>OY728151.1:2119995239-2129995239 GCA_963277665.1 Viscum album
CTCTTATTCACTATTACCAAATTATTATCCAATGTGATCATATTTATTTTCATAAGATTTTATTTGATAATACAATGAGAACAAATAGACACTCATATCAATTTTTATTTTCATTTTAGGCAGAAATATGATTTTTAACTTCTATTAAAACATTATTTAAGTTAGGATGTTCTGTCCATGATTTTCATATACGTATATATGTATGTATATATATATGTATATATGTGTGTGTGTGTTTATATATAAATAATTAATAATTAATAAATAAAAATTAATAATTAAAAGGTAGTTTAGTTTCCAAATAATTATTAACAAATAATTATAAATAAATAAATAATAATAATAAATAATTTATAATTAATTTCAATAATAATTGTTAAATAATAAAAACTATAAATAATAATTATTAAAAATAAATAATAAATGATTATAAATAAAAATAATAATTATTAAATTGTAAATAAAAAATAATTATTAAATATTGATTATTTTTAATCATTAATTTTAAAAAATAAAAATTCAAATTGAGAGGGAGTTTAAACTGACACTAACTAAAATTATACTAAACGACATAATTTTCAATAAACCACCACAATAAATTTACAAACAAAGCATTATTTTCAGTTTTAAAAATCACCGCTAAGTGCCTATTTTTATATAGTTATATCCAAATCCTTTTTTATTTTCCTCCTAGTTACTCTCCCATACCGGGGGTTTTGAGCTGTCAGATTGTTTTTTCATTAATTTTGGATTTTAGGTAATCCTATTAAGTGTGTTTATACTCATGTTTTAATGGTCATTGTAACCACACGTGTTGTGTCTATATAGACGACCCAAGGTCTGAAGGTGGTTATGGTGGATATGGAGCTGGAATTTCTTTTTTGAAGCTGGAACATCACAATACTTAATGATGAATGGTGGAACATGGTGATTAATTATAATGGTTGGTACTCTTATGGCTAGAGATTAATCTAGGAATATATATAGTCTTATGGATCTTTTTATTGACTGTGCCTCTCAGATTTAGTGGTTTTCATGTGAAGTGTTTTTTTGGTATTTTGCTAGGTATTGTTTTACTTGTATTTGATGTATCATTCATGGATTTTATACAGGTCAGCGGTTTATATATATATTTATTATTGGTGTTGTTGTTCATTTTAGTCATTGTAGATATGTTTCTATAACATGTTGATATAGACTAAGGTCTCTGATATTATGTGATATTAATACTCAATTCTTGTAACCATCCCCAAACCTATTGGTGGTGGGCTTGGGGTGGCACACATGGATTATTATCATCTTGAGGGGGGGGGTCACGGTGGGTTGGGTCTTGTCAAGTTCTAACCAAAAATATTGAATATGGATAATGTTTAAGAAATTATTGAGTAGACTAAGGGAATATGTTTATTCATGATTATATCTCTATGATTATAAACTTCCATGATTTTTCTTTGACCTTGGGAAATGATCAATTTTTGAAGGGTAATCGATTCTATTATGGGTTTTAGTTAGATATCAGATTAGTGGGTAATTTATTTTTTTACCCACATTCATAGAGGTGATAAATAATGATCTTATGTAAGAGAATGATCTGAAGGAAGAGAATAGGTATTCATTAAGATTATATGGATTTTATAGAAACAAGAAGAGCTAAAGAAATGAATTATAAATGGATAGATCATAATATAGTGGAAAGTTAAAGGCCATTTATTGTTCTTCATCTAGAGGCAGGGTTCCAATAAATGATGCTAAATAGGATATACCCAGTCTATATTTCTTATTGAGCCTATAGATTGTCACCTCCCTTGTTAAATGGGATATAATAATAGGTTTTACTGGAAGAGATCATTTATTGGTATAATCTATGATTCTTCTTCCACATAGTTATCTCATGAATAGTCTAGTAGACTATAATAGACCACTATCCGTATATCATTTAGTGATTTTATCATTGAGGAAAGAAAGGTTATCACGAATTGGATTAGTGATGGAATTATTTATAATTAATTTGTGTGACCCAATGTCATGGTCATTGGGAATTTCTATTTTTAGTTACTTTATATTAAGTACGCATTAGTGGATCGTAGAAAGGGGTGTTCACTAATTAGAGTTATAATTTCAACTAAATATATAATTGGGAGTGTATTATTTGATTATGTTTCTAAATATTTTTAATATTCTTCTTTTATAACAAACCTATATTTTATTATTGAGTTTTTTAATGTTTTTTATTCGTGAACAACCCATTGGTAAGAATATAAGTTCCAATTAGAACATATTCAACTTCCACCATTGATATTTGTATAGATTCACTTCAATGGGATTTTATTATTCGTCAAATTAAGGGATTTTATGTGATTACTAGGATGAATTATTTATCATGTTTTGTGGTTCCTATTAACTATAATGAATTTAAGTTTATTTATTTCCTTCCCTAGGTAAATCATATAAATTTATAGAAAAATTGGATTATTATACCAAATAGGTGAATATGATTTAGGGAATGTCAAGAAGATTACATCTCTGGTATTAGGGATCATTCTCAGATTGTTTTAGGGATTTTATTGTGTTGTAGTTCCAATAATGATTTATAAGAATATGGATGTGTTTTAAAAACATTTAATTAGTTTTTATCCAAAGAGGGTGTTAGAGTTTGTGATTTACATGGTACAAGGGAAGCTATATATATACCCCTTTACTATATAGACCCAATTGAGATTATAGAGTTAATGGATAAGTTGGAAGATAAAAAATCAAAATGATTTATTAGGTAGTTTCCATCTATGTTGGTTGATTCAATTATATTTTTGATTATGGTGGAGGGAAGATTGAAATTTTTTAGAGTCTATAAAACACTAACCATTATAATATTAAAAATTTATATAATTTTTCTTGGATTAATTTACTATATAATCAGTTGATTATTTATCCATGATTTTCAAATTTAATGATCTATGTCATTATGTGTTTTAAAATCTTGGATGAATTTGATTTTTTAAAATGGATAGATATTCTTTTATTGATCAGGTACTCATAAGTGTTTTCAAATCATTTCAATATCCTTAAATATGTTTTTGGAAGTGATTTATGGCTTGAGTGGTGTCTTGGGGCTTTAGGAGGATGTTGATGAAAGTTTAAAGTGGTTGAGATACAAAAAGTAGCATATAAAAGAAATTCACATTGTTAACATAGGTTTACACCATAAAAGTATCGAGATAGATTCATATGGTCCTTTTCCTAGGGGCTTTCATGGTGTGAACCTATGTTCACATAAAGAAACATGTGAGGAATTCTATTTTAAAGGGTAATTTTTGTATTTTTCTATAGGGTTTTTTATTATGGGAACCCCCTTAGTTTCCCTTATTCACAATCATGTGAATGGAAGGGAGAGACCCCCTTTGGGTATCCTATTCCTCCCCCAATGGTGTTCTTCTCTCTAGGTGAATCACAATTAATTTTTATGTGGATTTAAGGTATTCTAATTCCCTTTTCACCCCTTATTATGGTATAATTTCATATCATTGGATAAGGTTTCAATTTGTTTATTTTTCATGATCATGGAAAAATTATCATGCAAGATGGGGATTTTTGTGTGGCTTACGGAGTTTGTTTTGATAGAAGGAAATCAAGCATACATTCATTATTTTCAAAAATGTTATAGGGGATGATGGGAGTGGGATCCACCCCTGTAACATCTTGACCAAAACCACCCGGTTTGGGATATGGGTGCCACATAAACTCATTCATGTATGTTAGAGATAGGAAAAATAGAAAGGTATGGGGGGGGGGGGTGAATTTCATTTTAAAAATTTAAAGGGAAAATGAATTTTGAAAAATTATTTAAAAATGAATAAATAAATTAAAAACTTTTGAATATGTAAAAAATAATCAATGTTTATAAGCACAACAATAATTAAATATATTATTAAAAGAAAAATAATAAAACCAAGATAGATTTCAAGAAAAATAAGTTAAGAATTTTATTTGATGGATTATAGAATTTCAATAAATGAATGGAATATAATTATAAATAAATAAAAATTTGGAAAATAAATAAGATATGATATTTGAAAAGTATGTTTTGTAGTAGTACCCAATGGTATCCCTATATCTCCTAACTCAATATCTTTAGGATTTAATATATTATTTCCTTTTATTTAATGTTATCAAAGATACCAAGATTATATATTTATTATTATATTATATTAATAAACTAGATACTGTAAACATTATCTTTTTATGTGAAAGGATCGAAACCTCAAAATAATAGTAAATTTATTTTTTAACAGAAATGGTAAGAAAACTAAGGTCCATTAGTTTAATGGTATAAAGAAACAATAGTGAATAAATAATAAGATAGTAGAATTAATGGAAAAAATCACTTTGAATCCCTATCATAATTACAAAAAAGAATATGAAGAATTATAGGGGAGAATGAGAATATTAGAATAGGGTGATTGGATAATAAAATTTATTTCACACTCTAGAAGTAGAATGAAGATTTTTAAATAAAAAAAATTTGAGAGTTTTGGTGGTCAATTCATGTAGGTGTATGAAGATGATTTTCATGGTTATTTTTCCAAGGCCACCAAGGTCTCTATTTATAGACTCCAAATAATTTGGTATTGTAATGAAATCCTTTGGGGTTATTTAATTCCAAGAAGCCCAAGTTGGATGTATTTTGATAATATTATTTTCAAGTCAGATTTATCCCTTAAAAAAAATTATATCCACACATCCAAGGAAATTGTTAGGCAATTTAGTATAAAAACATTAATAATAATAATCCAAAACTATCAAGGATATAGATATAAATAGAGAAACATATTACTGAAAATAATATCATTTTAATTTAAAACCATTTGAAAAATTATAATTTATTTAAAATCACTCATCTAAAAATTTCTAAACATTACAAAAATAATAGATCAAATATATTTTACAAATATATAACAATTTCATTCTTTAATATTCAAAATTTTAGTTTCAAATTTCATTCCATATTTAAACATGCAATAATATAAAACTTTAAACAAACAACATTAAAAACATTGAAATAAGTTTGAATGAGTTTGTTATACTAAAAAACTATTTTAGAATCATTAAAATCAAATAAATCAACTCAAAAGAATAAATAAAAAATATTTGAAACATTTACTACAAGTTTTGGTATAAAAGAAGAACAATATAAATCTTTATATAAATTTGATTAAAACACTATTTAAAAAATATCACTTAGGTTTTATATCATTAATAAAAATTTATAAAACTATTATAATTGTTTAAACACCTGAAACAAATATACATCAATTTAAAACATTATGAAAAAAATGAAGAATATTAAACTGAAGATTTCTAGATTTAGATAAGGGTAATTTTCCATGCATACGGAAAGGTAGAATATAATTATAAAGAGATATGTAAAGGTAGATATAATTTTTTATACCTTTTATAAAGGTAAGAATTCATAAGGTAAGATGGATCAATATCTAAGGGTAAACATAAAATACATGCATTGTGTAAGGGTAGACATAAAGTTACAGAAGGTAAAAAGGAAAGTTCATGCGCTATATAGGGGTACTTATATGAAATTAAAAGCAATGTGTTAGGGTAAAAGAGAATTAAATATCCTATGTAAGGGTAATAAAAAGTCTATAAAAAGGTAAATAAAGTTTTTTAAATCCCACATACAGGTAAGAATAAATTTATAAAACTTACATAAAGGTAAAAATAACTTTAGAAAAAAATTCAAAATATTTAACTGAAAATAATTATATATAATAATTAGAATAAATGAATAATAACTTATGAAAATATTAAATTTAATAAACATTAAATTTATAATTATCAAAAACAATAAATAAATAATGAAAAAGAGTATATTATAATTATCAAAAACATAAAATAATTTTAGTGGTAAGGAGCCACACTAATAACCTTATCTTTTTTAATAATTAAAAATATATAAATTCTCAAATTTATACCCCTTTTTTGGAAGTGACAGAAAAGAATAAAAATTTGAAAAATACTTCTATCCCTTTTTGTATAAAAAATAAAAAATCATTTAATTGAAAACAAAAATTATTCCCAAAATAAAATATTTGAAACATACAAAAAACCCACAAATTAGATTTTCTTAAAGAAAACAATTCCATAAAGCCCCATGGAAAATAATAATATGATATTCATGGTATTATTAATTGATATGAAAATAAATTTAAAAGTTTGATTTTCAATAGATATTAAGATAATAGAAAATTAAAAATTTTCAAGAAATTTTTTTTCAAAGAAAACACTTTGAAAATGTTTTTTTAAAAAATATAAATAACTTTGTTAGAAAATACATATTTTGAAAAACCAATTTCATTTTTACGGATTTGTAAATATTATTTTAATAAATCATATAAAATTATCCAAGAGTGTAAAACTAGGTTTCTTTTAATGCACAATCACTGTTTCTAGGATAGAAAAATGGTTAAAGATCCAATCAAATATTTTTAATATAAATTCGTAGGAGCATATGAGCCTTAACCACATCCACTTGTTTATATTTAGATAAGACTATTTTTCATGGAGTATCATACTAACTTCAGTTTTTCAAAATTAGGAAATGTTTTGATTTTTTTTAAATTATTTGAAATCCATTTTGGAAAAATATTTAAAAAAAATTTTAAAAAATAAAAATGTTTTCATATTTCCAAGATATTAAGAGAATTTGATAAATAAATTTAAAATCATAAAAGATATTAAAATGAAATTTAAAATGAAATTTTAATTTCTATTAATTTTCTAAATTATAAAATAATTATATATAGAGAGAGTGTAATGTTAATAATACAATTAAAATAGAGAAAAAAGAAAAAAGTTATCCTCTACTCTTTTGAGAATGAATGTAAATACAAGAGAAGATGTTTTGAGAAAACATTCAGGTCAGAAATTAAAATAAAATAAATGAAGTACCTTATTCTTATGAATATCAATGTTGAAGTTAAATGATTCTATAGGAAGTAATGAGCTATGAACACCCTCACTTAGAGTATAAACATTATGATTAAGGTGGTAAAGATTTGAACAATCACTTAATCAGGTGAACACTATATTTATTTAGAATCCACCATAGGTTAGATCAATGGGGTCAAATGGAAAAGCGCATGAGTTGATACATGAGGCATTTAAGAGTTGAGTTTATAGTTTATTAAGTTGACATTTAATATTTTACAGCACTCTATGTTAATAATTTTCGATCATTTTTACCTTTGTTCTTACATTTTTTTTTTCAAGCGACAATTCAGATTGATGCGGAAATTATTTTTTTAATTTAAGCACATAACTTCTAGAATATCGATTTGATTTTTATTTTCATATTATTGGAAGTGTTTATTCTTTTTATTAGTTTTGTTTAATTTTTTAAATTTGCTTATCAGGAATTCAATTGCACTTTCATTTTTAGGGTCACTTTCAGAATAATCATCATTGTTTACCTTAAATGAAATTGTTCTTTTAGTTTATATGACCTATCTAGCCTCTATTTTATCTTTTATCTTCATTGTTATCTCATATGTCATTATAGAACCTATGAGTTTATTAAATACCAAATTTTTAATATCTTTAGCATATTAGACTATGGTGAATTTTGGTTCCCAACTACATGGTGAAACCCAAAGTATATTCATGACCAAAGTTTCTACAAAAATAGAATCACCAATAGATTTTTTCAATTAATAATACTAATAAATTTATTAAACATAAATATTATACACTCATTTGTATGCATGGAGAAAATTTAAATGTTTTTTTTCTAAACATATATAATTGTTTATATTTCAATATATTATTTCCTTCATGAATTAATTTTAAAATTATCTAAATTTTATGAACTGTTTTTCATGTAGAAATATTATTAAATTCATTTAGATCCTAACCCAAATGAAATGAATTCATATCTTTACATTCTAATTAAAAATCAGAAATATTTTTTGAGTTCTATTTATCATGTTTTTTAGTTGTAAGAGGATAAACATGTAAAACAAATCTTATAAATAGGATAACTAATAGATTTAAGAAAATTTTTCATGTGAGTTTTTAATAAAAAAATTACTTCAATAAAAAATAGATCATGAACTAAGTATTTTCCTTTGGTACCACCATGTGCATTATAAAAATCCATCTTAAAAATATATCTTTATTTGATAAAATATGTAAATAATTTTGAGAATATATATATTTGAAATAATTTTTTAAAAAATAAAAATCCATTTGGTATCAAATATTTATTGGAGATAGGTATAATGGTGGGGGGGGGGGGGGGGTGAGTTTTCCTTTATAAAATTAAAGGAAAACTGTCTAATTTTGAAAACTTCTTTATAAAAATATAATGAAATTAAAACCATTTAAATATTTAAACAAAAAAAATAAAAGTTTGAAATTGAAAAAATAATTATATAGAATAATAATTGTATAAGAATAAAAAAATAATTATTTCAATAATATATTGATACTGTACATTATTTGATTGATAAAAAAATTTGATTAAATTAACGGAGGATAGTGATAAATAAAATAAAATATGGACAATAAATGAGACAAGATATTTGGTATTTATGTTCATAAATGGAACCCAAAGGTACCCAAATGAAACCAACCCCAATACATTTAGGATTTAACGTATTGGACTATTGAATTTAATGGTACACATGATACCAAAATATCCCTTTATTTTTCGAATATAGAAAGAAACTAGATACAATAAACCCTAGATCTTTAAAGAAAATCTAAAAACATCGAATGAATATTACCTTTAATTTTAAACATAAGTGGAAGGAAAACCACAATCCCTTAATTTTATGGTATTAAGTACCAATATAGAATAAATAGAAATAAAAGAGATTACTTGGAATCAATAAATTTCAATATTTATCTTAATTTATTCATATAATATGAAAAACACTATGAGATATTGAGAATAATAGAAGAATTTGATTGGATATTACAATTTAATTCACACTCTAGAAGGAAATATACGTTTAAAAATGATAGAATTTTGAGAGAGATTTGGAGATCAATCCCTGTTGGCATTGTAGTGTGATATCAATGGTTTTATTTATAAGGCCATGAAGGTATCTATTTATAGGCTCTAAATCCTTCAAAAATGATCTAGATTCCTTTTAGTTTCTTTTATATGGATACTTCCATGTTAGATGTATTTGTTTCATCATTTTTTGAGACTTCTTGATCCCTATAAGAATAATTTACTCAACACATCCATCGAAATTGTTAGGAAATTAATAATCAAAATAGTAATAATAAAATTCCATAATTTTGGGGGAGATAAAGGTAGAAATTGATTATAAAAACTACTATATTTTTAATTTAAAACCATTTAAATAATTAAATATAATTAAATATAACTTATTTGAAGATTTCAAAAAAATTTCAAAATAATTGGCTCAAGATCTCTCATAAATCTCACGCAATTTCATTCTATAATATTCAAAATTTGAAATTAAAATTTCTTTTCCATATTTAAACATGTGATAATATTGAAATTTAATGAAACTACATTAAAGACATTGAAATAGTTTTTAGTGATTTTTTATATAAAAACCTGATTTTAAAAACATTAAAAATAAAAAAAAATCAACTTAAAATAAAAAACAAAAAACAATGGAATCATTTACAGAAAGTTCATGAATAAATGAAGAATAATATTAATATTTATACAAATATGTTTAAAACACTATTAAAAACATATCATTGGTTCTATATGATTAATAAGAATTTATGAAAACATTATAACACTTTTAAAAATTTTAAAAAAAACATTCAAAAATTTAAATCATCTAGAAAATCATAAAACAAGGTAAATTGGAGATTTCTAGATTTATGTAAGAGAAATTTTCCATGAATGTGTGAAGGTATAATGTAATTATAAAGAGATATATAATAGTGGAAATAATTTTTCATACCTTGAGTAATGGTAAACATGAACTATATATGGGTAATATATATTTAAAAAATTCTTTGTAAAGGTAAGATGGATCTCTATATAAGGGTAAATTAAAAATACATGCACTATATAAGGGAATACAAGAAGTTGAGTAAAAGAAAGTAGGTATGTTCAAGCAACACATAAGTGTACTTATATTCACAGATAAGGGTAAACATGAAATTACAAGATCCTTTTAAGGATTCAATAGAATTAAACTTTCTACATAAGGTTAAAAATATATTAAAATAAAAAGGTAGTTTTTTAAATATCATGTATGGGTAAAGAGAAATTTATCAAGCTTACAAAAAGGAAAATAAAAACTTTAGGGAAATTTTTTAGAAAATTTTTTAACTAAAAAAATTACATATAATAACAATAATAAAATAAAAATAACTAGGAATAATTAAAATTCAATAAAAAATGAAATTATAATTATGAATATAAAAAATAACGAAATAAAAATAGTAAATTGTAATTATAAAAGCATAAAATAATTAGTGTGGAAAAGTGCCTCACAAAAAATGTGCACATCCCCATATGCAATTTATTTCTCACTAAGGGAGAACGACTATAGAACAACATGGGGACACTAGTCTATTAGTACCAGGTGAAATTAAAGTACGATCAGGGGAGTGATAATAAATAAATAAGTAATTAATAAATAAATGAATAACTAGTAGAGTATTAGAGAATTAAAACAAAACCTATACCATGTAGCAATAATATAGAATGATAGGTAAATAAACTAAAACCAAAAAAATGATCCACTATATGGGTATGCGAATAATAAAAGTAAAAACATACAGTTTGAGGTGAATCTAACATCTTTTGCATCCTCCTACCAACCTTCTCAACCATCCATCACATAGACCTTTCCCTTTGTTGGATCCGTAAGCATAAAATCTAAAAAAACATCAAAATTATTGAGTATAGTGTGAATAAAAGACTCCGTATGAAATCAAAAATGGACCCTAACATAGGTTTATAAGAGATACATTCCCATTAAAGTAAATTAAATCGGGTGAAATTATAATAAACAATAAACATGATACCTTTCAACTCCATACTAGATGGAACAACGATCAACCTCTTGACACATCCCCCTCAATGGGATAATAAAAATACATGACTGAAATTTACCTCTTGAAAGGATATACCAAAGCATTATGAACATGAATTTGACACATCCCCTTTAGGGGAATAGTCCATGAGGCTCAATTTATATAACCAACTGAAAGGCCGAATAATAACACAATATGATACAAGATACAATTAACTATTTAAATGTCACATATAATAAATAAGTACCATAACCATCACAATCTACGTGAAAGTGGAATAAATATTAGTCTCAAAGGATTAAAAACACACACATATGATCGAGCATAAAATATAGGCATCTAGGGGATGCAAATTCATGCCAATAATAATGTTAATAACCCATATAAAACATGGGCTAATGTTAAGGGCCTCCTACCTCTGGTGAAATGATGACGACCATGGAAAGGGTCATCATCCAAGTTCTAAAGAACCACCAGATCCTAGAATTATTCCATGTTTGTCATGTTTAATAATCCATGTTTTATTTAAATGGAGGAAACACACCCAAAAAAGTTAGGATATGATCAACTCACTAGTGAAGATCCACTTCCAATAATGATGTTGAAATAATAATTATGCAGAAGCCAAATAATTTAATTTGGGAGGTGATTCTATCAATGATCACCAAAACCCTCATTATTACCTGAAAAAACCTTAGATATGACCAATACATCAAATATATACTTGATTTTGATCAAGGAGAAGAGAGAGAACATGTCATGATTTAACCCACCTCATGCCAATAGAGAGTTGAACGACATAACCACCCATATATATATATTTAAATGGTGCCATATGAATCATGAATTTAATATTATATTTTAATTGAACTCTAATAGATCCAAATGATCATCCCAAGATCCAAAAAAATCTAGAATACATTATTAGAAAATATCCTTTAATGTCTAGATCATTATCTCTAACAACTAATTGGAATGAGGATCAATGGTCATACTCATATTAAACTATACACCCATTTCATTCTATAAGCCTTGTTTAAATCATGTGGTAAACTATGAATCTCTATCATATACCATTATTTAAGGTACACCATGAATCTACATGATCACTTGAATATCAAGCTTACCTAACTCATCTATTGTGTTCACATCTCAGATCGATATGAAGTGAGCCACATTTTTCAACCAATCTACTACCACCCAAATGGTGTCTTGACCCCTCATGGACCTAGTAAAACCTTTCAAAAATTCTATGGTCACCGCATCACACTTATATATAGGAAATATAAGTGGATGAAGTAACTTTTTAGGTATCTGATGCTCAATCTTAATTTTATTAGATGTCAGACAATGAGGGACAAAACCTGTAATGTATCTCTTCATGTTGGGCCATCAAAAATACCACTTAACAATGTGATATATCTTTTTATACCCTTAGTGTACTAACCACTATGATTCATGAGAGGATTTTATCATTTCCCCTCTCAAGGAAGAAGGAACCATAACCATGTCATAACCAAGAAGTAAACATAATCCTTTTATATCCCACTCCAAAATGGAAAGATTTTCTTCCAACCTCTCACACATCATTACACAATCTAGATTTAGATCCTAAGTATCCTACACCCATTCCAACAATATGTATGTGATCACTAAGTCTTAACAAACCTCTACGATCAGTTCCTCTACTATTACAACTTTCCAATCTATTAACAATTTTATGACATTCCATCACACAACTAATATTTTCTCTCCAACTTATTTTATTTTCCTACTCAACACATCTATAACCAAATTTATCTTCATAGAAACATACTATATATAAAATCCAACCATATACATGTAATTTAACTAACCCGTTAGATGAAGATTCATGTCATAATGTGAAAAATATACTACATACTCTTTTGTTTTGAAAACATGAAAAATATCTCACTTAATATGTAGCTCTTCCATCATTTCAATGTGTGAAACACTATTTACAACTCCATGTTTTGGGATTAGTAGTTAAATTAATTGTTTTTTAGTTGATGAGATCTGTAAGAAACCACCTTATCATCCTATATCAGAACATTCCCTAATCTAATGTTAGATGTGTCATAGTACACAAAATTTCTAACTCCGAGCTCATGAATAATTGGGATTGGAGATGACGCCAACCAGTTATTTAACTCTAATAACGATTCTTTACAATTATCTATCCATTTAAACATTAATTAATTCTTGTTAAGAATATTCATGGGCACTACCTGGTAATAAAAGTCCTAAATGATTGTCCTATAGTACCCAACCAATCTAATAAAACTATGAATCTTGAATACATTCCTTGGTTATGACCAAGGCCTAGCTACATGAACAATCTCTAGATCAAATGATATTCATACTTGAGAAACCACGTTCCCATGAAAGCTCTTCTATTATATCCAAAAGTGACACTTAGTGTACTTGGTATAAATAAAATGTACTGTGATCAATACAACCTCTAGGTGTATACTATGTGATTTCTATTTTAGGGAATATATAACAATTCCATCAAATAACACAATGATGAATGAGTCCATGTATGGGTGAATGATCTTGTTTTTGGGATCCATGAAATTTATGTAGAATTCCTTATTCCAAAGGGAATAATGTGATACCAATAAAACTCATAACTTCTAAAAAATTCTATCTTTGGGATGTATTCCTCTATGATCTAAATCCGATGATATCCAAAGCATAGATCAATCTTAGAAAACCACTCAAATACCCTCAAATAATCAAAGAAGTTTTCTATTCATGGAAATAGGTATGTGTTCTTCATAGTTATCTAGTAAAAATTTTGGTAGCCCACATAAATTTTAGGGCTATTATCCACCTTCTTGAAGAGAAACATGGGAGAAACCCAAGGGTTTGTTTTTTGACTTATGAAGCCTTTATACTTAAGATCATCATGATTCACCATGATCTCTTTCAACGTGGTCGCTGCCATGAAATATAGTGGAATTGATATAAGGGATAGATCATGGAAAAGATAAATCTAAAATTAAATTCATTTGTGTGGTGGAAGTTGAAGGATATCATATATAAAGAAATGTAAGTATAGGTTTACCACTGGTAGAAAAGAGGAGGAAACTTTTGTCTGATAAACTTCTAAGATCATTCCAACCACCTGCATTGAAAATATTTCCCTCCAAAAATGATTTAGTCTCACTATTCCCACCTTGATGTCCCATTACCCTGGAAACACAAACCTTCCCCCCTTAGGTGATGAGAAGGTCACCCATAAATGATAACAATCGATGTGTGCACAGAAATTGGTCAACCAGTCCACTTGAAGGATCATGTCAATACTTGTCATCTGTAGAATTATGAGGATAAAAATATTATCTACAAAAGAAACATCCATCATAAAGTTTAGATATTTATAAAGACTATCCAATTTCTTTTATATGGATGTATAGATACACATAATCATCGGAGATAATTAAACTAGTAAATCTGACCCAGTAACCACTTGAGAATATATGAATGCATGGGATGATCATATATCAAACAAAGAAGTATATAGAGTAGAAGAGATCATTAACATAACATAAACTATGGAAGGAACCTGTGAAAAAATTATCTAAATCATAATAAACCATATATTCTATACCAACTACCCCTCCATGATTCCTTAAAGGCTCACGATTCACTGGATTTACTAAGCCTTGTGATGTCTGCACCTATTGCTGAAGTCTTATACCTACACCATGGTATGACTTAACTATGTTGAACCATAAATACATTGATAAAAAACACTTTATATGTTTAATATTATTACACCAGTACAAATTATTGAGGGAAACAATACATTCATTGAGAAAGTTTCCATCCCTCCAACAATTATAACATCTAGAAGTGTTTCTCCCTGTAGAAGGAGTCAAAGAAGATCAAATATAATATAAATATTAACAACCACCCTATAATTATTCCTATTATTTACTATTATTTTTAATAGAATTTTAAACTAGGTCTTTATGGGAGAATGCACCTATTGGTCCCCTGATAGTAGGAAGAAGACATGTAGCTCTATCTTCCTTGACGTCCTTCATTATAAATAGTTCCTTGTAAATCACTGTATCATAAGTTTTTAGATCAAAGTTAATGAACTTTATTTTCATATTTTTTTGAAGATAAATCTAAAACTCCCTATCCTTTTACACTTCATTTCCTTGCATAAGTGGAGCAAAGAAGTTCAACTATATGGAGTATGATAAATAGGAAGACATAGTCATCGACCCCTTCTAGGGATCCATGAACTTCTTGGCATGGTCAAATTTTTTTGAATTAGATAATAAATTATAAAAGAAGAGTGTTTTAAATATATCCCATGTCAAACCTTCTTATCTACTAGCTTGGAACATGATATCCCACAATATTCTAGTTACAACTTGAAGTATAAAGGTAGCAATCTTAACCCTTCGATTATCTAGGGTCTCCACCAAGTTTTAAATACTCTCTTTCACTCTTATCCAAACCATACTTATCCTAGGGGACTATAATTCCCAATAGGGATGGGGGGTACTAGTGATTAATGTTACTCATAGATTTTAACATCATCAACCCACCCCTATGTGATTCAGTTCCCTGATTAGCTAATAGGTAAAAGATTCCTGGTTGGATCACTTATATTTCTCAACACATCATAGAAATTAATTATAAACATATTGTCACATCCTATTACTCAATAGGTAGAGGAATTGTCTTCATGAGACATCTATAGGGATTAATTTCTCGAAATTCTAGACCAACCTCTGAAAAATACAATAGATTAAACAAAATTCCTAGACAAATAATACTACTAACAGTTTGCAGACACATATATGGATTTTCAAAAATGTTAAACCTAAGAGGCTACCTACAAGAACAAGGAATGACCCCAAAGGAACTACCCAAACCCCAAATTAAGCCTCAAAAAACTTCATATTATTCATAAATGCGTATATACAGTCAAACATAAAATAAAAAGGGCTCAAATAAAAGAATGAAATAAATAATGCACCAAATTAGTTATCAAAATTTCAATAGAAATTTAATTATTTAGGCTCCATATAATTAATGAAATAGGTATATACTTAGAATGTGGACCTAAATTACCATCATGATGCATGAAAACACAAAAAACAATATATATTATCATATCTACATCATATAAATTACTCAAGGTGAATTTAAAGAAATGTAACTTAAAATAATGAAAACACAAATTCCAACATTATAGAAACTTAGAGGTGCACTATATAGTGAACCCCAGGAAATGGCATAATTCTACTGCCCAAATCCCAACCATCATATCTTATATCTACCCAATCCCAAATCATGAAAAATAAATTAAATAAATTATAAAACTTGGTCCTATGATACATTTTTTCAACACCCTAACCAGAGCTACTAGGTCTGAGTTGGGGTGAAATGTGACCTCATGGATGCCTCTATGTACGCAAGAGGTTATGAATATCAGAAATGACAAATGAAAAAATGTTGTATGACTATGCCCTCTGTACCAGGTAATATCATAATGATAAATAATATACCAATAATATTAAATAATTGAATAACTATCATAGTAGAAAAAATACAAATAAAACCCAGCCTGTGTAGCATTAGTATGACATGTCGGGTAAACAAATAGAAACCAAACAAAAGGATTTAATGTATGGGTAAAATAATAATAAAAGTAAAAACATACAACCTTTGGACCAGGTAATATCATCTGTATCCTCCTCCCAACCTGCATGACCATCCACCAAAGCGATCGTTCCATTTGACAGATCTATAAGCATGAAATCTACAATTTCACTGAAATTCCTATGTTGGGTGTGAGTATAAGAGTTATAAGGACACCAAAAAACAACACTTAATATAATTAAATAATAGATAAAAGTTCATTCCATGAAATTAAATAGGGTACATATATAAACTATAATATATCACACAATTGAAAAAATATTCTAGGTCCTTGGAGACTAGATCTAACTACTCTAACATGATGCGAGAGGGAACAACGATCTATAGAATGACATATCACCATCAACGGGATAGTCCAAAAACATGACTGAGATATACATCTTGAAGGGTAACCCATTTCATACCAACAAGGAATTAGACACACCCCCTTTGGAGGAATATCCTATGAGGCTCAACCTGTATGCTCAACTGCAAGAAAAAATAATAACATAATAAGAATTTATTGATCAAAATTCACATAAAATGAAAATGTATAATAAATAGTAAAATACTTATGCATGTAAAAATTAACATGTATAATTGTGATAAAAATGAACACTTCATGTGATTGAGCATAAAACATAGGTCTCTAGGGGACACACACACACACACACTGTCACAACCGATTTTTTTCTTTTCATGTCATGGTTTTGATCCGGTGCATTGAAAATACCGATCCTTTTATTGGGTGTTGGGTGAGATTAATTTTGAGTTTTTAAGTACCATATATGTATAATCACCCTAATATGGGTTCCCCATATCTTGTTTAGGAGTTTTTGGAGAAAGGGTGGTTATTTCATGATTTTGCCCAATCGTAAGCCCATTTTCAGTTTTAAGAACCAAATTTTTTTCTTTTATAAATCCTTTGTTTTTCAATATTTTTCACCCATTAAACTTTATAAATTTCCTAAACATACATATTAAAACTATCATATCTTTTATGACCCCTTATAAATTCATAATCATGGCGAATTTGGGTTACTTATTTAGGTATTGGGCTAGCCCATGGGCCCATTTCCAATTTTAAAAATATAAATTGTTCATTTTATATATTTTTCATTTTTTAATATTTTTCGGTGATTTCAGCTCCCATTAGAATAAAAAATACCTAACCTCACTTACATTATCTATTTTACCTCTTTGGAGCTCATTTGAATCACATATTAGGGCGAACGTTCTTTGGTTTCCTCAAAACGTCCCTAATTGAGAAGGTAAACTGTTTCATCCATAAGTCATTGTATGTGTACTATTTTTCCCATAAACATTATTTACATGGTTATTCCAGAAACTAAGATAATCTCAAAGAAGTTTCAAGCTATTACGTTGTCTCTAAGGGTGCATATCTAATGGAAGGAAAAAGAGTTTTCTAGGTGGAAAGGAGAGATTCCTTCTCCTCTCTCCTTCATCTTCCTCCTCCTCTCATTATTTTTGGTTTTCTATTCTCCCCTATTCATGTTAGATCTAGGGTTATATTATCCCATAATTATTTATGGGGGTTTTGTTCGTTTGGATCTGGCCGTAATAGGTTTAGGGTTTTGAAACCCTCAGATGGTGATATTGGGTGTGTGCTTCCATTAAACCAAGGATTTGAGGTAGGATATCCATTGAATATGAATTTAACATTTAAGTTTCATCATTTTATTACTGTTCACATCTGATATATATGTTTATTATTGTTTTTAATCCTTTGGGTAATTTTATTGGTGTGAAAAATGGTGGTGTAAGCCTTGTTTTGTGAAAGGTAGAGTTGTTTTGTCATAAAACTAAACACCATGTGTTTGTTTAAATGCTCTGCTATATTTCGCAGCTGTTTTGTGAGGTTCAAAAACTATTTTATGGTATTTTTAACATGTTAAAATATCTATAATAAAATATGGAATGAAATTAGTGTTTTATTACCTGTCAAGTTCATAAAATAAATTGTTTCGTTTAAAAATTGCATGTCATGTGTTCGGTAAATTTCCTGGTTGGCTTTTATGTATGATGTTTGATTTAAAAATTATTTTTTTGGATTTATAAATAAATTTGAAGAATGGAAAATGGTATTCTAGGTCATTATCTAGATTTAAAATTTGTATTTTGTTTTATGAACAAATGGGTTTTGGTTTAAAACATGTTTTGGCCTGAGTTGTTGGAAAATGGACCGTTTCACATCTTTATGAAAATGGTTGTGTTTTGAATATGTAAATTGAGTGTTTTAAGAGTTTTATGAATGTGGTTTGATATTGTAAATGGTGTGTATACACCTCCTTAATAAAATTGAAATGCATACTTTGGTCAAATGTTAGTTTTTAGAAAGTCTTAATGGCCCGTTTGGCATTTTTTTGTAAAAATCGTTTCCTTCTGCATTTCATATTCTATCTTTTGGGGCCATTTTATGGTCTATGAAAATGATTTATTAATTGGTTTTGGGGCTTCCAAATTCGTTTTTATGTTATTTATCATTTTTTATCCTTAAAATATCATTTTAATGGATTTTATGTGCAAGGCCTCGTTATACTCCTTGAAATTGTTTTACGAAACTTTTTAGTAGTTTATTGATCGTGAAAGAAATGTGAAGCTTATTTGCAGGTTGTTTGTGTGTTTATGGTTTGGTAGTGGAATTTTGATGTGAAAAGTGTATTTTATAAAATGTGTAACTTTATTGAGCACTAAAGGTAATCCTAGGTATCTTGGTGGGTAGACGCGTACTAGTATGCTAGTGATCCCATGGGGTTTGGACACTATTTCATATAGAATGTTTGATGATGACAAAAATTACTAAAATATGATGATGATGATGTTGGGGGACAACTAAGTTATGGGTATTCTCTTTAATAGTAGATCATGTTCTTGAGAATAGATATTTATTGTGGTTACTTTCACCGAGATATGAAGTACCAGAGGCTCACAACTAACTAGTACCTAGGGATGTTCCTGGGACTTGTGATCATTAGATATTTTTTACTCACCATCCGAATATGGTGTTTTTTGTTGGTAAATTAATAACTCTGTGTGATTTATATAAAATTTTACATTATTTAAATAAGCACACTTGAAAACTAGTTTCATTTTGAAGTTGCACCTCTTTTAAAATTCATACTTGCATTCTTGTTTACAAAACATGCATGTTTTTATCTGATAAATGTTTATAGCATGGGAACTCATTTAGAAAACATACCTTTATATTTGTATTTAAAACTTGAAATTTATGTTTCTTGTATATTAAAGGATGTGCCTTGGGAATATAATATCAGGCTAACCTATTGAGTTTTATTACTAATGCCTATATTCTTCTTCTATTTTTAGCCCTTGTGCAGGTTTTGGATTGAGTTAAATCACCATGGGAGATGTGTGATAATTATTTTGGAGAGTAACCAGTATGTCACATGGATTTAGTTGGTTATTGGTTTTTTTCAGTTGAGTTTTTGGTTTAGTTGTACTTTCTGTTTCTTGTACAAATAATGTTTAGTTCAGTTTTTATATAAATGTATTTTGGGATGTGAATTTATTTCTGATATTTGTTTAATTGTTTATATATGGGATAAATTGTTCCCTTTTTTACTCTATTGATGCCCTTGGTTCTTGTCTCCATCCCAGGAGGATCGGGAATTCCTCTCGGGACTTGTCGTGGGCTGGCCATTGTCACCTGTTCAGGGTCGACTTGGGTTGGTTCGTGAAAAAATGGTATCAGAGGAGGTCAGATCTTAGTAGACCTTTTTTAGAGAACCCTCATTATTTTTGGGATGTCAAGGTAGATGGAGTAGGATTTTAGGGACATGATGGGGAATTGTGGGAAGAGCATCGCAAACTCTTTATTTTTCTGATCCTTTAGTTTCTACGGGATGTCTGATTTTATTAGTTTCCTTTGTTCTTGTTGATTGTTTGGTATTGGGATATGGCATGGGGAGTCTGACTAATGGTCTCCATGATCTCTTAGGGCCTGGAAAGATATGTGGAGCCGAGGCATGGTCCAAATAATTCTCTCTATATTGGTGTTGTGTTTGACATATGACCTCCAACCATATGGTCAAGTCACCCACCGACACTAGTTCCCTTTTGTGGGTTTCTTAGAACTGTATAGAATTCTGAATTTTTGTTTTGAAAATACTTATGTGAGAATTATGGAAATGGGTTTTAAAGGAAGGATTTAATTTTTAAGTGGAAAAGTGTTTTTCAAAAATTAAATGGAAGAATAGTTTTGGGAAGGTTGTTTTTTTAAAATAAATTTTGGGGAGGAAGTGGAAATGATTTAATGGGTTTTGATTATCCATAATCTAAACTTGGGGTTTGTTGGAATAAAATGTTTTGAATGTGTGAATCATTTTAATGGGATTATGAATATTTTCTTAAAATGGGGTGTTTTGGGATGTTGAAAAGTGTTTGAATCTGATAAATTAGTTTTGGAAATTGGTTTTGAGTGGTTGTTGTTTTACTAGAAATGGTATTGGTATCAATGGCCATAAGATTATGAAAATATACCTTGCTGGATTTTAGAAAATGGGAAGAAGTTTTTTGGAGTAGATTGGATGTTTTAAAAGTTGTTAAAAAATGAATAGGGGGATGTTTTTTATAAAATGTTTCATGATGAAGTGTGGTTTGTTTTTCAAAATCTGAAAAGGGTTTTTGACTTGGTGGTTAGTCTTCCTTTGGAAGGGACATGATTTTTTGGAATGATGTTGTTTTGTTTTAGACTTTGGTGTTTTCATGGGTGCTCAAATGCATGGTTTTACTAATATCTTGAAGGATGGACTATATGGAATTGTGGTTGGGTTTCTGGGTGGCATGTAATTGTGCATGTGGGTGAGACTTGATGTAACACCACTGGTGAATGCGAAAACCCACCAAATTAGTTTGTTTTTTTAAAAGTGTTTTGAGCTGAAAAATTATGGCCTTTATTTATAAACTAATGGTTATGTGGATAGTTTTTTATGTCTTAAAAGAGTTGTTTGTTCAGTATGCTTACATGTGATTTATAATTCATACTCTTGTTGTATCTTGAAATGAGATCATGTTGGTGGCTCAGATTTGGAGTAATGTTCATTAGGTTTCTAAAGATGTGTTTGTTATTATGATTTGGACATGGATAGTTCTCCATTGAAAATATTTCTTATTGGTCAACCTATGTATTCATTTCAAATGTTAAATCCACCTATTCAGATGATGCCTCATCCTATTTGTTGGAGTAGAAAGAAGTTTGGGATCGATTTAAAGTGATTCCAGGTTGTGATAATTCTTTTGGACATATCAGTTGTGTTTTAGATGTTGATGCATTTCACCACATTCCTTTTCCATTTTTCCCTCATTTGGAGTGAGACATAATTTTGATATATATCTAAGAGTTTCTATTTAGATGAAGGTGTTTTGTTGAGAAAGTGATTTTTTGAGTGTTTTGTTCCCTATCACATGACTGTGGTGTAATAGATTCTTCAAGAATCAAGGCACTATCCATAGGCCTCGGAGTGAAGCTTCACATGTAGTCAAGAAATATCCATAGGTGTGGAGTGCTTGGATTGGATCTACCTTCCACCATTTTGGTAAGTTAGTTTCTAATCTATTATGGTTCCTCATCACTATGAATTTCCTCTTTTCGTAATGAGTGTGGCGGACTTACCCCTAACACAATGTTAATGGTTATGCCTTCATAGATGTGGGATTCTGATAAATGTCCCTAGGTAGACCACCTGTGTAAATCTGGACCAGTCCTGGAATTTTCTGTTCATATATGGATGGTGTTGGGTGCTTCATCTATTTATTTTGTAGTTTTAGTGGCCCAATGATTAGGTTCCCTTCCCTCCCTTCCCTAAGTGGTGGGGGTTTTGATATGTGCCAAAAGTATTGGCCCAGTTCTTGTACCCTCCATTCGGGAGTGGGTGGTTTAAATGTTCATGTTATAACCCTATTAACTTGGGTTGGTGGGTTGTTATGGGATATTTTTGGTGGACATGATCAAGTGATGCCCAATTCTCGTTAATGTATAATTCTTGTTTGTTTTTTTCAAGTTGGGTTCTAATGGTGGGAGACCCACTACGAGTCTTATTGATTTTTCCTCCTAAGAACTTATCTAGTGCTTGTTGTTTCTTAATGGTGGGGAGTCCATCCCATAATCCACTAGAAACATTGGTTTTTGTGAGTTGTTTTTCTTTTGGGAGATTTTTGGGTTCATTGGTAAAAGTCCCAACAATCAGGTTCTCGGTTTGGTTGTGGAGGTACTGACTCCATATTTCAGTTGATTCTCAAGAATTGGTTGAGAGTTAGTGTTTCGTTTGAGGTAAGAGGACTAAGATCCATTAATGGATTATGGTTTTTCATTGGATTAGGAGGATGTACCATATTGATAAAGAATATTTATGTGTTTATGAATTAGATAGAATGTATTATGACTTTCTGGGGGTGGAAATCTTTAATGGTGGGGAGAGTTGTCACACTCGATTTTTTTCTTTTCATGCAATGGTTTTTATCCGGTTCATTAAAAATCCCGATACTGTTATTGGGTGTTGGGTGAGATTAATTTTGAGTTTTGAACTACCATATATGTCTAATCACCCTAATTTGGGTTCCCCATTTCTTGTTTAGGAGTTTTTGGAGAAAGTGTGGTTATTTCATGATTTGGGCCAACCTTGAGCCCATTTTTAGTTTTAACAACCAAACTTGTTTCTTGTATAACTCCTTTGTTTTTAAATATTTTTCACCCATTAAACTTCCTACATTTCATCCACTGACATATTCAAACTACCATATCCTTTTGGGCCCCTTATAAATTCATATGCGTGGTGAATTTGGGTTACTTATTTTGGTATTGGGCCAACCCATGGGCCCATTTCCAATTTTAAAAATATAATTTGTTTCTTTTATATATTTTTCATTTTTTAATATTTTTCCGTGATTCAACATCCCATTAGAATCCAAAATACCTAGACTCACCCCCATTATCAATTTTACCTCTTTGGAGCTCATTTGAATCACATATTAGGGCGAAAGTTCTCTGTTTTCCTCCAAAAGTTCAGAATTGAGAAGGTAAAATTTTTTATACATAATTCATTACATGCGTACTAATTTCCAATAAATATTAGTTCCCTTGTTCTAAATTAAATTAGGAGACTCTCCAAGAAGTTTCAAGCCATTCCCTTGTCTCTAAGGGTGCTGATATAATAGAAGATGAAGAGTTTTCTAGGTGGAAAGGTGAGATTCCTTCTCCTTTCTCCTTCATCTTCCTCCTCCTTTCATTATTTTTGGTTTTCTATTATCACCTCGTCATGTTAGACCTAGGGTTATATTATCCCATAATTTTTATGGGTTTTTTTATTTGGTTCTGGCCTTCATTGTTTTAGGGTTTATAAACCCTCAGATGGTGATATTGGGTGTGCATTTCCATTATGTCAAGGATTTGTGGTAGGATATCCCTAGAACATACCTCTATCATTTAAGTTTCATCATATTATTATTATTAAAATCTGATATATATGTTTATTATTCTTTTATCCTTTTTAGAATTTTTTTTGTGAAAAATGGTTGTTTTAGCCTTGTTTTGTGAAAGGTAGAGCTGTTTTATCATAAAAGTGAACACCAAGTGTTTTTTTAAATGTTCCGCTATCTTTCACAACTGTTTTGTGAGGTTTAAAACTGGTTTTATGGTATTTTGAACATGTTAAAATATCTATAATAAAATATAACATGAAATTGGTGTTTTATTCTCTATCATGTTCTTAAAATAAATTGTTTTGTTTAAAAAGGGCTTTCCATGTGTTCGATAAATTTCCCAGTTGGCTTTTTTTTATGATGTGTGATTTAAAAATTATTATTTTTCGATTTATAAATGAATTGTAATAATGATAAATTTTATTTTTGGGTCCTTATATGGATTTACAATTTGTATTTGGTTTTATAAACAAATAGGTTTTTGTTTACAACAGATTTTGGCCAGAGTTGTTGTTAAATGGCCCATTTCACATCTTTATGAAAATGGTTGTGTTTTGAATATTTAACCTAAGTGTTTTAATGTATTTATGAATGTGTTTTTCTGCTATAAATGGTATTTATACACCTAATAAATAATATTGAAATCTATACCATGGTCAAATGTTTGTTTTGAGAAAGGCTTAAAGGCCGGTTTGACATTTTTTTTGTAAAAATGGTTTCCATCATCATTTCATGTTCTATCTTTTGGGTCCATTTTAAGGTCCATGAAAATGATTTGTTAATTATTTTTGGGGCTTCCAAATATGGTTTTTTATGTTATTTATGTGTTTATGGCCTTAAAAGAGAATTTTTGAATAGATTTTATATTCAAGGCCTCATTATAGTGCATGGAATTTTTTTACGAAACATTTTAGTGGTTTATTGACTCATGAAAAAAATGTGAAGCATGTTTTCATGCTATTTTTGGGTTTATGGTTTGGTAATGGAATTTTTATGTGAAAAGTGTTTTTTATAATATGTGTAACTTGATTGATCACTAAAGGGAATCCCTGGTATCGAGTTGGGCAGACATGTACTAGTGTGCCAGTGATCCTATGGAGTTTGAACCCTTTTTCATGTAGCATTTTTGAAAATGATAGCACTAACTAAACTATGATGATGATAATAATTGGGGACCACTAGGTTATGGGTATGGTCCCTACTAGTGGATTTTGTGCATGGGAACTAATATTTGTTATGGTTACTTTCACTGAGATACGAGGTACCTGAGGCTCACAACTAACTAGTTCCTATGGGTGTTCATGTGACTTATGCTCATTGGATATTTTTTACTTACCATAGGCATACGGTGTGTTTGGTTGGTAAATTCAGAAGTGTGTGTGATTTATTTAAAAGTGTACATTCTTTAAAGGATCCCTCTTAAAAACTAGTTTCATTTGGAATTTTCACCTCTTTGAAAATTCTTACTAGCATTCTTGTTTATAAAACATGCACGTTTTTGTAGGGTAATTTTTTATAGCACGAGACCTCATTTGGAAAACATGCCTTTATATTTGTATTTAAAAATTGAAATTTTTTTTCATTTATTTTAAAGGATTTTCATTGGGAATATAATATCGGGATAACCTACTGAGTTTTAATACTCACACCTAGAGTCTTCTTCTATTTTTAGCCCTTGTATAGGTTTTATCTTGAGTTCGATCGCCTTGGCTGACGTGTGATCATTATGTTGGAGAGTGACCAGTAGGTCACACGGAGTTATTTGGTTATCATGTTTGGTCAGTTGAGTTTTTGGTTTAGATGTACTTTCAGTTTCTTGTACAAATAATCTTCAATTTGGTTTTTATATAGATGTATTTTGGGCTGTCCATTTATTTTTTCTCTTTGTTTAATGGTTTATATATGGGAGAAATCATTCCCTTGTGTACTCTATTAATTCCCTTGATTCTTATCTCCATCCCAGTAGGATCAGGAACTCCTCTCGGGACTTGTTGCGGGCTGGCCATTGTGACCAATTTAGGGTCGACTCGGGTGGGTTCATGACACACACGAACAATCATGCCAATAACCCATATAAAACATGCACTGAAGTCAAGGGATTCATACCTTAGGTGAATTTATGATGATCAAGAAATGAGTCACCATTTATGTATGGATTCACTACCAAATACAAGAAACATTCTAGGGTTTACATATTTAAAACTCTACGATGGAGGTACAATCGGTAAAAACATCCCAAATGGTTAGGAAATGATCAAATCACTAAATAATATCTATTTCCAACAACAGTCATGGTCCAAGAATTGTGTAGAATCCAAAACCATGAATTTGAAAGATTATTTTATCAATGATCATGAAAAACATCATTAGGCCATTCCCAAACCCTCATATCTGACCAATATGTCAATGATTTGATTTTTTATGATCCATAATGAAAGGAGATAATTGATCATGATCAAATAAGAATATAATATATTGGATGGGCATGATCAAATGATGTACGGGCATAGAAGGGAGTATAATTAGTTAGTTAAGAGAACCCAAAATATTGGATAAATCGTAGGGTTTGGATCATTAGGAAAATAGGTTAATAATAAAATAAAAGAGAATTTGGTTATTTAATCTACTAGAACCAGTTAAATTAATAGCATGAATTATGGATTCTCACTATGAACCATTATGAAAGACGATACACTGAAGATTTCATCACCTTAGTTTAAAATGAGCAAAGTCCCATTCACACCATGAATTTACATTCATGATGTGAATTAATTTCACATTCTAAATGATGTTTGTTGGTTCCATCCCATAATCCATTCACATTATGAATATCTTTTCATGGTGTGAATTGATCCTACAACCATATTGCATCCTTTGATCCATTTCCATCCTTGGACACCCTAAAAATCCTGAAATCATTTAACTATACCCTTATAGATATGTTAAGACGTATAAAAAATTATACATTGAGATTAAGGATGTTATAACCTCATCACTCATGGTTTAATCACTATAGGGAAGCCCGATGTTTATCGACATAGTAGAGGTTATTACAAGCTTAGAATAAATTATTAAAATGTTGATTGAGGTGAGGCAATTATATTTGTTTGATTCTGTAGGTTATTTGATGATTTTTTGTTCATGTGCCTCATTAGTATTATCTTTCTTCATATTTATTATCCCGTGTGAGTTTCCCATAAGGCTAGGATGGGTTGGTGTTGGATTAATAGTCAACATGTAATATATATATTTCTAAATATTTTAATGTTGGTTCCCTATTTAAACAAGAATTAGTGACCCTATTATATCTTTTCATGGTGGAGTGAGTTATTTTAAAAGGAAATGGTTCCTTTTTAAATATATTATAAAAAGGTGGTGTTGACTCAAATAGAAATCAAGGAAAAATAGTGATTTGGAAATGAGATTTGAAATAGTATTTCAAAATGGAAAAAGGGTTTTCTAAATAATGTTTTTTTATATTTGGGTAATGGCCTAGTTCAATTAAGATGAATCGTGATGAATTGTTAAATAGTTTTAATAGGGGGTTTAAATTGGGGTCTAAAGGGAAGATATAAGGGATTAGATTGATTTGTTTTTGTTTGTTTGAATTCATGTGGATGATTCCATATATTCCAAAGCATATATTCATGTGGTTTTCTTGATTGTTTTTCCTAGTGTACATGTTGATACATGGTGATGCATATTATGAGTGTAAACCAATTAGATTTTTTTCATGATGATTTGAGTTGTGTGGGTGACTGTTTGGGAGCTTTTCTTATGGTATCAAAGTGATGAATGATCAATATGGATGTGACAGAGCACTTGAAGTATTGAGGTGGGTTTTTAATTTGTTTGAGATAGGGGATTTGGTTCCAAAGGAGTATTTACCTAGTGATGATATGGTGATATGGGTTTCATGCTTATTTTTTATTGCCTTTAAATGATTGGACGTGACCTCTCATGAGTGTGAAAGGATTGGTCTGTGTGCTTAATTGTGACCTACCTTCAGTATGTAGGGTTGGGTTAGTGAGCTTGATCATGACCTACCTTTAGTGAGTGGGGATGTGTTAGTGTTTTTATGTGGCCTCCCTGAGTATGCATGGATGAGTAAATATGCTTGTCCATGACCTCCCATGAGTTTTTCGGGATGGGCTGGGGTGTTTTATTTGACCTCCTTGAGTATGAAAAGATGGGTTATTTTAAATGATGATAGAAAAACTATGAATAAGATGGTATGGGTCAAAGATTATGCACAAATGATCATTACCCATTACATTGGGTAGTGGGTCATCGTTTGGCTGACATCACAAGACTAAGTGTTTAGGTGTGGGATGCGAATAATTTTGGTTAGAAACCTACCCTTCTACTTAGGATAGGAGTCAGGTTATGGTATAAGGTGACTATATTACTTCCTGCATAGAGGAAAATTAGCTAGGGTTAGGTTTCATGGTGTCCTGATTATCCCACAATGGCCTAAATTGTGTGATTTAATTTGTATTTTTTGTTATGTTTCTGAGTGGGTGTGTTGCATGGACACAACTACACCTTATATATACATTTCATGAACATCTACTTGATCCCCACTACACTTAGTATTTTTGAGTAATTTGGGGTTCCAACTAGATTATTGGAATCACCCCCACCTACTTACATGATATGTGTTTCAATGTATGTGGCTAGACCTTTTTGTTTACCCTTAGGGACATATGAACCACATATATCTATACACATGGTTCAATCAGTAAGTCTTAGAGGCTGAGGATTTAATAGGAAAACTATGTGAGTTATCATAGAGGCAATGCATTTATTTTTTAGCTATTTTTAGCAAGTATTATATGAGGTTCCATTTAATTATATAATGTCTATTATTACATGTTTATCTATTTCTACTCTATTTTTCATTTTTCTATAATGCAGAAAGATTTATTACATTTTATCATGTCCTGTGAGGGCCCCGTTTGGACCCCTATTTTATTTATATTGTAATTTGGGGGTGTTTGATACATATATGGGGTTTGCATAATTTTAAATAGATTTTGGTCTTGAATCATGATATATATTTTTGAGGATAGACTTCCCATGACTATGTTAGTTCCCATAATATTGATAAAAGTCTTTAGTATACAAGGAGGTGTTCCTAAGTTAATGTGGCATCCCCTCTCAGGTGTATTTCAGGTATTCCATTCCATGAAATTATAAAAATGGTATCAGAGCTATATTGGGATGGGATAATGTGAGATATATTTGTGGGACTCAAGAAGTATATCATGCACATTCCTAGAAAACATTATATTGGTTGAAATCAAAGATTCCAGTGGATGTTCAGTTCATGATTAGGCACTCTAGGAAGATTGAGGTGTTAGTTTAGATAGATAATCCCAAAACATGATGGATGATACTCGAGATGATTTATAGGGATAGGCTAGGATCCAGTGATTTATACATGCATCATGATAATGGAATTATTTTTTCATGATACATGGGACTTTGGGTAGTTTTATTTGACATGATACCTCATCATAACCAATATTAATTTAAGGAATTTAAAATATTCATGTTTTATTTATTATATTATAAGGGTTGATTATATTAATATGGTTACGATGGTATTGGCTATTAGAATTATTTTGATTTACTTTTTGGACTCCATAGAGAAATGGTTTTGTGGATTTTAGAACATTGAGTAAAAATCCAGGTTCATAAGGAAAAATCATGTAGTGGAATGAGTTTTGTGTAAATAGTTTTATTAGTTAATCTTATTTGAAATGGATCATGGAGCTAGTTATTTTAAAATGGTTTGGAATTTTTTAGGGTAAAATCTATGGAAAATGGGGTTTGAAAACTACATTTCACATGAGTTATGATATTTGGTTTCAAAAATTGTTTTTTGAAATGGAAATGATTTTGGCGATAGTGACTAACTAGACCAAGGATTTTTATTATTTTGGTTCTTTATGAAAACCAATGTCCACAAAGTGATATTTCAAAAACATAAGAATTTTTTGGGTGTGAAATGTTTTGGAATGGTATTGATAATAAGAAACTGATGACCTTGTAAACTATTCCACTTTATTTTTTAGTTCTTAGATAGGGGTGACCAAGATGTTTGAATTGTGTGATCATCTTATATGTCATTGTTTGTTGGAAACCACTAAGTGATGTTAGAGGGTGTTATATGATGGGGTTGGATGGGTTGAAATGGTGAATGGAAGGAAACTAGTGCCCATTTAGACCAATTTTCTAAATTTTCATTGGTTAAATAGGAGAGACTCTATTGTTTTCTTGAATGTTCGGTGGACATTCCTTGGTTTTTTTGAAAGTGCATCTTATGGTGGGTTTTTTTGAAATATGATATGTGAGAGTTGGTTTTAGTGTTCTCATGATATGGATGTTGTGTGGGATCCAGGTTCATTGTGATAATGGATTTTTATGTGCGATCAAGAGGATAGATATTATTTTTATTGGGTTCAGGGATTTGACCTATAGATATGATTTTAATTATTTCATAGTCCATACTATTTGATGTGTGATTGATGATTTTGTAGTTGGGGATTCATGGATTTTGTTTTCTGGGGGTGATTCTTATAGCGGGGATCACTATTTTTTTAGAACTAGACACTGGTTGAATATTATTATGATGAGTAGAACTATAAGCCATAGGGTGAATTATTATGAAAATTTGGTGTTCAGGATCGATGGATGCAGATAAGAACCGACTTTGTGATTAATGATTGATGTTATATGAGTTGGTGCTCTGGTGTGAGAAGGGTGGTAACATCCAGTCATAACATATAGTAATAGAAGAAACATGGGTGATTATGATTGAGTATTTGTTTTGTTGACGTGATGATAAAGACACTAATATGGTGAGAAGAATCTCACTATTCATAGGTGTGTAACCCTTATGCCCGAGGGTCATGGGCATAGTGGAACTAATTGGTAGATGGTTGAGGTGATAGAAGGACACTAGTGAGAGGATAGTCACAGTTTAGAAATTTAGGTGTAGTTTTAGTTGGAGTCCATTTGATTGAAATATACTTGGTATAGAGTTAGTGTGATTCGAGAGTGAGTCGAATTAGGGGTATAATGGTTCTCATGGGTATTGCATTCCATTTGGATGGGCTGGTTGAGTATCCAACTGTAGAATTGAACCATGTATTCTATTTGGACCTCAGTGTGGAATTTTGTTGGTTTGATAATACCTTCAGGTGTTAAGACATCATGAAAAAGTGTTTTAGTGATATGAGGATGCCTCTTGAGTCAAACCATCATGTTCAGGAAAGTGATAGTACGCTGGTGGGGAAAATCATTTTTTTGGGAGTAGTCAGCAGAAGGAGGACTGAATAGAGAAATTATGTGTTATTTGATGAAGTTATTGGATACTACATCAGGAGAATTATTCAGAATCCATTTGGACTTGTTATAGGATCAAATTAGGTTTTTGGATAAAATTAGGTGAGTGTCTATGATGGTGGTTGGAGTTTTATAGCAGAAGTGTGATGGGAATTTAGATATGGGATATATCTGGTCAAAGGATAATTAATTTCCAAGGTAGGTCAGGGTTCATGGTTAGAGGAATACCATATATTCTCAAGGAAAACAAGAGTTATAGTGGGGAGTTTGTAATGATACACATCATTAATGGTTATAAATTTCTTTGGGAATTTTGATTTTCAATCGGGTGACAAAATTATTTCTTGAATCAGGACCTAGATAGGGTTTATGAGTGTTTGAACATCTTTAAATATGTTTTTAGATGTGTAGTTAGTATTAGGTGGTCTCTTGGGAGTTCATGAGGCTATGAAGGAAGGTGTGGAGTGGCTGGACTACTAAAATCAACAACAATTGGTAATTCCTCACGTTAACATAGGTTCATACAATGAAATTATAAATAAAGTGGCATGGGGTTCTATACATAGGGTCCTTCACAACATGAACTTATGTTCATTCTATAGAAAATGTGAGGTAACCAATTTTATTTGGGAATTTTTTGTAAATTTTTAGGGCTTTAATTTTAGAACCCTTAGGTTTCCTTATTCTAGCTCATTCAAACAGAAGGTGGAGAGCCCATTTGGATATCCTACTCTCCCATTAGCGTGCTTCAATTCAGGTGATTCGAGAGTGATTTGTTGAATGGATTCAAGTTAATATCCTACTATTTACTTCCCTAAGATCTTCAATGATTTCAAATTTTTGGATATAATTTTAGTGTGACGATTTCACAATTGCATGGAGAAATTATAATGATTGAAGGGGATTTCATGTTTATCGCATTGAGGATGAAATTAAGTCACTTTTTTTATTCCTTGAAATTTTTAGGGATGTTCCATGAGTGTTATTATAATGAACTAACTCAGGATACCCACACAAACTGGCTCCTGACCTGATATTCTACATACCCAAAGGGAAATCCATATCCCTACAGGCTAGCGACTAGCACAAAGGAATCAAGAAAAACCCAGATGGAAATATTTTTCCCAACCTAAAGTAGAAAAAATGATATATATATATATACATAACCAACGGAAATAATGGAAGAGAAACATGGAATACATTCCATAACTAAAAGTAAGTATTAGAAACAATACAAATCAAAAGAAGCTAACAAACATCAAGGTATGAGTCAAACAATAATGGAAAAATCTCAAAATGGGAAACAAGTACTCCATTTGATAAGTGTAAAATGTCCCACTATGTCACCAACAGCTACCCAAGACCATCTAGTAGAAGAGAAACCTCCCCGACTCACGATGATTCCTTTCCTTTCCCTACATCAAAAGATATAACAATGTATACACACTGTCAAAGGGGTGTGTAGGGTGTGATCTAAATAGGCTCAGTAGGATCCCACCTAGGTGTTTCATAACAATTATCTGTATAAAAATATGAACATTCTAAATTTTAAATAAAAAAAGACATAATAATTAGATAAAAAAAATTATATCAAAAAATGGTAAGACATTCAAACTTTTCCCCAATTCTAAATAATCCCTGTAAAATAGTTTCAAAGCATATAATATATATCAAAATATACAATCAAAGCTAAGAAATAAAAACCAAATCATAGGTACATTACACCAAAGATCACTTTATTTTAGGCTAGATAGAACACCTATACCCAAATATAAAAAGAGCACACATCAAGAACCTAGATATATGTATCAAATATAGGTAGTAGAGGACCAAACCATAAAGTGAACCTCCCAATATTGTCTCACAAGTCCCTAGGAAACATGAAATAGGAAGTAGAGGAATATCCCACGAGTGACCCCCATGATGGTAACAAAGAAAAAATACTATTCATATAACATCCACCTAAGTACTCAAGGCTTAACTTATGATATATTTTCAAAATCATTTGATCAAAAAAATTCATTGAAAAATATTTCATAAAACCATTTCAAAATTCAAAAAAACCTTTTATTTTACAAATACAAGGTGAAAAACATATTGTCTCAAAACAAATTTACATATGAAAATCAATAAATCATTCTAATTTATTTATAAAATAATTTATAAAATTATATCATTCAATGCTCATCCAACATAGGGTAGATATGGAACCTACTTCATCAAAATGGGGTTGCATATGCCCACAATGGAATCCACCAACACTAGAAGGATTGAAAAGATGAAAAAAGATGCCCTAGATTCCATTCACACTTATTAAAACCTAATTCCACAAAATAAATATGGATAAGAGGGTTTATCTCAAAATAAATCAATGAACACACATCCGAAACACTACAACCAACAATGGAATAACCACCAAAAGAATACTGTAGAGACCCGAAGCTTGACGTACATGGAAATTACATTACTTTTTCGGAATACATAATACATAACAAAAACAGAAACACAAGGACCGTAATAGTTTAGTGTCTTTGGAAACTCAGAATATAATCTTCTAATCGTGGTGAAAGATCTTAAACATCTCCCATAAGATCTTACCCTTTTTGTTTTCTTACATAAAACCTTTATTTAAATCCTGGGGAAAAGAAAACATATAAAGGGTGAGCTCAAAATCTCAGTAAGGGTAAACATAGTGAACATAAAACAATCCATAAACATTTGAAAGCAAAAACATGAACATAAAATTTAAACATCAAAATCATGAGAAACGACATAAATTGTGGAAGTAAGTAAGGAATATATCATAATGGAACATCAATCATGATAAAATATAATGGGAATAAAACATGTAATTTTGGAAACCATTCAGCACATGTCATGATTTCCATAGTAGCTAAGGCATTGCTGCCAAGATCATCTTAGTGGACAAAGTCCCTTTCTGAATCGAGTTCACTCCTCGTTTCAGTCCTCTAACACTGAACCGGATTAACTTACCATTCCAGCCATGTCTATCTCATGAGATATAAATCTTCACCCAATGTATTGGATGGAGATATAGGTCCCACTCATCTCATAATGAAATTATTCTTACTTGTGCCACAACATAAACATAAATCATTCATCATAACCCAAAGAATACAATGGGTTTCATAAAAATCATTCCATCATAACATAATCCATATAAAACAAATGGATATCATTTCTTCAAAAGTAAAGTGAAACCATGTAAATAATAGAGACATTATACTTGAAACATACACATATTAAATAATGTCATCTTAGAAGGAAAATGTTTTAATAAAACAATTGAAATGAATTCTTGAGGAAAATATCCTTTCTTCTTCAAAGTAATTTTCTTTTCACAAAATGTCATGGAATTTTAAAAGAAAAGGATTTTTTTGAAAATAATCATGAAATCCTTTGGAGGAAGCTTCATGAAAATAAGGCTTTATAAGACCGTAAAAATCCTTTCAGGCCGTATAAGTTAAAAATAACATTCTTCTCGTACTTTGGCCGGAAAATTCAAAAAAGTACCTCGTAACGTAAACAAAAGAATGATTCCTCACATAACATGTAGTAAAAGTCATAAATGGGTAAAAATGACTTTAAACATACATGAAAACACTTTTATAAAACATGGACATGGATGATAGAAATAACCCCAGTAAATACTTACGAATAAACAATCTCGGATAAAAACGAGATTGGAAAAGTTATCCCTTACCTTATGTCCGATATGCTTCGTATGTATCCAAAACTCATGTATAATGTTTTAAATAATGTCATTGACTTATTAAAAAATCATATTCATTGTTATGATATCATATATTGTTCACTTATGACTTTATATTACCCGTTCTTTTGTAAATTCCATGTTAAAGAGCGTTTTGGGTAAAATCATTTCATTTATCGTATGTGTTTCAACTTGTCGTTCTTGATATTATTACTTATATCCTGATTTACATAATTCCATAATGTAAAACATGATTTATATATAATATATATTCATAATATACATATATATTATAGATCGATAAAAGGAATGAAATACACCGTTCATGGAGACAGTAGGTCGTACGTACGCATGAACGCTGTTTTCTTTTCCTTATTGAATTTAATAAAATTAAATAGATGAAATACATATATATATACATAAATATAGTAGAATTATTTTGTCATATATTTAATTATTATTCATTATATATACTTTATAATCATTCTTGAATGGTTAATCATGGAAAATGAATCTCATCGTGTTCATGGAGACGGTAGTCCGTACGTACACACGAGCGATGATATCATTCCCATGATCGTGGAATTGTATTGGATTGTATGTATACTATTTCAGAATAAATATCACTTTAAAATAAACATATATAGTCATTATTTACACCATTATACCCATCCAAGTAAGGTGGTGGTGGAAAATAGATTACACCACGGCGTGGGGACGGTATTCCGTACGTACACACGCGCTTTGATTTCGTTTTCCGTAGGATGGATAGATGGTGAAATATAGTTGTTTCATAATTATAATAACATATCAGTATATGAGTTATAATGATTTTATTACTTCATAATGAAACAAATAAATAATAATAAGAAGTAGAAGAAGAAATAAAGTTGAAAGAATCGGTAACGAACATTACCTCTTCTTTCGACACATCTTTTGAAACCTCCTCTTAGGGAACTATGATTGGTCTTTGAGGAATAAAAGAACCTCTAGGATGATTCTAGGTAAGTGGAGAAGAGAAATTGTCAGTGTTTTGCCGATCTTCAAGGCTCAAAATGGTGTGAGGAAGAGAGGGAGTAGGTGGCCTTTTATAAGGGAGGAGAGGGTCACCTTTGGGATAACTAAACATATTATTTTATTATAAAGCCATATTCGGTTTTTAATAGCTCAAAATTGCATTATTTAGAAGATAAGGCGTGTATGGGTCGAAATCCTCTCATCCAATAGAATTTAGACAAATTTAGGTTTCTATTTTAACATTATCATTTAGATTTAACTTTAAGTTAAATAATTTTCCTTTTACTGTGTCTTCTTGTTTTTTTAAACTATAAGGTTAATAAACATACTATAACAAGACAAAAGAACCCCAAGTTGTTTATTATTAACATATATAACGTTATCTAAGTAATTTGGCCGAGACTTAGATTTTTAGGAAAAAAATAACAATTAATAATATGATATTTATTTTAAAAACTATTTTATGTCACTTTTGACACTATTTGGTAATTGATTTTTGTAAAAATACTAAAAGAATTATTAGTTCTAAAAAAGTTAATTAAATAAATACTAAAATTTCATATTAACATATAAAATTATTTTAATTCATAAAAAGGCTCAAATTACATTTATTTTGGTATTTATAACATCAATTATGTCAATATTTCATTAATAAGATAGTTACTGCATCATCATTGTGTCATAAAAAAATTAATTTATTTAATGTCTAAAAATTACAAATAAAATACCATTATGTAGGAAATATTTGTATCTTTCTAATGAATATTTATAGTCTAGTTTATCTTATGTATAACACTATATTAAAAATGATTTATTTATTAAACTTTGATTTTAACTATTTTAACCCTTCATTAAATAAATTAATAATAAATGTCCTAATCTAATCCAAGTGGGCCTAAAGGGTAATATTTTATCCCTAATGTTGTTTTTGGTCTAATTAAACTTATTAAATATAATTAATACATGTGTTAAGGTAATAATAATATCATTTTTACCCTTAATTACCCTATTTTCTTTTAACCCTGGTAAAAAAAAGTAAAAAATTACTATTCACCAAAAATTATTTTCATCTCATTGAACCACATTTTACTTACTAACATCAACCGTGTCTCTAGGGTTTTTGAAATTACATTCACAAAAGCGGTAAAATTTCGTTTTATGTAAATTTGCAAATTCTCCTAGGAGGTGGGTAAAAGACGGTCAAAAGTTCAATAAAAATTTTTATATATCTAAAATTATTATAAAATGACTCCAATGAATTAAATTGAACTTATATAGGAATTATGTATCAATTTTGACCTAAAATAAATTTAAATAAAATAAATAATTATTTAAATAAAAAGTCGGTTTTTAAATAATAACCTAGTGTTTTCACTATTCATCAAAAATTGAATGTTTTCAGAAAAATACCAAAATTTCACCCTAGGCTAATTTCGATATTACGAATCCAAAATAAAGTCCATTTTCAAAAATAAATTTATAAAATTTCAAAAAGTGGGTATTAATATACATAACGACTAGTTTTAATAATATTTTAATAGCATATCGTTGTTTAGCGAAACTCGGTATTGCGTACAACACACGCTATCGTGGAAGGTCGCGCTTGCGTGTAATGCAAGCCAAGTCAGGGATGCGTGTTGTGCAAGCTCTTTTTGGTGTAGCATACAACACAAGACATTAATAAAATGAAAAAATAATATTTTTCATAAAATCTTGGGGTGTTACATTCTACCCCGCTTAAAATGAATTTCTCCCTCGAAATTCATCGGGGTTATAAATGGTTTACTACTCAAAAGTTCCTTTAATAGAAACCCACATCATAAAAAGTAATACTAAAACTTAATTTTAAAAACTAAAGTATGAAACATAATGATTACCCAAAGTAACTCATCACTGGGTTTTTATATTGGAGAACATAAGTTAAAATATGGATATGGAAGAAAAATCTAACCATCAAGTTCTGATGGTAGAGAACATGGATATGAAAAATCCATCAATCAGAAAGCCATAAATTTTTGATGATCTAAGGTACCATCTGATTCATCAGATATAAGAGCACTAGGACAACCTTTTTGGTTTTGCAATATCATTTCCCAAAAGTTGAAAATTTTGAATTAGAAGAACTACTTACTTGATTTTGGTACAATCTCACTGTTGTTCGTGCTTTGAACAATTTACACTTCATATCTTAAATAAATGAAGTTGAATTTGTTATTCGTGATGTGTTAACAGATCGTGTGATAGAATGACGGGTCATTCCATTTGTTTCAAACAAAAGGTTAGCAAAAGTTATCAAATATACATAAGTCCATCTATGGTGAGGTTAATTGTATACGATTCCAAAAATGAACTTCTACTTCATCTATCATGCTGCTTAATAAAATAAAAGTAGTTTCTACTAACCGGGGACTTCCTGTAGGCCATTGGTATGAGATAAAGGCCAGTCGCACTTCAGTTGTGGGTTCAATTCCCACAGTCTTGTTCGACGCGATGGGATGTCGCCCGTCCTGCAGGTTGTCCTTTTTCTAAAACTACATTACTATAACATCCCATCAATAATATCAAAAAATGTTTTATCCTTAAACAATAATAAATTATGTCCAACATAATCCATTCCAATCTTTAGGCTTATCTAAAATACTTCAGTCCAAGCTCATAGTATAAAGAAAAAAATTACTAGAAATGTTATCTACCAAGAATGTGAATACAAGAATTTATCCCACATATATCATAAGATATATCTTGTTGGTTGTATTCCAAAAACATGAATACCTTGGTTATATATTCTCTTGAAACATAAATTACCATAGAACCTTAGTGAAAACATGAATACTGTCAAAAGGTATCTCTTTCCACATACTAAAATCCCAAAAATCTATATAATCAAAGCATAATATCACTTAGTCCTTATATCATTCATGAGCTCACGAATACAATCAAACATCTCATTATCTTCTTATCCCTTCATTATGTGCATATAATCTAATTTCCAAAAATATATGAATAACCTTCCATGGTTACCAGAACCATTCAACATATACTTTCAAATACTTTAGGAAAACCAATAGTGTAACAATCGTTATATGATTATTTATTCCATAGTACCATACATTATTTTTTATAAACATACAATCAATCCACTAACTTCTTAATCCACTAGCTGAGCTTCATCATTTCTTTCATCTCATATTTCATTTGTAGTCTCTTCATTATCATCCACATAAATACTACTCATATGACCATGTTGATTTTATTCATGAGATTTTCCCTTAGGGCATTAGTTTTCATAATGCCCATACATTCCACATTTAAAACATCTAATCATTGTTGATGTTGTAGCAATACCATTATCCTTGTCCATGGTGTTAACTGAACCTTTTCATTTGCACTTACTGGCTTTGTGTCCTCCTTTTCCACACCCAAAGCATCTTCCAGTTCCTTTGAAACAATATCCCTGATGCCTCTTCCCACATGATTTACATGAGGGAAATTGATCATTCTTTCCTCTATGATCATCATGAAACTCCATCTTTCTCTTATTATATGAGTCGGGAAACTTACCAAAGTTGAGTTTATTGATCATATTATGGGATTTCTATTTAGGAATAATAACGATGTTTGTACTTCCAAATCCCGTTTCATTTGGTTTCTCATGAAGAATATCATTCCATTGTCCATCATATCCTCCATTATCGTGAATCTTCCTGTTTCCAGCCATTTTCTAAAACCCAAAAAGAATAGTGTGCGAGGAAAAAGTCATGCTAGGGAAAACAACATAGTAAAGGGGGAGTACCATCAATATCTATCATCTTAGGTTAAATTCTAAGATCGTTACCGTATTTCTAGGACTATATCCTATACGTATAATTATCCTTAGGGACATCCCTAGACATACCTCAGAAATATCTCTAGGGATCTCACTAATGTTTTCGCATCCTAGTTTCCAAAGGTTTACTAAACCTATCCTCTGATACCAACTATAGAGACCCGAAGCTTGATGTACATGTACATTACATTAATTTTTCGGAATACATAATACATAACAAGAACAGACGCACAAGGAGCGTAATAGTTTAGTGTCTTTGGAAACTTGGAATATAATATTCTAATCGTGGTGAAAGATCTTCAACATCTCCCATAAGATCTTCACCTTTTGTTTTCTTACCTAAAACCTTTCCTTAAATACTGGGGAAAAGAAAACAAATAAAGGTTGAGCTCAAATGCTCAGTAAGGGAAAACATAGTGAACATAAAACAATCCATAAACATTTGAAAGAAAAAACATGAACATGAAATTTAAACATCAAAATCTTGAGCAAAGACATAAATCATGGAAGTACGTAAGGAATATATAATAATGGAACATCAATCATGATAAAATATAATGGGAATAAAACATGTAATTTTGGAAACCATTTATCACATGTCATGATTTCTATAGTAGCCAAGGCATTGCTGCCAAGACCATCTTAGTGGACAAAGTCCCTTTCTGAATCGAGTTCACTCCTCGTTTCAGTCCTATAACACTGAACCAGATTAATTTACCATTCCAGCCATGCCTATCTCATGAGATATAAATCTTTACCCAATGTATTGGAGGGAGATATAGGTACCACCCATCTCATAATGAAATCATTCTTACTTGTTCCACAACATAAACATAAATCATTCATCATAACCCAAAGAATAAAATAGGTTTCATAAACATCATTCCATCATAACATAATCCATATAAAAAAATGGATATCATTTCATTATAAGAAAAGTGAAACCATGTAAATAATAGATACATTATACTTGAAACATACACATATGAAATAATGTCATTTTAGTTGGAAAATGGTTTTAAAAAAACAGTTGAAATGAATTCTTGAGGAAAATATCGTTTCTTCTTCAAAATCATTTTCTTTTCACAAAATGTCATGAAATTTTAAAAGAAAAGGATTTTCTTGAAAATAGTCATGAAAATTTTTGGAGGAAGCTTCATGAAAATAAGGCTTTATAATACAGTAAAAATCCTTTCATGCCGTATAAGTTAAAAATAACATTCTTCTTGTATTTTGGCCGGAAAAGTCAAAAAAGTACCTCGTAACATAAAAAAAGAAAGATTACTTACATACCATGTAGTAAAAGTAAAAAATGAGTAAAAAGGACTTTCAAAATACATGAAAACACTTTTATTAAACATGGACATGGATGGTAGAAATAACCCCAGTAAATACTTACGAAAAAACAATCTCGGATAAAAACGCGATTGGAAAAGTTATCCCTTACCTTATGTCCGATATGCTTCGTATGTATCCGAAAATCCTGTATAATGATTTAAATAATGTCATGGACATATTATAGAATCATATTAATTGTTATGATATCATATATGGTTCACTTATGACTTTATATTACCCGTTCTTTTGTAAATTCAATGTTAAAGAGCATTTTGGGTAAAATCATTTCATTTATCGTATGTGTTTCGACTTGTCATTCTTGATATTATTACTTATATCCTGATTTACATAATTCCAGAATGTAAAAAATTATTTATATATAATATATATTCATCATATACATATATATTATAGACCAATAAAAGGAATGAAATACACCGTTCATGGAGACGGTAGGCCGTACGTACGCATGAATGCTGTTTTCGTTTCCTTATTGAATTGAATGAAATTAAATAGATGAAATACATATATATATACATAAATATAGTAGCATTATTATGTCATATATTTAATTATTATTCATTATATATACTTTATAATCATTCTTGAATGGTTAATCATGGAAAATGAATCTCATCGCGTTCGTGGAGACAGTAGACCGTACGTACACACGAGCGATGATATCATTCCCATGATCGTGGAATTGTATTGTAGTGTACGTATACTATTTCAGAATCAATATCACTTTAAAATAATCATATATAGTAATTATTTTCACCATTATAACCATCCAAGTACGGTGGTGGTGGAAAATAGATTACACCACGACGTGGAGACGGTATTCCGTACGTACGCAAATGCGGTGATTTCGTTTTCCATAGGATGGATAGATGGTGAAATAGGGTTGTTTAATACTTATAATAACATATCAGTATATGAGTTATACTTATGTTATTACTTAATAATGAAACAAATAAAAAAGAAGAAGTAGAAGAAGAAATAAAGTTGAAAGAATCGGTAACGGACATTACCTCTTCTTTCGACACGCCTTTTGAAACCTCCTCTTAGGGAACTGTTATTTTTCTTTGAGGAAGACCAGAACCTCTAGGATGTTTCTAGGGACGTTTAAAAGAGAAATTTTCAGGGGTTGGCCGAGCATCAAGGCTCAAAATGGTGTGAGGAAGAGAGGGAGGAGGTGCCCTTTTATAAGGGAGGAGAGGGGCACCTTTGGAATAACTAAATATATTATTTTATTATAAAGTCATATTCGGTTTTTAATAGCTCAAAATTGAGTTATGTAGAAGATAAGGTGGGGATGGGTCTAAATCATCTCATCCAATTGAATTTAGACTATTTTAGGTTTCTTATTTAACCGTATAATTTAGATTTAACTTTAAGTTAAATAATTTTTCTTTTACCGTGTCTTCTTGTTTTCTAACACTATAAGGTTAATAAACTTACTATAACAAGCCAAACGAACCCCATGTTTTTTATTAATAACATATATAACTTTATATAAGTCATCTTTCCAAGCCTTATATTTTTAGGAATAAAATAACAATTAATAATATAATATTTGTTTTAAAAACTATTTTATGTCAATTTTGACACTATTTGGTAATTGATTTTTTTGAAATTCATAACAGAATTATTACTTCTAAAAAAGTTAATTAAGTCCATAATAAAATGTCATATTAACATATAAAATTATTTTAATTCATAAAAAGTCTCAAATTACATTTATTTTGTTATTTATAACATCAATTATGTCAATATTTCATTAATAAGATAATTACTGCATCATAATTGTGTCATAAATAAATTAAATTATTTAATGTCTAAAAATTACAACTAAAATAAAATTATGTAGGAAATATTTTTATCTTTCTAATGAATATTTATAGTCTAATTTATCTTATGTATAACTATATATTAAAAATTATTTAGTTATTAAACTATGATTTTAACTATTTTAACCCTTCTTTAAATAAATTAATAATAAATGTCCTAATCTAATCCAAGTGGGCCTAAAGAGTAATATTTTATCCCTAATGTTGTTTTTGGTCGAATTAAACTTATCCAATAGAATTAGGACATGTGTTATGGTAATAATAATATCATTTTTACCCTTAATTACCCTATTTACTTTTAACCATGGTAAAAAAAGTAAAAAGTTACTATTCACCAAAAATTATTTTCATCTCATTGAACCACATTTTACTTACTGACATCAACCGTGTCTCTCGGATTTTGGAAATTCAATTCACAAAAGCGGTAAAATTAATTTTTATGTAAATTTTCAAATTCTCGTAGGAGGCGGGTAAAAGACGGTCAAAAGTTAAATAAAATTTTTATATATCTAAAATTATTATAAAATTACTCCAATAAATTACATTGAACTTATATAGGTATTACGTATCAATTTTGGCCTAAAATAAATTTAAATAAAATAAATAATTATTTAAATAAAAAGTCGGTTTTTAAATAGTAACCTAGTGTTTTCACTATTCATCAAAAATTGAATGTTTTCAGAAAAATACCTAAATTTCACCCTAGGATAATTTTGATATTCCGAATCCAAAAATGAAGTCCATTTTCAAAAATAAAATTTATAAAATTTCAAAATGTGGGTATTACTATACATAACGGCTAGTTTTAATAATATTTTAATAGCATATCGTTGTTTAGCAAAACTCGGTATTGCGTACAACACATGCTATCATGGAAGGTCGCGCTTGCGTGTAATGCAAGCCAAGTTAGGGATGCGTGTTGTGAAAGCTCCATTTGGTGTAGCGTACAACACAAGACATTAATGAAATTAAAAAGAATATTTTTCCTAAAATCTTGGGGTGTTAAAAATACAACACAAAAAAACTATAAGGGATTGAGAAAAACACCACCAAAAGATCAAAAAACCAACAAATTTTGAACAACACCACTTCTGCCACCATTTTCTATGAAGAAACATAAAGTCTACTTACCTAAAGAGAAGAAACATAACCACAAATGAGATTGAGTGCCTAAAAAAGGAACTTGAAGAGTGAGAAGATACCCAAAATCACTTAGAAGGGGAGACTATGGTTTTATGGAGATACCTACATGATAAATGAAGGAGAGTTACACATTTTTTGGATAAAAACTTACTAGGATGAAGGGTTTATGTAGTAAACCATGGTTTTACATCATAAAACCCCATGAAACATGTACAGCTAAAAACAAACCATATTATCATAAGAAAAATACCGACTGATGATTTTACGGTGTAAAATAGGGTCTTATGGAATAAAATGTATTTATTCCATAAAAAGAAATTTTAGGATTTCAATATTCTTGTGTGGTAGACCATTTTAATGTTTTTTTTCTAGAAACAAATTTATTCTTTAAATATGTATTTTTGCGTAAAATGGTCTTACAAGAAGTACCAAACATAAATTATATAGTAACTTAAAAAAACATTTAATCCCTATGAAAATGAAAAAGAAATCTTAAAAATTAAAAGATTATACCTTAAAATATATGATGTTACAATCTCTCCACTAGAGGACTTTCTATCCCCAAGAATTCATGTGAAAAACGGTTCTTCAGAAAGAGGTGAGGCCACTTCTCTCTCACTGGATATTTATACACCCATGTCTCATGAGAATCTAATCGATGTCACCATAACACTATAAATAACAAAATAAAATTCTCATAAAAGACTTTCAACTAAGAATCAATGATCTCAACTCGATGATTTGAAAATTAAACGTCTGTATCCCTCTCGATCTCTTCCTAACATAGAATGTGAGAGGGATTATGATGGTACTTCCTTTGTTGATATGTGTGGAAAAAATAATGAATGACTATAAACTAATCTAGTAATTCCTAATAATACACAACCATCCATTGAAACTCATTGAATTAAAATAGAAAAACATATATTATAACCACATTTCTCTATTTCCTAAGTTCACGGTGATGTAATCGAGGATAAACTTTCATGAAATGTGGGTGACTTATAGAAAACTTGAAAGGATGGTGTGAATGATCCATATTTTATTTCTATCAAATATATTCTAAAATATGATGCCAATTTATATCATGAATCCTCACCGATGACTCTTGAATGATGCACAGTCCCACAAGAGATAAATCTCACACTTCTACCCAAAAATGAGGTGATTAGCATGGGAAAACATACAAATCCTCAAAGGTAGTCATTCTAATCAACGACAGATTATGATTTTTATATGAAAACTAAACCAGTCCCAGATGGATATCCAATGATCTATTTAAATAATAGGTGCAATCATGGAGTATGTCCCCTAGGATCTGAATTGTAAAATCCATATGACCATCTATCTATGGATAGTATGCCATACTCAACTGAACATGAGTCCCTATAACCTCTTGGAGAGTCTTCCAAATCAGGGATGTAAATTGGGGATCCCTATCTGAAATAAAAATATAGGTAATACCATGTAACCTCACAAAATTCTACATATACATATTAACATGATATTCAACCTTAGTGGTGTCCCACATCAGAATAAAATGTGTGGATTTCATTAATAAATCTATCATCTCCCAGATATAATTCTTCCCCCAGGGATTCCATGTCAATCCAACAATGAAGTCCATCGACACCTCATCCCATTTACAAACATTCACTAGAAGAGGATATAGAAGACTAGAAAGCTTCATATGGTTTGCCTTTATCTATGGTCCATTGTAATAGTGGTAAACATAATCTTCATTATTAGGCTTTATACCTGACCACCAGAATTTTTGTCTCATATCATAATAAATTTTCAAGGTTTCCAGATGAATGACCCATAATAAACTATGATAGAAAAACAAAATTTAACTCCTCATAGATTCTAGGATGAAAAATAGATTCCTAAAGAATAGAATACCATATAAATAGAGAATACAACATGAAATTGTCTCTACACCATAAATAGATTATCAAATTCCCATAAATTCATCATCACAATGCCAAAACTACAAAATAGACTCAAGTTGATACGATTAAAATGGAACAATGGTCAAAACCATACCTGAAACATCATACCAAGAATCTATATGTAACTGAGCAAAGAGCCCCATAAGGTTCTACTGATCATTTTATTCCAAAACAACATGTGATGGTACATTTCTGTTACGTGTGTCTGTGATGACATTAACCTTCCATAAGGTGTAATATATATTGAAATAAAACATATAAAGATATTCTACCAACTTACTCTTCCTGATAATCAAATATATATAGAAAATCATATATGATATACAATTATTTTAAAAAAGGACTATGAACCTACCCCGAAAGGGTTAGTGCTACCAATATATAGGAACATGCATAACATTAGAAATCTATAAATCATAAGAAAGGCGATTCTTCTCATGTGTCTAAAGTTGATTAGAACAATATAACACCACATTATCATCTTTTATAAGAATGAAAAAAATAACTCCAGAGGCATCATAGTTCAACATAGATTGTGTAACTCCCCAACCCCAGTTACCCAGAGTTGGTGCATTATTTTAATACATTGGCATGATTACAAGGAATCAAGTCTCGAAGGACCGATCTGTTTAGTAGTCTTGGAAAATAGATTACATACATGAATGTTACATTACACTTATTAACATAAAAAACAATATAAATAATCCTTCACGGACACCATTATCCCTTGGATTAACCCTTCATATCAATCACAATACACTTCTTTGAATCCTGGGAAAAATAAAACATATAAAGGGGTGAGCTCAGATGCTCAGTAAGGATAACAATACAGCGAAAACTTCCATAAATAAGCATAAAAATTTAAGGCAATGTATAACTAAAACAAAAGCCTTTTAAACTTGACTTCAGCATAATATGGAAGAAATAAAAAATTAAGTAATTCCATTTACTTATTCACATGGATATTCTACTAGTCGAATAATCACATGAAATATCACTAACCACTTTCATAATTATGGAATGCATAATTCTAGACTATCATAACCACATAGTCAAAACCTTTTTCTAAGACTACAAATAAGATTTTTCAAAGGCCTTGTGCCAAGACACTAGTTTGTCTCATGAGACTACCGATGCATCAAGGAGCTATAGCGGGATTTACTCATCACTTATTAAGCCAATGCATTCCTCATATGAATAGGTTTAAACATAACATAAACATTCGTATTAAAACTAGCATATGAAATGTCAATACTTTCTTCATAAACCATGAATGGAATAAAAATAACACATCCACAGTCAAACACATCCCAAAACCATCAATACAATATGGACGTTTTGTATCATAATAAATAAACATAAAATAATCTTAAAATCCATCAAAGGATGTTGACATAGATGAAATCAAAACTATTTGAGAGAAATATCTTTTTTTTAAATCATTTAAAAGTCACACATTTATTAAGGAAGTAATTTAAAAGAGATTTTTGAATCAAAGTGTCCCATACCAGTTTGAAAATTTTGAAAGGAAATATCATTTCAAAACATTCATGTCCATATAAAGAAATCCTTAAAATCATTTTTAAAACATGGAAATTAATTAAAAAGATTTATAAAGATAAATCATTAAAAAATTTAAAATTATTATCTTGATAAAGAGTACCTTTCACAAATTATTAAAATATTCATTTTGGAATCATGTAAAAATCACATAATTATAAAAGAACACATTCAATTTCCAAATATTCTTATAATATTGTAAGGAATGCTTCAAAGATTTTATAACGGTTGAAAATAGCCGCACCCACCGTATAAGTTAAAAAAAAGAATTCTTAACTTAATTCTGTCGAAAATGTTAAAAATGACATTGTTTTGAAAACGATGGAAAGTTTCATTTACAAAATCCTTATAAAAAGTCAAAAAAGGGTATAAATGACTTTAACCCATAGTCTATAAAATAGTAAGGATGATTTTAAATACATTTTTAAGAAACATGGATGTGGATGATAAAGAGGTCCCTATAGATAATTACGTATAAACAACCTCAGATAATGAAGAGATTGTGAAATAAACCCTCACCAATTTGGTAACTTAAGAAACATACACCACATGAAAGAGGTATCATACAATGAATATGTAAATACACATAAATTAAAGTGTATTATATAAAGAGTACAATTATGGGCAGTACATCCACCACAGAAAAGGTAATAGTGGTAATATGGCATGAATCTCATGAGAATAAGGAGTGAGATGAAAACCCCTTACCTTGCACTTTCCTTTAGTCGAGGGTATGTTTAACCTCCTCTATGAAGACTGTAGTATGTTATTAAATTATACCAGAACTATATTAATATTTTTGATATCATAAATTATTCATTTATGACTTTTTACTACCCATTTAATAATAATTTCCTTATTAAATTAACATTTCAGGTAATAATCGCTTTCTTTATCGTATGTGTTTTAACTTGTTACTCTTGATTGTATCACTTAGATCATGATTTAAATACTTCCAGAATATAAAACATGATTTGTATATCATATATATTTAGAATATAAATATGTATAATAGATATATATGTGAAATGTAAAACATCATTTATGGTGACGGTAGTCCGTACGTACGCATAAACACTGTTTCCGTTTTCATAACATATTGAACGGAACTTAGTGAATTAAATATATGGAAGTACATATATATATATATATCCAGTAGTATTATTATGTCATATATTACAAACATATTAGTAATATATATTTTTATAATTGTCGATGAATGGTGAATGTGGAAATGAATCTCATCGCATTGTGGAGACGGTAATCCGTACATACGCACGCGCGATGATATCATTTTCTTAAAGGTGTGGAATTGAAGGGTATTTTAATTTTACAGAGGCATTATCATGTTATTTTGATTATTTATATACATATTACACATCATTATATTGATCCAAATAACATATTATTGAATAACAAATTACACCACGACGTGGAGACGGTAAGCCGTACATATTTTAATAACATCACAGTATATATAATATACTGGATTTATTATTTTAGAATGGAAATATCAAAGAAATAAGATGTGGAAGAAGAACAAAACTTGAAAGAGGGTGGTGAAAACATTACCTCTTCTTTGGGTTCTTCCTTTTGATTTGATTTGAAGGGCTACTTAGGTTGGATTTCAGATCAAACTAAGGCCTCTATGTTGAAGTGAGGGAAGTTTAGAAGATATTTGGGTAGGGTTGGCCAAACCAAAAGGCTTTGATGGTATGAATAATTGGTTAGAAGTGGTGTCCTTTTATAAGGGGGAGGAGGGGCTCTTTAGAAAAAACGTAGAGTATTATTTTATAATAAATTCATATTAGGTTTCTAATGGCTCCAAACTGGATTATTTCAAGTATAAGGTCGTTAAGGGTCGAAAACCACTCAACCAATAGGTTTTAGATAGGTTTGGATTACTATATTAACCTTGTCATTTTGATTTAACTCTTAGTTAAATAGTTTGACATTTACCATGTCTCATTGTATTTTTATATTATATAGTCAATTAACCTACTATAAACTTCCAAGAGGCCCCAAGTCGTCCATTAATAATACACCTATCATTATATAAGTCCTTTTTTAGAACCTTATATTTTTTGGAATAGAATATCAATTAATAATATAATATTTTTTTTAAAAAACTCCTTTATGTCAATTTTTATACTATTTAATAATTGATTTTTGTTAAAGTCTTAAAAAATTTATTAATTCAAAAAATATTCATTTTAGTAATCCTAACATGTAATATTAACCAATAAATATTTTTTATGTCATCAAAACTTTCAAATTATATTTATTGTAACATTTATAATACTAATTATTTGATTCTTTCATTAATAAGAAAAATACTACATCATTATTTTGTCATTAATAAATTTAATTATTAAATGTCTAAAAATTATAAATAAAATACCATTTTTTTGGAAATATTTTTATATTTCTAATTAATATTTATAGTCGAAAATATAACATATATAACCCTATGTAAAAATTATTTTTCTAAAAGATATATGCTTATGTCATTTTTGTATTTAATTTAACTCAATTAATATAAAGTGTCATTATCACTTACAAGTGGATCGATGGGGTCCCAAAATTGACCCAAAGATGACCATGGTCAGACATGTATCAACAAATAGGGTTAGGACACGTTTTAGGATAATTTATTATTATTATAATATTATTTTTTACCCTTATTTACCAGATTACCCTTTAACCATGGTAAATAAAATATTTACCGAACTATTCAAAATGTATGAAAATAAACGTTTCCTATTTACACAATATGGACCTCATGATTCTAAATATGGAATCCATTTTTCTAAATTCAAAACATAGAAGTGGCAGAAATAAATTTAAAATTAATTCCCGTTTTGAAAACAAAAAGCGTGTTTTTAAGAAATAATAACTATCAAAAGATTGACACTTTTTTATGTCCGATTTAAATGTGAAATTACGTCCAATGACCAAAATTGTATTAAATGGTAAAAATATATTTTAAATATACTTTAAAACCACTCCAATTCATAATTTATTACTATTAATTATTTCTATTAAAAAAGATGTTTTTAATTAAAATTTATTAATTTTCACTATTTGTCAAAATATGAAAGTTATCAGAAATGTACCAAAAATTCACCCTAAGATAATTTCAATATTCCAAATCCAAAAATGAAGTCCATTTTGAAAGATAAAATTTATAAAATTTCAAAAAGTGGGTATTACTATTCATTACAGCTAGTTTGATTAGTTGTGGTGTGTGTTTGAACTCGAAGATGCGTACAACACACACTACTATATTATTCAAAGAGAAGAATGCCATGGAATCTTGTGGTGTTAAATTCTCTCCTCCTTCAATAAATTGCGTCCTCTCAATTTGAAATTATTTTTCAAAAACAAAAGGTTGAAAATAGAAAATACCTTTGGGAAAACCCATATTGGAAGTTAGGTTAATAATATTTAGTCTTAATAAGAGGAAAAAAGAAATGAAAGGGTCACCACCAAATTATGATCTCGATTAGGAGAACATTGGTGGAAATTAGAGACATATAATTGGAGTAAAAACGTAAATATTTATAGGTAGTGATTGAGGTCATCAATCACAAACAAGTGTAAAATTGAGGGCCTTAAATTCATCAATCTATGATGATTTAAAATACCATCAGTTCAACAAAACATATGGTATTAGGATAACACATTTTTTGTTTTAAGATCCCTTCACTAAATTATAAGAATTAAATTCTTCATAGAATAAGAGAAGAAGAAAAATTACACTTGACAAGTAGATTCCCATCCTTTAACTAATTTCTACCACAAACTCGTCTTTCATTCTAAAAGATAATAGAAATTAAAAATAATATTCTATTTATCTTATTCGTATAGGGTTAAAAAATGAATTTATAATTCATCTACCAGATTTTTTTTTTAAAAAAAAGACTACATTATTCAATCTAGGACATCACGTGGGCCAGTGGTAGGTGATACTCCCTTGTCGCCCTTTGGTGGTTGCAGGTTCAAGTCTCGCAGACTTGCCGGACGCGACAGGTTGCCGCCTGACCTCCGGGTTGTCCTTTTATGGAAATCCAAAAATAATCTCAAACTAGAATTATCCAAAATACTTCTATACAAACTCATAGTCCAAAATTTATAAGGAAGGTAAAGACAATGAAGATCCCTTTTTCCGCTTAATAACATGTGAACACCATCATCATGTATTCTTTTAAAACATTAAAACATCCTGAATTACCCTAAAACCTTACATACATGATCCCTTATTCCTTATAGAATACGAGATATAATCATTCTATCCAAAAATGTTTTAAACACCAACAGTTATGGAATATAAAAATCATTAATCAGTTTCAAGGTAGTCAAGAATATCCAATATAGTTTATCCAAACCAATCATGTATTATTCCAAAATCACTACCTCGGTATGAGAACCATATTATGGTTTATCTTTCTCTCAACCATATATTTTCTAAAAATTTAACCTGCCATTGAGTCACTTTTCTTGAATCCACACAATCTCAAGTCCTTAATGAAACAATACTGTAGTACAATACTTATATACTCCATAATTATTATAACCAGTACATTGTTGATACAACACTCAAATGACATAATTCTATAATAACAACATAAGAACTCTAATCATTCCTCCTCATCTGTGGTAGTATCATAACTTGATTATTATCCCAATAGCTTCATTTGGGGCATACTGAGATGATTTGGACATTGGTTCGCGTAGTGTCCCAACTCCTTGCAGATGAAACATTGTACATTTGAAACCTTTTTCTTACCCTTGCAGTCACGTACATGGTGTCCTTTTTCTCCACAATTATAACAAAATCCCATTCCTTTCAGGAAATTTCCAGGGTGTTTCTTCCCATAGTTATCACATATGGGAAAATTCTTCTTTTCCCTCTTCCCTTTATCCATCTTTCTCTCTTCCATCATTTTCTTCTCTTGCTTCCCTTCAAATCCACAGGACCCATAGAATTATTTACTTATCTTATTAACACATTATACTGTTTATTCATATGTTAATAATACATGGGATACTATTTACCTTATAAATGTTTTCTTAATACCATGAAATATGTGATCCTTCATACTCTTTGGATCATACGTATTGCTGGAGTTCACATTCCTTCTACTGGGGGCCATTTCTATACAATGGCATAAACTATGTTAGTTAATGAATTACAGAGAAAAATTACAAACTTGTAAAATACTTAACATAAATTGAACAGTTTATAGATATAATACATAATCATAAAAAGTTTTCTTTTAGGAAGTATATACTCATAAAACCTTCATAATGTTTTGTAAAGAAAATGAGAATTATCCTAAGTATTTCCCCCAGGAGTGTCATAACCAAGAGTGCAGCAAGGCTCTTGTAGTGCACCAGTTCCCATTAGAGTCTAGCTTGAAGACGTGTTTTTGGGTTTTACCCCTATGTACATCTGTGCCAGAGCCACCTCTACCTGCCCGTGTCCAGACGTGGATGTATTGCTCAAAAAACTCATAAAATCTCTACAACACAAAAATTCTAGGAAGTTATTCTATACTAATCCTAAAAGTTTATCTAAGGGATATGTGCTCTAATCAGATTTTATCTAAATCTAGTTTCCATGGTTATTGCTAATCTTCCTATGATACCAACTATAATGCCCTGACCCCAGTTACCTAGAGTCATTGCATTATTTTAATACATTGGAATGATTACAAGGAATCAAGTCCTGAAGGACCGATTGGTTCAGCAGTCTTGGAAAATAGATTACATACATGAATGTTACATTACACTTCTTAACATACAAAACAACATAAATAATCCTTCACGAATGCCATTATCCCTTGGATTAAACCTAAATATCAATCAAAATACACTTCTTGGAATCCTGGAAAAAATAAAACATAGAAAGGGGTGAGCTCAGATGCTCAGTAAGGATAACAATACAACAGAAACTTTCATAAATAAGCATAAACATTTAAGGCAATGTATAACTAAAACAATATCCTTTTAAATGTGAACTTCAGCATAATATGGCAAAAATAAAATGAAGTAATTCCATTTACTTATTCACATGGATATTCTACTAGTCGAATAATGACATGAAATATCACTAACCAATTTCATAATGATGGAATGCATAATGCCAGACTATCATAACCACATAGTCAAGGCCTTGTGCCAAGACTACAAATAAGATTTTTCCAAGGCCTTGTGCCAAGGCACTAGTTTGTCTCATGAGACCTACTGATGCATCGAGGAGTTATAGCGGGCTCCACCCGTCACTTATTAAGCGAATGCATTCCTCATATGAATAAGTTTAATCATAACATAGACATTCATATTAAAACTAGCATACAAAATTTCAATAATTTCTCTATAAACCATGAATGGTATAAAAATAACACATCCACAGTCAAACATATCACAAAACCTTCAATACAATATGAAAGTTTTGTATCATAATAAATCAACTTCAAATAAGCTTAAAATCCATCACTGGATGTTGACATAGATGAAATGAAAACTATTTGAGAGAAATATCTTTTTTTTTAAATCATTTAAAAGTCACACATTTATTATGGAAGTAATTTAAAAGAGATTTTTGAATCAATGTTTCCCATACCAATTTGAAACATTTGAAAGGAAATATCATTTCAAAACAGTCATGTACATATAAATAAATCCTTAAAATAATTTTTAAAACATGGACATTAATTAAAAATATTTAGAAAGATAAATCTTTAAAACATTTAAAATTCTGATCTTGATATATAGTACCTTTCACAAATTCTTAAAATATTCATTTTGAAATCATTTAAAAATCACATAATTATAAAATAAAACATTTAATTTCAAAATATTCTTATAATCTTTTAAGGAAATCTTTGAAGATTTTATTATGGAAAAAAATAGCTGCACCCACCGTATAAGTTAAAAAAATACATTCTTACCTTAATTCTATAGAAAAGGTTAAAAAGGACATTGTTTGGAAAACAACAGAAAGATTCCTTTACAAAATTATTATAAAAAGTCAAACAAGGGTATAAATTACTTTAACCCATAGTATGTAAAATATTAAGAATGATTTGAATTACTTTTTTTAGAAACATGGATGTGGATGATAAAGAGGTCCTAGTAGATAATTACGTATAATCAACCTTGGATAATGAAGAGATTGTGAATTAAACCCTTACCAATTTGGTAAATTACGAAACGTACACACCATGTAAGAGGTATCACACAATGAATATGTAAATAAACATAAATTAAAGTGTATTACACAAATAATACAATTATGGGCAGTACATACACCACAGAAAAGATAATAGTGGCAATATGGCATGAATCTCACGGGAATAAGGAGTGAGATGAAAACCACTTACCTTGCACTTTCCTTTAGTCGAGGGTACGTTTAACCTCATCTATGAAGATCTTAGTATGATATTATATTATACCAGAACCATATTAATATTTATGATCTCATACATTATTCATTTATTACTTTTTACTACCCATTTAATAATAATTTCCATGTTAATTTAACATTTTGGGTAAAAATCGCTTTCTTTATCGTACATGTTTTGACTTGTTACTCTTGATTGTATCACATATATCATGATTTAAATACATCCAGAATATAAAAAATGATTTATATATAATACAAACTTAGAATATAATTATGTATAATATATATATATGTGAAATTGAAAACACCGTTTATGGTGACGGTAGTCCGTACGTACGCATAAACACTGTTTCTGTTTTCATAACATATTGAACAAAACTGAGTGAATAAAATATATGTAAGTACATATATATATATATCTCCAGTAGCATTATTATGTCATATATTACAAACATATTAGTAATATATATTTTTATAATCGTCGATGAATGGTGAATGTGGAAATGAATCTCATCGCGTCATGGAGACAGAATCCATACGTACGCACGAGAAACAATATCATTTCCTTAAAGGTGTGAAATTGGATGGTATATTAATTTTATAGAAATATTATCATGTTATTTTAATTATTTATATACATATTACTCTTCATTATATCCATCCAATGAACATAGTGTTGAATACAAAATTACACCACAGTGTGGAGATGGTAAGCCGTACGTACACATTGATGGTGACATTATCATTCATAAGATGGATAGAATAATGAAAATAGTTGTGAAATATTTATAATAACATCCCAGTATATAGAATATACGAGATTTATTATTTTATAATGGAAATAACAAATAAAGAAGAAGTGGAAGAAGAAAGGAACTTGAAAGAGGGTGGTGAAAATATTACCTCTTCTTCGGGTTCTTCCTATTGATTTGATCAAAAGGGCTCCTTAGGTTGGATTTATGATCAAACTAAGGCCTCTAGGTTGAAGTTATGGAAGTTGAGAGGATATTTGGGCAGGGGTTTTCTGAACCAAAAGGCTTTTAAGGTATGAATAATTGAATATACGTGGTGTCCTTTTATAAGTGGGAGGAGAGGATCTTTAGGAAAAACTTTGAGTATTATTTTATAATAAATTCATATTCGGTTTATAATGGCTCAAAACTTGATTATTTAAATTCTAAGGTGGGGATGGGTCGAAAAACACTCATCCAATAGGTTTTAGATATGTTTGGGTCACTATATTAACCTAATCATTTTGATTTAACTTTTAGTTAAATAGTTTGACATTTACCATGTCTCTTTGTATTTTTATATTATATCATCAATAAACTTACTATAATCTTCCAAGATACCCCATGTGGTCCATTAATAATACAACTATCACTATATAACTCGTTTGGCTGACCATTAGATTTTTAGGAATAAAATATCAATTAATAATATAATATTTATTTTAAAAACTCCTTTATGTCAATTTTGACACTATTTAGTAATTGATTTTTGTTAAAGTGTTAAAAAATTTATTAATTCAAATAAAATTCATTTAAGTAATAATAACAAGTCATATTAAACAATAAATTTTTTGTATGTCATCAAAAATTTCAAATTATATTTATTTTAACATTTATAATACTAATTATTTGATTCCTTCATTAATAAGGAAAATAATTCATCATTATTGTGTCATAAATAAATTTAAGTATTCAATGTCTAAAAATTATAAAAAAAATACCATTATGTAGGAAATTGTATTAGTTTTTAATGAATATTTATAGTTTAAAATATAACATATATAACCCTATGTAAAAATGTGTTTGCTAAAAGATATATGCTAATGTCATTTTTGTATTTACTTTAACTTAATTAATATAAAGTGTCATTATCACTTACAAGTGGATCCATGGGGTCCCAAAATCGACCCAAAGATGCCCATGGTCGGAAATGTATAAACCAATAGGGTTGGGACACGTTTTAGGGTAATTTATTATTATTATAATATTATTTTTTACCCTTATTTACCAGATTTACCCTTTCACAATGGTAAATAAAATATTTACTGATGTAATTATTCAAAATATCTAAAAATAAAAGTTACCTATTTACACTATTTGGACCTCCTGATTCTAAATATGGAATCCATTTTTCTAAATTTAAAACCTAAAATTGGCAGAAATTAATTTAAAATTATTTCCCGTTGTCAAAATAAAAAGCGTGTTTTTAAGAAATAATTACTATCAAAAGATTGACACTTGTTTATGTCTGGTTTAAATTTGAAATTACGTCCAATGAACAAAATTGTATTAAATGTTAAAAATATGTTCTAAATATACTTTAAATCCACTCAAATTCATAATTTATCACTATTAATTATTTCGATTAAAAAGGATGTTTTTAATTAAAATTTAGTAATTTTCAGTATTCATCAAAATTTGAAAGTTATCAGAAATGTAACAAAAATTCACCCTAAGATAATTACGATATTCCGAATCAAAAAATGAAGTCTATTTTGAAAAATAAAATGTATAGAATTTCAAAAAGTTGGTATTACTTTTCATAACGGCCTGTTTGATTAGTTGTGGTGTGTGTTAGAACTTGAAGTTCCGTACAACACATGATACTGTATTATTCAAAGAGAAGCGTACTATGTAAGATTGGGGTGTTACAGACTTCTTACTAGGATCAGGTAAGATCAATATAGGTTCTGATGTCAGAATCCATTTTAATTCATCAAAATTATACTGAAACGTTTCATCCCATATAAATTTCACCCCTTCCTAGAAGGAGAATTAAAGGTGAAACCAACATTGAGAAATCCTTGATGAACCATAAACAGTATGCAATGACACTAGGGAAGATTATTTTATAAAATATGTTCTACATATCAGACCATGAAAAGACAACCTTAAAAATCTTAGCATTGATTGATAATCCATGCTCAGAAATCACACACCCTAAGAAATTCACTTCTTGGATCCATAAAATTCATTTTGAAATATTTTCATACAAACGATGGATCCAAAATTTTTCCAAAAGAAAACATAGAGAGTTCTTGTGCTCATGATCAGACATCAAATAAAAAAACATCCTCCATGAAAACTACTAGAATGTGTCATGATGTTGATGGAATATCTGGTTCATCAAAGTCATAAAAACAATAAGAATGCTTGTCAGACCAAATAGAATAAAAAGATATTTATAATGGTCACACCTTCTCCTAAAATCTATCTTTAGTATATCAGACTCTTGAATCCTGATATGATGATAACAAGACTGTAGAGTGATATTGGAAAACCAATTTACCCTAATTAATTTGTTAATAAAATCATCCACATATTTAAAAGGATATTTATTCCTAATCTTCACCTAGTTCAACATCTAATAGTACATGCATAATCAAATTGAACTGTAAGCCTTCTTGGAAACGAGCACTAGGGCTTCCCATATCTGAACACCAGAGAGAAAAAACCCTTCTCCATTATATCATCCTACTGAATCTTGGGATCTTTTAACGCTTGTGGCACCATATGATAAGAGGGAATCAAGATAGTCTATGTACTTGACACTTGATCAATCATAAAATCCACCTGCCTCTTTAGAGGAAGACCGAATAAGTTTCCATGGATGTCATCAGGAAAATACCTAACCAAAAATATAAGATTACAAATAAAATAAACATCATCAGGATGAACTAAAACTATATACAACAAATTCATCATCTATGTAGAATGGTCATACATAACTATACCTCAGATCCCACTCTCCTTGAAACACCTGGGAGATCCATCGACAGTAAGGAATGAGAAATGTCAATGATAACATTCAAACTAAAAATGATGAGAAACAATCTAATCCATCCTAGTGAGGATGTAAAATATATCTTTACCGAGAAGGATAAAATCTTATACTAACTCTTTGTTAGACATAAATGAAAAATAAGGACACTAAAACCTTTTCTCTTTACTCCTTCCAAAAGGTGTCAATAACTCCATAAAAAAGGAAATGGGATCCATTTAATGTTGAATCACATCAATAAAATGTAAAGATATAAATGATCAATAGTGACTGGTATAAAATAAAATAGTTTTTATAGAGGATCTAATAAATATGATACCTCTCACTATCACCAGACCAACATCAAACTCCACTAGAAACCCATCCACTATGTGAAGGTGATTCAATCCTATGTCCCATGTCTAGATCTCTATATAATTTAAAACATATTACTGTGATGTAGGGGTATTTGGAATTGGAGATCCTTGAACATAACAAGGCATAGATATATCCCAATAGAATCACTATAAATGGTCATAATGGCTACATCAATTGAACATTTTTTTTGGTGCGGAATAAGAACATCGGGAGTTCCTGACCTTTCCACACTGGTGGTAATTCAAGGGCAAACTACTAACTATAGCTAACGTTTTATAGGAGGCCCAATTCTAAGAAACACCTCTACCGCTCTTTCGATGCTCATTCCACTTTCTCTTCTTTACCTATACACCACTGAAGCTGCCACAAGGTATAAGATAAGGGCTAGAATGTCCAATATTGTATGATGTGTCTATTTATAAAATCACATCTCTATCTAAATTCTCTATATAGGAATAAATATTCATCATTAAAACCTATTATTTGATATCCGGTTATAAACCCTATAGATACTTCTGAGCCTTCATCACATCATTCTTCACTACCTTTGGAGAAGAATGAACTAGATCTGTGAATCAATTGGTTTATGATGACACTAAACACTCTACATTATATAAAGAGGGGAAATCCAAATAATTTTACATCATCCAAGACTGTGGAAACAATTACTATAAGAATAAGGTCTTGAAACCCTTCCAATATAGTCCCACAATCCTATTTTCTAGTACAACAGAATACCACTCTCTCTTACTAGGACCTTAAAGAATGAACCCTATACACTTTACCTTGATATTTTCAAGTGTATCTAAAAATTAAAAGATCTGAAAAATATTTTATAGCTAATATTTCCCAAATATGGGATCATTCATACCCATAAACAATGGGGAATTATCCCATAATAACTCATGTTATTGATTTCTTTATCCTCTAACTCCAGGATATACCTCAATAACTATGTTCTGGACATCTAGTAAATTTTATTCCATGACATGAAACACTCAAAAGATAATCCCTATAAGGTTTGGATACAAATTTTAATTCTCTTGAGAAGAATCTATCATTAAACCCTCCTATGAAACCAAAATAAGATGTATCATAGGCATACTAATACTTAGTGAAAATAGAACAAATGATCAGAAAACTAGACAAACTCAATTTAAACTAGAAAACTAATAATTATAAAATAATATTAAATCTCAAAACACACCCCAACATACCATGGTATCTTGAGTCACATCACAAAAATAGCTTGCCAGATTCTCAATGCAACCTACCTCTCAAGTATTGATAATCCTCTTCAATCAAATGAATTTACATGATCGAGCATAACTAGGCTCTAATAATATTTTGTAACAAACCAACTCAGAATATCCTCATAAACCAGTGCTTGAACCAATACTCCACATTCTTGAAGGGATTTCCTAATCCCCAAGGACTAGAAACTATAACTTGGGCATCAACAACTACCAAAGGGAAAAAATTTTCCCATCCCGAAATAAACAACATGGAACATATATACATAAATGAAAAAAACCACAAATGAGAAATATGAAATGTATACCAAAACTAAATGGAATTATACGAAACAATAAAAGTCAAAGGAAGATAACAAACTCCAAGGTACAAGTCAAATATAAAAGGACAAAAACAAAATGGGAAATAGATACTCCATGTAATAAGAGAATGACATCCCACTATATCATCACTAGCTAACCAATTATTTCTAACCAAATGAAAACCTCACCACCACACTACAATTCCTTCCCATTATTTTCATCAAGAGATATAACTAAGTCATCACATGGTCAAAGGGGTGTGTAGGGTGTGAGATAAATAGGATAATTAAGATATTTTCAAGGCATTCCATAATAATTATTTGTATTAAAATCCTAAAATAATAAACTTTAAATAAAAAAGGAATGAAGATCAGTTAAATAGTTTTTGTATCAAAATCATGGTAAAACATTCTACATTTTCAACAATTCTAAATAATCCAGGTAAAATAATTTCATATATTATCACATATATCAAAATAGGTAATAAAAACCAAGAAATACACACATGAGAACATGTATATCATGCCAAGGATCACTATAAGTTTGGATAAGTAAAACACTCATATACAAACATTGAAAATCAAGCACATTGAGCCCCTAGAAATATTCATCAAATTTTGGGATAAAAGGAACAATGAATAAAGTGAACCTCTTAATAGTGTCTTACAAGTACCTAGGGATCTTGGACTATGAGGAATAAGGAAACCCCATGATTGAACCACCTGATGGTTACAATGGATGAGGAATATTTCAACACCTTCCACATAAGTACCCAAGCCTTCTAATGTGCTACATTTTCTAAACCACACAGAAACAATAATATAATTTTTTTAGATAACGGAAAAACTATGGTGAGTGATACAATGTTAAGGTGGACTAAAATAGTGGATCCTGAGAGAATCCCCATGAAACTAATTCATACCTTCCTAGGGAAAGTATCCCATAAAAGAGAAATAATTGTAAAGGACACCCCTAGGGGCCTTAGAGGCAAGGATATTTGCCGATTTTTTCTCCTTATTCCATGTGAACATGATTTTTATGGTGTCATTGATAATTCCATTTCACATATTAATTTAGTAGGAGAGGGACCAGGGTATTGGGAATTTCCCATGTATAGAGTAATAAATAGTGAAGGAATCCATTTACACCATACCTAACATGATACTTCTAATAGCGGAAATCACTAACCCTATAAGTAGTGAATTTACTTCATCTTGATGGGAGTCACTACATCAAATAGAATCCAAGAATGGTATGATGAAAGAACCTATAACATCACACACTAACCCACCTCCCCATATTTTACCCTTGTAGCATGAACGATCAATATTATTTTTGATACTATTTCTTTGAGGATTCCATCATAGACATTGACTTGGGGAAGAGGTTTTGAAAATGGATGAGTGATACCCAATAGAATAGATAAGTCAAGAGGATGGGGGAATAAACCTCATTCTTGAGAAGCTGAACAAAATTTATCAGTAGGATCCTGGTTTTGAACACCATTCCTATGCTCGAGCTGGTAATTCTATCAGTCTAAGCCCTGTTCCTCACCCACCTTTTAGACCATTATCCTAGAGAAGTAATGAAAGATCTTACATTCTTCTCTTTGATATTATTCCCCAATCTATGGAACCATCAATCAATAAAATTTCTACTAGATAAGAACTAGGGAAAAACCCCATGAAGCTTCTGAAATCCAACCAAACGCTATTCACCCATTTTTTTTCAAATAATAAATGTTGCATAGTTTTCGAGTTATGATCATGGAAACACGTTCTCTGAGATTCCATCTAAATGCCAAAGCATTTGATATTTTCATCTATGGGGTGAACTTGGTTCTGGATGCACCATATAAGGAAATTATAATTTTATGGAATATATTTTCCCCATAAAATCTTGTAATGCCCCAACCCCAGTTGCCCAGAGTTGGTGCATTTTATTATTACATTAGCATGATCAAAAGAAAATCAAATCCCAAAGGACTAATAAATTTATTATACTTGGAAATACTAGATACAAACATAATTTTTACATTACAACTTCAAATAAAAAAACATATTATCCCCTCAACAAACACTCATATACCTTAGAATATCGAAGCAGGCCAATCGTAATATACCTTTTCACATCCTGGGAAAAAACAAAACATAAGAAAGGGGTGATCACCAATTATTAGTAAGGATAAATAATATAGTGGAAAGTATCATAAATTAGCACAAACTTTTAATGAATGTTATAAAATAGAAAAAAAATCCTTTAAAACATAATCTTCATCACAATATGGAATGAATAAATCAAATAATTCCATTTAAACTTTCACATGGATATTCTAATAGTCTATTAATCACATAAAATATCAATAAGTAATCTCATAAGAAGGAAATATATAATTACTGACATCATAACCATACCATCAAGGCCTCGTGCCAAGACCATTAACATACAGTCAAGGCCTTATGCCAAGACAGTAGTTTGTTTCATGAGACCTACTGATGCATCAATGATCTATAACGATCCACACCCATCACTTACTAAGACCAATGCATTACTATTATTAAAAGAGTGAAACAAAACATAAACATTCATATTAAAACTAGAATGCGAAATATTAATACTTTAAAAATAAACCATGAATGGAATAAATATAGCACATATAAAGTCAAATATACCATAAAACCTTCAATAAAATATGGAATATTGTATCATAATATTTCAACCTCAAATAATCATAAAATCCAACAAAGGATATTGACATAGATGAAAATAATTTAATATATTCATTAAAACTCTTTGAGGGAAATATCCCTTTTTTACATGGAAATCATATCAAAGCTGGACACTTATAAAAGAAAAAATTTCTATTAAAATTATTCTTATAATATTTTAAGGAAATATTCTAAATTTCAATGCGTCATAATGGTGGAAAATATCCACCAGTGCCGTATATGTTTAAAAACATTCTTTCCTTAAATTTATAAAAAAGGCTATAAATTACCTAGTTTAAATAACGATGGAAACATTCCATTCAAAAAGTTTTATAAAAATCCAAAAATTTGAAAAAATGACTTTTAACAATTTTCAATATTATTTTGAATTCAATTTTAAGAAACGTGGGCATGGAAGATAAGTATATCCTAGTAGATACATACTTATAAGCTATCTCGGATAATAAATAAATTGTGAAATTAACGCTAACCTGATACTTTACTTTAGTAGAGGGTTAGTTAGATTCCTGTATAATTATATGTGCTATTAAATTATACCAAGAAAATATTCATATTTATGATATCATATATTATCCTCTTATATCATTTTGGTAATAATATTTTAGTACTACCAATGTTTTGGGAGTTAAAGGCTTCGTTTTCCCTTCCCCGTTTTGTCATGTAAGTCATGACTGTTATGAATAAGATATATTTTATTCATATCCATAATAACATTTAGTTCTTAATTATTTTTTTAATCATCATATAAATTTCATAATCAATATTTAATGTTTAACATGGATAATTAATCTCATCTCTTCATGGAGACGGTAGGCCGTATGTACGCAGGAGCGATGATATCATTCTCTTCATGGTTAAATGGTATCAAATTGGATGGAATATTAATTATAAAGAATAATTATCATGTTATATTCATTATTTATATCCACTATACTCATAATTATACGCATCAAAATAAATTAGTGTTTAATAATAAATTACCCCATGACGTGGAGACGATAAGATGTACGTACGTACGTATGGTGATATTATTATTCGTCTGATGGATAAAATGAGTAATATTGATTCCACACGATTATAAAAATATCAATCTATATGGATGAAACTTGATTAATTATTTTGATATGGAAACAACATAGAAATAGGAACTATAAGAAGAAAATAACTTTGAAAGTGGTGACAAAACAATTACCTCTTTTTTTGGGTGTCTCCGCTTGGTTTGCACAAAAGGACTCCATAGAATGGATTTCTTCCCAAACTGTGGACTATAGGATGAAGTGATGGAATTTGGAATAATAATTTGGAATGGTTTTCCCTATCTAAATAGGTTTGTATGTGTGAATGAAATATAAGGAGAAGTTCCCTTTTATAAGAGAGGAGAGGGGCTCTTTTGGAAGATCTTAAAATATTAATTTATTATAAATTGATTTTTGATTTCAAATAGATTCAAAGTGATTTATTTCAAGGATAAGATAAGGATGGGTTTAATTTATTTTATCCAATTATTTTTATACATGTTATGTCACGAAAATGACCTTATCTTTTGGGTTTAACCATTAGTTAAACAGTTTATCTCTTACCATTTCTTCTTATATTTTTACATTATAGGGCTAAAATAGTTACTATAAAATTCTAAAAGAACCCCAAATAGATCATTTATGACATTTTAATCACTATAATAGTTATTTTTATGAACCAAAGTTTTTTATTAATTTTATAAAAATTAATTAAATATTATTTATTTTAAAGAATCATTTATGTAAATTTTAAAACAATACCAAATTTTTATTTTTTAAAAATATCAATCCAACATGATAACTTAGAAAAAATACTTCTAATATGTCACTAACATGTCCATTTTATCTATACAATTAGTGTATGTCACTAATTAAGTCAAATTCTATTTATTTTAATATTTTAAATATCATTTAATAGATCCTTCCATTAATATGTCAATTATTGCATAATTAATGTGTCGCCATTTAATTTAATTAATTATTTCCTAAAATTATAAAAAATACCATTATTTATATAATCATTTTAAATTTATAATGAATATTTATAGTTGAATTTTTCTTATTTATAACCCTATAATAAAAACAGTTTAGTTATTAAAATTTGAATATGACATTTTTAGCACTTTTTAAAATAAAATATAATAAATGTCTTAATCTAACACAAGTGGCTTAAAAAAGATCACAATTTCGACCTAAGTTTTATTTTGGTCGAAACACACTTATCCAATGAAATTAAAACCAGTTTTAGGGTCATATTATATTATTATAACATTAATCTTACCAATTATTAGCCTATTTACCTATAATCACGGTAAATAAAATCCCAAAGATACTATTCACCAGAAATTATTTTGATATTATTAGACCAAATTTTTCATACTGATTAAAACCATGTATGTTTGTTTTTTGAAATTCAATTCACAGAAGAGGTAAAATTATGTTTAATGCAAATCCTATAGATGTGGCTAGAAGGCTGGTAAAAGAGACGTTAAAAAATTTAATAAATATTTATGTATCTAATTACATTATAAAAATGATTCCAATGAAAAAACTATATATAATGTACTATTGTGAAATTAAAATAAATTTAAAGTAAAACAATCAATTAAATGAAAAAGTTTGGTTTTTGACAATAATGCATTATTTTTCTCAATTTATAAAAACTTAAAACTCTTCAGAAAATTACCAAAATTTCACCATAAGATAATTTTTATATTCTTAATTTCAAAATGGGATATATTTTGAATTTTTTTTATAAATTTCATAATTTGGTTAATAATATTCATAAATTCTTTTTAAATGACTATCTTAAAAGGTCATGGTGTGCTTGAACTCGATATTACCTGTAGCACAATCTATTGAATTATTTAAAAGGAAGCGTACTATGAAATATTGGGGTGTTACATTATTCCATCATTAAAATAATCTCTTCCTCAAAATTTCTTGAATATTACTTCATAAAAATATTTGGGTGATTCTTCATCATATGTTTTTTAGGTTCCCACATAACCTCTTCCATTTTATGGTTTCTCTAAAGAACGTTTTTCAAAAGAGTCATCCGATTTCTCAACACATTTTCTCTATTATCAAGATCTTTATATGCTCTTCATAAAAAGACATATCAAGTCATTGTTCTATTTTTTTTGTATTTGGGTACATGAATTGTGTCTGACATGTATTTCCTTAACAATGATATGTGGAACACATCATGATCTTTGGAGAGACTTAGAGGAATTTCTAAATGGTAAGCTACACCTCCAATTAATTCTAGCATTTCAAAAGTTCCTATGTACCTAGGACTTAATTTACCTTTCTTACCAAATTGTATAACACCTTTCCATGGAGATACCTTCAGGAAAACATGACCTCCTAGTTAAAATTACATATCCTTCTTTCGGTTATCATCATAGATATTTTTCCTAATTTGATATATTTTGATATAGTTCTAAATAGATTTTACCTTTTCCATAATTTCATCAACAAGTTCTAGGACTATGAGTTTTCATTCCCCAACATCATCCTAGAAAGTTGTTGTAAGAAATATCTATCTATATAATGCATTATATGGTGGAATACTTATAGTTGAATGGAAGCTATTGCTATAAGAAAATTCTACCAGAGGTAAACACTGATCCCACACACCTTGAAAGTTAAGAGAGAAATATCTCAACATGTCTTATAAGGTTTGAATAGTCCTTTCGAATTTCCCATCAGTCTAAGGGTGGTAGGAAGTGCTCAAACGAAGCTCAGTATCTAGGGAATGCTAAATAATCTTCCAAAATTGTGATGTAAAATGGGGATCATAGTCAGAAAAAATCAATAGGGGTACACCATAAAGTCTTACAACTTCATTAATATATAGTATTTCTAAATGTTCAAGTGGTAACTCCTCTTTTATAGAAATAAAATTTGATGATTTTGTAATATGATCAATAATAATCCATATCGCATCATTTATTTTGGGTGTATTTTCTAGCCCCACGAAAAATTCCATCATAATATCATCCCATTTCCTCACAGGTATAAGAAGAGTTTTCATAACTCCTCTAGGATGTTATATTCCAGCCTTCACCTATTGAAAAATAAAAAATCTTAACACATAATCACCAATATCCCTCTTCATGTTGTCCCACCAAAAATGTTCCTACAAATATCTATACATATTAGTGACACTAGGGTGTATAGTTAAATTATAGCTATGAGCATCAGACAATAATTCTCTTTTTAGGTTAGGAATATCAGGAACACAAATCCTCTTCCCAAATTTCAAAATACCATCCTCAAATATGAAGTAAATCAGTCTCCCATTATTAACAACTTTAATTTTCTTTTGAAGATTCTTATCATCAGACTGCGAACTTTTTATCCTTTATATGAAATAAGGTTGGGGAACCCTTTTTAAAAGTAGTGATATTTCACCTTCCATGATAATTCCCATATCCATATTTACTATATCCATAAACATAGGATCCCTTTCTAATCTCATTTTTTTCATAACTCCATGGTCTTTTCTACTCAAAGAATATGCCACCTTATTTTCCTTTCCTGGGGGGTTGTGTATTGTGAAATCATAATCCTTGAGTAGATCAATCCATCTCGTTTGTTTCATGCTGAGTTATTTGTGAGAGAAAATAAATTTAAAACTCTTATGACTAGTATATACCTCACATCATTCAAAGTACAGATAGTGTTTCCATATATTCAGAGCAAATATTACTGATTCTAACTCTAGATCATGAGTTGGGTAGTTTTTTTTTTGAATTTTTAATTTCCTTGATGCATAAGAAATAACCCTATCATTATGCATAAGGAAACAACCAATTAATTTGCATGATGGGTTACAATAAATCACAAACCCATCATTCCCAGATGATGGAGTCAAGATAAGAGCATTTAATAATCTTATCTTTAATTCTTCAAAATGTTTTCGCACTCTATTGCCCAAAAAATTTTAACCCATTTATGTGTGAGAATGGTTAATTAGTTATCTAATTGGGAAAAGTTTTCGATGAAACACTGCTAGTGACCTTATAAAACAATAAAACTACATAACTTGGTTATACCTGTTAGTGCTGTCAATTCATGGATTTATTTTGACTTTATAGGATCAACAGTGATTCTATCCTTCGTGGCAATATGGACATGAAAAGAAATTTCCTAAATCCAGAACTCACACTTGCTAATGTTCCAATATAGTTTTTTTATTCTAAGAGTATTCAAAAACAATCCAAAAGTGTTTCTCATGGTATTCATATCTTTTGGAGTATACCAAGATTTCATCAATAAATATAATGAAAAGAATCCTCAAGATATTCCTTGAACACTATGTTCATTAGATCCATGTAAATAGATGGTGCATTAGTCAATCCAAATGGAATTTCAATAAATTCATAAGGACCATACCTACTTTATAATTCTATCTTGATAATATCTTTATTTTTTATACACAATTGATGATATCTATAAAAGAGTTCAATTTTTGGAAAATATTGAGCTCCATGAAGTTGATCAAATAAATCATCAATGCGAGGTAGGGGATACTTTTTCTTTATTGTAATAGAATTAATTTCTCTATAGTCAATGCATAGAATCATTGATCCTTCCTTATACTTAATAAAAAGAAATAGGATCCCCATGGAGAAAAACTAGGGTGAATTAATCCCATATTACTCAACTCCTCTAGTTTTTTCTTCAGCTATAATAAGTCAACAATGACTATTCTATAAGGGTTTTTTGATACTGCTCTTACATCAGGGATTAAATCAATAGAGAAATCAACTTCATGCTCTGGGGGTGTCTAGGAAAATCTTCAGGGAAAACATCAATTTATTACTTTAAAATAGTTACATCCTCAATTTGAATATATATTTCATCATCCCTAGATATTATTTCCCCTAGATCCCCCAGAATCTCATTCAGTAAAACTTATGGGGGTGGATTTTGATAAGAATTAAGTGATGAAGTTTCTTCTCTAATGATAATGGGTTCTACATCATCCTCACAAATCATAACTTCCTTTTTCTTGAAATAAAAATTTTCATCATATTTTTATAGCCAACCCATAATGTGGATAAAATAAAAGTTGACCATAGGTATGATAATAAATTCAGCATGTAATGCACATTTATATTCCATAATGGGAACTTCCTGACACATCTTTAATGTAATGAGAATTCCCTTAGAGGTTTTAACTGAGAACTCCCTTGTTAAAGTGGATTGGAAATATATAATTTTTAAATAAAAATGGGAAGATATAATTGAATTTTAGGACCCAGAATCAAATAAATATTTGCCTAAATTTTAGGATACGATTATATTACACACCACAATGTCATTAAGAGTTTCGACCTCAAAAATTTTGATTGCAAAATCTTGGCCTTTCTCCCTTGGCATTTTCTGAGGTAAGTTTATTTGACTCTTAGGAAAATAATTTTCATAATGTATCATTTCTTTAATATTGTAGCATTGAACATTGACAACTTCTTTCTTCCCCTTAAAATCACGAGCTTGGTGGAGTTTTTCTTCACACTTATAACAAAACTGATCCCCTTTAGGAAAGTACCAGGGTGTTTCATCCCATAATTACTTTAGGGTAGAAGGAAATATTTTCCCTTAATCCCCTTATGTCCATTCCCAAAGTGTTCAATGGCCCTATTCTTCTCTTGATTCTCTTTAAAGTCATAATACATAGAGAATTCATTTTCTATCTTATTATCACATGAGAATATATCTTCATATGTTGATAAATACAGTGCGACAAATGATTATTAGAGGAATGGTTTTTACCCATAAAAGAATCAATCAATATTAATTATTCAGTTATGTATGTAGTTTTGATCATGCATTTCTAACCGTGTGATGTTAGCCTTGTACTTTTCAATATTCACATGCTCTTTTTGTCTCAGACTTAGAAATTTCCATTCTATATCAGCATGCTGTTCACGGGGAAATTATTTTTCTTGGAAAAGGACATTAAACTCCCTCCATTACAAATTTTATACTTCTTAATCATCCTTTTTTTATTAATGAACACCATTGATCCGTATCATTTAAGAGATGATAAACTACGATGAAAACATTTTCTCTTTTGTTACCCCAAAATGAAAGAAATATATTCACCAAGGAACTTATCCATTGCTCATATACAAAAGGATTTTTAGTACCATTTAATTTTTGAGGTTTTTGTGTCATGAATAGGTCTAACATTGATCCTCCGTGTTGTGGATTAGGGTGCTCCATGCGGTTAAGGTTATTATTCATAACTTGAGTCATCTGTCCTAGTATGGTTATAAGCTGTTAAACACCAGTTTTGTCACCAAATCCACTATCATTATCCTTCATAGGAGGGAAATCCCAACATGGATTACATGTGTTGATGTGATTTCCTTTTCTTCCCCTAGGAACAATTTCTAAATAATGGGATACACTATATTTTATTATGAATCATAATGGATAATTCCAAACTAGTAAAATAATTAACATAAATTGACAATTTAATTCATATCCAATCCATAATGATAATCATGTTTCTTTTAGGACATAGTTAATCATAAATCCTTCACAATGTTATGTAAAGAAAATATGAATTATCTTAAGCTGATTCCCCCATGAGTGTCAAAATAGGTGCATAGTAAGGCTCATTATCGTGTACCTGGTTACCCCGAGTCATGCTCGGAACACCTTGTTGGAGTTTTCAAACCTAAGGTACATCTGTTCTAGAACAATGTCTGCTTATAGTATCCAGACATGGATTTATTTTCTAGTAATACCCACATAATCTCTATATTACCAATATTCTATGATGTTCTTTTATACTTATCCTCAAAAACAATCTTAGGGTAATATTCCCTAATCAAGGTTGTTTTATTAATATAGTTTCCAAGGATTGTAATAAACTACCTTTGATACCAATTGTAATTCCCTAAACCAAGTTTTCCAGAGTCAGGGAATTATTTTATTACATTGGCATGATAACAAGAAAATCAAATCCTGAATTAGTAGGCTTTGAAATACTAGATATAGACTTAAGTTTTACATTACAACTTGAAATAAAAAACAACATATTATCCAATTAAAAAACTCTAATATCCCTTAGTATATTCATATAGGTCAATCATAATATTCTTCTTCACATCCTAGGAAAAAATGAAACATAATAAAGGGGTGAGCTCAGATGCTCAGTAAGGATAAACAATATAGAAGAAGCTATCACAAATAAGCATAAAATTTTAAGGCAAGTCATAAAATTAAAACACAAGTATTTTAGACATAATATTCAGCACAAAATGGAAAGAATAAATCAAATAATTAAATTTAAACTTTCACTTGGATATTCTACTAGTTGAATTATCACATGAAATATCAATAACTAATCTCATAATGAGGAAATACATAATGCTAGAAATCATAACCATACCCTCAAGGCCTCATGATAAGACCATTACCATAGCATCAAGGCCTTGTTCCAGGAAACTGATTTGTCTCATGAGACTTACCAATTAATCTAGGGTCTATAGTGGGCCCCACCTATCACTTACCAAGTCCAATTCATTCCTCTTATGAAAAGGGTGAATCATAACATAAACATTCGTATTAAAACTAGCATACGAAATGAGAATAATTTAACCATAAACCACAAATGGTATAAATATAGAACTACAATAGTCAAATATTTCATAAAACCTTTAATATAATATAGAACATAGTAACATAATAAGTCAAACTCAAATAAGCATAAAATCTATCAAAGCGTGTTGACATAGATGAAAATAATTTAATAAATTCATCAAAAATATTTGATGGAAATATCCATTTTTTACTTTGAAATCATTTAGAAGCCGCACAATTATAAAAGAAATACTTTATTTTAAAAATAACCTTACAAGATTTTATGGAATGTTTCAAAATGTTAATGTTTCATAACAGTGGAAAATATATTCTTGCGTCATATAAGTTAAAAAAACACTCTTTCCTCAAATTTTTTGAAAAGTTTCTAAAGTACCTTATTTGGAAAATGATGGAAAGATTCCATTATCTTTTTTGTAGAAATTAAAAATGGGTAAAAAAGACTTTAAACAATTTTTAATAATATTTTGAATTATATATTAAGAAACAATGACATGGATGATATGGATGTACCAGTAGATACATACATATAATCAATCTCAGATAATAAAGAGATTATGGAATTAACCTTTACCTTATAATTTTCTTTAGTAGATAGTATGTTTTACTCATGTAGAATGATTATAACATGTTATTGAATTATACCAGGACCATATTCACATTTATGATATCATAAATTATCTTTTTATTTCATTTTGATAAAAATATTTCAGTATTACCATTGTTTCGGGTCTTAGCTGCTTCGTTTTTCCATTCCTGTTTTGTCATGTATGTCATGTTTGTTATGAATAGGATAAATTTTATTCATATACAGAATTAAATTAAGTTCATTATTATTATTTTTTCTCATCATATAAATTTTATAATAATTCTATAAATTTTAACATGCATAATGAATATCATCGCGTCGTGGAGATGGTAAGCCGTACATACACACGAGCGACAATATAGTCCCCTTAATGGTTAAATGGTATGAAATTTGAAGGAATATTAATTATAAATTAGCATTATAATTTTATATTAATTATTTATATACATTATACTCATCATTATACACATCCAAATAATGTAGTGTTGAATAATAAATTACACTATGTCGTGGAGACGGTAAGCCATACGTACGCACACATGGTGATATTATTATTTGCATGATGGATAAAATGAGTCATATGGTTGTAACATGGTTATAATAACATCTAAGAATATGGATTATACCTGATTTATTATTTTTATATGGAAAAAACATACAAAGAGGAAGATGAAGAAGAAAATAACTTTGAAATAGGTGATAAAGAAATTACCTCTTTTTTGGATGTCTCCTTTTGGTTTTCACAAAAGGAATCCTTAGGGTATATTTATACATAAAGTGTAGACTCAAACATGAATTGAGTGATGTGTTGTGAATGTTTTCGAAGGGGTTTTCTGATACAAATGGATTTTTAGGTGTGAATTAAAGACAAGGAGAAGTTCCCTTTTATAAGATAGGTCAGGGGCAATTTTAGAAGATATTAAAATATTAATTTATTATAAATTGGTTATCGTTTTCAAATAGCTCCAATGTAATTTTTTATAGGATAATATGATTATGGGTCATAATAATCTCATAAAATTACTTTTAGATAAGTTTAGGTCATGAAAATAACCTTATATTTTTGGGTTTAACCCTTAGCTAAACATTTTAACTCTTACCATGTCTTCTTGGATTTTTACACCATAGAGTTAATATAGTTACTATAAAATACCAAACGAACCCCAAATGGATAATTTATCACATATTTAACACTATAATTTATATTTAGACAAAATATAGTTTTTTATGAATTTTATTACATTTAATTAAATATTATTTATTTTAATGTATCATTTATGTCAATTTTGATGCTATTCAAAAATTTCATTTTTAAAAAATATCAAAACAAAAAGATAACTTCGAAAAATTACTTATAATATTTCACTAAAATGTTTATGTTATATATAATATTAGTTTATTCCATTAATTAAGTAAAATTAGATTTATTTTGATGTTTTAAATATAATTTAATTGATTCTTCCTTTAATAAGTCAATTACTGCATCATTATTGTTTCACCATTTAATTTTATTTCATATTTCATAAAATTATAAATAACTTGATTTTGTAGATAATAATTTTAGATTTTATAAATACTATTTATATTAAAATTAATATAATTTATAACCCTATATAAAAAATGGTTTAGTTATTAAAATTTCATTATGACATTATTAACACTTCTTTAAATAAAATATAATAAATGTCTTAGTTTAACACTAGTGGCTTAAAACGATCATAATTTCAGCCTATGGTTGATTTTTGTCGAAACAAACTTACAAAAGGAAATTAGAATATGTGTTAGGGTAATGTTATATTATTATAATATTAATATTTCCTTTAATTACCCTATATTCCTTTAACCATGGTAAATAAAATTCAATAGTTACAATTCACCAAAAATTATTTTTATCTAATTTGACCACATTTTTCCTACTAATTACAACTATGTATTTTTTTTAAATTAAATTCATAGTAGCGGTAAAATTATGCTTAATTCAAATCCTGTAGATGTGGCTAGAAGGCGGGTAAAAGAGACGTTCAAAAGTTTAATTTTTTTATATCTAATTCTATTATAAAAATGATTTTGATGAACTACATGTGTATAATGTATCTATTGTGACATTAAAATAAATTTTAAGTAAAATAATTATTTAAATGAAAAATTTGGGTTTTTTAACAATAATATAGTATTTTTCACCATTCATCAAAAATGAAAACTTTTTAGAAAACTAGTAAAATTTTACATTAAGCTAATTTTGATATTCAAAATTAAAAAATCTAGTATATTTTGAAAAATAAAATTCATAAAATTCATACTTTGGTTAATACTATTCATAAATTCTTTTTAAACAAAAAGATTGAAAGGTCATGGTGTACTAGAACTCGATATTGCGTGTAGTGAAAAATATTGAATTTTTTAAACGGAAGCATTCTGTTGATGCTTGGGGTGTTACACATCTCTCCACACCAATATTTCTCACCTTGAGCCTACATCATTCAGTGATACTCTCTGATCGTGAAGGATATCAATGAATAACAGGTGGATAAGAAATTTTCAGGATCCCTATTCAGAGAAATTAAATTGAAAACATCTCGCCCCACCTAATATCACCCCTGTCGACTATTTAGTGATCATATCTCTCAAGAAAAGTGAAATGAGACTGAATCACATGCCATGGTGCTGTTGTATTTTCTTTTCATAGTCCCATCATGATATGATACTTGATATTGTAAATACTTACCCATACCTATTAAACATCAATGAACTCCTATGCATGTTTCCCATGCATGGAATTCGTTATATAATTTAAGATCCAAATATTAATGTATCCTTATCTCTCTAGTTTTCAGGTCATTCCCACGAGACCCAATGATGCTTTCCTTAAAAACATTAATCCCTTATGAACATTTCCAAAATCTTATCAATGATGGAGATGAAAATTTTTAGAACTTTGGGAACTGAAAACATATGCATTAGAATGGAAGAGATAGTGATATTAACCTATAACAACCCAAAATTTTATCAATGTAATTTATCCCTTCTAATAGTAATTTTATATTTTATATATCATATAAAATAACCTTTAGAACATAATAAAAACATTATAAATGAATAATTAATGTAATAATAAGCATTTCAAGAAATTAAGGAACCAATACTGATGAAATAGTAACATGACCATAGAAATAGTAATATAACACTTATGAATAGGTATTCAGAAAATGAATATTAACCTCACCCATGAATGCATAAATAAAATTTAGGAATAATATAAATTAATGTATGATATAATGATATCATAGTCTAAGTAAACAAATGTTTTAAAAATTATTAATTAAATGTTAACATTTTTGTAATTCATAAATATTTAATTACAATTTTATGATTAATTTAATAATTTAATTTTTTTTCATAAAATGTAACTATAAATTAATATTTTTTTTGTATTGTGATTTTAATATTATTTTATGACACCTTAAGTATGTTTTTGAAGTGTTATAAAATCTGTTATACTTTTAAAATCATTAATTTCCATGTAAATTATGATTTTAATTAAAAAATAAATTACTCATATTTTAAAAAAATATTCATGAAATTGAGTTAATTTTTCTAATTATACACATCTAAAAATATTTAGGTTGTTTTTTTGGGAATTTTCATAAATACTTGAATTTTGGTGAATAGTAAAATATGATAATTTAAGGTATAAATACACACTATAAGTTAAATACACTATTAATTGAGTAATGGATTTTGTAAGAACCATTATTTATAAGTCATATGATTAAATTATTGTATTTAGTCTCAATAAATAACATTATTTATTTTCTGGAGAAAAATAATAAACTAATGAATTAAATAATGAAGTAAGACCCCCTCCTCCACTATAAATACCACCCCTCACCACCTCTTCCCATCACAACTCTAAAGATTTTATCCTTGTATAAATTATTATCTAACCCCTCCTTAATCCCCTCTACCACATCCTAGATCTCTTGGTATCATCAAAATACAAATACACTTTCCCTAAAGAGGTTCACAAAGAGGATAAATCCCACAGATAAAATCCTCTTTCATTTTTTATATTTATTTTAAATTTCATTTATTTTATTTTATTATCATCACTTTATATTATCCAAATTGCTTGATTACTCAAGTGGGTTTTATATACTATAATTATATCATGTTAATGTAAGATCCATCATTAAACCCCCTCTCTTTTATTTTAAAAATGAAATCATTGCCCGTGATGTGTCAATTATCCAACATCGTGGATGATGCACTTTCATTTTCCTTTAAAACATTCAATTATGTTAATAAAACCATTATAATGGTTGAAACATATTGTAAAATTTATGGTAAAACCCTATTTATGTTCTATAACTAACATATTTACACAATACTAAATGATAAAACAAAATGAGTTTGTTGTGATTCTAAAACCTCCAAAATTAACCTAAAACGATATTCATAAAATTTTAACTAATGATTCATTATCATAACATATAAATAAATTATTTAAAATACTATTAAAACTTCATTAATATCATTAATAATATATGATAACAATTCTGGATATTTATCCACATTTTACTCAAAGTTCCATTATTGCATACAAGCAAACCAGTCATGAAAACCAGGAAAACAAATGCATCTGAATGATGAAATAAAACTCTATAACTCATCTAAAAGAAAATAAATGAACATAATAAAAGCATAATGATTCCAATTAATTTATAAAAGGTTATTTAATTTTTATTTAATTAATATAATGTGATTATACAAGGCATTAAAGTGAAGAAAACATTTAGACATAATGTAAGAGGAATTATTGAATACAACTCTCTTTCGTTGGGTTTTCCCTCTTTCACCTCATTTTGAGTGTGTATATTTCTTAAATATCATTTATTCATCTTTATATTAACTTCTTTGGGATATAAATGTTTTCTGATTGTGTTTATGACAAACAAAATGTTTTCCAAAATAATTCTTTAAAAAAACACATCTTTTACTTCTCAAGATTGTATCTTCTTCACTCACAGTTGATGATTATTATATGTTATCCCCTCTTTAATTTGGGAACCCAAAGTTTATGAATGTATGATTTATGAATTTATACCCATTTTTTTCATCGGCTATTTTATGCCAATATTTATAAACGTTCTATGTGACATGAATGATAATGTAAATGTTATTATCTGATGTGTGCGCCGAGAATTATATAGTATAATTTAAATGAAAAGATGTGAATGGTGAACCAGAAATTATAAAGTGATATAATTTATTGGGTAATGTGATGTGTCTCATAATAAAATTTAAATATACGTGAACAAGATTCTATATTTGTTCACAACTATGAGTGGTAGTTCACCACAAAGACATGATGTTTCATTTTTATGAATTTCCCCATTTCGAGACTTTTTTTAATGATTCTATCATGATTTTGATCCTATGCCTATGTTTTTATGATAATAATTATGCTCACCCATGTTATATTGTTTCATCTTCTTATCTATCCTTTTACTAGGATTTTATCTCACCCCTTTTTGATGTATATCCTCAGGTGATTACTTGTACTAAGGAGAATTTGAAGACCTCTTAGAAGCTAGAGAAGGAGAAATTAAATAAATTTTTATAGTATGTATGGTAATAAAGTTCCCAAGAGCCTAATTGTTTTTGTCTTGGCCATATAATTATTTTATTTCATTTGTAATAAAAATTATGTAATAGGAATGTAATAAAAAGAAGGGTTTCTAAAGTTGGTATCAAAGAACAGTTTAACTAATTTGGTAATTAGGGTTAGAGAACCATAGTTAAAAACTTTAGTATGAGTCAAAATTATAAGTAAGAATTCCGAATATTTTTTAAAAAAAATGATAAATGTAGGGATCCCACAATATATTCCTTTAGGAATAATTAAAGTAGGGAATAAATTATTTTTTATTGACTTATTGACATATGTTTGGTTTTGAACATTTTTATTTTAGAAAATGGTGGGAACCTATGGAATCCATAACAAAAACCCATTTGAGGGACAATGTAGTGATTTTCCAAATGACATACCCAATGCTTTGGTATGTGGAGTTCAAAATTTCATGGCGATGCTTACCCAGATGTCTCAGGTTATCAACAATAACCTAAATAACAGATAAGGTCCATCTTCACCTATGAGGGAGAAACTGGATATCAAGTGTTTTATATGGAAACATCCATCGACGTTTTGTGTATCTTCTGATAAAACTATTCATGAAATAGTGGATCAACTCAATGGAGAAGATAATTTATATGATTCTCTATTCTAAGATAGAGAAGCTGACTCTGGCCATTTACAATTTATATGGAGTGTTCAGTCAATGGTGGGATTTAATTAAGAACACCTAGCATAAGGAATAAATTGACGATATGGAGTGGGAAGACTTTAAGATAATGTTTCTTAACAAGTATTTCCCTCTAAATATTCATGAAAATATGGAGATATAATTTATAGTGGATAAGAAAAATGAAGGAGGATCTTTCATTTCCTATGAAACAAATTTCACATAGATTACAAGGTACGCTTAGAGTTTTTTTAATCATCAATGATTAAAAAGATGATATATTATTTAGTGTATTAAAACCACACCTTCGAAAGGATATATAAATTAGAGACTTTTAGAGTTATGAAGAATTTTATTGATGTGATAAAAAAGTGGAGATGTATTTTGCATAATGGTCCCATGACTATAGTGATAAGGAACAAAGGTTGGAGTTTCATGCCAGATGATCTAATAAGAAAGGTGGAAAGAAAACATAACCACCAACATGTCATAAATGTGGGAAGAAGCATCATGGGAACTACCTCAAAGGGACACTGAAATGCTTCATGTGTGGGAGGGAAGGCCCCCATGCTCATGAATGTAAACAAAATTAGGAATAACGAAGATTTGGTGGGAGAGAGGAGAAGACCATCCATGGTCCAATGCTACAACTATAGATAGGAATGGAATTATGCAATCTAGTGAACTAAACCTCGAGTCCTTAAGGGTAATCAGTGTCATCATCCACAAAATCCAAAGGATAAATTGAAGGAATATTCCATTACTACAATGGAAGTGGAGTAAGAAAATGATGTTGTAAAATGTATAATTCATATTCACCCAGGAATGAAAAAATTCTTATGTGATTCTGGTTCTACAAATTCTATTATATCATTAATGTTTGATATAACTACTGAATTGATTCCCTGAAACCCTTAATTAGAGATATCCATAAAACATGAATCGGTGAAATCATTTAAACCCAAGTGTTGTAATATTATATTGTTAGAATATGTGGGAATATTTTTCTAGGTAATCTCATAATACTTCCCTTGGTGGAATTCTATTCCATACTCGGGATAGATTGTATCTCTTTATTTTTAGCGTAGCTAAAATTTCCAGAAAAGGAAATATATTTCTATATTCTAAACCATACCATGATCCTCTATAAATGAAAGGAGTATCATGAATCTCTTGTGTAAAATACATCAATGTTGTGGGTGTCCATTCCATATAAATAATTATACCTCGATCAAATTGTTGAGTCAAAGGAAAGTGTGAACCTAGATGAAATACCAATCATGGGGGAATATGGTGATTTATTTTCTGAATAGTTACTCAGACATCTACAAAATTGTGAGGTAGAGTTCTAAATAAAACTAATACATTAAGATAATCCTATATTAAGTGTCCCTATAGGATGGCTCTTATCGATCTAGAGGTGTTAAATAAGTATCAGAAAGATAATTTGGAAAAAGGGATTATGCACCCTAGCACATCACCTTAGGGTGCGCTAGTGATCTTTGTCAAGAAGAAGGATGGCTCAATGCACCTATGTATCAATTAACAATAACTCAAAAAGATCACCATAAATGATAAGTATCCTATTCCAAGGATTAATTAATTGTTTGATAAGTTATGAGGATCTCCATACTTCTCAATGGTAGATCTTCATTTTGGATATCATCAGGTAAATGTGAATAAGGAAGATATTTAGAAGACTATTTTCCATTTAAGGTATGAGAACTATAAGTTATTTGTGATGCCTTTAAGACTAAATAATGGCCCTAAAATCTTTATGGATTTGACTTATAATGTCTTTAGACATTATCTTGATAAATGTTTGGTAGTTTTTATAGATTATATTATCATTTACTCCAATAGAAAAGTGAAACATCAATAACATCTAGGACTGTGTTAGTGAAATTAAGAAAGGATAAACTGTATGCGAAGTTCATCAAGTGTGATTTTTATGACGATAATAACATTCTTGATACATGTGATCATAAGTGAGGGAATTTATGTGGACCCTTCAAAAACAAAGGTAATTGAGGATTTATCCAGACCCAAAAGTGTCATAGAAATCCATAGTTTTCTTAGATTAGCTGGGTACTACTGACATTTTTTCATAAATTTATCATTATTTTAAAGTATAGAAACTTTGTTAACAAGTAAAGCGGTAATGTATGTCTGGATATAATAATGTGAGGAAATCTTTAAGGAGCTAAATAAGAGGCTGATCACTTCCCCTGTACTCACATTACCAAAAAGTGGAGAATGTTTTGTGGAATATAGTAATGATTCAATGAAAGTATTGAGTTATTCACACATGAAAAATTATAATTTGATAGGCTACACCTCATTATATTTTAACATCTTTGAGATAAACTATCCGACACATGATTTGGAGTTAATAGTTGTGATTTTTTCTCTGAAAATATGGCTGCACTACCACTATAGTGAGAAGTGAGACATATATACTGAACACAAGATCTTAATATATATATTCACACAAAAGTATCTCAACATTAATCAAAGGATATGATTAGAGATAATAAAATACAATGATTACTATATTCACAATCATCCCGGAAAGGAAAATATGTTAGCTAATGCTCTTAGAAAAAAAAGAAACTACTACTCTATCCATGTTACAGATTGAGAAAAACCATATATTTATAGAAATGAAATGGATTAATTTGGAAATAATAATGGTAGGGAATAAATCATACCTTTTTGAAATGATTTCCCAACCATATATATAAGAGAAGATTAAGGAGGCCCAAAGGGATGACCTAGAGATACAAAAAAGGTTAATGTAGTAATGGAAGGGAAGCTGTAAGAGTTCCATATTGATGATGGTGTGATTCAGTTTGGAATGAGGCTCAATGTGCCTTCATCAAATGAGATAAAAAAGAAGATATTGGAAAATTCACATATATCAACTTTCTCTATCCATACAATGAGTACCAAGATGTATCGTTATCTTGGAGAACAATTCTAGTAGGACAACATGAAGAAGGATAATGGTGAGTATATCTCAAGGTGTGTAATATTTCATCATGTCAAAGTTGAGTGATAGAAGTACAAAGGGATGGTAAAACCATTTACTATACTATTGTGGAGATGGGTTAATGTTATTATGGAATTTTTCACAGGTCTCCTGAAGACATCCAAAGGAAATAGTGCAATATGGGTTGTGTTGGACCAACTCACCAAGACTTCCCAATTTATTTCTATTTGGGAAGATCTCTTTCTTGAAAAACATGAAAAGATATATGTTAAGGAAGAGGTGAGACAACATGAGGTTCCACTCTCTATTATATCTAATTATGACCCCAAGTTCACATCTAAATTCTGGATGAGTCTTCTACATGATTTGAGTACTGAATTAAATTTCAGCACGACCTATCACCCCCAAACTAATAGCCAATCTGAGAGAAATATTTAGACACACTAAGATAAGATATAATACTACTCTTTAAAATTAAAGGTTGGATGGGTTCAGCATATCCCATTGGTTTAGTTATCATACAAAAATAGCTTACAGTCGAGTATTGAGATGACTCCATATAAAGCTCTATATGGAAAGTTATATAGAACTCCAACATTTTGGGATGATGTTGGAGAAAGAAAGATATTTGGACCTAATATTGTGAAAGAGATGAAAGAGAAGGTTCAAGCCAGATAGCAACATATAAAATCTGATTATATTTATAAAAATAGATATGATGACAACCATCGAAGGGACTTGCAGTTAGATGTTGGAGATAAATTTTGACTTTGAATATCACCATTGAAGAGAGTCATGTAGTTTGAAAGAAATGGAAGCTAGGACTAAGGAATATTTTCCCATTTAAGATCCTTGATCACATAGGATCCATGAACCATTGTCTTGAACATCTATTTAATAATTCAAAAGTTTATCATGTGTTCCATGTATCACTCCTGAGGAAGTACATAAAATATCCCTCACATGTATTGAACTTAGAGGTGGTATAGTTGGAAGAAGTTCTCTCTTATGAGTAGTAGATGGTAAAGATTATGGATCATAGAGATAATGTTCTATGAAAAAAATACAACCCACATTATAAAAGTGTTGTGGAGGAACCATAAGTCTGAATAATAATCTTGGGAACTATAGGATGTGATGAAGGAGAAGTACCATCACTAGTTTATGTAAAACAAAATTTCGAGGGAGAAATTTCAAAAGGGGGAAAGTATCTAAGGACCAAAAAATTTATCAGAGAAATTTATCGCATATTATAGTAATTTCATATAGTATAAATCACAAAAAATAACTTATAAACCATAATAAAAACATTATAAATGAATAATTAATGAAATAAAAAGTATTTATAGAAATTAAGGAACCAATACTGATGAAATAGTAACTCGACCATAAAAATAACAATATGACCCCTAAAAATAGTAAACCAAAAAAATGAATAGTAACCTCACCCATGAAGGAATAAATTAAATTTATGCATCTTATAAATTAATTTATGACATAATTATATCATTTTATAAGTAAGAAAATTTAATTATGTTATGGAATTTTTTAAGTCATAAATAAATAATTAACATTTTATGATTCATTTTATAATTTAAATGAAAATTTATTGTCATAAAATGTATCCATAAATTAATATTTTGATGTATTATGATTTTAATATAATTTTAGGAGACCTTAAGTAATTTTTTAAAGTGTTATAAAATTATTTATAATTTTAAAATCAATATTTTCCAAGTAGATTATGATTTTAATTAAAAATTAAATTTGTCATATTTAGAATATTATTTTCGTAAAATCGCATACATTTTTGAATTATACACATAAAAAAATGTTAGGGTGAATTTTTTGAATTTTTCGGAAGTAATTGATTTTTTGATCAATAGTAAAATATGATAATTTACAGTTTGAATACATTATTAATTAAATACACAATTACATGAGTAATGGATGGTATAAGAACCATTGTTTTAAATTCTAATGATCAAATTACTTTATTTAGTCTCATGAATCAAAACTATTTATTTTCTTGAAAAAAATAAAAAACTAATGAATTAAATAATGAGAAAACACCCCTTCATCCACTATAAATACCACCCCTCACCACATCTTCCCCTAAAACCTCTCATGATTTTATCCTTGTTAAAATTCTTCCAAAAACTCCCCCACGACTCTCTCCCATTTCTATAAGATCTTTGTCTTATAAAAATACCTAAACCTTTTCCCTATGGAGGTTCTCAAGTAGGATAAATCTAAGATGTAAAATCTTCTTCCTTTCTCTGTTAATTTTTTTAATTTAATTAATTTTGTTCTCTTATCCATACATTGTCTTATAAAAATGGAATAATAAATGTTTTATTTTTGATATATTTTAATTATATAATTTTAATAGAATATCCATCAATAAACTCCTCCCTCCATCTCTTTTACTTTAAAAATGAAATCTTTGCATGTGATGTGTAAATTAACTAACATCACCCATGATGTGATTTCATTTTAATTTAAAAACATAAAGGATGATAAAAAACAATTATAACGGTCGAAAAATATTTTGAAATGTATGTTACAACCATATTTATTGTAGTACCCCCGATTTCTGGTATGTAACCCTTTATTAATTCTTTTCATGGTTTTAAAGTTAAGGGTGTTGAATGAGAGAGTCAGGAGAACATGGAATGATGTTTTGAGGCAAAGGGAAAGTTGCACGGTCGGCACACAGTTTGTCTAACCGTGCGGCCAAACCGTGCGTAGTGGGTCTCGGATGCAGTAGCTTCTGCACGGTCGGTGCACGATTTGTCTAACCGTGTAGCCAAACCATGTGAGAAGGGTGGCCGAGGCAGTACCCAACAAATGGTTAGCGCACGATTTGTCAAACTGTGCGGACTAACCGTGCGGTCACTTAAAGTTAGATCCTAAAATTGTGGATCTAACTCATTTTCTTTAATTGCCGTGTTTAAACCTCCTAAGCTGCCCTAACTCGGGATTACTCTCCCTTGAAGGTTGGAAGACTTCTCCAAAGTGTTTAGGAGGCGATCTGAAGGCTTTTCTAGGAAAATCGAAGCTGGATTCTTAAGGTTTGTGATCGTTCTTGATCGGTTTCTTAGATCTACATAGATCTTCTTCTCGTCTTCTCTTGTTTTCTTAGATCTATGCCCATTATGGGTAGATCTAAGGGTGTGGATGCCAAATATGACAAGATTTGGTCTTGGTTGTGTTAGGAGAAGAGATCTAAGGAGTGTTTTTGGAGTTTTGACCTGGTGTTCTTGTGTGTTCTTCATCCATGGATTGGTTTCACCCAATTTGTTGAGGTACGTGGATTCACTCTCGATTCCTCATTCTTAGAACTTGAAGGCTTAGTTCAAATTGATTTATTTTCTTGGTTTTTATTCTGAAATTGTGGCGAAAAACATGTTATAAATCGTCTTTAGTGATGATTTATGGTTTTTGATGAAATTGTGGAAATTGAAAGAATGGTTGTGCAAAGTGTTTTGGTTTCTTGATTTTAAAATAGTGATATTAAAATATGCTTTTTCTGGATTTGGAAAATGGTTTGCAGGAAAAAGGGGTTTTCAATAAAAGGGGTGATACTTTATTGAAAGGTTTTGAACACACTTGGTTCTGGGCATGGATTGCATGGGTTGTGGTATGTGTCCATATGCATTGGGATGGATAAGGGCGAGAAGTCCCCCCCATAAATAGGTTGGGACAGATATGGTCGTGAAGTACCCCTGTCAAGGTAGTCCACTAAGTGATGACTTAGTGGAAGGAAAACTCACCACTCACGAGTATAGGGAGGTCCAGGTTGCATTCATGGTTGGTTGTGTGGATTGGTGAAATGGAACGAATGTTCCAGATGGAAATGTGAATGAAATTGGTAACTTCGCTTGATTTTATTTCTTGAGAAAGATGGGTTGTGTTGGAAAATGGTTTTGACATGGAACTTGTTATATTGTGAACTATTTTTGAAATTGTTTCATATAAATTGATTTATATAAATGTGCTAACATGTGTTATCCTAGAGTCATGGTTTGGGAAGTAATCGGGGAAAACCTACTATGTTTCATTACTCACCCCCTGCTTTGGTACGTTGGTGCTTTTGAAGATGTCATATACCGGGATGTTGGAAAAGGTAAAGTGTCACATGTTTAGAGCACTGCTTCGTGATACTTGGGCTGCTTGGTGATGTTGGAGCTTGGAGCTTGTTGAGCATGGTGTTTGGTTGTTGTCTTGTAGTCTTTGAGTTTGTCTTTTAGATGTTTAATCTCATGTTTTAGTGTTGGTTTCCGCTATGGTACTCTTGGATGGTTTTTGATATATAAATGGTTGAGTTTTCTGAGTTCTTAACATGCATCATTTTGTTGTTTAGTCTGGTTATGGTTGTTGGTTTTTTGGAATGTTCAAAAGGGTAAATCTTCCCCCACTTGTTTGAAACCCTCCGTCATTTATTTATAGCCTTTAGCACCTTGGGGATGTTGGTTAATTCAATGTAAGGACTCGTTACACTCTCAAGCCAATGAGAATTGGCGGGTCATTAGAAATGGTATCATCTTGTTCGGTCCTTTCCTAACAAGTAGTCATCGTTGTTCTTGGTCTTGGAGTTGAAATTCCTTCTTGTCTATTCCTTGGGTGGTCATCTTTGATATAATTAGGGTTTTGGGTACATAAGTGTTTTGGATAAACTTCTAGAATGTTGGAAATCTCATTGTCATGGGTGTATCCAATGAGATGAGCATGAAATTCATTATAGAGGAATGAATTTCCACTAGGATTAGATAAATAATTCTCATAAAGGGTTTATGGTTTGATGCAAAAGCGTGATTTCTGAAAATTTTAAGCAAGTTTTCAAATGAAAGATTTTGTAAAGATAATGGTTGATGTATTTTGAAAATAGATTGATTTAAAAAAAAATAAAAGATCTGTTTTAGAAATGGTTGGAAATAGATGTTGTGATAGTGGTGTAATAGAGATTGAAATGCTAAGCCTTCAGTTTCTAGGAAGTGAGACTAACGACATGCGTCGTTTGTATAGAAAGTGGCACCCATTAGACGTCGTAGAAACCAAACGAAAGAAGCTGCGGATAATGTGGTTGCACCTAAACCACGTGTGAACGAAGAGCTTATTCAGAGTATCGTTCAAGAATTCTAGGCTGTGGACCCTGGGAATTAGAGGGACGAGTCAAGGCATGTAGACCATTACGTCCAGTTCCAGAATCATAATCCACCCATCTTTCAGGGTGATGGTGAACCCGAGAAGGCAGAGGTGTGGCTAAGTAGGATAAATTGTATATTCGATTTCATCGGCACACCAGTAGAGTTGAAACTAAAGCTGGTGACGTATATGCTCGAGGATCTTGTACGTTAGTGGTGGGATTTAGCGGTGTAGGCTAAATTGGATGAAGGCCTTACATGGGAGGATTTTGAAGAATTGTTTAACAAACAGTTCTATCCTCACACGTTCAAGATCCACAAAATGATATACTTCATCAGCTTGAAACAAGAGAGCCTCTCTATCATAGAGTATGTGGCCATGTTCATGAATTTAGTCCTTTTTGCACTAGAGTTTGTGGAAAGTGCTTCATTGAAGGAACACATCTTCGAATCGGGGTTAAGGTAGGAGATTTGATCGAAGATTGTGGTGCTCTGTATTATGGATTATACAGAGATGGTGAACAAAGAAAAGGTTGCTAAATGTGATATCTCGAGATCGATAGGAGGAAGCATGAAGATACCCATAGGAACAGGTGGGAACTTTAATGCTGGAAACAAGAGGAAGAGGGACACCTACTTCCAAGGTGGGAGTGCGAATCAGAACCAGACATCAGGATCAGTCAACCTTCCTCCATGTCCCCAGAGAAAAGTAGGTTGATTTCAATGTGGTTCAACTGATCACATCAAATGGGAATGTACAACACCACTGAGAGCATGCCACAATTTCAAGAAGATGTGGCATCTTTAGCGATATTGTCGCAGTGCTCCCGGGTCGGGTGCTCATGAAACATCCCAGGCATCGCAAGCATATTATACTTCGACAGGGTGAGGATAGAAAAATCAGCCTCGCCAGCAGAACATATCTAGTTATGGAGATTCTAGGAATACCATGACACCTCAGACAGGGCAATCTCAACAAGGAGATAAGGATAAAAGTGCAGCAACAAAGCAATTGTATGGATCGGAACATGTGATTGTGGATGGCCAGGCTGGACCGTCTACAATGAGAGGTACGATTATTTTAAATTCTACCCTCATTCAAGTGTTGTTCGATATTGGTGTATCCCATTCATTTCTTTCTTCTCGGATTTCTGATTTGCTGAACATAAAATATGAAATGATTCCTTCTATGTTAAAACTACAAACTCTTCTGGGTGAAAGATAATGTCAAGCCTTCGTGTGTAGAGCATGTGCTATAAATGTTTATGGAGATGAAATGAAATGGGACTTTCCCATGTTGGATATGGATATCTATGATATAATCCTGGGTATGGATTGGTTGACAATGTTTAAGGCTCACATCTACTGTTATGGGAGAACAGTTAGTTTCACGATGGAGGATGGAATCGACCATCTCTTCAGAGGAGAGAGGATGGTAAAGAAAGGTGCAAAGAGCTTGTTGGCACCAATGGTGGGAATGACCTCTTACCGATTAGCAGCGTTGACTTTGGCATCATTGGAAGAGATCGCAGAAAATAGTTTTCCAGCTATGGTGGATCAATTTCATGATGTTTTTCTGGAAAACTTCTCAGGATTTCCACCTTTAAGAGAATTGGAGTTTATGATTGATCTCCTTCTAGGGACCAGTCCTATCTCACTTCCATCTTATAGGATGGAACCAATGGAGTTAATGGAATTGAAAGTGCATTTAGAGGAGCTGGAATGCAAGGGTTTCATTCTGCCAAGCGTGTCTCCGTGGGGAGCACCATTTTTGTTTGTAGAGAAAGTAGATGGAACTTTGAGGCTATGTGTGGATTAACGTAAACTTAACCAGGTTATGATAAAGAATATATATCCACTTCCATGCATTGATGACCTATTTGATCAATTGAAGGGAGATCAGTGGTTCTCCAAAATTGACTTACGGTCCGGATATCACCAGTTCCGAGTTCGAAAAGAGGATATTCCGAAGACAACCTTCAGAAGAAGATATGGCCACTACGAATACGTAGTCGTGCCTTTTGGTCTTATGAATGCACTAGTGGTCTTAATGGCTTTGATGAATCAGACAATTCAGCCATATCTAGATTATTTTATTGTGGTGTTTGTGGATGACATATTGGTGTATTCAAGTACAAGGGATGATCATGAGAAACACTTAGCGATAGTGTTGGAAATCTTTAGGGACCATCTGTTCTATGCCAAATTATCGAAGTTAAAATTTTGGATACAATAGGTATGTTTTCTGGGCCATGTCGTTTCTGAGAAAGGTGTTTTAGTGGATCCAGAAAAGATAGAAGCTGTTATTTATTAGCAACCGCCGAATAATGTCCTTGAAATATGAAGTTTTCTTAGTCTATCTGGTTATTACTGATGCTTTGTCTGTGACTTCTCACGACTAGCTTCACCTATGACAACATTTAAAAGGAATAACAGTTCATTTCAATGGACTCAGGAATGTCATAGAACTTTTCATGAGTTAAATGTTCTCCATAAATTAGCACTCATCTTGATTTTTCCAGAATCAGGACAGGGGTATGTTGTGTATTGTGATGCTTAGAGAATAGGGTTGGGTTGTGTTCTCATGTAAGGAGACGATGTTTTTTCTTATGGTTCATGGAAGTTGAGGGTTCATGAGAAGAATTACCCAACACATGATTTGGACTTAGTTGCAGTTGTCCATGCCTTAAAGACATGGTGTCATTATCTCTTTGGTGAGAAATTTACTGTGTTTACGAATCATAAAAGCTTGAAACACATTTTCTCGCAACAAGATTTGAATCTGAGGCAGAGGAGATGGATGGAGTACCTACAAATGTTTGACTCTGACTTGATGTATACACCGGGTAAGGGAAATTCAGTGGCTGATGCATTAAGAAGAAAGTTGTATGCTCATTTGGCGAAAGAAGCTTCAGATGAATGGCAGTTGAAGTCGGTCTTAGCTGACATGCTTGTGGAATGTGAAAACCGAGGTGATATTGCTGTTTTATTTTCAGCTACACTTGTTCCTGATTTTGTGGAGATAGTAAGTGAGGCACAAACATCTGATGCAGAATGTTTGACAATGAGTTCAAAACTCAGTGGTGGGGAGACCATTGATGGCTGGAAATTGGAAGCAGGTTCAGTTTTGTGTTTCAGAGATTGGATGGTTGTACCTATGGTTTTTTAGGAACAAATCATTCATGTTTACAACCATTTGAGATGGGCTGTACATTCGGGTACACAGAATATGTTTAAGGTGCTAAAGGCAATGTTTTGGTGGAGCGGCATGAAAAGGGAGGTGGCCGAATTCATCTCGCGATGCTTAACTTATCAGTAGGTTAAAGCAGAGCGTCAGAGACCAGCTGGTATGTTATAGTCTTTACCTATACCAGTGTCAAAATGGGAGCAGATATCAATGGATTTTGTTATAGGTCTTTTGAGAACATTCCGGAAATACGATACCATTTGGGTGATAGTGGATCGTCTAACCAAGTAGGCCCATTTCATCCCAATTTGTGAAACCCATACGGTGGAAGATATTTCGAAAATATATATTCGGGAAGTGGTAAAGAGACATGGTGTACTAATGTCTATCGTCTCAAATAGAGATCCGAGGTTCACATCTTGATTATGGAAATCCTTACAAAAAGCCCTTGGGACTCAGTTGACTATGAGTACGATGAATCATCCTCAGACGAATAGGAAATCCGAGCGGACGATACAGACATTAGAAGACATGTTGCGGACTTGTGTAATGGATAATGGTGGCTCATGGAAGGAGCATTTACCCTTAGTAGAGTTCTGATACAATAATAGCTATCAAGCCTAGATATGCATGGCTCCATTTGAAGCATTTTATGGGTGCCCGTGTCGTTCTCCACTATGATGGGTGGAATCTGGTGAAACTTCACTAGTCAGGTCGAGCCTTGTCCAAGAAACAATGGAGAAGATTCAGTTGATTAGAAAGAGGATGGAGAAGGCTTAGAGTCGTCATAAATCTTATGTGGATCATCACCGAAGACTGTTGTCATTTGCAGTGAGTGATCACGTCATTTTGAGAATCTCTCCAAGGCTTGGAAAACGTCGTTTTGGGAAGTAGGGAAAATTACCTCCTTGATATATAGGCCCTTTTGAGATACTAGAATGGGTTGGAGAGATGGCGTATCAGTTGGCATTACCACCTTGGTTCAGTGAAGTGCATAATGTGTTCCATGTATCTCAGTTAAAGAAGTATCAACCTGATACTGACCATGTGATTAGATGGGATCACATTGAACTAGAGCTGGATGCTTCATTGTTACATATCCCAGTGTGGATTGTTGATAGGTAGGATAAGGTCTTGCATGGAAAAAGAATCATCCTAGTGCGGGTTGTGTGGAAACATGGTCAGATTCAGGAAGAGACTTGGGAACACGAGAAAGAAATGAAGGAGCAGTGGCCAGAACTCTTTCAGTCAAGAAATGGGTTTTTAATTTCCGGGGATGGAAATTCCAATGGTGGGGAGAATGTAATACCCCCGGTTTCTAGTATGTAACCCTTTATTTATGCTTTTCATGGTTTTAACATTAAGGGTGTTGAATGGGAGAGTCAGGAGAACATGGAATGCTGTTTTGAGGCAAAGGGGAAGTCGCACGGTCGGCGCACGGGTTGTCTAACCGTGCGGCAAAACCATGTGCAGTGGGTCTTGGAGGCAGTGGCTTCCGCACGTTCAGTGCACAGTTTGTCTAACCGAGCGGGAAAACCATGCGAGAAGGGTGGATGTGGCAGTATCCAATGCACGGTTAGCGCATAGTTTGTCAAACCGTGCGGACTAACCCTGCAATCACATAAAGTTAGATCCTAAAATTGTGGATCTAACTTGTTTTTCCTTTAATTTCTTTGTTTAAACCTCCTAAGTGGCCCTAAATCGGGATTACTCTCCCTTAAAGGTTGGAAGGCATCTCCCAAGCGTTCCGAAGATGATCTGAAGGCTTCTCTTGACGAATCGAAGCAGGATTCTTAAGGTATGTGATCGTTCTTGATCGGTTTCATAGATCTACATAGAACTACTTCTCATATTCTCTCATTTTCTTAGATCTACACCCGTTATGGGTATATCTAAGGGTGTGGATTCCAAATATGACAAGATTTGTTCTTGGTTGTTTTAGGAGAAGAGATCTAAGGAGGGTTTTTTGAGTTTTGACCCGGTGTTCTTGTGTATTCTTCGTCTGTGGCTTGGTTTCACCCAATTTGATGAGGTAGGTGGCTTCACTCTCGATTCCACTTTCTTAGAACATGAAGGATTAGTTCAAATTGATTTATTTTCTTGGTTTTTTATTCTGAAATTGTGGTGTAAAACATGTTATAAATATTCTTTAGTGATGATTTATGGGTTTTGATGAAATTGTGGAAATTGAAAGAATGGTTGTGAAAAGTGTTTTGGTTTCTTGATTTTAAAATAGTGATTTTAAAATATGGTTTTACTGGATTTGGAAAATGTTTTGTGGGAAAAGGGGTTTTCAATAAAAGGGGTGATGTTTTATTGAATGGTTTTGAACACACTTGGTTCTGTGCATGGATTTCATGGGTTGTGGTGTGGGTTCATATGCATTGTGATGGATAAGGGTGAGAAGTCCCCCCATCAATAGGTTTGGACGGATAAGGCCGTGAAGTACCCCTATCAAGGTAGTCCACTATGTGATGACTTAGTGGAAGGATAAATCACCACTCTCAAGTATAGGGAGGTCCAGGTTGCATGCATGGTTGGTTGTGTGGATTGGTGAAATGGAACGAATGTGCTAGATGGAAATGAGAATGAAATTGGGAACTTTTCTTGATTTCTTTTCTTGAGAAATATGGGTTTTTGTGGAAAATGGTTTTGACATGGAACTTGTAATATTGTGAATTGTTTTTGGAATTGTTTCATATAAATTGTTTTATATAAATGTAAAAACATGTTTTGTCCTAGAGGCATGGGTTGGGAAGTCATCGGGGAAAACCTACTGAGTTTCATTACTCACCCCTGCTTTGGAATGTTGGTGCTTTTGAAGATTTCATATACCAGGATGTTAGAAAAGGTAAAGTGTCACATGTTTAGAGCACCGCTTCGTGATACTTGGTCTGGTTCTTGATGTTGGATATTGGAGCTTGTGGAGCATGGAGTTGGGTTGTTGTCTTGTAGTCTTTGAGTTTGTATTTCAGCTGTTTACACTGATGTTTTAGTGTCGGTTTTCGCTGTGGTACTCTTGGATGGTTTTTGATAAATAAATGGTTGAGTTTTCTATGTTCTTAACATGCATCATTTAGTTGTTTAGTCTTGTTGTGGTTGTTGGTTTTGTAGAATGTTCAAAAAGGGTAAATCAACCCCCAATTGTTTGAAACCCTACAACATTTATTTCCATCCTTTGGCGGCTTGGGGATGTCTCTTAAGGCCAAGTAATGACTCGTTACACTCTCAAGACAATGAGAATTTGCAGGTCATTACATTTACGTTCTGGAACTGACATATTTACAAAATACTAAATTATAAAAGAAATGAGTTCATTTGGATCGAAAAACTGAAAAAAATTAACCCAAAACTATCATCATAAAAATTTATCTAATGATTCATTCTCATAACATTTAACCAAATTCTTTATAATTTCATTAAAACTTCTACAATATCATAAATAACATATAATAAATATTCTGGATATTTATCCACATTTTACATGAATTTCCATTCTTTTATACAAGCAATCCAATCTACAAAACCATGAAAATAAATGCTCCCAAATGATGAAATTAAACTATATAACTCATCTAAAATTCCATAAATGAACATACTAATACCATAATTAATCAAATTAATTTATAAAATATTTTATAATTGTTAATTAAAGATTATAATTTGATTATAAAGGACGTTGATGTGAATAAATCGTTCGAACATAAGGTATGGGGGATTATTTAATCCAACTCCCTTTCATTGAGTTTTCCCTCATTCACCGCATCTTCAGTATGATTATTCATTAAAAAAAATGTTTTAAAAAACAATTTTTCTTAAAAAACACACATTTTACATCTCGAGATTATTTCTCCCTCGCTAAAGGTTAATGATTACTATATATATTATTCCCACTTTCATTTTGGAACCCTATGTTTATTAATGTATACATTATTAAATGAGTCACATTTTTTAATTGGTCATTTTATGTTCAATATTGATATACATTCTATGTATAATGCATGATAACGTAAATTTTATGATGTGGTGCTTGTGCTCGAAATTATATAGCACTATGTGAATGATATGATTTGATGAGTGTGACTAGAATTATATATATATCCAATGCATTGGTTAATGTGATTTATCATTTGATAAAAGTGAAATAGGCGTGAACAAGATGCTATCTTTGTTCAAAACTATACGTGGTAGTTGACTATTAAGACATGATGTTTCATTTTATGAATTACCACATTCTAATCCTATTCTTAATGTTTCATCTCATGATTATGATCCTATGCCTATGTTATGATGATAATAATTATGCTAACCCCATGTTATATTATTTCATGTTATTATCTATCCTATTACTGGGATTTTATCTAATCCCTTTTTATGTTATCCTCTAGTGATTACTTGTAGTAAGTATAATGTGAATACCTCTAAGTATCTAAAGAAGAAGGAATTAAATAAATTTTTATATTATGTACGGTCCTAATTTTTCCAATAAACTAAACCTTTGTATGCTAGTCATGTAATTCTTTTATGTTTGTATCATTAAACTTCTATAACAGTAATGTAAGAAAAAGCATAGGTTCTATATAACCAGTGTTATACTACCTCCAAATGATAGAAAACGACTCTTATAGTTGGTTATGTGGTTAGTAACCCATTCGAACACCTTGTTGAAATGATGAGTTCAAAACCTCTTTTTGGATATTGGTGATCCAATGTAATTCATTGAAAATGATTTATATATTATTTCCAGACTAGATGCCATGGCTATATCCCTCATCCAAGAACACCTACGGGATATATAAATGGTGATCATATCCCAATTCAAAAGACGGACACTCCAGCTGCAGTATTCAATGAGAATCATGTTGAAACCCTATATCAATCTATTTCTTTCATTAATGATAATTATCATATCATCTGAGAACAGAAGATGAGAAATTCCATTGAAGAGAGGTATGTACCAGTACAGGGTAACTATATCATCTAGTATGATCTTATTAATTTTCTTATAGAGAGTGTCCTATATAATTTTTTTTTGGTTTAGGTATAATTGGTCTCTTTGTCCTAGACTCTAAACAGACATGAAGAACCCACAATTTTTTCCCATGAATGAGATGGAGTTATATGTTTAATAGAATAATGTTAATAGTTTTTCAATAGTATGAGATGAGAATACCATGAATGAAATAACTTTGATAATGAATGAATATTAAATTTCATCGTCAACTTTATCCATATCAAAATTGATGGAAATATTTGAACCAATGACCTTAGGATCTATATCACGGATCATCTCTTATGATAAGAAAATGGAACCCCAGATCTTCCTTCTGTTAAAAAAACCATGCTTCTTATTTGAGACCCATATTGTTATGTTTTGTGATAGTCTTATTTCTATAACACTTGATATGAAATTGTAAGAGAAGTTATACAAACAAATTTTTCTACAATGATTCAATAAAGATGGATTTTTGATCTTTTGAATGACAACTAGAGAAGTTGATCTTTCCATACGAGGAATAATGCCCCCATTGAAGAAATGCTACACCAAAAAATGTGATTTAATTTTAATATCTATGAGAAAGCAATATAAAAGGAACCTAGAAATCTTCTGGGCTCGAGTGTGCTATTGGGGTTCAGTGAAATAACATATTCATGAACCTCCTTCTCATCTTGGACTGATTCCATGTAGGGGTTTTCATTTTCCTACACAATAATCAGAATGGAATCAAAAATATCTGTATAGCTAGTTATCTACACCCATTAATGTGAATATTATTTCCTGCAAGTAGAGTTTTGAAGAATGCTTTCGACATACCTCCCACTTCACCACGATCCTTTGAAAAAGTAACTTCCTTCTAATGGTTGTAGAGGCATCATGATATACTTATAATACTTTATACAAGAATTGAAGTATGATGTGTTTTCCAATCCATGAATCCATTAAACTCTAGAATCCTCTTGTGTTGTTCGCTTGAGTTCCAGGAGATGCTCTTCTAGGATGTTTTTATTGTTAACCAGAATATTGAAAAGAGTCTCTTTCCCATCCATTATCCAAAATAGACTCCAAGGAATAAATCTCTGATTTAATCTGGTCTAGATCATGAAGATTAAGGGTAAAATTCCTTGAATATGATTTTGGTCCATTTTTGATATGTCAGCCTATTTTGTAGGGTTTTTCACAAACATATATAGGTTGGATTATGCCACACAGTTTCCAACACTTGAAAAAAACCTAGGATGGAAGACCATATTGAAGAAAAGTGGAAGAAACTACCTTTTTTATGAATGTGTGATAGCTTCAAAAGAACTGGAGAGTGGTTTGAAAGAGCTTGAAAATGGTACAAAACATCCACATCTGAGAATGAGGTTATGGATTATAAAATAGCAAGACGCTGATCCAACCAGCATTAGATGAAACCTATTCCTTTTATGTTGTTTCACCATGTTAATAGGTTCCCCATATAAACTAGATGATTAATAAACCCTATATTAAATGAATATTAATAACTCCTACATTACCTTCCACTAGAAAGAATCACCTACCTTCATTTTTGAGGAGTCCAGAATCACAATAAAATCACCATTCACAAGACACAACAAGTCCCCTAGATTCAATGACATGAGATATTTACACAAGTCTAAATTTTCATGTGATTCAAATTTAGTATAGAAACATTTTATGAGAAAGTATTGAATACTATAAGTGACACTAAAATTAAAAAATTTGTCAAAATATTCCGTAAAATTGATAGAGTCACACAAATTATATTAAATTCAAATATACAGGTTGAGAGGCTCAATATGTATAATATCTCATTACTTCATTTTGTGAGTGAATGTTGATAGATTTGAGGTATGATGTTTCAGTTCCAAAATAGATAAAATCATGGATTTTGAATTAATGAACTCATGGAAGAGGTAATAGGGTTTTCCCATGCACTAATACCCTAGGAATTACAAATGAGGATGAACATCATTAGTTGAAGAGATGGTTTTGGTAGTCACCTGCCACTGAATAAGCACTAGTGTAGAATTCATTAGTTGCTAGAAATCTCAGTTGATACCTGGTTATAACTCTCCTTAGATGAGAAGAGGTTATATATAATAAATATGTTGGACAATATGGGTTTGGAAAATATGGGAATAGATTACCTAGGTAGAGAGCTACCAGAAGGAAAACCACGGGAGGCCACATAAGACCCTTAGGAGACCACTGGGAGAGATCACATATATATGTGCTCAACCAAATTCCTTACCATTCCATATAAAGTCTTTGTTCTTGGGGATTATTCTGAAGAGGTATCTAGAGGTATGTATAACACCTAGGACTTATAGGTATCTTATATAGGGAGAAGATAGAATGGGGAACTATCTAAATGAGATAGAATCTTACTTGGTTCGGTGAGCATGACCTAGGGAAGGGGTGATAATAATGACGGAGGAGGAATGATAAGGGAAGAATAATAAGGACAAGGTGCTGTAGGTGAGTCCAAAATGATGCGATAATATGATGTGAATATTATTAATTTATTTGGGGATGAAGTTTAAGAGTTAGATTGGAGGTTTCCCTTAATGAGGAACCCATGAGAAGTCCTAAACTTCCTAAACACAAAAGTGGAGTGACCCTACAACTAACCACTCAAGAAAAAACACACTGAGGCAGATGTAAGGATATTTTTCGAACAAGAAAAGGGGTCCATCACCATAAGGAAAATCCACTAAGGAATTGGAATGGAGAGGTACATATAAAAAAAGTCCTAGAAATTGAAGCATCAAACAAAAATGATGATCATTTATATGAACATAATAAAAAACCCATCACATCACCAATGTAATAGAGGAAGGAGGAATTATGAAAGGGGAGAGGCAACCCCTGATGATCAATACATACAAAAACATGGGGGTATTTGTTCCCTAAGTGTAACCAAACCAAAAATCCAAACAAGTAAAATCTCTAGTTTCCAGATGATCAATAAATCCACAAACACAACTCAATGAAACCACCACAACCAATGTAAATGAAGAAATATAATATCTGGTTACCCAAAAAGAAGTAATGAAACCACAATAGAGATTGAGAATATAAAAAAAGAACCCATAAAGGAGGTGACACACTATATAATGAAGAATTAGATACTAAGATTCAAAGGAGATACGTAAGCGATGAATGGAGGAGTTTCAGATTCGTTAGATAACAATTTACTATTCCAAAGGGTTTAAGGACTAAACTTGGGTTTTATGATGTAAAACCCCCCATAAAACATGTATTCTAAAAACATGTCAGCTTAGGTAAAAAAATCCTAGTAAATGATTTTATGATGTAAAATTAGGTATTACAATGTAATAGGAATTTATGGAGTAAAAAGGATTTTGTGGATTGTACTATTCTTATGTAATAAACCATTTTTCATGCCTTTTTAATAGTGTAAAATTTACATTATAAATATGTATTACAATGTAAAATGGTCTTACAGGTAGTTCCACATCTAAATTCTTTATTAACTCTACAAAATTAACTTTTAAGTCCTCCAAAACAAAAAACACACTGTTAAAAATTGAATGAGTGTACCTTAAAATCATGGATGTTATAGGGACACACCCCATAACTCATGGTTTTGTAACCATAGGCCTTACCAATACTTATGGAACCAGTGGTGGATAGTACAAGATCAAGATAAATTATCATAATGTTGGTTGAGGTTTGGGGACTTGGATTTATTTTATTATCATACTTATTTGGTTATTTTTTGTTCATGTGCCTCATTAGAATTATCATCATGTATATTTTTTATAGTGTGAGTTTACCGTAAAGTTGGTATGGGATCATGTTAAATAAATAGTAAAAATTTATTGTATGACTTTACAAATGATTCAAATGTGTTTACTTATTTAGAAAACCACAGATATACCTAATTATGGTTTTCTGTGGTGAAATGAATTATATTCAAATTCAACAGGTTCTTTTTTTAAATTATCTTATTAAAATGAAATTTTTGAATCAAATTAAAAATAAAGAGAAAAATATATATTTTTAAATGGGTTTTGAAATGGTTTTCCAAAATGGAAAAAGTGTTTTCTAAATAATGTTTTAATGGATCTCGGAATATGGCCTAGTGAGTATAAGATTACATGTGATTCTATTTTAAATCATTTTAAAAGGGGATTTAACATGGATTTTAAAGAGATGTTAAAAGGGATTGAATTGACTGTTTTTGGACTATTTGAACTCTTGTGTCTGATTATAAGTTTTCTAAAGCTCATGTACTTTTGTTTTTCATGATTTTTTTTCATGATATTTAGGTTGATGCATGATGATACATGCTTTGAGTTTAGCCATGTGAGAACATTTTTTAATGAAGATACATGTTTCTGTGGGTATCCTTGTGAGAAATTTTCTTGTGTTATCAAAGGGATGGTTGATAACGATAGGAATGAATGAAACATTACAGTGTTGAGTTGGGTTTTGAATGTGTTTGATATGGGGGACTAGGTCTTGAGGGTTTAGGTTCCAAATGATAAGCTGGTGAGATGTGAGACCAATTAAATTATTTTTTTGTTGTTTCCATCATGTGATTTACTATGAACTCCCTTGAGTGTTTGGGAATGGGTTAGTGTGGTTAAATTTGTACTCTTATGAGTTTAAAATTTTGGGTTGGTGTACATGACCATGAACTTCCTTTAGTGTTCGAGGATAAGTTGATGTGCTTTATTTGAAATCACAGAGTGTGCATGGATGGGTCAGTGTGATTTATTATGAGCTCCCTTTAATGTTTGGGGATGGTTCTCTTGATTAAACTTCCTAGATTGTGTGGGTATGGGTCAATGTGCTTGATAATAGGCAAACCGTAAGTGAGAAGGGATGTGGAATGTCTTATTGATGCATTACTGTACTTCATCCCTTTTATTAGTGGGTTATGGTATAGAAGAAATACCCACCCGAGTCTTTGAGTACTTAAAACTCATCATTTTATTCAGCACCCTACCTTACATTTTTAGGTATGGGTTGAGTTATGGTTTGAGGTAACTATATTCCTTTCATAATAAATTTGAGGAAGAGAGGGTCACATGTCATGGTGTCCTGGTCAACACACAACATCCAAACTTGTGTGATTTTTTGTGATTTTTGTATTATATTTATAAGTGGGTTTGTTTTATTGAGATAAATACACCTTATATATGTATTTCATGAACATAAACTTTAACAAAACATCACGTGGTATTGTTGAGGAATTGTGGGTTCCTACTGGGTTATTGGACTCACCCCCACTAGTGTATACGACATGGGATATGATATACATGGGTATGACATCACGTTTCATCTCAGGGAACCAGGTATTACATGGAGCTAAACATGTGGTTTAGTTAGTAGGTTTTGGAGGCCAGGCATATAGTAATATAATAATGTGAGTTAGGTAAAAGGCCATGCAATTATTTTTCATTCATTATTTTTCATGTACTGTCCAGTTTCCCATTTAATTATATGATTTCAATTATTCCACATTTATATACTACTACTCTATTTTTTACTACTTCATCATGTAAATAGATTTATTGATCACTATTCTAGGATATGGGTCCCTTTTGGGATACCTTTTTTATATATATGGGTATTTGGGGATGTATGATATAAAGATAGGCCATACTTAAATTTTAGTATACTTTTTCCTTGAACCATAGGGTTTAGTTTGAGGGTATAATCATCCCAAAAATATGTTTGGACCTTTACACTAGTTATTAGAATTTCATGTAAGTGAAGGTGCACCTGGGGTCTTGTGGAATCCCAAATTTGGTGATATTTGGACGATCTATGCCAGGGTGTTATGTGAAAGATCAATCTTCATTTCGGTTTTAATCAATTTTGAGTAAGAATCAGATATATGCCAAATACTAGTTTTCAAAAATTTTATGTGCAACTGGATTTCTTTGTAGTGGTATTTGGGGGGGATGAACTAACATTATTTATGACCTAAATAAACCATGTTTTTATCCTTATTTGGATTCAACCATTAAAGGATTTATTAAAGAGATATTTTTATTTTCATGATATTTTTTGTTGAATAGGGAACTTTTTAAAATTTTCAATGATACATTGAGAGATCATCATTAATATTCCATATTTTCAAAACATATTTTCTTGAATTTTAGAGATAATATTTATTGAGGATGTTGTATCTAAATATTTCATATTTGAAGATCCTATAAATATGGAATCTACAGTATTTTGAGATATTTTGCTGATTTTTTTGAGATCCTATGTTTCTTATTCCTTGAATTTTATTTTCATTGATCGATTATAGGATTATCTAACACATCTATATTGATAATAAAATTTAATAGGAAGGGAATGATTTTTTATTTGTATGATAAATATATAGATACATTTAATTGGATAAGTAATAGATTTTCATTTGTAACTATTCTCATTTTATTAGAACGAAGATTGTATGATGCGGTATGTTATCATACCTTAGTTGTGGGTTTATGATTTAGTGGATGTAAGAATAGAGAGTAGTGGAATATGTTTATAGATAGAGAATATTTAATGAAAAAAGTTTAGGCACTAGACGTAATCATAGCCAAATTTGTTCATACACTAAAAAAATTGATGAATTATTTATTCATTGAGAAAATATTAGTATTCACTTAGAATAAGAGTTTGAAGTATATATATTTTATCAAATAGATTCAAATTTATGATAGTGTATATAGATATAATTAATATTTTAATTCAAATATATTATGATATATAATATTATATAGAGAAATATATTTATTGATTATGTGAGTATAAATTCTTAAGTGGATATAATTTATAAGCTAGAGGAAAAGTTGAATGTAATGTCTATTTTCATAGAGTTTTTTGTTGATATGTATGTGGAATAAGGTTTTATTTTATTTTGAATATTTACCAACACATAAAATTGGAAAGAGTTAGTGAAATAAAGACCATTTTTATATTTTGAGTTTCATTTTTTCATGAATTAATATGTAATGGGGAGTAGATACCTAAGTGGACACGTTTTTAGGATTCACCATTGTATTTATATATAATAATTTTTATTTAAAAGGATACTAAATAGGAATTTATGAGAGGTTTTTATATTTATTAATAAACTGATCATTCTAGTTTTAAAAAAATGTACTATAGTTCTCAATGACACATTTGATGGCTAGGTATAAAAAATGAGATAATATATTTTTTTCAAGATAATTCACTTGTTAGTGTGAGATAATTGATATTCAAATTCCACTAGGCAATCTTTAGTAGTAACTCATTCATTAAATAAAAAAGTATTACATTACCATTAAATTTATGACGTGAGAAATCGTAATTTTAATGATTAAATTTGTGTCATTAAAGTTCTAGTTTTTTAATTATAGAGGTATAGACACATAAGGTGTCTCATAAAAATTATGTCAAAGAATTTGAGATACGTCATGGTATTATCAATATAATTATATCTGACCATGATGCAAGTTTCACATCTGAATTCTAGAAAGGTATGCAAAATGTTTTTAGTTATCAAGTGAAATTGAGAATTATTTATCATACCCAGATATATATATATATATATATATATATATGATATTAGTATACTAGTAATATTTGTGATTATATTATTTAATCATGTTTTCACGTTTTTTGAGTTGTGTAGAAAGATCATTTAGCATTGGTAGATTTTTATGATAACAATAGGTGTAATGAAAGGAAACATCACTATGTATTTTATTTAATTAAATATTTTTTTAATATATTGTTATAAATAAAGCCTTAAAATAAATGAAACTATTACTTGTAGAAATAAAATTTAACTAATTTAATATAACCAATAAATTAGTAGGTATAAAATAAAGTAACCATATTACAAAATCCATGAACAAAAAATGAATAAAATGGAATCTGTAAGAAGAATAATTCCTTATCAAGATCATTTATATATTCATGGTAAAGAGGTAGATTTTATAGGTTTTTATCTAGAACAATCCCAATCATAACTCAAGCAATTAAAATATGAGATAAATTGTATATGAGATAAATTTAATCTTTAGGAAATTTCCACGATATTTTTGAAATTAGGGTCACAACCGTTGACTACCAATAGAGAATAACTTATACTAATATATTACATAGATATACTACGGGTATACGAAACATAATTTAGGATTATATATTTAGGAATTTATTAATTTAATAAGTTATTTATTTCATTTATTTTGTACATTTCATATTTTGACTTTTAAGGAAAAAATAAAGATTATTTTTCTATGAAAATATTTTTTATTTATATTTCATATTTAAAAAATAAATTTAAAAATTTTAGAATCTTAATAAAAAAACATAATTTAATTTTTGGTTTTATAATGTTAAAATTATCTTATTTTGAAATTTTGGTATTTTTCTATAAACATTGGGTTTTAGGTGAATATTTAAAAATACCAATTCTTCTCAAACCGTCACTTAATGAAATTATCATAATAAAAGAATGAAACAATTTTTAAAATAATTTTTATATATAAAAATTATATTTTTAATTAAAAATAATCATTTTAAATTACTATTTTTTATTTATAAAACCCATATGTATAATTTTGGAGTCATAAGAAATATATTACTCTAAAAGATGATATATTTTTTGGTGTTAAAAAATTAGTTTTCATCACTTGTAAAAATTAAATCCAAAAAAATAGATTTAATATTTTAGATCAAAATTATCATATTATTTAACAATTTTAATTTTAGTTTTATTCCTAAAAGTATTATTACTAATATTAAAGTTACAGACCATAATAATGGTAAAACTATTATTTTCAAAGAATTATTTTATTAATATTGTGTATTTTTTCCTAAAAAATAAATTAATATCTTAAATAAATTTTACTTAATATATGTTTAATATAATATTTAAATAAATTATTACTCATTAAATTAGTAATAAATACTAAATTATATTAAGAACACTTAATAGTGAAAACTACATTTTTTCAACAGAATAGTTTTTCTATATATAATTTTTTTCATTCAAAATTTCATTTTATATTAGTTTGAAAATAAATTGGAATTAATTAATAATAAATATTGTTTCAACACACCCAAATTTGATAATATGGGTTAGTTTATATGGTTAATAAAATATATTTTACTTGGGTTAAAATATGTTTCCTTTATAAAAATGAAAAAAATCTAAAAGTAACAATATAAGAATAAATGCCTTCCAAAATGATTAAAAAATGTTAATAAATACATTTATGAGTATTTATATACCTAATATCACCAAAAATAATTTATTTCTAATTTTTTATCCATTTACCCTTGTATAGTTTCATTCAATTTTTGAAGAATAATGGGTGTTCAAAAAAATTTCATTTTCTTTACATATAAAGGGGGAAACTTCCACCCCTACATTCCACAACTATTATTTTGAATTATTCAAAAATATTTGAAAATTTTATCCTCATATAATCTTATATTATTTTTAAAATCCTATGATCTAAATAATTAACCCTAATCCCTTCATTTCCATGGATACATTCAAGAGAAAGGTCAAGATCTAAAAGTGAGTATTACATAATCCTTATATTTTTCTTATTCTTTTTTCCATTACAAAACTATCCTATGTATAGTTATATAATTACCTATTAAAAATTAATACAATGAATTGTTATTATACTTACGGTAAAACTCTTATTTTTCCCCATTAACCTAGAAAAAACAACACCAATTGTGCATTGTGTAGACTACTGTTGTTATGATGTGACATATCATGTTTTTCACCATGACCTATATTAGATAGTTATTAGTACTGAACTGGAAAATAAAATTTAAATATATAATATAATTATTATTTTAATAGATAAATTATAATCCACCTTTATTATCTCTTATTCCTCCAGAAATGAAAATGATAACCATGTGTTTCTCAGACTACTACCTCTACAAATTAACATTTTTGATCCTAATTTTCACACTTTATCCAAAAATCATTAAATAATATTCCAAACCATTAAAAATATAAATTATTTCATTATTCTTATGTTATAATGATGTTATTTCAAAATATTTTATTTCTTTACCATAATCACCAATCAAATTATGATATGTTCCTGTTTGGGTTGGTCCACATACTTGAAAAATTAGTTAAAAATATATCATGGATGAATATGGGGGATTTAATTATGATATTAATATAATTTAATAAAAAATTAATTAATTTTTATGTTTAAATAATGATTATATTAATTATTTCACTTACTATTAAAATATAATCATTGATCACTAAAATTACCTAAGTAAGCCAAAACTGATTCAATTTTCACAAAAAATAACAAAAAAAGTAACAAAATGAGATAATATATTTATAAATAAATATATGTTATATATTAAAATACCTTAAATTATATATTAATGATTAACTTTATAATAATAATAAAGAACAACACTGTAACATCCCAGGTAAATAAAGAATATGACATTTTATATTTATCCATATTTGTGAATAAAATATTTAAATGACTTTAAAGGGGACGCTATGCTCGATGGCGTACCCAACACGCAACAACGAGTTTTTGGGAATCTTACATTGCACTCTAATAATAAAATAATATTATTTTAAATGGTAGTTAACATGTAGCCATTGTAATGGCGGGAATGGATAGAAATAACTAAAATATGATTATATATGTTTTTAAATGTTTTTTCATTTATCCAATAAAAGCTAAAGGCTTAAAATACAGAAAGAATTCAATTTTAGGCGTATATGCCCTAGTTTTCACTAAAGGTTCACTTATCGCCTTTTAATGGAGAACTGTCATTAAACATAGTTTTGATCACTCTTATACATTCTTTTGGACCAAATAAAACTCTTATTAAGAATCGGGACATCAAATTTTACTTTGTGTAAATTTTTGGTATTTTTCTGATAAAGTTCATTTTTAATGAATAGTGTAAAATGTTGTATTTTAATTCAAAACCTCTTTTTAATCTAATTTATTTATATGATTAGATTATTATTTTAATTGGTTTTAAAGTGAAATTAGAAAATATTTTTACCAGTTAATCCAATGGTGGTCATTGGAATCAATTTCAATTTGAAATTGGACTTAAACTGGTGTCAATCTTTTGATACTTATTGTTTCACAAAAACACGCTATTTGTCATGACAGTGGGAATTAATTATTAAATTAATTAATGTGACTTATATGATTTGAATTTTGTAAAATAGACTTCATTTTTGAATTCGGAATATCAAATATAGCTTAGGGTGAATTTTTGGTAATTTTCTGAAAAACTTCAATTTTTGATGAATAGTGAAACCACTAAGTGGTAATCAAGCAAACTGATTTTTCAGTTAAATGAAAGTTTACCACTAATGTGTATTGAATTTTGAAAATCCGACTTACATGGTTGTCATTAAGAAGTAAAATGTGGTTCAATGAGATTATAATAATTTTTTGGTGAATAGTAACTCATTAAGTTCTTAATCGCGATTAGCGGTAATTAGGGTAGTTTAAGGTATAAATAATGCTTTAATAATATAAAATGACCTAGACACATGTCCCAACCTTATTGGTTGTGTCATGGCCGACCAAGACAAGCCATGGGTCAACTTGGGGACCCCATGGATCCACTTTTGTTGGGAAATGACATAAATTACTTTTTATTTAATGTTAAAGTGAAAATGACACAAACATAATATGCTTTGCGAAAACAATATTTAAGTGGGGTTATACGAGTCCAAATTTTGATTATAAATAGTCATTGGAAAGCTAAAAAGATTTCCTACATCATAGTAATTTTTTTATAATTTTTAGACATTAAATAAATTAAATTATTTATGACATCATAATGATGCAGTGATGACATCATTATTTAACAATTAAAATAAAATGGAAAGATAATGTAAAATCTATGAACTACACATGTCCAAAACCAATTGGATGAATTTATTTCGATGCCTTATCACCTTAGCCAAGAATTATATCAATGTGGGACCTTTTGAAACCGAAACACATTTTCAAATAAAGTAATATTTCTTACTTTCCAAAAGTACCCCTCCTCTCCTCTTATAAAAGGCCCCCACCTCTACCTCATTTCACACACTTCTCAAGCCTTTGGCTCGGAAAAACCCTGCCCATTTACTCTCTCCACATCCCTCTCCTCATCCTATAGGAATCCCTTTGGGCAGAATCCTTTCAAAGTAAGCCTTTAGGCTTAAATCAAAAGGAGTTACACTTTTAAAGGTAATTCATTCTCTCATGTTCATTTGTTTAATTTTGCTTCTCCAACCCCCTAAACTCTTTTTATTTACTTATTTTGTAACAACACAAGTATCTTCAATATACTAGGATGTTTTTATAAGATTTATTCATGCTACACTATCACACAACTACATCAAATGGTTAAAGAACATACGGTTTCCGTGGATGGTGAAATTATGCCTCCCGAAACGATGATTGTTCAATACTCATTTAACACCTTCAAAGGTGGCCATTATGATGTCACTATTTTTATATATGATATATAATATGTTTATGTTTTATTTATGCTTCTGTATTTTTCATTTTTGTCTTACCTTTGTGGCTTCCATTATGGTTATACGTGATATCTTCATTTAAGGAAGTGCGGACTACCGCCCCCTCAAAGTGATTTGATTCGTTAAATACCATATGTGGGATGTATAAAGGATGGAAATATGATATTATATATGATATTATACTGGAATTATAATATACCTTTATATCATTATTATTCCATTCTATAAAATACGAAATAGAAATGAAAGTAGCGTTCATGCGTACGTACGGCTTACCGTCTCCATGAACGGTGCATTTCATTTCTTACCTCTAAATGATTATGTAATGTTATAAATGAATGCATGTACTGGATATATATGACATATATGATATCTAAATAATGAATACAATTCTGGATATAATAAACATTTGTCCACATGAACAACATGTAATTGTAAGAAGACCACTTTCGACTTAAGAACCAAATATCGGCAAAACAAATATTATTAACTTAAATGATTACATAATGTTTGTGACATGGTAATAAGTGGTATAAAAGTAATAATGAACTTGAAAAATGTTCTTAAGGAATTAGAAATTAACTCAAGTTTATTATTCAGGAGATTAAGGAATGATCGAGTCAAGTCGGACCCGAGGTAAGGGATCCTACAACTCTCTTTCTTTTCAAGTACACTCTTTTATGTCATTTATTTTAAGCTCATATTTCTTATGATTGGGATGTTCTTTTATATTAAATTTACTGTAATTTTTATGTTCATGTGATGAGAGACCCTGTTCTCTCTCATCAATCCATTTTGGAAGTTTTGAGTGGCACCGTTAGGCTGCCGAACTTTCGTAAGAGATCTAACCTCTCTCTTTCTTTTTAAGTACTCACCTTTATGTCACTTCTTTTAAACTCCTCCTTGAAATGTTGGGGGATTTTCTTTTATATTCCACTTGCTGTAAATTATATTGTAATATTATGGGATACTCTATTTGATCTCATCAATCCATATTTGGAAGTTTTATGTGGCACCGTTAGGCTGCCGAGTTTTCGTAAGGGATTTTTCATCTCACTTTTATTCCCGTGAGATTTAGGCTACATTCGCCACAAATTCGATTGAGTGGTGTATGTACATCCCATTATTCTACTCTTTGTGTAATATACTTTCGTTTATGAGTATTTACATCAATGACCTATTGTCTTTCTTTCATGGGGTGTATGTTTTGAAAGATACCCAAGTCGGTAAGGGAAACTTTCACCCTCCTCTTTTTTAAAAGACTTATTTTATTGGGTCTTTTAATTTACATATTTTTATGTTGGGATATGTTCTCATACATCCTTATTGATGTAAATTTTATGTCCAAGTGATGAGATACACTTTTTATCTCTCATCAGCTCATTTTGATGTGATGTCGTTAGGCTGTCAAGGGAACTTTTTAACCCAATTTCGATTTCTTTGGGTTCAACTTGTAGTCATTGAATATGTCATCCATTGAATATGTGTGAATGACCTTTTATTGTTTTACACTTAATATCCCCTAATATTGGGTGTATATATATTTGTCACACATATTTTTTGATATTTATTTGTCCTTAATTTAAGAATACATTCTTTATAAGGGATTTCATCACATTTGACATTTCTATTGAGGGTTCATCGTTGTTATGCACCAATTCACTCTTATATGGTGTATATACTGTCCTTTGGAGTATTATATCATGAATCCTTTTATTCTCATGATATTATAAAGTTCTGACTAAATGTTATTCCTCGATTATTTTATTCAAGTGTCTCTAATTTTGGTAAAACCCCTTTAGCCAAAATATCATTTTAAATGTTTTAATTATTTGTTCTTATTAATATCCATGTTTTCAAAATGGTTTTAAGGATTTATTTATATGGATATTAATGGTTTAAAATTTTAAAAGCTTCAAGGTGGTATGGGACACTTTGAATCAGAAATCTCTTTATTAAATGTTTTAAATGGTTTTGGAAATGCTTTCTTTTTGAATGGATTCATTGTTTCAATATCCTAAAATGTTATATTGTGATTGAAATGTGGAAATGTTATGTTTCCTTTATTCATGTTTATGTGATACGATTATGTTATTGTTCTTGGGCATTGTTATGAAGAACGGGTGGTTCCGTGATAAACTAAGGGCGGGTGGGCCCGATATAGCTCTCCAATGCATTGGGTAACGCGAAGGAGTGAAACGTTAAGGTTTCTCCGAAGAGATTTAGGGAATATACTGTGATGGGTATTCCAAACGTAACCAAGAGGGTTACTCCCTACGTAAGAATGTTATGAATGCCTCAAGTTACCTTTATGTCTTATGATTTCTATGATTTATTCATGGTTTGATGAGGTATGTTATAGTGCCTTTGTTTTATGGGTAAAGTATGATTTCATTCTTATATATATATGAACTCATGTTTCCTTTCCATATTTTTATAACTCTTACTGAGCTTTTTATGCTCATCCCAAGTTTTTGAAATGTTTTTCACAGGTCAAGGGAAAGGTACATGATGTGATGATAGTGTCAAGGATGTTTCAAGAAAGAATCCGTGTTATATTTTAAATATGTTTCCGCTGATGGGAAGAATGAATACTGTCTTTTATGTAACCACTTTGTTTAAATGTGGAATGTAATGCAAGTTTCATGATCTAATTCTCTAAAACTCTAAACCTGAAAAGATCCTCAATGTGTAATCTTGTAATAACTCAAGATTAAGTAAGGTTTAAGGCTGGGGCCTTATAGTTGGTATCAAAGGCCGGTTTAGATAACTTTAGAGGTTAGGGTATTCTCTAAGCACAAGTGACATTGCCATAATGGTTAGGATTTCAAAAAGAGTCCTAGTTTTAGATAAAGTGAATGAGTAAGTATATCTTAGTGTTTACCTTACTCGTTAGTACATGTTGGTTTTGTTGATATACTCACACTGACCTTTTTGGTTTTAGGAAATGGCTGGATCTAGCAGGTACCAATGTGACAATGGGTTTGAAGGAAACTGTGGTGGTTCTCTGATTAAGAGACTGGATGAGATGGGGGATTCAATGAGGAATCTCATGGTTGTTCTAAACCAACTATCAAGGAGTCATGATCAACCACTTCAAACTTGGTGAGTTCTCTAATGCATCATGTACGAGATGGCCAACTCGATGTGGAAATTCAGGTAATAATTATTAAGGTAACCATTAGGGTTTATATGATCCTGACTTTTGAGGTAATTATGGGTTATTATATGTTATGATGGAAAATGAAAGGCATGAGATAAAATTGAGGTTAAAATATGTTATGATCATCTTTGAAGATTTTATCTCATTTCGGGGATTGTTTTAAGAATTATATAATTTTGGAAAAAGGACAACACACAGACCATGTGACTACCCGTCGCATCGGACAAAGCTGCGGGAATCGAACCCACAACCAAAGTGCGACTGTTATTTATCGCCTGCCACTGGACTACGTGAAGTCCCTGGTTAGTTTGACTGATTATTTTCAGTTATATGATTTTATGAATTAAGAGTAAGTTGATTTTGGGTTATTTATGAAAATGATTAACCTATCATGGAGGATATGTGATTAGGTTAATTACTTTCAATGCGAGACTTTAAGAGCAACTGATTTTGTTTGGAGATAAATGTTACGATTTAACTTGGAAGACTATGTGACTAAATCCTTCAAATATTTGGGTTTCAATCTTATATTGGTTTACTTTGAAGAATTTTATGGACAAATTATTTATCGGATGGTCCTCGTTGAACTTTGGGTTTTGTTGGACAAATTTTGGAGATTAAGAATAGATTTTCTTTTTTATAAGGGGTTATCCTTTTCTAGATTATCTGATCTTGTACTAGACTTTTTGGTTTTGGATTTGGTTAAAGTCTAAATACATGTGATGCATATAGTTCTCTTTTGTGGATTAGGTGATTCTCTAGAAGTTTATTATAGTACTCTTAATGCAAACAAGTCTCCCTAAATACTCGTCTTTTGGAAAAAATATGAGTTTGATTAAGAAATATAGTAAAAGTTGAATGTCAAAATGATAAGTGATTTTGTTTCCTTATGAATAAATTCCTCAATAAAAAGTAACTTAAAACAAAAATGTTGTCTATTAACTTTTCCTACTGGGGAATCGAATACCGTTTAACCCATCACAAGTTTGTGATTTTCTCGTGGTTAACTTTCTCTTAAACATGTTTTCTATCACTCTCCATCAGAACATGACCCTTTGTTTTTTCCTCCATGTCCATATTTTCATACTTGGAATCCTAGTATGGGTTAACTCGGGTGAACTTTGTACTTATCTTTCCTTATTTTAAAGTGTTTGTTTTATCGACTTTTGTTCCGATGTGGGACTTTCAAGGATGTTTCCAAGCGCAATTTTAAAATTGCGAGGACGCAATTCCCAAAAGGGGGGAAGAATGTAACATCCCAGGTAAATAAAGAATATTACATTTTATATTTATCCATATTTGTGAATAAAATATTTAAACGACTTTAAAGGGGACGCTATGCTCGATGGCGTACCCAACACGCAACAACGAGTTTTTGGGAATCTTACATTGCACTCTAATAATAAAATAATATTATTTTAAATGGTAGTTAACATGTATCCATTGTAATGGCGGGAATGGATAGAAATAACTAAAATATGATTATATATGTTTTTAAATGTTTTTTCATTTATCCAATAAAAGCTAAAGGCTTAAAATACAGAAAGAATTCAATTTTAGGCGTATATGCCCTAGTTTTCACTAAAGGTTCACTTATCGCCTTTTAATGGAGAACTGTCATTAAACATAGTTTTGATCACTCTTATACATTCTTTTGGACCAAATAAAACTCTTATTAAGAATCGGGACATCAAATTTTACTTTGTGTAAATTTTTGGTATTTTTCTGATAAAGTTCATTTTTTAATGAATAGTGTAAAATGTTGTATTTTAATTCAAAACCTCTTTTTAATCTAATTTATATATATGATTAGATTATTATTTTAATTGGTTTTAAAGTGAAATTAGAAAATATTTTTACCAGTTAATCCAATGGTGGTCATTGGAATCAATTTCAATTTGAAATTGGACTTAAACTGGTGTCAATCTTTTGATACTTATTGTTTCACAAAAACACGCTATTTGTCATGACAGTGGGAATTAATTATTAAATTAATTAATGTGACTTATATGATTTGAATTTTGTAAAATAGACTTCATTTTTGAATTCGGAATATCAAATATAGCTTAGGGTGAATTTTTGGTAATTTTCTGAAAAACTTCAATTTTTGATGAATAGTGAAACCACTAAGTGGTAATCAAGCAAACTGATTTTTCAGTTAAATGAAAGTTTACCACTAATGTGTATTGAATTTTGAAAATCCGACTTACATGGTTGTCATTAAGAAGTAAAATGTGGTTCAATGAGATTATAATAATTTTTTGGTGAATAGTAACTCATTAAGTTCTTAATCGCGATTAGCGGTAATTAGGGTAGTTTAAGGTATAAATAATGCTTTAATAATATAAAATGACCTAGACACATGTCCCAACCTTATTGGTTGTGTCATGGCCGACCACGACAAGCCATGGGTCAACTTGGGGACCCCATGGATCCACTTTTGTTGGGAAATGACATAAATTACTTTTTATTTAATGTTAATGTGAAAATGACACAAACATAATATGCTTTGCGAAAACAATATTTAAGTGGGGTTATACGAGTCCAAATTTTGATTATAAATAGTCATTGGAAAGCTACAAAGATTTCCTACATCATAGTAATTTTTTTATAATTTTTAGACATTAAATAAATTAAATTATTTATGACATCATAATGATGCAGTGATGACATCATTATTTAACAATTAAAATAAAATGGAAAGATAATGTAAAATCTATGAACTACACATGTCCAAAACCAATTGGATGAATGGATTTCGATGCCTTATCACCTTATCCAAGAATTATATCAATGTGTGACCTTTTGAAACCGAAACACATTTTCAAATAAAGTAATATTTCTTACTTTCCAAAAGTACCCCTCCTCTCCTCTTATAAAAGGCCCCCACCTCTACCTCATTTCACACACTTCTCAAGCCTTTGGCTCGGCCAAACCCTGCCCATTTACTCTCTCCAAATCCCTCTCCTCATCCTATAGGACTCCCTTTGGGCAGAATCCTTTCAAAGTAAGCCTTTAGGCTTAAATCAAAAGGAGTTACACTTTTAAAGGTAATTCATTCTCTCATGTTCATTTGTTTTATTTTGCTTCTCCAACCCCCTAAACTCTTTTTATTTACTTATTTTGTAACAACACAAGTATCTTAAATATACTAGGATGTGTTTATAAGATTTATTCATGCTACACTATCACACAACTACATCAAATGGTTAAAGAACATACGGTTTCCGTGGATGGTGAAATTATGCCTCCCGAAACGATGATTGTTCAATACTCATTTAACACCTTCAAAGGTGGCCATTATGATGTCACTATTTTTATATATGATATATAATATGTTTATGTTTTATTTATGCTTCTGTATTTTTCATTTTTGTCTTACATTTGTGGCTTCCATTATGGTTATACGCGATATCATCATTTAAGGAAGTGCGGACTACCGCCCCCTCAAAGTGATTTGATTCGTTAAATACCATATGTGGGATGTATAAAGGATGGAAATATGATATTATATATGATATTATACTGGAATTATAATATACCTTTATATCATTATTATTCCATTCTATAAAATACGAAATAGAAATGAAAGTAGCGTTCATGCGTACGTACGGCTTACCGTCTCCATGAACGGTGCATTTCATTTCTTACCTCTAAATGATTATGTAATGTTATAAATGAATGCATGTACTGGATATATATGACATATATGATATCTACATAATGAATACAATTCTGGATATAATAAACATTTGTCCACATGAACAACATGTAATTGTAAGAAGACCACTTTCGACTTAAGAACCAAATATCGGCAAAACAAATATTATTAACTTAAATGATTACATAATGTTTGTGACATGGTAATAAGTGGTATAAAAGTAATAATGAACTTAAAAAAGGTTCTTAAGGAATTAGAAATTAACTCAAGTTTATTATTCAGGAGATTAAGGAATGATCGAGTCAAGTCGGACCCGAGGTAAGGGATCCTACAACTCTCTTTCTTTTCAAGTACACTCTTTTATGTCATTTATTTTAAGCTCATATTTCTTATGATTGGGATGTTCTTTTATATTACATTTACTGTAATTTTTATGTTCATGTGATGAGAGACCCTGTTCTCTCTCATCAATCCATTTTGGAAGTTTTGAGTGTCACCGTTAGGCTGCCGAACTTTCGTAAGAGATCTAACCTCTCTCTTTCTTTTTAAGTACTCACCTTTATGTCACTTCTTTTAAACTCCTCCTTGAAATGTTGGGGGATTTTATTTTATATTCCACTTTCTGTAAATTCTATTGTAATATGATGGGATACTCTATTTGATCTCATCAATCCATATTTGGAAGTTTTATGTGGCACCGTTAGGCTGCCGAGTTTTCGTAAGGGATTTTTCATCTCACTTTTATTCCCGTGAGATTTAGGCTACATTCGCCACAAATTCGATTGAGTGGTGTATGTACATCCCATTATTCTACTCTTTGTGTAATATAATTTCGTTTATGAGTATTTACATCAATGACCTATTGTCTTTCTTTCATGGGGTGTATGTTTTGAAAGATACCCAAGTCGGTAAGGGAAACTTTCACCCTCCTCTTTTTTAAAAGACTTATTTTATTGGGTCTTTTAATTTACATATTTTTATGTTGGGATATGTTCTCATACATCCTTATTGATGTAAATTTTATGTCCAAGTGATGAGATACACTTTTTATCTCTCATCAGCTCATTTTGATGTGATGTCGTTAGGCTGTCAAGGGAACTTTTTAACCCAATTTCGATTTCTTTGGGTTCAACTTGTAGTCATTGAATATGTCATCCATTGAATATGTGTGAATGACCTTTTATTGTTTTACACTTAATATCCCCTAATATTGGGTGTATATATATTTGTCACACATATTTTTTGAGATTTATTTGTCCTTAATTTAAGAATACCTTCTTTATAAGGGATTTCATCACATTTGACATTTCTATTGAGGGTTCATCGTTGTTATGCACCAATTCACTCTTATATGGTGTATATACTGTCCTTTGGAGTATTATATCATGAATCCTTTTATTCTCATGATATTATAAAGTTCTGACTAAATGTTATTCCTCGATTATTGTATTCAAGTGTCTCTAATTTTGGTAAAACCCCTTTAGCCAAAATATCATTTTAAATGTTTTAATTATTTGTTCTTATTAATATCCATGTTTTCAAAATGGTTTTAAGGATTTATTTATATGGATATTAATGGTTTAAAATTTTAAAAGCTTCAAGGTGGTATGGGACACTTTGAATCAGAAATCTCTTTATTAAATGTTTTAAATGGTTTTGGAAATGCTTTCTTTTTGAATGGATTCATTGTTTCAATATCCTAAAATGTTATATTGTGATTGAAATGTGGAAATGTTATGTTTCCTTTATTCATGTTTATGTGATACGATTATGTTATTGTTCTTGGGCATTGTTATGAAGAACGGGTGGTTCCGTGATAAACTAAGGGTGGGTGAGCCCGATATAGCTCTCCAATGCATTGGGTAACGCGAAGGAGTGAAACGTTAAGGTTTCTCCGAAGAGATTTAGGGAATATACTGTGATGGGTATTCCAAACGTAACCAAGAGGGTTACTCCCTACATAAGAATGTTATGAATGCCTCAAGTTACATTTATGTCTTATGATTTCTATGATTTATTCATGGTTTGATGAGGTATGTTAAAGTGCCTTTGTTTTATGGGTAAAGTATGATTTCATTCTTATGTATATATGAACTCATGTTTCCTTTCCATATTTTTATAACTCTTACTGAGCTTTTTATGCTCATCCCAAGTTTTTGAAATGTTTTTCACAGGTCAAGGGAAAGGTACATGATGTGATGATAGTGTCAAGGATGTTTCAAGAAAGAATCCGTGTTATATTTTAAATATGTTTCCGCTGATGGGAAGAATGAGTACTGTCTTTTATGTAACCACTTTGTTTAAATGTGGAATGTAATGCAAGTTTCATGATCTAATTCTCTAAAACTCTAAACCTGAAAAGATCCTCAATGTGTAATCTTGTAATAACTCAATATTAAGTAAGGTTTAAGGCTGGGGCCTTATAAAGACATTTGTTATGAAACTATTTCAAACCAATGAAAATAACTCACAACTGATATTGAAATTAGATAACAACTAACTAATATTAAAATAGAGAATAATTAAAAATGTTTTTTATAAAATTTTATAGATATGAATAAGTTTCTGAAATAGGTGATTAATATAGATATTTTTTATATATGAGATTCAAGTGCTTTAGTGGAAGTCAGAAATTAAATTAAGGGATTCATATCTAAAATTTAATTTCTGGAGAAATATTTATTATTAAAAACCATGATTTATTTAGAATATTTTATATAATACCCCTTTAATATTTTATTTCAGGATCCACTAATTATTCATGATATTTAATTTTTCATTTGAAATCATATTCTTTATGGTTTTTTTCATTAGAATGTTTCTAACATTGTAAGGGTTTCATTAACTCATTTTTTTATACATTTGCTTATTGTCTTTCTTACTTGAATATAATTATCAAGTTTCAATTGATCCTACAATTACACTATATTAAATTTTATATCCATTTTACTTAATTTAAATTATTTCTCATCATAAATAACTACATTTTTGATATTTTCTTCCAAAATAAAAGTATAATGTTGCTAATAATAACACCAATTTCAAATGAATATTTTCTTATATATCCATATTTTCCTTCCTGTCAATGTTTTACTCCCTTTTGGGAACAAAAATATATAATAATTCATGCGATCCACTTAATTATCCTAAACATTTTAAAATGAAAATTCAATTACACTATTTATTATTACACTTCTATAAAAATATATTTTAAATAATTAACATGTTTTATATACCAAGGATATAAGACACCATTATTATAGGTTTCTTCAAAATATAAAGTTGTAATATATATCAAAATTTTTCTTTTCAACTTTTTATGAAAACAAATTTTCAAAATAAATTGAATAATTTATTACTTAGAATTTATAAAAATAATAAAAGAAGTTTATTTTTAAAATAATTTCACTTGAATAGATTTATCATCATTTTTAACATTCGTTCCCATGTTCCACGGTTTTAAAAAGTAATTTTTAGCATTGTTTTATGAAATTAATTTAAAAAATGGTTTCATGGGAAAAATGTCATTTTCTTCATAATTTCCAATTTATATTTTAATATTATTGTAAAATTTTTCTTCATATACCAGTTGATTCATTACCTATGTTTTCAAAAATGAGAAATATAAAATCTCTATAAGGTAAATGATTTGTTACTTCTATTTACATTCCAAATCATATTTGATGAATTATCATAATTTTTCCTCTAATGCCTTAAATATTTGAATACCCAATTTTTGATTCATTTGAATGATGGGTGTTCACCAAGATTCTATATAGTGGTTTACTAGGGAAATTATTAACAAAACCATATACTATTTTCTTTATCCATTGTTAGTTTTAGTGATCATTACGTATAAATATATTTCATTTATTTATTGGGGAAATATTAATAATCCATATTATTTTTATTTAAAATATTAGTAGCTTTTCATGAACCACTGATTAATTAAATTATTATTCTCTTAAGAGTGAACCATAATGTAACAACTTATAGTTTATCTCAAGGAGGACACTTACATGTACTCTCTTATTATGGTCATAATTATATTCTAACTAATATAACGTTACTAAAATAACATATATGAGGGGTTTTGAAATGAAATAAATATTAATATAAATATTTATATAAAAAATAAATGAAATATAGAATATTGTTAGATTGAAATAATGATGTAAAATGTTCCTAGGTGTTCATAGTGATTGAATTCATTGTTCATAAAAGGTTTTTAGTATTCACCCAATGAGGTAATCCCGACCTATCACACCCCACCATATCATTTTAATTATCACAACCCCATAATAAGAACTATGAATATAGAAATTATATTCTTAACATCATCTATTGGACCAATTTGAAAACTATCAGAATTTATTCATTGATCCACCATATGAATGACACAAATAGCGAAGGGATGAATGGTTGATAACCAGGCAGAAAATATCATTCTATAGAGAAAAAAAGGAGACCAATCATCATAATAAAATTAACCATCACCAAAATTCCCATAATTAAATAAGGAGAAATAATTAAATCACATAATACTCAATCAAAAAACCATTCCCTCCCTAAAAAAATATGAAATTTAGTTCTCCATTTATACTAAAGTTCAGAAGGGAAAAAGGTGGGAAAAAAATTTGAAATAAAAATGGCAGAATGATAGGAATAACCAAGTAGATTGAGAAAAATATATATAATAAAACTATAATATTATTATAGAAAACAAATCTACCTTATCCACCAAAGATGGATGTAATTTGGTATGGGATATGAGGTATATATTTATAAGGAAAAGGGGTGGTCATTTTTACTCAAAAATTTCACCTCTAAAATTTTATGCATGGTATCCCCATTAGATGTAATAATTAGTGAATGTGGTCCTTTTAAAATATATTCTAATATTTATTACTTGTTCACAAATGAAATGTTCGATTTATTTTCAAATAATTTAATGAGTTATGGAATATTTATGTTTTAAAACTAATATGAACTGATGACTGTTCGAATTAAAAATATTCAATTACATTTCATTTATGGAATTTATTGAATCCCAAGTGGTCATAGATGATAAAAATAATTTCTACATTATTTTAGGTCTCCATATTAAATTTGAACTCATTTGGCATGTATTTTGGGCTATATGGGCCCTTCTCCAAAATTCTTCAAATTTGTGCACATATTTTGAGGCCTAAATTGTTTTTTGATTTTGGTCCTCAAATGATAGATTGAGATTTTAGTCTAGTTTAATGAAATGAATACAAATATATATGTAAGTACAATAAAATTAATTTTAAATTTTTAATTACTAATGAAAATGTTATATTATAAATATAGAAATAAATTATAATAGTTAAAATCCAAAATTAGATCAATTTTGTAATTAAGCTCAAATAACTACTAAAACCTAAAAATGTGACAATTTCCCAGAAAATAAAAATATGGTAGGACGTAAAACATTTAATTAAAATATAAAATGTATGAATATATTATATTATTAATTATTTCAATATGTATATTTATTAATTACATTGTAATGTTTGTTATTTTTTATATAATTTATTCATTCCTTTATATAATGAATGCTATGGACATAGTTAGGAATGGGTGGGGTCTGATATAGATACCATTTAAATGAATAAATAGTTATCATGAGTCTATATATCTTGGTTACTTTGGTGTATTTATGATCATAAAAAAATATTACATAGACACAGGGACAAGATGGTAGGTTTACGATGTCTAAGATCATGATTTCTTGGCTTAGGGCATGGAATTGGCTATTTATAATTATACATTTCATCACAAAGGAAGTAGTTATTATTATCCATGTGATATTTTTATTTCCATTATTACCCATGGATATCTTATGATTTTAGTTTCATTCTATTATGGATTATTTTATTATCTATTATTTACATATTATTTTTGCTCATAATGTTCTCAGTTATGATATTTGATTAATACCACATATACTTACCCTTACAATGAATTTAAGCGCACCCTTCTTCTATTTAGATTTCCCCTAGCTACGAATTTTCTACACATGATATGTCTAATAGAATATATTGTGTGTAGAAATTTTGGGAGATGCTAATGACTTATTATGGATTAAATAGTTTCTCATATTGTGGAAAAATGTCCATTTGATGATAAAGTAATGTGATTGGCTAGTTGAATATTTTCCCTAAGTCTCTAAATATTTAAACATTAAAGTTCCTCAAAAATTTATATTACCTAGTATTTGTTGTTGATATTGATTTTTGGTTAAAATTTGGTCTGTTTAGTAACCATAAAAGTCAGTAAGTAAATAAGGTGTCTATTTTCACTAGATTTGAGAGTACTAGTTCAAGATCTAACCTATAGTATAAAAGTAGGGGTTAGGTAAATTTATATATTAGGATTTCATAATTTTAGTATAATTTAAGAGTTATAAATGAAATTAAGGTTAGATAAATTAAGATTGAAAATAATTTCATAGGTTTAGATAATTATTTAGGTTAGTTGAGGTAATATTGGATATATTATGGATTGGGGTTAGATAAATTTAGGGGAAACCCTATGGATAAATCTATGGGATAAGTATAATTATTTCATAACATCCTAAATTTTTGGTAATATAAAGACTGTGTGGTTTTACATGTAATAAAATACATCTATGTTTAATAAAACTACATGTAATCTCTAGAATAGATGTACCAAGGGGTTATTAATATAAAAAGGGAATGTTGGGTAATATCTCAATCATCACTCGGTGCATGAAAAAGTGGACTAATTGTACATCTAGTTTGAAATTCCCGGGGTATATGATTTTTATAATCACAATACCTTTATAATATATGACAAATGATTTATTTTTTTAAAGAATTTGGATGATAATTATGGGATTTTCCAACCTAAAAAACCTAGATTGATCTGAGAGTGATTTTGGTTGAACTAAAAACTAATATAAGAATTTGAAAAAGTAAGACTTTGGAGGATGATTTTTTATGTAATTATTTTATAATAATTATCTTAATGTGTTAATTATTCATCACTCATGATAGAATCTTTACTTATTTATTACTAGATGAATCCTAAAGGAACCAAGTTAATAATGGATTACATGGACAATGCATATATTTTCCCAAAAAGAAACCAAATCGGATAAAAGCTGGAGTTAGAAACATTCTGATTATTTTAAACCAGTATCCAAGAATTATGATTAAAAACGTGAACTAAGGTAAGATTAAAAATACAAAAACTAAGGTAATTATTGAGTCTGATTAAGGTTTATGTGAGGAAGATAACGCAAGAAAGAAGATTCAATTTACTTTGTGTAAAAAATGAGGGAGGAAGCACAAAGGATACAATATTAAAAGAACTAAAATATTTTTTATCTATGTAAAAGGAGGGTAATAAATAAAATATTTTATGATGAATAGTTAAGAGAATAGTTTAAATAGTGAAAAGGAAAATAGTTCACCCAAAATTAATACAAACCATTCATTATTATAAATGTTGGTAACTTGAACATTTTTTCAAGTCAATTCCCTAATCCTAGAGATAATGAGTTTGGACCGTGGATTTATAAAATAATTAAAACCACATATAATTTCCATAAATTGTTGGAAAAAATAATTTTAAGGTTTTTGGTTTTGGTTATTTTATTATATAGATTCCAAAACCTAGGTTTGGGAAATAATAAATAACTCCCCTCTCTTTTCATATATAAACCCACCCAAACTCCACATTATCATGACTAAAAAATATTTTATCATGTCTTTTTTTGATATCCAATCTCTAGAGTCATCCAATGGCCATCCAATATTTAAATAATCCCCTCACAGGACTTTGGAATCACCCTCTCAGGGTAAGGGATCTGACTCTCGCCCTTTTATTCAAGTACCTCTTTTATGCAATTCCTCTTAATTTATATTTTTTATTATTTGGGTACATTTTTATTCATCCCTATGACTTCCATTTATATTTTAATGATTTCATATACCCCTTTAAATCTAATTAATCTCTCCCATGAAATTTTATGTACACTCATTACCATGAAGAAATTTAGTAACAGATATCCCTATCATTTTTTATTCAAGTACCTATTTTATTGTATGCCTATACATTTCTATTTGGTATTTTTGGGGTATCATTTTAAACATATATATTACTGAAATTTTAATTTCCATGTTATGAGTAATCCCTTTCAATCTCATTAATCCCTCCCATGAACCTTTATGTACACCCATTACCATAATAAAATTTTATAAGGGTTATTCAACTCTTGTTTTTTACTCGAGAACCTTTTTTTTGATATTCATTAATTTTACATGGGTTTTTAGGATTTTATTTATATATCTATTGTAAGAACCCAGATCTTCATTTTAGGTATGTTTTTCCTTTTCTGGTCATTTTTGAGAAAAAGAGGAAAATATGGAAATTTCCCAAGTACACGTCGTGTACTTTATAAGTACACGCAGTGTACTTTGTTGCCACGCAAGGCCGTGTGCTGGCCGTGTCCGGGCCACACACATGGTGTGTAGGGGTGATGTGGAGGCTGCTTAAAGAGGTATATGGAAAGGCAAAGTACATGCTGTGTACGCTAGAAGTACACGCCATGTACGTGATTTTTCTTCATTAAATGGACCGGGGTCACGCCTAATCGACAGAAACGTCTTATTCTCAAGGTTCTTCGACCGAGAGCGTCTGTATGGACGTGAAAATCCTACGAGCCCTCAATTGTACATCTGTTTTCCAAATTGACCGCTGTCAATAGTGTTGGAACTACAATGGTGAGCTCTTCCTTCTTGACTTTCATTCCATGAATTTTCCCCTTTCTGGAGATATCGTGGGTTGAACGTTTTGTGCATTTTTGTAGATTTATGAATTTATAAGGGGAATCAAGCCCCGTGGTTCAAGTATATTGTTCTCTTAGTATCAAGGTAGGTGGTTTGTGCCCTTCCGTTTGATGTCATTGAGTTTTGTGAGAAATTATCTCCAATACCCCTTAGACATTCTGGCACTTGATTGCTTTGGACCAGGAAAGTATGGGACCAAGCTTAGGCTTGCGATGCAGAGGAGCTATTTATCTTTTCTTTTGTACTTGTTTTGGTACTGTTTGTATTTCTAGCATTGTTACCCATTTGGAAGTTTTTCTATATATGTATCACGCATCATTTCATATATACATATGTTCTCCAGTGGTTTATTGTTTTAGTCTTCTACTGTTTACTTGTTCCTTATTATTGGATATTTACTACTTCTCTATTGAATGTTTTGTTTACATTTGTTATGTACTCTTCCAATGAGGGAATAGTTTCCCCACAATCACACCTGAGTCCCTCACTGCTAGTCAGAATCCTCTGGCATTTGGGGAAATACGCTTGAGGCCATGTGACCAACTAGGTACGGGGCGCCTCTGGGTGGCTTCTGGAACTAGGACATTACAAAGTGGTATCGGAGGATGTTCTGTTCTCTTGATTTACTATTTGGAGCCTTTAGCCAGGGATAAGACAGATTCGGTACTTGGTAATAAGCTGTGTCCAGGAGTAGATAACCCGTGTACAGAGAAAAGCCAATTTACCTCGTTTATTGCAGTTTTCTGGTTTTGAGATTTTACGGTTGATATGATTTCACCGAGAGTAATCCACATGCCTTGTGTTGTTATTGTTGTTGCTAGTGCAGTTCTATTTCTATCACAACCTGATGAGATGAGGGTATGCCATCTCATGCATCAAATAATATCTTTTTAGAAATCTCATGCCATGCATTCTTTCCAGGCCATCTAGGATGCATTAGAGATTTGATGTTTTTTTGATAGACGTTGTGTAGATTATGCATGCTATTGTGGTAGATGCGTTGATAGAATCAATGCAGTTTGATTGAGGAATTGTTTGTACTATTCCTTTCATAAATGAACGCCAAATTTTGGTTCTTGGGGTGTTATGGGTCCTCATTAATTAGAACATGGTGGATCATTGACTTGTTTCCCTTGTATATGATATGTAGGAGATGCCAAGATTTGGTTTTCGGGGAGTATGGGCCCTCACAGATAGGAATTTGGCACCTTCATGTTTGTTTTTCATTGTTTTCTGGGCTTCAGTGTAGTTTCTGATCTACTGCCCAGGAAAAACCCAGAATACACGGCGTGTACTTGACTGCACACCGTGTAGTTTTAAATCGTGTCAGTGACTGTGTGAGCAGAAACATGGAGTGGTGAAATAGTTTTCAGCAACACGCCGTGTATGATAGGTACACGCCGTGTAGTAATGATCCGTGTACCCGACCGTGTCACTAACAACACGGGTCAAGATTTCTCGTGTAGTACATGCCGTGTTGGGTACGAAAATACCTTGTAGTCTTGTTCTAGGTACCTGGCCATGTCACGAACAACACGGGACAGTTTTATCTCTCCTATACATGCCGTGTTTGTTCGAAACACGCCGTGTAAGGGTCATCCGTGTAGCCGACCGTGTAACTAACAACACGGGTCACCGAAACCGTGACTAGTACACGCCGTGTGCTTAGTGAAAACGTTGTGTAGTATAGGGTTAAGAGGACCATGTGATTTAGCTAGGTAAAGAGACTCGGGTGGGGGAATGTTTATGAAGTACACACCGTGTGTGGGGGAAACACACCATATAGTCTGAGGTGTTACACGACCGAAGGTGGAAGGAGTACACGCCCATGTGAATGGCCTTAATAAGCATGCCGTGTAGTTTTTATACATTCCGTGTAGTTGTGTTTAGTGAAACTTGAGTGTTTCTTCCTCCTTCTCCCATTTTTTACTCTTGTGTTCTCTATCCTTGATAATACTGATCTATGGTTTACTTTTGATCTTACAGAGCCATGCCTTTGAGACGTCCTCCAGTTGTACATCAGCTGCCAAACGGTGATCAGACACCGGATATGGCCAATCAGGGACCTACTGTAGATCTTCCTGCCGTGCCAGCCTTGACACCAATAGTTATACCCGTTACAGGCTCCGATGCGCAGTTTATGGAGGACTTCCTGAGGATGATATAGAACTTTTAGGGAGCACCTCCTCTTGCCCCGTCGATGGCAGAGTTGACATGGGTTTTCTAGCAGCAGCATCCTCCTACTTTCTTAGGGTACGGAGGACCCCAGGCTGTAGAGTCGTGGCTAGAGGCCACACTGATGATCTTAGAGCATCTAGAGATACCTCTAGAGAAAAGGGTAATTTTGACTACCTATATGCTCCGAGACACAGCCAAGAGGTGGTGGGAGGTGATCTCACAGTCAAGATGCTAGCAGGGTATGACTTGGAATGAGTTTCGCTGCATCTTCTACTATTCCTTCTATCCAGAGACATTGAGGGCCGAACGATCCCAGGAGTTTATGAGTCTCGAGAAAGTTCCTCTTTCTGTTATGGAGTACTAATATTGTTTTACCGATCTGCAACAATTCATGCCGATTCTAGCAGGTGATGAGTTATTCCTTGCTAGGATGTTTGAGGATGGTCTCAGGAATGATATCCATTCCTAGGTGAATATCTTTAGGTTGACTTTGATATCCTCTATAGTCCACTAGGTGCTGATCACTGAGTGAAATATGAGAGATTATGGAGCAGTGAGCCTGGGCGATTCGACATCCAGAGTCAATGTTCCTCCTACAGATAGCAGGAAGGGCTTTAGGGACTCCGGTCGAGGAGATCAGGGTAGGCATAATGTATCATCAGGTATCCAGGTTATATTCTATCAGTGTGGTAGGAGTGAACATACTAGGACTCAGTGCCAGAGAGACCCGATGCAGTGTCGATCTTGTAGAAATATGGGCCATATTCAGCATTTTTATCAGATCTTTTCACCTACAGCTGGTGGTAGGGGTTATTCTATGAACCTGTATATAGGAGATGTATTTCCAGTTTCTCACCAGTCTGGGAACTGGAGTTCTTCAGTATGTTTGGGCCGAGGTGGAGGGCACAGACATGGTGGTCAGTCACCAGGTGGCCAGTGACAACAGAGTGGATCAGGTCAGAGTGGTCAGCCAGGGGTACAGGGCCGCAGTACAGGCCATACTTTTTCCATGGAGCAGACCCATCTGGAGCAAGATCCCGAACCTTCTATAGTTCGAGGTACGATCTCTGTAGACTCTATTTTATCTTCAGCACTTTTTTATATTGCTCTTTCGCATAGCATTTTCTATGTTACTGTTGTGGAGAGCCTTGGGCTCTGTATCTTTTTTTCTACTAACATGTTGACTGTTGATACACCGTTGGGAATGAGGACGTCTTGCGTACGTCAGTATGGATAGTGACCTCTTGAAGTTACATGGCGTCACTTATTATGGGACCTCTATGTCCTAGAGATGACAGGCTATGATGTCATTCTCAGTATGGACTGGTTAGTTCCCTTCCAGGCTGTCGTCAATTGCTATCACCGTAGGGTGAGTTTCGTATCACCAGAGGGCGGATCTTTTCTCCATAGAGGCAAGTGGGATGTCCAGGCTAGTAGAAATGGACTGGGGCATCATTGTCTAGGAGGAGTTATAGCCCATATTTCCAGTCATTATTTGGATGACCAGAGGACTTCACAGTTAGACTTTCCTCCAGTGGTGGATCATTTCAGGGATGTCTTTCCAGAGTAATTTTCAGGTTTTCCTTCGGAGTGTGAGGTATACTTTTCTATTGAGCTCATACAAGTAGTTGCACTAGTGTCCATTACTCCTTATAGGATGGCTACACCTGAGTTGAAGGAGCTCAAGAAGCAGTTGGAGGAGTTGTAGGCAAAGGGTTTTATCCGACCCAGTACTTCTCCAAGGGGTTCACCTGTCCTGTTTGTGAAGAAGGCAGATAACACCCTTAGGCTTTGCGTGGATTATCAGAAACTGAACCAATTGATGGTCCAGAACCGATATCCCTTGGAAAGGATGGATGGACTCTTGGATCAGCTTTGAGGATCCCAGGTGTTCACAAAGATCAATTTTAGGTCCAGTTATCATTAGTTGCGCGTTAGACATTCAGATATACCTATTACAGCCTTTAGGAGCAGGTATGGTCTATAAAAGTATACGTTCATGCCATTCGGACTCACAAATGTGCCATTATCATTTATGGAACTAATGAACTAAGTGTTCCATTAATACTTGGACTCTTTCATGGTGGTCCTCGTGGAAGATATCATGGTGTACTCTCATACTCGAGACAACCATGCTACCCATCTTGACCTTGTTTTCAGTACACTGAGAGAGCATCAACTTTATGCTAAACTCTTGAAGTGCCACTTTTGGATGGATCATATTCACTTCTTGGGTCACGTCATCTCGGAGGCAGGAGTATCAGTGGACCTAGTGATAATGAGAGTGGTAGTTTCCTAGGAGTAGCCGGAGAATGTATTTGAGGTGCAGAGTTTTCTAGGGATGGATGGATACTAAATTCAATTTATTATGGACTTATCACACATAGGATTACCATTGACAGGTCTGACCAAGAAAGGGGAGAAGATCTTATGGTTAGATTCCTATGAGTCAGCCTTTTAGAGCTAAAAGGGAGGTTGACATCAGCACCGATACTAGTCTTTCTAGAGCCAGGAAAGAGATATACCGTTTACTGCAATTCTTCAGGTATTGCACTAGGAGATGCCCTCATGCAGGGAGACGAAGTTGTTGCATACGGGCCTCGGCAGTTGAGGACACATGAGAGGAACTACCCGACGCATGATCTGGAGTTAGTAGTTGTAGTTCATGCCATAGACTGTTGAAGACAATATCTTCTGGGAGAGCACTTTGTGGTTTTCACTGACCATAAGAGTCTCAAATACATCTTCACTTAGCGGGACCTGATTTTGAGAAAGTGCATGTGGGTCGAGTATCTTCAGTCTTTAGACTTTGAGCTTGCCTACATGCCTGGGAAGGGTAATGCAGTTGCTAATGCGCTGACCAAGAGAACTCAGATACAGGTAGTTCAGGAGGCCAGCAGTGAGTGGTAGCTTGTGGTAATATTCTCTGATATACATTTGGAGGTACATGACAGATAAGGACAGACTTTCCTATATTTTGTAGTTGTTACCTCTACCCTTCTTTATTGGGTAAAGATGAGGCAGCTATCGGACTTGGAAGTCCTAGTCCAGCGGGAGAGTGTGTCAGGAGAGGACCCTCCTTCTGGATGGACAATGGGTGAGGATGAGATCTTTCATTTCCAGGGATGCGTATGGGTGCCAGTAGACATACGTGAGGAGATGATGGGTGATTTTCATTCCTCAGGTTGGGAAGTTCATCCTGGTGTCACCAAGATGTATCAGGATCTTCATCTCCAGTTTTGGTGGCCAAGTATGAAGAGAGATGTTGCTGGTTATGTTATGAGATGTTCTAATTGTCCGTAGGTGAAAGTGGAGCATTAGTGACCGAAAGGTCATTTACAGCTGTTAACCCATCCCAAGATGAAGTGGAACGATGTTGTGATGGACTTAGTGACCGGGTTTCTGAGGTCTCCTCGAGGGAATGATGTTGTGTGGGTTTTCGTCGACAGGCTTACGAAGGTTGATCATTTCTTGCTGATCGAGGAGACCTTCAGTGTTGATGAGCTCAGACAGTTGTACATCTGAGAGATTGTACGTCTACATGGAGTTCCACAATCTATTACTTCAGACAGGGATGCACGTTTTACTTCCCGGTTTAGGCAGGGGCTTCATAAGGCTTTGGGTACACATGTACTTTTGAGGATAACATACCATCCCTAGATAGATGGCCAATCCAAGCATAAGATCCAGGCACTTGAGGATATTCTCAGATCTTGCATTATATTATTTTTTGGTTCTTGAGATAATTATATTCCTCTTGTAGAGTTTTCCTATAACAACAGTTTTCAGGAGACTATTCTGATGGAACCTTACGAGGCTTTGTACAGTAGGCCATGCCGATCACCTTTGTGCTGGCTGGAGGCAGGAGAGGTAGCTTTGATGGGACCGCATCTTGCTTAGGAGACCTCAGAGCAGATAGAGCTAATTCGGAAGAGGATGACTATAACACAGTCTCGACAGAAATCCTACGCTGATTAGCAGAGATGACCTCTGGAGTTTGAGGTTGGGGATTTGGTTTTCCTGCATGTTGCACCGAGGTTGGGACACAAGAGGATTCAGAGATAGGGTAAGCTTTCCCCGTGGTGTGTCGGGCCATTTGAGGTGTAGGAGAGAGTTGGTCCAGTTGCCTATCGGTTGTAGTTACCTCAAAGGTACCGGGCTATGCATGACGTCTTCCAAATCTCTCAGTTCCGACATTGGTTTTCAGACCCGTATCATGTCTTTCAACCCGAGGAGGATGAGCTCGAAGAGAATGCGTTGTTTTAGGATCATCCTATCCGGATTGTTGATCGCAGTACGAAGGTTCCCCATGGCCTATCTGTTCTTCTAGTACGGGTGCTATGGCATCATGGCCAAGTATAGGACGAGACCTGGGAGAGGGAGGCCGATGTACGATCACAGTGGCCGGTGCTGTTTGGGATTTCTTCTTCTACACCTCTCTAGGGAAATTAGGGGATGAATTTCTTTAAGGGGGGAAGTTTGTACGAACCCGAATCTTCGTTTCATGTATGTTTTTCCTTTTTTGTTCATTTTTGAGAAGAAGAGGAAAATCTGGAAATTTCCAAAGTACACGCCGTGTTCTTTATTGCCACATGAGGCCGTGTGCTGGCCGTGTCTGGGCCACACACACGGTGTGTAGGGGAGATGTGGAGGCAGCTTAAAGCGGAGTTCAGAAAGGCCAAATACATGCTGTGTACCCCATAATTACACAATGTGTACTTGATTTTTTTCATCAAACGGACTGGAGTCTTGCCTAATCGACCAAAATGTCTTCTTCTCAAGGTTATTCGACCGGGAGCGTCCATACGGATGCAAACATCCTTCGAGCCCCTGAGCCTCTGTCTATTTTCTGAATTGACCACCATCAATTGCATTTGAACCACAATAGTGAGCTATTCCTTCTTCTTGAGTTTCATTCCATGATTTTTCCTCTTTCTCTATATACCATGGGTTGAAATTTTTGTGCATTTTGGTAGATATACTCCATTATAAGAAGAATCATGCCCCGTGGTTCAATTATATTGGTCTCCGAGTATCAAGGTATGTGGTTTATGCCTTTTCGTTCAATGTATTTGAGTTTTATGTGTAGTTCTCACTAATACTATGAACGGGGTATTATGTGATTACTGTTTTATGCCTATTGTTTTATTTACTTGTTTGTATTCTTGTGTAGAGTTAATTTGTTCATGTTTGAGGATAACTATTATTCTTGGATGTTTTAACCATGGATTGTTCTTGTTATGACCTTTGGGTTTTGTTATCTTTTGGCCGTTATACCTGTTTTCCATCCCTTGTGACCATAGGATGGAATGATAATCTTGACATGCTTGTTGTTCTATAGAATGGTTAGACAAGTATCTCTATAGGTGTACTTTGGCCTTATAGAATTATTATGCACCGACTGGCACCAGACCGTGAGAACCTGGTGCTATAGACTATGAGGGATAGAATGAGTGAGCTTCCCAGAGAGTCTTGGGTATTATAGACTATAAGGATAGAATGAGTGAGCTTCCCAGAGTGTATTGGACTTTATAGACTATTGGGGATAGACTGAGTGAGCTTCTCAGAGAGTCTTGGATATTATAGACCATAGGAGGGTAGACCGAGTGAGCTTCCTCAAAGAGTCTTTACTTGTTTGAATTTCCTTAAAACAATTCCATGATAGAGGAGGAATTGACCGAGCGAGCTTCCTTAGATAGTCTGTGATAGACCTGAGACTATAGGAGGAATTTACCGAGTGAGCTTCCTCAGAGTGTTTCTAGACCTTAGGGATATAAGGGGGTTAGACCGCGTGATCTTTCTCTGAGAGTCCATGAATACCCTAGAATATAAGGGGAATTGACCGAGCGAGCTTCCCCCGAGAGTCTTATAATTTCGTATGACCAAACTAGAGGGGTTAGGCTGAGTGAACTGCCCAGAGGGTTATTGGTATTTCTTAGATAGGACCAGAGGGGTTGACTGTGAGTACTTCCCAGAGGGGTTCCTATTGTGGTTAGCAGTTTGCTTCACTGCTGCTTGTTGTTCTGTGGATTGATTAATGATGTATATCATCTGGTTACCACTTCCTGATTACTGCATGTTGTTTACTATTACTGTTTACTATATATTGTACTATTACCTGCCATATGCTCACTGACTATTAGACACAAATACTCGGGTGGCAGCCTACTAGGATTTAGTCTCACACCCTGTCTGGGTCATGTTATTGGGCCCAAACCAACTTTTTTATTGCAGTTATAGACAACGACAAGAGCCCTTCGTCTTCCGTCACTTTATTGCTTTCGAGTAGGAGAGCACGGGACCAAGCTTAGGCTTGTGATACTGAGGAGTTGTTTATATTTTCTTTTGTACTTGTTTTGGTGTTGTATGTATTTCCAGCATTGTGACCTGTTTGGTTGTTTTCCTAGATTTGTATCATGAATCATTTCAGATATACATATGTTCTCCAGTGGTTTATTATTTTAGTCTTCTACTGTTTACTTGTACATTGTTGTTGGATATTTATTGCTTCTGCTATTGCATGTTTTTTTACTTCCGATGTGTACTCTGCCAATGAGGGCATAGTTTCCCCACTATCACACCAAAGACCCTCGCTTCTAGTCGGCAGCCTCGGGCATTTGTGGAAATGCTTTTGATTCCATGTGACCAACTGGGTATGGGGTGCCTCTGGGTGGCTTCCAGAACTGGGACGTTACATCCATATTACTTAAATTTTAATCCTCATGTGATTATATACACCTTTGACACTCATTAAACTCTCCAATTAACCATTATGCACACCCTTCAATACGAAAAATCAGTAAGGGACCTCTCCATCCTCTATTCAATTCCATCATCTTCTTCCTTTTATTCCATTTCTCCCAAATACCAATGATGGTATATGATTTTACACATGAATATTAATTTAAATTTTAATTACAAATAATTAGATACCACTTTATCTCTCAATAAACTATTTTTATGAATCATTGTGTATTTATTTTGTTCTACGGAAATTTCAACGGGATTTTCCATGCCAAAAAATTATACAGTGATTTCCTATACCCATTTCTTATCAAGTGTGTTAAACATTATAAAATTATAATAATTTTATTGGGTAATTACCTCTATTTATTCCACACTCCTTGATCATGGGAAAAAATGTGATGGAAAATGATTCCATGTTGTGTGATCTATGTGGGACATTTATTCATGTGATTGATATGAAAGTAATGGGTGACCCTATAATTATATAACACTCTAATGTATTGGGTATTGTTTTAGTCTCATGATAATTCATGAAAGGTATTAGGAAGTGAACCTAATCCATCATGGGAGAATTTCAACAATAATTTATTAGCAGTTTCCTTGACCTATGCTTATGATTCTAAGTTTAAATTTTTTGCCACATTTTCCTTGATGAATTTATGTTTCCATGATTTATCTAGCATCATTGTTCATATTTTGTATTATCACCACTTTTATTAACCATTTAAATGAATATTTTTTGACATCTAATTATTATTTCATGTTATTAGTTATTAATTCCATTACAAGTCTTTGTAGATCACCCCTTTCTTATGTATGTCCCCAGGTTATCCTATGCATTTTTTATTGTTATGGAATTTAGGAAACTTGTTAAAGAAGTTTTCAATAATGTTATTGTATCCAATATTAAATATGTTTTTCGATGTACCTTACTCCCAATGAAACTATACTTCTCAATATTATGGGTTTTATTTTGTTCAATCTTATATAATAAATAATGAATTAATGTGTAACAAATACAAGGGTTTTCATAGTTGGTATCAAATAAATGTTTAGTAATTTTTGGGATTATGATTAAAAATATATATAAAAAACCATAGGGATAAGAATAATGAAAAGAAAACATCCCTAAATTTTAGTAAAGTATATATTATGTGGATTCCATGAGAATAAATACCTTTATCGATACTACATGTGATCTAGTTCTGGGACAGATGTACCTAGGGGTAAAACAAAAAAACCCCACATTAAGCTAGACTTGAACGAGAACTGGTTCATAATAGTGGGCCTTTATAAACATATGGTTTGACACTCCCTATGGATATTATTTGGTAAATTAAAATGATAATTAAAAACTATATTATGGGGAAAAAAATTCCCATAAGAATCTTTGTTCGGAAATACATCATGGATAAGATTGTTTGAATCCTAAAAATTCAAACATTAGGATAATAAAATTCATTTTTATATTATCCCATAAATTTTAATGGGTTAAAATTTATGCATTTAATAGTTTGAAAGTACTTATCCCTAATTTTCACTTGATTCTAGTTAATGAATGCAAATAAGAAGAAACAAGTCAACAATAAATGGGATTTGAAATTTAATGAATCCCCGAATGAGATGGTAAACATGTTGAGAGCTCAAGTAAAACATATTGTGATTATGCCAAACCAGATATCAAAAATTAAAATTAAAAACTAACATGTAGTTCAATTACCAAATATATAAAATAAGAGGATGATGAAAACTCAAGAATGTTCATATAATAAAGGTGAAAAATGAAATAAGATTAATTTTCCTATGTATCAAAAATTTGGAAAGAGACACCATGAGAAATACAAAAAAGGAACTCAAAGGTGTTTCATGTGTGGAAGAATAGGACTTAAGGTATCTAGTTTCTGTTAAAAAGGAAGTGTATGATGGAATGGAATAAATTACATCCTATAGACACATTTTTATCTAGATTATCATGTGGGGAAAATATGTGAATTATTTGAGATATTGACCCAACCATCCATCCAAATATAATTTTTTATTAAGCCATTTTAAGGAAAAGTGGGAAAGAAAAGTTCACACACAAGGACAACTACGTGTTGAAAGATCTCATAGAATTGTTAAACAAAAGACTAAGGTTATTTGAGTCAGATGCTCTATATAATTCCCATTACAGAGTACTAACCTGGGTGTCTGGATCCTCCATAATAATTTATTAAGGTGAGAAATCATTCTGTCCATTATCTGGATGAATTCCTCCAAGGTGATTCTGCCTTGGTTGAAGCCTCGGGCAATGATTCGATCTTGCTTGTCTATCCACGCTTCTTTCTCCTCTGTGGCCTCAGTCTGCATGTATCTTTCATAAATCCTTAAAATCTCTTCATTTGAGGCGTTTGACTGAAGGAAGTATTATATAAAGTATTTTAAGGAAGTATTATATCAATGATATTAAGGTTATATGAACCATTAAACCTCCAAGGTATGTTTCATAGTCGTTTTTTTAAATATTTGAAATATTTTTTTAATAGTATTGATAACCTACAAAAGTTTGTTAGCTATAATGTTTTTAATAACCCCTAATATATGTTTTATGTGGGGATAAACCTATATAGTATTTGGTTGATATGATAAATGCTAAAATTATTTTTAAAATCATTAATACAACCATGAATATTTAATTGATAGTTGTTTAGAATTAATATTGATATTTTGGGAAACATATTATATAATCAAATATTTGTGATTTTATATTTATTAATAATAATTTGAGAGTTGTTTTATTTTTTTAAGGTATACATAACCATTGGGTTTAATTTAAAGGATTATTTTAGAAGAAATATATATTTTTTGAAGGTGTAAGCTGAGTGTTAATACACAACCTCTGAGAATATAAAATTATTTAATTTTGAGGTTGTTAGTATTATTTTGTATATATGGGAAGTTATTTATAAAATGAACTATGTTAAGCCTTTGGGATTTTTTTAATACTGGATATTAAATTATTAATTTTTATTAAATTTTATTAATTTCTTACTTAATGATAAAAATTTGGGTTTTAGTAAATAATGGATGAAATACTTTTTATTATTTGGTGGATATGTTAACTGTTAGAATCATATTCTAATGCCTCAAGCATAAAGTAATTCATATTGAGTACTCATCTTTTGGAGAAAAATAAGATACTGTAGTATAAATTTACTAAAGGATGAAATTAAACTAGTCAATAAAGTAAATTTCCTTTTATTCATATCCTAGATAGTAAAAAAATAAAAAAGTCTATAAAAATAATCTTAAATATATTTTTTATCATATTATGATCATTTTTGATGAATTTATAGTCATTTTACCATCACATATTCATGGTTTTTTGGTCCTTGAATTTCTCTTAAACATGTTATCTATCATACAATATTATTTATTTTGTGTTAGTTTTCCCTTCCAAGTCCATGTTTTTACATCACACTAATGTTCTTTTACATGGAAACCTAGTTATGTGATAACCTCACTTTCTCTCTTTTCAAGAAGATGTTTTGTTAACATTTTTTATGATGTGTGTTTTGAATAATTTTTTTTTCCAATTTTCAAAATATTTCTTACTGAGATAATTTTAAAATTCTGGGGATTCAAATTATTAAAGGGTGTGAGGGAGTAATTTAATTCCCATGTTTATAAAAGAGAAAACTATGCTTGATAGGATATGTGATATGAAACACTAATTCAAAACACACTGGGATTATTTAAACAAGACCATTATAACATAGCCTCTATACTTTTTAAGAATATAATTAAATAAATTATGAAATATATATATCCCAATAAATATATATATATATATATTATAAATTATTTTTAATTAATTACTAAATTTTTATTAATGTATTGAAAATACATTTTCTTCAGAAATGATTTTTATTTATTTTTATGAAAAATTATTACACTTAATTTCTTGAAAATTCATAAAATTTATTTTAAAAAAATAAGTAAATAATTTATGTTATCATATAAAAATTAACTCAGAGTGAAATTTTAGTATTTTTTGAGAAATAATGATTTTCCATTGAATTGTGAAAATACCATTTTTATATAAAATTATCATTTGTTTGATAAATTATGTAATGATAATTTTAATTTGATTTCAAGGTAATATAAGTATTAATTAGTAATATTAATTTCTATTTGTTAAATATAAATCAAATTTACACTATAATTTAGTATAGGTTTATTTTTTGGCTTAAAAACACATTTTTCTGAAAATTATTTTAAAATGCATAATTTTTATCCTTTTTAATTAATTAAATATAAAACTTAATGGGTAATGATTTAAATTAAATTTATAATTTATAACTCAATAATTATTAATTAAAATTCATATAATTAATATTACATGTTATATAATTAATGTAAATCAACTTTACCTTGAAAAATACATTTTTCGAAAAAACAGGTTTCCATAAAACTTGTGGGTTCTATTTTAAATTAAAATATTCCACCTCTATGAATTGATTTTAATAAAATATATTCCATAATTATAATAATCTTAATTAATATTAGTTAATAATTTCAACTTATTTTTTAGACAATATGAATAGTAACCGTAGTAAATATTTATTACCATGTTAAAAGGAAAATAGTTTAATTAAGGGTAAAAATAATTCATAAAATACTAGAAACAAAGTAACCATAAAAATATGAATATTTATCATGAATTTTTATTTAAATAATTATTAATTTTATTCCTTATTTTATTTTTAATTTTAAAATGATTAACTAATAAGTTTGATGTAAATAATGTTATGATACAATAAAACACAAACTGTATTTTTGAGTAATATGAAATTTCAATTAAGAAATTAATTTTTATTAATTAATTTAATTTTGAAATAAGCTATATTTTAGTTAAATGTAATTATTAAATGATGATTATTAAATGTAAATGATAATATAACTTTCATCATGTTAAATGTAATTTAAATAATTATTCTAAAACACTTATTGTAAAAAAAACAACCAGTCTCAGCAACTGTAAATTTTAATTTAAAAGTGAATATAAAAATATTTAGAGAATTATTTTGATAAAATAAATTTTATTTTTGGAATCACCATGCCCAAATTATCTCGTTTTTAGTGTTTCTTTATTTACCGAGCCAATCAATTTTTTGGGTAAAAATTAAATACGGTATAAATATATGATGTGCATTATGACTCATAGTGTTATAAAAGTGATTTAATAAATGTTATAAAAGGTATAAAAACAAATATATGTTTACCATTTAAAATAATGTTATTTTATGATTATTTAATTAATTTTAAAAAAATTTATGAATCGTCCAAAACATATATTATATTTTGATGTTTTAAAATAATTTCTTTATAAATATAAATCACTTACACATCAGGTAGGATAATATTTTAAGAATTTTAATTATTGGGCTTATAAAATAATTAAAACCACACATATTTTGTAGAAACAATATACAAAAAACATGTTATGGTTTGTGGTTTTGGTTTTTTTATTTTACAGAGTCCAAAACCAAAGTTTGATAAATAATAAAGAACTCCCCACTATTTTTCTATATAAACCAACTGAATATCCCATTTATTTTCACTCAAAACAATATAGAAAGTCCTTAATATGATATAAAATATCTCTATTCTTTACATGGTTACCACAAGCTCTCAGGAAACTCCTCCCATGCTTCTAGAATCACTCTATCATGGTTAATGATCTCCCTCTCCTCTTTTTATTCAAGTACCTATTTTATTCTATAGATATTAATTTAAATTTATTCTTGTTTGGGTATATTTTAATAAAAAACAATTACCTCACTCTATTATTTCTATGTGATGGGATACCCCATCCACTATAAATAATTCCTCTTAATAACCCTTATGTACATCCATTACCATTCTGAAATTTAGTAAGTGATCTACCACTCATATTTTTATTCAAGTAACTCTTTATTCTATGACTCTTACTTTCCATTTTTTCTAATTTGGGTGTGTTTTTATACATCCAAATTTATTCCATTTTTTATTTCCATTTCATGAGATACCAAATTTACTCTCATGAATCCCTCCCACGAACCTTTATGAACCCCCACTACCATGACACTTTTGAGATGTGTTTTTTAATTTTCATTGGTTCAAGTTTAGGATTTTTTTATACATCTCTCTTACATCCATTTTTACTTCTATATTATGAGTTTCCTCTTAAATTATCATTAATAACTCCTATGATCTTTTATGTACACCTGTTACCATATCAAAACATTGTAAGGGATGTTTCCCTCCTTATTTCATTTCATGAATATTATTCATTTTTTTGACTTTTATTTCCAAATATTAATATTGGGATATGATTTAACATATCCCCTATAGTATCCTTTTTTAAATAAATATATACCCCTTTAACTCTCATTAAATATTTTTATAAATCTTTGAGTACTACTGTTGTTCTATAAAAATTTCATCATGATTTTCTATGGAAAATGATTGTTTAGTGAATACCTATACCCATTTACTATCAATGTTGTTCACCATTATGATTTTATAATTATTTGATCAGGGAATTCCATGTATTTATTCCACAATTTTTTATCTTGGAATAAAATTTTATGAAAAATGATTCCATGCTGTATTATTTATGTAGAAAACTTATGCATTTTAATGACATGAATGAGATGGGTGTGACCATAATTATATAGTTCTTCAATGAATTGGTTATTGTTTTAATATCACGATACATCATAAAATATATTATGTAGTTAACCTAGTCCATCCTAGTAATGTTTCCACCATGATTCCTTGGTTGTTTTCTTTGACATATATTTATGATGCCATGTTTAAGGTCGTTTCGACATTTCCAATGTCTCATTTATGTTGCCATTATTTATCATTCCTTATTGTTATTGTTTAATATTTTCACCCTTTCTATTTACCATTGGAATGAATTTTATATAGCATATTATGATTCTTTTATGTTATAATTTTTTTATTCCAATTGTTGGCTTTTATAGATCCCCTCTTTCTTATGTATTTCCCCAAGTTATCCCATGTAATTTTAAATGATCAAGAATCTTAGAATCATGTCAAGGAAGTTTTAAATAATATTTTTGTATCCCATGTGAATGATGTTATTCTATGTACCTAATTCTATAAGACACTATAATTATCAATCTTATAGGTTTTATTATATATAATATAGTGGACTAAATCATGTATTAATGTGTAATAAATATAGTGTAGTTGGGGTTTGGCTTAGTGGTAAGCACCCCTTAATTCTACATGAAAAATGGGGGTTCAAAACCCATTGGGCGTAGGTACTGTAGAATACTGTAGCAGCGGCGACACTGTAGCAACAACGGTCACTGTAGCAGCGGCAAGTCACTATAGCGGGTGGCAGAGTACTGTAGCAGTGGCGGGTACTATGCAGTACTCTAGTAGCCCGGGTACTGTAGTAGTACTATTCACAGAATGGGCTTTGAGGCACAAAAATGGGCCTTCGAGCCATGTAATGGGCTAAATGTCCACTGGGCCTTCGGGATATGTAATGGGTCTCCCTCTACCTAGTTAAAGAGGACTTTGCTTTGATTTAATAATAAATGAGGCTTCAGCCCCAACCTTTTAAAAAAAATGTGTAATAAATATAGTGGTTTTTATACAATCTATCCCCTCGATTATATCAAAGTTCAATATTGGAATTTTAAAAAATTTTGTAACTAAAGAACCACTATGTTTTTTAATATATATAAACCAATATACTTTCAATTATATAATATTTACAAAAGTAGTTTAAACTAAAAAATATAGAATTAATGTATTAGGAAGTGATTAAATGTTATTTGAAAATATATAATATATTAATGAATGTTTAGATCTAGAATCAAACAATTTATTATCTAACCTTGATTTTATGATCATTTTTCAAGCTAAAAAATCATTTGGTACCTCAAACTTGATCTCTTCTAGGGTATATTCCCTTCATTATTATGGAATTTATTTTATAGTGTCTCACCTCCTTGAAATTGAATCATTATTTGTTATTGGATTCTTTGTTTCCCTTGCATTCATGTATTTTATGGACATTATCTTTCAAACTATAAATAAACTTCAATTCCATTCATGATATAAAAAAGTTGTTTTTTCTAATAGTTCTTACATGATAATAATTACAACCCTAATTTATATTCAATTTCCAAATTTCTTTCACTGTGGTTCTCATCCACCCTCTTATTATCTTCAATTCCATTGAAAGTAAAAGACCTAGAGAATTACTTGTTAACCCAGATGGCACATGTCACTATCTCCACATATGTGAAAAATGTTTTAGAGATTAATTCCATTCAAAGTACTAGCTTTATGCCATTAAATAAGAGATCAATCATACATTCTATATTATATTAATGGTCCAAAAAATGGTTTGATAACGAAGTATAGTTAGCCTTATACTCAACAATAACTAACTCTTCCCTCAGTCTGAAATTCAGGAATTTATATTCTGTGTCCATGAATTTCTCATGAGGAAAGTAAATTACCTATAATACAAACTTAAAAGACCTCAATTCAATATTCTATATCTCTTCTTCCTTCTTAGTGTTTTGAATCAGATACCACAATTGATCAACCTCCACTCTTAGATGACATAAAAACACAACATCCATATCTCATTCAATACATACCAACAAAAGAAATACCTTCTCTATGGACATGATACAAAGTTCATATACTAATGGATTCATGGTTCCATAATGATGGATTTCACTACCTCATGAAGTGGTCCAACATTGTCACACCATGTTGTGGAGAAAAAGATTGTTTCATATGGTAATGGTTTTTGGCCATAAGCTAAGTCAACAACCCTAATATAGTTATAGTCCCCTATTCTCCTACACAAACATCATTTAATTGATATTTAGGGTAATCTAAATATTTATTATGAGTGTTAACATGGTATTCATTTATTCTATTAGGAAAAATTTCTAAAAAATAACATACATTGAATTAATTCGTCAATGAAACTACAAATTGTAAATAATATTATATAATTCCCATGAATTTATTGAAAATTTATGTCTTGTAATCTAGAAATATTTTCAAAATATCCTATTCTTTTCATAGAGTTATGTTCTCTAACTAAGTTCTTTTAAATCTAGTTCCTAAGGATTATAATAAACTCACTTGAATTTCAACTATGAGACCAGGACTCTTGTAACCCAGAGTTGATGGTTATTTTATAAAAATTGTTCATAATATATTAATAAAAATACAAAATATATAGTAGTTTATTAGTCTCAAGAAACAAGATACCTAAATGAAATAATAGTATATTTAATGAAATAATATGGCATTTTAGGTGAATATTGAAAAATCAACATAGAAACTATAGTGAATTCACAATTTATTGAGATGTACCATTACAAATGGAATGATAATTAAATAATGGTGTATGATACATTCATGTTTCAATGATATCCATAGAAATTAGGCAATAATAATATATTCAAATCCTTTATTATGGCCTATAAAGAGATTTTGAATTATCAAAAGAGAATCTCCAAGGAGTATATAAGCAGGTGTGGAGTTGGGCCCATTTGTTTCTCACTGAATCTAGATCAATTTAACAAAAAATATTATTTTATGTTTTTTTATCCTTAGGTGAAACTAATATAGAACCTAGATCCATTTGAAGTATCTGGATAAGGACATTATTTTTAAGAAACCACATGGTCATTACTTTACTAAAATTTTAGGATGATTTTGATTTTTCCCATGGATTTACACTAATGTTTTAGAAGTTTAACATCCTATAAATGTAATATAAATATAATTAATGGTGATATATCATTGAAAATATGATAAGGAATAATGAAAAATAATCATAATTAAATTTCATATTGAGATGAAAATGAATTAGAGAGGATTATGTAAATAAAGGATAAAAAGGGATTGGAGACACTTATATCTGTATAATGACATCTTAAAAAAGGATATAATGGGAGGTAATAAGTAATATCCAATTAAAAATATATAAAATTGATATTAATAACATGAAATTACAAACATAAATATATATGAGAAATTATTTAAATGATATCATAACAAAATAATTAAAAAAGAAAAGTAAAAGATGAGGATTGAGAACCATTAACTTGAAAAGTAACTTCTTAAAGCTCAATAATTGAACCATATAACCATAAAAACATATTAGAGAGACTCTATCAATAGAAAATGATATGGTAAGTATGCTAAAAGTTTTTAGTGTGCATAGGAATGAGGGGATTTGTTGGTATTTAAAGAGAATATGGGGGATTTTCTTAAAACATGGACAATGGAAATTATTTTAATAAAAAAATTAATTGCCTTACTGGGGTTTTATCCTAGGGTATTTGATATTATGGTCCTGATTTTCAATTTTAAATTGTTTAATAATGGAAGTCAGTTATAATATATTATTTTTGATTGGAACGTTTTTCATTCCATAATGAATTATTTTTAAATAATTTAAAATATTTTTTAGGCTTTTGATTTTTTTATTTATATGGATTTTTTATTACTAAAAATATAATATTTTAATAAATAAGAACAATTTTTGTTATGAAATTATTTAAATTACATTTTATCTAAATTTTTTGGTTATTATTATGTCATAACATTTTCCGTATATTCATAATCAAAAATATAAATATCTCAAAAAAATTATAAAAAAATCCCCATTAGCTAATTTTTATGTGTTGATTTCAAATATAAATTCCTTTTAATGAAAATTTTTATCAATATAAAATTTAATTATTAATTAAACACACATATTCATTTTAAAATAATTTTTTAGCACATACAATTCCATAAATCTTGTAATTTTTAACCTGAGATGAATGTTTTAAATTATATTACTATTAATTGATATATATGTATATATATTATTACAAATTAATTATATTATTACAGAAAATATTATATAGTAAAGGTTTTAATTTTTATCATAAACATAATTTCCTATTATTTTACTATATTATGTTGAATTATTACAATTATTAAATAATATAAATTTTATTATGCAATATTTTTTATGGTGAAATGTTTATTTAATATAGTATAATATTCTATATTAAATTTATGCTCTTATAAAGTGATGTTATACCAACTAATTAATAATTATATTGGGATATAATGCCCACTTGAATTAGATTTATCAAGGATGATGTGAAAAGAGTTTTACTTGTGTTATCCGGATATGCTACCCATATGATGAGGATTATGTTACCATAATGATGATATGACTTGGTGGTAGATATTCCACTGAGAGAAACTTCCCATATACTAGTCATTTAATTAATAAAAGGTGTTATGGCCATTGACTATAACTTGGGATGTGATGTCTCATCTATGGTTGTGTAATATATTTAAAGATACCATTGTACTAGATCAATATGGTATACATCACATTTGGAAATAAGGGAAAAACTGTATGCATGAGGTGATTTATTCTTTGTTTCCCATATTTTATACTGTACATTAGAGATTATGACAATATGTATTCCGCTTATTATACTAGTTATATTTAGGCACATAGTTGGTGGTGTACTACTAAGTTGTACACACACACACTTCTTATGTGACCTTGAAACTCTTCCACTCAAGATAACCCCATGATTTAAAAAATATGTAAGGGTATTACCTTACATTGGTCGATTAAGATTTTGAGCTTGATTAGAGAGGGTATATGAGATTAGTCATGGATTCAAAATTAGTTTTTCTAGTATGAATATTACCTTATGTGATATTGGTGCATTTGGTAAATGATCCTCTGGATATTATGTTTTCGTATGAATCTCAGAAATAAATTACTACTACACATTCAATTATTCAATGGGATTTTTTTACTTATGTCATGTAACTATGATGTGTTATTTGAATTAGTTTTCTGTGGTGACACATTTTATTTCTTAAAAGTATTATTAATTATTATTTTCTTCCATGATTCTATATTCTCAAAACATTATTCATCAACTATATCCTCTAGTCGGTAGCCTTGAGAATACGGGGATGCATCATTGAGGTATTCTTCAACACGCTCCGACATAGTGATGATGAAATATATTAGGGAAACTATAATTTTATAATATAGGATTATTCTCATGATATAATAAATATTGGATTAGGTTATTTTAATATTCATGAAAATATATTCTTTATTTAAAAGGATATTTTTGGTATCATTTATCATTAATTTAACCCAACGTTATATTAACAGTGTTATTTTTTTTGGAAATGATTATTTAAATATTTTTTCTCATAAATAAGGATAATTACAGTTTATTCATTCTAATCCATTTATTAGGATTTAAAAAATAGTATTTTAAAACAATTACTCTTGTTATTTATAATGTTCTGTAGACTAATATTTCATATGAATAATGGAAAAACCCAATGTAACGACCTGAATCCAAAGCCTATCAGCTGGCGCCCTGTACCGAGTTCATCACATGATCTCAAGAGCGTTTCCCCAAATGACAGAGGCTGCCGACTAGTAGTTAGGGCCTAGGTGAGTCAGTGGGGAAACTAGACCCTCATTTGGTAAAGTATGCAGTGAAAGGAAAATAACATAAACAATAGCAGAAACAGTAAAAAACACATGCCAAATGAAACTGAACAACGAAAGAAATGTATAATATAATAATGATGCAGCATGACACATGTGTCTATAGAAGGTAGTAAACAAAACAATGTGTTGAAATACAACTGAAACCCATGTATAAAATGAAAACAGTAACTCTAGTAGTATCGCGAGCCTAAGATTGGTCCCATGCTCTCCAGCTCTAACCAGCAATCAAGAACCTGAGGTAGAAGGGCCACAATCCCAATCCACACCTGCAACCATATAACCTGTTTGGGATGAAAAGCAGGACCGAAACAGGGTGTGAGACTAATCCCAGTAGGTAACCACCAAAAGATATGTGCCCTATTATTAGTGAGCAATATAGAAAAAGTAATGGAAATAAATGCAGTAGAGAAACAAGGGTACACTAAAGTAAACAATCCTAAAATTCTCCATTCAAATTTATTTATTAATTTAATTCAATCATTTAATCATCAAACAAAGAATCTAGCAAACAAATCCATAGTCTAAGAACATAGTAAGTAACACAACAGATATCCCAGCAGACTACCTAAACTACAAGCAGTACAAACCCAAGCTTGTTCTTTGGATTTGTGGACTCATCACAACCAACCAACAATATTTATTACACCGACCCTCTGGGTGGATCACGGGGGAATGACCTTATGGTATAGCATTCAAACAAGGCAAAGACACTATGAGGAAGTACTCAACTTCAATTCCCCCCTATGGTCTTACAGCGATACAACAAACTCTCTAAGGAAGCACTTACATCTAATTCCCCATTTTGTTTTGATTCAATAATTATCAGACCCTCTAAGAGAGCACAAATTCAATCCCCCTTACGGTCTTGTAATGGTAATAATTAAAAAAGCCCTCTGAGGAATCACTCAACATCAATTCCCCCTATGGTCTAACTACACCAGGTTCCCGTAACCCTGAGTAAAAAAGCAATATTATGTAAATTAGTCGTAGCATCCCGAATTATGTTCAGAACACCACTTGGATAATAGCTACAAAGCATGAAAAGCATATAAATAGTAGTAAATACATGCAGTCAACTATATCAAGGCAAGCAAGCAATGCAACACGGTCTACCTCACAGGAAACCTAACCCAAATGGAAATAAATATCCAAACATGTAAAAAACCCATGGGTTGATCCTCAAACATACTAATAAGAAATTATTAATCATCTAATAACCTCAAGAATACCTAAAACCTAAGGTAGATAACGAAACAGGATCAAAACCCTAACCCGAGATACCCGGCACATGGGTAACCGACCCTTTTGTGCCAAAAACTCAGAGACATTCAACGTAGGGAAAAAAACCACCTACCTTGAACCTCATAGATTGATATACATGAAACTCATCCTATGACTAAACCTAGAAAGGAGTAGATCTGCAAAAACGTCTAAAATGTTCAACCTCAGTTAACTCACGAGAGAGGAAGAATCAGGAAACAAGTCCAATGAAGAACCAATAACTCACCGCTGCGATTCTATTGCAAACAACGGTGTTCGATTCAGATAGCTGGTGACAGATCAATGGATTAGAGAATATTTGGCCTCCTCAGATGCTCTGGGCGGAATTAGGTGGAGAAGAAGACAAAAATAGGGATAAGTTGCAACCCCAATCCGATCAATGAAATAAAACAAAAAGTACACAACATGTACTTTTAGAGTACACGACGCGTACCTTGGTTTTCCATTCTCCGCTTTAAGCGGCCTCCACATGACCCAACACGGCCGTGTGTGTGGCCCGAACATGGCCAGCACACGGCCTCACACGGATGAAAAGTACAGGGCGTGTACTCATAAAGTACACGACGTGAACTCTGAAAATTTTAATATTTTCCCCTTTTTCTCAAAAAAGTCCAGAAAAGGAAAACATACCTGAAATGATGATCCAGATTCTTACAAACATCCCCCCTTAAATAAATTCATCCCAGAATTCCCCTAACAAGGCGCAGAAGAAGAACCCTTGAACAAATCTGGCCACTGTGATTGCATGTCGGCCTCCCTTTCCCAAGTCTCATTCTGTACACGGCCATGCTACCATAACACCCGTACTAGAGGAACATACTGGCCACAGAGTACCTTTTCACTACGATCAACAATCCTTATAGGATTCTTCTCGAACGATGCATCCTACTCCAGCTCAACCTCCTCAGGTTGAAAAACATGAGACAGGTATGAGAAATATGGCCGAAGATGAGAAACATTGAAGTCGCCGTGTATATCCTGGTACCTCTAGGGTAACTGGATCCTGTAAGCAACCATCCAAACTCTCTCCAGAACCTCAAATGGCCCGACGTATCTCGGTGAAAGCATTACTTATCTCTTAATCCTCTTATGTCCCAACCTCAGGGTAACACGCAAGAAAACCTGATCTCTGACCTCAAATTCCAAGGGTCGTCTCTGCTGATCAGCATAAGATTTCTGCCGAGACTGTGCAGTTTACATACTATTTGGAATCAACTCCACCTGCTCTATGGTCTCCGGAAGAAGATGAGGTCCCAGCACAGCTGCCTCTCCTGCCCCCAGCCAACACATGGGTGATTGGCACGACCAACCGTACAAAGCCTCGTAAGGTTCCATATGAATAGTTGCATGAAAACTATTATTATAGGAAAAATACACTAGGGGTATATGTTTCTCCCATGAACCTCCAAAATCAAGGATGCATGCTCGTATCATGTCCCCCAGTACCTGAATCGTGCACTCCAACTGGCCATCTGTCTGGGGATGTTAAGCTGTACTCAGAAGTACATGTGTACCCAAAGCCCTCTGTAGCCCCTACCAGAAATGTGATGTAAAGAGAGCATCCCTATTAGAAACGATAGAACTCGGAACCCCATGCAAGCGTATAATCTATCGGATGTACAACTTCCCAACCTCATCCACACCGAAGGTCTCATTGATCAGTAAGAAATGTGCAACCTTCGTGATCCTGTCCACTAAAACCCAAACCGCATTATTCTCTCGAGGCGATCTCGCTAACCCTTTCACAAAGTCCATCGTGACATCATTCCATTTCCACTCAGGAATAGGTAACTACTGTAGAATCCCTGTTGGTTTCTGATTCTCTACATTCATCTACTGACATGTGGAGCACTGCATAACAAATCCAACCACATCCTTCTTCATACCTGGCCACCAATACTGACGATGTAAGTCTTGATAGATCTTTGTGATAGCAGGATGATCTACCCCAGAGGAAGCAAGAAACTCTTACATCAGATCCTCGCGTATGTCTGCTAAAACACATACACGGCCATGAAAACGTAACACCTCATCATCGACCACTACCCACCCCAGAGTAGGATCTCCATCTGACACACCCTCCCGTAGGACTAGGTCTCATGAGTCCGATAATTGCCTCATTCTAACTCGATCCAGAAAAGTGGAGGTAACAGCTATATAAGAATAAAACCTTCCATACCTATCTGTCATGCACCTCCAAATGCATCTCAGAGAGCAGATCCATAAGCTGCAACTCCCTGCTGGCCTCCCGAACTTCCTGCAACTGAGTTCTCCAGCTCAGTGCGTCTGCCACTTCATTGCCCTTCCCAGGCATATAAGCAAGCTTGAAGTCAAAAGACTATAGGTACTCAACCCACCTCCTATATCTCAGATTTTAGTCATGCTGTATGAAGAAATAATTGAGGCTCTTGTGGTCAGTATATACCACAAAATGATCTCCCAAAAGATAGTCTATCCAACAACGCAAATCATGAACAACAACAGCCAACTCCAGGTCGTGCGTAGGACAGTTCTTCTCATGTGGCCTCAACTGCCGAGATCAAAATGAAAAAACACGATCCTACTGTAGAAGTACTCCTCCAAGCCCAATTCCATATGCATCACAGAAAACTATATAACTCTTTCCCGACTCTCGTAAAAATAGAATCGGTGCTGAAGTCAATCTCCCCTTCAGCTCATGAAATGCTGAATCGCAGGCTTCTGACCAAACATACTTTACAACATTCTTAGTCAAGCCCGTCAATGGTGCTTCCAAGCATGAGAAGTCCTGTATAATCCGCCTGTAGTAACTAGACCGTCCTAAGAAGCTCCGTACCTCAAAGACATTCTTCGGTTTCTCCCTGGTAACTACCGCTCTCACCTTCTCTGGGTCAACTGATACTCCTGTCTATGATATGAAATGACTCAGGAATTGAATCTCATCCATCCAGAAGTTGAACTTAGAGAGATTATCATATAACTGATGCTATCTCAGTTTAATCAATACAATCTCAAGATGGGTAGCATGGTCGTGTCGAGTGTGAGAGTACACCAAGATATCGTCCACGAAAACCACCATGAAGGAATCCATGTAATGATGGAAAACTCTATTCATCAGTTCCATGATGACTAATGGCATGTTTGTGAGACTTAAAGTCATACCCAAATACTTGTACAGACCATACCTGAGCCGGAAAGATGTAATAGGTATATCCGATGGTCTGACACGCAAATGATGATAAACAGATATCAAGTCGATCTTAGAGAACAACCTGGCTCCTCGAAGCTAATCAAAATATCATCAATCCTCGGTAAGGGATATCGGTTCTTGACCGTTAACTGGTTCAACTTATGATAATCCACACAAATCCATAAAGTAACATCCGCCTTCTTTGCAAATAAAACTGGCGAACCCTAAGGAGAAGTATTGGGTTGGATAAAACCCCTTTCCTGCAACTCCTCCAACTAATTCTTGAGCTCTTGTAACTCAGGCATAGCCATCCTATAAAGAGGTATGGATAATAGTGCTGCTCTTGGAACAAGCTCAATAGATAAGTCTACCTCACACTTTAGAGGCAACCTTGAAAAGTCTTCTGGAAAGACATCTAGAAAATGATCAACCACTAAAGGATAATCCATCTGAGAAGTCACCTGATTGTCTAGATATAAACTAGAAATCTGGGCTGTAACACCGCTCAACACATGATGCTCTGGTCTAGCTCTACTTTCCTGGACATCCCATTCACCTTTGTGAAGAAAAGATCTGCCCTTTGGTGACGTGAAACTCACCCTGCGATGATAACAATTGACAAGGGCCTGGAAAAGAACTAGCCAGTCCATTCCAAGAATGACATCATAACCTGTCAGGTCTAGGACATAAAAATCCCACAATAAGTGACACCCACCAACCTCAAGGGGCACTCCTTGCACTGACACACACTAGCATTTCTAAGTCCTAAGGGAGTGTCTAGTGTCATCATATCCTTAGAATTAAATATAGTAAGTCTAAGGCTCTCCACAGTGTGCAAAAAAATAATTCTATGAGAAGCTCCTATATCGAAAAGCGCAGAAGATAAAATTGAGGCTACTAAGATCGTACCTCGCACTATGGAGGGTCCAGGATCCTGCTCCTGATGAATCTACTCTACCGCAAACGTATCGCCAGTACCACAACCCAGCGTAGTAGCCTGAGATCTCTGGGCTGATCCTCCCTGAATCTGAACACTCCATCACCGACCTCTACCCTAGCCTGAACGTTGTGTAGAACTCCATCCCCCAATCTGCTGCGGAACTGGTAAAACTACTCTTTCACGTGGAGTCGAAACTAATCTTCCTTCTCTAGCCATTGGAAGAAGAACCTTTAAAAACCACTGCAGGTGACCCATTTTTTCCTAAGCTCGACACTCCACTGGGTCCATCGGGCACTGTGGCTTCTTATCCCCATCCTCCCCACACAAGTAGCGCAAAACTTTTCTACCTGAAGGAACATCTCGCTTCCTCGAGTCACCTCGTGTAGACTCTCGGTGGCACTTCCTGCAGTCAGAAGGAAATGTACTAACTCTAGATGCTGAACCGCACTGGATCACTGCTCCCGTATCTCTCAGATTCCTCTCCGTGATCAACTCCTGGTTAATTATCAAAGAGATAGAAGTCAACTGGAATATTTTTACCTGTGATCTGATCTCTGGTCTGAGGTCCTACTCAAAATTTCTTTCGAAAAAAAACTCTTCATTCCCCAGAATGGGAGTGAAACGCTTTAACTCATGGGAGGAATACTCCATAACTAATAGAGTACCCTGCTACAGGTTCATGAACTCTCTGGCTCTATAAGCCCTCAGTGTCGCCGGGTAGAAGTAGTCATAGAACGTACGCTGAAAATCCTCCCAAGAAACTATCTACTAGCACCCTGCCTGAGAAACTATGTCCCACCATCTCTTGGAGGAATCTCACAACATGTAATTCACGAGATTCACCCTTCTATATTGGGTTGACTCGAGATGATAATAGATAGAAACCATCTCTTAGAACCAATATTTAGAAGCCTGAGGTCCTCCATCCCCAGAGAACGTGGGAGGATGCTGCTGCTAGAAGACTCATGTAAGCTCTGCCATAGTCTGGGCAGGCTGCTGAGCTCCCTGAAAGGTATGTATGAACCTCATGAATCCCTCACGGAACTTTATGTCTGCACCAATATCCAGGATAACATCCTATGCCATTTCCGGCGTACGATCATCATCAGACCCCTGATGTGTGATGGGAGGATTTCTTGGCGGCATGACTCTACAAGGTCAAAAGCACACCGTTATTAGAAACGAGCACAATTTCAAATTAAGAGAGAGAAAGTGGAACGAGAAAGGAAAAACTCTTAAAACCTGGTTACACGGCGTTTAGTCCCTATACATGGTGTGTTACTTAAATATTTTTCTTGGGCGTGTACACCAGCCAAGATGGCTGTGTAAACACAAACTACACGACATGTCTATCCACTACACGGTGTGTACCGTCCTTTTTCCTCCTGCCCGATTACTCCTACACGACAAAGTCACACGGACTATCCCAACCTATGACTACATGGAATGTCTATCCAATACACGACGTGTCAGCAATGTACACGGCGTGTCCTTAAGGTTTTCCCCCTATCTATGTTGTTAGTCACATGGACTAGTAAACAGACCAAAACTACACGGCGTGTCAACAATGTACATGGCATGTTATCCCTAAGATTTTCCACCACAAGTATTCAACTACATGGCTGGTTCATACATACCATTACTACACGACATGTAAACTTGGTACACGATGTGTTGTTACTGAGATTTTCCAGCCCATGTATTCCACTACATGGCTGGATCACATGGAAGAAGATTACACAGCGTGTATTTCAATGTACACGGCGTGTAACCGTGAAAAGTAGTTCTTTCCAAACAGAAGAACACATGGTGTGTTTTTATAAGGCCAGAAGCTGTGTTATCTAGGTTTCTGGGCAGTAGGCATACCAAACTCCCAAAACCACTAAAAAACAATGAAAACTAGCACCTATGTGTCAAATTCCAATCTTTGGGGGCCCATACTCCCCGCGAATAAAATCTTGACATCATAAAAATGCATATAACAAGTAAACATTATTATAATCCCATGATCCACCAAATTCTATCCCTCGAGGGACCACAAAACCTATAGGATCAATGCTTTGCGTCCATTACAAATAAACTGTATGGTAAAAAAGACCATATCAACATAGCATGCATTTATATCACAACAACTATCACATCTGCATGCATAATCTATCACAACATCTATCATAACAACATGAAATCTCTAATGCACCCTAGATGGCATGGTAAAATGCATGACATGTTATTTTTCAAACCAGTGCCTATATGATGCATGAGATGGAATACTCTCATCTCATCGGGTTGCGACAAAATAGAACCACAATCATATAAACTGTAACAGCACAAAACAAGCGCATCACCCAACATTTAAATATAATCAACTGTAACACTTGAAAATACTAAAAAGTGTAATTACAAGGTAGTATAGATTTTACCTATACACGGGTTAATTACTCATGGGAACAGTTAAGTACCAACAACCCATATCTTCTTTATCCCTCTATATTGTCGCCAAACAGTATAGAAATAGAAAAGAAAGAAAACACCACTAATACCACTTTGTAATGACCCAAATACAGAGCCACTCAACTGGCACCCCATACCTGGTTCTCCACATGACCTCAAGCGCGTTTCACCAAATTCCAAAGGCTGCCGACTAGTAGTGATGGCCTAGGTGAGTCAGTGGGGAATCTTTTCCCTCATTTGGAAAAGTATGCAGTGGAAGGAAAAAACATTAACAATAGCAGAAACAGTAAACAACACATGCCAAATGAAACTAAACAGTGGAAGAAACATATAATATAATAATGATGCAGCTTGACACATGTGTCTATGGAAAGCAGTAAACAAAACAACATGCTGAAATACAACTGAATGCCATGTAGAAAAAGTAAACAGTAACTCCAGCAGCATCGCGATCCTAAGCTCAGTCCCATGATCTTAAGCTCTAACCTACAATCAAGTACATGAGGTAGAAGGTCTGCAATCCCTAACCACACCTACAACCATATAAACTATTTTGGCTGAAAATCATAACCCAAACAATGTGTGAGACTAATCCCAGTAGGCAACCACCAAAAGATCTGTGCCCTACTGTCAGTGAGAAATATAGCAAAAGTAATGGAAATAAATACCGCATAGAAATAGGGGTAAACTAAAGTAAAAAATCCTACACAATTCTCCATTCACATTTATTTATTAATTTAATTCAATCATTTAATCATCAACCAAAGAACCTAGAAAACAGCTCTATAGACCAAGGACATAGCAAGTAACACAACATGTATCCATACAGACTACCTAAACTACAAGTAGTATATACCCAAGCTTGTTATTTGTCTTGGTGGACTCATCACAACCAACCAAAAATATTTATTACACTGACCCTCTGGGTGGATCACATGGGCAGCCCTTATGGTTATGAATTCGAACAATGCAAAGATGCTCTGAGGAAGAACTCGACATCAATTCCCCCTATGGTATTGCAGCGATACTACAGACTCTATGCGGAAGCACTTACGTCTAATTCCCCCTTTCGTCTAGATTCAATAATTATCAGACCCTCTGAGAGAGCACAAAGTCAATCCCCCTTATGGTCTCGTAATGGTAATAATTAAACAGGCCCTCTGAGGAAGCACTCAACGTCAATTCCCCCTATGATCTACCTACACCATGTTCCCGTAGCCCTGACTAAAAGCAATCATACGTAAACGATTCGTTGCAGCCCTAAGTATGGTCAGAAAACTACTTGGATAATAGCTATAATGCATAAAAAGCATATAAACAGTTGGAAATATATGCAATAAACTATATCAAGCAAGCAAGGAATGCAACAAGGTCTTCCTCACAAGCAACATAATTTAAATGGTGATAAATAGCCAGACATAGAAAACACGCATGGGGTGATCCTCAAACATGATAATAAGCAATTAATAATCATCTTATAACCTCATGCATACATGAATCCTAAGGCAGATAACAAAACAGGATCAAAACCCTTACCCGAGATACCCGAAAAATGGGTACTCGACACTTTTGCGCCAAAACCTCATAGACGTTCAACGTAGGGAAACAAACCACCTACCTCTATCCTCGTAGATTGATATACTTGAACCTTGGCCTGTGAATCGGCCTAGAACGGAGTATATCTATAAGAATTTCTAAAACGTTCATCCTTATATAACTCACACAAGAGGAAAAATCAGGAAACAAGGCCAAAGAAGAACCAAGAACTCACTACTGCGATTCTATTGCAACCGGCGGTGTTCGATTCGGATAGCCGATGATGGATCGGTGGCTCGGATATGATTTGTCCTCCTCAAACAATCTAGGTGGAATTAGGTGGAGAAGAATATGAAAAAAAAGTTATGTCGCGACCCCGGTCCGATTAATGAAATAAAAAGAAAAGTACATGGCGTGTACATTTAGATTACAAGGCGTGTACCTTGGTTTTCTGTACTCTAGTTTAATCAGCCTCTACGTCACCCCACACGACCATGTGTGTGGCCCAGACATGGACAACACACAGTCTCACGTGGAAGAAATGTACACGACATGTACTCATAAATTACATGGCGTGTACTCTGAAAATTTCCATATTTTCCCATTTTTCTCAAAAACGTCCAGAAAAGGAAAACATACCTGAAATGATGATTTGGGTTCTTACCCCCAAATATTTCATACAAAAATATTACATCTTATTAGATGAATATTCATTAAATTTCATTGTGATATAATCTAAGACAATAAATGTATAATGTCTTTGGAAACTTAGATAATTCGAAAACGTCTATATGAAAGATCTAAAACATTTCCTACTAAGTTCTTCAAAATTTGAAACCTTCTTAGACATATCATATTTCAAACTGTTCTTTATATCATAGGGAAAATGAAAAATAATAATGGGTGAGATCAGATGATTAATAAGGATAAACATGAGATATATCTATCAATGATCATATGTAACCATATCATGAGATTAATGGTGTGAGAATATTAGAATGAAATTTTTAAATCATACCTTTGAATTTATAAATCATAATCACGAGTCATGTTATAAATCTTAAGAACTCATAAGACATTAATTATATAGGAATTGAAGAACACGGACCATGCGAACACAACATTAGTATATGACCGTGAAATTAAAAAGTTGAATAAAGTGTGGAATAATCATAATAATATAAATCTTATTTTAGGGATACCCGCCAAGGTATTTATCATATAATAGGATTAGGAAAATGACACATGAACCATCTTTTTTCTTGGGATAACCTCCCACGTACACTTTTTGGAATTGTGTTAACCATCCATGAACCATATTTTGGGACTGGGATAACCACCAAAGTAAAATTTTAGATAATAAAACATTAATATTTAACCAAATAATTATTTTCCAATAATTTCAAAATTCATTCACGTGGTGTGCTTTATAATAAACATACTTTTCAGTTTTTTTAGGTAAAAGGTTAAAATTACCTCATTCAGAAAATGGAAAAAAGATTACATAAATTTTTTTATAGAAATTAATTAATGTGTAAAAATTAATTTTTAAATTCCTAGGGTAACGGTAAAAACAATCCTGAAAAAATGTTAAATTAAATATGGATATGGAAGAAAAATATTCTTTACCGAAGAGAGTAATAAATTGGGGTTTCCTTAAAATAAATTAATTTTGTATCTTGTGAACTTAAATAAAAGAAAATTAATGTGAAAAATTTAATTTCAATAAATAATCAGAAGAAAGAATAATAAAAATTATTTTTCTATATATAGATAATATAATTTATTCATTATAAATTGAAGCACAAATAATCCCAATAAAAAGTGAGATTGTATCATAAAACCTTTATTGCTATGGTAAATTTTGAATTGTAAGTCCCATGAAAGATATAACATAAAATGAAACTATAAATATGATTTACATAAGGATATCAATGATTCAAAATATAAAATAGTCTCCAAATTAACCTTATAAAATGGAATAGGTGTATAACATAACATATGTCCCAAAGAATACAATTAGAGATGTCAAAGCCTTACAACTTGGTAAAATTTAAATCAAATCCACATGGATAAAATAATTTGAATTGTAAACATAGATACCATTAATTAAAAATTATTCATGATATGAAATGTTAAAGAATAAATATATATACCTCAAAAACATTAATTGGTTCATATAATCAAACATGTCTCAATAAAAACAAATTGAGACGAAAAATCCTTACCTTAAGTTGGGATTGATTCAAAAGTGATATAATATTGAGTAAAATAAATTTATTTTTTTTATAATTAAATAAAATAACAATTTTAAAACTTATAATATCATATATGTTCCAATTATAAAATTTAAATACCCATTTATTAATAATTATTTATTAGAATCCTTGTTTCTAGGTGATAAATATTTTATTTTTCATGTATATTTCGGTTCAAATGTTTTGGTACATGAACGTTGATCATTGTTTCATAATATTAAGAATATTAATAATTTAAATTTATTATATTTTATCATCATATAAACATTTATAAGAATTTATATAAATTCAGTATCAAAGACGAATTAGATCACTTTGTGGAGACGATTGTCCATATATACACACGAGTGATGTTTCCAATTTTCTATAGATGGAATGATAGAAATTTAAATAAAAATTGAACTTTATAGAAAATTATTATACAATAAATATCTTATATATTCATTGAATATATACTTATTAACATCCATGTAAATCAGAAATGAAAAATGAATCAGATCGCTTTGTGGCGGTGGTGGTCCACATGTACTTATGAGCAATATTATCATTTTCCTAGAGACTGGATGGTACAATGGAAGAAAATTTATCAAAAATAATGAATAATAATTAATTAATAAATATAATATATTAATATATAGTCTATATTTATAGCCAACCCAAAAATATGTTGATGGAAAAAAATTCATTTTCTACGTGTAGGTTGTAGTCCACACATTTACCCAAGCGATAATTATATTTACCATATGGTGGAAAAAATGTGAAAAATGGTTTGGAAATATTTAAAATAAAATATGGTTATATTAATGATAATATATTCATATTATTATGTTCTATATAATATGTTTATTTAAGGTTGAATATGAAATAAAATTTAAATATCTCAAATAATATTTATACCTCTTCTTTGAGAGATCTCATTAGGCTTACACATTATGCATAATAAAATTGAACTTAGAAGAATAATAAGGGTTATAAGTTGGGGATAAGTAATTTTATAAGTATTTGGGGTAGGTATTGGGTGATAATAAAGGCTAAATATTCATGAATAAGTGAATAAAATAGCTTCCCTTTTATAATTGAGGGAGATGATGCACATGGAATTAAGTAAAATATTTAATTAATATAATGCCATTTTATTTTTAAAGTGGCATAAAATGGTCAATAATTTAATGTTAATATAATATAGGGTCCAAATATATTTAAAAAATAATAATTAGACATGTTTATATGGAAATTTTACCCTTATCTCTTAGGTTAACCCCAGGAAAACCCATTTTAATCTTAAACATGGAAATTGTTTTTTTACTATTTTCATTATTCATTAATACCATAAATTAAATTAGCTGAATTATTATTTTTTAAATTATTTTTAAAAATATTTAATATATTTAATAAAATTCAATTTATATATGTGAAAAAATTTAGGTTTTAAATAATCACTCTAAACACGAGAAACCCTATTTTTATAAAAAATGCATTTTATGTATAAACTTGAGTTTAAACTCACTCGTTTCCCATAAATTTCCATTATAGGAATTTAAAAAAATATGATAGAATATATAATCTACAAATTTAAATATTATTATAGATAAATTTTGAGTAATGTAATTTATAATGATAAAAAACATAGTGACCATAAAAATTTTTTTTTGGAAAATGCATTTTAATCCATAAAATGACATTATTACAAAATATATCATAATACAAATTCTTATTTTATAAATTATATTATTTACAATTAAATGATAATTATGTTTCTTTTAAATCAAACTTATTACATAATGTTACATTTAAATTAATATATTTAATGAAAATAAATGACAGTTTTAAATAAATTTGTATTTCCACTATGCACTTCAAAATAAATCTTAAAAAAATAAAACAAAATCCCCCAAAAATAATTTTGACATGATGATTTAAAAAATTATAATAATTTAATCTAATAAAAATTATTAAAATTTATAAATTAATTATAATTTCCATAAAATATATAAAAAAATATTTTTTTATGAAAACATTTTTTTGAAGCATTATAAAACATTATAGAAAATTAGTTTTTAATTTTTTATTAACTAATCAGTACATTAGAGTCATGTAAAACATTTATAATTTTTTTAATGGGTATATTATTATTTATAGCACCAATTTAATGTATTTTTTTATAATATATCAGAATTAATTTTATGATCGGCGTTACGTGTCCTACAATCTATTGAACATTTAGAATTTATTTAATGATAAATATAATATATAATATTGAGGTGTTGAATTATACCCATTAAGTAAATTGAATACATTCAAATTCTATCTTAGTAATCAAAGAATTAATATTTTAAATCATAATTGTTGAAAACCCATATTTTACAAAGGGATATTAAAACTTCATTTGGAAAGGGGAAGTGAGAAATATAAAGGTCACCTAAAATAACACATAATTGGGTTCTTAGATAAGGAGGAAATTACTGGGAAATGAAATTATATATATAGAGGTGGAATATAATGTAAAAATAATAATAAAGAGTCATATAGAACATAGTCAAGATAATGTTAATGACCACAAAATCATAAATCAGTGATGGATGAAAATGACCATTAATTCTTTAGAAATAAATATAAAAAGGATTTTTTTTAAATTTTCATTGATCTTTTTCCTAGTGTGGAGGAATCATTTTAACCTATAATATGATAAAATATACGTACTTTATTTATTAAAATTCATAATGTTAATTTCTTCCATTGGTTATATGTTTCAATTAGTTTCCAACACTTTCTATCCAATATTAAATGATAAATGAACAATATGGATTTTTCATACATGAAGAACATATAATAGATTATTGGATATATAAATGGAAAAAATTACATTATGAATATCTCTAAGAAGTTACAAAAGAAAAAATGGTTATTATATTTTAAGATGAATAAAATGAATGAACTATCACTTCCATGAGTTTTATCAAATATTTTAATAATAACACCAAAATATATACTTAATTCTTTCCAAAATAAATAAATTTCAAAAATACTCAAAGAATTTTTAACTAGTACTCAAACCCAAAAATTTATTAAAAGGCTCACAAAATTTAAAAAATTAAATTAAATTTAAACTTCAAACAATATAATGTAGATTTTAATGACATATACAAAACATGTCAATAAATTGACCATATATTCTCCTAAAACATTATAATAACCAAAATCACCATAAAACCTCAGTAGAAACATATATTCTTCAAAAAAATTAATTATATCCTTATTAATGAAATAAAATAATATTCTATTTCATATATTACATTAATTTTGAAATCAAATAATCTTCTTCAAATAAAGAATAAATACCTCTTTTATCAATTCAGTTATCAATTTGTAGGTCACACTATCAAATTTAATTTACTAATATAGATCATATATTTATTCTAAAAAAAGTTATTATCTCACCATTATCCATATATTAAGGGTAACCTATCACTAAATCATGTGTTTTTAAAAAATATACACTAGCTACCAAATCACTTTTCTAGCATAATGGTTCCAATCAATATATTCTTGGGAATCCTTAAATAAATACTACTATAGAGTCAAAAATAGATGTTTCATGATTACTTTTACTATAATATCATTGATAAAACAATTATACTATATTATTATTGAATCCCTATACATAAAAATTTAACTCATTCTAATTTAAATATTAAAATATCATACACCCATGGTCTCTGAGTTCGCGCTTGGATTAGGGTATTATCTAGGATAAATACCAAGTTCAAAACACATAATAAATTGAACTATAAATATTTCATTCGGATAAAAATTATTTTTCTCTGTTAACATATTAATATTTACATAGATATTAATAGATCCATGGTTTTCTTTCCCATACCCGAAACTACATTTTCTCCCTTTGAGAAATTTCCCAAGGTGTTTCTTACAACATTCTTGAAATTTAGGATCTTGAATGTTCCTCCCACCATGGTATTCATAAAAATACATTTTTCTATTATTTGGTTCATTTATAAACTAAAATATGTTTATTATTATAATAATATATCAATATTTTTAGGTAGGCATGATTATAATATTTCAAATTACATCCACCATTTATTTTGGTTTCTCATGAAGATAATCATCACATCATAAGTCACATGTAGAATTAGCATGATTAATCCATGTTCCATCAATTAACCAAAAATAATAATAGTTTAAAAACTTTTGTCATATTGATTATTCATATAATCATGAAAAATCATTCAAAGGACTTATAAATCATGACGCCTTTTTTTCAATCTACTACACCTTCTGTTTAACCAAGTCTATTCATGATTATAATATATTAATATTATTTAAAATGGATCATAAATAAAATGTTGATAGACCCAACAATATCCCCTAGAGTGTTTATCTAGGTGTGTAGTCTTATACCCACTCATTATACACTGGTTAAGATCAAGTTAATACCCAATACAATTCTTTTAGAGTTTTTAACCTTGGTGAATCTATTTCATAACCACATGAACTTTCAAGTATCCAGATAATTGAGTATTTTTTTTTTGAAAAGTACACTTGGTTTTCATTATAATATTGTACTTTCTATTACACATAGGATTATCCATAAGTGTTTTAACTAAGGTATTATCATCCCAATTTCCAAAAATAACTAAAAAATTATATGATATAAATTTTTGGGAACCAATAATATCATGAATAAATATTATATCTAATTAATTGAATTATCATTATATGTCATCACAATATATGCCATAATTGTAAATTCTTAGTGTCTTTGGAAACATAGATACATAAACTACTGGAACAAAAAACATCGATGTCATATCCCACTAAGTTCTTTATAATTATCAACATTATTAAGCATATCATACATAAACCCATTGTTTATATCCATAGGAAAATAAAACATAATAAAGGGTGACCTCAGATTCATAGTAATGATGAAAATGTGATATATCAATCAATGGTCACATGTTAAAATTTTTTAGGATTAGGGTATGATAATCCGAGCTTAAAATTTGAAAATTATACCCAATAATTCATAAATCATTATCATAAGTCATCCCACAAAGTTTAGTGGTTCCTAAGACATGAATCCTATAGGAATCAAAGAACATGATCCACATGATCTTAACATTTAAACAAGATAATGACATAAAAAATTAAATTAAATTAATCATATAAATATTATGGTAATGACAAGTAAAAATACATTAATCACATGTAAGGATTGAGCTAACCAACATGTACGAGTTTTAGGCTTGGCATAACCTCCTGTGTTCCATTTTTGGGATTGGGATAACTAGCTGAGTACCCTCTTTTGGGATTTGAATAAAATTCTATATACCATTTAATCCCATAAATAAATAATATTTTCCCCATTAATTAGAGGGATATAATGGAACCACCCATCATATAATCATAATCCATTCATATTTATACCCCAAGATCATGAAAAAAATTATCATTCCATCAAATCTTTACTCTTAGAAATGAAAATGGGCTTCATCAAAATTTCATAATCACAATCATAAAACATCTAGATAAAGAATAAATACATTAACATTGGATCATGTTACCATTAAATCATAACAAACACCAATGTATTATTTCATAAATGAAAATACATTTAAAAGATCACCAAAAAATATCTTGGGGAAAATAATTTTTTTTCATTTTGAAATCACTGTTTTAAAATCCAATAATTTTAAAACTATTATTGAAAAACATTTATATGAAAAGAAACATGGAAAATTTTAATTTGATATTTAAATTAATGATAATTCATGATAGTGGTAAAATTCATTCATGCGGTGTATATTAAAATAAATAACCTGTCACATTTTTGGTAAAAATACTAATGTACCTCAATCAAAAAATTATAATATTATTACTTTAATCTTTTTTATAGAAATAAAAGCTAGGGAAAAATGAATTTATATAATCATTTGGTAATGTTAAAAATATTTTTGAAATCATTTTGAATGATATATGGATATGGAAGAAAAATATTCCCGATCAAAGAGAGAAATAAATTTGGTTTTCCTAAAAAAAATTATTTCAATGTCTTGATTAATTAAATAGAGTAAAATACAATCAGAAAAATGTAATTAATATAATTAAAAACAAAATAATAAAATAAAAATTATTTCTAATAGATAAATCTTGTAATTTCTTTATTGTAAATTTAAGAATAAACAATCCTCAAAATAAGTGATTTTGTAACGTAAAACCCTTACTACATTGGTAAATATTGAGTCATATGTCCCATGAAATATATAAAATAAAATGAAAAATTAAATACATCAACATAATAATATTAATTATAAAATATATAAAGGGTTCTATAGATACACCACAAAAAAAAAAGAAAACTGTGTGGAATTACATATGTCCCAAAGAAGACAATTTGAGATGTTAAACCATTACCACTTGGTAAATTATCAATCAAATCCACTTAGATGAAATAATTTGAATTTTAAATTTAAACACCTTGAATTATTAATGATAGATTTTATGTCATTTAAATTAATTATTATATACAACTCATAAATGTATATAGGTGCATATCATCAACCATTTCTCAAGGATACAAAATTGATACAAATAAACCTTACCTTATGTATGAATTCATTCATAAAAACATTGACCACCAATATAATAAATATAAACATCTAAAACTTTTATAAAATAACCATTTAAAAAATTATAATATGATATATGATCCACATATAACATTTTAATAATTTTATATTAATAATTATTTATTAAAATCCTATTTTATGGGTTATAATAGTTCCATTTTTAATGAATGTTTTGGTTTGAAATTTAGATCTGTGAAATTTAACCATGGTTCCATAATTTAATGAATATTAATAATGTAATAATAATTGGATTTTATAATTATATACACTTGTACAATAATTAAAAAAAAATTCGTGGTGGAAAACGAATTACATCACTTTTTGGAGATGGTAGTCCATACATACACATGAGTGTTGTTTCAACTTTTTGATGGTTGGAAAGAAATAAATGTAAATAATAATTAATCATTATAATATCATTATAATATCATAAATATAATATATATTCATTTAACATACCATTATTACAATCCATGTAAATATTCAATGAAAAACAAGTCACATCCCTTCGTGGAGGTGGTATTCGCCACATAAAAATAAGAAATGGTAAATTTTTCCCACGAATGAGGTGGTAAGAAGGTAGATAAGGTAAAATAATTATAGATTTATAATTACTTAATAAATATAATACGTAAAAATTAAATCCATTATAATAAACACCAACGAAATATGGTTTTGGAAAACGAATCATTTAACTACGTGGAGGTGATAGTCTACAAGTACGCATCAACGATAGATTAATTATCAATTTGATGGAATTGACATGTAAAATGGTTATTAAATCATCATAATAACATGTAATTATATTTACTATACTATATTTATCATGATATTATGGATACAATAGGTTTAGATAAGGTTGAAGAAGCATTAAAATTGAAAGAGCTCGGTTAAGATTCATTCCTCATTATTGAGAGACCTCCTTTGGCTTACTCCAGAAAGCTTGAATGATTAGTCTTAGGAGAATTCCAAGGGATCTAAAAAATGTAATGAATCAAGGAATGTTTTTTGGTAGTACTTGGATGTGATATATGGAACTAAATTCATGAATAATTTAATATACGTGGTTCCATTTTTATGTGAGGGAGAGGACACACATGCAATTATTTTAAAAATTTAAATAATATAATTTCCTTTTCTCATGAAGGTGGAAACAAATACCCAATAATTATTATCTAAGTTAATATGGGGTATAAATGTCTTCAAAAAATAATAATTAGACATGTTTATATGGAAATATTATGTATATCTCTTAGTTTAATAGGTGGTAAACCCATTTTAGCCTTAACCATTGTAATTTTTTTAAAGTTTTTAATATACATTATGAAAAAAATAAATGTTGATAAATTAAATTTTTTTAAGTTATTATTAAAAATATTTAATCATTTTTAATAAATGAAATTTCTGTATGTGAAAAATTTTAATTTTAAAATATGTGGAAAAAACGCAATGGAAACCTATTTCTATAAAAATTAATTTTTAAGTATAAAACCTTTTTTACTCTTAATACTTGCCAATAAATTACTATTTGATGTATTTAAAAATATTTTATAAAATATATAATTTAAAATTTTAATTATAATTATTTATAAATTGTGATCAATTTAATTTATTATGGACATTATTTTTAGTTTTGGAGGGATTGTATTCATCCCATTTTCTTTCATGTACTAGTTGTATACTATAATATGGGATTATATGTATGAATGTATTGATGGTATCAATTTTTTCTTTACATTACACATTATAATAGTGTTTTTCAACATGTGTGCGTGTGTGCAAGTACCTTAGGGTAAGAACCTCCATGTGTGTAATATGACTACTCAGTGCTTGTCTCCATACCCTGGACTATTTGAGGTGAGCTTGGGGTGTCATACTCAGATTTTCGATAGCCAGGGGGCCCTATGGGTTTGTTCATGAAATTCATAAATTATTTTTTCCCTCTAGAAGTGGTATTTTAGATCCCTACACATCTTGGTTTTATCAAGGTCTATAGAGATGTTTGAGCAATGATATTTATCTAGAATTAACTCTATAGTTCTAGAAACAATGTTATACATATTCCCTTTCCAAACTTCAACAAACCATATATATAGATGAAATTTATCAATCTCACTTATTTTAGGGAATTGATTTGTTTTATAAATACTTTTAATCTATTTGAGTCCTCTTTATCTTCTCTGGTCAATATGGTAGGAAAATTATTTATAAAAGAAATGATGATTCCCTTTCCTTAATAATTTTTATATAACACATTAATAAATCCATGGTTACAAGAGCCTTGTACATTCTAATCATGTTTAGAACTCCATAATACTTCGTACTCAATTCATCAACCACTTATTTCGCCTTCTTAGAGTGCTAGTGTATTATAGAGTCACAATCCTCGAGTAGTCCAACCATCTATTTTATCTCATGTTTAAATATTTCTAAGTTAATATATAATTACCTTTTTTATAATTATATAGAAAAAATATTTTACCTTAAATATAAAACCTCTATATTTTTAATGAAAATATTATAGACCCCACCATAATATACTTAGGTGGATGAATTTGTTTATGGGGTTTTTTATTACCTTGATGTAGAAGCAACAACTTTAACATTTTTAATTATAGAACTTCATATTCCTTTATTTTCTTAATCACTATATGAAACCTATACTTCATTTCAATATGGTAAGGGTAATATTGGTATATTGATCAGTGCATTATTTAATTCTTGAAATATTATTTCACATATTCAGACCATATGAATTTGACCCTTTTATGTTTTAACATTGTTAAAAATTATCTAATCAAGGATTTTTTTCAAAACAATCTCAGATAGTAATTACCTAAAATAATTAAACTGCATATATTAATTATATTTATTTTATGGCCATTCTTTAATAACCTTTTTATTTGAAGGGATGAATCGTATTCCATACTTAGAGATAATATAACCATGAAAAGAAACATTCTGAACAAAAATTCTGTAACGAACCAAAAATTCATTAATGAAAATTCTTCTTGGTCTATTTAAATGTGTTCTTATGGTTATGTAAAAAGTATGCAATTGTTTGGATCTATGTTTTAGTTTTTAAAATACCAATACGAATTGTGATCGTTGCTAACAAAGCCTTTGAACCGTGACTACATGATTAGTATAAATATAGGGCTTTAAAAAATCCAATTTACTCAGACAAAGGAAGTGATGGCCTCATCATGTAGACATTCCCCATACGAATCCCATTTATCAAAGGTAAAAAAGGCGGTGGAGTCATTGGGATTCGATCTTGTCTATGCCTAAGATGAGTTTGAATTCATTAAGCTCGAGTGGAAACACATACGAGAGAAGAGGGAGTTGATAGAGATTACCACTCGTGCAATTTTATCCGAGCTAGCCCAAGAGTCTGTCACCATCATGCACCTTAACCTATGGTCTTATGTGGGTGTTTTAAGGGGTTATGTAACAAGACCCTAGTACTATTATTATGTACATTATTTTTGTATAGAGAAGATACATTCTTTTTATTATTGTTACTTTGTAAATAGTTTTTAACACAAAAACAGTACTTTTAGTTAATATTAAACTAAAAAATATATTTTGAATAATTAATGGATTTTTTAATTAAATAAAATTTTAATAAAATATTAGTATTATTCTTAAATTAATTTTTATTAAATATAAATTATCATATAATTTTATGAATGCAATGGTAATTTTTATTAACGTTTGAAAGACGTTTTTATCAAAACACATTAATTTTCAATAAATGTAGGTTTTTTTATTAAAATTGTAAATTAAAATATTTTGAAAATTATTTAGAGAAAATGAATATTATTTTTTGAATCAGGACATCTAAATTATCCAATGATGATTTTTTCCTAATTTTTTGAGACACTTGATTTTTTTTGGGTAAAAAATAAATAACGGTTAAACATATAATGTGTTTTATGACATCATAATGACCCAATAATGATGTATTAAAATACTATAAACATTATGTTCAGACAATATGTGTTTTAACATTAAAATAATGTGATTTTGGGTTTTTTATTTATTTTACAAAGCTTATGTGGACCCTTCATGGCTTATAAAACATTTTACATTTTTAAATTATTTTCTTTGAGAGTATGACCCACCTCCACATATGAAACCCTAATATTTTAAGAATTTCGGCTATTGATATTATAGAATAATGTTTTCCACTCCCCTTTTGAAAAACCCATTGTAAAAAAACATGGTCTGGTTTGTTGTTTTGATTAGGTTATTGTGTGGTGTCCCAAAAAAAAAATTTCCCCTCTATTCCAATATAAACCCACCCATGATCCCACTTACTCTTTGATCAATGCCTTTGGAGTGCATCAAAACTATTAAATTATCTATATATAATCATCCCATGGTGCCCCAAGCTCCCAATAATCCTCTCTCAACCCACTCCCAATCTTTTGGGATAACACTTCCAAGTAAGGGATTCTCACTTTCCTTATTTATGTCAATGATTACTTATATTGTTATTCCCTTTTATTTTAAATTATAATTGTTGGGGTATGATTTCTCACCTACCCCATACTTCCCTCTTCATGTTTTAATAATGATATATCCCATTTCTCTCTCATTAATTCCCTCCATGTATACCCGTTACCAGGCCGAAATTCCTTAAGGAATTTCACTCTCCTCATTTTCAATCAAGTAATACTTTGTATCATGAATATAAATTCCATTACAACTATTGGGACATGAATATATATGGTAAAATTACTATCCATTTCATTTACATATGATGATAATACCCTTTCTCTATCATCAACCATTTTTATGTGTTCTTATGTCACGCCGTTACGCTGCCAAAAATGCACCGCGATTTTTCAACCCAAAGTCATTGTTTAGTGAATACCATGCCCAATTCTCTATCAAGGGTATTCACCTTTTGGAAAATTTACTTATTGTTTATATATTTTCATGAATAAATTACACACTACTTTATCATGGAATAAATTATGATGTTTAATGAATCTATGTTTCATGATCCATGTGACACACATATGCATGAAATGAAATGATTAAGAAGGGTGTGCCCTAATAGCACTCCAATGCATTGGGAAAAGTATAGTATCATGATACGTCATGTGAAATGAGTGTTGACTCATGAAAATTCAAGTTAAATGTGGGTTTACTTGTTCTTGATGTGCAATGATGGTTTACTCATGCTCCATATGAAATGAGCCATGACTCATGCTAATTCCATGTTAAGTGTTGTTGACACATTTCCAGGTCGTGATTATCATTCCTTATCATGCCTTTATGTTCATGTTTCTCTTCAACTCCATTTATATTCCTATTGTCTAACATTTATTGTATCCTTAATATTATTCCATGTTTATTCCCTTACTAGGATTTATATCTCACCCTTTCCTTGTGCATGTCCTCAAGTTATCCTATGCAATGGTATATACGAGGGAATATAGTGGTCATGTAAATGAAGTTTTCAAAAAGATGTTGTTTTCTGTTATTTAAGTTGTTATGAAATGTTCCTAAGCCTCAAATACACTAGACATATTGATCTTCTATGTTGTATCAATTGATGGTTTTATGTAATAATTCATGTTTATGTATATAAACATCCTTTACAAGACCACTACATAGAAGATGAAAAGGTCTAGTGTCTTTGGGGATTAGGAACTTTACATAAAAACTTAACTAAAAAAAGCAACATCTTATTGAAAACTTCCATTACATGACCACTACATTCCCTCGTACATAACATTTCATCGAATAACCTGGGGACTTGCATAAGAAAAGGGTGAGCTGTAAATCCCGGTAAGGGAATAAACATGGAATAACCTGAGGAATACAATACAATTTAGACAATAGGAATATAAATGGAGCATAATAGAAACTAGAACATAAAGGCATGATAAAGCATTATAATCATAACATGGAGATGTTGCAACAACACATAACATATAATTATCATGAGCCAAGGCTCATTGCATATGGAGCATGAGTAAACCCTCATTGAACATGATGCATGAGTAAATCCTCATTGAACTTGAATTAGCATGATTCAACACTCATTACACCTAATTTATCATGATACTATACTTTACCTAATGCATTGGATCGCTATTAGGGATCAACCTACTTAAACATTTAATTTCATGCACAAGTGTGCCACATGGAACATAAAACATAGATGAATTAAACATCAACATTTATTCAATGATAAAGGGGTGTGGAATTCATAAAATAAACTCTTTAAATAATAAGTAAATGTGCATAAAGGTCAACAACTTTGATAGAGAAGTGGGCATGGTATTCAGTACATATTGAATTTGGCTTGGAAAATCATGATGCGACTTTTGTTGCGTAACGACGTGACATAAGAACTCATAAAAATGGCTGATGAGAGATAAAGGGGTATTTCATCATATTTACATGAAATGGACAGTAAGGGGGTCATATATATATATATATATATGTCCCAACAATTGTAATTGAATTTAGATCCATGATATAAAATAATTACTTAGATGTAAATGAGGAGAGATAAATTCCTTACGGAATTTCGGAATGGTAATGGGTATACATTGAAGGCTTGCATGATACACCTCCAGCATTATCATTACCCCTGAATGCAAGGTTGACCACTTCATTGGTGGGCTGAATCCTAGCCTACGGAAAGCCCTGGGAATTAGTGACTTCGACAGCTATGAGTAAATTGTTTGATGTGCCCTCAAGGTTGAAATGGAGATCGATGAATCTCAGGGGTATCATGGGGATAAAAAGAATAAGGTGGATTTCAATTATAGAGGTAATATGGATAAAACCAATAGTGTTAAGAAGATCCAACACCCCACTTGTCAATGTTTTAGAATGAAGTACCCTAGAAATTTCTTGAAGGGGACGGGGAAATGTTTTAGATGTGGAAGAGAAGGAAACATAGTTATTAACTGCTGATAAAAAAACCCATAACTGAAATAGAGGAGAAGAACACTCCATTTGACACACAATTCATTTTTCATTGCTTCAACTGAAAGGAACCCAATCATCATAAAAATCAGTTCCCTAAGACATGGGTTTTCAAAGGCAACCAAAAACCTCCAAGGCAGCAATGGCGAGATTTTTCCATCACTACTACAGAAGTGAACCCCAAAAATAAAGTGGTGAGAGGTACACTAGTTATTCATTCAATAATTGAAAATATAATTTCTGATTATGGTTTTAAAAATTCTTTTATATTTAAAAATTTTAGTGGAACAATCCAAACACCACCAAAAATCATGGAAGTAAAGATGCCGGTGAGTACGAAAAATGGGGCAATCATTGTGTCCCAGGAATACAACTCCTCCCTGGTAACAATCTGTGGATTGAACTTTCTGGAGAACCTCGTCATACTCTTTATGGTGTATTTTTATGTAATTCTTAGCATGTATTTGATTCCTTATATATGTCCAATATAAATTGACATTAGAGGGAAATCAATCTCCATGTGGTGAATCGACCCCCAATTATGTACAACTTATAGGAGGAAGATGAATCTTCTTTAGAACCATTATCTCAATTGTGGATATTATTCCCAATAATCATGGGTATATGGATTAGATGATTGAGTTTAAGAAGGAATCCATCCTTGAATACATTCCTATTGTGAGGGAATTTGATGAAGTGTTTCCCAAGGAATTTTATGGTCTTCCTCCTAGAAGAGATTTTGAATTCTAAATTGATCCTATACCTGGGGAATTTCTAATATCCCAAAATCCATATAGAATGGCTGTTTTAGAGCTTGAGGAGATAAAGAAACAAATACAAGAGAATTTGGATAAAGGTTTTATACGCCCAAGTGCTTCACCATGGGGTGCACCTTTCCTCATTGTCAAGAAGAAGGAAGGGTCAATGCGCCTTTAATCGATTATCATGATCTTAACCAAATAGAAATAAAGAAAATGTATCCACTCCCATGAATTGATGAATTTTTTGATCTGCTACGTGGAGAAAAATACTTCTCCAAGGTTGATTTGTGGTCGGAATGTTGTCAAGTAATGGTGAAGAAGGAAGATATTCCTAAGACTACTTTTTGTACAAGATATGGGCACTATGAATTCATAGTAATGCCTTTGAAACTCACTAATTCTCCAGAAATATTCATGGGCATGATGAATAGAGTCTTTATAGATTATATCAAAAATTTTTGGTCATATTTATAGATGATATTCAAATATACTTGAAACCCAAGGAGGATCATGAGGAGCATCTAAGAAATGTACTGGAGACCTTATGAAAGGAGAAGCTCTATGAAAAGTACAACAAGTGTGAGTTCTGGTTGAAAGAGGTCTCAATCTTGGGACATATCGTCACAAGCAATGGGATATATATGGATCCCTCCAAGCCAACTATGATATAGGGATGGTTGAGGCTAAAATTGGTAACGAATATTCGTAGATTTTTGGGGTTAGCTGGGCATTATTGACAATTTGTGAGAAATTTCTCAAGATTTCCCAACCCTCTTACCAAGATAACTCAGAAGGGATTAATGTTTTATTGGAGTGATGAATGCGAAGAAAGCATAAAGGGGATGAAAAGGAGGCTTATCACTAAAACCGTACTCAATTTACCCACAAGTGGATAAATTTTTGTGGTACTTAGTGATTCTTTGAAGAAGGGCCTAGGCTGTGCGATGATGAAAAATGGAAAAGTCATTTCCTATTCATTAAAGAAATTGAATGTTCATGAGCAGAATTATCCAACACATGACCTGGATTTGGCTACGGTAAAATTCACTTTAAAAATTTGGCAGCATTATATCTTTGGGGAGAAGTGTGAAATATATACGGACCACAAAACCCTCAAGTATATATTCACGTAGAAATATTTGAACATGCGCCAACAATGATGGTTAGAGCTGATCAAAGACTATGACTGTGAAATCCATTACCACCCTGGGTAGGCAAACAAGGTGGTGGATGCTCTAAGTAGAAAGGACCCAATGATTCTATCATTAATGATAATTGAGAAGGATCCAATCTAATTATATCTGATGAAGATGGACATGGGAATCATAAAGAAGGGGACATCATCAATCCTTTCAAAAATTATTTCTCAACCGTCTCTTTTGGAAAGGTTAATGGATTCTCAAAAGGATGATGTGGGAATTCAGAAGAAAGTGGAAGCTATCAGAAAAGAGAAATCCTCGATGTTCAATGTTAATGAAGAAGTAATTTTGTGATTTGGGAAAATTCTATGTGTTCCATCATGTTCAGAGTTGAAGAAGGAACATTTGGATGATGAAAATAGTACAAACTTCTCCATTCACCCAGGAAACACAATGATGTGTCGAGATCTCTGAGAGCATTATTAGTGGGATAATATGAAGAAAAAGATCACTAAGTATACATTAAAGTGCCTTGTGTGCCAGCAAGTGACGACAGAGAGTAAGAAGTCTGCAAAGATGATGAGACCATTTCCCATACCAGCATAGAAATTGGAGAACTTCCCCATAGAATTTGTCTCCAGACATCCGAAGACATCCAAAGGAATCAATGAAATCTGGGTTATTTTGAATCATCTTACCAAGTCTGCACACTTCAGTGCAATTAGGGAGGATTTCTCATTAGATCAAATGACACAAATATACATCAGGAATGTGGTAAGGCTACATGGACTACCACTATATATTGTATCTGATAGAGAACCAAGATTCACCTCTATGTTTTGGAAGAGTCTTCAACATGCTCTGGATATTGAGTGGAACTTCAGTACAACTTATCATCCTCAAACTGATGGCCAATATGAGAAGACTATCTAAAAACTTGAGGACATGATGAGATCATGTTCAATGGACTTTAAAAGAGGATGAGATCAACATATTCCTCTAGTTGAATTCTAATATAATAATAGTTTCCACTCAAGAATCCGAATTATACCTTATGAAGTCCTGTATGGGAAGAGGTGCAAAACACCGACATGTTGGGATGAAGTTGGTGTGCATAAGCATCTAGGACCAGAAATGGTTGAAGAAATAGTGGAGAAGGTGAAAACCATTTAGCAGCATATCAAGGAAGCCTAGAGTTGACATAAGAGTTATGCAGATAACCATCGATGAGGCCTTGAGTTAAAAGATGGAGGTGTTGTGTTTCTACACGTATCTCCATGGATGAAGGTCATATGGTTTGGAAAGAATGGGATGTTCGGTCCTAGGTATATCGGCCCCTTCGAGATTCTTGATCGTGTCGGGGTTTAGGCCTATTGACTAGCACTTCAACCTACCATGGCCAAAGTACATGATGTCTTTCATGTATCCCTCTTAAGGAAGTACATACCAAACCCTTCACATTTACTATCTTCAAAGGTAGTATAGTTAGAGGATGATCTTTCTTATGAGGAGAAACCAGGAAAGGTATTTGATCGTAGAGAAAAAGTTCTATGAAACAAGACAATGCCCCTCGTCATGGTGTTGAAGAAAAACCAAAAGTTTGAAGAAGTGATGTGGGAATCATAAGAAATGATGAAGAAGATTTACCCACATTGGATTTAGTTTGGGAAAAGGAAATTTCAAGGATGAAATTTCTTAAGGGGGAAGATTGTAACAACCCAAAAATTTAATAATGAAAATTCCACTTGGTCTATTTAAATGTGTTCTTATGGTTATGTATAATGTATGCACTTATTTGGTTCTATGTTTTGGTTTTTAAAATACCATTATGAATTGTGACCATTGCTAATATAGCTGTTGAATAGTGATCAAATGTTTAGTATAAACATAGGGCTTTAACATATCCAATTTATTCTGAAAAAAGGAATGGTTGACCTCATCTAGTAGAAATACACCATACGAAGCCCATTTATCAGAGCATGGAAAGGAGGTGGCATCATTATGATTTTCTCTTGACCAATCCCAAGACTATCTTGAATACATTAAGCTTGAGCGGAACCGCCTACAAGAGAAGTGGAAGTAGATAGAGATTACCACTCGAGAAATGTTATTCGAGCCACCCCAAGAGACTGTCACCATCGCGCACCATACCCTAAGGTCTTATACAGTTGTTTTAATGGGTTATGTAACAAGAACCTAGTACTAAGATTATGTACATTACTCTTGTATAGAGAATATACATTCTTTTTATTATTCTTACTTTGTAAATAGTTTTTAATTCACAAATAGTAATTTTAGTTAATATTCAACTAAGAGATATATTTTGATGAATTAATGGATTTTTAATTAAATATTATTTTAATAAAATATTATTATAATTATTAAAATAATTTTTATTAAAATTAAATTATTGTACAATTTTATGAATGTAATTGTATTTTTTATTAAGGTTTGAAAGTTGTTTTTTTCAAAACCCATTAATTTTCGATAAAACTTTGTTTTTATTTTAAAATTAAAAATTCACATATTTGTAAAATTATTTAGATAAAATGAATATTATTTTTGGAATCAGGACATAAAAATTATCCAATAGTATTTTTTTCAAAATATTCCGAGAGTCGATTTTTTGGTAAAAATTAAATACTGTTTAAACATATAATGTGTTTTATGACATCATAATGACCCAATAGTGATGTAATAAAATACTATAAATTTAGTTTTCGGCCAATATATGTTTTTCCATTAAAATAATCTGATTTTGGGATTATTTTATTTATTATACAAAGATTAAGTGGACCCTTCATGGGTTATAAAACATTTTTTCTTTTTAAATTGTTTTCCCTGAGAGTGTGACTAACCTCCACATAAGCAACACTATTATTTTAAGAGGTTAGGCCATTGGAATTATAAAATATTGTTTTCCACTCCCCTTTAGTAAAAAACATTATAAATACCTGGTTCTGGTTTTTTTGATTAGTTTAATGTGTGGTGTCCCAAACCAAAATAATAAAGAATTCCCCCTCATTTCCTATATAAACCCACCCAAGATACCACTTACTCATTATTCAATGAATTTGTAGTTCATCCAACATCTTCCCTCCTATATATATAATCCTCCCAAGGTGCCCCAAGATCCCAAGAAGCCTCTCTTAAGCCTCTCCCAAGCTTTTGGTATCACACTTCCATGTAAAGGATTCTCACTTTCCTTATTTAAGTCAAAGTTTCCATTTATTGTTATGCCCTTTTATTTTCAATTATAAATGTTGGTGTATGATTTCTCACCCCCATACCTCACTCTTAATTTTTGAATAATTAGATATCCCCTTTCTCTTTCATTAATTCCTTCCATGTATACCCATTACCATGCCGAAATTCCATAAGGAATTTCTCTCCCCTCATATACATTCATGTAATTCATTTGTATCATGAATCTAAATTCCATTAAAATTTCTAGGACATGTATATATATGACCACATTACTATAAATTTTATGTACATATGATGATAAACTACTTTCTCTCTCACTAACAATTTTTATGAGTTTTTATGTCACGTCGTTACACTGCCAAAATTGCATCGTGATTTTTCAAGACAAAGTCATTGTGTAGTGAATACCATGCCCACATCCCTATCATGGGTATTCACCTTTATGAATATTTAATTATTGTTTAAATAGTTTCATGTATTAATTCCTCACTCATTTATCATGGAATAAATGATGATGTTTAATGAGTCCATGTGAAACACTTATGCATCAAATGAAATATTTAAGAAGGGTGCACCCTAATAGAGCTCCATGCGTTGGGTAAAGTATAGTATCATGATAATTCCTGATAAATGAGTGTTGACTCATTCTATTTAAAGTACAGTAAGGTTTTACTCATGCTTCATGTGAAATGAGGGTTTACTCATTCTCCATGTGCAATAAGCCCTGGCTCATGCTAATTCCATGTTAAGTGTTGTTGCTACATATCCATGTTATGATTATCATGATATATCATGACTATATGTTCATGCTTCTCCTATTCTAAATTGATATACCTATTGTCTAAAATGTATTGTATTCCTCAAGTTATTCCATGCTTATTCCCTTTCTGGGCTTTATTGCTAACCCTTTTCTTATGCATGTCCTCAGGTTAAACTATGCAATGCTATGTACATGGGAATGTATTGGTCATGTAAACGATGTTTTCAATAAGATGTTGTTTTCTTTGAATTATGTTGTTATGTAATTTTATTAATCCCCAAATACACTAGACATATCGATATTCTATGTTGTATCAAGTGATGGTTTTATGTAATGAATCATGTTTATGTATGTAATAAAGAGCAGGGTTGTTATAGTAGGTATCAGAGGATAGGTTTATTTATTTTTGTGATTAGGATTAGAAAACCCTAGTGAAGCCTTAGAGACAAGACTATGTATAATAAAAACTTCCCTATGTTTTGGTGGTTATTGAGTAAGAGTTTTATCAAGAAAATATATCCCTGCCTAGATAAAAGAAGGTAGAGGTGGCTCTGGAACAGATGTACCTAGGGGTGAAAACCTTGACAAGGACTTTCAGGCATGACATGGGGTATCTTGTTACACGACAGTGGGCCTTTCTACACTTTTGGTTATGAAAATCCCAAGGGATATTCTTTGGTAAATTAAAAAGCATAGTATGAACCATTATTAAGGGAATTTAATACAAAAATTCCCCTAAGAATATATATTAGAATGTAGATCATGGATAACATTGATTGAATCCCACACATTCATTAGTAAGGAAACAAAAGCAATTTAAAAGTCATCAGTTTTTTCATTGGATTACCCTTTATGTGTTACCCCTAACTTTCCTTTTATTATATCCAATGGATGTTAATAGGGGGACCTAGGCTAACAACCATTGTGAAGATCAATGTGATGACTATTCTAATACGATGCCCAATACGATGGGAGCGAGAATCGAGAACTTTTCCACAATTATCTCTCAGTTAACTCAATATTTGAATAGAAACATGGGTCTTGAAGAATGTTTAACCCCCCTAAGAAAGAAGAAGTTGGTATCAAAAGCTTCATGAGACAAAGGCCTTCTACTTTTATTGGATTATCTGATCCCTCAATCGCTGAAAAATGTATCAACTCCATTGAAAAACTAGTCTCCATACTTTAATGTTTCGAAGAAGAGAAGGTTGTCATGGTTGATTATCATATGGGAGTTTAAGTTTATCAATGTTGGATATTTATTAAACATATGAACCCTGAGGAGGGGATCATGGAGTTAGAATGGAAGGATTTATAGAAGATATTTTTTGATAAAAATTTTCTGTGCACTGTCTGGCTTAAGATAGAAAGGTACTTCCATGATATCATAAAAAAAGATGATGAATCCATCAGAGAGTACAAGGAAATCATCACAAGGCTTGCACGATATGCCTCCGAATTTATTGTTACCCACAAATGCATGGTTGACCATTACATTGATTGGATGAAACCTAGCCTGTAGAAATTCCTAGTGATCCGTGACTTTGACAGCTATGAGGAAATTGTCTGATGTACGCTCAATGCTGAAACGGATATCAAAAAAATATAGGGGTATCATGGGGATAAGAATCGTAAGGTGGATTTAAGTTATATAGGTGCGATGGATAAATCCAATGGTTCTATGAAGATCCAACACCCACTTTCCAAAGGTGATGAAAGAAGCACCCCTGAAATTTCATAAAGGGGACATGGAAAGGCTTTAGTTGTAAAAGAGAAGGACACCTAGCTATTAAATCCGGATAAGAAACCCCATAGCTACGACATAGGAGATAATGATCTGTTTGACTCTCAATGCGTTTTTAATTTCTTCAACTACAAAGAATGAGGGCATCTTGAAAATCGGTACCTAAAGACAAGGGTTTTTTCAGGAAACCAACAACCTCCAAGGATGAAAGGGTGAGATTTTTCCATCACTACCGCCTAAGTGAAACTCTACAACAAAGAGGTGATAGATACATTAGTTATTCATTCATGAATAGTTAATGTACCTTTTGATTCTAGTTTTACACTTTTGTTTATATCTCAAAAGTCTTGTGGAACAATCCCAACACCACCAAAAATAATGTATGTATAGATGTTGGTGAGTATTGAAAATGAGGAAATCATTCCGTCCCATGAATATAACTCCTCCCTGGTCACAATCTAGGGATTGAACATTCATAGAACCACATCATACTACCTCTGGTGGAATTTGATGCAATTCTTGGAATGTATTTGATTTCCATATATAGAGCCAACATAAATTTCCATGAGAGGGAAACCACTCTCCATGTGGTGAAACAACCACCGATTTTTTATAGGTGCAAGGAGGAAGATGAAACTTCTTTAGTACCATCATCTCAAGCGTGGATATTACATCCCTATGACAATGCGTATCTTGATCATATTATTGAGTCTAATGAGGAAAAAATCCTTGAAGATAGTCCAATTGTGAGGGAATTCGCTGAAGTGTTTCATGAGGAATTGTCTGGTCTTCATCCCAGAAGAGATGTTGAATTCTCAATTTATATTATACCTGGAGAATTACCAATATCAAAGAATCCATATAAATTTTTTGTTGTGGAGCTTAAGGAGCTAAAGAAAAAAATATAGGAGAATCTGGATAAAGGGTATATACAGCCAAGTGCTTCACCATGGGGGGTGCCGGTCCTCTTCATCAGGAAGAAGGATGGGTCAATGTGCCTTTTCATAGATTATTTTGAGCTTAACAAAATCACAATAAAGAAAAAGAATCCTCTCCCAAGAATTGATGACTTGTTCGATCAGCTGATTAAAACACAATACTTCTCCAAGGTAGATTTGTGGTCGGGGTACTGTCAAGTTAGTATAAAGAAGGAGATATCCACATGAAATCTTTTTGTACAAGATATAGGCACTATGAATTCATAGTAATTCCTTTCAGACTCATTAATGCTCTAGAAATTTACTGGAATTTATGAATAGATTATTTATAGATTACCTCGACAAATTTTTAGTAGTCTTTATAGATGATATTATAATATACTACCAAATCATGAAGGATCATGAGGAGCATCTAAGAAATCAACTAGATACCTTACGAAAGAATAAGTTCTATAAAAAGTACAACAAGTGTGAGTTATAGATGAAGGATGTCTCATTATTGGTCCATATCATCACAAGCAATGGGATATCTGTGGATCCCTCCATGAAAACTGCAATAGAGGGATGGTTGAGGACAACATCATTAACGAATATCTGTAACATTTTGGGGGTTAGCTGGATATTATTGATGATTTGTGGGAAATTTCTCATCATTTTACAACCCTCATACCATGATAACTCTGAAGGTAGTAATGTTTTCTTGGAGCGATGAATGCGATTAAAGCTTCAAGGAGTTCAAAAGGTGGCTTATCACTATGCCCATTCTCACACTACGCACAAGTGGAGAACTTTTTGTGGTATTCAGTGATGTTTAGAAGAAGAACCTAGGCTGTGTGTTAATGAAAAATGACAAAGTAATGCTTATGCTTCAAGGTAATTGAATTTTCATGAGAAGAATTATGTAACACATTATTTGGTGTTAGATGCAGTGGTCTTCTCTTTAATAATATGGTGGAATTATCTCTTTGGGGAGAAGTGTGAAATATATACGGACCAAAAAATCCTCAAGTATATATTCACATAGAAAGAGTTTAACATGAATCTATGAAGATGGTTAGAGCTAATAAAAGACAATAACTTCTCAATCCATTACCACCCTGGGAAAGTGAACAAGGTGGAATATGTTCTATGTAGAAAGGACCCAACAATTATATCATTGATGAGAACTCATAATGATCCAATCTTCTAATATTTGATGAATATAGATGTGGGAATCATAATTAAGGGAACATCATCAATACTTTCACAAATTATTGCTCAACCATCTCTTTTGGAAAGGTTAAAGGATTCTCAAAAGGATGATGTGGGAATTCAGAAGAAAGTGGAAGCTATAATAAAAGAAAAAACCTATGAGTTAAATGTTAATGAAGAAGGAATTGTGTGATTTTGGGAAAGACTATGTGTCCATCATGTTTAGAGCAAAAAAGGAACTTTTGGATTATTCACATAGTTAAAATTTTATTCTTCACCTATTAAACATAATGACGTATCGAGATATCCGAGAGAATTATTGGTGGGATAATATAAAGAAGGATATCACTGAGTAAACCTTAATGTGCTTGGTTTGTCAACAAGTGATTATATAGAGGAATAAGTCTAAGGGGAAGATGAAACCATTTCCCATACCCACATGGAAATGGGATAACATCACAGTGGGCTTTGTTATCGGACTCTCGAAGACATCCAAAGGAAACAATGCAATATTGGTTGTTGTGGATTGTCTTACAAAGTCCGCACAAATCATTGAAATTCGGGAGGATTTCTCATTGGATCAACTGGCAAAAATATACATCAGGGAAGTGGTAAGGTTTCATGTAGTACCACTATATATTGTATCCGATCGAGAACTAAGATTCATCTCTATGATTTGGAAGAGTCTTCAACATGATATGGATACTGTTCTGAACTTTAGTAAGTCTAATCATCCTAAAAATGATTTCCAATATAAGAAGACTATTCCAAAACTTGAGGACATGATGAGATCATGTTCAATGTAATTTAAAGAGGATGGTATCAACATCATCCCCTAGTTAAATTCTCATATAATAACAATTTCCACTAGAATATCTGAATGGAACCTTATGAAGCCCTATATGGGAAGAGGTGCAGAACACTGACATTTTGGGATGATGTCAGTGATCATAAGCTGATCGGTCTAGAATGAGTCAAAGAAAAGGTGGAGAAGGTGAAAACCATTTATAAGCATATCAAGGCAGCCTAGAGTCGACCTAAGAGTTATGAAGATAACCATCAGCGAGACTTTGATTAAAAAGTTGGATACATGGTGTTTCTACGCATATCTCTGTGGAAAAAGGTCATGAGGTTTTGAAAGAAATGGATGTTAAGTCCTAGGTACATCACCCCTTTCGAGATTATTGATCCTATTAGGGTTGTGGCCTATTAACTAGAACTTCCACCTACTATGGCCAAATTACATGATTTCATTCATGTATCCCTCTTATGGAAGTACATACCAGACCCTTCACATGTACTCTCTTCAGAGGTAGTACAGTTAGAGTATGAAATTTCCTATGAGGAGAAACCAACAAAGATATTAGATCATAGAGAAAAATTTCTATGAAATAAGACAATTCCCCACGTCAAGGTGTTGTGAAAAAGCCAAAAGATTGAAGAGGTGACGTGGGAATCTGAAGAAGTTATGGAGCAGAGTTACCCAAATCTGTTTTAGTGTGGTAAAAGGAAATTTTGGGGACGAAATTTCTTAAGGGAGGAAGATTGTAACAACCCAAAAATTTAGTAATGAAAATTCCTCTTGGGTTATTTAAAAGTTTTCATATGGTTTTGTAAAACGTATGCACTTATTGTGTTATATGTTTTAGTTTCTAAAATGTTGTTATGAATTGTGATTGTTTCTATTATAGCCGTTGAACACTAATCACATGATTAGTATAAATACAGGGCTTTAACAAATACAATTTACTCAGACAAAGGAAGCGATGACCTCATTAAGTAGAATTTCCCCATATGAATCCCATCTATCGGAGCTTGTAATGGAGGTGGCTTCATTGGGCTTCACTCTTAAACAAGCCCAAGCCGAGCTTTAATATGTTAAGTTCAAGAAGAACCACTTTAGAGGGAAGTGGAAGTTGATAGAGATTACCACTCAAGCAATGTTATCTAAGCCACCCAAGAGTCTGTCACCATCGCGCACCATACCCTAAGGTCTTATGCGGGTGTTTTAAGTGGTTATGTATCAATACCCTAGTACTACAATTATGTATGTTGTTCTTTTATATAGAATATACATTATTTTTATTATTGTGTCATTTTAAATAGTGTTTAAAGCATAAATAATATTTTTAGTTAACATTAAAATAAGAAATAAAATTTGATGAATTGATGGATTTTGGAATTAAATAATATTTTAATAAATTATTATTATTATTATGAATGTGATTGTAATTTTTATTAACATTTGAATGTTGTTTGTGTCAAAACCCATTAATTTTCAACAAATGTCAGTTTTTACCTTAAAATTGAAAATTCACATATATATAAAATTATTTAGATAAAATGAATATTATTTTTTGAATCAAGACATCTAAATTACCCAAAGGTGAATTTTTCAAAATTTTTAGAGATAATCAAATTTTTGGGTAAAAATTAAATTCCGTTTAAAAATATAATGTGTTTTATGACGTCATAATGACCCAATAGTGATGTAATAAAATACTATAAACATTAGTTTCATCCAATATATGGTTTACCATTAAAATAATGTGATTTTGGGTTTGTTTTATTTATTTTGACAATGCTTAAGTGGACCTTTCAAGGCTTATAAAAAAAATTTTCTCTTTAAATTGCTTTCCTTGAGAGTGTGACTCACCTCCACATAATCAGACCTATTATTTTATGATATCTTTCCATTGAATATATAAAATATTTTTTTCCACTCCCCTTTTTAAAAAATCATGGTGAAAATAGTGGGCTATTTGTGGTTTTGATTAGTTTAATGTGTGGTGTCCCAAACAAAAATAATAATGAATTCCCCTTCCAATCGTATATAAACCCACCCAAGATCCCAATTCCTCTTCACTAAAAGCCTTTGGAGTTCATCCAACCTCATCCATACTCTCTCTAAAATCCATCCATGGTTCCCCAATCTCCAACAAGCCTCTCTCAAGCCTCTCCCAAGCTTTTGGGATCACACTTCCATGTAAGTGATTCTCACTTTCTGTATTTATGTCCAAGTTTCCTTATATTTTTATGCCATTTTATTTTCAATTATGAATGTTTGGGTATGATTTCTCACCTCCCACACACTTTTCTCATATTTTTTGAATAAAGAGTTATTCCCTTTCTCATTAATGCCTTCCATGCATACCCATTACCATGCTGAAATTTCTTAAGGAGTTTCTCCCTCCACATTTACATTCAAGTAATTATTTTGTATCATGAATCAAAATTCCATTAAAATTATCGATAAATGTATCTATATGACCCCCTGACTTTCCATTTCATGTACATATGATGAGAAACCCCTTTCTCACTCACCAACCATTTTTATGAGTTCTTATGTCACGTTGTTAAGCTGCCAGAATTGCACCGTGATTATGAAAGCCAAAGTCATTGTGTAGTGAATACCATGACCACTTCTCTATCATGGGTATTCACCATTACGCGCATTTACATATTGTTTAAAGAGTTTCATGTATGAATTCCACACTCCTTTTTTAATTCCTTGCCCCTACCTCATTGGCTTGAGGAGGCTGTGAGGGTTACTTGGCCTTAAGCGACGTTCCCAAGGCGCTAAAGGCTGGCAATAAATTCCGAGGGTTCAAGAGAAAAGTGGGGAACAATTTTACTTCAAGAGAATTACCCAAACAACCAACGAAAAACTGCAAAAAGGAAATTAATGCATTCAAATTTACCCAATCATGCCATAACACCCCAAGGTTCATACAACCGAACATTACCAAAACATCAGAGTTCAAAGGAAACAAAAGACAACCACAAAAATCCGTGACACCTCCACAACTCCACTCCAGCTCAAAACTCTATGATCCACCAAGCATCACGAGGCACCGCTAAAAGAAGGTGATTCCATACCTTTGCCCATGTCCTGATATACTATATCTACAAAGACACCAAAGTTCCAAAGCAGGTGGTGAGTACAACTACTCAGTAGGATTTCCCCAAATGACATCCCTACACACGCCACTAGGATAAACTGTTAGCACATTTATATAAAACATTTTATATAATACAATCCCATTGAAAACTTATTAAAAAATCCAAACATTCCACACAAGGGAAAGCCACAACAATCAAGCCACATGCCGGTTACCATCTTCACATTTCACTCACAACCCCCATCTACAAACATCACATAGTCAAGCAATCAACCAACAACGGGGGTACTTTCTCGACCAACCTGTTCACAACCTGAAAAGTGGTACCTTCTCAGACAATTGCCTAGATGGTGGCCCTCCCATCCATTATCCATCCATTTCCCTAATTATAGTGGCACTTTCTCGACCACTCTACAATATCACAACACATTCTAATACAAAATCCCAACCATATCCACAAAAGCATGAGCCACACAACTATCTCACATTATCGCAAACACCATCACATTCCATTTTCATGCTCCAGTTCATTTCCGTTTTAATATCAAGATTTTAAAATCATCCAATTGAATCCATTTCCAACAAAAACCATTTTTACACAAAAACACCAATTTCATGCCAAAACCACCAATTTCATCACCCATCAATTTTACAAAAAAATTTCCACATGATTTACCAATTAAATTTCAAGCACACAATTTAATTGTAAATGAACCACAAAATTCCACCAAGTGGAGTCAAGAGAGAAGCCACCAACCTTTAGGGTTACCGAGAAATCGTTCCACACCCAACCGCACCTCTGAAACCGGAGAACGCACCCCTGAAACCTCTCTAGATCCTCTTCCCTAACACGCACAATACATAAAACATAATCCAAGGCCACCAAAACCCTATATCTACACAAAAAAAGTGTATATCTAGAAAACGAAGAAGGTGGTATGAGTAGATCTAGAGGAAAGCACAAAGAAACCATGGGAGAAGACTTACCCGGGAGGAATTTCCTTTAAACCCTCTTGAATCATCTTCAAAATCCTTCAAAAATGAGTGGGAGAGCCCTTCTAGCCCTTGAGAACTGAAAATCCTGAGTGAGGATCAAGTGGGAGGAAGAGAGGAGTGTTTTAGGTGATGCCCGAAGGAGCCCAGACTTAAAAACCAAAACATTAAGTGGCCGCACGGTTTGGAAAACCGTGCGCTAACCGTGTGCAGACCACTGCCTTGAGAGAAGGTGCCCACAAGGTTTCCTCGTAGGGTTTGGAATACCGTGCGCAGGCCTTGCGTAGCCTACTACGACTCCCTACATGGTTTCCTGGAGCATCCGCATGGTTTACACTAACCGTGCTCAAACCGTGCGCCCATTTAAAAGCCTCCCAACTCATCCAAAAAAATTCCAAACTGTCCCCACCTTTTCCCATCTCATCTGATGTTCGTAAACACATAAAAAATATAAACAAAGGCTACATAACTCAAACTGGGGGTACTACATTCTCCACACCATTGTAATTTCCTTCCTCAGAAAGTAGTGACCCCACCCTTTGCTAAAATAGTTCGGGACACTGCTCGACCATTTCTTTCTGCTGTTCCCAAGTTTTTTCATTGATCTGGCCATGTTTCCACAAAACTCAAACTAGACCGATGCTTTTACCACGCAAGACATTCTCTTGCCTATCCACAACCAGAACTGGCATGTGCACCAACGAAAGATCTGTCTCCAGATGAACATGATCCCATCGAATAACATGGCCTATATCCGACTGATACTTTTTCAACTGTGACACATGAAACACATTGTGTACCGAACTGAACCTAGGTGTAAAAGACAACCGATAAGACACCTCACCAACCCTCTCAACAATCCCAAAAGGTACAATGTACCTCGGAGATAACATTCCTTGTTTCCCAAACCGGCGATGTCCCAACCGAGGAGAAATCCTAAAGAAAACATGATCACTCACCTCGAACAACAACGATCATCGACGATGATCCGCATAAGATCTATGACGACTCTGAGCCATCTCCATCCTCCTCCTGAACAACATGATCATTTCTATAGCCTACTGGAAAAGACTCGGTCCAACCATCAAAGACTCACCCGTTTCCACCCAACATAGTGGAGAACGACATGACCGCCCATAAAATGCTTCAAACAGAGCCATCTGTATGGATTCTCGATAACTGTTATTATATGAGAATTCAACTAAGGATAGGTGCTCCTCACATAAGCCACCAAAACCCATCACACAAGCCCGCAACATATCTTCCATGGTTTGTATCATCCTCTCGGATTGGACATCAATATGAGGGTGATATGTCATACTCGTGGTCAACTTTGTTCCAAGGTCTTGCTACAAAGATTTCCAGAAACGGGATGTAAACCTCATATCTCTATCTGATACGAGCGAAACTGGAACAACATGCCTCTTTACCACCTCCCGGACATAGATTTTCGACAGATCCTCCACCGTATGAGATTCACGAATTGAAATGAAATGGGATGAATTTATTAGCTGATCCACTATCTCCCAAATGGCATCGTGTTTTCTGACTGTTCTTGGGAGACCTGTGACAAAATCCATCGCTATATACTTCCATTTCCAAACAGGGATTGGTAAAGACTACAACATTCCCACTGGCCTCTAGTGCTCTGCCTTGACCTGCTTGCATGTCAAGAATCATGAAACGAAATCAACCACTCTTCTTTTCATTCCATCCCACCAGAACTGAACTTTCAATCCCTTATACATCTTCTAAATTCCAGAGTGAACAGATCACCTAGAATGATGGTACGCCCTAAGAAGATCCTTCTGACAAGCCACTCGTACAACTATCCATTTCCAAAAAACACAAAACTAATTCTTTATTCAGCTGCTAACCCTCAATGGTCTCCCCACCGTTGAATTTCAACCTCATGGTCTCACACTCCAAATCAGACATCTTCACCTCTTTAACCAAGCCTGCTAAGTCTAGAAGCAAGGAAACTGGAAAGAAGACCACTTTATTGCATTGGTCCTCACCTTCTAGCCGCATGTCAGCTATCACTTACATCAACTGCCACTGGTCTGATCCCTGCCTCACCACCTGAGCATATGATTTCCTACTTAATGAATCTGCCACCGAATTTCCCTTACCCGGTGTGTACATTAAGTCAAAATCAAACATCTTGATATATTCCATCCATCTCCTTTGCCTCAAGTTCAGATCCCTTTGTGAGAAAATGTTCTTCAAACTCTTATGATCCGTGTAGACTATGAATTTCTCACCAAAGAGATAATGGCGCCACATTTTCAAATCATGTACCACTACCGCCAACTCCAAATCATGAGTTGGGTAGTTCTTCTCCTGAACCCTCAACTTTTGTGAGCCATACACAACCACATGATCCCATTGCATAAGGAAACACCCCAACCCTGATCCCGATTCATCACAATACACCACGTACCCTTTCCATGGTTCTGGAAAAACCAAGATTGGTGCTGATGTAAGGAAACCCTTTAGTTATTGGAAACACTACTAATACTATTCATTTCATTGGAATGGAACATTATTCCTTTTCAAAGCTGTCATTGGTGAAGCCAACCGTGAAAAGTCACAAAAAAACGCCTATAATAAACAGTTAGACCACGGAAACTCCGTATCTCAAACACATTATTTAGCAGTTGACATGAGATAATGACCTCTATCTTTTCTGGATCTACTGAAACACCCTTTTCAGAAATCACATGGACAAGAAAATGAACTTCCTGTATCTAAAAGTCACATTTTGACAATTTGGCATAGAATCGATTATCTCTCAAGATCCCCAGCACTATCGCCAAGTGTTTTTCATGCTCCTCCATTGTCTTTGAATACACGAGAATATCATCCACAAAAACCACCACGAATGAATCCAGATATCTCTGAAATATCTGATTCATCAATGACATAAACACTGCTGGTGCATTCTTTAGACCAAAGGGCATAACGACGTACTCATAATGGCCATATCGACTTCTGAAAGCTGTTTTAGAAATATCCTCCTTCCTTACTCTAAATTAATGATATCCCGATGTCAAGTAGATTTTGGAGAACCACTAGGCTCCCCTCAACTAGTCAAACTGGTCATCAATTCTTGGAAGTGGATATCTGTTCTTTATCATCACTTGGTTAAGTCGACGATAATCAACACAAAGTCTTAAAGTTCCATCGGCATTTTTCACAAACAATACCGACGCTACCCACAAAGATGTGCTAGGCCGGATAAAGCCTTTATTTTATAACTCCTCGAACTGGAATTTCAACTCCCTCAATTCTGCAGGTTCCATCCAGCAAGATGAAAGTGAGATAGGACTGGTCCCTAGAAGGAGATCAATCGTAAACTCCACTTCTCTTACAGGAGGTAACCCGGAGAATTCTTCGGAAAAAACGTCCTTGAACTGATCAACCACTGCTAAAAAAACACTATTACTGAAACCCTCTAACAATTCCAATGACAATGCCTCCAACTAATATGATAACATGCCAACTGCCGGTGCCAACAAGACTTCTGCAACCTGCTTCTCATGCCTCTCTCTCCTAAAGAGATGTCTAACCCCATCGTGTGTCTTAAAACTCACTGTTCGCACATCACAATCAATGTGGGCCTTAAACGCCATTAGCCAATCCATGCCCAAGATTACATCATAGCCATCCATCTCTTGTACTGAAAAATCCCACACCATCCCAATCTCGCCCACAATGATACAGCATGATCTACACAAGAAGGCTTGACACTCTTTTCTACCAAGATGGGTTTGAAGTTTCAAACCCAAACGCATCATCTCTACCTTTAAACCCAACAACTCAACAATGCGTGCAGAAATAAAAGCGTGTGAAGAACCCGTATCAAACAACACTTGCATGCAAGTAGAATTTAATAGAATAGTACCTTGTACTATGGATGGTCCCGACTAATCATCCACCACAATCTGGTCAGCTCCGAACAACATCTTAGTTGCTACACCCTGGTCTTTACCCCCTTGTTGAGGTGTCTTGGTGTTCCGAGAATCACTATGACTAACCTTACCTTGCTGATTAGGGGTATGCTGCTGACCCCGTCCAGTCGATGAATAGGACGCCTGCGATCCTTGCAGGGTGTCACGCACACCCATCCACTGTGTATTACTACAGTAGCGCTGGAGATTCCCCATATGCTTACAACTATAACATGATCTGGGTTGTTTCGTGCAATCCTTCTTGATATACATCGAGGAGCCACACTGAAAACAACCCAATTTACTCTGGGGCTTCAGAGGAAGGTTCACTGACCCCGTCGTCGCATTTTGTGTCGTGCTCCCGCTCTGGGAATATGTGTCCCTCTTCTGCTTGAACCCAACGTTAGAGTTCCCATTAGTCCCTGTGGGTATTACAACGCTTCCTCCACCCGAAGTTCCCAATAGATCTCGCTCAGCTACTGAGGATCGATTAACCGTTTCTGTGTAGTCCCTGATACACAGTACCACTATTTTAGAATGGATTTCCTGCCTCAAGCCCACCTCATAAATCCTTGCTTTCTATGACGTGCTACCCGGCACCTCGGGTGCAAACTGCACTAATCTCACAAACATAGCTGCATATTCCATTACCGACATCTGTTCTTGCTTCAAACTGAAAAATTCAGTTATACGCTGAATCTTGAACATATGAGGGTAGAATTGTTTGTTATACAATTCCTCAAAGGTTTCCCACATCATACCCTTCTCTGTCCCCGCTTGGACTACCAGCTCCGACCATTGAAGGGAAAGATCCTACAGCAAATACGTTGCTACCTTGACCTTCAGCTCAGCCGAGGTTCCCAAGAATTCAAAAATTCTATTTATTCGGGACAACCATGCCTCTACCCTTTCTGGGTCTGCATCACCCCTTAAAATAGGTGGGTTCTGCTCTTGAAACTAAGTCGCATAGTCAACATTCTTGGGATCTTCCACTATATTTATACTTCCCACTTCTTGGAAGGCTTGGAATATACTTTTCACTAGCTACTGGTTCAACTGGGGATCAGGTGCAACCACATTCTCATCAGCCACTTCTGGTTGGTCTCTACGATGCCTACCCGGTGCCATTTCTATAAAAATAAAACAAACAAGCATCAGTATCCCTTCCGTATACATCACGAATCAACCATGTCAAGTACCATTTCATAACAATAAATCACGACCAGCATTTTCATTCTTGCACATTTCCCATGTTGCACCATTTTTGAAAATCAGCCATTTTCAAAATACCATGTTTATTCACATTTCAGGTTCACATATTTGAAAAACCATTTTTCAATTCAACCCATAAATCATTAAACCCAATGAAATATGCATCCTAGAGGGAAGTCGTTTCTATCATATATATCATGCTCATCTCATTGGCTACACCCACGGCAATGAGATTTCCAAAGCCTATAAGTGTCTTCAAAACACTTATATACCCAACTCCCTAGTAACATGAAGTTCAGCAGAAAAGGGTTAGCTATGTACTTTTATGCTATACATTCCATGTTCTGATAGTCCTACACCTTGCTGCCATCCTGACTCAGGGAATAACCAATAACGAATGTCAACTCCAAATCTGAGAATCAACTCCAAAGGACCGAACAAGCTGATACCACTTGTAATGCCCCGCCCCTACCTCATTGGATTAAGGAGGCGGTGAGGGTTACTTGGACTTAAGATATGTTCCCAAGGTGCTAAAGGCTGGCAATAAATACTGAGGGCTTCAATAGAAAAGTGCGGAACAATTTTCCCTCAAGAGGATTACCCAAACAACAAACGACCAACAACAAAAAAGAAATGCATGCATTCCAATTTACCTAATCGTTCCATAACAAACCAAGGTTCATACAACTGAACATTACCAAAACATCAGAGTACTACGGAAACAAAAGACAACCACGAGAATTCGTGACACCTCCATAGATCCACTCCAGATCCAAACTACATTCTCCCCCAAGCATCACGAGGCACCGCTAAAAGAAGGAGATGCCTTAAATTTTCCCATGTCCCGGTATACTACATATACAAAGACACCAAAGTGACAAAGCAGGGTGTGAGTACAACTACTTAGTAGGATTTCCCCAAATGACATCCCTACACATGCCACTAGGATAAACCGTTAGCACATTTATATAGAAAATTATATATAAAACAATCCCATTGCAAACATATTACAAAATACAAACAGTCCACAAAAGGGAAAGCCATAACAATCAAGCCACATGCCTGTTACCATGTTCACATTTCACTCACAAGCCCCATCTATAAACATCACATAGTCAAGAAATCAACCAACCAATTCACATTCAGAAAAGTGTTACTTTCTCGACCACTTTCCTAGATGGTGGCCCTTCCATCCATTATCCATCCATATCCCTGATTATAGAGGCACTTTCTCGACCACTCTACAATATCACAACACATTCTAATACAAAATCCCATCCATATCCACACAATCATGAGCCACAAAACAATCTCACATTATTGCAAAAACCATCACATATTGTTTTCATGCTCCACTTCATTGTCATTTTAAAATCAACATTTTAAAATCAACCAATTGAATCCATTTCCAACAAAACCCATTTTTACCCAAACATCACAATTTCATGCCAAAACCCCCAATTTCACCACCCATCAATTTTCCAACGAATTTTCCACATGATTTACCAATTAAATTTCAAGCACACAATTTAATTGTAAATTCACCACACAATTCCACCAAGTGGACTTGAGAGAGAGTCCAAATACATTTAGGGTTCCCGAGAAATCAACCCACACGCAACTGCACCTCTGAAACTAGCAAACACACCACCGAAACCTCTCTAGATCCTCTTCCCTAACACCGACACGCCTTAAAACATCATCCAAGGCCACCAAAACCCTATATCTAGACACAACAAGTGTAGATATAGAAAAACAAGAAGGTGGGAAGAGAATATCTAGAGGAAAACACAAAGAAACCATGGGAGAAGACTTACCTGAGAGGAATCGCCTTCAAACCCTCTTGAACCCTCTTCAAAACCCTTCCAAAATGAGTGGGAGTTCCCTTATAGCCCCTGAGAATCGAAAATCATGAGTTAGGCTCGAGTGGGAGGAAGAGATGAGTGTTTTTGGTCAAGCCCGTGGGATCCTAGACTTAAAAACCACAACTTTAAGTGGCTGCACAGTTAGCCCGTACGGTTTGGAAAACCGTGCGCTAACCGTGCGCACACCACTGCCTTGAGAGCAGGTGCCCGCATGATTTCCTTGCACGGTTTGGAAAACCCTGCACAGTCCGTGCATAGCCTACTGTCTCTCCTTGCACGGTTTCCGGGAGCATCCGCACGGTTTACACTAACCGTGCTCAAACTGTGCACCCCTTTAAAATCCTCCAAACTCATCCAAAAACATTCCCAAACTCTCCCGATGTTTTCCAAACTCATCCCATGCCCGTAAACTCATAAAAAATCATAAACAAAGTCTACATACCTCAAACCGGGGGTACTACACCTTTATTGAGGAATAAATGATGATGTTAAATAAATTTATGTTTTATGATCCATGTGTCACACTTAGGAATGAAATGAAATTTTTAATAAGGGTGTGCCCTAATAGCGCTACAATGAATTGGGTAATGTATAGTATCATGATACGTCATGTGTAATGAGTGTTGACTCATTCTAATTCATGTGAAACAAGGGTTTTACTCGTGCTTCATATGCAATGAGGGTTTACTCATGCTCCAAGTTCAATGATCCTTGGATCATGTTAATTCCATGTTAAGTGTCGTTGCCACATCTCCATGATCTGATTATCATGCTTTATCATGCCTTCATGTTCATGTTTCTCTTATGATACATTTATATGCCTATTGTCTAACATGTATTGTATTCCTCATGTTATTCCATGTTTATTCCCTTACTAGGCTTTATAGCTCACCCTTTTCTTATGCATGTCCTCATGTTATCTCATGAAATGATAAGTATGAGGGAATGTAGTGGTCATGTAAAGGATGTTTTCAATAAGATGTTTTTTTTCTATTCTTTAAGTTGTTATGTAATGTTCCTAATCCATAAATACACTTGACATCTCAATCTTCTATGTTTTACCAATTTATGGTTTTATGTAATATATCTTGTTTAAGTATGTAATAAAGAGAAGGGTTGTTACAGTTAGTATTTGATGACAGGTTTAGTTATATTTGGGTTTTGGATTTGGAAAACATAGTGAAGCCTTAGATACAAGAATAAGTATAATGATAAAATCCCAAAGTTTTTGTGGGTACTGAGTAAGTGTCTTATCAAGAAAATGCATCCCTGTCTAGATACGAGAAGGTAGAGGTGGATCTGGCACAGTTATACCTATGGGGGGAACCCTAATATGATGTTTTGGGTTTGAACTGAGGTATCCTGGTACATGAAAACATGTCTTTCTTTACTCTTGGTTATGAATCTCTCAAGGGATATGCTTTGGTAAATTAACAAGATTAATATGAACAATTATTAATTGAATTAAAAAACCCCCCTTAAGAATATATATTAGAAAGTAGATCATATAATACATAGATTGAAGCATATAGATTCATAAGTTATGGAAATTAAAGATATTTATAAGTCATCATTTTTGTCCTTGGATTTCCCTTTATGTGTTGCCCCTAAATTTCCTTTTTATTCTAGCCAATGGCCGGTAATAGGAGGACTCCGACTAAAAACCAATGTGATGATCAATGTGATGACTGTGCTAATGAGATGACCAATCTCATGGGAGTGGGTATCATGAACTTTGTCACGATTATTTCTCTGTTAAGTCAATATTTGAATAGAAACATGGGTCAAGAGGAACATTCAACTCCCACTAAGAAAGAACAAGTCACTATAGAAATATTTATGAGACAAAGACCTCATACTTTTAATGGCTCATCTGATCCCTCAATTGCTGAAAATTTTATCAACTCCATTGAAAAAATCTTCTCCATCTTACAATGTTCCGAACAAGAGAAGGTTCTCCTGGATTCTTATCATATGGTGGGTGATACTAATCAATGTTGGACATTGATAAAAAATATGAATCTTGAGGAGGAGATCGAGGCATTTGAATGAAAGGATTTCTAGAAGATGTTTTTTGATAAATATTTTCTGCACACCCTCCGGCTTAAAATGGAAATGGAAATTCTTTCCCACAAGAAAAAAGACAATGATTCCGTCAAAGAGTATGAGGAAAAATTCATAAGGCTTGCACGATATGCCTTAGACTTTGTTGTTACCCCCAAATTCAAGGTTGATAACTTCTTTAGTGGGTTCAAACCTAGCCTTTGGAAGGTCCTGGCAATATGTGACTTCGACAGCTGTGATGAAATTGTCCGATGTGACCTCAAGGTCAAAATGGAGATTGGTGAATCTCAACGGTATTATGTGGATAAGAAGTGTAAGGTGGATTTCAATTCTAGTGGTCCGATGGATAAATCCAATGGTGATAAGAATATCTAGCACCCCAATTTCTAATGGAGCAGAAAGAAGCACCTCATTAATTGATTGAAGGGGATAAAAAATTATTTAGGTGTGGAAGAGGAGGACACCAAGATGGTAACTACAAACAAGAAAAACCCATAGCTATGATAGAGGATAGGAACAATATGTTTGACTCTCAACATGTTGTTCATTGATTCATCTGCAAATAAACATTGTATCATTCAAATCAGCGCCCTAAGGCAAGGGTTTTCAGAGGCAACCAAAAACCTCCATGTTAGAAAGGGCGAGATTTTTCCATCACTACCATTGAAGTGAACCCCGAGAATGAAGTTGTGACAGGTACACTAGTTATTAATTCCAGAATAGCAATCACATATTTTGATTCAAGTTCTAAACATTATTTTATATCCCTAAAATTTAGTAGAACAATCCCAACACCACCAAAAATCATGGAATTAAAGATTTTAGTGAGTATAGAAAATGGTGAAATAATTGCATCTCATTAATATAACTCCTCCCTGGTCACAATATGTGGATTGAACATTCTGTAGAACCTATTAATTCTCCCTCTAGTGTAATTTGATGAAATTCATGGAATGAATTAGATTTCCATATAGAGAGCCAATATAAATTGCTGTGAGAGGGAAATCACACTCCATGTGGTAAATCGACACACGATTCTGTACAAGTGACAGTAGAAAGATGAACCCTCTTTAGGACCATCATCTCAAGCATGGATATTATATCCCTATGAGAATGTGTATCTGGCTTAGATGATTGAGTCTAAGAAGGCAACCATCCTTGAATACATGATTATTGTAAGGGAATTCAGTGAAGTGTTTCCTGAGGAATTTTTTGGTCTTCCTTCTCGATGAGATGTTGAATTCTCAACTGATTCAATACCTGGGGCATTTCCAAAATCCAAGACTCCATATAGAATGGCTATTGTGGAGCTTGAGGAGCTGAAGAAACAATTACAGGAGAATCTAGATAAAGGGTTTATATTCCCATGTGCTGCACCACGGGGTGCACCAGTCCTCTTCATCAAGAAGAATGATGGGTCAATGCACCTTTGCATCGATTATCGTGAGCTTAAAAAAATCACGATAAAGAACATGTATCCTCTCCCATGAATTGATGACTTGTTTGATCATTCAGGTGGATAAAAATACTTCTTCAAGGTAGATTTTTGGTCGGGATATTATCAAGTAAGGGTGAAGAAGGAAGATATCCCCAAGACTGCTTTTCGTATAAGATACATGAACTATGAATTCATAGTAATGCCTTTTGGACTCACTAATGCTCTAGTAATCATTATGGACTTAATGAATATAGTCTTTAGAGATTACCTCAACAAATTTGTGGTAGTATTTATAAATGATATTCTAATATACTTCAAAACCATGGAGGATCATGAGGAGTATCTAAGAACTATACTAGGGGCCCAATAAAAGGAAAATCTTTATGAAAAGTACAACAAGTGTGGGTTATGGTTGAAGGAGGTCACATTATTGGGTCATATCATCACAAGAAATAGGATATCTATGGATCCCTCCAAGAAAACTACAATAGAGGGATGGTTGAGAGAAACATCAGTAATGAATATCCATAGCATTTTGGGTAAGATGTATATTATCGATGATTTGTGAGAAATTTCCCATGATTTTCCAACCCTCTTACTAAGATAAATTTTAAGGGATTAATGTTTTAATGGGGTGATGAATACGAAGAAAGCATCAAAGAGTTGAAAAGGAGGCCTATATATGCACCCATGCTCACCTTAACAATAAGTGGAGAACTTTTTACAGTATTCAGTAATGCTTTGAAGAAGGGATTGGACTTTTTGTTGTCGCAAAATGAAAAAGTCATTCCCTATGTTTCAATGAAATTGAAAGTTCATGAGAAGAATTATCCTACACATGATATGGAGTTGGCTATAGTGATCTTTGCTTTAAAAATTTGGCATCATTATCTTTTTGGGGAGAAGTGTGAAATATATACAGATCAAAAAATCCTCAAGTATATATTCTCATATAAAGAGTTGAACATGAACCAATGAAGATGGTTAGAGATGATTAAGGATTATGACTTATCAATATATTACCACCCTTAGAAAGCAAACAAGGTGTAAAATTCTCTAAGTATAAAGGACCCTGTGATTATATAATTGATGATAATTGAGAAGGGTCCAATATTCTTTGATTTGATGAATATGGACATGGAAATCATAAATAAGGGAACATCATCAATCCTTTCACAAATTACTACTAAACTATCTCTTTTGGAAAGGTTAAAGGATGATCAAAAGGATGTTGTGGGTATTCTGAATAAATTGAATGCTATCATTAAAGAAAAATCCTCGATGTTCAATGTTAATGAAGAAGGAATAATGCGATTTGGGAAAAGACTATGTGGTCCATCATGTCTAAAGTAGAAGAAGGAACTTTTGGATGATGCGCATAGTTCAAATTCCCCTATTCATCCAGGAAACACAATGATGTGTCCATATCTCTGAGATAATTATTGGTAAGATAATATGAAGAATGAGATCGCTGAGTATACATAAAAGTTCCTGGTGTGTAACCAAGTGAAGCAAGAGAGGTAGATGTCTAAGGGGATGATTCAAAAACTTCCCATACCAATATGGAAATGGGAGAACATCACCATGGACTTTATCACCAGACTTTGAAAGACATCCGAAGGCAATAATGAAATTTGGGCAGTTGTGGATCATCTTACAAAATCTGCACACATCATTGCAATTAGGGAGGATTTATCATTGGATCAAATCGCATGAATATACATTAGGTAAGTGGTAAGTCTGCATGGAGTACCACTATCTATTGTATCCAATTGGGATCCAAGATTCACCTCTACATTTTGGTAGAGCCTTCAACATGCTCTGGATACTGAGCCGAACATCAGTACGACTTATCATACTCAAATAGAGGGCCAATCTGGGTAGACTATCCAAACTCTTGAGGAAAAGGAGATATCATGTTCAATGGAATTTAAATGAGGATGGTATCAACATCTTCCTCTGGTTGAATTCTCCTATAATAATAGTTTCCACTCGAGTATCTGAATGACACCTTATGAAGCCCTGTATGGGAAGAGGTGCATAACTCCGACATGATGTGATAAAGTCAGTGAGAGTAAGCTTCTAGGACCATAAATGGTTGAATAAATGGTGGAGAAGTTGAAAACAATTTAGCATCATATCAAGGAAGCCCAGAATTGACAGAAGAATTATATAGATAACCGTCGATGAGACCTTGAGTTTAAAGCTAGAGACATGGTATTTCTATGCGTATCTACATGGAAGAAGGTATTGAGGGTTGCAAAGAAAGGGAAGTTAACTCCTAGGTACATCGGCCCCTTCGAGATTCTTGATCATGTTGGGGTTGTGGCCTATCAACAAGCACTTCCACCTACCATGGCCAAAGTACATGATGTATTTCATGTATCCCTCTTAAGGAAGTACATACTAGACCATTCACATGTACTATCTTCAGAGGTAGTACAATTAGAGGATTATCTATCTTACAAGGAGAAACTAGTTAAGATCATTGATTGCAGAGAAAAATTTCAACGAAATAAGACAATTCCCCACGTCAAGGTGTTGTGAAAAAACCCATAATTTTGAAGAAACGACATGGGAATTAGAAGAAGTGATGAATCAGAGTTACCCACATTTGTTTTAGTGTGGGAAAAGGAAATTTTGAAGATGAAATTTATTAAGGGAGGAAGATTGTAACGACCGATTTTTTTTTTAATTAAAATTCTTCTAGGTCTATTTCAATGTTTTCTTATGGTTACGTAAAACATATGCACTTATTTGTTTCTATGTTTAGGTTTTTAAAATATTCTTATGAATTGTGACCATTTCTAATATATCTGTTGGATAGTGATCACATGATTAGTATAAATATAGGGCTTCAAAAATAAAATTTACATAGAAAAAGGAAGCGATGGCCTCATCCAGTAGACTTTCCCCATACAAATACCATTTATCAGAGCTCAGAAAGGAGGTGGCATCATTGGGCTTCAGTCCTGACCAATCTCGAACCATGATTGAATACGTAATGCTTGTGTGGAACCTCCTATGAGAGAATTGGAAGTTGATAGAGATTACCACTCGAGCAATGTAATCTGAGTCACCCCAAGAGTCTTCCACCATCACGCACCTTACCCTAGAGTCTTATGGGGGTGTTTTAAGTGGTTATATAACAATACCCTAGTACTATGATTATTTACATTGTACTTGTATAGAGAATATACAATCTATTTTTTATTATTACTTGGTAAATAGTTTTTATAGCATAAATAGTATTTTTTAGTTAATATTATACTAAGAAATATATTTTGAAGAATTAATAGATTTTTGAATAAAATAAAATTTTAGAAAATTATTATTATTTTTATTAAATTAATTTTTATTAAATATAAATTATCGTATAATTTTTTGAATGATATTGTAATTTTAATTAAGGTTTTTTTTTGTCAAAATCAATTAATTTTTTTATAAATATCAGCTTTTATTTGAAAATTAAAAATTCACATATTTAAAAAATTATTTCGTTAAAATGAATATTATTTATAGAATCAGGACATTGAAATTATTCAATGGTGAATTTTCCATAAGTTTCGGAGAGAGTCAAATTTTTGGTTAAAAATAAAATACTGTTTGAATATATAATGTGTTTTATGACATCATAATGACCCAATAGTTTTGGAAGAAAATAATATAAACATTATTTTATGCGAATATATGTTTGAACATTAAAATAATGAGATTTTGAGTTTGTTTTATTTATTTTACAAAGCATAAGTGGACCCTTCAAGGATTATAAACAATTTTGTCTTTTTAAATAGTTTTCCTTGAGAGTGTGACTCACCTCCACATAAGTAACACTATTATTTTAAGAATCTTGACCATTCAAGTTATAAAATATATTTAAAATCCCATTTTTTTAAAACCATGGGAAAAACCATGGGCTGAGTTTTGGTTTTGATTAGTTTAATGTGTGGTGTCCCAAACCAAAATAATAAAGAAATCCCCCTCCTTCCCTATATAAACCCACCGAAGCTCCCCAATCGTTTCCACTCAAAGACTTTGGAGTTTGTAAAACATCATTCCTACTCTCTCTATAATCCTCCCAAGGTTCCCCAAGCTCCCAAGAATCTTCTCTGCAGCCTCTCCCAATATCTTGGGATCACACTTCCATGTTAGGGATTCTCACTTTCCTTATTTATATCCATGTTTCCTTATATTGTTATGCCCTTTTATTTTCAATTATAAATGTTAGGGTTTGATTTGAAACCTACATAATACTGCCCTATTAATGTTTGTAAAATTATATATCCCCTTTCTCTCTCATTAATTCCTTCCTTGTATACCCATTACCATGATGAAATTCCATAAAGAATTTCTCTATACTCATTTACATTCATGTAATTATTTGTATCATGAATCTATATTCCATTTAAATGGATGGGAAATGTATCTATATGACCCCTTTACTTTCCATTTCATTTAAATATTATGATAAACCCATTTATCTCTCATCAACCATTTTTATGAGTTCTTATGTCACACTGTTACGCTGCCAAAATTGCTCCGCGATTTTCCAAGAAAAAGTCATTGTGTACTGAATACCATGCCCACTAATCTATCAGGGGTATTAAAATTTATGAAAATTTATATATTATTTAAATATTTTAATGTATTAATTCCACAATCCTTTATAATGGAATAAGGGATGATGTTTAATGAATCCATGTTTTATGATCCATGTGGCAGACTTATGCATGAAATGAAATGTTTAAGAAGGGTGCACCCTAATAGCACTCCAATTAATTGGGTAATGTATAGTATCATGATATGTCATGTGCAATTAATGTTGAATCATGATAATTCAAGTGAAATGAGGTTTTACTCATGATTCATGTGCAATGAGAGTTTACTAATTCTCTTTGTGCAATGATCAATGGCTCATGCTAATTCAATGTTTAGTATCATTGTCACATCTCTAAGTTATGATTAGCAGGATTTATCATGAATTTATGTTAATGTTTCCCTTTTTCTCCATTAATATGGCTATTTTTTAACATGTAATGTATTACTCATGTTATTCCATGTTTATTCCCTCACTGGGTTTATATCTCACCCTTTTCTTATACATGTCCTCAGGTTATCCTATACAATGCTAAGTACAAGCGAATATTGTGGTCAAGTTGGAAAGAAGTTTTCAATAAGATTTTGTTTTCAATGCTTTATGTTGTTATGTAATGTTAATAAGCCCCAAATAAAAAATACCTCTCAATCTTATATGTTATATCAAGTTATAGTTTTATGTAATAAATCATGTTTATGAAAGTAATAAAGCGCAAGGTTGTTATAAATTCACTCACAATAAATTTCCCATATGTAACGTTCTCCCATAGAGTCTCAAAGGAATCCCTTAATGGTTTTAATTTAATTCATATAACTTAGAGTATTTTAATATATTATCTATAGGAACCCAAAAAAATATTAAGATAATCCTTGAATACTCTATTAATTATATGCATGAATACCAAGGGTATATAGGTAAACCAAAAAAGAATTACTATGAACTAATAATTCCCATACATTGATAGAATTTTTCTCTTTTGTATATCATCCATCTTGAATTTTAATTAATGATAACTATAATAGAGATAAACCATTTAGAATAATTGAGCCCCTTGATTTTTATCAAATAGATCATCAATTTTAGGTAACAAATACTTTTTAATTATAAAAATGTAATTGATTTTTTTGTAATAAATACACAACCTCATATAACCATAATTATCTTTCAACAGATATAATTGTTTCATCCAAAAGTGAAACACAAGGTTTTATGAATCCCTTATCACACGACACTTATTTTTATTTCTTAAATTCAATCAATTCCATTGAGTTTATTTTATAGGGAGGCTTTGATATGGGTTTGCTTTAGGGATAAGGTCAATATATAATTTATCATCATAGCCAAGTGTATATTTTGGTAATTCCATAGAAAATACATGGATATAATCCCACATAATAGATTCATACTCTAGTATTAGGATATTTTTTTTAAAGGTTGGGGCCGAAGCCTCAATTTATTATTTAAAGCAAATACCTCTTTTGACTGGGTAGAGGGTCACCCATTACATAGCCTGAAGGCCCAAGGCCAAGTGGCCTAAATTCAAGGCTTGAAAGCCCATTTTTTTGGCCCAAAGGACCCCTCGATGAACAGTACTGCTACAGTACCCGCACTTCTACAGTACCTGCTACAGTAACCACCGCCGCTACAGTACCTGCTACAGTCCCTCCGCCGCTACAGTTTTGTCGCTGCTACAGTTCCACGACTGCTTCAGTAATATGAGCCACTGTAGGTGGTTCCAAACAAGACCTAGGAAATGAAATATTGCCTATAAAAAATGGGATTATATTACAGTGATAGATATTTTAATAACTTTATCATAATAAAAATTTATTTTACTATACTTTAAGAGCCAATCTATAATACCCCGAGTTTTTAAAAGATAAAACTATCTTTAATAGAACTTGTGATATGTAACACTGATCCCAAAAAACCATAATTATTTAAACAATATCATAATAAAATATATCATAAGTGTATTTAATACCTATATTTTAGGGTATTATAATTATATTAATTTTTATTTAATTGAATATTCTTTCCAAATATTGGAACATTTATGTTTTTTGTGTTTTATGGAAGGATACAATGATCATTGTAAAACGAATAAAAAGGGGTGAAATTATAAGCTAAAATAAAATATGCGCCATGGGTGAAATGAGGAAGCATGACACCAGATTTATGGAGATGGATAATGTTGGAAAACTAGAAAAAACAAAATTAAACATTAGGGAACATGATTACACAACATGACTTCATCAAAAAGGAAGCTCTCCACCCTAACAAGTCATGAAATGAAAACATTACGTGAAATACCATTACACGTTGTGTAACTACATTAAATAATGTAAAATTTTTGGATATTTTTTTTGGAGATTAAATATGATGATATTTGTGGTATCTGACGATTTAACAGTTACATGTCATAATTCGGGATGACTTGTCGTGAATGGAGTCAATGGTAAAAATCCTTGTATGAGATTCAAGTGAGATTTGTGTCGATTGAAAAATCACGGGGGAAACATTGGATCGGGAATAAAAGATGTGTAATTACATTACACATCATAAAATAGGTTGTCAAGAACCTATCTAGAGACTATAAATAGAGAGATTGCCTACTACTATGAGGGGAATTCAAATATGGAGATATATGCTTCGAGAAAGGCGTTGTGAGGTCCTCTCTGTGTTATTTTCATACTTTTCATTATTATTTTTTAATTTACCCTTCCCTTTTATTCTATCATCGCTAGGATGAGGGGGTACACCTGCTATGTGTTATGGGGATGTAATCAAATAGGTAAGGTGCATTGTATTTAATTGTTTTTAATTATTCATGTATTTAGTTTGTGTACTTTATTTTTCAACATACAATCCATTTATTTTAATTTTGGCATGACTATTGATAATTTAATTAAAAGAAACATTAAAGTTGTAAAACTAATAACCCTATTGGAGGAATGAGCATTATAAAATTTGGGTGGAATCAGGTTTAAATACACTATTGAGACAAACTCATTTCGGGGAAATCCTATATTACTAGACCAAGGGAAATTTAGGATTGCCGAATTGGGGAGGGGATACCATAAAAATTGAATATAACATATCTCAAATCTAAAAAAAATCACGAATTAATAAATATTTAGTCTAAAATAAAATTTCACTTGAACCCTGAAATTACTAAACACTGACTTGTTTTCCAAATCTGATCACAACACCAATCAATCTATCTACTTTACCTTTAACATCCAATTTCTAAAATAAAATATCTTCCATCAATTTTTTCCACAATATAACAAAATTATCTGTTAAAATTATAATAAACTAATTTCTATGTCCCTGCGGATTGGTCTTGATCTATTATTTAATACTTTTAATTAATTGAGTAGCGTAGTTGAGTTATTATAAAGATTTTTTTCATAGACACCTAGGGAACTAACAACGCCCTATAGGGATATCAAAAACCATTATTTTTTTGAATATAATTAAATACCTTATGAAATATTTATATTTATATATTTCCTACTAAATGTAAATATATTTATAACCTCTTACTAAAAAATCACTCCATTTTTGGTACGATCATCAAAATAAATTTTCCTCAAATTGGTTTTTTATTTATTTTTGAGAAAAATATTATAAAAAAATTAAATACCATTTATAAATTTATTTGATTAAATGAACTTCATTTTTTAATATTATCATATCAACATTTACATTGGGTAAAATTTTGGGATTTTTTGAGAAATATTGATTTTTCAATGAATAGTGAAAGATATTGTTTTTATGCATAAATGTTATTTTTTTTGATAAACTAAGTAATTTTTATTTTTATTTTATTTCAAGGTAAAATTAGTATTAATTATTTATATTTAATTCTATTAACTACATTTAAATTATCTTTGTATTGGATTTTAGTATATGTTTTTTAGGCATAAATAATGCATTTGTCTGATTTGTTTTTAAAATGCATAATATTTCTCCTTTTTAATTAATTTTGAATAATCCCTAAAAGGTAATTGATTAATTTAAATTTATTAGTTGTACATCCATAATATTTAATTTACATTAATATAATAAATATTACAAGTTATAGAGTAAAATTATAATAATCTTTACCTTGAAAAATACATTTTTTTGAAAATGCCGCTTTCCATCAAGATTTCAGGTTTTATTTGTAATTAAATTCGTCCACCTCTATGAAATGTTTTTTAGAATGTTTATTAATTTTTTTAATGATTTTAATTAATATTAGTTATTAATTTCCACTTCATTTTTGGGCAATATGATTAGTAACTGTAGTAAATATTTATTACCCCGATAAAAAAAGATAATTAAGGGTAAAAATAATTTATCAAATAATAGAAAAAATATAACCATAACAATATGAATATTTATATTTCATTTTCACTGAAATAATTATTATATTTATTCCTTTTTTAATTTAATTTACAAATGATTATTTAATCACTTTCAAAATAATTTTATTTTTATATAATAAAACAAAAATAGTATTTTTGAGTAATACACAACTTTTATTAAGGAATTCATTTTTAAGAATTAATATAGTTTTAAAATAAATTTTTTATATAAATTATTATTTAAATAAAATATTATTTCAAAAATATTTTTTTTCAATTTAAAATTTAATATATATTTTATGACATCAAATGTAATTTTTATAATGGTTTGAAAACTATTATTACAAAAAACCAACCATTTATCATTAAATTTCAAATAAATTTTAATCTAGAAACTTCATATATATTTATATAAATTTTTTATTCAATAAAAATTATTATTTTCAATGATAATGTTGAAATTTTCTATGCATAAATGTTCCATTATTTTTTGAGACTGTCAAATTTTTGGTTTCAAATTAAACAGGGTATAAATGTATAGTGTGTATTATGACATCATAATGACAAAAATTGAAGTAATTAATGTTATAAAAGGTATAAAGGACAAAATATATGTTTTACATTTGTAAATTTATGACTTTAATTTTATTTTATTAAATTTATAATTTTTTTGAATCGTTCAAAACATATATTAAATTTTAATGTTTTAAAATCATTTCTTTATAATCATGAATCACTTCCTCTTCAGGAAGGATAACATATTAACAATTTCAGACCATTGTATTATAAAATAGTGATATAAACGTCTATTTCCTATAAACCATATGAAAATAACATGAGTCTTGAGGTTATGGATATCTAGTTGTATAGTGTCCAAAAACTATGTTCGGGAAATAATAAAACCCCCCCTTCTCTTATCCTATACAATCCCACCTACGATCCCCATTATATTCACTAAAAAATGTATCATGTAATTAATCCTACATACCCTATCTAGTTTCCTCCAAAGGTGCACAAAATCACTCATGACTCTCCTCCAAATATTTTGGAATCACCATTTGACGGTATGAGATCTCCCTCTCTTCTTTTTATTCAAGTACCTATTTTATGCTATGCCTCTTAATTTATATTTGTTCTTGTTTGGGTATGTTTTTATAAATACCAATTACTTCTATTTTTATTTCAATATGATTATATACCCATTTAAATATAACTAATACCTCCCATGAACCTTCATGTACACCAGTTACCATGCCAAAATTTAGTTAGGGATATCCGTCTCTTCTTTTTATTCAAGTACCTATTTTATGAAATTCCAATAAATTTTGATTTATTCTTGTTTGGTTATGTTTTTATACATACATTTTAATTACCTTTTTATTTTAATCTAATGATATACCCATTTCACTCTCATTAATCCCCCCCATGATCCTTTATTTACACCCATTACTATGCTGAAATTTAGTAAGGGATTTCCTACTCTACTAATTATTCAAGAACATATTTAATGATTTTCCTCTTAATTTCCATTGGTTCTTGTTTGGTCATTATTTTATACATCGTTATTACTTCCATTTTTTATTTTCATGTGATGTGATACCACTTTCACTCTCATTAAGCCCTATCATGAACCTTTATGTACACCCGTTACAATAATGATATTTAGTAAGGGACCTTTACCTCCCCTTTTCAATTCATGAATCTTACTCATTTTATGCCTTTTATTTTGATATCATAAAGTAGGGAAATGGTTTTACACATAAAAAATAATATAAATTCTATTTATATTTAAATATATAACCTTTCCACTTATGAAACCATTTTTATGAAACATTATGCACCGCTATTGTGGTGCCAAAATTTCACCGAAATTCTCTATGCCAAATAATTCTGTTTGGAATCCCTGTACTAATTTCCTAGTAAAGGTTTTCACATTTATAAAATTATTTTTTTATTGGGAAATACCATGTATTTATTCCATAATCCTTGATCATTGAATAAAATGTGATGAAAAATGATTCCACGTTTTGTGATATATGTGGAACACTTATGATTTTGAATGATATTAATGTTATAAGTTCCCCTGAAATAATATAGTTCAATAATGCATTTCATAATATTTTTGTATCATGAGAAATAATGAAAGGGATTATTCAGTGAACCAAATCCCTAATAGAACATTTCCCCCATTATGACTTTGAAGTTATCATTTACATATATCTATAATTCCATGTTTGAAGTTGTTTCCACTTTCCCATGTTGTAATCATGTAACCATGATTTTATAATTCCTCATTATTCATGTTTATGTTTATCACACAATTATTTCACATTGAAATAATTATTTTATAACATTTAATTATGCCATAATGTTATGAATTTTTAATTTCTATAAAAGGTTTTATAGCTCACCCATTTTTATGTATTTCTTAGGATATCCCATGAAATTTTAAAAGCTAATGAATTTTGGGATTATGTTTTTAATGTTGTCAATAATGTTATTATATCCCATGTTCATGATGTTATGCGATGTACAAATTTCTTAAATACATGAGACCTCCCAATCATTAAATTAGTTTTATGTGTAATATTATGTAATAAATCATGAATTAATGTGTAATAAGGACACATGTATTCATAGTTCATATCCAAGGAAAGATTAGTTATTTTGGGGATTAGGATTAAAAAACGTGATGAAAAAACTTAGGTATAATACTAAACAAAATAAAACAAACCAAGATTTTCATAGATGATATAGTAATTGGTTTCCATGAAATTAAATCACTGTATGGATTCTACATGTAGATTTGGCTCTGACATAAATGATTCTAGTGGTCAAACCCAAAAGCACCACATTGAGGTAGACTCAATTAAGAACTAGTGCATAACAACAGGACCTACTACACATGTGATTTGACACTCATAGGAGATATTATTTGGGAAATTCACAATAACATTATGAATCATTATTAAGGGAACAAAAAATTCCCATAAGAGTATTTGTTTTAAAATATGTCTTGGAAAACAAACATTGGATCCAATAAATTAATAAATTATGAAAATACATGTGAGTTATAGGTTATCCTTTAAAATTCATTTTATTCCCATTTATATGTTCAATAGTTTCAAAGTAAACATCCTTAATTTTCCCTTTATTCTAGTCAATGAATTGAAATAGGAAAAACCAATTCAAGAACCAATGTGATGGGAAATGTGATGACTCCAAAAATGATATTCCTAACAAGATGGGAGCTGAAGTATGATATATTGTTATTACACCCAAAAAATATCAAAAATCACAATTAAAAAATTGAAAATAGTTAAATACCCACAAATATCAAAGAAGATTAAGATGAAATCCCATTTAAGTTCATCTTATAAAAGTGAAAAAGGGAATAAGATTAATTTTCTAGTATGTTAAAAATGTGAGAATAAGAACCAAGGGAAATTACACAAAAGAATATAAAGGTGATTTAAGTGTGTAATAATAGACCATAATTAGATAGTTTCCATAAAAAATGTATAGTTTTATGGAAGAGAATAAATTACATCTCATGGAACCAATTTTTTTAATGTATTAACTCTGGAAAATATGGGCATTATCTCGGTCAATGCCTTAACTAAAGGGTTAAATATTAAACTAAATAAAGGCCTATTCTATGGAAACCATTGAAGTGTAATGAATGAAATATTTAGGATTTAATATTTTATAACTATGATATACAAGTAGTTTATCAAATAACATATTCTTATATGAATCATGAAACATATAAATATTGTTTCGTTGTATTTTTTCATTAAATATTTGAAATATATATCCAATGGTATTGATAATCGATAAAAGTGATTTAGTGATAATGTTATTGATAACCCTTAATATGTGTTTGATGTGGGGATAGCCTATAGAGTCTCTAGATGATATGTATAAGGATAATATTATGTTTAAAATCATTGACAAAATATTTGAAGATTTATGTTATGGATGTTTAGTATTATTAATTATATTTTTAGAAATATATTATAGTATAATTGTTTTTTAATTTTAAGTGATTAATGATATTTCAAATTATTTTTAATTTGGGTCCTAGTATATATACCCATTTGTTTTAATATAAAGTATTATTTTAGAAGACTATTGTTATTTTATTTTGGAGGTGAATATTAAGGGGTATGAAATAATCATTGAGGTTATAGAATTCATTAATATTATGGTTATTGGTGTTATTTTGGATATTTAGGTATTTATTTAAGTAATGATTGATGATAAACCATATTTTTTTTTTAATTTTGGAGATTAATTTATTATGGTTTATTAATTTTCAATATTATCTTACATTATTATACTAAATTGCATTTATTAAATATTTTAGGAATATCTTATTATTCATTAGTGGAATATGTGATCCTTTAGAATCATATTGTAGTGCTTCAAGAATAACAAAATTCAACTTGAGTGATAATCATTTTGTAAGAAAAGATGATATTATAGTAGAAATTTTTATAGTATGAAATTATACTAGTAAATAATTATATTTCCTTATGTTACTTGTATAGTAAGTAAAGTAGTTATAAAATTATAGGAACATAATCTTAAAACCAAAATTTTATCATATTACAATCATTATTTATGAATAGATAGTCATTTTACCAACATTGATTTATGGTTTTGTGGTCATTACCTTTTTTCAAACCATGTTTTCTATTACACTCTATTAGTTATTTTGTGTTAGTTTTATCTTAGATATATATTTTTCACATCCCACTAATGTTCCCCTACTTGGAAACCTAGTTATGGTGATGACCAAGATTTCTAACTTTTCAAGTAGATTTTTTTTAGCCATTTTTAGGATGTATATTTTGAATAAAAAGGTTTTCATGTTTCAAAAAAGTTCTTACTAAGATCATGTTAAAATTTCTAGGACATAATTTATTAATGGGAAAGAATGTAACACCTTAATTCTTTAAAAGAGAAAACATTGTTCAAAAACATATGTCTTACATGACAATGATCCCAAAAAAATCATGATTATTTATATAAGGCCACTATAAAATAGAAATTATATTTTAGGTTATGAATATAATTAAATAATTTATTAAATATATAAACATTAATTACTCAAAATAGAAATTTTGATAAATTCTTAGTAAATAATCACTTATTGTTTTGGTAATGTCTTGAAAATACATTTTCTTCAAAAATGATTTGTATTTATTTTTGTAAAAATATATTATTCTTATTTTCATGAAAATATATAAAATATATTTTATAAAATTAAATTTTTTTTATATTATCATATAAAAGTTAAATTAGGGTGATATATTTTGATTTTTTGGGAAATATTTACTATTCTATAAATAGTGAATGATACAGTTTTTATGTAAAATTGTAATTTATTTTCCTAATTTATTTAATTATTATTTTAATTATATTTCAAGGTAAAATAATTACTAATTATCAATATTTTATTCTATTAATTACATTTAAATAATATTTATACTAATATTTAATATATGTTTATTTTTAGTCGTAAAACACATTTTCTATTTTTTAAAATGCATAATTATTATCTTTTGTAATTACTTTTAAATAACCCAAAATTTGAAAGATTTAAATTAAATTTACAAGTTATATATCTATCATTATAAATTAAAATTCATATAATTATTATTATTAGTTATAGAGTTAATGTAAAATAATATTTTCTTAGAAAAATATATTATTTGGAGAAGCCTCTTTCTATCGTGCCTGGAGGTTTTATTTAAAATTAAAATCTTAAAATTAAATTAATTTATTTTGATAAAATAGTTTATTTATTTGGAATAATCATAATTAGTATTAGGTAAAATGTTCAACTTAGTTTTTGGGAAATATGAATAACAACTGTATTAAATATTTTTTACCACTGTAAAAGAAAAATAGGTTAATTAAGGGTAAAAATAATTTAAAATTTTCTAGAAACAATGTAACCCTATCAATATGAATATATATATTTCCTTTATATTGACATAATAATTATATAATTATTAATTATTTTTTTATATTATAAATGATTAAGTAATTAGTTCGATAAAAATTATATTTTGATACGATATAACCAAAATTGTATTTTTTTAGTAATATACAATTTCAATTAAGACATTATTTTTCATGAATTAATGTATTTTTGAAATAAATTATATTTTAATAAAATATTATTATTAAATATTCATTGTTTAATTTAAATTATAATGTAATTTTTTGGATGTCAAATGTATTTTCTACAATGGTTCGAAAATTGTTATTGTAAAAAAACAAATCATTTCTCAATAAATGTCAAAAATATTTTAAATGTAAAAATTCCTATATTAAGAAAATTATTTTGATAAAATAAATATTTGTTTTTAAAAACATCACATCCATATTATTCAAAGGTGATTGTTTTATAATATTATAAGGCAATCCATTTTTTGGGTGAAAATTAAATACAGTATAAATTTACGATGTGTATTATAGCATCATAATGACCAAAAAGATAAATAATAAAGGTTTTAAAAAGAAATAAATGACTCTATATATGTTTTCCATTTAAAATAATATTATTTTACATTTATATTATTTATTTTTTTATGTATTTATGAATCATCCAAAACCTATAGTATATTTTTGGGTTTTAAAATCATTTCCTTATAAACATGACTCACTTCCACATCAACAAGGATTCTATTTTCAATATTTTTCACTTGGATTTATAAAATAAAGAAAAAAAATCTCATTTACATAAATCATTTGAGAAAACAATGGAATGGGTTGTGGTTTTGGTTATTTTGTTGCATAGATTCCAAAACCAATGTTTGGGAAATAATAAAGAACTCTAATATATTTTCATATATAAACCCACCCAAGCTCCCCATTATGTTTACTAAAAAAACTTGTATCATGACTTTTTCTAATATACCATCTCCATATTTCTCCCATGGTTCCCCTAACCTCTCAAGAATCTCCTCCCAAGCCATTATAGTCACTCTATCAAGGTAAGGGATCTCCCTATTTTCTTTTTATTCAAGTACCTCTTTTATTCTATCCCTCTCAATTTCCATTTCTTCTTTTTTGGGTACATTTATATTCATCCCTATAAATTACGTTAATATTTCAATGTGATTATATACCACTTGAACTCTAATTAATCCCCACCATTAACCTTTATGTACACCCATTACCATGATGAAATTTTGTATGGGATCTTACTTTCCTCTTTTTATTCATGTTCCTATTTTATGCTATGCCTTAAAATTTGTATTTTATATTTTTTAGGTATGAATTTAGACATAAATATTAATAAAAATATTATTTCCACGTTATGAGGTATCCATTTACCTTTCATTAATCCCTCCCATAAACCTTTATGTATACCCTTTACCATACCAAAACTTTGTAAGGGAACCACCCCACTGCTTTTTATTCAAGAACCTCTTTTTTCGTAGCCTCTTAATTTACATTGGTTTTTTTTGGGAATTTATATATATATTTCCCTCTTATTAAAATTTTAATTTCTATGTAATTATATATCTTTTCACTCTCATTAACCCCTCCCATGAACCTTTATGTAAACATGTTACTATACCAAAATTTAGTAAGAGACCCCTCACTCCTCTTTTAAATTCAATCATATTCTTCATTTTATGCCATTTATTTCCAAATAACAATTTTGGTATATTATTTTCCACAAACCTATTATTATAAATTTTATTTAAAATAAATAGATTCCAGTTTCCCCTCATAAAATGATTTTTATGAATCTTTTAGTGTTTCCATTATCCTGCCACAATTTACCACAATTTTCCATAGTAAACAATTGTACAATAAATTCCTATACTCATATCCTATCCATTGTGTTATCCTTTATGAAATTATAATTATCTTATGTGGGAATTACATGTATTTATACCCAAATCCTTGGTCATGCAATATAATTTTATGGAAAATGATTCCATGTTGTATGATATATGTGGCACATTTATGCATGTGAATGATTGGAAAGTGACGGGTGCACCTAGAATTATATAGCGCGATAATGTATTCGGTATTTTTTTAGATCATGATAAATAATGATAGGTATTAGGGATGAAACCTAATGAATCATCAGAAATTTTACACCATGATTTCTTGTTAGTTTCCATAACCTATGTTTAGGATTCATTGTTTAAATTTGTTGCCACATTTTCCATGTTTCCATTATGTTTCCATGATTTATCAGGAATAATTTTTCATGGTTAGGATTATTACCACTTTTATTTAAAAATTAAATGAATATTTTATAACATGTAATGAATATTTCATGTTATGATATTTTTATTCCCTTAAAAGGCATTGTTGCTCACCCCTTTCTTATGTATGTCCCCAGGTTATCTTGTGCATTTTTAAAAGCTATGGAATTTTAAAATCATGTTAAATAACTGTTCAATATTGCTATTAGATCCCATGTTAAAAATAATATTATATGTATCTAATTACCAAATATAATATTCTACTCAATATTCCAGGTTTTATTATGTTTAGAATTATATAATCAATGATAAATTAATGTGTAATAAATACATGGGTTTTCGTATCCATCTTCATAGGAAACTTCTGTTAGTTTTGGGATTATGATTAGAAGGATCTAGATAAAACCTTATAGATAAGACTAACATAAAGAAAATACCATGAAATTTTAGAAAAAATTTATATTAAGTGGTTTCCAATCAAATAAATACCTTTTTGTATACTACATGTAATGTGGTTATGGAATAGATATACCTAGGGGTAAAACCCCAAAACCCCACATTAAGTATGAATCGATTAGGAACTGGTGCACAATAATGGGCCTTGACACACAAAATATTTAACACTCTATATTGATATTTTTTTGGTAAATTCATAAGCCCATTAATAATCATTATTAAGGGAACAAAAAATTCCCATAAGATAATTTTTATGAAATATATCATGGATAAAATAATTTTAATTCTTGAAATTCGTACAATATTATAATACATGTTATTTGTATGTTACCCCTTAAATTTCATTATTTTCTTATTTATACATTTTACTTTTTCAATTTACCCATCCATAAGTTTTCTTGAATCTAGTTAACGGATGGAAATTAGAAGAACAATGTAAATAACCATTGTTATTGGAAATTTTATGGCTCCCCATATGAGATGCCTAACCCGACGAGAGATCAAGTAAGAAATATTATTATTATTCCAAAAAAGGTATCAAAAATAAAAATTAACAATTATAATATAGTTTAATGTCCAAATATATAAAATTAGGGGAGGATAAAAACTCATGTGTGTTCATCGGATAAAGGTTAAAAACAAAATAGGATTCATTTATCTACGTGTCAAAAATATGTCAAGTGATAACAAGGCAAATGCAACAAAGGAACTCAATGGTGTTTTATTTGTGGATAAATAGGTCTCAAAGTAGCTAGTTTACATAAGAAAATTATGTGTATGATAAAAGGGAATAAATTTATTATTATGGACCCAATTTTTGTCTAAATTATTATGTGTGGAATATTTGAACATTATCTGAGTCAATTCCCTAACCGAAGGGTTAAATCCTAGAATAAAGAAGGACCCTACACAATGGAAATAATTGATGTGTAAGTATTGAAATGTGTATGTATTATTTTTTTATAACTATGTTTTAAAAGTATTATATCAATGAAATTATGGTCATATGAATCATCATACCTCTAAGGGATGTTCCACATTAGTTTTTATTTAATGATTTAAAATATATTTTTAATGGAAATAATAACCTAAAAACTGATTTAGTTATAATGTTATTGATAACCCTTAAAATATATTTGGTGTGAAGATACACCTATATAGTATTGGGATGATATGAATAAGGATAATCTTATTTAAAAAAAAATTAATAAATCCTTCTATGATTTATGTGATGTAATTTTAGAATAATTAATGATATTTTGGGAAACATATTATAGTATCAAATATTTTTTATTTTATGCAGATTAATGAAATTTTGGGAGATGTTTTGTTTGGGTTAAGATCAATATTACCATTAGGTTTAATATAAATCATTATTTGAGAATAATTCTATTTTTTTGAGGTGTAAGCTGAGGGGTATGACACAAACATTGAGGTTATAAAATTCTTTAATGTTGAGGTTGTTTTAGTTATTTGCGATATATGGGTATTTATTTGATAATGATATGTGTTAAACCTTTGGAATTTTTTGTTTAATTTTGGATATTAATATACTAATGATTATTTAATATTATTACTATATATCATTATAATAAACATATAAGATTTATTTAATATTGGAGGTATAGATTTCTATTATTTTGAGGATTGTGTAAAGAGTTAGAAGCTTATTCTAATGCCTTAGGCATAAAACAATTCATCTTGAGTACTCATAATTTGGATAAAAACAAGATATTGCAGTATAAATTTTATAAGGGATGAAGTTATATTAGTCAATAAAGTAAATTTCCTAATATTCATATCCTAGATAGTAACGAAATTTCTAAACTCTATTATAGTAATCTTAAATAAAAAATGTTATCATATTATGATGATTTACGATGAACTGATAGTCATTTTACCATCACATATTTATAGTTTTATGATCATTTACTTTCTCTTAAACTTGTTCTCTATCATAAACTATTAGTTATTTCATGTTAGTTTTCTCTTCCATGTAATGTTTTTCACTTCACACTAATGTTCTCCTACATCAAAACAAAGTTATGTGATAACTTCACTTTCTTTATATTCATGTGGATGCTTTATTAACCATTTTTATGATATGGGGTTTGAATAAAAATTATTCCTAGTGTCAAAAAGTTTATTATGAAGGTAAATTTCAAACTGCAAGGATTCAATCTATAAAGGGGGGGGGGAGGGGGTGAATATAACGACCATGTTTTTAAAAGAGAAAACAATGTTCAGTGGGATATGTGATATGCAACACTGATCCCAAACAAATAACTATTATTTAAAAAAGTTCATTATAACATAGAAATTATATTTTTTAATGAATATTATTAAATTATATATATATATACATGTCTCACTCAATATAAAAATATAGATAAATTCATAGTAAATAATCACACAGTTTTTGGTAATGTATTCAAAATTCATTTTCATCAAGAAATATTATATTTATTTTCAAGAATATTTAGAATACTTATTTTATATAATTAAAAATAATTATTTATATTAACTTACAAAAATTTACTTTGGGTGAAATTTTGGGATTTTTTGAGAAATGAGGATTTTTTAGTGAACATTAAATGATACAATTTTGATGTAAAATTTTCATTTGTTTTGATAAATTAAGTAATTGTTATTTAAATTTTATTTCAAAGTAACATAAGTATTAATTAGTTATATTTATTTATATTTATTAAATTTAAATCAACTTTACAAAGGATTTCAGTATACGTGTATTTTTTGGATTAAAAATTAATTTTTTGGAAAACTATTTTAAAATGCATAATGTTTCTCATTTTTAATTAATTAAAAATAACCCATAATATGTAATGATTTAAATTTTATTTATAAGTTATATATCAGTCTTTATTAATTCAAATCCATGTAATTAATCTTACTAGTTATAGAGTTAATGTAAAATCACCATTACATTGAAAAATACATTTTTTTGAAAAAACCGATTTCCGTCATATTTTAAGGTATTACTTTAAATTAAATTATTCCACCTATATGAATTTATTTTTATAAAATTTATTTTATAATTATAACAATATTAATTAATATTAGGTAACAATTTCAACTTATTTTTGGACCAAAAGAATAATAACTATAATAAATATTTATTACCATGGTAAAAGAAAAGTAGGTTAATTAAGTGTAAAAATTATTTAAAAAACTAACCAAAAATAAACTATAAAAATAATAATATTTATTTTGTATTTAATTAAAAAAATTATTATATTTATTCCTTTTTTTAATTTAGAAATTATTATGAAATTGGTTTGATAAAAATTATATTTTGATAAGATAAAATTGAAATTATATTTTTGAGTAATATGAAATTTTAATTAATAAATTTTATTTTAGGAATTAATTGATTTATTAAATAAATTATATTTTTGTTAAATATAGTTATTAAATTAATATTAATAAATTAAATGATAAAATACTTTTCATAATGTCAAATATAATTTCTTTAATGGTTTGAATACTATTATTGTAAAAAAGCTAACCTGTGTCAATAAATGTAAATTTTATTTTAAAGGTGAAAAGTAATATATATAGAAAATTACTTTTATAAAAAAAATATTATTTTTGGAATCACCACGCCAAAATTATCCAGTGGTTAATTCTTCATTATTTACTAAGATAATCAAATTTTCTAGTAAAAAATAAATACAAAATAATGTAAGGTTTGTATTATGATATCATAATGACCCAAAAGTGATTCAATAAATATAATAATTGGTTTAAAAAAACAAATATATGTTTAAAATATAAAATAATGTGATTTTAATTTCATTTGATTAATTTTATAAATATTTTATTATTCCTCCAAAACCTATATTATATTTTATGTTTTTATAATCATTGTTTTATAAACATGGATCACTTCCTCATCCAAGAGGATAATATTTTAATAATTTTAGACCTTAGTATTATAAACATGACTCACATCCCATGATGATAGTGTAGTTTGTTTGAATATTGTCTCCTATTCTTGGAATTTAAGTATTGTCCATTAGTGGATTAGTTTGTTCCCTTACAGTCATGTGTTTTATGCCAATTATCTTTGCAGTTGTAATAAATTTATATTCCTTTAAAGAAACTAACAAGGTGTTTCATGTAATTGTTCTTAAATTTTATGAATTATAACAATATTTACTTTTATATTTAAAAATTTCTTTCACCATGGTTCTCATACACCCACTTATTATCTACAATTACATTGAAAGTAAAATATATGGAGAATTACTTGTTGGACCAGATTGAACATTTCACTATCTACACATATGTGAAAAATGTTTTAAAAACTAATCCCATTCAAAGTAATGGCTTCAACCCATTAAATAAGATATCAATCATACTTTCTATATTTTATTAATAATCCATAACATATCTTACTAACATTGTAAAGGTTTCCTTATACCCAAAAATAACTACCTCATCCCTTCATACGAAATTCATGAATATACTTTCTTTTTCAGTGGATTTCTCATGAGTAAAGTAAATTTCATAGAATATCACCTTAAAAGACACCAATTTTATATTTTCTATCTCTTATTACTTCTCATTTTTTTGAATTAGATACAACAATTAATAAACAACCACTCATAGAAGATATAATAACACAACATCCATATGTCATTAACTACATAAAAATATAAGAAATATCTTCTCTAGGGTCACGATCAAATGTTAATATACTAATAGATTCATGGTTCCATTAAAGTATGGGGTTTTCTAACTAATTAAGTTGTCCAACATTGTTACACTATGTTTTGGTGCAATAGGTTGTTCCATACATAAATGATTATTAGTCATAACCTAAGTCAACCACACTAATATAGTTATATTCCCCTATACTTTAACACCAACCAATTGATTTTGTGGGAAATAAAAATATGTATTATGAGTGATGACATGGTATCGATTTATTCTATTAGGAACCATTTCTAAAAAATAAAATACATTTAATTAAATAAGGAATAAAACTATGAATTATATATCATAGTATATAATTCATATTAACTTTTTATAAATGTATGTATTGTAATTGAGAATTATATTCATAATATACTAATGGTATTTCATAGAGTTATGTAGTCTAACTATGTTTGTATAAATCTAGTTCCTATTATTTCTATTAAACTATATCAAATTTAAACTATTACAACATGACCCCAGTAACCTAGAGTAGATGGTTATTTCATATATTTGTTTCATAACACATAGATCAAAATAAAAAAGGCATGGTAGTTTAAAATACATAATAAGCTAGATACATAAATGAAATAATAATATATTTAATGGAATAATAGGTCTATATAGTTGAATAGACAATATTACTCTTTTTAAATATAGTTCATTCACAATGTAATGAAAAATACCTTTATTAATGGAATGATAACAAAATCATGATGTATGGAAAATTAATGGTTCAAGGATATCAATATAAATTAGACTTTAATAACATATTAAAATCTTTTATTATGGTTCTTAAGGATCTTATAAATAATCCAAAGAATATATCCAAGGAGTATCAAACCAGGTGTGGATTTGTACCCATTTTTTTCACTCTGAATCTATATGAAGTCAATTCAAAATAAATTTTTTTACTTTTTATTTAGCTTATGTGAAATTATTCTAGAACATATATCCAATTGATGTATCTGTAGAGGGACACTATTTTTAAGAAATCACATGGTCTTTACTTTATGGAAATTTTAGCATGATTTTAATTTTTTAAATGGGTGTCCACTAATGTTTATGAAGTTTAGTATCCTATAAAGGTAGAATAATGATAATTAATGGTGACATCTCATTGAAAATATGATAAAAAATACATAAAAATATTTATAACAAAATTTCATATTAAAATGAAAATGAATTAGAGATGATTATTTAAATAAAGGATAAAAATGGATTGGGGACCCTTATATCGATATAATAATATTTTAAAAAAGGTTTTAGTGGGAGGGAATAAGTTACATATCATTAAAAATATATCCAATGGATTTCAATGAAATGAAATTAAAAACATGAATATGTATTAAAAATTATTTAACTGATCTTATAAAAACGGATTGAAAATTTAAAGGAAAATATGAGGATTGAGAACCATTACCTTGAAATGTATCTTCTTAAATCATGAGAATAGAACCATAGAACCATAAAAAACCCCTTAAAGACACTCTTGAGAGATAAAATGAGAGGATACGAATTCTAAAACATTTTAGTGTGCATTGGAATGGAGTTACTGGTGGGAATTTATATCGAATGTGGGGGAATTTATTATTCATTTTAAAATAAGGACCTAAAACCTTCTTTTAGTAAAAAAACTATTATCCTTATTAGGGCTTTATCCCATGGTATTTTATATTAAAGTACCTTTTTTTCAACTTTTAATTATTCAATAATAGAAATATGTTATATTATGATATTTTTGATGTGGAAAATATTATTTTCCATAAATAATTATTTTCAAATAATTTTAAATGTTAATTAGTTTTTTCATGATTTTAATTTATATGGAAAATTTTTTACTTCTAAAAAATTTAAATTTAAATAAATAAAAAAACATTCAATTGAGGATTCCTTTATATTACTCATTATATAATTTTGAATTCATTATTATGTCATAATATTTTCTGTATATTCATACCATATTTACTTTTTACCCCAACATCTAAATATCTCTAAGTATTATAAAAATTTCCTCGTTGGCTAATTTTTATGTGATGATTTAAAATTTAAATTCATTTTAATGAAAATAATTACCTATCTATCTGAAATTTCATTACTAATTAAACAAACCTGGGTATTTTTGAATCATTATTTTAGAACCTAAAATTCAATAACACTTATCATTTTTATTATGAGATGCATGTGTTCAATTATATTATTATTTATTGATATATATATATATATTAATATTAATTAAATATATTATTACAATATTATTTTATAATAAATGTTTTAATTTTTATCATAAACATAGCTTCCTAGGGTTTTAATATTAAATTTTTTTGTATTATTATTATTATGAAGTAATATAATTTGTACTCTGTTGTAATTTTTGTGAAGAAATTGTTCTTTAATATATTAGAATGTTGGGTATTACATTAATTATAATGGTAAGGGATGTTATACCAACTCCTTAATAATGATGTTGGGATATGGTGCCCAATTTAATTATATTTCTTAGGGATTCTATGTTAAGAGTTTTTCTTGTGTTATCCAGACATGCTACCCTTATAATAAGAATTATACTACCATAGTAATGACATGACTTTCATAGTAGGTATTTCATTAGGAGGTACTTACCACATACTGATCATTGAATTATTACAAGGTGTTATATCTATTGAATATAAATTGGTACATGATTCATCATTGATGGTTGTGTGATATTTTTAAAGATACCATAGTTCTAGTTTGAGAAGGTATGCATCAGATTATGAAACTAGGTAGAACATATATTCTTGATGTAATTTATTTTTTTCTTCCCATATTTTATAATGTACTTTCCAGATCATCACACTATGTATTCATTTTCCTAAACTAGTTATAAGGCCCCGAACTTAAACATTACTTAATATTGAATTAAATAAATAATCCACATTGAGGATATTTTCAATTTTAGAGTTTTAGAGAATTATGACATAACTATTACATCTAAAAAGTTTACAAAGTAGACACTTCAACATAGTTTCCTTTTTTTTACAAAACATGAACTCTTCAAAAAAAAAGTGTCATGTCTAGTTCCATGTTTAAGACAACATGAATTTTCTGTGATCCCATCCTTGACCCTATTCCACATTATGTACTGTGAATTTTTTTTAAAAAAAAAACTTAGGATGATAATAAAAAGATCAGTAAGGGATACACAAAGAAGGAAAACTGTTAGTATTTCAAAACAAAAAATAAACCATGAATAATTTATCAAAGTAATTATTTTCACCTTTATGATGTAGTAAAAACACTTTACTGAAGAAAAGATAATTACATACCCTTTTGTAACCAAAAGATTACCATAAAAACCATATAAAGAACACATAACATATAAAGCTAACTTGGGACATAAACATACTTAAATGGAATAACCATACGGTCGACTTCCACACATATGACTAAATGGAATGGACATACGGCCGACTTCCATACCCAATGCATTGGATGTTATAACGTAACCACCCTTCCTGGTATTCACGGCACCACCCGTCATATGGTTTATCACGTAACCACCCGCCTAATGTCCAAGTACCATGATAAAATCATAAGGCATAAAACAAATATAATGAAAATAAAACATTTCCACATTTCGATCACAATATATCACATAAATATATTGACATAAAAAATCCATTATAGAAACCATTTTCAATATCAAAATACATAAAAGAGTATATGATATTTATTTGATTTTAAAAACATTACGAATTGTTGAGGAATCAAAAGACCAAATAATACTCGCGGTGGCGGAAAAGGACGTTGTCACCGCGTACGTTAAATGAAACATTCCTTTTTTTAGTTTAGTAAAATGCTTCGTAGAAAGAGATTTCCTTTGAATGAAATGAAAATTCCATGGTGTTTTATACAGCGTATAAAAGAAAGTCTTGTATTAGAACAAAATATGCCTCAATGAAAGGAGATCGAGACGAAGTCCCTTACAAAGACAATATCCTTAGATTAAGGATAAATCAATTATGTAATTATGTGTGAAAAATAAATTCACCCATTATAAGTGGATATTAAGTATAAAAAAATCATATTAATTCACACATATTCATATAATGACATATTAAAGGAGTACAAGTTTAACCCAAATAATTTAAATTGGTGAATCTATGCTATATCTACATCTACTTTCTAATATCTAGAAAATGAAGTATTTTATTTGAAAACCATATTCCTTTTTTCACCATAATTTTGGTTGTTATCCTAAACATAAGATTATCCATAAGTGTTTTCACTATGGTTTTATCATATTTATTTATAAATATAACTAAACCTTTTTATGATAAAAAACTGTGGTGACATAATAATTTCAGACATAAATATTATATCTTATTATATGAATAGTCATTACATATCATCACGAAAAATGCAATAACAATAAAGGTTTTGTAACATCAATCCACTCCTCAATGGATTGAATCTAGGAGGAGGTACTACTTGGCCTTAGGAAACATCTCCAAGGCCCCAAATGATGGAAATTAATATTGAGGGCTTGAAGAATGGTGGTGGGAAGTTTTTTCATTTTTCGATAAAAAAACAAAGAAAAATACCATAAAAACCACAAATAAAAGATGAATGTAAGAAATTTAATATAATTTAAAAAAATTCAATGTGACAACCATACAACTAATACAATACTATGATTATACTAAATCAGAGTACCAAAGAAGAAGACTAAAAAACAAAACTATAGGACTCTAATTATCTACACCAAGACCCAATCTCTAACACCAAAAGACGGACCAAGCATTATGATCTGCCACCAAAGTAAGGAGATGCTTTACCTTTACCAATATCATGAAATACAAAATCATCCATGGCACCAAAGTCCCAAATCACGGGGTGAGTAATAATACTCAGGAGGTTTTCATAATATGACATCCATACACATAAAACTAGGATAGAAAAAAGTTATCAGAATTATATAATATAAGTTTTATAGATCCATATAAATATTTCAGTAATTAATAAAAATCCAAACACATAATTATCCAAAGAAAATCACTCATGTCAACAAATTTTTAAGGAAAGAAACCCATCATTTCATTACTCAATCTATATCTTCCTAACCAAACTGATTTCTTGTGTCTGTGATCCTACTAAAACCATAATAATACTTTTCCACATGAGATCAGTGTTACCATTGATGTTGAAAATTCAAATCCAACCCTGTACCCTTTTTATAGTGGTACATCACACCGAAATTCCATTCTATGATAGTGGTCATTGATTACGACTATCCATCCCTTCCAATCTAGGCTTATACCATATAAACCAAAAATCATAATAGTCAAAATCTACAAAAATCAAATAATTACCCAATTTCTAAAACTAAATTAACCAATTATACCCAAAAAAAATAAACATAACATGAAAAACCACTTAAAAAAAAAAAATCACTAATTTATTGAAACCAAACTTAATGTATTATTCATGAGAAACAATACTTCAATAAAGAACATTTTTTATAGAAACTGAATTTTCAAAATCACATTCCAAAATCACCCAAGGAACCAATTTTCGAATCATCATTTTACAATCTAATCAACAAATCACATTTGACAACAATAATATATTTCCCCCCAAATCCACAAATCATCACAAAATGGGTTTCACCCAAGCTTCATACATCGTAATCATAATCAATTTCAATAAAACTCAATTAATTTGAATGTAATCCATCATGTCATACAATATCTACTAGAGAGAGATTCAACTAACCTTATGGTTTCATTGAAATATACCAATGCACAAACACACCACAAAACCAAGTTAATGTTCCAAAAAATATCCTTAGAACCCTTTTCCTAGAATTGAAAAATGATAAACACATCTTTTTAGGAAACCAAAACCCATGATATACATGAGATGAATGTATATCATGAAAACGTAGAGAGAGGGTGATGTTGATCTAAGAAAAACCACAAAACATCCAATGATAGTGACATACAAAGGGTGAATTTCCTTAAAAGTGCCTAGAAAACACCATAGAACAACTTCAATATGAGTGGGAGAGGTTCCCTAACACTTGATGAGAGGAAATCCTGAGTGAGTCTCTGGTGGCAAGAGAAATTGGTGTTTTTGGGTAAATCTCAACTAAGCCCATTTTTAAGAGAAATTTTTTTAGTCATGCATGGTATGCTCTTAGGGTTATACAAACCATGAAATGACCCTACAACTACTAAAATTTCATAGGGTTCCCCAGATGGTTTCCTTACATAGTTAGACAAACTATGGGACGACCATATATAATCCCACTATCTCATGTAGCATGGTTTACCTGGGATGGATGCAAGATTTGGAAACCATGTGCCTTAATCGTGCACCCACCCCTTTTCCTCTACCTCACTATGCATGGTTACCTAGGTTTGTTTCATGTTTTCTGCTAACTATCCTCAAACTGTTCACCCATATAAGAGCCTCCAAACCATTCCAAAACCCTTGTAAACACTCCCAAACATTACCAAACAACTTTAATCACATTAAAATGCATAGAAATGGTTACATAAATAAAACCAGGGTTTCTAAAATCTCCCCAAAATTGGACTTTCCATCTTTAAAAAGAATAGAACCGTCACTTTACTAAAACAGCTTGGGGCATTGCTTGACCATATATTTCTCCCAATCCCAATCCTCCTGAATCTGACAACATTTCCATAAAACCTAAACTAGAACGATGATTTGACCACAAATGACTTTCTCTTTCTTATCTACAATACACACTAGCTCGTACAACAAATAAGAATCAATATCTAGCTCAAAATGATCCCAATAAATATTAAATGGTCATGATCTGGATGATTCTTTTTCAACTATGATAAATGAAATAGATCGTGCATCACACTAAAATATAGTGGTAAATCTAATCGATCATCCACATCTCTAACACAATCAAATATCTCAAACGGACTGATATTATTTGGAGATAACTTCCCTTGATTCCAAAACTGATGATGTTCCATCCTTTAAGAGATTATTAATAACACAATATTACCCATCTCAAATGAAAAATTTCATCGACGATAGTCCACATATGATTTATGATGACTATGAACCATATTCATTCTATTACTAGTCAGATTAAACTTCTCTATTATCTCTTGGATATGGCTCAACCCAACCAATAAAGTCTCAATTACGTCTACCCAACATAGTAGATAATGACACAGACACCCCTAAAATGCTTCAAATTGAGGCATGTGTATGGGGGTCTGATAGCTATTATTATAGGATAACTCAACCAATAGTAAGTGCTCCTCAAATTAGAATCCAAAATCAATCAAATATGCCCAAAAAATATCTACTAATAATTTTATCATCCACTCGGATTTCCCATCTATATGAGGATGATATTATGTGACCTTCGTAAACTGATTCCTAAGGTCTCTCTTTAAGGATATATAAAATTGAGATGCGAAACTCAAATCTCTATCTGATAAAACTGAAACTGGTACACCTTGACACTTTACAACCTCATATATATTGATTTTGGATTGATCCTCCACCATATGAGATTCATGAATATGGATGAAATGAACTGACTTTGTGAGATAATCCATAATCACCCACATTGAATTGTTCATCTAAACAATTCTTGGGACACATAAGACAATATACTTCACTATCTATTCCCAAATCCACATAGAGATAAATAAGTATTGAAACATTCCTACCTTCCATTAATTCGTAGACTTGACATTTTCACAAGTTAATCATATCAACACAAAATCAGATACATTCCTTTTTTCATAACCACCCACCAAAACTGCACTTTCAACACCTTATAAATTTTCTACATTCTATGATGAAAATACCATCTGAAATGATCGTAAGAACTACATAATCTCTTATTATGAGCCACTAGTACAAATAACCAATTCCAAAATCACAATGCTAAATTACCATTCTATTTTCATCCCTAAATGTTCTTCTCACCATTGAGTTCCAACCTCATCAACACACACTCCAAATCATAATTATATGACACTTATACCAAACCATCCAAGTTAGGAACCAATGAAACTAGAAAGAAATCAACTATTCACATTCCAACCTCATGTATTCCATAATGAACCTCATCTTCCACTGATCTGATGCATGTTTCATGACTTGAGCATATAAGGTTCTACTCAAAGCCCTTGCCACCAAATTTCCATTACCCAGTGTATATCACAATTCAATGTCTAACATCTAGCGTTACTCCATCCCTCTCCATTGCTTCAAATAAAATTATTTTTATGAGAAAATATGGTTCAAGATATTATTATTGGTATGCACTGTGAATTTATAACCGAAGAGTTAGTGACAAAATGTTTCTAAAGAAATAACCACTGTCGCTAACTCCAAATCAGGTGTTGGGTCATCCTTATAATGAAACCTCAACTATCAAGATCCATATGAAACCACATGATACTATTTTATGAGAAAACACCCCCACCCTGACACTGATGTATTAAAATACACCACATAACATTTCCCTAGTTTAGTAAAAAAAAGATTGGTGCTGATGTAACATAATCCTTAATCTCTTCAGAAATATTTCTAGGACTGCTCATTACACCAAAATGGAACATTATTTCTTTTCAAAGTTATCATGTGTGAAGGGAAGTAAAAAAGAAATCATTGATAAAACCCATCTAAACCAGGGTATCTCCATATCTCAAAAACATTCTCGAGCAGTTTCTCAGAGATAACAACCTCTATATTCTCTTGATCCACTAAAAGACCCTCTTATATATAACATGGAAAAAGAAACAAAAATATTGTATCCAAAAATCAATCTTTGATAATTTTTTATATAGAAGATGATCTCTCATGATTCCCAACACTTCTACCAATTGTTGCTCATGGTCAATCCTTATCCCTGAATACACCAGTATATCAACCATAAATACCAACATGAAAAAAATCCTAAAATATACAAAATATCCAATTAATAAAATTCTTAAAGACTACTATTGAATTCATAAGACCAAAGGGCATAACCACATACTCAAAATGTCAATATCTACTCCTGATAGATTTTTTTTGAATACCCCCCTTTCACACCCTCAACTTATGATATCTTTATTGCATGTAAATCTTGGATAACTGTTGATATCCCCTTAAATTGCTGAATAGGAGATCAATTAAAAGAATTTTATATCGATTATTTATCATAACATGGTTAATATTACAAAAATAAACACAAAAATGAAGAGTTTAATTCACCTTTTTGGCAATTAAAATTAGCACTGCCCACAGAGATGTGGTAGGCCGGAAGAACCATTTGTTTTATAGATTATCAAACTGCACTTTCAATTACCTCAATTTTGTTGGTTCCATCCATTAATATTGAAGTAATATAGTATTGGTCCCTGGAAGGAGATCAATCGTAATATCTGATTCCCTTATGGGTGGCACCTCTAACAATACTTTAGGAAAGACATCCATAAACTAATCAACTATTGCAAGAATGATGATTCTACCAACCTATTCCATTGATTCCAAGGATAAATATGCCAACTGATATTATATTGTTCAAAATTATGGTTCCAATAAACCCTATGAACCAATATTCACATTTTTTGTCCCCTATAAAGAGATGTTTGAAACCCTGAACTGTCATGAAACTCACTGTTCGTGCATAATAGTAAATATAGGCCTTAAACATTATCAATGAATCCATACCCATGATTATATCATAAGAATTCATCTTAATCACTAAGAAGTCCCACATCAAATCAACCATATCCACAACTATAAAAAATTACCTACATAGGAAAGATCAGCACTCTATTTGACCCATATAATTTTGATGTTTTAAAATAGAAGGCATAATTTCCAAACATAAAACCATCAAATAAAAAACATAATAAGAAAATAAATAATGGTAAGAAACTATATCATACAATACTTTCATAAATGCATAATTCATAAGAATAATACCCCACATAATTGATGGTCCACACTAATCATCCAACACAACCTTCTTGGCTCCAAAAAAATACATCCTTGAAACACTCTTCTCTTTATTATCCTATTGAAACTTCCCCTAATAGGGAGTTGTGTTATTCCTAGAATAACAATGAATAAATAAACTCCAGAGAAAAGGAGTATACTACTGCCCTTCTCCTGTTGAGGCATATGATTCCTGTGACCCTTGAGGAGTGTCACAAACACCTGACCTCAGAACATTATGAAAATAACATTAAAGATTCCCTATCGACTTTTAGTTATGGCACGTTTGAGGATCTTACATAAAATCCCTCTTCATGTGGAATATAGAACCACACTAAAAACATAATATCTTACTTTGAGGATTTATAGGAAGATTAACTAATCCTTTCATTGGATTCTAAGAAATACTCCCACCCTGGAAATAAGTGTCCCTCTTTCGCTTGATCTATACACTCTAGTTCCCACCATTTAGCATGGGTACCAACATGATTACTACACCTGTATCTCCCAAGTTATCCCTTTAAACCACAATTTATATATTTACAAACTCTTTATAATACCTTATATAGATCACAACAATTTGGGAATTAATTTCTTGACTCAATCCTAATATAAAGATCCACTCTTTTAAGGATTCCCTAGCTGCATCCTTAGGTGAAAACCAGGCTATGTTCATGAAAGTAGTGGAATATTCCATAACTGAAAGGTTATCCTACCTCAAACTGAATAAATAATATATTTTTTGACGTTTTAATGTATGGGAGTAGAATGTATTTTTAAAATTGTGTCTCAAAATCCTCATATGTTAAAACATGGTCCGTTCCAGCTATGACCACTAACTCACACCATTGATGCGAAATATCTTCCAACATGTACATAACTAACCTCATTTTCGTATTTGCTGGTGTTCCTGGGAAATAAAATATTAGATTCACCCTAATAATCCATACTTACATCCTTTTTGATTCTAAATCACCCAAAATATTATTTGATTTTTCTTTTAAAACTCAACTGAGTGATTTATAAGCCTCGTCTCATTACTTATAATATAACTTTCTATAGTATAGAAGGATTTCACTATGATCTTAACTAGACGATGGTTCAACTAGGGATTAGGTGCAACCAAAATTTCCATTGCACCATCCAGTTAGTCTCTACGATGTATACCTCATTCCATTTCTAGAGAAACAATAAGCACCATAAGTCTCACCACTAGAAACAAATTATTACAATTTCTAATTATAACATATTCTAGCTATCACAACCATGCTTTTGAAAATTTATATCTTTCCATATATAAACTTATTTGAAAAGTACACTATGTTTTGAAAGTCAACCCATTTTTAAAATACAATAACCAATATCTTTTTGAAACTACACATTCGAAAACAATTTCCAAATTTTTCAAAAATTAACAATTCATATGACACAAAAATCATTATTCCAAATGAAATATGAAATCCTTATGGGAATTCATTTTTACCACTCATTTCATGGTCATCTCATTTACTACACCCATGACGGTGAGATCACACTCCTATACATGTCTCCAAAACACTTCTGTACCCAACTCCTAGGTAACTTTAAGTCTAGAATAAAAGGGAGAGATACATCATTTTATGATATAAATTTTATGTTTTGACAATCCGAGTTCTCACTACCATCCCAAAATGAGGAGTAACTCAGAACAAAGTCCAACTCCATGATTAATAGATGATACCATAGGACCGAACAAACTTCTTTCACTTGAATGTCAAGGACCGAAAAAACTGATACCACATGTAACATCCCACCCCTCCTCATTGACTTGAGTTAGGGCGGTGGTACTACTTGAATTAAGAGACATCATCAAGGTGCCAAATAATGGTAATAAATTCCATGGGATTCAAGAATAATGGAGGGATGAATTTCCCTTTTTTATAAAAACTACCAACCAAACACACCATAACCATCCAAAACTATATGATGTATGTCAGAAATCTAAACCAATTCAACACATTTCTTGGTGACAACCATACAACCAAACCAAACCCTTTATGTAATAAATTAGAGTACCAAATATGAATAATAAACAAAAAACTAAAGGACACTGAATCTCCACACCAAGCTCCATGCTCCAAAACCACAAGGCGTCCCAAGCATCACGAGGTGCCAGAAAAGGATGGATATGAATTTCCTATACTCATGTCCAATAGTAAAACATTTGAAAAATAAAAAAAGTGCCAAATAACGGGATGAGTAAAATTACTCTTTAGGTTTTCCCCAAAATTAAATCCCTACACAAACCATTAGGATAGATTACGTTAGCACAATTATATAATAAAATTTATGTAAATCCATTAAAATAGTTCACTAATTAACTACAAACCGATCATCTCGTTACCCAAATCATGTCACACTTATAAACATAATTCTATATATAGAAACCCAAAATGTCATTATTCATTCCATATTGGCCTAACCAAAGCGATTCCACATGACCTCACGCCTAAAAAACCATACTAACACTTTTCCACACAAGCTTATTATGGAACTTCACATCCAGCTCTGTACCCTTTTTATAGTGGTACATCATGCCAAAATTTCATTCCCCAATGGTGTTCCCTCATTCCCACTATTAATTCCATCCAAACCATGGTTATACCACATAAGATTAAATCATAACAATCAATATCTAACAATATCATATCGACACACAATTCCTAAATCTAAATTAACCAATTACGCCTAAAAAAATTTCAATATAACATGCCAAACCACTTCAATAAATTAATAATTTATTGAAAGAACCATTAATACATTATTTATGCCAATCCATTATTCATTAAGACACATTTTTTTTATTGAAACTCAATTTTCAAAACCATTTTCCATAATCACCAAATCCCTCGATTTTAAAATTTTCATTTTAAGATCCTATCAAATAATCAAATTTCAAAATAATAACCCATTACAAAAAATCCACAAATCATGACAAACTGGGTTTATACGAAGCATCTCACGTCTCCCGAATAATATATTTCACAAGAAACCATTTATTTTTAAATTAATAATTCTTGTTTTATCAAAATGTAGTAGATAGAGAAGCCACCTACCTTAGGGTTTTTGTAAAATTGACCAATGAAAAAACTCAAATCCAAACTAGGTTAAACATCCACAAAATAACCATAGATCAATTTTCCTAGAATCCTAAAACACAAACCTTATAATTTTAGGAATCCAAAACCCTTGATCAACATGAAATAGATTTAGATCTCGATAACCAAGAGAGAGAGAGAGATAGGGAGATGCAGATCTAATAAAAACCATAATACAACGAAGGAGAGAGACGTAAAAAGAGATATTTTCCATCAAAGTTCCATGAAAACTCTTAAAAGAACCTCTAAGATGAGTGGAAGAGGTTATCTAACCCTTTTAGAGAGGATATCTTGAGTTATTATTATGTTGGTGGAGAAATATGTGTTTAGGGTAAATCCCGACCATGACCATTCATAAAACCCCCTTATTTTATCCGTGCATAGTTATCTCACACGGTTAGACAAACTGTGTGCTAACCATGTGATTGTTACTATCCCAAAGGGTTCCCCACATGGTTGCCTCACACAGTTAGTCAAACCATACACCAACTACATAGAATCCCACAGTCTCAAGTAGTACGATTTACCTAAGTAGGATGCATGGTTTTGAAATCGTTTTCTTTAATAATGTACCCACCCCCTTTCCTCTACCTCACAGTGCATGGTTACTTGGGTTTGTTACATTGTTTCCAATAACTGTGCTCAAACCGTGAACCCCTTTAAAAACATACAAACGTTTTAAAAACCCTTAAAAACTCTCCTAAACTTTTCTAGACCACATTAAACATTTAAAAATACATAAACAAAGGTATCATACCACAAACCAAGGGTGATATAGGTTTAATGTCTTTGGAAACATGAATATATTAACAACTAGTACAAAAACGATCAGGGACATATCACACTATGTTATTCAAAACAATTCCCATTATTGGAAATATAATACATAAAGACATTCTCTATATCCTATGGGAAATTAAACATAATAAAGGCTGATCTCAGATTATTATTAAGGATGAACATGCAATATATCAATCGATTGAAATATTTAATTATATATTGAGAATTTGGGTATGGTAATATGATATTAACAATTGAAAAACACACCAAAAAAATTCAAAAATCATAATCATAATTCATCCCATAAAGATTTCTGGATCATAAGACATGAGTCATAAAAAAAAATAAAAGAACATTAACCATGAGATCTTAACATTGACATAAGATGATGAGATAAAAAATTTCATAATAATAATCATGGAATTATTATTTCTTGTATAAACACAAATAAATTCATCAAATTTTTGGATTGGGCTCACCCCCATGTACCTGTTTTAATATTGGGGTAACCTCATATGTACCAGTTTTGGGTTTGGGATAACTAGAAGAGAACCATATTTTTGGATTGGTACAAACATATAGGTACCCTCTGATCTCATAAAACAATAATATTTACCCATTTAATTAGAGGGATGTAATGGAACCACCAATCATATAATCACAATCTATTTATATGTACACTATAAGATCATGAAAATATTTTATCATTACATCAAAGATTGACTATTTGAAACGAAAATTGGCTTCATCATCATAATCAAAAAACTTCTAGAGAAAGAATAAATATTTTAACATTTGATAAAGTTCCCAATAAATCATAAGAAACAAGAATGGATTCTTTCAAAGATGAAAATACATTTAAAATATTATAATAACATTTCTTGATGAATATAAATTATTTTCATTTTGAAATCACTTATATAAAATAATATTTTTAAAAAAATTTAATGGAAAAAAATTTAAACGAAAATAACTATATAAAATTGTAATTTAAAATTTAAATTAAATATAATTCATGATAGTGATAAAATATATTCATGCAGTGTGTGTTAAAATAACGATCCTTTAATATTTTTTGAAATTTTTTGAAATTACACATCTAGAAAATGATAAGATTATTCATTAATTTTTTTAAGATATAAAACATTGAAAAAATTTAATTTTTATAATAATTTTTTTATTTCAAAAATATTCTTGAAAACATCTTGAATAATATATGGATATGGGACAAAAATATTCTCGATCAAAGAGATAAATAATGTTGGTTTTCCTTAAAACAATTCTTATAGTATCTTGACTAATTAAAAAGAGTAAAATGAAATCAGAAAAAATTAATATATAAAAGCTACCATAGGATTATAATTTTTTTTGGGGATAGGTAGATCGTACAATTTCATTATTGTAAATTTAAGCCCAAACAATCCTAAAAATTAGTGAGATTGAATTGTAAAACCCTTTCTACATTGGTAAATTTTGAGTAATAAGTCCCATGAAATAAATAAAATAAAATGAAACATTAGATACCATTAACATAAAAATATTAATGATAAAAAATATTAAAGGGTGTATAAATAAATCACATACAAAATAAAAGTGTATGTAATTATATATATCCCAAAAAAAGAGAATTAGAGATGGTAATCCATTACCACTTTCTATCTTCTGAATCAAATACTCTAAGATCAAATAATTTGAATTATAACATTAAATAAAATGAATTATGATTTATAAATTTAATTTGATTTCAATTTAATAGTATATACAAATAATACATATAAATACATTCACATCCTCAATTAGGTTTCAACAAAACAAAAATGATAAAAATAACCCTTACCCTATGTACGAATTGATTTATAAGCATTATGAACACCAATATAATAAATTAAAATTTGAAACAATTTTATAAAATAAGAATTTAAATAGTTATAATAACATATATTATCCACTTATAACAATTCAATTCATTTTATTTACAATTATTTATTAAATTCCTCATTTATGGGTGATAAGTTCTTCATTTATCATGTATGTTTTGGGATGAATGTTTCATTTTGTGAAATATTTTCATTGTTAAATAATCTCAATAATCTTAATAATTTAATAATTAATATTTTTTATAATAATATAAAATTCAATAAAAATTAACATAAATTAGTGATAAAAAATGAATTACATCACTTTGTTGAGATAATAGTCTGTATGTACACACGTGTGTTGTTTCCACAATTTCATGGTTGGAAAGAAATAAATGTAAATAATAAATAAACATTATATAATAATTATTAAATAATAAATATAATATATATTTATTAAATCAACCCTTATTACCATCTAGGTAAATCATCAATGAAAAACAAGTCACATCACTTTATGGAGGTGGTATTCGACACATAAAAACGAGAAATGTTAACGTTTTACAATAAATGAGATGGTAAGAAGGAATATAAGTTATTATAATTATAGAAGTATAATTATTTAATAATAATAATATATAAACATTAAATCCATTATAATAAACAACCACTAAATATGGTTTGGGAAAATGAATCATATAACTACGTGGAGGTGGTAGTCCACAAGTACACATCAATGATGCTTTCTTTTACCATTTGATGGAATAGAGGTGTAAAATGGCAATTCAATCATAATAATAACATTTAATAACATTTATTATACTATATTTATAATTTATTATGGGTAAAATATGTTTAGATAAGGTTGATGATGGAATAAAATTGAACGAATTGGTTAAGATTAATACCTCTTCCTTGGGAGACCTCCATTGGATTATAAATTATGACTAGAGGGATTAGTCTTAGGAAATGACATGGGATATATGAAAATGAGAATTAATATATAAATTTTTTGGGGCAATACTTGGATGAGATATATATAACTAAATTGATGAATAATTTAATAGATATTTTCAATTTTTTATTTGAGGTAGAGGACATAGATGTAATTACTTAAATTTTTTAAATAATTTCATGATCTTTATTCATGAAGAAGGATAAAAACAACCAATAATTATAATTTAAGATAATATGGGAGTTTAAATCTCTTCAAAAAATTATAATTATTCATTTTTATATGGAAATATTACCCATATATCTTAGATTAATTTATGTTAAACCCGTTTTATCCATAACCATGACAAAAATATTTTTTTATTATAAATTATGATAAATTATAGAAGTTGATTATTTAAAATTGTTTTATGTCGAGATTCCAAGAATTTAAATCTTTTTTATAAAATTAAATTTTTATACTTATAAAAATATAATTTTAAAATAAGTGTATAAAATGAAATGAAAACATGTATTTATAAAAATGACATTTTATGAATAAAATTAAGATTACAGTTAATCCATGGTTATAAATTACAATTAGATGAGTGTTAAAATATATTTTAAAATATATAATCCAAAATTATAATTATAGTTGTTATTAAATTGGGGTTAATTTAATATATTATGATAAAAACACATCCCACACATAAAAACTATATTTTTTTTTTGCAAAAATACGTTTTTAAGCCCAAAAACGTACTTATAAAAAAATAATGTATAATTATGATTCATATGTAATTAATTATATAATTTATAATTAAATAATTATTATGGTTCTTTATGGTCAAATTTATAACAGAATCATACTATTAAATTACTTGATTTAATGAAAGTAAATTTTAGTTTTACAAAATCATTATTTTTCAATATTCACATAAAAATAAATCCTTTCAGAAAAATCCCAAAACATTCACATGTAAGATAACATTGAAATTGTTATTTAAAAAATAATATTCATTTTAAAAAAATATTGTTTCTAAAAGAGTAATAAATTATTCATTATGTCTACAAATAAAAAGAAATAAGAACATTTTTGATGAAAACATATTCTTCAATCATAAAATGACATTACATAAAATTGAGTATTTATTTTTTATTAATTAAACAATATATTTTAATTATATAAAATAAATATAAATATTTTTTATAATTTTTTTTATTTATATTCACACTGATAAGTGAACAGATAGATTATAATATATCATAGTGCTTTTTAGGCTAAATGTTGTGTGATATGAATGATATAAAACAATTAAAATACATTTAAATATAAAGTAATTATAAAATAATGGGGTTTCAAAAATAATCCATCAACAATCATTGAATTAATCCTTTTTTTCATTTTTCAATGATGAATATTATATAGAATTTATTTTGGATGACCAGACACCTTGTTGACTACAATTATATAATTCATTTTCCCTATAATTTACAGATAAGTTCTACCTAGTTGTTTGGAAAAATGAAAAAAGGATACCTATGACATACTTTTTATGTGGAAACATGTTACTATTGGGTATTCTAGTGAGGATTGGGAAGATATTTGATAATCCAATTAGATATAAATGGATGGAGTGATGGTGGGTGTACATTGATTATTAGGTGAAGTGTGTTGGTGTTCCTAGTAGGGGAAGGGGGGAGGTGTCACGACCCGTCCTCGGGGCCCGTGCCGTGACTACCCCAAGCCTGCCTTCCATAGGCCAGGGGCTGGTGACTAGCACCAAAGGCGTAAATCCCGATAAATGGAAAGGCATTGCCTTTATAAAAGTAAACAAAACACCACAGAGTACAAGTGGAAGAAAAACACTAAGTACAAAAGAAAGTGCTGAAAAGTAAATGAGCCAGAATAAAAACCCAAATGAAAGTACAACTACAACTGAACAAGTACAACAGAAAAAGACAACAGCTGGAAGAACAGAAGCGGATCCTGGGTCGTCCTCCTCGGATCCTACCTGAAGGGTAGATACAGATGGAGCACCTCCTGGATCGTCCACCATGGATCCTACCTGAAGGGTAGGCACAGATAGCCTCCACAACGCTCTCTCTCATCAACCTCCTTCGAGTGTCGTCTCACCGTGAAGTCCACCTCCAGATACTGACTCGTCGTGTAGTCTACCTCTGGGTACCGTCCAATATTTGAACACTCGGCCTCCATCAGCACTGTCCGTCGTCTACAACCAGCACAACAAGGTGCGGGCATAGCCCGTGCAGGGGTGAGTATAACGATACTCAGAAGGGACCCCGAGACCCTCATGGTCTCACTAAATCCAACATGGATAACCACAAAGAAGATCTCAACAGATAACCTCTACTTAGGTATATGCCCATACATATACCTATGTTATCAAGTAACCCATCTCAATCATGAGGAAACACAAGGGTTATGAAATCAATGGATAACCACTACCCAGGTATATGCCCATACATATACCTAATTTATTAAGTAACCCATCTCAATCTTGAGGAAACACAAAGGTCATAGACTCAGCTCAAACCAGGATTTTCATTATCGAAACCGTAACTGCTGAAGAGCCCCGTCTCTAGAGTGTACAGTGGTCCTGTCACGACTCCGAGGTACTGCTCACTGACTTAAGAATTCTGAGGTACTCCTCCTGTTGAGTACTGTGGGCCTGCTGCTACAACCAAGCGATTTCCACCATGGGTCTGCCGCTACAACCAAGCGCTCCCCCTCATAGCCTCAAGAGGTACTCCTTCTGTTAAGTACCACGAGTCTGCCGCTACAACCAAGCACTCCTCCGCCATGGGACTGCCGCTACAACCAAGCACTCCCCCTCATAGCCTCCAGAGGTACTCATTCTGTTTAGTACCGCAGGTCTGCCACTACAACCAAGCGCTCCTCCGACGTGGGTCTGCTGCTACAACCAAGCGCTCCCCACTGGGCTATTTGAAACACACCGAGTCGATCGGTCAAGCAGTCGTCAGGTCTCAGCCGGCTACACGGTCTCCATATTCCGCACGCTCGTCTCCGAGAGGGTCCGCTCCATGAGCTTTTGGTCGATACTACAAGTATCACAAGGTCCGACGAAGAAGTATCTCAAGGGACCGCCTCGTCACAGGGGTCTCAACACAATAGACGGTGCGTCAATCGGACGCCCGGTCTGTGAGTTACTAGCCTTTTCTTCCCAGGGGCCCGATTGGTTTCATGTGCGAACCAAGCCGGCCGTATCTGAACTGTACCCCGAACTCCCGTAGGGTATACTCAAAGGGACCATTTCTCAACTTGATCACCAACGCCGCTGACGGTTCGTCAAACGGACGTCCGGTCTGAAAGATATCAGCTTTTCTGTTCCAGGGGCCCGGTTGCATTTCAGGTACAATCCAAACCGACCACTATCCAACAACAACCAAAACTTAGGCGAAGTATGCCAAAAGTTCTGTCTCATCAAGAGGAATTCAATGAGACAGACGGCACGTCAATCGGACGCCCGGTCTGTGAGTTATTGGACTTTTCGTTCCAGGGGACCGATTGGTTTCGTGAGCGAACCAACCCGACCGCACTCCGACGCCATCCAAACCTCAAGAATAGTAAGCCATAATATCCGTCTCACTTAGAGGAAACCAACAAAGTCGACGGCACGTCAATCGGACGTCCGAAGCTCAAGATATGAGTGTTTCCGCTCCAAAGGCCCGGTTGGTTTCGTGTACGAACCAACACGGCCGATCCCAAAGTATTCCGAAACCTTGAGTGCAATATACCGAAACTCCCGTCTCAATCCAATGATCGCATCTCCACTGACGGCGAGTCGTTCGGAGGCCCGTAGCTCCAGTTATGAGAAAAAGACCGAAAAGGTCCGGGAACGGGGGGTCTGGGCCCGGACCGACACGACCCGACCCCCCCGGGTCATCCCGAACCGGGTCGACCGACCTGGGTCCGACCCGGTGGGGCGCGACCCAGCCCAGCCTGGGCATGACCCGACCGGCGGGTCGGCCCGGCTGGGCACGTCGCGGCCGAGCGGGCGGAGTCCGAGGCGGGGGCGCGCTGCCCCCGCGTGTCAACACCGCGGCCCCCCACTACGGGGGCCGCCCTTGTTCAGCGGATGCGGCATTGCCACGTCCCGTGTGCACCGGACCCACGTGGCCGCGGGTCCACTGGCCACCGCCGCCACCTCCGCGCCGGCGACCCGCGCCGCCGGTGGGTTCCGCAGGCCGCCGAAGTTGCTCCGGTGGTCCGATTTCGTTTCCGTCTACGCCGTAGCTCCTCCCCGGTCCCGTACTTCACTGCGGAAACAACGAATCACCTCTGCGGTATGTTTTGTCGTCTCCCACCAATCCTCACATCAATGAAGAACTTCGGAGGGTTGTCGGGTCGTGTTTGTTTGGCCCGCACCCTCCGCGTTAGGTGATAACAATCGGGAAGAAATAATTTATCATATGAAAATGTAACAACATACAATCTAATAAATTAAAATTGAACTTGATCCAGGTTCTTTGTTTTAGGGGGAAACATCCACGGAAATATAAATTCTTTTACAACAAACCCCTACCTCACCGTAGTCGTCGAGCTTGCGTTCTTCGCGGAATTGATCGTCGTAGAAGAAAAGAATCATCGCGTCGCGGAAGAGCGTCGTTGTCGCGCGGTACTTGGCATCGCGTTGACGAACTCCGAGGATAAAAAACATATAGATTTAATTAATAATAATTAAATCCATGTTGTTGTTATAATCCACAAAGAATTTAAAAGGAGCGCAACCCCCTGCCTTGTCGTTGTCGATTGAAGGTTGTCGCGGGGTTGGATCGTTGCAGAAGAAGCGTCGCGAAGGGAGATTCATCGGCGTCGCGGTACACGGCCTCGCGTCGTCGATCTCCGAAGGTTCGGAGTTCATCATTGCCTTTCGTCGAATGCCGAAGTTCTTCGCGTTCTTCGCGAAGAAGGAGGATGAACTTGAGGTTTCTGTCAAATCCTCTCAACGAACAACACTTAAGAAGAATAGCGTTGGTCTTATTTTATTAACATGCCAACAAACGAAAAAAAAACATAAGTAACGGCCCATTAATACATAGAATTAATTTCAACGAATAAACCACCCAATTAATAGGAGCGTTTAATTTTTTAAGAAAATGCTCCAGTTGGCCCTAATTAAAAAGGGTTTTCGCGGGTGCGTTACATAGCGGAAAAGAAACGGTGGGGCTCATGCGGGCCCCACCTCACAAATATCCTACCAAGAGGGTAAGATATTTTGAATTGTACCCTATCCTCTTTAACTTAGCTTAAGCAGCATTAAGTGGCTTTTAAGTGTCTTAAGTGAAATAAAAATAAAGTTGTCGCACCACTTTATTTTATTTCTTAACTTAATGCCCAAAAATTAAAAGCCACACCCGAGAAAACGCAACTCCGGAAAAGGCATTTCTAAGTAAATACCGGCACTGCGATTCTATTGGTTCCCTCAGAATTTGATTCTGAGCAACGGTTCAGAAGTTAGAAAAACCCGCTCGTTCGTTCACTGAACGTACCCGAGCTAAACTTCGGAAAATGATTCCGGGAACACCAGGCCTCAGAATCAGGCGCCGTCAAAAACTGCATTCTTATAAAATCCCAAAGAAAATTAAGAAAAAAAAATCCCTTGAAATTTACGGGTTTTTAAATTACTCCCACCTCAGGGCTTTACGTCCTCGTAAAGCTTTAACACAAACTAGGGTCACAAAAGCGGTACATAGCACACATCTGAGCCTTCCGCTCCCATGCGCTCACCCGGAGGTTCCCATACTGCCAGAGAAAGTGCACCCGAGGAATCAATCGTCCTCGTAGGATCCTCTCCTGTCGATCCTCGATCCCCACTGGAACCTCCGTGAAAGACACTCCATCGCCATCGTCCAACTCCTCATGGTTGATGATATGCGAAGGGTCGAGCACGTATCTCTTCAGTTGAGATACGTGGAAGTCGTCGTTCACCTGGTGCAGCTGAGGTGGATGGGTCAAGTGGTAAACCACCCCACCTACCCAGCTGAGGACCTAGAATGGTCCGTTGAACCTCAGAGATAACTAGATGCCATGGCCACATCTCCGTAAACCTCATCGAGGTGAGACCCGTATAAGGACGTGATCATCATTCTCGAACTTGGAGGTCTGCAACTCCTGTTTAGAACAGAAACATAAAATGACTGCTACCATGAGGGTGAGGTTGACCGACTCAAGAATGATCAGCCGCACCCTCCTATGCATGAGTTATCCTGTGCTACCGAGGGTTTCATTTTCGCCGACCAAGGAAAACCCATTCCAACGTCATAGTTACACCACAACCTTTTTGCCTAATACCGTCAATTTGTGTATGAACTATGATTTCCCAGTCCATACTCAAACCAACGTCGTAAGGCCTCGACGCTGCCACCAAGAGATTCCAACTAAAACTCTCGCCTCGAGGGTCTGAACACACCGTCGGTGTAAGTGTGATTATCGAGTCTCCACCCAAGGTATCTCCAGACGCGAGGGTCAAGTCCACGGATTACCGGAAACTCTAGGTCTGGAACTAGATTTGGGAAAGCAAGGAATGATTCATATCAACATCCATTACTACCGCAGCTAGTAGTGGACACAGACTGTCCCTTGAATCATTTTTTAGAGCCATTGGGTTGCACTACTTGACCGCATGCAGCCGCACTATTCCTCCGCCCTCCAGCTCCCAGTGCCTGGTGGGGATAACTAAGGCGGGTGGTTGTAGCATGATAAGATGTACACCGCCTCATGCTGCTCTCCTGGCTCAGACTCCACGTCTGCTGCTTCGCAGACTCATCTCTCCTTAAAGCTTCCTCTTATGGAAACTTTTAACATGCAAGAGTCTCCAAGACTGGTGCCAGTTTCCTGTTTCTTACCGCACTGTGTAGTCTTCATCCGCTCCTAGATGATCTGTACCTTCTTTGCCTATGATCTGGAAGAGCTGCTAAAATTTCTCATCTTCCGAAAAGAGAAACTTGGTCTCATCCCCTGGATGAACCACACCCATTGCCTAATACAGTCAATCCCAACATGAATGATGCATTCATGCCATGGATGACTTCGTAAGGCCTCGACGTAACTACCAAGAGATCTAACTGTCACTCTCACCTCCAAGGGATGAGTCACACTGTCGGCATCAGTTTGAGGTCACTGGGTCTCCTCTAGTAGAAATCTCGAAAGTGAGGGTAAATTCAACAGTGTTAACCAGGACCACTCAGTATCAACCAAACAAAAAGGACAGGAAAGAAAACATCACAAGACAAGTTTCTTTTTTTTATTGGAGCTCATAGTACAAAGACACGAATACAACAACAACATGGAACTAGAAGTACAAGGGACATATCCACTAGTTCTGCTCCTTTCCACCTACTCCTGGAGCTCTACTGCCTTGTCCACTGCGCGGCTATTGCTCAAGCACCCGCCGCTACTTCTGCCTTGGTGGCTCCTCCAATGCCTGCGGATCAACTGTACGAGGAGTCGGACAATCACATTCTAGGTGACCCTTTCTGCCGCATTCATACCACTTCCTGCTCCTCGTACGGCTGGCTCTGGCCCTCTTGGACCTCTGAATCATTTGTCTACTTCCCACAGATGACTCGACCACTGATCGAAAACCCTGCGGCAAAGGCATATGCTCTTGTACACACTCGGGGTGTAGAGCTACTGGCACAAACCTTACCCTGAAGAAGGTCTCAAAGTCTTTCCATGTGAAGGTCATCCCGTCACAAAACTGGAACAAGTGGCTCCACCACCTACCTACTGCTGCCTGAAGAAGGCTGGCAGAAAAGATCACCATGAGGTCTGCTGGCGACCCCATTAGCCTGAAGACTCTCACCACAGCCTCCAGCCAATCCTCAGCCACCCGCGGGTCCATCTCTCCCCGAAACCTGGGTGGTCTCTGGCGCTGGAACTCATGCAGCGCGCTCAAGTGGCGTGCATCGCCTACTGATGGGGATGGTGGCATCTGTGGCCCAACATATTGTAGTACCGCTGGTGCCTCCGCTGGTGCCTCAACTGCAAGAGGGCCCTGTACCGAAGCCTCGTCGCTCGACAGGCTGTCAGTACGCACATCCCTATGGGCTCTAGCTGGTCGTTCGAGAAAAGGCATCCTGAAAAAAAAAACAACGTGACACAGTCAAACGATTATACCTGGTGAGATGACCTGGTTTGAGCAGGTATTTAAAAACTTCTGGAAATACACATGAAATCAATGTTTTCGTTCACAATGTCAGAAATCAGCTGTCAGGGTCCTGGTGTATGGATACGTCAGCCGCCTGCACCAACACTCGACTCCCTGAACTGAAAACCACACTCGGTACTCTTAACACTATCACTTCACAGAAAGAAAATATCAGAGTTATAAGTTCTATGGTAGAACCGACTCCTCTGATACCAATTTGTCACGATCCGTCCTCGGGGCCCATGTCGTGACTACCTCAAGCCCGCCTTCCATAGGCCAGGGGATGGTGACTAGAACCAAAGGCGTAAATCCCGATAACTGGGAAGGCATTGCCTTTATAAAAGTAAACAAAAAACCACAGAGTACAAGCGGAATAAAAACACTAAGTACAAAAGAACGTGCTAAAATGTAAATGGGCCAGAATACAAACCCAAATGAAAGTACATATACAACTGAACAAGTACAATAGAAAAAGACAAAGACTAGAAGAACGGAAGCGGCTCCTGGGTCATCCTCCTCGGATCATACCTGAAGGGTAGATACAGATGGTGCAGCTCCTGGATCGTCCACCACGGATCCTCCCTGAGGGGTAGGTACATATAGCCTCCACAACGCTCTCGCCCGTCAACCTCCTCCAAGTGTCATCTCGCCGTGAAGTCCACCTCCAGATACTGACTCATCGTGTAGTCCACCTCGGGGTACCGTCCAATCTTCGAACACTCGGCCTCCGTCAGCACTGTCCATCATCTGCAACCAACACAACATGGTGCGGGCATAGCCCGTGCAGGGCTGAGTATAATGATACTCAGTAGGGACCCTGATTCCCTCAAGATCTCACTATATCCAACATGTATAACCACAAATAAGATCTCAAAAGATAACCTCTACTTAGGTATATGCCCATACATATACCTAAGTTATCATGTAACCCATCTCAATCATGAGGAAACACAAGGGTTATGAAATCAACGGATAACCACTACCCAGGTATATGACCATACATATACCTAAGTTATCAAGTAACCCATCTCAATCATGAGGAAACACAAAGGTCATAGACTCAGCTCAAACCAGGATTTTCATTATCGAAACCGTAACTACTGAAGAGCCCCGTCTTTGGAGTGTACAGTGGTCCTGTAATGACTCCGAGGTACTGCTCACTGACCTAAGACTGCTGAGGTACTTCTCATGTCGAGTACTGTGGGCTTGCTACAACAACCAAGCACTTCCCACCATGGGTCTGCCGCTACAACCAAGCACTCCCCCTCATAGCCTCAAGAGGTACTCCTTCTATTGAGTACCATGGGTCTTCCGCTACAACCAAGCGCTCCTCCGCCGTGGGTCTGCCGCTACAACCAAGCGCTCCCCCTCATAGCCTCCAGAGGTACTCCTTCTGTTGAGTACCATGGGTCTGCCGCTACAACCAAGTGCTCCTCCGCTGTGGGTCTTCCGCTACAACCAAGCGCTCCCCACTGGGCTATTTGAAACACACCGAGTCGATCAGTCAAGCAGTCATCAGGTCTCATCCGGCTACATGGTCTCCGTATTCCACACGCTCGTCTCTGGGAGGGTCCGCTCCATGAGCTTCTGGTCGATACTACAAGTATCACATGGTCCCACGAAGAAGTATCACAAGGGACCGCCTCGTCACAGGGGTCTCAACACAACAGACGGCGCGTCAATCGGACGCCCGGTCTGTGAGTTACTAGATTTTTTGTCCAAGGGGTCCGGTTGGTTTCATGTGCGAACCAACCCGGCCGTATCTCAACTCTACCCCGAACTCCCATAGGGTATACTCAAAGGGACCGTTTCTCAGTGTGATCACCAACGCCGTTGACGGTTCGTCAAACAGACGTCCGGTCTGAATGATATCAGCTTTTCTGTTCCAGGGGCCCGGTTGGATTTAGGGTACAATCCAACCCAGCCACTATCCAACAACAACCAAAACTTAGGAAAAGTATGCCAAAAGTCCCGTCTCATCAAGAGGAATTCAACGAGATAGACGACGCGTCAATCAGACGCCCAGTCTGTGAGTTATTGGCTTTTTCGTTCCAGGGGCCCGGTTGGTTACGTGACCGAACCAACACGAACGCACTCCGACGACATCCAAACCTCGAGCGGAGTAAGCCAAAAGATCCGTCTCACTTAGAGGAAACCAACAAAGTCGATGGTACGTCAATCGGATGTCTGAAGCTCAAGATATGAGTGTTTCCGCTCCAAGGGCCCGGTTGGTTTCGTGTAGGAACCAACCCGGCCGAACCCAAAGTATTCCGAAACCTTGAGTGCGATATACTGAAACCACCGTATCGTTCCAAGGATCGCGTCTCCGTGGACGACGCGTCGTTCGGATGCTCGTAGCTCAAGTTTTGAGAAAAAGACCGAAAAGGTCCGGGAACGGGGGGTCTGGGCCCGGACCGACACAGTTTGGCGCGACCCGGCTCGACCAGGGTGGCCCGGCCCGGCCTGGGCGCGACCCGACCGGCAGGTCGGCTCAGCCCGGCTCGGCTCGGCCGAGCGGGCGGTGTCTGAGGCGGGGACACGCTGCCCCCGCGTGTCAACACAGCGGCCCCCCAGTGCGGGGGCTGCCCTTGGTCAGCGGACGCGGCATTGCCGCATCCCGTGTGCGCCAGACTCGCGCGGCCGCGGGTCCGCTGGCCACTGCCGCCGCGGCTTTAGCCACGATGGCCCTATCTGGCTGCACACCGGGACGCCACTGGTGGGTTCCGCAGGCCACTGGAGTTGCTCCGGTGGTCCGATTTCATTTCCCTCTGCGTTGTAGCTCCTCCCGGGTCTCGTACTTCACTACAGAAACAACGAATCACCTCTGCGGTATGTTTTGTCATCGCCCGCCAATCCGCACATCAACGAAGAACTGTGGAGGGTTGTCGGGTCGTGTTTGTTTGTCCCGCACCCTCCACGTTAGGTGATAAAAATCAGGAAGAAATAATTTATCATATGAAAACGTAACAAGATACAATTTAATAAATTAAAATTGCACTTGATCCAGGTTCTTTGTTTTAGGAGGAAACATCCATGGAAATATAAATTATTTCATGACAAAGCCCTACCTCGCCGTAGTCGTCGAGCGTGCGTTCTTCGCGGAATTGATCGTCGCGGAAGAAAAGAATTGTCGCGTCGCGGAAGAGCGTCGCTGTCGCGCGGTACTTGGCGTCGCATCGACAAAATCTGAGGATCAAAAACATACATATTTAATTAATAATAATTAAATCCATGTTGTTGTTATAATCCACAAAGAATTTAAAATGAGCACAACCCCCTACCTTTTTGTTTTCGATCGAAGGTTGTCGCGGGGTTGGATCGTCGCAGAAGAAGCGTCGCGAAGGGAGATTCGTCGGTGTCGCGGTACATGGCCTCGCGTCGTCGATCTCCGCGGGTTTGGCGTTCTTCGTCGCCTTTCGTCGAAGGACGATGTTCTTTGCGTTCTTCACGTTCTTCGCGAAGAAGGAGGATGAACTTGAGGTTTCTGTCAAATCCTCTCAGTGAACAACACTTAAGAAGAATAGCGTTGGTCTTATTTTATTAACATTCGAACAAAAAAAAAACAACCTAAGTAACGACCCATTATTTCGTAGAATTAATTTCAATGAATAAACCGCCCAAATAATAGGAGCGTTTAATTTTTTAAGAAAATTCTCCAGTTGACCCTAATTAAAAAGGGTTTTCGCGGGTGCATTACTTAGCGGAAAAGAAACGGTGGGGCTCGTGCGAGCCCCGAATCACAAATATCCTACCAAGAGGGTAGGATATTTTGAATTGTACCCTATCCGCATTAACTTATCTTAAGCAGATTTAAGTGGCTTTTAAGTGGCTTAAGTGAAATAAAAATAAAGTTGTCGCACCACTTTATTTATTTCTTAACTTAAAGCCCAAAAATTAAAAGCCACACCCAAGCAAACGCAACTCCAGAAAAGGCGTTTCTAAGCAAATACCGGCGCTGCGATTCCATCGGTGCCCTCAGAATTTGATTCCGAGCACCGGTTCAGAAGTTAGAAAAACCCACTCGTTCGTTCACTGAACGTACCCGAGCTAATGTTCGGAAAATGATTCTGGTCCCACCGGGCCTCAGAATCAGGCGCAGTCAAAAACGCCATTCTTGTAAAATCCCAATGAAAATTTAGAAAAAAAATTTTCCTTGAAATTTTTGGGTCTTTACAGGAGGGGTCAATATCAAGTATTATGAGAGGAATTGATAAAGGTTGAGACAGTAGTGACTAATCTTCCATGGAATTTGGAGAACTCATTATCCAATATTTTTAAATCCTTATTAAATGTTGTGTATTATTTTAGAAAACACATAATGATTCACAATTTTTATAGTAATAGGGTTTCCATGGATTTATAAATAACATTGTTGTTATGATCATGAGACACAAGATTAGTATTAGAAAATAAAATTTCTCAACATGTACCTGAGTACATTCCATGGAAACTGTATCTACATACACACCATATAGAATAAAAGAAGTGTTGTGTATCTTAATGAATCAACTAGGGTAGATATTCCAGTACATGAACATATTTTTAATAGACTCTACATATCATGGGGTTAGATATCATAATGTGTACCTTGATTAAACGACTGGGACTCCTACTACAATACATGCATGGATTGTCCATGGGTCCCACACACCATGTACCCAAATGTGTCACCCCATGTAGTTTTGCACTATATGAACTAAACTATCGATACATTCAAGGAAATTGTATTGAGTTCAACATAATATATATGATTGAGTGTATTATATGTATTTGAATGTCTAAATATTTTTTCTTGTACTCATTTCTAGAATCTAGAGTAAGGTTCCAAAGTAGTAAAATATGATAATTTTTTTGATGTGTAATGTTACGGTCCATTTGGTATCATCATATGGGATTTTTTATATGAAATTATTTTTAGATGGAATCCATTTAATTTATAGATACAATGGTCAATATAGTGAGGAAATATTTTAAAGTAGACGTATGGTTTGTATACCCCTAGAGGAATATCGATTCTAGTGAATGGGCTATCCATTATACAAGAGTATTATGTTACCACCTTAGATAAAATGCGTGAATCCAATATATATTGAAATGGTAACCCCATCAGTTGATGAACACATCACATAACTAAGAATGGGTCCCCCATAAGGATTTTTATCCCATAAACTAATGTGTGCTCTTCATTGATGTGAATGTTACCAACAACTACTATAATGGGATGATGTGGATGTAAAGGATAATAAGTAGATTTATGTGTTATAGCTCTTGGGATCACCAAGGTATTTGTTGTTCCCTCTTGAACACATCTTTTATAGACTTTTTCTGTAATGACTATGGTCATTTTTAAAATTTATGGACTAGTTCTCTAAAATAATATCACGGTTTTTCTTATTTCAGAATACACATTACCTTGTTTCAAATTCCATTTTCAACCATGTACTAAATCATATATTTACAATCATATATATATATTAGACTTGTGCCTAATGATTTCAATGTGATGCTGATGACATGTAGTTAATTGGGGACATCTATATACACCGTGGTGATAGTTTTAGTGTACATATGAGTCAAGTGGTGATTTTTCTAGTGGATATAGAGTTATTTTTGGAGGGATGTGGAGTAAATAAATCCAAATTTCTCATTATTTGTATTTATCATAAGTCATTGGACATTGTTTTATTTATACAATGTTTATTTTTCATTTTATTTTTTTACTATTATGATATTTACCATGTCCCTTATTTTTTACTTTAAAATTACTAATTTACCTAACTTAATTATTAAAGAATATTTCAGATATATGTGATTTTTTTCAATTTTATATTATAAGTATTTTTATATATGATTTATACCTTCTCATTCGTAGTCAGTGGACCTTTTCCTATTAGATATTATCATAGAGTAGAGCACTCATCTTACAGTTGGCCAGATTGGGGCCTTGGTGTGTTGAATCATGTGAAAATGGTATCAATGTGGATTAATACCTTGGGATAGAGAATAGATTTATTAATTTTGTGATTATATGTTTAGGATACTTATAAAATCTATGTTATAATGTATTTTTTATTAATAGAAAATGTAAACTAGTGATTGGTGAATACAGTCTACATATCCTATTACTAGGACCCTGATAACTAGTTATTCTAAATGGATCTCGATGACATTAGTTGTTGGGTTTTAAGGATTGTAGGTACATCTTATATCATGTGAGTTGTTTTTCCATAAATTACTTTATTATGTCAAATTGTAAAAACACAGTTTAACAAAAATGGGATCATATTTTAAAAACATGTTTTCCACCTAATTGATATTCATAATAATTTTAGATGAAATTACCTAAAGAGATCATCTTAGTGATTTGGTATGTATTAAAATCCAATTGAGTGACTAAAAACTATCATACAGTCTTGATATGGATGTTTTTCTGCCTAAAATATTGAATTTAGATGATATCCCACCATTTTATTAGAGATTAGAACCTCAAAATCATGGAAGTTAATCCCTATTGAGGAAGATGATATTACTCCCTCGTTGAGTTCACTTCATGATTTCCTATAGTAGAGGAATCCTACATTCTTGGGAAAATCAGATAGTTATCTAATGGATTTGATAGAGTCTATTTCGTATATTTTACATCATTTTCATACACCACGAAACCAAATTATATTAATTATTATGAGTTTACATTATTTAATAACATAAAATCTATTCACATTAGCTATATAGACTCACAATAAGGGAAATATACGATAATAATGTTTGTGCATAAATTTAAAGTGGAGCGCTACTCCACAATTCTAATGATGGTAAAATATTAGTATAAGTATCAAATTAATGGGAGTAACATGAAAGTTTTTCAATATAAATCAATTTTCACAATACTTATAGGGTAATATCAGGATATGAGTCAAGATATATATCTTTGGGTTGAAAATTCTGAGTTAAGTATTCATCAAGATATTTAATATGGAATTATACCCTCATTTATACCGATATATATATATATATATATATATATATATATTTGGGGTTTGGATCATGCACTAGTGATAGGGATTCGTATGGTAGAGTTTATTTTTGAGGTGAAAGAAAGTCTCATGTTTCCCAAATAAGAGTCTTTAGAGTTAGTTGTCTTGTGGAAAATTCTATTATAACAAAAAATGGGGGGGGGGAGGGGGGTCATTCACAATCATAGTCTCAACGGAAGTTTTAATGGGGTTCTATATTAGTTCAATTAATTTAAAAGATAAAAAATTTTATTCTTAGGTATTTACATGACACACAGATCTTTTCTATCCCACTAGGTCTGTAATAGAGGATAAAAATGGCGACTGAGTTGATAAACCTTAATAATAAATACAATTTTGAGATCAATGTCCTCAAAATGGTGGAAATAATATCCCTATTATAGGTGGATAAAAAAAGATATATTGGTGCATGATCAACAAAATTTGGATGATTTATTTTGTCCACATACTCTACCAGCACCTCTAGGTAAAGCACAAAATATTAGATGACACATCAATAACATATATACATAACAAATAATTTTACATAAATCTTCAATATATCTCATATTAAATAAAATCATAAAACCTATATGTTTATTTTATTTGGATATTAAATTCATATACAAATTATTTTACAATTATTATTCAACATAGCCAACAAATAATGTCATCACATGATACTTCTTTTTACCACCCATGGAAAGGCGAGGCTTGAAAAATGACTAAATGTTACAACCGAGGTCAACATGGTTTATATTTCATTCTATATCCAACCTAATTAGAACTCCATAATTACGTGTGCTTGGATTAGAGTAGTTTCAAGCTGTGTGACTTCCTAAGAAGTTTCCTAGGGTGTGTATGGGTGGGGAATAAATCATACTAATAGAACATGTGTTAGCATGTAGGGAAAATCATTTTTAAGATAAGTGACTATGATTGGTAATATCATATGGTGTGCTAGTAATAAAACAAAGTTATTATAGGAGTCCCTAGGGGTCATATGACTAGGTTCATCACATATGGATGTTGTTATTTATAAGTGACTCTAATGTTTAACAGCATGTGATGCTCTAGGAAAGAAACCAATGTATTTTAAGAGTTATATGGTGTAATTTGACTGGGATACGGTCCTATGGATGGTTGGGTCAGGAAAAATGGTATAAGATCCAATACCAAGCCCGAAGTGTAGAGGAATTACATGGTTTTGAGGTGTGGGGACTACAACAAGGGTGTTTTACATTAAAGGTGTGGAAGTATGCAACACCCATAAAAAATAGAATATTAAAAGACTAAATGTTTATACCCATGTAAACTAGAATACATTTATTTATGGGATCCTAGGTGATTAGAAATCCATAGTTAAGTGAGTCTTGTCCTGAATAGTTTTAGGATGGATGACCACCTTGGATGTTTCTCAGGGCATGTGTGGGTGAGAAAAAAATCACACTGAAAGAACATGTTTTGGATTGTGGGGATTATAATTGGTATGATAGGTGAATCTAGTGGGTAACAACCTAAAATATGATAGAAATAAAACCATGTTATTTTATGAGACCCATGGGGTCATTTTACTAGGTTAATTGCTTAGGGAAGATTGAGTCATGACATATCTAGACATATCATAAATAATAATATTCATTACATAGGGATTAGAAACATAGAAAAAGGTATGATAAAATGATCAGTAGGGGAGAACATAAAATATATCAATGAATAATAATAAGAGAGAAAAATTATAACAATTGGGAATGGGAACCTATGCCCATAACATGAAAATAACATAATTAAATCATAACCAATACAACATGTATCATAAATAATGAATAACGACTCCAGGTTTTCAACATTAAAATATAAATAAATCATTTTAAGATAGAATAATGTAATACTAATCATGAGAAATGTATATATAACATAGAAATATAATAAAAACATAACCATAATAAATCAATTGTTATTTGAGGTCTCACTTCCATGAGAATAATCACATATTGGAAAATGAACAATATTACAGATGAATAGATTCACATCCATTTATAATAATAGTAGTAGATTGGTATCACTATCAAGTACCATACATTTTATATGATATGAAATAAATATTTCCTCAATACATTTTAGGTATACGTAATTCAAATTACCCCCCCCCCCCAAAATAAAAACAATATATATGTGTTCCACATGAACATTAAATCATTCATAATTAAATTATAGTATAAATAACCACTGACAATGATATGAGTTTTGAAAAAATTTCCTTAAGAATTCATTAAAATACATATATAGAGACAACACAAATACAATCATTAGATCATATCACCAATGAATAATAAAAAACAAAAAAGCCTTTTGAAATTTAAGAAAAAACCATTAGAAGGAAATTAGAGAACTATTTTTAAAATAAAAATAAATACTTATTACATTTTTAATGAAATTTATATTAAAAATTAACAAATAATAAACATATAGTTTCATAATATGAATGATGGAGAAAAATATTACCTTATAAAACCATGTAAATAAGTACAAGAATACATATAATGTAAAATGAAGAAAACAATGAGAGAAAGAGACAAACTGAAAAAATATTAAGGGAGAGATAAAAATACCAATTTTATAACATTTTTAAAATTATTAAGAACCATTATAATGATACATTATGTATATATATATATAGATATATTTTCACGATATAAAAAATATGAAAATAATGGTTATGGATGAAAAAAGATCCTTACCAAAATAAATAGTCAAGGTTAGTCACACATAATAGATTTTTCTTTACTGAATTATGAACCAAAGTGAGGAAAACTATTAAAGTGAAATGTAAAAAAAATACATAACTATAGGATAATAAAATAAATTATGTTTTCTATATAAATTACATAAAATTTATGCAAATTTGAATTTAGATATAGATAATTTAATGTTTTAACATGATAATGGGAATGAAACCCTTACCATTATTCCAAACATTAATAAAAATACATTAAACTGATGTAAAATATAAATACACATCTTAATAAAAAATTTATGAACATTAAGAATTTATATGAACTTGTATACTATTCAATTTTAAAAAATTATTTTATATGTTTTATTTAGTTGTTATTTAGTCTCATCATAGGTTTTTTGTAATATTGATTATTTAATATATGTTTTATACTGGAAATGTCAATCCTGATTCCATGAAGATATGTCAATCATTCAAAGACTATTCATGGTAGAGGTGATATTGTTATTCAATTATTTATGTAGTGTTATTTTTATTTGATTAATGGCATGTTTATGTTCCTTATGAATGGATTTTAGGATGTGTGTGTTTCGAACAATTTACAAAAAAATCAATGAGTTACTTTATAATGAACATTAATTTATTTTTTACCTATAAAGAAAAAATATTCATAACATAAAATTGTCCACAAAATCATATATTATCAATATTATTTAATTAATTTAAATTAAAAATGAATATTATTGTTTTTTAATATCATTTTTCATTTAGGTGGTTGAATAGACCCAAAGAAGAACATCATATATTAATGATTGAGTATGAGTATAGACTTATATTATTGTAATATCACATTCTGAAATGAATAATTATGTTAATATAAAATTATTAGAGAGGAGAATATGATTTATAATGAGTTTATAAGGGAAGATAATGGAAAAATATAGTCATGAACTAGATAGTTAAAAGTATGAATTTTATTCTTCTCAAAATGAGTTTGTTCATAATGAAGGTTTCAGGTATATTTCATGGAAATAAATTCAATAAAAAATGGAATAATTCTTTAGGTGTGCTAACATGGGTAGGTATTAAAGAAGAAAAAAAATGTAAAAAGTGGTTCTATAGGGGTAGAGGAGGGGTTCGTTTATTTATGAGTTTTGAGAGGTATTTCTGTAAATAAAAATTCCCTAAGGTGTAAGGTTGTCATTTTACATGGAAATATGATCTAATTCAAAAAAATGGATATGGATCATGAATACCCTAATAAATATAATAAATATATTTTTATTGATATTTAGGCTGGAACCAATTAATTTAATCCCTTTACCCAATTTTACATTTACAATAATAACTCATTCGTTTTTCTCAGTAACTTTTATTTTTCATGAAATTAAACAAACTATATTTCCTAAATTCAATTCATTAATTAAAAAATTGAAAAACATTACATTATACTCACTTTATAAAATTAATTAAAATATAGTTTAATTTAAAACCCAAAAAACATAAAAAATAAATTTTATGACACTATATTTTAGAAAATAAAGCTACTCTATTATTATTAATTAACATGTATGGATCATTACAGGAATGCTAATATTATTTTTTACAGAAACAATAAATTTCCTTAATTATATTTTATAAACTTGATAAAATTGTTTTTTAAATAAAATATATAATATTAAATAATATTTTTTAAAGAAAACATTTTTCCTTGATTAGAGATCATTAAATTCTTATTCTGTACAAAATATAAATTATTTAATGAATGCTAGTTACTTCTTTTAGTAGTCAATAAAAGTATATTTTCAATATACATTATTGAAATGGTTCTTTACGTTAAATAAATTTTATTTAAAAAATATTATGCATGAAAAATTTATTTCAAATAATTCCCATTTTCAATAAATAATATGCATCATTTTCCAAAAATATTATATATCTTATATTAATTAAATAGAATATTATTCATGTGAATCACATTATTTCATTAATACAAAAGAAATTAATATACCTATAGTATACATGTATACCTAACAACCACATATATGAGGACCATATTTTTAATGACCATATATCAAACATTAACTTATATGATGTTAATATATATAATTTTATATTTCCTCAATATATGTAAAATTTCATGCTTCAATTTAATTTATTAATTATATCCATTTAATTAGTTCTAAAAATTTAAATAATATTTTTAATGTTTTTCATTATTCAATTAATATAATTGGTGGTATAATATATAAGTCAATCAATGAGGATAAAAAATTTCACGTCCATGAATATTTTATTTAACTTTGGTTTTATTCCACTAATAACGTTCATAATGATGTTTTATATTATATTCTAAATATATCTTATAGTTTTTCTTAAATTATAGTATTTTATCTCAATAAAATATGTCATTATTCATTTTTGTTTTGTGTTGCATGTTGAAACAATATATTTAACGGTGTAATGGAATACAAAAGTGAGCTGATACATTCTATAATAATTAAAAAAATTCCCTATATAAATTTTATTAATTAAATGGAAATAGATGGGGTGATTTTGTCTCATTATATTATTTAGTTCACACATCACTACCTAGAAATTTTAATTCATCCACATAACATTAAATAGGTGAGTGGAATTTTTTCATAGAACATTATATCTAAAATATAAGATTTCATCAAGTTGTTCCTCATATAAGATATCATGTTCTCGTTATACAACATATGAGTTTAGTATGTGATGGATCAAGTATATACATCATCTAAAGTGATACCTTGAACAAATCTTTCACTTGTAAGAGATTCATCATAGTCCAAATGTGTTCAAGGATATATAAGGGGCTAATATATCTAGGTATTAAGATTATATTCATCCCAAATTTTATAACCCCCTTCCATTTAGATATTCAATGGAATGCATCTCTCAAACATCAAACTAAAAATATCATTGATGATTAACATTGTAACTCTTTTATCATAATTTTTTCTTGGATATGTAATTCAATAGTTTTAATAATCTCAAACTTATATTGTGAATTATCCGGTCCTAGTAGATGTTTCTCTCCAACCACATTCTCATATATTGTGGTTATTCACCTTTTTTTATAAAAAGCATCATATCATTGAATTTTAAATAAATAGTGGTATATTTTTTTATATTAATGTTTTCTTAAAGAATGATATTTATCCCAAACTAATTAAAAATACACTACATAATATCATAATACTTGTTAATGAGTTTGAATGGTTCATTCAGAAGAAATATTATTTTTAAGATAATAAATATTATGGCAACTCAAGATTCAAATATTATTGAGTACTTCTCTATATATTTAAGGTATACCTCTGATCCCTATTAAATATAATGTGAATGGAACATTATGAATCCATACCACGTATTTATGCATATTTTAGAAGATTTATCAAGTTATAAAATATTCTAAAATAATAATGAAATGTATCAACTTCACAAGGTAATCAATAAAAACTGAAATGGAATTGTAGAATATATATTTATTTTTATGCCCTAAAATTAAATCCATGGAAAGTTTCTCTAATTTCAGTATCAGTATGGGTAATGTTGATTAATATGAATAGATCATTGATGATTATCCTTATATTTGTAATAAATAAAATCACTAAGATACATACTATGAAATATTCCACTTTATTTTTTCACAATAGGAGTGTTTCATGAGATATTTAAACAACATTGTGCATATATAATGGATAAAGAATGATGATATTTGTTAACCATACAATAGTTTCTTCTTCAATTATGTTTTTAATAGAATCATATTCATTCCATGAGTCTTATAATTTCATTATTATAATGGTTAAACTCTTTGATATTACTTTACAACTTTTATAACTACATATCCTCCTTCAGTACCTTCTTGATCTTCACATGTTTGGTTTTTTGACAAGGGACTTAAGTAAGATAAAACATCACCCTTTCAATTTTAATTTTAAGGTCCATACATTTAAAATCAATGAGTGTTGGGTCTCATTTAATCCTCATCATCGATAATCTTGCGTGATCCTTCAGGCATATGGAAACAACACCTTTTTCCACTTACAATGGTGATATTATATGTACTGTCACAGTATAAGATCGACTTAAAACATATCCTTAGGCACATGTTCAAATAATTTGTGAATATATAATTTAATACCTCATGATCATTATATATATATATATGTTTAAATAAATAATTTTTACTATAAATATAATGCCTTAATATCTTTAATGAAACTATTATAACTACATGATCTTAATCATTCTTTGTGTAATTTTTCTCATCAATATTTATTTTTTGAGTGTTATAAGATACTAATTTATCATTTTTCATGTGGTTAAAATAAATTCCATTCTTTTAGGTACCACTATACGTCATAAACCATTGAAAAAATTAGTTAGTGTGATTTTAGGTGTAGTTAACATCATCCAATTAATATCATTGAGGTGGTTTCCATAGTCTCTAATATATATATATATTAGACCCTTCTATGTATTCATTGTTTATGATTTTAAAATATTAATAAATTTCCCACAAATCACTAATAGATTTTCACTAATCCAATAAAACTATAAATATTTTAAAATTTATTATTCTAGGATATTATTTAATCATTAATTTCTTTAATGTATTTGACTATTTTCTCTCGCTTGTGGTTAAATGACACATTAATGATTCAATTATACTCATAATTAACTATTTATAAATTAGGGATATATTTTATCCATTCAAAATCCCTTCATAATAGTCTTAAATGGATCTTTTTTTTATTCTTTAGTCAGAGAATATATTAAAATATCATCTACAAATAGTACAACAAATTAATCAAGCTAATATCTAAATTCAGTATTCATCAGATCCATAGAGATGAAGGGGAATTTAAGAATAAAATGAATCCCAATGAATGCATTATGTAAATTTTTTTTATGAATACTTATCTTGGGTATAAAACCTTTTTTACCCATTAATTTATGATATCTAGAACAATGGTATATTTTTTATATATATTGAGCCCCTCATTGTTTATCGAAAAATTCATCAAATCTGTGTAGATAATAATTTATATCAACCATGACCATGATATTATATGATAATCAATACAGATATGTATTTATCCATCCTTATTCTAAACTAAAAGGACGGATACACCCCATAGTGAATCAATTGGGTGTGTAAAAACTTTTTCATAGATTCTCATGCATTTATGTTTTAAATTAAACTAATCCATTTAAGTAATTCTATGAGGATTATTTAATATTGGAATAAAATAAATAATGAGTTTAATAGAAAACTAAAACTCATGATATTTAGGGAGACTAGTAAATAAATAAATAAATAAAATCACATATTCATTGATAATTAGAATATCCTAAATATCGAGTCTTACCAATAACATTTAGTTGAAGATCCCAAATTTTAAAGTAAAAATACTTAAAAAGGGTGTTTTCTCCCCAAAAGAGTTCATAACACTCCTTACAATGAGAAATGATCTAGGGTTTCCACATGTTATAAAATATGATTTCGTAATACTATAAATTAAAATGGGTTATATATAGAGAAAATAAACACATACTTAAAATCATATCAAATTCAAGCAAAGGGAGAATAATAATATTTTAAAAAACCACTTTCCCAAATTCACCAATCAAAGAAGAGTTATATAATATAGATGAAATCATGTAACCACAAGGAGTTAACACTAATAATTCAATATCTAATACTCTAGGCGGTGTTTCTCTTTTTTTAGAAATAAATTCAAATATGAAGTAGTGGGTGGAACCCGAATCAAATAACATATTTGAAACCCTTTAGTGGACAACCAATGTACATTTCACCACTTCATTTTAGTGATCCATTTTAGATATTATGATCACACAGGCTTTAACCTTATCCCTATTAATTATAGTTTTATATTTTTGATGATATTTATTATCCCATGGATTGGAGAATTGGTTGGAACAACGACTACGATACTTGAAGTTGAAGCATTGAAGTGTGGGTGGTGTATTAGGTTGATCCTTACATTTATCCAATTATTTTTTTTCAACATAATATATATTTTATATTCATTTTTTTTAGGGAAATCACGTCCACAATTTATGAATTTCCTTATTCATTTGAGGAAATTACGCGAATGTTTACTCCATTATTTTCAACATAATGGAATATAAATATTCCTTATTTCATGGGTATTATAATTTCTATTTACATGAAACTACATTTTAAACCTTTTTACCCTCATAACCATGAAAATAATGGGATTATACCATTTAAATTTTCACCATGAGGCAACATAAAAAAATTTATTAATAGAAAAAAAGTTCCTTATATCCAATTCTTTATGGAGGCCCACTTTTAATCTAGTGAAAGACTCAATTTTAAATTTAGGGTCCCTGATAAACCCATATGAATACCTTGGAAGTATCTTAATGTTTTATTCATAATAATTAATGAACATGTACTTATTTTTTTATCTCAAAGAATTTTTTCTGATTTTTAATACAGAGAGATCATGAAAAATATTTATCAAAAAATAAATTCATAAAATTATCTTATTCCATGGCATCAATTAAACAATTTTAAATAATATTTTCAATGAGATTCTACCATTTATCATCTTCACCTTGAAAATGATAGAGATATAAAGAAATATTTTAATTATCCAGGAACTAGATAATGTAAATTTGTTTTATTATTAGGTTTATCTTTTTCTCAACAATCTATAGATTAGAAGACCCACTAAATGTGGGTGGATGTTTTTACATGAACAAAAAAATTTATATTTGATCATTATTTGGTGTGTTTTTGAGTTAAACATTGGTCAATATATTATTAATATCTTGATAGAGTCATATGATAATAACAAAAATCTTTTAATCTCTATATCCCATCTTATTTGCTTTCTTATTAAGAAGATCCATAAATTATTTGTCAAAATAATTATTGAATTTCTTCCACACAGTTCCATAAAATGAAAAAAACTAGAAAGGTATGTGTGATTATTTATTAGTAATATCTTATGAAAATCAGTACATATAAACATATGAACATGAAAATATGACATTAGTATTTATTACTCTATGAAACATTCATTTTATCCTGTGATACTTTTGGTTCTTATTAGGATACATTATGTTTGGTTCTAATTACATATTAAAATAATCTCTATAAAAAGCACTTCTTTGAGACCAAGTGGTTCAAACCAACCATAAAACAATTATATGAAAAATTCCTTTTCATTAACTTCTATTACATATTATAATAAATTACACCTCAGAACAGATAGGTTTTTCATCTTTGGAGATTTTATTCATATAAAAAATATTTTTTAAACATTCATCAATATCTCCGCTAAATAAAAATCACATTTTATACCTCATTGAAATATCATATACAATATATTTATTCATTACTTAAGGAAATTGAATATCAAAAATAGTGAAAACAAATGCACAATAAGGTTTCAAAATAATAGATATCAATAAATGCTAACATGTGAGTATAATTATAAAATGTGGGTATGAGAAGATATTAAATATACATATACATAACATAATAAAATAATACATAATTAATTACAGTTTATAAATCTGGCATCATGACATAAGTCATTTTGTATAACATGATAAATGTGGTATAACAATATAGAAACATATAATAATAACCATGAACTATGGATACAAAATGTATGATTGTGGAAATAATATAAGTTCATAAAAATAATTTCTTATAAATTATAATTCCAAGGATAACAATCAAATAATTGAAAAATTTCCATAATATAGTAAATTTTGTTCATTCTCCAATCCTATAGACCTAGGAAATATGGTTCCCTCCCCATTATGATAATTGTGATCTCATAAAATATAGTACATTAATCAATGAGTTTTTGAATAATATAATTCGTGTCCCACCCATCACATAATGAAGAATATAAATATATGTGCCATTATAACATTAAAACATACATAATTCCATCATATATCAATTATCCCATGAGAATGAAATGAGGTTCATGAAAATTTTGATTAGATAAGATCATATCCAATCCGTAGAAATAAAATGGATTGTTTCATTAGAGTATATTCCCAATAACGAAAAATAAATGTTAATAAATTTTTACATTGATTAAAAAAACATTATACAAATTTTAGAAAAAATTTAAATATTAAGAAGAAATAACCATTAATTTATAGATAACTTTATTTAAAAATATATAATATATAATTCAATGATTTTGAAAAATATTGTGACAAATTAAAATGAAAAATAATTGAAAATAATAGCAACATAAATATGTATATTCTTAAAGTAATGGAAGAAAAAATAGGAAATCATATAACAATTTATAAGTAATTACACCAAAAATATAAAAAATTATACATAGAGGAGAAATATTATATAATAAGAATAATAAATATCTCCAAATGAACTTATATGTATAATTTCAGCTGAGTTATAAACTAAATGGAGGTTAAATTTTAAGATGACATGAAAACCATATAATTTTCCATATGAGAAGAAAATAAATGATAGTCTATTTAAAATGAACATAAAATTTTCATTAAATTTAATTTATGGATATATAATATCTAATTTAATTTGAGATTGAAAAATAAATTCTTAATGTCTCTCTAATCTTCTATTAATGTTTTTAATCTACTCTATGTCAAACAAAAAAAATCATAATCATTTACTATAAAACATTATTTTTGTCCCCCCAATATTTTTTTTTCAAATGTTAAAAAGGATAATTTATATTGGATTGGGAACCATAAAATAAAGCTAAATACTAAACAGATCAACAAAAAGAGAACATAATTAATTAAAATAAGTTAACAATAAAAATATTGAATGAATGTAAAAAATGTGACAGAAATAATATTTAATTTATTAAAATATCACTTAAATTATCCACTAATATGAAAAATCAACCACCATTATCATATTTTATATTCATAACACTCTCTACCATGCAAAAAATAGAATCATGAAATGTATAATTATCCAGTCCATAGAAAAACAATGATACACATCAAATATAATATATAGAAAGAAAAAAAGGATAAATGTCATCATAACATGAGATGAAAGTAATTTTATGATATATCTTTATAAATTTCTCGATTTAATTATTTATTTTTTATGTAGGTTGTATTCAATGATAGTATTAATGAATTACATGAATATATGATAGTATTCATAAGTGAAAAGATATTCTAGTTTCTTTAGTCTAAAATCAACCTAAAATTGAAACCATTATTGGTTATTATGTTTTTCAACTTAGGGAAGTATTTTCTGTCCTATTTTAGTTTTACCCATAGGTGACATAATGATATGACTTTTCTATCACAAGATGTTTTCTTTATACATTTAATTTTTAAAATTATTCAAAATGTAATTTGTTATTTATGAGAAATAATAACGAAATTTGAATAATGTTATGTCTTTACTCAAATCTAATTTTGTTCTATTATATTAGTGAGTTATTTTTTAACTTATTTGACTAGTTTCTCAAGAAAATCAAAATTATATAATTTAATATCTCTATTCCCATATAATCCATTATTAATTTTCCCTCTTGAAACCCAAGAGAAAATTACCATAATTATCAATACAGTCTATATAGGCATGGTAATATTTGTGTAGTAATTATGTCATCTATTTTTTTAATCCTTTTTGGACCTAAATAGTTCAGTAAGTCAAATCACCCCTTCCTACCATTTTTTTACTCCTGAGCCTGTATGAAATAATTCACTTACCTCCACCACTTATTTATATGTTAATGAAGCCTAATAAGTTGGATCATATCACTTTTAAATAGTAATGAAAATTCCATATTACACTGTTAAAAATGATTATAATTATTTCATGGTTCATAGACTATATCTTGAATAAAAATCTTCTTCCTCTCCAAAACCCACCAATTTCTATCCCTTATCATTATTATCAATAAAAACTTCCTCTAATCGATTAAACCTATTATATTCCTCAAAAAAGAGATAATTTCATTTCACTTTACAGTGGTCAGGGTCCTTACATCTCCATCGAGTAGGAAATTAGGCATACTAATAGATAATAGATTATGGGGAATATATGGTATACCTAAGTCAGTGCAAAAATGTTTAAAATTACTAAAAATAAGAGTATTGAGAACCAATCAGAGTGTTTTTCTAGTGTCTATTTTTAGGGTTATTTTAACCCTCACTACTCGATCCTTATGTAAATGATATCATTCAGAAATCCCATTGGAAAAAATAAACTGATTGATATTAGAACAACACAAGGGAAGCATAGGGAAATAATGACCAAATGGGGAATCCTCCATGGAGAGGGAAATTCATGGGAATTAAGATATAATATCATGGGTGATAAATGGGGTAATGTGATGAGACTAATATACTGTAGGATCATTAGTGCATCATCCACCCCCCCACAAAGGGTGATGGACTGGGTAAGCTATAATCATCACATTGGCTAGGAAATTTCAATATCAATCATCATTATTTAGAAAAACGTTCACCATTTCGTAATTAGTTATGGTAATGAAATAAATGTGGTGATAATATTTATATAATCCTAGTATTATTTTATAGATGGTATGGGTAAGGATCATAAGGATGGAATTCATGATGAGGGTGTTTTTAGTAATTTACTAATATCCATGAGTATCTTATAATGGCCATTCATTTTTATTTCACCCAAATAGGAAAATACTAATAACATTAATTGATTTTTAATACCAAATATTTCTAATATTAACGTATTGATATTGATCTATAATGAAATATATGATTTTAGAATTGCATCATTCTTTTATGTGGTCAAATAAACCCTAAAAATAACATTCTATACAATTAAATGAGTAAGATTATATAGATATATAATAGCAATATCATTTTAAAAATTATAATTATTTTTATTTAATATCCTTATATGGGATAATTTGATTTATAATTATTTCAAATGAGTATATAATAGAAAAATATAGTGAATAAATAGATAATTTATTAAATTAACTTCTTCTCCAAATAATTTCTTTCGTAATAATGGATTTTGTATATTTTAAGCAAATTAAGGAAAAAATGTATGAAAAATTTAGGATATACTGTTTACATTGGTTTGGAATAAGGAAAAAATACAATGTGTGGTTTTAGAGTGGTAGATGAGGTGTCTATTTATAGTTTAGTTTTGTGTGGAATTTCTGTAAAAAATCATTCTATAAAGGGTAATATTTCCACTTTACAAGGAAAGTGGTTAAAAAATATAAAAATAGTTTACATGGGCTATGAATCCCTAAATACATACAATTTAGAGATATATTTAGTAAAATTTTAGTACATTCCCTTTTAAGTCAACCCATTTACCTCATTTCACCTTTAACATGGTAACCAATTTTTCTCTGTTAGTATCATTTTTTACCAAAAATTAATTTAAAACATTTACCTAATTTAAAAGGGATTATTTCTAAAGAAATATTATTTTCTTAAATCTAATTCATAAATGAAAAAAATGGTTTCTAAAAAATACACTACTGATTTTTTTATAAAACTATGTTTTTACAATAAAAGTTACATTATTATTATTTATTTGAATGGTACTAATCATTAGACGAATGTGAATAATTTTTTTAAATATAAATAAAATATTTTTATATATTTTATATATTTATTACAAAAAATTTAGATTTTAAATAAAAAATATAATGTTTAATAAAAATAATAACTTTAAATAAAATATTATTTACCATGAATCATTAAATTCACATTTTATATAAAAAATTAATTATTAATTGATTTTTATTTACTAATTTTTTTGTTATTCAATATGGTTTTTTGAAATATTTTTTTAATTTATTATTTAAGAGAAGTAAAATTATTTAAAAATGTCTTATTTACCAAAATAATTTCTTTAAAATTATAGACATTTTAAAAATTTAATTTATTTCTTTTATTTTAAAAAATTATTTATTTTATGTTAATTATATTAAAAATATATTATTTTTATCACATTATTTAAATCAAAATATAAAATACTCATTATATCTACTAGATACAAGTGAATTAAATAAACACATGTCTAATGACTATGTATCCAATGAATATATATCATAGAACCACACACACACATATATATATAATTTATTCATGTAAATAATTGAAATATTATTATTTTATATATGAGCATAAATTATTCAATAAAATTCAGTCATCCTATTTATTTACTTATCTTTGAAAATTTTAATTTTTTTATAATGTTTTTAATTCTTTATAATGTTATAATTATCCGGGTGATCTTCAAAAAAAACATTGAGTTTAGAGATTTCATGTTCATGACATATTTATTAACTTGAGTATTTATTACTCTTGTAATTTTCTTAATGATATTTCATGTAGAATTATCCAAATATATTATTGGGTATCTTATGTTTTATTATTTTAAGTCAAAAAATATATCAATGATCATTTCAGTTTGTTATTTTTTAAGAAAAAGCATGTAAATGTGTAAATGTAACAAAATTGTGGGGAGTTATAGTAGGAAATAGAAGAATGAGGTAAGGTTAGGGGAAAAATATATGTGTAATGTCCCGGACCTCTCCAATCCATTCCTTTGTTAAAATGTGGTGTTAGAGGTGTTCCGGGAGGTCAAGGTGACTAGGAGGTGCATTTGGGTGGACCTTTAAGGGAAAATGAAGGGTAATAGCCTTCACACAGGAGGCACATGGTTTGCCTAAACCGTGCAGCCAAACCGTGAAAGGTTGGTGTTGGAGGTAGTAGCCTTCGCATGAGAGGTGCACGATTTGTCTAACCGTGCGGCCTAACCGTGTGAGGATTGTTGTCAAAGCAGAAGCTAACGCACGGTTAGTGCACGGTTTGTCAAACCATGCAGACTAACCGTGCGTGCAATTAAATTTAGAACCTAAAATTGTGGATCTGAACTCTTTTACATCTAAATGGTTCTTCTAAGCCCCTAAGCAGCCATAACTCGGGATTACCCTTCCTTAGAGATAGAATAACCTCTCCCAAGAAATTTGAAGGAGATCTGGAGGCTTCTATTCATGAATTGAAGCCAGTTTCTCGAGGTAGGTGGTCGTTCTTCCTTGTTATTGTGTGTTTCTTAGATCTACTAAGATCTACTCCTCCTCTTCTCTCTTCTTCTTAGATCTATGCCCATTATGGGTAGATCTAGGTGCGTGGATGTCAAAAATGATGAGCTTTGGTATTGGTTGTGTTAGGAGAGGAGATCTAAGGAGGATTTGTGGAGAATCGACCTAGTTTCTTGAGTGTTCCTTGACCGTTGAGGTAGGGGATTCATGACATCTCTTATTTTTTTATGTGAAATCATAGAGTTAGCATGATTTAGCCATTGGATCATAATGAAATTAAACTAATTATATACTTGAACCATATTACAAGAATTGGTTTGATCGCATGTTGTTTCATGTACCATGATAACGGTTCACCTCTTGATTTTATGGACAGTGTGATGTCTATGACTTGATTGTTATCATGTTGTTATTGATGAAATTGATAATGAACGTAAATCTGATATTAATTGGCTAAAGACGAAGAGGCATGTAAATGAATCCGGTTGTTTTTGTTGTGGTTGTTGTTCCAAATTTATGTTAATCAAATTGATGACTATGTATGTGAATAATTCAATTGGTTGGTAAACCTGAAATCTTTCAGTGCTTGTGTATGAAGGCAGCATGCCTTGTTAAAGGGCCAAGAGCCCAAATTTTTGTGATGTTTAATTTATTGCTGCTTGTGCTATGATGTAATCCTAGATGGATGTGGTAATATGCGGAGGATAGAGGCCTTGTGGTTGTGGAAGAGGATGATGCCTAGAGTGGTGAGATGCGTCGGTTTATGCATATGGCTGTCAGGGAGGACACCAGGAATGATGGAATGGGATGGATGTGATTGTTTGATGCATGGTGCATTGTTTGGTTGTTTATCTTCTTTACTTTTCCCCACTGCTCAAGGCAGCTGGTCTTGCTTACCCTTCTTCCGAAAGAGGTGAAGACATGCATGGTATGCCACGTTCTTTCTGTGTTTAACCTCTCAAGGGAGAACGGGTCTACGCTCTTGCTATAGGCGGCAAAGACTCGAAGGGTAGTACATCTACTCACCGGGTTGAGCCCCTTGTGTTTAGTAGCATAAGATGCTTTTTCTAGAATTCCTGTGAATAAGAGAAAGTAATTCTGCATTGAATGTTTGAATAAATGATGATTAACCCATGGGTTGGTGTTCGCTGAAATAGAATGTTAAGGTTGGGAACTTTTGAAGGGAAAATGGATTTTGGATGTGATGTTAATGGAATTTAGTGTGGAATTACCCATGGATAATTAATGTTTGAAGAATCAATTAACGTACAGTGGAATTGATAAAAAGGGAATGATGTAATGTAATAAATAACTTTAAATGGTTGTGTGCTTATAGGAGACCTAGTCTTAGAATTTTCAGATAAGAGTCCGAGATACATTAGCTGTAGTTGTGTCTATGTCTAGGTTATGCCAATAGAGTGGTAGTGAGTAATAATATATTCTGAAATTTTTGTGTTTCTATAATCTACTACACCTTTTCAGTAAGGGAAACTGACACCCTGGGGATTCTGAGCCCTGGGGGGGTGTTTTCCCCACATTCCAATGGGAGGATGAATTGCTGACTACCCCCTTTGACCCCGCTCTCTTCTCTTGATAGATACTTGTGCCATTAGGCACATCGGTTAGTTACCCCATATATGTGTGTAGCGGGCTGTAATGGCTTGTGGTTATTCACACACATATATTCTGGATATAGTATCCTATGTAATACTATAGGTATTACGTGTATAGGCTGTGATGGCTTGAGGATCCTTACTCAGAGTATGAGATGTAATGGCTTGAGGTATAATACCCAACGTATGATACATGTTATGAGAGATGTGGTGGCTCCCGGAAACAACATGGTTACTTTTGGTTGTGAGGATGGTTTGTTGATTTTCCCAGGTGTTTGCAGGCAAGCCTTTGTGGTGCACAAGCTGTAGATTGGGAGCTTAACCCAGGTGTATTTGGGCAAGCCTTTGGAGAGAGATTCATAAAACGTATGTCATTGGGGAAAAGCAGAAAACCAGTGGGGAAGTAATAGAGGGGTACCCTTGATATTATTTTCTATATGCTATATTCTTGTATGTGTTACTTTGTGAGAGTAGCCATGGTGTGGTTGGGAACTTAGTATACCTGTTTAGGTGAAGTGTTAGTTTCACTTGTTGTATAATGTGCTTTTGCATTCTTTCATTACTTACACAAGAGAGGATTCAGGGAGGATCCTACGGAGTATACTGTTATACTTACACTACGTATATATTAACTGTTTTTCAGGTCACTTGGAGCAGGATGTAGATCAGGCTGTTTACTACTGGCTTGTGGTTGCAGGAGCTGTTCGGGCTTGTGGTCACTGCTGTTTTTACATTCCATTGGGTACGGGTTGTTATCCCGTTTCAGTTGTTGTAATTTTTCATGACATTACATATTTGCACTTGGGTTTATTTTACACTCCATTTCTGAGTGCGAGTTGGTTGGTTTCTATCTTATATCTCTCTTCCGCATGTGTTCTCATAGAGGGTAATGATTCCCATTTGTGTGTTCATTATACCCTCAGTTCTAGTCGCCAACCCGGGGCCTACTGGAGGCGGTACTCGGGGGACATTATCTCCCTTCTCACATTTCCAACCCAAGAGGGGTACACATTGTGTGGTGGGGGTCATGAAAGAGTGGTATCAGAGTCTGGTTAAGGGATAAGATAGAGTTTGGAGTTAGGCACAGGCGAGGTTGCATGGGTTTGTAGGGAAACAGTTCCATTCTTGTTTAGCAAGTGAGGTAAACACTGGAGACTGGCTGAGACATAGGCGTTTAGGGCCCCCTATGATCGGATGAACGGACCTTTAAGTTTACAATGGCTACTAAACGGGGTGATACTAGTTGCAGGGTAGAGAACTAGGAAAAGATCATGCATTATTTTTCTTTGTGCCTGTGTTTGAATGTGTAGACCTTGGGATAGGTTAAACAAAAATGAATAAATGAAAAAAATTAATTAATTAATGTTTAGTCTTCAATATTATTTATTTAGGATCACTCAGTATTTTTTATTTTGCAGGTATGGCTCCTGGTTGACGTCCTCGTCAGGTTTGCGCAGAAGATGTCCAGCAGGCTGTTCCAACAGATCGCCGTAGGGTAGAGGTAGACGACGACGCCACTTGGAAGAAGACACTCCAAGAGTTTCAGTGCCAGAGTCTGCAGAAGTACAAGGGCTCTGTTTCAGATGTAGTCACAGAAGACTGGTTGGAGGAGGTTGAGATAGGCTTCAGTTCGCTCCGTGCTCAGAAGGAGCACTGGGTGTCCTTAGCTGTGACGATGCTGCAAGGAGCAGTAAGGTAGTGGTGGTTCTTGTTCCTCGGGGATCATGAGGAGTAAACGATCTCATGGGAGTAGTTCCAAGACAATTTTAGAGTCTAGTTACTTTCCTTGACTACGAAGGAATCCAGTCGCCAGGAGATTCTTACCCTTCGACATGGGATCTCCAGTGTTCGAGAGTTTGGAATCCATTTCAGGAACCTTTTACAATATGCTTCAGACCTGTTACCAGATGAGGAGGCTGGGTGAGGCATTTCAAGGAGGCATTTCATCTAGATATCCAATGCCAGGTCACCCCATTTATGCTGAAAACATATATTGAGGTTCTGGCGAGGGTAGAGGTTGTCTAGAGGACTTTGGAGAGGACTGGATCATCACGAGAGGGGAATCAGAATGATTCATCACGAAGCAGAGCTGTGGTCTGGGGTTCCTAGTTTTCAGAGCAGAAGAGTTTCTATTTAGCCGGGGGTAGGTCCAAGCACTTCACATATCGTATCTCTGGAAGCAGCAACTATCAGGCCTATGCCAAGAGATCAGGCACTTGTTTTTCTTGTGGTGGTCATGGTCATCAGCAGCGGGAGTGCCCGAACTTTCAGAGTGGTCATCGTGCACCAGGTACTATGCTCCAAGTTCCTCCATTGAGACAGTTCCTAATGAGGCAGTAGCAATAGCAGGTTGCACAAGTTTTAGATCACCAGAGGGTTGATGGGGCAGGCAGAGGACAACTCCATGATGATCGCCGTCCTCAGAGAGTAGAGCGTAGCCGTGGTGGTGGTTTTCATCAGGGTTAGAGAGGTCTTGGAGGAGGACGTGTTTTGCTTCATGCTCAAGCGTTTCTGGCACCAGACAAGCCAGATATTGTTCGAGGTATACTTTGCATGTTCTCTACCTTGGTGTATTCCTTTTTTGATTCAGGAGTGACACAATCCTTTATATCCCCTACCCTTGTCCATGCTTTGGGACATGAGGTAGAGAGGCTTTCAGTGCCCTTGGCGTTGACTATGCTAGTTGGAGGTCAAGAGGACTTGTTTGATGTATGTAGAGACTGTGATCTAGTGTTGGGGAAATATTTCTCTTGTGGAGATTTCCTATTTTAAAGAATAAAACCATATGATTTCATACTCGACATGGATTGGTTGTATTTGGTGCAGGCTATCGTGGATTGTTTCAGGAAGAAGGTCGTTTTATTTGGTGTGGATGGAGGGAAAGTGGTGTTTGTTGGTGAGCAAGACCGTCAGATGGGTCAGAGGCACATTTCATCCTTATCATCCATGGTAGATGAGATGATGATGAGTTTTTATAGGTGCGACAGCTGGCGTTTCATAGGGTCATAGAGGAGTACCTAGATTTTTTCCAGAAGTGGTTGTAGACTTACCCCCTTAACAAGAGATCGAGTTTGGGATCGAGATATAGCCGGGAGCATCTCTTATCTCTATGTCTCCATATAGGATGGCCCCTTCTGAGTTTCGGTAGATACGTATACAGCTTGATGGTCTGTTGCATTGCCGTTTTGTTCGAATAAGTGTGTCATTGTGGGGTGCACCAGTTTTGTTCATGAAGAAGGTCGACGATAGTTTGTGGCTGTGTTTCAATTATCATCGCTTAAACAAAGTGAAAAAAAAGAATTGCTATCCTTTTCCACGGATCAATGACTTATTCGATAAACTAAAGGGTGCAAGTTGGGTTTCAAAGATCAACTTACAGTCAGGATATCATCAGATGCGTGTGAAGGACGAGGATATCCGGAAGACTTCTTTCCGTTGTTTTCATGGGAATTTTGAGTTCATTGTAATTCTGTTTGGTGTGAAGAATTCTCCAGATGTATGCATGGGATTGATGATGATGTGTTCCATGAGTTTCTTGAATAGTTTGTGGTAGTTTTCATTGACAGCATCGTTGTGTAATCCATGTCTGAAGAGAAGCATGTAGAGCATCTACGAGCTGTTTTGGGTGTTCTTTGCCAACATGAGTTATTCTAGAAGTTGAAGAAGTATGAGTTTTGGGAACGAGATGTCCATTTCATTGGGCATGTTGTGTCCCAACATGGAGTAGTTGTGGATCCATCAATGATAGAAGCAGTTGTGTCTTGGCCAGCCCCTAAGACAGTTTTAGAGGTGCGAAGATTCATTGGTCTCGCATGCTACTACAGGAGTTTCGTAGCCAATTTCTCCTGAGTTGCTACTCCCCTGACAGCTTTGACCAGGAATGATTAGGCATTCATATGGACTAATCAGTGTCAGGAAGCTTTCAAGTATCTAATGTAGAAGTTAGTAAGTGCTCCATTCCTTTATATTTTGGCTAAGGGAGTACAGTTTGATGTCTTCTGCGATGCATCACATCTGGGGTTAGGCTGTGTTCTCATGCAGCAGATGTTAGTTTTTTCTTATGGGTCTCGGAAGTTGCATCTCCATGAACACAACTATGCCACCCTTAATCTTGAGTTGGAAGCTGTGGTGTTTTCTCTGATGTTGTGGAGACATTACCACATAGGTGAGTGCTTTGTGGTTTTCTCTGATCAAAAGGGTTTGAGGTATGTTTTCTTCTAGCATGACATGAACTTTCGACAGCTTCAGTGGATGGAGTTCTTGCAGGAATACAACTTCGAAATATCGTATCCACCTGGAAATGGGAATGTGGTAGCAGATGCGCTGAGCCAAAAGTCACGTAGTGATGCTATGCGTGAATCTGGTGATTCCTAGAGAGTAATGGAAGAACTGTTAGCCTTACATCATGATATGGGAGTAGTTGGGGGATCATGAGGTGGAGGTCTGGATATACCAAGTTGTTTGTGGTAAGGCCCCTAATGGTTGGTCGGAAGATGAACAACACTGAGTGTTGTATAATGGAAGGATTTTTGTTCCCTTGGCGATGCGTGAGATGGTCCGTAGGGAGTTCCATAGTTCACCTTTAGTAGTAAATCCTAGTGTGACAAAGATGTACCTGTCCTTGAGGAGTTAGTTTTGGTGGCCTGAGATGAAGTGCACGGTTGCAGAGTTTGTGTATCGATGTTTAGTCTACCAAAAGGTGAATTCCAAACACCATGTTCCTAGTGGTCTTCTCCAGCCATTAGAGATTCCTCAGTGGAAGTGGGAGGAAATCTCAATGGAATTTGTAACTGTCTTACCTCGAGCTCTGGGAGGACATGATGTTATTTGGGTGGTAGTGGATCATTTGAGAAAATCATCCCCCTTCATAGCGATCAAGGAGTCGAGCTCAGTGGAAGTTTTTACGAGGCAGTATTTGGAGGAGGTTGTGAGACTTCATGGAGTCCCAAGGACGATCATTTCTGATTGAGATCCTCATTTTACCTCTAGGGTGTGGGAAGGCCTCCAACATGATTTCGGTTCTCTGCTATGCCTTAACACTGCTTTTCACCCTCAAACGGATGGTCAGACCTAGCGAACCATCTAGAATCTTGAAGACATGTTACTCTATTGGGTTCTTTATTTTGGAGGTTAATGTATGAGGCACTTACCCTTGGTGGTTTTCGCCTACAATAACTGTTTTCACTCCACCATATGTATAGCGCCGTTTGAAGCCTTGTATGGCCGAACTTACCATTCTCCATTATACTGGTTTGGGGTCTAAGAGACAACAGTTCTCGGACCGGAACTAGTGCAGGATACAACAGAGATGGTTCAATTGATTCGTGAGAGGATGAAGGTAGTTCAAGATCATCAGAAATCATATTCCGATCAAAGAAGGGGACCCTTAGAGTTTGATGTTGGGGATCATGTGTTTCGGAAGGTAACTCCCCGTCGTGGGCAATGAAGGTTTGGTTGTAACAACCCGAGATTTTATAAGATATATTCATTTTAATTTCTTTCATATCTTCTTGTTGTACGCTACACCAAGATTATCTTGCGCTACACGTAACACCGTATTATCTTGCAGTATACGCAACACTAATCTTAGATCATGTTACACACAATTTCATGTTTGTTTGATAGTAGTTATTCTACGAAACACTGAGTATATATATATATTCAATGTATTTTGTTATAGGCAACAACAAAGGAGTCGTGCATTACACGCAACCCTGACTTGGATTGCATTACACGCAATCACAACCTTCCTCGATATCGTGTGTTGTACGCAATACCGGGTTTTACTAAAGAACGATATATTATTATAATATTATTATGTACTTGCGGTTATGAATAGTATTAACTAAATTTTGAATTTTATAACATTATTATTCATTTTACACATTTTCTAGAACATGGTATAAGAACAAAATAAATTTTTTGGGTAAAATAAGTACTTTTAAAAAAATGCAGTTTTCCCGCCTTTTGATGGCGCACCCAGTTTAAGTCTTGTTTTTGATATGTCCATAAGTTAAATTTGACAAAATAAAATTATTCTTTGGAATCAGGATATAAAAATTTACTTTGGATAAAATTTTAATATTATTCGTATAACATTCATATTTTAATGAAATGTAAAAACACGCTATATTTTAATTAAAAACAACTGTTTTCAATGCAATAATTTATTTTGATAGATTATCTTTTTAATTTGTTTTAAAGTGTAATTATAATATATTTTTTCCATTTAATCCAATGTTGGTCATTGGAATTAATATCAATTTGAAATTAGACATAAACAAGAATCAATCTTTTGATAGTTATTGTTTCTTAAAGACACGCTATTTGTTTTGATAACGGGAATAAATTTTAAAATTAATTAATGCCACTTATATGTATTGAATTTTAAAAAATAGATATCATTTTTGAATTCTTAATATCAAATATAGCTTAGTCTGAATTTTTCGTATTTTTCTGAAAAACATTAATTTTTGATGAATAGTGAAACCACTTAGTGGTAGTTAAAAAACTGAACTTTTCATTTAAATGAAATTTTACCACTTCTTTGAAATGAATTTCAAAAATCTGAGAGACACGGTTAATATCAAGGACTGAAATGTAGTTCAATGAGATGAAAATAATTTTTGGTGAATAATAACTTTTTACTTTTTTTACCACGATTAAAAGTAAATAGGGTAATTGAGGGTAAAAATTTTATTATTGTTACCCTAACAAATGTCATAATTCTATTGGATAGGTGTAATTCGACAAAAAACAACCTTAGGAATAAAATATGACTATTTAGGCCCACTTGGATTAGATTAGGATACTTAATATTATTTTATTTAATGAATAGTTAGAATTGTTAAAATCAAAGTTTAATAACAATTTTATTTTTAATATAGGTTTATACATAAGATAAATTCAACTATAAATATTAATTATAAATCTATGAATATTTCCTACATAATGTTATTTTATTTAAAAAATTTAGACATTATATAATTTAATTTATTTATGACACAATGATGATGCATTAATTATCTTATTAATGAAATATTGACATAAGTGATGTTATAAATACCCAAATCAATGTAATTTGAGACTTTTTATGAATTACACGATTTTTATAGGTTAATATGACATGTTAGTATTGATTTAAATAATTTTTTTTAAACTAATCATTCTGTAATGATTTTCACAAAAATCAATTACCAAATAGTGTCAAAATTGACATAAAATAGTTTTTAAAACAAATATTATATTATTAATTGTTATTTTATTCCTAAAAATATATGGTTAGGAAAAATGACTTATATAAGGTTATATATATTAATAATAAAAAACTTGGGGATTTTTTGGCTTGTTATAGTAGTTTTTTTAACATTATAGTGTAAGAAAACAAGAAGACATGGTAACAGTAATATTATTTAACTTAAAGTTAAATATAAATGATAAGGTTATAATAGAAACCTAAAATTGTCTAAATTTATATTGTATGAGATTATTTCGACCCATACCCTCCTTAGATTCGAAATAAATCAATTGTGAGCTATTAAAAGCCGAATATGACTTTATAATAAAATAATATTTTTATTTTTTCCAAAGGTGCCCCTCTCCTCCCTTATAAAAGGGAACCTCCTCCCTCTCTTCCTCACACCACATTGAGCCTTAAAGCTCAGCGAAACCCTGAAAAATTCTATTCTAAAATTCCATAGAATCATCCTAGAGGTTCTGTTCTTCTTCAAAGGCCAATTTTAGTGCCCTAAGAGAAGGTCACAAAGAGACACTTTAAAGAAGAGGTAATGTCTGTTAACGATTCTTTCCACATTAGTTCTTCTTCCACATATTCTTATTTAGTTGTTTCATTATGAAGTAATAACATCAGTATAACTCATATTCATATATGTTATTATATTTGTGAAACAACCCTATTTAACCATCTATCCATCCTATGGATAACGAAATCACCGCGCGTGCGTACGTACGAAATACCGTCTCCCCGCCGTGGTGGAATCTATTTTCCACCACCACCTTACTTGGATGGGTATAATGGTGTAAATAATAACAATATATGATTATTGTAAATTTATATTGATTCTGAAATAGTGCATATACACTCCAATACAATTCCACGATCATGGGAATGGTATCATCACTCGTACGTACGTACAGATTACCGTCTCCACGACGCGATGAGATTCATTCTCAATGTTGACCATTTATGAATGATTATAAAGTATATATAATAAGTAATCATGAAATATATGACATAATAATGATACTGTATTTATGTATATATATATGTATGTCATCTAATTAATTTAATTGAATTCAATAAGGAAACGAAAACGGCGTTCATGCGTACATACGACCTACCGTCTCCATGAATGGTGTATTTCATTCCATCTATCATATATATATGTATATGATGAATTTATATTACATATAAATCATTTTTTACATTCTGGAATTAAGTAAATCAGGATATAAGTAATAATATCAAGAACAACAAGTCCAAACATGTACGATAAATAAAACGATTTTACCCAAAACGCTGCTTTAACATGGAACTTACAAAAGAATGGGTAATATAAAGTCATAATTGAACCATATATGATATCATAACAATGAATTTGATTATGTAATAAATCAATGACATTATTTAAATCATTATACAGGAGTTTCAGATATGTACGAAGCATATCGGACTTAAGGTAAGGGATAATTTTTCAAATCTCATTTTTATCCGAGATTGCTTATACGTAAGTATTTACTGGGGTTATTGTTATCATCCATGTACATGTTTTAAAAAAGTGTTTTTATGTATGTTTAATGTCCTTTTTACCCATTTTTACTGTTACTACATGGTATGTAAGGAATCTTTCTTTTGTATACGTTACGAGGTACTTTTTGACTTTTCTGAGAAAAGTACAAGGAGAATGTTTTTTTAACATATACGGTATGAAAGGATTTTTACGGTTTTATAAAGCCATATTTTCATGAAGATTCCTCAAAAATATTTCATGACTCTTTTAAATAAAATCTTTTTCGTTTAAAATTTCATGATGTTTTGTGAAAATAAATTGATTTTGAAGAAGAAAGGATATTTTCCTCAAGAATTCATTTCAAGTGTTTTATCAAAACCATTTTACATATTAGATGAAATTATTTCATTTGTGTATGGTTCATGTATAACGTCTCTATGATTCACATGGTTTCACTTTTCTTATGATGAAATGATATGCATTTGTTTTATATGGATTATGTTATGATGGGATGATGTTTATGAAACCCATTTTTATTCTTTGGGTTATGATGAATGATTTATGTTTATGTTGTGGCACAAGTAAGAATTATTTCATTATGAGATGGGTGGGAACTATATCTCCCTCCAATTAATTGGGTAAAGATTTATATATCATGATATAGACATGGATGGAACGACAAGTTAAACTGGTTCAGTAATACAGGACTGGAACGAGGAGTGAACTCGATTCAGAAAGGGACATTGTCCACTAAGATGGTCTTGGAAGCAATGCCTTGGCTACTATGGAAATCATATCATGTGCTTAATGGTTTCCACAATTACATGTTTTATTCCCATGCTAATTTATCATGATTAATGTTTCATCATGATCTATTCTTTACGTACTGCCATGTTTTATGTCATTGCTCAAGATTTTTATGTTTAGATTTTATGCTTATGTTTTTTACATTCAAATGTCTAAGGATTGTTTTCTGTTCTCTATGCTTACCCTTTCTGAGGATTTGATCTCACCCTTTATATGTTTTCTTTTCTCCAGGATTTAAAGAAAGGTTTTAGGTAAGAAAAGAAAAGGGGAAGATCATTAATGGAGATGTTGAAGATCTTTCACCACGATTAGAAGATTATATTCCGAGTTTCCAAATACACTAAACTATTAAAGTACTTTGGTGTCTGTTTGTGTTATGTATTTAGTATTCCACAAAAGTAATGTAATGTCCACGTACGTCAGGATTTAGGCCTCTAAATTGGTCATGGGAGTAAGCTTTCTCCCCAAGTTATTGGGACTTTGGAGGTGTTAGCTCATGTTGGAGTTGTGGCGTATCGAGTAGAACTTCCCCCTCAGATGAGTCGGATACATGGTGTTTTCCATGTATCACATCTCCGTCGTTATATTCCTAATGACTCTCAATTCATCTATTGGGGAGAAATCGATGTCGATGATGATGAATACTTTGAGGAGAGACCTGTGGAGATCCATGACCGTAAGGAGAAGGTGTTGCATGGGCGTTCTATTCCTTTAGTTCGTGTCTTGTGGCAAAATGGTGGCATGGAAGAGAGTACATGGGAACGTGAGTCGCAGATACGTTCTCAGTACCCAGATTTGTTTGATGTTTAACTCTTTTCATGTATCGTTGTAACTTATGTGGTTGTGGAACATTCATGTTTATGGGATGGCACCCTTTGTTTCTTTTGTGGATTGCTCTCTTTTGATAGGTATCTCGATGGGTGGTTGTTCAGAACCTGTTTTATTTTTTCTTTAGGCGGGTTTTGGATTGTCCAGGATGGGAATGTTTTAAGAGGTATCTAATGTAATGGTCCGGACCTCTCCGGTCCATTCCTTTGTGAAAATGTGGTTCTAGAGGTGTTTTGGGAGGTCAAGTTGACTTGGAGGTGTGTTTGGATGGACCTTTAAGGGAAAATGAAGGGTAATAGCCTTCGCACGGGAGGCACACAGTTTGCATAAACCATGCGGCCAAACCGTGCAAGGTTGGTGTTGGATGCAGTAGCCTTCACACGGGAGGCGCACGGTTTGTCTAACAGTGTGGCCTAACCATGCGAGGATTATTGTCAAAGCAGAAGTTAACGCACAGTTAGGGCATAGTTTGTCATACCGTGCCAACTAACCATGCCGAAACTTAATGTTAGATCCTAAAAGTATGGATCTGAAGTCTTTTTCCTTTAAATGGTTCGTTTAATCCCCTAAGCAGCCATAACTTGGGATTACCCTTCCTTGGAGATAGAGGAACCTCTCCCAAGTATTTTGGAGGAGATTCAGAGGCTTCTCTACGTGAATTGAATCCGGTTTCCTGAGGTATGTGGTTGTTCTTCCTCTTTCGTATGGGTTTCTTAGATATACTTAGATATACTCCTCCTCTTCTCTCATATTCTTAGATCAATGACTACTATGGGTAGATCTAGGTGTGAAGATGTCGAAAATGATGAGATTTGTTCTTGGTTGTGTTAGGAGAGGAGATCTAAGGAGGATTCTTGGAGAATAGACCCGGTTTCTTGAGTGTTCCTTGGCCGTTGAGGTAGGGGATTCATGGATTCTCTAATTGTTTAAGTGAAATCATAGAGTTAGCCTAATTTAGCCCTTTGGATCACAATGAAATTGACCTAATTAAATACTTGAACTGGATTAAAAGAATTGGTTTGATCGCATGTTGTTTCTGGTACCGTGATAATGGTTCGCCTATTGATTTTCTGGATAGTGTGATATTTATGCCTTGCATTTTAGCATGTTGTTCTTGATGAAATTGATAAATAATGTAAAGATGATATTAATTGATAATTAATTGGATAATGACAAAGAGTCATGTAAATGAATCTGGTTATTGTTGTTGTGATTGTTGTTCCAAATTTATGTTAATCAAATTGATGACGATGTATGTGATTAATTCAGTTGGTTGGTAAACATGAAATCTATTGGTGCTTGTGTATGAAGGCGATATGCCTTGTTAAAGTGCCAAGAGCCCAAATTGTTGTGATGTTTAATTTCATGCTGCTTGTGCTGTGATGTGATCATGGATGGATGTGGTGATATGTGGGGGCTATAGGCCTTGTGGTTGTGGCAGTGGATGATACATAGAGTGGCGAGATGCATCAGTTTATGCATATGGGTGTCAGGGAGGACACCATGGATGATGGAATGAGATGGATGTGATTTTTGGATGCTTGGTGCATTGTATGGTTGTTTATCTACATTACTTTTCCCCACTTATCAAGGCAGCTGGTCTTGCTTACCCTTCTTCTGAAAGAGGTGAAGACACACGGGGTATGCCATGTTCTTTCTGTGTTTAGCCTCTCAAGGGAGAATGGGTCTACACTCTTGCTATAGGCGGCAAAGACTCGATGGGTAGTACATCTACTCACTATGTTAATCCCCTTGCGTTTAGTAGCATAGGATGTTTTTCTAGAAATCCTGGGAATATGGGAAATTAATTCTCAATTGAATGTTTGAATAAATGATGGTTAAGCCATGGGGTTGGTGTTCGCTGAAACATAATGATAAGGTTGGGAACTTTTGATGGAATAGTGGATTTTGGATGTGTTGTTAATGGAATGTAGTGTGGAATTGTCCATGGTTAATTAATGTTTGAAGAATTAATTAACGTATAGTGGAATTGATAAAAAGGGAATGAAGTAATCTAATAATGCCCTTTAAATGGTTGTGTGCTTATAGGATACCTAGTCTTAGAAGTGGCATCCCTGAGTCCGAGAGATGATAGATGCAGTTGTGTCTAAGACTAGGTTATGACCATAGTGTTCTTGTGAGTTATAATATATTCATTACTTATTGTGTTTCTATATGCTACTACACCCTGTCAATAAGGGCAACTAACACCCTGGGGATTTTGGGCCCTGGGGGGGGGGTGTTTTCCCCAAAATTCTGATGAGAGGGTGAATGGATGACTGCCCCCTTTTACCCCACTCTCTTCTCTTGGTATATACTTGTTCCATTAGGCACAACGGTTTTTACCACATATATGTGTGTAGAGGGCTGTAATGGCTTATGGTTATTCACACACACATATTCTAGATATAGTATCCTATGGACTACTATAGGAGTAACTTATATTGGCTATGATGGTTTGAGGATCCTTACTCAGTGTGTGGGCTGTAATGGCATGAGGTATAATACCTGACGCATGATACATGTTTTGCGAGCAGTGGTGGATCCCAGAAACTACCTAGTTTCTTTTGGTTCTGAGGATGGTGTGGTGCTTTTCCTAGGTGTCTACGAGCAAGCCTTTGTGGTGCACGAGGTGCTTCTTGTGGAGCTTAGCCGAGGTGTTTTCGGGAAGGCCTTTGGAGAGAGATGTACATGATGTGTGTCGTTTGGGCAAAGCAGAAAACCAGTGGGAAAGTAGTAACGGGGTACCCTTGATACTCTTTTCTATATGCTACCTTCTTTTATGTGTTACTTGGTGAGAGTATCCATGGTGAGGTTTGGAACTTAGTATACCTATTTAGGTGAAGTGTTAGTTTCACTTGTTGTTCACTGTGCTTTAGCATGCTTTCTTTACATTCACATGAGAGGCTTCAGGGAGGATCCTACTAAGTATACTATTATACTGACCCTACATATATATAAAATATTTTTAGGTTACTTGGAGCAGGTTAGAGATCAGGCTGGTTACTAGTGGCTTGTGGTTGCAGGAGCTGTTCGGGCTTGTGGTCGCTGCTGTTTTTAATTTCCTTTGGGCACTTGTTGTTTTCCAATTTCAGTTGTAGCACTTTTTCATGATATTAAATATGTGCACCTGGGTTTTATTTTAAACTTTAGTTATGAGTTGGAGTGTTTTGGTGTCTACCTTATCTCTCTCTTCCGAATGTGTTCTCTTAGAGGGTAATGCCTCCCATTTGTGTGTTCATTATACCCTTTGTGCTAGTCGCCAACCCGGGGCCTACTAGAGGTAGGACTCAGAGGTCATTTTCTCCCTTCTCACATTTCCGACCTAGGAGGGGTACACATTATGGGGATGGGGTCATGAAAATATGTGAATGATATATACAATAAACTAGTTATGGATATGGTATGATGTAAATTCCATGTCCTCTCTTCTTTATCTATCACACTCAATGAAAAATTATTTTATTCCTATAACTGTTTTTGAGATTTGGTGATTGTAATAGATCCAATATTTTATCTTCTTCATCAAGATACTCATTCATTGACAGATATTCCTATCACTCACATATTCTATTAGTGTGAGTATACTCTCTATAAAGATTCATTTTCCTGGGATCTCATCATTCCAAATATTAGTCCCCCACCATTATACTCATTATATACATGTAATACATATTCCATAATATTGTATATTTATATAATTTTAAGGAGACATAACACAGAGAATATGGTCCGAGATTCACAATCACATAAGAGTGGGACCCTTAATTGGGATGAGTGGATCCAATAATTAGACGATTGGGCTGATTATGTATCAGTTGTAGTGCTTATAGTTTTTCTCTAAAAATGGAATGGAGGATCAATTATTTGAAATGATAGAGTAGTATATGGACTTCTTATATGAAGAATTTATTGTGTTTCTAATTGATTTACTAGTTTATTTTGGAATCAAATTACAACTTGGTAACAATATATTATGACTAGAATTTTATTATATTTCTTTGCTTGATCATGGGGGACACATATCCTACCATGCGATATATTAGGGAATATGTTTTTTAGATAAAAAATATCCCAATATTTATATTTTTTTGGATATTAATGTAAATAGGGGCATGATAATTTATATTGACTATATTAATTTTAATTGGTATATGTTTAAGAAAAAATACCCTCTCTCAAAGACTAGAAATATTATTTTTCCTAAAAAAGGGGGAAATATAATTCAAATTTAAAGATGTCAGGTATGGTTATAAAAAATTATTATATCATTCACTGAATGCTGTAAAAACTAATTTTTTTGATGGTTTAGAAATAGTGTGTCCTTAGTAACACTATTTGGAATGATAAAAACAACTTGAGTTTAACCAAATCGAACCCGTATATCTGGATTTGGTTCTCAAAACATAATATCTACAATTTTTGAGTTTGATACTGATAAACATTACCGAATTTTATCAACCCAAAACATCAAATAGAAATATTTGATCACATATATAACCAAGGACTATATATGTTAAGAGTTTTTTAGAACAAGGAAAAAATCTCAAATAACAATGCCCACGTCTTTATGTGAGAATTGTTTTTACCAAAAAATTTCATTATAAAGACACTATTGCTTCATTAAAGGTAACTCCCATATCAGGAACTCTAAATTTACTAAAAATTATACTCATTTTCAATCAATGTGATATTTTATTTGAAAAATTGGGATGATAAAAAAATCTCAATAAGGTACATATTTAAAAAATAAAATAAACCTTTTAGTCCATTTTTAAAATGTGATATATTATTAGATATTTTTCCATCAAAAAAAATATTTGTGAAAAAATTAATATTTAACTACCCATGAGATTAGATTTATTACCCAAATTTTTTCCAAAAACAATTTAGTATAATAAATAATGTAAATTCATAATTAATATAGATTCCTTGAAAATTTTTAATCAATTATTTTTTTCATTAAAACACACCTTTTATGCTTAAAGGGAATACCCATTCCTTAAAATGAAATATCATTAGATATCCTTATGAGATCAAATTATTTTGAATAAAAATTTGTTTCTGAGAATATAAATTTTATTTATGTGATTGGTCTTCATTTTTCCTACAACCCTTACTTTATCCATTACAAATGGAATAACCTACTTAGTTAATTCAATAATATTTCTCCAGAGAACATTATCATTAAACAATGAATTAGAGAGCTATATCAAGATCACATTTCATTATAAAAAACATAAAACAACTATAAAAAACCTAAACCACATAGAATTTAAATCATTAAATATCCTAAATTATTCTATTTAACACATATAAAAGAAAATTATGGAATTACATAAAAACAAGGATAAGAATCCATTCTCATTGGAAACTCTCTAATAAAATTACCCAAATAATGTGGAATGAGATATCCTTTAGAAAAACCATTAATAAATGAATAATAATGATATTAATTAATATCAGTAATTATTATTCGAAATTAATTTAATTCCACACTCTCAGACACACAGATATATATATATATAAATATTCCTTTCACACTTTTGTAAAATATCAGAAACAACACATTTGAAAAATAAATAAAAGCATTATTTCAAATACATCATAAATAAAGTCAAACGTTGTTTAAAATGAATTTAAAGACAAATTTTAGAATATTAATAAGATATATTTAACATTTTAATGGACATGGATATGGATTAAAAATATAAGAAATGATATTTAACATTTAAAATTAATTTTTAATGAAAACCCCTTATCTAGTCTCCCAACTTTCCACCAACATTATTTAACTTCAATATAATGAAATTATATTAATTATTTAATTACATTATTCCTTATTTATATTTTATTGTATTATAAAAATATAATTTATTTCATTTATTACCATATATTTTATAGTAACTAAATTGATACTGTTCATATCAATCATTTGGATCATGTTTAGTTTATTATACCCAAAACAACTCTGATAGGATGACCTTGGTCAAAGGGTTATTTTTTAGAAAATATATAGAATAATAACTATGAAATAATTATAATTTTTATACATTATATATAATTTTATAATCATTCAAGAAAATAGTTCATGGAAAAACAGAACACATTAGCTTGTGAGGCAATAGTCCGCACATACAAATGAGTCATGTTTTTAATTTTCTTTAAATTGAAAATAAATATATAAATATAATATTACAATTAAATAATCACTATAATTTTCAAAAAATCATATAAATTCATTAAAAACAACCTAATTACCATCCATTATAGGTGGTTCTGAATAAATGAAGTACAACCCAACATGGCGCTGGTCGTCCGTACTTATGCAAGTGCAACGATTCTATTTTTTAATGATTTGAATGGAGTGAATATAAGATGGTATATTATATTTATAGAATCAAATTTATTTCCTGAAAATATTAATTTAAATTAAATCCATCATAATGAGAAATTATTGGGGTGGTGATGATAAATGAAATACATTTTATCATGAGCGGGTAGTCCTCGCATATGCAAAAATGATCGTTTTGGTTTCAATTTGGTAGAAAGGGAGCTGAATATGGTAATTATATTAACAAAATGATATCTTAGTGTATTTATGATATTGATTTTATTATATTGGAATTATTAGGAAAAATATAATGGAGGATAAATAATAATTAAAATGAAAATGTTCGGTTCAGATGATTGCCTCCTCTTTGAAGAACCTCATTTTGATCTCTCAATAAAGACAACATGGATAATGATTTAACAATAGTATAACATAAAATATGTATATATGGAAGTTAATAGGAGTTTATTTATGGTTATATAGAGCTAGGTATCTTGGTAAATTATAATAATAGAGGAGAGTTAGTTTCTATATATAATTGAGAAGAGGGGAACCTTTGGAATTACTTAAAGATGTAAATTAATATAAATTAATTTTCTTATTCATGGGTAAAATAGACAAATTCAGAATTTTGGTTTAATATATTTTATAATTATATAATCCAAAAACAATTATACGTGATTAGGTAATTTTTTAAGACTTATCAATTAGTTTTAACCTCACATTAACCCTTTTATCTATTACAGTGATAATAATGTCTTTTACTCTTTTGGGACCATAAAAGTCACAATAAATGAAAAATGACACATAAGTGGATAATGAATTAAATTTGAAACCATATCCTATCAAATACTCCAAATATAAAATTTATATGAGTTTTAAATCATATTATTAAATATTATTTAACATAAAATAACATCAATTTCATTTTCAAGATTATTCACATAATTGACTTTTAAAAAATATGAATATAGTAATTTAGATTGAATATAAACTTTTAAAATATAACTAATATATCAAATTATCTATAAAATTAATTAAACTTCCTAACCAATGCAAAAAGTAACTTTCTATGTTTCAAAAATAATTTACTTTAATTTTATACTACTTCCATAAAGACAATGCCATCGGTGGATAAAGCATTTATGGTAATTATTTCATCACTAAAAACTTAAAATAAATTAGCATAACCAAAAAATATTAATATTCAAAAAACTTTTTATACCCATTCACATATTATTTTTATATTTATCAAAAAATATTACATATATTGAATGTAATAATGAAACATTTTAGAATTTTTCTCTACTTAAAATAATATAAATGAATTTACCAAATATTTTTAAAAATAATACCATATTTTAGGGACATTAATAGATTTATTGAATTAAACTCATAAAATATATTTAACTATGCTTTTAGGGAGATTTTTAAGCCTCCCCTCATTAGGTTTAATCTTTCTTTACCAATATTACCCTTTACTGTGGTGAACAATTTTATTCGGTTATTATTTGTTACGACAAAATCCACATTTAACTATTAAATTTTTTTTGAAAGGTTGATTAAAAAATAAAATTTATTTTATAATATTTTATTCCTATAAATGTATCAAATTACTTTTAAAATGAACTTGTAAAACAAGATGAAAATATATTTTCCCAAAATATGCATTTTTAAGTATAAAAATGTTTTATACCAAAATTAAGTATAATATAGACTAAAATTAAATTTATTGGAATAATTTTATCTAAAATAAACTAATTATATTTAAAAAATATTTAAAATAAAATTTCTAACATTTAAATACACGAAAATAAATGATACTTTTCTATAAAATCAGTATTTTTTATCTATTCACTATAAATTAATCTGTTTAAAGAAATACCAAAACATCTTCCAAGGATAATTTTTATTGGATTATATTAAAAATTATATAATTCATATTTATTAAAATTTCTAGAATGAAATTAATTATAATATTCACTCATAAAAAGTTACAATAACCATTTTTTAAGTGCACAATTTTTTAATCGTACAGTGAATTTTTAGAAAATAGAGTGCTTATTTCCTAATAATTAGTCAAATTTTTTTAATTGAGTAGGAAATTTATATATATGTTTTATAATGATGTTTCTCTTATTTATATCAACTAATTCAACGAATATGTTATAATGATCATATTATATAATAATATTTCACAACCGTTAAAGCAGAGTGCAATGTTTTGTATTGGTTACAAAACAAGTAATTCTTTTAAGAATATTAGGTTATTAAATTTTATCCCATATAAGAAAATTTATCCTTATAATTTATTCTCATTTTCTATAAAATTTTTTTAATTATTTTTATCATAAATTGCAAGGAATAGAATATAAAGCATACCATCATAAAAGGAATCCTTTTTTAATATAAATAATTAAATAAATATTTATTTATTTTTAAAATAAGTTTGATAAAATTCCACATCATAAAAAGAGATAATAAAAAATAATTCGGAAAATATGAAAAGTTGAATAGGATGGTCACATGGAATAACATGTAATTAGGTCCCAAAATGACTAGAATATTGGTGTGAAGTGAAAACATAGACATAAATAGAAGAAACATTTAAGAGATAACCTAATACTCCCTGAAAAGAAAATTCACCATAAATTCCTACAAAATTATCGTAATAAGGATGAATTTTTTATTTCAAGATCATTTTCCGTGATTTTATTGATTCTATTACCATAAGGACAAAGAACACGAGAAAATATAATATAATTCATTCCATTTTATAAGAAAAATTTCATCATTTGGTTATTTATTGATCAATTTTTACTTCCATCACATCACTTATTCCATGAAATGAATATTCAAGATGAAATTTTCATGTCTATATCAATAAAATTAACTTATAAAAGATCACGTAATCCATAAACAGATAATAGTTTATTCATTCAGTCCTTAAAAATTCACCAAATCCTAAGTGGTTAGCACAAGGTATGATAATATACAATACAATAAAATAATACATTAATTTTAAAATCCTAAATAATATTTTCCAAATTAAATCATTAAATATTGCCTACATACCTGAACTTAAAACTCTTAATAATATTCCTTACCAAGTTCAAAACCCAAAAATCAGAAGGACTTGATCATATATTCTTCCCATATTAATTTTACATTTATATCTAAACAATATTAGTCACTCATACCGTAATATATGAAAAATTGCATATGTCCTAAACATATAATATCAAAAATATTCTAATATTTTTTTATTAATAACCTTAATCACTATATGTCAAAAATGAACTCATATATACTTCAAAAATAAAATTCAAACTATATTCCTTAAATAAGATCCTATCTTAGTCAAAATTATATCTATTTACCTTAACTATATAGTGATCCCCAAATAGTAAACATCAAAAATATAATTAGTCACATAATAAAAATATATATTTTCATCCCCAAGGATATCTATATAATAGAACATATGTTCATAAGATGTAATAACCATTTTATCCTAATTTTACATCATTATAACACCCTCAAAGAACATTTTAACCATAAAGGTTATCTACACCATTATATTTATGTGAAAAAATATAAATAAATTATTACTCAAATAACCATTTTAATACATAAAAAGTTATTATTAAGGTCTAAATTACCTAAAAAATTTATCCACACTCAATAAATTCATCCCAAAGTGTTACTAATCACCTTAAAATATCGTCACATAAAACCTCATAAAGTGTGTATTTTCCATTGAACTTATAATAAAACTTATACATATAAACCCTTGTTTATATACATAACTAATAATTAAACCTCATATTAAAACATCCAAATCAATAAATTTATAAAAACCATTTTCTAACACCAACTATAAAATAAGTAGACTCTCACCCTTGGTTCTAGTGTTGAAAATAGAATCATTAAATATTTAGATTTGATACTGATAAACATGGATCAATTCTAGACATCTAAAACATAAAACATAAATATTATTTCACTTATATACCCATGTATGTTTTTCTTCTACTGTTTTATATAATTATAAAAAAACATATATAATAATACCCTTGTATTCAAGTGTCAATTTTACCTACTAAATATTTTTTTTATAAATACACACATAGTTCGTTTAAGTTGACTCAATATTTGGAACTCTAACATTATTAATATTTCTCCTCACCCTTAAGCCCTGTGATTTTATTTTTGAAAAAATGGGATGAGAAGAAAAAATATCATAATGGGAAATAAAGAAAAAATAAAATAATTCTATTAGTCCATTTGAAAACTATATTATTATAAAAAAAGTTTTACTTTAACAAAATATACCGCAATCACAAATAATCATTTACATACACTTGAAATCCGATTTACTAAATTTTTTTTTGTTAAAAACATTATAAGAAATTCACAATCACGAGTGTTTCTTAAGAAATGATGGAATCCATAGAAAAAATTTTCTTAAAAGAATACATTTTTCCATTAATGGGAATAATCATTCCTTTAAATAGAAGGTCATTATCATACTTATAAATTCAAAATATTTCCATGAAATTTTATTCAAAAACATTTAAATTTCATATAGTTTCTCTGTTGCATATTCTTCATATTACCCTTAAAAGATTCATCATAGAACCACATATATATAGAATAACCAACTTGATTAATTCCAACACAATTATTTGTAAAAAATAATTATTTCCCAATGAACTAAATTCATATTTCAGGGTAAAAAATCAGCATATAATATTTAAAAGGACCAAAAAATATATAAAAAGATATAAAATTTAATTTAAATAATAATATATCTTAAAATATTATGGTTATTACATATATAGATACACATTCAAACATTACATAAAAATAACTACAACAATCCTTTTTCATTAAAACGAATTTTAATAAAACATTCTAGAATAATAAGAAATAAGATATTATTTTGAAAATATATTAAAAAATTATAATTAATATTACCAAATAAAAATGTTCTTTATGTTGGAAAATTCAACTTATGATATATATATAAAAAATATTTCTTTCACCCTTTTGTAAAATTTTCAAAAATAACCCAGTTGGAAGATGATTAAAAGTTTTATTTTAAAAACATAATAAAGAAAAAATTGATTCAAAATAATTTCAGAATTAATTTCCTAATAAGAGTAACACGCTTGAAACATTTCAAAGAAACACAATATTGAGGAATAATAGAAGAAAAACATTTAAACCTTCAAAAGAATGGTTTAAAGAAAGATGCCTTAACTCATTTCCAATCATGACACATACATTATTTAACACCTAAAAAATGAACATATATTAATTATTTACATTCATAAGAAACTTTTTCATGTTTATTAACTTATCAATGACTCTTTTATTTAATTTATTACTACGTATTATAGATTTACTAAACAGATAAGTTCTTATTAAATGTTTTATGAATTTTCATTTTATAATCCACAAAAAATTATTATTAGGATAAAAATGGTTAAAGGTACCATTTTTAGATAATATCCATTGTAATAATTGTTATATAATTATAATTTTTGTACATTAAATACAATTTTAGAGTCATCTATGAAATGTTGTCATAAACAATTTAACACCTTAACTAGTGAGGCAGTAGTATGCATGTACACACAAGAGTTTTTTTTAAAAATTTTTTGGTTTAAAATATATAAATAAATAAAATATTATCTTTATATGTTAATTATCAAGTTATAAACATAATATAACCTCATTAAATCCATCTCTATATCCAACCATTAGTGTTGGATCTTGAAAAATATAGTACATCTCTACGTCGACATTGTTGTCTATACATACTCAAATGTGGTGATTCCATTTTTTAACGATTACAATGGTAGGAATATATAAAATATATTTTTTATACATGAATAATTATGTAATTAATATCATATATATACATTAAATCCATCATTACAACCTACATTGGAAGGTAGTTAAGAGAAATGTAATACATCCTTTCATGAGGTAGTTTACATGTACTCACAAATGATATTTTCCCTAGGAATTTGATAGAAAAGAAGATACCTAATGTTATATTATTAAAATAACAACATATCAGTATAGTGAATATATAGATTTTATTATATTTTAACTCCAAGGACAAAATTTAAGGAGGTAAAAGAAGAGTTAAAATGAAAACCCCTGGTTGAGACGATTACCAACTCTTAGAAGAACTTCATTTGGATTTATCCTTAAGGATCCTAGGAATGATATTTTAAGAAGATAAAAACTATACAATATATATAAATAAGTTAATAATATTTATTTATTTTTTGGTTTTTTTTGAAATAATTAGTTCTATATATATGAGGAAGATAGGAGAGGTAGTCTCCTTATATAAGAGAGGATATGGGAACCCTTGGAATTACTTAAAGTATTAAATTAATATAAAATAAATACCATTTTTTGTAGAAAAAATCAAAATATTCTGAATATATGGTGAATATAAATTGAAATAAGTTATTTAAATAATATTTATTTAATTTTAGGTAATTTTTAACCACTACCGCTTTATTTTAACCTCTTATTAACCCTTATAAAAATTATCATGATACGAGCGTTCTTTACTCTAAAAGGGTAATGAATGTTACTATAAAATATAATGTGAACTACAAGTGTAAAATGTATGATATGATTTTCAATATTACTTTCAATTTGAAATTGGGAAAGTTTTACAAATTTTAATCATTTTCACAATATATTATTTACCCTAAAATACTATTAAAGCCATTTTTAGAACAATTCAGATAATTTAATTTATGAAATTATCAAAATAATAATTTATTTCATATATAAACTTTTAAAAAATCATAAATACGTTATATTTATCTATATTTTTTTAAAATACCATAACTCACCCAAAAAATATTAGTTTTTATGTTATTAAAATCATTTACTAAATTTTTGTATAACCTGCACATGAATTGTGTCAGTGTTGCATAAATAGTTATGGTAATTATTTCATCAAAAAAAGTTTATAAAAAATTACCATAATAAAAACTTTATTCCAATTAAAAAACCATTATAAACTTTCATATCTTATTCATATCTGTATCAAAAAATATTACAGATATTAAAATCATGAAAGCGACATTGTAGAATTTACATTTCCTTAAACAAATATAATGGTTTTTAACAATGGTAAATGTAGACAAAATTCTATATTATATAATATATTATGGTTTTTTAAATAGAAATCATCTAATAGATTAAAATCAATTGATATGGTGGTTTTAAATCCATTTCACATTAGTTTTAATTCTCATTAAACCAATTCACCCATTGATGTGGTGATAAACTTTATCATGACTGATATTCAAAATGTCAAAAAATAATTTTTTCCTATTTACCAAATTATAACATGATAATAAAAAATCGAATCCATTTTATCAAATTAAATTAATATATTTGTAAAATTGACTTTTAAAAGATACTTTCAAAACGCAATGAAAAAAGTTTTACATAAAAATGCATTTTAAGTATCAAAAAGTTTTTATACCAAAATTAATATTAGTATCTATTAGAATGAAAATTATTGGATTGATTTTATTAAAAAGTAAATATTTAAATTTTAAAATATATTCAAAAATAAAATGGACCATTTTAAATACGTAAAAATAAATGATAATTTTCTAAAAAAGCAGTATTTTTCAACTATTCACTAAAAAATTAATATTTTAAAAACACAAAATTCATCCAAATATAATTTTTAAATTATAATTTAAAATATAAATTACTTTTTTTAAAATAATATATTAATAATTGGTATAACTTAATTATAATATTCATTGAAGAAAACTATGAAAACAATTTTTTAAGAAAACAGAGTTTTTGATGCATAAAATTAAATTACTAAAAATTATGTGATTATTTCATAAGAATTAATAAATACAACTGTATTGAGTAGGGAATTTATATATATATTATAGAATTTATTTATTCATACTCACACCTTCCAATTTAATGTATAGGTTAAAACTATCATATTAAATAATAATATTTCACAGTCATTAGACCCAATGCGAGTGTCACATATTCTATCAAACATAATGTTATTTTAAAAATATCATGGAATTAAATGGATTGTTCGTGGGAAAGATATAATAGATCAAATTTCCATACATTGAATGATATTTGGTTTTTGGATAACTTCATCATCTATTCTCAATTAATGGGGGATGAATATGACCATTTAAAAAATTTCACATTCATACTCTAAGAGTATAAGTTTTATAACATGCCCTAGAAGTACATGTTCTACATTCAGGTTGTTCATTTATTAGTCAATGTTATTTAAGAGATATGATTTTATTATTATCCCTTTAATATCAATGGTGTGATGGAATATAAAAAATATAGGACGATGTTTGAGGCGTGTCGATTCTATGGGCTATAAATTTATCACCAGAGATCCCAGGAAAAATTCTATAGAGTTTTAGACCTTGTAACAACCCTTAAATTAAATTTTCATTGTTAATTATGGTATAAATATTTTGAATTAAAAATTGAGGATGTGAATTAGATTATTACTAGTATTATAGTGCTTTAATTTTTAGTGAATGGATTCAAGTATAAGATGGTCTATGATACATATATTATTTTAATCGGATTTGTGCTAATATAGAGATGGGTTGTGATGGATTATGTGTTATGGTAGATGAGACCACATGATAAAAAATTATTACTAAATTTCTTAATTCGTATAGTGGTATATATTTCATGATGATATAGATACACTCCCTCTTCAATGAATGGTTTATTTTTTCACAGATCATAAGAATATTTTGTACATCTTCTCTTAGAGTGAACTCATATTATGTTAGATTTTCTGGTTAGAGTTCCTCTAGAAAAACCATTTACAGATATTATCTACATTATAAAAGTGCAACATACTAGAATATTTTCTTAGAAAGATGTCTTATTAGTACATTATAGTTAAGGAATATAAGTATTTGGGGTCCCTAGGAATAGATTTTATTGATAAATGAGACATTTTTATATTGTATCAATATTGGTGACCACTTCAATTATTAATTTAGCGAGGAAGGTACAATTTGAGGACACTTTTTTGGGATTATATAAGATCATATTTTCATTGCTGATATACCAAATGTATTATCTCAAGGTGAGGAGAACTTTATCATATTATAGTACATAATAATAGTTTTAGAGAAGATGAATAAATTTTTTTGAGTGAATCTCAAACATCTCTATTACCGATACATCCAGAAATGAAAAATTTTGTCTAAAATCTCAAGTATCAATATTGGTGGATAATAATGAATCATATTATTACTAAGATCATATATTGGTGCGTATTATATCACAAGGTGATGGATGAGAACCTATTTGATACTGATTTTAAACAAAAACATGATGTACCATAGTAGATGTGATATAGTGTATCAATAAACTTCCTGATAAGAAATACATGATAAAAAATGTTTATAACACTTTTTTGATGATTATTGATGAACTGATCATGATGATTAATAAAAAAATTAATTGAGAGTGGGATTTAATGAAGAGTTTATTATGTATGTAAATATATGGGGTTATGTGGTTTCATGATGAACCCTTGATAATTATTATCAAAATCAATGCTCATTTTAAATCATGTTTTTATTAGAGCATGAATGAGGGTTTCAGGACCTTGTTACAATTGAGTATGACATACCATCCCCATGCATGTGGTCATGCAAAGAAGAAAATTAAGGTTTAAAATTATATGTTTTAGGATAGTGTCTATGATTTTGGTATTATTCAGGCTGATGAAATATATTTAGCGATGTTCTTATTTAATAATATGTACCAATAAAATTTTAGAATGACCCACTTCAAGGACTTGTGTAGGAGGAATTTATGGTCAACCCTTTTAATGATGGTTATTTGGGATACATAACTCCCTAGGCTTGAGTTTCTGTGATTGAAGTAAGAGCCAATTTATATTATTTAAAATTATATATGAAAATCCCAAACACATTAAAAATACTACAGAGATGAAATTTAGATAATATTAGAGTTTTATAAGTGTGACCACATATTTTTTATGGTCTCCAATTAGTTAAATTTATGGAGTTTTGGTTAGGGAGGCATGCTATCCCTATTATTTATTAAGATATTTGAGATTCCGAGCATGGTATGTGTGGTTTTTATATCCTTATTTAACCCCAAAAATAGATTCAGTGGGATATTTATTTCATGTCTTATATTTAGGGAGTCATGTGAAAGATCCATTTCACATTATCATCAAGGATAAGATATACTTTTTAAAAAATACTATTTTATAAATTACATTGTATATTTCGATGCTCAAAAATTAATATCCATAATGTATTATTGATTAATTTTCATTACATCTTCTGTCTATAAGGGAATTTTTTGGATTTCTCATGGGAATTGTAAAATTTGATTCCAGCTCTGTACTATAATATCTTTATGACGATTATGCTGTTTAGGATGAAAATCAATAATTATTGGAAGGGTGTACTAACCTAGGTTTTTATTATATAATCCTTTCATTTTTTAATAATATTTATAGTGGATTTTTTGATGTTATTTCGAATTTATTAGAAATTCATGTCATAAAAGAATGTATATTATATTTTTGTATATATATATATTTTAATGAGGGTTGGAGTTCTTTTTTTATCCCATATATCATCATGTTACTATTTTACCCCTTTAATAATGGTGTTTTGACCCAGACATGTTATTAATTACACATAAATGGAGTATCATATAGAAATTATCACACTATAGTTGTATCAAGAATGATTATTTTTGTATAAATATGTATAATTATTTAGTTTGGAATTTAGGACTCCAACAGAGGATTACATGGTTTATAAATAATGTTCCAATTTTTTACATCCACACAAAAATAATTATATGGAATTGGTTATTATAAAATTTTCATAGTTGAATCAACCGAAAATATTGGAAATACCTAGAATAAATTACATTAATTGTTCATAATTTGGAGGTGTTCTTAATAGTTTAAGTGATGAATATTTTTTATAATGTTAAGATAATTTAATTTTTATCATATATATCTTGAGGTAGGACTTTTGGTTAATATATTCCATAAATTTTTTCACACAACTAATTTATACCACATTAAATGAATTTCTCAATCCTCTATGGTGATAATATTATATAAAATATTGAATATCAATAATTAGAATAATTTATTAATATTTTATTATAATATAATTATGGATTATTATCATAAAATAAGAAATATTGAATTGTGGACTTCAATTAGTCATGAAAATATAATATTTACTTTTAAAGGATATTTATGAAATGGTTCAAAATATATTTAATTAAATGTTATATATTAGTTCTTTAATTTAATTATATATCATTACTATCATTATAAGTCCCTTTTCAATTATTTATATTTTTGGAGAAAAACAGTGATTATTAATGTTAATATATTTTTCATTTATTAAAATTATTGTCTACCTTAAAAATAATTCTTGGACTTTGGAATGTTTATTGGAAAATAATTTCCTATGAATAATAATTTATTAATCAAAAAGTCAATTATATTTATGTTTACCCTATTCTTTGGGAAACACAAACATAATTCCATTATTGGTGGTTGGACATTTTATTTACCACACATATCTATTTCTTATTCCTTATCCTTAAAAATAATGGTTCAACCTTATTGGAATGGAACAATAATGTCTTGTTGTTAGAGACATGGGATCGCCTGAGGATGGTGGATTAAAAAATAGATTCTGTTATGGATTTGTTGTAGCATTGATAAATGGATGTATTGGGTATTAAAATAGTGGAGATAAATGTAAAGTGAAACTATGGATGGGAAAATCATTATATTTTTTGGATTCATGATTCGGTGGCATTGAATGTACTGTCGTAGCTGGAGAATAATTTAACGATAGTTGGATGGATGGTAATGGATCACGTATTATGGATGAAAAAAATCCCAATTACATGTATTTTATTCCTATAGGTAAAAAACCCTATTTAAAAAGCCTTTTATGACTAGGGATTAAATTTAAATGTCAATAATAAATGGGGTGTGACCATATACCATGTACCATTTATTCTAAAACCGCATAACATAGAAAGTACCTGAGTATGGGCCAAGATAATTTTATTTCCCCACGTGAAATATAAGAAAGAAAACAATAATATATCTTATCGAATTGACATGATAATTTTATGAAGTACAAATTTGAATGTTTTATATACTCCATATTCCATTTATAGACTGTGGATGTTGTTTACTTCTGTTATATAACTTGAAATACCATGACAGTACATGCCTAGCCTATTAGATAGTCATAAAACCCATGAACATATCTCATATATTCCATGTTTGTTGAATCCAATTGAACTGAAATATTATGGAATACACCTTAATTTTTATGGGGTTCACATTCTATTCACATATGATTATATTCATTATTCTATCCTTTCTATATAGTTTTTTGTCTTATCTTCCAAATGAAAAATTATAGTCCACAAGTTACTCATTTTCAACATTTTAAAACATGGAATGTGATGGTGAATATCTATTCATAATATATGGTTTTTTATGAGAATTTTTATATATATATATCATATTCCTTGATGACATATATACAATGATTGGTAATGGGGGTGAATTTTTTAGGGAAGACATAGTGATAATTACCACTGTGGTTTTATAATAATGTTAGTGTGTTGGCCCTCTATACACTTACTATAGTAGGTTACAACCCTTATTGTAAATACATGTGTCCTATACATAATTCATTGGTAACCCACATTGATGATGAATACACCACATAATAATCAATAAGTCCGTATTTGTAATTGGTACCCCCTTGAGTGACCGACACTCTTAAAAATTATTCGATCACACTAAAACTATTATATCAGTATGGTTCATAAGTGATTTGAGTTATGTAATTTCATGAGATATGGGTTTGGTTATGTTTTGAGTATTTTTGGTTTCTTATAGGGAATGAGTCCTATAGATCTGGGATTTGATGATTGAGATCCTTCTTTTCTGTCGTTGACTTGTTATATTAAATCATATATTGGTTTATCCTATTTGTACGCACATTATTCCTTTTTTCTACATATTTTATTATGGATATCCTTTTTGGGTTTATTACATTCACACATGAATAGGTCCCTCTCAGCCACATACTATGTCTATGCAGAAAACACATAGTTCTATGGATAATTACACGTACATTTTTCTTATATATCTGGTTTCTAGAGGGGATATGAAGAGATTTATACAAGGTTTTCTTAGGATAAGATTATTATTAAATAAAATATATCTATCACTATTATATTTGTTTTTTCATTACCATTTAGGTTTATTACATCTATTCTACACATGTTTATTTTTCCTTGATTTTTTTAATATTTTATTATTCAATGCGTTTGTTTCATATTAAAATAAATTTGGTTATATACCTAATTTTTATTATTATTTCCAATTCAGAAGAACTATTTTTGTATGTAGGTTTATATTATTGGACCATCCATTTTTGAATTATGCCTCCCTTTTATTATTCACTAGCCCTTAGCTTATTTGAGGTAGTCTTGGAGTTTCACATTTTTTTTAATTCCTACCGAAGTGGTGTATCAACAGTTTAGTTTTTTAGTAATGGAGTTTGTATCAACAAAAATATGACCTTTTGAGATGAACTCTTTAATTAATATCTTAGAGTTGGAGCTTATTTTCACTATTTTTATAATATAGAGATGTCAAATATTTAGATATATATTTTTGGTATATTATGATAAAAAATAATAAATTATATATTATTTCATTAGGATTTAATCTTGAGGTAAAGTTGAAGGTTTGAGTATATTATTAAATTTGATGAACCAATATGCATTTCCATCTTTACTGACATACGAGTTAATTCACCACTACCCTAAAGAGAATTCCCGATATGCATGGGTTGGAAAAAAGATCCTAGGAATATTGAAATGACAATTGGGAACAATGTTTCCCACAAAATATAGAAATAATCAAATTGAATTGTAGAAAAAAGTTCAGATGAATATATCAATACATATATGTCAAAGTACATAATGACACTAAAAATATTGAAATCAGGACATAATAAACAAAAATAATCTCATGGTGGTCCTTGAACAACCACCATTCCATGTCACATACCCTTGGTCACCCTAGTATGAACCCATAAAAGAAGATGAGAGCATAGTCACCTTCCATAATATCATAAATCTTGAAAACATGAAACGATAATAGTAGAGTGTTTTCTATAGAGACTTGTATGATTACCTAAAATATTAGATAAAATTACGTCATATTGTAATAGAAATATTATAAAATGCAATTATAATAAATTATATGTGAATATATTTTTAAAAATAGATTTTTAAACATTTCAAATTTTGTTATCAAACCAAACATATCAAACATGCCATATCAACAATTTAAAAGTAAAATTTTTCATAAAAAACATTAAAAACCATTTCAAAATCTAGATTCATATTGGAAAGGAGATATAAGAACATAAAACTGATATCATGATATGTATAGATGTAAATACAATATTCAATATACATCACATTAATAAACAAACCAATCAAGAAAAAGAATGAATCAAGAAATATAACATCGATGCAAAGTAGTGAAAATGATTGATGTATTGTATCGAGTATCAAGTATACAGATGTCATGGGAACAACCAATATATGATAGTGATTTCACAACATTCAAACTAATAAAACGACCTCATGAATAAAAATTGGGCTTACATCTAATCTCATGAGAGTCAAGAAAACTAGTTCTACAGACATCCAATTATATAACCGAACATCCATAGATTGATCCTTTCATTTTCTCTATGGATCCACCAGATAGTACGAGAGTCCTATAGTGAAAAATATATCTATGTCATCTCATAGAACTACCACGGGTTTGAAGAATAATAAAAAAATAGTGTGATAAAGTCATGTTATGAGGATTACAAGGGGTATCCTAAATAATATCAATCATGGGATAATGACCACAAATCACATCCCACCCTCACCCCTAATCTCCATCAATGTAAATAATCGATTTTCCAACACCCGTCAATAAGAATTAAATGTTCCAAGGTAATTACTATAAGAGATTATTATAATTTAGGATCATCATAACGTACAAATAGGACCATCAAACATCATAAATTCAATTCAACAGCTTTTATTCAATTGAATATTTAAAAAGGATATCCAAACCCACCTCATTTTCACAAACAAAAATGTTAACTTTTAATTGTAATTTGAAATAATCAATTCATTAAAAACAACCCAAAAAATTTTATTAAATATTCAAAATTTCAAAAGGCTATTAGTCAATTCAAAACATAGGTTTACACTATATTTTCATATGAATAAATCAATCATTTCAAATTAACCAAGAATACCCATTTCAAAAAATGGAAATATAATTTAAAGGGCGTTATTGGTAATTTCATAAATTTACTCTTTTCAAACAATTTAGAAAGAAAAAAATAGTTCCATTCATTTAATTAAAATCAAATAAAGTCCCATTAGAAATTAAAACTAGGCCTAATCCCTATCTTTACAAAAGGTATCCTTGAAAAAATATTTTAAAGGTAATTAAAATCAACATATAATTAACCAATTTATTTACCATGAGAAGAAACCCAATCCATATTAAGTTTATTAAAAATTAGTTAAAAGAATATTTCATAAGGAAATTCAAGATTAATGATTATAGAATATGTGTTAAAATGATGTATATATCTCGAAATTATTATACATCAATTAATTAAAAAACCAAGGAAAATAAAAAAATCAAATACTTTGAAATATGGAATCCAAAAGTAAAAAAATATTAGGTATGTTGCCTTTGATGTGGATCACATGTTTTAGAAAGAGAGATCCTAATAAAAGTTGGAAAAGATCCTCGATCCAAAATCCACAAAAACCATCAATGGAATAATGATATGCAAAGACATAATAACAAACATGATGAATGAATCAAAATGAGAAGAGATATTGACATCCTAGAGGGGAATAACATCCTAGAATCAGATCACCACTTTGATTGGAACTTTTATCCTCTACGAAATTAGGTTGCGAGATCCCAAATACTTTTAGAGGGATCCCAAAATACAAATAATCAGATTTTTTTTGGATAGATGAAGATTGGGGTTAATCAGGGGGATTTGGGATTTTAATTATAACTTTCTGGGAATTAAAACCCTTTCTCATATTTTTCTAGGTTAGTTCAGATGGTTATTACTAACTGTGTGGCCCAAATAGAGCCACTAGAAGAGATTATTGGTTAAGTTGTGTGGTTTTTTAACTCTGTGTCATTCATCTGTCTATTTTTATTCAGGTTTCATGGTTTGGATTCATTGTTTTTCTAACCATTCATCATCCATGCATGAGTACCTGGGTACTAGAATTTTTTGATGGTTTGACTACATGGTTTTTCAAACTATGATCCGACCATAAATAGTCCTAGAAACCTTGAAAAAACTCTAATAAAATAGTAGAAACAACATGTGAAGATACCCAATCAAAGGACACACAACAAATTACAAGGAAACACCTTGAATAAAGTAAGATTATGTTAACCCCCCCCCATCATAGGAATTTATACCCTCATAAATATTCCATCCATAATTATAGAGCATGATGACACATCAAAATCTCCCTAATTCATCTTTTGAGGTGGATGATAATAATTTTAGAAGAGATACTCAACCAAAGGATAAAAACATAGAAAAAAATCCAATATCAACAAACAAATATCATCACAATATTTAAAATTAATGAAATACCAATGACTTTTCATAGATCTCCCTAGTATTTAATGATTCATCAAAATTGTATAACATGATTAAATCATCTCTCTTTAATACACAGATCATAATTCAACCACACACTAAGGATAATAGCTAAGGGATGATACCAATAAAGATAAAGTAACATCACTTATAAAAAAATCATGATTTCCATAAGAAAAAAATGCTCTACTAGAATTTCCACATTCAAGGAACATAATTTAAAATGATTTCTACCCCCAGTAAGTAGTCACTAGTAACTTAATATTTTCAAAATAGATCCTAAGCCATCAATGATCTTATAAAATCACACTCTAGAACCTCTGGGTCTCTATTACATTAATGGATCACATCATCCAAATACCCATGTACCTTACAATGGTCTATACGAGTCCATTTAAAAAGATCTGAACTATAAAGTTCAAATAAGAACATATAACTACACTATCACAAGGGAGGTTGTACAACATTTCAAAATTGATCTATAACCACCAAGGAAAGAAATAAAATACAAATAAATAACAATACCCAAAAATATCAAGGATTATTTTAACAATATTCTACTCCATCACTAAGAGAACAATAATCATTAAGGAAATAAAGTCATACAAAAATAAATGTTTATAATTCAATAGTGAGAATTCATAAGGAAAAACCATATATCTCTAAGAAAAAAAACTGTTATCACATTAAAACAGAGGTCCAAAATATATCATCAAATATTTTACCAAAATAATCCAACAATTTCTCTAAAATAAATAGTTTCAAAAAATATATTATCCAAAATAAAGAAAAAAATCATGTGGTATCCACTTTGATGTCAAAAAATAAGATGGATCAATATGAACCACCACCAAAAACTGATGGCTCCTCCACCATGGGAAAATATTTTCTCTGAGGAAAATGGAAGGAGCCTTATTTTATTGAAACAAAATAAACACAATAGTCATGATCTGATGACCCCAGAATAAAACATCCATTTCTAGTCTCCTAACATATAAAACCTCTTATGGTGACCCAATTTTCCACAATGTTTACATACCCTCAGTGATGTAAAACATAAATTATTAGGAGGTACAGTTTATCCACACTAAAATCACATAATAATCCATTTATTTCATTGATATTAATTTCCTTTCTCAACCATGAATGATACACTCTTTGCATTATGTCGTTTCACTATATTTTATTCAGTTGAGAAATACATATCGAGCATCTCCCTATAATAAATCCACAAGGCTGCAGGAATGGATTTTAAATGGTATGGGTGATGCATATTTATAAAATATATTTCATTACTAATTTCAATACCAATATATTTGGAAATAAGAATATAAAACACTAGAATTTATTTTCACACTCTGAAATAGAAATGTCATCTTGACCAAAACCTATGAATTCAGTTAATTTAGCCTTCTTCACATTCTCAGGATACTACCACTAAATAAATACTCACATGGATAATTAAAAATACATTATTTGAAATACAGAAATGGTAATAAAAACTTCACACTACTAAAGGATGGGTCCCAAAAATTAGTTGTCAATAGGCTTGACCCTCAGAGTATAAGAGTCTTGATTGGATCGAAGATCCCACCAACTTCTTCAAGACATTTTACTCCATAAATATAATGTCATTAAACATTATATGTAAGTGGATAAAAATAAAATAATTAAAGGATGGGGTTCAAATAATGTAATTTCTATGGCTCCACCAACTGATATGGAGTCTGGGTAGAGTCATTGACATGATATTTCAATTCTAGAAATTGAGAAGGACCACTCTAAAGACTGAACTGAAGAACAAATGTTATATAATTCATGGAAAACATCCTGGGGGTACATTTTTGGTTATCATCAAATGTAGTATAATTAAATTTTTCATAACATAAAATCCCTGATAGAATAAACTAAAGAAAATTGATTTTAAAAAATACATAAACCACTTTATCAAAACATAATTTACATCATAACACACAATAATTTACCATTAAAAAAATTAAAATTTTCTTCAAAACATTAAATCATGATATAAATCAATCATTGTTTCAAAAAATCCTTTACCATATATTGTAAATTCTTCCATTTATTCAAAAACTATGCACCCATTTTCCAATTATCAAAACCATTTCAATTTCAAACTCATTAGTAACCAAATTTATTCTTAAAATATTGTTTACCACATCACACAAGAGTCGTTGAAAATTAGTTTTCTCTGACCTAAAAATTTCATTAGAACAATTATTTGGGAAATTAAATACACATATCAATTTACTCAAACAAAAATTGTTAAAAAAAATTTCGTTTCAAAAAGGATTTGAAATCATCAATAAGGGATTAATTCTTAATCGACCAAACAAGAGAATAAAACATTCCACATCTATAACCCTCAAAATAACCTCACATGAATAAATAAATTTGAAAAAAAGATAATAGGGTTTCAAGTTTATAGTATAGTGGAACTACGATTGCCTTGGGTGCATGAGCTGGTCAAACTCAAACCAACCATTCAAAAGTTCTTATATTGACATCTAGATCAGTCACAATGATTCATCAAAATTTATCATACCATGAATAAACAATGTAACTATGATAATAATTATCTTCTAACCCAAAAAATATAATATATTACCCAAATAAAATATAATCTCATTGGGAATATAAATCTTATTTTTTATCTTGAAGTCGATAACTCAAAAGATATAATCAATTCCACAAATCCTTGGTAACTCATATCTCATCATGAGAATGTGGTGATAAAAAAACAATTTAGGAACCACCTCCTGAGTCCCACCACATTATTATTCTTCTTTATATCATGAATCACCCCAAATAACATAAGGTCTTTCATGGTGAAGTTCTCTATTACATGGAAAATCCTCCTCTGATTCCATTTGTGATGAACAAATATAGAATTCCACCTAAACCAACATCTATCTAAATTTGGCACTAAGTTGAAATGTTTTCCCGATCACAATGTAATATTGAAAAAAACATGGGTATCTTGAAATAACCATTGGAAATAATTTCACCCACATAAGATAACAACAATCAATGTACAATATAAAAAATTTCAGATGAAAAAATCAATACATAAATATCATAGTATATAGTTACACTATAAAAACATTATCTAGAACATAAAAACCAAAAACTAACTCCTAGTGGTCCAAAAGAACCCAAAATGACCCATATTACCCACCCTTGGTCACCCTAGTATGGGCCGATACTAGATGATGAGATCACGAGCACCTAATATAAAAAAATTAAGCATTCAAAGACCAAACTATACAAATAGGGTGCATGATATAGGTCCTTGTTTGATTCCACAAATTATTCTATGATGTTACTTCACAAGGCAATTTAAATATGATAAAATAAGAGTAAAAAGAAGGGATTATTTATATTTGGTTGAAAATTTAATTTTAAACATAAAAAAATAATTGGTCAAACTAGACTGGTAAGACAATCCATTTAAGAATGTGAAAACTAAAAGTTGTCTTGAAATGATTGAATACTATTTCACATGCTAGAGTCACACCATAAAATAAATTTATGAATCTGAACCTGATATCAAGAGATTTATAAGATTCAATACAATAGATTCAGTGTACATCACTTTAATAAAAAGACCAATCAAGATAAGGAATCACCCAAGAAAAAAAACTATAGGACCAAGTAGAGATAGTGAATGAAGTTATGCATCAGTTATCATGTACATGTAAGTAATGGGGACCACATATATATGATATTGAGTCCACCACAGTCAAAAAAACATCATGACTAATATATAGGCATACACATAGTCTCACAGGTCTCAAGAAAACTAGTTCCACACACAATTGCATTCGTGGTTTAATGTCTATTTCTTGAACCATTCATGTTATATATGTATGAACTAGATGGTTTGTGATTATAATCTTGAATCATATATATAGGTCATATTATCTAACAAACAACATTACCATGGATAGTAAAAATATGTGAATGATATAATCTTGTTATGATGAACATAATGAGGATGATTACCAATATTAATTGGTGGATCTTGCTCTCAAATCACTTATCAATCTCACCCATGATCCCTATAAACCTAAATAATAACTTTTTCAAAACCCATAAATGGGATGGAAAATTAATAATAAAATTACAATAAGGTATTATTACAAGATAGGATCATCATAACGTTCCAACTATTCTTTTAAAAAATTTCAATTCAATTCAAAACAATTTCTTAAATTAAAAATTTAAGAAGTGTATCTATACCTACATCCTTTCAAAAAAATTAATAGTTATTATAAATTTTTAGTTAAAATAATTATTTTTTTCCGAGACCACGCAAAAAAATTAAATGATGTATAATAATTTAAAAAGGATTATGGTTTATTAAAAACATGGATTTACACACTCTTTTTGTGTGTATAAATAAGTCATTTCAAATTACCAATTAACACCCATTTCAAAACAACGGAAACATCATTCAAAGGGGGATCTTGATCATTTCAAAAATTAAATAATTAAAAACTATATAGAAAACATCAAATATATTAACTCATTTCATTAAAATCAAGTCACTTAACATTAGAAATGAAATCTATGCATAATCCATCAGTTTCCATAAGGTAACCACAAATAACTCATTGAAATAGAATTACAATCAACATAAAATAGAAATTTTAGAAAAATGATTATAGAATATGTGATGGAAAGAAGATCATATATATAAATTCTCTAGTATTAATTAATTAAAAAATAAAGAAAAATCCTAGAAACACCAAAATTTAAATCAGGAATACAACCATAATGAATAAAAGGTATGTAACCTCTAATGGTTATCACCAGATCTAGTAATAGACATCCTAATAGAAGAGAGAAAATATAGATCAAAAATTCCACATCAACCATATGTGGATCAATAAAACACAAGGACATCATAATATCTAAAAAATAAGAACATAGATCGAAGTATAAGAATAAAATAAATTAATGGAAGATTCTCCCCACATCGATCGACACTTCAATCTAAAAAACAATTGGGTTGGGGTAGCAAAAATACTTATAGGGGATCCCAAAAGACAAAGGATTAGATTATGGATGAATTGGAGATGTATAAGGTTAATAAGTTGGTATTGAGATTTTAGTTACCTTTTTCAGAGCATTAAAACCATTCTTCTTGGTTCCTTGGGTATGTTAGCATGGTTATTATGAACTTTTTCCCAACCATGAACCCCCATCAGAGCCATTAGAAGAGTTTCATGGTTTGGATACATAGTTTATTTAACCTTTTACAAACTATAAATCAATTTTTTTTCAAGTGCGTGGGTTGGATTCATGTTTTCTCCAACAATGCACCAACTAAGTTCCCTCATATTGTATATTAGAAATGTTTTAAAATTTTTTTTATTGATTTTTTAAACCTTGAACCATCTATAAAATATCCTATAATCCTTATAAAATACATTGAGAAAACACTCAATACAACCTATAATGAGATCTAATCAAATGACACTCAAATGAATGTTTTAAATCACTTAAAATCAAGTAACAAGATGTTACATTACATTTTTTTATTGATATAGATTATACATCAAGAAAAGAAGCTCAATTAAAGATGATAATAGAATATGGAGAGCATTATAATGTCAATACACATATCGACATATAATATAATCGAGTTCATATCATGTAATATAATATTGAAATCACTTCTAATCATTTGGACCAAGTAAATAATGGATAAATAACCAACAAAAAATATTATAGGATATATGAGAAACTAAATATTGGGGAAACAATTGATATCTACATCCAATTCATATATTTGGTGATCTATTTCAATTATATAATAATGGATCCTCTAGGTTAGATATAATATCTTTGAAATCATTACATAACCCCACATGAGTTTCTCATCATGGGACGATGAAGGTATATCATGAAAAATAGATGAAATATCAAGTGGAAGGGAATGAATAATGAATTATTTTGGTTTATATATCATTTTTATATTATAAATAGTTGAATGTTGAGTATTAGTTACCTAAAGGGAATTTTAAACCATCAACTATACAAACATATAAAATTTTATTTCGTAAATATATATTTTTTATTTAGTGTACCATTTTCACGATGAAATCATGATTATATCATGGATCTTGGGGTTCAACTTAAAAAAATAGTACACTTATTATCTAATAGGGAAATAATCACAGTAAAACAATTAGGTGTGTTATATTTGAAAAAACATTGAGGTTGTAGGGATTACATTCATCAATTATTTTAGATATGTATACGTGTTTAATATAATGGTTTTGTAGAATATTAAAAATTTATATGCCTACATAGTTGAAAACTAGTATTTCATATCATCCATAAAATGATATCAAGTTAAAATGGACAAATACTTCTTTTATGAAATGATTCAAGATTTTGTGGTGGATTTGGCAATTCATTGTATAACCAATTACTTTTGTGAAATGTTAGTTTAAAAAAAATTAGCAGGCATCGATTTAAATGGATTATTTTGACGAATTAAATGGAATGAAATATGTATGAACTATATATTTGAAATATGTGGGAGGGAATCATTTCATGAGACCTATTATTATTTTTAATATAAAATAGTAATTCTTATAATCTTGGATATATAGATGAAAAATAAAACTCAACAGAAGTCTTATACAGACTGTCAATTATATACATTATAGTTTATGTTCAGGGATTGAATATTTTTATAATTGACATAATATATGTGATATTTTTCACTCTGAAATAATGGAAATTTCTTTTCTTCATATATGGGAATATTTAGAAATTTTGAACACATTTTTAATGTAATACATATTATAACTTTTCAAATGAAGTCTGTTGTGATCCATGATATGTTTCCAGATTCATAGTTAAAAAGGAATCAAAAAGACACATCTATAATTATTTATTTATAATATATTTGTATTGAAATTTATAGGGCCTTTTTTAAATTATATTATAAATAGGTTATTGATAATAGAGGTTATTAAATTGAAATACTATTCCTTTGGATCGAGTGTTATGTAAACACATGCTTGTTTAGGAGTAAACAAGTGTGGGAGAAGCTGACCTACGTTAATATGTATATGATCATATTGGTTGATAAAAATCTTGTTATCAATTTAGAGAAAAAAATTATAAGGGTTTGGATAATATTAATATCCGATAATAAGAAATTTAATAAATTATTGTGGTGAGAAATATGATTTCATTAATTAATATTATTTCTATATGAAATGGAATTATCCAACAAATTCTTAAATTATATAATAAATGATGTATTTGGTGTATTACATATAATGGAAATATACACCTATTGGATTGGTGAATATATTGGGATTTTATTAGATAATCTTGGAGTATTAATTTTTTAACATGGGATTTATGGGAATTGGGGTATTAATGTCATATCAATATTTAATTGTTAGGAATGTATAGAATTACAAATATTAATGTTATTCATATGAAAGGGAATGAAATGGGATTTCATGATTTGGTATGGTAGTCATGGGTTTTATGGTGGCCTGATATAAGGATTTAATATTGAGTAATATATAGGATTCTCTATTTCAGAATGCCTTGATAAATAAATAAGTTAAATTACAATAATATAATAATTGGTATGATTAGTCTTGATGAAATACTATACAATGAAGGTATATGGTAAATTTTGGCCCAAGTCAACATTTATAGATAAATTTTAATGAATTATTATAAGAATGACGTTATTGATGTTATAAAATGGAGTGAGTTGTTATTATAATGTAGTATTAAATGAGTGATTTATCCATTAATTGGTGGATGTTATGTTTAGTGAATAAAATTTGAAAATTTGGGGATTCTGGTTTATATGTCAGGAATGGTCTTGATATATTTCACTCTTCAACATCTCCATCTACATCCCTATCACTGGTTAAGGAATAATGGAATTTAGGGGGGAAAATAGTTAGGGTTATGTTAATTAATTATAGATAAAAAACGTTTTTTATTAAGAGATATACATTTTTTAAGAACATGGTTATCATTTATGATAATCATTATAAATTCCTATAGTCTTAAATTTGATTCTTTATCTATAGAAAATGATATAGTGGGGGGAATTTGAATAATTTTTCATGGAACAATGCCAAAGGTTATGGTGTTAAAGCCACTATCTAAATTTTATACTCCAACACATCTAATTATACACATCAAAGGAAGAAATTTTTCTATGAAAAATAAATTTATGAAATTTTGAACTCTCGAAAAGTAGGGTATAAAATTTATGGGTTTATGAAATATGGTTGATGGGGTATTTTGCATAAATTTATCTATTTTTTTACTCAATAGGTTTAATAAATTAGTATATATAAATTAATTTTAAGTAAATCATTAATGGTTATAGTATTATATTTATTCTTTAGAAGGATAGATTTTTGTTACTTATGATTGAGGATATTTTCAAAAAATTGAATCAATTTAATGTTTTAAAAAATTATTTATTCATAATTGGATTGAAAAATATATTTTTAAATTAAATTTTGATTATTATAAAATGGGGTTCATTTTTAATTACTCATATCTGATAATCTAATTCTAGTACGGAAGAATCAATCATTACCCACTCTTGAATGAAAATTAGAGAATTATACCATTGCCTTTGTGAGAGATTTTATAAGATCATATGATGTAAATAGTGATATTTGGATCATTAATGTTTCACATTATCCTAAAATCATAGGGAATCACACAATTAAGTATATCAATAAGCATTATGATTGAAAAAAATGTGAATCCTTATAGGAAACCAAATATCAATGTTTTCAAATCACAATATATTATAAATATATTGATTCCTATAACGATTGATGAATTATTTAGTTTATAAGGTAACATTAAGAACAACATGTGACCCATATTTATGGAACCAATTGGTGTGTACTCTTAAGACATATGGGAATATGATTCATGCAGGTATTATTCAATTTGGAGGTATGTTGGGAGATTTTGCAAACATGGTGATTTTTTTTATAAAAAAGAACCACCAATAATATATTCTAATAAATATTTTGTGGAATTATATATATATTTTAATTTAAAAAACAGTGTGTTAGATGGATGCTAATGAGGTGTGTTTAAATATTCATAAAAATGAGTATGATGCATCTGATTGAGTGTCAATTTTTTTTGAAGTGATCAGTTACAACTCAGAGTAGGTATATGTTTTATGATAATTATATGAAATTTTATATTGAGTTTTATGTAGTAAATCCTACAATTTATTGCGTATCATCTTGATTTGTGCATCATTAAATTGGTAAAAATTGATGTTAAATCCATGGATTCAGGGTCCATTTGATATTTTGTAAAGGATTAGAGAGGTTACAATACATTTGGATTTAACATCGAAGTATAGAACTATAGATGGTGTTTTTTATATAATAAAAAAAATTAATATGAATGATATCCATATAAATTACTTTAATAGCATTATTTTGAGTTGGATCAGAATACATATATTATTTAAAGAATGATCCATATTATTGATCATATTTAGAAGTTATTATAAAAACAATTCATAATATTTGTGCATATCCTTTGTCTAAATGGATTTTCTTTGGAGGATAATTGTGAGTGAGAAAATATAATTAAATCCCAATGGTCACTTTTATTTTCTAGTGATACTAAATGATACTTATCATGGGAAAGAAACCATATGGTTTGGGGATTATAAATATTATCTATTTTGTCTATATTTTAATTGTAATTTATTGATTTTTTTAAATTTATATTGAGAAATTTAATTTTTTTAGGGGATAGGGATGAGTTAATTATATGGTCGGGTATTTCTAAAGTAGGATATGATGGAAATTAATAATAAAAAATACTATTCACCCATTGGTTTGGTACCTGGTGTCTAGTGAAGGATGAATTGGTAGGGGTACCCGATAATACCCACCAACTATCTGATTGAAAGGTTCCTCATACCTATTAAGAATCAATAATATATTTTCTAATGAGTGAAATATACTAATTTATTAGTCATAGTATTTGTATTAATATCATACTTTCCATATCCCAAGTGTATTATTTGAAAAATATAACTATCTCTTATCACTATAATTATCCATCCAACATCAAGAAATTATCTATTCTTTTTTTTGTAGTTAGAATTACAGTTCATTTATAAAGACATTTTTATCTTAGAATTAAAAAAACAATTCAATATCATGTTATGTCTGGTATTTTATGTTTTTCCTCTACCATAATCTTATTCTATATCTTTTATTTTTATAAATATTTTATAAATTCCATGTGTTCTAAAAGGAACTAAATCATCATTCATAGTGGTTAAAGTTATCTTATTATTAGATACCAAAAATTATGTTCTCTTTTATTTTTTATTAGTTTATTTTATATTTATTATTCACTAATATTTTGATTTAATAATTCCCTGGGGTTAATTGACATGAAAAACTTATTATAAGTATACAAAATAATTTTTCTTGAAATAAATGTGTTTAGAAGATTAATTAAAAAAATTATATTGATGTTACATAATTTCATGTATATAGAGGTGGTTTTATATGTAATATTAAAAATAACAAGTTAATTTCATTTAATCATTAATATTGGTACAAATAAAAAAATTTAGTAGAGAAAATTTAATTTTTTTAACAGTTTTGTTAAAGTTTTGTTTGTTGTTATATAAAATTATTTCCTAAATGATTATTTTTTAATTATTTTTTCCTAAATTTATTAATGTTTTGAGTATTTAATTTATGAATAAGTTTTTCAATGGATGTATTATTAAATGAAAACGCATGTGTTAAGTGGATATACACATCTAATTAACCTGAAGAACTAGTTATGTTTTATAAAATTTATATAATAGATGTAATTGAATAATAAGTATGTTTTTTTGTTGGTAATATTTATTAGTAATGATTTTAGGAGATATATAAATTTTATATGATTACATGATAATGATTTGAATAAGAATGGGGTTAAAATATCTTAAATAGTTATTTAATAATTTTATTTTGTGATCTAGAAATAGTTAAATTATTTATAAAAATATGAATGGAGTAAAATGGGATTACATGTATTCTAATAAGTTGAATTTTTTTATTCTTGATACATAAATAAAATATTAAAATATAGTTTTTTATATTGGATATATGTTGAGTTTTTAGGGTTTATCAAATATTTTTTAGATAAGATATATTATGTTAGTAACTTGTAGAGATTAATCAGTTTAGAAGAGATATGAGATATTGGAATGTGAGTAATGGGGGTGGATAGTATATAGACATTTGATTTTCATACATTAAAATTTTGTATATTTTTTGGAATACATAAAACATTAAACAAAAATACTCCCCATGATTGTATTATTCATGTTATATTTTAAAATGGAAATATGATTATAGGTACATAAGTGAGTCACATTATATCCCACTTAGTTCTTTTTCAATAACACCCTTCATAGACAAATAAAACAAAATAATTTTCTTTATAAGATGATGAAAGAAACATATGAAGGGGTGATATCAGAAGACTAATAAGAGTAAATAACGTATATATGTAAACATAGTCATGATAATAAGTGTATGAGAACATGATCATTAAAATATAAGATCATACCCTACATATCAATGTTCATATACATGAATAATGGTATAATTCCTAGAAGGTCATAATAGATGAATAATAAGGAAATAAATAATATAATCCATGATATAATAACATAGTAATAAAACATGGAATTTTTTAAAACACATAAGTATATAATATTGTTTTTATTGGAGATGAGGCATCGCTTCTGAGACCATATTTGTAGTACGGGTTCAATCCTCATGCCATATTGGTAGTCATTGTTCACTCAAACGGAAATATTAGTATAATGAGCTTAATCCTCATATCATAAGAGATGAATCATAATGAAATAAAGAAGATAAGCCATGAAATAATAACATAGTAATAAAACATGGAATTTTATAAAACACATAAGTATATAATATTATTTCTATTGAAGACACGACATCACTTCCGAGACCATCCTTATAGTATTTGTCAACTCCCCATACCATCTTGGTAGTCATTGTTCACTCACATGGAAATATTATTATAATTATTTCACTCCTCATACCATCTTGGTAGTCATGGTTTACTCCCCATAAATTCACACTGAATAATTAATTTTCATCATAAAAAGTATTGAAAGGATTCTGGAATGGAAAATGAAAATGAGATTCCTAATTAAATCATCCACTTTTTGAAATGTATAAAATAGGTAAATATTTATTTTAATTGTCATTGGTTAATCATAGAAATTTTTTCAAACCGTTTGGTATACATGGTTTTTAAGGAACACAGATTTCCAAATGATGAGAGGGTAAAGTCGTGATTTCATAAATAAAAATTATTAACTATCTTATGTACAAAATAGTGGAGAAAAAAATACATTAATTTACAGCGAATAACCAGAGGATAAAAAAACTAATTAGAGTTCTTAAGAGATGGATCATAAGATTTCATAAAAGGAAGAATAAACATACACAATCTTGAAAAGCGATGAGATTGTTTCAATAAAGTCTTATCACATGGTAAGATGGTATAATACTCTCCATGTATGATATGAATATTAAATTATGCTTAATATTTCATGAAGATAATTATAATCATGATATAAAATGTAAAATGAATGTATATACATCTCGAAAAATAATGTAGGTGAAAAAAAACATGTGTCTCAAAGAATGTAAATTGGTTAAAACTACCATATCCTTAGTCCTTAAACATATATAATTATTTATATAATGGAATAAATGAGATAAATACCATGTATATTCATTATATTTTTATTATAATAATTCATATAATATAGATTTGTGAAATGGAATACACCATTCCTAGAGACGACAAGATGTACGTATACATGAATGATGTTTCCTTTTTTATTGTCGTATTAAAAGAATGAAAGAAAATGGAATATATATATATATATTAATTAAATTATAATTATTATTTCACATATATAATATAAATTTTCTCAACTCATCCTCAATACATTTCATGCACTGTGTGAATGAATCAAATCGATTTTAGGGGGAGGTAGTCAATCTTCCTCAAATGAGATTATCATATTTAATCCACATTGAAAGTATAATGATATGTTTTTTAAATGGATTAGAAAATATTAAATACATAATAAATATTATATGTAAAATATATTAATTGTTTTTCCATAATTATTCCCACCATCAAAGGCAATAAAGAAAAAAAATGAACAATCATTGTTTCATAGGGTTGTAGTTTGTCGTGCACGTAAACAATATGTCTATTACCCATTAAAGGTAAGTGTGTATAATTTTAGGAATAAAAAATACCATTAAAATATCATATTATATTTAGGAAACTAGTGTTTTTTAAACATGAATTAATAATATTTCAGGGAGTAGGGAATTGAAATAAAATAAAATAACTTTTTAAAGAATGTTATAACTTCTCTGGGTAACCCCTTTTTGTTTGCACCAAATAGATTCCTCAGATTTCATTCTTCCTAAGGGGGTGATTATAGGAATATGGGATATAATATTAGGATTAAATTTGGAAAATATTTTTTGATCAAAAGTCGCTTTAGAGGTGTAAATAAGTGGGAAGAGAGGATGCCATTTTATACCGGAGGAGGAGTGACACTCTTGTAATATTTTTACAGTGGAATTCCATACCTGTATTACACATTACAAGTGGATAAAATAATTAAAAATATTAAATAAAATTGATTATATGGTATAAATATGGTCATAAAATGGATATTAGAGAATTTTATATGTTGTTTTTGGTCTTAAATTTATGGTTTCGTACTTTGTCAAACTCATTTTCCCTTAATTAAAGTAATTAATTTTTATCAAATTCACTAATATTTTTGCTTATCCTTATTAAAAATTATAAATCATAATTAATAAATATATAGTATCTATTTTTTCAAATTACAACCACAAAATAATCATAAATTAATTTAAATTTCATCCTGTTGATGGGACGACACCGCGGGTTTTTGATGTAAAATATCCAAAACAGTTCCTAACTTATTATACACAATTTCATGGTGAAATTTAATTTAATGTCTCAAATTTGATTAATTTATAAATATATTATTTTAATAAACTTTTAAACCAATTTAAAATTTAAATATATGTTATAAATAAATTATATTAAAATTTAGTTTTAAAAAAATTCTGTATTTTTACTATTCATTTAAAAATGAATCTTAAAAAAGAAATACATAAAAATAGCGTAACCTTATTATTATCTTCCTTTTTCAAATATAAAATTTATTATTACATATTAAATCTATAAAAGTTCCAAAAATTGGACTAAAAATGGGTCCTCCATTATAAGGTGTTAAAATGCATTAATTAAAATATATAATTTTAAGCATAAAATTGGTTTGTTGTTAACTTTTTGTATATAAAATCTATTAGATGAATATAAAATATTTTTTTGAATAAATAACATATAGATTAAAGTAATATCAGTCAGTAATGGTAATTAATTTAATTTAATATGGTAAAATAACTTTGTGACTATAAAGATATTTATATTTTCATTTATGTTAAATCAATTTTTATATTCATTTCTAATTAATTGGTTACCTATGAATTCATAATATATTTTGGAAAACAATATATTTTTATAAATTTATTAACACTATTCATAACCTCAAATTTAACAGCTATATTATATATTATTATATTAAATACTAATATTTTAATAATATATTATTTTTTGGTAAAACTCGGGCATGCGTGTAATGAAATCAATCAAGGAAAGTCATTGTTTCATGTAATGTTTTCTATTATCCATGTTTCATGTAGATAAATCTAAAATTTATGTTATGTGTATTGAAAAATTTACATGATTTTTTGTATAACATAATCCAAACATAGGGAATCAATATAAAATAACTTATGTTTAGTTTTGCATGAAATAAAAAATATGGAAAAGATTAAATTAATTGTAAAAAAAAAATAATAGAAAAATTTCCCGGGTGATACATTCTATCCCCCATAAAATAAATTTCTCACTCCAAATTATTATGGTTTATCAAATGTTTAATACTCAAAAGTTTCATACCTAGAAACCCACATCGTAAAAATGATTACTAAAACATCCCTTAAAAAGGGAAAGTGGGAACCATAACAGTTACCCAAATAAATATTTAACTAGGTTTCCACATATGAGAACGATGTTTGAGATTGAATATTAGACACTGAGGAAAATCGTAAATATTTATTGGGAGTGATTGAGCTCATCAATAAAAAAAGTAAATGATCAAAAAAAAGATTAGGGCCTCAAAGTTATAAACATGTGATGATTTAAAATTACATTCGTTCAATAAAAATTATGGTATTAGGGAAAAACATTTGTTTTATAATTAGCCTATATTTGAGTAATTATTTTATTTACCATGAATATAAGGAAAGATATTTACTTTATATATTTCAATAAAAAATTTCATTCTTTGGTTATGGTTTTATATATTCATAATTCATCCACTACATCAATAAATTAATGTCTAGAAATTAACTTTGATGCCTGAAGTATTAAATAATATTTTAGTAGATCTTAAGGAACATTAAAGAATTAAATTTATAAATATTTTTATCTAACTATTCATCAAAACCAATATGGTTAATTAATGAATCTCTAAACAGAAAAAGTAACTCTACTGGTTCATCATTAATATATATTCATAAAAAATAATTACACATTTACCAGGACATTTTATAGGTTAGTGGTAGGTGTGAAACCATTACTATCATTTAGTCATGGGTTCAAGAAAAATGAACTTGATTGACTTGATTGGTTTTTACCCAACATACGTGATGTACTTTTATAAATTTAGAGTAATGTAATTTCCAATTTAAATAGGAATAACATCCTTGAAATAAGTTTAACAACTAAATATCAGTTTAACAAAGGTTTCAAATAAAAGATAAATACATAAATACTTACTCCAAAGTTTATCTTAGAATTTTCCTGAAGTGTAAACCTTATAATGCTTATTAAAGATGAAAAATACAAAACACTAGAAATAAATTCATGAAAGCATCTTATGATTGATCCCCCATATATCAAAAAGTAGCTATTAGTTATCACATTCCAAAATGTGAATACCCTCATCATATATTCTCTTGAAATAGTGTAATGACATGAATTACCATAAATCCTTATTCAAAACAAGCATGTTTCCTCATTCAAAAATATATTGGTTCTATTATTCAATTTCAAAAATGTTTTAACCTTTTTCAAAGTAGAATAAACCAACTGGAAACATGTCCATATCTAGTTCTAAGGTAATAAGAACCATCTATTTTACTTTTTTATATCCCATATATCTTAATCCAAATAACATTATCTTTATATAAGAAAATATTAAGGGTTACCTTTACCTTAATAATGTGTTTCTAACAGACTTCTCTTTTCTAATGAATCACTTATCTATTAATTCTGATCCATTCAACATGTTCTTATAAATTTGTAGAGAAAATACATTAATTGGAAAATAATTATACATTTCACCATTTATATAACATATTTTTTGAATCCAAATAAAAAAATTAATTATTCCACATTATCATTAATCCATTAACAAGGATACCTCATCCAATTACATAATACCTCTTTCCTTTCATATTTCATATGTAGTCTCATCATATCCAGTATTGTAACCATTACTTGTACAACCTTGATGATTCCATTTAAGATCTTTTATCTTGGTACATTGAGTAACATAATGACCATTTATTCCACACAAAGAACACTTAACCTTCATTGAAGTCTTTGGGATGAAAATATACTAATCTATTTCATTAACTGAACACTTAATTTTCCTCCTGCATTCAGTTTCTTTGTTTTATTATTTCCCACAGTCAAGGAACATTCTTGTTCCTATATGATGTTCACATAAGTGATTATTTACACTCTCTCAATAAAAATGAAACCAAATCTTCTTTCCTCTATGGTCTCCATTACGTGAACTCTGAGTAAACTCTTTATTTCCCTTCTTTAGCGAGACTATGAGTCGGTTATGGTATAAATTGTTGATCATGATCCTTGAAAACTGACCAGGAATGATCATTACATCCTTCACTCTAATGAACATCCCATATAAATGATCATTAGCAGGGTTTCCATCGTATTAAAATTTAGTATATTTCCTTCTAGTTACCTCTATTGAGTAAACCCAAGAAAAATTGTGTAAGAAATGATTATCATATTAAGGAATCACATAATCCTGAAAATCACTTATATATTGTCTAAATTATGACACCTTCTGTAATCAATGACACCACATGTTTATCATTTTTTTCCATATCCGACTTATATTTAAATACTTTATGATGGTTTGTGAAGATTTCATGAATTTACAAGGAATATCCCATGGGAGTGTCAAACCAGGTGTACAGTAAGGCCTATTTTCATGCCCTAGATTACCCCAAGTCTAGCCTACGACATATTTTCAGAGTTGTTACCCTAAGTTCATCTATTCTAGAACCACATGTACTTGTAGTATATATGTAGGGATTTATTACTAGTAAACCAATAAATATATCCTTTACAAAAAATTTAGTTCATTTTCCTAAATGTTAACAGATCCTTATACATATCTCTAGTGACATCCCTAGAAATATCTATAAGAATATACCTAGGGATCTCACTAATGTTTTCCCATCCTAGTTTCTAATGGAGAAATAAACATTAATTTGATACCTAATATTTATACCCTCACTTATGATATATTAACTTCACATTAAATTTTTGGAATACGTAACACATTAAAAAAATAGATGCCCAAATGTCTGTATTAGTCTAGTGCCTTTGGAAACATGGGAAGATGAAAACTGGTACATAAGTGAGCGTCATTATCTCCAACTAGGTTCTTCTATAATATAACCCTTCATAGAAACATAAAACATAATACATATCTTCATACCCAAGGGAAGGAAACATAAAAATGAGTGAGATTAGATGGTTTGTAAGGGTAAATAAGTGAGATATGTAAGCACAATCATGATCATAAGGGCATGAGAATGTAATCATGAAAATAAAGATCATACCCTACATTTCAAAGATCATATACATGAATCATGAAATAGATCATAGATGAACATAATAAATGAATCATTTGGAAATAAATAACAAATGATAAGAAAGCATAAAATAGGAATAAAACATGGAATTATGGAAAACACATAATCATATAACATGATTTACATAGTAGCCAATGAATTATTACCATGAGCACCTTAGTATTGTAGGTTCACACCCCATACCATATTTTTAACCATGGTTCACTCCCATGGCCATCTTATTAGCCCGAGTTCACAGCTTATACCATAATGGTCGTCATGGTTCACTCTTATGGCCATCTTAGTCGTCAGGGTTTACTCCAAAACCATCTTATTCTATCTTGTGAGATATAAATCTTTGCATGATACATTGAACGGAGATATAGGTCCCACCCATATCATAATGAAACCATACATATATGAACCAATATATCATTAAAAATTACATCATAACCCATGAAATGAAATGGGTTTAACAAAAATTTAATCATATCATAACTTGTAGAAAAAAGATACATGTTTCATAATTAGTTCATCAAAAACATAACCCATGAAAATAAGTGGATTTCAAAAGATTATAACACTTAATAGAGAAAAAAGTTTCATAAACCTATAACACCTGAAAGAGAAATGCTTCTTCATAAAAATAGAAACCTTGAATGAGAAATAGGTTTCATAAATAAAGAACCTGTGAAATTGAAACATGTTTCATAAACATCATGTTATGAAAACACAATCCATTTAGTGAAATAATATGAATGAAATAATTGAATAATTTTTCCAAAAAGGCATTACTATCACAAACTAAATTCATCTTAGATGTTAAATAACTTTTAGTGGCCTTTAAGAGAAATATATTTAGTAAATTATCCTTTTTTTGAAAAATAATTTTAAAATATAAATCCTTTTAAATACCATTACATAGAAAATAGACATTAAAAACTATAAAATATTATTGAATTTATTTTTGAAAACTATTTTACATAAAAAAATATAAAAGAATCCTGAAAACATTTTTGACAACCTTTATTCATTTAAAACATTAAAAATAATGTTGAAAACATTTTTTAAAAACATTTTCGTTGAAAATACTTTGAAAACATATAAAGAAAGCATGAAAACTTTTTGAAAACCATTTAATTTTAAATAATATGAAATCTTATAATGAGATTATGATTTTTTTTGAAAACCATTTATTTAAAAATAATTTTAATACATATAAATAAATCAGTAAATTTTTTTGAAAAATATTTCTTATAAAATTATTTTAAAATATATAAATAAAGCTTGAAAATGTATTGAAAACCGTTTTCCTTGAAAACTATTTAAAATTCTTGAGAAAATTTTGAAAATCATTTTTATTGAATATAATTTTAAAAAAATATTTCCCAAATATTTGGAAAATATTTTATTTTTAAAAATATTATTTTTTAATCATGTAAAAGTTGATTTAAAATAATTTTTTCCATGGTGGAGGATAAATCCTTACATTCTGAACATCCTATTATAATAGTTAAATGTTTAGAAAGCTACCTTAATAATAAAATTAAGAGAAGATTACTTTTTAAACTATTTTTTGTAAAAAATGGTAAAATATGGGAGAAAGTTATTTTAAATACGATACGATAATAGTACAATGTTTTTGGAAACCTTTTAGATGGCATGGTTTTGAAGGAACACATATTGCTAACTGAAGAGAGGGTAAAACTGAGCATTCATAAAAACACTTTAATAACTATCTTATATACCACAGAGTGGAATGATTTTACCAATACATGATATTATATTTAATATACATGAGATAATAAAATTAATCAGATTTGTTAATAGATTTATCATAATATTTCATTAATGGTTGTACAAACATAAAAAATCCTGAAAAGTAATAGAGATTGTTTAAATAAAATATTATCACATGGTATCTTGGAATCATACACTCCTTGTAAGAGAAGTAAATTAAATAAAACTAATAATATCATGAAAATATGTATATTCATGATATAACATGTCAAATATATGAATATAAACCTTCAAAAAGAATATAGGTGTATAACAAAACATGATTATGAAGGAAGGTAAATTAAGACAAAATTATCTTACTGATTTGGTAAATTTTGAAACATTAACCCAATGAAAGTAATATCATGGAATGGATATGTAAATAAACATAAAATAATTATTAATAATCATATAATATATTCCTGAGAAGTATATACACCACAAAAAAGGAATGAGTGGTGTCTATGTCATGTATCTCATGGAAATATAAAGAGAGGTGTGATTTCCCTCACCTTGTGTATTGAATATCTTCGTACTCAGACATGATTACATTATAATAAAATTATTTTTATTATAAATATTATCAAGAATAATAATATCATATCAAATACAATATTTTGTTTTTTATGACCATATTTTACCTGCTTGTTAACAATCCTAGGTTAAGGTTTTACTTTGGGTAATATTCGCTTTGTTCATCATATGTGTTATAATTTTCTATATTCATAGTCATTATAAATATATTAATATTTAAATTATTTAAACCATAATATAGATATCATTTATATTCATTATATGTGAATTATAATTATTTATATAATATATAAGTATGAAATGGAAGACACTGTTCATGGAGATAGTAAGCCGTACATATGCATGAACTCTGTTTCAATTTTTATCATCGTATTGAAAGAAAGAAAGAAAATGATATATATATAATAATTAAAGTATAATTATTATTTAATATATATCATATAGTTTCACTAAATGTATCCTTAATAAATTCTATGTAAGGTGTGAACGAATCACATCGCATTGAGGGGGTGGTAGTCCACACTTCCTCAAACGAGATTATCGTATTTTCATAAATTGGAAAGTAAGAAGATATGAATTATAAAATTATTATGTAATATAATGTAACAATAGGTAAATATTATCCATTATAATGTATATTGTGATAGGTGGTAAAGGGAAAACTAACAAATATCTTTTCATGTGGTGGTAGTTCTCCATTCATCTAAAGAATATATTCATTACCCATTTGATGTAAGTGTGTCTAAGTGTAGGTCGAACCATTAGCAAAAAAACATTATTGTATAATTATTATAATTTAGTCTTTTAACAATAATCGAATAACAATAGTTTAGTGAGTGGGGAATTGAAATAAAATAAAAGAACTTGTGGAAGAATGTTACCTCTTATTCAGCTAACCCCATTGGATTGCACCAACATTATTCCACAGTTTTCATTCATCCCAAGGGGAGGATTCTAAGATTATGGGAGATATTTTCAGGGTATATTTTTTAAAATATTTATTGATCCAAATTGGAATTATAGGTGTGAGGATGTGGGAGGATATGAGGCCTTTTTATAGTGGTGGAGGAGTGGCACTCTTGTCATATTTTGACAATGGAATTCTTTAAACATTTTTCACTATTCAAGTGGATCAAATAGTTGAAGAAATTAAATAAAAGGGAGGATAGGTTTAAAATATTTCCATAAAATGGCTCTTGGAAAAGGTTTTAGGTAATTATGGGTCTTAAATTTATTGTTCAACACATTGTTAACCTAATTTGGTATCTTAATCATTTTAACTACTTTTAATCACCTTTACTAATATTTTTATTAAAAAAACTAAGCTCACATTATTATAAATTATAATTTATATTTATTCCAAATAAAGAATACATTTTTTCTAAATTGCAATCATATAAGTGGCATAAATAAATTTAAATTTAATCATGTTAATGGGATGACATTGTGGGTTTTTAAAGTAAAAACATTCAAAAGTATTCAATGCTTTTATAACAAATTTCATAATGAATTTCATTATAATGAACTAAATTAGATCAATAGATAAATATATAATATAATTATACTTCAAAAATAATTTAAAATTTAATTTAACCTTATAAATAAATATAATGAAAATGTTGTTTTGAAATAACATTCGCTATGTTTCACTATTTATTAAAAAATGAAACTTCACCGAAAATAATTAAAATTTACCCTAACATAATTATTATGTAAAATATTAAAATATTAAGTTTTATTTGACATATTAAATATGTAAAAAAGAAGAAATTTTATTTAATAAGGTATTTCCATTAAGATGTGGAAAAAATACCTTAATAAAAATATAGATTTTTAATCATAAAATTATCTATATTCTTATATTATGTCTATAAAATATATTTTATGAATATAAAAAAGATTTTATTGAATATATACCATAAATATTAAATGAACATCACTCAATAATGATAATTAATTTAATTAAATTGGGTAAATCCTCTTTTTGGCCATAAAAATATTAATACTTTACTTTATATTCAATCGGTTTTCATATTCATTTCTATGTAATTAATAACTTGTTAAATCAAAATATATTTTGGTAAAAAATATATTCTAAAAAATTAGTTAATAATATTAATAATTATTAATTTAATTGATATGTTATATATTATTATATTAAATAAAAATATTTTAAAAATATATTATTTATTGGTAAAACTCAGCCATGCGTGTTATGAAAGCCATCGAGGAAAGTCATTTTTGTGTATAATTAACGCTAACATTTTTTTCCATATATATTAATCTAAAATTAATGTTTTCTATACTAAATTGTTAATTTGGTGTTTCTTATAACATAATACAACAATAGTTCTTAAATATAAAATTAATTATTTTATGTGTTGTACAAAATTAAAAATATTCAAAAGACTAAATTAATTTGAAAAATATTTTATAAATTCTGGTTGTGTTCTATATAGTATTTGTGTTAAAAAATTTAATTAATAATTATCATTTTATGTAATATGATTGAACTGAGGCATGATTTATACAAATTTTTATAACAAATGTGGATAGAGTTATAAAAGTATTGAAAATGTAGTTAAATGATTATTTGGGTTATTTGGATATCACCGAATAGCTTAATTACATATTTAAAATCACATTGATAAATAATTTGAATATTAACACCATTTATATATAAAAATTTTAAACTGGAAAGTATTATTTGTGTTATAGTGGTTTTTATTAATAATTTTTTCTAATATCCTATATGTAAACATCCAATGTGTGTGTGGATTAATTACATGATGTTTCAGGTAAAGGTAATAAGGATTGGTAGCTATAATATAATGCTAGCATGTATCTTAGAGTTATATTATTAGGTATTTTGAGTTATAGAGAGGGGTTTTTCATATGTTGATTTGTTTTTATTTTTATTATCATCAATCGTGGGTAGTTTTTTGAGTTTTATTTTACATTATTATTTTGATATATAACTTAAACGAGAATATAATATATAAAAAATATTGATATTATATAAGATATTAATGATGTGGTTTACATATTATTATCTTGTAGTTGTCAATTTTTTATTTTTTATTATAGACTAATATATATAGAATTGTTCTCCAAGTGGTATCAATAATTACATTGTGAAAAAAATAATTACACAGTTATTTAGGGAGTGTGAATGAGTCCATGTGGAACTTTTCATAAATAATTAAATAATGATAGAGAGGAATTTGATAACTATGTCCATCGATAAATAATCATCGGATCAATTTATAATTTTGAAGTGACAATGTTTGATAGGGAATAATTGGTGGGTTTTTGTAATCTTGGATGAAAGGGTGTTAATTTTGTAGCCTTGGTAGTTAGGTTTTTTCTTGACATATCTATTGTTATGTTGTTGGATTTGTTTTAAATCATCCCAATGATGATTTTTATTATTTTAAAATAAAAATCACTTTTAAATTTATACCAGGTTTATTATTTTCTATTAGATTTAATAAGTATCAAAAAAATTATATGATATCCCTCAGTAGTAGAATAAATCTATTTTTTATTTGAAAACTTTTTTAAGGACATGTTGAAATCTAGTTCAGGTCTCAAGATTCTATAACACCATAAGATTTTAAAAGAAAAAAAATTATGTTCGATAGTGGATGAGACACGCCAAAACAATATTAGAAGAAAATATAAAACCCCAATATTTAATAATATATTTATTTTTAAATCATTCTAATATCTTCAATATCGTTCATTACATGCAACACCGAGTTTAGACTGTGATACACAGAACACTGAGTTTAAATGAAATGTGAAATATTTTTAAAATTTTATTATTTAATGTGATCTTTATCACCTATAAATTTAAATTATGATAATTAATATTATTAAAAAAGTTATTAAAATATATATATTACACAGAATCTTTAATTTATTATTGGTTAGAGATAAAATTACAACCATTTGAACGAAAAAGAATTATTTTTTGAATGGGTTATTTTTTTTTTCTAAAAGAGGTTTTAGTCAATATATTCACAAATAATTTATATAAAATATATTTAACATTTATAGAAAATTTATTTGACAAAAAAATATTTTTTAAATCATAATATCAAAATTATCCTCGGGTAATTTTTTGGGATTTTTATGAAAAGTTTATTTTCTTGAGGAATAGTGAAAAATAATAAATTTTAATTCAGAACTACACTTTTTTAAAATATTTATAATGTTAAATTATATTATGAATTTGTTTTTAAGTAAAAATATTTGAAATATATATATGTATCCCATTTATGTCATTTAAATCATTTTTATATTGAATTATTAAACCAATTTTTATATAAATCTTTGATGGATACAAAATTTTCCTCCTGTGATGGTCCTATGATATCAACCTAAATCACAATGAGATATCGGTTGTGGTGAGGGTATGTATTCTAGTCCAGCCTTTACCTTTCCATAATCCTTTCATTATATGTATGATTAGGAATATGGTTGGAAGGTATCTGTGTTTTAATAATCGTTCAAGTGCGGTTTGTGACCTTATTTTTTACTTGAATATGTTTTGAGGTTGATGTTTCAAAACCGCTAATGCAGTGGGTGTGGATTTCGGTCAGAGAAGAGATAAGATGAATGTAGAGGTTGGTGTTCGAATCATGGCCATCGATCTTCTCAATATGCAGCAGGCTAGGCCATTTGGCCTCTAGATGTCATTGCATGAAAGAGGACATGACAAATGGTGTGAAGTAGGATCCAGTGGTGGAATACTAATCGTGGGATAATGATGTTTTGTGTGTGCATAAGGAGGCACATCGAGAGGTTCCAAAGGATATGAAACTAATCAAGCTCTATGATTCTCCAGTTGTGGAGGCTAGTACCTTGGATTCTGAAAATTAGTGGCCTCTATTGACTTCTACAGTTGTTGTGATGAATGTGAAGCCCAAGGAGGTCGAACCATGGGTTGCAGATATCTTCTCCCGGTTGAAACATGATTTCGGTATCAATGGAGTTGATGAGGAGAGTCCCTTAGTCATGGTTACAATGAATCCACTAGGTACATCCAACTCTACCGAAGAAGGTTCAGGGAGCGTGATAGGTAGAAATGTTCAAGGTCTCAGTGGGTCTCAATTTAGAGGCTAGGAGGACACTAACAAGTAATAATATTTTACGGGTCTCAAATATGAACAATCAATAGGATCAGACATGGTACATGCGAAGCCTTTCATTTCGATTGCAACATCTCACATTGGACAAGGGAAACTAGTAAGATTGAATGTCTTGAGGCCCTTTGACCCAAAACCCGAGGTGCTACCCATCTAAATGATTGGTTTGTGGAGAAGAAATATGGCATAGAGAATAAGGGAGGTAAGGTGGAGTATCTATGTAATAAGAGGCCCCTTAAAGAAGGCACTACGATAAATATGGGGAAACATTTTGATGGCTTGGAAGTTCAAGAACCTCCATTTTATCAAGAGGATGATTCTTCAGGTGATGACAATTATAGTCACCTATCAGTGGATAATATATAACCATGTCATGGGAAAGGTCCTTGCAGTCCTCGAAGGAAGAAAGGGAAAAAAGAATTAGATATTTAGAGAAATGTATTGTGGTTCCAGTGGAAAATCCAATGAGATGAAAGGATTAATCTCACATTCCAAAAACAATAGATACTAGGTCATCCAAGAAGGGTAGAAATAAGAAGATCACAACCCTACAGAAGGGGTCAAGTGAAGAATCAAGTAGGTATACAAGGGATAGAGAAGAAGAGGATGAGGAGTGCTTGAAACATATCATGCATTCCAAGGAATCAATTCTTAAGCAATATATATGACCTAATGTCTCAAAATAGGAGCAAATGAGACTTTCTGAATTAAGGATGAATGTTGATGCCAAATAGGAGCATGATGTCTAATTAGATAAACAAGATAGAATACTGGCCTAAGGATTCAATCACAGTAAAATCAACTAGAAGGAATTCTTTCAGACAATGGAAAGTATGATTCCTCACCATTAAGAGATTACCAGGGAGAAAAAAGTTATCCTGGTTAGTACGCTACATTAGGAACATTATTGAGTAGCTGTGTCATGTAATATTAGTCTTGTTTTTAACCATTTTGTGAGCTCTTTCAGCATGTAGTTGTAGTCTGTTTATGAACATTAATTTCCCATTATATCTAAAAATGACATTCTAAAAAAATAAAATTTGGATGGATGGTTATAAATTATCTAAAAACTTTTGAAACACCAAATTTATAGACATATTTATACCTTTCTTTCTAGAATACCCCATTTTAGAATCATGCGACATGATAAAATGTAGGTATGACTGAATCTTCATGAAAATTACAAGTTTTCCACTCACCTCACTTATTATAGCCACCCCATATCATACATTATTCAAAAATTCAAGCCTCTATTCTTTAGACAATAATGTTCTAAATCACTTCCCAAATTACCTAATCTCATCCTATATTCTATAGTGTTGGTAGAAATAAATTTCTAAATGGATTTTTTGAATAAAAATGAATGTTACCCAAAGAAGAGGTAATGATTTTCAACAAAAATATTTAATTTATTTCTTCCTCCACCTCCTTAAATTAATATTAAAAAAAATTATATAATAAAATAAATATATTAAATATAATAAGATATTATTATAATAATTTCAATGACCTAAAAACATCCAAAATTCCATTAAATGGTTTATGAAATCATCTTTCCTAGGTATAGTGGACTAAGGCCTCATGAACCAATGACATTTTTCTTCCATTACCACTTCTCACAGTTGGTTATGATGATAGATATAAACTATATATAGTATATTTTTAAAATAATTACATCTCACGAGTCATTATATCATATATATATTTTTTACACTCTATCTCGAATAGGATATGAAAACCTTATTGTGTGTATGGAGAACTACCACCTCACGAAGCAATGTGATTCATTTTCACAAACAATTTACATGGAAGGTAAAAATGGTAAATATAATGAATATATTTGATATAAATGGAATATTCAAGATATTAATAAAAAAATTCATTCTTAAGAGACATTTTTTTTATTTCTTTCTTTTTCACTCACTAAAAAAATGATAATGTCGTTCATGTATGTGCGGGCTACCGCCTTCACAAAGTGATGTGACTCTCCTTTCATCACTCCAGCACATGTATGATATAAATGATTATATTTAAAGAATTAATATGGTATATATGATATTATTATATGTTTGGAATGGTAAAAATATTACTTACCTACTTTCCATAATGATTGTGAAAAAATGCAAGTGTTAGTCAGGCATACATATGAGCTCTCATCTCTATGATCGTAACCAAATTTATTTATCAAATCCAAATTTTAGTATTTTTATTAAAATTATAATTTATCTATAAATATTATAATAATTTCATTATTATTATTTTTTATATTTTAAACTATTGACCTCTTTGACTATAAGAAACCTACCAATGTCATTTTTGACACATAATATTTATACGGAGAATACATCTAACGCAAACTTAATTTATTAAGTAAATTTATCAAATATGGTAACAATTTAAATAAAATTAACCAAAAACCATGATATTTTTCTAAAAAAAGTAAATAATTAACATATATTTATTATTAAAGAAGATAAATACCCACATGAAAATTCAAACTCAAGGTATGTGTCTTCAACTCATTTTTATTTTATTGAGGTATATTTTGATACTATAAACATAGATTTTTTAGAGGGGTATATAAAGTCCATTTGAATTTTTACATCATTATTTTCCATGTGATCATGGTATTTATTCTTTTAATGTTGTTATTTCTTAGGGACTATGAATCACATGTCTCTGAGTTAAAAAAATAGTTTTCTATAAACACTCTCCTTAATGTTTAACATCCAAATCCTTATTTTACATATCAATTTTCTTTCAAAATTATTTAATGAAAAATTTTATATTTATATAAAATATTTTTAAATTAAAATTTATATCTGTTTTTACTATATTTTCAAAGGTTATCAAGAGGAATACTTTTATTTTTTTTATCGATTGTTTTTAGGGATGACAAACAATGTTCAATTCATAATGCACATGTTGATATTGAATTTTATACCACAATGGGAATTATTTTATTTCTAGAATCCTTTAAAATATTTCATGATTTATTAAATTAAAATCCCTATTTCTATTTTTTTTATTATTTCAACATTGAAAATGGGTTTATAAAACGAAAGGGAAATTTTACCTAAAAGGGGTTTTCATATGGCTTGAAAAAAGTTTTCAAAGGGTTTTATGATGAAAGTGTTATATTCATGATATAGGACAAGAGAATTATTTTAAATTGGTTAGTCTAATACAACATACATGAATGTGTGAGACCCATTATCTCTCATGGGAATGTCTGGAATAACTTACATGAAGGGATGGTCAATATTACAGCTCTTGAAAAAAAGGTGACCACGACATAGTGTATATGAAGTGGGAGACCCATTACAGCTGTCTAATTTATTAGGTAATGATTATATTGGAATTAACCCATATAGGTATCCTAATTAAAATTCTTTAAAGGTTTTTATGAATATTAATATATATGTCACCATTAAAGGGTTATTAATAGCTTGCTATGGGTTTCAAAGGATTTCCTTAAGAAAAAGTATGTGGGTTTTTCATATGAAAATTTTTTACTTAATGAACTCAAAGAATGTTAAAGGTAAAGGTAAAAGTTATATTATTTTCATTAGTTTATACTTGACTAATGATTCTATTTATTAGTTTTCTCTCTTATAGTGCCTTTTTGTTCTAACACTACATTTTATAATTTCATTCATAAGGTTTAAGGATGGGTAAGGGAAATAAAGAAGTCTATTATAAATTTCTAAATATTTTCATGAAGTTAAATAATGATTTTTTAAACGATAACATAATGGAAAAAATATATACTAATTGGAAGGGTCTACTTTGTATTTCTAGGTCTTACTATGTATGAGTTATGAACTAATTATATAAAACATTAAATTTAGAAATATCCTAAATTTATAGGGAATGAATTCATAAATTAAAACTCAAGATTATATAATTTATATGTAAGGGCCTTATAGTTGGTATCATATAAAAAGTATGGTATTTGATCCTTGTAAACTATTGTGTGTTAATATTGGGGGAAGCATGACTCTCCACCCCTGAGTTTCTTATGGAATGAGATACTACTGGGGATAATGGTGTGTCCGACATAAGAATTGTAACCACCCATGGGGTTCCTTGATAGGTATTAATTATTTACCACTAGATATAATTCCAAACTATTATAGTTATAATAATAATATGGTTTAGATAAATTTAGAGGTAAGGATAATGTTAATAACATTCACCTGATTGATTCTAAATTATGGATAAGCTAAAATGATATAGCATTTTCATATAACCATGTTTCTTTATCTAAACTATGTCTATTCAGAGGGTTTTCTACAGATGAAATATGGGCACTATTAAGGGATGGTAGCAAGAGGAAACTATCTTTCTAAATCAGCATCTTGATATGGATGGAATTTGAATAGAAAAATTTGTTATAGTGATGGATCAGTGGACAAAAGATATAAATGTTGGTGGTATCCATGCAAGAGAGGGATCTGATATACCATAAAGGATCATGTCTATAGCGGTTAATTTTATGAGGCAACAAAACTATCATTCAACAGATTATTTGAACCTATGATAGATGAAGGATTAATCGATGCTCAAGAAAAGATATTTTAAGTCATGGGATGTTTAGAATATCAAATGGTAACTCTTTCCATTTATCATTTTTATGGTTAATTTTAATGATTATGGTATTTGGTTAGTAATAATAGGGATAAATATGATCTTTCTGATATGGAATGGGACACATTTATGTCTATATTCATTAAGAAATAATTCCATATGTTTTTAATAGGATAGAGAAAAAATTCATTGAATTGAGGAACAAGAAAGAATATTTAGTGACTTTATTTGAAGAAATACTTAAAATTATGGATTGGTACAAACCTATTTTTTTTTAAAAATCTATATTGAAATGAAAAGATTTTACTTAGGATTAAATCCAAGCTTGTGATTATATTTGTCCTCTTGATAATTTAAATGTTACGATAAAGTAGTTTGTTGTGTTGGGAAAGCTAAGATGGTGTTTTCTGAAACGTATGTGCTGTAAGATTAAAAGCGTAAGAAATGGTCAATGTTTTAGGATAAATAGAATAACGAACTAAAAATACTAAAGGTAAGCCCCAAACATGATCCAAATGTGGAAAAATACATTTTTGGGAATGTATGATAGTATATAAAATGTGTTATCCATATGGTTTATTTGGTTAAAAGGTTTGTGACTACAATGAAAAGTGTCGTAAAAATTTAAAGAAAGTTATAATATAGATGTAGTTAATAGTGATATGTTTTAGCCGTAATGAGTTGGAAAACAATGACTGGGTTTTTTCTAAGATACATACTCAGGGTGGAAATCATCAAGATCAGAAGAAAAAAGGGATGGGAAAATCATTTTATACTTCTACTATATATGTTGGGACATCTGGTGAAGTGGTGACAACTCTCGGGATCTCTATGTTATTGAGATTTTCATCATAATATCAATGTATTAGGTACCCTTATTTTGATGTCTTATGTTATGGAAAGACTTTGTGAGACATTTATTAATTTTTCAACGATATCTGATGTGTATTTTATAGTGGAAAAGTTAATTTAGGAATATTGTTTGTATTTTTCTAGATACATGTTTATAGGTATTGATATCCTTTAGGTTTAATATATCATTAATTACATTCTAATAATAATTAAATACAATTATAATATTTTTTTAAAAAAATAGATGTAATGAAAACCTTAGTAAAAAGGGTGTTAAATGATTAATTTTATCTTATGGATGTCTATACTTTTATAGGTAATGTTATATGAATTATATTATCTTGGGTTCGAGAAAGGAAAAACTTCATATTGGGTGACAATCAATCACGTATAGATATGATACGTGGTCTAAATCCATAACTAAAGGGAAATAAGGTATAAACACTGACCCCTTCCCTACACCATGTCTTGTTCAATATAACATTGTTATAAGTTATTTTTTTAAAAAAATATTAATGATGAATAGGTGGTGTTACTTTTCAGGTTTTGAGATTAATATATTATATTTGATAACTATTTATAATAATATTTTCTTTGAAAAATAGTTAGAGATATACAGAAATACTTGGCACTCATTTAGGGATCTTACGATCTCTTTAAAGCGAATTCTATTTCTTAAATCATAAAAATTTCATTTTAGTATATTAATTTCATATATTAGGTGTTGAATTGAAAATTTATCAATGAATAAACAAAAGAAGATATTTTTTCTTATGAAATATAAAAGTATCAATTAATTATATTTTCTTATATTCATAAATATTAAAATAATTCCACAATGTTAGAAAAATAATCTATAAAAAATGCTCTTCTATTATATTCATATTTGATGAACCAAACATTCTTTCAAATAATAACATATTTTTGATTTTGAGGCCCTTAACATCACATTACCCATTAATTTTCTTATTATGAATTACCAAAATCACTCTCTATAAATATTAATATCTTTCTAATATATAAATATATATATTTTACAACAATTCTATCTGATATTGAAACCCAACTATGTGTTATTACAATTGACCCTTTTACTTCCATTTATATCTTATTAAGAGGATATTTTATTAAATATTATTTTATTTGGGGGTTTACAAAGAAATTATTTCCAAATTTATATTCTTTTATTATTGAGATTCTGTTCAAATTTCAAAGACACAATTTATTATGTGGGGATTTTTCACCCCATTTTTTTATAACAAGAATATATTGCTTGATAGCATATACAACACAAACAATAATTTACCAGAAAATATAGCACCAATGAGATTTTATAACATATATCTTTAAAATAATTTAACATGTTTAATATCATTTATTGAACTCAATAATGAGTATAGATTTCATTACCAAAAAACACAGAGTTTAAAAAATGTGACATATTATTAAAATAATATTATATAATTATATAATTATCACTTAGATGTTAGAATGTTGGATATAAATAAGATAAACTAAATATTTAAAATATATATTTCAGACATTTTAATTGGTTATTTATTGATTATTGAAAAGATTTAGAATCATTTTAATAGAAAATAAATAGTTTCTGAAAACAACAATTTTTTTAAAAGATAGTTTAGTAACACATTGCACACATAATTGAAAATTAAATTTTTTACCACATTTAAAAAATTTATTTCAAAATATAAGATCAATTTTTTAAATCATAATATCAAATTATCCAGGGTTAAATTTCTATTATTTTTCTACCAAGATTCAATTTTTTATGAATAGTTAAAATACTAAATTTAAATTGGAATCTACCTTTATATTTAAATTATTAATAATGTTAAATAATATTTTCAACCAGTTTTAACGTAAAATTAGTTAAATTATATAACTTTTATACTAATTTAGGTCAATTATTTATAATGAGAAACTATATTTTGAATTTTGATATAAACAATTGTAATCTTTTGATTAGTTTCTCTTTGAAAATCCACTTTATCATCGAATATACCAGTTTAATTTAAAATAAAATTTTCCGATAATGTGAATTGAATTTTTAAAAATTTATTAAATTATTGGAATCATAATATTTTATATTTTATAATAAGGAAAATCTCATTTTTCACCAAAATTAATTATAAAATGGTAAAAATTAATCATGACATTTTTGGTAATAATGGTTTTACTGAGGGTTAAAATAAGAAAATAAGGGTTCAAAATGACAAAGAAAATTTTAAAACAAAAATTTTATAACCATATTTATACCTTATATCTTATGGGTTCCATAATTTTCTATTTTTAATTCTTTTATCATGAAGAAAATGTGGGTACGTGTGAGTCTTTTCAAAACATTACAAGTGTGCTAGTCACATTAACTATAACATGCCACCAACAATGCTATCTTATTCACACCTTAAAATAACTTTGGTTTATAACATATCTACCCAGATCACTTAAAATAATAACTCCTCTCATACTAGATGCATTAATTTTGGGATAAATTCAACCTAAGAATTATTTGGTGAAATCTTATGAAGGATACCCGAAAAAGAGGTCTTGTTCTTCAATTAAAACAGTTATTTTATTTTTTTATCCATATACATAAATTAATATTAAAATATTATGATATAATAATCCCCTTATCCTAAACATATTTTTATGTTTTTAAAATATGTTAATGACTGAAAAACATCTCTACATATATGAAATGGATTATAGAATCATCGTTTGTGTTTATAACAGTCTACCACATCGTGAACCAATGTCATTAATTTTTCCATTACAACCTTGAATGATTGGATATGGAGATGAATATATAGAATATTTATATATATATATATATATATATATATTATTTTTATAAAATAATTATAGCATAAGATTCATTATATAATATTTACCTTTTTTAATTTCAATTCAATTTGGGGTATGATAATGTCATTCATGTGTACGGACGACTACCAGCTTAAGATGCGATGTGATTCGTTTTCACTAATGATTTAAGAAAAAAATGAAATATTGGTAAATATAATGAATATATATGACATAAATAAAATAATTATGACATTAATGAAATATTGTTCATTCTGAAATGATAATATAACATTTTTTTCTTACCTATTCCCCCACTAAAAAAGTGATAACATCATTCATGTATGCGTGGATTACAGCCATAAAAAAGTGATATGAATCTCCAATTGTCACTAAAACACATGGATGATATATAAAACTTTATTTAAATTAATAATATGATATATATTATATTATTATAATTATGTAATGATAAAATATTACGTAGCTCTTTTTCATAATGATTTTTTTGAAAATTGAAATGTATCTTTTGTGTACGCACAACCTTCCATCGTTATGATCATAACATATTTATTTTATCAAAAAAATAATGATTCGTATTAAATTTATAATTGATTCATATATAAGATAATTATTTAATAATTATTATTCTTTATATGTCTAAAGAATGACCTATTTGACCCTCATCAACCTTCCATGTTATTTTTGACACATAAGTTAAATTTTGTCAAATCATCCCATGTAAAATTAATTGATTTGGTATATTTATAAAATAATGAAATATGTGAAATAAATGTAATAATTAATGTGAAAAAGATTCTAAATAATATAAATAATTATATTATGTTTATTATTCCAGAAGATAATGACACATGTGACTTGTTAGACTCAAGTTAAAGGACTTCGTCTCAATTTCCTTTCATTCGTTGTTTTTTATTATACACCTACACTCCATTTCAAGGTGTATATAAATCCCCTTTAACATGTTATATCATGAATTTATCAATTATAATAAAATTTATTGTTTTTTTATTTTAATATTTCATGGGTCTTACAATTCAAGTGTTTCCAAAATGATAACAAAATTTTCTTTTAAAACATTCTTTTTAATTTTTCCATCCAACTCCTTTTTCATATCCTTGTTTTTAATTTTTTTTGAAATTTATTATCCAAACATAAAGTATTTTTAAATTAAAATTTATTCCTTTTTTAGTTTATTTTATAAGGTTTACAAGATGAATATTTTTATGTAATTTATAATTTTATTTTCGAAAATGAAAAAAATAATATCATATTCATATCTTATATCTTGGAAATAACTTTTCTACAACAATACAAATTATCTAATTTCTGTATTCCTTTGAAAAATTTAATTTTTTAATTGAGAAACCATCTTCCTATTTTGTAGGTTATTTTTTTATTGAATTTGGATTTTAATAGAAAATTTATTTTTATATGAATTTGTCTTTCAAATGGGTTTATGAGAGTTTTTGAAGGGTTTTATGATGAGAGTAAATTATTCAGGATATGGTAATTTAGAATTACATGAAAAAGGTTAGCCCGATATGGCTTATACAGGGGGTTAATGTCTATTATAACTCACAGGTGAGCTCTATATAGCTTATATGGGGGGTTTATCCCCATTATAACTCATGAAAATTGGTGATCCTGATATGGTTTATATGATCAATGATCCCAATTATAGCACTCTAATGCATTGGATAATGGCTATATTGGAATTCATCTATATGGTTATTCAAAATAAAAAAATTTTGATGGGTTTTTAGGAATTTGATCCTCTATGTTAACAATAATGTGGCTTCTGTTTCATTTTATGGATTTGAAAGGATTTATTTGAGAAAAACCAATGTGTGATTTTCATGTGAAAATTCATTACATAATACACACAAATAACATTGAAGGTAATAGTTAATTTTATATGAGTTTTCCTATTTTTCACTAAAAACATTATTTTCATTCCTTTTATATCCCTTACTATTATTTGTGTTCTCATCCCATATATTAAAATATTTTTCAAGGATTTTAAGGATGCGTAATAGAATGAAATAATTCATGTTCTATGTCATAGATATATTATATGAGAATAAATCCTGATTTCGTTTTAATGGTTTTATTATGGTAAAATGGATAAAAGTCAAAAGTGACCTATTTAAATTTTATAGATTTGTAATTTATGAGTTAAAACCAAAATATTAAAATAAATAAGCCCGAATATATCCTCAAATGTAAGAGATGATATTAATGAATTAATACTCAATAATTTTTACGTTTATGTATTAGTCCATAAATTTGGTATCAGTGGAAAAGAATGTTATCCTATCGTTGTGAACTCTTGTGTGTGAAAAATGGGGGAAGCATGACTCTCTGTCCAAGGGATTAATTAAGAATGAGATACCACAATGGATGGTTTTATGTCCCAACTATATAGTTTAGCCACTAATTGAGTTCCTTGATAATTATTAATTATATCCCATTGGATATATGTATAGACTGCAATAAATTATGATCCAGAGATCAAGTCAGGGAAAATTATTATTTGATATCCTTTTAAAATTTGAGTTTTGTAGTTTTATATAGGCACAGAGATTCATTTGGGTTGAACAAATGGAGTACATAAAAATTCATTGAGATTTTCTCAATAACAGTAAAATATTTATCATTAGGTCATAGTATTAAATATTATTTGAGGATCTCATATATGATATTTTACCCTGTATGTGTCTACAATATTGATGTGTTCGGATGTGAATAAATGTCATGAAATATGGTTTTTAGGTTTAAAAATGATATATATATATATATATAATTTATTGAATTTTATAATTAAATAACTATGTGGAATTTTTTTAAAAGTTTTAAATTGTCTTAAAACTGTATTGTATTACCAAAATGAATTTGATTAAAATTTACTTTGAATGATTATGTGTAAGTGATGTGATGGAATCATAGGTGTTTGTATAAATCCACTTAGGTATAACAATAATTTTAGATTTTAGAAGAAAAATATAATAACGAGTGTAGATGTTATTTAATCATAGTGAAATGGTCAAAATTACATTTTTTGAATTTTATAAATTCCTTAGAATTAAATAACATTATTCAGTAAAGATATTTAAATACAGATGTAGAATCCACTCATATTTATCAAAGATGGTTGAGTTTCATAAAATGATTAATCATTTAAAATTTCAAATGAATATCAAAATTACTTAATATTACTAATATGTCAAAGGTGGAGTTCACTACATACATTAAAGAGGATATAAATCATATTTCATAAAAATTAACAACAGATAAAATTTACTAGAGTATCGTTATGATATGTATTCAACAAGATGTTTTGTAATACATTATTATATAAATAACAAAATAGAATTATGTTTTTTGGAATTTGAAATAATTAATCTTGATGTTAAGAAATTATATATATTATTTTATGGAGTTAGTATGATTTCTGCAAGAATTAATTACCAATGACCATCTTAATGTTAGAATATTTGATGTATATCTCCAACCTAAGATTTTATTAGAGAATATCCCATTAGTCCTTCAAATAAATGAGTCATTTATGAAAAAAACGATGATATAATAAGTATATATAATGTAAATTCATTTTATCATATACCCACTAGTAAAATGTATCTCATTAGTGGTAATAATATTATAAATAATGTCTTTATTCTAGTGGGTAATCTGATGGAAATTTAAAAAATAGATTACTCCCAATGGTGGTGATAAAAAAGGTTTTATTTAGGATGTGAATTAAAAAAGGGATAAAAAATAATTATTGTTATTAGTGTTATGAGATCCACATGAGGCATTGGGATCCAATGGATTTACAAATACACTTTAATAAGTGGAAAGGATTGGATGGTAAGGGTTAAAATAGAATTCGACTGATATGATTATACCATCTCTTTTACTGAACCAAAAGATTGTCAACTCATATCTTGGGTGATGGGAGATTAATATGTATTGTGTAGTAACTTTCACTTATAATGATTGAGAAATAACATGTTAATTAATTGAGTTTATTCATTGTATAATAGTGATTAGTAATAAACCATAGATTTTAGATATTATAGAATATTTCATAGAAATATTTTGAAACATTTTTTAGTACGAATAGAGATAGAAATTTATTTACAAAATCAAACAATTCCAAACATATTTCATATATATATACCTTACAAATACATGAATCATGTGGATGTGAGGGAGTTAAATACTAAATTATATGACTTTATGAAGATTTTTATATAATAATGTGGGTCTCTTTTTCCATCTAAAATTAAATTTTTTAAGAATAATAATAGTATATTTTTCTTAGGAATTTCATAATGAATGTTTAACAAAGTGATTATGATGAATAATTATCCCCTAAATACTTTGATTATCATATTTTATAACTAAAATAAATGAAGTGGTTTTCATATATTAGCATAATGTTGGTGAATAACCAGATGATGGTGATAATTTATGATATTATAAATTCATATTTTTGGATCATGTAAAGACATTAAAAGTTATTGTTAAATCTATTTAGGGTTATAAATAACCACTTTGTTCCTATATCCCTATTGGAATTTACCAATCATTGATATCTCTAATTAATCATAATGGAATTTATGGGTAAAATATTTGTTTACATGAGGCTAATGATAGAAAATAGAAGATATTTCAAGGATTATATTTGATTTTATAGAATAATATTATGTATAATTTTATATTCAAATGAAAATATTTATTAATGATGTTATGTTTTTATGGATACTATCTACAAGAAGGAAATATCCATTGAAAAAGGAATGGATCAATTATTGAGGTATTTTGAACATTATAATAATATCTTTTAGATACCGAGCCTTATCATTCTAACATGACATTATTTGAATATCATTATAGATTTATTATAACATGAATCATTTATGGATTCATTGACCGAAATGTATATTAAATGTTAAAGGATTGATAGATCCTAAATACTTTATTAATGAAATGAATATAATACTAAATTCTTCTATGATGTAAATATTAACTGAATTAAAAAGATATATTTAGTGTATAATCATCTATATAGATCATTTGATGTATGATTTCCCATGCATGGAATATTGATTTTCATATGTGTTAAGAAAATTATGACCACATGATAAGAATCTACCAATAAATTTCATGGATTTGATATCAATCATCCATGTTCTGAAATGATGGAGGAATTATATATTTTTAGATATAATTGTGTTATGTAATAGACTAAAATGTTTTATGTACATTTTTGTGAACATAGCTTCTCATACATTAACATTACATAATATTTGCGAAATACATAAAAAATCTACAAATAGATACCCAAAGACTGTAATAGTATAATGCATTTGGAAACACTGAATCAAAAACACTGTTACATAAATGAGAAATATCATATCCCACTAAGATCTTCTTGAATAGAACTATTAGTAGACACAAAAAACATAATACATATCTTCATACCCTTGTTTAGGGAAATATAAAAATGGGTGACCTCAGATTAGGCACATGAGCCTCAGCCTGGTTTGTGAGGACTCCTTATGTGCATCCAGGTGCCCAAGATCAAATCCAGGTAGAGGTATAAATTCTGGGTTATAGTAATAAGACTATAGAAATACTATAGTAGGAACTATAATAGTACTGTATTAGGTACTATAATAGAAACTACAGTTATAATGAAGCAAGTTCTGTAGCAGGAACGGTAGTTGGTACTATTTGGCACTATAGTAGTCAGGAATTTTCCCCTATTTGGGACTTTGGGCCACTAATTTGGTCCTCAAATCCGTTAAGTTCTTTGGGCCACCATGGCCTTTGGGAAAGTAAGGCCTTCGTGCCACCTCAAGGCCTTCTAGAAATCGGTCCAGCAGAAGGCCTTCAGGCCACATTAAGTGAAAATGAAAACTAGACTATCTACAAAGAACAAGTTCCTGAAGGAGGATGAGGAAGGATGGTTCACCATATCAGAAGCCAAATTGATTTCAAGAATGAGAAGGTGTGGCACCTTCCATCAGGATAAAACTATGCATGCATGGAAAAGCCTTTCCAAACAGCCACACAAAGGTGGAGAGCTAATTTCATGATGAAGATGCTAGGGAGGAGTAGTTCCAAGTAGTTAGTATGGGTTGTATGTAATGTTTGAATCATATAGGCAATGAATTCCTATAAGGCTTACGGTCCATGTAATACATAGGCCTATGGGCATTGATTAGGTTCCACATCACCCTTTGAAAGGTGGATTATCAAAAATCAATTAAAAATAAAGGCCCTTGGGCCATTGGATGCGACCTCATATTATCAACAAGGGTAAAAAATGGATATATGTTAGAATAATCTAGATAATAAGGGCATGAGAACAAGATCATGAAAATAGAAGACCATACCTTGCATATTAAAGATAAGAAACATGAATCATGAAAAAAATATTGGTTATTCATAAGACATGAAGTATAATGAAATAAATAACGTAATCCATGAAATCATAACATAGGAATAAAACATGTAATTGCGTAGACACATAATCATATATAATTATTTATATATTAGTCAAGGAAGTGATATAATGGATATATTAGTTCTTAAATTCCATTAATGAACTGGGTTCACACCCCATTCCAGACCTGTATTACTAAACCATGTTCTCTTTTCGTTATAGCCCAGTAATATTGAGCCGGGATTATCTCTCATTCCAATCCTCTAATACTGAACCGAGTTCACTTCAAAATCTATCCCTATAATGGTGAACATATTTTATTTCTAATTATATCCCTGTAATACAGAACCGAGTTCATTTCTCATTCTAACCATCTCTGTTTCATGAAATATAAATCATCTTCTCAATGTATTGGATGGAGATATGGGTAACCCATATCATTATAAATTCAATCATACTTGTGTAAAAATATAGTTAAATAGTCACTATTTCTTATCCTATAAAAATATATGGGTTCTATAAACATCAAATCATAAATTTGGAAATTAAATGGATTTCATTAACATTTTATCCCATCATTACCTATAGAAAATAGACAGGTTTCAAATTAATATCATCAAATCATAAACTGTGAAAAGAAGAATATTTGAAAAGAATATAATTAGTGGAAGAGAAATGAGTGTCATGAGCATTATTCCATCAAAACATAAAAAATTCATGAAATAATACGAATGGAACCTTTTGATCATTTCCATCAAGGGACATAGTAACATCAATGAATGTTATCTTAGATGGAAAATAACTTGTAATGATATTTTAAAAACATATCTTAAGGTAAATATCCTTTATTCTTTTAAAAGTTAAATTTAAAACGAAAATCACCTTGAAAACCATTTTCATGAAAACAATCATGAAAACATATAAAAATAAATTGTTGGAAACATTATTGAGATTTTTTTCTTTAAAATCATATAAATAGATCATGAAAATGTTTTTAAAACCATTTCCTTAGAAACTTATAAATGAATATTTGTTTTTTTAAAACCATTTATTAAAAAATTAATAATGAAATTATTTTGAAAACGTTTTCATTGAAAATAAATTTCAAAACATATAAATAAATATTTAAATAATTTTCAAAAAAAAGTTCATTAAAAACTTATAAGGGAAGCTTATAAACCATTTTAAAAACACTTTAATTGAAAAATACTATGAAATTATATAAATAAATCCTGCAAATGGATTGAAAACCATTTATATGAAAATTAGTTTAAAAAACATTCTTTTAAAAAATATATTTAGAAAATGAAAAGGAATAAATATAGAAATGAAAGTGGGTAAATCCATACATGTTGTACAATGTAAGAGGGACATTCATTTTTCATAGTAAAATGGTTCAAAAATTTCTTTCATGGAAAGAAACTAGAAGATTATTCTAAAAGAATTTAGAAATTAAAAAAATGTAAAATGTGTTTTAAATATTATAGGGGAATAGTAAAATATTATTGGACACCCTTTTTAGAAAACATGGTTTGGATGGAACACAGATTTCCAACTGAAGATAGGATAATGTCTGGATTTCATAAAAACACTTTCATTGTTATCTTATATAGAAAAGAGTAGAAAAAATGTACCAATATATGAATATATTTTTAAAAACCATAGGAGAAGAAAATTCATGAATGTTCATGAGAGATGAATCACAATATTTAATAAAAGGATGCATAATCATAAACAATCTCGAACAAATATGAGATTATTTCAATAAAATATTACCACATGGTAACATTGAACCATAATGAACATGTAATAAATATGAAATTACATGAAGATTAAAATATTTTGAAAATAAGGAGATTCATTATATAACATTTTAAATCCATTATATACACCTCATGGAAAAATATAAGTTCATAACCTGACATGTGTCTCAATGAAGAAAAATTGAGTCAAAATTACATTATTGATTTTGTAACTTTTGAAACATAAACCCCAATAAATAAATATTACTAAATAGATATTTAAACACACATAATTTTTATTATAATAATCATAAAATACATCCATGTGCAGTATATACACCACACAAAAGTAATGGTAGGTGAATACAACATGTATCTCACTGAAATAAAAAGAGAGATGAAATCTCATTACCGTGTGTCTTGAATCTATTTGTACTCATCCAAGATTATTGTATAATAAATTTAATTTATTATAAATATTTTTAAGATGATAATTATTATATAAAACACCTAATTTTTTTTATTATGACCCTATGATACCCTCTTGTTATGAATCCTATGTTTTGATTTCACTTCCGGTAACATTCTCTTTGTTCTTCACTTGTGTCATAGTTTGTATTAAACTTTTACAAACACCTATATCATGACTTACAGAATATAAAACATGATATAAATATCATTTATATTTTTTATATGTGTATTCTAATAATCTATAGTACATAGAAGTATAAAATGGAATACATCATTTATAGAGACGGTAAGTCGTACGTATGCATGAACAATGATTCTGTTTTTATTGTCGTATTGAAATAATGGAAGTTAATGAAATAAATAAATAAATAAATAATATAATTCCAATATATATTTTTTCATATATGTCATATAATTTCACAAAACTCAACCTTAATTCGTTTTATGTAATATGTGAACGAATCACATCACTTTTGTAACATCCCAAGAAAATAAAGAAATAATACATTTTCATAATTATTCATATATGTGAAATAAATATTAATTTTACTTTAAAGGGGTTGATATGATCGATGGAATACCCGATACGCAACAACGGGTTTCTTTGAAATCTTATGTTACATATTAATAATATAACAATATTATTTTAAATGTAGGTAACCCCTAGCAGTTTTATTGCTGGGAATTAATATAAATAACTACAATATGATTATACATGTTTGTTAAATGTTTTTACAATTATCCAATAAAATTTATAGGCTTAAAATGTGAATGAATCTAATTTTAAGCATAAATAATCAAATATTCTTTAAAGGGTCTATTTAACGCCTTTTGATGGAGAACCATGTTTAAATCTAGTTTTTGTCACATTTATATATTCTATTTGAAAAAATTAAATTCTTCTTTAGAATCCGGAAAACAAAATTCACTTTGGGTAAAATTTAGGTATTTTTCTGATAAACTTCATTTTTAATGAATAGTGAAAAATACTATATTTTAATTCAAAAGTTCCTTTTAATAACATTTATTTATTTGGATATATTATCTTTTTAATTGGGTTTAATTTTTAATTTGATTATGTTTTTACCATTTAATTCAATTTAGGTCATTGGAATTAATTTCACTTTGAAATTGCACATAAACAAGTATTAATATTTTGACAATTATTGTCTCTTAAAAACATGCTACTTGTTTTAAAAATGGGAATTAATTTTAAATAAATTAATGAAACATCTATGTTTTGAATTTTTCAAAATATACATAATTTTTGAATTTGGAATATCGAATATAGTTAAGGCTGAATTTTTTGTATTTTTCTGTAAAACTTCAATTTTTGATGATAGTGAAACCACTATGTCATAGTTAAAAAACTAACTTTTTCATTTAAATGAAATTTTACTACTTCTGTGGATTTAATTTAGAAAATACGATATACATGGTTGTTATTAGTAAGAAAAACATGATTCAATAAGTTGAAAATAATTTTTGGTAAATAATAACTTTTGAATTTTATTTACTGCGGTTATAGGTAAATATGGAAATTCAAGTTAAAAGATATATTATAATAATAAAAAATTACCATAAAACTTCTAATAAGCATATTTTATGAGTACTATATGACCATGGGAATATTTGGGTCGATTTTGGGACCCCATGGAGCCACTTAAGAGTTATAATGACAATATTTTAATTAAATTAAAGCGAAGGAAAAAATGTTATAAAAAAATATCTTTTAGTAAATTAATTTTTACATAGAGTTATATATGTTATATTTTCGACTATAAATATTCATTGTAAATCTAAATCTATTTCCTAAATTATGGTATTTATGTTATAATTTTTAGACATCAAATAAATGAAATTATTTGTGAAACAATAATGATGAAATATTTACCTCATTAATAAATGTTTTTAATAAATAAGATTATAAATAATAAAACAATATACATAACATGTCCAATTATTATTGAATTATTTAATTTCAAACATGATTCATCTTTTATTCATCTTTAATGTGTTTTGGATGTTTAGAAACCGAAGATAAGTTTATAATAAAAATAATAATTTCAAACATTCCTAAAGATCCCCTCCTCCCCCTTATAAAAATCCATCCCTTATAACCCATTCCACACACATGTAAATCCCCTTGGATCATCCTAAACCTACAAAAATAAGTTCTAAAAATCCCTATACTCCTCCTAGAAGCATTAATTTAGGATGAAGTCAGTTAAATAAGTCCTTTTGGTTCAAACCAAAGGGTGTTACCAGAATTAAAGGTAACCGTTTCTCTTAACTTCTTTTCTTTTATTTTACATCTACATCCCCTAAACTCTTTTTATTCCTATATTTTATAAAAAAACTAGTATCCTAAATATATTTGTATGTTTTTATTATATGTATTAGAACCAAACTTATACACACCTATATCTAATAGGTTAAGAACATACTATTTCTGTGGATGGAAAACTAATGCCTCATGAAACGATGAATTTTCAATTATCTCCAAACGCCTCTCATGGTGGCCATTAATATGAAAATATATTTATATATGATATATATTATGTATATGTTTTATTTATTATTATGTATATTACATTTATAGCATAACTTTATGGTTTCCATCATGGGTAAACGTGATAATTTCATTTGAGGAAGTGTGGTCTACAACCCCATCAAAGTGATTTGACTCATTAATGCCATATGTGGGACATATAATGGATATTGTTAAAGATATTATATATGATATTATACTGGAATTATAATATAAATATGTATAATTATATTTTAATATCATTAAAGTTTGAAATAGAAATGAAATTAGCATTCATGCGTACGTACGGCTTACCGTCTCCATGAATGGTGCATTCCATTTCTTATCTATAAATGTTATGTACTATTATAAATACATGTATATACTGGATATATATGATATATATGATATATTAATCATTAATATCATTCTTTATGTAATAAAGTTTGACCACATGAACAACATGTAAATATAAGAAGTTCATTTTCGACTCAAGTTCCAAATATCAACAAAACAATTGGTATAAACTTAAATGATTAAATAATGTCTATAACATGGTAATAAGTGATATAAAAGGAATAATAAACATGAAAAGGATATTAAGAAATTGTAAATTAATTTTAGTTTCTAATTCGAGATATTAAATAATCATCAAGTCAAGTTGGACACAAGATAAGGGAATCCATCTCAATCTCTTTTCATTGAGGCATATTTTGTTTTAATATATGACATTCTTTTATACTATGTATAAAAATCATTTACTTTTAGTTTCATTAAAAGGGAATATTTTTCATGGAAGGGTTTTACTAGTTGAAAAAATGAATGTTTATTTTTAACGAAAGTGGTGAAAATGACTTTTCCACAGCTGTGAGTTTTATTTTATCTTTGGCTCCCATAACTAGATGTAATGTTTTTAAAAGGAAAATAAATACCATATACTAATATAAGTATTTTGGTATTGAAAATGGTTTTTATAGTAGATTTTTTATGTCCATATATTTAGATGATATATTGTGATTGAAATGTGGAAATTATATAATTCCTTTAAGACTGTTTTATGTGTTATGAATATGTTATGGTTCTGGGGCCTTGTTTTGTATACGGGTGGTTCTGTGATAATCCTAGGATGGGTGAGCCCGAGATAACTCTCCAATGAATTAGGTAATGTGATAGATGTAAACGCAAATATTTCTCCTAAGAGATTAAGGGAATATACTGTGATGGGTATTCTAAACGTAACTCCCTACATAGTTGTGATAGATAAAATGTAAGTATGATATGGATGCCACAAGTTACCTTTATGATTTATGTTTTCTATGTGTTAGTCATAAATATTAAACATTCATGAGGTATGTTAAAGAGATTATGTTATATATACAATGATGAACTAACATTTTCTTTCTTTGTTTTATAACCCTTACTGAGTTTTTATGCTCATCCCATGTTTTGAAATGTTTTTCATAGGACCAAAAGATAAATAGGGTCAAGGATGGGATCAAAGAAAAGTCATGCTATCTAAAACATGGGACTGGACATAAACTTTTTTTCAAAAGTTATTATTTTATGAAAAAAATGGAAACTGAGTAGAAGTGTCTCCTTGTACTTTTTTAGATTTAATTTAATAGTTATGGCCTAATTATCTAAAACCCTAAACCTGAAAAGATCCTCAATGTGAATTATTCATCTAATTCATGATTATATAATATTTATGTTCGGGTCCTTATATATTTTATGGAGTGGTAGTCCACACATCCTCAAATGAAATTATTTTATTTACACCAAATGGAATGTATAAATATATATGTTTTAAAAGGATTAATAATGAATAAAGACATAATTAAAATAATTCATGACATATATAAAAATATTGACTATCATAATTTCCCCCATTATAGGAAGAAAAGGACAAATGTACAATCACCATTTTGTGATGTGGTATTTCGTCATGAAAACAAACAGTATGTTCATTACCCATTAGATGAATGGTTTTGTATGTGTAAATAGAACACCTTGAATAAAAAAATCATTTTATACTAAGGACACTGGAGTTTTTATACAATTAATGAATAATATGTGTTTATGGTGTGGATAATTGAAAAAAAATAAAAGAACTTATGGAAGAATGATACCTCTTATTCGGGAAAAACCTTTTGGTTTGCATAAAAGTGCATATGTGGATTGATTTCTACGTAATGAGAGGTGTATATTATTATGGTAGTGATTTTTAGTACATATTTAGAAAGATATTTGTTGATCCAATGTTTCTTTATAGGTGTGAATAAGTTGGAGGAGGGGAAGACTTTTTATATTGGAGGAGTGGTACTCTTGTAAATTTTGGTAAAATGAATTCCACCCACATTTTTCCCAAGTCATGTGGATCAAATTAAAGAACAAATTTGAGAAATGGTAGAATATGTTATAAATATTCCATTAAAATGGATCTTGGAAATATTTATAGATTGTTTTATCCCTTAAGATTAATTTTTTATCCCTCATTAAGTATAATTTTACCTTAATCATTGTAATCAATTTTAATTACTTTCAATAATATTTTTGCTCAAAAATTAATTTGAAATTTTTACAAATTATAAATTAATTGGATTACACTTATAGAAACAATTTTTACAGAATAAAAACATATAATTGGAAGAAAATAATTTAAATTTAATCCTGCAGTCTGGTCGATAAAGCAGTTTTTAATGTAAGTATAATTAAATGTTTTTGTGTGATTTATATTAAATTTCAAGGTTAAATTGATTATAATGACCCACATTGGGATTATTGATTAAATAATTTTCTAAATAAATTTGTATACCAAATTAAAGTAAAATTTATCCTTGTAAATAAATTTGATGAAAAATAGATTTTAAATTAAACTTTAATACTTTTCACTATTAATCCAAAAACGAAGTTTATAGGAAAAATCCCATAAAATCACCCTAAGATAATTTAGAAATTATAAATTAAGTTTTTTTATTTTATAAATTTAAAATTATAAATGTGTATAAACTTAATTATATTAATTTTGACAAATGGGAATTAAAAGAAGATCATTTTATAAAATAGTTTTTAAAAAATATATATTCCTTACCAAAAATTATATCTTTCATTATCAACATTTTTTATTAATTTATAACAATTGTAAAAAATATTTAGTATGTAGTTATTACTATTTATATTAATACGCTTAACAACTAGGTTATAATTATCTCTATTAAATAAAAATTAAAAAGAATGATATTTCATAGAAACTCAGTGTTGCATCTAATGTATTCCAAGTCATTCTTCCATATAAAAAAAGTTAAATTTTTGTAGTGTATAGTGCATGATTAACTTTGTTTTGCATATAAATCAATCCATACATATTTATTTTATAAAATAAAATATTTTTAGTGTTGTATGAATTGAAAAATATTAAAAAGATTAAATTAATTAAAAAAATATGTTTCAAAAAATCACATGGTGGTACATTCTAACCGCTTAAATTGAATTTCGTCCTTGAAATTTTTTTGGGTTATCAAAGGTTTAATAATTGAATGTTTCATTCATAGAAACCCACATCATAAGAATTAATATTAAACATCCCTTAAAAAGGGAATGTTGGAACCATAATGGTTACCTAAATTAACATATAACTATGTTTTTAGATTGGAGAACATAGGTTGGGAGTGAATATTAGAAAATAGAAGTGAAAAATAAATATTAATAGGGAGTTTTTGAGGTCATCAATCACAAAAAAGTTATTGATCAATGAAATGATGATTGAATCAATGTAATAAATCAATGATGTTTTATAAATCTATATATTTAAAAAAATAAGTTATTTGAAATTGTTTTTGATCATTATCCTACATTTGAGTAATTCTTTTTTTGACCAAGAATATAAGAAAATATAGATAGTTGATATATTTCAATAAAAAATATTTAATTATTTGGTAGTGCATTTAACTATTTAAATTCATCCATTACTTCAAGAAATGGATGTCCAGAAATTGACATTGATTCCCAATACAATAAAATAAAATTTTATCATATATTAAGGTCCATAAAATAATGAAAAGTGTAAAAATTTATATATAAATATTATTAAAAATTTGTATGTCTAATAATATAATACATAAAAATTAAATGTAACACTAATGTTTCGTCATAAAAAATATTCCTAAAAATTAATTATTCATTAACCCGGACAAGAAGTAGGCTAGTGGTATGCATGAAACCCTTATTGTAATTTGGTCATGTGATCAAGACTCGCGGCATTACTGGACATGATTGGTAGTCACCTAACAAACATGATGTCCTTTTTTAAAACCATACAAATATAATTTACAAAATAATCAGGATCGACATACCTTAAATGAGGTTAATCACTAAATAACCTTTTAATCAAGGGTTTCAATATAATCTCAATACGTAAATAATTCATCCAATGTATAACTTAAAAATTTTATAATGGTTATATTTATAACCCTTCTAAAGGAATAGAATAAAAAAATCGGCAATAAATCCATGAAATCATTTTAATATTGATCCCCCACATATCTCAATGTATCTCTTGGGTATCACATTCCAAACAAGTTAATACCCTCATGGTAAATTCTCTTAGAAATGGTAAACCCAAAAAATACCCTTAATCCATTTTGAAAACATGAAAGAATCTTTCTTCCCAAGATAACTATATATATTCTATAAATCCATGATGTTATACACTTCATCTGTGATAACATGAACTCCTTTTCCACAAATCCATAATTATATCCAAGATAATCAGTATCATCAAATTTACATATTCATATCTCACATATCTAAATCCAAAAAAATATATATTAACATAAATAATATATTAGGGGGTATATTCCCTTATTCAAAATATAAAATTTTCATTAAATAAATTTTCTAGTCCATTAGAAATATTCAATATAATCTTTGAAATTGATAGTGAAAAACAATATCTGGAAAATCCTTGTTTATTCCAAAATTTATATAACATAATTCTTTTAAGATCATGGATTCTTTCTCATGGTATGTTATAATTTATGGCTCGGTTTATGTTTCTTATTTTTATTATATAAGTGTTTCCCAAGCCCATGATAAGGCTTTGGGGGTGTTCTAGGGGTTCGAGGCATGACATAAGAAAAAAGAGATTTCTAGGCATGTTTCACGGTTTTTGCATGGTTAGTGAAAACTGTGCGTAGTATTCTCTGTAACCATAAAACCATATACATAGGATTATCCATAGTTTAATCTTTGTTAATAAAATAGTGAAAAATTCCCATGTAACTATGCGACCCATCTCTCCTCGAGTAGTATCATGCACATGGTTTGTACACAGTTTGGAAAACCATGTAGGTAGACTATATGGTCGTGTAATGTTGAGAAATTTACAAATATTACATTAAAATATTTGAAACACCAACACATAATCCTCATCCATTTCACCCTATAAAACCCTATTTTGGAAACCTGAATATTCCCAAGGGGGTATCCCCTTAATTTCTTCACCGTTTCGAGCACTGTTGGTTGCAAATCAAAGCCCTGGGTACGTCTAACACCCCTCTAGCTTCTTTTTTTTTTTCTCAGATGAGGGTATGTATTTTATATCATCTCCTTTATTATCCATAAAAACCTCTTTTTCTAGTGAATTCTAGGATGACGCTTCCAGGGTTGTTTGAATCCATATCCAAGGCTATGATTGAAAGTGAATTCACCATTGGATTTGAGGTAGGTGGCCTACAAGTTATATCTCATAGTTTGGATACAGATTTCTACATGTGTGTTGAGTTATTTACTTTATCTTAATATGAATTTTTTTATATTTTCTATGATTTGGTATATTACATGTCTAAATGATATATAGATCCCCTCATGGTCCCTGTTGGATGATTCGAGGATGAATAAATCATTTTAGGTTCACCCCTAGGATGCACCGACCCTATTGAACCTAAGAATTGGTAATGTTAAGTGTGAAACTTATGTACGATAATGTAGAGAACATTTTGAACATGTAAGTATATATATTTGAATTTGAAATAGAATATTGGTAGTCATTCCTTGGTTGGTAATGAATCAATGGGTGGTGTGGAATGACTTAATAGCATGATAATCAGGTTAATGGAAATTATGGGAAAAGGGTTATGATTTATTTTTAGTTTCCCTAAAGAATTAGTATATATGAATTTATGAAGGTATAAAATTGGTAATGGATTATTAGTTGAATAACATGTTAATGGGTTTTCATAAGGGAATTGATTAATATGCGGAATGGGTATATACATGGGAATTATGAGGTACACCTAATAGGTTGATTGTGATAAAGTCATTGTGTTTTGTGATATAAGAATTGTACTTGAAATGATTAAGTGGTAAATACTTGGGAAACGATAAAACTTCTAATTGAGTAAATATATGGTAAATGTAGAATGATTTTTTATGTGTGGAAATTGATGAATATACTTAATGGTTTAAGGAATGAGAATGTGTATTAGGTTATATGGGCTTTGGAATGTTAATGGTAATGTATTAATGGGTTATGGAATAATATGATATACCATATCGATTGATATGAATTATTATTGTTATATGTTTTGGTTGTGTTTGATAGGGATACATTTTGTGTGCTATGAATTGATAGATAAGAATGTGCACATGGCCGAAGGTGTGGCATAAAGGACTAAGGCTCCTCCCATGGGTTGAGTTGGACATATTCTCTTACTCCACCCACAATGCATGGGTTAGAGAAGGGAAAATAGATCTATTACCCAAATGGTTTCATTCCACCCCGGACGAGGCTTTAAGTTGAGGTTATTGTGATGTTATGATATATTATCCCTAGTGAGTTAGGTGCTTAATTATTCCCTTATGAAAATAATTAATTCCAGGAACTTTGTGTGATTTATGAATAACTAGTAATGAAAGATACAAAATGATGTGGCACCTTGGTTAGTATATCTAGGAAATGATTGTTATCTAGTGTCCTACATAGTCTTTATTTTTCTTTTTATTTATTTATACTTTCATTCACTATCATTAACTGAATAATTGTAGACATCATTGGTGGTGGCCTATGGAGTTGTACTCACACCTTACTCTGTCCTCCATTTGATACCCAAGAAAATTTAAGGCACGCAGGACATGAATATGTCAAGGGCCCTATACTAGAGAGTTGTGTTGAACATGTGACATGCATGGATGAGGTTCCTGACAAAATTTTAAGAATTTTTTTGATATTCTTCCATTTGACTTTATTTTGGTTTTTTTTTCAACCTAGAATTGTGTCATGACATAAAATATTTACTATTGGTTGTAGTTTGTACCCATTTGGGAAATGGCTATTTATAACTATTCATTAATTAGATCATATTATCTCTGGTGATTAAATGAGTTTTTACTATTTCATACTTTGATAAGAGGGTATATTCTACCCATGTGACTAATCTAGACATTCGTTGATAGTCATAATCCTCTGACATACATGGAGGCGTGCTTGAGGTCATGTGATGACCTGGATAAGGGATTGATTTAGTGGAACCAGGTCAGGGATGTTACCAAGTGGTATCATAGGATTTATTTTCACATTATTACTATTTTAGGATGGTAGATAGGATATCCAGATAGTTTTGGTTCTTAGTAATGAGAACGTTCTTGGTAGTAGCTAACCCATGTATATTGGAAAAGTAAAGTCATCTAGAGTGGGAATTATTTCTCTTGATGTGTGTTGTTATAGTTGAATGATATTTCACAATTGGGTGATGGACATTTCATGGGATTTTAATGACTTATGATATTTCCCCATGGGTAGAATGTAACGAGGTTGTGTATTCTTCCATTATTTTAGGCACCCAAGGATATAGGTTGCTTGCATCACGATAGGAACACATGAGATGGTTGTGTGGGGAACAGAGAGTAGAATTCATTTTACTTATTTGAAATGTTTGAAGAAAATGGTGCCTAATAATGGTATGGAAAGTGGGTAAATGAAAATAATAAAATGTATAGTTAATGAATATTGTTTATAATGAAATGTTATGCCTAGGATAATGTTCTGGGTTGTGGTAAATTGTAAATAATTAATTTTGTTTTAATGAGAAATATTTTTGTGGTGATGATGAAATTGTTAATGAATTCTTCTTAATGAAAAGGGTAAATGAGTTAAAAATTATGATTATAATATGTTTTGATATGGGAAATGTTCCTAAGAGAATAAATTAGTGTTGTAAAAGAGGAAATGGATTAAAGATATTTTTTATGAATGAGTTGTGAAAAATTAATTTGGTTTTCACTAGTTTGACCATGACCCATTGTCAGAGGGGTTAAAGGTAGTGGATGATATATGAAAACATAAGTAGGAATAGTGTATCTCTATTGGGTTATGTATGGGAGGTAGTGAATTCTCATGTTGAGGTCAATACCTATTGGACTGCCCATGAGATGTTTATCGATGAAATGGTTTGGGGAATATGAATCTGAGTAAGTAGGGATTTTGAGAAATTTGGGTAAGTAGGTTGTTCTAAACCATGAACTTTTGGGTGGTGATTATTTCTTTATTTAGGTGGTGGACTTGAGGTCTTAAGATGGTTTTTTTGTAATGTGAAGTTACTAATACTTTTATGTTGTAATTGTGTGGGTTGCATGATGGACATAAGAATGGATGTCTTCATTGAAGTTTCATTTTAGATGGGTTTTATTGGGGGTGTGGTGACCCATGTAGGTGAAGGCCTTAGGAGTTGTATCTCAGAACATATTGTGGGGTATTTGGCTCTTGGTGTCGATATATGTATATGACTTCCTTGGGTGAAGCACATAGAGAAAATGGTTTCTTTTTTCACAAGGTTCAGTGTGTATTAGAATGGGTGTGAGAGTGTTGTTTGCATCCATTGATTCTTATGTAAATCGACATGTGTTTGAATCAATTTCCATTGTCCATCATGACTCTAGTTTAGGGAACTGGTATCACTTGAATTTCAGGGTATCCTATGAGGGAATCTAGATAGTGTTCCCAGTGCTCTTGGCTGGGTTTCATATTGGTGGATGTTAGACCATAACAATGGGACCTGGAAGATGACATCTTTTGTGGGTTACACTAAATGGATATGTGGTAAGGTCAATGATTTAGTGATCTGACTTGAGTGAAGGTGATGCATTGGTAGTTTTAGATAAATTAAGGGAGACCTCATGGGAGGCTAGCCCAATGATGTCATTACATTGGAATAGGAGGCATGGGAAATGATTTAAAGCAGAGATCGATCCAAATGATTTCCTTTATGCTTTGGAAAACAGAATCACTAGGAAAATCTTGTTTGTATTAATAGTTTCACTATTAGGTGAGATGTTGAGAATGTCATAGGGATGATAAGGATTACTAATCAAGATTCCTGGTTAAGAAAGACAGTGGTTGTAGGGCTATTCCAGGTGATGGGTGTCTTATTAGAACTAAAGTTAGTATGAGAATAGTCGAAGGAAAGTATGAAACCATGAGATCTCTAAGTGTTCTAGATGCAGGAAAACTGATAAGGAATAATTTTGAATGGGATATGTATTTATGTTCTCTATTAAGAAAAATCATGATGTAAGGTCTAGTGAGAGACCATTGGTTTTGTAAGAACCCAGATCATCTTTTCTGGTATGAGTTTTCTTTTCAAAGTTTTATTTGTGGAAAATGGGAAAAAGGGATGTTTTAGGAGTACATGACATGTACGTTCTTGTACACACCGCGTACTATAGCACGAAGTCCAGGCCGTGTCTAGCCATGTCACAGCCACGTACACAATCGTGTGATGATGTGGCAGGACTACCTAAAGAGGGGCCTAGTAAAGGTATATACATGCCATGTACATTTAAAGGAAATGACCTATAATTTTCTTTTTTTGTTAAATTGGACTGGGGATGCATCTAATTGGCATAAATTCCTTCTTCTCGACTCATCTTATTTAGGAGTGATCGTAGGTCATGATTCTTCTCCATGTCCCTGATCGACCATCCATTCTCCAAATCAACTGCCATAGATTGTGTTGGAATTTCCACTGGGATTTCGTCCTTATTCTAGAGCCTTTTTTCTTGAATTCTCGACTTTTGTAAGATATCCTTAATTTATTTTTTAGATGTTTTTTAGATTTACTTTGGTCTAAGCTGATTCAAGGGCCGGCACCAGATTATATATATTATACAACACCGAGGTAGGTATTTTTTGTCTTTCCATTTTTATTTTTTGAATAATATTTGTAAAATTTCCAAATAACCTACTTTGGTGTATTGCGTGTTTAGGGATTTTAACCCTATTGATGCCTGTTATGTTTCTTTTCTTGAGTTAGGAATCTAGTTTGTAAATAGGGTTATTTTTTCATTCTATGGTGGTTGTTTCCAATGTTTGATTTGATATTGACCATTTGTTCTAATTTTTTCTATTATGATGCTCTCATTCCATGCCTAGTGTTTTCAAGAAGGAGTGATTTATCTGATGTTGTGATATTCTATGTAGATGTATAGCCAAGTACTACTTTTTGGTTTACATTGGCTACTAAACACCATTTGTGCACGATTTCTTTACACTCGATTGTGGGAACCCGGTGTAGTGAGACCATATGGGTAATTGACATTGAGGGATTCACTATAGTGGATATTATTACATATCACCATGTGAGACCATAAGGGGATTGACTTTGAGTTCTCTCCCAAAGTGTCTATAGTTACAATTACGATACCACAGGGGGAATTGGCGTTGAATACTTCTTCATAGGGTTTGTAGTATATCATTAAAAGAATATTGGGGGAATTGATGGTGAGTTCTTCCTTAGAGATTCTTTTTTTGCCTGAGAGAAATGGGGTTAGACAGTGTGAGCATACCCAAGAGGTCGTTGTTTCCTTTTATATGTTGAAAAATAGGGGTTATGTTTTGCTAACATACCTAGAGGGTTACTTGAGATTGATTGGTTGAACTAGAGGGGATAGTCTGTGAGAACATCTGAGAGGGGTGCTTGTTTTCATTTGGTTGATTAATTGAAAAATGTAAATGAATGTTATTGAAACTGTATAACTATTTAATTTTGAGTACATCCATGTTTATTACTTAATTTTTTCTTTTTTCCTTCCATATATATTCACTGACTGTTAGGCACAGATCTATTGATGGTTTCCTACTGGGATTCATCTCACACACTGTTTGGGTCATGCTTTTGGGCCCAAACAATATATATATTACCATAGGTATAGATACGGGAAAGCACACTTCTACATCAGGAACTTGATTGCTATGGAGATAGAGAGCGTATGACCAAGCTGAGTCTTGCGATGTTACTTCAGTTAATAACTTTATTTCCTTGTAATTTGGTTTATAATTGTTTTATAGCATTGTGAATTATTTGGATTCATTCTTAGATACATGTGTCATGAATCATTATTGATATATAAATATATATATATATATATACATGATTCAGTTGTTTTTTTACTTCTAGTGTTCCACTTTTTACTACTGTATGGTATTATTATTTCTTCCATTACTGTTAGCTATTTATTTTTGCAGCATTAATTTTAAAATGAGGGAATAATTTCCCCACTATCACACCCAAGAACCTCACTGCTAGTCGACAGCCTCTGGAATTTGGGAAAATGTGGTTGAGGCCATGTGACCAACCGCGTATGAGGAACCTCTGGTCGGCACCAGGAATTGGGACGTTACAGGTTTTGACTAGCATGGAAGATCATGGTGCTTCGTAATTAACTATTAGGGATGCTTCAAAATAAATTGTGTTGTGTGGTGGAAGTATTATCCTACGAAACGTTGGTTTATGTATGATTTATAGGTGGTTATATAATGGTGGTGAGTCTTAGTTATCAATCAAACATGAGTGGTGTTGGTTAAATGATGGCGAGAGGTGTGAAATAGGGAGGATTGAAATCCTTGGAAGATCATGGTGTTCAATCATGGTAAGTGATATAAAAAATGTATAATTTGGTGGAAGAATTTTTCGAAAACATCTTATTATACCTAAGTTAGTGTCAATCATTCCAAATATCTTGACCTCATCTTATGTATGTTGAAAATCTATCGCATGAAATTATGTTAATTGAATGTGTTTTAGTAGGATGAGGAACATTAAGAAGTTTATAGTCAATGGAATGGTATATATGGATATGTATGACGAGATGTACACCCTTGATGGTTCTGAGTGAAGTCCTCATAATGGACCTAGTGTTGATGAATGTTGTGGGTGCTTTTCTCGGTGGTTGGGAATGGGCTCTAGATGAATTTCATTTTCTTATTCTGGGAAAATATAGATATCCATCTTTCTGATTTGGGGGCTGGATTATGATTGTGAGTATGTTGTGGTGGTTGAGATCCCTTATATAGATCAATTATTTTGAAACTCCAAAGGTGTGGAGTGAGAATTCAGTTATGGATGTGGAGAAGAGAATGACGGGTTGATGTAGTGAAACTACGATGTTAATGGGAAACTTTTGATGTTCATGATAGGTCTCTCAGAGAGGCCAGGTGGGCCTTGATTATGGTGGTTGATTGATACAATCATTTTATTTGGGATTAGGGTGGTTCCAAATGAATTTTGAGATTCCCGTGTCTAGTCATAAGGAGTAGCGAGACGATCCACCAATTTAATGAAAGGGGAGTTGGGTTTTATAACTCTATTGGAAATCAAATGTAGACTTGGGTAAGTGTAATTAAGTGGTTTTGGAACACCTTGATGATCAAAGGTACCTTGTTAATGTGATTTAGTGTCAATCCAATGGTTAATCTAAGAGTTACATAATGAGACAACTGGGAAAACTTCACTTGAAACTAAGAAATGAATGAGTGTGTAAAGTGGTAAATAACCTTTAAAGGATGCTTTGGTGGGAGAAGTGTGTTTCAAATTTTGGAATTGGATTATGTGAGAAATTATCATTCTTTATATAGTGTATGAATGGTAAGGGTGACAATGGTTGGGAATGTTGTTGAGACTATGGAGCCTAATGATGGTTTGGAGGGTAGTGGTTCTAGGGTGAAGGGATTCTATGATAAAAAGGTAATTCCATCAGTGGGTGTGTGAGGTACGATGTGATATTTGAGTTGAGTTTCTAATGGTATTTTAATAAGAGTGGAGGTTCCATGTAACAAAAGAGGGGGGAGAGAACCATATAGGATAAATGTTTGGTTGACGATGTGGTCAATGATTCAAGTTGAAGGGACCCGAGTGGACACTATTTGGGTGAGTTAGCCATGGTAGCCAACTTTGGCACAAGTTAAATCAATCAAGTAATAGAGTATTTCAGTTGTGTTTAGATGTAAAATTGAGAAATTGGATCATCAGTACACGAGTGGTGGAATGTCCGATGTTAGGAAATGTTGTTGGTAGGATCTTGTGTTTTACTCCAGCAGATATCAGGTTTGGTCACCATTAGAGTTTGGAAAATTGAGGAAAAACATGTCAACTGATTCAGGTCAGGATTTTTGTAGGGGACTAGACTGATGGGGTGATAATTGGGTTTTCAATGATGATATAATAATGTGTGTGATGTTTTCTTGTGTTGTGACTTAGAAACTGTTTAAAAAGACATCTCTATGAAGTTATAGTGGTATGGTGTAGTTGAAGTTGATGAATCCTTAATGAGGATCTAGTTTATGTTTGGGGTTGCGGTGAGGAATTATTTTTAGTCAATATCATTCCTTGGTTCATTTTTTGTGGTTTTATTGAAATTCTAACTGAGGAAAATGGAAAATGAGGGAATGGATAAGTGGACCTAGTGTTCTGGTCTCTTGGTTGTTGAAGCCTAGTTATTTATTGGATAACGAATCAAGGAAGAGCCATTACAAGGTGGGGAGGTTGTAAGATCTAGGATTATTTATGAAGGGATGTGATTATTTATTATTTGGTTTAAGTCTCTCCTATTGATTAGATCAGTGCTTCCCAAGTACATGAGATGGATTAGGGGTGTTTCGGGGGTTTGAGGGATGATAGAGGAGGTAAAAGAAGAATCTTAGGCATCTTGCATGTTTTGCATATGGTTAGTGCATACCATGTGGAGCATTCAAGGTATCTTTGAAAACATGGATAGAGGCTTACACATGGTTGGCACAAGGTCATGAAAACCATGTGGAATTCATAGGTAAGAGTGAGAACCATCTCTCCTAGGACAATAACATGCACATGGATTGTGCATGGTCAGGAAAACCATGTGGGTAATCCATGTGGCCTAGTAATGTTGATAAATTTACAAAAAAAATATTATGTGATTTTAAACCCCAACTCAATATTCTGTTTCATTTCAACCCTGCAACCCCTGTGAAGATCATGGATGATCCACGTATCCCAGGGTTGGTTCTTCTTCAGTTCATGGAGATTTGGAGTGTTTTTGGTTGCATATCGATGCCTCAGGTAAGTCTAACACTCCTCTTGATTCTTTTTTTAGATTAGGGATTGTATTTCATTCCATAATTTTCTAAATCCATAAAACACATTTTCTTAGGTGAAACCTAATTTAGGGATTCCAGGGGTGTTTGAATCCAGATCCGACGCTACGATTGAGTGTGAGTCCATCATTATATTCAAGTTTGGTGGTCTACAATCTATATCCCATAGTTTGGTTATACATTTCTACATGTGTGATGAGGTGTTTATTTCCTCTTGTTGTGAATTTATTACCATGTGTATGATTTGGTAAATTGGGTGTCTAAATGATTACTGGAACCCGTCATGGTTCCCATGGGATGTGTCGAAGATGAATCGAACGTTTTAGGGTAACCCAATGGATGCTCTGACCATATTGAACCTAAGAATTGGTAAATTTATGAGTGAAATTGATGTGTGATAATGTATAGACCTTGTTGAAAATGTTAATTTGTTTAGGTGAATTGGAAATGAAGTTTTAGTAGTTATTCCTAGGTTGTTAATGCCTCAAGGGGTAGTGTGGAGGGACATAGTAGTGGGTTAATCAAGTAAAAGTAGATTATGTCAAAATGGTTGTGAATTATGTTATGTTGCCCAAATTAATTACTAGATATGAAATGATGATTATGTCAAATTGTTAATGGATTTTGAATTTCATGACATGTGAATGGGTTTGCATAAGGTAATTGATGAATATGTAGAATGGGTAAATACTTTGGAATTATGAGGCACACATAATGGGTTAAATGTGATAATGTAGTTGTTCTAAGTGAAATAAAATTTTACCTGAAATGAATTAAGGGGAAATTATTTTGTACTGATAAATGGGATAATTGGGCCAATACATAGTATGTTTTTTATTTTGGTTAATATGTATAAATCGATGAAAATAGTTAATGGTTTAATGAACTAGAGTGAGAATTGGGTCAAATGGCCTTTGGAATGTAAATGGTAATCTAATAACTGGTTATGGAACAATATTATTTACCATATTGATTGCTATGAATTATTATTGTTATATGTTTTGATTGTGTGAGGTTGTGATATGGTTGTGTGTGTGTTGAATTTATGGATAAGAAAGTTCACATGGTTTCAGGTGTGGGTAAAGGACTGAGGCTCCTTTAATGGGTCGAGTTGGACTGATGCTCTAACTCCACCCACAATGCACAGGTTATGGAAGAGGATATAGATCTATTCCAATAACAGTTGCATTCAAACTAGACCGAGGCTTCGAGATTATTTTATTATGATGTTGTGATTCATTATACCTAGTGAGTTATGGAATTACTTATTACCTTATGAAAATAAGTAATTCCATGAACTTTATGTGATTGATGATGAACAAGTAATGAAATAGACATAATGATTTGGAACCTAGGTTAGTATAGCTAACTATATATTTTTAATTGGTGGCCCAAATTGAATTTACTTTTCTTGTTATTTATTTATAATTTCATTATCTATATTTTAGAATAGATATTTATAGACATTGGGTAATGGAGCAGATTACATGATTGTAAGATATGAAAATGGCCCTATTCTAGGGAGTTGAGTTGGACATGCCACATCCTTGATGCTGCTCCCAACATGAAGTCAGGACCATTTTAAGTATTCTACTATTTGTCTTTATTTTGGGTTTTTTCCACAAGGGATTGTAACATGACATAACATATTTACTGTTTGTTGTGGTTTGTACCCAATTAGGAAATGTTTATTTATGATTGTTCATTGATTATCTTAGGTTATCCCCACTAATTATAAGATTTATTTTACTATGGATTACTCTTGTAAGAGTGTATAGTCTCCACATGGGACGAATCTTTACCCTTAATTTTAGTTGGCTAGAACTAGCATATGGGGAGGTGTGGTTGAGGTCATGTGTTGACCCATCACGGGGAATCGATTTAGTGGCATGGGGTTGGGGACGTTACAATTCATAAATCCCAAATACATAAAAATGATGATTATTTAACTTTATAGATAATACATAAGAAATATACCATATCCTATTACCTAATATCTCTTTCCTTTTACATTTCATTTGTAGTTTAATCATCATTAGCAATATAACCCTTACTCTCAATACCTTTCTGATTCTCTTTAGGATCTGTCCTTTTCAAACATTGGTTACATAATGACTATTAATTCCATTCATACAATACATAAAATTCAATTATTCCTTAAAGAGGCTAATGCTCTCATCAATTTCAGTAAAAAAAAACCATTTTTCCTTACAGTAACTTTATTTGTGTCATTCTTTTACACATTTAAAATATCATCTTGTTACTCTAATTCATTCATATAGTTTATTCATTCGACATTCTTGACACAAAGGAAACAAAATTCTCATTCCTCCATGGTCTCCATTACCCAAACTCTCATAAAATTACATCCTCATTTTCTGTGGGGAGTTCGAGAGTTTTTTAAGGTACACATTATTAATAATATTCCATGAAAACTAATTAGGCATGATCATAAGATCATTAAATCCACTGATCATCCCTCTTGTCTTCTCAATAGAAAATAATCCATCACATTGTATTCCAATATATTTCCTTTCGGTTCCCTCCATTGAATAAAACTATAAGCATATTGTGAGAATTACTTATCATAGCATAAAATCACATAGTCATGAAACAATTACTTATAGCATATCTAAATTATGACACCTTCCATAATCTATGACACCCTAGGTTCATCCTATGTCAATTATAAAAAATTTATATTTAAATACTTCCTGATGGTTCATGAAGAGTATATGAATTCACAAAGAATAAGCCTTGGGAGTGTCAAACTAAGTGTGTAGAAAGGATTGTTGTCAAGTACCAAATTATCCAATGTCAGCCCCCGAACATCTTGTTGGAGTTGTTACATCTAGGTATATCTATTCTCGAGCCGAAACAAATTTTAATATCATTACATGGCTACATGTGTAGGAATCCGATCACTCTATCCTTTACCAAAATTACAGGAAATTTTCCTATAATTTTATTTATCCTTATACTAATCCATAGACATTTCCTAAGGGTTATAACAAAGGTCTTCTCAAAATATATCCAAATGGATAACTAAACCTTTTATCCAATACATACTCAAGTGACTATCTCTTTCCATAAATTAAAATTACATAACCATTGATGAATAATTTTAAAAAATACTCGAATTATCCAAAGGACCACACTAGTATAGTTCTATTGGAAACATGGAAACATTAAAACTGGTACATAAATGAGCTATATCATCTTACACTAGGTTCTTATTGACCAAATACTTATTATACACATAAAACATAAAACACATCATCATATCATGGGGGAAGGAATTATAAAAAGGGGTGATTTCAGATTCATAGTAAGGGTAAATTTGGGTGATGAATATGTAACACCCCGAGATTTTATGAAAAATATTTTTTTAATTTAATTAATATCTTTTGTTGTATGCTAAAAAAAGGAGATTGCACAACACACATCCCTGACTTGTCTTGCATTACACGCAATCGCGACCTTCCACGATAGCGTGTGTTGTACGCAATACCACGTTTCGCTAAACAACGATATGTTGTATAAACTAGACGTTATGAATAGTAATACCCACCTTTTAAAATTTTATAAATTTTATCTTTCAAAATGGACTTCATTTTTGGATTCAGAATATCAATATTAGCCTAGGGTGAATTTTTTGTTTTTTTCTGAACACTTTCAATTTTTGATGAATAGTGAAAACACTAGGTTACTATTCAAAAACCGACTTTTTATTTAAATAATTATTTATTTTATTTAAATTTATATTAGGTAAAAATTGATACATAATACCTATATAAATTCAATTTATGTCATTGGAGTCATTTTATAATAATTTTAGATATATAAATTTTTTATTGAACTTTTCACCGTCTTTTACCCACCTCCTAGGAAAATTTGAAAATTTACATAAAACATAATTTTACCGCTTTTGTGAATGGAAATTAAAAAAATCCAAGAGACACGGTTGACTTCAGTACGTAAAATGTGGTTCAATGAGATGAAATTTTTTTTTGGTGAATAGTAACTTTTTTACTTTTATTTATCACGGTTAAAAGTAAATAGGGTAATTAAGGGTAAAGATGATATTATTATTACCCTAAAACATCCTAATTATATTATATAAGTGTCATTTGACCAAAAACGTCCTTAGAAATAAAATATGACCATTTAGGCCCACTTGGATTAGATTAGGACATTTAATATTAATTTATTTAAAGAAGGGTTAAAATAGTTAAAATCAATGTTTAATAACTAAATAATTTTTAATATAGGGTTATACATAATATAAATTCGACTATAAATATTAATTAGAAATATAAAACTATTTCCTACATAATTTTATTTTATTTTTAATTTTTAGACTTTAAATAAGTTAATTTATTTATGACACAATGATGATGCAGTAATTATCTTATTAATGAAATATTGAAATAATTGATGTTATAAATACCCAAATAAGTGTAATTTGAGGCTTTTTATGAATTAAACTAATTTTATAGGTTAATATGGCATGTAAGTATTGATTTAGTTAACTTTTTTTAAACTAAGAATTCTGGTATTATTTTCACAAAAATCAATTACCAAATAGTGTCAAAATTGACATAAAATAGTTTTTAAAACAAATATTATATTATTAATTGTTATTTTATTCCTAAAAATATTAGGTTCGGCCAAATGACTTAAATAGGGTTATATATATTAATCATAAACAACTTGGCGTTATTTTGGCATGTTATAAAAAGTTTATTAACTTTATAGTGTAAGAAAACAAGAAGACACGGTAAAAGAAACATTATTTAACTTAATGTTAAATCTAAATGATAAGGTTAAAATAGAAACCTAAACTTGTCTAAATTCTATTGTATGAAAGGATTTCGACCCGTCCCCACCGTAGCTTAGAAATATCTCAATTTGGAGCTATTAAAAACCGAATATGACTTTATAATAAAATAATATTTTTAGTTATTCCAAAGGTGCCCCTCTCCTCCCTTATAAAAGGGAACCTCCTCTCTCTCTTCCTCACATCACTTTGAGCCTGCACGCTCAGCCAACCCCTTCCAGTTTCTCTTATCCACTTCCCTAGAAACATCCTAGAGGTTCTAGTCTTCTTCCAAAACCAATCTTAGTTCCCTAAGAGGAGGTTTCAAAAAGGCGCTTCAAAGAAGAGGTAAAGTCCGTTACCGATTCTTTCAACTTTATTTCTTCTTCCACTTATTCTTATTTAGTTGTTTCATTATGAAGTAATAACTTCAGTATCACTAATATACTGATATGTTATTATAATTTTGAAACAATCCAATTTCACCATCTATCCATCATACGGAAAACGAAATCACCAGGCGTGCGTACGTACGGAATACCGTCTCCACGCCGTGCTGTAATCAGTTTTTCCACCACCACCTTACATGGATGGGTATAATGGTGTAAATAAATAACTATATATGTTTATTGTAAATTTATATTGTTTCTTTAATATTATACATACACTTCAATACAATTCCACGATCATGGGAATGATATCATCGCTCATGCGTACGTACGGACTACCGTCTCCACGACGCGATGAGATTCATTCTCAATGATTAACCATTAATGAATGATTATAAAGTATGTATAATAAGTAATAATTAAATATATGACATAATAATGATACTGGATTTATGTATATATATATATGTATGTCATCTACTTAATTCCATTCAATTCAATAAGGAAACGAAAACAACGTTCATGCGTACGTATGACCTACCATCTCCATAAACGGTGTATTTCATTCCATTTATCGATCTATTTTATATTTGTATGTTCTGAATATATATTATATATAAATCTTTTTTTACATTATGGATGTATGTAACCATGATCTAAAAAATCATATTAATAATTACAAGTTAAAACACGAACAACAAATGAAACAATTTTACCCAAAATGCTACTTTAACATTAATTTACAAATGAATGGGTAATATAAAGTCATAAGTGAACCATATATGATATCATAACAATGAATATGATTCTTTAATAAGTCAATGACATTATTTGAATCATTATACAGGAGGTTCGGATACATACGAAGCATATCAGACATTAGTTAAGGGATAATTATTGCAATCTCATTCTTATCCGAGATTGTTTATTGGTAAGTATTTACTGGGGTTATGATTATTATCCATGTCCATATGTTCTCAAAAATGTTTTCATAAAATGTTTACTTTTCATCCAAGAATGTTTAAAGTCATTTTTACCCTTTTATTCATTTAACACATTGTATGGAAGGAATATTTCTTTTGTTTACCATATGAGGTACTTTTTGACTTTTCCGACAAAAGTACAAGAAGAATGTTATTTTTAACTTATACGGCGTGAATTTTTTTTACAGTTTCATAACGCCTCATTTTCATTAATCTTCCTATACAATATTCCATTATTATTTTCAACAAAATCCTTTTCTTTTAAAATTTCATGACATTTTGTGAAAAGAAAATGATTTTGAAGAAGAGAGGATATTTTCCTCAAGAATTCATTTCAAGTGTTTTTTCAAAACCACTTTTCATCTAAGTAGACATTATTTCATATGTGTATGTTTCAAGTATAATGTATCTAAGATTTACATGGTTTCACTTTCCTTATTATGAAATGATATCCATTTATTTAATATGGATTATGTGATGATGGGATGATGTTTTTGAAACCCATTTTATTTATTGGGTTATTATGACTGATGTATGTTTATTTTGTGGCACAAGTAAGAATGATTTAATTTTGAGGTGGGTGGGACCTATATCTCCCTCCAATTAATTGGGTGAAGATTTATATCTCATGATATGGACATTGATGTAATGGAAGATAATCTAGTTCAGTGTTACGGGACTGAAATGAGGAGTGAACTCGATTCAGAAAAGGACTTTGTCCACTAAGATAGTCATGGCAGCAATGCATTGGCTACTATGGAAATAATAACATGTGATTAATGGTTTCCAGAATTACATGTTTTATTCCCATGCTAATTTATCATGATTAATGTTTCTTCATGATCTATGCCTTACATACTGCCATGTTTTATGTCATTGCTCAAGATTTTGATGTTTAGATTTTATGCTTATATATTTTTTACATTCAAATGTCTAAAGACTATTTTATGTTCACCTTTACTGAGCATTTGAACTCACCCTTCATATGTTTTCTTTTCCCCAGTATTTAAAGAAAGGTTTTAGATAAGAGAAAAATGGGAAAATCATTAACGGAGATGTTGAAGATCTTTCACCACGATTAGAAGATTATATTTTGAGTTTCCAAAGACACTAAACTATTATGATCCTTGTGTTTCTGTTTTTGTTATGTATTAAGTATTCCGAAAAATTAATGTAATTTCCATTTAAGTCACGCTTTGGGTCTCTACAGTTGGTATTAGAGGCAAAAGAGGTAGGATTGAATCCGATCCTTGGGAACTCTCACATGTGAGCGTTGGACGAAGCATGGCTCTCTACCCAAGGGCTTCATGAGGAAATGGCTTCCATTGGGGATGGTGGTGTGTCCCACCCAGGAGGTGTAGCTACCCATGTAGTTCCCTGATATGTATCAATTATAGTCCATTGGAAGTAATTTCAGACCGTTATAGTTTTTATCAGAGGGAGGTTTTGTTAACCTTTGGAAACTAGGATGCAAAAACGTTAGTGAGATACCTAGAGATATTTCTAAGGTATGTCTAGGGATGTCCCTAAGGATAAGTATACGTATAAGATATAGTCCTAGAACTATGGTAAAGATCTTAGAATTTAACCTAAGATTTTAGATATTTAGGGTACTCCCCCTTTACTATGTTGTTTTCCCTAGCATGATTTTTTCTCTCACATAATTATTTTTGTGTTTTAGTCAGTGGAGGGAACCAGAACGAATTTGATTAACATTGAATCCAATGGATAAATTGGTGAATATGAGCAACAAAATTGTGTAATTACTATCGAGAAAGTTATTTTTATTATGCTGAATCAGTCATCACGATATATGATTAACAAGGTGAAATTTAGTGGTATGCCTAATTCATCAAATAAGAGGAAGATAGACTTTTTTGCATGTTCGCATGTTGAGGTGCATAAATAAAGGAAGATTGAGATTTCTAAAGAAGGGAAGAAGAACCTTGAGGAATACCTAAAATGGAGGGACATATGTTATCTGTGTGGAGAAAAGGGTCATAGAGTGACAGACTGTTATGGAGTTCAATGTCTTATTTGTGGAGAACATGGGAATTACCCAACTCAATGCCCTAACCTAAAAAGTTACTTCTAAATCAAGGAAGGACTTATTCCAGTACAATCATTGAAGAGGATGGATTGAAGTGTTTATGTGTTGGTATTCATGAATAATGTTGTTGAGGTAATTTTATGGTGTATTAGAATATTTTCTTATTAGTCTATTATGATTTTCAATAATTTTATGGTATTAGTAACAATGAAAAGTGATTCAAATATTTTAGAAAGTAGATGATATGCACATAATTTAGGGTTAGGAAGATAATGAGATGTTTGATTGTATTCATGAGCTCATTATTGTTATAAGGACTAAGTGATATCCTTGTTTGAGTATACAGAATTTTGGTATTTTGGTATGTTGAAAGACTTAACTTTTGACAGCACTCATGATTTCACTAAGGTTCAATGGGTATTCATTTTTCAAGAGAATACATTATTAAGTCCTTAAAATTTTTGGAATGTGATCATAAAGACATATATTATGATATATGGGGATCAATGATGGTATTAACATTCTTGTTATATGAACTCTCTGGTAATCGTTTTGATTATAATATGAGATTGGACAACAGTATTTTGGATAAGACTAATGATTGGAATGGATTATGTTGGACATAAGTTAGTATTGATTAAGGCTAGAACTTTTTCGATATTATTGATGGAAAGTTATAATAATGTATTTTTAGAAAAAGGAAAACATGTAGGACGGGCGACAACCCATTGCGTCGGACAAGGCTACGAGAATCGAACCCACGACCGAAGTGCGACAGGCCTTTATCGCCTACCACTGGCCTACAAGAAGTCCCTAGTTTGTATAAATGTGTTTTAATTTATTATGTGGAATGATATATGAAGTATACATCCATTTTAGGAACCAAATGTGATTAATGTCACTATAGATTGACTTATATATCTTTGATAACTTTTGCTAACCTTTTGTTTGAAAGAGATGGAATGACTAATCATTCTATCACATGATCTGTTAACACTTCATAAATGACAAATTCAAATTTATTTCATTAAGAGATGAAGTGGAAATTTTTCAAGACACGAACAATGGTGAGATTGAACCAAAATCAAGTAAGTATTTCGTTTGATTCGAAAATTCCTCAAAATTAGTGAAATGATCCTGAAAACCAAAAATGTTTCCCAAGTGCCCTTATATCTGATGAATTATATGGTACCTTAGATCATCGAACATCTATGGCATTGCGATCATTAGTTTTTTCATATCCATGTTCTCTACTAGTCACCGTCAAAACATGATGGCTAGAGTTTTCTTCCATATCTATATTTTCACCCATGTTCTCCAATGTGGAAACCTAGTGATTAGTTAATTTCGGTAACCGTTACGTTTCATACTTTAGTTTTTAAGGACAAGTTTTGGTATTCCTTTTTACGATGTGGGTTTATATTAAAGAAACTTTCGAGTAGTAAACCATTTATAACCCAGACGAATTTTGTGGGAGAAATTCATTTTAAGGGTTGTAGAATGTAACACCCTGAGATTTTATGAAAAATATTATTTTTAATTTCATTAATATCTTGTGTTGTATGCTACACCAAAAGGATCTTGCACAACACACATCCCTGACTTGTCTTGCATTACATGCAATCACGACATTCCACTATAGCGTGTATTGTACGCAATACCGAGTTTCGCTAAACAACGATATGTTGTATAAACTAGCCATTATGAACATTAATACCCACTTTTTTAAATTTTATAAATTTTATCTTTCAAAATGGACTTCATTTTTGGATTCAAAATATCGAAATTATCCTAGGGTGAGTTTTTTGTATTTTTCTGAAAACATTCAATTTTTGATGAGTAGTGAAAACACTGGGTTACTATTCAAAAACCGACTTTTTATTTAAATAATCATTTATTTTATTTAAATTTATTTTAGGTAGAAATTGATACATAATACCTATATAAGTTCAATTTAAGTCATTGGAGTCATTTTATAATAATTTTATATATATAAAAATTTTATTGAACTTTTCACCGTCTTTTACCCACCTACTAGGAGAATTTTCAAATTGACATAAAACATAATTTTACCACTTTTTTGAATGGAATTTTAAAAATCCGAGAGACACAATTGATGTCAATAAGTAAAATGTGGTTCAATGATATGAAAGTATTTTTTGGTGAATAGTAACTTTTAACTTTTATTTACCACGGTTAAAAGTAAATAGGGTAATTAAGGGTAAAAATGATATTATTATTATCCTAACACATGTACTAATTCTATTGGATAAGTGTAATTAGACCAAAAAAGACCTTAGGATTAAAATATGACCATTTATGCCCACTTGGATTAGATTAGGACATTTAATATTAATTTATTTAAAGAGGGGTTAAAATAGTTAAAATCAAAGTTTAATAACTAAATCATTTTTAATATAGGGTTGTACATAAGATAAATTCAACTATAAATATTCATTAGAAATTAAATAAGATTTACTAAAAAATGGTATTTTATTTTTAATTTTTATACTTTAAATAATTTAATTTATTTATGACACAATGATGATGCAGTAATTATCTTATTAATGAAATATTGACATAATTTATGTCATAAATACCCAAATAAGCATAATTTGAGACTTTTTAGGAATTATACTAATTTCATATGTCAATATGACATGTTAGTATTGATTTAGTTAACTTTTATCGAACTAATAATTCTTTTATGATTTTCACAAAAATCAATTACCAAATAGTGTCAAAATTGACATAAAATAGTTTTTTAAAAAAATATTATATTATTAATTGTTATTTTGTTCCTAAAAATCAAAGGTTCGGCAAAAAGACTTAGATAAGATTATATATATTAATAATAAACATTTTGGGGTTCTTTTGGCTTATTATAGTATGTTTATTATCCTTATAGTGTAAGAAAACAAGAAGACACGATAAAAGAAACATTATTTAACTTAAAGTTAAATCTAAATGATATGGTTAAAATAGAAACCTAAACATGCCTAAATTATATTGGATGAGAGGATTTCAACACATCCCCACCTTAGCTTCGAAATAACTCAATTTTGAGCTATTAAAAAACGAATATGGCTTTATAATAAAATAATATTTTTAGTTATTCCAAAGGTGCCCCTCTCCTCCCTTATAAAATGGCACCTCCTCCCTCTCTTCCTCACACCACTTTGAGCCTTAAAGCTCGGCCAAACCCTGCCAATTTCTCTTCTCCACTTCCCTAGAAACATCCTAGAGGTTATGGTCTTCTTCCATGACCAATCTTTGTGCCCTAAGAGAAGGTTTCAAAAAGGTGCTTCAAAGAAGAGGTAATGTCCGTTACCGATCCTTTCAACTTTATTTCTTCTTCCACTTATTATTCTTTAGTTTTTTAATTATGAAGTAATAACATAAGTATCACTCATATACTGATATGTTATTATAATTATGAAACAACCCTATTTCACCATCTGTCCATCCAACGGAAAACGAAATCACCAGGCGTTCGTACGTACGGAATACCGTCTCCATGCCGTGGTGTAATCAGTTTTTCCACCACCACATTACATGGATGGGTATAATGGTGTAAATAAATAACTATATATGGTTATTGTAAAGTGATATTGATTCTGTAATATTATACATACACTTTAATAAAATTCCATGATCATGGGAATGATATCATCGCTCGTGCATACATACGAACTACTGTCTCCACGACGCGATGAGATTCATTCTCAATGATTAACCATTCATGAATGATTATAAAGTATGTATAATAAGTAATCATGAAATATATGACATAATAATGATACTGGATTTATTTAAATATATATATATTTATTTATATCATCTACTTAATTCCATTCAATTCAATAAGGAAACGAAAACAGCGTTCATGCGTACGTACGGCCTACCGTCTCCATGAACGGTGTATTTCTATCCATTTATCGATCTATTATATATATCTATATTCTGAATATATATTATATATAAATCATGTTTTACATTCTGGATGTATTTAACCATGATATAAATAATCCTAATAATAATTACAAGTCAAAACACGAATGACAAATGAAACGATTTTACCCAAAACGATACTTTAACATTAATTTACAAATGAATGGGCAATATAAAGTCATAAGTGAACCACATATGATATAACAACAACGAATATGATTCTGTAATAAGTCAATGACATTATTTAAATCATTATACAGGAGGTTCGGATACATACGAAGCATATCGTATATAAGGTAAAGGATAATTATTTCAATCTCATTCTTATCCGAGATTATTTATTCGTAAGTATTTATTGTGGTTATGATTATTATCCATGTCCATATGTTCTCAAAATGTCTTCATAAAATGTTTACTTTTCATCCACATGTGTTTAAAGTCATTTTAACCCTTTTATACATTTACCACATCGTATTGAAGGAATATTTTTTTTTACAATATGAGGTACTTTTTGACTTTTCTGAAAAAAGTACGAGAAGAATATTATTTTTAACTTATACGGCGTGAAATTTTTTTTACAGTTTCATAAAGCCTCATTTTCATGAAGATTCCTATACAAGATTCCATGATTATTTTCAAAAAAATCCCTTTCTTTTAAAATTTCATGACATTTTGTGAAAAGAAAATGATTTTGAAGAAGAAATGACATTTTCCCCAAGAATTCATTTCAAGTGTTTTATCAAAACCATTTTTCATCTATGTAGAAATTATTTCATATGTGTATGTTTCATGTATAATTTATATATTATTTACATGGTTTCAATTTCCTTATTATGAAATGATATCCATTTATTTTATATGGATTATGTGATGATGGGATGATGTTTTTGAAACCCATTTTATTTATTGGGTTACTATGAATGATGTATGTTTCTTTTGTGGCACAAGTAAGAATGATTTAATTATGAGATGGGTGGGACCTATATCTCCCTCCAATGAATTGGGTAAAGATTTATATATCATGATATGGACTTGGATGGAATGGAAGTTAATCCAGTTTAGTGTTACGGGACTGGAATTAGGAGTGAACTCGATTCAGAAAAGGACTTTGTCCACTATGATGGTCTTGGCAGCAATTCCTTGGCTACTATGGAAATCATAACATGTGCTTAATGGTTACCAAAATTAAATGTTTTATTCCCATGCTAATTTCTCATGATTAATGTTTCTTCATGATCTATTCCTTACATACTGCCATGTTTTATGTCATTGCTCATGATTTTGTTGTTTAGATTTTATGCTCATGTTTTTTTACATTCAAATGTCTAAGGACTGTTTTATGTTTACCCTTACTGAGAATTTGAACTCAACCTTTATATGTTTTCTTTTCCCTAGTATTTAAAGAAAGGTTTTAGCTAAGAAAACAAAAGGGGAAAATCATTAATGGAGATGTTGAAGATCTTTCACCCCGATTATAGGATTATATTCTGAGTTTCCAAAAACACTAAACTATTACGATCCTTGTGTGTCTGTTTTTGTTATGTATTAAGTATTCCGAAAAAGTAATGTAATGTCCATGTACATCAAGATTTGGGTCTCTACATTTGGTATCAGAGGCAAAGGAGGTAGGATTGAATCTAATCCTTGGGAACTCTCATATGTGAGTGTTGGATGAAGCATGGCTCTCCGCCCAAGGGCTTCATGAGGAAATGGTTGCCACTGGGGATGGTGGTGTGTCCTGCCCAGGGGGTGTAGCCTCCATGGAGTGCCCTAATAGGTATCAATTATAGTCCATTGGAATTAATTCCAGACCGTTATAGAATAAGCATAATCCTATGCATATGGGTATTAGAACATGATCATGAAAATTTAATATCATACCCTACATATCAAATATCATAAACAAGAATCATGTCATAATTATTGATAGTTCATGAGAGATAAATCATATGTAAATAAATAACATATTAAATGAATGCATAATATAGGAATAATACATGTTATTTTGAAATACACATAACCATATATAATTATTTCCATAGTAGTCAAGGAATCATTGCCAAGGCCATCTTATTGGACCGTGTACTTTACTGAACCATGTTCACACCTTGATGAAGCCCAATTTTATTTAATTGAGTTTACTCCTCGTTGAACCCCTATAATACTGAAACAAGTTGATTTCTCTTTCAAGCCTTGTAATAATGAACAATGTTCATTTCTCATTCCAACCCTATAATACTGAACCTAGATCATTGCTTGTTCCAACCTAGTAATATTGAACCATGTTCATTTCTTATTCTATCCAGGTCTATCTAACGTGATATAAATAATTATGCAATGAATTGGAGGGAGATAAAGGTCCCACATATCATTATATAATCATTAATATATGTTCCACAAGATAATAAAACATTCATTATATCATGAAAAATAAAAAAGAGATGGGTTATATAAACATCAAATCATGACCCATGAAATTAAATGCATATCACAAACATTTCATCACATCATAACTTATCGAAAATAGATAGGTTTCATAATCATTTAATCAAATCATAACCCATGAAAAGAAGCCTTTTTGAAAATCATATGACCCGAAGAAGAGATACCTGTCTCTTAAGCATAATTCAAAAAAAAAACATAAACCAATAAAGAAAGAATATGATTGGATCATTTATATCATTTCCTTTAAGGTAATGAGTAACATCATCAAATGTTATCATAGATGGAAAATAAATTAGAAGGTTATTTTCAAAACATTCCTTAAGGTAAATATCCTTTCTTCATTAAAAAAGACTATTTTAAACATAAAAGCTTTCAAAAACCATTTTATTTAAAATAAAAATAATATTTTATAAATAAATTTTTGAAACCATTTTGGAAACCATTTTCTTTGAAAACATATAAATAGATCATGAGAAATTTTTGAATGGAATTTTCATTAAAAACTTATAAAATAATCTTGAGAAATTTTAAAAACCATTTTTTAAAAAAGTAGGATTGAATTTTTCTGAAAACCTTTTCCTTGAATATACTATGAAAACTTATAAATAAGTATTAAAAGCATTTTGATTTTTTTTTCTTGAAAACATATTAATTAATCTTATAACTCATTTGGAAATAAAATTTCTTTGGAAAAAATTCAAAAATATATAAAGAAATCATGAAAATGTTTTGAAAAAATTTTCAATTAAAATTATTTTTCAAATTTTTTTCAAGAAAACTATCTTTCTAATTTTTCAAAGGAATCATCAAAAAAATTATAGTGGTTAAATCCATGCATGTAGTATGAGGCAGGAATAACCTTTATTTTGCCTGGTAAAAGGTTAGAAAAATGAATTTTAAAAAATTGAAAAAATATTCTATTAAAATAATTGGTAAAATACAAAATGGTAAATTTTAGTTTAAATATTAAAGGAAAATAGTAAAATATTCTTGGAAACCAATTTTAGAAAACTTAGTTTTGAACGAACCAAGATTTTTGACTGAAGATAGGATAAATTTGGGATTTCATAAGAACACTTTCTTAACTATCTTATTTACCAATCAGTAGAAAAATGGAAAAAATAAATTTATTTTTTATGAATAACTATAGGAGATGAGAATAACTGAATGTTCTTGAGATATGGATCATAATATTTCATCAATGGAATCATAATCATAAACAATCATGAAAAGTGATGATATTATTTCAATAAACTCCTAGAACATGATAACTTTGGGACATACACCACATGAAAGAAAAATTAAATTAAATAATGTTTAAAATATCATAAAAATAAAGCGATTCATGATATAAAATTTCAAAATAATTATATACACCTCAAGAAATAGGAAGGTTTATAACAGGTCATGTGTCTCAAAGAAGGAAAATTGAGACAAAATTACATTACAAATTTTATAACTTTTGAAAAAAAACCCCGTGAAATAATCATAATATAATGTATATGTAAATAAACATAATATTTAATATAATAATCATAAAATACATCCATGGTCAGTATACACAAAACACAAAAGTAATGGGTTTTGAATAAAGTAGGTGTCTCATGGAAATTGAATGTGAGATGAATTCCACTTACCTTGTGTCTTGAATCTCTTAGTACACATAAAATATTACTGTATAATAAATATAAGTATATTATACATATTTAAAGAATAATATTCTAATATATTATTCCATATATATTTTTTCATTATGACCTTATATTACCCACTTTTTAGAAATCATATGTTAAGGTTTCACTTCGGATAATATTCACTTTGTTATTCGCACGTTTCTTAATTTGTTATATATTTGGTTCTTATACTTATATAATTATTTAAAAAATTTAATACATGATATAAATATCATTTACATTAATTGGATGTGTATTATATTAATCTATATAATATAGAATTATTAAATGGAAAACACTGTTTATAGAGACGGTAACCTGTACGTTGGGATGAACATTGTTTCTATTTTAATTTTTTGTAATGAAGGAAAGAAAGAAAATGATATATGTATATATATTATAATTATATTATAAGTATTATTTCATTTATATCATATAATTCCACTAAATGTATTCTTAATACATTTCATATAGTCTGTGAATGAATCACAACACTTTAAGGGGGTGGTAGTCCACACTTTCTCAGACGAAGTTACCATATTTACACCAAACATGAAAGTAAAAAAGATAAGTGTTGTAAAATATTTAAATAATAATAAACACATAATAAGTTTAATATATTTCATATATAAAAATTTTGTATATAATAATTTCTATAGTGAGATAATGAACAATCATAATTTCATCAGGGAGTAGTTCACTATTCACATAAATAGTATGTCCATTACCCATTAAATGGAAATGTGGGTAGGTGTTGGTAGAAATATTAGAACAAAAAAGTATTATATTTACAATTATGGTATTTTACTAAAATTATGGAATAATTTTTGTTGTGGGGGTGGATAGTTGAATTAAAATGAATGAACTTGTGGAATAATGTTTCCTCTTATTCATGTAACTCCTTTTGGATTGCACTGAAGGGCTTCCTCAGATTCATTGGTAAAATCCTACTAATTTTTATTCTCTCCCCCTTCTTGGGAACTATGGTTCTGTTGAAGTTGTTATGTATCAGGACATAGGTAAAGGAAATGTATATGAGTTCCTTAGTGATAAATCTTGATACCTTGGACTAGGAATGTATATTTGTTTCTTAGAGTAGGTTGGGATTCATTGAGTAGATATATTTGGCGACATTGATTTTTTGGTCTTGGTTTTCACATCCACACTAATATTATTTTTTGGTTTGGTGTTTTATTGGATTTTATTTTTTATAATCATGAATTATATAGTTCTTTATTTGGTTATTATCTTACGTTTTTTATTTTATATTAAAAGTTAAAAGCATCCCATAATTTTTATGAGGCTCTGGATTTCAAATTTATTTAATTTCATATTTTTTGAATATCATGGTGTGATTTAATGTAAATTATCATTTGTATTATGGTTTTGAAAATCATAGGAATATTGTGATTTTTTGGGAAAACCTATTATTTATAATTTCAAAATTATAATTTTAAAATAAAGTTTGTTTTAATGAATGTAAATTATTTATTAAAATTCTTTGAATGGGAAGAAATGTTTTTATTGAAATGGGTTGGAATGATTTATACAAAATATGGCATAATGGGTTAATGGTGATGGATAATGGTTGTTAAGTATTACCATCAAAGGGATAGAGTATGGATGTGATGTTACACCATCAATAGTAACACAAGATTTTATGTTGTTTTGTGTTGGGGATGTGTGTAGACATAGAATGTATACACCAATAAAATAATTTAAAAAAGGGTTAACATTTTTTTTATGTATCCTAGAAAAATTATTTTGATGTTTTATTGATGCTGACCTTAAAAAACTAGCTTATGGATTGTTATAAACTTGTTTCATTACATAATATGTTTTATTAAAAAATATTCTAACTAGTATTATCCAAGTAGTGTGAGTTGAGAATTCATTGGCGAAATCCTACTGAGTTTTATAATCACCCACTTCTTTGGAACTATGTTGTATTTTCCTATTTTATATATTGAGACAGAAGTAAAGGTAAGGAATCCCAGTTTTTAGTGAAGCTTTTGGATACCTTGGGCTGGGCATGAGCTGTTGGAGCTTGGATTATGTATGGATTTATTGAGTTTATGTCCCTAGGGACTTTGAGTTTTTTTGGTTCAGACTTTCGGGTGTAATCTGATAAAATATTTGGCATTGGTTTTGTACTGGATTGTATTTTTTGTTGTCATGAATCATATTGTGTTTTTTGGTTATTTTTATGGGTTTTCAGGGTTTATATTTAATGGGGAAATCATCCCCCAATTTTTATGAGTCCCGTAACATTTATTTTTATCCATTGGGATTTTGGGGATGTTACTTAAGACTAGTAACACACACCACCTCTTCCCAATCCAATAGTTGAGGGGCAAGATATCGAGTCTTTTGAATCTATTTTTTATATGGGTGTGTCCAATTTGATTATTACTTCTGTTTCTATTGATATTTTCTATTTTCATTTTGAGATAATGCCCCTGAATTTGAAACTTCAATCTCCTCTCTAATAAAGAGAATATAGATCCATTATGAAAAAAATATGTTTTATTACTTATGAATAGGCTAAAATTATATGGTATTTCTTTTTTTCTTGATATTGATGTCTATTACATAATCTTGGGTATGGAATGGTTGAAAATGTTCATTTATCACATAATGTATTACACCAAAAGGGTTAATATAAAACTGATGATGGTATCGAGAATCTATTTAGAGGAGATCAAAATGTGAGGAATATTTATGGAGGATTGTTGGCACTAGTGGTTGGAACTATCTCATATGAGTTGACAACATTGGCCATTGAATCAGTATATAAGATCTGGAATATATATTATCCATTCATAGTGGATCGATTACATGATTTATTTACTAAATAATTCTTGGTGTTTCCTTAATACAATAGAAGTTTAATTTATGATTGATCTCTTATGACAGACCCATCCTATGTTAATTCCATCTTAATATATGGAAACAAAAGAACTATAAAAAGTTAATTTCAATTTGTAAGAGTCAGAAATAAAACTGTTTATTCGGCATAGTACATATCAATGGGAAGCACCAACATTGTTTTTAAAAAAGGGAGATTGAAATCTTAATAATTTTTTATATTATCATATTCTTAAAAAAGTTATGATAAATAATTAGTATCCTCTACCATGAATTTATGATATTCTTAATAAATTTAGGGGAGACCAGTGTCCCTCTAAAACTGAATTTCATTTTGGATATCACCATCTCCATGTTTGTATAAATTATTTTTATAAGATAGATTTCATGAGTATATATGGACAATATGAGTATGTGGTTATGAATTTTGTATTTAATAATAATCTTTCTTCCAATATAGAATGGACGAATTGGATATTTATCTGGTATCTAGGTTCTTTTATGGTGATTTTTTGGATGAAATACTAGTGTATTCTAAGACCAAGGTTGATCATGAGAAATACCCGTTGATAGTGTTGGGTATCTTTCATGATCTTTGTTTCTATGCTAAAATATCAAAGTGTGATTTTTGGATAGATTTTTTCCATTTTTTTAAGAGATGTAATCATTGAAAAAATGTTCCTTTGGATCCAGACAATATAAAAGATGTTATCTTTTTGAATAAACGAAATACTATCATTGAGATATGTAGTTTCCTTACACTGGGATGTTATTAACAACAATTTTTCAAGACTTTTCATGAATAGATTCATCAATAATAGTTCAAAATAGTTATTATTTCCCACCATAATGGAATGATAAATTTTATAAGTCTTTTCAAGAGCCTGAATTTATCCTTACATCAGCACCGATATTGATATTTCTATAATTAGGAAAAGGCTATATGGTGTATTGTGATGCCTAAAGATATGTGTTTGTATGAGTTCTCATTTTGGGAGATCATGTTGTAACTTTTAGAACATGGACGATACAATTACATGAGAAGAACTACCCAAAAAAAAATTGGAATCAGTTTTTTGTGCCCCATGAATTTAATACATGGTGTCATTTCCAATTTGGTTAAAAATTCATTTTTTTATGGATTATAGGAGCTTGACAAACAATTTCTCTAAAATAGATTTGAATTTGAGAAAAATAATTTGGATGGATTATCATTAAATGTTTCAATTTTAGTTAATGAATACATCATGTAAAGGAAACTCTATGGTGGATGGATTATGAATAATTTAATATAGTCAATTGAAAAAAGATGCTTAAAACCAATGACAACTAATTTAAATGATAACCAAGATTCACTTGGATTACGAAGACCAAGGTAGTGTTGTAGTTTTATTTAATTTTTATTTTATTCCGGATTTTGTTGACGTGGCTAAAGAGGAACATTCCAAAAAAATCATATTTTCTTTATATGAGGTCAAAAATCAATTTTGGGAAGACCATCTAGGGATTTAAGCATAAGAGATGAACATTTTTTCTATTTCAAAATTGTATAGTTGTACCAATGCCTTCCCGAAAAAATTTCATCATGCTTACCACCATTCGATATGGGATTTTGATCATCGAATAAAAAATATATAAAAGTTACTAAAATCATAAATATATTGGGATATAATGATAATAAAATATTCTTAGTTTGTTTTGAGATTCCAAAAATAATAACAAGTTTTGGAAGAGCACAGAAAACGAAAAGGTATGTCATAGTTTTTTCCAGTTCCCATGTTGAAATGGGAGTATATGTATATTGATTTTTTAATAGGTCTACCAAGGGTGTTTGGTAAAAATTATTCCACATGTGTGATAGTGGATCAACTCAAAATGTTATCCCATTTCATTCCTATTCATGAATATAATACAGAGGAAGACTTGTAAAAATACACATCAAATAAGTAGTAAAAAATAATGGAATACTAGTTTCAGAAGTATCTGACCGGGACCCTAGGTTTACATATCATTTTTTTAAAATAATTTTAGAAATATATTTAGACTTTTTTGACTATGAGCATGACATATCATCCTAATATGGATGGAAAATATTTGAATAATCACTAAAAATTTTATGACATGCTTAAATATTGTGTGATTGATTTTAGTGGATCTGGGGAGAAGAACATACAATTATTTGGGTTTTCTTTCAAAAACTATTATCATGCCTCAATACATATGACTCCTTTTAACTAATTTCATTGTTTTCCTTTGATTTATACCCTTTGTTTGGTGTAAACTACTGTGACATCACTGGTTGAACCAAACCATGTGCAAGAGACAATGGAGAAAATTTTGTTGATCATAAAGAGAATGGAGATGGATCAGAGTCATCAGAAATCATATGTGGATCATCATCGATGACCATTTTAATTTTAGGTGAGTGATAATGTTTTCCTGATTATATATCCATGGCTTGAACATTATCATATTTAGAAGTAGGTAAAGTTATATCCTTGATAAATAGGCCATTTGATGACATTGAAATATATTTGTGAGGTGGAATATTCATTAGATTATCCACCAAGGTCCATTTTAGTTATCAAAGTGGTTCATGTATCCCAATTGAATATGTATCAAACTAATTCTAATCATTTTATTCGACTGGATCATGTTTACCTATAGGTGGATTTCACAATAGTTCATGTACTGATTCTAATTTTGGATAGGAAATAAAATATCGTTAATTGGAAAAGAATCAGTATAGTGTGGGTTTTATGGATATAAGATTAGATTCAGGATGAAATGTGGGACCGTGGAAATGAAAATATAGAGAAATGGCCCAATCACTTTCAGGACCATGGTGGGTTTCCTACTTTATAAGGATGGAAAGGACAATTGTTGGGATAATTTATCACCCCTAGTTTTAGGTACTTGACCCTGTATTTATGTATTTTAGGTATATAAATGTTAGGGTTATGATTTGGGAGGTTTGTAGGAGCTTTTTAATGTATTTGGGATTATTTTTAGGTGTATGTTTTGAGAAAAACATGTAGAAACCATTCAATACATCCTATGAAACATGATACTGTAATAGAGGACACTAGGTTAGTCCATGGTTTGTCACATAGTTTATCCAAACCATGATGATTCCTAGGATAAACCATCCAATGATGAAAATAAGTGTTTATAATGGTTAACACATGGTTTTTCTAACCATGCGATCCAATGATGAAAGGTGTGGTTTAAGGTACTATCTCATACACGGAGAGTAAACTAATTTCCTAACCATGAAGCCTAATAATGGTGTATGAAAATTTAGATATAAAATCATTAATATATTCCAATTTACCTCCTAAACCACTCATTTTCCATATAGTCAGTCCATAAAATAAATTCCTCTTCCACCCATGTCTATAAATACAATTCTTTTTGATCTGATAGTGATTTCAAGGAAAATCTATGTTCAATGGAAGTCTAGATTCATGGATAAGTTCTTGTTCATCATTTTTTTTCATATATATCTTCTTATATCATTATTGGAATCATTAATATTGTATATTGGGGAAATATACAAGCTTTGTTATTTCAATATTAAGGGGATATTATTGTTTTTATTGATGAGAATGAGATGAGAGGTCAGATTTAGAAATTATTAGACTAATTTTTTCTATTCCATTTTCCTACCTATGTTTTAGAGGTAGGATACCTATCTATCCGCACCTCTTGATTAGACAATAAATTCAAAAACTCTCATTGATTTAATTTTTTGAATTTTTTTTGTCAAAACCATGGTGTGAGGTTGTGTAAATTCTTTTTTGAATTATGCTTTTTGTAATCATGGGAATTGGATGACTTTTTGGTAAAACCTATTGTTTTTACTTTTAATGTGGTTAAAACAAAAATGAGTTTGGATTTATGAATGTAAATTATTTGTTTAAATTCATTAAAATGGAAGAAATTATTTTATTTTAATGCGTTGATAGGATTTGGGTATAATGATTGGGAATACATTGAATGTGATGGATTATTGTCTTGAAATACAACCACCTTAGGCAAGTAGTATAGATATGAAGTTACCCTATCAATTGTAACAATAAGCTTGTGTGTGTGTATTGTAGATTTTCATGGACATTAAATTTGTACGGAAAATAAAAAATTAATTTATAGCTTAACTTATATTTTGTAACACCCCAAGACATTACAATATTTTCCTTTTATAATAAATTAATTTGGTAGCAATAATTATTTATACACAGTACCATGATAATCTTATGCAACACACAAATTTATGAATTTAAAAAAGAAATAATTTTTAGCTCTTTCAAAATGGAACACCAAATTTATATTATGTTACATGCAATAATTACTTTCTTTAATGTCTTTCATTAGACATAATGTTGAATTTTATTGAACAATAATATATTATTAAAATATTATTATTTAAATTACTAATATATGATATAGATTATTAAGTTATATATTATGAATAATAATAACCAAAATATGTAAATATATGGTTTAAATTATTTTTTTTAAAATTAAATAAAAATTCATATCCAAACCTATTGAAAATATAGGGAATGTTATTATAAAGTACTATTTTTATGTTTAAAATGATGTTTTTTCTCAATAAATTAAATTAAATACTATTATTGAATTTTTTAATATAATAAATGGATATTATATATTAAATAAAATTTTCTTGGCATTGATCCAATTTATTTTATAATAATGAGATAGAATAAATTGTATTTTATGTTTAGAAATTGATTTTTTCTAAAAAGGAATTCTTTTAACCTTTTAATGCAATAACTATTTTAAAACAAAAAGTATACACATTTATAAACTTATTTTTTCAAAATAATGTTCATTTTAGAAATAAAAAATTTTAAATTATCTTTGGTTTAATTTTTGGTATTTTTCTATGAAGATTCGTTTTTGATAAATAGTGAAAATACTGAATTTTAATTGAAAACTGCATTTCCTTCTATATAATTTATAGTGTTAAATTATATTTCCAATTTTTTTTAATGATTAATTATTGAAATTTTACATAAATTTATATAATTTTGATAATTTAATCAATTTAACAATTAAATTGGATTAAAAAACCTCAATATTTTGAACATTTTTACTTTAAAACCCACTATCTCGTCCTGTCTACAAGATTAATTTTAAATTAATTTATACTACTTATGTGATTGGAATTTGTAAAAAATTATTCCATATTTTAATTAATCATAATTTATAATTTGTTTATAAGTTCAATATAGTTTTTGACAAATTTTTTTTGTGAAATCAATTAAAATTAATTACATTGTTTAAGGGAATAATTAGCATAACAGTGAACTAAACCTTAAACTTAGAGGCCAAAATGACCTAGAAACATTTCCAAAATAAATTGGATGGAAGTATTTCACCATATAATACCTTTTTATAATTTTCATCATTATTGGTGTAAATTTTATTGTATTTAACATGGGTGCAATTCCCTTTTTAAATTGTTACAAGAAATCAAATCCTCCTCCACTATAAAAAGACACTAACATCGCCCACTTATTCAGAAATATAAATCCATTTTTCTCAGAACAATTTAACTAAAATAATATCAATACATACATTCAATCATCCTAGATTCAAAAACTAAGATTAAAGCAAACAAATGAAGTATTTTGGTATAAATAAAAAGAAGTTACCCAAATAATACGTAATGTTCTTCAATGATAATTTTGAATCATTTTATTGTCAAAACCTTAAATAAATTTTATATCCAGATTATATAATAAACAACATATATTAAATATAATTAGAATTTTTATTCTATTAGTTTTATCTACACTTTAACAAACATCCATAAAATGGGATACACAATGATTGTTCGAGTGTATGAAAGACCATCGCCTCACAAACCAATGTCGTTTATTATTCCATTTAGCACTTTTCACATATGGAAGTAATAAAAAATTTATAGTTTATATAAGATATATGTAGTTTTTAAAATTTACTTATTATTATTGAATTATTATATAATTCAGACCTTCAAACATTACATTTTTTGGAAATATGATAACATCGTCTATGAATATGTGGACTACAACCTCCTTAAAGCGATGTGATTCATTTATACTATACATGGAAAGTATAAAAAATGATTGTAATAAAAATAATTGATATATATGATAAAATTATTATAATATAGTTATAATATACATATATAATATTTACATTTCATTCATTTAACATGGAAAATTAATGGTAGTATCATTCATGTGTACGTACAACCTATTATCTCCATGCACAATGCATTTTATATAATATATCAAAATTTTATGGATTGATATAAATTAAAATATAATAAATATATATGATATTTATATCATGGTTTAAATTAAATATATTATCAAATTATGATCTAAATAATAGGAACACTTGGAAACAAGTAAAAACATATATAAAAATCTAGGCAATTAACACGTTAAATAATGAAAATAATGAATGATTGGTAACAAATGGGTAATAAGTTATTATAAGATTTTAATATATGATGTAATAAATATTAATATTTATTTTTTATAAGTTAGTAACATGTTTCAAACCATAATATTAGAGGTTAAATACCACATAATAAAAATGAAGCATAAGGTTGGTATTTTTATCTCACTTTTTACATCTATGAGATAAATGTCACATTCACCACTTATTTATTTGTATAGTATATCTAATACTCATTTTTATATATCACATAATGAATATTTTGATATTCATATTAATTATGTTTTTTACTTGAAAATTAATAAATGGCAAATGGTATCTTTTAAATATCACTCTGTTAGGATTTTTGTCATTCTCTTGAAACAATCACTAACTTATGATTAATTTTTTGTACGTTAAATATTAATATTATCATGAAATGAATATTATGCTTTCCTAAAATTAATTCCATTTTTACATATGATTTCTGATTTATAATTTTAATTTTATTTGATTTACTGGGGATATATTGATAAATTTGTATCCATTACTCAATATGGAAATTTGATAAGGAACTTTGTTTATAAATTTAAATAGTGTTTTCAATATATAAAGAATGATTTGGACATGGATGAAATGGGTTGGGGACCATTTAATGCATTTCATATGGGTTGAAGAATTGTTAATAAAACTAAAAAGATTCATCAAAAGGCCAATGAGAAGAATTAGATGGACAAATAAGAATAGCTTATACTATCTTGAGAATATATACTGACAGTAAAGGTATCATGTTTCGGGGAAAGATGACTTCTAGTAATTAAGATTATAATTTATTGAGAATTAAATTATTATTACTATCCAATTTATTTCTTTATTGAAAAATATATGGGATTATTTTATTCAATGTTTGTTAATTAAATGGAATGTGTTTCAGTTATCTACCACACCATATTGAGTATGACTTATTGATATATTTACACAACATGCATTCTCAATAATTTACATTTCTATGATGGTTATGCTAATTGATTCATTATTAATTCAATTTTACATACCATTACTAATAATTTGAGAACACCATTATTTTGTTCCTTTCACTAGGATATGAATATGAATTATTGGAATGATTTTTAATGATGCATTTTATTTCATTTTATTATATATTATTTTGTGATGTTTCTTATTGAAAAATGCGTATCATCTATATAATATGGTCTTCCAAAATAGCATAAAATTAAACTGTACATCAAGATTTTATTGTTTTAAAGCATGTATATGTGATAAATAAAGGAACCATCTCTGGGATATTGGGGTCAGGTGGTTACAGTTGTTATCAATGAATGTTTATTAGAATCCTTGGAAACTAGATTCAGAAAACATAGATTAGGGAACATAACCCTAATATAGACTTTGAGGATAACTATATTATAGAATATTATATTTTTTTGGTATATATTATGTGATTCTTTCTAAAAATACATTCCTATGTGGATAATTCAAGTTGGCATTGATCTGGAATAGATGTACATAGGGGCAATAACTCTAAAAAGGGGTATCAGGCCTGACTCAAGCATAACATGGAACAAGATAATGGGCTTTATTTCACACCTGGTATGAAACTCTGAGGGAATACTCTTAGGATAATTCAAATTTTCATTAAAACCCATTATAAAGGATTGAAATGTATTGATATCCCCATAGAAACCATGTTTAGGATTATGAGATTAGTTATGCAATTTTTTTTAAAATTTTTGCTATTCTGAATTTATAATTGTATAATTATAATAATTTTATGAACTAATATACAATGATTCAAAGTTTATATATTTATCCTTGATGGAATAATTGTAGTAAAACTCAAATAAGATGTAAATATTTCCTTTCCAAAGAAAAAAATTCATCAAGTATTAGAATAGATGAAAGTATACCCATATTAGGTAATGATAATAATGTTTTAAAAAATATCCTTCCCCTAATGGGGAAACATGCTACCCATAAATAATCTCTTATATTGGATATCTTTATGGGAATGATGCGAAAATATTTTATTGGGATAACTAAACCAATTTTAGTTTAGAAATGGATTATTTAATTGGAAAATATATTCATAGAATTAGGATGTGGGAAAAAAGATGAATTTACATGTGTATGGTATTGTATCAATGGATATTCATATCAATGGTGGCCATATATCTGGAATACTAGGGAGGAAAAATAAATAGAACTCATGGAAAGAAGAACATTTAAGTATAAATTATTTTATTAATATCTCCCTCAGGATCAATAAATTGAGTTGAAGAGGATGTTCCTTAGCTTAAAGAACAAAGAGGAAGAGAATGTTGCAGATTATGATCTACCTTTACAAGGTCAGAAATGTATGCTATCGATTTGATCCCCAACACAGAATGAAATATTGACCACTTAACTGAAGGTCTTAATATAAATCTATAATGTGAGTTGGTTTACCAGGCCATTTCATTATACAAAGAGACAATTTTATGTGCCATCAAAATTGATAAATAATTATCAGGATCCAACATATTCAACTGAATCCAAGAGAAGAATAGGTCTTATGAAAATCATGAAAGTGGAATGAGTATGAGAAAAATATGGGAATTAATTATTTTACAACATGTGATAACTATCGAAAGAATCACCTTCACAAATTATTGAAAGGATCTAGTGTTTATTATAAGTGTGTAGAAAATCGCCACATGGAAAAATAAAGGAAAGGGATGAAGGAAAACGATGTTATTAAGTGTAATAACTACTAGTAGATGGGATATTATGCATATTAATACCCCAAACCTCAAGTGTATATACCTCCAAAAAAGTTAAGGGATCAATGTAAAATTGTATTTGATACAAATAAAGTGTAATGATTAATGTTTTGGTATTCAGATTCAGTAAATATGTTATTTCATTATTTTATCAATGTTGTACTGGTAATAACTGTTATAAAATATATAAGGGTTGTACTATAGTATTTTTTTAATAATTTGATATCATATGTTCAATGGTACAAAAAAATTGATTTACCAGTAAGTTAAATTTTATGGAAATGAAACGTATAAGGGAATGATAATCAATAAAATACTACTAATGTTGAGGTAATGAAATTTGGATAAATATATGTTTAATTGGATAACATAAATTGGATAAGTGTGGAATACATTATAAATGGTTAATGATTTGTCGAAGTAGTGGTTTATTATATCTTTGATGGAGTTTAAATCACTTTTTGGTTTTAATAAATCTGTTAGAAACATTAATTTTACATAAGGGATAGGGAATAATGCATGTTTCCAATAACATTTCATGGTATTTAAAGTTATTGACATATTTGTGGATAATATATGATGAACGTATTCAAATGTTTGGAATTTAATAAATATGAGTTGTTTTATATTATTCAAAGATTAATGATATGTTTATTTTGGGAAGATAGTAAAATTTTTCTTAAGTGTTGGATGATAATATTTTGGAAAGGTTAACAATTTATGTAAAGGCTTATATTGAACTTTGGATGTGGTTTTGGATATTCATATATATTACATCAACTTTTGATGAAAATGTTTCTAAGAGATGATGTTCAAATGGGCCCAAGCATAAGAAAAGGATAATATTTTGTTTATTGAAACCTATAAATACTCATATTATTAGAGAGTGAAATAATTTATCAAATCATTGAAAAGGGTCCTAAAATAAAACTGTTTTTGTTTATCATCATTTTTTATGATATCAATGGCCTTTATTCACACCTATAGTTCATGGTTTTGTGGTAATAAATATTTATATAAATATTTTCTCTATAAATCTATATAATTACATGATAGTTATATTTCTCTTTTATATCAATGTTTTCACTAAAGTTCTCATATTCAAAAGCCTATTTTTGTGGTGACCAGTGGATTTCATTTTCACAATTATGAATAATATTTTTTGTTAACTATATTTATGATGTTGGATTTTTCATCAATATCTATTTAAGATATAAAAACATTGAATACTAAGAGAAAGTTTAAATTTTAATAACTCAATTTATTTATGGTTGGGAGAATGTAAAACCACAATAATTTACAATATTTTCCTTTTAAAATAATTTTTTTTGTAGCTAACATGCTTTATACAGGACACCAAGTTACTCTTATGATTTTAGAATCATTTATAATTCACTCACAACATAATCTTTATCATTCTATATATGTAATACCAAGGTTAAATTACATTACACACAATAATGTATTTCTTCATTAAGTTGCGTTACACTCAATGATGTGTTTTAACAAACAACAATATATTATTAAAATATTATTATTTAATATAGTATGATATAAAATAGTTTTCTAAATTGGATAATATGAATAATTTAGACTAACTCATGGAAATAAATTTTTGAACTTGTTGGTTAACAATTAAATAAAATTTAATAACAAATCAAACCGAAAAATATAATATTTGTTTTTATAAATAATTATTTTTATGCTACCATAGTAGTTTTGTACTAATATATTAAATTAAATAATTTTAGAAAATTTTATTAATGTAATATATATATTATAATTTAAATAAACTATTTTTACACTCATCCAATATATTTTATATGCATAAGATAAAAATATATCAGGTTTTATATTTTGAAAATTTATTTTCCTACAAAAGAAATTTTCCTGCCTTTTAATAGTGCACTAGTTAAAATACTTTTTTTAATTTATAAATTTGATTTTAAAAAATGAACTTAAATTTTGAATTTGTAATATCAATATTATTTTATAGTGAATTTATTGTATATTTATGTGATGTTTTGTTTTTTTGATGAGTAATGAAAATAGTGTTTTTTAAATAGAAAAATGATTTTTAATCTATATAATTTATAGTTTTAAATTATATTTTAAATTTTTTTAATGTTTTATTAGTTCAAATTTACATCAATTAATCCAATTTTTGCCATTTTATTAAATTTCACATTGAAATTGGAAATAAAAATATCTAAAACCATTGAACAATTTTTAATTTTAAAACACACTTCCTCATCCCATATACTGGATTAAAATTATATTAATTTATTCCACTTTTATGATGAGAATTTATAGAAATTCCTTACATATTTGAAATGATATTAATTTATAATCACTAATATGGTCAAATTATATTTTGACAGACAATATCCATGAAATTAATTAAAATTAATTACAGTAATTGAGAGAAAAAATAGTTTAATAATGGACGAAACTTTAATGATAAAGGAACAAATGTCCTATAAACTTGTCCAAATGAACTTTTATGGCCATATTTAGAACCTATCCTCAATTATATTGATTTTGGTTCATTATTTTAGCCACCAGAAAAGGAAACAACATATGCGGAATTCCCTTTTCCTTCATTTTTTTGAATTCCACTCCTACCCCAATATAAAAAAGCAATTACCCCTACTTATTCACACCAGTCAAGCCCAATGGACAGTCCAAAATCTTCCAAAATAATATCCCTATATCCCTCCCATAATCCTAGAATCCACCCCAAGGGTAGAAATAAAACCAATAAAGTATTTTGGTGTAAACCAAAATGAGAAACCCAAATAAGAGGTAACATTATTAAATTATAAAATTTATTTCATTTACCTCTCTACCCCTTAAATCATTATTATTGTATATGGAAGACTACTACCTCACGAACCGATGTCATTTGTTCATCCAATTCCCACTTTTCTAGGTTATAAATAATAATCTAATTATTTTTTTTGGATATATATTATTTCTAATTTCTTTATGCTTATGTAATTCTTATATAACTCATAACATCATACTTTACATTTTTTAGGAATATAATTACATCATTTGTTGATCCATGGACTACTACATCCTCAATGTAATTTGATTCATTCATGCTATATGAGGAAAGTACATAGTATTATTTTAATTATCATATATGATATATATGGTGAATTGATTATACTATAATTATAATATATGATTATACTATTTAATTTTCATTCGTTTAACATGACAATGAAATGGAAGTAGTGTTCCCATGTACGTACGACCTACCATCTCCCTAAATTGTGCATTTCATTTCCTATCTCAAAGTTTTATGTACTATTAAAAATTCATATATAGTGAATATATATTATATTGAAATCATGGTCTAAATTCATTCTATGATTAAATCATGATATAATTAATTTTAATAACAAGTAAAATGTCAAAAATAACTCAGAAATCTATGCAATTAACACTCGAAATAATTAAAATAAACAATTTTTATTATAAAATGTTAAAAAGATATTATAATAAGTTAATATATGAAATTATTACTATAAATATGGTACTTTTTTAGTTATTAACATGTTTTAGACCACTATACACAAGGTTAAAACCCACATAATTAAAATGAAGCATTTTGTAAGGTATTTTAAACTGACTTTTTACATTTTTTTGATAAATGTCACATTCACCACTTACTTCATTTTTGTGGTATATATACTGACCCTTTCGATATATCATATCATTAATCATTTTATGTTTATTTTATTTAAGGTTTTAATTTGAACTATATCATTAAAGGGGTTTTGACATCAAAGATACCATGTGGAAAAATTTATCTTTTCATTATCAGTCCCATTTGTGATTTTTACCATTAAATTGAAAAACCACTTCCATATGATTATTTTTTTACTTTAATTATCCATGTTATCATGGAATTTAAATTTTTATTTCATAAACCATATTCAATTTTTTCAATGGTTTCTACTTTGAATGTTATTTGATTTACTCGTGAAATATTGGAAAATCTGTATCATTTACTTAATACAGATATTTGATAAGGAACATTTTTTATTAATCTAAATAAATTATTATACATAGTAGGAATTATATATATATATATTAAACACATAAGATGTGGACTATTTAATGTAAGACTTATGGGCTAGGGACTATTTAATGCTAGCCCCATGATGCACGAGAAGTATCCAAAGAAAAATATGTTTGACAAATCTATCTTGATGTGAGATAATAACTGTAATGTTATAATGTTCTCAAGAAACATGAAATCTAGTAATTAATAATTACCTTTATAAATAATTAAGTTATTATTATTATCCATGTGATTTTTTCATTGACATATCTATGTATGCAATTCATTGTCACCTTGTTGATTTAGAGGAATGTGTTTCAGTTATCTACCATTCTATATTGATTATGAATTTTCAAGATATTAATATGGCATGTGTGGTTAGTTATATAAAATTCCATGATAATTATTCTCAATTATTACTTATTTCTACCTTCTCACATACCCCTTTTACGCATTTGAGATCACCCTAATTTGGGTTCCTTTCACTGGGATATACAGATGAATTCTTGGAAATAGTTTCAAGGATTTAGTTTATTTTATTTAATTATATATTACATTTTATGTTATATTTCCCAATATAATATGGGAATTGTTTATATAATCTAGTTTTACAAAACATCTGAACTGATCGGTCATTCGGGAGTTGATTCCTAGTATCAAGCCAATGTAATAAATTAAGTCACCAAATCCTGAAATCTGGGGTTGGGGAGTTAATTTTTTGGAAGTCTTCCATTACAAATAATTATAATGGTTAGTTTATTCTTAAATTAGGAAAACTAATTTTTGTATTTTAATAAAAAAATCATTTTTTAAACTACTTTAAAAAAATGTACTAGAATGTTTTTTTGTTAGTGTTATGAGTTGGGAAATCATTGAGGAAATCCTAGTTAGTTTTTTAATCACTCAGTTATTGGAAGCTACGGTGTTTCATCATTTGTGATATATCAATACATAGGTAATGGACTGTATCCAAGTTCATTAGTAATGATTATTTATACCATCATCTGGGCATGTAAAGTTAGAGTGTGGAGGAGGTTAGTAGTGAATATGTAGATGAATTTTGGGACATTGAGTTTGTATAGTATTGGTTTCTACTTTTAATATAATATTATCTTTTGGATTGGTTTTGTATTAGATTTTAATTTTTGTAATCTTGCATCATATAGTGTTTTTTAGTTATTTTCTTGTGTTAAGTTATCTTTTCATCAATGGAAAAATCATCCCCCAAATTTTTATGAATCCCTTGGTATTTATTTCTAGCTTTTGGTATCCTTGATATTAAACATAATTCTAGTAAAATCTACTACCACTTCCCATGTAAATGAGTGATTGGTAGTATGTTTTAGATATTAACATCAGATATTATGGATATAGATTTCACTATTTATGATTGACCTCTAAATTGGTCTTTAGAGTAATATGAATATAAGACCATCTTATTTCAAGATTATGGATGTGGTTGCTATCATAATTCTGAATGGACTGGAGGCCCTGTTTTATTATTATTTTCGATAATCCACCTTTAAATGGGTGAGGTGGAACCATTTCAAGGCCCGAAGGATTAAGAGAAAATTACATGACCTATAAGTTTTAAGGGAATCACCCAGACAAGACATCATTGAATTTCTTCTCCCTTGAAAATGTCATGAAATCCATGCTTCATCTTCACAAGGCTGGTGGGCTAGATGTCTTTTCTATAGCTAAACATGCTCGATACTGATGGTAATTACATACCCTCTCATTCATCCAATTCCGGTTAACTATGTTCTTGTGAATGCACCTACTCTGAATCCTCATCTGGAGCCTTGTCCCTTGTAAATTTCTTGGTATATCTACATATTTCATGTGGACCAAAGGCTTTGGTGATAAATGATGGCCTTGAGGTGGCTTGAAAGCCTTGATAGACAACTGGACCAAAGGCCTTAGGTGGCCCGAAAGCCTTGTAGGACCTGAGGACCAAACCATTGGCCTAAAGGCCAATATGGATGAATAGTTATGACTACTACAGTACCAACCAGTACCTGTTATAGTAATACTACATAACTACTATTGTACCCGTGAAATTTGTCTCCTCTCAGATTTGATCATGGGTCTATTGGATGCACTTACCAAGTCCTCACCAATCAGGATGAGGCATATTTGCGTGGTTATTATCACTAATTGATAGTAAATTGATGAATATTAATTATTTTTTTGATATGAAAATTGATATTCTAAAAAATCCATAATAAGTATGCCAATCCTTATTGAAGTTGTGGAAGTTGTAAAATCAGTAAAACCATTAGTTGAAGATCGTTTTCCATGTATTGTATACATATAGAGCCTGAATATTATCAATTTTTTATATTCAACATTATGGATATTATGATGAATGTATCCCTAAATGGGAGACAAGTTTATAATTTTGATAAAACATCCATAATTATTCATCTCATACAAATAGTACTAGAAATGAGACTAATAATGACTATCATTGGTGGTAGTTATCGGTCTTTAGAGACCACTTTGAGTCTTCCAATGGCGGTAAAATTAGGCCCGTCGTTGTAGAGAAACAACTACCACCAATGGTAGTCTCTATAGGTTATGTAACGCTCAGCCAAATAGTGGTTGCTATTGGGTCGAGCAATAACGATCGCCATTGGCGGTCATTGGATCCTGGAAAAAATAGACCCATTAGCGACCGCCAATGGCGGGCACTAAACTAGGAAAAGTTTTTTAATGAAAATTACAATTCTAATTCTCATATAGTAGAAAACAACATACACAGAACTAAACATAAAAAATTCAATTCAAAAAAGATGAAACACCCGGATATTCAAAAACAATAATTGACATACATACTTCTTCATCTCTAGTGATCCAAACATCTCCAATCCATTCAATCTTCTACTTCAGTAAATCTAAAATAAGATACAACTGAAAAAACTAAACAAAGAAAATGAAAATTGGAAATATTTATTCAGTTTTCATATATATATATATATAACAATCAAATTGGGCCATTAGTCTGTAAGGGAATTTGGTAATTTGGCCAATTGGCCAGTCTCCATTTAGCCAATGGGACATTACACCAATACACTAATATTCTAGTTGGCCATTTGGTCATTAGTCCAATAGTATAATATGTCATTAGGCCAATAGCTTAATAGGTCATTAGGTGAATAGGACATTAGGTAATTAGGAAAATATTCCATTTTTCCAATTGTCCATTTGGATATTGGGCCGTTAGGCCATTCATCTAATGGCATATTGGGCCATTTTTAGGCTATTGGGATGTTTTTTTGGCCGTTGGGCTTTTGGGCTGATGATTGGCCATTGGGTCATTTTTAAGTCGTTGATAAGTTGTTCGGTCGTTGTCCGGTCATTGTTCAACTATTGGGAAGTTGTTTATCTATTTTTGGGTCGTTAAGACATTTTTGGGTCCTTGGGTTGTTGGGTCATTGGGCCGTTAGGGTATTTGGGCATTAGAGTGTTAGGGTGCTAGGGTGTTTGGCCGTTAGGGTGTTTAGCCATTAGGGCATTAGGCCATTAGAGCGTTTGGCCATTTTGGAATTTGTGAATTTGGCCAATTGGAAAAGTCTCCCTTTATCCAATTGGCCATCAGGCCAATACTCTAATATGCCATTAGGCTATTTGGTCATTAATCCAAAAGTATAATATTCCATTTGGCCAATAGGACATTAGGTAATAAGGAATATTGGTAATTAGGACAGTAGTCCATTTGACCAATTTTCCATTCGATCGTTATGCTGTTTGGGAGTTGGGGAATTAGGCCATTCGGGCATTAGCCCATTATAGAATTTGGACATTTCAGCATACAGATAATTGGTCATGTCTCCATTTATCCAATCATCCATTAGGCTAATTTTGACAATAGGGCATTAAATTTAGTAATCTACTATAGTAGGGACCTACTGTGTTTCTCTTATGCGATGAGGTTTTTGGAAAAGTGGTTTGGACAACCAATCAACTGCATTCACTCGACATCGAACTATATAGATTAAATTTTAGTACTGAATAGCCCCCCCGGACAACCCCCCTCTCAACCCCCAGTAGCCCCACACTCCCCCCTAGAAATCCCCCACCAAAAAATGCCCCTAAGAAGCCCCCCGGACATGCCCAATCCTAAACACCACCTTATACACCCTAAGCACCCCCATCCCAAATACCCACACCCAAAACAAACTCCCCCTAGATAGCCCCCCCCCCCCAAAAAAAAAACTCTCCCTAGATAGCCCCCCCAGACAACCCCTCGAACAATGCTTCCTGAGAACACCCCCCCCCCCCCCAACTCGCCCTGGACAGCTCCCCCATCCCCCACCCCCGGAACCCCCCCCCCCCACTCACCCGAGACAGCCGCCCACCCCCAAAAAACAATGTGAATGTTCCTGATAATCCTTTATACCAGAGGAATAGGGAATATAAGCCTCAAATAGGTTTGTTTTTTCATCCGATAATGTATTAGAAGTATTTTTGTATCTAAAAAATAAATAAGTGATGTTATCCCTATGTTTATTACACAAAATAAAATACAAGAATAAATTAATACCAACTCTCTGAAGAAGGATTTCTCTGGGAATCCTAGCATGAATGATTCCAAATGAATGAGAAAAACCATATGAAAGAATCCAGAACCCATTTAGAGGGTTTTCCTAGAAATTATAATTCTCTTACATAAATGTATTTAAGGAAACATTTGATGTTAACTATCCACTAGGTAAAAGTTCTTATAATTAGTGTATTTACTATTGATAAAAGTGTGGTTAGGATGATATATCCTAAAATTCATCCAGAATATTGTCAAAAGATCCCTCCACTTGATCCTTGATCAATATAGGTGTGTCTGTTGAGGGACCCAATGAATTTATAACCTTTAAGAGAGGCATGGATGTCCAATTATTTATCCAAAAATTTAAGAAATATTTGATGTTGAACAGCTAGTGGGTGTTCATTATAATGATATAGAAGTAATATTAGAGATTAGAAAAAATAGAGGAGTCAATGTAAATGATATTTCTATATTTGGGCATATTTAAAAATATTGATCATAGAAAATAAAGAGCCGAAAACTTCTCAATAATGAGACTTGACAAAGCATGTAAAAATTGATTGATTTTGGATATTTTTTAAGTAAAATCCCTCCATGTTCAACTTGTTGAAATACCACTCCCAACACACCCAGACATCCCCCACACACTCCCCCTCCAGAAATCCCCACTTCTAACACCCCCGGATAACCCCCTCCACCTTCACAACTCTTCCCCCTAAACCCAGCAGCCCAAAATAGTATATTCATTTTTAATTACACATGAAAAATGTGTTAATTTTATTATTATAAAATTATAAACAACATCATATTTAGTAAACATAACTCTTTAAAGGCCAATAAGCCAATATTGTTCATTAAGTAATTAGGTCATTTTTTCATTTGGAAAAAAGGCCATTAGGCCATTTGGTCATTAGGCTAATAGGATGATAAGCCATTAGGACAATAGGACATTATTCCAGTAGGCCAATAAGCCATTCATCCCTTAGGACAATAGGCCATTCAACCGTTAGTCTAATAGGTCAGTATGTTGCTCGGTCATTAGGACAATAGGCCATTTGGACACTAGGACATTGGGCCATCTAGCCTAATTAATATACTCCAATGGGGATTCTATGATCTTATCTATCACAATAATGTTTCCAATTACTAATTATACTGTTAAAATTAAAAAACTATGGAGTTTTTAAAAACATTAATTGCTCTAATCTCAAAAAATTCTACATTTGAAGTTGAAATCAATATATAACATTAATTCAATAATAAATATAAAATAATTACACCTCTTGAATATGGTATGTCATGTGTGGTCATGCCTAATACCTCCATCCCGTGTGCTAGGGGCATACAACAAATAAAAATTATAATTATTTTAATAACAGAAATATTAAAAGGAAAATATATAAATTTAGTATAAACCAACATTTTATGATCCCCTACACCATTACCAAGATGCACATATTCCCACAGTGTTCTAACTACATCGATCAATTCCGCATTTCCCTCATTGAAAGAACACAACCGTTCATTGAAATATGACAGTTATTGTGGCATTTGAGCAACTACAGGACTGACATCCATAGTGCATGATACTAAATAATGAGGAACCCCCATTCCATAGGTCAAACTACATCCATTCCCGACATGACCTATAATTTGATGGAATATCTCATCCCATCGCATGGGAAGCTATCTCTGGTCCTCTAGCAGCTATTCTAACTCAGCATAAAATTCATCCTGTGCAATATTTAAATATATATTAATATATATGTTTATATATAGATGCATGTATGTACTAATAATTAGTATAAGCACTTACTATAAGAGTTGCAGCATCTGGATCATTTCGATCATGAGATCTCATCCACACCAATATTTTATCAGTTGGTTCTCCTTGCTCCCGTAACTATATACCAATAAAATAGAAAAATATAACAGAAAAAAATTTAAATAATAAATTAAAAAATTAATAATAAATACATCATGTCGGATCTGAAACATGTGATAAGGCCCCAGCCTTTGAGGGGGTACCTACAACGCTCGATTCTCATAATGGAGTGATGAAACCTCATACAATAAATTAATTAAAATTTCAATCAAATATAATTTCACACATTATTGAAAATATATATAGAAAAATAAATATACAAACCAAAATGACCTCAGTAGACCAATATGAATCTAATTCGCGCCATTGAGACTGGAAAACACCTCTCAGGACTTTTTCCAGAATGTCTGGGGCACCCATATTTTGTAACCAGTGCCCTCATAAGATTTTTCCTTTAAAATAATTTCACATATTACAACATTTTCCCATACACACCGGCTGAAACTCATAAAGGCACACTTCCAGATTATTCTATTTTATGAAAATCACACATGTTAACATTTTTTTTAACATAGGAATGAATCTAAAATGGTCTTCTTACTTGAACTTCCCTCCAAATATGATGTAATGTATCCTGAGGAATAGAAGCATAGTCACATGTGTTCAATGAAAATGTATGTCAGTCGTAAATGATACGACCCAGTTGATGGTTAAAAGTTGGGGTATTTAGTCCCTTTGTATGAAATCTCCCATCAAATGAAACATCAAAGGTCGTGTTAGAATTTACTGATGAAGTGCAATGACCAGGGCCTCTCTTGAGAGGGGAAGAAGCGGTCAATTGTGATCCGGTTGAAAACAATTTTGTACATAAATTATATTATTTTAATGTACACACACACACAGATATATATATCAATTACATAAAAAAATAAACACAGTTACATCCAAATATACCTCGACCCTAAGACATAGATGGCTCATATGGATGATGTAGATGTGTTTCCTATTCCCCTGACATGACTATAGTCATATAAAACATTATTAAGGGGACCATCAAATGTTTCAAAAATATATATTGGACTGCTTTAGAAAAAGTCAGTCTTTTACAGTTGTTAATTAAACAAAAATGGATAGAATAATTAGATGTAAATGGATTTTAAAAAACCAAAAACCAAAGAGAAAATAAATAAAATTATGTAAAAAATGTCATGTATTTATAGGGTTCTATAAATATGAAGTGATTTAGGGGGTGGGATATCTGGTAGCAGGGATGTCTGAGGGGGGTTGGAGTGGGAAGGCCTAGGGGGGTGGGGTGGGGCTGTCTAGGGGCTGTCTCGTGGGAGTTTTGTGGGTGGGTTGTCCGCAAGGATGGGGGATGTGTCCAAGGGGGGTTGGGAGTGGTATTGGTATGTCCGAGGACTATGGGTGGGGGGATATCTGAGTGGAGTGGGGTGGGGTTGTTCAGGGGCAGGGGAGTTGGGGGCTCTTTGGAGGGATTTTTGGGGGGTGGGCTGTTTGGGGGGGGGGGTTCCAAGGGGGGAGTGGGGTTGGGAAGTCTAGTTGGATTGGATATGCAGGGAGATGTGAAGGTGGGGGTGGGGATATTTGGGGGGAGTGGGGTGGGGATGTCCATGTGCTGGGGGTTGTAGGGGGATGTCTGGTGGGAGTTTTGGGGGTTGGGATCTTAGTTGGGGGTGGGGAGTTCAGGGTGGCTGGAGGGTGCGTCTATGTGGAGGGGTTTTGTAGGTAGGGGGAGGGGCTGTTCGGTAGGAGTGGGGTGGGGATGTCCATAGGGTGGTGGTGGGGAGGCTGTCTGAGGGAGTTTTGGGGTCGGGCTGTCTGGGAGGGGGGTGTCCAATGGGGGGTTGGGAGTGGGGTGGGGTTGTCCAGTGGATGGGTGGGCCGTCCAGAAGAGGGGGGGGGGGGTTATCCAGGTGGTTCCGTTATGCAAGTGGTGTGGGGATATGTAGGTGGGGGTGCGGTTGTCCTGGGGTAGTAGGGTGGGGTTGTCTAGGGGTAGGGGGGATGTCCTGGGTGAGTGTGGTGGGGCTGCCAAGGGTCTGTGTGATGGGGGGAGGGGGGGGGGGTGCTATCTTGGGGGGGAGTTTTTGGGGATGTGATGTGAGTTGGAGTAGATATACAGGTAGGGGTGGGGTTGTTCAGGGGGAGTGGGTTATCCGGGGGAGTGGGGTGGGGCTATCCAAGCGGTGGGGGTGGGGCTATATAGGGGTGGTTTGGGGGGTGGGATGTCTGCGGGGGGGGGGGGAGGGATGTCTGGGGGGGGGGGGGTTGGGTGTGGGGTGGGGTTTTTTAGGGGATAGGGGCCTATCCAGGGAGAGTGTAGTGGGTCTATCTAGGGGATTGGGGTGGGGGGCTATCCGAGGGGTGGGTGTATTGGGGCGTGGGCTGTTTGGCTGGGGGTCCAAGGGGGGTTGAGAGTGTTTGTGTCTAGGTGAATGGGATATGCCGGTGGGGGTGGTACTATTCTCCGGGAGTGGGGTGGGGTTGTTCGGGGACTGGGGGGTCTATGTGGGGGGAGTGGGGTGGGGCTGTCCGGTTGCTAGGGGTGCGAGGGCTATCCGGGGGGGGAGGTGGGGGTTAAGGTGGTCTGCTGTTAGGGAGAGGGCTTTGTTGGGGGTGGGGGTAGGGTTTGTCCAGGTGAAGAGGATGTGTAGTTAGGGGTGGGTTTATTAGGGGGGGAGTGTAGTGGGGCTGTCTAGGGGGTGGGGGTGGGGTGGGGGTGTCCGAGGGGAGTTTTGGGGGTTGGGTTGTCCGGGGGGAGGGGGGTTAGGATTGGCGGTTTTCCAGGGGTCGTTGAGATTGGGGTGGGCTATCCATGGGATGAGGAGGTGGGGGATGTTTGGGGGAGTGGGGTAGGGCTGTCTAGGGGATGGGGGTGGGGGATGGGATATCCGAGGTGAGTGTTGGGGGGTGGGATGTCTAGGAGGGGGGTTGTCTAGGTGGAGGGGCTGCGTAAGAGTGGGTGGGGCTGTCTAGGGAAAGCCGGGTGGGGATTTCAGGGGGACCCCTATTTCAAAGATCTTCCAGAGACAAACCTCTCTATACTTGGCCATTAACATCACCTAACTATGTCTCGTGAGGATTATCAACTGTTAGATCTTACTTGAATAAAAAACATCAACTATTAGCTCAATTAAATTCATTCATCTAGTGACCCTAAAAATTTAAATATCCCCTGGAAAAGCATGAAATCAAATGAAATCCACTTCAAGAAACACTTATTACTGGCCATCAACCCCATTTTATTTGTATGGGGTCAGTATCTCTCTATATAAACACAAATTCATGTGAAATATTGATCTTTCAAGATAAAAGTACAATCATCATCCCATATAAAATTATCAATCTGATTAAAAATTACTTCTAGGATTGAAATGATATGTAACGGGAGTGGGGGACCGTAAAATAAAATCCACAAGGTCACAAAACATTTCAATACATTGAAAATACCATGTTTCTCTTTTATACAGAGATATGGTGAAATCACCTTTTTTTAGAAATTCTTTTACTCAAATTAATCAACCAATTCAATTTCATCTAGAAAAAAATTTATAAAACCAAATAAATATAGTTCATCCAACGAATGATAGTGATGGAACCAGATACCAAAATCTTGGTTCACACTTGTCTGCAAGGGAAGCCATCAAAAATGAATAAAAATGATCGAACATAATGTTAAAAATAGTGTCCTCAATCTTTATTATTATTTCATAGAATCACATCCCATAATGAAAATGAATTTATGAATGTGTTGCTCATGAGAAAACATAATGAAAACACACCAACAACACCATATCCATTCAAAGGATCATCCCCTAGAATAATATCAGAAAGTGCATCTATAAAGAACAAAAACACAAGATCATTGGATATAAAAACATAGAACAAATCTACTGTTATAATAAATTGAAAAGAATATACAGAAGGATCACGTAGTCGTTGTGTGGTTTGGGAGGGGGACTATCAGAGTTGGGTTTTGGGGGGGTGGGATATCTAGGGGGAGGGGGAGATGTCCAAGTGGGCTTGGGAGTGGGGGCTATCTTGGGCTAGGGGGGCTGTCCAGTTGGAGGGGGAGGGGCTATGGGGGTTGTCCAAGTAAAGGGGTTAATTATGAGTAAAAATAAAAAAAATTATTTTGCGCCAAATTATTTTTGGGTTGGATTAAACAATTAAAAAAGTCTTTAAATTGAAGAGAGGTAAAATAGTTATACCTTTCATTAAACATGAAAATCGACCGGTTCTCCTTCAACGAACACTCTAACCAAATAAATATCTTCATCACATTGAACTATAGTATATAAATCAAGGTGTTTGGAAACAAAGGGAACAATCTTGGGTTTATATAGTTCAAATAAAAACATTCCTCACCGGGACATTTTCACAAAAACATGCCCACTAAGATGGTGTTTTTGAGAATGTGCCTGCCTACTGTAAAAAATGCTCTTGAATTGGACACCTTATTGGTGAATGTGGAGATAAAAGGAAAATTTCGCACCCTCTTCCCCATTTTAAATCAGTTTTGGTTGAAAGGGAACCCTCAAAAAATATCTAGGCACATAAATCCTTGGATAAAATTGGCAATATTAATCCTTTTGGTGCTTCAACCTCTCAACTTCCCTAATTTGGGGATGAAAAAAAAGAACTGAGTTCTAAAGAAGTTAAAGTCATTTCCCCTAGAGATGATCCTCCTTTTGAGTCCAAAAAATAGTTATCATAGAGAGATAGAGGAGGTTCTATATGACTTGGAAGATCCTATTCAACATGAACTTGACAAATCTTGTCATCTTGAAGAAGACTACTTGAAATCAAGGGATAGAAAAGGAAAGAAACCAATGATTGGCTCAGATGGTTTTATTACTCTGAGTGCTATAAAAAAATGTAAAATAAATGAGTAGTCTAAAATTGAGAGAACCATTATAACAAGATCCCAATCCTCCAATAAGAATGAAGAAACCATTATACCACCGCAGCCTATACCTTCTTAAGAGTTGTATGAATCCTCTAATTAATATGACTCATCTGAATCAGAAACATCTTCCAGTAAGGATGAAGAAAATGATCCTATATATAGAGATGATTTTCAAATATAATAGAAATTTGTATTTTCAAAAGAGTTTGATTCTTGGAAGGAAGTGAATGACACAACTGCATTCCGATAGAAAAAAATAGTGACATGACTACTGAGACATATCTTGACCTCCGAAAGGTAATGTTTATCAAGGTTGTAGAGGATGTTAAGAATGATCCAAATTTCAACTTCAATTAGATTTCTTTAAAATGAACATGTTTTTCCATGACTTTAGTGGAGAATGGAGATTTTTTCTTTGTGTAGACTTTGTTATTTATATTTGGTATGAGGTTTAATGAAATTTTTTATTGTTCATCACATGGTGACTCACCTTCTCAAAATGGGTGCTCAATATTTGTTTTGAAATGTATGATGTTATGTTTGAGGTGAATTCTGGATAAGAGTGATGTTATGATGTTCAGAGGCCTCCACTTTTAGTTTTGATTATAAGATTTCTTTACTGCCTTTGATGAGTCTGGCCCAGTTTGTCTGCAACCTCATCCTGCTTTTCTCCAGCAGCTTGTTTATGGTCTTTTAGTTTCAGTTCTTTATTATATTGATGGATTTTTGAGAAACAAACATTGTTTCAAGTGGTTGTTGTTTCTTTGGGAATATCTGGTCATGTTATATTTCCACTTTGGCAGGCTGATATGAAGTTCTTCATTTGGAATCAAATGACCAACTGCAGGTAGCTTTGTTTTCTTGCAATGGTTTTATGGCTCGTAAGTTTGTATTTCATTCAATTCCATGATGGTGTGAGATTTTTACACATCACATTTGTACTGAAACTTTTTGTTTTTAATAAATTTATTTGTACATGAATGGGGTAACCAATTCATGTGTCCGTTTTCTCAAAAAAAGGATTCAAATGCAATGTAAAGAAGAATAATTTTTCTTCTTGTGATGTCAAAATGAATGGATAATTATCAACTCATTAACTTCTATATAACATATAGTTAAAATAAATCAATGTAAACTGATATTGATCGACATTCAATCCACACCCAGGATCAAACCAATTACACTTTAACAATATGTACATCAACCCATGTGCATATAAAAATTCAATGATGTCTATCAATTGACCATAATAATAACCAAAATCAATGAATGGAAAACTGAGCTTCTCATTTTTCATCATCATATTTAATGAAAAATTTAATGCCATTATCATCTATAGATTTATAACGATGATCCATTATAGATGGACCCTTAGCTAGTTGGATAAATTATTCTGTTAGTGTGGGGTCACCTAACTCCCTTATGTTATGGACCTACATAATTCATAGAATTCAAAAACAATTTGTACAGAAATAAATTAGTATAATACTTCACTCATAATGAAAATAAATATATATGTAAAAAATCACTGAACCAATCATGAAATGGTGCATAATTAGATTATTGATTTTGATACTCAATCGCAAAAGACATTTATTATTCTTTCTCTTTAATGTGTTTCCTGCAATTAATAATGTGGTGTTTAAATGATCAACTTATACAAAAAAACACATAAATGTTAAACAATAAAATTGAAAAGACACATACTGCATTAATGGTGCAATAGATGGAGTTTTGAGAAAGATATATCGATGCACTTGTATCCACTGGATGTTGTCCATATAGAATTTGGTTCCTTCTCCAACTGAACCATCATGAATCTGAGATTTCTTATCTAATTTTATTTCAACATCCATAAGATATTTTGGACAAAAATTAGTGCACTCATGCATCAAATAACCATTGGATATTGAGCCTCCAGACAAGATCCATTGCATATAAATAGTTTCAATGTCTTAAAGTATCCCTCAATTGGATACATCCACCTAAATTACACTAAACAAGCAACCATTACTTCATCGGTTAGGTGCACTATCAACTGAACCATATCATCAAAAAATGAGTGGGGAAATAGTTTTTCAATGTGACAAATCGTAAGTACAATTTGGTCCTAATTTTTTTTAAATCACTCATTTATTTATTTCATAAAAAATTATATCTAAAACAAGTACTCATATCAATCAAAAGTTCAACAACATTGAGGGATAAACAATCAAAAATTGCGATTGGAATCAACTGCATATGTAGTATGTGATTGTCCAGACTTTTCAACCCTTGAAATATCCTACTCGTCAAATTCACACACATTGAAATATCAGAAGTGTAACCATAATACACCTTGAGCATCTTCAAAATGGAAAGAAATGTATCTTTCCTCTTTTTAGTCATCATATACTATGAAGCAAGCATATATTTCTTGTTTACATTAGATAACTATAAATGAGACTATTTCCTTAAACCCATTTCATCCAAATAATGATGTGCATTAACATGGTTGTTTGATTTTCCACTGACACATAAATGGTCCACAATAAATTATCACAAACCTTATTTTCAATGTGCATGACATCCAAATTATTCCTTCTAAAGTTATTTTTCCAATAGAGGAGAGTGAAAAATAATTTTATTTTTTCAATTGTGACTGCATTGTCTACGTGAACCAAGAATATTAGGAAATGGTTGAGCCAAAAAATCCAGAAATTCAAATACTTTACAGAAGTTCTCTTCCTCGATCTGCGAGAACATTTCGACTACTATCATGATCAATGGTTCTGGGATAAAATCTATAGAACCAAGAAATGTCACTATATCCTTTCTGAACCTATGATGAGGGGGCATAAAACATCTTTGAACCATGTATTTCCATTTTCTAGAATGTTTAAGCCATACATATTTTTTACTTTTATTGTAACAAGGGAAAGAAAATTCCCCTTTCATACTCTAGCCTCATAAATTTTCAAAAACCAAGAAGTCATTTATTGTCCACAATAAAGCAGCATGCTATTTGAACATTTCATTCATTTCACAATTATAATTAATCACACCGTCACCTCAAAATTCATTCAACTCATCAATCAACGGCTGAAGGTAAACATCAATCATAACCCCCATAATTCTAGTTCTATCAAGAAGAGTGGAAATAAATATAAATGTTTGATTCATACAAAGCCAAAGATGAAGATTATAAGGAACCAACACCATGGGCATTGTTTATGAGTTACACCAACTATAGACTTGAATAAAATGAAACCATCTTTTTCTAACCCCAATCCGACATTACGAACATCTTTAGAAAATTTAGGGCATCTATTATCAAAATCATTCCATGCATGAGAGTCTACCGCGTGGGATAGAATATCAATTTCCTAACTTCATTCCACAATCCATCTCATTCAATTATAAACTTTAGATGAAATAATGTTTTTTTTCAACCTCAGCATTATGGAAAAGTAACACATTTTCTTTAGGTCAATTGGTTTTCCTGTTTTTCAGTATGACATTGATGAGTCAAATTTCCCCCATTCTCCTTCCATCTAGAATCACCACAAACCATAAAAATATCCAAATGTGAGATTTCTTTTCTAAACAACGCATAATTATTTTCACATGCATCTATGGTTTTATATGTAAAACCAATGTTCTCTGTCAACTTACGAGCATGGTAATATGACTCATGAATCTTAACATCAATATGAAGAACCTTTTTCAATAACACCAACAGAATGTCGAATGCTGTGTTTGACCACTGATTCAACGTCTTCAAATTCCACAACTCCACGATAAATGAAAATTTATTATAAGAATTACTTCAATGATATAACTATATTTTTTCATCACCATGTACTTCATAAAACCTCCTCAAATCACGATCTTCCCCATAACACATATTTATCTCACATGTCTCAACATTATGGATGTCAATTCCTTTAAGATCAAACCCACATACCATTTTAGTAAGCATTTCATGTATTGGATAATTTATCCTTGCATAAATATCCATATGAACTGCATCTGTATTTTGAAAAAGAATATATTCTTCCCCATGAATTTTCCAACTCTGATAATATTTCAAAAATACGTTCAATAATAGGTTCTCCCTCATGTTATCTCAGGTGAATTGTTATATGATTTCAAATTTTCTATATAGAAAACTAATATAGTCACTTTTAAATCCTCGAGTGAACTCAATAATCTTTTTAATGCCCTTGAAATATTATCTAGATGTTCGATATGGAATACCAATCCAACTCTTATCCATAATAATATCTCAATAATGAACATTTACACAAAACTTCTTATTACATGCATTTTTAATATAAAATATATTTAAAATTAAGACCGACCAAATGCATGTGGACCATTGATAAAATAACAAATTTATATCAATGAATAATACACAAGAGAATATATAATGGAATGGAAGTGAAAGCCCATGTCATTGCAACCATGTTGGTATGGTAAATCTAATGATGATTATGTATTAAAGAAACAATATTGAGAATGAATTTGGTCTATAATTAACCATAGAGTGGAAATTTTTCAAGAAAGGAATAATATAACCCGCATGCGTATGTGGTACATGAAAAAATTAATCCAAAACAAATCTTGAACAACCAGCCTTAGAGACTATGTTAAAACCTACCAATAAATCAATAAATATAATTTGTGATGAATGGGACCAAAGTCAATTAGTGATGAAAAGTGTTCTAAAACTCAAAGAAACTGTATATTTTCCCAAAAAATCTCTCACAGCCTATGGGATTCACACTACCTTTGTGCCATCAGAGGACGTGAAGTTTATCCATTAATGATAGAAATCAATTTATAATTTATGAAAAACTAACTAATCTGTATCAAGGATAACATCAAATATATACAATTCCAGAACAAAAAAATAAAAATCTATCTTCACTTATGTTATCAATAGAGAATATGTGAGATAATGAATGTGATTCCCCATGCTGGATCATAGGGTCCAAGATAGTGTCCCTCATGGCCTCAAGTAGTCATCCTTTTATGCAATATGTTTATTAATAGCAGTAATGGTCTTAATTTCAACAATGCAGAATATAAAACATTGATATTAATAAAAAAGGATAAAAAATAACATAATAGATCAATAAATATTGAAAAATCATAATCCATTGTATGTATCTCAATTCTTATTGTAAAAACCCTAATACCCAGAATGTGTTATGTCTATAAAAGTGAGATAAATAACAAGAATGTGAAAAAATATTGATAAATCAGTCTAAATTCCATCCCAATTCTACCACTAAACACCATTCTCTTTATCCTAGCCCCTATCGTTAGTGCCTTTCCCTTCTATCCCAGACAATGATGTCTTCACATGCATCGAGATGCCCATGCATGGTGGGAATAGGATAGTTGAAGGAAACAACCAATCTTCCATTAACACATGTGCAATGGTATAAGATTTTATGTTGTCATAATAAATATATTTTCATGAAATAAAACACACAACCATGTTCCGAGTGTTCATGAACTAAACAAACTCTGGCACCATGATGGGAATGTAGTTAAAACAAAATTCATGAACTTAGTCAACCACAATGTCACATCATGTATTCCAAAACATAAAATAGGTAAGAGTATCAAGTCAAACAATAGAAGTCCATAAAGAACCATCTATATCTATGTTAATCCCTAAGGAAAACACATTTGTAAACTCCCTTGGGCCTTCATATCCCGAAACTACATCTCAAGTCATGTCCTTGAATACCATCATGCTCCATTGTCAGCTCAAGGTTCTGATCACATAGGTCTACAATGACCATTTGTGAGGATAAAAAATAAAATATACCCCATCATCTATCTCAATCCAATATTCATCGAACCTACATCATCTTATCACACTCCTCCTATTGGGCTACTATGACATGATGAGTCAACCAGCAACATTGGTACCATGCATAGAACAACAGAATATAAAATATACAAATTACGTCACATTGAAGCATGGAATATCATTTAAAGGAACATCATATAATATTAATAATAACATATAGTATCGAAACACATGTGATCAAAATCATACATGGGTCTCATGGGCTATACAATAACACACATGTGGTCAAACCTCAATCATTTTCTCATGGAATACACACGCACACACAGAGACAGGTGATAAAATCAAGAATGGTATAAAAAAAATAACAAAACAACTTAATATAAATCCAATAAACATATACATGGTCTCTACAGTGTATGTAACTTCTAACCTCATGTAAAGTGTGATGTCTTCTCATACACACACTATCAACACACATTGTTTCATAATTCTTCATGCACACAAGCCCACATACACATGAAATTCCATTCAATCACCTTTTATTCACATAAATATTCATACAATATTCATGAATACCATTTTTGTGAAATAAATTTCCCAAAATTAAAAACATAAAATGTAAATTAGGCAATACCTGATTGCGCGACAAATTCAGAACCGCGAGGAGCCGGAGGGTGTGGTGAAAGGGAGAGGAAGGGAAATAGAGGGGAGCCAGAGTCATAGGATGTGAATCCATGGAGGGGACATGTGATAGTGGAAGTAAGTAGGTGGAGGAGGAGGTTGTGAGGTGGAGGTGGTGCACCAAGGGAGGGGACGAGTGGTGCAGCGAGGGAGGGGACGAGCGACATCGTCGGTAGAGATCGGAGGCAGAGGAAGTGCAGTGTCGACGGTGAGGTGTCACTGGTTTAGTAAGGGAGGTGAGGTAGTGTGGGTTTTTTGGATGTATAGGCGGTGCAGTAAGGGAGGGGATGAGTTGATACAGGTTTAGGGTTCGGGATCGGGTGGAGGGGGAGGGGGCATCAAAGTAATTTTTTTGAAAAGCTTTGCGACCGCTGTTGGTAGTCGCCCGTGTAACGGGCCTATGAAACCCCATTTCTTAGTAGTGACATATGAGTATTCTAGATAGTTAATAAGGACCATGTCATTAAGGAGGTATTATTTAGTTATCTCCAATGCATGATTAAAAAAGCATAACACAAAGGGGAGAAATTTATTTTAAATTAGTGGCATTGAAAGATATTTTTATAAAAATTTAAACCTGTTTATAAGAACATCAATCACGCTTTATTTAAGAATATTTTTTATATTTTTTATAAGGTGATTATTGGAGTTTCAGGTTTTTTTGTTTTCAAACCATTTTTATCATAATCGGTATATTCATCCCCTAAAATAATTTTATAGGCCTTGAAGATAAGATTGTGTGTTTTCATTTCATTTGGTATCATTATATTTTACATGGGAAATATAGTCTGTATAGATCAAACCCTCTTGGTTTCTAAAATAGGCATGGATAAAGTATAATTAATGTGGAATGGTTGATGGATCATTTCTATGTATAAATTGAAATCATTTTCCTTTAATAATTTTTATTTATTTTCAATAAGGGAGAGAAAAAGTGAAATGATGTATTTTTTGGAAAGGGGGAGGGAAGGTATGAAACATATTCACACATCCTTCAAAAGGTATTTCCAACAAATAAAAAGAGGGATATTATTGATCCCAATTATTTTTAATTATATTTTTATCAAGAGATTTAAATATGATTCTCAATAATTGAAAGGAATAAGTAGATTGGATATCAAGTTGAATAATCCATTCTTGAAAAAGAATATGATTCCAAGACTTGTTTGCAATCATATTAAGTTAATTAATACTGAAAAACTTATGTTGGAATAAGTGGTTTGACATTTTGATGATTTAATCTTGGTTTTTTATGAGATGTATTTATATATGGATAAAGTCTGACTGCTCAAATAGGTGAAAATTGACCGCATGAAGGGTCGAGTGACATCATGAAGTTCTATGAAATTGTTTGATGGAATAGATTTATAGTACATTATATGGTGAGATCTAATTATGGAATTTTTTGGCCATATGATATGTCATCAAACTATTTCATTGTATGACCATGTGATGGAAGTGAATCAATTTTAAAATATATCATGGGAATATGTGATTAATGTGAATCAACTATATGTTATTTCGTTAAAACATGTGATGGAAGTGGGTCAAAATTAACTATAAATATTAATTTCATTGAAGAAGGAACTTCTATGAGTGTCACACGGAATGGAGAAAATCATTGGATACATGAAAAATCATGATAGATAGTAGACACATAGATATGTATGAGTGTCTGTTGTGATGAAAAAAATGAGTGACCATGGACACAAATGGAAGAATGAGTTACCATGAATATCACATGAAAGGTGGGGCTACCCTGATAATTTTAGGGAAGGAGAATAAACCATGGTTTTTGTAGTCTTCCATGACCATGGGTTAAGAATGAGATATCGTGAGAGTTCATGATAAACTAACCTGTTGTTTTTCTAAATGGATAGTTTGTGAAGATCCATGAATGAAACAACACATTAAAATTGAGAGACCACATGAAGGGGTTGAGCGACCAGAAAATGATCTTGGATCGCTTGTGTGTAGTGAGATCAACTGAAACACCATATCAACTTCGAATGATAATTACTAGTGAATCGTTTTATATTGGAAATCAAATATCACGATATTTAAAAATATTTTAGGGTTTTTAACTAAAGTGATTTCAAAAATACTTATTATAGAAACTCATAAAAGAATAATCTATATGAAATAGTTACATACTAAAAAATAAATAATTAGTTTTTTCAAGATTATTGAAGGAAATAAATGTGGATTCCATGACTTTTATACATACATATTCATATGAAAATGTAAATGAAGCGAATAATAATATAAAGATAAATTATGAGTGTTTGAGAATTATGAAAATGTTAAAAAGTGTTGGGATGTTTAAATTCATATGGTATTGTGAATTTAAACATCAAATAAATATGTAATATAGAATAACCAAGAATGTTATTGCACATCCTTAAAAGTTCAAATAATTTAAATACACATGTTTTTTTATGATAAATAGATATGGTCGAGAGTTGTTGATCTGGTCAGGGGGATTGTCCAATGATCTAAGATAATTTCAATTACTATAATAAATGGTAATTAAAATAAAATATTTACACGATTTTGTAAATATAGAAATGAAATATAGACAGTGATAAAATGTATATAATAGTAAAACTATTATTATTATTATTATAATACGTATATATTGAATGTTTTCCAAGAAGAATTTTGGATATTGAATAATTGGTAGTGAAATTAAATAAAATATTCTTCAACTATTGAAGAAGAATAGTGTTTCATGAATCTAATAATCCATATATATATCAAAGAGATGAATAATTCAGAATAGAACCTATGTAATCTATTTTACATTAAAGAATATTGTAAGAAGAAGAAGAGGTGAAGAGAAGAAGATCTTGTACAATTCAAGTGCACTAAATAAAGAAGAATAAATATGAAAAGGTTTTATGAAAGTATATTATATAGAATGAATATAAGTAGAAGCATAATAAATAATATGAAAAAGGTTGTGTGTATATCTTATTACACACTGATAACATAAGTAAGTAAAAACACTTATACTTTCTATTATGTTTGTGTGTGCACTATTATTCATACAAAAGAAGAAGGTATTCCTTGTATGATTCACTATATCAGTATAAAATTAAACAGAAGTCTCATTTGGATCTGGACTTTGTAAAATTTTCAATGAAATTTAACACATTGAAGACTATCCATACATTTATTATAAATCTCTTACATAGAGATATTTTTAGATTAGGCTATCCAAACTCCAGGGACTTGGTAATATTTAATTTCACCATCTTAATTGTAGGGTGACACACTTTATGATCAAGATTTTTTCAAGATAACCATATATAATTGTAATGTCCTTATAATATATTCTATGATCTAAGATTATTTCCCAATTACACTAAGGATTACCCTTTCTTATTAAAATATGAAACTTTTAAATCAGATGCACACATTGTGTATCTAATAAAAATGAAGGAAAGGTAGGATAGAAAGAGAATTGGGATCCTAATATTTGAATGTGGTAAAGGGATATAAATATATATGTTGTATAAAAACCCACAAACATGGATTCACCCCTCATATTTTTGAGAATATCTATAAGTATTCATATTAGCATTTAAAAAGAAAAATATTTACCGATGAGTAAGACCCACTATGATATCATCTTGACTACAAGATGATTTTTCTACACTATCACGCATAACATAATTTTTCCTTTTAATACCCACAACAAGAATCATTATAACCTAGGGCTCCTACTCCATTTCTCAACATATATTCCAATCATTAATAAATACAACATGAGGCATGCATCCTATTTCTCATAAAAGTTTTCAACCATATCATATAATAAAAAAAATCACATCGTGGTTTTGAATTCCAAGAGAATAAATACATATAAATTGTATTTAGACAAAAAAATTCAATGAAAAATAAGTAAATCTCATTGAGGCATTGAAATGTCCAAAAAAAGATGGTGTATCATTCTTCCCCAAACATTTATTATTTAAAAAATACATATTTAAATTACTTTTTTAATTATTTATTTTTAAATTAAATGAATTTAATAAAAATAGAATGTTAAAAAATAGATAATAATAGACATAAATAATTTAAAACATGATCACATGTAATTTTCTTTACATTTAATCAACACTAAAAAATAATTATTTACATTCTGTGGAATCTTCCATTTTTTTATAACATAATTCAAATTTATTTTTTAATTTAATTTAAAAAATATAACACATGATATATAATAATAATAAAATCATCTCCAAACATATATAAAACAGTTTCTAAATAGCAAGAGGAAGCATCCAAAAATCATAAATTACATGAGATCAAAAACCCAACTATTTATTTAAAAATAAATCATAATTTATTAATTATTTTAAACATATGACATTTCCTATTTCAATAAATTAATTTCTAAATTTATAAAAATAAATATCATCATAAATTTTTAAGGATTTTAATTAAATATTATGTGATTATCCTTTTTATAACTTATATAAAATTCATATATTTATAAAATTATAACACATGGAATTACAGTATATGATATATTTCTTTAATATAATTTAAATTTTTTATCAACCACATTAATAATACACCTTAACAAGAGGCTTTCTAGAATCTCAAGACTATCAGAATTACCTATAACAAGAGGTAATTTTACCATTATAGTTCTCCAATTTACATAGTTATAAAAAATTTTTATCATTATACAATACACTATTTTTATACTCTGAAACAAAACAAACAATTTATGGAATGTGATTATCATGTTTCTCTCTCTTGGATAATTTATAGAATTATTATTATTGTTCTAAAACATTAGATTTAGACTCTGAAATTAATAAAATTAGTCCTTTTTTTGATTATTATTAAGGAATTAATGGAATCTATGACATTCTATTGTTCTATGAAAAATATTTCAAAGAAGGATGAGATTTAATCATTATCAAAAATTATCTAGAAAATAAATTACAATATTTATTTTCATTGAATAATAATGTTCCTATTATGCATAAAATATGATTATTAATTCAATACATTGATTAATAAAAGTGTTAATTCATTAAATATACAAAATATAAATTATTGGTTCCTCCTATATGAATCTCCATTTTTTATCTTCTATAGAACTCTCAAAGGTTCCTTCTAGGAGCGGTTTTGTCATTGACCTATACTATGTGAAAATTTGCAGGATCATATTTTTGAACATAAAAGGTGTAAACTATATGGGGACATTTATTTTGTGCCATACCAATAAGGTACATACATTAGGTACACTTAACCCATGATACATATTGTTTAAGGTTAATTACTTAGATAACATTAAAAATATTCCCTACTATTTACAAAATTCAAGAACATAATATGAAAATCATGACCATGTTCTATTCAAGGATCATTAACCCATATGAAACATCACTTTACCAGGTATTTCTAGTTACATGATGGTCCTTGCATCCGATCACATGGGTGCCTAAACTATTATATCCTAGCCAATATCAATTATTTATAGCACTTACTGAGAGTGTGTGATACCATAACACTCCCAACCCATGTATCCTCACAAGTTCTTAACATCAAACTCTATCAAATCTCTTAATTATCATGTAATATCCTAATATTTTTAGTGAATAACAATATATGAAATAAATTATACGACACAAAACAACAATCTTAAATGCCCCACAATATAAATTATTTAAATAGAACCATTATTACATAGAGATTGAGTTGGCAGGATTAAATAGGTTTAACAAAATTATGATATATATATTGAGAGAGTTCATAATTAATAAATATTAATTGAAAAATCCTTAGTAAATAATCACAATTTTTTAGAAAAGTAATTTTATGATTCAAAATACATTTTCTTGAAAAAAGATTTATTTTTCACTATATGTAATGGAATTATCATTAATTTATACCAAATTTAGAAATTTTATTTTATAAAAACGAAATAATGTTTTAAATTATCATGAAAAAATATTTTTGGGAAATATTTTGGGATTTTTTCTAAAAAAGAGTCAGTGAATAATGAAAAATACCCCTTTTTATAAAAATGTCATTTATTTTAAAAAAAATTGTTATTTATTAGTCTTATACTGATTTTAATTTGATTTAAAAGTAAAAAATTATTATTTTGTAAATTTTTAAAAGAATTAATTTCATCTATATAATCTTTAATCCTAATTACTAAATATGTATTTTTGGATTAAAAACACAATTTTCTGAATTTTTTTAAATTTATAATCATCATCAATTTTAATTAATTAAAAGAAACACTAATAAAAAAATATTTAAATTAAATTTATTTATTTTCTATATACATCAATTAATTTAAATACATGAAATTATTATCACTAGTCATATAGTTAATTTAAGATCATTTTATACTTGAAAAAATGATTTATCAAAAAACTGATTTCTACCATATTTATGGTATTATTTTAAACTACATTATTCATATTATAAAAATTTAATTTATTGAAATTGATTCCATATTTGGAATAATAATATTTAATAATATTTAACAATATTATTTGGTCATAATTATTACTAAAAATATTAAAAATTAATTTATGTATTTAAGGTTTAAATGTGGGTCTGTTCATTACATGTGCTTCTGTTAAAATTAATTATATACACAAGTGAGTTTTTATTGGATAAATTGTATTTTATATTTATATTTATTAGTAAAAAATTATCTAATAATTCTCAATTTAATTTAGGATTAAGAGATTAATTACCTTGTTTAAAAAACTAGTAACCACGGTGAAAACTATAGTTGTGAATGTAAGTATAATCAGAAGATGAGGTAATAATTTTTTTTTAAAATGTATTGTTCTATGATTTAGAGATATGTATAGACCATAAATTACTTTCAATAAATTATTTATCAATTTTGGAAGAACTTGGTGTGAGATTTAAATACCATTATAGAATATTTTTCCGTATTTTCAAAAAATGTATTTTCTCCTCAATTATAAAAGGGCAATCCATCGCCTTACATCATCACACTCATCTATCCAATTGGATTGACCAAAATCTACCAAAAAATTTCCCAAAAATCTATATCCACATTATATTGATTTTTTTAAAAAAACTCATGAGGTACTTAATAATAGATTAAATTAGGGTTCTTTTCTGAGGAGTTAATTGTATTCCCTAAGATCCTTCTTTTTTTCCTTATTCGTTTTCTACTTTAAATTATATACTAAAACATAAAATATAATAAAAAATTATTTCTAATATAGTAAGATATTATTATTTCTATGTAATAATATTTATTCTTATACTTCTTTATTAAATGGGAAACAAATTGATCATTCGTTTGTACGGTGGACTACAGACTCACAAACCGATGTAATTTGCCTTCCATCATCCACAAAAATGAATAAAAATAATGATAAAATTTATCAAAATATATGATTAATATGATATAAAATTAATTTTTATGATTAATATATCATCCAGTTCCATCCCCTTTCACCAATCAATGGAATGATCATTTCTCATGCGTTTGTATAACCTACCATCTCAAAAAAATGATGTTAATCATTTTCCATATCCAAATCTAAATATTTGATTTAAAAATTTATCCAATGAAAAAAAATATATTTATAAAAATAATATCATCATGGATATGAAATATCAATATCCAATTCACATGAATTGGAACTTCTGCGATATAACATGCGTGAAAAAATGATGTAGTTAACACTCAAAAGTGATGAAATAATGATATATCATTAATAAATGGGTTATAATATGTCATAATAAGATAATATATGATATTATAAATATAATATGGTTATGTTATAAATTTATAAAATTCTTAATACCATTATACCTGATGTTAAATAGTGTTCAATTAAAGGGAGCTGTGAGGTAAGGGATTCCATCTCAATTTCCTTTTACTGATGCGTATTTTATTGTTATGCACAATTTTTTTATATAGTGTATACACTACACATTTTATATATAATATCATGAATCTTTTATAAGGCCCCAGCCTTAAAACTTACTTAATCTCAAGTTATTACATGATTACACATTGAGGATCTTTTCGGGTTTAGAGTTTTAGAGAATTAGATCATAAAACATGAATTACATTCCACATATAAACAATGTGGTTACATAAAGATAGTATTCTTAATTCCCATCAATGGAAACATATTTAAAATAAAACATGGATTCTTTCTTGACACTTCCTTGACACTATCATCATATCATGTACCTTTCCCTTGACTTGTGAAAAACATTTCAAAAAAATTGGGATGAGCATAAAAAGCTCAGTAAGGGATATAAAAATACTGAAAGGAAACATGGGTACATTTATACATAATAATGAAATCATACTTTACCCATAAAGAATAATCACTTTAACATACCTCATCAAAACATGAATAAATCATAGAACTCATAAGACATAAAGGTAACATGAGGCATTCATAATATTCTTATGTAGGGAGTAACCCTCTTGGTTACGTTTGGAATACCCATCACAGTATATTCCCTAAATCTCTTCGGAGAAACCTTAACGTTTCACTCCTTCGCTTTACCCAATGCATTGGAGAGCTATATCGGGCTCACCCGCCCTTAGTTTATCACGGAACCACCCGTCTTCATAATAATTCCCAAGAACCTCAACATAATCGTATCACATAAAACAAGCATAAAGGAAACATAACATTCCCACCTTTCAATCACAAGATATCAATACAATACATTTATATAAAAACATTATGAAAACCATTTTCAATACCAAAATAAAAGAAAAGTAAAACATGGTATTTATTTTTCTTTTAAAAAGAAGGTATGTCTTGTAGAGGAAGCCGAAACTCAAATAACGGTCACGACGGCGGAGAAGTCGTTGTCGCCGCATACGTACGACAAAAACATTCCCTTTTGTCGTTTATTAAATGCTTCGTATAAAAAAGATTCCTTTTGAATAAACGTAAAAGTCAAAGGGGTTAGTACACCGTATAAAAGAAAGTTGTGTATAAAATAAAATATGCCTCAATGAAAAGAGATTGAGACGAAGTCCCATACCTCGGGTCCGACTTGACTCGATCGTTCTTTAATGTCCTGAATAATAAACTTGAGTTAATTTATACTTGTTTAAGAACCTTTTTCATGTTTCATTATTTTTTTTATATCACTTATTTCCATGTCATGAACACTATGTAATTATTTAAGTTAATAATGGTTGTTTTAACGATCATTGGTACTTGAGTCAAAAATAAGCCCTTTATAATTTCAAGTTGTCCATGTATCCATTATATACAGAATGGTATTCATGATGTAGATATTATATATGTCATATATATCCAGTACATGCATGCATTTATAATATTACATAATCATTTAGAGGTAAGAAATGAAATGCACCATTCATGGAGACGGTAAGCCGTAAGTACGCATGAACGCAACTTTCATTTCTATTTCATATTTTATAGAATGGAATCATAATTATATAAAGTTATATTATAATTCCAGTATAATATCATATATAATATCATAGTTCCATCCTTTATACGTCCCACATATGGTATTTAACGAATCAAATCACTTTGAGGGGGCGGTAGTCCGCACTTCCTTAAATAAAAATATCACGTTTACCCATAATGGAAACCATAAAGGTATGTCCAAAATGAAAAATACATAAGATTAAGGAAAACATAAAAATATTATATATCATATTTAAATATAGTGACATCTTAATGTCCACCTTTGATGGTTTTAAATGAGTATTGAACAATCATCGTTTCGGGAGGCAGAATTTCGCCATCCACGGAAACTGTATGTTCTTTAACCATATGATGTAGTTGTGTGAGAGTGTAGCTAGAATAAATCTTATAAAAACATCCTAGTATATTAAAGATACTGGTGTTGTTAAAAAAGAAGTAAATAAAAAGAGTTATGGGTTTGGAGAAGTAAAATAAAACAAATGAACATGAGAGAATGAATTACCTTTAAAATGTAACTCCTTTTGATTTGAGCCTAAAGGATTCCTTTAAAAGGATTATTCCCAAAGGAAATCCTCTAAGATTAGGATAAGGATGTGGAGAGAGTAAATGTGCAGGGGATGGCCGAGCCAAAGGCTTTGGGAGTGTGGGTAATGAGGTAGAGGTGGGGGCCTTTTATAAGAGGAGAGGAGGGGCACTCTTGGTATGTAAAGAAATATTACTTTATTTGAAAATGAGTTTCGGATTTAAATGGTCCCAAATTGATATAATTATAGGATAAGGTGATAAGGGTTCAAAATCTACCCATCCAATAGGTTTTGGACTTGTTTAGGTTTTAGATATTACATTATCTTTCCATTTTATTTAAATCCTTTATTAATGAGGTAATCACTACATCATTATGATGTCATAAATACATTTATTTATTTAATGTTAAAAAATTTAAAAAAATACTATGATGTAGAAAAATAGTTTTATCTTTCCAATGAATATTTATAGTCAAAAATATAACTTGTATAACCCCATATAAAAATTGTTTTTGTAAAACATATTATGTTTGTGTCATTTTTACTTTTACATTAAATAAAATGTTATTTATGTCATTTCCCAAACAAAGTGGCTCCATGGGGTCCCCAAGTAGACCCATTGATTTTCTTGGTCGTCCATGACACATCCAATAAGTTTAGGACATGTGTCTAGGTCATTTCATATTATTAAAGCATTATTTTTTCCTTAAACTACACTAATTACCACTAACCGCGATTAAAAACTTAATAAGTTACTATTCACTAAAAAATTATTTTAATCTCATTGAACAAAATTTTACTTCTTAATGAAAACCATGTATGTTGGATTTTTGAAATTAAAAACACAACGGTGGAAAAATTTCATTTAAACGAAAAATCAGTTTCTTTAACTACCACTTAGTGATTTCACTATTCATCAAAAATTGAAGTTTTTCAGAAAAAAACCAAAACTTCACCCTAAGATATATTTGATATTCTGAATTAAAAAATGAAGTCTATTTTACAAACTTCAAATCATATAAGTCACATTAATTAATTTAATAATTAATTCCGGTAGTCATGACAAATAGCGTGTTTTTATGAAACAATAAGTATCAAAAGATTGATACCAGTTTAAGTCCAATTTCAAAGTGAAATTGATTCCAATGACCATCATTGGATAAAATGGTAAAAATATATTCTAATTTCACTTCAAAAATAATTCAAAAGATAATCTAATCATATAAATAAATTAGATTAAGAATCAGTTTTGATGTAAAATGAAATATTTTTCACTATTCATTAAAAAAATGAACATTGTCTGAAAAATACCAAAAATTCACACAAAGTAAATTTTGATGTCCCAATCATAAAGAATAAGTTTATTTTGACAAACGTAGTTTCTAAAATTTTCAAAATATAGATTCAAAAATTATTTTCCATCAAAAGGCAGTAAAACAATCTTTTAAAAATATTAGTGTATTCCATGCTTAAGATTGGATTTATTTTCATTTTAAGCCTCTAAAAAACTATCTAATTCATTAATAGAAATAGATAAAAATATATATTATTCATTACTTACTTGGGATGTTACATCCTTCCCCCCTTTATAAAATTGTGTCCCCGCAAATTATTTACTTATCAAATAAATGGGGGGTACTTATCCCTCATTACATTTTCAGATTCCCATGTTGCCTCTTCCATCATGTGGTTTTTCCACAAAACCTTTACCTAGTGAATCACCTTATTCCGTAACACTTTCTCCCTGTGGTCAAGAATCTGGATAGGTTGTTCCTCATAAGATAGGTTCTGTTCCAGTTGAACTACCTCTGCACTCAAAACATGAGATGGATCTGACATATACTTTCTCAACATCGAAACGTGAAAATCATTGTGTACCTGAGATAAACTCGGAGGTAAAGCCACTCGGTAAGAAACTGATCCAACTCTCTCCAGAATTTCATATGGTCCAATAAACCTTGGACTCATCTTTCCTTTCTTACCAAATCTCATCACACTTTTCTAAGGAGAAACCTTGAGAAAAACATGATCACCTACCTCGAAAGATAGATCCTTCCTCATGTTGTCCGCATAACTCTTTTGCCTGCTCTGAGCTGTTCTCATGTGCTTCTGAATCAGCTGAACTTTTTCTGCCATCTCTTCTACCAATTCTGGTCCCATCAACTTCCTTTCACCCACTTCATCCTAGAATGATGGAGTTCGACACTGCTTACCATATAATGCCTGAAATGGTTCCACCTGTATACTAGAATGAAAACTGTTATTATATGAAAATTCAACCAAAGAAAGATATTGGTCCCAAATTCCCTGATAATCCATAGTACAAGCTCGTAGCATATCCTCCTATGTCTGAAATGTTCGTTCTGACTGCCCATCTGATTGAGGATGAAAAGCTGTACTAAAATTGAATTTAGTACCCAACGACTCTTGAAGGCCTTTCCAAAAGTTAGAAGTGAACCTGGGATCACGATCAGATACAATGGAGAGAGGAAATCCATGTAACCTGACTATCTCTTTAAGATACAAAAGGGAAAGTTGATCTAGGGAAATAGTATCTCGTACAGAAAGGAAATGAGAAGATTTGGTCAAGCGATCAACAATAACCCAGATTGCATTATTACCTCGAGATGTCTTCGGTAATCCCACAACAAAGTCCATGTATATATTCTCCCATTTTCACTCTAGCACTGGTAAAGGCTGAAGCATCCCTTTTGGTAACTGCCACTCTGCTTTAACCTGTTGACATGTCAAACACTTCACAGTAAAATCAGAAATATATCTTTTCATTCCATCCCACCAGTAATACTTCCGCAGATCTCTGTACATCTTAGTACTGCCAGTATGAACTGAAAACGGAGAACTATGAGCTTCACATAACAACTCTCTCTTCAACTGTGAATCACAAGGCACACACAATCTCTTCCCAAATCTCAAAACGCAATCATTATCAATGTTGAATTCAGGCAACTTACCTTTCTGAACCATCTCTACCTTTTTCTGCAACTCACTGTCTTTCTTCTGTGCTTGCTTGATTCTATCTGATAGAGATGATCTCACTGATACCTGAAACAAAACAGAATAACTTCCTGCACCAACAACTTCTATGCCAATGTTCATCAAATCCTTAACCAAAGGATCACGTTCCAAACACAACATTGCTAATGAAGCATTACTTTTTCGACTAAAAGCATCAGCCACTTTATTTGCTTTTCCCGGATGGTAATGAATTGTACAATCATAATCCTTGATTAATTCTAGCCATCTCCTTTGTCTCATGTTCAATTCTTTCTGAGTGAATATATACTTTAAACTTTTGTGATCAGTATATATTTCATACTTTACTCCATACAAATTATGCCTCCAAATTTTTAAAGAAAAAACAACAGCAGCTAATTCCAAATCATGTGTAGGGCAATTTACCTCATGAGTTTTCAACTGTCGTGAAGCATAAGCAATTACCTGATCATTTTGCATTAGGACGCAACCAAGTCCTTTCAATGAAGCATCACTGTAGATAACAAACTCACCATTCCTGGAAGGTAGTGCCAAAACTGGAGCATTAACCAATCTTATTTTCAATTACTGAAAACAATCATCACATTCTTTTGTCCAGATAAACTTAACACCCTTCCGAGTTAGCTTAGTCATTGGACTAGATAACCGTGAAAAATTTCTAACAAACCTTCGGTAATAGCCTGACAAACCAAGGAAGCTAAGAATCTCAGTTACATTTGTGGGTCTTGGCCATTCTTCAACAACTTTTGTTTTTTCAGGATCAATGGTTATGCCATCTTTTGAAACAATGTGACCAAGGAAAGAAATTTGTTGCAACCAAAACTCACTTTTTCTGAATTTCACATACAATTTATTTTCATTTAAGGTTTCAAAAATGACCCTTAAATGTCTTTCATGCTCCTCTTTAATTTTAGAAAACACCAAAATATCATCAATGAAAACCACCACAAACCTATCCAAGAACTCATGGAAAATTCTATTCATTAAGTCCATGAATACAGCAGGTGCATTGGTTATCCCAAAAGGCATTACTACAAATTCATAATGGCCATATCTCATACGGAACGCGGTCTTCGGAATATCTTCCTCCTTTACCTTCAGCTGATGGTACCCCGATCTCAAGTCAATCTTTGAAAAATACTGAGCTCTCTGGAGCTGATCACACAAATCATCGATATGAGGCAAAGAATATTTGTTCTTAATAGTGATATTATTTAAGGCCCTATAATAAATGAAAAGTCTAATAGAACCATATTTCTTTTTAACAAATAAAACAGGATCACCCCATCGTGATGTGCTAGGTCGAATGACACCTTTCTCTAATAAATCTTGCAATTGCTCCTTCAACACTAAAAGTTCAATTTGAGCCATTCGATAAGGGGGTTTTGAAATTGGCTTAGCATCAGGAACTAATTCAACAATAAACTCAACTTCCGGATCTGGTATTATTCCAGGAAACTCATCAGGAAAAACATCAGGATACTCATTTACCACTGGCACATCATTAATCTGAACAATTCCTTTATTTTCAATGATGTGTGCAAGGTAACATTCATTTCCATCTTTTACAAGTTACTTGGCATCTTGATAAGTTATCAACAGTAAGGGTTCATTCTTGTACAGAAACTGAAATTCATTCTGAAAAGAAACATCTTTAGCTCTACAGTCAATCTTAGCATGGTAAATAGAGAGCCAATCCATACCCAGGATAACATTAAACTCTACTAGAGGTAGAACAATAAGGTTTTCAAGTAGGTTCTTTCCACAGATAAGGATAGGAAGATTCTTATAAATTCTTTTGGCCTCAAAATTTCCCGCAGGTGTTTTTACCACAAGTTCAGGAGTCATTTCTTGAGATGGTATTCCCATTTTACTAGAAATGTTTTCAGAGATGAAAGAATGTGTAGACCCCGAATCAAACAACACACTGGCACAATCTGAAAAAACAAACAAAGTACCCGATACAAATTCATTTGACGGCCTGACATCTTCTGAAGTAGTTGCAATGGATTTAACCACCCCTTTATTCTTGTAGTCTAACTGCTTCCCATCACTCAAGCTCTTTGTCGGACACTCATTTGCATAGTGACCCATCTCATTTCACTTATAACATTTCACTACCTATAAATCAAATTTGTTCTTACATTCACCTTGATCATTTTCAGTGCAATCACGAGCCTTATGTCCCATATTAACACATCGGTAGCACTTTCCAGAATTCAGAAGACATTCCCCAGCACGACTTTTGCCACATTTATCACAAACTGGAAACATAGTTTTCTTACCATCAGAGTTTTTTGAAGAATTCTTACATTTCTCCTGCCACCTCGATCTCTTCTTCTGCTGGTTGTTATAGAACACTTGGTCATCGGCAAACTCCATTTCCACCTTCTCAGCACATCGAACAAGATTTTCATAACTTTTAAACTCACGAGAAGCTAATCCCCTTCGATATTTTGGCTTTAATCCTGAGTAAAAACGATTGATTTTACTATCAAGTTCTCGGATAAAATTTGGAGCATACCATGCCAATCGAGTGAACCTTTCTTCATAGGTAGCCACTGAGTCTTCCTCTTGCCTCAATTCCAAGAATTGCCTTCCAATCCTACGTCGAACAGCCTTAGGAAAATACTTCTCAAGAAACATACCTTTGAATTCATCCCAGTCGAGAGCATCAATCTCATCAGCGTCCCTGATATTTTTAACCATCGACCACCACTGATCTGCCTCACCCTCCAAACGGTAAATAGCAAGACTAACCTTTTGATTGACTGAACACCACATTACATCGAAAATATTCTCCCGTGCTTTAATCCACCCTTCAGCTAGCACAGGGTCAGATGATCCTCTGAATGATGGGGGATGTTGCCTCATGAAATGTTCCACCACTGACATGTTCCTCTGCGGTTGCTCTGGCTGATCTCGTGCATGGATACCACCACCATTTATATCCTGAGTCAACTGCGCCATTACTGCAACAAACTATTTAGTTCCAATTCCGGCCATCTCAGGATGCTGATTTGGAAGGTTATTTCCTTCTGTATTCCTTCCTAGCACTGCTTACCTGTTTCCTCTTCGGAAAACCATTCTGAACAAACATGTCTTAGATGAAGTAACATGGTAATCTTCAAATGCTATATCACTTCAATTTGACCAAAAAAAATATTTTTGAATAATCATTTAATATAATTCTAACTCCTAAAGTTATCTAAACTAACCTCTGATACCAACTATAAGGCCCCATCCTTAAAACTTACTTAATCTTGAGTTATTACAAGATTACACATTGAGGATCTTTTCGGGTTTAGAGTTTTAGAGAATTAGATCGTAAAACGTGAATTACATTCCACATATAACCAAAGTGGTTACATAAAGATAGTATTCCTCTTTCCCATCAATGGAAACATATTTAAAATAAAAAATGGATTCTTTCTTGACACTTACTTGACACTTTCATCATATCATGTACCTTTCCCTTGACCTGTGAAAAACATTTAAAAAATACTTGGGATGAGCATAAAAAGCTTAGTAAGGGATATAAAAATACGGAAAGGAAACATGGGTACATATATACATAAGAATGAAATCATACTTTACCCATAAAGAATAATCACTTTATCATACCTCATCAAAACATGAATAAATCGTAGAAATCATAAGACATAAAGGTAACTTGAGGCATTCATAACATTCTTACGTAGGGAGTAACCCTCTTGGTTACGTTTGGAATACACATCACAGTATATTCCCTAAATCTCTTCTGAGAAACCTTAATGTTTCACTCCTTCGTGTTACCCAATGCATTGGAGAGCTATATCGGGCTCACCCGCCCTTAGTTTATCACGGAACCACCCGTCTTCATAATAATGCCCAAGAACCTCAACATAATCGTATCACATAAAACATGCATAAAGTAAACATAACATTCCCACATTTCAATCAGAAGATATCAATACAACACATTGATATACAAACATTATGAAAACCATTTTTTATACCAAAATAAAAGAAAAGTAAAACATGGTATTTATTTTTCTTTTAAAAAGAAGGTATGTCTTGTAGAGGAAACCGAAACTCAAATAACGGTCACGACGGCGGAGAAGTCGTTGTCGCCACATACGTACGACAAAAACATTCCCTTTTGTCGTTTAGTAAACGCTTCGTATAAAAAAGATTACTTTTGAATAAACGTAACAGTCAAGGAGTTTATACACCGTATAAAAGAAAGTTGTGTATAAAATAAAATATGCCTCAATGATAGGAGATTGAGACGAAGTCCCATACCTCGGGTCCGACTTGGCTTGATTCTTCTTTAATGTCCTGAATAATAAACATGAGTTAATTTCTACTTATTTAATAACCTTTTTCAAGTTTCATTATTCCTTTTATATCACTTATTTCCATGTCATGAACACTATGTAATTATTTATGTTAATAACGGTCGTTTTAACGATCATTGGTACTTGAGTCAAAAATAAGCCATTTATAATTTCAAGTTGTTCATGTATCCATTATATCCAGAATAGTATTCATGATGTATATATTATATATGTAATATATATCCAGTACATGCATGCATTTATAATAATACATCATCATTTAGAGGTAAGAAATGAAATGCACCGTTCATGGAGACGGTAAGCCGTACGTACGCATGAACGCTACTTCCATTTATATTTCATATTTTATAGAATGGAATCATAATGATATAAAGTTATATTATAATTCCAGTATAATATCATATATAATATCATAGTTCCATCCTTTATACGTCCCACATATGGTATTTAACGAATCAAATCACTTTGAGGGGGCGGTAGTCCGCACTTCCTTAAATGAAGATATCACGTTTACCCATAATGGAAACCATAAAGGTATGCCCAAAATGAAAAATAAATAAGCTTAAGGAAAACATAAACATATTATATATCATATATAAATATAGTGACATCTTAATGGCCACCTTTGAAGGTGTTAAATGAGTATTGAACAATCATCGTTTCGGGAGGCAGAATTTCGCCATCCACGGAAACCGTATGTTCTTTAACCATTTGATGTAGTTGTGTGAGAGTGTAGCTCGAATAAATCTTATAACAACATCCTAGTATATTGAATATACTACTGTTGTTACAAAAGATGTAAATAAAAAGAGTTTACGGGTTTGGAGAAGTAAAATAAAACAAATGAACATGAGAGAATGAATTACCTTTAAAAGTGTAACTTCTTTTGATTTGAGCCTAAAGGCTTCCTTTGAAAGGATTATGCCCAAAGGGAATACACTAGGATGAGTAGAGGGATTTGGAGAGAGTAAATGGGCATGGTATGGCCGAGCCAAATGCTTTTGGAGTGTGGGTAATGAGGTAGAGGTGGGGGCCTTTTATAAGAGGAGAGGAGGGGCACTCTTGGAAAGTAATGAAATATTACTTTATTTGAAAATGAGTTTTGGATTTAAATGGTCCCATATTGATATAATTCTAGGATAAGGTGATAAGGGTTCGAAATCTACCCATCCAATAGTTTTTGGACATGTGTAGGTTTTAGATATTACATTATCTTTCTATTTTATTAAAATCCTTTATTAATGAGGTAATCGCTACATCATTATGATGTCATAAATACATTTATTTATTTAATGTAAAAAAATTATAAAAATATACTATGATGTAGTTAACCGTTTTATATTTCCAATTAATATTTATAGTCAAAAATATGACTTGTATAACCCCATATAAAAATTGTTTTCATAAAACATATTATGTTTGTTTCATTTTTACTTTTACATTAAATAAAAAGTTATTTATGCCATTTCCCAAACAAAGTGGCTCCATGGTGACCCCAAGTTGACCCATGGCTTGTCTTGGTCGGCCATGACACATAAAATAAGGTTAGGACATGTGTCTAGGTTATTTCATATTATTAATGCATTATTTTTACCTTAAACTACACTAATTACCACTAACCGCGATTAAAAACTTAATAAGTTACTATTCACCAAAAAATTATTTTAATCTCATTGAGCAACATTTTACCTCTTAAAGAAAACCATGTATGTCGGATTTTTGAAATTAAAAACACAGAGGTGGCAAAATTTCATTTAAACGAAAAATCAGTTTCTTTAACTACCACTTAGTGATTTCACTATTCATCAAAAATTGAAGTTTTTCAAAAAAAACCAAAGCTTCACCCTAAGATATATTTGATATTCCAAATTAAAAAATGAAGCCTATTTTAAAAAAATCAAATCATATAAGTCACATTAATTAATTTAATAATTAATTCCCACTGTCATTACAAATAGCGTGTTTTTATGAAACAATAAGTATCAAAAGATTGATACTAGTTTAAGTCCAATTTCAAAGTGAAATTGATTACAATGACCATCATTGGATAAAATGGTAAAAATATATTCTAATTTCACTTCAAAACCAATTCAAAAGATAATCTAATCATATAAATAAATTAGATTAAGAAGCAGTTTTGATGTAAAATGAAGTATTTTTCACTATTCATTAAAAAATGAACATTGTCTGAAAAATACCAAAAATTCACACAAAGTAAATTTTGATGTCCCAATCATAAAGATTAAGTTTATTTTGACAAAAATAGTTTAAAAAATTTTCAAAAGATAGATTCAAAAATAGTTTGCCATCAAAAGGCAGTAAAACAATCTTTTAAAAATATTAGTGTATTCCATGCTTAAGATTGGATTTATTTTCATTTTATGCCTCTAAAACACTATCTAATTCATTAATAGACAGAGATAAAAATATCTACTATTCATTACTTACTTGGGATGTTACATATTTAATAATTAATGTAATTTTAATTTTAAATTTTAATTATTTCATCAAATGTGATTTGACTTGAATGTAGCCAATTGGTAAAGAATTTCATAACCCAATTTCATTCCAATGGGTTATATTAATTCTTCGTCATTTTGATATTATAAGATTATATGGGTAATAACATTTATTATATAAAATTATAATGAATATTTTTATGTAGATATATATTTACTACACATAGTCGATTCATTTATTAATTCCCACTTCAACCTTATGACCATTATAAGGGTTTCCCTTCATGAATTGTCTTATTTGGCACATATGTTATATTATACACCTATAATATTTTATCGGGTGTATATAATTATGATTTTATATATTTTTCATGAATATATTTTATATCCATGGCATTTTTTTTATTTGATGTTATTTCAATTAAGGAGATTATTATTAAAAATTTAGAAAATAAATAAGGGTTTATATCATAATCACATTTTAATCGAGATTGTTTTTGACTAAATTTTAATTTAAAGAAATTATATCATCATTTTATAATTTTTTTATTTTAAAATAATCTAGTTATTCATGATATTTTTATGTAATTGTACCATTTTTTCTCTTTGGTACTTATTTTGTTTAACGAACCTTATTTTCACCAAGGTCTGTATTATTAGTTTTTCAAATTTATTTTCTCAAATGGACCAATTAATCATGGATACTAATTTAAAGGTGGTTACAGGTGCGACCAAGCCTCATTTAAAGCTCAGAGTCCTGAAATGCGAAGAAAATATAGGGCCACATGGTTATAAAAAATGAAACCAACCATCACACCCAATTTTTCTGAAACCATGCAGTTATAGAAAACAGAGAACTATTGGTAAAATGTTTTTTTTGAAACCATGTGACCCAAGGAACACATCCATGAAATTTTTCTGATATTTAGGATAGATCCCTTTTTCATGGTTAGTGCACAGTTAGGAAAATTTTGTGCCTAATCGTGCGAGGTTCACCATTATAGATATGACTAGAACATAGTTTGAAAACAATGAGCCTAATCCATGCTCCCCCATTTTTTGACATGAAAAGTGATTTTTCCCATAATTTAATCTTAAAATATTTTTCTTCATTCCCATTCTTCCTCCAGTGGAACAACATACTATTTTTTCACCCAAGAAATCAAAATATCTTCAAACCTGGATTCACTTTTAGCTTCTATATCTGGTGTCAGTTTTGTTTTCTATTAAAGGAATTGGGATCCTTAAGATTTTTTATCCATTGATATTACCTTATATAAACGTTTATTTATAGAAACATCACTATATTTAGGTGTAAGCTTGTTTCCCATATTTTCAGGGTGTTTTTCTTTTTCTCATATCTATTCCATCCTTCTCTAAATCTGAGTCCAATATTGAGTGAGGATTCGTCTACTTCCCTAAGGTAACTGGTTATGTAGTTTCCCCTTTTAGTTTTGACTCATTGTAGCTATTCCATTGTCCCACATTCCTGTGTTTCTTGACATATCCCTTTAAATGAATTTCTTTTAGAAAAATTGTCCACCACACCTTGTTATACCCATATTGATCATTATTTAGAAGTTCAGTAGTTTTATATAACTTATATTTACACCCAAAGGGTGTGCCATGTTCATTTAACCTTGTTGGTTAGTTGGTTCAAATTCCCAGAATTCTTTTTTATCCTTCGACATAGATAATAAATGGAACTATCTGTGATATATGAATGTTTATAGAATCCAAGGCATCTCTTAGGTGTCTCGTTTGACTTATAATTGGACTTTTCTAGGTATGTATTTTTTTTATGAACAATATATCCTACCTTAAACTCCATTTTATCATTATAAATGAGTTGTCATGATTTTTTAAATTTATGGATATAAAAGTGTATAAAATTTTCATTATATGGAGGATTTAAACTAATTGATTCAATTAAATGAATGAAATGATTTTAATTACAAATAGTGGCCCGACCATTCCAACTAATGCGTACTATATAAATTGTTCCTTGTGAATTGTATTTATTTGAATAAAGTGAACCTTTCCTAATGGGATATATCTAGGGATTTACCTCATGTTTTATTATATAAGTATGCATATGCATAATTCATTACTTGTATTTATGGTATAGATGAAAGATATGTATGGGAGGTGAAACCCCATTATAATTATAAATAATATTCTTGTTTTTAAAGGTTGTGAAATGATAGTAACATATTTTTTTGGGAATAATGGTATCATTTCCCCTTACATTGGGTGTTGAGCATGATGTCTCACACCATCAACAATGGTTGTACAATGGGATTTATGCCCCACATCCATATTAAAGTGATGACATGATGTCTCTCTCACCACACTAAGTATCCTACATGATGTATCACACTCTAATTGGGATATAGTGAATGTACCCTATTGCTCGCTCTTATTGGATATTTAGACTAGTCATGGATGTTTGAGTTATGCCCTAGTCCATACAGAAACAGTATTTTGTTTATATAGACACTTAAATCTAAAATTAATTGTTTATATAGGTGGATTAAATATTTAATTTTTCTATATTTATATATAGTATTACTGTATATATATATATATATAGTAACTAATCAGACTTCTAGTGCTTCTATGAGAGGTAGTAGGTAGACCAAATAGGTTTCCTATTGGAACTTCCAAGGGAGGTTAATTTATTTCATCATTGTTTTCTTATTCTATTTATACAAACACACTACTTGGTTATAAGAACTACTTTAATTACACATAGATTCCTTTGTTTTTGGAATACTGTGATTTTAATCTCACACCTTACCCAGGTTTACATTAGTACTCATGAATATTATCTATCTGAAGGTATTGATATTATCAAGAACCCTTCTTCAGGTTATTGATATTATTATTTCTATATGTATCATAGAAGAAAAGGATTGAGTATATGCTTGAGATTCTAGTGGAAATTTTTTTTATTCATTTTCTAATTTTGTATAGCATGATTATATCCTTGTTACCATATTCCCATTTTTATATATTACCATTACATGAATCAAAATATTGACACTTCTATATAGGTTTTGATATTTATTTACTCATTTGTTATCTTATTCATTATTTTACTTCTTATTTACTATATTATATTTACTTATGCTTCCAAAGTTTATTTACTATGATGGTTCATATTATGAATATGTTTTTAACTATTTCTATTTTATACCACTGTGCTAACCTAAAAAGTGGGTGTTTTCTCCCTACTATACCACCTTTTCACCCTCACTGTTAGTCGATAGCCTCTGTCATACAAGGATTTCCGGTTGAGGTCATCTAACTCCCCATCTTGATGAACAAGTTATGTGGAATCTGTGTTGGGATGTTATAAAGTGGCACCATATCCTTTTCTTCCTTGGTCTAACAATTTTTGTATTAGAAAAGAGACTATGAGATAAATGAATTTGGAATGGTCCCTATGCTTGAATGTAACTAAAACATGTATTGGTGAAACCCAAATTACCTGGGATGGGTAGTTTTTTTCTAGATTATACAATTTATAGTTGATAAAACTTCTCCATTGGGTGACACAATTGTTTTATAATGTTATTATTGTTGGTATTATTGAAATTATATTTACTTACATGGTCCGATGAAATGAGGTTGTTCATTTGGATCATGCATTATGATAGAAATATTAGGACAAATATACTATGATTTTTTTAGGTCACCTATACTTCTAGCATGTATTATCCAGTGATATATTTTTATATCTTTAACATGTATTGAATTGAAATGAAAATTATTATATGGATTGGAAAACATAGTTAATACTTAAGGTGCTTGTCTTAACCTAATAGTTTTTTCATGAATATGTTAAAGAAAACACCTTAAGCATTCAGTTAGGGAACGTTGATCCAGGGAACACTGGTCAAATGAGTTTGAATGTGCTATGATGAGGGTTAAGTGGTTTCCATATTTTGGTTCATAAAAAGTAATGACCATTTGGGATTATCAATGATAATCAACCAAATTCAACTATTGAGTGATTTTAATATATTTAACCCGGCATAAGATTACAATGAATATGAATCTTAATGTGAAATTGGCTATCCTATATACGTGAAACCATGGCACATACCTAAACATATCATTATTAGTGGGTAGATAATTATATATTATGTTTTAAAAGACTATTTTGGTCTTTTTATATCTTCTTGACCTAGTTTGGTGAGCGTGTCGAGATGCATGATCATTTATATAGGAATGATTTATACCTATCCTAGTTCCTATCAGAATTATCTTAAATTTATTAAATATCTTCTAAGGAATGTGTTTGTAATTTTATTATCGTGCCACCATAATTTCCTCTCATCACACGCCCTCATTGTAGCGACGAATATTCCTCAGAGGTGAATATCCTTGAGCCCCCAATGATTCCTATAACAGTTCCACGGATGGAACCTACTCGTATACCTAATATGGGCATAAAAACCTATTTTTGAAAGGGGTTTTATCCATGTTGAATAATATTAATGACATAGTTTATCCTTACCTAATTATGGAAGAGTTGAATCAATAATTTCAGCAGAAGAATCCACCCACCTTTTTTGGGGATGTCAGACACTATTTTGTTGAGTCGTGGATCAATGCCATCCTGTTTAGTTTTTGAGCCTCTGGGGATTCCTACAGAGTGAAGGGTCAAGATAAATACATATATTATATGAAATTATATAAATATATTGTGGGATTTTATCACAGGTAGATCGAAATCACAATAAGATTTGGGTAGATTTCTAGATGATATAGTATTGCTGCTTCTTTCCCCAAACACTGAGGGTATGCAAAGCCATAGGGTTAATAAACCTATAGTAGGGAAGTATGTTAGTTATTGAATACTATACTCATTTTAGTGAGCATTTATAGTTCTCTCCAACTATAGATATTGATGAATTTATGTCCTCTAGGCGATTCAAGGATGGGATGACATGCTTCATCAAGTCATAGGTCAATGTGTTTTTGGTAAACTAGCATTTTTGAAAATTTCAACCAGGCCCTTTTTATTGATAATAAAATGAAGGAAGATGAAGGTGTGAGTTAGGGTGGTTTGAAACATAGGTCTATCTGTACTTATTCGTCTTGGGAACAAGATTTGTCTTGAAGGTTCTCATGGAGGTAGCAGTATCCAGGCTCCTTGAGTTAATAGCTTCATGATTTTTCACTTGTACAGAAAGTAGGGAGATACTAATCATCATTTCTTGAGTTTTATAGTGGAGTACAGAGGCTATGGAATAGTGGTACATATTAATCATTATTGTAGAACCTTTATGATAGCATCGGGGTAGTAGGAATATATTCTTACTCCATGACTGGGAGTGGGACTAGTTATATCATTAAAGGAACGCAACTCGCATTCCCCAAACCGATCAAGCTATGTTGGTGGTCGAGTTAGAGGAATTCGGACTCATGATTCTTAATGTCAACAGAGTTGGATTGCTCATGATATTTAGGTAGTGACATCGAGACACAATACATGGTAGTTTCATGAATTCTCACCTACTCTAGAGGAGTAGAGTGCCAAACCATCTAATATAAGAGGTATTATTATAGTTACCTCCACATTAGTGTCTTATCTATTTGAAACGTGACTATATCACTCACTTTTATATAAGAATATAATGGAATTTAATGTCCTATATATCAAAAACTTTCATGGTGTTAGGATTCTTGATACCCCATTCAATATCTATTCAAAGGGAGTTTTTTGTTATAAAGATTATCACCTTGAGATAGGTGGTTATGTTTTTATATGGATTCTATTCATATTTGATATGGTGGTATTTTATTTAATCATTGGTATGGATTGGTTAGTTACCTATTAAGCTCCTATAGATTTCTATTATAATTGGGTGATTTTTTTGTAACCATAGGGAATTAGGAATGTGTATAATGAAGAATGGGATGTTAGTGAGAGACAAGTAGGACAAGAGCATCAGAGGATAGGTAATGTGATAGCTTACATTACTAGTATTTTCATAGAAAACTAGTGGTTACAACCCCCTATTTTTTGTATATAGTGGAGTATTTTAGAGACTTATTTCTTAATGATTTATATGGTCCACATTCAGTGTAATATGTTGGGTTTTCTATTGAACTAGTTTTAAGACTAGGACCAATGACCATTCCTCCGTATAAGATGACACCTTATGAAATCCTGAAGCTCATGAAATAGATTGAGGATATAGAATATAATGTATTTATACACCACAAAACTTATCCTTGGGGTTTAATAGTACATTTTTCAAAAAAAAATAGGGTGGTACCTTGAGGATCTGTTTGGATTAATGTAGTTTGAGCCATCTTACAATGAAGAATAAATATCCACTACCTATATTAGAGGACATATTAGATAATATTTTAGGAGAGAGAGTGTTTTAAAATATATAAATGAGGTTCAGATGTCACTAAGTGTGTATCAGGTCACCATACATACCTCACAAATCATTCAAGACAAATTATAGTTTATCTGATTACCTAGTCATACTGTTTGGACTAATGAATGCACAAGCCATCTTAGTGGATTTTATGAATCAATTTTTTCATTGGTAAATGAATTCATTTTTTGTATTATTTTTTAATGACATATTTGTGTATTAACATTCTATACAAAACCATGAAACCCATCATTAGATCACAATAAATTAATAGAAAGACCATTGAATCAATGGTAAGCTCAGTAAATTCTTATATTGGATTGATAAAGTCCAGTACCTAGGTCACATTATCATGGAGTCAGGTGTTTCAGCCGACTAGAAGAAATCTAGAGTTGTAGTTTTCTTATAGAATATGATGAATGTTTTTAACATTTACCTTTTATTAGGGATTATCATATATTATAGAATCTATTCATTGATTTCTCAGGATTTTAAGCCCCATTTACATTGTTGAAAAAGAAGGATGGGAAAGTCCTTTCTATAGAATCTTGTGAGGTATCCTTTCTAGAGTTGAAGGGCTATATGATTTCCGAACCAATACTAATTAATCTAGTTCTAGGTGTAGTTATACTATTTATTATGAGGAATTAGGTATTAGATATTGTTATTTTTTGATCCAAGATGAGAATGTCACTGCTTATGGGTCTAATCAGTTCATGCCTCACAAGTAGTATTACCCAACACGAAACCTCAAGTTAGAATATTTAGTTAGTGTTCTACACTATTGGAGACACCATATACATCGAAAGAATTTCAGGGTATTCATCGATCACAATAGCCTCAAGTATATTTTGTCATAATGAGATCGAAATATATGGAAGAATTGGATGGTCAAGTACCTATAATCATTTGGTTTCGAGTAGGACTACATGAATGGTAAAAGAAATGTTGTAGACGATGTTTTGAATAAAAGAAGTCTATCCCAGGTGGTTCAAGAATCCATTTAAGAATGGAAGATCAAGGCCTTATTCCTAGGGATGCATGTTGAGGTTTATGTGGAAATTGGTCATACTATCCTCTCATCCTTAGTAGTGACATCCAATATTTCGAAACATGTAAGAATGGGGAAACTATCTAATCCTAGAGGACTTTTCCTAATGTAAACTGTCTTAGACGATGATATATGTTTGGGTTCAACTATGGATGGGGATGATACATTATTGTTCAATTGGTGTGTATGGGATCCAACAGACATCAGAGAGGATATGTGATAATATAAGGCCTCAATAATGGCAGTCCATACATGTGTAACACAAATGTATCAGGATCTACATCACTATTATTAGTGGCCTATGATGAAATGTGAGATTGTTGGACTCATCCCTCGATATTCCAACTATCGACTTATGAATGAAGAAAATCAAAATCTGGCAGGGATTTTACTATTTTTTTCCAATCCATAGATAAAATAGGGAAGATTTTAATGGATTTAGTGACTCGTGTACCCAAATCACCTTAAGGAAATAATACATTGTGGGTTTTCACAGATCACCTGATGAAGGCCACACACTTCTTAGGTAAGAACCCAGGATTTAATCAATGAATACTCCCTTAATATAATTATTCCATATTATATAAACTGGATAAAAGAACTTTGATAACACAATAAAAAAATTATAAATAATTAATTAATGAAATAAGAGGTATTTCTACAAATTAATGCAAATTTTCCAATGAAATAATAACATTTCTATAGGAACAATAATATGAACCTTATGAATATTAACCCCACCAAATAAATAGTAACCTCACCCATTAAATTTTAAATAATTGATAAGAATATTACAAATAAACGTGTTATATTATAATATCATAGTATAGGTAAATAAATGTTTTATAAATTATAAATTAATTGTTGATATTTTTCTTTCATATGTGTTAAATTATAATTTTATGATTAATTGAATAAATTATAAGAAAATTTAATTTCATAAAATATATTTATATAATAATAATTTTTTTGTCTTTTGATTTTAATATAATTTTGTTATACTATAATACATGTATCAAATTATTATAAAATTAGTTACAATTTGAAAAATAAATATTTTTCAGGTAAATGTTGATTTCAAGTAAAACAATTTAACATATTTAGAAGATTATTTTTATAAAATGGAATTACTTTTTGAATTCTAAAATTCAAAAAATGGTTAGGGTAATTTATTTGTATTTTTCTAAAATACATCACTTTATGGTGAAAAGTAAAATACGACAATTTTTTATAAATGCTACATACATGAATTTGTGAGTCATCATTGATGTAAAGATGGTGCAAGCATCATAATAAAATAAATAATTATCCCTTTATTATATATTTTCATGTGAATAAAAACTATTAATTTTTTTGAGCCAAAATAATAAACTAATGAATAAAATAATGAGAAAAAACCCCTCTCCTGCACTATTAGTACCCCAACCATACCTCTTTTTGTCACAAATTCAGATCTTGTAGACTTGTCAAAATTCTACCAAAACCTATTAACAATCAGTTCCCTCATTCATAGGTGGTTCTGGTCTCAACAAGATACCAAACTTTGGTTCCTTAAGGTGTTTATCAATGAGGATAATTCAAGTGGTAAAACCCTCTTTCTATCCCTTTTAATTTATTTTTTTCTTATCCTATTTTAACCACTTATATAAAAATATAAATGATATCCATAATAAATTTTATATAATATAAAAATATCAATGTAATGGAATATCCATCATTATACCCCTCCCTCTCCCTCTCTTTTATATTAAAAATAATATCATCTCCCTTGATGTGTCAATTTACCGACATCGTGGACCACACAATAATTGTCATTTAACGCCTTCAATGAAATTAATAAAAGAATTATATTGTTTAAAAAATATTTTAAAATTTATGTTATAAAACTTTTTTGTTATGAAACTACCATATATAAATAATATTGAATAATAAATCAAAATTATTTCATTGTTATCGAAAACGTGTTGTAATAATCTAAACAATTATCACTAATAACTTATCTACTGATTCATCCTCATACCGTATAAAAAAAATATTTATAACCATTAATTTTTTTATATTATCATTAATATAGAATAATTTTAATTTAATATAATTATTCTAATTTTACATAAACTTCATTACATATAAACAAGAGAACCGATCATGAAAAACCAGGAAACAAATGCCACCAAACGGTGAAACTAAACTCTCTTACGCTTCAAAAACACCATGAATGAACTTAATAAAACTATGAAGAATAAAATTAAATTATAAAATGTTATATAATTGAAAATTAATGATTTTAATTTGAATATCTAGGATATTAATGGGAGTAAAGAATTCAGACATAAGGTAAGGGGATTCTAGAACCCAACTCTATTTCTATAGGTTTTACATGTTTCCTTCCCTTTTCAATATGAATGTTCCCTTGATCTTACATAAATATAATTTTTTCCTCCAATTTTATTTTATAGAAATACATTATTCCAATATGATTCCCTAAAAAATTCAATGATTTTTCCTAATGAACACTTCTTTCCAAAAATAAGTATTTTACATCTCATGATATTGTCTCTTCTTCACTCAAAATTTATTATTCATTTAAAAATTAGGTAATTCACTATTTATTTTGGGAAACAAAAAGATTATTCATGAAATTATAATTTTTTAAATGAAACCCAATCCTTTCTAGGTGTTTTTTATATCTAATTTTGATATATGTTTTATGTGGAATGAATGATTATATAAATGTTATGATGTGACAGTTGCACTCAGAATTATATAGCATATGTAAATGTTATGAGGTGATGGCTTCACCAGGAAATATAAAGGTCTCTCATGAATTGGGTAATTATATTTATCTCATGGGATATTTTGAAATATTCATGAAAATGACGTTATCTTTGTTTAAATCTGTGTGAGGTTGTAAAACACTATGACGTGATGTTACATTTTTATGCATTTCCACATTCTATGAAATAATCTAATGTTTCCTCAAATGATTTTGATGATGTGTCTTTAATTATGATAATGATTATTATCACTAATGTTTCAAGCATATTATTTATACTCTTTATTGGGATTTTATGTATACCCCTTATTTAATATATATCTTTAGGTGAATACTTATACTAAGGAGAATATGAGGGCCACTAAGAAGGTAAAAATGAATTAAATAAATGTATATGTTTTATTTTATAATTTTTTTTGTTTAATACTAATTTTCCCAAGACCCTAAACTTATTAACCCTCAATTTTTATCACTATTATGTTCTTATCTTTATCATGATGTAATAGGCATAAAATAAAAAACAAGAGTCATTATAGTTGGTATTAGAGCATGATTTAGTTAATTTTGGAATTAGGATTATAGAACCTTAGTGAAAACCCCAATTACGGGGCTTAGTATAAGAAAGCACCAAATAATATTTGTTTTAGAGAATTATAAACATATGGATCCAAAATGAGATGATTTTCTAGTTTATTTCACTAATGATTGATTGATTTATTCCATAATTTTTGACTTATGATTTTTTTCAAACCATTTTTATTTTAGAAAATGTTTTGAACCTGGATAAAACAGGCCAAAAACCAGTGTGAGGGGCAATGATATAATTTACCAAACAACATCCCCAATTCTCTAGGAGGTTGATTTAAAAATTTCTTGGTGATGATTACCATGGTATCTATGTTTATAAAAAATTACTAGAATAATGTGTAATGTACGGCTTCACCTAAGAGGGAGAAACTGACCATCGAGTAATTTATATGGAAAAGGCCATAGTCCATTAGTTGATCTTCCGAACCACATGTCACAGAACATTGGGCCAACTGAATGGAGAAGATATTTTCAATTATTTACTATTATGAGACGAAGAATGTGACTTTGTCCCAATATCATTTAGTTAGAGTGACTGAACAATGGTGGGAATTGATTAGGAACACAAAAACAAAGGAAAAAATTGATGAGAAGGAGTGGGAAGACATTAAGATAATCTTTCTTAATAATTATTTCCCTTTTTCTCTTCATACAATGATTTATCGAGAATTTATTGATCTAAATCAAATGTAATGTAAATAAATCATGATTTACCAATAAAATTTCACATTCCTTGCATGGTATGATTCAAGTTTTTTTATAAAAATGATATAAAAAATGATATATTATCTAGTGTCCTAAAAAAAATTACAAAGGCTCTGGAAATTCAATACTCTAGGAGTTAAGAATATTTTTTTTGATGTTCTCTCAAAGTAGAGATGATGTTTGGATAATGGCCCACATATATGGTGACAAGAAACCAAATATGGAATTTCAATATGTGGGATCTAAGGAGAAAGGTTGAAAGAAATATCAATCAACCACATGTCAAAAATATTGAAAGAATTATCAAGGGAATTTATTAAATGGGATGAGGAAATTTTATAAGTGTAACACCCCATGATTTCATAGTATCATATCTCTTCAAAGTATTTCAATAACTTGTGCTACAGGCAACACTGAGTTCGTGCGCACCACGACTTACCAAACTAACCATTCAAAAAAGAGACTATGAATAGTATTAAAAAAATTTCAAATTTTATATATCATATGTAATTTTAACATTCATATTTTTTGATTCTTATTATTGTATAAGAAAATTTAATTTTTATGATAAAAGAGGTAATTTTCAATAATTGCTGGTTTTCCACCATTTAATAGAGAACCATTTTTAAATCCTATATTGACACTTTTAAATATTAACTTTGGTTACGATTAATTATTATTTATAATAGGGACATAAAAATTTAGTTGGGATAAAAAATTTGGAACTTTTCTGATAACATTAATATATTGATGAATAGTGAAAAAAATACTAAATTTTAATTAAAAAAACATTTTCAATTGAAATAATGTAAGGAGTTAAAGTATATATTTGAGTAGATTTAAAGTATAATTAGATTATATTTTTATCATTTAATATAATTTATTTAATTGGATGTAATTTCACATTTAAAAATGACCTAAACAAGTGTCAATCTTTTGATAGTTATTATTTCTTAAAAACATGATTTCTATTTTGACAATGAGAATTAATATTAAATTAACTTATGCCACATCTGTGTTTTGAATTTGTAAAAAAGGATTCCATATTTTGAATCAGTAGATTCTAATTGTGTAAATAGGTAACTTTTATTTTCAGAAATTATGAATAATTACATCAGTAAATATTTTATTTACCATGGTCAATGGGTAAGTCCGGTAAATAAGGGTAAACAATAAAATTATAATAATATTAAATTACCCTAAAACATGTCCTAACCCTATATGATAATACATGTACGACCATGGGCATCCTTGGGTCGATTTGGGGACCCCATGGAGTCACTTTAGAGTGATAATGGCTGTTCATATTTATTAATTTATAAGTAAAGACAAAAATGACATAAAGATATATCTTTTAGTAAAAAAATATTACATGGGGTTATATAAGATACCTTTTCGACTATAAATACTAATTATAATGATAAAATTAATTCCTACATAATATTATTTTATTTATAATTTTTATAAATTAAATAATTATATGTATTTATGACACATTAATGATGCATAAATTGCCATATTAATGAATGAATCAAATAAATGGTTTTATAAATATTAATAGAAATATAATTTAAAACTTTTTATGACAAAAATGTATTTTATAGATGAATATGAAATTTTATGGTTGACTCAATGTATTTGGTTCGATGTAATCAATTTGTTATTACTTCCAAAAAAACGAAATAGTAAATAGTGTCAAAATTGACATAAATGAGTTTTTAAAACCAATATTATATTAATAAATAATATAATAGTCCTAAAAATATAAGGTAATCCCAAATAAATTATATAATTATAATTATATCATTAATGAACCAATTCAGTTTCTCTTGAAATTTTATACTATGTTAATTGACCAATTATAATAATAATACAAGTATACAAGGTAAAAGTTAAACTATTTAAGTAATAGATAAATCTAAATGATAAAATTAATATGGTGCAAATACTAGTCTAAAACCTATTGGATTAGAGGTTTTAGTCCCATCCCCACATTATCCTCGAAATAAATCATTTTGGAGCCATTACAAACCAAAAATTATTTTATTATAAAATTATATTTCAATCTTTTCATAAGAGGCCCCTCACCTCTCTTATAATAGGGCACATCCCCTTATCACAAAATCACACCTCCAAAGCCATTTGGATCAGAAAAAACCTACCATAATTTCGTCCCATATTTTTTCAATTAATATTAGAGGCCGTACTATGATCATAAAGCTATCTTAAGGATCCCTTTTGAGCAACTGAAAAGGAAACACCCGAAGAAGAGGAAATAATTTCACCACCCTCTTTCAAGTTCTTTCCTTCTTCCACTCACCCTTTCTTTTTTGTTTCCATACCAACATAATATATCTAGTACTCTCTACATACTTTGATGTTATTATAAATATGTTACAATAATATTTGTTATTTTATCCAACTTATAAATGACAATGTCACTATACGTGCGTACGTACAACTTAACGTCTCCACGTCGTGGTGTAGTTTGTTATTCAAGCACTACATTATTTGGATGAGAATAATAATTAGTATAACTAATGTAAATAATAATTATAAAATGATAATGATTCTGTATATATTATATAACAGAAAATTACAGAAAATTTCTCCATCAATATAATGATATTGTTGCTCGTACGTACGTACAGATTACCATCTCCACGACAAGATGAGATTAATTCCCACGTCCACCATTCAATGACGATTATAATAATATATATTATTAATAAGTATGTAATATATGACATAATAATTCTACCAGATATATATATATATATATATATATTCATGTACTTACATGTATCTTATTCACTTACTTCCGTTCAATAATATAAGAAAACAGAAACAACATTTATGCGTACGTATGGCCTACCGTCTCCATAAAAGGTGCCATACAATTCATATATCTATGTATTATAAATATTTATTAACTAAATATATATGATATATAAATCAGGGTTTATATTCTGGAATTATTTAAATCATTATCTAAATTATATGATCAAGAATAAAAAGTTAAAACACTTATGATAAAGAAATAGATTAATACCCGAAATTTTAATTTAACATGGAAATCATTATAAAATGGGTAATATAAAGTCATAAATGAAGGATTTATGACATAATAAATATTAATAAGGTTATGTAATAATTTAATAACATACTATGGTTATTATACAGGAGGGTAAACATACCCTTGACCAAAGGAAAGTGCAAGGTAAGTATAAATTTCACTGTATATTTTTTATCTGAGGTTGTTTTTACATGAGTATATATTGGGACATATTTATTATCCTTGTACATGATTTGGAAAACTGTTTTCAAAGGTATTATTTTTATGTGAAAATTTTACTAAAACATCTTTTTAAATGTTTTAATGACTTATTCTTCCAAACCTTTCTCATTAATGTTCGTGTTTTCAAAATGGGTTTAAGGATTTATTTTTATGGACATTAATGTTTTAAAATGTTAATTCCATTCAAAATATTCAATGTGTTATGAGGTACTTTGATTAAAAAATATCCTTAAATGTATTCCATTCTAAATTGTGTTTCTTTTTTATGTTTTCAGGAAAAATGGATATTTCTCTCAAAAAAATTTACAAATTATTTTCAGCCATGTCATCGTCATTTGATGAATTTTAAACTTGTTTGAAGTTGAATTATTATGACACAAATCGTCCATATTGTATTTAAGGTTTTGTGATATGTTTGACTGTGGATGTGTTATTTATATACCTTATATGATTTATGATTAATGTATTTTCATTTTGTATGCTAGTATTTATAAGAATGTTTATGTCACATTTCAACCTTTTCATATAAAGAGTGTATTTGACATATAATGTGACGGGTGGATCCTTCTATAGCCCCTCGGTGCATCAGTAGGTGTCAATAGACAATTACACATGTAATTGGATGAGGCCTTTCGTAATTTGATATATGGTTTTGGCTTAGGAATTTATCATTTTTAGATGTCTTGGATGAGGCCTTGAAAAAATGTTTCAGAATGTCTTGCATTATACATTCCCTCTTTGTGAAAATAATATTGATGGTTTATGTGGTTATTCAACTAGTAGAATACAAATGACAATGTTTTTTTATGGAATTATTTACTCATCTCATATTTCTCCCATAAATTGATCATGATTGTTATTTGAAAGGCATGCATTTTTTATTATACAACATGCCTATTGTTTATGTTATCTGCTACTAAATTTTTTACCCTTACTCAACATTTTATCTCACCCCTTTCATATGTTTTATTTTCACATGATTTCCAAGAATATTATTATGATTGATATGTAGGGTTAAGCTAAAAGGGAATAATGGTGTTCTAAAAGAACTATCTATGCTATATTTTATGATTGAAATTATAACGTGAAGTTGATGTATGTAATCAATTTACAAGAATACTAAACAGATCAGTCATTCGGTACATTATTTCCTTGAAACATGCCAATGTATTAAAATAATGCACCGAATCTGGGTAATTGGGGTTGTGTCATTACATTTAGTATGAGAGGAATTTTAGTAGCAACCTTGGTAACCGGATTTAGAAAACTCTGATTAGAGAAAATTACCCTAAGATAGACTTAGAGGATTAATATAGAAGAACTTAATATAATTTTGGTAACGTATTTATTTTGTGAATTTTCCATGAAATACATCCCTTTTTGGATAAGAGTAGGTAGAGGCGACTCCGACACATATTTACCTACGAGTGAAATCTCTCACAAAGAGTTTCAAGCTTGACCTGAGGTATTTTGGTACATGACAAGGGGCCTTGCTACACTCTTGGTTAAGACACTTCTGGGGGATATTCTTTGGAGAAGTCACATATTCTTTACAAGCGATTATATAGGATTCATGAGTAAATACTTCCTCAATGAAAACATTTCTTTGATTACACTTTATCTGTATAAACTTTCCAATTTATGTTAGGTATTGTAGAAGTTTGGTATTATGAATTTCCCTTCATAAAATAACCTAGTGTATGAGATTATTTAGATATGGTTCCCAGTAGAAGGAATTATAACTCCAATAATACACATGATCCAAAGAGTAATATGGATCCTATCTTTCATGATATTAAACCAACTTTTTGAAGGGAAATTTTCTCCCACGTATTATAATTATATAAAGAAATAGTATCATGTGATAATAATATGAGTAAAGAACTCTCTATGTCCTATAGATTTAATGGGAAGCCAGAGAATAAAATTATGGTATAGAGAAAGATCGATAAAGGGAATAAGGGAAAGAAGAATTTTCCCATATATGATAATTGTGGAAAGATTCACCTTGGATTTTTTAAAGGAATGTGAGTTTTTTATAAGTGTGGAGGAAAAGGATACCAAATATGTGATTTCAAGAGTAAGAAAAAGGATTCAAATGTACAAATTCGTCATCTTCACGGAGTTGAGACACAATAAGAATCAATATCCCAATCATCAGAGTATGCCCAAATGATTCTATTGGATAATAATTATGTTATGAGACTATCATAGATGAAGAGGAATAACTAGTGTTCTTATGTTGTTATTAAAAAATTATGTCATTTTAGTGTTGTATTGATGATATACTAGTTATATGAATTATGGAAATAAATAATTATAATACTACAGTATTATTTCATTGAGGATTTGAGATTTTATGGTACAAAGAAATGTGTCTCAATATCATGTTATTCTATTTTGGAAAATACATGGCTAAAGAAAGATAAACCATAAAATAGTTTTGATATTGAGGTAGTGAGTTTGGAATAACATATGATTGATTTAGATAAATTATATTGGATATTATTGACTACTTTGAAACAGATTAATGATTTGTATATTCCATCATTGATGTATTTTATAACAATTTTTGGATATAAGGAATATATCTAGTATTCTACAAGGAATAAGGGCACATGAATTTACTCAATACGGTTTTATGGTAATTTTGGATACATCACCTCCCATTGGCCTATGTGATATTTTGGTTTTTATAATGTAGTTTTTTTAAATGGGCTGACATTTGAATTATAAATTCATTTTTCAGAGCCCAATACGATTAGGATAAATCGAATATTTTGGTGTTCTACTGTGCAAGATGAGTTTGTGGTAGAAAATAGTTAATGGATGGAACTCTACATGTCATGTTTTCTTTTTTTCCAAATTATTCTATGAAGAAATAAATTCTTAACATTTAGGGAAGGTATCATAAAATCAAAAAATTTGTTATCGTAATACCTTATGTTTTGTTAAACATATGATATTTTAAATCATCAAAGATTGATGTATTTGAGGCCCCCAATTTTACACTTGATTTTGATTGATGACCTCAATCACTGCATATAAATATTAACATTATTCCTCCAATTATGGGTCTCTAATTTCCACAAATATTCTGCTAATCAATTTCATAATTTGGTGGTGACTTTTTCATTTCTCTTTCCCTTTTATTAAGACTAAATTTTGTTAACCAAATTTTCAATGTGGGGTTTTCACAATGGTATTTTTCTATTTTAACCTTTAATTTTAAAAAAAAAAATTAATATTGCGAAGATGAAATTTATTTATGGAGGGGAGAATTTAACACCCCATGATTTCATATTATGTTATATTTTCAATGTATTTCAACAACTTGCGCTACATGAAACATTGAGTTATAGTGCACCACGACTTAAAAAACTAGCCATTCAAAAAAGAAGTTATGAATAGTATTATCCTCCCTTTAAATTTTAAATATCCTATATAATTTTAACATTCACATTTGGTGTTTCTTTGACATGATATAAGAAAAATTCAAACTTTTAGATAATAGATGTATTTTACAATAAAATCAGTTTTTCCGCCTTTTAATGGAGAACTCTTTTAAAATAAAATATTTGAAACTTCAATATATTCACATTAGGGAAATTAAATTCTTCTAAAATGAGGGAAATAAAAATTTCTTTTGGATAATTTTTTGGTACCTTTCTGATAACGTTCATATTTTGATAAATACTGAAAAAAACTAAATCTTAAATAAAAAACCACTTTTTAATCGAAATAATTTATAGTGTTAAATTATAAATTTGATTATTTTTAATGTATTAATAAATAATATTTTTATAATTTAACAAAATTTAGGTCATTGGATGTAATTTTACATTAAAATTATATATAAACAAGTGTCAATCTTTAGATAGCGATTTTTTCTTAAAAACATGATTTCTATTTTGACAACGAGAATTAGTTTTACATTAATTTCATCCACTGATGTGTTTTGAATTTGGAAAAATGGATTCCATATTTATATTTAGGATTTAATGTTTTTCAAAATATGTAACTTTTATTTTTAGAAATTATAAATAATTGCTTCGGTAAATATTTTATTTACCATGGTTGAAGAGAAAATCCGGTAAATAAGGGTAAAAAATAATTTTATAATAATATTAAATTAACCTAACACATGTACTATCCATAATGTATGATATATTTCCGACAATGGGCATCCTTGGGTCAGTTCGGAGACCCCATGGAGCCACTTGAGAGTGATAATGAAACTTTATATTAATTAATTTAAAGTAACGAAAAAATGACATAATCATATATCTTTTAGTAAAACAATTTTTACATGGTGTTACATAATTTACATTTTCGACTATAAATACTAATTAAAAAGATAATAATATTTAATACATAATATTATTTTATTTATAAATTTTCTACATTAAATAATAAAATTTACTTATGACACAATGATGATGCAATAATTTCATTATTATTGAAAGAATCAGATAAATGGTTTTATAAATATTAACATAAACATAATTTAAATGTTTTTATGACATAAAAGAATTTTAAATGTGACTAGGAAATGTTAGGGTTGATTAAATGTATTTTTTTCTAAGTAAACATGTTTTGTTGACATTCACAAGAACCAAATACTAAAAAGTGTCAAAATTGACATAAATGTGTTTTTAAAACAAATATTATATTATTAAATAATATAATAGACCTCAAAATATAAGGATATGAAAAAAAAACTTTTTTAATTATAGGTATTTCATTAAAGAACCACTATAGGTTCTCTTGTAATTTTATTGTATTTCTATAAACCAAATATTATAATTATACATGAATACGTGGTAAAAGTTAAACTATTTAAGTAAGTGTTAAATCGTAAAGATAAGGTTAATATGGTGAACCAAACCTTTCTAAAACCTATCAGTTGACATTTTTTCAACCCATACCCACTTTAAATGAGAAATAAATCATTTTTGATCCATTAAAAACCGAGAATTATTTTATTATAGAATAATATTTGAATATTTTCTTAAGATTCCCTCACCTCTCTTATAAAAGGGAAATTCCCCTTCTCTAAAAATCACAACCCCAAGCCATTTGGCTTGGAAAAACACTACCCAAATATCCTCAATACATCCATAACTTAATCCTAGAGGCGATACATTGATCATAAATCCATCCAAGTGAGCCCTTTTGATCAACTGAAATGGAAACACCCGAAGAAGAGGTAATAATTTCACCAACCTCTTTCATGTTATTTTCTTCTTCCACATCCTCTTTCTTTTTTGTTTCCATACAAAAATAATAACTCTAGTACCTTTTAAATATATTTATGTTAATATAAATATGGTACATCAATATTCATTATTGTATCCATCCTATATTTTACAAAGTCACCATACGTGCGTACGTACGACTTAACGTCTCCACATTGTTGTGTGGTTTGTCATTCAAACACTTCATTATTTGGATGGGTATAATAATGAGAATAGATATTGTAAATAATAAATATAAAATTTTAATGGTTTTCAATATATGATATAAAATCAAATTATATATGATTTCAACATCAATATAATGATATTTTCGCTCGTCCGTACGTACGAATTACCGTCTCCACGACACGATGAGATTCATTCCCACCTTCATCATTCAATGATGATTATAAAAATACATATTACTAATAATTATGTAATATAAGAAATAATAATTCTACTAGATATATATATAATTATGAACTTACATATATCTTAATCACTTACTTCCGTTCAAAACGATGTGAAAACAGAAACAACATTTATGCGTACGTACGACCTACCGTCTCCATAAATGGTGCATTCCATTTCATATATATATTACAAATATATGTGATATATAAATCAATGTTTATCTTCTGGAAGTATTGAAATCATTCTGTAAATGATATGATAAAAAATCACCAATTAAAACACGTATGGTAAAGAATGTGATTACTTCCCAAAATGTTAATTTTACAAAGATATAATTATTAAATGGGTAGTATAAAGTCATAAATGAATCATGTATGATATAAAAAATATGAATATGGTCCTGGTATATTTTAATAACATACTATGGTCAATATATATGAGGTTAAACATACCCTCGTCCAAAGGAAAGTGCAAGGTAAGAGTTAATTTCACAATCTCTTTATTATCTGAGGCTGTTTTTATGTGAGTATCTACTGGGAATATTTATTATCCATGTCCATGTTTCATAAAATATTTTTCAAGGTTATTATTTTTATGTTACACTTTTACTAAAACATCATTTTAAATGTTTTAATGATTATTTCTACTAAACCATTCTCATTAATTTCCATGTTTTCAAAATGTTTTTAAATATTTATTTATGTGGAAATGAATGTTTTAAAATGTATATTCCTTCAAAAAGATTAAAAGTGGTTAGGGACATTTTGATTCAAAATTATTTTTAAATGTCTTCCTTTAAATTTTTTTTGACTTTTTAATGTTCTCTTGAATAATTGATATTTATCTCAGAGTTTTAAAAAGAATTTTCATATATGAGAACATCATTTTGTTGGATTTTATTTTGTTTTAAGTTGATTTATTATGATAAGAATATTCCATATTGTATTGAAGTTTTTGGGATATGTTCGACTGTGGATGTGTTATTTTTAATCCATTTATGGATTATGGTTAAAGTAGTTACATTTTTTATGCTATTTTTAATACGAATATTTATGTCACATTTCAACCTTTTCATATGAGGTATGTATTAGACATAGTATGTGATGGGTGGATCCCACAATATCTCCTCAGTGAATCGGTTGGTCTAATGAGAGAATTATACGTGGAATTGGGCAAGGACTTTCCCAATTTGATATGTGGTTTTTGCTGAGGCCTTAATCATTTTTAGAAATCTTGGCTGAGACCATGGAAAAATGTTTTAGAATGTATGGCATTATACATTCCCTCTTTCTGAAAATAATATTGATGGTTCATGTGGTTATTCAATAAGTAGAATACCAATGATAATGTTTTATTATGGCATTATTTACTCAGTTTATATTTCTTCCATAAAGTGTTCATGTTTATTATTTGTACATGCATGTGTTTTAGATTATTCACCAGGCCTATTGTTTATGTTATCTTCTACTAAATTTATTACCCTTACTGTGCATCTGAGCTCCCCCTTTCTTATGTTTTATTTTCATAGGATTTTCAAGTAGTGTATTATGATTGAAATGTAGGGTTAAGATAAAAGGGAATATAGGAATTTTCAATGAACTATCTATGATATATTTTATGTTTCAAATTGTAATGTGATGTTGAGGTATTTAATCTATTTCCAAAATTTCAAAAACAATTGGTCTTTCATGACATTATTTCCTTATATCATTCCCATGTATTAAAATAATGCGCCAACTCTGGGTAATTGGGGTGAGGTCATTATAATTTCTAACAAAGGAAGTTTAGCAATAACCTTGGAAACTAGATTTAGAAAAAATATATTTAGAGAAAATTACCATAAAATATACATTTAGGATTATTATAGAAGAACATAATATAATTTTGGTATTGTAGATATTTTGTGAATTTTCCAAGAAATACATCTCTATCTAGATACGAGTAGGTAGAGGCGGCTCTGGCATAGATGTACCTAGGAGTGATAACTCTGACATGGAGTTTCGAGATTGACCTAGGGTATCCGGGTACACAACAACGAGCCTTACTGCACTCTTGGTTATGACACTCCCAGGGGATATGCTTAAGGCAATTCACATTTTTTTACAATCCATTATAAATGATTTTTGAGTAAATACTTCTTCAAAGAAAACCTTTTTATGATTATGCATTATATGGAAAAACATTTCAATTTACGTTAGGTATTGTACATGTTTGGTATTATGAATTGTAATTCATAAACTAACCTAGTATATTCCATTGTTTAGAAATGGTGACCAGTAGAAAGAATAACAACTGCAGCAATACACAAGATCCAAGATTAAGAAGGATTGTATCTTTCATGATATTAAGCCATCGTTTAGAAGGGAAATTTTCTCCAATGTATTCTAATCATATGAAGAAATATTATTTTGTGATAATAATATGATTAAATAATTCTTTTAGACATATGGATTTAAAGGGAAGCTAAAGAAGACAATTATGGTCGAGAGAAATATGGATAAAGGGAATAAGGGAATAAGAATTTTCCCATTTCTGATTACTGTGGAAAGAATCACCTTGGAAAATTCTTGAAAGAAATGAGAGTTTTTTATACGTGTATAGGAAAAGGATACCAAGTACGTGATTCCAAGGGTAAGAAAAAGGTTTCAAATGTACAAATGCATTATCTTCAATGAGTTCGGACACTATGTGAATCAATGTCCCAATCATCAGAGTATTCCCAAATGATGATATTGGATAATAATCATGTTATGAGACTATCCCAGATGAAGAGGAAAGGCTAGTGTTCTTAGGTTGTTATTAAAAAATTATGCCATTTGAGTGTTGTATCGATGATGTACCGATTATATGAATTATTGAAATAAATAAGGATTGTACTGCAGTTATATTTCATTGAGGATTTTAGATTGTATGGTACTAAGAAAAGCGACTCAATATTATGTTAATATTTTTGAAAACTACATGGATGGGGTTAGAAAAACCATAATATAGTTCTGATACAGAGGTTTTGAGTTTGGAATAAGATATGATTGATTTAGATAAATTATATTGGATATTCTTAACTAACATGAATCTGATTAATGATTTTTATATTCCATCATTGTTGGTGTTTACAACATTTTGGGATATAAAGAGTATATCCAGTATTCTACAAAAGATTAAGGGAGCATGAATGAAATCAATAAGGTTTTATTGTAATTAAGTGTTCATTACGTATCACTGGCCTAAGTGATTTCCTGGTTTGTATAATGTAGTTTTTTTTTAAAAATGGTTTGATAGATGAATTATAAATTCAATTTTTTCGAGACCTATATGATTAGGATAAATATAATATTTTCGAGTTCTATTGTGAAAGATGAGTTTGTGGATGAAATTTGTTCATGGATAGAACTCTACCTATCCAGTATTCTTTTTTCAACTTATTCTATGAAGAAATAATTTCATAATATTTAGGGAAGGTATCATAAAACAAAAAATGTGTTATCCTAATAACTTATGTTTTGTTGAACCGATTATATTAAAATCTTCATAGATTTATGGTTTTTGAGGCCCTCAATTATACACTTTTTTGTGATTGATGACCTCAATAACTCCCTATAAATATTTACATTTTTCCTCCAATTATGTGTCTCTAATTTCTTATAATGTTATCCTAATTGACATCATAATTTGGTGGTGACTTTTTCATTTCCCTTTCCCTCTTATTAAGACTAAATTTTATTAACCAAATTTCCGATGTGGGTTTTCCACAAAGGAATTTCTCTATTTCAAACTATTATTTTCAAAAAATAATTTCAAATATCCAAGACGGAATTTATTGATGGAGGGGAGAATATAACACCCAAATATTTAAAAGTACTTTATCTCTTCAAAGTATTTCAATAACTTGCGCTACATGCAACACCGAGTTCGACCGCACCACAACTTACCAAACTAGCCACTCACAAAAGAGGTTATGAATAATATTAACCACATATTAAATTTTATATATCCTATATTATTTTAAAATTCATTATTTTTGTATCTTACACATGATATTAGAAAATTCAATTCTTAATATACATAAGGCATTTTTTAAAAAATGCAGTTTTTACACCATTTAATGGAGAACCCTTTTAAAATCTAATATTTGACACTTTTATATATTCAATTTAGTGAAATTAAATTTCTCCTTAGAATAGGGATAGAAAAATTTATTTTTTGATAAATTTTTGGTCCTTTTCAGATAACTTTCGTATTTTGATGAATAATGAAAAAATACTAAATATTAATTAAAAACAACATTTTTAATCAAAATAATATATAATGTTAAATTATGAATTTGAATATTTTTACAGTATAATTAGATTATATTTTTTATCATTTAATATAATTTAGGTCATTAGATGTAATTTCACATTTAAATTGGTCATAAACAAGTGTCAGTCTTTTGATAGTTATTATTTCTTAAAAACACACTTTTTGTTTTTGACAGCGAGAATTAATTTTAATTTAATTTCAGCCACTTCGGTGTTTTGAATTTGGAAAAATGGATTCTATATTTGGAATCAAGAGGTAATTTTTTTTAAATAGGCTAATTTTATTTTTAGACATTATGAATAATTATTTCGGTAAATAATTTATTTACCAAGGATAAAGGGTAAATCCGGTAAATAATGGTAAAAAAATAATATTATAATAATATTAAATTACATTAACTGATTTCCTACCCCTATTTAATGATAATTGTCTGAACATGGGAATCTTTGGGTCGATTTGGACACCCATGGAGCCACATGAGAGTGACAATGTCACTTTATATTAATTAATTTATAGTAAAGACAAAAATGACATAAACATATATCTTTTAGTAAAAACTTTTTACATTGGGTTATATAAGTTATCATTTCGACAATAAAAACTCATTAAAAGGGTAAAAAGATTTATTATGTAATATTATTTTATTTGTAAATTTTATATATTAAATACTTAAATTTATTTCTGACACAATGATGATGCAGAAATTTACTTATTAATGAAATAATCAATAAATGGTATTATATATATTAAAATAAATAAAATTTAAAAGTTTTTATGACATACACGAATTTTATAGATTAATATGAGAAGTTATGGTTGATTAAATGTATTTTCTTTGAAGTAATCAAGTTTTTATGACTTTCATAAAAACCAAATATGAAATAGTTTCAAAATTGACTTAAATGAGTTTCTAAAACAAATATTATATTACTAAATAATATAATAGTCCTTATAATATATAGTTATTCCAAAGAACTTATATAATGATCGTTATGTCATTAATGAATCTCTCGAGGTTATTTTGAATTTTTATAGTAAGTTTATTAACCAATTATTACAATGATACAAAAATACATGGTAAAAGTTAACCTATTTAACTAAGAGTTAAATCTATATAAAATGGTTAATATAGTGAACCAAACCTTTCTAAAACCAATTGGTTGAAAGGTTTTCGACCCATTCCCACCATATACTATAAATAAACCATTTTTGAGCCATTAGAAACCAAAAATGAATTCATTATAAAACAATGTTTCAATCTTTTCCTAAGATGCCCTTCATCTCTCTTATAAAAGGAAACTTCCCCTTCTCTCAAAATAACACCTCAAAGCCATTTTTATCGGCCAACCCTTCCAAAATATCCTCCCAATATCCATCACTTCATCCTAGAAGCCTTACTTTAATAAGAAATCTAACCTATAGAGCCCCTTTGATCAACTCAAATGGAAACACCCAATGAAGAGGTAATAATTTCACCACCCTCTTTCAAGATCTTTTCTTCATCCACATCATCTTTATTTGTTTTTTACATACTAAAATAATAACTATAGTACCTTCTACATATTTTGATGTCATTATAAATATGGTAAAACCATATTTGTTAATCTATCCATCCCATAAATGACTAATTCACAATACATGCGTACGTATGGCTTACCGCCTCCACGTCGTGGTGTAGTTTGACTAAAAATTAACATTTTTATTGATTTGGGAAAACACTAATAGAAAAATCATCACGAAGGACGCAATTACTGCAATAAAAAAGCATATTTGACAACAAAATTCATCCTCTCACTAGGAAAAGACCCCATGTTAATGAAAGAAATCATACTGCAAGCTAGAGTTGTCATAGATGCCAAAAAATCAGCCACCATATTGCCCACCCGCCAAGTGTGAGAGATCTCCGTGTTAGTCCCCATGAGATATTTACATATTCTAATAGTGTAAAAAATATTCCATCGAACCCTCCCTTTTCCCATAATCTCATTACACAGGAGCATGGAGTCTGTCTCCACCCTCGCCAAAGGGATCTGCCTACGTTTGCACATTCCCAGCCCTGCCACTAGCGCCTAGGCCTATGCTTGTAGTGCATCGCCTCTCCCCAACTCACCTGCAAAGGCTGCAAGAATATCCCCTGACTGATCTCTCACAACTCCGTGCCCCCACATCTCCCCTGATCAGCGAACCATCAGTGTTAGGTTGGAGCCCATAGTGTAACACCGTGTGATTTTATGAAAAAATATTCTTTTTAATTTCACTAATGTCTTGTGTTGTATGCTACACCAAAAGGAGCTTGCACAACACGCATCACTGACATGCCTTTCATAACCCACAATCATGACCTTCCTCGATAGCGTGTGTAGTACGCAATACCGAGTTTCACTAATCGAGATATTATTATAATATTATTATGAACTAGCCGTTATGAATAGTAATACCCACTTTTTAAAATTTTATAAATTTTATCTTTCAAAATGGACTTCATATTTGGATTCAAAATATCGAAATTATCTTAGGGTTAAATTTTGGTAATTTTCGGATAACTTTCAAATTCTGATGAATAGTGAAAATTACTAAATTTTAATTAAAAACAACTTTTTTAATAGAAATAATTAATAGTGATAAATTATTAATTTGAGTGGTTTTAAAGTATATTTAGAATATATTTTTACATTTTAATACAATGTTGGTCATTGGATGTAATTTCACATTTAAACCAGACATAAACAAGTGGCAACCTTTTGATAGTTATTATCTCTTAAGAAAACGTAATATGTTTTGACGACGGGAATTAATTTTTAAATTAATTAATTCAACTTATATGTTTTAAATTTGGTAAAATAGACATCATTTTTGAATTCATAATATCAAATATAGCTTAGGCCTAATTTTTGGTATTTTTCCGAAAACATTCCTTTTTTGATGAATAGTGAAACCACTATGTGGTATTTAAAAAACAGAATTTTTCATAAAACTTAATTTTACCGCTTCTGTGAGGGGAATTTAGAAAATTCTAGAGACACTATTAATATCCAGGACTAAAATGTGGTTCAATGAGATGAAAATAATTTTTTTGTGAATAGTAACTTTTTACTTTTTTTACCACGGTTAAAAGTAAATAGGATAATTTAGGGTAAAAATGATATTATTATTACCCTAACTAAAACGACCCATACTTTACATACATTGTTAATACTTCAAAATTTAAGCACACTTATTACAACATACGACAAAACCACAAAGGACCGTACAGGTATAGTTTCTTTAGAAACTGGGAAACATAAACAACTGGTTCATAAATCTTCTACATTGTCTCCCATTTATTTCCTCATATCTAGGGTCCCTTTTAGCATATTCTACTTAATATCCACCTTCTTGACATGGGGAAAAGAAAACATACAAAAAAGGGTGAGCTCAAATGCTCAACAAGGGCAAATAATGGAAATAAAAATCATATCATATCTTCTTGAAAATCATAACCTGCAAAAGAGATCATAATATCTTAACATGGAATGAGATCCCCATAATCATAACATAGAACTTGAAACTTTGTGGAATGCACACATAATCATGGAAAATCATTTCTGGTTAGTCATGACTCATTGCCAAGACTATCTTAGCGGACAAAGTCCATTTCTGAACCGAGTTCACTCCTCGTTTCAGTCCTGTATCACTGAACCGAAATAACCTTCCGTTCCAGCCATGTCTATCTAATGAGATTTAAATCTTTACCCAATGCAATGGAGGGAGATATAGGTCCCAACCATCTTATAATGAATCCTTTCTTATGCGTGCCACATAATCATAAATCATACATCATCACATAACACATATAACAAAAATGGTATTCTTGAAACATCATGACATCATAAAACAAATCATATAAGGTAAATGACTTCATAAAAATAATTCCCTCAAAACATAATAAAATCAATGTAATAATAGGTATAAAAACAGGACTCTATATTATCTTAGATAGAAAATAATTATGAAAAAACATTTGAACTCCATTCTTGAGGAAAATATCCTTTCTACTTCAAAAAACACTTTTCTTTTCTTAACATGCCATACAATTATAAACTAAAATAAGTTGATTAACAATAAACTTGAAAATTTTTATAGAAAGATTCTTGGAAATAATGTTTTAAAAATCCATTCATGCCGTATAAGTTAATAAAAACATTTTTCTCGTACTTTTGTCGGAAAAGTCAAAAAAGTACCTCGTACGAAAAACGACAAAACATTCCTTTCATACATTTTACTAAAAACTCACCGAAGGGTAAAATTGTATTTAAACAATTTTAGGTGTATGGGAATAAAATTACATATTGAGAAAACATGGATGTGGATGATAAAATACACCCTAGTAAATACCAAAGTATAAACAATCTCGGATAAAAATGAGATTGTGATATTTTCCCTTACCTTAGGTCTGATTTGCTTTGTACGTGTATGAAGCTCCTGTATAATGGTTTAAATAATGTTATTGACTTATTCCTGAATCATACATATTGATATGATATCATATATGGTCATATTCTTAGCTTCTTATTAGTAATATTTCATTGTTACTTGTTACTCGGGTATTTATTGCCTTTTGTTCTTATGCGTGTTTTGCCGAATAAATTCTTATTCTTCATTTATGGTTATAGATACCTTATATCCATAATGGTATTAGTGTAACATATATCATATTTATTCATTCAATTCATTTATATAATTACAATGTAATGATGATCATGTAAAACGAGTCGCATCACATCGTGGAAACGGTATTCCGTACGTACGCACGAGCGATGATATTGTTCCCATGATCGTGTAATTGTATTTAAGTGTATTTATAATATTTCAGTATCAATATCACTTTATAATAATCATATATAGTTACTCATTACACCATTATACCCATCCTTGTAAGGTGATGGGGGAAAATAGATTACACCACGGCGTGGAGACGGTATTCCGTACATACGCACGTGCGGTGATTTCATTTTTCCGTAGGATGGATAGAAGGTTAATTAGGGTTGTTTCATATTTATAATAACATATCAGTATGTAAGTAATACTGATTTTATTACTTTATCATGAAACAACTAAAGAAGAAGAAGTTGAAGAAGAAAGAAATTGAAAAGATCGGTAATGGATATTACCTCTTCTTTGAAACGCCTCTTTGAATCCTCCACTTAGGGAACTAAGATTGGTATTTGAATAAGACCAGGACCTCTGGGATTATTCTAGGGAAGTGGAGAAGGGATTTTTTCAGGGGTTGGCCGAGATTGAGTGCTCAAATTGGTGTGAGGAGGAGGGGGAGGAGGTGCCCTTTTATAAGGGAGGAGAGGGGCACCTTAGGAATATCTCAAAATATTATTTTATATTAAAGTCAAAATCAGCTTATAATGGTTCCAAAGGGTCTCATTTCGAAGGTAAAGTGGGGATGGGTCGAAATACTATCAACCAACAGGATTTAGACAAGTTTAGGTCATTATTTTAACCTTATCAATTAGATTTAACTCTAAGTTAAATAATTTAACTTTTACCGCGACTTTTTGTTTTCTTACACTATATGGTTAATACACTTACTATAACATGCCAAACGAACCCCAAGTTGTTTATTATTAATATATATAACCTTATCTAAGTCATGTGTCTGAATCTTAGATTTTTAGGAAGAAAATAACAATTAATAATATAATATTTGATTTAAAAACTATTTTGTGTCAATTTTGACACTATTTGATATATGATTTTTGTGAAAGTCATAACAGAATTATATGTTCGAACCAAGTTGATTAAATCAACACTAATATATCATAGTAACCTATAAAATTATTGTAATTCATGAAAAGTCTAAAATTAAATTTATTTGAGCATTTATAACATCAATTATGTTAACATTTCCTTAAAAGGGTAATTACTACATCATCGTTGTGTCATAAATAAATTAATTTATTTAAAGTCTAAAAATTATAAATAAAATATAATTATGTAGGAAATCGTTTTATCTTTCTAATGAATATTTATAGATGAATTTATCTTATGTATAACCCCATATTAAAAATGTTTTATTTATTAAACTTTGATTTTAACTATTTTAACTATTCATTAAATAAAATAATATTAAATGTCATAATCTAATCCAAGTGGACCTAAATGGTCATATTATATTCATAAGGTTGTTTTTGGTCGAATTAAACTGATCCAATAGAATTAGGACATGTGTTAGGGTAATAGTAATATAATATTTACCCTTAGTTACCCTATTTACTATTAACCGCGGTAAAAAAAGTAAAAAGTTACTATTCACCAAAAAAATATTTTTATCTCATTGAACCACATTTTACTTACTGATATCAACCGTGTCTATCGTATTTTCAAAATTCCATTCACAGAAGCGGTAAAATTAAGTTTTATGCAAAATTCAGTTTTTAACCTACCACTTAGTGGTTTCACTATTCATCAAAAATTGAATGTTTTTAGAAAAATACCAAAATTTCACCCTAGGCTAATTTCGGTATTCCAAATCCAAAAATGAAGTCCATTTTGAAAAATAAAATTTATAACATTTCAAAAAGTGGTTATTACTATTCATAACGGCTAGTTTTAATAATATTTTAATAGCATATCGTTGTTTAGTGAAACTCGGTATTGCGTACAACGCAAGCTATCGACGAAGGTCGCGATTGCGTGTAAAGTAAGTCAAGCTAGTGTGTAGTGAAATATTCCTTTGATGATATATATATAACATAAAAACAAAATATTACTCATAAAAATCTCAGGTGTTACATTCTACCCCCTTAAAAATAATTTCGCCCTCGAAATTCGTCACTTTGTAACAAACAGATGAGGATACTTTTCCCTCATCATATCCTCAAGCTCCCATGTAGCTTCTTCAAGTTGGTGGTTCCTCCATTAAAATTTCACCAATCGAGTGGTCTTGTTTCATAGGACTTTTTCGCTACGATCCAGAATCTCTATCGGTTGTTCTTCATAAGAAAGATCTTGCTCCAACGCTACAACTTCTGAGCTGAGTACATGTGAAGGATCAGGTATGTGCTTTCTCAGGAGAGATACATGGAACACATCGTGAACATGAGATAGATTCGGTGGAAGCTCCAATCGGTAAGCTACCTTCCCAACACGATCCAGTATTTCGAAAGGACCGATATATCTAGGGCTCAACTTCCCCTTCTTTCCAAATCTCATAACCCTCTTCCAGGGAGATATTCTTAAGAACACTTTATCACCCACTTCAAACATTAGGTCTTTTCTTCGGTTGTCGGCATAACTTTTCTGTCGACTCTGAGCTGCTCTTATGTGTTGTTGAATAGATCTGACCTTTTCTGCCATTTCATCAACGAGATCAGGTCCTAATAGCTTTCATTCCCCAACTTCATCCCAGCATGTTGGAGTCCTGCATTTCTTTCCATAGAGAGCTCCATAAGGAGCCATCTGAATACTGGAGTGAAAGCTATTATTATAAGAAAATTCCACCAAAGGTAGGTGTTGATCCCAACCTCCTTTGAAATCCATAGAGCAAGCTCTCAACGTATCTTCTAGGGTTTGAATTGTTCTCTCAGACTGACCGTCTGTCTGGGGATGATAAGCAGTGCTGAAACTCAACTATGTATCCAGAGTATGCTGAAGACTTCGCCAGAACTTCAAGGTAAATCTCGGATCCCGTTCAGATATAATAGAAAGTGGTACTCCATGCAATCTTACCACTTCCTTTACATATATCCTGGCAAGCTGATCTAGAGAGAAATCCTCTCTAATAGCAATGAAGTGTGCAGACTTTGTAAGACGATCAACTATGACCCAGATAGCATTATTGCATTTGGATGTTTTAAGAAGTCCTATGACAAAGACCATAATGATGTTTTCCCATTTCCATTCGGGTATGGGTAATGGTTGTAATATCCCCTTAGACTTCTGTCTCTCAGCTTTAACTTGTTGACAAACCAAGCATCGAGAGACATATTCAGCAACATCTCTTTTCATTCCATCCCACCAGAAGTACTCTTTCAGGTCCCTATACATCTTTTTGCTTCCAGGATGAATAGAGAATGAAGAACTATGAGCCTCATCCAGCAGCTCCTTCTTTAATTCGGGGATGGGAGGAACACAAACCCGATTCCGAAACATTATTTTCCCATCACAATCAAGGTTGAACTCAGGAACATTTATCACCTTCTTTTGTAACTCGACATCTTCTTTCTGTGCCTCTTTAATCTTCATATGTATAGATGGTTGAACATTCATTTGAGAAAGATAAGATTTTTTCCCTTCCATTATAATTCCAAGATCCATCCTTTGTAAATCCATAAATATTGGATCTTTTGTGATCCTCATCATGGATAAACTAGCATGGTCTTGTCGAATTAATGCATCTGCCACCTTGTTTGCTTTCCCAGGGTGGTAATGGATTGAGCAGTCATAATCCATAATCATCTCCAACCATCTTCTTTGACGCATATTCAACTCCTTTTGTGTGAAAATATACTTTAAACTTTTATGATCCATATAAATATCAAACCATTCACCATAAAGGTAATGCCTCCAAATCATTAATGCAAAGATTACCGCAGCTAACTCCAAATCATGTGTTGGGTAATTTTGCTCATGTATTTTCAACTGTCGTGAGGCATAAGCTTTCACCGTATCATTTTTCATAAGAACACACCCCAATCCCTTCTTGGATGTATCACTGTAGATCACAAACCTTTCTCCACTACAAGGCAGTGTGAGCACAGGTGGACTGGATAACATTCTTTTCAACTCCTTGAAATTCTCTTCACATTCCTCTGTCCAAACAAACTTAACTCCTTTCCGAGTCAACTTGGTGAGTGGGTTAGATAATCGTGAAAAATCATTTAAAAAACGTCGATAATATCCAGCCAAACCAAGAAAACATCAGATATCAGTTACTGTTGTTGGTATCGACCTTCTTTCGATAACCTCTGTTTTTGTTGGATCCATAGATATCCCCTCTTTTGAGATTATGTGACCCAAAAATGCAACTTTTTGAAGCCAAAATTCACACTTGGTAAATTTGGCATAAAGATTCTCCTTTCTCAGGGTCTTCAATATAATTCTCAAGTGATCTTCATGCTCTTCCTTGCTCTTTGAATAGTCAATAATATTGTCTATAAAGACTACCACAAAATTGATCAAGATAGTCTCTAAAGACTCTATTCATTAGATCCATGAAGATAGCAGGGGCATTAGTAAGACCAAATGGCATCACTATAAATTCATAGTGTCCATACCTTGTACGGAAAGCCGTCTTTGGTATATCCTCCCTTTTGACCCTTAATTGATGATACCCTGAACGAAGATCAATCTTGGAAAAGTATTGAGTTCCACGTAGTTGGTCAAATAAGTCATCAATGCGTGGGAGAGGATATTTGTTCTTGATAGTGATCTTGTTTCGTTCTCGATAATCAATCCAGAGTCTCATTGATCCATCTTTCTTCTTAACAAATAGAACAGGTTCTCCCCAAGGTGATGCACTAGGGTGTATGAATCCCTTATCAAAATTCTCTTGGAGTTTCTTCTTCAATTCCTTCAACTCAATTGGGGTCATTCTATAAGGTGTCTTTGAAATAGGCAAAGCACCCAGTACGAGTTCTATTGAAAACTCAACTTCATGATTTGGTGGAAGACCTGGTAATTCCTCCGAAAAGACATCATCAAACTCCCGTACGATGGGCATATTCTTAATCGCGAGTTTCTCACCAACCATTTGAGATAAATAACCTTCATTTAGTTGAATCAATACCCATAAAATGGAAGAAATTTCCACTGGAATGTTATGTTCATCCTTGCATTGATAGACGATCATAGATTGATCTGGAATATGAAATGTGACTTCCCTTCTTTGGAAATTGATATGAGCTTCGTATAAAGAAATCCAATCCATGCCATGAATCACATCGAATTCCACTGAAGGAAGGATCACCAGATTTGCAGGAAGCACTTTCCCACAAACTTCGTTTGGAGAATAATTATAAACTTTTTATGCAATTGATGTGCCATTAGGTGTTGTCACAGCTAACTCAACATCTAATTATTGAGGTAATACGGTGATACCCTTAGAAAATTCTTCAGAAATAAAAGAGTGGGTGGATCCAGAATCAAATAAAACATTTTCTACATTAGAGTGGATGGTAAGTGTACCTTTCACCACTTCGTTATCGTACTCCACATCGCTGATAGAAATTGCATGTGACATTCCTTTTTCTTTAGCCTTAAGAGTTTGTTGACGTCGACAATCATCATCAACCCTTGGATTTGGGCATTGATTGGCCTAATGCCCCATCTCCTTGCACTTGAAACATTGAAGTGTAATAGGTTCATTCTATGTATCCCTTCCTTTGTTTGCATCATTAGACATCTTCTTCCCATTATCGCGGCATTCAAATGCCCGATGACCTTCCTTTCAACATTTGAATCATTTACTTGTCCCTTTAAGACAACTCCCTCCATGTTTCTTTCCACACTTTGAGCATAAGGGAAATCTCATCTTCTTTTCAGTGTGCTCTTTAGATATTCCTTTGAGTTCCATTTTCCTCTTCTTATCAAACCCATATGACTGATGGGTTACTCCAATCTCTATCTCGACTTTGAGAGCACATCGAACGATTTCCTCGTAGCTATTGAAGTCCCTTATGTATAACGCCCTTCGAAGACTTGGTTTTAATCCACTAAAGAATCAATCGATCTTACTCTCAGGTTGGATAATAATACCAGAAGCGTACCTTGAAAGTCTTGTAAAATTTGCTTCATAGGTACCAACAGATTCATCATCCCTTTGCTTCAGTTCAAGAAACTCTTTCTCCATCTTTTTTTCGGAGAATACGAGGGAAGTACTTATTGAAAAATAATTTCTTGAACTCATCCCATTCCATGGACTCAATTTCATCCCTTTGCCTCATATTCTTAATAAGATTCCACCATTGATCAGCATCTCCTTCCAAATGATACACTGCTAGGATGACTTTATCATGTTCAGAACATTGAAGAACTGAAAATATCTTTTCAGTAGTACTAATCCATTGTTCAGCAACTAATGGATCAGTAGACCCACTGAAAGATGGTGGACACTGCCTCATGAAGGATTGAACAGAATGTTTCTCCTTCCATTGCTCATTTGGAAGTCTTGCATGATTCATAGCTTGAGAAAGTTGTGTGAGCATGGCTACAAGATTTTTCATTCCAGCTCCCATATCGTTTGGTTGCTCAGTGGGACAATCATTGCATTGCCCATCGCATTCCGCATTATCATGGTTCCTTCGGGTTCCAGCCATTGACTAAAACCAAGAAGAATAGCGTGAGCAACACTAATTATAATAGGAAAACCACATAATTCAAGAATAAAATTCTCACGCTTAAGGTCTCATCCTAGGTTATTCATGGCCATTTCTAAAACACTAAGATTGTGTTCTATGCTTAGACTTATCCTTAGGGTTCTTACTAAGGCTTTCACATCCTAGTTTCCAAAGGTTGACTATACCTTTCCTTTGATACCAACTAAATGACCCATACTTTACATACATTGTTAATACTTCAAAATTGAAGCACACTTATTACAACATACGACAAAACCACAAAGGACCATATAAGTATAGTGTCTTTAGAAACTGCGAAACATAAACAACTGGTTCATAAATCTTCTACAGTGGTTCCCATTTTTTTCATCATATCTAGGGTCCCTTTTAGCATATTCTACTTAATATCCATCTTCCTGACCTGGGGAAAAGAAAACATACAAAAAATGGTGAGCTCAAATGCTCAGCAAGGGCAAATAATGGAAATAAAAATCATATCATATCTTCTTGAAAATCATAACCTGCAAAAGAGATCATAATATCTTAACATGGAATGAGATCCTCATAATCATAACATAGAACATGAAACTTTGTGGCATGCACACATAATCATGGAAAATCATTTCTTGTTAGTCATGACTCATTTCCAAGACTATCTTAGCGGGCAAAGTCCATTTCTGAACCGAGTTCACTCCCCGTTTCAGTCCCGTATCACTAAACCGAAATAACCTTCCGTTCCAGCCATGTCTATCTCATGAGATATAAATATTTACCCAATGCATTGGAGGGTGATATAGGTCCCACCCATCTTATAATGAATCCTTTCTTATGTGTTCCACATAATCATAAATCATACATCATCGCATAACACATATAACAATAATGGGATTCTTGAAACATCATGACATCATAAAACAAATCATATAAGGTAAATGACTTCATAAAAATAATTCCCTCAAAACATAATAAAATCAATTTAATAATAGGGATAAAAACAGAACCCAATATTATCTTAGATGGGAAATAATTTTGATAAAACAGTTGAACTGCATTCTTGAGGAAAATATCCTTTCTACTTCAAAAAACACTTTTCTTTTCTTAACATGTCATACAATTATAAACTAAAAGAAGTTGATTACAAATAAACATGAAAACTTATAAAGGAATATTCTTGGAAATAATGTTTTAAAAATCCATTCTTGTCGTATAAGTTAAAAAAACATTTTTCTCGTACTTTTGTCGGAAAAGTCAAAAAAGTACCTCGTATGAAAAACTACAAAAGATTCCTTTCATGCATTTTACTAAAAACTCACCGAAGGGTAAAATTGGATTTAAAAAATTGTAGGTGTATGGGAATAAAATTAAATATTGAGAAAACATGGATGTGGATGATAAAATACACCCCAGTAAATACCAAAGTATAAACAATCTCGGATAAAAATGAGATTGTGATATTTTCCCTTACCTTAGGTCTGATTTCCTTTGTACATGTCCGAAGCTCATGTATAATGGTTTAAATAATGTTAATGACTTATTCCAGAATCATACATATTTATATGATATCATATATTGTCATATTCATAGCTTCTTATTAGTAATATTTCATTGTTACTTTTTACTCGGGTCTTTATTGCCTTTTGTTCTTATGCGTGTTTTGCCGAATAAATTCTTATTCTTCTTTTAAGGTTATAGATACCTTATATACATAATGGTATTAGTGTAACATATATCATTTTTATTCATTCAATTCATTTATATAATTACTATGTAATGATGATCATGTAGAACGAGTCGCATCACATCGTGGAGACGGTATTCCGTACGTACGCACGAGCGATGATATTGTTCCCATGATTGTGGAATTGTATTTAAGTGTATTTATACTATTTCAGTAACAATATCACTTTATAATAATCATTTATAGTTACTCATTACACCATTATACCCATCCTTGTAAGGTGATGGTGGAAAATAGATTACACCACGGCGTGGAGACGGTATTCCGTACGTACGCACGCGCGGTGATTTCATTTTTCTGTAGGATGGATAGAAGGTGAATTAGGGTTGTTTCATATTTATAATAACATATCAGTATGTACGTAATACTGATGTTATTACTTTATCATGAAACAACTAAAGAAGAAGAAGTTGAAGAAGAATGAAATTGAAAAGATCGGTAATGGATATTACCTCTTCTTTGAAACGCCTCTTTGAATCCTCCACATAGGGAACTAAGATTGGTCTTTGAAGAAGACCAGGACCTCTGGGATTATTCTAGGGAAGTGGAGAAGGGATTTTTTCAGGGGTTGGCCGAGCTTGAGTGCTCAAATTGGTGTGAGGAGGAGGGGGAGGAGGTGCCCTTTTATAAGGGAGGAGAGGGGCACCTTAGGAATATCTCAAAATATTATTTTCTATTAAAGTCAAAATCGGTTTATAATGGTTCCAAAGGGTCTTATTTCGAAGTTAAAGTGGGTATGGGTCGAATCCTATCATACAATAGGATTTAGACAAGTTTAGGTTATTATTTTAACCTTATCAATTAGAATTAACTCTAAGTTAAATAATTTATCTTTTACCGTGACTTTTTGTTTTCTTACACTATATGGTTAATACACTTACTATAACATGCCAAACGAACCCCAAGTTGTTTATTATTAATATATATATATTTTTATAAGTCATTTGGCCGAATATTATATTTTTTGGAATGAAATAACAATTAATAATATTTTATTTTATTTAAAAACTACTTTGTGTTAATTTTGACACTATTTGATATATGATTTTTCTGAAAGTCATAACAGAATTATATGTTCGATCCAAGTTGATTAAATCAACACTAATATATCATAGTAACCTAGAAAATTAGTGTAATTCATAAAAAGTCTCAAATTACATTTATTTTAGCATTTATACAATCAATTATGTTAACATTTCCTTAAAAGGGTAATTACTGCATCATCGTTGTGTCATAAATAGATTAATTTATTTAAAGTCTAAAAATTATAATTAAAATATCATTATGTATGAAATCTTTTTATCTTTCTAATTAATATTTATAGTCGAATTTATCTTATGTATAACCCCATATTAAAAATGTTTTATTTATTAAACATTGATTTTAACTATTCATTAAATAAAATAATATTAAATGTCATAATCTAATCCAAGTGGACCTAAATGGTCATATTATATTCATAAGGTTGTTTTTGGTCGAATTACACTTATCCAATAGAATTAGGACATGTTTTAGGGTAATAGTAATATCATATTTACCCTTAGTTACCCTATTTACTATTAACCGCAGTAAAAAAAGTAAAAAGATACTATTCACCAAAAAATTATTTTTATCTCATTGAACCACATTTTACTTACTGATATAAACCGTGTCTGTCGGATTTTCGAAATTCCATTCACAGAAGCGGTAAAATTATGTTTTATGCAAAATTCAGTTTTTAACCTACCACTTAGTGGTTTCACTATTCATCAATAATTGAATGTTTTCAGAAAAATACCAAAATTTCACCCTAGGCTAATTTCGGTATTCCAAATCCAAAAATGAAGTCCATTTTGAATTATAAAATTTATAAAATTTCAAAAATTGGTTATTACTATTCATAACGGCTAGTTTTAATAATATTTTAATAGCATATCGTTGTTTAGTGAAACTTGGTATTGCGTACAACGCAAGCTATCGAGGAAGGTCGCGATTGCGTGTAAAGTAAGTCAAGATAGTGTGTAGTGAAAGATTCCTTTGATGATATATATATAATATAAAAACAAAATACAACTCATAAAAATCTCGGGTGTTACACTAACAGATGTCCTAATTCTTTTAGATAAGTGTAATTCGACCAAAAACAACCTTAGGAATAAAATATGACCATTTAGGTCCACTTGGATTAGATTAGGACATTTATTATTAATTTATTTAAAGAAGGGTTAAAATAGTTAAAATCAATGTTTTATAAGTAAAGAATTTTTAATATAGGGATATACATAAGATAAATTCGACTATAAATATTCATTATAAATCTAAAATGATTTCCTACATAATGGTATTTTATTTATAATATTTAGACAATAAATAACGTAAATTATTTATGACACAAAGATGATGTAGTAATTATCTTATTAATGAAATATTGTCATAATTGATGATATAAATACCCAAATAAATGTAATTTTAGGCTTTTTATGAATTCCACTACTTTTATAGGTTAATATGACATGTTAATATTGATTTAATTAAATTTTTTTTGAACTAAGAATTCTGTTATGATTTTCAAAAAAAAATCAATTACCAAATAGTGTCAAAATTGACATAAAATAGTTTTTAAAACAAATAATATATTATTTATTGTTATTTTATTCCTAAAAATATAAAGTTCGGAAAAATGTCTTTGATAAGGTTATATATATTAATAATAAACAACTTGGGTTTCTTTTGTATTTTTATAGTAAGTTTATTAACCTTATAGTGTAAGAAAACAAGAAGACACGGTAAAAGTAAATTTTTTTAACTTAAGGTTAAATCTAAATGATAAGGTTAAAATAGAAACCTAAACTTGTATAAATTTTATTGGATGAGAGGATTGCGACACATACCCACATTAACTTCTAAATAAATCAATTTGGAGCTATTAAAACCCGAATATGACTTTATAATAAAATAATATTTTTATTTTTTCCAAAGGTGCCCCTCTCCTCCCTTATAAAAGGGAACCTCCTCCCTCTCTTCATGACACCACATTGAGCCTTCAAGCTCGGCCTAACCATGCCAAATTCTCTTCTCCACTTCCATAGAAACATCCTAGAGGTTTTGGTCTTCTTTAAAGACCTATTTTAGTGCCCTAAGAGGAGGTCTCAAAGAGGCGCTTCAAAGAAGAGGTAATGTCTGTTACCGATTCTTTCAACTCTATTTCTTCATCCACTTCTTATTCTTTAGTTGTTTAATTATAAAGTAATAACATCAGTGTAAATCATATACTTATATGTTATTATAAGTATTAAAAAAACCTATTTCACAATCTATCCCTCCAACGGAAAATGAAATCACCACTCGTGTGTACGTACGGAATACCGTCCCACGCCGTGGTGAAATCTGTTTTTCCACCAACACCTTACATGGATGGGTATAATGGTGTAAATATTAACTATATATGGTTATTATAACATAATACTGCTTCTGATATATTATACCATCAACTCCAATTCTATTCAATAATTATGGGAACGATATCATCGCTCGTGCGTACGTACGGACTACCGTCTCCACGACACGATGAGATTCATTCTCCATGATAACCAGACATGAATGATCATAAAGATTATATAATGAATAATAATGAAATATATGAAATAATAATGCTACTATATTTATTTATATATATATCTATGTCATCTATTTAGTTTCATTCAATTCAATAAGGAAACTAAAACAGCGTTCATGCGTACGTACGACCTACCATCTCCATGAATGGTGTATATCATTCTTTTTAACGATCAAGAATATATATATGTATATGATGAATATATATTATATATAAATATTGTTTTACATTCTGTAATTATGTAAATTAGGATATAAGTAATAATATCAAGAATGAAAAGTCAAAACACATACGATAAATGAAATGATTTTAACCAAAACGCTACTTTAACATGGAATTTACAAAAGAACGGGTAATATATAGTCATAAGTGAAACATATATGATATCATAACAATGAATATGATTCTTTAATAAGTAGATGACATTATTTAAATCATTATACCGGAGGTTAGGAAACGTACGAAGCTTATCGGACCTAAGGTAAGGGATAACCTTTCCAATGTCGTTCTTATCCGAGATTGTTTATTCGTAAGTATTTACTAGGGTTATTGTTATCATCCAAGTCCATGTTTTCTAAAAGAGTTTTTATGTATGTTTAATGTTATATTTACCCATTTTTTCTTTTAATACATTGTATGTAAGGAATATTTTTTTTATGTTACAAGGTACTTTTGGACTTTTCCGATAGAAGTACGAGGATAATGTTTTTTTAACTTATACGGCATGAACAGATTTTTACTGTTATATAATGCATTATTTTCATGAATCTTCCTCCAAAATATTTCTTGAATATTTTCAACGAAATCCTTTTCTTTTCAAATTTCATGACATTTTGCGAGAAGAAAATGATTTTGAAGAAGAAATGATATTTTCCTCCAGAATTCATTTCAAGTGTTTTATCAAAACCATTTTCCATATAGGATGAAATTACTTCATATGTGTATGTTTCAAGTTTAATGTCTCTATGATTTACATGGTTTCAATTTTCTTATTATGAAATGATATCCATTTATTTTATATGGATTATGTGATGATGTGATGATTTTTATGAAACCCATTTTATTTACTGGGTTTTTATGAATGATGTATGTTTATTTTTTTGCCACAAGTAAGAATGATTTAAATATGAGATGGGTGGGACCTATATCTCCCTCAAATGCATTGGGTAAAGATTTATATCTCATGAGATAGACATGTCTGGAATGGTATGTTAATCCGGTTCAGTATTACAGGACTGGAACGAGGAGTGAACTCGATTCAGAAAGGGACTTTGTCCACTAAGATGGTCTTGACAGCAATGCCTTGGCTACTATGGAAATCATTACATTTTCCTAATGGATTCCACAATTACATGTTTTATTCCCATGATATGTTATCATGAGTTATGTTCCATTATGATCTATGCCTTATGTACTTCCATATTTTAAGTCGTTGCTAAAGATTTTGATGTTTAAACATTATGTTCATGTTTTTAAGTTCAAATGTGTATGTTCTGTTTTATTTTATCCATGCTTAGCCTTACTGAGAATTTGAGCTCAAACTTTTTTATGTTTTATTTTCCCCCAGGATTAAAAGAAAGTTTTTAGGTATGGAAACAAAATGTGGAAAATCTTTATGAGAGATGTTGATGATCTTTCACCAGGATTAGAAGATTACGTTCCAAGTATCCAAAGACACTAAACTATTAAGGTCCTTGTGTGTCTGTTTTTGTTATGTATTATGTACTCCGAAAAAGTAATTTAATATCTATATACGTCAAGATTTGGGTCTCTACAGTTGGTATCAGAGGAATGGTTTAGTCAACCTTTGGAAACTAGGATGCGAGAACTTTAGTGAGATCCCTAGATATATTTCTATGGTATGTCGAGAGATGTCTCTAAGGATAAGTATATGTATAGGTTATAGTCCTAGAATTATGGTAATGATATTAGAATTAAACCTATGATGATAGATGTTTAAGGTACTCCCCCTTGATTATGTTATTTTCCTTGTATGATTTTTGCCTCTCAGAGAATTCTTTTTGTGTTTTAGTCAATGGAGGGAACCAGAAGGAATTCGGTTATCATTGAATCCAATGGGAAAATTGGTGACTATGAGCAACAAAATTGTGTAATGCCTAGAGAAAAAGATATTGTGATTATTCCGAATCATTCATCACGATATATGATTAACAAGGTGAAATTTAGTGGTATGCCTAATTCATCAAATAAGAGGATGATATACTTTTATGCATGTTCGCATGTTGAGGAGCATAAAGAATGGAAGATTGAGATTTCTAAAGAAGGGAAGAAGAACCTTGAGGAATACCTCAAATGGAGGGACAAATGTTATTTGTGTAGAGAAAAGGGACATAGAGTGACAGACTGTTATAGAGTTCAATGTCTTATTTGTGGAGAACATGGGCATTACCCAACTCAATGCCCTGACCTAAAAAGTTACTTCTAAATCAAGGAAGGATGTATTCCCCGAAAATCATTGAAGAGGATGGATTGAAGTGTTTATGTATTGGAATTCAAGAATAATGTTGTTGAGGTACTTTTATGGTGTATTAGAATATTTTTGTATTATTCTATTGTGGATTTCAATAATTTTATGGTACCGGTAACCATGAAAAGTGATTCAAATATTTTGGAAAGCATATGATATGAACATAATGAAGGGATAAGGGGAAAATGAAATGTTTGACAGTATTCATGAGCTCATGATTGATATAAGCACTAAGTAATATCATGGTTTGAGTATATAGAATTTTGAGGATTTTGGTATGTGGAAAATGTTAACTTTTAACTTCATTCATGTTTTCACTAAGGTTCAATGGGTATTCATTTTTTTCAAAGGAATACATGATTAAGGCCTTCGAATGTTTGGAATGTGACCAAAAAGACATATCTTATGATATATGGGGATCAACGATGGTATTAACATGCTTGTTATAAGAAATCTATGGTAATTGTTTTTACTATAATATGAGAGTGGACTACAGTATTATGGATAAGCCTAAAGATTGGAATGTATTATGTTGGACATAAGTTAGTATTGTTTAATGATAGATGTTTTTTCGATATTATTGATGTGAAGTTATAGTAATGTAGTTTTAGAAAAAGGACAACCTGCAGGATGGGAGACAACCCATTGCGTCGGACAAGGCTATGGGAATCGAACCCACAACTGAAGTGCGACTGGCCTTTATCGCCTACCACTGGCCTACAGGAAGTCCCTATTTAGTAGAAACTAGTTTTATTATATATATGATTAATCTCACTATAGACAGACTTATGTATTTTTTGATAACTTTTCTAACCTTTTGTTTGAGATAGATGGAATGACCCATCATTCAATCACATGATCTGCTAACACATCACGAATGACAAATAAAACTTCATTTATTTAAGTGATGAAGTGGAAATTGTCTAAAGAACGACCAATGGTGAGACTCTACCAAAATCACGAAAGAATTTCTTCTAATTCCAATTTCATCAACTTTAGGGAAATGATCTTGAAAACCAAAAATGTTATCCTAGTGCACTTATATCCAATGAATTAGATGGTACCTTAGATCGTCACAAATTTATGGCTTTGTGATTGTTGGATTTTTCATATACATGTTCTCTACCACTCTCCATCAGAACATGATGGTTAGATTTTTCTTCCATATCCATATTTTCTCCTATGTTCTCCTACGTGGAAACCTAGTGATGAGTTAATTTGGGTAACCATTATGTTCATACATTAGTTTTTAAAGCCATGTTTTGGTATTCCTTTTTACGATGTGGGTTTCAATTAAAGAAACATTTGAGTAGTAATCCATTTATAACCCCGATGAATTTCGAGGGAGAAATTCATTTTAATGGTGGTAGAATGTCACACCCCGTGATTTTATGAAAAAATATTCTTTTTAATTTCATTAATGTCTTGTATTATATGTTACACCAAAAGGAGCTTGCACAACATGAATCCCTGACTTGCCTTTCATTACACGCAATAGCGACCTTCCTGGATAGCGTGTGTAGTACGCGATACCGAGTTTCACTAATGGAGATATTATTATAATATTATTATGAACTAGCTGTTATGAATTGTAATACCCACTTTTTGAAATTTTATAAATTTAATCTTTCAAAATGGACTTAATTTTTGTATTCTGAATTTCAAAATTAGCATAGGGTGAAATTTTGGTACTTTTCGGATAACTTTCATATTCTGATGAATAGTGAAAATTACTAAATTCTAATTAAAAACAACTTTTTTAATAGAAATAATTAATAGTGATAAATTGTTAATTTGAGTGGTTTTAATGTATATTTAGAATATTTTTTTACAATTTAATACAATTTTGGACATTGGATGTAATTTCACATTTAAACAAGACATAAACAAGTGTCAATCTTTTGATAGTTATTATCTCTTAAGAACACGCTATATGTTTTGATGACGGGAATTTATTTTTAAATTAATTAATGCAACTGATATGTTTTAAATTTGGTAAAATAGACATCATTTTTTGAATTCATAATATCAAATATAACTTAGGCCTAATTTTTGGTATTTTTCTGGAAACTTTCATTTTTTGATGAATAGTGAAACCACTAAGTGGTAGTTAAAAAACTGAATTTTTCATAAAACATAATTTTACCACTCTTGTGAGTGGAATTTTGAAAATCCGAGAGACACGGTTAATATCAAGGACTAAAATGGAGTTCAATGAGATGAAAATAAGTTTTTGGTGAATAGTAACTTTTTACCTTTTTTACCACGGTTAATAGTAAATAGGGTAATTAAGGGTAAAATGATATTATTTTTACCCTAACACATGTCCTAATTCTATTAGATAAGTTTAATTCGACCAAAAACATCCTTAGGAATAAAATATGACCATTTAGGTCCACTTGGATTTGATTTGGACATTTATTATTAATTTATTTAAAGAAGGGTTAAAATAGTTAAAATCAATGTTTTATAAGTAAAAAATTTTTAATATAGGGTTATACATAAGATAAATTCGAATATAAATATTAATTAGAAAGATCAAAATATTTCCTACATAATGGTATTTTATTTATAATTTTTAGACATTAAATAACTTAATTTATTTATGACACAAAGATGACGCAGTAATTATCTTATTAATGAGATATTGACATAATTGATGATATAAATACCCAAATAAATGTAATTTTAGGCTTAATATGAATTCCACTAATTTTATAGGTTAATATGACATGTTATTATTGATTTAATTAACTTTTTTAGAACTAATAATTATGTTATGTTTTTCACAAAAATCAATTTCCAAATAGTGTCAAAATTGACATAAAATAGTTTTTAAAACAAATATTATATTATTAATTTTTATTTTATTCCTAAAATTATAAGGTTCGAAAAAATGAATTATATATGGTTATATATGTTAATAATAACCAACTTGGCATTCTTTTGGACTTTTATAGTAAGTTTATTAACCTTATAGTGTAAGAAAACAAGAAGACACGGTAAAAGTAAAATTATTTAACTTAAGGTTAAATCTAAATGATAAGGCTAAAATAGAAACCTAAACTTGAATAAATTTTATTGGATGAGAGGTTTAGACCCATCCCCACATTAGCTTCTAAATAAATCAATTCTGAGTTATTAAAAACCTAATAGGAATTTATAATAAAATAATATTTTTAGTTTTTCCAAAGGTGCCCCTCTCCTCCCTTATAAAAGGGCACCTCCTCCCCCTCTTCCTCACTCTACATTGAGCCTTCAAGCTCGGCCAAAACCTGAAAAATTATCTTCTCCACTTCCATAGAAACATCCTAGAGGTTCTGGTCTTCTTAATAGACCAATTTTAGTGTCCTAGGAGGAGGTCTCAAAGAGGCGCTTCGAAGAATAGGTAATGTCCGTTACCGATTCTTTCAACTCTATTTCTTCTTCAACTTCTTATTCATTAGTTGTTTCATTATTAATTAATAACATAAGTATAAATCATATACTGATATGTAATTATAAGTATTAAACAACCCTATTTCACAATCTATCCATCCTACGGAAAACGAAATCACCACGCGTGTGTACGTACGAAATACCGTCTCCATGCCATGGTGAAATCTATTTTTCCACCAACACCTTACATGGATGGGTATAATGGTGTAAAGAATAACTATATATGGTTATTATAACATCATACAGATTCTGATATATTATACCATCCACTCCAACTCTATTAAATAATTATGGGAACGATATCATCGCTCGTGCGTACATACGGAAAACCGTCTCCACGACGCGATGAGATTCATTCTCCATGTTAACCATTCATGAATGATAATAAAGTTTATATAATGAATAATAATAAAATATATGAAATAATAATGCTACTGGATTTATGAATAAATATATTTATGTCATCTATTTAGTTTCATTCAATTCAATAAGGAAACGAAAACATCGTTCATGCGTACGTACGACCTACCATCTCCATGAATGGTGTATTTCATTCCTTTTATCGATTTATAATATATATATGTATATTATGAATATATATTATATATAAATCATGTTTTACATTCTGAAATTACGTAAATTAGGATATAAGTAATAATATCAAGAATTACAAGTTGAAACACATACGATAAATGAAATAATTTTACCAAAAAACGCTGCATTAACATGTAATTTACAAAAGAATGGGAAATATAAAGTCATAAGTGAAACATATATGATATCATAACAATGAATATGATTATGTAATAAGTCAATGACATTATTTAAATAATTATAAAGGAGTTTAGGAAATGTACGAAGCATATCAGACCTAAGGTAAGGGATAACCTTTCCAACCTCGTTCTTATCCCAGATTGTTTATTCATAAGTATATGCTGGGGTTATTGTTATCATCCAAGTCCATGTTTTATAAAAATGTTTTTATGTATGTTTAATGTCCTTTTTACCCATTTTGTCTTTTCATACATTGTATGTAAGGAATCATTCTTTTTTTTTACGTTACGAGGTACTTTTTGACTTTTCTGACATAATTACGAGGATAATGTTTTTTTAACTTATACGGCACGAACAGATTTTTACGATTTTATAAAGACTTATTTTCATGAAGCTTCATTCAAAATATTTCATGACTATTTTCAACAAAATCCTTTTCTTTTAAAATTTCAAGACATTTTGTGAAAATAATATGATTTTGAAGAAGAAACGATATTTTCCTCAAGAATTCATTTCAAGTGTTTTATCAAAACCAGTTTCCATATAAGATGACATTATTTAATATGGGTATGTTTCAAGTTAAATGTATCTATGATTTACATGGCTTAAATTTTCTTATTATGAAATTATATCCATTTCTTTTATATGGATTATTTGATGATGGGATGATGTTTATGAAACCCATTTTATTTATTGGGTTTTTATGAATGATGTATGTTTATTTTGTGGCACAAGTAAGAATGATTTCAATATGAGATGGGTGGGACCTATATCTCCCTAAAATGCATTCGGTAAAGATTTATATCTCATATGATTGACATGGATGGAATGGTATGTTAATCCGGTCCAGTATTACATGACTGGAACAAGGAGTGAACTCGATTCAGAAAGGGACTTTGTCCACTAAGATTGTCTTAGAAGCAATACCTTGGCTACTATGAAAATCATTACATGTGCTTAATGGATGCCACAATTACATGTTTTATTCCCATGCTATGTTATCATGATTTATGTTACATTATGATCTATGCCTTATGTACTTCCATGTTGTAAGTCGTTCCTCAAGATTTTGATGTTTAAACATTATGTTCATGTTTTTAAGTTCAAATGTATATGTTATGTTTTATTTTATCTATGCTTACCCTTACTGAGCATTTGAGCACACCATTTTTTATGTTTTATTTTCCACCAGGATTAAAAGAAAGGTTTTAGGCAAGGAAACAAAAAGTGGAAGATATTTATGGGAGTTGTTGACGATCTTTCACCACGATTAGAAGATTAAGTTCCATGTTTCCAAAGACACTAAACTATTACGGTCCTTCTGTGTCTGTTTTTGTTATGTATTATGTATTCCGAAAAAGTAATGTAATATCTATGTATAGCAAGATTCGGGTCTCTACACCTAGCACATAGGATTCCATCGGACCCATCATCCCTACCCTGCATTCCTACCTGCTGAGCGGTGGAGAGATCAGAGTAGATGGAGCTCACAGAAGGTGCATAATGACATTCGGGACATTGCCTGATCAGATCCCAAAAATGGTTTTTCATTATAAAAATGATGTTGACCTGGGAAACAACAATAATGTTGGAGCGGATGTCACTTCTTGCCTTTCAAATTGTCCAGCACCCTTTATGTAGAATGATTATCCTGGCTTTTCTCTCATCCTTGTGATTCCCAGTGCCTCTAAACCATGCACTAAGGAAATTACCGTGGGACCCATCATATCCGTCCCACCCGAAGAGGGCCCCGAAAGTGTGCCAGATATTTCTGGCCCATTTACCAGCATATAAGAGGTCCCACACTAACTCTTGGTGGAAGGAATTGCAACACCAACATCTTGAGGCCAAATTAACTCCCATACATTATAGGATTTCTTCTATGGGAATCGCCTTATTCTGTACTGGCCATAACAGAAAATTAAATTTGGAAAAAATCTCCTTACACCACAGAGCTTCCCCCCACGGGTCATCCAGCAACACGTTCCTTGTCACCCGAGCATAATATTTGATAGAGAAATCACCTGATGTAGAACTAGTGAAGATAAGCCTATCATGATCGTCACTAGCCACTATGGTATTGAAAATCTCCATTTGTCTCTCATCAAGGATAGCCTGAATAAACTGGGGATGACTGCTAGCCTCCTTGAAAGATAGATTAGGCATGGGGCATCCCGGAAACCATAGCCTTCCCACCCCCCAGTCTTGCTCCCAAAAGTTGATAGTACCTCTTCCCACGATCCATCGAGAGTGATGTTTCAAAACCTCCAATTATGGGTATGTCAGGTGGCATATCCTAGAAGGTCGGTTCCTCTGAGCATTCACATTACTACCATATAACTCCGGCATTGTTCTACCAAAGAGAGTCCAACCTTCCAGATCATCTCATGCAAGCTTAGCATGAATCCCTTTCATGGTTAAGGTGACACTTCTTAAATTAATTCCCCCTATAGAAAGACGTCTTGATAACCTTTTCCCCAAGGCCCAATGATGTCTGCCTTCCATCTTCCCATCCCATATGAAGGACACCATAATTATTTCCAAGTTGGAAACCACGCTCTTAGGAACCTTAAGGGTGGATAATAATGAGAATAACTAATTTAAATAATAAATATAACATGTTAAAGGTTCTCAATATATTATATACAATAAAAATATATATGATTTCAACATCAATATAATGATATTGTCGCTCGTGCGTCCGTACGAATTACCGTCTCCACGACACGATGAGATTAATTCCCACGTTCACCATTCAACGATGATTAGAAAAATACATATTATTAATAAGTATGTAATATATGACATAATATTGCTACTGGATATATATATATATATATGTAAGTTTTCACATACATATATATTATTCACTTACTTCTGTTCAATACGATATGAAAATAGAAACTACATTTATGCGTACGCATGACCTACCATCTCCCTATATAGTTCCATTCATTTCATATATCTACCTATTTTAAATAATTATATTCTAAATATATTTTATATATAAATCAAGGTTTACATTATTGAAGTATTTAAATCATGATCTAAATGATACGATCATGAATAACAAGTTAAAACACGTACGATAAAGAAAGTGATATTTACCCAAAATGTTAATTTAACCTAGAAATCATTATTAAATGTGTAGTATAAAGTCATAAAATAATCATGTATGATATAAAAAATATGAATATGGTCCTGGTATAATTTAATAACATACTATGGTCAATCTATAGGAGGTTAAACATACCCTCAACCAAAGGAAAGTGCAAGGTAAGAGTTAATTTCACAGTCTCTTTATTATCCAAGGTTGTTTTTATGTGAGTATCTAACATGATATATATATTATCCCAGACCATGCTTCTCAAAAGAGTTTTCAAAGGTATTCTTTTTATGTGACTGGTTTACTAAAAAATAATTTTAAATGTTTTAAAGATCTATTCTATTAATCTTTTCTCATTAATGACCATGTTTTCAAAATGGTTTTAATGATATATTTATATAGACAAGAATGTTTTAAAATGTATATTCCACTCAAAAGTTTGACAGTGGTTTGGGTCAATTTGATTCAAATTTTTTTTTAAATTTCTTCTTTTATAAATTGTGTGACTTTTTAATGTTTTCTTAAAAAATTGATAATTCTCTTAAAGATTTTTAAAAATCATTTTCATCTATGTGAACGTCATTTTTATGGAGTTTAATTTGTTTGAAGTTGATTTATTATGATAAAAATCTTCCATATTGTATTGAAGGTTTTGGGATATGTTCATCTATGGATGTGTTATTTTTATTCAATTTATGGTTTATGGTTATAGTATTGACATTTCGTATACTAGTTTTGATTATAATGTTTATGTCATGTTTCATCCTTTTCATATGAGGAATGTATTAGACTTAGTATGTGACGGGAGGAGCCCACTATATCTCCTTGGTGAATTAATAGGTCTCATTATATAATTATACGCAGAATTGGGTGAGGCCTTTCCCAATTTGATATATGGTTTTGGCCAATGCCTTAATCATTTTTAGACATGTTGGCCGAGGCCTTGGAAAAATGTTTTAGAATGTCTGGCATTATATATTCCCTCTTTGTGAAAATAATATTTTTGGTGCATGTGGATATTCGACTAGTAGAATACCCCTGATTCTATTATATTATGGAATTATTTACTCAGATCATATTTGGGACATAAAGTGTTCATGCTTATTATTTGTAATGGCATGTGTTTCCATTTATTCACCATGCCTATAGTTTATGTTTTAATCCGCTAAATTGTTTACCCTTACTGAGCATCTTAGCTCACCCTTTTCTTATGTTTTATTTTCCCAGGATTTCCAGGATTTGTATTATGATTGATATGAAGGGTTAATCTAAAAGGGAATAATAGAGTTCCCAATGAACTATCTATTCTGTATTTTATGTTTGAAACTGAAATGTGAAGTTTATGTATGTAATTTATTTCCAAGACTACTAAAATGATTGGTCTTTCAGGAAAATATTTATTTGTATCTTTCCAATGTATTAAAATAATTCACTGACTCTAGGTAACTAGGGTCGGGGCATTACAATAAGTGTGTGAGTGAAGGGAATCAAGATAATGAATTCTGAAAATATATGAGGAAGCAGGAAAATGTGGTTGAGATAAAGAGAGAACTAACCATGGATGGATTTACAAACTATTGGGAGCAAGGGGACAATGAAATCTATTGAACTAACCTCGATTCCTCAAGGGTAATCAATGTCATCAGCCACCAAATCCAAAGGAGAAATGGATGTATTATAAAATCACAAATACTCTGTTGGAGTGTCAAACATATTTCTTGATATTTATGTAAGTTATTCATTCAAGAATAGAGAACATACTATTTGTTTTGGTTCACTGCATTCATTCAAATATTTAATGTTTAGTAGAAAAATTCAGTCAAAACCTCAAAATATGATGGTTGACATATTTATGAGAATGGGAAATGGGTAAATTATTTCATATAAGGTATATAACACCTCTTGGGTTAATTTTTGGGGACATAAGTATCCAAAAAATCTCTTTATACTCCATTTGATAGAGTTTGATGATATATTTGGAATGGATTGACTATCTTTCTACCAAGACAACATTATTTTTTTGGAAGTGTAAATTACTATTTACATACCAAATTATCCTAAAATTCTATAAATGGATAATGAAAATGATTAATCTACTTTAAAATCATTATCTCAAATGGGGATATTAATTCCCTATGTGAAATAATATCTATCTCAAACAATTGAGACAAATTAGATGGCCATGCTTAAAGTCATGCCAATTGGGAGGGACTATAATGATGTGTTTTCAGTAGAGTTTCTAGGTCTTCCTCACGGTCAAGAAGTTGATTTATCAATTGCAACTATTATAGGATATTTTCCTATATCAATGAATCATTAATTAATGGCCATAATTGAGTTGGAGGAACTGATGATAAAATTACAGGATAATATGAACAAGGTTTTTATATGCTTGAGTGATTCACCATGGGGTTCACCATTCCTCTTCATCAAACATATTTATAGATCAATGAACCTATTAATTTATTATCATGATCTCAACAACATCACAACAAAGAAAAAGTATCCCCTTCAATGGATAGATGTCTTTTTGGGTCAACTATGTGGGGCCATGTATTTCTATATGGTGGAACATAGATCAGGATTTCACTAATTAATGGTGAGGAAGGAAGATATTCTAAAGACTTCATTTTGAATGAGGCATGGACAATATGAATTCATAATGATTCCCTTATTAATCACTAATGATCCAATAATATCCATGGACTTAGTTAATAGATTGTTTCGGGATTACCGTAAAAACATTTAGGAGTCTTTATTTGTGATATTTTGATACACTCCAAGAGCCAGGAGGCACATTATAAGCATTTGAATACTATGATAAATATTCTAAGAAGGGAGAAAATTTATTCAAATTATAGTAAATGTGATTTTTTGATGGGATAAGTACCATTATTTTGGAGTATCATCTCCAGAAAAAGAATATCTCTGGACCTGTAAAAAACAAAGGCAATTGAAGAGTGGCTCAGGACAACATCTGTAATAAAGATCCATAGATTACTTTATTTATATGGAAATTACTGATGATTTGAGAATAAAATTTAAGGATTTTAAAACCCAATAACATATCTAACATAAAATGGTGAAAGGATTGTCTGGACTAGGGAATGTAATGATTGCTTCTAAGAGTTAAGAAGAAGGCTTGTCGCTACACAATCACTCACGCTACCAAAAAGTATGGAACTCATTATGGTATAAAGTGAGGAATAAAATAAGTTATTAGTCTGTTTTATCATGAAAATTTATATAATGATAGCCTATGAATCATTGTATTTGAAAATTCATGATCAAAACTATCCTACACAAGTTACAGACTTTGATGTTATGATCTTTGCATTGAAAATCTAGTATCAATATCACAATGGGGAGAAGTGTTAGGTATATACTAATCATAAGAGCCTCAACTATATATTCAAAAAAATGGTTATAAATACGTTCTAGAGAATATGGTTTGATCTCATCATGTTTTACAACTACTGAATCCACTACCATATTGGCAAAAGAAAGAAAGTGGTAGATGCTTTAAGTAGAAAGGATCCTCCAACATTATCAATGATGATATTTGAGAAGGATCCAATCATTTTAAATTTTTAATGGATGGAAATGGGAATCATTAAAGATAGAATATCATTAATCCTTTCTCAAATTATTAATCAAACATCCCTTGTGGATAAAATAAATGATTCTAAAAAGAATGATGTGGAATTCCAGATGAACGTAGAAGCTATGAGAAAGGTAAATACTAAGATTTTAAAATTGATGATGAAGGAGTTGTAATATTTGGGTCATGACTATGTGTACCATTCAATACAGAGATAAAGAAGGATATTTTTAATTATTTACACAGCTCAACCATATCTATTCTCCCAATGTACACAAATATGTATAGAGATATCTAGGAGTACTATTGGTGGGACAATATGATAAAAGAGATTGTTGAATATACATCAATTTTCTGGGTATGTCAGTAAGTAAAAGCTGAAACAAAATAGTCAAAGGGGGTGATTTAACCATTACCGATACTAACATAGAAACGGTAAAACATCACCATGGACATTGTTACTGGACTTATGAATACATCCAGATGAAACAATTTTACATGGGTTATTGTGGATTTTCATTCAAATACATCTAAATTTATTACAATTCGAGAGGACTTCCCCCTAGATCAACTTGCATCGTTATAAATTAGATAATTGGTCAGGTTTCATGGATTACCACAATAAATTATATCTGATCGAGATCTGAGATTCCCCTCTATGTTTTTGAAAATCATCCAACGTGATCTAAGCATTGATCTGAATTATAGTATGGCTTATAATACTCAAATTGATGTCCAATGTGAATGATCTATTTATACCCTATAATACATGTTGATAGAATGTTCTATGGACTTCAAAGGAGGATGAGATCAATATCCACCTTTCGCTAAATTCTCTTACAAAAACAGTTTCTACTAGAGCAACCAAATGGCTCTATATGAAAACCTTTATGTGAAACTATAGAGAACACCAATGTGATAAGATGATGTCAGTGAACATAATATTCAAGGACATAAAATTGTTGAAGAAAATTTGAAAAAATATGAAAATGTGAAAACCATTCAGTAGGACATAAAGGCATCCCAGAGTCAACAGATGAGATAAGAAGATTATCATCGATGATAGATTCAGTTTAAATATATAATCATGGTATTCCTCTTTGTATCTCCAAAGAATAAGATCATGAAATTTTGGAAGAATGGAAAGTAGAGTATGAGGTATATTGTCCCCTTCAAGATCCATGGCCATTTCGGTGTTATGGCCTATCTTCTGGGACATCCACCTACCAAGTATCAAGTACATGATGTATTCTATGTATACATCTTGAAAAAGTACACATTGTATCCCTCACATGTATTGAATCCATAGGTGAAATAGTGGGAACAAGATCTCTCTTATGAGGAGCATACAGTGAAGATATTGGACTATAGAGATAATGTTCTACACAAAAGGTCTAATCACATGATCAATGTACATGGGTGGAACTATAGGTACGAAGAGGTAACATGGGATCTAGAGGAAGTGATGAAGGGGAGGTACCCCCACTTGTTTTCACCATAGTTTGCAAAAAGAAATTTTGTTGGAGAAATTTCATAATGGGGGAATATTGTAACAACCAATAATTTTATCATCAGATAATCCATTCTTATAATTATGACATATAGTATAAAAAATAACTCTGAGAACAAAATATAGAATTTATAATTGAATACTGAATGAAATAAAATGTATTTCAAGAAACTATATAACCTTTTCTAATGAAATATTAAATTGACCTTTGGAATATTAATATTTCCCTTATAAATAGTAAACTGTCCAAATGAATAATAACATCACCCATTAATGTTTAAATAATATTTAGTTATCTAATAAATGAAGGTTTTATATAATTATATCATAGTATAATGAAATAAATGTTTTAAAAATTATAAAATAGGTGTTGTTATTTTTGTAAGTCATAAATATTTAATTAAAATTTAATGAATAATTTAATCAATTAAAATTAAATTAATTTTCCTTAAATATATTCATAAATTAATATTTTTTACTCTTATGGGTTTTAAACTTTTTTATGATACCTTTATTAATTCTTCAATGTGTTATAAAATCAGTTATAATTTTTAAATAAGTATTTATTGAGGAATAGAGGATTTTAATTAAAAATTAAATTTCAAATAATATTAAAATTATATCAATTAAATATATTTCAACTTTATATTCTGCATGCTTAAATATTGTTTGGGATAATATTTTGGATTTCTCTAAAACACATGTATTTTAGGTGAATAGTGAAATATGATAATTTTTTATAAATGCTGAATAAATGAATTTTTGAGTCATTATTGATTTAAGGATGATTTAAGAATAGTAATATCAAACTATAATCCCCCATTTAATATATTTATTCATGTTAATAAAAAATATTAATTTTCTTGAGCCAAAATATTAGACTAATGGAAAAAATAATAAGAAAACAACAATCTCCTCCATTATAAATACTTCCGGTCACCACCTGTTATCCTCACACCATTAAAGAATAGAGAATTTTCCAAATTCCTCCCAAAACACTTCCCATATCCATTATCCACATCCATAACATATTTTTCTCAATTAAAGACCAAAATTAGGATCCTTAAGAAGGTTCTAATAGAGTATAAATCAAGAGGTAAAACCCTATTTCAATTCGGTTTAATTTATTTTTCTTTTCTTATCCTCTATTCACCTCCTCTATTTAAATGTAAATGATAAATCTTGTATATTTATATACAATAAGAGTATCATGTTTGTGTAATATCCATCATTAATCCCCTCCCATCTCTTTTTATTCTAATAATGAAATCATCACCCGTGATGCGTCAATTTACAGACATTATGGATGATGTGATTTCATTTTACATTAACATGTTCAAGGTATATAATAAAACCATAATAATTGTTTATAGTTATATTATAATTTATTTTATATCCCTTTTTACATTATATAGCTAACATGTATACATAATATTGATTAATAATACAAAATAAGTTTTTTGTAATTGAAAAACTACTATAACAATCTAAAAGATTATCACATATATATTATCTAATTATTCACCCTCACACCATATATCCAAATAATATATATAACAATTAAAACATTTAAATGATAATTAATTAACTATAATTTTATTTCTAGATAATTATTCTATTTTTTTTGTAAAATTCAGTACTTATAAATAAAAGATCCAATAATGAAAACCCATGATTGTGAATCCCCCGAATGATGAAATTAAACATTAAAACTCATAAAAAATCAAATAAATGAACTTAATAAATATATATTGAATCGAATTCATATATAAAAGGATCTTGAATTGTTAATTAAAGATTTAAATTTTATTATCCAGTATATTAAATGTAAGAAAGAATTCATATATAAGGTTAGGGGATTCTCAAACCCAATTTTTCATTCTTTTAGTTTTCCCTCTTTCACTCAATTTTTAGAATCAATGTTCCATTGGTAATCCATAGATAAAATAAATTTATCTATACCATTTATTTTTCAGATATACTTGTTTCCAATTTGATTTTAGTAAAACTATAATGTTTTTCCGTAACAAACATTCTTTCCAAATATACATCCTTAGATTATTTTTTCATCACTCAAGATTGATGATTGTTATACCAATAATTTTAATCAATCTTTTTTATTGGAACCCCAATGTTTATTCATGAAATTATGATTTATGGAATGAAACCCATTCCTTTCTATAAGTTAATTTATGTCCAATATTGATATACATACAATATGAATTCATGATTTTTTAATGTTATGATGTTGTGGGTGGACCGAAAATTATATAGTGAATGTAAATGAGTTTATGTTATTGGTGAACCGAAAATTATATTTCACATAAATGAATTGGGTAATGTGTTGTATTACTTGGTATAATGTTAATATTCCTGAAAATGATGTTATCTTTGCTCAAAACTGGGTTTGGAAGTATCCCACTTAGATATGATGTTTCTTTTTTATGTATTTCCACATTACGTTCCATTATCTAATGTTTCCTATCATGATTTTGATAATAATCCATTACTTATGAAAATGATTTTTCTCATTCATGTTTCATCTCTCTTATTCACCCACTTACTAGAATTTTATATCACCTCATATTTTGATGTCTATCATTATTTAAATACTTTTAATAAGGAGAACATGAGGGAAATAAGAACCTATAGAAGAAGTAATTGAGTAAATATTTATGTATTATTTTATAAAATTTATTTATACACTTAATTTTCCCAGGACACTAAACCTCTCAATCATGTATTTTTTCAGTATTATTTTGTTGATCTTTAAAATGACGTAATAGTCATGTAAGAAAAAGAAGGTTCCCTATATCTTAACTATGTAAGATACCTTCTAGTAGTTGATTTTGTAAGTTTTTTACTTTAGGGAGGTTGAAATTCTTCATTGAGATCCTCATTCATTCATTTAAAATAGAGATACTCATTTCATGCGATGGTTATGATAGGGGTCATATATGGCCTTGGGAACATTGGTTCATCTAAGCATGAACTATCACCCACATACTGATGGATAGACAAAGTGTACTCTTCATGCGGTAGAGGATATTCTCCATGCATATGTCATTGACATTGGAGGTTACTAGGAGAAGCATATTCCCTTCATTGAGTTTACTTATAATAACTGATTTCAAGCTACCATCGACATGGATCCTTATTAAGCATTATTAGGTTGGAAATTCTTCTCACATAGGTGATAACAAGAGGTTGAGAAGAAAGCTACGCTTGGACCATTTATTGTATATGAGACAATAGATAAGGTCCAACTTATTATAAATTTTTTCATGAAAACTCAGTCTACATAGCAGTCCTTTGAGAACAAATGTTTAAGACCTCTTTAGTTCATTGTCAGACAACTATTTTTCATGAGAGTCTAACCCATGTTGGGGTATAGACATATTCAAAAGTAGTATAATCTCTCCCAAGGGTTCATTGGTCCCTTTGAGGTTCTGTAATAGATTAGACTAGTGGATTACTAGTGGTATTTTCCTTAGAGACATCAGTCTATGCATGGTGTATTTCATATATCACAGCTTCACTATTATCATCCAGAACTGTCATATGTATTTCAGTCAGATGTGGTTGAATTGGTTGTAGATTATTTTTTCGAGGAGTATCCAGATCATATTCTTGATTGGAGCATAAAGACAGTCCAAGGCAGGTCTGTACTATTAGTACAGTGCTATGGTAGCACATATGAGTACGTGACAAGGCCTGGGAATGGGAAGATGATATATGGGAACAGAGGCTCAAAATCGTCATTGAGGATGCCTATTAATCTTTATAAAGAAATATCATGGACTAGTTTATTTAGATAGGAGAGGTTGTAATCAAGAGTTTTTTCATGAATGTACATATCAATTTTTCTTTCAATTCTAATTCCATAAATGAACCTATTTATCTTGAATAATCTTGTAAATGATGTTATAGGTACATCATGGTCACATATAGAGCCTAAAGACACAAAAGTTATAATAAAATATTAGCCCACATGGTTAGAGAAAACGGTTCCACCCAGACCACATGTTTTCTCCAAAACTATGCGGTTATAGACAATGGAGACCTTCAGGCAACCTGATTTTCCAAAAACCATGGGACCTAAGGCACTTAGCTATGTGGTGATACTGAGATTTTGGACCGATCCCTTTTTCACATTTTTTATAGAGTTATAAAATTAATGTCCCTAGCTATTAAAGGTTCCCTATTATAGCATCGAGATGCACGTGGTTTCACACTAGCTGTATAAACACTGTGCACCCTAAATTTTAGGTGAAAATTCAAATTTCCATTCATTTAATATTAAAACACTTTTCTTATTTCTCTTTCTTCCTATATAGAACCATCCTCCAGTATCTTCACACATGATCTCACAATATCCTTCCACCTAGGTTCTATTATAACATACAAATACAATATCTATTTCATGATCCATCATAGGTATTGGACTCCATGATGTATGTTATCCCTTCAGCGTACAAATTATCTTTGTTTATTTCCATATCAATCATGTTATTTTATTCCAATACCATTTGATCTATTTTCAGGGCATTATATCATTTCATAGATATCTTCCAGCTACTCCAAATATGTGTCCAATATTTAGTGAGGAGTCATCTATAACCTTCTGGTAGGTGGTCGCATCCTTTTAACTTTGAGTTTTGATTCCTCATAGCTATGTTGTGGTATCACACACCATTTTCCCCATGCACCACATTTAAATGGGTTTCTTTAGATCCAATTGACCATATCACTTTGTTATACCCCTATTGATCTTTGTTTGGTTGTATATAGGTTGTTCACAACTTATATAGACACCCCATGGATTTTCCATGTTTATTTCACCTTGTTAGTTAGGTGGTTCAAACACCAAAAATGCCTTATTATCCTTCATCTTAGATTTTAAATGGAACAATGGTTGATATAGAAATGACTAAGGAACATGAGGGGCTATTAGAGTTTTGGTTTATCATATAATCAGATTTTCCTAAGTAAAATATTGCCTTCTAGACCATGGAACCTATGTAAAATTCATTTTCAGCCCTATAAATTAATTTTCAAGATTTAGTAACCTAAAGGGGTTTTAATTAGATAACATGTCCTTTAAATGGTGTATTTAAATTAATTGATTGATTTTAATGAAGGATATTATTTGACCTAAAAAGGCTGGCCATTATAGACCAACAAATGCATTATATATAAAGTGTTCATTGAGAAATGTTTATCATTGAAAGAAACAGAACATGTATAATGGGATATATGAGAGACATTTCATCAAGTTTAATTACATTGACATGAATATGCATGATTATTTACTTGTATATGTGGGATCGATAAAAGAGATCTTCCAGAGGTAATACTGCATTCTAATTATAAATATAATACACATGTTTATATAAAATTACATGATGTTAAGGGATCTATTGAGCATGATGGTATCACACCCCCTTACATTGTGTTTTTATCATGAATACTCACACAATTGAATCTAGTTAGGCCTTATGATTTAAGTGACACACCCCAATTAGGGTGTTGAAAAGATTTATCACCCCCGATTCCGAGTGCCAGGAATAAAATCTCACTCTTATTGGGATGTATGTAATTCTCTCTATTGTTTGAGCTTATAGGATTGTTATACTGGTCGTGGATGCCTTAGTTACTGCCAGGTCCGGCCATAAACTAGTATTCCATGTATGTAGTCACTTATGTTCGCACAAACATGGTTCATATAGGTGGATGAAATATATAATTTAACTATATATATTATCATTATATATATATATATTGAAATATCATATGTCAATTTCGGCCATGAGGTGGTGCAGTTAGACCCACCCGGTCTCCAAAAAGAACCTGAAGAGGAACGAGAATACTATTGAGATGATAGTGGAGAAACCTTTTGTTATTTTTGTACGTTTTTATAACATTATTATGTTATTGTTCCCTTGTTTCCATTTTATCTTTATTATCATTCCAAAGACATAAATATATTTACACTTCCATATTGGTTTTTTTACTTACATAGTGGTTCTGCTATTCATTGTTCAACTACTTTATTATTCTATTCTATTTATTTACGCTTCTAAAGTTTATTGATTACGATTGTTCATAGTATTCTTCCTTTGTTGACTATATCTATTGTATTCTAATTTGACACAATGATAAGATGTAATATCCCCCCACCATAACAACTTTACACCCTCAATTCTAGTCTTCTGCCTATTTCAAATGAGGATGATCTCTTGATGCCATATGAACCAGTAGCTTGGGGCACGAGTTTAGTGGACCCTAGGATATGTCATTACAAATTCATTAATTAAATGTTTTTAAATAAACCTTAAAATATTTCTCACTCTAGTCCAAAATAATTTCTATTCCAGAAATACATTTTCTAATTTTTTAAAAGAATATTTTTAATATTATCTTACTAAATTTCATTGTAATTTTACCCATGAATTTTTGAAATTTTTTATTAAATGGAATCTTCCTATAATTTTCCAAATAAGTCAACTTTTTGATATTCATATATAAAGGTGAATGTAATACTTATTTTAATGAACTCTGCATGAATGAAAATTTTCCACATCCATGACCACTCAATATGATGAAGAAACCATCACAATTTTAGAATGTACTTTAATTTAAAATTGTAATTGTAATAATATAAAATTTTTTAGTTTTAAAATATTATTTTCAATGTAAAAACGGTATCTTCCTAATGAATGTTTATAAAAATCTCTTCATGGTATTCCTATTCATCAATGACTTCGACACATTATTTTACTTATACTCAATCGGGAATATTTTCAATTGATTGAATTCTTATTCTTTCTCTAGATGGTTTATGATTAGTGTGACCCTGGAATATATTGAAATTTAACTTCATGATTAATTTTATAATCATTACAATTTCATTAAATTATTCACTTTATTATGGTCATGGAACATTAAATTTATCTAAAATAACCATATACATTTTATCATAGATATAATTATTTCTAAAAAAATATATCATTTATACATATTGTGTTTTACTTTAAATGATTTTTGATTTAATAGGGAAAATATTGATAAATATATATTATTTATTCTATATGAATATTTATTGATATATAAAATTTTTCATGAATTAAAAAAATCATTTAATATATGTAGAAGGAATTGGATATTGTGTGACTAATAGTGCATCATGTTACAAATCTTGTTTATGCATCAATTTTATAATGAGGTGAATTAGTTGGATGAAATTATTTGAATGGTTTTTTGGTGTATACCTACCCATCAATTATACTACTTGATGAAATTTCATGGTGGTAAAGATATCATAATGTATGAGATCATGTTGTAATATATTTATAAATTCATTAATTATAAATTAAATTATTATTATCTATTTCATTACTATATTGATATTATCCCCAGATTTTTTTATGCTCAAGTTATTATTTAAATGTATTGTGTTTCAGTTATTTATCTATCCATGTATATTCTGCATTATTTGTTGTGATATATTTATTTCTGATAGATTTTACTTTATTTAATACTTATAGAGCAATTTTTCCTCAGCCTTATTTTTTCCCTTCCCTAAGATATGATGAAGTTATATCTGAATGAGTAGAAGGATTAAAGATATTTACTTTTACTATGTTATATTTTACGTTTTAAAATTTTATGAGTTACTAAATTATGTATCCAGTTTACAAATACTACTAAATAATCAATCATTTTGGATGTGATCACATTTTTATGGAACCAATGTAACAAACTACCAGCTATGAGCTACTAGATTTTGGTCTTTTACTATTGGTATCAGAGAATGTTTAGTAGAAATCATGTGAATTATTTTTAGGAAAAGGTAGATTAGGAAACATAACCATATGGTAAAAATTGATGATATGTACATAAGAACATCCTACTTTTTTTAAGGAATAGATTACATTTTTTTCATAAAAATACATCGTGATCTGGATTTTATAAGTGATCATGGTTATAGAATAGATATATTTATGGGTCATAACTATGAAAAGGATGAATTTGATATTGAATAAATCATCTGTTAATGCAAGATAATGGGAGTAACCACACACCATATTTGACACTCTTAGGGTACATTATTAGGATAATTCACATTTTATTTACAAATCAATATGAATGATTTGAAAATAAAGATATGAAAAATGAAACTATTGGTATGATTCATATGAGGAAAGTTTAGGATATTTATGTACCATCAAGGATTAAAAAATATAATGAAGATTATTAGATTTGGGAAAAAATTACCCCTTATGAGGTTATAGGTGATGGAATTACCTTGGAAACATTTATAGAGTTTTAAATGCTGTTTGAGTTATATGAAAACCTTATGTATAACATGTTTTCTAGTGGGAAGTTTATTTGAAGAAAAATACTTTTATATTAGTTGGAAAAAAATTTGGGTTGTTTTTAACCATTAAGGTAAATGTAACCATTGATATTAGAAAATTAATATTATTTGATTTCATGGAAACAATAAGTCCTACTGAAAAACATAGTTGTTAAAATGTGATACAATGATAAATTTTATTTTTTATGATTTGCATCTAATTTTTGGGAACATTATAAGTGTTTTTATTTAAAAAAGGACAAAAAACACACTGGGTGACAACATGTAACATCTGAAGAGGCCATGTGGATTGAACCCATAATTTGATAGAGATAATAGAGAAACACCTACCACTAGCCTACATGATGTACTTGTTTGAATGAAATTGTTTCTACTAAAATGCTATAAATACTAAAAAATTATGTAATGAATTATGTTTAACTTTGGGTGTTACTATTGAGGTTTTAGAGACTATTATTTCATGTTGGATAAATAATTCTAACGATTTAAAGGTTGGTAAATATTTAAAGACACAAAAAAGGAATTGTTATTCGTTCATGAATCTTTTGTTCCATTGAGGTTAAATTCAGTGATTTAGGAATAAAAAAATCATATTATATATTCATTTTTGGAGTAACAGGTTAAAGAGAAATTGATAGAAAAACAACTGAAATAAAAAATCATACTTAGGAAATTTAAATATTTAATGTTTTATTATTTCATTATGTCCTGATACAATAAAATTTTTCAAATTTAAAAAAATGATTTTAAAACCAAAAAATTAATATATATATATATATATAACTTTATATATGATGAATCAATGATAATTTAACTCATATCAATTTTATGGTTATATTTCATTAAATTTGTCTTTATCATTAAAATTATTGTGATCAATGACCTCTATCACTATCCAAATTTAGTTTTTGTTTTTCTTCCTTGTCCACATTTCCACATTCCACAAATGTTCACATACTTGGAAACCTACTAATTCATTATTCTAGATAACCCTAGTATTTACCATTACCCAGATTAATAAAAATTATTATTAATAATTTTTATAATGTGGTTTTACAAAAATGGAATTTTATAATAAAAAACCATTGACTTTTGAGTGAAACTAAAAATTGTGTGGACCAAAATTATTGAAAGTTGGGAGAATGTAAAAAATATCATTTTAAGTTTAGAAATATTTTATTGGTTGTGCATACAATAAGATACATCAGGCATAAAAAATGGGAAAAATATTATCTATATATGTCCATTATAATGTATCCATTTAATTTTCAAGTATTAATAGGATGAAGAAAATAATTATATATATGTAACCTAATAAGAAAAAATTTATTTAAAAATTAACATCAAAAAATTAAAAATATATTCACTAAAGTCATTTAATTATTTAAATTACATTTTCATAAAATATGGTTTCATTTTTCATTATTATATTGGAGTTATAATTAATTATTATATACATTTTGGAAATTTTATTTGTTAAAAAGTTTATTCAGAATGTTTCATATAAAAAAATTGGGAGATTTGTTTTTGAAAATAGGTGAATTATCAGTAAATAGTAAAAAATTATTTTTTTCTGAAGCGTCCATTTATTATTAAAATAATTATAAATTTAAAAAAATACTATGATTTGATTTTGATTTAATATTTAAAAATTATTATGTATTTAAATTTAAAATAATTAATTCCAGTCAAATAATCCTTATAAATGAATCTAGAATAATTTTATTTTTCTGGATACTAATGAAATTCTATAAAAACAATTTTTAAATCTATAATGTTCCTCCATTTTAATTGGTATAAATAACCACATAAATGTAATTATTTAAAATAAATAAATATATATATATATATATATATTATCTGACAATATTAATTTAAATCCATATATATATGATCAGTAGTAATAGAGTTAATTTATGATCATATTATACTTGATAAATGAATTTCCTGAAACATTATTTTTCAACACCTTTTGTGGGCGTCTTAAACTAAATTCTTCCACTTATGTGAGAAAAATTTAATAAAATGGATTAAATATCAGAAATAATTATAATAAATGTTAGTTAATAATTTAATGGATTTTTTTTCATAATTACTAGTAAACACATTAAAAATTTATTAAGATGATTTATCTTAAAATGAGGGTTTGCGTGTTGAATGTGCTTGTGTTAAAATTAATTTTCCAGAAACATTGATTTTTTTATAAATTTTATTTCAGAATTGTAAATTTTTTTTACAAATTATATAATAAATATAATTTTATTTTTTTCATAAATTATTAATTAACTAGGTCTAAAAACTAGTTTCGATTGTGAAAAACTTATACTGTATTAGTATGTACTCTTTGAGGATAAGTGTTTAAATGTCCCGACCACCTTACACAAGATAAGGGAAGGAACAACAATTGCCACACCATTCCTTCTACAAGTTGAAGGAGAGATAATGTGTAACGCCCCAAACATAGTTACCTAGAGTCGGTGCATTATTACATAACATTGACATGATACAAGGAATCATGTCCCGAAAGAGTGATCAGATTAGTAGCCTTAGAAGTACTAGAAAAATTCATTAGACATAAATTACATAATGAAATAAAAACATAAACAACATTTTCCCCATTGACCACAATTATATCTTTAGATTAACCCTAGAGGTTAACCAAAAAATATTGCTTCACCTCTTGGGAAAAATAAAATGTAGAAAGGGGTGAGATCAGATGCTCAGTAAGGATAAAAATATAGATGAAACATTCATAAATAAGTATAAACATTTAAGGAAATGTACAACACTAAAACAAAAGACTTTTAAAAATAAAAATAAGTATAATATGGAAAAGATAAAATCAATTAATTCCATTTACATATTCACATGGATATTATACTAATCGAATAATCAATGCAATTTCAGTAGGCACTTTCATAATGATGTAATGCATAATGTCAGACTTCATAACCACATTGTCAAGGCCTTATTCCAAGACTACAAATAAGATTTTGTCAAGGCCTTAGGCCAAGACAGTATTTTGTCTCATGATATCTACCGATTCATCAGAGCGCTATAGTGGGCTCCACCTGCCACTTACTAAGTCCAATGCATTCCTCATATGAAAAGGTTTAAATAGAACATAAACATTCATATTAAAACTATCATACAAAATGTAAATACTTTGTCCATAAACCATGAATTGTGTAGAAATAACACATCAACAGTCAAACATATCAAAAAAACTACAATATAATATGGAAGATTTATATGATAATAAATCAACTTCAAACAAGATTAAAGTCTATCAAAGGATTCTAACAAAAATGAAATCAATAATTTTGTAGAGAAACAACACTTTCTATTTATGGTGAAATATTATGTAATTGGATGGTATAAAATATATAAAAAATCAAGAAAATGTTAGATTTATTATTTAGATCTGTTATACTCATTATTATACCCATCCAAATAATGATGTCTTTGAATAAAAAACTACAACACACCGTGGAGACGGTAAGCCGTACGTACGCACGTATGGTGACTTTGTCATTTATATGATGGATAGAATAATGAATACGGTTGTACCATTTTTATAATAACATCATAGTATATAGAAGATTCTAGAGTTATTATTTTTGAATGGAAACTACAATGAAAGATGAATTGGAAGAAGAAAAGAACTTGAAAGTGGTGATTAAATATTTACCACTTCTCCGGGTTCTTCTTTTTCATTTGATCAAAAGGGCTCCTTAAGGTCAATTTATGACCAAAGTAAGGCCTCTAGGATGAGGGAAGTATTGTTGGGAGGATATCTGGGTAGAGGTTGTCTGATCCAAATGGATTTGGAGGTGTTAAATTAAGAGAAGGGGAGGTACCCATTTATAAGAGAGGTGAGGGTCACTTTAGGAAAAGCTTGAAATAATATTTTATAATAAAATAATTTTCAGTTCATAATGACTCCAAAATAATTTTTTTGAGGTTATGGTGGGAATGGGTCAAAAAAAGTTCAACCAATGTGTTTTGGACAGGTTTCGGTCACCAAATTAACCTTATATTTTAGATTTAACTTCTAGTTAGATAGTTTGATATTTAACAGGCCTCTTTGAATTATTATGTTATATTCTTAATAAACATACTATAACAAGACAATAGGACCACATGTGGTTCATTATTAATATATATATTATTATCTATTTCTTTTGGCTGAACCTTAGAGTTTTAGGAATATTATATCAATTAATAATAGTGTATTTGTTTTAAAAACTCAATTATGTCAATTTTGACACTATTTAGTATATGATTTTTTTGAAAGCCATTAAAACATTATCACTTAGAATGATATTTATTTAACCAACCCTAACGTGTCATATTAACAAATAAAATTATTTTAATTTTTCATAAGTCTCAATTTACAATTATTTGGATATTTATAATATCAATTATTTTAATATTTCATTATTAAGGTAATTACTGTATCATAATTGTGTGAAAAATAAATTAAATTCTTTAATGCCTAAAAATTATAAATTAAATTCCATTATGTATTTTATCTTTTTAGATTTATAATGAATATTTATAGTCAGATATATATTGAATTTATACATATATTAAAATTGGTTTCGTTATTAAACTTTGAATTTATCTCTTTTAACTCTTCTTTAAATAAAATAATAATATATGTCCTAATATAATCCAAGTGGACCAAAGGGGTTTATATTGTATTCCTAAGGTTGTTTTTGGTCGAATTATACTTATCCAATAGAATTATCCCTTTTTAGGGTAATTATCTATCTATCTTGACATAAAATAAATTTAAATAAAATAAATAACTAATTAAATAAAAACTTTGTTTTAACTGACAACGTGGTGTTTTTCACTATTCATTAAAAATTGAATGGTTATAGAAAAATACCAAAAAAATCACCGTATATTAATTTTGAAATTCCAAATTCAAAATTGAATTCCAGTTTGAGAAATAAAATTTATAAAATTTGAAAAAGTGGGTATTACTATTCATAACGGCTAGTTTGATTGGTCGCGGTGTGTTAGAATCTCGATGTTGCGTACAATGAATGATATTACATTATTCAAAGGGAAATGTACTTTGGATTCTTGGGGTGTTACATTATTCCCTCCTTCAAATAATTTCATCCAAAAAATTTCTAGAATACCACAACACAAAAATATTCAGGAGGTTCTTCATCATAAGTTCTTCTGGTTCCCACGTTGCCTCTTCCATCTTATGGTTTCTCCATAGAACTTTTACCACATGATTTGTCTGGTTTCTCAACACATATTTGTTACTATCAAGAATATTGGAATGTTCTCCATAATAAGATAGATTAGGTTCTAGTTCATTTTCCACATCGGTGAGTAAATGTGTTGGGTCAGTTTTGTATTTTCACAATAGTGATACGTGGAACAAATCCTGATCTTTGAAGAGACTTGGTGTCATTTCCAAATGGTAAGATACAATCCCAATTTGTTTTGGAATTTTGAATGTTCTGATGTACCTAGTACTTAATTTACCCTTCTTACCGAATCGTATAACTCCTTTCCATGGAGATACCTTCATGAAAACATGATCTCGTACTTGAGATTATAAATCCTTCCTTCAGTTAATGGCATAACTCTTCAGCCTAATTTGAGCTGATTTGATTTGGGTTTGGATAAAATTCACCTTTTCCATTATTTCCTCAATATGTTCTGGGCCTATGAGTTTTTTTCACCAACATAATCCCAAAAAAATGGTGTGCAACATGTATTACTATATACCTCTTTATATGGTGCCATCTGAATACTTGAATGGAAGCTATTTCTATAGAAAAATTCTACCAGAGGTAAATATTGATCCCAGATACCATGAAAGTTATGTAAGCAAGATCTCAACATGTCTTCGAGGGTTTTAATAGTCTAATATGGTTGTCCATCATTGCGATGGTGGTAGGTAGTGCTCAAACAAAGTTCAGTATTCAAGACCTTCTGATGACTTTTCCAAAATCGTGAAATAAAATGAGGATCGTGATCAGAAACAATCGATAGGGTTACACGACATAGTCTTAAAACATCATTAATATATAGTCTGTATAGACGTTCAAGTGGTAAATATTCTCTTATAGAATGAAAATGTACTGACTTGGTAATACGATCAACAATGAACCATATTGCATCATTCATTCTAGGAGTCTTTGGTAGCCCATGACAAAGTCCATCGTAATATTATCCCATTTCCAATCAGGTATTGGAAGAGGTTGCATGACTCCTCGTGGATGTTTTCTTTGAGCTTTCCTTTGTTAAAAAACCATATATCTTGACACAAAATTAGCAATCTCCCTCATCATGATGTCCCACCAAAAATGTTCCTTGAAATATCTATACATCTTGGTGCTCCCAAGGTGTATAGAGAAATTAGAGCTATGATATTTATCCAAAAATTAACAATTTTGATCAGGTATATCGGAAATTCAATGTCCCTTCCCAAATTTTAAAATTCCATCTTTGTATACAAATTCACTCAATTTCCCATCACATACAACTTTAATATTCTTTCGACACTCCTTATCGTTAGTCTAAGAAATTTTTATCTTTTATAGTAAAGACGGGTTGGAAACTATTTGAAAAAGTATTGACGTTTCACCTTCCATGGTTATTCCATTATCCATATTTACTATATCCATGAAAATAGGATCCCTTTCAACTCTCATATTGTTCAAAACTCCATGATCCGTTCTTCTCAAAGAATTATCCACCTTATTTTCCTTCCCCGGGTGGTAGTGCATATTTCAATCATAATCCTTGAGTAGTTCAAGCCATATTCTTTGCCTCATATTGAGTTCTTTTTGTGAGAAAATATACTTCATTCTCTTGTGATCCGTATAAATCTAAAATTTTCACCATAGAGATAGAATTTCTATATCTTCAGAGAAAATATTAGAGCTGCTAAATCAAAATCATGAGTGGATAGTTTTGCTCATGAATTTTAAGCTGTTGTGATGCATAGGCAATAACTCTATCATTCTGCATAAGGACATAACCATGTCCTTTATATGAAGAATCACTATAAATAACAAACCCATCATTCACTGATGGTAGAGTAAAAATAGGAGCATTGAATAATCTTATCTTCAGTTCTATAAAACATTCTTCATACTCAATTGTAGAAAAAAATTTACCCCTTTACATGTTGGCTAGGTTAATGGGTTAGCCAACTGGGAAATGTTTTGGATGAAACATCAATAATTACCTACAAAACCATTAAAACTACATACCTCTGTTATACTAGTCGATACTGACCAGTCTTGTATTCCCTTAATCTTTGAAGGATCAATAGAGATTCCATCCGTAGAGACAATATGGCCAAGAAATGAAATCTCTTGAATCTAGAATTCACATATTCTAAAATTCCAATATAATTCATTTCTTCTTAGGGTTTTCAGAATAGTGAACATGTTATTTTCAGGATCGTTGTAGATTCTAGAGTATACCAAGTTATCATCAATAAATACCATAAAAAATTCATCAAGATATTCCTTGAAAACTCTATTCATTAAATCTATAAAGACAGAGGGTGCATTAGTAAATTCAAAATGCATTACTTTAAACTTGGAATGCATGTACCTGTTTAGAAATTATATTTTGGGAATGTCATCATTCATCACACAAAACTGATGATATCTAGATCTAAGTCAAATCTTTGAAAAGTATTAAGATATATGAAGTTGGTTGAATAAATCATCAATGTGAGGTAGGGGATACTTGTTCTTTATTGTTATAGCATTGATCCACCTGTAGTCAATGCACAAGCTCATAGATCCGCCTTTCTTCATAACAAAAAGGATAGGGGATCCCATAGAGAAACACTAGGGAGAATAACTCCCTTATTAATCAATTCCTCTAGTTGTTTCTTTAGTCCAACTAATTCCTTAGTGTCCATTCTATATGGGGTCATCGATATGGTCCTTGAACTGGGAATTAAATCAATGGAAAACTCAATATGTCATTCTGGATTATGTCTAGGTAAATCCTCTAGAAACACATCAACATATTATTGGAAAATAGGTACATCCACTATTACAACATTCATTTCCTCACCCATAATTATTTCATTCTCTTCCCCCCCAATAACTGAATTTAGTAGAGCGACTGGGGGTGGATCTAGATAGGAATCAGGTGGTGATGTTTCTGCTCTGACGATAAGGTACACTTGATCGTCATGGAAAATTGTAACCTCCTTCTTCTTACAAAAAATTTCCACATCATGGTCTGAAAGAAAACCCATTCTGAGGATTATATCAAATAAAATCATGGGTATGACGACGTGATAAGAAGATAATTAACATTTATATGCCCTAATGGGAACTAATTCTCAAAACATTGTTGCAATGATACTTCCCTTAGAAGTTTTGACTGGCAACTCCCTTGTTATGTAAAAATGAAAATATATAATTTTTGTAGAAAACAAGGAAGATATGAAATAATGTGATGATCCGGAATCAAATAATGCATTGGCTAAACTTGAGGAAACCATTAAATTACCAGCCACCACGTCTTTCAGAGCTTCAACCATAGTAGTAGTGATCACATAAGCTTGGCCTTGCTCCCGTGGCCTTTTTTGAGGTACGTTCCATTAGTACATAGGAACTTAATTTTCATAATGTCTCTTTTCTGTACAATTTTAGAATTTAAAATTGACGACCTTTTGCTTTTCCTTGCAATCACGAGCTTTGTGGCCTTTTCCACCGCACTTGTAACAGTATCTCATTCCCTTCAGGAAAGTACAAGTGTTTTCTTCCCACATTTACCGTAGGATGGATATTCTACTTTTCACTTATTCCCCTTATATCCATTTCTAGAGTGATCATCAGATCTCGTATTCTCTTACTTTGCTTTGATGTCATAAGATTTAGAGAATTCCTCTTCTGTCTTGATAGCACATGAGATAGTAACTTCGTATGATGAGAAGGATTGTGAGACTAATTCTTTATGGATAAATGGTATTAAACCGTAAAATTATCAATAAATATCACTCATTGGGTTATGTATATAATCTACCGCATTCCTTTCTATCCTTGTAATGATAGCCTCGTACTTTTCAACATTCACATCCCCATTTTGCCTCATTCTATGAAATTTCCTATCCATATAACCTCGATGGTCATGACGAATGTATTTTTCTATGAAAATATATTTAAACACCCTCCATTCCATGTTCGATACTTTTTTATCCTCATTTGTATTTTGGATTAATGACAACCACTGATCTGCATCTCCCATGAGGCGATAAACTGCCACGACAATTTTTTCCTTTTCACTGCTCCGCTAATCATGAAATATATATTCTCTAAGGAATTTATCCATTGCTCATCTACTAATGGATTTTCACTCTCATTGAATGTTTCTGGTTGTTTCTTGATGAGGCGGTCTAACATTGATCCTCCGCATTGTGGATTAGGGTGCTCTATACGGGTAATGATATTATTCATAATCTAAGTGAGTTTTCCCAGTATGGTGAAATGTTGATCAGCACCAGTTTCATCACCAGCACGACTGTAATTATCTTGAGTAGGATTTCAATCCGTATATATATTACATACGTTGATACATTTTCCATTCCTTCCACTTGGTGCCATTTTTAAACAATTTAATACAGTAGTTTAGTTTATGAATCACAATACAGAATTCTAAACTTGTAAAACACTTAACCTAAATAGGATTTTTTTTTGATATAATCCATAATCATAAAATAAAGATTTCATTGAAGAGGTACACATTCATAAATCATTCATAATGTTTTGTAATGAGAATTTTAATTATCCTTTGCATATCCCATGGGAGTGTCGTAACTAAGAGTGTAGCAAGGCCCGTTGTCGTGTACCAGGATACCTTGGTTCAAGCCCGAAACTCCTGGTTGGAGTTTTCATTCCTAGGTACATCTTTTCTAGAGCCGCCTCTACCTGATCGTATCCAAACTTGGATTTATTTCATGGAAAATACACAAAATATGTACATTAAAAATATTCTATTATGTTCTTCTATACCAATCCTCAAATTCTATCATAGGGTATTGTTCTGTAATCAGAGTTTATCTGAATCAAGTTTCCAAGGTTTTTGATAATCTTTATCTAATACCAATGATAACATCCCAACCCCATTTACCTAGAGTAATTGTATTATTATATTACATTGCCATGATACAATGAATCATGTCCCAAAAGACTGATCATTTTGGTAGCCTTGTAAGTACTTGATACATTCAAAATTTTTACATTACATCATGAAATAAAAACATCAACAACATTTTTTCCCATTGAACACATTTATATCTTTATCCCTCCAAATTGGTCAACCATAAAATATTTTTTCACCTCCTGGAAGAAATAAAACATAGAATGGGGAGAGCTCAAATGATTATTAAGGATAAAAATATAGCAGAAACGTTCATATATATGCATAAACATTTAAGGAAATGTACAAGACTAAAACAAAATAATTTTAAACTTAAACATCATCATAATATGGAAACGATGAAATCAAATAATTTCATTTACTTATTCACATAGATATTATAATAGTCGAATAATCAGAAGCAATATCAATAGACACTTTCATAATGATGGAATGCACAATGCCAGACATCATAACCACATAGTCAAGGCCTTGTGCCAAGATTACAAATAATATTTTATCATGGCCTTATTCCAAGACTCTAGTTTTTCTCATGAGACTTAATGATGCATCAAGGATCTATAGAGGGCTCAAACCGTCACATACTATGTCCAGTGCATTCCTCAAATGAAAAGGTTTAAACATTAAAATAAACAATCGTATTAAAACTAGCATACGAAATGTCAAAAATTAATCCATAAAACATGAATAGGGTGAAAATAACACGTCAATAGTAAAACAAATAAAAAAACATTAAATAAAATATGGAAGATTTTTATCGTAATTAATCAACTTCAATGAAGCTAAAAATCAAACATAGGATGTTGACATAAATGAAATCAAAACTTTGTGTAGAGAAATACCTCTTTAAATTTTGAAATCATTTAAAAGTCATATAATTATAAAAGAAAACATTTATGTTGATAATATTCTTATAATCATGTATGGGAGGCTTCAACAATGATATAACAGTGTAAAATAGACACACCCATTGTATAATTTAATAAAAGACATTCTTACCATAATTTTGTTTAGAAGGTCATAAAATACCTTGTTTGGAAAACGATAGAATGATTACCTTAAAACAGTTATATAAAAAGTAGAAGAAGGTTATAAATGACTTTAACCTATAGTCTTGAAAATAGTAAAATTGTTTCAAAATACATTTTTAAGAAACATGTATGTGGTTGAAAAAAGGTTCCAGAAGATACTTACATAAAAACAACCTCATATAATAAAGAGATTGTGAAATTAACCCTTACCTTGTATTTTTCCTTAGTCAATGGTATGTTAACCACCAGAATAATAGTTAAAACATTGTTATTAAATTATACATGAATCATATACATAAATATGATATCATATATGATCTTATAATATTTATTTGTTAATAATATTTTAGTAGTATGATCATTTCAGGTGTTAATTGATTTGTTTTTCTTAATATGATTGGTTACGTAAGAAATGTTTGTTATGGATATGATTTATTTTATTCATATTCAGAATGAAATTATATTCATAAAAATTATTTTAATAATAAAATTAAAATTATTCTTCAATTCTTATGATGGGGAATGAATCTCATCACATTTGTGGATACGGTAATCAGTACCTACGCACGAGCGATAATTTCATTATATTGAACATGAAATCATATGTAATTAGATGGTACATTATATAAAAAATAATTAAAATGATATATTTTTTATTTACATCAGGTATACTCATTATTATTCCGATACAAATAATTAAGTGTTTGAATAACAAACTACACGACGATGTGGAGATGGTACGCCATATGTACGCACGTATGGTGACTTTGTCATTCATATGATGGATATAATAATAAATATGGTTGTGCGATTTTTATAATAATAAATATTTTTACTGAAGATACTGGAGTTATTATTTTAGAAGGGTAACAACAATGAAAGAGGGTGTGGAAGAAGAAAATAACTTGAAAGAGGTGATGAAATATTTACCTCTTCTTCGGGTTCTTCCTTTTGATTTGATCAAAAGGGATCCTTAGGATAGATTTTAGACCAAAATAAGGCCTCTGGGATGAAGGGAGTAAAACTTTTCGGATATTTGTGTAGGTGTTGTCCTAGAAAAATGTCTTTTGAGGTGTCAAATTAAGAGAAGGGGATGTAACATTTCATAAGAGTGGTGAGGGTCACTTTAGGAAAATCTCGAAATATTATTTTATATTAAAAAAAATTTCGATTTCTAATGGAAAAAATGATATATTTAGAGGCTAAGGTGGGGAAGGGTCTTAAACCTCTCAACCAATAGGTTTTTGACATGTTTAGGTCTTCATATTAACCTTATCTTTTAGATTTAACAATTAGTTAAGTAGTTTGTCATTTACCATGACTCGGTGTATTTTTATATTTTATGGTAAATAAAATTACTATTACAAGACAAGCGAACCCCATGTGCCTCATTATTAATATATATAACCTTATCTAATTCATTTTTCTGAACCATATATTTTTATGAACATTATATCAATTAATAATATATTATTTGTTTTAAAAACTCAATTATGTCAATTTTGACACAATTTAGTATTTTATTATTTTGAAAGCCATTAAAACATTACCACTTAGAATGAAAATTATTTAAGAAACCATTACATGTAATTTAAATTTATAAAATTAGTGTAATTTATCATAAGTCTTAATTTACATTTATTTGGATATTTATAATGTCAATTATTTTAATATTTCATTATTATGGTAAATACTGCATCATCATTGTGTAATAAATAAATTAAATTATTTAATGTCCAAAAATTATAAATAAAATACCATTATGTTGGAAATATTGTTAGATTTCTATGGAATATTTCTAGTTGAATTTATATTATGTGTAACCCTATATTAAAAATAGTTTTGTTATTAAACTTTTAATTTAACTCATTTAACTCTTATTTAAATAAAATAATAATAAATGTTCTAATCTAATCCCAATGGACCAAAGGGGGTCATATTTTACTCTTAAGTTTGATTTTGGTAGAATTATACTTATACAACAGAATTAGGACATGTGTTAGGGTAATTCTGTATCTATTTTGACATAAATTGTTTTTAATAAAATAAATAATTATTTAAATAAAAAGTCAGTTTTAATCTATAATTCAGTGTTTTTCACTATTAATAAAAAATTGAATGTTTTCAGAAAAACAAAAAAAAAATTCACCCTAAGCTAATTTCAATATTCCAAATTTATCAATGAAGTCCATTTTGAATAATAAAGTTTATAAAATTTTAAAAATTGGGTATTACTATTCATAATGACTAGTTTTATTGGTCTAAGTGTGTTAGAATCTCATTGTTGGGTACAATGCAAGATATTTCATTATTTAAAAGGAAACATACTGTGGATGCTTGAGGTGTTACATAATGACCCCTTGAGTCCCACCTTCAATAGGCCCTAGAGTGGAAAATAGCTCCAAGGGTATAAAATCTCACACAAAATTTAAAGATTTACCTTTTATAATGAAAATAGGATCAAGAGATAAGATGATAAAATCCCAAAAAACACCAATAATTTATATAGAGGATACAAAAATCCAACCCATACATGATTTAAATGTAAACTGTGACAAAAGTTCAACCAAAGAACCAAAGAATGTTCCAAAAGAAAAAGACTCTGCAACAAGAAAAAAATTGTCCCAACGACTGAGCTATTAAAGTCAATCACATTACTCAATGTCCTCATAGAAACTTGAAAATAGTTCCCCAAATATAGGGTTAGTATACCAGTATACCCCACAGAAAAACTAGTGCCACCCATTCACATGTGGGGGAATATACTAATTCCCCTATGAGAGAATAATATAACCTCAAAGAACCTACTAAGGAGTACTAAAAAGCCCCACCTCACCAAAGAACCCTCACCAAATAACGCAAGTAAATTAAAGTAGTAGTATAACCACATTGACATTTTTGTACCTCATACCAATTTCCACTATTTATCTAATCATTCCTAATGGATAATGTCTTAACACTACCACTATTCTAAAATTTAGTCCATCTTAGACAACCTTCCCTCAAACACCTGGGCCTCAAACCACACACAATCCCACCCACAGACACATAATCCACAACCACCACAAATCCCACTTTAAGACACCTAGGCCTTATCCCGATGACACTTTGGAAAACAATCCTTCCATGCAAACACCTATTACCCTATCCCTCAAAAGAAACCTTCACTAAGGATATTGGATGATGGTAAAACTCAATCCATTACAGCCTTCTCGGATACTCTCTTGTGGTAAGAAATCAGAAGAGGTTTTGAGGAAGAAATTCAGTTACCATCCATCCATCCTCCCACTGGGACATTATGAAAGCCACACTCCCCCATGATGTGGGGGTGTTTGGAACAAGATGCTCATCAAGGGTGGGGTTTATATAAAAATCACTAGGAATAAAAATTTATACATATAGTTAAGTAAACCATCGTCCCTACCAATAGGTTACAAATAAATAAACATCCCACACATAGCTACATTTTCTACTACCCCTATATACACAACCACATAAACAACCACAATAAAACACAATCATAACCCATTCTTATTTAACCACATTCCATTCTTTAATTAAGGTTTTCACTTTAATTTAGTCATGCAATACCCATGGATACTACCAAGCACACATCTGCAACCATTCTTAAAAGGATAAAGGCCAATAAACACTACCAAGGAAAACAAATAATTATTGACCAAGGTAAGTATATCCAATATAATATTCATTCATAAAAACAATAGGAAACAACCAACATGTAGTCCCACTACACACCTGATTTTTCATTTAAAACCACTTAACAACTTCGAAATATCATTCTTAAAATATATCCTTCTAAATCATCCTCTCACACCTAGAACTGTAATCCCTGCTGCAGAGCAACACCACCTCCAACACACCAATAAAAATGAAGTCACGACACAACCCAGTCCTGCAGCCCTACTGCACAACATTTACATCCATTCCATAATCAATCATTCTCTCAAATTGAGATTTCATCATACCTCATATAACCCCCAATACACAAATACCATAGTAAAGGACCACCAAAAAGTATCCCCAGTAGACAAACATTCCATCCCCCTAACACACAGTCATTCCATCAGTCCACTCTCATACCCATAACAAGGATACCGACATCATCTTCACACAACCCCCACGAAGTACAAAACCCACCCAAACACACCACAATGACACACCATTAATCCAAGCATATTAAAATTTAGCAATAGGGGTTATTTAATTCCACTTTAAATAATAGGGGTGATCATAGAACATGTTTTCTCATATGGAATCCATTTTTTAACATAGTATAATAGATTAATAATATTTCAACTTATAGCTATTTATCAAAGCAGCACAGAAAAATACAAAACACCACCTGTGCACAAAAAAATAAGACCAGAGACTATGGTTTTAAGAAGGCCTTATAGAACATACAAGTCAATACCCGGTTCATTTATAATAACTAAAATATGATATTTAATATTATCACACTAAAATATCATATGTTAGATTATCACATACCTAACATTATTTCTTTGACCCAAGTTATTTTTCGATCATATTCCCTTCCCCTCATTTATTACTTGTTATGGAAAATGATTAAGGCATTATTTAAGTATAAAAATTAATACACCCACCTTTCATGATACAAATATGAAGAAGGTAATAAGAATCCATACATGAAACAATAGGCGACCAAAACTCATCTTTATTCCAAAATAGAAGATCATGAGAGAAACAGGAAACTTCAAGACAACTAAGTACAAGGGGGGAAAGCATAGGTGAATGAATCTTCTATAGAGGAAGGATTTATTAGCACTAAGAGGAAACTGAAACACTCTAAGATTGGAAGATCTTGGATTTAAGGATCCAATTTCTATATTAATGGAAGAACGTTTTAAAAAATAATTAACATGGTATCATGGTCAAGATCATGCGGTTTGAGTATCTCAACATCCCCAGAGTGTTAGGATATTAAATATATAATTAATATCCTTTGAACCACAATTAAAAATGAAAAAACATGGATTTAAACTCAGTTTAGGTCAAATAAAATGTTTGAGGGGAGAAACTGGAAAAAAATAAAAACCTGTAAATTTGGAAAAGGGTGAGACAACATTTGGCATGCCACAATTTTGGTGTGCCACAATTTCAGTGCAACCATTTCAGCGTTCCACCATTAAAGTGACATAATTATAGTGCCACCATTTCAGTTTGTGACTATTTTGGTGTTCCACCATTACAGTAAAATTGTAATTTTTTTGGAAAACTTCGGAAACAAACCACTACGACCCCAAAGAACACCAAAAGAACTAGATTTCCCCAAAGGAATGACCCATGGAAATATGGTTCATTACATCGAATACCTCCTAAAATACTCTCTCCCTCATGAATTTAAAATTTAACTCAAAAAATATGGGTCCAAACAACCACCCCATAAGATACCTCTCCAGGACAAACCTCCTTGTGTTGTTCGAAAAATGGAGAGAAAAACTTGACAACGAAGAGCACCTCACCAATCGCTTCTACCCAAAACAACCACCCAAAAACCAAACATCAAACTATCTAGACACATGTATTATGTAGTAACATACTTCATGTCAATATATTATTCACTTTGGGTGGAACTAACTTGCATGCATGGGTTCAATCACATCTGCATTAATGTTTCCTAATTTGGGATCATGTCTTCCCATCCCCACAACTAAGAAATTTAACACACATTCATAGAACAGGTAAACAAATCTTCTCACAAAAAATGAGGTTAGTAATTACATCATAAGAAACATACAATGAAAAAGACATGAAAAAAACTCAGAACAACTCCGAGTACTGGGCACACATCTGTAACTCTCACTCCCAAGTAGTCTCCTCAAGGACACCATAAATCCATAACACCAGAAACAGAGGAATGGTTAATCATTGAAGAAAATTCTCCCAAAGATCATCAATTATTTATGTTATCTCCACTAAATTTGCATCATCTCGAATATCCAACTCTCCCCAGTCGATTATGTGGGAGTCATAGTTTAAATACCGACTGATCTGAGAGTCATGGATGACATTTTTGATCTTCACCAACAGAAGTGGAAACTCCAGTTGATATTCCACCTCACCAACTCTTCCAAACACCTCAAATGTCCCGATGAACCTGGGAGAAATATTTATCACTATTCCAAACCTCCACTACCCATGTCAAGGGGAAACATTCAGGAATACATGGTACCCTTCCTCGAACTCCAAAGGCCATAACCTATGACATACATATGACTTCTTCCAGTCATGTGCTACCTTCATCATCTCTCAGACTAGCTCCACCTTCTCTATCATACTCTATACCACTTCCAGACCATGAATAAATACTTCACCAACTTCAATCTAGCATACGGGAGAATGATACAACCTCTCGTATAAAGCATTGAACGGATCAATTCCAATGTAATAGGGATATCAATTATTGTACGAAAACTCTACCAAGGGAAAACATATCACCCAAGACCTACTGATGTCCAAAACACATGCTCATAATATGTCCTCCAATTTCTGGATTGTCATCTATATCTGTCCAGCCATCTTAGTGTGGAAAGCATTAATTCGTTGTAATATAGTGCCAAAGGAATGCTGAAATCCCCTACAGACATGTGATGTAAAAGGCATATCCTTATATGAGAAAATGGATCTCAGAACCCCATGCAGCCGCACCACCTCATCCACATACCTCGGCGCTAAGGAATCCTCTACGCTCAACTCCCTGATCACTAATAAGTGAGCCTATTTCATTAATTGATACACTACTACCCAAATAGCATCACATTAACCATGAGTCACAGGAAATCCATTTAGAAAATACATCTATATGTCATCTCACTTTCACTCTAAATGATCTAAGGGTTGTAATAGACCATCAAGAACATAGTGCCCAACCTTCCCCTACTTACTCACTTGGAACCTCTCCACAAACCCTTCCATTACCTGTTTCACCCTAGGACACTAAAACTATTTTCTCTAGCCTATGTACATTTTAGAAACTCCTAGATGCACCACTAGGGGTGATCAACGGTATGCACAAAAAACCCAATCATGCATTTCAACTGGGAAAAATATACTCCAATGAAAGAGCATCTGATTTTGAATATCCTCCAACCATCCCTCTAGTGCATCACTGTGGATAGAATGATCACACATCACTTCAGCCTTCGAGCCTCCCCACAAATACTCTTACACCTATGACACAAAGTAATATTTCACTATGATATAAAATAGATATCCTCTTCCACCACCCAATCTCATATCCAGATGCAAAGCGGCCATCTAATCCATTCCCTTCCATGAATTCATAGATTCCTAAACTACCTATTTCTGCAACTTCTTGCTTAAGGAATCAACCACCACATTCCCCTTTTCTAAGGTGTAAGAGATCTCAAAGTCCTATTCCTAGTGAAACTATATACACCTACAATTATTCAAGATTAGGTCTCTTTGGGAGAAGATATACCTGAAGCTATTGTGATCCATGAGGACCACAAAGTGCTCCCCAATGAGGTAATGTCTCCACGAATTCAACACAAATATGACCACATCATGCTCCATGTCATGTGTTTCATAGTTACTTTAATGAGGAAGTAACTTCCTATACCCATAAGAGATCACTCCCCACTGCTACATTAGTAGACATACTAATCCTAGACCAGATGCATCAGAGAAATTTCACTTGGACAACTTCCCCTAGGGATGGTGGTGACGGAGGACCTCCAATATTGTCCTAAGGTGTTCAGTTTTATCCTCCTCTTAATTTAAGTAAATCATAATATCATCGATCAACATGATGATGAACCATTCTAGTAACTTGAGGAATATTGATTTCATGGGCCCCATGAACATGGATGGTGAATTCATAACACCGATTGGCATGACCATGAACTCAAAGTGCCCATACCTGCACCTGAATGCAATATTTAGGATATCACCATCCTTCACCCTAAACTATTTATATCCAGACCATAGATTGATCATGTAGAATAAACATACTCCCCTTGACTAGTCTAAATGATCACCTATTTACAGGATAAGTGAATAGTTCTAGATCGTTAACTGATACAGTCTTCAGTACTCTATGCACAACCTCAGGCCACAATCATCCATCTCCAAAAACAATATTGGACCACCCCATAAAGACACACATGTTCAGATAAAACTACTTTTCATTAGGTCTTAAACAATAATGCACAAATCCTGCACCTTAGAAGGCTTTATCTGATAGGGAACCATAGAAATTGGGCAGGCACCAGATTGCAGGTCTATTCAAAACTCAATATCATTTCGAGGGGGTAGAGTCACAACAAATTCGTGGAAAACATCTAGGAGCTCATATAAAACTCCCAAAACCTCCACCACATCAGTACCCATCAACCCCTATGATCGTTTGGTCAACACAGAAAGAAGAGGTGTCAAACAGTAGATTCCTTCTTGATAACTACGCTCATAAAAAACAACATGGTGGCCATCCATATACAAAAACAAAACTATCATCCACAAGATATCAATAACAGAATGAAAGAGGATAACCAATTGATGGTACGAATGACATAATACGACTGCATTTGTAGTAAAGAAGATCCCTAGTGGACTAATGCAAGCTCAATATCGGTCTACGCCACTAAAAAACATCAAACAAACAATTATGACCTCCAACTAGCATGCTAAACAACAGAGACACATAAAGTCTCACTACATCTATTCCCAAGGATTGGGATATAATAGGTGCAACAAATGATTTCTATGACCCCGAATCAAAAAAAGCACACAAAAGAGTACTAAATAGACTGATCGTACCTCAATCAACCTCTGTCCCCACTAGAAATGATACCTTGGTTGCATGAAACTTCCCATGCCATGCTCCTCTACCCCTAAACTGTAGAACACCTCCTTGACCATGCCCTAGTCGAGGTCCCTAAGGAACAACCTAAGGTTGACCTCCTCCATCACCTTGTACCCTCGGTGGACCTGGAGCCCAATGCCCCTACTGCTGGAATGGTCTGACTGGAAACTACTACTACTGTGGTGGTCGCTAAACCTTCCCACCCCCACTATACTAAGATAGAACTGAGCATTGGCTACGAATATTTCCATTTCCTCCATAGACAAAGCTCCTTAGTACCAGGCCCATGGGGAAAGGGTGAGGACCAAGAGATCATAACTGGAACTGCTAAGGACCACTTTTTATTAGATGAAACATAGAAGGCCCTGATGCTGGAGAACTACTGCTGACTATCTTACCATTCAACGAACTCATTTGGCTCCCCTACCATGGTACAACTCCCAATGAGTGAATCTACTCCACTAATTATTCCATCTTCATAACTTCTAAGTATTTGGTTGGGTAAGGGGAGAGATTACATACTGAAGAGAATGTCACAGTGCCTTCTCAAAGAGTATCACTCATGACTCGTCATCCAAAAAGAGATCCTAAGAAAATCATAGTAGATCCTTGAGCTTAATCCCTAGTTACCTCACTGACATACTCCCCTAACAGAGGGAGTAAATATCCTTAGTTTTCTTGAACTATATTTTTGAGGAAATAAACTCTTCTTGAAACTTCTTCTCATCTTTAGTCCAAGAGAAATCAGTCTCCTTCCTACCCTCATGGTAATGCATCCAAAAATTAAGCGCCACTCCTTGCATCTATCTCACAACTAGTGGAACCCAATACCCCCTCAGAGCATAGATGAAGGTAAATTTGATTGTTAGATCTTTAAGCTAGCCCTCTATCTCTATGTATGAAATGATACCTTGTTACTTAATCTAGGCTTGTCACTAGAAAGAACAAAGGGTCATTTTCCAAAATTCATATTACTCCTCTCAATCAGCCCTTCACTGATCAACCAAGATAGCATGTTGGACCTCAACTGCTCATAACTCTTGTGGGCAATATCCGGGTTCCATAATTCGAAAGGGTAAAATAGGAAATCCTAAACCATGGTGGTATGCACATTTAATTTTAAATTCATTTTAACTCTTAATGTATTTTAAATTTCCAAAACTCCGAATACACACAAGAACATAAGTCATTATGATTCATGTACCACCCTATGGTTTCTACACTGAAATCATTGTAGCCTCACTCAGTTATTTTGTAGGCCCAGAGTCCTTACATCAGATCATGGGGGGACCTAAAATCTCATGTCCTAGCAGGTCTTCCCATGCCAATTTCATGCACTGAATTGTCTAACATCATTGACCTGCCATCCCATTAAATCCCCATTATGCCTAACTCTAGAATCAATCTTATCTCTCAACTATAACCCTTTGATACCATTCTATTATGAACCCCCTTACTAACGATGAGGGAAGGGAAAACGAAATGTACAACCTTCCTTCTTCAAGATGAAATAGAGATAATGACCCCCAAGTCCCACCTTCAATAGGCCCCAGAGTGGCCACAAGCAATAATTGGATATAATATCAGACAAAATATGAGGCGTTATGAAATTTAATAAAAACTAGAATGGGATATAAGATATTAAAATCCCAAAAAACAACAAAAATTAATATGAATGAAACTAAAATACAAACCATGCAATATTTAAATGTAAACTATGTCAAAAGTATAACCAAATCGCCAAAGAAAATACAAAAATAAAGATACTAAGAAAAAACAAAACAACCGTCTTGATGATTGAGCTAGTAAAGTCCATCATGGTCTTCTAAGACCTTATATAAACCAGAAAATATTTCCACTATGATTGGGTGATTATACATGTATACCTAGTATAACAACTAAATCCCCCGATACATAAGTGGGGGAATATACTAATGCCCATGTGAGATAACAATAGAAGGTCAAAGAACATATCAAGGTGTACTAAACAGCTTATCCTCCCCAAGGAAGACTCAACAAATAATGAAATTCATGTAATGTAGTAGTATACAAACATCAACATTTGGGTTCCCAGACCACATACCCATAGGTTAATTATCTTCTCATTCTTAACAGCTAACGTCTTGATGCTAACACTCTTCAAAAATGTTGTCCCACTATCAGAACCAACCCACACACACCTAGGACTCAACCCACACACAATCTAGCCCACAAACATCTAGGCCACAACCACCATGCCTCTTGCCTAAAGACACCAAGGAATCATCCTGAATACACTTATGAATACAATCTGGGACATCAAATAGATGGGCCCCTCATCCACAAAAAAACCTTCATGATGGATCATGGAGTATGGTAAACCTCAAGCCGTTACAACCTTCCAATATATGATCAAGTGATAAGAACCCATAAGCGGGTGCGAGGAAGAATGTATGTAACCATCCATCTATCCTCACACTGAGATTTTGGGAAAGGCACCCTCCCCCATGAAATAGGGGTGTTCAGCACATGGTGCTCAACAAGGGTGGGGTGTATATAGAAATAAAAATGAACTGAAATTTATACATATTGGAATGAAAATATTTATCCTAACCTATGGTTTTCAAAAAAACAACTTGCCCACACAGAACCACATTTTCCACTACCCCTATATGCATAACCACAAAACAACAACAATAAAACACCATCCTAAACCCTTTTCCATTAACCACTTTCCATTCATTAATTAAGTGGTTGACTTTAATTTATTCTAGCACTACCAGGTGAAATTACCCAGCACAACATCTATAATAATTATCAAAAGGATAAAGGAAACTAAAAAATACCAAGGAAAAAAGGAAGTAGCGACAATGGTAAGGAAATCCATTTCAACACCCATTCATAAAAACAACCGATAACAACCAAACTAAAGTCCCACTGCACAACCCATTTTTCCTATACACATATTAACCCACTTACAATTATAATTATTCGATGTTATCATACCAAAACATCCTCTACAACAATAACTAGTTTCCCTACTTCCCAACAACACCACACCCAACACACCCATAAACATAAAGTCACAACACAACCCAGTCCTGCAATCCCGCTACAAAAAAATTTCATCCATTACACATTCAATCAATCACTAACCCTATGATTCCATCATACCTCATGTACCACCCCATACACAAACCCACAATAATGAAACACCAAATAGTATCCCCATTCCATAAATTTTCCATCCCCCCAAAATAAGGTCATTACCACTATCCATCCCCATACTGATAACAAGGTAACAAACAAAAACTTCACACAACCCCCACGAAGTACAAAACCTAACAAAACATAGAACAAAACCACACCATTAATCCAATAATATTCAGATTTTTTAAGAGGGTTTCTTCAATTAAACATTAAATAATAGGGGTGACAACATAATAAGTTTGATCCAGGGGAATCCATTTATTTGACCAAGTATACATGATTAATGAGAATTCAAGTTATAGATATTTAAGAAGTATTCATAAAAAAATACAGAACGCAACCAATGCAAAAGAAAATAAGACCAAAAACAATATTTTCAGAAGTCCTTATAGCCCATACAATCAAAACAACGTTTTTGGATTATAATTAAATTATCATACATAACATCATCCCTTTCATGCCATCAATTTTTTGAACCCTCTTATTTATTGATCATATTACCTTCCCCTCATCTCTTACTTGTTAATGAAAATGTTTCTACCATTATTCTAGAAGAAACATTACTACACCCAGCACACAAGATACATAAATGAAGAGAGGTATAAGAATAACAAAATGAAAAATAGGCAAACAAAACTCTTCTTATTACCAAAATAGCGGATCACACGAGCAATATGAAACTTCAAGAAAATTGAGATGGAGGGGGCCCTAGGACTGGCACCTGACTTGTTTAAAGAAGAAGGATTTTGGTGAACCATCAAGGAATGAAAACACAATAGTAAGTGAAGATCCTATATTTGAATAGCTAGATCCTATATTAAAGGATGAAAGGATTCAAAATTCATTAATGTGGGATTGTGGTAAAGATCACATAGTTTGAGTATCTCAAAGTCTCCAGAGCATTACGATATTAATGATATATGTAATATCCTTAGAAACACCCTTAAAAAACTCACCAACAAGGGTTTAAACCCAGTTTATGTCAAATAAAATGCTTGAGGGGAGAAACTAGAAAAAAATGGGAAATATGAAATTTGGAAAAGGGTGAGACACCGTTTGGGGTGCCACCGATTAGGTGTGCTGGTATTTTGGTGACACTATTATTGTTTTACCATTTCAGTGTGTCACCATCGTGATGCCACCATTATGATGCCTCCATTTTGGTGTGTCACTGTTTTGGTGAACCATAGTTTTGGTGTGCTACTGTTATGGTGAAACTAGATTTTATTGAAAACTATTGAAAAAAAAACATTACAACCCCTATGAACACCACATGAACTGGATTTTCACAAAGGAATGGCCCTAAGAATTCAAGGCATTACAATAAAATATTTAAAACAAGTTTCTTATGTGAAAATGTTGTGTATTGACTATAAATTATCTCAAATCCATTATTTATCAATTTTGGAGGCATCTAGGATGATAATGACATCCCATTTTTTGAATTGATTTTGGCATTTACAAAAAATTACACTCCCCCATTATAAAAGGACACTTACTCTCCTCACGTATTCACACCTCCAAAGAAAAATTTATTGATGAAAACATAAATAAGTGTCTATAAAAATATCCTATATAATTTATAGATCTATTTGACTTCCCAATTTACCAACCCTTGGTTCCTTAATTCAAATGAGGTTTGTCTATGTGAAGGTAATTTTCTTCTATAAGTTTTGACATTTTAATTCCACTTCTCCACATTAAATTATGACTAAAAAATTAAAATATATAAACATCAGTATCTCCCATATATTTAGAAGTTATTATGTTTTTTATCATATTTATCCATCTCATTAACTATAAAAATTGGAAACAACGTAATCTCTCGTGTGTATGAAGGAATACTGCCCCACAAACCGATGTAATATTTTTCCTTAATAAACTCATATGGACTATCATAATGATAGAAAATAAGAATATATATGATATATATATTGAAAATATTAATTCTATAAAATTAATATGTTAAAAAATTGCTTATATGTTCACCCGTTAAGTGAACTATATTGTCACTCATGTGTACATTTGACCTCCATCATCATGAAGTGAGGTGATTCATCTTCTATGTAATCTATTAAAGAATAGTTTTAAAAATTAATAGATGAAAACATTATATATTGATAAAAATAACATAATTATGGTGATTATGGATCTATATCTCTTGCAAAATAATTATAGATTTCATCACAAAACCTGCAAGGGAATGAAAAAAAAATTCACACGAAACAATGGAAATAATGAATTATTATCAAAAAAATGTCATAATATAATATATTAAGATCATATATAATTTTATAAATATGAATTTTATTCATTTATAAGTTAATAACCATGTTAAAACAATTATATAGGTGGTTATAGAACCTTAAACTAATGGGGAACTTGAGGAAATGCATTCCATATCAGTTTCATTTCATTGATGAATTTTTTTTTGCATGAATATTTTTTTATATTGAGTATAAAATGATCATTTTACATATAATATCCCGAATACTTCATCATTAATTGTATTTTAGGTTTTTATTTGTACTATTTTATCTAGGGTAATTTGAATGGAAAGTTACTAAGTGGTAAATAATTTTATAACTTGATTTCATTACATTAAGACATATTACTTATTCACTATATTTGATATTATAAGACTATGTGTGCATTGAATTTTGATTTAATTTTATTTTAATTAATTTTTTTATGTGGATACACATTTGATACAGAAAATATATTCATCTATTAATTATCAATTCAATGTTATGATCAGTATACGGTTTGTTTGTCTCAAATTATCTAATTTTGGAAATATGATATGTTATAATCCTGTCTTATTTTTGGGGTCTATATAATACCCTTTTGATATATTATATCTTGAATTTATTTATATTCCTAGTATTTCAGTTTTCATTTTATGTTTTTTTCTTCCTTGGGGGTGATGATTCAAAAGATACCAAATCAGTAATGGTTTATTTAACAATCACATTTTAATTGAGATTGTTTGTATTTAAATTTTGATTTATGGAAATTATTGTATAATTATATAATAAATAATTTTAATTTTTTTGTCGTCAAATTATTCATGATGTTCTAATGCAATATTAATATTTTCCCCTCTTTGGTAGTTAAAATGAATGACGTTTTTTTATCAAAATCTGAGTTTATTTCTCTATTTGGTTGATAATACTTTTCTTCTAAATTATTGTTTCCTAAAAAAAATTAAAAAATGATTAATATTTTACTATTATTTTTTAATATAAATTTTCCCAAAAGTGTCTTATAAAAAATTCAATATGAAATGTTTTTTTATTTTCAAAACTAGTTAATTTTTCACTATTATAATTTTTTTTTGAAAGGAATAATTATCTGAACAAACACATCAAGAATGGAAATTTAACACTATCATCAACACTAATTACATTGATGATTTATTTTCATGTTTACGTGAATTTATTCAAAGATTTTTCTTACTAACATTCTAGAAAATTTATATATTTAAAATTAATTTTCAATGTAAAAAGGGTATTTCTCTCAAGAATATTTTTACTGATATTTTAATGGTAATTATATTCATCAATGTCTTGAACTCCTCCAAGAAAAGATAAAAAATTATGGGAGAGAGAAAATGTTCCCAAAACCCCCCTCCAGTAGGCCTTGGGTTGGGGACTAGCAGAAAGAGTATAAAAAACATTCAAAGTTATGAGGAATTTCCCTATATAAGAAAACAAGATCAAGTGATAGAATGAATTAACCACACAATCATGAAATAAAATAAATAAACGCAAAATAATTCCATAATTCTTGTATAAATAAAAAATACATAGAAAAGAATCCAAATGAATGTTAGAAAATAAATTTTATGGAAATTAAAAAATAACATTTCCAAATTTCTAAGCTAGTATGGTCCAACAAGGTCTATCAATTCATAATAGAAAACCAATAAAAAAATTTATAATCATTTTGTGAGAATATAAGTTTACTAAATAAGAAATCCTATTTCACCCATGTTGATGTAAATTGGGAATTATAATGCATCTATTAGGAAATATCATAACAAAAAACACCTAAACATGTCAATTTACAAAACCCCAGCCTCAACATGGCATGCTCACTAAATAACAAATCCATGTATAATAATATAATCTGATGTGTATTGATGGTAGGGTTCCCCGTACTACCTTCCTACTGGGATGCTTCTCTCACACCCCCATGATGTATGTCTTTACAAAACCACCTCTAACAAATATATCACATCACATAATACCCATATAAAACTATAAAATCATGTCACATCACATATAAAGACCAAGGTAGTAGGGTATCATGAATAAGTACATCAACCATATTCCCTACTCCTACCACACATGCCCCCCACCATATGCCAAATCATCAAACCATACCTGAAAACAACTAGTACATCACCTCTCATCACATCACAACTCGATAACAACACTTTGGACATCTAAACACCATAACCCTTGCTTTCTATTATCATATCCTTGAATAGGGAGTGGGGAAGAGTGGGTAGCCAGCCACCATCCCCCATCGTGATGTTGGAAAACCCCCCCAAAACATTTGGTGTAGGCACATGGCACTTGATTTGTGTGGGGTGTATATAAAAAATCATATGAATATACAAGTTATATATATTTCATCAAACCACACAATTTATTATTTTAACTATGATATTTCAATTAATGATATTTATTTAAATCCAATAACCATCCCATTAATTCTCCTAATTTATTATCATTATTATTTTTATTATTATTTCAACTAATTAACAAATTATACCTATAATAAAAGTATAAGGAACCGGACTTAAACATTACATAATATTGAATTAAATGAATAATTCACATTGAGGATATTTTTAGGTTTAGAGTATTAGGGAATTAGGACATAACTATTAAATCTCAAAATATTACAAAGTAGGCACTTCTACCCAGAATACACTTTTTTTTTCATAAAATAATAACCCTTGAAAACAAAATTCATTTCTAATTCCATGTTAAAGAGAGGATGGCTTTTCCTTGATCCCATCATTGACCCTATTCATCTTTAAGTCTTGGGAAAAACATTTCAAAACATGGGATGAGCAAAACGGCTCAGTAAGGGTTATAAAATAGTGACTAAAAACAATTGTTCATAAATACATAAAAAACATGAACTCTTTTACATACCTCGTGAAATCATAAGCTTTATTAAAGACACATAGAAATCATAAATCATAATGGTAACTTGCGGAATCCATACCATACTTACATTGTAGCTATCACAGCTACATAGGGAGTTACTTTGAAATACCCATCATATTATATTCCCTAAATCTCATAGTAGAAACATTCATGTTTACCTCCATCACGTTACCCAATTCATTGGAGAGCTATCTCGGGCTCATCCGCCCCAGGTTTATCACAGAACCACCCGTATCCATAAATAATGCCCAAGAACCATAACATAATCCTTACACATAACATAAGCATAAAAGAAAGATAACATTTACACATTGCAATAATAAAATATCATTTCAAGATATTGAAATCATAAATCCATTCTCAAAATCATTTTCAATACCAAAATACATAAAAAGAGTATTTGGTATTTATTTTTCCCTTTAAAAACATTCCAGATTGTTAAGGAAGCCAAAGATCAGATAATACTCGTGGCGGCGGAAAGGTCGTTATCAACGCTTATGTTAAAGAAACATTACTTTTTGTCGTTTAGTAAAACTCTTCATATAGAAAAGATTACTTTTGAATAGAATTAAAAGTCAAACGGTTTTATACATTGTATAAAAGAAAGTCATGTATCAAACTAAAAATGCCTCAATGAAAGGAGATTGAGACGAAGTCCCTTACCTCATGTTCCAGAGGACCCATTCGTTCTTCAATCTCCTAAATAATAAACTAAAGTTAATTTCTACTTTATTAATAACCTTTTTCATGTTTTTTATTCCTTTTAAATCACTTATTCCCATGTTATAATCATTATGTAATCCTTTACATTAATAACATTCATTTTATCAATATTTGGTGCTAGAGTCAAAAATGGACTTTTTATAATTACATGTTTTTCAAGTGGTAAATGTTTCATTATATCCAGAATTATATTCATGATTTGGGTATCATATATATCATATATATCCATCATGTACATGTATTTATAATATTACAAAACATTTGGAGGTACGAAATGAAATGCACCGTTCATGGAGATGGTAAGTCGTACGTACGCATAAACGCTACTTTCATTTCTATTTCATATTTTAATGAAATTAAAACATAATGATACATAGGTATATTATAATTAAAGTATAATATCATATATAATATCCTTAAATCTATCTTTTATACATCCCACATAGGTCATTAACGAGTCACATCACTTTGAAGGGGGCGGTAGTCTGCACTTCCTCAATTGAGATTATCGTATTTACCCACCATGGAAACCATAATGGTTTGATATAATTGGGAATTAAAGAAGAATAAAGAAATCATAAAAATAATATATATCATATATAAATATAGTTCCATCATAATGGCCACCATGAGAGGCGGTAAGATGTAATTGAACAATCATCGTTTTGTGAGGCGTTAGTTTTCCATCCACAGAAACATTATGTTCTTCATCCATTAGATGGAGGTGTGTGTAAGTGTAGTTCAAATACTTATCATAACCAAATACAAGAATATTGGTGATACTTTTGTTGTTACAAAATAAAGAAAATAAAAATATTTTAGGGGTTGGAGAAACAAAATAAAAGAAAACAATTTAAGAGAAACTGTTACCTTTAATTTGGGTAACTCACTTTGGTTTGAACCAAAGGAATTCTTGAAGTGCCTTCTTCCTAAGGTAAGGCTCCTAGGAGGAGGAGAGGGATTTAAGGAGCTTAATTGGTCAGAGTTTGGACGAGCCAAATGGCTTTAGAGGTGTGAGGAATTGCATAGATGTTGTCTCTTTTTATAAGCGAGAGGAGGGGCACTTTAGGAAAGAGTGAAAATATTATTTTATAATATAATGACATTCGGTTTATAATGGTCCAAAAATCATTTTGTTCGAAGATAAGATAACTAATAATCTAAATAAAACCATCCAACAAGAATTGGACATGTTTTGGATAATATTTTAATCATTATAATCATATTTAATTAAATCATCTATTAATGAGGTAAATACTGCATCATTATTGTTTCATAAATAATTTAATTTATTTGATGTCTAAAAATTATAACAAAAAATACCATGATGTAAGAAATGTTTTCATATTTACAATGAATATTTAAAGACTAAAATATAACTTTTATAACCCCATGTAAAAATTAATTTACTAAAAGATATTTGTTTGTTTCATTCTGGCCTTTACTTTTAGTCAATTAAAATAAAGTGTCATAATCACTATTAAATGGATCCATGGGGTCCCCAAATCGACCCAAGGATGCCCATGGTCGGATATGACTCAACCCATAGGATTAGGACCCCGGTTAGGGTAAATAAATATTTTTTTACCCTTATTTACCTGATTTACCCTTTAACTATGGTAAATAAAATATTTACTGAGGTAAATATTTAAAATGCCTAAAAATAAAAGTTATCTATTTACACAATTTGAACCTCCTTCTTCCAAATTTGGAAACCATTTCTCCAAATTCAAAACACATGAGTGGTAAAAATTAATTTAAAATTAATTCTTGCTGTCAAAACAAAAGGCGTGTTTTTAATAAATATTAACTAAAAAAATTAATAGTTGATTATATACACTTTAATTGTGAAATTGATTATAATGACCAAAATTAGATTAAATAGTAATAATATAATCTATTTAAACTTTAAAACCAATTAAAAGGATAATATAACGATATAAATAAATTAGATTAAAACATAGTTTTGAATTAAAATACAATATTTTCACTATTCCTTAAAAATTGAACTTATTCAGAAAAATACCAAAAAATTACCCAAAGTAAATTATGATGTCTTAATTATAAAGAAGGATTTTATTTGGTCATCTAGAATGTATTAAAGTGACCAAAACTAGATTTAAAAGGGGTTTTCCATTAAAAGGCGGTAAATCAGCCTTTTAATGTAAAATATGGTTAAAAATAGATTCATTCATATATTTAGCCTCTAACTATTATTGGATAAATATAAATACATGTATAATTATATAATAGTTAGTTTTTTTCATTCCTGCCAATACAATATCAAATAGTTAACTACCATATAAAATAATAATATTATATTATAAGTGTGCAATGTAATATTCCAAAGAAATCTGTTGTTGCGTATCGGGTACACTATCGAACATAGAAACCACTTTAAGCTAAAATTAATATTTAATTCACAAATATTAATAAATATGAAAATCACTTATTCTTCATTTACCTAGGATGTTACATCCTTCCCCCCTTTTGTAAATTGCGTCCTTTCAATTTTTATCCACTTATCAAAATAAGTGGGGGTATTTATCCCTCATAGCATTTTCAGAATCCCACGTTGCCTCTTTAACCATATGGGTTTTCCACAAAACCATTACCTGGTGAATTACCTTACTCCGCAACACCTGCTCTCTACGGTATAGAATCCAGACTAGTTGTTCTTCATAAGAGTGATTCTCTTCCTACTGAACTACCTCTGGGCTCAAAACATGAGATGGATCTGGCATATACATTCTCATCATAAAAACATGAAAAACATTGTGTACCTGGGATAAACATGGAGGTAAAGCTACTCAGTACGCAACTAATCCAACTTTCTCCATAATTTCATAAGGTCCAATGAACCTCATACTCAACTTTACCTTCCTACCAAAACGCATCACACTTTTCCAAGGAGAAACTTTGAGAAAGACATGATCACCTACCTTAAAAGAACGATCCTTCCTCCGGTTATCCACATAACTTTTCTATCTGTTCTGAGCTGTTCTCTTTTGCTTATGAATCAAATGGACTTTCTCTGCCATATCTTCTACCAATTCTAGTCCCATCAGCTTTCTTTTACCTACTTAATCCCAAAAAGGTCGAGTTTGACAACTATTTCCATATAATGCCTCAAATAGAGCCATCTGTATACTGGAATGAAAACTGTTATTATAAAAAAATTCAACCAAAGATAGATGTTGGTCCCAAATTCCATCGTAGTCCATCGAGAAAGCACATAACATATCCTCCAAGGTCTGAATTGTTTGTTCTTACTGCCCTTCTGATTGAGGATGAAAAGCTGTACTAAAGTTTAATTCAGTACCCAATGACTTCTGAAGGCCTTTACAAAAGTTAGAAGTGAACCTGGGATCACGATTAAATACAATGGAGAGGGGAACTCCATGCAACCTGACTATCTCTTTAACATACAACCGAGCAAATTTATCTAGAGACAAAGTATCCTTAATAGGAAGTAAATGAGCTGATTTAGTCAATTGGTCAACTATAACCCAGATTGCATTATTACCGCGATATGTCTTTGGTAATCCCAGAACGAAGTCCATGGATATATATTCCCATTTCCAATCTGGCACTGATAGAGGGTGAAGCATTCATTCCAGTTACTGTCGCTCTACTTTAAATTGCTGACAAGTCAAACACTTCATAGTAAAATCAACAATATCTCTATTCATTCCATCCCACCAGTAATACTCCTAAAGATATCTATACATCTTTGTACTGCCAGGATCAACTGGAAATGGAGAACTATGAGCTTCACATAACAACTCATTCTTCAATTGTGAGTCACAAGGCACACATAATCTCTTTCCAAACCTCAAAACACAATCATTATAAATGTTAAATTCAAGCAACATACCCTTATGAACCAACTCTACCTTTTTCTGCAACTCACTATCTTCCTTATATGATTTCTTTATTCTGTCTGATAGAGATGATCTCACTAATACCTGAAACCAAACAGAAGCTTTTCCTGCACCAACAACTTCTATGCCAAATTTTATCAAATAAAAAACCAAAGGATCTTGTTCCATACATTGCATGGATAATGAGACATTACTTTTCCGACTCAAAGCCTCAGCCACTTTATTTTCTTTTCCCGGATGGTAATGGATTGTGCAACCATAATCCTTGATTAATTCCAACCATCTCCTCTGTCTCATGTTCAATTATTTCTAAGTGAATATATACTTCAAACTTTTGTGATCAGTATATATTTCACACTTCACTCCATACAAATGATTTCTCCAAATTTTTATAGAAAAAACAAAATTAGCTAATTCCAAATCATGTGTAGGGTAATTTAACTCATGTGGTTTCAACTGACGTGAAGCATAAGAAATTACCTGATCATTTTTCATTAGGACCCAACCCAGTCCTTTCAACGAAGCATCATTGTAGATAACAAACTCACAATTTCTGAAAGGCAGTGACAATACTAGAGAATCCACCAATCTCCTTTTCAATTCCTAAAAACAATCATCACATTCTTTTGTCCAGATGATCTTAACACCTTTTTGATTTAACTTATTCATTGGACTAGATAACCATGAATTTTTTTCAACAAACCTCCAGTAATAACCTACCAAACCAAGAAAACTACGAATCTCGGTTATATTTTTGGTTCTTGGACATTCTTCAACAACTTTTGTTTTTGCTGGATCAGCAGTTATGCCATTTTTTGAAAAAATGTGACCAATGAAAGAAATTCGTTGTAACCAAAACTCACACTAGCTGAATTTTCCATAAAGATTCTTTTCGTTTAACGTTTTCAAGATAACCCTTAAATTAATTTCATGTTCCTCTTTACTTTTTGATCAAACCAAAATATCATCAATGAACACAACCACAAACTTATCCAAGAACTCATGGAAAATTCTATTCATAAGATCCATGAATTCAACCGGTGTATTGGTTAAACCAAAATGGCATAACTAAAAATTCATAATGGCCATATCTAGTACGAAACGCGGTCTTCGGAACGTCGACTTCTTTTACTTTCAATTGATGGTACCTTGACCTCAAGTCAATCTTTCAAAAATACTGACCTCCCTGGAGCTGATCAAAAAAATCATCGATATGAGGGAAAGGATACTTAATCTTAACTATGATGTTATTAAATGCTATATAATCAATGAAAAGTCTCATTGAACCATCATTATTTTTAACAAAGAAGACAAGAGCACCCCAGGGTGATGTGCTAGGTCGAATGAAACCTTTATCTAATAACTCCAGCAATTGCTTCTTTAACTCTAAAAGTTCAATTTGAGCCATTCGATAAGGGGGTTTTGAAATTGGATTAGTATCAGGAACTAAGTCAACAGTAAATTCAACTTCCTGATCAGGTATAATACTAGGAAAATCATCAAGAAAAACATCAAGGTACTCATTTACCACTGGAACATCATTAATCTGAATAGTTCCACTGTTTTCAACAATATGTGCAAGGTTACATTCATTTCCATCTTATACAAGTTTTTTTACTTCCTGATATGTTATCAAAAGAAAGGGTTCATTCATGTACAGAAATTGAAAATCATTCTAAAAAGAATACTCTTTAGATCTGCAGTCAATCATATCGTGATAAACAGAATGCCAATCCATGCCCAATATAACATCAAACTCTACTAGAGGCAAAACAATAAGGTTTTCAGGTAGATTCTTTTCGCACACAAGGACATGAATGTTATTATGTTTTCTTTTTGTCTCAATATTTCCTCCAGGCGTGTTTACCATAAGTTCAGTATTCATATAATGAGATGGAATTCCTAATTTACTAGAGAACATTTCAGAAATGAATGAATGTGTAGACCCTGAATCAAACAACACATTGGCATAATATGAACATACAAACAATGTACCTAATTCAAATTTATTTGATGGCCCAACATCTGCTGAAGTAGTTGCAAAGGATTTTTCCACCCCTTTCTGCTTGTATTCTGGCTGCTTCCCATCACTTGAGATATTTTTTAGACACTCATTTGCATAATGACCCATTTCATTGCACCTAAAACATTTTACTAATTGTAAATCAGATTGTGTCTTACCATTACCCTGATCTTTTTCAGTGCAATTACTAGCCTTATGTCACATTTTACCACATCTGTAGCACTTACCAGAATTCAAAAGTCATTCCCTAGCATTCTTTTTACCACAATTTTCACAAACTTTAAACTTTAGCTTCTTACCATCAGACTTTTTTGAAGAGTTCTTACCTTTTTCCTACCACCTCGACCACTTATTTTGATGTTTGTCAAAGAATACCTGATCATCAACAAACTCCATTTCCACCTTCTCCGCACAAAAAACAAGTTTTTCATAACTTTTTAACTGACGAGAAGCTAAATCCCTTCGATACTTTGGCTTTAATCCGGAGTAAAAATGGTTGATTTTACTGTCAAGATCTCGTATGAAGTTTGGAGCATACCTTTCCAGTCGAGTGAATTTTTCTTCATAAGCAGCCACTGAGTCATCCTCCTACCTCAATTCCAGGAATGGTTTTTCCATCCTAAGATGAACCACCTTAGGAAAATATTTCTCCAGAAACATTCCATTGAATTCATCCCAAACAAGAGCATCAATCTCCTCACTATCCCTGATAATTTTCACCATCGACCACCCCTGATCAACTTCACCTTTAAAATGGTAAACCGGGAGAATAACATTTTGATGTTCTGAACAACCCATGACATAAAAAATCATTTCCAATGATTTAATCCACCCTTCAGCTAGCACCAGATCAGATGATCCTCTGAATGATGGGGGATGCTGCCTCGTGAAATGCTCCACTACTGACATGTTCCTCTGTGGTTGATCTGGCTGATCTTTTACATGGATACCAACACCATTTATAGCCTGAGTCAACTGTGCCATCACTGCAACAAACTGTTCAGTTCCGATTCTGACTATCTCAGGTTGCTGATTTGGAAGGTTGTCTTCCTCTTGATGTTGTCCCAATATAGCTGCCATGTTTCCTCTATGGAAAACCATTCTAAACATAGAAATATCTTAGGCTAAGCAACATGGTAATATAGAAATGATATATGATGTCAATATTAACATAAATTACCTTATGGACATTAATTTAACAATATCCTAACTCTTAAATTTATCTAAACCAACCTATGATACCAACTATAAGTACCCGACCTTAAACATTACATAATATTGAATTAAATGAATAATTCACATTGAGGATCTTTTCAGGTATAGGGTTTTAGGGAATTAGGACATAACTATTACATCTCAAAATATTACAAAGTAGGCACTTCTACCCAGAATCCACTTTTTTCATAAAATAAAAACTCTTGAAAAGAAGTCATTTCTAATTCCATGTTAAAGAGAGAATGGATTTTCCGGGATCCCATCCTTGACCCTATTCATCTTTAAGTCCTGTGAAAAACATTTCAAAACATGGGATGAGCATAAAAGGCTCAGTACGGGTTATAAAACAGCGAATGAAAACATTTGTTCATAAATACATACAAAACATGAACTCTTTTACTTACCTCATGAAATCATAAGATTTATGACAGACACATAGAAATCATAATTCATAAAGGCAACTTGCGGCATCCATACCATACTTACATCGTAGCTATCACAGCTACATAAGGAGTTACTTTGGAATACCCATCACATTATATTCCCTAAATCTCTTAGGAGAAATATTAACATTTACCTTTTTCATGTTACCCAATTCATTAGAGAGCTATCTCGGGCTCACCCACCCTAGGTTTATCACGGAACCAACCATATATGTAAATAATTCCCAAGAACCATAACATGATCTTAACACATAACATAAGCATAAAGGAAAGATAACATTTCTACATTGCAATAATAAAATATCATTTGAAGATATTGAAATAATAAATCCATTCTCAAAAAAAATTTCAATACCAAAATACCTAAAAAGAGTATTTGGTATTTATTTTTCCATTTAAAACATTTTGGCTTGTTAAGGAATCCAAAGATCAAATAATACTCGTGGCGACGGAAAGGTCATTGTCACCGCTTACATTAAAGAAACATTCCTTTTTGTTGTTTAGTAAAACACTTCGTAGAGAAAATATTCCTTTTGAATATAAGTAAAAGTTAAAGGTTTTTATACATTCTATAAAATAAAGTCATGTATAAAACTAAAAATTCCTCAGTGAAAGGAGATTGAGATGAAGTCCCTTACCTCGTGTCTGACTTGACCCATTCGTTATTTAATCTCCTAAATAAAAAACTAATGTTAATTTATACTTGCTTAAGAACCTTTTTCATGTTTATTATTCCTTTTATATCACTTATTACCATGTTATAATCATTATGTAATCATTTATGTTAATAATGTTCATTTTGTCAATATTTGGTACTTGAGTCAAAAATGGACTTCTTATAATTACATGTTGTTCACATGGTAAAATGTTCATTATATAGAGAATGATATTCATGATTTTGGTATCATATATATCATATATATCCAGAATGTACATGTATTTATAATAGTACATAACATTTGGAGGTACGAAATGAAATGCACCGTTCATGGAGACGGCAAGCCGTACGTACGCATGAACGCTACTTTCATTTATATTTCTTATTTTAATGGAATTAAAACATAATGATACAAAGGTATAATATAATTCCAGTATAATATCATATATAATATCCTTAAATCTGTCCTTTATACATCCCACATATGGCATTAACGAGTCACATCACTTTAAAGGGGGCGGTAGTCCGTAGTTCCTCAAATGAGATTATCGTATTTACCCACCATGGAAACCATAAAGGTTTGATATAATTGGGAATTAAAGAAGCATAAAGAAATCATAAACATAATATATATCATATATAAATACAATTCCATCATAATGGCCACCATGAGAGGTGGTAAGATGTAATTGAACAATCATCGTTTCGTGAGGCGTTAGTTTTCCATCCACAGAAACATTACGTTCTTTATCCATTAGATGGAGGTGTGTGTAAGTGTCATTCTAATCCTTATCATAACAAATTCTAGTATATTGAGGATACTGGTGTTGTTACAAGAGAAAGGAAATAAAAAGATTTTAGGGATTGGAGAAACAAAATAAAAGAAAATAATTTAAGAGAAATAGTTACCTTTAATTTGGGAACCTCACTTTGGATTGAAACAAAAGACTTCTTGAAGTGCCTTATTCCTAAGGTAATGCTTCTAGAAGTAGTAGAGAGATGTAGGGAGCTTAATTTTTCAGAGTTTTGACGAGCCAAATGTCTTGAGAGGTGTGAGTAATTTCATAGAAGTGGTCTCTTTTTATAAGGGAGAAGAGGGGCTCTTTTGGAAAGTGTGAAAATATTATTTTATAATATAATGATATTCCGTTTATAATGGTTGAAAAATCATTATGGTCGAATATAAGATGAATCATAATCGAAATAAAATCATCCAATCAAAATTGGACATGTTTTGGATAATATTTTAATCATTGTAATCATATTTAATTAAATCATCTATTAATGAGGTAAATACTGCATCATGATTGTGTCATAAATAATATAATTTATTTTATGTCTAAAAATTATAAAACAAATACCATAATGTAAGAAATCTTTTTATATTTCTAATTAATATTTAAATTCTAAAATATAACTTTTATATCCCCAGGTAAAAATTAATTTACTGGAAGATATTTGTTTATTTCATTTTGGCCATTACCTTAAGTTAATTAAAATAAAGTGCCATAATCACTTTTATGTGGCTCCATGGGGTCCCCAAATCGAACCAAGGATGACCATGGTCGGATATGACTCAACCAATAGGATTAGGACACCTGTTAGGGTAAATAAATATTAATTTTTTCCCTTATTCACCTGATTTACCCTTTAACCATGGTAAATAAAATATTTACTGAGGTAAATATTTAAAATTCCTAAAAATAAATGTTACCTATTTCACAATTTGAACCTCATGATTCCAAATATGGAATCCATTTCTCCAAATTCAAAACACATAAGTGGAAGAAATTAATTTAAAATTAATTCCCGCTGTCACAACAAAAGTCATGTTTTTAAGAAATATTAACTATCAAAAGATTGACAGTTGATTATATACAATTTAAATGTGAAATTGATTCTAATGACCAACATTAGATTAAATAGTAAAATATAATCTATTTACACTTAAAACAAATTAAAAGGATAATCTAACTATATAAATAAATTAGATTAAAACATAGTTTTGAATTAAAATACAATATTATCATTATTCCTTAAAAAATGAACTTTATCAAAAAATACCAAAAAATTTCCCAAAGTAAATTATGATGTCCTTATTCTAAAGAAGGATTTTATTTGGGCATATAGAATGTATTAAAGTGACCAAAACTAGATTTAAAAATGGTTCTCCATTCAAAGTCGGTTAATCGGCCTTTTAATTTAAATTATGCTTAAAATTAGATTCATTCATATATTAAGCCTCTAACTTTTATTGGAGATATATAAATAATGTATAATAATATTATAGTTAGTTTTTTTAATTCCCTCCAATACAACTTCTAGGAGTTAACTAACATTTAAAATAATAATATTATATTATTAGTGTGCAACGTATGATTCCAAAGAAATCTTTTGTTGCGTATCAGGTACTCTATCGAACATAGCAACCCCTTTAAGATAAAATTAATATTTACTTCACAAATATTAATAAATATGAAAATATCTTATTCTTCATTTACCTGTGATGTTACAAAAATACTCATTTAATCATTTTACTTAATGTTAATTAATTTTAAAAAATAAAATTATTTATCTCTCCAATCAAACAAAATGCACGCATTTTATACTTTTCAAAAAGCAAGACTCTTTTTGTAAGTAGTGTTTTCTACTTTACTACACAATTTTTTTCTAATCACAATGTTGTTATTTCTTTTTAACTTTTAATGTTTCTAAATTTTTTATTCCAAACATCATATATATATATATATTACTATATATATATATATACTATCACATATGAAATTTTAATATATATTTTTCAATATATATATATAAACAAATATATCAAAATATATATAACAATAAATATATCTATAGTAATGTGATATATAATTACTTTTATACATACATGAATATATTTAATTATATATATATATATATAAAATTTCACCACCTAAACTTTAATAAACACATAACATTAACAATACTCATTTAAATATTTATATTTACTCACATATATAATGTGTCACATTATGTGTGATAATTTTATTAACCTTTTTTGTTCTCGGGTTTTCCAAAAACCTATACTCAAGGCCATTATAAAATATATTTGAATTTTCTATTACAAAACCAATTAAATATTAAATAAAAATTTTGTGCATAAGAAAGGTAATAATTATTATTTGATAACTTCGGTGAAACCCTATATTTTGTTTCTCTTTAATGAATATCTCCCCAAGGAATTAATTTAGACATTTTACTACCATTAATCTCACAACTCAACAACAAACCCATTATTCATGATTGTTACATTTAATTTACAATTTTTTCCTCTTTTAATTAATTTAAATATTAACATTTATCATTATTTTACCAATCATTTAATATTAATTATTTTTAAAATCATTTAAGATCCATTTTTTATCCCAATATATATATATATATATATTTAGTACACGCATATGTATAAAATTCCAATATATATATATATAAATAAATATATATATATATATATATATATTCCGACACAAATATATGTATTTACCAACAAATATAATAAGGTTCATTATAAACTATCATAATTTATGTGTATAATCACATGAAAATATACATATACGTATGTGTATATAATATATATCACGCTTTGTAGCACAAATAATTCTTGAAATGATTAATTAGAACATAATGCAAATAAATATACATATTCATACACTGGAATAATATATTGTGTAATATTTAATATATTTAAAGTAATTAAAATTTTGGAAATGAAATTTACATTCAATAATATTAAATTTCTTGCAATTAAATAAATCATTCAAAATTAAGTAATTTTGACAAAATTTCAAGTAAATTCCAAATTTCAAAATTAAAATTAATGAATTATCAAACCCATTTGAAATTGCTTTTAATTTGTTGAAATTATTAACTATCGCAATCACTTTGAAATTCTCTTGAATGATAAATTAATCCCCGTGTATGTTCCTAAAATTTACAATAGAAACATCTCAAACAATTATCATCCTTGATAATAAAAAAATGAGTAGGAAAAGAGAATGGTGTTCTGAACAACCAAATCATGTGATTACTCTCATGTTTCCCTATATATATCAAACATGACATCCATTAGGGAGAAGAAGTGTTAATATAAAAAATATCTTAAAAACAATCTCATAGGGGAGATACCTATCAAACTAGAATAAGGCCACATAAATGGTCATCATGCAATACATATAAACTAATTATAAGAAAAAAATTATTTTCATCATTAATATATTTAATCAAATATATGCCTTTAAAAATTACCCATCATTTAAATATAATTTTCATTGATATGTAGCAAAAAAACATCATCAAATAAATTTTGAATTAAATATATTTTTCACCCAATATTTTTAATGCCCTTAAAACCATGTTTTATTTCAGAATTCCATGAATTTTATATCAATAAATATCAATAAATTTGGTTTTTATACATGAATCTTATTTAAAATAATTTTTTTTCAAGATTACCAATTTTAAAATTTGACATGAAACAAAAACATTAAAAAAATATTTTGGAAGAATCCATTTTATCCCATTGTAAAATTTACTAATTTTGTAAACAAAACATCATTTACCAGGATCATACCCATGATAAAAATATTCATAACATTTATCAACCTAAAAATTATCTAGTATAAACATTTATAGATCATAAAAAAACACATTCAAAAAGGGAAATCATAAACACCTCAATAATATTTTCTATTTGGGGTGGCATAGACATTCCCACAATGTTTTGAAACATGTCCTAATATAGAATGTTCTAATGTTGGAAATCATTTCCATATCTCCTTATGTTTGAGGTAATAACATGTTTCATCCACATAATACTAATCAAAAAAATAACTATACAAAAATATAGTAGTAAAAAGTTCACATCATTTAATAAAAGATTTACATGTGAGGGGAAATACCATCTTCATTATGTTCTATGGTCTTCCAAAAAACCATTTTCTTTTTTTACCAACATTAAGTGATTAAAATTCTTATGATGGTAATGGATTACATCAATAAAAAAACATAATAACATCACACATCTTATCTCAAATTAATAAACACATGTCCCATCCACCACACAACCACTATCAAAACAAACCAAGCAACAAAAACATCTACCAGAAATTTCACACCACCCCAAACACTACACCACATTAATATCTACAAGGGAAAACACTTTTAAAATAATAAAATTCTCTATATAATCCTTAATATTTCCCAACACAATATCCCCAATATCATCACACATTATGTAACAATGAATATTAAATCAATGAATCCCCTTTCCAATGATATGACATTATATACATTGGGAATCACTAACTCACCTGAATGGTTTCGAAAATTTCAATGTATAACATCCCTCAATTAGGGATTAATTTTTACCTTATTCATATGCTTTATGTTTTTAATCCCAAATATCACAAGGAAATACGTCAAGTTGAAACACACATAGAATCAACAAATTCTGGATTCCACAATTATTTACGGCCTTACATTATTTTGCATCATTATTTATCATGGATATCCTCACACAATTTAAAATTTTCTATGTGGAGCCAGATCATTAGACATATATAAGTTAAAATACTTTTAATATATGTTTTTCATAATAAAGTAGTGATATTAATGATCTCATAATCCTTGAAAATATCAGAACAAGAAATGTTTCTAACAACTGTTATTTTCATCATGACATATCAACACTTCAATGAAATGATAAAAATGAAACAATAAACATCATTCTTAATTTCAAAATTCATTATTAAATTCATACATTCTAGGTTCATGGAAATAATTAAAATACCACATTACATTGACATCATTATTTTAGAATCGTCATAGCAAAATATTCTTTGTAACCATGAAAATAATAGTGCACATGTTGTATTACTATAATCCATGCTTTATCAAGAACGAAATTCCCATTATTTGATCATTTAATATCTCAGAAGAACAATATTATATAATAAAATAAGGATGAATCAATTATATTTTCATATTTAAAGACAATGTATTAAATGTGATACATGCTCCAATCTCAAATATGATAATTTTCATAGCTTTCACACAAATGTTTTCGACATTGGGCATGCCTCTCATAACAAACAACTCATTACATGAATCATATTCAAATTAAAATTCTTATTATTCAATTAAATAATGAATCTTATAATTTAATTTTTTTTATTTATAACCAAGTTAATATATATCATGCTTATAATTTAAAATAATACTAATAAATATAATAATAATTTCAACCCCAACACATGACTATAACATATTTCTACATCTATACTATAGAATAGTTATCATGAAAAATATGGAAAATCTTATTCATTTCAATGATTCCAAATTCAATAGAACTATCAATAATCAAGATGGTCATTTTCAAAAAATTCATGACATTAAATTTCAAAAACTATGTTTTTCAACCATTCCATAATACATGCTGATGATAAGTTACAATGAAAGGAAATTCATGTAATATAAACCCATATGGGAACCATAATATTTCTACGAATGGATTAAAAAAAGTCCATTTTATTATACTATAGTGAAATCAACTAGAGGTAACATTATTCATAAGGCTTATGAAAAATATGTATTTGTCAAAAAAATATAATAAAAATTTTGTTCCAAAAATTTAAAAAATTAGAAAAACATAAAGGAATGTTATATTTTTTAAGGAAATAAAATAAATTAAATTCATCAAGAATCACGTGATAAAAAGTAAGGAAATGACAGAATCCATTCTCAATATGGTTTCTAATAAAAAGTCCAAGAATGTTAACAATTGTTTTACTCATTCCATTTAGGTTATGGGTTTTAAATCAAACAAGTGGTCCTCTACTGTATCTAGAAACATAGACAATTTAATGTACACTGATTATGTCCCCATGGTTGATATCCACATCTCAGTGAAATTCAATTTCGTCCGTAATAATAGGTTATTCGAAATAGGCCTCTCCTCTATAGTAAGGGTAACCATTCTAATAGTATATTATTTAACATCATGTGAAGGAACTATATCAGTATTCATACGATTTTCCATGTACATCTATTAAGAGTTCAACCATAAAGTAAATACTCTTTGATTTCATTCTATGTGTATTCATTAATTCCCACCTATGTTTTACATTGAATGATATTGGAATCACTCCAATGTTTTCAAATAAAATACATCTCTCTAACGTATTTTGCCTTTATAATTTTTTATCTTTTAACCAAAAAAATCATCCTCTTTCATTAGTTCTGAAACCACTAGTGGAGGAAAAAATAAACAAATACATTCCTGTTCCACTTTATGCCTCATTCCAAGCATGAAATTTAAACTTCTATGCTTGATATAAAAATAAGTTTCATCCCATGAGGATAACATGAAAACATATTCCTATGATAATACTACTTTTTTCTTCTATAATGATTATACATTCCTATCTAACTACAAATAAATTATTGATCTGGTTTCTAACTGTCTCTAGATTAAAATCTTATAAAGATAAAATTTTGTGAAAATAAATCTTTTGGATCTTCAAGTAAATCTCACTCCACATCCATATAATAGAGAGTAATAATTCATGAATAAATTAATCCTTCCTGTATTATCATGCCTCATAACAGTAACACTGACACTCATGGCTTAGATATACATATACATCTCTAGAATATAAATATATACTTATTTATTTTTTGGTTTATAATTGGGTATTTAAGGAGACTTGATATTAATAAAAAATAGAATACAACGAAAATATTTCAAAATGAAGCACTGGATGAAAATATTTAAAATGAATTATCTTCATTCTAGAATTTCAGGTTTTTTAGTTTTTTTACATTCTGACCATTTTTAAGTCACCTTGTTAGACGTTAGAAGATTCAGGTCCTTATGATTTATGATTACTGTAGGTTATTTCGACCATGACTAGGGTCTGTTGTTTTTTATGGCATCCGGACCACCTTGTCATGACTCCTTGATATGTTGGGTAAACCATAGATATAGGAGAGACTTGGGTATCAATATGATTTGATGACTGTAATACCATATCCATAGAATCAAATTTAGAGGACATATTAGATACCTTTTACCATTAACTTATTGATACATGATAGTAAATTAATTAAGGGGTTTAGACAACATGCACTATAAATTTAATGTAATTCTAGTACAATGATAATTTTATAGCATGCCCAGAAATAAATTCTCATGGGGGAGGTTGATCATGAAACCCTACATCTATTAGGACATCATATGAAAAAACATTTCTTCCCAATATACAATAACATTCATTAAAGAAATTATTTGATGGAAATATTTCTATATATTCGATATATAAAAATTTTCATTAAACGAAACAAGGAATATAAGACTATTAAATGATATCAAAATCATTACCAAATAATCAAACACTCTACCATAATAAAATTATATATGATCCTAATTTATATTCAACCACATCATAATCAGTCATTTTTTAATGGGTGGTGGTTCATTAAAAATGTATTTTAATTATACCTGAATAATAATATTTTAAAGAATCATAAGTATTTTTAATAAATATAATTATGATTATAAGAACCTACATATATGGTTTTAACATGGATTGTGGTTTTCCTAATGTACTAAAGAGTTCATAGTCACTAAAATGGTTTTCTATAAACCCAAAATTATATTCCATTACACTAAAAAATGTAATGGGTGAGATGTATAATGCGCATAAATCAATAAACAATTGATATTCTATGTCAATAGAAAATAAAATTGCACCATATAAAAAATTTCAATTTTGGATTCCATGATGAATGTTCTTGTTTATATGTCATTATAAGATTAACAAACCGGGTGGACAAGCCTATTTATCTATTAGAAAATGAATCCTATTAAATTTTTCTCTACTATGATTATTGAGATAATGTAATATCCTAATTTATTATACTATAACTGGTTTAATTTTTGATATTATGTTCTGGGATTCTCTCATTTTCAGATGGAAGACGTACAAATTGAAGCATACTTGTTTGATTTTTCTTCATGGGAGATAAAATTTCATCCATTCATGCGAGAAACATGATATAGAAAAATTAATAAGCTACTTATCTATCACATCATGTGAAATAATAATTATCTCAACTAATTTACATGTAACTCTTTGAATATAATGCCATTCAACACAAGTGGGTAAATCTCATTATACGTGGACATGAGTACCATTACTCTTTGAAACCCTATAATTTTACCACAAAATGTTGCACACTTTTATATTGGTTCTATGTATGTTGTTTTATTTTGGAAGAAAAATTTCAAAATCTCAAGGATTGTCCTACTATTCATATATATATATATATATTTATTTATTTTAAAAATGGAAATCCATATGTTCACATAAATAACATCCTATATAATATTGGTCTAAAACTGCACATGTGATACATTGACCTATTTGGACAACACATACCCAAAATTGATCCCTCATTTGTGGAGAAATTCCCAAAATTCATTAAGGTTATTAATATAATCAATAAAAGGAAAATAAAATATTTAGTTTTGGTATTGAATATTAGATTTGGTAATGAAAGTATTTTGACTCTCGGAAGCCTTATTTGGTGAAGATCACATAATAAAGTGGTAATTTCATGAATGTATACGACCATTTATGATATATTATATCTAACAATTTTGTTTTAATTAATAATTAATGATAACAAAACGATGTTATTTGTACAATGAATATCCATTTTAGTTAGAATATTATTCCTACATTAGTTCAAAAAGTCAAATATTGGGTACTACTAATGTAGTTTACTTGGGATTTTGAATAACATTTAAAGATATAACTCTTATTTCTACTATAACATTATCATATATATAAATCCATTATGTTATATAGGTTGTGAAATCTTAATATGGTTCAATAAGGAATGATAAGGATATTTAAATATATAAATTATATTTTAAAAAATCTCTGTACATAATAATTCGTGGAAGAAAAATATGTTATTATACAATAGGAACTTGGTATGCTTGGGGGGGGACAAGGAAATCATTTCACAATATACATAAAATATCTCTATAGACCCCACACCCGAGAAAACTCACCAAGGTTCCCACACATGGGTCGACTCACTATAGAAACAACAATGACGTAACCTCTCAATAAACCTTTCACTTAGGTGACCTACCTATGGGTACCTTTCTCATTGGGTCTCAATATGCCTCTTTCAATTAGGAGGCTATTTTATAGACCCCACAGTTGGGATGTCACATTATGGATCCCTCTCATGGTTAACAAATCATAACACTATCACTATGGTTTACATGTTTATCCCCACCTTTAGGGGGAATATCATTGATTAGAAGATCATAAAACCATACCCTAGAGTAGAAAATTATGTTAGTAAAAATGAGGAATGAAAATATTTTTATCAGATAAAGATGGTACCACTATTATTTATAGAAATTTTTATCTTCTCCCTTGACCTGGTCAACATTGATCACCCAGATTGACCCCCCCTCCAGATAAGAAAATTCATGATCGTATTGCAAAATAATGATCACTATATTACTACTTGTACAACCTCAACCATTTTATGGACTGTTTTTATAAATAAACATAATGGGTAACCACGTCGTTCAAAACATACCTAACCCTCGAAGACATATAATGAGTACATGATATTATTCTCTCAACCCTATAAGATCTATCCTATATATCATATTTCACTATATGTGATTTGGAAAACAAACTAAATAGTTAATATGTCCAATTTCTCACCTAGGTGACCAAACAAATAGAATACAACATCATGTTGTTCAAACATAGAAGATCAAAACCTATTCTGGAACAACATATAAGTTCATAGAATAAGACAAAGTATCATAGAGTCCAACTAACCATGACTACTGCTAACCTTAGAATCACACCACCCGATGATTCCTATCATTATAAATCACTGACTATGGTATCTCCCCTTAAAGACGCACTATCAGGGGACTCCCACATTAGAATCTCACTGCATGAGAATTACCACTACCGCAGGAAACAACCTAGGTATTCCCACATTAGCATCTCACAACCCGAGTATTCCCTCCATAGTGTCTTAACTCCAAATGTGGTCTACTATTGTTTCTCAGTCCCTAGGGATTCCCTCAAAAAGACTATACGTGTATTGATTCTCCATACCTTATAATATGTAATGACCTAATTAAACCATGAAACAGATTTGTGGTTTACATTATTGATACCCACCTCATGACCACTAGATTCATAAAAAATGGTTATATGACAAAATACTATGTCCCTCCATTGATATTGAAATCCTTTAGAAAAATGATTTCCCCCATATAACCTCCATAAAATAATGGGTCCTCATGAGGTGTACACTATTGAATTGTATTGGTAACAGGGATCCTAATCATGGAGGAAGTGACATGGACCTTCTCATTTTAGGAATCTGAATTCACCTCTAGCATTCTGAAATAACTTCATGTGAATCAGGAGACATTTATACCATAAATTTTCTTCTTTAATGATGTGTTAGCCACAATATAGTATATATGAATAGTTAATATGATTAGATTTGGTATTCCACTCTTAGTAATCATCATGTCATTATCATTAGCTACACCAAAGATGACATAGTACTATCTACCAGTGCCCAAGGATCATAAAAAAAATCCAACACTTCTACAACATGTATAATATCTTTTCATATTAGTTATCATTCACTTTTTTCATTACATATTCCCTCCCTCTTACATTAGTGGGTGAGAAATGGTGTCCGAAAATGGTCCTCTTGTTAATGTATACACACCATTTAAATAAAATTATTCTATGTGATTGATATGATAGTATGAAACATGTATTACATGGGAATAGTAACTCATGTCAATAACTTTAATAGAATTATCAAAATATTTCCATATTATTACAAATTTACATGAATTCACAAAGAAAAAAAAGTAAAGGGGGTTTTATTAATTTCCTAATGGAATATATAAGAATCATCTACAAGGTTCATTCTAAATAACATCAACCCATCACCACTCTTACTCAGTCATATTATAATTGAGATAATACACAATATAATGAGATACACTGTAACTGGTTTGGTTAAATTAATAAAGACTGGCCAATTGATATTTCAACATCATCCCTTGGTGAGAACCTTATTCTTAGACATCCGTAGAATATTACATTAAACATCAATGATTGTAACTTATCACATTCCATTTAATTATATGATCTGTCCTATTAGGTGGAACCAAAATACAAGGAATTATATTCCTCGCACTAGGATAAATTAGAATAACCCACGAGGGGATTGAACCCAATTCCAAAAAACAACCATCAAACATATAAATGATAATTTTTTTTTCAATCATCATTCGATTCATATAAATTATAATTAAATTTATTTGGCATCCAAAAAATAAATATAATATTTTTATAATAACTAATATATACTAAAGGTATCATTTATCTATTCCCTCTATTACAAAATAATTGTACCATTAATGGGGAATCATTGATTCATAATGTTGGATCAAATGTTCAAGAACATATGATATTTAAAAATGGTTACATTATCATATATTAACAAAACAATAAATATATATAAAAGATAGAACCCCAAATTTTTTATTTGGGAAGGATTCATGGAATATTATTAAATAAACGTTGAGTCCTAGTGTAGAGAATAATTCCTCAAAATTAATCTGTGATAAGCCTGACCTCCAATCCCCTTGACTAGTGATTTTTCCAAATAATTATTAGAAAACTAAATACTAGCTACCTGAATTTAGAATATAGGTGTATATACCTTCCATGTTATAAGAAAATTTTTGGATTCCAGTTCTATGATGTTTTTCATAGTCTAAAACTCAATAATGGGTGATTTAGGTTTCCAAAGAAATTTTAAATTAATAAAAAATAAAATAATAAATATACTAAAATATTAAAACATACCAATTATCAATAACCTGTGACATATATAATGTTTCCATTTAAAATAATCCTTGAAACTAGATCATATATTTTAGAAAAAATAATATATATTAGCTTTTGATTCTCAAATAATCACATCAGACATAGTATATAAAAATAAATACTACATTAACAATCAATGCATTGTTTTTATTTTTTTTAACTATGAAACTGTTTTGATTTTAGAACATAGAAAAATCATATGAATAACATTAATAAATTATAGTAAACATAGCATATTATATGTTTTCAAGGGGTATAGCCTCATTCTCAATCTGTATCTTATCAACATGGAAATAACATTCTTATATGGTATTTATTATATAATAAAATGACCCCAAACCCTAAAAAGGTTTTATATTAAACAGATCAGATGGTTTCCTGGGCATAAAGAACCATCCATAGTTCACCATGGGATACAAAAATACTAGTTCACACAATAACACTTCCACACGTGTTAATAATAATACAAATAAAATAGTTAATAGAGTATCATGTACTGCCCTGTTTAATATTGGAAACTATGATTTGAAATATATTTAAAATAAAATAAAATATAACATGTATATATTGAATTAATTTAATATTATATAATATAAAAAATGTGATGAAGCTCAATCGAAATTGGATTTGTACACTAGAGTCCTTGAAATTATTTTTGGAAGGATCTCAGATTGTATTATGATATGTAATTATAATATATATTTTCATATATTATTATCTAAAGAACTGTTACATGTGTAGGATCCTCTATTAATCTCTACATGTGACCTTACCCCCTTGTTATTTTTACACACGCTTGTATTTCATTCTTAAGGAGATCATAATCATAAGTATATATGGGAGAATAATCAATGTGTTCTTAAATGAACTAACAGTTCAATTAAATCTGCAATAACTATCGACTAGTCATTTGATACACTCCAATACTATGTTAGACATTTATATCTATCATATCATAAAACACACTTTTTTGGTATGGAATGTGGGAATGGATACCTAAAAAAAATAGTTGGAATGAATAGTTGGTGTGTTAGGTTTTCAAGGATGGTTCATCAACTCACACTATCAATTCATTTTCTCATGTCGTAGGATTATGACCTTCTATAGTTAGATGTTTCACCATGTGGTGAATATAATAATAGACATAGTTACTATATTACTTATGAAAAATTATTCAAAAAATTTCATGGTTACATGATTATATAATGTGGTAAATAAATATATAACTTAAATTATGATGATTGTACAAGTGGTATGGTGATTCACCATGCCATGTTTTTTGAACATCATGGTATTTTCAATTCATGAATCAGAGAAAATGTTTTCATTTGAATGAATGTATATTGTTTTATTAAGTGGTGAGGAAGTGTAAAACATGAATTAGGTTAACCATGGTAACTATATCATTTTTTTATTTCAATATATTCAGATTTCATATACCCTTTTCATACAGAGGGAATGAAACATCCAGTTATTTATTAATCCATTTATTAAATTTTCCAAGTGAATTATTTTATAATTTGATAACACGAAATTAAATAATAAAACTATTAACCGGATTTGGGGTCATTAAAATGGGGAGTTTTAGGAATAATCTAATAATTTACCCCTTTAAATAAATAAATCCATGGATGTTTAAATTGAAATGAATTAGATATAAAAAAAGCACATTTGTAGTGGATTGAAATTTCTATTTAAAAAGTTATCAATGATTTTAAAACAAAATCCAGTTATTTTACAATATCATTACTAACTAAACATTAATTTATCACCCTTTTGGAATTATAAAAAAAATTATTTTAAAATAAAAATATAAAAATGGAATATAGAATTAATATATCAAAAAAAGAATACAAAAATTCCATATCAGATATATTATTAGGAATTCATGTTTGGGAAACCCCAAAAATATTAATGAAGGAGGGGGCTGTTTCCATTAGATTCATATGTAGGATTAGAGGTATATTAATGATAAGATGAAGTGGAATGTTCGTCAATTAAAATACATATAGAAAAGGTGCTAGTTGTTAAATTATTTTAAGGAGTTGAGATGAACAAATTTTATTGGAGATGAGGTTGTGGTTTGATCTCGGGACATTGAAATGGCTATAGAAGCTAGGATATATTTTTAAGATGTGTATAATTAAAGTTTTATAGACCATGTAAACTCACTAACTAATCAAAACTATTTTCTAGATTCAATGTAATTGACATATATTCTCCCTAGAGAGCACCAACATGTTATCTCAAATATATAATTTAATTTTTCATTCACTATATTTGAAACTGAAATTGAGGCTGAAGGTTACTTGTCTCTAATTTAACAATAATAGATATTTCATCATTTATCACATTTCTGAAGCATCTAGAAAATTAAAAAAAATTGAATAAATTATTCAATAATTAATTGAATACATCCATGTCATCCTTAGTTGCATATGATGTTGATGGAATATTTGGTACTGCAATAGAAGGACATGAATCACTATCATGATTTCTTTTATCTATCTCAGATATATCCTCCATTGATCTAAATATAATAATTTAGTGCTAATCTTTGATAAAATCCTTCAAAAACATCTCTATTATAATCATAAACTACATCCAAATTAATAAAAAGCTAATAACATATACCAAAATTTGTCAGAGTTTGAAAAAATATGTCTTGAATGTTCTGATCAATAGATGGTATTGCATGTGACAGATCAAGTATTTCTCCACTAAAAATAATAAAATTAATTCTATTTATATGGTTTATTTAATGTGTATAATAATAGTTCCACCATGTCTAGTTGGAAATAATTTAGGATTGTAATCATAATAATATGGATAATCTATTAATAAATCCAACAAATAAATCTGTCAGAGTATGTGAACATGGTACATTATGTTAGGGAGAACCCCCAATAATAGGATATCCTACAAGTACATCCGAAACTTCATAAAATTCATCATAATCATCCCATTTGGGATCATGAAAACTATTTTTTATAATTTCATCATAATGGTATATAGATTCTCAATCATCTTCTGATCCATCTTCCTCGATAAATACACCATCTTATTCTTATTTAAATTGTTAGTCCTCATAAAATGAATGTTCCACAACATAATTAGTTTCATTCCATGGATACACCATGTACCTATTTGTAACATGTTACTTTAATGTATTCTTTATTTCATAGAGATTTCATAATTCACCACATATTCCATTTTCTGAGTGTTCCAATTTACTCTCATCATCTTACACATTTTTGGGAAATGAAGAAATTAATATGATCTTGTTCCTATTTCCTACCCCTTAGTAACTTAGCCTTATAATCTACCATGACTGATATGATCATACAATATGTTAATGAATTGAAAATTTATCTTTAATTTCTAAAAAACCATCTATCCCTTAAAATATCCTCAGATATTGATTTTAATATCATACTTCATCAAAAATAAGATTACTATAAATTGATGCCTTATGATGATTAGATACCCTTTTCATGTATATATAAAATACTAAATGAACATTACCAATATCCTACATTATCCACTATGTTTGATAGTAGATGGTCTCTAAGGTGATTATTTTTCAGCCATTTTATCTAAAACATTTGAAAGATGAAAATTTACTTGACTAATATGATATGATAATTTTTATTGCACATATTATCTTTTATAGTGTACACAAAAACACTTTTTGAAACATTTTGAAGAAAAATATATAACATCGCCAATATCCATTATTATGGATATATTTATTTTATCACTGTGGAAATAAAATTTGGTTATATAAAACTCCTTCAATAGTTTCAGGAAATAGGGCCAACCAATTTCTATAAACCAAGAAGCCCATCCATAATTTTTACTCATAGCCCCAACCAACGATCTACTCAATTTGAACAACTAAGAATTGACAACATATTATATTGAAACATGAAAATAAATTTTGTGTAAATTATTTTAAATTTAAATTTCAATACTGAATCCTTTTATTATCCATTATTTCATTTTAGGATAGGTATTAACTGGAGACACAAGCCTAAATAACATTTTTCATTTAAAATTTTAGGTTAATTAAGTTCTCACTAGGTTCAACCAGGGGAGAGATAGATACAAAGAAAGAGTGTGGATTCCAAAAGGGAAAGGCCATTATATGAAGGATGATGTTTTAGGTAAATGGTGGGTTTTAATTCTGAGTCCGATTAAAATTTTATTTTATAAATATAGTTAAATATTTAATAATAAATTGAATTAATGTTCCACCAAAATAGTTTTTGAAATTACTCATATTAAATAAACATGTTATGTCGTTAACACTTGATATAAAATAAAAAAGCATGGTTGGCATGGTAACCATGACCTCATGGTTGTTATGTTGTCCTTATCTCTAATATGTTCATTGTATATACCAACTACATGCACATGAATTCATATTATTCATAATCACCATGATATTTAATTTCAATTGTGGTTATACTGGGTGTCTGGACAACACATCAAGGTTACATTTATAAATGATAAAAAATTATAATCCAATGACAAATAAATAACATCAAAGTATAAAATCCTGTTAATACTATTAGGAATAATTTATCATATACAATTAATTTTATATAAAATTGATTCCCTAAAAATAATTTTTTTACATATATTCCAAAAATTTTATGTTATATATTAATGAACTCTCGAGTTATATCAGTATTTTTAAATTAATCACTCAATAATTTATTTATTATATCCATTTTATTTATTGTACAGTAAGATATTAGATTATTTGTAATATTTTTCACACTAGTATTGATCCAATTTATAGGGAAATATTTCAATGGATATTCATAGTCTATTAATGTTTTTTAGTCCACAAAATCTGTATTGAAACACTACATAAAAATATGTACATAGATTCAATATTGTCCTTTAATTTTTTTTACTAAAACAAGATACTATATACTTCCCCAAAAACAAATATATTCAAGAAGATTATTTTATATCTATAATACATGCACGAAAATTAGCATTTGAATAAATCTTTAAGAAAAATTCATGTCAATGACAGTAAATCAAAAAAATGATTACTGAATTTTCAAGTTTTAAAAATCATTTTCACAACTACTAAATATGACTATTTTGTGTTTTTATGGAAATGATAACACATAATTATAGTAAACATTTTATCAATCCTACTAGTTATTTATTATAGTAAGAATCAAATCATATATTTCAATGGGTTTTGATCAAATATATTCCTAATTTCAATATGGCACAACATTAAGAATTTACACCATAGTGTATCACTACCTTTAGTAATACCCATAAAAATATTTTAATTGATATTTATTTGATTATATTTAATTTAAAATAATTATTTCTTTATTTTTTAAAATATAAAAAAATAAGAAAATTTTTAGTTCCACGTATAAAATTCATTTATAAGTTTCATTTTAATCAGTTTTATAATATAGTTCATAATATATTTGTTTAAGATCTAGATATAATATCATTAAAAAATAGGAGCACTACTAAAATATCCTTTTATATTATATTTATAATTTTTCTTGGGAAATACATTCCTTTTGTATATCCGTTTGAAAATGAAAATGAACTAATATAATCCAAACAAGATCTTGGAGCATGTTTTAAGCTATATAAATCATTATCCTAATATAAAATCCTGATTTGGAATGTGACAGTTATGAAATTTGTTTTGTTGTTCAAAAAAACATCCTAAACTATACAACCATTAAATAATTCACTATGGGCACCAATTTTATATAATTTGTAATACAAATTTTCATCATTATTATGATTTTTTGATGATTAATTTCTTCATACTGTGTAAAATGTTACATAATAATCAATGAATTCTTCTTAACTATATCCATCTCAAAAGAGTCAATTTTTTTTAATTTTTTCTCTAACTCATCAATTGTTATTATAAATATAATTTTTTTGGAAATAGATAGGTATTCCTTTGAAACATCAACTAATTCCAAGAATTTATTTTATTAAAATAGATGCATGTCTTCTTTCATAGTAAAAAAGATATAATTCATCATTAATGTTTTCGGGATCATGATGTGATACAAAATATTGATGTCTGAATTGTTTTGATATAAAATCCATATTGTCAATTGTTTTTTATAGTCATTTACAACTGAATCTATGGGGTGTTATATTTTAGTCCCAATAGACCTAGGAGAGTTTATCAAATCATATTCATCTATTGTTTTGGGTTCGATCTTTTTATCAAAACATAGATAATTATTAAAATGAGGATTCAATGAATTTATGTGATGTTTGGAATGAAAAACATCGATAATTTATAATGATATTATAGGCTCATGTAGATCTATTTTACGAAACATGAACTAAACATATTATTCCATGTGGATATAACTTTTTATTAATACCTATAAAATATTATATTATAAGTTATTTCCATGTAAAATTACCTCATCACTCTTACAATAAAATTTTTTATTTTTTTTTCTATAAATAATTTTCAACAAAAAAAAGTAATTATCCATTGCATTTAAACTATTCACTAATTTATAAGGGGAATTATTTAAGAGTCATATAATTAAAACTAAATTAACTAAAAAAATTTCTGTTTATAAATTATTTTAAAAAATATATATCTATGTCATACTCATGGTGCATGTTCCATGAAATTACATATAGGGTGTCTATTTTTCCCCCTACTAAACAGTTCTGATGTAGGGATCAAAGAAAAGAAAATTCATGTCTGTAGAAATTTTGTATTTATAATGATTTAAAATATTGATTTTTAAAGTAAATTTCCTTGATAACCTCATAAGGTATTAAATATAAGTCCAATAATGTTAACTAATAATCAATCAGATTTACAAAAATTGGAAAAATATTCACTTTTGGAAGCAAAGAATACAACTGATATGGAAAGAAGGTTCAGGACATGAGAAAATCTCATTCCAAATAAAATTTATTTAAAATAAATGAAAATTTTCATTACAAGGGGGTTTACAGAAATGAGAAGGAACAACACCACACATGTCATATTTAACCAAAGTAGAACCAAATTAATGTGTGATGATAGAAAATCTTGGGCTAGTTCATGAATTTTTCTTTTGGATAGAGAACCTTCCGCCTGGTTGGATTCTCTATATACATGGGTGACATATAGTTCAATTTTCTCAGTGAGATTAATACTTTCAATCCAAATGATATCACTCACAATGGAAAACCTCGGGATCGAGTCGTTAAAATATGCACAGTAGTGATGGAATCTGATTCCACCCAAATACATCTCTAGTTGTCTTGGACTACATATTTAATGTCCTTAATAATACCACATTATTTTTCCTCAATAGCATAACTAATTCCAATATAATGATAGAAGCAGTTGTAATCAAAGCCTCGATGCATACAATAAGACTCTACCATAGACCGATGGACCTAGTAAACCCCATGCCTCTGTATCCACATTAACATTTAACAAATACGATATTGGAGGTATCTATCAAATAAACATGAAAACCAATGTTTTCTTGATCCTACCAGCAACAGAAAAAGTTTTTGGAAAAAAATATCTGGAAGATCATTATTCATAGTATTTATTTGAACCTTAAAAGAATAAAGAACCTCCTTATAGATATCTGTGATTATAGAAATCCCTAATATATATTGATTATCAAAATAATGATCAATTCATGCTATACCAATAAAGGCAATGGGGTCGACAGTTATTGTATACGACATTTCGTGAATTTGGGTGCTGTAGTCCAGAACGTATAAATCCAGAAATATGTATTCAAGGGTGTCGATCCTTATCTTTACATAAAATCCTGCATGAATGTGCATCCATAGTTGGAACATGAGAGTTAAGGATTTGGAGACATGATCAACTATTTCATCCAAGTATAAGCGGTGGATTCATATGGATGCAAGAAGAAACCTAGATCACTGTAGTTTTCCCATGTAGTGGTAGCCTACATCTCCAGATTCTTGATATGAGAAGCATGTTGGCTAGTGTAATGAATCATTTCCTGTAATTTCTCACCAATAAAGGGAAAACCACCCATATATATTTTGAATAATATTAAATTACAACATCAGAATAATTTTTCCCTACAAAACTAGAAAATATAGAGGCTTATATAAAATATAAATGTAAAAACATTAAAAATTATGAATTTGAAAATTATTTCATATATTTTTAAGATATCTTATGTTTTCATAACATTTATTAGGGTTTGTAGAATTTCGTATATTATGAATTATAGTTTGGTTATATCCTTAAAATAATGTTTATTACTTTTATTTCTATGTTTGTGAATATTACAATGGATTAGTTTCCTTTTACCAATCTAATATTAATTAGGTAATGATCTCAAATATGATAAAATATTAATAAATAATGATTATAAATCCATATAATAATAATTTCTATTTCCCATATTATTATAATCTAATGCTTATTTTTCATCCAAAAAAATAAGAGCATTATTTTAAAAGATAAAATAAAAAATTCCATCACATAGTTGTTAAATGCTAAGAATATTATAATTCAATTAGTAGGAAAATAAGAAAATATGAATTAATATTTTACTAGAGTTAATTATTTTAATGATTCTAAAAACATCCCATTTTTCATTCTCACTAATAGTGAAATTTCCATCAACCACAATAATTCATTTGATTAAGCTCCAATAGTCAATCATCATATGTCTAGAATATTTATTATCTAGTTAGCCTAATTTTTCCAAAAATCATCAAGAAGTATTCCTACAAAATAAAAATAAACCAAAAATGTTTTTTACTAATATTTTCATGGTTAAATATGTTTTAGAAATAAATGATTTATGAATCCATTATATTCATACTAGTTTTCCAAAATAATAAAATATACATTGTGAAATAAAAACATTATTAGGTCTTGGAGAATAATAAATATTAATAGAACAAGAATTATATAGTACCCCCAGTTTCTGGTACGTAATGCTTTATTTTTGTTCTTATGGATATAATGTAAGGGGTAATTTGGGGAGAGTTTTTGGGAACTTTGAATATGTTTTGGGGGATAAAGGATAGGTGCATGGGAAACACATGGTTTATTTAAACCATATACAAATCATAGAAGAAACCATGACCAATAGTTGGTTTAGGCAAGATAACTAGGGAATGTTGTGGGCATGGTTAAGGAGTCCGCATGAGGAGGTCACGTAATAGTTATTCTCGATATTAGCTAAGCACGGTTAGCGCATAGTTTATCTAACCATGTGAACTGACTGTGCACGTGGTAAAAGTGAGATAAACAAATATGATATGACACATTTTTTCCACTAACATTCTCGTTATTGATCCTAGGTTGACCTAAACTGGTATTTCTCTCCCACGGATGTAGGAAATCCTATTCCAAGTTATTTAGAGTCAATTCATAGTAATCTGTTGTTGATTCGATGCCAAATTTGTGAGGTATGTGATCGTTCTTCATTATTCTTGATCGGATTCATAGATCTACCAAGATATACTTCCCATCTATTATTTGTTTCTAAACTCTACACCTATTATCGGTATATCTATGAGTCTGTCTGAAAAGTAATTTTATATTTGGTCTTTATCCTTCTAGGATAAGATGTCCAATGCGGTTCTGTGAATAATCGGCCTGGTTTTCTTGAGCGTTCTTCATATGTTGTCATGATTCATCAATCCATTTGGTGTAGGTAGCTTTAGTATCATTTCCTATTTCAAGAATTGATTTCCTTAGTTTTACATAGAGTAAATTGGAAAATATTTATTATGAAATCATGTTTTGATAAATGGAATAAATATCCTTATAGATGATTTATTGTTTTTGGTAAATTTTTGAAATCATGATGAATTTTTGATCAAATTGATTTAGGTTTTAAATTAAAAATGAATATTTCAAATGGTGGATTTTATGCAACATGAAAATTGATTGATTGGGTTGGGGGTTTCAATAAAAATAGGTTTTATTGAAATGAGTTATCATTGTAGTGGTTTCAATAAAAATTAGTTATCACTAAGAAGGTGATTTTATTGAAAGGGTTGTTTAGGCCAGATCTTTCAGCACATGTAGTGTGTGTGAGTGATGATCCTGAATATAAGATGCTTGGTTAAAATATTACCTTGTGCTTTGTTCCAAAGGTTTAATGACTCATGGGATATTTTTACCTGATGATCACTTGATAAATAGATGAGGTACCACTCATGAGTGTTGAACTGTCATAACATAGCATGTGTGGTTGGTTGCACTAGTGTGTGGAATGGTATGGTTATGAAAAATGGATATTATGAAATGATTTTTAAGCATTGTGAGTATTTTTATGATATATTATATTTCATGAAAATTTGATTTAATTTCACTTGTATATTTTTGGTCAAACTATTTGGAAGTTGTTTATATTTAGTTATAAACTGTTTTGGAATATTTTTTTCTATTAAATTTTTATAATAATGTAGTTAACTCTTCTTTTCTAGTGGTCTGAGTAGTGAAGTCATTGGAGATATCCTACTGTGATTTATACTCACACCTGCATTAGAACTATGATGATTTTGAATATGTTATATTCTGAGAAATGGGAAAATGTAACGTTTCACATGTTTTTAGAACCACTTTCTGATGCTTGGGCTTTTGGAAATCTTGGAGCATGGTGCATGTAGATAATGGAGCCTTATGGTCTTATAGATGGTTTTATTTTTGTACAATTTTTATTTTAATATTTTTTTAGTCTTTTCCTATTACATTCTTTGGAGTGGTTTTGATATGAATAAAATAGTTGAGATGTGTTTCATTTATTCATGCATCATATATTGAGTTGTTCATTTATTGTGTGATTGGTTAATATTTTTATTATTAAAGGTTAAATAATAGCCCTCATTAATTTAAAAGCTTCGCCATTTATTTCCATCAATAGGAATCTCTGGGATATCACCTAAGGCCACGTAATGACTGACTTTTATCTCATGAAAATTAGAATTAATGGCACATTACAAATGGTATAATCTTTTTTGGTCCTTGAACAACATGTACATTTCACATTCAAGGCCTTGATGTTGATTAATCATTGTATATTCCTTTTTTTGTGATCTTATAGAAGAGTTGGAATATCAGGATGTGAAATGTATTATATAAATGGACGTAGCTAACCTGTTTATACTGTACAACAAGTTATTATGTTGTCGGTTACATAAGTGTTTTATAGACACTTATAGGATTACAGAATATCATTTTAAGGGTTTTAATCATTGATTCGAGAATGTAAAGAATTAGTTAAATGAATTCCCCCAACAATATCATATTACAATTTATGTAATTATATATGATCTTGTCAAAAGGTTTAATTTTTTGAAAAATTATTATATTATCAAAATGATAGATTTTTAAAAGATGATACACTGTGTGTTCTGAAATTGATTGATTTAAAAGGAAAATAAAAATAATTTTTTCAAAAAATGGTTAAACCTGAAAAGGTTGTTTTGGGAAAAAAAAGATGTTATATTTGATGTGATATAATTAGAGAGGCTAATCCATCAATTTCTAGGGTATGAGTCTTACATTTTTAGTTATTTGTTTATAAAATGAAGCATAGTAGGTGTCTTAGATAATAATCATAAGATTATGAAGAGAATGTGGTTCTACGTAATCCATATGTGAACAATGAACTAGTTTAGAGCATCTTATTGGTGTTTCGGGCAATGGACATGGGGAACTAGAGGGATGATCCAAGACATATAGATCATTCCATCCAGTTCGTGAAGCTGAATCCACCTATTTTCTAGGTTGACTCTAAACTCGATAAGGAAGAGGTGTGTCTGAGTAGGATGAATTGTATCTTCGAGTCCATCAGAAAATTGGTAGAGCTAATGGTCATGATAGTGACATATATGCATGAATATCTCACAACCTAGTTATAGGAAGTAGTTTTTAGGATGAAGTGTGTCATGGCCTTATTTGGGAGGATTTTTGGGAATTGATTAATAAAAAAATTATCCTCACACATTTATGATTCGAGGTATGTCATAATATTTTATCTGAAAGATAGAGAATCTCTTGACCACATATTATCTAGCTAAATTCATGAATTTAGTACACATTGAACATGATGTTGTGGCGAGTGAATCTATGAAGTCCCACATATTCAAATCAGGGATAAGGGATGAAATATGATAGATGATTGTGGTTCTATATACTGCTGACAATATAGAGATGGTGAATAGAGAGGCATTGGCAGAGTAAGACATATTAGGAGCTATGGGAGGAGGAAGTTTGAGGATTCCTATTGGAAATAGTGTAAACTCCAATGCTAGGGAAATATAAAGGGATATACCTATCTACAAGGTGGGAGAGGGAATCAGAAACTCACATATATATATGTAAATTGTTCCCCATGACCAAAGAGCCAAGAGGTATGATACCAATTTGGTTCCATTTAATACATAATTTCAGAGTGTAGGAAACCACCATGAGCATGCCATAATTTCAAGAATATGGAACACCTAATTCTATAAGGTTCAATGCTCATGACACTTCTCAGGTTTCACGAGCATTGTATGCTTCGGCTGGATGAGGCATGTGCACTAAGACTTGTTAGTAACGAAATGATATCCCTGGTTATTCTTGGAATATCATGACCCCTCATCAAGGAAAATCTCAACAAGGAAACAAAAATCAGATTCCAACAAGGAGAAATGTAGGGAGTTGTGTAGATGGTTTTTCATGATCAGGCGGTGCCATCAATGGTTAGAGGTATAATTCCATTGATTTCTAACTTCTTTAAGGTATTTCTTGATGTAGGTGCATCACATTCCTTGATTTCTTGTCATGTTCTTAACATGATATGTTTAAAATATGAAATGATTCCCTTTGTGATAAAACATGAAACTCTTCTCACTGAAATAGAAGGTCAAACCTTTGTGTGAAAAGCATGTGCTATAATAGTTGATGGATCTGAGCTGATATGATACTTCATGATTATGGAAATTGATGTATATGATGTAATCATGAGTATGGATTGGAAGACCATGTTCAAGTATCACAACAACTATTATATTAGGATAGTTATTTTAATGAATGTGGACAGTGTTTAGTATCTCATCAATGGAGATAAGGTTGTGATGAAAGGTGTAATAGATTTTCAGAATGTGCGGTGGGAACAATATCATAAATGTTTTCATCATTGACTTTGGCACCGATGGAAGAGATTCAAGATGTCAGTTTTCCAACTATGGTGGACCAATTTCTAGATGTATTTCTTGAGAACAAATTACGGTTACCACCTATAATGGATGTGGAGTTTAGTATTTGTCTCCTTAAAGGGAATATTCATATTTCCCTTCCATCATATAGGATTTCCCCAAGAGTGTTAATGGAATTGATTGTGTATTTGGAGGAGAATGAAAGAAAAGTTTTTATTCAAACAAGTACATCTATGTGGGAAACCACAGTCTTTTTCGTTACGTAAGAAAATGGAACTTGTTGGATATTCTTTTGACTAACATTATCCTAACCATGTAATGGTAATGACTCTATATAAACTTTCATTCATTGATGATATATTTTTCCAATTGAGAAGAGTTCATTGGTTCTATAAAATTGAATTGTAATCAGGATATCATCAATTATGTGTTTGGAAGGAAGATATTCTGAAAACAACTTTTAGATGCAGATAAGGCCAATAAGAATATATATTCATGCCTTTCAGTGCCACAGATGTACCAACAGTCTTACTGGTTTGACGATTCAGATATTTAAGAAACATCTGGACTTTTTGTTATAGGTTTCTAGACAACATCTTTGTTTATTAAAAGATAGGTTCTAATCCTGAGAAACATATGGAAACGATGTTAAAAATCGTGAGAGACCATCGTTTGTATGCCAAAATATCTAAGTGTGATTTTTGGATACATGAGGTATTCTCTCATAGCCATGTCATTTCTAAAAAAAGGTGTTTCATTGGACCCTTAAAAATTAGAAGGATTAATCTCGTGAAAACCTCGAATGAATATCATTGAGAAATGAAGATTCACTAGAAGAGCAGATTATAACTGATGATTTCAATATGACTTCTCATGGATATCCTCAATAATGACAGTTTAAAAAAAACTCCATTCTAATGGATATTGGAATTCCAAAAGGCTTTCAAGAAGCTAAAATTTCATTTTACCTCGACACCTATATTGATTTACCCAAAATCAGGATAGAGGTAAGTGGTGCACTATGATGCTTTGGGATTGGGGTTGTGTTGCGATCTTATTCAAGGAGACCATTATGTGGCTTATGGTTCAAGTAATTTGTGATTTTCTGAAAATAACTACCCAACACATGACATGGAATTAGAAGCAGTGGTTCCTGCCTTGATGATGTGGCATCATTATCTCCATGGTGAGAAATTTATTTTTTTCACTAAACACAAAATATCAAAACTCATTTTTTCATTAAGAGATTTGAATCTAAGGAAATGGAGATTGATGGAGTGTCTCTATATTTTGACATCGACATATTTATAAACCAATAAATGGGAATTTGGTGGTAGATTAATATAGAAAAAATTCATATACTCAATTAGATAATGAAGCATCATATGAATGGAAGATGATGTTGGTCATTGCCGACATGCATATGGAATTTGAAGAACAAGGTGATTATAAAGTTTTATTTTTTAGCTATGCGTGTTACTTATTTGGTAATGTTTCGTAATGTGGAACAATCATATAATGAAGAATTCTTGGTTATGAGTACAAAACACAATGGTGGGAAGACCATTTAGGGTTGAAAAAATGGGAGTTCAATTTCATGTTTTAGAGATCGAATGGTTGTACTTGTGGATATTCCTGCACAACTCTATAATTCTTACCACCAATCATAATGAGTTTTACATCTATTCACACTGAAGATGTATAAGGAATTGATGTTGAAATATTGGTGCTTAAGAATGAAAAGGAATGTGGTGGAGTTTTTATCGTGAGGCATTATTGGATAGTTTCTTAAAGAATATATTCAGAGAGGATTTTTTATGTTGTAGTCTTTAAAGATTATATTATTGAAATGAGATAGATAGATGTGGTTTTTGTTATAGTTCTCCAATGAAAACCCTGTAAACACAAGTCCATATGGGTGATAGTGGATCAACTTACCTTGTCACCCCATTTCAATCAAATTCTTGAAACTCATATGGTGTTGGATCTGTCTATAATCTATATTTAAGAAGTGGTAAATACAAATTGAGTACCTATGTCAATAGACTCAGACAAAGTTCCAAGGATCACATTGAATTTTTTTAAATCCTTACATGAATCCATTTGCACTCAGTTGAATATGAGAACAACATATCATCCTCAGGAATATGGGTAATCTGAACAATCGATAAATTTGTTGGATGAAAATATATGGGCTTCTGTAATGGATTTTGGTGGCTTATGGGAGTATAAAATACCCTTAGTGATGTTCTCATATAAAAACATTTATTAGAAATTGATACATATGGATCTTTTTGGTGCATTGTATGGGAATCCATTTTTTCTCCATTGTGATAGGTTGAAATAAGTGGAACTTCACTAGTTGTCTAGAGCCCTACCAATAAACCACAAAGAATATTTAGTTAATAATAATGAGGATAGAGATGGTTTAAAGTGTTCATAAATATTATATGGATCATCATTGATGTTCATTGTTTTTTTTCTATTATTTATCATGTGTTCTTGAAGATATCTCCATGACATGGACATTGTCGTTTTGGGATGCATGGAAAGTAATCTCTTCGATACATAGGCCCTTTCAACCTATTGGAATGGGTTGTTTTGTGGCATATCAGATTCCATTTCCACTATAGTTAAGTTTGGTGCATAATGTGTTCCAAATATCTTAGTTGAAAAGATAACAACTTGATCCTAATGATCCCGAATGGCTCATTTCTCTCCCATTATCCCCCTCCTGCTATCGGATTTGCATAGGGTATCCCTATAAAACTCTTAGCTGTGGGTCTGGCAGTGCATCTGAGTGTCATCTGTTCTCGCTTTCATCCTTTATTCTTCTATTTTCTCCTACCATGACTTCTTCCTACCCCTTCATGAGTCTTCATCATAGGTTATTCCCCCTATTCTATTTCGTGGCTTTCCTGAACACTTTGGTTACGTCTTCAGTGGTGGCCTCTACATCATCATCTACTTCTATTGATGGTTCTGGTGATCTGATAATGGTTGTGTGAAATACCATTGTTGCCAATATTTTTCTCTGACCTCACAATCCATGGTGACTTTCTATGTTCTATTTGAAGCAGCAGATTCAACTAAATTTTGGTTTTTTCAGTTTGGTGGTTGAAGGGTTATAGGAACTTCCTACGTCTGTATACATTTGTTTTGTTGGATCTGGTTATTTGATTCATCGATGATGCACATATGGAGACCTCGACCACTATTTCCTTTCTCTGATATATCTATAATCTATTCCTCACTAAGGAATACTGGGGGCGGTGGTAATGAAGGGGTTTTGGGTGTGTGGTTCGGCATATGGAGGCGCTCCAAGCGTGAGTCCCTTTGACAATTGTTCTGAGCAAGGAATCGTCTTCTTCTCTATGAAGTTTCTGTATTGTATATTTTATTGGGTGTTTCTTCCTCCTCAGTGATGTTTATGTACCATCTCTGATTCATTCCTAAGATTTTTCTGGTTTTTTATGATTAAAATTTTGTTTTTGGTGGTCTACGACAGTGTATTTTATCGTGGTTTGTGATGGTGTTGTTCTTACTTTTGGTATACATTCTAGTTTCTGGAGACATGTTTTCAATTATCTTTGGATCGTGATGTAGTTGGGTCAATGAGGTGATAATATTATATATTTTGGTAATTGAAAATGGTCATGTTTCATGGGGAATATAGCAAGGTAGTGGTGATGGCTCACATTTAAATTTTGAATGGCGCAATGTGGATGGTTTGGTTTGATATTTCGAATTTTGAAATCTTTAATACTGCTTTTTAATAATTTTTGTTGGTTATCACTTTTCCCTAAAGTGGTTTCTTCAATAAAATAAAAATAATGGATTGTAGCTAATCCTGACCATGTGATCAGATGAGATCATGTTGATCTTGAGTTAGATGCTTCGTTGGTACATATCCCGATGTGGATTGTAGATATACAAGAAAATGTCTTCCATGAAAAAATAATCATTCGTTTATTTTATGGGAACATGGTCATATGTTGGATGTTACATGGGAACATGAGAAGGAAATAAACAAGTAATGGTAAAAACTCCATCAAGCGAGTGATGGTTTTATACTTTAAGGGAACAGAAAGACGGTCATTAGGGGGAAAGTGGTACACCCAAATTCTGGTACATAACCCATTCTTTATTTTAATGGATTTAATGTTTGGGTGTTTTGTCGGAGTGTTTTTGTGAAAATTCAATAGTTTTCTGGGCTTAAAGAAGAGGTTCCTGGGTAATGCCCTGTTTGTCAAAGCCGTACGAAAATCCTATGAAAAACTATGCGCAATAGTTTGTTTGAGGAAGATAGCTTCATAACTATGCAAGAACTGCTATAGGGACCATGTGAGGAGTCTATGCAAGGGTCTTTCTATATTATAGCTAATACACGATTAGTTCACGGTTTTTCAAACCATGCTATCTAACCGTGCATGTCGTTATAGTGAGATCCAATTAAAATGGATCTCACAAATTTTATCCCCTAAACTAATATTTTCTCCTATTAAGCAGTCTTAAATCAATATTTCACATCCTTGAAGGTAGGATGTCCTCTCCCAAGAAATATGGAGTCAATATGAAGGATTAGATTGGGGATTCAAAGCTGAATCTTTGAGGTATGTGATCATTCTTCATCGTTCTTGATCGGTTTCATAGATCTTCATTGTTCTACTTCACCTATCTTCATGGTTTGTCATATATTAACCCTTTAAGGGTAGATATATGAGATTTTTATTCCAATTATGTTTAGATTTGGTCTCTATATTTCTAGGGGAAGATAAGTAATGTGGTTCTGTGATGAATTGACCTAGTTTTCGGGAGCATTCTTTGTTCGTTGTCATGTTTCATCATAACGTTTGAGGTAGGTGGATTCACTCTCATATACTGATATGATAATTGATTGGATTAGTTTAAAATTGATTAAATTGGATAATATTATTTGTGAAATCTATGTTTATATCTGAAAGAAATCATGTTATGATTATTTATCATTTTGGGTAGATTTGTGAAATCCTGATAAAATGTTGGGTAATTTGTTTTAGTTTCTTGAATTTAAAATGGAGATTTAACGTAGTGGATTTTATGGAATGTATAAATGGTTTTATTGGGCTGGGGTATTCTATAAAAATTCATTTTATTGAAATTATTAGTAATTTTAGTTATTTTGATGTAGAACAATTTTCAATAAAAAGGAAATTTTATTGAAAGGGTTGTTTTTTCATGATCTTTAGGCATATGTGGTGTGTGTGTTCATGTTGAATATAAGGGTACTAGTTGAAATACAACATTTTACTCATTTTCAATGGGTTAATGGAACATGGGATATGATTACAATGTGACAACTTGATAGATTGATGGGAAATCGCTCATCAGTTTGGAACTATCATAAAGTAACATGCAAGGTTGGTCGTATGTTTTTGTGAAATGGTTAATGTATGCCAAAAGTGATATTGGGATATGATTTAAATTCTTTTTTAGTGTTTTCATGAAATTTTAGATTTCTGTAATATTTATTTTAATTTCACTTGAACCTTATTGTTACAAACTATTTTGGAAATTGTTTATATTTATTTATAAGCTATTTTTGAAAATTGTTTTTATGAACTATTTTATAATAATGGTTATAACAGTTCTATCCAAGTGGCATGAGTAGGTAAGTCCTTGGTTATATCATACTATGTTATATAATCACCCCTAAATTTAACTTTTGTGATTTTTTAGATTATATATTATATTAAAGGGTAATAAATAACGTGTCCCATGTTTTTGGCACCACTCCATGACGCTCGTGCTGTTTGGTGATCATGGAGCATGGGGCACATTGAGCCTGGAGTCTTATGTCCTTTTGGAGTATTTAGTTGGTTTAGAAAATTTAATTTGATATTTTTTTCTTACTCCATTTCATTCCTTTGTGGGTTTTGATATGAATAGTTTAGTTGAGATGCATTTCTTTTATTCTTGCATCATACAATGAGTTGTTAGGATATTGTTTTCTTGGTAAATAGTATATTTATGAAATGGTAAATTTTACCCCACATTCACTGAAACCAATGGACATTTATTTATAGCCATTGAAATATTGGGGAAGTTTTCTAAGTCAATTTAATTACATTTTGTTCTCTCAATCCATTGAGAATTATAGGTTTAATACAGATTACATCATAATGTTAAAATTTTATTTTTATTGATTTTACTCTATCAATGTTGATGTACTCTTCCTATAGTGTATTTCAGAGATTCAATTATACAAATAATATTTGTAAGATTTTATCATTCATTTTTAAACATCTTTAAAAAAATAGATAATTATTTATTATGTAATTTAATCTCATTGTTTTTAGTTAGGAGATGACCAATTTTCCCTTTTCTCTTATACTATATCTTTATATTAGAGAATTACTAGCATTATTATTGTTTAATCATTTTTATTTATTTTATATACATTGAATGTGTCTTCTAGAATATTTTAATTTTAGAATAATTTATTTCACAATATATTCTCATCATTTATTTAGAAACATAATGAATATAAATAAGAAATAGTTTTTCAATAATTACATTTCATAACATATATTTAATTTTCCTAAAAAATATATGATAATTTCCATTTATCACATATCTACACAAATATAAATCACATCAACTATCCTCAATGTTACTCCATGTGACTTTAATAGCCTTTTGTATCTTTTTAGCGAACCCGCATATTTCTTATTACATTTCAACTCAAGAGAGTCATATTTGAAGTGTTTATTATTAATACATAAATATAAGACTTGATTATTGGAATAATTATTATATTTTATATTTTTATACAATTTCTAATATTTTAATATTTACCATTATAATATTATTTAAAAAAACCCATTTAGTATAGATTTATTTTGAAATATATGGACAGATGTTCCTTTTCATCATCATTGTTAGATGAATAATAATCTTCTCAAGAGATATCTACATTAATATTATATTTTCGGATATAGTAAAATTTCTTAAAGGATACTGACTACCACATTGGTTCATCCACATACTTATTCCACACAATAAATAATTCTTCATACATAAATATTATTAAAATTAAATCTTATAATTATAGTGTTCTAATGTATCCATACTCTCTTATTGTAATATATGAAACTATAAATAATTCTGGAAGGGATTTGATAAATCAAATTAAATTTTCATTATTAGTAAAAGACATTCCATGTACGTGAAACATTCTAACAATATAATTGATCCTAATATACATTTAAAATATAAATTCATAATGATTTATCTATTAATGATAATATTTAAAAGAATATGTGTCAAAATTAAATTTTTAATATTATAATTTCAGTCATGAAAAATAAGAAGGTTATCCATGATCTCAAATATTGTAGAACAAGTGGATATAATCTTAAATTCATATTATCTAAAAAATTATTAAACATTTTTATATAATTTTTGATACATTCATATGCTTATTTAGAGTTTTGAATCCATGTATCTCTATATGTTTTTGTTTTTTTTCATATTTTCCTTCACTAAAAGTCAAAATATCAAATCACATATAATAAGAGTGAATTTTAATTTTGGTTCCCCATTAATCATAATTATTTCCATTAAAATAATGGGGAATTTTAGTTTTAGATTCTTATTTGATACTATTATCCAAAATGAATTAATATATGATAAAATAGAAATATATTATAATTAAACAAAACTAGGTCATTATAAAAATATTATTTAATGTAAATTGATTCCACATAATATTGGTTAGAGTGGAATACTCATTAGAGAAGTTAATTGATTTTAAAATTATTTTTTTATCAAATAAATTTAATACATAAATCACTTAATTTATTAAAATATCCTACTTTAAAAATCATAAAATTATATAAAATGATCATTAAATAAACTTCTCAAAAAACATTATCATTATTTTGTTGTAATATGTTGGAAACTAGTTTACCCAGATTGAAAACAATATATAAAACATTATATTACGATAAATATAAGTTTACAGAAATTTTAAATGTTTAGAAATCAAAAAGAAGTCTTATATACAAACATATAATAAAATAGATTATGTTTAGTATGAGATTTTTTGAATAAATTGATTATAAGATATTAAAATGGATTTTGTACTCAAACTGAGACATAATCCCCTATACATAGAGAAGAAATACTACGAATGATATTATTATACTATATACTAATCCACAAACTTTATTGGGTTTCATAACCAATATAACATATTTTTTTTATTAATAATTAAACTTCTATAGTTCACTAGGCATTTAAAATGTATAAGCTCACACGATACCTCAACCACATTTTATCACGATAATAAAAATGAGATATTTTATATCATTTTATGTAATCTCTAGTTTAAAATTTGAATCATTGTTTTTATTAATAGAAAATGTATAACAAACCACAACTACAATTTATATAATAAATATGAAGAGATAGAGGATTAACATAGGATATGATATTACCTCGACCTATATATGTTTAGTTGACAGGAGTCCTTGAATATGTCATTTGAAACACCACATGAATGTTTCACAAAATTATTTCAATAACTCTATTTCATAAATTATTCTCTATATTATAGTTCCACATGTTAGGTCATTAATTTTAATATATTTGAGAACATTTCCACATTGTTTTTATACATGAAAGGATTTCCTTCTTAAATATATCTTCTCTAGAATTAGTTGTTAATGAATAATAAATTCAATATTAAATTAATTGATGCTAAAATTAAATCATTTAAAAATAGACATTGGATATTTAAAAATTTTAGACACTAAATTATCCATGTATTGTTATCATCAAATAAATGGTAGATGTTATGGTAAGATTACATTTTTGCAATTCAAGGTATGATGGAATGGTAAATAGATGTAGCTTGATGTCACGGTTGATTCATTACTCCAAAAAGTCAGTTCTTTTTCTTATGTTTCTCTTTCATGAATGAATATGGTAAATTATTTCATAATTCATTATGTAAAACAATAAACTAATAGGTATATTAATTCATGTAAAATTATATATATATTGGAATGGGATCATGATTTCATCATGCTATATGTTCATTTGTATCTCATGGTTGGATGATTTTAAATGTGGTAAGGTGATTATCAATATATGGCATGTTCAACATTAAATAATGATTAGTTCATTAAAAAAACATGGTTTTATCATCAAAATCAATGAATGTTTTTAGTTAATGTGGTCAACTAGTTTACAAATCTCGGTATATTCCAGAAGGTTTAATAAACATTATAGTTTGTCCAAACTCTCCATAATATATGTAAAATACTCAAGTTTTAATTTTTTCCTGATCAACTAAAGAGTTATACATTTTTTAAATAATTTAGAGTAAACCATTTTCTAATTACAATACTTTAAATTCATTGATAAATACATAATCTTGATTTTAGATGATCTAAATAAGGTTTTTTTGTTCTAAAAAACATGAAAATCCCAATTGTAAACTATCAAATGGGGGATGATAATATACCTCATATGAATAACAACTCCAGAAAATGGGGAAATGGAGAAACAATTATTATAGATCTGTCTATGTATAGGATAACATCAAGATGATACTTTTTATTAGTGGTTTTTTATTTTTTATTGAAATAACATCACTATATAAATAAAACAAGTATGTGTGGGCTTTAAAAATACGTACAATAGGGTATTAACAAAAAAATGTTATAATAGTTGTTATATACATCATCACCTAGTTAATGAAAATGAGTAAAAACATTAAATTTTGTTTTAAACTCACATGAATGTTTTTGGTAATTTGTATTACATATATTAATAATTTGGATAAATATTAATATATAAATAGTTATGTTAAAAGATAATATATAACTTAGAATGGAACCTTGATTTCATATTTTAATTTACACATATTAGTTATGAAATTATATATATATATATAGTTTCCTTATATGAGATTCCTTAAACAAGGTATAATCATTCATTATATTCCATTAGTTGAGGAAAATATAGGAACATAGAAGATTTAATTTAACAAATAAGTGAGATTAAACCATCATTTATTTTGTAGCTCTAATTAATAGTATAATGTTATGTCATTGTATGAATGTGTCGTACTAGGATGGGTGCCCCAATATTGTTTGTAAAAAATTTAGGATGGATATATTAACACATTATTTGATTATATTATGTTTTAAAAAATCATGTTCTTGACCATGTATCCCCAACCCCATATCTATGATCTATTTCAGCAATATGATAGAACCATATACTTTATTATGATTCATCATTAATCTCTATATCATTAAGCAACGTTCAAATGTGATGAAACTATTGATAATACTATCAATATAATCTATGGGAACTATGAACTAAAATTTAACCCCTTAATAATTTCAATTTTTATTTCAATATACAATTATGTAATGAATACAATCATTATAGAAAAGCATAATAAATTTATTACTGTATTTATTTATTGTTTTGATAAATATTAAATATGAAATTAATGGAATAAAAATCATTTACAATTTATGATAATATCCATTAGAGTTTTGAAATTATATTCCAAAATAAATTGGATGAAATTCACAATATATAAGTTGTATTTCCTAGGTCATTGAAATCAAAATCTGGGCCATATTATTCAATCCATAAGATATAGAACATATTGAGACTTTCCCCAGACTAACCACTAAAATATATATCCATATATTTCATTTCATTATGTAATATTACTTATGTATTTGTATAAAATTCCAAATACTATTAAATAAAAAAAACTTATTAACATAAAATATAATGATGATTATTTTATTTGAAAAATGTAAATGAATTTTAATTGAAAAAAAAATTAGGTTTTTTGTTGATCCTATATATACAATCCCATAAAGTGTGGAAGGACTTGTAATATACAATGTTGCTTCAAAAAAGGGATTCAGTTGGGTCCTCATGTTGAATGATAGGGTAATTTCATATGAATATTTTAAATTAATCAAAAATTTGAAAAATTATGTAATACATTATTTACTGATGTTTTTTGTGATAATTTCATTAATGATATGATGATATTGTATATATGTGTAATAGTGTGTAACATATGATAAGAAGAACATAAATAAGTATATAATTTGAGATAGTTATTTTAATATGAAAAATAGGAGAATGATGGGAATGATAATTAATTATAACATCTCTATAAATTATGACCTAGGGATACCATAAAAGGGGTGATGTTCTGAGCATGAAACACAATGTTACCCAATCAATGATGTATACTAAAAATGATCCAATACAAATGTATTTTTAATGCTTGTATCCTGAAGTAATAATGCATGGAGACAAACCCATTATATTCCTCCAATTTTCAAAACCATCAATCCTCATTTATATCAAAAAATAAATATTATTTAAATATTCACAAAAAGTAGATAATATTTAATATATAATGACTTAAAATGATGGGGTAAAAATTTTTCAATCATAGATATGCCTCCATAAAATGTACATACTTAAGGTGTAACTTCAGGATTATGATCGTATATAATCATTCAATATTAATCCAAAGAGTATGATGACTTATATAGGTCTAATAAAAATCATCTAGTGAAATAATATGATTTAAAAAATTTAGTAATAGTTATCTCAATGTTTTATCTGCCATCATGTTAAGGTTGAATGAAAAATATATAATTCTATTTTTATTTAAAACTATAATAGTACGGATGTGGGGTAAATCACCATGGATGTAATCATTGTACTCATCATAAAATCTAATTTTCCTAATTATATTTGGGATTTAGATAATAACCATATTATTTTAATTAAATTTATAGCTCTAACGGAATATTTCTCATTGGACTAACCCCCCTGTTATATAAAGGGATGGGGAGTGAATTTATTGCGTTATACTCTATATTATAACATATAATGATATGATTATTACATTTATGTTATAGAAAAGCGGTTTGAATTAATTTGAGACATATTGAATATTAATCACATCTTATAATCCTCAGATATATGGATGGTATCATTGAAAAATTAACAATATAGTGGATTTTTTGAGATATTATTTTATGGATTTCCACGGATATTGGGATATACACCTCACCCAAGAACAGTTATCGTGTAAAATTATTTTATATTATATGAAAAATATTGTTCATTATGATATTCATTATGGTAAAATATATATGACTACAACATGATTGGATGATATTAGTGTGAGTTAGCTAATGTGCCATAAGAATGGAAAATTAATGACAGAGGATATTCACATGATTTAGTAATATATAAAATGGAAAAACAATTTTTGGGATACTTATCTATATTATCAATGATGATATATATAGATCGTATATGGTAAAATGGTGTTCCATATAATATATCAATGGAAGTGTTTTTATGATTTTGGAAGAAAGGGATGTTTTTTCTATGATATTTTAGTTCCTTTGAGATCACTGATATTATTGGTGTTGAAAATATATCATAATCGTCCCACGATAAATTTTTAAAGATCATGATATAATCCATGTTCAAATTCTCAGTTATAATTAATTATATTTTTAAAATTTATTATTATCTATTGATATACATTATAATCATTACCTTTCATTTGTGGAATAACCATTATAAATATTATACAGATTATATAGGTTTCAAAGAAATAATAAAACACATGTAGTCAATATTCAATAGAGAAATTATATGCTTGAGGAGGATACCTAAGATGTTGGAGATGTGGTAAGGGAAAATTACCCTCACATGTTTTCCACCATGTAATAAAACTTTTAATAGTAATTTATTTTACTATGGGCGCAGAATATTATAAACCCTAATTTTAGACACTTATTTTATCTATTTATATACGGTGTTAGTAGATTTACATGAACACGTCATGGAAATAAAACAATTCACGACATATTAAATAATGAAATTATAAAATTAATTAATCCTATATCTCAAAATATGATAGTAATAAATTTTAAATAAATAAAAATCGTGATTAAGAAAACAGAAGTCATTAATATATCACTTATTTATTAAAATAATGTTTTCTATATATTGAAAATATATTAAAAGAATTATTAAAATATTTATATATTTGAATAAGATAAGAATTTTATAATTTTTGAACATATATTCTGTAAAATAAATTGAATGAAATCTTTTTATTTTTTAAAATTGTTTTTAGGTTTATAGTGAAAAATATAGTTTTGACCAAAACTATGGCCCTTTTATTATATATAAAAGAAATATAATTGTGTAAATAATTTTAATTGACGAAGTATTTATTTAAGTATTTATTCATTATATTTTTCTCAAATAATATTACAAATTTATAAAACACATGGTTAATATGTTAAAATAATATTCAATATCATCAAATAAAAGAATCTTTATTATCATTATATTTCATTATTTATTATTCAGTTAAAATTATATTGTTTATTCATTTCAATCCCATAATACATATATAAGAATTATAATGGACTATTTTTTTAATGAAATAAAATATCCTTATCAATTTGACTACACATAGAAATTTCATTTTTAAAATACAGTTTTTCTGAATATTGGTTTTTTTTAAAAGGTTGTGGTCGAAGCCTCATTTTTATTAATAAAGAAAATCAAAGACCTCTTTTAACTGGGTAGATGGAGACCCATTACATATCCCAAAGGCCCAGTGGGGTTGTAGCTCATTACATTTCCCGTAGGCCCATATTTTTGGCCCAATTTACATTCTGTGAATAGTGACCCAACTGCTACAGTACCCATACAGTACCTCCGCCGCTACAGTGCTCTGCCGCCGCTACAATACCCACCGATCAACAGTCCCACTGCTGCTACAGTAGCACTACAGTACTGCTACAGTACTACTACAATACCTGCTCCCAATGTGTTTTGAACTCCCATTTTTCATGTAGTATTACGGGGTTCTTACCACTAAGAGAAACCCCAAATACAGTTCTTCTAAATATAGGTGTTTATATATTATATACACAAATGTTAAAATAATTTTTTCATACGGTTTTGTTTATGTATGATGGATTAAATATTTTTAATAATGTTTGACATATATTTTAATATGTGGAATTATATTTTTACTATTTAAACTTTATTTAATTATTTTAACATTAGATACATCATAAAAACAAAAAAATTGTAGATTTTATAATTCTAAGGCTAAATTAGATAAAAAATTCTTAAAAAATATTTTAAAAAGGATGGTTCATGGATTCTAGACCCCATCTCAGCCTATAGTTCATTATTGTTGGACTCTTCAAAAAATTTATATAATTTTCTATAATAAAATTTTTTATAAATATTTTTTAAAAATTCCATATTCAATATATATAAATGGGGATTATCCCCACCCATTAAAGGAAATCCAATGAATTTCATTTCTTTGAACCGATATTTTCTATGAGTTTTATACATGTTATTTTTTCAACCTAATACTATATTATTATTTTGATATGTTCATTGGGTTTTATTTTTTTTTTAATTCTCTATCTATATGGGTGTTTATATTGTTTGAGGACTAGAATTTTTATTTTTCATGAAGAAAAACAGGGGAAAACATTTGTGCATGTCCTTTGCTATCCCAAAAACACAATATAGATTTTTATAAAAAAATGTGCATATATTTTTAGGACCAAATATGGGGACCTAAAAACTATGAAAAATATTATATTTTTTTATAAAATAAATCCAAAATAGTTGACTTAGTGTTGATAAAATTTCATCCGAACAATTTTTGGTGCAATTTATTTAGATAATATTGTTTACGCAGTTTGTGCCTTGTTAAAATTTTTTTGTCCAAAGTATGTTCTAACTTATAAAATATGCAAATTAATTTTTTTCCCTTTTTAACCCCTTAAGAAAAACTCAATCTCGCGTCTCATACACATAAAATGCTCTTCATTGACTTCATCAAATTATTCTTCAATCATGAATGTTTTACTCCATTTCTAATATAATTTGAAATCAATTTAAATACATTAATAATGAATTTCAGGAATACAATTAAAAATCCCATTATTATTTTTTAGATATTTTTACTTTTATGTATTATATATTTAAATATTTTATTCAAAATTCTCTAAGATTCTATTTCGTTTCACATTTTCCACTATTACATAATGAATTAGAGGAGACTATTCAACTACATGAGCTCTTCTAGAATATGATATTTGTTATTTGAGGAATGTCTATTGGTTATACTATTTTATTTCTTGTTCCATTAATTTTAAAAAGGTGGATCTCTATTCAGCCATCATGGATAACAATTTTATTTATTTTTCCCTAAATTTACAATATAACCCCTTAAAACTATAAATTTAAAATAGGTATAATTAAATTAAAATGATTAACACTCTGTTTGGGTGATCATCAATTACATATTAGTTGTTTATATCAATTATTCATCATTATTGTTCCATATATTAGGGAATAAAATATGGGTGTAACAATTTTTAATTTCAATTCCTCTTAAAAATTATCAATTAAAAAAATTAAAATATATATGACATAATCATATAGTATATGATTATTTAAATATGATATATGTTTATTTATTGCATTAAATAAATTAATAGGAATATTAATATGAGATCCTTGGAAACAATTTTTTACACTGTGTTCAATGTATGCAATTTCTAGGTTAATAACCATGGATTACATATTATGTATTTTTTATGTATGTAATAATTTTGGGATGCAATCCTTATAATCTATTTAATAAATTATTTATAAATACTTTGATGATCTTTTTTTTATTTCACTTAATACCATGTCATAATGAATTATTGGGTAAGAAGTTAGATTAAATATATTGTATGTTATTCAGATCACCACATATATTTACTAGATTTAGTGGGGAGATTATATTTGGCATAATAATGAAGACATTTAAAGAGACATACAACATTGGAATAATATTTTATTTTTATCCTGGGTCTCATCACTAATCTAAAGGATTGATGTTATTTTATTTATTTAATTTTTTAATTTACCTTCATGTGTTATAACATATATGAACATGCACTCTTGGGGATAAACAATATGTTTAGTTAGACAATTTGTGTTTGGAATATATGGTTATATTCACAAACTTTTTGGGACACCAGTTGGTACACAATAAAACATAACATATATTGGAATTGATATTGGGAAACACCTTATGGATTATTCATATGTTAGAATATGATGGAAACTATTGATGTGTATTGGGGTTGTATTGGGAACAATGTCAATGATTCAATGTTTTCACCTTAATCTATTATTTTTAGTTATTTTGGGATATTTAATTGTGACAATGAAATGTATTAATAACCTAGAATAATATATAGATTTTTTGTATAGATTTCATTTTCAGATTATTTGATACCTAAATTATATCATTCTTTAGCTACTTATGTTTGGATATATGTTTTCTCTCTAATTTGAATTGTTTTAACACAATGATCATGTGTACATATTTTTCCCTTTATTGCCACATTGTCTATCCCCAGAGGTCGATTGCCTCATGCATATGTGAATTAATTCTTGAGGGAATGTGGTTCAGATTCTAATGACAGTAGTTTAGTGTCATCTAATGTAGTTCATTACAATATTGTATCTATTTTATTTATTCAAATTTATTTATGTAGATGGTGTAGAGGGTAATATAAAGGCCTTGGGTTTTGTAGTGATTTTGTGCCATATAGAACATTACACAAAAATTAAAAATAATAATTCATAAATGGCATGATTGATGTTCATGCTTATACATGACTGCTTTCCAATATCAATGCCACTTGTGGGTGTGATGTTATTAATTTATCTGGTTTTCATTTCCAACTAGTATTAAAAATTGGTGTCTCTTCATGCATTATTTAGGAATGTAATATTTCTTTATATTAGAATTATTACATGACATCATATATACAGTAAGGGATCGTGGGGGGGGGGGGGTTAATTAATGTTTTTTCATCCAATCATAAATGGTATCTCTTATATATTCATGGTGTAATCCGATTTTTACAAACCTTGAATTTTTTTAAAAATATTACATTGATTTATTAAATTATTTAAGTAGATATTTTTTGTAGCAAAATATGGTTTCAATCAAATTAGATATTTAATTACTCTTTTTTATCATATGTTCGAAACACCATATAAATACCCAATTGATGGGATACATATTAATATTTAATATAAAATTTAACTTTTTGGATTATATAAATGGATAAATTATTGGAACCCACATTTTTTGACCAAACCCAATCTGTCAAATATGGGACTATGAATTGAAATTTCTTATAGGTTATTGATGATTAGTGGTGGGTGGACTCGTAGGGAATTATGATTATTTCTACTTACATGAACAAGAAAATCAAGTACTATTTTACAATATTAATCTATGTAATATATTTGGAGTTGTATATCAATTCCACTTCATTATCCCTAGGTGGAAATATAGGTTAGTGTGGATAAGATGTTCCTAGAGGGTTTCAGGAATTATCCTCATATGGAACGAGGAATAGAAAAATATGACTAGCACCAATAGATTAATATGTTATTTTTTGGGGTTATGGATGAGAGTCACCTCACCCAATTCATGGTTTTTTAAAATTTTCTCAAGAGTTTTATATACAATACCAAATAGTTATTAAGGACGATGATGTTCACAAAACTAGATAAGTGTCATATTACATCCATTGGTACTATCTCTGAGATTCATGAGCCCCCCTAGGATATACAAGGGGTTAAAGTGGATAAATTAATGTGGTATTGGTCAAGGCATGGTGTTACATCTTATTGTATGATCAAAAGAAGCATTAATTATTCTGAAGGAACAATTAGATCCATATTTTCAATAATTTAATGTTAGATTCACAATTGGATTAGGGTTTTAGGGAGTTTATACACCTTAAATAGTGATTTATATCACTAATGGATTATTTTGATAGCTATATTATGTTTCCTCATATAAACCATCTTATTTCCATGGATGAGGAATATGAAAGAAGGAGTTTCTTGATTATTTTTAGGTACATGATATAAAAAACGTTTATATCATTTGAAATAACACATTTTTATGATAGTAAAGAAGTTATCTATAAATAGAATGTAAGTGTTGTAGATTTCCCATGGTAGGGTGATTCATTAGTAATTTGGAATATGTCCATATGGATAATTAATATACCATTATATGTGGACACACTAGGTTTGTATATATTGTAGAGTTAGAGTTTTAGTTCACCGTAGTATCATTAGTTTGGTGGATGGAAGAATTTTATACATCGCAGTTTTAGGAACCAATGGTGTCTAAATCACATGGAATTATTGTTAAAATTCATATATTCTACATGATATTATAACATGATCAAAGGGTATAATGATTAAGGACATGACAATGTCTTGGGGTTTGTTTGGAAACACCATGATACGTGGGTAGTTGAAGTTCCTTATGCATCCAAGGTGAGGTGGAGACTATGTATTGAAGGTTTAGGGGAAGTGTTTATTTTAGGTAAATTTTATTAAGGGGAGTTAGCCTGGATTATAAGGTTGTAATATATGACAACTATATTTGGAGGTCCATACATCCAATGATTGGGATGCTGGGACACCAATAAATCTTGTTATGATATCAGTATCCTCTATGATAGACTATAATTTATTTGATATATGGGAAAATTTATTCCATTTATCATCTCGGTTTATGGATAGTGTGGTTTTATATAGTTAGTGCCTAATTTGAGTTATTTCCGTTGACACTATGTCGGGTGAATTGTTAGAGTATTTCCATTGTTGGCTTTTATTCCATAGAAATTTGGTACTATTATTCATGTCAGTTCACTTTTCAATATCTATGATGGGTTCTCACCTGACCATTTTATAGAACCAGTTTCCAATATCAAATTTATTTCTTCTAGATGTGTGTGATGTTCACATCTCTTTATTTTAATCAACACATTCTTGTTTTTAATAGGACTTACAACCAAGTCATGGAAGAACATATTTTTATTTGAGTTGTGGGGTGAATTCTCAACGGACTAATATAAAATTAAATAGTGATGGTTATTATTATTATATTCTTTCTATCATGGTGGATCAGATCCTGGACATTATCTTTGGGTAATTCAAATGATAAACATTTTATAGGGAAATCATGTTCATGATTGAGCTCATTCAATAATTGTATCGTGTTTATATTCCACCTAATAGGATGTTTCGTATTATACTATGGGAAAATATAATTATGATAGTGGACATGGATAGAAGTGGTTAATCATGATGGCCACCTCCACATGGGTTTCTCCCACAATATTTATAAAAATTATAATATTTTCATATGTATATGTTTTGATAGCAGGAAGTTCAAAAAAGGAATGGTTACTAAAAGATACATTCTACAAAGGATCAATGGAAGGTTTGACCAATTGAGAGGAGGTCAGGTGTTCTAAAATTAGGATTTAAGGGTGTTAAATATCTATCTTAGGGAGAAAACATTAAATATACATTGTATATTTTAAATAAGATGATTTTTTAACATGAGTAACTAAAAATGACGTTGGAAGAAATAAATGTTCCAAATGTATTTATAGACCAAAATAATTGTTGTATTGAACCATTTTTTGAATTTTTAATTATTGTTTTAGTTTATTATATCCTTCTATATTTGATTCAATTTATAAATACATTAAACATTTTAATTTAGTTTTGAAAATACAGTTGAAGAATCATGTTTAATCCAAACACAATATATTTGGTTCCAAGATGGATATAGAATAAATTCTTGGGACTATTTTCAATGAGACTAGTCAGACTACTTACATTAAGATAGAGAGAATTTTGGTATAAATAGAGTACAATAATAACTTTTTTGATTTAAATGACTCATGTGTTTGGTAAGACTTTAAAACAAATTAATCCTTATTTCCACTACCATTAATCACCATTAACATGCCTAATTTGAATGAAATTTATATTTGTATCTATTTTAATTGTCCATGAATATAATTAAAATGACATAAATAGAAAGATTACAAGAATCGAGTATTGGTTTTCAATTATTTGATTTTGGATCATGAATAAGAATTTGGGTAGTTTTAATATCGGTTGGTAATTTTTTTCCTTATGGGACCAAGAAAATGGGAACACATGAATGAAACTATACAACCCATTACCTCAATTTTGACATAATAGTTCATTATCTGAGTTACTAGTGATATTAAAATGTATGTTTGAGGTTTTTAGTTTATACGAAATTAAAAATCATGAAATATATATTGTCAAAATGTTATTTAAACCTTCATCAATGGACTATGATTGAATGCATCTATTCCTTCTATATTGAGATGAACAATACCACTAAAAATGGAGTTGTTGTTTCATATTATTTAAATTAATATATTTAACCTTTTTTTTGAGTGTCACATATTGAATATAGATTTTTGTACCTCTTAATAGAGATGCATTTGGTAGTGGAAACATACTATTAGAAACCACCCAAGAATCCAATAATGATTTTACCTTCAATATTGAATTAGTTTAATAGGATTAAATTATCTAATATAGTTTTATTTTATTTGAGTTACAAAATTTATGGTGTTAATGAAACACATGATTTGTTAACTGTTGGGGTTAGGAACTATTATTTTCATGTCCATGTCGTGGTTCCTAGAGACATATGGAACGATATAATAGTGGGGTATCAAAATTCTGTATAGAAGGTTCACCCATGTAAAACCAATTTTTTGGATACAAGATAATAATAACTGTGTCCTGAAAGCTAGAAGGTGATTTTGGGACCCAAGAGGAGATGGGTTAATAGTCTATTGGTGATGTCCTTGAACTAACCTGCCTCTATTCTCCAACACTCTTTTCATATTCATCTGTAGATGTTGGATGATGTTACTATAGATTTTGTGACTATTCTACTATGCAATAAACCAATGATATGATTTTGTTTGGATATTAGTTGATTTATAGGCCGAGCATTATCATTTCATTCCTACCTATGAGATATTATTGGTGAATTAAAAAATTAAGAATTATTTATATTATTTTTTGTGGATATACATGGTATCTAATAAAATAGTATTTGATAGAGATTCTCATTTCATGTGTCGCTTTAAAAAGGGGTTATATGAATCTGTAGGCAAGTAGGAATTTTTTTGACTATCTAGAACTCCCATAAAGTTTGGTAGTAATAGTTGTCTATACAGATCATAAAGGACAAACCGAGAGCTTTAATACATGATTTTTGGGAACACTAGAAAATGACATGAAGAAGGAACAATTTTCTAATAATAATAAAGACAATAAAACCATAAAGATAGTTACTTATAATGGTTTAAATGTGATACAATATCATTCACCCTTGATCTAGCTAGATATTAGTAAGGTGACAATTATTTTACAAAATAACATGTATTATATGATTGATCATATCAATTTGATACGTAAAGAGATGGATATATCCATTGTAAGAAAAAATCATTATGGGGTCATCTTTGATAACCACTTAATGGTTGAGATAGTTGATTGGGTATTCTTGAATATACTATCTATGATGGGGAAATGAAATTTAATGATTTAATGGAAACAGTTGATTATGTGTGTTGTCAGGTGTGTGATTTTAAAATGGGTTAGTCTATAGGAATTTTCAGTGGCCCCTCAATAGAGGATTAGTTCCTTGAATGATAATTATCAAATATATTATCTATAATGTTACATTTCTAAACAATCTCATTCTACTGACTCCTATGATATTTATCTAGAGGGTGATTCGTCCACTGAGTAGAATCATGTTTGTGTTGTGGATGGAAGTGTTAAGATGATTCTCTAACATTTTATTTCTCAAGATCTTGTATTATGGAAATACAATCGTGTTAAATAGGATATGTGGTGGTGGTAATCAGATATGAGAACTCTAGGAATGAATCTATTCATCAAGGAGAATAGTGGGGTATAATAGAGATTGTGGAATAAAAAATGGTTTATGATGGTGATATTATAAGACATAAAATATTCTATATCGTATTCTCAAATAATTTTATCTCCCTAAGGTCATATTTTTATTATATGTTTGATGGGGGTGATTTGGGTTAATATATGGTCCATGAAAGTGTTTTGATGATCCATGTCCAAAAAAATCTATTTTCAGGGATATAAATGAGGTGTAGAGATTAGGATATTATTTTATATCAATTGTGTACAACAACAATGAGGGTTATAATGAAGGGGTTGTTTTGTAAACAAAATGAATATGAGGACCTTAATACTTTTCAAAAGCCTATAATTTTTTATAGAGTCATTCTGTATGGATTTTCCAAGTATTCTCTATCATTGTACCTATCCATTTTTGAGGGGAGTTTCTGCATTGAGTGGTTCTCTTATTCATTAAATGGTTTTGATGATCATGCTCTGAAACCACGAACCATGTTCAAAAATGGGAAAATTAACAATTTTACATTTTACAATGTATGTCTTACCCAGCTTAACCCAATTTGATCTGAAAAACATCCCCTCTATATTTACAAACCCTTCATAGTAATTTATGAAAAACATCCTTCATTCAACGTTTTATTTGAGTTCTATTTGGGGTGATTGTACACCCATTGTTTTTCAATGAGTTCAATTCACACAATTTTTTGTTAAGTTTCCATCTATTTGACTTCACAACATTTAAAACCTTGATGCCTAATTTTATTGACTTTCTCATAGATTGACATTTTCATCCAATTATTCTAAAAATTCAGGTCATTATTTAACTTGTGAGCTCCTATAACCTATATGGTGTTGTCTTTGAGCTATCAATCCTGGATTTCTTGTTTTATAGTATATCATATGTACATTACCAGGTTTATTTTCTCAGAATTTTTACAAGATCATGTATTTAATTATTTATTCAATTAATTAATACTACAACACATTAAAATTACGAATTAACCAATGATAAATGTACATTGTGGGTATTTTTCATCCCTTTGGATGATATTAAATTATATATTGGATGTTTTATATTAAAATTTCATAAAGGATGCATCAAAAATATCATAATGGGAGACAATTATAAATAATTTTTATTTAAATAAAATAACATGTTTAGAATATAAAATAACTGAAAATTTATCGAAAATGAACATGGAAATAAATGTATTTAAATTAGACAAATAATTTTGTTTTTCCATAAAAAAATTGATATACCATGTTGAGATCCTTCAATTCCCTCTGTTATTTGACAATAAATTAATTAGAATATCTTGATAATCTCAATGTATTACTTGTATTACACAATGAAAATTATTGGGAATATCTAAAAGAACATTATGGATTTCATTTTATATATGGATTTACATAATTTCTAATTCAATGATAAAATCCATGGAATCCATTCAGTGGGAGTTTTTAATTCCATGATGAAATATTTTTATGCAAAATGAAAAAAGATGTTTTCAGAATAATAGTATCAGTAATTCGATTCTAAATGATTTTCAATATCTTTAATGACTATATGAGAACATACATTCTATGTAGATGTTATGGTATTAATGGTAATTAAGAAATTTACAAAGACAATTGACATTAGATGAAGTTAAACTCTCACCTAGTGTTTCATCATAGATCCTAAGGTATCATGGAGATATTTTCATTTATCTAATTTCATTATTTTTTATTTTATGACATACATAAACATAAACTATTCTATAATATAGGATTTTATTTTTTATGGAATTTTTGGTGGCATGTTGAGTCATTATCAAAACCTATTTTATCAATTGGTTGGTACCCCATAATACTTTAGGGATAGAAGATTGAATATGATCAAAAACCATATAGTAAAAAATGTGATTTGGACAATTATAATGCATAAATATATGGTCTATTATAGAACTCATACAATTTGGGGAGTTCTGAATTGTTTCCCTCTTTTTATACATTTTTATTTTTTAGGGACTTCTATATAATACTATGAATTTAATGACTCACTGATTGGAATTCATAAAATTATATTTATTGTATAGATTGTACTTTTAAATTATAATCATCATTATTCATTGATTTATTTATGTTTGTTTTTGTATTGAAAAATTTATTTATCTTCTATACTTCACACTAAGGTCCTGGGGATATATTTTTCCCTTGATAACCTCATATCCATAATTAGTAGTCAGTAGCCTCTAGCACACAAGAAGGTGCATTTGAGGACATGTGGAAGAACAGATAGGAGAACATTGTAGGACCCCGGGACACCCTGAGAGGGGAGGGGCGAATCAGGGAGTCGAATTTTTCTTTTAAAAACATGGATCTTGTTCCCATGTTGGTAGGAACTGGTTAAACCTATATGATGAATATTATTAGTAATGAAACATTCACATGAAAAGAGATGACACAACAATTTTTACTTGGTTCACCACTAAGGGTTGTGTCCAAGGAGCATACGCCGACAAGTTTTCAGTCATACCAAATTCTACTAATCTTCACTAGTTGTGGATTACGATCGTTTGGGAACAGTCACTCTGTCCCTGTCTCACTACCTTTACAAAGGATTAGGGATAGCTCACTGCTTCCCTTGGGTAACTCTTGTTGACTCCCCCTGGCTCACTGCCCTTGGTGAAGTCACACTCAGTTTATAGACGTGAAGATATACTCATCATTCAATAAGAATGCAACATCTATTGTATGTAGATTCTCTGTTGAAGTACAACTCCAACCAATAGACGAATCTCAATTTGCGCTAGGGTACTGGGAAATCTTCCATCTTTCATGCAGCTTCCTAAGGAAAGATTTACTTTAACAACCATGGCACGCTTATCCAAGCCTAAAGCACAAGATTCAATCCCGGCGCTCAAGTCACTTGCGCGGTACAAATTTTGTGCGCAGGTGACACCAACCCACTTGCCCAACACTGACTCCTTCAACTCCAAACTTGCACGATGTTGCGGCTTCAAATCCCCAACCGCCTTGATCGCACAACCAACAACCGACGTGCATCCTCTACTTACTCGACCTAACAACCACTTGCGCGACTCAACCACTTGCGTGACAAGAGCTCAAAAAATCTCTAATTTTTGAACTTCGATAAAAATTAGGGGGTGGTCCTCTATTTATAGGCAAACTAGACCCCCTGTGTGGTGGCGTGCAAGTGTCATCAAGGCGCGCAAGTCTCAGCGCGCAGCTCCAACCGCCCGATCCTCTGTTGTACAACTCACTTGCGCGACCCAACCAATACTTTCGCGACCTACATTCCTTTTCCATATTTTGAAGTTCTTATCATGAAAAACATATGGCGTTCATGTTTCCTCTCCTTCAAGAACATGGCACACAAGCCTCGTTGCCAAAAAAACTTTTCTCCATTTTTCAATTTTCAGCCCCAATATTTTGGAAATCACTAGGAAATGACGTCACCTTCAATACTATTGTCTGCTTGAACTCTAGGATCACTTTTCTGGTTCACATTATGAACTTCCACTGAGTATTTACAACAAACACAAACAATAATACTAATCATACATAGAAGACCATGGTTCCAACAATATCCCCCATTGGGTTTGTTGGCAATCAGAAAATAAATTCAATATATCTCCATCCATGTGAAAACCAAAAATGCAAGAATCAACTCAGCCAACACTCTAAGTCTACGTGAGCAATGCTCAGTGTATTAAACAAGAGAGGAATCATGAAATGGGTTCCAGTGTTTTGGAATTCTCAATGATTCCCTATTCGCTGAGTTCATTCTCATCCTCTGACACTGAATTTATTCCTTTCTCCCCCATTGACAAGAAAACCAAATACCAGTAATGTTTTCATTATTCAGCTCAAACCATACTCCCCCTGGATTGTATCTCCCCCACAAACCCACATCACATCCAAAAGCAGATAAAATAGTTATCATAATCAGGGAGAGGGGTCTTGTGAAACCTCCTTATGCACTGGGAGGTGGCTGAACACCGAGGTTCAACCGATGCTTCTCAAACACAGCCGCTGACAGTGGCTTGGTTAGGATATCATCCACATTCTCATCAGTTCCCACATTATCCATTCTAATCACCCCTTCCACAAAATTTTCTTTGATAAAATTATACCTCATTTCAATATGTTTTGTACGAGAATGCTGAACAGGATTCTTCGTGAGATCAATTGCGCTCTTGTTATCACAGTAAATCACCATTGGTTGATTTACTTCATCACCAATATCTTTTAATTGTTGTTTCATCCATAGCAGTTGAGTGCATGCCTTTGTAAAAGATATATACTCAGCTTCAGCAGTACTAAGATAAGTACTTTGTTGTTTCTTGCTCAACCAGCTAACACATTTTTGCCTAATATAGAATGCTCCACCACTAGTGGAATTTCTGTCTACTACATCACCAGCCCAGTCAGCATCATAAAATTCTGTTAATTCACTGTCCTCGCCTGCAGCAAAATATAACCCAAATTTAGGTGAACCTTGAATGTACCTTATGTTTATTTTTACTACTTCCATATGTTCCTCATTTGGATCACTCTGAAAGCGTTCCACAAGACATATGGAAAAGGCAATATCTGTCGATGTCGCTGTCAGGTACAGTAGTCTCCTAATGATCCTCTTGTACATGGTGGGATCTATAGAGGTCTCATCTTCATGTTTTCCAAGTTTAGTTCAAACAGCAATCAGAGTTCACATTGGTTTGGAGTCTTGCATATTAAACTTATTCAGTAGATCTCTTGCATATTTTTCTTGAGAAATGAAAGTGTATTCCTTTTTTTTGAATCACCTGCAGTCCCATGAAATATGTGAGCTCTCCAATCATAGACATTTCAAATTCTGATTTCATGTGATTGACAAATTCATCCACAGATTTCTGCCTGCCGATGCCAAATATGATGTCATCTACGTAGAAAAGAACAATGAATTGATCTTATGGAGAATTCTTCACATATAGATTGTGATCTACTATTCCTATTTTGAATTCCATCTTCTTGAGATGAGAGTCCAGTTGGGAGTACCATGCCCGTGTGCCTGCTTCAAACCATATAGAGCATTCTTCAACTTGCAAACCATTGCCTCATCAGTACCAAGAACGAAACCCACTGGTTGTTCAATGTAGACTTCTTCTTCGAGTACACAATTCAAGAATGTAGTTTGGACATCCATTTGATACACTTTATATCCTCCTTGGAGTGCCATAGCAAAGAAAAGCTTTATTGACTCCAGTCTAGCCACTGGAGCATAGTTTTCTTCAACAACCACACCTTCAATCAGTGAATATCCCTTACATACGAGTCGAGCCTTGTTTATAATAACACTTCCATGCTCATCTAACTTGTTCTTGAAGATCCATTTTGTACCAATCACATTGTGACCTCTGGGTATCTGGGCTAGATCCCATGTCTGATTCTTATAAATCTGATCTAATTCTTTATTCATGGATTTCACCCAAGATTTATCCTTTCTAACTTCTTAAAATGAGTATGGCTCCACAACTGACAGAAATGCAGAATGCGTGTTATTCCTCATCCTCCTTGTTTGTGTGGGTGCACCTCTATCCCCAATTATGTTAGATGGATCAATCTCAGCTCTACGATTTCATCTGTGTGGTTCAGTTGTATTCTCACCAGCCACAATCTCTTCTTCAGATTCTTCTTCTGAGTCAACATTATGACGTGACTGCTGAGTGTTTTGTTCAACTTCCTCTATTTTTGTAGTTTTATTTTCTCCATATTCTCTTTCTTCTTCACATTATATCACATCAGCATATGACGTCCTGGAAGCATTTGTGGTTTTCTCTTTAATTATCTTAACATCACTGCTTACTACAATCTTTCCTTATCAGTTGTTGAAACACTGTAGGCTTTTCTGTTCATTGAATACCCATGAAAAATTCCTTCAACAGGATGGTCATCAAACTTCCCTTGATTTCCTTCTTTGTTCCAGATGAAACATTTGCTTCCAAAAACAGGAATGTATTTAAATGAATTCTTCCTTTCATTCCACAATTCATATGGTGTCTTCCTTTCTCCCATATAATTACCTGTTCAATTTGGAGTGAACAATGTATCTTCAACAGGTTCCTTCTAGTAATGGCGAGATATACCACTCTCGATCAACATAGTCTTGGCCATATTGTTAACCTGTCGATTCTGACACTCAACAACTCCATTTTTGTTCTGGAGTGATACGACCCGTCCTTGGGGCCTGTGTCGTGACTACCCCAAGCCCGCCTTCCATAGGCCAGGGGCTGGCGACTAGCACCAAGGTGTAATTCCCTGTAAAAAGGGAAGGCATTGCCTTTGTAAAGTAAACAAACACCACAAAGCATGACAGTAGTAGAAGTAAACACTAAGTGAAAACTGGGTATAACAGTAGGTGCAGAAAAGTAAGTGGGCCAGTATAAAAACCCAAACTGAAAGTAAATTACAACTAGAAAGGGAAAACAGCAACTGAAAGTAAAGTCGCAGCCTCGATCCATCCACTAGGAGTCCCACCTAAAGGGTGAGTACAGATAGCCTCCACAGCTCCTCGGGTCCAGCCGTCCCCTCCCAGTACGTCATGCCCAGTGGTCCACCTCCAGGTACTGTCCTGCTCTGCCATCCTCAACCACGATCAGTATTGTCCATCGTCTGCAACCAACACAATATAGTGCGGGCAAAGCCTGTGTAGGGTTGAGTATAAGCTACTTAGTAGGGACCCCAAGACCCCCGAAGGTCTCCCAGAATCCACAAAGGATAATCCACAAAGGAAAGATACAATCACGAAGTAACATCCGACAGTACTTAGGTATATTCCCATAGATATACGTATGTCATCTATTCCAGTTCGCTCCAACGTCTGAGCCCAAGTACAACCCAGTCCACATAGGAAAACACAACCCAATCCACATAAGAAAGCATAATGTAATCCACATATGAATGCAAGTCAAGATTCAGATCACACAGGTATACTTTTTCGTTTGACGATAGAGATGATCAGATATAGCCACTGATTCATCTAATCCATCGGAACCACAAAGGATCGATAGGTACTAACTCCCGAAATGACGCACAAAGGATCTGACCAACATAGGATCGATAGGTAACTAACCCCCGCAATGACCCACAAAGGATCTGACCCACACAGGATCGATAGTTAACTAACCCTCGCAATGACCCACACAGGATAGGACCCACACAGGATCTGTAGGCACTGGCCCACACAGGACTGCTGAGCGCTTACCCACACAGGATCTGACTCACACAGGATCGGTGGCACTAATCCACGTAGGATCGCTGAGTGTTGTAGTTGTCACCGTCGGATCCACAGAGGATTTCTACACAGTCGTCATCGTCGTCGCAGTCGCAGCCAGCTCTAGGGTTCCCGCGCACAACAAGCTTGTTTCGGAGGGTCCGATCAATGAGCCGAAGGGTTGATAAATCAACTGACACATAGTCCGGAGTTGATGTATCCAAAAGTTTTGTATCTTCACCAGGAACTCAACGCGACAGATGGCGCGTCGATCAGACGCACGGTCTGAGAGTTATTGGCTTTTTCGTCTCAGGGGCCCGGTAGGTTTTTAAGTCAAAACTAACCCGACCGTACTCCACCTGCATCCAAACCTCAAGTGGAGTAATCCAAAAGGACCGTCTCACTAAGAGGAATCAAACAATGTTGACGGTATGTCAATCGAACGTACGGAACTCACGTTATAAGCATTTTCGCTCCGAGGGCCCAGTTTGTTTCGTGTACGAACCAACCCAGCTGAACCCATAGTACTCCAAAACCATGAGTTTAATATACCGAGACGACCTTCTTGATCCAAGGATAACTATGTAACTGATAGTGCATCGATCAGAGGTATGCAACTCATGTTATGGGAAACGGACCGAAAGAGGTTTGGTATTAAGGGGTTCGGGCCCGGTCCGACCCAGCCCAGCCCAGCCCAGCCTGGGCGTGGCCCGGCTTGGCGGCCCAGCGTGCTGGCGCCCCGGCGTGCAGGCCAGGTGGCTCGGTCGAATGACCGAGCCATTCGAGATGTGGGGGTAGGGGGGATGGCTGCCCCCGCTCGTTGTAACCGCGACACCATAATGGGGCCGCTCACGTCCGGCCAGCCGGGGGTTTCGAACCCCCAGCTCTTCCACAGTCCGGCCGGCTTCTGCCACCACAGGACCAGGAAGGCCGGTCCCCCTGCTCCGATACCGGTGGCCCAGAACCGGCCGCTGAATTCGTCCATCTGGCACGGCGCGACGGTGTCGCGCCCCTCCGGCCGCGGTGCTTTTGTGGTTCACCGGCGCGGCGCGACAGCGCCGCGTCTCTGGTTCGTCTTCAATGGCGCGACATGATGGCGCCACGTCTTTGGTTCGTCTTCAACGGCGCGGCGCGATGGTTCCACGCTTCTCCTTTCCTTATCAATTCCCGCGTGGTGCTTCAGAACCGTGTGGCCTTCCTCTTACCGTAACAAACAAACCAACAAGGGGGAGGAGGGTCGGTCGTGTTCGTGCGGTCCAACCTCCTCCCGTTATTGCGATAGCTGGCAGCACAAAAGAAAAGGAGAAAGCGACGAAAGTATTCACGAACTAACAAATAAAATAAATCCCTAACTCGTCGAATTCGATGATCAGGGATTCGTCGTGGAAAAGGGAATCGTGGAGGGAGGATCGTCACGTCGCAGTGAAGGGTCACTGGTGTCGCAGTACACAACGTCTCATAGTAGATCTCTGGTGGTTTGGCGTTCTTCATCGGAGGTCAGCGCGTTCTTCGCGTTCTTCGTCAAAGAAGAATGCTTTTCTCCAAATCCTCTCCACGCAACAAGTTCCTACAGAAATAAAATAATAGTTGTCTTATTTTATTAATGCACAATCCAACGTTTGAAATTCAAAAGAAACGAAACGAACAATTAATTCAATGAATTAATTGTAACGATTTAACTGCCCAAATTAATGAGACGTTTCTTAACCAGAATAAACACATGGTTTGACTTCATTAAAGGTGGGGGTGCGGGTGCGTTACATAGAAGGAATGAAACGATGGGGCTCGTGCGAGACCCACCTTAAAAATATCCTACCAAGTGGGTAGGATATTGTGGGTCACACCTTATCCGCTTAACTTAGGTTAAGCCGCTTTGTGTATAATAAAATAAATTTTCGCAACACTTTTATTTGATTCCTTAACTTAACCCCAAAATTTACAAACCACACTCGAGCAAATGCAACTCCGGAAAATGTGTTTCTAAGCAATTACTGGCGCTGCGATTCCATTGGTGCCCTTGGAATTCAATTCCGTGCACCAGTTCAAAAGTTTGAACAACCCGCTCTTTCGTTCACTGAACGTACCCGAGCTAAACTTCGGAAAATAATTCTTAGCACACTGGTCCTCGGAATCAGGTGTCGTCAGAAACTGCGTTCTTGTAAATTCCCAAGAAAATTTAGAAAAAAATTTACTTGAATTTTTTGGGTCTTTACATCACTCCCACCTCAGGGCTTTACGTCCCTGTAAAGATACATAAAAAACTATGGAAACAAATGTGGGTACTGAGCACACATCTGAACCTCCTGCTCCCAAGTACTCTCTTGAATGTTCATGTGCTTCAATCTGATGCGCACTAGAGGAATCGACCGTCCATGTAGGACCTTCTCCTGTCGATCCTCAATCTCCACCGGAACCTCCACAAAAGTCGCCCCATCATCAACGTCCAGCACCCCATGGTCAGTTATATGTGTTGGGTCGTGTACGTATCTCTTCAGCTGTGATATGTGGAAGACGTCGTGCACCCGGTGCAAAAAAGGTGGTAGAGCCAGGCGATAAGCCTCCTCGCCAATCCTAATGAGGACCTGTTACAGTCCGATGAAGCGAGGAGATAACGTGCCGCCTCGGTCAAATATCCGTAATCCACATTGAGGTGAGACCCGCAAGAAGACGTGGTCTCCATCCTCGAACTCCAGTGGCCTCCACCTCCTATCAGCATAAGACTTCTGCCGGCTTTGAGCTGTCCTCATCCGCTCTTGGATGACCTGGAACTTCTCTATCATGCCCTGGACCATCTCCGGTCCCACAAGTGCTGACTCCCCAGGATCTGTCCAGCACAAACGAGATCTGCAAGTTCGGTCGTACATTGCCTCGTATTGTGCCATCCCGGTGGTGGAGTGGTAGCTGTTGTTGTACGTGAACTCCACCAAGGGTAAGTGGTCCTCCCAGCTATGGCCATAGTCGAGGACACATACGCAGAGCATGTACTCGACAGTCTGAATGGCCCTCTCTGTCTGACTATCCGTCTGAGGGTGAAACACGGTTCTCAGAGGTAGCTACGTCCTAAACGCCTCCTGCAACCCCTTCCAAAGCCGGGAATTAACGCGAGCATCTATATTGGAGACGAAAGATGATGGCTCACCGTGAAGCTGTACAATCTTCTGAACGTAGAGACGTCCCAAGATCTCTAATGAACCCTGCTCTCTGATGGGTAAGAAGTGTGCCGACTTAGTGAGTCGATCGATAATCACCCAAATAGAGTCGTGACCTCTGGATTTGCGTGGAATTCCAGTCACGATGTCCATAGATATGTCGTCCCACATCCACTCCGGGACCTCCAAGGGCTGTACCAAGCCTGTTGGTACCTGGTGCTCTGCCTTCACCTGCTGGAAGGTGAGGCATCGAGAAACGAACTCCGCTACAGCCTTTTCATGCCTGGCCACCTGTGCTGTCGTCTGAGGTCCTGGTACATCTTTTCCACTCCAGGATGTACCATCAAAGGGTAAGTGTAAAAATCTCTCAGCACCCCCTCTTGAAAAGCAACTGGTACCAAGGTACGTCATCTGAAAAGGACGTCATGATCTCCTCCTAAGGAGAAATCATCTGGTGCATGTCCTGAGGATATCTGTGCATGTCGTGTCTCACAGTCAGCATCCCCACGTTGTGCCTCTCTGAACCGCTGCAATAGTGGAGGAGTGACTGTGAGTGACTGAAGGAAGGCTGCTCCATATCTATCCACAGAGGATATCGGCAAAGAGGATAACTGCTCTATCACCTCCCCAAGTAGCTGAATGCCCGTTCTCCTGCTGAGAGCATCGGCTACCTTGTTTCCCTTCCCAGGAGTATAGACTATCTCAAAGTCATAGTCCTGGAGGGACTCGAGTCATCACCGCTGTCTCAGGTTTAGGTCCTTCTGAGAGAATATGTACCTGAGACTCTGATGGTCAGAAAAGACTATAAATCGCTCGCCCATCTGATAGTGTCACCATGTCTTCAGAGCGAAAACCACTACTGCTAACTCCAGGTCATGGGTAGCGTAGTTCTGCTCATTTGACCTCAACTGACATGATTCAAAGGCGATCACATCCCGCTCCTGCATTAGGACACATCCGAGTCCAGTCCCTGATGCACCGCAGTAAACTACGTACCCAACTCCCTCCTCAGGAAGTCTCAATATGGGGGGCGCTGGTCAATCTATGTCTTATCTCTTGGAAGCTCTGCTGACATCTCTCTGACCACAAAAAGGGTTTCCCCTTCTTTGTCAAAGCTGAGAGTGGTGCCGCAACTCTCGTGAAGTCTGGCACAAATCTCTGATAGTATCCAGCTAGTCCCAAGAAACTCGGCACCTTCGTCACGCTCCTGGGTGGCTCCCAAGCTAGAACTGCCTCGATCATCATAGGATCCACCTCAACTCCCACCTCAGAGATGACGTGTCCCAAGAAGTGGACCTCATGTATCCAAAACTGGCACTTCTAGAGCTTTCCATAAATATGGTGCTCTCGGAGTGTGTCTAGTACAACCCGCAAGTGGTATGCGTGCTTCTCCTCAGTCGTCGAGTATATCAAAATGTCGTCGATGAAGACTACGAAAAATCGATCGAGGAATGGATGAAAGATCCTGTTCATGAGGCCCATGAACACTGATGGAGTATTGGTTATGCCGAATGGCATAACCAAGAACTCATAGTGGCCTTACCGACATCTAAAGTCCGTCTTCTGCACGTCCTCGTCCCGAACTCGGAGCTGATGATAGCCTGACCTGAGGTATATCTTTGAGAACCACCGTGCACCCTTGAGCTGATCAAAGAGGTCATCAATCCTCGGTAGTGGATACTTATTCCTCACTGTCACCTGGTTTAGGCGATGATAGTCGAGACAAAGTTGCATGCTCTCATCCGCCTTCTTGGTGAACAAAATCGGGGAAGCCTGGGGTGAAACACTGGGTCAGATGAATCCCTTTCCCTGCAAGTCCTCCAACAGAACCCGTAGCTCTCGAAGCTCAGCGGGAGCCATACGATATGCTGGGGTGGATATCAGGGTTGTCCCGGGGTACATATCAATATAAAATTCTACCTCACTACGAGGAGGTAGTCCTGGAACGTTGTTGGGAAAAACGTCCTCATACTGATCCACCAATGCAGGAAAACTAGGCCTCCGCACGTCAACTACTCCTAGGATGAGGCTAGCCAACTGATGAGTGATGGGATGTCCTCTCCTCCGCGGGAGTCCATCCAGTGCTGCGAAGGCTCCCTTCTCGCCGGTGAAGGTGAACCTTCTCCCATCGGTGTGTACACATCGCACCTTGCGCCTAATATAGTCAATCTGAACATGGACTGTAGATAACCAATCCATGCTGAAGATGACATCGTAAGGCCTCGAAGCTGCTACAAGAAGATCCCAGCCGAAGCTCTCGCCTCCTAGAGTAATCTCACACTGCTGGCACTAGTGCGTAATCATCGAGTCTGCTCCCGTAGGAGTCTCTAGCTGTGAGGATCGAGCCAAAATCTATGTCGGAAACTCCGAGCATTGAACAAGGGCAGCGTCTATGAAATAATGACTCGCTCCTCTGTATATAAGAACTACAGAAAGGGTGGAATAGAATCAGATAGTACCTCGAATCATCTCGGGCGCACCGTGGTTGTGGGCCTCTGTTGCCTTGAGCGGTGCCTATCTCTACTCTCCAGCTCCCTGTGGTTGGGGTGGACCTCTTAGTGGTGGTGGTGGTAGAGCCTCAAAGCGTCACCCACCACCTGCTGGTCGGTCAGCTCCTCTACCTCGTCTTCCTTCTCCTTTCGGACCGCCACAGTCGACCCTCTGCCTCTGCCTGGGTGGCCCCTCAACCGTCTGTTGCTCCTCCGCAAGGCGGGTCATGCAGTCACGATCCATGTGGCCCTGCCCGCCGCATGTGTAGCACTGTCTGCCTCTCGAAAGAGTGGATCCATGTTGTGTGCCCCGCACTGGTGTGCCAATGTCCTAAGGTCGTCTGCCTGAGGGTCTGGTCTGCCTGGACCCATGAGCCATCCGTCAACTACCTGCTGCAGAACACTCTACTACGTGCCGCCCCGCGGTAAGTCTCGCTGCTGATGAATGCTCAGCAAGGAAGCTCTCAATCAAAAGAGATCGCTCCAGTACTCCTGCCTGAGTCGGAATGCTAAGGTAGATCTGTGATTCCATGATCTCCTGCCTCAATCCCTGCTAGAAGGTCTGGGCCCAGAAGAATGGGTCTCATACCATGTCTGTCGAGTAGCACGAGAGATCGGTAAATCTCACCGAGTACGGGGCACCCATCAAGCTGCCATGCCGCAGTTGTAGAAGCTCCTGGATGTGCACCGCACTGAGGGTGGATGGGAAGAACTCAAAGAGGAAGAGGCTCTCAATGTCCGTTTAGAGAAGAGATTACTCTTCGTTCACCTGGAGCATCATGATCCACCATCTTCCTGATGCCGCATCCAGAAGGCTTGCTGCGAGGATCACCATGAGGTCTGCTGGTGTCCTCACTAACCTGAAAACCCATACAACTGCCTCCAACCAATCCTCGGCTGCCTAAGGGTCCGTCTCCCCGCGGAACCTGGGCGGTTGCTGGCACTGATACTCGTGCAGTGCACTAAGGCGATGTGCATCATCAGCGGTTGGGGCTGGTAGCATTGGTGGCTCGACTGGTAGAGGTGTCGCCGGTGCCTCTGCTGTCGAAGGGCCCTATACCGAGGCCTCATCTCTTGGTGGGATGTCGTCACGTACAACGCTTGGAACCCTAGCTGGCTGCCATCGTGGGGCCATCCTGAAAAGAAACTGGTGCGCCACGGTCAAACTGTATACCTGGTGAGTTGACATAAATTAATCACAAAGAAAACATGAAACACACATGCAATCAATGTTTTCGTGCATTAAGTCTGAAATCAGATGTCAGGGTCCTGGTATACGGATACGTCGGCCTTCACACCAACACTGGCCTCCCTGGACTGATAACCACACTCAATACTCTTAACACTATTTCTTCACATAGAAAAATATTAGAGTCCAGAGTTCTATGGTAGAACCGAACTCCAATGATACCAATTTTTCACGACCCATCCTCGGGGCCCATGCCGTGACTACCCCAAGCCCGCCTTCCATAGGCCAGGGGCTGACGACTAGCACCAAGGCATAATTCTCGATAAAAAGGGAAGGCATTGCCTTTGTAAAGTAAACAAACACCACAGTGCAAGAAAGTAGTAGAAGTAAACACTAAGTAAAAACTGGGTACAACAGTAAGTGCAGAAAAGTAAGTGGGCCACTATACAAACACAAACTGAAATTAAAGTACAAATGGAAAGGGAAAACATCAACTAAAAGTAAAGTCATAGCCTCGAGCCTTCCACTAGGAGTCCCAACTGAAGGGTGAGTACAGATAGCCTCCACAGCTCCTCGGGTCCAGCCGTCCGCCCCATGTACGTCCCGCCCAGTGGTCCACCTCTAGGTACCGTCCTGCTCCACAAGCCTCAACCACGATCAGCACTGTCCGTCATCTCCAACGAACACAATTTAGTGCGGGAGTAGCATGTGTAGGGGTGAGTATAAGCTAATCAGTAGGGACACCGAGACCCCCAAAGGTCTCCCAGAATCCACAAAGGATAATCCAAAAATGAAAGATACAATCATAAAGTAACAACCGACACTACTTAGGTATATTCCCATACATATACCTAAGTCATCAATTCCAGTTTGCTCCAACATTCGAGCCCAAGTACAAACCAGTCCAGACAGGAAACCACAACCCAATCCAAACAGGAAATCATAATATAATCCACATAGGAAAGCAAGTCAAGATTCATCTCACACAGGTATACTTCTTCGTGTGAAGATAGAGATGATCAGATATAGCCACTGATCCATCTAAGCTGTCAGACCCACAAAGGATCGTTAGGTACTATCCCCCGCAATGATCCACAAAGGATCTGACCCACACAGGATCGATAGGTAACTAACCCCCGCATTGACCAACAAAGGATCTGACCCACACAAGATCGATAGTTAACTAACCCCCGCAATGACCCACACAGGATCAGAACCACACAGGATCTGTAGGTGTTGGCCCACACAAGACCGCTAAGCACTGACCCACACAAGATCTGACCCACACAGGATCGGTGGAACTGATCCACGTAGGATCGCTAAGTGCTGTAGTCATCGCCGTCGAATCCACAGAGGATTTCTGTACAGTCGTTATCGTCTTCGTAGTCGCAGCCAGCTCTAGGGTTCCCGCACACACTAAGCTCGTTTCGGAGGGTCTGCTCCTCGAGCCGAAGGGCTGATACATCAACTGACATGTTTTCCGGAGTTGATGTATCCAAAATTTTTGTATAGTCAATAGGAAATCAACGCGACAGACGGCGCGTCGATCGGACGCCCGGTCTGAGAGTTATTGGCTTTTTCGTCCCCAGGCCCCTGTTGGTTTTTAAGTCAAAACCAACCCGACCGTACTCCACCTGCGTCCAAACCTAAAGCAAAGAAAGCTAAAATGTCCGTCTCACTAAGAGGAATCCAACAAAGTCGACGGTATGTCAATCGGACTTCTGAACTCAAGTTATAAGCGTTTCTGCTCTGAGGGCCCGGTTGGGTTCGTGTACAAACCAAATAGGATGAACCCAAAGTACTTCGAAACCTTGAGTGTAATATACCGAAACGACTGTCTCGATCCAAGGATCGCTACGCAACTGACAGTGCATCGATCGGAGGCCCGTTGCTCAGTTATGGGAAACAGACTGATAGATGTTTGGTATTAAGGGGTTCAGGCCCCGTCCGAGCCGGCCCGATACCCCTAGGGTCGGCCCGAGCTGGGTCGACCCGAACCAGGTCTAGTTTCGGACCACTTGGGTGCGGCCCAGCACGGCCTGGGCGCTGCCCGGCCCGGCGCGCTGGCCAGGTGGCTCGGCCGAACAGCCGACCTGTTCTGTATGCGGGGGGGGGGGGGGGGTCGCTGCCCCCCCGCTCGTTGTAACCACGGCCCCATAATGGGGCCGTTCACTTCTGGCCATCTGGGGGTTTCAAACCCCCGGATCTTCCACGGTCCGGCTGGCCCGCTCCGGCTGGCCCGCTCCGGCCGGCCGGCTTCTGCCGCCACGAGACCGACAAGGCCGGTCCCCCTGCTCTGATGCCGGTGGCACAGAACCGGCCGCGACCTTCGTCCGTCCGGCGCAGTGCGACGGCGCCGCGCCCCTCCTCGGTGGCCCCATTCCGGCCGCAGTGCTTTTGTGGTTCACCGGCGCGGGGTGACGGCGCCACGTCTGGGCTGAGTACTTGTAAAGGATCGGGTATGTACTTTCTCAAGGGAGATATATGGAACACATCATGAAATTGAGATAGATTATGTGGAAGCACCAATCGGTAAGCAACCTTCCCAACATGATCCAGTATTTAGAAAGGACCGATATACCTAGGGATCAGCTTTCCCTTGTTTCCAAATCCCATTACTCTCTTCCAAGGAGATATTCGTAAGAAAACTTTATCACCCTCTTCAAACTCTAGGTCTTTTCTTCGGTTGTCGGAATAACTTTTTTTGTCAACAATGAGCTGCTCTTATGTGTTGTTGAATAGATCAGACCTTTTCTACAATCTCGTCAACATGATCAGGTCCTAATAGCTTTATATCCCCAACTTAATCCCAGCAAGATGGAGTTCGACATTTCTTTCAATGGAGAACTTCATAAAGAGCCATCTAAATACTGGAGTGAAAGCTATTATTATAAGAAAATTCCACCAAAGGTAGGTATTGATCCCAACCTCCTTTCAAATCCATAGAGCAAGCTCTCAACATATCTTTTAGAGTTTTAATTGTCCTCTCAGACTGACCGTCTGTCTAAGGATGATAAGCAGTGTTGAAACTCAACTCTGTATCCAGAGTATACTAAAGACTTCGCCAAAACATCGAGGTAAACCTTGGATCCCGATCAGATATAATAGAAAGTGGTACTCCATGCAATCTTACCACTTAATTTACATATATCCACGAAATCTCATCCAGAGAGAAATCTTCTTTAATAGAAAATTAAGTGTGCCGACATTGTAAGATGATCAAATATGACCTAGATAACCTTATTGCCTTTGGATGTTTTAGGATGTCCGATGAGAAAGACCATAATAATGTTTTCCCATTTCCATTCGGGTATGGGTAATGGTTGTAACATCCCCTTAGACTTCTGTCTCTCAGCTTTAACTTGCTGACAAACTAAGCATCAAGAGACATATTCAGCAACATCTATTTTCATGCCATCCCACCAGAAGTACTCTTTCAGGTCCCTATACATCATCGTGCTTCAAGGATGTATAGATAATGAAGAACTATGAGCCTCATCAGGTAGCTCCTTCTTTCATTCTGGGATGGGAGGAACACAAACCTGATTCCTGAAACTTATTATCCCATCACAATCACGGTTGAATTCAGGAACATTTCTCACCATCTTTTGTAACTCTACATCTTCTTTCTGTAACTCTTTAATCTTCACATGTATAGATGGTTGAATATTCATTTGAGAAAGATACTATTTTCCCCTTCCATTATAATTCGAAGATCCATCCATTGTAAATCCATAAATATTGTATCTTTTGTGATCCACATCATGGATAATGTTGCATGGTCTCGTTGACTTAATGCAACTGCCACCTTGTTTTTGTTCCCATGGTGGTAATGAATTGAGTAGTCAAAATCCTTAATCAGCTCTAGCTATCTTCTTTGGCGCATTTTCAGCTCCTTTTGTGTGAAAATATACTTTATACTCTTATGATCAGTATAAATATCACACCTTTCTCCAAAAAGATAATGCCTCCAAATCATTAATGCAATGATTAATGCAGCTAACTCCAAATCAGGAGTTGGGTAATTTTTCTCTTGGATTTTCAACTGTAGTGAGGCATAAGCTATCACCATATCATTTTTCATGAGAACACACCCCAGTTCCTTCTTTGATGCATCACTATAAATCACAAACCATTCTCCACTTCATGGTAGTGTGAGCACAAGTGCACTGGATAAAATTGTTTTTAACTCCATGAAATTCTCTTCACACTCCTACGTCCAAACTAACTTAACTCCTTTTCGAGTCAACCTGGTTAGTGGATTAGATAATTGTGAAAAATCATTCACAAAACATCGATAATATCTAGCCAAACAAAGAAAACTTTGGATCTCAGTTACTATTGTTGGTCTCCACCATCTTTCGAAAACCTTTGCCTTTTCGGGATCCACAGATATCCCATCTGTTGAGATTATGTGACCCAAAAATGAAACTTTTTTAAACCAAAATTCACACTTGGTAAATTTGGAATAAAGCTTCTCCTTTCTCAGGGCCTTCAATATAATTCTCAAGTGATCTTCATGTTCTTACTTTCTCTTTAAATAGAAAATAATATCGTCAATAAAGAATACCACAAACTGATCAAGATAGTCTCTAAATACTCAATTCATCAGATTCATGAAGATAACAGGGGAATTAGTAAGACCAAATGGCATCACTATAAATTCATAGTGTCCATACATTGTACGAAAAGCCGTATTTGGTATATCCTCCCTTTTGACCCTTAATTGATGATACCCTGAACGGAGATCAATATTGGAAAAGTATTAAGCTCCGCGTAGTTGGTCAAATAAGTCATCAATGCGTGGGAGAGGATATTTTTTCGTGATCGTGATCTTGTTAAGTTATCGATAATCAATGCAGAGTCTCATTGATCCATCTTTCTTCTTAACAAATAGAACAAGTGCTCCCCAAGGTGACACACTAGGGTGTATGAATCCTTTATCAAGATTCTCTTGGAGTTCCTTCTTCAATTCCTGCAACTCAATAGGATCCATTCTATAAGGTGTCTTTGAAATGGGCATAGCACCCGGTATGAGGTCTATTGAAAACTCAACTTCACAATTTGGTGGAAGACCTGGAAATTCTTTTGGAAAGACATCATCAAAATCTCATACAATGGGTGTATTATTAATCACGACTTTCTCCCCAACCATTTGAGATAAATAACCTTCATTTAGTGGAATTAAGACCCATAAAAAGGAAGAAATTTCCACTGGAAGGTTATGTTCATCCTTGCATCGACAGACGATCATAGATTGATCTGGAATATGAAATGTGATATACTTTATTTGGAATTTGATATGATCTCCATATAAAGAAATCCAATCCATGCTCTGAATAACATCAAATTCCACTATAGGAAGGATAAAAATATTTACAGGAAGCACTTTCCCACAAAATTCAATTGGAGAAGAATTATTAACTTTTGATGCGACTGTTGTGCCATTACGGGTTGTCAGAGCTAACTCAATATCTAATTTTTGATGTAATACAGTGATACCATTATAAAATTCTTCAGAAATAAAAGAGTGGGTGGATCTAGAATCAAATAAAAAAATTTCTACTTTAGAGTGGATGGTAAGTGTACCTTTCACCACTTCGTGATCATACTCCACATCGCTGATAGAAATTGCATGTGATATTCCTTTGTCTTTAGCCTTAAGAGTTTCTTGACGTCGATCATCATCAACAACCCTTGGATTATGGCATTGATTAGCTTAATTCCACATTTCCTTGAACTTGTAACACTGAAGTGTAGGAGGTGCACTATGTGTAGCTTTTTTATTTTTTCGCATCACTAGACATATTCTTCCCATCATTGCGGCATTCAAATGCCCGATGAGCTTCCTTTCAACATTTGAGACATTTACTTGTCCCTTTAAGACAACTCCCTCCATGTTTCTTTCCACACTTTGAGCATAAGGGAAAACTCATCTTCTTTTTAGTTTGCTCTTTATATTTTCCTTTGAATTCCATTTTCCTCTTCTTATCAATCCCATATGATTGATGGGTTACTCCAATATCCATCTCAACCTTGAGAGCACATCGAATGATTTCATCGTAGCTATTGAAGTCCCTTATGGCTAACTCCCTTAGAAGACATGGTTTTAAGCCACTAAAGAATCGATCGATCTTACTCTCAGGCTGGATAATAATACCAGAATCATACGTTGCACGTATTGTAAAATTTTCTTTGTAGGTACCAAAAGATTCATCATCCTTTTTCTTTAGTTAATGAAACTCCTTCTCCATCATTGTTCTAAGAATACGAGGGAAGTACTTATTGAAAAATAAGTTCTTGAACTCGTCCCATCCCATTGACTCAATTTCTTCTCATGGCCTCGTATTCTTGATATGATTCCACCATTGATCAGCTTCACCTTCAAACTATAAACTGCTAAGATGAATTTATCATGTTCAGAACATTGAAGAATTGAAAATATCTTTTCAGTGGTACTGATCCATTGTTCATCCACTAATGGATCAGTAGACCCACTGAATGAAGGTGGACCCTGCCTCATGAAGGATTCAACAGAATGTTGCTCCTTCCTTTGCTCTTTTGGAAGTATAACATGATTCAATGCATGATAAAGTTGTGTGAGCATGGATACAAGATTTTTCCTTCCATCTCCCATAACGTTTGGTTGCTCAGGGGGACAATCATTGCATTGCCCATCACATTCAGCATTAACACGGTTCCTTCGGGTTCCAGCCATTGACTAAAACCAATAAGCATAATGTGAGAAACATTAATCATAATAGGAAAACCACATAATCATGAATAATATTTCACACTTAAGGTTTTATCATAGGTTACTCATGGCCACTTCTAAAACACTAATATTGTGTTCTATGCTTAGACTTATCCTTAGGGTTCTTACTAAGGCTTTCACATCCTAGTTTCCAAAGGTTCACTATACCTTTCCTATGATACCAACTATAACGCACCAAACATTACATATGTTGTTATTAATTCAGAATTGAAGAATAATTATTACAACATATAATAAAACCATGGTAGGACTGTATAGGTATTGTGTCTTTAGAAACTGGGAAACATAAACAACTAGTTCATACAACATCTTCATTATCTCCCATTTATTTCATCATATCTAGAGTCCCTTTTGGAATTTCCTAATTAATAACCTTCTTCCAGACCTGGGGAATGAAAACATACAAAATGGTGAGCTCAAATACTAAGTAATGGTAAACAAAAGAAATATCATATTCATAAGAACATAGCATTTCGAAAATATTAACCTGCAAAAGAGATCATAATATCATATCATGGGATAAATCATAGTGATGTAATGTAATCCTAATAATCATAACACAAAACATGAAACTTTTTGGCATACACACATAATCATAGAGAAACATTTCTTAGTATTCAGGACTCATTTCCAAGACTATCTTAGCAGAAAAAGTCCATTTCTGAACCGAGTTCACTCCTTGTTTCAGTCATGTTTCACTGAACCAGATTAACCTGCCATTCCAGCCATGTCTATCTCATTAAATATAAATCATTACCCAATTCATTGGAGGGAGATATAGGTCCTACCCATATCATAATGATACCATTGTTTTGTGTGCCACAAAATCATAAATCATACATCATAGCATAACGCATGTAATAAAAATGGGATTCTTAAATATCGTGCCATCATAACATAATCCATATAAGATAAAAGGGCTTCATAAAAATAATTACATCATAACATAATCAAGTTAATGTAAAAATTGGTATATAAATAGAACCATATATTATCATAGATGGAAAATAATTTTGATAAAATGCTTGAACTCCGTTCTTGAGGAAAATATCCTTTCTACTTCAAAAAAATTCATTTCTTAAAATGTCATAAAATTTCAAACTAAAATAATTTGATTAAAAATAATCCTGAAAATTTTTAAAGGACTCTTCATGGAAATAATGTTCTAAAAATCCATTCAGGTTGTATATTTTAAAAAAAATTCTTCTCGTACTTTGGCCTAAAAAGTCAAAAAAGTACCTCGTACAAAAAAAAACAAAAGATTCCTTTCATATATTTTACTAAAAACTCACCAAAGGGTCAAATTGGATTTATAAAACTGTAAGAGGATAGAAATAATGTTTCATATTTAGGAAAAATGTATGTGGATGATAAATATTCCCCAGTAAATTTTGAAGTATAAACAATCTGAGATAAAAATGAGATTGCGATATTTTCCCTTACCTTAGGTTCGATTTTCTTCGTATGTGTCCGAACCTCCTGTATAATGATTTAAATAATGTTATTGAATAATTCAAGAATCTTACTCATTGTTATGATATCATATATGGTCATATTATTAGCTTCATATTAGTAATATTTCATTGCTACATGTTATTCAGGTGTTTATTGCTTTTTGTTCTTATGAGTGTTTTGTCGAATAAATTCCTATTCTTTTTTTAGGTTATAGATACCTCATTTACAGAATGGTATTAGTGTAATATATATCATATTTATTCATTCAATTCATTTATATTATAATTAATCATTGAATATCATGTACAACGAGTCACATCACATCATGGAGACGGTAGGCCGTACATACGCACGAGCGATGATATCATTCCCATGATCGTGGAATTGTATTTAAGTGTATGTATACTATTTCTTAATCAATATCACATTAAAATAATCATATATATTTATTCTTTACACCATTATACCCATCCAAGTATGGTGGTGGTGGAAAAAAGATTACTCCACGACGTGGAGACGGTATTCCGTACGTACGCATGTGTAGTGATTTCGTATTCCGTAGGATGGATAGAAGGTGAAATAGGGTTTTTTCATATTTATAATAAAATATCAGTATATGAGTGATACTGATGCCATTACATCATAATGAAACAACTAATGAAGATAATGCATAAGAAGAAATAAAGTTGAATGAATCGGTAAAATACATTAACTCTTATTTGAAGCGCCTCTACTTAACGTCCTATTAGGGAACTAAAGATGGACTTTGAAGAAGACCATGACCTCTAGGATGTTTCTAGGGAAGTGGATAAGAGAAATTTGTAGGGTTTGGACGAGCATGAAGGCTCAAAGTGGTGTGAGGTGGAGAGGGAGGAGGTGCCATTTTATAAGGGAGGAGAGGGGCACCTTAGTTCTCCTCAAATATCTTTTTTCATTTTCTCAAAAAACCACTTTATGGTTGAGTGTGAACCTCACATACTGAATACAAAATTTCAAACACCACAAAAATTAACATCCTTCAGGTTTCAATATTCACCCAAAAACATCAAATTTCAAATTCAAGAAACAAAACTCGTCATTCAAAAAATCACACACAACAACACGATCTGCCTCGAGCCATGCTCCCAGATTTGCAATCAACCCTTTATCGACATCACATCAATTGTAATCAGAATCCTATAGAATAGAAAATCATCGCCACCATAAACAGAAACTAAAAACCATCGAAATGTCAGTTGACCCGTCGGAGCGTCAAACGAACTTCACCAGAGACATCTTCAACCTCGCCATCCACATATAATGATTTCACCTTCGAATCTAACCAAAATAAAAAACCAGAACCACCTTCATAGCATCTTAGTGAAACATCAGCTTCAACCAGACTAAAAATCAGGCCGCCTTCGAGAGAGCCATGGCTCACAGACCCAAAATCTCTACAAGAATCAAACAACAAGAAAACCAGTGCTGAACAAACCCTTACCATTGAAAAAACCACAATGGACATCTGACACAACACCGACATAGAATGGGCATAGCTGTGCAGGACGAGCCACCTTGAACCCAGAACTGATTAAATATCACATCCCAATGCTTCTTGCTGACCACCACACCTGACCGACTAGGAGAGGAGAAATGGGAGCTGAAGCCAGAGCAGATCTAGAATCGTCTAGGCACCTTAGAAAAAACATAAAATATTAATTTATAATAAAGACATATTCGGTTTTCAATAGATCAAAATTGATTTATTTCAAAGCTAAGGTGGGGATGGGTCTAAATCCTCTCAACTAATTGATTTTAGAGAAGTTTAGGTTACTATTTTAACCTTATCATTTAGATTTAACTCTAAGTTAAATAATTTATCTTTTACAGTTTCTTCTTGTTTTCTTACATTATATGGATAATAAAATTACTATATCAAGCCAAAAAAACCACAAGTTGTTAATTATTAATAGATATAACGTTATCTAAGTCATTTTTTCGAACCTTATATTTTTAGGAATAAAATAACAATTATTAATATAATATTTGTTTAAAACCACATTTTACTCCTTGTATTAACCATGTCTCTCAGATTTTCAAAATTCCACCCATAGAAGCAGTAAAATTATGTTTTATGTATATTTTCAAACTCTCCTAGGAGGAGGGTAAATGACAGTGAAAAGTTCAATAAATTTTTTATATATTTAAAATTATTATAAAATGACTCCAGTGAATTACTTTGAACTAATATAGTTATTATGTATCAATTTTTACCTAAAATAAATTTAAATAAAATAAATAATTATTTAAATAAAAATTCGGTTTTAAAATAGTAACCTAGTGTTTTCACTATTCATCAAAAATTGAATATTTTCAAAAAACTACCAAAAATTTAACCTAGGCTAATTTCGATATTTGGAATCCATAAATGAAGTCCATTTTGAAATATAAAATTTTTAAAATTTCAAAAAGTGGGCATTAGTATTCATAACGGGATGTTTTAATAATCTTTTTATAGCATATCATTGTTTAGTGAAACTCGATATTGCGTACAACACAAGCTATCGAGGAAGGTCGCGATTGCGTGTAAAGAAAGCCAATCTAGTGTTCTATGTAGTGAAATATTCCTTAGATGATTTATATAACATAAAAACATAATATTTCTCATAAAAATCTCGGGTGTTACAACTGTTCACTGATGAAACTGTTCAATGAATTGGAAATTTGTAAAATTATTAGGGATACGTCACCTTGACCTACCGGAACACCTCAAACACAATTTTTTCACAAATTAATTGACCATAGAGTTCCATGCCATTACATTAAATACCTCTCAAAACATTCTCATCCTCGAGAATTAAAAAACAACCTAAAGAGACAAAAAAATGGGGTCCGAACAACCACCCATCGAGATACCTCTCAAAAGAGTGCAAGCTGCAAAATAAGCAAAAGAAATTCCTAAACAAAACATTAAAGGTCTAACCAGAAAGGGAACATAATTACATGAAAAGAATTAAACATCAAACAACTCTGGGTACCGAGCACATATTTGTGACTCATGTTCCCAGGTACTCTCCTCCATTCCACCATATCGCCACAAGACACAAACTAAGGGGATAGAAAAACTGTGCAACACCTTCTCCCTGCGGTCTTGGATCACCACAGGTCGCTACTCAGAGGTTGCATCATCATCAAAATTGATCTCTCCCCCAATCGATGATGTGAGAGTCATCATGATGATATTTACGGAGCTATGATACATGGAAACATCACGAATCTGACTCATCTTTGGGGGAAGTGCTACTCGATTCACCACAACTCCTACAAGAGCTAACACCTTGAAGGTCCCAACAAACTGGGGAGAAAGACTACATCCATGACCAAACCTTTTCTGCCCACGATGGGGGGTCACATTCAGAAACACATGATCCCCATAAATAAACTACAAGGGTCTCTTCCTTTGATCAGCATATGATTTATGATGATCTTGGACTGTCTTCATCCTCTCATGAATCACCTGGACCATCTCTGTTGTTTTATGCACTAGTTCCAGTCCAAGAATTGATGACTCTCTGACCCCAGTCCAACAAAATAGAGAATGGAATGGTTGACCATACAAGGCATTAAATGGTTCCATACCGATGGTGGAGTGAAAACTATTATTGTAAGCGAACTCCACCAAGGGTAAGTGCCTCAACCATGAACCTCCAAAATCATGAACACAAGAGAGTAACATGTCTCCAAGATTCTGGATTGTTTGCTCTGTCTGACCATCCATTTGGGGATGAAATGCAGTGCTATCACATAGTTGAGAACTGAAATCATGTTGGAGACCTCTTCACACCCTGGAGGTAAAATGAGGATCTCAATCAGAAATGATCTTCCTAGGGACTCCAGGAAGTCTCACCACCTCCTCTAGATACTACCTCGACAAAAATTCCACTGATCATGACTCCTTGATCTCTACGAAGTGGTCCGATTTTTTTAAACGATCCACAACAACTCAAATAACATCATTTCCTCCCGGTGCTCGAGGTAAACTAGTAACAATGTCCATTGATATGCCCTTCCACTTCCACTGAGTAATCTCTAATGGATGGAGAAGACCACCAAGAACACGGTGTTCGACCTTAACCTTCTGGAAGATTAAACATCGAGACAGAAACTCCACAACTTCACGCTTCTTCCTAGGGAACCAAAACTAGATCCTCAAGGCTTAGTACATCTATTTCTTTCCAGGATGCACTGCTAATGGTGAACTATGGAACTCTATGAAAACCATCTCGTGGATCTTCAAGGGAACAAAAATACTTCCATGATACAATACTCAATGTTGTTCGTCCTCCGACCAACCATCAGGGGCCCCACCACAAACAACTCGGTCTCTCCAACCCTCCACCTCTGGATCTCCCAACATGAACTCTTCCTCCTTCTACATCAGGGATGACTGTACCATCATCTCAAAAATAAAACCTATACCCCCAAATTCTTCCATATCAAGATGGAATGCAGACATTTGTTCCATTACTCTCCAGGAATCACCGAATTCATGCACAATATCTATAGGTGACTTTTAACTCAGCACATCAGCTACAACATTCCCTTTTCTAGGAGTATATGATATTTTGAAGTCGTATTCATATATGAACTCCATCCACTGACGTAGTCGTAAGTTCAAGTCACTCCGGGAGAACACATACCTCAAACTCTTATGATCTGTGAAAACCACAATGAGATCACCAATGAGGTAATGTCTCCACAACACCAGAGAAAACACCAAGGCTACCAACTCAATATCATGGGTGGAATAGTTGCGTTCATCAAGATTCAACTGCCGAGAACCATAAGAAAAAAATGACATCTACTTCATGAGAACATAGTCTATCCCTAGATGTGAAGCATCACAGAAAACATCAAACTGAACTCCCTCAACTGGAAGAAAAAGGACTAGAGCACTTACTAACTTCTCCTATAGAAACTCGAAAGATTCCTGACACCGATCAGTCCATATGAATGCCTGATCCTTCCTAGTCAAATCCGTTAGAGGAGTCTCAACTCATTAGAAATTGGCTACGAACATCCTGTAGTAGCCTAGGAGACCAAGGAAACGTTGCAACTTTGATACTATTATGGGGGATGCCCAAGACAAAACTACATTCATATTTGATTAATCCACAACTACTCCCTATTGGTACACAACATTCCCTTAGAAATGGACTTCTCAATCCCAAAACGCACACTTCTACAACTTTTAAAATAGCTAATGTTGGCGAAGAACTCCCAAAATGGCCTATAGATTCTCTACATGCTCTACTTCAGATGTGGAGTACACAAGGATGTCGTTGATTAAAACTACCAAAAACATGTCCAGGAGCTCACGAAACACATCATTCATCAATACCATGAATACAGCTGGAGAATTTGTTACACCAAATGTAATTACCATGAACTCATAATGCCCATGACGACAATGGAATGCAGTCTTCAGGATATCCTCATCCTTCACACGCATCTTATGATATCCTGACAGCAAGTCGATCTTTGAGAACCAACTCACACCCTTAAGTTGATCAAATAAGTCATCAATTCACAGAAGAGGATAGCGATTCATTATTTTCACATTGTTTAAGAGATGATAATCGACACAAAACCGCAAACTGCCGTCAGAATTCTTCACTAAAAGAACTATTGCACTCCACGGTGACACACATGGCCAAACAAAACCACACTGCAACAGATAATCAACCTATATTCATAGCTCTCATAACACAGAAGGGGCCATCCTATATGGATACATAGAGATAGGAGATGCTCCTTGCTATAGTTCGATCACAAACTCAATCTCTCATTGAGGGGGTAATGCTACAACCTCTGCTGGAAAGACATCAAGGTACTCCTCTATCACCCTGGGAAACACCAAATTCTGAACCTTTTAAGAACTCAACATCATATCAACCATCATGGATGATAAGGATGGAACATGCCTATGACCCATCGGAGGATCTCACTCACCAAAAAACACCACTGGCTCTCCATCTGCACCAATAAAGATGAACTTCTTCTTGAAATAATCCACAATATCCTTCATTGAATACAACCAATCAATTCCGAGGACAACATCATATGGATTTATTCAAAAAAAATGGAAATCTCCCGATGAGCGGTGTTTCTCCAATAGTAGCTCACAATCTCTACATACTTCAAACAAGTCAGCTCAACCTCCAACTGGAGTAGACAATGAAAAGGGAACTAGAATCCACTCTACATTAAGTCCCAAAGCATGGACAAGGTCAGTTGTTATGAAGGAGTGTGTTGCTCATGAATCAATCAAGGCATACACTATGGTAGAAAACATGGAAAGGGTACCTCGAACGATGTTTGGCTCACCTGAAGCTGGCAAAGCTAGAGCATGAAGCTGACCATAACCTCCTCTATGGCCTCTCTGACCCTGAGGATGACCACCACCATGGATACGCTCTACTCTCTGAGGATGGGGAGCATCATGGGGATGTCTTATACCTGCCCCATCTAACCTCTACTGTTCTAAAGCTGGTGCAACTGGATGCTGCTTCCTTGATTGGAACTACCTCAATAGAGGAACCTGGAGTGTATCACCCGGTGCACGATGACCACTCTGAAAGGTGGGGAACTCCCCCTACTGAGGACCATGACCACCACAAGATAAAAAAGCACCTGATCCCTTGGAATAGGCCGGAGAGTTTCTGCCTCTGGAGAAATGAGATGTGAAGGGCTGGGACCTACCCCCTGTTGAATGGAAACTCTTCTGCCCTGAAAACTGAGAACCCCAGACCATAGTTCTACTTCGTGAGGAATCAGGTCAATTCCGCTCTCGTTATGTTCCAGTCGGGGAAAAATTTCTTTCAACAACCTCTGCCCTCTCCAGCACTTCAAGATATTTTTTCCGCATAAATGGGGTGAAATAGCACTGGATCTCTGGATGCAAAGCCTCTTCAAAATGCCTCTCCCTATCCACCTCATCTGGCAGAAGGTCTGAAGCATATCGTAAAAGGTTCCTGAAACTGATTCCAAACTCCCGAACACTGGATCTCCCCTGTCAGAGGGTAATAAGCTCATGTTGACTGGATGACTTCGTAGTCGATGAAATAATCTCAACTCTAAACTTTTCTTGGAACTCCTTATATGAGATCGTTGACTCCTCACGATACATGAGGAACAAGAACCACCATTGCCTCACTGCTCCATACAACATCATCACATCCAAGGACACCCATTTCTCCTTCCAAGCACATATTGAACTGAATCCAATCTAAACCTCCTCTAACCAGTCTTCCATGACTACATCTGGAAAGGATCCCTCAAACTTGTATAGACTCTAGCACTGAAACTATCAGTGTGTCTTCCTCCAAGTGTCATCGTCGTCAACCTCTACCCTGGGGCGATCTACTGGAACATCATGCTGGACATTTTCTGTGCAAATCTGACAAGGACATCGACCTGGACTCATTCCTATAAAATAACAACCTTATAGTTCTTAAAAATAGAATATGGATGACTCAAAATTAATTATTTTATTTTTTTCATTTTTTCATTTTAGTTTAACCTATCCCATGGTCTACCCATACTAACATTGGCACAAAGAAGGATGATTCATGATCCTTTCCTAGGTCCCTACCCTGCAACTAGTATCAACATGTTTAGTAGCCATTTTAAACTTAAAGGTCCATACATCAGATCATATGGGGCCCTACATGCCTATGTCTCAGTCGGTCTCAAGTGTTTACCTCACTAGATAAACAAGAATGACACCATTGACCTACCAACCCATGAAACCTCACTAGTGCCTAACTCCAAACTCCATCCTTTCCCTCAACAAGAACTCTGGTACCACTATGTCATGACCCCCTCCCCACAAAGTGTACCCCTCCTGGGATGACAATGTGAGAAGGGAAATAATGACCCCCCGAGTCTTGCCTCTAGTAAGCCATGGGTTGGCAACTAGCACCGAGGGTGTAATAACACACAAAATGGGAGGCATTACCCTCTAAGAGAGCACATGCATAAGAGAGAGATAAGATAGACACCAATCAACTCCAAATCAGACTACAATATAAACTAAAACCCAAGTACACATATGAAATGTCATGCATAAGTACTACAACTAAAAGGGAAAAAACTGCATGTACCAAAAAGAAAGTAAAAACATCAGCAACCACAAGCCCGAACAGCTCATAAAATGACAAGATAGTAAACACCAACCTGATTTCCAACCTGCTCCAAGTGACCTGAAAAACAGTTTTTATATACATAGGGTGAGTGTAACAGTATACTTAGTAGGATCCTCCCCGAAGCCTCTTGTGAAAAAGTAATGAAAGCGTGATAAAGCATAGTGAAAAACAAGTGAAACTAACTCATCACCTAAACAGGTATACTATGTTACCAACCTCACCATGGATACTCTCACCAAGTAACACATACAAAACTATATTATATAATAATTAATATCAAGGGTACCGAGTTACTACTTCCCCATTGGTTTGCTGCTTTGACCCAATGTCGCACGCCCTGAGCATTTCTCAAAAAAGGCTTGCCCGTAGACACCAAGGTGAAGCACCACAATATGTGTAACATTTCAAGTAAATAAATAATATTACATTCTAATGTCTATCAATATTTGTGAATAAAATTTTAATATTAATTTAATGGTAATTCTATGCTCGATGGAGTACCCAATACACAACAGTGAGTTTCTTTGAAATCTTACGTTGCACACAAATAATATATTAATATTATAATAGTTAACTCCTAGCCGTTTTAATGGCGGGAATGAACAGAAATAACAACAAAATTATTACATATGTTTGTTAAATATTTTTACTTTTATCTAATAAATGATAGAGGCTTAAAATCCAAATGAATCCAATTTTATGAATAAATACTCTAATATTTTTAAAAGATTGTTTTACCGCCTTTTGATGGAGAACCATTTTTAAATATAAATTTTGACAATTTTATATGCTCTATTTATCAAAATAAACTTATTCGTTATGATTTGGACATTGAAATTTACATTGGTTAAATTTTTGGTATTTTTATGACAATGTTCAGTTTTTAAGGAATAACGAAAAATACTGCATTTTACATCAAAAATGCTTTTTCATCTAATTTAAATATATAGTTAGATTATTCTTTTAATTTGTTTTAAAGTTTAATTAGATTATATTTTTACAATTTAATTCAATGGTGGTCATTAGAATTAATTTCACTTTGAAAATGGACATAAACAAGTGCCAATCTTTTCATAGATATTGCTTCACAAAAACCCGCTATTTGTTTTAACAATGAGAATTATTTTTTAAATTAATTATTGAAATTAATTTATTTGGAACTTGTTAAAATATATTCCATATTTGGAATCATAAGGTTAAAATTATGTAATTAATACTCTCTTGTTTTTTGGACATTATGAATAGTAAAAATAGTAATTATCATTAATTATCGTGGTTAATTAGTAATCGGGAAGTTAATGATTTTAAAATAATATCATAATAATAACAAATGACCCCAAATTGAGTCCTAATGCTACTGTTTGTGTCATGGAAGACCACGGTATGCCTTGTGCAAAACTTTGGGACCCCTTGGAATCATTGTTGTGTGATAGTGACACTTTATCATTTTATTTTTAAAGAAAGGAGAATATCACTAAAGAATGTATCACCCTAGAAAAACATTTTTAGTTTTGTCTGTGTAAATGATATCTAAGAATATAAAACTTCATTGGAAATCTAAAAGTATTTGCTACATCATAGTATTTTTTTTATAATTTTTAGACATTAAATAAATAAATTAATTTATGACACCATGATTATGCAACAATTACCTCATTAATTAACGATTTAAATAAAATGAAAAGATAATGTAAAATATATGACATAAACTTTTCAAAGACCTATTGGATGAGTATATTTCGAACCCGTATCACATTATCCTCGAAATATATCATTGTGAGACCTTTAAAATCCGAAACTCATTTTAAAATAATGTAACATTTCCTAACTTTCAAAGAGTGCCCCTCCTCCCTCTTATAAAAGGCCCCCACCTCTACCTCCTTACCCACACCTCTCAAGCCTTTGGCTTGGGCAGGACCCTACCAATTTCATCTCTCCACATCCCTATATTAATCATTAAAGAATCACCTTAGGCAGAAATCTTTTCAAGAAACCATTTTGGTTCAAACCAGAGGGAGTTTCCCGATTTAAAGGTAATGTCTTCTCTTATGTTCTTTGGTTTTATTTTTCTTCTCAAACCCCCTAAACTCATTTTATTCCTTTCTATTATAACAACACCAGTATCTTAAATATACTAAGATTTTTTTATAATATGGATTCAAGAAACACTTACACACACATCCATATAATGTTTAATGAACATACTGTTTTTGTGGATAGCGAATTACTGCCTCACGAAACGATGATTGTTCAATATTCTTTTAACACCTTTAAAGGTGGCCATTATGATGTCACTATATTTTATATATTATATATATGTTATTTATGTTTTCTATATGCTTCTGTATTTTATATTTAAAACATACCTTTATTCATTTTATGTTGTTCAAATTCGATAATTTCGTATGAGGAAGTGTGGACTATCGCCCTTTCTAGTGATGTGACTCATTCATGCAATACATGGAATGTATAAAGAATGAAATTAATGAACTTATGTGACATATATACTTTATATATTATACTGGAACTATAATATGTATATCTCTCAATTATTTTTAATTTCATTAATATGACAAAGAAATGAAAGTAGCGTTCATGCATACGTACGGCCTACCGTCTCCATGAACGGTGCATTTCATTTCTTTTTATCTCCAATTTTTATGGAATAGTATAAAATGAATATTTAATAGATATATATGATATTTTAATCATTAGTAATATTCTGTAGATGATGTAATTATAACTATATGGACAATTCTTTTCAAACAAGTTTATTATTGACTCATGTACCAAACATCGACAAAAACATCTGATTTGAACTCACATAATTAACTAATTATTATAATAATATAATGTGTGATATGAATTTAATAATAATAATTAATGTAGGTCCTTAATAAATTATAAATTGACAAAAGTTTATTATTCCGGAATATATTGAAACAAACAAGACAAGTCGGACTTAAGGTAAGAGATCCAACCTCTCTCTTTCTATTTAAGTACTCATTTTTATGTAAATTTCTTTAAGCCCATATTTATTAAGTTGGGGGATGTTATTTTATATTCATAATGATGTAAATTTTACTTTAATATTATGAGAGACCCTATTTGATCTCACCAATTCATTTTTGGAAGTTTTATGTGGCGTCGTTAGGCTGCCGAATTTTCATAAGGGGATTTTCATCTCACTTTTTGTTCCCGTGAGATTCATGCTACAATTTCAACTATTTCCATTCATGTGGAGTATGTACTGCCCATTATTTTATTATTTTTATAATATACTATAATTTATATGTATTTACATCTTCATTGTATGACCCTTCTTTCACGGGGTGTACGTTTCGAAAGTTCCTAAATCGGTAAGGGAACCTTTCAGACTCCTTTCTTTATGACTTATATTGTTATGTCTTTTAATATACATATTTTTATGTTGGGATATGTTCTTATATATCCTTATTGATATAAATTTTATGTCCATGTGATGGACACCATTTTCTATCTCATCAAAAAATTTTATGAATTTTAAAGTGACGCCGTTAGGCTGTCGAATTTTACCAAGGGAACTTATTAACCCAATCTAGATTTCATTAGGTTCCACATGTAGTTATTGAATATGTCATCCATTGAATATGTTTGAATGACCTTTGATTGTTTTACACTTAATATCCACTAATATTGGGTGTATTTATATTTGTCACACATAATTATGAGGTTGATTTATCCTTAATTTAAGGATACCTTCTTTATAAGGGATTTTATCTCATTTTACATTTCAATTGAGAATTAATTGTTTTGATGCACCAATTGACTCTTATATGGTGTATATACTGTAATTTGGAATATTATATCATGAATCTATTTATTCTCATGATATTATAAAGTTTTGATTATATGTTATTCCTCCATTATTTTATTCAATTGTCTCTTGTTTTGTTAAAACCCTTTAACTAAAATATCGTTTTAAATGTTTTAATGATTTATTCTTATAAATATTTCTCATTAGCATCCATGTTTTCAAAATGATTTTAAGGATTTATTTATATGGTTATTAATGGTTTAAAATTTTAAAATCTTCAAAGTGGTATGGGACACTTTGATTCAAAAATATCTTTATTAAATTTTTTAAATGGCTTTGAAAATGGTTTTTAGAATGGATTCATTATTTCAATATCTTAAAATTTTATATTGTTATTAAAATGTGGGAATGTTATATTTCCATTATTCTTAAGTTATGTGCTATGATTATGTTATGGTTCTTGGGAATTATTTATGAAGACTGGTGGTTCCGTGATAAACTAAGGTCGGGTGAGCCCGATATAGCTCTCCAATGCATTGGGTAATGCGAAGGGGTTAAACGTTAAGGTTTCTCTGAAGAGATTTAGAGAATATACTGTGATGGGTATTCTAAACATAACCACGAGGGTTACTCCCTAGGTATGAATGTTATGAATGCCTCATGTTACCTTTATGTATTTTGATTTCTATGATTTATTCATGATTTGATGAGGTATGTTAAAATGTGTGTATGTTTTATGAGTAAAGTATGATTTCATTCATGGACTAATGTTTTCATTTGATACATTTATATCCCTTACTGAGATTTTTATTCCCATCCCATTTTTTTGAAATGTTTTTCATAGGTCAAGGGAATGGTAAATGATATGATGATAGTGTCAAGGAAGTGTCAAGAAAGAATCCATGTTTTATTTTAAATATGTTTCTGTTAATGGTAAAAAAGAGTACTATCATTTATGTAACCACTTTGTTTAAATGTGGAATGTGATGCATGATTTATGATCTAATTCTATAAAACTAAAAACCTGAAAAAATCCTCAACATGAATTCTTGATATAAATCAAGATTAAGTAATGTTTAAGTCTGGGACTTATAGTTGGTATCAAAGGTCGGTTTAGATAACTTTAGAGGTTAGAGTGTTGTTTAAGAAAAAGTGACAAGTTGTGTATAACCACAATGGTCAGTATATTTGATGGAGTCACTGTTTTTTTTAAAGTTAGAATGTGTTTGAGATAACTTGGAGAAGTATATCATGGTGTTTATCTTCCTCATTATTATATGATATACTCACACTGACCTTTTTGGTTTTAGTAAATGGATGGATCTAACAGGCACCAATGTAATAGTGAATTTGAAGAAAACTGTGACGGTTTTATGAAAGAACAACTGAATGATATGGGAGCTACAATGAGAACTCTTGTGGTTATCCTCAACCAACTATTTGGAGTCATGATTGACCACCTGATCTTTAATGATTTTTATAAGGCATCGTATATGCGAGAAACATATCCCTATGGATGTTCAGGTAATAATCATAAAGTTAAGTACGTTCAAAAACCTATGTGTCAAATATGTGGAATGAAACACATAGGAAAATGGTTTAAAGGGACAGAAAGATTCTATAGATGTGGAAATGAAGGTCATAAAGCAAGAACCTACCATGGAAAAATGATGCATCTAGTTGACTCTAGGAAAGGGAAAGAAGTTCTTTCTAAAGGATCAATTGAATGTTTCAAATGCGGTGTCCATGGTCATTATGCAAACACTTATCCTACGAAGAAGTTTCTGGAATGAGGTCACCAAGATCATACAAATATTCGTTTACCAATACCTAATTCCATTCCTATTGAGGATGAAGAAAATGAAAATGACCAGTGAAAGGTATGGATTATTTCATAACATATGTTTTCCTATTTTTGGAATCTGACGATATGATTCATGGTTTTGTTTTTAGGAAAAAAGTATTTCAGAATAAGTTGAAAATGAATGTTTAATGGATCATGAAGAATTTTGAATGAGTAATAAGTCAACATATAAGGGATTCATGAGTTATGGTAGATTTTAGGATGGTGAAATTCTTAAATGTATTATGTCTCTTTTGATGATGTCGTTACATTAGAAGACATTTAATAGTATATGTAACCCTGATGTTTGATATATGAAAATTTTATTCAAGGAATAATTATCCTTTCTTCTGTGGATATAGTTATGAAGATTCATTTGGGTTTATATGATCCTCGAATTTGAGGCAATTACTGGTTAATACATTTTGGGTTGAAAAATGAAAGTTATTAGATAACCATTATGGTTAAAATATGTTAGGGTTATTTTTGAGATTTATAAAACGGACAACCCATAAGATGGGTGACAACCCATCGCGTCTGGAAAGGCCACATAAATCGAACCCAGAACCGAAGGGTGATAAAGGTTCCTGGCCTACCACTAGAATACGTGAAGTCCCTGGTTAGTATGACTTATACTTTTTAGTTAAATGATTCTATGGATCAAGAATAAGTTGATTTTGGGAACTTATGTTTTATTAAATTGATATCCTTAACGTATGAAAATTATTTGGTGACTGATTAATAAAGGTTATTTTGGAAGATGATCTCTCTTTCATGGAAAAAAATATATGCCTATAGAATATAGAATATTTTGGGATTTCAATTGAGGAGGAACGGTGTAATTTGATTTTGGAAGTTTCTATGATTTCATAGTGGATATATGATGTTTTGGTTTATTTATGAAAATGATTAACCTATCATGAAGAATATGTGATTAGGTTAGTTACTTTTCAATATTAGACTTTAAGAGTAGCTGATATTATTTTGGAAAAATATGTTAAGAAGTATCTTAGGAGACTATGTGATTAAATCCTTGAGAGATATGGGTTTCAATCTTAGTATGGTTTATATTGACGAATTTTATGTATAGATGTTTATTGAATGGTCTTTGTTGAAATTTGGGTTTTTTTGACATGTTTTGGAGATTAGGGGTAGTTTTTTCTTTTTGTAAAACCAATTATCTTTTTTGGGTATTATTTGATATCATACTAAACTTTTTGGTTTGGTTTTGGTTAAGGTCTAAAGACATGGGAAATATATAGTTCTCATTTATGGATTAGGCGATTCTCAAGAACTTGATTATATTACTATTAATGAGAAAAAGTCTTCCTAAATACTCGCCTTTTGGAGAAAATATGAGTTTGACTAAGGAATATAGTAAAAGTTAAAAGTATACATGACATGTAAGTATGTTTCATTATGATTTAGTTCAGCTGAAAAATAAATTCCTCAATGAAAAGTCACTTAAAACAAAAATCTTGTCTATTAACTTTTCCTACTGAGGAGTCAAATACTGTTTAACCCATCACATGTTTCTGATTTTCTTGTGGTTAACATTTTCCTAGACATGTTTACTATCACCCTCCATCAGATCATGACCCTTTGTTTTATATTCCATATAAATATTTTCCTATTTTTAATCTTATTATTGGTTAACTAGGGTGACCTTTTTACTTATCTCCCTTTCATTTAAAGTGATAGTTTTACTGACTCTTGTTTTGATGTGAGACTTTCAATGATGTTTCCAAGCCCATTTTTTTAAATTGCGAGGAAGAAATTCCCAAAAGGGGGGAAGGATGTAACATCCCAGGTAAATAAATAATATTAAATTTTAATTTTTATCAATATTTTTGAGTAAAATGTTAATATTACTTTAAAGGTAATTCTATGATCGATGGCGTACCCAATACACAACAACGAGTTTCTTGGAAATCTTACGTTGCACAATAATAATATATTAATATTATAATAGTTAACGGTTAGCCATTGTAATGGGGGGGGAATGAACAGAAAAAACTACAAAATTATTACATATGTTTGTTAAATATTTTTACATTTATCAATAAATGTTAGAGGATTAAAATCCAAATGAATCCAATTTTAAGAATAAATACTCGAATATTTTTATAAGATTGTTTTACCGCCTTTTGATGGCATACCTTTTTAAATCTTACTTGTGAAAAATTTATAATCTCTATTTTTCAAAATAAAATTATTATTTTTGATTGGGACATTGAAATTTACTTTGGTTAAATTTTTGGTATTTTTCTAAAAATTGTCTTTTTTTTAATGAATAGCGAAAAATACGGCATTTTACATCAAAACTGCTTTTTCATCTAATTTAAATATATGGGTTTATTATATTTTTAATTTTTTTTAAGTGTAATAAGAATATATTTTTACCATTTAATTCAATGGTGGTCATTAGAGTTAATTTCACTTTGAAAATGGACATAAAGAAGTGCCAAAATTTTCATAGATATTGCTTCAAAAAAACCCGCTATTTTTTTTTGACAAAGGGAATTATTTTTAAAATTAATTATTGAAATTTATGTATATGTAATTTTTTAAAATAGATTCCATATTTGGAATAAAAAGTTCCAAATTATGTAATTAATACTCTTGTTTTTTGGACATTATGAATAGTAACAATGGTAATTATCTTTAATTATCGTGATTAATTAGTAATCGAGAAGTTAAGGATATTAAAATAATATCATAATAATAAAAAATGACCCCAAAATGTGTCATAGTGCTACTGTTTGTGTCATGGACGACCATGGGATGCCTTTTTCCAAACTTTGGGACCCCATGGAATCACTTTTGTTTGATAGTGTAACAATCATTTTATTTTTAAAGATATGAGAATATCACTAAAGAATGTATCACCCTAGTAAAAAATTTTAAGTTTCTTTTGTGTAACTGATCTATTAGAATATAAATATTAATTGGAAAGATAAAAATATTTTCTAAATCATAGTATTTTTTTATAATTTTTATACATTAAATAATTTAATTTATTTATGACATCATGATGATGCAACGATTACCTCATTATTTAATGATTTAAATAAAATGGAAAGATAATGTAAAATCTATGATTTATACTTGTCAAAGACATATTGTATGAGTATATTTATAACCCTTATCACCTTATCGTAGAAATATATCAATGTGGGACCTTTAAAATCCGAAACTCATTTTAAAATAAAGTAACATTTCTTGACATTCCCAGAGTGCCCCTCCTCCCTCATATAAAAGGCCCCCACCTCTACCTCCTTACCCACACCCCTCAAACCTTTGGGTTAGACACACCCTACCCATTTCATCTCTCAAAATCCCTCTCTTCATCATTGAAGACTCACCTTAGGCATAAATCTCTTCAACAAACCCTTTTGGTTCAAACCAAAGGGAGTTACCCTATTGAAAGGTAATGTCTTATCTTGTGTTCTTTGGTTTTATTTTTCTTCTCAAACCCCCTAAACTAATTTTATTTATTTATATTGTAACAATACCAGTATCTAAAATATACTATATTGTTTTTATAAGAAGGAATCTAGCTACACATACACACACATCTGTCTAATGGTTAAAGAACATACTGTTTTTGTGGATGATGAATTACTGTCTCACAAAACGATGATTGTTCAATATTCTTTTAACACATTTAATGGGGACCATTATGATGTCACTATATTTTATATATGATATATATGTTATTTATGTTTTTTATATGCTTCTGTATTTTATATTTAAAACATACCTTTATTATTTTCATGTTGTGCAAATGCGATAATTTTATATGAGAAAGTGTGGACTACTGCCCCCTCAAGTGATGAGACTCGTTCATTCAATACATGGAATGTATAAATAATGAAATTAATGAACTTATGTGACCTATATAACATATATATTATAATTTAATTATAATATATATATATATATATATCTTTCAATTATTTTTAATTCCATTAATATGACAAAGAAATGAAAGTAGCGTTCATGCGTATGTTCGGCCTACCATCTCCATGAATGGTGAATTTCATTTCTTTTTATCTCCAAATGTTATGGAATAGTATAAAATGAATATGTACTGGATATATATAATATTTAAATCATTAATTATATTCTGGAGAATATTTACTTATAACTACATGGACAATTCTTTTTAAACAAGTTCATTTTTGACTCAAGTACCAAACATCGACAAAATTATCTGATATGAACTCACATAATTAACTAATTATTATAAAAATATAATATGTTATATAAATTGAATAATAAAAACTAAATGAAGAATTTAATAAATTATAAATTGAAAAAAATTTATTATTTAGGAATATAATGAAATGAACAAGACAAGTCATACTTGAGGTAAGAGATCCTACCTCTCTATTTCTTTTTAAGTACACTTTTTAATGTAACTTTCTTTAACCTCATATTTCTTATGTTGGAGGATGTTATTTTTTATTCCTATTTCTGTAAATTTTATGTTAATATGATGATAGACCCTATTTGATCTCATCAATCCATTTTTGGATGTTTTTTGTGGCACCTTTAGGCTGCCGAATTTTCATAAGGGGATTTTCATCTCACTTTTTATTCCCGTGAGATTCAGGCTACATTTGCCACTATTTCCATTCGTGTGGTGTATGTAATGCACTTTATTTTACTATTTTAATAATAAGCTCTCATGTATGGGTAATTAAATCTTCATTTTATGACCCTTATTTCATGGGGTGTATGTTTCGAAAGTTTCCCAAATCGGTAAGGGAACCTTTAACACTCCTTTTTTTAAGACTTATTTTGTTATGTCTTTTAATTTACATCTTTTTAAGTTGGGATATGTTATTCTATATCCTTATTGATGTAATTTTTTTGTACAAGTTATGAGATATCATTTTCTCTCTCATCAACTAATTTTATGAATTTTAAAATGACGTCGTTAGGCTGTCAAATTTTACCAAGGGAACTTTTTAACCCAATTTCGATTTCTTTGGGTTCAACATGTAGTTATTGAATATGTCATCCGTTGAATATGTGTGAATGAAAATTTATTGTGTTACACTTAATATCCACTTATATTGGGTGTATTTATATTCTTCACACATAATTATTAGATTGATATATCCTTAATTTAAGGATACCTTCTTTATAAGGGATTTCATCTCATTTTACATTTCTATTGAGACATCATTATAGATATGCACCAATTCACTCTTATATGGTGTATATACTTTCCTTTGGAATATTATATCATTAGTCACTTTATTATCATGATATTAAAATGTTTTTATTAAATGTTACTCCTCAATTATTGTATTCAAGTGTCTATCATTTTGTTAAAACCCGTTAACTAAAATATAGTTTTAAATGTTTTAATGATTTATTCTTATAAATATTTCTCATTAATATCATTGTTTTAAAAACGTTTTTAAGGATTTATTTATAAGGATGTTAATGGTTTAAAATGTTAAAATCTTCAAAGTGTTATGGGACACATTGATTCAAAAATATCTTTATTAAATGTTTTAAATGGTTTGAAAATGGTTTTTAGAATGGATTCATTATTTCAATATCTTAAAATGTTATATTGTTATTGAAATGTGGGAATGTTATCTTTCCTTTATTATTAAGTTATGTGCTATGATTATGTTATGGTTCTTGGTCTGTGTTTATGAAGACGAGTGGTTCCGTGATAAACTAAGGGCGGGTGAGCTCGATGTAGCTCTCAAATTCATTGGGTAATGCGAAGGGGTTAAAAATTAAGGTTTCTCCGAAGAGATTTAGGGAATATACTGTGATGGGTATTACAAACGTAACCATGATGGTTACTCCCTACTTAAAAATGTTATGAATGCCTCGAGTTACCTTTAGGTCTAATGATTTCTATGATTTATTCACGATTTGAGGAGGTATGTTAAAATGTGCATATGTTTTATGAGTAAAGTATGATTTCATTCATGGACTAATGTTTTCATTTCGTACTTTTATATCCCTTACTGAGATTTTTATTCTCATCCCATGTTTTTGAAATGTTTTTCATAGGTCAAGGGAAAGGTACATGATGTGATGATAGTGTCATGGAAGTGTCAAGAAATAATCCATGTTTTATTTTAAATATTTTTCCGTTAATTGGAAAAATGAGTAAAATCTTTTATGTAACCACTTTGATTAAATGTGGAATGTAATGCATGAGTTAGGATCTAATTCTCTATAACACTAAACCTGAAAAGATCCTTAACGTGTATTCTTGAAATAACTCAAGATTAAGTAATGTTTAAGTCGGGGGCCTTATAATATGCACCTCGTGAAACAAAACCACCACGTCCACACACAAAAGTAACCACGTCTTTTCCGAGAGACACCACTTCTCTCATAACGTGTATCATATGTTGAGTATTACACCTGAATCCATTACAGCCCATACACCAAGTAAGGATCCTCAAGCCATCACAGCTTATACACGTTACACCTATAGTAGTCCATAGAAAACTATATCCAGAATACATGTGTGTGAATAACCACAAGCCATTACAACCCTCTACACACATATAAAGTGAAAACTAAACAATGTTCCTACCAGCACAAGTAACTTTCAAGAGGAGAGTGTAGGACCAAAGGGGGTAATCAGCCTTCCATCCTCCCATCAGAGTATTGGGGAAAATACCCCCCAGGGCTCCGAATCCCCAGGGAGTCAGTTTCCCTTACTGACAGGGTGGAGTAGCGTATAGAAATAGAAAAAGTATAGAATATATTATAACTCACAACCACACTATCAGAATAACCTAGTCATAGGCACACTGCAGCTAATGTCTCTCAGACTCCATGCTTCTACTTGTAAGACTAGGTATCCTATATGGACACAACCATTTAAAGTGATTTATTAGATTTCTTCATTCCCTTTTTCAGTTCCCTTTACGTTAATTTAATTATTTATAAATTAATTAACCATGAACAATTCCACAATATGTTTCATTATCATCACAACCAATGTAAATTGTTCCTTCAAATTTACAACCTCATAAATATGTTCTAGAAACTCCATCCCCATGGGTTAACTCCATTTCTTCAATTATTCATTATAGAATTACTTTCCCACATTCCCAGGCATTCTAGAAAAACATTCTATGATACTAAACACAAGGGGGCTCAACACGGTGGGTAGATGTACTACCCGTGGAGTCCTTTCCGCCTATAGATAGAACATATACCCATCCTTCCTTGAGAAGCTAAACACGGAAAGCACATGGCATACCTCACGTGTCATCGCCTCTTTATGAAGATGGGTAATTAAGACCAACTACCTTGAGTAGTAGGGAAAAGTAAATCAGATAAATAACCAATCAAAAACCAATAAGCATCCAAATATCACATCCATTCCATTCCATCATCCCTAATGTCCTCCCTGACACTCACATGATTAAACCGATGCGTCTCTCCAATCTAGGAATCATCTGCTGCCACAACCAAAATGGGATCCATGCCTCCACATATTACCACAACCAACCAAGCTCACATCAAACCATAATCAGCACTAAAACAATAATCATCAAAATTGAGCTCGTAGACCATAAACTAACAACATGGTAACTCAGAACCCTACAAGAAATTATATTTTAACAACCAACAGTTCTTTAATCCATCTTGGATTAACAGATTTATTATTCATTGGTTCTAAATTCGGGAAACCTAATCTCTAAGCTATCACCAATAATTAAACATGCTTACCGTCCCAATATGATTAAAATCAAATTACAACTAGAACAAAAATCGTTTACATGCCTCTTTATATTTAGAAAAATAATTATCAATTAATCCCAATTTACGTTCCTTACCGATTTCCATCAAGAACTGACAAATAATGAAAGAAAGCATAGATATGACACTATCTATCAAAACATGAGGCAATAATATATGACTGATATCAATTAATTTATCCGGTTAAAATATTTATTATTTCAATTCCATTTTCATCCAGTGGGATTAAACATGCTAAAAACACAGTTGCATGTAAAAGAAAAGAGATGCAATGAATCCATAAACTCAAACAGTTCCTCGTGTTCTTTATCCACACAACGGGTCATGATCCTCCTCTCGTGACAACTGCATCCACCCGAGGATGCCACAGTATGACAGCACCAACCAAACCCCAAGAAAAACCTCATTAGAAGCACAAAGATTACATGTTATAACATGGAATGAAGAAACAGGAGGAGATGATCCCCAAAGGAACGATGATAAAACATTTCTTATATCGATGATTGATCGAAACAGCTCGGTTTCATCAAAATAGAGTGGAAAAAATCCAAGGAGTAATGTTTGATTGTGTAACTCCCACGAGAAGTATTGAAATGTTATAGTGTCTTATAGTCGAGAACAAAGAGTAATAACAAGGGAGGATGATATCTTGTCCCTTTTGAAGATTTATTGGGGCGATAGTTTAAGATACGCTTAATTCCCCATTAAAAGCGGATCACATTAACCAACACGGTTTGAACAAGTAAAAACATCCTGACCCATAGGAATAATTAATATAGGATTTATGGTCTTTGAATCGGCCTTAAGAGTCCTTAAAATAAGGGTTTAAATGTATTTTACATCAAAGTAAATGTCAAATGGGTGAAACTGTATGAAGATGGAAACATTGTACACCTACCGTTAGAGGTTACCGATAGAACTCACTGTTCTGGAAACATTGTATACCTACCTTTACTGTACACCTACCATTATAGTACACCTACAATTAGAGGTTATCGATAGAGTTTACCGATAGAACACACCATTCTGGAAACACTGTTCATGGAACCTCACTAATAGTATTGTTCACAAAACCTCACTGATAGAAAATTTTTCACTCAACCTCACCAATAAAAAACTATTCACTGAACCTCACTGATAGAACACTATTTACAGAACCGCACTGATAGAACAATGTGCACTGAACCTCACCGATAGAACACTGTTCAATGAATCCCCACTAATAAAACACTATTCACTAAATCCTCACTGATTGAACACTCTTCACTGAACCTCGCCGATAGAACACTAGTCACTGAATCATCACTGATAGAAAACTATTCACTGAATCCTCACTAATAGAAATATATTCTCAGAACCTCACCGATATAACACTCTTCACTGAATCCTCACTGATAGAACACTGTTCACTAAGTGCTCACTGATAGAACATAGTTCACTGAACCACACTGATAGAACATTGTTCAGTGAATCCTCACTAATAGATCATTGTTCATTGAATCTCACTGATAGAACACTGTTAACTTAACCTCATAGATAGAACATTGTTCACGGAACCTCACCGACAGAACATTGTTCACCAAACCTCACCAATATAACTCTATTCATTAAACCTCTCCGATAGAACATTGTTCAGCTACCGTTATAGGTTACTGATAGAGGTTACCGATTGAGGTTATCGATAGAGCTGTTCACTAATAGAACTGTTCACCGAATTAGAAATTTGGAAAATTATGGGGGATAAGTCAGCCTGACCTCCTGGAACACCTCAAATACCAAATATTCACAATGTAATGGACCTGAGAGGTCCGAGAAATTACAGTTAATGCCATGTTGTCAACACCACCACATAAATGATAACTATATAATATAGTCCAACTATTGAGATATCTCATCATGTAGGTTTCATAATTCCTTCCACATCAAAAATTACTTTAGAATAATTTTTGATCTACATAAAATAAACACATTGATAAACTTTTATTGTTATAGACTAAATATGATATATTCATTTAAATAAGATATATTCATTTAGTTTGATGGGCCTATTATATTATCGTCTGACAATTGTAAGGAAAATTAAATACATTTAAAATTTAATAAATTTTATATCACTTTTGACTTAACGAACATATCCTCCCTTGATGGGATCATATAACTTCATGGGTTTTTTATAATACATCCTAGTACTGATTTCATGAAAACAATTAATAAGAATTTAATGTACAAGGACCAACACAAAAATTCTCATATAAGAATATCCATTGAAATATAAAACATGTTGAATTCATATTTCCCGGTATATCATCCTGAAATACCATAATATTTATTTCCAAGAGAATAATTCATGAGAATAAGTCTTAAAATAGGCTTAGGATGATTCACTATGAAACTATTTTTGGTGGAAATCATATCTTCGTGTAGATTGTAATACGTGAGGCCCTAATGACATTGGTAATCTCTAATTCATAAACAATCATAAAATGGACACTAAAAGAGCCATTATTCAGGAAAATGAAAAAATTATTAATATCTATATGTTACTAATGTTTTTATCAAAATAAAATCTATTTTGAAATGTGACATTGATAAAAAATCTTATGATAAAATACATAGATTATTCTAAAGAGAATGATTATTTAGTGAACTGTAAATATTACCTTTGGTTAAAAAAATTAACTTTATGATTTTAAATCGATGTAAGAATAGAATAAGACATACAATTGACCTTATCCAAAAAATTTATATTTTATAAGTAATATCATACTTTTTATTATATAATGTTTAACATAAAAATATATATTTTAAGTTTTAATAAATAAGTCACATTTTTGCTACATTTTTTCAGATGAAATATAAATATATTATTATAATATTAAATGACATCACCTTACTGAGTTATACATTTTTAAATAAATTTCTAAATAGGAATTATTAGCTCAAATTATTTTAAAAGGATCGTCTTAATTTTTGTCATATATTGTAAACATAAATGTTAAATACTAGTGATTTTTATAAATTTTAGATAGGTAAATGTGGAAACCCTATTGGTATATTGTGAAATAACTATTTAAAACTACATTGTGATTGAATCAAATGTGATTTCATGACCGTATATTTACCCCAATAATTTATTTCTTAATTATAGTTCCCCGTTAATTGATTGGGAATTCCAATTTTATAAAAATATACGGTTATTTAAAAAATTTCTGCAATTTAACCATTTCATATGGACACATGAAAGAAAAAAATATCACTTATAAAATATTTCTTCATTCAAAATTGACTTCTTTTTCCTTCCCCTTTAATCATCACTTGTGTAAAACCATAAAATTCTAAAATAATAAGATTTTATTTTAAATATTATATTGCACACAATAGCAAGATGAAATGAAAATAGAACTCTTATAATCATAATGATATATTCATTTTCAAAAAAATTGATTCTCTTAAATTTATATCATTACACACAAAATTGAGTTTATCTTGTGTTACAAGAAAATCCAAGTTTTCCCAAATAATAATATATTATTTCACTTTTATTTAATATGATTTCTAACACCTACATTGGAATAACGAATAAACAAATCGGATTAAATAACCTATAAAAATATATATTTTATACAAAATTATTAGTTATTTAATGATTACTAAAATATCAATAATCTTTTAAATTAATAAAATATATATTTTTTCCATATTTGAATTTTTCTAAATGATATCCTATTATAACATATTAGACATTATATTAAACTAATTATAAAGAATATAGAAATATTTATTAAAAAAATAAACATTATTTATGATATAATCATATTCATATTATTGTAGGGTTAATATTTTTTTATGAAAAGTTTAATTTTTTTTAATAGGGAAGAATATAGATTTTTATTTGAAACCAGACTATTTTTTGTAATTATTAAAATGATATATTTTAATTTTAAATTTTTTTAAATAAAAATTATTTCATAATTTTACCACATAATCCAATTTAGTTCATCATAAACATTTTCATGTTGAATATATATATAAATATATTTTTAACTATTAATTATTTTCTCTTAAAAAAAAAAACAATTTTCATCACTTTTAAATGAAAAGTTTTAAATTATATTTTTCATATTATGTTTATTGAAATTAGAAAAATATTTTATATAATTTATTTTTCTTAGTATATAATTTATAATAATGTGAAAATATTATTTTACTAAATTTTTTAGTGAGGAATGAAAAACAATTATTAAGGTAAATGTAAAAACATATTTATTAGGGGTTTAAACTAATTTATGGATACAAATGACCTAAAACCATGTAAAAAATAATTTTTATGGAACTATTTCGACATTAAATCATCTAGGTACTATATTATTACATTTCTAAGTCATATTAAAGGATAAAAACGAATGTGTGATAGAATCATTTCAAAACATTACATCTGTGCCTCTCACCTTACTTTGAAAATGTCACACGCTATATTACATACATTATAACGTAAAACAACATTTGTTAAACCAATAAAATAAAAAAACGTACCCCAATTCATTATATAATAAATAAATTTAGTTTTTTGCATAATTCTAGAATATTATGAAACTACTGAATACAAAATAGGATACCGACATAATAGTTAACATTCTTTTATATGGTGATTTATTTTATTTATTTCTATACCACTTTTAGTTCTTATTAAATACACTGATACTATAAATAAATTATCTATAATATAAGTGGATATTTTTATATATTCTCATTCACAAAATCTATATCCACATCCATAAAAATTTATTATGAAATCATTTTTCATGTGTACAATGGACTACCAGCTCAAAAACCAATGTCATTTATTTTTCCACTACCACATTTCAGGGCTTGCTATATTGGTGGAAATAATGTATACATATGTTATTTAATAATTATTTATATCAATTTATTCATTATAATACATATATATTACCTTCTGTTTCATAGGGGATATGATAACATCACTCGTTTATACGGCGGACAACCGCCTAATTAAGCAATGTGATTCATCATCAAATAATGCTTTACATGGAATGTAATAATGTTAAATATAATAAATATTTGTGATATAAATTCTATAATTATGATATTAATTAAATATTTATCATTCATAAATGTAAATATAATTTATTATGTTTTCACTCACTTAATGATGAAAATATCATTTGTGTATGTGTAGACTACCGCCTTCATGATGTTATGTGACTCTTTTTTATCCACACCAAAAGGATGATATATATAAGAATAATTAAAAAATTATTTTCTTTATATTATATTAGTTTTATTATGGAAATATATTATTTTACATACCACATTTCCATAATTATCAATGAAAAAATGAAACATTACTCATGCATATATGTGACCTACAATTTCCATGAAAATAACATTCATAATTTTGGGAAACCACCCATCATTATAACATGTAATATTATAATTTATATATAAAAAGGAAAATTATTACATGATTATTATTCTAGATATGAAAAAACTATGTAATATGGTAATGAACCAGACCACTAATGAAATACCAACATGAAAAGGTAAGAGAATTAACAACCCAAACATTAGAATAATGAATGATTATTAATGTACAGTTAATAAGATGTTATAAAATGATTTTTTGTGATATTATAAATATTAATATGTTCATTATTTATGTTAATAACATTTTAAAAACATTTTATCAGATTTTAGATAGTGTTCTATCAAAATGAAGTATCCATAAAGAGATTTATTCTCAATTTCCTTTCATTGAGGAATATTTTAATATTATGCACAAATTTTTATTTATTTATTGTTTATAAATCACATATAAATTTAATATAATGACTAAATTATAATTAACCATATTCTATTGATCAATTAATATTATTTCAACCTTCTGTATTTGAATTTAAAATTATACATTTTAATGTTTGTGTGAAATTTCCGTTTCTTTTTTTTGGGTAATTTTCTATGAAAAAATCAATTACTTATTATCATATTTAATTGGAGATTAAAGTATACATAAATATAAATATTATTTCATAGAAAATATGAGTATTTCATAAACCTTATACAATTTCAACATATTGTGTGTGATTTGAATGATATTTTTATCATTAATACAAGTAATATATTTGATGATAAACAATGTTGTTTATATATTAAAATGAATAATATAAATATCAGAGTTTATTTGAAAATGAAAAGGTTATTGGGGGGATATTATATATATACTCATGATGAATTGATTGGTCTATTAAGACTAATCATTTGGCCAAAAACTATTATTTCTTACTCATAATTTTTAAACACACTTATGAAAGGTCTTGACAAGATAATATAGTTGTCCAAACATGTACAGTTTGTATCTAGTTGATTTAAACAATCTTGATGAATGAAAATGATATTATAAGATATCTTATTCTTGATACCATATTACTAATAGATAATTATTTTCTTCATTTATAATTCATTTATTTAATTATCCATAATTATTTTTCCATTATATTAGCTATGGATTCCATTCATTATTTAATTATTTATTAAAAGGTATTGGTTTTACATTATTAACCATTATATATTAATTATTCAATTTATAGATATAGCAATAATTTTTTTATTAAATGGAATGTTTTTTTAGTTTCTTACCTTACCTTATTGATTATGATTTATTTATTTATGATAGCTTCCACTGTACATAATCGTTATTGAGAATTTCATCTCGTTATTATTTTTTTCCTTTATTATGAGCCTATAAATTGTAGTACGAATAATATATAATGATATACAAGATAAAATAACGTTATTCCTGAAAAAAGTTATGATACAGATTAGTTCTCAAATTTAGTATTGGAATCATGTATTTATTTTTTTATAAAGAAATGAAAAATACTTTTTCTATTGGGATTGACCCATTTTATCCATTCCAAGGTAAAAATGTAGTCCAAGGATCTGGGTTATTGGGGTTAGTGAAGTTTCATTTTGTATTGGACGAGTTTAAGTAGAAATTGTGGAAAAAATATTTTAGAAGACCTATATTTGGGAACATAACCCTCTGGTAGTATTTTAGGATATTAGTAGAATATCATCCATATGTTTTTGAAAGGTGATATTATGTGGTTTTTCATATAAATAAAAACATTTCTATATTTGAAAAATATATGTATTTATATCACAAAGGTAACTAAGGGTTATTTGAAGAACTCAGATCTTCATTTAATGTACGGGTCATTGTTTTAGGTTGATTTTGAAAAAAAAATTAATGAAAGGGATATTTTATATGTACACACCGTGTAATCATTTTCCATGTGTAGCTGTATACTAGTCGTTTAACGACCAAGTACATGGTCATGTGTATGACCTGGAAGATCACCTAAGGTGAGGGTTGGCTGAGGCTAGTACACGACATGTATATTAAATGAACATGTCGTTGTATTTTATTTGAATTTGATTAATTAATGAAGGGTCATGTCTTATATATAGAGTGATATTCTTATCCACGGGTTTCGTATAGGAGAGTGACATATGGATGAATAACATGAAGATCCGACTTTTCCACCATCCATTCCATGATTTGGATCCTTCTGGGTGCAATGGATTCCCACTAGCAATTTATCTCTTCCCATACAACCTCTATTATTGATTCCTCCTATGTCTTGATTTATCTATGGTTGATATGTTTTATCTATTTTGTAGATCTACATCATTCATGGCCTATTCAAGGGTCGACATTCAAGAGTGTTAATCGTACAACATCATTGTAGGTGGTTGGTTACTTTCCATGATTGTTTTTGGATTATATATCCTTAATGTGAAAAATACCCATGTTTAGGGTATTTCATGTTTTGTATATTATCCCTATTATCTACCATCTATGGTTTAACTGATTTAAAATGGTTTGTAGAATATGTGTAATGTTTAATTCCTTGTTTATAGGATACCCATAGTACTTGAAACCATATAATATATATGGGTCGAAAAACCTGACTAAAATTTAGTGTGAGATGAATCCTAGTAGTAAAAAACCAAAATATATGTTCGTAACAACCATTGAATATATATTGTAGGAAATATAAAGAAATATAAAAAAACTAGGAAGTACTCAATGTAAACAATCCTATAGTTTTCAATTAAATTCATTTTCATTTATTAATTATTCAAACACATAAATAATTAATCATGAGATCTAGCCTAGTCTATATATCCCTCCACACAATATTAACAATAGAAATCTCACAATACAATCGAAATAAAAAAGTACGATCAAGTCCAGGATTTTGATTTGGCAAGGAGACCCGCCACAACAACTATCAATCATTCAGAACTATCGTCTGGGAATGTTCTCATAGTCAAACCCCTTTAGTTTAAACATTGCTCAAAAAATGTCAAATGACCACCTAGGAGGCTCCCATGGTCAATAACTCGGTCCACATGCAATCAATAATTTATACAGAACCTTTGGGTAGCTCACATAGTCAATACCTCATGGGTCAACATAGTATAAATAATCATAAAATACCTCCAGGATACTCTCACAGTCAATATCCTCTGGGTCAATGTCTACACCAACGATATAATGGTCATGTGTATATAGATATGGAAACCCTGACAGTTTTCTGATCTATGTTTATCAAGGTCCATTGGAAGATTAGAGTGCATAACATTTTCATTAAAGGCTATACATGAAATCCAATCTATTACATGTTACAAAATTTATCAAATCACATTATTGAAATTAAGGGCTTTACAAGAAATTAAAACTATTACATTGATCGAAATTAATAAATGCATAAAAATATGAATCACAAATAACTAATAAACATTATTGATATAACTCAAGTCATGGAAACACAACATGCCTCCTAGGAAACCAAGACCAAATGACGCTGAATAGAAAAACTAGAGAAACACACCCATGGGGTATCCAATAAATAAGGAATAAAACCTTACGCATATGATACAACCCATTTTCAATCAATTAAACCATAGCTTGTATATCATAGGGATTAAATCCAAAACACATAATACCCCAAACATGGGTATTCATAAATTTGAGCATATATAATCCAATGACTATCTTGGATAGTCACAAACCACCTACCATGATGTCATACGATGAACACTCTTGAACATCATCCCTTGAATCAGACAAGAATGATGTAGATCTATAAAAATGATAAAATCAGTCAACCTAGGATAACTCAAGTCAGAGAATTTAATTGGAATCTAGGATTTAGGGGATAAGAGAATTCACCGATGGGAATCCAACACACCTGACAACATCTCAATCGAGGCACAGATAGTGGAATAAGAGGAGCTCAATGTTATTCAGTTGTATGTCACTCTCCTGTCGTAAACACGTTGAGAATATGTTCATTCTAGATATGAGATGTGATGTCGCTCCAATTAATCAAATAAAATGAAAAGTACACAATATGTTCGATTTAAGTACATGTTGTGTACTATCCTCAACCGCCCCCCGTATTAGGTGGTATTCCAGGTGACCTACACAACCATGTACTCGGCTGTTACACCGCTATTACATGACTACACACATAAACTGGGTACACGACATGTAATCCAACATATATGGCGTGTACATAGAAAATTTCCCATTTCTTTATTTTTCCTAAAAAAACCAAAACAATGATCTATACATGAAATGAAGATCCAGGTTCTCGCAGCAATAAATCCCTTAAAATAACAATGGTCATGAACTAATAGTCACATAGTGTTTGACAATGGGCTTTACTTCCCAACTAGGTTGACTCACCAGAAGGATATTTTTTGTAATGTTAATTTTTTTATTGACCATTATGAAATATTGGAAAATATTAATATCAAAAAGGAAACTATATTTATTATTATGTGATTCGACAAGAAAAAAAATTCATTTTATGTTATTCATTTCACAATATTTGGGATTGTACAATATATTTCATAATGATATGACATAATATATTATCATCAATCATTTTGAAATGGTTAATAACAGATTGAATGGAAACTAATTCAATGGATTTTATTCTAAGTGTAAGAATGATCATTTAATTCATATCCTTACGACTATATTTTTAAGGTATATAGTCTACCAATCATTATAATCATATGAGAACAGTGTATAATTTTTAAAAAATGTTGATAAAAAAATCAATATCTGCTATGGATTTGATGGAATGTAAGATAAATAGGATGGTATAGAGGAAGATTGATAATGGGAAGAAGGTAGGGGATAATGTTACATCATGTTGTAATTGTGGGATGTAATACCCTAGTGATTTCACAAATGAATTGGGATTTGATAATTATTTTTGGTATAAAAAACACCATTATTAATTTTTTAAGGGAATAATACCTTCTATTTTAAAATGCTTGAGCTGTAAGGATATGATTTAGTATTAAAATAAATGTACCATGTTTCAAGGGAATATACCTCAGATGAATCTAATGGATCATGATCAAGATGAGTATATCAATATAGAAAAAGAAGAATGATTAATGTTGGTTTATTTGGGTTTATGAATTTTGAAATTTTTTGGTTTTATAAATTTTCTCCCGGTTTTACGAATTATGAAAAATATATTGATTGTAATGCTATAATTTTTCATTATGGTTTTCATTGTGCCTGTTGAATGGTATCAGGGACCAAGTTAATTTTTTTAGTGGAATGTTGAACATCACGTAAACCACTATATTGGGGACCTAAATATGTTCCTGATGATGATAATATGATTTAAGTATAAACAAATAATTGAAGTAGATAATGTAAATTGGCCAGTAATGACTACATTTGGATCAATTAATGTGCTATTTAAAAGTAATGTCATACCATCATTAATAGTATTTATTTCTTCATTGGATTTATGGAATATATCCAACAATATATTTTTTTATTATGTATTTAGTAATCTTGCATGTTATCGAAAAATTATTCTTAGAATTCATGTCATTACATTTTTCCAAATGGATAAATGATTAAGATAACCACATGTTTGGTATGCGACATTTAATAGATTCTTCATGTTTTGGTGGGATTAAGGGTATGTATTATTTGGAAATTATGTTACATTATTTAGGAATAGTTCATTCTAGATATATTTTATGATTCATGAGGTTAACCATTTATGAAAAGTGTTGTGAGGATATTTCAAGCTGGTCTTAGAGAATAATGTATTACATATCCATATGAATATTTATACATATTGAATAACTTTATCAATCTATATTGGGGTTTTAAAATTTTTGAACATTTATGGAAAAAATATCCAATCTTTTTGGACCTTAAAATATGTTAAATTTATTTGTAGTGTTTTCGGCATAAAAAATTCATTTTTAGATTCTCATTTATTTGAGTATGTTTTAATTAGAAATAGAGTGAAGAAATATATAGAATAGAAATTTTATTTCTAAATTTAAATGCATCATGATAGAAAAGTTCTTTATATTCAAAGGAAATAAAATTATTCCTCAACATTAGGAAAAGTATATTGAAAGAAATTATATCATGCTAAATTAATATCCAATGAATCAAATGGAATTTTAAATCATCAATGAGTTATAGTTATGAGGTCATTGAAAATACATTTACCATTCACATTACTGTGACCAATGACCTAAATACATTTCAATATTTATTAATTCTTTTATTTTATGATCATATCATCACATTTCACTAATGTCCTTATACTTAAATACATAGTAATGTACTATTCCATATTACCTTTTCTAATTCCCTTAGTATTTCTTAAGAGAATATTTAATTATCCCTTTTACGATGTGGGTTTTTTTAAATATTATATTTTCAAATTTCAAACCCTTTATTATAGAGATCATGTTTAAATTGAGGGTACGAAATGTAGTTTTTCTTGGGAGAATTTATTTACTAGAAATTACTGGATAAGAACACTATATTCGATAGTGTATATGACACAAAACACCAGTATTAAAAAAAATATATAACCTGAGGAAATAATAGTATATTTAATTATAAGGAAAATAAATATATTTAATATCTATCACCACATGCAACACTGAGTTTATCTAGTGTTACATGCAATGATGAATTTTACTGAACATCAAATACTATTAGTATTGTTATTTAGTATGAAATTTGTAACCTTGAAATTGTAAAAGAATATATTAATATGATTAAATAAATTATTTAAATATATATTTTACACATTTTTATTATATATATTTTCATTAATTATAAAACAAGTATCATTAAAATAATTATTATTTTATGAAAATATGCATTTTTGTAAAATATTGTCCATCAACGCATTCCACATATAATTTGTAATTAATTTTCAAGTGTTTAAAAAATATATTTTTGATAATTAAATTAAATTTTAAGTAAACATACGAAAATTTTGTATGGTGATTTTTTTTGGAATTTCAAAAAATAATAATTATTTATTAATATTGAAAAATAAAGAATTTTAATTTAAAACTACACTATCGATTAATTAATAATACTGTTAAATTTTAAATTAAATTGGTTTTAAAGTAAATATTGTTCAATTTTATGGAAATTGTTCAAATTTCAGTTATTTTTACATTTCATTATTTATTAATGATATAAAACACATTGTATTATTTTGATCATTTTTATCTTTGAAAATGGGCTTTCACATTATATATGTATGATTAATTTTTAATTAAATTTTCATGATTATGTGAATTGAATAACAAAAAATGTATTCCATATTTTTAATAATAATAATATATAATATATAAGTTGATTAACTTAATTTTTGACCAAAATGTGTATTGGAAATAATAAAATTTTATTATAGTGGTTATGGTAAATATTGATTTACCAGAGGTAATACTGAGGGAATATAACATAAAAATAAAAGTTAACATTTCCAAAATCAATTTTAATTCTATATAATGAGAATAAAACATATATTATCAATAAAAATCCATTTTAAAGGATTTTTAAATTATAAAAATGTTGATAATATTTAATATTTTAAAAAAAATATAAGATTCCCACTAACCTCACTTATAAAAGGACACAAATTCTCCTCCCTTATTCCAACATTAAAACCACATTGGCTTCCTGATTTCTAACCCAAATAGAATACAAAAATAACACCTATAACAATAATTTCCATAATATTTTATAAAATCCATTCTACGAAGGATTCGTGAAAATCCTTAGTTGGATACCCATAGATGATGTAGAATTATTCAACAAGATTTTTATATTATTATTTATTCACCCCAATAAATTATAATAAACCTTATTTAATATGACCGTAATATTATATTAAATATAATATGCTGTTGTTATAATTTGTAAATGACCTAAAACATATCCAATTCCATCAAATGGGACAAAAAATCATCATTTTCCATTATAGTGGACTAATGCTTCACAAACTATAGCCATTCATTCATTCATTACGAGATTTTGATGGTTGGCTATGTTAATGGATTAAAAGTATATATATTATATTTCAAACATATTTATACGATTTTATTCATTATATAATATATATATATATATTAATTTCCTTTCTACAAGAGATACGATAAGGATACTCATGTGAATGGAAGATTACTACCACGTGAAGTGATGTGATTTGTTTTTTTAACAATACATTACATGGAATGTACTAATGTTTAACATAATCAATATATGTGATATAAATTACATATTTTTTATAATAATGACATATTTGTCAGTTTAATTTGAGAAAAAATTATTACCTTTTCTCTCACTAAAAGATAATAACATCATTCATGGATGTGTGGACTACCAACTTCACAATGTGATGTATTCTATTTTCATGACCGCACTAAATGGATTATATATATATATATATAATTAATGAAATTATATGTCATACTTTACACTATGATAATTATGGAATGGTTAAATATTAATTACTACATTCCTATTTTTATCACGAATAAATTGAAATGTTAGTCATGCGTACGTATGGGCTACCATCTCAATGATTATAACATACATTAGTTTTAAAAACCAACATTAATAATTTTTCATTAAATGTATAATTGATGTATGAATTTGAAAATTATATAATTACTATTATAATCTATATAATTGTACAATGTAATATATACATGAACATTATCTTTAATAGTTAAACACACACGATATTAGAAGGCAATTAAATAAAAAACAATGAATATAATGAAATAATATTATTTAATTAGTGAAATGTTGTTATAAAATGACCTTATTGGATATTATAAATATATATATTTTGGTTTATGTATATAACATTATTAATTACACTATACAAGAGGTTATATTTTTTTTTATCAAAATAGAGTCTAAGGTAAGGGATTTCATCTCAATTTCAGTTCATTATGGCATAATGTAAAGTTAAAGAACCAATTTATGTTAACTGGGGAATATTCTACCCTTTCATGGGTAATATCATTATTTATTAACAATTAATGGTATTTAATGTTTCTATATGAGTTTTCTCATCCATCTATATTTTTCATGAAATTTATGTGGTGGTAAAAGTTATTATACAATCTCTCTTTTTTAACTGTTAATCTCTCGACAAAATATGGGTAATGTGATCACATATCATTGGATTTTTAAAAAAAAATATCAATATAATTTTAGAATGGAATTTTTTTAATTAATTTTCCAATTTTACATATGGTCTTTACGTTGTGAGTTTTTTTAACTGGGGAAATATGGATAATTTTATATCCCTTTCTCATAACAAATATTTTTTGATATAGAAAGGTATTCATATATTAAATATATTATTCCATATATGAGGTTTGATTTTAATATGATGTCATGGATAGGGAATATTATAGATAACCCCTCAATGGATCATTATTTCTCATGATGAATTTTTTTTCTAACCACAGTATATTTTTACACAATAGTTTTATAAAATATTGTGAAGTGTCATCACATTAAATGCACAATTGGCTAAAACATATTGGTTTATACCTAGTTTTTTAAAACTATCATGATAATGGTTCTCGATGTAATAGGATTTCATGTGCCAATGATAAGACATCCAATAATTAAACATTAACAATTGTTAAAACTATATTATTTTTTACCCAATATATTTACTCTATGATATTATCCATTGATGCCTATAATTATCAGGTTACTAATAAAATTGATTGTGTTTTGATATATTTACATTAAAATATTTATTATCTCCATAATAAATCAAATTATTTATGATGGGGTATTGGTGATGGGACCCCGTCACAAAAAATTTATTTACAACGAGGTTCCATCCAAAATATCATGTGGCATAAATTATTTCATAAGTATTGTTTCAAAATTTTTTTAAAAACACAATGTCGATGGGCTCATAAAAAATATTATTTACGATAAGTCCTTTACAAATAACTTAACAATATAAAAAATCTAATATTAACAATATTTAAAATATTAATATTATTATTAATAATAAAAAAATTATAATAAAAAAATTATTAGAAAATTATTATAGTAATTTTATAATAAAATAACATTAATAACAATAATATTTCAATATTATGATTATTATTATTATAAAATTAATAATTATAATAATAAAATTATTAAAAATTATAAAATAAATAAAACGTCAATATTCCATAAAAATATATACAATAATAATAATAATAAAATAATAAAATATAATTATTTGAATATAAAAATAACGAAATAAACAAAATTATAAATTAATAAACTAATAAATAAATAAATTAAATAATAAAATAATTTAAAATTCAATATTGTCAATTTTTCCAAATTATTTCAAACTATTTCAAATTATTCCTAATTATTAGTAGTTATTAATAATTATTCCTAATGATTTATAATTATAAACAATTATTAATAAATATACATACATATACCAATTATTCCAAATTATTACTAATTATACATAATTATAAATATTTATTACAAATTACTAGAAATTATTACAAATTATTACAAATTGTTACTAATTATTACTAATTATTACTAATTATACCTAATGATTACTAATGATACCATGTTATTGTAACTTATTATTAATTAATCATAATTATTATGAATTATTACTAATTATACCTATTTATTACTAATTATTACCAAATATACATAATTATTACTAATTGTACATATTTGTTTCTAATTATTACAAATTATAACTATTTTTTACTAAATAGAACTAATTATTATTAATTAGTAGTAATTATTATTAATTATTACTTATTATACCAAATTGTTACTAATTAATCTTATTTAATACTAATTGTTACTAATTATTACTAATTGTTACTAATTATTCCTATTTGTTACTAATTACAAATAATTATACCTATTTACTACAAATTGTTACTAATTATACCAATTTGTTAATAATTTTTACAAATTATACATATTTATTATTAATTATTCTTATTTATTACAAAATATTACTAATTATACCCATTTATAACTAATTATTACTAATTATACCTATTCATTACTAATTATTACTAGTTATACCTATTTAAAAATAATTATTACTAATTATAGATATTTAATAATAATTATTAATAATTATTACTATTTATATCAATTTATAACTAATTATTACTAATAATACCACTTTATTAATAATTATTACTAATTATACCAAATTATTATTAATTATTACTATTTATTATTAATTATACATATTTATTCCTAATTATTATTAATTATTCATGTTAATTTCAAGTTATTATTAATTATTCCTAATTACTATTAATTGTTACTATTTATTAAAAATTATTAAAAAATTATTGTTAATTATTCATAATTATTTCTATTAATTATTAATTATTCCAAACTTCCCATAATTATTTTTAATTACCCTAATTATTATTAATTATTTAAAATTATTCCTAATTATTCGAAATTATTCAATATTATTCTAATTTATTCTAATTTATTATTTATTAATAATTTTATTCCTAATTACTCAAGTTTATTCATAATTTATCCCATTTATTGCAAATTATTCCAATTTATTTCTAAATGTTACAAATTATTACTAGTTATTTCTATTTATTTATATTTATTATAATTAATTACAATTTAATAATATTTATTACAAATTACTACAGATTACTATAATTTATTACAAATAAAACAATATATTTATTGAAATCAATAATGAAAGAAAGAACTATCTAATTCTAATTTATTTTAATTTTTTCTAGTTATCAATAATTATAACTAACATAAAATTAAATTAATTAAATAAAAAACAAATTCAATAGATAAATACACTAAAATAATCTCTTTTTTACGCTCCAAGGCTTCAAAATCACTCTTATATGAAGTTTTAAACATTGGAAAAATTTCAAAGAAAAATAAGAGCGTTGAAGGAAAGAGAAGATTTGAGAGAGATGTTAATGAAAAAAATAAACGGGTGTATTTATAGATTAAATTATTTGTGATGGATGTATTTTTGACGAGATTCCCATCGTAAATACTAACCCTCTATTAATTAGGGGCTGCAGTTATAAAGGTATTTGCGATGGGACTGATCACAAATACCTACATTCCTACATAGCATTTGTGATGGGTGATAAATGAGATAGTAACTGTTAAAACACCTATTAATTAGGCTCCAAATGTTAAAAAATGATTTTTCGTCGGACCCATCATAAATGCTAAAACCACTAAATAGATTTTGTGACTAGACCTGTTACAAATACTAAAACCCTCCCAATGTTATCTGTGTTGGGTAAAAATCACCGGCGACAAAAAACAATGTATTTGTGATTGGAAGAGGGTCCCGTCGCAAATAACCCATCCTAAATGATGAGGTTTTCTATCGTGTATGATTCATTTATTCATGATAAATTTTAATAAAATTTACTCAACATCTATGATAAACCTTTTATGTCATTTCCCACGAATTCTAGATGATTCTAAAGAATGATATTGAGGGATATTCTAGAGGGTATAATGTTATTACTGAAACAATATATTATAATTTTACACCAAAAATTATATGGGAATCATGTTTAAATTATCCGGAATACAAAACAATTTTGTCCTTAAATAATGAACTCATTGTATATATAAAATTGCATTGAAGAAGACACCAGATCTAGGCTATTGGGGTTGGATTCACAATATAATCATTCACATTTCTAAAGGTCACAATCTTTTATCCCATTCCCTCCATTTTCATGGGACCATCCAAGTAAATATCAAAGTTCTCAACATGAGTAATAATTTTTTACATATCATATATATTTTATATTTATCATTAAAATTAATATTTTATCATACCAATATGATAAATTAATGATTGGTCATATACTAAATGTTGTTACATTATAATAATTATAATTAACATTATTTCCTCAATTCCATCATAAAAACCCTGAATCATGTTTATGTGTGAACTATCACCTACATGATACAATTTTTTTTATTTTACACTACTTCTTAATATAGATTGCTTAAATAGAAACATATTATTTAATTATAATATATATGAATTTTTTTGTTCCGGATATAATAATCTCTTTAACTCTTTTCTTAAAATAAAAATAAAAATAATCATTATTCATGTGTGCATGTGGAATACCGCATCCATTGAATGATTTATTACATTATTTTCAATACCACATTTCATGTATGGAATTAATAGTTGGTTTAAAAGGATAAATATGATAAATATTCCCACATTAAGGATGAGATAATAAATATTTGAAAAAAAATAAATATTTTTATAAAATAATTTTTTTATAAAATAATAATTAAGAAACATGAATTATATGAAGAAAATAATACAATTATTATTATGAAATATTTGTATGTACATAAATAATAATCATATTATTTCCAATTATAATATATAATATTTATAAAAACAAAATATTGTCATTTTTCTTCTAGTATAATGATCGTACAACTAATACAACCCATAATCATTCATTTAGTTAGTGTATGTTCATGTTTGGGTCTGGCTAGAAACATACATGAATAAAATAATAAATATATAATATATAAAGAAATAGTAATTTAAATTCTAAAAATATATAATCTAAATAAATGAATAACCATTTTTAGTTTATTTTTGATTGTTAATATAAATATTTAGCATTTATGTTATGATAACTCCAAAAATTAGAAAAGATTCACTAAAGAATTATAAATGATGATTTCGCTATTATAAATCATAAAAATTCCAATTGAAAGAAATTATATCATACTAAATTATGATGGAAAACATATCCCATACAATTTTATTATGTATGAATTATGAAAAGTTGTAGATCACTGAAAAATAATAGTGCTATTGTTAAAATTGGCAAAATGAAAAAAAACATTGATCAACTATTCTAGAGAATATTTAGGATTAATATATAGATTTAATATTTATGAAGGGTTGAATAAAAAAAGTATAAGGGAAATTTTAGGAATTATATGATTACGATATTTTTTTTATTAATTAGTATAATTAATGATCAAGTATTTTAGGAAAAGAGGTATGTGATTTCATCTCAAAATCCATCCAATGATGCGTTTTCTTTAATATGCACCAAATTTACATAGTGTGGTGTATTTTATGATTGGATATGTTATATCTAAAAAACAATTTAGTCATGGTATTTTTGGATCAATATTATTCAAAAAATTTAATTTAATTTGGATCGAATTGTTTTCAAATCTATAATATGGATTTCCTTATTTATTTTCATTTATTTTGAGTGATGATAAATTTAAAAAATAGTTTTTATGGAGCATAAATATAGATGGATATATTTTAACATTATTCCTCGAAATATTTTGTGGATTTACAAAAATAAATTTTCATTCCCTCTATATATATTTTATTACAGACATACTAATAGAATTTAAAAACACAATATTTTACAAACATGGAAAAAATTAATTGGATTTAGTGAAGTTAGATTTTTTGTTTTTCCCTTGAAAATAAATCCCTATACATATTTTAGGATGAAGATGATATTATGGCATAGATTCATCTTGGTTAATCACTTTAAAAATAGGTTTTCGTCATTTACTCAACCATCACTGTGATGAATTATGAGTGATACTATGACTACACAAATTGAAAGACACTCCCCAATGAAATCTATTTAAAAAATTAGATTCACATTATGAACAATAATGAATGATTTTTGTAACCCTTGTGTAGGTATCCTACGAATAAAACCCATTGATGTTAATTACTACCATCTAAGGATAATAGAGAACACCCAAAATAACTGCACAACTATATTTAATTAATAACTATAATTTTTTATACTTTGATGACATACAATAAAATTAAATTTCAATTAGGGATTTCATCTTTTATACCCATATTATTTCATTAAATAGGGAATTAGTTTTATGTTGTTTTAATTATATAGATATTAAATTATTTAGTTTGTTTGAGGTTACTAATGGTATTTTATGAAAATATTAATTAACTCTTTTGGTAAATGTATTGGACATTAATAGGTTCTAGTTGGGGCCAGAATTTATAAATCATGTTGTTTTATTAATGTGAAATATGATAAAAATATCATTGGTTTAGGTTTATAATTCTTCCCAAACCTATATATTGTCTACATATCAGCCATTGACATAATTTCATGAGGTTTATAATTAATAATTCAATCATTACAATATCGATGATTACTTTTATACATCATTTAATTTATTTTCAAGCTTACAATATTACACCATATTTCCGTTCATTATGAAATTATTATTATCATTAATTTCCATTTCCCTATTTTTGGTATAATATAATTCTATGTACATTAACCAATAATGCGAATATAAAAATTGTAAGTTAAATTATTATTCATATACGTATCATATTCTTAATATTGTTTATTATAATGATGGTTGATATTGATAAAGTCCTTGATATTCATTAGATATAGACGTATAATTTAATGTATTATTTCTTACATAATGAGATTAAAATTCAAAAATGTGAGGTCTGATAACATATATATATATGAGATAATTAATAAACTAAATTATGTTAGGTTCCTTCACTTATAGTCCTCCATAAAAATATTCATATTAAAAAGGAAGATTATGTGTGATATATGGATAATGAATACATCCTAGGAATAGAGGATATTACTATGGTATAAAAATTCTATGATTTATTATAGATGAATTTTATATTCTTCCAAATGATCATAAAAGTGAGTTCTCCAATGAAATAATTATTTTTTCATGTCCTATGCCTATAAATACTAATAAAATGTTACTTTTTGTTACACCCAGATATTTTAAAATACATTTCCCATTTTAAAAATTTTATGTGTTTGATGAAATGTTATTCACTTAAACACAAGATTAAAATGAACCATGATATATTATAATGGGGACTATAAATTTTTCATTTCATCATTAATAAAAAACATTTAAACTATATATATAGGAATTATATAATAGAGATTTTTTATTTCATTCATAATAAAAATGGAATAATTTTTCAGTAAAACAAATTAGGTGAAAAAAATTCATAAAAATTGGTATTCATTTTAAATGTGGGAAATATTTTTAAAATTCTTACTATATTAGTTATAAATTTTATTTTGGGAAATTAGTATATATTTTTTTAAATCGTCACCCAAATGATATAATATTTGTCATTTTTTTATTGTTTTAATTTTTTTTAAGTTAATAGTGAAATATAATGATTTATTACAAAACCATTATTTCTATTTACTAACAAATGTAATTTATTAGTATCATTATATTGTATATTTTGATATATATTAAAATAATAAAGAATTTTATTGTACTGATTCTATGTAATTCCATTGGATTCAACATTATATTATATTTTTTATGTTCATTTTTTCTTAATAATTCATATTTTCAAAAATTGAGATATCTGTAGATTTATGAATTTCCATAAAAATGAATGATACTACATATAAAAATCGAATCTAAAAACAAAATTCAATAGTTGGTATTAGTAGTAATAAATATTCTAAATAGGCCCCTTATATTTTTGGCATTAGGAATATTAATTTTTGTAAAATGTATTTACTCAATAAAGGGTAAATTGAGATAAAATATGTTAAAAATAAGGTATAATGAATAAAAACCATCCATACACATTTGTATATTTTATTGAATAATTTTTATTTGATAAAACCTTAATATATTATAATATATGAAACAATAGTTCAATTTTTCTCTCATGATGTCCTTTATATTATTTTAAGTAAAATTAAGTTCCTAAATGTCACTCTCTTGCTATTAATATCTATTATATTATCTCATAGGGATGGGAAGATGTTATGAATGAATCCAAATATATATTAATATTAAAATTAGATAGTTATTATCATTATAATATATTATATATATTGATTGATGATTTAATGATATTATATTATCACATAATATATACACAATGATTCTGCAAAGAGTAGAAAAATCAATGTAAGTGATATTAAAAACAACAAAAGTAATATATTTTGGATAAAATATTGTATTAGATAAAAATTATGGTCATAAAGAATTTATAATATATTTTAAAAGGCTATATATTTGATTTATATATATATTTTTATATCCTTAAATACAAAATATATAAGTATATAACAAATTAAATTAATAATTTTTTTTAAAATATTATATCATGATGTGAATTAAAAATTATGAATATCCGGAATGGGAATTGTAGGGTAAATATATGGTATATATTCTTGTCAGTAATTGTTTTACAGTTTTTTCCTTACTATGAAATTTATAACCCTTTATGAATGAAAATTTTATTACCATAGGTAATGATTAAATTTTTTATTGAAATGGTTAAACGAAAACAATAATGAGTTCAATTTTATATAAAACCCACAAAAATTTAATTGGTTGATGAGATTTTTTAACATTAAAATATGTTTAATTAAAAATTCTACCCACATTTTTTATCTGAGATATGTAAAATTATTTAATATATTTAAATATTTTATGCAATACCTTATGTGTGAATTCATTTATTATAACAGAACACCACTTATCCTATATTATTCAAACCAGCTTGTCGATCATATATAAAATAAATCCCATCAAAAACAATAATAGAAGACAATAATTTGGTTATATAGGAGACGATATCCTCAATTGAAGATCCCTATGATACTTTAGACTATTCCCAACGGAGGATTCTCAAGGAAGGTGTAATAATAAAAGTTGATCTCTTCCATATTAATTGTTCTATTACCAGAAAAAAATTCTTCATCAACATAAAATAATGATAATATTAGTATCTCAAAAACCAAATGGTTTATATATATATATTGATCATTATCTATCTTCATTTCATTATCTATAAAATGAATATATTACATGCGGATACCTGGGTTTACTTCCTCCACATAGAAATAGGTGTCATGATTCATCACCATTATTCTTGTTTAGAATGTATGGTAGATATAAATTTTTTAAATTATTTGATTGAATTTAATATTCCAAATGAAATATAATATCTATTCATTTTTCTTACCTTACGATTCAATAGAAAATGATAACACTACAATTCAGTATGAGTTGAGTACCACCACCATAATGTTATGTGATATATGTTTCATTTAAAGTACACATGAATTTTAATAATTGGTTATTTTTAAAAAATATATGATACTAATGATTTTTTATTTATTATTTAATTGTTCATAATATCTTCAATTTTATTCATTCCATCAATCAAAAATATGAAAACATCACCTTTGTGTATGTATGGAAAAATGTATCCATGAAGTAATGTAATGAATTTTTCATCACGTATTTATTAGAATGATTATAAAATTGTAAAAAAAATATGGAGAATATTTCATGAATAATATTATATATATTATTATAATGGGAAAAAGGTATAAATAATAGAATAATCGAATCGAAAGATATAATGAAAACACAATACTATAAATAGGAATATCTATGTCGAAGAAAACTAGTCATCAAAATGATAATTATAATGTATAAAAAATTGTAAATATAATTGTATTATTTTTGTGGTTATTGAATATATTTATAAAAAATAAACTTTTTTTATAATAGTGTATGGAATATATATAATGAAATAAGATATTTGTGTATTTATATTAATTTTAAAATCAAATTTATTCACAATTGATTATGCTAAATTTATAGCGAATTAATTATGTAGATATTATTCTTTGACCAAAATATAATTTTTTATCCTAAACTTATTGATGTATTATTAATTTTATTGGACCATTTTAATATATTTGTATATTAATATGATCATTGAAATTCTTTTATGATAAACATACATTATTTACACTTAGGATAAGAATCATTATCTTTTTTTTATGTCATTTATTATATATTTTATTGAATTATTTTATACTATCCAATGATTTAAAAGTTTTATTTAAATACATATTTTATATTTTCTCTTTTTTTTAAATGAATGAACATGAAATTTTTGAATGAATTATTTATTTACTAATTGGTTAAATAAAATCATAATTTTATCATATACCATTTGAACTCCTTTTCCCACTTCTATGACCACTATTTTCATTGAATCTTACATTAGATGTCTAAATGGATATTTTCAAATAATTTTTTATAAATATTTTTTTTGTTTTCTTCAATATGAAATTTCATTGGGAAAATTTTCTATTAAATAAGAATGTTGATAGTCATCATTTAATTTTAATTTTAATTATGAAATTATCCTCTGATTTTAGTTATGCATCACTAAGGAAATTATCCAATGATACTTTCATTATTCATTATATGAATGGTTATTCATTTTGATAATGAATAGATTATTATTATATGATTGTTCATTAATTTATATAACATTAATGAATTGAGTGATTTTATATTGAAATCATTGGATAAAATTATTATAATAATCAATATCATTTTGAAATTAATTTTTTAAAACATGATTCAGTATTATGATTTCTTCAAAAAATCATGACAACATTATACATGAAAAAAATTATGAATATCATTGTTCACATGTTGATGTTTGAGTGTTATTGATTCTATATATTCTCGCAAGATTAATAATTGAAATTATTTTAAATATCATTTTCATAATTTATGTGTTCATATGATTAATTTTTAAATGATAAAAGGATTATAAATAGACAATATTCCAACTTTTAATGTTGACAATATTGTGATTTCTTATTCTTATGATTCCAGATGAACATTCTATGAATCTTTAATGATTATTAAAATTTTGAGACCATTTTTTGATCATTCTTATAGATATTAATTGAAATTGGATTTTATAATATATAATTTCATAGTTTGGAATTTGTTTAGTTGAGAAACCATACATGGAAATGATATCATACCCATATGATCATCTCATGGTTTTTGATAATTAATATCTCATAGGTGTACACAAAAAAAATATTTGAGCTCGACTATTCATTCAATTTCCTCCATATGATTTTAGGGATGGATTTATTAGGGAATATTCTATATGGTTATATGAAATAACAAAATATTATTATGTGGATAATTATTTTTCTTAAATAATATATTTTTATGTCTAGTATCTATGTATAAAAATTCATTACGATTCATGTTAATGCTTATGTAACATACCATTACCAATCAATCTGGTACATATTTTACCTCATCTTGAATATTCATATTTTCATTGTCTATATAGGGTAGATAAGTAATTTAGAGGATTCCTATAAGGGTGAAGTTAGAGAATTTTTGGACTCTTTTCATTAACAAAATTCTTCAGTAGGACGTACGAGGATATAACGTCGTGTAACAAGGTTACACGTCTTGTAGGAGCTTCTATATGAAATTCATGAAAGAAATCACGTTACTAAAGGATACATGCCTTGAAGATTTTTTCACACTATGAATGTTTTAAATAAAAAAATTTAAGATGAGTCGAGTGGTTTTCCAGTGTTTGTGGGACTTTGACGATTACATGTCTTGTAACGGCTTGCGTATGATTTTTAAAATAGGTGTGTGGATGATATGGTGTGGTTATCTTATACAATATCATTCTATATCGACCTAAGTAAATTACTAGTTGATTTTGGGAGAGTTCAATACTTCTAGATTGATCCATTCTATATTGGATTTTTTTGTAGAAGTTCATCTCTTCATGTAAGAGGTCATTCTGCTTATTCAATTTCACTGGTCATGGTAGAAACTTTGGGTTGTGTTGTCTGATCTATTGGTCTATTTTTTGGTTTTTTTCATGTTATTATATAAACATTGTGTGATATCATTAAAAAGGAATTCCATTTTTTGTTTTTCTCATGATGTTGTTAATTCATGAAGTTTCTGTTGTTTCTTCTTCTCCTCCGACCCACTTCCTCAATTGAATCTATCCTAACATTTGTGGATTGGATTCCAGGGCCATTTTAGAAAATGTTGGGTTTTTAGTTTTGGTAAATCCCATTATGTCTATGTCCTACCAGAGTACAAAGGTATGATGTTTTATATCTAGACTATTTTTATGATTCGTGATGTTCCTGCATGATAAACTAATTTATATGAAGAATTGGCATGTCTGATTTTTGTGTGCGGAAAGTGTTTTTAATGAAAACTTGTTTTTCAATGATTTTTTGTAAATGTATTGAAATGTGTTATTTTAAAATAATTGAATATGTTATTTTGAAATGGTTTTCAAAACATTTAAATGATAGTTAACATGAGTATAATGGTTACCTTAGGTACTAGGTGTAAGGATTATCTTGATCCAATATTCTATTATGGGGGTACACATTATCAGTTGATCCTATTATCCTAGATTGTAGATTATTAGGTCTAGGTGCATATTTGATATTTGAGTTTCACTTTTTTTTGTATTTCTCTGGTATTAGAGTTTAGATTATTGTATCTAGGTATGACTATTCACTATTCATTGATGAATGAGTATGAGTAGTCTGTTGGCCGAACTTTTGTATTCAATGGTGTTGTGATGCCTATGCTACTAATTTTCTTTTTGTATTTCATGTATTTGTAATATTTTCCCAATAACATGTATATTAACAATTTTGAATGATGATATGGAAAAATATCTATTGATATTGATATTTCTATTTTTATTTTATAACATTTATAAAAGGGAAATGTTTACCATTTTTTCAAAGAAACTACGTTATTTCTTAACATGCCATGTTTTGTTGAAAATGATCATACATGAAATGTTGTATAAGGAATAGTTGTTGAACAACTTCATGGGATTCTACTAAGTATATTTTCTAACACCATGGGAACCTATTCGGTGGGATTTATAACATTGAATGTCTTACATTGTATGGAATGTAATGACATAAATGTAATGTAGAAATGTTTCATGTCAGCTGATTTGAGTAGATAGTGGTGGGATGGTTGGTTTCTATCCAGGACATCCCTTTCAAGTAGATTTCTCATTTTATTCTTTTGTTGATGGAATTTTATTTTTGATCTTTATCCACATTAAATGTATTTGGTTTCCTTTTTCCTCTCACATTTAAGGAATAAAATTTAATTCTTACACTGTCTCTTCCAGTTCTATTTTTTTATATATGCCACGTGTTTGAACATATTTTGATAAATTGATACCTCTGTTTTGTTGATCTACACCGTAGTGATTGTTTCTAAGCTGTGGAGATTTGGAATGCCCTTTGGGAATGTTTAAGATCAGGTTATGTGCTAATTATGAGATAAATATGTGTAAGTTAGTTAAAAGGTTTTATCAGAAGTGGTATTTCCTAAGGATTCATTGTCTTTGTATGTCTATTTCACTAGAGGTAGGACCGTAAATAATTGATATGTATTTTAAAATAAGTGCCTCATCAAATATTATTTTAATGAGTCACTGAGATGTCTTCTACGGGTTCACCAGGAAGGTGTAGCATATTCCTTATAAAGGAATCCTCTAGTGGATCAGAATCTCATCAAAACAATCATATAAGATTTCTATGCTTTGGATCATGATGTGAAGTGATTCCAAAATATGGCGTTCGATGTACATTTAGGATAAATAGGCGATATTGATCAGTCGTGGGAATTATGCTGTGAAAATTGATTATCCTTTAATGGAACATATGAACATCAAGTGGAGTTATAAAATCCATATAGCATTAATAAATATTTAGAATTCTCGGAGATAATTGATAATATCTGGGTAAAGTCTACAACGTTCAGGCTCAACAGTTCTAGTATGCTATGGTGGGATTCTATAGTCAATTTAGAAAGACAAAGATCCCAGATAATAAGGGTTTCAAAACCATGTTCTTAAAGAAATTTAGTCTAGATCCACTAATGTTGGAAATGTATTAAGAATTCCTATATTTTTTTAGGAAGACTGTTTGGTATTAGAATAAAACAATATGTTTTCAAATATTTTCCATTTTTCTCTGGACATGGTGGTTAATGACCACCTGAAGGCCCATAGGTACATGTTGGGTTTGAGATAGGATATCATATCATGGGTATATACGTTGAAACATTCTACCAATATGTAGATTTTAGTCAAATCAATGATGTTAGAAATGTGTATGGATGGAATTCGTGGGTTTTAAACACTTCTCTTCCAACTAGTGGAGCTTTTGTGGAGTTTATGGGTAGAATAGGAAGTGGAAGGATCATCGTAGAAGTGGTGGTGGTGGGTCCCAGTAGTGAACCTCCTCAGCACCATTTTATATAGCTAAAAGATTTCCATTGACTTGCAAGCAGTGTGGAAGGGTAAAAAAACAAATGTTTTTTTTCTTATTCCCATAAAGATGTGAAACACATGTGGATTTGTTGATTATATACAAATCTCCAATAAAGATATGGATATGCCTCATTATCTTCAGGGTTTGTTGGCTCCAAAGGCTACTGTGGTACAATAAGAAGATTCAATGACAACAGGTCTCCATCCACATTCCTCAGGAGAGAAACACTTTCATGAAGTAGGCATGTTTGAAGTGGAATTCAATTTAGGTCCTGAAATAGTGTGAGGAACTATCTCTATTGATTATACTATAGAAATGTATTTATTTGATATTGATGATTCCCTATCATTTATATCTGAACATATGTTTTGATATTATTAAAAATCCCAAATAACTTATGTCATTTATAATTTATTTAGAGACACCTCATGGAATGAGTAGATAGAAGGGGTTTCAATTTACTTCTTGTTTATTAAAGCATTCTGATATGGATTTGGTGTGTGATTTATTGATTCGGGATCTTGATCAGTTTTGCCTCACAATCTGTATGCATTGTATTTCCCTTCATCGAGCTATGGTTAACTATTATCATCGAGTTGTTTCATTTCCTACTGCAATTGGGTAGAGATTGTGTGTTCATGGGGTGTTGGACTCGTGGTCTGGTCGTGCGTGAACTTATCTCCCAGAGATATGATTTTTTTTGTCTTCTGTTTCAGTTGATACTAATGTACTTTATCCGACTGTTCATCTTCATGTTGTTGTTCGAGACATTCCTGATTTTTTACCAAATGGATTCTTCTTCATCCTCTAGAGGGGGTGGTTGATTTTACAATTGGTCATTGACAGGTTTTCAACTGATATTGATACCTTTTATTATATGGAACTAGTAAAGATGAAAGAGCTCACCATTCAAATGGATGACCTGTTTTAAAAACGGTTCATTCTCCATAGGTTTTCTCTACTGACAACCCTATAATCATTACCAATAATGTATAAGGTTCACATCACTTATGTGTCTACTTTAAAAAATTATACCAGGTGAAAATTAATAAAAACTATTATTTTCAATGTGTGGATGACTTGTTTGAGTAGTTAATATAAGGAAATATGATCTCAAAGGACGGTACTCTGTTGGGTTATCATCATCTCAGTGTTCAATAGTCCAATATACATATGACAACCTCATAGAGTAGGTATGTCCATTATAAATATCATGTAATGCCTTGTGTTATGACTAATCCTCCTACAGTTTTTAATTCATTGATGTATAGGATATTCTAACAATATCTTGACACATTTGCGTTAATGTTCGTGGATGATATTCTGGCCTATTTGAAATCCGTGCGTCCGCACGAGCACCGTATGAATTTGGATATGGAAATTCTATGAAGTAATCTTCATTATGGAATTATTTTGGAATGTAGTTTGTATATTCAAATGTGACGGAATTTAGAAACAAAATTATATACTTTTCATATCAGTTGTTCATAAGTAGGTGAAGGATGTTTTTTCATTGAAGGAACCACTAAATGTATTTGAAATTCTGATCGTCCTTCGTATTTCTAGATACTACCAATGGTTTTTTAATGAATTATTTAAATCAGATTCACCATTATACGATCATACATTGAAATTAGTGAAATTTAATTGGAATTCCAAATGGAAGTCTTTATTATATGAGGTGAAATGACTTCTAACAGAGGCTCATATTATGATCTTACATGAGCAAGATATGGTGTAAATTCTATTTAGTTTGATTCTTGTACTAGTTTGGGATGTGTGTTTCTGTAGGATAAGCATGTGGTATCTTATGGGTCTCGTTAGCTCTAAATGCATGAGAATAATACACCACTCATGATTTAGAGCATGTTGCAGTTATAAATGCACATAAATGTCAGTTTCACGATCTTTTTGGTTAGAGGTTTACAAATATTATCTGATCATAAGATCTTGATATCTATAGTTTCCTAGAAAGTCATGAATCTTAGATAAAATTGATTTATAGAATAGCTTATAGTTGTCATGGATATCACCTACACCCTAGGGAAGGGGAATGACGTTGAAGATGCTTAGAGCAAGAATGTACCATCATAGGTAGTTTTATAATAGAAGGAGGAGTGGACCCTTATGGGGGTATTCAGTCACATGTACCTAGATTATCTGGATGATTTTTTAGGTATGGTTATTACTAGTTTTCAATTACAATCATATCTCATGGAGTTTTTCATCTAGTGTCAGTAGTAGAATGTTGAGTTTATTAATGTTTGAGAAAGGCATTATGGTGGGGAGACTACTTCTAGTTGGTCCATCTATTTAGATGGAATGATCCACTTCAGGAAGTATATTGTTGTCCCATCATCACTAAAGAGTTTTGAATGAGGTTCTCAAGATATAATGCATGTTTTATAGATTATGGGGCTGAAATATTATATAATAACAACATTTTATGGTTGATCAGGGTCAGACACTTGTGGTCCATGGATAAATAATAATAATGTTTCATGGAATGCATATTTAAACATTATATAGATGAATAATATTTGGAATGCTGTTTTGATTCAATGAAACATGGTTATTTTTCATGATGTATAACATCATGTTGTAATGATGTATTTTTTCCCTTATATTTCAAGATCATTTTGTAATGAAATTGGAACTAACATGAGAAATTGTGGAAGCTGTTCTCTGGGACACATTTCAATATAATGAGGAATTTAGATGTAGTGGGTATCTATTATCGATGAATTGTATTAGTGATGGGTATCAATATTCAAGATCCCTTCTTGTGTAGATATTTCACAGGTTGTCCATAAATATGTCGTAGTGACTCAATTTTAGGTTAAAAATTCTTTTATGGATCGACAGATTCTTTAAAACGGTTACACACTTCTTTTATTGTTTTATTTAGTGACTTATGACATAGAAACATGATGAATAGGTCTAGACCAGATGAAGTTAGAGGTGAATTTAGATGTTGATTATTATATTTGGACCATGGATTGAATATTTCGGCATCACTCCGTATCATATAATAATAAGAATAAATCCATATGTAGATATTGGATCGTAAATTCACTATAAGGGATTGACTTGCATGTAGGTGGAATATTCGAATTTTTAGTCATAAATTGGTTAGGGAATAATGATCTAGGAGTTACTATATATCTTGTGATGATATAAATCATGACATATGTATTTCTTAAATGAATTCATCCTAAATTTCTCTGGGATGTATGTTGGCATAGGGAATTTGTATGTTTATTTTTTGTAGGTGGACCTAGGAATAGAAATCTTAGTGTGAATATTTATCCTTTGATGGTAAGAAATAATCCCCATGTTGTTCTTGGGAATCCATGTAGATTTCAGCCTTGGAAAAAGGACCTATGGGTACCTTTTATGATATTTCATCTAGGTCCATAATAACCTTATCATGAACTATCATATCTCAATCATGTGAATTAACCCTTAAAAACAATTCATAATCTCATGTGATCACTGATTAGTGTGGGAAACATGGAGTTGAAAATTTTTCATTCATTCCAAGGATGAAATTTGAAAAAATTTATGGCCTTCTTGTATCATGTAGTGGCTGATCCATCATATAGGAAACCGGATTTACATTATATCTCATTTGGAATGAGAATCAAGTTGTACATAGTTTTATAATAATGTTCAGTTTGCTGTCATTATATGAGGACATCATCTATGTAGTTTAACATCATCTGGTAAGAATTTCTGTTATTTTAAATGTCAGAAGGGGAGTGTTATGGATATACTCATTTTACATTATATAATAATGACATCATCCATGAAATTTAACATCATGAATTATGGGAATATTTCATGCAGTTTAATGTCATGCAGTATAGACTAGGGTCCTCAGAAATAATATTAATGTAATACTGTGGATGGACCCACAAATAATGATTTGGGTGTCACTAAAAATAATTTTATGGTATAGATAAAGGCAAAAATAGTACTTGGATGAATATTATCCCATTGTAGATATCACCATCCCATAGGGAAAATGAAATTTCATATTTCTTTCGAATAGATCTAGAACATTTGTGGTGAATGGTTAGTGATACATTAAATATTATGGTTTAGTTTTATTTTGTGAAAACTATTCCATGTTGTTTAACATTATAAAATAATGAAATATTCCATGTATCCTAACATCAAAATGTAATGACATGTTCACTTATGTTTAATATCATGTAGTCAGGATAAGTTCCATCTAGTTAAATATCATGTAGTCAGGATGCATTCCGTGTAATTCAACATCATTATATAAGGTTGAGATGCAAAGTGAATTTTATTGTATTAAATCTTGGAAATATTTTTATCCATTTAAATTCATGTGACACGGGTGATGTATGGGTGATGAAATCTATTTAATTTATTTCTTTTTAAACCATTCATTGGTAGGGGTAATGAAATGTTCCCTATCCATTGTGGAGAGTGTGTAATCTCTGTTTTGATTTACATTATGTATGATATAAGGTCTATCCATTTTGGTTTCCTTATTTTTTTATTATTTAATAAAATATATGGGGTTATAAGAACCAATAACAATTATCCTTTAATAAAAAAATGGTGGTTAATATTTTAATTGAATTCTCCTACAATCTGATTCTAATGATCTTCAAGGTTGGGAAATTCTACTCATCATGTCCCCATCGATCATATCCAGCTCATACAACCATTTTTATGACTTCCCATCATTTGAGATTTTTTCTCACAAGGCTATCAGCATTGAGGGTAACTGGACCTCTATGGTAAATACCACATTGGTATAATACACTACTGTTTATATAGTTTCTTTTGGAAAATTATTCATGGTGGTATAATATTGCAATAACTCATGGAGAAGCTTGTCCCTCAATGAATTTTTGACATTATCCACCAAATTCTAGTGTGTATTCAATAGAGACATATTGTTGTCCTAAATCATTAAAATTGCCAATAAATGATAGTCAGATGAATGGTTGGACTAAATGTTGTATTATTGGTTACACATAGTCTAATTTGAGGAACAAAAAATTTTTCTGTTTTCCATCAGTATCATTCAAGGGACATTAAAATTGGGGATGATATGTGACATAATGAAGCTAATAATGTTTCATGACCCAAATTATATGAGGGGTATTCCATTATACCATTTGGTATATATGTCCATAGATGTACAAATGTAATTGAACTACATAATTGTTGTTGGGGAATATGGCCCCACAACATCTATTCCACATATGGAAGATATCAATTAATATATTTCATTATATTGAAATTACAGAGGTTGATGTATAAATATTTCTTGGATTCATACTGAATGAAATTTCATGGTGAATTTCACAAATTCCTATATCAGGGTTTTCAAGTAGTAACCCAACCTCATGATTTGGTTAGAGTGACTGTTCGAAGACTATTTAGTATCATAGGATCCTACATGGAATTCTTCCATCATGTAAGAAATTTATCCTTTTTCTATTCATATAAAGAGGATTACATCAATACCTCACATTTAAAAGTTTTTCCTAAAATTTACACCATGTAATAGGAATGTCCACTACTCAATCCCAAATATGTTCACTAATGGTTTGTTTTGTCATGAGGGTCCCATTTTATAGAAAATAAATTGTGCGATCCATCCATCCAAGGATAGATTCCAGTCCATCTTCCTCTGGGGTGGTGCTGATATGATTGATTTATTCCAGGTCGTAGATAGTGATCAAAGAAAATATCATTCTGGGTTTAATGTGGAATATCTTAACTCTTGATTAGTGTTAATGTAGACAGTGGATGAATTAGAAAATGCGTCATCATTAGAATTATATGATCGAGAGACATAATACATTATGGGATAAATGGGGAATTATTCCATCACCCCCCCAAATATCCAGTGTGAGAGGGAAATTCGTATATTTTAATGGAAAAATATATATTGATATTCATTATCACAAGCTCGAAATCACCTTTTTTGTTCAAGTAGGATATTTTTAGCTGTTGGGAAATTTCAAACCATCTATAATGGGTTAATATTCATTATCATTATTAATTCATAATTCATATAGTGAAAAAGAGTGAGGAAAAACCTCTTTTATTGGAGAGTACAATACAATCCATAAGCCAACACGATTGATATATGCATTTTCCATCCAATTTCTTTTAGGATTTGAGGGGGATCCATAGAATTTTAGCTATGTTGTATTGGGAGTTCCATGATCATAAAAAACCTCTTCATAATGATTTATAGTTTCCACTAGTTTGAATTATCAGGTTGGATGTGTAATGATGAAATCATCTATGTCCTTCCATTTCAAGGATATCTATGATTGAAAATAGATGTCATACTATTGATGAATAAAAACCACATGGGAAATGAACCTAGTCAGCATAGGATGACCAAGGATGTAATTTAGTGGATAAATATTTGAGACTAAGGGGACTTAATGTCACTGTATGTAATGACATAGTGTTATTACTACATAGATGACAATAAGGCAGTTATTATTGACATTTGAATTACATTTATCAATAACTATCATTGTCTGGATGAGGTATTAAAGACTGTTATCATTCCCAATAATAGTCATCTATGTGAGGATGGTACTATGAGATCATTCCATTGTGGAAACATATATGATGAGTGGATATTCATAAATCTCTATCATTCGGACTACTGGGTGTTGTAGATACTACTTTACACTATCAAAATCTTGTAGAAAATCAAAATCTCAGGAATAAGATATTTCCTTCATTACTAGAATATTGAAGGGTGGATATTTTCTATCATTGATAAATATGAAAAAATGGATGTAGGTGAGGTCCCCTTGGAACCCCATTAGTTCTTTGATATTCCCAGGGGATGTAATTTCTATAATAATATTAGTTTTTATAGGTTTAAATCATTGAAACAGTGAAATACCCCAATTCAATGTAACTTCCTTGATGTTTCCCTAAATGAGAATGTTAGTGGATTGATCATCGGAATGTGCTCTCACAATAATTCTATGATTTTTAATGATTCGTGATGTTTTTACAACTTTTTTGATATTTGACCACCATATTTCCAAAAAAATATTATTATTATCATACTAATAAATTCATAAATATAAAATTCATGGGGAATGGACATGTAGATGTAAAATTATTTTATACCAATTGAATGACCTGATATAAAAATATCCACTATGGTGGTCTAATGGCAGTGAATTCATCATCTTGAGGGGATATATTTTTTGAATGGTACATCGAATACCCATACATTAAATATAGTTCCTAGAATCCAGCAGTTGAGTCAATCTAAAGTATTGTGATCAGTAATGATAAATTATTCTCTATATAGTATCAATTATGATCTATTATGTATAGGAATATACTAATATTATCATTTATATTCTTTAATATAATTTTGGGGACCCATCACGGGTATTTCACTTCTATGAAAATGTTGAAATTGATCAATTTGTAAAATTCCTCCTCTATGTTGGTAGAATTAGAGTGTTTCATCCTCGTGTATGTCTTATTGAAACATTTAGGGTTATTGGGTAAAATGATATGGTTCATAAACACATTTATATTATTTTCAGGAATTTATTTATAATTCAATGAAAAATAGAATGGTTTTTATTGATAAATTCAATGTACATATCTTGCTCTTAATGATTCATGGATTTGATAATTGTTTTAGGATGTGGTTAGTTTTTTTGATCCCATATTTTCTTATCATAGTTAATAATGGGTTTTGGTGATTGATTCCATAAATTTAGAAGTAGAGTTCCAAAGACCATCCACCTCTTCTTCCACATCTGAGACTTTGGATGCATTTTTGGATGATGTCAGAAATTTTGGGGCATCTATAATACTATCGAGGTGAGAGAGTATGTAACAAAATACATTATCATCCTTTACTACTGGATTCATTGAAGATATATTTTGGTGTTGATTTTTCGTTCAATTTCAATGGGGATATAATGTTCTAGGACATTTGAGGAAAATTCTATTATCCCAACTAGATTTATGGGAATCACATTGTTGTTTTTGAACATATTCGAGATTATTATAGTTGTGGTACCCAAACCATTGGGGGATACAAAATTTATATCATCAACAAATGTAGGTAATTTTCCTTATCTTTTGTGGACACCTACATCTGCATATGTATATTCTCACGACATAAAGGGAGGACTGTCACCTTGTAATATGCTGACCAATTTGTTTATTTGGTATTTAAAGAACAAATGAAATGTTGGGGGTTCCTCCAAATGGATGTGACTCCAAGGCCTTATTATAATTATTATATATGTTGTGTCCTATTTTATATCCATTAAAAATGAATTATATTTGAGATCCACAAACAGAGTTTCATTATTTATCTTCTTAAATGTTCATTGATCATACTTATCAAACACTTGAATGGTCATCTTCATGGTAGAAAAATATTTATTTCTATATCTTAAATGTCTATGGGTGTAAAGTGAGATGAGGTTCATTATATAGACATTTTAGATTAGATATCTCTTAATGCTAACATTATTTCATCCTCTTAAAACATATTTAAGTACGAGGTTTCCCTTGATGACCTCCTCCAAGTCATTTTTTGGGAATGGTATGGGGACTTGTAATTAGTATTCCATGGTCTCCAATAGCTAAATATATATATTTCATGGAAATATATAATAAAATGAGTGTCCTCTAAGGGGATTCAACGAGGTAATCCCTGAATTATTATAAATTATGTAGTTTATCTAATATTTTAATCATAGCTTAGAAAACATCAACTTACTTCAAAATGATATATTTTTCTGCCAGAGGATGTTTCTCACTATATAAGAGGAGTGGGATCTCTATATTTTTTTCTCTTGAGCTAGGATATCCAATTTATATTGTCCATGTTATTGTCCAAATTTTGAGGGGGAATATTATTCTTCATTCCTATGTCTTTTTGGCTTTCCCTATTGCATGGTCTGATAAAAACATCATTCAACTTCTATGTAGTTATCTATAAATACTATGTGCAGATGAAAAATGGTTGGTTCTAGGAAAATAAATTTATATTGAGGGAATTATTGAGTGATTTATCATAATTCACAATTCCAAATATATCTATTGAGAGTATGTAACAAAAATGTTGGGTTCGACTACATGGTTGATCTCCTGTGTATCCTCTATTGCGGTGCATCTAGCCTCAAGTTCCCCGGTTTGTTGTAGGGAAATCATAATTGAAAGAATATTCATAATCATATAGGGGTAATTAAAAGTTTTTCATCTTAATAGAATAAATTTTGAGATACTCATCTAGGTAGGGTTTCTTTTGGTGGTATGGTGGTTGTGATTCAGATTTTGTGGGGAGGAAATATGCAAGAGTAATATCATGCATCGAAGAAGAACATGATTCTTCATGAACTATTTCATTATATATAAAACGAGTATTTAAAAATTTGGAAGGTCATATTGATTAAAAATAACATGGTAACAGGACCGTTATAGTTATGTGAAGATGTACACTCAAGATTGCATAAGCTCAGTCTATTGTCTTTCGAGTCATACAATTGTTGGACTTCAACCCATAATTGGATGTGACATTATTCTAACCACCTTATTAATTTTATTGGGTTATATTTAACCATATAACGTTTACTAGTAATTTATCCAAGATCACATTTTTTGAATCTACCATGCTTTGGAGGATTTTTTTGAAGGTGATGAAATCCTAGAGTATGTGACATGGCCTTCAATGCAAAGCAATATAGTTGCGATGATCAGTGTGGTTTCCCTTATAGTTTACAATGTGTTGTGAATGTATTTATAGGTTATTGTTCATGGAAATAATGAAATAATTATGGAAATTATCATTTAAAAAGATGTATAATTTATTCACCCATTAATAAAATCATGGGTAACCTTAATCATTTTTTACTTTTATCCATGATATATTTTCTGGTTGTTGTTACTCCATAATAAATGATGAGTGTTTTAGAATCTACCTAGCTGATTGAATGGAAATTAATACTATATTGAGGGTAATAGATGATGTTTATACCTTTTTTTATCCTTATTCCTTATTTTTAAGGAATTATAATATATGTTTCATGGGTTTTTTTGAATAGTTTCTTACAAAACATCTTCCATTTCTACGAAATCACATAACCGACCGATATAATTCATTGGGTTTAGGGGTGTATTCAAAATATTCTAAGGAATTTCTTCATAGATATCCAAATATTAATTCAATGAGACTGTTATTCTGAGTTAATTGGATAAAACCTTCCATATGTTAGTGAAGACAAACACATGTTCATTTTCAAGTTTATTATAAATCATTAGATTTGATGCTTTCATATTCATTAGCTTTAAGATATAATAGTAAAATAATTTAAGATTAATATTTTAACATCCTTAAAATGATCCTACTAAAAGGCTTTCAAACCAATAAAAATATGGAATTATAATATTTTATACAAATCATCCCATCTTGGTCACATCATGTTGATCTATAGGGACAATCATCACACCACATAATGATATGAAGTGTCTGTGATTATGTTCATGGACTCTCACATCATTACATGTCATTTTGGTAGGATTGAAGAAATTTTTTGTGGAAAAGTTTCATCGACACATTCATGATATCGGTTTATCTAAGGATTCACTTGTGTGCGCAACTCTTACATGTATTATATTTGATTATCCAATGAATGAATGTCATTGACTAATTTCAAAAGTACAACTTCTTGAGCGGCCTCATATATAAAATGATCCAATGGGGCCAGATGAGGTGGCCCATTTTTATTCTCCTTCAGATTCCTGAATCATTTAAAGAATGAATTATTTACCTATTTAAGGGGATTCATTTTCTACAATGGAGGTAAGACCTGATAATTTTTTAAATCCCAATATATGTACACCATGTACCTTGATATGAATCTATTATCATGAACTAATTCCAATATTGTAGCTGGGTGGAACATTTCTGACATATGAGTGGTGGAATATTTAACACATATTTTAGATGATAACATGTAGGAATATTTCTCAAGAGTATCTCTTCCATTTTATTTCTAATAGTTTGGTTATAATTCTCATATTCTGAAAAAATATATCCCTAAAAGGATTTTTCGTTCTAATATCTGATTATTGGGATTTAGACACATCATACCCTTTATAATTATAAGCGACCCTTTGTAGAAGTTGAATCTCAATATTTAGAGCCTCTAGGTTTGGGCGCATCCTCTAGTTACCTTGACATCAAGCAACAATTTATTCATCCAAATCACCTTCTTCTAGGTGTATATATTATTTATTATGTCACTATGCATCAATGTATTTATCCCCCTAATCTTTCATGTTGATAGTGACATAATTAATAGAGCTAAATTGGGAAATTTCGGAGGTCCCATTAAATTCAATGAAATACAATAATTCTGTAGTGGATATATAGGGTCCTTCCTTGAAGAATCATCAGTGTTGTTCGATTTTGGGTCCAGAAACAAGAAGAGTTTGATTTTATTTGTCATACACACCTCATTTCTTTCCCTCAATCAAGTGACCTTTATGGTCCCATAGATCCTGATTGTGGAATATTCCACAAATACCATACATTTGTTATATTTGGAGAGGAATGTTTGGGATGCCAAATATTGATATTCAACTAACAAACAATAGAATAATGAATCCCTCTATTATAATGATGATGATTAAAATGGACCTAACACTGTGGGATGGGGTGAATTAGGGGACTACAATGGATTTTTTTTATTATACTATTATGGAATCATTGATTCTAGTCGAGAATTTTATGACTCTTGGGATTTCCCTTGAGATTGGAATTCCCTATTTCTTGTGTGTTTGGATTGATCTAGAATAATCATTTATTTTCCATGGACCCCCTCTGGGGATGATGAAGCTAGTTATGGATATTTAGATATAAATTTAACCAGTAGTACTGTCTATATATTTTTTTCATCTACTTCGGGCGAACCATCAATTCCCTTGGTATTTGCTCATATTTGGGGTGGAGGTTGTGCTATATATTCCCCAATCATGGTTGGATAGATTCTATAATAGTAATATTGTACATAAGTAGAAAATATTATAAGTAAGATATTGAATGATGGTTCTTGTGTAGAATGTTTGTGAAATGGTATCACATGAAGAGGGTCGTTTTATATTGTAAGTTCTCGTGTTGATCACAAAATTATCTTCAATGGTTGATATTAATTTTCTTTGAATTGATTGGAATGGTTAATGTAGAGTCAATAAGGATTCCTCATGACTTACATTTAATTATGTTTTTAAAATTACAAACACTTTATCTCAAGGAAAGTTTTATTTCCTTAATAATTTTCCTTAATAAGGAAATTTTTATTTAACAAACAAAATTTTCCCCTATATTTCTTTTCATTGATCATGATTTAGTTGAACTAAATCCAACTCCTTTTATGCCTATGTGTAAAATTATGTTTCATTTCGAGAACCTCAAAATACTATAAATAATTAGATATAAAGTATTCTTCTTTCATGTTATGAATTCAGATTATGAATTCTCTAAAATCCAGATTCCGAGTACTCTGAATTTAGATTCTGAGTTATCTAAAAATCAGATTCCTAATTCTATGAAATTCAGATTCTGAATTCTATAAAATTCAGATTCTGAATTCTCGGAAATTTAGATTATGAATTCTCTGAAATTGAGATTCCAAATTCTCTGAAATTCAGATTCCAAATTATCTTAAATTTAGGTCCTAAATTCTTTAAAGTTCAGTTTCTTAATTCTTTAGAATTCAGAATCTGAATTCCTTAGAATTCAACATTCAAATTCCATAGAATTCAGGTTTCAAATTCAACAGAATTCATGTTCTGAATTCCTCAAAATTAAGGCTTTGAATTTCTTATAATTAAGACTCTGAAATATAAAGAAATCCGATTCTGAATTCCATGAAAAAGAAATCTGAATATCCATGTAATTTAGACTCCGAACATTATTTTTCCTTATACTTCAAAAAATATATTTGGTTGTGTAACTATATTTTACTTAATCATATTATAGTTATGAAATGATTTCATGCAATAAATTTCTAACTAAACGTTGTTTTAGTGACATGTGTATAGGCCCTTCGAGATTCAAGGAAAATTATGACCTTTTGAGGAGGGAGATGACAGTCAGGAAAATTCCTATAAATAGGATCTCATTTGAATGAGCTCACAACTTTGATGATTGCTCTACAACTCTAGAGATTACATGATGCTAATGTGATTTCTAGAGAGAAAGACTCTCATGCTTTGTTTGTACTGAATAGCATGTTCAGATTGCATCATGTGACTATGATTGTTGTTGTGTAAAATGGAGGGCTTATGAGGATAAGAAGATAGAGGTTCAGACTACCTTAATGTATGAGGAAATCCTTGATAAAGATGATAGAGGTGATGACTAACTTGATGTTCGTGGTCTTGTGGGGATAGTAAGACAAACCCCGATATTCCTTTAAAAGTCTCATCTTGTTGTGGGTAGGATATACATTCATAAAAGTATAAATCATCGGACCTTTATCCAAGGTTGTTAGATACCCTACTCTTTGTGTTAAAATATTCTATACTTGTTACTTCAATTGTTTCATGTTTTTTCCATGGAATTTTGAATAATAAGAAAAGTATAACTATCTTATACGTTCATATACGTGTATTATGACTAGTAAGATTCTATAATATTTATAGTATAATATTTTCCCTTATAGACATTTATTATGTTTTATTTACAAAACCATATTTCCAGAATCTATCAAGTTTGAAGAATGAAGAGGACTTTTGAATTTACCTTGTTTAACACCATAAGACAATAAAAAGTTTTATATCAACATTAAAAGTTTCTAATTTTTTTTAAAGGATACAATGCACCACCTCTTGTATACTGAGCATCTAAATCATATTTTGATCCAACAATTGGTATCATTGGAGGTATCTAAAATACTTATATTAACATATATGTTTTCTTGATCATGTTTTAATTGTACTATATTTTCCTTTGTTCAGATTTCTGTCCCTGTTTACAAACATGTTCTACACACAAGTTTCTGTGGAATGATATTTTTTTAGATGGGAGGAATGAATGTTGTTTTGATTGACAATCATAATCCTACTAGGCCTCCAATATTTGATGGAAATGACTATGAGTATTGGAGTGATAGAATGATGACCTTTGTGATAAACACAAGTGTTGAAACCTATATTATGTTAATTGGGGATCATAAGATTCTTGATAAGGAACATCGAACCTTAACTAATTCAGAAATGGAGGAATACTAGCTGAACTATAAGGGACAAAATACGTTTCATTGTTCCATGAATAGAAATATATACATCCAAATTTCATTTTGTGAAGATGAAAATAGTATTTGGAAGAAGCTTGAAGTAACACACTATGGAACATAAAATTTTATTGAAACCAGAAGAGCTATGCTCAGATCTGAATATCATGGTTTCCGATTTCCTTATGAAGATCTCATATGTAAGGTACAACAAAGATTCATGAACATTTTCTGTAGTTTACAATATATGGGTGAGAAAGGATTAGTTGATGAAGCCCGTGTTGACAAAATCATAGACATCATGCAAACGAATGGTAATCTAAGAGGATAGTTGTAGATGAAAATATGAAAGTTACCCATATTTCTCTTGATGGGCTTTTTCGAAGTCTTCTTCATTATGAGACTAGAATGAAGAGAGATGAAGAAAATATTAATAAGGAGAATGGAAATTTCAGTGCTTCCTTTACAAAAACATTAAATCATATGACATACAAGACTCCCGAGAGAGTTACAAGATATAAATCATAGAAGGTTGACATTCAATCTGAATCTAGTGGAAGTGAATATTCAGAATAAGAGTTATTCAATATTGCCTGAAAGATGAAAAATATTGTTAGACATAAGAACATTAAATCTATATACAAGAAAAAAATAATAATGGACAAGAAAAACTCAGAAGTCACTTTATATTAATGCAGAAGAGTAGGGCATATGAGGCCATACTGTCATATGCTTAAGATAAAAGATTGAAAGAAAAAGCATTCTGAGAGGAAAAGAAATATGTTCTACCAAGATAAATCTACTATTGTTTTGATAGATAATGAAACTTGGTGTGCTAATGGTGGAGACTCTTCGAATGAATCCTCTGAGTATAAATCTTCTGATCAGAAGAATATTAGTTTACATTCCATGTTACCTATATAAAATTACTATTTAATTGCCAAGGTACACAATGATGAATCTATAAATAATGTATCCATGACTTCTAATTATATTAATAGTAAATTTTATAAATCTTCAGATAAGGAATATTCATATGATGAAGATAATACTTTACCAACTTATGAATAAGTTTCAAAGTTTTATAAGCATCTTCATAATGAATATTCTAAAGTCAATAAAAATCTTGATAAAGAGAATTATAGAATTACTATTCTTACTATAGAAATATCAGATATTTATAATGGTCTTGATAAGAAAACCCTTTATTTTGAAAGTATTTTAGAAAATCATAAGGACGTTAATTCTAATAAAGATAATCTTTCTATAGTACTTCAAAAAGTAATTTCTAATAAAAATGTTTTAGAGCCTAACTCTAGTGCTAAAACTAATGTTTTTAAGGATAAAAACATAGTGATTAAATTGAAGTCAAAAATATTTTCCTTGAGGAAGTGTTTTTCAAACATTAACTTAGGGAAATAAAATTTTGATAAGATGTATTCCCAAATTTGACCTCTAAGTAATAATTCAGGATTTGGTTAAAATATTTCAAAACTAGTAATTAGTAACAATTATTTTGTCCCTTAAAGTGCTCCATTCTGCATTAAGTGTTAGTTTGGTGGGAATTGGGGAAAAATAATTCCTTAAACAAAACCCACTCATTAGGTTATAATAAAGATATTTTTTATGAAAATGTGGATACCTAAAATTTTGTTTTCTGAAATTTTTGGATCCAAGAATGTTTGGGTTCCAAAAGTCCAACAATCTTATTTTTAGGAAAGTAACGATAATGCCAAAAACAATACCTGGTACACAGAAAGTGGATGTTCCCAACATATGACTGGTAACAAAAACTTATTTGAAATTAATATCAAGATTAATGGAGGAATAGTTACTTTCAAAGATATTGCTCAGGGAGGAATTATTCATATATGTAATATTATTCTTCTTGAAAAAATGTAAATTTCTAATGTTTTATTTGTTAAGGATCTTAGGAACAACCTTATAAGAATATGTAAATTATGTGATGAAGGTTACCTTGTGAATTTTAGGAGTGACTAGTGGTTAGTACTCAATTAAATGGAGGTGTTTATTCTTTCTTCATATAGACAAGAGAATATATACACACTACTGAAAAAATGACCTATTCCCATGGGTCAGAACCTTGGGTATAGCCCCCAAAATCGTGGGTAGAGCCTATACCCACGGTTTTGAGAACCCTACGCCGAAATTGCGTCAGAATAGGGGTTTCAGCCTATACCAATAGTTTGGATAAACGTGGGTATAGGGAAGTCAAATGTGGCACACCACTGTTAAGTGTGGCAGACAACAGACACCACAGATTTCAAACAGTGTGGTATTTAAATTCAAAAAATTGCGCACAAGGGGTTTCGAACCCGCACAGCGCGCTGAGCCTTGTGGTTTCTCCCCACCAACAAACCAACCCAGATTTGATTTTTATTTGTTACATATACATATATCTGCATTCATATATATTAATATGCAGTATTTAAATTCAAAAAAACAAACCCAGGGGTTTTCGAACCCGCGTCGCATGCTGAACCCCGTGTCCGCGCCCCACCAGTGGACAAACCCAGCTGTGATTTTCATTTTTTTACATATACATATATCTGGGTATATATATTACTATGGGGTATTTAAATTCAAAAAAACATGCCCAGGGGGTTTCGAACCCGCACCGCGCACTGCGACTCGCTGTCGCCCCCCACCAACGGACGAACCGGGCAAAATAACTATTTGAAGTTTATATTTATATGTATTTAAATATATTAATCTAAACCATGAAAAAATTTCGTCCACACAAAATTTTTTCCATGTCCTGCCTAATTTTCTTTTCCCGCCATAACACGGGAAAGTTATACCCACGGTTCTGGAGAACTGTGGGTATAGGTCTTCAAAAAAACAAGAATACCTATGGTTTACAAGAACCGTCAGTATAGGTCTTCATAAAATACCCAATACCAACAGTTTTCTCCAAAACCATGGGTATAGGTCTTAAAATAAGACTATATACACGTTTTTTGTAACAATTGTGGGTATAGATTCACATACGATCCATATACACACGGTTTTGGAAAACCGTGGGTATAGGGGTACCTTATACCCACCGTTTTTTGCAAAACCGTGGGTATAGACCTATTTTTCAGTAGTGACAGAGAGGAAATAGAAGACCTTTGGATCCAAGATCTACCTTGTCTTAGTGTAATGGGAGATAATCCTTGGTTATGGAATTGATATTTTGGACACTGTAACCTTCGAAACCTATGAAAAATCTCTAAGAAAAGACTAGTTAAGGATCATATAGATCTTAGATTTGATTATTAAAAAGATTTTGATCCTGGGAAATATGTAATGCAACATAAAAATCATTTTTAATTAGTCGGTGAACTCTCAACCACTGACGAATTACAGTTAGTGCTTATGGATCTTTTTGGTCGAACACAAACTGGCAGCATTGGAGGCAAATATTACTTATTTGTCCTAGTTGATGATTACACTATACTTACATGGGTCTATTTTCTATGAAAAAATAATGATTTTTCTTATTTCAAATTTTTTATATCCCATGATAAAAATGTCAAAAACCATCCTTCGAAAACTATTCATAGTAATCATGGAAGTGAATTTCAAATTTCTGATTTTGAAACTTTCTGTAGTGAAAAGGGCATTACTCATAACTTCGTAGAACCAAGAACACCTCAACAAAATGGGTTTTTTGAAAGAAGAAATACTATTATTCAATAGATGAGAATAACCATGTTGAATGAATATTCGGTAGCCGAATATTTTTGGGATGAAGTTGTATGTACTGCATGTTACACTATTAATCGGGTTTTGATTAGACCTTTTATTAATAAAAATCTTTATGAGTTATTGAATTGTAGAAAACCTATACATTACTACTTCACATTTTTAGGTTGAAAAGTATTCATTCTGAATAAATAAGATAATTTACACAAATTTGTACCAAAATCTGACGAAGTAATTTTCTTATGATACTCCACAACCTTTAAGGGTTATAAAGTTTTCAATAAAAATACATTTACTAATGAAGAAATAGTACATGTTATGTTTGATGAAACCAATCCCTTGGTTTTTAAACAAACACAACATACAAATTTTAATGTGTTTTCAAATACCGATTAAAAAACCATGATATAATATCCTTTTGGTAAAGAAAATGTTCAAGAAAATGTTTCAGAAGCATTTACCCCAAAAGAAATCCTACAATATGTTGATGAATAGGTTTTACAAAACCCAAATAAGTTGTTTCTTAAAAATCATCTCTGTGATAGTATCATTGGTGATGTAAATCAACCTGTAAGTACTAGAAGATCCTTAAGAAATTAAGTAGAACATATAGAATTTCTTTCCCAATTGGATCCAAAAATCACTGATGATGCTTTAGGCGATTATGATTGGATAAAAGCTATGCAAGATTTGCTAAATGGATTCGAAAGGAATAAATTCAGGACCTTGGTAGAAATATCTATGTAAACTTTTGATATTGGAGTAAAATGTTTCTTCAGAAATAAGTGTGATGAAAATTGAATAATAGTAAAAAAAATCTACATTAGTTTCTAAATTCTATAATCAACAACAAGGAATAGAATATGAAGAAACCTATGCTCCAGTAGCTAGAAATGAATATATTCTTATTCTACTTGCCTTTGTAACATTATTCATTTTTAAACTATTTCAAATGGATGTTAAATGTGTTTTCCTTAATGGTTTTGTCTAAGAGAATTTTTCTGTTGATCACCCACCTGGTTTTGAAGATGCAAAATATCCTGAACATGTTTTCAAACGTACCAAAGCGTTTTATGGACTTAAACAAGATCCTAGAGCCTGGTAAGATAGACGTACATAATTTTATGCTTCAAATCAATTATGTTAAAGGAAATAATGATCCAAACCTTTTTATATATAATTATAAGTAAAATATTTTTATTGTTCAAATTTATGTTGATGAAATTATATTTTGTTCAACTCAACAATCTTTAACTGATTATTTTTCTGATCTAATGAAATCTGAGTTTGAAATGAGAATGATTGGTGAGTTAAATTTTTTCCTTGGTTTTCATATTTCTCAAAAACTAGAAGGAATCTATATATCCTAACATAATTATATTAAATATATTCTTAAAATGTATGAATATGACAACACTTTGAGTATATGTACTCCAATTGGTTCCTCACATTAACTTTATCTTAATGAAGCTGGGAAACATGTAGATCAAACATCATTTAGAGGTATGATATGAAGTCTACATTACATGAAAGCTAGTCGTCCATAATTAATGTTTTCAGTATTCTTATGTGCAATATATCAATCCAATCCTAAGGAATCTAATTTAATGGTAGTGGAAATTATTTTTCACTACTTAAAGGGAACAATGGATTTAAGACACTTTTATAAATCTCGAAATGATTTTATTATACATTTTTTTTCGATGCTGACTTTGGTGAATGTTGAATGGATTGATAAAGTACATTTGGAACATATAATTTCATAGGAGATTGATTAGTTTCTTGGTCATTAAAAAAGAAACATTCAGTAGCACTTTCCACTACTAAAGCTGAATATGTCACAATTGGATGTTTTTGTGCCCATGTATTATGGATGCAACACACACTGATAGACATTGGTATGAGTTTTACCAAAACAAAAATTTTGTTTAATAATAATAGTGCCATAACATTAAGAAAAAATCCTGCACATCACTCTCATGGAAAATAAATAGATATTAGGCATCACATTCTTATGGATCACACACAAAAAAGGAGATATCTTTGTTCAATTTATCAGATCACAAGATCAAAATGCTAATATTTTCACAAAATCGTTACCATCTGATAGATTTGAATACATTAAACTGAAGTTAGTAATGATAATTGTAAGCTAATCATCCTTACCATCTTCTTGTTGAATCCCATCTCCGTATAGTGACAAAATTTTTTTCATATCAGGAGTACATTTTCTTGTTTGTTAATCTTTTTATAGTTATAATTTTCGTAGATAAATTTTTGGTAATTCATATTTTTTAAAATCACAATTTTTCGTAATATAATTTTTTTTTAGTCTAAAATTTTTGAAATCAAAATTTTCAAAATCTAAAGTTCTTGAATACGAATTTTCCTTATTACAAATAATATTCCGAGCAATTCAAAAGGTATGATTCCTTTCTTAAATATTCACATTCATCTTTTAATTGATTGAATTCTCATTTGGTTTTCAAAATTTTGGAATTCACTTTTCCTTAATTCCGAATGTTATTCTTAAAAACCTCAAAATATTAGAATCTATAAAAATCTTTCATTGGTAATCATCTCAACTGTGGGATTTTCTCATGAATTTTTTAACTGTTGGATTAGTCACGGAGCCTGAATAGTCACATCAATTGCCTATATAAAGGACCCCCCGTGGGTTTTCCCACAACGAATACCAATCTCTTGCATTTTGAAGCTCTGCCCTTCCAACTTTTGGCCATTCTAAACTTCTCAGTTTTTCTTTAGTTCTGAATGTCTAAATAATCCTCTCCTTAGAAAGAAATGTTAACCATAAATGAAGTATTTAATGGATGATTTATCATGAAAGTTTGGTAGACCCATAATTCATTAATATGTATGATTCAATCATCTCAATGAACCTCAAGATAAATACCTGGGAGGGTATAGCTCTATCAAAACCCAATACTGAGGGTCCAGTGATTCTGGAGATGCTAGTAGAGTTCTATGATTCCGTATCTTTTTTCAATCAAGGAGGTTAGGAGAAATTTTCATTCAAGAGTTTTGGTAAGACATAATCTCTTTCTTATTCTATGATAGCTAGTCTAATTTGAATACCATACGATGGAGAATCTGAATTTAGTATGTATATGTTACCTGATGTTGAAGGAAGCTTTGATAAGGAGAAGGCCATAGAGTTCCATGGATTTTTTCGAGTCAAGACTATAAAGATTATTCATCTTTTATTAAATTTCCAGATTCTTGAACTTTTGGGTTAAAGGATTTATCATTCCGAGGAGTGTAGATAAATATACATTGAACAAAAGTGATATATATGATTTGGATTTCTTAGTGAATCTCTGGAAGTTTACTTTGGTTAAGTACATCTTGGTTACGATTTAGAATATAAATAATGTAAGTCTGATGTCTCAGATAATCATGTATCCAAAAATTATATCAATGATCATTGTTTCTTGTTTATAATAAATGATTTTTTAAAATCGATTTCAAGATATTTCAAGGTCACATTTCTAAGAGATGACACTCTATGGAGAATGAAAATAGTATTTTCTGGTGAATCTGAAGATTTTTATGATTTATAAAATGATGAAGTTAAATCAGTACCAATGAAAACTGTTGTAGCTGAAATATTTAATAAAGGTGGAAGGAAGAAGAATGAAAAGGAAATTCAAAAGAGAGAAAAAGTTTCTGTTTCCATGTAAATTCAATCATTACCACCAATGTTGAAGAAGAAAAAATCTTATCCTTCTGAGGTAGTTGCAAAATGGAGAGTGGATAAGATGAAAAAAGGCAGGGTATCATCGTTTTGGATTGGATCAGGATGAGGAAAACGACATGAAAATAAAGGATGCCAAAGATCCTTGAGATGCAACAAAAAGAGAAGAATAAAATGTAGATGATGTATGGGGCTGATATAGTACAAAATCTTCTTAAGGATGCTGATAATGCTTCAGAGAAAATTCCGCTACCAAAAACCTTTTTAATAGAATCAATCCCAGAGACTCTATTAATGATGTTGGTGATTCCAAAAACACACCAAGATTAAGAAAAATAAGAATTAAAAATATAACTGGATGAGGAAGTTGAGAAATACGTAGAATTAGAAGTGGAGGATGAAAAAGAATAAGTAAATGGTTACTCTAATTACATGATAAGAAAAGTGGAAGAATATCACGAGAAGGACAGTCCTTCTGAGAAACATTCAATATGAACTTCTGAAGATGAGTGTTCTAAACTTGATGCACCAAGAAAGGATGACAAGGATCTGCAAGAAGTAAATAATCAATTTGATGAAGAAGGTAGTAATCATGATATTATTCATCCTGAAGAACCTCAGGCAAAAGTTGAGAAGGAATATTATGAGGAAGATAAAATTATTGAGCTATTAGACAGTGAGAATGAATCACCAAAAGATGATAAGATCATTTCATCAATAGATAAGGGAAATAAAGTATTGATTGATACTCCTACCATGTATTTTTTTAGTAAGAATGATGCTAGGTCCTCATCAAAAAGGGAAGCAAATTTTCATGAAAAATAATCCCCATCAATAATGAATTCAGATATATAATCATCTTCTCTTGGACTTGAGTTTTTTGTTTAGTCATTAAAGAATATGGTTGATTATATTACATTGATTCCATGTGTTGACTCAAGATGTATGATGATTTAAAATTCCTCAAATCAAAAAACATATATAGTATCCATGGTGATGGATTAGTGTGTCAAATTCGAGTCCAATTTCAATTTTTTTTCATTTATTATGCATCCTATAAAAAATCATGCAAGTAGATGACTAGTTAGTTAAGGAAAACTATTTAAGAGATTATAATTCTCGATTATTTTCATGATAATGTCATGGATTCATTTGAAAACAATGATTCTATGTTCAATTATCTCACCACGTCTTTTGAAGAAAAGCAATCTCTTGAAGAAACTACCCAAAAGCAAGATGTTAACGATCTTAATGGGAAATTATATTCAGTTTCTCTGTGTTGGAAGAGGAAAAAGGATCTGGGAATCAAACATGATGAAAAATATTCTAAACTAGATGAATCCTCCAAGGCTCATGCTGATATCCTTAAGGCACAGGAAGAAATGATAAAAGCCTTAGAGAATAAAAGTGATGAACTGCATCAGCTTCTCAAAAATGTATAGTAGGATCAAAAAGATCTAAAGAAGTTGAAAACCATTGTGAAGATGCTGATTCCGAAGGAGAAAATAAGAATAATTGTTTCCACATCTGATATTTTATTGTATTTTTTATATTGTAAAAAATCATTCAATCTAAATGAATATTTTGGTTGTTCTATATTATTGGTTTCTTACTACTAATATTTCCGTTACCATATTTTCTTTTCCATTCCCTTTATTCATTTTTGAAAATCAGAAATGGGGAGAAAGGAATGTCAAAAAAATAATATGTAATGAATAATTTTCCCTAAGTAAGGGGGGGTTCATCTAAGTGATTGTTTTTATCATGAATATTTTCTTATTTAAAAAAATGTAAAATCGATTTTAGGAAATAAAGAATAGGATCTATAGTAATTTAGAATCCCAAGGGGGAGTTAGTCGTATTAATTATGATCCATATGTAAAGGGAGATATGTTTTAATTTTCAAGTCCATAAAATTTCAATGTCCTCATATTCTTTTTAGCAAGGGTGTTTGTTCTTTCCAAAAATGGGGTGATTGTTGAGTGAATAAGGTTTTCTTATGACTTCAATTTCCTTATATTTTGAAAATCACAAACACTTTATCTCAAGGAAAATTTTATTTCCCAGATAATTTTCATTAATAAGGATATTTTTCTTCCCTACGGAAATTTTCCCCTATCTTTGTTTTCATTGTTCATCATTTAGTTGCACTAAATTTAACTCATTTTATGTCTATGTGTAAAATTCAGTTCTATTTCTAAAAACATGGAATCCTATAAATAATTAGATATAAATTATTATATTTTTAGGTTCATAATTTAGATTCCATATTCTCTTAAATTTAGATTCTGAATTCTCTAAATTTCAGATTCTGAAATCTCTAAAATTCAGAATCCAATTCTCTGAAATTCAGATTACGAATTCTCTAAAATATAGGTTCAAAATTATCTAAAATTGAGATTAAAAAATCTATAAAATCTATATTCCTAATTATCTAAAATTTAGATTCCAAATTCTCTAAAATTTAGATTCTAGAGACTCTGATATTCAGATTATGAATTCACTGAAATTCAGATTTCGAATTCCTTGAAATTCTGGTTCTGAATTCCTTAATATTCTGGTTCTCAATACCATAAAATTCAGTCTCCAAATTCCATAGAATTCAGGTTCCGAAATCCTGAAAAATCCGGTTACAAATTCCTCAGAAATCATGTTCTAAATTATTTAGAATTTTGATTCCAAAATCTATAGATTTATGATTCTAAATTCCTTGAAATATTGAATCCGAATATCCATGTAATTTAGACTCCAAACATTATTTTTCATTAGAATCAAAAAAAATATTTAGTTGAGTAACCATATTTTACTTACTCATGTTATAGTTATGAAACTATGTCATTCATTTAGTTTCTAACTAACTAGTGATTGAGTGACACATGTATAGGTTCCTCTGAGATTCAAGGAAAAATATAACTGTTGAAGGAGGGATCCGACCATTGGGAAAATTCCAATAAATTGGAGCTCATTTGAACGAGCTCACAACTTTGATTAATATTCTAAAACTATAGATATTACATGATGCTAAATTGATTTTTATAGAGAAAGACTCTTATGCTTCATGCTTACTGAACATCTTTTTTAGATTTCTTTGTGCGACTCTGATTATTGTTGTGTACAATCGAGGGATTATGGGGATAGGAACAGAGAGGTTACGAAAACCATAAAGTTTGCGGAATTTTTTGATATGGAAGATAGAGGTTCTGACTACCTTGATGTTAGAGGGCTTTCTAGGATAGCAAGACAGACTTTGATATTCCTATAGAGGGCTTACCATGGTGTGGGTAAGATAGAATTTCATGAATGTATAAATCAAGGGACCTTTATCCAAGGTTGTTGGATACCCTACTCTCTGGGTTAAATGATTATATACTTGTTACTTGTATTGTTTCAAGTTTGTTTTCACCTACATTTTGATTAATAAGGAAAGTATAACTATATTATACTTTCATGTACTTGTACTCTGACTAGTAAGATTCTATATGCTTTAAAGTATAATTTTTTCCATTGTAAACATTTCTTAAGTTTCATTTCTGAATCCTTATTTCTGAAATATAGCATGTTTTTAGAACCAAGAGGTCTTGTGAAAATACCTTGTTTAAACATTTTAAACAACAGAATGTTTTATATCAACTTTAAATGATCCAACGATTTTTTAATGGCTACAATTCACCCCATCTTGTATATTGAGAATCTACATCACATTTAAATCCTATAGTTAAATTATTCACGGAATGTCATCTATCTTTATTTTTAATATACTTCCATGTTAATGTGATGGTATTCAATTGTAATGGAATGTTCCCTCATGAAATACCATGTCCTATAATTTTTCTAGTGGCTATGACCTTAATTGATATCCTATCTACTAGATTCTATTGTAATTAGGACATCATGTAGTGAAATGATCTATATTTTTACCATCCAAAAATAAATACATCTGATGATGATCTATAAATTAGTTTATTATGTGACTTTATTTTAATGAGATACAATATATGTTGGATTTTATCATGATTCTCCCTTCATAGGGTTTGGGCTCTGGAAAAGGTTGCTCTATCTAGTTGAAAATAGCATTTATTGATAGTATTGAGGTGATACACATTTTCTAGATAACAGATATGTCAATATTTCAATCGTTGATGAGTAGAAAATGTGTTATGAAATTCATAATGAATTTAATACTTCTCCAGATCATCTAAGATCGCATAGTAATATGTGGTGACAGTGAAGAATGGGGTGGGTAGGTTTATTTGGAAAACACTCTCTGTATATCAATGTCGGATTCCTCATCATCAGACATACATGACATCGTTTCAACAGACCCCTGAATGAAATTTTCGGGGTCTCTTTTGAAATATCGTGGAGTCCTTCTCATTGTTTATTGGAAAATATATACGGTTTTTGTGGATGTTGGGAACATCATTCTATATGAATGTATCTGATTTTTTAGAACCTCATATATGATGTTTTCTGGATGGGGAATGATTTCCATATATAAGGGAGATACCACCATAGGGTGGCTAAACATAATGTATAAATGATTTAGAGTACCTTAAATCAATATACGTAGTACCTAGATGGGTACTATCATGTTAATGATACCTTCTAGTTTTGTTAAAGAATCTATAGATACTTGGTGTGTGGGGAATGTGTCCAATACAACCTCAAGGAAAATGAAATTGATAAATTATGAATATGATTCTCATGTTTTATCTTGTATCGAATATTATGACCTCACTTATAAAAAATTCCATGGATATGAGCCCATTTAATGATGAATTCTTGAATTTGTTGATTACCGTCTATTGTCCCAGTATTAGAATACATCTACTGAGAATATTCAAGAATATTCCAAGGAACACCATCATTATTGGAAGGAATAAAACCATGCCATAAAAAATATTTCATTATCAAATAGTGAGGTATAATTAATATGGGTATATGATCCACATCACGGTGCATTTGAGTATCCTACAAGTCTTCTTCATTCTAAATAAGTTCTTATACAGAGGCATGTGGTGCTATCACATGGTGGGCCCCATGAGGAGTGATAAAACAAGACAAATCTGAATATGAATTCCATGTTAGAATATTATAACAATTATATAGAATGATAGAAGATATATGATTCTCCTATTATATAGCATGTGAAGTATTCTAGTGCATTAAATCATGGAAGATATATGAATATGATCATGGATTATGAGATCTGTAGGAATATTTTACGTATAATCACTGACATTAATATGGGCCTACCAAGAGTCATGTTCCACTCTCAATTGGTGAATCCCATATCAATTTCATGTTGGAATGTTTCAAAGGAATATGATCTTATCATGAGGCATTTGACACCCAAACATGGCGAGCCACAATTAGAGCCATTATATTATCCTTATTTAGTGCCTCATTCTTTACCAGAATATGGTAAAAAACTTCCTTAGTGGAAGAAAGAAGGTGAAAATTATATAGAGCAAGTACATTTTCATAGAAATATAAGTGTTGAGATACCTATGATGTTGGGATAAAAATATAAAAATGTCCTTGTATCTGTAAAAATGATGTGAAATGGAAGTGGTGTTTATTAAATGATTCTTTTATGCAATGAATCATTTGTAATGTTTGTGTAAAGATGAAATCCTACATGTTTTTTATGTTTAATATATAATAGAATATGTACTCAATTTGAGTGGTGATATGAACTCAAATCTTTCTTCCTTGTACCATGGAATATGGTGATTGGATTCAATTATGGGGGTAGGAATATGAGCCTCCCCATTTCATGTTGATGGAATAATACTCTACACATATTCGAAATAAATCGTGATATGATCATGATTAATAGTTAGTTCTAGAATATGATTGATAATTTCTTCAATTAGAGTGTGGATATTATCCAAATCACAATTATCCATATCCTTCCTTGCTCCACGTTCCTTCATAGTTTCCCATTCATGTGTATAAAAGTGGCAGTGTGTTCTATAATACCTTTACTATGAGACTAAAATGTACCTCTCGGATGGTTCTAGTAATAGTAGTTTATTGGATCACTAATCATGGAACTCTAAAATATTTGGAAGCCATATTTTACTCCATGTTCAACATCTATTTGATTCTTATTGTGGTGATTATCATGATCCAGTGAAAAGCTCTTGGACCGGTTGGATATGTTGATGTGATCAACTAAAATTAGATTGACATTTTTTTAGATGATATCCACTCTTTGAATAGAATTCATGAGGACCCTTACTATAAGCCTCAAGGGTAGGTAACATATCGTGCTATATTTATTCAAATACCACTGAATTCACCTCCCTATAATGAAGATGATGGATGGGTTAGGTCATCAATGGATGAAAATGGATATAGATGAATTTTTAAAGTGTTCACTAGATGATGACAAGTCCAAATATGGTTCTTTTGCGAGTGAAATATATGTACTCACAAATACAATAAGGAACCAAGGTCACTGATCGTTGCATCCTCATAGTCTTAATATATTATCAATTATATATCATTGTGTGTTACAATTTTAATTTTATTTCATATACATCCATTTTTTTATTGTGGACATTACAATGAAAAGATTGAAATATTTCATAAGAACCAGGAATTCAAAAATTCACCCAGAATGCACATTTATGGTTTCCATATTTTCATCAGAAATGAAAAAAACAGGACTGCAAATGGGGTAAACCAACAATTCATTTATTTGAGCAATCCACATTGGGATCACCATTTTTTATTCTTAATGATGTGCATGTTGATGGTGATAACTGCTATAGTGAATGAAAAATGTCCTAAAAACGACTAAAATGTATAAAAAATTTATATTTTGAAAGGGATGTCCCTATAAGATGATTCATTTTGGGTTCACCCTTTATATTCTTCATCAAATTTCATAACTGGTCCTTTTTATGGATATGTTCAATGTTTTTCACAATCATTCATATTGAGTTCACCATTCATGTTTATGATTCATAGAAATTATCATGCCCTCTCATAGTTATAACTGTGTATAGTACATCTTTCCAAAGGCAAGCAATTAATTGGGTTTTCAAAACCAATGGATCTTATGAAATCACATCTGTCGCAGGGATGTGATTTAAGGCTCATTAAAACCATTTACAGGGAATTATTCTCAATTTTAGGAATCTATTATAGATTTATGATATGTTGAAGAATCAATCCCTATTCCTAATATGTGTCCGATTACACTACAAAATGATTATAGGATAAAAAAATTAATATGGAAAGGGGAATCATTTGGGTGGATCCATCTATGTGAATCTCAGGTTTATTAATATCCCATTGAATGGTAACTACTTATCTATTGAACCAAAATAAACAATAACCTTATTATTTATTCCTTGTTGAGAGAATTTTATTATTTTAATGATGGTATTTATCTGTTCGTAGACATCCAAAATATATTGATTATAATAGGAATATGAAACCACATAGTTTTTTAACCAAATTTAGTTTAATTTACTTCATATAGGATATATATGTGGAAACATTGGAACAATATATCTGAGATCAATAACAATGAAGAAAACCTATATATCATAGTTATGATTGGAATTAATGTCATCATAGTTTAATGAAAACAATAGGATTAACTCAGATATGGATACCCTTTTATAGGGTATTAATATATTTCCATGGATTGGGGCATCAATGCTGACATTTCTAGTGATTCTAGAAATTCATTATAAAAATGATATGACCATTGGTACTGACTATTTCCCTATGAGATATGATCTCTGTGATCAATAAGGAATACAAATAAATAAGTCTCACTAAATTTTGATGATGTTATTATGTACTAGGAAAACAGTTTTTATGTATAATATAGATATAGAAACATAGGAAGTCATTATACATATCCTGGTTTTTTCAATAATAAAACATCTCATATTTCAGTTGGTTTTCTCAATCACTATGGTATGATGAAGAAATATCATCCCATGGGGGGGGGATAGGGTTCTGATGGTTGAAATGTCAGTATCCTCAGGGAAACATTCACCCTAGTTTATATTCATTTGAGATCAAGCCTTATAAATGTGTCATATTTATACTAGATATTAAAAAAAATTTAGAGTTCTCATTGTTGAGTTTATCGGGTCTTACACGCTGTTGTTTCTTTACAAAACATGCAGTCATAACATGCAATATATTAGGACTTACACACTGAGGATTCACTAATTTAGAGGTAGTTCACCCTAATGATTCCATATTATTGATAAAATAATTTAATTCCATAGATTTGGGCATAGAAATTTATTTCTAATGTGTGGAGGTAGTTATATGATGCAATTAATAAGGGAATACACACCGATGATGCCCTTGTATGGAAGCTGTCATATCGTTCCATTTAAGTGAATTATGAACTGAAATTTCCTTTGTATGGATGAACTCATATCATGCCACTGATCAATGTTTATAAACTATGAATTACAATGTATGGATTTAGTCATATCATTCAACTGATCAGATCTTAGACTCCATGGTTTTCCTAGTACAGATTAATCCATATCATCCCTTTAACCAGGTCTTACCCAATATGGTTTCCCTATTATCAAGGTAGTCATATCATGCCGCTTAGCAATGGGGATTCACATAAAATATGGTTATCTTTAATGTCATATAAATATATTCACATAAAATTAGGGTAACATCCCTTTTCATGATTCTCCCATTATTTCCCTATTTATTTCCTTGTTTATTATATAAAGGATAGGTATCTCAAGAGTTTGATTAAGATTTCTCAATTATAGTAACTATCCCCATCAGTGGTGTGTCAAATGACCAAAAAAGATTCATATGATGATTTTTTATAATTTATCATGGGAAACCCGTTTATTTATCTATGGATTCTAATGGGAAAAACAGGATATCCTAGATATGCACAATTCATTTCACATGATGAGGGGGACATTCCAGTCAGCTCATAAGGGAAATGGTAGGTAGGTCTCCCAGACATCCCCAGTTTTCTTATAACCATACGTTAACCACTGAAGAAGATTTATGATTTCATGAGGTTCCCATTTTTTTAAATATTTTCCTCTTTATTTAAAAATTATATTTTTAGGGGTTTTTTGACTCTGACTAGTTGAAAAGCATCATTTTTCTGGGGAACACATCTGGAAGAAGTTACATGACTATCTAGTGTCCTAGGAACCACCGCATGAATATAATGGTTTGTCCATCGGGGATCTATGAGATACTCATTAGGCCTTGCATAACACATTCCCCATTCAAATAACTTTTTGATGGGAATGCTCTCGTGTGTCCATTGGAAGGATTGTTGACACCGAGCTCTAAATATATTCCCTTATATTTTTTATTAGGAATGTAATTCACATATATTGGGTAATTATTCCACTGTATATTTTTTGATTATCATTTGGTGGTAATCAACAAAAATATCAATGATAAAAGATCATAGCCATAAACCACTATTTACCTCTCATAGAGTGGAAAACAACCCAACCCTATACATGATGTATTTTGAAATGAATCATATCATTAAGATGAATCTAGATGAATAAAAACTATAGAAAAATTCAATCAATAATCACTGATAAATTTAATACACCTTAATTTATTATTTTATACATAAATATCATGATTAAATTATACTAAAACATTGAAAATCCAATTTTATTTTTGTAACTAAATGCCTTACATAATTCTATGATACATAGATATAATGAAATGAATAATACTCCTTATTATGAACTTAACAATAATTAAATCATTTAAAAATTAATGTTATAACCTAAGGAAATTCATAAGGATGTGAGGAGTTATAAATATAATTCATGTAATAAAAAAATATTAATATGATTTGATAAATACTTGTTTGTAAAGAGGCTTTCCTAAGAGACATAAAAGGTTATTTGATGATAACCATGAACACCAAAAGATTATATAAGCTGATGATACTATTTCAAAATAGTAATGTGGGAATACCATAAAACATAACATCATATTAATATGTCACTTATTACAATCAAATCATCATAAAATTTTATGAATATTATATACACCCATGACCAATATATTGTATCTAATGAGATTAAAAAATTACCTAATTCATTGAAATGATATATATTTATGTTCCCAACCATCACATTCATATGATGTACCTACATATATGTGGGACATAGATCATTCTAATGATGAATAAAATTCATAAATATTAATCCAAATATTATATATTATTATTTTAAAAATTTTAATTCCATAAAAATCATTGATAGATAAATCTTGGTGAATACACCGGATTTAATATTTGAATGGGTAATCACAGTAAAAATATTTGATATGGAAAATTGTAGGAAATAATTTGTAGCATAATGAGTTTCCATAAATATATTTTGATTTCTTTAATGACATTGAAGTGTGTAATATTATTAACAATACATTATATGATAAAAAAGAGTTGTGTAGTAAAACACTACATCTAGATTAATTTCATTATTGATGGAATAATAGAAGGAATGAACCTTACTAAAGAGAGTGATGAGTTAATCAACATACTATGGCATTGTAACAGATGACGAAATGGTTATAATGGGAGGGGTTAAATGATATATCATCCTTATAATGTATATTATATAGTATATGGTCATTTATAATGTCTTCATAATTTAATCAATTTAGAATATAATTTCAATATTAAAAAATTTCTTGAATGGAAAATATGATAGAGAAATATTTATCTTTATATAGAAACAACTAAATGATTATCCCGAGCATCATAAGAGGATAAGAAACCCATGGGAGGTAATTTTAGAGTTATTTTTAGAGAATAAATGTTTAATGGTGTTCAAGAGATTATGAGTGGGAGGATTGGCTGTTATTTGTTTTACTGGGTGGATAATTCTTTAATAATTTCCAAAAATACATTTTAGATACTATATAATAAAAAAATAAATCTAAATTATATACAATGGTTTTTTTACAATGGTATGTATTATATAGAAGTACATATAAATATTTTAATATTCCATGCTCTATAAATATTAAAATAATACAATTGGTGATGCTAATGTGTATCATGTTACAAAATAATTGTTTTAAAGCAATTAAATATATTATAGTTATTGGTGGAATATTGAGGGTTTATAAAATTAATAAATAAAATTAAGAAAATAATTTTAATTGTGAAATGTATATTTGGTCACTCTTTCATTTTATGTATCTTATGACACCACTTTTGTTTCATTATGATATCATATTACAAACTATACATTTATACTGTATTTGGTGTACCCAATAAATATACTATATCTGAATGTTATAAAAAAATCACTGTTATATAATTTAAATAGGATTATTTGAAAAATAATATTTTTTTACTAGGTTACTTTTTTAAATTGGTAATTTAAACATGAAAATAAAAAAATCTTATAATACTATAAACTAATTGATTTTATAGAAATTTTAATTCACAATCCCTTACATAGATTACATTTTAATTAATTATATTACATTATTATTAGAAACAAAATTAATATAATTCATTATCAATATTATATGAATGCATATTTATTTAAAAAATCATAAATTTGAGAAAAAGTGTGTTAAAAAATATATTATAAAAAAACTATTTATTCATATAAATATTAAATTTTCATAAACTAATATATAATTATGTATATAATTTAATAATTATAATTTATAATCCTAATAATTTAATTATTTGAAAGAAATCATATAAATTCATACTACTATACTCTAGATACAATCATCGTTATTACACTAGTGTGCACTATAAGGGTATGGTCTGTGATTATTGCATCATCAATGGTTGGTTTAGTGAATTTAGTTTGGCCCATGATTTAGATAAGATTGATCATATTCATAAAAAATACATTATATTGAACTTTAGTTTTTAAATATTATCTATGGAATGGTAAATGTAATATCCCTGTGAAGTCCTATATATCAGATTCTTTGATAAGTGGGTTTCATATAATACAATACCATTAGTTGATGACATCACTTCTATAAACGTTTTCAATTTATCATAGTAACTGATCCTAAAATACTAATATTAATCTTCAAAATTATATGACTATTTTATCAATGTTTAAAATTCATAATATTCTTTTAAATTGAAGAAATTTATTTTATAATGGTCCAGTCTAACCAATTTAATGTATGCATTTTCATTAACATAATCACTCAATAAAGAATTTATTCATTTAAAAACTAATATTCATTTATAATATATTGACTTATTATATAATTCCACCTTAAAAAAATTCCCATAAAATTTTATTCTTTACAGTAAATTGCATGAAGGTACTTCAATATTATTTTATGTAATGGTTCTCATGTTTCTTCCTAAATCAAATGGGTCAACCAAAACACATTGACTATGTGATTCTTATTATTTCGTAGAAAACAGAATATATAATGTATGATCATCAACTACTAATCCCCATAGGAATTATCAATATCCATTTGTACCACCTACAGATTGGGTACTTTTGAGGGGTCTAGAATATAATTTCTGATGTTGGGTATATGAAAAATATCATGTATTTGAGATATGTTATGTGAGGTGTAGTTGATAAGACACGTCTAAAATGTGATCAAATATGATAAAGGGTAAAATTTATACAATAATATGATCTCCCAACATTCTAATACTCATGAAATTGTTCCATGGATATACCCTAAGGAACACCATCTCTTTAACCTCTTAATACATGCATTATCAATTATTTTGATCATAGTTATTCTATCGATGATGTGTGGATTTGATATGATGTTTAATTTTTCGAACCTTATCTATCATATCAATCATATGATTGTGTCCCTTGATCTTCCAATACCAAGAATCATCTCAATATGAAATATTTACAAACTAATTCCCATGTAGTTCCATAAGATGCTCTATAAGATTGATGGAATGGAGAATTTCATTGAATAAAAAACCCACCGGGGGAAGGTTCTTGTGAAATAATCCATTAAAATACATTGAAGAAGATATAAGTGTATCCTATAGGGTTTTAATTTCTATCAAATATTAACTATCAATATAAATGTGATGAAAATTCAAAAAAAACCTCTCTTTTTCTAAAACATGATGAAGGCTATCTAGTACCTCAAGGTAAACTATTTAACTCTATAATGTAAAATTATGAGTGGTACTATAAGAATTAATCATATGTATATTATGTATATATTAGTGTATTAGTCACAAACATAATAAATATTGATATCAATGAAATGAAATTAATTTATAAGGTGATTCACTACCAACTATAATTCATTGTTGTCATTCGATGTTATCAGGAGTCAAATGAAAATATGTGGATTTTTTATATTTGTATATTTGGGTGGGAAATGGTTTAATAATACCCATAGACATGTTTTATTCATCCATTCCATGATACAATACCAATCATCGAGATAATTATTATGCATTTTCAAACATTATGTTATCCCACCAAAAATCTGGTTTAGATCTCTACATATTTAGTCATTCCTAGATGAATGTATAAGGATGAGAAATGTTCATCCTCTATATTTTTCTTGTTTATTTTCTAGCTTCTATAAGACAAATATATTTGATCCATATTTTATATCTCTATCACTATTAATTTTTATCATTGGAATATTGACTACCTTCTTCTATAGATTGTCCTCGTCATTTTTCCTCCTTCATCGTATAATGAATGAATTTTTGAGAATGTTAGGATATATATCTTATTATTATAACCATTTCCAAAAAAATTAGGTCCTATAAGATTCGATCCCTTTAAATTTTCCATATGGAACTGGTCACCATATCCTATCTATTTAGGGAATCTGCAAAAGTTTTCACCTCTTGATGATTGTAATTGATTGAAAAAGAAACATTATTTTCAATATTTTCTAACAAAACTTTTTAGATTACGTTTTTCTCTATTTTTTTATTATATATATGATGTTTTATTTACACATATATATATGTTACAATTCATGCAGTATTTATAATTTCATCAAATGTTCAAGTAAAAATCAGTAAATCCAATTCCAAATCGTGTGTTGGGTAGTTATATTCAATTATAATTAATTGGTGAGTGTAATTTGGAATGAAATACTTATTATTAATTTGTAAAAATCCTAATAAATTATTAGATGGATCATTGTATATCACAAATCCTTCCCCAATGGTGTGTGATATGAACACAAATCTAGTGATTAACCTCTTAATTAACTATTAAAATCTATCATTTAATTTATCTGTCTAGATAAATATCACATCATTATTAGTTAACTACATTAGTGGGACTAACAATAATGTGAATATTCATAGAAATTTGAAATTGTATAGATCTAGTAAAAATAAACTAGATATCTCTATCGTATATATTGGTATTGGACATGTTATAATTTAAAATATTTTATATGAATAAAAATATATCCATTTAATATATATATATATATAATTAAAAATGAATGTTAATTTCTCTAGAAAACAAAACTCATTTACTATATATCTCAAATACCATTTCCTTTAACTAGTTCACTAGTACAATGTTCAAATCCCCTTCACTTTTTTGCATTCATTTGGATTATATAATATTATATTATTTAATTATTATACCAAATTTATGGAGGTAGTCCATTAATTTTATATTAATTTTGTACATTAATAGAGACGGGGTATTTCTGAGTCCATTTTCCATCACAATGAACTCATAGTTCTAGGAACATGTTTGAAAATTAATATTATAGACATCAACCATCTTCAACATTACATAATAAAATCATTTCTAAAGATCCTCCATAGAGATGTAATACGATCTACATAGCGAATATAAAATGAAATAAATCCATGTAAGATTAAACTTATTCATTATAATGATATTTTATAGATCATTATACTCAAATTAGAGACATATTAACCTATTATTCTTCAGGATGAAGTGGTCTAATTGAACACACATTAAAGCAAATGGGTGTATAAAAACTTCAAATTATTTCTCTAGTGGAGAATTCCTTAGCTATTATTGTTCAATTGTATCCATTTAAACATGAATCTTGGATATATAAAAATATATATGTATACTTTCAGCTGAGATCTCAACCTCATGGCCTATATTCCCCCCAATTTATTCAAAACTGTTAATAAATTCCCTTAGAAGAATCATTTTATCAAGGATGACCTTTTCTATAGTCTTAACAATTTATTCGAGATACACATTCTCATAAATAAATAATTTCTATAAACTTATATTATAATGAAAAAAAATTCACCCCTCCTTGAACATGAATTGAATTAGATAGTGACTCAAAATACACTAGGTAATTTTCATCTCACATTATTTTTGTTCTCTATTTAATGAAAGCCAATATAGATCTTGGATTTTATCAAAATCTTCTAAATGATCATCATAATTTATTATAACATTTTTAGTATAAAAATATATATTTTATTAGTTATATAAATTAAATTAATACTTTATAATTTTACATATGAAATGATAACCCCACATTCTTATTTAGTGATGGGGAATGAGTATTTCTAAAAAACATCCATTTTATTAAAGAATGAATAAAAATAAATCAAATAGTATGTTCTCTATTATTTGATGAATGAGTAGCCTAAATATCAGCACCTTATTATTATATTCCACTATCTTATGTTGTGATGGATAAATACATAACTTGACTTCTATGTCATATATTTTTTTGAAATTAATTATCATCATCTTTCCTTATCTTAAGTAATTGATTTTATTAGTTTCCCTATACATTATTATTGAAACATTAAAAAAGAGGATAATAAATTAAATTATAATTATTTTCTCCCATCACATTCGTCTGATGCTAGTATTATTATTTTATAGCTTGGTGGTAGTCCTCTTAATAAAAAAAACATTTCCACATACCGTCCATAATATTTATGGTATGATTCTACTGACAATTTTTACTTGGGGGATTATGGAATTTCATTCCACCATGATATTTCCCCAATTGTTTTAAATAATTAAATTACACTCTCTATATCCTAACCCAATACCCATAATACCCATGAGATTCAAAGAAATCGATTTTTTAATTTCAGGTAATAATAAATTATGTTACCATTAACTTGAATGTAATGAATCACAAAATAATTTCATAGACTCATCATTATCAAACTAAAAATGAACTAATATGTTATTTTAATTTCAGGGAAAATATGTGTTCATATCATGATAATAATGTGATAATATCATAATACTCCAGGATGGATTCACCTTCTTTATTATTGAGACAAATTAAATTCAACAACATTTTATGTTTAGAGTGAATGTAAAATCCATTTTTAAAAATAGTTTTCAGAATTATTTCCACTCAATCATATTAATTTCCCCCTCAAGAAGAATATTTTTATATAAAATCCACCAAAATAATCATTCTAAATGAATATAATTAAATCCATCACAAAATCCCCTTAATAAGTTATTTTAGGGGTTGAGAAGATAATTTCAACTTAGTTGATCTATATTCCAATGATTAAGGCATTAGAGTATCCAAAGAAAGATAGATAATGTTTTATTATAAAATCCACAATTGGAACAATACCCTTCTTCCGGGGAGGTCAGGTTTCTCCATAATTTAAGTTTTAATTCATAACACTACCTAATTTAGTAATTAATAAGATAATGTTGTTTCCTCTTACACTCATTTCTTTGGTCTTCTCGTTTGGGAATTGGGAATAAAATTACTTGTTGATAAAGTTCCCCATATTTGTTACCTCAAATTACAATAAAGAGAGAACTATTTATAGTAATCATTAAATATTTAAATGGTAATAATTATCATTGAAGGAAAACATCATAATTATATCAATTCCATATCCTATAAATGTCACAAATTCAATGTGTTTTTTTCATGGTATATTTCATAATAGTTAATATTATTGCTATGTTTTCCGAAATAATGGTTGCTAAAGAGAATGGGAATTCACTAATGAGTATTCCTGATTTATATCTTACCATGTTTATAAAGAAGCCTATTTTTTATCCACCAATTTATGATCATGAAAAATCCCAATACCGAATTTTCAATTTACATTACACTAGGTAAAACTATTCCAAATTCATATCCAGTTTGGATACCAATATAGAGGTACTTTTACATAGAACCAGTTACCCTATAAATTACAAATATTTAATGATGGTTTCCATTTATATTTATAGTTCATATTTCTTTCACTAAACATTTCTTATCCTAATCAAAATAAATAACATGAAGACACTTTGTTTAGAATCCCAACCCAAATTCAACAATTCATGTTCTACAACCCAGTTCACCACAGTTCCTCATGTGCACCTATCCATTTTCCAAGTGTATCTTACCTGAAGCAAGGTGATATGTTCTACCTATAGGGAGACTATCATCTCATGTCATAGTAATAAATGTATAATTAATTATATATCATCTATTTTAATAAATAAATATATTAAAAATAATTATATAAAATTAATTAGATTCATGCATAAACAAAAAATTAAATGATACAAAATCCTGAACATCATGTTCATACATACAAAACTTATCAGAAAATATGAAATCCGTATATATAGGAGACCATAATGGAAACCAAAATATATGTATAAAATACTTATACAAACTTCAAGATAGAACCAAAACATAGTCTCCCATACACTACCAATCTGCAAGAGACTGATCAAATAAAAACCAGATGAGTGGATTTACCTAATCAGGAAAAAATGGGCCAGAGACTAATTCATTATTCAATAATCTATAAAATTGAAATTTAGATATAGATACAACAAAGATACAATGGTTGTTTTATAGGTTTAATAAAAATCATAGTAGGTCACCCAATGATGATTATAAAAAAATTCTTTAATAAGTGTATTATAATGAAATGTGATCATCCATATCAAGACACAACTAGAATAATAATGAATTTGAAAAAAAATAGGAATGTAGTATATCATCGGGTTTATAATCCATATTAACCATATATTCTTCTACCAAAGATACATTATAACTAGGAATAATAAATATTATTTTTAAATATATACCTTAATATATATATATATACACACACATGAAAATTTCATTTACCATAAACATCAGATTATGTTTTCCATGAACAATAAAATAGCAAAATTAATCCACAATCGATCCAATGATATAAGATATGTTATGGTTGACATTCTAAGACTAGGGATATAATATGGATGGCATTCCACTCATGATATGTATCATTACATCCACACATGTGTTTATAATTGTGATTTATAAAACCTAGATCATCCATCATCATAATTTCTCAGAGAAATGATTCATAACACTATAGAATACATGTCTTAGCATTGGGATAACCATTTCCTCCATAAAATTACTATGAAGAAAAATTCTATGTGAAAAATTTCAATCCTATAAATGTGACATTGAGATATATTCCATAATACTCAATCTATATGTAATAAAACCTCATATCAATTTCCTAGGTCTTGAATCATAGGATATCTAGGCATTGGAAATCAGATAATCCTATAGAGGATGAACCTTCAGTGATATGTAAGTTATAATCTCATGGTCTTCTATAATTAAATGGATAACTTCAATAAATCTAAAAACTTTAACATACCTATCAAGGATATATGATAAAAAAAATTATGTTTTCACCAATAATAGGGAGTTTCAAATGAATCATATTTGGAGATCAACACCACCCATGGGGATCACATCTGTATCACATAGATTTTTGGAAATCTCTAAACCAATCATACCTTGGAATCCCATGGAGTGATAAAAACAATCAATTCAAAGAGAGACTCATTATAAGATTTATTTTGACACTCTTATATACTTACATATATATATACTGGAACATAGTGAAATCCTAGTGAAAAATGGGTCATCAAGTAATAATGACATAAATATTCAACAACGTAAGTCTCATGAGCAAGACCCTAGGAAATTCATATATAAATCCCTATAGATAATATATTAGAATATATATTCTTAAAAGTACTTCTATAAATCCTAAAATATTAATTCCCAATAACTATAGCCCAATAAATACATCTATCTATCACAATATATTTAGTCTTAAAATACAAATTCAATGCAATACATTTTTAATCCTTTGACTGAAAATAATTAGAGAAAAAATAACAAAAATTTCATCTATGTGTCATAATAATATAATAACAAACAGAAATGAAATGTTATCTAGGATCTAGGAATTATATATGGGAACCCAAACAATCATATTTGATTAAAATTATTTTAAGCACCACACAAAGAAATATGTCAAGGCATCCCAGTAATATTTTATAAGGTTCGGTCTAACATATCATCCCAAAACTAGGAAGAACCTACAGATATCATAAATATAGAAATAGTATAAATTTTAATGAATAAATAAATATTTATGGTAGATAAATACAAACCCCCCCCCCCCCACCATATCCATATCACAAAAGGATTTCATTCTCAACATGGAATCAATGGTGACAACCAATATCATCACAATGAAAAACCCTAATGAAGAAGTTCATGGATTTTTATCCTACAGGGAATCCTTTTGGTCCCCCAGGTCAGGGAACTAGAGATGCATGCTACGTCATATACTATAGGATTATATAGATGTGTAGGCATCTCTATTAGGAATTGTGTATAAAATAATCTACCATAGTCATTGTATAATGTAACCCCAAAATAATTAATTAAAATAGTGGAATCCGACATGGCACCTTATTCGTTGAACATAAGTATCAAAATATTGTGAGGGATCATTATAATGGATTATATAGATATGGAATCCTCAGTAGGTTCAATATTAATATTCAATAGGTATATGGATCATAAAAGAAACTCCCCGGTCTAGTTTTTACAAGATGTATCCCATAGGGGAACCTAAAAAATTATAGTTTATCAGAGGAATCCTATATGGGATCCTCTACATATAAAGATAATATAGCCTCATATCCCAAAATTAAATTTCATTTAATACCAGTATAGTGACGTTGGTCATGGGCCACTTTAGAACAATATTTCAATCTCAGGAGATATCCGACTACGATTATGAAAGTAATAAATTATGCGTTAAGTAAATTGCACAAAATGCCTAATAGGTGTCCTCACAACACCCAAAGTGTTATACAATTAAAATTTAAGGGAATATTATATTTATACAATACTATTATATCTAATTTCAAATTTCATTTGTGAACCTTCAAAAAGAACACCCAATGTGTTTTAATAGAGGAGTACTAGATCTGTATAACCTAATATACAAGGTACACCATTAGAGCCTTACATGGGCATGTAATCTTGATAAGATTGGATTTCAAGGACCATGAACATATAGTGGGAAACATGTACTTTTAATATAAAATAATTTATGTATTTTCCCATGTAACAATTATGTACTAGCCATGTATCCGTCACAGACTTGTATCTCTATACAGGGTGTTTCCCACCAAGAGTATGGTCCGGTACTCCACTAGGACAATGGGCCCTAGAAAATCTATCTAGACAGGTAGATATATACATGGATTTATCCATATAAAAAATTTCTATACCCATTAATTTCCATGTATATATTAAAATAGAACAATCCTGGAATTGGATGAATACACAACCTATTTTCTGGACCTAAAAGTCTTTCGATCTGGATTTCAGAATTAGAAACCCCTTAAATCAACATAAAACCAGCTTTTTTCCTTTAAAAATATTGAAAACACAAAAAATGATCCTACTATGTCCTAAGAGGTTTTAAAATATAAAAATTGGAAAACATATTGGGATAAGGGAAAACCCATAATAATGTCAAAACCTATGTTGTAATCCATATAAGGTGTGCTCATATTCATGATTCACAACTACCACATGATGATCCATATTATTTTGAGATATTTTGTTATACATATCATCATCTATAAATATTTCTCTATATACATATCACTCTTCCCTATAGATCAAAATAATGACGACCCACATAGTCTGTTCTTGAGAATTATGGTTATAAAATAGAAAAGGGAAAAATAAACGAAAATAATGGAATATAAAGAAAAATAAAAAACCAAAGGGGGAAAACCTAACTGGGGTCCCAAACACGACATTATTCCAAAAATATGAAAGCACACATTTTATAAGAAATTTATATTAATGTAATCCCAAAATTATTCTCCAATAACATTATATAGTATAATATAGATTTAAAAATAAATTAATATTCAAGAAAATATATACAAAATTTCATTTATTCTATGGAAATTCAAACTGTTCAGAATTCCATACAATTTATTCCCCAGGGTAAAAACCGTTCTATAGAATAAAAATTATTGTCATAAATAAAAATATATTTCAATATACTAGGGTAATGTGACCATTTTATCCCTTTCATGAATATTAATGAAAAAAGTTCCATTTTGTTCTCAGTTTTTTTGTTCAAAAAAACGGTTGTGGCTAAAATCAAATACAGTCAATGAATACCCTTAAATTAATTTAACAATTATTATTGATTTGTTACATAAATTTAATCACACTACAATAAAAATAGATAGTTTATCGTAATATGTATATGTAGATAAATGACAAAATAACATCAATCAGGGATATAACAACATTATTTAAATCCCGTTAACATGGCCTACACATTAAATCATTCTTCTAGAACTAAAAGAGATAACTTATGGATGTATATTAATATGGGTGATTCATAAATCCCAGTAATTTAATAATAATAAAATAAGATAATGAGAGTAGTACATGTTAGTCAAATTTAATGTCCAGGGTATTGAGAATGGGAGACAATAAAAAAGGACATCAAAGCATTATTAAAGATGATAACGTAATTGCAACATAAAAATGTTGAAACAAAACAAAAGTGGTCTACGCCAATGAATTCACAAAATAGTGTTCTTATGATGACCTTACATTCACCGTACAAGGTATTTCATGCGATAAAAACATTCCTCAATGCATTTTATTGACATATAATTTCAATCCCACTTATAACATTCATATCATGTACAGGAATAACTGTGACACATGGATTATAAAACCTAAGAAATCTAATAATATATTTTAATACAATGAATAATGTGTTTTGGTTATATGAATATAATTACCCAATAAATGAAGGATATTAAAATCTTGATGAATAATATTGAATGTATTTGTGGATTATATTCAAATAAAATGTTTTACATGGACAACAACGAGATAATTTTAACATTATAACAGGTGAAAAAAAATATTCATCGAAGGATTTAATCACTGTAAATTGTGGTATATCATTAAATGAAAATAATATGAACCATGAAATTGACGTTTAAAATCATAATAACATTGAATAGTAGAATCTAAAATGAAACAATACAAATTAAGTGATCGAATAATGAGAAGTATTATGGACTCAACTAATTTCTTCATTGTAACTAGTTTTGAAAATTTTATAATGAGGATGGTTAAATAAACTCACATAATATTAAAAAATGAACCATAAAGAGATATCTATATCGGCAATAACATATAAATATTTTAGATTCAATAGATAAATACAATGAATGTTCATGAATGGAAATGTAGATAGATAAATCCCTTACCATGAGGGGGTGCTAATAAAAGTATTTTGTGAAGCTTGTAGGGATATTGGCAACACACTGGGAGTTATTTTTAGAGGTATAAGGAGAGTAGAGGTTTTATATATGGATTTTTATATAACATTAGTTGGAGGATGTGTGGGGTCTTTAGGAAAAAGAAATATGGATTTTTTTTAAATTTTTAAACATTGGTTTTTGCGACAATTGGATAAATAAATTGAAACAAAAATCCATTTTAATGGACATTACCATGGTAAAATTATTATATACATGGTTTTCAAATATTTTAATTCTATATGAAACAATCTCTATATAAAATGTCCATTGGTGATGTGGTTGTTGGGGATTTTGATAAATAATTTTATTTAAATAATTAATATATAATATTAGTATTGGAGTATTTATTAAGGGTAAATATAATAAAAAAATCTTTTTTATCACATTATTTTTTAATTTGATATATATATACAATTTGATGGTTATTTACATTATGTGATTTTTAATATGAATATGTAATTTTTAGGATACTACAATACCAATTGTATATTTATATGCTATTTAATTTTTACCCAAAAAATTTCATATATTAATAAATTATGGAAAATTATTCATTGGGTAATTTAAATGTTTTAATATCAATGAATAATTTTTTTAACAAAAAAAATTCATAAAATATGAAAATTTACACTTAAATGTAAATCATTGTTTTCTACATAAGAATTTTCTAATGATAGAAACAATTTTCTACCCATTAATAAAAAAACATTGTAATTCATTATACTAAATTATCATTCTCATATAACATAATATTAATTAATAATAATAGATATAAGCATTATTTATTTAAAATTTCTATAATTTATATAAATTATTGTAAAAATACATTTTTTCTAAATATATATATTTCTAATAATTCAAAATATAATTTTCATCAAACTCATAATAAATTATTTAAATAATTAAAAAAATTAGAAAATAATCATTATTTTATTAATATTTATATATACACATTCTGGTTATTATTTTCAAGACAAATAACTCATTTCTACACTATTTGTTTCCTCTGGGTATGTTTTGTGTGGTTGGTGCATTATTGAACTTGTTTGGTAAGAATAATGTGGGTTTCGATCTCAATAATATAGATCATCCCCTATATATGTTTTGTTGATATTGTTATTGAATACCAGCATGTACTTATTAAATGGAAAATCCTGATGATCTGTAAACTATATAATATCAGATAAATGTGATTTATTGATTATGTGCCCCCTTGTAAAGGTCATTTCTTCTTTTTTCCTTTGTCAATTGGACAATATCCTAACCCTTAATTTACAAATTTTTAATTTTACTAAATAAAATATATAAAAAAATTTATGATTAAAATTATTTTTAATATGAACACATTAATTTTCATTAAAGTGAAAATATCTAATATAGTGCATGTGTTTTCTATAAAATCATTATATATAATTCATTGAAAAAATGTAATTTCATTGATAAAAGAACTGGAAATTTAAAATTATAAAAATTGGCATCATAGAATTATTATATAAGAGACAATTCAAAAAAATATAATTACTCCTTTACAAAAGAATATAGAATAAGGGTAATATGCATAAAGGAATCTCAAAAAAAAAGCATATAATGTGAATCTCTAATCCAGTTAAACTCCCTATATCAAAAACATGAATGGGATAATCGTTACAAATGAATAAAAAAATATTCATATGATAAACTAATACACCATTATAAGAATCCATGTAACCAAATAGTATGACCTAATCAATCAATAATTTATATTTGTAACAAAATCAACACAAAAAAATTCTCCTTCTAGATCCAAATAATGGTATTCTAATTCTCAACATGATATAAATAAAATATGGATTAAATAATGATATCAACAATGAATCAAATTATTTATTAATATAATATAGAGTGAAACTATTGTTTAATTAAATCCATGAACCCCAAAGGTTCACTAGTTTGGATAATAATAAATAATAGATACTCATAATGAACATACAATGACTTGAACATCATATTAGGAATATATGACACTCGTACACTTATATGATGGTACCCTAATTTAAGAGAGAAATTCGAAAACCATTTGGCTCTTATAATCAAACAATAATGGTCATCTATCATATGAATGTGATAGTGCTTTTCAACCACCAGCTTGTTTATTTTATGGTAATGTACACAATGTTTGACAATAAATCCAAAATTAGTATTATTATTTCCAAACCACTTTCAAAATGTGATGTGGGAAGCCACAAAACCAAAATATGGAAACAGAAGAGACTAATTAAAAATTTTAATGTCCCGAACCAACTGACCTCTCAAATTGTAGATGGACCTGTGGGTCACATGGACATTTGCACGCCACCCCTTATTTTAGTGTCTACCACTAGTAGTGATTGTATAAAGGATGTACATTGGGTAGAATACATAAACATCAATGTTTCACTATAGTTAATAGATAGTAAATAATAAATAGAGATAAAAATAAATTAATAAAGACAAATTAGTGGAAAAATAATTCAAGGAACTGAATATATATTGAAAAACACCAATATACAAAAATGATTGCATGTCTTAATGAAGATTATAATCTAAACAAAATAAATACAACGGTAAGTGATATAATAAAATACATGAGTAATGAATGGAAATAAAAAGACTAATGAAAATAATTATGAGTATCCCATGTTTGACGTTGGTCTGGTTGTCCAAAATCATAGGTACTAGCTAAATATCACTAGCAACCAACAAAAATCCTGCAAATATATAGTATATTAAGGTACCCCTATAAAATGGTGGCCTGAGAAGGTTGTGATATAATAATCCATGTAGGTTCCTACCAATGGTGTCCACAGAAAAATCAATCTAGGAATTTTAATGTAATAATGTTTGCCTAAGTAAGTATAATTATTAACTTGTAGTGATGAATAAATAGAAAACAACCCACCCAGGATCATAATGGACACCTACTGTCTATAATTTCGTTAAATCACATCTTCAAGATCACTTCAGATTAGTAACTATATATATATATAATTATATATATTGTTTACTTGTATATTACATCCACCTACATGAAACAAGGGTGTAAAGATACCTAATGTCCATATTCATATAATATTACTACAAAAATGGATCAGGGTGTTGTAAGGGTTGATGTCCAGAGAACCGAATTTTTTATACTTTGATTACATAAATGTAATCTTATTATATATTGTTCAGTTTTTACATTACTATAATATAATAATGTCCTAGAATATTTGTTGCATTGAAAAGGTCATGGAACATCCCCGCTATGATGATAACCTTGAAATGCGTTTAAAATATTCATAAATAATGTTCTAAGGTAGGATGACATACTATTATAGGACACATAGTATACAGACCATCATGTGCGAGTACTCGTAAGAAGACGAGACAATCTCTCACGGTGTTCGCACATGGTAATATCCAAGATGGAAGATTATGAGAACAGACCCACCATTAGAAACTCCACATTTCTTAGTGTCATTAGACGTTGCTATCTACGAGTGTGTGTAATTCTCCTTAGACTAGATGATTATCATTAACTCGTGTCATGACTCGTACACTGAGATTTGTTGACGAAAACCATCACGAAGAGAGTTGGTAGGAAGTATGGTACGTTGGGTGCGTCATGAATGACATGTTGTTAATAGATAAGTCATGGAAGGATTTATACCTTCCATATTTATGGATGTATCTATCTTGGTCCCTTTGATTGAAATAGAACTGTCGAACAAATCTAATGGCCATGGTGACACGACGAGTTTATTTCTGGAAGTCATGGAATGTCAGATCAAACATATAGGTTTATTACACTGCCATGAAACATTCTGGATGAGATATTGAGATAAGAAGATTAAATTACATAGTAATCATTTGTATCAGGTGACACATCAATGTGAAATAAACTTCGTTCTCTTGGGTTCCTTGAACCATAGCTAGATAGTAATCATGGACTTTAGGGAAGCCCACTTAATGTCAATGAGAAAGAGGCCTAGAGGTCACACACTATGTGTACGCAAGTGTCTCAAGTAGAATAAATATTATTCTCGTACGTGGTTTAATAATATTTCAAGGAAGCCTAACTAATTTTAATGTCAGAGGAATAATAAAATAAAAACAAGTAGACGCCATGTATTAATGATTACAGGTCATGAAATTTTTATCTTGAAAACAAGTACACGACATGTATTATTGAATGTACATACTGTGTAGTTTAAATTTTGGAAGGTAAATGAATAAATGAAAACAAGATATATAGGACATGTACAATGAATGTACACGCCGTATAGTTTTTAACAAAAAAAAGTACACACCGTGTATTTGTGATTACAAGCCATGTTGTTTTTCCAATCAGGATTTTGAGGAAATAATATCATTTTATTAAATGATATTTATTATAATCAGCATGGGAACTTGTAAAAGAATTAATGATTCGACATGGGGTTTTCAAAAAGAGTTAATTAAATAAATAAAATCTGTATCACATTTATTTATTGTCATAACTCCACAACCTCAAACCTGATTATAAATATCCTCACAACCCTAACTCTTTTCCATAGAATCGTTGTGCAGAAAAATTATGTAGAATTATCTCAAGACCGAATGAACTCCGTCCTCCAAGAATTCTCTCAAGACCGAGATAGATCCACCTCCACCAGATCAAGGCCATCTAATGAGGAAAATGCACGAAAATGTTTCTCCATGCTAGCACCCAGATATTCCTTTGGCGACGTACAGTGATATGTGGTGCACATTTGGATCACCGCTAGAGGAAGTCTATGCTTGGCTTATGTGACGTAGTGTTGAATCAAATCGGAGTGTGATCAGAAATATCAATAAAGACAGAATTCCAAAAAGGTATTTCTTTCAAACTAATTATATTAATTATAATCAACCTGTGATTATCTTTCCTTTGTGGTTCTGGGACATTTCTTCTTCTTTGTCTATTTCTGTTATTTGATCTATGGAGTTTGGCATTTATCATCATATTGATCCCGGATTAATCATTACTAATGAAAAAAATACAAGTGGGAACATCCACCCACGAGATTCCATTGTGCATGGAACCTTCAAGTGGTATCAGATGGAGTCACAACATTGATTATAGTTTTTTAATATTCATTGATAATTTATGCATTTTTATTTGATTCAATTCAAGATAAATCATTCTATGAAACTGAATGAACAAGATCTATTCTTCCTCATTCGTTTCTCAATTCACATAATAGAAACAAACATTTAATTTTTATTTTGATTAAATTAACAATGATAAACTCATCCAGTGGAGATGCTCTTTCTATCTATAAAACAAAATAATACACGGCGTGTAGTGAAAACTACATGTTGTGTACATAGGTTCAATGAACCGGTACTGGTCCTCCAAAACATGACATGAGAATTGAGTATACCTATGTGTTTATCACACCATGTTGACCAGAATTGAATGGCATGTGGAAACCGGAATACACAGCGTGTATGTTGTATCAAAACGCCGTGTAGTCCGATCTGGTCCATGTGAAACTGTGTACAAGGAGAAGACGTGTTCCACATACACGGGATTTCCAAGCCAGTAACCACGTAACAAGGAAGTACATGTTGTGTTAGATTAATCTACACACATTGTACTACAAAATTTCTAATGATCAGAAAACACGCCAATGCCCCAGTGTGTACTTTGGATAAAGGGTGAAAAATACACGGCGTGTTGTCTCTATTACATGCCGTGTACTTTCCAGAAAGTGAATTTAAACACGTTTTCTTCAAAATAACAAATACATGTACAAGTGATATGGATGGAAAGATTCTTAAAGAAATTCAGAAAGTAATTTAAGATAACTAATTGATTAATTATAAGATCATAATTAATTATTTTCAAGCACGACTTATCTCAAATAATAGAACGATTAGAAGAATTTGAATTCTAAATATGCATAAATATCATTCCATGCTATGAATGATCATGAGCTAGAATAAATACCCTTTGTACGTGTGTATGGTTTCATTTAAATTTGTTTAATTTAAATTCATTGGCCTGAGAGTCTTCTTCCAAAACAATGTAGGGCATGTGAGCCCATGGTTTCTTTAATGTAAATCTCATGTAATGGAGGATCTCCCATGCCAAAAGAGACGGTTAAAAATCCAAATCTGAGGAAAAACCAACCCAAAAAGAAACCAAGGTGGAAAGGTGGGAGCTAAAAAACACGAACCATCAGTTCAAGGTGTTTTTTCATAGGTCAGGGTTAGCTTATCAAACCTCTAGATAAGCTAACCAACAGAATCTCATGATCATTCCATATTATTTGATTTCTGTCTGATTTCAGGGTATAGTTATTATATTTGTGTTGTCATGATCACATAATTAATGAAATAGACAAGCGTGAAAATATGGATTAAAAAACCAGACTATACGTAAACATTATCAAAATAGGGTTAATCACTTAAGAAAGCATCACTTAATACTAAAAAATAAGTGATAATGAAAAAATATGCATAAAGTATAAAATCCATCAAATAAAATATTATGTCAGACAAAGCCTTCCGTTACTTAGATAAGTGCAAGACTCAATAAAACTATGTGTTTGACCAACCCTTGTTGGGACACTTACTTTTATAAAGGAATATCTTATGAATGTTTCGGGTTGACATAAACATATTACATCAATAGAAGTATCCCTTGGTAGCCTTGTTGTAAAATATAGGCAAGTGTTGAGGAAATCCAAGTCAGGATTTATAGATTGGGGAGTCCACTCAACAGATCAAGGAACTGTAAGCTCACAGGTGGCAAAGACTTGCCTACCTAAATACCTTAAAATAGCTAAACCAACCCTTTTTGGGGTTATTAGATGGGGATTATAGATCATTTCCACTAGAATGTCAAAGCAACTGGACATTCCTGGTTCAATAGTGAGGGATATTGGGACTTGATAAAATAGTGGAAGACTTAATAAAATTTATTATTTATCATAAAATGTAATCAATAAAATACTGATTAATATGCTCGTTTAATTTGTAGAATCAACATAAAACACTCATCAACCACCTTTTCTCTACGATCAATTCTAGAAAAATACAATATGCTCATAAGAAGTAACATTCAAGAATTGTTTAAGCACCTTTGGGTTATCCTATTCCATGAATGAATGTATTACGTGTTGGTGTCCTCACTTCCGGATTCTCCTACCCAAGGGGCGAGTGATGAAGATTTCCTGGTCTGTGATCAACATTTGAGCAATGAACTCGACATTCAATGTATGATACTATCATAAATGTAAAGTGAGCTCATGATGTCTTATGAGGATATGGATGCCTATTGCATGCACGAGCACCTCCGTGTTCTATACCAGGAGAGAGAAAGATAGGAAATGTATGAGATCTCCAAGGCTCTATTTCAGAGCAAGAGTGGAGAGGGTGCCCCAGCTGGGCCTAATGTAGTCAAGCTCATTGGCTACATTGAGAACATGTAGGTTCTATGGTTTAAACTTCCCAAGGAATAGGGTACCAATATAATTCTTGAGTCACTCCCCTAGATCTTCTCCAACATTGTTTTAAATTTCAACATATTCAACATTGAGAAGCCTCTATCTGATCTTCTTATCCTTATTCACCAATTGGATAATGATATGAATCATGAAAGGCCATTTGTCCTTATGGTGAATAATAGGACAGGGAAGGTGAAGAGATTTAAGACCAAGGCTTCTTCATGGCCTTCCATGAAAAGGAAGATCAAAGGAAATCCAAGATAATAGGATGTTGTATGTTTTACATGTGAAAAGATGGTCCACTAGAAGAAAAACTACACCCAGCCAAGGAAGAAAGGGGAAACATCAGGTGTGTTTGTTATTGAATGAAATCTATTTGTTTCTACAAATTAGGTATTAGATACAAATTTTGGTGCCCACATATGTATCCAAATACAGGAACCAAGTAGATTCAGGAAGATTGATTGAGGGAATGTAGAACTATGAGTAGTCAATGGAGCCAGACTTACTATTGTAGCTGTTAGGGACTACCACATCACATTTCCAACAAGAATGATCTTGGTGTTAAAGGGTTGTTATTATGTTCCTTCTGTTACTAAAACATTATTTCAGTATCCAGATAAGATACTTATGGATTCTTCTTCAATTTTGGATGTGAATGTTTCTATTTTGATAAAGATAGAATTTGTTTTGTTAGGGAACATTTATATATCGGACTTTATGTGTTAGAATATGCAAACCATGTAATTTCAATCGATGACAAAGTAAATTGATAGGACTCATAGCACACCCAACAATGGAATCACCAGCTAGGTCATGTCAATGAGAAATGATTGACAAAATTACATAAAGATGGATATTTAGATTCATTCGAACTAAAACCACTTGGTGTATGTCAAGCGTGTCTACAGGGAAAAAATACCAAAGCCCCATTTAGTGGGACATGTGAAAGGGATAAAGATTTTATAGAATTAGTACACACAGATGTGTGTGGACCATTACCAGTTGAGTGAAGGGGTGGGTTCCTGTAATTCATCACTTTTACTGATGATTTTAGTAGATATGGATATATTTACTTAATGGAGTATCACTCATATTCTTTTGATCGGTTCAAAGAATACAAGAATAATGTTGAGATCCAGCTTGGTAAGAAGATTATGAAAGTCCGCACAGAAAGAGGAGGATAATATCTTAATCAAGACATCATTGATTTCTTATGGGAGATTGTAATTCTATCTCACCTCACTCCTCCTTACATGCATCTGTAGAATGGCGTATGTAAACAGAGGAACCGCACCCTGTTGGACATGGTGAGGTCAATGATGAGTCACAAGAGTCTTCAATTATCCTTTTTGGGATATTCATTACAAAAATAATCACACATACTAAAACAAGTACCAACTAAATTGATAAATGTTATTCCATACGAATTATGGAGTGGATGAAAAGTAGTGTTATCAAATTTAGTTGTGTGGGGTTGCGAAGCATTAGTTATGGCCTCTTCACGTAACAAGATTGAACCCCAAGGACCAAAGTGTATCTTTATAGGATATCCCAAGGAAATAAGGGGATATTACCTATACAACCCATCAGATAGAAAAGTAATAGTGGAAAGACATGCCATATTCCTTGAGAGGGATCACATCTCCCCAAGATATAGTGGGAGAGAGATATAATTTGATGATGTCGAGGGTCAAGATACACAAGAGCTGGTACAAGAAAAGATTCCACAAATCCCCATGGAAGAACAATCAGTTCCAAGGACACAAGAACTGTGTAGGAGCATGAGAGAGGTGAGAGAACCAGAATGATATGGTTTTCTTATCATTAAGGATGGTGACTCATTATTGGTTGACAATGTTGATCCTCTAACCTACAAGGAATCAGTTGAAGGCATAGACACTGCCAAGTGGTAAGAAGCCATGAATTCTAAATTGGATTCCATGTACCAAAACCAAGTCTGGATTTTCGTAGATCTTCTAGTTAATGTAATGACAGTTGATAATAAATGGGCATTCAAGAATAAACTGGACATAGAGTGGAAAGTCAGAACCTATAAGGAATGACTGGACGCCAAAGGATTTAGACAGTGTCAAGTAATTTACTATGACGGAACCTTTTCACCATTTGTGATGCAGAAATCCATCAGAATCCTACTGGCCAGGGCCTCTTACTATGACTGTGAAATTTGAAAAATAGATGTCAAAACAACATTCCATAATGGGAATCTCCTGGAAGATGTCTACATAACATAACCTGAAGGTTTTATGACTCTAAAGGATTCCATCATGGTATGCAAGTTGCAGAAATCCATTTAGGGATTAAAGCAAGCATAATGGTCATGGAACATTTTTTTGATGAAGCCGTAATGAAATTTGGACTTGTTAAGAAAGAATGTGAGACTTATGTCTACAAAAGGTTTAGTGGAAGTGCATTTTTTTCTAATAGTATATGTTTATGACATATTACTAATTGGAAATAAAGTACATGTCTTATAGTAAGTTAATGCATGGCTGGATAAATACTTCTCTATGAAACCCTTGGGCGAGGCAGCATATATTCTTGGGATCAAGATCCATCATGATAGATCCAAGATAATGTTGGTCCTGAGTCAATGTAGATACATTGGCAAGATACTGAAGAGATTCAGTATGGAACAATCCGATATGGGATTGTTTCCATTGTCACATAACATTCATCTTTCTATGAATAAACACATGAGGAATGAAAGAAAATTGCAAGGATCCCTTATGCATCTCCTATTGGTTTAGTCATGTATGTTATTCTATGTACAAGTATATAGGTTTATTACACATTAATTGAAGTAGGTAGATATCAAGATGACCCAGGAGACCGCCATTGGATGGTAGTCAAGACTATCCTTAAGTATCTGAGGCGTACTCAGGATATGTTCCTAGTTTATGTTGGAGATCAGGAAATAATCATTAGAGGACACGTATGTGCTAGTTTCTAGACTGATCAAGTAGATCTGAAGCCACAGAATGGATACATCTTCAGTATTAATGGAGGTGCAGTAAGCTGGAAGAGTTCAAAGCAAGGTGTGGTTGCGGATTCTACAGTAGAGTCTATGTATATCGCAACTTCTGAGGAAGCTAAAGAAGAAGTATGGGTGTGAAGCTTCATCTAAGATCTAGATGTTGTACCTAGAAGTAAAGATCCTATCACACTCTATTGTGACTATACTGCAGTGGTGGCTCTTGAAAAAGAGCAAAGATCATATCAGTGGAAAAATCATATACTTTGGAAGTATCATCTCTTGAGGGATTTCTCATAGAGAGGTTATGTTGCAGGGATCAGTATTTCCACAGAAGACAATATGACGGACCCCTTTAATAAAGCATTGACTCAACAGAAACATGATCATCTTATGAGGTCTAGTGGACTAAAAGACGTAGTAAGTTGGCTCTAGTCCATGTGGGAGTTTGTGAGGGTTGGTGTCCTGAGAACCAACTGATTTGTACTTTGATTACATAAATATACACTTATTATATATTTTTCATTTTTCTTCAGGACTATAATTTAATAATGTCTAGGAATATTTGTTGCATTGATGATGTCATGGAAGATAGCCTCTCTTATGAGAACCATGAAATTGTATAAAAAACATTCTAAAAAAAGTTCTACGGTTGGATGACATACTATGATAGGAAACATAGTAAACATACCGTCATGTGTGAGTACTCATAAGAAGACAAGACTCTATCTCATGGAGTTCACACTTGGTAATATCCAAGATGAAAGTTTATGAGAACAGACCCACCAGTAGCAATTCCACATTTCTTGGTGTCATTGGACATTGCTATCAACGAGAATTTGTAATAGTCCTTAGACTGGAAGATTATAATTAACTCATATCATGACTCACACACTTAGATTTTCTGGCGAAAACCATCACGAAGAGAGTTGGTAGGATATAGGGTACGTTTGGTGCATCACCAATGACATGATGTTAATGGATAAGTTGAGGAAGGATTTTTCCATTCCATATTTATGGAATTAGATATCTCGATCCCTTTGATTTTAATAGAACTGTCGAACAAATTTCATGGCCATGGTTACACGAGGAGTTTATTTCTGGAAGTCAAAGAATGACAGATCAAGCATATAAGTTTATGACACTTATATGAATCCTGGTTGATGAGATATTGAGACAAAGGGATTAAATTACAGAGTAAGCATTCGTATGATGTGACATGTCAATACGGTGTCAAAATCTTTCTCTTGGGTGCCTTGATCTGTTGCTAGACAGTAATCTTTGACATTAGGCAAGCCCGCCTAATGCCAACGAGAAAAGGCCTAGAGGGTCACACTAAGTGTACTCAAGTATCTAAAGTAGAATAGATATTATTCGTGTATGTGGTTTAATAATTAATCATGGAACCCTAAATCATTTTAATGATAGAGGAAGTATAAAATGAAAACAAGTACACACCGTTTAGTTTTTAATTTGAAAACAAGAACATGTCATGTATTATTGAATGTACACAGCTGGTAGTTTTCATATTGGAATGGAAATGAATAAATGAAAACAAGATATACATTCCATGTACATTTAATGTAAACACCGTATAGTTTTCAATGAAAAAACAAGTACACGCTGTGTATTTATGATTACATGTCGTGTAGTTTTTCCAGTTAGGATATTGAGGAAATAATATCATTTTATTAAATGATATTTATTATAATTAGGGTGGGCGCATGTCGAGGAATTAATGATTTGACAAGGGGTTTTATTTATTGTCATTACTCTACAACCGCAAACCCGATTATAAATATCCTCACAAGCACAACTCTTTTCTTATGAATCGTAGTGCACAATAATTCTAGACAATTTTCTCAAGACTGATAGAACTCCATCCTCCATGAACGCTCTCATGACCGAGAGAGATCCACCTCCACCGGATCAAGGCGATCTAAGGCAGACAACTGTAGCAAAGGCTTCTCCACACTAGCACCGAGGGAATCCTTTGGCAACGTCCATATATACATGGTGAACGTGTGGATCACCGCTAGAGGAATTCAACGCTTGGCTTCTGCATCATAATGAAGAATCGCATCGGAGCCTGATCCGAAATATCAATGACGAAAGAACGCCAGAAAATATATTTCTTGTAAATTAATTAAATAAATTATAATCAAACTGTGATGATATTTCCTTGTTGTTTCGAAACATTTATTCTTCTTTGTCTATTTTTGTGATTCGATCCGTGGAGTTTGGAATTTATCGTTGTATTGATCCCGAATCGATCAATGAGAATGAAAAAAAGCCAATTGGGAACACCCACCCATGAGCTTCTTCTACACCCGGAACCTTCAGATGTAACTTAAACATTCATAATAATATTATTGAGTTGAAAATATCATCTAATATGATTCCTTCCGTACACCCCAATACTGTGAGGCATGACGTGAAACAACACTCAGGATGAAAAGTGAGCCACCATAGAAACACATTCATCATGGGAAGTGGTGCCGCAACCCAATTTTTATATAGTATCACTTGTGAAAAATTCCATTCTCAACACCTGATATAAGGTACCATGATAGTTCGGTTATTAGAGAGTACCATACCATTTTAAATAGACTCTAAAAACATGTAATCAAATTTATAATAAACAAACATTATGAAATATCTCTCATACTATGAATTTATCAAACTATATAATGGAATCATTTCATATATAATATAATACATAAGCCAATAACTCTAATGTATTTCATTATCAATTTTCAATTCCATTTAGACTCTAGAATTTATTATAGAAGATAAATACCATAAAAATGTGTGTCCTTTCCACCATTCTAACAATTACAATGCAACCATTTTATTTAATCCACTTCAAAAAAATCAATCAGGAATGTAAATCATTCATAACAATCCATTCCATTCAATACATTACATTTAACCTCATAAAGACATTAATTCATAAAAGAAGAAGTATTTCAACTATCTAATAATGATTTATATTAGAAACCATTACTTGTGAGTTTATAAGAAATCACCACTCCATCTGTGATTTTAATTATAAAATCACTACATTTTTCTTTACATAACTTAATTATAATAAATAATAATCATAATGAAGCTCCACAATTAAATTTTCAAAATACAAAAAATTTATAAAATAAACAACCAATGTTGTAAATGTAATTCATAAGATTTTTTCATAACATAATGAGAGTGTCTTTATTGATTTTAAATTCAAGAATATCATTTAATCTATCTCTTTAGATGTTATATAATACATAGAAAATTACCAATGAGGTGAATTTGAAGTTATAGTCCAAGAAGAACACTTACAAGTCCATCCAATAATTATAATAAACAAAATTAAATAGAAAGAAACATGTCTTCACACCCATGGGGTTTAAATATATGATGTTACCATCCTATAAACTACATAATGGGGATCAAAGGGAATATATTAGGGTGAAAAATTTAACTTGATTAGAGTGGACCGATTATAATGAAATGTGTGTTAATGTAATTGTTAGAAACCACAAAAAATATTATAAAATGATGAAAACTTTCCAAAATAGTTTTAAAACACCTACCAAATTCTTAAGATGACCATCTTATTCAATATCATGCTATCATTCAATCCAATTTGGAAGAAATATTTCAAATCGACATTCTCCTTGAAAACAGAGCAATGTAGTGCCCACATAAATAACACAAAATATATAAGGAAAAAATTATACAAGAGGTAAGAGTGTGGATAAAATTTCATTAATGTATCAATGAATTTGATGTATTGAGAAATGAGTACCAGATGTATAAGATTGATATGAACCTATAATGATGGAGGAGATGTTCCCTAGTAGAGAAGAACTATGTGAGCTACTGGAGGAGGAAGGAGAATAAAATAAAAGAGGTATTTTCTTCACGTGGAGGTAAAATTTATAATATCCTTACTAAATACAAGTCACACTGTTTTTCTACATGTATCGGCCAAACTGTTCACCAACCATGAGACACCCCCAGCTTAAGAAAAAATCACACACTGATTATCACTCATTGTTAGACTGAATGTGTGATAAACATGCGATGACTTGTTTTTATGTACCACATAATTGTTACTAAAAATTTCGGTTATGGGAAATATTTGGGCAAACCATGAACAAAAAATTTTCTCTACATCTTAACCTCCCCATTGACCACACAATTTTCTTCTCGGGGAAACATGTTTTCCTAAAAATGGTGTTCACTCTTTAAGATCTCCAAACCTAGAATTTCAAGCCCCAACACTCCGGAAACCCGATGAGACCACCAAGGGACCTCTCATGACAATACCCATGTCCCAAATCCATATATATATTTGTTCCAACCATCCAAATTACATTCTAATGATCTGTTCAAAGAAATAAATGTTCAGTAATAACCCAAAAAACATCCCTCAAAATTTTACCTTGTCTCATGACACAGGTCATTACACAAACTATGATAAACACAAATTCAAAATTCAAAATAATTAAAAATATTGTGTATTCAAATATAAATTTATTTCCATGTGAATTTATGATTACTAAGTTGAAACACATGGTTGAATAAATAACTTATAGTAGTGTTCATAATTTAGGAAAGATAAATCATTTAATTCATCCAGTTCAATTCATTATGAATGAAATGAACTAAAAATTTTTTTTAGAACAATTTCAATAGAAAACTCCGCTGTGATCATGGGCATAATCCCAAAAAAACATGATGGTAATTAGTTAATATACTGCATAAATTCCAATTTATGTGGGTTTATAACACATAAATCAATTGCATCATGAAATATCAACATCAATTGTCATGATTTCATATTGGAACTAGGATCCACGTGAAACTCACTCCCAAAAAGGGTATCACTGACCAAAATACTCAATAGAGGCACAATTAGAAGAATGAAACTATACCTAATAATTATGAATATCATTAAAGGATTTATATTTAATCATCCAATCCATTCCAATGAAAAGATAATTTATTTTTATATAATAAACAAAATTTATCATATCATTTATTTTTCAGAAACCATCCCTGACACGTGGAACCTAAAATGTACTATACGGAATTATTTCCATGATAAGTTGAAAGAGCCATCATGAATTGAATAATCTATTATAAAAAAAACTAATGGATAAATAAATTGGACATGATTCTTTAAAGTATTTTCCATTTAAAAATACAGTCGTAAAAATATATGATTCAATAAACACCAAAACGAAAATGTTATTAAGTCTTTCCCTTTACTCCATTGGTTCATAACATGCTTCATAGAGATTTCCCGCCTCATCCATACCAATATTCGCAACATAAGTATCATAATTTTCATTAGTTTAAGATCCATAACCTTTTATTATGAAATTTTTAATATGATAGGTTTTCGTGATAGTGGATGTAACACCCCATGCTTCCACGGTACGTTTCCATTTGAATAATGCAATGACGGGCATTGTACGCAACTTCGAGATTCTAACACACCACAACCAATCAAAATAGCCGTTATGAATAGTAATACCTACTTTTTGAAATTTTATAAATTCAATCTATCAAAATGGACTTCATTTTTGGATTCATAATCTCAAAATTATCCTAGGGTGAAATGTTGGTACTTTTCGGATAACTTTCATATTTTGATGAATAGTGAAAATTACTAAATTTTAATTAAAAACAAATTTTTAATAGAAATAATTAATATTGATAAATTATGAATTTGAGTGGTTTTAAAGTATATTTAGAATATATTTTTACCATTTAATTCAATGTTTGTCATTGTACATAATTTCACAATTAAACCAGACATAAACAAGTGCCAATCTTTTGATAGTTATTATCTCTTAAAAACACGCTTTTTGTTTTAACAATGGGAATTAATTTTAAATTAATTTCTGCCACTTCTGTGTTTTGAATTTTGAAAAATGGATTCCATATTTGGAATCAGGATGTTCAAATTGTGTAAATATATAACTTTTATTTTTAGACATTTTGAATAATTACTTCGGTAAATATTTTATTTACATTGGTTAAAGGGTAAATCCGGTAAATAATTGTTAAAAAAATAATATTATAATAATACTAAATCACCCTATAATGTGTCTTAACCCTATTGGCGGATACATTTCCTACCATGGGCATCTTTGGGTCGATTTTGGGACCCCATGGATCCACTTGTAAGTGATAGGGACACTTTTTTTAATTACGTTAAAATGAATACAAAAATGACACAAGCATATATCGTTTTAGAAAAAAATTGTTACATAGAGTTATATTTGTTGGATTTTACACTATAATTATTTATTAGAATGATAAAAATATTTAATAAATAATGATATTTTATTTATAATTTTTAGACATTAAATTAGTTAATTTATATATGACACAATGGTGATGCAGTAATTACCATAATAGAGAAAAATTATAATAATTGATATTATAAATAACCAAATAAATATAATTTGAGACTTTTTATGAATTACAATAATTTATTAGGTTAATATGACATGTTAGGATTGATTTAATTAACTTTTTTCGAAGTAATAATTCTGTTATGAGTTTTACAAAAATCAATTATTGAATAGTGTCAAAATTGACATAAAAGAGTTTTTAAAACAAATATTATATTATTAATTGATATTAAATTCCTAAAGATATAAGGATCGGCCAATCGACTTATATCATGATAGGTGTATCATTAATGGACCACTTGGGGGTTTCTTGGGTGTATATAGTATGTTTATTAACCATATAATATAAGACTACAAAGAGACATTGTAAAAGTGAAACTAATTAACTAAGAGTTAATACTTAAAGATAAGGTTAATATAATGACCCAAACCAGTCTAAATTCTATTATTTGAGTGGTTTGAGACCCATACCCTCCTTAAAATTTAAATAATACACTTTGTATCCATTAGAAAACGAATATGAATTTATTATAAAATAATATTTCTAGCTTTTCCAAAGGTGTCCCTCACCCCTCTTATTAAAGGGCACTCCCCCTTCTCATTACTTCACACCATAAAAGACTTTTGGTTCCACAAAACCCTGACAAAATACTCTCTCAACTTCCCTCAATACAACATAGAGGCATTAGTGTGATCAGAAATCCAACCTAAGGAGCCCTTTTAATCAAATCAAAAGGAATAACCCAAAGAAGATGTAATGATTTCACCACCCTTTTTCAAGTTCCATTCTTCTTACACTTATTCTTTCTTTGTTATTTCTATTATAAAATAATGAATCCAGAATTTACAATATAATTTAATATTATTATAAATATTGTACAACCATATTCAGTATTCTATCCACCCTTTGAATAACATGTCACCATACGTGCGTACGTACGGCTTACCGTCTCCACGTCGTGGTGTAATTGTTATTCAATAAATTATTATTTGGATGGGTATAATACTTATGTTTAATTCATGTAAATAATAAATATAACATGATAATTATTCTATATATATATGATATACCATCCAATTATATGTTATTTTAATATCAAAATAATTATATTGTCGCTCGTGCGTACATACGGACTACCGTCTCCACGAACGCGATGAGATTCATTCTCTATCGTATCCATTAAATTATAATTATCATTTGATGATTTAAAAATACTTTTTAATTACTTTATATCATTTTGGATATGAATAATATAAAACCTATCCATGACAATCATGTCTTACATAACAAAACATATAATAGAAAACGAATAAGTTAACACCTGAAACGACGATAATTCTAAGATATTATTAACAAAGAAATGTTAAAAGATTATATATGATATAATATTAATGTATATTATTATTGAAAAATTTAATAAATATTATTTCACCATTATATAGGAGGTTAACCTACCGTCGACCAAGGAAATAGTTCAATGTAAGGGGTTTCTTATCTCACTTTTAATTCCGTGAGATTTCCATTGTTCACCACATATTTATTGCATCTGGTGTGTGTACTGCCCAATATTTTATTCATTTTGTAATATACTTTAATTTATGGGTATTTACATCATCATTTTATGATCCTTATTTCATTTTTGTATGTTTCATAAGTTACAAAATCGATAAGGGAATGTGAAATTTTAGTTTCCACTCATTTGGCATTACACATATTTCATTGATTATATTACTCAATGATTATGTGTGGAATCACTATTCATTTGATTATGTCATAATTTTCTCTCCCCTTAATGTGGATGTACTTTTTATACACATAATCACCCCATTGATAATTTCTCATGCCATCGATATGAATTTGATAGGAGTAATTTTAACTCATTCTCCATTTGTTGAGTTAAACATCCAATTCATTGGTGTTGTTTTTACAAGATTATGTGTGAATGTCCTTTGATTGTTTTACACTAAATATCGAATAATATTTAGTGTATTTATATTTTTCACACATAACTATGTCGTTGATTTATCCTTAACCTAAGGATACAGCTTTATGAGATATTTCTTCTCAATTTACACTCTATTGAGTCTTCTTTGTTGTTATACACCAAATCACTTTTATGTGGTGTATATAATTTACTTTTACATAGTATATCATGAATTCCTTTATTCTCATGATATTAAAATGTTTTGATTACCTCAATTATTTGTATTCAAGTGTCTCTCTTTTGGTTAGAAACTCTAATTAAAATAACATTTTTAAATGTTTTAATGAATTATTCTTCTAAATCTTTCTCATTAATGTCCATGTTTTAAAAAAATGGTTTAAAGGATTTATTCATATGGTCATTAAAGTTTTAAAATTAATACTCATTTTAAAAGTTTCAAAGTGGTATGGGACACTTTGATTCAAGAATCTATTTTTAAACGGCTTCTTGACAAATAGTGTGACTTTTAAATGTTTTCAAGAAAAGGGGGATACTTCTCTCAATTCGTTTTGATGGTTATTTTCATATTTGTCAATATCATTCATTATTATCGATTGAGGTACAATACAATCTTCCATATTGTATCCAATGAGTTATGTTTAACTGTTGATGTGCTATTGTTATACCATTCATGGTTTGTGGTTAAAGTATTCACATTTCGTATGCCATTTTTAATATGAATGTTTATGTTATGTTTAAACATGTTCATATGAGGAATGCATTGGACATAATATGTGACAGGTGGAGCTCGCTATAGCTCCTCTATGCATTTGTAGGTCTCATTAGACAAACTAGTGTCTTGGCACAAGGCCTTGACATAATCTTATTTGTAGTCTTGGCACGAGACCTTGGCTATGTGGTTATGATAGTCTGGAATTATGCATTCCGTCATTATGAAAGTGGTTATTGATATTGCATGTGATTATTCGACTTGTAGAATATCCGTTTAATTAATTAAATGGAATAATTTCATTTTATCTTTTCCATTTTATGTTGATGTTCAAGTTTAAAAGGCATTTGTTTGAGTTATAAATTACCTTAAATGTTTATGCTTATCTATGAAAGCTTCTGCTATATTATTATCCTTACTGAGAATCTGAGCTCACCCCTTTCAATGTTTTTTTTCCCAGGATTGTGAAGAAGTAAATTATGAATGACCTGTAGGGATAGTATGAGTGTGGACTATGGAGACTATGTTGTTGTTGTTTTCAGTTTATGATGTAATGTAAACTATATTAATGTATCTAGTTATTCCAAGGCTACTAAACTAATCGGTCTTTCGAGACATGATCATTCTTGTGATCATGCCAATGTTATGTAATAATGCACCGACTCTGGGTAACTGGGTTTGGGGAGTTACAGTTGGTATCGGAGGAAGTTTAGTACAAACCTTGGGAGCTAGATTTAGATAAACTCTGATTAGAGCACGTAGACCTAAGATTAACTTTGAATATTAGTATAGAAGAACTTCCTAGAATTTTGGTATTGTAGAGATTTTTTGAGTTTTCCAAGAAATACATCCCTGTCTGGATATGAGCAGGTAGAGGCGGCTCTGGCACAGATGTACCTAGGGGTAAAACCTGAAAACACCGCTTTGAGAAAGACTCGAACGGGAACTAGTGCACAACAACGAGCCTTGCTGCACTCTTGGTTACCACACTCCCAGGGGATATGCTTAGGATAATTTACATTTTATTTACTAAACGATTTGAAGTATTAAATATATAAGATGAGACTAAATGACCTTGGTTAATCCTAATGTGTTTCAAATTGAGAATATGATGACATGTAAATCTATAAATGATTTTATGACTACAGTTACTCACACAATGAATTATGTTTTTAGTCAATGTCTGGATTCCAAGGAAGTCATAGTGACTTTGGGAATGATGTACAAGGTGGAAACAGTGGTGGAAATCAGTAAAAAAATGGAATTTTGATAGGCGTAAAAGATATCGTCTTTATGACATATCAATTTTTCAAAAATATGATCAACAATATATATATTAAACAATTCCTGGACTAAAAAAAAGGGAATGGTGATGAATGATAAGAGCTCCAGTAGTGGAGACCATGGAGAAAGGAATCCTCAATTTCCATCATGCAATAAATGTGGAAGGAGACACCCATGAATGTGTTTCAATGGGACAAAGAAATTCTTTACATGCAGGAAGGAAGGACATAAAGTGAGGAATTGCCAAAGAAAAATGAACAATACTATGGATGAAGATAAAAATGGTCCCAAGAGTCCATTTACAGTCATTTGCTGTAAATTTCGGGGACCTGGCCATTACCTGAGTAAATTCCCTATTATATAGGATATTTTCTTGGTCAGAGAAGAAGTTATGTGGAAATAAATGGTTGGAGAAATGTTTAAAAAGTATTAGCGCTCCTTGATGATGGGTTTACTTTGGAATAATTTTCTCTTGTATTTTTAACCCCACAGTTTGCCATGTGATAATGATATTTGAGGATGAATTATCTCTTCTATTGTGGATATAGGTATAAATAACCATTTGGTTTTATATGATCATTGGGGTTTGAGAGAACTATAAGTTATTATAATTTGGGATGAAAATGCAAGGTATGATATAACATTTGTGGTCAAATTATGTTATGGTATTTTGACGAATTTATCTCATTTTGGTAATATTATAAAATATAGTTTGTGAAAAAGGACAACACGTAGACAGTGTGACAATATGTCGTATCGGACAAAGCTGTGGGAATCAAACCCACAACCAAAGTGCAATTGGGATTTATCGCCTACCACTGGACTACGTGAAGTCCCCGGATAGTGTGACTAATTATTTTTAGTTAAATGATTTTATTGATCAATAATAAGTTGATTTGGGTTCTTATGTCTTATTAAATGAATACTCTTGGTATAGGAAAATGATTTGGTGATTAAGTGATAGATGTTATTTTGGATGTTGTTCGCTTTTTTGTGAACACAATATGCCCAAGGAAAATATAATAGTATGGGATTTCATTTGAGGAGTAATGGTGGATTTTTATCTTTGTTTTTATTATGGATTTATAGTGATTTGGGTTGTTTATGGAAATGATTAGGTTAATTACTTTTAAGTAAGTGACTTTAAGAGTAATTAATGTCATTTGGAGATACAATTTAACGTGGAAGACTACATTCTTATAAGTTTTGAGTTTCAATATTAGTTTAGATTATATTTAAGGATTTTAAGGACAATTTATTATTGAATGGTATTTATTTAACTTTGGGGTATTGATGGTTTAATTTTAGAAATTAAGATTAGTTTCTTTCTCTAATGGAAAATCCGTTTGGGGGGTCAAAAGATATTATACTAACCATTTTGGTTTTTATTAATATCTAAATACAAATTAAATATATAGATTATCCTACATGGATCACATTTTTCTATAGAAGTTTATTTTAGCTCTTTCATTGTGACCAAGTCTTCTTGAATACTCATTGTTCAAAAAATGAGTTAGTGGTAAAAAGTTATTAAATATTGATACTCTACTTAAAAAGTAAGTATATCTCTTTATGTTCTTAGTCAATATCAGAAATTAATTTCTCGTCCTTATGTAATGTAACTTAAAACAAAAAAAATGTTGTCCGTTTACTTTTCCTACTGGGATACTAAGGACTGTTGGTCCCAACACAAGTTTGTGATTTTATTATTGTTAACTTTCTCCTAATCATGTTTTCTATCCCTCTCCATTATAACTAAACACTTTGTTTATCGTCCATATCCATTTTTTCCTATACGGAATACTAGTATGGGTTATCTTGGGTGACCTTTATACCTCTCTTCCTTCCTTTTAAAGTGATAGTTTTATTGACTCTTTTTCCGATGTGGGACTTTCCATTATATTATCAAGCCCTATTTTTTTAAAAAAATTACGAGGACACAATTTATTGAAGTAGGGGAGAATGTGACACCCCATGCTTCCATGGTACGTTTCCCTTTGAATAATTCAATGGCGGGCATTGTACGCAACTTCGAGATTCTAACACACCACAACCAATCAAACTAGCAGTTATGAATAGTAATACCAAATTTTTGAAATTTTATAAATTTTATCTCTCAAAATTCACTTCATTTTTGGATTCAGAGTATCGAAATTTACCTAGGGTGAAATTTTGGTACTTTTAGGATAACTTTCATATTTTGATGAATAGTGAAAATTACTAAATTTTAATTAAAAATAACTTTTTTAATCGAAATAATTAATATTTATAAATTATGAATTTGAGTGGTTTAAAACTATATTTAGAATATATTTTTACCATTTAATTAAATTTTTGTCATTGGACATAATTTAACAATTAAACCACACATAAACAAGTGCCAATCATTTGATAGTTATTATCTCTTAAAAACACGCTTTTTGTTTTAACAACGGGAATTAATTTTAAATTAATTTCTGCCACTTCTGTATTTTGAATTTGGAAAAATGGATTCCATATTTGGAATCATGATGTTCAAATTGTGTAAAGTGATAACTTTTATTTTTAGACATTTTGAATAATTACTTCGGTAAATATTTTATTTACCATGGTTAAAGGGTAAATCCGGTAAATAAGGGTTAAAAAATAATATTATAATAATATTAAATAACCCTAAAACGTGTCGTAACCCTATTGGTTGATACATGGCCGACCATGGGAATCTTCGGGTCGATTTTTGGACCCCATGGATCCACTTGTAAGTGATAGGGACACTTTATTTTAATTAAGTTAAAATGAATACAAAAATGAGACACGCATATATCTTTTAGACAAACAATTATTACATAGGGTTATATATGTTTTATTTTATACTATAAATATTCATTAGAAATATAAAAACAGTTCCTAAAGAATTTTATTTTATTTATAATTTTTAGACATTAAATAATTTAATTTATACATGACACAATGTTGATGCAGTAATTACCATAATAGTGAAAATTTAGAATATTTGATATTATAAATACACAAATAAATATAACATGAGACTTTTTATGAATTACAATATTTTTATAGGATAATATGACATGTTAGGATTGATTTAATGAAATTTTTTCTAAGTAATAATTCTGTTATGATTTTTAAAAAAATCAATTATTGAATAGTGTCAAAATTGACATAAAAGAGTTTTTAAAACAAATATTATATTATTAATTGATATTAAATTCCTAAAAATCTAAGGTTCGTCCAATTGACTTGTATCATGATATTTGTATCAATAATGGAACACTATGTGGTCGGTTGGATGTATATAGTATGTTTATTAACAATATAATATAAAAATACTAAGAGACATTGTAAAAGTGAAACTAATTAACTAAGAGTTAATACTTAAAGATAAGGTTAATATAATGACCCAAACCTATCTAAATTCTATTGGATGAGTGGTTTGAGACCCATACCCACCTTAACCATTAAATAATCCACTTTGAAACCATTAGAAACCGAATATGAATTTATTATAAAATAATATTTCTAGCTTTTCCAAAGGTGCCCCTCACCCCTCTAATAAAAGGGCACTCCCCCTTCTCATTATTTCACACCATAAAAGCCTTTTGGTTCGGACAAAACCTGGCCAAATACTCTCTCAAATTCCATAAATACAACCTAGATTCCATAGTGTGATCATAAATCCAACCTATGGAGAACTTTTGATCAAATCAAAAGGAAGAACCCGAAGAAGAGGTAATTATTTCACCAACCTTTTTCAATTTTCTTTCTTCTTCCACGTCTTATTTATTTGTTATTTATATTATAAAATAATGAATCTAATATCTACTATATACTATAATATTATTATAAATATGGTACAACCATTTTCAGTATTCTATCCACCCTTTGAATAACATGTCACCATACGTGCGTACGTACGGGTTACCGTCTCCACGTCATGGTGTAATTGTTATTCAATATATTATTATTTGGAAGGGTATAATAATGATGTGTAATTCATGTAAATAATAAATATAACATGATAATTATTCTGTATATATCATATAACATTAAATTATATATTATTTTAATATCAAAAGAATGATATTGTTGCTCGTGCGTATGTACGGACTACCGTCTCCACGAACGCGATGAGATTCATTCTCTATCGTATCCATTAAAGTATAATTATCATTTGATAATTTAAAAATAATGTTTAAGGACATTATATCATTATGGATATGAATAAGATACAACCTATCCATGAAAACCACGACTTACGTAACAAAAAATATAAAGGAAAACGAGTAAGTTAACACCTGAAACGACGATAACTCTAAGATATTATTAACAAAGAAATGTTAAAAGATAATATATTATATCATATTAATGTATATGATTTCCATCCACATATACAACTACTCTTTCGGATCAATTGAGTTTAGAATGACTTGTTTGTCACCCCACAAAAGCTATGTGTTTCTATTTACTATCTAATTATTGTATTCACTATTTATTTTTTCATTGATCATACGGTGTGTTTCTACAACATATGCGATTATATCTTTATATGTGTTCTAATAGTTCATGCTCCTAATATATAATGTTTTCATTGTTTCTTCAAACATAGTTAGTGCCAAAATTTCCCTAACAACCTTACATTGTTAATTGAATTTTTATATTTCTACTTGTATGACCTATATCATTGTGTGTGACTATTTCATTTCTTTGCAGTTATGGATAAGATGAATCGTATTCATTCCAATGGAAAATGATTTGGGGGATGAAAAAATAGTTCATTTACCATACTATCTCTTAATCTACATTACTTCTATGAAGCAGGTAGTCTCTATTTTAACGTTAAGGTATATTTTACATACATGTGTTAGGCCAAAATGTTTTTTTGAGTAGATGCAGCTATAATGTGAAATGATGTATTTTTCATTGGAACCACTAGATAATCGTGACTAAAAAACCACACACACCTTCATGTTTGGTCTATATTTTGTAGGTTGATACAAATTAATTTATTTAAAGATACTTTCAAAACATTTTTATCAAAATATTTTTCACTTGTTTAGTTCTGTTTAGTATATTTAGAAATCTTTTTTCCAATAGTAAAAATTTTGAGCATAATATAGATTAAATAAATAATTTTTGTGTAAGGTTTTATTTCACATTATCATTTCAATGTCTTTAGTTTTGAATCTTTGTTATTTTCATAAATCCAGATTGGTCACCTTCCCAATGGAGTTACTTTAATAAATTACTTTTTCTCTGAGGTCTCTAACTGTCGTAATACCATGCTACTGATCCTCATCAGAGTTGAATGTATTGCTATACTAAGTTGTGGCTTGATTAATGAGTCAACTGATATTGAGGTAATAAATATCTTATGTTTTCATCGTTTTTCATCTTAGTAAAATCAAACATCATGAATTCTATACTCCAACAGAATACCTAAATCCTTAATTTTTTATGATATATCTAAGGATGTAAGAAATTTGTGTGATATTATCCACCTTTGAAAAGGAATGTTCACTATTATGATTTGTGTGAATTCTTCAAATATTTATGAATAATTAAATTCTATGATAATATATATATATATATCATTCAGTATACAATTACTGACTTCTAAAATAATGTTATTAAAATTATATTACTAGCTACCCATAATTAATTTGATCATGTGGAAGTACTTGAACTTAAAAAATCATATAAAATACTATCCCAAAAGAAGTTGTTTTATGTATTTTTTATGTAATTATTTTCATCACCATGGTGATACTTCTTTTTATTAATTTAATCATATACATTATAATGAAATATTGGGTTTCTAATTTCATCATAATTGCAGTTTCCTTCACATTTCCAGTCACCAATCACTATGAGATTCATATTCTGAACACTGAATAATCTTTTGCTTTTTCTTTAATATAATAAATTCGTTATTTTGAACCATTTCTCTTATTTTTAGATACATTAGTTTAAATAGTTCTCATATATGTTTTATTTTACATTACTTGAACATTTACTTAGTAAAATTCTATATCAGTTTTTATATATTTTTTTGCATTGGGTGTTACATAAAACTCCCATTGTTTAGTTAATTTCAGAATTTTCATTTTCTATTTACTGTACATTTTAATTCATAGCTATAATTTGGATCCAAATTCTCTGATTCATTTATAATTCCATTTTTTTCTTTTCCTTTTCCTTTTATTTTTTTAATTTTTTACATCTTTATTTTTTTTAATTTTACACCATTAATTTATTCTATTATACATTTAATTAATAAGTCTACAGAAAATAGGACATATCTATCAGATTCAATTATGAAATAAATTGTATTCTAATTTTGTGACCTATATTGAATTAAAGCATAATAGAAAACCAAGTTGGATGGGAAGAATTATAGAAATGATATGGGGCCTCTACTGGGAAGGTAATCTAAGATTTTGATCTTGACTGAGATTCATTTGGGCACTATAATATTTTATCAAATTACATTTTTGTGTCTTTTGTGAGGTACCCCAAATTGATCAAGGTTCATCATGACATCAATAATTGAACACTTTTTCATGGAATATCTTACCCAATAATTAATAAAGATATATTGTGTATTATTCTGTATACTAATAAAAGATTATACGTTATATCAAACCCTAATATACATAATTATTTCCCCCTATGTATTTAGTAAAAAAATATTGAACATTAGAAGAATAAACAATAAAGGAATAGGAACAAACCGCTATAAAAGTTATGAAATCATTGAAATATTATCCATGTTTAGATGATGTTCAATTTAAATAGTAACACTGCATAGGGCTTCAACATTACTTTTTGTTACTATAATGCATAGTTCATTGGGAACTAAAGATATGACTCTTGTAACTACAATACATAGGTCATTGGGAACTAAAGAGATGAATCTTAGATAAGTATACAATTGAGTATTGATTGAAATATATATAATGATCTCTAGAATGTATTCATTATTAAGTTCTATTAAATTAAATGATTTATTGATGATTTCTTATTAAATGTTTATGTTTTTAATTCTTTTTCACTAGATAATTGGATGAGGGGATGATGATTCCATGTATATGTAATTGATTATATGAATAATGTTTTTTCATTATTATATACATTGGGGAATCATGGATAGTCCTTGGGAAATACTACTCACGTTACATTATATTCTAGGGGCCATTGAGCATTATATCATGGATTTGTGGAGATTTTTATTATATATGTTTTGGGGACCTTTTCCATAGATCTGTACATATTGTGTTCCTATTTATGTATAATGTAGTGTGTGAACATGGATTTGAGAAATTGTGTCCCTATTAGGGATATTGGGGGCCTATTATTTTTTATGCCTATTAGGGTTATTGTGCGGCAATTTTATGATAAATGTAGTTTAAATATGATACAATAAAATCCCTAATGGGTACACAATCCCTGATATAGTACAATCCCTTGTAGTCACAGAATCTATTCCACGTGTATGGATATTGCGTGCCTTTCATTTTCTAGGGATTTCCTTTTGGAACAAAAGAGTGAATTTATATAGATTCTAAGGACCATGGTAATGTATGAAAACACTGAATGGCTGGGTTAATTATCATCAACCAGCACATCTTATATGTTATTTTTCAATCATCATATTCTAGCTTGAATATATGAATGCATTATAATTGTTTTAGATGCATGTATACAAGGATTGCTTTATGTCATAAAAAAACATGCACCACATTCATGAGATGGCATCATGTTCCATCAATATTGAGTTTACCTTAGCATCAAAAAAGTTGGGATCAGTTCCATCAATATTGTCCTTACCATAACATCAAAAATGTTGTGTTCAAGTTGCATGAATAATATTTTTGTAGCTATCTACGTGGGAACATCTTTGAAGACTGACTTTCTTGGGAACTCCATATGGGATCTCCCTAGTTATGACTGATTGGGTATTCAAGGATAGTTCTTGAATTATAATGGATCCATCTTTCATTCCTGGCATCATCCCTATCTATGTTGGATCAAGATCAAAATGTTTGTTGCTTCCAATGATAATTCAGACTTCTATGTAGAAAAAAACACAAACATTTTATAGAAAAAGTTGCGAGATTACACTTCGGTATACATACAGTTCAACTGTGCACAGTTTTTAAACATACAAGAACATTGTTTTGTTTAATAAAATGTTTAAAACTACATTAAACTCCTATATACAAATGATATAAATATATAATGATCTATACAATCCAATAGTATATAGTATTGTATACATTACACTCTTTTATTCAAATGTATACATTACAGTACACTTTGGTTTTGTATAATCAAGTCTATAAACAGGTTTTGAAAATACTTCCCCTTTTCATATCATATTTACTATTTATTTCATGTAATGAATGGGATTTGATTTAAAGGCATTGAAACATTGATTCATGTTTTTTATGCCGACGTAAAGATGTTATAGTAGTTGATGGTGACTAATAAGTATAGAGTATAATGACTTATCTATTTGATGTTTATATTAATGCAGTTAATTTCAGTTCTATTTTTTATTTATGTTTCACCTAGGAGGGATATTCCCAATTCATGAATCTATTTCAGATAGATGTTACTGAGGCCTAGTGTATCATATGGTGGAATTGGAATAAAAGAAGGTATGACATCCATTAAATTGACATTGAAAAAGCCCTAAATCACATTATTTCTACTAATAATCAATTGGATAAGTGTACTGAACAGTAATAATTTCTTGAAAAAACTATGTTCCATAATAAATAATGTTTTGAAAAAAATATGTTAGGTGAACTCCCAAGAATTGGTCAATAATCATACCATAAGGGCACTAAACTGGTGTGTTTTCTATTATAATTTGTTTTATATTATGGTGATTGTCAATATATATTTTTTTACTATTTATTGGGTTTCCTGATCACTATAATGGAATTTTATAACATTTTGAATTACCTTACTAGGATCGGGTATGAAACTGAATTAGTTAATGGCACGATTCAAAAAACACATTTCTATTCTAATTTACTACTCAATATAAGAGGTGATGGGAGATTGACTATTTCTGTTCAGATTGATTGACTATTTCTGTTTAGACTGATTGACAATTTCTGTTAATTGGGATTTTTTTTAAAACTGAGACATTCATGATTTCCTATGGTGGTTACAAGGGTTCCAGAGTTGACTATAATGGACTTTTATTTTACCTCATGTCAATATTCTCCTTTCCCTTTTTCTCCTCTCCCTTCTGATGCATCCCTTTTATATTATATATCTGGTGTTCTCTTTATATGCAGTTATATTTTTATCAAATTTTTCTGGCTTGCATCAAATCCTAGTTAGTCACAAATTACTTCCAATTGCATTGTATCCAAAAAAATAAACTAAGGCATGTAATTTATATCCTGTCATGATGGTTAAAATTATGTTTTAATAATTAGGAACCAATTTCTTCAGGGTATTAGAGAGGATAAACTAACAGTATGTAGATTTTTTATTAAGAGTTGGTTCCTACTGATGATCAGGTATTCAATTTCCTTCAATTGTCCACTTTTTAATTCCAACAAAATATTTTGACCCTTTTTCCGTCATTGTGAATTTTATGATAAGGTATGATGTTTTATTTTTATCTTCTTCTGATAAGATACTATGTTGTGTGATGAAAATAATACCTTAATGGATCATGTTTCCAATTTTTCTCAGATTCAATAAATTCATAACCTTATCATGGTTATTGTTCATGTGATATTTTCTTATATATTGATAGCTTAGATGTAAATCTTCTATGATGATTAGTATATGGTTTTATGAGAATTCATGCTTGTATTTGTAGTTGTTCATACCATTATTTTTAGCTATTCAAACCTATATATTTGTTTTATATTTTAGTTGTTCATACCTACTCATTTCTACTATAATGATGACATATCTTTATTTTAGAGCAATGGATCAATTTTTGAATGACTGATTTTTGTTATGTGGCTTGATTCAGATACTTACATGCCGCTACCGTGTTCATAATGAATGTCTTCCTTCGTATCTCCTCATGGTATGAAATTGAAATCACTACAACACTTTCTATCATAAACAATATTACTAACACATGAATATATGATATTTTATTACCTATTGGAAACTTGAGAAATTGTTCATATTCATTTCGAACAATCATGTCATTGATTAGTGTAGAACATATGATCCTTATAATGTGTTTTTTTCTCTTAAATCGTTATCATTCGTTAATAAAGTAAATGATTCCTCTCAATGTAGAACCTTGCGTTACAAGCAGCGATGATTGAAATGATACAGTTAGAAAATTTTTGGTGTATGGAAAAAGTCTGCACAATTATTTGTGTTTACATATTCTATGTGTAGTTATTAGGTATACAACTTTGGATTTTTCTAGAATCTGATTTTAAAACTCACGCTACATCAAGATTTAATATATATTCAATAATTTTTATATTCAATTTCATGTTGTCTGGTCTGCTAAAGTGGTTAATAGATCTCTTTGTAAGCTGCTTATCATGGGTGAATGACTCCAATCAGGGAAAAAATAACATTTTGCTGATCCGCTTAACTACTAAAGGTTTCTATTCCATCGAGCTTTTAAAAATAACCCTGTACTGTTATCATTTGGTAAAGAAACAATAAGATTCAATTTTTCATCATCTATTTTTATGATTCAATTTCATGTTGTAAATAGTATGAAATGGCTATCAACTCTCTGTCTTCGTATATTTATTTTATTCAATTGAATCTTCCATTTCATCTTTGTCTATGATCTCTACGCCCCACATTCCATATTCTACTATAAACATGATTACTTATTTCACTTCGTTTTCTTTTTTTTTTCTGAATAGTTCACACAATCACATAATTAATTTTTCATTTATTTTCACATTTCCCATTTTTATTATTAAAACCAATGTATTATCATTGATTTATCATTAAATTTTTATTTTTGTTCCTAAATTATATTTACTGTGATCAAAATTTAATATCAATTCAATTCTTCTCCCTCAAAATTTAAAAATTCATATTATTTTAATATGATTTCCATTTGTTAAATATTTTAATTGTGTCTTCATATTCTATGAAATATTATTCCATTATCATACACCATTTAATTATAATTAAAATTTATTCTAAATTATTGTTTCTTATCAACTTTTATAAATAATAATCTATAATTAAAAAACCAGTAATCGAACACGCCGTGAAATAGCATGGGTGAGTAATAGTTTTATCAATATCTCAGTCTATAGTGATCCAAAGGGTACCAAACATTCAGTGTAAATAGTCATCAGGTGAGGATACAACTTTTTAGATATCTCCAAAGTGGGATAATACTGTCTTGTGGCCGAAATCAAAGGAACAAGTGGTTTCTCGGAATTAGGATGCCCAAAACGACCTACCATTTTGTGTATAAAAGATCACCTTAGGTACCCGATTTTGGATTTAGAACCAGAAGTAAATCTCTGTCATTTTGATGTCCAAGAAGAGTCTTATATTCATCCTAAATGTTCTTGAGGCCCCTATCCTCGTAGGCAAATCCAGAATAATAATGACTTCCATCTAAGCTTCCTATACCTCCCGATGATGAGCTAAATGGTGGGTGTTCATTGTGAGGGAGCTACAGACATGTCAAAGGAGTTCCAATTATAAATTCAGCTAATAATTTGGAGGAATATTGGTGTGAAAAAATTTATCTCCATGTATTTTACATAATTACGTATTTTAGTTATGGTTTTGATGCATGTGATTGAGATACTCTTAATTTCTAACTGATTGGCGTGACATTTTGAGTGTGTGACTTGTGTTGTTCTGATTGGAAAGCACAAGAATAATTTCCATAACCACCATCCTGTGATTTCAATCTTATTTAAAATATCTTATTCCCTGCATAAGTTTTGGACATTGAAATTATGATTTTTATATCAAGGTTTGGTTCTTTAAGCATTGAAATAATACATTAGGAATTAATCGGGATTCTAATTAATTTCAACCAAGAATTAATACAAAACTAACCTATTATATATAAAAAATGAACTTGAAATGTGTGTAGTAAAATAAAAATGAACCCTTTATCTCATATTTTTTAAAATCCATTTGGTTTCTTAACTTTTAAACTGTAAATTAAGTAATTTCATCACAAATATATTTTCAAAACCACCCCTATTTTAGAACTTCGTTTCAAAAAAAACACACTCTAATCCCACAAAATATCCTTGATAGATGGTTTGGGGTCTTCCCTATACTATAAATCTACTTCAAAATCACAATCAATTTGATTTTCCATGACATCACGTTCATATTTTGGCACAGTTCTCGAGGATCTCTTCAGTTTTTATTACATGTTTTTTATAAGATATTTGTAAATTTTGGGAATATTTATTTACCTTTTCAATATTTTTGTGTTTTGATCTATTTTTTTTGTGTATGATTGTTGTATGACACCTTGTAATCCAAGAGATTTACCTTCCTTCATACCCAAACTAGAGAGGATCCAACGTAAGCTACCCCGAGACACAGAAGAGAACCCTTTAATGGAGTACACAAAAAACATCAACACTCTTCATGATCCATCATATTTTTCATCCATAACCAACATCAAAATTGAAATAAACATGAATAACATGGCTGAATATAACCAAAATTTTATAGAAATAACTTCTCCTGATGTTGATATCCAACCCACATACATTGAAATTCATGATGAGGCACCTGATTTGGAAATAAATTTGGTATAATTCATTTATAACCATGATTTCATGGACATCCCAGAGAAGATCCACATATGTTTATAAAATAAATTCACAATATTTATTAAATAGTAAAACCTACTAATGTGTATGAGGAACACATAAATCATAGAGAATTCCCCTTTTCTTTAGAAGATACTGTAATAGACTGGCCTCATTAGCTTAATTATCCCATAAGAGGCTGGGAAGACCTGAAATGAATTTTTATTGAAAAATAGTTCCCACCATATCGATATGAAACCATAATTAATGTAATATGTTGTATAAAACAATCTCTATAGGAAACACATCATGAATATTGTAAAATATTTTAAAGATTATGTTTATGTTTTCAACACCACCAAATAAGCGGTCACCATTTTATACATTATTATTTTGATGGTTTAATTGAAATTGATCGTAATATGATTAATGTTGCTGTAGGTGGTGCACTAGTAGAAAAACACCCATCGCTAAAAGAAATCTTATTGAGAACATGGAACTAAATACTAAACAATTCAGTGTAAGGTCCAGTGTACCAATTCAAGGTTTCCATCATGTGAAAAGTAAGTAATTTGAGATGATGTTGGACACAAAGGCTGAAAAAGATAGTACCCTTTTACGAAAACACGCTCTCTCCCAAAGAAAATAACAACCTCCTTCTACGATTCATTGTGTAATATTCTATTTTAACACCCAATATTCTATCCAATGCACCCAATTGAGAAAAACATATGAGAGTTGTGAGGAAATATTCCAAGGATTCCCCTTTAACAACCCATTTATCCAAGAATAATATTATCCATACAACTTTGGGTGGAAAGAAAAAAACCTTATACACAAGGGGGTTTTAAAACTCTCATCATCAACCATGGAACCAACATGGGCAGAGTAGTCGTCTACCACCAGCACCATGAAATCCTCAACAACCATAATGGCATTTCTAACCACCACCTCCGAATCCTATTTCTAGCCTAGAAGATATGATGAATCAAATGGAAACCAACAATCTTCATTCCCAAAAAAACATGCAATCTACCATACAAGACCTAAAAACCTAGTTAGGCCAAAATTCAAACTCGGTGGGGTAAATTAAAAGTCCTGGGTCAGGTAAAATACCCTTTAAACCTGTATTAAACCCTTGGGATAAGGAAAATGTCAGTGAAATCACCCTTAGGTGTGGGAAACAACTTAAAACCCAAATTAACCCTCAATTGGATTCAAATACTCCTGAGGAAAGCACCATCCCAACAATTGCTAATGGTCCAAGAGAAGAAAATACTTATCATGATAGAATCCCTTCCAATATAATGATTGTTTATATTGATGAGTCACCTAGAAAACTTATTCCGTTTCCATTTCCATAATGGGACAACAAACCTGAAAAATTAGACGAAACTGATCATGATATGAAAATATTTGAAACATTCAAAAAAGTACAGGTTTACATTTCTTTGATTGATGTTTTGATGATAATTCCAAGATATTCAATGTTTCTAGAGGATATGTGTTCACAAAAAAAGGAGACAACGAGGTGATGATAAGGTAAGTAAGGAGAATAATTTCACTTCATTTATAAAACCATCACTGCCTACCAAATTCAATGATCCTGGAACCTTCTCGATTCCATGTACTATATATGAGTATTCATTCCCTAATACTATGATTGATTTAGGTTCTTTTATAAATGTGATGCCTCACCTAGTTTACTCTTCATTTATGGACGGAGAATTGAATCCAACTGGGATAGTTGTTTAGCTAGAAATTTGGAGTACAACACACCCTTCTATTGTGTTAGAGGATGTTAGTGTGAGGGTTCAATATTTAATTTTTCCTGATGATTTTTATGTGTATAAAATGGATGATGATATGAGGAATGGTTATGAACCAATTTAAGGGGAATAAAATTATTGATAAAAACAAAAACATAATTAATGACCATATGGGAACATTATCTATGGAGTTTGGTTGTGAAATAGTCCATTTAAACTTACATGATGCCATGAAGCACCCATCAGATGAACATTCATCTCTCTCTGTTAATTCATTGGATGTACTCCCTTCTCCTGAACACACTTATTATAATTCCCTAGATCCCCTTTATGAGTTTCCTTTCATGATTGAAATTCTTATTAATGAATCATGCATTGATTTTCAGTGGTCTAGAGAAATGTAATTCATGCTTGTTGATTGATGATTTCTAGAATACTAACGATCCACGGACCATAGATGATATTGAAAAGCATGTAAAAGCTCATTACTCATATGAAGATGATAACATTTAGTATTTAGATGATATTAGTGACCTTTCACCATCATAGACACTTCCATCAATCCAAAATCCTACCGAATTGGAACTAATTGAACTACCTCATGATTTGAAATACTCATATCTTGTGAGTGGAAAAAAGTTATATGTCATCATTTCTAGTTCAATCCCTCCTCGACACGAATTCTATATGCATGAACTTTTAATGGAGTTCAAACAAGATTTGGTATGGAATCTTTCTCAAAATCATGGTATTTTTCCACTAATTTTCACAAGTAATATATTATTAAATTATGAGGCTAAACCAGTGATGCATGCACAGTGCCGACTAAACCCAAATATCTGAGAAGTTTTGAAAAAGGATGTAACAAAATTAATGTCCACTTGAACCATTTACCCCATCTCTGATAGTCAATGGGTTAGTCACATTCATGTATATCCTAAAAAACCTGCATTACAGTAATAAAAAATGAAAATAATTAATTGGTTCTAACTCGTTTTCAGAATAGTTGGCGTGTCTATATAGAATATCACCAATGAATCCAAAAAACTAGGACAAACCATTTCAAATTGGATTTCATTGAAAAAATGCTTGAGTGGCTAATGAGGATGTCCAATTACTGTTTTCTTGATGGGTATTTTGGATATTTACAAATTCATATTTCCCCCAAGAATTAGGAAAAGAAGACCATCACCTACCCCTTTGGCACTTTTGTATATAGATGGATGCCATTTGGTCGGTGAAATGCTTCAGGTACTTTACAGTGATGCATGGTTATAATTTTTCAGATATCCTGGAGAATTTAATTGAAGTATTCATGGATGATTTCACTGGTTATGGCTCATCTTTTGATGAATGTTTGAGTATTATGGATTTATCCCTATGTTAATGTATTGAAAAAAACTCCTATTAAATTATGTGAAATTCCATTTCATGGTGTTACAAGGTTTTGTATTGGGACATGTCATTTATGTGGATGGTATCCATTTAGATAAATCCTATGTGGATTTCATTTCATCGCAACCATTTTCCAAAAATGTATGGGATGTGTGGTCGTTCCTAGTTCATGATGTATTTTGACAACGTTTCATTCACGACTTCAGTAAAATTGAACCCCTCTCTCCTGATTACTCAAAAAATAAAAAGAATTTGTTTTTATAATATATGTGAGGAATATTTTAATAAGATAAAATATATTCTCACATCACACTTGATAATCCAACCACCTATGTGGGATTTACAATTCGAGATCATGTGTGGTGCCTATAACTATGCATTGGGGGTAGTCTTCTCATAATGGGTTGATTTTGCACCACATGTCATTGCCTATGCCTCACGTACAATTTAACCTACCGAATAAATCATCACCACAACTGATATAAAATTTATTTCCATTCGGTTTTCCAAGGATAAATTTAGGTCATATATTTTGTTGTCTAAAGTCATTATGTTCTCAGACAATGTATCCCTCTGATATCTCATTAAGAATCCTATAGCCAAACCATGTCTCATTTGCTGGATGATCCTCATTCAAGAATTGAATTTAGAAATAAGTGATAAAAAAGGACGAGATAATGTGGCTGCTGAACATATCAGTAGGATTCAACCATACTTAGACATTGACTCATCCCCCTATATTCCCATAAATGACATCTTTCCCGATGAGAAACTATATTGAGTGAAAGATGTTATTCCTTGGTATACATATATTGTAAATTATTTTGCAACATTTCTCATTCCAAATGATTTCAACAAAAATAGATTGACCGTCTAGAACATGAGTCTCGTTGGTACATTTGGGATTACCCCTACATTTGGTGCTCCAGTACTGATCATGTCTTCGGGCGTTATGTTTCTGATAGAGTTCCGATTTATATTTAGGATCTACAACACTCTTTCTTGCGGGGTCCACCTTAGTCCCCAACGGACTACATGCAAGGTCCTTGATTCTGGTCTCTTTTAGCCCATATTGTTTCGGGATTCCCATGACTTATGTAAATCTTGTTATCATTGTGAAACAAATATAGGGAATGTATCTAAAATAAATGAGATTCCACAAAAAACCCTATCTCCTCTATTATATTTTCTATGTTTGGGGAATTGATATTATATGAGAATTCCAAAATTCGTTCTGTAACCTGTACATTCTATTGGTAGAGGATTATGTTTCAAAAAGGGTAAAGGCATGTGCTATATGGACTGATGATTGTAAGGTAGTTGTATAATTTTTGAGAAAACCAATCTTTGTGGGTTTGTCTTACCTAGGTTCCTCATCAGTGAACATGGTTCTTATTTCTGCAACTAAATAATGCCATCAATTTGTGCCGGTATGGGGTTGGTTATAGAGTGTCTACTCAATATCACCCACAAACCAATGGTCAATCCAAGGTGTCAAATAGAAAGGTAAAATAGATTCTTGAAAAAAAGTTCAACCTAATAAAAAATATTGGATTTATAGACTCGATGGTTCCTTATAGGCTAATTATACTGCATTCAAGACTAAAATTGAAATGTCACCCTATCATACTGTGTTTGGAAAGAGTTTTCACCTACCAGAAGAGATTGAGAACCAAGCCTACTAGGCCCTCAAAAAATGCAATTCTAATATTTCTGGTACATGTTCTCAAAGGATGTTGCAGATTCATGAGCTGGAGGAAATGAGAAGAGATCCATATGAGAACTCCAGGATTTATAATGAGAAAACCAAGGCTGGCCATGACAATCGTATCCATTATTGTCAGTTACACATTAGGCATAAAGTCCTCCTTTACAATTCAATGAAAAAGTGGCATCCAGTTAAACTTTTTTCCCACTTGTTGGGCCCATAAACTATTACTAATGTATATCCATTTGGTTTTGTTCAGGTTCAAAATGATGAAACCAAGTAAACCATCACTGTTAATGTGCATCGGTTGAAAAACTTCCACGATGTCATTCTAGAGTTCCCGATGGAGGAACTCCATGTTAAAGAAGCAATATATGAATGAAAATCACCAGGTTTTATCCTTCCTTCCCACATTATATTTAATTACATTGAGGAAAATGCACACATTTGGTGAGGGGGTATGAGTATTTTCCTGGGATAGTTAGGAAAAATTTTCATCATCATTCTTCTTTTTTTCTTTTTATATTGTTGAATTGTATTGTTACTTCCCCCCTTCCTTTACACTAACCTTTATTACAGAATATTAAAAATTTTATTCCCACTTTAACATGTAAAATGATTATAGTATAATAAAATATGTTTTTTAAAATGAATTTTAAATATCTCTATTTCATGTTATTTTAAAATTCAAAAAAAATCTGATGAAATTTGTATTTTAGTAACATGTCAATAATGTGGTGTGAAATTATCTCAGAATTTGGTTTGTTGTTGATGATATAAATGGTTGTAACATTTTGAAACCATTGATAAGAATGGTTCCCTTTTTTGTGAATAGTGTATGGAAAATAGGGTGACTTTATCTATCCATACATTATTGCACCCTACCATGATGTGGGAAAATTTATTACTTATTAGAAGGTAAATATATGTTAGGTTTATTTTTATCTACTTTCCAAAATCATTTTCCCATGCATTCATTCCTTACCCAATCTATTTCATTACTATAACAAATTAACATATGCTAGTGTACATGTTATCTGACGATTGTACACACTAAAATAACAGTAATGACAAAATTTGTTGAATATTTGGTAGGTCAAAAACCAACATTCCTTGTCATTTGATCTTGTTATAATTATTACCATTAGTTACTTGGGGATATCGAATAGGTGTTCAGAAAAGAGTGTGAGATTTTTTCTAAGTGAAACATTTGAAAAAATTAATAATAAATTAGGGGAGTGGTGAAATGTAAAAAAATATTAGGATATTTATGTTGGGATCTTATGTTTTGACTTTTGGTAATACTAATGTGAGTGGGATTTGAAAATTTTATTACAACGGATGTGTGGAGTGTTCGGTGGAAGGGATCTTGTAAGTAGAAAATTATTATATTGACATATATTTACTCAATAGAAAGTGGAATGATTAGAATGAAATTTTCATCACATAAACACATAGAGAATTACTGACATCATTATGTTTTAAATTATTTTATTTTATGGTTATAATGCATCTCTTGGCATTTCATTTGGATATGATTTTTGAGATGACTTTTTCAATGATCATTGAGAATAACACCTCAGTGTACTTTTTGGATTTGATCAGATTTCTATCAAGAATTAAATTTTCACTAAATGTTAAATCATTATGAAGTTTTAAAAATCGAAATGCTTAATTTTTCAAAATGTAACATTTCCCAGGAGGGAATATGATTAGTTGTGGGGGTGCAATAACATAATGATTCACTGTTTATTTTCAACCTTACAGCACTGTACTAAACTAGATTTTTACTGAAAATAATAAAAATAATAACAACATTAACTTCATTTTGGTATCATTTATTTTGTATTTAATACTGTAAAAAGGTAAATTATGCTTTTTTGGATAATCTCATTGAATATTAAGGTCATTGTGGGTGCCTATGATGATGTTCATGAAAAATGGGCCAAGCATCACAGGATCAATACACACCAGTGGACTCAACAATATATTTCTATTAAACCATGCATTTAAATGGGCCGAAATATTGTGTTCTAGTCCAAAATTTGATGGGATATATTTCATATAAAGGAACCTAATCCACATTTGGCTTCTACAATTCCCATCTAAACTGATCTGTCAAAAGAATAAAATCAGGGCAAAGTCAAATCCTGTGTTTTTTATTTTATCAATATCTCGGGCTGTAGTTGTCCAAATGGTTCCAAACATTTTATAGAGATGGTAAATATGTGGGGATATAACTATTTATTTTTCTAAAATGATATATAATACTTTATAGTGGCCTAAATAAATAGGAAAATTGGTTTCATGAAATCAGGGGGCCCAAAATCACCTCCTATTTTGGCTATAAAAGAGCACCTTGGGCTCCCCATTTTGGAGTTCGAACCAGAAGTAACGCTATAAAATTTTTACATCCTATATTATTATACTATTAATACTTGATATTATTGAGTACCTTATTCTCATAGGGGGGATCAAAAATGAAGAAGGATATCCACCTGATCTTCCTTCTCCTCCCGATGTCGAGCTGAAAGGTGGGTATTCCTTGTGAGGGAGATACACACATGTAATGGGAGTTCCAAATATGTTTTTATCTACAGTTTTGGAGTTATTTTGGTGTTAATAGATTTTATACCATTTATCATATATATTTTCATATTATAATTCTTTTTTAATGAACATTATTGACATACTCTTGATTTCTAACAGATCGGTGTGAGGTTTTGAGTGCGTGACGTCTGTTGTTCCGATTGGAAAAAAAATAATCATATTCATACCCACCATCATGAGATTTCAATCTACTTTTGAATATCTTATTCCATGCATAGGTTCTAGAACTTGACTATATAATTTTTATATCACAGTTGGGTTCTTTAAGATTTGAAATAATAGGTTATGAATTAATCTATATTCCAATTAATTTCAACAATGAAATTCCTCCAAACCTAAATGAATATCTATTAAAAATTAATTTTAAATGTTTAGTGATATAAAAATGAACCCTTTTATTTCATATTTTCAGAAATCCATTTGGTCTCTCTCTTTTTAGGCATTAAATTAAGTCATTTAATCCTAACACTATATTCAAACCCACCCCTATTTTAGTAATTTTTATTAAAAATTAACACTTTAATCCCACCAACGCACCTTGAGAGAAAACCTAGAGTCTTAACTAGAGTATAATTAAAATGTAAAATCATAATAAATTTGAAATACCATGAAATTGTGTTCAAAGATAAATCTCGGTTATATTTCATAATGGTTACTGATTGTCAAACCATTATTTCTATGATACTTCCCTTAAAAATTTTGACTGGAAAATCGCTTGATAAGTCAAATTGGAAATAACTGATTTTCATCAAATATTAGGATTACATAAAATAAAATGTTGATCCAGAACAAAATAATGTTTCTTCTAATTTTGTGGAAATGACTGATTTACTGACCACCACATCATTAAGAACATCAACCTCAACAGTAGTGATCTAATAAGTTTGTCCTTTATCACATTTCCCATAATGAGGTATGTTTCCTTAACTCTTAGAAAATTAATTTTTATAATGATCCATTTCATTACCATTGTAGCATTGAACGTTTATAACATCCTTCATCCCCTTGAAATCATGAGCTTGGTGGCCTTTTTTCACACTTGTAACAAACTACCATCCCTTTTATGCATGTACCAGGGTGTTTCTTACCACAATTACTATGTGATAGAAATTAATATTTTTCCTTCTTCCCCTTATTTCCATTTCCAAAGAGTTCAACATTTGTCTTCTTCAATTGATTCACTTTAAAGTAACATGACATAGAGAATCCTATTTCTATCTTGATACCACATGAGATAGTATCATCATACGATGAGAAGGATTGTGAGTCTAATGCTCGTTAGATAAATTGATTTAAACCATAAAAGAATCAATAAATCTTATTTCTTGGGTTATGTATATAATATAAAGAATTCCTTTATATCCTTGTATTGTTACACCCATACATTATGAAATTCTCATCCTCATTTTACCTCAGACATAGAAAATTCATTCCCATATCCCCTCAATGATCAAGAGGGAATTATTTTTCTAATTAATGATCTTTAAACTCCCTCCAATCCATATTTCATACTTCTTCATCCACCTTTGTGTTTTGAATTAATGTACACCATTGGTCGGCATCTCTTGTGAGGTGATAAACTACAATGAAATCTTTTTCCCATTCACTACTGCCCAATGTTTTAAATTTTTTCCCTAAGAAACGTATCCATTGATCAGCAAAAAATGGAGTGGTAGTACCATTGAATGTTGGTGGTTGTTTCCTCATGAAGAGGTCTTACATTTATCCTCCTCATAGTGGATATGGGCGCCGCATGTGGGTAAGCTTTTTATTCATAACCTGAGTTAGTTGTCCCAGTATGGTTATAAGCTGTTCAGAATAAGTTTCATCACCAGCTCCACTATAATTATCTAGAATAGTGTTCAAATCCATACATGGATTACGTGCATTGTTACTATTTACATTACTTCTAATGGGAACCATTTCTAAACAATGGCATACACTAGATTAGTTCATGAATCGAAATGTGTCATTCCAAACATGTGAAATAAATATAAAATAGATATGTGTTTCCATATAATACATAATCATAAAACTATTTTCTTTGGGAATTTATTTACTCAGAAATCCTTAATAATGGTTTTTAAATAAAATGTGAATTATCAAAATTATATCCCCATGGAGTTTCATACTAGGTGCACATTAAGGCATGTTTTTATGTACTAGGATACACCAGGTAATGACTGAAACTATTTTTCAGAGTTTTCACTCCAAGTTACATTTTTTCCAAAAACATGTCCACTTGTAGTATCCATTTATGGACGTATAGATTGGAAATCCCACATAATCACTATATTCAAAATAATTTTGTATGTTCTTCTACAATAATCATTAATTTCTATCTTAGGGTAATGATATATAATCAGATTTTGTCTAAATATAGATTCCAAGGATTGTACTAATCATCCACTAATAACAACTAGAATTCCCTGACCCCTATTACCCTAAGTGTGTGATATTGTTACATAACATTATCAAGATCACAAGAGATAAAGTCCCCAAAGACTGATCAATTTCATATCCATAGAAGTACTAGATACTTACATAAGTTTTACATTAAATTATCATATGAAAAAATAACATTGTGCCTCCTTTGAACACTTTCATATACTATATCTTATCCCTGCAGGTCAGTCATTATATCCTTTTTCGCATCAAGGTAAAAATAAAACATAATAAAGGGGATAGTTCAGATGCTCAGTAAGTATATAAATATAGGGGAAACTATCATAAGTAATCATAAACATTTAAGAAAATGTATAAGACTAAAAAACAAGCCTTCAAATAATAATTTTCACCATGATATGCAGATAATATATAAAATAAATACATATACATATTCACATGGATATTCTACATGTCTAATAATCACATGTAATATCAATACCTAATAGTATAATGATGGAATGAAAAATACCTAACATTATAACCACATAGACAAGGCATCATGAAAAGACTAAAAATATCAATATTGTCATGTCCTGTGACAAGACACTAGTTTGTCTTATGAGACTTACCGATTCATCAAGGGGCTATAGTGGGACTCGCTCTTAACTTACTACGTCTAATTCATTCCTCATATGAAAAGGGTGAAACATAGCGTTAACATTCTTATTAAACAAGCATGTTATATGTTATTATTTTAACCATAAACCAAGACTGATATAAAAATATAATATGCACAGTCAAACGTAACATAAAACTATCAATTCAATATTGAGTATTGAATCATAATAAATCAACTTCAATTAAACATAAATCCCAACAATATATGTGGTCACAAATGAAATCTATCCAAAAACTATTTGAGAGAAATATCTCTTCCTACATTGAAATCATTTAAATGCCACAAAATAATAAAATAAAAAAATTATTTTGGAAATATTCTTATAATATTGTAAGGTATGCTTCAAAGGTGTTGTAATGGAACAATATAGCCACACTCGATGTATATGCTAAAAACATTATTCCTTTAATTTGTTGAAAAGCTCATAAATACATTGTTGGAAAACGATGGAAATATTCCATTCATCTCCTTATAAAAATTTAAAAAAAGTTTATAAATGACTTTAACCCATAGAATAGGAAATAGTTAAAATGTTTTGAAATACATTTTTAAGGAGCATTTATGTGGATTATAATGAAGTCCAAGTAGATACATACATATGAACAATATGGGATAATAAAGAGATTGTTAAATTAACCATTACCTTGTACTTTTCCTTATTCATGGTTATGTTATCATCATGTATAATTTTTAGTGTTATTTAATTATAAAATAACCACATACATATGTATAATATCATATATGATCCTCTAATGATTGTTTTTTAAAAATATTTAAATAGTATCATTATTTTAGGTGTTAACTAATTTGATTCTCTTTGTATGTATTTTTATAGAAGTCATGTATGTTATGGATAGGATTTATTTGATTCACATCCAAAATTATATTATGTTCTTCCACATTAAATTTAATCATAAAATAAAAAGTATTCTTGAATGTTTAAGATGGGTAATGAAATCTCATCGCGTCAGGGAGACGGTAGATCGTACATATGCACAAGCGAAAAAATCATTATATTGATTCTGAAATAGTATGAAATTGAATTATATATTATATATAAATAAAAATTAACATGTTATATTTTTTATTTACATCAATTATACACATTATTATACCCATCCAAATAATGATGTGTTTAATGACAAACTATTACACGACGTGAAATGGTTAGCTGTTCGTACACACGTATGGTGAGCTTGTCATTAATAAGATGGATAGTATAATTAATATAGTTTAACTATATTTAAAATAAAATCTATTTAATTATATGTAACTGGAGTTATTATTTTATTATGGAATCTTCAACGAAATATGTAGTAGAAGAAGAAATTAACATCGAAAGAGGTGATAAAATAATTACCTCTTCATCATGTGCTTTATTTTTATTTGTACAAATGGTATCCAATAGTTGGATTTAAGAACAATGTAAGGCCTATAAGTTTAAGTGAGTATATTTTATTGAATATTTGAGTAGGGTTTGGCCAGCCCAAATGGCTTTTGAGGTGTGAATTTAAGATAAGGGGAAGTACCCTTTTATAAGAGAGGTAAGGGGGACTTTATGAAAATTTAGAATGATTAATTTATTATAAACATATTTTCCGTTTCTAAAAGCTAAAATTTTATTTAATTAGAGTATATGGTGATTATGGGTCTAAATGAATTAAAAAAGAGGGTTTAGACATGTTTAGTACACCATATTATCCTTTTGATTTATATTTAACCCTTATATAAATAATTTAACTTTTACCATGTCTTCTTGTATATTTATACTACATGGTAAATATTGTTATTATAAAATACCAATAGAACATAAACTGATTAATAAATGATATATTTGGCATTATATAAGTCATTTTTCTGATTCATAGTTATTTTGGAAAATTATATAATTTAATAAAAAATATTTTTTATAAAAATACTCATTTTTGTCATTTTAAAAACTATATTGTATTTGGTTTTTTTGAAAGTCATAAAAACATGTTTTATTAGAAAAAAATAAATTAAACCAACCATAACATTCCATATTATCCTAGAAAATTCTTGTGTTGAATTAACTATTTTAATAAAGATTTATTTTAATATTTTCAATATAAATTATTTGAATGTTTTATTAATAATGTAATTACTACATCATCATTATGTCATAAATATATTTAATTATTTAATGAATAAAAATCATAATTAAAATGTCATGATATATAAAATATCATTATATTTATAATTAATATTTATAATAAAATTTATCTTATTTACACCATTATATTAAAAGGGTTTTATTTATTAAAAATATAATTTACAACATTTAACTCTTCTTTAAATAAAATATAATAAATGACCAAATCTTATCCATGTGGATGAAAAGGGATCATATTTTTGTCCTATGTTTTATTTTGGTCGTAATACACGTATCCAATAGAATTATAACACGTTTTGGGGTAAATTTATATTATTATAATATTATTTTTGCCTATGATTACCCAATATACTTTTAGCTGTCGTAAATAAAATGCATATGATATTATTCACCAAAAATTATTTTCATCCTACTGAACCAAATTTTACATACATATGAAAAATTATTCTATAATATTTTTGAAATTCAATTCATAGAAGAAGAAAATTATGTTTTATGCAATTTCGCAAATGTGCCTAGAAAGTGGGTAAAAGGCTTTAAAAAGTTCAATAAAATATTATATATCTAATTTTATAATTAAATGACTCCAATGAATTAAATTGGAATAATATTGGTATAATGTATCTATCTTATATTTTTTAAAATTTTTAATAAAAAATAAAAATTATTCAAATAAAAATTCGGTTTTAAACAATAACTTAGTGATATTCACTATTCATTAAAATTTGAATGATTTCAGAAAAATACCAAAAATTCAACCTAAGATAATATTCATTTTCCAGACAAAAAAATGAATTACAATTTTAATATTTAAATTTATAAAATTTAAAAGATTGTGTAATACAGTTCATAACTTTTTTTAATTGGGTAGTTTTATTGGCCGGGGTGTGCTAGAACTCAAGACTATATACAACGCAAGCTATTGTATTATCCATAGAGAAGCATACTGTGGAAGCTTGTGCTGTTACAATGAAAATTGGTCATGATTTTCGAAAAGAATGTAAACTTACGCCAAATATAAATTCAATCATTTGAGATTCTAGAGCCTATTAGAATAGTTTCTTACCATTTACCACTACCTCCAAATCATTACAAATTACATAACATATTCCAAGTGTCCATGTTATGAAAATATATTTCAAAATAGATACTTAAGCTATAAATTCATGATATATAATTTGAACCATATCTGTCATATAAAGATGAAATGATTTAGATTCTGATTAAAGGTAAAATGTGCTGAATTAAACACAACCTGACACATAAATGCCTTACAGATAAATCAATATTTTTTTGGAATCTAATTGGTATCCTTAAGATGTGATGAAGGACAAAAATTCAAATTTTATTTGATGAATGATGAATATATCAAGGATTAATATTCTCAAGGGATGGAATAATACACCCAATTCTTTCATTAACTTATGAAATTTTGTTTTACAATGACTATTGTGTTGTTATCATATATAAATACCATTACATTTCACAAGAACATTAAATTTCATGAATTAATACTATAAAAAAATAGATAGTAGAAGTACATGAAATTAAAAAAATGAAAAATTATAACACTAATATAAAATCACTATTATCTAATTCACTATTGAAGATCACTTGTACTAAAAAACATTATAATTAAATAGTGGATTTAGTAATATGTTAGATATTATCTTGAGAAGTGTAGAATCCTTTAATGAAATGTAATAAATGTTTTTTGTATGCTAATGTTTGATAATATATATTGTATAAATGGAAAAGTGATTATTAAGATATGTATGTTACCTAAAAATTAGTTTAAATTTATATAGGATGTATTACCCTTGGATACAATGTTACCTATAGAATTAGTGTTTATTAAGGTTCAATAAAATTATAATTGTTGTATAATTGAACAATAATGGATAATTTTGTATGATAATTCCCTTTAATTCATATTCATCAAAATTTACAATGTACATATAATCAATGAGATTTACTATATACCAAACCTTAGTAGAGATTCAACATGTAAGGCATTATTGGAATAAAAAAATTTAGAAGTCCATCATCGTGTAGATCACCTCCATGTTAATGTTGTAAAATCCCCCCATGAATGTACCACCATTGAAAACCCTAACCTTATTGTGTATTACCAGGTAGTAAGTGGTTATGTATCTATACCATAAAACTATAAAAGTATAATATTATTTTTATAGATTAATTTTTTTATCAATTGAATTTTCATTATTATGTTTTAAAAAACTATATTAAATCATTTGAATATATTTTTTAATCTAAAGACGGCATATTTTTATTTTTTGGAATTTAATTAGTAAAATTAACTTTTTTTTCAAATTTATGTATTCTAAAATAGTATTATTTACCAAGAATATACTTATAATATTATTATTTTTAATTAAAATGATAATATATTTATATTATATTCCATAGAATTTTTACATGGATTAGAAAGAAGAAATTTCTATAAAAATTTATCATTTTAATAAATATGGATTATCATTTAATGGAAAAAATCATAAATTTGAAAAGTTATTTAAATATAATTTTATTTATAATTGTAATAATAATGTTGATATTCAGTTGTGGTGAAATATGGAGAAATTTTTTTAAAATGACTCATTTTTATTCTATAGTAAAAATACTATTTTGGCACTTCAATATATTTTATGAATTCAAAAATATTTTTATAATGGTGTAATAGTAAATAAAATGGATTCCCTAACAAAATATAATTTATTTTTATTAATATAATATATTTTAATGAATTAATATTATTTTCCAAAAAATTAACATGAATGATAAAAATACTAAAATGTTAAATAAGGGTTAAAAATCCTTTTTTCTAGAAAATGATTTCTAAAAAATAAAAAGTTAATATAAATTTTTTATATTCTATTTTGTAACCGATATATATATATATATATAAAACTATAATCTTAATGTCATAAACCATTATCCAACACCATGTACATGCTAACGGTTTTCAATTTTCTTCAATAATTATTTCCAATGCCTATATTTAGAAATTAATTAACAACATTTACAATTATCTATAAATACCGACCAATCCAACCAAATTAATTCAATACTAATTTATTAAGTGTCTAATTCTAGTAATTTTACCTATATATTGATATTCTAATATGTTCTATAGATCTAATTAACACTCCTCGTGATTTAAAAATCTATCCCAAAAGATAAGGGATTATATTCCCCATTATTTTATACATGTTCGTCTATTGTACATTGTGTTGTAATTAAATTTTTATTATGTTATCATGATATCTTGTCCCTAAATTACAAAAAATATTATTATTTTAATTTTAGATGAATATTATCTCTTATTATGAATGTCACCCAAACACACATTATACACACACCATGCTCCCAAAATCATCACATCTTCTTTCCCCAATTTTTATATGATGAATACCCAAACCTATATCTATATATTTGTATTTTTATAAATCAAAATAAACATAGTTTATTGGTAATTTACATGTATGAAACCAATTTTCCATTCTAATTGAATAAAAATATTAAAATATTCTTCAAACTATAATGTAATGATTGATTTTATTAGAAACACATTCATTATTATCCATAGTGTCACGAACCAACCTGGGTCGACCCTGAACCGGTCACCCGAGCCGGTCCGCGACATGGCCCGAGAGGCGTTCCCGATCTTCCCGGGCTGGCGACAAGCGCCAGGGCATCATCAAAGGCTATGGGAACGATTTCACCCAATATAAACAAATAAGACAACAAAAATAATACAGAGCAGCGCAGAAAAGATAAACCAAATAAAGTGACTAAACAGGAACAAACAAGAATCAAACTAACCAAACATGACGTGCGAACAAACTCCGTGCGACCTCGCGGGTCGCTCTCCGACTCAACGATCAAGTGTCGCCCTAGGTGAGCGCACTCAAGCTATATCCTGCATAAACACTAAAAACAGAAAAGAACTATAGGAGAGAGTATTAAAACTCAGTAGGCTAGCCCGATATCTATTCCCAATGCACTACCTTTAAAATAAAAGAAACATCATTTCAAGTTTGAACTACAATCAATAAAAGTATGTTTTAATAATATGCTACTTAAAAACAAAGTACGAACCATTGCCCTTAGCCATTTCCAAATTCGTGTTAATTTCATTAGTGTCAATGACATTTCAGGAAAGGGAAAAGTGATGTTTAAATTTTCAAATTTGTACAAAGGGAAGTAAACACTTTTATTTGAAGACAATTTTTAGAAACCTAATAAAAACCAATTTTCCATTTTCCAAAGAAAACAATACACCAGAATGCACAAAGTAAAACACACAGCAAGGGCAATGTAGGTATACATGTGAGCATCATAATCATTACTGCAAGCTACAAAAGCTGAATAGACATGGGTGAACCTAGGAGATCGAGAATAAACCAGAAGACACCAATACATGAGAAATCATCCTTATCGACATGTCACGATGAAATCAAAACGCACAATACGCTCGACCATCCACTCACAGGCAGGTCAAGGGCAAATCCCATAGCAATAAACCCAATATATCCACCTACTATGGGCCACTGGTCAGTACCATAACCTAGCAGTGCAGCAATCGTTCTTAGAATATATTCTCAATATGCCAGATTCCCATGTCTCAAGTGTTTGAAAAAGGGGTGAGCCAACTAATGCCAACCGAGCATCCAATCATATACATATATATATATAAAGCACAACAGGCATCACCCGAGCCACTCCGTGGAACAACCTCATGCCTTTTACTACCCAAGTACCCGGGAGCCTCTAAGCGCGGCCTCCCAAACAATCAATTGCAACCAAGGCATGAGAGTCGCCCTAAGAGGGTTTTTATCAAAACATTTTTATCGCTTTCCATAAAGTGCCAAACGGGCATTTAATACATTTCACAAACACTACTCAAAGATAGGTACAACTTCATTATGAGACAAAACCCAGTTTAAAACCGTTAAAGAACCCCAAAACAGTACGTCACAGGCTAACAATATTTTTATAAACCAAACCAAACCATTTTCTTTTTCCAAATAATCTTTAAGAGCCAACCGGGCAATTTTTCAAACGAACCAAAGTATTTGTTCATGCTTCAAAAGAAATCATTTCTCAATAAACCAGAACTCTGTTTTACATTCCGTGAATTATGTTTAAAAGACAAATGGTCATTCTTTCATTATTGGGTGTCCGCTCGTAAAAAGGATGTTTCATGTGTCGTGTATAAAATAAACGGCTCCTTTTGATATTAAATAACCATTTAAAAATTAACCATCTTATATTAAAATTTAATTATCGTATATTATCTCATATTTATTACAATTAATAAAATGTTGATTTTGAACAATTAGGGTACGCAAATAGCATGAAATAATATAACTTAAATTTTAAAAGCAGTGCAAAGGGCTCCTACCTCAAAATCAAAGCGCGACGACAAAACAACTTTGGAACCAAGGCGCGATGACAGAACGCGTGTCCGAAGCCATGTGATAAAGTCCGACACTCTGCATAATCAAAACCAAGGACTCAAACACATCCAAAACTCACCAGAGCATTCGAAACCAAGCGGCAGGAATAAACGCTCACCTCGAAACCAAAGCGCGGCGACGACGGAACCTCGGAAACAAGGCGCGGCGATGGCGCTCACTCGGAAACACCCTGCGCGGGTCCTAAAAATCCTAAACCAACAAATAGAAATCCACCATCAATTAAAACCCATGATCCAACAAGATTATGATGATGAAGATAATAATAATAATATTATTATTATTATTAATAATAATGATAATAATAATAATAATAATAATAATAAAATAGTAAAAATAAAAATAATAATAAAAATAATAATAAAATAGTAAAAATAACAATAATAATAATAATAACAATAATAATGGTAATAATAAGATTAATAATAATAAAAATAATAGTAATAATAACAATAATAACAATAATATTAAATAATAATATTAATGATAATAATAACAACAAAAATTAATAATAATAACACTAATAATAGTAATAATAATATTAGTAATAATAAGAATAGTATGAATAATAGTAATAATAATATAATAATAATAATAATAAAATAATAATAACAATAATGATATTAATAATAAAAATAACAATGATAATAACAATAATAGTAATAACAACAATAATAAGATTAATAATAATAATATTAAAATAGCAATAATAATAATAATAATAATAATAATAAAATTAATAATAATAATAATAATAATGAAAATAGTAATGATAATAATAATAATAATAGTAATAGAATTAATAATAATAATAATAATAATAATAGTAATACTAACATTAATAATAATAATGATCACATAATTCATAATTTTATAATAAAAAAGTTATTATCATATTAAATATAATGAAATAGAAGAATAAATTAAAATAAATAATAATAAAAACGGACCTGCGATGCGGAGTGGAGGAAGGAGAAAGAAAAAAGAAGAAGAAGAGAAGAAGAAGAGGAAGAAGGAGAGAAGAAGAAGAAGAAGGAGAGAAGAAGAAAGGGGGCGCGGGCTGGCTGGACCAGGGGTTCGTGCGGAGGGAGGCCGGTATGGCGGGGGTGCAGTGCGGCGGACAGGGGGGGGGGGTGGCCGCTACTGTTGCGAGAGGAGAAGGAAGAAAAGAAGAAGAAAGAAAAGAAAACAAGGGAGAGAGAGAGAGAGCAGGGGCGGGGGTGCGCAGTGGCAGACAAGGAGCGGGGCTGCTGGAAGGGAGTGGTCCAGTCGGGGGATTGTAGGCTGCAGGAGGGTAGGCCGGAGGCGCGGCGGAAGGTTGCCGGGCACTGGAAGAAGGCCAGCATGGGGGGCTGGTCCGCTAAATAGGGGAGCGGTAGTGTGTGGCTGGGAAACAGGGGGGGAAGGTCGCAAGGAGGGACCGGCTGGGTGCGTGGGTTGTGCGGGAGAAGAGGGGAGCCGAGGTGAGTTGCGGCCTCTGGAGGTAGCAGGGAAGGAGGGCGCTGGTGGGCTGCTGCGGCGGACAGAGGTCGGTTGCTGGTGGGATGAGCAGACGGTGCAGGGCTGGAACCGTGCTGGGCTGCTTGGGCAACAGGAAGACCGAGAGGGGGAGAGAAAGAGAGGAAAAGAGTGGGGGGGTGGCGGCTCCCGCGGGGGAGGAAGAAAAAAAAAGTATATATATAAAGGGGGGCTAGGGTTAGAAGAATAAGAAAATAAAATAATAAAAGAGAAATAAAATACAACAAATCAAAATCATGATAATAAGAAATTACAATAATAATAATTACAATAATAAAGATTAATAACAAATCATATTTAATAACTATTATACTATTATCCGCAATATTAACAATTTCATTAATTATTTATTTATAACATAATGATAAAAATAAAAATAATGATAATATTAAACATAGCGATAAAAATACATATGATAAAAATATTCGTTTCATCTTAATTAATAAAAATAATTATTAATAGCCATAAAAATATTAAGACAATCTAAATTGACATTTTCTAATTTATTTTTAATTCCTTTAAGATGAAGAGGCCACGCTGTTGCATGGGCGAAGCCGTGCGGTGTCGCGCTCCACCCGCGCTTCCGACGACGTCGAACCCAAGATGCGTACTTTTTATCAAAACTCAAAACTTTCATCCGAGACTGAACGTGAACCACAACAAAAATAATTTAAAGCCAAAGAAATCATAAAATAAAATAAATGTACGGTTTGGGGTGCGACAATTCTCCCCACCATAACGCTTTCCGCCCCCGGAAAGCCACAACACCAACCAGTCGATCGATCAACACCTACGGATTTCACAGAACACGAACCAACCTCTTATCTCAAGGACATCATACCGACTACCAACAGGACTAAACCACGTTGCCCGAAATAAATCACCAATAGAGGGAAGGCTTGAACGGCTCCCCACCATAAGAACTCAACTAGCATTTAGTAACGACTTAAGAGAAAACCCAAAAGACTCATGGTGGGTCTCCCCACCATAAAGGACTGACCTCTTAGCGGCCAACCAGAAAACCACTTTGGACCTGCATCAAGCCTTACCAATGCTAGAAAGAGCACCATAAGAACATTTTAAACACTTACTCTCGTCCGAAAGGGGTAGAAGCTTAAATGGACACTTTGCGCAACTAAAACCCTAACCCCATGGGCGGGGAGGGTGGGCCCAAGGATCAAATCACTGAAACTACGACATACGACTACTCACGACCCATCACTTCGGGATGGACACAAACCAGGGCCGCAACTAATTTACATCAGTGGCCCACGCAAAGTCACTGATCAGCAACTTACATCCAAAAGGCACAATTACTGATATTGCGCGATGGATAAATCCATCATGCTCTTTGTGACAAGAGGAAATTTATATCGATGTAAAAACCACAACAGAAATGCTAAAACTGCCTCACCACGGCGATAGAGGCGCAACCTCAACCAGACTCCTTAAAATTCCCCCGGGGGTTCCTGACTACGCGCCGGCTTCACTCCGAGACCTTTTGGCTGGAGCTCTGATGGATGAAGCATCTCCTGCCTCATAGTCAGGTTCAGATAATCCCAATGAGATACATACATCTTTTGATCTGACAGATTTAAGGACAATATTTTAAAATTAAAACACACCAGCATTGAAAGACGAGGTTCGTCAAAAGACCCATGAAGTTCCCATACATTTCAAACCCAAAACACCACCAGTATAACTACAACGATAAAAGATCCCTTAAACTGAAAAGAAAACTTACACCAAGAACTCTGAACAAAGACCCAATAGCACATTACTTCTGAGAACACCCTCTGCGACGCTTTTTGCAATGCCCCGAAAAAATAGTCGCAAGTGAACCAGACGTCCACACGCCTGGCAGGGCTTCGGAGCGCTTGGGCACGATGACCTCTTGTGACCCCGCTTGCCACACTGATAACACACAATAATCTCTCGCTCCGCAGAGGTTGATGAAAGATCCCGAGGTCTCTTGATTCCACGACCTGCTCCATTCACATTCATTTTCTTACTCATCTCCTTTCCAGAATCTTCACCACTGTTCTTGGGGATCGAAGGAGGGAGAACTACTTAGAGCACTCCTGCCATCGCAGCTTCGACATGAAAGGCTTGTCTCGCCACATCAACAAAAGAAGTCAGGTTGGACTCTGAAACCTTCGACTGTAAATCAGGGCGGAGACCTGCCTCGAAGTGTCGAGCCTTCACGGGGTCATTTGTGGCATACTCTGAATCATAAGGTGCTAAATCTACAAAGCGCTAGAAATATTCCAACACGGATCTGTCGCCCTACTGCAGACAACACATCTCCATCCGCTTTCTCACCCTTTCTTCCTCAGAGAAATACTGACGAATGAACGAGGCCTTGAAAAACTCCCAAGTAATCTCTTGACGGGGCATGTTCCGAGACACTGACTTCCACCACATCCACGGTGAACCTTCAAGCATGAAAGTCGCAAACTTGACCTTCAACGATTCGGGCAACTCAATGAGGCTAAAGTCCCTTTCAATCTTCCGCATCCACTCCTCTGCCACGGAAGTTTCTACTTGACCATAGAAGAGAGGTGGATCCAACTTCTGAAACTCAAGCATAAAATCCTTAGGTTGATCAACCGCACTACGATCACCCATCAGAGCTTCAAAGGGATAACCGCTGGACAAGGAAAAGTAAAAAACCCAATCACGGCCAACTCAACAAATGAAGAAAAACCTCAAACTCAAACACTGCATAGGCGAAAAGCTCAAAATTTTAGAAAACAAGTTATCATAACATCAAAAAAAAATTTCTCTTTGAAAACATATTTAATTTAGAACAAACTTAGTGGGTTAAACCTTCGTCATTGGTATTCTTTAGAGCCACACTCACATGCATGTATCCGCGCCACACAGGGCATCCATCCACCATACCAGATATCCATCCACATTTCAAACATACCAAAATGCATGTGAGTACTCATCGGAACACCAAGGACAAAAGAAAGCAACTTCATTTTCTAAAAAACAATTTATTCATACCACTTCTTTTAAAACAATCTACAAATCAAACATGTCATTTCAAACAACCCTTTTTTTTCAAAACCAACTTTTCTGATTCAAACCACTTTCAGAAATCAAGGGGAACCCAAAACAACTCAAACAGGGGACTAGTGTCAGTGGGTGACTCGACCATATGTTTGGCGGCCATATGCCAAACACGCCACTGACACATAGAGACTTCTTGGACCATGCCCCCAGCTCCACATGGCTTGCCAGGCCATGCGGCTTAGGACTATTCGCCCAACTCCATTTTTCGTACCCCAATCGCAAAACATTTTTCCATAAAAAAAACCCAAACTATCCAAATAATCTGGACTTCCCATGGAAACCTGAGGATTGGTACGGGCAAGAGTTCGCGACGCTCTTCTCGTACCTACCCATCAAGTCCCGACAATCCTACTCCATCTACGTTGACATCCCGAATAAAAAAAGGGCGCTCTGAAAAGTGAGGTCGCTAAAAGCTAACCTCCTCTGATACCATTTTGTCACAAACCAACCTGGGTCGACCCTGAACCGGTCACCCGAGCCGGTCCGCGACATGGCCCGAGAGGCATTCCCGATCCTCCCGGGCTGGCGACAAGCGCCAGGGCATCAACAAAGGCTATGGGAACGATTTCGCCCAATATAAACAAATAAGATAGCGAAAATAATACAGAGTAGTGGAGAAATGATAAACCAAATAAAGTGACTAAACAGGAACAAACAAGAATCAAACTAACCGAACACGACGTGCGAACAAACTCCGTGCGACCTTGCGGGTCACTCTCCGACTCAACGATCAAGCGTCGCCCTAGGCGAGCGCACTCAAGCTATATCCTACACAAACACTAAAAACAGAAAAGAACTGTAGGCGTGAGTATTAAAACTCAGTAGGCTATCCCGATATCTATTCCCAATGCACTACCTTTAAAATAAAAGAAACATCATTTCAAGTTTGAACTACAATCTATAAAAGTATGTTTTAATAATATGCTACTTAAAAACAAAGTACGAACCATTGCCCTTAGCCATTTCCAAATTTGTGTTCATTTCATTAGTGTCAATGAAATTTCAGGAAAGGGAAAAGTGATGTTTAAATTTTCAAATTTGTACAAAGGGAATTAAACACTTTTATTTGAAAACAATTTTTAGAAACCTAATCAAAATCAATTTACCATTTTCCAAAGAAAACAATACACCAGAATGCAGAAAGTAAAACACACAGCAAGGGCAATGTAGGTATACATGTGAGCATCATAATCATTACTGCAAGCTACAAAAGCTGAATAGACATGGGTGAACCTAGGAGATCAAGAATAAACCAGAAGACACCAATACATGAGAAATCATCCTTATCAACAAGTCACGATGAAATCAAAACGCACAATACGCTCGACCATCCACTCACGGGCAGGTCGAGGGCAATTCCCATAGCAATAAACCCAATATATCCACCTACTATGGGCCACTGGTCAGTACCATAACCTACCAGTGCAGCAATCGTTCTTAGAATATTCTCTCAATATGCCAGATTCACATGTCTCAAGTGTTTGAAAAAGGGGTGAGCCAACTAATGCCAACCGAGCATCCAATCATATACATATATATATAAAGCACAACAGGCATCACCCGAGCCACTCCATGGAAAAACCTCATGCCTTTTACTACCCAAGTACCCGGGAGCCTCTAAGCGCAGCCTCCCAAACAATCAATTGCAACGAAGGCATGAGAGTCAACCTAAGAGGGTTTTTATCAAAACATTTTTATCGCTTTCCATAAAGTGCCAAATGGGCATTTAATACATTTCACAAACACTACTCAAAGACAGGTACAACCTCTTTATGAGACAAACCCCAGTTTAAAACCGTTAAATAACCCCAAAACACTACGTCACAGGCTAACAATATTTTTATAAACCAAACCAAACCATTTTCTTTTTCCAAATAATCATTAAGAGCCAACCGGGCAATTTCTCAAACAAACCAAAGTATTTTTTCATGCTTCAAAAGAAATCATTTCTCATTAAACCAGAACTCTGTTTTACATTCCGTGAATTATGTTTAAAAGCCAAACGGGCATTCTTTCATTATTGGGTGTCCACTCGTAAAAAGGATGTTTCATGTGTCGTGTATAAAATAAACGGCTCCTTTTGACATTAAATAACCATTTAAAAATTAACCATCTTATATTAAAATTTAATTATCGTATATTATCTCATATTTATTACAATTAATAAAATGTTGATTTTGAACAATTAGGGTGCGCAAAAAGCATGAAATAATATAACATAATTTTTAAAAGCAGTGCAAAGGGGACCTACCTCAAAATCAAAGCGTGACGACAAAACAACTTTGGAACCAAGGTGCGATGACACAACGCGTGTCCGAAGCCACGTGATAAAGTCCGACACTCTGCATAATCAAAAACAAGGACTCAGACACATCCAAAACTCACCAGAGCATTCGAAACCAAGCGGCGGGAATAAACGCTCACCTCAAAACCAAAGCGCGGCGACGACGGAACCTCGGAAACATGGCGCGGCGATGACGCTCACTCGGAAACACCCTGCGTGGGTCCTAAAAATCCTAAACCAACAAATAGAAATCCACCATCAATTAAAACCCATGATCCAACAAGATTACGATGATGAAGATAATAATAATAATAATAATAATAATAATAATAATAATAATAATAATAATAATAATAATAATAAAATAGTAAAAATAATAATAATAATAATAATAATAATAAAATAGTAAAAATAAAAATAATAATAATAAATAACAATAACAATGGTAATAATAAGATTAATAATAATAAAAATAATAGTAATAATAACAATAATAATATTAATATTAAATAATAATATTAATGATAATAATAACAATAAAAATTAATAATAATAACACTAATAATAGTAATAATAATAATAGTAATAATATGAATAGTATGAATAATAGTAATAATAAAATAATAATAATAATAAAAAAATAATAATAACAATAATGATATTAATAATAAAAATAACAATGATAATAACAATAATAGTAATAACAACAAGAATAAGATTAATAATAATAATAATAATAAAACAGCAATAATAATAATAATAATAATAAAATTAATAATAATAATAATAATAATGAAAATAGTAATGATAATAATAATAATAATAGTAATAGAATTAATAATAATAATAATAATAATAATAATAATATTATTAGTAATACTAACATTAATAATAATAATGATCACATAAATCTTAATTTTATAATAAAAAAGTTATTATCATATTAAATATAATGAAATAGCAAAATAAATTAAAATAAATAATAAAAAAACGGACCTGCGATGCGGAGCGGAGGAAGGATAGAGAAAAAAGAAGAAGAAGAGAAGAAGAAGAGGAAGAAGGAGAGAAGAAGAAGAAGAAGAAGAGAAGAAGAAAGGGGGGCGCGGGCTGGCTGGACCAGGGGTTCGTGCGGAGGGAGGCCGGCGCGGCGGGGGTGCAGTGCGGCGGACAGGGGGGGTGGCCGCTGCTGTTGCGGGAGGATAAGGAAGAAAATAAGAAGAAGAAAAAAAGAAAACAAGGGAGAGAGAGAGGGAGGAGGGGCGGGGGTGTGCGGTGGCGGACAAGGAGCGGGGCTGATGGAAGGGAGTGGTCTGGTCGGGGGATTGTAGGCTGCAGGAGGGTAGGCCGGAGGCGCGGCGGAAGGTTGCCGGGCGCTGGAAGAAGGCCGGCAGGGGGGGGGGCTGGTCCGCTAAACAGGGGAGCGGCAGTGTGTGGCTGGGCAACAGGGGGGGAAGGTCGCAAGGAGGGACCGGCTAGGTGCGTGGGTTGTGCGGGAGAAGAGGGGAGCTGAGGTGAGTTGCGGCCTCTGGAGGTAGAACGGAAGGAGGGCGCTGGTGGGCTGCTGCGGCGGACAGAGGTCGGGTGCTGGTGGGAAGAGCAGACGATGCAGGGCTGGAACCGTGCTGGGCTGCTTAGGCAATAGGAAGTCCGAGAGGGGGAGAGAAAGAGAGGAAAAGAGTGGGGGGTGGCGGCTCCCGCGGGGGAGGAAGAAAAAAAAGTATATATATAAAGGGGGGCTAGGGTTAGAAGAATATGAAAATAAAATAAGAAAAGAGAAATAAAATAAAACAAATCAAAATCATGATAATAAGAAATTACAATAATAATAATTACAATAATAAATATTAATAACAAATCATATTTAATAACTATTATACTATTATCCGCAACATTAACAATTTCATTAATTATTTATTTATAACATAATGAGAAAAATAATAATAATGATAATATTAAACATAGCGATAAAAATACAAATGATAAAAATATTCATTTCATCTTAATTAATAAAAATAATTATTAATAGCCATAAAAATATTAAGACAATCTAAATTGACATTTTCTAATTTATTTTTAATTCCTCTAAGCCGAAGAGGCCACGCAGTTGCATGGGCGAAGCCGCGCGGTGTCGCGCTCCACCCGCACTTCCGACGACGTCGAACCCAAGATGCGTACTTTTTATCAAAACTCAAAACTTTCATCCGAGACTGAACGTGAACCACATCAAAAATAATTTAAATCCAAAGAAATCATAAAATAAAATAATCGTACGGTTTGGGGTGCGACACATTGGATATTGATGAATTGATTAGCCATGAACAATGTGACTCAAATAAATTAATAAAAATAATGGGTACAACTTTAATACACACAAATTAATTAGGTATTTTAATTTATCACTAGATATGACTAGATAATTAAACCATTATTAATTACAACAGTAATATTTTTTACAATAATAAGTTGTTGAACCTTGGTGGCAGTCACATGAATGCTTATTTTATATATATGTGTCATGTTTACATTTTATGAATCATGTTGTAATGATTATAATCCCATGTTATTACTCATGATTTATAAATTATGATCATTCTTCCAACTTTTCCACTGATTCTACATTATTGGAATTTATGATAACACATTATAGGTTGGTGTATATATATTGGAAATCAAATTTAATAATTTAAAAAATAATATTATATCATTGGATTAATTCAAGATTATATAATAATATTTATTTTTTATGTCTTTATTTAGCACATCCTGAATTATGTAAAAATTTTAATAGACATTAAATCTAAAATTTTCAATATATTTATTAATCAAATATTTTTAAATAATTATATTGAAAATATTATATTAAAATGAATTTAACCAGATCAAGTGGATACCAAATTGAAATTTAAGGATGGTTAGATATAGTCTCATATATCATATCCTCATACACCCATATTAATGATAATATTATGTAATTTTGTATTTCCATTAATTTAATAAAGTTTTTTTATTTTAATTTCCACAGTGATGACTAAAAGTTAACAAGGAATTTTTTTTAAAAAAATAAAATATAATTCAACATTATATATAATTAGTACATTATGTATCTATATAAGGAATGAATTTTTCCATATTTAATTTTTAAATTTCTATAGAAATAATTTTATTTTAACGAAACATTATGCATAAGAACATTTTTTTTTGTAAATTTTATCATAATGTGTAAAACATTATATACTATTATTTATTACAATGTGATAAAATTTACGTTATTGGTACATTTATTTATGTATAATAATAATGGGGTCACATAACTAGACTTCATGCATTTTTTCTGATAAATTCATATTTAAAAAAATTATAATATATATAATGAATATAATGTTTTCAAAATAAAACAATTTTTTAATGAATAATAAAATTTTATTCATTATATTTTAATTTCTGTATCTTGAATTTTATTAGTTATATTGATAATAATTAATTTTATACTTTGAATCCCACGGAATTAAATAATTCTATAATTTTTGTAAATTTAACATAGATTCATCTTCTTCCAAAAAATTATTTACATTATAATGTAATTGAACATGTAAATTTATATGTTCATGTATAGTCAATAATTAATTAATTCATTAAATAAAAATTATTTAGAATTGAAATATATACTTTTATGTTGATGCTTGAAAAATAATTATCAGAAAAAAAATTATAATGTAATGTATATTTGAAAATGGGAATTATATTCCCCACAAAAGAAAAGGTTTCCATACTTGTAGATAATATAAGCCTCTATGGGAATGAAGATCATGTGACATTTTCAAGGAAATGTGAAGACTCCACACAAAACAAATAACCTATGAGCAATCCCCCATAACCCCCTGCAACGAACCTTCCTTCTCTCATGATGGCTATGTTGACAACCAATGGCCTCATGGTGTCTATGGAGTGTATTCCCCAAGTAAGAAAAATTGTTATTAGAATGTTCACGATATCCTATCTAAAATTCCAACAAAATTTTATGGAATAACACACAAATTAAGATACCACCATGGTCCATAAATCTCATGCTCCAAATCATCATTCGTAAGGATCAATTTCCTTGAAAATATTCCATCAAAATCGCATGACCATAAAACCATTGTAAAATTAAACAACTGTGATAAAGGGGAAGAGGAAAGCTGTTCACATGTTCATTGAAGGAAATGTGTTGCATCCCTAGAAATTTTAAATTCACCAAAACATCGAGGAGACATGTCCACCACATCTCGTAATGCATGTTTCCCTGACTTATCAGCCTTGCCACACTGAAGTCCCCTTGTATATCATGGAAACTATATTCATCCCCTTCAAAACTATTAATGATAAAAAATAAGATTTTCCATGAAATTATCTTCCACTCACAAATGAACAATATTTCTCACAAGATAAATCATCAAAAATCATGTAACTTATCTAGAAATGACACAAGAAACCTCACACAGTCCCTAAACATTGAAACAATTATTAGGTATATAATGAGATGAGATGAGAGATATTGTTGTTGCTGAATGATATGAAACACATCCAGTAAATCCATAGACTTTCCCCGCAATACCTCCATAGAAGCATCCCCGACCACGCAAGGACACATGCACATTCAACCGTTTCATCTCAAAATACCCCATTAAAGGTATTAGGCTCTCACAAAGGCTTTTGTGAATGACCGTAGGAATATATTAAATGTTATATGACATTAATGTATGATCAAGAATGTCTTCATTAATTTTATATAATCTTTTAATCAATATTTTATTGGAAGAGACTCATGGAGGTTTGGAATCAGGTGACAAACTCAGAATATCCAACCAAAAAGGCAGCTGAAACTGTGTGGTGCAATCCATCTTCATCAACTCCATCCTAGATTTATGACTAATACTACATTCAAATTGGAGAGCACACATGGTTGATAATCCTATAAATTCCCCTCCCCATCATAAAAAAATCACCATCTACAATGCAAATAAAACTAATGAGTGAAAAATTCCCATGAATCGATGGATAATTATTAGAGAAACAAATCACGTGATCGACCAATATTTCATCAAGTAATATACCAGTAATCTATCTAATGAATCATCTTCCATACATATGGTACATCATGAGATAATTCATATATCCTGTGAAGGGATTCTGAAAGTGAAATTTTTTAAAATAGAACATGTTTTCCAAATCACACAAGACTCTAAATAAACAGATACTAAACAAACCTAAGGATTTCAATACAAAAGGTCTTGAACCAACATCAAATGTTAAAGAACTAAAAGAAATACCTTATCCATGGAAATAATTCTCTTCTTCTGAGTCGTATAAGGAAACTTGACAACAACATGACTTGTCACCCATATATTATTAAATTCATTTATCATGATATTTTGGACACATGGAATCATCCGGAAATGTTCAATCACATCTGTGATCCCTCTGGGCCCACCACCATAGTCTCGTAAAACATTCTCAGTCTATCACCCAATCCTTCAGGCCACATTTGGATATATATCCTGACTCATATAATACTTTTCACTTATATTACTAATGTATTTCTATTACATCAAGGCATGAAAATCATGGTGTCACAATAACCATCCTATAAAACAACAGATACCTATGACACCGTATAGACATGGTGGTCAGGTATCATGGTAACTTGTAGGGATGATATATAAGACACATTAAATCCTTCAATCCATTTCACCCTGACTCTTGAGACACAAAAATATTTGTTAATATATATCAAGAAATGATTTCTAGTATAGGCCACCAGAGTCATTAAACTTCCAAGGACATGTCAACAAGGTCTTCCAACACCCTCTAGAAAAGAAGCCCTTGTCACAAGGCCATCTAATGATTTTATATCTATTTACATCCTATGTATATAAGACCCAAATACATAGTCAAATATAGTGTTTAATCACTAATATAGGGTACTATGATGACTATGATTCCTTCCATATTTATGATACATAAGGAGCCACTTCAAGGCACTATCACTATATTGATCATCTATGGATTTCACAGTGTATGTGCCCTTAACTAATGAAATGACATATATCACTGCTTATCCCGTTTCTATAGAAATTATAATTTCTCACATCTTCTTAGGGATCTACAATTATCATTTCATCTATAGTATACACCGTGTGGTTATAAGGGTGACCTTCGTGAGTAATACCGAATTACAAACATCATATATTATATACTTGAACAAAATCGGTCTTAATAATGGTATAAACCACTAGAATTCATGAGAAATTTAGGATGTTCTTAATTTCTCATATTGGGATCATCCAACATATCCTATCATCCAGTTATGGGGTAATTGAACTTTTCTGAATATGATCTGGAAATAAGCAGGAAACGTAGGATGTCTTCCTATGATTGAAGATAATATATTTAGTGTCTCATTACCTGATCATATATCTTATCTACACGATGATAAAATGAACAGGATTAATGAACACTATGGGTTTTGATTCAGTAAATAATTAGGATATTTAGGATTCCACAAAATGGATCAATCCCCTCTTTGTAATATTAACACTCTCCTCATATTGATTCATATTATAAAGAATTTGGTCATATTTAGTCGGTACATAAAGTGGTTATTCAACATTAATGAAGTCAATGAATAATGTAGAATACATATAAATTTATTCCATATTGAGACATCAATCCCTACAGTTCATTAATTAAACTCCAATTGTATGTTTTAAGAGAGAAATAACTAATGAGTCTTTTTTTGGCATAAACGGTCCTATATTAGGAATTGGAAATGATTCTAAAACATATAATAAATCTATAATCAAGTCCTATAGTAGGATAAAATTTCACCCCAAAATGTGTGATGATACTAAACTCAATTAAATTCGACCAATGAAAGTCCCCAAGAGTCGATGGGCCTCAAAACCCAGAATACTCTCAGCCTTTGGAAAGCTGTTCTATGGACAACTACATATGGAGGAACCATTGAGAGTTTTGGAAAAAGGTGGAAACTGTATCCCAATTATTGAAACCCATTTAAAACAAAAAAAACATGAAAAAATAGTGAACTCAATGTGAATATCTCCAAGGAAAAAATTATTGGTTATTATGCATTGATCCATGTCACGTACCAATATTCGCAAAAAAAAATGGTAAAACCAACACGAATCGTGGAAAAAATACAATTATTGGGTTATAATTCATCATGCCACATTGTTTTAAAAACCTATATAATAAAAGTATCTAGATCATCATGATCTTATTGATGATCATCTTTAAGAATGGTTTTCATGAAATAAGCCATTACAGATTTTGATATGTCAAATAGAGTATAAATTTGGAATCATAAAATATTAGTAAAAAATTGTTATCCAATAATATATTATTTAGGACACAATTCATATGATATATAAATAATTGGTAACCTTGTTCCGTGTTTACTCTAAGACTACATATATATTAAAACATCACTATTTGGGATATTGTCTCCATTATCCAACATTTTCCCCAAAAAAGCATCTGTATCTACAACTCATGTGAGCTGAAAATTGATATAATTATCATGAAAATTACAGTGATAACTATCCAGTATGATTGTTTTGGAATACCAATGACATGTTACAATCGTAGCCACGAAAGCCAGTTTTCATGTTCTCTAAGCCCCACGATCGGTGAATCCATATTGCCTGGAAAAGTCTAGTTGTAATCTAGTGGTTATTATTTCCATGAACACATGATTCAACTTCGTATCCATAGAGTGAGACAAACATCAAAATAAAAATCTAATTATGGTGAAACAAGAGGCCAAAAATGGATATCTTTTGGTTCAGGTGCATCTGAGTAGGGATCCTATCGACCATCACTGCCATCAACATCCGACTTGTACCCATTAGTCATTTTCTAAGGGTACCATCTAACACATAGATGGAAATTTACAACAATTTAAAATTTATAAGGGAGACTCATAAGAGGTTAAAGGTATTTGATTTTTATTAGAGAGCTTGTACCCCCACTCCAAATGATGATGACTGCCAACTTAGTGTGGCCGGAACCAACAAGTAGGCTTGTAACCTTCCCCAATCAGAACATGCATATTGGAATATCCACTTAGAAATCTTATGGAAGGATCATACTCGTACCCCTATTCTTGGAGCCTTTTGACATATTCCATTGGAACATGGGGGTATAATTGGAAAAATATCCCTACTAAAATAAAAAATATATTAAATTATATAATGAGTACAGAAATTGTCGATTAAAATATTCTAGGCATAAACATTACTAAACTACCAACATATGTTAGCATCATCTGAAAAACTCCACTGGTAAATATAACACAATATCATATTAAGGTATATAAACATAATCATATCCCTATATCTTGGAAATATCAATAGTCTGATAATCATGAAAATGTGGTGGTACTATAGAATGAAATCATTCTTGGTCCCATCAGAGAGGATTTTCATTATATTTTGATGAAGGGTGAGGTGTTGGTCTAGTCTGTAAACCCTGTTACAACTCCAGATCACCAGGTGAGAGCAACACAATGCTTGGACATGGTAACATTTTTTTCAATGAAGGCAGATGACATATTACAATGGCCAGGATTTGGCACGTATATCCATTTTGGTTAGTCCTAACATAATGAGAGTGGAAGATTCCTCAAGGAAACCACATATTCATGTCATATAGGTACATCGACATACAAAAAAGGCCTAAGATCATGCTCATATATATTTTATAGTTTGTCCTGACCATGTGAGAGTGTAAAAATACTCAGGGCAGTCTCACATTCATGTTAGTGAATCTTCCTGGAATATTTTGGAAGATCATGAAATCCAGGCACATATTCAAATATATGGAAATGAATGATTGTTCCTGAATTATTCCATGTTAACATAGGGTAAGGCTCATATTCCTTCCCCCATTTCGATGGTGCATCTCTACATTATATTTAGGAATGTATATTTGGACCATGATCAAATTCCTTATCCAACTGGGGACCTTAAAGTGATAGCAGTGAATGCCTCATGGCAGGATTATATTGCTATCAAGAAAGACTAGAAACATATTCCAAAGGATCGGGATCGTCCCTTATCCTCATCTATTCTCAGGCAGACCTAGTGATAATGAAGCATGCCTCAAGATAGGCTCACATTCCTTTCAATAATGAGACTGAGAAACAATATTTTTTGGATAATTCATAGAATAAGGATCATATTCATATAGATCTGGATGATTATATATGAAATTTATAAATCATCATTCTATAGTCTAATATCCTAGAACAACACCAAAAAGAAGGTTAGTATATTCCAACCATGATTGAGAACATTATCCATACACATAATTTTCTCAATGTTAATTTTCATTGATGTTTTTATACATATTATCTACAATAGATGGGTTTGTTGAAAATTCAAAATATGTAAATGTAAAAGACGTTCATTACCATGATTTTCTTCATAAAGGAAGTGTGGGAAAGGATTATAGAGACTTTACTTATGAAATCTTCCATGGAAAACCTCCAAATTATGATATATCTCATAGTAATTGACATATTAACTTTTTCTGGACAAAAATATTTATATAGGTGAAAAAAACTCTCTGACAACTTTTTAGGGAGAGGTCATAAAATAATCAAGGGCAACTGCATATGGTTACCCATCAAATTTCAGTTGCACTCCACTCCAGTCAACAAGATATTATTGGATCCATCTTCTTTGGTTTGATAAGGAGTCATATAAGTTTAATAAAATGAAGTTAATCATTGAAATATGTAGTGAGTTATCCAGAACCTACCTCACCATCACATTATGGACCCTTACTACTTTTAAATATTAGATCCAAGATTAGTAAAGAACTAATTGCACACCATATGTATTACAGAATATGTGATATACTAATTTGAAATTTTAGGCTTTCAACATCACTTATCCAGGATATGAGTTCCACCTTAATATGATTAATATAATCTAATTTCAGTTATACTTAGATGTTATCTCATTTTCACGGGATCCAAAACTAAATATCAAAGCACAAATCTACAACATGCTTGCTGGAATAACATCACAACTCTTCAGAAACTGATCTCAAAAACCACCTCATGCAAATGTATTCAAGGATTGCGATTGTATTTCGTGTTACATTTTTAGGATAAATTCAAAAATAAAAACCAATTATACGTGTGATCATATAATGTTATAGCCTCCATAGATATCAGGGGACTAGCTAATGCTCAAAACTATTTTTCAATGCAAAAAAATCCCTTAATTCGACGGTTAGAAGACACCATTGATAGAGAGAGAGAGAGGATATACAATATGATTCAAAAATGTTCCCCACAAAACAATAGTATGAAATTAAAAACATAAATTCAAATATCGTGATAACCTAAGAAACATTCCTCAAAAAATATTTCTCAACATGACCTTCCATCAAACCCAGCTCCCACATTAGCACAGTTGCACCAGTGCATACAAATTAGAGTACTAGACGAAATAATATCCATGTATAATCTGACTCAGAACCCTATTATAGAAGACTATATACCCCTACCTCCACCCCCCATCTTGTCAATTACATAGAGGATTCAAGATATTAACTTTTCATTTGTAGTTGAACCCCATCCCACTAAACTGGGGGAATTTATATCTCAATCCTAATCATCAGTTTTATTGTCACATAAGCGGAACCTAGAGACATCAATGGTTATCATATAACAACCCCAACCCACTGATATATGTGTAGTTATATCATTCATTTTGTGCAGGGAGTTATCAAGTCCCCAACTACATCAATTGGATCCTCGGCTACTAGACAAATCTTGGCCTATTTTGTACCAAATTGACTCCCACCACATAGGACTGGGGGAATATTCATCATCGTCATGAGAACAGAGCGAATTTTTCTTCTCTATGTTGGGCTGAATTAATAAATTGTTTGAATTTTACCAAATCTTACCATTATATGAATATCCCAAGTTGGTTGGGGAACATTTCGGAACCATCTAAAAGAGGTCCCTTATAGTCGTTGTTCATGGACCAAATTGTGTGAAACAAATGAGGAACAAAATTGGTCCCTGTCGGGGCTGCAATGCAAAACAACCCAGCATAGAAAAGGGAATAAATAATATACCCGAATAAGACGATTCCAAATCATCCATTAGTATCATATATAATGGCACCACCACAATTTACCATTATGACTCTATGAATTTCATCACTGTCAACATGGAAGTTATTGATCAAGATGAAAGTGTGTATCACCACAACCTGGAAGACATACTTTAGGAGGTCGGTGACATGGATGCACCAAATGAATAATCACACACCAGGAACCAATGAATTATAAAAAACATGGAATCTAAAAATATCTAGTTTCCACATACAATATTGAATATTAATATGGGGAAGTGTAAAACCACATTCCTATCACCTTATGGATGAAAAAAGGTTCCATACCGAGAGTAATTATTTTCAAAAAATTAGAACGAAATACAGACTCTCTGAAAAAGTAATGAGGAGCTCCATATAATAAATATTCTCTATTAGTATAATCTTCTATTAGAGACAAATGTTCTCCATAGAATGGTCGATCATATAGAAAAAATTCTATCTGATCATCACATTGGCTCTGGATCATGATATACATTCCACATAAATAAGGATGTTCAAAAATAAACATAAATTTACACCATTGCAGTGATAATGTCTTCCTTTCGAGGATAACCATTTAATCTTATGAATAATAACAAATCAATATGATATAAAAGTGGGGAAACCATGTAAACCCCAAAAAATCCCTATGAAGTATATATGGCTCTGAAAATGTTTCCATCGATGCTCTATAACATCATAAAGTCTCTCTCTACTCAAATGGAAGAAATGGAAAGGTGAAGAGTGCATGTTGAGTGGGAGAGGTAGCTCTATCCCAATTGGTTGGATGAAAAATTTCCTCTACACAATTTATCAATTTCTTACTATCTCTATATTTTATAGGGTGGGATACCATGAACTACATCTCAAACACTTCATGTCTAGATGTGGCCCAATGATGGGCCCCTGATATCTAAATCATAAAACGATGATGAGGAGTTTTTTATAGAATTTTATAGTGATTGACATTGATTCATGTAAAAATCTACCAGTACGATCAGTGTCAGGATAGGAAGACATTCTTCACCCGTTCCTTTATCAATTTATATCTACACCAAGGAATACAATGTTCATCAACATGATGAACTCTAAAAAAATTTGAGAATGAGTGGGTATCTGACATCATAGCAAGGAGTAAGGGTTTAACCTACTCACTCAACATTCCCAACTCACAAGGGATGCAACTAGAACATTGTTATGAATATCTCATGGATGAGTTCCCCATGCATATATTAATATTGAAATATCCGGTTTGATTATATGAGTTTTTAGAAATTGAACAATATCAAGATTAATGCATCCAGTTTTTCCATTCCAAAACATGAATAATGCACACATCATAGTGGAAAAGGCTATCCAAAGAATAAATTACAGATATCACTCTCATGAAAAAAGTAGAACCTATAAAAATTCATAGGAAAGACCCAAACTTCACAGAATGTCTAGTTGAGTGGTGAAAACCGTTGAATTACACTTATCATGTTCTATAGTGATATCATGGTCATATATGATTTCTAGAATAGATGTATAAGGAATACTCATACTATAATGAACAAGTCCACAGTTATATCTTGAATGTAATAGACAATATTCTACTCACACATTCACAACCCTGAATGATGAATGAGGTTGACCTCATAGACCGTACCAATTAATACCCATCAATAAATGGATTGATGATAATATCGATAATTTCGTCATCATAAATTACTTCCATCAAGGATTGATCGACTCCATTATATTTCTTATAGATTTATCCCTAGAGTTTGTGGATTTCATAACAATGATCCAATTGGAAGAATGGGGTTATTGGCCGAAGGTCCTATCCATACAAGTAAAAAAATTAAATAATCTAGAGGAATTGAATGTTAGTGGATCGAGCAATACCACTCTGAAATATCAGTTTTGAATTAAAACGGTATCTCCCTCACCCCATGAGGTAACATCAAATATTCCAAAAAAAATATTTTGTGACCACCGGATGTAGGAACAAACAAAAGAGTAATAGTCATATTCTCCTCCATAGATTTTATCCACTCTCTCTGATTTTTTCCATTCTGAATCCAGGGAATGGGATCCACAATACCGACAAGAACACTCATTAGATAAAGGGCTTGTATTTGGTTCTTTCAGCATGATACACTTCTCCAAAACATTCTATGATGATGGGTTTTCAGTAGTTAATGAGTTTCACAGACATAACTGTGGAACAAGAGGTTATACTGTCAGATTAGAGGATAAAATGGATAGTGTGGAGTGGTTGGACACCCGATTCTAATAATATACACATGGAGGACTTATATGTAATTGGGACTTGTGGGAATGCACTCCAACAAGGCCTAAAGAGGAAAAGAAGTGCCTCAGATCCCTCCAACAATCACCCACAACTGATTGTCTTACATCACCGCTTCATAGTGATCCAATACTAACAAACATGGAAATGGGTAATGTAATCAAAACTGATTCCATTGGTAGTAGATACTCCCTCAACCTCTATACATTCACTAGGTTTATCCATAAAAATGGTTCGGATCCTCATCCGCACATCCAATATAAACCTGATACAAGGAAGTGCCAACCATAGAAATAAAATAGTTCATTCGGAAATAGATGGAAGCATTCTTAACCAAGATCATAATCCTCTATATGATCCAACATTCATAAGAACTCAAGAAGTCACTTGATGAAGCCATCTAGAGTGTAAAATAGTTCATGACAGTAGATACTCTAGGAAATGCAAATTGAGTGGAGCCCATTTCATTAGAAACTCACATGTTTATATAATTAACTAACCAATATCATGATGATGCCCTTCAAGGGAACATATTTCCTCTATATGTCATAGAAAGACTAAATAATGTCAACGTCCAATTGGATCTCATAGGTAACTGTTCTGCAATAAACCTTATCCTACTCTGAACATTGAGACAATTTGGATATGGTGAAGGAGATATATCTCTAACTAATATAACCATAAAACTGCATGATAATAATGAGTATAATATGTATTTGGAAAACCAGAATCATAGCCTAGTTTGAGGAATTTACATTAGATGTCGATTTTATGGTTTGCCAGAAAGAAATGATATTTAATTTCCTCATCAGAAGGCTCTGGCTCTATAGCCAATTGGATATACCTTCAAAATTTCACCAATGTATGATATATCCCATTAATGAAAGTTTAGGCATACTGCATGGTGATATTTTTACCATCGAGACTTGTGGAGCCATATATGTGAAATTATATTTCTATAAAAATGGTGGAAAACAACCAACAATGGATGATGATATATAGGTTGTCACTCCCAATGTCTTAGGGACTACCCCTATGAATCCCTATAGTATGTTGTATGAGGATAATGTGCTCCCCATATACCTGGACCGGGTCACAAATATAATTTACTTGGTCCAATCTCCTCTTAACCCTAATGAAATCGCCATATAGTATCAACTCTAACATCTCCCTACAACAATTCATTAATCATTGGATGATAATGTATATTATCAAGGCCCGCCACCCTAATAATTATAGAAGAGTCCCACAATATATATATATATATGAAAATGCATCCAAAAATTCCTTGATAGAACAACAAGAGGTTGACCTCAGGAAGGCCACACCATCATTCGAGGAAGGTCTCTCCGCCACCATGGATGAAGTTAAACAAAAAAATGTAGAATCAAAAGATTACCCTCATCTATATTTGATTATTGTTGAGATTCCCCATAGAGACAAAAAGATCTAAATCGAATTTTTAAATCAACCCTGATCTGTGTTCTCATGGAATGACCGAAAAATTATCAGACTAAATCTATATGTGGAAACACACCATCTCGGGATACAAAATGTGCATTGATTCTTCAAGTAGACATCTAGGAGGGGACACACTTTTCAATAATCCATTATAGAGGTGTATTTTGACAATATTATTGAATACAACATTGTTCGAGATGTGAAATACCTGATATGGAATGATAGAATCAACACTATAATGAAAAATAATTTGATGATTTTGGTCAATACTAATTTGAAATACATTAATTGGCATTTCCCATAGAATGATTTTCCATTTTTGGTCACAGAGTGCTTGATCAATTAAACTAGTAGTTTCTAAGTCCTTTCATGCATGGATGTGTACTCAGGGTACAATTAATAAAATATAGCCCCCAAAGATGAATAATTCTCATTCTTTAGGGAAACTATAGTGATATTTTTCTACGATGTCATTCTCTTGATATTGTATAATGTTTTTGCCACATATCAATGTTACATGCACCATATCATTAAGAAATTTTTGGGAAAGATAGTTGAATGTTATGCAGATGAATTGCTGGTCAAATCCTAATGGCGATGTGATCAGATCACAGACCATATAGTTTTAAACATGCTGTGAATAACAGAGTCTGAAGACGAATCTTCTGAAATTCACATTTAGGTTAATTTCAAGGAAATTTCACATTTTTTTGGTACTTCACTACAAAATTGATGTTGGATTAAAAAATAATAGATCAATCATAGTAATTTAAACCCCCCCCCCCATAAATATAAATCAACTAAGGGGACTCCATGTGTATCATACATACATTTGAATGTTTATTTCCAACCTTGAAGGAAAATATCTACCCTTCATTAGGATAATGGGGAAAGGAATTGTGTACCAATGTGAAGATGATTACAAAATATCATTCGAAAATATCATGTAAAGCCTAATACACCCACTGGTTCTGATACCTCTATTAGACGAGAAGTCAGCTATAAACGATGTGGCCACTATGGAATGATCATTATGAACCCTCCATAAGTAAAATAATTACGCATGAAGAAATAATATTTTCTATTACAATTTCTCTACTTTTCTAGTTAATGAGACATAATACTCTTGTGTAGAGAAGAAAATCCTTGTACTCACTTTAACAATATAAAATACGAGGCATTACTTGTATCCAATCAAAGTCCCACTAGTATCTCATATCAACCCAGTAATGTACATAATTGGAATTAAAACACTAACTAGGTTCTTGGACTGATGAAGATTCATTCTTAAAAAATATGACATTCATTTTTGGTCGTAGATGTTAGTGATTAGAGAATCCCTCGCTGATTCCCTCACAACATGTCATTCCTAATAAAATATACCAAAAGAGAACAGGCATCTATATGAAGTGTTCTTCTATGCCCATGACACTCCTAGGACATTGGAGATGTACTTTGATGGTGCCTCACAATGTACTATCAGAACTATGTTGGAAAATATGACGTTCAATCGAGCTAGACTGTGGATTGTAATTTTTTATACTCATAAAGAGGTTTTTCCATAGTATTTCTCACAATCCAATGGATGCACAAATAAAGAGGAAAACTACCAAGCTGTAATTACCTGATTGGAACTATCCCCACATCTGTAAATATCTTACTTGAAAATCAGTGGTGATTATGAGTTAGTGATAAAATAGGCCAATGTCGAATATGCCATCTATAATGGAATAACTAGACCCTCTCACTAGCTATGTTAGTGGAATACTGGTAGAGTTTACTTTCGAACACATATTGCATCCTTTTTCCCTATAACTGAATGTTTGTGCTAATGCATTGGCCAATCCATCCATTGTCTTGTTCAATCCAGATTAGGAAGAAGCAATCTTCTATATCACACCTTTGATAATGGTCTCCGCAATCATCATCTATGATATGAATGATATCAATAAGGTCATCACCAGCCCTGAGTGTGATGGACCACAATATCTCCTAGATGGATGGAGCCCAAAATCGACTATCTGCAAAATGGGACATTCTAATGGATAGAGCAATAACAGAACAGATTCAACACTATGCAGTGAACATCACCCTACAGATACACCAAATGAAAGGGAAACCAACTATGAGTGATGATTAAGTGTGATCATCCATATATTCATAATTGAAGTAAGTATTTATATTGTCATGGAAGATGCCCATCTGGGCTATTGCATTGGACATTAATCTTCGGAAAATCTCTCCTTCATGATCTGGAGGTTTTGGATGTTAAAAGAAAATAATCATACATGACTACATGGAATTCTCCATGATATGTTATTATTGAGAATTTCATGAAACTTTCGTCAATCAACCTCTATAATTGGTATTGAAATATAACTATTCCTTGTGATTTTATATTTGGGGGATAAATGTTGTGGGGATATATCCCCATCCATAGTTGAGCACTTCAAGTACATAAATAATATTAGAAACTTTCTTTTCAAATGGTATATTGTGATACACCTCAAGGAATTCAAGACAAAGAACATCATAATCATCATAAAATCTCATATCATCAACATGTTAAGGGTGCCTCACACAATATTGAAAATTAATGGAACTAATTTTTGATCCAATATGTTGATTAATCATTTATAATATTACATTATCATGTCCAATCACTTATCTAAATATAATGAAAAAAATGGATAGATAAATACACTTGAAAAGAATCTATGAAATATACTTCAAAATATGGTGAAAAAAAGATAATATTACTTGGATATACAAACTCCACTATGCTTTATTGGCCTACCATACTACAGCATGTAATGATACAAAATAATTCCATACTCATTGGTGTACAATAATGAGGTAGTGTTACACATGGATATCTAGATTCCCTCTTTTCAGGCAGCCATTTGTGTGAAACTCTCAAATGATGATCAATCAAAAATGAGACTACATTAATAATAAATACATTATGTGAAAATTTTGTGCACACAACACAACCTTGAGGTCCACCAGGATAAAATTGAATAAGCCATAAATTAAATATTTCACATATTCTCCATCCACTATGGGGAATTGGTGTTGGTCCTCTGAACCCCACTGATACCATGCATGATGTCCCCAAAGATATATCCCAGATCAGAGGGACCATACATCATACATATGGTCTACCACAATGAGTCTTACTCATTAGACAGAATAGATGGTGAGCATGTCACACCTTGAAACAATTCAATATTTATAATAAAATAATCTTAATAGCTATTAGAATAATGTCTTCCACATTAGTGTATGTCCTATCATTCATCCTAACAACCCAATGTTAAACTATATTGAAATTTTCAAAACCACACAACAGTAAACTATACTGAATTCATCCTAACCGAATTATGATAAACTATATGAAATTATAGCTAAGCACAAAAAATTAAAATACAAATATTTCATCTTAACTACATGAAATTAATCTATATACAACTATTCTTAACCATGTAATGTTAAAATAAATTGAATTCCTCCATACCACATGATACTAATATATATTTAATCCATCCTTACAACATGATGTTAAAATTTAAAGAAAACTGGCATAACCACATGATGTTAAATTGTAGAGATCCCTAACAATTTACATGACAATAATATATACATGTGCATTCTAGAAGAAATATTTAAAACTGCATGACATCCATCATCCTCGTAGTAAGACATTATATTGCACCTCCAATTTCCTTACTATGTGGGATAAAACTACATGGATTCTAGATATCCATATATATATTCATGATGATTCACATACATATATTCCACATGGCATTAAAATTAAGGTTTCATCTAAAAATATTTATGGATTGATTCCCATCCTTATGAGATTATCTATCTCGATCCAATATCATGGTATTTCAGCTATAGAAAAAAATCGTTTTATGTACACTCAAAATTCACTTAAATGTCAAAAAACCATTTTGGTTCCTATTTTCTCACAATGAACATAGCTCACGTGGGCATAGGAATTGTGGTAGGGGATTCGACTCAATATAGAATTAATAAATGTAGAAAACAAATTCTTTATGGTCATGAATATAATACCATAAATGGCATACCATGAGTCTTCATCATATGAAAATAAATTGCACGGTCAATGTCCTTATCCCATGAAATTAAATTCCATAGTTGTTCAGAACTATGTGCGGTTTGATTATCATTATCATGAGATATGTAGTCATTCCAATGATTCCACCCTTGGGCCCAACTATAATATTCTAAAAATTTCACATGATGTCACCTCCAACATCATTACATGATTTTATACTGGATGGGTATTTTAGAACTATGTATGTTTTGATTCTCATCCTCACGAGATACCAAAATATGCCCACAGTTTCATATATGGATCCAACATTAATTTTTTTTTATTTTTTCACATTAGTTCACCCTGATCCTAAAAGAATGAAAATAATTATCATGAAACATAATGAACTGAATGTATAGTGATTATTTTTTATCACAGGATACACAGTTACGATTAGATGTCCAATCATGTACCCTAGCTACAATTTTCAACAAAAATAATGCCCACCTCAACATATGGGTTAAAACTGCATAGTGTATTTCCCATTCAATAAATATGTTTGTATAGATACCTACCCACATAGGATACATATTGATCATGGAAATTCCATCTATGTACAAGTCACAACAACCAAAAATATAAAAATACCCCTTCATTTCTCATACGAAAGACCTATACATGAGACATATTTAGAACTAAGAGTTGATTGATTATCATCCTCCTGGGATATGAATTGAAGCCCAAGTCTACATATTTGGGCACATAATCATCATTTCCTTAGGTTAACCTAAATTCTAAAGTCCTTACCATATTATGTTAAAGTTAATGTATGTACATCCTTAACACGTGCCTATAAAAAACATGGAGCTACATCCTTATTGGACAACATTAAATTCCATTATATAATGTTTTTCCCCACTACATTATGATAAACTGGAAAATACATCACCCACATTTAATTCCTTATCAATGGAGCATAATAAATATAACCTGGTCAACCAGAGTATGGGATGCTTCTCGTTTCTCTTAAAAAACCTCAATCTAGAAGCCACACTTCAATCCGTTGGTGTCTCAGATCACCTCAATCATTAATGGACCTTGGGAAGGGTTTTTTGATTTATGGAAATGTTTGATAACTATTCTTTTATGCCAAAGTAATCTGCATATGTGCCTATGTTCATCATCCAAAATCATCACTCTTCAAAAAGGACATTCTGATCATTTTGACCCTCGAAATCATTTCTAAATAAGTCAATAACATAGTGCATTTGAACTATTCTTTGTATGAATGTACCATATCATTAGTCATTACAAAAGTACATAGATCTATGATTTAAAAAACATTAATCACTCACACATAAGGATTTTGGAGTTCTCTTGACCCTGTGAATCATAATTCAGGTATTGTGTATCATTTCACATATTAGTTCCCTGTGTGTCACAACCATAAACATCATGAACATTCGACAATGATACATATCCTTGAATCTCATTCCTATAAGGGTCTAAATCTAAAAACTATAAACAGTTAATGAAAAAGAGAAGAAACGTTTTTGGTAAAAACACCGCATTGTGCGACCTGATAAAAAGATGAGTCTCGTCCCACAATACTCTTTATTCTATATGATTTGGAAAAAATTAAAGAATAAATAGATAAGGAATAATCCTCATAGGTTCTACCCAGAATCCATAGTAAAATATAATCGATTCTCGCAGGACCCCCAAGACGTGGAAAAGGCTAGAGTAATGGGTTTTCACATCACCACTCCATGAGAATGCATTCGTTAGGATGTGGACCAAATTATAGGGTACTTCAACAATCCTTCTGTTTTACACATTCTATAGATCACACTTCAATGTTTTGGTTTCATAGATCAACATAACATTACACAGTGATTGAAAAGGATATCAAGCATAAATGAACATTTTCTTGACTATCATTACATGCCCAAGGATCCTACATATGCACCTATGGACATCGACCAAATCAGTTACTCATTAAAAGAGTATTCCAATCCTCTTAATCTCTAATATCATGGTGATAGTACTAAACATCTTAGCATTCATGAACTACTCAAAGTATGAATCTCCCATGTCATTCTTTTGAATCAAGCATTCTTGTTCATGATATAAAATCACCACACCAATATATCCAAGAGGATTTGATACCCTCAACGTTACATCACTATTTTTATCACCCTTTATCAATTATTGTTTATGACACTTAATTATTTATCCGTTGATTTAACACACCCCATGATTCGAAGCCAAAGGGTGTAGGGATCATGCTTCTTGATTTAAGAGCTAATTTTCTATGGTTCATGAAACCTTTCTAGATAGCTTTCTTTCTATACCCAATATCATAATATGGATTCCTGAGGCTTTAAAAACCCTTCATGGACCATAAAGGGAGGTCCAAATAATATTTCACTATGCTTATTATCAACACATAAGGTCTTTTACCCACCATATAAAAGAATAGCATCATTTCTAGAAAGGATACTTGTTCCATGGGAGACCTAAAAACATAGTGGAAAATCCCGGAATCTTAGAATGTCGTGTGACATACCTAACATGTCTGCAACATCTCATATTTATAGACTCTAACATTCCTGTTCTGATTTACATTACCCACAATCCAACTATCTAGTTGAACCATTCTTCCCAAATATTTAATCCATAAAAATATTTACTCAATAAATATTCTATATCCTATGGAAATGATACCGAACATCATGAAATCTTTTATTTACTATGAAAAAATGCCAATGGATCCTACATATGTGCCTATAGTCACCAACCAAAATTTTCACTCTGTAAAAAGGGAATTCTGATCCTCACAATCCTCAGCATCACCGCGGTAAAAATCATAACCTCAGATTGTTTTAGGTCATTAATGAAATGACTAAACCATAGCCCATAATCATATATAAGGTTTGAGATAACTAACATAAACTAAAATGATTTTTGTTCAATGATTAAATACCATAAAATACCCTAATAGAAGGTTAGAGATAAAAGACCTTAAACTACATCAATAGAATGTATTGGCTTGAAGAACATAAAGTATATTAATATAAGGTATATGACAATATAAAAAAACTAATTAATTAGAATGTAAAAGATAATATAACATAAACTACAAAAATAGATGGATTGATATAAACTAACATAAAATAAATCAATATTATATCCATGTAATTACCTTAAACTAATGTGATATTAGGGCCGAACTAAATTTCCACAAACTAAAGAAATATTATGTCTGAGCTATAAGACCTTAAACCTAGGAATTATTTGGACTAAGATAAAAGCATATATTCTAAATCATAGAGGAAAATAAGTCTTCAAGGGATTGTTTAGAATTCTATATTGTCGTAGGAGAGTTATGATATCCTTAGAATGCCTCTCGAATTTGTAAAATAATCGTGAAATATCCCACCAGGTCATTTATTTTTTATGGAAATTAGAAATATTTTGTTGTATGGAACACCATGTATAGAGTGAATTTGTGTGTGATGCCTAAAAAATATCCACATCTGGTCATTATGAATTGCATGACATTAAGAAACAGGTGGGTATCATAATGGACTCATAGAATATCAAGAAATAAGATGATATACATATTATATACAATGAGAAGTTGGAAAAAAATTATTTTGGAAGGTCCATTTTTATTGTACAAAAGTGGTGGGAGAAATCACCACATTTTGGAGTCTCATTATATATTATTCCAATATAGAATGCATTATAAAACTAAAACGATGAAAAAATAAAATTAGTTGTGCTAATGAGGTTGGAAAGACATTCATGAGAAGCATCGATAAAATGATAGAGAACAACAATCCTCGCTTCTCCCACCTTCTCCCCATGATGAAGACTGTCGACCAAGGTCGTCATCTCTTCAACCCTATTTTGATCAGTATCCAATTATGATCACGATTTTAAAATATTATACATTAAATGAGCAATGATTTCCTTATTACTCTATATTTTTATGTTTAGTATATCTATCTAATTCTTTATGTCAGATATTCACTAAGGTCCCGACTTTAATGCCACTAACGTCTCCCTCATATTCTAGGAAAGGGGAACATAATCAATAGTTTCATTTAGATAGTATTTTCCCATTCCAGGTTATCACAAAATAAAAAAAAAATTGTTCATTATTTTATACATCATCCAATGTCCAAATCCATCACCCCAAGTCATGAAACCATTGATGAAGGTGTTCCCCTTAGTTGTGGAATGCTTATAAGGGGTTTTAGTGATCAAGGAATGAATCCATAGTCTGTTTATCCAACATCTCACCTGATCCCTTATAACAGACAGAGTCGGATGTATGCATAGAGAATGAATTTTTTGAACTGATGAGTACGCGACAGTGGAGGTCCCTTTAGATATTCCCCAAATGAGTGTATCTTCGACAACGTGTCCATAATATCATATCTCAGTAGGTGTATCACATATGTCTTATATGGGAAGATATATTTATTCAATAGAATCTATATAAATTTCAAAATAACTATCCTTAGAGATTGGATCTTCTCTATATTCCCATCTTATGTCTTCAATAAATTCCATCGATGCCGCATATAATCGATTTGGCGATGCAAATTTCATTTCCAGAAGATGGGCCAAATGACCTAACACGCCATTGGGATAAGTTATTACCCCAAACTTATCATAATTATTTATAATTAATGTGGAATCATCATTATGGGAAAGCATGATCTCAGCCCTAGTATCATCACATGACATTTTCTTTCAAAATTGACAAGTTAATCTAGTATATCATACTCCTTAGGTGATAACCATCGGTATGGGAGAAACTTTCTGAACACATCCAACTAGAAGGAAAATTGATATAGTGTGCTCATATTACATATGACTAGGTCATCGACCATGGAAATGAGAACCCCATCCCAAAGTGATACCATATAATATCATTCATTAAGAGACCCACTTCTATCATCCATAATCAGACCTCCCAATGCATAGATAGTATCAAGGCCAAAATGATCATTTGGTCAATGTGCACATATGACCTTAGTAGGGATTATAGAAGCAGCGCAACCCCTATAAATTTTTATCTATTTATGATGGGTGGGGAATTCAATATCCTAGATGCATTTTAGTAATCATTAAATTGAAGTGATCCCCTATGTAGCCTAATAGAAACTAGGGAGGTTCATGGATCCTATAAAGAGTGTCAAATTGTTGGATATTAAACATCATTTTGTTTAGGTTCATAAGAGTAGGTACTACATGTTTAATGTTCTTCCCCTCCTGATGATGTTCCACCATTACGAATGTGCTGAAAATATTCTTGATTTCACATCCCCATATAGGAAAATCAACACATTCAGGTGCATGGATGGAATCCTTCCAAACTATTACCTAAAAGTCCTATGGTTTCAACTATTATACACATTATGTACATTCCCATGATTCAAGAGTGGCCTAATATGAGGATGTATTTTCACAAACACGATGGGAAGGTAACCATTGTGGAAGAATAATAGTTTTTGTTGCCCCACGTCCACACATAAAAATTGTGATCCCATATATGAAAGAAATAATGAACCGAATTATCAGTTTTATATTTAATTTATTCTTCACTAAAATGATCAAGTCCCTCACCAAACCATAGGTAGAGAAATGATCATCACAGAAATGTACAATGTGAATGAAGTTATCATACATCTCTCTCGAAAGAGGAATACTTCTCAGTAGATCAATAACCTATAAGCTCATTCACACCTAGCACTGAGTATGTTTGAATGTGTCTGTCTCATAAAACCAACAAAAAATCATTTAATTGTGATGTTTGGGCAATCTATAAATGATGAATTGTGAAAAGCACAAAGCTTCATAAATTTGAACCTAGTATAGATCATTAGTAAACTCCAGACATCATTCCCTCACACAAAAGAAACATTCTCATTTATCCGAAAAATTGCATCCATGATGTTGATATCATATTTAATACCATACACCACTGAATGTGTCTTGATAATAGGAAAGTACACTTAAAAAGATTTTAGGAAGATATTTTTGGGTGAGATCTTGGCCATCTGGTCTCAGAAGAGTGTTGGAAAACATATAATATAAACCCAAATATTGATTAGTTACCAAGTGATTATCCTCATTAATTGTTTTATGGGAACAATTGGGAGAAACTGACACCAATTTAGATGGATTATTAACATGTAGGTTATGTATTGAGACATCATCAGGAAAAAAAACTTGAATATAGGGAGCCTGATAGGCATCGGGTAGTCCCAATTTCCATGTCATAGGAATCCCTTTAGACCGATAATATATGTAAACACACAATAGAAGGGATAAGCATTATATTTTTGGATATCAGAGCCCTTTGATAGGCTACCAACAAGGGACCATGATGATAATCATAATCCATATCAAAAATGTTTTTTATATGATAGAAGAATAAAATAAATATCATCATATAAGGATGAGGACCAGTGGAATTAGGAACATAACATTACTCAATAAGTGATTCATGAACCACATACAGTGTTCATGGATCCCCAGGCCCCTCAATTACTCATAGGGTGCATATCACTCATATTTCATCACACGAACCACTTGACACCATTAGGGAAAAATTGAATTTTGACTTGAACATGGTGATGTGGGTCATTGGTGATCGAATGATCAGGCTAGTACAAGTCATGAAATCCTTATGAGAACCACAACATTCATAGAATATTCCTATATAATTAAAAAATTATTATTCATCATTGGAATGGACAAGAATCTATGAAAACGAAACTATTGGATAATAACTCTGAAGAATTAGACTCAAAGTGTTGTCTCGTGAATGGAGATCATGATATGTGATCCTGACACGTTCTCACGATTGAGGCACATAGGAGAGGTGAAAATGAGAGATCTATGGAAAATGGATAACAATAATAATTAATTTTTTACCACCACACATATATATAATATTGTATGGAATACCAAATGTCGTCCAGTAGATTAAATGTCACATAAGCCTCTAGTTCACGACAAAACCTAAGACTCATGTGGGAAATATTTTTCCTCATAAACGAATCTCTATGGAAGAGTATGTCAGTCATGGGAGGGTGTTTTTTTATTAATAATAAATAAGAATCATACAAAATTTAAAAAGGATGAAATAATTGAATTGGGGTGTTACCTTCCCCACAAAATCAATGGAGTCGAGACTTGTGGATCACATGAGCCTCTAATGGATTCTTGATCACAAGTCCATTTCATGGTCTGGAAAAGAATCCTCGCATGCTGCATAACCTATGACAAATATTGTATATAACCTCTGTGGACTGTAATACAATCATAATGTATCTCTAGAATTTTAACGGATTTATGGTGACAATAGAATGAATTCCCCCTTGTCATATTGTTAGTCATTGGAAAATTCTTGAAAACCCATCCCAAATTCATTCAAAAACTATGATGAATAATATACAAAGGGAGAAAAACTCATTGGTCATCATGATAATTTTATAGTTCTTAAATTAAAACGATAAAATTCCTTGATGATACCAATGAAATTTTACAAGACCCAAAAACATTTTTAAAATAAAACAATGACAATAATGTGGAAGAAACAAGAGGAGCTCGTAGTTGCTGAAGAGAATGTGGTGAACCCCCAGTGATATGAATGGAACCATGAGTTACTAAATAATTTACTACCTTATATCACAATGTCCCTTTGACTTGTTATCGTTTCTTCATGGTAGTCTTCAGTATGACTAAGAAACTTCATGATTCTCTTTAGACACAGTTCAAGGGAAAATTAATAGGTTTCTATATGAAATGCTTGCATACCCAATGTGACCCATATTGGCCATGGAAGGAATCATAAAAAATATAGAAAATTTCATTGAAATTACATTTTCAAACATTCAAAATACATGAACATAGTAATATAATAAAAAGGGGGTAAAACGGGTGGAGGTGTGAGCTCTTGCGGTTTCTAAACCATATGTAACGCACTCAGGACATCCACAACATGGCCCTACAAGACCTCTTGAAATAATAAACAGTTCACATGAAGATATCATGATATAAAAAAAATTCCTCAAAACAAAACTTAGGTGAGACTTCATGTAACACACAATGATTTTATAGTATGTTATATTTTTAAATTATTTCAATAACATGTGCTACAGGCTACTCCGAGTTCAAGCGCACCGTGACTTACCGAACTAGTCGTTCAACAAAGTGGTTATCAATAGTATTAAACAAAATTTAATTTTTATATATCCTATATAATTTTATCATTCATATTTTTTGTTTCATAGAAATAATATAATAAAAATTTAATTTTTATGATAAAAGAGTATTTAAAAAATGTGGTATTTCTGCCTTTTAATGGAGATCATATTTTAAATCCAATATATGACACTTTTATATTTCGATTTAGTGAAAATAAATTGTTTTTTAGAAGAGGGACATAAAAATTTAATTCGGATAATTTTTTATTACTTTTATAATAACATTCATATTTTGATGAATAGTAAAAAATACTAAATTTTAATTAAAAACAACTCTATTAATCAAAATAAATTATATTAAAATATTATAATTTTTAGTGGGTATAAAGTATAATTATACTATATTTTTATAATTTAATATAATTTAGGTCATAAGATATAATTTTGCATTTAAACTGGACATAAATACGTGTCAATCTTTCGATAGTTATTATTTCTTAAGAACAAACATTCTATTTTAATAATGGGAATTAATTGTAAATTAATTACGCCACTTCTGTGTTTTGAATTTGAAAAAATTGATTCCATATTTGGAATAAGAGGGTCCAAATTATTTAAATATGTAACTATTATTTATAGACATAATGAATATTTACTTTAGAAAATATTTTATTCAACATGGTAAAAGGGTAAATACGGTAAATTAGGCTAAAAATAATATTATAATAATATTAAATTACACTATCATGTGTTATATTCATATTGGTCGACACATGTACGACCATGGAAAACCATCGGTCGATTGTGGGGCCCCATGGAGCCACTTTAAAGTGATAATGACATATTATATTAATTAATTTAAATTAAAGACAAAAAATGACATAAAAAATATATTTTAGTAAAAAAACTTTTACATGGGGTTATATAAGTTATAATTTCGACTATAAATAATAAATAGAAATATAAAAAGATTTAATACAAAATTACAATTTACTATATTTTTTAGACATTATATAAGAGTATTTATTTATGACACAATGATGATGCTATAATTACCATATTAACGAAAGAATCAAATAAATGGTATTGTAAATATTAAATTAAATATAATTTGAATGTTTTGATAACATCCAAAAAATTTATAGGTAAATATGACATGTTAGTATTGATTAAATTTATTTGGTTTGATGTAATCATGTTTTTATAACTTTAACAAATACCAAATACTAAATATTGTCAAAATTAACATAAATGAGTTTTTAAAACAAATATTATATTAATAAATTATATAATAGTATTTAAAATCTATGGTTCTTCAAAATAAATTATATAATTATAGGTATATCATTATTTAATAACTTAAGGTTATATCGTCATTTTATTGTATATTTATTAACCAATTATTATAATAATACATGAAAACATTGTAAAAGATAAACTATTTAACTAAGAGTTAAATCTAAACGATAAGGAAAATATGTTGACCCATACCTATCTAAAACATATTTTTTAGAGGATTTAGAACCATTACCACAATATAATTTATATAAATTTTTTTCGAGACATTATAAAACGAAAATTATTTTATTATAAAATAATATTTCCAGCTTTTCATAAGGTTCCCCTCACCTCTCTCATAAAAGATATCTTCCCATTCGCTCAAAATTTCACCTCCAAAGCCATCTAGATCAGCAAAAACCTACCCAAATAATCTCCCAACTTACCTCAAATCATCTTAGAGGACATAATTGGATCATAAATCCAATCTATAGAGCCCTCTTTATCAACTCAAAAGGAAACTCTCGAAGAAGAGGTAATAATTTCACCACCATCTTTCATGTTCTTTTCATCTTCCATTCCACTTTCATTGTTGTTTCCAAACCAAAATAGTAACTCCAGTACCTTACACAAACTATGTTGTTATTATAAATACGGTACAACCATATTTGTTATTCTATCAAACCTAAAATAACAAATCCATCATACATGTGTTCGTACGGCTTACCGTCTCTACATCGTGTTGTAGTTTTTTATTCAAACACTTCATTATTTGGATGGGTATAATAATGAATATAATTGATGTAAAAAATAATTAAAAAATTTAATGATTATTTATATATGAAATACTATCAAATTACATACTATTTAACCATGAATATAATTATATTGTCACTCTTACGTACATACGGATTACTGTCTCCACGACGCTGTGAGATTTATTCCCATGTTCACCAGTCAATGATGATTATAAACATATATATTATTAATAAGTATGTAATATATGACACAATAATTCTACTATATATATATATATGTGTGTGTGTGTGTGTGTACTTACATATATCTTATTCTCTTACTTTCGTTCAATATGATATTGAAACTGAAACAACGTATATGTGTACATATGGCATACCGTCTCCATAAACGGTGCCTTCTATTTCATATATGTATCTATTATAAATATATAAATTCTAAATATATATTACATATAAATCAGGTTTTATATTATGGATGTATATAAATAATGATATAAATGATACTATCAAGAATAACAAGTTAATACACGTACGATAAAGAAAGCAATTAATACCCAAAATGATATATTAACATAGAAATCATTTTAAAATGGGCAGTATAAAGTCATAAATGAATCATGTATGATATAATAAATATTAATATAGATCTGGTATAATTTAATAACATACAATGGTAATTATACAAAATGTTAAATGTACCCTCGATCAAAGGAAAGTGCAAGGTAAGGGTTAATTCCTCAATCTCATTATTATTCGAGATTATTTATCGGTATGTTTTTACTGGGAAATATTTATTATACATGACAAAGTTTCATAGAAGAGTTTTCAAAGGGATTCCTTTTAATGGAATTTTTTTAAAACATCATTTCAAATTTTTTGAATATTTATTCTTAATAGTCATTCTAATTAATGTCCATGTTTTCAAAATGTTTTTAATGATTTATTTATATAGACAAGATTGTTATGAAAATGTTAACTCCATTCAAAAGTTTCTATGTGGTATGGGAATATTTGATTCAAAAATGTATTTAAATGTCTTCCATTCTAAATTGTTTGACATTTAAATGTTTTCATGAAAAAGGGATATTACTCTCAAAGAGTATTACAAATAATTTTCATCTATGTCAACATCCTTTGATAGATTTTAATCATGTTTTATGCTTATTAATTAGGATACAAATCTTATATTTTGTATTGAAGGTTTTGGGATATTTTTTACTTTCAATGTGTTATTTTAATACCATTCATGGTTTAATGATAATGTATAGAAATTTTGTATTCTAGTTTTAATACAAATGTTTATGAAATGTTTAATCCTTTTCAAATTGGGAATGCATTGGACTTAGTAATTTATGGGTGGAGCCCCCTATAGCTCCTCAATGCATCGGTGGGTCTCATGAGACGAAATAGTGTCTTGGTACAAGGCCTTGACAAAATATTATTTGTAGACTTGGAGAAAGGCCTTGACAATGTGGTTATGATGTCTGACATTATGCATTCCATCATTACAAAATTGTCTAATGATATTACATGTTATTATTCAACTGGTATAATATCCACATGATTATTTAAATGGAATTATTTGATTTATCTTTTCTATATAATTCTGAATTTATTTTTAAAAGAATTTTTTTATTTGTATACATTTCCTTAAATATTTTGTTTATTTAAGAATGTTTCTGATATATTGTAATCCTTACTACGCATCCGAGTCACCCCTTTCTATGATTTATTTTTCATAGGATGTGAAGAAGATTATTTTGACTCACCTATAGTGATAATCTAAGGAATATTATTGTAGTCAATGGAGATAATGTTGTTGTCATTTCCTTTTATAATGTAATGTAATGTTAATTTATGTAATATATTTTCCAATATTGCTAAACTGATCAGTCCATTGGGAATTGATTTCTTGTAATCATGACAATGTATTAAATTAATGCACTAACTCAGGGTAACTAGGGTCGGGGAATTATAGTTGGTATTAGAGGAAGTTTAGAAGAAACCTTGGAAATAGATTTAGATAAACTCTGATTTGATAATATTACCCTATGATTGACTTTGAAGATTAGTATCAAAGAATTTCCTAGAATTTTGGTAATGTAGAGATTTTTGGTATTTTCCATGAAATACATCCTTGTCTAGATATTAGTTGGTAGAGGTGGCTTTGGCAGAGATGTACCTACGAGGGAAAACTCTGACGAGGAGTTTCAGGCATGGCCTGGGGTATCTCGGTACACAAAAACAGGCCTTTCTGCACTCTTGGGGACGACACTCCCTGGGGATATGATTTGGATAATTCACAATTTCATTACAGGAAATTATGAAGGTTTCAAGGGTAAATACTTCTTCAAAGAAAACATTTTATGATTAAATATTATATGAATAATAATTTCATCTATCGTTAGGTATTTTACATGTTTATAATTATGCATTGAGATTCCTAAACTAACCTAGTTCATGCCAGTGTTTAGAAATGGTTCTTAGTAGAAGAAATGATAATTCTATAAAAACAAATGATCAAATGATTAAGAAGGATCATATATTTCATCGTATTAATAATAAATTTAAAAGGGAAATAGTCTCCCACATTTTCTCATCATATTAGGAAATAGAATCATGGTTTAATTAGATACGTAAAGAATTATCAGAGACTTATGGTATTGAAGAAAATAAAGAGAATAAAAGTATGGAAGAGAGAAAGATGGATAAAGGGAAGAGGGGGAAGAAGGATTTTCCCATATGTCATAATTGTTGAATGAATCACCTTGCTAAATTCATGAATGGAATGGGAATTAGTTTTATGTGTGGAGAAAAAGGACATCAAGTATGTGATTGCGAGGTTAAGATATAGGTTTCGATGATTTATCTGCAAGGAGTTGGGACACAATGTGAATCAATGTCCAATTCATCAGAGTATACCCCAAATGGCCATATTGGATAATAATCATGTTATGATACAACTGAAGATGAAGAAGAATGATTTGATTTTATATGTTTTAATTAATGTATTGTCTCAATTTAGTACTTTATTAATGATGTCTATGTTATAAAAATAATATAAATAATAGGATTTTAATGCATTACTATTTGATTAACAACTTGAGATTGTGTAGAACCAAGAAAACTGACTCAATAACATGTTAATTTTTTTGGAAAATGTATGGTTGAGTGAAAGATAAACCACAATATGGTTTTGATGTTGAGGTAGTGATTTTGGGATAATATATGATTGATTTGGATAAATCATGTTGGATATTCTTGAATACCTTGAAACCGATTAATGATTTGTATATTCCATCATTCATGGAGTTTACAACATTATTGGATTGAAGGAGTATATTTAGTATTCAATAAGGAATAATGGGGAATGAATTTAATCAATAATGTTTTTTGGTAATTAAGGGTGTTAGAGTGTTTTAAAATAATACACAAATAAGATATTCACATGTTATTACGTGGTTAAAAGGATCTTCATTGTGTTTACCTTCCGTATAAATTTTGGATAGTGTGTTTGGATAGAAGTATTTTGGATAATTCTAAAGGGTGGAATCAATTAACATTGATATTGGAAAATAATGTTATGGTTAAAAATTTCTTATGATTATAAAAAGGACAACACGAAGGTCAGGAGACAACCCATCACATATGTCAAGGCTATAAGACTTTAACACGCAACCAAAGAGCGAAAAGGGTGCATCACTAACCACTGGCCTACATGATATCTTGGTTTTTATAAAATAGGTTTTTTAATATTTCTAATTGATAAATTAAAAATTAATTTTTTGGAACCCAATAAGATTAGGATAAATAAAATATTTTCGAATTATACTATGTTTTGGAGTGAAAGATGAGTTTGTGGTTTGAATTAGTTGAATGATGAAACTCTACTTGTCATGTATATATATATTTCCTCTTATTATATGAATAAATTAATTCTTAAAAATTATTTAAGGGATATTAAAACAAAAAATGTGTTACCATAATTCCATATGTTTTGTTGAACCGGTGATATTTTATATCATCTTTGATTGATGGTTTTGAGGACCTCAATTTTACCCTTGTTTGTGATTGATGACCTCAATCACTCCCAAAAAATATTTACGGTTTCCTCCAATTGTATTTCTCTAATTTCCCCCAATGTTCTCCTAATCGAGATGATAATTTGGTGGTGACTTTTTAATTTCCCTTTCCATCAAATTAAGACTAAATTTTATTAACCTAATGTCCAATGTGGGTTTTCAACAAAGGTATTTTTCTATTTTTAAACATTTATTTTCTAAGAAAAAAATCCAATTTCGAGGATGAAATTTATTTAAGGTGGGGAGAAAGTAAAAACCCAAAATTTTATAGTATGTTATCTCTTCAATGTATTTCAATAACTTACGCTACCTGTAACCCTGAGTTCGAGCGCACCACGACTTACCAAACAAGCTGTTCAAAAAATAGTATATGAATAGTATTAACCAAAATTTAAATTTTATATATCCTATATAAATTTAAAATTAATATATATTTTTTTCTTAGACATAATATAAGAGAAGTTCAATTTTTATGATAAGAGAGGTATTTTTTAAAAAAAATGTAGTTTTCAGCCTTTTAATGGAGAACCCTTTTAAAATCGCAAATTTGAGACTTTTATATATTCAATTTAGTGAATTTAAATTATTATTTAGAAAATTGACATAAAAATTTAGTTTGTTTATATTTTTGATACTTTTCTGATAACTTTCATATTTTGATGAATAGTGAAAAAATACAAAATTTTAATTAAAAACAACTTTTTTAATCGAATTAATTTGTAATGTTAAATTAGAAATTTGAGTCATTTTAAAGTATAATTAGACTATATTTTTATTATTTCATATAATTTAGTTCATTGGATTTAATTTCACACTTAAACATCACATTAACAAGTTTCAATCTTTTGACAGTTATTATTTCATAGAAACACGCTTTCTGTTTTAACAACATGAATTAATTTTAAATTAATTTCCACCACTTATGTGTTTTGAATTTACAAAAATTGATTCCATATTTGAAAAAATTATGTATAAATTTTGTAAATATGTTATTTTTATTTTTATACATTATGAACATTTACTTCAGTAAATATTTTATTTACCATGGTTGAAGTGTAAATCCGTTAAATTAGAGTAAAAAATAATATTATAATAATATTAAAATACCCTGAAATGTGTTATATTCCTATTTTTTGATATATTTCCGACCATGGTCATCCTTGGGTCGATTTTGGGACTCCATGGAATCACAGAAGAGTTATAATGACACTTTATATAAAATAATTTAAATTGATTACAAAAAATGACCCAAACATATAAATTTTAGTAAAAACATTTTTACATGGGTTTTATATATTTTATCATTTCATCTATAAATACAAATTAGAAATTTAGAAATATTTATGACATAATAATGTTTTATTTATAATTTTTAGACAGTAAAATTTTTTTTTTGACAGAATGATGGTACAGTAATTACCTTATTAACGGAACAATCAAATAAATGTTATTGTAAATATTAAAAAAAATATAATTTGAATTTTTTAATTCCATAAAATAATTTCCTAGGTGAATATGAAATGTAAGTATGGATTAAATGTATTTTGATCTAAGTAATAAATTAGTGATGTCTTTCAACAAAACCAAATTCTAAATAGTGTCAAAATTGACATAAATGAGTTTTTAAAACAAATATTATATTATTATATTATATAATAATCCTAAAATCAATAGTTATTCTTAATAACTTATATAATAATAGGTACATAATTAATGAACCAATTGAGGTTCCCATAGAATTTTATATTTATTTTATTAACCAATTATTAAAATAATACAAGAATAACTGGAAAAGTTAAACTATTTAACAAAGAGTTAAATATAAACGATAAGGTTAATATGGTGACAAAAACCTGTGTTAAAAATATTTTATGAGATATTTCCATACCATAGACACATTAAAATCTAAATAAATCATTATCGAGCCATTATTAACTGAAAAGTATTTTATTATAAAATAATATTTCAATATTTTCCCGATGTGCCCTCACCTCTCATATAAAATGTCACTTCCCCTTCTCTCAAAATAACACCTCTAATGCCACTTGTCTCGGCCAAATCATGACCAAATATACTCCAAACATAATTAAATTTAAAATAGAGGCCTTATATTGATCATAAATCCAACCTATGGTGCCCTTTGTGTCAACTCAAAAGGAAACACCCGAAAAGAGGTAATAATTTCCCCACCCTCTTTCAAGTTATTTTCTTTTTCCACTTCCTCTTTATTTGTTGTTTCCCTAACAAAATAATAACTCCAGTACCTTATATATAATATGATGTTATTATAGATACAATACCACCATATTCATTATTTTATCCATCAGAAAATGACAAAGTCACCATACATGTGTATGTACGACTTACTGTCTCCACGTTGTGGTGTAGTTTGTTATTCAAACACTTCAATATTTGGACGAGTATAATAATGAGTATAAATGATGTAAATAGTAAATATAACATGTTAATGATTATTTATATATGATATACCATCAAATTACATATTATTTTACCATCCATATACGTATATTGTCTCTCGTGCATACGTAATGATTACTGTCTCCACGACGAGATGGGATTCATTTCCACATTCACCATTCAAAGATGATTATAAAAATATATATTATTAATAATTACGTAATATATGACATAATAATTATACTATATATATATATATATTTATGTACCTATAAATATCTTATTCACTTACTTTCGTTCAATATGATATGAAAACGGAAATGATGTTTATGCTTACGTACGGCCTACCATCTACATAAACGTTGCCTACCATTTAATATATCTATCTATTATAATTATTTATACTCTAAAAATATATGATATATAAATAAAGGTTTATATTATGGAATTATTATATCATTATCTAAATAATAGTATCATGAATAACAAGTTAAAACATGTTGGATATAGAAAGCGTTTATTACCCAAAATGTTAAATTAACAGAGAAATAATTATTAAAAGGGTAGTATAAAGTCATAAATAAATAATGTATTATAAAATAAATATAAATATGGGTCACTTATAATTTAATAACATACTATGGTCGTTATACATGAGGTTAAATATACCCTTGACCAAAGGAAATTTTAAGGTAATGGTTAATCCCCCAATATCATTATTATTAGAGATTATTTATGGTTATGTTTTTACTAGGACATATTTATTATCCATGTCCTTGCTTCATAAAAGAGTTTTCAAAGGGATTCCTTTTAAGGGAATCTTTTATTAAAACATCATTAAATGTTTTAATTATTTATTCTTCTTTACTATTCTGATTGATGTCCATGTTTTCAAAATGGGTTTTTAACGATATATTTATATAGTCCTGAGAGTCTATAAAATGATATTTCCATTACAATGTCTCAAAGTGCAATGAGATCCTTTGATTCAATAATTCCTTTAAATGGCTTCCTTTATAAATTGTGGGAATGTTAAATGTTTTCATGAAAAAGGTATATTTCTCTGAATGGTTTTTACAAATCATTTTCATCTATGTCAACATCCTTTGATGGATTTTAAATTTTTTTAAGTTTATTTATTATGATAAAAATAATCCATATTGTATTGATGGTTTTGTGATATTATTGGCTTTAGATGTATTATTTTAATACCATTCATGGTTTAGGGATAAAGTATTCACATTTCTTATGCTAGTTTTAATACAAATGTTTATGTTATGTTTAAACCATTTCATATGAGGACTGCAGTGGACATAGTCAGGGAAAGGTGGAGCCCGCTATAGCTCCTCAATGAATCGATATGTCTCATGATAAAAACTAGTTTCTTGGAACAAGGCTTTGATAATGTCTTATTTGTAGTCTTGGCCTAAGGCCTTGACTATGAGGTTATGATGTCCTAAATTATGCATTCCATAATAATGAAATTCTCTATTGATATTACATGTGATTATTCGATGAGTAGAATATTCATGTGAATAAGTAAATGGAATTATTTGATATATCATTGCCATATTAGTTTGAATTTTATGATTAAAATGATTTTTTTTTAGTTTTATACATTTCCAAAAATGTTTATGTTTATTTATGAACGTTTCTGTTATATTGTTACCCTTACTGAGCTTGTGAGCTCACCCTTTTTTATGTTTTGTTTTTCCAATGAGGCATAGATGTATATTAGGAATGACCCGCATGGATAATATAAGGTATTTCATTGTGGTCAATGGAGAAAATGTTGTTGTTTTTTTTAATTTTATAATATAATGTAATGTTCATGTATGCAATCTATTTTTCTTGATGGTTAAACTGATCAGTCCTTCGGGGAATAATTCCTTGTAATCATGAAAATGTTTTTAAAAAAATCTCTGAATCAGGGTAAATAAGGCCGAGGAGTTACATATCATGCACTCCTAATAGCCCTTTCACATTTCCATAGGACATGATGAAAATTCTAATGAAAATCTAGCACTATCATAATTATCGACATTAGTTGAATATAATCTAATAAATAAAGAATTGATAGAATAGACTCATTATAGCCGTATGATAGGTGGGGAACATGGAATGACCCATGATAAGGAATCATGAAACCACATAGTACCATCTCAATTGGTTGGGTGTACACAGGATCCATGAAAAATATATCATGAAAATTGGTAAGAATACGAGGTGTTGGGGCCTGTTATTTCCAACAGAAAATTGAAAAAATTTCCGACGACTATGTGAAGGATATTATTGAGAACAAAATTCCCACAAAGTTAAGCATCCCACTCTTAGTAACCAATATTACAACCAATGAGTCATCTATGAGTTAATATACTAGAAACAAAATTGGAGAATTCATGCACCATTCATAACCCACATCACATGATTGTTCACAGATCACATGAATATCAACTGTAAGGGAGTGTGAAGAACATTACACAAATTTTCAAGATCAAACTTGAATAAAAATAAATAAATATTGAAAAACCCATAAGCATTCTTAATACATGGTCTAAAAACAAGAACAAATGTAGATGACATAAACGAAGTACTTTCTCATTGTCTGTCATGCACTTAGCGTGAGTCAAATCATAACAAATGATATTACTATGAAACATTTCCTAGAACTCAGGAAACTCCTTTAACATGCTATTTTTGACATGAGAAATCCTTTGGACATGTCAAAAGAAGAAAAATGGTCCCCCTAGGCTCCCCAACTTTTTCTCGTAAAACCTTCAAGGATTATCACCTGAGCCATTCGACATTCCATAGTTACATCACCTGAATCATAAATTGTTGTCCGCTCATATCATTCAATTACCACTCTTGCATCTATCCATGAAAACCAAGATCTCATGGAACCATTTGGTTATGATTTAAAAGTCCCATGAGGCCCACCATTAATGGCATTCAAGACTCATGATGACTTCCAAGGGTGTTATACAAGACATGTGAAATCCTTCGAACCATGCCACATTAAGTCTCCAGACACCTCCCATATGTGTCAAGATAGGTCATGTGATGGCTTCTAGGACATGAAAACTAGGTTAGGCTATATCTACCAAACATGTCAAATGGGTCATGTGACACCCTCTAGATAAGAAGGCCAGGTCAAAAGGGTATCCCAATATTTTATATCTTTATCTATCCTCAGTGAATAATATGAAAATACAATGGAAACCTTCGAGTGTAATCCTCGATCAATGGACATAAAATTACTACGATTACTCCCAATTTCAAGATACATCGGCCCACTATTCAGTGTTTTGGAACTATATTGATCATATAGGGACTTCCATATGACATAACCATAATCTAAAAAATGAAATTGATCACATTATATCCATTATTTCCCACAGTGAGCATATATAACAAGTGATTATGTATTTACAGTGATAATGTCATTAGCACTGTACACCCAAGGGTAATAAGGAAAACCAGATCATTTTATCCCCCATTGAAGATACTATATAATATTTCCTTGATAAATTGGTCATAAATCTTGTTATAATCAACAAGCATTTCTAAGACTTCATGGATGTTCATAATTATTAGAGTGTGATCATAAACCATAACCTATCAGAAATATAAGGAGAAATTGAAAAACTATTACTCTAATTCCTACTATAACCATGATTTGGAGGATGTCTCCCAGAGACTCATGGTAAAAAATTTCTTGTCTCACCGACCACCAATATGTCCTCTCCAACGGATGTTAAACTTTATGATATTAGAAAACTATGTGGGCTATATTTCATAAATTAACAAGGATACATAGGATGCCTCATTATGGATCAATACCCTCCTCAGAATATTGACGAGATCGTTGTGTGTTAGTACATTCTGAACCATTTGGATATTTGACATCCACATTGAAAGAGGTTATTGACCATTATGGGTATCTTTGAATAACCTCATACAAATACATATGGATTCATTAAGGAGACAACACTCCCCTCAATTCATCACTCATACTCCCTTTCATTGTTTAATGACTGAATTAACTAATCACTAGTTTTTTCAGGGTAATAAGTCTTGTATCAGGATTTATAAGATATTTTCAAGCATATATTAAATCTATATTACAGTCTCGGAGATGGAAATAATTCCCCTTAAAATAGATTGATGATATCAAACTCCTTTTTTATTGAGTAATGTGAGTCCCCAAGAGTAACAGGGACTATAAAAAATATGAACATCGACCATTGGAATGTAGGTCTCTAACCATCTACATTTTGGGGAACCTTTGGGAGTTTATTGGAAATGTGATAATGCTTCCTAATGAGATAAACACATTTCTTGACTCAAAAACCAAATAAATCTACATAACCTAAATATATAATACATTTATATAAGCTTTATTGAATAAATTATTAACAAATAATATTATTCTCAGTGGAAATATACTGATAGAATATAATTTATAACTTATATAATTTATTTTTTTCAAGATGTAAATTATTTTAATAAAATATATTTATAGGTGGCATACATTTTTTAGGGGAATGAATGTATTTAATAAAAACATATTATTGTAATATTGAACACCCCATTAATTATTTTTCACCAGAAAATTATGTTACATAGAAAAAATGAGGTTATACATACGATTTAAATCACTCATGATTCATTTTATAATGTGATATCAACATCACTTTGATTGAAAAGTCTTATAAATTAATATTTTTCCTAATGACAATAATATTTCAATAATTCCATTTTTCATTACAATCTGGTCCAAATTTGAGCCCCTATTCTTTGGATGGAGTTTTAATGGTGTTAATTTCATTGATACACTGTGATGATCCACAAATCCACCTAATAGAAAAAATAATTATTTTTGTTAATAACCAATAAATTGAGGTAATATATAATAATTAATTTGGAAGATAAATCATAATATTTATTGTCCCATGAAACATTTATTTCAAAAAATGGTACAACTGGTTTAACTATTAATCTATCGGTTAAATTTATACCGCTTTCAGTTTACCTTATTATTCATTATGTCTGAACATATTAATTCTAAAAAAATAATCCACATAAATCAAAAAATCTATATTTTCCATGATATTTCTTAATACATAGATAAATAAAAAATCATGGAACACAGTCATCCCTGTGATATAATATACAATCAGCATGCAATAATTTTACATCATCCAGGTGAATATTAATTTTATATAAAATTAAATTACACGAAGAATGAAAATGTAAATTTCCACGAAATATTAGACAAATAAAATACACATTTTAAAATATATTCAATATATTCTATAAAAATTCATCACATTATTTAGCATTCTATACATATCATAAATAATATTTTTGATTATATACTTTTTATTGAAAACATATGAAAGGGTGATATCACATTTTAAGTAAGGGTATACATGAGGGTCATCAGTCAATGAAATTTTTTTCTATAATGTGAAAAACTTGTTATGAGGACATAATGAATGTAAATAAACATATCATAATAATATAAATAATAATAAAAAATTAGTTCATAAATAAAACATTAACAAAGAACCCTTTGCAAATTTCCTAAAACATGAGGTATGATCTTACAATTTGTGGCCATGATATATGCCAAATATATAAATAAAAAATAAAAAAATATTTTCATGGAAATATAATAAATTAAAATAATTATGAAATTATTCACATAATTTACTGGGAAATAATCCTTTTGGTAATATATTAATGTTTAGATAAGCTCACAAGAATGTTATTGGGATTCGACCATCATCCTATATACCATAGGTCATAGGAATACCATTCACGTGCCCTTGGTCTTATGATAACTACCTATGTATCATTTTTGAGTTCATTATATATAAGACGTCACTCAATTAATTGGGGGTATTTTAACCGACCAACTGGTAATATAATGATAAATCATACATACTTTTTTTAGAACAACATTATTTAATTCATAGTTGAATCTTGGTTAACATAACCCAGAAAAATAAAATAGTTTTATGAAAATATTTCTATGAAATTATCATTTTAAATACAAATATATAAATTTTATTATGTTATTGAAGGTATTTGAGTTAATGAATATTAATAAATAATTTATTCTATAAAAAATAAGATAATATTTTATAAGAGTACAACAATTAAAATTATAAAATTTAACTAAACATCTCTTTAAATTTTTAATCATTTTTTTTAAAATTATATAAAAAATGTAATGTTAAATTTAATTATAAAAAAATCAATAAAAGTGACATATTTTCCTCAACTATAACTAAATATAATGGTAGGTAAATGTGTTAAAGTGTTAAATGTTTAAAAATGAATATTTTTTCTCATTTTACAAATATGATCAATGTTGAGTGAAATTGAAAAGGATACTATTTCAAGAATTTTTTATATATATATCTATGAATTTTGAAAAATACCATAGAAAATAATAGAAATTCAAATAATATTGTTCATAAAACTATAAACAGAAAAAATATTAGAGAAAAGTTTTATAGAGAGTAGATAAATGTTAAGATTAATTTCGCATACACACATCTCTTTGATATAGTTATACCAAAAATAAGTTGTAAAACTATAAAAGTAAAAATTTTACTCATTAAAAATTTTACTATTTAAACATTTAGGTGATTTGAAAATGAAATATAGTAAAATTCGTGATTATGGAAACTTATTCATAATAATCAATCATTCGATACAATATTTGAATAAAAATACATAACATTTACCATAAATTTACATATTTCTACATTGAACTCTTGAATAAAATAATTAATATTCTAAGTATCATATTTAATAATCTTATTAATATATAATAAAATATATTTTTCCAAATTATATTTATTCATTAATTTAAAAATTGTTAGCCAATATTTATTTTAATCATCAAATATTAATGAATTAGATTATTTCGTACATGTTTAATAATGGAGATGGAAGTCCTCATGTATTTATACTATTTACCTCATTCATGTATTATAAATGTTATTTATATCACATTTTTTAAATTATTTATATATCTATAGGTTCATTGAATAGATATTTGGGGTATGGTTTGTGAGAATATAATTCTGAACAGGCATTATTCGTGTAATTTTAAACAACTATGAGTTACTTGATGATGATAATTAATTTTTATATAATAACTATATATTTATAATAATGATATATATTTCTCCCTATAAATATATATTACATATATTGTGGTTATTAAGAACATTTATGATGGATATGGAGAAGATAATATAGCACTATTCATGTAGGCTTTCAAACTGACCCATACAAGAATGTGTTCTACAATATACAATGAATGTGTTAAATTAAATAAAATATATGTATTAAATTATATTACCTAAATGAATTATAAAAATTAGTAGATTGGATAATTATATTTTTTAATATTATATATGATGATATAAATTAAATGATTAATGAAATAATTTCTACCAATAGTGGTGAAATATATAATCCTCAAGACGAGTTACCTTAGAATGACGGTAATAGGACTTATTATTTTCAAAAATGGAATAAATATTTAGAATATAAATCTTTGTTATGTCAAATGCTTAGGGATTCAAGAGGATTTTTTAGGAATATATTTGTTTTGTGGGTGTAATTGATATCTTTTGTAGGTTAAAATTATAATTATATCAATAAAAAATAATGTTATGTGAGACGAAAAAATATAATCACAGAGGGTTATATCAGTTAAGAGAGGGGATATATGTTATAAGGATTTGAAAATGTAAATAAAATTATTTATTAATATCATTTTTAACCATTTATGTCCTCATGACTTAGCTAATGAGAAATTGGAATCTATTTCAGTAGCTGTCACCAATCTCTTGGCTAATCATGGAACCCAGAACTCAATGTAGACTCTCAATAAATATTCCAAACCTTATACTATCACTAACTCATTAATGGGTCACCCATTTACATTGTGTTTGGCATTGCAACACTTTTCATGTCTTATGACCGACTGTTTTTCCTTATTGACATCTGTTGCTCGGGCAATGGCCTGAGAATTATGATCCATTATGTAAATTCTATCTTTAATAGCTTAGTCCACAAATTACATTAAAATAAGGAAAAAATGACCAAAATTAAACATCAAATAATAAAAACTATGTAATATATTGAATAATGAATAGGTAATATCTTAAAACATTTATAATAATTATACATAATTATTTTTTTGTTTAATATTTTTAATGTGATTCCACTTGAAAAATAACATTAAAATGGTTGTAGATTATATTATAAAGATAAAATAAACATAATATAGTGAAAATTTAAATTTAAATATAAATTTTATTATTTATAAAATATTATATCAACATAAAATTATTTTTATATTATTTTTTAAAAAATCCCATAAAGAATTGATGTTTTAAATTGTAATTTTATAATATATGTAGCTTTTCTGTATATATTTAATTTTCTTTCAAATTATTAAATTGAAAATTTTGGAAACTAATTTAATAATTATAACATTATTACATGATTTATCCTTGAAATTTTAGATAAATATGATTTCATAAAAAAATTTCCTAAAATGATATATTTTATAGTGCTAATAAAACAATTATTATTATAAATAAGATAAATTTTAAGAAATTATTATTATATAATTAGGAATATGAAATTTATGATTAATTTTTCAATGAATTTTTTTATAAATGTAATTAATATTTTTCTATTTTTTATAATTAATTCCCATATTTCGAAATTTATAACAAAGAATATATTTTACAAAATTCATTATGAAATAATAATTTTAAATTTGATTTTTATCAGTTTAAATAATTGAACCAAATAAAATATATTTCAAATTTGGAATCATTTTTCCAATATTCATAGTTTTTTCTGTTTTATTATTTATTATAATGTATAATTTACTATAGTCAATGGAAGTCACCCTTATAAAATCAGAATATATAGGATTTACCTTTTAAGATTAAAAGGAATCTACGATTTAAAATTCTTGTTTGGTAATATTCAGTTTATGCATTGATTAGCCATGTCACTTCATATAATAAATTTTTTATCAATATTACCTAACTGAGACAATCCACTATTTATTTTTTTGGGTATTTAAAAATATTCAATCCATAATCACTTTTGAAAACGGATTTTCTATCCTCAATTTCCCTCACACCATAATCCAATATATACATCAAATGCAATATCCAATACTCTCATCAAAACACATAGAAACATTAATTGGTTATGGATTTATCAAAAAACTATGTATAAAATTCATGAACAACTTTCTAATGGATATAATATAGGAATAGTGGAGATTAAGGTGAGACCAACAATGCTATAATTCAATGTAACTTTATTTCAGGTTACTATTAATAGTGACATGTAATTTTGAATGTTATTATTAATTGGGACCCATAATTTTGAATTTCGAGACTATGATAAATATGTTTTCTATATGAAAAAATTTTCAGCCCCATTTTCAATAATCAAAACATCTTTATAAGCAATATATTGATGTCAAAAGATTAATTGGATAATAAATATGTATATTAATAATAAAGGGTACTATACTATTAGTTTTAATAAATTTTATAATTTAACCATTTTTTAGTTATATCGTTCGATACATTATTTTGAATGTATTTTTTTAATCATTATAATATCCTTTAATATTTCCTTTAATATAATAAAGATATTTTATTTTTCATCAATTCACTGTAATCCTCTAAATATCGGATGATACATTCCTCTCAATAAAAAAAGGAACCATCAAGACCATTTTCATGCCTAACTATCCAATGTGGGTTGGAAGAAATTTTAATCTACTAAAAAAAATTTAGAATAAAATTTATTTGTCATTAATTTAGGGGTTTCACCTATATTCTATATATTGACTGTTTAGGGATATTATAGTCATAACAATATACCCATAAGTAGTTTGGTCAAAATATTTAATGATTTATTATATTTATTTAACGGTAGTTATATTAAATTATACATGTTTTCATTGGACACACAATTTATTTCCATTAGTTTTTATTAATGTGTTATAATAATTATCTTTTAATCAAGAGACATTAATAAAAATAGATGAATTATAGGCGGGGTCCCATGAAATAGTCCGATTAATTGGATAAGGATCTATATCTCATGATAAATATTTATTAATATTGGAATCATTATTTTGTTTCTATATAAAGATTTAAAAAAATTATCCATAATACAATACATGAATTTACTGTCTTTGGAACATGATGAACATGAATGTTTAATATTCCCAACACAATGTTTGGAAATTTTTATTATTCATAATGTTTTAATTTCCATATGATTATTATTATTCTATTGTTAATTTTTGAGCTTTTTTTCAAGGTAATGTCAAAATTTCATTCCTTATTCTTTGATTTATAAATAGTTCATAGTTTGGTATATTTTTTGTTACTTAATAATCATATGGTCATTTTTTAATTACCTACAATGTTTTTTCATTGTAACTTTGTTTACCCTTACTGAGAATATGTGGTCACACCATTTTAATATCTATATATCACAGGTTATGAAGATAAAAAAACTATGTAATATTAGTATTGGTTTTTTATATGTGACATTTGAAGGAGATGATGAAGATTTATTATGGATAAATGTTTTGTCCTCATTGTATAATAAAATGTTCATTATTATGAATGGAATGGGTTTTTTGAGTAAATTAATTATACAAATTCAATAACTCTCTATTCTTAAAATCTCATTGGTCTCTATTAAAATTATATTTTTTTTATATCTTGTATATATATGGTCACAATATTGGGATATTATTTTTAGTATTAGATCATGATTTAGATAAATGTGGAATTTAAAATAATGTATTTTTTTGATAAATTGATTGATAGAAATGTCATAAATGGTACATAACTAATGGTTTTTATAACATAGAAGGTAAGGATAACCCATTTTGTAATATGAGGTAATATATAATTTATTAGGATATTATCATAATAAGAAATTATGGAATGATCATTATTAGGGGTATTTCAATGTATATGATAATGTTATACTTTCTAGGTAAATTATGGATTGTGTGGTTATCATAGAAATTAAATCCCTCTCAATATACTATCATCAAATTCAGTTTTATATAATACATTCCTTGGTTAAATATCCTCGAAAACAACTTATTTGGAATTATACTATAATCACCTGGTGCATGAAAATGTGGAATAACTACATAAACTATATTACACTCTTGGATGAGATGCTTTTTTAATCAAATCTCCATTAAGAAAAATTACAGAGTATTTAAACATTTTTTTAACTAATTATCTTAGAGAACCTTGAAAAAAATTGAACCTAAAAATTAAATAAGAATTAAATATAGTTATTTGTTGAAGATGATTTATAAGATAATAAAAATTATTTTCCCATTTAGGAAGAAATATTTATATTGTTTCTATGAAACACATTTTTTGGATATTTTCATAAAAATAAGGGTTTTCTATTTCATTGAAACGTGAATTTTTTTACATGCTAATAATTTTTTTGTGTTTGACACATTTATTTGAGTTCATAATGGGTTGATATATTTTTGTGTTGTTTTTGTATTTTACAAGATGTGTATTGAATGTTTCTAGACCTTTTCAGGGTTTGTGAAAGGGTTTTAAATTAGTAATAAAATTGTACAATGAGGTTTTCATGGGTTTAACATGGGTTTTTCGGGGTTTTTTCATTGTTTTTTCATTATTAATCATACCATGAAACCTTTATTATGGTTTTACCATTATTTTATCTTGTATAAACAATGTATGTTGCCTAGTTTCAAGGCTTTTTCAGGGTTACACTATTTGTATATCCTAAGTGTGCAACATTTCAGGGTAAATGGGAATGATTAGTACTAACAATGTAACATAGACTAGGTTAACATTGAAATGTTAATTAATTTTCCATAAATTTTAATTAAGGACCTTAATACCACATAATCATACATAATCTCTTCCCACTCAATCAAAAAATAATCATTAGGGGATTGGTATCCCAATAGAGGAATTTTAATCCCCAAACCTAATCACATGGAGGATTGAAGAAACAATTGAAGCATTAATCACCTATTGTGATATATTATTCTTCTCATGGTGTGTTATCCCTCATATTCTATTAATTCATTCTTCCTATAAGATATGATAGCCTTGTGAATCATTGGATCTTGGTTGATTAATGTGGAATTATATATAAATGATATATTATTTCTTCATTCAAGATATATATTCCTATAACCAATTATCTCCATCCGGGGAATAACAAATTATATCCATTATAGAAGGATTAAGAATAATACATGCAGGGTTTTCTATAAATTCTCTTGGGTTTTTAATTATTTGTATATTGAAAAATTCACAGAATGTTTTTCTCAATTTCCTACATTATCTCTTTTAAAAATTTCAGTGAAATTACTAATAAAAGCTTCATTGAAAAATTCATACTTGGACTAAATGTGGTATTAATTAAATGGATATAATCATGAAATTAATAACCATTTTATAAATATATTTAATTCAATTTTTTTACGGACCTCATAAAATATAATACTGGTGAAATCGAGGGATCTGAAATGGGATTTGATTTATTAAATTAACACTATTTTATTTCAATTAAATTAATTAAACTATTTGATGTTTTATAAATAATGTTTAAAGAATGTATTTATTGAATGAAAAAAAACAATTTGAATGATTTTACCAATGTTTTGGAATTTGTATTCATGGTTTATTTTAAATAAATAAATTTTTTACTTGCAAAGAGTTTACAAACACATGTTTTTAAATGTATTAAATTATTTTAAAATTTTAATAAACAAATTATGTTGTTTAGGGGTACTATGAAAAGAATTATTGTTTTAGAGTCTAATTTGGAATTTTTATGATTAATTGTGAATGGAAGCGTATATTATTACCCTTTTTAAAATTTAATTGTATGAAATTTTTTAATTGAAATTGATTATCCATGATGGCCCATTTGGAACATTATAATAATTCTCACAGATAATAATCTCTTAATTTTACCATGTTTTACTATTATATATCCAATTTTTATAGTGGATGAAAAAGGTATTATATACATTGAGAATATTTATGGGCGACTTTGCGATGTTGTTGATAAGGATCCCGATAGGATCCTTGAAACATTTTTATCTAGCCCCTTATTTAAAAAATTCATGGGAACCAGGAATGCTCGATGTAGTTATATATATATATATATGTCATTAAAAGACTTTCACCCTTCTAGTGGATCTATTGTGATTGTGAATGTTTAAAAATATAGACATTCATCCCATATAGTGGGTGTTCCTAGAACTTGTTTTATTTATATGTGTGTGATTAGATATATTCTCACCAATTAGTCATTTTTTTAATAATATTATTTAATCTTCGGCGAACCCACTATCAAACATTGGCTATAAAAATGAAATAAATATACTTGATATCAATATAATACAAAATTGTTTGCACTAGACTATCCCTATTTTCTTCATTTATTATTGTTACTAACCTTTACTCAGTTGTATTTATTTTAATTTTTCATTAAATATATTCCTTATAATATTAAATTTTCAGTAATTTCTATCATTTTAAGATTAAATTATTTTTAATTCATTTTTAGAAAAATTTTATTTTATAAATGGTGAAATTATATTTTTTACAGGTTTAGTTTGATAAACCAAATTAAATGATTAACACTACATTTTAATACAAATCCTAAAAAACTCATTAATTTACTGGTCTCTCCTATATTGGAATTTCCTTATAAAAAAAATTTGAAGAATCATTTATAAAATCCTACTTGGATATTTAGCTCACATTCTACTGGTATATTTTGGTTTTAATGGTCCCTTATAATATTATAGAAGTTTTTCATTATCTAACTATCCTTTGTTTTTTTTAATTAGGGTATTCAAGGGTGGGAAACTATGGACTTTTTGGGTAGCCATGAATCACATAGTGATGTATTTTTGTTGTTATGTTCCACTTTTAGTTTTCTTAGTGTCTCATTGTACATGATATTTATGTATTTATTGAAATATATATAATTATGATTCCAAAATTACTATATTATTTTAATATTTTTAGGGTGATATAATTCCCCATTATTATTTATTTATGCATATTTTATTATCGCTAGCCTATGGAGATCAGGAACACCCATCAGGTTAGTGTAGATTCGGCGTGGATGTTTGATTAGATGATATTATGGTTTAGTTCATTATAAATGATATTAGAGATGAGCATTTTCTTAAATTATAAAACATGAATTCAATAACCTAGCATAATTTGAAGTGGTGGGGGTACATCGTATAATAGAGAATAAAAAATGTGTTAGGATTCAAGAGGTAGTTTGTGAGAGGGTTCTTGATCACCACAACATCATTGTGAGAATTTATTTACTAGGAAGGTTAGGGAATGGTTCATTCATTTGGGTTATTGTTTTTCAGATGAAAGCATATTATTATAATCTCAATGATATTATTCTTTATTTTTGAAATCTCTTATGTGTTTATAAAACCATAATTGTAGGTTGAAAATATTGGCACCATTTTTTCATGGTCTGAGAATCTATGTGTAATCAATGTTTAAAATGTGTAAATGAAAACAAGAAATGATTTTCGGTTTATGAGATTTTCACCATCCCATATAACCAATAAGTTTTCAATTCTATGTTGGTTCTATACATAAAACCATATCCATTTTCTTACAAGTGACATCACTTCTGTGGGTTTGGTTGTCAGGGTTATGGATGTGGGTTGTTATGGATGTGCAATGTTCTTTTAGAATGTTTTTGTAATGACAATAAAGTGTTCTTTATGAATTTTTTTATAAACTAATTTCAATGAGTAATATGTGATATTATAAAATTATATTTTAATTAAAAAAATGGTTTGACATGGAATATAATTTAAATGGTCTTGATAATTGGAAAATGGGATAAAATATTTTGATAACATGGAATAAATTACATGTGATATTATATATTTTTATAAATCATAATTTATTTATAAGAATATTTAAATTTAAAAAGTAATGTGTAGTGTTTTATAAATGGTGAAATCTTATGTGTTGTGAAATCAATGATTATTTTATTAAATTTGGTCGTTATATTGTTTAAAAAAGTTTGTTTCATGTTTGATTATTTGTTATGAATGATATTTTATGCCTATGTTTTGGGATTATCAATAATTTCATCCTTAAATTCCATTATTAATGTTTGATTGATTGTCCAATAGTCCATCCCTTAGGGTAGTACTCAAATTTTTTAAAAATTAAAATTACTTTTATTAGAATTCACCTAGAATACATATTTTATGATATATCTATATACTTTCCTTATTATAAACAACATATTATAATTTTTATTGGTGTCATCAACATTCTTATAATGGATAACGAGATTCTCTTGAGGCAGTGATGTGTCTTGAAGAATTTGATGTGATCTTTAATACTATTAATTTCCATGACTCACTAAAGGTCATGTTAATCTACTATTTATTAGAGGGTACCTACCTAGAGTGGTGTGATATTATTATTACCTCTTTTATTTATGATTTAATTTCATGGGAATTTTTAATGTCAGTCAACATTCAATGGTCTTTTCTTGATGATGTGATGAATGGGAATGTTTTTGAGTTATTGTGAATAATTAAATATCATATATCTATTGGAATAAATAAAAATATATTCACATATTTGGTTTTTTAATACATATATTTCTTAGTAAAGAATTTAATAATATTTCCATTTTTATAAATGGCCTTCAACCAAAACATGTATCATTCATGCCTTCAAAATTGGTGATATTTTTTCTAAAGATGCATGAAAGGGATTTTTTACTGGAATTGGTGCTCGAAAAACAACATGACTTACTGATCTCAACATGATAAATTAATGATTTATGGTTTATTCATAGTATATTGAAATCATGTGTGTATCCAGTGTGGGTAACCTAGTTATTATTTGATGTTGTGATTGAAATGTTTGAGAGTTTGAAAATGGTGTGTCCACTTAGTTCACTTTAAGTGGTTTTTTTATTTTGGTAAATTGAAATGGAAAATTACTATTAGGAATATCTTCCCTTAACTATGGGGAATCATATGATTCATTGTATTGGGGATCCATACATAGGCCTTCACGTGAATCTTTTCAAGTAGTCGAGGAGATTGTAGTTTTCAATGGTAAATGATTACCCATCATTTTATTTATAATAAGGAAGTGGAAATTGTATGATATTTCCTTCTTGTGGATTGTCTATTTCTAGAATCTCTTGGTATCATATTATATGTGATTATATATTTTGGACCATGGTTTTGGTCAATTTTTTATAGAGGTAATAATTGTCATGTTTCTTGATATCTATTTTTCTGTTCATTGGATTGCTCTTTTTCTGGCATTATGATTGGGGATTTTTTTTTGATTTATTGGACGATATCCCTCATGAAATTGTAGTGACCTATTTTTCACTAACCATGTGGTTTGATCTCCTTCAAGTTTTACTTGGATATACCTTGGGATTTTTTTGGGTAAATCGAATGAATTGTATTTTGATTGGCCAGACACCCAGTCATGCCGACATTTGATATGATGAGATCATAGAGGAATGAGTCTCAGATTAAAACATACTAGGTTCTAATTGAGAACATACCCAAGGAATAATTCATAGTCAATTATTTTCCATTCTAGTGGTTTATTGATCATTGATTTTTTCTACATATAGAATGGTTGATGTATATTCATTTGGTATAAGGTACATTCATTTATTCTATTGCACCATTATGGATAGTCATAATTGGTGGGAATACTTATGCTTTTTCTATAGTATATATCATGTTTTATAATGTGAAATGATCATATTGAGTTGATCTTGGGGATGTGTCTGAGATATTATCCTTTGAGTGAGTCTCTATTTTTCAGCACAGATGTTTCACCCCAAAGTTTATTTCAGGATGTTCTTGGTGTGTCATCTGGTTCAATATTTTGGACATGACTATTTCTAGGGATAGAATTTTTTATGGTTGAGAAGTTATAACATATAATTTTTAATATTTATGGCTGTTTACTGTCACGACCCATCCCCCAGGCCCTATTCCATGTCTTCCCAAAACCCGCCTTCAATAGGCCAGGGGTTGGCAACTAGAACTGGAATGGTGTATCGCTAAAATTGAATAAAATTACCTTTAAACCTATACAAACACACCATCCAAGAACAAAACAAGATGCAACCGCAATGTAAAACTACAGTAGTGAAAGTGTGTACAGAAAATTCAGGGGTAAGAATACAAGCTTAACGTAATGATACAAGACAACAGAAAAAAGAAAATTTCTAACGATATCATCCACCTTGTATCCTACCTAACTTATAGGTATAGCTCGTCTCCATAGCTCACTATGTAAACTAGTCACCTCCGTCTTCCATCTGGTCACAGCTCCTAATGTCTCAGCCAAGCTTCTCATCACATGCATAAGAAAAAACAAGCCGTGGGAGTAGCCTCTGCCTGTGTGAGTATAAAAATACCCAAAAGGGACCTAAAGACCCCCAAAGGTCTCTCAGAATTCCAAATAGGGATACTACAAAACAATATCTCAATGATAAAGAAAAAAGAAAAACACTTAAATCCAACTAGGTTTACATATCAGTGTTTGGGAATAAATATTATTAGTCATAAAATATATCATTTTATTCTATTAGAATGTTTCCAAAACTGAACCACGAAGGGGTTGTTCCATTTTCAATCCACAGAGGGTCTTATGTTACTGATCCGCAATGGGAAGCTCTAAATTTGGTCCTCATCAGGTCACGAAAAGATGATATATGCATATTCTCAAGAATTCTGATCGGCACAGGGTCACTATGATGCTGATCCACACTGGGTCTCTAGAATTTTGATCCACATAGGGTCGTTATGATGTTTATCCACACAGGGTCGCTATGATGGTGATCCACTTAGGGTTTCAATGATGCTGATTCACACAGGGTCATTATGATACTTATCCACATAGGGTCTCGGTGATACTTATCAACACAGGGTAACTATGATTCTAATCTACACAGGGTAACTATGATGCTGATCCACATAGGATCTCTCTTAAATGGACAGTCTTCCATAGGATTTCCAGCACCAAACGCACTTGAGTTTTGTAGTATATTTTCCTCAAGATATCATTTGAGCCTCAACTACAATGAAATTCTTCAAATAATTAACCCAACAGTCTTCAATGTCATATGGTTCCCAACGTGACAGATGACGAGTCAATTAGATGCCCGACCTGTGAGTTATAGGCATTTTAGTGCCGAGGGACTGGTTGGATTCGGGTTCGATCCTACCCAGACATACTCCAAATTTCTGCAAAACTCAGGTGTTGTATCTCAAAAGGACCATCTCATTAAATGAATTCCATTTCAACCGATAGTTTGTTAAACTTACATATGGTTTTGAGATAAGATCATTTAAGCATATCTTGCCCAAAAAGGGTCCGGGTCCGGTCCGCCCTGGTCGGACCGACCCGACCCACCCTATTCTGGGACAGCCCGACCCAGTTTTAGTCGACCTAATTCGGTTTGGCTCTAGCCTTGGCCTGACTAGGCCCATCCTAAACTGGCTAGACCCGCTCGAGTGGGATTAGCCACAGTGTGCTCGACCCATAGTGTCTCGGTCCATCCCTTCCCACATCGGTTGGGTGTGGTCCTCCAGATGGATAACCTATGCAGAGAGGGGGGGGGGGTCTCTCTCCATTTTGAAAGGGAATAATTTCATTCCCCCTTGAAATGAGGTCCCACCTGGCATCGCCTCACGGTCAGTGGGACCCACTGGGTGTGAATCCCTTTCCCCTTCTGTTGCGGTTTCGAATCCACGACATCCTCACCGTGGCGCATGATGGCGCGACACCTTCCACCAATGTGGCTGACCAAATGTGGGCCGCCCCTACTGTCGCTGAAGCAAGATTCCATAGTTCCACTCAGATGTGGAAAATGGTGCACCACCCACTACACAACCGACCAGCCAATAATGGTTTCTGTGGTCGCCCACCATCCCCAGTTTCTGACGTCGTCGCACCTGTACCACAATGGTTGATCTTTCGTAGGCCACTAGGTGAGCTCTGTTGGTCTTTTGTCACATCCAAACGCCCTTAGGGGCCTCCTGGGTTACTGTTGTTCCTGTAGGGCTACCAAATTCAAATTTTCATCGAGTTCAAACTATGACCATGAAAAATGTGACAAAATCAAAGTAGATGCGGGTCCAACCCTTGTTTTTTTGGCACGCGCCCTCTACATTAGCATCATTACAAGAATGTAGAAATTAATTCATCATTGATAAACTATAACCCATTCAATACAATCATGATACATCATTATTTCCATGAACTAGAAAAAATAACTTTAATTTACTCAAAAACACCTACCTTGGAATCAAAGGTGATGTCGCGGTAGGGGAAGAAGAATCCATGCTTGATGAAGTCAATGGCTTTCATTAATCCTGGATTGATACCTCCAATGTGGTTTCTCATGCCTCCAATCAGGTTTGGTGAAAAATATTTCAATACTTCGCCAGAGGATCCTCACAGCTATCTCAAAAATCCATTCCCAAACCTCATTTAAATTGAGGTAGAAAGGTGACTCCAAAACCAGATATTAATGAGTCCCATTAATGAATAGACCTCTTAATAAATCAATGGTGTGGTTAAAAAACCATTACTCATGTAGTTAAAGTGACTAATAACTCAGTGGTCCCACCACCACCACTCAAACATTGGTATAAAAATAATATAACAATTTTATGTCATTTTATTATTTATTAAATTGTCTAAAAACTAACACTATCTCTCGACCATCTATGGTTGAAGTAAATCCCCCCTTATTTGAATCACAGTGCTGCAGATTCAATGGTGCCAAAAGTATTTTAATCTGAGCACCGATTCAAAAGATATAAATTTCCACCCATGAATTTTCTAAACATTCCTTAAACAATGTTCAAAAATCCATCCCTAGGACACCGAGCATCAGAATCGAACACAGTTAATTTTATAAGGCTCGTAATAATATCAAATAATTTAAAACAACTTGATTGGAATATATGGTATTTACGTTATCCAAACCTTAGGGATAATCATCCCCAAAAGATACAACAATAACTAGGGAAACAAATGGGGGTACTGAGTGCATTTCCAGGACTCCGTCTCCCATGTGATCTCCTTGAGATTTTCATGCTGACAACGAACTCCAACAAGGGGAATCAACCATCCACTTAGAACCTGCTCCTGTCGATCCTCTATCTCCACTGGTAACTCTGCAATTGTCACCAAATCATTGATGTATAGCTTGAACCAGTCAATAATGTGTGATTGATCATGCACATACCTCTTTTGATATGACACATGGAAAACATTATGCACTCAGAGCATCTGTGGGGGAAAAGCTAGATGGTACACCACCTAGACTAATCTGTTGAATATCAAGAAAGGACAAATGAACCTAGGAGATATCTTGTCACCCTAGAAAAACCACTATAATCTACATTGGGTTTAGACCCATAGTAATACATGGTCTCCCACATCAATCTCTATTGATCTTCATTACCTGTTGGCATAAGACTTCATCCAGCTCTATGCAGTCTCCATCCCCTCTTGGATGATATGCACCTTCTTTGTTTTAACATGTACCACCTCTAGAACCATAAGCATTGAATCCTCTATGTATTTCAAGTATAGTGGTGATCTATATGGTCACCCATAAATGGCCTCAAATAGAGCCATTATATAGGTGGAGTGAAAACTGTTATTGTAAGAGAACTCCACCACTGGTAGGTGGTCCTCCCAAGTACATCCAAAATCGAGGACACAAGCATGAAGATTGTACTCGAGTGTTTGAATGGTCCACTCCTTATATCCATCTCTCTAAGGATGTAAGGTAGTTCTCAATTTTAGCTAAGTCCTAAATCCCTCCTATAATCACATCCACAAACAGGATGTAGAAAGATAATTTTTATCGGAGATGATCGTCTATGGCACCCCGTGATGCCATACAATATCCTTTACATAGAGACATCCTAGGGACTCAACTAATCCCATCTCATGAATGGGTAGAAATTGGGCTTACATGGAGAGTCATTCAATGATCTCCCAGATATAATCATGGGTCCTAGATGTATGTGGTATCCCATCCATGAATTCCAGGGATATACCATTTCACATTCACTCTGGTAACTCAAGTAGTTGAGATAAGTATACCAGTACCTGATGCACGACCTTCAGTTGCTGACCAGTGAGTCATCGTGATATGAACTCTACCACTACATTTCTAATCTCTGGCCACTACTTCTAACTCCAGTGGTCCCGGTACATCTTCTCCAATCCAGGATATACCCCCAAAAAGATGCATGTAACTCCCTAAACACCTCCTCCATAGTGTCATCGGTACCATAGTACATCCTATAAAGAGAATGATGTTCTCCCTACCTTCTTAAAATCATTTAGGATCTTGTCCATAGGATATATGAGAACATTGGGCCTCACAATCTACAATCCCATGTTATTCCTCCCTGACCCGTGGATGGAGTGGGGGGGTAATTTTCATAGACTGATGTTGTTCTTATTAATAAATATCCACAACAGATAACTTCAATGTGGCTAGCTACTCTATCACCTCACTCAGCACCTGAAGAATAGACCTCCTACTGAGTGTGTCATCTCCTACATTCCCCATCCCAGGAGTGTATACTATCCCATAGTCATGGTCTTGGAGGAACTCTAGTCATAACAAATTTCTTCGGTTCATGTCTTTCAGTATGAATATATACTTGATAATCTTTTGATCATAATAGACTGTAAAATGATTTCACATTATGTAGTGTCGCCACATCATCAGCACAAAGAACACTTTTGAAAGCTCTAGGTCAGGGGTAGAATTTTTCATCTCATGATGTCATGACATCTATGAGACCTATGCAATCACTTCTCGCTCTGGGATCAGGGCACAGCCTAGTCCAGTCCCTGATAGAGCGTAGTAAACTACATACCCAATGCCCTCTTCTGGTAGCCTAATGAAGGGGTCACTTTTCAATCCCTGCCTCAGCTCCAAGAAAATCTTCTGTAATCTATCCATCCACACAAAGGGATTCCACTTCTTTTTCAATGCTGAAAAGTGTGTCACAAATACAGAAATGTTAGGTACAAATATCATGTACTACCCAACCAATCTCTGTAATCTCCAAACCTCTGTCCCACTCCTCGGTGGTTCCCATGAATGAACTGACTATATCTTTGAGAGATCCACTGCATCTTCAGCCTCCGATATAACGTGTCGCAATAAGTGGACTTACCATATCCATAAATGATCTTTTAATGAATACCATAATTCTAGTTTTTATAAAAACCTAGTTCTTATTATTGAGTTACTGGTTTCTTATTTTCAATTTTCCTTATGTTTTTTGGAGAAAATGAGGAAAATGGGGGGAATAACACACTTTGTGGGTACATGTTGTGTACTTTACCACATTCTATGTATTTATGGTTGTGTTATTACACTATAAGGTTAATAAACACACTTTGTGGAACTGAGTTTCGTGGGTGAGGTGGAGTGACATACCATATTGTTAGTTTGTATCTGGATGACTAGAGAACTTGTCAAAAGTATTTCCTATAAGTGGTTGATTGTTTTTGGGACGTTTTACATGAAAAAATTTTAGGTCTTCCTCCAGAGCGATAGGTATATTTCCCTATTGAGATTGTACCGGGAGCATCACCAGTTTACATTACTCATTATAGGATGGATACACCAGAGTTGTAGGAGCTTAATAGGAAGTTGGAGGAGTTGCAGGAAAAGGGTTTCATCCGACCCAATACTTCTCCATGGGGTTCGCCTATCAAGTTTACTAAGGAGGCAGACGATACCCTCAGACATTTTGTGGATTATTGGAAGATGAACTAGTTGACAGTCAAGAACGAATATACCTTGCAAAGGATTGATGATATTTTTATTCAAATTCGAGTAGAATGAGTGTTCCCGAATATTTACATGAGATTTGGATATCATGAGTTACGTGTTAGGCCATCGGACATACCGCTTATAGATTTTTGGAGAAGATATGGTCTCTATGTGTACTTGGTTATGCTGTTCGGACTCATGACCACGCCAGCTGTTTTCATGGCTCTGATGAATCGTGTGTTCCACCCTTATCTAGATTCTTTTTTGGTTGTCTTCATGGGCGATATAGTGGTGTAATCTCACACTCGACATGACCATGCTACCCATATTTTGATCATTCTAAGTACACTAAGAGAACACCAACTATATATTAAGCTCTCAATGTGACACTTTTGGATGGACCATATTCTCTTCCTGGGTCATATTATCTCAGAGGCAGGAGTTACAGTAGACCTAGAGAAACTGAGAGCAGTTGTTTCTTGGGATCAACCTAATAATGTGTTTGTGATACAGAGTTTCTTGGGGAAGAATGGTTACTACAGGTACATTATACAAGACTTCTCCTGCTTAGAAGCACCATTGATGGGTTTGACTAGGAATGGTGTGACGTTCGTTTGGTCTAAAGCTTGCGAGACAACATTTAAGGAGTTGTAGGGAAGGTTAACATCGTCACTAGTCCTAATACATCTAGAGTAAGGTAAGATCTATACAGTTTACTATGATGTATCAAGTATTGGGCTAGGAGAAGTGTTGATGTAGGGAGATCGAGTAGTTGCGTACGGGTCTCGGATGTTGAGGCCACATGTGAGGAATTACTAGAAGCATGATCTCGAGTAGGCTGTAGTTGTTCATGTGTTACGCTCATGGAGACATTATCTCTTGGTAGAACATTTTTTGTTGTTTACGTACCAAAAAAGTCTGAAATATATCTTCACATAGTTTGAGATGAACATGAGACAATGATTGTGGGTTGAATACCTTCATTCCATCGACTGTGGTCTTTCCTATATACTTGGTAGGTTAACACAGTTGTTGATGCAATAAGTAGAAGGACTCAGATACAGAAAGTGCTAGAGTCCAGTGGTGAGTGAAAGCTTATGGATTTGTTCTCTGAGATGCATTTGGAGGTGCACGATAGTCAGGGGAAAACCTATCTTTCTTCCTTATATGTGACTTCTACCATCCTGGATAGTGTGAGGATGAGAAAACTATCAGATTTGAAATTTTTAGTTCTATGGAAGTCAGTGGAAAGTGAGGACCCTACTCATGGTTGGACGATAGGTGATGATGTGGTACTGCGTGTCCGTGGACGATTTTGGGTTCCAGGGGATATACACGAGGATCTGATGTTGAAGTTTCATGCTTCATATTGGGTATTTCATCCTGGAGTTACCAAAATGCATTGTGACTTGAGACATTAGTATTGGTGGCTAGGTATGAAATGAAAAGTAGCTAGTTTTTGTTATAAAATTTTCCACCTGTTTGCCGGTGAAGGCGGAGCATCAGAGGCCAGCTGTATTGTTAAAAAAATTACCCATTCTGGAGTGGAAATGGGATTATTTCGCGAAGGATTTCCTGACCAGGGTGCCAAGGTCACCTCGAGGAAATAAAGACATGTGGGATGTTATGTATATACTTACAAAGGTAGCTCACTTTTGTTGATCAATGGGACCTTTGGTGTTGATGACCTCGAAAAGTTTTATATATGAGAGGTAGTACGCTTTCATGGGGCCCCTATTTCTATCATTTCATATAGTGATGCCCATTTTATATCATGTTTTTCAAAGAGTTTTCAGAGAACACTGGGTACACAGGTGCTTGTAAGCACCACTAACCACCCTCAGACTGATGGCCAGCCAGAGAGTACAATACAAGTTCTTGAGGAAATGCTGCGTGTATGCATCCTAGACTTTGGGGGCTCTTGGGAGAGGAACATACCCATGGTCATGTTTTCCTACAATTACAGTATTCAGGAAACTATGGATATGGAATCTTACTAGGATTTATATGGTAGACCATGCCGATCATCATTTTCCTAGTTGGAGGCAAGTGAGGCAGCTTTACTGGGACTACGTCTCGTGCCGGAATCTTCAGAGTCGGTCCAGTTGATACATAAGCGGATGGCTACTGCACAGTCTCAACAAAATTCTTATGCTGATCGTCACAGACGACCCTTGGAGATCGTGGTCTCGGATCATGTTTTCTTGCGTGTTTTATCAAGGATGGTACATAAAGGGATCAGGATACAGGGTAAACTTTCACAGAGTTATGGGGGGCCAATTGAGATTTGAGAGATATTAGGACTGGTTTACCTATCAGTTGATGTAACCAGAGAGGTACCAAGCTATGCACGATGTCTTCCATGTATCTCAGGTACTCTGTTATCAGTGAGACATATCTCATGTCTTTTAGCCTGAGGAGGTTGAGCTTCAGGACAATGTTTCCTTTGAGGAGTATCTGAATCATATTTTAAATAGGTGCACGAATGTTCTCTGAGTCCAGTCAGTTCCTCTCATACGGGTGTTTTTTTAGCATGGCCAAGTGCAGGAAGAAACATGGGAACAGGAGACCAATGTTCATTCTTAGTGGCAAGAGTTGTTCTGATCTTTATCATCACCACCCTTGGAAGGGAAATTCGAGGATGAGTTGCTTTCAGGGGGAAGTTTGGGCCACGACATGCCCTCAGGGCCCATTCTGTGACCACCCCATGGCGCCTTCCATAGGCCAGGGGTTGCTGACTAGAACCAAAGGAGAAACCCCAATAAAAAGAGAAGGAATTGCCTTTAAACCTGTAACACACACAGTCTAAACACAAGCAGTTGAAGTAACAAGTACAAATATAGAAAAGGAAAGGGTGATGGATGTAAGTGGTCCCGTATACAAACCCAGCTGAACAAAAAGTACAAGTACAAGTTAAAAGGGGAAAATTGCTCTTGGATCAACTATCGGGGAATCCTACCAAAACGGTAGGTACTGAACTCGAACAAATCATCCCTGTGGTATGTACCCTCTAGTCTAGATCCGAGAAACCACCCTTCGGCCACCCTCTGCCTCGATCACTATTGACTGTCATCTGAAGAGAACACAACAAGGTGCGGGCGAAGCCCATGCAGGGGTGTGTATAACAATACTCAGTTGGGGACCCCGAGACCACTGAAGGTCTTCCAGAATCCACTATGGAAAAACCACATTAATAAGATACAATCATGAATTATAAAACATCCCTACTTAGGTATATGCCCATTCATATACCTAAGTTACTAACACAGTCTGGCTCCAGCACTCGAGCCCAGGCACAACTAATTACCCAAAGGAAGTAAAGTCAATCATCTCGATGATAACAACTGAAAGACAAGACTCAGCTCGGACAAGTATATAACTCATGAAGAGGGGTAGAGATGATTAGTTGTATCCACTGAATCATCTCCACTGTCATACACACGTAGGATCATCATACATTATTAGCACTGTCAAACCCACGGAGGATCCAGGTACAGAAGTCATCAATGTCGAAACCAAGGAGGATCCTGGTACAGAATTCATCATTTCCGAACCCATGGAGGATCCTGGTACAATATCATCGCATTTGAACCCATGTAGGATCCTGGAACAGTAGTAGGTCCACATAGGATCCTATCATCTCAGTCGCAGTTAGTCATAGGGTCCTCGAACACAGCACGCGAGATTCCAGGAGGGTTCTCTACACGAGCCTAGTGTCAATATATCAATTGCCATGAAATCTTGAGTTTATGTGTCCCACTGTTCTGTCACATCATAAGGAACTCAATGCGATAGACGACGGATCAACCAGACACCCGGTCTGAGAGTTATTGGCATTTCCGTTCCAGGGGCCCTATCGGTTTTTAAGTTCAAACCAACCTGACCATACACAAACTATGTCCAAACCTCAAGTGGGGTATGACAAAATAACCATCCTTCTCTATGTCTTCCATCATCGCAGACGGTTTTTCATTTAGGCACATGAAGTACAAAATACGGTCAGAAAAGCGAAAACTGGCCATAGCGGGTCTGGGTCCAGTCCGACCCGGTTGGAGTGACCCGGCCCGACCTAGTCCGGACCGGGGTCTCACTTGGTCTGAGGAAATGTAACGGCCCGAGGGGGGCCCCGGGCCGAAGGTGGCTTAGCCCAAGGGAAGCCCAGCTGAGGGCGGCCCGGCCGAGGGCACCGCGCCTCCTCCATCGCGGCCCGGTTTGGCTGTGGCCCTCGACTCCTTCACATGGTACGATGGCGCTGTCCTTTTCCGGCGGCCTTGCACCGCCGGTTTCTTCGCAGCCGGCCCAACACCACCTTCCCTTTCTCCTCCTTCATCGTCAATAATCCAGGATCCATGGAGGTACATCGGTTTTGTTTGGCCTGCGCCCTCCGCATTAGGTGATAAAAAATGGCTGATATTGAACCATAATAAACGATGAGGAACAAGGATTTAATTTAATAACAAAAAACCACTACCTTTCTTGTCGTTGTTATTTGACGGAGTCTCGGGATGTTGGTGTCATTTTTTTGACATCAGGGAGAGTCCGAGGAAGAAGTGTCGCCGATGTTCTTCACGGGCGGCACCTTCTCTTTTATCTTGTTTGTAGTTCAAGGGAAGTGTTCATCATTCTTCGAAGATGAGGATAGATCTTCGTTGGGAGGATGAAATGGTCCAAACGTTTCTCCAAAGCTCCACCAATGATTATGCTAAACCCAAAATAAATGAATATGATCTTTTATTATAATTTTGGCTTAATTAAATCAAAATAATTCAAATCATTTCAATTTAAATAATTATGTCATTAATTAAATTTTGGTTTGGCACACTTATGAAAGATGGTGAAGAGGCTCCCCAATAAAATGGGAGTTCCAAGTGTTAAAGGGGGGTTAAGGGGGTTTGATGCTCATATGGGCCAAACCATATAAAATCATCCCAAGGGAGGTTATGAGCGGGTGGGACCCACTACTAACCCCCACTTGGTGGTTTTAACCACAATTCAAATAAAAAAATGCTATGTAATTTTTTAATTAATTTTATTTAGAAACCCTAAAAATTAACTTCCAATATCGATAAAAGGAAACTGCGGTAAAGGTATACTTAAGAGAATACCAGCGCTGATAGTTCAACGGTTTCCTTATTTTTCAATTCCACTCAATGGTTCAAAAGATATAAAATCCCATTTGTAGGTTTACTGAATGTACCCAAACTAAACATCAGATATTGATTCCGGGCACACCGGGCCTCAGAATCAGGCACTGTCAGAAACTAAAAACACGTAATATTCCCATGTATGTATATATAAAAAAAATTCCACAGAATTTCTGGGTCTTTATAGTCTCCCCACCTCAGGGATTTACATCCTTGTAAGCTACAACTCACACTATGGAAAACAAATGAGGGTACTAAGCACGCATCTATGCCTTCCGCTCCCATGTGCTATACTGGAGGTTCTTGTGCTTCCAATGAATGCGCACTAGAGGAATAGAGAATCCATGTAGGAACCAATTTTTTCGAGCCTCAATCTATACTAGAACCACCATGAATGTCACCCCATCATCGATGTCCATCTCCCCATGGTCGATGATGTGGGACGGGTCATGCACATATCTCCACAGTAGAGATAGGTGGAAGACGTCGTGTACCCAATGCAACTTAGGTGGAAGATCCAGGTGGTATTCCGCCTCACCTACTCTGATAAGGACCTAGAAAGGTCCGATGAATCACAGAGATAAATTTCCGCCTCAACCAAATCTCCATAGACCTCGTCGAGGTGAGACCCGTAGAATGACGTGGTCTCCATCCTCGAACTCCAATGGTCTCCATCTCCTATCAGCATAGGACTTCTGCCGGCTCTGTGTAGTTTTCATCCACCCCTGGATAATCATCATATTCTCTGTCATAGCATGAATCATCTCTTTTCCTACAAGAGCAGACTCCCCTACGTCAGTCCAGTATAGAGGCGATCTCCAAGGTCAGTCGTACAGTTCCTCGTAATGCGGCATCCTGATGGTGGAGTGGTAACTATTGTTTTACGCAAACTCTACCAAGGTTAAGTTATCCTACCATCTGTAACCAATGTCGAGGATGCATGCACAGAGCATTTCCTCGGGAGTCTGAATGTTCCTCTAAGTCTGACCATCAGTCTGAGGATGGAAGGTGGTGCTCAAGAAAATATGTGTCATGAAAGACTCCTACAACCCCTTCCAAACCTTGGAAGTAAAATGATTATCTCAATCAGAGACAATCTTTGTTGTCACACCATGATTTCGTATGACCTCTTGTATGTAGAGGCATCCCATTCTCTCTACTGAACCCTGTGCCCTGAATGGTAGGAATTGGGACAACATGGTGATTCGGTCGACAATAAACCAGATAGAGTCATGTCCTATCGATTTAAGTGGATGTCCCATCATGAAATCAATAGATATATCATCCCACTTCCACTTTGGGACCTCTAAGGGATGAACTAATCATATTAGAACCTATTTCTTCCCCTTCACTTGCTGACAAGTGAGGCATCGTGAGACAAACTCCGCTACTTCCTTTTACATACCTGACCACCAGTGCTGTCATCGGAGTTCCAGATACTTATTCTCCAATCATAGATGTACTTCTAAAGGAGAAGTGTGAAACTCCCTCTAAAAATCCTTCTGAAGTTAAACTGGTACCATGGTACGTCCCTTGAAGAGAATGACATGCTCCCCACCTTCATAAAATCCATCAGGTGCCTGCCCTATGGATATCTGAGAACGTCATGTCTCACAGTCAATGTCCCCACGCTGTGCCTCCCTGAATCTCTGAAGAAGTGGATGTGTGACTGTATGAGACTGTAGAAATGTTTCTCCATCCCGATCCACAAAGGATATCTGCAACGCAAATAGCTCCTTCGTCACCTCTCCTAGTAGCTGAATTCCTGATCTCCTACTAAGATCATTTGAAACAATGTTTCCCTTCCCAAAATTATAGAATATCTCGATGTCATAGACTTGGAGGAACTTAATCCATTGTTGATTTCTCAAGTTCAAGACATTGTACAAAAAGATGTACCTGAGACTCTGCTGGTCAGAGTATACTGTAAAGCGTTCATCCATAAGATAGTACCTCCATATCTTTAAGGAGAAGACCACCACTACTAACTCCAGGTCGTGGGTAGCATAGTTTTGCTAGTGTTGTCTCAACTGTCGAGAGCCATATGTGATCACTACTCACTCCTGCATCAGGACACACCCCAGTCCAGTCCCTGATGAGTCTCAGTAAACTATGTACAAAATTCCCTCCTCCGGTAGCCGCAAGATGGGAACACTAGTCAACCTCTACCTCAGCTCTTGAAAGCTCTACTGGAAACTCTCAGACCACATGAAGGGTTTCCCTTTCTTTATAAATGCTGAAAGCAGTGCTTCAACTCTATAGAATTCTATTACAAATCTCTGATACTACCAAGCTGGTACCAGAAAACTCCGTACCTCCGTCACACTCCTCGGTGGATCCCAAGCAAGAATTGCCTCCATATTCGCTAGATCCAATGCAACTCCAGCCTTCAAGATGACGTGTCCCAAAAAGTGTACCTCTCGGATCCAGAACTGGCACTTCGAGATCTTACCATAAAGTCGGTGCTATCAGAGAGTGTCCAGTACTACCCACAAATGGTAGGCATGCTACTCCTCAATAGTCAAGTAGATCAGTATGTTGTCGATGAAGACTATGACAAAGCGATCAAGGTAAGGCTGGAATATCCCCTTTATGAGGCTCATGAATACTACTTGAGTGTCGGTTATGCCGAAGGGAATAAACAAGAACATGTAGTGGAAATACCGACACCTGAATGTCGTCTTCTGCACATCCTAGTCTCGAAATCTAAGCTCATGATAGCCTGATGTAAGGTCTATCTTCGAGAACCATCATGAACCCTTGAGATGACCAAAGAGGATGTTAATCCTTGGGAGTGGGTACTTTTTTTTTCATGTTCACCTGGTTCAGGAACCAATAATCAACACACAGATGCAAGCTCCCTTCCGAATTCTTGGGAAAAAATCAGGGATGCCCAGGATGAAACACTGGGTAAGATAAATAATTTCCCCTAAATGTCCTCCATCTTTAATCGTAGCTCACGATGCTCAGTGGGAGCCAACCGATATGCTGGAGTACATATCGGTTTCGTCCCGAGGTATAGGTCAATGTAGAATTTCACCACTCTATGAGGAGGTAGTCCTAAAACATTAACGTGGAAAACATTCGCGTACTGATCCACCACAATAGGTAAACATGGACTCCGCACATCAACCAATCTGAGAATGAGGCTAGCCAACTAATGTGTGAGTGGCTTCCCCCTCCTTTGGGATAGTCAATATCGCAATTCAAAGTCTCCTTTCTCACTGGTGAAGGTAAACCTGGTCCCATACGTGAATACACTCCGCACTTTTCACATAATATAGTCAATCATAGAATGAACTATGGATAACCAGTCCATACCCAAGATGACAACGTAAGGCCTCGATGCTGCTACAAGGAGAAGAAAGCTGAAGCTCTTGCCTCATAGAGAAAGCTCACAGTACCAACACTAGTGTGTAATCGTCGAGACTACTCCTGTAAGTGTCTCTATCCATAAATATCGATCCAATGGCTTTGTTAGAATCTCCGAGATCTGAATGAGTGCAGCGACAATAAAGGAATGACTTGCACCTATGTCTATAAGTACTGCAGCAAGGGTGGAGTAGACACAGATCGTACCTTGAATCATCTCAGGTGCACCGTGGTCATAGGCCTCGACTACCTCGAGCTGAGCCTACCTTTGTCCACCATCTCTCTGTGCTCAGGGTGGACCTCCCGGTGGTGGTGGTGGTAGGGCCTCAAAATGTCGTCCACCCCCTGCTTCTCGGACATCTCCTCTGCCATGTCCGCCTACTCTTGGCGGACCAACACAGTGTAACCTCTACCTTTTCCTGGGAGGTCCCTCTACTATTTTCTTCTCATATGCATGGCGGGTCGGGCACTCACGAGCAGTGTGACCCTACCCGCCACATGCATAAAACTTCCTTCTCCTCGTATGGCTGGCTAGGTCTCATGTTCCCCACACAACCGAACCTATATCATGGGGTCTCCCACCTGATGACATGGTCCTCTTTGACCTCTGCGACATCTATCTAATGTTGGCTGTAGAATACTTTGCTACGTGTCCCCCTGTGGTGGGTCCCGCTGCTGGTGACTGCTCAATAGGAAAACTATCAACAAGAAGGACTCACTCCAGCACCCCCACCTGTGCTCGGATGTTAAGGGAGATCATAGAAGCCCTGATCTCATTCCTGAGTCCCTGATCGAAGGTCCGAGTATTAATGAATGGGTCCCGTACCATATCCATGGAGTAACGCGAGAGGTCGGTGAACCTCACTGAGTACTGGGCCACCATCATGCTACCCTACTATTAATGTAACAACTCTTGTATCCACACCGCACGAATGGGTGGCTGGAACAAACACTGACTGGAAGAGACTCTCGAAGTCTGCCCAGAGTAGTGATGCCCCGTCATGAACATGGAGCATCAGACTCCACCATATGCCTGCTGCTGCATGCAGGAGACTCGAATCCAGGATCACCATGAGGTTGGATGGTGTCCCTACCAATATGAATACTCTCAAAACAGCCTATAGACAATCCTCAGCTACTTATGGGTCTATCTCTCCCCTGAACCTGGGCATCCATTGGCACTAGAACTCGTTCAATGCACTCAGAAAATGTGCACTCTCAGCTGCTGGAGATGGGGGTATCGGTGGCCCAACGGGTAGTGGTACCGCTGGTACCTCCACTGTGATGGGGCCCTGCATTGAGGCCTCATTGCTCGGTGGGATACCATCATGTTTGAAACATGAAACCCTAGCTGGATGCCTACATGGTGCTATCCTGAAAAGAAACAGGTGCACCACGATCAAAAAAAATATACCTCGTGAGCTGAAACAAAGTAATCATGAATAAAACTTGTCAACTGAAACATACACGCAATCAGTGTTTTTGTGCACTCAGTTGGAAGTCAGAAGTCAGAGACCTAGTGCATGGATATGTCGGTCTCCGCACCAACAACGGTTTTTCTAAACTAATAACCACACCCAAAACACATAACACTATTGCTGTTAAAAGTATCAATGTACATGTTATGTGGTAGAACCGACTCCTTTGATACCAATTTTTCACGACCCGTCATCGGGGCCGGTGCCTTGACTACCCCAAACCAACCTTCCATAGGCCAGGGGCAAGAGAATTACAGCAAAGGCGAATCCATGAAAATAATGGAAGGCATATACTTTAAACATGTAACACAAACAGTTTGAACACAGGAAGTAGAAGTAACAAGTAATGATATAGATAAGGAATGTGTGCTGGATATAAGTGGGCCAGTATACAAACCCAAATTAACAACAATTACAAGTACAAGTAAAAAGGAAAAAAATCTCTTGGATCGTGCACCAGGGAATCCTTCTTGAAGGGTAGGTACAGAACTCGAACAACTCATCCCTATGGTACATCCCGTCTTGTCCAGCTATGAGAAACCTCATGTTTGTCACCCTCTGCCTCTATCACAACTGACCGTCATCTGCATAGAACACTACAAGGTGTGGGCGAACCCCATGCATGGGTGAGTATAACAATACACAGTAGGGGACCCCGAGACCCCCGGAGGTCTCCTAGAATCCACAAAGGATAAAACACAGTATTAATATAAAATCATGAATTATAAAACATCCCTACATAGGTATATTCACATACATATACCTAAGATACAAACAATGTCCGGCTCTAACACTCGAGCCCAAGCACAATCCATTCCACAAAGTAAGTAAAGATAATCATCTTGATGATAAAAACTGAAAGAAAATATTCAGCTCACACATGTATACAACTCGTGAAGAGGGGTAGAGATGACTAGTTGTAGCCACTACATCATCTCCTATGTCGATACCACATAGGATCCTGGTACAGTATCAGCGTTGTCAAACCCACGGGGGATCAGGGTATAGAAGTCATCACCGTCGAATCCACGGAGGATCCTGGTACAGAAGTCATCACATTCAAACCCACGGAAGATATTGTTACAGTATCATTGCTGTCAAACTCCGGGATGTTCCCGGTACAGTAGTAGCTTTACATAGGATCCTATCATCTTAGTCGTAGTGTGCCATAGGGTCCTCACACATAGCATGCTCGATTACTAGAGGTTCCACTCCATGAGCTAAGTGTCGATACATTAACTACCAAGAAGACTCTAGTTGATGTATCTCGTAGTTACATCACATAATAAGGAACTCAACGCGAAAGACAACGCGTCAATCAGATGTATGGTCTGAGAGTTTTTGTCAATTCTGTTCCAGGGCCCCGATTGGTTTTTATGTTCAAACCATCCTTACCATACCCCAATGGTGTCCAAACCTCATGTGGGGTAGGACAAAAGAATTGTAATACTCGAATCCTATCATTACCATAGACTGTTCGTCGTTCGGACACCTGAATCCCATAATATGGGCGGAATGGTGAAAATTATCCATAGCGGGTCAGGGTCCGGTCCAACCCAGTTGGAGCGACCAGGCCAGACCCTGTCCGGAATGGGGTCTGACCCGGGTCATGAAAATGGCCCAGTCAGAGTGGGCAGACTAGCCTAAAGGTGACCTGGCCAGGGGCGGCCCGACAGATTCCGGCCCGGCCGATGGTGGCCCCAGCCGAGGGCGGCCCGGTGGCCTGCCCTAGCCATGCCCATGGTCGGTGGCGCACACCCCCTGGAACCTGAATGGTATAACCATTCAGGTGGACCAAAACGACACCAGGTGATGCCGGTCCAGCTCATGCGGGACCCAATGGGGTCCCACTCCACCAGGCTGCTCATGCGGCCGACCGCTCTTGCTCCACAGGGGCCGGCCCGGCCGGCCGCAATTACCCCTCCACCGCGGGGCGACAGCAGGGCAGTCCTGCTGCCTTCCACACGACGTGCTGGAGTTGCACCATCCCTCCGCGACTCGACCTGGCTGTAGCCCCCTAGACCTCCGTGCGGCATGACAGCACTGCACCTCCTCCGTCGCGTCCTGGTTTGGCCTCAGCCCTCAGCTCCTCTGTGTCTCAGGATGGTACCGCGATATGCTCTCAGCCATGCACCACCGGTTTCATCACGGTCGGCCCGACGCTGGCTGCCCTTGCTCTCCCATCATCGTAAATAATCAAGGATCATCAGAGGGACGTCAGGCCATTTTTGTTTTGCATGCGCCCTCCGCATTAGGTGATAACAAATGGACAACATTAAACTATAATAAACGACCAGGAACAATGATTTAATTTAATACCAAAAAACAAATACCTTGATTGTCGGTGTCATTTGATGGAGTTGCGGGAAGGTGTCTTCATTTCATTGACATCAGGGGGTGTCTGAGGAAGAAGCATAATCGACGTTCTTCATGGGTGGCTCCTTCTCGTTTAGCTTGGTCGAAGTTTGAGGATAGTGTTCGTCGTTCTTTTGAGATGAGGAGAATTCATCTTTGGTAGAATGAAACTCTCCCAAAGATTCTCCAATGCTCCATCAAGGATTATGCCAACCCCAAAATAAATGAATATGATCTCTTATTATGATTTTGGCATAATGAATTCAAAATAATTCAAAACATTTTAAATTAAATAATTATGAAATTAATTAATTTCTGGTTCGACACACATATCATGGTAGGTGAAGAGGCTCCCCAATAAATTTGGAGTTTTAAGGGTTAAATGGGGGTTAAGGGAGTTTGATGATTGTGTGGGCCCCACCTTATAACATCCTCCCAAGGGAGACTCTATGCAGGTGGGCCCCACCACTAACCTCCACTTGGTGATTTTAACCACCAATCAAATAAAAATATGCTCGACATATTTTTATTAATTTTATTTAGAGCCCCAAAAACTTAACTTCCATCCTTGACAAAACACAACTACTATAAAGGTCTCCTTAAGAGAATACAGGTGCTGTGAGTTCAACGGGGTCCTCAGATTTCAATTCTGGGCACCGGTCCAAATGATATAAAATCCCACTCATACCATTACTGAACGTACCTGAACTAAACTTACGAAATTTCTTCCGAGCACCCATGTCCTAGGAATCAGGGGTCGTCAGAAACTGTGGACTCAATAAATTCCAAAGTATTTATAAAAAATGCACAGAATTTCTTGGATAGTACATTTTGTAAGAACCCGGTTCTTATTCTTGAGGCACAAGTTTCTTCTTTTCCATTTTCATTAATTGTTTTTGAAAAAATGAGGAAAATCAGGAAAAATCCCAAAAAATCTGGGTACACACCATGTACTTTTCCAAACACCATGTATTTTTTCCGTGTGGGATGAGTACACAGGGATTATAGTCATGTCAGTGATAAAGGGTGTAAAAACTGACTACATGCAGTGTACTTGGTATTTACACACCATGTAATCAGTAGACATGTGATCAGTAAGTTGGTGGGAGTAGCCTCCAGTTGAGCGACAGTACGCGGCGTGTATTCCAAAATACATGCCATGTACTCATGTCGACAACTGAACAGGGTGGCGGTGAAAAGTAGCCACCAGAATAACAGTTAAATTATTAAATGTACACACTGTGTACTTGAGAGTACACACTCTGTGGTTTGTTTTTTTGCTTAAAATGTGAATTAGCCTCCTCTTTTGGAAGAGGAGGTAGAAACAGATGTTTGGAGCTCCGGAGAGAGGGAGGAGCTTGGATGAGCTCCTCACTCCACACTGGGAATAAGATTCTCCCACTATCAATCACGTTAGAACCGCATGGGTGAGTTCTTCGCTCATCCATATCCTTTCCATCCAATTTATTCTCGAGGGAAATACATTTACATTTGAATGGGGAATTTTCTATCCCAGATCTACGCCATTCTCATGTGTTTCAAGAGGCGATGTTCATGTATATTGATCAGTGGAGATCAAGGTAGGTCGTATGTTGTTTATTTCCAACTATTGAGCATTTTTTTGTACCATTGTGCCCCTTGCCAATGTTTGGGGTGTCTTATGGCTGAGGCCATGGTTTTTTAGATATCTATAACTGCATAGATAATCTAATGATAAATATAAAATATTGATTGGGATCATTTCTTGGATCTAGGGCCATCTCGTGGGTGCGTTCCCCTGTTTAGCTATTTGACCTGGTTAACCTAGGGTATACTATGAATTTTAGAATTCTTGAATTGCCATGAGAGTAATTATATATAAATTGCTTTCTTATGTGTTGCGATTGGACCAGTTATTTTCTTAGCCTCAAGAAAGTGTTTAGTTTAGCCTGTGAGAAACTTTTCTCAATCCTGTGGGAAGTAGATTCTATGCATGTTGGTGTCACCTTGTACACCTGTGAGAAATATTCATTATGCCTGTGCGAAGTCACCAGCAGGTTTCGGTTCAGATTTCACGAGGCTAAGGATTTTCATGTCTGGGGAAAAAGCCTACGTTGTAATTTCACTGTGGTGATTTACAATGTTGTACATTCCAAACTAAAGCATAATCGTGGGATTGATAAATAATTAATAAAATGGAAATATAATTGGTAGATATAGTTACTTTTTGGTAGTGCCTAGTTTACTGCATTTTATTGTTGAACACTGTTGTTGATCATTTCCACAGATAGTTGGGCACATGCCTTTGGTGATTTCCAACTGAGAATAATTTATCACACCCTATTTGTGTTATGTCTTGTGCCCGAATAGATTATATTTCTACAGGTGTGGATAATGGAAAGAGTCCCTATACATGTAATTTATTATTGCAGAGGAGTGGGTGAGCATGGGACTGAGCATAGGATCATGATGCGGTTGACTTCCTACTGCATAGTTTTAATTTCTTTTGCTATAATTATACATTGTATTGTATTATTATGGATTACAGTGCATCCTATTTTTGCTAATTTTCTATACATAGAGACATAATGCATCATCAAATATATATGAGTGTTGTTATCTTTTACTTATGTAATGTTATCCATTTTAGTTGGGAATTGTTTACTGCTTCCTATTTTGTATGCTAGTATTTTGTTCTGCTGCGTTACACTTTGAAAAATGAAGGCATAGTTTACCCACTAGCAGACCTAGGCCCTCGCTGCTAGTCAGTAGCCTCTAGCATTTGGGAAAATGCGCTTGAGTTCATGTGACCAACCAGTTTCGGGGAACCCATTGAGTGGCACCTAGATCCAGGATGTTACAGTGCTCTCAATGTTTTTCCAGAACTATCTGCAGGTGCGTGGCATGTTCCTCCTCATATGCCGAGTATGTCAATATCTCTTCAATTAAAACTGTAATGAAGCGATCCTGGTAAGGCTGGAAGATACTATGCATGATCCCCATGAACGCTTCCAGAGCGTTGGTCAAACTGAAGGGCATTACCGAGAATCCATAGTGGACATACCATCTTCTAAAGGCTATCTTTGGTACGTCCTCATCCCATACCCTTAGCTGATTATAGAATGATCAGAGTTCTATCATTGAAAACCATCGGTCACCCTTTGGCTGGTCAATGTGAACATTAATTCTCAACATAGGATACTTTTTCTTCACTGTCACCTTGTTCAGGTGTCTATAGTCCACACAAATCCTAAGACATCCATATGAATTCTTGGTAAACAAAATCGAGGAAGCCCATTGAGAACCGGTGGGCCATATGTAACCTTTCTTCAACAAGTCCTCGAAATATACCCATAAATCATGAAGCTCCACAGGTGCTATTTGATATGATGGTGTAGATATCAGTTTCTTCCTGGGGTACATTTCAATTTTCATGTCTACTTATCTATGAGGTGGATGTACATGAACATCATCAGGAAAGACATCGACATACTATCCAAAAATACATGATAACTCGGACTCTTTATGTACACTATACCAAGGGTAAGGCTATCCAACTGATTTGTGAACAGATTCACCCTACTCCAAGAAATTACATCCAATGCTACAATGTTTCATTTCTCTCAAGTGGAGGAATAACAGGTCCAATCTTCATGGACACGACACACATTGCGCCTAAAATAGTCATGCTAAGCATGGACCATGGGTATCCATTCCATTCCCAAGATGACATCATACGACCTCAATGCCACTACTAGGTTATCCAAACAAATTCTCATACCTTTTAATGAATTCTCATGATGTGGGAACATGTGTGTAATCATCAAATCCTATCCTATAGGAATCTCTTATCGCATGAATCAAGCAAATGGATCTACTAGAATCTCTCAGCTCAGAATGAGAGCCATGGTAACAAAAGAGTGACTAGAACCTATGTCTATGTGTACTACAACTATGGTGGAGTAGACACCGATCGTACCTTCGATAATCTCTAGAGAACCATGGTTTTAGGCCTTAGTTTCCTAGAGTTGTTCTGGTTCTTGTCCACTTACTTCTTATGGTCGAGGTGGACCATCTGGAGGTGGGGGTGGTAGAACCTCAAATCACTTCCCACCTCCTACTGTACTACCTTCTCCTCTAGAATTTCTACCACCCTATGGAACCCATACCTCTAATATATACCTCTTACTTGGATGTCCCTCCATCATCATCTGATCATCGGTATGGTGGGTCAGGACATCACGAGTTATGTGACCATACCCACCGCACGTGAAGCAGATTCTACTCCTCTGTTGGCATGTTCTCACTCTTTATCTATGCACCACCAACCCTATGCCATTGGGACTTCCACAAGATAGTCTGACCCCTATGGCCCTCGGCATCATCTACGTATAGCCTGCTGAAAATGACTCGGCTACCGATCATCCGGTGGTGGCTCTCAACATCGGTTCCTACTCAGCTAAGAATATCCCCACCAATAATGATCACTTGAGCACTCCAACCTATGTTGGGATATTGAGTGATATAATCGAAGGTATGATCTCCCACTAGAGATCCTTTTCAATGGTCTAGGTCCTAAAGAAACGGTCTCGTGCTATGTCGGTGGATTTGGGAGAGAGATCAGTGAACCTTTCCAAGTATTAAGATACTATCAGGCTACCCTACTGTCAGTGTAGGTGCATCTGAATACTTACCGAGCATAGTGTCATTTGAATGAACTCCCCCATAAAGAGCCTCTATAATACCATCCATCTGTGCTTCACCTCATCGGGTAAATGAATCATTACGTTCCACCATATTCCTTCATTGCCTTGGAAGAGGCTAGCCATTAGGATCACCATTTTCACAGTTGGTGTCTTCAATATGTGAAAAACTGATGCTATAGCCTCCTGACAGTCCTCATCTACCTAGGAATCTCTCTTTCCTCAAGAATATAAAGGCCACTACAATTGGAACTCCTGTAATTCTCTCAGTCAGTGTGCACCGTCTTCTAGTGGGGATGGTGGAAACAGCTTCCCAATGGGTAGTGGTGATGATGGTGAACCACTCAAAGGTGTTATCACTGTATGAGGGCCCTGCACCGAATCCTCGTAGCTATATGGTCCATCATCTTAAACTCTCTCTCGAATCCTCTCTGGATTTCTATTTGGCGACATACAAAAAATAAACAATTGTGTCATAATCAATAAGTTATACATGGTGATCTGACTCAAACGAGATAAAATAAAAATCATTTCCCAAACACAAACAAGCAGATTATTCATCCACCAAGTCATAAATCATAATTTAGTGTTATTATATATGGATATGTTGGTCACTGCAGAACACATTACTCCCTAAACTAAAAACCACACTTAAAACGCTTATCACTATTGCCACATTGGAAAGATCATAATATTAGTTCTTCGGTAGAATCAACTCCTCTGATACCAATTTTCAAGACCCATCCTATGGAGCCCATGCTGTGACTATCCCAAGCCCTACTTCCACTTTCCAATCGTTGGAGACTAGATATGAGAACTAATATCTCTAAAACAGGAAGTAATTTCCATTAAAACTATACAAACAAGACTTTTAGGAACAAAACAATTTGCAACCATGAAGTAAAACTACATTAGTAAAAGTGTGTACTGATAGTAATGGGGATGGAATACTATCCCAACTAAATTATAAAATACAATAGAAATTTGAAAATATATCCTGATATCTACTACTATAGATCCCACCTGAAGAACTGGTATAACTCCTCTCAACATCTCTCCACGTTAACCATTCATCTCCATGTACTGCCGTGTCCAATCTCATAAGGTCTCAGTCGAGCCGCTCATTGTCTACAAAAGACACAACATGGTGTGGGTGAAGCCCATGCAGGTGTGAGTGTAATAATACCCAGGAGGGACACCGAGACCCCTAATCGTCTCTCTGAATTCCATAAAAGAAAAACAACAAAGCATGATCTCAATTAGAAAGCACAAAGAAAAATATAGAGCTGATACAAGGTATACAAGTCAGAGTTTAGTAATAATGACGATTAGTGTGAATATATCTCATTTTATTCCATTAGAATGTTTCCCAAACTGAACCATGAAGGGGTTGTTCTATTTTCAATCCACATAGGTTCGTATGTTGCCGATCCACAATGGGAAAGGCTGGTCCTCATTGAGTCGTGCACTTCTGATCCATACAGGGTTATTAGAATGTTGATCAAAATAGGGTTTCTATAATACTGATCCACACATGGAATCTAGAATACGAATCCACAAAGGGTTTCTATGATGTTGATCCACATAGGTTTTCTATGAAGGTGATCAATACATGTAATCTATGATGTTGATCCGCACAAGGTCACTATGATATTGCTCTACACAAGGATTCTATGATATTGATCCACAAAGGGCTGGTATGATTTTGATCGACACATGGTCTCTATGATGCTGATCCACATAGTGTAACTACGATGGTGATCCACAGGGGATCACTCATCAATAGACATCCATCAATAAATTTTTTTACACCCAATGTGCTTGATTTCCATAAGATCTTCTCCTCAAGATATTGGTCATTCCTAAACTGCAACGATGTTCCAAAAAGTAGAAACACTAAGTACCTATATGTCATAATGGATCCAACACGGCATATGGATCCTCAATTGGACACCTGGTCTATGTGTTATAGTCATTTTAGTTCCATGGGCCTAGTTGGATTTGGGTTCGATCCGCCCTGGCCATATCCCAACACTAAATAAAAGTCAGGTGGATTAGCTCAAAGATAGCTTCTCTTTCCGAGTATTTCATTACCGTAGATAGTTCATCATACAGACATCTGGTTTTTGAGATATATCCTTTTAAGATTATCAGGGCCAAAGAGGCTCTGAGTACGATCCGACATGGTCAGACCGACCTAACCCACCATGTCCTAGGTCAAACCATCATGGTCAAGGATGGATCAACTCGGTCTGGAGTTTTTGAACTATAATTCACATTAGAGGATATTTTATTTTTGGTGTTTTAGATTTCTAGTGAAAACTCATTGATTGTAAAATCTTACATTACAAGTGTACAATTGTACTCAGTATACATTTTCTCCAAAGGTAACTCTTTTAAAATAAAACAATATTTATTTTCAGGATACATATCTTGTACTATCATCATGGAATCTTGTTTTTCCTTACCAATCATAAGACCTATTAAAATAATTTTAAAAACTAGTATGAGCACAAAAGATATCAAAGGGTGAAATAAACCAATAGTCTAGTAAAAACAGTGTAAACTATTTAACATTATTTGAGTGAATGAAACAAAACATTTTCAAATCAACCACGGTCATACATATTTCACAAAGGAAAACATTAAAACCAATAGATGTAAATTAAAACTTATTTAGGTAACGTGGAGAATTATATACATAAATCCATTTAGAGTATCTTCCAATTGGTATAATAATATGGTTGACATAAAAAGTTGAGAACTATCATGGATATTACCAATCATATAAGCTATATCGAGCACACTGGTGAGATATAATGGGTATAAACATTTAAAATAAGCTATTATGGGATCACAAATGATCTAAAATGGTGATCAGCCCTTCATATAAGATGCTTAGGGATCAATCATGAGCTACAATGGGGATCAACCCTTCATATAAGCTATATCATGGTCAGAAGGTTCATATATTATTTATGAACCATTTCATTAATCACAAAACCCATCTGAAAACACCTTCAAATCCCATATGAAATACATTTGTATATACAAATACTACTATCATTTAAGAACCCATTTTCAATACAAAGATACCCATAAAAAAGAATAAGGAACATATTTTACATTTAAAAACATTACTTCTTATATAGGAAGTATTTTATCAAATAAGTATTACAACGGTAGATAAGTCATTATCATCATATTTGTTATAACAAAATACATTTCTTCTCTCGTTTTCTAATGAATGTAAAATGATTTTTATAAAAATATTCCATTTTTAATTTTTTTTAAATTATATATAGACATAAAATGTCTTATATAATCCATTAATATCAATTTAAATACATATGTAAATTAATAAAATGATGAAAATCTTATATAATCTAGTATTTAGACATTCAAGGTGTCCCTTACCAATATAAAAATTTCAATCATAATATACATTAATTAACACATTTAAAAAAAATAAATAACATAATTATACATTAAATATTGATATGAAATGTCATATTAACTGTATATACATGATATAAATGAATAATGGTGCATATTATCAAGAAATTGATCAATGAAGAAGATTGAGACGAAATCCCTTACCTTTAGTCCGACTAGTCACATAAAATCATTATATTCTGAAATAATAAACCTAGGATAATTTAAAATTTCTGGAGAACCATTTTCATGTTAATTATTCCCTTTATATCTCTTCTTTTTGTTTTATAAAAATTACGTAATTATTTAATTTTGTATCAGAAGTTTTGTAGATATTTGTTACCTCAGTTGAAAATGAACATGTCTTGATATTTAACATCTATGTGGTCATAAGTACATCTTCTATATAATAATATTCACACCATAATAATAAATTTTATATATCTATTACACTCTCATGGAAATTCATTATATATGGATATGAAAATTGAATAACATTACAATCATGGTGATAATATTTCGTACGCACGCGTGCACAAAATTTCCATTTTCATTTAACATTATGGTAATTATTTAATTATTATTTTCTCTTACCATAATGATTATAATAATATTATCATAATAATAATAATTTATATATACTTATATATATATATATCACACTTGTTATGGGGTGAATAAAAATGATTCAAATGAATTCATGGAGGTGATAGTTCACATATACGTACGAATTATATTATCGTTTTGATCTGTATGGAAGGTAAGACCATAAATTAAATATTATTCATTTAAAAGGAAAAATATGTTATTAATATCGTATATAAACATTTATTCCATCATTATAACTAATCAATATAAAAGGTAATGAAAAAATAAACTATATCGGTTCTTGAGGTGGTGGTCTACCGTACAACCGAATCAAATGTATATTTCAAATTTTAAGAAAATTGGAGATTGATTTATGTGATTATTGTAATAGACCATACATATCTAGTCCTTTAGATTTCTAAAATCTATTGTTTCATGTTTTCTGGTATGTCAAGGTGACTTATATCCATGAATTTTTAATATTTCTAGTTCTGTGATAGGTGTTACCGGAATGGTGAGGCATCCAACGGTGTCATGAATATTGTTTATATCATTGTGAGAAATAGAAAATTATGATGAATAGTGTTTCCATAATGGTGATACATCCACTAGTGTCTTGAACAATGTTTCCATAATGGTGATACACGTTCAATAGTTTGACATATTCCTCGATTTTTCCATATTTCCCATTTTTTATCTTTTTACATATTTAATTGATGTAAAATAAGTTAAATGCCATGTTTAAGTGGGGATGAATCTTTTTTAAGAGATTTAAACCATATCATTGATTTTCTGAAATTCTATATTCTTTTAATTATTCAAATGGAGTGGTTTCATGTGATCTTCTTTAAAAGGAAAATGTAAAACATATCTAAACAATTTCAATGTTTAGATTATTCTAAGGCTGAGATACCCATCACCTTATTCATATTTATTTGTTTTCCCCTGTTATGAGATTCCAAAACATTTATTCGAAAAAGGATTCATGCAATAAAACATTCCTTCATGGATTGGTTCCCCATGGGGTTTTTATTATGTATATGTATCCCTATTTTGGTGAAACCAAGAAGTGTTGATCAGTCTTCGATAAGGTATGTTCTACCACTATTATTCTTGGTTCATTGATTTTATCTTCTCATTAACATTACCGTGTGATGGTATGTGATCTATTTATTTCTAATAGACCATTCTTGGGTGTGGGATGTTGTTGTAGATCTATGGCATCCTTGGGTGGATGAAATGATTGCGGGAGAGGTAATCATGATCCATTGTGCTGGCTCATTCACGTATAATGAATGTTGGAATCCTTTTAAAGTAGGGTATTCATGTATTATCCATTCTTTTCACATGAAAATATAGAGTATTCCTGATTTATGCACTGGATCATAATGTAATTCACATAATAAATATATAAATTGGATTAAAATATTTGATATACTTTTCATAGCTATTTTATTACATCTTGATATTCTAGATAGTGTGTTATCTATGCATTTTGTATTTAGAATGTCATTTTTATGGAAATTGGTAATGAACATTATGTCGAAATTAATTGTAAATTATTTTTTCAAAAGATAAAGAGGCATGTAAATTAACCTTTTTATTGTTGTGTATGACATTAATCAAATAGACACAGATGTGAATCTATAATTAATTTTTGTAACCAGAAGAATGTTTATTATTTTTCTTTAAAGGAATTTCAAATTTATTGACTAATTAATTTGAGTTAGATATAATAAATTTCTCTTTAGGTTGTGCATATTTAGAACATAAAAATAATGAATTGGTTACATCAAGATGGATTACATAACTAATTGTCCGATAAATGTTATTTAATGAATGGTTTCTAAGTTACTCTCTTTATTTTAAGGTAGTCTGTATTGTGCATTGGAGCCACGGGAGCTCATTTTCTAGGAATGAATAATGCATTGTTTAGTTTCATGGGACTAGTTCATATGTTTTTTTGTTACCAGATAATTGTGATGTGTGCTGGGATGGCTATTCCGATGCGTGGGGTTGGGGGACCAGTGATTGTGGTAGTATTTGGAAACTAGAGTGTTGCGATACATTGGTTCAATTTGATATTCCAATTCCTATTTAATATATTCCTTTTTTATCTACTTGAATTACCATCTGCTTGAGGAATATTGTTTTTCCATCCATCCTACCAAAATATGAGAAGAAGCTAGAGATTTTCCATGTTCTTTATGTGTTTATATTCTTGATGAATGATGGGTCTATTCTCATATTATACATGGAAAACACTCGATTTTTAATAATTATACACATAGTGTTAATACCCTTGTTTTTGGTAGATTATAATTTTTTCTTACAATTTCTAAAATTATGTAAAACGGTTAACTCTGTTATTAAATTATTGAATAAATTAACTTGAAACTATGGGGTTATATATTTCTTGTATGAAAGGTCGAGGTTTAAATTATGAAGAACATTGAACTTGGGTTTGTTATTCCTGGATGGAATAGAACATTGTTATGATTTTAAAAAAATGTTATATGGAATAATGTTAATGATTATTTATTGTTTAACAAATTAAAAAAAAAATGTTAAATTGTTGAAAATGGATTATGTAACTTATTATATCTATTTAAATGGTTGTGTTCTTACAAGATATCTAGTCCTGGTAGTGGAATCTGAGAGTCCAAGATTCATGATTTGTAGTTTACTCTATTACATGGTTTTCACCATAGAGTGGTTTTGATCAGTATTATATTTTGTAATTTTTGTGTTTCTTTTTTCATACTCCACTATATCGATTAGGGAAAGTGACAACTCGACGATTCTGAAATCTGGTGGTGTTTTCCCCCCATATCCTATGGGGAGGATGTATGGATGACTATACCCATTTCCCCCACACTATACTCTTCATAATTATTAGAGATGGTATGAACGATAGCTAGATTTCCCCATATATTTGTGTAGAGTACTATAATGGCTTGTGGTTATTAACACACATATATTAGGGATATATATTTTTATGAACTTCTATAGGTGTAACATATGTAGGTTGTGATGTCATCAAGATCCTTACTCGGTGTGTGGGTTTTAATGTATTTTGGTATAATACTCGATGTATGATACATGTTACATGAGCTATGGTGGCTGTCGAAAAATACATGGTTACATTGGTACATGGACATGGTGGTTATGTTTCATGAGTTGCATTTTGTCGTACTATGCCCAACTCTCTCTGAGAAGTAAATTTTTTAAATAGATGACTAGGATGTGCGATATTGGGGAAAACCAGAAATCTAGTGGGGAAGTGGTAGCATGGTACCCTTGATATTATTTCTGATATTATATACGATTATATGAGGTAGGTTGTGAGAGTATCCATGGTATAGCTAGGAAAATAGTATAAATATTTATTTGATGAATTAATTTTCCTTTTTGTTCATTGTGCTTTAGCTTAATTCCATTAATTTTTCATGATAGGATCTGGGAAGGATCCAATGGTGTATATTGTTATTCTCTCCAAATTTCATATTAACATTTCTTCTAGTTAGTTGGAGCAAGTTGGAGATCAGTCTGGTTAGAAATAGTTTTCTCTTTTCAAGAGTTGTTTGGGATTTATAGTCTCTATAGTTTTACATTGATTTGGAACTATTTTTTTCTACATCTATTTTATTAGTTCTTTGTTGAAAGTATATATTAGTAAAATGGTTGGATTTTATATCATTTTATAATATGGATTTGTTTGGTTTTTTTGTTATCTATTTTATTCACATGTGTTCTATTAGATGGAAATGACTCACATTTGTGTGTTTAGTATAACCTCAATTCATGTTTCCATCCTGATTCCTATTGGAGGCGGGACTAATGAGTTATTATCTATCTTCATACATGTTCAGCCTAAGAGGGGGACACATTGTGGGGGCAAGGGTCACTATAGAGTGGTATCAGAGGTCTGGTTGAGGGATATGCTGGAGTTTGATGCTTTTCAATTGTGAGGTTCTGTGGGTTGGTTGGGAAATAGTGTAAGATAATTTTAGAAGGCACTGTAAACATGGGAGACCATCTAAGACACAAGTATTTTAGGCACCACATAATCTAATGCAGTACCTTTGAGATTACAGTTTCTACTAAAGGAGGTGATACATGATGCATGAAAGATACATAGGAAAGGATCATGCATCATTCTTATTTACACATATCTTTGAAAGGGTATAAATTGGTATAGGATAACCCAAAATTAATAAAAGAAAACAATTAATTAATTAATATTGATACTTCCATGTTCTTGATTTAGGAGATCTATGTTTTTCTTCATTTTGTTGATATGGATCATGGTTTACATCCTCATCATGTACATGCGGAAGACGATTAGTAGGTTGTTCCATATAATAATCATAGAGTATTGGTTGATGACGACATCACATGGATGAGGAATCTCTGAGTGTTTCAGTGCCATATTTTGCACAAGTACGGGAGCTCCTTTTTAGATGTTGTCATGGAAGACTGATTGGAAGAGGTTGAGGTATATTTTAGTGCAGTCCATTCCTGAAAGGGGAAAAGGGTGTCATTGGTTGTGATGATGATGCATGGAGTAGGAAGGAATTAGTTGTTATTTATCCTCATAGATCTCATGGAGTTAGAAATCTCATGGGTGGAGTTTCAAGACATTTTCATAGTAATGATTATTTATTCATCCATGAAGGTGGTCAGTCACAAGGAGATACACCTTCGACATGGGAGATTATGCATTTTAGATTATGGAATCCATTTCGAGAAACATTTATGATATTCTTCAGACTTGTTTCCCTATGTGGATACCCATATGATGAATTTCGAGTAGGCTTTTCACCCTAGGTCTAGTTCAAGGACACCCATTTATGTTGAAGTCATATCATGATATGATGGATTGGTATGATGTCATCAAGAAGACATAATCCAATACTGGATGATCATTATAGTAGAGACATCATGATTCCTCAAGAAGTAGAGTACTGATATGGGGTTCTTAGTTTTCAGCGACGTTGATTTTCCACTCAACCAAGGGTAGGTCCCAACCCATAATATGTCATTTCTCCATTGTAAGAGTCTCTCAAACCAATGCTACAGGTTGAAGCACTAGTTTTTCTTATTGATGTTGAGGTCTTCTACAACGAGAGTTATTAAACATTCTAAGCTATCAATGGGACTCTGGTTTTCATATTCATGCTCCTTCATTGAGGTTGTTTCAGCCGAGGAAGTAATAGGGATTTTCACAATATTTGGATCAGCATAGGGAATATGGGTATGGAAAAAGTCATTCCTAGAATTCTATCCATATTTAGAGATCATAACATAGCCATGATGATCATTAGTAGTGGGTTAGAGAGGTCCTGAATAATGTATTGGTCAGCTACATGCATTTTCATTGACACACTATGAATGTGAAAATTCTTTCTAGGAACCCAATTAGTTTTTTATACTTGGGTGTATTCATTGACTGATTAATGAGATACAAACTCCTTCATATCACCTACCCATTTCTATGCCTTGGGAAATGAGGTATAATAAGTTCATGTGCCCTTGGAGTTGACTATGACGGTTCCTGGTCGATCTAACATGATTGAAGTATGTATAAAATGTGATATACTTCTGGGGAAGCTACACTCCTGGAGAGGCTTAATCTATTTATGGATACAACCATATTGTTTCATCTTCTCATGGATTGGTTGTGTTATTTCTAGGCTATCATGGAATTCTTATGATGTAGGTGGTGTTCTTCGATGCTGGTGGAGTGCCACAATAATATGTGGACGAGCGATACCCTCTGATGGGTTAGAGGCCCGTTCTTTCCTTGTCATCCATAATTTCTGAGATCATATTGATTTCATTGGAGGTTCATTAGTCAGTGTTTCCTAGGTTCATTGATGATTACCTTGATATATTTTGTAAAGAGATTGTATCATTACCCCTATAATGAGAGATCGAGTTCATGATCAGGCTATAACTCGGATATTCTGTTATCTCAATGTCTCCATGTAGGATGTAGACATCGGTGTTGTGAGATATGTGTATACAAATCAATTGAATTTTGTAATATAGTATCGTTCTACCATGTTTTCCACTATTGGGTGAACTAGTTTTGTTCATGATGAAGGTTAATGGCATATTGTTGTTTTGTGTCAATTATCTCCACTTGAACAAAATGATAGTGAAGAACCGATATCATATTCTATATATTTATGATTTATTCAACCAACTGAATGGTTTATGTTAGTTCTTGATGACCGTCTTGCAGTCATTATATCATCAGATTCAGGTGAAGGATGATGATTTACCCAAGAATTCTTTTCATTATCAGCATGGGAATTATGAGTTCAGTGTAATATTATTCAGTGTGATTAATGATATAGATGTGTTCGTGGGGTTGATGTATGTTTTATTCCATGAGATACTAGATATTTTTATGGTGGTCTTCATCAACGACTTCTTTATGTACTCCATGTCCAAGGAGGAGCATGCAGAGAAGCCGTATGCCATTTTAGGAGTTATTCGTCAAGAGATGCTATTTGGGTCGCATTCTAAGTGTGAGTATTGGAAAAAATAAGTCCACTTCAAGTGGAATGTTATATCCCATTTGGGATTAGCTGTGGATTTTTTTATGATAAGAGATGTTGTGTCTTGGGTAGACCCCAAGATAGGGGCATAAGAATGAAGTTGTTGTGGTCTTGTAGGATATTACAGTACATTCATAGAACATTTATCTTAGTTAGAAAAAAATATAATAGTGTTGAACATAAAAAATCATGAGTTAGTGTAGACTGATTGGTGTTAAGAAGCCTTTGAGTATCTGAAGGAGATGTTGAGTTGTTCTCTAATTTGTTGTCTGTCAGCAGAATGAGTTTAGTTCATGGTATTCTATGATACTTTGCTTCTGGTGTTTGTATTTGTATTGATATAACTGACATCTAATGTTTCTTATGGATCAGGGAATTTGTGTCCCAATGGGTGTAACTATTCCAACCATGACCATGAGTTAGAACTAGTGGTTTTTTTACTAACTTTTTGGATCAATTTCCTCTCCGGATAGAGCTTTGTAGTCATCACCAATCATTAAACCCAAAGGTTTTATTTCTCTTAGAATAACTTGAATATGTCATAGCATCAATAGGAGGATTTTTTAAAGGGTCATGACATTGAAATGTCATATAAACTAGAAAATGGGAATGTTTTATAAAATACACTGTGAAGGAAGTCGTGTAGTGATGCAGCTCCTGAATCATGAGATTCAAGGAGAGTAATGGAAGAATGTTCAGAAATACAGATCGATATGGGAGATGTTTGGGGATGAATTTTTCTTTTCTAGATGATAAAAAAACATATTTTATGAAGCATAAATAATATTACTAGTTCGGGGATCGTAGTGTGGAGGTCTAGAGAGACAATTTTGTTTTTGTCAAGGCCCCTTATATTTGGTTAATGGATGAAAAAACTGATTGGGGGGAGGGTTCATTATTATTTTGGAATTGAATGAGATTATTATAAAATATATTCCATAGTTAACCCATACATATAAATCCTAGTGTGATTGATATGTACTGAGCTTTGAGGAGTCAAATTTTGGGGATGAGGTTGATGCATGTAGTTGCATAGTTTCTGTCTCAATGTCTTGTCTACCACAATGAGAAGGTCGAGAACCATGTTCCCGAGGGTTTTCTACAGACAATAAATGATATTAAATTTATGTGGGAGGATATCTCAATAGTCTTTTTATGGGTTTACCTCAAGATGAGGATGTTATGATGCTATATTGGTGCAAGTTGGGCCTTTGATGAAATTAGACCAATTCATAGCGATCCCAAAATGGATTTTTAATATATGTTTTTTGAGGTATTATCTATAAGAGGTGGTGAGACATCACAGAGTCCCAAGAATGATAATTTCTGATCAAGATCCTCATTTTACCTCAATGGTGTGGAGATGTCCATAACATGATTTGATTTCTCAACTATGACTTAGCACTACTTTTTATCAATAGATGAATGGTCACATTGAGAAGACCGTAAAAACTGTTGAATACATTATTCCCTCTAATGTTCTATTTTTGGGAAGTTCATGGATGTGGATCCTTCCCTAGAGAGAGTTCACATACAAAAATAGTTTCCACTACACTATATGTATGGATCCATTTGTATCCTTTCATTGATGACTATTACATTCACCCTTGTGTCGGATTAGGGTATAACATTCAACAATTTTCAAGCCATATCTAGTGTATAATACAATAGATATGGTTCATGTGATTCATGAGAGGATGAAGGTAGAACATTTTTGTCTGATGACCTATGTAGACTGTAAGAGGAGATCTTTGGAGTTTGAAGTTGGGGATCATGTTTTTCTGAAGGTGACATCCCATTGTGAGAAGTGATGGTTTGGTCATGGGAGTATGTTTTATTCCCAATTTTTTGTTAATTTTGAGTTCTTGGATCATTTTCAATCTATAGAATATTGTGTATCACATCCTCCTCACTTGATATGCATTAATGAAGTCTTTCATGTGTCAAAACTCTAATGTTATATTCATGATGACTCTCACATTACAGATTTTTCTGAGATCAATGTTGATAATGATGCGACCTTTGAGGAGAGTCATGTATAATCCAGGACCCCAAGGAGAAGGTGTTACATTAGTATTTTATCCCCTTGGTTAATGTCTTTAGGGGGCATGGTGTCATGGAAGATAGTACATAGAAGAATTAGTACGAGGTAAATTCATTGTACCCTGGGGTTTTTCATGTTTATATCTTTCATTAAATGATGTTTGAATTGATGTTTTGGACCATTCCTATTTATTATATGGATATCATTTTTTATGTGGATTTATCTACTCTGGGAGGCATATCCCTTATGATATTGTTTAGTTATTTTTTTGGATTTCATATGGTTTTTTGTGATTAGTTTTGATGTTGTTAAGCACTTCTGGTGGTGCGAACCATGAGAGGTATCACAAATGGTGGTTTCTTGTACCCCTATTTCTATTTCTAAAATCTGTTGGTTATTAATTATCAAGGATGATAATATTTTGGAATGTCTCGGATTTAATTCCGCTGACCAATCTGGTTATCTCTTTGCTGGAATCCAGTTTTTGAGGTGTTCTAGGTTGTCATGGTTACTTATACCAAAAATAATCTCGATGATCCAGTTATATGTACAATGTTTCTAGAACAATGAGACATCCAATGGTGTCATGAATAATGTTTCTATAATAGTGATACATCCAATGGTGTCATGAATAATGTTTTTAGAATGGTGAGATATTTCAAAATGTTTTTCAAAATCATAGGTTTTTCTATATTTATTAGTTCTTCCCTTTGGACGTCCTTCATTGTTGTGAAATGAGATAGATTGCATATTTAATTGAGATTGAAGACATTTCAATTGAAATAAATAAGATCTATGAATTTATAAAAACTGGAGTCTTTTAATCGGTCAAACCACATAGTTTAATGTGATCCTCTTTTAATGGAAAATATAAACTGAATATATACAACTACTCTGTTTAGATCACTAAAAGGCATAGTTACTGTTTTACTTGTTCCCCCTTCATTATTTTTTCCTAGCATGAGACTCGCATACAATTATTTCTAAAAATATTCATTCAATCAAACATTATCCTTGAACTATTTCCCCTTGGAGTTTTTTCACTGCTATTTCACACCATCAATTTTTGTTCAACTAAGAAATGTTGATCAGTCTTCAATAAAGTATGTTCAACCACTATTATTATATGTTCTAAGATATGTTTCATCCCATTCTCAAATCCATGCGAGGGAAGGTGATCATCATATTTTTAAAGTATCTTTTTTGGGGGTTGGATAATGATTTTATTTCATGGCATCGTTGGGTAGATGCATTTTTTGCGGGGTAGGTTATCATGATATGTTATGTGTTCATGTAATCGTGAAATGAATTTTGGATACCTTTTGAGGTTGTTTATTTGTGGATTCTCTATTATTTTTATGTGAAAATATACAGTTATCGTGATTTTTCCATTAGATCAAAATGGAATTGTCTTAGTAAATATATAAATTGGATTAAAATGACTGGTATTCTTTTCATAGTAAGGTTATTTCATCTTGATTTGATAAATTGTGTGTTATCTATGAATTTATTATTTGTTAAGATGTTTTTGATGGAAATTGGTATTGAATAAAAAGTAAAAATTAATTGAATTTTTTTTTCCCAAAGATGAAGTGTCATGTAATTAAATATTGCTGTTGTTATTTCATTTGATGTAAAGAAAATTTATTTTTATTTTTTTGTTTAATTAATATGATTGATAAATTTATATCTTGTTAATTTTCTTTTAAATGTATGTCTTATTAAATGTTTAATTAATTTTTAATAGTTATGATACCTTTATATTTTGATTTTCCTTAGTTGGAACCTAATATTAATGAATCAGTCAATTAATGATGTATTAATGAACAAGTCTTCTGATAAAATATAATGCAAGATGGGGTGTTGTGTTACCCAATTTCTTTAATGGACATGTTCATTTTACTTTTTACTAGGACATCTCATTACACGTTAAGGAAGAATGCATAGTTTAGGTCCAAGAGAGCATTTGATATATTTGTTTGTTTCCGACTACTTCTTATGTGATCCTGGATGGATGTTGAGACCTGTGGAGTATGGAGGACCAATGGTTATGGTATAAGTTAGTGCCTAGAGTGGCGAGATGCATTGGTTTATAATGGTGAGTGTTGGGGAGGACACCAGAGATTATTAAAAGGGTTGAACCAGGACTTACCTGTTGATGTGAATGATTGTTGAATTTTGAATATATTTCTTGTTTATCATATTACATTACTCATTAAATGAGGCTGATGGTTCTCATACACTCCTTCCAAATGTGAAAAATATTTGCAGGGTATGCCACATGATTTTGGGGTTACGATTCTGGAGGATTGATTGTTCTACACTCCTTCTAATGGTTGCAGTAACTCGACATGTAGTTCTTCTACTCACTATTTTGAGCCCCTTCTGTTTAGTTGCTCAGAATGTTTTCTTATAATAACAATAATTATTGAAAAGTTCCAAATATATTATTAAATGATTTAATGAATGATGTTTATCCAATTTGAATGGAAATTTATTTGATATAATGTTGAGGTTATACTTCTTGTGGAACTATGGACTTGGTTTGGTTATAATGGGAGGGAAGGGAACATGGTGGTGATGCTTCTAAATGTAGTGTGGAATATTTTTTATGATTAATTATTGTTTAAATAATTAATTAATGTAATGTTAAATTTTTTAATTGAGATAAACTAAATTATTGAATCTTATTAAATGTTTTTATAGGATATCTTATGTTTGTAGAGGCAGTTGGGAGTCCGAGAGAAGTGAGATGTAGTTGATTCTAATACTCATTTATTCCCATAGTGTGGTTGTAATCTATATTATTTTATTCAATTTTTTTATTTCTATACACTACTCAGCCCTATCTATTAGAGACAATATAACCCTAAGTATTGTGATCCTTAGGGGGTGTTTTCCCCCACACCCTGAAATGACGATGGATAGATGACTACCCCTTTGGCCCACTATCTTCTCATGGTAGTTACTTGTAATGGTAGCCGCGATAATTAGGGTCCCCCATATGTGTCTGTAGATGGATTTAATTATTTTAGGTTATTCACACACATATATTCTTGATATACCTTTAAATTTACAACTATATGTTTAATAAGTATAGGTTGTGTCGGATTGAGGATCCTTACATGATGTATGTGATGTAATGGTTTGTGGTATAATAACAAATGTATGATATATGTTATGTGAGTTGTGGGGTCTCTTTCATGATACCATGTTACTTTGGTTACATTGAATTGGTGGTTTTGTTGGACTATGTGCATATTATGGTGTAATTCTCAAGTGTCTGCGAGCATCCCTTTTTTGGATAGAGATGCTTAGGATGTGAGACATTAAAGAAAAGTGGAAAACCAGTGGGGAAGTGGTAGAGGGTTACCCATGATATTATTTCTTATATTATAAAAACCATTATGAAATACTTAGTGGGAGTATCCATGTTGAGGATGGGGGTATAATATACATATTTTGGTGACGAGTTCGTTTCAATTTTTGTTTACTGTGCTTCAGCATGCATCCTTTACTTTTCCATGACAGAATCTGGGGAGGATCCTACAGAGTAAAATGTTATCTAAACATGATTTTATATAAAATTATTTTCATTCATTTGGTATAGGTTGGAGATTAGGATGTTTACTACAAGGATGGGGTTTTTAGGAGCTTTTGGGCTTTGTGGTTGCTATCGTTTTACATTCTATTGGTACTTGTAGTTTTCCTTTTCAATTTTATTAGTTCATGAATGAAAATAAAATGTGTTCTGGTGATTCTTTTAATATATTAATCCTAGTTTGAGTTGGTTGGTTTCTATCTTATCAATATCTTTATCATGTGTTAATTTAAAGGGTAGTGCCTCCCATTTGTGTCTTTTCTATACCCTCACTGCTAGTCACCTACCCAGGGCCTACTGGTGGCCGACATAGGTGTCTTTATCTCTCATCACATATTGTCGGCCCATGAGAGTAACACATTGTAAGGAGTGGGTCTTGAAAATGATATTAAAATAATAACAGCTCAGTATATTGAGGATAATGGTGTTATTATTTCACCTTAGAAGATAATTATTTAGAGGAAGTAGAAGAAGAAATAAAAAACACTTAAAACTGATACATCTTCTTCTATTGATCAACATTAAAGAACACCTGTAAACCACAAAGAAGGATCTTCCATATAATTTAAGGCCTCAAGAATGTGGTTAAGGAATCTAGTATTTTATTTGGGACGAGAATTGTGGAAAAAAATTCAATGGAAGTGTATGTATTTGAGATGAGTGGGTACCATTTTATTGGAATTGAGAGGGGCACCATTAGAAACTATTAAAATAATAAAATAACATTAATTTGTTTTCAGTTCAGAATGGTCCCAAAAAAATTTAATTAGAGGATAAGAGGATTTGTGGTATAATAACCTTAATCCAATTAAAATTAGATGTTTTTTTGAATATTTTTTGATCTTTATAGTTTTGGGATAACCATTATTTTACCCTTTTGAAATTATACCATGATATTATGCTATTTACACTTTTTGGGTTAATGAAATTATCATAACATGTCAATAAAGACAAAAATTCCATTAATGACCTATTTGGACTTATACTAACCATTTAATGAATATTATATTTTTTTCTATTTAATATCATTTAGTAAAATATTTTATATTTTAAAATATATATAGTGTATGCATTCAATCTACTCATTAGTTGACTTTTAAAAATATCATTACAAGAAGATAATATTAAAAAATCCTTTAAATCATCAAAATACTGTATAAATTATCCATAACATTAGTGTATGTAATAAATTATGTCACATTATATATATTTTTATATGTATAATATCATTTACTTGATTATTTAATTAATTAAGAAATTACTACATCATCCTTTTGTCATAATTAAATTTAATTAAAATTTTTGGAGAAATTATAAATAAAATACCATTATTAGGTAATAAATTTAGATTTCCATGAACTATTTATTGTCAAATATATCCCTAGAATTACTCCATATTAAAATACCATTATTTTTAAAAAAAAGTGTAATAAAATAGGTTATTCATTGAATATAAAATTATAAAATCCTTAAAGTCGTCAATGTGGCTCTATGTGGTACTAAAATTGACCCGAGGATGATTATGGTTAGGATAAACTCATCCAATTAAATTTGAAAAAAAATTTAGTGTAGTTTTATATTACTATAATATAATTTTTACCTTTAATTACTTGATTTACCCATATATTGGGTAATTATTATAATTACTAATTTTACCATTCATAATATCCAAATAATTTAAAGGAAATATTTACATAATTTTGAAATTCTAATTAAAAATATGGAATCATTTTATTCAAACATAAAATATAGAAGTTTCATTAATTTATTTGAAATTCATCCCTTTGTCAAAATGAGAAAATAGGTTTTTCGAAAAGTAAAAACAACTAAATTATTGACATTCATTTATATCTAATTTCTATGTGAAATTTTAATCTAATGACCAAAATTAGAATAAATGATGAAAAAATAATCAAATTATACTTTAAAACCAATTAAAAATAATATCTTTCAAAATAAATAATTTTTACAAAAAATTATTTTTAAATTAAAATGCATTATTTTTCATTATTCATTAAAATAATATTTTTATCAAAAAAATACTAAAATATAATCCAATTGTAATTTTTATGTCCATATTATAATTAATAAGTTTATTTTGTCTAATTAAACTTATAAAACTATCATAGACTAAATTTAAACTAGGTTCTCCATCGACAGGTGGTAATATTGTATTTTTTAAAATAAATCTTTTATCAAAAAAGTTGAAATTGTTATTATATCATGCATATATAACATATAATATAAATTTTTTAAAATTACATTGAATATATTAAATATATATTTCATTAATAAAATACATATGGATTGGTTTAATTATTTTATTATGTCACTTATATTCATTTAAATAGTGATTCAAGAAATCATTACCATTTAATTAAAAATGGTTTTATTTTCATTTTTAAATAATTTTCCACAAAATAATAAATTAAATATAGGTTTAAAAAATATTTTTGTAAATCAATTAATAATGCTCATTACCTCCATTTTAATAGATAGGTGATAAGGTATCATAATAATAATTTTTTGATTTCTTATGTTTGGTGTTACATATTATCTATGCAATCAAACATATTATCCCCTTTTAAAAACATAGGATGTTATAACCACTCATGTGTACAACAGACTATAGCCTCAAAAGGAAATCTAATTCATGAACAATTTAAATAGAATTAATTTTTGATGGATATAATACAAATATGCAAACTATATGAAAAATAAATTATTTTAGATTTATAATATATCATTTAACTTTCATTCATTAAATATGATGAGAAAAATGAAAACAACATGTATTCATTTGTACGATATATTGCATTAATTATTATTGCATATCATTTTCAATCTCAAAATAGTGTGGAATAATTTAAATACATATATAATAAATATATTTTATATCTATATGATGGTCAAATTCATAGATATTATGAAACAACAATGAATTTAAGAGTACAAATTATATAACAAATCAAAACATATACGAAAATTAATGATTATTACCTGAAGTATAACATTAACATGTAATCATTAATAGAAAGTATGAAAATGTCATAATAAAATAATATATTACATGATATATATGAAATTTTGTTTTCAATATTTGTATAAAAAATAAAATTTATTATTCCAATGGTTATGATAGATGCTATGACTTAAGGAAATATATTTCAGTCACTCTTACTACATCTATGATGAACATAACATATTAGCCACATATTTATTTTATGAGGGGTATATTCAGAACCTGAATTTATTTTATGATTATTTTATTGAAAATTATATTCATTTGAAAATATAATTGATGATCCCACTTTCATTGGATTTTTATTTCAAAATTTACCCAATCAGTATTGGTTTTTTACTTAATATTGTTCTCTTTAACACATACATTATGTTATGAACATTTATTAATTATAATTTTGTATATAAAACCCATTTTACAAGTAAGGATAATTTTTATATGAATTATATTTTATGTTTCATTTTATTTTATTCCTTCACGTGGCTTGTGATTCAATGATAACAATGTGTTCATGACAATATGTTACAATCTCATCATTTATCTATATTCATTATTATTATGTTTCTAATAATAAATTATTATGATATAATGATATATAATCTCATTAATTTTATTAAAATATACTAATTAATTATATTTTTAATTAATGTTAAATTTTATTAAATATTTAAGACTTCAAATAATTGATAGAATGCTTTTATATAAGGAATATATTTCTTACCTATACATTAGGAAAATATTTTATTTCAATACTATGTTATCTAATAAATTATTAAAAATGTTTTATTATTCTCTTATTATTTTTAAAATAAATTTTTTCAAATTGATTATTTTTTAAAATTGTTTTAAGGGAATCTTCATGTCTAATTCAAAAAAAAATTCTTTTGATTTTACAGAAAATGTAAAATGAATAAATTTTTGAACATACACAACATTAATATTTCTCATCCCTATTCAAGACTCCAAAGTATTTTTATATTCCCTCATATGTTTTAAATATTAATTTCAATAATATATCATTGAATATTTTGTATAATTTTTTTTTGAAAAATTATTTCATAGTAAAAATATAGTTGGATAATATTTTAAATGAAATTTAGAAAATAGAATGAAAATTTTCCTGAAGAAATATTCTAAATTATTTATAACAATTCCTTTTTATTAATTAAATAATTTTCTTCAAAGACATGGGAATTTATTTTTTTAATAAATTATTTTGTATAAAAATATAATTTTAAATTAAAATTTATCTTCCCCAAAAATAATTCTTCATGATTTATCTTCTAAAATCATCATCCATATATGATGAAATTATTTGATGAATCTTATGCATTGATGGGGTATAAACGAATGATAAAATTCTAATTCATTATCTAAATCATCATTCATATATGCTTATCTTCCATAGATTAAAAATAATGAAATGTTTAGGAAAACTACTTCATTTCATGGTTGATTCTATGAGGAAATTTTGAAATTATTTTCAAACCCATCGAGTTCTCTTATGTTATGATATGATGAAATTTTTTTGAAGACCGTTTCATTTCATAAATTTTGTTATGGTAAATGTATTATAATTTTTTTTACATATATGTATGAATCAAATTAAGTGAAATAGGTTATGCAACAAACATGGATGATGGATATGATATAACTATGTATTGTGGCCATATTATAACAAAAAAATCGTTTCCTATATCTTTCTCTAATTCATTATATAATGATTTAAACACTATGTATCAGAATAGACTGTAATAGTGAGTGAACACAATTTAGTATGATACTTTTAAATCAATTATGGTCTTTAGAGAGAATCATTACTACTATGATTAGTTAGGTCAGGAACCCAAAATCCTATTATGAAAGAGATATGATAGGGGATAGTTGTGTGCCCCGTATATGAACTATTACTACACTTAGAGTGACCTCGTAAGTCTTCTCAACGAACCATTACAAATATAAAATATATTTTATATATATTCCACAATTCTATAACTAATTCCACTTTAATGTTATAATTCCCCATTTTCATTTATTTTAGTATGATTCATGTCTTATAAACATACATTAATTATGTTAGGCCTCATGATTTTTACCTTTGATATGTGGGGTATGGATTTCTTTTTTTATTCTAATAATATCATAACGTTATGAAATGGTTATGCTAATTTATATCTTTTTAGGCCATTATAAATCATATGAGCAAAAAATTTCTAATATCACCCTTCCCTAGGCTATGAAGAATAGTTATATGTATAATATTTAAATGAAGTTACTATGTTCAATGATATCATTGGGAAATATTGATTATATCTCACAATATTAGATATGGGGCTTCAATGTTTCCAAATTCGATAAAATAATATATTTCATGGGCATGTGTTTTTGTAATATATTTGGTATTACCTTAAAAGTTGTAATATAATACTATGGGAAACATGATACCTTTATTCAAACCTCATTTGATAGTCACGAGGGATAAATATTGGAAATTGAAAAATTATTTTGGATCGTTAATGATAGATATTAATATATCATGAAAATTATTGGCATAGGATAAGTATATTAATTCATATTTTAATAATATAATTGTAATTACTTAGATATTTTATATAGGTTTTCGGGATTATTTAGTTTCCTATTATTATTATTATTTATAAAAATTTATTTAGTCTATGTATAGAACAATATGAAATAGTGTTAACACTGAATATGATTGAAATTTTGATGATGATAATCTAAATGGTATTATTTTTGAAGTAAAGGATAACATCGTTAATAATTTCTATCTAATCCATCTCTCATACTCCCCAAATAATATATGGAAAAAATTATCTGTTTCTTCTAGTAGTGGATACCACATATGAATGATGTTTTGGTTTTATTTAAAACATGAAAGTGGGAAAACCACAAATTGGATCTATTAAAAGAATTAGAATATTTTTTCACTCTCGAAAAGAATGATTCATATAATGTAACATAAAATAAAAAATAAGAATGTTATGGAATATAATTGATGAAAATAATTTATTCCCTAATAATTAATTGATAATTAATGAAATTAAATTTATATTGTATTTGAATTATGAAAATAATTTTCTTAAGGGTATGGTTTTCCAAAAATATCACCAATATTTTTGGAGTAATGATCATATTGATGATCACGAAGAGGATATAAAGGAATTATTAATGTAAAGTGTTATTGAGGAATAAAATTATGAATCGTAGTACATAATTTCATAACACCATGGGATAAATTATGCATTCATGTATTATAATTGAAATATAATGTTATATGTGTACGGGTTTTTTTATAGAAATTTGGGATAAATATGTATTTAATAATTTTAATGGTTTTTATTATAATTACCTAGCCATAAACATTAAAGAATATTTAATTAAATGAATAGTTCAAATTGAGTATCTTTTCAGGTATAATGTTTTATAGAATTTGGCAAAATAATTGCATTATGTCTCAAAATTTTAAAAAGTATACACTTCTACTCAGTTTCCATTTTTTCACAAAATAAAAACGCTGGAAAAAAATGAGTCATGTCTAGTTCCATTATTTAGGTAGCAAGACTTTTCCTTAATCCCATCATGGAACTTATTCAACTTTATGTCCAATAAAAAATTTCAATAACATTGGATGAGAATACGAAGCTCAGTAAGGGCTTCACAATGAAGGAAAACTATTATTTTTTCAAAACAACAAGTAAACCATGAATACTTTATCATAAGTAATAATTTTTCACTTTTAAGAGGTAGTAAAGCTCTTCAATGAATAAAAGATCACTTCTGCCCCTTTTAGAACCAAAAGATTACCATAAAACCCACATAATTAACACATAAAAAATAAAGTTAACTTGGGAAATAACCATTCATAAGTGGAATAACCATATATCAAACTTCCACACACATCACTAAATGGAATATCCATATGTCCGAATTCTATACCCAATGCATTAGAGGTTATAACGTAAACAATCGTCCTGGTTTATCATGGCACCACCCGTCATTTGGATTATCACATAACCACCAGTAAAATTTACAAGTACCATCATAACACATAAAATATTTAAAATATAAACATTTCACAAATAACATTTCATTTGAAATCATAAGAAATAATTTCAAGACATTGAAATAACAAATCCATTTTCAAAAAGTATTAAAAAACGATTTTTGAATCAAAGTTTCCCACACAAAATCAATTCTATTAAAGTAATTTAACATTTTAAAACATTAATTTCCCTATATATAAATCCATAAAACCATTTTGAAAACATGGGCATTAATGCGAAATAATTAGATGAATAAATCATTAAAAATTTTAAAACGATATTTTAGTTAAAAAGTTTTTAACAAAATGAGAGATGATTGAAATCAAATAATTGAGGAATAAAATTTAATCAGAACATTATAATATCATGAGAATGAATGTATTCATAATATAATATGCCAAAGTACAGTACATACACAATATAAGTGTGAATTGTCACATAACAACAATGAAGTCTCAATGGAATGTAAATTGAGATGAAATCTTTTATAAAGATGGTATCCTTTGATTATAGAAACATAAATTAAACAATTATGGGTTAAACATAATAATAACCCAATATATGTGGATATTAAGTGTAAAAAAAATAGAGGACCTTCAAACATATTCATAGGATGAAATTTTCAAGAAGTACATGTTTAACCCAAAGAATTGAAATTTGTTTAAGAAGTTCCCTTGCAAAAATTAGACATCCAAACGACGCCTCTTTAAAATTCAAAAAATAAGTTGATGAGATAAAAAATGGTATATCATAACTTCGACATAAAATTTACATCCAAAAGTATATGTAAGAAAAAATCCCATCAGAATAAGTTGTAAATTTAAAGACATTACAAAAAGAAGACTTTTAAAAATAGGTGGGCGAATGGTTCCCTTACAAATTTGGTAACATTCAAAACATACACCAGATGAAAGAAGGATTATACAATGAAGATGTAAATGTAGGATCAAAATAACAATGTAGATGCTCAATATACAAGAGGGGGGTGAATTGTATACTTTAAAAATTCTTTTGGAACCTTTATTGTTAGTTATCGATAACTATGTTTTCCTTAGACAGGGAAAATCTAGGTTTAATAAAGTTAAACTAAGCAAATTCACAACACCTCTAATCACCAACTGGAGTATTAGAACCAAGGTTTACAATATAATAATCTACCTTAAAGCATATAGAATCTTAAACTAATCAGAGTACAAGTGTACGGAAATACAAGAAGGTTATAAATTCCATACAATACAATATGTTGCGGAAGAACTACAAGTAACAAACAATAACTCTTTTAACCCAAAGAGAAGGGTATCCAACAACGTTGAATAAAGGTCCCTTGATTTATACTTTCAAGCAATTCTGTCTTACCCACACCAGGATAAGCCCTCGATACGAAGATTGGAATCTCTGTCTTGCTATCCCCGCAAGCCCTCAACTTCAAGGTAGTTGTAACCTCTGTCTTCCTCAGCAAGGAAGCCCTCGAACATCACGGTAGTCGGAACCTCTGTCTTCCTATCCCCGAAAGTCCACGAATGTAATCACCAACATCTGGAGTCCAACAAATCAATCTGAACGAGCGGTTCAGTACACACAAGGCATAAAAATCTTCTCTCTCTAGAAATCACCTTAACAGCGTGTGTTCTCTAGATCGATCAACTTATTCATTTCAGTTGTTGAGCTCTTTCAAATCAGCTCCTATTTATAGGAAAATTTCCAACAGTTGGATCCCTCTTCCAACGGTTATATTTTCCATGAAATTTGGACGGACCTGTACACGTGTAACTCAACCAAAGGTTAATTAGATACAGAATAGATGACATCGATTTATAACAAACTATGTATAAATGAATGTAAGACATCATTTTGAAATGAATCATATGTAAGTAAAAGCTAATAAATATTTCGGAGTGTGAGCAAGTCAAAAGTTCGGAGTCTTATCCAAATGATGTTTGGAGTCTATGTTACAAATTATTCGGATTCTGTTTTATAGGAATTCGGAGTCTGGTTTCACAAGAGATCCGAATATGAACTTGCAATGTTCCGAGTCGAACTTCTTAAGAGTTCGGAGTCAAATTGATTAAAAGCTCGGAGTCAAACTACTAAAGAGTTCAGAGTCAAACTGCTTAAGAGTTCGGAGTCAAACTCTTAAAGAGTACGGAGTCGAACTGCTTAAGAGTTCGGAGTCGAACTTCTTCAGAGTTCGGAGTTGAACTACTTAAGAGTTCGGAGTCAAACTGCTTAAGAGTTCGGATTAGAACTTCTTCCAAGTTCGGAGTCAAACTACATAAGGGTTTGGAGTCGAACTGCTTAAGAGTTCGGAGTCGAACTTCTTTTGAGTTCTGAGTCGAACGTCTTAAGAGTTCAGAGTCGAACTTCTTGAGAGTTTGAAGTCAAACTTCTTTAGAGTTCGGAATCGAACTTCTTAAGAGTTCAGAGTCCAGAATTTGGATTAGAACTACATTACATATCACATCTGGATTTCCGATCCTAAAAACAGAATGCACCAAATATTTCCAATATATGGCTCCGGGATTTTGGGTATAAATCCGGTTTTTGAATTTAAGAATAATATTGATATGTATAAGAAAATATAGGTTAGGGTAAATTTATGTAAAGAATTAAATTTTCTTTATGGGGGTAAAAATAATATTTACTTCAGTATTTTGTGTTTGTGATTTTCAAAACAAGAAGGAATGGAAAATTCATAAGGAAAACCTTATTGACTCAACAATCTCCCCCATTTTGTAAAGAACAAACATCCTTTCAAAAAAGCATATAAGGATTTTGAAAATTTTCATTAGACTTTGAAAATTAAAACTTATCTCCCTTTGTTCATGGATAAAAGTGAATACCACTAACTCCCCCTTAGGCCTTGAAACTCTAAGGATTGTATTATGAGTTTCCGGAGTGGAGTTTTAATTATTGTAAGAATGAAAAACTTTGTAGTTGTAAACTCCCCCTTTTTGAAGGATATTTCTCTTAGAAAATTTTCCATTCTACTTCTTAGGAGTAGTTCTTTTTCCTTCTCGCCCTTTATGATTTTCAAAAAGAATTAAAGGGAATGGAAAAAAAAGTATGGTACTTGAATCAATAGTATATAACAAGATACAACCAACCATATAACCATTTCATTAGTGTTGGCAAAAAATTTTACAAGGAAAGACAATTAAAACAAAATATCGGACTGGGTTCATCTGTCTTCCTTTTACTTCTGAATGAGCTGCTTTAACAAGGCTTTGAGTTTCTTAAAGACTCTTTGATCTTCCTCTCTTTGCCTCTCCAAGGCTTTTACCATTTCTTCTGGAGCTTTTAAAGCCTCTGACTGAGCCTCCAAGGCTTGTTTCTGCAACATTAACAACTCATCTTGCTGAACAACTTTTTTCTCAAGCTCAATCCGGAGATTTATATCATTTATAAGATTTTGAAAAAGAGAAATTTCCTTCTCATTCTGTTCCTTCACTTGTTGAATCTGGGTACTCTGCTCAATAATCATCTCATCTTCAAGATTCTTAACTTTTTTATCTGCTGTGTCAAAATCTTCTTTCACCGCATTCTGAAAATTATTATACACTCTCATGTCTTCTTCAACTCTCTTATACCACTTTGTTACCTTACTGCAAGACTTCATATGTTTATCATAATCAATCAGAGAACTTTTTTGTTCAACTTCCGACTTCACAAACTTATCCATAACCATGGATAAAAAATCTGATTTCTTATTCATAGTTTGTTGCAGCATCTGGCATCTGGAATCTATTGTTAGAAGAATCAGAATTGTGTCCACCAACTTTCTCAGAGACTGAACCACAAAATTATGCCTGTGAGATGATGATTCTGAATCAGAAATTTCTCTTTACACTTCATCAACTGGAACCATCTTCCTTCTATAGGTACCACTAACCTCTTTCCTCCTGATGAGATCTTTTATAGGTGTCTCCATGAGATATTTATTCCCCGTATCATATTTCAGAATGGGTTTCACATTAGGAGATACTTCCTCGGATTCAGAAACTTGAACGATCTGGTCTTCATCTGGTTTATTTTTTTCTTGACCTTCCTCAAGAAAATTCCTCTCATAGGATTCTTCTTCATCATACAACACATTTTCTTCTTCATCTTGATGTTTCTTTCTAGCTTCCTCATCTCCCTTACATGGAGTAAATAACTTTGCGGATTCAGCCTTATCTTTGTAGTCCTGTACTTGCTTGATCAAGCTACCCAGATCTTCACTCTCTTCTTCTTCTTCTTCTTCTTCCTCTACTACTTCATTAACTTCCTTCTCAGATTATACAACTATTCATTTACCCTTGTCCTTTTTTGGAGTGACATAGTTCTTAGCTGGAGTTTCTGGTAAAGAAGGTTCAACACCAAAAGATTCCCGAACTTGATGCATTTCAGAATCCAACTCTGTAACTTTCAGCAAAGATCGCACCACTTTAGCTTCAGACATCTTCTTTATCATTTTCTTTTCCTTTTCTTATCTCTCTAGCTCCTCAGCAGCTTTTTCCTTTAATGATTTAGCCTCAAAAGGGTCCAGTCTTAATTGAGGATCCCCTTCCTTCCTCATTTCTTTATCTTCCCTCCACTTGGATGCTACTTCATCCGTATATGTTTTCTGCTTCTTCGGCGTTGGGGGAGCAGATTGAGTTTCCTTATCCTGAGTAATATCTTCATCAGCAACCACTTCCTTAGCCTTTCTATTCTTCCTTTTATTTTTTGATGGTTCTGGAGATTGTGTATCTTTTTGAGCTTCTTCAAACTCCTCCACAGATGGGGGGTAAAATTCTCTGGATTCACTGGAAAATCCCATCTTCATCCTCTTAAATGCATCATCATTGACTAGCATGATCTTGCAATTCCGGATCTTTGATTTGCAGGCAACCTTGAAGGATTCTAAGCATCGAACTATCAACTTAGATAATAAAGCAGGAAACATGACAAACATAGCTCTTAAATTTCCTTCTTTGATATTCTTGATCCTAACCAAGACATGCCTTATCAGATTTATCTTTTTTAGATTTACCAAAAAATATAAGACATAAATATCACTCTTCTTCAGATTTTCTTTATCACCACTTCCTGGAACCAAAAAAACCCTGCACCCATAGTTTAAGGATTATATTGTTCATAGCGAGACAGGAAATCTTAATTGCTTAATCATCCTTAAGCCCAAGACACTTCAATGCCTTATCCTTATTGAAACTCCCTTGCACATCGAGAAGTCTGTGAGAGTAGAATTCAGCTTCTCCATCATATGATAAACTCACCAGGCTCGTGGCCTTAGTGTAAGAAATCTTATAAGTCTTCACATAAGACTTGAAAGAAAACCTCTCTCTTCCATCTTCCATCTGGAAGGAAACAGACTCGTAAAATTCTATCAACAAATCTGTATAAAGTCGATCCAGTTTATCTGACTTTTCTATGCAGACATCTTCCCATCCATTCAGTCTAATATTCTTTGAAATAAGAGAATCAAGCTTATAAAAATCCGGATGAACTAATCTTTCCCTGAAAACTAACCACTTTGAGATAGGTTTCACAGTTTACATAGCTTGAGAATTTGCTTCAACAGACATTCGGAGTGAAGTAATCTGTAAGATTCAGATCAGCTTCAAAAAGATCAGAACCAACCATAAGATGAGCAGCAGAGCTTCAAGATGCAAAATCACGGAAAAACCGATGTGGGATGAGTCTCAGGGTCCCCTTTATATAGGCAAAGAATTTGACCTTTGGTCTTCCAAAATCCATCTGATGGTTGAAAAATCATTGATCTGATCTGACTGTTGAGAACAATCCCTCTAGAATAACTTGACTCCGATCTTTTGATGTTTTTAAAGAAAACATTCAGGTTTGAGGATAATCTAGAATCTGAACATTTAAAAACAAGGAAAATACTAGTAAGTAAAATTTTATTACAAAACTATAAGTAAGAAAATCATAACTTACGGATTTACAAGAAATATTTTTCAAAATTGGTAATATTATTCTTTAAGAAAAAAACTTCATTACAAAAGTTCCAGTACGAAAACCACGTTACGAAAACCTCAGTCCAAAAATCTCCATACCGAAACTTATCAGTACGAAAATTCCATTCTGGAAGTTTTCAGTACAATGATTTCCATTCCGAAAGTACTCATTCTGAGAATTTTAGTCCTTAAATTTTCAGTTCCGGTAATTCCCATTCCAAGAATTTTATTTTCAGAAATTTTCATTCAGAAATTTCAGTTCCGAAAGGTTTAAAAACAAAATTAGTTACACTAACAATAAAATGTACTCCGCCTATAATGAGGAGTTTATTAATGTTAGGAGAATTGTTAAACAAAAGTTAATGAAGAATTATTTCCTTACAGTTAGCATTCCTAACTTTTTTTTAATGTATTCAAATCTATCGGAGGGTAATGATTTTGTGATAATATCAGCAAGTTAATCTTGTGTTCTGATAAACTGAAGAATGATATCACCTTTAAGTGTGTCATTCCTAAGAATGTGATGTCTAATATCTATGTTCATTGCATGAGAGTGATGTGAAGGTTTCTTACTTAGGGGAATGGCACTTGTGTTATCACACAATATTTGAGTCTTAGTGAAACTCTGGCCATAGACTGTGAGTGTGTGTTGAACATTCTTTTGCCTATTGGCTGAGAGAATAAATTCTTCCTTGGAATTGTGTACTAAGAACTTATCATTCCTAAAATTCACAGGGTATCCTTCATCACATAAGTAACTTATTCTAATGAGTTTGTGCTTAAGACCCTTAAAAAATAAAATATTTGAAATCAATGTTTTACAAAGAAGAACAATATTACCAATACCAACAATTTCTCCCTATGAATTATCTCTGAAAGTTACCTTTCCTCCTTTCGTTTTGATAACCTTTTCAAAATAGCTTTTGTTACCAGTCATGTTCCCGGAACATTCACTATCCAAATACCATTTATTGTTTGTTGGTACTTCCTCTATCTTCCTAAAAACATGTAAAGAATTAGACTTTTGGAATCCAAACATGCTTGGATCCAGAATTTCCAGACATCAAAATTTTAGGAACCCACATTTTCTTAGAAAAATAGGATTTATGAAAACCTAGAGATTGGGTTTTATTTAAAGAACAATTCATTGCCCAGTGACCACCATATTGACAATTGGTACAAAATGGGTCACTTTGTGGAACAAAGTAGTTGTTACTAAAAATTGTTTTTTCATGGGTATAACCAAATCCAGATCTATTTCTTAAAGGTCGTATTTGAGAATACATTTAATCAACATTTTCCTTACCATGGGTAAAGTTTGATAAACACTTCATTAAGGAAAAGATTTCGGACTTGAGTTTTATAATCAAGTTTTTATCTTCAAAATAATTAGATTTAGAACTAGAGCTAGGCTTGGAAACACTTTTCTTAGAAATTACTTTTTCTAAATCTTTGGAACGTTTGTTCCTCTCAGAACTTAATTCTTAAAAAAATTTCAAAATACATATAAAATAAGAATTTTTTATATCAAGATCATTATAAATATCTGATATATCTCTAGTAAGAATAGAATTCCTAGAGTTTTCCTTATCAAGTTTCATATTGAGTTTAGAGTTTTCAATCTCAAGAAGTTCATCAAACCTAGAATCTTCTTCAGAGGTAGGTGAAGTATTTTCTTCATCAAAAGAGGATTCTTCATCTGAGAAGTTATAATACTTACTATTATTAGTATTTAAAGATACATTGGTCAATGATTCATCATTTAATACCTTATCCATAAAACAATGATTGTCAATATGTAATCTGGCTATAAGTGCATGATTCTTCTTTCCTGAAGATTCATAATCAGAAGATTCATCTAAAGAGTCACCACCAATGGAACTCTAGGTGTCATTTTATTTTAGAACATTCTTAGCTTTGGCTTTGTAATACTTCTTCCTACACCTTTCAGAATGCCTTTCTTTCATTTCTTTAATTCTAAGTAGAGGGAAATCTGGTCTAATATGTCCAGCTCTCTTGCATTCGTAACAAGTAAATTCTCCATCTTTCATTTCATTCCATTCCTTTTTCTTATACTTGGATTGGAAATTTCTCTGGCCGTCTATCTTGTTCATCCTTCGAGCAAGATTTTCTAACTCATTTTCTGAGATTTCACTTTCACTAGAATCTGATTGAACAACCACCTTCTTAGTCTTGGATCTCGTTACGCTCTCAGGAATATTATTTGATGTAGTTGTAAAAGAAATCGTACCATTCCCATTCATCTTTTTGATGTTGTCATTATCTCTCTTCATTCTGGTTTCGTGTTGGAGAAGAGTTACGAATAGCTCATCAAGTGAAACATGAGTGACCTTCCTATTCTCATATATAGTTATTCTCTTTGATTCCCACTCATTGGGCATAATATCAATTATCTTATCTACAAGGGCTTCATCATCTAACCATTTTTCTCCCATAGATAGTAATCTATTGACTATAGTCATAATCCACTTTTGAACATTGCAAATTGGTTCACTATACCGAAAATTGAATCCATGGTATTCACCTATATGCATATCTCTCCTAGTTTCAATTACTTTAGAAGTGCCAAAGTATGTAACATCTATATTCTTCCAGATACAATTAGCTTCTTCACAAGAAGAAATTTGACAATATATATTTATAGTCATTGAACATAGTAATGTATTGTGTAACTTATAATTGAGTTGATACTCTTTCTTTTCCTTCTTATCGAATGTTCTAGCATCCTTATCATTAATTTTATAATCACCAGTAAGCATAAAAAAATTATCCAATCCAGTGTTGATAACAAAAGACTTCATCAGATCTCTCCTGTACTCATAGTCATTACCATCAATGATCTGTGGTCTTGTAGGATTTATATTTTCTATAGAGCCAACAATGATTCATGCCATACTAAAACAACTTGGGCAACCAAACTAGTTAGTAGAAAAAGTTTGTAACCACAATGTTCGTAATGTCAAAGTTCGGAATGAAAAAGTTCGGAATGACAATGTTCGGAATGACAATGTTCGGAATGAAAAAGTTCAGAATGAAAAAGTTCGGAATGACAATGTTCAGAATGAAAAAGTTCGGAATGACAAAGTTCGGAATGACAATGTTCGGAATGACAAAGTTCGGAATGAAAAATGAGAAAGAAAAACTTATACGTGAGTATGAGTATTTCAGAGACCTTGCTCTGATACCAACTCAATTATAAGCCCTCGATACGAAGATCGGAATCTCTGTCTTGCTATCCCTGCAAGCCCTCAACTTCAAGGTAGTTGGAACCTCTTTCTTCCTCAGCAAAGAAGCCGTCGAACATCATGGTAGTCAGAACCTCTATCATCCTATCCTGGGAAGTCCTCGAATGTAATCACCAACATCCAGAGTCACAAAAAGCAATCTGAACAAGCGGTTCAGTACGCACAAGGCATGGAAATCTTCTCTCTCTAGAAATCACCCTAACAACTTGTGTTCTCTAGATCGATCAACTTATTCATTTCAGTTGTTGACCTCTTTCAAATGAGCTCGTATTTATAGGAAAATTTCCAACAGTCGGCTCCCTCTTCCAATGGTCATATTTTCCATTAAATTCGGAGGGACCTGTACATGTGTAACTCAACCAACGGTTAATTAGAAACAGAATAGACAACATCATTTTATAACAAACTATGTATAACTGAATATACGACATAGATTTGAAATGAAGCATATGTAAGTAAAATATAATCAATATTTTGGAGTGTAATCAAGTCAAAAGTTCGGAGTCTAAGAAAAATAAAGATCAGAGTCTATGTTAATAAATATTTGGATTCTGTTTTATAGGAATTCGGAACCTGGTTTCACCAGAGATTGGAATCTAAAATTTCAGAGTTCGGAGTCGAACTTCTTAAGAGTTCGGAGTCAAACTGCTTAAATGTTCGGAGTCTAACTCCTAAAGATTTCAGAGTTGAACTGCTTAAGAGTTCGGAGTCGAACTACTAAAGAGTTCAGAGTCGAACTGCTTAAGAGTTTGGAGTCGAACTTCTTCAGAGTTCGGAGTCTAACTACTTAAGAGTTCGGAGTCGAACTGCTTTAGAGATCGGAGTCGAAATTCTTCCGAGTTCGGAGTCGAACTCCTTAAGAGTTCGGAGTCGAACTGCTTAAGAGATCGGGGTCAAACTTCTTCAGAGTTCGGAGTCGAACTTCTTAAGAGTTTGGAGTCGAACTTCTTGAGAGTTTGAAGTAGAACATCTTCAGAGTTTGGAATCAAACATCTTAAGAGTTCGGAGTCCAGAATTCAGATTAGAACTACATTACATATCACATCCAGAATTCGGATCCTAAAAATAGAACGCACCAAATCCATCCATTATATGGCTCCGGTATTTTGGGTATGAATCCAGTTTTTGAATTTAATAATAATATTGCTATGTATAAGAAAATATGGGTTAGTGTAAATTTCCTTAAAGAAGTAAATTTTCCTTATGGGGGTAAAAATAATATTTACTAAAGTATAAGGTGTTTGTGATTTTCAAAACAAGAAGGAATGGAAAAGTCATTAGGAAAACCTTATTGAATCAATAGTAAATACCCATAAATGAATTTATATTACAGAAGGAGTACAATCATGGGATGTAAATAAACCACAAAAAATGAAAATAGTGCCAAATATAGCATGAATCTCACAGGAATAAAAAGTGAGATGAAACCCTTTACACATTGTAATCAATTGAGCCGTATGACCAAAAGTAAATAAATGAAAAATGAATCATATAATACCATAAATATAATGAGAATCTTTGTGATATATAACAAAAGGATGTAATAAATACACCACATGCAATAAATAAGTGCCGAATTATGGAAATCTCATAGAATTAAATGTGAGATAAGAAACCCGTTAACTCGTGTCCAACTTGACTCGTTCATTGTTTAATCTCTTGAATAATAAAATAATGTTAATTTCGTATTTTTTAGAACCTTTTTAATGTTTATTAATCCTTTTATATAAATTTTTACCATTTTATAAACATTATGTAGTCATATAAGATAATAAAGGTCATTTTCTCGATATTTGGTACTTGAGTTAAAAATGAACACATTATATTTACAATTTGTCCATGTGGTCAATATTCCATTATATCTAAGAATATATTCATTATTTATATATCATATATATCATATATATCCAGTATATATATATATATATATAATTACATATCATTTTGAGGTATGAAATGAAATGCACCGTTCATGGAGACGGTAAGCCGTACATACACATTAACACTACTTTCATTTATATTTATTATTTTAATGGATTTAAAAAATAACGAAAAATAGTTATATTATAATTACAATATAATAACATATATAATATCATTAACTCTATCGTTTATATGTCTCACACATGGCAAGAACGATTCATATCACTTTGAGGGGGTAGTAGTCCTCCCTTCCTCAAATAAAATTATCGCATTTCCGCATAATGGAAACTCCAAAGGTATGATTTGAAAGAAAAATACAGAATCATAGGGAAACAATAAACATAATATATATCATATATACATACAATGCTATATTAATGACCACCATGATAGGAAGTAGGAGATAATCGAACAATCATCCTTTCGTGAGGCGTTAGTTTTCCATCCACTCAAACAGTCTGTTTTTCACCAATTTGGTGGAGGTGTGTTTGTGTGTGTAGTTGGAATATATCTAAAAACAACATAATATTATATTTAGGATACTGGTTTCATTATAAAAGAATGTAAAAAAAATTTAGTGGTTGGAGAAGTAAAATAAAAGAAAATAATTTAAGAGAAACTATTACCTTTAATTTGGGTAACTCACTTTGGTTTGAACCAAAAAGACTTATTGAAGTGACTTATTCAAAAGTTAAGGATTATAGGTGAAGTATAAGGATCTTGAGAGAATATTTGTTTAGGGTTTGGATGGGAAAAATGGCTTGAGATTTGGGAGAAATTGGTTAGAAGTGGGTTCAATTTATAAAGGGGAGGAGGGGCTCTTTAGGAATGTTTGAAACAATTATTTTATTATAAACCAATATTCAGTTTCAATAGGTACAAAAATCATTACAGTCAGCGATTAAATGACTCATGGTTTATATAAAGTCATCCAATAATAATTGGATAGGTTTTTGATGTTATTGTAATATTTATAATCTTATTTATTTAAATATTTTATTAATGAGGTAAACACTATATCATTATTTTGTCATTACTAATTTAATTTATTTGATGTCTATAAATTATAAAAAAATTACCGTGATATAGGAAGTATTTTTTTCATTCCAATTAATATTTATATTAGAATATATGCCTTATATAACCCCATGTAAAAATTAATTCACTAAAAGATATTTGTTTCTGTCTTTTTTTCCTATACTTTACATTAATTAAAATAAAGTGTCATTATAATTTATAAGTGGCTCAATGGGGTCCCAAAATCACCCCAAGGATTCAAATGGTCAGCAATTATTCATCCAATAAGGTTAGGACAAGTGTTAAGGTAATTTGGAATTATTATGATATTTTTTACCTTAAATTAACTTATTTAACTTTTACTGCGGTAAATAACAGTCAAAAGTAACTATTCACAAAAAAATATTTTCATATTATTATACCACAATTTACTTGTTAATAATATTCATGTATGTCCTATTTTCAAAATTCAATTCACAGAAGCAGCAAAATTTCATTTAAATGAAACATTCAGTTTTTGAACTACTAATAAGTGGATTCAATATTCGTCAAAAATTGACGGGTTTCAGAAAAATAACAAAAATTCAGCCTAAGTTATATGTAATATTCCAAATTCCCAAATTATGTCTATTTTACCAAATTCACAACATATGAGTTTCATTAATTATTTTAAAATTATATCTTTTAGTTAAAATAAATAGCGTTTTTTTAAGAAACAAAAACTATTAAAAGATTGACACTTGTTTATGTCCAATTTCAAAATGAAATTAAATCCAATGAATTTTTTTTGACAAAATGGTAAAAATATTATTTAATCACACTTTAAAACTAAATAAATAGATAATATAACCACATTAATAAATTATATTAAAAGTGACTTTTCAATTAAAATACAGTATTTTTTACAATTCCTCAAAAAATGAATTTTATGATAAAAATAAGAAAAATTCACACAAAGTTAATTTTCATGATCCGAATATAAGAAATAATTTTATTTTTTCAAATATAATACATGAAAGTGACCAAAACTAGATCTAAAGAGGGTTCTCCATAAAAATACAGTAAATTCACCTTTTAAATAATATTAGAATATTTATACTTTAAATTAGATACATTCACAATTTAAGCCTCTATCTTTTATTGAATAAATGAAAAAACATTTAATAAACATATATAATAATATTTTAGTTATTTCTATCCATTCTAAAAAAATAAAATGGTTATTTCTTAACTACCATTTATATTAATGATATTTTATTATTAGTGTGCATTGTATGATTTCAAAGAAACCTTTTGTTACGTATCGGCCATGCCATAAAAAATAGAATCCCATTTAAAGTAAAATGAATATTTAATCCAAAAAATATTAGTAAATATGAAAATTTATTGTTCTCTATTGTCATGGTATGTTACATCCTTCTTCCTTTTAGAAATTTCATTCTCGTAATTTTAAAATAGGGATCCGAAATATCTTTTAAAGTCCAACATCGGAAAAAGAGTCAAAAAAACAATCACATTAAAATTAAAAAAATAAAAAGGGTACCCATGATAACCCATAATAGGATACCATGTAGGGAAAAGCTGGATATGGAAGAAAAGAAACAAACTGTCATGTTCTGATGGATAGTGTTAGAAAACATGATAAGGAGATAGTTAGCCACCCGAAAATCAGAAACATGTGACGTGTTAAACGGTCTTTAATTACCTAGTAAGAAAGTTAAACCATCAATGTTTTTTTTATTTATGTTACTTTTCATTATTTTAGGGAATTTCATTATGAGACTGATTATGAACATAAGGAAACATACTTAGTTTTCAAGTTGAATTTCTTCCATTAAAAAATTTCTTCCATAAACTCATCTTTTCTCAAAACGCTAAATATTCAAGATGACTTGGTCACACCGAAAGTACTATAATCAACTTCTAGAGTATCAAATAATTTAAAAAATAAGAACAATATATTTCTCATTAATTTAGACCTTAACCAAAACAAGGATGGTTAGTGAGAGATCATATAATACCCAAGAAGGATAATCTTTTACAAAAAGAAAAAATACTCTTAATCTACAATATTTGTCAATAAAAAAATGGAAGTTCAACAATGGCCATTGAATAAACAGTTTTCCATAAAATTCATCAATGTAATTCAAATTAATTTTGAAACCCAAATATCAGAAGGATTTAATAACATTGTCTCCCATGATAAATCATAACATTTACCTCTAAAAAACCTCAGTTATTTTTATTGTCTCATATGGACATGTAATAACCTAATAACATATTCTCTATGAAAGGATAATCACTTCTATAAATAACCCAAAATCATCTTATTATTGATTTATAAAATAACCTATATAAAAATTACTATTAATACAAACTAGGGACCTCAGGGAGTCTGGTGGTTGGAGATATATTACAATAGCACTTTGGTTGTGGGATCGATTCCCACTGCTTCGTCCGATGTGACATGTTGTTATACAGTCTACGTGTTCTCGTTTTTCAAAAACTATATAATTTTATAACATTCCCAAAAATGTGATAAATTCATAAAAAATAACCATAACATATTTTAACCACAATCATTATCTTATAACATCCATTTTGCATCCCAAAATTTATTTACCTGTAATTTCCTCAAATTCAAGGATCATATAAATCCAAATGGTTCTTTATAACTATATCCATGAAAGAAAAGTTAATTATTTCTTGGATAAAATTTTCCTATAACAAAATTCAGGGGTACACATACTAATAAATTTCTTCTAATGTAATCCCCTCATCAAAAGAGACTTAATAATTTAAAGCTTTTCACCATCATAAAAACTACAATAACACTTGAATCCCTTATATGTTTACTACTTACTCATTCAATATTCTTCATGATATATTAACCATTCCTTTCCAACATAATCTGAAATAATTATTTCCTATATAATAAATCATGAGTCATATACTAAGATTCAATAATGTCTAAACATCAGTTAAGAAATAATCCATACATTTCATTGGTTACTGTTAGTTTCCTCATCCTGAATTGGAATGACATTAGTTATTGGTAAAAATATATTTGTATGATCCTAGTTATCTCATTCTCTAACATTCTTCTAAGGTCATTTTTTTGTATAATGACCATTCACACCACATTAAAATCATTCAATTGACCCCTCAGTATGAAAATCTATCATTTTCATAGATTCAACTGGATTCTTCCTTTTTCCATGGTAGGTTCTTACATTATGACCTTCACTTCCACATCTATATAATCTTCCCATCCCATTTATACATTTTCCAATGTGTTTCTTTCAACATCCTTTAGACATTAGTTTTTGAATACACAAACCTTTATGATTATTATCGGAATATACTTGGGGATTTGTTTCTTGCATATACGATGCCTTATATAAATCACCAAGGTTCCTGTGGTCAATCCTGAATCCAGATGGTTGGTTGAGAATAATAAAAAGATTTCTCACTGTAACTCCCATTTCAATCAGTTTCTCATTCATAAAACCATCAAATATTTCTTCACAACCACTATTAATTTGGTTCCTGCTAGATCCTGACATTTACAAAAACCAAAAAGGTAAGTTTGAGTATTTTAATAAAATCATCGTATAAAATATAATGAGGAGGGTAAATACTAAGATATACTTATTCAAGTTATCTTAATCTCATTAAAATTATTAAAAAACTACGACTCTTTTTAAAATCCTAACCATTAAGGTTATGTCACTTATACTTAAAGAATAACCTAAACTTTAATGTTATCTAAACCTACCTCTGATACAAACTATAAGGACCCGACCTTAAACATTACATAATCTTAAATGAAATGAATAATTCAAATTGAGGATATTTTTAGGTTTAGAGTTTTATAGAATTAGATATAATAATTAAATTTCATCTCAAAAATTATAAAGTAGACACTTCTACTCAGTTTCAATTTATTTCACAAAATAAAAACTGTTGAAAAAAAGAGTCAGGTCAAGTTCAATGATTTAGACAACAAGACTTTTCCATGATCCCATCCTTGACCTTATTCTACTTTATGTCATGTGAAAACATTTCAAAAACATCGGATGAGCATAAAAAGATCAGTAATGGTTTTAAAAAGAAGGAAAACTGTTAGTTTTTCAAAACAACAAGTAAACCATGAATAATTTATCCTAAGTAATAATTTTTACTTTTAATATGTATAAAATACTCTTCAATGAACAAAAGACCATTGCTTACCCTTTTGTAACAAAAATATTACCATAAAACCCATATAATGAACATATACAATATATAGTTAACTTTGAACATAAGAATTAATAAGTGGAATAACCATATGGTCGGCATCCACACACATCACTAAACAGAATAGCCATACAACCGACTTCTATTCCCAATGAATTGGAGGTTGTAACGTAACCACCCATCCTAGTTTATCATGGCACCACCTGACATTTGGTTTATCACATAACCACCCATAAAATGACCATGAACCATCATAACACATAAAATATTTCAAATATAAAAATTTCACTAAAAACATTACATTTTAAATCATATCAAAAAAATTCAAGTTATTGAAATAATCAATCCATATTCAAAAACCATTTATAATGTGATTTTAAATCAATGTGTCCTATATCACATTGATTCTTTTAAATGATTTTATAATTTTAAAACATTAATTTCCATATAAATAAATCCTTAAAACCCATTTGAGAAAACCTCGACATTAATGAGAAATATTAAGAATAATAAATCATTAAATCATTTAGAATGATATTTTATTTAAAGTGTTTTTAACAAAATGAGAGACGCTTGAATAAAAATATTTAAGGAATAAAATTTAATCAAAACATTATAATTTCATAATAATAATGGTATTCATGATATTATATTCCCAAGGATAGTACATAAACCATATAAAATTGAAATGGAGCATAACAAAAATGAAGTCTCAATGGAATGTAAATTGAGACAAAATCCATTATTATGACGGTATCCTTTGATTAAGGATACATCAATTACATAATTATTTCTGGAAAATAATAATACACCCAATATATGTGGATATTATGTGTAAAACAATTGGATTACATTCACAAAAATTCATAGGACGACATATTCAGTAAGTACAAGTTTAAACCAACGAATTGATATTGGGTTAAGAAGTTCCAATGAAAAAAATCGACTGCCTAACGTCGCATATCTAAAATTCAAAAAATAATTTGATGAGATAGAAAATGTTATATCATCACTTGGACATAAAATTTACATCAATAAAGATATATAAGAACAAAACCCAACATAATAAAATGTAAATTAGAAGACATAACAAAAAGAATCCTTTTTAAAAGTGGTGGGTGAAACGTTCCCTTACCAATTTTGTAATTTTTGAAGCGTAAACCACATGAAAGAAGGATAATGCAATGAAGACTTAAATATCCATAAATGAAATTATATCACACAATGATTACAATCATGTGCAGTACATAAACTAATCAAAAGGAAATAGTGCCAAATATAGCATGAATCTTCCGGGAATAAAAAGTGAGATGAAACCCTTTACCACATTGTAATCAATTTAGTCTTGTGACCAAAAGTTAATAACCACAAAATTAATTACAAAATAAAATGAATATAATGATAATAATGATAATATATATCAAAATGTAGTACACAATACACCACATGCAATAAATAAGTGGTGAATAATAGAAATCTCATAGAATTAAATGTGAGATAAGAAACCCCCTAACTCATGACCGACATGACCAGTTCATTCTTTATTCTCTAGAATAATAAAATAATGTTAATTTATAATTGATTTATAACCTTTTAAGGTATATTAATCCTTTTATATCATTTTTTACCATTTTATATACATTGTGTAATCATTTCAGTTAATAAAGGTCGTTTTATCGATATTTGGTACTTGAGTCATGATTGAACACATTATATTTACAAGTTGTCCATGTGGTCTATAGTCCATTATATCCAGAATGATATTAATTATTTATATATATCATATATACCATATATATCCAGTATATATATAAATATATATATTTATATCAGTACATTTCACTTTGAGGTATGAAATGAAATGCACTGTTCATTGAGACTGTAAGCCGTACATATGCATGAATGCTACTTTCATTTCTATTTTTTTTAATGGAATTAAAACATAATGATACATAGGTATATTATAATTCTAGTATAATATAATATATAATATCCTTAACACTATCCTTTATATGTCCCACGTAAGGCATGAACGAGTCATATAACTTTGGGGGGGCGGTAGTCCGCACTTCCTCAAATGAAATTGTTGTGTTTACCCATAATGGAAACCATAAAGGTATGCTTCAAAAAAAATACAGAGGAATAATGAAAACATAAAAATAAAATATATCATATATAAATATAGTTCCATCTTAATGGACACCATGATAGGCGGTATGAGATAATCAAACAATCATCGTTTCGTGAGGCGTTAGTTTTCAATCCACAGAAACAAAATGTTTTTCACCCATTAGATGGAGGTATATGTAAGTTTCATTTGAATATTTATCATAACAACATCCAAGTATATCAATTATACATGTTTTTTTATAAAATAATGTTATAAAATTAATTTACGGGTTGGAGATGTAAAATAAAACAAAATAATTTAAGAAAACTGTTACTTTTAATTTGGGAAACTCCTATTTGTTTGAACCAAGAGGACTTTTTGATGTGACTTCTGCCTATGGTAAGGCTTCTAAGTGGAAGATAGGGATATTGATTGATAATTTTGGAAGGGTATGGAGGAGTCAAAATGCTTTTTAGGAGAGAGAAATTATTTAGAAGTCGTGTCCTTTTATAAAGGGGAAGAGGGGATCTTTAAAAAATTTTGAAACTATTATTTTATTATAAACATATATTATGTTTCAAATTAACAAAAAATAATTAAATTAGAAAATAATATGACTAATGGTCAAAATAAATTCATCCAATAATAATTGGATAGTTTTTGGATGTTATATTATTATTTATAATATTATTTATTTAAATGTTTTATTAATGAGGTAAAGACTGCATCATTATTGTGTAACAAATAATTTATTTTATTTGATGTATTAAAATTTTTAAAAATTACCATGATGTAGGAAATCATTTTAGATCTCCAATTAATATTTAGAGATGAACCAAAAACTTATATAAACCCATGTAAAAATTAATTTACTAGAAGATATTTTTTCGTGTCATTTAAGCCTTTAATTTATGTTAATTAAAATAAAGTGTCATTATCTTTCATAAGTGGGTCCATGGTGTCCCAAAATTGACTCAAAGAAAAACATGGTCATACATTACTCATCCAATAATTTTAGGACAATTGTTAAGATAATTTCTTATTATTATGTTATTCTTTTTACTTTGAACTACCCTAATAACTTTAATCGCAGTAAATAAAAGTCAAAAGATACTATTCACCAAAAATTATTTTAATCTTATTGAACCGAATTTTACTCACTAATAACAACCATGTATGTTGGATTTTCAAAATTCAATTCACCGAAGTAGTAAAATTTCATTTAAATAAAAATGTCTGTTTTGTACTACTACTAAGTGGTTTCAGTATTCATAAAAAATCGATACTTTACCGAAAAATACCAAAATTTCAGCCCCAGCTATATCTAATATTCAGAATTAAAAAATGATGCCTATTTTACCAAATTAAAAATATAGAAGTTTCATTAATAAATTTAAAATAACTTTTTGTTCTCAAAACAAATAGCATTTTTTTACGAAATAATAACTATCAAAAGATTGACACTTGTTTATGTCCAATTTCAAAGTGAAATTTATGAAAATGACCAACATTAGATTAAATGGTAAAAATATTATTGAATTAAAATTTAAAAACAACTAAAAATACAATATAACTATATAAATAAATTAGACTAATTTGAAATTGGAAATTAAAATATAATATTTTTCATTATTCATTAAAAAATGAATTTTCTCATAAAAATACCAAAAATATACACAATGTAAATTTTAATGATCCGACTCTAAACAAGAATTTTAATTTTTTCAAATAGAACATATAAAAGTGACCAAAACGAGATTTAAAGAGTGTTCTCTATAAAAAGGTGTTATTTTTACATTTTAATTAATATTAGAGTATATGTACATAAAATTATATTCATTCACATTTTAAGCCACTAACTCATATTAGATAACATTAAAAAAATTTAACAAACATATATAATCATATTTTAGTTAGTTCTTTCCATTCCTGCAAATACAATAGTTATGTGTTAACTACTATTTAAAATAATAATATTATATTATTAGTGTGCATCGTATGATTTCAAGGAAACTCGTTGTTGTGTATCGGCTAGGCCATCAAACATAGAATCACCTTTAAAGTAAAATTAATATTTAATCAAAAAATATTAGTAAATATAACAATTTCATGTACTTTATTTACCAGGGATGTTACATTTATGACCTAGTAAAATGATTAAATGGAAATGTAATATTTGGATAAATTGGATATAAAACAAAATATGGTCTTTAAATTGAAAAATGGTGTATAGTTTGGACTATTAGTTGATTAGTATAGAAAAATTATATTGGATGGTATTAATTGCATATAAAATTATAATGGATTTGAAGAAAAACATTTCGATGATATAATTGATGAATTTTATATCATTATTTAATCTATATAACATGCTTAATTATCAATGGTTTAATTTAAGGAACAAGAAAAAATGATAGATTTCATTGATTATTTTTTAGATAAATTTGTTACTATGGTTCATGAGAATATATGATGAAGGTATTAATATGTATGGTTTGTCACAATCAAGATCCAATTTATGATATATAAAGGGATTAATTTTCAGTTCATTTTGTGAAATTCAATTACCTACTTTCTAATATTTTGGAATTTTATATTTTGGAATGTTTATAAGGAGAAATATTTATGAATTATATTATTTTTAGATTTATATAAGTGATTAGATATTAATTTACTAATATATAATATTATTAATTATATATATTGGATAACATGCCCTATCTATGTTGTTCTGATGAATACAATTGAGAAAAAGAAAGACTTATAATTTTATTTCTAGATGTTATGACATATTAGTGCTTCTAGAACAATTTTCATTTTCATTTTCGTCTTAGAATATGTGATTAAGTGGAAATATTTCAATAAAAAAATATACACTTATATTCATAATAAAATTAATGAAATCAAGTATGTATATATTATCATGAAAAAATAAACCTTATAAAAATGTTCTCAAAAATTAAAATTTTCATGTTATCGTAATTATTCTTGATATTAATGTTCCTTTTCATGAATACTTGATTCTTTTGCCTAATTATATTCATTGGTTCCACTAATTTCTTATGATAAATGATATCAGTCACTCTACATAATTATTTATGATTTTGTTCCCGGACCAAATATTCACTTCTAATCTAGATTTTCATATTTAGAGATATAGATAATAGTTACATTTTGTTATATTGATATTTGTATCATTCCATTTTAATGAAATTTTCCCAATTAAATTGTAAGATGCCAGTTTCATTGAATGAACACTAATATTTCAATCATTTGACAATCGATATGAAATTAGAGTGAGAATTTTTTATGTGGGTATAATGTTACACAATAAGATTCTATGAAATATTTTTATTTAAAATAATAAAATCATTATGATATTATATATTACATGCAAAAAAAAATTATCCTTCATTATATCATCAATGAGATAATCACATGTTGCACCCATCAATTATATGGTCCATGACATTTGACCCTGAGCTTTCACAAATCATGAAGTATTGCTATTTTAAATATTTTTAATGCAACCTATTTGTTATATATGTGGGTTTTCATAGTAATAAATATATTTGGGAATTTACATTTACATCCTAATATATATATATATAATCATAAGAAATAACCTATCATTTATTAGTAATGGAATAATATAATTCAAATACTTATTATCTAAAAACTCATTTTTATTTTTTATTAGATAATATTATAAGTTATTTATAATGATTTTAAATTATTTTGTGTAAAATATAACATAATTTTTTTAAATATAATTTTTATATTAACCTATTAATATGTTTTTTATTTTTTTGGAAAATTGTATTTTTTAGTGGAGCGGGAAAAATACTATTTTTTAAAAAAAATACAATTCAATTGAAAAAAATTATCAAATTTTTTTGAATTAAGTTCTTCTGATAGTAACATAATACATATGTAGTTATATTTAAACCCCATAATTATAAGGAATTAACATTATATATTATTTTACTATATGAATATTTTAGGTTTTAAACGGGGGTTTAGGAATATTATTTTAGTGTACTGGATGTTGCTACATTTTAATATATTAATATAAAAAATAAACAATAAAGTATAAAATGGGATTCGTTGAATATATTTCAATAAATTATAATTTATATTAACAGAATTATTATTATTATTATTATACATAGTATTGATTTAAAAATATATTCTAATTCAAAATACACTTCTTGAACCCCTAATTGTTTCATCACATCTGTGGGTATTTTTTCAAATATTTTTTTTAAAAAATTATATAAATTATTTTTTAAAATAGTAAATTGTTTAATTTATAATAGTTTTATTATATAAGGGAGACTATTTTACAATTTTATAAATAGATAATTTTTTTAAATAGTGAAAAATATATAATTTTAATTGAATGTTGTTTTCTCATTTAAATTATTTATAATTGTAAATAATTATTTTAACTATATTTAAATAAAAATTAGTTAAATTATATATACTTTACTACAAATTAGGATATTGGAATCAATATTATGTTGTATTGTTAAATAAAATCTATTTAAACATTTTAAAATTCTCTCTTTTGAAACATACAATTTCATCGAATCTATGGGATTAATTTTACATTCGATTTTGTAACTTTTGTTATAGAAATTTGGAAATATTTACTAAATATTTTCATTCAAAATATTTTTTTTTTAATGAATTTTCAAATTAGTTTTTTTCCTAAATTATAATAGAAGCAATAAAAAATATTAAACACATTTAATGTAAATGTGGATTTACCGAGAGTTTAAATGAAAATGAAAAGGGTAAATATACGAAAAAAATGTTTATAGAACCCATTATATGAACATATCCATACATAATCCACTATAGGATATTTAATAAGCCATTTTGGAGACATTTTAATTCAAAAACGACTGGTAAAATACTTTATTATCAATAAATTACTAGTGTTCCACTCAACTCACTTAAAAATGGTAATTCATAATCCTCTTCACTCTACACGTTAAAAAATATATTGTATTGACAAATTACAAGAAAATCAACTTCTCAAAATCGATAAAGTCATCCTTCATGTCTTATTTTTTACATAAATTCATATTGTTAATGATTTTATTGCTAATAAATATGATACCCAAAGATTAGGTAACGTTCATAACCTAGAATTTTTGTTTGATTTCTTCGAGAACCCACTCAAATTTATATTATACAATTATAATATAATAACTTAATTATCATAAATTTAATTATAGGTTTTTATTTTATGTTCATTACCTAAAATAATCTCTACTTTATCCATTTTGTTATGAAACCAGCATTCCTGTTTATCAAATAGTACAACCTCACAAATACAGGTCAACTATGTTTTAATTACCACATCTATGATATCATTATAATGATGAATTTATTATTTATATTACATATAGTTGATTTTATTCTAATATTAGAATTATTATACCACACATAACTTTATTCCCTACATTTTTTAAAAATATCATAATGCAACTCATGTGTGTGTCAGACTATCGCTTTTTGGTACAATATGATTTATTCTCTTTTTATAAAAAGTGTATTTAAAAATTGTTTTAATAATTTTTTACATTTATGAAATAATAATTATTCATGAATTATATTATATCATTTACCATTGATTAATTTAATAAATCATTTAAATGGATTCAATTTTCATGAATATGTTAAATCTATTATCTCTATGAACGATTCATTTCATTTTTGATCTATATATATAATGGAGAAATATATGTACATATAGTATAAATATATATGATATTTATTTAGTTGTAAAATTTAAAATTATTATTAAACCACAAACAATTTAATATTACCAATAAACAAACACATTGATTTATATATGAAAACAAAGCAGTTATTACCTGAAATGTAACATTAATATGAAATAGTTAATTTACCATTAATAAATGGTCATTATAAGATAATATACGGTATTAAATAAAACAATATGGTTCTTTAATAAATTTTTAATAAAAATATATATTTTTATACAAGATTATTGAATGACTATAACTGAATTCATGACATAATATAAGATATTGGTGGCATACTAGTTACTTCTTTAAGACACATGCCATATTCACCCTTTATATCATTTAAATTATATATAGAAATACCAATAAATTAATATATGACAATTATCCTGATATATAATGGTTTTTACATATCCATTGTAATATCTCTCTTTTATGGGTTTTATAACTCAAAATATAACATATAGGTAATGTAATTGGTCTCTATTTCCATACTTTTATATGTATATTATATTAGACACATTTATTAATTCAAGTGAGTTATATAATGTCCCTTTTAAATATAATATAATTAATTTACTTATAATCATAAAATTTTATGTTTCATTTTGTTTTATTCCATCATGGGGATTATGAATCAATGATAACAATGTAGAAATAATTTTTTGTTACAATTTCATTAATAATCATGATTATATATGGGTCTTCTTAAAATGATATAATATTATGATTAAATCACATAAAATACATGAATATTATTAAACTATAGATATTCATGACATTTTAATGAAAAAACTCATTTTTTAACAATTTGGATCTTAAAATAATTGAGAAAATGTTTTTTTAAATATAAATTAATTTCCACATTCGGTCTGAAATACATTTTAATTTTAAAAAAAAATTCTAATATTTCTTTCAAAAATGATTTATTATTATCCTATGATATTAAAAATTGATTTTTCCATTTTATTGTATTTTAAAAATTTGTTTTAATGTTATATTCTTGAAATTATAATAAAAATCTACATAAGTATTTTACCGAAAATTTTAAAAAAATAATTATTTTGACCATTATTAACATGAAAAATATTTATTATATTGATGAACAAGTACATATTTAAATATAAAATTAAATTTATTTCATTTTATTTTAATTTTAAGTTAGATTATTTAACTTTTAAAAAATATTTATATTAATGATATCAATTTAATAATATTTTTTTGAAATGTTTTTGAGACATTTTTTTCAAAATTAAAAGGATATTTCCATTAATAATTGTTTTTAATTGGTTTTAATGATTCAATTTTCTATTTCATGGTATGTTTTAAAATAAAAATATTATGAAAATATTTAATTATCTCTCTGTTTTAAAAAAATTATTTCTCATGAAATTTTATCTTCCTTAAGAAATGTAATGATGGATTTAAATTAAAAATAAAAAAATCTAAGATTAAAATAATTGGTGTAACTTATTCATTGATGGGTTACTAACCAATTATTAAAAAAATTATTATTTCTCTAAATTACTTTCTTTATAAATATGATATATTTATGAATCTTATTTATCAAACACATGTTATTCTATGATAGACTATTTATTAAACCTCTATTATTTCAAGGTTTATTTAATGATGAATAGTTAAAATGATTATTAATATTTCCTATCTCCCACATGTTATGATGTGATCAAATATTCTTGAAACCCATTTAATTTATATGGTTTTTCCATGGTGAATGTTTTATGATATTTTTGGACCACATATATACAATTATAATTATGTGATGGTGGTTATTTTATAACCAAAGATGGTCATTATAGTAAAAACGTAGATGGTGTTTACATTATAAAACAATATTTTTGGGGAAAATATATTCCTTGAATGAATTAGCTATTGATTTATATTTCATGTGAATGAAAAAACAATAATGAGGGTTGAACTCAATACAGTAATGTACTTTGTTTGATATGATGTACTTGGGCCTGATCGTTGACCAAAGTGATGGTTTTGGGAGTCAATTAATTTCACAAATATGAATATACTGCCACAGGGGTTGGTTTTGTGTCACACCTAGTGGATATACCCTTATAGAGTGCAATGATATGTCTTGAAAATGAGCCATGACTTCCAATTAATGGAATTTTTCTGCTTCTATGAATGTTGAAAGTCTATATCATGTCACAATTATATTCTTGCATGTCTCATTTTCATTTATGTCCATATGATTCATTTCCAATATAATTTAAATATCTATTTCTTGAATTAGTATTTTGATCAATGATGTAAAGGGTATAGTTTTTAGATGTTGTTTTCTTCTTCCCATTCCATTTTGGTCATGTTTTCTTTACTTATTTCTATTCCTCTACCATAATGCGTATCATAGATATCAATTTATTATGATTATATTCTCCAGGTCAATAAGTATATTTTTATATTGAGTATGACTATGAAGTATACTAAATGGGAAGAACATGATCCGAATAATAGAAAATATTACAAAGGATTATATTAAGTAATATTTTTTATAAAAATAAGTAATATCAATTTTTGAGAATACTTGGTCACTATAATTAAATATTAATAATGTAATTTTTTTTAATTTGGAATCCATTTTATGAAATTATATATCTGTTTTTTTGGGAAAAAAATTCCAAACTACAATGTTGGGACATAACTTCCCGTAGAAAATTTGTGTCCTTAAAAATGAATTTTATATATTAAATAAAAGTGGATAATGATAATAAAACATTTGAATGAAAATTTATTTTATGAATAATATTATATAAACCTGACAATGTTATGGGTGACTATGAAAAAACTCTCGACCATACTAATAGAAATATATTGATCGAAACTATTTGTATAGAAATATTATTTATTGAGCTTATAAATAACTAAAAATTTAAATTCATTCACAAAAGAATAATATTGATTTGTCTTAATAAAAAAATTACTTCCAGTTATTCCATTCATTCCCAAAATTGTTGATAGGTATGAAAAAATTTTACACTGCAATCATGAAAGCCTTATGTCTTGACACATGATGAATCATTGTTTCAGCCACATTATAATGGTATAAATTAATAAATTATAGTTTTATTAATTATATTTAGATTTCAATGATGATATTTTAATATGTTTCAATCCATTAATTAAAATAGAATTTCTTTTGTAAATAAAAATATAGTCAAACCTCATAAGAATATTTAAATTAATAATTTTATTTCATAACCAATTACAAATTTTAGATTTCTTAAGTGTTAAGTTAGATCTGAAATATTTTTTTTTTCACAAACGCTATATGAATTCATGTTCTATATTCTGTAATTTTATGATAAATTATTTTAATAATTTATTATTTATTAATATATCATCCTGAAATGGATTAGGATATTAAGTGAGACGAACCTATACATAAATTACTATAATATTTTTATAACGACGGATATTAAATTCCTATTAAAATAATTAATTCTACTGAGGGCTGGAGGGTTAAATTTAGAAAATTTAATATCAAAAGTCATGATAGTAAATTTTATTAATCCACATAAATAATCAACATGTTGTTTTTTGATAATTGAATATAATGTTCTTAAGTTGAGGAATAAAAAATTATAGAAAAAATTATTCACATGTATGTAATACATATTATGATATACTGTAGAGGATGAGATTACCTTTTAAATGTATATTCTCATGATTCACATTAATGGTTATCATTTATTATGGTCTTTTTTCGCTGAATTTGGGTGGGTACTCATTCAAATTACCATCAATAAGACTTGGATTGGGGCCTCAATTTTTGTTATTCCAATATTCCAAGGACATGAAGTATTCATGTATGTGTGGTGTATTATTTGTAACTTTCAAACCCTCTATTATAATCATTTCCCTCTATATCTCTTTGTTAAAATCGTTAACTTTACTATTAGTCCTTACGTATATGAATACATATCATTAAATTTCTACTAGGATTCCCCTATCATTTTGTACACAATCGATGCTAAATCTTCGATACTCAATATATTTAACAACAAAAATGTACATTAAAATCCATCTCTCTAAGTGTTATTTTGTTTAACCTTTGATATTTTTTTAATGAGACCCCTTTATAGCTTGTTAGGAATGACCAAAATATTTTTCACTCCAAAACATGTCACGTTAGGTTTCTAATTCAGAATACTAACTAACCTCATTTCACATCTATAATTTGAATAGATATAATATTTCAATAAATATACTCAAATCAGTCAATCATAGGGATAGTAATATTTTATTCAATAATATTAAAATAAAAAAACTATCAGCATAATATAAATAATCATAAAAGACAACTATAAATTGAAATATGAATTTATAGTGTTAAATATTGTTTGTTTCCAGTCTGATTACAATTTAAATATTTATCAATACTAGGAAAAATATATATCAAAATAACAAAATTGGATTCATAGAATATTTGATGTTACTGAATAATATGACCTTGGAGTTTCAAATGAGGTTTATAATTCATTCAATTTTTTGTTCAACGTGTGATGATCTGATTTCTACTCATCCATCCATTTTTCTAAAAATTTTACCAATAGTTGTACTGATGATAGGGCATTCAAATATTTATTTTTAGGAAGATAGAGATTTAATTTCTCTAAACCTATATACTCCAAAATGTCTCGGGACAGGATGACCCGTCCCTACCAACCCATATTAAAAAAATGAAAAGTACAAGATTCATGACATTACTATGGGGTTTTATAAATAATGGTGTATAATTTATCACCCATTACTACCTCAAAAAGACCAGACAAATCATTTAGGATAACAGAAGACCTCTCCGAGTAGGGTTCAACAATGGACCTCTTTGAGAGTGCATCAGAAAACTGATTGGACTCTCTATTACATTGAGTCACATCATACACCAAGCCACAATTTATTCGTTGAAGGAAATCAACCTATGGAACCAAAATATTCCATGGAACATTCATTGATATTATCCTGAGAATGTCAACTGCCATTTTAGAGTCAGATTCCACCCAAATGAAATTCCATCCATGATGGGATTCATAGGATACAACTTCAATAATGGCCGAGAGTTCCGCATCAATTGTCGATCATGTCCCGATGAAATGAGAGAAACAAACTTTAAGTGGGACCCGATAAGTGTGAAAAAAACACCACAACAAGAAGTACCTGGTGATCATGAGGCTGCCCCATAAACATTCATTTTTAACCAACTAGGGATTGGAGGAATCCACCTATCATATTTTATCAAAAATGGTTTCTTTTCAAAACTCAACACGCAGAGATTTCTCATGAAAATGAGGTCATTTATGTCATTGTTCATACACCCAGACTGCACCTTATACATAGTGATGACAACCTGATGAATATCTCTAACACCGACCTAAAATAAAAGAAACATGATATCAAAAATGGAGGCATTCTGAGTTGTCCAGATAATGTCATGAGTAGCCCCAACCGTAGACAACATCATACCCATCACTAAAAGACTGTAGGTGGGTTTATCAACTTACATGAGTAGCTCCGGTACACCATCACAACCCTTCTAAACACCAATATATTCTTCAATTAAAATCCATATTCTATGCATGACATAGAAGCTAGAAAAAATATATTTTATAGACTCCTCTGATGCCATACAGTAGAAAAAAACAGAGGTAATCTATATGCCAAAGGTCAGCAAAATTGACTGCACAGGTATTGTGTTTTTCCAGATTTTCTAGACCAGAATGTATATAGATGGAGGGATTAAATTCACATTAAAAGGAATTTATAATCTTGGAGTAGGAGCCCCTCATAACATGTTGTTGTACCATAGGCAGGTGATAATGATTCCAGTGGAACATGACTTCAATATGAGGGAATCACTATCAATGAAATGATATCATTGAATTTTAACATGAATATTGTCAATAATAAACCCATATATGTGGGAATTAGTAGTGGAGTGATTAGATATTGTGGTGTTAAAAATTGTCACAGGTATTTCAATATCCTCACATATTGGTTTTTACATCCATGTAGTACTCCACGAATTAATATTCAATGAGCGACTCCCCCCCCCATTTGGAGTATTTCATAAGGCTAGTAAATGAATGTCATAGAGAATTACAAATGGAGGAGGGGGTGTAGAGAGAGTAACCATCCCATAATCTTGAGACAAATCTGTCTCCAAGAAGCTCAAGAGATGGGTCATCAGAAGTGATCATATTCCAAATAAACTGAGACAGAAGAGATTCATTGAACAGACTCAGATCCTTAACACGAAGGCCCCCATGCTGATAAGATTGATACACTCCTTCCAAGATAACATGAAAAGAATCATCTCATGAACAGAGCTAGTACATATGAAGTTTCTTATGAGTCTTTTTAGCTCCATGATAAGGGCCATGGTCCTACAATAAATGGTGAAGACATGAACAAACATAGAGGCTATAACATAGTTAACCAAACAAATTCATCCAGATTGCGACATCGCCTTCCCTTTCCAGGTTGATAGTTGAGAAATGATCTTGAGGAAAACAGGCTCCATGTGACTTCTCATGAACCTTCCCCAAAATATGGGAACACCAAGATAGTTTAAGGACATGGACTCCTTCTTGACACCAAGAGAACGTGATATCCAGTTTTGTTTTCTGATGGGAATGACACTCCCAAAGTAGACATAGGACATGTTACAGCTAATAGCCTATCCTGTAACATCCTCATAAAGAATAAAGACCACATTAATGGAGGAGACCGATATTTTATTAGCCAATGTAAACAACAATATATCATCAACATAAAGAAAATGGGATGGAGAAAAAATATGTCTACCATCCCTAGTTGGACTGATATAACCAGTATAAACAAGCCCTCTTAGACAAAGACTATGGTAGTCCTCCGTAAGTGAAAATAGAAGCCTAGAAATTTTTTATCCTTGATATACACGCTGGAGCATTGTATGAAGACTCTCGGTGATACATTGTTAAGTATGCACAGACATTCACTCTTCATGATTTTATGATTAAGATTGATGAAATAATTATAGAATCCATATTTTTTTAGAACATGAAATATGAAGCTTCATTTAATCATATCAAAGGCCTTTGAAGTATTAATATACAATCATATATTGATTCGTTTTCCTTTCTTCTTCATGATATTAATAAATTTAGAAGCATTGAAGATACAATATTGTATGCTTCTCCCCAGCACAAACCCAAACTGATTAGGCGTGTTTGTATCTTGAACAACCTTCCCAAGCCTGATGAAAATGATCTTAAAAATGATCTTGGGGATTATATTACCAATATAAATAGGTTGAAAGTCTCTGATATCCATAGAATTGTCATTCTTTGTGATGAGGGAAATAAAGTTTGAATTAAAACCATATGAAATAGAAGCACGAGAAATGAATTCCCTAACAACATTAACAACATCATCCTGAACAATATCTTAGTCAAACATGAAGATATTTTTATTTAAGCCATCAGGACCAGCAACACGGTCAACATTAAGAGAGGAGAGTACCACCTAGAACTCCTTCCCTCTAGGAATCTCAACTAAATCCTTGTTCTGCTGCTCATCAACGAATGAAAGAATGTAATCAACCATCATATGGGATTTATCATCCCCATTTTTAGAGTAAATATCCGCAAAATATTCAGTGAAATCATTGGAAATTTCATTTTTAGATGTGAACACCATGTCATTAACTTTCAGGGATGTTAGTACCCTTAAAAACATTCTTTCCTTGTGAAGCTGATGAAAGAAACTAGAGTTTATATCCCCTTCCATTAACCACTTGATATTGTTGATTTATATGGAAAGATTTTCCTTCATGTTTATAAGAACATCTAGTCTGGAAAATTATTGAATCTCCACATTGGATGGATGGGAGAGATAGGAATTTTGGTAGACAAGAAAATATTTTTCATCAGCCTTGATATCATCATCAATCATAGAGAATGGGTATTTACTCCATTCCCTGAGCCTTGCTTTCAGAAATTTCAATTTTGAAGAATGAATGGTGAAGGGGCTCCAATTAGCCACAAAAATCTAACATCTATAATTATTTTACTGCATTTGGGAATCCCAAGCCATGAATTATTAAATATGAAAGGGATGGGGGCCATGCGTGTGCTTCCAAAAGAGGCATCCAGTACCATGGGATTATTATCTGAGTGAATCTTGGGGATAATGACTCCATCAATACTGAGGACATCATTCCCATCATCAACCTGAAATAGACATCTATCAATATTGCTAGCTTACATTCCTTGAAGGGTGTATCTACCCCAATTGATATCAGCCCCAATAATAGAGACCTCAATAAGACTATATTTTTAAATACTTTGGGAGAAATCCATGGCTGCGTGGCAGTAAAAATGTGATCCAGTCATTCCCCCTGGGAAAATAATAGTGTTAAAATCACCAAAAATAATCCAGTTATGGGGAATCTACTCACAGAAGCATTACATTTCATGACATTATTTCCTTCTTGCAATATAAGATTTATAGTCAAAAACAAAAGAAACATTCACATTAGAATTATGATGTTCCATTGAGATGGAGACCATTTGTTGAGATTGACAACATGAAACAATGTTGATGGAGTCATGATTTAAAATCCATAGGGTTTCATCACGACTATAATTAAGGTTGTGTGCAACAAGAAAGTAACCAATTGACTCCCACGTGAAGGCTTTCCAAGAAAGAAATTGCATTCGAGGCTCAAAAATTCCCAAAATTAACGGTTTATTGGTCATGACCAGATGTCTAAGGTCATTTAATTGGGGTTATTCCCAAGCCCTTGACAATTCAAGAAGAGAATATTCTTTTAAGGAGTGATTTAATCCCTCTTGTTTGGGGTCCCTCCAGTTTATCATTCTTATTGACATTGTTTTCCCTGACCCACTTTTTCTCCTCAGTCTTATGGGGATTTTCCCCATTATCAGCCTCAGGGAAGGAATCAGTTTCAATATCATCAGCCCAAAATCTGCCTGAGAGAGGACGAAAATAATTCAATGACTTTTAATAACATCATTCCCATAAACATTGGCCCTTCTCTTTGTAGCCCCATTCGAGGGAACAACAATGAATGAAATACTATCAATTGATAAATCAATCATATGAGATTGGTCTTGTGGTTGGGGATGGATCGAAGGACCAGCACTACCATTATTCAAATCAGGTACCAAATCTGTAGAGGGCCCAAAGATTGGAACCACCTCACTGCCCATACATGGTAGCTACTTCTCATCAGGGGGAGAATATTATAAGACTGTACAACATTGGGAGTTAGGAAGCCCACTAGATTCAGGTTCATTCCTTTCTAGATAACGAACTAGGGCCTCACTCAGATTGGCCAACAACACACCATTCAGATCATAATAAGCAGGGGAGCATTCCCTCTCATGTTGCCCTACCTCACCATTTTCAAACAACGAGTGCTCGGGGCTATTGAATTCTTAACATATCTAATCACACACAGAGGCCAAATTCATGAAAATATCCATGCATTTCCTATAAAAAAATTATTTTAGAACAACATCAATATAATTCAAAATTATAAATTACATATTGATCCCTTTAAGACATATCATATAAAAATAAATTATTTATAACATATGGAATATAATCATATGAATGGGTAATATATGATTCTATGTAAAGTTAAACATTAATATCCCCAATAGAAGATCAAATTTGAGTATATGATACACATGTGTCTATGAGAACATCTCCAAAGTAAATGAAAAATCATAAGTAAATCATAAACAATTAAAAATTGAACACAAATCATGGATATACATGTAATAAGTTTTGGATAAATACATTATTAGTGAGTAAATAATATATTACCAAAACATTAGAAAAATGTGTATAATATAAATATAAAATGAATATGATCGTGAAACTAAAATTATAGTAAATAATAAATACAATCATCATATAATTTATTCGGTTATCCACATTTTCATTTTATTTTAGGATTCGTTAACCACACATTTAACATATTATCATTTGGTATACCAACTATGTACCCATGAGATTGGGTTTACATATTGTGTATCCATGGTTTAGGGAGGACCACATGTATAACCATTAGACTAGGCTTACCACCTATATACAAGGGTCATGAACATGATTTACAAAACATTACCCTATGAATCTTAGGAATATAATAGAACCACTCATCACATAATGATAAACCATACAAATGTATTGTATATTATCATTAAACAATTCATAATTATATCACAACATAATTAACATATGAAAAATGGGTTTTATAATAATATCTACAAAACCATATTATATGTTACAAAAAATAATATTTATTTTATATTTAGATATTTGATCATTGAAGAATAATAATCATTATATGATATATGAATTGATGAAAAAATTAAATTAGAGTATTCAAATTCATTTAAGATGTAATGGAAGTACCCTTTTTTAGACAAAATTTTTGAAAAATAATAATTTATAAATAAATGAGAAATGATTATTTTATAAAAACATAAATACAATGTGTAGAATATTGTTAACGAATATATAAAGGATTGTTGTAGAACACATTATTATAAATATTCATACTCATAAGTAGTCCCCATTTTTGTTCCTTAGTTATAAGAGTCATTTACACAAACATTAGTTTGATATTTATTATTTTCATTATAATATGTTCAAAATTATGAATATTTCATTTATGATTCAAAATAGAGACCTCAAACCACATTTATTAGAATCCAATTCGATATTAATAGATTATAAGAGATATTGTTATTAATTTTATTCAAAAATTTCATCATAACAATTTAAATTTTATGGATATTATAGTAATTATTTTGAGTAATAAATGTCAAATCCTTTCCACTTATCCACTAGTGCCCTCCTAGACTAGAATTAATGATATATTGTGACCTAAGAATCATTGCTCCAGTAATCCCTTATTTAGTAACAAGAAATGAAGATATGCTATAATAAAATTGGAGGCCTTAACCATTATATTCCTAGGTCCTAATATAAAACAACTAACATAAACACCATATTAGAAAAAAAATTAAAATTACACCCCATATAAGCGATACCCAACATGAATGAAGATATAGGAGATACAAACAATTCCATAGGTAATACAATACCAAAAAAACATATGATAGAATCCAAAAAATCTTAAACTATGAGATAATAATATTGTTATATGTTTTTCAAGAACCCATAAAATCATAAAAAACACTATATAAATACAAGGTAATAAAAATATATATACTCTACTAGAAAAAGCATAAAATCATGTGAAAAAAGAGAATAGTTTAAACTACTTCAAAAATGAATAAATAGTACAAGTATTATTTATTAACACATGTAAACTAATACAATTGTCTCACTATTTACACATAAAAAATTAATTCTATCCATAATAGAATGTAATATCATTAGAATTTAGATAATGGAACCCCACCAAAACTACCCAACCAATATTATACTCTCCCAAAATTAGAAGAAATATTATAAAACCATCCATTGGATATTAATAAATTAATGAAACAACAATATACATTGTCTTGTATTACTAAAATCATATGAATTCCATCACCTGCAACCACATATGATGAATAAGGTAACCAATATGGTTCAGTATCAGTAAATCACAGAAAACCAGATTATCTGATTCCACTTACAATGCCTAGCCCTCAACACATATCAAATAATCATCCACAAGTCTCACCTGAAGCAATTATTGAAGCTATAGTGGTGGTGGGGTTATTCATCAATATCTATCCTCACCATATTGGATGTTAGGGAAAACATCCCAAAATAAAATATATGAAATATAGGTTTCACGAAATGGGTGGGGGTGAATATAGAATTTATAATGGAATAAATGGGTATAATATTATAACAAAATCTCCAAAAAATGCATTCAACAAGTACCAACACCAAAAAAAATTCTCTTCACTACTATTATTATTCAATCAAATGATTCATAACCTATACTAAAACAATACACAAGGGTCACCAAAACATCCACAACATGAATCCCATTTCCCATCAAATTAATTATCAAATTATCCTCCAATATTTATTATTTTAGTTATAATTTAAAATTCACACAAATGAAATATGTATCCCTAAAAAAATTTATATATGATAAATAATATCATTTCTTGTAAAGAGATCATAAGAAACTATCAAAATAAACATATATGTCACACCAATGTACACCAAGACACCAAAAACCATGTCATCTAAGATGCAAAATTCCAAGGCAACCGACATTCACGAATCATGTCAGCCAAAATGTATTTATATAAATTTAGTTTATCCATTTACTATATGTATGTTATGGAACAATTAATTATTACCCAATAATTAGTGAATTATTAAAAGGCTTGTATCCAAAAAAAATAATATATAAAGAATAAAATATTCTATAAAAAAATCATTCAATATCAAGGAAGGTCGATAACCAAATGCATATAAACCCATTAAATTTTAGTTTCAGTAATACAATTTATTATCATAATTTTTCCAAATCTAGACACACAAACAATTTAATGAAAAATCAGGATAATCAGTAAAATAAACATAAAGGGAATACAACTCAGATAACCTACATTGAATGAAGCATTTTGATTCACTATGTAATGACCATGTAAGAGAGGATAAACTATTGTGCTTAACCAATATGAAATCCACAATTCATTATAAAATTATATCTAAATCACATCAAAATCATATCCAAACAAACCTCAACACAAAATAAATCAACCTTTGTGTTATATAATATGAAAAATGTAAAAATTCAAAGAGAAATGGAATATGAAGTCACATGAGATCCCTGATATCAATCATATAGAATACTATGTATTTGATAACAACAACATAAAATTACAATTAAATTAATTGATGTAAAAGTGGAAATTAATGACAATGAGAGATAAAAAAGTGAAGATGGAATTGATATATTTCTTAGGAAACACCCCATTCATGATGTGAAACATAGTTCATTCCATAAACATTACAAGATTTAAATATGTAAATTTATTCATTATTATAAGGAAACCAAATGGATTTCATAAAATTAGTGTATAGATTAATCATAGAGACCTTAACGTTTCAGAAATTATTAATTCCTTTTTAATAAATAAAAAAGTATACAAAAATACATGAAACGATAGTACTAGTATTGTTCCATTGGAGTCATGGTTGCATAAATCCTAGTACATAAATGAGCTATATTATCTCTTAATAGGATATTCATGAGTAAAATGATTCTTAAACACATCCAACATAATTCATATATTCATAAATTCGGGGAATGAAACATATTAAGGGGCGAGATCAGATACATAGTAAAGGTAATAAAGGTATTTAGAAAATCATGATCAGGAACATAGGTTATGAGTACATGATCATGAAATTAGAAGATCAGACACTATATATCAAGTATCAGAAACAAGAATAACGAAATTAATACTGAGACATAATCCATAAAATAATATCATTGGAATAAAACAATGAATTTTGGTAGACACATAAGCATTCATAAATATATCCATAGTATACAATGCATTTTTTCCATGGTCATTTTATTGTCAAAGTCACTTATTGAACCGAGATTACTCTACATACAATCATTTTATTACTGAACTAAGTTCATTTTTCATTATATCCCTATAATACCAAATCGCGTTCACTACTCATCCAATACATGACTATTTCATGTGATATAAACCATTACACGACGTATGGGATAGAGATATACGTCACACCCATCAAATTGAAAAAATAAAACATACATGTACCATAAGATCATAAATTATCATATCAAAACCCATAAAATACAATTGGTATTATAAACATGTTATAATATCATAACCAATATAAAAATATCGGTTTCATAATCATTTCATCATAAAAATTTCATGTGAAAATAAGTGGGTTACCAAAGCATATTACCCTCCAAAGATTAATGAGTTTCACCAACATCATGCCATAAAAAGATAATACATTTAGATAATAAATATGAAAATTATAATTGAATAATTTTCCTAAAATTTGGTGAGTTACACCAATTCATTCGAAACATGATTGGAAAAAAAATTAAATTACTTTTAAAAAAATATCATGAATAAAATATCATTTCTTCATTGTGAGATTTAAAAAAAACATAAATCATTTATGAAAACTTTTTTCATTTAAAATTTCATTGAAAAATATATATAAAGCATTAAAAAACATAAAATATTTTCAACAAATATTTTCCCTTGAAAAATATCTTCATTTATTTTTTAAAAACATTTTTGAAAACATTTTTGAAAATATTGTTTTTTAATAAAATAAATTTCAGAATGAAGTGAAAAATCCAGTTATATTTTTTTAAAAGTATTTGTTAAATATATAAACATATAAAGTGTGAAAAAATGTTACATGAACATGAATATATCACAAATAATTATACTATAATGAAATTATTTAGTTTTCAATACTGTGGATCATAATATTTCAATAAATAAATAAAAATAATAAACACTCTTGATAAATGATGAGATTGTTTCAATAATCAGTTATCACATGGTTAAATGGCATTATACAATCCATGTATGGAATATAAATTAAATAATTATTAAAATATAATTATATTAATTAAATTCAGGATATTTCTTTTGAAAATTAAGTATACAAATATCTAATAAAATTTACATGCATAATAAAACACATATCTCAAAGAATTAAAATTGAGGCAAAATTGTCTTACTAATTTTTTAGATTTTGAAACATTATCTCCATCAAATAAATAAATATAATGGATATGTAAATACCCATAAATATAAGTATATAAATTATTGAATACATCTCATGGAACTACACACACAACCCAAAATGTATCGGTGGTTATTAAAGATTGTATCTCATGGAAATAAAATGTGAGATTCAATCCCATTACATTGTGTCTTGAGTCTCATTGTGATCATAAAATCATCCTATATAAAACATGTGATTTTATTATAGATAGTATAATTTATCATATTATTATATCAAATACCATATAGGGTTTTATTACAACCTTATATTACCTTCATGTTAAAAAAGATATGTTATGTTTTATCTTCAAGTATTATTCTTTTTGTTCTTCACATGTGTTTTAATTTGTTATATATATGGTCCTTATACTTATATCAAGATTTTAAATTGAAAAAATGAGAAAAATATAATTTATATAAATTATATTTTTGTTATTATAATCTATATAATAATTAAGTATGATATATAATATATAGTTTATGTAAATAATAAGCTGTATATACACATGATTGTTGTGTTTTCTTTATTTTCGTATTGAATTAATGAAATTAAATGGAATGTATGTATAAATATATATTTATTATAATAACATATTAATTTTCATTTCATATATGTCATATAATTTCATATAATTAATCTTTAAACTATCCATGTTGTGTGTGAATGAATCACATCACTTCGAGGGAGCGGTAGTCCACACATTAAAAAAATATTATCATATTTACAAAAATATAAAGTATAAAGATATGTTTTTGTGAAATTATTATAGTAGAACAATTAAATAACAAATATAATGTATAAAATATATAAATATATTTACTGTTATATTTTCCTCCATGTTATTCCGTAATAGAAAAATAGACAATCATTGTTTCGTGAGGTAATAGTTTTTTGTACACATAAAAAGAATACACGCAACCTATTAGATGGATGCATGTGTAATGTTACATTGAAAAATTAGAATAAGAAATTAATATTATATTTAGGATACTGGTTTATAAATACAATCACATAATAATAAGTGTTTAGGGGTTGGAGAACTGGAATAAAATAAATGAACTTGAAGAAGAATGTTTTCTGTTTTTTAGGTTACTCCATCTAGATTGCACCAAAATGGATTAATTAGATTGTTTTCATCCTAATGGGAGGACTATATGATTATGGGTGTGATTTTTAGGAACTATCTGGGAAGATATTTGTTGATATAATGCATCTAGATAGGTACGAGGAAGTTGTAGGTGAGGAGGCCTTTATGTAGGGGAGGAGGAGTGGCGACCTTGTATTTTTGGGAAAAGGAATAATATCAATGTTTATACATTTAAATTGCATCCAATAATATAAAAAAATCAAAAAAATGCATATTAGGGTCATAATATGGACATAAAATTTCTCTTGGACTTGTTTTTAGGTTTTTTAGAGCCCTTGAGATTAATTTTTAGTCCCTTATTATGCTTAATTTTACCATTATCATTGTTATATATATTTAATGAATTTTACTAATATTTATGGTCAAAAACTAATTTTACCCAATTATAAGTTATTAATTATTCTGAAAAATTTTATTAATTTTTTTTTATTATAATCATAGAATTGGTAGATATTAATTTAAATTTAATCTTGCAGTCGATTCCACACTTCAAGGGTTTAAATTAAAAACATTCAAAATATTACAATTTTTTTATATTCAGTGTAAATTGAAATTTATTACAATAACCGACATTGTGATTACTTAACACAATATAATAATACTAAACATTTAAAATAAAATAGAATATAATTTATTATATAAATAAATTGACTAAAAAGGTAGTTTTGATTTAAAATATATGATTTTTCACTATTAAACACAAATGATATTTCTCAGAAAATTCCCATAATTAAACCCTATGATAATTTAGAAATTATAAACTAAAAATTTATGTTCATTTTATCAAATTAAATTTCTAAATTTTTCTAAAATTATTTCATTTATTTTCTAAAGGTCATTAAAATAAGTTTTTCATGAAATATTATTTTCTACCATATTAGGAATTTACAAAAAAAGTATGATTCATTATCAATAACGTTTAGGAAAATAAATCGATTATAAAAACTATTTGAAAAGTATTTATTAATATTCATAAAAAAAAATTATTGGAAACATTATAATTATGTCATTTAAATAATTATAATAACACAATTTAGTTTTGTAAAAACTAATTGGTGCATGTAACGTAAACAAAGTCAGTATTGCCTGTAACGTACACCAAGTAGGAATTGCAAGAAATGTATAAAAAATTGGTGTTTCTTATAACATATTCCTTGTCGGTGTTTTATATAACATATACCAAGATGGTTTTGTTTGAATGGAATGTTTGACTTAGTGAAACACAATGTATCAATGAAAATTTAATTTATTCAACTAAAAAAGACCATAAAATCATTGCATGTTACAATATATGACCCATAAAATGAATTTATCCCTCAAAATGCATCACTCATGTAAATAATAATGGGGATACATATTCATTATAATATCCTCAAGTTCTAACATAGATTCAACTAACTTGTTTTTTTTTCAATAAAACACTGACTAGGTGAGTTGTATTTTTTCATAGAACATTATTCGTACGATCCAAAATTTTAACTCGGTGATCCATGAAAAAATGATCCCTATCTAGTGGTATGAACTATGGGTTCCGTACATGTGAATTTTCATGTATTTACCTCCTCCGTAGAGATTTATGGATGAATTAATGGGCTTGAGGGAGATTTGGAGGAAGTGTCAGATGATAGGATACCATCCCAATTTTCTCAATAATCATAATGAGATTAATATACCTAAGGCTTTCTTATGATTTATTTTCTATCCTAAAAAATTTATTATATAGAGATATTCGTAGAAACACTTTTTCATGGACATCAAATTTTCAATCATATTATTGGTTATTAGCATAACTTTTATGCTGAGATTGATCTCTATTGATATTCTGGTGAATGGTTCTTTCATTCTTGAAAATTTGATCCAAAATCTAAGGTCCTAATTGAAATAATTCACCAACCACATCCATACATGTTGGAGAACTAAATTTCATCCCATTATAGTAATCTAATGTTACCGTATAAATTCTTGAATGAAGGTTACTATTGTAAGAAAAATTATCTAGAAGATGTTGTTGATCCCAACATCCTTTCAAATCCAAAGAAAAAGATATCATCATATGATATATGTTATGAATTGTCCTTCCAAACTAACCATCTATCTTAGGATGATAATATGTGAAAATAAAAAATTATAAATCATGTTCGTAGTAATGAAAATTCTAGAATGATGACCAGAACATTAGATCCTAGTATGATATAATAGAATGTTGTAATCCATACATCTTTACCACATAATGTATATATCTGAAAGATGATATTGAAATAACTTTTATATTATAGAAATGAATTATGGTTCATTTTTAAATGGATTAACCAATTCCCATATATCTATAAAACCCATTATTGGTTTTGTGTATTCCAAAAAAATATCTGTATTGATGTTCTCCCCCTTATATTGTGATATGGGTAATGGATGAAACATCAATGTTAATTTTTTTCGTTCATTATTAACATGTCGGTATTAAATGAACTGAGATACAAACTATGTGATACCTATCTCCATGAAATCCAACCAGATTAATTACTTAAATTTTTTATACATATTCATAATTACATGAGGAATTTCCAATGATGAACTATGAGATTCCTCTACCATCTCCTTGTTTAAATCTGTTATGGAAGGAACACATAGAAGGTTCCTAAACATTATCAATCCATCCAAGTCATGGTTTACCATAGTAAAATGTAAAATATTCTTTTTCATGTCTACCTATACCTTATATTCCCCCATAAACCTTACACAGATAGAGGGCTCAACATTAATTTGAGAAAAATATTATTTTCCCCTTTATTCATATTTCCTAGATCTATCCTTTAAAAATAAATAAATATTGGATCTTTGGTTGTCCTTATTTTGGAATAGTTAGCATGATACCTTCAATTCAATGCATCATCCACCTTATTTTTTTCCTAGGGTTGTAATGTATTGAGTAGTAATAATACTTTGTCAACTCTAACCATCCTTTCTTGTACATGTTCAACTCCTTCTATCTGAATATACATTTCATACTTTTATGATTGGTAAATATATCACACATTTCTCCATAATTATAATTCCATATAATATTTAATTAAAAAATTACGGCAACTAACTCCAAATCCTGAGTTGGTTAATATTTCTCAAGAACCATCAATTGAAGTATCATATAAATGAAAATAATATTATAATTAATATGAACACATTCTAATACCTTATTGGATTCATGAATATATATTAAAACCCAGTATCCAATATAAGGTAATTTATGAACATGTGAGGTGACTAACTTCATCTTCATATCCATGAAATTTTTGTTCACATTAATCTGTCGAAAAGAACTTAATACCCTTCCCAGTTAAAGTGGTCATAAGATTAAATAGTCATGTTAAAATATACGAAAAACATAATTTATATCCTTTTTAACAAATCATTATATAGATATCAATGGATAGGACTAGTCTCAGCCAACATTCAATAACCTCCATCATACATAAATCTAGTATTATAACAGGTATTCAGATTATCTAACCCAAAAATGTTACATTTTCATCCAAAATTAAAAATTTATAAATCCATCAGGTAGATTATCCTACCTTAGGGTCTTCTTTATAATTATAATGTGATATTCATAGTCTTAATTCCACTTCAAATTGATAATAATATCATCTAAAATACTACAAAAAAACTGATTGAGGTAATATTTAAATATTATATTCATTAAATACATGCGGATAGAAATGGAATTTGTTAGACCAAATGGCCTGACTATAATTTTATAGTGTTCATAAATTGTATGAAATTCCATCATGGGTATATCCCCTTTCTAAATCCTTAATTTATGAAATTCAGAAATGTTTTCAAACATCATGATTTATTGATCATGACACAGTCCATCAAACAAGTCATAAATATGATGAAGAAAATACATGTTCATGAATGAGATCATGGTTATCTTACGAAAATAAATTCATAGTCTCATTTATTCATATTTATTTTTGAAAAATATAGTAGGTTAACATAAGGTGAATCACATTTCCAATTAAACAACTTATAATTGTTTTCATGGATTTGATTCTTAAATACATGTATCTTAGTTGGGTATATTCTATAACGATTCATTGAAATTGTTGCCGAACAATATTTTAGTACTATTGAAAAAACAACATCATGTTTTGGTGGATGTATATGAAACTCATATAGAAATAAATACTCAAATTCTTGAACAATAGGAATATCACCGATGTTAATTTCCTACAAAACCGTTTGAGATAAAACCCCCTTTTGAATTGGAATTATGAGACACACATTAGATGGAATATCTATAGGATGTTCAAGATTACCCTCACATTTATAGATGGTCAGATGAGGGAATAAAAAATTAAATGTTTCATCCCTTCCTCGATACATTGTGCGAGATCTATGATGTGATGTCCAATTCAGGCCTATGATGACATCAAATTCAACCAAAGTAAGAATGAATTGTTATAAAGGAATAAAATTTCCTCAAAAATAAAATGAAGTGGAATCATAGATGTGGGATGAAATCACTGAACCAACATGGGGTTTTAATAAAAATTTCACATCTAATTGTTTTGGTGGATTCTTAACACCCTCTAAAAATTACATATGTATGAAAGTGTGGATAGATCAAGATCAAATATGACATTCACTATACTAGAGTGGATGGTATTTTAACCTTCCATATCATATTTATTTCACACCTAATAATAAATATTGATATAATGAGATTAGTCTTTATCCCTTGGATTAAGAGATCAATTACATCCATCACAATCCCCTAGACTTGGGGTTAGGGACTGGTTAGCATAATGGCATTTTTCATTACACATGTATCACGAAAACATGGGAGGTTCATTTTTTATAGATTTCTCTCTATTATAATGTAGAGAAAATATACTCCAAACATATCCATAATATATTTCCTAGCGAACTTCCACTATGCACATAAATAATTTACAAGACCCATTTTAAAATATCCATCTATTATTTTTCCTACATTTAGATAATAAAGTCAAACTCATATTCTTTTATCCTTGGACATTACTGATTACTTTGAACTTAATGTTCAATTTCTTCTCAAACCCATGTTGTTGATATGTGATTCCAACCTCAATTCCAACATTGATTACATAACAAAAAATCTCTTCAAAGATATTAATGTCTCTTATATCCAACACACATATGATACTTTACATTAAACCATTATGGATCCTATTGACTTTACATTAATCTTCAATGATAATTCCTAATGAGTAACTCACAATTTGTGGGAATTAATCCTTATAGATCCAAGAGATTAATTTTCCCTTTTATTTAACTCAAGAAACTCATTATCTGTCTTGGTATAATGAATTTGTTGAATTAACTTGTTGAAAAATAATTTCATGAACTATTTCCAATCCATGGATTCAATATAATATTTTTCCTTATATTTTATATTTGATTCCACCACTGTTCAGCTTCAGCTTTTTGTAGATAAAAATCCATAATGAATTTATTATTCTATAAACACTGGAGAATTGAGCTAATTATTTCAGTAGTATTGATCCATTTTTAACGATATGTGGATCATACAACATTCTGAAAGATGATGTATGTTTCCTCATGAATGGACCAAAATAATGGTGTTCCCTACATTTTTCATTTTTAAGTCCACCAAAATTAATAGATTGAGAAATCTATGTGAGAATAAAGATAATATTTTTCATTCTAGATCCTATAGCCTTAAGTTTCTCAAGAGAAAAATTCGTGCATTTTCAATCCCAATAACCATTAATGTGGTTCCTTTGGGATCAATCCATTGAAAAATACCCATAATTATATATTAAGAAATAGATATCATATCGAGGAACATCAAACCCATGAAACATTATGTATATGATTTTTAAATTATAAATCCATCTTAAATATATTACAGCTTTGGTTTATCATATGTTATTGATAGAAATTGTCTATTTAAATCGATAGTGATATATCATGAATTGTTTCTGAATTCAAAAATTATATCCCATGGTAGTGTCCAGCAATGTGTCTAATATGGATTGTTTTTGTGTACTATTTTTCCCTGATTCTGGCCTAAGATATATTCTCAGTTTTTTTACACATACCTATATTTTTCTAGAGCAACAACCACATGAAGTATCCAAATATGGATGTATTTATCATAAAAAAACTCATTGTTTCCTTTACCAAAACTGTAGTTCATTTTTTAATACATTTTCTTATCCTTAGACTTATCCTTATACATATACTAAGGGTTCTCACTTCTGATTTCTCAAAATATAGTCCATTGGATAACTAAAACTATTCTCTAATACTATCAATATTGAACCTATCTTTTTATAAAATAAAAATACAAAACTTTTGTGGAAATAATAAAACATTATACAAATATATTTACAATAACTATACTGTTATAGTTACTTTGACTCATGGAAACATAACCATTGGTATAAAAATGAGCTAAATTATCTCCTACAAAATTCTTCCTACCTATAACCCTTCTTAGTAAAATAAAACAAAATACATATCATAATAAACAAGGGGAAGGAATTATAAAAAGCTAAGATATCTTATGCTCTGTATGTGTGAAGAATGGAGACACATAAGAATAATCACTAGAATATGGGTATGATTACATGATCATGATAATATAAGATCATAACCGTTATATCAATGATCACAAACTGGAATCATGGAATAAATATTTTTATTTCATAAGAAATTAATATTATGTTATTAAACTACATAAGAAATAAAGAAAAAACAATGGAATAAAATATGTAATTATGGATAAAAATAAAAACATATATTTATTGCCATAGTAGTTAAGGAATTGTAATCAAGGTCATCTTAGTGGAAAATGTTCTTAGCGAAATATGATTACTCCCAATTCCACCCCTCTATTAAAGAACCACATTCACTCCTAATTGTATCCTTGTAATATTTAACTCGTTTATCACCCCATTCTAGTCCTCTCTAAATCAGGAGATAAAATTATTTACCCAATGCATTGGGAGATATGTCAGTGCCACCCATATCATATTAAAATCACGCATTCAAAAACCACACAAATATAAATAATGATTTCATAACCAATGAAATGAAATGGGTGTTATAAACATGTAATCAAAACATTTATTTAACCATAATACAAATTTCATAATCAATTCATCATAAGCATTTATCGTTAGAAAAGAATTTTTCAAGAGAATATATTTTCTGAAAAGGAGACTAGTTTCATAAACACAATAAAATGAAAACATAATCCTTTAATCCAAATTATATGAATGAAAATATTTAACAATTTCCCAATGATAGAATGAGTTACACCTAATAAAGTTAAATAATATGATATATAATTTTTATGGATCTTTGAAAAACATATATTGAAGAAAATATTTTATTCATTGAAAAACACTAATTAAACCCAAAACATTTTATCAAAAAACAATTTATTATAAAATATATTGAAAAGTTATAAGGATATAATTGGATCCCATAAAAAAGTTTAAACACAATTTTTTATTGAAATGATCATAATGGATCATTTTAATTTTTTTTAATTTTGGTTATTTAATAGGATAGATTTCTAACTAAAGATAAATATACACAGATATTTTAATAATTTTTTTATTTAATATATTAAGTACAATAGAGTAGAAAAATTGTACTAAAACATTAATATATCATGAATAAAAAGAGGATAAGAAAATTCATGAGTGTTCTTGAGAATGGATCACAATATTTCAATAATGGAAGCATAATCATAAACCATCTAGATAAATGATGAGACTGTTTCAATAACCCATTATCACAGGGTCATTTGGGGTCATACTATACATGTATGAATTTAAAATTAAATGAAGATTAATATATAATTATAATAATTATATTAATGATATAAAATGTTAAATTTTAGTATATACAGATCAAAAAAAATTCGTTACATAATAAAACATGTGTCTCAAAAAATAAAAATTAAGACAAAACTGTCTTACCAATTTGGTAGCATTTGAAACATAAAACACATAAAATAAAAAACAGATAATGTATATGTAAATACCCATAAATTTATTTATAGTAATAATTTAATACATTCATGGATAGTATATCCACCACACAAACAGAATTAGTGGGAATAAAACATGCATCTAATGAATATAAAAAGTGAGATGAAATGCTATTAACTTTTCTTGTGACTCTATTTTTACTCATACAATAATCTTGTATAATAAATATAATAATATTATAAATTATTTATAAAATAAATTTATTATTTAAAATAAAATATATGGGTTTATTTTGATTATATATTAACCAATTTTTTTGAAAATCATTTGTTAGGGTTTCACATTGGAAAATATTCACATTGTTCTATGAATACATATTAATTTGTTAGATCATTTTCCCTTTTACTTATATCCCGATTTAATGAATTTATATCATCATATAAATAAGATTTATATTCAAATATATATGTATTATAATAATATATATATAATTTATGTATGAAATTTAGTACCTCGTTCATGGAGACAGTAATCCCTAGGTACGCATGAACACTGTTTTTGTTTTATAAATGTATAAAATGAAATAGAGTAATTGAGTATGTATATATATTTATATATTATAAATATAGAGTAATTATTCTTTCTTATTCTTAATATAACATCCATAAACTCATTCTTTATCCATTTTATGTATTATCTGAATGAATCACATCACTTTAGGGGGTGGGGGTAGTCCAGACGTCCTCAAAAAGAATTGACATATTTACATAAATTAGAAGGAATAATAAAATGTGTTCTAAATGGATTAAAATAGAGTTAATAATTAATGAATATAATAAATAACATATTTACCAAATATTCTTCATGATTTCTTCCATGAGAGGCAGTAATGGAAAAATGAATAATCATCGTTTTGTGAGGTGATAATTCTCAGTACATGTTAATAGAATGTTCTTCCCCCATTATTGAATAACACACATTCGAAAAATTGTTATCATTTTTCAAAAAATTCCATTAAATTCACCAAAAATGACACAAATCTCGACATATAATATGAATTACACATAGTCATAAATTGTGGAAAACATAATAAATGAGGAGCGAAAATTCATAGGGTAAACATAAGAAATATTATTTAAAGAAAGAAAATTATAATAATTTGATAATATGAGAATATAATCATAATCAATGATCTTATATATAACATAATTGATTAATTAGATATAAAACATATATAATTAACAATTTATTAAGGTATTTTTTATGATAAACATAAATCAAATATAATATGTGTTTAGAGATATAATTTTTCAATAATGATCCCTAAAAACCAAAAATAGTCATATGAATGTGAAAATAGTGTGTGGAATAATAAAAATAATATATTTAATTCTATTTATCATTCATTAAATCTATTATGATCATCATATATTATAATTATACTTTTAACCGATTGAGTTTTCCCTTATCTGGTACATGTTGATTCATTAATTATAATTCATTTCCCAATTAATTGGATGAAGATATAATTTATAAACCACCTATAATTTAGTGGATTAATTACATAAAAGGTGTTAGTTCACTCACCACCCCTTAACATATCATATGACATAAATAATTTAGGAATTAAATATTGGTTATATATTTGGTGCATGAACTATCAAAATATAATAAGCAATATACATGTATATTACACGAGTCATAAAAAGTTTATTAATTAATATGTTAGTTAACAATTGTGAAAGAAATGAGTTTAATAATTAGAGCTACATATCATGGTCATAATCTATTTGGGATAACTTTGGATGGATTCATTGAGAATATATCCAATGTTATATATGAAATATTACGGGGAGTTAATATATACAAAAACATCTACATGGTAACATATTATATTCTAATTGATAAAATGATAAAATGTTATTTTGAAGGTATTTTTTTATTTTATAATAAAAAAATAAAAATTAAATTGAATAAAAAATACATTATAAATAAATTATTACTCGTAGAGTAATCATCATTAATAATAATTGTTATAAAATATTAAAAATTATTTCTTGTGGAATTCCCTAAAAAGTAATTCTTTTCACACATTTTTAATAAAAGTAAAAAAATATGTATATGAAAAATGATAAAAATAATTATTGTTAAATATAAATTATTGCAATAAAATATAATACAGAACGTCTTTACCCCACTATTAATGAATGGTTATGAACAATATAAAAACATGATAATTAATATTGATATTTATAATAGTGATTTTTAACAAATAATAAATGATAACATCATATATATATATGGGACTTGTTCCCATTGATTTTTGAACGGAAAGATATGAAACTATTAGAATAAAAGTAAACATGATATATAAAAAATATAGAATAAAATACTTAATTTAATAAAACAAAATTAGCATATTAATCCATGAAATTGTAATTTTAACAGAAACTATCTCACGATAAATGTGATATTGGAAAATAAACCACATATGACACTTCTAACATTGGGACATGTACCCATTAACAGGGATAACTTTTTATGGCTTTCCATATAAATTAAAATTCATTGAAATTATGCTAAAAATAAATCCATACGAAGTATAAAATAAACAAAAAATATTAATTTGTGGAATAAATAACAAATCACTTTACAAAACAATTAGAATGAGGAATCCCATTCATTATGTCCATTATAAGTAAAACATACCTTATAATAATATATAATGTAATAATATTGTTTACTTATTAATTTAACAAACCCATTCATGTTTATTGATATATATTAATCCTTTATAATCATTAATTACACATATATTGCATATTTTAAGAGACTATTAATCATTGATTTTTTTGTATGATTGAGTCCATATAAATTACACAATATCTATTTCGTCAAAAATAAATGATCAGGATTTTATAATTTCAATAATATTAATGATACTAAAATAATGTTCCATGTTGAGATCTATAGTGATATTTTTATAGGAAATTATTTTTTTATATTTATAATGATTAAAATATTATTAATACAATCATATAACCAAAAAAATTCAAATATTACTATATTATATTTTTAGAAACTATTTTTCCTTTGTTAATAACGGTATCGTCCTTATAAAATAAATCATTTATTTTATAATGTGAACCGATTAATTTTGATGTTATTAAATTTTAATTATTCAGAGTGTTCTATTATATAAAATCTAATTTATATAAAAATAATTATGTTATTTTAATTTTTTTCTAGACATATATAAAATTCAGTATAATATATAAAAATATGATGAATGAAACAAATAGTGTAATAAGTCATTATTTAGAAATAATAAATATTATCATAACATAGAAATAATATTTTTTGAAGGACCCAAGGAATCTAATTGAGACATGGGGCTATGATATTTGTGATATATTTGTTAAGGATTCTCATATTCCTATTATATATAGGAGATTTATCACTCTTAGTGTCTAATAATGGGTTATGCTGGTGTAACATTATAAGTGAAACAGATGCATTATAAAAATTATATAATATTCAAGTCATGTCGATATAAAATTAAAATTTTAGGGAGAGAATATTAAGGGTATCCCATAATTCCAAAAACACACAATTACAATAAATATTTTGAGTTATTTTGGACAATATGAATTAATTTGACATGTTAACAAAAGTTTAAACATTACCAAGTTTGGGAAATATTATTTCAGGGACCTATTTTATCAACTAAAAATATAAATGATCATTTTACCTAATTTTTACATGATTATTTGAAATAGAAAATTTATTTAAGTTTATTAAATTTCTTGAAATTAACAATATTTATCTTTAATATCAGGAGACATAAGAAATTAATATAAAATGATAAATAAAAATAAATTTATCATTATTCCGTAACAATGATTAATTATTATATTATTTATAATTATTTTAATGTAATTATAAATGACTATCTAAATTAAACAATATACATTAAATATTAAAAATTGATATTTTCCAAAAATATGATATATATATTTTTTAAAATAAATCAAATTTATTTTTTTATGAATCCATTAATATTTATTCTTTTTAGTTATTTTACAATTTCTTATAAGTTATTTCTATATACTATTAATCATTAATTTTAGGTCATTATAATAATTTTATGAAATCATTAATTTAATAGTAATTAATTGGGTAATAATTCATATTTTTAAAAAAATTCATCTACAATAATATTTATATTCACAAGTACAATTTTATATTCATTTACACTCTTATATAATTTTATTTGATTTAAATAAATAAAATATATACGTTAAATATTCAAATAATTTTTTTAGATAAACTATATATCAATAAATCTGAATCAGATATTTTTTTCACAATTTCTATATTCCAAATTATGATAATTATGTTAGTATAAAAATTATGTCCCAAAAAAATTCGAACCATTTAATAGAAAAATATTTTTAATTGATAATCTTATAGTTTTGGGAATGGAGATGTTTCCTAAAACCTAAAATGTTTTAATAACAATATTGGATACTAATAGATACAACCCGAAGGATACATACAAAGTAAAAATATGTCTATTTAAATTATAGAGAGAAAGTGGAAGACATAAAAAATGGGAAATATCCCCTAAAAATAAAATGGGGATGTTCATCACCAATGAGTGAAGATATTGATGCCATTAAATAAAACTATTTTTAAACAAACCTTATAGTAGAGACCGCTAGAAGATCAAATAAATTATCCAAGATAACATAAATTTATAATTAAACCAATTTTACACACACATTAATTGATATATATATATATGTTATTTAATTCATTAATTAGGATAAATGAAATGAATAAAATTTCACAAACCAAAAAAATATTTCATTACTTATGAAAAAAGATTCATATTAAATAGATATATTATGATTTTTATAAAATTTTGATTTATAACAATAAAATTGGTCAATGGGGATATTTTAGATATTTATCAAGAAAGTAATATTTTTAAATAATATAAAAATATTTAAAACAAATTTTAAATAACATCTGATAATATTGGGGTATAAAAATGTTTTAATAAAATGGTTCTAAATTGTTTACATATAAATATGTTTATTATTATATAAATAAAATAAGTAAAAAAATTCAAAAACATAATATCTAAAATTTGAGATTCACATGCTTAATAATATTTTTTTAATTGTTAATATTTTTGATTATATAAACTAAAAACCTTATTGAAACTATAAATTTCAATTTTAGTGTTCCTTAAAAATAAACAAAAATTATTTTTAAAATACTAACACAATTTATAATTTATAAAATTTGATGGTATATAGAATTTAAGATTTTATAAGAGAAAAGTTTCATAATAATATTTAATTGTGGTAAGAATAATTATGTTTCATCTATCACAATTTTCATATATATATATTCATCTCTACAGTAATTTTAATTTAAAAAAATTTCATCTTATAAATGGTTGGATTTTATTTTATCTCTCGAATCTATTTAAAGTAGGCTATTTTTTCAACCAAAAAATATTCTAGGTACAGGTAACAATAATAGAGTAAACATTGAATTTATTTCCATTTTACAAGAAACACTTTTAATTTCATTTTTTATGTGATGAATTATAAGTTCATTTAAAAATAATAGAAATAAGTATTATATTTTTTATGTGCAGTTTTATAATGTAGCTTTCAATTATTATAATTTTATTTTTTAAATGATTCAGTTCATATTAAAACTTTTTTTTAATACATTTCTTTCAGTTTTTAGTAAATTATTTTTTAGTATCAATTTTTATTAATAAAATTTAGAAAAATTATTGTGTTTATTACTTAATTCATATGTACAATAAATATAAGTTTTGAGGACTCTATAAAATAGAGTATTATATCAACTAATAAATAATTTTTTTTCATGTAGTACATAGGTAATTGAAAATAAACATGAATCACTAAAATGATAAATGATTCATTGTTTTCCTCTTCTAAACATTATGATATTTGGAATAATCAATTTATAGATAGATATTATAATATTATTTAACCTTATTTTTTATGAATAGAAGTTATGAAATTTTAGATTACTATATTATTAAATGATGGTATTGTATATAATTATTTTTTCATATTCATTATTATTATTTTTCTATATGGTTAAATGGTGACATTTTCTTGGAATAATAATAAAAGTATTATAGAAATTATTGTTATGTTAGTATTTTTGTAAGATAAATGAAATTACATAGTTTAATTTCTTACAAAAATATGATATTATGATTTATCCTTGATATGTTTAGGTTGATTCTATTTTATTAGAAGCACAACAAATGAGTTTTGATTTTTATTCAATCAATCAAGATTACAGTGCTAAATTTTTATCACTAATAATGGGTTTTGAATAAGTTATAATGGTTCCAGAAATAGTGATCTATATTAACATTATTATATACCATACTATTGTTATCTATTTTACTATATTTGGGAATTTATTAATCATGTATGTATAGATCATATATAGGGTGTAAGAGGGAAATGCGTCTCTTTAAATTAACTCTTTATTAAGAAATATAGTGTTTTATGATTAGTAATTTAATTGAATATGTGATATTTAAATCCTCTACCCATGAATTATTAATATAATTATAGTTATATATATTTATTAGTAGAAATTTCTTTTTGAAAATGTATTCATTTATTCAGGAAAACATGGTATTTAAGAAAATGCAATGACTAATGAATGTTAAAAAATATTATTATATCAATGGATCCCTTTTTAGGTGACAGAATAAGATTAACCTAATTAATAATAATATAAACTGATAAGATAATAAATTTTTATGTAAAAGTGTTAGAATAACTATAGGTATAAGACAATGATGTTTATAATATAAAATATAATGTTTTATTAGGATTACACTTTCATGTATTACAAATAGTCTCTCAATTTGATTTATATTATTATTTTTTTTTGTGAATATGTAATTCAAGTTCAATATCTAATAAGAAAAAATTGATAATTTTATTAGGATTAATAATTATAAAACTCTAATTATTTTATTCATAGGAAAAAATAATAATTCCATTAATGTTACTATTCAAAAAAAATATGATTATATGTATTAACATGAAAATTGGTAATAATATATTTTTATAAAGTTTATTTTGAATGTTTTTACTACTAAAAATATTAAGTACTCTAAATTCACTGTTTGTAAAACAGAGAGGACATTCAATTTAAATATTAATTTTATTTGTGATGGATAATTTCAATGAATTCTAATTTATTTCCAAAGAGTTTTATTTTATATGTTTAACATTATATAATATTTTTCAATATGAAGAAATTATATATGATATTTTATATAATATTTATGATATACTTGTAAAATTTAATGAATATAAACATTATAAAAATGATCATATTGTTAATACTAAACCATTGTAGAATATTTAAATAGTAAAATTGGATAGTAGAAATTATTTTGGAACCCCTTACTATAAGAATTATGTAAATAAATTTATTTTAGTGAATTCTTATTTCACAACTGTTTTATTTAAAAAACAAATTGATATATTCTATAATGGTGTAATTATAAGAAATTTTTTAAATTAGGGTTATTTTTATGTTAAATAGTATACGCATTAATCCAATAACAATTAACTATTGGTGCATTAGGTGTGTCATCATAATGTTTGGGGAATATATGTGGGATTAGAGTAGAGTTTTTATATGATAGAATGGGTTTTTGGTGAGTCCTTTCAGGTTGCATCATGATGTACTAGCTATATGAGAACTTGTTTTGATAAGTTATGAGTAGAAAGATGAATTTGTGTTTATGTATTGAGATTTTGATTGGGGGTGGGGGGATGTTGACTACAAATGAAAAATTAATTTTCATTTCATATGATGACTCTTAAAAAAATCTAGATAATTCTTTTAAATTAAAATGACCATAATTGTTTTTCTAATAGTAATTTAAAATAAGGAAACAATTGATTTTATAATGGTTTGATGCTCCATGGGTAGTTTTTTATATTTTATATGAATGGGTTCTACACCTAGACCACAACCAATTTTCTATGGATCATTGGGGGATCATTTTATTGGCTCTAACAGTTTTAATACATGATATGGACACCTCAACTATTTCACGAGAAATGAGAGGCCATATGCAAGTGTTTATCTTGGTTACAATCATTCCATTGCTCTGTCATAACTATAATATTATTATTCTATCATAGTGATTGATTGATAAAGATAGGTTAAAATTTTTTTCTTCTAAAAAATTTTATTCTTATTTAATCCTAGATGTATAGGATACACGTTTTTTAAATGAATCATAATATAGTATTCTATTATAACCTAGTTGTTTAAATAGTGGGAATGAATGATGATACCTAAATTTTGAAACGAATATTGTTTAAAAATTAATAAATTGGATATAAATTGATTAAAAATAATTATAAATGAAGTGTGAGTTTTTTGTAAATTTTTTCTGAAAAACTATTTTTATTTTGTGAAATTTAATTTTATGCTAATAAAATAAATTTATATTTCATATTGAATGAATTGATGAATTTTTATAAATTACACATTCCTTATAATTTATTCAATAATTATATACTATTTTTAATTTAATTCTAATAATAATATAGTAATTTTTAATCTTAATTATGACTTTTTTCCTAAAAATGTTTAGCTTTCCATTTTTAAAACCCCATTTCAAAAATAATTTATTATACTTATAGGTATTGAATTTAAAAAAATGTATTCAATATTTTTAATAGGTATAATTATATTTGGTTAAATTTTCCCTTTTATTTTTATGCATTATTAGTAGTTATAGTGTTAAAATTTATCTCATTAGTAAATTTTAATTTTTTTTAATCTTGGATAAAATTAGTTGTCAAGGTCCCTATTTTACCTAAAAATTCATATTCGATTAAAGTAACTTGGCCCTTATAACATTAGTCATAAAAATTATATTTTTAATGAAAAATTATATATAATAATGATATATATCATTTCTAATGAAAAGTGAAAATCAACAGGTCACTATCTTAATAATATATATAAATTATAATTAAAAATTGGAAGAAAATATTTTTATTAAAAAAACATATATTTATATTTTTAGATTCATGAAAATATAATAATGAATGAAATATATTTTGAATTTTTAGATAATATATATTTACAATAAATACATTTCAATTCTGAAGTAGTATTTATTATATTATAATAGAAATAAAATCAATAATTTTAATTATATAACATGTCATTAAATTTGAGTTTATAATTGTTTTAAATAAATGTTATTCCTTAATATGAACAATTAGTGTTATTTTTTAGTATTAAATTATTATTAAAATATTTATTTATAAATTTTATGTTTAAGAAAATGAATAATGTAAAAATATACAATAATGATACTTTAATCATATAATATTTTATTAAATGACATGAAAAACATTAAAAAAATTATTAAGGATTAAGGGTTAATATATGGATTAAAATATGATCCATTATCTAAATATGAATCAATAATTATTGTATATGTAAAATTATATCTATTTATGTTAAAAATGTGTATTACCTCATTTGATGTTATTGCTAGTTAACATGGGGATAAACCAACATATACAGTTTAATACACACCTTACTGATTTATAAATATTATGTATTATTTGATTTAAACCCCATAATATATTATATTTCTTCTCATGTAATTTCAATTAAATTTTTTTATTGAAAATATATTTGATCTATTTTAGACATTGAAATTTTTTGAGAGATGTCCTCTCCTCACGTAAAAAAGGGAACAAACCCTTAACATCATTACATCACATTGAGGAACATTGGATGATTATGAGCTAATAATTACTCTTATAAAAATTAATATCCCTGTTATTTAGTATATTTTACCCTAAAGATATCAACACTATGAAACTTTAAAAATAATCTACATGAGGTATTCTATGAAAGAGATAATCGCCATAATCAATCACTTTCATTTTAATTCTTATATTCTTCATATAAATCTATAGATTTTTTATAAAATAATACATTTTTTACCAAAATATACTCAATTTTTAGTATGACATTAAAACCACCCATATCAATCATTTTCCCAATCAAATATAATGTTATATTTTCTCTTATGGGTAAATAAGACATACTATCTCGACATTGCAATAAAATTCATTTTCCATCACCATTTTTTACAGATAAAAAATAATAATTATTTTTATTTTAATATTATATTTATGAAATTATTTTTTATGTAATGAAAATTTCACATCTAACTATGTACCACACATTCCATTATAAAATAATCAGTACCATCGTGTGTACATGAAGACTACATCATCAATGAATACCTGGGGGTTTTAAATTTATATTTTACATGGATGGTAATAAATAAAATATTAATTAAATCTAAATGTTTAAAAATATATAATAGTTATTATATAATGGGTATATATTACATAACATTAATTTTTCATGGATTCAAAAGTGAAAACAGTATCCACTAATACTTATGGCCAACACTCTCCATTAATGGCCTAACTAATTTTTCATTCTCGATATTTTATGTATTTTTTGTGAAAAAATCCCTCAAGGCATCATTGAATCATTTTTGAGGTGATTGTTTTTGTTGACAAAGTGGACATCTGAGTGGTGATTGTTGACAAAGCGAAACAATGACATACAAATTTTTTGACAAAGAGGATATCATGGTGGAATGTTGAGTTCAAGAGCTGAGGTCAACAATCTATGTTTGATTCAAGAACGTCGAAAAAAGGAATGGATCATCTAGAGGTGGTTCAAAAAAACAGATACAAGGTGGCACCGTTTTCCAGTGTTTTCCAAATTTTTGGTCCTGAAAATCAACAAATGAAGAAAAGTGTTTTTAGAAAAGGGACTTGCGCGTCGAGGACTTGGAGTATAAGAAACTTGTGCGCCATATGTTTTTTGAGTTTAGAAGATCAAAATATGGCTAAGGCAAGAGGTTCGCGTAAGTTTGGGAGTTGGTCGTGCAAGTGTCTAAGAGGAAAAAAGACTTGCTCGCCTAGACGGGGTCGCGCAGGTGACTTGTGCGCCGTCTTGCAGGGTGGTCAGTTTGCTTATAAATACAGGACCACCCCTCTTCATTTTGCACTGGAGTTCAACAATTTGAGAAATCAGAGCTCCCGTCGCGCAGGTGTGGTGGTCGCGCAAGTGGTGTGTGTGGTCACACAGGTGGGACTTGCGTGCCAGAGTGATAGTTGCGCGCCAATGTTTGAAATTGCGCGCCAGTGTGGAGTTGCGTGCCAATATTGGATTGGGCGTAAAAGGATGTGAGTCGCGCAGGATTGGAGTTGAGGAATCTTTAGTTGCGAAAGTTTCTAAGGAGGAATTGCGTGCCAGTTGTGACTTGCACGCCGATACTTGCACGCCGAGATGGACTTGCGCGCCAATTAAGGATTATTTCCAGAATTGTTTTTCGGGCTGCGTGGAAGCAGGATGTTTTCCTGATTCCTTCGGTACAATGAAATATTCATCTACGGGTGAAAATTGGGCTTCAACAGAGCATCTACTTAAAAAGGAAGATGCATTCCTTAATGCAAATGAAGACACCTACAGGTCTATAAACTGTGAGTGGATTCCTTCCAAAAGCATTGAGAAAAGGAAGAGGAAGAAGGTGATCCTCTCCACTGGTAGTGAGCCAGAGAGAGAGAAACAGGGAGTGACCCTTGGGGAAGCAGTGAGACGACCCTAAACATTGTAAAGGCAGTGAGCCTGGGCATAGAAGTGATCTAGAACGAACATTGTATCCACATTTAGTGAAGAATAGTGGAATTAGGTATGACCGGAAACTTGTCGGCGTATGCTTCTTGGACGTAGCCTAGTGAGGGTGAACCAAGTAAATATCTCTATGTCTACCTGCATACTTCCCTGCGATGCATTTAAAGCATAATCATCCGATAAAGAAGAAAATAAGTGGTCATAATAATCACACGAGTGAAAACAAAGTGACCCTTGTAATAAAGAGGTCAAGATCCAGTAGGGCAGGAAGAACTTTGCAAAATAATATCCATACCCTGATTCACCCCCCCCCCCTCTCAGGGTATATAGGCCCATATTGTCCCTAACAATTGTTATCATAGGAAAGGTTGTTGTTATCATATTTGTTTGCTCCGACTTGGTATAGTCGATCTTTGTGGTCAAAGAAGAAGTCTTCTCTTATCTCTGTGTACCATAGAAAAGGAAAAAACATCAAAGAATAAGTAGAAGACAGGTGGTATTCCTCAATGTGGAAGTGTGTATAGAAAATTTGTGATTCAATTAAAAGAATCAAACAACATACTGAAGGAAGGTCTGGATTAATCTGAAAGGGAAAATATTGATTCACTCAAGCATGATTCAGGAATGAGTGATGTGCATGATCTTCAAAGAGATATTGAAACAAGTGATGATTAAGATGAATGAATTGAAGGAAGAATAGATATGAAAGCTGAGTTAGAGGCTACTCTTGAAGAGATATATGTTTGGAGAGCCAAAACCAAGTAAACTAACAAAGTTGTTCATGATGCCAAACTCTATATGAAGTAGTAGGGATTAGACAAGTCTGATTTGATGGATAAAATTGAGAAACTCATGTTATCAGCACCAAAGAACTCAAAATCAGTTGGTGAGTATAAGATTAATATTTAAGAACAGAAAAGGGAGATCGATCTCTTGAATAGAAAAGTGAAAGATCAAGTCAAGTGGATCGGAGAACCTGATATTCCAAGTGACATTGCAAACACCGATGAAATTAAGTCTAAAGACATTCAGATCCAAGCATTGGAAACTGAGATCAACAAGATAAGAAGTTTGAATCAAAGACTTATTGATATAGCTACTGAGCTAAAGGAAAAGAATGATTCTCAAGGTGAAGAACTTTAGAAGGTGTCTAAAATGAAGGGAAAACAAAAGGCTGTTGATTATGAAGAGAATCTACAGTCAGATGAAGTTCAGAATCCGAAAGCTATAAATGTTGATCTTGCTACACAGCTATCTAAGCTAGTTCTAAAGAATCAAATACTACAACAAGACAATGCATGTTGTGTTGATTCTGTTGCTCAAGAAAAATTGAAAGTAAAGGAGCAGAGTGACATGGTGGATAAGCTGACACGTGAATTGGATGATGAGAGGAGTAGAGGGAAGCTTCTCAAGGGATAACATGATGTCCAACTTGAATAAATGGATATGAAGATTCAAAAGTTGGAAGAATGTCTAGAATCAATAAAGAAGGAAATGGAGAAGTCTAAATCTAAATATAATCCCATGTTGAAGGATGCAGTACACTTATTTTTTGATTATCCTTCAGCATGTGATGATCAAATGAAAGCCAAGTATGCTACATCAGAAGATAAGCAAGAAAGGATTGTATCATCCCAAAGGCCATCCATGTTGGGAAAATCTGGAATTGGATATGATGATATCACTCCTATGTGTGATAGAAAAGTGTAGTGAAAATATCGAGAGATATGAAAAACTTTGCAGGTGCTGTAGATAGACCTAAAAGGGATTTTACAGGAAAAAATGATAGCATGTGCTAATTCTGCGGGATTCATGACCACACATCAAGCTTCTGTCCAGATACACTAGAATAAATTTTAGGCTATGAAAATATAAACTTTGATAAACCTGAGGATATGAATAAGCATCATGAGAAATCAAGGAGAAGAGTATCTCAGAGGAAAGCATCCATTAGATGCTATTATTGTGGAAGAATGGGACACACCGTGAGTATGTGTCAGGAAGCTCAAGTGCCCCGTGTCAGAATAATAACTCAAGGTGTATCAGAATCTCGATATAGAAGTGACAAAATAAGGTATTCCATTGATGGAAAATGTTTTGTATGTGCAGATTGTGGGCATTTGGCAAGAAATTGCAGCAAGAAGAACACAATAAGGGAAAGAGAACTCGAAAAGAGATTCTCGACTCCAGTGATGCATAATGAGAAATTATACACTGGGAGACAACATGGTAAGGAGAAGAATAGGCTTAGAGCCTCATGGGAATCACATGGAGCTGAATGAATGGTGTGTCAGTCACCTCCTCGGTCATACTCCCAACATCTCTCACAGAGAGAATGTGAACAAAACTGGATGATTATGGGGAGATCTACTTCAGCTGTGATAAAAAAGAATGAATGTTCAATGGATGACTCACCGCTAGTGAAAAAGAATGTGGTGACTAAGACATCTGATAAATGAAATATGAACAATGAATGTATTGAAAAATTCACATTTCATGTTCCACAAGTTAAAGTGGAGGAAGGTACAAGATCCTTGCAATGGTGGAAGAAGCAAGGGAATGTGACAAGAAGAGATATTCCTACTCTGAGAAGAAATCAAGGGAAATGGAATTTTGGTGGAACATCACAGACAGAAATGTGTACTGGTGGGATTAAACCCAAAATGGTGAGAAAGTCTTGGCTTGTAGAATCAACATATCAGAATAAGGCTCAGCATGTGGGTAATGAATGCTTAGTCATTTGGCTGGAGCAGTTGAAGTTGTCTAGGTAGCTAGAAGAAGCAAAGAAAGAGTGTGATGCTCTGCAGGAAAGAATCAAAGGTTGACCCTTCAGGATCAACCACTATCCTCATCTTGAGGATTCCAGAAATCACCCCTCTCCCTATGTATATAAATGCTATTAACTGATGATTCATGTGTTTCAATTTTTAGGGAGATACGATCCAAGGGGAAGTGGAATCTAAAGATGAAAAGGGGAGATGTGATATGCTTCAGAGTTTTGATTGACTGAAATCAGGTATCAAAGTGGATTATGAATGGGAGAAATAGAGAACAATAGGAAGTGATTGTGTTATTGACATTATCTCTTGTTTCCTACACTGAGTGCCAACTCAGTAGGCTTAGAGATTTTTCTAATGGCTCAATTCCGATTGGAATATGAGAACAAATGATGCAGGAAGAAAAGACTAGTTATGGGTCTAAACTATTGGGTCTAACAACTGGAAGAGTTGCATAATACAACGAAGGATTCTATATCATAATCAAATTCATGATCTCAATATGATATGAAGGATGGATGTTTATGATCATGAAAAATAATTGGTGGAAAAGCAGCAACACACAGGTTTTCATGATTATCTATTTTGTTCTAACAATGTGGTATCAGCTGACTGCTTTCAGGATACCAAGAAGCTGCGAGAGAAAATGAAAGGCGTGTCAACAAAAATCTGAGATAAGATGTTCAAAAAAAATGATGTCATTGAATAATGACACATAGAAAAGTAGTTTAAATAAATGAATCCACTGATGAATGAGTCAGTGAACAATTTCCTGAAGAATTTGTTGAGTAAGAAAGCAACACAAGGGAAGCAGAAGTGGCTTATGCTGATTCAGAAGAAGACACCGATGATGAACAAGAAAGTGTCTAGTCTGTACCTACAAGGAATCCAAAGAGTTGAGCTGAAATTGATAAACCGAATATCAATGGTGATCATGCAGCTCCGGATCAAACAATAATAATGAAGTAACTGCAGTAGACGTCTTTCCTATCTCAAGTAGAGATGAAATGCTTTGCTGATGCAGCTTAAGGTGAAAACTGGGTTCATGGTATGAATAAAGTGCTTGGTCAGATTCTGAGGAATCAGATGTGGGAGATTGTTTCAAGGCTAGCAGATAAGAACGTCATTAGAACCAAATGGGTCTTTCGCTACAAGATGAACGAAGATGGCACAGTGATTCGAAACAAAGCACGACTGGTGTGAAAAGGTTACACCCAAACTGAGGACATTGATGTTGAAGAGACATTTTCTCTAGTTGCTAGGCTGGAGATGATTAGATTATTTTTGGCCATAGCAGAGCAAAGGAAGTTCAATGTGTTCCAGATGGACATCAAATCTGCATTTCTAAATGGGGTTCTAGAAGAAGAAGTATACATTGAATAGGAATATGGTTTTCTCATTCATGAGTATGAGAACAAAGTTTTCAGGCTGAAGAATGCATTATATGGGCTTAAACAAGCACCAGGAGCATGGTACTTAAGTCTTTATCAGTATTTGAAGAAACACGGTTTCCAGTGTGGTGGAGTTGATTGAAATTTCTATTTCAAACAAAAAAGTAATCAAAGGATGTTGGTACTAGTTTATGTAAATGACATAATCATTTGTAGATTAGATGAAGCACAGTGTAGATAGTTTTCTAAATTCATGAAACATGAGTTGGAAATGTCTATGATTGGTGAACTGACGTTAGGTGACACAAGGAAGTAATGGAACTTTCATCTCTCAATCCAAATACACTAAGGTGGTTCTGAAATGGTTTGGATTGGAGAATTCCAAGGAGATAAAGACTTCAGTAGCTACCCAGATGAAATCGTCCAAAGATGAGGATGGAAAGGATGTTAGTATCACAGAATACAGGAAAATTATTGGATGTGTGTTGTACTTAACCACAACAAGTCCAAATATAGTTTTTGTCACATGCCAAGCAGCGAGATATCTGAGTAATCCCATGGAAAGACACATGCTTGTAGTGAAAATAATAATTTTCTATATCCAGGGAAGAGTGGATTTCAGCTTGACATATACTGACAACTCTCAGGCAGATTTATTGGGATATACTGATGCAGACTGGGCCGGTTCAGCGTATGATAGAAAATCATTGTCAGGTGGTGCATTCTATCTTGGTGGATTGTGGATGATGCAGCAGCTTGATGATATGGGAGTTGAAGTGAAGTCTCCGATCGGAATCCAGTGCGACAACTCAAGTGCTATAAATCTTATCAAAAATCCAGTCCATCATTCAAGGAAAAAGCACATTGTGATTAAGTATCATTTTATCAAGGAGAAGGTTGAGCAGGGAATCATGAAGTTGGAGTATTTTCCTACAGAGTTACAGGTTGCCGATATTCTGACAAAGGCCTTACCCAAGGAAGCTTTTGAGATACATCGACTGGATCTGGGAGTTCAGTCGATTCCCCACACTTTAAAGCGTGTGGATTTGACCCCCCTCTCCCTGAGGTACAATGTGTTTCTCCCTAATGTGCTGATATGTGTTCTCTACTCTGTTACAGATTGCAAAGGAGTGACCTTTGGGTTTGTTGACAAAGGGGGAGAAAATAGTGATTGTTCAAGTGAGAGACAATGTGGAGATTTGATAAATCATGAATGATATGGGGAGAAGCTGACAAGTGGAGCAGCCAGATAGGGGGAGTTGAAGCTAGTTGAACGTGCTTAGCCAGAGCTTAGCTTGGACAACACAGGAAATTGGGCTAAAGAGGTGTTGAAGGTGTGAGAAGAAAGGGGGAGCGTATTAAATCTGACGATGCCTGAAGTGATTGATCAAAAGATAGATATCATGACAGCTGAGGACCGTGATAAAAGCAGAAGAGTTGTGTTTGAGAGTGGTAAGAGTGTTTCCAAACCAAACATTAGTCTTCCAATAAGTCCATCAACAATTGCTATTAGTTTAGTACAAATTGGTATCAGTTTGGTGTCAACAATGGATGTCAGAGATGAAGTGATTCATTGATGAACTTTTCACTTACTCTTGTTTCTCACGCAAAGCATTGCTCATGTTGGCTTAGAGTATGTGTTGAGTAAATCTCTGATCTCTATCAGAATCACAAAAGGCGAATGGTGGCTGAAAAATTAACGATTTATCATTCCATAAAAGAGATGTCACCAAACCCAAAGGGGGAGATTGTTGGACAAAATTCCCTCAAGGCATCATTGAAGCATTTTTGAGGTGATTGTGTTTGTTGACAAAGTGGACATCTGAGTGGTGATTGTTTACAAATCAAAAAAATGACATACTAATTTATTGACAAAGAAGATATCATGATGGAATGATGAGTTCAAGAGCTGAGATCAACGATCCATGTTTGATTCAAGAACGTCGACAAATGGAATGGATGATCTGGAGGTCGTACAAAAAGAACAGATACATGGTGGCGCCGTTTTCCAGTGTTTTCCAAATTTTGCGTCCTGAAAATCGACAAATGAAGAAAAGTGTTTTTAGAAAAGGGACATGCGCGTCAAGGACTTGGAGTATAGGAAACTTGCGCACCATATGTTTTTCGAGATCATAAGATCAAAATATGGATAAGGAAATAGGTTCACGCATGTTTGGGAGGTGGTTGTGGAAGTGTCTAAGAGGACAGAATACTTGCACGCCGAGATTGGGTTGCGCATGTGACTTGCGTGCCGTCGCGCAGGGTGGTCAATTTGCCTATAAATACTGGACCACCCCTCTTCATTCTGCACTGGAGTTCAACACTTTGATAAATCAAAGCTCTCGTAGCGTAGGTGTGGTGGTGGCGCAAGTGGTGTGTGTGGTCGCGTAGGTGGGACGTGAGCGCCAGAGTGATAGTTGCGTGCCAGTGTTTGAAGCTGCGCTCCAGTGTGGAGTTGTGCAACAGTATTGGATTGGGCATAAAAGAAAGTGAGTCACACAGGTTTGGAGTTGAGGAAGCTTGAGTCACATATGTGTCTAAAGAGGACTTGCGTGCCAGTTGTGACTAGCGCGCGGATACTTGCACACCGAGATTTACTTGCGCGCCAAGTAAGGAATATTTCCAGCAGTGTTTTTCGGGCTGCGTGGAAGCTGGAAGTTTGCCCTATTCCTTCCCTGCAAAGAGATATTCATCTACGGGTGAAAAGTGGGCTTCAACAGAGCATCTACATACAAAGGAAGATGCATTCCTTCATGAAAATGAAGACACCTACAGGTCTATAAACTGTGAGTGGATTCCTTCCATGATCAGTGAGCAAAGGAAGAGGAAGAAGGTGATCCTCTCCACCGACAGTGAGCCAGAGAGAGAGAAACAGGGAGTGACCCTTGGGGATGCAGTGAGCTGACCCTAATGATTATAAAGACAGTGAGTCTGGGCATAGAAGTGATCTAGCCCGAACAGTGTATCCACATCTAGTGAAGAATTGTGGAATTAGGTACGATCGACAACTTGTCGGCGTATGCTCCTTGGATGTAGCCCAGTGAGGGTGAACCAAGTAAAGATCTCTGTGTCTGCCTGCATACTTCCCTGCGTTGCATTTAAAGAATCATCATCAGATAAAGAAGAAATTAAGTGGTCATAATAATCACACGAGTGCAAACAATGTGACCCTTGTAACAAAGAGGTCAAGATCCAGTAGGGCAGGAAGAACTTTGCGAAAGAATATTCATACCCTGATTCACCCCCATCTCAGGGAATATATCCCTTTATTGGCCCTAACAGTATTACAATAAATAAATATATAGTGAATAAATATTATATTTATTCCATGGAAATCATCTTAAATATTATGTAACCATGTTCATTTTCAGTGTACCAAAAACTCCAAAACTAGACTTAAATGGAAAAAGAACACAGCCCTGGAAAAAAGATTTCAAAACTAACTTTCAATGATAGAGTGATAAATGGTAAAAACTAAAAGATATATGATATTATAGTTATTTTTATAGTTCTACAATAAATTTTCCGTAAAATATATTAATTAAACTCGAAGAGCAGACATGTATGACAACAACAAGTCCAGATGTGCGGGTTTATTTCACAATGTCATAATATTTGGGATAGTCTATGTTTAATTCTCCCATAGAAAATTTTATGATATATATATATATATTGACACAAATATATTTTAATATCCCCAATTAAATGATGAAATTTAATGTAATGTTTTCAATTCAATCACTTTGGTACTATAAATTATTGAAGTAATTATTTTAATAAAATGTTGTTTTATTTCTCTCTTCAATTGAAAATACATTTTCTTCTATATCCATGTTTTCATTAAATATTTTAATTATTGTATTTGAAATTTTCTACATTATTAATTAATGAAATTGTTACCCATATCTTCATTTTTACAATAAAGTTTTAAATTTATCTTCTTTTCCTTTTAGGAATTATAAAACATTTTATCATTAAACAAAGGTGAGAAAAGATATATTTTAGAACTTATAGAGATTTTATGAAACTTACCACGATCATTATGGTTCATGTTGTTGTAGATTAATTTACATGTTTCCAGGATTCATTTCAATGAAAGTTTTCCCATAATATTTATTTTTGTATTAACATAAAAAGTTTGTTGTCAGTGTGAAAATAATATTTCAATCAGTATTTTTTTTAATAAAATATTAATTTTATTTATTTTTATAAATGAATATAAAAATATTTAAACATATTATCAAATAGTGATAAGGAAAAATTATATGAGTCTAATTGTTTCTATTAAAGGTTTATGATCATCTTGACAATGTTTTATGATTTCTACACCTATGACTATATAATCTGGATGTTGTATGGATAAGTTTATTTATTTTGAAATTATTTAATATTGAATATAAAGAATTATAATCAACATTTTTTACAATTATTATGTTTCAACACATTCATATAAAGAATTTATTAGAATAGTAATTCAAGGGGGCCTGTTATATCCCTCGATATATTTGGAGGTCTTGTGAGAAAAACTATCCTGGTTATATAGCCAAGGAATTAGAAACATATATAATATGTCATTGAATTATTCATTTAATTTATGTTTATGATTACAATATTCTTAAGTTATTTCTTCACTAAATTAGTAATTGTTGTCAATTTAATTATTGGATTTGTTATGAAATCAATATATCATTTTATTGATCTATTAATTATTTATATGTAATTTTTATCATCATTAATTCCTGCAATATTATTTTTATTTCTCACGTTATTTATGCAATTAAATTTGTTTTCATATATTTTACATTATATATCATTTTTACCATATTTATGATCAATAACTTCCCCTGTATGCATACCCTTAGTAGGCATCAGAGATCACCCCATTCTTCAGTTTCCATTAACCATGATTCCTATAAATTAATAATGATTTATATATATCGATATTATATAGTAAATAAAGGTATTTCTAAATAAAATAAATGATTTATTTTATTTTCAAAATATATTGTGAAATTGAGGAATGTATCTATATTTCCATTAATAATAAATTATTTCTTCATATAGGATAAAATCAATTATATGATTCTAAAATGAAATAATCTAACTAGAAACAATGGGAAAATATATAAAGTGTATCTATAGTTGTTATCAAAAAAAATATAGAAACATTTGGTTGTTCATTTTGAAAAACCATGTATTATAGGAATCAACCCTACAAAAGACATTGAGAATATTTCAAAAGAAACACATATTATATTTTATGAATAATTTATACCTAAATTTTATAATTATATTATGATTTTCAATAGTCATGGAATTATTAATTAATATTCAATTTATTATGATATAATATACTATGTTAAATTGTTTTGAAATAGTAATATGTTTAAGGAATTGAAACTATATCAACACACATAATTTATGAATTTATTTCCCTATATGGAAAGAAACATAAGTTAGATCTTGATCCAGAGATTATCATGTTATTGAAATTTTTTAAAATTTGATATTGGTTTTGAAAAATAACCATGATTTTATGGATTATCCAGCAGATCCTTAATGTGATGTAATAATGTCATCCCACTTCACGATTTTAGAACCTCCATTATTATATTGATGTAGTATTCTATTTTTCACTGACTAATGGATATGTTCATTAAAAATTTCATTTCATACATTATGTTGTGATGATTGAGATATGGTTATCATAAAATTATATCATCTCTCAGGTGTTTCGGATTTACAGGGTTTAATGATTCAAACCAATAATGATTATAATTAAATTGTGAGAATGGAATATATTAATATTAAGGTACTATTCTTTTAAATTTTTTTCCACATGATCCATAAGCTTATATGAATAGTCCATTTATAATTATAATGAATATGGGATATGAATACATTTCAATGTATGAATCCATAATTACATGCTTAACGAGTTGGGAGATTACATGTCAAATCAAATTGGATGTATTCATTGATTCATTGAATTTATTAATAGAATTAATCAAATGAAAAAATTAGCTGATTTTTTTCACATACGTGGATACATTATAAACCTATATAAAGAAAAAGATATAATTTTCTAAGCCTTATGGATATGAAAAAAAAATACAATTAGAGGTTTGTTTAGAATGATGTAAAAGGAATTATGAAAATAAATAAGAATGAAATTATGACATATATAAATGGAAATAAATATCATATGACGCACCATGGAACATGCCTGGATAGAAATACAGTTTTCTAATTGTGTGGATATAATGGCCACCTGTATTAATTTTTCAAGGGAAATATTAAAACTTAAATTTGAAATGTCTCACTATTACAGATATTTGGAACTCTGAAAATTAATTTACTTGTAATAAATATAATATTACCTAGAAATTCATAAGGGAAAAATTATAGTATTTTAAGATCATAGATTTTGAGGGTTTTGTTCCTAGTGCTGTTGTTTTAGGTAGTATAATAATATCATCAAATATAGACAATTAAATATTCACATTTATATCACCCATGTTTTTATATCGTTAGGATAGTGGGGTCCTCGTTTCCCAACTTTTCTAATCCAGATAATATTAATTTTTTCCCTCAATTAAAACCATGTTTTGAGGGTCATAATATGCTTTATGCATTACCTATCCATTTTATTTTGATCATATAGTTTAAAAAATATTCATCCCTCCTTATCCCAACAATGATTTCCGATTTCTCACATAGAAGGTCATCAATGTATTTGTTTGACCATTTCATTTTAGGTTCTAGACTTTATAGGATATGGGAATAGTGGAGTTTCATGAATTGAATAATATTATGATCCTATTTTCATTTGATCGTGATATGATCAATTCGTAGTCTTGTTCTCCCTAAAGTCGCAATGAGTCCCAATTTGTCCTCAATATATGTGTAACACCCTGACCCCAAAAAACAAAGATCTAGTGCATTATTTTATTACACATGGATGATTAATTAGAATATTCTAATAATGGTATTATAATCTTAGTATTCTTGAAAAAACTATAATGATACATTAAACTCATTTGACACAGGAAAAAAACATAATACAATATATAACAAATGCTAATAAACTACATCATCGCGAAAACAATAAATGATACTAGTTTCATAATATTGAGAAGGAAAACCAAATGAAAGGGTAGTATAAAATGATAATTAATGGTAAAATATAGGGTATTCATGAATCAATAAAATATGAATCACAATCAATTAAACATAAAAGTATATAATGGTGAATAATTGAAAACACATTCAACCAATAAACAGAGAATGAATGTACATCCATATATTTTTTCATAAGAAAAAACCATGTGAAAAAAATAACCAAATACAGAATAAAAATAATTCTTATCAAATGGATTTCATGTATCGATCAAAATATGAATCATTCCATTATGTTAGTTGAATTCTACGGGTAGAAACCAATCTGATTAAGTTTTGGAATGAAACTCGAAGGGTGTGTCACCAACTGTTTTGTCTAATTTGATGTATCGATGCATCAAGGGGCTACAGACAAACCATCATAACACTAAAAGACCAAATAATACTTATAAAAATATTTAATTCAACAACTATATGCCTTATCAATATCTATATTAAGTAGAAGAAAACAATCCGTCATTATTTTCACTGTAAAAAATCTAACTAAACAGAAAATGTAAAAGGGTAAATACATAATATAGTAATCATATCCATTATACCTGAGTATATTTATTTAATTTGAGTTTTATTTTAGGTAAAAAAGTTCTAAAATGGGTATTAGATATAGAAAAATAAAATTATTAGTTTCACAATACCATGTATGTCTAAAGTAAATTAAAATTGAGATGAATTCCCATAACACATTGTAAACAATCGAATCGTAGAAAAAAAATTAATAATGCTGAATTTAAAATTTTAATACCATGATTATAATGATAATAATGATCTTATATATCAAATTTTATCATTCATAAACCACGTATAAGAAATATGTGCCAATCAATGTAAATATCATAGAAATAAAAGTGAGATGAGAAACCCCTTACCTGATCCTTGAATCTGTTCTTCCAATGATCTTAATTTATCTGAATAATAAAATTAATTAAATAATTAATTAATTAATAACCTCATATAAATGTATCTAATTCATTATAGTTTTATTATCTTCATTCATGGCCTTCTTGATAATTTATAAGATTAAATTTCATTTATTGATGTGTTTGTTTACATGATTTTACTGATCTGTTCGCTTGAATTTGTGTAATGGAGTTCGTGGGTAAAATTCCATAGAAAATAAATTTCACATTATTAATTAAAATAAATAAGTATAAATGAATATCATTTTTAAATGGTATTTGGGTGAATAATTTTATAAGTCATTTAACAATAATCATTAAGATTACTTTAAAAATTATTGATCAAAAGAAATCATTTTGTTTTACCATTTATTATTATGTAAATATGTAACATCCGGGTTATAAAAAAGGGTATCATTCTATATCATTCTTTATTTATCAACCATTAACATGGATTCAATCGAATTTTTCCTAAATAATGGGTCGAGTTAAACATCATTTCCTACAAAGGTTGTAAATTGGAACCCCCCGGACATTGATTTCCTTTATAAAATAATAGATAGAGAGTAAGAAAATTGATTATTTATCTTAAATTAACATGATATAAATATATAATATATATTATAATAGAGTTATCATGGTCATTTTTATATATCAGGAGAGGAGAGAATATAAAATGTAGATAAAATGAAATAACATTAAATAAAAAAAGAAGAGGATTTAACTTGTGAAATAATCTCCTTGAAAACCACATTAAGGGAAAGCGTTTCCATATTTTGGAAATAGTATAGTCTCATTGTAGTATGGTGGGACTAGATAAGAGTATTATGGAATAACATTGAGAGACCATAAGGCTTAGAGGAGTGAGTATAAGAGGGGTTGTAGTGTTGATTTTATAGTGGAGGAGAGGAGTGAATTCTCAAATTTTTATTCCATATTTTAATATTTTTCTTAAAAGAGAAATATTATTGACTATTTTTAACAAAACAAGTAATATATTCTTGTTAGTTCTAATCAATGTAAATTTAAATTATCAATGACCTATAAATAATGCATAAATTCATTTATTTTTATTATTTTATAAATTTTGGAATTTCAATATACACCAAATATTCATGTATTTTAGAGAACTCTCATCAATTCATCCTTCAAAATGTATAGATGTCATTAATCAAAAAATGAACTATATTTTATGGAAATAATATTATTTATATGAGAAATTTATAGTTAAATTAAAATAACCCTTTTCTTGATAAATATGTTTTTAAATTTATTACTGATTTTTAAATCCATGAAAATTTAACTAATGTCTCATTAAATTATCCCAAAATCCCAGGAAAAAAATATTGATTTATGAATAAATTTTAGGAAAATTACTTATCTTTTAAATTTATTCATTAATTATAATTTTGTAATTAAATATTTATTACTCAAAAAAGTATCATCACATAATTATTAATTATTAAAATATTCACATTCATTTATAAGGTTCTTAAATTTTATTTATATTTTCATCGGTGAGGTTACTATTCTTAAAAATTATATTAATACTCATCAGGATAAATTTCAATTCCTTAGGGTAACATTACAACTCATATGTGTATGTTATATTTCACCAAAAATATTTTTGATTATATCAGCCTCAAAATATCTTACTAAACAAAACTGTGTATGTCAATTTTTAGAAATTAAAATCATAGAAGTTCAAAATTTTTGTTTGGATGATATATTAAAACTATCTTATTTAAAAATGTTTTGTCTCACAGAGATATATGTTTCATGTATACAAATCTATGCAATTAATAAAAAAAAATTTATAGAAACATACAATAAATTCATTGGGTGTTATATTATTCCCTCCTTTGTAAATTTAATCCTTGGAATTTTTCATGTATATAGAAAACTAAAAAGATGTGGGTGGTTCCTCTTCATTACATCCTTAGGTTCTAATGATGATTCGTCTATTTTATGTTTTTTTTTCTGATGAACCCTTCCCAGTCTAGTTTCCTTATATCTCAATACATTCTCTTTGGTATTGATAATATCGACATGGTATTCACATTATTAGATATCATGTTCAAGTTCCATTTCATCATTAGTGAGTACATGTGTTTGGATTTTAATCTAATTATTTAAAAATGACATGTGGAAGACATCAGGAACATCACATATACATGGGTTGTGTAAGTAAATTTAGGCTATAAATCCTATTAATTCCATAATTTTAATTTGTTCGAATTTCCTAGGGCTGAATTTTCCATTCATACTTATCCTTAAGTCACCCTTCCACATAGATAATTTTAGAAATACTTGACATCCTAATTGAAATTCAAAATCCATTATATGGTTGTCAGGATAACTATTTTTCAGACATTGGTATGCTTTATTTTTTGCCTTAATTTTCATTAACTTTATTTTTTTCTCTTTGATAGTTATAGGGCCAATAAGTATCCTCCCACCAACATCATCCCAAAATGTTGGAGATCAACATATAATTCCATATAATGCTTCCTGTGGAAGAATTTAAATATATTAGTGGAAACTATTATAGTTGTAAATTTGCACACTAGGTATGTACTGACCCCACATAACATGAAAGTCATGTGATCATGACATCAACATGTCTTATAGTGTCTGAACAGTTCATTAACACTGTCTTTCAGTTTGGGATTGATAAGTAGTACTCATAGCAATCATGGTATCCAAATAATGCTGAATACAATTTAAAAATTTGATATAAATCGGGTATCTCGATCAGAAACCATCGGTAGTGGTGAACCATGATTATTTAAAAATTCATTTATATTGAGATTTTATAAGAACTCAATTAGTAAATCCCCTCTTATATCATTTATTTGTGCCAATTTGGCATAATGATCAACAATTACCTATATTTCAATATTCATTCTTTGTTTACTTGGTAGTCTTTTGAAAACGTCCATCATAATTCCATCCCACACCCACATATGAATTGGTAGGGGTTGCATGAATCTTCTAGTATGTTCTCTCTCGACATTCACATGTTTGAAAACTAGACACCTTAACACACAATCAAAAATTTCTTGAAACTGTTAATCCCACGACAAATGTTCCTTCATATCTCTGCACATCATGGTTCTACCAAGGTTTATAGAGAAATTTGAGCTATAAGAATATTCTAATAGTTCCCTTTTTAACTTAGGTACTAATGGAATGCATAATCTCTTCCCAAATTTCCAAACTCCTTCCACAAACATAAAGTCTTCTAATATTCCATCCTAAACATATTTAATTCTATTTTATATATTCTCGTTGTCTAATTGAGATCTATTTACCTTCTCTAGTAAATATATTTTTGCAATCTATTGAAAAAGTAATGATGTTTCCTCTTACTTATCAATTCCCATATCCATAATTAATTTATCAATGAATATAAGTTCTCTCTCAATCCACAATTGTTACATAAGTCTATGATATTTCCTTCATATTTCTTCTTAAATCATATATACCTTTATTGCATGGTAGTGTATTAAATAATTCACACCTAAGAGTAACTCGAGACATATCATTTTCCTCATGTTGAATTATTTTTGTGCAAAATATATTTCAAACTCATTTGATCTGTATATATCTCACATAATTCAGCATTGATATAGTGTCTCCATATTTTCAGAGAAACTATTTTAGCTGCTAACTCAAAATCATGGGTTGGATAATTTTGTTCATGAGTCTTAAACTACCTTGATGCATAAAAAATAGATTTATCATTTTTCATATGGACACAACCTAGTTCATTATTTGATGCATCCCTGTATATCTAAACACTATCCTTTCTAGATGTAAGAGTCAAAATTGGATCATTGAGAAATATTCTTTTCAGTTCATTAAAAAAAATATAAATTTTTTCACATAATAACATAACCTCTTTACATATGATTTTGGTTAGTAGGTTATCGAATAGGGAAACATTATTAATGGAATACCGATAATAACATGCTAGCCAATAAAAATTCATACCTTGGTTATGTTTCATAGTGTCAAACATTCATGTATTTCCTTTTTCATCATAGGATCAACTGCGATTCCATCAATAGAGATAGTATGGTTAATAAATAAAAGTGTTTTATACAAAAATTCACATTTAAAAAAATTCCCATTTAACATTATTCTATTATGATTCTCCAAAACAACCAGGATGTGGTTCACATTGTCCTTAAAGAATTTGGATTATATCATGATTTCATCAATAAATACCCAAAATAATCATCGATATATTCCTTGAAAACATTGTTCATTAGGTTAATGAAAATGAAGTGTGCATTAGTTAGTCCAAATAGAAATACTTTATACTCATTATGCCCATACCTGGTTCAAAATAGTGTCTTTAAAATATATTAATTCCTATCATGCAACTAATGATATCCATACTGAAGGTCAATCTACGAAAAAAAAATTGTTCTTTTATTTGATCAAATTTATTATCTATTCATAGAAGAGGATAATTTTATTATATTGTAATATCATTGATTTCTCAATAATCAGTGCATGACCTCTTTAACCGATATATCTTCTTGACAAAGAAAACATCGGCTCCAAATGGAAAAATACTAGGGTTTATAATTCCCATGTCACTCAATTAAAATAGTTTCATTATCGTGTCTACTTAATCAACAGTGTCCATTCTATAGAGACTATTTTATATAGGTCTAGAACCAGGAATTAATTCATTAGAGAACTATACTTCTTGCTCTAGAGGATGTCTAGATAAATCCTCTAGAAATACCAGAATGAATTTTTGTAGAATTCTAACATAACCAACTTGAAAACCATATATGAGGTTTTCTCATCCTCTGCAATAATTACATTGAAAATAGCTATCAAAACAAGATATATATAAGATCCATATGGTGGTGTTTCTTCTCTGAAAATAAGTGATTATAAATCATTCTAAAATAATTAAACTTCATTCTTATTACAATAGATTTTCACCTCAAAATTTGAAATAAAATACATAATGAGAATTATAACAAATCCTTTCAATAGTATGATGATTAGTTCTGCTACAAATGTACATTTATGTTCCATAAAAGTTATTGAACGATATATTTTTATTTCACTGATTATCCCATAGGTGTTTTGTCTGATGAATCCATTATTAAATGAAATTTGATACATTTAATTTTCTTTGAAAATTGAGAAGATAAAAAATAATTCAATGATTCAGAATTTAATAAATAATTGTATTAAAAATTATGGAATGATTAATATACCTCTCATGACATCATTATGAATTTTAACCTTGGTAGTTGTGATCACATATGCTAGGCCTTAATCCCATGTCAATTTCTGTGGAAATTTTTCTTTGATGTTTAGGACATTAATTTTAATATTTTCCCATCTACCTAAAATTATAGAATTTAAAATCATTTATTTTATTCATCCTCTAAAATTCATTTGATCAGTTTCCTATTTCTCCACACTTATAATAATATCTCATTCCTTTCACACATTATCCTAGTAAGTTATTTCTAATTCTCTCTCATAATGAGAATATATTATTTCCTTTTTAATTATTTGGAGATTTAAATTTTCCATTATTATCATATGACTTATTCGTCTCCTAATTTTCCTTGAGAAAATATAGTCTGTAAAATTCATTATTGTTTATGAAGTAACATAAAATTATTTCATTATATGATGAAATTTTTTGAGAATCCAGTGACCGTACAACACATTTCTTAATACATTCAAAGAAATGATAAATATTTCCTAATAAATAATTTATGTTAACTATATCATTCATGGAATGCCTTGTGAATGTATCCTTATACTATGAAACAGAATCTTCTTATAATTGTTCAATGTTAAGAATTTGTCTCCTCATTTCAGTCTATTGATCATGAAGGAAATATTTGTCCAATAATACTTCTTTAAAAGTTTACCATTCTATACCATTTATTTAATCTTCATATGGGGTATTATGGAACAATGACCATTATCGATCAATGTCACCCTTAAGACTATATATATATAGTCCAGCCTTCTCATTTTCATGGAATCATAATTCTATAAATATAACTGTACAAGGGACTTGATAAACTGATCAGCTAAAAATAGATTAATAGTCCCACTAAATGATTGCGACATATGTAACATGAAATTATCCAACAGAAGTGTGTCATGGTTTTTTCATAGCATGAGTATGATATTTTAATATGGTCATGATCATATCTATTGAAACCGAAATTGTGTTCACTTTACCAGGGGGAAATCCCTACATTTCCCTAGGGCATTGATTTCCTTTCTTCCATTATACATCATAACAATATAATTTTATACACTAAATTGGGTAATATATTTTAATTCATTTTTATAAACATCCTGGACACATAATATAATTTGAAAATTTATCCAAAACTCATCTCGTAATTATAAACATGATTTAAATTTACGTTTATCTCATTTTTAAGGGTTTGTAATGAAATTAAAATTTTCCTATGAATACCCCAAGTTATACTCAAACAAAGTGAACATTATGGCCTATTTTCAGGTACAAGGTTAACCCGAGTCATGATCGGAACACTTTTTCAGTGTTGTTTCTATTAGATAAATCTATTTCCTAACGACATCCACCATTAGTATCCAGACCATGACATATTTCATGGAAGAACAACCTAATATCTACATTTCCAAACATTTCTAGGAATGTTATTATATTATTATTCTTAATGAATTTCTTAGGGTTTTGTCACTAATTTATGATTTCTAAATCTAATACATATGGTTACTACTATACTTCCTCTAATAGAAACTACAACACCCCCACCCCAGAAACCAATATGAAGTACTTTATTTTATTAAATTGGAATGATTACAATGAATAAAATATGAAAGGAATGACCATTTTAGTAGTATTGAAAATACTAAATACATACATAGAACCCATTTTATATAGGTAAAATAAAACAAAATACAATACATATCAAATGCTAATAAACTGCATCGTTGAAAACTCAATAAATGATCTATTATTCATAACATAAGGAAGTAATAACAAATTAAAGGTTGAGATAAAATTAATAATAAGATTTATTGATATGGGAAGAATGATTCAATAATAATTAAATCATAATCAATTAGACAAAAATAATATAACATGTTTTATAATATAAAACTCACGCCATTAATAAATTGAGAATGAAAGTGCATCCATAAATTTTGTCATAGTTACAACCTCATAGATTGTAGTAACTGAATACAGAATAAAGATAATTCAGATTATTTGAACACCATTTTGATAGATCATGATCCATCATTCCATCCCGATAGTTTATGTTTGTGGGTTGAAACACATCTAATTATGATTTGGAAACAAACTCGAAGGGGTTATCAACAACCATTGTGTCTCATGAGACCAGTCAATGCATAGATGGGATATTGTGGGCCCCTCATTTCTCTAAAAGTCCAAATAACTCATATGATAATATTTATTTACAAAATAATACTCCTTATCAATTTCGGTATTGAGTAGCGTATATAGATTCATTAATATATCCATAGTTAAAATAATATACAAAATAAACATCGTATTTAAATGGGTAGATATATAAGAAAATATTCATATCCATTATAGAAGAATATTATTATCTTATAGGAATTTATTTTAAAATAAAAAATGATCTGAAAGGGGGTTTAGATACTCTACATAAAAAATAATTTGGGGTACAATACCAAGTATGTCTCAGAGAAATGGAAATTGAGATGAAGTTCCTTAACACATTGTAATCAAGCCCATTGCCTGACCAAAAATTAATAATCATGAAATGAATCATTTAATATCATGAATATAAATTTAATAAATATATTATATATCAAATTTAATCAAACATACAACAAATACAAGAAAAATGTGGTGATCAATTTAAATCTGACAGAAATAAAAGAGAGATGAGAAACCCCTTACCTAATGCCTGAATGCATTCTTCACATGATCATAATGTCATGGATAATATTATTAAATATATTAATTTATTTATTTTGTTCCATCTCTACATGAATCTAATTAATTATTGTTTTATTATGCTCATTCATGGCCTTCTTGATATGTTATGATATTGAATTCCTACATTTTGGAGTGTTTGTTTATTTATTTCATGATCTGTTCGCTTGACTATAAGTAAAGGTGATCTTCAGTATAATTTTCCAAAATTGGATATTCATGTTATTCCTGAACATACATAATTTTAAATGTTTATTTATATATGTTTTTATATGGTATGGGGATGAATCAATAGATAATCCATTTGGATATAATTGTTTAGATTATTATGGAAGTTATAGATAATAAGGATCTTATTTGGTTTTATCATGTACTATTATGAAAATATGTTAAATAAAAAATATAAAAATAGTTATAGTAAAATTTTTAATATCTATATCTACCATTTTAAATTTTTCATGAAAAAACATTTGAAGACAAATTTTATGAATGAATCTTCTTCATCTATGGAGGTTGTAAATTAGCACCTCCAAGAAGATGATTCCGTTTATAATATAAACTAATGAGATTGATTTTATTGATGATTCATCTTACATTAACATGATATAAATATAATATATAGATTATACTATATTTATCATGGTAATTTTTATTTATGAGGTGAATATGGAATATGAGAAGAGATAAATTGATATTAAATTAAAAGAAAAATGTATAGAATTTTACCTCTTCAAATAACCTCTTTGAGAACCTCCTTAAGGGAAAATGTTATTATATTTTGGTAATATGAAGGGCCCATGGATGTTGAGAAGGACTATTTAAGAGTATATTTTCCAAACATTTTTATGATCCAAGGATTAGGGGGGTGAGGAGAAGAGGCAGTGATGTGTATATTTTATACTGGATGAGGTGAGTGATTTATCAAAAAAAATCATTCCTTATTTTATTATTTTTATCAAAATAAAAAATATTAGTGATTATTGTGACCAAAATTGTCAAAAATTAATGTGAGATTTATCCAATTGTCTTTTACATCATCCAACACCAATTCATGATGTAGAAATTAATTTATTAAGTATATTTCATAAATTATCGAATTTCACTATTTACCACAAATTCAAGTATTTCAGAAAAATCCAAAAAATTCACTATAACAATTTTTTGATGTTTAGATTCAAAAAAGGAAAAAAATTATGAAAATAATTTTATATATTTTAGAAATTAAATTTTTAATTAAAATTACTATTTTCTCAAAAATTATGTTTTAAAGTTGTTAATGCTTTTAGAATATCCCAGAAAAGTTACTATGGTCTCATAAATTTTTCCCAAAATAATATGTAAAAAATATTGATTTATGAATTCATTTTAATAAAATTTATTATCCTATAAATTAATTTATTAATTATGATATTATAATTAAATAATTACTTCTCACAAAAATATGAACACATAATTATTAATTTTTAAAATATTCACAATCATTTATAAGGTGCATAAATTTTATTTATACATTCATGGTAAAGGGTATTATTCATAATGTTCATATTACAATTCATAAGGTTATATTAAAATTCATCGAGGTAATTTTACTATTCATAAGGGTAATTTTCTATCCACGAAAAATTATGTCGATCCTATCGGTCTCAAATTATCTTATTGAACGCAGCTGTGTATATCCATTTGTATTTTTTAAATCACAATAGTGGAAAAGTTATGTTTAAAATATAGTTTATAACAATCTCTAATAAATATGTTTTGTTTTGCAGAGACTTAATATTTCATGAATAATAAGTTATCTGATGAATTGAAATAATTTTAAAAGAAACATACCATAAAATCATGGGTTGTTATAATATGGATCTATGAAATTCATTTGACGTGTTAATCTACTTAACTCAAAGTTTAGGATAGTCTCTCAATCCTTCCATTATCATTTCAAATCCCCTCTATTTTGAGTATGCTTGGGAAACATTAAGGTAGGTAATTTTGATTTAATATCAAATAAAAAACATGTTTTCATCCTATTAATCCTCGAGTATCTATGGAAGTGGATTCCTTGGGAATGCCTCCTGATTATGTAGGGATGATATTTGATGATGAGTTTCATTATATTAAGGACTTTATGAATGAATAAAGGGATGTTTTTAGTTCAAATCTAGAAGAAATTGGTCTCTGGTTGGTGTCATATATTAAATTTTCTCGACATATGGTTGAGAGGAATGGTTTGGGAACCACAAGCAGTGGTATTGATTTTGAAACTTTTGTTGCATATGGCTCCTTAGCTCCGGGGATATGGGGAATGGTGTTCATTGAAAAGTTAGTACAAAGTGAATATATTGAATTAAATCCCGTTTTTGTAGTCATATTCAACTAGTAGTAAAAGGAATTTAAGGATCCCCAACCTTTAGTGAATGTTTAATTGTAGGAAAAGAGTTTAGAGGTGGAAAATAAGGTTCTAGAATTGGGCCATCTATATCATCGGGGTCCTTTGGGTGGTAGTGGGAATAAACCATAATTGGAGTCTCAAATTGTTTATGAGGGAAGTCTCATGACTCCCTTCATTGATTCATAGTCTGAGGATGTGTTCCCAAGTAGTTTTATTTGTATTTTAGGCCATCCATATGATTCCAATGAACCCTAAGAGGGTAATAATATTGGAATTTGGATATGTCATAGATTTTTTGTAGAAGTTATTGATCTAGGAAGTCACATAAAATGATTTCCTAATGATGTTCCTATTCAAGAGTCTTTGGAAGATATGATTAGGCCCTTCAACGATGGGAAGAAGGATCCATGAATGAATCTAGTGATAAATATTCTATAGTTGAAATATATGATGTAGTTCAATATGGGAGGGCTCCAAGTTTGAGGATAAGTAGGATACCTAGAGGAATCCGAAAAGAGAGAAAAAAATACTCTTATTTTCCACTTCCAATGGAGACACGATCAGTAAATACTATTAAAGACAATAAAATTTATAGTGATACCCACCTCACCAAATGGATTGTTGTCTCAAGTGGAGACCATGTGTTGTGTTTGATCATATTTTGAAATTTCTTATGAGATCGTAGAAGTGTTTGCAATTGTTCTTTCACATAATGATACTATAGTTGAAGCATCTAGAATGATGTGAAGTTCAGATAGGATGAATTTCAATGAGAATATGTAGACATGGATCAACAAGGCAGCCCATATTTTTTTTGGGGAATAAATAATGGGATGATCAGTCTTGAGGAGTAATTCAATTCATGGTTCTTGCTGGTGTTTCAGTTTGATGAAATATTAATTGATAAACGTGACACCTAGGTAAGAAATATATATTGGATGATATTTAAGGATATTAAATATGGTAGGGTTAAAATATATTTTATTATCATTGATAATTTGTTTTGTTTCTAAACTAATGTTTTGTCCATTTTTTCATTAAAAGTGTTTGAATATAAAAATTAATATTTAGTCAACTAACATCATTAGTATATATATTTTTGATATTTATACTATCATTTATATAGATAATAATTAAAAATATAATGCATTTTTTTGTAAAAAAATGGAAATTTCATTGCAATATCTAGATGTGGAATTACTTATCATTCATGGAAATACTCCATCACCTGAGTCATTTATTTATACATAGATATACCATATCTGTCTGGTAATCACAAGGAATAAGTGTCATCACAATATACTTGTGAATATTTTAATCTTCAAATTTTTTGAAATATTTATTGTGAATTAATAAAATCATATATTTCGTGAGTAATTTCTAGGATATCCACAATAGCGGTAGGTATCATATTCCATTTATTTAATCCTAGATGGACTTATATATATGACTTTCAAAATAATTTACAATATTGAGATAGATTAATTAATTAAACCACTCTATGAGTTTTGTAGAAAATTAATTAATCACCATACTGTTTCACATTGGGGAGACCATATTATTTTCATTATGAAGAAATATGGAGATAAGAGGATGTATTCGAGTTATGGGGAAAAAATTTTATTATATAAATGAAAAAGATATATCTATGCCATATTGATGAATTATTCAATCATAACCTCACAACCAAATATATTTCGATGATTTCTTATCGTTATGTTAAGAATTTATTTTGAATAAATAAGTGAGGTGTAATGAATATGTTATTCCATTAAAGGAATAAAAATTATGTCATTACAGAAATTACATTTTTATTGACTTATGCTCCCTATGTTATTATGGATATAATAAAAATATTATTAAAGTATCTACATTATATTTCGTTTTTTTCTATTTATAAAGGATATCATGTTGGAATATATGTTCTATATGGAACAATATAATCGAATATAGATTATTAATTAGACTCTTAGAAAATTACATTTATAAAGAATATATTGAATTTGAAAATTATACATCGTGAAAGATTATATCTGTTGTAATATATTCTACAAGGATGAAATTAAAATTGATCCTACAAATAAAAAGGGATACCATGAATGTCCTAAACCATTTAACAAAACTATGAATGTAGATTCATTTATTTGGATGGTAATTATACATGGTTCTTTGAATTATTTTCCTGATTGGATAACTCAATTACAAAACACACGTGTAAATGTTTTATGTTCTAATTGACAATGAAATGAGATTTATTTTATGAATAATTTAAAAGTAAATTGGTAGATGCAATAATTTTGACTCCACCATCAGAAAATGAATGGTTTGTGATGTATTCTTATTCAATGAAGTTCATTATTGGTTTCTTATAATAAAAAATATATTTGTTTGTTCTATAAATCAATTATGTTGATTATTTATTAATGAAAGTCTCGACCCCATGGTATATAGTTGGAATCCGTAATATGTTCATTTATGATATGATGAAAATATTTATATTATGAAAAGTGTGTGTTAGATTATAATCAAAAGTGTCTAAAATAACACTAATCATAAAAAGAGCTCAACATGAAAAAAAAAAGATGGCATGGAATAAAAATGGAATATGATTTCACAACACATTACCACCCAAGGATGAAAAATTAGTTAGATAATGATTTGAGTTGGAAATATGATGGAATTGTAACCAAAATTAAGATCTCCAGGGATCTAATTATAATTTATTCATTAATTATTGATATGATTATTTTAAGGATGTGTAAAAATCAAAAGGATTTTAAAATAAACAATCACCATTTTTTATATATTTAAAATGTTATTAAATAGATTATGAAAATTTTCAAAAGAATATTCAATCTATCGATGATGGAAAACTCAAATATATTATTTGTGAAGATTATTTTCTAAAATATCTAAAAGGCTATGTGTTCCTTCTATTACTATGATAAAAACTAAATCATTGATGATGACCATAAAATTTATTTTTTTATACACCAATGTATCATAATGATGTGTACAGGTTTTTTTGGATATTTTTTTTGGATAACATGATGTGGGATATTGCTGATTATATATAAGGACCCGACCTTAAAACATTACATAATCATGAATTAAATGAATAATTCACATATAGGATCTTTTTAGGTTTAGATTCTTAGATAATTATGTCATAACTATTACATATCAAAAGATTACAAAGTTGACACTTATTCTAAGTTTCCATAAAATAAAAACTCTTAAAAATAATCATGTGCAGTTCCATGTTTTAGATAGCATTCATTTCCTTGATCCCATCCTTGACACTATTCATCATTACGTCCAATGGAAAAAATTTAAAAAACATGGGATGAGCATAAAAATCCGAGTAAAGGATACACAAAGAAGGAAAACTGTTAGTTTTTCAAAACAACGAGTAAACCATGAATACTTTATCAAAATAATACTTTTCGCCTTTATGAAGTTGTAAATACACTTCACTGAATAAAATATCATTACTTACCCTTTTTTTACCAAAATATTACAATAAAACCCATAAAACGAACACATAACATATAAAGGTAACTTGGGACATAAACATACATAAATGGAATAACCATACGGTAGACTTACACAAAAATCACTAAATTGAAGAGCCATATAGCTGACTTCCATACCCAATGCATTGGAGGTTATAACGTAACCACCCGTCCTGGTATTCATGGAACCACCTGTCATATAGTTTATCACGTAACCACCTATCAAATGTCCAAGTAACATTATAAAATCATAACACATAAAACAATTATAAAGTAAAGAAACATTTCCACATTTCAATCCCAATATATCACATAAATATATTGACCTAAAAAATACATTAAAAAAACCATTTTCGATACCAAAATACATAAACGAGTATATTTTAGTCATTTTCTTTTAAAAACATTACGGCTTGTTGAGGAAGCCAAATATCAAATAATACTCGTGGCGGCGGAAATGTTGTTAACACCTCGTATGATAAAAAGAAACTGACTTTTTGTCGTTTAGTAAAACTATTCATATATAAAAGATTCATTTGGAATAAAATTGAAAGTCAAAGGGGTTTATACAGTGTATAAAATGAAGTTTTTTATAGGAACAAAGTATGCCTCAATGAAAAGTGATTTTGACGAAGTCCCATACAAAGTCGATATCCTTAGATTAAGGATAAATCAATAATATAATTATGTGTGAAAAATATAAATACACCCAATATAAGAGGATATTAAGTGTAAAACAATCATAGGTCATCCAAAAATATTCATATTATTACATAATAAATAAGTAGATGTCTAATCCATATAATTTAAATTGGGTTAAGAAGTTCCCTTACTGAAATTCGACAGCCTAACGACGTCATTTTAAAATTCAAAAAATGAGACGATGAGAGATAAAAAGGGTATCTCATCACTTGGAAATATAATTTACATGAATAAGGATATATAAGAAAATATCCAAGCATAATAATATGTAAATTAAAAGACCTAACAAAAATAAGTCTTTTAAAAAGAGGAGGTTGAAAGGTTCCCTTAGCGATTTGGGTAACTTTAGAAACTTACACCCAATCAAAGAAGGACTATAAAAAATTGATGTAAATACTCATACATGAAATTATATTACACAAATAGTAGAATAATACAAAGTACATACACCACTCAAAATAAATGGATGAAAATGTGGCATAAATCTCACGGGAAAAAGTGAGATGAAAAATCACTTACGAAAACTCGGCAGCCTAACGGTGCCACTTAAAACTTCCAAAAATGGATTTATGAGATCAAATAGAGTCTCTCATCATATGAACATAAAATTTACAGTATTATTAATATAAAATAACATCCCCCAACATAGGAAATGGGAGTTTAAAATAAATGACAAAAAAGAGAGTTCTTAAAAAGAAAGAGAGATGTAGGATCCCTTACCTCAAGTCCAACTTGTCTTGTTCATTTCTTTATATTAATGAATAATAAACTATAGTTAATTTAAACTATTTTAAGAACCTTTTTCATGTTCATTATTCCTTTTATATCACTTATTACCATTTTTTGAACATTATGTAATTATTTATGTTAATAACAGTCGTTTTGTCGATCACTGGTACTTGAGTCAAAAACATCTTATAATTACAAGTTGGTCATGTGGTAAAATATCCATTATATCCAGAATCATATTAATGATGTAGATATCATATATATCATATATATCCACTATATACTTGAATTTATAATACTACATAACATTTTGAGGTAAGAAAAGAAATGCACCATTCAAGGAGATGGTAAGCCGTACGTACGCATGAACACGACTTTCATTTCTATTTCTTATTTAATGAAATTCAAACTAAATGAGATATATATATTATAATTAAAGTATAATATATATGTTATATAGGTCATATAAGTTCATTAATTTCATTCTGTATTCATTCCATGTATTGCATGAATGAGTCACATCACTTGAGGGGGTGGTAGTCCACACTTCCCCAAATGAAATTATCGTAATTTCACAACATGCAAAGAATAAAGGTATGTTTTAAATGTAAAATACAGAAGTGTAGATAGGAAATAAATATAATATATATCATAAATAAATATAATTCCATCATAATGTCTACCATGAGAGGTGGTAGGAGAAGATAGAACAATCATCATTTCGTGAGAGAGTAATTCACCATCCACGGAAACAATATGTTCATAACCATTAGACGGAGTTGTGTGTAAGTATAGCTTGAATAATTCTCATAACAACATTCTAGTATATTTAATATACTTCTGTTGTTACAAAATAAAGGAATAAAAATAGTTTAGGGGGTTGGAGAAGCAAAATAAAACAAAATAACATAAGAGAGTACATTGTTGGAACCACATTGTGTATAAGGTTGTATTTGTTGTCAATAATTGCCAATGAAGATCAAAATGAAGGAGATGAAGAGGTACTCCGATGAAGTGGAGGAATAATAATTCAGATGATTATTGTATTGATCATAAGTTTAAAGAACATGTGTCAAAGGTGATACATTGTTTAAAACAATGAATAATGTGAAGTGTAATCCATCTAAGGATGATTAACGAAGAATGTGGTTTTTGGATGATGACCATGCAATTCCTCCTTATTGCATGAGAACCATGGGTTTTGATGAAGACCATGAAATTCCACATTATTGCATGAGACCCATGGGTTTCTGATGAAGACCATGCAATTACTCATGATTGCATGAGAACCATGCAACTCATATTCTTTGCATGAAGTAGATAATGACGGCTGAAGAAGAAGACAATGTGCAAGGGATTGGACTTCTGAGATGGCCATGCAGAGATTGAAATTATGAGATGGCCATGCACATCACATTGAATCAGAAGATGATAGTTCTAAAGCTGTTCCTTCAAAGAATACCTATCACGATAGTGGAGTTTGTGATGACAGAAGAAGAGTTGCTGAAGGATTCAAATCACCGAGAAGAAGTGTTTTAGAGGTGATTGTTCTTGTTGAAAAAGAAAAAAACGACATACATACTTTTTGACAAAAGGGATTTTATAATGGCATGTCGAGTTCAAGAGTTGTGGTCAACGATCTATGTTTGATTCAAGAACGTCGACAGAGGAATGGATGATCTAGAGGCGGTACAAAAAGAGCAGGTACAAGGTGGCGCTGTTTCCCAGTGTTTGCCAAATTTTTGGGCCTGAAAATCGACAAATGGATAAAAGTGTTTTTGGAAAAGGGACATGAGTGCTGTGTACTTGATGGATTGGATACATGAGTTCTCTATGTTTTTGTGGATCAGAACATCAAAATATAGCAAAGAGATAAGGGTCGCGCAGGTTTTGGTGAGGTTGCGCAGGTGACTTGCGCGCCATGAAAGAGACATGTGTGCCAATGCCTTGGAAGATTGATAACTTGTGCACCTATTGTTTTTCAAGATCAGAAGATCAAAAATTGGCAACAGAAAGAGGTTCATGCAAGTTTGGAAGTTGGTCGCGCAAGTGACTAGCAGGGAAAGAGACTTGCGCGCTGATGGTTGACTTGTGCGCCGTCATGCTGGGTGGACAAATTGACTATAAATACTGGACCACCCCTCCTCATTTACTATGGAGTTCAAGACTTAGATATTGTTCGAGCTCTGGTCGCGCAGGTGGTTGAGCCGCGCTAGTGGTAGTTGAGTCATGCAGGTAGAGGTTGCGCGCCTGTTGTTGGTTGCGCGCCCAAGGCGGTTTGGGAGAGAAGGGAAGTGGGATGCGCAACTTTGTTGTTGGGGAAGGAATAGTCGAGCAGGTGTTTTGGTGTCACTTGCACGCTAGTTTAGACTTGTGCGCCAAGGAATTGCACACCGTATTGAGACTTTTTCTCCGTACTTGAAATGGAGAGCCAGATATTGTTGAAGCACGCCCGCCTTTCTGGAGCTGCGCAAGAGCTGAAAGATTTCCTGATACTTTCAGTGCAAAGTGAGATTGAAGAATAAATCTAAATGATTCATGAATGATCTCATGCATACATGGTGAACTGATTCTGACGATGACAAGTAAGCTGAGATACATTTGTTGAGCAATCACATAAGTGATTGTGATTCAGGAAAAAGAAGACAAGGGGAACTAGTGCATTCAGTCATTTCACTAAAGAAGAAGGATTGATCTAAAAAGAGAATCAACTCTGAACCCTGATGCAATCAAAGTCTCATGATGAACAGGAGACAATGAACTTCAATGCACATCTCTTGAAGAGACCTTCACGTCTATAAAATGAGTCGGACTTCACCAATGGCAGTGATCCAGGGGGAGTCAATGGGAGTGACCCGAGGGACGCAGTGAGGTATCCCTAAACTTTTGTAAAGGAAGTGAGCCTGGGACACAGTGACAGTACGCGAACATTTTTAATCTACATATAGTGAAGCATAGTGGATTTTGGTACGACCGACAACCTGTCGGCGTATGCTCCTTGGACGTAGCCCTTAGTTGTGAACCAAGTTAAAATAGCTATGTTATCTCTCTGCAAGTGAATGTTTCATTTCTGATCATATCCATCATTCACGATTAAGTAGTTCCTACCAACGTGGTAACAAGATCAACAAATTTAAGATGAAATAGTTGACACCCTGATTCACCCCTCCCCTCTCAGGGTGTCCTTGGGTCCTACATACATTACCATTAAATCGGGTAACTCCCATTGGTTTGAACCAAATGCGTTTCTTGAAGAGCTTTCTGCCTAAGGTAAGGCTTCTAGGATGAAGGGATGGATGTGGAGAGCTAAAAGGAGTAGAGTTTGGTCGAGAAAAAGGCTTTAGAGGTGTGGGTAAGGAGGTAGAAGTGGGGGCCTTTTATAATAGGGAGGAGGGGCAATCATGGAATGTACTGAAATGTTACATTATATTAAAATGTTTTTCAGATTTTAAATGTCCCAAATTGAAATATTTCGAGTATAAGGTTATAAGGGTTCGAAATATACTCATCCAATAGGTTTTAGACAAGTGTATGTCTTAGAATTTACATTATCGTTTAATTTTATTTAAATAATTCATTAATGAGATAATCGCTGCATCACCATGGTGTCATAAATACATTAATTTATATAATCTCTAAAAATTATAAAAAAACTACTCTGATGTAGGAAGAATTTTTATCTTTTCAAAAAATATTTATAGTCAAAAATATGACTTGTATAACACCATGTAAAAATTCTTGTAGTAAAATAATACATGTTTGTGACTTTTTTATTTTGAAATTCAATAAATAGTTATTAATGTCATTTTCCTACCAAAGTGGCTCCATGGGGTCCCTCAGTTGACCCATGGATTGTCTTGGTCGAATGTGAATCATAAAATAAGGTTACTTCATGATTAAAGGTCATTTAATATTATTATAACATTATCCTTACCTTGAATTACACTAATTAGCTTTAATCACGATTAATAAAACCTAAAAGTTACTATTCACCAAAAATTAATTTCGTCCCATGAAACTACATGTTACATACTAATGAGAAAACATTTATTTTGGATTTTTGAAATTCAAATCACAAAGGTGGTAAAATTTTATTTAAACAAAACATCATTTTTTTAACTACCACATAGTGGTTTCACTATACATCAAAATTTGAAGTTTTTCAGAAAAATACAAAAAACTCACCCTAAGCTATATTTGATATTCGGAATTCAAAAATGATGTCTATTTTAAAAAATTACTAACATATAAGTTGGATTAATTAATTCCCATTGTCAAAACAAATATCGTGTTTTTATGAAACAATATCTATTAAAAGATTGACAGTAGTTTATGTCCAATTTCAATGTGAAATTAATTCCAATGACCACCATTGGATTAAATGGTAATAATATATTATAATGTAAATTTATAACCAATTCAAAATATGATCTAATCATATAAATATATTAGATTAAAAAAGGTTTTGAATTAAAATAAAAAAAATCACTTATTCATTTAAAATGGACTTTATCAAAATAATAATAATAATAACATACAGAAAGTAATTTTTTATGTCCCGATTCTAAAGAAGGATTTTATTTGGTCTAATATATCATATGAAATTGTAAAAAAGTGGATTTAAAAAGGGTTCCCCATCAAAAGGTGGTTAATCTACCTTTTAATGATTATTAGAATATTTACGCTTAAAATTGGATTCATTCGCATTTTTATCCACTAAAATTTATTGGATAAAAGTAAAAATATTTGACAAACATATATAATCATTTTGTAGTTAGTTATGTTCATTATTCCCATTATAACGGCTAGGCGTTAACTATAATTTAAAATAATAATATTTTATTATTAGTGTGCAACGTAAGATTCCCAATAAACCCATTGTTGCATATTGGGTACAACATGGAGCATAGAGTTACCTTTAAATTAATATTAACATTTAATTCAAAAATATGGATAAATAAATAAATTTCATATTCTTTATTTACCTAGGGTGTTACATCCTTCCGCCCTTTTGTAAATTACGTCCTCGCAATTTTAAAATTGGGCTTGGAAACTTCATTGAAAGTCCCACATCGGAACAAGAGTGAGTAAAACTATTACATGAAAATATAGATAGAGAAGTTCAATGGTCACCCGAGTTAACCCATACTAGGATTCCATGAAAACAATGATATGGAGGAGAAAACAAAGGGTCATGTTTTGATAGAGATTGATAGATAACATGATTAGGAGAAAGTTAACCCTATGAAAATCACAATCTTTTGATGGGTTAAATGGTATTTGATTCCCCAGTTGGAAAAGTTAACAGACAACATTTTTGTTTTAAGTTACATTTAATTAATGAATTTTTTTTAGCTTAACTAAATCATAAGGAAACATACTTACTTGTCGTGTAGACTCTCGTCTCCTTCTATATTTCTTACATAAACTCATATTTTCTCCAAAAGACGAGTATTTAGGATGACTTGTTCACATTAAAAGATCTATAATCAACTTATATAGAATCTCCTAATCGAAAAAAGATGAACTATATATTTCCCATGTCTTTAAACCGTAACCAAAACAAAAAATTGCCAGTACAAGATCAGATAATACCCAAAAAGGATAATCCTTTATAAAATGGAAATCTATTCTTAATTTCCAAAATTTGTCCAACAAAACCCAAATTTCAAAAAAGACCATTTGATATACAATTTTCCCATAAAATTATTCAATGTAAACCAAACTAAGATTGGAACCCAAATATATTAAGTATTTGATCACATAGTCTTCCAAGGTAAAAATTAAAAAATTTCTCCAAATAACATAGTTTCTCTTAAAGCCTCATATTGAAAAGTAATTAACCTAATCATATATCCTCCATGATAGGTCAATATTTTCCTAGATAACCCATTATAATCTTATTCATGATTCATATAATTATGTAACTAAAAAGAATAAGCCATACTAACCAAGGAATTCATGTAGTCTAGTGGTAGGCGATGCGCCCTTATCACCCTTCAGTTGTGGGTTTGATTCCTGTGGCCTTACCAAATGCGACGGGTTGTCACCCATCCTACGGGTTGTCCTTTTTATAAAAGTCCAAAAATAACCGTAACATGTTTTAACCTCAATGGTTTCCTTATACCTCTCATTTTCATCCAAATTCATTACGATCTCAACATCTTAATTCATGAAGTATTATTTCACCACCATAAGATAAAATAAAATGATTTTAAAAAATGAAGAACATCGTACCTTGATCATGGTGTCCATTTGGTTTCATCATCATCCTATTCACATAGGTTGAAGGTCCATGCATTGCAACAATGATTTAGATATCCTTAAAAATTATTTTCTTCCTCCATCCAAATACACCTTGTACAACATGGGTCATATGGGTGTTCACAGAAAAACTGTTTTGGAAAATAATCATGTATGACATATAATTTCAAGACATCTAATAGAACATTATTTCTATAAAATAGTCAGACCAGATTTGAGTTGAAACTTTATATAAGTGGTCCTTTTAAAACACCATAGGTATGTGTTGAGAGACTATATTGTAAAAGAAAATATAAATAGGTTGCACAAGGGTCTCCTTCTTAAGCACCTATTTTAAAATAGTAATATGCTTCAAAATCTTGAGATAAGGTAAAATATTTGAAAATTTCTTGATAATATTTACCTTTCTTGAAAATATGAGAATATTGTGAAAATAGGATTTGTCTAAATACAAAACATGATCCACAATGATAATGAGGTATAGTGGAGGTGTTTGATATATCAAAAAACATTTTTCAAGTGAGTAGTATGCTAGAAAAAGTTACACAATAATCCGAAGATGACTTTGCAATAATTGTTGCAAGAAATTCATATGGAAGAGATAATAATGTCGTTTGACATCCTCCCCCTTCCATTTCCTTGATCTGAAAAAGTTATAAAACCAGGGTTTAACTAAGATAATAAACATAGGTACTAATCATATGTTTAACGAAAACACATAATCCCTTAAGTTGTCTAAACCGACCTCTGATACAAACTATAAGGACCCAGCCTTAAAACATTACATAATCATGAATTAAATGAATAATTCACATAGAGGATATTTTTTGGTGTAGTGTTTTAGAGAATTATAACATAACTATTACATCTCAAAAGATTGCAAAGTAGACACTTCTTTTAGGTTACCATAAAATAAAAACTCATAAAAAGAAACATGTATTGTTCCATGTTTTAGATATCATGTATTTCCTTGATCCCATCCTTGACCCTGTTCATATTTAAGCCACGTGGAAAAGATTTAAAAAACATGGGATGAGCATAAAAAGCCCAGTAAAGGATACACAAAGAAGGAAAACTGTTAGTTTTTCAAAACAACGAGTAAACCATGAATGTTTTATCAAAGTAATAATTTTCACCTTTATGAAGTAGTAAATACACTTCAATGAATAAAATATCATTAATTACCATTTTTTAACCAAAATATTACCATAAAACCCATATAAGGAACACATAACATATAAAGGTAACTTGGAGCATAAACATACTTAAATGGAATAACCATACGACCGACTTCCACACATATCACTAAATGGAATAGCCATACGTCTGACTTCCATACCCAATGAATTGGAGGTTATAATGTAGCCACCCATCCGGGTATTCACGGAACCACCCATCATATGGTTTATCACGTAACCACCCGTCAAATTTCTAAGTACCATTATAAAATCATAACACATAAAAAAATTATAATGGAAAGAAAACATTTCCACATTTCAATCCCAATATATCACTTAAATATATTGACATAAAAATCCATTATCAAATACATTTTCAATACCAAAATACATAAAAGAGTATATGGTATTTATTTACATATAAAAATATTACGGCTTGTTGAGGAAGCCAAAGATCAAATAATACTCACGGCGGCGGAAAGGTCGTTGTCACCACGTACCATAAAAAGAAACATACTTTTTGTCATTTAGTAAAACTCTTAATATATAAAAGATTCATTTTGAATAAAATTGAATTTCAAAGGGGTTTATACGGCATATAAATGAATGTCTTGTATTAGAACAAAATACGCCTCAATGAGAGGAGATTGAGACGAAGTCACATACAAAGTTGGTATCCTTAGATTAAGGATAAATTGATTACATAATTATTTATAAAAAATATAAATACACCCAATATAAGAGGATATTATGCATAAAACAATCAGAGGTCATCCACACATAGAAATAGTATGACATAATCAAGAAGTAGAGGTTTAACCCAAAGAATTGAAATTGGGTTAAGAAGTTCCCTTATAGAAATTCGACAGCCTAAAGACGTCATGTTAAAATTTAGAAAATGAGACGATGAGAGATAAAAAGGTTATCTCATAACTTGTAGATATAATTTACATCTATTATGATATATATGAACATATCCCAACATAAGAAGATGTAAATTAAAGGACCTAACAAAAAGAAGTCTTTTAAAAAGGGGAGGGTGAAAGGTTCTCTTACCAATTTGGGTAAATTTCGAAATGTACACCCCATGAAAGAAGGAGTATAAAAAATTGATGTAAATACTAATAAACGAAATTATATTACACAAAGAGTAAAATAATGGGCAGTACATACACCGCCCAAAGGAAATGGTGGAAAATGTAGCATAAATCTCACGGGAAAAAGTGATATGAAAAATCTCTTACGAAAACTCGGCAGCCTAACGGCGCCACTTAAAACATCTAAAAAGGGATTGAAGAGATCAAATAGGGTATATCATACTATGAATATAAACTTTACGTTAAGAGTAATATAAAACAACATCCCCCAACATATGAAAGGGGAGCTTAAAAGAAATGACATAAAAGAGAGTTCTTAAAAAGAAAGAGAGAGGTAGGATCCCTTACCTCAAGTCTGACATGTCTTGTTTGTTTCTTTATATTCCTTAATAATAAACTAGAGTTAATTTCAACTTTCTAAAGAACATTTTTCAAGTTCATTATTTTTTTATATCACTTATTACCATTTTATGAACATTATGTAATTATTTATGTTAATAACAGTCGTTTTGTCGATCATTGGTACTTGAGACAAAAACTTCTTATAATTACAAGTTTCTCATGCTGTAAAATATCCATTATATCTACATGAACACAGTTTTTGCTGCGGAAGACTTTGTAATATTTTTGATGATATTCCAGAGCAGCGCCTTCAGACGGCGTGCGATTCCGAGCCCCGGTGTGGCCGGAATTAAATTTTCAGTGCATTCACACTAGATACACCAAATAAATGGGTTAAGTCCTAAAAGGTGATCCGGATCATGGATCTGAGTTTACATATGGGTCCGAAATAGGGTTTTTACCCTAGGAACGACATAAAACATTTCGGCGCGGGACGTTTGGACCCCTCGCCCGCTTTCGGAACGTTAAACGGATAATTAATTAATTTATTTATTTGTTTAATGGTTAAAATCCATTATCTATTAAATGGTTACTCGGATTGGAAAACCTAGGGAATTGTTCAGTTTGGAGCGTGCCATTTACCCTAGGAGGGGTGTAAGTTTCATGACCGTGGGTTGTTTGAGAAAAATGGCCCCAGGGGCGTTTTCGTAATTTGGCAGCCTCGGGCGCTAAGTTTAATAAAATTTGAACGGGGTCTCAAATTAAATTTCCAAGACCGCTGTTATTCTCAGGCGGTGGTGTTTACCCTAGGGGAGGCTTAACATCGACCCTGCTGAGGGTTCGGGTACGGGGCCCACGGGCGGGAGTTTATGTGTTATGTTTTTTTTAAACACTTCTCCCCCACCCTATCGGTAGTTTTCCCTGGTGCAAGCTCCCCATACTCCCTATTCCCTCTCCTCCTCCGGTGAGGAACCTTCGACGAGATAGCTCTGGTGAGGCACAACTCCGACGGATCGCGGCGATGCTTCGGGCAAAGCCCATCGAGGTAGTGTTTTGTTGCGTTTTTCCTTCCTGCACCTCCTTTGAGCCTAAATAATACCCTAGAATTGTTTATTGATCATTGAACAAAACCATTGGATGCGTAGTATAATTTATGACCATTCTATCACCCTTTTCAGAATTGAAATCGGAGTTCAGAGGAGGCCACATCACCTCGTCAAAATTTGCAGGTTTTTAATTTTGTTTCGGGCCGGTTTTGGGTTGTTCCGGCGGTTTCCAGCGGTCCGGCGAGTTCTTAGGGCGACAATGACTCCAGGAAGTGGTTCAAGAAGGCGGCATGGAGGCAGGACAAGGTGCCACGGCGGCGGGCACCGGCCGTGGGCGAGGTGCGCGTGGCGCTGTCAGCGCTGGCTGGCGCGACGGCGAGGCGGGGTCACAGCGCGCGACCCCTGGCGACGACAGAGACTCGCGGTCGGGGGGTTCTCCATGGAGGACCGCGACCAGACTCATGGCCAGTCGGTGCGTCGTGGACTCAGATTCCATGGAAGGGCCTCGCGGGTGAGCCACGGGCCGGCCCGCGCGGACCGGTCCAGACCGGTCGGACCAGCGGGACCCGTCCGGTCCTGTCCAGGGGGTGGGGTTCGGACACCTGTAGTTTTCACCACGGGTTTCCATTTTGAACGCCGTCTACTGCAGAGAGGATCTTGTTTTAAGAACATGTTTTTCAAATAGTTTTGGTAATTTTTAATTCCCGAAACGAGGGGCCTCGGCGGCGTGACACATCTTTAAGTGAATTGTCATTTTTCCGGGGGAACTTGTTTTGGACGTCGTGGACGCATTCAATGTCCGATTTAAGAACCGTTAGTGGCGTTGGGACCCTGGCACCGAGGCGTATCATTCCGGGGTGGTTTCAGGCGTTGAGGACAAAGTTGAGGCATGGGCCCCATGACCCGCCTTTTGAGCTGCGTGCAGCGTTTCTCGACTTTTTCATCAGACGTCCTTTCGGGGCATGCGAGCAGTCGTTTCTGGACGTTTTTCCGAGGGGATTGCAATGGTGCAATCCACCCGCTCTAATTCGGCATGATGTTGTGGGGCCCAGAAGGTCTGTTTGGGCGTCGTCGATGTTTTTCCATCTTTATCACTAGGCGACTGTTTTGGACAAGTGAATAGTACATCTTGTGTGTTTTTTCGAGAGGATCGCAACAGTGAGATCTGTTCGTTGTGTTTCGGGACCGGTTTGCGGGTCCCATGATGCACTGCTCATGTCAGGTGCGTCGGAATGCATGTTTTTCTCCAGATATCCATTGCACTCATGTGGATAGTTCTTTTGACGTGTTTTACCAAGGATATCGCATTGGTGCGAAACGCCCGACTGTTTTCGGGGCTGAAGCTCGGGACCACGAGACGATGTACAAGCGTGAGGCAATGTTGGAAACTATTCTGTCGGATATCCATTTGAGGCGAGTAAGTAGTATATCTCGCATGTCTTTCCGTGAGGATTACAATGGTGTAATCTGTTCAAGCCGGTGGAGCCTCTTACGCAATCTTATTAAATATAGAAATATGAAAGGATCCCGGTGGTGGTTCTTCTATCGTGTTTGTAGAGGACCCTTAGCGTATGATCGTGTGCACTCCCATGTGAGTGAAGTAATGCTTTAATATATGTGGTTGGATGTGCCCCTGTCTTGTGGCGGCATGTTGGAGATCTTGTGTCTCTCCTTCGTGTTGACGTTGGGTGTCGGGTGCACAATAGCCCTTGGGCTGAAAGTGAGGTATACCTTGGGAGTATACATGAGCACTTGGATGTATGTGTGGTTTGTACCTGAGACGTTCGTGCGCTTGGTTAGGGTTAACTTGGAGCCACACATCGTGTGGGCCCACAGGTTCATGTCGAGCTCTACTTTGCGTACATTGATCTCTCACGACGTAGAGGGCCCCTCTGTGCTCGTTTGTTTGACCAGAAGGGTGGATTTTTTTCCCTGGCTCTGTGCTCGTTTGTTTGACCAGCAGGGTTGAGTGTTCTCCCCTGGTTTTGATCTCAATGGATCGGTCAGTAGTGGTGCTAGTGACACCCAGTGATGGAACATGCACTGAACCTATTTTGGATGAGTTGTTCTAGAGTTGAGTGGCTGTGCGGCACCCGCTCAGTGCTCGGTTGGCCAGTGTTGCACCATCTAGTAGGGATGGCCAGAATAGTTCCGAGTTTACCCTCCAGCAGGGAATGGCAGTGGGTTTCTCACCGACTTCTATGGTTTACCCTCTAGTAAAGACTGGGTAGTGGGTCACCCGACTCACATAAGGTCTACCCTCTGGTAGAGACTGAGCAGTGGGTCACCAGACGACCTCTTAGGTTATACCCTCCAGCAGGGTTGGGCAGTGGGTCGCCATTCGACTAGTTCCAGGTCTACCCTCCAGCACGGGTGGGCAGTGGGTCGCCTGTCGACTTATTCCCAGTATACCCTCTAGCGAGGCTGGGCAGTGGGTCTTTTGATGATGTATTAAGGTCTACCCTCCAGCGGGGCTTGGAAGTGGGTCGCCTGATTATGTATTAAGGTCTACCCTCCAGCAGGGCTAGGCAGTGGGTCGCCTGATGATGTATTAAGGTCTACCCTCTAGCGAGGCTGGGCAGTGGGTCACCCAATATCTGGTTATGAATTACCCTCCAACAGGGCTGGGTATTGGGACACCTGTTGGCATTCTAAGCTCAGTCCTTTCGACTATGCTAGTCTTTGTCTTTCCTCCGTGATTACCGGAGCGGGACCCATGGTTATACAGGTCCATGTTATAAAGGCTTTGACATTGATAAGACCTCTCGACTGCAGGGCAGTGATGAGGTGTGGTTTGACTTTCCCTATAACTCTCAAGTACAAGGGGCTCATTCCCCACCGAGAAGTGTTCTTGTGACGCGATCTAAAATCGTGAGGGCAAGTCAATGCCACCCAAAGCAGATAGAGTGGAGGTGCGGTGGTTTGAGCCCCTTGACTTTTAGTTTGGGGAAGACGTGCGGGATGATGGGAATCGATGGCGTTTACTCCAGGGACTGTTGGAGACTCACATTCTTGGGATGAGCTACGGGATGGAGATCCCCTTACGATCTTGTTTGGGATTCTTGTTGAGTATACAGATATGTATATACCTTTTTTCTGGTACCCACTTCTTGGGTTTGGTTACTCTCCTTCTAGGAGAGGCGATGACGTGCAGGGTATGCCACATGCTTTCCTTGTCAAGATTTTCATGGTTGGACGAGTCTACTCTCCTGCTATAGGTAGCAAAGACTCGACGGGAAGTTCATCTTCTCACCATTTCCAGCTGCTTGTGCCTAGACGAGTCTACCTTCTTTCCTCTTGTTGGGTTGAGCTGGACTCTCTATTGTACTCCCTTTGCTTTCCCATGTTCGGTCTAATGCTCACCCTTTGGTACCTCTTTTGTTTCTTCCTCGAGCCTTCGGGGTATCCTACTGAGTATTTTTTTTATACTCACCCCTGCCTGGGCTTTGCAAGAACTTGGTGTGCCCTTGCAGACGACAGACAGGTTGGTCATGACTTCAGAGGAGCTTAGGAGTTCGGGAGCTTGGACCGCGTGTGGTGGTCATATCTAGGTTGAAGGTGGGGGACCTGTTAGCTATTTCTTTTTGTTTACCTGTTGCCGGGTTGTGACACCTTTTCTAGTTGGGCACATGTTTTGCCCCTTTTTCCTTTCGAGCACTTTACTTGTACTGTATAGAGGTCGATGCACTAGTGGGTTATATATATAGCAGTTTCCCTATACTTTACTTGTCTTTTATTTTACTCTACACTTTTTCATTGAGTGTGTTTCCTGTGTGTGTACAGGTACTTAGGGAAAGGCCTCCCTGAGTTATTGTTCCTTTGACGCTGGTCGCCAGCCCCTGGCATATATAGGCGGGCTTGGGATAGTTGCGGCTCGAGCCCGGGTAGGGTCGGGTCGTGACAAAGTGGTATCATAGGTGGTTAGTTCCTTGGGATGCTGTTCGGATGTCCCTAAAAGAGGAATTGGTTGGGATTTAGGGCAACAATGTTAACGTTTCTCGAGAGAGGCTCTCAGGCCAGGGAGTCCAGTGATGGTGCGGCGGCCAACATATCCATTCCCCAGGACCCTGATAACCCTCTTGTCGACTCGGAATGCTGAGACACTCGTTGTAGGGAAATTGGTTTGTGCATCACATAGGATTGAGTCTTTGAAAGTCCTTCTTGAGTTAGCTCCCCATCGTGGTCATTGGTATATATATATATATATTTGCTCATCTGATTGTGGAACTCCTTGATAATATTCAAGATGTCTCTAAAATGATAGCCAACAGAGAAACCAGCTTTGGTTCGTGATGACGACCCTGTGAGCTATGAGGCCATAGTCCAGGACCCATCATCCGAGCCCCATTCTCCTGGTGGGCCGGTAGCATCACCCCCACCTATTGAGCAGCCGTCAGCTTAAGCAGAGCAGACGGGGCTTGAGCGCAGGTTGAGTGCTCTCTGTGAGTTCTCGTGGTGGAGACCGCTGAGGTTCTGTGGCGAGCCAGACTCTCAGGCATCAGAGGATTGGATAGAGGCAGTAGTTCGCCTTTTCTGGATTGTGAAGATGCCGACAGATCATAGTGTAGCTTTGGAAGCTGACCTTTTTCGTGGGGTGGCTTGGCGTTAGTGGAGTCTGGTGACTCGACTTCCTGATGAGTCATCACTTTCGTGGGGTGACTTTCTATGGTTGTTCCATGAGGAGTTTTTCCCCTCCTCCTTACACTAAATTCAGATTCAGGAACTCCTGCAGTTTCAGCAGGGAGCGATAATGGTGGCTGATTATGTGGCTAGTTTCGCAGACCGTGCACGCTTTTACTGGGTCTTGGTCCATGACGACAACATCCGAGCGCTGAAGTTTAAGCAGGGTCTCTGCCGAGAGATTCGTGCTGTCATAGTATCCATGGGAATTTCCACATATGTCGGGGTGTGAGAGCATGTGCTGGTGATAGTGATATTATTGTCACTTTCTAGAGTTAGTGGTGGAAGCATGCACGTTGGAGCCGAGACGTCTGCCGCAGCTAGCGGGCGTCGACAAGAAGAACCTCGACGCAGGTAGCATTCTGACAACTGGACTCAAGGGCGTGGTCGTACAGCACAGTGGCACCGGAGGGAACTGGTGCATCCTAGAGAGAGTCAGTGCTATGCTTTTGACGGGCGAGGTCACTTGGCACGAGACTGCCCGACCAAGCATGCAGAGAGCTTCAGGCAGGAAGTAGGTGCACCACAACGATGGAGGCAGCGCCATGATCGGAGTATTACCCAGAGAGGTGGTGCTAGAAGACGAGCTGGATGAGCTGGTAGTGAGGGGTGTCTTTACGAGGTCTTCTCATCACCACTAGGTGGTCCAATTCAGGCTCCGGGAGCTGACCGTTGGGACCGCGGACAACTGTGAGCTTGGATGTCTACGATCCTGCAGAGCATGGGATGATGAGAGGTATCCCTTGCGACTCTTCTACTTCTTTCAGTATAATTGTTAGCCTCTGTGTGTGAAGTGCTTTTTCTCCCGGCTCTTTTCTTGATTTGATACCAGGGTGATGCAGGGCGTCGGGTGTAACCCTGTGTTGGTAATGTAAAAGGTGTGGGACCTTTTTCTTTAGTCGATAGTGTCGACTCCATCACTTTCCAAGCGTTTAAGAGAGCCTTTTTTGCTAGACATCGACTGTGGAACCTTACGTGACCATATATCCTTAGGTGTTTCACCATAAGGATATTCTGAAGGAGGGAATCATATGGCCTTGTTCCAGGTGCGGGCGGTGATTCTAGTCGCGGCGTGCGACGTAGAGGTTCGATCGGGGAGGTGAGCTACCCCCGAGATCCTTAGGGCCGTTTGAAACCGTGCAAAGGGATGGTGAGGTTCCATACCGCCTTACCCTAATTCCAAAGACTGGAGTGGGTGCACAACATCCGAAAGGGACGAAATCGCATGAACAGATCAATCCTTTGGTGTGTGTGCGGTGTTGTAGAGCTGTGCGAGAGTTCTTCTGGATACGGAAGAGCCTGGTGTGGTCTTAGTACCCTGTGTTGCTCCATAGTTTTTCTTTTCAGGGATGAAAATCATGAAGGAGGGAATGATGTAAGAACCCAGTTTTTGCTACGAAAGACTTTGGAATATTTTTTATGGTATTCCAGAGCATCGCCTTCAGACAGTGTGCGATTCCGAGACCCGAGGTGGCCGGAATTAAATTTTCAGTTCATTCACACTTTAAATGCGAAATAAATGGGATAACTCCTAAACGGTGAACAAGATCATGGATATGAGTGTACGGATGGGTCCAGAATGGGATTTTTGCCCTAGGAATGACATAAGACATGTTAGAGTGGGAGTTTTGGACCCCTCGCCCACTTTCGGAATGTTAAACGGATAATTAATTAAATAATTTATTTTTTTAATGGTTAAACACAATTATCTAGTAAACGGTGGCTCGTATTGGAAATCCGAGGGCACTGTTGAGTTTAGAGTGTGCCATTTACCCTAGGAGGGGTGTAAGTTTCACGGGCGCGAGCTGTTTGCAAAATATGGCCCCAGGGGCGTTTTCGTAATTTGGCGGCCTCGGGCGCTATCATTAATAACATTTGAACGGTGTCTCGAATTAATATTTTGAGACCGCCATTGTGCTCGGTAGGTGGTGTTTACCCTAGGGAAGGCTTATCCTCAACCCTGCTGAGGGTTCGGGTATGGGGCCCACTGGCGGGAGATTAAGTGTTTGGTTTTTTTAAACACCTCTCCCCCCCTCTAGGTAGTTTTCCATAGCGCAAGATCCCCTTCCTCCCTCTTCCCTCTACTCCTCCGACATGGAACCACCTGTGAGACAACTTCGGTGAGGCGCGGCTCCGACGGATCACGGCGAAGCATAGGGCGAAGCCCATCGATGTAGGGTTTTGTTGCGTTTTCCCTTCCTGCACCACATTTGAGCCTTAATTATACCCTCGAATTGTTGTTTGATCTTCAAAAAAACCCATCGATGCATATTATAATTTATGATCATTCTATCTTCCTTTTGTAATTGAAATCGAAGTTCAGAGGAGGCCGCAACACCTCGTCGATGTTTGCGGGTTTTTAATATTGTTTCCGGCCGGTTTTGGGTTGTACCGGCAGTTTCTGGCGGTCTGGCGAGTTCCCAGGGCGGCGGTGACGCCAGGAAGTGGTTCAGGCGGGAGACACGGCGGTGGACCAAGGTGCCACGGCCGCGGGCTCCGGCCACGGGTGAGGTGTGCGGGGCGCCGTCGGCGCTGGCTGGCGCGACGGTGAGGCGGGGTCGCAGTGCGCGACCCCGCGCGGTGACAGAGTCCCGCGGTCGGCAGGTCTCAGCGGAGGACTGCGACCGGCCTCAGGGCCGGTCGGTGTAGCGTAGACTCGGATTCCACGGTCGGGCCACACGGGTGAGCCGCGGACCGGCCAGCGCGGACCGGTCCAGACTTGTAGGACCGGCCGGACCCGGCCGGTCCTGTCCAGGGGGGAGGAGTTCGCCCCTCCGACTTCAGACACACGTCCTTTTCTCCATGGGTGTCTGTTTTGAGTGCCGTCTGTGGCAGCGCGGAGCTCGTGTCAAGACAACGTTTTTGAAATGGTTTTGGGAATTTTTTGTTCCTAAAACGAGGGGCCTCAGAGGCGAGACACGTCTTTAAGTGAATTGTCATTTTTCCGGGGGATCTTATTTTGGATAGCACGGATGATTCCGACATCCGATTTAAGTGAAAACAGTGGAGTAGGAACCCTGGCACCGAGGCGGAGCATTGGTGGTTTCAGGGGTTGAGGCCGAAGTTGAGGGGCGGGCCCCACGGCCTGTCTTTTGAGTTGCGTGCAGCGTTTCACGACTTTTTCATCGGACGTCCGTTCGGGGCGTGCAAGCAGTCATTTATGGATGTTTTTTTGAGGGGATTGCAATGGTGAAATCCCCCCGCTCTAATTCAGCACAATGGTGCAGGGACCATGAGGGCACCGCTCGTGTGCAGTTCCCTAGAATGAACCTTTTTCTCTCGATATCCGTTGCACTCATGTGGGTAGTTGTTTTGATGTGTTTTCCCAAGGAGATCGCATTGGTGCGATGCACCCGACTGTTTTTGGGGCCGAGGCTTGGGACCAAGAGATTCCGTGCGGGCGTGAAGCGGCGTTGGAGACTTTTCCGTCGCATATCCATTTGAGGTGAGTAAGAAGTATATATCTCATGTCATTCCGCGATGATTACAACGGTGTAATCTGTTCAGGCGGGTGGAGCCTCTTACACAATCTTATTTAATGTGGAAATATGAATGGTGCCCTGGTGGCGGTTCTTATACCATGTTTGTAGTGGACCCTTGGTGTGTGATCGCGTTCACTCCCATGTGAGTGAAGTAATTATTGAATAGATGTGGTTGGTAGTGCCCCGGTCGTTGTGGCAGAAAGTTGGAGATGTTGCGTCACACCTTCGGGTTGACGTTGGGTGCACGATAACCCTTGGTCTGAATGTGAGGTATACTCTGGGAGTATACGGGAGCTCTTGGAGGTATGTGTGGTTTGTACCTGATACATTTGTGCACTTGGTTTGGGTTAACTTGGGGCACACGTTGTTTTTCCCCCCAGGTGCGTGTCGAGCTCTACTTTGCGTACTTTGACCTCTCGTGACATAGAGGGTCCCTCTGTGCTTGTTTATTTGACCAGAAGGGTGGAGATTTTCTGCTGGCTCTGTGCTCGTTTTTTTGACCAGCAGGGTTGAGTGGTCTCCCCCTGGTTTTGTTCTCGATGGAGCAGTCGGTAGCGGTGCCAGTGAAACCCAGTGATGGAACAGGCGCTGAACTGATTTTGGATGAGTTGTTCTGGATTTGAGTGGTTGCGTGGCACTCGCTCAGTTCTCGGTTGGCCAGTGTTTCACCATCTAGTAGGGATGGCCAGAACAGTTCCGGGTTTACCCTCCAGAAGGGTTGGGCAGTTGGTTGATCACTGACTTTTAGGGTTTACCCTCCAGCAGAGTCTGGGCAGTGGGTCACCCGACGCTATTAGGGTCTACCCTCCAGCAAATACCTGGTAGTGGGTCACCCAATGCACTTAAGGTCTACCCTCCAGCAGAGACTGGGCAGTGGGTCACCCGACGACCTCTTAGGGTCTACCCTCCAGCAGGGCTGGGCAGTGGTTCGCATGTCATCTAGTTCCAGGTCTACCCACTAGCAAGGCTGGTTAGTGGGTCTCCTGTTGACTTATTCCCGATCTACCCTTCAGCAGGGCTGGGCAGTCGGTCGCCTGATGATGTATTATGGTCTACCCTCTAGCGGGGATGGGCAGCGGGTCGCCTGATGATGTATTAAGGTCTACCCTCCAACGGGGCTGGGCAGTGGGTGGCCTGATGATGTATTAAGCTCTACCCTCCAACAGGGCTGGGCAGTGGGTCGCCTGATGATGTATTAGGGTTTACCCTCTAGCAGGGCTGGGCAGTGGGTCACCCGATATCAAGTTATGAATTACCCTCCAGCAGGGCTGGGTTGTGGGACACCTATTGGCATACCAGGCTCAGTCCTTTCGACTAGAATGGTTTGTGGCTTTCCTCTGTGATTACCGGTGCAGGAACCTTTGTTATACGGGTTAGTGTTGTGACAACTTTTACTTTTAGAAGACCTCTCGACTACATGGCAGTGTTGAGGTGTGGTTTGAATTTCCCTAGAACTCTCATGTACAACGGGGACATTCCCCACTGCGACATGTTCTTTTGACGCGATCTAAAATCATGCGGGTGAGTCAACGCCGCCCAATTCAGATAGAGTCGAGGTGCGGTGGTTTGATCCCCTTAGATTTTAGTTTGGGGTAGACATGCGGGATGCTGGCCATCGATGGCGTTTACTCCTGGTACTGTTTGCCACTCACTTTCTTGGGCTGAGCTACCGGATTGAGATCCCCTTACGATCTTGTTTGGGATTCTTGTTGAGAATACATATATGTATATACCTTGTTTCTGGTACCCACTTCATGGGATTGGTTACTCCCTTTCCAGGAGAGGTGAAGATGAACTGGGTATGCCACGTGCTTTCCATGTCTAGCTTCTCGTGGTTGGACGAGTCTACTCTCCTGCTATAGGTAGCGAAGACTCGACGGGAAGTTCGTCTTCTCACTGTTTCCATCTCCTTGTGTCTAGACGAGTCTACCTTATTTCTTCTTGTTGGGTTGAGTTGGACTCTCTATGGTACTCACTTTGCTTTCCCCCGTTTGATCTGCTGCTCACCCTTTGGTACATCCTTTGTTGCTCCATCAAGCCTTAGGTGTATCCTACTGAGTATTTCTTTTATACTCACCCCTGCTTGGGCGTTTCCCGTACCTGTTGTGCCCTTGCAGACGACGGACAGGTTGGTCGTGACTTCAGAGGAGCTTAGGAGTTCAGGAGCTTGGACAACATGCAGTGGTCGTAGCCTGGTTCCACATAAGAGACCCATCAGCTATTTCTTTTTCTTCACCTGTTGCTGGGTTGTGGCACCTTGTCTGGTTGGGCGCGTGTTTTTCCCCTTTTTGCATTCCAGCACTTTACTTGTATTGTATAGAGGTCGATGGACTGGTGGGTTATATATATAGCAGTTTCCCATTACATTACATGTCTTCTCTATTACTCTGCACTTTTTCATTGAGTGTGCTGCGTGTGTGTGTGTGTACAGGTACTTAGGCAAAGGCCTCCCCGAGTTATTGTTCATTCTGTGCTGGTCTCCATCCCCTGGCCTATGGAGGCGGGCTTGGGGTAGTTGCGGCTTGAGCCCGGGTAGGGTCGGGTCGTGACAATATCCATAATTATATTAATTATTTAGATATCATATATATAATATATATCCCGTAAATAAATTCATTTATAATATTACACAACATTTAGAGGTAATAAATGAAATGAACCGTTCATGGAGATGGTAAGCCGTACGTACGCATGAATGCTACTTTCATTTCTATTTCGTATTTAATGAAATTAAAATTAAATGAGAGATATATAAATAATTATTCTAGTATAATATATATGTTATATAGGTCACATAAGTTCAATAATTTCATTCTTTATACATTCCATGAATTGCATGAATGAGTCACATCACTTGAGGGGGCGATAGTCCACACTTCCTCAAATAAAATTATCGCATTCTCACAACATGAAAAGAATAAAGGTATTTTTAAATTTAAAATACCAAAGCGTAGAGAGTAAATAAATATAATATATATCATAAATAAATATATTTCTATCAGAATGGCCACCATGAGAGGTGGTAGGAGAAGATAGAACAATCATCGTTTCGTGAGGTAGTAATTCCCCATCCACGGAAACAGAATGTTCTTTAACCATTAGATGGAGGTTTGTGTAAGTGTAGCTCGAATACATATCATAAAAACATCCTAGTATATTTAATATACTGTTTTTGTTACAAAATAAAGGAATAAAAAGAGTTTATGGGGTTGGAGAAGCATAATAAAACAAAAAAACATAAGAGAGGGCATTACCATTAAATTGGGTAACTCCCACTGATTTGAACCAAAAGGGGTTCTTGATGAGATCTCTGCCTAAGGTAAGGATTCTAAGATTAAGAGAGGGATGTGGAGAGATAAAAAGAGTAGATTTTGTTCGAGCCAAAGTCTTGAGAGGTGTGTGTATGGAGGTAGAGGTGGGGGCTGTTATAAGATGGAGGAGGGGCACTCTTGGAAAGTAAAGAAATGTTACTTTATATTAAAATGTGTTTCGGATTTTAAAGGTCCAAAATTTATATATTTCATGTATAAGGTGATAAGGGTTATAAATATAATCATACAATACCTTTTAGACAAGTTTAAGTCTTATATTTTACATTATCTTTTCATTTTATTTAAATCGTTCATTAATGAGATAATCGATGTATCATCATGGTGTCATAAATAAATTAATATATTTAATGTCTAAAAATTATAAATAAAATACTAAAATGTAGGAATTATTTTTAGATCTCTAAAAAATATTTATAGTAAAAAATATTCCTTGTATAACACCATGTAAAAATTGTTTTAGTAAAACAATACATGTTTGTGACATTTTTATTTTCACTTTAAATAAAAAGTTATTAATGTCATTTTTCTAACAAAGTGGCTCCATGGGGTCCCAAAGTTTACCCATTGATTTTCATGGCTGGCCATGAATAATATAGTAAGGGTAGTACATGTTTCAAGGTCATTTCATATTATTATAACATTATCTTTATCTTAAACTACACTAATTACCTTTAATCGGGATTAAAAAACTTAATAGTCACTAATAACCATAAATTAATTTCATCCCATTGAACCAAATTTTACTTCCTAATGACAACAATGTATGTCGGAATTTTAAAATTCAAATCACAGAGGTGGTAAAAATTTATATAAAAAAAATCAGTTTTTTAACTACCACTTAGTGGTTTCACTATTCATAAAAAATTGATGTTTTCAGAAAAATATCAAAAATCCACAGTAAGATATATTTGATATTTCGAATTCAAAAATGATGTCTATTTTAAAAAATTCAAAACATATAAGTTTCATTAATTAATTCCAATTGTCAAAAAATAGCGTGTTTTTATGAAATACTATCTATTAAAAAATTGACACTAGTTTAAGTCCAATTTCATTGTGAGATTAATTCCAATGACCACCGTTGGATTAAATGGTAAAAATATATTCTAATTTGAATTTAAATCCAATTCAAAATATGATCTAATAATATATATAAATTATATTAAAAAAATGTTTTGAATTAAAATACAACATTTTTCACTTATTCATTAAAAATGGACTTTATCAAAAAAATAACAAAAACATACAAAAAGTAAATTTTTATGTCCCGATTCTAAAGAAGGATATTATTTGGTCCAATATAACATATGAAATAGTCAAAAGTGGATTTAAAAAGGGTTCTCCATCAAAAGGAGATTAATCGACCTCTTAAATAATATTAAAATATTTACGCATAAAATTGGATTCATTCGCATTTTAAGCCTCTAACATTTATTGGATAAATGTAAAAATATTTGAAAAACATATATAATCATTTTGTGGTTAGTTCTATTAATTCCTACCATTACAATGGCTTGGTGTTAACTACCATTTAAAATAATATTATTTTATTATTAGAGTGCAACTTATGATTCCCAAGAAACTCATTGTTGCATATTGGGTACGCCATAGAGCATAGCATTCCCTTTAAAATAATATTAACATTTTATTCAAAAAATTGATAAATATAATAATGTCATTTTCTTTATTTACCTGAGGTGTTACATTATTTATCCAAATATTTAGTTTTTCAATAGGTGATGGTTGATAGAAAAACACCCAGAGTATTCAAAAAACATCTACCTATTCATTTGTGGTAATTTAATGACATTACTATAGAACATACAACTACATTAACAAATAATCCTAGAATTAATAAAACAATATGCATTATTTTGGATCTTCTCAATATGTCTACTCATTTTTCTACAACAAGTTTAAACATTCCTCTTTATTACATTACACATACAATATTAATGAATTTAGAGGAACTCTTAAAACACATATTTCAATTATTTTAGATCGTGATACATGATTTAAATAGAATGTCTGGAAATATATTAATATTCCTATTTATATGAAGCTTCATTTTATCACAAGTTATCATCTATAAGCTGATGGTAAGTCCAAAAAAGATATCCAACCATTAAAATACTTGTTGAGGTAAATATTATATGACTTTTATGGTTTATTATATTAGTATATATATATTTGATATTGTTCACCTATAATAATATAACCAAATGATGTATTGAAATAGTGTAGTATGGTCTATTATATGGAAGATATTTTCTATTACAGCTTGGTGGGATGAAGTTCGTGAATGGAATTTTGTAGGAATAGATCATATAAAGGTCATAATGAAAAATGTTAACACAATTGAATCCCATATTAAAGAATATTAATGAAGAAAAAAGGTGTACAGCGATAACCAATAGAAATTTTTGAATTTCAGGTGAGATATAACTTTGGTATAAAAATATATCCATGTAAGGGTGTAATAAGGTTCAATAAGAACAAAAAACTAATCCCCTTGAATAGAAGGCATATTGAATTCCTAGTTGAAATTGGACCTATGGGTTTTAATTAGTAAATAACACAAAGATGAAAAAATGTGCATGATGATTTCTGTATATCATTTTAATGACGTTCATTCCATACACAATGCATGTGGTTACATATGAAGAAAAAAAATTGGAACAAGATATATATTATTTTGGAAGAAACTATTTTTATTATGTAGACTAGAGGACATGTGTTTAGGAATCTGATGACTCGTCCACTAAAGCAATTTTTGAAAATCCTATGATTAAAGAGGTGACATAAGAAATGAATAAATTAAAATGATTATCTATAAATATAAATTCTTTAGGATAAATAAAAGAATTTATTTGATGAAATTTTTGGAATTAGGGAAGTATGTAACTCCCTGATGCTTTGAAATATTTAACATAAAAAATAATTGTATTCTCATAGATCACATGTGGTACACACAACCATGATTCTAAATTAACAAAAATATAGATTCAATAATAACGTGAAAGTTATATTGGTTGTTCTTAATTTGAATAAATTAATATAAAAAATTATATTGTTTACATAAACAACTAATTCATAATCAATTGATTGGAAAAGAGTTAAAAAATATTTTAATGTAAAATATGTCTTCTAAAACATATTAATTTGTGAAATGTGACTATAAATTACTTATTAAATTTAATGACTACTTGATATTGAATTTATTGATATTTTATATCATATATTAATCAATATGTTATATCATTACTCGTTATTTTTTACGATCCATGGGATAATAATAAATCATTTTTTATTATTGAAGGACATTATTTTTATAAAAACGATTAACATCACGTTTTAGAGAAAAAAAATATATAATTTTCTCTAAATATGTGTAATTAATTTGATTAAATTTATTTCATATTATTATTATGAAGAATAATATATGGTTAGTTTGATCAATTAATTATTATTTATTCTGAAATTCAACCCTTGAAAAATTAATCACCACATTATAGGGTAGATTACATAAATCTAGTTAATAATTATGTGTCTAGTTCATTATTATATGGGCCCATCCCTAAAATAGTATATAATAATTAGTTTTGGTAAGAAATTACATTCTTTAACTAATGTGATATTTTTAGATTTAGTAATTTAAATAATTTTGACATAATATATACATATCAAACCAAATTCATATAAATTGTATACTAATAAAATAATATCCAAAATTACAAATAATAAAATATTTTTAAATAAAATATAATTTCATGGAAAATTGATCAAAAAATTATACTTAACATCCTTATTTACATTATACATCATTATAACTTATAAAAACCATTTAAAAATATGGGATAAGAATTAAATGCTCTTTAATGGATGTAAATAAAGAAAAACTAGTAGTCCTGTGAACAAAAAAAACCCATTAAAATTATTTTTCTTGTAAAATAATAATCATGAGGAGAAACATCATTTATTTTCATTGCGGTATATTTACAATATCACAATTGCAATCACACACAAACATGGAATAATCATTCAGTCAACTTCCATATCTTGAGTCCCCAATTCATTAGGGATCTATAATGGGGCTCAACCATCATATCATGGGATATAATGGGCTAAAAAACAAATATTCCAAAATAAAGGGTATAAAAATAATATATTGAGATATAATGGTCACAAACCATAACAAAAAATGATCAAGGAACATATCATGAATAAAACTCTTGATAACTCATTTAAACACAGTAGAAAAAACTTTTGGATATCAAAATACCATATTATTGTAAAAAACATTTCTAATTTAGTAGTCACAAACATTAAAATGAAATAATAAAAATTTTAATGAAAATTTTAAACATTTAGATAACACATTAATGAAATTTGTTTTTCTTAATGTGGTTGAAATCTCTCATATTGTATATATGAAAAACAATCTGTTTGAATTTTGTTGAAGACCCATTTAAAAGGATTTCAAAAGAGTGTCCCAAGAAAAACACATGAAAAATATAAATATTAAAAATATATAAGAGAAATATAAACTTTAAAAATATATAGATAAATTTGTAAATACCATTTTCGAAGACAATTACATAAAATTGAAAAAATACAGAATTATAATTATATAAATAATTTAAAATATTTTATTAGTGTAACAGTCCCTTACCTCCGGTTCATATAACATCAAAAGTGTTCAAAAATAATTTATAATTATTTATAGACTGTAATTAAATTTTTTAGAACTATAATCAAAATTATAATAACATATATGATATTTTATAACATTCTCTACCCAATTATTGATAATATTTTGTTATTTACATTGTTTCAGATGATTTATTTTAAATGTTTTTATAGTCTATTTATTATGGAATCACATGTAAAAATAAATAATAATCCCTAACAGTTAAAATATGTATATTAATTGATTTTTAAAATTTACATTTGAATTAATAGTTTTGACGATTTCAGTAAAAGGTAAATGAAAAATAATCATCCATGAAGGTGGTAAATTGACACACTATAAACGCACATTTCATTATTTAAGAGTAAAAGGGGAATATTATATATAATACGATTAATATACCATAAAAAATCTAAAATTATGAATATAATTGATACTAAAATTGTTTTAAAACACAAAATAATTGGTTCAGATAAGTTATAAATGATTTTTTTTTGAATGTGACGAAAAATCAATATTACATTATGAAATTTCAACCTAGAAAACATATTTAAGGCTCATAGGGATGGTCTTTTTCTATGACCAAAAACTGAGGAAATTGAAATTGATGTTGTGGAGGGAAAGTTGAAATTGATATCTAAAAATGTTTGTTTATGGTTATAATGATTTGATACCGAGGGAGCCTCCTTTTATAATTTAGGGGATGGGTAACATAGGAATTAACCAAATTATTAAAATACAGCTGATTCATTATAGGGATAAAGACATTTAAAAGGCCACACATCATATAATATCACATTTTATATGGAATATTTTCATTTTTACAATATAAATTATTAGTAAAATTTATTTTTAAATAATTTTATAAAATACTTCATTCATGGAAAAATAAATTTGTCAAATTAAAATTATTCACAATCCTGAAAACAAAAATATCAAAAAATTATCCAATTGGAATTTAATTTCATATTATTTATAATAAATATTGAAATTCCATTTATAAATAGTAAATTAAATTAAATTTATTTACATAAATTTATTTTACTATTTTACAAATCATTAATTTGAAGTTTTCATTTATTTAATATTTTTTACATAACGATTGTTTAAGGAATTAGATTAATTATTTATTATCAAAACCATTAATATAAAAATAATTGAAAATATAATTTTATTAGCTTTCCAAATTCTATTCATCTTCTAAAAAACATTTTAATTAATCAAATTAAAATATTATACTAATTAAAGATTACAGTGTGAACAAGTTATATTTGTTTTTAATAAAAGAATATAAATAGAGTGATGTGGTGCATGTGGGTCCAAAATGTCCCAAATTATAATCTAAATACTATATTGGACTTAATATTCATTAATAAAACGTTTTATTTGAAATTATGTTCATCTAATGATTCTTATAACAATAAAAGTGTATATATTTTTCTTTTCCTTGTAGATGAAGTCCATTAGCTTTGCACATGAATTAATGTTAATTATGTCATATAGGGAAATTGAAAGTAAATTAATTTCATAACAAAAGGATAATTTTATTGAAATTAAATTTCAAAATTCATTCATTAATTATATTTACACATATACATGTCATGATAACATCTTCAATTTGGTATATTGTCATTTCATTCCTAACGCAACCATTGCACATGAATTTGGGTATGATTACTGAAATATAAATAAAAAATAAAAAATTTAACATATAACAAGATTAATAAAACATTAAAATTAATAAAAAAAGTTTTGAAATAAATATTATCTTCAAATAATATTTATAAAGAACAAAATTTCACATTTCCAATAAAGAGAAGGCACTACATCGAATCTGAAAGAATGTTTTTTACATATCATTAATAGAAAGTAATTTTCATGTACTGTGTATTTTATGTCTAATATTTATATTATAATACAATTTTTCTGATTAATTAAATAATTTTATTAAATTTTATATCATTATTATGTATTCATTACCTCAAAAAAATATCGCATTTAAAAACTATTTTTTTCGTCAATTGAACATATATTAGTGCTTTTCATAAATACATAAAAATTCATACAATTATAATTTCAGCATTCAAAATTCAAATATAAAATTTGTGTTTTAAAATAAAAATTCTATAATTGAGAAGTTAGTTCTTTAAAATAAATGAGCTTCTAATAAATTATTTATTTCTATAATTTATATTTTATTTAATAATACTAATAAAATAATTATTCTATAAATACCTAGGTTGTTATATTTTCCCCCATTTTTAAATATCATCCACTAATATTTTATTTTGCGATATAGAAATGAATATTCTTTTCCCTCAAAATAAATATTCTATAAATACCTAGGTAGTGGAGAATAATATTATTTATTATATATTTTATCATGATTATGAAAACAAATCATCTTCATTCATTCTCTCCTCTTCCTCTTATTATAAGAATAAAAACCTCATATCTGATGTGCTAATTTACCAATATCATGGGTGAATTGCTTTGAATTTACATTAATTCCTTAAATAAATGTTATAAAACCATTTTAACAGTTGAATAATAATTTAATGTTTATATTATATCATTTTTCATGTTTGTGAGTTAAAAAATATATATATATATATAATATTATATAATGAAACTAGTTCGTGATTATCATAGTACACCAAAAACGATATAAATCGATGTCACCAATAATTATCTATTGATTCATCCACATTACATATAACAAAAATTATTTATGGAATAATTTAATATTTTGGAAAAATATGTCTGATATTTTATTTCACTTCTAAAATTTCATTTCCATACGATAAGTAAATTAAATACAAAACTAATCCTTGAAATCATCTAAGGAATGCACCAAAAACAATGGAAGTTACAATATACTAATATTTAAAGGGTAAAATGATGTTATAGAATGGAAATATTAGTTTGTATAAACCTAAATATGTTTCTGTAAGATATTAATTGCACTCATTTATCCTTTATACAAGAGGATTAAACATGTTTTTAAGTAAGGAAAACCTGAGGTATGTGAATTCATAACACAATTTCTATTCTTTGGGTTAACCTTTAACATTATTAAAAATTCCTTACAAGTATTTTTTTATATGAATAAATTTGTTTATATTTTTTAATGTTATTTTTATATATATTTTATATATATATCCCTTTCATTCTATTTGATTCTAATATAAATTATATGTATGGTAGGTTTTTTTATTAAAACATATTTTATAGTTCTACTTTTACAAAATTCAAAGTGAATATTTTATTCAAGTATTATTTTTTGATGATTATTTTATAGTTTATGGGGATTTTTTTGGATTTTATGGGCCTATATATCTCTCCAATGCATTGGTTATGTGTATGTTGTAGGTAGTTCATATTGTTACTCCAAGTGTAACTATCATGGTTACACAATAAGAGGGTCGCAAGGGTTAAATTTAATGGTTTATAGGAGTGTTGGAAAACATAATGTAGCTGACAGGGATACAATAAAATATATTTAATTCCCCAATATAACTATATTGTTCTATTTATGATCTTATTGATTTGTGTAAATCTTGTGGAAATCTCTTGTTTCTCAAAGTAAGTGTATACATGTGTAACGTATTTCATTTTAAAATGATTTCATATATTTAGTAGTATTCATCTAATAACAACTTCCTTATTTATTTTTTTATCCATTAATGATATTTCAGTTCTCATCCCATTTTTTAAAATTATTTTTATATTTTATAAGGATGTGTAAGAGAAATATGGATTTCATGATAAATGTTATGATGATTTTCAAAAAAAAATTGATATTGTTTTATGTTTAAAATTTAATGTTTTGGAATAAATAGATAAGGTTTCTCTTGGTAACCAAATTTTGTGGTTGTGGGTTGATATGTATGAGTTATTTCATAAATTTATGCAATAATAAATCAAGATGATATTTTTAAATATAATGAAGTGAAATATGGTGGAAATAACTAGAATGTGTAATGTTTAATGTTGAGACCTTATAGTTGGTATCAATGGATGGTTTAGGTAACATTATGAGTTAGTATGATGTTGAAAAGATAAAATAAATAATTTATAAAATATGTTTATGTGGAAATGGAATAGCATTTAACGATTACCATGTTTCTTCATCTAAGATATGTAACATCAAAATCGGTTTTTATAGATGAAACAGGAAAGATGATCTTGTAATTAATCAATAGGTTGGTTTCTTTTGGAATCCACAATCGGGATTGTTGGGATTTGAAGTAAAGAAGTTGGTGATGGTAATGTACAAGATGAAAGAGGAAATAAATGTAAGTTGTATCCATAAAAGAAAAGAACCAGATCTAATACAAAGGGACATGGAAATAGTGGAACATTTTAAGTGGAAACTCCCTACTTCATTCAGTGGATCTTCTATCCCAATAACAAGAAAAGTATGGATTAAATCCATTGAAATGAAATTAGACATTATGGGATGTATATATAACCAAATAATAAGAAAAACATTTCCAATGTACATATAGTGTACAAATGAAGTTCACAGACGATCACGTGTACTCTAAGGACAAAATAATATAAGTTACAGATAGAAAATGATGAGTAATAATCAATCAATGAAATATGATGGAAGGAATGCGCAGTTTTTAATGTGTAAAAAGATTGTTAAAAATAACTATGTGGAACTTATTACAAATAACATGGAATTGTTTTCTATGTAATAAGATTTGACATGTGTCTCTAGGTTATAATGAAATAATCCTTAGATTAATCCTAGTATGAAAACTATAAAGTTATTCAAATGTTATGAGATGGGTCATTATTGAAAGCCCCTCCCAAAGAATTATGTATATGATATGAAGTACCTAGACTATAAGTAGCAATTTTTAGTGATATCCTTTCTAAATGCATCATCAGAAGTCAGACAATCCAATGAAGTTGTATTAGGTACTTTTATTGTTTACCCAAATTTTTAAAAAGTCTAGTTTGATATGTGGTCAACAAATTCTTTTATTTTTGAATTTTTTTTGAAAAATTGGAAATATCACCTCAATAAATGAGACTAGAACATATGGTTATAATATTATGGGGATGTGTAACAAAATAAGACATTTATTAATATTATTATTGTTATTTTTGGAAATACATTTCCAGCAAACATTGTTTTCCCCATAATAGTGTTTGATTTCATTGAAGGAAACGATTGGATTTCAGTTTATAATGCTAAGATTGACTGTATGGATAAAGAATATGTTTTCGAGAATTATTTCTAGTTGGTATTATAGAATTAATCGATAAAATTTATTACATATTATGAATCTAATAAGCTGATGAATAATTGTAATTACTGTTTTCTTGTTAATATTATTGAAAACAAAGGAAATATTATGTTTAATGATATAAAATTGTTAAATGAATATCTTGATTTTTTTTCTGGATTACTTACCATGAGTTATAACTGATAAGGATGTTTAATTCACTATTGGCATAGTTCCGGATGAATTCCAAATTTCAAATCAAGATTATCAAATGGATAAAATTTTACTTCTGGAATTGAAAACATTGTTGAAGGAGTTGCTTGAAAAGGGTGTCATTCATCCAAGCACTTTACTATGGGGTTCTCAAATTTTCTTCATTCAATTGAAATATGGTTCCATTATACTTTTCATTGACTATTGTTCCTTGAATAACATCAATGTTAAAAATAAGTATCCTTTGCTTCATATCAATTATTTTTTGATCAGATCTAAGGTGAACAATATTTTTCAAAGGTTTACCTGTGGTCAGGGTTCAATCAGTTGAATGTAATGGAATAAGACATCCTAAAGGCTATGATCAATAATAGTTATGTGTAGTATTAGTTTTTTGTTATGTTTTTGGGTTATCTAATTCACGTTATATATTCATGGATCTTTTGAATATAAAATTTCATTTGTTTATGGATATGTTATTAGTTGTGTTTATTGATGATATTATAGTAATTCAAAATTTAAATAGGATAATGAATAAAATATAAGGTTGTTTTGAAAAGGAAAAGAAAATATATGGAAAATTTAGCATGTGTGATTTTTGGTTGAAACCAATTTGTTTTCTCGAGAATATTTCAGAAAAGGATGAAATAATATTTGATCCTACTAAACAATTGGTAGATAAATGACCAAGGCCTACAAATTTTACAGTGATTCGTAGATTTCATGGAGTAACAACTTATTACAAACGGGTTGTTAAAAATATTTCAGGGTTATCCTGCACAATAAATAAGATAAAAGAAAATGGAATAATTTTTTTGGAGGGAATAATGTGAGGTTTGTATTCAAGAACTGTATAACAGATTTGTGAATACTCAAATTTTGTTCCTACCTTCCAGAAATATGATGTTTTTCATATACATAAATTCTTCATTTTAGGGACTTGTTTGTGTTCTGATGCAAAAAGATTATTTATTTTATAATTCTACAAGAGAACTAAACCCCCATGAGATAAATGATCACACACATGACTTTTAATTAGAATATATAATTTATTCTTTGAATATTAGGAGGAATCATATATACAGTTCCCACTGTCAAATATATTTAAACCATAAAATTTTGATGCATATATTCACTCAAAAGGAACTAAACATGAATTAAAGAAGATGGATTTAATTTATAGAGGATTATTATTGTATGGTAAACTATCATCAGAGAAAGGAAAACAAAATGGGGGACTCCATGAGTCAAAAACATAATGCATCATTAAAATTGTTACTTTTGGAACATGACCCCTTGAATAATGAGTTGATGAATTTTGTATTAGAATATGTTTGTGCTTGAAATTCCACTATTTTATTCCAATTTATAGTGTAGTCATCATCTTTAGTCAAAACTAAGTAATCCTAGAAGGTAGATTGGGAGCTACAGAAAAATGAATAATTTTTCTAAATTAGTATGTTGATAGAATTTTACATTGATATAGATTTTGTTTTTAGATTTAGAAGAAGAATGTGTATATATAGTGATTCTCATCTGAAATAAGTGTTGTTGTGATATTCCCATAGTACTATGTTATCCATTTATATAGGTATCATAATGATTTATTTAGACCTTCAGGAGTATTACTGGTAAGATGGAATGAAAATAGATATTACAGATTTTATAGTGAAATTCTTGGCATGTCAACCGGTTAAAAAGTGTGAATTTTATAGAAGGGGATTCTTCTTCCATTACCAGTACTAGATGGAAAAGGGAAAATACATCCAGGGACATAGTTGTGGTACTACCAAAGAAATATCTAGATAACAATGAAATCTATGGTATTGTTGATCCACTGAATAAATCTACTCATTTTATTCCTATTTGATGTAACACCAAGAGAATTTATGAGAAATAATTTTAATTTTTTATGTATTTTGTTATAAATGACACCAAATGAAGCATTTACTACATACAACACTGGCATGGCTTGCGTTACATGCAAGATCAACCTTCCTTGATAGCTTACGTTGTACGTAATACCGAGTTTCACTAAAATAATGATATATTATTATAATATTATGAACTATCCATTACGAATACTATTAAAAAATTTTATTTTTATATCATTATAATTCATCTTACACATTTTCTAGAATGAGATATGAAAACAAAATCAATTTTTTGATAAAAGAAGTATTTTTTGAAAAATGCAGTTTCACCACCTTTTGATTGCGAAACCATTTTAAATATAATTATTGACATTTTCAGAATTTCAATTTTACAAAATAAACATTTTATTTTGAATTAGGATATACAAAATTACATTGGATAAATTTTTGATTCTTTTTTGATAACTTTTATATTTTGATGAATAGTAAAAATACACAAAATTCTTCTTAAAAACAACTTTTTTAATCAAGATAACTTATAAGGTTAAATAATAAAATTTAATAGTTTTAAAGAATAAATAGAATATAATTTTACCATTTAATATAAGGTATGTCATTACCATTAATTTTACATTGAATTCATAGGTAAAAACATTTCAATTTTTGACAGTGTTTTAACATTTAAAAACTCATTTTCTTAAAAACGAGATTAATTTTAAATTAATTACATCCACATTTGAGTTTTTATTTTTTAAAAATGGATCCCATATTTGGATTCAGTGGGTTAAAATTATGTTAATAGGTAACTTTTATTTTTTTGACATTCTGTATAGTAACTACGGTAATTTGTATTTACTATAGTTAAAGGTAAATCGGGTAATTAGGGGTATAAATAAGATTATAATATTAACCTAGCACCAGAAAAAATTATATTGGATGAATAAAAGTCGACCCATATCACTGAAGGGTTGGAATATATTCATTTCATGGTCGTTTGACTTGGAAAATGATATAAGTATTTTTAAAATCAATGAATGTGACAACATGTTACTATCTTATATCTTATAAGTGTAATAATTTTAATTATGTGATAAACCTAATAAAACATAGAATATAAATAGACTCCCAAAATCTAATAAATTTATCTACATCACGTGAATTTATTTATAATTTTTAGGGATTAAATAATTATCATTAATGATGACACAATAGTGACGTAGATATTATGTTATTGATTGAAATATCAAATCAATGGTTTTAAAAATATTAAAATAAAAATTATATGAACTAATTAATGTTCTAAATAAATTTTATAGATGAATATCACATGTCATGAATCAACTAAATATTTTGGTTCGAATACATCCTATGTGTGGAATTTATTTAAATTCAAATAAATGAATTGTGTCAAAATTGTTACTATTGTTTTTTTATAAAAATATCATATTATAAAATTGATTGAAAATCATAAAAATATTTAAAAATTTTAAATATTAAATTTTATGGTCAAAAATGTCATAATTTATCCAATTCTGGAAAATTCACAACACATATGTAATTTTTTATAACAATTTAAAATTTAGAATATTATTACCTCAAATAAAATTAAATAGATTAAATAATGACAAATCAAGTTGATAAGGTTTAAAATAAATTACCAAAATGTCTTAATATAATTGGATGATGAGATTAAAACCCAATCTCATATTATATTCTGATTTTAGTCATTTTTTATGTTTTTATATGGGTTTTGAGTTTATTATAAATTAATATTTTAGAGGTCTCCAAAAGTGCCCCTCTCATATCTTATAAAAAGTAACCTCCCCCTCTCCTCCTCACACCATTTGGAGCCTCCATGCTCCGCCACATACTGAAAATTTATCTTCTCCACTTCCCTAGAAACGTACGAGAGGTCCTGGTCTTCAACAAAGACAAACCTTAGTACCCTAAGTGGTGGTTTAAAAGGGTCACATTGAAGAACAAGTAATATCTTTTGCTGATTCCTTAAAATTTATTTCTTCTTCTAATTCCTCTTCTTCATTTGTTTAATTATATAATAATAACATAAGTATCACTCATATACTGATATGTTATTATAAATATTAAACAACCCTATTTCACCCTTCTATCTATTTTATGGAAGACAAAATCATCGTGTGTTCGTACGTACGGAATACCGTCACCGCACCGTGGTGTAATTTGTTTTCTACCACAAGCATACATAGATGGGTATAATGGCATATAAAATAACTATATATGATTATTATAAAATTAAAATAATTCTGACATATTCTTTCATCCACTCCAATACCATTCAATAATTATGGGAATGATATCTTCGCTCGTGTGTACGTACGACTTATAGTCTCCACGGTGCGATATGATTCATTCTACAAGATATTCATTTAAACACGGATTATATAATCAAATTGAATGAATAAATATGATAAATATTATACTAATATAATTATTTAAGTGATGTAGCTATATCCTAAAAATAGTAATAATAATTCATTCAACAAAACACGCATAAGAACATAAAGCAATGAACACCCGAATAACACATAGCAATGAAATATTACTAATAAGGAGATAATAATATTACCATATATGATATCATAACAATGTATATGATTCTATAATAATTCAATGACATTATTTAAATCATTATACGGGAGTTTCAAAAATGTACAGAACATATTGGACCTAAGGTAACAGAAAATCTCACTATCTCATTTTTATCCGAGATTGTTTATAAATCAGAATTTACTGGGGAATATTTATCATTCACATTAATGTATCCTCAATATATAATATTATTTCTATCCTAATAAAATTTTATAAATCCAATTTTAAATATTGGTGAATTTTTAGTAAAAGTTATGAATGGAATCATTTTTCGTTTTCAGTCCAAGATACTTTTTGACTTTTCCGACCTAAGTACGAGAAGAATGTTTTTCAAAAATATACGACATGGAATGATTTTTATTATTTAATAGAAAATAATTTCCATGAAGCTTACTTTACAAGTTTACATGTTTATTTTCAATTAACTTATTTTATTTAAAAATGTATGGCATGTTGTGAAATGAAAAATGTTTTTGAAGTAGAAATGATATTTTCCCCAAGAATGGAGTTCATGTGTTTTATCAAAATTATTTTCCATCTATGATATTATAGGGTTCTGTTTCTAACCCTATTATTAAATTGATTTTATTATGTTATGATTGAATTATTTTTATGAATTCTATTAATCTTATATAGATTATATTATGATGGCAAGATGTTTAAGATTCCAATTTTTATTACATGGGTTATGATATGATGTATGATTTATGATTTTGTGAAAAACATAAGAATGGTTTCATTATGAGATAGGTGAGACATATATCTCCCTCCAATTCATTGGGTAATGATTTATATCTCATGATATTGACATGGCCGGAACGATAATTTAATCGGTTTCAGTGATACATGACTGGAATGAGGAGTGTACTCGATTCAGTAATGGAGATTGTCCACTATGATGTTCTTAGAAATGATTCTTGAATAATATGAAATTATTTTCTATGATTATGTGTGTATTAAACAAAGTTTCATGTCTTATTTTATGAATATTGTGATCACATTTCACTACTATGATTTATCCCATTACATGATATTATGATCTCTTTTGTTGGACATGATTTCGAAAATGTTATCTTCTTATAAATATGATATGATTGATATTTTCATTATTTCTCCTTACTATGAATTTGAGCTCACCCTTTGTATGTTTTCTTTTCCTCGGGTTAGTAAGAAGGGTATTACGTATGATATGCCAAAAGGGACTCTAGATATGATGAAATAAACGGGAGATAATGTAGATGATTTATGAACTAGTTGTTTATGTTTCCCAGTTTCTAAAGAAACTGTACCTATATAGTCCTATCATGGTTTTGTTATATGTGGTTAAAATTATTCTTCAATTCTGATGTAATAACAATGTATGTAAAGTATGGGTCTTTATAGTTGGTATCATAGGGAGGTTATAGTCAAACATTGGAAACTAGGTTGTGAAAGCCTTAGTAAGAACACTAAGGATTTGTCTAAGCAGAAAACCCAATATTAGTGTTTTGGAAATGACCAAAAATAACCTATGGTAACACCAAAAGTGTGAAATTATATTGATTATTAGGTGGATTTCCTATTTTAATTAGTGTTTCTCACACTATGCTTCATGGTTTCAGTCAATGGATGGAACCCGAAGGAACCGTGTTAATTCTGAATGAGATGAACAATGCAATGACTGTCCCCCTGAGAAACCAAATGATATGGAAGCTGGAATGAAAAATTCTGTAGCCATGCTCACAAAACATTCTCAAGATATGAATCATGTGGGACTTCCAAACAAGCAAAGGAGGGAGAATCATTCTATTGAACCCTTCTTGAGGTAGAGTCTACCTTCATTCATTTGTTCTTTGGATCTATTAGTGGATGAACAATGGATCAATACCAATGAAAAGATAGTTTCATTCCTTCAATGTTCTGAAAATTATACATCCATCTTATAAGTATATCGTTTGGAATGTGAAGTTGATCAATTGTGAAATCTTGTCAAGAATAAAACGCAAAGGGATGAAATTGAGTCCATGGAATGAGATGAGTTCAAGAATATATTTTTCAGAAGTACTTCCCTCATACTCTTCGAACAAAAATGGAGAAGGAGTTTTTTGAATTGAAGAAAAAGGATTATGAATCTATTGGTACATTCAAGAAAATTTTACAAGGCTTGCAAGTTACTGTTCTAGGATTATTATACAACTTGAGAGTAAGATCGATCGATTCATTAGTGGCATAAAACCAAGTCTCCAAAGGGAATTTGCAATAAGGGACTTCAATAGATATGAGGAAATTTTTCGATGTTCTCTCTAGGTTGAGATGGAGATTGGAGTAACCCATCAAGCATATGGGTTTGATAAGAAAAGTTAAATTTAATTCAATGGAAAATATAAAGACCACACTAAAAGGAAGATAGGTTTTAGCTTATGCTCAAGGTGTGGAATGAAACATGGAGGGAATTGACATAAAGGTACAATTAAATGTTATATGTATAGAAAATGAGGCCATCATGCAATTGAATGTCGCAGTGATGGGGAAAATATGTCTAGTGATGCGAACAACGAAAAGGCTACACAGAATGAACCTCCTACACTTCAATGTCACAAGTGAAAGGAAATGGTGCATTATTCCAATCAATTCTGTAACCCAAGGGTTGTTGATGATGATAGACATCAATAAGATCTTAAGGATAAAGGCAAAGGAATGTCACATGCAATTTTTATCAGAATTGTGGAGTATGATAACGAAGTGGTGAAAGGTACGCATACCATTCACTCTAAAGTAGGAAATGTTTTATTTGATCATAGATCCACCCAATCTTTTATTTCTAAATAATTTTCTAAGGGTATCACTGTCTACCCCAACAATTAGTTGTTGAGTTAGCTGTTACAACTCCTAATGGAACAACAGTCACATCAAAAGTTTACAATTCTTCTCCAATTGATGTTTGTGGGAAAGTGCTTCCTACAAATCATGGGATACATCTTATTCTGGAATTTGATGTGATTCTTAGAATGCATTGTATTTCTTTATGTGGAGCTCATATCAATTTCCAATGAAGGGAATTCACATTTCATATTCTTAATCAATCAATGTTCATCTATCGAGGCAAGGATGTATATAACCTTCTAGTAGAAATTTCCTCCATCTTATGGGTCTTGATTCCAATAAATGGGGGTTTTTTATATCAAATTGTTGGCGAGAAAATAATGATTAATAATATTCCCATTGTACGGGAGTTTGATGTTATCTTTCAATAGGAATTTCCAGGTCATCCACTAAATCGTGTGGTTGGGTTTTCAATAGAACTCATACCGGGTGTAATGCCCATTTCAAAGACACCTTTTGTAATAGCCCCTACTAAGTTGCTAGAATTGAAGAAGAAACTCCAAGAGAATCTTGATAAGGTATTTATACACCCTAGTGCATCACCTTGAGGAGATCCTATTCTGTTTGTTAAGAAGAACGATTGATCAATGAGACTCTGCATTGATTATCGAGAACTTAACAAGATTACTATAAAGAAAAAATATCCTCTCCCACGCATTGATGAATTATTTGACTAACTACGCGGAGCTCAATTATTTTCCAAGATTGATTTATTTTAGGTAATCATCCATTAAGGTTCAGAAAGGAGGATATACCAATGACGGATTTCCATACAAGGTATGGACACATGAGTTTATAGTGGTTCCATTTTTTCTTACTAATTCCCCTACTATCTTCATGGATCTAATGAATATATTCTTTAGAGACAATCATGCTCAGTTTGTGGTAGTCTTTATAGAAAACATTCTTGTCTATTCAAAGTGCATGTAAGAACATGAAGATCACTTACGAATTTTCTTGAAGACCATGTGAAAAGAGAATATTTATCCCTAATTTACCAAGCATGAATTTTGGATTCAAAAAGTTTCATTTTTTGGTCACATAATCTCAAGAGAGGGGATATATGTGGATCTTGAAAAAACAGAGGTAATCAATAGATGGTCAAGACCAACAATAGTAATGATGATATGATATTTTCCTAGTGTAGCTGGGTATTATCGAAGTCTTGTGAATGATTTTTTAAGATTATCAAACCCACTCACCAAATTGACTCGAAAATGAGTTATGTTTGTTTGGACGAAGGAATGTGAAGAGAATTTCAAAGAGCTAAACATAAGGTCATCCAGTGCACCTATGCTCACACTACCTTATAGTGGATAATGGTTTGTGATCTACAGTGATGCAACCATGAAGGGGATGGAGTTTGTTATCATGAAAAATTATATGGTGATAGCATATGCCTCACAACAGTTAAAAATCCATGAGAAAAATTATCCAACTCATGATTTGGTATTAGCTATGGTAATCATTAAATTAATGATTTGGAGTCATTATCTTTATGGTGAAAGGTGTGATATTTATACTGATCATAAAAGATTGAAGTATATTATCACAAAAAAAGGAGTTGAATATGTGCCAAAGAAAATGGTTGGAGCTGATTAAGGATTATGACTTCCTAATTCATTACCATCCTGGGAAATCAAACAAGGTGGAAGATTCATTAAGTCGTCAAGACCTTGCTAGAATTTCCATGATGAGGATCACAAAGGATCCAATATTTATGGATTTACAAAGGATGGATATTGGAATGTTAGGGAAAGGGGAGATATCTTTACTTTATCAAATGAATGTTCATCCATCTATACAAGTGAAGATTAAAGAGGTGCAGAAGGAGTATTTTGGCATTCAAAAGAAGGCGAGAAATGTTCTTTAATTCAACCCCAATTGTGATGGGATATTAATGTTCATCAACTATGTATGTATTCCTACCATATAAGAATTAAATAAGGATCTGCTGGATGAGGCTCATAGTTCTTCATCCTCTATTCATAATGGATGTACAACGTTGTAAAGGGACCTGAAAGAGTAATTTTGTTGTGATGTTATGAAAAGAGGTATCACCAAATACGTCTCTTGATGCACGGTTTGTCAGCATGTTAAAGATGACAGATAGAAGTCTAAAAAGATGTTACAACCATTACATACACCAGAAGGGAAATGGGAAAACATCACTATGGACTTTGTCATCAGACTTCCCAAAACATCCAAAATCAATAATTCTATATGGTTTATAGTTGATCGTCTTACAAAGTTGGCACAGTTCATTTCTATTAGAGATGTTTTCCCTCTTGATCAAAATTCTAGGATATATGTAAATGAAGTGGTAAAATTTCCTGGAGTACCACTTTCCATTATATCTGATCGGGATCCAAGGTTTACCTCAATGTTTTGGCGATGTCTTCATCATGCTCTAGATACAGAGTTGAGTTTCACAACTGCCTATCATCCCCAGAAAGATGATCAGTCTAAGAATACAATTCAAACATTTAAAGACATGTTGAGTGCATTCCTTATGGGTTCTAAAAGTGGTTGGCGTCAACAATTAACATTTGTGGAATTTTCTTGTAACAATACCTTTCACTCCAGTGTTCAGTTGGATCCTTATGAAGCTCTCTATGGAATGAAAATAATAACTCCAACATGATGGGAAGAAGTTGGGGAATGAAATCTATTATGACCTGATCATGTTAATGAGATGGAAGAGAATGACAGATCTATTCAACAAAACAAAAGAGCAGCTTAGAACCTACAAAAAAATTATGCCGAAAACTGAAGAAAAGACCTAGATTTTGAAGTGGGTGATAAAATGTTCGTACTAATATCTTCTTGGAAGAGAGTAATGAGATTTGGAAAGAAGATCAATCCAATCCCTAGGTATATCAGTCCATTCGAAATACTAGATCATTTTCGGAGGGTAGCTTACCGATTGGAACTTCCACCAAATCTCTCTCAAGTTTACGATTTTTTCCATGTATCTGTCCTGATAAATTATATACCTCATCCTTAACATGTACTAAGCACATATGTTTTACAGCTGGAGCAAGATATTTCTTATAAAGAATAGCCAATAGAGATTTTGGATCATACAAAAAATTTCTACAAAACAAGACCACTCTCTTGGTAAAAGTATTATCAAGGAACCAACAATTAGAAGAGGATACATGGGAACTTGAGGATACTATGAGGGAGAGGTATCCTCAACTTTTAGTTACGAAGTGACGAATTTCGAGGTCGAAATTCATTTTAAGGGGGGTAGAATGTAACACCTTGAGATTTTATGAGAAATATTTATACTTTTTATGTCTTGTGTAATACGCAACTCCAAATGAATCTTTCACTACACACAACACAATCTTGGCTTGCATTACATGCATGAGAAGCCATCCTCGATAGCTTGTGTTGTACACAATACCGAGTTTCACTAAACAATGATATATTATTATAATATTAAGAACAAGGTTTTATTAATAGTATTAACTGAATTTTAAATTTTATAACATTATAGTTCATCTAATACATTTTCTAGAATGCGATATGAAAAATAAATAAATTTTTCGATAAAAGAAGTATTTTAAAAAAATGCTGTTTTACCACCTTTTGATAACGCGCCCATTTTCAATATAATTTTTGACAAGTTTATAAGTTCAATGTTACAAAATAATGTTCCACTTTTGAATCAGGATATAAAAATTTACATTGGATAAATTTTTTATAATTTTCTGATAACTTTCATATTTTGATGAATAGTAAAATTACACTAAATTTTTCATAAAAACAACCTTTTTCATAAATAAAATTTATATAATTAAATAATAAATTAAATAATTTTAATGTATAAATATAAAATATTTTTACCATTTAATATAATGTTTTCTATTACCATTAATTTTAAATTTAATTCATAGGTAGAAACATTTCAATCATTGACAATGATTTAACTTTTAAAAACCCGTTTTCTTAACAACGAGATAAATTTTAAATTAATTACTGCAACTTCCATGTTTTGAATTTTGAAATTTCTTTACATATTTGGATTTAGTGGGTCAAAAATATGTTAATAGGTTACTTTTATTTTTTTTTTACATTATGAATAGTAACTACGGTAATTTGTATTTACTACAGTTAAATGTAAATCGGGTAATTATGTGTAAAACTAAGATTATAAAATTACCCTATAACCTGAAAAAAAATTATTGGATGAATAAAAGTCGACCCATATCACATAAGGGTATTAATAGATTCATTTCATGGTCTTTTGACCATGATAATGATATAATTATTATTAAAACCATAGAAAGTGAAATCATGTTACTCTCTTATATCTTATTAGTGTAATAATTTTAATTTACTGATAAACTTCATCAATCATCAAATATAAACAGTCTCCCGAAATATAATAAAATTATCCACATCATGAGTAATTATTTAGAATTTTTATTTATTAAATAATTATCATTAATGATGACACAATAGTGATGTTGAAATTATTTTATTGATTGAAATCTAAAATAAATGGTTTTAAAAATATTAAAATAATTATTATATGATATAATTAATGTTCTCAAAAAAATTTATAGATGAATAAGACATGTTATGATTCTATTAAATATTTTTCTTTGAATATATCATCTGTGTGAATTTTATTTAATTTCAAATAAATGAATTGTGTCAAAATTGACACAATTGTTATTTCATAAAAACAACATATTATAAAATTGTTTAAAATCAAAAATATATTTAAAAACAGTAAATTGAAATTTATATGGTCTAAAATGTCATAAAGTATCCAATTATGGAAAATTCACAACACATAACTATTTATTTATAATAATTTAATATTTAGAATATTATTACCACAAATAAAATTAAATAGATTAAATAAGGATAAATCAGGTTGATATGATTTAAAATTAAATACCAACACGTATAAATCTAATTTTTTGATGATATTACAACCCTATCTCATCTAATATTTGTATTTGAGTCATTTTTGAATCTTTTTTATGTGGGGTTTGAGTATATTATAAATTAATACTTTTGAGGTTTCCTAAAGTGCCCCTCTCCACTCTTATAAAAAGTCACCTCCCCCCTCACCTCCTCACAAAATTTTGAGCATTCGTGCATGGCCGAAACCTAAAAATTTATCTTCTCCACGTCCAAATAATCATAATATTGGTCTTGGTCATCTTCTAAGACCAACTTTAGTGCCCTAAGAAGAGGTTTAGAAGAGCCACTTCGAAGAAAAGGTGATATCCTTTACCGATTCTTCCAAATTTATTTATTCTTCTACATCCTTTTATTTATTTGATTCATTATAAAGTAATGACATCATTATCACTCGTTTAATTATATTTTATTATAAATATGAAACAACCAAATTTCACCATTCTATCAATCCTACAGAAAAAAAATCACTGTGAGTGCGCAAGTACGGAATACCGTCTCCACGCTATGGTGTAATCTGTTTTCCACCAAAACCGTACATGGATTAGTATAATATTGAAAATAATAACTATAAATAATTATTATAACATGATAATAATTATTAGATATTCTATCATTCACTCCAACACCATTCAATAATTATGGGAACGATATCGTCGCTCGTGCGTACGTACGGCTTACTGTCTCCACGTTGCGATGTGATTCATTCTACATGATCTTCATTTAAAATAATATTATATAAACAAATTGAATGAATAAATCTAATATATATAATAATAATATCATTCTATAAATTATGTATCTATAACCTAAAAAGAGGAATAATAATTTATTCGACAAAACACTCATAATAACATAATGCAATGAACACCCAAATAACAAGTAGAAATGAAATATTACTAAAAATGAGATAATAATATGACCATAAATGATTTCATAAAAATGTATATGATTCTGGAATAAGTCAATGACCTTGTTTAAATCATTATACAGGAGGTTCAGATACGTATAGAGCATTTCAAACCTAAGGTAAGGTAAAATCTTACAATCTCATTTTTATCTGAGGTTGTTTATACATCAGAATTTAATGGGGAATATTTGTCATACACATCCATTTTTCCACAATTTGAAATATTATTTACATCCTCCTACAATTTTTTAAATCCAATTTTACGTATTGGTGATTTTTTAGTAAAATTTATGAAATGAATCATTTATCATTTTAAGTACGAGATACTTTTTTGACGTTTCCGGCCAAAGTACAAGATGAATGTTTTTTAACTTATATTGTATTAAAGGATTTTAATGATTTCATAGAAAATTATTTCCATGAAGATTCCTTTACATGTTTTCATTATTATTTTCAATTAACTTCTTTTAGTTTAAAATTTTATGACATGTTGAGAATGAAAAAATGTTTTTTTAGTAGAAAGGATATTTTCCTCAAGAATGGAGTTCATGTGTTTTATCAATATTATTTTCCATCTAAGATAATATAGGGTTATATTTATAACCATATTATTACATTTATTTGATTATTTTATGATGGAGTATTTTTCTGAAGTTCTTTTATCTAATATGGATTATGATATGATGGCATGATGTTTAAGAATCCTATTTTATTACATGGGTTATGATATGATATATGATTTATGATTTTGTGGAACACATAATAATGGTTTAATTATAAGATGGGTGGGACCTATAACTCCCTCCAATTAATTGGGTAAATATTTATATCTCATGAGATAGACATGGATGAAATGACAAGTTAATCCGGTTCAGTGATACAGGACTGGAACAAGGATTGATCTCGGTTCAGTAATGGAATTTTTCTACTATGATTGTCTTGGAAATGAGTCATGACAAATATGAAATGATTTTCAATGATTATGTGTGTATAAAAAAATGTTTCATGTCTCATGTTATGAATAATGGGATCACATTACAATACTATGATTTATCCCATTGCATGGTATTATGATATCTTTTGCAGGATAAGATTTTCAAAATTTCATGTTCTTATGAATATGATATGATTGATATTTCCTTTGTTTGCCCTTACTGAGAATTTGAGCTCACCCATTGTATGTTTTCTTTTCCCCAGGTTAGGAATAATGGTATTAAGTTGGATATGCCAAAAGGGACTCTAGATATGATAAAATAAATGGGAGAAAATGTAGATGATTTAGGAACCAGTTGTTTATGTTTCCCAGTTTCTAAAGACATTATACCAATAATGTCCTATCATGGTATTGTTATATGTTGTAATAAGTAATCTTCAATTCTGAACTAATAATAATGTATGTAATGTATGGGTCATTATATTCGAGATATTGTGTCATTCGATTATCTATATCGATTATAACTAAAAATGATGTTCATGTTACATGGAGTTCCTCCTTAAATTGTTTTTGACGATGATCCCATGATCACTTCAAAATTTTGGAAAAGCCTTCAGAAGTCTTTGGGAAAGGAATTAAAATTCAGTATATGTTTTCATCCTCAGTCAGATGCATAGTTATAAAAAATGATTTAGACTTTGGAGGATATTTTTTGAGTATTATCAATTTATTTATATGGATGTTGGGATCAGTATGCTACTTTATCTAAATTTTAATATAATAATAGTTTTCATTTCATTATAAAAATTTCATTTTTTGATGAATTATATGGGAATCGGTGTCGAACTTATTCAGTTTGGGATGAAGTTCAGGAAAGGATATTGATGTGACCAAAAAATAGTAGAGGAAGTGGATGATTTAAAATTGATGATCCAACAACAGATATTGATAGATAAAAGTAGGTATAAATACTAGAAAGATAATAGGCACAAAACTTTCCATTTGAGGTCTATGATCAAATTATTCCTTGAATCTCACTACAAAAAAGTGGTATGATTTTGGGTAAGAAAGGGAAGATGAGCCCACGGTTCATTGGACCATGTGAAATATTAGAGAATGATGGTGAAGTTTCATATCAAGTAGCTTTCACTCAGAGTTTTTCTCAGGTAGACAATAATTTTCATGTTTTGATGTTGTGAATGTGTGTGCTAGTTTTATCTCATGTTTTGATCTGAGAAACAGTTCAGTTGGAAGAGAATATTTTTAATGAAGAGAATCCTGTTTAGATTCTTGATCAATGAGAACAAGTATTTCAGAATAAGTTAATCCACCAGGTTAATGTTATATAGATAAAAAACATTTTTAAAGAAGAATCCAGGGAATCTAAAATGCTACGAGGGAAAGGATCAATCATTTTTCTTATATGAAAATAAATTTTTGTTGACGAAATTTACAGAATATGGGAAGAATGTAACACCACACAGTTTTATAAAAAAATTTATATTCATAATATTTTTATTCTCTAATTAAATAAACATTGTTTTATATAAATATTGTAAACTATCTATTATGCATATTTTTATCACTTATATGATATGAAATTCTGAAAACTGACATATAATATTGTGATCAGTAAGTTATTTGATTATAATAGAAACAAGATTATTTTTTGGTGAATAGTAACATAACCATATGAATAGTACAATGAATCTTATGAATATTAAATCTTAATATTATATTATATTATTATTGTTATATGATAATGAAATAATCATTAAATTTTTATGGTGACATTAAATCAGTTGTATTTATAGATTTTTTTTTTGAATACAATATCAAATTATTATAAAACAAGTTCGCCATATTTTGAAAATCATACTCTAAAAATCGTTTTCATTTGTGAATTATACACATAGAAAAATAGAGGTGGTGAATTTTTGGGATATTTTTGAAATACATGATGTTTTGGGGATTAGTGAAATTCGATAATTATGAAATATGGTAAATTACTGAATTTTTAAATCAGAAATGAGTCATGGATGATGTAAATTGATGTTGGGTAGAACTCACATATACATATTAATATTTTGGGTCACATTAATCCACAATTTTAATATTCTGGTGAAATATATTAAACTAATGATTTAAATAATTTAAAACCCTTCCTCTCCTCCCGTATAAATATAACACCCCCCACTTCGACCCAAACCTCTCAAGTTTTTTTTATTATAAAATCTTTTTCCAATCCCCTTTGAAATTATCTTCACCATGTCTAAGACATTTTCTTATTACAAAAAGACCAAAACCAAAAGGTCATAAAATTAATCTGAAGGAGAAGATATCAAGATGTGGGAATCCTCTTTCATTTTATTATGTTTTCTGTTCAATTCCTTTTTATTTCATATACTATCTTACACAACCATTATCCATGATGTATGAAACAACTAGAATATTATATATTATGGATGTTATAATTTTTATGGAAAAAATAATTATCATTCGTCTGCTCATCATCCTTTTCTTCTAAAAATAAAAACTCCGTACATGATTTTCCAATTTACCAAAATCATGGACGATGTGTTTAAAATTTTCATTACATCCTTCAAATATAATTATGAAACCTTTTAAATCCCTGATACAAATTTTATAGTGTATGATATATATTTTTTATGTTTTTTAGTTATCATATATACATAATATTAGTGTATATAATGAAACTGGTTCATAATTATTAAAGAACCTCAAAAATATTCTTAATGGATCTCAATAATGATTTATCTGAATATTCATTATCATATAATATAACAAAAATGATTTATAGAATAATTTATTATTATGGTAATATATTAATATTATTTAATTCATATTCTATAATTTCATTTCCATACAACATGGAAATAAAATACAAAACCATCCTAGGAAATCATTTAATGAATTCAACCAAAACAATGGATAAAAAAATAAAAAAAATTAATGTGTGAAATGATGTTACTAAATGATCATATAAGGTCTTAAAAACATGAATATGTTTCTAAAAGATATTAATTAAATCCTTTTGATCATGAAAAATTTAACATCTTTTCCCATCTCACGCATGAACCGGTGGCCAATCCAGTCTCCACAAGACCTCAAGTGGGTCTACCCAAACACTAGAGGTTTCCGACTAGCAACAAGGGTCTATGGATATTCAATGGGAATACAATACACTCTTATCAAAAAAATAGTGGAAAATATCAGAAAATGGGAAACTAACATGAATAATGAGAATTCAGTGGAAGACATAATTTTATAAATCTTGTAGGAAAAAATGCCCATAGGAAATGTTATAAAATGCATGCATGTTATTAAGGTACAACTATGAAAGGGATAAAAAATACATCATGATTTACATTTCAATTAAGAAAGAAATAAATTATAACTCATTCCATGACGGAGATATCCTTGAGAATCTTGAGCTTATGCTCGGTCCTCGGCTCCTATCACCCATGTATATGAAAACATCACAATACTGTGACAAATAAAATCTACTTGGGTACCCCAATGCAATTACACCCCGAGTAGGGATTGAGATATAAAACACAAAAGGCCTAGACAACTAATGTCAACCCCAAATCTAGAAAATCTATTAATAATTTAAATAGTTTGAAATCATTCATAGATAAAGTAGTACAATGTAACTATATACCCATGTACCTACTTCAGCCCTTAGTTGGTGTTTGAACCTGATTTATACATCTTCTATGCATACATAATACTCATCACACATCCATTTTCAATTAGTAATTATTGAATCCTCATTAAATTACATAACCCACATTAGTTGATATTCATTATTTAACTGTATAAATCTCTGGGTTCCCCTGGATACCAGAATCTCAATACCTACCCTGGCAGTGCCGGGGTCTACAACATTATCTATATTCAATCCAAAATCGTTACATTAAACTGATTTAAATAACTATCTAATTCAGTTCATGTACATCCGATTTCACCCATAGTCCAGTGTGAATTAATGGGTCTATAACGTCATGTTGACCACCTTCATTAGTATTTGGAGCATCAGTTATTATCTCACAACCCAAGGGTATTTGGGGAGTTAGTCCTTGTCCCACAAAAGAATATTTGCATGCAAAAAAGGGGTGAAACACAATGTATTGCCCCTCATGAATATTATGAGAACTAGTCTCTATCTCTCAACCCATTTATCAATCATACATACATATTTATCATTGGTGTTGAATTTTATGTGTTACACCAAAAGACCAACCATTAATTAATTCATACAATAGTTAATCAAATCAGTTAATAATTGAAAATATAATTAACAAAATGAAAAACACATAAAATAATTCTACAATTAATTAACTATTCATACTCTTAATTGTTTATAATTTATTAACAATTAAGTATTCTTAACCACAAGCAAGCCAACTAGATAATTATCTAAACCGTTATCTATCCAAATTCCATAACCAAAAACATAAAAATTAATTTACCAATAAATTATCATTATTTCGATACTAATCAAATATATTATGTATATATACAAAAAATATTAGTTAAAACAACAATTAACTAAGTATGCATTACAATTAATTAATATTTCAATTAATTGATCTACAAATCTATTAACATCCCAAAATTAGATTTCCAAAATATTAATTATCCCCATCCATATATCATTTCTCCATAATTAATTTCCACTATTAATTATTTAATTCAATTACTAGAAATGAAAATAATTAATTCACCATTAATTACATCAATTTATCTTATAGGGATTATAACATTAATTTATTTAAAAAATTTATTTATCACATCATTTTAATTTAATTAATTCACAATTAATTAACATGTCTCTACAAGGTCAATATCCCTAAATTATTTCATTAATTAATTAAAAATTTTATTGTTCCTCATCTTCCCATGAGTAATTAAGCATTAAAATATTCATTCCATGACATCAACCCATCATATATTAGTACTAAAAGAAATATATATGGAAAACTCAAACCACATGTAAACATGATATAACACTACCATTTCTTCTTTGGTTTGATGGTAGCGTACCTCAATCGAGGGGTTTTGTTAAATAATGTTGATACAAATTATCAAATAAAACACTTTTGATAATTATAATTTTAAATCATTAAACATGATAAATTCACATTATGAGGAAGTCAATACGAATACACCACTACATTGATTAAATTTATAATAAAATTATAGTAAGAAATTTATTAATTCATTTTTATTGTTAATGACTTAATAAAGGGACCCTAACCTAGGGTGGAACAAGATTGAAAACATATCCCTTTGATTTACTTGGTGGAAATGGGTTTCCATTGGCACAAAGTCTCACATACACGTCATTAACCAAAACCCATAAAATAGTGTTGTGGGGACTAATGTACACCCAAAATATTAAATGCAACACAAAAACACCATAAGAAACTAAATCATGTTGTGTGAAACAAAATAATAGGTTTTAAACCATACCCAAAATAGAGGTGATAATCTAAAACTGACCCTAAACACTTCACCTTTGACGGTGGTAGTCGGAAAACAGACCAACAGTTCTAGAGGAGCTCATACACAACCCTAGAAATGAAGAAACACAGAAACCAAATTAAACTCGGGCCATAGGATTTTGGCCGAGAAAAAAGTGGTAGATAGGAGTCAAATATTCTATGTGAACCACGAAATATATGTAGACAAACTAAACTTGATGATGTAGTCTTTTTTTGAAGAGTCTGAGAGGAATCATCGCAATAAAAAACGATGTTCGTTAGAGGAGGTGTCACGCCAATGAGGGGGGATGCACTGCTAAAAGGGTTCTTCCTAGATGTGATATGCATAGAAGGATGGGGTCTGGATGAGGGAGGTTTTTGACATGAAGTCGCTGCAAAAAGAAGGTGCCACACCAAGGTAGTGGAGGAGCACATGGAGGAGGATGCTGGTGCGCGTCTCCCATAGAGGAAAAAACCGGGGGGTTCGCGCACTGTCCTTGTGTTCCTTTCCTCTCAATTTCCCTAATAAGTAAACAAAATCCTAATAAAAAAATTGAAATAATTTAATAATCCAAATAAAATGTACTATTTTTACCATACTCATTTAATATAACATTTCAGCATTAATTATTCTACATCGCTATAAGGAATAACCAATACTTTTTTAACACATCAAAATAAATAAATTATCACCAATGGAATTTAATTAAATAATAACTCTAACTCATTTAATTAATTAATTATCTCAATATAAATTAATGAAATAAAACCTTCAATTGACAATAATTAATTAAAATATTATTAACCATTAATGAAAAAAAACTCAATTTCACTGTTAATATTTAAATTCCTTATTACCTTGAATTTAAAAAAAATTAATACCAAATCACCATTTATTCTAGATTTAATATTATCATTTAATATTATAATTCATTGACAACCTTCAACTCCAGATTTACACATCATTTAATATTACCATTTAATATTATAATTATTTGATAACCCCCAACTCCTCATTTACATGTCATTTAATTAAATTATCTCAGCTTTAATATAATTAAATGAAACCCCAAACTACTAATTTAATTAAATTCATTTCAACATCAAATTAATTAAATGAAACGACTGTAATAATAACGATAATTATTATTAATTAAACAATTTGATAAAAACCAATAATCCCCACTACACATCATTTAATTAATTTCCATTTAACTCAATTTAATTAAATGAAACCATTGTTTCATAAAATTAATTGAATCCCACAATATCATTATTATTATTCTTCGTAATAATAATAAAACCTATTATTAATAATTATTATTATATTCATAAAACCATAATAGTAATAATCATATTATTATTATTATTCAATCTTAGATAAAATCCATCATCTCTGTAAAATAAAAACGCTTCATTATTAATTCTCAAAGTCCATATTTAATTAAAGGTATTTTTATAAAATATGAAACTAGTCACTAAAAAAATTTCATTGAGATACCCAATGTCCACTATAATATCAAATAAATGTTATACCCCGTTAATAATGAAATTAAAATATTTTAACATCCAAATAATTTATGACACATTCATAATATTTAGAAAATGTTTAGTATTAACACATTATTTTTTTAAACAAAAATGTCCCATTTAATATTATTTACTAAAAATAAATTAAATATTAAACTCAGTAAGCTGCATGGGTTGGACCATAACCATGTGCAGCCAGAGCATATCCATCAATGTTTACTTTTTCTGATCTGGTGCTCCTGAGACTTATTGGGACACCCATAAAAATTATCAGTTATTATAAGATGTCCAAAAACAACCCATTTAAGTGTTCTAATACACGGAATAATGTCATGGAGATCAGATTAAAAACTAACTCATCAATACATAGAAAAATAATCAAACACCATTGTAATTTTATGCCGGTTCAATAACATGATATGTTACAATAAAAGAGTTTTATACCCGATTGAAGTAAGACAAACCATATGTATGGGAATTCTTAACCCAAATTCCATTATTTGGGTTAACCGTCTACTTAATTATTTATGAGTTACTAGGAATATTTTGGGTAATAAATATTTTTTATATTATATTATAATATGTGTATTTATAGTGTTTAAATATACCACATTCATTCTATTTGATTCTTAAATCAATTATACATATGGTACATTTCATATTATATCATCTTTAAAACTGATATAAAAAACAAAGTGAGTTTTTTATGATAGTATTATTTTTTGATGATTATAATATGGTTCATATAAATTGTTTATGATGAAGGGTGGGACCTATATCTCCATCCAATTCATTTTCTATGTGTTTGTTTTAGGTCTGTTGTATGGTTACAGTAGGTGTAAATACAATGGTTACAAAATAAGGTAATCATTAAGGATATATTGTAAGGTAGATGTGAGGGTAACAAATCATATATTATCCAAGAGGGTTGTCAGATTATGTATATAATTATCCAATATACATATATGGATCTATTTATGTTCATTATTATTTATGTAAATTTCATCAAAATATCAGGTTTCCCAAATTATGTATACATTGGGTTGAAGAATGCATTTTTAAAATGATTTCATACATATACAATTATTATTGGACTTATGTTTTCATTGCTTTTTTTTGTATCCCATACTGATAATTTTGTGCTCATCCTATTTTTTTAAATTATTTTAAAATTTCATAATGTTGTGTAAAAAAATAAATAAGTTATGTTAATTGTTATTAGGATATTTAAAATAAATCATGTTGTTCGTTCTGATTGAAAACATATATTGTAGAATAAATTCATATTTTTTTAATGGTACAAACTTAATATGCATATTGGATGATATAAATGAATTACATACTAACAATCAAAAAATATAAAACAAAACGATCATTCAAAATTTATAAAGTTAAATATAATGGAAATAACTAGAATGCGTAGTGTTTATGACCAATAATATATAATAATAATACAATGATAACATTAACCATATCTAAAAACAGAAAATCATCATGTCTGCTATTCCAAAATAGTAAAATGAAATACTCTACCTCTAAAACCGATTTTTATTTCACCATCCTAGGATCCGCTATAACTGAAGGAAAATAGAACACCTTTAGTGGAGAGGGGTGAATCAGTGTGTTAACTTTATCTTCTAAACTAATGGATCTTGTCCCAACGTTGTTTGGAACCTGTTAAATATGTCTGTAGAGAATGTGTGGAAAATAAAAAATCACAAGAAATTCAATGACACATCAATTTTACATTGTTCACCACTAAGGGCTATATCAAAGGATCATACGCCGACAGTGAGTTAGTAATACCAAAACCACTATTCTTCACTATTTGTGTAATACATGATTTTATCATAGTCACTCTATTTCAGGCGAACTCCCTTTATATTGTTCAGCGATAGCACACCATGTCCCTCGAATCACTTCTACTGACTCAAATGTGCTGAATAATCTTGAAGAATTTTCACTTAGTTTATTGACATGGTGGGTGCTTCGATGGTATAACATTAATTCATGCATCCTCAACTGTAAATGAATTCACTATTGAAAGCCAATAATCACTCAAAGATGTAATTTAATTTCCCATACACTGATATGTTATGAAGATTAATTTTGAAAATTGATTTGACAATTTTTATGATTCATTGGGTGTTCTGTGTACTATTGTTGTTTCTGCATACCATAGTTATTTGCATGTACCATCCAGCTCCTCCTCATACCATCTTTATCTTCTACATACTATCCAGCTCCTTCGTGAACTGCATTGCTCTGTGTTCCTACCTACTCCACATACTCCTCCACACCTTTGCATACTATCCTTCATTCCATGTAGCCTTTCTCCACCATGTAATGTGGGAGCTTCCGGCGCAATTCATGCACCCTATAGCGGAATATTTTCCTATGCGGATGAGTCTCTCCACGTACCGTCTTCTCCTCCACAAACCACTTCAGTCACCTCCAGATTACTTCCTAAAATATTACTAAGAAAAATCCTCTCATAACAAATGGAATTACTATTCATTAAGTAGGAATGTAGCTCCAAAAATTTCCCTAAACAGATTTACCAAAACATTCACTGTGGGAAAATCATAACTCTATCTGTGTAGAGTGAGCCTCCATCCGGTACCAATCATGTTTTACGAACAAAAACAATCCCATCAACCCGGATCATTCTACATACCACATTCCTTCACCTTGTACCTTCGCGATGAACCTTTTTTCATTTCCAACTTTATCATTCAGCATGCCACATACCAAATTCTTTTACCACATACTATTTCTGCGAAATGTTTTCATTTCTAAACACTACTCTACGTACTGTTCCCATAGATTCCACTGCATACCACGAAACTTCACCTTGTACTACACACCATCAATGCATACCAAACACCTTCACAGCGTACCTCATTCCTTCATCATGTGACATGCACCTTTACTGCATTCCATTTCCAAAGTCTAGATTTTTTAGGTGAAAATATATTGAAAACACTAGAAAACTATGGCACCATTAATAACACTCTCAACCTCAATCATATGACCTCATTCCTTGGAAACACCCTATTTATATGTGTACAGATTGACTACCAATGATATTCAAAACTCCATTATTATCTACAAATAACATTGGTTCCAAAAATCTGTCCTTTGGGTTTGTTGGAAATATCTTGACAAATTCACTGTAGCTCCAGCCACAATCAATACATGAACTGTCATGAAACAACTCATCCATCAATCTATGTCTACGTGACTAGTGGTCGGTAAAGAAAACAAGGGAGAAGACATGAACTGAGTTCTCATCCATTTCCTTTCTCCACCGTAGTGGCATATATGGTGATTTGTATTCTCAATAATTCATGTTTTCTGTAAGAAAATGATCATTCTCCATAGAATTTATCCATTCTCCCCCAATGGTAATAAATAAAAATTCTAGTTATTTAAACATTCTAGAGCACATAAGAATCTACACCTAGATCATATCTCCCTCTAAACCTAAAACACATCCATAAACAGATTATCATAGTGAAACCAATTGGGGATTGGGGAGTCTCGTAACCTACTTATGCGCTGGGAGGTGGATGAACAGCGATGTTCAAACAATGTTTCTGAAACATAGCTGCTGACAGTGGCCTGGTCATATTATTAGCCACTTTTCCTCAGTTATCACATGTTCCATTTTGATAATGCCTTGATAAAAATTTTCCATTATTAATTGATATCTGATATCAATATTTTTCTGACGAGAGTGATGAACATGATTCTTCGTAAGATCAATTGCACTTCTATTATCACAGTAAACCACCAGTTGTTTTTTCATCTCATCACCTATGTAACTCAGTTGTGGCTTCATCTAGAGTAACATATTGTATGTATTTGTAGCATATATATATTTAGCTTCAGCAGTACTATGTGACATAATTTCTTATTTCTTGAATAACCATCCCACACATTTCAACCCAATATAGATTTCTCTGCCACTAGTAAATTTTGTTTACACTATATCTCAAGGCCATTCAAAATCAGAAAATGCATATAGTTCATTTTCTCTTCCTGCAGCAATGTATAGCCCATAATTATGTGTATCTTGAATATATCTCAAGATTGTTTTCATTTCCTCCATATGCTATTCTATAATATTACTCTGACATTGGTCTGCAAGGCACACGACAAATACATTATCTGGTCATGTCACCATCATGTACAGTAGGCATCCATTGAATATTATATACATGGTTGGACCAACAACAACCCCTTACCCATTCTTTCAGAGCATTAATCCAACGATCATCGATGTCTTCTTTAGATTTTAATGATGCATATTGAAATTATTTAAAATCTATATTGCATACTTTTCGTGAGAAATAAATGTGTAATCCTTCTTATGATGTACCTGCAATTCTAAAAAATATTTGAGTTCTCCAATCAGGGACATTTGAATTTCAGATTTCATGTGATTTGAAAATTCATCCACTGATCCACATATGCTTCCCCAAGAATATTATCATTCATATACACCAATACCATGTACTGATCCTGTTGAGAGTTATTTACATTGAGATTATGATCCACTCCTCCTCCTTTAAACTAACCCTTTCTCAAATAATATTTCAACTGAGAGTACCATGCCCGTTGTTCCTGTTTCTGTCCGTAAAAAGAGATTTAAATAATTATCAAACATTCAGTTCATCATTTCCATGTAAGATCCCTATGGGGTTTTCTATGTAAACTACTTCCTCCAACACTCCCTTTAAGAATATTATCTTAACATCCATTTGATACACTTTATAACCTCATTGGAATTCCATAACAAGAAATAGCATGATCGACTACAATATTACTATAAGAGGAAATGTATCCTCAACATCAATGACTACAATTTTTCAATATCCTTTACAGACCAAGTTCGCCTTATTTCTGATAACATTTCCATGTTTAAAAAATATGTTCTTGAAAATCCACTTCGTACCATTAACATTATGATCTTCATTTATTTTTAGAAGATCCATAGTCTATATTTTTGAAATATGATATAACTATTTATTAATTTTATTTACCCATGACTCCTCCATTGTAGCTTCTTCAATTGAGGATGGTTCAACAATTGATAGAATTTCAAAATGGGAATTATTAATCTTTCTCTCTATTTGTGTTGGTGCATTCCAATCCCCAAAATTTTTGGACTGATCAATCCCTGCTCTTCGATTTCTACTTTATTGTTCAAGATAATTCTCTCCACCTATGGATTCCTCATCAGATTTTTCATCAATGTAAACATCATGATGTGAATCTTCAGAGTATTTAAAACATTCATCTCCCTCTGTATTAGCATTTGTTCCACATTCACATACTTCAACATCTTCTATCACATCAGCATAAGAATTCCATCAAGAATTATTTTTTTCTATTAAATGATCATTACATCACTACATTCCACAATTCTTCTGAAGTGATTATTGGAACCCATATATTATTTGTTGTTCATTTATTATCCAAGAACTATTCGGTTGTCTGCATTTGATCCATACGTACCTAGATTTCCTTCTTTTTTTCGCATTATACATTGGCATCTGAAAACAAAAAAAAAATTCAAAGAGGGATTCCTTCCATAAAAAAATTCATATGGTGTATTTTTCTCAGCCATATATATCCCTGTTCAATTTTAAATATACAATAGTTTTTGAACTACATCATTCTAGTAATGTTGAGGAATACGACTCTCGATCAACATAGTTCTCTCCATGTTATTTACCTGTCAATTTATATGCTCAAAAACTCCATATTTTTTATGGATTTCTCAAAGCATCCACCTCATGTTGTATCTCACGCCTCTCTAAGAAATTTTCAAATATAATGGATGTGTATTCCCCTCCATTTTCAAACCACTGGACATTGATCTTCTATCAATTACGATTCTCCTTTAGTGGACGATAGGTTTCCATGAAATTAAAAACATGTTGCTTCCTTTGAATAACGATAACATATGAAATTCCTTTCAAATCATCAATGAAAAAAACAAAGATCCATTAATCATGTGTTCCATAAAAATTTATCGGGCCACATACATCTTTATGGATGAGTTCAAGGACATATTATGCTCTATTATTCTATGGATGGGAGGAACTGTAGACCAGTTTCCCTCACATGAACGCATCACATATCTATTCACATTCATGACTCATATTAGTGACATCCATGACAATATACAGATTAGTTATGTTTTCCATGTCATTCTAATTGATGTTCCCCACTTCATAATTCTCTAAGTTGTTTTCCTCTTCAACTGTTATGTAGAAAAAGTTCTTATTTACTGTCAACCTGATATAAGTTTCCATATGTCTTACACATTTCATGAGAGAATTATAGGAATTTCCTCTTATATTACATCCATTATAATTGAATATCACAATAATACCTAAGTCTCAAATTTCCACACACTATGTTTATTGTGACGTAGACTTTATACATAAAGGACATCATTTTTCTTCAACTCTACATTAGATAGATCAGTTATTCCACTGCCTTTTATCTTCAAAGCACCATCTTTACTGAACCTCACTGTTCATCATCCTTCTTCATGAAATTAGTTAATAGGTCTTCATTACCCATTATGTAGGATGATAATCCTCTAATAAGAATCCATGTTTTGTTCTTTGTAGCTTTGAGGGATACTTCTGCAAAATTGTACTTCTAGATTATAATATTTTCATTCCATAATATATTATATTGAGTGCAAGATGTTGGGACCCTTCCAATTCTCTTTTCCGTGAACATGGGTTCTTCATATGAACATTCTTCTTCCATAAAAGAAAAACTATTTTTAATAACAACATCATCATATTGATGTGTATTGACATGTTTCTGATCATTGAATGAATTTCTTCTATCAGAGATTCTCCTTCAATACACAACTTTATGACCAAAGTCTTAATAGTGAAAAATATATCAATAGAAATTATTTATTCTACAAGTTGTAGGATATTAATATTTTATCCTTTTTGAACTCATAACTCATCTCTATTCATATATTTCCTTACCATTTCGTAGTATGACATGGTATGGCCCTAAGAGCCCCAAAACAGACATATTATGAATGGAAATGTCATATCACTTCTATTTCTCTAAATTCTTTCTTCCTTAAGAGAATAGTTTTACTACCTATAATTTCTGTATTCTCTAAGACAATCTTCAGTTCTCCTTTCATTTTCTTTTGAGGGATCCTTTTTTTAGCACTTCTAGTGGATTTTCTTCATGATAAACTTTCATCTTTCATATATTCGGGTTCACATTATTTATAGAAATTGACGTTTTATCATCAAAACCAATTCCACTATTTCCCATGAATGTGGGTCTTTGATCACTGAAGACCATTTCAACTTTATCAAAACCACGATTTTCTATCTCTATCAGCTCAGCATCTGAGAAACATCCAAATTTTATTTTCTTCATTGCATTATTTGAAATTGATTCACTTTTGAGTTTACTTCTCATAGATAAAAATTCTTCTTCAAGTCCATAAGTAGTCTTGGACATATCCTCCAGTATCGAGGTAAGGACATTGATGACTTTTTATTATTCATCAATTATGTGTTATAGTTCTACAAAATCATCAGTTCTTTCAAGGATTGGTGATTGAACATTCACTAGTTCTTCAATTAGTTCAATTTTCACTTCCATCTAATCAATATATTTATATGATTCCTCCACCATTTAATTCCACTTATTATGTCTCTTAAATTTAATCTCATGATTTCGAAAATCATCCTTATGTTGAAACATAGGATCAAAATTATTAGTCAACTGATTATCTCTAAAATTTCTTATTAATGGTTCTGACTATTGAATGGTTTTAATCATGGAGACACAATTTCCGGTCTAAAATTTATATTCTTCATCCTCAAAAAATTTATTATCATCATTATCCTTGTCATAGTCTGAAACCGTCTTCTGTACTTTCTATTCAAATTCGAGGTGTCCTTTTTTTGTAGAATCTCTTCTATGGATTCATTATGTTTTCAAATTCACTTTCTTAATGATCAAATTTTCTTAACCACTAGGAATCAATGTAACTAAGTCTTCCTCAAAAAAACAAGCTATGGGTAACATGTGTCAATATTTCCATAATTCCTTCTTGAGCATCTTGGCATTGAGAGAAAGAGTTTCATTTTCCTCCTCAACAGTATCACTTCAATCTCATGAATCTTTTATTTTGTCCATGAATTTGAGTTCCATCTCCATGCTCACATGAGTCATAGCTTATTTTGGTTTGATATTCATTTCATAAGATGATATATTGATCAGCAGATCATCAACTAAGAGATTAGAGAGATCTCATTCCTCACAGGCTTACACCATTGCATTATAATGGGGTGGAATTATTCTAACTATTTTCTTCACTATGTCAATGTCTTTGATTTCATCCCTCAAACCACAAATTTCTCTTACAACATCAGTAATTCGATTGAAAAAGGATATTTCATTCTGAAAAGGGCACATCATCATATCATCATACTAATTTTGTGTATCATGATATTTTTCCTTCATCACAATGTTATCTCCATCATAAATATTTTCAAATTTATCCAACATTGACTTAGCAGATGTGAAACTCATTTACGTTAGGTAAATCTATTCATAATGGACTTTAGTGAGAGAATTTTGTGATTTTTAATTAGCATCGATCAATTTACTATCTGTATTTTTCATCTATAGTCTTGTAGGATCAACGACTTGTATTCACATCATAGTAAAAAATATGAATTCCATTCCAAGATATCATAGGTGATATTGCATCCATTTTTTCAATATATGAATACTAATTTCATAGAAGAGGGTGACTCTGAAAACATTGATTGGATTCACTATGACAGTATAAGACAAAATCAACACCATCTGCCATTACGGATCTGATACCACTTTAAAGACCCCAAAAACACCCTGAGAAGGGAGTGGTTAATCAGGGTGTCAACATTTTCTTTTAAACTAATGTATCTTGTTCCCTCATTGGTAGGACCCTTTTTAAACCTATCTTAAGAGTATTTGAGGAAAATAAACAATGACATGAAAAGAATCAACACATCAATTTTACATGGTTCACCAGTAAGGGCTACTTTTATGGAACATACGACGACAGTTTTTCGTTCATACGAAAACCACATTTCATCACAATTTTTGGAATAAAATATTTTTGCACAGTCACTTTGTTCTAGGTGCAGTATCTCTAAAAGGTTCAGGGATAGCACACTGCGTACCATAGATCAAATCCTATGACTTCCCCTTGCTCACTTCTCAATAAGAATAATCAGTCAATTTATAGACTTAAAGGACACTTCAGTGATTTAGAATTAATTTATGCATCCTCAACTATATATAGATGCTCTGTTGAAGTCCCATAATCACTCAAAAATATAATTTACTTTCCCATACAATGATATGTTATGAGGATTAATTTCGCAAACTGTTTATTCCAATTTTATGCTTCCTTGAGTTTTCGGTGTACTGAAGCTATTTCCACATACAACATCTATTTTTGTATACCGTCCAACTCCTACACATTACATTCAACTCCTTATCGTACCGTCCAGCTCCTCCACGTACCATCCATCTCCTCCGTGCACCGTCCAGCTCCTCCGCGAACTGTTCTGCTCCGCGTTCCACCCTACTCCATGTACTGCTCTACACCTCCACGTACTATCCTTCGCTATATACTTTCTTGCTCCATAGCATAATTTGAGAGATTACTTCATGAACCACACACCCTTTTGTGGAATATTTTCAGTATTTGGATGAGTCTCTCCACGTTTCGTCTTCCCCTCGGTGAACCCCTTCGGACATCGCTAGACATTATCCTGAAATACTAATATTCTATATCCACTCTTATTATAAGGGAATATTGTTCCTTAAATGGGCATGTAACACCGCAAAATTCACTAAAATGATTTAAGAGAATTTTCAATGTTAGAAAAGCATAACTCCGTCTCTGTATGGTAACCCTCCAACACATACCGATTATGTTTCGTGAATCTCAATAATCCCTCAACCATCATCATTCCGCGTCCCACATGCCTTCAGCATGTACCATCACTACAAACCATTTTTCATTTCAACCTTCATAATTTGGTGTACTGAATTTCTTCACATCATACTGTTGCTGCAGATAAATGTCATTTCCATTCACCACTTGATGTACCCTTCTAGATGCCTCTACCGCTTACCGTGCAACATCACTACATACCGTGCACAATCACCATGTACCACACACCTTCACCATGTAACATGATCCATGAAAACATACTTCATTCCTTTACTTCATACCATTACCAATGTCCATATTTTTGAATATCATAAATAAGGAAAACACTAGAAAACTATGACACCTTAATTACAACTTTTAGTCTCAATCATAAGACCTCGTTACTAACAAACTCCCTTGTTATCCTTGTGTAGATTGAAAAAAAAAACACAAACCAAAATCCATTTTTTTCAACAAAAAACCTTGGTTCTAACAATATGTAGGGCCTTGGGTCCTTTTTCCATAATACCATGCACTTGCCTCTCTATATGGACGATTCTACAGACAAGTATTGTGGGTCTATAAGGGTATAATAAGGATTCCATACCATTATATCATTGTAAAACCACAGAAAAATATCTATACATATAAAGACCATTATTAAATTTAAATGAATTATCCAATTTAATATACAAATAATAAAATAAGGGAAAGGATTCAATAATTTGTATAATACATAGTATGTTAGGTATTAAAACAGATATTACCCCCTAATACCCAAACTAAAATATTTCTTAAACAATGACATGAGTCAAACCTGGTCCTGACATCCTGAGATTCAACCAATATGACCATGAATTACCTTTATCGTGGTAACTTCCTTAAACCTCTACCAGAAAATGTATCATCTTCTCAGGTTTACAAGGGTCTTAGGGGCCTAAACATGGATAGAGGAAAGCTCTATATGCCACCAATTATAGTATCTAGAAACTAGATAGAATGTAAAATAGTGTATGTAGACGTAAAAGGTAAACTAAATAAAGTGGGAAATTAGAGAATTGGGTTTCATATTTAAACCATTTTTAACTAATAATTTTATTCATTATTTTCAATAATTTAAACTATATAACCAAACTATATTTGGAAATGATTAGATGGTAATACAATGGAATCATGATTTCCCAATATGACATCAGAAATCTTTCAATATTTATTGAAAAAAACCTATTTTTTACATACTAAACTATGAAAAAACTTTGGGGCCTATAGTATCAATAATTCCCAACAAAATATTTTGGAGCATAATTCAAATTTTATAGTCATGCAATACATCATTGGGGACCAAACCATTAGTCTATCATGAACTTCATGAGATGAGGAATTTTACAATACCCCAGACATAGTATTTTCAACATGTACATTATATATTTATCATATAGAAAATTTACACATATCAACACCATATTTACCATGGAATCAATGGAACATTAATACCAAACCATTGTTCACATAATACTCAACCATTTTATTTAATAATTAAACTCCAAAAACTAATTCCCTAGATAATGGAATCCAAAATCACCTTATTAAACATTTTTCTTTTCATAAAATATGAAATAATTCCCCAAAGATTTCATTTCCATTTATAACCAAATAAATGTTACTTTAATCAATTTCACAATGATGGGAATCCACAACCCATTTTCAAGACATCATTTAAAATATATTATGAACCCATTATTCAAATCAATTTTTTTTCAAGATCAACCATTCAAACATTACCAACATCAAAACATTATTTTAATACACTGGTTATCAAAAAAATTGAAAATAAAATGACATCAATTAAACCATTTAAAAAATTATTCAGTCATTTCAAATAATAAAAAATATGAACATTCCAATGATATCTCTTACCATACCTATTATCCATGTACTATATCCTAACCATTAATATTAATTAATTTCATATCTCTACATTTACAGATTCATTGGAAAATTTCCCGGCACCCAAATTAAACGATGGGTAGCCCTTGGTATTGGATCATATTCTTGATGAACCAAATGTGATCATTGAAGTTACTCTCACATTAATATATGGTCAAAATTATATTAATTTGTCAAATAAATTAAAAATAACCTAGATAGTACAAATTAATAACCACATAAACATATAATATATCAAGAAAATCATAAAAATAATGCATACCACATTACTCATTCTCATATGGTAAATCTTGTAAAACCTTAGTGATTGATCATATCACAAACAATCATTAACATACATGATGGGAATATGTGTGAAAAGGGGGTTTTAGTGACTCAATATGAGAGAAAGTATTCAAAATTACCTCCTCCAAAATATGTATATATGGAGCTGGAGACATACCTAGAATGTAAATTATACATATATATCACTAAAATTCGTCAATTATTGAATAATAAGCCCTTATGGAGGGGTAGGGTGATCCTATTTAATCACCCATGATGTATGGTGTTGAATGGGGGAAAATCAAATGTGAATAATATTATCTATGAAAGGGAGATGGGAAAAATCATACCTTTTGAGGTGCATCATTTGACTTCCCTATTTTCCAAACTATATTCCAATATTGCGGCTCCCTATATACAAGTGTAACTTCAGCCACAATGTTTAGCAAGCCACCCTCATGTTTTGTTGGACTATTATGTGGTCAAGAAACTTCATCTATCTGAGGGGAGATAGATCAATATAATCTCTTGGCCCAACCTACATGGTTTATCCTAAATGTTTACCAACTTAAATAGGTTGTATGGTTATGGTTTTTTGTAACTAAAAAAATTACTATGACCAGATTCTCGACAAATATCTGGTAATTTTTTAATTTTATATGTCATGCTCCCTTGGGACACCACGAAGACCTATCATACTCCCTAGAATCATTCCACAAACCAGAAATTCTATATAGGAAGTAGATTATATCGAGATCCATATATTAAAATTATTCACCAAGACCTATATATTTCACAGAAAAAAATATGAATCAATTTTTAGGGTGTATATTTTTTCACCAAATATCCATCCCTAGGATATCTATTATGGGATCTAGATGGTTAATCTTGAAAATAGGTAGTTTATTTAATATATCACATTATTTCATTACTTATTCTTTTACCTCCTAAAATATAATGTATTTATAAAAAATAATATAATCCATATAATGAAAATACAAAACCGTTATTCTGATTTTTATACCACCATTAACCATCATTTTTTTATTAAAATATAATATGTTATTTATCAACCATGTATACAAATGACTTACTATCCCCATATTGAAAAATATTTATTTTTTACATCGCTATAATTTATTAGGGTATTTTGATATATTTAATATTTACATAAAATATTTATGAAATATTTATTCTTCTTAAATGATCATATAATTATGACCTTTTTACCTTCTAGTTGTTTTTATTATGACAATGTTGCTCATGCATAAGTATGGAATACCACCTCCTCGAAGCTATGTTATATGTGTTTTTTTCCTTTTTTCATGGAGTGTAGTAAGGATAGATTTAATTAATATAAATGATTTATATAATATAACAATGATTCCAAAACTATGAATTATATTTAAATTTCAATTGTTTGATCCCTTAAAATGTAAAAATAGTGTCCATGTGTTTGTAATGATTATATCATCTTCATTAATAGTTTAATTAATTTATTAGTATATATAAATATATATATGTTATGGATTAACAAAAATTAATATATAATGAATATATATTATATTTATATCATGATAACCATTATATAAAAATTGTAACCATGATCAATGTATAATGATTTTAAATACACATCAATAAAATTACATGAAAGACATAGTAGTTTTCAACATGAACAGGTATTTATAAAATAATATTAAATAAACTATGTTCAAAATGATATATGTAAATAATATCTGGTATTATATATATATTAATTTTATTTTTTAATATAATTATAACAAATATATATTTATTATAGATATTTTTTGTCTATTTTTTAAGGAATTTATACATGAGGTAGGGGTTTATTTCAAAAAATAAATATTATTATGAAATGATTATTTTTATGTATCCCATAGGTCAGAATTTTTTATTTTTATTTCATAATTACAAAATGTTATATTATCCTTTGGTTATTACTAATAATTTTATGTATTAGTCCAATTTTGTGCTATATTAAAATTATATTCAATAATAAAATATTTAGATGAATGGATATATTTATTTGATTTATATTTTTTAAATATTTTTTCTCTAATATCAATGGATTCTTCAAATACTTTCAATAATGTTTCTAATATTTTAAAAATAAATTATTAATTAAATATTTGGATACATCTCCTTTTTAAATTAATTTAATGAATGAAATTTTCTTAATATTTTTAAAAGTAGATACTTCTTGATTTTATAAAAAACGAGGAAGGATTGTATTTTAACCAATAAAACTTGAATAAAATTACTAACCATCAAGAAATAACCTTTTATTAAATCATCATTTGAATGGTTCCATAATTTTTGAATTATTTTTTTGCTAATATTTTTTAAAAAATTCATTTTATATGTATCCTTGACTGTTTCAAAATTTATATTTAATTGATATCCTTGATATTATGATTTTTTTCACACCATGAAAATGTGACTATGAATGTATATATTTTTAATAAGTTTGTTTCACATATAAATATATTATTTTTTTAAATAATAAAAATGGTAAATAATAATACAATGTATGTAATATCTTTTAATGAACCTTTTAAATACATTATATGATTTAATGTGTGGTTAGGATATTATTTATTCATTGTTTGATGTGGGCTATTTTTAAATAATGGTGGTTAGTGGACAGATTAAGAAATTATTTTTTTAGTAGTTTGATGATTGTATGTGATGTTATATGGTTTGGGTGGATTTTAAATGTAATGATGGGTTTTGGTTGGGTTGGCATGTGTTTTAGTTCAGTAATACAAAAATGTCCTATATAAATGCTAAAAAATGGATTTAACAGTGCTAAAAAAGCACAGTAAAGATCAGCACTGAAATAGGGGATCCCTTTTTTCAGCGCTCTTAGAAGCTCTGATAAAGGACCCTTTTATCATCACAAAATAAATCCCTTATAAAAGTCCCCTTTATAAGTGATTTTTATTAGCACTGATAAAAGGGGACTTTATCAGCGCTTTTTGGAGCGTTGATAAAGGTCAAAAAATTTAAAAAAAATTACTAAAATTAAAAATAACACGGGAGTGCTTTTATCATCACTTCACACCCCCTTTAGCAGTGCTAGGAGGTCTCCAGCATGCTGCCCTTCCCCTGCATCTTCATAAATGTGCACCCCCTTCGCTTCTACCCAAACACGATCCCGGGACCTCCCCCCTTTCGCGGCTACACCTTTACCACTATTCCATTTCTTTTTTTTCTCTATTTAATGATATATATATAGTTATATTTAATCATATATTGAAATAGATTCATATTCATATTAATATGTTTATTTATATATTTATATATATATATATATATATTAATTCGTATATTAATATATTTATATATATATATTTATTTATAATTTTTTAAACATATATTTAATTGTATACTAATATATACATATATGATTAGTTTTAAATACATTTATGAAAAAATATGTTTTTCATGTGTGATTATAAATAAATAAAGACATACATAAATTCATACATAGATATATAAAACCGAAAGACACACAGACACAGACACACAAACACATATATATTTATGAATGAATACATATATATGAGTATTTGAAGAGCCATAAAATGTACTTATATGATTAGTTTTAAAAACATTTCTGAAAAAATATGTTTTTGATGAGTTCTTATAAGTAAATAAAAAAATACATACATATATACATATATATAACACACAGACACACACATAGACACTCACGCACACACAGTCACATATATTTACGAATAAATACATATATATGTGTATCTGAAAAGACATATAATGTTAAAGAGACCATAAAATATAATCTAGAATCTCATTTCAATGCCACAACTAGTCAAATCGAAGAAAATGAAACATTATTCGATATGATATGTGTTACATGCCTAATGGACATCCGGATCAGAAGTTATACTTGATTGAATGTTAACATATCTGGGTATCCTGACTAAAAACTCAGTTCTGGAGGCCTTCTGGGCCTTTTTTGGACTCGAAAAATGTAACAGTGGCTTTTCATTGGTCACTAGTGTGTAGAACGCATCGCAGGCTCTGATTTGATATGATGTAGAGCTCAAACGGACACCAGGATCAATAGATATGGTCATTTGAATTTTGGGTTACATTTTCAACATATTTTAGATCTTTTATTAATTGTTTTGATTTTTTGTGTCCTCAAATTGTTATCAAATGATTTTTAATCGATAATAATTAGAAAATTATTAATTAATAATATTTAATTAATATATTTGGAAGCCATTTTCACCAAATTTCTTATACATTAAATGTAATAGTCTATTTATACGTATCTATAACAGATTTAAAATATATATATTATATTTGTGTCAACATAAATATACTTATATAAAAATTAATATTTTTTCATGATTTTTTTTTAAACATAAAATTTCTCAGCGTTCATGAAAAGCACTGATAAATCCCTCCTTTATCAGTTCTAAAAATAAGCGCTGATATAGGGGGGGAGTTTATCATCGTTATTTTAAGCATTGATAAAAGCGGTCCTTTATCAGCACTGATAAAGGCCCCCTTTATCAGCACTTTTATTTAGCGCTGATAAATGTGAAGTGCATCCCTTGCCCATTTTTGTAGTAGATCTTGCATGGTGGTTGTGGTGGGTGGCTGTTATGAGGTGGTTGAATTGAAGTTGTGGTGTTCAAGTGATGATTGATGTGATATTCATGAGTTACTCAATTGTGTGTATATTCTAATATCCTTTTTAACAATTGGATTAACTTAAATAATGAAATTAATTGGATTGTAAATGTGTAATAATGTTGAAGAATTAATATGTTATATTTGGAATGAATGTGTTAAATATTAAATGAATTTTTTGTATTAATGTGAAATTGTATGGATTACTAAATTATAGTTCATTAAAACCCATTAATCTTGAAATTGATCCAAATTATAATTGATAGTGTAATTATGTTATTATATAAGGTGATAGTATGGTGTAATTCAGTTTGTTGTGGTGGAGGTTATAATTGATTTTGTGAGGTTAAATTGAGGTGTTCTAGTGTATTCGAGATTAGCTTATCAGAACCCATGGGTTTGGTATTTGTATATATAAATAAAATATATAATATTTTCATTCAAAATTATCCTTACCTAATTTGTAGAAAATTTCTAGTAGCTAAATGATTTGGATTTTAGGATTCATCCTAGGAACCATGATGATGTTGATTTTGTTTGATTGTTACACCTCATCCATGATCATTCTTCAGAAATGATTTTATGTGATGGTGTTGGAGATTGTCAACTGATAATGTGGTTTAGTGTATTAGATTACTCTGTAGTGATAAGTTTTTCATATTTATTGGGGGACATGTGTGGTGTGATTGGGAGTGAGGATGATGTATTTCACAATCATGATACCCCAAATCCTTGGTTATGCGATGGGAATGTGACATGATTTTGATTCGTTTTGATGAAAATCTGATATGATCAAGATTATTGGTAGCACATGGTGATAAAAAAATATGGTGATGTTGTAGGTATGAATATTTCCTGGACCACATCATAGATGGAATGATATGAGACATGATATTTATAGTAGGGTTGATAGATCATAATTATTGAAATTGTTTGGTGATTATGGCAAATATGTTGTGATGATGCTACGAGGTGTCATTGTTTATGATATGAATACTATTTTAATATATTGTAAACAAGATTTTTTGAGTGAGACTTGGTGAGGATGAGATTGATCAACTAACATATTTTGGTGATTATTAGTTTTTCTATTGTTTATTCATACATAAGAATACAATAATCACTCGTTCAATATAGACCATGGGTATGATATTATTCAGTATTTGTTTTATGTTAACCATATGTATATATAAATTGGGTTTCTTATTTATAGAAGAGTGTTATAAACTAATAAATATTATTAAAACTTCGTTTTTTGTGATATTTTTCAATCACTATCATATAAATAAATTTATTTATTTATTTGGCATCATTTTTTTAAATTTATAGAAATTTTCTAGGTATTATGCAATGGTTTTTAGTTTTAATTTTTATTATGTGTTGTAGTATATTGGTTTTAGTTTAACCTATATACCCATATTATATTATTATAGATGGTATTTACGATAATATGAGATAATTTTAAATTACTGATTATTTTATCCATCATTTTTTTATACTAGAGGTGAGACTGATGTGGGTCTTTATGTTTTAACGTTCATGTCCATCCTAGGAATGGTGTCTCAAGAGTGATGTGGTCACGGTGATGAGATATAAAATATTTTGGTTAATACCTATGATGAAATTTATCATAAGTTGTGTTTTTTATATTTCTTACACTTCCAATAAATTGGAATAATTTTACTGATTCACTGAGTCAGAAGTCCGGAGGAGATGTTATGCAAGATTACACATGTGATTATAAGTGATAGGGGAGACTTCATCAGTGAATAGTGACATGTGGGTGGGATGTGGTAAATTTATTCATCATGAAATGAATATGGATTCAACTTTGACATTGCATTTGGATGATTCTCAATGGGGAAAAATATAGATAAAGTTGATGTGTGACTATGTTTGATACAATTATGATTCAAAGGGTTCGTTGGAGGGTTGACATAACTAGATGTTATTCTTTGGTTATTTTGTTCCACTAGAAATGAATATAATATTTCTATAATTAACACTGAAAAAATATCTATCTTTATATATAGTCCTGAAATGTATATATCATGGATTGAGGAAAAAAAATATTGTATGGTCACTTAATTGATAGTGATGAAGATTTTGGTCAATGGATAAGTTTTTCAGTGGGTTGAAGATGTTAAGCATGTTATATGTGGATTGTATTAACCCCTTAATGTTCTTATGTAAAAATTATAGGAAATATTGATGGATTTTATCATAGGATTACCCCAAGATAATGGAGCACGTCATGCAGTTTGGGTGACTATGGTTTGACTAAAAAATGTATCACTTGTTTTGGAGCAACATGAATTCTTTGTCAGAGATTTCTAGAAAAGGGGGAATGTGTATGATTTTTTTATTAATAATGGGGAACCAAGGATAATAATATTTTATTTATAACCTCATTTTAACTAATGGTTCCAGATGATATTGAACCATTTCTTTTTTATCCATTTTCTTATTATCACTATATTCCATCATTATATACAAGGGAAGTATTTGTGGACTATACCGATATATCTAGATATTTTTTGATCATGTAACTTGTATTTTATTAGATCAATGGAAAATAAAATTCCTTTTATTGATGTCACATAAAATACATTTTATCAAATATCCATTAACTTGGGTCCTTTTGAGAGGTTTTATGGATGATTGTTTCCATCTCCCTTATGAGGAAATGAGTTTGGAGTCTATAGTTCTAGGTAATATTGTTCAGTCCGATAATGATAAAAAAATATCCATTTTGTTTGATAGATAATGTTGTATGTGAAGTACCATTATATATACTATATGGATCATCTGATAAGGGAAAAATATCATTATGTTGTAAACTAAGTGTTTTTATGTTATTCTCCATTTTCGAGGAAGTAGTGACTCAGAGGAGGGAGTATCATTTCACCCTAGATAATCCATCATTTTTAATTTGAATGGGTGACATGATTAAGTGGTGTTTCCTATGGAATTTACACTATAGATATATATGATACATGAAATCTTCAACATTTGTTTTTTTTTCATTTATATCATAATGGTGAATCCCATATCATTGACAGGTTATAAATGTATAATTACGGCAATTTGAAATTCATGGAGAATATAGATGAGATCCCTGATCATTTATATAAGGTGATATATGGATTAAAAATTTAATTACTTATTGGGTTATGTAACCATTTTTTCTTATATGATAGGAGGAAGGAGTGTGAGTGATTTTTGCATTCATATTAAACTATTTTTCATTCAGTTTTATGTTCTCGCATTATTATTTTATGATGATATGTTTAAACCAAATTAATTTTTTTATATGTGAATTTTCATCATCTATGGTGATTTATTTAATTTATTCAGGAAAATGAAGTGGATGGAATCCCAACTTAATAGTGATTTGTTATGTTTACAATAGGTTTCAAAATGTTTCATGTGGATAATTTCCACCAAAATAAGACAATATCATTATATAGAAATAGGGTTTCTATGATTTTTTAATGTGATGTTTTCTAAGATGGTTGAGGTTACTATTGATTGTTGTCTTGTAGATAATATAATGGTTGTGTGAGGGGTAAAATAGAGTAGTGGTGGCCTATGACTGGTATGAAATGGTGCAGTGTCGTTCTTGGTGAAATGGGGATGTGGTTTTGTGGAGTATCTAATTTTTTATGTTTGATGAATTCAGTTGGTTGGAGTGTTTGGGACATAATAAACCCATAATTGGGATCTTGTGAGATCGTGTATTGGGCCCTAAAGTTTTTGTGTATGGTTTTGATTATCTAGATAATGTTGCATATGTTCTTAGATTATGTAAAATATTATGAATTTTCAAACCATAACAACACATGTTTTGTGGTTTTATAATTTTACTAGGGGCTCAATGGGGTTTAAATGGAGTTTCATATCTAATATTTATCTAGATGGTAGTTCATAATGTGAATATGTTTTTCATTCATGTGAAGTTTATTCACTATTAGGTGGGTGTAAATTCAAGATATGTGTTTGGATAAGTATCTATGTTTCTAATAGACTAATGACCTAAATGGAATATTCAAAAATGAGTTAAATTATTTCTGAGGCACCTCAAATTTCTATAGAAGATCATTAAGTATGAATATTAGATAATTTATAGATTTAACTACATTCACAACCTGAATTTCATGACCAAACAAAAATTCATGTTTTGAATAGTGTATGCACATCATGAATGGTTCTACGTATTATAATCTTATAAATTATTGGCTACCTAAATATTACCCACTATTCTTATATTTCCAATCATATTTTGAAAAAAAACAATTTATTTTTTGGAGATATTCCATGACCTTAAAACAACACGTCGTTTGGATTTTGATGGATGATTATTGGAATTTTTTGGTGAGTTATCCCATTTTAACATTATTTCGGTTTAATCATAATTCATGGATGAACAATGTAAATACTATAAAAAATTATAAAGAATTTTGGATTTTTTGGAACCCTTAATGTGATCTTGGTTAATTTAGGGTATCCTTTTGTAGGTGTTCCTTTTTGGTTATCCCTGATTTATCCTGTTGTGCATGGTGAATTAAATATCTTCATTGTGTCAGTCTATCTTCATTTTCAATAAATTAATTATAATATGAGATGATTTCATGATTTATTATTCTATTGGGTTGATTGTATGGTTCATCATAACACATTTGAATAAGATAAATCAAAATTTAGGGGAAAAGAAATGAATCACATGTATTACTCAATGATGTCCAAATTAATGAAATTAGAATTGTTTGTTTATATTTATGGAAATATATTATATTGAGAGGTATATATGTATTATAGTTCATATTTATGTGAGACCCTTATTTAGTTGATTTTCAGACCATACCCTGATTAAATGTAAATAAACGTATAGATAGATAATATCATAGTTTCATATGTCAATATGGATTTCTATTAAAATAGCCTTGAAAAATATCCAAATAAATTTATATAATCTCATTAACATAAATTGTTGTCAAATATTTATTATTCAATTTCTGGTTTTTATAAAGGTAGTAATTTTAGTGACGTTTAGTTTGTGTCAGGATTTTAGTGGGAACCTTGGTTTTGTAATGTGTGTGGAAATTTTGTGATTATTGGATTTCATGAGATGTGATATCATTGGTTCTATGACATTAGTGATGTGTGGTTGTTTTTTTGAAAGAGTGGTTGGGATATCTAGTTTTTGAGGAATGAATGTATTTTTTAGATTTTTTCAATGATATGGTGTTATGAAAATGGTTAGTCTGTTATTTGTGAGCTATTTTTGTGGTGGGTTAGCAAGTTTCTAGCGTATTCATTGAATAAATTTTAAGGTGATAATGAAATGACATAGAATAGAGAATAAATAATAATGGGATTGAATTAATGATTCATATATATAATAAATATAGTAAATAATGAACTAATGTTATGTATTAATGTGAAATTAAATATAATATTAAATAGTGTTATAGGGAAAATAATTAATCTACAAAACATTAGATCATAAAATTGAAAGTGTAATTATTTAGATGTGTTTGGAAGTCATGTTGTGTAATTCTTATAGTGGGGGTATATTTGAGGGTTTTCTGTGGTGAAATGAGGTGGGGTTGTAGTGTATTTGGTGACTATGATTTGAAACCGAAGGTAGGTTGTCATGTGTTATCAATCGATCATGGATTATATGATATTTAATTATAAACCACCACCGAGTCTAATATAATTACTATATTTTAATGGTTTTGGGATTCAAATATATTCCCCAATACAGTGGATGGGGGTGATGTGGATGGTTGGCTACCCCCTATTCTGAAATCCTCCATTAGATGTGATGATATAGGTTAATGATGGAGATTACCCTGTGAAGATGTGGGTTACTATTTTCAAACACATAGTAGTGACAATGATGTGATACATGATATATTTTATGAATGGTAATAGGAGGGAATGTGGTTGATTTAAATTATGTTTAGATACCCCAATACCTTATTTATGTGATTATCAATCTATTTAATGTGTTCGAGATGTAATGTGGACTGATTCAAGCACCATATGATTGTCCTTATCAGGGTGGGGTAAGTAGGTATATATCCAAACTCACATCAAATATGGCTTCATACGTGTTGTGATATGATTATAAGGGATGGGCGCATAAGAAATTTTATGTTTTTTCCATGGAATGGAAAATAAATTTCGTAGAAGTTACAGAAAACTGTTGACTATGTTCATCAGACTATATTATTATATTATATTTCTGATTTGGTTTAAAATCCATGTTGAGGATAATATGGGTCAGTTGACCTAGTTATCTTCATATTTCATTTACTATTGATTCATTGCAGAATTAATATCCCCTTTTGAGATTATAGCTTCATACCTCAGTTATGTTCTTATATAGTATATGGGTTAGGGTAACACTATATATATAATCAAATTTTTAGTTTTGTAGGAGGACTTTTCAGACTGATATGGATTTATTTTCTTTGGTTATGGTGCATTTTTTGACTTACTATAAAAATACCCAGCATTTTGTACATTCATAAAAACATTTATTATAAATTAGAGATATTTTTTACTCATTATGATATGATTATGGATTTATTTTTTATTTATGTGATGGAATTACATAGTGGTTTTTTCCTATGTAACAATCATATGTTATAATAGATGGTAGTACATTATATATATGATAAATTTATACCGAAAATTCTGGTCACCAAACCAAGGGATTATAAAGAGGTGAGAATGAAGGGATTGTTTATCTATTCCACCATTTAAATCCTAGGTTGGATGCCTCTAAAGTGTTGTGGGTATATGTATATTCATTTCGGATGTTTATGTAAATGACATATCTTTGACATTTGGGTTATAGAATTTTAATTGTTGAATATATTTAATATAATTTTTATAGAAAGTATTCTCTTTTTAGTAATGGGGTTTTAAGAGGTATATGCCTCCGACATTATGGTTTTACAAATTTAGTTGTACTATCCTACATGAGGCCTATTGGTAATCGGATTCTGTTCTCACTCATTTCATACAGACAAGATGGGGAGGAGAACCAATGGGTTAGGGCCATAAAATCTATTTCATTGGAATAGGAAAATCATTCAACATTAATTACAATTTTTATTTTGATGTTGATATTATGGAGAAATATTAATATTATGTGCATTAATCTTGTTTCTTCATGGATATTGATTGATTTTGGATAAACAATATTTGGATATTTATATAGGACTATGTGAAATTCCTATACTATAATTACCCAGTTAACACTATAAATTCCCATGTTTATAGACATGATTATTCATTAGTTGATTTATTTTTAAAAATATGAATATATAATTAATTTCATCATTATAGTTATGTATTTAGAATAATTGTAATTGAGACAAGTCATAATATAAGCTCACAGTCACTTTAAATTTCTAATGATTTATTTATTTGATTCCTAAATCTATATGATATATTTAAATAAATAATAATAACTATAATGTATTTTTTTATTATTGATCATGACTGACATAATTATGTATGTATAACCTCCATCATTCATTTTCATTCACAACTGATCAAATATAGGTTAAATTTTTTGGCTTCAATATTTATTTTATCAAGGAAGGGATATCCAAGGAGATTATGGAAAGGGTTATTAAACTATTTTCCCCAATAAATTTCCCTCCCAGAAATTACTCTATTTAACTCTTCCAAGGTCCTGATTTGTTATTTTTAGGGATTAATGTTTTGTTTTTTCACAAAAAAATGTTAAGAACTCTAACAATAATAATAGGATTTAAGGAAGTGTATATGAGTCTTGCAGTAATATATCAAATATAACTGGAGGTTTTTCATATTGTTAAGGATTGTTAGATTTTTTCATGGTTTATGAGATTTGATATATCATTTTATGTAATTATTCTAATGTTAGATACATCATAAAACATAGAAATCCATAAAAAATAAAAAGTTGATGTTATAAAACTAAATAAAATGTTTACAATGACTAATGAAAATTATTATAGGAGTAGAGCAAGAAAAAAAGAATCCCAGGGTACTGAGCATGTATCTATGACTCACGATCTTTGGTTCTTCCCTCCAAAAAATCATTTTACCACAATACACCAACCAAGGAGATTGAATTAAAACACCAAACCATCTCATGGTGGTCCTAGATCACTATATTATTCCCCTCAATGGTGGTATCATCTTCAATATAGATTTCATCATAATTGATGACGCGAGAGTAATCATTTCAATTATAATAGAGCTTCGACACACAAAACAACATCATGTATCCATATCATCATTAATGGATTTTATTTCTAATACAATGTGGATACAACATTGTCCAACAAATCAAATTTTCTTAAAAACAATGGAGAAATTTTACTCCAAAAACCAAACTATCATTTTCCATGACAGTGAGTAACCTTTAAAAACAGATTATCCCAACACCAAACTTCAGTGTATCCACCAATGAGTAGGATAAGATTTATAACAATATTGCATTGCCTTCAACCATTTATGAATCATCTAAACCATTTATCCTATATTTTTGACTAGTTCTAGCCAGATAATTTATGACTTATTGACCCTGGTCTTGATAAATAGAGAGTTTCATGGTTAGCCATACAATTCATCAAGAGATATCATTTAGATGGTGGAGTGAAATATATAGTTATATGAAAACCCTACACTGGGTAAGTGACTTATCAACGAACCTTCACAGTATTGGACACGTTAGTGAAAAATTTATTCAATTGTCTAGATGGTCCACTCTATCTAACCCTCTATCTTGGGATGGAATGTTGTCTTAAGGAATAGCTGATAACCAAATAGAATGTTTGAGACCTCTATATACCATGGTGTTTCAACAAATATCCTGATTGGAAATGATCATCCTCAGTACCCTTGGAGTCTTAAAAAGTCCACCAGATACTTCCTCATTAAATCCTCTACTATGTATGACACTTGGATCACTATAAAGTGGGATGATTTCATCAAATTGTCCACTACCAACCATATAATGTCATAACCTTATTAAGACATATGTGTTCCAGTAAAAAACGAAAATTGAGATATCCTCCCAGTTCCACTAAGGATCATCTTAATGCTATAGAAAATGATCATGATCACTATGATCATCCTTCACTTTTAATAAGACCATTCATTGAGACACAAACATTACAACTTCATGATTCAACAATGAATACAAAAAATGGATTTTCAATTCTCGTTAAATCATTGTCACACAAGGATGTACTACAAAATATTAACTATTTAAATCTTCAAGGACTATATCATGAATTGCCAAATGAAATTAAATCCTTCCCTAGAACAACGTCGGTTCTATTCATCCTCAGGCCAACTATGATGAGCCCCAAAATAAAAAAAATTAGATTCTCTATTCCTGCACCTATTGATCCCCCAACTAGTATTCCACCACTATTTTCGTCATCTATGTCTACACCATTATATAAAAAAGAGAACATTTCCTATACTTCTCCAATATCTTGGAGAAATATTGAATTTTTTTATATTTCACTCTGTGAATCACCAGATATACGCACTGAATCAATGTAATATTTCATGCATAGCTCATCCTTTATATCACCTCCCTTTATAGGTTTACATGAAGTCTTGATGTTAAAATCTTATAAGATCACTATCCACTAACACTGATGCATGTTTAAGGAATAGTAATAGAAAACATAATTCAATCTATTATGATCGATAGTGGCCACAAAGCAACATCTATGAGGTAATGTGTCCACCAAATCATGGAAAACATCACTACCTCTATCTCAAGATCTTGGGTGGTGTAGTTACTCTTATACGAACATAAATATTGATATGAAAAATAAATGAATAATATCTTCTGAAATAGAATACATTCCAAACCAAGACATAATGAATCCTTACAAAATCGTAAACGAGACTCTTTCAGATACTCAAAAGTTGTTTGACACATATTTGACAATAAGAAAACCTGATCCATTATGATTAACTTTGTCATATGAGTTGTGAAATGAGATAAATCACATATGATCCTCCAAAAATAGTTTTCATGACCATGTAAAAATCTCTCCTATACCATTATGATGGGGTCTTACCAACTCACAACTAATTATATCATTTATATATACACATCTACAACCTAGTGGAATACAAAATTCCCTAGGAAATTGACTCCTTGAGCAAAAAAACACATAAAAAACATCCCAATCATGGAGAATAACTCTAATAATTTAATGATGATGTTATAAATGATTCTCCTCATTCATATATTACACAAGGATGTCATCAAGAAAAAACACCTTTAACATATCCTAGAAATCATGGAGCATAGAATTCATTAACCCCAATAAAATATCTGGAGAATACATCACATCAAACGACATCACAAAAAATCCTAATTCCCATGATGTAAATAGGAAAATGTCTTTGGTCCATCATCATCATTTACAAGCATCTGATGCTATCCTAGCCCAAACCATTCTACAAGAACAAACTTTCACACTGTATCTGATCAAATAAACTATCAATCTGTAAAATAAGATATCAGTTCCTCACATTCACTTGGTTGAAGCCGTGATTATAGATACAGAACTGCAAACATCTATTAGACTTCTTTAGAAACAAAATCAGTACACCCCATGGTGACACACTGGGCTAAATAGAACCACAATGAAACTAACCATAATGAATTATATGTAGATATCAAAATTCATAAGGTTCTATATTATATTGATACATTTATATAAGATAAACGCCTAACTTTTGATTTATCCCATACTTGATCTCTTGTTGAGAGGGTAGTTCTACATCCTATAATAGAAATACATTAGGGTACTCATCTAAAACAAAATGAAATGATGATTAATGAACCTCTAATGAACTCTACATCAGTTCAACCATCAAGTATGACATGTATAGAACTTATCTCTAACCCATCAGAGGGTATATATCCCTAACAAACACTATTGGATCCTCATCAGCATCAAAGAACACAACCTTCCTCATAAGTAAATCCATCATATCTTTAATCAAATATAAACAATCCTTAATGATGATAATATCCCATTTTTGTATCCATAATCATAGGAAATATTCCCAATAGTGGATATTCCCTAACACTAACGTGTTGTTTCTATATATATCAAACATGTTAGCTCGACCAGCAACTTTCATAGGCCTCTCAACATCATATCCAAAATAATTGATATTTAAATGTCATATGGAGGAGTGTATCACTCCATGAAAAAAAAATGCAGGGAACAATGTAGAAAACAAAAAAAAGTCACCCTAAAACACATCTGGTGCTATTTATAGCAATGATAAAGCATTAATATGACCACACCATTCTCTATCCCCTCTCAAACCATTATATCGACCACATCTATGCTAACACAATAGTATAAGTGGAATGAGAGAATACCAGGGTTTTAATTTACCTAATCCATATATTTAACATTGATCCAAATCAATATAAACCTACTACTTCTACCACGACTAGATCTAGAACAATGGAGGATCCTGATGTGGATGAACTACCACATGTTGAATGCCCATAATGATCTGGAACTCTAATCGTAGGTGAACTTGTATAACTCAAAAAAAAAGTTTATTATACCGTGGAATATACCTAATTGATGCTTAACAATATTAAATGAGATATTGAGCTATATGAACTACCTCCAAATAATCAGTGGATCTTCTGTACTAATAACTGGGAACTGGATAACATAATTCAACATTGTTAGAAATCCTTAAGATGCCACTATCGTGAAGACCCAGTTCTATCTAACATAATCTTGATGACCTCTTCTCTTAAAATATCATAAATATATCTCTTAAGAATAAATGGGGTGGCTTTACACTATATATTTGGAAGTAAATCCTCCTCAAAATCTATTTCATTGTCCTCCTCATCTAGAAACTGGTCTAAATAATATCCCAGATAGTTCATGAAATGAGTCCCCAACTCTAGCACAATAGAGCTCTTATATTGAATGGGAAGAATATCCATCCCAATATCATCATTCAGAATCAATTAATTGAACATGGATCTGAACTAGTATTGTAACTCATCCCATAAGACATGTGATTCCTTGAGATCTCAGAGCATCAAGATAACCACTGCCTTGCTGCCCGCACACAACATCATCACAACCATCGATGCCTAGTTCTCCATCTATGCGTGGATCGAACTGGGGGATATCTCAACCACATCAAACAAGTCATCCATTAATAAATATAATATAGGGACCTCATATCTCTGCATACTCTAGTTTAGAAACACTCTGAGTGTTACCCACAATGTTTCATCATCATCAACCTCAAATCTATGGTGACCTGCTTGTGCAACTGGATCAAAAACATCTATAATCACCTGAAAAGGATTTTAACATAGATCTATACATACAATTTAAAAAACTCTTATCAATACTATACCTATAATATGAAATAAATTTACACTAATTTATTATTTTCTTTTAATTATTTTTCCTTAACCTATAAAGTGTTATACCTATTCAAATAGAGGCATAAAGAAGAATGATGCAATATCCATTATTAGGACTCTATCCTCTATCAAATATCTCCTAGTAAAGTAGACACTATAAGATTAATGTTCATTGCATCATATCATAGGGGTCATTAATACAAAGTCCTTAACATGTATGATGTTTTAATAGTACGTTCATTACATAGTTGACACTATTTCCATTCCAATCCATAAAACCTCACCAGTTCCTCATTCTAAACTCCATTCTATCTCTCAACCAGAACATTGAAACAACTATTTAATGTCCCATTACCCACAATGTTTACCCCTCCTAGGAGGGAAATGGGATAAGAGAGATAGTGACCCCCTTGATTCCCACCGCCAATAGGCTTTGGGTTTGTGACTAGCATCGAATGTATAATAATGTTGCTGTTGGGAGACATTTCCCTCTAATAGAAAAACAGGCAGAATATATAGATATGAAATAAAAAAACTCATACATAGATATACATATAAATGGAATCCCATATAAACTTATTTAATGTAATACATGAAAGACTACAACTGAAAAGAAGAATGAAAGTACCAAAATGAATATAATGATGAAAACAACCCCGAAGCCCAAGAAGGTCATGAAAAACCCAATATGGGACTAATAATATTTATATCAAACATGATAATCCTGAATTGAAATAATTCTATATACATAGGGTGATAATAATTGTATAAACAGTATTAATCTCCACATACCCTCTTGGGAAAAATGAAAACAATGCATTCAATGCATTGTGAACAATAATTGAAACTAAATCATATCCTAAAAAGGTATAATATGATTCAAACATCAACATTGATACTCTCTCTATGTATCAAATTGAAGATAATTTATTATAATAATGAATATCAAGGGTACCTCACTACAACTTCAAAAGGGGATTACCAATTTTTCATAACACTGAACTTCCTGATCATCCGCCTCCAAAATTCATATCCCACAGATACCTAGGTGAAGCATCATAACATGAACATAATGAAAAAAACCAAAATGTTTATGTAATAAAATTAATAAGGTATTTTTTAGAGCCTCAACATCCCACATAATGTTTATCATACACCGGTTATTATACCTCAATCCATCATAGCACATGCACTGAGTAGGAATCACCATTCCATCACAACCTATACTTGATATACCAATATTTATACATAGGAAACTATAACCAGAATAAATTTTTGTTAAATAGATCATTACTTCACCCTCCATTCAAAAATAGGGAAAACTAACCATCTTTAATACGGCCATATATAACTACCATCCGACTAGAGTTATTGTAAAGAGGGTTGCTAGCCATCCATCAACCCACTTGGTTGTGGGGGAAAATACCCCATGGGAATCAAAATCCATGGGGTGTGGGATTCCCCAATCGACAAGGTAGAGTATAATATAGAAAAAATTGAAATCATATAATATATCTCACAAAAACACTATAGGAATAACCTAGTCTTAAAATCAATTATAGACAACGTCTCTTAGACACCCAAATACCGCTGCTAAGGCCTGATATCCTATAACATTACCATTTTAAGAGACAGATGAATTTATTTAATTAATTTTTAATTAGTTCCACTTTATGATATTAAATTCATTAACCATGAAAAATTTCGACATGTAATTTCATTTTCATTGAAAAAAAATTACTTTCTAGCCCAATGAGTATTCTAATGTCTTGGAAGAAGTGTAACAAAACCCTCTAAATCATTATGTGGGAATGTAATGAAGATAAAAAACAGGGTCGTCTGTGAAACAACTAATTCGAACAAGAATACTACATACATATCAAAAGGAATTCCCAGATTTAACATGTTTTTTCATCTACTGTTTCCCCACCAAAACCACATAAACTAATATATGATTATGACCACTCTAGAAATAAACTTCTTCCACATGATCCAAGCCTAATCACCCATAAATCCACAACAATACCTTCAGCTCAACTATCCCCAGATCCTGTCACACTAGAGCAACCATGCCCCATATACCACATCATCCCTCCAGCATGAACAATCCTAGGATCAGAACACATTACATGTAGTGGAAAAAAATCAATGAAACTAGACTATCGTCACAAAAGATAGGAATTTAGCTTTCACACCCAATGATCTCTTACAACTCTAAAGAATTAGGAACTAAAACATTACATGAAAGATGATAACCCATTCTCTATAATGAACTATCTTTTATCAAACAGATATTTATGATTCCAACTTGTATTAATCAATTTATTATAATATTTTTTACTTATGGGAAACCTACGAAATAAATTATCACCACTATCACAAATTATTTAAACAATTAATTTTGCATTAATTTAATTACATTATTAATAAGAATCAACATGATTTAGTTCCATTATCATGTTTTAATAAACCTATACTCATTAAAAAATTCATTTAAGATCAAATTATAAAAACAACCAAATTCATTAATCTAACATTTTTAATTACGTTATCCAATTATTTATCAATTAACTCTCAATTTTTTTATTTACCCATTTCTATCAAGAAAAACATGATAATCCATTCATGGAATATATATAAAACTATCTATAAATTCAAGAGGCAACCCGTTATAAATGTACAATGAAGAAACATCATTATTCATTGGACAAAAATTAATTAATGTCGTTGAAATAAAAATTAGTCAAATTTTATTATTATAAAAGGGGGAAAATTATGATATCTCCATGATTTCATGTAAATAAATAGTGTAGAAATGAATATCATACCCCAAAAGGTTGTCGAAATTCATAGCATGAGAACATACCATGAAAATGATCTTCGATCAACCACCCACAACAACAGTAACCACCCAAGGAATAAATAAAAATTCATCACCAAAAAAAATAAACCCCTATTTGAACTATGTATGATCATCTTCCATCTCATGGAATGTTGAACAAGAGTAAAAAGAGATCAAAAATGGTGAAAACAATGTAAAATGAATGGGAAAAACATTGTGGATCAACCCTATCCACCATTGATCGATGAGAGAATTTAGTAATTGATCGATGATAATAGAATATTAAAAATATTGGATATGGGTTCACCGAGTCACTAAGAGTTGAGATAGAGATACTATTATAGCAGTGTTTGACAACTCGAATAGTTGGAAATGTTTTGAAAAGAAACATCATAAGGTAATATCCTGATATGTAATCCAACTTCACTTCAATTAATCCTCATAATATTATTTCCTCAAAAAAACCATATCCTCATCACATTATTTTATTTTTCAAACATCTATATATAACACTTCATGATACCCATATTAACAGTTTGAAAAATTACTTTATGACGTAAAATATCCCTTAAATCAAAAATCATACTGCCAATCTCTTATAGACTTCTATCAAGACACATCCGAGAACCTTTGTATTCAAAAACTCAAAAAGGTTCATCCACACAGATAAAGTCCCTTAGAGTCTAGGGTTAAATTTAATCATTTAATAAAATAATATAACTATCAATATCAAAGGAAAAATTGACCAAAAGGAAATATTTTTTAGAAATTGTGGAAAATGGAAAATATAATGGTTTAAAACTTGATAATGTAATGTGGTATAGGATTTTCAAATCCGTATGTCAGAATTTTCACCATTTTTTCTATTTTACCCATAACTAGGTAAAAAATATTTTTTTGACTATTTTCTATAATAATAAAAAACTTAAAGTTTCATACATACTAAATTTTTAAAGACCCTATAATCCTATGGAAAATCTATTCGTAAATACATTAGAATTTTACGAGTCTACAGTTTCTGACGGCGCCTGATTCTGAGGCCCGGTGTGCCTGGAATCATTTTTTAAAGTTTTTTTAGAAACATTCAATAAATGTACGTGCGAGATTTTATATCATTTGAACCTGTGTTCGGAATTGAAATCCAAGGACATCGATGAACCCATAGAGCCGATATTCGCTTAATAATACATTTACGGCAGTTGCGTTTTATCGTGGTTGGAAGTTAATGTTTTGGGGATTCTTAATAAATTAAATAAAAATTATGTGTCACATAATTTTATTTTGATTGGTGGTTAAAATCAACTAGTGGAGGTTATATGTGGGGACCACTAAGTTTGAATCCCCATATACTCCCACGTAACTCTCATTTAATTGATGAGACTCCCTTAAACATCCAACTCTCCCAATTTAATGTTGAAACTCTCCATCTCCCTTGTTTAATTTTGGAATCCATTCCTCCGCATTTAATAAAATGTGTTATCATAATTAATGATGGAACAGTCATGGGTTATTGTTCCATAAAACCAATAGAGAACTATCTATATTATTTTTGGCATAACTTTCTTTGGAGAACTCTTTTAAGAACGCCATTTTACTCCAACGAAGAATGCATATCATCTCTGAAGAACAACGAGCATCATGTTATTCCTTCTTCTCCCGGAGTAAGGAAGGGAAGCACCAATGCACACAAAGTACACCAAGGGTATCGACTCTCCTCCTCTTCTCTGAACTATACCTCCTCTGACGTTGACGGAACGACGTCCGTTTTCCACGACGTTCGTCTACCAGGATTCAACAACATTCAATGACAAAATATGAGGTAGGGTAAATTAGATCTTTTTTTATGTACGAGTTATACTATCCTTTCCACATTGTCTGTTTTTATTTTGAAGATGAATGTTAACAACGTAACGAGGAGGGTTTGGACCGCATGAACATGGTCTGACCCTCCCCCCCTTTTGTTGTTGTTCTCATTGTGTTGAAGATGGAGGTGAATCTGGTAGGGCACAATGTCGTCACACCGCAACGAAGGAAGGGGGCCACTTCCAAGAGGGCCGCAGTGTATGGAAGAGGTGGTGGCACCGGAAACCGGAGGCAGCGGTGGCAGCGGAGGCCGCGTGGAGGGACCGGCGGCCGCTCGGGCCGCCCGGTTCGCAGGACGACCGTCCGGATGATCCGGACAACCAGGGTGAAGAACATGGCACACAAGGCACCGCGTGTAGGAGGACATGACCCATGTCCATACAGCGCTCAGGTTGGTAAACTGGTCAGCCTCATGCCAGCTGGGCTGGAGAACCGTGCTTCCCGCAGGCGCCGCATGAGGAGAACTGTAGCTCGCATCCGCGGGCCGCATGTGTCGGGCCGAACGGGCCGACTAGAGCCGGCCGAGCAGAGGAGGAGGTGAGGCCGCATAGTACTTCCAGGAGAAATGGACCAGCGTGCAATGTGGGCCTGGTCCGCAGGTGGGTCACACCCCACTGGTCCGGGCCGAACCTGAGTCGGGTCAGACCTGTCGAGGAAGTCCTTTTTTGAAAATATAATTTATTTTTGGGCATATTTGGAAAATGTGCGGGTTGGATCGAACATAAAATCCAACCGGACCCCAAGAATGGAAATTCCAATAACTCTCCGACCGGGCGTCTAATTGACTCAACATCTGTCACGTTGGGTTCTTTTTTATGAGACATAACTACGAGATACAAGAACTCGAGACTTTGTGATTGTTGATGTATCGACACTTGGCTCGAGAAGCGGACCCTCCCGGAATCGAGCGTGCTGTGTGCGAGAACCCTAGGGCTGGCTGCGACGTTACTGTACTGGAATCCTCCATGGTTTTGATAGTGATGACTACTTTACCAGGATCCTCCCTGGGTCAGACAGTTCTGACTCTTGATTCGGGATCCTCTATGGGTCTGACAAAATAGCTGGTCATGTAACCTGTGTGGGTCTGACTTCTTAGCTGCTCATTTATCCTCTATGGATCTTACAACATAGATGACATAGCTTATCATGTATCCTATGTGGGTATGACAGCTTAGATGAGATATCTGGTCTTGTATCTTGTGTGGGTTCGACGGCTTAGCGGGTCCTATAACATGTGTGGGTCCGACAACATAGATTAATTAATGACTACATCTGATCATCTCTATCTCTTTGAAAAAGATCTATACCTATGTGAGTTGGGCCATCTCTTTCAACCATTATCATCATGGTGATTGACATTACCTCCTTTGTGGAATGGTTTGTGCTTGGGCCCGAGAGTTGGATCCGGACAGTGATGGATAACATAGGTATATCTATGGGAATATACCTAAGTAGGGTTGGTTGATACATTGTGATTGTATCTTTCTACTATGGTTTATCCTTTTTGGTTTCTGAGAGACCATCAGCGGTCTCAGCGTCCCCTACTGAGTATTGTTATACTCACCCCTAAACGGGCTTCGATCACACCTTGTTGTGATCTGTGCAGATGACAGATAGCTGTGATCTAGACTGAGGGTGATGGATGGAAGGCTGCTCGGAGTTGTACTAGATGGGATGTACCGCAGGAAGGAGTTGTTCGAGATCTGTACCTACCCTTCATGTAGGATTCCCTAGTGGACAATCTGGGAGATCTTTTCCCTTTTTACTTGTACTTGTTGTTCAATTGGGTTTGTATACTAGCCCACTTACTTTCAGCACACTTTTCTTTTCTATATTAGTACATTTTTCTTCTACAACTTTTTCTCAGTCAGTATGTGTTACAGGTTTAAAGTAAATGCCTTCCCTTTTATCGGGATTATGTCTTGGATGCTAGTCACCAGCCCCTAGCCTATGGAAGGAGGGCTTGGGGTAGTCATGGAATGGGCCCCGAGGATGGGTCATGATAAATTGGTATCATAGGAGTCGGTTCTACCACAAATCATGGAAAATTATTCTATTAATGGAAATTGTGTTTAGTGTATTGGTTATGGTTATGAGTTTAGGGAAACTGGTGTTGGTGTGGCGGCTGATTATCCATACACTAGGACTCTAACTTCTGATCTCCGACTCAGTGCACGAAAACATTGATTGCATGTGTGTTTCCATAGGAAATGTTTTCTTCGTGATTACATTGTGTCAGCTCATTAAGTATACTATTTTAACTATGGTACACCTATTTCTTTTCGTGATGGCACCACGAAGGCTTCTTGCTAGGGATCTGAGTTATGTAAAAAATGGTAGACCACTGAGCAACGAGGCCTCGGTGCATGGCCCCATCACAACGGATGTACTAGCGGTAGCACTACCCACTGGGACACTGATACCACCATCTCTAGCAACAGAGAGTGCACCCTGCCTGAGTGCGTTTCATGAGTTCTAGCACCAGAGGCCACCTAGGTTCTAGGGAGAGATGGGCCCACAGGCAGATGATGATTGGATGGAGGCTGTCATGAGAGTTTTCATATTAGTAGGGTCACCAGACAACCTCATTGTGATCTTTTCCTTGAGTCTCCTTTATATAGCAGCAGGTAGATGGTGGAGCCTAATGCTCTAGGTGCATGATGAGGAATAATTTTTCTCTATAGACATCGAGAGTCTCTTACTCTCAGTGTTTTATTTAGCCACCCTTCGTGTGGTGCAAATTTTGGAGTTACTACATTTGCAACAGGGAATCACGATAGTATCTCAGTAATCAACGAGTTTCACCGACCTCTCACACTACTCCATGGATATGTTATGAGACTCTTTCTTCAGGGACCAAACATTTGAATAGGGAATGAAGGAGGAGATCAGGGCTTCAATGATCCCCCTCAGCATCCCGACACAGAAGGGGGTGCTGGAGAAAGCCCTTATAGTGGAGAGTTTTCTTACTGAGCAGTCACCACCAGCAAGACCCACCACAGGGCAACACGTAGCGGAGTCTTCTGCAACCGGCAGTAGACAGATGTCGCAAATGTCCAAGAGGACTAGGCCATCTGGAGGGTGACCCTAGGATACTGGTTCGGTTGTATGGGGCACATGAGAAAGAGTCATTGATACGAGGAACATGCAGTTGGAAGGGCCACAGGGCTCGAGACTACCCGACCTGCCATGCAGATGAGCAGCATACAGTAGAGGGACCTCCCACGCAGAGGCAGAGGTTCGACCGTGGTGGTACACCTAGAGCAGGGGGACGTGGCAGAGTAGTTGTCTGAGTAGTGGGTGGTGGACGAGGTTTTGATGTTCTACCACCATAACCACCATGAGGTCCAGCCCGACCACAGGGAGCTAGAAGACAGAGGCGGGCTCAGCTCCAGGCAGTCGAGGCCTACAACCATAGTGCACCTGAGAAGATTCAAGGTACTATCTGTGTCCGGTCCACCCTTGATATAGTACTTATAGAAAAAGGTGCGAGTCATTATTTTATTGCCACTGCCCACGTTTGGAGATTGGAGATTCTGATAGAGCCGTTGGCTCGATCATTATGGCTAGAGACTCATATGGGAGCAGACTTGAGGATTACGCACTGGTGCCGGCAGTGTGAGCTTGCTCTAGGAGGCAAGAGCTTCGGTAGTGATCTTATGGTAGTAGCGTCAAGACCATACGGCGTCATCCTGGGTATGGACTGGTTATCCACAATTCATGACCATATTGATTGTATTCAGTGCCAAGTGCGGTGTGTTCACATGGATGGGATCGGGTTCACCTTCACTGGTGAGAAGGGAGCCTTTGAAGCACGGGATGGACTTACACATCAAAATTGGGAAACCGATCACAAATCAGTTGGCTATTCTCATCCTCGAAGTGGTTGTTGTGTGGAGTCTGAGTTTTCCTATTGCGGTGGATCAATACGTGGATGTTTTTACTAATGACATTCCAGGACTACCTCCTCACAAAGAGGTAGAATATTACATTGATCTGTACCCCTGGACGACAACGATATCTACTCCAACATATCGGATTGCTCCTTCTGTGCTTCATGAGATACGGGTACAGCTGGAGGACTTGCAGGGGAAGGGATTTATCTAACCCAATGTTTCACCCTGGGCATCACTGATTTTGTTCGCCATGAAGGCAGATGGGAGCTGGAGACCATGTGTTGACTATCATCACATGAATCATGTGACCGTGATGGAAAAGTACCCACTACTGATGATTGATGACCTCATTGATTAGTTCAAGGGATAAAGATGGTTCATGAAGATAGAACATTGGTCAGGCTATCACCAGCTCAGATTTCAAGACGAGGATGTTCAGAAGACAACCTTTAGGTGTCAAAATAGCTACAATGAGTTATTGTTTATGCCCTTTAGTGTATACCAACACTGAAGTAGTGTTCATGAGTCTCATGAACACGATCTTCTAGCCTTACCTTGATCTATTTGTTGTAGTCTTCATCAATGACATACTGATCTACTCGACTACTGAGGAGGAGCATCCCTACAATTTGAGTATAGTACTAGACACACTCCGAGAGCACCAACTTTATGGTAAGCTCACACATTTCCAGTTCTCATTTCGAGAGGTTCATATCATGGGAGATGTCATCTCGAAGGCTAGAGTTGTAGTGGATTCAGTGAAGATCGATGTATTGATTTATTGGGAGCCACCCAGGATTTTGACCGAGGTACAGAGTTTTTCGGGACTGGGTGGGTACTATTGGAGATTTGTGCTAGACTTATCTAGAGTTGCAGCACCACTTTTAGAATTGCCGAAGAAGGGTCAACCCTTCAGGTGGACATAGAGATTCCAGAAGGGATTTCAAGAGATGAGGCAGAGATTGACTAGTGAGCCCATCTTGAGGCTACCTGATGAGGATGTTGAGTACATAGATTACTGTGATAAATCACGGAACAGACTTGGGTGTGTCTTGATGTAGGAGAGATCAGTTATAGATTATGTTTCTCATCAGCTATGACAACATGAGCAGATCTACACCGCCCATGACCTGGAGTTAGAAGCAGTGGTCTTCACCTTGAAGATGTGGCGACACTATCTTATGGGAGAACGTTTTACAGTCTCCTATGACCACCAGAGTCTCAGGTACATATTCTCTTAGAAGGACCTGATCCTGAGACATCGGTAATGGATTGAGTTCCTCCAGGACTATGACTTCAAGATATTCTAATCTCCAGGATATGAGAAAGTTGTAGTAGATGCTCTAAACTATAGATCAGGCATTCATATGCTAGGAGAGGTGATAGAGCAGCTGTCCGTGTTTTAGATTTCCTTTTGGGATAGAGATGGAGCAACCTTTCTGTAGTCTCTCAGAGTCATTCCTCCACTTATTCAGTGAGTCAGGGAGGCATAGTGTGGGGGATTTTACTATGATATGAGACGTGCTCAGATATCCTTAGGGTAGGCATCTGATGGGTTTTCTGAAGGCGGGGAGCATGTCATCCTCTTCTGAGGGTGTACCATGGTATCAATTTTACTATAGGAGGAGGTGTTGAGGGAGTTCCACACTTCCACTCTAGCTATACATCTAGGAGTGGTGAAGATGTATCAGGAGCTCAGATGATATCACTGGTGGCTGAGTATAAATAAGGTGGTAGCAGAGTTTGTCTCTTGATTCCTCACTTGTCAGCAAGAGAAGGCGGAGCACCAAGTTCCTACAGGCTTGGTTCCACCCTCAAAGGTCCCAGAGTGGAAGTTGGATGGGATATACAAGGATTTTGTGATGGGACCTAAACGTATATCCAGAGGACACATCTCTATCTAGGTGATCGTAGACCGACTCACCAAGTCGGCCCACTTCCTACCGATCAGAGAGTAGGGATCAGTATAAAGAATGGGATGCCTCTATGCACAAAAGATCATACAGCTTTATTATGTTACATCAACGATCGTCTCTTATTGTGATGCATGTTTCACATCCCGGATATGGAAGGGGTTAAAGGAGGCTTTCGGGATGCAGCTTCGCTTGAGCCCCGACTTCCATCCCCAGACAGATGGACAGATTTAGAGGACCATTCAGACTCTCGAGGACATGATCCGTGCATGTATCCTCGACTTTGGTCATAACTAGGAGCATCACTTGAACATGGTAGAGTTTTCATATAACAAAAAATAACACTCTACCATCTGGATGGCACCTTACGAGGCACTGTACAGCTGACCATGCAGATCGCCTCTTTGCTGGACTGACCCAGGGGAGTCAGCACATGTAGGACCGGAGAGGATGCAGGCTACAATAGAGAGGGTGTAGATCATCCTGGAGTGGATGAAGACTGAACATAGTTGCTATATTTCCCATGCTTATAGGACATGAAGACCACTCGAGTTCGACGATGGTGACCACGTCTTTCTACGGGTCTCACCTCGACGATGTCTATGGAGATTTGGCTGAGGTGGAAAGTTATCGTCATGATTTGTCCAATCTATTTAGTTAGTCAGTAGGGTAGGCAAGGTGGTTTACCACTTGGCTCTTCCACCTTAGATTCACTAGGTGCATGCCGTCTTCCACATATCTCAGCAGATGAGATACGTGCACGACCCATCCCACATTATCTTCCATGGGAACCTGGACATCGAGGATGGGAAGACAATCATGGAGGTTCCAGTGGATATTGAGGATCGACATGAGCGAGTCTTGCATGGATAGTCGATTCTTCTAGTGCACGTCCGCTGGCAGCACGTAAACCTCTAGGAAAGCTCATGGGAGTGGAAGTCTCAAATGCATGCTCAGTACCCCATTTTGTTCCCATTGTGTGTGTAGTAGATTACAGGGACATAGATCCCTAAGGTTTGGAGAATTAAAAGAATTGGAAATAGTGTTGAATTTTTTTTCTTAAATACTTGATAATTTTACGAGTCTGCAGTTTCTGATGGCGCCTGATTTCGAGGCAGGGAGTGCCCAAAATCAATTTATGAAGATTTATTCGTGTACGTTCAGTAAACGCACGTGCTTTATTTTATATCTTTTGAACCAATTCTTGTAATTGAAATTTAAGTACTCTGATGAACTCGCAGTGCCAGTACTCGCTTAAGTAGACCATTACCGCAATTTTGTTTTATGGAGGTTGGAAGTTAATTTTTAGGGGATTCGTAATAAATTAAATAAAAATTAAGTGTGACAAAATTTTATTTTTATTGGTGGTCAAAATCACAAAGTGGATGTTAGAGGGGGGCCCACCACACCCTAACCTCCCTTGGGAGGATATAACTAGGTGGGGCCCACTCTAGTTTGAACCCCCTTAATCTCCCATGTGACTCTCATTAAATTGAGGAGAGTCCCTTAAAATTCCACCTCTCTCAATTTAATATTGAAACTCTCAAACTCCCTTGTTTAATTTTTTAATCCATTCCTCATAATTTAATCAAACATGTTGTCAAAATTAATGAAGGACAACTCTTGAGTTGTTGTGCCATAAAAATAAGGGAGAACTAAATCTATTATTTATAGATTAACTTTATTTAGAGATGTCTTGGAAGAAAACCATTATACTACAACGACGAACGCCTCTCATCTCCGAAGAACAACGAGCATCATGTTCTTCCTTCTTCGCCCAGAGCAAGGAAGGTAAGCACCGCCACCTACAATGTATACCGAGGGCGTTGACACAACTCATCTTCACCGAGCTCTATATCCTCGGACGTTGACGAAACGACATCCGTTTTCTGCAACGTTCATCTACCGCGATTCGACAACATTCAATGACAAAATATGAGGTTGGGGGAAATTTGATTTTTTTTTTGGTGCGATTTATACACTCCATTCTTCATTTTGTGTTGTTATCTTGATGCCAGTTGTCAATGTAATGAGGACGGTTCAGACCGCACGAACACAGTCCAACTCTCCCCCCGTTTTTTTGTTCTCATTATGTTGACGATAGAGGCCGAGCCGGTAGGGCGCGGTGCTGTCGCACATTGTCGGAGGAATGGGGCCACGACCATATGGGTTGCGACAGATGGAAGAGGTGGTGGCGATGGCAACTGGAGGTGGCGGCGGCATGGACAACTGCTTCGGCCACCCGGTCTGCGGGATAACCGGCCGACCTGTTGGACGAACGTGTCGCACAACGCACCACATGGAGGATGAAGCAGCCTACATCCTTATGCCGCTCGGATGGGAAAACCGACTAGCTGCATGCTGGTCGAGCAGGAGAACAGTGGTGCCCACATGCGTCGCGTGAGGAGAAATGTGGCCCGCGTCTGAGGGTCATGTGCACCGGGCTTAACCGACCGGCTACAACTAGCTGGGAAGAGGAGGAGGCGGCATCGCTTGGAGATGCCCAGTGAAACGGACCGGCCCACAGCGCAGGCCATGTCTGTAGGTGGGGCACACCCCACTGGACCGGGCTGAATGCCTGCCATGTCAGACCCGCCGAACATGGTCGGGCTGACCCGCCACCCCACTGGGCTTGACAGGATGGGCCCTTCTTCGCTTAAATGGGAATATCTCCTAGACGGTGAGTCCGATTGATGCACCGTCTACGGAACTGGGACCCTCATGATGAGGCGACCCTTTTAAGATAATTTAATTGTGTTTTGGGAAAATTTAGAAAATTTCTGAGTTGGATCAAACATAAAATCCAACCGGGACCCTTGAACGGAAATTACAATAACTCTCAGACCGGGCGTCCCATTGATGCACCGTCTGTCACGTTGGGTTAAATTTGATGAAACGTAACTACGAGATACATAACCTCAGGAATTTGTGATATTTTATGTATGGACACAGGGCTCGAGGGGAGGACCATCCCGGAATTGAGTGTGCTGTGTGCGGGAACCCTAGGGCTGGCTGCGACGTTACTGTACTGGAATCCTCTGTGGGTTCGATAGCGATGACTAATGTACCCGGATAATCTGTGGGTCTGATAGTTATGACTTCTATTCCTAGATCAGGTGTGGGTCCGACAGAATAGCAGGTCTTGTATCATGTGTGGGTTCGATAGCTTAGATGAGATAGCTAGTCATGTATCATGTGTGGGTCATACAGCTTAGCTGGTCCTATATCCTGTGTGGGTCCGACAGCTTAAATGAATCAGTGACTACATATGATCACCTCTATCTCTCTGAAAAATATGTATTCCTATGTGAGATAAGTAACATCTTGCAACCATTATCATAGTGGTGATTAATTTTAATTCATTTATGGAATGGTTTGTGCTTGGGCTCGAGAGTTGGAGCCAGACTGTGATTGATAACTTAGATATATGTATGGTCATATTACTTACTAGGGTTAGTTGATACTTCGTGATTATATCTTTTTACTAAGGTTTATCCTTTTTGGATTCTGGGAGACCTTCGGGGGTCTCGGGGTCTCCTACTGCGTATTGTTATACTCACCCATGTATGGGCTTTGACCACACCTTGTTGTGTTCTGTGAAAACGACGTACAACAGTGATCGAGGCTGTGGGTGACAGACTGGAGGCTACTCAGAGTTGTACTAGATGGGACGTAACACAGGGAAGAGTTTCATGAGTTCTGTACCTACCCTTAATGTAGGATTCCCTGGTGGATGATCCAGGAGCTGTTTTCCCTTTTTACTTTTACTTGCTATTTAGTTGGGTTGGTATGTTGTCCCACTTACTTTTAGCACACATTTTTCTATATATTATTACATGTTGCTTCTATATCTTGTGCTCAGTCAGTGTGTGTTACAGGATTAAAGTCAATGCCTTTCATTTTATCGGGATTACGCATTTGATGCTAGTCTCCACCCCCTGGCCTATGGATGGTGGGCTTGGGGTAGTAATGGTAGGGGCCCTGAGGATGGGTCTAGAAAAATTAGGGACTCCCATTAAAAATAATGATTTTCTATTAAATTGAATTCTTAGAATTTTTATATTATAAAATATAATATCACTAGTCAAATATTATGAAATAAAATATTCTAAAAATGCGTTTTTATGTATTAAAAAATATATAACAATTTCACATATAAAATTACTTCCAATACAATTTATTGGATAAATTTATATTTAAATGATGTAATTAAATTCATAAAAAAATCCCAAAATAGAAAATTACACTGAATATAAAATAAAACTAATATAGTTATTAATAAAATTCATTTTATTTCACTATTTTTTACAAAATTAAACATCATGGATATTTCTCATAACATCTTCCAATGATGATATAAAAAATAATATAATTATATAAAATCAATTTAATAATATGACGAAAATTACATATAATATTTTCTCAGATAATACCATTAATGAGTTTGTTTTGATGAAAATGTGTCACTTTGTCATATAATGAGATTACTAAATAATTGAGAGTTTATTTTATAATAATTAATAACTTTCATTGATTTTAACTAACCGTATATGTTCTATTCATTGATTTTGTATGCCTATTCACATCACTAAAGGATATTTTATAATAATATACACTATAATTTTTTTTCATGACTCGAGGATGTGTATATCCTAGCTCTAGGATAAATTAAATTTATTTGATGAGAAATATGTCATAAAATATCAAGGGGAGAGATTCAATATTCCATATAATATTTTTTCGGTGAAAATTTATCTCGTATTATTTTTAAAACTGAGGATCATTTATCTTAATTTAATAATTATGATCCAATTTAAATTCCGTATTTTTATGGTATCACGAAAAACAATGGCCAAATGTGTAGCCTTTTTTCATTACAAATTCTCTCTATGATCCATAATCTCTTCAATATATTCCTTGTATGATTGATAATATTATAGAGACATCCATATTTTATTTATTATATATAAATCATTAGAATATACATAATTAGGACTGCTACATGGAAGAATTCATAATCTATAGAGATATTTAGTTAAATCACCAAGGGTTATGCTACATTCCCAATACAGTCTATAAATTTGAATGGACTAATATATCATGGGACTATCATTCTATTATTTTTCAATATCATAAATTTTATGGTAGGGGAAATTCATATAATTTCAATTTCACATACTTTTAACTATTAATATAACTAGAAATTATAAGCCTTACTATTTTTTTGAGACATTGACACTTTTATGTGATGATGATTGACTATAACATTCATTAATAGTTTTTAACATAGATAATGACCCAATATACATAATTATCCAAATTCATACCAATTATATTTGGTTTTTTAAATCATTCTATAGCGATACTTATAAGGTTCCAAATGAATTATTTATTTATATAAATATTTTATTAGAAGATTACACCAATGGAAGGTATTGATACCAACCACATTAAAAATCCATTGAGAATTCTGTTAGTATTTCAAATATTATTAAAATTTTCTTCTCAGACAACCCTAAATTATGTGGATTATAACATGTAATGAAAAACATCTATGTATACATATCTTACTAAAGATATCTCCATTACATCATGGTAATAATTGTATCCCATTCAGATATAATATTTATTAGTACTCCAGTAAAAATCACAACATCTTCAATGTATGACTATGTAAGATTATTAATATAGATATATTCTATAATATAATAAAGAGAATTTATTTCATATGGTGATCAGCTAAAAACCAAATTTAATTGTTTAATTTAGAAGTTTTTGAGTGTGTGATGATGAAATCCATGTTAATGTTTTCCTGTTTACATTTTGTTATAAGTAAATATTTTAACATTTGTATATACTTCGTTCACACAAACTTCACATTTTGATACACTAGTAATTCATATAGATTCATGTAAATATCAATTTTCATGTTATCACATCAAAAATAAATTTTTTTATCATTAAATATATTTCCCCTCCATGATGATTAAAAAATGATGAAATATGTAATTAAAATATGATATCAATCATCATGACAGGTATTGGTAAAAAAATAGATGGTTATTGAACCATATCACTCAATTATTTTCATGGTTGATCTCATGATCATCCATTAACATCATATATAATTTGAAATTATCCTTCTGATCAACATTAATCCCACAATGGAGATATGGGTGAAAATTAATATGATAAAGAGATGATAAATTAACCTTCCTTATTATATCAAGATATAACATCCTTAAATACACAAATAATGAATATCTTTTAATCCTTATCATGGGAATACTATCTTGGACATTCAAACATAATGAATCATCAACTTTATTGACATTATCAGGTTAGTAATGTATTGAGTTGTTAAAATATATGATATACTCCATCAATATAATTTTTTATGTATTTAAATAATTATATTTATATATATAAATAAATATTTAATGATAAGTATATATGTCTATAATTTTCTATTTTGATGATGCCTTTACATCATTAATGAATTAAATACCACATCATACTATAAATAATGTGTCTATTAGTTTTTATAATATGATTTATATTGGTTGGTGAAATAATTTACCAAAAATATATTTTTGCTTGACTTAAAATCCAAATAAATTATTTTATTCATCAATATATATAAAAAACATCACTGCTATAGTGTAGTGTGTGAATATTATTAATGGAAAATATTCTATTCATTTCATTGAAATTGTTCCCACGTTCATCTATCCATGAGAAAAAACCCCAAAAATGTTAACATGGAATGGGGATTAGATAATAATGATAAATTAATTATAAAATATAGGATTCATATATCTCAATAAACCAACATATATTAGATATTCTTTATTATCTATGATATTCATTAATATATTCTCCATCCACTTTATCCTTTGTATAATCCTCCAATGTTATTCTTACTCATAATATAACTTCATATATTTTATAATATTCAATATATAGCTTATCAATATAATATCATTGTAATATATGAAGAATATATTAATTAAATAAATGAATATAAATAGATTTTTGGTATTTCCAAATATCATTGTAATATATTCACAATATTAATTAATCATACATAACATTGCTTTTTGTACATACCCTTCCTAAAACTCAAATAATACAATTTATATCCAAGAGATATCTTATAAAAACAAATATCTCTTCATAATTTTTCATGTATATCATCAATATATTGTCGCAGATACTTGTTCATGATAGAGATCACGGTATTTTCAGGATAATCAATAAATATTTTCATTGATAGGTCATTCTTATTAATAAAAAAATATATTAATCACATGGACAAGCACTATGAGTAATTAAAAATCTATCTATATTTTTTTTGTTCTCCTTATCCTATTATAGTCACTCAATAGGTATCATCAGTTATGTTTTTCTTAATGTAGATGTTTCACTAGGTATACATTATAATAAAAATACACAATCACAATTCTAAAGGTGAGTACCCTAATATTTTAGTTATAAATAAATAAACTCTTATATAATAGTTTAACAATTAATATTTCTCTTATCATTAAAAATATGATATATATATATATATCCCTCTTTATTAGGAAGGAAAAAAGTTATTATGTAGGTAATATTAAATTTAAATAATGTCAAATCCCAATACTAATAAAAGGTCATAAGTTTATTAAAACAATCAAATGTAACATTCAATAATCAAAAAATGATATTACAATTATATTTATTTATCCTATCACAGAGAAAAATTTCATTGAACATAACTAGATAAAAATTAAAAAATTACCAAAGAATATTCCACCAATATTTTATCACAAAATATATATACTAAATACATGAACATATTCCTATTATAGACATTCGCGAATAACTAAAGAGCGCATCATTGAAGTTGTAAAAAAACAAATTAAAATATATTTAAATAATTGAATGGGTAAAAAATTATAGAATAAAATTCAACGTTTTATTGGATAGTATATGTAACATTCACCAAATTATTAGGGACTACCAATATGGATGAAGTTATTGCATAACCTTTCCCTTCTCATGTTGGACTATTTTGATACCACATCCTTTGACACATGGAAAATTGTTTTGAATAATTCAACATCTCATTTTAGTTATAGAATTTTATAAGAGTGGTTTCATTCCCTAAATTTCATTCAATAGACTTATTACACACTTATACAGGATAAAAACCTCATCTTCCCATTAATAGGATAAATTGGTGTTTCATTCCTTAATAAAAATATGATATAAATTACATTCACCCATTATCCTTGTTTGAAACTATTATTCATACAAGATATTTAAAAAAACTATTATTTTAAGGATATATGATGATCATATAATACCAATAAAATAATTTCTCTATTTAGAGGGAACATTATACTATATCATTATATAATGAAATAGTTTGATAAAGCTAATCTATATGGATACTTGGTTTAAAACTATTGTAGAAAAAAGTCAATATTCATTTTTGGGTATCATATAAATCCATCCAACTTCCATGATAATATTAAAATGTTTTTCTTATACTAAACTATGCCTTTTTCTTTTTTAGTTTTTAAATAGGGAAAATTCTCTCCATTTTATCAAACTTTTCTTAAGGGGATTCTTTCTCAAAGAATGTATAATAACATTTTATCTACACCATGTGTTCTATTTCAATAGACTCTATAGTGTTTTGAAGCAGTATCCACCAATGATTAGAATCTCATTTAAAAAAATATATTAAAAAAATATCCTACTAAAATTCATTACATAAAATCATTTGGAATATATATTAAAAGGACATAATCCATTATACTACAACCAATTAAATTTTCATTACACTGAAATATCGGGGATTTCTATCATATGAGGCATTTCATATTTGTTTGATCTTGTTGTTGATTATATATTTTTTGTTATGTGAAAATCTATTCATCAAAACTAGATTTAGATACCTTAATTTGTCAATGATCTCTTCAGTTCAAAAACATGCTACATCTTCATGCTCATTAAGACAATATATAAATATTGATGAGTATTGTTTACATTTAATAAATTATGTTACATCATTAAATACTAACACACAATATTTCAACTCATATTTATAATTATTATTGATAACAAAAATAAAAATACATATATTGGTAAATTATTTAATTTAATATATAGGATTATCGTTAATCTTAAATTTTATATATATATTTTAAATATAATTCCCATGTTTTCTAGTAAACATCTTATGATACCTATAGTAAAAATCTCAAAATCACGTATTTAATTTTATGTTCACATTATTAATTTGGTGCAAGATATAATTGATCACACCACATAGTATCAATCAGTTTAGAATTGTTTTAACTGTATATAAATTGTTTAATCCCATATAATATTGGAATCATATGAAACATGAAAATAAATCATGATTGAATCGATGATATCATTCAAATTACACTTCATCAAGTTTTATTGAAAGGGAAAAAAATATGTGGTGGGTTAAAATTCAATCTAATAGTTTTATACATTATAATTTTTCAAGTAAAAATATATAATAATCCTCATGAAATAGTGTATAATAAAAACATATTCCATTCAATCAACATCGTATTTAAAAAAGATTGCACTACTAATATTAACATAATAAAACATGGGTAAGGAGATACAAATTTCATAATATATAAATTCATAATATTATACATTCAAGATATAGTCTTATCAACCAGGAAATTGAGAATTTCAATAGCATGGGATATCAACTAAGAGATAAGTATAATTTAATGGGAATGTGAATACTAAATACCATTCTTACATGGAATGGAAACAGTTTTGTGTCATTATACCTATATATGAAATGAGGGGATATATATAGCTAGACCCCACATTTAAAATGCATTTCCAATGCATTCAATATACATTAAAAGATCAATAAAATTAATTAATAAAAATATACACATAAAAAAATATTCGATATTGAATGAGAATATATATAACCAATTAATTGCCATCTTTTACCATATATATAAGGAACATTGATAGATTCACATGATAATATCCCCTACAAAATTAGTCAAGGTCCTATAGATTAATATAAAACTAAAAAATCCCATGTACATTTAATATTGAAAATACAGCTTCACATTGATATCCATTATTTAAATGTAAAAATTTAAGAAACAAAATTATATAAAATTTATTCTTTAAAAACAATGGATATATATAATGAAAAAAAACTAGTCATTAAAATTCTTTAGGATATGAAATTTCATTCATACCATATATGTTATATATAGTACTACTTTTATATTTTATATAATAAGTAAAAATTATAAATTTTGGTTAATCACTATACAATTAAAATTAAATCATATTGTAATATGTTAATCATGGGTAAATATGACTTCAAAAAACCCTATGGTGTCATTAGAAAAATTCATGAAATAATTTTATTAAAAAATTGATATGAAGAGAATATTTTAGGCTATTGATGGTATAAATACCCCTCCATATAAAAAATAATAAATTTTTTTAAAAAAAATTGAGAAAAATAGAACATTTAAATAAATATTTTTTTGTAAAACCAACAAAGGTGAATATAAAATGTTTTTATCATTGTTTGAACCCCTCCCATAATAGCATTGGGTGGGGGTCTGCACATTTAAAATGGAATAAGATACATGGAATCACATATATACGGTCCACATAATTTAGTGACCTTTTTATAATAGATAAATTTAAGAAATTATTATATAAATTTTAAAAATAAAACATGAAATGTATTATCATTGTCAACAACCTCATCACCCATAATGCATCCATCCTTTTGAATTAATAAAACTACATGGTATCATTGGGAAAAATTATAAGAAAGGGTAACATCAAGAACATTGTAATGTAAATACTACAATGTAATATATGAATAAATAAGTCATAAACAATATAGAAAGGTATGTAAATACAACACATTCTATTTAACCAACATATATATTATAATATGTGAAGAATATATTATTATTAAGTAAGGACATATAGACAATAAAATGATATTCATAACATTACAATGGATATTTTAATGTAATTGAATAATTATTTAGAAAATAAATAAATTAATTCATAATGAATGAATTTACAATAAAATGAATTTAAAAACTAAAAGGGATTCCTTTTACCTGATATCTAATATTTTCAATCTCTTCTTCTTTGACATTTAAATAAATCTGAATGGACTCCACCAAAACCGAATCTATTTTATCTCATGACAATTACCGATTCATTGAGGGATATATGGTAGGATATGAAATTCACATAAAAAGTATAATACATTACACATATAACACATGTGAAAAAAATCAATATAACCATTAATATTGAAAAACAAGTATAATAAATGTAAATATTTTCCACATTCAACAAAAATAATAATATACCATCGAGAGTAATATGTATAATAGTAATAAAAGTATACATCATCGTTAATCATGATCATAAATCATCCACATAAAAAACTAGGATTTTATAATTAATAAGTATCCCTAGTAAATCAAACATTATATAAAAAATTTATTATCATTTTGAAGAAATACAATGAAAATAAAATTAAAAAATATATGGAAGATAATGATCTGAATGTGAAAATATTATTAAAACAAACTATTCAAAAAATATGTTCACACCAATTTTATTTTAAATAAAACATTGAAAAATGATAAAATAGTCTTTTATAAATTATTACTTTCATGATGGTGATAAATTATGTTCTAGTCATATGTGAAAAAACATTGATTAGTTTCATGATTTAAATAAATTCCAGATGGGAATTATTTTTAAAATGGCATAATTACTCCATTAAAATGATTCTTTAAATTAAATAAAATGTAAAAAAATGAAAAAAAAAATCATTTAAAATGGGATAAGACTAGTTGTGGTTATTTTTTTTAAATGTGTTTTCAAGAATATGTATTTCTTACGGAATAGTAAAATAATGTCATATTTTCTTAACAATAATATCTTAATTATTTTATGTTATAAGGATAGTAAATATGGTAAAATTACATTTTACCTTCACAAATAAATATATGTAATAAATATTGATATTTTTTATGATATAAATATCAATTAATTCAACCATGGGATAAGTAAATTAAAATAATCCTAAATAATGATGAGATTATGAAATAAACATCTTATAACTTTGGAAAAAATTTGAACCATAATCCCTATTAAATTAAAGGGAAAAAATAAATCATCATTAAACATGAATATAAATAAATTCCTCATTTAACGTATCAATGGTTATGTATATACTAAACATAATGGTTATGTGGATAATATGTCATACTTATCACAGAAGTAAAAGTTAGATAAGAAACCCTTATCTCAAGAATGATTTCAATTGTGCATGTGCACATCTTTGATATAATGTTATTAGTTTTCTTATAAAATTGTACTCTATCCATAAAAATGCTGGTAAGATCATAATGTACCAATTTATATGATTTGACCCGATTTTTAGTAATAATATATCATTTTTTCGGGTGTTAATTTCCATATCATCACATGCATGTTCTTTAATAAATGTCCAGGTTACGGTTCATAAGTTATATATATACATTATCTATAAATTTGACATAGTAATATATATCATTTTTATTTTCTAAATTTATTTTTTGTACCATTTATGAAATGATTGATACGGAAAATGAATTGCATCACTTCATGGACAGGGCATGTCATATGTATGCCTGAGCGAAAATGTCATTCCCATAACAAGTAAATGGATAAGAAGGCAGGTGATATATAAGTACTTCATAATTAATATTATTTTGTGCATATCACACATAATCATTAATTATAACCTTTTTACATTCTATTTATATTATACGTGAAAATTAATTCACATCACTCTATGAGGCGGGAGTCTGATGTCCACACATCTAACATTATTTAAATTTAAAAAAAGTAGAAATTTAAATTGTTTATGTGAAAAATATAAATACGTATAATAATTTCCTATATATCATTAATATTTGGTAAATATATAATTATACACAACCATGATTGCTAGATATGGAAAATGAACTATATTAGTTTGCAAGGTGTTTTTCTATCGTACACAAGATCAATGATTGTGTTTACCATTTGATGGAAGTGGAGATATATAATTATTATTCCTTTAATATATTTACATCATAGTATATGGGATATACAAGTTTTATTATAATAAAAAGATAGTACATTAATTATGGAAAAAAATAAGAAAAAAAATAAAATTCATTGGTTAATATAATTACCATCATTTAGAGAATCATCCTTTGGTTCTCATATTATGGACCCTTACGAAAAACTATTTCAAGCACCACAATCACAGTAATAGGTTTAATGATTTTAGGGAGATATTTTTTCAGGTTTTGTTCCATCCAATGGGCTTGATATTTCTAAATAAGTGAGGGGTTATAATTCCATTTTATTAGTTTTTCATTGGAACCTCTTGTAGAAGATGTCTGGAAAATTACCAAAATACAATGTCAATATTTGTTTTAGAAGAAACAGAAAATAAAAAAAATACTTAATATAAATAAGTACTTTTGAAAAAGGGTCAAGATTTCCTTAGGAATTTAATAATTGTTAATGAAAGAATCAATATTTGTCCCTTTATTCATTTAAAAATTAGAAGGATGATTATACTATATATAAAAATTAGTTATTAAGTATTTCATAGATGAAATTTGATCGAAACATATTCTGTATTTTGTAGTGATATTTTATCAATGATTCAATTTATTAGTTATAAAATTAAACTCAATGTTGGTAGAATCACACAATATCTATAGTTTTCCCATCATCTCTAGATTTCTTTGATCAATAAATTAATAGTACTCATCATCTAAAAAACCAAAAATGATTCAAAATCACATGGGAAATAATGACATCGCATAATTTCACCATTTCAAGCCCTATAGATAGCCTTAAATCATGAGTGAACTTGGTTACCTATGGATTCTTCTTAATTATCAAATTAGATCCAACTAATGATATGAGTGTTCCAAATAAATGAATGATACTATGAGTTATAATAAATGCTCAAAATTATTATGCATTATTAGAATATAGAAATCATATAAAAATTTACCATAATAAACATTATAAAAACAGTTTTTATTCTTCATTGCATCAATAACATGAACAAGATAAAAATGAAAAATAAATTGAGATTTTGCATTGATCACATTATTTTGGGTAAGCAATGTGCTATAAATTATCTCCATATAATCCACTTGAAATAAATTGAGAAGATTCACTGATAGTGGAGTTCACATACAGTTAAAAATATGAACCTGTATATAGTTTGTTTGAGGAAGGATGACACCAATAATGAAACATATACTATTCAATAAAACATAATTCATGAAAAATATATAAAAAGGATAATAAATATCCAATCTATCTTGATTAATGATAAATCTTCTAGGACATTAAGATATACCCATTGATTAAAAATAGGACCCGACTTGAATCTTAGATATATAAATTATTTATATTAGTTTAAATTTATATGGATAAATGCATATTTTATTATTATTTTTAAATACATTAATATCATATAATGAAAATAGGATTGGATTGAAATATATTTTTTTTTCTGAGAACCTATTATCTATAAGACATTATAAAATAAGTCCTCTAGTTTCATGAAGTATTTGGTACATATCACCTCCATCGAAACAACTTTTAGTTCATTATATTGGTCATAAAATTGAAATTCATACATCTCATTCATGTATACAAATTGATCAATAGTGTTCTGGACATTTAATAATTTTGTACATATATAGTTGTTAAAAAATAATATGAAAGAATAGTTTCTAATAGTTAACCAGTTTTATGATTCATTAATGAAGGAGAAATAATACATGAGGGATGACAATATATATGATTCCATGTAAATATTTTTCATATCCATAATATTATTTAAGTGTATGGATCTAATAAATTTTAGAGATACAAATTTTATGTTGATCATCTTATATACTAATGTTATTCAAAATCATGATTAAACTATTGATATTTTAAATTATATGACATTCAAATTTAATTGGTTTTCTATATTTTTCCCATTAAATAGTTATATATCTCTTCTCAAGAGTCCTACCACTCAACAAAAAACATTCATTAGAAATTTTTATTATTTTATACAGTAATGTTAAAAAACTTTATCCCATAAAACAATGAAAAATCATAGAGGAAAAATATATTTTAGAATACAAAAACACTCACCCATTGATAAAAATTTAAATTTCTAGGAGACCAACATGTGTTGAATGTGGCCCATAATATGATGAAATTTTTGTTGTCAGTGCCTTTTGAAAAACAATCAAAATCTATGATAAATTAATAGACCCACCACTAGTATAATTTCCATCTACCAAATGATATCATATTTTCTACTTGTTTTTTTATTTTTTCTATAATAAGATAATGATTTATTCTAGAAAATTTCCTAATCTAAAACCCATTAGATTACTCATAAATGAATATGTGATGATCCTAACATTATTTGTTTATCCCTTTCAAGAAATAATATTTTTTCATGATAAAAAATTTCAGGGGAGAAAAATATCATTATGACAATCTTTTATGAAATTTGTTGACATTATTATTCAAAAGAATTAGAATAATAGTTAACAGATAAAGAATAATGGAAATAATAATTATTGAGAGACGATCACCCTTCCACACCCATCTTGAACAAGTAAGATAGCATATAGAGTGAAATTTATCAACATTCAAATATATATTTAATCCATAATATATTTTATATAATTGATAATAAAACCCTCATTTCCAAAGTTAGTGTAGACAATTAAAATAAACCGCCAATTTTTAGTTTCAATGGCCAATTAATATCATGTTTCAACAAATTGTTTTAAACATTAGAGGTTTTACTCGATTGATAGTGACATTGAGATATACTAATAATGAACCCTTCAATATTTATCAATTAAAAACAAGATTTATTTTATTAATTAATTTTTATTTTGATTCTGGAATGTATATTATCATACACATTAGAAACAATTTAATAGTATTTACTAGGGAAATTGGAAGGAAGTGGTTTATTTCATTGAAATTATCAACACATCAAATCAGTGGAATAAAGTGATAATTTGTTACATTATAGAGATTTTAATCTCAAAAAAATTCCATCCAACAAATGTAATTTTTATTTTTACCCTAGAAAACATAGTAAATGTAATTGTTAAACCCATTTATCCTTACAGATCTACTAGTGATTAAACTATAGACTACATCCTTGAACTCAAAACCTATGGAAATAGTTATAATCATATAATTATATTCACGACACCAAATAACGGGGTTAAAACACAAAATAATGATAGAGTAAGTTTTGAGTCCATTAGAAAGGTTAATTTAATAAAAAAAAGTAATTCGAAAATAATCACAATGCTCTGACCAGAAGGAAGGATTTCAATGAGAAAATTTTCAAATGAAAACAATGTAATTATATATAAGAGAACTTACAAAATGATTTTAAAGAAATAAATCTTTTTAATATATATATAATTGAACTCAATATTTTATTTAAATCAATATAAAATTTAATCCAATTAAAAAATTAATATAAACAAAATCTAATATTTAAAATAAAATTTACTCTTATTAACAAGTTTTAAAAAAATTGATATCATGATTCAAAAATAAGAAATTCACCAAAAGATAATATTTGAATTATAATTTCAAAAATGAAGAATATTTTTTCAAATAAATATTTACTTAGTGATCATAAATTATTTTTCTATTATGCTCATAATGCAGGACTAATCCACTTTTGAAAAAAATATTATTTTTTAGAAAATAATTTTTCTTCTTAAAAATGAATCATATATTAGTTATTATAAAAATAAAACCAATTAATTTATTTTATAAATGTGTAATACTTAATATTTTCTTAATATAATAATTATTATCAATTCATTCAAACTTTGAGTCCTTTTTATAGTTGTAATGGTTAAATAAGAAAATTTTAATAAGGTGTCATTTTCCTTCAAACACGCTATTGTGTTCATTTCAATATATCAATTTAATTTAATTTATTACAAAATAAATATATTATAATGACCGGGTATTTTATACATCCTTCTATGTGTGGTGTTTGATGTCGTTCACAATATCGATTATAGTGGTAATATTTTAAAATCATTATATGATACATCTAAACCCCCATCAATAAACGGTGTCCTAAAAATTTAATTATGATAATGTAGATCAAGGGTTCATAAATTGAAAATACATTGTCAAAATTACACATTATGATATGGGTTAATAAAACAAACTTCTGATAAGATATACTGGGATTTCTAAATGTTATATAAAATAACACATATAATGTTTTCTATAATGGATAAAATTGGTTTAATCTTACCATATGTACATTGAATAAAATCGTAAATAATTAAGGGTTGATAGAGGAAATTTTTCATAAGAATGTTAATTGTGAATGTAATTTATAGAATCTCAATGCCATAAAATTTTAATTATTTAAAATAAAATTGATCTAATAAAAATGAATCAATAAGTGTAAAATTTTGTATCAGTACATTTTTTCCATGAGTAGATTATTTCATTTAGCATCCTGAATGATAATATGTGAAAATATACTTATTTTATATGTTCCTATTTCTTATGAAAAATTTCCACATTTAGTTGTTCTTCAATAGTTTTCCATTTCATTTCCAACAACATGAAATTAATATAGATGATGATATTTTTGATAGATGTATTAAAATATACATTTAATGAATCATTAGATCCATACTATATTGATAAGTGATTCCTTTAATATCTGGTTTTCATTATAACAAAATAGTATCAATGTTATGAAAATTTCATAATTAATCATATTGGGAACTAAAAAAATAATTTATAAAATATAATTAAAAGTTCAACATACAAATTTTCATAAATGCATAAAAATATTGACACTTCTAGTAGATTACCATAATAAAAATTAAACATAAGATAAATAAATTTTTCTAATGAAATTATCATTAACCCCCAGAAAAATAGTAATTATATCATAATAAATTCATATCTTAAATTTCAATATAATTACAATTAATTTTCTTAAATCATGGGAATAACCTAAATTTCCATAAAACCATTTTGAAAACATTATTACTTCTATATTCATTAATTCGAAAAATATTGTTGGATATTTTCCCTAAATCCAAATTTTTTAACTCCATAAATGATAAAATAAACAACATTATTAAAATATCATTATTTAATTCCCAAATTTTCAGTACTATATTGTTTATTTTATCTATATAAATCCTCGATTTATACCATTATATGTATCTCACCATCAGGATCATATTAATGGATAATTTTCCATCATTAATTTGAATTCCATGTAGTTATACTATCCACTAAAAAGTTTTCCTTGGTCATAATTTCTTTTTAACATATGCTTTCAAATAATTAATGATAAAAATAAAACACTAAAATTATTCAATATTTCATAATTCTTATAAAAAATGTGTCATTGATAAAATAATAAAATGAAAAAATTCATGAAGACAAACAATAAAACATTAATCATTCCACGTCATCTTTGAAAACAAAATACTCTTGGCCATGATCCATTATCTTTATTTGAGTTATATTCTATTGAGTCATGTGGATTTTTTAGTAGTTATACATATCCATATAGTTTGTATATTGAAATATGGAAACCTTTCCCCCCTAGGAATCCTGACCATAAAGAATTTCCATCCATAGTTAACGAATAATATTTTAATTTTAATCTTGTACAAAGGGGGTTCTTTCCATATGTGTCACATGTTATAATATCCTTATTTACCTTATTCCCATTACATAATTTTTCAAATATTTTATTCATTATAATAACATCATGGAGATAATGCTTTTATAATTTTTTCACTATTTTAATATTACAAGATACAATGTCCCCATATGATGAAAAGGAATGGGATATTAGTTTTCATTTAATTATTAGATTAATATCGCCAAATAAACATTTCTTTATACTATTTTTATTTGGTTCATAAATTATATTTGCAATAATACTACTAGATTCCATTTCTTAATTATGAAATATTTTATATTAAATATGTTCATCATGAAACATAATGTATAATAAAAATATAGTTAAATACTTAATAGAAATTGTAAGAATTATGCCTTTCTAATAAAATAATCATATACATGGGTCCTATGTGAATATATTTAATAAAAAATTTATTATAAGGTTTTACAATGAAAATTATAATTATACTAATCATTTAACATAAGATTATTAAACCATTAGAAAATTAAAGACCACATTCATGCAACATATGATGATCGAGTGTACCCACTGAACAATTTTATTGAGATATACACCATGGTGTATCTCTCCCAGAACCATGACCACATGTAGTATGAAGGCATGAAATTATTTTATAAAAAAACCAATATAATATAATAATATCAAACAGTATAAGATGCTCTTATATAGTTTTCATAAAAATTTATCTTATAATATGTTCAATAGTAATTTCGTTCCAAAATCTAGTTTATAATGATTGTATTTAACAGTCTTTCATACCAATTATAGTGACCCTGTCCCATGTATCCTAGACCCAGTGTATCCATTATTACATTGGAGTATGATAAATGGAATCACATACTAAGGGATAAAATTGTTTAATATTATTTTCAAAATATATAATTAATTTTTTTTATATTTAAAATATAAATTTCCCAATTTATTTTCATTATTAACAATGTAATTCTCATTATCAAATCCCTATATATCAATCACAGATGTCTTCCTAAAATATGAGGTAAAATAAATCATAGAAGTGGGATAGGATCACACCCTCATAAGGGAAATCATACATAATAATATTTTAACAAATAATTCATAATCAATATAGTAAGGTAAATAAATGAGTCATGTTACATTTAACCAATAACATTCTCATAATATGTAAATATAAATTATGATCAATTAATTCCATATAAATAATCAAATCATCTCGAAAAAATAAAAATTGTTATTCTAACTAACCGTATAATCAAATTTAATATCTATTATAGATTTCATATTGATGGTGTGAGACACTTCATGTGTTAATCATGTTTTAATGATAAAAAATAGAATACATTCTTTAATACTTGTTAATAATGTGTAATCTATCTCAAATCAGGTTTATAGATGATTAGTTTAGTTATTCCCTTAATAATTATAGTAAAATATTTTTAGTTTTATGTTATGATGGATTTATCTGATAAATTATTATGTTTCAATAATTCTATGGATATCATTGTGTATGTCTACAAACAAATATTTTTCTAAGATCCAGACGCCATGACCTAGACAACATTACCCTGACACGGTGCCCCAGACATCGTGACCCAGACACCATGACCTAGACATCATGACCTAGACACAATTACCCAGACAACATGACCCAATCACCGTGACCTGACACCATTACCCATGGACCATGACCACACACTATGTCAAAACACTGTGAATCAGAAACCGTGAGCAGAAACCATGCTCCTAACACCACAACTCTTCTATAGGTTCCAAATCTCTATACAATTATGCCATCATAAATGTCTCACCTCCCAAAGACAAATATGGAGAGACCATTCCATGGAGACACTTCTTTTAAGTGTCAATTTTTACAGATAGACTAGGACACTAATATTTAATCTTTTTTTTTGTTTCTAAATTTAATTTCTAACAGTCAAATTTGATGCATTTAAATACATATAAATAATTAATGATTCTTTTTAGACATGTCAAATGATAGTACAAGGTATGGGGTGTAGATTACATGCATCCTATCAGCTCCAACACATGTATTCAAAGAATTAAATGAACATCATGGTTAAAGAAAAAAAAGGGATGATAGAGAAACAAGTGTGTGCCTGATAAGGAAGAAGAATGACCATTCTTGAAAGAAAGACAGACACAAGAAATTCAAAACTTCTGAAGAACAAATGAAGCATAATTGAATCCTAGAGATGAGAAAATTTTCACAATATCATCTCCATGAAGAACAAAAGCCATATCCAGATGAATTTTGATACGTGGTTTTCTGAAAGAGGAATCTATTCCTGCATCTGCTTCATCCTAGATGTCCAGAGCAACAAAAACTAACACTCAGATCACTTCTCACATTATCTCATCATATTTCACTGTTTTTTATTGTATTTACCATTTCTGTAGTCTGTATGGGTTTGTATAAAAACATTGTATCCTACATTAAACTGAAGGTTACAAGCTATTATTTCTCATACATATTTTTATACTTGTGTATTCCCATGGATAATTGTGGAAGAGGTCCCGGTGTGACCTAACAGTTAATATCCAAAATGAACAGTGGATGGGGTCGTGTGACCTAGAGAGTCATGTGTACTATTATATACCCTGATATAGGGTGTGGATAACATTTATTAATATAAACTACTTGGTGGTAGGTGATCACCAAGTGGACTGGATTCGGTCTCGTCTTGAGACTGAACCCATTTTTTTATATCCAGTGTGTTGTTCAATTTTGATATTTCTCTTTTAATGTATAATTAAAAATTCACTAAATTTACATTGATAGTTAATAATGGAAAGAATTTATAAATTTTTTTCTTATTATAAAATCTTAAAATGTAATATTAATAACTGATAATAATATTATTGAAAATTAATCAATATTTTGAAAAGTTATTTAAACAGTCAAAAATTCATAACCATATTACTTTGACTAACTGGAATGTATTTAAAATTATATGGGAACCTTTATAAGAGTACTTTTTAAACATAAATTGTTATAGATACACAATTCACCCTCCTCTGGAGTACTCTACTCCAACCAACATTTTGTATCAGATGTTTTTTGTTTTTACTACCAAGACTCTCGTTTTGACCCAATTCAGCTGTGTTTTTTTTACATTAACAATTTGTAAATTTATATTAATTTGAAATTTCTAGATCTTTCAAATGAATTCATTATAATGGATAATATATTGGAAGGTTCTTCCACAAACATATCACAATTATTTAATGGATACAATTATGCTTAATCGAATATTAAAATAAAAATCCATTTAAAATGTATGAGTTTTAAAATATGGTCTTCAATTACAGATGAGTAATGATTTCATCTACTGATTGAATCATATGGGATGACCCTACCAATACTGCCTAGAATAAAAATTGTATATCCATGAATGCTTTATATTTCTCTTTACGAGAAGATGAATTTAATAGAATTTCTACATGTAAAAATACACATGAAATTTGTGATACCATGTCTATTTCACATGAAGGGACATTATGTGTGGATGAAATGAAACATATTACATATAATATTAAATATGAAATCATTAAAATGAAACCTAATGAGCCTTTTTTCCTCATTTAAACTATGTTCAACGAAATTTTAACCACAATGGATTCTCATAGAAGAGAAGTTATTAACAAATAACATATCATGCAGACCTTCCAATGCCTAACTGACAGATTGAGAGGAACCTCTGTCTCTATTAGAGAATCATGTGACATCATCAAGTTACTATTAAAAAAACTCATTATAAAACTAATGATGTTTGAAGAAGAGTTGAATGTCAACAAGGAATACGAGGATGAAACCGAAAGAAAGTTAGTTGCGTCTAATACCTCCACCTCTAAACACCAAGAGAATGGAAAATTGGGTGTCTATAATGAATTCTCTAGTGGTGATAAATCATAACATAAAAGTGATGAAGAAATGTCTCAATTAGCCAAACAGTTTAATGAATATTACAAAAAGAAATACTTTTTCAGAATTTCAAACTTTAATGGATGATATGATCGAAAAGGAAGATGGAAGAATGATTGGAAAAGAAGTGTCATGTCTAATGAGATAGTTTGTTATTAATATAAGTGAAAGGGACATATAATGTTTGACTATACCATGTTCAGGTACAAAAATAAATACGAGGAAAAATATATAGAGTATAAAATGGAAATTAACAAAACATGGATTACTTTTGAGGACAATTAATGTGACATAGAATCATAACATGATGAATAGGCTAACAAAGCCAATATGTGTTTTATGAAAAACAAATTTGAGTTAACAATAGAATCACATGAACACAATTCTTATTATTTTAGAGATAATAGTGACTCTGAAAATATGACTAAGGAATAAATTATTGAGTATTGTAAAATACTAGAATAGACATTCAATGAACTAATAGTTAAAGGTAAGCCGATTTATCCTAAATATACTACATTAATTTTCTATCAACCAAGTAAAATAAATTTTGGAAGAAGCAATTTTGATTCTAAATTTAGGACATACAACAATAATACTAGTTCTGGAAAACATTCAACTAGTTCAAATAACGATACACTCTCTACATTTCCAGGATTTTCTCGACCAAATAATGTTTATTTTTCAAGTACATTACATAATGCCTATACGAACCCTATGTGGAATATATGGGTTCAAAAAGAACTATTCAGTAATAATACTAGACCCAAACAAGTATGGGTAGAAAAATCTATTTGCATATGAATATTATGTTGGAATGTTTCTTAATGTGCTCCTGAAAAATCTAATGGTACTATGATAGTGGTTGTTCAAGATACATGGAATGAGATTATTCATGCATCAAGAATCTAACATAAATTTATAGAGGACATGTCACCTTCGGTGACAATGCCAAATGAATTATTATTGGCCTTGGCCAAATCAGTAACACTAAATTAGTTTGGATTTCTAAAGAAATATTTTGTTGATAGATTCAAATATAATCTTTTTAGTATTTCACAACTATGTGATGATGGATTTCTTCTTAAATTTGAAGATGATTCTTGAAATTTTTTTAATTCTAAATATGAATTAGTGTTTTCTACATTAAAAATGAAAATTTTTACTCTGTTAACATAGATTCATTAGTCTCTAAAAATGAATCATGTTTATCTGTATTTCATAATGAATCTTGGATTTGGCATAGGATACTAGGTCACTGTAATATTCACTCTCTTAGATTGTTAATAAGAAAATGATTATCCAATGATCTACCCAAAATTGGGATTCCAAATTATAATGTGTGTAATCCTTGTCAATTGGAAAAGAGACACTAAATGTCTTTCAAAACAAAGAATGATGTGTCAACTTCTCAACCTCTTCAATTGGTTCAAATGGATTTATTTGGACCATACACAGTTTCTAGTTTAAATGGGAAGCACTATGATTATATTCTTGTATTTTATTTTTATAAATATAATTGGGCATTCTTTCAGGCTCACAAAAGTGAAGCCTTATCTCATTTTACCATATATTCCAGAACAATATAAAATTTTAGTGGACTTAGAATTGAATCCATAAGAAGTGATCCTGGTTTTGAGATTGAAAGTCAGGATTTTGTATCATTTTCTCCCCAAATAGCTATAGTCATAATTTCAATACCTCTAGAAAACGTCAACAGAATGTGGTGGTGGAAAGAAGAAATAGAAAATTGAATGGGATTCCTAGAACCAAGCTTATGGAAAATGGATTTCCTATTCATTTTTGTGCTGAAGCTGTAAATACAACATGCAATTTTATCAATATTGTGTTGATTAGTCCTATTATTAAAATAACAATAAATGTGTTGTGGGAGAATAGAAAACCCAATTTAAGATAATTCAAAGTGTTTTGTTTCCAAGTCTATATCTTTAATACTAAGGACAATCTAGAAAAATCTACATCAAAGAGTGATGAAGGAATCTATTTAGGATATTCAATCTCTAGTAAAGCTTATGGAGTGTTTAATAAAATAAATAAATGTGTGAAAATATATATCAATGTCATATTTTATGAGACATATCCAAATGAACCTTAGAAAAATCTAGAGAACCTAGAGGATGATGTACCAAATCTGGAAATTAATTCAAAATCCACTAACAAATCTATGAATAAATCTCTGAAAACATCCAGTTCTGTAAATTAATTAGATTCATATCACAATGAAACTGACCCTATTGGAGAGCCGGAAATAACTAGTCCATATTTTTCTATAGATGTTAGAACTCTTAAGAACCATCCTTTAGATGCTGTTGTCGGAGATTATATAAACTAAAACTAGAGATTCTCTTAGATTTCAAGTTGAACATCAAGTCTTCTTGACCCAACATGAACCTAAAAACATTATGATTATATCAATGATGAATTTCCTGTGAAATTTATTCAAGAATTACATAAATAGTTTGAAATAAACAATGTTTGGAAACTATATGAAACACCCAAATACATATTTACCATTGGCACTAAATGTGTGTTTTGAAATAAAGTATATGAAGCTGGTAATATAGTTAGAAACAATGCTATATTATTTTTCCAACCCTATAGTCAAGAATAAGGAATTGACAATGAAGAGACCTTTGCACCAGTAGCTAGAATTGAAGCCATCATAATTCTTCTTGCTTAAGCATCTCGTCTAAATTTCATACTATATGAAATGTATTATAAAAGTGCATTTCTAAATGGGAATATAGACATGGATGTCTGTTGACGGTCATTTCCATCACAGAGTCTAACGACTGAAAAAGGGAAATACCTTAGTCTAAATTGATTCATCCTTTGAAGAAACATAAAAAATTTAGAAAGGTATGAACAAGGATAACATTACCCATATGTCGCGAATGTTCCCTCACTATCATGCAAGTACACTTGCGCGCCGCCTAATGGTCTCACAAGTGACTTGCGCACCCTCTTTGAAAATCGCCCAGGGTCTTCTCTAGCATATAAATACCCCCATTGGACCCCCCATTTCAGGGAGGAATTTTTCCAGAATTCATATATACATCTCTGAACGCCCAAGTCTCTTCTTCAGTCTTCCGAACACTTCTAAGGTAATTATTTTCCTTGAATAGAAGGTCTAAAAAAGATGAATAAGGACTAAGTGTTAGAATTCACTAACATTTTACGTGCCTATGTGTTTTACCCTTAAGGAAAATTAACACACTTGCGCGCCTCCTTACCTATACATTGAAACTTACGCTCCACTCTTATAGTAGTAACTCAATATGATTCTAATGGATTTGGTCATGAATTTACCAAGCCTTACTATACTGGGCCAGGATAGCGCAAGTACCCATGAGCCACGCAGGTATACCTACGCGACCAATACTTGCGTGCCCATGCAGTACCTGTGCACCTGCCAGGACTTGCATGCCCCTCACTTTTTGGGTGCCCTTACTCCCCATTTAACCCCTCTTATGCCATTCCACCTCTCCTATTCAAGATTCAGTCTTCAGTACACTCTTCAAAGCCATTTATGGCATGTTTTCTTGATTGGATTCCTTATCTGAAATGAGATCCGTGGAACGTTTCTCAAAACATAGTGATTTTCACATCATTATGTCACTAAATTTAGAGAGTTCATTCATTCAACCTCGTCCTTTAAGATGCGAGTCCCCTAACCTGAGCCTCCTTTTCAAGAGTAATCAATAGTCCAACTCCTCATTAATATGGGCATCCTCATTAGGAGTAAGCCCCAAGTCCCCTAACATGGGCCTCATTTTCAGGAGTAATCCCCATTCGAAATTCTCTTTAATTTGGGCATCGTCTTTAGGTGTAAGCCCCAAGTCCCCTAACCTGGGTATCCTTTTCAGGAATAAACCCGAGTCATAATTCTCCAAATTTGGGCATCCTCCTCCGATGTAAGACCCAAACCTTAATTCCTTTAATCTGGGCCTCATTTTCAGGAATAAGCCCCAGTCTCAAATATGGGCAACCTCCTTAGGAGTAATCCCCAAGTCCCTTAATTTTCAAAACCCTTTCACCTGAGATTCCTTTTCAAGAATAATCCCCAAGTACCCTAATTTGGGCATCATCCTTAGGATTATGCCCCACATCCTCATTGATTTGGGCTTCCTTCCCAGGAGTATGCCCCAGTCTTAATTCCTCTTAACTAGTCTTAATTTACTTTTGATATGGGCTTCCTTATCAGGAGTAAAACCCAATCATGAGTCCCCTCTTAATTTAGGAATTTTCCTTAGGAGTAACCTCCATGTTAGAGTACCCAAATCTCTATGAAGTACATGTACCTTTATGGACTTTTCTCCTGTATTTATTCCCTGAAGTAAATCTTAATTTTATCTTTTTTTATGATTTCATACATACATAAGCCCCACATCATTGCATCATTCAAGGAACAATTGTCTGGTTTCAGCAATACCTCTTGTTTCTCACACCGATCATGACTCATGTGAGCTTAGAGTGTAAATCTAATAATGACATCTTTCTTTGAGTCATCAATAATGCATAAAAATCATACTCTATTTCCCGAACTACGTGGGTTCTGATTTCTTTTCCAACAAAATGGATATGTAGGTAGCCCATCAGTGGGTACGATCCCAACTCTAAAATAATCCATGTCCTTCTGGATGACAATAAACTTCAAGTGCCCCACTGAGTGGATTTAAAACCAGTATGGTTATCATAATGACAAAGAGACTATTATGTACTGCAGGATACAATTGACTAAGAATCTCCAACAAATACAGATGATTCTCTGTCGATGAAGAACATCGAATACATATAAATTATTCTCTAAATTTCCTATATATGAATCATTGATTGTCAGATCTAAAGGAAAGATCATTTTATACTTGGTAATGTAATAAGGATTCACGAACATAACCTAAATCTATAAAAGAGAGTCCCAGAGTTGAAAATAATTCCCCTCAAAAAGGTGTGATGAGTCCGACCTCCCATCCTCTCGACCAATGAAAATTCCTAAGCCTCATCAGTCCATTACTAGTGAGCACCTACCTTTGGAAAGTAGGTCCAAATGGATATAGAATCATTGGATGTTTCTGGTTTTACGAATACACCCGTTAGAAACTGATTGAAATGTTTGAACCTTCAACCAACGAGGTCATCCCCAATTCCAGAGGAATGAAAATGGTAAAACCGACATGATGCCATAACTAAGTTAAAATGATGCTTTGATTATTTGTTAGGTCCCAATTTAAACTCAATGAGAGGGCCAACAAAGAAATCAATGACATATTTTCTCATCCAAAAGATGTAGTGGCCGGACTTATCTTGATTGTGTCTGTTATATCAAACAAGCACTCTTTTTCAATGATCTTCTGCATTTACAGAATGGCTTCTCTTAATTTCACATCTGTGAATAAGTCTGCCATGAAAACCTCTGCTGCGAATGCCAATACTGCAACTCCTAATGGATCATCGTCTTCTCTGAGGATGACATCACCAACTCAGCATCTTCCATGATGGGTATCAAATGTGCTGGTTAAGGAGTATCGTCAACACGGTACCATTCCAAATTTGGAGGCCACTCGACAAGCCCTCCAAGTCAATAATTCAACCTAGTCATCCAAATAGAGACGACTAGAGATCAAGAAGTAGGCAGTGCTAACAACCATCTCCAACCGTTTTAGGTCGTTATCCCCGGAACGAAATCACCATTCACTCCCATATTCTGAGGAGGTGAATGAGCAGGTCCCTCAGGGCCTTAATTTAATGAAGCAGGAGTCCTTTCCGAGGGTTCCCATCAACAATCTCCACCTGAATGGTGCGACAGTGCTCCCTCAACATGATGATGGTATCGACTCTAGGAGTTCGGCTCAGGTTCCTCGAACCAGAGAAGGCATGACGAATCGCCAGAGGCGAAATCTGGTCAATAGTGAGAAGGTTCTCATCTCTGCCATCTCCGAAGAAGTCCACCAACCTATCTTGGTGGCAAACGACGAGCGGGCACATACACCCATCCGTTTTAATTTCGTTGTCCAACAGACTTGTCCGGCGGCATCACGTCAATCCCACCAGGAATTTCCGGAACAGTACTATAGGCAGGAACAAACACCTGTTTATACGTCATAAGCTAGTCAACAGGATCGTCTGACTACATATGATGGATCTCATCAACCACATTCGGCGAAGTAAAATCAACAGGCACATACACCAGCTAGTATTGATCATGCCTACCAACAGTCTCTCTTGGTGGCACTCGGAGAAGTCAGTCGGAAAGCTTCGGCAACAAATAGGAGGCAGACTCAACTCTCTGCCCCCACACATGAGTACTGTCAGGATTCACTGACAAGAAAAAGGAGGTCAAGATCAGGCACACAAACCTAATCAAATCATGGAATGGAAATATATCCCCGTTCCAGCAGCTGAAGTCACCAAGAACATTCTATCAATGGTGAATGAGAATATGCCAATCCCTGGTCATATTCTAGATGCCTGCCAGGATATTATAATAGCTTCAGCTGAATCCTAGGGAAAGACACATAAATCTATCCCTACCAGTGGAGTGACAAATAAACAGTTCACTCTAGAACAGACACACACATCTATTCCAGTCCAAGAGGGTTGTTTGGCGTATTCCCCCATATCATACGGACAACCAAGTCTGGCACATACACCTGATTTGAGTAGAGATCGTCAGACTAACCTGGCCATCTCTCCTGATCAGGCACATACACCTGCTCGGAGTAGCCACTTTCATCAACAAGTGGTTTCCAAGGTGAGTAAGAATGCGTCTAAGAAGAAGACCCACCTAACACAGTCAAGAGATCAAGTGCCAATCTGTAACAAGGCCTTGCTCGATGTTGGGTTTCTTGAAGCCCTCATATAATTATCTGTTGGAATACAAGATTATACTCCCTCATTTCCCAATAGTGGGAACATTATTTCAAAAGGTCTTCAACATAATATTCCTCATGAAGGCTTTCTTCATGATAGTTCAGTCGATCTTGAAGTTTAATATTCATATGAGAGGTAAAATAACCCTCTGTGTGGCCAGAAGACCAAGGAGAAAGATATCTCATTTTTTGCTGTAACCCATCATGGTGGTCCTCCCCATGATGATGAATTTTTCTATGAAAGTCCTCTCCGCAGTAGTGATGCACATTCCCCAAAAAATACTCCAGTGGACAATGTAGTGCTGAGAAATCCCTCTTATCTTTAGGTACATGAAAATGCGAAATCATTCATGTCTGATGTTTCATCGCTAGCAGGTGAAATCCTTTCTCAACAAGAAGATAGCCCAAGGTGTAGGTCATTTTCCGAACCACCCCTTAGTCATGCATCTTCTAGTTTGATCAGGGATTTCTCTACCAGTCTTGTTGAATCCAATGAATCATCAAGTAAGCACCATGTCTGGTCTAATCAGGTTGAAGTGTCTTCATTGAATGACAAAGAGGAAGTACTGAACATGAGAAAAAAACTGGAAAAAGGTGATGTACCAGTCATGTTTTGGCCTCTGGCTGGCTCTCAGTACGACATTCCAGAGATGTTGATGGAAGATGGAATTCATGATATTCGTCTCAACATATAGAAAACACTTTGTCAGTTGAAAAATAAAGTATTATCTTATGATGAATATGAAAATCATGTTATGATAATATAATGGTTACAACGTCAGATTGATTTGGTATCTCTATCAGTCTCTCGATATCTGAAGGCTAAAAAGCAGTATAGATCCCTTCAAAGTTCATGTCGTGGCGCACTAAGATGATTGCACCAGTTAATTGCCAATGCCCCATCTAGTATTCAAGTCAGAGGATGTGGTGTTCAAGGAGCACTGCATTTCACTGTGCTCTCCAGTTAGCAAAGCCCGCCAAAAATGGATTCATGCAATGTTATTTCCCATGGCCGGCCAATGTCAATGGGTTTTGTTTGTAATCAAAAACTTTCTCAATAACATGCTTCAACTAGTTCCTCTCAAAATAAAGAATACAGAAAACAAGTTGTAGAATTACTCTTACATCAAGAAAAAAAGAATATTGAACAAGCCTCTCATATGGAGAAAGAACATCATCAAGTGACAGAAGTGTCCGAAATCATCCAACGGTCTTTTGAACCGGGAGATAAAAGTGGATGTCGATTGATGCATCTAGCTAATTTCCGTACTAAGGTCCGCAAGATCAAAAGAGACTTTAAGAAAGTCTCAGACATATCATGTCAAGTGCCACCCCGACTTTCCAGATAGGGGATTATTTTAACCCAACCCTCAGAATCAATAAATAGGATTCGAGGAGTTGAGAAAAGACAGGAGGAACAGCCCCAATCCATCAGATTGGGGACCTTTTCAAATCTCCAATCCCCTCATCGAATATTGGTCTTATCTCAATTGGGTAAGAGTCTACAAGTGGAACGAAGAGACAAATTATCAGGAGATTCTCTCCAAATTACGGTTCTCCAAGAAGTTCCTGAGAGATCAAATCAATAAAATGCAATGTCTCGTCAAGGGCATGGCAGAAGACAATATCACAGAAATGATGATAGAAGGGATTTGATGTGTTAGGAATCAATTAATGTCATTAATTACATTATTGCTGATCCTCTAGAACATTAGGTTCACTCAGGGGACTCAGATGAAGAGGTTCCTGCTGCAGAAGTTGTACGCACAGACAGAAATGAAGAAGGTGTGCGTACACTAAATCAAATGATTACCCAGAATCTAGGTAATCATTCAAGTAACCCAATTCTCCCTCTCTGAATGGGAGATAAAAATGGTAAAGGAAAGAATCAGGTTACATACCCTTCCTCTGAAGATTGCCAATCGCTCTCACTAGAGCAAAGATTTGCACAACAAGAGGAAGAAATGAAGGAATTGAGGAGGTTGATTGTAGAACTACTTCAAAGTAGACTTCCTCCTAAGCGTGCTAGAGATAGTCAGCCAAGGGAATTTGTTGTGGCTACTAAGATGGATCAAGAATATCGTCCTCTATCAATACACCCTCACAGGTCTAATCATACGAGTCAAGTGCAACAACAATTGGCGTTGCAACAATTAGTTGCAGTACTAGCGACCACATCTGTAATAGCTCCAGTCATTGCACCTTTTCAGGTCCAAGGTCAACCGGATGTTTCTCTAAAGATAATAACTACTATTGAGTCATTAACATCTTGGTTGGAAGCTATGGAGGGAAAGCGTTATCAAAATAAACTGGAAAATAAAGCTTACCCAGAAAGGGTAGATTTAGTCCCTCTCCCATCATGTTTTGGGAACCCTGTATTCCCTATATTCAATGGATCGGGTGATCCTGAATAGCATTTGACGCATTATGTGTCTTGTTGAAATCCGATGATGGGAACTCCAGAATAGCAGGATGTAGTGAAACTCAGATGCTTCGTGCGAACCTTCAAAGGACAAACTTTTGTTTGGTATACAAGCTTGAAATCTCAGTCAATTACCAAATGGGTGGATCTTTGCCAAAAATATCTTCTTCAGTTCAGCTCAACGTTGCCAAAGACAACAGTTTTTGATACTACAAATTGTAAGCAAAGGGAGAATGAAAGAGTCTTAGATTTCACAGCTTGTTGGAAGGGATTATAATATTTTCTAAGCTTAGCACTCCCTCGGGAAGAACTGTTTCCAATCTGTGTGGCAAATCTGTGTGACGAATTACGTTCATCGTTGATCCTTGTGAAATATACAGAAGGGTTTCGAGACTGTACTTAATTCACTCAACTGATTGATGACTCTCTTATAAAGACTATGGATAAGTCTTGTATAATTCCATCAGCTCCAGGAAGGAGAATGGGTAAAGAAGATATTGCTAAAGTTATACTTAAACATGCACCTATACCTGCTTCTACATCAATACCTTCATCTTCTCGATGGTCTCCACATGTTGAGCGCCAAAAAAAATGAATGTTTCATTAAGATGATCAAAGAGGTCAAAGACGAAAACAATTTGAGGATCTGAAGGGAAAAAAATACTCTTTCTGAAAGGAACAAGTTCCTGGTTATTTCATTTCAGCATTGGAAAATAATTTAGTTCAATTTCCAAGGCCTAGGAGGCCAAACACGGTAAGAGATGAAGACTTTCCCAATTATTGACCATTTCATCAGATGTTGGGGTATCCCATCCAGTATTTTTTTGTCTTCAATGACCTCCTACAAAATATGTTTGACTCTAGACAAGTCAAACTGAAAGGATCTTTAGCTCATGTAGCATGTATTACTGCTACAGTTCCAGAAGAAGAAGGCGAGTGGAAAGAAGTCAAGAACAAAAATGCGCAAAAATATGTTGATTGGATGGTCAGAAAAATGATCAACCGAACTCATGCAATTTTTCGAACGCAATTGAAGAAACCAATTGTGACTTCTTCCATGAATGCCGCAGCAAAACCCACTTCATCAGAGGGAAAATCCTCAAATAAATGGAACGATTCAAATAAAGAAAAAGAATCAGAAGAAGGTGAGTACGTGTCAAAGCCTAAGTTGTCTTTGACTCTGGCAGACTTCATGCAATCTACTTTAAATTCACGGGCACCGCCCCATCAAACAGCACATCCTAAATAGGATAATCAGGCATTGTCTTCATCAGATGATGAGTTGATTTTAGGTTCTGTTAATATGATTCAATAAACAGATCTATATGCCAGTTGCAGTTTCAATTTTGATAAGCCCGAATTCCCTATATCAAATAGTGGAATCGGAGGAAGTTTTAGAGGCTCAAGATATAAGGGAAGACGTTGATCTTTCAGAGGCCACTCTTCCAATTATACCCCTACTAGAACTGTGTATGCGGCAGAAACTCATGGTAGAGCCCTTCAACGAGCTCAACAGGAACAAGAATGTTCTTCCACACAAGGAAGACTCAGCACTAGAACAATTAATCTGGAAGATCGGTTGATGGTTCCATATTCTTCCTCTCAGCATCTAAATATACCTAATCGGTCTAATATTCCAAAGCCAGGAGTATTAAAAACTCCTATCTCGGTACAAGATGAATCAAATTCCAAAGATTCAACTTCCAAGAACCTGCTAAACCACATGTTCATGTTGGGAAACAAAGAACTTTGGATCAAAAGTATGATATATTGAAACACCTGACCCAAGTACCGGACATGTTATCAATTCTGGACTTTTTTATTCTGTTAAAGGATCTTTGAGAGGCACTCATTGAGGCTTTGTCAAGTTTTTAGGAGTTTGAGACTGAAATTGTTGTAGCTGAACTCTACGATGTAGAGAATAATCCTGAAAAAGGCCATGCAGTAATATCTTTTATTGATGAAGATGAAGATGATGTCGTGCATGGACATATTAGACCTTTATACTTATCTAGAAAGGTCAATGGTGTAGACGTCCGAAGAGTTTTCATTGATAATGTTTTAGGAGTTGACCTCATGCCCCTTTGTACACTTCATCGATTGGGTCTCACAAAATCTGATTTGTCTCCTTCTACTTTGATGTTACAAAGAAATAATGAAAATGAAAAAGAACAACTGGGCAAGATTACACTCAGAACTCAGTTTGGAGATCTTGTATCTGATTCAAATTTCATGGTAGTTGATCAAGATTCAGCCTTCAACATCTTTCTTGGTAGACCCTAGCTACATGGGCATGTGATTATCCCTTCGTCATACTATCAATGTCTCAAATATTGTTTCGATATTCAAATTGGGACATTGTATGGTGATAAATCCCCGATCAAAACATGTGAATCTCAATACATTGAGGCGGAATTATATCACATAAAAGGATAATACAAATCCAGAACAAGGGAGATTACCAAAGTTAATGCTCCATATGGTTTGGAAAAGATTCCAGTAAACCCATTTTCACATGTGAGTATAGATTATGTGTTTCCTATCAGTCAAATTGACAGGATAGACCCAAATCAAAATACTCTTTTGGAAAGATCCATAATGTAAATTATGGAAATCGATCCAGACAACATGAGAGAAAGTGGTGATCCACCATCCAATGATGAAAGCTCAAATGGAGATGTCTTCATTTAATCTACTAAAATTCAAAAAGTCTATACTTCGTCAATTAGGTCAGGGAAAGTTATAGCAATTTCAGAGGTTAATGATGATGTCGATTCTCAATACATCATATCCTCTTTGTTACAAATAGAAGACCCTTCATCATTAAGCGGATCGGAAATGTAAGCTTCTTCTTCAAGAAGGGAAAATTTTTACATCTCTTCTGATAATGGAAATTCTACTTCATCATCTACTATGAAATTAGAAACAGTAGAAGTAACACATGTTGAAGAAGAAGAGAAATATCTCAGAGTTGCTCCTCCAGCATTTTAAGAGGGTATCTCTACCACCGTGGATGAACTCAGAGAAATAAATCTGGGTACAAAAGAAGATCCACGCCCCACTTTAATCAGTGCGGCCATGACTGTTGAAAAACACGAGATGTATATTTCCTTTTTAAAGAAAAATCGAGACATATTTCCTTGGAACTATACATAGATTCCTGGGTATGATCCTGATGTTGCTACTCATCATTTGGGTTTACAAGAAGAACGTCGAGGATTCAAACAAGATGCTAGAAGAACTCGCCCAACATTTGCTTCCAAAATTGAAGCTGAAGTGGATAAGATCATCAAAGATAAATTCATCAGAGAAGTTCAATATCCCAAGAGGTTGGCTAATATTGTCCCAGTAAAAACGAAGAATGGGAAAATTAGAGTTTTCATTGATTTCAGAGGTCTTAATCGGCATTGTCTTAAGGATGATTTTCCAGTTCCGATTATAGAACTCTTGATAGATGCAACAACTAGCTATGAAGATCTTTCCTTCATGGATGGATATTTTGGATATAATAAAATCTGAATGGCTCCAGAAGATGATTAATCTATAGCCTTTAGAGCCACTCAGGTTGTGTTTTTCTATCGGGTAATGCCCTATGGCTTAAAGAATATAGGCACCACATATCAGCGTGCCATGCATTGTATCATCAAACCCTTTCTGGGAAATGTTTTTGAATGTTATGTGGAAGATTTGGTGGTCAAATCCAAACAACGTTCTAATCACATGGCTGATTTGGATGTCATATTGCGCAAGCTTCTACAACATAATTTGAAAATGAACCCCTTAAAATGTGCTTTTGGGGTAACCTCAAGGAAATTGCTCATCATTGTTGTACGACATCGTGGTATTGAAGTCGATCATGAGAAGACAAAGTCAATCCTTAGTATGTCACCTCCTCAAAATTTAAAATAATTGAGAGGACTTCAAGGACACTTAGCCTATATTCAGCGTTTCATCGCCAATTTGGAAGGAAAAAGCTTACCCTTCACCAAATTGAAGAAGAAGGGAGTCACTTACCATTGGACTGAACAATGTCAAGAGGTATTTGATATTCTCAAGAAATAACTCTTGATTCCACTAGTACTTATGACACCTATTGAAGGAATACCACTTATCCTCTATGTGACAGCTCTAGAGTGATCACTGGGTGCCATTCATGCCCAGAAGAATGATGTTGGGAATGAAAACAACCTCTACTATCTCAGTCGGACTATGCTCGAAGATGAAACCCGATACTCAAATATTGATAAGTGCAGCCTAGAATTAATCTTTTCTGCTCAGAAATTGAGACACTACCTACAACATCATGAGGTCCAATTGGTATCTCACAATAACCCGCTCAAATTCATCCTTAGTTGTCCAATGGTTACAGGACGTCTGGCAAGGTGGGCATTTATTTTACAGCATTTTGACATTCAGTATGTTTCTCAAAAGGCAATAAAGGGCCAAGATCTGGCTGATTTCCTTGCTGAACAACCCTCAGTGAAGACACATCTTCATATATTCAACTCCCTGATGAAGAGGTATTTTCTATTCAAGATAGTCCTCAGACATGGAAATGTACATTAATGGTGCTTCCAGAATACAAACATGAAATAAAATTGAAAATCCTAAATTCAACAATGTTGGCTTAGGAGTTGTCCTCATTTCTCCAGAAAAGGCAGTTTTACCTTATTCCTTCTCATTGTTGGGAGGTGGTACAAATAATGAAGCGGAATACCAAGCTCTAATTGCAGGATTGGTGTTGGAGTTTTAAGAACAAGTGAATCACTTAAAGGTGAAATGTGATTCAGACCTGGTAATCCAACAAGTTAATGGGGATTATGAAATCAGAAAAGAAGAACTAATACCTATTTATGATTACTTCAGAGAGTTAATTGCAGATTTTCCTTTGGAACTGGCATTTTCTTATGTCCCAAGATCACAAAATGCCCAAGCTGATGCACTGGCTAATATAGCCACAGCTCTGGCAGATCCAAATCGGGAGGAGAAAACCATCAGTGTTCCCCATCATCGTACAATTTCACCTTATGTTTGAATCAGAATAGAGGAAATCAATGAAATTAGTCACATCTCTGAACCATATGGTCACACTACTGGATGGATGGCACCTATTAGGGAATACCTTCAAAATGGAACACTTCCACTGGATAGAGCTGGGAAAGAACAAATCGGGCGATGTGTGGTCAACTTACTCTTTATGATGGCCTAGACCACTTATAGAAAATTCTCTACAAGCGTGGTTTTGATGGAGTTCTCTTCATATGAATTGATGGTGAAGAGAAAATGGCTATCATGAAAGAAGTGCATGCAGGAGTCTGTGGTGCCCACCAGTTTGGACATATACTGTCTGATCAGATTCAAAGGCTTGGATACTTTTGGCCTTCAATGATACAAGATTGTGTTTATTTCACAAAGAAGTTTCATTCATGCCATGTACATGCCAGCTTCATTCATGAACCCCCAGAGTTTCTTCATACAACTAAATACTCATGGACATTTGCCACATGGAGAATGGGCGTGGTGGGACATTACCCTTCACCTACGGCCAAGCAGTTTAAGTATATTGTTACTGCTACTGACTTCTTTTCCAAATGGGAAGAGGCAATACCTCACAAAAAAGTTATTTCTAAAACATTTTTAGCTTCATCAAGTCTAAATTCATTACTAGATTTAGGGTCCCTCGTACCATATTGACAGATAATGGCACCAACTTCTGTTCATCTGAGGTGAAGAAGTTGTATCAAGAATACAACAACAAATCCAATCATTCATCTTGGTATCATGCAGCGGCCAATGTCCAGATAGAATACTTCAACAAGACTCTGTCAAATATACTGCAAAAGATGGTGGATAAAGACAATAAGTCAGTGCCTGATAAACTCTCTCTTGCTTCATGGGATTATCAAAACTACCACACGTACTGCAACATGGTCAACTCCATATTCACTGGTATATAGAACAGAAGCAGTCTTACAAATTGAGGTTCAGATACCCTCACTCAGGGTAGCCATTTGTGATCAATAATCTATTGATGAACAATCTCAAAAGCTATTGAATGAATAGGAATAGTTATATGAGAAAATATTGTGCACTCTACAGCACTTGGATGTCTATTAGAATCTAATAGCATGATCTTTAAACAAAAATGTTTGACTTCGTTCATTTGTTCAGGGAGAATTGGTATTAGTTCTCAGAACTCCAATTATACTAGGAATGAAACCTCCCAAGCATGAACTAAAGTGGGATGGACCTTATTCAATACATAAGGTCTATTCCAATGGAGCTTATTCTTTAATCTCAATAGATGTAAAACTCATCACTAATCCAACCAATGCCATATTTCTGAAGAAGTATTTTGTGTAAACACAAAATACACCATCAACGGTCCATACATATGACCTTAAACAATTTTTATTACTTTCGTCCCACGCAACGTTAAAATGTGATGTCCTAACTACATGACGCTAAACTGTATAAAAGTCCCTAATGTCCAGCAAGACGTTAAACTGCATCATCCACAGTCCACGCATATGACTCTAAACTATTTTCATTTAATTCGTCCAACATGACGTTAAACTGTGTACCCTTCATCATCTATGCTATATGACGTTAAACTATAAATTAATGGTCTGTACATATGACCTAAAACTATTTTCACTTTGGTCCAACATGACATTAAACTATGAAAAAGTCCTTAATACGTCCAACATGATGTTAAAATGTGTCCTCTTTTGTCCTTACAACATGACATTAAAATGCACCATCCTCTTTTTTTCAAACATGAAATTAAACTGTATTGTCCCCATCGTCCTAACTACATGACGCTAAACTGTATAGAAAGTCCTCTGATACGTCCTACATGACATTGAAATGTACTTTGTCCTTGCTACATGACACTAAACTTTGCAGCACCAATAGTCCTAACTGTAGGACTTTAAACTACATAGTCCCTTTATATGTCCTATATGACATTAAAATGTGCATTGTTAAGGTTGTTGTTACCTCTTGTTTCTCACACCGAGTTTGACTCACGTGATCTTAGAGAAAAATTCAACAATAATGCCATCTTTGGGCCGCTAAACACGCGTATGACCCAACATCATTTTTAGGTCGTTTCCCCCATGAACAACTTGATCATTAACTCATTCTTTAATTGAAATATGCAGACTTTGATCCTTGCCTTCCAGGCTGGGTACGTAGGAAACCTCCCAAGGTTCGAGTCCAAAACCAATCTCTTCACATCGGTTCACCTCCATCTCATATGATGTTGATTCGTGAAACCGTCCCCAGAATCAATATATTTTCATTGGTTCACATTCGTCCTTGCTATATGACATTAAACTGTACAACATTTTTTGTCCTCTATGTCAATAAACTACAATATTATTTTATACCCTCACCTGAGAGGGAATCATTATTTACATTGATTTTTTCAATCATGTTTCATTCCAAAAACTACGTGCATACATGGTATTGCCCGAACCTTTTATCTTGGGTTAAGCCATCATTACACTAAATTACCCTTTCACCCATCACATGTACGATCCAAATTTGTATAGAGGATATTTCTAGAACTACGTGGGCTTGATTCCCATCCTTATGGGATATGTAGGAACTTTCGAGTGTCCCTCGAATCCATCCCCAAGTCTTTTGGGCCTAACCCCAAATTCCACTTTCAGTCCCTTGGGTGAAAAGTCCCCATGAAAACACATACAATGCATTTCTTATAAATGATCCAAGCTCTATGACCCTAAACTAGGATCTCCTATATTTCCATCCCACACAATGATAAACTGTAGTTTAATAACTACGTATAGCTTGATTTCCATCCTTATGGGATACATAGTGAAGTCCAACATTTCAATTAAGGATCCAGCCACGACATGATTATGGTTATCATTGATCTGTGTATCTCTACATACATTGGAAAATACCCATATTTACATGTCATAATTTTAACATTAAATATTTTTAGATCTTCATAACCCTTTTCTTGAATTCTGGTCACAAAATGTCCAATTTCTTAGAATTCTTTTTCTTGACCATGAAGCACATGCCCTTAGGTGGCCTTGCATAAACAGTCTACATAATAGACGTGTCATCCAAAAGATGCTATTATTTGATTATGCAGCCAATGCCCTTAGGCGGCCCTGCATAATTCAACCCCCTAACGAGTTTGCCAAATACTGGTAACTTCATTCATGGGAGAAAAACATCTTTTGTCTTTATTTGTCTAAATGACAATATGTAGGGGTCCGCAAAAATAGCCATCCTTAACATATTTGTCCCACATACTTTTTCATGATATAAAAGTATTCAAGTATACTATTTATATTTTCCTTCCCTGCGTTTGGGTCAGACCTTCATAGGAGTGATATTCATCCAGTTCTTCAATAATCTTGTTTGGAAATATCTTCTCCATATTCATGTACCTCTTTCCATATAGAAAACTCTATACTTTGGAAATTTTTAATCCCCAAAAACTCTCACTGGCTTCTTAGTAGTAGAAAAGTAAATTTCTGAGAGTTCTTTTTCCTGACTATGCAGCACGTGCCCCTAGGCAGCCTTGCATATGTAGTCTACATAATAGACCTGTCAGCCAAAATATGCTATTTATTTGACTATGAAGCCAATGCCCTTTGGTGGACCTGCATAATTCAACACCCTAATGAGTTTGTTAAATAATGGTAACTTCATTCCTGGGCACTACTTCTTCTAATGCCTTTTTATCTATTTTTCATATCATTCATGAGATTCAAATATTCTTAAGATGTAGTTTACATATTTTCTCTCATATTTGAGTATGGTAATATATTTTTAGATAAATTTTCAAGGAATTGAGTCAATTATAATTCATTCGGTCAATGTTATTTCGACCATAAAACATTATCCTTTTTATGTCTGATATGCATGACTTTAAACTACCAATAACCACACAGACCTCTGGTTTCCCTTTTTTTCCCTCAGAGTAAAACCCTCTTTTCTCTCTGGATCCAACTATGAGGGGGGACTTTTGTTTACGCTCCTTTCCTTCACAGAGTCTAATGACTAAAAAAGGGAAATACCTTAGACTAAATTGATTCATCCTTTGAAGAAACATCAAAAATTGAGAAAGGGATGAACAAGGAGAACATTGACCATATGTCGCACAAGTTCCCTCACTGTCGCGCAAGTACACTTGCGTGCCGCCTAATGGTCATGCATGTGACTTGCACACCCTCTTTGTAAACCGCCCAGGGTCTTCTCTAGCCAATAGATACCCCCGGTGGGCCCATGATTTTGAAGAGGAATATTTCCAGAATTCAGATATAGAGCTCTGAATGCCCAAGTCTCTTCTTCAAGTCTTCCGAACACTTATAAGGTAATTCTTTACCTAGAATGGAAGGTCTAAACAAGAGGAATAAGGAAAAATTGTTATAATTAACTAACACTTTCGCGCCTATGTGTTTTAACCTTAAGGGAAATGAACAAACTTGCGCGCCTCCTTACCTATTCATTGAAACTTGTGCGCCACTATTCTGGAATTACCTTAGGATGATTCTAAAGGCTTTGGTCAAAAATCGCCCACGTATTACTCTACGGGGCAAGGATTGTGCAAGTACCCAGGAGCCATGCAGGTATACCTACACGCCTAATACTTGTGCGCCCATGCAGTACCTGCGCGCCTTCCAGGACTTGCACGACCATCTCTTTTTGGGTTCCCTTCCTGCCCATTTAACCCCTCTTATGCCACTCCACCTCTTCTATTCAAGATTCAGTCTTCAAGAAACTCTTCAAATCCATTTAAGGCATGTTTTCTTTATTGACTTCCTTATCTGAAAGGAGCTATGTGGAAAATTTATCAAATCATAGTGATTTTCACTTCTTTATGTCACTAAAGTTAGAGAGTTCATTAATTCAACCTCATCCTTTAAGATTAGAGTCCCCTAACCTGAGCCTACATTTCAAGATTAATCCCCATTCCAAATCCACATTAATATGGCCATCCTTCTTAAGAGTAATCCCCATGTCCCCTAACATGGGCCTCCTTTTCAAGAGTAATCCTCAGTCCAAATCCTCATTAATTTGGTCATCCTTTTTAGGAGTAAGCCCCAAGTCCCCTAACCTAGGCCTTCTTTTTAGGATTAAAACCCAGTCATAATTCCCCAAATTTGGGCACCCACCTCCGGATGAATCCCCAAACCTTAATTCCTTTAACCTAGGCCTCCTTTTCAGTAATAAACCCCGGTCTCAAATATGGGCATCCTCCTTAGGAGTAAGCCCCGAGTCCCTTAATTTTCAAAACCCTTTAACCTGGGCTTCCTTTTTAGCAATAAGCCCCAAGTCCCCTAATTTAGGCATCCTCCTTAGGAGTATTCTTCATGTCCCCATCGATTTGGGCTTCCTTATTAGGAGTAAGCCCCAATCTTAATTTCTCTTAACCAGTCTTAATTTACTTTTGATCTGGGATTCCTTCTCAGGATTAAAACCCAATCATGAGTCCCCTATTAATTTGGGAATCTTCCTCAGGAGTAAGCCCCATGTTAGAGTACCCAAATATCCATGAAGTAGATATACCTTTATGGAATTTTCTCATGGATTTCTTCCTTGAAGTAAATATTAATCTTTATCTATTTTGGGAATTCATACATACATAAGCCCCATATCATTGCATCTTTTGTGGCACAATTGTCTGGTTTCACCAATACCTCTTGTTTCTCACACCGAGCATGACTCACTTGAGCTTAGAGTGTAAAAGTAATCATGACAGCTTTCTTTGAGTCATCAATCATGCATAAACATCATACTCTATTTCTCGAACTACATGGGTTCTAATTCCTTTTCCAAATCGAAGGATACGTAGGTATCCCATCAGAGGGTACGATCCCAACTCTGAAATAATCCATGTCATTCAGAATGACAATAAACGTCAAGTGCCCCACTGAGTGGCTTTAAAACCAGTATGGTTTTCATAATGACCAAGATACTTTTATGTACTGAAGGATAAAATTGTCTAAGAATCTCCAACAAATACAGATGATTCTCTATCGATTAAGAACCTCGAATACATATAAAATAATCTCTAAATTTCATAAATATCAATCATTGATTTTCAGATCTAAAGGAAAGCTCATTTTATACTTGGTAATGTAATAAGGATTCAGAAAATGACGTAAATCTATAAAAAGAGTCCCAGAGTAGACAATAATTCCCCTCAAAAAGGTGTGATGAGTCCAACCTCCCACATCCCGACCAATGAAAATTCTTATGCCTCATCAGTCTATAACTAGTGAGTGCCTACCTTTGTAAAGTAGGTCCAAATGGATATGGAATCATTGGATGTTTCCGGTTCTACGAATAAACTCATTAGAAACCGATTGGAATGTTTGAACCTTCAATCAACGAGGTCATCCCCATTTCTAGAGGAAACAATTTCTAAGTAGAGAAACCCACTACTTTTAAAAATAAATATTTTCCAAATCAAATATTTAAATTATAAATAGCTTTATATGGTTTAAAACAAGCTCCAAGTGCTGGTATGATAGATTAAGTACTTTTCTTATTTTTCTAGATTTTAAAAAACGAATAGTTTATCCAACGCTTTTTATAAAACGAATTTCCAATGATGTTCTAGTAGTTAAAATATAAGCAGATGACATTATCTTTTGATCTTCATAAAATTCATTATGTATTGAATTTTCCAAAATGATGAAAAAATAATTTGAAATGAGCATAACAGATAAACTAAAATTATATCTTATATTTCAAATCGTTCAAAATATTGATTTCATTTTTCTATAACAATGAAAATATACTAAATATATTTTAAAATGTGTTGGTTTGGATAGCTCTAAAAAAAGTGCCACTCTAATGAGTACTACTTGTAAGTTGGATCTTGATGAAGATGGAAAATCTATTGAACAGACCACATACATATGAATGATTGGAAGTCTCCTCTACCTAATTACTATTTGACCTGAAATAATGTTTACTGTATATATGTGTGATTGTTTTAAATAAAATCTGTTGGAATCACATTTAAATGATGTTAAAATAATTTTCTAACACCTCAAGCATATACCCAATCTAGGATTATTCTATCCGAGAGGAATATCAAATGTGTTTGTGAGTTATTCTGATGCTAACATCGGAGGTTTTAATTTATATAGTAAAAGCACCTCTAGAACATGCCACTTTTTAGGCAAGTCACAAGTATCATGGGGTAGTGAGAAAGAATATTCTTTTTCATTATCGGCTGAAGAAGATGAATACATTGCTACTGGTTGTTGTGTGCACAATTGTTTTTGAAGAAACACACATTATTAGATTATAGATACCAATTCAGGCATGTACCTGTAAATTGGGCCAATACAAGTGCTATTACCATCTCAAAAATATCCTATTTCACACTCTATGACAAAACATATTGATTTAAGACATCAATTTTTTGAGAGTTCATTATCATAACGATTTCATCACTTTGGAATTAATTGGAACTGAATATCATCTCACTAATATATTCACTAAACCAATAAATTATGAAAAAATAAACTACTCAAAATGAAAACTTCTTACGGTCTCACCCTGAAATCCAGTTATGGTCTCACTGTGATAGCCTATAATGGTCTCACCATGAAAGTCGATTACGATGTCACCATAAAAATGATTTATATTTTTATTTATATATTACAGCCAGTATGAAAGTAATTAATTATTTAACCATTTTAAATTCTTTAACATTTGATATCGTGACACATGATATACCTAAATGATAATATGAATGAAGATTCAATACTTTCTTCACCCTAGCTCTTTTTTCTCAAACCGTAATCCCTCTTTCATCCATTCTCACTCTCAAACATTTTTTGAATGCATAGAATGAGACATTCATCATCATCAGCCCCTGATAAGTGAAATTCAATGTAGAATTTGAAAATAGCACAAAAGATAGCACCCTATGGTCCTTTGAATCTGAACCTGGTGAACTGAGTAGTCATCCCTGAAAAGAAAATCTTCCACGAGTGGCTGGTGACATGTAAGTGTCGAGTATTAAGTGTAATTAGAGTGCAAGGATGGGTGGATTTTTTCAAAATGGACGGTAAGTAGATTTATATAAAATTAGTTGCATAGTTTTATCAGTATGTTCAATTTTATTTTGATACAGTATATGTTTTTTTTTGTGGGATGTTGGATAAATGGCCAGAGATGAACGTTTTCATCGAGGTTATGGGATCCATGCCATAGGATACCTAATGAGGGTATTTGTGAGGACTACATGAGAGGTCATCCACCTCAAATTGAGATATTTTTTTGGGAAGAAGTATTGGGAAGATTCACATGGAATGAATAAAAGCGAAGTGTCATAGCTACTAAGCTATATAGTGAAACCAGACATTTGATTATGTTTTTTCAGAATATTATTAACCCTAGAAATGGTTATTTTTCTACACTAAAGTATTAGGATGTATTGTTGATGCATATTATTAAAAGTATTCATAACATCAACCTATTAAAATATGTTATACTCCATACATGTTATTTGATCAAAACAACCTCCATGTCAACCTCACAGTTCTATTCAAGGATTATCTTAGATATGCTTCATTCCAAAAGGATGGTTGGTCCAGATGAAGAATCCATTAAGTAATTCTAAATTCTATATCTCAAAAGTTACTGTAAAGAGAATGAAAATCAGTTGGAATCCATAGAGAAAATCATGGGTGGTAGTTAATGAGAGGGTTTATGGAAATTTCAATCTGGTGGAGCACTCATCAAGACCTAAATATGTTTCTAATCATGTTTTTGGAAGCATATGAGATTGTTGTGTATTATAATGAGGATAAAGTGGCAGATAATAATTCCAATATAGGGGAAAATATCATTGATGAGAAGAATCGTGAACCTGTTCACCAAGCCATAATTGAGAAGAAAGTGCCTGCTCCTAAAGAAGATGTTGATTAGCAAGAACAACCTACTTATAATGAAAAATATGTTGTTGTTGTATGTGAAAAGGATGTTGTAGAGAAAATATATAAGAAGATATTTCTCTTCTGCTGAAATATTCTTATGATGAACATGTAGAGGAAGTGGTTGTCCCTAAATTTATCCCATCTGTTGAAGAGAGAATGGTGCCATCCTTATAGATGGCTAGAAGGAAAACGTGTGAGGATATTAGGGATGAGATATTTGAAGCAGATCAAGGATCTAAATCTCTTTGTCATGAAAATGATTCACATGTTGAGGGGGATCAACACCTGAATCTAGAACCTGTTGAAGCCCCAAATCTATTTGATCCATGATCAGTGGATAACAGATATAAATTTCCACGTTATTATGATGGGAATGACTCCTAGGAAGCCACAGTTAAAGGTATCAATCTATCTACTAGGTTTCAATTAAAACCACTATCATCTATTGATGTAATAGTTGCAATGGAACCTATGATTTTCAAAGATTGTATTCCAAATCCTTTAAAAGAACAATCTAACTTGGTCAGAAAGGATGATTTGATAGCTTTTGGTGCCACCCTATTGTCTAGAGTTGAAAAACTCATGAATACCCAACCGTCTCTAGTAACAAATTTGAGTAAAAAAGATGTTTTCCTATTGTTAGAGAAGATAATATGGTAGATTCATCTCATGAAAATTCATAATAATCAAGAGACCAAACAAATAGTTTAGTAATGAACTGATGTCACTTCGAGCTATGGTTGAAGATCTGGAGAGAGTGTTGAAATCAAGACCAAAAACTATTAATCATCCTATTGAGGATGTATTTAGTAAGTTTCCACAAGAATTTGGGTAAAACATTTAACCTAATTATACCTCCTTGGCTGACAAGTTAGCTAAAAGAAACAACAAAACTATTGAATGGATGATTGAACTTGTTATTGGTCTTAAAAAATAGATTGTTGAGTATAAGGGTTGTCTCCAAAAAAGTTATAAATCATCTGATCTCTCTTATATTAGTTGTTATAGATTCTAATACTTCTAGACCGTCCTCTCATCCATCTTTGGACACTGAACTTCTCAGAACAGTTGTTAAAGAAGAACTTCATGTTGCGCTCAGTTGTTTTGACAATGAGTATATATCTAAAGTTGTCATGTACATTGACAGAGTTATTTATTTAGTGATAACTAATTCCAATTTTTCAATTGATTCTTAATAAGAGATTACTAAGAAGGTGGACTTCTACTTCAATAGGATCATCACAAATCATGATATGATCCACCATTTTTTGTTCCATGTGGAGAATATGATAATCCCTCTGATCACTCAATCTTTCAAATCCCAAGTCCAAAAGCTCTAATATTTCACTCCACTTTTGGAAAAGTTTGTGGAGAATAGTGAATAAATTGAAAAATCAATGCAGTATGGTGGAGAGATTATTTCAGATTTCATCATGCTATTGGGGCTTTATCTTCATGTCCATAGTACTAGTATTATGGCTTCCACAGCAACACCCTTGAGACCTAGTTTTCCTACCTTCTCATCCTCTACCCTTTTCTCTACCTCTATGTCTATCTCTCAGGCTCTGAGCTAGATCAAACTTTTTGTCCTTGATCAACATTTCCCTCAATCTTCCAATACACCTATCTTGGAACCTTCTATTTTTTATGGACTTCATTTACCTTCTCTAATAAAACACCTCAAGCTTCAATAGTACGCTTTTCATTGAATAATACAATAGAGTGTGTTGTACCCAAATTCGAGTTCTAAGAAACCACAACTAATCAAACTAGCCTTTATGAATATTAAAACACACTTTTTGAAATTTTATAAATTTTATATTTCAAAATTGACTTCATTTTTGTATTCGGAATATCAAAATTATCTTAGGTTGATTTTTTGGTATTTTTCTGAAAACTATCAATTTTTCGAGAATTGTGAAGAACACTGAGTTATTGTTGAAACATGAATTTTTATATAAATAATTATTTATTTTATTTAAAATTATTATAGGTCAAAATAGATACATAATACCTATATAAGTTCAACGCAATTCATTGGATACATTTTATAATAATTTTAGATATATAAAAATTTTATTGAACTTTTTATCAACTTTTACCCACCTCTTAGGAGCATTTTCAAATTTACAGAAAACATAATTTTAATGATAGGTGTATCATTAATAAAACAATTCGGGTGTATCATTAAGAATATAATATAAAAATACAAAAGGACATGATTATTAAGAATATAATATAAAAAATAAAAAAGGACATGGTAAATGTAAAACTATTTTACTAAGAGTTCAATCTAAAATATAGGGTTCAAATAGTGGACCAAACCTATCTAAAACCTATTGGTTGAGTGGTTTTCAACCCATCTCCACCTTATCCTTTAAATAATCCAGTTTGGATCCATAATAAATCTAAAATGAGTTTATTATATAATAATATTCCATGCATTTCCTAAGGTGCCCCTCACCCCACTTATAAAAGGGTACTCCCCCTTCCATCTAATTCACACCTTAAAAGCCATTTGGATATTCCAAAACAAGAAAAAATATCCTCTCAACTGTCCGATTTTAATCCTAGAGGCCTTCCTTTAGTCAGAAGGCATGCATATGCATCACTTTTAATCAAATCAAGAGGAAGAACCCGAAGAAGAGGTAAATATTTGATCACCTCTTTCAAGCTTCTTACTTCTTCCACTTCTTCATTCTTTGTTGTTTCCATTATAAAAAAAATAACTCTAGTATATCCTATATACTATGATGTTATTATAAATATGATACACCCATATTCATTATTCTATCCATCCATTGAATGACATGTCACCATACGTGTGTACGTACGGCTTACTATCTACACGTTGTGTTGTAATTTTTATTAAATACATTATTATTTGGATGGGTATAATAATGAGGATTAATTGATATAAATAATAAATATGACATGATAATGATTCTTTATATATGATATACCATCCAATTATAAATTATTTTAATATCAAAAGAATGGTATTCTCTTTCGTACTTACGTACGGATTACCGTCTCCAGGAATGCGATGAGATTAATTCCCCATCGTATCCATTCTGGAAATATTTTCATTTGATGATTAAAAATAATGTTAAAAGACTTCATATCTTTCTAGATACGAATAAGATACATCCCATCCACAAAAAATATGACTCACATAACGAATAATATAATGGAATAAGAATCCATTAACACCCAAAACGATGATAATACTATGATATTATTAACAAAGAAACATTAAAAGATCATATATGATATCATATTAATGTATATGATCTATGTATAATTTAATAACAATTATTTCAACATTATACAGTATTTTATCCTACCGTCAACCATGGAAATGTATAAGGTAAGGGTTAATTTCACAATCCCTTTGTTATCTGAGGTTGTTTATATATAATTATCTACTGGGACATATTTATCATCCATATCCATGTTCCTTAAAAAATTATTCCAAAACATTTATACCCTTTACTAGAATATGGGTTAAATTTATTTATACACTTGTGTGACTTTTTATAAAATGGTTTCCAAGGAATCTTCCCTTCATTTTCCAAAAAAAGGTACCTTATGACCTTTTGGACATAATTAATTTATGAATGTTTTTTAACTTATACGGAGGGTGCGACTATTTTCTATCATTTTAGCATCGTCAAAGCATACCTCACAATATTATAATAATACTTTCAAAATAAATGTTTTCTTTTATAATTATATGTCTTTTAAATGATTGAAAAATAGAAAAAGATATTTCCCAAAAAAAATTGGATTTCATCTATGTCAACATCCATTGATGGATAGTAAGCTTATTTTACGTTGATTTATTATGATATAAAACATACATATTTTATTGAAGGTTTTGTGATATGTTTGACTGTGGATGTGAATTTTTATACCATTCATGGTTTATGGATAAATTATTGATATTTCCTATGCTAGTTTATTACAAATGTTTTTGTTATGTTTAATCTGTTTCATATGAGGAATGCATTGGAAATAATAAGTGACGGGTGGATCCTACTATAGCCTCTCAATGCATTGGTAGATCTCATGAGACAAACTAGTTTCTTCGCACAGGGCCATCACAAAATCTTATTTGTAGTAATTTCACAAGGCCTTTTCTATGTGGTTATGAATGTATGGAATTATGCATTCCATCATTATGAAAGTGGCTATTGATATTTCATGTTATTATTAGACTAGTAGAATATCCATGTGAGTAATTAAATCGAATTATTTGGATTTATATTTTCCATATTATGGGGATGTTTATGTTGAAAAGGATTTTGTTTTAGTTTATTCATTGCCTTAAATGTTTATTCTTATTTATGAATGTTTCCACTATATTTTTATCATTATTATGCATTTCAGCACATCCCTTTCTATGTTTTATTTTATCCAGTATGAGAAGAAGTATATTATGACTGAGCTGTAGGGATATTCTATGGGCTCTCAGTGATTTCCATGGAAACAATGTTGTTGTATTTTTAAATTTTATGATGTAATGTAAACCTTATCAATGTATCTAGTACTTCCAAGGCTACTAAACTAATCGGTCATTCAATACATGATATTTTGTGATCATGTCAATTTTATGTAATAATGCATTGTCTCTAGGTAACTGGGGTCAGGGAGTTACAGTTGGTATCAGAGCATGTTTAGTAAAAACCTTGGAAACTAGATTTTGATAAAATCTAATTAGAGCACATATCCCTAAGATAGACTTTGAGGATTAGAATAGAATAAATTAATAAAATTTTGGTATTGTAGAGATTTTGTGAGTTTTCCAAGAAATACATCCCCCTCTGGATATGACTAGATAGAGGCGGCTTTGGAAAATATGTACCTAGCGGTAAAACCCGAAAACACTGATTTGAGATAGACTCGAACGGGAACTGGTGCACGATAACGGGCCATGCTGCACTCTTGGTTACAACACTCCCGGGGGATATGCATTGGATAATTCATATTTTATTTAAAAACCATTATGAAGGGTGTATGAGTATATAATTCCACAAATATTTTTTTTAATGATTTTGGATTATAGGCATAAACTATTCAATTTATGTTATGTGTTTTATGAGTTTGGAATTATGTATTTTTATTCATAAACTAATCAAGTTTATGCCATTATTTAAAAATGACGCCTAGAGGAAGGAATGGAAACTGTATCAATGAACACACTCCTTCTAGGGATTTCCCTCCTTTTCAAGAACATTATAGTGGAGCTGGTGATAAAATTGGTGCTGATCATCTAGTCACCATATTGGGATAACTCACTCAGTTTATGAATAATAACCTTACCCGAATGGAGCCCCCTGATCCATAGCATTATTGTTCTATGTTAGAACGCAATAGGATGAAACACCACCAACATTCAATGGGAGTACAAATACAGTAGTATCTCATCAGTGGATAAATACTATATTGAAAATATTATACACCTTGTTTAGTAGAAAAGTTGAAAAAGATGTCATGGTAGCTTACCGCCTCACCGGAGATGCTGATCAATGGTGGTCGTTGATTCAAAACACAAAGGAAGATGATTAAGTATCAAATATTGAATTGAGAGAGTATAAAAAGATTTTCTTAGAAAACTAATTTCCTCATGACAATCGAGCAGATATGGAAAAACAATTTTTGAGTCTGAGGTAAAAGGAGGATGAGAATGTAGAAAATTATGAAGCTAACTTAACAAGGATAGCGAGCCATGCTGCAGAATATATATGTAACCCAAGAAGTAATATTGATCATTTCGATGATGTGTTAAAACAATTTATCTATCGAGCATTAGTATCACAATCCTTCATGTTGTACGAAGATATTGTCTCATGTGCTTTCAAGACAGAAAAAGAATCTTCTTAGTCTTCCGACTATAAAGAAAAGCAAGAGAATAAGAGATCTGCTGAACACTCTAGAAATATTAATAAGGGGAACAAGGGAAAAGTTAAATATCCATCCTATTGTAAATGTGGGAAGTAACACCATCATAGTTAAAACTACATTATTATTTGATATATTTTTTTCAAAAAAATGATTAAAACATATTTCATTTTATTAATATGTAATGTTTAAAAACGTTTTTTAAAAACATTTTTAGAAAAAACAGGGTTATCATGAAAGGGGATTTCAAACCTAGGAAATAAATATATTCGGATTTTATTAAAATGATCATAATAATTTGATGTTCCAAGGGGGAAATGGTACTAGTACTTAAAAAATTAATAATAACAAGAGTTAAAGGAAATATATTTATATTAATATGTAACTATAAAATAATTCCCTCAAGGGAGAACTGAACATAATAAAAATATAATAATAATGAGAATGTGGAATAAACTCATAACACTTTGGTAACAACTAAATTATAATCCCAATAAAATAAATTCCATCTAATGATTTATTTAATATAATGGAGATAAGTTTATTATGGATAAAAAAAATCTAATAGAATTTATATACACCACAAAAATGAAATAAATTATTAATATGGCATATGTATCACATATGTAAAATTGATATGAGATACGCTTACCTCATGCCTGGTTTCCTTCATACGTTTTTGAATCAATTATATAATAGTTTTATTAATGTTATTAATTTACAAAATAATAAAAATAATATTTATATTATAAATTATTTTAAACTTATGACATTTTACCATAGATTTTTTGTCCCATCCCATCATATTAATGATGAGGGAAGGGATAGAAAAGTCACATGCCTATAACATCCCAATTATTGGTGCTTCCCTAAAGTGCCAGATACCCAATTGGACACATGGACTCAATTTCATTTCCCAGAACACTAGAGGCTACTGCCTAATAGCGAGGGACACTGGTGTGATAGTGGGGAAACTATTCCATCATTGGAAGAGTATTCATAGTTAAAAAACAAATAGTAAACATTAACTAAAGCAGTAATACCATAAAAAATTAAACATCGGAATACTGATAGTAAATAAAAAACCATAGCACATATATAAATGAGGCATGTCACATATGTCAAAAAATTTCCTCCAGAAAGGGCACAATTCAGTTAATTAAATACTAATACAAAGAACAAAATAATCATATAAACACCACAATCATCTCAAGCCTCAGATTGGCACCATACTCTCCATCACCAATAGAAATCCTATACATGATATGGATTAGATATTTCCCTTATATATACCTGCAATAATATAATTAGTTTGGGTCGAAAAGCCTATCCCGAACAGGGTGTGAGATGAATACCAGTAGGCAACCACCAAATTATTTGTTCCTAACTGTAAGTGAATATATATTGTAAGTAATATACAAAATTGATACAATAATATTGGATGTACTCACAAGTAAACAATATTACAGTTATCAAATACCTTGATTTTCATTAAATAATTATTCAAAACATTGAATAATGTAACATCGGGATCTAGCATAAGCTATGTATCCCCTTGTAATAAAATAACCACAGACGTCACAAAAGACCATCTAAACAATCATTATTGATCAAGTCAGAGCTTGTTCTTTGGCTTGGTAGACTCACCATAATCATCAATCATTCACAAGAAACCCTCTTGGACTTTTCTCAAATTCTAACCCCCTATTGATTCCCATATCATCAAATAAATAAATTAAAAATACCCACTATAAAATCACACATGGTCTAACCCATTTGGTCTCACAAAAAACTATTCATTTACAAACAACAACATGGGTTTCCCTTATGGTCAATACCCCCTTGGTCTGCATTATAATGACCCCATGATAGCTCTCATACTTAATTCCCTATGGTCCATCATTTATTTAATAACATCCATCCAGTTAACTATCACAGTCTAACCCCTCTAGTAAGTGACCAATGACAGCTCTCATAATTAACACCTTTGGTCTATCATATCATAAATTCATAATTAAAATACCCTACCTCGGGAATATATCAAAGTCAATTCACCATGGTCATACATTCATAATGTGAATCACATGAATTTCATATAAATAGTAACTCCATCCTAAAAACCCTAGGCATGGAAAAAAACGCAGAATACCATACTTTCTCAACCCAATATACGTAACCAAAAAAACATGGCAAGAACCTTTATAAACAAGATAGTAAAAGTTATGTATATTAAATAAACATTTTTCAATTATACAAACAGTTGTAGTCATTAAATGAGGTTAAATTCCAATACATGCAATACCCAATACAAGGACATTCATTACATTTTGCATATATAATCCAAATAAAATAAATAGAAGGCACAAACCACCTACCTCAATGATGTACAATGATTACTCATGGGGAATTGACCTGTAATTGGTCAAGATCATCATATATCTACCAAAATGTCAAAATCATTCCACATTGTATAACTGAAGGGATATGAGAAATAGGGAAGAGATACTCTATGGAAAGAGATAACTCGCCGGTGGGAATCCATTGCACCGGGTGGCATCTTAATTGGAGGTAGGATAGAGGAACTGGTTGATCTTGAATATTTTCCCCAATATTTCATTCTCTTTTATAAGACATGAGATGAAGAAAGATGTTATGATGATAAGACATGACCCCAGTTTGGTAAATCAAATAAAAACAATATTACATGGTGTGTTCATTTAATGTAAACTCCATATATTTGCCTCAATTTTCCCTAGATTTAGTTGGTCTGCTCGGTCACCTATAAGGCCATGTACTCGCCTGTTACACGGAAAATAAATGGATTCCTGTGGAAACCTGTTACACGACATGTACTCAATGGTACACGATGTGTACATAGATCATATACCTTTTATTTTTACATTAGTAAAAAACAAACAAAAATAATGTTCCATACTTGAAATGAAGGCCAATGTTCGGACCAACATCCAACATTAAATCAATAAGTCCATAGATTGACCTTACAAGGGTGGTGAATAATGAACATCAAACAACTCTAGCCACCTTAATTCTACATCTTCCTCCCTATCTTGGGTCTCTTCAAGTACTCTCTTGTGCTTCCATAGAACCCATACCAGAGGAAGAGACTAGTCATGGAGAACCTTCGTGTTGCGATCCAAAATCTGTATATTGTGCTCCTCGAAGGAATCATCCACCTCCAACACTTCCTCCTTGGAATAAAAAACATGAGACAGGTATGAAAAGTAACATCATAACTGAGAAACATTGTAGACGACATGCATAGACTGGTACCTCTGAGGTAACTATAACCGATATGCAATCGGGCCAACTATCTCCAATCCATAAAATAGTCTAACATATCTCAGTGAATGCTTTCCCTGTCTCATAATCATTTTATTTTCCATAATTTGAAAAATAATAAAAACTAATCTCTGACCCCGAACTATAGAGGTGTTCTCCATCGATCAACATATGATTTCTGGAGAGACTATGTCGTTTCCATCCCCTTCCAAATCAACTCCACCTGCTCAGTTGTCTCATGGACAAGATGAGGTCTCAACATCAGGGACTCTTTGAACTCAGGCCAACATAGTGTTGATCAACATGTCCTACCATAAAAATCCACATAAGGTACCAAATGAATCATCAAAATAAAACCATTATTGTACGAAAACACCACTAGGGGTATGTGTCTCTCCCAAGATCCCCAAAATCCCATACACATGTTCATATCACAAAATCCAAAACCATGATTAAATGCTCATACTGGCCATCTATTTGGGTATGTTATGTTGTACTCATAAGTACCTATGTACCCAAAGCCCTCTGTAGTCCCTTCTAGAAACAATAAGTTGAATGTGTGTCCCACTATGAAATGATACAGTTAGGAACCCAATGCCAACGTATAATCTCTTGTATGTACAACCTTCAAATCTCAACAACATTTAAGGTATCCTTGATTCAAAAGAAATGTGCATCCTTCGTGACTCTATCAACAACAAAACAAACCACATGATTACCAGGAGACGACCTTGGTAATCCAGTCACAATATCCATTGTGACATCATTCCACATCCACCATGGAATGGGTAACTTTTGTAAATGTCTTTATAATCAAAGATGCTCTCCCTTCTCTTGTTGATAGGTGGAAAATATCATAATAAAACCATATACATCCCTCTTCCTACCTAGCCAAAAATACTAATTGTGTAGATGCGGATATATCGTGTTGACACCAGGATGAACTGGCCAAATAGAGGAATCAAAACCTCACATCAGCACCCCACATATATCTTCTGACACCTATACTCTTAAATGAAATCACCAGATCTCATCATCTCCTACGATCCACCCAGAAGTAGTGTACTCTCCTGAAACACCCTCCCATAGGACTAGGCATTCATAATCTGATAGTTGCCTCATTCGCACTCGGTCCAGTAGATTAGACATAACAACTATATAATATAGAAACGTCCACCCCTGTCTGTCGTGCACCACCAATGACATCTCAGACAAAAATAAAATCAGCTGCCACAAACTACTGGCCTCCTTAACATCCTTTATTTGAGTCCTCATGCATAACAAATCATCAATTTTTTTGTCTTTCCCAGGCATGTAGGCAAGCTCTATGTCAAGTGACATAAGGTACTCAACAAACCTTCATCATCTAAAATTCAGATCACACTGACTAATGATATACTTGAGGATTTTTTGGTCCATGAACCCCACAAAATACACTCCCAATTGACAATGTCACCAAAAGAAAAAATCTTGCACAAATGTAGCTATCTAGAGATCACGCTTCCGGTAAATCCACTAATGTGGAATCTACTACCGAGAAATATATGCAATGACTCCATACAATTAAAAAATCAATAATCCTAGCCCAATTCTTGAATAATCTCTACCAAAATTGTAACTCATTCATGTATCAAGATTAATAATTACTGATGATGAAGTCCATCTCCCTCTAATATCTTAAAAGGATGAATCATAGGAATATGTCCACATGTACTTCATACCATTCTTAGTTAGGCCCATCAGTGGTGATGCTAATCATGAGAATTCATGTATACAATAATAGTAGTAACAAACTAGAACAAAAAAACACAGTACCTCAAAGACATTCTTCGACAGCTCAATGGAAACTACTGTTCTCACTTTTTTTTGGGTCTATGGATACTTTTGTCTCTGAGATATCATGACCCATGAAGTGAATATGGTCCATCCAATAGTTAAATTTTTTTGATCTCGGAATATAAATAATGCTCTCTCAGTGTACTCAATATGATCTAAATATGGATAGAATTTTTGTGTATACTATGAGTGTACACGATGATATCGTCCACGAAGACTACCACAAAAGAGTCCTAGGATAGAACACTCAGTTCTCTTAACTAATTTTTGAGCTCCTTTCACTCTATTTTAGCCATGCTATAGTGAGTATTAGACATCAGTTCTGATCCTGTAATGAGATCAATATAGAAAAATACCTCTTACTCCTATGGAAAACCTATAAATCCATATGGAAGGACATCTATGAAACGATCCTCCACTGGAGTAAACTCTATCAGTGAAGTCCCCTGGTCCTCTAGATATAGAATAGAAATTTGGGCTAAAACACCTCCCATCCTCTGATCCTAGACCCACCTCTACTCTCCTGAACATCCCATTTTCCCTTCTATAGAAAATACCCACCCTCTGGTGATGTAAAACTCACCCTAGGGTGATAAAAGTCAATAATTTCTTGAAATGATACTAACTAGGTCATTATAAGAATGACATAATAGCATGACATATCTAAGTCATATATGTACTATAAGAAGTGAAATCCACCATCCTCTAGAGGGAACACCTTGAACTGACATACTCTAGTTGTTATAATCCCCAAAAATGTGTATATCTTCCAAACATCCTCAGATTTAAATATACAGAGCCCAAGCCTCTCCAAAAAAGCAAAAAATATAAAAATATGGGAAAACCTTGTATCAAAAAGTTGAGTAGTTAAAACTAAGGAAACTAGATTCCTTCCACAATCTATTAGAGGTCTTGGAATGAATTACTACTAGATCTGCACCACTATAATGATTTGACCATTACCTCATCCTTGAAACCAAACATGACCACCCTGAGTGGATCCATTTCCCTATCATTGGATTTTTTCTGACTGGATACCACGATCCCGACCACCACCTCATCCTGATGAACTATTGTTCCCTAACTGAGGAAAAACTAGTTGTCATACTCCTAAATGTAGAGTCATAATTGAACCCATATCACACATTTTTGTTGTGGAAATCCAAAAAAAACAATGAATATATCCCATATTTCCAAAATATCAGCACTCAACTAGGTATATTGGGAAAATAGGTCTTGTGTGCCCACTCTTCCTACACTTGTAGCATACCACCTGGCTTCAAGAAGAATTACAGTGTGAAAGCTTCCTATACACTTCTTTCTTTCTATCGAAGGGGTACCAGCCATGGATGCTGAGCATCCCAGGCTTGTAGCTCCCAACATCATTATATTAAATTTGGTAATTAACACATAGTATACTATAGAAATATTCAAATTCATCCAAATGAGAATCACCTATGATAATATTTGTACACTAAGACAATCCTAAAACCGCATAGCCAAAGACAAATCATCACCTCCTACAACCATTGAAAAGCACTAAAGCTAATTAAAATGAGAGGAGTAATCCATCATCAAATGAGTACCAAACTCCAGATGCATGAACTCTCAGGCTCGATCAGCCCTCAACTTCTTAGGGTAGAAGTAGTCATAGAATATCCTCTGAAATTTATCCAAAACCATGTCCCAATAACACCCTTCCTCTGAAATAACGTCTCACCATCTATTAGAGTAATCACATAACATTTATGTTGTAAAATTCAACCTCCTCTCCAATGGTGTCTATAGATGATTAATGATAGAAAATATAGCCTCCAACCTTGACTGTACAACATGTGGTCATATGTTCCTAAAAAAATGGATCGATGCTGCTACTATAACACTCGTGTCAAATATTAGATAGATTGGGAAGGATGCAGTTCTCCCTCGAGAGTCTATAACGTCCTAAAAAATCCATCATTGAATTGTGCATCAACACCGTCATCTGGAAATAATAACAGGTGCCAATAAATTCATGATGGGAGGATCAGTTGGTAGTCCATGATCTACCATCTATGGTTTATAATCATTTCCCCTTATCTTGCATAAAATTGGAGGACATCTCTATAAGCCCAACAAGATTTCATATTAAGTTATCTTATTTAATGTAATTCAATAGCTTGTGCAACACGGATCACCGAGTTTTAGCGAACCACGACTTACCAAACTAGTCATTCAAAAGCGGTTATGAATATTATTAACTGAATTTTGAATTTTATATACTCCAAATAATTTTATAATCTGTATAATGTCTTTCTTAGACATTATATAAGAAGAAATTCAATTTTTTAGATAAATGTTTTTTCAAAAAAATGTAATTTTTCCACCTTCTAATGGAAATCACTTTTTAAAACCAATATATGACACCTTTATATATTCAATTTAATAAAATTAACTTTTTCTATATAATCGGGAAATAAAAATTTATTTTGAATAAATTTTTGGAACTTTTCTGATAACTTTCAAATTTTGACGAATACTGAAAAATAATAAATTTTAATTGAAATAATCTTTTTTAATAGAAATAATTTATAAAGTTAAATTATGAATGTAATTGTTTTTAAAGTTTAATTATATTATATTTTTATCATTTAATATAATTTAGGTCATTATAATTAATTTCATATTTAAATTTTACCTAAACACATGTCAATCTTTTGATAGTTTTTACTCTTTAAAAAAACTACTTTTCAGTTTTGAAAACATGAATTAATTTTAAATTAATTAATGAAACTTCTAGGATTTATATTTGGTAAAATTGAAATCATTTTTGAATTTGGAATATCAAAATTATCTTATGGGGAATTTTTTATATTTTTATGAAAACATTCATTTTTTGTTGAATAGTGAAAAACACTATGTTATAGTTTAAAACTGACTTTTTTATTTAAATAATTATTTATTTAATTTAAATTTATTTTAAGACAAAATAGATATATATTACTTATAAAAGTTCAATTTAATTCATTGGAGTCATTTTATAATAAAATTTGATGTGTAAAATTATGTTGAAATTTTTACTATCTTTTACCCACCTTATAGGAGCATTTGCAAAATTTCATAATACATAATTTTATCACTTCTATGTGTTTAATTTAAAAAATCCAAGAGACACGGTTGAAATCATTAATTAAAATTTCTTTTAATAAAATGAAAATATTTTTTTGCTGAATAGTATCTTTTCACTTTTATTTACCACGGTTAAAATTAAATAGAGTAATTAAAGGTAATTATGATATTATAATTATCCTAACGCATTTCCTAATTCTATTGCATAAGTGTAATTCGACCAAAAATAACATTACGAATAAAATATGACCCTATTTGGTCGACATTAATTAGATTTGGACAATTATTATTATTTTATTTAAAGAAGAGTTAAAAGAGTTAAATTTAGTGTATAATAAATAAACCATTTTTAATATTGGGTTATAAATAAGATAAACATGACTATAAATATTCATTAGAAAGCTAAAAATATTCCCTATATAGCGGTATTTTATTTATAATTTTTATTTAATAAATATTTAAATTTATTTATGACACAATGATGATGCATTAATTATAATATTATTGAAAGATTAAAATAATTGATATTATAAATATCCAAATAAATGTAATTTTATAATTTTGATTAATTACACTCATTTTTGGGGTTAATATGATATGATAGGGTTGATTAAATAAATATTTTTCTATGTAATCATGATGTTATGATTTTCACAAAATAAAAATACTAAATATTGTCAAAAATGACATAAATGCGTTTTTAAAACAAATACTATATTATCGGTTGATATAATATTCCAAAAAATCTAAATTTCTGAAAAAGGGCCTAAATAATATTATATATGTGAATAATGAAACATTGAGGTTCTCTTGGATGTTAAGTTTATGTTTATTAACCATACTATGTAATAATACAAGCAGAAACAGTTAATGTTAGACTATTTAACTATGAGTTACATCTAAAAGATAAGGTTAAAATGGTATCTTAAGATTATCTAAAACCTTCTGGTTGAGAGGTTTTAGATCCATATCCATATTATAATTTAAATAAATTATTTTTGATCCATTGGAGACCTAAAATTATTTTATTATAAAATAATATATGAATGTTTTCTTAAAGTGGCCCTCACCTCTCTTATAAAAGGGTACTTTTACTTTTCATAATGTCACCCCTCCAAAGCCATTTGGCTTGGCCAAAACATGCCCAAAAAATTTTCCAACATCCGTCACATTATCCTATATTCCATAAATATATCATAAATCCAATCTGTAGAGCCCTTTTGATCAACTCAAATGGACAGACGTGGGGAAGAGGTAATAATTTTACCACCCTCATTCAATTTATTTTCTTCTTCCACTTACTAATTTATTTTTATTTCCCTAGAAAATAATAACTCTAATACATTCTACATAATTTGATGTTATTATAAATATGGTAAAACCAAATTCTCTATTCTATTCATCCTATAATTGACAAAGGCACCATATGTGCGTACGTACGGCTTACCGTCTCGACATCTTGGTGTTGTGTGTTATTCAAACAATTCATTATTTGGATGGGTATAATAATGACTATAACTGATTTAAATAAAAAATATAACATGAAAATGTTTCAATATATATGATATACCATCCAATTACATATGATTTAACCATTAATATAATGATATTGTCGCTCGTGCATACGTACGGATTACCGTCTCCATGAATGCGGTGAGATTATTTACCAATAATAATAATTCTAGAATCATATTAATTTAATGATTAAAAGTAATTTTTATGAACCTAATATAATTCTGTATATGAATAAAATAAATCATATCCATAACAAACATGCATTACGTAACCAAGCATATAAAGGAAAACGAATCAGTTAACACATGAAACGATGATACTACAAAAATATTATTAACAAATCAATATTATAAGATCATATATGATATAATATTAATGTACTTGGTTATTTTATAATTTAATAACAGCGATTTCACCATTATACATGAGGTTAACCAAACCTGTACTAAGGAAAACTACAAGGTATGGGGTTTCATATCTCACTTTAAATTCCTTGAGATATCCATTGTTCGCCACTTATTTATTGCATGTGGTGTATTGTGTGATGACATTTGATATATTTTATCCTGATTATATTTATATTCATGGTATTATCTGACTAATTTTGTGGTTATTTACATTTTTTCATATGACTCGATTGATTACAACATGGTAAGGGGTTTCTTTTCTCACTTTTCTTTCCGTGATATTTCCATTGTAATCCACTTATTTATGTCATGTGGTGTATTAGTTACTACCATTTTATATATATTATGATGATTCTCTTTATATTCCTTGTATTCTATGATTAATTTGGTGTTTATTAACATTTTTTCCTACAACTCTATTTATTACAATATGGTAAGGAGGTTTCATCTCACTTTTTATTTCTCTGAGATTCATGCTATATTTCCACTATTTACTTTTGTGTGTTGTATGTACTACCCAAGATTGTATTCTCTATGTAATATAGATTAATTTATGTGTATTTAAATATTAATTTTTTTATCCTTCTTTCATGGAGAGTATTTTTTGTATGTCACCAAATCGGTAAGGGAATTTCAAATTTCAATATCCACTCATTGGGTTTTATGAAAACTTCAGTATTTATTTTACTCCAACATTATGTGTGAAATCGCTATTTAATTATTTATTTATATAGTAATTTACACTCCCCTTTTTTGGGATATTAATTTGATACACATAATCACTCCATTGATAAATTTTCAAGTCAATGATATGAACTTAATAAGAATAATCTTAACTCAATTTTCATTCAATGAGTTAAACATCCAAGTCATTGGTGTTGTTGTAACATGATTATGTGTTAATGTCATCTGATTTTTTTAAACATAATATCCAATAAATCTTAGTGTATTTATATTTTCCACACATTTTTTTTTCATTTCATTATCCTTAACATAAGGATTCAGTCTTTATAAGCGATTTAACCTCAACTTACATTCCATAGAGTCTTCATTGATGTTATGTGACAATTCATTTTTATTTGGTGTATATACTAAACTTTGACATAATATATCATGAATTTCTTTTTTATAATGATGTTATTATGTTTTTATTACCTCTATTATTTGAATTGAAGCGTCTCTCATTTGGTTTGTAACTCTAACAAAAATATCATTTTAAATGTTTTAAAAATTTATTCTTCTAAATATTTTTCATTAATGTCCATGTTTTAAAAATGGTATTAAGGATTCATTTATATGGAAATTAATGTTTTAAAATTAAAATTTCCATTCAAAAATTCAATTTGGTAAAGGAATATTTGAATCAAATATATATTTTAAATAGTTTCTTGATAAATAGTTATCCTTTTAAATGTTTTAAATTAACAGGGGGTATTTCTCTCAAATAGTTTTGATAATTATTTTCTTTAATTTTGATATCCTTCATTATTCTCGATTGAGGTTTATTTATTATAATAAAATATTCTGTATTGTTTTAATGAGTTATGTTTGACTGTGGATGTGCTATTTTTATACCATTGGCATGATTTATGTAATTTTTATTGAATTTTTTATATTCGAACGAAGGAATTATTGGACTTAGTAAGTGATCTGTGGAGTCCGTTATAGATCATAGATTCATTGGTAGGTCTCATGAGACAAACTACTGTTTCGGGAAAAGGCCTTGAAAAAATATTATTTATTGTCTTGGAAAAAGGACATGACAATGTGGTTATGAATTCCAGAATTATGCATTCCATCATTATGAAATTGGATTCTAATATTAAATGTGAGTATTAGAGTAGTAAAATATCCATGTGAATAAGTAAATGGAATTTTTGGATTTAACATTTCCATATTATATTGATGTTTATGTTTAAAAGGCTTGTGTCCTAGTCTTATTCATTTCCTTAAATGTTTGTTCTTATTTATGACAGTTTCAGGTATATTGTTATCCTTACTAAGCATCCAATCTCACCCATTTCTTTTGTTTTATTTTTCCCATGATGCAATGAATTATATTACTATTTTCCTCCAAGAAAGGTCTATGGGATATAAGAGTGTTCGAAGGGGACTCAATTTTGTTGTTTTTATTTCATGATGTAATGTAAAACATAGGTATGTATCTAGTACTTCCAACGCAACTAAACAGATCTGTCTTTCTAGAAATTTTTTCTTATATCCTGACAATGTTATGTAATAATGCACTGATTTTGGGTAACTGGGGCCAGGTTGTTACAGTCTCGGTGGAATCAATATTCGTGGTCAAGAGCACATCATAGTAAAATATTATCAAGGACATCGACATAGATGTTCATGATGGAAACAGTATAAGAAAACATTCATGTTTTCTAAAAACTATGTCACACAGTGTGTTGAACCGCTACAAGGTGTGTTCCCTTATGAAATAAACATGGTGTGTACCTATTCCAACCCTATTCCTATAACACCCATACACACAACATGTACCTCCTATGACAGGATGTGTACATGAATTTTTCTCCCTTGACCATGTTTCTTCTACATCGGTAAACCAGATGGTTCGCTCCTAGGTAACACTTCAAAACATGTTCACCATAGACACGAAATGTACTACATAAGCCTCAAACACCCATAAGAACTTTTCCATGAACACCCGATGCTTCTGACTAGTACTGAGGTCCTTGGGTCCAATTTTGGGGAAACAATGACTTCATTGGAAGTGTATACATAAGAGAATAAAAAATACTAAATAGAAAGGGAATTAGTAATACCATACCATAAGTAAACACCTAAAGACAAATAGTAAATAAATAACTTCAGTAGATATATAAATGATGCATGTCACATATTTCTAGTAATGCTTCCAAACATCTCACAATGAATGAAATACAATAATAAACCAATTGTGAAATGAAACAAGTAAACTCTACTAGTTTCTCAAGCCTCATCTTGGTCATATCCTTTCCAGTCACAATAGTAATCATGTACCTAATGAATAAGAAAATATGTCCTTATAAATACTTGCAACCATATAATCTCTTTGGTTCAAAAATAATGACCCATATAGGTTGTGAGAATAATCCTAGAATACAACCACCAAATGATCTATTTTTAGAAATTTGTAAATGCATATAGCATGTAATATGCTGAAATGGAGCAATAGACAATGAAGAACCCAGATGTAAACAATCCTACAGTTTTCAATAACATTTATTTACATTTAATAATTATTAAAACAATTGAATAATGTATGATCAAGATATAACCTAGGAATAGTATCCCCTAGAATGAAAATAACCATATAAATATCAAAATACCATCTAAAAATTCAAGACACACTGAGTCCAAGATTGTTCATTGGAATGTAATTCTTGTCATAATCAAACAATCATTCCCATGAAACCCTTTAGTAATTATTTAATAGTCTAATACCTTATGGTCTCACATATCATCGAATCAATAAATAATAAATACCCTTTGGGAAACCTCACATGATCTAACCCCTTTGGTCTCATATTGCACTATTCATTTACAAACAACCACCCAGGAATCTCTCACGGTCTATACCCCCTTGGTTTTTATTATAAAAACCACACGAATGCTGTCATAGTCAATTACCTATAATCCAACATATATTTTATAATTACCCTCTAGGTATCTATCACAGTATAACCCCTATGGTCAGTGACCCACGACAGCTCTCATAGTCAATACCTCTGGTCAATCATAACAACAATTCATAATTAAATTACCCTACTTTGGGAATCTATCATATTCAATTCCCCTTGGTAAAAGATTCATAGTGAGAAACAAATGCATTTCATATAATCATAAACTCCTTCCTAATAACACAACTCATTGATAACAAAGAAGCCAAACATGATGTCTAGACCCAATGACCATAACCATAACCATCAAAAGAAAAAACTCCATAGACAAGGTATTTAAACTTATAGACAATCAATAACCCTTTATAAGTCAAACATATAATAGAAGGCATTAAACATGCTTCAATTAAAAAACATGAAATTCCCTAAATAAGGGTATTTGACCCCTTTACAATTTATTTTCCAAAAAAACTAAATAAAATAATAAACATACAACCGCAATGTCGTATGATGAATAATGATGACCATCAGACCTTGGATTGGCCTATAACATAGTATATCTTCACAAACAAAAAAACCATTCATCCTTATATAACATAATAGAGAGGAGAAATCAGGATGAGAGGGTCTAGGGAAATAGAGAACTCACTGGTGGGAATCTAATGCACTTGGAACAATCTTAATAAGATCACAGATGGAGGAAATAGAAGAGAATGTTGATTGCAGGCCATACATTGCTATCCTATATGAGACATGGGATGAAGAAATAAGTATAGGAGATGATATGTGACTTCGGTTTGATTACTAAAATAGAAATTGAATTAGACAACATGTTAATTTAATGTACATGTCATGTACCAGCCTAAACAAACCCCCACTTTATGGTGTATTCCCGTTATCCAATAGTACATGTACTCAAGATTACATGACTTGTTCATAGAAATTTTCTGTTTGTTTTTTATCCTTAAATAAAACTATAAATAATTATACATACATGAAATGATTATCTGGGTTCATAAAACACCATTCTATCCTCAATATGAAGCAGAGATAATGATCCCCAAAGCCCCATCTAAAATAGGACATGGAGTGGAGACTATCAACAATAGTATTTAATATCATATAATATGGAGGGAATTAAACTTTTAATAGAAAAAAATCATGAGATTATATTTTAAATCCTGAGAAACATTCAATACCAAAATTAAATTAAATGAAAGATCCATTTCCACATCCATGATAAAAGAAAAGTTGTTACAATGTTCAAAGAAATACTAATTTAATGTAACAAAAGAAAATAAAATAATCAGAAACAATAACTAATCCAAACACACAAGATAGGAATGTCCAACATGGTCCTTGATTTCCCCTTGGAAACCAGAAAACGGTTTTACAGATGTAGTGTGAGTATACATGTACACACTATATGAAAACTAGTTCTACCCTCACACAAGTGGGGGAACATACTAATGACCCTATGGGAAAATAGCTGAACAAAAAAGAACCAATAATGAAGTACTTACAATCCCAGCATCACAAAGAAATTCTCAATAAATGACAAAATTCATTTAAGGTACTAGTATATGCACATCGATATTTGGGGGTCCTGGACCACATTCCCACTGATTAACTACTGAACCCGAACAGCTAAGGTCTTTGTGATTCCACTATTCCCATTTGCAGTCACACTACCTATACCAGACCGCAAACACATGGGCCTCAAACCACAATCAATCATGCCTACAGACACCTAAGAAACAGCAACCAAACCTCCCACCCAATGACTCTGAGGCCTTATCCCGTAGAATCCATAGAAAAAACCTAGACCCCAAACAATTGAGCCACTCTTCCACAAGAAACCTAACAGAAGGATATGTGACTATTGTAATATTAAATTCATTATGGCCTTCCAAGATATGCTCGAGTAGTAAGATCCTAAAAGAGGGTGTGAGGAATAATTTTAGTAAAAATCCATCCAACATCCCACCGGGATGTGGGGGAAGACGCCCTTCCCTAATAAATGTGACAATAAGGAAATAGTCTTCACTAAGGGTGGGGAGTATAATGAAATCACAAGGAACTACAATTTATACATATTGGTAATAAAACAAACAAACCATCATATGAGTTTCGATAAACTAGAAAACGATCCGACTAATACAACTATTTCCTTGACCGCTATATTCAAAACCACACATCAAAAACTGCCAAGGTGAATCCCAACCCCTTTTCTTTTTACAATATTGCATTTATTTATTTTAGGGGATTAACCATAATTTATTTAAGCAGCACTGAGCAACTACCAACCATAACCATTCATAAACAAGAAAATAGTAGTTTGGTAGTATGACTGGACAATCCCATTCAACCATTGTCAACTATCATTATTCAATTTTATACTACACTATCTTTCTCTCACAACCCATCCCTTCATCCAAACTACCCAATCAAATTCCAAATGGAATCCCACTGCATAAAAATTTCATAACCACACCATAGTCCAACATAACAACTTTTCTCGACAACCACTAGACAAACAACTGAAGTTCCACTAGCTACAATTACATTTATTAAACTACCAATTAATCATTAAACATGAGACTCCAACACACCACACGTACCACCCCACACATCAAAACCACACCAACTAACTCCTCTCTCCACCCATGTACCCAAAATCATGCTCCTAACAGTAGAACCACACAACACACACAAAATTAAATATCCTAACAGAACACAACACTCATCCATACAAATCAACATGACATATTCAAATTTTGACAACAATATTCCTTAATTCCACATTAAAAATAGTGGTGATCAAATATGAAATCGAATCCAAGGGCATCATTTTAAATTTAATCAGTGCACAACATTAATTAGATTTCATGTTATATAAATTTACTAATCATCTCAAGAAAAAAATAATATCATTGGTGTGCAAGTAATGTACAACGTGAACCATGATTTTGAGATGGAATACTACCATAAACATCATAATTTAACAAAATATAACAAATAAAACAATGGATCAACATAATCCCATTTTAAAAGTCATACACGTTATTATAATATGTTTTCCTATATTTTTATCATCATATTGATTGTCCATTATTTATTACTTTTTAATGAAAATTATTGATTCATTATTCATAGGGAATCATTAGTATACCAACCCCGCTTGGTGTAAAAATAAGGAGAGGTAGAATAAATCCTTCAATGGTCTATCACATGATCGAAGATCCTCCTGGAACAATGAACATGGGAACATGCGAGTAGTAGGAAACTCCAAGAAAATTGTGGAGGAGGGGTCCATAGCACAAGAACATGAATTGTCTAGTGTTTAAACCACTATGCACATTGATAAAGAATGAATACAATACTATGAAGGGATGGTCCTGACATTGAAGAGACAAATAATAATTTAAATGGAGAACGCTTTCAAAAAACATTAATTATGGGATCATTTTCGATATCATGTGTTTTAAGTATATAATCCCCCAAAATGTTATTATACTAATGATATACTTAATATTCCAGAAAACACTATTAATAATGACAAAATAATGCTTTAAACTTGGTTTACGCAAAATAAGACGTAGGAGGGGCGAAACTAGAAAATAGTGAAAGACTAGGAAATGTGAAAATGAGTCACTGATGGTTACACCATCGATGGGTGAGTCACAAATGTGGATCCACAAATGGGTGATCTTTCTATGTGAACTACTGATTCTAAGACATTGATGTTGAGATACCTATGCAAAAAACTACCTATACCTCAATCTACTGAAACCCTGACCTTCGAACACATTTAACAACTGACACATTAAACTATCGATGTTGACACCCGCAACTCATATTTGTGGATGCCCCGGAATCATCGCTACACTGAGATGCTGATGCACTAACTTTCCAACACAACAACATGGGGATGAACTGACATTCCATCACTATCAATTCAAACTGTATTTTGGGCTAACTTTCAGAATAAGATTCCATTGACTCTCAGAACACCCTAAAAACTGTATTTTCACAAAGGAATGGTGTAGGGAAATCTTTTTTATTACATCATATACCAATCAAACTATTCTCATCCTTGATTATTAAAATCTATACAATAATAAATAGGGTCTGAATAACCATCGCTTAAGATTTGTCTCAGTAGAAAACAACCTTCTGTTATTCTAAACTGGAGTGAAAACCTTGACATCCAAGAACGCCTCCTGGACATCAATATATTAAAGAACCATAGAAACACTAAGTCACCACATCCTCAAGAAACCATCAAAACACTATTGTCACACATTCCAAACACATGGATCTCAGAGCTCCTTCCTCCATATCTAGATACTATCCATTTTGGGAGGCACTGACTACCCCACACGGGTTTAGTCACATCCACATTAATTCCTAAAGATTATGGATTAGGTCCCACTGCCCATTATCATGAATTTTCACACATATTAATAGAGTATAGAAACATCTAATGATATATTAAATGTGTTCAAAGATTACATCATAAGAATTTTAAAAGGGAAAACACAAGAGTAAAACTCATAACAGTTCTGGGTAATGGGCATGCATCTATGACTCCTACTCCCAATTACTCTCCTTGAGGAAACCATGACTCCATAAAAAAGAACAAAATGGATAATCCATCCATGAAGAAAATTATATTCAATATCGTCGACTCTTATGGGTCTATCCATGAAATTCGCATCATCCTAGATATCTAACAATCCCTATTCTAGGATGTGGGAGTTCTCCTGTAGATACCAATGGAGCAAAGAGACCTGGAAGAAGTTGTGGATCCTCTCTTACTATGGTGGAAACGTATGCTAATATGCCAACTGACCAACTTTTCCAAACACCTTGAAAGGTTTGGTGAACTTGGTAGAAATTTTCCTTACATTGTGAAACCTCTACTACAAATGTTGAGGGGAATCCATAAAAAGGGATTGTCTCTATCAAAAAATACAAAAGGCCATCCCATATGATCGAAATTCAACATCAGTCAGTCTTTAGCCACTGACATCCTATCACATACATGTTTAGCCTTCTCTGTGGTGCTCTGCACTAACTTTTGGCAAAGAGAACATGCATCTCCAACCACATTCCAAAATAGGAGTAAAAGAAATTATCATCCATACAGGGCATAGAATGAAACCATTCCAATTGTAGAGAGATATATATTATTTTATGTAAACTCTACAAATTAATGTGTTGTACCCATGATCCCATGAAGACCATTACACATGATCACTGCATATTCTCCCATTTCTAGATGGTCCCCTTTATCTATTCATCCATCTGAGGGTGGACGTAACTGTTGAGGCATAGCTCGGTGGAAAAAGAATGTTGTAATCCCTACCACAACCATGATGAAAAAAATGTGCCTCTTTCTAATACAATGGATCATAGAACTCGATACAGCCTCACCACATCAACCACATATATCTACGATATGATATCTACTTTGATCACCTCCTTGATCGCCATGTAATGACATAATTTCTTCAATCGATCCACAACCACCCAGAATGAATAACAATCTTCCTATAACAGGGTAGTCTTATGAAATTATAAATCAATATGTCATCCCACTTTTAGTTAGGAACATCTAAGGGCTATAACATACCACTGGGAACTCACAACATAGCCTTCACCTGCTGAAATGTAAGGAAACATCCCACAAACTCCACTACTATCCTATTTACCCCTGCCCACCAATACAGTATCCTCAAGACATAGTAAATTTAGAAACTCTAGGATGTACTGCTAGTGGAGAGCTATGAAACTCATAGATAAATCCCTTGTGCATTGACACTAAGTCGAAGATAATCTCACCGAACAACATGTAATTATTACTATCATTTGACCACCCCTCTGGAGCATCACACTGGACAATGCGATCACACAATAAATGAATCTTGGAGTCTCCCCACTGAGACTCCTCCACCAACATCATCATGGAAGACTGCACTATCATCTAAAAGAGATTTCCCCTACCAATTTCCACTCCCGCATCCAAAAAAAAGGTGGATAACTCCTCCATTTACTTGCAAGAATCTGTGGAATTGCGATCAGACTCCTTATACGACATCCTACATAAAGAATCATCCACCGCATTACTATTTCATGGGGTTTAGGAGATCTCATAATCATAGTCTTAGAGGAAATTTATCCTCAATCACTTTCTTATTTAAGTTCTTATTGGGAAAATATATTCATCATGATCTTGTGATTCATGAAGACCACACACCACTACCCCATGAGGTAATTCATCCACAACATCAGTGAAAATATGACCAAAACATGATCTAGATCATGTTTGGCATAGTTACATTCATCATAGGTAAGTACCTAGACCCCTATCGTATAACTATTTTCTTATTACATGAACACACATCTATAGTATAGAACGAAATCGTAAAAAAAACACCTCAAACATTACCCCTTCCTATGGAAATGTGAGCACATGATCACGGACCAACATCCCCTTCATACAGATAAAATATTATTGACACTACTCAATCCATATGAACGTTTGGCCAATTCTAGTAAAATTTGTCAACAGAGCATGAACTATGAGAGTTTGGGTATGAACCTCAGATAGTACCCTTCCAAACCCAACAACTACAATCTTCTAACACATTCATGAGTGCATCCCACGAAACAACCACTTCAATCATTGATGGGTTTACATCTATCCCCTTTTGTGGTACCACATGACCAAGGAAGTGGACCAATTGTGTCCAGAAAATTCCCATGGAAACCGTTCTATAGAGTTGGTGGTGTTAAAGGACCTCCATGATTATCCTCAAATGTTCAGCATGCTCCCCCTCTAATATTGAGTTGATCAGGATGTCTTCAATGAATGTGATGATGAATTGGTCCACTTACTCATGAAAAAAAAATGTTCATGATCACCATGATCACAACTAGTTCATATGTTTCACAAAAGGGCATGACCAGAAACTCAAAGATCCTAGACCAATATCATAATGAATTATTCAAGATGTAACCATCCATCAAAATTAAATGGTGATATCAATTGCACATATCCTTTTTAAAGATCCAACCATATCCCTTTGACTTGTCGAAATGATCGTTGAACCTTGCAGGAGTGTAACAGTTCATGAACATCAACTGATTTAGTCTCTGATAGTTTATGAATAGTCATATACAAATTTTTTCCTTTATCATGAACAAGACTGGAGAACCCCATGATGACACACTCAGTTGGAGGAAATCCTTATTCCTCAGGTCTTCGACCTGAATCCACAACTCCTACTACTCCGAAGGTTCCATCTAATAGGGATCCATCAGAATCAGATTGAAATTGTGTTGCAAGTCTATTCTGAACTCAACGTCGCATCAAGAATGTAGGGTCACAACCACTTAGGTAATGAAATCTAGTAAGTTACTGACAACCCTCCAAATATCTACTATATTTGTTTCTAGTATTAAACTAACAGATCCGCTAACAAAGAGATAATAGGCTCCACACTCCAAATTTTCACATGACAACCCTGCTCACCGACAAAGGATATGCGCTGAACATCTAGATTTGAGAACATGAACCTTCTCTAAAAGCTATTAATAATTGAAACCACAGAGAATAACTAGTGGATTCCTAGGATGAAATCATATGGATTAATCATTAGAGTAAATTTATCCCCATTGAACTGATGTGGTCCCAATAGTAGTCCACATCCCTGAAAAAAAATAAACAGAATGGTATGTCCTCCCACTAGTGTACTCAACACTAGGGGTACAAAACGTATCTATATATATAGACAAATATCATGAGATATATTAGTTTCAAAAATGGATTGAAACTATCCTTAATTAAAAATAAAATTCAAGGGTGCTAAATAGACTGATCATACATGGAATATGCTCTGATTTCAGTAGATTTGTTAACTTTAGGGCTTGAAACTACCCATGCCAAGATCCACTCAGCCTCGACTAGGGACCACCTCCTAGAACTCACTCTTTTGGGGGTCCTTGAGGTTTTCCTTGAGGTTTTCCACCTCCAGAACTATCTAGCATTAGTGGATCTAGAGCATGCTACCCCTACTACAGAAAAGGCCATAGTAAAGACTGCTACTGCTGAGGTGGGCGCTGAACATTATTACCCCACCATACTGACATGAAATAGAAACTTGTTCTGATGATGTCATCTTTCTCCACCTATAATGCACCTTAGACTCAGGCCCCTGCAAAAAGGGTGTGGACCAGGAGATCGGTAATAGAACAGCTGAATCGTACTACCCATGGGATGAAACGTTGATGGCCCTCACTTTGGAGATATAATACTGAATGAATTACACTTTGATGAACATAGTTAGATCTATTATTGTGGTACGTCTCCCAGTGAGGGTATCCTCTCCACTACTTTGGAATTATTCTAAACTTCTAACTACGTTGGCAGTGTGGAAGGAGTAAGGACATACTGGAGAGAAGTTTGAAGTGCCTCCTCTAACACTCTCGACCACGAATCCCCATTGGGAATGGGATCCTAAGAAATGCATAGGATATCTTTGAAATTGACCCTTATTTTCCTCACTAATATATTCCACTACTCGAGGGAGGGATGCTCCTGCCTCTTCCTGGACATCATCTTGGATGAAAGGAATTCTGCCCGGAACTCCATCTCAAATTCATCCCAAGAGACATCAATCTCCTTCCTATCCCTGAGTTAATGCTTCCACCATGGAAACGCCACTCCTCAAATTTAGATCACTTCCAGAGGAACCCAGTACTATGATACACCCCTAATCAGGAAGAAAGAAATTATCATCTCCTCAAGACAACACGACACCTCCATGTATGAGAGGCTCCCTTCATACTTTCCTGGAGTCTCTAGCTGGAAGGTACGAAATGTCTTCTTCCACTGGTCACCCTCTTCCTCTTCACTGAACCTCTAATGAATGAACTGTTCAATCTATTGGGTCTCAAATTCATGTTCCACACATGGGTGACATCTAGGATCCATATCTGAAATATGGTAAACAAGGAACTCCAATGCTTGTCTAGTATAGAAAATTTCTTTTTAAAATTAATTATAATTCTTTAATTCCATTTCATTTCCCAAAAAACGCAACCAATATAAGTAGACAAGTGATTATGATTCATGTACCTTTCTTAGGATCTTTAGCCTGTAAATCAGTGTAGTCTCACTTGGTCGTCCAATAGGTACATTGTCTTTACTTCAGATCATGGGGGGGGTCTAAAATCTTATATCATTTCCAGTATTTCCTGCAATATTTCAATATCCAAGGTTACCTATCACTATATCCCTACCATCCCATGAAATAATTACTTTGTCTCACTCTGCACTCCACCATATCCTAGAACATTCCTCTCATACCATTTTTTCACAACCCGCCATTTTGAAGATGAGAGAAGGGATAATAATGATGCAAACTCTTCCTTCCTAAAGATGAAGTATAGATAATGTCCCATAGAGTCATGCCTACAATTGGACCTGGAGTAGTGACTAGCACCATGGGTATAGAATCTCACAAAATATGTAAGTAATTACCCTTTGATAGAGCATGATCAAGAGATTAGATAGAAAATAGCTAGAAACTCTGAATAAAAAATGTAAAATTAAATCAAAAATCCATTTACACTTCCATGTTCAAAAGTAATGCTAACAAAGGTACAAAAAAACTCCAAATTAATATACCAAAAGAAAAGAGGCTATAAATCAACAACAACTAATCCCAATGCCTTAACTAGTAATTTCTAGGACGGTCATGGAATTCTTCCTCGAAACCTAAACACATTTATACAGATGTATGATGAGTATACAAGTATACTTAGTAGGAAAACAATATCCACCCATATAGAAGTGGTGGAATATAGTAATTACCCAATGAAAAAAAGGTGAACCTACAATGTCATATCAAGGAGTACAAACTTGCCTAGCCTCTCTACTGAATTCTCACCAAATAAGGCATGTCAAGTAATGTAGTACTATAAGCACATCGACATTTGGTAATCCCACACCACAATCACATGGGTTAACTGATCACCCCTAATGGATATCCTATTGACACTACCACAAATGAGATTCACATTCCTACTTTCACATCCTTCCCACACACACCTGGGCATCAAACCACAAAAAATCACAACCGTAGACATCTATCCCACAACAACCATGCCTCTCGCATAAATACACCATGGAAATATCTAGAAGACACATGAGAAGACAATCCTGGTATGCAAAAAAGTGATCCCCTCATCCATAATAAACCTACTTGAATGATCTGCGACAATGATAAGCCTCAAACCATTACATCCATCCCAGATACGCTCGAGTGGTATAAACCATAAAGATGGTTCTAGGAAGTAAGTTAGTGACAATCCATCCGTCCTCCTACGGAGAAGTTGTTAATGACCCCCTACCCATGAAATTGGAGTGTTAGGAACATGGTTCTCAATTAGGGTGTGGTGCATATAAAAATCACAAGGAACATCGATTTTTACGTATAGGAAATAAATCACTAAGCCTAACAAATTGGTTTTGATCAACCATACAACAATCCCACTAGTACCATTTTTTTAATACCCCAATATGCACAACCACACAAGTCCCACATCCAATCATAAATGAATCCCCTTTAAATTTAAAAACTATAAATTTATTTATTTAATGGGATTCAACATTCTTAATTACTGCAATACTCAGAAACTACCCACCATAACAAAACCAAAAAAACTACAAAAACAAATTGTATGTCCCAATGCACTCCCCCATTCAACCACTACCAACTTGAATTTATCAGTGTTATATAACACAATCTTTCCCTAAAAACTCATCCCTAAAACCACACTACCCAAAAAATTCCATGTTGTAGTCCCACTGAATTTAAAGTTCATAGGAACCCTGCTGTCACAATTCCCAACTTTCCTTGATGGACACAACACAGTCCAAGAAACATCCACTTCCTTCAATTCCATCCATTAATCAATCAATTAGTATCCCAAACTGAGACTCCCAAAGACCAAATGTACAACCCTACACACCAAACCCAATGAAACTAACTCCTTCATCAACACATGTACCCATAATCGTGCTTCTTATAGAAGAACCACTCAACCCACACTAAGTCACAAAACACAATAGAACCAATCACATAGATACACCAATCATTGTGACATACTTTGATTTAATAACAATTTTTATTTATGTCTAATTCAAATATATGGGTGATCATAGAGGGGTTTTCATCCCAGGGCATCCATTTAAATTAACTATGTGAATGTGATTAATATGATTTAATTTTACAGTCATTTATTAAGCATGTCAAAAAACATCACTGATGCCCAAGAAAAGACCACCAACGACCATGATTTTTTTAAGGCATATAACCATAACTACCAAAGAACAACCCTAACTAACAAAAAATAATCAATGTCAACTAATATTCTATTTCCGGACCGTTGTTTCAACTAGACTTACTATCATTGTATCATCAACTTACCATGTCCCTTATATTTTACATGTTAAAGAAAATAATTCATCCATTCTTCACTTGGAATCATTAGTACACCAACCCCGAATAATTAAAAAATAAATAGACGTAGAAAATATACCTACGTGGATGATAAAATGATTGAAGATCCGAATTTCACCAAGGAAAAGGGATCCCACGAGTATGAGAAAACACCATGAAAATTAAGGAGAATGGGGCTTTAGCATTATCACATGACTTGTCTAGGGAGTGACACATTTGCCTCATTGTGAAGGTATGAAAAGAAATCTGGGAAGGGATGACCCTATCTTTGAAGATCCAGATCATATTGTAAAGGATGGATGTTTCAAAAGACATTAATCATGGGATCATGATCAAGATCACCAGTTTGGAGTATGTCAAAGCACCTAGTACATTATGAATTTAAATATATACATAATATTCATTAAAATTCTCTAAAAAATTCCAAAACGGGGCAAAAACCTTGTTTACATCAAATAAGAAATAAAAGGGGTGAGACGGGAAAATTGTAAAAAACAATGAAATCCTCTAATGAATCATTGTTTGGTGAGTAACTGATTCTTGATTCACAGACCCCATTCCTACAATGGGGGAGATACCAACACGACATTCTGAGGTTGATCTACTGATGTTGAGGTGATGATGTAAAAACCTTCTAACAACCCAAGAGATTGAAAATAAATTTAGAATGAAATTTTATAATCTATCAATTAAACACAACTTTGCCTCTTCTATATTTTGAATTTCAAAAATTGGTCATCTAGATTTGTGTTCAGTAAGTCATTTAGAGTCTAATAGAAAAAACTTTATTTTTATTGAATATTAACATACCCAAATGAATAGTAATTTGAATACTAATATGAACCTTATGAATAGTAAATAATATTTTTATTTTATTTTCTTAAGTCAATAAGATAATGAGATCTTAATTAGTTTATCAATGATAAATAAAACTAATTCCACTTTAAGAATGTTATTTTTCGAAATAAATATGAATTAATTTAAAAATTAAAATAATAATATATAGAAAATTATTTTTGAAAAATTGATTTCACTATTTAATTCTACTCATTGAAAAATGGTTATTGTGAATTTTATGAATTTTTCTGAAACAATTTATTTTTAGTCAATAGTAAAAAATACAGTTTTTAGTTTCAGTGGGTTTATGACATCATTAATGATGTAATAATGTTGTCATAAATCTGGTCAAATTGTGTATAGTTATATAATATTTGAGGTTTCCAAGGTTTATTTATCCATGGAAAAATACCATGGTCATGCCATGGGTTTTATAAATACCATACATGAGGTGTCCCTTGGAAATTATTAAAATAATCCCTCACTTTTCCTATAAATACAAACTCTTCAATTCATTGAATTTTTTTTCCAATTCCCCCTAAACAATGATTTGGAATAATTACCTTCATATTAGTCCTCCCATGTTTTCCTCAAGCCCTCAAGGCCCCAACATTCAATTTCTAAGGGTAACTCTACAAGTTAAGAAATTCTAAATTTCATTCTTTTTTCTCTTAGGTTCTCTTTTATGTGGTATATATTTCTTTTTTCCATACCATGTTCTTATTTTTTTTCTTATTAATGATATACTACATATTATGATTCATTTTTTGATAGGTGACCCTTTTCCCCTATCTTTTTAATATTTATTAAAACCATGTTGCGTAGTCGTTAGGGTGCCGAATTTTTGTAAGCGATTTCAAAATTATTCTTTTATTTTGAGTTATTTATTTATTATTTTTTCATCTCTTCTTACCCAAAAGGAATGAAATATCCTGAATCTTGATTATTCTGGATTTTATCATGTTCATGAGAAATTTATCATCAATCTTCTACTTTCCCCCCACATGATCATGGAAATAAAAACATAGTCAGTGATGTGTCGAACTACCGACATCATAGACGATGTGATTTCAATTCGCATTAATAATTTAATGTCTGGTCATGAAACCATTTATATGGTTGAAATAGGTTATAATATATGTGTAATTACTCACCCGTGGTTTTGTAATTCTTATTTACTCATGGTCCTAATTTATAAAACAAAATGAGGTTGTTATTATCAAAGAACCACTAAAACAATCTAAATGAACCTCATTAATGTTTTAACTAATGAATCATCATCATGGTATATAACCCAAAATAATTATAAGATAATTTATATCTCAAAAATTTAGTTAATAATGTGTATTAAAAATTTTGGATGTTTAATCATGTTTCAAATGAACTTCCCTTCATGGAAATAATTAAACGAACCATGAAAACCAAGTAAGAAGATGCTTCCAAAACAATAAGATTTAATATCCTAAACCAATCAAATAGGCCATTAATGAACATAATAAGGTTATATAATATCAATTAAATGTTTATTAGGTTCTGTAATTATTAATTAATGAATCTAAATTTTATTATCTAGGTCATTAAGAACAATTAATAACACACTAGAGGAAATGGTAAGGGTTTTCTCATCTCACTTTCATTTCTGTGATATTTACATTGTTTTCCAACTATTCCATATATTTAGTATATGTTTACTTCCATTTGATATATAGTAACATAATTCTAGATATATTCATGTTATTCAATTATTAACATAATGGTTATTATATTCTATTCATACGGTTCGATCGATTACATTGTGGTAAGGGACATTGTCTCAACTGCCGTTTCGTTGTGACTAAATTTTTATTGTACACCTAATAATCCTTATGTGGTGTACCTACTTCCATTTGAGATCATTTTTCATTTGAAATTATATTTATATTAAATTTACATAATCTCATGTCATGGATATGTTATTTGCCTAAACTGTATACCATCTTACATACAGTGTATGTTTGGAATGTTATTTTAATTATGAAAATATTGATAAACCCACATACTCTACTCTATACATAGATTGAAAAGGATTATTTATCTTGTATTGAATAAATTTATAAATATTTCTTTCAACATGAAGTGGAGGGTGGGGCTCGCTATAACCCCTCAATTCATCGGTAGGTCTCATGAGACAAAACAGTTTGGAGACAAATCATTTGAGCTTGTTTCAAAAAATCAGAAGGGTTTCTAAACATAGAACTAAACCGTTTTATGGTATTATGGTTCATGTTACTGATACAAGATTTCCAATTAATAAGAATTATCTTTATTCATTATCAGTTATTATTATTTTCCATGGAGGTTTCACTATGAAAAAATATATGGATCCAGTTTCATTGTTAGTTTATTAATGGCATTAGTTGTTCATTTATTCACTATTCCATATTGATTATGTTATATTGATTGTGATTCACTTATTATTGTACTCATTCTTCCTCTATTTTTAACCCTTACTAAGTGTTTGAGCACACCCATTTCATTGTCTACCTTCAACAGGTGATGAAGATAGGATATTTTATTGAGTTCTTGGGGATGTCGTTTTTAGTTTTTGTAATGTATTGTATTTTGTAAACTTTTCCAATGTAATGTAAGTAACATCTATGTATCACGTATCTTCAAGACAACTAAACTAATCATTCCTTTGGTATTTTTATTCCTTCTAACCATGCCAATATCACAAGTAATGCAACGGGTCCAGGATAGAGGGGCCATGGTGTTACAGTTGGTATCAAAGGAAGTTAAGTAGAAAACATTGAAACTAGAGTAGGGAAATTATAGTAGGGAATAATGCCCTAAGATAGTATCTGAGGATTTAAATACATGAATGCCCTGGTATTTGGTTAAGGAATAGATTATATGGATATTTGAAGAAATACGTCCCTGTCTAGATAAGAGCAGGCAGAGGTAACTCGAGCACAAATGTATCTAGGGGTAAAACCCGAAAACACTTCTTTAATCTAGACTCAAACGGGAACTGGGGAATGAAAACTGGCCTTGCTGCACTCTTGGTTACGAAACACCCGGGGGATATTCTTAGGATAATTCCTATTTTCATTACAATCTATTATGAAGGAGTTAATGTTAAATTTTCCTCAAAGAAACCATGTTTATAAGATTTTCTATGCATAGAATTTCAATCTTTGATGAGTGCTTTTCTATATGAGATTAAAAAAAATATAGTGAACCCAATTATTTAGAAAATGAATCTATGGGAAGAATGGAAATCAATACTCATGGTCAAGGTAGGGATCTTCCTACTGAGCAAGTCAACATAGTCATCGTTGGAGCAGATCAGATCATGATCATATTGGGACAACTTACTCAAGTTGTAACGAATAAAAATTCATCACTAGTGTTAGATCGTTTCATGTGGCTGAAGCCTCCATCTTTCAGTGGGACTACTAATCTAGTGGTTGCTGAGATATGGATCAAGTCCCTTAAAAAGATATTAATGGCATTAAGATGAAATGAAAATGAAAAGGTAGTACTGGCAGTATAATGTCTCCAGGGAGACGCTGATCAATGGTGGACCCTGATTCAAAATTCCATGGAGGAAGACGAGATAGAGGATATGGAATGGAGGAATTTTATGGAAATATTTTTGGAAAAATATTTCCCTCATGAGCAATGAAATGAAATGAATAAGAAATTACTTGGCTTGAAACAAAGGTAAGAAGATAGTGTTGCAAAGTATGAGGCTAAATTCACAAGTCTATCCACGTATGTCGTGGATTATGTACGCTACTCCGTAGAAAAGATTGATCATTTATGTAAAGTTCTTAAACCATGTCTTCGAAGGAAAATGCCTTCTCAATAATTTTTATCATATGATGAAATTTTATCAAGTGACATCAGAAAAGAGAAATAATTTTCTAGATCAAATTTTTTCAAAGGAATCCAAGATAAGAAGCGACACTCTGATAACAAAGGAAAAGGAGAAGCACCAAAGAAGAGCATGGGAACAAATAGATTCCCATTATGCGAAAAATGTGGAAAGAATCAACCCTGGAAATGCTTGAATGGCATGGGAGTCTTCTATAACTATGGAGAAAAGGGAATTGATCTGATGAATGCAAGGGGAAGAAGCAATTCAATGATATTCAAGGCTACAATTATAGAGAGATGGTAGAATATTCAAATGAATGTCTTAAGCGCCATGGAAACATGCCTCAGAAAATTCCAAGAAATCACGAGAGATCCTATGCGATTACAACTGTAGAGGTTGAAGTTCCCAGTAATGTGGTGGCAGGTACAATAATAATTTCCTCAAACATAGCCAACACTTTATTAGATTCTGGATCATCACATTAATTTATATCCTCTCAGTTTTCCATAAAAATTAAATATTTCCAATTTTATTTAAGAAATGACTTTTCAGTCAAAACTCCCATGGGATGTATCATTGCAACAAAGGCATGTCGACTAGTCCCCCTCAAAACACCAAAACATGATTTAGTTTCTAACTTTATCATCATAACCATGACTGAATTTGATATAATTTTCAGTATGGATTGGCTGTCAAATTACGATGCGAGTATTTATTGCATGAAAAATGAAGTTACAATTTTTAAAAATGGTATAGAATGTCTTATCCTTAGAGTGGAGACTTCTCTATTTGATTCTTATCTCGAACCACCCCCAATAGCCCTATTGAAAGAAATTATTATAGAGTAAGATAATAGAATATCTATGGGCGAGGAATGAAATATACAAATTGAAGATGTGCATATTGTGAAAGAATACATTGATGTGTTTCTAGAGGATTTACCTGGACATCCTCCTATGTGGGAAATTGAGTTTACCATTGACTTAATTCCTGGTGAAAGACCTATATCAAAGACCTCATATAGAATGTCCATTGTGGAGTTAGTGGAGTTGAATAAACAACTAGAAGAGTTCAGTAACAAAGGATTTATTCAACCTAGAGTTTATCCATGGGGATCCCCGGTATTGTTTGTAAATAATAAAGATGGATCAATGAGGCTATGAATTGATTACAGAGAAATAAATGCTATTAAAAAAAAGAATAAGTATCCTCTACCCCAGATTGATGATTTATTTGAAAAAATTCATGGAGCTCAATAATTTTCAATGATTTATCTTTGATCTGGATATCATTAGTTGAGTGTGAAGAAGGAAGACATTCCAAAAACTGTGTTTCGAACCAAGTACGGGCATTAAGAGCATATAGTATTGCCTTTCGTATTGACTAATTCACCCTCTATCTTCATGGATATAATGAACATGGTTTTCAAGTAATATCTCAATATTTTTTTATTGGTATTTATTGATTATATCTTGGTATACTCTAAAAGATATGAAGATCATAAAATCACTTATACATTATCCTAAAGACTCTATGAAGACATTAATTATATTGGAAGTTTAGCAAGTGTGAATTATGGCTTCAGGAGATTTCCTTTCATGGCCATATTGTCATTAAGGATAGAATCCTAGTTGATCCTGAAAAGACAAAGGCAATCCTAGATTGGCCCATGAAAACAAACATAAATGAGGTATGCAGATTTGTTGGTTTTGTAGGTTATTATCGGTGTTTTTTGTAGAATTTTGCCTAACTGGAAAACCCTCTAACGAAGCTCAAACGTAATGGGATTAAAAATTTTTTGGACAAAAGATTGTGAAGATTTTTTCGAATAACTGAAGAGAAGATTAGTCAATGCTCATATATTGACTCTACCATCGGGGAATGATAGGTTTGTTAATTATAGTGATTCTTCAAAGAAAAGACTTTGACGTGTCCATATGAAAAATGATATGGTTTTTTCTTATGCATCACAACAGTTTAAAATTCATGAGCAAAACTATACTACTCATGATCATGAGTTAGCTGCTGTAATATTTGCTTTGATCATATAGAGAAATTATCTATATGGTGAAAATTTTGAGATTTATACTGATCACAAGAGTTTGAAGTATTTTTTCTCACAGAAAGAACTCAACATGAGGAAAATGATATGGCTTGAACTACTCAAGGATTATGATTTCACGATACAATACCACCCTAGAATGGAATATATGGTGGCAGATTCTTTGAGGAGAAAGGATCATGGAGTTTTATACAAGATAAGAGTTGAAAGGGATCCTATATTCATGGATCTAGTAATGATTGATATGGGAATAATCATAGAAGGTGAAACATCAATTCTATTTCAAATGGTTTCCAAACCATCTTTACTATAAAGGATAACAAGTTCTCAAGCTGATGACGAGGAGTTTCCACAGAAGATCAATCTGTGATTGATGGGAGATTGAGTGAATTCATCTATGAAGATGGAATTTTGAAATTTGGGAAACATCTTTGTGTTCCCAATATACCTGATCTAAAAAGAGAATTATTGGATGATACTAAATGTTCCAATTTCTCAATAAAACCTGGTAGCACTAAGATGTATAGATATTTGAAGGAACGTTTTTTGGTGGGACAACATGAAGAGGGTGATTTTGGATTTTGTGTCAAGATGTATAGTTTTTCAACAAGTGATAGTTGGAAGACAACTACCTGGAGGAGTATTGCATCCAGTTCCCATACCTGATTGGAAATGGGATAATATCACGATGGAGTTTGTCGTGGGACTACCAAAGACTCCTAGAAGGTACGATGAAATATGGGTCCTTGTTGATCATATTACCATGTCAACACATTTTATTTCTATAAGAGAAGATCTACCACTTGAACGTCTAGTGAGACTATATGTTAATGAAGTTATGAGACCTCATGCAGCACCCCTATCAATTGTTTCTGATTGTGATCCACGTTTTACATTAAGATCCTAGAAAAGTCTTCAAAAGGACCTAGATACTGATCTTCATTTGAGAACTGCCTACCACCCACAAACTGATGGACAATTAGAACATACTATTCAAACATTAGAAGACATGTTGAGGTCCTGTTCACTAGATTTTCAAGGAATGCGGGATAAGTATTTACCTCTCTTATTATTCCCCTACAACAATAGATTCCATTCATGTATTCAGATGGCACCCTATAAAGCATCGTATGGGAGGAGATGTTGTACACCAAGATGCTAGGATGATGTTAGTGAAAGAAAGCTCATGGGCCCAGAACTTGTTGAAGATACAACAGAGAATGTGATGAATATCCAGAACCATATCAAAATAGATCAAAGTAGGAAAATAGTTATGCAGATAACCGAAGGAAGGATTTGGACTTTCAAGAAAGTGATCATGTTTTCTTAAAGCTATCTCCATGGAAGGGTATTATACGATTCTATCATAAGGGAAAATTAATTCCTAGGTACATCAAAAATTTTGAAATTTTGGAATACATTGTAGCCGTAGCATTCTATTTGGAAATGCCTCCAAGCCTCTCAATTGTTCACAATGTGTTCCACGTGTCATTGTTAAGAAATTACATGCCAGACCCAACACATGTACTCAATTATGAAGAAGTATAACTTAATCCAGATATATCTTATTTTGAAGATCCAATCAAAATTATTGATACTAGAGAACAAGTATTGAGAAATCGGATGACTCGTCTCGTAAATGTTCTATGGAGGAACCATAAGATGTAGGAAGCAACATGGGTGCCTAATGAGCTTATGTTAAAGACATAACCGAATCATTTTAGGTAATATTTTGTGAATTTCGAGGATGAAGTTTGTGTAAGTAGGGGAGAATATAAAACCCCAATGTTTTGAAAATAAATATAGAATGAAATTTTATAATATTTCCATTAAACATAACTTTGCCTCTTCAATGTTTTGAATTTCGAAAAATGGTCTTCTTGAGTGGTGTTCAGTAAGTCATTTGGAGTCTGATAGAACATAATTGACTTTTAGTGAATAGTAACATACCCCTATGAATAGTAATATGTATCGTAATATGACACATATGAATAGTAAATAATCATATTATTTTATATTCTTAAGGAAATAAGATAATGAGATCTTAATTTGTTTTTCAATGAGAAATAAAACTAATTGCACTTTATGAATGTTATTTTTCAAATTAACTATTAATTTATTTAAAAATTAAATTAGTAATATTTAGAAAATTAGTTTTGAAAAATTGATTTCCCTTTTAAAATATACTCGTCGAAAAATGTTTTGGGTGAATTTTGGGAATTTTTCTGAAATAGTTTATAATTTAGTAAATAGTCAAAAATATAGTTTTTACTTTCGGTGTGTTTATGAAATCATTAATGATGTCATAATGATGTCATAAATCTGGTTGAATTTTGTAAAGTTAAATAATATTTTAGGTGTCCCATGTGGCTTTAACAATGGGAAAATACCGTAGGCGCGCCCTTGGTTTTGCAAATACCACTAATGAGGTGTCCCTTGGAAATTATTCAAATAATCCTTGACTTTTCCTATAAATACCAACTCTTCCCTTCATTTAATTCATTTCTAATTCTCCCTCAAAGATTCTATAGAGTCATTACCTTTATAGTATTCCTCCCATATTTTCCTCAAGCCCCCATGGTCTTAACCTTCATGTTCTAAGGTTTACTCTACAAGGTAAGAAAATTCTCAATTTCTTTCATTTTCCTTTCAAGTTCTCTTTTCTGTTGTATATATTTCATGTTTCCATACCATGTTCTTATTTTTATACTTATTCCTTATCTGCTCTATATTATGATTCATTTCTGGATAGGTTACCATTGTCCCTCCCATTTTTAATATTTTCTATACCCATGTTGCGTAGCCGTTTTGCTGTCGAATGTTTATATGCGATTTCAAAATTAATCTTTTGTTCTGAGTTCTTTATTTATTATTACTTCATCTATTCTTACCCAAGAGGAATTAAATCTACAGAATCATTGATATTTAGTATTTTATCATGTTCATGAGAAATTCATCATCAATCTTCTTCTCTTCCCCCACTTTTTCAAGGAATTAAAAACATTGGTCGTGATCTGTCGAATTACTGACATCGTAGACGATGTGATTTCAATTTTCATTAATTAAATCAAGTTTGGTCATGAAACAATTTATATGGTCGAACTAGGATATAATATATGTGTTATGACTCACCCATTGTTCATAAATTCTTTGGTAATCATACTTCTAATTTATAAAACAAAATTAAGTTGTTATTATCAAAGAACCATTAAAATGATCTAAATAAAAAATCATTAATGTTTTAACAAATGAATCATCATAATGGTATATAAAACAAAATAATTATAAGATCATTTATATATCCATAATTTAGTTAATAATATATATTAACAGTTCTGGATGTTTAACCATGTATCAAATGAACTTCCCTTCATGGAAACAAGTAAATGATCCAAGAAAACCAAGTAAGAAAATGCTTCCAAAACAATAAGATTTAATCTCTTAAATGCATAAAATAGGTCATTATTGAACTTAATAAGGTTATAACACATCAATTACATGTTTATAAGGTTCTGGAATTATTTATTAATGAATCTAAATTTTATTATTTTGGTCGTTAAGAACAATCAAGAACACAGTAGAGCAAAAGTTAAGGGGTTTCTCATCTCATTTTCATTCCTATGAGATTTCCATTGTTTTCCAATTATTACTTATATTTGGTATATTTGACCTTCCATTTGATATTTAATAACATTATTCTATCAATATTCATGTTATTCAATTATTAACTTGATGGTCACAATGTTTTGGTCATACGGTTCGACCGATTACATTGTGGTAATGGACTTTGTCTCAGCTACCGTTTCGTTGTGACTAACTTTTTATTATGCCCCAAATAATCCTTATGTGGTGTAATTAATTCCCATTGAGATCACTTTTCATTTAAAATTATATTTATATTAAATATCCATAATCTCATTTTAGGTATATGTTTTTTGTCTAAACTGTATACCATCTTACATATGGTGTTCATTTAGAAAGTTATATTAATTATGGAAATATTGATGAATCTGTATACTCTACTCTATATAGACATTGAAAATGATTATTTATCTAGTATTTAATTAATGTATAAATAATTATTTGGACATGAAGTGTAATGTGGGTCCCACTATATCCCCATTATGCATCGGTAGGTCTCATGAGACAAAACAGTTTGGTGACAAACCATTCTAGTTTGTTTCCTAAAATCAGAAGACTTTCTACCCATAGAACTAAATCGTTTTTACAGTATTATGGTTCAGGTTCCAGATACATGACGTCCAATTAATAAGAATTCTATTTATTCATTATCAGTTATTATTATTATCCATGAGGTTTTCACTATGACAAAATCTATGGATGCAGTTTCATTCTCTATTTGTTAATGGAATTAGTTGTTCATTTATTCACTATTACATATTGATTATGTCATATTTATTGTGATTCACTTATTATTTTAGTAATAATTCCACCAATTGTAGCCCTTAATGAGTGTTTGAGCTCACCCCTTTCATTTTCTACCTTTAAAATGTGATGAGGAGAAGATCATTTATTGTGTTTTTGGGGATGCTGTGTATATTTTTTTTATGTATTTTATTTTGTAAACTTTTCCCAATGTAATGTGAGTAACATCTATGTAACTAGTTTCTTCAAGAATACTAAACTAATCTTTCCTTCAGGATTTTCATTCCTTCTAACCATTCCAATATCCCAATTAATGCACTGGCTCCATGCTAGAGGGTTCGGGGTGTTACAAACCTAACGACTCCTCGACCTACCAACTCCATAACATATCAATGCCTCGAACTACCGACACTTTGACGTACCAACGCCGACACAATAAACTCACTGATGCCGACGACCGTAACACACCGATGTCTGGTCATTTTAATGCTCATAAATGAAGACATACTGACATGCCAATACACTGACATATCAATGCACTGAGATTTCTATGCCGACAGTTCATACTATATTTTTGGTTAACTCTCTGAATGAGCTATAATTCACAATCAAAGCACACTAAACACTATATTTTTATATTTTAATGGCCTATAGAAATCCATTTTATTGCATTTGTTAATAGTATTTCATTATATCCATTGTTTTTTGTGTTAATTTTTTTTATTTTTTACAAGCGTGTTTTTTCATGAATGATGCAATTCTTATGAATATTATATAAATATATATATATAACTAGGAATATTTTTATATTGTTATATTTACAGTATTTAATCATTATATACATTTTAAATATCTATTTTTATATATTTTATATGGTAAATGAATCATAACACTTCATGGAAACAAGAGGTCGTACATACACACAACCGATGATTTCACTCTCATAACGAATGAATGTGTAAGGTTGTTAGTGATATATATAATTTTAAAAATCAATATCAAATAAAATATATTCATTAATTTTATCCTTGTATATTTTATTTATAGTTTATGAGAAAAATTATTCACATCACTTTGTAAAGAAATATTCCATGGTACAAATGGGAGATGTTGTCATATTTCAAATAGAGTGGATGTTAATAAGGTATAAGGGATAATGAAATTAATAAATTTTAATAATATGATATATATCATATAAATATGATAGAGATACCATTATATCCACCCTTTATTGGTGGTGATGAAAAATAATCTACCTATGTTCATGATTCATAGTCTATAGTAAAAACAATAGCTTTTGTTGATTCCAATTTGATGGAAGTGGAGATTGAAAAAAATTGTGTCATCAACATAACAAAATATTAAAATATGGTAATTAAAATTTTAATTATATTGGATGTGTTAATAAAAAATATAATAATGAAGATGAATAAATAAAATAAAATTTATTTTTTAATATAATTAAATTATATAAGAGAACAATTAATTGTATATCCTCCAACAGACCAGTTGAATGCTCTTTTGGGAGGACATGATGATCTAAAATATGTATAATGTTGTTTTGGTGTGATTTTAGTAGGTTTATTTTCACCCAAATAGACATATTACATTGAATAATTAAGGTTAGTGAGTTCCATTTTTATAGTGGGTAAAGGGAATACTCATATTAATTACGAGGATATTTCATAAGCAGAATCCAAAATGAAAAAAACATTGACCTTATAAAAACATCAAAAAAATGTATGATTTTTAATATGATAAGGTTGAAATAGAACCTTAATTTTTGTACTTGTTGGTATGTAATTTTAAACCTTATATTCTTAGTTTAACCCCATGGTAAACCCATTATTACCTTATAGTTAGTAAATAAATCTTTCTTCATTCCCAATTATTTTTTGTAAATAATTTTTTTGAAAATGAATAGTAATATTTGTTATTATGATTCAATGTATTGAATTCATTTCTCCAATTCACATTCATAAAACTGGGTATTTAAAATTTATTATTAATAAAACAAAAAAGATGACAGATAGAGCATTCAATTAGACAATGATCAAGAGTTTACAATGATCAAATATCCAAATTCAATATTAAATTAAAAACCATGAGATAAATAGTATTAAAAGATTTATAAATTAAATAAATTTAAATTAAGTCATACTTTTCATATAATTGATATATACCAATAATTTATTATAAATGTCATTTTTAATTAAACTTTTATGTCTTTCATTGTTCAACCAAAATTGAAGATTTTTTGAAAAAATCCAAAAAAACTCACTATAAGATATTTTATATACATCAATTTCAAAATTGATTTAATGTTTTACATAAAATATAATTAATGTCGTTAAAATTGAATTTAATTTATTTTTAAAATGAAAAATTAATCAACATTTCAAAAAACACAATTTTTCATAAAATATTTCTATATATTTCAAATTGTTTTTTATTTATAAATAAAAACAAAACCTTCGATTTATTTTATAAATTTTATATAAATAATATATTCATAATTTACTTATATCTATTCATATTATATAGTGTAATGTCTATCTTATAATGTAAATGTTTCAAAAATAATATTTTAATTGAGTGTCATGATTCGTTGAAACCTAGTCTTACGTGGATTACAAGATATCAAATATAAGGAATTTATTTAAAAAACAAATATATCATAATTTTTAGGTTTGTTATATTACATTTTATTCATGGGGTTGTGTTACATAAATTCCATCATCATTGATTTTCATATTTTAAAAAATAGAATGGTGTGATAATTAGATTCAATATTATAAATTTTTATTAAAGAAATTATGTCATAAATTACCTTGAATAAAAATATGATTGCAAAATCAATTCCTTGTCTAATATTAAACATGATTCATAGTTGATTTTAATCTAAATTATAATAAATATATTTTTGATTTGGTCTTTCATGGCCCCTGAATACTATGCCCAAATGGTGGGGGAAGATAGATGGGGTGTCGTCCACACTCGTTTTTGTAACAATCCCATGTATTCCTGAATCACTACGAATTTTTATTTAATTTTCATAGGGCTGGATTCCACCGGTTCATGTTATTTTTTTTATAATAAATATATATTTTTTATAGATATATAAAAAATTATTCTACATAAATTTAACATAATATATTATCCACATACAAACATTTAATAAAAAATATATTAGTAACTAATTATTAAAATAGTCTTTTATTGGTATTATACAACTTATTCTGCACGAGAACATATATTTTGTAGTTACAGTACATATACACTTATTATGAATGAATAATATATTTAATGGTAATGATTATATTAATATTATAATTATTAAATATATATATTTATATATATATTAGATATATAAAATTGAATTACATCACTCTTTGATATGGCAGGCCGTAAATTCGCAGGAATGCATATTTTACATTTTGAAAGATATAATAAATAAAAAATAAATAAAATAACCTTTATAGATTCATTATTATATCATAAATAGATCATATATATTAATTAATTATTTCATTATTACAATCCATACAAATATAAACAGGAATCCTACTCATCTTACTTCATTGAGGTGGTAGTCCACACGTACCAATGGGAGACATTATCCTTTTCTGATGGATTTGAATGTAAGAAGGTAGATATGATATTTTAATTATTGAATAACTATTATTTTATAAATATCTTATATAATAATTATACCTATCTAAATATCCATTCAAATGTGATTGTGATGTAATGTAAATTTTATCTCTAGGTGGAGGAGGTAGTCTAAATGTACAAATGACCGATACATTCACTTCGATTAGATAGATAACATGGTAAATAACGATTCGTCCATTATCATAATAAATTTTTATAATTTTGAGGACAAATTAAAATTTACTTAATGATTAATGAAACAAATATTTATGAGAATGATGAAGTAATAAATTTATGGAATGCTTGAAGGTTGATTACATAGTCATCAGATGACCACAATTAGATCCTTCAATAATGACCCGTGGAAAAATATTTTAGGAAGACCCGCCTATATAATTACTGAATGATGAAATTTTTAATACAAGTGGGACTGTTTTGGTTATGTTATATTGATAAAATTAGTGTAGTGATAAGAGATAAATGGTTTCCTCTTATAAGTGAGAGGATGACACCCTTTGATGTACACAACCTATTATGTCATAATAAATTATATATAACAATCATTTAGAACAAAATTGTCTTATTTTTAATATAATAAGAATATAAATAGAAAAATATCATTCAATAATAATTATAAATGTATAGGTTATGTATAATGTCTTAATTTTTAGTTTGAACCCCCATTTACAATATTAACAATTACCATATTATAATGTTTTTTACTCATAAACCATATAGATTAATTCTATTAATGGAAAATTGCCCCATATGTTTAGTAGGGATAAAAATTTCAAAATTTTCAAAGTCACTTAGAAAATGATAAAAACTTTTTGAACTATATTTAAATTAATAAAATATCATTTATCAAATGATTCATCTACTATAATTTTTGGCTCTATTACTTTAATATGACTTTAATGATGTAATGAAAATGATGAAATTTGAATATAATATTTTAAAATATCACACTTCTTTTTATATTTTTGTATGTAAATTCATATAATAGAGTAACTCACTAAAGTTAATTTATTTTAATATATTTAAAAATAATTTATTTCACTTTTAATTAAAGGAATAAATCTTTTTTCACTGTTGCGTATGAATTTAATATAATTATTTAATTACAAAAACTAAAATATAAATTACCATCATAAAAACATAACTTTGATATCTAATATATAAATTTGTAATTAATAAAACCAATTTATATCCATCTATAAAAAATATTTGAGTTATTATACTCATGATAGTGGAAATCTCTATAAATATGTATACTTCAATAATATAAATGTGAATATCAAATAAAAATAGAACCATGTGGATAACTTATCATGGAATGGATGAAAATAGTCCAAATTAACTGTTATAAAAGTATAATGACTAGTTTCATGGTTATTTTTATTCTTTATACAATTGTTTAATCCTAATTTTACCCATTTTATCCTTACAATGTTGACACATATTTATTACGGTTACAATTCATAATTATAAAAAAAGATACCTATATAATAAATTTGAACATATTTATTTAAAATGTAAAATGAATTTTTCCTTAGTTAACTCCCATTAATTTAAATTCTCATTGAATATGTCCAATGAAACATGATGAAACTTGATTTTTCCAAAAAATATAATTTATGTATAATAATGTTTTTATAAATTGTGTATTTATGTTTTTGATTAAATTATAATTTAATTGATAATTGTTGATTTAGATTTGCCAATTAAATTTTAAAAACTTCTCCAAAATATACTTTTATATCATAAATAAATGAAAAAAATATAGATTCAAAATTAAATTAGTATTTTATAGTATTAAATAAAAGATTTTTTTTAAAAAAAACTATCATAAATTCACCTTTATATTTTTTTAACAATATAATTACATAAATCACATCTTATTTTTCTAATACATCTTCAATATCTTCCGTAAATTAATAATTATATTTTCTCAAAAATAGTTATAAAAATAATTTTTTGTAATAATATATTTTTTAAGAATAAAATGTGTTTATAGAAAAATAAATGATTATTCTATTCATTAATAAATAATTTTTTATCAAGTATTAACATTATTTGGATTCCTAATAATGTGGTTATTTCAATTCATTTCAATAATTTTTACAGCAAGGTTATAAAAATATTCTCTATAATTTTTCATTTAGGTTGGGGTTGTGTGTATCACCAGATATATATGAATATATTTTAATTTGAAGAATGATATATAAAAGAATAATTTTTTTATCATTTATATATTTTAATGTAATATTAATGAATGTCTAGATGAATCTAAATGAATTTTACACCCACTCGATATATATATGACCTAACAATAATGGTTAGTTTAGTTTTTATCTATATTATAGGTGTGATTTTATTTAACACTTTAATTAGAATGAAATATAATCATAATAAGATTATATAGTGTCAATGGCATAAAGATGTCATCCTTTTCCAATGAGATAAATAAAAAATATTACTTTTTTCCTATGTTTTACTTTTCACATAGGATTCATTTTTCAATAACAATTCAATAACACGACATGTATTAATGTTAATTTTCATTTTCAAACTAAATTATAAAGGTATTAATTTTTATATTCTCATTGATAATAGGAAAATATTCTTTAAATTGGTAATTAAAATTTTGACTGAAAATTTTTCAAAAAGTGTGTTTCATATAAAATTAAAATTCATATATACCAGAATGTTATAATGGATTTGTAATTAAATATAATAATCTATTAAATATTTTTCTAAAAATCTATAAATTAGTTTCACAATATTCAAATAATACACATGGATATTATTACAACTTATTGAAATATTAAATTCACTTACTACAATATAGAATTTTAGTTCATGATAATTTTTTGAATATAAAATTCTCCATATTTCATCATGGGATTCATTTAATAATGGATTTAATATCTTAAATGAATGTAAAATATAAATATAATCCATAGAAATTCCATATCCAGTTATTAACTTTCACATATTCTATAATGACATAGATTCCTTCCATGATTATATGGGGGTATAATGGTTACTATTGTTTTTTATTTTATTATGTTCTAATTAGGATGCGATTTTTTAAATTACTTTTTTATTTCATTATTATAATATAATTTATCATGTAATAAAATATTTAACATTTACAAATGTAGTAAAATTTATTCAAATAATGATTTTTTAATTATTTAACAACTATTATGATCAATTAATGAACCATGATAAAATGATGGTTATCATTACATACATCACATGATGTTTATTTGTTTTATGACTAATATTTACTCTTTTTTTAGGATTATTCATCAAGTAATTAGTTATAATTTTAATTGATGATATATCTCATGATTATTATTATATTATTATATTGATCGTTCAATAAAATTATATATTTCTATTAAAAAATCCATACTACGAGGATAAGATCACACTTTTCATATGATTCAAAATTTACCACAGAAAAATGTTATCTGATATTCACTAAATTTTGCGAATAACACATATGTGATATTAATAGTATTATATTATTCTCTAATATATATTTTTCATGCAATTTATTAGTTGATCTCAAATTTACAAGATATGTAGTTATATGAAATTTTCCAATTTTCCTTTTTAATCATAATTACATGAATGTATTTCTGACATATGATTCATAATTGATGGAATGGTTGGTTTTAGAGTAATTCAGGTCTACATAAATAAATCCAATACATTAAAATAATTATTTTTAAATAATTAATAATATTTGACCTCATAAGCTAACTAAAATATAAATTTTTTCAATAAATTTTATATATTAAAGAAAAAACATCATTCATAGATTACATAGATATATAAAAATATTTATAATTTTATCCAAATTTTTTAAAAAAAATCTCATACTCAAAAAAAAATATTTTACAATGATAAAAATTGAGGGTGAATTCACAAAATAATAGTTCAAATAAAAGAATATCTCACCTTTAAATATAGAAATTATTAATTACATTCCAATATAATGTAAAATTGTCTTTAATAATTTGTTACAAATACCCTAGGAAATATCATCTCATTAACATGTGTTTCCAATTGATTTAACAATAAATTCATTAATAAAATCACAAAAACAAAAATGATAAAAACTCATGTGATTGTGTTCATATGATAAATGTGAAAGAATTAATAAAAAATAATTTTCATTTAATAAGTGTATAAAATAGATAATAAACCATTGTAAATATTTAATGAAATCAATTTAAATTCCCATTAATTTGGGTGACCTAGGAATGATGTGAGAGATAGTGATATAAGGTGGGTATAGAACCCAAAAATAGAATATGTCCTTTTAAAAGATTATTTGGTTTTAATATGAATTGGAAACCATAAATAAAAATAATAATTCACTGATATACATTCCTTTATCACAAACATTATTTTAAAAATGATTCTTCAACTCCCTCAATATTTCATGAAAAAAATATATGAATTTTCAAATTTAATAGAAATTTTATTACACATAGCTCATTTATAAGGAATTCTAAATATATTTTTAGTCAAATATACACCCTTTTGATAAATCATAAACTATAATAACAATGAATCATTTTCCATTCAATTTAACTATATCATTTTATAGTAAATCAATTCTATAAAACGGAATACCATATATAAATGCATTATACGTTGATCATATATACCACTATTAGTATGAATACAAATAAAAAACACGTTTCCATGAATTTGGGAATTTTTATTCTAACTCACAATGACATTAATTGTGGTACGTTATAGACTTCTAAAAAAATAAAACCAACACATTTGATATATATATTTTTTATTCATTATGAATAAAGGATTTTTAATGTTAATGTATGCATACATTCCTTCCGATTAAAATGGTATCGTTGGGGATAAAAATTCCATTTTAATGAAGTATTTGATTTTCATACGTGGATTAATATAAAGGAAATCAATAATTTCTAGAACAGTGTCAATGATGACATTTTTCTATTACATTTAGTTATTGGTCTAATTTTTTCCCACATATATCTCCTTGGTGGTCTTATAGAATTTTCCACATATTCATCTCTTGAAATGAATTTTAAATGAAAAAAAAATATTATATATATAAGCAAGAACATTGTATATATGAATGATATATTATTTAATAATTAAATATCAATTGTTATGTATATTATTTTAATAAAATTTATTTTTGTATTATTTAAAAAACTAATTCCGTATAGGTAACTTAAATACCCACGTTGTTAATTTCATGCCTCCAGTAATTAGAGAATATAATATATTTTAAAGACTCAATCAAAGATTATCCTTGGTATCTAATATCAAGTTCTTGTGCATGTTTGGATGTTGATGTTCATGCAATAATAGAAATTTCCCTATGTTTTCTTCGAATGATTTCAATTTATATTATAAAATGATTGATTAAGGAAATAATATACTGATTAACATTCCCTTGACAGATTCACATCAAATTCTATAGGGTTATAATGATTAGGCATACTAACCCATGATGTATATGATAGTCATGTGTGAAATATTGAATTTATAAGAGATTGATTTCCTATTTACATTGATGTTTTATATTTAAGGGTTAGATAAATTGTGTTATATCATTTAGATGAGTGGACCCTCTCAAATAGGATAAAATTGTTAATAAAAAAATACACAAAACATTTATAAACTGCGTAATATCGCTCAAAATAGATATTTTTATTACAGATTTATTTATAATTTACTATCATTAACATTATTATTGGAATACAAAAGAATCATCCTATGTTATCCTTTCATTTATTTTAATTAAATTTTATAATATTTTTAAAAATATTTTCATGTGGGTTTTGAGATAACATTAACTGAAAACCATGTACATTGCCAAATTTTTAAAAGGGATATGGAATATTATAATATATTATATAATGTAAACTACATGATTACTCTATCTATCTCCCATAATTATCTTCATCAATATATTACAAATAACACGATCTATTAACAAACCTACCTATAGGGATAAGTCAATTGAAGTCGGGGAAAATATTATGATGTACATAGATAACATGTTTACTAATTTTAGTGGTTGGTAGACTTTCAATAAGTGGTAACATATGATATTAGAGAAAAAGCCATGGTGATGTTTCCATGTATACAAAAATGGAACCCGAGATAAAAAACATATAAAGGAACTTTTTTCTTTTAATATATATTTTGATAAAATATGAATTTAATTAACATATTCAATCATTAATGTATTTTAAAACGGGTTTTGAGACCCTAATTGGATTATCTATTTATTTTATGATATAATATATTAATTTTCCTAGATGTCATTTTTTATGAATATATTCCCACCAAAACTTTTGTATGTCTCCATAACATGATGGATTAATATACTAATGGAAATATGAGTTGGTTTTAAGGAATATATATATTTCTGAATATTGAAGGATTTGATGAAAAAATATTAATTAAATTATGGAAATAGATGAATAACAAATTAGGAATTTGATTACTATTAAATAATATTTTCTCCAGATAATTTTAAAATATATTATATATCATGAAACGGAAAACATAAAACATTTAATTTAAATGTATGTCATTATGTCGACATTTTATTTTGACCATGTATATTTATATTTCTTATTGGAACAATCCTGGAAAATTTTAGAATGAAATAGAATAATATTATTGTTAATATAAATACCATTAATCCATAGTTAAATGTTTATCTATTTAACTCAATACAGAAAACATGACTCTATGAAATATTAAGTATTATGTTGTATAAATGCGAAACTATAGAATAATTAATATCAATGATATAAATTATAATTATTTGTATTTTAAAGAATATTAGATTTTCACTTTATTATTGAAGTATGATAATTCTAAATAATCAGAAGATTGGATGTTATTTTTTCATTAGCTTCTCAAATGAAGTGTATATTTAGAAATAGGATGAATGATACATATAAAATAAAGACACCCATTTATAAATAGTGGGTTTAAAATGGATTAATGGTATTCATGTAGTATACGTATTAGAATATTTTTAATACAATAATGATGTTGAAAACCAAGGTCCAATGGGTTGAAATGTGGGGGTTGCAGAATTCGTGAAGAACTACTGATTTTTTCTTATGAAATTGAATAAGGAATTTCCATCATAAATTACCATACAAAAATAAAATTTAAAATATTATATTTAGAGACTCACCCTTTTTGTGATGAGAACATTTAAATCCCCATTTAATTATGATGATTCCATTTCTCTGGAAAATATAATCACAATACCCAATTAAAATTAATGAAACAAATCTTATATAGATTATTATTTTTCTCTATGACATTTATTATAGTGAGAATTTACTATCAAAAAATTTATTAAATTTCAATATAATATTATATTAGTTAAATCATTGATAAATGATAAATGGAGGGTTATTTTATGTTGTCCGATTTCATAATAGCCGAAAAATATAGTTGATATAACTCTATTAATTATCCATGATGGTTTACCCATTATGTTACCAAGGTTTACCAATACAAATGATTTATTTTTTGTTATTGATTTCCAAAAGGATGGAAAGGGAGTTTTATTATCTAATATAAATGATTAATCATGAATTTCCTTTATAAAATTATGATGATAATGTTAAATATGTTTTCAAGAGAACCCATCACACAATCCCAATGCATTAAAATTTCATGGACCCAAATTGATACAAGATACCTAAAATATCCCTTTTTAAATTTTAATTGGAGAACTACAAAAATATATTAATACATCCAAGTATAATATAAGATTCGCAGTTGTGACATGATTTAATAACTATATATGGGGATAGTGTATACTCATCATTTTAGATAATTATTTATTAAACAATGAATTAAAAAAATCAATGTATGAATAAATATTATATAGAATACAAAACCATTAATATTATGGTAGAGAATCATTCTCGGATAGAGTAATAAATATTCTCAGAATACATTTAAACAAAAGGGTCTCTAGATAAGACAATAATATTAAAAAATAAGTAGGACAAGAATAAAATGGGAGAATGAAAAATAAATATAATGTTTCTCTACAAATAAATATCAAAAAAATAAATATTGAAACACTTATTAAATCTCAACTACATATTTCTACCAGAATAAGAGAAAAAAATTGTGTGAGAATGAATTCTTAGTATTCACCTGCCAAAGTAGATTTTGTAATATAAAAAATATTCTTTCTCTATAAGAATTTTAAATAAATAGATATCAGATATGAATTATTTATAGGTTATATTGTGATTACTAGGACCAAATAACACCTTAGTATATATAATTCACTTTATGATAAAATAGGAAATGGACATCATATATTATTCTAAATATGGAAGCTAAAAATGAAATTTGAAATGGAATTCATATTATTCAATATAATATAGAATAAAAAACATTACCATGGGGTAAATCGAAATGGTTGTATCTATAATTAAATGGTGACATTGTATGGGATGTGAGGATGAAATCATAATAGTCAACCAACATATGTTTATCCACCGTAAAAAGGTATTACTTAGGTTGAATTTATAATATATGCTCAATAATAAAAATATGAGTATGGAATATAAATATATCCTTTCTCATATAAACAAAACACCATCCGTGCATTATAGTATTATGGACATATATCTTATACAGTGGATACATCATTTTTGTCATGTGAAGGGAATCAGGATAGATATATTCTTACATTATTTAAATAATCTCAACACAATATATTCCGATCAAAATTTCTATATTCATTGAGTGATGTCCTATATTATCTAAATAATGCATCCAAATTAGTATCCTCCCATACATGTTAATCCTAAAAAACATGGTAGGCCCAAATGATACCATTAATTTAGCACATGTTGATTAACATGAACTATTATCACTAAAGAAGAAAAGAACGTATGAATTTCATCATAATCATCGATTCCTATGTATTTTTATCTTATCATCATAGAATTAGAATAACATATGTAGGGTATATCACATATCAATGATTAAAAATCCATCCAATGCTCTCATACATTGATTACTCCAGAAATTGAAAATTTCATGATGATAACTCATAATTATAAAACCAAAACTATAGATTAATATATAATTTAATGATTCCAATTAATAATATAAACACATATCATATAACTGCATTAATCCCATCCATACTCTTCAATTTCAAAATAAAAATCCCCACTATAATACATCTTTTACATAGGTGCCATATTAAATTCAAGTAGTCATTATCACAACATTTATTGAATACACTAGGACACTACATGTTATAAATTATCCCAATAGTTCCTTTAATAAAATTCCATTTCACTAATTCAATAGCTATTTTTTTAGAAGCGACACAATATTCTATAAATGAGAATCACATCTATATAGTTAACTATTATAAAACAAGTAAAACACTTAGAATATCTATTGACTATTAGGAACCAATACATAACAATTATAATATTCTTCCTAATTACCAATAACACTAATAAGGATGATACAAAAAATTTACATGGTTCACCAATAGGGACTATTCCAAGGACCATACGACGTTGGTATCCGGTCATACCAATGTCCACCAATAATTACTAATTTTAGTGCATAAGAGTTTAGAAATAGTCACCAAATTACAAGAACACTATCATTATAATTACATTAAAGATAAATCACTTGGTCACTCTGAACACTTCTGATAACCCTCTTTCTCACTAGCAAGGGTGATTTCATAAACCGTTTTTCAAAGTGAAAGTCTCTTTAATAAATTTTGATGGATTTTTTTCTCTATCCAAAACGAGACACTTTTTTCAATGATGACCAAAATTTACACACTAAAAATCACTAATCAAACAAGATAGCTATTTAAATATTAATATAAGATCACACTAACACTTTCATGAAACAATTATTATTGCATAAAATATTTGGGAATATCATGCAATAGGTAATTCTTGTAACCCTTATTTATTATCCACCCCATATATCTCTTGTTTCCACACCAAACGAGTCACCTGGTATTTTTAGTCAAATGGAACACTTTTCAAACATGTTTCTCTCTCTACTTATATTCCACACACACGTCTTTCGATTGGCAGAGGACCCCGATATTGGATGATATTTTTTAGCTCTGGAGATTTGGTAGCCACCAAATTTTGGGCATTGGTGACCCTATATGAATATTCTTATAAGGTCTCCATCAATGTGTGTATGTTTCATTCGGAGTATGAAACCCCATTTTAATGTTTCATTGGACGAATTTGAGTCTACCATGAAATATTATCTTTTATGCACATTTGAATCATTTTCACACTTTTCCCTTTTCCATATATTGAGGAAATTGTTGCAATAAAATAATGGAATGAATGTTTCAAAACTCCCTTCAATCGAGTGCACTACTCCAATTTTCAAATAAAATATGTTTCCATTCTAAAATTACTAGTAATGTACCAAAAATTTAATACACGCTTTCATTTAAAATATCCATATATTTCAATGAGTATTTTCAAAAACCAAAATCCATACACCATTTAAAGAAAAGAACATCCTTGTTTCCAAAATATTTACCCACTCAAAAACCACTATAAATATAAAACACATTTCATACACATTAATATTTCATACACTATTCCACCAAACTCTATAAAAATTAAATCATCCACATTCATTATATATTTCAAATTCCTCACTTATCTCATGAATGAATTTGATATATATATATATAAATTTAATGTGGTGAAATATTAAAGGGACCACTTAAATAAAGATTATATGATTGAACACATTTGACATTATCACTCAATTTATCCTTGTTTACCTTAAAAGAAGAAATCATACTTGAATGCCCAAAAAAGATTGCAATATCTAAACATGAGTGGAAAACTAATTATAGAATCTAGTTATTAAAATAATTTTTCTAATATGAACCTTTAACTATTTAAAACATATCGAAATATTTATTAACAGTTCCCCTATAGAAAAATATGTGTCAAGGGAGGATAAATATTTATTGAACGATTTTATTTACCTCTTGGGAATGAGTTTCCATGAAATAGGGTATTATTTTGAAAATATTAATCAATATATTATTTATGAAACCAAAAATGGGAGAATAATATTTGGTCTAATAGGATTATCTCATAAATATTACTCTTAATAAAAGATGTATAATAACCATCAGATCATTCAATAACACCATTTCCCAAGGTAAAACATTAGAATTAAAAATAATCCATTCAACCTGGTTTGGTACTGTGTGGAAGAAAACAGAATTTTTATTCAACCATATATTTTTACCTTTATTTCAACAAATATAATCCCCCACCCCATAGTTTATATGTATGACTCTACATTTTAGTAAACTTCACTGTATACTCCATTGGCTATTATATTTTCAATGGTGTTTACATAATATTTTGTATTGTGGATTTTATAATCATGAAAAACATTTAGATATGTAATTATATCCCATGTTAATGAAATTTGTAATTTATAGTAGTAATTTAACATTCAATATAAATATTATTTGCAATGTAAGATGTAACCTATCACCAAAAACTCAACCCAACACCCTGAAAAAGACCTCCAACATTCAAACGAAACTAATAATAACCTATAAATCTAACTTATATTTTATGAATCACATATATTTATGTAAAAATAAATATATTTTCATTTGAATCATTATTTTTAAAATACACCCCTCTTATAGTCGAAGGATAATAATTTCATTAAGAGTTTTCTTAACAAAATGACATGATCCTATATAAATAATTCACTAATGGTCTTCTGTATCTTTATATGCACATGAATTGACTTTAAAAATCTAAATCCATCAATATGAACATAATCCCATAATTGGATATACACATCAAAAGGATTTTATAGAATATCACATTTCATGATAAAAAAGTCGAAATTTCCATAATGTCATTGTTCATTTCTTGAAAAATATTTGACATATTCCAAATGAATTAAGAAAAGAACATATAAATCCACATAATTTGAAAAATCTTCTATAAACTGAGTAATATCACGTACCCACATGACTTCTACCCAACTCATTCGGTATAAATTTGAATGAAAATTCAAATACATCTGCCTATAAAAACAATACATAAATAGCATAATTTAGAAATCAATTCTCAATATTGTATCAGTTAAAATTCCTCATTTAAAAATGCATTCTAAAAGCCTATACAAATATTTTACAATTTAGAAATACGTTTGACACACGAGTCATACGTAACTGGATTATCTACAAAAAAAATTATTTTTTATGAACAACCATACTCTATCAACCAACAATGATGAAAAATTCAATATGTTATGCCACCAAAGGTATATAAAAAATCCTCCTAAACCCTTACCTAAATGGTATTAAAATTAATTAAAATAGAATTTTTCCAATGATTTATCTTAGAAATGATATATAATGTACCATATTGGGTTTTATCATTCATGATGTTATGTATTTTATCATCCCATCTAAAAAACATTATACATACTCAAAAACCCCACAAGGGATTTCAATACATGATTATTTCTCAATAAAATCAGTCAATGTCATCCCCTTGATCCATATTTTGTGTCCCATGAGGATTATCTAAACTGAAACCCCTTTATTTGATATAATAAACCTTAAATAATCACCCTATTCTTCTACACAGTACAATTAATATGGATATGCAATTAATGTTATCATTCTATGATCACCATAAAAACCAATCGATAGATATAATATATTTCTCAATAATAGTTAATGAAATGAGACATTTCTCACATGTATAATCTCTCATTAACATCCAAAAATTACAACCCACTCTAGTTATGACATTATATAATACTATAATTGACTTTGTATCAATACATTTCGGTATTATCCTCTTATAAATCAATATCATAGGAATCCCAATATAAATAAAACACACATTCCTTGAATAAACAAAAAATAAAATTCAGGATCCCATCATAATGTACATTTAAGACATCAACCAAGATTTATTTTATAGTAATATCATATATAACAACCCAACACCAACTCTCTATAAAATATCCTAACATCCCATGAGTGGTTTTTTACAAAAAAATCTCATATCCATTACAATAAAGTCACATTAGTGTCACACCAAAATAAGCCATTCAATTCCTTAGTCTCTATTTAACCCTTCTGATCAATCCCCCATGATTTTGTAACAATTATTACATAAAATTATCATTTTATCCCACTACATAAGAGTTCTAACCCCACTCAGGCTTTTTCTAGTCCAAGGGATAAAAATAGGACACAACCATATAATCGAAACATAAACCACAACTGAACAAACATTCCCATTACCAGATTTAATAAATAATTCCATGACACAAAAAACTATAACATTATTACCAAGATACCCTTGAATATTCCTATGTAATGATAATTTGTTTACTCCGAATCAAAGAGGAATTGATGAATTAAAATAACATCTATGATTCCCAAAAAAATCCATATACTCTTATGAACCATGGATACATCCAGAACATGTACAATGTTCATAATGGAAACAGGAAAAAATCTACCACGCCAAAAAAACACACAACCAACATCCCATGGGTAAATTATAGTAGTTATGGTTTTTGTGGTGTAGTAATCTCATTTATGGTCTATTTTCTTGTGTGGTCCCTAGATCAATACTCCAATGAGAACATTTTTTCCTGAAAATGAAATATTTTTCATCTACATATCATCATTGGATAATATATTGTGCTACAATGTTCTACATCGTGACATTGAATTCCCTACCATATCATTATAAAATTCAAAAAAACATATCACCCCTTACAATAATGGATCAATCATAGTGAATATTAAGCCACTCATAATAACCATACCAAAGGTATTATTACAACTAAATACTCATATTAAAAATAATAAACATACTATGAACACATTTCATATACAACCCATACATTTACAACACTACATGTGCCATGCCACTAAATAGGGGATCTAAAATATCTGAAAATCAAGAAAAATATCATTATTTCATGGAAGAAACATTCAAAAAACATAAGGTTGGATAAAACTAATCTACATTAAGATAAAATAATTTTTATAGGGAAATAAAAAATATAAAATAATTGGAATTTTGAGAAATTGAAACACTTTTAAATTCCATTTCACTTCCATTTAATGTAAAATTTTCTCAAAAAACTTTTCTTTATAATGATTGTCATTTTTTAAATATCATGTGAAGACAAATTTTTTTCCTCATGTATACATATCCTTACAAGAGAGATATGTTGTAGTGCCCCTGGAATCAGGTATAAAACCCTGAAATGATTCTTTTATGGTTATAATGATTAAGGGTGATGGATGAGAGTGTTGGGGGAATTTTGAAGTGGTTTTGGGGAATAATAGAAGTCGTACGAGTGGCGCACTATTTGACTAACTCTGCGTCCAAACAATGAAGAATGGTCGTCTTGAGGCAGTAGCTTTAACAAAGTAGAATAAAATTTAGGGAGACGATGCATGGAATCCATGTGAGGTCTTTCCTAGGTAGTATCTAACACATGGCTATCGCATGGTTTATCTAACCATGCAAACTAACTGTACAGATGGATTAAGTGGGATAATAAAATAATGTATCTTATGTGATTTTTCCTCTAAGTGCCTCATTGTTTGCTACTAATAGGCCTTAAATCATGGTTTTTCTTCTCCTAAGGCCAAATAAATTTCTACCATCAGTATTATGGTGATTCAAAGGCATCCCTTTGATATACAATGTCTTATTCTTGAGGTATGCTATTCTTCTTCATCATTTTTTATTAGTTTTATTGCTCTAATCAGATATACATATCATCTTCTATTAGAACAATATATCTACCATGTTATGGGTATATATGGGTATTTGGATGCTTAATATGATGGTATTTGGTCTTGATCTTCCTAGTAAAAGAGATATAAGGTGGGTACATTGTGAATCGACTTAGTTTTCATATGCATTCACTATTCGTTGGGGGTTTTAATAAAAACCATCATGGTATGAGGCTTCATTCTCAATTCCAATTTGTAGAAATTAATCTATTGCATTCAAATTGAATGTGTGATGTTGAAAAAATTTTGATTTGGTAGTTGAAAACTTATTTGAAATCCTTTCAATTGATGGTTGTTAATTCTAGATAATTGGGTGTTTTATTAAAATTCTTTTGCGATTAGTTTTAAAATATGGATTTTAAAAAGGGGTCTTTTCTGGATTATTGGCACATAAATTTTATTGGATGTTTTCAATAAAAGGGATTTTTTCATTGAAATAAAATGTTGTTTTTTACTTTCGATGTGTTTTGGTTCCAAATATATGTTCAGTTTTATTAGAATGGATTGTTTTGAAAATGGAAATATTTTTCATAAATGCTGTTGGTGTGATTTCATTATTAATTGGCCATTAATAAGGGATGCATTCCATTTCTATACAAGAGACATGACCCTGGAATAGGGTCATCTGTCCTTGGGAAACACGATAATTTTTTGAGAGACCGCTCATGAGTATAGAAATCTCAAACGAAGCATTAATGTATGGGTGTGTTGTGACCTATTGACGGACTATCAAATTTGTCAAGAAAAATTGGTTTTAATCTTTTATTTGTAATTTATTTGTAAAATAATCTTTCTATAAATTGGTTTAATTTAGTTTTGTTTTCACATGGTTTTAATTGGTTTTTCATTAAACATTTGTATATTTGGGTATAATCTGTTTTGGAAAATTGTTTTGAATAAAATACTTTATATAAATGAATATAAATTTAATATAATAGTGGATTGAATAGGGAAGTCATTTGGGAAAAACAACTATGTTTTATACTCACCCCCGCTATGTCACTTTAGTTCTTTGGAAGATGCTATCTTCTGGGGCAATGGAAAAGTTAATGTTTCCTATGTTTTGGCAGTACCTCATGATACATGGGTTGTTTATTGATTGTCTAGATTCGATCTCATAGATAATGGAGTCTCATGGTCTCATGAGAGTCATTAGTTTTTTATCTGCGTGGTACTTTTAAACTTGTTAGGTATTCTATTTTAGCACTCGTCAATTTGGTGTTTAGATACATGAATTTGTTAATTTGTATTTATTGTGTTCATCCATAAATTAGTGATTGGTTTGGTTTTGGGTTTTGGGTTTGTTATTTTATTTCAAAAAGGGTAAATCATCCCCCACTTTTTTTGGAAACCCTATGTAATTTATTTACACATTCGGCACCTTGGGGATTTCTCTTAAGGAAGGGTAATGACTTGTTTTTCTCTCAATCTAATGGGAATGAGCAGGTCATTAAAAACGGTATCATACTGGTCCTTCCTTTATGGTACAAATGTTATCATTTTCATTAGCCTTTACCTATAATGTAGTAATAATTGTTCTGGGTCTTGGAGATGAAATTATTTCCTACCTATTAGTGGTGTTGGAATCATAGAATGGAGTAGGATTGTTGGATCATGATACCTATAGCATAAAATGTTATTAATAACTATTTTTTTATAAACACCATGTTACTAGGTAGTTGGGTACATAATTGATTGAATACATTTCCAGGATTTTTAAATATCATTGTCACAGGTACAACTAATTAGTTGACTATGACATGCATTGAAGATGAATGAATTTACACTAGCAGTGCATACATCACATCGATGAATGATTCATTTTGTAAAAAAATAGATTATTTTTGAAAAAGTATGAAATGGTGTTTCAAAATGAATTATTTTGAAATGGGGAATGCCTATTGTATTTTAGAAATGGTTTAATTATAAAAAACTAGGTTAAATGATTTCAAAATATGGTTAAACCTAAGAAAATATTGTTTTTGGAATAAAATGTAGTGATAATTGGTGTCATAGTAATTGAAATGCTAATGCATTAGATTCTAGATAGTGAGATTGACAGTTCTATTTTTTGGCTTAAAAAATGGAACATGGTAGGCATCGTTGAAACCAACATGAATAAGATGTATTGAATGTGGTTACACATAAACCATGGGTGAACCCAGAGTTGGGTTAGAGTATGGTCCAATCTATTCAAGCTGTGAATATGGGGAACTAAAGGAATGTGCCATAACATGTGGATCATACAATTCAGTTATTGTAGAAGAATCAACCTTTCTTCCAGGGTGATTCTAAACCCCAGAATGTAGTGGTGTGGCAATATAGGATGAAATGTATCATAAACATCATCGGCACACCGGTAAAGCTAATGGTCTTGCTAGTGTCATATATGCTTGGGGATCATCCACGCTAGTGGAGGGAGTTAATAGTGTAGATAAAATTGGATGAAGTCCTTACATGTGAGTATTTTGAGGAATTGTTCAACATGAAATTCAATCCTCACACATTTAGGATCCAAAAAAACAACAGACATCTTCATCTTGAAATAAGATGGTCTCCCTGTCACAGAGTATGCAGTTAAATACATCAATTTACTCCATTTTCTCACCATAGGTTGTAGAATGTGTGTCTTTAAAGGCCCAAATATTCGAATTAGGGTAACGAAAGGATATTCAATTGATGATTTTGATGCTCTATATTACGGATTATACAAAGATACTGAATAGAGTGACCCTAGAGGAACATGACATCTCGAGTTCTATAGGAAGAGGTATGATGCTACCCATTGTGAATGATTGAAACTCAAAAACTGGGAGTAAGAAAAAATAGTCCCCTATTACCAAGGTGAGAGTGGAAATCAGTACCGGATAGTTGGATCAGTAAACCATCCTCCATGACCCCAGAAAAAAGGATTTTTCTTTCAATGTGGTTATCTTGACCATATAATGAGAGAGTGTACAACACAATGTAGAGTATGTCATTAATGAAACAAGATGGGAAATCATTATCTCTATTGTCATAGTTCTCCAAGTATAGGTTCTTGAGACACTTCTCATGAATCACCCGAATCATATGCTTCAATAGGCCGAGGATAGAAGAACCAGTCTTGTCAGCAGAGTAAAACTAGCCCTGGTGATTCTAGAAATATCATGACTCTTCAAATAGAGAAATCTAATCATGGAACCAAGTTGAATAGTGCAGCGATGAAAAAATTTAAGAGAGCTGAGTGGATGATTGTCGATGATAAGGATGGACCATATATGGTTAGAGGTATGATTCTTTTTAATTTTTCCCGTGTGAAAGTGCTCTTGGATATGGTTTCATTGCATTGTGTCATTTCATCTCATGATATTGATTTGATATGTTTGATGTTAGAAATGATGTGTTCTATTCCAAAACACCAAACTCGTCTAGGGGAAAGAGAATGTCAAGCCTTTGTGTATAGATCATGTGATATATCATATGATGAAGGTGATATGAAATGAGACTAATTGATGATGGACATGGACATTTATTATGTAATAATGTGTATGAATTGTTTGAAAATGTTCAAGGTTAACATTGACTATAACAGTTGAATAGTATTTTTCATGACTAAGGACGACATTAAAAATCTCTTGGGAATGATATCTTACCAGTTGGCTACGTTTAATTTAGCATCAATTGCCAAGATCAAGGGAAATAGTTTTCCAGTATTTTGGGATTTCTTTCTAGATGTATTTCCTAATAACATCCTTGGGTTACCACCTATATGGGTAGTGGATTTTACAATTGATCTCATTTTAGGGACCAATCCTATTTATCATCCGTCTTATAGAATTTCAGTAGAAATTTTAGGTTGAATTGAATGTGATGTTGGAGGAGCCGTAATGAAAGGGTTTCATTTGGACACGTATGTCTCTGTGGGCAGCACGAGCCTTGTTCATGAGGAATGCAGATATATCTCTTTGCATGTGTGACGATTATTATATGATAATCCATGTTAGGATAAATAATAGATCTCCACTTCCATGAATTGATGATATCTTCGATCAATTAAAGGGAGATATGTGGTTCTACAAAATTCACTTTCAATCAAGTTCTCATCAATTGAAAGTTCAGAAGGAGGATATTCCAATGAAATATTTCAGAAGCAGATATGGACACTACGAATATGTAGTCATGCCTTTCAATATAATGAATGCACTAGCAGTTTAAATGTAATTTATGGATCAGATATTTTAGGAATATATGGATTCTTTTGTTCTGGTGTTTGTTGATGACATATTGGTTTATTCAAAGTCATGGATTGTCCATTCGGATCATCTTGAGACTATGTTAAAAATCGTGAGACATCATTGGTTTTATGAAAAATTATAGTTGTGTGATTTTTGGATACAAGAATTATGTTTCTTTGGACTTTTCATTTCTGAAAAATTTATTTCTATTGATCCTGAAAAGATAGAACCTCTTATCTCATGGAAACCACCAAAGAATGCCTTTTAGATACAACCTTGTCATCGTATTTCTGGTTACTATTGAAAAATTGTGTACGATTTCTCACTACTATTTTTTCCAACATTATATAAGACAAAGAATACTACACAATTCCTATTGAAATAGGAATTACAGAATTCATTACATGATCTAATCATTTTTCTTACATCAGCACCTATCCTAATTTCTCCAAAATCAGGAAAAGGGTATGTGGTGTACTGTGATGCTTTAGGATCATGGATGGGTTGAGTTCTCATGGAAAGAGACCGTGTGGTTTCTTATTGTTAAATGCAGTTGAGGATTCATGAGAATAATTTCCTAACATACGATTTGACGTTGGATGCAATTTTCCATTCTTTGAAAAAAAAAAAGACGCACTCTCTCTTAGGTGGCAAATTCACTATGTTCACTGACACCAAAATATCAATACACATTTTCTCATAGTGATATTATATCCAGAAGCCAATGATATGGATGGTGTATCTCCAGATATTTGACATTGCAATGATGTATACACCAGGAAATGAGAATTTTGTTGGATAAGCATTGATTGTAAAGTCATATGCTCAATTAGTGAAAGAATTTTTAGATGAATAGCAGTTGATGTCGGTCCTTGCTGACAAGAATGTGGAATGTGAAGATGGATGTGACGTTGCAGTTTTATTTATAATAACAATTGATTTTAATTTGGAAAAAAATAGTCAATGAGGCACAAAAATCTAATGCAGAATGTCTGTTAATGAGTTCGGAATGTAATGGTGGGGAGACCAGTGAAGGATTGAAACTTGATGGGAGTTTAGTATTGTATATTAGAGATCATATGGAAGTACCTATGTCTTTTCAATAAAAAATCTCTCATTCTTACCACTATTTTTGATTGGATGTACATCTATGTACATAGAAGATGTATAATTCATTGAAGGAAATGTTTTGGAGAAGAGGTATGAAAGAGATATGTTGTTGACTCCCACATGAGATGATTAACTTTTCAGCCACTAATGCATAGAATTTTAGACCTACATGTTTGTTGTAGTCATTACATATCCTAGTGTGGAAATGGTAGTAGATAGTGACAGATTTTGTTATAGATTTTCCTAGAACATTTTATAAAAAAGTTGTCATATGAGTGATAGTGGATACGCATACCAAGTACGTCTATTACATATTTATTTGTGAAACTCAAATGGTAGACGATTTGTAAAAAATCAATATTTTGGAAGTGTTAAAAATGTATGTAATACCTATTTCAATCATCTCAAACTATGATTCAAGGTTCACATATCATTTTTGGAAATCCTTATACAAACCACATGGGTATCAATTGACTATAAGCACATCGTATCATCCTCAGACAGATAGCCATCATGAGAGGACGATACATACATTGTAATACTTCTATTAGGCTTTTGTTAAAGATTTTGGTCACTCATGGGAAGAGAATATACCCTTAGTGGAGTTCTCAAATAAAAACTACTATCAGCCCTAGAAACATATGGATACCTTTGATGAATGGAATGTGTGTCCTCGTCATTCTCCACGATGCTGGGTGGAAAGAGGTAAACTGTCAATAGTTGGGTTGAGCCTGTCCAATAAACTGTGAAGAAGATTTATTTAATTTGAAAGAGGATGTAGATGGCTCAGAGTCATCATAAATCTTATGAGGATCACCATCGAATGTCATTGTCGTTTGACGTGAGTAATCATGTTTTATTAGGGATCTCAATGACATGGAAATTTCCTTTTTGGGAAACAGGGAATGTTATCTCTTAAATTCATTAGCCCTTTTGAGATACTCGAGTTGGATGGAGATGTGGAATACATGTTGTAATTACAACAATAGTTCAGTTCCATGATTAATGTGCTCCTTTAATCTTAGTTGAAAAAGTATCAGGCTGATCCACACCATGTGATCAGAAGGGATCACATTGTCATTGAGCTGGATGATTCATTGATACATTTATTGGTACAAATTTTGGTTAGGCAGGAGAAATTTTTGTGGGGAAGAATCTTCGTTGTTTTGAGGGTTTTATGGTATCATGTATATATTCATGAAGTGAATTGGGAACACAAGAAGAAGATGAAAGAGCAATGAACAGAACTCTTTCATATCGGTGACGGTTATTTATTTTTTAAGGATGTAATGACCAATGTTAAGAATAATGTAGTCCCCCTAGTTCCTGGTATTGAACCCATTATAGATGATTTTTTTTAATAATGTAAGGGTGATGGATGAGAGATTTGAGTGATTTTAGGAAGTAGTTGTTGGGAAAAATGGATATCGCACAGGCAGTGCAATGTTTTCAAAATAGTGCGGCCAAACCATGTGCAATGGTCCTATGGAGGAAGTAGATTCAACATGGTTTGAGCATGGTAAGGGAGACCGTGTGAGGAAACGGTATGAGGGTCAGGCTATGAATTAGCAAAAAATAGTAAGCACACTGTTTTTATAACCATCTGAACTAACCATGTAGATGATTTATGAGAGATCCTAAAAAAGGATATCACATGTTTTTTCCTCTATGTGGCTCATTTTTTATTATACGGGTCCCAACTATGGATTTTTCTTCTCATAAGTCAAAATATGGTTATCCCATAATTCCAAAGGCTATCTCAATGCTTCCCTTGGTGAATCGATGTTGAAATATTCAATTATGTGATTGTTTGTCATCATTCTTTATCGGTTTCATTGATCTACATAGATCTAATTATTCTATTCTCTTGGATTCATAGATCAGCGCTTGTTATGTGTAGATATTGGTGTTTTGATTCCAGATATTATAGGATTTGGCCATGATCGAGCTAGGATAAGAGATCAAGGGAGGGTTCTGGGATAATCGACCTGGTTTTCTTGTGCGTTCTTCATTCGTTGGGGTTTTCGTCAAAACCATCATGGTATTAGGATTCTATCTCTACTCTATAACATATAATTGATGGGATCTATTTCAAATTGAATGTTTCGTATTGAATTATTTGTGCATTGGTTGTTGAATTCTTTTTGAAAACCCTTTTTAGTGATGGTTTTGAAATCTTGAAAATTGGGTGTTTGAGTAAAATGCAATTTCTATTGGTTTTGAAATATATATTTTCATAAGTATTTTTCTTGGATTATGGGTACATGAATATTATTGGATGTCTTTAATAAATTGGAAGGATTTATTGAAGTGAAATGTTTATTTTATATTTGGTTTTGATTTGGTTTCAATAAAATATTAGTTTTATTGGAATGGTTTTCTTTGGAAATGGATGTATTTGTCATAAATGGTGTTGAGGTGAGTCCATGATTAAATGGACCTTAATAAGGATGAATTACCATTGGGTTACATGGAATGTGACCCTAGATTGAGGGTGTGACCCATTGTGACACAAGGTAATTCGATGAGAGACATATCATGAGTATGAAACATTCGAATGAAGCATGCATGGGTGGGTGTGTTGTGTACTATTGAATGGGTATTCCAAATGATAATAAGAATTGATCTTATGCTTTGATTTTTCATTTTAAAATAATTTTTCAAAAAATTGTTTCATTTAGTATTTTTTTCACATGGTTGTAATTTGTTTTCATTGAACATGATTACATTTGCTTACAAACTATTTTTGAAAAATGTTTAATAAAAAATGTTTTATATAAATGTGGATAACATTCATATATTAGTGGCATGAGAATGGAAGTCATTGTGGAAAACCTATTGAGATTTATACTCACCACTGCAATGGATCTTTTGTTATTTTTCAAATGGTATCTTGCGGGATAGGGGAAAAGGTAGTGTTTCCCATATTTTTGGCACTACCTCATGATATTTTGGCGGTTTGGTGATTTTATAGATTTTAGATTTTGGAGTATGGAGTCTAATGGTATTTGGGATTAATTAGTTGATTATCCACTATGTACTTGGATACATGATTGTTTCTCCCCTATATCACACATGGATGTGGTTTTGAGATACATAAGTTGTTTAGTTGTCTATATTCTGTCCATGAATAACATAGTATATGGTTTGTTTATTGTTTTTTGGTTTATTTTTTATTAATGAGTAAATAATAATACACTTGTATTTCAAACCCTTCAGCATTTATGTCTTTCCATTGGTGTCTTATGGATTTTTCTTAAGGCCATGTAATGAATCTTTGTGCTCTAAAGATAATGGAAAAGAGCAGGTCATTACATTTCAGGAGTATAAAAACGGTGTCAACCCAAAAAATAATGTACAATAATCCATAAAAATAAACCTAGAACATAATAATTATGAATCATTTCAATCTTAATTATAAAATGTAATAAGGATAGTCACATTCTCTAAGAAACTCAATGTTTCCCATATTAATGGATTTTGTGGAAAACTAGTACCTAGCCCAATTAATTAATGAAAAAATTCATATATCCAACTGTAAATTAACCAATATTCACCCATCCAAAAATGTAATTTATCAATAAATGTAAATTACCTAACTAAAATATACCATTACACAATATTACTGAATTTCCACATGTCCTCATTTACAATCCCAATATTCAATGGGCTGGTGACCAGTAGTGAGTGTCTATAAAAAAAATCAGAAAAATAAAATCATATTATCAATAAATAAAATAATGTTGAAATACATAAGTGAAAATAAATATCTTTACATGACAAATGAGTTAAAAAATTAATCAACCAAAAATAATAGGAACTATCATTGTGAAAAAATGTATAATAATCATGATTAACTTATATAAATAAAAAAGGATCACCTAATAGCACGATCATATAAAAAATGGAAAGGGAAAAAATGGGAGATTATTTTTTAAAATAAATATCCACCCTCAGACTAGTCTCCCAATTCAGATTCCCTTGATCCATTCTATATCTTTTATAAAACATCGAGTTGAATGAATGATATGATGACATACATGAATATTAGTATTTTCATGTGGGGTTTGAGAAATAATTAATTGTATCAAATAGGAAAAGGAACTGATCTTATAAATGAAAATATAAACTATCTTTTATTGTTCAATCTTAAAAAAAAATATTTCTTGTCATTGAGTGTTTATTTTTAATTACATAAATATTACCCAGGGACTTTCATTGTTAAAATCCAGTTTTTGGGGTGTTCTGGGAGATATTGGTGGATTACATCAAGTGTTTTCCAAATTTTCTGTTTTTCCATCATCAAATATTTATGTCGGCATATAAGTGTGTCTGCCTGTTAGTTCTTCAGCATGTATGTGCGTCAGTATGTCAGTGTGATGGCATGTTAGGGATACCGACGTCGGTAGGTTGAGGCATCTGTATGTCTAGGAATGGGTAGAATGAGGTGTTATTAGCATGAGGCGTCAGTACGTTGAAGTTTCAGTAGGTAGAGGCATCAGTAGGTCATTTTGTTGGTAACTCTATGACTCCGTAGGTCAAGGAATTAGTAGACTGTTTCATCGGTAGGTCGAGGCATCATTATGGATTCAGTTAGGTATATCAGTGCTAGTGGATCAATGTCAGTATATCACCCGTCGGTGGCTAAACATCGGTGACTCACCCATCAGTGACTCATTCCAATTTTTTTTTCCAGTTTCTCCCCATATTTTGTAATATCCCAACAGCATTGTACCATCCAAGTTGCGTGGTTAAACCATGATCTTATATTCATGTACATTGAAATCGTCCCCCTATTTGGAGGATCTTTCCCATTAATAAACCAATATCTCTTCTTTCAGTCTCCCATTCTAACTCCCATGGAGCATATAAATCCTTCCTAATCAGATGATTTGTGTAGCTATTCTAGAGCCCCTCCTATTCAGTCCTTCATGAAAATCATCCAAAAAACTCACACAATCCCCTATTTATGTCACAAGGAAGAACATTGATCCTTTAATGATAAACATAGAGACTTTTTTTTCTTATCGATTATTTTGAATCATGCAGGGTCAGTATGATAATGAATCCTTTTGAGGAATGGATGAATACATTTCTTAAAATAAGAACCAGATAAGAACTGGATTTGATCATGAGACAACATGGGTAAACAAAATAACAGACATAGAGTGGTTTGATGTTAATATCATGTTTTATCTATTATACATGATTCATTTACATATTTTTTATTTCATAAATCCTTCTAAAAATATTTTCATTTAGTGTTATTTTATGGTGAAAAAATAATCTTAGGTTCTATTGAGATTATTGAATAAATAAAAGGAATACCAAATATGATTTATAATATATAAGTGTTTAAATAAATAAATTCCATGGGATCAATCATGTTTTGTGATCACCCTGGTTATAACTAAGGGAAATTAAATAACCTCTTCTAGTTACATATTAATGTATGCACATCCTATTGATCAATGTGTTTGATTTTTGTGTTCTGTTATGATTTTTAATCTTGCACGAGTTGTGTGGTGTTTATGTATGGAGCACGGTTGTTGGTACAAGGTTGGATAGAGGAGTTTCTTTTTGTCATAAGGGTTTTGTATGGGTGTATAGTAGGTTTTTGGGTAAATAGTTGATTCCATTTTCTTTTTATGTGGGGTAGTTGTGGGTGTGTGTTTGTATAACAATATGTGATATTGATTGATTGGGTAAATGATTAACTTAAAGGAAATTGAGCTGGATTTTTGTGTCATGATCATGAAGTGACAACACATAGTAGTACTCTGAAATGGTTATGGACTCATTATTATGTAGGACAACATTGGCGAATGTTTTTTCCCATGAGGCTATGGGGATGGGTTGTGATTGGAGGTTTGTGAGGAATAAAAGAATGATTGTTGAAAAAGTATAAACATGTGTCTAATGGGATTAGAGGGTTCACATAGTGGGACTGTAGGTCTGGTTTTGATCTTTTTTAAATATGTTTTGGCTTGGTAGTTTCCTAGTAGTGATGGAATATATTACAGTGGCCCCATTACATAATATATGAAATGTTGTTAAATAAAAATTGGATATTTTCATGTTTTTTTGACTATTTATGGATTTAGGGTTGGAAGCTAAGGTGGTATGTGTGGGTTCTTTGTTGAATGGAAAAATGTAGTTTGGGATGAGTGTTATCGTACATATATATATTGATATACAAAAATACATATTGTAGTTATTGTGATTTCTATATGCACCCCACCCTTGATGAGCACCATGTTCGAAAAACATCCATTCCATTAGGGAGTGTGTTTTTTCCAACATCTTGATGGGAGGATGGATGGCGAGGTACTGACTTTATTATTCTCACCATCTTCCAGATCCTTCTGTTGAGGCATATCTGGGTATTCTATAATGTCAGGAGGATTACAATTGTCCATGATTCTTTGGGAAAATTTATTTTTGGGGTGAGCAGCCTAGGAGGTTTATGGCCTTGATTTGTTTCCTCGTGTATCTTCGAGATGAGGCCCAGGTGTCTTATGGAGAGTTTGATGGTTGTTGTGGCCTTGGTGTCTTCGAGTGAGTGGTGTGGTTGTTGTGGCCCAGGTGTAATCATTCAATATTTTGTGTTGTTGAGACCCAGGTGTGTGTGGGCGGGTTGTGGCAGTGGGAATGTGTATGGGAAGAGTGGTAGCATCAATGCGTTAACGGTTAGGGAAAAGTTGTCAACTAGTGGGAAGGTGGTTCTGGGTACATAATTATCAATGATCATATACCATTACATTACTTAACATGACCTATTGGGCAAGTGTTATGTGGTGAGGTTAGGATGGTCAGTATTCCATGGTAGGTGTATGTGGTTCTACTATTTTCTCACATGGGCCTTATTATATTCCCTCAGATGTGAACATGTATCTTTTTTATTCTTAAAAAGTATACTTGTATGCTCACCCTATGTAGATAAACTGTTTTCAAGTATACGAGAGGCCTTTGGGACAGCACTGGACCTTACCGGCTTAGGGGTTGGGATTTTTTGTTGTTACTTATTAGACTATTATCATTTGGTACATCACATTAGAATTTTATTGTACCTTGTATCATTTTTTCTTTTAAACATGCATGTTGGAGTGGATTTTGGCATTGATATTACTTTTATAATTAAGGGTTATTTAGGATTTACGGTTTTATCTCCTGACCTTGTTCAATAAAAAGATTAATTCCCTCTATTTTTGTGTGAGATCTATACTAATTATTCACATCTCCACTACAGGTCCTATTGAAGGGGTGACTCGGGGGGTCATTATATCTCCATCATCATGAAGAATGGAGGGTGTGGAAATTTTAGTTCATTTACCTAATCTTGAAGAAGCCGGTTCGTGAAAAATTGGTCTCAATTGAAGGTTTTGGGTTTGTGAGAGATATGATGGAGTTTGGAGATATGAATAGTTTGGATGACATGGGATGGTGGGAAATGGTGTTAGACACTCTTGGATCATGATATGGGTCAGGGAGGATAGGCTAGGAGAATATATTTTATCACCCCCCCCCCCCCCCGTGATCCGTTTCAAGGACTCTGGACCAACAGAATGACCATTTGAGGCTACACCCATTGAATGGTATAGAACCTATGAATGCTACATGAATCATTATGACTTCTGTTCTTGTGTGTCTTTGGACTTTTTGGAATTTAAAATAAATAATAAAATTTTAAAAAATAATATAAATATTTTACCCTAACTGGTCTTTGGAGTCCCATATTTCTCCTTTCAATAATGGCACCCAAACATCACCCCCATGATATACTAGTATTTTTGAACTGACATGATGACTTTGATGTTAGTAGAGGGCCGATCGAGAAGAAGAAGATGAAAACTAGAAAAAGATGCATCTTAATTTCCATTGACAGACTTTTGGAAAGTATGACGCTAGCCTCTCGGACATCAAAACGTATGAGTGGATTGAGGAGCTTTTGATTGATTTCAGCTCGATCTGGGAATAGAAAGAATACTGGTTTCCTCAGAAGGTGATCCATATGAGGGGTGCAACGTGTTATTGGTGGACACGGTACCTTGGGGAGAGGAAGTAAACTGAGGTTTTATGGGATGGCGTTGAGAGGGAGTTTCGAGCATAATTCATTTCTTCCACGATGAAGGATGACAAGAAGAAGGAGCTTCTCTCCCCTAACAGGGGAGTGAGTCATTGAGGAAACTTGTGATCATGTTCAATGATCTTCAATGCTTCACACCGGATCTCCTCCTCAATAAGGATTCTCGAGCAAGATACATATAAGAGGCACTCCGACCATCTCTTCTGTATGCTATTAAACCATTCACTCTACCGACATACCTAAAAGTTGAATAGAAGGATGAAGTATTTGAATGGATGAAATCATTGGGAGGTGTTCCATGAGAAGGGGTCCTACTGAGTTCGTTAATGGGAAAAACTATCATCATCATGTCTCTAGCATCAGGTCCTTCTAAGATTCGACCAATAGGGATTGTGCCTCACATTTCTAGTTTTGACCACATTTTCCTTGCCCTTTCCACAGATGCCCAGGTCCGAGGTGATTTCTCTGTGGAGTTTTTGGGAATCGTTAGAATCATTTCCTAGTTCATGTGTTGTATTGGGGGGCATGTTGGCCCAACTCCCACCATAGTTGTTATAGTTGACAGTGAGGCCCTTCCAGTAGCAGATGTTGTGGGATCCAGGTCCACCAATGGTTAACGGTTATGGGGGTGGCCGACCTCATGGAGCTCCTCATGGACATTGACCAGTTCATGGTTAATGAGTTTCTCAGCCATATAGTGGGAGAGAAGTTGGGGTTGGTACGATTCATGCCTCATATATAGTAGTTCCATGGGCGGCAGAGGTTGTTTGAGGTACAATCTGTCTTTTATGTACTCTTGCATGTTCATTGATTGATTCAATAGCCTCTCAATACATTGTTACACCCAGTCTAGCCTATCCTCAATGTCTAGTCATATAGATACTTCTTATGCCATGTGTGTTGAGTACACCAGTCAGAGGTCAAATACACAATTTTTATGTTTTGTGAGGCTGTAGATTGATATTGTGGTTGCATCCGTACAGTTGGGTATTCTTCTACTACAGATGCAGCAATAGAATTTCATCCTAAGAATCAACTGTTTGTTTTTTGTTCAGGCCATTATTGACTTCTTCCAGGGGAGAGTCACCTTCTATGATGTGGTCGGTCAATGCATATGTTTTTTTGGTGAGTGTATATTTCTGATAATCAGTAGGTGTTTGGAGCCTCTGCATTCTTTGTTGGTCGAGATGTCTGTTTAATCAACATATATAGTGATGGTGGGATTTTCGTATGTTTTATATGAATTTCTGGATGTCTTCCTGAGGACGTTGTGATCGTAGAACACCAATGTGATGTTGAGTTAGGGATAGAAATCTATCCCATTTCCTATCCTATTTCAATTAATCCCTGACTAATGGCCCCATCTGGGTTGTGGAAGTTGCAAATTCTTGTCGAGGACCTAATGAATAAGGTATTTATCTAACCATGTGTGTATATATAGGGTTCTCTAGTCTTATTCTCAAAGAAGGAAAATGGTGGTCTAAGACTGTGCACAAACTACTGATGAACAAATTAGGTGATTATCACTAACTATTACCCCCTTATAATGATCTATGGTATTTTGAACTACATAAATTGGGAATATTGGTTCTCTATGATCAAAATACATTATGGATATCAACAATTGAGGGTAAAGTAGGTTGAAATCACCCCGAATTCATTCATGTGAAGGTATGGAAATGTTGAGTTCTTGGTCATGCCTTCAGTATCATGAATTCAACAGTAGTGTACGTGGGACTCTTGAACATGGTTTTCCATAAGTATCTTGATAGGTTTTTCATCATTTTCATCTATGATACCCTGATTTACTCAATGTTAGTGGAGGAGCACACGAGGCATTTGAGGACTGTCTTGGAGGACCCTATACACCACCATATCTATGGTATGTTGTCCTAGAGCATGTTCTAGATGTGATAGGTTCACATCATTGGTCAAAAGGTGTCTCAGAAAGGGATATCACTGGACCCCTCAATAGTTGAAACATTTTTATCTTGGTAAGCCACAATGAATTTGGTGGAGGTTCATAGTTTCTTTGGTGTGCTATGATATTATTGCATGTTTTTATCTTGCATCTCTTGAGTTGCAGATCCATTGGATACTTTGACCAGAAAATACTTATCCATCGTGTTGAGTGGGAAATTCCAAGTTGTTTTTATCCATATGATAGGGATGATGGTTAGTGCCCAAGTTCATAGGTTGCGAGAGGAAGGGGTGATATTCGATGTGCTCTGTGAAGAATCTGACCTATGATTGGGATGTGTGCTAATGTAGATGCAAGGAGTAATCACCTATGGGTCTAGGAAATTATATCTCAATATCATATGTATTCCACCAATTACCTAGATACTATAGTAGTCATGTTTTAACTAAATTAGTAGAGGCATTACCTCATTGAGAAGTGATTTGTGGTCTTCACAGATCACAAGGGACCATGGTATATTTTTTCTCAGTGAGACATGATCTTCTGACCAAAAAGGTGGATGGAGTTCCTCTAGAATTAGAACATTTATGACCCGTACACCCCAGGTAAGGGGAATGTGGTGGAGGATTCATTGATCATGTAGTAAAAAAGAGTAATTTTGGGAATCCATGAATGTATGAAATGATATGGAGGAGTTGTCTGATTTGCACATGGACACTGGTGATGACAGTTGAAGTTACTATTTTTATCAACTAAAAGTGTAGTATTCTTTGATGTAGTAGGTAGAGGAGTGTTAGTGGGGAGACTTAGAGGCTATGGTGATGTTTGATCGCATTTTCTCGGGTGATACTCTAGAAGTATGGTCATAGGATAGCCACAATCAGATGTCATTTTGTTGAAGTTATTTTTCCTAGTATATATGAACGAATGAGATCTCAAGGAGTTCATATATCACCCCAGGTGGTGCACCCAAGAGTTGATAAAATGTACTGGGTATTGAGGGAACGTTTTTGGTGACCTTGGGTGAGATGGTGAGGGGCAGAGTTTGTGGAAAGAGGCCTTCTATGTGAGTCTGTGAAGGACATTCCATATGTTCCTGTAATCCTGTTGCATCCCATAGACATTCCCGAGTAGATGTGCGATGAAATATTAATGGATTTTATAACATGCTTACAAATATCTCAGGGAGTATTTTATTCTCTTAAGTTATTTTTCTATCAATTGATGAAATCAAATCACTTCCTGGAAATCAAGGAGAGGATTGTAGTGGATTCCATAGATAAGAGGTAAGTGTATGAGGTAGTGTGGCTACATAGTGTTCTATGATCCATCCTCTCAGAATAATACACATGGATAAGCTCATGATTCTAGATGGGATTGCAAATTTCTTTTACAACCTACTTATGTTAGAGAAAACACTTTCCCTACACTATATGGATGGGAAGTCATACATGACCATAAAGTAAATGGATGACACGTTGGGGGATTGTATCTAGGACATCATAATATTGTTGGAGTGACACTTTACATTGGTTTAATATTCGAACATTAATATATATCACATTACAATTGGCATGGAGCTATACAAAGCCTTGTACGGAAGGTCGGGTCGTTCACCATTATGCTGGAAAGAGGTATGGAAGTCATCCCTTATCGGACCAATGGTAGTGAATAGAACAACAAAGAAGGTTTTTCTAGTGCATGAGAGGGAGAAGGTGGCTCATGACCGATATAAGTTGTACACCGATCATAGGAGGAGTCCAATGGAATTTGAGGTGGGGGATCACGTGTTCTTAAAGGTATCCCCACAACATTTACTACAACGATTTGGAAGATTGAGGAAGCATTTTCCTATGTTTATCGGACCATTATATGTGTTAGGACAAGTTGGAGACGTTGAATATCATTTGGAACTTCCTCCACTATTGGATAAGATCTAGGATTCCATTCATGTATCCCAAGTCTATTAGTATCTACCTGAGGACTCCCATGTCCTAGACTGGGGAGAGTTGGGTATTGACAAAAGTGCGACGTTCATGGAGTGGTTGATATGAATCAGGGATCATGAGGAGAAGGTGATACGTGGTAGGACCAACCCTCTTGGTTCAAATGCTCCAGATGAATGGTGGCCTAGAAGAGAGTACCTAGGAATGAGAAGCACATATTTGTGCCCAATACCCAGAGTGGTTATGAGATTTTGTATTATGTTTGATTTATGCATTGATTATGATGTAATATTTTACCATACGTACTGTATGATATGTGGTCTCTTGGTTCTCTAATTTGGTATAAAATATACTAACTATGGGGAAGGGAGATGTGCTCCCTAATCAAGACAGATTAGTGTAGATGTGGCTATAACCATGCGGGCGAGTTAGTTCTACAAAAACAGGATACTTTCTTGACATGAATGAAGTTTCTCCCAAATCCATATGTCTGGATACAAGGACCTTGGTTTATGTGTTATTTTTTGGGGTTGTGTTCGGCCCTATATTTTGAGGTTGATGTTAAGGATGATTCATTGAATATTGTGGTTTTTGCTCCAGATTCAGAACAACTCAAGGTTGACAACTCTTAAGAGGTATCTTAAGGGATGTTTTTAGACCTATTTTCTAATAAGTTAGTTTTAAATTCTTGATGAATATATTAATTTTAGAGGTATCTGATGCAATTACATTGATTTTCATCATGACCCAACTTTGTAAAAAAACATGTGATTGAGTTTTTTTGGGAGCTATTTGTGGCATAGATATTGTGTTATCAAATTGTTATCTTTTTCCATCTGCATGTTTGAGTGTCGGAATGTCGGAGCATCAGAATGATAGGTCATTATAATATCTGTAATGGCCTAGTCCCTCATGGTCCATCCTTTTTCCAAAATTACAGATTCTAAGGGTGGTGTCTCAGTGGTAGGACACTATTTTAGTGTGTGACTGACCAATGAGACATGATCGGTGAATCACAGATCGGTGCAATAGATCAGTGTGCCACCGATCAGTGAGATCGATCGGTGTGATACGATCGGTGTGTCACCTATAGCTGTCCCCGATCGGTGTGACATGAATGGAATGCCACCGATCGGGGTGTCGCCGATCGGTGCGAGAGATCGGTGTGTCCCCGATCGGTGTGTCTGACAGGTGTGTCGCCGATCGGTGCGTCCGATCGGTGTGTCGCCGATCGGTGCTTCTGATCAGTGTGTCGCCGATCGGTGTGACCGATCGGTGGGATGTTGATTGGTGTGTCACCGATCTGTACCACATGATCGGTCTCACAAAGCCTTGTCGAGTTTTTTTCTGCAGTTTTTCTCTTAACTCCACTTTTAATCCTTTTTTACCTTTTGGAAGGGGTTCAAGGCCGTTTTTATCCCCATAATCAATGTTTTAATTCCTAAGAGTGGGGCTTACCTCAATGGACCCGGTTCTATGTCTGCGTAATGTTCCCCACTGTTTTTATAAATTACTTTAAAATCACAGTTGTTACCACCCCTTTTCCCAATGAGAATTATTTAATTACAATTAATTCAATCATGTGTAACCACTAAACCACATGGTCAAACCACGATCCAACATTAAAGCCATTCAGATTTCCAAATACTGTAAGAACGTGATATCAAAGTTATATCAAAGGATAATTCCTTCTTCTTATTTCTCTTGGTTGGTATCCTTTTCATCCTTGTGAGTTTGGAGTTCCCCTTCCCGAGGAAAGTGGTGATCCTCTGCCAGAGCCTTTCTACTCATCCTTGGAGTCCCCGACATTCCTCCCCTGCATGTCGTGCGTCCCCAGTTCCTGGCGCGTGGAGAAGAACATTGATCCTTGATCAACCAAGTAGGGGTTTTCCTTGGTCTCTCCTTACTGTGTATCATGCAGGGTGGGAATGCTTCTATTTCAGTGGGAATGGATAAAACCATACCATAACAGAGATAACAATCAGACTGTTAAACATTTATTGGGTGCGCATGATAATTCTGTTATACTCTTTTATAATTTCTATATGTTGTGAACTGTATGGGCTTATGCTCACTGAAAATCATGGCCATTGGTGGTCATTCCTTGCGCACAATTGAACCCTCGTCTTCTGTGATAATTGAATGACTATAACATGGAGATTGGTTAATCATTTAAATACAGTGGATTAAATGAATTCCAGTGAACATCAGTCCTTGTGTGGTCACTACAGTTAACCAAAAAAAAGAACAACGTAATGAATGATGTTCTTGAATCTGGATGTTTCCCTACCCAATTCGGTAGTGGGATTTTTAACCTGCTAGATGATTTTGAGTTGATGTGGATAAATAAGGGATCCTTTATTGTGGCACGGTTGTTTATTGTGAATCTGAAGATGTGGGGGGTTGTATCTCGAGTCTTGGTTAGGTTCCAGTACATTTAGGGATCTCATTGATCCCTTTGATGTAGTGACTTTACAAGAGAACCGTGTGTGAATGGTTAAATTACATTGTGGGTGTTTCTCTTTCAGTGGCTTGTGGTTATGCCTGTTAGTTTCCTAGTTGTGTAGAATTTACCTAAATGGGATCACTTGGACATGAATACAGGAATGGTTTAAACAAGGAATTGGTTTTGGGAATGAGTTGTGACTTGGCCGTGAGTGATGTGCTATTCTTTTATGAATGAATAGTATCAAGGGTGTTTGTGGTTAGTTTGCCTTTGGAAACCCTAGGTTGGGATGAGTTCATGTTACAAATACATATAATTTTATTTCATATGTTTCTAATTCACACCCCACCCAAGTTGAGATCTTAGTGCCGAACACCCCCATTTCATGGGGGAGGGTGTCTTTTTCCCAAAACTCCAATGAGTGGCTGGTTATTAGATCCTTTTCATCTCCCATTCCCGAATATCCCAAGATTCTTCGGGGAGGATATGAAGGCCTAAGGTCCATTATAGCTCAAGATTTTTCGGGCAGTGTAGTTGTGGTGGTTGGCCTAGGTGTGTGCGGGCAGGTTGTTTCCCAAGAGTCTTCGGGATGAGGGCCAGGTGTCTTCGGGAATGGAATTAGTTGTTATGGCCCAGGTGTTTGTGGGAAGTATGTGTGGTTGTGGCCCAGGTGTTTGTGGGCGGGATGTGTGGTTGTAGACCAGGTGTTTGCAGGTGGGACATGTGGTTGTGGCCCCGGTGTGTGCGTGTTGGGTGTGGTAGTGGGACTGTGGTGAGAATAGAGGGAGAGGTTCGATGCATAGGATTTCTTCAATAACCATTGGGAAAGTGGCATGGGGTACCCAAACCTAGATTCCCTATTAATATATATTACTTTACATGCGTTATTTTGCGAGTGTGACTTGGTGAGGCTTGGGTGGATAGTTCCCTAGCTAGGTGCTTTGGTTGTCTCTTTTCTCATAGGGAATTAGAATGCCTCCCCACCTGTGCATGAGATTCTATGGTTATCCCAACTGAGTATAATTGTTTGCTCCTCTTGTTTGCTCCTCCTATGTATATAAAACTATTTTTACGTTTCTAGGAGGACTTCAGGGACCATGCAGGGCCATACTAGCTCAAATGTTGAGACAATTGCAGATGCTATTTTTTTCTTTGGTACGATACCTTTGTAGTACCCTTTTTCATTACAACATTTACTTTTGTAACATGAATAAGGGAATAGTTTTCATTGGATTTACTTTTACCTCTAGTTTTGGTGTTGTTGGGTTTTACTATCTTATCTCCCAATCCTAATAAAGAAAAAGGGTAATGAGTTCCATATTGTGTGTGATTCTATAGCCTTTGTGCTAGTTTCTCCTCCGGGGCCTATTGAAGGCAGGTCATAGAGGTCATTATCTCTCCTTTAACTTGAATAAGTTAGTGTCTGGAAATTTGTTGTCCCTTCCCTTATCTTGGTGAAGGCGGCTCATCACAGAATTATATCAGAGGTGATGGTTGATAGATAGGATGGAGTCTGGGGTTAGGCATAGTGAGGATTACTTGGGATTGTAGCGAAATAGTGTTGGGTGATCATGGTGCATGAAATAGGACATGGAAGACCGGCTAGGACATAGGATTTTAGGGCCCCCCGTGATCCGATGCAAGGACTCTGGGCCTACCGAACGACCAAGTAAGGCAAAACTGATTGCTGGGTAGAGACCCTAGGGAAGGTACATGCATCATAATGACTTGTGTTCTTGTGTTTCAGGGGTATTTGAGAATTTAAAATGAATAATATGTCTATGAAAATTTAAGAACAATATTATACACTACTCGGGCTTAGGTATTCATTGTTAACCTTGAAACTGTGGCACCTGGGAGACAACCACGTGTAGTGTAGGCGATTGAGGTCCAAGAGGTTGACTTGGCCGATCAGAAGAGGACAGACCGAGAGGAGGAGTAAGACCTGTGGTAGAGGAAACTTTGTGCCTTTCAACAACAAACCCTTGGGAGGTACGAGGGAAACATCTCTGACGTGGAGACATAGAACTGGATAGAGGATCTACTGATAGCTTTCGTCTTGATCCAAGATTTGACGGAGTACTGGGTTCCTCTAGCTGTAAGCTAGATGCATGGAGAAGCACGTCAGTGGTGGACACATTATATTGGGGAGAAGAGGGAGTCTGAGGTGACATGGGATGACTTCGAGAAGGAGTTCTGGGTGGAATTCCTCTGTTCCACAATGAAGGCTGAGAAGAAGCAGGAACAACTCTCCCTCCAGCACGGGAGTATTTCAGTGAGAGAGTTAGGGATATAAGTTCAAGGATCTCTTTTTCTTTGCTCCTGACCTCTTTCCGAATGAGGAGTCTCGTGTGATATGTTTAGAGGAGGCACTTCGTCCTTCTGTCTATAATGTTGTTACTCCCTTCACACAACCATTGTACATGGAGGTCCAGAAGAAGGCTGAAGTAGTAGAGAGGATGCACAAGCTGGTAGGAGTATCATGAGAGGTGATACATTTGGGCTCATCAAAGGGTAAGGACGTCAGTATCAGGCCTCCAACATCAGGACCCTCTAGATTTCGACCTGCATGAAGCATGCCTCAGCAGTTCCAATTTCGGTCCCCCGGCCCTCACCCTTTCCATTCAGGAACAGGGATGATATGCTTCATATGTGGAAGCCATGGGCACCTTTAGAATCAGTTCCCGGACAGAGTACAATATAGTGTAGGTGGGAAAGTTCAATGCCCACATCAACAGTAGCTGTTTCTAGCTAGTCCCTTTATGTAGCAGTAGTAGGGGCAGCAAGATCCCGCTCTTCGGAGGGCAGGCAATGCCAGAAGGGGCCGACCTCAGGGTGTTCCTCAGGGATCTCGACCCGGGCATAGTTGGGGAGGCTACCAATAGTCAAGGGGAAAGGGATCTAGGTTTGGGTAGTTTCACACCGTAGAGGAAGTAGTTCCAGTAGGGCCAGAGGTCGTTCGATGTACAATGAACTTGTTTAGTACTCTTGCCTATGCCTTGTTCGATATAGGAACTTCACACTCCTTTGTAACACCCAGTCTAGCCCGTGATCTGGGATTTAGATGCTGAGAGACGTCCAGTGCCCCTGGTGCTAATCACTCTGGTTGGAGGTTAGACTGGCTTGTTTTATGTTTGAAGAGGGTGTATACTAATCATAGGGCCACAACATTCTATCATGGATCTTATACTGTTGCAGATAAAACCTTACGATTTCATCCTAGGAATTGAATAACTATTCTCTGTATGTGCCATCATTGACTTCTTCTAGGGAACAGTCATATTTTCAGATTTGGGTGGCCAATGTGTAAATTTCATTAGCTATCAGGGTTGCCAGAAAAGCAGCAGGTGAGAGGATCCCCTCTTTTCCATGTTAGTCGAACTATAAGTGGTGTTAGAGGATGCAGAAATGGTGGGAGTCCTAGGGATTGTCAGTGAGTTTTTCGAATTGTTCCCTAAAGAGGTGGTGACTCAACCACCCCCCCCCCCCCCCACGTAATTTTGAGTTCGAGATAAACTTGCAACCGGATGCCCGTCTGATTTCGGTGGCTCTATACAGAATGGAACCTTCGGAGTTTTGAGAGTTGCAGTTTCAGATTGACGATCTGATGAAGAAGGGTTTTGTTTGACAATGTGTGTCACCGTGGGGTGCTCTAGTCATACTCGCAAAGAAGGAAAATGATGGTATTAGGATCTGCATAGACTACCGGAGACTGAATCATGTAACAGTCAAGAACTGTTACCCTCTCCCAAGGATAGAAGACCTTTTCGACTAGTTAATGGGGGCAGGGTGGTCCTCCACGATTGACCTGTGGTCGGGATATCACGAGCTAAGGGTAAAGGAGGGTGACATCCCGAAGACTGCCTTCAGGTGTAGATATGGGCACTTTGAGTTTGGGGTCATGCTGTTCAGTGTCATGGATTATCCAGTTGTGTTCATGGGGCTCATGAACTCTATCTTCCAGGAATACCTGGATCGGTTCATAGTCATGTATATTGACGACATCCTGATATACTCAACATTAGAAGAGGATCACACTGAGCACCTGAGAATTTTTTAGAGGTCCTCCAATAGTACCAACTCAATGGGAAGTTGACAAAGGTCAAGTTCTGGATGTGAGAAGTGTACATCTCTGGGCATGTTGTGTCTGAGTAGGGAATAGTGGTGGAGCCATCGAAGGTTGAGGTGGTTGTTTCTTGGGAATCACCGAAGAATGTGGCAGAGGTTCGTAGTTTCCTTGGACTGGCAGGCTACTATAGGAGATTTGTGACCAAATTCTCCCGAGTTGCAGGACCTTTGATAGCTTAGACCAAGAAGGATTAGGATTTCATGCAGAATGGACAGTGTGAGGCAGCCTTTATCTATCTAAAGAAGATGTTGGTAAGTGACCTAGTGATGAAGTTTCTAGAAGATGGGGTAGCATATGAGGTGTTCTGTGATGCTTCAGGACAAGGAATCGGGTGTGTGATGATGCAACAACAAGGGTGATCTTTTATTGGTCTAGACAGTTATGTCCCCATGAGTTTAATAATTCCTCCCGTGATCTGGATCTTGTGGCAGTCGTGTTCGCACAGAAGTTGTGGTGGCATTACCTCATCGGGGAGCGCTTTGTGGATTCACAGATCACAAAATCATGAACTATATATTCTCCCAGTGGGACTTGAACTTATGGTAGCGAAGGAGGATGGAGTTCCTTTAGGACTACAACTTCGATATTTCCTACACCTCGGGAAAAGGGAATTTTTTGGCCGATGCCTTGAGCATTAAGTCTCAGAAAGTTGCAATTCAAGAGTCAACAGATGCATGGAAAGTTGATGGAGGAGTTGGGTGCCTTTCACCTGGATGCAAGGATGGATGGTGGTAGAGTTTTCCTTTATCACATGATAGTACAGTATTCTCTGTTACAATAGGTAGAGGAGTCTCAATGGGGAGACTTAGAATGTTAAGCGATGCGCGATCGGGCTAACCAAGGTAATGCATCCAAAGGATGGTCGGAGGATGGTCATAATCAGATGGTTTTCTGAGGGAATTTGTTTGTTCGCGAAGTGATGCACGAGAGGGTTCTTGGAGAGTTCCACAAATCACCCCTAGAGGTGCACCTGGGATATTCCAAGATGTACCAGGGTCTGAGGAGTCCGTTATGGTGGCTCGGGGTAAAGAGGAAAGTGGTGGAGTTCGTGGCCAATTACTGAGTGTGTCAGCAGGTGAAGGCTGAGAACTGCGTTCCAGGCGGTCTGTTACAAACTTTGGTTGTCCCCGAGTGGATTTTGGACGACATCTCAATGGATTTAGTCATAGGGCTACCCAATGATCAAGGAGGCTGCAACGCTATCTTAGTAGTGATGGACCAGATGACAAAATTAGCTCACATTCTGGTGATCAAAGAGTCGGTTGCAGTGTATGCCTTAATGGGGAGGTACATGGATGAGGTGGTGTAGTTACATAGAGTTATGAGGCCCATAGTTTTGGATAGGGATGAACGGTTTACCTCACGAGTCTGGAGAGTATTGCAGCATGCATTTGTCACCCATCTACATCTTAGCACTGCTTTCCACTCCCAGACAGATGGACAGTCAGAGCGCACCATCCAGACAATGGAGGATATGCTACGCGCATGTATCCTGGACTTTAGGGGATCGTTTGTGCGACACTTTCCTCTGGTAGAGTTTTCCTACAATAATAGCCGTCACTCTACCATTGTAATGGATCTATTCGAAGCCTTGTACGAGAGGCCATGTTGCTCACCCGTGTGTTGGACCGAGGATGGGGAAGTAGGTGGTATGGGCCCAGAAGTGGTGAAGAGCAAGATTGAGATGGTTCATCTTATAAGGGAGAGGATGAAGGCAGCACAGGACTGACAAAAGCCATATGCCAAAAATTGGAGGAGACCCTTAGAGTTTGAGGTCAGGGACCATGTATTCCTAAAGGAATCCCCCCAGCGTGGACAGCGGAGGATCAGTAGGGGGAGTAATCTTTCTCCCAGGTTCGTCAGACCGTTTGAAGTGTTGTAGTGGGTCGGTGAAGTGGCTTATCAGCTAGTGCAACCACCACTGTTACTGAGACTGTATGATGTCTTCCATGTGTCTCAGATATGAAAATATCTACCCGAAGATTCACACATCCTCGACTGGGGAAAGATGAATATCCAGGAGGACATGAATTTTGTGGAGCGACCAGTGAGGATCTATGATTTTGAGGAGAGGGTTCTTCATGGATGGACTAACCCTCTGGTTTGAGTGTTGTGGAGGCATGGCAGCCTCGAGGAAAGTACCTGGGAATGGGAGGCACATATGTGCATCCAGTACCCGGAGAAGTTTTGAGTTTTTTTATATTTTGTTTGTAACAGGTTGCGATGGAACACTTTACCTTGTTAACTATGGAACGTATGGTTTTCCTTATTCTCGAGATGCGTGTGAAGAGTCCTGACTGCGGGGAGGGGAGGACCTGATCCCTAATCAAGTCAGATTAAGGTGGATGCGATCAAACCCATGCGGGCGAGTCAGTTCCATCCAAAGCGGATAGTATCTTGACATGGAGGAAGAAACTCCCTAACCTATATAACTAGAAATCATGACCCTTGAATATTGCGTGGTTTCATAAAGGAGAGGTGTTCCTATATGTCGATGAGGTCCACTCCAGAGAGGTATCTTTTGAGATTGTTGTTCGGACCCCCCTAATTTCTTCTGGTCCAGTTTTGATTCTCTAGGGCGAGAATAGATTGAGAGGTATCTGATGTAATGTCCCATACCCTCATGGTCCATCCCATTTCCAAATTCCAGATCAAAAGGGTGGCATCTCGGTGGTAGGATGTCATCTCGGTGTGGGACCGACCGACGGGACACGCTCGGTGCGACCGAACAGTTTGTCACCGATCGGTGCTACCAATTGGTGTGCCACAGGTCGGGGAGACCGATCGGTGTGTCACCTATCAGTGAAACTGATCAGTGTGTCACTTATCGGTGCAATCTATCGGTGTGTAACGGACTAGTGCGACTGATCGGTGTGACACGAACAGCATGTCACCGATCGGTGTTTCGCCGATCGGTGCGACCGGTTGGTGTGTCACCGATCTGTGAGACAGATCGGTGTGTCGTCGATGGGTATGACTGATCCACGTGTCACTGATCGGTGGACCAATCGGTGTGTCCCCGATTGGTGGGACCGATCGGCACGACCGATCGGTGTGTCCCCGATCGGTGCGACCCGATCGGTGTCCCACAGCCTTGATGAGTTTTCGTCTATAGTTTTTCCCGTAACACCACTTTTAATACTTTTTATCCTTTTTGAAGTGGTTCAAGGCCATTTTTAACCCCATAATCAATGTTTGAATTCCTAAGTGTGGGGAGACCCTCAACGGACCGTGATGTGTGTCTGCGTAACGTTCCCCACTATTTTTATAAATTCCATTAAAATCCCAGTTGTTACCACCCCTTTTCCTGATGAGAATTATTAAATAACAATTAATTCAATCCTGTGTAACCACTCAACCATGTGGATAAACCGGGATAAAACTTTAAATCCATTCAAATTTCAATATCCCATACCAACGGGATCTCTTCCTTATATCGCATGAGAATTCCTTCTTCTTCTTTCTCTTGGCTAGTCTAATTTTCTTCCTTGTTCATTTGAAGTTACCCTTCTATAGGCAAGTGGTGTTCCTATACCGAAGCCTTTCTGCTCATCCTTGGAGTCCCCGAAGTTCCTCCCCTTCATGTTGTGCATCCCCAGTTCTTGTCGTGTGGAGAAGGACATTGATCCTTGATCAACCAAGTAGGGGTTTTCCTTCATCTCTCCTTAGTGTGTATCATGTGGGGTGGGTATGCTGTTGTTTATATGGGAATGGATGAAAACAAACCTTATCAGAGATAATAATCAGACTATAAAAGATTGATGGGTTGCGCTTGATAATTCTGCTATACTAATTTATAATTTCTATATGATGTGAACTATATGGGATTATGGTTACTGATAATCATGGTCATTTGTGTTCTTTACTTGCGCACTGTTGAACCCTCATCTCCTATGATAATTGAATGACTGTAACATGGAAATTGGTTACTCATGTAAAATCGGTGGATTAAATGAATAATAGTGAACATCAATCCTTGTGTGGTCACCCCGGTTTACCAAGAAAAAGTTGAACCTAATGAATGATGTGCTTGAATCTGGAAGTTTCCCAACCCTGCTTGGTATTGGGTGTGTTTTCCTACTAGATTCTTATGAGGTGATGTGGATGAGGATGGGATCCTCTATTGTGGAACGATTGTTTATTGTGATTCTGAAGCTGTGTGGGGCTGTACCTCGAGGCTTGGTTTAGTTCCAGTACTTTTAGGGATCTCACTAATCCCTTTAATGTTGTGACTTCCCAAGAAAAATGGGTGTGAATTCATAAATTGATGTGTGGTTGTTTCACTTTCTCTATCTCGTGGTTATGCCTGTTAGTTTCCCTGTAGGAAAGAATTTACTTAAATTGGATCACTTGAACATGAATGAAGAAATGGTTTAAATGGGGAATTGGTTTTTGAATGAGTTGTGACTTGGTCATGAGTGTTGTGCTCTTCTTTAATGAATGAATATTGACAAGGGTGTTTTTGCTTAGGATGGATTAGGATAACCTAGGTTGGGATGAGTTATAGTTACCTATACATATAATTGTAGATTTTATGTTTCTTATTCATCCCCACCCATGTTGAGCTCTTAGTTCCGAACACCCCCATTTCGAGGGAGATGTTGTTATTTTCCAACACTCCTATGAGTGGATGGTTATTATCTCCTTTTGTGATCCCTTTCCTGAATATCCCAATACTCTTCAGGCAGTCTGTGATGACCTGAGGTCAATTATAGCTGAAGATTTTTCAGGAAGTGTAGTAGTGGTGGTTGTCCCAGGTGTGTGCGGGCAGGTTGTTTCCCAAGAGTGTTCGGGATGAGGCCCAACTGTCTTTGGGCATGGCAGTAGTTGTTATGGGCCAGGTTTTTGGGGGAGGGATGTGTGGTTGTGGCCCAGGCATTTGTCGGCGGGATGTGTGGTTGTGGCCCATGTGTTTCTGGGCGGGATGTGTGGTTGTGGCCTAGGTGTGTGCGGGTGGGGTGTGGCAGTGGGACTACGGTGAGAATGGAAGGAGAGGTTTGATGCATAGGATGTCTTCAATAACCAGTGGGAAAGTTGAATGGGGTACCAAAACCTAGATGTTCTATTACTATATATTACTTGACATGTGTTATTAGGGGAGTGTGCCTTAGTAGGGCTTGGGTGGATAGTTCCCTTGCTAGGTGCTTTGGTTGTCTCTTTTCTCTCAGGGAATTAGAATTCTTCCCCACTTGTGCATGAGATTATTTGGTTTTCCCTACGGAGTATACTTGTATGCTCACCCTACATATATAAAACTGTTTTTAGGTTTCCAGGAGGACATTAGGGACCGTGCAGGGCCGTACTGGCTCAGACATTGGGTCAATTGAATATGTTGTTTTTCATTCATTGGTTCTTTACCTATGTAGTCCCCTTTACATTGTGGCATTTAATTTTGTAACATGCATATTGGAATGGTTTTCTTTGGATTTACTTTTACCCCTAGTATTGGTGTTGTTGGGTTTTACTATCTTATCACCTGATCCTAATAAAGAAAAAGGGTAAATAATTCCATCTTGTGTGTGATTATATACCCTTGGTGCTAGTCTCCACTCTGGGTCCAATTGAAGGTGGGTCTCATGGATCATTATATCTCCTTCAACTTGAAGAAGGAAGGGTCTGGAAATCTGTTGTCCCTTCCCTCATCTTGGTGAAGTCTGGTCGTGACACTATTAGTGTGTCAGCTTGTCATTGTGTCATTATATCACTATGTCATCATGTTAGGGGCGTCGATGTAGGTAGGTTGAGGCATCAGTTGGTTGCTGCGTTTGTAGGTCGAGTATTCAGTAGGTCGAGGTGTCCATATGTTGATCCATCAGTAGGTCATCATTTCAGAAGGTCAAGGCATCAGTAAGTCAATAAATTGGTATTTCTTTGCATCGGTAGGTCAAGATGTCCGTAGTAAATTACATCAGTATCTCAGCATCAGTGGCTCGAACATGGTAGCTCACCCATTAGTGGCACAACATTGGTAACTCACCCATCAGTGACTCATTTTCAAGTTTCCACTATCTCACCTATTATGTGTTTACCTCCGTGAAATGGAAATTTATCAATGATCCACTATGTTCTAGTCTGTATCCATAATTTAAAAATAAGATTATCAAATTCCATGTATCTTGTATCATCCCACCATCCATGTAACTGCTATAATTGTGGTCAAACCACAATAATATTTTCAATTATATTGAAATTTCCTCCCTAATTTTTATGATCTCTGCCATTCATTAAATGAGATCTCTTATTTCGTTCTTCAATTTATTCTACATTGGTGATTTTAAATTACAACTCCTTTAAAGAGTTGTGTGATAGTTCTAGTTCCCCTCCAGCTCATTCTTTCTCATGATCATTCATGTGACTCGCTCGATCCTATTTTCTTGGAACAAGAAAGAAAATAGACCCTTTGATCATCCATGTAGGTATTTCTTTTGCTTCTCCTTAATTGTGGGTCATGTGGGACGGGTATCAAAATGAATCCATTTGAGTGACGATTGAATAATTTTTTTCAATCAGGAAACAGATAAGTACTATATTTGGTCAAGAGACAACATGGGTAAATAAAATAATGATAATAGTGTGGTTAGATATTGATCTCATGTTTTATCTATTATCATTGATTATTTGATTAATTTTTGCCATTGGAATGTCATCTAAAAATCATGAATAGAAGTGTTAATTGATTTCAAAAATATAATGTTATATTCTATTGACATAATTGAGTAAATGACTAGAACACCAAATCATCTTAATCACTTATACTTGGTTAAATAAATGCCTTCCCCAGGATCAATGTTGTTTTGTGATCACCCAAGTAATAATTATGTGTTATTAACAAACCTATTCTAGTGAAATTTGAATATATAAAAATTATTTTTGTAGGTTTAGATGAGTGATGTGTTCTCTTATGTTTTGTAACCTTACATGAGTCATGTGGTGCTACTATTGGGATCATTGTTGTAGGTACATGGTTGGTCAATGGATTTGGTTTTTTTGAGAATGGTGTGGTATGTGTGTAAAGAAGGGTTGTGAGTACATATAAGATGATGTAAGATTTGTGTGTGTGGTAGAATAGGGGGTTTGTTGATATTAAATTCAAAGAGTCTGATACATTGTAAAATGGATGAACATATTGGCTATTGAGCTACCTTTTTGTGTTATGGTCATGAAGTAACTCCACGTAGTGGGACTGCGGTATGGTTATAGACCCATTATGTAGTGGGAATACATTGGGGAATTGTTATGGAATTGGGGTTGTGTGGTTGGATTTTGAGATTAGGTTTATGATGTATAGAATAATGATTGTTGAAAAATAATGAACAAGTGCTAAGGTAGATTAGAGGGTTTACGTAGTGGGACTACATGTCCAATTTTTATCTACGTTTTGATATGGTTATGGTTTTTAGTTACTATGTAATGCTGGAATTGATTATAGTGACACCCCCTTACATAATAAATGAAATGTGGATAAATAAAAAGTTGTTAAGAATGTGTTCTATTGTGACTGGTTGTGCATTTAGGGGTAGAAGGAAAGGTGGTTTGAAGGGGTTTGTTGTTGTTTAGAAAACTATATGTTTGGTTTACTATTTTCTAATATATATATATATATATACATATTTTAGTTATTGTGATTTCTATATTAACCCCACAATTATTGATATCCATGTGTCATACTCCTCAATTTCATGGGGGGGGGGGGGGGGTTCATTACGAACATCTTAGTGGTAGGATGGATGGATGATTACTAACATTATTCCTCATTCCCTCTTCCAAATCTGGCCACCAGGGTGTATCAGGGAAGGGTTTAATGTATGGAGCCTTAACATAGTACATTATTATTTCAATAATGGCTCATTTTGGTTGAGGTAGTTAGGAAATTCCAGGATGATATTTGTTTTCCCAGGAAACCTCGACATGTGACCTAGGTGTCTTCAGGTGAGTGTTGTGCTTGTCATGGCCTAGATATCTTTGGGTGAGTGATGTTGTTTTTTTCCCAGGAGTATACAAATTTAATGTTGTGTGGTAGAGGCCTAGCTGTGTGTGTGTGGGTTGTGGAAGTGGTACTACAGATGGGATGAGTGGTCACATCAAGACGTTAGTTGTTATGGAAGAGTTATCAACCAATAGATACTGGTGTGGTGTACCAAAATATCGAGGTGCTTATACATTTACATTACATGGATTTGCTATTTTTAGAGATTGTAACTTGGTGAGGATGGGAATGTTAGTATTCCATGGAAGGTGATTGTGGTTATACTATTTTATCACTATGGAATTCGTATGTTTTCCCACATGTGCATAGGTTTCTTTAGTCTTAAAAATAAGAATTATTGTATTGTCACCGTACATATATAAAATTTTTCACGTTTTGGGGAGGAAATTGAGGACCTCACATGACCTTACAAGCTTGGGAGTCATGAATTTTTGTTGATTCTTCTTATAATCTTTTATTTAGGTACTTCACTTTGTAAGTTTTATTGTACCTTGTATCAGTTCCAATTTTGAACATGCATGTGGGAAGGGATTTCAGATTACTTTTTCTTTTTTTATTTGGAATTTTTTGGGATTTATCATCTTATATCACAATATTTTTCATTAAAATGGTAATTACTTCCATAATTTGGTGAGATTATATACCCTTGGAGCTAGTCTCCAAGTCAGGACCTATTGAAGGTGGGACTTGGGGGGTCATTATCTCTCCTTCATCATGAAGAATATAGGGTTAAATTTTTTTGCATCCTTTCCCCCATATGGAAGAGAGATACTCATTCCATTATTATGCATCAATGAAACCTAATAACACACGATATAGTTAATATGACTGATCTAAACATCCCTATAACCAAATTACGATATAAGAACCTAAAAAATCAATATGTGGAAGGTATTAAAACCTACAGTATCACAAAAAATTAATGTTATCCTCACTATGATAGGTTATGAATATATTTATTCTATATACTGATAATATCATAAGAAATATAATGAGGGAATAAAAGTATCCTACATCTCTCACAATCCGTAACAATTATATTATAATATTTCTATAACTACATATTTTTACTACATTAAATTTGGAAGGGGAATATAGAAGGAAATACAACAACACACATATTGAAAAAGCCAAAAGAAATCATCAGGGTGAAACCCCATAGATGAATCTCTTATCCAATGTTCAAATAATATGTGATCTTATAAATGGGTCACAATTTTAAAAATCTAACATAATAGAAGAAAACTAAATAGTTATTGGTATCAAAGACAAATTAATGATCCATTGATCACATTATATATAATCTATTGAATGAATCATAGTGCTCAACCTATCACAAATTATCAACATCCTTGATGTGTTATGTCCCACATATAAATCAATTCCATGGATCACAACCTACCATGAATTACAATCGGAAAAATTCTATTTCTCTTTGGTGGCTCTTACATCACCTTAATTCAATGTCTTTGAGGATCTGTCTCATTAGGGTAGCACAACATCATTAGAGTATAAAAAATATAGATGTTAGACAAATCCAACATAGGTTATACTTATAAACTGTTGTACATAATGATCATTGTTAGAGGAATAAAATTATAACCCATCATAACAAATTTTTGGATGACATATTATATAATTTTCATTACCCATTGTCTAGAAATATCATACAATTCTTTACTCACTCCCCATAATCAAATACACTAGTATAGATACCAACTGCCTGTAATATACATTCGTTATATTACATGTGTAATTAAATTCCTCATTCCAATATAAATCACGTTAATTTTACTAACAATGTAATATTTATATTAAAACATCTTTATGATTTAGTAATACCGCATAGTTAGATTTTACAAAGATATATTATATACATGAATGTTATGTAGTATCCTTGAAAAAACTATTAATTTTTATTTAAAATATAATTTTTATGTTTATGTTTTATTCTTGTTTTTTGAGTTTTTTAAAAATTATATAATTTTATTTTGAAAGAATTAACTTTATTTATTAATTAAACACTTCAAAATTATCATTGTATGCATTTTTTGAGAAACTAACGATGAAATTAATTTCTCATTATATAATGAATATACTAATTTTAATGGAAAATTATTGTTTCTATTAAGTTATTTAAATATTAAATTTTATTTTGGATTATTTATCAAATTTAGCTTTGTTATGAACCTATACTCAAAGCCCGAATCTTCTCAATTACATTATTACAGTTGAATGATTATAAATAATAACATCCAAAATTAAATTACTATATGGCCAATATGGAAAAAAATACATAAATTACACTCTTAATATACTGGGAAAATAAAATTAATCATAACATAAGTAAAATTTCATCATCCAAGAAACACATTAAAAATATTACTCCTTATAAATCAAGGAAATGTAAAAAACAATGGTGGGTTGAAATTCATTGTATGTAAAAAAATTTGGTGGAAGAGATAATTAATAATGTATCATATTCAATTTTTCATGATAATAACTAAACACATCATCTATATAAATGTCTATTGAAGGAATAATCTATAAGGAATTGTAGATATCTAAAACACATAATAAATTGAGAAAGAAATTGGTCCAAAATTCAGTAAAATCAACAAACACGTGGATGATAATAATAATTAAAAGATAAATAATTGATATTAATAATTATTTTATTTCATGTTTCCCAAGATGATTATATATTTACCATCAATTTTTTTCACTAGAAATATTAAATTACTGTGATTTAGAAAACTGATTCGTCTCATGAGACTATCGCTACATCGTGGTGATTAAATTAATTATTCCTGAAACCAAAGTGATTAATTTAAGAGTTACCCAATCCTGGTTATTAATTTTCAAATCATTCCTCATATATTTAATAATCGTTTTTATTTCAAAAAATAGTACCCAATCAAATATCCATATTAATTAAAGTATACAGATTTAGCAATATTTCCCCAATGAATCCAATAACATTCAAATTAAAAAATATATGTAATAATTGTATACTCTTTCTTAAATAATAATGGTAATATCTGGATAAAAAACATATATAATGTAAATATAATGTAATAAAATGATCATAAATAAGAGATGGTTTTTAAGAACAATAACAATCACAAAATATTCAGTTATTGTAATGATAACTTCTTCCACATGGAAATTTTTAATTAAAAAATGATTGGAAGAAATTATTAAAATAATAAAACTAAATTAATAGATTATAAAATGAATAATTAATGATATATCCATGGGGTATTAGATAATCCACAAAATAGTAGCCAGTGTTGAGTTAGAAATTTATCTCATAGATGTAAAAAGTGAGATGAAAAGTTATCACAATGATTCTGAAATGTTACATTTGAAATTATATTGTGAAATAATAAAATTATTTCAATTATTAACTTGATATAAATAATTTTTGAAATTTATTATTAATTTGTTTCATTATTACAATTATATTTAAGAATACAAAAACAATTTTTTTATGTCTTCTGCTTTGAAAAAATTCAGTTCATGTGTGAAAAGGGAAATGGTAAGACAACTATGGTAAAATGGGTTATTATATTAATATATTCATAATAATATTAATAAAATAATATTGTATTTATATATAAATAATTAATTTAAAACTGATAAATAATTATGTTTTTGAATAATGAACCAATGTTACTATCATGTAGATAGATGGATGTATGTGCACATGAGTAATGTAACCATTTTTTAAAGATTTCTACAGAAAGAATATAAGGAAATTTTCACTTAACAAAATGATAATTATATAATATATAAAAAAGTATTAAATAATATATAATTTTAAAATGACATTTTTTTAATGTAAACACATCGCTTCGAGGAGGCAGTAGTCCTAGCGTCCGTGAATGATGTTATCCATTTTTCAGAATTTGAAATGGTTAAAATGAAAATTATATATTATATTTAATAAATTCTAAAAAATTCAATAATATCATATATATTTCATGAAATTCATAATAAAAAATTATTTAAAAATCATTTTTATTAAATTAATTGTAATGTGGGTACATATCACAACTCTTTGAGGTAGAGGTAGTCCAAACATCCCTAGATTATGAGACCATATTTACATGAAATATAAACCATTGGGTTATGTGAATAAAAAATTTAAATAATTAGTAGGAAATAATATTTATAACATATATAATATATAAATGTGATTTTCATCATAATTCCCAACAAATTAGATGTGGTAATGTATAAATGACTGACCAGACTTCGTGTGGTGGTTGTTCATTGAACACAACAATTTTATTTGTCATACCCATTTGATGTATGTGTGTGTATGTATAGGTGAATACCTTAACATAAAAACATATTAGTATATGTATAAATGTTTCATTATTTAATAATGAATTAATGTTAAATGAATTTATTGGATAAGGAATCAAAGTAAATATGTGAATGTTCATGAATGTAACATTTTCTTCAGGTAACTACTTTTGGTTTTTACATAAGTTAATCATGGTTGTTTTAATAAAAACATGATTCAAATAGGGTTATGGGATGGAATATTGGAGATTTATTTTTAATTATATTGATTATCCAAATGAATTTATAGGTGTTAAATTTTTATTTGGGTTGAGTAACTTTTTATAATGGAGGAAAGGGGATGTAATGGAATTTTACAAATTAATTATTATCTACACATTTTTTTATATGAAATGTTGATTTAATAAAACACAAATTTAAATCTAGGAAGGGTGTTGGTTTGAATATTGGAATATATGGGTTTTTTACATGTGTAGGGTAATTATTTACAATATTTTTAATGATTAACCATACATAATATTGTTTTACCTTAATCATTTTAATTAATTTTATTCATATTCACTATTATTTTTAATTTCAACCTAAATAGATATATGTATAAATTATAGAATATTCTAAATGAAAATATTAAATCCATTATTCAAAATTCCAATAACATATGTGGAATAAATTATTGAAAATCTATTCCCATAGAGAGGACTAAAAATAATGTTTTTAATGTAAAAATGTTGAAAATATTTAAATGTCTTCATATAAGATTTTATTGTTAAATAGAGTAATATAATAGAAATATAATTAAATAAAAAATAATTTATCTAATTTTTATTTTAAATTATGATAAATATAATTTTACTATATATATAAATTAAAATAAATTAGTTTTAAATTAAAATTCAATAATTTTTACTATTTATCAGTAAAATAAAAGTCGCAGAAAAATACTAAAAATTCCCCCAAATATTATATTTGTATTCCAAATTCAAAAAATAGTGTTTGAATAAATGTATAAACATTATAATTAATATAAAACTTTGATTTAAAATATGTTATCTATTAAAAGGCACTAAAAATGATTTTATAAAAATATTGATTATTATGTGATAAATTTCATTTTTTGCTAAGTTATGCTTATCAAATATGTTATATAAATGAAAAAACTATTTTCCTAATAATATATATATATATATATATATTATAATTCCCTAAATGTAATAAATTTATTTTATTCTTCTAAAAGAACTTCATGAGGAAAAAATATTTTTTTATAAAAATACATCCATTATATTAAATTGGTACTTATATTCATTTATAAATAATTTGTAAAAAAATTCATAAACATATTTATATATGTTAGTTGAAGTTATTAAAAACTGTAAATTTTAACACTAGGAGTTATCTTAGTATATTATATAATAACATCGTAATAATATATTTCTTTCTGTAGTACTCACTCATTAATGTAATAAAACTATCGAAGAATGTAATTATTACGTTTATGGAATGATGAATCAGGGATTAATGCATCAATATATATAGAAAAAAATAATTTAAAATAATAAATATATCCTAAATTATGGTGATGTTATATTACATTCTAATCATTGTGTTACTTGTCACAAACTCTATTATATATAAAGTCGTGATATTAGAATTTGTGGGAATTACATTCACTCAACCCTATGTTGTTTAAATCCAAAACAATTAAACATGATCATGGTAAATGGTGGTTTTATATTATAAAAATACACTTTTTTAAATACACATATAATAAAAAAGGTCAATAATGCATATAATTTATAATATGAAATGGAAAATGTGATGTTCACCACAAAACTGGGTTTTCAAATAGGGAAATTTTTTTAAAGACATGAAAATGGAAGAAAAATCTAAATATCATGTTATGATGGGGAGTGGTACGTAACATTTTCACCTGATGGTTGATGAAAACACATCCCTAAACTATAGTTATTTAAATATTCATAGATATCATCAAAAATTATGACAATAGGTTAAATTTTTGGTCAATTCAAATATTTATGGTAGTTGAGGAATTCATTTTCTCCATATGAATATATGTAAATGTTCATTTCTAATGAATAAAAAATATTATCATTTAGTTTTTCTATGATGAATTTATACTTTATTTTAAATCACATATTTGAAAATATTGTGAATTAATTTTTATATCTCTAAAAAAACATCTAAATTTCATCATAATCATTATGATAAATTTTTATACATTTCAAAACATTGTGATACTAAATTTTAGAATGAAGGTAGTTGGATTTCAAAAATAAACATATCATTAATCATCCAACAAGATGAATCCACATTTATTTTTCATATTCTTAATATGTTCATACCTTCCTCATAAGATCTCTTAAAATGATGTAGTTTCCTATAATACTATTAAAAATTATTAAAAACATTAATTCATCCTTATTCTATGATAAAAAACATGTTTTGGGAAATATTTTTTAAAAACAAGATTATTGCAAACCCTATAAATGATTGAATACTCAACTATGTCGAAAAATAATTATTCAGTTCCAATTTGTTGAACACTAATCCCATTTACATTATCCATGTCAATCATATATTTATCCAAATGACAGAACCCCAACATTATGAACATATTAATGCATAAATATTCTTTAACCATGTGTTTTCCAAAATGTTCAACAAGCTAGTAAATAAATTTTCACCTAAAAATTTATCATATGACCTCAAATACAAAATTAAAATGTATCACAATATAATTTTTATACATTTCATTGAATTTTTAGTTGAATAATATTACAAAATATTTAATAAATCCAAATATTAATCATTTTTAATCATTTCTCATCAGTCTTATCATTATATTAAGCATGAAATTTTCCCTGTGGATTTTCTATGGTATATTCACATGATTATAAGGGATTTGTATGGCATAGTTCCCTATATCATTATTGTTGTAACATTGAATATAGTAATTTTCCATATTCTATTTTAAATAAATTTCCTAGATAATCTTTTCTCAGTACATATTACAATGTCCCTAAGCATTCAAATATTTACCCAGATGATTCTTTAAATATGTATCAAAGGTGGGTAATTCAATCAGAATATTATTCCCTTTACCTTTTATTTTCAATTCCATTCCATCCGTCCATTTATTCTCATTCAATTCTTCAAACATGAAGAATTCAATCTCTATCTTGATGTTTGATGAAACAATTTCATCGTATGAATATAACACTTCATAATCAAGTACCCATTGGAGAGATATCATAATAAGGTCAAATAAATGATCCATATTGAAGTATATGTTGTGAATGAAATCCATTTAATTACATTATAACCTTTATGAGGTGTAATTATATTCTGAAAAATATTATTAATTATTTTTCATTAATATCATCACATTTCTATTTTTATCATTTTTGGTTCTCATGATGAAAATAATTTTCAATGAATGCATCCATAATAGTTATCCAATCATTGATTAATATTTATTATTACTACCTATTATTAAAGATAAATAAACAACATTGACCCACATCTCTTTTCCAAATATACAATTTAAATTTTTACCTTTTCCATTTCAAAACATCCAGATTTAATGAATATATTCTCCAAATAAATAATCCACCTATCATCTAAAATTGGTTTTTTAGTCCTAGTAATACATTTAGGATACATAGAATAATGAAACATAATAAATTATATTTATACATTAGATCTTGTTTCTCTATGTGGGAAAGATTATTTTTTATAACCTGATTAAGATTCCCTAATATATCGATATTTTTTCATTCAATTAAAAGATACATTAATTTCCTTGGATGTTAAATGTCTAACAATACCATAAGAAGTAATTATATTATTCCATATATGATCCATTTAAAAAATGATTCATACTAGATTAGTTCATAAAATTTTGACTTTTTTATAATTTAACATATGGATGAACAAATAACATAAATGCTAATATTTATGTGATTCTAATTAAAAAATCATAATGGTGATTTATTTGGGGATATATTTTATATAAAATTCCTCTTATTGGTTACTAATGAAACGAAAATTATCATAGTCCTATCTATTGAGAGAGTTCGACAGGGTGTGAAGAAATGATCATTTTTTGTACCATGATAGCCTCATTTTAGGTCTAACATACCTTTCAAGAGTTTCTACCCTTTGGTATATCTCATCTGAAACCACATCTGTTTATAGAATCACAAAAAAGATATATTAGATTGAAGATCCATATAGTGTCCACAAATAAAAACAAATAGAGTTTTCTTATATACTTATCCTCCATTCCTATCTTAGTTTTTTATTCCATAATAAATGTGTTGAATGTATAGTTTCAACATTTGGTAAAAAAAATCCTTGGTATTGATTTTAACTCTTCGACAACCGAATCCTAAAGATAATGAATTACATCATTAAATTGGCATGATTACATGAAGTAAAATCCCAAAGGGATGATGAATTTAAAAGTTTTTATAAAACTATATTACATACTAGATTGACATAATACATTTAAAAAATAAATTAAATAATAAAAAGTAATCTCTTATAATCCCTTAAATGCATTCAATGTATTCCTCTTCATAATCCAGTTAAATGAATCAAAATAAGGATGATAAAAAATCGTCACTAATGATATTATACAATTGCATTAATAATTAATCAAAGATCATAATCAATATGTAAATGTAATATTTGAATAGAAATAACATATAAATATGTGAAAAATCAATACATAATATGTAACGATAGATAATTGAATCATCTTAAATATAACGAATAAACTGAGAATGAAATTCATAAATAGAAATTAAAATGAAAAAATATCATGGATGATAATAATTAATGAATTATATTTATAATTGATAATTTATTATTATATATCTTGTTTTCTAGGGAATAATATTTCTTTACCGTGTTGATTTATTATTAAAACGGTTTAAACTACTCTAATTTTCCCTACTAATTTATCTCATGAGACTAATAATGTATTGTGGGACATTCCTTATTGGTGCCAAACCCATTCGGATTGAATAAAATAGAATTAAAACCATGTATATAAAATCAAAATCATTTATCATATATCATATAATATATTTATATTTATAAATAATGTTCCTTATCAAATATCCATATTGAGTAAAGGATTTATATTTATCAATATTTCCCTACTAAATAAAATTAAATTGAATTAAAAACACATATATAACAATTGAATATAGTGTATGAAAAAATAATATTAATTACATGATTAAATGAATATTTAAGATAAATTAACTATATAAAAAAAATTATCTGGAGGAAGTTATTGTTTCAATATTACGTTAACAATCACTAATTAATATTTATGGGAAGGATAACATTTCAGACTTGGATACATTAAAGTAATAACCAATTAGATGAAATTATTAAATGATAAAAAAATGAATATAATATAACTGAAGATATAATTTATGAAAAGGGGTAGTGGATACATCACACAATAGAGGTTAGTGTGGAATTTAAAATTCTTGAAACAGATATAAAAAGGTGAGATGAAAATCCCATGCAGCGAGTCTGAAATCATACATTTTTATTTATATTGATAAAAAAATTAAATTATTTACAAGATTTCTAAAATTATAAAGTTTATTTTTTTCATTTATATTTTTATAATTTTTTATAAAAATAATTAAAAAATTATGTCTATGTCGAGTGATTTGACTAAATTAAGTTTTTGTGTCAAAGACAACAATTGTAGGCCGAATACGTCCAAAGGGTTCATTTTATAAACATATACATAATTATAATATTTAAATTATTATCATATATATACATCAATTATTAATTTTAAATGATTCGGGTTTGATGGTTATTAAATATGAACATGTTTTATAATCATTGAAATGGTAGGTCATGCATACGCATGACTAACATCACAATTTATTAATGGCCTTTACCAAAAGAATGTAAATAACATTTTTATTTCATTAATTATAATTATATCATATATATATTATTATTTACTAATATATAAATAAATATATAATAATTTTTATGTAAAATTAATCACATCACTTCAAGTAGTTGATATTCCACATATCAACGAATGGCATTTTTACTTTTTCATTGTTTGAAAATATAACAAAGAAAATGATTTATTGAATTTTATAGAAGGTAATTATTTAATAAATATAATATATATGGTATTTAGATAACATATTTATATTAAAACCATCCTTAATAAATTATATTAATTTTGTGAACGTATTACAAAAATTTTTGGAAATGGTAGTCGACACATCCACAAAAGTGGATAATGTGTTTTCATAGTATGTATGAATTAACATATGTGTTATATAAAAATTTAAGAATATTTAAAACAATGTAAATAAATCATTTATAATATATAAATATGTATTCTATCATAATTATAAAATATGAGAGTTTGAAAATGAAAAACAAATGACATATTTTCATGAGGGGAAACATCACTATACATAGAAATAACATGTTTGTTACCCATTTGATGGAAGTGATTATATGTATAGGTAAAGAAATAATATTAAAACCTAGAAGTTTAATTTATATTATGATTTCGTTGTATAATAATTATATAATGTTTAATAATGGATTTAGACATTGAAACAAATTAAAAATTCATTTTCATGAAACATACCTATTCATTGGGTAACACATTTTGGTTTTCAGTAAAGGGATTTTTGGTTTCCATTATTGAAATAGGGAATAATACTTGATGAGGTTTTGCAAGATTAGAGATATTTTGGAATTTTTTTTTAAAAATAAAAATTGATTTAGTGGTGTGTGGATGTGGGTGGTGGGGGTTGATTGTCTTTTTGTATTGAAAGAAAAGGACACAATTGTCATTTTTGAAAGTAAATGCATGCTCTCATCATTTTTACCTCTAAAGAGGTATACATAACACACTATATTTGAGATATTTGGGGTTAATATAGAAATATGTATATCTAGAAGGGGTTATACATGTGTATGAACATTTTTATAACACATGTCAAATGATTAACCACCATGTAATGATTGTTTAACTTAGTTCACTGAATTTAATTTTAATATCATTCACTAATATATTTTGAAAAATATAATTGATATAATAGTTATTATAAATTTATATTATTAAAAAATAGAATTAATTTACCCGTTGGAAAATCATATATGGGATATAAATTAATTATAATTATAATCTCGTAGAGGGGATGAAAAGCTGGGATATAAAGTTAAAATGTTCTAATGTTTTAAATGTTATAATATCAAATTTAAATGTGAAATTAATAAAAAATAAATATGATTGATAAATTTATGTTTTTTATAATGTGAATTTAAAATAAATTTAAAATTAAATTTTTATCAATATTTATAAATATGATTACAAAAATAGTTTTCATTTAATATTCTGTAATTTTTACAATTCAAAAATTAAATAATCCCACAAAAAAATTAAAATAAATCACCTTAAGATAATTTTCTAGTTTTCCATTTTGTTTGAACTGTTATTTCTTTTATTTTAGTATAATTTTGATAAAAAATCAGTTCTCTATTAAAATGTGTAATAAAAACTTTTATACTGTTATAAATTATTCTTAGTAATTTTGTTTTATCCATATCATATTATTATAAAATATATTAAATGAATGTAAATATATTTTATTGAATATATATATATATATATATCTATTTGTGTGTGTGTGATAATAATATCACTAAATAATTATAATTAATTTAAATTATTCAGATATAATGACATTCTTAACATAAAAATTGTTCACTATAAAAACATCCCCTTCATATTAAATTAGTTAATGAATTCATTTCTAATTAATTTACAACCAATGAACCCAACCATATATTTTCATAAGCTATTTAATACTGTTAATAAACATCAATTTAACAGCTAGGTAATATCTTTTTTTATTAAATAATATTATCTTAGTAATATATTATTGTTTATCAAAACACTCTTTTGTGTAACCATAAATACTTAATAAGGTCATTCATTCATGTAACATAAGGAAACTCATTTTTTTGTGTGCATTCGATTTTAAAAAAATTGATTTAATAATATTAATAATAAATACATAATGATGTATTGGGATGTTATATTCCTTTATATACTTGGTGTTGTGTGGCTTACACTTTATTAAATGCACCATTTTTTACTTTAGAATAAATAGCTATTAAAAAACATTCTATTAATTTCAAAATAATACAATTAAATTTTTTAAATAATTTATACTTTAATTTAGAATAAAAATATTTTATAATTAAAAAGATACATTTTTATGGAAAATTTTTTTATTATGTTTTTACTATTTAATTTTACGTAAAAATACAACACTTTATTGTTATAAAATTTTAAAATTTTTATAAATTTTTTAATTATTGGGACCACATTTGGTAAATAATATATTTTCAAATCTTCACAGAATGAATATTAAATTATTAAATATTATTACTACTTTAATGATCAAATACAGTAATTAATGTAAAAAAATATTTTATTATAACCATAAAATTAACCAAACACATGTCTTATTTTTAATAGATTTGTTTTTATCATCAGTTATCAAAAAATAGATGCATTTATGGTGTTTTATTTCCATTTTTACAAGATTTCCGCATTTCTAATATTAATGTTAATTTAAAATCCTATATTTCCTCACACTTTCTGTTAATAAATGTAATATTTTATACATAGATATAACCAGTTGAAATGTTGAGTTATAAATAATAAAATGAAATATAAATTATTTTATTTTAACATGTTAATAATTATATTATTATGTAGGGAAATTATTATATCAATAGCCTCTGAAATAATGAATCATTACTTATTTATTTAGTAAAGATGTAAAATAACTTATCATAAAAATAATAAAAATAATACCATTTTAATGATTTCATATATTACATGACAATTTTAGAGAAAAATATCTGATGTTTTATTATAGAATGAATATTATTTTATTTCCTTTGAATTGTTTTGTGTTATCAATTTATATAAGTTGAATTGTTTCTAAATTGGAATTAATTAAATTTATTAATAAAAAATATTTTATTAAATCATTTTAAATGAAACAAAATTTTTCAATATAAAATTGAATATAATGTTCCCGAATATATAATATGTGGGTCTATTATGGGTAAACTGTCTTTCTATAGTAACTATAGTAACCAAGTAATTATAAAAAACATTAATATCATCATAATTATAAAAATTTCGATAACATTATTTAATAATGATAATAGTTTAAATATGATCCAAAATTTTAAAAATTATAATTGTTCTGTGTATTATGTCTCATTTTATTATTATATATTATTATAATAACTTTTTATCCATTTATACAAAAACATTAACCTGTATTATTTTAATATTTAAATGAAACTCTCACAATGTCCCTCCCATCTCCTATAAAATGAAACATATACATCTATATTATTAACACATAAAAAGGCATTTTAATGTTCCAATAACCAACCATATATATTCCTTTCATCCCTAATAACATTCAATTTTTTTTGGATGAGTACAATCCTAAATGATCGAAGGGTTTATTCAATATGATGTTGTTCAAAGATGAGTTTTAGTTTTTAATAGATAATCACTATTTTATTTCCCATTTCAAATCATTTAAATATTTATTATACATTATTATATATGAAATTAATTTTATACTATATATTAAGATGTTTTTATGTCAATTTAATAACATGTATCCATCTCAAACCTCATTCAAATGAGAATGGAATCTATCATTCTTTAATATGACCAAAAACTGCCTTACAATCCAATATAATTAATTTTACCTCACCAAATACCAAATATGTTTATAATAACTGATTTAATGTATTTATTTATGATATTATTGAAATATTTAAAAACCATAAATTTTTATATGTCCCTTAAAACCATAAAATTGAATTTATTGGAAAATGATAACTTCATTTGGTTGTAGGTATGGACTAACACCTCCCTAGAGTGATGTGATTCCTTTTCTAAAAACACATCACATAATATATATATATATATATATTAATTTTTAATGAAATTATATACTCATTATGATATAATTATTATTATATAATGGTATAATATTACTGACTGTATTTCCCTAACAATCATTAAAAAATGGATGCATTTCACATGTGTATGTACTACCTTCCATATCTGTGATTGTAACATAGTTCATATACAATATCCATATATCCTAATTGATTTAAAAAAATCGGTATTAATAACATAATATTTTATGGATTTTTATTCTTGAGTTTTCAAAATACTGTCCAATTTGGCCATAGTCAATTTAACGAATCCATTTCAGGCATATAATCCAAATATCATCGAAGACCTATAATTAAAATTATTTATTCCATAATTGATTATATAATTTATGGATATAAAATATTAAAAAGAATGAACATGAAAATTTTATCAATAATGTTTATAATTAAAAAGATTAATTATTTAAGATGATATGTAACATACATGACAAGTCTAACCCAAGGTATATGAATTTTATTTTTAAATCCACCTTTAAAGTCTTCATTCTAACTTATTTTATACAATGTACATGAATTAATATTTATATGATTGATATATTATTATGTATATGAATTAATTATAATAGGTATTTTAAATCTCTTTTAAAATTCATTGAAATGTTTTCAAATGGAATATTTTTCTTAATATATTGATTTTAATTGCCAAATATCCATAAAATGTTCAATTTAAACAAATATGGACAAAATTAATTTTCCAACCACAATATCCATTATTATTTATCTTTATATTCTTCAATGATTTATATGAAAAAAAACCATTCCCTATGTTCTTTTTATTTTCCAAATGGTTTTGATAATTGAATGGATATTTGAATATTATAATTGTGTATTATAGGTGAATAATTATCCTTAAAAGTGAAGGTTTTATGTTTTATTATATTGTTATGCTTCTTGGTTACTGTTTATGATGATGGGTATTTGTCATATAATACAAGTATTATAGGGATTATGGTATTCTTCAAATTCATCAGATACCATATATGTTAATAAATTGACTCATATTTTTATTCCATTTTAATCAGGACAGTTATTTTGATTGTATTATTATTATTTTCCCTAAGATAACCACAATAGTTATTCTAGTTATTGTGATAATGTTTATTCCACATTTAAGAGTGATATGAAAATTAATCCTAAAATTAAATACATTATTTATTTATGAGTTCAATGAGATTTTATTGAATAAAAATTCTATATCAAGTTGTGATAATGACATTATTAAAAATAAAATGTTTATAGTACATTTTATGTGGGGGAAGTATACTTTTTAGATAAATTTATTATAACATTACATCATTTTAAGGAAAACATTATGATTTTTATTTTTCATAGATGATTTCATCTAATGTTTTTTTATCAAAATCTTTTTAATGTAATGTAGATTTGAGGGGTAGTAAAATATTTATCTGGAACCCAATGTATATTTTGAAAATATAAATATTTTATTCATAGAATATTGATTCCATTTTTTGGATTCATTTATAAAAAAACTAATATTTTAATTCATATCACATATATTGAAAATTTAACAATAATATATGTATGATTATGTAAAATTATAATATAATTATGAAAAGTGTGATGATGAGTAATGAATTGAAGACCTAACAATATTAAAATGATTTATTTGTAAAATAATGGACACAAAATAGAACATTACCCAATTTTTTTATGTGAATGTTATGCAATGGTTATAATCTAAATCTCAATAAACAGATAACTAAAATATCTATGGGAATCAAATAAAGTTAATCCTATTTAATGTACCCAGAACGTTTAATTTATATGGAAGATTCCATATAGTTGGTAATAGAGTGAGGTATATATAAATTTAGGTGTTAGGATAAATATAATATCACATTGCTTAATTCTTATATGTTATGGTAAGCATGAAAATATTTACTTTAATGATTACCATGTTAAATAGAAAAAATTATATTTTTTTTGTAACGCTCCGACCCCATTTACCCAGAGTCGGTGCATTATTGCATAACATTGGAATGATCACAAAAGATCATGTCTTGATAGACCGTTTAAATTAGTAGCCATGGAAACACTAGATACAGTCATAAATTTTACATTACATCATAATGTAAAACAAAACAAAAACAACATCTTTCCTTCATATCCCCTCATACTATCCCTGAAGGTCATTCATAATATACTTCTTCACATCCTTAAAATATTAAAACACTGGAAGGGGTGACCTCAGATGCTCAGTAAGGATTACAATATAGCGGAAGCTTTCATAAATAAACATAAACATTTAAGGAAATGTATGACTAAAACAAAATCCTTTTAAACTTGAACTTCAACATAATATGGAAAAAGTAAAATGAGATAATTCAATTTACTTATTCACATAGATACTCTACTGGTTGAATAATCACATGAAATATCAATAACCTCTTTCATAATGATGGAATGCATAATTCCAGGCTATCATAACCATGTATCCAAGGCCTCGTGCCAAGACTACAAATAAGATTTTTCCAAGGCCTCGTGCTAAGACACTAGTTTGTCTCATGAGACCTGATGATGCATCGAGGAGCTATAGCGGGCTCTACCCGTCACTTTTTAAGTCCAATACATTCCTCATATTAACAGGTTTAAACATATCATAAACCATAACATAATCATATCACATAAAATATGGATAAAGGAAACATAACATTTCCACATTTCAATTACTATATATCAATACAACACATTGATATAATAAAAACACTTTCAAAACCACTTTCAATACCAAAATAAAAGAAAATTAAAACATGATATTTATTTTTCATTTTAAAAAAAGTTATGCCTTATAGAGGAAGCCGAAACTCAAATAATGGTCACGTCGGCAGGGAAGTCATTGTCACCGCATACATAAGAAAAAAACATTTCTTTTTTCTTTTAGAAAAAATGCTTCATATAAAAAGATTCCTTTTGAGTAAATGTAAAAGTCAAAGGGTTATATACACCGTATAAAAGATATTTGTGTATAAAACAAAATATGCCTCAATGAAAGGAGATTGAGATGAAGTCCCTTTAAAAGATCATTTTTTAAAATAAAATAAATCTATTATGTGTATTAGCTATATTTAAACATAAATAATGTATAAATACACGATAGGGCATAATAATATCATGACATAATTTGACAGTAGGAGATTAACTCAAAGAATGGAAATTAGGTTAAGAAGTTCCCTTACCTCGTGTCCGACTTGACTCGATCGTTGTTTAACCTCTTGAATAATAAACTACAGTTAATTTATTTGTGCTTAAGAACCTTTTAAATGTTAATTATTCCTTTTATATCACTTATTACCATGTTATGAACATTATGTAGTCATTTATGTTAATAACGGTCATTTTGTCGATCTTTGGTACTTGAGTCAAAAATAACCTTCTTATAATTACAAGTTGTTCATGTGGTGAAATATCCATTATATCCAGAATTATAATCCTAATTTATATATCATATATATCATATATATCCAGTATATACATGCATTTATAATATTAAATAACATTTAGAGGTAAGAAATGAAATGCACCGTTCATGGAGACGGTAAGCCGTACGTACACATGAACGCTACTTTCATTTATATTTCATATTTAATGGAATGAAATTATAATTATATAAATTTATACTATAATTCAAGTATAATATAATGTATAATACCATTTACTCCATCCGTTATACATCCGACATATGGCATTAACGATTCAAATCACATTGAGGGGGTGGTAGTCCGCACTTCCTAAAATGAAGATATCGCGTTTACCCATAATGGAAACCATAAAGGTATGCCATAAATGCAAAATAAATAAGCTTAAGTAAAACATAAACATATTATATATCATATATAAATATAGTGACAACTTAATGGCCACCTTTTAAGGTGTTATATGAGTGTTGAACAATCATCGTTTCGTGAGGTAGAAATTCGCCATCCACAGAACCATTATGTTCATTAACCATTAGATGTACGTGTGTGTAAGTGCAGCTCGAATAATTATTATAAACACATCCTAGTATATTTAGGATACTGGTTTTGTTACAAAAGAAATGAATAAAAATATTTTAGGGGGTTGGAGAAGCAAAATAAAACATAAGAACACAAGAGAAAACACTACCTTTAAAACGGGTAACTCTTTTTGATTTGAGCCAAAGGCTTCCTTGGAAAGAATTCTTCCCAAAGTTAGGCTTCTAGGAGTAATAGAGGGAATTTGAGAGAGTATTTGGGTAGAGGTTGGCCGAGCCAAAAGGCTTTGATGGTGTGAATAAGGTGGTAGTGGTGGGGGCCTTTTATAAGAGGAGAGGAGGGGCACTCTTGGAAAGTCATGAAATGTTACTTTATTATATAATGAGTTTAGGATTTTAAAGGTCCCAAACTTTTATATTTAGAGAATGAGGTGATAAGAGTTTTAAATATACTCATCCAATAGGTTTTTGACAAGTTTATGCCTTAGATTTTACATTATATTTTTATTTTATTTAAATCGTTAATTAATGAGGTAATCGTTGTATCATCATGGTTTCATAAATAATTTAATTTATATAATGTCTAAAAATTATAAAAAAATTATCATGATGTAGGAAATATTTTTATATTTCTAATTAATATTTATAGTCAAAAATATGACTTGTATAACCCCATTTAAAAATGGTTTTAGTAAAATAAGTCATGTTTGTGACATTTTTATTTTAACATTAAATAAAAAGTTTTTAATGTAATTTTCTATCTAAGTGGCTCCATGGGGTCCCCAAGTTGACCCACGGATTGTCTTGGTCGGCTAGGACTCATTAAATAAGTCTAGGACAAGTGTAAAGGTATTTTAATATTTTTTTAATATCATTTTTACCTTAAATTTCACTAATTACCTTTAATCGTGATTAATTAAACGTAAAAGGTACTATTCACCAAAAAAAATATTTTAATCTCATTGAACCAAATTTTACTTCATAATGACAACCATTTATGTCAGATTTTTTAGAATCAAATCACAGAAGTGGTAATATTTCATTTAAACGAAAAATCACTTTTTTAACTACCACTTAGTGGTTTCACTATTCATAACAAATTGAAGTTTTTCAGAACAGTGCCAAAATTTCACCCTAAGCTACAATTGAAATTCTGAATTCAAAAATGATGTCTATTTTAAAAAAATTCAAACATATATGTTTCATTAATTAATTTTATAATTATTTCCCACTATCACAACAAATAGCGTGTTTTTAAGAAACAATATATATCAAAAGATTGACAATTGTTTACGTCCAATTTCAAAGTGAAATTAATTATAATGACCACCATTGGATAAAATGGTAAAAATATATTCTAATTATACTTTAAAACCAATCAATAGTATAATTTATCACTATAAATTATTTTTTTAAAAAAAGTTTTTTTTAAGTATTTTTTCACTATTCAAAAAAAATTGGAAGTTCTCAGAAAAATACCAAAAATTCAACATAGGGTAATTTCGATATTCTGATTTCAAAAATGAATTAAATTTTGAAATACAAAATATATATAATTTTAAAAAGTGGGTATTACTATTCATAATGATTATTTTGATTGGTCGCGGTGTGTTAGAATCTCAAACTTGCGTATAATGCAAGCTATTGCATTATTGAAAGAGAAGCATATCGTGGAAGCTCGGGGTGTTACATTTTTAGATTTATTTTTTCCAATGTAAATTAATAAGTAGTAGTTCGAAGTCAACTATAGGAAAAATTACATCCAAATACGCATCCCAACTGGTCATAATTTAAACTGAGATGTTCGTTTTACTTATGTATTTTTGATTTAGGCTATAAATGGTGGTGTATCCAAGATTGAGATAAACCTAATATTCCACAATGTAATATGATTATAGTGGATATTTTTTTCGTGACAAACCCCATAAGAATTATACAAATCTTCTAAACCAATGTTTCTTAGGGGATAATTAATTCCCAATAAAATATAATTTATTTCAGGGTATGATTAAATCATTACAAGGACAATATTCATATTTTTGATTTGGATGGTGCTGATGAACAATAGAGTATTATGGATAATAATACTAGATAAATTCAAGTGACTTAAAACATAGAATCTGATGAAGTGAAGAAAAAAATATCTGAGAAATATATCACTATGTTTGTTCAATAGTGGATAAAAAATTTCATTTAATTGAAATATATAGTGGGTGATTATCAATATATATATTATGAAAACATTAAAAAACTAAAAATGGGAAAACTAAATTTTTTCGGGGATATTGATCAGAAGCATTTCAATTTTACGGAACACTACATCCAAGTTATTAACAAAAATTTTCATAAATGTAATTAGAAGCTTGGTAAATGTGTTAAGAAGGTGGAAATGCAGATTCTTATTGAACTGTTATTTTATTTAAAAATGTTAAAAAAGATGAAATGTTGCATGGAAATGTGAATGAACCAATCAACGAGATGGGATATTTAAAAAATCAAAAATCAATATTCTGTAGGTTGAGGCAAAACTTTCCCTTGGGAAAACCTTACTAAATATGTTATGTATTTCCATTGCCTTATTTAGGGTTATATGGATTTTGGATGGGATAAATATGAATATAATAGTGTTAATTACATTTTCTATAAGGATATTATAATTTGATTTAAATTAATTAAGATGGGTCATTATACATATGAGTGTCCAATTTAGGAATCAATTAATGTTGATTAATAATAAAATAAGGAAAAGTATGTGGTGAAATCATTTATAACTATTTTTGTATATTTTCATCTATAATGTTATGTTTTAATATATTCATTGATACTTTATTTTTATTGTGGAAACCTCTCATTTTATTTTTGGTCCACACATTGTAAATTTTTTTATAAATATTCAATTAAATAATAATTCCATTTTGATAACTAAATATAAAGCTTAAGGATGAAATCTAAAGGGTATTTATTATGGTAAAAATTAATTATATGATTCCTATTGATAATTTATATAGAAAGAAGTTAAATTGGATCCTCATTTTCTTCCCCTAGTGTAGATTTGTTGTATTCTACAAATGGATTGGATATCAATTTAATATAATATGATAGATTATATATCTAGTGAATATTTATATATTTTATTTTTTTCATATAAAAAATGAATCTATAACATTGATAACATATAACTATTCTTGTAATATTTTAATGATATAAATAAAGGTTATCATGAACTCATTTTTTAAAATAATGGGATTTTATTAATGTTTTTCCGATAATAAAATAATACCTTAATGATTATTTTAAAATGTGTTTCTAATTTATTGACTATATCTAAAGGTGAAATAAAATATTTATATTGTACTTAATTCATAGCCAATTTAAAAAAACCATAACTAAATGTCTCATGTTGAAAATAAAAAATTAAAAGTGTATTTAAATTTAATAATTTATTTTGTATTTATTAAACCATTAACATTATCTTAGGGTAAAATTATTTAATAAAATATAATTATGTTTCCATAAGGATATGAATTGAGTATTCTGATTTTAATAAAATGAACATTAATAATAAGTAGCATGTGTTACATATTAGTGATTTTTTATTATCTCTTATGATATCACTATTTTCGCATGATTGTACTGTGAAATACAGACTATCAATTTATAGTGGTGTTCGATGAAATTTGGAAAATACATTTTTAAACTAATCATAATATTAATGTTTTTTTGGTTATACCATTTATGTTAAAAAAATTACCGAGATCTATTTATGGACCTTATGAATAGATATGTCCCTTATTTTTTATTTTTTTAGTAAGGATATCGTGATTTAATCATATCATAATGAGTATGAAGGAAAAAAATTTTATTTTTCTATAATCCAAGAAAAAAATAAGTAACACTGAAATATTATAAAAAGATATTTTTGGTTACACCATATTTAATTCATTGAAAAAATCCAAAATAAAAATTTCATAAAAAATGATCCTATTAAAACTAAAATTGTTTATGAAATACAAACAAATATATATTTTACACTCATTTTGTTCATAGATTTATAAGCTATTATAGATTTTTTTTGGAATTAATATCATTTTTATGTATCCAATTAACTATGATACCGCGTAATAGAGTAAGCTTAATTAGTATAAAGGAATTTTAAAAATCATTAAAGGACATATAAAAATATTATTAAATGATCTTGTTTTCTCCCTAATATAAATAAATTTTTAATTTTTTTATTTATAATGTTGTTTTATTGAGACATTTGGGTTTTTTATTGAGATATAATAACTAGGGAAGTCATTTTATTTCGCGATTGATCTCTTTCGAGGATCCAAAAATCACCGCCTCATTTACATGAACAATGACTTATCCCATGTTCCAAAAGCCTTCATGAGTTTCTTACCTCTATCAAACTGCATTCCTTCCAATAAACCATTTATTCTATGGATCTAGAGGTTTTTTCCCAAAACAAATTATATTTCTGATATAACCATAAAATGATTGTTAAGAAATATAGTTAATGTAGAGACACATTTATCAAATATTGAATTTTAGATTTTTGTAGCGAAGTAGTGGAAATTGGAAATATTTATATTCATTCCCTAGGTGTATTTCCAAAAATGTATCATGTTAATAATGAAATCATTGTTTTTACTAATCAATTTCTTAAGTAATAATATTTCCATCCAATACGATATCCTCTATACGTAGATCAAATAAGTCTGATATATCATTAAGATATTTTTAGGATACATGGAGTTACCCTCTCTATTGTATCCCACCACGATCCTATATACACTATAAATTCTAGTAATGATATTCAAAAGTCCTTGTTCATCTTAAACATTATAAAATCATTTCATCATAAATACAATATTTATTCCAACTGAATGAATGAATCATTTGAAAAAATGGTTCATTGTGGATCAATTTAGTAATAGGAAATATGGGATAAACATTTTTTTTTAATTTTTTTTATTAAATAACAATTGTATTCCATTATAGATGTGGAAAAGTTTGAATAGATATATTAAAGGAGGAATCATATGTCATATTTTTTATGAGGAAGAATAAAAGAAGTTGATTAGACCATATATCTTAAATGAAACCTTGGAGATGTTGATGATTATTTGGAAATTAAAAATTATGACTCAATTTTGGTAGAAAATATATGTGTGTAATCATAGGAATTATATTACTTTTGATGTATGTGATCATGTTCTGGTTAATGTAACTCAACGAAAAATTGATATGAAATTTAATAATAAAATGGATGAAATTTTCATGCTTTGTTAGACCTTATGAAATCTAGTATTAGTTTCAATAATTATTTATCATGTATCCTTATATCCATGTATATCCAATTACACATTTTTTAGATTATATGAAAATAATTTCTAGATTTACCAAATGTTTTTATACATGTTAAGGATCAGTTGGTAGATAAACATTCATATGTGGTATATCTTTTTTATTGATGACCATATAGAGTATGAATTATGGAATAAGATTATTACGAATGTTATGCATATATAAGAAACACATATTTTTTAATAAGTATCATGGTAATTATAATATTCAATGAGGTAATGGTATCCAAAATAGTATAAAAATTGAATAAAATATTGATACATTATTTCCGATAGCGTAGATGAATGTACAAAATTATGTATTGTAATAGTAAATCATCACTATTTCATGTTAATAATCATTAAATATTTTTTATAAGGTTATATCCAATATAAAAACATTTGATACTTTACATTGATAAGGAAAAAATATATTTTTTGTAAAAAATTGGAATTTCAAGTATTATATGTTTTCATTTAATATATTTATTTCAAAATTATCAAAATCTAAAATGGAAAAATAATGTTTTTTAGTAATTTTGTTTGTCCAAATTATCTTGTGATGAATATTTGAGTATTTATAAAATAATTAATATTTCAATGATTATTTAAAATTATAATATTTATTTAAAATTTTTATTTTGACTTAATTTTTTTATATTGTAAAATAATTTTTAATATTAGGTTAAATATTTAAATTTTATTTATTTATTTATGATAATCCAATTATATGTTTTTAAATTAATTTTATAAATTAATTTATAATAAATTAATTATATAAATAAAAATATTAATGTTTATTAAAACTCATTTTCATTCTTTATTTCGGGATTAATTTAAAATCATTTTCTTAAATTATTTTCATAAATCATGAAAAATGGAATCCTTACTCTAAAATTTTTGGTACAATTTTTTAAAATGGAACACTTTTATTCTAAAATATTATAAATAGCAAAATTTGAAAAAAATCGGTAAATAAAAAATGATGAAAAATGATAAGTAATATAAAATGAAATGGACAACCAAATTTCAATAAATATTGAATTAGTTTTATTTATTGATTATATATCATCCATAATCCTTTAAAAGTCTAATATATTTCATTATTTTTCAATTTCGACTTTATTTTTTCCATTATAATATTTAAGGGAATATAAGGTAAAAAATGTTATTTGTGATTTTAATCACTATATTATTTATTACATTGAGACATGAAGAATATATGTATCCTTATTAAATTTAAATTTACAGCTAAATTAGTTTTTATTTTTGAAATATATTTTCATATTTAATTCTAGAACAAATTAACTAGGAATGAAAAACAACAATAATGCCTTAATTCTACATTTTAGAGAAAAATAAAATAAATTAATGTAAAAATGACAAAACTTATATTATTATAATGAATAATTTCAATCCTCGGATCTTTTGGTTAAAAATATATTATTATAGGGGTTTTTATTATTTTGATTGTAATTATTTTATATTCATTGGGTTGAAAATTCAATTTAAATGAATTGTTCCAAAACATACATTAAAGATATTTGATAATAAATAATATTTTATTAAATGATGTAAAATTAAAAAAAAATTCATTGCAAAATTGAATTGGATAAGTTTTAAAAAATAATAAATGATCATATATGGAATTTTTATCCTTTAATTGTTATTTTACTAACCACTAAGGATTAGAAACATGGATGTATTGATAATTGTCAAAAGGTTTAATGAAGGATACAAACAAAATGATAAGGGTGAAGGGCGATCCAAAATTGTAAAATTGTATTTATATGAGATGATATATATACATTCAAATATTTTATTTTAATATAAAATATACATATCACTATAGACATAAAAAAAATTATATTAATTATAATTTTAGGAATGGTCAGGAGTGCCCCACCCCTCTCTTATAAATGGATGAATCATCATCTCATTTATTAGGAGATAAAAGGTTTTTTGATTTAAAATTACCAAACCAAAACTATTATTGACTCCCCAACTATCATAATAAAATCAATTATGTGTTATAATACTACTCATATAGTTCTTAAGGTGTACAATAGGAGGTAATTTGAAGGGGAGTTATTGTTCATAATCGAATGTTGTAGGTTTATATCTAATTCCACCTCCAATAAATATTTCTTAACCATGATACTATAATAAATAGTTTATCCCCAATATATTAATATGGTATTTTAATAAATTAATAACATATATCAATTTTCATACTCCATCAAATTGTTATGAAATCCATCATTTTTTAGTACATTAGACCAACTCCATGTGAAAAAATGAAATCTATTTTCCAACCCCAACACTAAAAATTACTTACACTAATGAATTTGATTTATATATATTTTATATTAATTTAATATTTATAATTATTATCATATCATATATCATTTACATTATTTCCTTTATATTTACTAAAAAACTATAATTTTTTTGTCCATTTCTGTGGAGTGTCACCTCTATAAAGAGACAAGATTAATTTTTTATCCTAACATCATCTAGATGATATATATATGTATTTTTAAAGAAATAAAATAGTATTAAATATATAATTATCATTAAATTATAAGAAGAAAACATACCTTATTTCTATAATTATTATAAAAAACTAAATCATTAGAGTAGTGTAATACCCCAAATTGCCTTCAGGTTTTTAATGTAGTGAATTTTATCATAACCATCTCTAAAAATTTTTAATGTAACAATTATTTTTTAAAACATAATTATTTAATTATAATTATTAATTTTTCATTGATATAAATAAAATAATGATCATAATAAACTTCCCAAATCCTTTTTTTATTTTTGATCTGAATAACATAAAACATATACTTTAAATATAATTGAATTTTTTATTTATAATATCATTATAACATATATAATACTGTTATTAATATAGTTTAAAAATAATTTTAATAATGTAATTAATTAAAATAAATTTATTAATTAGGAATACAATGAACATAATTGATATGTTTTATTCCATCTATGAGACATTATTTTAAAAATCCAGAGTTCAAGTGTTACTTCAAATGAATGTAAATAAATTTCAATATATTTAATATTATTTTAATTATGTATTTATATAAAAATAAAATAATTATAATAGAAGTATTATTTTTCCTTAAAATTAATTTCAATGGTAATAAAAATGGTACTTTTAATGGTATTGTTTTACTATCATTAAAATATTTAATGAATGATATATTTCCATGTGTATTTTTTAAAAGTCTTTTCCCTCAGATGTAATGGTTATTTAAAATACCTTTTAATATTCAATGCTTAATTTAATTAAAATACCTCATTCTATATAATTTTTTTATCCTAAAATAATTTCAATGGAATTTATATTTAAATATCTGAAAATTATTTCCTATGGGTATAATGATTATTTTGAAAACTATAAGATTGTAGGGGTTATGATTATGTTATAGATCTTCAGAATTTATTATGATGACATCTGGGATTTTTTTAAACATGGTAATTTGGGTGCATGACATCACTATAATGTATTATGTATGATTTATTATTGGAATATTAAAAAGAGGGTTATTCTATGTATTAACTTTATGGTTAAATAATGTGTAAGTGTTATTGTTACTCCAAGAGTAACCATGATATTTACTCCATATACTACTGTGATGGTTATTCTATTTTAAACAGTGAGGTGAATATGATTCATCAACTACCATATTTTATATATATATTTAATGGTGTTTAATGAATATTTTGTGAATTATCTTGGTATTGTATTGATTTTATGTATATTCAGTTTTTATTAGTGAATGATTTAACTTTGTAAAAATGTTGTTAAATATTTTAATAATATCAATTAAATTAATATTATTTATGTTTTTTCCTTTATTATTTCTTATTAAATGTTTTATGAAATTCATTATATAGTAATTTCAATTTCATGGGTATGAAAATTTATATTTTATAACCAAAAGATATTTTTAAGATGGATATTTTTTATTCATATACTAACTTTTTCATTCACTAGATCTTTATATTTATGTCTCTTATTATGATTTATTTTCTCATCCCTTTTTTTAAATTTTCAATAGGTATTTATGTCTATAGAGGCATAAAAATGAGGTAATAATGAAAATTGTAATGATATGTCATTAAATGAAAACATTATTCTATTTTATGATTTAATATATATATATATATATATATATATGTATGTTAAATTATAGTTTACACATAATAATATAGTGGTTTATTATATAAGAGTTATTACCTAACAGTCAAAAAACCACAATCCAAATTGATCATTGGTATTTAAATAAATATATTTCTAGTTTAAATTTAAAAAAATATAACATGAATAAGTTTAGATCCTTATATGATTTCAATACGACGTTCAAAGGTGAAGCAAATCACAATATGAAGATAAAAAAACATCACTGAAAATAATCTCGTAAGTATTATTAGGAGAAGATAAAATCCAATCAACTAAAGCGAATAAAATTAATATATATACCCTAGAAAAAATAAATCATTACAAAACCATGTCTTATAGATCAGGGAAACCAAAAAACAACTCAAATTAAATTAAAACTTATGTTAATTAACATTTATAATACCCATCAATTGTGAACAAATAACACATTACAATAAATATCCCTCCATCAAAATAATAATATATTACCATAATTTTTCTTTAAATAGAACACTTATAAAACTAAAATAATATATCATTCTCACTCAATCCCTAAAAATGATTTAAAGACCAAATTCCATTCTCAATTGACATCCTATTTTAATCAAAATGTACTTATCACCATAAATTTTACCAAATACCTCAGTCACATTTTATAAAAATACAAATATTATATCCTCATATTTTCCTATTTGTAACCAATTATAACATTCTCTAAAACTTAGTGGTCTATAAGGCCAAATGTGGTATAATTAAATATTGTTGAATATCTATCATGCTACTCTAATGTGACTAATATATATATGACACACTTAATTAAACAGAAAAGGCCTTCCCTAACTGACTAAAAAATTTGGAACTCAAATGAAATAATTATATATTTTATAAACCAACAACCATTTTTTTATTGTTTGATCTCACATATAATCTTGAAAAAATATACTTAAATAATAAATCCACCATATATATTAGTATTGTACGGTACCATTCCATTATTATCACCTATTTTTTATTGATCGTAATAATATGATTAATTAGAAAAAACTTATAATGAAAAAATATGATTCAGTAAATAAAATAGTGAGTGAGAACCTAATTATTAATTTAACAATGTCAATTGGAACCTCCTACAATAAAAAAAATATAAAACTAATAGCCTTAAATATTGAAAGGGATTCAGATAACAGGGTTTAGAGGTGACTGGGAATACAAGAATTATGTTGTTATCTGTTTGAGAGGATAATATTATAACGTTTTAAAAAAATAATTTAAAATCCAAATATGGTTGTATTACTACCTGAGAAATGGGATCATTATGAATTAACACCTTCTGTAACGCATGGAGGAATTAGCCCTCATATGACACTTCAATTCACTGTCTCTTGGAATAATAGTTAAAATCCAAGTGAGGCATTTAGTGTGACCAAGATCCTAATTTAAAAAATGTCCCATTTGGATATATGTGATACACATCCCTAGCCACCCAAATTACATAACAACCTTTGTAAAAATTAAACAATACCCTTTTAAGAACCATTAATTATAAATTTCATCAACTTTTTTATGATTTAGTTTGATGAACAAATCATTAATACTATGAATCTCATCATATTGGAATCCCATAGGTCATGGTGTTAACACCCCTCTAACAATGAATTTTAAACACCCAATTATCTTCTCCCTGTATAAATTCCCATGTTATAAAATTAGCAATAAAATGTATCCACTAACTCTACCCAAATACATACCTAAATTTTTATCATTAATATGAAAATCCTTGAAATTACTAACTATCAAAAAAAATTAATATAAAACTAATGGAATGGCTGAAATCATTGATTAATGTTGTATTATCAATTATCAACAAACATCCCTTCCTAAAACATAGTAATAAATTTTCCTATGAATTATACATCAATCAATGATGATAGTTGTTTGAAAAATAAATTATATATTTAACTAACATCGTACAACAATAAAAAAATTATAAATGTCGTTAGAAATGATCAACATAAAATTTTAAAAAAATAAAAGTAGGGTATGAGAAATTTATTAGGTGTGATACAACTACGTGATGTTTTCACAAAACAATGTAATGATCCAATACTAAAAAAATTAAAAATTCTCTCATTATAGGGTTGTATCTGCCACCTACCACCTCCATTATCTAAACAAAATACAATTATGGTCCATCTATCATATATCGACATTATGAGAAGTTTTATGGAGAAAAAATATAAATATACACATAGTGGGGGAATCTACCAGGGCATATGACAATCCTAGATAGATCTAACAATGTGATATATGAAAAGGCCATTGTAACGAAATCAATGTTTCTATAGTTCTAAATAAAGTAATAAAATTCCATTAATTACACATAATTAAAACATGTAACTATGGTATGTATATCAATAATTTAATAATTTACTACACGATTGAAGTAAAATGTTATTTAAAAAAATGATAACATGTTAAATGAACTAGTTATAATGTAATTTTTTATATTTCATTATTGTCAGACAAAAATAGAAATAATGTGATATGTCTATGAAACCTCATAGTAGTAAATCCATAGAAAATTAACAATCATCATCATCATTAATAAATAAAATATATTCTAATACCATAATAATATCTATAATTTCTTGGATTTCCCCAGTTTATTCATTTGTGATAATACAGTGTTTAGGGTGTTCTTGAAGGAAATAGATGCTTGTTTTAAGAGTTGTCCATTTTTTATAGTTTTTCAATCAGTGACATAGTGGAATTAGTGTTCGTAACTTAGGGAATCAGTTTTAGAGTGTCTTGTGTGACGACCTCGGTTAGTCAGGGGTGCCGGTGTGTAGAATTCGAGGGCATACATTTTGGTGAGTTGAGGGTGTCGGTGTCATCGATTCAGGGCGTCGGTATTTGGGCGTTAGTGATTCATGTCCTCCAGAATTCATTGTGTCGGTAGCTAAATGTCAGTGGCATGGCATCTATAGGAGACGTTAGTATCTCACCTGTCTTTGGGTCAGCATCGGTGACTCGTCCATTGATTACTCATTTCTAGTTTCTCCAATATTTCCTAGTTTTCACTATTCATTCCCTTTAACATCTTCTTTGGTGTAAACTGAGTTTAATGCCTTGTTTGGGTGTTTTTAGGTAGTTTAATGGGATATTTTGTATAGAGTTAATAACTTAATTCTCTAATGATATTTAGTTACTAAAACCGTGTGATATTTACTAAGAGTCTACATTAATGCTATATGACTCTATTATTTATTTAATATACGATCTGGTTCATCAATTCCCATTACTTTCCTTCCCAGTGGGATTTCTATTCAATATTGGTCCACAAAAATTTTTCCTCACTAGAAAAGACTTGCACCTATGATAGAGACCCATCTTTCTAAGTTTTCTCCAATATTCTTATTGCACATGTTATCACATATTTTAGGTGCAATGTGGTGTTTTGGTCTCTTGTTGTCATAGCTAGGGATTTCTTATAGCTCTATTTGACTGTTAATCATGCAAGGATGGTGTACAAATCGTTATGTGGGAAGAAAGAATGATTCCTTTAAATAAAAAGTAATAAATGGGGGGATTGGAATATGTTCAAAAGGTAATGGGGTCAATGAATTAACGGGATGGGAGTGGATTTATGCTAATTGCATGTTTTATTAGTTATACATGATGTTGATGTTATATATTTTGGCTATAAATCTTTATAAAAATTATGGTTGTTAGTGGTATTTGACTATGCATGGGTGAGGAATTATTATTGTTGATGATTCCTTATAAATAATTGGAGAAAATAAATATCTGACTAATCATGTACACTCGATTCATTAAATGGATGCCCCATGATGAAAAACCATGAGTGATGACTCATGTTTATCAATATGTATTAAAGAATAGTGTTTACTAAATACTAATACATCATTTTCGATTGTTTTGGATGTGTTCTATGTTCTGTTGGGTTTTTTGACATTGTATGAGTTGTGTGTGCTATCATTAGGAGCAAGATAATTGGTACAGGGGTGGATAGAGTGGTTGGACTTGTAAATGGGTAAGGGTAAGATTGTGCATTGGTGCTATAGTTTGGGGGTGTTTTGATGTGGGATTTGAATATGGGGTGGTACATGAGGTGTGTTGGAATCATAGATTAGGACATTGATTGATTGTAGAATGGATGGACTTGTAGGAACTGGTGCTTCCTTCTTATGTTTTGTGACCTTGAAGAGACATTGGGAAGTAAGACTACAATGTGGTTATAGACTTGTTATTCAGTGGGACTGCTTTTGGGAATTTTTTGGGGTAGTGGGGCATCATGTTTGTGTTGTTTCAGTAATTCATGTAAATAGGTGTTCCAGGAGTGGTGTTATTGTGCAGTAGGAATACCATGTTAGGTTTTGAGTACACGATTGTGTGGTATAAAATAGAGTAATGACAGTTGGTAGTGGATTAATGGGTGTTTATTGAAAATTGGGTTGCGATGTGGGACTATAGGTTGGTTGTTATCAGTTGTTTTTATAAATGTGTGTATAAATGGAAATGATATACTTTGGTCTCTCATCCCTAAATCAATTTTGGTAGTACCAAATAATAATGTGTGCTTGTTTCTGTGTGTATGTTTGATTAGGTTTATCGCCTTCACAGGCGGTCACAGATGTTGTATGTGGAAGTTTCCCTATGCAGTGTTTGAATAAATTAAATTTAAACAGTTACCTAATTTACGGAATGTGGTTAAATGAAAAATGGGTTGGGAATATGCTTTGTAAGTGATTGTTTGTGTGGTTGTGTACAAAGGGGTAGAAGCAAAGGTTGTTTGTGTGGGGTGGTTGTTGTTTTTGGGACACGTTTCATGGACTGAGTGTTTTCTTACCAATATGAATTAATATTAGTTCCTTGTGATTTTCTATATACACCCAAAACTTGTTAATAAATATATTATGAACACCCCATTTCATGGTGGAGGGTTTATTTCCCAACATCAGGGAGGGAGGATGGATGGTTGGTTACTGACATTCTTCCCCGCACCCTTATCCTGGTGTTTACTACTCCATCTAATCCAGGAAGGCTTTAACAGCTTGAGGCTTTACATAGTCATTGATTTTGTTGATAGGTTAGTTGTGTATGTGGGTCCTAGGTGTTTGATGGCCATTATTGTTTTCCCATGAGTCTTCGGGTTGGGGAACATTTGTGTTTTAGTGAGAGGTGCGGTTTTTGTGGACAATGTGTCAAAATTAGAAATTTGTGGTGTAGTTGTGGAACATGTGTCGAGGGGTATATATTCTATGTGGTTTGAGGCCCTAGTGTGTGAGGGAAGGATGTGGAAGTGGGAAAAAAATTTGGAAGAGTGGTATCATCAAGATGATAGCTATTTCTAATGAGTAGTTAATAAGTATTAAATTTGTGTGGGGTACCCGAATGTCAAAGTCCTTATAGTACTAATTTTCTTTACATATGTTATTTTGTTAGTGTGTCGTGGTGAGGATGGGCTAGTCAGCAATCCATGGTACGTGCTATGAGGTTCTGTTGTTATATCATAGTGGCATTAATATGTATCCCCCACTTGTGAATGTGTGAATTTAGTTTTCCAAATGGGTATACATGTATAATCAACCTAGGTTTGTAAAACTATTTATTCCGGTATCCAAGAAGACTTTTAGGATCGTTATGTTCATTACTATCTCGGTCATTGGGATAGTTACAATGTTGTTTCTTAGACTCTTTATTTTTGTATCATACATTAGGACTTTGGTTGTAATTTTGTCTCAGTTTAGGTTTATATCATGCATGGGTTGGATGTTCGATTCCATTATATAAATTTTTGGTATTGTTGAGAATTTTAAAAACTTATCTTTCGATCATGTATAAATTTAAAGGTAAATACATTCCATTTGGGGTGAGAATATATTCCATTGGTTCTAGTCACAACTCTATGGCCAATTAAATGGGGGACACAAGAGTCATTATCTATTAATCATCTTGAAGATGGAAGGGAAAGGAAATTTTTCACACCTTCCATCATCTTAAAGAAGTCTGGTTGTGATAGAATTGAATCAAAGAATATGATTTAGATTTATGATGGATTTCAGAGTTATGAAAAGTGAGGATTTCATGGGATGGCTGGAAAACGATATTTGGAAATCATGATTCATGATAGAGGGTAGGGATGACCGACTTGGACACAAGATTTTAGACCCCCCTAGAGATTGGATGTATGAACTCTATATCTACTAATAAACCATGTGTGTCTATGCTGATTTTAGGATATAGACCCCAGGAAAAGTAAATTCTACATTATAGCTTATGTTATTGTGTGTCTTATATGTTTTAGAAATTTAATTTTAAAAAAAAGTTAAAATAAATCATACAGGGAAATTTAAATACTACTCGGGTGGAGGAGTACCATGTTGAAATATTCAGATATGGAACCTGAACGTCACCCATGTGTGGTATAAGTAGTTGAGGCCCATTAGGATGACCTTTTTTATTAATGAAGGGATGATTAAGAGGAGGAAGATAACTTGTGTCCATAGAACATCTGTTCTTCCCATCAGTAGACCCTAGGGAAGTATGAATGCAGCGTTTTAGACCCAAAGATAGAGAGCATGATTAATGTGCTGAAATTCACCATTACCATGATATACGCACTAAGGGAGTCTTGGTTTCCCCAATTAGTGATCCAGATGCGAGGAGAAACATGTCAGTGGTGGATTATTTACCATGGGGAGAGGAATGAGATCAGTGTCACATATGAAGACATTGAGAATGATTTTTGGGAAGATTTTCATTCATCAACGATGATGGCTGAGAATCAATACGAGCTACCCTCCCTCCAGCAGTTTATTATGTCAGTGAGGGAACATGGGATAAATTTCAAGGATATAATACGCTCGGCATCACATCTATTTCAAGATTAGGAGTTGCAGGTGTGACATTTGGAAGAGGCATTATGACCATCTCTATATTATGTTGTCACTCCATTTACTCTACCGACATACATAGATGATCAGAAGCCAGACAATATGGTAGAGAGGATTAAATTAGAGAAAAGTGTACCATGAGAGGGGAGCTAGCCATGTTCGTGAATTTTAAGGAGGTCAGATGTTGGTCTCTCGCATCAATGACTTCCATGATTCATCTAGTAGAGAGTATGCCTTAGTAGTTCCAGTTCATATCTTTTATTACACGCCATTTCTTCATGGTCATGAGACTGAGGTGCATAGTTTATGGTGGTTTTTTGAAATCATTGGAACTATTTCTCATTTATAGCTCAATAATGTGGGTGTGCCTAGGTCCAAAACCTACACCATAAACAGCAGTTTTCGGTCCGGATTTTCCAGTAGCACGGGTCGTGAACAACATCCCAAATGATGGTAGACAATTCTTGAGGAGATTGACCTCAGATTCATACTCATGAACATCAACCAGGTCATGGTCAATAAGTTGTTAAATAGCTGGGTGTAGAGAATCATGGTGTGTGATGTTGGACGCCATCAAGGAACCAATTCATGCGGGCCGAAAGGCTTTTCGTGGAATGATCAATCTGATTAGAACCTATTATTTTTCATTATTTGATTCCAGAGCCTCGCACTACATTATTTATCCTAGTCTATCCCTTTCTATGGGAGTAGAAGTTGTGGGGCTTCTTTCTCTGCTAGTTTTGATTATGCTAGTTATAGGTCAGACTAGTTTGATTGATGTTTTTGGATGTATACTGATGTTTGGGAAACTTAGTCTAGTGGGAATCTTCTTCTGTAGATTCATCCATAAGATGTCACCCTAGGATTTGATTTTTTTTGTTTATTGTAAATTCTATTAATGACTTATTACGATAAAGTGTTTTATTTTCTGGTGGTGAAGACCAGTGCATAGTATTTATTGGTGAGCAGGACATTTAGGTGGACATTCGGTATGTGGAGCCTCTTCTCTCCTTGATGGCAATGATATCATTTATATTAGTGGACACAATGATGTTGTAGGTTTTTGGGTAGTAAGACATTTCCATGATTTATTCCTATAGGATGTTATGAACCTACCCCCTTAATGTGTTTTTGAGTTCATAATAAACATGAAACATTGCTCCAGAATGATTTTATTGGCTCCGTACCATATGGAACCATATTAGATGAAGTAGTTGAAAATTATGGATTATGAAATGATGAGAGAGGTATTTGTCCATCTATGTGTATAACATTGGGGGTGATCTTGTAGAGTTTGTAAACAAGGAAGATGGTGATATGAATTTGTGTTGGTACTATCAAATATTGAACCAATTAATTGTCGAGAACTGGTACCCCCTTCCGATGATAGACGCTCTTTTCGACTAGCTAAGTGGAGTAGTTTGGTTCTCTATGACAGATCCCTAGTGCAGAAATAAAAATTTGAAGGTGAAGGATGGTACTTCACAAAGACTGTTTTTTATGAAGGTATAGGAATTTCATGTTCATGCTAATGCCCTTTGGCATTACGAATTCACTATTTGTATTCATGGGGATCATGAACTCTGTCTCTTGAAAGTTCCTATAAATGTTATTCATCATGTTCATCAATGATGTTATGGTTTACTCAAAGATGGAGGGGATCAAGCTGAGCACCTCAAGATATTCTTGGAGGTCCTCTAGCACCACCATATCAATAGAAGGTTTTCTATGTGTATGTTCTTTATGGGAGTGAGTTACTTACATGGACATGTGGTGTATCAGTAGGGGATAATAGTGGAATCATCAATGGTCAAGGTGGTTTTTTATTAGGTATAAAACAAGAACGTGGTAGTGGTTCACTGCTTCTGGGGTCTAGTTGGGTATTATCGAAGGTCTTTTCCCAGTATCTATTGGGTTGTGGGTCTGTTGATATCTTTGTCCTAAAAATACCAATCCTTCCTGCTAAGGGATCACTCTAATGTATAATTAAGCTACCTAATGGGGAATCAATTTTGTCCCCTGATGCCTAGTATTATTGAGGATGGGGTTATGTTTATGTTGTGTTATGATAACTCTAGTCGAGGTATGGCATGTATACCGATGCACTAGTACAAAGTGATATTTTATGGGTCGTGGTAGTTATTTCTACCTGAAATTATCTATACTACACATGATTTCAAGCTTGTGGAAGTCATGTTCACTTAGATGTACTGGAAAAATTAAATCATTGGGGTGTTCATTGTGGTATTCATAGATCACAAGAGATTCAGGAAAATCCTCTCCCAGCGAGACCTGAACTTGTGGTGGTGAAGGTGGATGTAGTTTCACTATGAATACAATGTAGAGGACTCTTACTCCTATTTAAAGGGTAACATGGTGGATTATGCCTTAAGAATTTTTTTTCAAAATGACATAGTTCGAAAATCCATGGATGCTCAGAAGGAAATAGAGGAGATGGCCTCATTACCTCTGGATGTGAGATTAGATGAAAACAGATGTTGTCTATTTCATATGATAGTGATGTCTTCCTTAATATGGATGGTCAAGGTGTATTAGTTGGGAGACTAAGAGGCTGATTTGATGTGTGATCGCACAGTACTAGGTGATTCTCTTGAGGGATGGACAGAGGATAGAAAGAAATGGATGTTGTTACAAGGGAATATATATTTTCTAGTGGAATTGCATGAGATATTTCTAGGTTAGTTCAATATCTCACCCATTAAGTTTAATCTAGGATTATATAAGATTTACCGAGGCTTATGAGAATATTTTGGGTGTCCCAAGTTGAAGCGGGCAATGGTGGAGTTTTTGGAAAGGTGCCTACTGTGTCAGTAGTTGATGGCTATGAATCATTTACCTAATGGTATTTTGAATCCCTTAAACATTCCAGAGTGGAAGTGCGATGAAATATCTATCGATTTCATCAAACAATTAAACAAGAAAAGGGTAGTATTCAGTGATATTTGGTTAGTAGTGGATAGGTTGATGAAGTCAGCTTATTTCATGGTGATCTACGAGTCAAGCATAGTGGATGCCTTAGCACAATGTTATGTGGATAAGGGGGTGCGGCTGCATGGGGTACCATGATCCATTTTCTTGGATTTGGATACATGTTATATGTTGTGATTCTAGTTGGAATCTTTAATTTAACATGATTTTTAGTCTATTTTATTAATGAAACCCAATGGTTACATGATATGTAATCTATTTACATGGAGTGTAAATGTTGTGTACATGGATTTTCATCCAATTTTCCGTTAATAATCTATATAACCCATTAAATATTATAAACATACAAAGATCTAATTGACTACTTATATTTATTTTCACGGTTTCCACTAATTTAAATAAAGATACATCTCTTAAAATTACATCATTTCCCCAAAAAATCTCATCATGTGGATTATCTCTTATATTATCATATTTCCTCAAAAACTCATACCGATTTTATTCAAATGAAAGGTATATAGGATGGGAACACAAAATCCTTTGTTAAAAATGTAGAAAAATATAACCAAATTATATGGAAACAAAAACTCATATATATACATAGCAGGAATGATACTGGATCCAACAACTTCCCCACCATAAAATAGCACATCCCTAATGTATCGCCCAGACCCTAGTTACCCAGAGTTAGGGAATTATTACATAACATTGTATTGATACATGAAAGCAGGTACTAAAAGTCCGATCAGTTTAGTAGCCTTGGTATACTTGATACACTCATATGTTTTACATTACATCAGGAAATAAAAACATCAAAAAAAATTTCCCCATTGACCACCCTTATATCCTTATCCTATCCCTACATGTCAACCATAAAATATTTCATTACATCCTGGGAAAAATAAAACATAGATGGGGTGAACTCAAATTCAATGTAAGGATAACAATATAGTAGAAACATTCATAAATAATCATTAACATTTAAGGAAATGTATAAGAGAAAAAAAATCTTTTAAACGTAACATCACCATAATATGGAAATGATAAAATAAAATAATTCCATTTATTTATCCATATGGATGTTCTACTAGATGAATAATCAAATGCAATATCAATATCCACTTTCATAATGATGGAATTCTTAATGCCAGACTTCATAACAACATATTCAAGGCCTTGTTCCAAGACTACAAATAATATTTTTTCATGGCCTTTTTCAAGGATACAGTTTTGTCTCATGAGACCTACTGATGCATCGAGGAGCTATATCGGGCTCCACCCATTACTTACTATGTCCAATTCATTTCTCATAAGAAAAGTTTTAAAAATAACATAGACATTTGTATTAAAACAGGCATACGAAATGTCAATACATTTTCCATAAACCATGAATGGTGTAAAAATAATACATCCATTGTCAAACATATCAATAATCCTTCAATACAATATTATCAATTTGTATCATAATAAATCAACTTCAAACATGTTTAAATTCATTAAAGGATGTTGATAGAGATGAAATAAATTTTTTTGTAGAGATATATGTCCTATTTTGAAATCACTTAAATGTATTATAATTATAAGAGAAAAAAATTATTTTGAAAATATACTTATAATCTTGTATGGGAAGTTTTGATGATTTTATAATGGCGAAAATAGCCGCAGCTGCCATATAAGTTAACAATAGACATTCTTACATTAACTTTGTCATGAAGGTCATAATGTACCTTGTTTGGAAAATAATGGAATTATTCCTTTCCAAACATATTTGGTCAAATAAGGAAATAAATGACTTGAACCCATAGTCTAGTAAATATTAGAATTGTTCTGAGTTACATTTTTTAGAAACATTGATGTGTACGATAAAGAGTTCCCAGTAAATACTTATTTAAAAACATCCTTGGATAATAAAGAGATTGTAAAATTAACCCTTTCCTTGTACTTTTCCTTCGTTGATAGTATATTAACCACCTGTATAATAGTGAAAACAGTGTTATTAAATTATAAAAGAATAATATACATAAATTTTATATCATATATGGTCTTATAATATTTCTTTGTTAATAATAATTTAGTAGTATCAACATTTCGGGTGTTAACTGATCTATTTTCCTTTATATAATTGGTTACGTGATTCAAGTTTGTTATGGATAGGATATATATGATTCATATATGTAATTATATTATGTTCATAAAAATTATTTTTATTCAAAATATGAATATTAATCTTAAGTGATTATGATGGGGAATGAATCTCATCACGTTCGGGGAGACGGTAATCCTTACGTACGAACGAGCGACAATATCATTATATTGATTGTGAAATAATATGTAATTTTATGGTATATCATATATACCGAATCATTAACATGTTATATTTATTATTTAAATCATTTATACTCATTATCAAATCCATCCAAAAAATTATGTGTTTGAATTACAAATTACACCACGACGTGGACACGGTAAGACGTACGGATGCACGTTTGGTGGCACTATCAATAATATGATATATAGAATATTGAATATGGATGTTCCATTTTTTTAAAAAAAATAATATTATATGCAAGATACTGGTGTTATTATTTTTAAATGGAAGAAATAATGAAAGTGGAAATGGATGAAGAAAATAACTTGCAAGAGGTGATGAAATATATACCTCTTCTTCAGGGGCTTCCTTTTGATTTGATAATAATGTATCCTTAGGATGTCTATTGGACCAATGAAAGACCTATAGTATGAAGGGAGGAATGTAGGTAGGATAATTTTTCAGGGGTTGGTCGAGCCAAATGGCATTGGCGCTGTGAAATTATGATTAGGGGAAGTACACTTTTATAAGAGAGGTGATGGTATCTTTAGGAAATGTTTAAAATATTATTTTATAATAAAATATTTTTTGGATTATAATGCTTCAAAAATGAATTATTTCAAGGCTAGAGTGGGGATAGGTCTAAAAAATCTCAACCAATAGGTTTTGGATAGGATTAGGTCACCATATTAACATTATCTTTTAGTTTTAAATATTAACTAAATAGTTTTTCATTTACCATGTCTCGTTGTATTTTTATAATATATGGTTAATAAACATACTATAACTATCCAAGCGAACCCCATGTGTTTCCCTATTAATATATATAACCTTATACATGTCTATTGGCTAAACCATAGATTTTTAAGAATAATATATCATTTTTTAATATAGTGTTTGTTTTAAAAACTCAATTATGTCAATTTCAACACTATTTAGTATTTTAATTTTTTTAAAAGCAATGAAAACTTTAACACATTGAATAAAATTGATTTAATCCCCTCAAAATTCTATATTAACCATTAATTCTTGTGGAATTCATCATAATTATAAATTTACAATTATTTGGATATTTATAATATCAATTATATTAATATTTCATTATAATGTTAATTACGACATCATCATTGTGTCATAAATGAATTAAATTATTTAAAGTCTAAAAATTATAAATTAAATATTATTATGTAGGAAATATTTTTAGATTTCTAATGAATATTTATAGCGAAATTTGTTTTGATTTTAACCCTATATTAAAAATTATTTTGTTATTAAAAATTGAATTTAACTCATTTAACTCATTATTAAATAAAATAATAATAAATGTCCTAATCTAATCCAAATGTACCAAAAGGATCATATTTTATTCCTATGTTTGTTTTTGGTTGAATTAAACTTATTCAATAGAATTTGTACATGTTTTAGTGAAATTATAATATCATTTTTACCCTTAATTACCCAATTTACATTTAACCGTAGTAAATAAAAGTCAAATGTTACTTTTCACAAAAAATTATTTATATCTTATTGAAAAAAATTTTACTTAATTCAATCAACAGTGTGTCTCATATTTTGGAAATTCAACTCACAGATGTGGTAAATTTATTTTTTATTCATATTTGTTAATGCTCTTAGATGGTGGGTAAAAGACGGTAAAAAGTACAAAAAACTTTATATATCCAAACATATTATAAAATTAATCCAACGGATTAAACTGAACATGTAAAGGTATTATTTATCTATTTTTACTAAAAATAAATTAAAATAATATAAAAAATTATTTAAATAATAAGACAATTTTTATTATTAATTTACTCTTTTTAACTATTCATGAAAAATTGAATGTTTTTAGAAAAATAAAAAATATTCACCCTAAGCATTATTTCGATATTCCAAATTATAAAATGATGTCCATTTTGAAAAATGAAATTTATAATATTTCAAAAATTTGGTATTAATATTCATAACGTCTAGTTTGATTTGTCGTGGTTTGGTAAAACTCTATGTTACGTACAATGCAAGCTATTGCATTATTCAAAGGCAACCATACTGTGGAAGCTTGGGGTGTTACATTATACAATCATTAAAATAAAATCTTCCTCGAAATTTTTAGAATATCACTACATAATAATATTTGGGTGGTTTTTTATCATATGTTTCACGGGTTCCCGCATTACCTCTTTCATCTTATGGTTTGTCCATAGAACTTTTACCAGAATAGTCATCTTGGTTCTCAGGCCTTATTCTCTTGTATCAGGAATCTTGACAGGCTCTTCAAAATAAGATAGATCAGGTTCCAATTCAATTTCATCATAGGTGAGTGCATTCATTGGATCGAGAATGCATTTTCTCAATATTGATACTTTCAACACATCATGAACTTTGGAGAGACATGGAGGTATTTCAAAACGATAAGCTACATCCCCAATTCGTTCTAGAATTTCAAAAGATCCGATATACTTTGGACTCAATTTATCCTTCTTACAGAATCATATAACACCCTTCCATGGAGATAACTTCAATAAAACATTATATCCTACTTGAAATTGGAAATCATTCCTCTGATTATTGGCATAGCTATTTTCCCTACTTTGAGCTGCTTTGATATGGGCTTGGAAAACCTTCACCTTTTGCATTATTTCCAAGACATGTTCTGGGCATATGAGTTTTATTTCACAAACATCATCCCAAAAAGTTGTTGTGAAACATCTCTTTATGTAAAATGCTTCATATGGTTCCATCTAAATACTTGAATGGAAGATTTTGTTATAGGAAAATTCTACCAGAGGCAGATATTGATCCCACATACCTTGAAAGTCCAAAGAGAAAGATCTCAAAATCTATTATATCGTTTGAAAAGTCCATTTTAATTGTCCATCAGTTGGAGGGGGGTATGCATTGCTCAAATGAAGTTTTGTATCCAAGGCCTTCTAATGAATTTTCCCAAACCATGATGTAATACGGGGATCGAGATCAGAAATAATCGATTTTGGTACACCATGGAGTCTTACAATTTCATTAATATATAGTATTTATATCCGTTCAAGTGGTAAATATTCTCTTATAATAAGAAAATGTGTTGACTTGGTAAGAAGATAAACAATGAAAAATATTGCATCATTCATTCTAGGAGGATTAGGTAGCCCCATGATATATTCCATCGTAATATTATGCCTTTTCCACTCACATATCAGAAGAGGTTTCATGACTCCTCTAGGAGATTTCCCTCCAGCTTTCACCTGTTGACAAACCATACATATTGACACAAAATCAGAAATATCCCTCCCCATGTTGTCCCACCAAAAATTTTCCTTAAAATCTATATACATCTTGGGGCTCCAAGTGTGTATAGATAAATTCGAGCAATAAACATCAACAAAAAATCTACTCTTTAGATCAGGTGTGTAAGGAACACAAATTCTTCACCCAAATTTTTTAATTTCATCATCATATATGCAGTCACTCAATCTCCCATCATTCAAAGCATTAATCTATTTTTGAAACTCTCCATCATCAGTCTGAAAACACTTTATCCTTTCTAGTAATGACAGTTTGGAAAACAATTGAAAATTTATTGATGTTTCACCTACCATGGTTATTCCCATATACATCTTTACTAGATCCTTGAATGTAGAATCCCTTTCAACTCTCATCTTGTTAAAAAATCCATGATCCTTTCTACTCAAAGAATATGCTGATTTATTTTCCATCCTTGGGTGGTAGTGTATAGTTAAATCATAATCCTTGTGTAGTTCAAGCCGTCTCTATTTCCTCATATTAAGTAATTTTTGTGAGAAAATATACTACAATCTCTTGTGATCAGTATAAATATCACATTTTCACCATAGAGATAGTGTCTCCAAATCATTAGATAAAATATTACAACTAGTAACTAATGATCCTAAGTGTGATTGTATTGATCATCAATTTTTAGCAGTCATGATGCATAGTCAATAAATCTATTATTTTTAATAAGGACGCCAGAAATTAAATCTTTGAAGCATCACTCTAAATAAAAAACCCATCGTTCCCTAATTGTTGAGTCAAGATAGGAGCGTTGACTAATCCTATCTTCAGTTCATCAAAACATTCTTCACACAATTTGTATCAAACAAATTTAACCCCTTTAGGTATGATATTGGTTAATGGGTTAGCCCATCGGGCAAAATTCTAGATGAAACATCGATAATAACTTGGTAAACCAATAAAATTCCATACCTTAGTTATACTCGTCATTGTTGGCCATTCTTGGATTACATTTGTCTTTGAAGGGTCAATAGTTATACAATCATTATAGATGATATGTCCAAGAAAATAAATATCCTGAATCTAGAATTCAAACATGAAAAACATCCCATATGATTCATTTTATTTGAGTGTTTTCAAAATAGTTCACATGTGATTTTCATGATCTTTGTAGATTTTAAGTATACTAAGATATCATCAATAAGTGACCCTACAAATTCATCAATATATTCCATGAAAACACTATTCATTAAATCCAGGATGATATAGGGTGCATTAGTCAATCTAAAATGAATTATTGTATTCTCATAATGCCAATTCCTGGTTCAAAATGTTGTTTCCAGAATTTCTTCCTTATTCACACATACCAAATGATATCGAGATCGAATATCAATCATCTAAATATATTGAGATCTATGAAGTTGGTCGAATAAATCATCAATGTGTGGTATGGGATAATTTTCCTTTATTGTTATTGCATTGATGTCCCTCTAGTCAATGCACAGACTCATAAAGATATCTTTCTTCTTAACTAAAAGGGCATGAGATCTCTATGGATAAACAAAAGAGAGAATAGATCACTTATTATTCAATTAATCTAGTTTTTTCTTTAGTTCCACTAATTACACAGTGGCAATTCTATTAGGGGTCTTAGATATGGGCCTTGAAATAGGAATTTAATCATTGGAAAAATCAATTTCTTGTTCTAGATAATGTTTAAAGAAATGCTCTAGAAACACATTAACATATTCATTCACAACAGGTACGTCCTCTATTTGAATATTCATTTCCTCACCCATAGTTATTTCATTCTATTTTTCCCCAATAATTAAATTTAATAGAGCTCCAGGTGGTGGAACCAGATAAGAATTAGATGGTGAAATTTCTTATCTAAAGATAAGGTACTCCATTTCATCATCGAAAATTTTAACCTCATTCTTCATTTAAAATATTTTTTCATCATGGTCGGAAATCCAATCCATTTCGACGATTATATGAAATTCAATAATGTGTATGCCGATGATATTAGAAGATAAAGAACATTTATATTACCTTGTTGGAACAGATTAAAAATACTTTGTTGCAATGATAATCCCTTAGGAGTTTTTGAATTACAACACCCTTGTTATGTAAAATTGAAAACACATAATTTTCATAGAAAACATGGATGATAGGAAATGAGGATATGATTTAGAATCAAATAAAGAATTCTCTAAACTTTAAGAAACCATTAAATTACCTTCCACCATGTCATTTAGAGCATCAACATTAGTAGTAGTGATCACATAAGCATGGCCTTTCTCCCTTGGCCTTTTATTATGTTAGTTCCCTTGGCGCATATGACATTAATTTTCATAATGTCCCTATTCTATATAGTTTTATCATTCATTGCTGAAAGCCTAATTCATTCATTTACAATCACGAGATAGGTGGCCTTTTTCTCCACACTTGTAATGGACTCCCATTCCCTTCAGGGATGTACATAGGTGTTTCTTCCAGTATTTACAGCAGGATGGATATTAAAATTTTCCCTTATTCCCCTTATATCTATTTATAGAGTGATAATCAGATCTATTTTTCTCTTTCTTTTCTTTGAAGTCATAAGACATAGAGAGTTATTTTTTTTTTTGACTTGATAGCCCCTATGAAAATGTCTCCATATGATGGGAAGGATTGTGTGGCTAATGCTCGATGGGTAAATGGTTTTAACCCATCAATTAATCGATTAATATTTTTACTTGGGTATTGTATATAATATTCCACAAATCTCCATAGCCTTGTAAAGATAACCTCATACGTTTTGGCATTCCCATCTTCTTTTTCCCTCAGACTCAGAAATTGTCTTTCCATATCAGCTCAATGGTCACGAGGAAGGTATTTTTCTATGAAAATATCCAGAACTATATCCATTACATGCTCGATACTTATTCATCAACCCTTCTGTTTTGGATTAGTTACCACCATTGATCTTCATCTCCTGTGAGGTGATAAAAGTCCATGAAAACTTTTTCCCATTGGCTACAACCCAAATCATAAAATGTTTTCTCTATTTAATTTATCCATTTCATAGCTACTAATGGATTTGTACTACAATTGAATATTGGTGGTTATTGCCTCATTAGATGTATTACATTAATCCTATGATTTGTGGATCAGGGTGCTCCATACGGGTAAGGATATTATTCATTATGTGAGTGAGTTTTCCTAGTATAGTGAAATGTAGTCAGCACCAGTTGCATCACCATCTCCACAATGATGTCTTGAGTAGGAGGGAAATCCCTATATGGATTACGTGCATTTATATAGTTTCCATTCCTTCTACAAGGTACCATTTCTAAACAATGGAATACAGTAGATTAGTTTATGAATCATAATACATAATTCAAAACATCTAAAACACATAACATAAATTGATCAATTAATGGATATAATCCATAATCATTAAAAAAATGTTTTCGTTGAGGAGGTATATACTCATAAATACTTTATAATGATTTGTAATGAAATTCTGAATTATCCTAAGCATATCCCCTAGGAGTTTCATACCAAGAGTGCCGCAAGGCCCGTTGTCATATACCAGGATACCCAGGGTAATGCCCAACACTCTATTTCAGAGTGTCCACTCCAAGGTACATATGTTATAGGGCTACCTCGACCTGTTCATATCTAGACTAAGATTTATTGTTGTAAAATAAACAAAAATCTCTACATTACCAATATTATAGGAAGTTATTCTATAACAATCCTAATAGTCTATCATATGGTAATGTGATCTAATCGGAGATTATCTAAATCTAGAATCCAAGATTTGTACTAAAACTCAAACTGATACCAAATATGACACCCCAAACCCAATAACCCATAGACACTACATTATTACATAACATTGGAATGATATAAGGAATAATGTCACGAAACACCAATCAGTTTATTACCCTTGGATGTATTAGATACATTCATACGTTTTATAGTACATCATGAAATAAAAACATCAGAAACATTTTTTCCTCATTTACAACACTAATATCCCTATTCTATCTCTACAGGTCATCTATAAAATATATCTTCAAATCCAAGGAAAAATAAAACATAGAAAGGGGTGAGGTCAGATGCTCAGTTAGGATAACAATATAGTGGAAGCATTTATAGATAATCATAATAATTTAAGGCAGTGTAAAACACTAAAAAATCCTTTTATACATTAAAATCATCATAATATGGATATTTTAAAATCAAATAATTCAATTTACATATTCACAGGGATATTCTACTTGTCAAATAATCAAATGAAATATCGATAGCCACTTTTATCATGATGGAATGCATAATTCCAGACATCATAACCATATTGTCAAGGCATTGTGCCAAGAATACAAATATTATTTGGTCAAAGAATTATTCCAAGACACTAGTTTGTCTCATGAGACCTACCAATTCATCATAGAGCTACAATGAGCTCCACCCATCAATTACTAATTCCAAACCATTCCACATATTAAATGTTTTATATAAAACATAAACATTCCTATTAAAACTAGAATACTAAAAGTCAATACATTATCCATAATACATTAATGGTGTAAAAATAACACATCCACAGTCAAACATATCACAAAACCATCAATTCAATATGGAAGATTTGTATCATAATAAATCAACTTCAAACAAGATTAAAATCTATCAATTAATGTTGACATACATGAAATCAAAACATTTTATAGAGAAATATATCTCTATATTTTGAAATCAGTTAAAAGTCATATAATTATAAAGGAAAACAATTATTTTGAAAATATTTTTATAATCTGGTAGGGAAGGCTTCGATGATGTTATAATGCAAAAAATAGCCCCACCCACAGTATAAGTTATAAAAAGACATTATAAACATAATTTTGTTGAGATGGTCATAAAGTACCTTGTTTGGAAAATGATGGAAAGATTCCTTTCAAAAAATATGTTGTAAAATAAGGGTATGAATGAATTTAACCCATAGTCTAGTAAATAGTAAAAATGTTATCAATTATATTTTCAAGAATCATGTCTGCGAATGATAAAGAGGCCCTAGTAGATACTTATGTAAAAATGAACTCAGATAATAAAGAGATTTTGAAATTAACATTTACCATGTACATTTCCTTATTTTATGGTATGTTAAACTCATATATAATAGTTAAAAAATTGTTATTAAATTATTCAATACTCATTTACATAAATATGATATCATATATGATCTTTTTATATGGCTTTGTTAATAATATTTTAGTAGTATCATCGTTTCAGGTGTTAACTGATTCGTTTTCCTTTATATAATTGGTTACGTAAGTCAGGTTTGTTATGAAAATAATATATTTGATTCATATATAGAATAATATTATATTCATAAACATTAATTTTAATAATAAAATTAAAATTATTCTTGATTGGTTGTGATGGGGAATGAATCTCATCGATTTTATGGAGACAATAATCCTTATGTACACATGATGGACAATGTCATTATATTGATGGTGAAAACATAGGTAATTGGATGGTATATCATATATAAAGAATAATTAACATGTTATATTCATTATTTACATCCATTAAACTCATTATTATACCCATCCAAATAATGAAGTGTTTGAATAATAAACTACACCACGACGTGGATATGGTAAGTCATACGTATTCCTGTATGGAGAATTTTTCATTCATATGATGGATAAATTAATGAATATGGATGTACCACTTTTATAATAATTTCAAATTATATAGAATATACTAGAGTTATTATTTTATATTTGAAACAATAAAGAACATAGTAGTAGAAGAAAAAAATAACTTGAAAGATGTGATGAAATATTTAACTCTTCTTCGGGCTCTTACATTTTATTTGATCTAAAGGGCTCATTATTTTATATTTCTAAACAATGGAAGGAATCTAGGATGATGGTAGGATCAGTTTTTTGGATATTTGGGTAGGTTTTTGCTGAGCCAAATGGCTTTGGAGTTGTGAAATTAAGAGAAGGTGATGTGCCCTTTTATAAGAGAGGTGAGGGTCACTTTTGGAAAAGCTTGAAATATTATATTTTAATAAAATAATTTTCATTTTATAATGGTTCCAGAATGATATATTTTTAGAATATGATGTGTATGGGTTGAAAAAATATCAAACCGTATGTTTTGGACATGTATTGGTCACCATATAACCTTATCTTGTAGATTTAATTCTTTGTCAAAAAGTTTGACATTTACCATGTCTCTTTGTATTTTTTTATTATATGGTTAATAAACCTAATAGAACAAGCCAACAGAACCCCATGCGGTTTAATATTAACATAAATATCCTTATATAAGTTATTTTTCCTAATCTTAGATATTTATGATTATTATATCAATTATTAATATAGTATTTGTTTTAAAAACTCAATTATGTCAATTTTGACAGGATTTAGTATTTGACTTTTTTTGAAAGCCATAAAAATGTTATCACATAAAATAAATTTTATTTAATCAACCCTAACATTCCATATTAACCTTGAAAATTATTGTAATTAATCAATATCTCAATTTACATTTATTCAGATATTTATAATATCATTTATATTAATATTTCATTGTTAAGGTAATTACTGTATCATCATTGTGTCATAAATAAATTCAATTATTAAATATCTAAATATTATAAATAAAATATCATTATATAGGAAATATTTTTAGACTTATAAGGAATATTTATAGCCGAACTTATATTGTGTGTAACCCAACATTAATTTTTCTAGTTATTAAATATTGATGTTAACTCTTTAAACTCTTAATTAAATATAATTATAATAACTGTCCTATTCTACACCATGTGGACCAAAATTATCATTTTTTATTCCTAAAATTGTTATTGGCCGAATTAAACTATCCAATATAATTAGGACATGTGTTTAGGTAATTATAATATCATTTTTACACTTAATTACCCAATTTTCTTTTAATCGAGGTAAATAAAAGTAAAAATTTACTATTCAACAAAAATTATTTTCATCTTTCTGAACAAAATTTTACTTACTGATGTCAACTGTGTCTCTCAGTTTTTTGATATTCAACTTATTGAAGATGTAAAGTTATGTTTTATGCAATTTTGTAAATGCTCCTAGAAGGTGAGTAGAAGGCGGTAAAAAGTTCAATAAATTTTATATATCTAAAATTATTATAAAATGACTCCAATAAAATGAATTGAACAAATATAGGTATTACATATCATTTTTGATGTAAAATAAATTAAAATAATATAACTAATTATTTAGAAAAATGTCGATTATAAACAAAAATGCAGTGTTTTCCACTAATCATCAGAAATTGAACGTTTTCAATAAATTAATTAAAATTCACCCTATGCTAATTTTGATATTCCGAATTCAAAAATAAAGTCCATTTTAAAAATTAAAATTTTAATAATTTTAAAAATTGGGTATTACTATTAAAAACTTCTAGTTTGATGGGTTGTGGTGTTTTAAAAATCAAAGTTGCATTCAATGCAAACTACTGCATTATTTAATGGGAAACGTATCGTGAAAGCTTGGGGCGTGACAACTAAGATACTCAAAAATCACTATGAGGTCTCTATTAAAATGTATTTAAAATATTTCGTATAGTATACTCTGTATCCAATGTCTAGTACTAATAAATCCCATGAATCTGCTAAAAAAACCATTACTGTAGTTATACATGGATGATATTTAGTTCTACAATCCACTACACATATCAGATTATCCTTAAAGAACACATATGCACAATTCTTGACATCTTCTACATCAATCACATGGAATGGGTCTGGATGTCATCTCTAAAGGTATGACACAATAATATTGTTATTCTTGGAAATTTAGTATTGTGGAATGGATAAATAGAATTTCACAGAATTATCAATTTATATTATCTCAATCATTCAAATATACCTAAGTGCTAGAAATTATTATATATGGATGCAATGTTTCACCAATCTAGGTGACACCCAAAAGAATAAACATGTAGAGAAAATGGGAATTATAAAGGTAATCTATGATGGCTAGTTTAAGATTTCTTCTTCTTTGCATAGTAACCCACTGTTATTTGATCAAAAAAACATGATCATATGTATCCTTCCAGAATCTATGCCGAACAAGTGATGACTCCTTAACATCCATCCTAATAAATGGTGAATGATACATCCATCCCTAAAAATACTTAAAATTTGAAATTTTTATCTATATCAAGAATATGATATTATATTCGAACACTAAAAGTTTTATATTAATATACAATGACATTAAAATATTTAAAACATATGATCGTAGAATATCCTCCTGAATTGGATTTTATGATCATAGTGACCATAATTCTAAGGATGATAGGATTTACACCAAGGATCCTATAATACTGGATCATTCAGAAGACACCTCCAGAAATGAAATGAAAAATGAGGATCCATATTCAAAATTATTCTCTTCAGAACAAAGCTAAATGAAACTACCTTTCACACATTAAGTCTACCTAGATCCTCAATTGTGATGGTTACTCTAACAGTTTATAAATGGGATAACATATTAATTTAAACCATAAAAACAAATATAGATCCGTCCATATGGTTTGAAATGGGTAATACTATCACCAAATCTATATTGACATCATCCCATTTCCACCCAACAATGGGAAAAAGCTATAAAATCCCGACTCGAGTCTATTCTCAGCGTTCACCTTCTGAGAATTTAAAAATAAATCCATGAATTCTTCCAAGTATATAATTATTCCTAACCAATAGTACTATCTACATATATCGTGATACTTATTTTCCAAAAAGTGATGCACATTCTATCTAGAAACGAGAAATTTCCCTATCAACTCCACACAGAATCCCATATGAACCCATAATTGGCAATATAGAATAAGGGAATTTCCACATCCCAAAGAGCATACTCAAGGTTTATATACACCATATAATTTTTCTTTATGAACTAATAGCTATGGATTATAAACATTATCATTCTTAATCTGGTTCCAAATACCATGAATAATATATATTGAGGTCATACATACACTTAAATATGACTACTAAACATTCGTATTCATGTCTGTATGGAGGTCCATTAACATCCACTCATCACAGGAAACATAAACTACATAGTTTTTTCCTTTAAAATTATTTAATATATTTCTAAATTACCCTTTCCTAGTGTAATATCCAATTCATAGTCAAATTATTGATGATTCTTGATTCACTCCTATGCCTATGTTTTACGTCTCACTTGAAAAAATCTATACTCAAGGCTCTTATGGTATGTGAAAACCACAAACCTATCAACAATGATCTAGTTTATAAAAAATATCAAGGAATTTAAAACTTCCACATACTATTGATCAATAGTATGGTAATTCCTCTCATGTGGTCTCAGATGCCCAGATCTATAAGAAACCAATGGACCGTCCTCCAATATAAATAGTACATGTTAATCTCCAAATTTATCACAATACATGGTATATGTATTACCCAATACAATGTATAATGAAGATACATGATAAGGTATTACATTATATCATTTCTTAAAAATATCTCTTTAAATATTATGACAAAAAATATCTTCCAAGTCTTGGTCATCCCAGACATTCGTGCTTCAAAATGTAGAAATTCTATGATATAGTGACAATCATAACATTCCAATACCATATATCTCTGAATAATGAACTAAATGTTGTTATAATCCCATGAATCCATGTCTTAAACTATCTCATGTTCTATTAAAACACCTACCACTATGATGTCATGGACCATGTTGTGTAAATTGTTAATCCCTAAACTAAATTTCATTAGCATGGCATAAAACTGATGTAATATCAATGTAAATAGGATGATTACATGATATTGGTCATGATCGAATACTAATTAGGAAAACAAAAATATATATTTTTAATAAACCACCACACACTGATCTAGAAAAGGGAGAAACATAATATTCATCAAGTAAAAATACACTACAGGTGTGTTTTTTAACCTAAAAAACGTCAAAAAAATTTCATGCAATCCATATATGCCCATAAAAACATGTATAAGGTATGTATGATGGTCAAAATATTAAATAATGGTATCCTGATCAGAAATAAATTTTTGGAGATATTATCGAACTTCTTAGCTGATCAAAATGACTATTGACACATGGAACAAGATATTTTTTCATGACTATCATCTAGTTAATCCTCTGATAATCCAAAAATAATTACAATTTTAGATCTTCCATTATTGTGAGGAAAACTAGAGAACCCTAAGGATATTTACTAAGATGTATGATTCCCTTATATTTCACATTATATAGATAAAAATTCAACTCCAGATGCTCTATTGATACCATTCATTAAAGCTAGTTAGACACTAACTCTTGTCCTAGAACAAACTCAATTTCACACTCGGTTTCAACCTTAGGGGTAATTAAAATAAATCATCTGTGAAAATATAGTCAAATACTCTATCTAAGAAGAGAAATATTTCATCTATATTACACCATCATCTAGAGAAATTCCATTTTTATGAGTCCTGAGATAATATATAATTCACGGAATTGGCCCTATATGAGTAGCCTGACGATCACACACAACTTGATGAGAATAAATTCATCCTTATAGAGATATAAATGAAAATATCATAGTGATACAATAAATATAATATTAGTGTCTAAATAAAAATAAATACCCGGAATCAATTTGAAGACTATCATTTCAAGCTAGAATCTTTTCCAAAATTGATTGTAACCACCAATCTCATGATAACATGCCTTGAAATGTTTTATATTGTGTTACAAAAGGGTACTTCTTATTATATCTAATTTACACCTATAAATACAATTTTCATGGAAAACCCATTCTTTGTACCTTCCCAACATCCCTTGAATTATCCTAAAGGCCATATATTTTTCCTAAATCCTTCAAATGGTGTCCATTTTTGGAAATCAAAAGGAGACACCGGAAAAAGGGGTAATTGTTTTATCTCCTCATTCAATGTTATTTTCTTATGATACATCCCATTTCTATGTTGATTCCAAACCAATGTAATGAAAAAATTATCATCAATATACTAATATGTTATTATAATAATGTTACATCAATATTTCTCATTTTATTAGTCCAATAAATAATTATATCACCATTCGTGCATGCATAGGGCTTACCATCACCACACCAGGGTGTAATTTGATTCTCAAAAATATTTTCTTGTAATAAGTATGATTATGAGTATTATGGACAAAAATAATAATTATAACATGATAATTATTCTCTATAATTATAATACCACCCAATTCCATACCATTTAACCACCAAGGGAATGAAATCATCGCTCATGTGTACATATTTTTACCATCACTATGATGTGATGAGATTAATTTTCCATATTGACCTTTCCAGAATGATTATAAAAAAAATTATAACGAAAATGTATGAAATATACTACATAATAATTTTACTGGTATAATAAATACACATATACATATATGTTTTTTACTCCAATTCAATAACATTATTAAAAGAAAACATCATTCAAGAATATGTATGACCAATCATCTCCATAAACATTGTGTTCCATTTCATTTATCAATATATTATACCTAATTATATAATGACTATATATCATAAATATAAATAATTATTTATATTCTGGAATTAATTAAATTATGATCTATGTAATATGACTATGATTAAAATGTCAAAACAATTGTGATAAACAAAGCGATTATTACTCGAAATGTGTCTTTAAAATAGAAATTATTAAAAAAAAGTTTAATATAATTTCTTAAATGAATCATGTATGATATAATAAAAATTATTATGGTACTCTGTTAATTAAATAATATGTTTTAAAAAAAATTTCATGAGTTTCAGACATGAATAGAGAGTATCAGGCCTAAGGCAACTGAATTATGTCTCACATTTTATTTTTATTAGATATAATTAATGTTTACCTCCCGTTTCTTTGGTTTATTTTATTTACTTTTCCTATTATATATTAACTCATTAATATATTAATCATCATGGTATATAATGTATTTTTTATATTGGGATAATTATTAATTTCTTCGAACTGGTATGTGATGATTTGAATGTTTAAATAATGAATCCTTTTTCCATTTCAAAATTCTTGATATTATATTACATATATATTTACTTGTACAAAAATCAATATACAACATTATATGTTTATTATTAGTTAAATTAAATTATATTAATAATTAATAATTTTATAATTTTTTTCAAGGTACAACACAACGAATACATTGTTTTAAATGTTTTAAAAATTTATTCCACTAAATAATTCGAATTAATGTCCAAGAATTCAAAATTCTTTTATGGATTTATTTATATGGAAATAAATGTATTAAATTGTAAATTCCAATAAAACATTCCAAATTGTTATGCGATACATTATTCAAAAATATTTTTTCAATTCTTTCCTTTATAAGTGAAAATATTTTGATTAGATTATTTAAAAGATAATATGGAATCCGTCTCAAGATATTATTAATGAATTTAGAAGCTAATTTTCAAATATGTCAATAAATATTGCTGGATTTTATGCATAATAATTGTTGATTTATTATGATAAAATCCTTCATATTGTATTGAAGGTTTTACGATATGTTTGACTGTAAATGTGGCACATTCATACCATTCATTTGTTTTGGTTAATGTATTGACATTTAGTATGCTATTTTTAATGTGAATGTTTATATTGGTTATCTACCAACCATTTCATAAGATTAATGCAATGGACAAAATATGTGATTATTGGGACCATCTATAGCCCCACGATGCCTCAATAGTTCTCATTAGATAAACTAATTTATGTTTTGACTGATGTTGTACCAGTACGTTCTTGCCATGATTCCTTAACTGTTTGTCTGACATTAAGAATTCCTACATTATGAGATTCATAAATGATAGTACATGTTATTATTTTACTAGTAAAATATCTATTTGAATGTTTAAATTGATTTTTTTTCTTTCTAAATTAGGATGAAGATAATTAATAAATTACATGAGTTTTAGTTTAATACATTCCTGAAAAGTATATGATTATTTATGAAAGCATATAATATATTGTTCAGCCTTAATAAGCTTCTAAGGTTACCACATTCTTATGTTTTAATTTACCCGGATCCCAAGAAGTGTTTTATGATTAATATGAGGGGATTTACTAGTAGAGTAATGGTGTTCTCAACTAATTATCTATGTTCTATTTTATTTTTGAAATTTTAATGAATATATCATGTTTTTAATCTATTTTCCAAGGCTTTGAAACTGATTTGTTCATCAGGATTGGATTCCTTGTAATCATTAAAATATATTAAAATAATGAACATGATTTAGGAATTTCGGGTAAGGGTGTTACTGTTGTTTTAAATTATTGTTTATCAAGAACCTTGGAAACTATATTTAGAAAAATTAGATTTGGGATCATAACCCTATGATAGTCATTTCAGAGAAGTATAGAGTAAATCCTAAAATTTTGGTAATTTATAGGCGATGTGTGTATTAATAGGAAATACTTCCCTATCTAGATTCTTCTAATGGAAGTGGTTCTGTAATAGATGTAACTAAGAGTATTAACACTGAAAAAGATTTTTGGGCATGACTTGGGATATCTTGGTACACAAAAATAATCCTTTATACACAACTAGTATCACACTCTTAGAGGATATGCAAATAATAATTCATATTTTCATTAAAAATAGTTATGATGTATTTATGAGTAAATATGTATTCAATGAAACCATATTCATGAGAATGATACTAGATACCTGTAAATATTCAATTAATTCATAACATTTTTCTATTTTTCAGATAATATATTATGATATGATTTAACCTAGTGTATGAAATCATTATGAAATTGAACCTAGTAGAATGAAGGAGAACTACACTAATAAACATGATCCAAAGAGTAAGAAGGATCATATAATTCATGGTTTAAAGGCTTTAAATTGAAGGGAAATTGTCTCCTACATATTATCATCTTATGAAGAAATTGTATCATTTATTAATAATATAGGTAATGAAATATACAATTACTATGGATTTGAAGGGATGCAAGAGACGAATGGGATGATATTGAAGAAAGCTGATAATTGGAATAATGGAATGAAGGATTTTCCAACATTTGATGACCGTGGAAGTAGTCATTCTGGTAATTTCTTGTAGGTAATGATATTTTGTAACATGTATGGAGAAAATGGACACCAATATAGTTATTTAAAGGGAAATAAAAAGGTTTTCAATGTCCAATCCTTCAACTTCAAGGAGATGGAACAGTAAGGGAATCAATGTTTTAATGATATGAGTATTCCCCATATGAGGCAATTGAATAATAATCATGTTAGTATACTACAGAAGTTGAAGAGTTCTGATTAATGTTCTTATTTTTATTTCAATAATTATGTCAATTAGTGCTTTTATCACTGATGTACTGGACATATAAATTATAAAAATAAATATGGATTCTACTATAGTAATATTTCATTATGCATTTGAGATTGCATGGTACCACGTAATGTGACATAGTTGGATGTTAAAATTTTTGGAGAATATATGGTTTAATGAAAGCTAACCCTTATTTTGTTTTTTTGATTCTTTGATAATTATTTTTGAATAAAGAGATGATTGATTTGGATAATTTATATTGAATATAATCATCTACCATGGAACTGGATAATGGTTTGATTTTTCCATTATTCTAAGACTGTATAATATTTTATTATTTATGCTGTATATATAATATTCATTGTATTATGTAAAGAATAAGGATGATTAAATTTATTTAATAAGGTTTTAAGGTTATTTACGGTACTACTGGGATTTTGGGGGATACATTATGAAGGTATTCACATATTTGGTATGTGAAAAAATATATCTGAATTATTTTATGTGGTTTTTATAAATATTGTGACCTTCCATATAAATATTTGAATTATTATTTTCAACAGAAGTAATTTGGATATGTCTAATGGTTGGAATGAATCATATTGGATTTTGGGAAATAATTTTTTTGTATAAAATCATTCATATGTTTAGTTTTGGAATAATATTGTTTAATGAAATAGACAACTCATAGGTCGGGAAATAACTCATCACGTCCAACAATGTTGAGGGATGTAAACATGAAACCGAAGTGTGACATGGGTGCATTTGATTCCACTAGTCTACATGATGTCATGGTGTGTATAAAAAAGTTTTTTCATTTTTTTGGTCTAACAGATGGAGTATATACTCATTTTTATAACCATATATGGTTGGTATAAATATAATATTTCTAAATTTTATTTTCATTTATAGAGAATTATGAATTTGAGGTAGAAATTAGTTACAGGATAGAAATAAACATTTCATGTAAGTATGCCTAAATTTTTTCTTATTCTATGAAGTAAATTAATTCTTACATGATAGGGGAAAGATAAAAAACCAAATATTTCATTCCTACTACTTTTTTAGATGAATCAAATGGTCCCTTGGATCATCGTAGATTTTATCATTATGATTGTTGACATTTTCTTTATGATATTCTCTATTACTCTCAATAAGGACATGAGAGTAAAATATTATTTAATGTCCTTGATTTATACATTAAATCCTAGTATGAGTTATCTATGGTGTCTTAAATACTTCCCATTCTATATTTTAAAATAGAGGTCACATTAATCATTTTTCGATGTGGTATTTCTATAATGATATTTTGAAAATTCCAACCCAAAAATTTCCATTTCATATTTATATTGTGTGGAAAAATTTTATTGAATGAGGGGAGAATTTAAGAGACTAATATTTTAGGGTATGTTATCTTTAATAGCTTGGGTTACATGAAAAATAAACCTCCCTTGTGTAACCTACATGATTGAGTTTCTACGAAACAATACTTTAGTGTTAAAATTATTTAAATGACATATTAATAACATATACATTAAATATAGATTTTCAAATAGTAATAAATAATTTCTAAATTTTATTATTTAATTTTATCACATAAATAAAACATATTTATAATGAAATATATATGTATCGTCAAAATAGTTATTTGTTTAGAAATAATATTTTTTAATGGAAATAATGTTTATATAATTTTTTGAACAATAATAAAATTAAATTTAGAAAATCATAGAAATATAATTTTCTAAAACTGACTTCAATTTTTACATATTAATATCAATATTATCTTAGGGTTATTTTTTGGTATTTTTTCTAAAAACATTAATATTTTATGAATAGTAAAACAGACAGAATTTTTTTTTTAAACCCAACTTTTTGATTTAATATTTTTTTTCATTAAAGTGATTTTAAATTCCCTATAAATAGTTAATAAATATATTTTCCCAATTTTGGCCATTGGACTCATCTTTATAATATAATTATATATACAAATTAATTGAAAATTTTTAATGTCTTTTATCCAACCTTATAGCCACATTTATAGAATTGCATCAATTTTTTTTACTGCTTCACTGAATTATGTTTTAAAAGGTGGAAATACATGTATGTAATCAGTAGAAAAAATTTGTTCTAATAAGATCAAAATAAATTCTGGTGAGTAGTATATTTTTATTTTATTTACCAATATTAAAAATAAATAGTTTAATTAAAGAAAAATTAATATTATAAAAATATAAAAATACCCAAAATGTTGTCCTAATTTAATTAGATAAGTTGGTTTCTAACAACATAAATCATAGTTAAAAAATATAATAATTTTTAAAAAACATTTTTATATGAAAAAATTTATTATATTTTACTTAAACAAGAGTTAAATTTATCAAATTAAAATTCTAATAACTGAATAATATTTACTATAGTGATATACAGAAGATAAATTCTACTATAAATATTTATTATAAATATATCAATCATGTAAACATACTAGAAACATTCAATTGAGGTACTACTATAAATATTCAATTAAGGATATTTTGGAATTTTTTGGTAAATATATTAACCTAATAGCGTAAACATGATAGAAGTCACGATATGAGTTAAACTGTTTAGCTATGGGTTAAATCCAACTGATAATGTTAATTTTATGACCAAAAATTTGAAGAAGTTGATTGGACAAGGTTATTTCTTCTCATCCATATATTAGCCTCGAAATGAATCACATTGGGGATATTTTGAAACCAAAAATAAATTTATAATAATTTAAAAATATATGATCTTACAAAAGTGCCCCTCACCCCTCATATAAAAAGGGAACTTCTCATTATCGTTAATTTACACTATAGAATCCCTTTTTATTGGCCAACCCATTCCCATTTACTCTCCCAACATCCCTTATTTCATTCGTAGTGGCCATACATTGTATAGAAATCCATAATATGGAGTCCTTTTCTAAAAATATAATGGAGACACTCGAAAAAAGAGCTAATTGTTTTATCATGTATTTAAATGTTCATTTCCTTTGGTACTTCATATTTCCATGATGTTATCAAACCCATGTAATAAATAGTATATCAGACAAATAGTTATATTTTATTATAATCATGAGGCAACCTGATTTCTCATTTTATCCAACCTATGAAAAACAATATCACCATTTGTGCATACATGCGACTTACTCTCTCCTCATCATAGTGTAATTTTTTACTCAAAACTAGTATTTTTTAATGTGAATGATAATGATTATACTGGATAAAAACAATGAATTATACAGGATAATTATTATGTATTATTAATACAACATACAATTACCTACCCTTTAACCATCAAGGGAATGATATCGTCACTCGTGTTTAAGTACAACTTACCGATTCCACAACATGGTGAGATTAATTCTTCAAATTATCCATTCAAGAATGATTCTAAAAATATATATAATGAATATGTATAAAATATATTATATAATAATTGTAAAAGTGTCATATATATATATATTTTTTAATTATGACAGTTCAATACAACAAAAAAACATAAACAATATTCATGCATACGTACAACCTAACACCTCTCGGAACAGTGTGTTCCATTTAATTTATGTATCTATTATATATATTTACATTCAGAATATATATTTTATATAAATCATGTTTTAAAATTTTAAAATAACTAAATCATGATCTATGTATCAATTCTAAAGTATCCAAAAAAATACATGTGATAAACAAAGTGATTATTACTCAAAATGTTTCCTTAACACGAAAATAATTAATAAATGTGTAATATATAGTAATAAATAAATCATTTATCATATCATAAATAATTTTTCAGTTATGGTAGAAGTTAATAAAATTTTAAAAAAATTATACATGGTTTTCTGGTAGATATGGTGTAACAACCCATGTATTTATAAAATAATAAATATTCATAGTTATTAATATTTAATAAATTTTCATTGAAAAGGCCAATTTGTATGATAGCATACTCAAAATTCAACAATGGGTTTCTTTGAAATCTTATGTTTCACATAACATTGATTTATACTGAAAAAATATATATCTATATTATTTTAGTAAAATTTAGTAAACGTTGAGCCATTTTGTTGAAATGATAAAACAATCTAACAAAAGTATGATTATAAAATTGTGTTTAATATATATACATTTATCTAATAGATTTTATAGGCTTAAAATAAGAATGATTCTGATTTTAAGCTTGAAATACTCTATTATTTTTAAAATTTCAATTTACTACCTTTTAATCAATAAATATTTTAAAATATACCTATATTACATTTATTTGTTTTATATTAAAAAATGAACTTCTTATATAGAATATGAATATCAAAATTTTATTTGGTTAATTTTTTTTGTACTTTTATGACAATGATAATTTTTAATGATTAGTGAAATGTACAATAATTTAATTCAAAAATGCCTTTTATGTAACTTATTTATACCGATAGATTGTTATTTAAATTAGTTTTAATGTCTAATTAGATTATATTTTTATCATTTAATCCAAATATGTTCATTGAAAAAAATTAACTTTTAAATAAGAGATAAACACATGAGAATCTTTTGATAGAAATTATTTATTAGAAACCCTCTTTTTGGTTTTGACTACAAGAATTAATTTCCAATTAATTAGTAAAAATTATATGTTTTGAATTTCAAAAAAAGGATTTAATAATTTCAATCAGATGATCAAAATTGCTAGTATACGTAATTTTATTTTTAGGCAATATGAATATTATAATCAGTAATTTTATTTTTTAGCATTGTTAAAAGCTAAACCTGTTTAATAAGGGTAAACAATAACATTATAATCATATAAAACTACCATAAAACCTATACTGATCCTATTGGATGATATATTCCCAACCATGGCCATCCTTGGGTAGATTTTAGTACCCCATAGATCCACATGGGTGTGATTTTGACCTTTTATAATATTTATTTTATAGAATAGTGAAAAATAATATAAACATATATCTTCTTACTAAATTTTTTATGCGGTTATATATTTTATATATTCAATTATAAAAATACATAATAAATCTTAAAATATTTTCTAAATTATGTTATTTTATTTTTAATATTTTGATATTGTATAAATATATTTAATTATACCACAGTGAGGATGCAATGAATTCTTCATTAATGAATGATTCAAATAAATGATATTATTAATTTTAATATAAATGTTATTTAAAAATTTTTAAGACATAAAATAATTTTCCTGATGATAGTAAAATATTATGTTTTATTTAATTACATTTTTTCTAAGTAATCTTTTTGTTATAACTTTAACAAAAAGTAATTACTTTATTGGTTAAAAATTGACCTAAATGAATTTTTAAAACAAATAATATTTTATTAAATGATATAACCGACCTACCAATATAATATTACACCAAATTACTAATATAATGTCCAAAATGTTTCTAATGATCTACTTATGGTTCTATTTTCATATTATTGGAAATATGGTTAACAAATAATAAGAAAATGCAGGAACACATGGTATGGATTAATGTTTTTAACTATAGGATAAAGATAAATGATAAGGTTACTTTTGTTCCATAAACATGTCTAAAACATATTGGTATATAATATTTCAACCAAAAAACATTTTATTTTTATTATGAAATATTTTTGGACCATTTGAAACAAAAAAATCAATTCATAATAATATAATATTTCAATAACACCATAAAGTGACCCTCCCTCTTATAAAAGACCACCAACTCTACCCACATAATAAAACCTCTAAATCTCCTTGATTTGTAAAAATTCTGCTCAAATATGCTCAAAACATCCCTACCTTTCTTATATAAGCTTTACATTTGGATGAATAAAATTCCAGATACCCTTTTGGCTCAAATCTGATGAAGTTACCCGACAAAAAGGTAACGTCTTCTCTCAAGTCCTTTTCTCTAATTTTCCATCTACACTACTTTTCAATTTAATAATAATTTATTAAATAAAATACTAGTATCCAAAATATAGTTGTATTTTTTATTAGAAGGATTTAAAATACAATTATAGACACCTCCATCTAATGGAAACGACCATATTGTTTCTGTCTACGGCGAACTACCACCTCACGTTGCGATGATTGTTTGATCATTCCCTACAACCTATCATTATGGCCAATATGATTGAAAAATATTTATATATGATATATATTATATTAATATAGTTTTTATGAGCTTATAATATTTTTTTAAAATAGTAATTTATTCTTTCCAGGTTGTGTAAATATGATAATATCATCTGATGAAGTGTGGATTATCACCAAATAAAAGTTTTATGAATAATTCATGATATACATCAAATGTATAATATATGGTTTTATTTAACATATTATACATACAGTACATAAATATAACATTTTTATTATTATATACATTTATACCATTTGAATATTGTTTTTTTGTATGACAATAAAATGAATGTAGAGTTCTTCCGTACGTATGAGAAATCATCATTATAAATAGTGCATTTCATTTCTTATCACCAAATTTTATGTACTACATAAATACATATATATATATGGGATATATATTAAATTAAAATCATGAGTACTATTTTGGAGATAATAGACATTTGAACAAAAGGTAAATTTTAAATATAATATGTTCCTTTTGGACTCATGTACCAAACATCGACCCCGACATATATGAACATGAATAATTATTTGATTGTTATAACATGGTAATAAGTGATATAAAATGAGTAATAAACCAGGAATGGATATAAAACAAGCTGAAATTATCATATTCTTATTATATAGGAATATAAAGTACTAACGAGACAAGTTAGACTCAAGGTAAGGGACTTCGTCTCAGTCTCTATTCATTGGTAAATATTTTGTATTATACACAAACATCAATTTTATAGTGTAAAATTATACCCTTATCTATTAATTTAATTAATATATATTCAAAGGGAATAATTTTATGCGAATATTTTTACTAAAAGACAAATCAAAATTTTCATTTTAACATATGTGATGAAACCGACCTTTTCTCTGTCATTAGAATTATTTGATATTTGGATTCTGTAACATGCCATAATGTTTTTAAAAATGAAAATAACCATATACCCTTTTTATTAATTATGGGTTTGAAAATGGATTTGATAAATCATTGATTCTGTCAATATCGTGAAATGATATATTCTGAATAAAATGTGGTAACGTTATCATTCCATAATTCTGGTATTGTGTTTTATGATTATGTTATAGTTCTTTTACATTATATACAGATACAATGGTGGTTTCTAGATAAACAGAGGCTGGGTGAGCCTAAGATATCTCTCTAATGAATTGGGTAACATGATAGAGGTAAATGTTATTATTTCTCCTATGGGATTTAGGGAATATAATGTGATGGCTATTCCAAATGAAACTTCTTATGTAGCTGTGAAATGTACAATGTATGTATGTTTTGGATTACAAATGATTCCATTATGATTTACAATTTCTGTTATTTTCATAAATCTTATGATTTAATTAGGTTAGTTAATGACTTGATGTCTTTTGACTGAAAACTATGATTTCATTGATTTATATGTATTCAAGGACTAATGTTTTCTTTCCTAACATTGTATTCTTTAATGAGCTTTTTATGCTCATCCCATGTTTTTTGAATTTTTTTCACCGGGTATAAGGGAGGGTAAGAGAAAACAAATTCAATAATATTTTAATCAATAATATAATACTTCTTTAAATTATTGAATTTTTTTATTGTCAAAATTTTTGTTAGATTATAAGTGTCTACATTGTAATATTTGAGATGAAATGTAATATTTATATGTTAATTCTCGAAAAAACTAACCCTAAAAATTCCCTCAATGTTAATTTATTACATTACTCTTGATTATGTAATATTTGGGTTTGGGGCCTTATAGTTTGTATTAGAGGTCAGTTTAGATAACATTTGGAGTTAGGATATTTTTTATTATATATCTATAAAAAAAATTTACATTAAGGTCAATTTGAAAAGATATAGCCTATGAATATTACCATTTTGTTTCATCTATGATATTTTTATTCCAAATGTTTTTTAGTAGAAATAGGGAAACTGTGGTGGGAAGGATTACAGAGGGAAATGACCTTCAAAATCAGCATCTTGAGATGGATAGAATACGAATTGAACAGTTTGTTGCACTGATGACTCAGTTAAATCCCGTGATAAATAGTGATAAATTTTTATTGGGTTTATAGATTATATTTTTTTATATTTTAAATTTAAATAAGACCATGAACGTCATTTAAGGATTTACTTACATACGTTATAAGAAAATATACATTGTGGGAAATATAGAAAGTATGAAATTTGGTCAGAACAAATTTCATTCCTTGGTCACATCGTTTCTAAAGGATGCATAACTATTGATCCAACTAAAACAAAAATTGTTTAATAATGGCCAATATAGATAAATATTACCGAGATTCGTAGTTTTTATGTTTTAATAGGTTATTACTGGAAGTTGTTGAAAAAATTTCAGTGTTATCTGGCCCACTGACTAGATTGACTCAAAAATGTGTTACGTTCATATGGAAAAAATAATGTGATGAATGTTTACAATAATAGACAATAATATTGGTGAATTATCTCATTTTGGAACTACCATATTGAAATGGTGAAATTTATATTTATAGAGATTCTTTGTCGAATGGAATTGGTTTTGTGCTAATGTAGAATTATCATGAAATTTATTATGCTTCATGTCATATAAAACCTCATGAGAAACATTAACCTACAATTGATTTTGAATTAGATGTTATTTTTTTTAATAAAAAATTTGGATGAATAATTTTTATGTGTATGGAGTAAAGTATGAAATATATACTAATAAAACAATATTTAAGTATATATTCACTCAAAAATAATTAGACATAAGTTAGATGAGATGGCTACAATTAATCAAGGAATATGACTAAATGATCCAATATTAGTTGGGAATAGAAAATAATGTGGCTAAATATTTTATTTTAAAGATTAATGTTACATTAAACGTGCCATATTTTGAAAGTGATCGTTCAATTTTTTGATTTGATTATTTTTTTATTTAACATTTATGGTTCATGAAATTCCTCTATTTTTATTCAGGTGGAAGTCAAATAATCGTTATCATAAAGAATTACGCATGTGTAGAATGATGCCAATGAGTTTTTGAAAAAGGTACAATTGGTTTGGAAGGGTATGTTACATGAATTAATAACTGATAAATATTGTGTTTTGAGGGTTGGAAAGAGATTATGTTTGACTTGTGATTCAAATTTTAAGAAAGAGTTATTATGTGAAACATATAGTTATCTGCTTTCAGTTCATCCTAGTATTACTAAGATGTATATAGATCATCGGAAGTATTTTTTGTTGGATGGAATAAAAGAAGGTTTCCCTAACGTTACTATGAAGTATTTTATTTTTTGTAGATTAATGTATATTGGTAGTTACCGAACAGTTTTCTTCATCTTGTGCCATTTATAGAGTAGAAATTGGAAAATGTTTCAATGTATTTTGTAGTGAGGTTACCAAAAACATCTCTAGGTAATAGTTAAATATATGTTTTTGATGATCGATTGACTAAATATTATCACATTATTTGTATTCATGATTCTATATCTATAAATCAACTTTCTTGATTGTATATTAATGAGATAGCTAGGTTACATAGAGTTCCACTCTCCATTGTATCTGATCATTATCCCATGTTCACTTATATCTTTTGTGAAGACCTGCATATCTCATTAAATAATTAATTATATTTTAGGATAATATTTCATCCATAATAATATTAGAAGTCACAGTGATACATTAAAAAATGAAATGATATGCTACATGATTTTTCAATACATTACAAAGGATGTTGGGACCAACATATTTCCTTGGTTGAGTTTTCTTTTATTAAAAATTTTTAATCCCGTACACAGATGGCACCAATCTATGAATTATATTGAAGGGGTTGTCTAACTATAGATTTTTGGGTTAAAGTAGGTGAAATGATGTTGATGGGACCATAATTGGTGGTGGATATGGAAAAAAATTCTCATTTGATTCAGAAACACAAAATAAAATGTCAAAGCCGGTATAAATGTTGTGTAGATAATAGAAGAAGGATCTTTCTTTTGAGGTAGGTGATCTTTTCTTTCAAAATGTTTCTCTGTGGAAAAGTTTGATATATTTTGATAAGAATGGAATGTTGAGTCTAATGATCATTAGGACCTATGAAATCCTGGATAATGTTTCACCTGTTTCTTATAGAGTTGATAAACCTCCATGTTTATCCTAGGTATATATTTTTCTCATATTTCAGATTTTATAATTTATATACCAGATCCATCTAATGTTTTTTGTACATAGAATGTTCAGTTGGAAGGGAATCATTATTATGAGGAAGAACCAGTCCAAATTTTTTACAAGAGAGAGTATGTGTTGCAGAATAAGGTAATTCACTAGGTATGGGTTTTGTGGAAAATCAATATGGTTTAAAAGGAATCATGGGAATCTAAAAATGAGATGACAAGTAAATACCGCAACTTATTTTATAAATGTATAGAATTGGGAGGACACAATTTTTAAAAGTGGGAATCATGTAATGACTTATATAATTATATAAAATTATATTTTAATATCTAATAATATTTATTAATTTTACTTTAAAGGGTACTCTTTGACTGATAGTGCATATAACACACAACAATGTTTTTCTTTTAAATCATACATTGCACACGAAATTGAGTTATATTGACAAATAAAATCAAATTTTGTTTTATTTTAAATGGTAGTTAACACCTACATGTTGTATTGGCAGGAATGAATAGTAAAAAATAAAATATGATTATACATGTTTTTTAAATATCACTACATTTATCCAATAATATTTAGAGGCATAAAATTTGAAATCATCAAATGTTATGTATAAAACACATTAATATTTTTAATGGTTGTTTTACATCATTTTAATGGAGAACCCTTTTTAAATATAGTTTTTTCAGTTTTAATTGTTATATTTCACAAAATAAACTTCTAATATAAAATAGGGACATCAATATTGATATTTTTTAAATTTATGGTTATTATCAGATAAATTTCGTTTTTAATAAATTCTGAATAATATTGCAATATAATTCAAAACTACCATTTCCTATAATTTATTTGAATAGATAGATTGTAATTTTAATTAGTATTAATGTGTAATTGGATTATATTTTTATCTTTTAATCTAATTTTTTTCATTTTAAGTATTTTCACTTTTAAATTGGATATATAAAAATTCAATATTTTAATGGATATTACTAATTAGAAACCATATTTTTCGGTTTGAAAATGGGAATAAATATTAAATTAATTACTATAACTGATATGTTTTGAGTTTGGAAAAATTTATTCCATATATTTAATTAAAATTTCATAATTTTATAAAGAAGTACATTTTATTTTTTGACATTATGAATAATAAATTCTTGTCAATGTTTTTGTTCCCAAGGTTTAAGATTAAATCTGGTATATAGGGGTAAAAAAATAATATTATATTAATATAAAACAATCATAAAATGTGTCATAATCCTATTGGACAATATATTTCCATCCCTGGACATTCTTAGATCAATTTTGGGACCCCAATTATCCACTTGGGTGTGAATGTAACCTTTTATAATTTTTAATTTAATTGAAATACAAACATATCATAAACATGTGTCTTCATACTAATAAAAGTTTTATATTGGGATTTATAAGTCATCTTGTTGACTATAAAAAGTAAATAAAAATTTTAAAATATTTCCTATATCATGATATTTTATTTATAATTTTTAGGAATTTAATAAATACATTTATTTATGGCAAAATGATGATTCAGTGATTGATTCATTAATGAACGATTTAAAAAAATGATATTATAAATATTAAAATAAATTTAATTCAATTAATTTTATACATACCATAATTTTATGGACTATATGGATATATGATCTTTTAGTTAATTTATTTTATTCTATGGAATAATATTCTAATAAATTTAATTAAAATCAATTTCATTATTGTTTCAAAATAGACATAAATGTGTTTTTAAAACAAATCCTATTTTATTAAATGGTATAATAGTCAAAAATATATGATTTGTATAAATGACATCTATAATGTACCAATGTAATTATTAATCCTATAATGATTTTATGGGGATTTTATAATAAATACAGTTACCTTATATTATGAATATTCAAGAAGGTATGGTAAGAGTATATGTTTTTATCTAATTGTTAATGTTAAAAGATAAGGTTAATTTTGTTTCCTAGACTTCATTATACATATTGGTTGAGAGTATGTCCCCCCAAAATCCACCAATCATTGAAATAAATTATTTTTCAACCAGTTGAAACAAAATATCAATTTATAATAAAAAAATATTTCAATACCTTCTTAATGTGACCCTCTAACATCTTATAAAAGGCCACCACATATACCTGCTTAATCAAACCTCTAAAGAATATTGGCTCATAAAATATATAATAAAATAATCTACTAACACCCCCACCATCTTCATATAATCCATAACATGATAATAATACAATTCCTGAATTCTGTATGGCTCAATTCAAAAGAAGTTTCCCGATTTAGAGGTATCATCTTTTCTCATGTTTTTTTCGTTTATTTTCCTTCTCCACTCCATATGATATTCATATTCAATTATTACATAACAAAAAAAGTATCCTATATATACTACGATTTTATTATGATTATGATTCCATCAACACACACACACACATCCACTTAATGGATATGAAAATACAATTTCTGTGTACGGAAATATACTACCTCACAAATCTATGATTGTTCGATTTTACCCCATCGCCTAAAATGACAGCCATTATGATGGAACTATATTTGGATAAGATATAAGTTTTATTTATATTTCCTCTCTCATTGTATAATTTTTATTAATAACATACCATTATGGGTTCCCTGATGTGTAAATATGATAATTTCATTTGTGGAAGTGTGGATACTGCCCCTTCAAAATGAAATGACTCATTCTTGCTATACATGGATCATATAAAGGATGGTATTTTTAATCCTATGAGAAATACATGATATAAATATAATAATATTGTTATATTATATATATATATATATCATTTGATTATTAGTTTTGTATTATTTTAATGAAATTAATATAGCGTTTATGCGTACGTACGACCTTCCATCTAAATGGATGGTTCATTTCATATCTTATCTCCAAATGACATTTAATATTATAAAAACACACTGATATATATATTTATATGAAATATTTGATATTAAAATCACAAATACTATTTTGGTGATAATAGAAATATGACCAGATGGAAAATTTTAATAATAACAAATTCATTTTTGACTCAAGTACCAAACATCAACAATGAACGATATACAATGGAATAATTATATAATTCTTATAACAAGGTAATGAGTTTAATTAAATGAATTATAAACATGAAAATTGTTGTTATGTAAGTAGAAATGATCATATGTTAATTATTTAGGAATTTAATAAATGAAGGAGACAAGTTGGACACAAGGTAAGGGACTTCGTTACAATCCCCATTCATTGTGGAATATTTTGGATTATACATGACCTTCAATTTTATGGGGTATAACTATACCCTTTTTATTTTAATTTATTTCAATTGTTTTCAAATGTAATATTATTCAACAAAAAATTGTACTAAATCACAAAAGGAATTATTCTTTTTAGCGTACGTGTTGACAACAACCATTCTGCTGCCATTTGTATTATTTGTTATTTGGATTCCTTAAAAATATTTAACATTTCTTAAGGGGAAAATAAATACCATATACCATTTTTTAATTATTTTGGTTTTTAAATTTGTTTTTAGAAGTCATTTATTTTGTTAATATCCTGAAATGAGATATTGTGATTGCAATATAGAAATTTTATCTTTCCATTATGCTTGTTTTATGTGTAATGATTATGTTATGGTTCATATCCATTTTTTAAGTATACGGGTGGTTCCATGATAAAATGAGGGATGGTGATCCCGATATATCTCACCATGTAATTGGGTAATGTGATTGAGGTAAACGTTAATTTTTGAGAAATGATATTTCAGGAGTATATTGTGATGGGTATTCTAAACAAAACACTCAATGTAGTCGTGAATGCTACAATTTATGTATGTTATGGATTCCACAAGTATCCATTATGTTTTATTACATTATTGTGTTATTAATAAATCTTATGATTTCATGATGTATTATAAAGTTCATATTTTTTTATTATTGGAATGTATGATTTCATTGATTAGTATGTATTCATGGACTAATGTTTTAATTCCATATTTTATATTCATTACTGAGGTTTTTATACTAATCCTAATTTTTTTGAAATGTTTTTATAAAGATATAAGGTTGGATAAGAGAAATGAATAAATCACGGATATTTTTATCAAGAAAAATATTTCTTGTTTTAATTAAGGAGTTTTCTTATTTTGAGAAAATATGATAGAGTAAAAGTGTCTATATTTTAATATTTCAAAAGTAATGAAATAGTTATGGCCTAATTCACTAAAACTCAAAACCTAAAATGATCCTTAACGGGAATTTTGGAAATAATTCTTTAATATGTTATGATTAAGGGTGGGGGATTAAATATGGAGACTATTATACCGAAGGTAAGGGAATTCCATATGACATTTAATTTTCATGAGATATAATTCATCTTTATTACTTATTTCTTGTGTGTGGTGTATGTATTGCCCCTATTATATTTGATATCATGAATACATTAATATTCATGGTATTTAATGATTCATTTAAATATATTTGGCTTATTATTTAATTTTTCAATGTGGTATGGGATGCATTGACTATTTAAATATTTAATTCTCTCTCAAATTCAATATTTTTGATATTATCATTCCTATTTATATATATATATATAAATAATTAAGTAGAAAATTATATGTTTGTTTTTTTTCATTCAAATTTTTTCAAATGAGATATTATTAATGTTTTATGTAAGGTACCCCTTATCTAAAATGTCGTTTTAATTGTTTTAAAATTTTATTATTTTAAATATTTCTCATTATTGTCCATGATTTCGAAATGGAATTACATTATTATTTATATAGACATAGATTGTTTTAAAATGTTCAATACATTCAAAAATTTTAAATTGGTATGGGACACTTTCATTAAAAAATATCAATTTAAAGGACTTCTTTAATAATTACATGAATTTTATGAAATGATTTTAATTAAAAATGGGTAATTGTGTCAATATAATTTTAAGGATATTATAATATTATTTTCATCTATATCAATATCCATTGAAATATTTTATACTAAATTAAGATTTATTTATTATGATAAATTCATCAGTATAAATTTATGGGTTTATAATATGTTTGACTGTGGATATTCAACTTTGATATTATTCATGGTTTGCGGGTAAAGTATTAACATTTCACATAATAGTTATATTATAAAGGTTTATGTTGGTTATATTTAATCCTTTTTTAGTGGAAATAATTAGACAAAGTATGTGAAGGGTGGGGCCTACTGTAGCCCATCCATGCATCAAATTTTCTCATGAGACAAACTAATTGGTGTATTGACTAACATATTACATGTATAATCATAGTATGAAACCTTAATTTTATGTCTGACATTATAAATTCTCACCATATGATATTATTAATTGAAATTAAAAGTGATTATTCAACTAGTAGAATATCCATGTAAATGATTATATTGAATTATTTTATTTATTCATTCAAAATTATGTTGTATATTATGTTTAAAAGGCTTTTTTTCAGTTACATACATTCCATAAAAGTGAAGGATTATTTTGGAAAGCTTATACTATATTGTATAACCTTACTAAGAATATGATATCTCCCCTTTCTTATATTTTACTTTTATAGGTCGCCAAGAAGTGTTTTGTGATACATTTTTTGTGTTAAATGAGGTGAATAACGAGATTATCAAATGAATATATATGTTTTATTTTTTGAAAAAAAATTAACTGAAATTTAATATTATAATCTAATTTCCATTACTAAAAAACATATCACTCAATAAGGATTTAATTCCTTGTAATCATTCCCATGTTTTAAAAACATTTACCATCTCCATGCATCTGGGGTTTGGGTATTTAAAAAGTTAATCTTCTAAAATTCAATGGAGATTAATTAAAAAATATACATGGATGGAAATAAATGATGTGGAACTAAAAATGACATTGATGTTCCTTGGAAATATATTTAAGGATTTAATAAAAAATATGCAATATAATTGGTAAATTAATAATGATTTTTTTCAAATAATTAATGGAAAAAATGGATAGCCTTATATATTTAAAAACTAATATGTAGTTTTTTATCCCTTTTACATTATATGTTCATTTATTAGATGATAATTGATTATAATTAAAATGGTTACGTTTATAAATGGAACACACCATCGGTTGGTAAAAATAAATTGAAATGCATAAAACACTAAGTCTATACATTATGAAACATTGATTTAAGAAAATAGTAATAATATAGCTATTAGACATAATTTTCTTATTCTATGGTTTTAATTTTGAAAAACATACATCTACGATTGTGATCAGTATGTTATTTGGATCTTGATAGAACCAACATGTTTTTTGGTGAATAATAACATACCATCATGATTAGTAATATGACACTTATGAATAATTAATCATAAATTTTTTTTATTAGTATATAAGATAATGAGATATTGATTAATTTTTTCAAGGTGATATATAATTAGTTTTAGTTTTAAAATTCTTATTTTTCATATAAAATATGATTTTATTTAAAAACAATTGATCATAAAAATTAAATTAATTTTAAAAAAATGGTGTTCATTTGGTTAATTATATATGTCGATAATCGATTATGGTGTTTTTTATGGATTTTTCTAAGATAGTTGTATTATCACTGGATTGTAAAAATACAGTTTTATGTTTTTGGATGTTAAATGACATCATAATTATTTAATAATGTTGTAATAAATTTTATTCCCTATATTGAGGATTAAAATATGATTTGGGGTATCCCATGTGGTCAATACCATGGAATAAATGGGAAATCCCATGGTTTTTCAAATTCCACTAAGGAGGTTCCCTTTGTTATTACTTGAAAACTCCCTCACTTTAATTATAAATAAAAACCTTACCGCCCTATTCATATCAAACCTATCAAGCTATTAAAATTGTTTAAAATTTTCCAAATTACCTTACCAATTATCTTCCCCACATCTATGTAATTTTTGTCTCAAGAGGAGGCCAAAACCAATATCTTAATGAGGATCTCAAGGTTAAGATATCAAGAGGTTAGGATTAACTTTCTATTTCTTGTGTTTTATTTTAAATTCTATTAATTTCTTATACTATGTTTAGAACCCTTATATTATAGACATGAAATATCTATAAAAATATATATTCTAGATTTTATCATTTTTAAGGGAAAATTAATAATCATTCTTCCTATCCTCTTCCACTAATTATTAAAATAAAAACATTTTTCATGATGTTTCTATTTACAGATATATTGGACGAAGTGCCTTCAATTTAATTTATGTCCTTAAAAGATCATGGTAAAACCATTTCAATAGGTGAAACAATATTTATAGTCTATTATATAAAATCTATTATGTTATAAAATTAAATTATATTCATAATATTAACGGTATATGATGAAACAAGTTCTTGATTATTTAAGTACAATCAAAATGATATGAATGAAAATCAAAAAAGTGTTATTTAATGATTAAACCCTATAAAATATAACCAAAATTATTTGAGGAATTATTTATTATATTCAAAACATATTAACACCTTTTAATTACACTTCTAATGTTTCTCTTCAATTTGGTTAGAAAATCATTTATGAACCAACCATTGAAATCATGTAAAAACACACTTGAAAAAATGGAAAAAATAAAATATAATAAAAAATGGGTTCAATTTTGTTATACAATTACCATATATGGTTATATGAAAATGATTATTCTATTATAAAAAATTAATATAACCCTTTTGAACATTATAAATTTGATTTAATCAAATTTCAATTAAGAATAACAAAAGGTATGGGAATTCATAACCCCAATTACATTGTTTGGGTTAACCATATATTTCATTAATTATTTGGTACTATGTTCTTTGGGTATTGAATTAATTTAATATTCTATTGTTTTTTTATTTAAAAATATTCATTTAATTCTATCAATTATTCCATTAATTATATGATATTTTTAAAGGAAATTACATTAAAAAAATCAATTTTCAAATTCTATTTTAGTAAATTCAAAAGCTATGATTTTAAAAAATTATTCATGGTTCAGAATTATGGTATGGTTCATTGGAATTTTATAAGGTGAATTTTGGGACCTATATCTCCCTTAATGGCATTGGTTATATGTATTTTATAGGTTTCCCATATAATTACTCCATGTTTAACTACAATGTTTACCCCATAGTGTAGTCATGAGAGTTAAATTGAAAGGTAGCCATAATGGTTAAAAATCATAAAAAGATGTGAGGGTGAAAATATAAGTAAAAATTTCCCCAATATAACCTTATGTTTTTAAAAATGTTATTTAATGTATTATATAAATCTCATTTTTCATAATATATGTATATATGGGTGTGAATTATGACATTGTGGAAATGATTTCATGTGTTTTTAAGTATTCATTGTCTAATAATTTCATTAATTCTTTTTTATAAAATTTAATATGATTTTTGTTCTCATCCAATGTTTTTAAAATAATTTCATTGTTTATTAGGTTGTATAAGTGAAAGAAGGATGTCATGTAAAATGTAAGGGAGATTTGTCAAAAAAATCATGTTGTTGTTTTTGTTTAAAAAATTATATGTTTTGGAAGAAATGAATATTTTTTTAAATGGTACCAACTTTTTTTGTTTGTGGTTTGATATGATTGTGTTATTCCCTATCATTAAAAACATCAGATATTAAATGATCTTTGGAAATGTAAAGAATTGAAATTTTTTAGAAATAGATATATTTTTTAATGATTAAGGTTGGGTCCTTATTGTTGGTACCAGAGAACAGTTTAGATAACATTAAGTGTTAGGATGATGTTAATATAATTTCATAATTGAATTTTAACGCCTTTTTCGGTTTTAATAGTATATAATTTAAATATTACCATGTTTTATCATCTATGATATATCAGTTCATAATGGTTTTGGGTAGAAGAAACCAGGAATCTGATGTTGGAAGAAAGCAAGAGGATGATATATTTCCAAATCCACAACCATGAATTGAGGGAATTAGGACCATGGATTTTTTGACATTAATGGATCTGCATAAACATTCAATAAACTGTGATTTAATCCATGAAAGATAATAACTAGAGATGGCACAAAGTAAAATTTTTATAATGGAACAATTTATGCGGCAACACGCTTTTGATTTCAGTGCATCTTCTGACCCAGTAGAAGATAAAGCATATATTAATTCCCTTGATGTGGTATCATGTAGGTCACTTATTTACTCATATGTTTTCTAAATACTTCTTTTATATGTGGACTACACATTCCTTTATTTTTGATAAAATTTTGTTGAAAATTGGAAACATTGCCTCAAGAAATTCGACCAGAACTTAATGTTAAAACATTATGGGGAAACATTACAAAAAAAGGGCATTTTAAGAAATTTCCAATTGTTGTCTATGGAATGAAATTACCTAGAAACCTTGTTGTTTGACCCTTAGTATAGATTTATTTCATTATAGGTTTTTATTGGATTTCTGTTTATCAGGCTATGATTGATTATAGAGATAAAGAAGTTTCCTTTCATAATGTGATTAAATTTGTATACATAAATGATCCCAAACAATATCTATAATATCAGGAATCTGATAATATTTCGAATCTTTGAAATGGAATTTATATTGCATATATTGTAGAAAACAATGGATCTATTCAGAATAATGTATTTCTAGTGGTAAATGAATGACAAGATGTTTCTTTATTGGGTTACATGGTGTTATACCTGATTGAGAAATTGAAATCACATTACAAATATTTCCTAATTCTAAGACAATTTCAAATCCCAGTTACATAATGGCTCAAATAGAACTTCTTATTTTAGAAATATAGTTGAATGAGTTTTTTTAAAATTTCTTCATTGACTCTAGAACATCACCTTTGGGAGATACTATTTTACTTTATTAAAATGAAATATGGTTCTATGAGAGTTTTCATATATTATAGTGATTCAAATAAAATTACTATTAAGAATAAGTATTCTTTGACATTCATCAATTACTTGTTTAACTTGCTATAGGGAGATCAGTATATTTCCATGATTGAAATCAGATACTTGTATCATATGCTGAAAGTGAAGGTGACATTCCAAAAACATCTTTTTTCACTAGATATGGTCATTCTGAATTTGTAGTTATGCCATTTGTGTTATTTATTGAACCTTCTGTATTCATGGATTTAATGAATAAAATATTTCAAGAGTTCATGGATATGTGGGTTGAAATTTTTATTGATGAAATTATGGTATATTATAATTTTCATGATGAGAATGAAAAAAAATAAGGGTTATTTTAAATACATTAAAATAAAATGAACGGTTTGGATAATTCCGAATGTGTGAATTTGTGTTGAAAAAAACTCATTCTTGGTCACATTGTTTGTAATGATGACATATCTTTTGTTCTTATTAAAATAAAATTTGTTGAGGAATGTCCAAGACATAAAAATATATATTTGATTCGTATGTTTTATAGTTTTGTAGGCAATTATAGGAGGGTTGTTGAAAAAATATCATGGTTTTCTAGTCCATTGACTAGGTTAACTAAAAAAGGAGTTATATTCATCAAGACTAAAGAATATGATTACTGGAATTAGAAATTGAAAGAACGATGTTGAATTATCTACCTCTTACACTACCATCCAGGAACTATGATTTTTTAATATATAGAGATTCTTATTTAATGTGACTTGGTTAGGTTCTAATGAAGAATGATCAGGTAATTTCTTATGCTTTAGAAAAATTAAAACCTCGTGAGCTAAATTATCCGACTAATGAATTAGAAGATATGGGTGTCACTTTAAGAAAATTTAGGCATCATTAATATGCATCCAAATTTAAAATATATTCTCACCACAAAAGTAATAAAAACATATTCACTCAAAAGGAATTAATCATGAGTTAATGAAAAAACAATGATCTGATAAAAGATTATGATTTCATGATCAGTTACAATTATTGAAAAAAAAAGTGGCTGATTACATGAATTTAAAACAACATGAATCATTCACTATGGAATTGATATAATAATACCCTTTGATTAAATATTTCATGAATTTTTTCTAAGAAGTTTTTGGTGGATAAAATTCCACTTTTTTGTTTTATGTTTCAGTGCATCAATATTTGTAAGAAAGAATAAAGAAAATTCATAAAGAAGATGGGGATCTACAAAAAACATTAGAATTTTTATAAATGAGTTAGTTAATAGAATTAAACCTTGATAAATATTGTGTTATAATAATTTGAACAAAATAGTGTGTTCCCTATGATTATTAAATGAAGGAAGAATTTTTTTGAAAAACTCAATGATAATTGTTTATGTTCATCCTGGCAGCATGAAGGCATACATAGAACATCAGTTGTAATATTGGTGGGATGGAATGAGAAGAGACTTTTCACATTTTAGCATGAAATGTTTTAAATTTCTACAGGTTAATTCAGAGCGAAAATTACTTAAACATATGGTTTAGACATTACAAGTTCAGTAGAAAAAATGGTAAAATATATTTATGGACTCCATTGAGGGACTACTGACGTCATCATGAAAAGATAATGACATCTTGCTTATTTTTTTGCGTCTGATTAATTTTCAAATTTATTTTATATTAGAGATACTATGAATTAGATTTATATTTCTCAAATACACCTCAAAGATATTGTTAGGTTATATGCAACTACTCTTTCGAATGTATCTGACATTGATCACAGGTCCACATCTATATTTGGGAAGGGGCCTTGTAATTCATTGGGAATAGAATTAAATATAATTATAGAATATCATCCTCAACCATATTGAATGTTGGAATTAGATAATAATTCATTAGAGGATATTCTTTGAGCATGTTCAATTTATTACAAGGGATGTTTGGATATGGATATTTCGTTAGCTGAATTTGAATATAAAATTTGTTTTCATTCGAGTATATAGATAAAATAAATTGATTCATTATATAGTAAGTGGTATCAAACTCCACGAAGAGTACATCTAGGCTTGGGACAAAGTGGAAGACCTTTTCAAAGTCCTTCTGGAGGATGATTCTGATACTTAGGTTAGCATTTTCTCATGGTATCTAAGTACGAAGATTAAATCTAATCAACTAGAGCTGTTCTTCAATGGTTCATATATTTCTTTTTGTGCATGAATGATTGGTTTCTCACATTTCCCAAAAAAGTGATTCTTTAATAAAAAAATTTAATTTTCAGTCATGGAATGGAAGTTGATTGGACCAGAATTAGTAGAAGATGTGCCTATGAATGTGAAAATTATCAAGAAAAACAGGATAACAGATCATTGTAGATAAAAAGTTAATTGAGGTAATATGAAGAAATATATTTATTTTATGGTATGTAATATATTTTTATAAAATTTCTCCATAGAAATTTATTGTACATTTTGGATAGAAAGGGAATCTATGTCCACAAATATTGGACCTTATGAAATCTTACATTAAATGTACTAGTTTCTTACTGAGTAGAATTTCTTCCATGTTTATATCAAATACAAAATGTTTTTCACATTATAATGTTGATAAAGTATTTTACAGTGTCAAACCTTGTTTTGATCAAAGAAGATGTTCACCTAGAAGAGAACCATTCATATAAAGAGGCAGCTATTCATATTCCTGATCAAAGATAACAAGAATTGTAGAATAGGGTAATCCCCCGGGTAAAGGTGATGTTGATAAAACACATGATTGAAGAAGTGAAATGGGAATAATCAATATTATGAGTTAAAGGTATACTTACACGTTTAATGATTAAAAATTTTTTGAGGACCGAATTTATAGAAAATGGGGAAAATTAAACACCCCATGGTTTTGAAACAATAAATTTAAATTCATGAAGAAAATATGCATCTACATAACAAAAAAAATTTACGTGTTAGTTAACAACTATCAATTATAAATAATTTTTCCTCCTCTGTGATTTAAATCATGGAAAATGGATATTTACTATTATGAGCAGTATGTTATTTGGAGTCTTATAAAACCAACATTTTTTTGTAGAATAATAACATATACTTATAAATAGTATTATGACCATTATGAATAGGAAATCACCTTTTTTATGTGTATAAGATATTGATATCTTTTTTAATTATTCATGGTGATATAAAATGAGTTATAATTTTAAAATTGTTATTTTACAGATAAAATTGTATTTTAAAAAAATTAAATTAATTATGTTTAAAAATATTCTTAAAAAACTACAGTTCATTTTTTAATTCTACAAAATGAAAAATGGTTACAATGTTTTTTTTAATATTTCTGAGGCAGTTTAATTTTTTGTGAATAATTATAAAAGAGTTTTATATTTTCAGGTGTATAATGACATCATAATGATGTATTAATGATGTAATAATTTCTTAGATCATGAGGATTAATATATGATATGATGTGTCCCACATGATTAGTATCATAGAAAAAACGTTTTTCAAGATCATTTTTTCATTAATACCACTAATGAGTAGTCTATTGAAATTAATTAAATACTCTTTAATTATTATTATAAATTCCACACTCACCCATATTCCTCTCACAACATTCAAGATATACGAATTGAATAAATTCTACCCAATACCCTTCCCAGTTCTCATCCCTATATTTAAAACTAGGGGGTCTCACCAAATAACCAAAACCAATGGCCCTAAAGAGGATCTCATAGAGAAGAGATCAAAAGGTAAATATTCCCTTTCTTTTTCGAGTATTTAATTTAAATTATTTTCTTTTTTATAATGTAATACTGTAACACCCCAAGCTTCCACAGTACACTTCCCTTTGAATAATATTGTAGCGTGTGTTGTACGAAACATCGAGTCCTAACACCCACCACAACCAATCAAACTAGCCGTTATGAATAGTAATAAACAATTTTTGAATTTTTTGAAATTTTACCTTTCAAAATGGACTTCATTTTTGGATTCAGAATATTGATATTAGCTTATGGTGAATTTTTGGTATTTTTCTAAAAACAATCAATTTTTTATTAATAGTGAAGAAAACAGAGAGATATAGTTTAAAAATGAATTTTTATTTAAATAATTATTTTTTTTTTAAATCTAATTAAGGTCAAAATAGATACATAATATCTATATACGTTCAATGTAATTCATTGGAGTTAGTTTAGATTAATTTTAGATATATAAAAATTTTATAGAAATTTCACCGTCTTTTACCCACCTCTTAAGAGAATTTGAAAATTCACATAAAACATAATTTTAACACTTTTGTGAGTGGAATTTAGAAAATCGTAGAGACATGGTTAATATCAAGGAGTAAAATTTTGTTCAATAAGGAAAAAATTATTTTTTTTGAATAGTAACTTTTACTTTTATTTACCACGGTTAAAAGTAAATAGGGTAATTAAAGGGAAAATGATATTAATATTACCCTAAAACATGTCCTAATTCTATTGGACAAATTTATCTATACCAAAAACAACCTTAGGAATAAAATATTATGATATAGGTTCAGTTGGATTAGATTTGGACATTTATTATTATTTAATTCAAAGAAGAGTTAAAAGAGTTAAAATCAAGGTTTAATTACTAAATCATTTTTAATATAGGATTATACATAAGATAAATTTTATTTAAAATATTTATTAGAAAGATAAAATGAATTAATACATAATGGAATTTTATTTATAATTTTTAGACATTAAATTATTTAATTTATTTATGACACAATGGGGATGTAGTAATTACCTAATTAATGAAATATTAAAATAATTTATATTATAAATATCCAAATAAATGTAATTTGTATATTTGTATAAATTAAAAAAATTCATAGGTTAATATGACATGTTATTATTGATTTAATTATGTTTTTTCGCTGTAACCATGCTGTTATGATTTTCACAAAAATCAATTACCAAATAGTGTCAAACTAGACATAAAATAGTTTTAAAAACAAATAATATATTATTAATTGACATTCAATTCCTAAAAATCTTTGGTTCAGACAAGATAATTATATAATGATAGGTGTATCATTAATAGAACACATGGGGGTCTTTTGGAGGTATATATTATGTTTATCAACTATATAATATAAAAATACAAAGAGACATGGTAAATGTCAAACTATTTAACTAAGAGTTAAATATAAATGATAAGGTTTATATAGTGACCCAAACCTGTCTAAAATATATTAGTTGATAGTATTTAGACCCATAACCACATTAATCTTTAAAAAATCCACTTTGGAGAAATTATGAACAAAATATTAATTTATTATAAAATAATATTTCTAGCTTTTCAAAAGGTGCCCCTCACCCCTCTTATAAAAGAGAACTACCCATTCTCACTAATTCACACAATAAAATCCTTTTGGATTGGCCAACCACTGCCCAAATACTCTCTCAACTTCATCTATTAAACCTAGAGTCCATAGTTTGATCAGAAAGCCAACTTAAGGAGCCATTTTGATCTAATCAAAAGGAAGAACCCGAAGAATAGGTAATTTTTTCAGCACACTTTTTCAAGTTCCTTTCTTCATCAACTTCATCTTTCTCTGTTAATTACATTCTAAAAAATTAACTCCAGTATATTTTATATACTATGATGTTATTATAAATATGGTACAACCATATTCATTATTCTATCCATCCTTTGAAGGACATGTCACTATACGTGTGTACGTACGACTTACCATCTCCAAGTCATGGTGTAATTGTAATTCAATTTATTATTATTTGGATGGGTATAATAATGATGTTTAATTCAGGTAATTAATAAATATTACATCATAGTGATTCTATATATATGTTATACCATCCAAATATATATTATTTTAATATCAAAATAATGATATTATTGCTTGTGCGTACGTATAGACTACCGTCTCCACGAACGCGATGAGATTCATTCCCCATTACATCCATTCACGACTAATTTTCATTTGATGATTAAATTTAATGTTTAATGACTTTTTATCATTATGGATATGAATATTATACAACTTATCCATAACAAACACGACTTATGTAACAAAACATATAAAAAAACAAGTAAGTTAACACCTGAAATGACGATAATACTAAACCATTATTAACAAAGCATTAATAGAAGATCATATATGATAACATAATTATGTATATGGTTATTTTATAACTTAATAACAATTTTTTAATTATTATACATATGTTTAACATACCATAAACTATGGAAAAGTACAAGGTAAGGGTTTATTTCATAATCTCTTCATTATCCGAGGTCATTTATACGAAATTACCTATTGGGACCTTTTTATCATCCACATACGTGTTTCTTAAAAATGTATTTCAAATAACTCTTAAAATTTTACAGACTATGGGTTAATGTTATTTAAGGCCTTGTTGGATTTTTATAAAAAATTTATAAAGGAATCTTTCTGTCGTTTTCCAAACATGGTTCGTTTTAACCATTTCGACAGAATTAAAGTTAGAATGTCTTTTTTTAACTTATACGGAAGGTGTGGCTATTTTCCACCATTATAAAATCTTCGAAGCTTCCCTTACAAGCTTATAAGGATATTTTTCAAGTAAATTTTTTATTTTATAATTATGTGACTTTTAAATTATTTAAAAAAAGATATATTTCTCTCAAATAGTTTTTATTTCATCTATGTCAGCATCCTTTGATGGATTTTAAACTTATTGGAATGTGATTTATTATGATACAAAACATCCATATTTTATTGAAGGTTTAGTGATATGTTTTACTGTGGATGTTTTATTTTTATACCATTCATCATTTAAGGATAATGTATTGACATTTCGTATGCTAGTTTTAATACGAATGTTTATGTTATGTTTAAACCTGTTCATATAAGGAATGCATTGGACTTAATAAGTGACAGGTGGAGCCTTCTATAACTCCTCGGTGAATCTGTAGGTCTAATGAGACAAAATATTTTCTTGGAATAAGGCCTTGACAAAATCCTATTTGTATTCTTGGCACAAGGCTTTGACTTAGAGGTTATGATAGTCTGGCATTATGCATTCCATCATTATAAAAGTGGTTACAGATATTACATGTTATTATTAAACTAGTAGAATATCCATGTGAATAGGTAAATGGAATTATTTCATTTTATTTCTACCATATTATTCTGAAGTTCACGTTTAAAAGGATTTTGTTTTAGTTGTACATTACCTTAAATTTTTATGCTTATTTATGAAAATTTCTACTATATTGTTTTCCTTAATGGGAATTTGAGCTCACCCCTTTCAATGTTTTATTTTTTATAGGATGTGAAGAAGTATTTTATGAATGACCTTTAGGTATAGTATGAGGGGATATGAGTGTGGAATATGGATACTATGTTGTTTTAGTATTCAATTTATGATGTAATGTATGCTTTATGAGTGTATCTAGTGATTCCAAGGGTAGTAAACTAACCGGTCCTTCAGGACATTATCTTTTGTGATCATGCCAATGTTATGTAATAATGTAGCAACTCTGGGTAACTGGGGTCTGGGAATTACAGTTGGTATCAGAGTAAGTTTAGTACAACCCATGGAAGCTATATTAAGATAAACTATGATTAGATCACATAGACCTAAGATATAATTTGATGATTAGTATAGAAAACTTCATAGAATTCTGGTATTGTAGAGATTTTGTGAGTTTTCCGAGAAATACATCCATGTATGGATATGAGATGCTAGAGGTGGCTCAGGCACAGATGTACCTAGGGGTAAAACCAGAAAACATCACTTTGACCTAGACTCGAACCGGAACTAGTGCACAACAACAGGGATTACTGCACTCTTGGTTACGACTCTCCCTGGGGATATGCTTAGGATAACTCTAATTTTCATTAAAAACAATTGTGAAGGGTTTATGAGTATATATTTCGTCAAAGAAAACATTTTTATAATTATGGATTATATCCATAAATAGTATAAATTATGTTAAGTGTTTTACAAGAAGGGAATTATGTATTTTGATTCATAAACTGATCTAGTTTATTCCATTGTTTAGAAATGGTTCCTAGTGGATGAAATGGAAACTATATCAATGCACACACTCCATGTCAGGATTTCCCTCCTACTCAAGATAATTATAGTGGAGATGGTGATACAACTGGTGTTGATCAGCTAAACCCCGTACTAGGGCCACTCACTTAGGTTATGAATAGTAACCTTGCCATTATGGAGCACACTGATCCTCGGCGTGGAGGATCAATGTTAGATCTCTTCATGAGGAAACAGCCACATAAATTCAATTGGAGTACAAATATATTGGTATCTGAGCAATGGATATGTTCCCTAGAGAAAATATTGCAGGCTTTGGGGAGTAGTGAAAGGGAAAATGTTATCATGGAAGTTTACCACCTCACTAGAGACGCTGATCAATGTTAGTCATTGATACAAAACACAAAGGAAGATGATGAAGTATCAAATATGGAATGGATGAAGTTAAAAGAAATTTTATTTGAAAAATACTTTCCTCGTGACCATCAAGCATATATGGAAAGCTAATTTTTGAGTTTGAGAAAAAATGAGGATGAGAATGTCACAAAGTATGAGGCTAACATTACAAGGTTAGAAAGGTATGATGGAGATTATATATGTAACCCAATAAGTAAGATCAATCGTTTATTTTATTTGTAAAAACCATTTCATCCTCGAGCAATATTGACATAATCCTTCTCGTCATAAGAAGATATTGTCTTATGCGCTATCAAGCAAGAAAAAGCATTCTCTATGTCATAAGACTTTAAAGAAAAGAAAGAGAATAAGAGATCTGATGATCACTATGGGAATGGAAATAAGGGGAAGAAGGGAAAAGTTTAATATCCATCCAGTAATAAATGTTGGATGAATCACCCTGGTACATGCTTAAAGGTAATGGGAGTCTGTTACAAGTGTTGTGGAAAAGGCCACCAAGCTCGTGATTGCAAGGGGAAGAAAGAATCTACTGATTTTCAATGCCACAATTGAATGGAGATGGGAAATTATGCATATGAATGTCCTAATCGTCAGGGGAACTTATCTCAGAAAAGGGCAAGGGATCAAGGCCAAGCTTATGTTATCACTACTACTAATGTAGAATCTCCAAAAGATGTGGTGTCTGGTAATTTAATGGTTTCCTCAATGTTATCAAATGAATTATTTGATTCTGGATCAACGCCTTGTTTCATATCATCCTAGTTTGACATGAAAATTAGTTATTTCCAATTTTATTTAACAATGGAGTTGTTTGTTAAAACTCCTAAGGGAAGTATCATTGAAATAATTTTTTCTGAATCAGTCCCTATTAGAGCACATAAATGTTCTTTATCTGGTGATCTCATCATCATACCTATGATTGAGTTTGATATAATCCTCGGTATGGATTGGATTTTGGACCATGAGGTGATGATTTATTTTAAGAAGAAGGAGGTTTCAATTTATGATGATGATGACAAAGACCACCTTATCATTAGAGTAGAATCGTCACCACCTAATTCTTACCAAGATCCACCCCCAATAGCTCAACTAAATTCAATTATTGGGGAGGAAGAGAATAAAATAATTGTGGGTAAGGAAAGGAATGTTCAAATAGAGGATGAATCAATTGTGAGAGAATATTTTGATGTTGGTCAGAGTGGATACTCAAGAGGGGGTGAATTGAGTTCGAATAAAAATTTCTGTTAAATATGTTTCTTTTAAAATCCCCATATTTAAAAACAATGTTAAACTGTTGTGAATCTATACAGATTGTAAATGTTCAATCATTTTCTCAATGAATGATTAGGTCTTAGTTAACTTAATCAAACGATTAAATTAAATTCTGAAACTAACTTACTGGTTTACAATAAGTATAAACACATGAAAATTTAACTATCAAAGTAGCTTTAAAATAGTTATTTATTTCAAAGTAATAGCATCACAATATAAAATATATATAGTATACTTATGACTTAATCGAAAATCCAAAGCAGATGTAACCAAGAGGTTCAATCTCAAGCCGAGACATAGTCATCTCAAACAATTTATATAAATTGATCAACACCCTGGATCGGGGTAAACAACAGTGAACACACTATCCAGGTACAAAGACCTCTACCACATTTCATCGTGAGAAAACAAACAACAGCTCACAGCTGTCCAGGTCTTACTCAACCTCTACCACTATCCATAGTGGGAAACAAAGAGTTATAGAGTTTGAGTGAGGATTTAAGAATCCTCCAATTTATCTTAGGAGACAGTGTGTGTATAAAATAAATAGGGTACTCACACTGCTTGAAATTTAAAGAAGGAATAACTAATGAAAATTTGAATGAGTTTAGAAAAGCTTTAGTGATCGGCAGTGCAGCTCTGGACTCATTTAATTGGTAATAAAAGCTTCTAAGTCCTTCATTGGTTTTTCTCTGAAAAACAGAGTGTCATTTTTTTCCTTGTTCTATGTACAGCTTATCAGCATGAGTGTATGAAGGGTTTGTTGTAGTTCATCACTCAAGAGGAAGCTTGTGGTGTCCTCCAGAAGTGTGGCTTCAAGTATATAAAGGATACATGGAGTATGGATGAAGCCTTGTGTGAATTCACCACATTTGAATGTTGTTGAGCCCTCTTAGTTTATTGTGCTCTCAGTATGCAACCACTTCACTTTCTATCTCTATGTTATCAAGGCTAGGTCTTTATCTTCCCTTTTATAGATTTCAGCTCCGAAAAATGGGAATGATTACCAATTGCATGGGTACTAGGTATGGTTCCCTAAAATGGAAACAGAGATCATTAAATAACATTAACTTCATTAAAACCATCAAATATAATTTTTATCTTTGTAAATAAATATTATTGAGAGTATAGAGTTTGACTGGTTGGTCAATCATTAGTATCCTTCTATTAGTAGACATGTATGGTGGATTTTGTGTAGCAGTCCATCCATCAGTAGCTCTTTGAACATGCATCAGTAGTTCCTTGGGTCGGTAGCTCTTACTCTATTGGTAGCTCAATGTATCAGTGACTGTCTTTACTTGTATCGGTAGATCTTGTTATCAGTATCTCCTTGCATCGGTAGCTGTTTGCAATTGTATTGGTAGACTATGTCAGTCGCTTCATATCAGTCACTGGTCTCTATATCAGTAGGTCGGTCAGTAGCTCGTGTCGGTAGACTTACTCTATCGGAACACTTCTATCGGTAGCTCTAGTTTGTAGGTAGCTCTATGTATTAGTAGCTTGTGCACATCGGTAGCTCCATTCTGTTCTATCGTTAGACTTCTGTTCTATCGGTAGCTCATATTCTGTCGGTAGCTCTGTTCATATCAGTGACCTTAGTATATCAGTGACTCTATATATCGGTAGACTACATCTATCGGTATACTGTGTACTGGTATCTCTTTATCAGTGGGTATACACAGATTAGTGACTTAACACTTATCTGTTTTATGAAAACACATCTGATTGGGTTAGAATTACTTCAGAGAATATATAAACATAGATAACTATTTATTAACATATCTCAAGGATTATTTTAAAATTATTATCATCTTGATAACATAATATCATATAATGAGAAAATTTGAAAATAGATAAACATTAATTCGAATTATCATAGGTATTTAAAAGAATAATTGGGATTATCAAAATATGTGGGGTCAATAATCTCCTCCTTATTGATAATCACAACATATGATATTATAGTTTTAAAAAAAATGAGAGGTTGAATCATAGGATATATCATTAAATGTAATTATCTCAGAGAAACAGTATGTTATAGAACATAATGGATCAGAGGTTGAATTAAATGTGATAGTATAAGAGATAAAATTAAATTTAATGGTATCAGTGAAAAATTTCTCCCCCTTTGAGACTTTCTCCCCATAATTTATTCTCCACCTGGGTAAACATCATTCCCCCTTTATAGAATCGTTGTATAATATTTTTCCCCCTTTGGGATAATCAAAAATTGGTAAACAACAATGAGAATAGGAACAAAATGGGAAAATATATGAAAGTCACTTGTATTAAATGTTACAAAAAGTTACATAGACATAAAACAAAATAAAAGGGATTCCTATCAAACATCATAGCCACTTCATCAATCCATATCTCCAATGTGTGATTTTCCTTATGGTTCAGAAGAGGATTCAGGTGGTGTGGATTCAGTTCAAGGATTAGTAAATCTAGAAATGATCATAGGAGGATGAGAAAACTGACACTGTTCCTAGTCTGAACTGAGGAGTGCTTTGAGTGATCATAGGTTTGAGACTTTGAATGGCTTAGGCAGGAGTCATCTGAACTAGAGAAGCAGTATAGGCAGAGGCAGGTAAGGCTAGAGGTATAATCACTGGTCTGGCATCAACATGCAGGAAAGGCAACAACAAATTTCAGAAATCCATAATTATTCCTCCTCCTCTCTCCATAGCAGATATAAAGTCATCATTGTTCTCCATAAATGTGTCCAACGCTGGAGTTAATTCCCTTAGTTCGCTGACTTTCTCTCTGAAGGCGTGATTGATAGGAGGTAACTTCATATTTTCTAATAGAAGTTTGAAATGATTGTTGAGTTGGTGCTTTGTGAATATCTTAGATAAATTGGAGTGCACCTTATCTTTCACTTCTTTCGGAGAGGTATAAGCTTCTCTCATTTAGTCTTGGACTATCTTCATTATTTATCTAGTGGAATTTCGAGATGCAAGAACAACATTGCTCAGTTCGAATGAGTCCACCGAGCCACTAGTTGAAGCTCGACCAAGCTCCTCCTTCATCATAGCACAAATCTGATTCAAAACCACTGAGGGCTTAGAATAAATAGAACCAACAGAGAAATAGATGGTTTCCATGAAGTTCTTGGTCAATCCACTAATAAGATTTTGACCTTGGGAATCCTGGGTTTTAACATTATCATTTATGGAAGTTTTAAAACCTTCAAACTCTAATTCAATCTGACTTACAGCACACTTGACATAGGCTAAGTCCTTGTCTACTTGGGATTTTGAGCTCATGTAAGATTCCAAAGAGATAACCAATTTCTGTAGTGTTTCCAGATCTGCTTCCAGTCTAGATACTTGATTCTGGAAATCTTTAACTTCTTCGACTATTTCCTTCATAAAGGATGACACATTACAACCTAGAGAGAGTTAAAAATAACATTCCAACATACTCATCTCTTCAATAAAACAATGTTTCATTTCAGCAACCGAGGAACTAAAATATTCTTTCATCTCATCCTTTAAGGATTCAAGATCAGATCTAGTGATCAAATCAGTAGGTGCAACTGCAATAGACGCTCTTTCAGATGCTAAACTGACCACTACGTCAGTCATGATCGATTAAGTTGAGGATACCTAAGAAACGTCCATCTTCTTTGTCTCTTCCACAAAACTATCCATCAAATTTTACTTCAAAATATCCAGGTCATGCATTCTGACCACATCTTCAGGTAGAAACTCAGTTTCAACATCATAAATGTTTTTTGGTTTATTGAGAGATGTTTCATTCTTAGAATCAGGATATTCTAAACCACAGACCACAAAACCTGGGTCTTCTGCCCAGTCCTCAATATCAAGAGCCACTGTAACACTTCCAAACTTGGTTTGATTCTCCCCCTCAACTAGTTCATAATCATGTAAAACAAAAACATTCTCAGCAGCATTCTCATTAGGTCTTCCATTTTCTAGAGAATCTTCTACTATCAATTCATTATCCGCAATAGCAGGAGTGTCCTCTAAATTAGGACCAACTTCTTCCACTTCTCCTACTACATCCACATTAGGCACTAAAGATTTTCCAATCACTGGACTAAGGCTGAAATCAGCGGACAAAGATTCTTTACTTTCATGAGTATCTTCTTCATTTTCTAGAGGAGCTACTTCAACATCCTCTAATGCAGCTTCTTCTTTATCTCATTTATGTTGATCTAGATTTTCAAGAGCTGGGCTTGGAGGTATGTCAGGGTCCCCTCCATCATCAGCAGAGGAATCTTCCTCTTCAAAATAATCACTATATTTTGACTCCTCTTCATTAGGTCCCAGACCTGGATCCCTCACATCCTTCGGTCTTGAAGGATGATCCCCATGATTAAACTTATCAAACACCTTCTTGTCATCAGTGACCCATTCTCCTCTCCATGGGTTCCAATTTATTTTCATGTATTTAAAAATTGTACTGGTGACACAGAAATTGTTCCTTTCTTCCACTATCTCATCTTGAGACTCAGCTATTCCATTTACATTGATTATTACAGAGATCAACTTGGGAAAGAACAAAGAATTAGTTTTTACTTGGGTCTAATCATATCATCCATTTGAGTCATCAGAAATATGCATAGATTCACCTTTACTCCATGCCTCAAAAGATGTAGGAGATAGATATCCTGATATCATAAATTTTCAATGTCTCCTCTCCTCAGTATTAAGACATGCTTAACAAATTTGAACAACAATCTGTTATCTCCATCCATTTCAGCAGCTACTACTTGTCTTTGGTTCCATCACCAGTTAGTTCCTCTAAGTTAGTCTCATAATCAAATATATCACTAGCAGGTGGTATGTATTTTGAGACATATCCAGAAACACCTTCATGAGGAACCTTTAAGAATCCATCCCACTCTGTCGATGAAAAGGACAACTCATTTCCATTCAAAAACGAAGTTACTCGGTTCTCAGCTTCAGATTTCTCAAAAATTACATAGTCATAAAACTATTTAACAATATTTGGATAGTAGGGACCATTGTTTTTCGGAAAACAATATATACACATTTTATATTTCAGCACTTCGAGCACTAACGATTTGCTAGGCAGTAGCAATTCCACGTAGAGCTCCTTTTCGATCAAATAAACTCTATTCTGTAAATGAAGATTTACTGGGTGACTTTTGGATCTTATTCATCCAACATTAACACATGATTCTTCCTTAGACAATTCATTATTTGCTTTTGGCTCATCGGAGTCATCTCTGATTGTAGGATGTTTGGTTTTTCCCATCATTGGTTTGAGGGATTTTCGGTCCTCGAAAGGTTCGGGATCTATGGTTTGATGGTAAGGGTTTGAGGCTCAGTGGATTGAGAAGAATCTATGAAATTATCTTTATCATTTAGTAATCATGAAATGAATATATGAAATGAAATAAAGTAAAAACGATTCAGATTCTAGCGGCAATAAGAAGTTTAAAACAACGCACTCATTTGTAGGGTTTATCAGTGAGAGTTCCTATCAGTGGGGTTACATCAGTGAGGTATCATCAGTGATAATTTACATTGTTTAGGTTACATCGGTGAGAATTTAAATCGGTGATAATTTACATTGGTGAGAATTTACATCGGTGTGGTTACATTCGTGAGAATTATCATCGGTGAGAATTTACATCGGTGAGGTTACATCGGGGAGAATTTACATCTGTGAGGTTACATCGGTGAGGTAGCTACCGATCAAGGTTAATCATTCCTAACTCGTGTCTAATGTAACATAACCTATCCGAACATAATGGTTTGGTGAAAATATCATCTCATTGATGTTCAAAACCAATAAACTGAAAAATAATATCACCCTTTTGGTAATTATCTCTCAAGAAATGGTTCCTTACATCATTGTGTTTGGTCCTAGAGTGCGACACTGGGTTTTAGAAACATTTATTGCACTATTGTTGTCACAATAGATAGAGACATGCTTAAAATCACATCCATAGTCCAAAAGAGTGTGTTTCATCCACAGAATTTGTGCACAGTAGCTACAAGCAGCTATATACTCTACTTCAGCAGTGGACAATGCTAAAGAATTATGCTTTTTACTACACCAAGATACTAAGGATTTTCCCAATAAATGACATGTTCCTAATGCACTTTTTCGGTCTAACTTCCAACCAGCAAAGTCAGCATCTGAATAACTCATTAAATCAAAGGATTGTCCTTTTGGGTAAAACAAACCTATGTTTACAGAATGTTTATGATATTTGAAAATTTGTTTAATAGCATGTTTATGAGATTCTTTTGGATTAGCTTGAAATTGTGCACACATACCCACACTAAACATAATATATGTTCAACTAGCAGAACAGTATAGTAAGATTCCAAGCATACCTTTGTAATTGGTTTGATCCACTAGTTTCCATGTTTCATATGCATCCAATTTACAGACTGTACTCATAGGAGTTTCAATTACCTTAATAATATCCTAACCAAAACGTTTTAGAAGATCCTTTTTATATTTACTTTTATTCAATTTAATACCACTTTCATTTTGGAAAACTTGAAATCCAAGAAAATATTTGAGTTCTCCTATTAAACTAATTTGAAATTCATTTTTCCTACTTTTCGAAAAATAAGTACACAAAGAATGTTTAAAATATCCAAAAATAATATCATCAACATAGATTTGAACTATTAAAACATATTTACAAATTCTTTTAATATTAAGAGTTGGATCAGAAATCCCTTTTGTAAAACTTTTTAAAACAATAAAATTACTAAGTCAATCATACCAAGCTCTTGGAGCTTGTGTTAATCCATATAAAGCTTTAGAGAGTTGAAAAACTAGATTTTTAAAATTAGGATTAGTAAATCCATGTTTTTGTTCAAAAAAACATTTTAAATTATAAAACCATTTAGAAAATCACTTTTGACATCCATTTGATATAACTTGAAATTCAAATGAGCAACATAGGCAAGTAGAATTCTAATAGATTCTAATCTAGCTACAGGTGAAATGGTTTCCTCATTGTATATACCTTCCTCTTGAATATATCCTTGTGAAACTAGTCTATCTTTGTTTCTAACTATGTTTCTTTATTCATCAAAATTTTTTCTAAAAACCCATTTTGTGCCTATTGTCAAAGTGTCCTTGGGTCTGTCAACTAATTCCCAGACTTTGTTTCTTTCAAATTGATTTATCTCTTCTTGCATGGACATTACCCAAAATTAATCATTGGTAGAATCATTGGAATTTTTAGGTTCTATTTGTGAAACAATGTCCTGATGTTCAACCGGGTTTCTTAGAGAAGCTCTAGTATGTGTCCCTCATTCATGATTACAAACAACATCATCTAAAGGATGATTCTATAGAATCATTATTGATCTAGTAAAGGTAGGACTAGAAATTTAAGGTTAATCTGTAAGTTCAGGTTTTATAGAAGCTGATTATGGAAAATGTCCAGAACTGGATGTTTTTAAAACAGGTTCTTTAGATTTATCATTAAGGTCCAGAAAAGTCAAATCACCTCCACGATTTTAAAGAGATGTTTTAGGATTAGGTGGATCAGTTTCATCAAACATGATATGAACAGATTTTTCCACACATTTGGTTCTTTTGTTAAAGACACTATAGGATTTTCTAGTTAAATAATAACCATGAAAAATTCCTTCATCACCCTTAGAAGAAAACTTGTCAAGATTATCCTTTGTATTAAGAATAAAAACATTGCAACCAAAGACTCTAAAGTAACTAACATTGGGTTTTCTATTATTACATAGTTAATATGGGGTCTTCTTGAGAACAGGTCTAATCAAGACTCTATTAATAATATAACAACCTGTATTCACAACTTCAGCCCAAAAATAAATAGGCATGCCATCTTCATTAAGCATGGTTCTTGAAATTTCGTGAAGGGCCCTATTCCTTATTTCTACTACACCATTCTGCTGAGGTGTCCTAAGAGCAGAATATTTGTGACTATATCTGTTGTGTGAGAAATAAGATTCAAAATATTGATTTTAAAACTCACAGCCATGATCACTTCTTAGAGTTTTAATCTTAAGTCCACTAAGGTTTTCTATAGATTTGGAGTATTTAACAATGTATGAACAAGTTTCAATTTTGTGAGATAAGAATTATACCAAAGTATATCTAGAAAAGTCATCTACTAGGACATAGAGATAGTTATTCCCATTTAAACTATAAACACTTGAAGGTCCAAACAAGTCCATGTAAACCAACTCGAGAGGTTGAGAAGTTGAAACATATTTCTTTGATTTAAAATAAACCTTATGTTGCTTTCCATTTTGACAGGGATTAAAAACTTTTTCATTTGGGAATTCAAGATTAGGTAGGTCTCTAACTAAGTTCTTCCTAGTAAATTTTCTATGTGAATAGATTTTTTAGTGTCCAATTCTTCTGTTTCAATGCCAAGATTCTTTATGAAAAGAATTTAAACACGTAACATTTTATTTGTCTAAGGAATTCAGATCCACAGAATAAACATCATCATTTCTCAAGGCAGAGAATACTAAAATATTTTTAGAATTAAAAAAATTACAAGAATCATTTTCAATCTAAACATTAAAAACATCTTCACATAATTGAGAAATTCTTAACAGGTTACACTTAAGTCCATCAACAAATAGAACTTTAGAAATTAAAACTGAATCAGTGTTACCAATCTGTCCTAGGCCGATGATTTTTCATTTAGAATTATCACCAAAGGTGACATGGCCACCATCAGCCTTTATTAAGATTTTAAATCATGAATAATCTCTAGAAATGTTCCTTGAAAATCCATTGTCCAAGTACCATACCATCTTGTGAGAACTCTTTAAACATGTTTCCTACAAAACAGATTTAAATGGAAAATGACATTGGTACCCAGATCTTCTTGGTTCTAGGATGGTTAGGAATCAAAGCATTAGGTACCCATATTTTTCTTATGGGTCTCATAAAATTTACAGAATCAATATATTTTGAAAGATAAACTTTATTTGATCTATAACCATATGAATAACTAGTTCTATAATAGGAATTTCCAGAACTGGAATAAGATGAATTTTGTCCAGAAATAGGAATAAATTGTGTTTTAGTGAACTATCTCTGTCCAGGTTGATATCCCAAACCAGTAGTGTATTTAGATGCAACTTTTTTTCCTAACATTTGAGTTAGTGTATCTTTTCCCTTTGTGAACTTTTCTAAGTACTTTTTTAGTACCTCATTAGACATTTTCAGTTCAGTATTTTCCTTTAAAAGTGGATCATTATTTTATTTTTCTACATCAAGAGCAGATTTAACATCGGCAGTGAGAGCATGTTTTTTCTTTAGTAACTTATATATGTCCCTAAGTTCATTATATGTTTCTTAAAACATATTAAAATAATCATATCATACATCCATAGAATTATCTTCAGAATCAAAATTAGATTCTGCATCATCTCCAGAATAATAGGAATTTAAAACAGGAGTATCTGAGGTTACCTCAGATGTGTTGGTCCTGAAATACAAGTTGGAACGATTCTTTTCATAATCAGAAACTTTAGATTGACTTGTACTATCCTCAAAAGCACTCCAAGTAGCTTTCATAGATTTCTTGTACTTTTTGTCCTTATAATCATGTTTATTTTTAAATTTTAATATTGGACAGTCATCCTTGATGCGTCCATTCCTCTTGTACTCATAGAAGACTATATCATCATCCTTATCAGATTTCTTCCAATACTTCTTCCAAAGACTCTTGTTGTCATAATTTCCTTTGTAATTTGATTTTCTGAAGAACTTCTTCTTCCTATAAAACATCTTGAATATTCTGTCTATTTGGGCCATTTCAGCATCACTATCATAGTCTGAATCTTCACTTGTTGAACTTTCAGATGGTACATGTATTTTCCCCTTGTCTTTGATCTTAGAAGCAGTAGACTTGAAAGCCATAGATTTTCTCTTGGGTTCATCATCATCCTATTTTTTTACCTTAGGTTATTCCTCATACATGATAAGTTTACCTATTAATTACCTAATAGGGAGTGTGATGATGTCACATGATTCTCTAATGGAAGCAGAAGTGCCCCTCCATCTTTCTGGTATACATCTCAAGATTCTCATGATTTGTTCCTTTGCTCGACCAACCTTTCCAAGTGACCTCATAGTATTGACAATCTCATTGAACCTGAGATACATGTCAGAAATAGGTTCATCAGTCTTCATTTTAAAATTATCATATTTATTCATATAAGTATTCAATATCATTTCATTATCATTGATTTTCCCTTCATGAGAAACAACCAACATATCCCAAATTTCATAAGAAGTTTTTCAAGAAGATATTCTGTTAAATTCATCATCTCCTAGAGCACAATACAGGGCATTCTTAGCTTTTCAATTATTATTGTAGGTAGTATTTTTAGGTTCATACCAATTTTTTCTTTCAGTTTCTAGAATTTTATATTGAGACTCTATAGTAGTCCAGATATCAAAACCCATACTCTCTAAATGAATTTTCATTTTACATTTCAACAGTGCATAATTGGTACCTTTAATGAAAGGTGTCCAGGTAGTAGCAGCACCCTCTACTCTATTGTACATATCTGTATTTTAGAAAATAGTTTTAAAGAGATAAAATTTAGAACTAACAGAAATTTAAGATCATTAAAGATGCAACTAAAATCTCACTTGAAAAACAGAATGTTTTGAAAATTTGTATTAATAAAAACAGCCTCTGATACAAAATGTTGGTCGGAGTGGATACACAAGAGGGGGGTGAATTGAGTTCCAATAAAAATGTCTGTTAAAAATGTTTCTCTTAAAATCGCCCTATTTAAAAACAAAGTTAAACTGTAGTGAATCTATACAGAGTGTAAATGTTCAATCTATTTATCAATGATTGATTATGTCTCAGTTATCTTAATTTGAAGATTAAATTAACTTTTTAAACTAACATACTAGTTTACAATAAGTATAATCACTTTCTAATTTAACTATCAATGTAGCGTTAAAATTGTTTTTTATTTCAATGTTATTGTAGCGGAATATAAAATATATATAGTATACTTATGACATAATCTAAAATGCACAGCAGGTATAACCAAGAGGTTCAGTCTCAAGCTGAGACTTAGTTCTCTCAAAAAATTTATATAAATTGATCCACACCCTGGATCGGGGTAAACGACAATGAACACACTGTCCAGGTACAAAGACCTCTACCACAGTTATTCGTGGGAAAACAAACAACAGCTCATAGCTGTCCAGGTCTTACTCGACCTCTACCACAATACATCATGGGAAACAAAGAGTTATAGAGTTTGAGTGAGGATTTATGAATCCTCCAGTTTAGCTCCGGGGACAATGTGTGTATAAAAAAACTGGGTACACACACTGCTCTAAATGTAAAGAAGGAATCACTAAAGAGAATGTGAATGTGTTTAGAAAATCTTTACTAATCGGTAGTGCAGCTTTGGACTCGATTAATTGGTCATAAAAGCTTCGGAGACCTTCTCTGGTTTTTCTCTGAAAAACAGAGTTTCATTTTCTTCCTTGTTCCTGGTATAGTTTATCAGCTTGAGTGCATGAAGTTTCTGTTGTAGTTCTTCACACAAGATGCAGCTTGTAGTTTTCTTTAGAAGAGTGGCTTCAAGTATATACCAGATACTTGGAGTATGGATGAAGCCTTGTGTGAATGCACCACATTTGAATGTTATTAAGCCCTCTTAGTTTACTGTGATCTCTGTATGCAACCACATCACTTTAAATCTCTATGTTATCTCGGCTAGGACTTTATCTTCCATTTTATAGCTTTCAGCTCCGAAAAATGGGAATGATTACCTTTTCCATGGGTACTAGGTACGGTTCCCTGACATGGAAACAAAAATCATTAAATAACATTAACTGCATTAAAAACATCAAATGTAACCGTTAGCTTAATAAATAAATAGTATTGAGAGTATATAGTTTTAATGGTTGGTAAATAATTAGTAGACTTGTTTTGGTAGATGTGTATGGTGGATTTTGTGTAGGAGTAATTCCATCGGTAGCTCTTTGAACTTGCAGCAGTAGCTCCTTCGGTTGGTAGATCTTACTCTATATTGGTAACTCATTGTATCGGTGACTATCTGTACTTGTATCGGTAGATCTAGTTATCAGTAGATCCTTGCATTGGTATCTGTTTTCACTAGTATCAGTAGACTATGTCAGTTGCATCATATCAGTCGATGGTCTGTGTATCAGTATGCCGATTGGTAGCTTGTATCAGTAGACTTACTCTATCGGCAGACTTCAATCGGTAGCTCTAGTTTGTCGGTAGCTCTATGTATCAGTAGCTTGTGCACATCGGTAGCTCCATTCTGTTCTATCGGTAGACTTCTGTTCTATCGGTAGCTCGTATTCTGTTGGTAGCTCTGTTCATATCAGTGACCTTAGTGTATCGGTGACTCTGTCTATCGATAGACTATGTCTATCAGTAGACTGAGTACCTGTAGCTCATCATCAGTAGCTATACGCAGATCAGTGACTTAACATTTATCTGTTTTATGCAAAACACATCATATTGGGTTATAATTAATTCAGAAAATATATAAACATTGATAAACATTTATTAATATATATCACGTATTATTATAACATTATTATCATCGTGATAACAAAATATCATATATTGAGCAATTTTGAATATAGATAATCATTATTTTGAATTATCAAATGTATGTAAAAGAATTTTTGGGATTATCAAAATAGGTGAGGTCAAGAGTTGAAGGGTTTCCAGAAGATTTACCCTGACATCCTCCAGAATGAGAAATTTAGTTTTCCATTGATTTAATTCCTGGTTCAAGTCCTATATCGAAAACCCATTATAGAATGGCCACTGTGGAATTAGTTGATCTAAAGAAATAACTAGAGTAATTAAGTAATAAGTTGTTTATTTTCCCTAATGTTTCTCCATGGGGAGCCCTTGTCCTTTTTGTTAAAAAGAAAGATGGATCTATGAGGTTATGTATCAACTACAGGGAGATCAATGCTATAAAAATAGAGAAAAAATATCCCCTACATGGCATTGATGATTTATTTGACCAACTACATGAAGAAAAATACTTTTCTAAGATTTAACTTCGATCTGGATACCATCAGTTGAGTTTAAATAAGAAAGACATTTCGAAGAAAGAGTTTCGAACCCGGTACGGGCATTACGAGTTTACAGTAATGCCTTTTGTGCTGACTAATAAACCCTTTTTATTCATGGATCTAATGAATAGAGTTTTCAAGGAACATCTCAATGATTTTGTGGTGGTATTTATTGATGATATCTTGGTATACTCCAAAAGATACCAAGATTATGAAAATCACTTGTGCATTATCCTGAAGACTCTGAGAAGACCTGAATTATATGGGAAGTTTCGCAAGTGTGAATTCTGGCTTCAGAAGATTTCTTTTCTTGGCAATATTTTCTCTAAAGATGGAATCTATGTTGATCCATCAAGGACTATAGCAATCCTTGAATGGCCAGCACCAACGAGTATAACTGAGGTACGCAGTTTTATTGGTGTAGTAGGTTATTATCGACGTTTCTTCTAGAAAATTGCTCTATTGGCTAACCCATTAACGAAGCTCACACGTAAAGGGGTTAAATTTGTTTGGAAAAAAGAGTGCGAAGAATATTTTGAAGAACTGAAGAGAAGATTAGTCAATCCTCCTATATTGACTCTACCATTGGGGAATGATGGGTTTGTTATTTATAGTGATGCTTTAGAGAAAGGACTTGGTTGTGTCCTTATGCATAATGATATGGTTATTGACTATGCATCTACACAGCTTAAAATTCATGAAAAAAACTATCCTCCTCATGATCTTGAGTTAGCTTCTGTAATCATTTCTTTTAAGATAAGGAGACACTATCTCTATGGTGAAAAATATGATATTTATACTGATCACAAGAGTTTGATGTATATTTTCTCACAGAAAGTACTCAACATGAGACAAATGAGATGGCTTTAATTACTCAAAGATTATGATTTCACGATACACTACCAACCAAGGAAGGAAAATAAGGTGGCAGATTCTTTCAGCAGAAATGATCATTGAGTTTTTAACATGATGAAAATTGAAATGGATCCTATTTTCATGGATCTAGTGAAGATGGATATGGGAATTACCATGGAAGGTGAAACCTTGATACTTTTTCAAATGGTTGCCAAACCATTTTTAATAGAAAGGATAAAGAGTTCTCAGACTGATGATGAAGAATTTAAAAAGAATATTAAAGATATGAATGATGGGATATTGAGTGACTTTGTGTATGAATATGGAATTTTGAAATTTGGGAAGAGGCTTTGTGTTCCCGATATAGTTGATCTAAAAATGGAATTGTTGGATGATGCTCGTAGTTCCAATTTCCCTATACAACCTGGGAGTACAAAAATTTATATAGATTTGAAGGAACATTTTTAGTGGGACAAAATAAAGAGGGTGATTTCTGATTTTGTGTCAAGATGTATAGTTTGTCAACAAGTGAAAGCTGGAAGACAACATCCTGGAGTAGCCATGTAACCTCTTCCCATACTTGAGTGGAAATGGGATAATATCACTATGGACATTGTATTGGGACTACCAAAGGCTCCTAGAAGGAACGATGCAATATTGGTCATTTTTGATCGTCTTACCAAGTAAGCACATTTTCTTGGTATAAGGGGAGATTTAACACTTGAACGTTTGGCAAGTATATATTTTAATGAAGACGTGAGACTTTATGGAGTACCCCTATCGATTTTTTTCTGATTGTGATCCCCGTTATAATTCATGATTCGGGAAGAGTCTTTAGAAGGCCTTGGATAATGAACATCATTTGAGCACTGACTACCACCCTCAAACAGGTGGACAATCATAACGGACTATTAATACATTAAAAGACTTGTTGAGATCTTGGACACGTGAAATTCTGGTATGTGGGATCAATATTTATCTCCAGTAGAATTTTCCTATAACAATAGCTTCCATTCGAGTATTCAGATGGCACCATATGAAGCGTTATATGGAAAGAGATGTCGCACACAAACCTATTGGGATGATGTTGGTGAATGAAAACTCGTAGGCCTAGAACTGCTGGAGGAAAAAATGGAAAAGGTGAAGGTAATCCAAAACCACGACAAAGAAGCTCAAAGTAGGTAGAAGAGCTATGCTGACAATGAAAGGAAGGATTTGGAATTTAAGGTAGGAGATCATGTTTTCTTGAAGTTATCCCTATGGAAGGGAGTTATACCTTTCGGAAAGAAAGGTAAATTGTGTTTCAGGTACATAGGACCTTTTGAAATTCTAGAACGAATTGGGGTTGTAGCTTACCATTTGGCAATGCTGCTAAGTCTCGCCAAAGTTCACAATGTGTTCCACATATAACTATTGATAAAATACATGCCTGACCCAATGCATGTACATACGAGAAATTAGAACTGGAACCCGATCTGTCTTATTGCGAAGAGCCCATCAGGATTCATGATACCAGAGAACAATTGCTGAGAAACCGGACGACTCATCTGGTAAAAGTTCTATGGAGAAACTATAAGATGGAAGAGGTAATGTGGGAACCTAGTGAACTTATGATGAAGATCCAAAAGAGTCTATTCATGCGGTGTTATACTAGAAATTTTGAGGATGAAATTATTTGGAGGGGAGAATGTAACACCCCAAGCTTCTACAGTACGCTTCCCTTTAAATAACACAGTAACGTGTGTCGTACGCAACTTCGAGTTTTAACACACACCACAACCAATCAAACTAGCTGTTATGAATAATAATATCCACATTTTGAAATTTTATAAACTTTATCCTTCAAAATGGACTTCATTTTTGGATTAAGAATATCACAATTATCTTTGGGTGAATTTTTTGTATTTTTCTGAAAACATTCAATTTTTTGATGAATAGTGAAAAAACACTGAGTTATAGTTTAAAACTGAATTTTTATTCAAATAATTATTTATTTTATTTAAATTTAATTAAGTTAAAAATAGTTACATAATATCTATATAAGTTCAATGTAATTAATTTTAGTTATTTTAGAATAATTTAAGATATATAAAAATTTTATTGAAATTTTCACCATCTTCTACCCACCTCCTAGGAGAATTTGAAAATTCCCATAAAACATAAATTTACCACTTCTATGAGTGGAATTTCTAAAATCTGAATCAGATGGATAATATCAAGGAGTAAAATTTCGTTCAATAAGATAAATATAATTCTTGGTGAATAGAAACTTTTTACTTTTATTTACCACGGTTAAAAGTAAATAGGGTAATTAAAGGTAAAAATGATACTAATATAAACTAAAACATGTCCTAATTCTATTGGACAAGTTTATATCGACCAAAAATAACCTTATGAGAAAATATTATCATTTAGGTCCAGTTGGATTAGATTTGGACATTTATTATTAATTAATTCAAAGAAGAGTTAAAAGAGTTAAAATCAAGGTTTAATTACTAAAACATTTTTAATATTGGGTTATACATACGATAAATTATATTGTAAATATTAATTATAAATAGAAAATTATTTCCTACATAATTATATTTTGGTTATAATTTTTAGACATTAAGTAATTTAATTTATTTATGACACAATGGTGATGCAGTAATTACAAAATTAATGAAATATTAAAATAATTGATATTATAAATATGAAAATAAATGTAAGTTGAGAATTTTCATTAATTATAAAAAATTTATATGTTAATATGACATGTTAATATTGATTTAATTATGTTTTTTTATGTAATAATGTTGTTATGATTTTCACAAAAATCAAATACGAAATAGTGTCAAAATTGACATACAAGAGTTTTTAAAACAAATATTATATTATTAATTGATATTGAATTCCTAAAAATATAAGGATCGACCATGAGACTTATATAATGATATTTCTATTATTAATGGACAACTTGGGGGTCTCTTATAGGTATATAGTATGTTTATTAACTATATAATACAAAAATACAAAGAGAAAAGGTAAATGTCAAACTATTTAACTTTGAGTTAAATATAAATGATAAGGTTAATATAGTGACACAAGATTGTCTAAAATCTATTGGTTGAAAGGATTTAAACCCATCCCCACATTAACCTCTAAAAAATCCACTTTGGAGCCATTATAATCTGAATATGAATTTATTATAAAATAATATATCGAGCTTTTCCAATGGTTCCCCTTACCCCTCTTATAAAAGGGAACTCCCCCATCTCAATAATTCACACATTAAATGCCTTTTGGCTCGGAAAAACCCTACCCAAATACTCCCTCAAATTCCCTCACATCATACATTAGTCATTAGTTTGATCATAAAGCCAACTTATGGAGCCCTTTTTATCAAATCAAAAGGAAGAACCCGAAGAAGAGGAAATGTTTTCACCACCCTCTTTCAAGTTCCTTTCTTCTTCAACTAATACATTCTTTGCAATTTCAATTATAAATTAATAACGCCATTATATTCTATGTACTGTGATGTTATTATAATTATGTAACAACCATATTAATTATTCTATCCATCCTTTGAATGACATGTCACCATATGTGTGTATGTACGGCTTACCGTCTCCACGTCGTTGTGTAATTGTTATTCTATATATTATTATTTGGATGGGTATAACAAAGATGTGTAATTCATGTAAATAATAAATATAACATGATAATGATTTGGTATATATGATATACCATCCAATTATATATCATTTTAATATCAAAATAATGATATTGTCGCTCGTGTGTACGTACAGACTACCGTCTCCACGAACACGATGAGATTCATTCCCCATCATATCCAATCAAGAATAATTCTCATTTTATGATTAAAAGTAATTTTTAAGAATGTTATATAATTCAGAAAATGAATAATATACAACATATCTATAACAATCACGACTTATGTAACAAAATATAAAAAAGAAAACGAGTAAGTTAACTCCCGAAACGACGATAATACTAAAATATTATTAACAAAAAATTAATAGAAGATCATATATGATATCATAATTATGTATATGGTTCTTTTATAATGTAATAACAATATTTTAACTATTATACAGGAGGTTAACATACCATCTACAATGTAAAAGTACATTTTAAGGGTTTATTTCACAATCTCTTCATTATCTGAGGTTGTTTATACGTAATTATCTACTACGACCTTCTTATCATCAACATCCATGTTTCTTAAAAATGTATGTCAAATCATTCTTACTATTTTACAGACTGTGAGTTAAATTCATTTATACCCTTGTAGACTTTTTATAAGATGTTTATAAAGGAATATTTCTGTCAGTTTCCAAACAAGGCCCCTTTTAACCATTTTGATAGAATTAAGGTAAGAATGTATTTTCTAACATATACGGCGGGTGCGGCCATTTTCTGCCGTTATAAAATCGTCAAATCTTCCCATACAATCTTATAAAAATATTCTCAATGTAAATGTTTTATTTTATAATTATGTGACTTTTAAATGATTTAAAATATAGTGATATTTCACTCAAATAGTTTTTATTTCATATATGTCAACATCCTTTGATGGATTTTAAGCTTATTTAAATGTGATTAATTATGACACAAAACATCCATATTGTATTTAAGGTTTTGTGATATGTTTGAATGTGGATGTGTTATTTTTATAACATTCATGGTTCATGGATAAAGTATTGATATTTCATATGAAATTTTTATTATGAATGTTTATTTTATGTGTAAACCTATTCATATTAGGAATGCATTGGACTTAATAAGTGATATGTGGAGCCTATTATAGCTCCTCGAAGCATCGGTAGGTCTCATGAGACAAATTAGTGTCTTGGTACAAGGCCATGACAAAATATTATCAGTAGTCTTGTCACAAGGCCTTGAAAAGGTGTTTATGATTGTCTAGCATTATGCATTCCATCATTATGAATGTGGTTATTGATATTACATATGATTATTCGACTAGTAGAATATCCATGTGAATAATAAAATGTAATTATTCTATTTTATTTCTGCCATATTATGTAGAAGTTCATGTTTAAAATGCTTTTGTTTTAGTTATGCATTGACATATATTTTTAGGCTTATTTATGAAAATTTCAGCTATATTGTTATCCTTACTGGCCATTTGAGCTCACCCCTTTCTATGTTTTATTTTTCCCAGGATGTGAAGAATTATTTTAGGAATGACCTGTAGGGATAGTATTAGGCGATATGAGTGTGTACTATGGAGACTATGTTGTTGTAGTTTTCACTTTATGAAGTAATGTAAACTTTATGAATGTATCTAGTGATTACAAGGATACTAAACTAATAGGTCATTAGATACCTGATCATTTGGGATCATGCCAATGTTCTATAATAATGCACTGTCTCTGGGTAACTGGGGTCGGGGCATTACAATTACCTTACCTTATTTCATAGAGGAATGAAAGATATGGAATATTATATATTATGGATGATATCATGTCTAATAAAAAATTCATCATCACTCTTCCACTGCCCTTCTTCTTATTCTAAAAAATGTTTTTCTTTATGTGTCAATTTATCGGCATCATGGATGATGTGTCTTCAATTTAAATTTCATCCATTTAATCCTGTTGTAAAACGAATTTAATGGTAGAAAAAAATTGTTTTGTCTATTATATGACCTCTGATATGTTCTTGAATTAATATATATATATTATCATGATGGTATATATTAAATAATCTTGTGATTATCATAGAACTACCAAATTATATAAATGAAAATAACTATAGATTTATATAATGATTAATCCAAATACAATATAACTAAAATTAACTATTTCATAATTTAGTATTATGTAATCATTTTTAGACAATTTCATTCCACTTATATATTTCTTCCATTGAATTAGAAAATCAGGTACGAACCCACCATTGAAATAACATAATGAATTCACCTAAAAATATGGAAATAAACAAAATACTATTAACAAAATGGGTAAAATGATGTAATAAAATGATCATATAATGTGTTATAAAAACTATTATGCTTTTTTAAAATATTAATAACACCCCAATAAACTTTATACAAGTATTTTAACCAATATTTATGTTAGAAAAACCCATGAAATGTTAATTATTAATCGATGTTTCGTTATTTTCATTATCATTCTATTTCATTAATTATATGGTAATATATGATCATTTGGGTAATGAATTTATTTCAAATTATGTTTTATTAGGTTTATTTTTTATGTTTATATACATATAATGGTAATTAAATCAACTATCACTTCAATTATATGATATTTGTAAGGGGTGTTTCATTAAAAATTACCTATTAAAAATCAATTATAAAAAATTCATGAGAAATGATGTTATGCATTTATTCATCTTTTATGATTTTTTTCAATTCATGGAAATTATTTTCGATTATGGGTGAGACAAATATATTCTCAAAATTTATTGGGTATGTGTATGTTTTGGTCAGACATATGGTTACTCCAAGTGTAACTGTGATGGTTATAGAATTGGGAAGCTATGAGGGTTACATTGTAAGGTATCCATGAAAGTTGCATATAATAAGGTATCTGCAAGGGTTACAACACAAGTATGTATTGTCCAAAGATAAACATATGGTTTTATATATTTTGTTTAGTGATTTATGGACAATATCAACTTCCACAATGTCTTTATATATAGGTGAGATGTATGATGTAAAGACCCGTAAAATTCAAGGAAATTTTTTTCTTAATTTTCTTTAGAATTTTACAAGAGCGCGGTTTCAGACGGCACCTGATTCCGAGGCCCGGAGTGCCCGGAATTAATTTCCGAAGTTTGGCTCGGGTACGTTCAGTGAACGAACGAGCGGGAATTCCTAACTTTTGATCCGGTGCTCGGAATTGAAATCCGAGGTCACCAATGAACTCGCAGCGCCGATATTCGCTTAAAGAGACCTTTTCGGGAGTTGCGTTTGTTGCGGGTTGAAAGTTACGTTTTGGGGTTTTTAGTTTGAGTTAAATAAAATTGTGAAGAACAATTTTATTACATCTTGTTAAAACCTATTCAAAGGTGGTTGGAAGTGGGACCCACACCCACTTAACCTCCCTTGGGAGGATTAAGTGTGGTGGGGCCCACACGAAACCCTAACCTTTTCAAATTCTCTCAACATACTTAACCCCTAATTAATTGGCTTAAGTTACTCTTAATTAATTGTGGGAGTTAAGTCTTTTTGAATTTCAAACTTTGAAATTCTTTTGTGTTGTGTTAATAAAATAAGAGGTAGTATTATTTTATTTTGAGTTCTTTGTTTGTCTTTTGAGAGCTCCTCTTCATCTTCTCCGGCGAAGAACGTCTTCATCCTCAACGAAGAACGACAACACTTCGTCAAGGATCATCGACTCGGCGACCCGGTATCTTCGGACCTCTTCTTCCTCCTCGGACCTTCTTCGTCGGCAAACGAAGATCCGCCAACGTCGTGTCTCTTCGGGCATAACACTTCGTCAACGGATTTGACGAACGACGACCGCGACGCCCGACCTCCGCGACGCCGTCTTCCGCGGGACGTAGACGATTCTTCGAATCTTAAACCCGAGGTAGGGGTTGTCGTTTTCTTTTGGTTTCCTTATTTTATTCTTGATCGTGTTTCTATCAAGACTAACGTGTGACTTGATTTATTTTAAGTTGCGTTTTTATTTTAACGTGAGGGGGGGGGGTCCGGACCGCACAAACACGGCCGAACCCCCCTCCATCGTTCTTGTTTATTTCATGCGGATGGAAGCAAGTGGCGTGGTGCCGTCGCACCACGCGGATGATCGTGCTTATAATTTACGCAACGCCGTCGCGCTACGCCGAGGAGAATCTTCAAGAACGCGACGCCATCGCGCCGCGTTGGAAGGAATCATGGTACGGCGAAGGGGCGCGGTGCCGTCGCACCGCGCCGGACGACGAACACCGCGGCCGGTTCCGGGCCGCGGCGGGACGAGAAGACCGCGGCCGGTTCCGGGCCGCGGCGGGACGAGAAGACCGCGGCCGGTTCCGGGCCGCGGCGGAAGAGGAGACCGGCGGCCGGGCCGCCGGCGTCGGAAGTCAAAGGCGGGACCGGAATTTCCGGTCCCATTGGTAAAAACCGGCCGGCCAGCTGGCCGGCCGGATGACATAAAACCGGGGAATTTAATTCCCCGGCCGGATCTTTAAAACCCCCCTCATAATGAGGGGGGGGGGGGCGGTTCCATGTAAGGGGGGGGCAACAGCCCCCCGGTTTTTTTTTAAATCGGCCCCCACGTGGGGGCCGTTTGTCTCAAAGGCACGGCACAAGGCCGTGCCGCCTTGTCAAAGAGCGGGGGCTTAGCCCCCGCGTGCGCCGCGGCCCGCTGCCGCCACCGCGGCCCGCCGCCGCCGCCCCCGCGGCCCGCCGCCGCCGCCGCCGCCGCACCGCCGCGCCGCCGCGCCGCCGCCGCCGCGCCGCCGCCGCGCCGCCCCCGGGGGGCGGGGGGTCGGGCCGGGTCGGCCCGGACCCGGACCCCCCCGTTTCGAACCAGATTCGGTTTTTGGCTCATAACTTGAGCCTCGGACCTCTGAATGACGAACCATCTGCGGCAACGCGATCCTTGGATCGAGACGGTCGTTTCGGTATATCGCACTCAAGGTTTCGGTTTACTTTGAGTTCGGCCGGGTTGGTTCGTTCACGAAACCAACCGGGCCTTCGGAGCGGAAACGCTCATATCTTGAGCTACGGACGTCCGATTGACGTGCCGTCAGTCGCGTAGTGTTCCTCTTAGTGAGACGGATCTTTTGGCATACTCCTCCCGAGGTTTGGACGCAGGTGGAGTACGGTCGGGTTGGTTTTGCCTTAAAAACCAACCGGGCCCCGGAGACGAAAATGCCAATAACTCTCAGACCGGGCGTCCGATCGACGCACCATCTGTTACGTTGAGTTCCTGTTGACGATACGGAACTTTTGGATACATCAACTTCGGTCTTCGTGACAGTTGATGTATCAGCCTCTCGGCTCGTGGAGCGGACCCTCCGTACGAGTTTGCTGTGTGCGGGAACCCTAGTGCTGGCTGCGACTGTTCTACTGCTACGACTGCTACTGTGACTGCGACGACGACAGTACAGAGATCCTGTGTGGATTCGACGACGACAGTACAGAGATCCTATGTGGATTCGATGACGACGACTACAGCACTCAGCGATCCTACGTGGATCAGTGCTACAGGTTCTGTGTGAGCCCGATCCTGTGTGGGTCCTTGCGCTCAGCGGTTCTGTGTGAGCCAGCGCCTACAGGTTCTGTGTGAGCCCGATCCTGTGTGGGTCTTCTTCGGGGGTTAGTTACCTATCGATCCTTCGTGGGTCCGACGACTTAGATGGATCAGTGATCATCTTTATCGTCCTTGAAGAAGTATACCTGTGTGAGCTGAATCCTGTTGCTTTCCTGTGTGGATTGTGTTGTGCAATCCTGTGTGGATTAAATTTTGCTTTCCTATGTGGAATACGTATACTTTCCTGCGTGGACTGAGTTGTACTTGGGCTCGGAGGTTGGAGCGTATTTTAATTGATGACTTAGGTATATGTATGGGCATATACCTAAGCAGTGTCGGTTGTTACTTCGTGATTGTACTTTTCTTCGTGGTATATCCTTTGTGGATTTGAGAGACCTTCAGGGGTCTCGGGGTCCCTACTGAGTAGCTTATACTCACCCCTGCACGGGCTTCGCCCGCACTACGTTGTGTTGGTTGCAGACGACGGACAGCGTTAACCTTAGCTGAGGCTTGTAGAGAGGGACGGTACCCGGAGGTGGACCACTGGGCGGGACGTGCACGGAGCGGACGACGGGACCCGTGGAGCAGAGGAGCTATCTGTACCCACCCTTCAGGTGGGATTTCCAGTGGAAAGCTCGGAGTAGCAGCTTTTACTTTTCAGTTGCTGTTTTTTTCCTTTTTGAGTTGTACTTTACTTTCAGTTTGGGTTTGTATACTGGCCCATTTACTTTTCCGCACTTTCAGTTGTACTCTGCTTGCTTAGTGTTTACTTTCCGCTTGTTTACTCTGTGGTGTGTGTTTACTTTTCAAAGGCAATGCCTTCCCTTTTTACTGGGATTTACGCCTTGGTGCTAGTCGCCAGCCCCTGGCCTATGGAAGGCGGGCTTGGGGTAGTCACGGCACGGACCCCGAGGGCGGGTCGTGACAAATTGGTATCAGAGGAGTTCGGTTCTACCGTGAACTCTGATCTTTTCTATGTGAAGCAATAATGTTTAGCGTATTGAGTGTGGTTATCAGTCCAGGGAGTCCAGTGTTGGTGCGTCGGCCGACGTATCCGTACACCAGGACCCTGACTTCTGATTTCCGACTTAATGCACAAAAACATTGATTGCGTGTGTGTTTCAAAGTTTTCTTTGTGATTACTTATATCAGCTCACCAGGTATACTGTTCTAACCATGGCGCACCTGTTTCCTTTTCCGGATGGCCCCACGACGGCAGCCAGCTAGGGTTCCGAGAGTCGAGCGAGACGACAGCCCACCGAGCGACGAGGCCTCGGTGCAGGGCCCTTTTCCAGTAGTGGCACCGGCGGTAGCTTTACCCGCCGATTCCCCGATGCTTCCAGCAGCAGCCGCTGACGATGCACGTCGCCTCAGCGCACTGCATGAGTTTCAGCGCCAGCGACCGCCCAGGTTTCGCGGGGAGACGGATCCCCAGGCAGCAGAGGACTGGCTGGAGGCAGTAGTTCGAGTGTTTAGGCTAGTGAGGACACCAGCAGACCTCATGGTGATCCTCGCTGCGAGCCTACTACACGCAGCAGCAGGACGATGGTGGAGCTTGATGCTCCAGGTGCACGATGAGGCATCTCTTCTTTGGACGGACTTTGAGAGCCTCTTCCGCTCGGAGTTCGTCCCAGCCACCCTTCGTGCGGTGCGTATCCAGGAGCTTCTACAGCTGCGGCAGGGCAGCATGACGGTCGCCCAGTACTCGGCGAGATTTACCGATCTCTCGCGCTACTCGACCGACATGGTACGGGACCCATTCTTCCGGGCCCGGACCTTCGAGCAGGGTTTGAGACACGAGATCAGGGCATCGCTGATCTCCCTCATCATACCGACTCAGACAAGAGTACTGGAGCGGGCCCTTCTGATCGAGAGCTTTCTTGCTGAGTCTACACCAGCACAGCGACCCACCGCAGGGCGGCACGTGGCAGAGTCATCTGCAGCAGGCAGTCGATGGATTACTCAGGGGTCCAGACAGACCAGACCTTCGGGCCGACGACCTCAGGGCACTGGCTCAGCAGTGCGGGGCACACAGCGCGGAGCCAGTCTTCCGAGAGGCAGACAGTGCTACTCGTGCGGCGGGCAGGGCCACATGGCTCGTGACTGCCCGACCCGTCGTGCCGAGGAGCAGCAGACAGTTGATGGACCACCGAGGCAGAGGCAGAGGATCGACCGTGGCGGTCCGCAGGGAGGAGGCGGACGAGGCAGAGGAGCTGGACGAGCAGCTGGTGGTGGCCGACGCTTTGAGGCTCTACCACCACCACCACCAGGAGGTCCACCCCGACCACAGGGAGCTGGCGGGCAGCGACAGGCACAGCTCCAGGCAGCAGAGGCCTACGACCACGGCGCACCTGAGATGATTCGAGGTACTATCTGTGTCTATTCCACCCTTGCTGCAGTTCTTATAGACACAGGAGCGAGTCACTCTTTCATAGCCGCTGCCCTTGTTCGGAGCTCGGAGATTCCGACAGAGCCGTTGGCTCGATCCTTACGGCTAGAGACTCCTACGGGAGCAGACTCGATGATTACGCACTGGTGCCGGCAGTGTGAGCTTACTCTAGGAGGCGAGAGCTTCGGCTGGGATCTTCTTGTAGCAGCGTCGAGGCCTTACGACGTCATCTTGGGCATGGATTGGCTGTCTACGGTCCATGCACAGATTGACTGTTTTAGGCGCAAGGTGCGATGTGTACGCACCGACGGGAGCAGGTTCACCTTCACCGGCGAGAAGGGAGCCTTAGCAGCACAGGATGGACTTCCGCGGAGGAGAGGACAGCCCATCACTCATCAGTTGGCTAGCCTTATCCTTGGAGCAGTTGACGTGCGGAGTCCTGGTTTTCCTGCAGTGGTGGATCAGTTTGCGGACGTTTTTCCTAATGACGTTCCAGGGCTACCTCCTCGCAGAGAGGTAGACTTTTATATTGACTTGTACCCTGGGACAGCCCCGATATCCACTCCAGCATATCGGATGGCCCCCGCAAAGCTTCGAGAGCTACGGGTACAGTTGGAGGACTTGCAGGGCAAGGGATTCATCCGACCCAGTGTTTCACCCTGGGCTTCCCCGATATTGTTCGCCAAAAAGGCGGACGGGAGCTTGCGACTTTGTGTTGACTATCGTCGCCTGAACCAGGTGACAGTGAGGAACAAGTATCCGCTACCGAGGATTGATGACCTCTTTGATCAGCTCAAGGGAGCACGGTGGTTCTCGAAGATAGACCTCAGGTCAGGCTATCATCAGCTCAGAGTCAGAGACGAGGATGTGCAGAAGACGGCCTTCAGATGTCGGTATGGCCACTATGAGTTCTTGGTTATGCCCTTCGGTGTAACCAATGCTCCAGCAGTGTTCATGGCTCTCATGAACAGGATCTTTCAGCCATACCTCGATCGGTTTGTCGTAGTCTTCATCGACGACATTCTGATTTACTCTACGACAGAGGAGGAGCACGCCTATCACTTGCGAGTTGTTCTTGACACACTCCGAGAGCACCAGATTTATGGTAAGCTCTCGAAGTGCCAGTTCTGGATACGTGAGGTCCACTTTTTGGGACACGTTATCTCTGAGGCGGGAGTTGCAGTGGATCCCGCGAAGATTGAGGCAGTGTTAGCATGGGAGCCACCCAGGAGCGTGACTGAGGTTCGGAGTTTCTTGGGACTAGCTGGATACTATCGGAGATTTGTGCCGAACATTTTCCAGAGTTGCGGCATCACTCACAGATTTGACGAAGAAGGGGAAACCCTTCGTGTGGTCAGACAGATGTCAGCAGAGCTTCCAGGAGCTGAGACAGAGATTGACTAGCGCACCTATCTTGAGGTTTCCTGAGGAGGGAGTAGGGTACGTAGTCTACTGCGATGCATCAGGGACAGGACTCGGATGTGTTCTGATGCAGGAGCGGGTTGTGATCGCCTATGGATCACGTCAGTTGAGGCCGCATGAGCAGAACTACGCTACCCATGACCTGGAGTTAGCAGCAGTGGTCTTCGCTCTGAAGACATGGCGACACTATCTGATGGGCGAGCGCTTTACAGTCTTTTCCGATCATCAGAGTCTCAGGTATATCTTCTCGCAGAAGGACCTGAACCTGAGACAGCGACGATGGCTCGAGTTCCTCCAGGACTATGACTTTGAGATAGTCTATACTCCTGGGAAGGGGAACCTAGTACCCGATGCCCTCAGCAGGAGGACGGGCATTCAGCTACTCGAGGAGGCGACGGAGCAGCTAGACTCTTTGCAGATATCCTTCGTGGATAGAGATGGAGCAGCCTTTCTTCAGTCTCTCACAGTCACTCCTCCACTACTGCAGCAAGTCAGGGAGGCACAGCGCGGGGACGCTGACTGTGAGACGCGGCGTGCACAGATATCCTCGGGACAGGCACCTGATGGTTTCTCCCTTGGAGCAGAGCACGACATCCTTTTCAGAGGACGTACCATGGTACCAGTCTCATTGCGAGAGGAAGTGCTGAGAGAGTTTCACACTTCTCCTTTGGCGGTACATCCTGGAGTGGCGAAGATGTACCAGGACCTCAGACGACAGCACTGGTGGCCGGGCATGAAGAAAGCTGTAGCAGAGTTCGTTTCTCGATGCCTTACCTGTCAGCAGGTGAAGGCAGAGCATCAGGTACCAGCAGGCTTAGTACAGCCCTTGGAGGTTCTGGAGTGGAAGTGGGACGACATATCTATGGACTTCGTGACTGGACTTCCACGCACTTCCAGAGGTCACGACTCCATCTGGGTGATTGTTGACCGACTCACCAAGTCGGCACACTTCTTACCCATCACAGAGCAGGTCTCGGTGGAGAGCTTGGGACGTCTCTACGTTCAGGAGATTGTGCGGCTCCACGGCATGCCATCATCTATCGTTTCCGACCGAGATGCCCGCTTTACTTCCCGGCTTTGGAAGGGGTTACAGGAGGCGTTCGGTACACAACTACGTCTTAGCACAACTTTTCACCCTCAGACAGATGGTCAGACGGAGAGGACCATTCAGACTCTCGAGGACATGCTCCGCGCATGTGTCCTCGACTTTGGTCGTAGCTGGGAGGACCACCTACCCTTGGTGGAGTTCGCATACAACAACAGCTACCACTCCACCATCGGGATGGCACCGTACGAGGCGTTGTACGGCCGACCTTGTAGATCTCCTTTGTGCTGGACAGACCCCGGAGAGTCAGCACTGGTGGGACCGGAGATGGTCCAGGCCACGACAGAGAAGGTCCAGGTCATCCAGGAGGGGATGAGGACAGCTCAGAGCCGGCAGAAGTCATACGCTGACAGGAGACGGAGGCCACTGGAGTTCGAGGATGGCGACCACATCTTCTTGCGGGTCTCACCTCGATGTGGTATTCGGAGATTTGGCCGAGGCGGCAAGTTATCTCCACGCTTCATCGGACCCTTCCAGATTCTCAGCAGGATTGGCGAGGTGGCTTATCGCCTGGCTCTACCACCTCAGTTGCACCGGGTGCACGACGTCTTCCACGTATCCCAGCTGAGGAGATACGTGCACGACCCGACGCACATCATTGACCATGGGGAGCTTGACGTTGACGATGGGGCGACTTTTACGGAGGTCCCGGTGGAGATAGAGGATCGACAGGAGCGGGTCCTGCGTGGGCGATCGATTCCTCTTGTGCACATCAGATGGCAGCACGGGAATCTCCAGGAGAGCACATGGGAGCGGGAGGCTCAGATGCGTGCTCAGTACCCTCATTTGTTTCCCTAGTTTTTGTTGTATCTTTACGGGGACGTAAAGCCCTGAGGTGGGAGTAATGTAAAGACCCGTAAAATACAAGGAAATTTTTTTCTTAATTTTCTTTAGAATTTTACAAGAGCGCGGTTTCAGACGGCACCTGATTCCGAAGCCCGGAGTGCCCGGAATTAATTTCCGAAGTTTGGCTCGGGTACGTTCAGTGAACGAACGAGGGGGAATTCCTAACATTTGATCCGGTGCTCGGAATTGAAATCCGAGGGCACCAATGAACTCGCAGCGCCGATATTCGCTTAAAGAGACCTTTTCGGGAGTTGCGTTTGTTGCGGGTTGAAAGTTACGTTTTGGGGTTTTTAGTTTGAGTTAAATAAAATTGTGAAGAACAATTTTATTACAACTTGTTAAAACCTATTCAAAGGTGGTTGGAAGTGGGACCCACACCCACTTAACCTCCCTTGGGAGGATTAAGTGTGGTGGGGCCCACACAAAACCCTAACCTTTTCAAATTCTCTCAACATACTTAACCCCTAATTAATTGGCTTAAGTTACTCTTAATTAATTGTGGGAGTTAAGTCTTTTTGAATTTCAAACTTTGAAATTCTTTTGTGTTGTGTTAATAAAATAAGAGGTAGTCTTATTTTATTTTGAGTTCTTTGTTTGTCTTTTGAGAGCTCCTCTTCATCTTCTCCGGCGAAGAACGTCTTCATCCTCAACGAAGAACGACAACACTTCGTCAAGGATCATCGACTCGGCGACCCGGTATCTTCGGACCTCTTCTTCCTCCTCGGACCTTCTTCGTCGGCAAACGAAGATCCGCCAACGTCATGTCTCTTCGGGCATAACACTTCGTCAACGGATTTGACGAACGACGACCGCGACGCCCGACCTCCGCGACGCCGTCTTCCGCGGGACGTAGACGATTCTTCGAATCTTAAACCCGAGGTAGGGGTTGTCGTTTTCTTTTGGTTTCCTTATTTTATTCTTGATCGTGTTTCTATCAAGACTAACGTGTGACTTGATTTATTTTAAGTTGCGTTTTTATTTTAACGTGAGGGGGGGGCCGGACCGCACGAACACGGCCGAACCCCCCTCCATCGTTCTTGTTTATTTCATGCGGATGGAAGCAAGTGGCGTGGTGCCGTCGCACCACGCGGATGATCGTGTTTATAATTTACGCAACGCCGTCGCGCTACGCCGAGGAGAATCTTCAAGAACGCGACGCCATCGCGCCGCGTTGGAAGGAATCATGGTACGGCGAAGGGGCGCGGTGTCGTCGCACCGCGCCGGACGATGAACACCGCGGCCGGTTCCGGGCCGCGGCGGGACGAGAAGACCGCGGCCGGTTCCGGGCCGCGGCGGGACGAGAAGACCGCGGCCGGTTCCGGGCCGCGGCGGAAGAGGAGACCGGCGGCCGGGCCACCGGCGTCGGAAGTCAAAGGCGGGACCGGAATTTCCGGTCCCGTTGGTAAAAACCGGCCGGCCAGCTGGCCGGCCGGATGACTTAAAACCGGGGAATTTAATTCCCCGGCCGGATCTTTAAAACCCCCCTCATAATGAGGGGGGGGGGCAACAGCCCCCCGGTTTTTTTAAAAAATCGGCCCCCACGTGGGGGCCGTTTGTCTCAAAGGCACGGCACAAGGCCGTGCCGCCTTGTCAAAGAGCGGGGGCTTAGCCCCCCGCGTGCGCCGCGGCCCGCTGCCGCCACCGCGGCCCGCCGCCGCCGCCACCGCGGCCCGCCGCCGCCGCCACCGCGGCCCGCCGCCGCCGCCGCCGCACCGCCGCGCCGCCGCGCCGCCGCCGCCGCGCCGCCCCCGGGGGGGGGGGGGGGGGGGGTCGGGCCGGGTCGGCCCGGACCCGGACCCCCCCGTTTCGAACCAGATTCGGTTTTTGGCTCATAACTTGAGCCTCGGACCTCCGAATGACGAACCGTCTGTGGCAACGCGATCCTTGGATCGAGACGGTCGTTTCGGTATATCGCACTCAAGGTTTAGGTTTACTTTGAGTTCGGCCGGGTTGGTTCGTTCACGAAACCAACCGGGCCTTCGGAGCGGAAACGCTCATATCTTGAGCTACGGACGTCCGATTGACGTGCCGTCAGTCGCGTAGTGTTCCTCTTAGTGAGACGGATCTTTTGGCATACTCCGCCCGAGGTTTGGACGCAGGTGGAGTACGGTCGGGTTGGTTTTGCCTTAAAAACCAACCGGGCCCCGGAGACGAAAATGCCAATAACTCTCAGACCGGGCGTCCGATCGACGCGCCGTCTGTTACGTTGAGTTCCTGTTGACGATACGGAAATTTTGGATACATCAACTTCGGTCTTCGTGACAGTTGATGTATCAGCCTCTCGGCTCGTGGAGCGGACCCTCCGAACGAGTTTGCTGTGTGCGGGAACCCTAGTGCTGGCTGCGACTGTTCTAATGCTACGACTGCTACTGTGACTGCGACGACGACAGTACAGAGATCCTGTGTGGATTCGACGACGACAGTACAGAGATCCTATGTGGATTCGATGACGACGACTACAGCACTCAGCGATCCTACGTGGATCAGTGCTACAGGTTCTGTGTGAGCCCGATCCTGTGTGGGTCCTTGCGCTCAGCGGTTCTGTGTGAGCCAGCGCCTACAGGTTCTGTGTGAGCCCGATCCTGTGTGGGTCTTCTGCGGGGGTTAGTTACCTATCGATCCTTCGTGGGTCCGACGACTTAGATGGATCAGTGATCATCTTTATCGTCCTTGAAGAAGTATACCTGTATGAGCTGAATCCTGTTGCTTTCCTGTGTGGATTGTGTTGTGCAATCCTGTGTGGATTAAATTTTTCTTTCCTATGTGGAATACGTATACTTTCCTGCGTGGACTGAGTTGTACTTGGGCTCGGAGGTTGGAGCGTATTTTAATTGATGACTTAGGTATATGTATGGTCATATACCTAAGCAGTGTCGGTTGTTACTTCGTGATTGTACTTTTCTTCGTGGTTTATCCTTTGTGGATTTGAGAGACCTTCAGGGGTCTCGGGGTCCCTACTGAGTAGCTTATACTCACCCATGCACGGGCTTCGCCCGCACTACGTTGTGTTGGTTGCAGACGACGGACAGCGTTGACCTTAGCTGAGGCTTGTAGAGCGGGACGGTACCCGGAGGTGGACCACTGGGCGGGACGTGCACGGAGCGGACGACGGGACCCGTGGAGCAGAGGAGCTATCTGTACCCACCCTTCAGGTGGGATTTCCAGTGGACAGCTCGGAGTAGCAGCTTTTACTTTTCAGTTGCTGTTTTTTTCCTTTTTGAGTTGTACTTTACTTTCAGTTTGGGTTTGTATACTGGCCCATTTACTTTTCTGCACTTTCAGTTGTACTCTGCTTGCTTAGTGTTTACTTTCCGCTTGTTTACTCTGTGGTGTGTGTTTACTTTTCAAAGGCAATGCCTTCCCTTTTTACTGGGATTTACGCCTTGGTGCTAGTCGCCAGCCCCTGGCCTATGGAAGGCGGGCTTGGGGTAGTCACGGCACGGACCCCGAGGGCGGGTCGTGACATATGACATTGTGGAAATTATTTCAAATATATTTTTTATTAATGTTATAATTGATTCTATCCTTATTTTAATATCCCTTAATGAGTTTTTTTTTGGCACATACCATTTTTTAAATGCTCTTGAAAGGTTATAAGTACATGTAATATAAATAATTAATTCATCATAAATGTTATGTAGATTTTTCCAAGAAATAATGTTGTTATTATTTGATTTAAATTTTATATGATGGAATAAATGCATACTGTTTTAATGGTACCCACATTTTATGATTTTAGGTTGATATATATTAGTTATATCCTAAAATTCAAAAACACTAAACCAAAATGATCATTTTTTATTGTGATAAAGTGAAATCTAGTTGAATTAGCTTGGGTATGTAATATTTAAGGTCAAATAGTTATAATAATATTTAAAAAGTGTGTTTTGAAGTAATTTTATAATAATATCTATTATCATCTATATTTAAATTTCAACTAATTATTCATTATTCATAAACTGTATTTTCTAATGTAGGAATCTTATGAATAATTTGATGTTTTTATTATCATTCTATAATTCCTCCAATAGAGATCCATTGTAGCATTAATAGTATTATCATGAAATAAAATCCATTCCGAAGATGTAAATTATAATCTCTATAAACTATTATAGTGTGATTATGTACCCTATGGCATAAATATCATCTAGAGAGTATCTTCAAAATAAAAAATAAATACCCTCAATAATAAGAAACACTGGTTAAAACGAATCATTATTCTAAGGAATACATTATAATGAATTACATCACTTATTATAATTAACCAACATTAAAAATGTGAAAATTTGTATTATATAGAATATTATACATGAAATACTCATCTTAAAAAAACCATAAAATAATAATCTTTAAATTTAATATCTTAATTAGCTTATATAACATGAAACAATGAGGTTAAATGAACCCCAATATATTGTATCATTATAATATAACCCTTAAAATTGTTAGATATGAATATAAATTACTAAATTATTAATATAATGGTTATATAATTATTAGAAATAAAATAAGAATAATTTAAAAGGAAATGAAATTTTTACTAAACAACAATAATTTACAAAAATATAATATAATAATTCTTTGTGTGCATAATATAATAATAATATTTACCTCATTTAAAAAAATTGTTCACTAAATCGAAATAATTTTTTAAATATTTATGTCATTAATATTATTGGTGATTTTTTTGAAAGTATAATTTTCATATTAATAGTGATACATAATTAATTTAAAATGAAAATAATTATTTGTTTTAAATATTTTATATTGATAAAATTTATTTTGAATCATTTTAAAATATTATTAATAAAATATATTTTAAATTTAAAAAATATAGGTCATAATAAGAACAATATTTATTTTTGATATAAAAATATTCTAATCTTTTGGTGATTGAATCTATTCAAGCCTATTTTGACGTTGAGTTTTCCATATTTATTATAAATATAATATTTTCAATTATATGAATATAATTTTGAAAAATTGATTAAATATTATGAATCATAAAAACAAATACATTATAATAACCTCATATTAAATTTTTACCAAAATTAATTATGAATATAATGTATTAATATTCACTAGTGTGAAGTTAGATATAGTATTAACATTGTGTTAAATTAATATATATTTTTTGTAACAGTTAAATTCAAATATTTTAAAATTTATTTTACCATAATATTTATATCATATATTGTGTAAGTATTGATAAAAACCCATTTTAGACACGTTTGGAATGGGAAAAGGATGGGTATACCTTTTTGTACTAAAACTTTACAAGCATTTGACTCACCTAGCTTATAAAATGCTACCCCTCTCATCTCCTCTTCACATGATAAAAAATTTTTGGTTAACACATTAATATACTAAAAACATCCCAAATTCATATATACTATAATATGTATATTTGGATGAAATCCATCCTCATTTTGATTTTGGTGCAATATTAGGGTTATTAATTGAAGAGGAGTTATTGTTAATCTATGAATGTTTTTATATTATTTCATCATCCTCCTTCATATATATTTATTTAAAAAAATGATAAAACAACATCAATATATTACATATACATAGATATTGTTTTTTAATTCAAATTTAATTCAAACAACCCCACTTCTATCAAATGGTTTATGAAATCATCAATCATGTGTATAGTGGAGAACACCACACAAACTAATGTCATTAATTTTTCCATTACCACTTATCATATTTGGGTATTATGATGGATATAAAATATATATATATATATATGTAATTTTTATAACACAAATATACATATTTATTTACTATATAATTTATTAATATTTATTTACCATTCCATAAGTGATATAATAACTCCACTCATCAGTTAGCTAGGCTACAACATGGCAAATAGACGTGATTTTTTTCATTAAGTCTTCACATGGTATGTAATAATAATAATTTTAATGAGTATATGAGGAATAAATGAATTAATAATTATATTAGTGAAATATTAATAATTCATAAGATATATTATTTCTATTTCTTTTATTAATTTTCATTCACTTAATGATGATAATATCATTCATTTACATTTAGAATAACACCTTAATGAAGTGATGTAACTCTATTTACATCAATAAACCACCTGGATGATAAATATATATATATATTTTATGAAATAATAATATATTTATCTTAATACTCTTATAAATTATTTACAAAATATTATTTACTCTATTATAATGATGATCATTTGAAAATGGAAATGAAACTCTTTCTCGTATATAACATATTGTTTTTATGATCATAACATACTTCATTAATCATAAATTTCATTCAATTTTTTTAAAAAATAATAATCATTGTATAAATATTATAATTACATTATTATTATTATTATTTAGATAATGTAATTATATAATATGAACATTAACATTAACCTTAAATGAAATGTGTTAATTAGAAAACAATGCAATTAACACCCCAAACAGTTAAAATATTTTATGACTATTTATGAATATGAGATAATATGTTTTAAGGTGACCATATGTGATATAATAAATATTAAAATGGATCTTTTATAAGGTAATAACAATTTTAGAGACACTATAATGGGATATAAAGAATGTTCAACCAAAAATATGAATGATTTGTGGTACAAAGTCTCAATTATCATTCCTGGAGGGATACTTTAATTTTTTACAACTAATTTCTCTTTTAACATTTACATAAATACTATTTAATTGTATTATCATTATTAATTAGTAATTAATTTTATTTAATGTTCAAATTTTAATGACTTCATCAAAGGGATTTTTAGAAAAATGGTAACAAGTGGTAAATCATTTCATATCTGATTTTCTATTCATTACAATATATAACTTCTTTCTGGTATATTAAATTTTATAATTATGCATTTGGTGATATTTCAAAATATTATTTTCTATTTACTCGTGTTTAATGATGATTTAATTATCAAATCCATAATTGTTTCCCTAATTAAATGTTTCCTCAAATTTATGAAATTTTAATGGTTTTATTTCCCAATATAATTTTAATGAATACTACTCACACATATATTTCCATTGAATGAGATTTGGATAAAAATAAAAAATAATCCCATTTATTTTTCCTATTTATTATTTATTTATATTATTTTTATTTAATTAAACTATTTCTCAAATCATTACAACTTAAAATGGTTGAGAAAATGTTTTCAAGTTAATATGTCATTTTTTCTCTCTTGTGTCAGAAAACTATTTTCTTCAAAAACCATGTTTTATAATTATAATTTAAATACATTATTATCCATCTAAAAAAATGTTTATTAAATTCATTTTTAAACATTTTTATTTTCCAATATTATTAGAAATATTCATCTATTAATAAAACTGTTTCATTTTTGAATTTCATTACACAAGAAAGAAAATATTTGTTTTAACATGTATGTCCTGAATAGAATTTTCCACCATTATGGCCACTAATATTTTTGACCTCATAATTTATAATTTTAAGTGGTTTTTAAAATTTAATCCCATCATTAATTTTAGTAATTATCATTTAAAAAGTTATTTCCAAAATGAAAAAGATATGTACATTAATAATTCATTAATGTTATTTTTATGAAATTTTTATTCATCAATGTTAAAAAAATTATTATTAATACAATTTATATATTTTTTATTAATACCATTATTATACTTAAAATTTATGGATTATGATTATTTTATCATGTAATGTTTTCAAAATCACTTTCGGATTCATTTTTAATGTGAGTAATATTCCATTGAGAGATTCATTTTATTGTAATAATTATAAATAAAATTTCCCATTAATATCCAAATTATATTTCAAAGAGGTTCTTACAATATAAAAAATATATAATTAATACTTATTGGGTTTTAATTTTATGTTATTTTATTATTTATGATGAAATTGTTACATTTTCATCCTTCACACGATAATGATATTTGATGATAGGGAATGTTGATTATGAAATAAATCGATTATTCAAAATATGAGAAATTATTTGGAAATAAAATTATATGTGGTGGCCAAAATAGTGATATATCTTCGATATATTTGTAATTATAAGAATAAATACCAGTAATCTTGAGATAAATAGGTTTTACCTATAGTTTTAAACTATTGAGAAAAAAATCCCCCAATGTAATGTTGAATCATAATTTGAGGTCATTGTTTTTATAAAAAAGAGGTTTAACATGGTCTGTTATGAAATTAAAGATATATTTTTGACCAAAAATAATGAGAAGTATTCATGAAAAAGTAATGGATGTATTTTTGGTGGAACGAAAACAACATATACAAGGTGGATTCATTTTCCACTATTTTCCAAATTATTGAGTCCAAAAATGGAGAATTGAGAAATGTGTTTTCTGAAAATGTATTTTCAAGCCAGTGTCTGGGAGACATGGAATGTTTCTCAACATGAATTTTATTAAATTAGAACATTAATATATAGATAAATATTGAATGGTACACAATTTATTGACTATGTTTCATAGTGATTAGTTCGATCGAGGCTACAACGAATGGACTTACGCAGTCAGGGGAATGTAGTGTGCCTCATGAGAAGTTTCTATAAAATTCAGATAAATAGATTGATTCAGTACTCATTTCATAAAATCTTGACATTTATTGTAAATTCTGGATCTGGTCTTATATGAGGTGTGGTCAGTCATGTAGTGGGTTACATAGATGTTGTGTACCAGATAGTAGTTGAAGATCATTAATGAGTTGGGCATAAAAGGGTGTGTGTAACTCAAGTTGTGATTATAGTAGATATTTTAGTGCGCATTATTATTTCATGCTAAAGGTGACACTGGTGAACCATGATTAATGTGTCTCTCATTTTATCCTTAGGATTCATGGAATGTGGAAGTTTCCCAAAATACCTTCGATAATGATTTATTCATTCATGGAATAAAGTGGCACATCATCAGATCATCTACATAAATTTGAGGATGAATTAATTTGAAATAATTAAGGGACCTACTAGAATATAAATGGTGATATGATAGTTTAATGAATTAGTGATAAAAATTTATTTGGGTGATTAGTGAGCTTTTAATCGTTCATTTGTTGTAAACCAAGAGGGAATGTAAGTCTACTCTGATCATTGTATAAAACAATGCAATTTTAGTGGATTCGGTGTATTGACACATTATTTTTGTATAATCCTTGTATTTATCCTAGTTAGGGTGAACCAAGTAAATGTTTTTTTGTTTAATCCATTCTTTAATTTCTGATCATACATTTCTATGGGAAATAGAGGGAAGAGAATTTTGTTTAACAACAAAACAATAATAAAAGAGAATGTTGCATTAATATGCAGAAACCTGATTCGCCCCACCCCCTATCAGGGTATTTAACCTTTTGTTCCTAACATAAATAACAGATATAATGGTCTTGAATGTTGGTGTATCATGTTCATATGAAATGATTTCCAATTATTGTGAATTTTCATTCATTTAGATTTTTTTTATTATTATGCATGATATTTTTATGAAAGTTTATAATAAAAATGCACATAAATGTTATATTTTTAATTAAATGGTATACATTTTGGACAATTTATGTTTCAATATTAATTATTCTTCATCATATTATCTATAATATTTTCACAATGACATTATCTCAGTATTTCTTTCATTACCAGTTTGTTTCTTAAATTTGCTAGTTTTTTTCTGATATATATCTTTCCATATTGATTATTTTTTAACCTGTTAATTTATTGAAATGTGTGATATGTTAATTAAATTTATATATTGACAATTATTAATTATTCATGACATCTTCCACTATTTTAACCATTATTTATAATTTTAAACAAACATTTTTTTTATAATAGGAATCTAGTATGAGTACTATGATTGATATTAATGGATACACTATTGGGATAACAATATTGTAAAATGGTTGTTGATTTTTCATAAATTCAAATATATGAATAATTTATATATTTATTTATCCAAGACTACGATAATATTTGGTTCATTGAGAAGTTATTAATTATATGTTCTTTAAAAGTAATAATGTATTACACTAGCTCTGCCATATGGGGGTTGAGGACCATTAAATTTAATCCTTATTTATATAAATTCGTGAAAAATTAATATTTGACACTATATCATTTTAAAGGATCTAATGTGGGTTTATTGATCTCCCAAATAGCTCAAAAATATATTCTCGCATGCCCCTTTTCCATATCATTTCACCGTTTTTATTTCATGATCATCCACCAATAAAAAAACATCATAGAACTATGGAAAATACCTCAATATTCTCTCAAATCACAAGGAAACTACAAAAAAATATAAAAATTTAGAAAACCCACATAGTATATACTACCCATATTGTTATTTTTCCATGAACTGAATAAAAAATTTCTCTATTATCTAGAGTTAAAATTTGAAATTTCATATGTATTATGAAACATTTAATCATTAATATCAAAGGAAAATAAATTATTTTTCCAGATAATTAAGAATATGATACTATAAATTAACAAAAAACACAATATCTATGAAGGATTTAAAATCCAAAAAATGGAATAATATGGATGTAATGATAATTATTTTAGATAAAACTATTTTAGATATTCAGGAACAAAATTTATTACCCAACAAATTATGATATAACTATATCCTTTGGAATAGTGTTCAAAAATCACCTATCTACACCTATATCAATGTAATATTATTATATGAGGGAACTATATAATTGTAGATTAATTCAATTATATTTTATAGATAAGAAAATATTTATATATGCTATATGGATGAATATAGTTTATGAACATAATAAACTATGTAGGATCACACAATATGATATATTTATGAAAAATTATTGGAAAAAAAATTAATTATTTTGTCCTACTTGAATGGAATATAATTTATTTCCTCTATGAATTATATGTAAAATGGAATTTTATAAATTTAACATTAGATAAATAAATTATAATTCTCTAAATTATGTATAGTTTTAATTTTATGTTCCAGGTTTATTAATAATAATTTAATAAATATTTCTAAATAATGCTTATATATAATTGGTATTTATTAATAATACGAATACAACATCAATTCATGTACATATTAAAAAAAATTTATAAAAAAATGGTAATAAATGATGGGTTTCCCTATCCTCCCATATTATATCGACCCCCACTATATTGATCTACATCGACATTCACAATTAATGGAGATTCCATTTGATTCACCTCCTTTATAGTGGAATCCAAAAATTATTGGTCAAATTATCCTTTATATGGATTTATGTTTCTATTTTTTCTCAATCATTAGTTATTTGTTTGATTATAGTCTGTTTAATTCCATCATCATTTTCCATTCATCCATAAATCAATGCTATGAGATATTCATCATTGATTTGGGGAATATTTTTGCAAGACCTTATCTTTGAGTTCAAGACAATTAATTTCTTATACAAATAAAATAATAATTTGGAATGGGAATTATTCAATTATATATATATATATAATTAATGTTTTAGAATTTTTTTTAATAATAACTGTTTTAATTAGAATAAAAGTATGTTTATATATTAATGATATGTTTATTAAGAATTATCATGTTAAGTAACAAAGTAATTTATTAATTTAATTTATGGACAATAAAAAAATTCATGGAGGTTGATGGACGTATTATTGATAATACACATGTATCTAAAAATTAATTTTGGGAAATTAAATTGTAATTATAGTTTTAAAATGAATATTAGTTGTCCAAAGGAAATTTTATTGTTATAATACCTTTTAAAAGTTGTTTTAATGGTTCTAAACAATTTAAATGTTTAAATTTAAATATGGAGTATTGGAAGTTTAATACCAAATTTTATATATATATATATATATATATATATATATGGATGAAGAGATTCATAAAAGGTTCATTGAATTTGTGCATAGGGTCGTTCTCTCATATATACTTGTAATTTTTTATTTAAATTTTCATGGTAATTAAGGACATTTTGAAATTAAAATTAAAATTTTTTTATTTTCATTTATTCATTTTTATGGTATAATAATAAATTACATTAATTTTTAATTTTATTTAATGTTTTTTAATAGTCTCGTCCAATCCTAGTTTGATTTCATGAATGGAATGGTTTTAACACTAAATGTTTTCTATATCGTTGGTGTATATTAAATCATATATTGCCAAATTATTAATTTTTTATTCTTAAAATCCTTATAGTCACTTTGTTTTTGTTGAATCGATTAAATGACATAGCTTGTGGTTAATTAATAAAATGAATAATTATTTTTTAATACTTTATGGATGTGAATTTTTAATGATATATAATAAGAATATATTATATTTTAATTTAGGATATCATGCATCTAGATGAGTCGAAAAAAAATTTATGTCTCCGTTTTGGTTATGATACAAATAGTTAGATGTTTTTAACTAGTCTAAAATCGATAATATGGTTGTTCATTAATACTCTCAAGTGTTGTTCATTTGGGATAGTCATATATAGACAGTATATATCGATTGGAAATCTAATGAATGATATTTTGTCATTGTAGGGTAATAAACCCATGTTTAGAGATCAGACTAAGTTACATAATGAGCTATATTATACCCCATGGCACCTCATTATTGATAATGGGGTTTTTTTTTAATTTATGTATGATAATTGAGTTTTATCAATCATTATGTTTATTATTAGTGAATATTTTCATAATTAACGTTAGGATCTACAAATTACCTATTTTTTATACCTTTTAATATAAATTATTCATTACTAGTGGAGGTTTTTTATTTTAATAAATTGTTTTTAAATGAATTTTTTAAAGGTTTTACCTTAAAATGATTCATCAATGTTTGTAAAATTGAAATTAAAATTAATTATAGTTAAATAGGTCTTATATGATTTTAATTTTATTTTATGTTATATAATTAAATTAATAAAAACAAATAGAATTATATTAATTAAAATTGATGTGTATGTGTTTCAATTATGTAATGGATTGTGGTATTGTTATTGTGTAAATGTATTTCTTAAATTTATATTGATCTTATATCATCCATTTATTTTTTATTATGCGGTATGGTAGTTGGTCACCATCTATTTTCTTATGTGGAAACACTTATGATATCTCTCAGTAGGTGGTTCAATTACAACATCTAAATACTTTTAGAGAACATATTGATTTCTCCATTATATTTACCTGTATTTTTATCTTTTGGTCTATAGTTCCTATTAAAAGATATTATATCTATATGTGTATCTATATAGTTTCTATTTTGTTTTACAATATATTATTTAACAAATAATTTTATTGATTTTACTATATTTTATGTTTTTATTTGAAATATTATTATGGTTTATAAGGATTTTAATATGGTTGTGGTAATATATATTTTTTTGGGGTGACTATATTGATTTAAAGGATTTATTTTTTAATTTATATTTATACACCATTGATATTTATTTTCATTATTATAAAATTTTCACTGGATTTAAAAGTTATTTTGAGGTCACGGTTAATTTTTGGGAGAAGGTTTTTTTTGTGATTAACCTCTTATTAAAGGTATAAATTATTCTAATTTATCGTTAGAAATAACAAGGAACATATTCCAACACCAAATGGATAGGGAATTTCCCTCAGTCTATTGGTAGGATATGTTAGTTCTTAGGTTCAATATAAACCCTTGGTGGATTAATATAAATGGAATAAAAAAAATTATATATCAAATAATGATAATATATGAATAATAATATCCTAATTTATGGAATATTCTTGAAAAACAAATGTATAATTCTTAACCAAAATTTGAACCTATTGTTAAAAGGGGATGCATGTATATGGAAATTATTTGTTGTTTTTTGTATTAATACATGATATATGGGGATCCATATTCTTCATTATTGATATGGAGGACTATATTATAGATCATTCTCAGCATTTTTATGTAAAAGGATATTGTTTCAAGTATGTGAGGTTTTCAATCGTTTAACAATGAACCACAAATAAAAAACACATTAAAATGGAACCATTTCATGAACCGTTGGGTAATTATTCAATTTCCCATAAATATGTTTCCATGTCATGTAAAATTCCAAATAATATTTTTTTCCATGTTTACATAATATTTTTGATGAATTTCCTAGGGTGGGAATGAAATTGGTAGAGAACCATGAGAGGTCTTATGATATATTGATGAAATGTATTTTTATTTTTATGATGGATTGGTGGAATTATGTATTAAATGAAATATCATATAATATATAATGTGTTTTACCATAGTTATTATATGGTTTTCTTTGAATAATATGAGATATGTGGAAAATTCTCTTTTATCAATTAATATATATATATTGATTATAATATTATTTTGGACAATATAGAAAAATATAATTGATATTGATATTATTTTAGAAAATAGAATATTATAAAATAAGAAATCAAATTTTGTATGAGGAATGTTTTTAAAATTTTTTAAAATGAGTTTATTTGTGAGATATAAGAGATTAATGGTTTCTAAAATTGGTTGACCATTGAAATTTATATAAAATTTTTCTTTCAAATAAAAAAATGAATTAAATTTTTATTTATATATGAAACTAGTTTTATTAAAATGAATGACATGAAAAATTTATTTAATGATTTTTTGAATTCATGAAAACCATTGGATTCTAAGGTTTAAATCTGAAAATTGATCCTTCGATAGGAATTAAGAAATATAAAACCTCTTAGAATTTTTGTTTTGGATATTTTTTTAGGGTCATTATTAAGCCATAGTACTTTATATAGTGGTCAGTCGGTTATTTAATGGTCAAGATAGTGAAATTTTATAGAATATATCCACTAGAAATCATGTAAGGTAATATGTGCATTGGGTGGATCAGGTAGAATCATTCTATGAAATATTACTAAGAAATACACATGGTGGAAAACCAATATAATGATTAAAATTTCGAAATATCGATTTTTTCAATTGGTGGTTTTTAAATTAAAGTATTTCCATAGTTGGATAGGTTAAAAAATTCTATCATTGCTCAGTGTTCATGTCACCAATGGGTTATGAACCTTCATGTTTTGGTTGGTTATAGTTTTGGTGTGATGTTTTTTCCTTGAATATCAATATTGATGTTGGAACATTTATGGATGTAGTCTATAATTTAGGAATGAGGAATTCAATCCAATAAACTATTTTTTGGGAAATGGGAAACTAAAATTTCAGAATAAATTATCATAATTTTTTATTTAATTAATATTTCCCTAGTTATAGGATATCATGTGGTGACATTTTAAATTTAGTTTATTTATATACTATTCTTTAGTGTATCCTAATACCAAATTTGAATATATTGTGGACCTATATAGGGAGGGTCAAATATGGATTCCATATAACTGGGTTTATACTCTAAATTGGATGTCATGAATGAGAAAAATTATTTCTATTGTGATATCAATGTGGAAAATGAAATGTTGACAAATTATTTTGGTAATTGGTACTGACTATACGAAATATTTAATTTGTAATCCTTTATAATAATCTAATATTATATTATTGAAATGGAGAATTTTTATTGTCCATATATTATTACAGTATTGATAATGAAAAATGTCCTATAATAAAGTCAATTGTAACATAATGTCCTAGTGTATTTTAAATACCACATCAATTATATATCAAAATAATCTAAAACATAGAAACTTTACTTTATATTCCATAAATAGATACTGATATACATTATAGATCATAAATAACTGTAGAATACCCCCAAAAATAGATAAATAATGTGGTGATAAATAAATTCTAGTAAGGTAATCAATATTATAATGATGAATAACATAGTTTTAGTATGTATAACATTGCATAGTAAAAGATAAGGCAGATGAGTAAAAATGATGAAGTGTAAAATAATTAACATGTTATAATAATATAATTGAAAATCATAATCAATAAATAACATAAAACATGATTTATAAATTTGTAATGGTATATTCATAACACACTGTCACAAGGTTTATAGAGAATCATATTTAATTAATATCACAAAATAATCCCAAACATGATGTATTATAATGCTAAAAAATTATGCTTTAGATTGACATATAATTATAGTATGATAAATAAACCTAATTTCATGAATATGTATATCAAGTGTACATAAGGATATAAACATGTAGGAATAATCATAAGAATCATCCATGGAATAAATTGTGTTAGATAATCCAATCATATAATGTATTGAGAAGAGATTTCAAAAAGAATGTATTCAAGAGATAGTCATAAGGAATGAATTGTCGAGTAAAAATGATGTAGTATAAGATAGATACACACATGATAAATTATATATACTTTTTATATTTTTTTATATCTTTGTTGAGATAGAAAATATTTTATAGATACAATGGACATAACCTGATTAAAAAGGTTCGATAGAAATATCCCATAAATTTATCCAAATAATTCATGAACATTATTTATTTCACTAAATAATAAACTTTTGATGATTATTTTCATTCTTATTAACCATTTCTAGGATTCAGATAAATTTTATTTAATATTTTTAAATTTTATATTTAAATGCTTACTAAATTATTTTCATTTCACACATTAAAATAATAAAAAAACCATTCACTAGAGGAAAAAATTGTTCACACATCGGCATTTTTTTCATCGGTTATATATAACTGACATGTTAATCTATAAAAATCGATTTATCACATTAGTTATACAAAGTCCGACGTGATAAATTGATGAGAATATATTTTTTGAATAAGTTATTTTCTAACTGACATTATAAAAACTCGTATTATCTTGATCTCATCAGATATTTTATAAATGACGTGACATATTGAATCTGGGTGCATTATCACATCGGTTATTTTATAACTGATGTGATAATGAAAATGACTGTAATTTATCATTTCTATAATAATAGAATGGACGTTACAAAGTTCCATTTATAACATTCATTATAAAATAACAGATGTTATAAATACACTTCTACAATGGTTATTAAATAATCTACGTTATAAACATAAGAAAAATAGTTTATCATTTCAGTTATTAAATAACCAGCATGATACAGATTTTAAATTATTTATCTTGCCCTGTATTTGTAATTTTGTTTTCATCAATTGGGAGACCTATAACTCGTCTTTCTCCAGTGGAAATCCAATAAGGATTCTTCAATGTCATGCCCTATATCCTCATTTTTTCAACATCATTCATTATCATTATAATCACTAGATCTAAGAGGTCGACCCTCAACACACAAGTAATCTTTCCAAAACTTAGTTTCATTTTTTATTTTTCTCGATTCCCTAAACTGATTTTTTGATGTTCCATTTTTCAATCTTTTTTCTTACTATCATCGTATGTTTCATAGTGTTCATTTGTACCATTCTAATTTTTTTCATGTAAAATAATCCATGGATGTTATATCAAGAATGTTGACGATTTTTGTGTGTTCTATCATGTGTGTGTAAGCATACAAGGGGTGTCTAATTGGGTGGGGAGTGGCTGTCTATGTGGGTGGGTGGTGTCTACGGGATGGGGGCTATCCACGGGGTGTGGGTTTCCAAGGATTGTCAATGGTTGTGGGGGTGGGGGCTATCCAAGGGGTTTGGGGAGTCCAGGGGGAGGTGTCTAGGGGGTTAGTGGTTTATCCATGGTGGTAGGTGTGTCCAGGGGGTGGTAGTGGTCTCCAGTTGGGTGGAGGGGATATCAACAAGGGTGGGGGATTTCTAGGGGTGGGGGCTGTCCAGAGGGGTGGGGGACATCCAGGGGGTTTTCTACATGGTTTGGGAGGTTTTTCGGGGGTTGGGGGATGTTCATAGGGGTGGGGGTCTATCCAAGGTGGTTTTGTTGTCCAGAGGGTGTCCATGGGGGTGGGGGTGGTGTCTAGGGGGTGTGGTGGATTTCCAAGGGGGTATGGGTTTTTAGGGGGTGGGGGTGGTGTCTAGGGGTGTGTAGGGGCCGCCGAGGTGGTGGGGTGTCCATGGGGTGTCCCAGGGGTGGGGGATGGGGTGGTGTCCAGGGGGAGGGGGTGTCTCGGGGGTGCAGCTATCAGGTTGGTTTGGGGCTGTCAAGGGTGTAGGGCAGCTGTCCAAAGGGGTGGTTGTGTCTTGGGGGTGTCCAAGGTAGTGTGGGGGGTATCCATGGGGGGTGGGGCATTCCAAGGTGGGTGGGGTGTCCGGTGGGTTAGGTGGGGGGTGTCCAAGGGTGAGGGGCTATCCAGGGGATGGGGGTGTCCAGGGGGAGGAGGTGGGTGTCCAGAGGGTTTGGGGGGATGTCTAGGGGTGGGGTATATCTAAGGGGTTGCTGGTGTTTAGGGGGTGTTTAAGGGGGTGGGGGTGGTGTCTAGGGGTGAGGGGTCCTTCCCTGGGGGTGTGGTGTCCAGGGGTTGGGGTGGTGTCCATGTGGTGAGGGGGCTGTCTAGGGGGTGGGGTGTCTAGGGGGTGTAGGGGTGTTAATGGTGGTTTCCAATGGGGCATGGGTTGGGGGTGGTCTCCATGGGGTTTGTGGGATTTCCTAAGTGGTAGGGTAGTCCAGAGGGTGGGGGTGCTTTCCAGGGGTGAGGTGTTGTCCATGGGAGTGGGGGTGTCCAGGGGTGGGGGTGGTGACTAGGGGGTGAGTTGGTAGTCCAAGGGGGTAGGGTGTATCTAGGGTGGGGTGTCCAGGGGGTGGGGGTGGTGTCCAATGGGGTAGGGGGTCAGACAGCCCCTGCACCCCTAGGACACCACGACCCTACATCCCAAGACACCCCCACCACAATGGAAACCCCCACCCCCTGAATAGGCCCACACCTTAGGGACACCCCTACCCCCTTGGACACCCTGGACAAACAACTACCACTATGTAATACCCCTACCCCCTTGGACAGCCCCCAACCCAAATAGATAGATCCTAACCACCTTGGACACCACCTAGGTATATATATCCCAATGGTTTCATTGAAGCCATTTTCATATTTTAACATCAGTTAGTCTATACCAAAATTTCCTATTGAATAGTTGGCATTGGTCTATTGCAATGATCATCATGTCAATGGTGTGTGAATCCATTAGGGTATTCTATCCAAACGGTTTTAGTGGATATACCATTAGTTTCAAATTTGTGGGATATATGTAATTTTATGTAGTGAATGTATACATAATTTATTATTTATAAGTCACATTTAATTTTTATAAAATGGTAAATTTGGTATCTAGTTGAACCAGAATGTATTCCTTTTTTAAAATATGAATAAAGGATCCAAGATGAATGATAAACTATTATATTTATCTATATTTTCCTTTTAAAATTATTTCATGAATATATTTTTAAAATACACATATATTGGATTTTTATTTAAATTTTTGTTACATTCAAATTATGATAATTTTCATATAAAAATATATGTGTATTATCTTAACATGATGTATAATTTTGATATTTGTTATTGGTAATAATTAGTGGATGTTACATTATGGAACATCCAATGAGTAATGTATATGAGAAGGTGTTGATTCCTTTCTTGAATATACTATACAAAATGTTCTAAGAAGTGACATTAATTTCATTCCATGCCAAAAATGTTAGAATATTAAGAAAATGAAAAGTAGTGAGATCAAATATCATCTAATTTTTCATGGGTTTAATCCATGTTACATCCCGATGATTTGGCATGGGGAAACTGGATAGAATATTAGATCTATTAACGATGATGACTTAAAAGATGGTAACTCTGATAGAATTGATGAAATGATTAATGATGATGGAACAGAACTAATTGAGATAGAACCGAAAGTTGTGCATCTATATTGTGGTGCTGAAAAACCATTATATCTAGGTTGTAGGAATTTTATGGATTTTAAAATAGTGTTACCATTGATTAACCTGAATGAAATATATGGTCCTAGTGACAGAATATTTACAGAGCTGCAATAATTGTTTAAATACATTCCTCCAAAATACAATGATCTTACATATTATCATTATAAGGCTAGGAATATATTATTCCTGATGGGATTAGGATACATGAAAAAACATGTTTTTCCAAATGACTATATGATATATAGGAATGAATATGAATTTATTTTAGGGTGTTCTAAATGTGGGACATCACGGTATACGTAGAATGAAAAATCACCGGATGATGTAGAGATAAAAAATATCCCTTCCAAGGAATATTGGTATCTTCCTATAATTAATTGTTTTATATGTTTATTTTGTAATTAACATGATTCCAATAGGTTATTATGGCTTATTGAGGTGCATAGATGTGATGGAAAAATATATCATCCCTTTAATTGTCCACAATAGAAGAAAATTGATGAAGAATATCCTATATTTGTAAACAAAATTAAAAATCTTTGACTAGGGTTGTAAATATATGGAATGAATCCATACCTAACCCTCAATAGCACACATAGTTCATTCCTTGTTTTATTAGAAATTTAATACCTATATCCAAATGTTTAAATGATGTGCAAATATGATATGTTCAGTATACATATATCTACTCTGAAGCAACATGGAAATGATATAGATTTTTTTCTTGAAACCATTTATTGATGATTTGAATCTTTTATGAGAGGATGGTATTAGATTGTATGATTCTTATAAAATGCAATATTTTCAACTGCCTGCAGTTCTTATATACCCTATAAATGACATCCCAGCATATGAAAATTTTTCTAAATATAGTGTTAAGGGTAACAAAGCATGTGTTATTTGTGAAAAACAGACTTCGTATGGTCAATTTCAGTATGGGTGAAAACAATATACATGGATCTTTGAAGGAGTTTTCCAATGGATCACTTATATAGAATACTAAAAACAACTTCAATGGCTAGAAATTTTTTTATATTTCTCCAAAAACTTATTCCCCTGACGGGTATATTGAGATGGTGTAAAACCTTGATTTGACATTGGGGGAAACACATAAATATAGTAATGATAGACATATTTGGAAGAAAAGATCAATATTGTTTGAGCTACCATATTGGTATGTCATGATGTTTAACATAATAGTGATGTCATGCATGTGGAGAAGAATTTCTACAACAGTTTTATTAAAACATTGTTAGATATTATTGGAATGAAAAAATATTTGTTGAATGCAACATTAATCTTATTATCAATGAGAATATGTTTTGAGTTAGATCACACTTTTAGTGGAAGACAAAAATTTATTCCCCCTAATTTTCATACATTATCTAGGAGGGAGAAAATTTTATTTTCTCAGTGTCTTCATGATATTAAAGTGACTCAATGTTATTATTCAAATATAATAACTTTTGACGCTTTGAATGATTTGAAGCTGATATGTATTAACTCTCATGATTGTCACATCATGATGCAACAACTTATACCAGTTTCATTGTATGGAATATTTCCCATCCTTGTCAGAAAGACAATAATGATGTTGTGTTATTTTTTCAATTCAATTTGTAATATGGTGATTGATGTGAATTATTTTATCATTTAAGAAAAATATGCAATTTCTATACATTGTCAATTGGAAATGTAACATCCCCAGTAAATAAAGAATATGAAATTTTCATGTTTATTAATATTTTTGAATAAAATATTAATATATCTTTAATGGGGATTCTATGTTCGATGGCGTACCCAATAAGCAACAAAGAATTTCATTGAAATATTACATTGCACACTAATAATATAATAATATTACATTATATGGTAGTTAATGTCTAGCTATTGTAATGGAAGGAATGAACAGATCCTACTACAAAATGATTATATATATATTTTAAATATTTTTCTATTTATCCAATAAAAGTCAGAGTCTTAAAATTACAAAAGAATTCGATTTTAAGTATAAATATTCTAATGTTCTTTAAAATGTCGATTAACACCCTTTTGATGAATATCCCTTTTTAAAACAACTTTTATTCAATTTTATATATTATATTTGAAAAAATAAAATCCTTCTTTAGAATCAGGACATCATAATTTACTTTGTGTAAATTTTTCTATTTTTCCGATAAAGATCATTTTTAATGAATAGTGAAAATGTTGTATATTAATTCAAAACCTCTTTTAAATCAAATTTATTTTTATTTTTAGTTTATCTTATTAATTTGGTTTAATGTTAAGTTGAATTATATTTTTACCATTTAATCCAATGGTGGTCATTGCAATTTATATCACTTTAAAATTGGACATAAACAAGTGTCAATCTTTTAATTGATATTATTTCACAAAAACATGATATATGTTTTGATAGCGGTAATTAATTATAAAATTAATTAATTAAAATTATATGTATTTAATTTCGTTAAATTTAAATCATTTTTGAATTTGTAATATCAAATTTTATTTGAATAAATTTTTGGTATTTTCCTGGAAATTGTTTATTTTTAAAGAAAAATACTACATTTTACTTCAAAACTAATTTTTCATCTAATTTAATGATATAGTTATATGGTCCTTTTAATTGTTTTTAAAGTTTGATTGAATTATTTTTTAATCACATAATACAATTTTTTTCATTGGAAGTAATTTCACTTTTCAATTGAATATAATAACTAGTCAATCTTTTGATAAATTTTTGCATGTTAAAAACCCGTCTTTGGTTGTGACAAAGGGAATTATTTTTAAATTAATTACTACAATTTCTGTGTTTGGAATTTGGTAAAATGGATTCCATATTTATAATCATAAGGTAAAAATTATGTAATTAAGACTCTTGTTTTTTGGACATTTTGAATCATAACAACGTTAATTATCTTTAATTATGGTTATTAATTAGTAATCAGGTAGTTAAGGGTAATAAAATAATATAATAATAATAAAAAAGGACCCCAAAATGTGTCCAAATCCTCGTTTTTGAGTCACGGACGACCATGGGATGCTTTTTACCGAACATGATGGCCCATGGAGTCACATGGGAGTAATAGTGACATTTATTACATTATTTTTTTAAAAGAATAGAAATATAACAACGGTTTGAATATCCTAAGTAAAACAATTTTAATTTTGTTTACATAAATGATCTCGTAGACTATAAATATTCATTGGAATTCTAAAAAAATTCCGACATCATTGTAATTTTTTTTTAAATTTTTAGACATTAAATAAATAGATTTATTTATTACACCATGATGATGCAGTGATTACCACATTAATGAACGATAAAAATAAAATGAAAAAATAAGGTAAAATATAAGACTTAAACTTCATAAAAAGCTAGTGTATGGGTGTATTTAGAACCATTATCACCTTATCCTATAAATATATCATTTTGGGACCTTTAAAATATGAAATTCATTTTATAATAAAGTAAAATTTCAAGACTTTCCAGAAGTGACCCTCCTCCCACTTATAAAAGACCCCCACCTCTACCCCCTTACCCACACCTATCAAAAACTTGGATCATCCAAACTCTGATCATATTATCTCTAAAAATCCCTTCCTGATTCTTATAAGACTCACTTTGGGAATAATTCTTTCGAAGGATGCCTTTGGCTCAAATTAAAAAGAGTTACCCGATTTGGAGGTAATATATTCTCTCGGGTATCTTTCCTTTATTTTCCTTCTTCACTCACCACTATCTTCTTATTATTTGATCCCATAATAACTCAAGTATCCTCAATATAATAGGATGTTATTATTAAATTTGATTATACCTTCACTTACACACTCATCCTTCTTATGGTTAAAGAACATACAGTTTCTGTGGGTGGCGAATTAATGCCTCACGAGACATTGATTTTTAAATCTTCTTTTAACACTGTTCATGGTGGCCATTATGATGTCACTATATTTATATATTATATATATGGTATTTAATTTTCCTATATTCTTCTGAATTTTATTTTTGAATCACATTGTTTTTCTTTTCATGTTGTGGAACTGCGATAATTTCATCTGAGAAAGTGTGGACTACCACCCTCTCATGTCATGTGACTCGTTCATACCAAACATGGAATTTATAAATAATGTAAATAATGAACATATTTTACCTATATAACATATATATTATACTGGAATTAAAAAATATATATATGTCTCGTTTATTTTTATTTCTTTTAATATGACAAATAAATGAAAGTAGCGTTCATGCGTACGTACGACCTACCGTCATCATGAACGATGCATTTCATTTTTTATCTCTAAATGTTATGTAATAGTATTAAATTAATATATAAATGATATATATGATATTTAAATCATTAATACCATTCTGGAGATGATGTACTTATAACTACATGGGCATTTCTTTTCAAACAAATTCATTTTTGGACTCATGTACCGAACATCGACAAAACGTATGATCTGAACTCACATAATTAACTAATTAGAATAACATGATAATATCTGATATGAATTGAATAATAAAATTTAAAGGAAGTTATTAGGAAATTATAAATTGAACTATGTTTATTATTCAGGAATATAATGAAACGATGAAGACATGTCGGACTTGAGGTAAGGGGATTTCTTATCTCACTTTTAATTCTGTGAGATTTACAGTTTTCGCCAATTATTTGTTTCATGTGGTTTATTGTGTAATTAAATTTGATATATATTATCATGATTCTATTTATATTCCTGGTATTATGTTATTAATTTGGTTCTTATTATCTTTTCGTCATAGGACCATATTTATTACAATGAGGTAAGAGATTTTTATCTCGCTATTTATTCCCATGAGATTCATGATATATATGTCACTATCTCCTTTGAGTGGTGTATGTAACGAAAATTATTCTAATCTTTGTGTAATAAAATATTGTTTATGGGTATTTACATCAAATATTTATATTCTTTCTTTCAGGGGGTGTACGTTTCGAACGTTACCCAAGTCGGTAAGAGAACCTTTCACCCTTCTCTCTTTAAAATACTTCTTTATGTTTGGTCTTTTAATTTACATCTTCTTATGTTGGGATTTGTTCTTATATATCCTTCTTGTAGTAAATTTTATTTCCATGTGATGAGATACCATTTTTATGTCACATCAACTAATTTTCAGAATTTTAAAGTGACGCGGTTAAGCTGTCGGATTTCTGTAAGTGAACCTCTTAACCAAATTTCGATTTTTTGGGTTAAACATCTACTTCTTGATTATTTAATGCTATGACTATGTTTGGATGACCGCTTATTGTTTTACACTTAATATCCACTTATATTGGATGTATTTATATTTTTCACACAGAATTATGTAGTTGATTTATCCTTAATATATGGATACCATCTTTGTACGGACTTCGTCTCAATCTCATTTCATTGAGGACTCCTTTGATTTCTAAACAACATTATTTTAAACGATTTATAAAACTGTTGGTCGGAGTGGACACTCAAGAGGCGGGTGAATTGAGTTCCAATTAAAATTTTTGTTTTAAAACATTGAGTTAAAATCCCCCAAATAGAATACATAATTGAACTGTAGTGAATTTATATCAAAGTAAAGGTTCTATTGGGTTCTCAAGGGATTGATTATTTCCCAGCTAATCAAAACATAAAGGTTGATTAACTTTTGAAACCAACTTACTTATTTACAACTAATATAAACACTTGTGAATTTAATTATCAAAGTAGATTTAAAACAATTTTGGTTTTAAAGTATTAGCCGGGGAATAAAAACAAATAACATTGAATGTAAATAAGAACATCAGTTTTAACAAAGAGGTTCAGTCTCAAGCTGAGACTTAGTCCTCTCAAAAGCATTTATAAAAATATGATCCACACCCTGGATCGGGGATAACAATAGCAACCAGCTATCCAGGTCCAAGACCTCTACCACAGTTATTTGTGGGAACAAACACAACTGCAACCAGATGTTCAGGTCACACGACCTCTACCACTATCCCAGTGGGAAAAACAATATGTAAGAGAGGTGAGTGAGGATTTAAAAATCCTCAAGTTAGAGTACAAGAGACAGTGTGTGTGTAAAAATACAGCATATAACACACACTACTCAATATGTAAAAAGATAAATCACAGAGAAAATATTTAGAGTTTAGAAATTGCTCTAGTGATTGTCGTGTAGTTCTAGACTCCTTTGATTGATCAGAATTCTCTCGGAGTCCTCTTCTAGTTTTTGTATGGATAACAGAGTATCGTCTGTTTAATTGACTTCTAGGTGTAGAGACAGTCGATGAAGCGTTCTATTCACGTTCTCAGCTCTTCACTCATAAGTAGTGATGAATGAGTTCCTCATGTAAGTTCAGTCGTCTATTTTTATTCACACAGTTGTTCTTCAAGCACACCTTATAATCTTTGTATTCTTCTATTATCTCTATTGTAGTAGAACATCCTTCCTTTATTTTAAACCACGTGCTCCGGCAAAAGATGATTTACTTTTTACAGGTAAGAGGTACGGTTCCCTGACATCCAACAACACACATTAAATAAATGTCAGTGTATTAAAATATACCTGGTATGACCGTTGGTTATATTAAATAATTGATAAAGAAATTAAAGCAGTGTCAGGTTCTGCCTTTGGAATGGTAGCTATTGATATCGGTAGACTTGTGTTACAGTAGGTGTCTGTATCGGTAGACTTCATTTGTAACGGTAGACATTATTTCGGTAGCTGCAACTGTAGACTTGATAACATCAGTAGCGGTGGACTTGTAACGGTAGGTGTGGCTCTGCCTTGTATTGGTAGCGGTAAGTCTCTATCGGTAGACATTGCATAACGGTGGACTCAACATATCGGTAGCTGTCAACTTTTCTGTAGCGGTAACTGTCGACTACATTGTATCGGTAGCTCTATCGGTAGCTGTATCGGTAGCTCTCTTATAGCGATAGCTCCAACATATTAGTAGACATAACTGTATTGGTCACATTGAGCTGTAACAATTTCTAGATTGTAGCAGAAGCTATATGTTCTGATGGTAGCTACTGTCTAACGGTTGCTCTACTCTATATCGGTAGCTAGTTTGTAACGGTAGCTGAAAACTATTCGATCATTCACTTGGCAGATTGAGTTAAGTCAAAGTAAACATATATCTGATAATTCAAACGACCTAATTTAAGCATAATGAAAGTAACAACATATATTAAAGTATATTTGTAATGCATTAAGCTTAATCAAGATATAAAGAAAGAATGGTTGGGATTATCAAAACACAATAAAGCCACTTAATTCCATAGGGTTCAACAATCTCCCACTTTATGATAATCACAACTTATGCTAAAAATAAAGTAATATCAGAGGAAAATATATCAAAGTATGATATCAACAGTATAGTATCCGAGGAAAAATATCAGCAATTGATATCAAAAATAAAATAGTATCAGAGGAAAAATATGAAAATAGGAATATATCAAGAAATAATGTAGTATCAGAGGAAAAATCAATCATGATTCTTTAGTTTGAAAAGATTCGCATATTCCTACCCCTATCAATTTAAATACAGGATTCTCCTCCAAAGTATTTAATTTCTCCCCCTTTGTCCCCTTAGGTGAACAACAATCTCTCTTGCTCTCTCTGGGTACAGGTTTCCAATAATTTCTCCCCCATTGTGATTAACAAAAAGAAGGGCGTCAGAGAAAAGAGAAGGACTAGGAAAGAAAATATACAATGTAAAAGATACAGTGAAGAGAGGAATGAATTATGTGATTGATAATCAAAATATACATTGAGAAAATCGGAAAAGTACAAAAATACAATGAATCCCATCAAAAAAATTGAGATAGAATCACTCAATCATCCTCTTGAACAGGTGTCTTTCCCTTGGGATCAGCAGAGGGTTCAGAGGTAGAGTCAGTAGGCATGGGAATTCCTGAAAGAACAACTGGTGGATCAGCAACAGATACATCACCAGTTCTGTAATCTGTCTTTCTCTGAGGGGTCAAAGGTGTCAAGCTCTTGATGGCTTGAACTGGAGTCAGTTGAGGAGTACTCCCAGAGGCAGAGGGTGGAAGGGCAGGTGGTACAATTACTGGTCAAGCATCCACATGTAGGAAAGGCAGTAAGAGTTTCCTGAAATCCATGATGATGCTTCCACCTCTCTCCATAGCAGATAAAAAATCATCTCTGTTCTAAATAAATTTGTCCAAGGCAGGAGTAAGCTCCCTGAGATTACTAACCTGTTCTCTAAAGGTTTGGGTAACTGGAGGTAACTTCATATTCTCCATCAAAAGCTTGAAATGGTTTGTCATTTGGTGATTGGTATAAACCTTTTCAAAATAAGCATCCACCTAGTTTTTTAATGCCTCATGAGAAGTAGTAGCTGCCCGCAGGTGATCACGAACAAAACTACTAACTTCCATAGTGGTAGCAAGAATCTAAGTATCTGATGCACCATTGGGACTGGAAATAGCCAATTCTTCCTGAATAATAGTGCGGATCTGGTCAAGGTTCATACTAGAGCTGGTTGAGGAAAGAGGATTCATTGAGAAGGCCACTGTCTCTTTGAAAGATTGATTCAGACTACTGACCACCTTCTGAACAAGTTCATCCTGACTGTTCAGATTTTCTTTGACTGACTTCTTAAAGGCCTCAAAACATCCACAAATTGTTTGACCACTTCTTTGATATATCGAATGTCAGTGTGCACTTGGTTTTGAGAACTGCTCAAAGAAGTCAATGAAGAAATTGAATGTCTAATAGCAACTACAGCTCCTGTCCAACTCTCAATCTGAGTGTGGCATACCTTAAGTTCATCCACAATTTCTTTCACTGGACTAGACACAATACATCTAATGGATAACTCAAGAGATTTATCCTCGCTTTTCATCCCTTCAACCATACTTTTCTTCATATCTGCCACTGATTCTCTTATTGCTTCTAGCAATTAGGCTTTTAAAGACTTAAGGTCCTCCTTTATTTCCATATTTTTAGCCACAGTGGGTAAGGTAACTGATTACTTTTGGGGTTGGTCTTCCTCATTAGAATCTCCATATGAAAGTCCAAGAATCATATACCCAGGATCTAATGTCCAACCTTTAATGTAATATAATACTGATATTGAGCCAAGATTCTCTATCTCACTTAGAACATTTTCCTGAGGAATCTCTTCAAACTGTTCTTCCTGAGTTAATTCTTCAATTTCCTCTACAATTGCAGCAGATTCAATATCCATTTGTTCTAAGTCATTAATGACTCTCTCATCAACAGATGCTGCTGCTATGTCTTACTGATCAGGAACTGTCCTGACTGTACTGACTATTAGAGGACTCAAACTGAGCTCTTTTTCAACGTTTTCCTCATCATCTGCTTCACCATCAGCCTCCTTTTCTCCATGATCATATTCGGTTGTCTCATCCTCCTCAGAGGTGTCCTTGACAACATACTGGCATGCTTCTTCTCCTTCTTCTGTAGTCTCTGTATCATTGTCCTTCAAGAAAGATTCTCTTTTTGGTAGTTCTTTTGGAGGACTAGCTGCTCCATAATAAATAACATGATGCACAGGACTAGGGGGTAATTCTGGGTCTCCCCCTTCCTCTACTGATGTCTCTTCCTCCTCAGATTCATCATCACTGTAGACCGGTTCTGGATCATCTGGTCCAACACCAGGATCTCTCACATCCTTTGGTCTAGAAGGATGATCCACAGGAGTGAACTTGTCATAAACTTTTCCATCATCATTCACCCATGATTTCTTCCATGGATTCCAGCTGACATTCATGTATTTACAGATAGTTCTTGTAATACAGAAGTTATCCTTAACCACTACCAGCTCATCTTGAGGTCCAGCAACCTCTTTCACTTTTAGTATCACAGATATCATCTTTGAGAAAAACAGTGCATTTGATTTGGACTTCGGTCTAGTCATCTCTTCCACTTGTACCATAATCAATCTAAATAGATTGATTCTCACACTGTGCTTCAGCAAGTATAATAGATATATATCATGGAATCTCAAAGTGGAAAAGCCTCCTCTTCTCGAACTAACAACATGCTGAATAAATTTAAACAACTGCTTATCTTCTCCTACCATATCTGCAGCAATCACCTTTGTAGGGGTCCCATCCCCTGTGAGTTCCAGCAAAGAATCTTCATATTGAAACAAATCACTGGTCGAAGGTACAGAATTTGAGTAGAACACATAATCTTTTTCATGTGGAACTCTTAGGTTCTCAGCCCATTCTCCTAAAGTAAAAGATACTTCCTGACCATTTACCACAAAAATCATTCTGCTTTCTTCTTCAGACTTTTCAAAACGAACGAATTCGTAGAACTGTTTCACCAGTGCTGGATAATAAGGTCCGTTGCTGTTTGCAAAGAATTCTTGCCAGCTTTGTTCTTGTAAAACCTTAAGAACTAACGACTTGCTTTCCATCATCCATTCTACACACACCTCTTTTTCAACAATGATATCATGCTTCAATAGGTGCGGGTTTACTGCTCTTCTCTGAGCTACACTTCCATTGCCACTTCCACTGGCATCAAAACTAGCTACTTTTTGTCTTTTCGTTGTTGGCGCTTCACTTCCATCAGTCATCTGAGGTCTCTTGACGTGGGCCATTACAGATTTGAGGCTAGGGTTCTAAAGGTCGAGAGGTTTAGGTTTAGGATAAATCGAGCAGACAGGTTCGCGGTGAGATTGAGTGAGTCTAGTTCAAGTTTTAATATCATTTAGGATTCATAAATCACATAAATCATAAATAAAATAAACAACGGCTCGATGACTAGGCTTTACAGAATAATAATGCGTGAAAATGTACCGGTAAAGTCTTCTAACGGTATGGTCTCCCTAACGGTGAGGTTTCCTGACGGTGAGGTCTCCCTAACGGTGAGGTCTCCCTAATGGTGAGGTCTCCCTAACGGTGAGGTTTCCTAACGGTGAGGTTTCCTAACGGTGAGGTCTAGTAACGGTTTCAAGTGTAAGTTATCATTCCTAATTCATGTCTACTGAAACATAATCTTTCTGAACTTAATGACATAGTGAAAATATCTGCTAATTGATGTTCAATTCCTATAAACTCAAGTGTTATATCACCTCTTTGATAATGATCTCTTAGAAAATGATGTCTAACATCAATATGTTTTGTTCTAGAGTGAGACACAGAGTTCTTAGAGATGTTGATCGCACTAGTGTTGTCACAATTGATTGATACATGTTTAAAAACAAATCCATAGTCCAATAGTGTGTGTTTCATCCACAGCATCTGTGGACAGCAACTACAAGCAGCGATGTATTCTGCTTCAGTAGTAGACAATGCAACTGAGTTCTATTTCTTACTACACCATGATACTAGGGATTTTCCAAGTAAGTGACATGTTCTAGATGTTCTCTTCATATCTAACATACAGCCAGCAAAATCAGCATCTGAATATCTTGTTAAGTCAAATGATTGTCCTTTTGGATAAAACAAACCTAAATTCATAGTATGCTTAAGATATTTAAAAATCCTTTTAACAGCAAGCAAGTGTGATTCTTTAGGATTAGCTTGAAATCTATCACACAAACATACACTAAACATAATATCTGGTCGACTAGCAGTAAGATAAAGTAAACTCCCAATCATACCTCTATAATTAGTTTGATCTACTGGTTTACCAGTTTCATCAATATCCAATTTACAGGTGGAACTCATAGGTATATCACTTTCTTTAATACTATCCAAACCAAAGCGTTTTAACAAATCTTTAGTATATTTACATTGATTTAAAATAATACCATATTTAGTTTGAAATATTTGAAAACCAAGAAAATACTTAAGCTCTCCCATTAAGCTCATTTCAAACTCATTTTTCATGACTTCTGAAAAATCAGTACCTAAATTTTTTTTCGAAGATCCAAAAATAATATCATCAACATAGATTTGTACTATTAATACATCTTTTGAAATAATTTTTGTAAAAAGAGTGGGATCACCAATTCCTTTTGAAATTCCTTTTAAAATAAGAAAGTTTAAAAGTATTTCATACCAAGCTCTTGGAGCTTGTTAACCATATAAATCTTTAGAAATTTTAATAACATGATTTTGAAAATGAGGATTTGAAAAACCAGGTGGTTGTTCTACAAAACCATCTTCAACAATAAAACCATTTACAAAATCACTTTTCACATCCATTTGATATAACAATAAATTCTGATGTGATTCATAAGCAAGTAAGATCCTAATAGCCTCTAATCTAGCTACAGGTGAAAAGGTTTCCTCATAGTCAATCCTTCTTCTTGATTTTAACCTTGTGCGACTATCCTAGCTTTGTTTCTAATGATGTTCCCAGATTCATCAACTTTGTTTCTAAACACCCATTTTGTGCCTATGGTTATAGTTTCCTTAGGTCTTTCTACTAATTTCCAGACTTTTTTTCTTTCAAATTGATTTAGTACCTCTTGCATAGCCATTACCCAAAATTCATCATTGATAGCATCATTGATATTTTTATTTTCTAGCTGTGACAAGAAGGCTTGATGTTCAACCTAATTTCTAAGAGAAGCTCTAGTCTGTGTCCCTCTATCAAGATTTCTTACAACAGCATCTAAAGGATGGTTCTTTAGAATCCCAGTTGGTCTAGAAAAGGTAGGGCTCAAGATTTCAGGTTCATCTACTGGTTGAGGTTCAACAGAAGCAGGGTCTGGAAAATTTCCAGAATTGGATGTTTTAAATATAGGTCCACTGTCTTTATCATTAAGGTTCAAACCAGAGAGATCATCTTCAAGATTTTAAAGAGATGTCTTAGGTTCATGTGGATCATTTTCATCAAATTTGATGTGAATAGATTCTTCCACACATTTGGTTATCTTATTGAAAACTCTATAGGCTTTACTAGAAGTTGAGTAACCTAGAAAAATTCCTTCATCACTCTTGGATACAAATTTGTCGACATTGTCTTTAGTATTAAGAATAAAGACATTACAGCCAAAAACACTGAAGTAGTTTACCTTAGGTTTCCTATGGTTCCACAACTCATAAGGTGTCCTCTTAAGAACCGGTCTGATCAAAACTCTATTGATAACATAATAGGGTGTATTTACAGCTTCATCCCAAATGTAAATGGGTAGGTCATACTCATTAAGCATGGTTCTAGCAATTTCTTTCAGGGTTCTATTCCTTCTTTCTACTACACCATTCTGCTGAGGTGTCCTAGGGGCAGAGAAATTGTGACTATACCCATTGTGTGAGCAGTAAGATTCAAACTCATGATTTGCAAACTCACGAACATGATCACTCCTCAGGGTTTTAATCTTAAGTCAACTAAGATTCTCTACAGACTTGTATTATTTTACAAATAAAAAATAAGCTTCACTTTTGTGATCTAGAAAATATACCCAAGTATATCTAGAAAAGTCATCTACAAGAACATAGACATAATGCTTCCCATTTAAACTAGAAACTCTAGAAGGTCCAAATAAATCCATGTGAACCAACTCGAGAGGTTGATAAGTTGAAACTTCTTTCTTTGATTTAAAAGAAACATTATGTTGCTTTACCTTTTGACAGGGATTAAAAACTTTGTCTGCTGGAAATTCAAGTTTGGGTAGGTCTCTAACTAAGTTCTTCCTAGCAAGTTTTCTAAGTGAATGCACATTTCAGTGTCCAAATATTCTGTGCCAAAGCCAAGACTCTTTATGAAAAGCATTTAATCATGTAATATTTTTCTTATCTAAAGAATTTAAATCGACAGCATAAACATTTTCATTTCTCAAAGCAGCAAACACTGAAACATTTTTAGAATTAAAAACATTACAAGAATCATTTTCAAATTTAACATAAAAAACATCATCACATAAATGAGAAATACTTAACAAATTGTATTTAAGTCCATAAACAAATAAAACTTTGGAAATCAATATTGAGTCAGTGTTACCAATCTGGCCTAAGCCGATGATTTTTCCTTTTGAGTTATCACCAAATGTGACAAAACCTCCATATACTCTGACTAAGCTTTTAAAGCATGAGAAGTCTCCTGACATATGTCTTGAAAATCCACTATCCAAGTACCAGGTCTTTTTACAGGAGCTCTTTAAGCAGGATTCCTACAAAAAAGATTTAAACATGAAATGATTTTGGTACCCAGATTTTCTTGGGTCCAGATAGGTTAGCCAATAACACTTTAGGTACCCATATTTGTCTAATGAGTCTCATAGAATTTCTAGAATCAACAGATTTAGAAAGATAAACCTTATTAGATCCATAAATATGAATATAACTCGTTGAAGCATATGAAGTTCCAGAGCTAGCTACATTCTGTCCAGATTTAGGAATGAATCTAGTTTGGGTAATTTTCCTTTGTCCAGGTTGGTATCCTATACCAGTAGTGTATCTAGGTTCTATTTTCTTACCTAGCATTTGAGTAAGAGTATCTTTTCTATTAGTAAATTTCTCTATGTCTTTCTTGAGTTTCTCATTAGATAATTTTAGTTCAGTATTCTCTTTAAGCAATTGAGTATTCTTTTCTACATAAATATCAAGATCAGATTTATGTTTAATAGTTAATGCATACTGTTTCTTTAAACATTTGTATTTGTCATTCATCTCATTACAGGTTTCTTCTAACATATCACAATATTCAAAAAGTTCAGATTTAGACATGTTATTACATTCATAATAATCTCCATAATAATATAAATTAGAAGCAGGAGTTTCTGAAGTTACCTCAGAAGTGTTTGTCATAAAACACATGTTCTCCTTGATTCTGTGTTCAGTTTCAGAAACTTCAGATTCACTAGAACTGTCCTCAAAGGCACTCCAAGTAGTCTTCATGGATTTCTTATACATGTTATCCTTGTGTTCATACTTCTTCTTGTATTTCAGCTTTGGACAGTCTGCATTTATGTGTCCTTTCCTTTTGCACTCATAACAGACAACTTCATCTGATTTATTAGATTTCTTCCAATCCTTTTTCCAATGTCCCTTGTTGTCATACATACCTTTGTAGTCTGACTTTCTGAAAAACTTATTCTTCCTATAAAATTCCTTAAACCTTCTAGAAATGTGAGCCATCTCAGCATCACTGTCAGAATCACTCTCACTGTCTTCACAGCTTGAACTTTCATTGATAGCTTGAAGCTTTTCCTTATCCTTATTCTTTGAGGTTGTAGTTTTGAAGGAAACATACTTCCTTCTATTCATCATCTTCTTCTTTGCTCGCTTTAAGTTCCTCTTCATACATCATCAGTTTGCCAATTAGTTCTTTGATTGGCAGTTCTCCAACGTCACACGATTCTCTAGTGGAGACAGAGGTTCCTCTCCATCTTTCAGGTAGACATCTCAAAATTCTCATGATTTCTTCCTTTGATGGAACATCCTTTCCCAGAAAAGTCATTGTGTTGAAAATTTAATTGAACCTGAGATACTTATCATAAATGGGTTCATCTGGCTTCATCTTAAAATTACCATACTTAATAGTATAGGTATTCAATCTCATCTCCTTAACATTAGTTGTTCCTTCATGAGAAACAGCTAAGGTATCCCAAATTTCATAAGCAGTTTTACAGGTGGATATTCTATTAAATTTCTCATCTCCTAGAGCACAGTACAAAGAATTCATATCTTGACATTTATTATTGTAGGTTGTCTTAGTAGCTTCATTCCAAGTAGATCTAACAGTAGTTGGTATTTTGTATTCAGATTTTATAGCTGTCCAAATATCAAAACTCATGCTCTCTAAATGAATTTTCATCTTAAGTTTCCACTGAGAATAATTGGTTCCATTAAAAAATGGTGGTCTATTTGTAGAAGCACCTTCAACTCTATTTTCCATGATAACTAAATTAAATAAAATATTTTTAAAGAGATAAAAATTTAGAAATAATAGAAATTTTAAGAACATTAAAATACAACGAAAATCACAGTTGAAAAGAAGTGTACTCTCAGAAAATATTTTAACAACCTCTGATACCAAATGTAGGTCAGAGTGGATACTCAAGAGGGGGGTGAATTGAGTTCCAATTAAAATTTTTGTTTTAAAACATTGAGTTAAAATCCCCCAAATAGAATACAGAATTAAACTGTAGTGAATTTATATCAAAGTGAATGTTCTGTTGGGTTCTCAAGGGATTGATTATTTCCCAGTTAATCAAAACATAAAGGTTGATTAACTTTTGAAACCAACTTACTGATTTAAAACTAATATAAACACTTTCGAATTTAATTATCAAAGTAGATTTAAAACAATTTTGGTTTTAAAGTATTAGCCGCGGAATAAAAACAAATAACTTTGAAAGTAAATAAGCACATCAGTTTTAGCCAAGAGGTTCAGTCTCAAGCTGAGACTTAGTCCTCTCAAAAGCTTTTATAAAAAGATGATCCACACCCTGGATCGGAGACAACAACAACAACCAGCTGTCCAGGTCCATGACCTCTACCACAATTATTTGTGGAAACAAACACAACAGCAACTAGCTGTTCAGGTCACACGACCTCTAGCACTACCCCAGTTGGAAAAACAATATGTAAGAGAGGTGAGTCAGTATTTACAAATCCTCAAGTGAGATTACAGGAGACAGTGTGTGTGTAAAAATATAGCATATAACACACGCTGGTCAATATTTAAAAAGATAAATCACAGAGAAAATATTTAGAGTTTAGAAATGGCTCTAGTAATTGTCGTACAGTTCTGGACTCCTTTGATTGATCAAAATTCGCTCTGAGTCCTCTTCTGGTTTTTTTCTAGAAAACAGGATATCGTCAGTTTACTTGACTTCCAGGTGTAGAGATAGTCGATGAAGCTCTTGTGTCCTATTCACATTCTCAGCTCTTCACTTGTAAGTAGTGATGAATGAGTTCCTCGTGTATGTTCAGTCGTCCCTTTTTATTCACATGGTTGTTCTTCCAGCACACCATATCATCTTTGTATTCGTCTATTATCTCTTTTGTAGTAGCACATCCTTCCTTTATTTTAAATCACGTGCTTCGGCAGATGATGATTTACTTTTTGCAGGTACGAGGTATGGTTCCCTGACATCCAACAGCACACATTAAATAAATGTCAGTGTATTAAAATATACCTGATATGACCGTTGGTTAGATTAAATAATTGATAAAGAAATTAAATCAGTTTCGGGTTCTGTCTTTGGAACGGTAGCTATTGATATCGATAGACTTGTGTTACAGTAGGTGTTTGTATCGGTAGACTTCATTTATAACGGTAGACTTTGTTTCGGTAGCTGCATCTGTAGACTAGATCACATCAGTAGCAGTGGACTTGTAACGGAAGTTGTGGCTCTGCCTTGTATCGGTAGTGGTAAGTCTCTATTGCTAGAATTTGCATAACGGTGGACTCAGCATATCGGTAGCTGTCAACTTTTCTGTAGCAGTAACAGTCGACTACATTGTATCGGTAGCTCTATCGGTAGCTGTATTGGTAGCTCTCTTATAGCAGTAGCTCCAACATATCAGTAGACTTAACTGTATCGGTCGCTGTGAGCTGTAAAGATTGCTAGCTTGTAACGGTAGCTATATGTTCTGACAGTAGCTACTGTCTATCGGTTGGTCTACTCTGTATCGGAAGCTAGTTTGTAACGGTAGCTGAAAACTGTTTGAGCATTCACTTGGCAGAATGAGTTAAGTCATAGTAAACATATATCTGATAATTCAAGCGACCTAATTTAATCATAATGAAAGTAAAAACATATATTAAAGTATATTTGTAATGCATTAAGCTTAATCATGATATAAAGAATGAATGGATGGGATTATCAAAACACAATAAAGCCACTTAATTCCAGAGGGTTCAAAAAAACCCTTTTGAATTTTTATTTAATTCAAAAGGAATATTTTGATACGAAGCATTTTTTCTAAATGACAAAAGAAATGTTTTGGTCTTACATATGTGGCGACAATGACTTCTTCGATGCCCTGACCATTCTTTGAGATTCAGCTTCTTCTACAAGCCATAACTTTTTTAAAAGAGAAATAAAAACCATTTTTACATTTTTTATTTTGGTATTGAAAATGATTTTGATAATGTTTTTATTATATCAATGTGTTGTATTAATATCTTGTGATTGGAATGTAGAAGTATTAGGTTTCCTATATGCATTTTTTATGTGATACGGTTATGTTATGGTTCTTGGGAATTGTTTATGTAGTCTGGTGGTTTCATGATAAACTAAGGGCAGGTGAACCCGAGATAGCTCTCCAATTAATTGATTAATGCGAAGGAGTTAAACGATAAGGTTTATCCAAAGAGATTTATGTAATATACTATGATGGGTATTCCAAACGTAACCATGAGAGTTACTCCCTACTTAAAAATGTTATGAATGCCTCAATTTTCCTTAATGTTTTAATATTTCTATGTGTATTTCACAAATCTTATGATTTCAAGAGATATGTTAAAAAGATTATGTTATGTATATATTGATGATATAATGTTTACTTTCATTCTGTTTCCCTTACTGATATTTTTATGCTCATCCCAAGTTGTTGAAATGTTTCCCACATGACTTAATGATGAATAGGGTCAAGGATGGGATCATGGAAATACATGTTGTCTAAAACATGGAACTAGTCATGTTTCATTTTATGAGTTTTTAATTTTGTGAAAAAAATGGAAACTTTGTAGAAGTGTCTTATTTATAATCATTTGAGATGTAATAGTTATGTTCTAATTCCCTAAAACTATAAACCTGAAAAGTTCATCAATGTCAATTATTCATTTAATTAAAGATTATGTAATGTTTTAAGGTTGGGTCCTTATAGTTGGTATCCGGGGTCAGTTTTGATAACATTAGATGATAGGGTATTCTTTAATCTTATGTGGCATTACCATAATGGTTAGAATTTCAGAAAGAGTCATATTTTTTATAGATACAGTGAATGACTTTAAGATAACAAGAATAATTATATCGTAGTATTATATGATTATTTTACTGATATAATCACAATGACAATTTTGGTTTTAGTAAATGGATGGCTCTAGCAGGCACCAAAGTAACAGTGGATGTGAAGAAAATTGTGATGGATTTCTAAATGAGCAACTGAATGATATGGGAGCTACAATGAGAACTCTTGTGGTTATTCTCAACTAACTATTTGGAGTCACGATTGACCACTTGAACCTTTGTGATTTTTATAAGGCATCATATATGGATTAAAAAATTCCTACTGATGATCAGGTAATAATCATAAAGGTATGTGTGTTCAAAAACACATGTGTCAAAGATGTGGAATGAAACAACTAAGAAAATGTTTCAAAGGGATGGAAAGCTGATATAGATGTGGAATTTATGGTCATAAAGCAAGAACCTTCCATGTAAAATGGAAGCATCTATTTGACTCTAGGAAAGGGAAAGAAGATATTTCTGACAGTTTAAATGAATTTTTAAAATGTGGTGTGCATGGTAATTATGAAAATAGATGTCCAATAAAGTTGTTTTGGGAATGGGATCACCATGATCATACAAAATATTTGTTTACCAATACCTAATGCCATTACTATTGAGGATGAAGAAACTGAAAATGACCAGTGAATGGTCTGGGTTTTTTCCTAACATATGTTTTCCTATTATTGAATGTTAGGATATGATTCATGATTTTATTTGTTGGAAAAATGTATTTCAGACTATGTTGGAAAAGAATGGTCAATGAATCTTGAAGAATGTTTAATGTGTAAGAAGTCAACAAAAAAGGAATTCAAGAGTTACGTTAGACTTTAGGATAGTGAAATTCTTAAAAGTATTAAGGCTCTTTTGATGATGAGATTACATTAGAAGACTTATTATAGTATGTGTAACCAGGATGTTTTATATATGAAAATTTTATTCAAGGAATAATTATATATTCTTTTGTGGATATGGTTATAAAAAACCATTTTGGTTTATATTATCCTTGAATATTAGGTAATTACCGGTTAATACATTTTGGGATGCAAAAAAAAGTTATTAGATAACCTTTGTGGTTAAAATATGTTATGGTTAATTTTGATGAATTTATCTCTTTTGGGAATGTTATAAAATTATATAGTTTTTGAAAAAGTACAACACGTAGTCCATGTGAGAACCCGTCATGTCAAACGAATCTATGGGAATTGAACCCACAACCAATGTGTAACTGGTGTTTATCACCTACCGATGGACTAGGTGAAGTCCCTGGTTTGTGTGACAAATTATTTTTAGTTAGATGATTTTATTATTCAATAATAAGTTGATTTTGGGTTATCTATGGAAATTATTGGCCTATCATGGAGTATATGTGATTAGGTAAATTACTTTTCAATATGAGACTTTAAGAGTAAGTGATATTATTTGGAGATAAATGTTAAGATTTATCTTGGAGGACAATGTTATTAATTCCTTAATATATTTGGGTTTCAATATTATTCTAGATTACATTGAAGAATTTTATGGATATTTGTTTATTTAATGGCCTTTATTGAACCTTGGGTTGTTTTTGATGAATATTGGAGATTAAGAGTAGTTTTTCTTTTTGTAAAGGATTATCCTTTTTGGGATTATCTGATCTTGTACTAACAATTTTGGTTTTGGTTAAGGTCTAATGTCATGGGAAATATATAGTTCATATTTTGCAGGTTAGGTGATTCTCAATATGTTCATTATAGAACTCTTAATGTGAACAAGTCATCCAAAATATCCATCTTTTGGAGAAAATATGAGTTTTTGTAAGAAATATAGTAAGGGATGAAAGTCTACAAGACATTTAAGTATGTTTCCTTATGTTTTAATCAATCTCATAAATAAATTCCTCAATGAAAATTATCTTAAAACAAAAACATTGTCTACTTTTTTTTCGTACTAGGTAATCAAAAACCGTTTAACCCATCACAAGTTTGTGACTTTCTAGTGGTTAACTTTCACCTAGACATATTTTCTATCACTCTCCATCAAAACATTACCCTTTGTTTTCACTTTCATATACATGTTTTCCTACATTGAATACTAGTATGGGTTAACTCGGGTGACTTTTGTACTTCTGTTTCATTCATTTAAAGTGATAGTTTTACTGACACTTTTTCCGATTTGGGACTTTCAATGATGTTTCTAATCCCATTTTTAAAATTGAGAGGTCACAATTTTCAAAAGGGGGAAGGATGTAACATCCCTGGTAAATAAAGAATTTGAATTTTTCATAATTATTAATATTTTTCAATAAAATATTAATATAACTTTAAAGGGGATACTATGTTTGATGGTGTACCCAATACACAACAACGAGTTTCTTTGAAATCCTACATTACACTCTAATAATATAAAAATATTATTTTAAATGGTCGTTAAATCCTAGTCGTAGTATTTGTGGGAATGAATAGGACTAACTACAAAATGATTTTATATGTTTGTTAAATATATTTTCATTTATCCAATAAAAGTTAGAGGCTTAAAATAAGAAAATAATTCAATTTTGAGCATAAATATTCTAATGTTCTTTAAAAGGTCGTTTAACCACCTTTTGATGGAGGACCCTTTTTAAAACTACATTTTGTCAATTTTATATGTTATATTTTACAAAATAAAATTCTTTTTTAGAATCGGGAAAACAAAATTTACTTTGTGTAATTTTTTTTTAATTTTTCTGATAAAGTTTGTCTTTAGTGAATAGTGAAAATGTTGTATTTTAATTAAATACCTCCTATTAATCTAATTAATTTATATGGCTAGAATATATTTTTAATTGGGTATAATGTTTAGTTGAAATATATTTATACCATTTAATCAAGTGGTGGTCTTTGGTATTTATTTCAATTTCAAATTGGACATAAACCAGTGTCAATCTTTTGAAAGATATTGTTTCATAAAAATATGCTATTTGTTTTGACAGCGGGACTTAATTATAAAATTAATTAATGAAACATATATGTTTTTTTAATTTGGTAAAATTGACATCATGTTTTTATTTGGAATATTAAATTTACTTTGGATAAATGTTTGGTATTTTTATGATAAATGTTCATTTTTAAAGAAAAAAACTGCATTTTACTTCAAAACATCATTTTCATCTTATTTAATTATATAGTTATATTGTTTTTTAAATGGGTTTAAAATGTAAATTTAAGTATTTTTTTATTACTTAATACAATTTTTTCGTTGGAAGTAATTTAACTTTTCAATTTGATGTAAAAACAAGTCAATCTTTTGATAAATGTTTACTTTTTAAAAACCCACATTTAGTTGTGACAAAGGGAATTATTTTTAAATTACTTACTGCAATTTATGTGTTTGAAATTTGGTAAAATGGATTCCATATTTGGAATCAGAAGGTCCAAATTATGTAATTAAGAATCTTTTGTTTTTGTAAATTATGTATAGTAATGATGGAAATTATCTTTAATTATCGTGATAAATTAGTAATCGGGTAGTTAAGGGTAATAAAATAAAATCATAATACTATAAAATGACTCCAAAATGTATCCAGATTTTTTTTATTAAGTCATGTCCGACCATGGGAAGATTTTTACTAAACATGAGGGCCCATGGAGTCACATGGGTGTAATAGGGACATTTATGACATTATCTTTTTAAAAGAAGAGAAATATAACAATGGTTTGTATATCCTAAGTAAAACAAATTGAATTTTGTTTACATAAATTATCACATAGACTATAAATAGTAATTGGAATGCCAAAAATATTTACTAAATAATGGTATTTTTCTTATAATTTTTAATATTTATATAAATAAATTTATTTATGACGCCATGATGATGCAGTAATAACCAAATTAATGAACGTTTTAAATAAAATGAAAAGATAAGTTAAAATCTAAGACATAAACTTGACTAAAACATATTTTATGGGTATATTTCTAACCATTCTCACCATAACATTTATATATATCATTGTGGGGCCTTTAAAATCATAAAACCATTTTATAATAAAGTAACATTTCAGGACTTTCCAAAAGTGACCCTCCTCCCAATTATAAAAGGCCCCCACATCTACCCCCTCACCCACACCTCTCAAGACCTTGGCTCAATAAAACTCTAATCATATTTTCTCTCTAAATCACTCTATTACTCCTAGAATCCTCAAATTGTGCAGAAGTCATTCCATGGATGCCTTTGGATCAAATAAGAAATAGTTACCCGATTTAGAGGTAATGTCTTCTCTTGAGTTTCTTTCTATTATTTTCCTTTTTCACTCACCAATTTCACATTATTATTTGATCCCATAATAAAAACAGTATCCTAAATATACTAGAATGTTGTTATGATATGTATTATACCTAAACTTACACAAACCTCCGACTAATTGTTAAAGAACAAACTGTTTCTGTGGGTGGCGAATTACTGCCTCACGAAATAATGATAGTTTAATATTCATTTAACACTATTAATAGTGGACATTATGATGTCACTATATATATATATTATATATATTTTATTTATTTTTTCATTATGCTTCTGAATTTTATTTTTAAATCACATTGGTATGCTTTTCATGTTGTGGAACTGTGATAATTTCATATGAGGATGTGCGGACTACCGCCCTCTCAAGTGATGTGACTCATTCAGGCCAAACATGGAATTTATAAATAATGTAATTAATGAACATATGTTACCTATATAACATATATATTATACTGGAATTATAATAAATATATGTCTAATTTAGATTTAATTCTTTTAATATGACAAAGAAATGAAAGTAGTGTTCATGTGTACATACGTCCTACCGTCTCCATGAACAATGCATTTAATTTTTTATCTCCAAATGTTATGGAATATTATAAAATGATTATATACTGGATATATATTATATTTAAAACAATAATACCATTATGGATATGATTTACTTATAAATACATGGGCAATTCTTTTCAAACAAGTTCATTTTTTGACTCATGTACCGAACATCGACAAAACGTATGATATGAACTCACATAACTAACTAATTATTATAACATGATAATATATGTTATCAATTGAATAATAAAATTTAAAGGAATTCCTTAAGCAATTATAAATTGACCTATGATTTTTATTCAGAAATATAATGAAACAAATAAGATAAGTCGGACATGAGGTAAGGTTATTTCTTATCTCAATTTTAATTCCTTGAGATTTCCATTGTTCGCCAATTATTTATTACATGTGGTGTATTGTGTACTTAAATTTGATATATATTTTCATTATTCTATTTATATTCATGGTATTATTTGACTCATTTTGTTCTTATTATCTTTTGGTCGTACGACCTGATTTATTACAATGAGGTAAGGGTTTTTATCTCACTATTTATTCCCATAAGATTCATGCTATATATGTCACTATGTACTCTTAGTGGTGTATGTACTGACCATTATTCTACTATTAGTGTAATATAATTCCGTTTATATGTATTTACATTAATGTTTTATAGTCCTTATTTTATGGGGTGTATTTTTTGAATGTTACACAAGTCAGTTAGGGAACCTTTCACCATCCTCTCATTAAATGACTTCTTTTTGTTAGGTATTTTAATTTACATATTCATATGTTGCGATATGTTATTATATAACCCTATTGCTGTAAATTTTATGTCCATGTGATGTGATACCCTTTTCATCTCTCATCTACTCATTTTCTGAATTTTAAAGTGACGTTGTTAGGCATTTAGATTTCTGTAAGGGAACTTCTTAACCCAATTTTAGTCCTTTGGTCCAACCTCTACATCTTGATTATGGCGTGCTATGAATATGTGTGAATGTCTTCGGATTGTTTTACCCATAATATCCACTTATATGAGGTGTATTTATATTTGTCGCACATAATTATGTAATTGATTTATCCTTAATCTAAGGATACTATCTTTGTACGGGACTTCGTCTCAGTCTCGATTCGTTGAGGAATCTTCAGATTTCTACACGAAATTATTTTATACAGAGTATAAAACCCTTTTGACATATAATTTCATTCAAAAGGAATATTTTTACCCAAATAATTTTACTAAACGACAAAAGGAATGTTTTTGAATTAAGTATGTGGTGACAACGACTTCTCTACCGCCATGACCATTATTTTAGTTTCTGATTCATCTATAAGCCATAACTTTTCTAAATGAAAAATAAAAACCAGGTTTTACGTTTCATTTATTTTGGTAATTAAATAGGTTTTGATAATGTTTTGATTATATCAATGTGTTGTATTGATATCTTGTGATTGAAATGTGGAAATGTTACGTTTCCATTATTCATTTTTTCTGTGATACTATTTTGTTATGGTTCTTGGGCATTGTTTATGAAGTCTGGTGGTTTTGTGATAAACTAAGGGCGCGTGAGCCCGAGAATGCTCTCCAATGCATTGGGTAATGCGATGTAGTTAAATGCTATGGATTCTTTGAAGAGATTTAGGAAATATACTGTGATGGGTATTCCAAACAAAACCATGAGGGTTACTCCATATGTAAGAATGTTATGAATGCCTCAAGTTATATTTATGTTTTCATATTTCTATTTGTATTTCACAAATCTTATGATTTCATGAGATATGTTAAAAAGATTATGTTATGTATATATTGATGATAATATTTTTTCTTTCTTTTTGTATCCCCTATTGAGATTTTTATGTTCATCCCATGTTTTTGAAATATTTCCCACATGACTTAAAGATGAATAAGTTCAAGGATGGGATCAAGGAAAAACATGCTGTCTAAAACATGGAACTAGTCATGTTTCATTCTTAAGAGTTTTTTTATTTAGTGAAAAAATGGAATCTGAGTAGAAGTGTCTACTTTATAATCATTTGAGATGTAATTGTTATGGCTTAATTCTCTAAAACTCTAAACCTGGAAAGATCCTCAATCTGAATTAATCATTTAATTCAAGATTATGTAATGTTTCAAGGCTTGGTCCTTATAAAAAATTTATTTTCCCCCATATTTCTTTTATATAATGGTGAATTTTAGGATTTATCTAGTTTGAGAAATAAGGATTTGTGGACCTGTATATCTTTGTTGGATGTATCCTTTTGGAATTTATAGGAAAATATTAAAGGGGTATGTTAATAATCTATATCAACTTGAAGCCTCTATTATTGAAATGTAAATTTCAGAGAATGTTGTAGAGTTTTTTTATGAGCTACTTGGTAGTGGCATAGCACATAGGCTTGCCTCCATCTCTCTATGATCATGTTAATAATGAGGGAAATGGGACTCATAGAATAAAATTCATACAATTGTCAGCTGAAGAGACGATGATGTTTTAATTAAAACTCATTAATAAATTATCTGATGCTCAATTGTATATCACATTGCATATTAATGAGTCGAAATAATATCATCCAAAGAAGAATAAAATGGGGATTTTGAATGTGGAAAAAAACAATTTTTCCATGGAAAAAATAGACCATTCTTGTCAGATCAGATGTATCAGAGACATTATGATGGTTAGTGGGTGGTCCAAGTTTAAATGTGATATCATGGTCCCTGTAGGATTTTAATGGCAATACACTTCATACTAAAGCTCATGACAATAAAAGTGTAGTTCTGAATAGTGGTGTAATGATGTTTATATAAGCAATGAATTTTTTTGAGATCTAACGACCAAAACTAAATTTATTCATCAAGTGCATATTATGGAGTCATTAAAGAAATATTGGAAGTTGATTAATATTAAATTATTGTTCCAATTTTTAACATCTAATGGTTTATCGGAAACAACAGAGTCAAACAAGATGAATTTGTAATGACAGTTGTTAATCTGAATAGATAAGAAGGCACGTAAGATTCTTTTATAATGGAAAAACATGAAATATGGATTTTCAATGTAGATGATCAATCAAATATGTGTGGTATGTTGTTTAAAAATGAAAAAACCATATGTTGGTGAGGATCAAATAGATGAAGATGTTGATTTATGTGAGATCCCTACATCCATGGAATGGTTAGAATAACATAATGATGATCAGGTTGATGGCATGATATGTGCCATAATGAAAGATAATGAAGATGTAATTTAGGAAAACAATTCATTTTTACATTCTTAATATTATATGTAACATATTTTTATTTATTTATAACATTTATTATTTTCATATAATGTAAGATATGGAAATATTTTCCTTCATTAAAATGTGTATTAAAACAAATAATTATATGTTTTAGGTTATCATAATTTTGTTTATTTTAGTTTATCATTTTTACCCTTACATAAATTATATCAGTATTATTTTTTTGGAATAACAATAACATTACCATGTTTACCAGTTCAATCATGTTCACCATGACTACAATGTTTACCATGATTACCCTGATTACCATGTTTACCATGACTACCATGTTTGCCATAATTACTATCTTTACCATGTTTACTATGTTTACCATGTTTACAATGTTTACTATGTTTACCATGTTTACATTATTTATCATAGTTCACCATATTTTACCTTTATGTAAAATATTTATTAATTAATTTTTTTTATGAAAATTACTCTACCATGTTTACTATCTTTACCATTTTTTAAATTTCTTACCATAATAACCATGTTTACTATTACATAACATAGTTCAATATTCAATTTTTCATTTTATATTAGCATAGTAAAATTTGAATTTGTATATTTGTGAACTAATGTTTGTTTTTTTTATTTTTAGGATAATGATATATCAATCAGTTGATCAACCGCATGATTATAATGATGAGAAAAATGATCATACCATTTTGTAGGAACAGTCACATGATCCTCTCGTTGTTCCCCAATATTCATCATGTGCTTTCATAATGACAATGATGAGTTCAAGAGTTGGTAAATGTGGGTGAACATGTTAAACAAAATTACAATGTTCCTATAGGTAGGACCAGAGGTTAATAATTGAGAATGATGAGAGTGATATTCCTTGATGTCCAAATGCCAATGATTTTAAAAGCTTTGTATCTAATCAGGGTAAGTGAAAAAGTAAGAATTTTGTTTAGTGATTGGAGAAGTGTGGAAAAACCAATAATATCTCATTTTTTGGGAGGTGATTTTGGTTAGATATTTGGATATTTTTTGTATAATTTTTTAATTTTTACTGTATAATATGTTTTACCTCTTCTTTATCTAATGAAATTTGATATTCCTGACACAAAATTATTCGCTATTAAATTCTTATCAATGGATACAAGGAGATGGACAGATCGCAAATCAACCCTCACATCTGAGTTCATTATTTGGTCATAGGATTCATGACAATAGATTTCATATATATCATTTCATAGATGAAGAAACATAGAGACATTTTGTTTAATGTAGAAGAAAAAATTCATTTTTTGTAAGGGCAATGCAATATTTTATAAATTTCCTTATATAAATGATTTTATTAATGTTTTATTAAGGTAAATCTATTCTTAATTTATATAAAACAAGGATATCTATTAGGAGAAAAAATTATGGTGGAATAATTTTAAAAAATTGATGGGTGTTTCTTAAATCTATATAGAGGTTTCCCCTCCATCCCCTCCATCTTGTCATGAATAATGAAAGAGATATTTGATGTGAAAAAAGGGGAAATATCTTTCAAAAAGAATCGAGAATTTTAGCTGAGAGGATATTAATATATTTATTTTATTTATTTAAGTTATCTATAATATTTATATTATATGAGTCATTAAAGAAATTTTCAATTAATTAATACATGATTCTCTTGAAGAGTGGAGCTCACATGGGGTTTTTACAACTGTTAGGAGTCAAGATATATTATATGTATAATTGGGAAATCCCAAACATCCAGTTTGTGTGCGAGGATATATGATAGGTGTATTGGTAATAAATGTGTTTCCACGTTCTTCAAAATATTCCATGGAGGGTGTTTATAAAAAAATTGAATCCCTGGTGGCTGATTATCATAAAAATAATATGACGATGGAGGGCACGATTATTGCGTCGGTACAGTCTATGTTTGCAGACATACAGAGAAAATTTCATACTGAAGCTCCCTCTACTACAAATACTCCTATAGACCACATTGTTTATCCTCCACCTATGGCAGTAGCTCCCTCTCCCCAAGTCATCCTACAGTTGCCATTTTTTATCCTACTCTTTCTCTGCTACTTTTTATTTATTTTCAGTTTTATTTTGATGTTCATCAATATTATATAGTTTCATATGGGATGGCATATTGCATAGGAGATAATTTTCTTCATCCACAGTTAGAGGTACAACATCATAGGGTCATTGTACATGTTATTATAGACAGATCAGCTCGAGTACCATTACTTATAGATGAGGTGATGGAAATTGGACATAGAAACAACCATTTTTTATTTTTTCCATCCAGACTTCTGTGACTCATTAAGAAAGAGGTATATATTTTATATCTTCTATTTTAGTTTTTTATTAATGTTATTTTAAAGTTTCAAGAATAGTATATTTTTGTATTTATTTTCAATGGAATTCATCAACATTAATGAAATACTATATAAGAAAACACAAAGACAATTGGCTATGACATCAGATACAGATTGTTGTAGACATAACATATTTTAATGATATTCATATTTTTTGGTGGAACATTATGTTATTCCAATGGAAGCTAATTTTTGTGGATTTGCAATAAATGTGGTGCTTGTGAAAAATGATATCATGGATCTTGATACTTGAGATAGTTAGGGCATCAATGTGTTGAGATTTTTTTCAATGTATGTCTTAACAGCATTTCCATTTGTTATATATATTTAAATTGTATACTTATCTCTATTTTTTATTAGGTATCTTTAAAAAATTTGTGATAATAATGAGCGAAAAAATTTATAAGGATTCATGGAACTGCATTTGATTTCCCCTGAAGAACATGTATTAGATGGGGAATAAAGGATGCTTTATATTTCTAAATGATTTGAACAGAATACAATCACACAATATTGGATGATGCATTTTTGTGAGAGGTATGAATCAAATCTATGGCAATGATTTCATTATATTTTAACATAAAAAACCACTAACCTTAAATTTTCTTTTATATGTGATCATTGGATGTTAGTTGTCTTTCCCTAGGGAGAAAAAACTTTATTGGATATTCTCTATCGATGGTGATGTGATGGAATGTTTTAAGAGAATGTTTGAAAAGTACGATTCTATTTTTTAATATTTTTATATATTATAAAAAAAATAAATTTTTACCATTCGTATTATTTTCTAATAGGGTATGGGTCTACTTTATAAAAAACAAAAATAAAAGGATTGAAAATATCAACTATGGAAAAGTTGAGGTAATTATCCATTTAAAATTTGTACTTTTTGATGTATTACGTAAAAATTATATTTTTAATTTACACTCATTTAAACAGAATTGTCATGATTAACTAGGAATAATTGAATGCAAATATTATATGTTAAGATTTATGTTTGAAATTATTAAAACTGGGACACTTGGGAAATTTTACCTGGAAAATTTTCCTTTTAAACATTGCCATACTATTTTATTTGATTTATTAATATTACATGTTAACAGCGATTATTTTAATTTGAAGCTATTTGATGACCCTAAACCATATAGTTCTCAAGAGGTTGAACACTTATAAGGGGAATGGTCTAATTATTTTACAGTTTTGATTGGATTTCAGTTTGTTTGTAGTGTAAAATGTTATTTTGAATATTGTCATTATAATATTGTATTTTTTAGATGATTATGTTGGCTATAGGTTTTTTTAGTTGACATTATATGTTTTGAATGATATATATGTGAATTTTTAATTTTACTCTAATTCGTGTTTGGGTCTAGTTCAGATTTTTTTTTCGAGTATTGATTCTTGTATTTGGGGGGGGTCACAGGGGTGTTGGGGGTGTCTAGTGGGGCGGGGGTTTCCAGTGGTGTGGGAGGGCTATCCATTGGGGGGTGTATAGGATGTAAATGGGGTGGGAGGGTGTCAAGGAGGGTGGGAGTAGTATCCAGGGGAGTGGGAGGCTATCTATGAGGGTGGTATGGGGAGGATATTTAGGGGGTATCTTGGGGTGTATTGATGTGTCCAACAAGGTGGGGGTTTTCCAGGGTTATGAGAGGGCTGTCAAGTGGGGTGGGGGTATCTAGGTTTTCTATTGGGGTGGGAGGTTGTCTATGATGGTGGGAGGTATGTTGAGGTGTGTGGGGGCTATCAAGGAGGGTGGAGTGGGGGGCTATCCAGGGGGTGTCCGGGGGTGTTGGGGTGTCAAATAGGGTGGGGGTTTCCCGGGGTATGGGAGGGCTGTTTAGTGAGGTGGGGGTGGGGGTGTCCAGGGTGTCCATGGGGGTGGCAGGGTGTCCAGGAGGGTGGGGGCTATCCAGGGTAGTGGGGGATATCCAAGATGTTGGGGGGCTATCCAAAGGGTATCTAGGGGGTGTTGGGTGTGTCTGGTGGGGTGGGGGTTTCCCCGGGTGTGTGAGGGATATATAGTGGGGTGGGGTGTCCATGGGGGTGGTATGGTGCCTAGGAGGGTTGTAGGGCTGTCCAAGGGGGTGTCGGGTTTCTAAGGGTGTGGGAGGGTTGTCTACTGGGGAGGGGTGTCCATGGGTTGGGTGGGTTTATAGGAGGGTGGTATGGTTGTCCAGGGGAGTGTGGGTTGTCCAGGCGGTGGGGGTGTCATGGGTATGTCTAGGGGGTTGGGGGGGTTCTAGGGGTAGGGTTTTCTAGCAGTGTTTGAGGGTTTTCCAGTGGGGTGGGGGATTTATAGGGTGTCCATGGGGGTGGGATGGAGTCCAGGATGGTGGGAGGGCTACCCAGGGGTGGGGATATCCATGAGTGGGGGGGTTATTCAGGGGGTCTCCCGGGGTGTGGGAGTGTGTCTAGGGGCGTGGGGGATTTCTAGGGGTGTGGGAGGGTTTTCCAGTGGGGTGGGGGTATCCAGGGTTTCCATGGGTTTGAGAGGTTTTCCATGAGGGTGGGAGGGTCTTCTAGGGGCGGGGGTCATCGATGACGGTGTGGATGTTGTCCAGGAGATTTCTAGTGTTATGTCGGGGTCCATGGTTGTGGGGGGTCCAGGGGTGTTGGAGGGTTGTTTAGTGGGGTGGGGTGTCCATGGGTTAGGGGGTTTACAAGAATGTGGGGCAACTATCCCGGGGGTGTGGGTGTTTTCGGGGGAGGGGGCTATCCCGGGGGGAATATACATTTATCTGTATAGTGGGGTGTGTGTGTTCATGGTGTCCAGTGTGTGGGGGAGTCTAGAGGTGGGATGTCTAGGGGGATGGGAGGGTGTCCAGAAGGGTGGGGGTTATCCAGGGTGTGTGGGAGGGGCGTGGGGGTTCAAGTGTTTTCTGGCTATCATGCGAGGTTTCCTTGGGTTTAAAGGGATGTCTAGTTGGGTGGGGGTATTTAGGGTGTCCATTGGAGTGAGAGGGTGTCCAGGATGGTGGGAGGGCTATCGAGGGGGCGAGGAGCTGTCCAGGGTGTGTCCCTATTTGTGTGAGGGTGTCTACTGGGGGCACCTATGGGTGTTGGAGGGTTCTCCTGAGGGGGGGGGGGGTGATGTCCATGGTGTCTATGGGGATGGGAGGCTTTCCAGGAGGGTGGCAGGGCTGTCTCTGGGTGGGGGTTGTCTAGGGGGTGGGAGACAGTACAAGGGGTTTTCCAGAGGGGTGAGGGGGTTTCCATGGGGGTGGGTGAGTCTATGGGGTGGGAGGGTGTCCAGGGGTGGGAGGGTGTCTAGGGGGTCGGGGGGGCTATCCAGGGGTTCAGGGGGCTCTCTCGGTGGTGGGTGTGTTCAGTGGGGTTGGAGGGTGTTCAAGGTGGTAGTTTCTTATCTAGGTGGTTGGGCTCTTTAGATGGGTGTGGGGATGTCTAAGTGGTTTAATATTTTTAGTTGAAATTTAGGTTTTGAATGTTATGTAAGTAAATGTTGAGTTTTTTCTTTAGTTCTTATTTTGGCCTAGTTTTTACTTTTTTATGGTATGTATTATGTTGTCGTTTGGTCTAGTTTTGGACGTTTTCTGCTTTTTTCTAGTCTTATTAAGTAGGGATTAGTTGTGGTTGATCAGTTTTATTAAAAAAATGGTTTTTACATCGGTTATCCCCAGATTTTTATTTTACGAGAGTGGAAGACCTTGATGTGACATTGGGAAAGATATATATATCTGGTAATGATGTATATTTTCGGAGTAAAAGGCCAATATATTTTGAGCAACGATATTGGATATATCATGAAGTGAAACATAATATTGATCTCATGCACATGGAGAATAATATCTACAACATTTTGATTGGATCATTGTTAGATATTAAAGGAAAGGAAAAAGTTGGGTTGAATGCAAGATTAGACTTACTATCAATGACAATACGTTTGGATTTAGCACCCACATCCTATTGTATGAAGAAAATTTCTTCCCCCGGATTGACATTCATTATCCAAGATGGATAAAATTTACTTCTATTCCGGTCTTCATTATTTCAATGTCCCTCAAGGTTATTAATCAAATGTGAAAAATTATGTTTCTTTTCAAGATTTTATGTTGATAGGTATGAAATATCATGATTATCACATCATGATGCAACAATTTCTACAAGTTTCATTGCATTGAATATTTCCCGTCCATGTCATAAAAACTATAATGATGTTCTGTTATTTATTAAATTCAATTTTTAATAAAGAGATTGATGTGAATGATTTAAACATATTTGAAATGGATGCAATTCATATACATTTTCAGTTTGAAATGTTTTTTCCTCCATATTGTTTTGATATAATGGTGTATTTAATTATTCATCTGGTATAAGAAATAATGCTTTGTGAACCTGTATATCTTCGTTGGATGTATCCTTTTTAAAGGTATCTGAAAATATTCATGGGGTATGTCAAGAATCCATGTCGACCTGAAGCCTCCATTATTAAAAAAAAATTTGGACAGTTTTTGGTGTTTTGTACAAGCTACATGGCTGTAGTGGATCACATAGGTTTTCCTCCATAACTCTATGAATGATTTAATAATGAGTGAAATGCGATTCATGGATTGATATTCAAATCACTGTTAACTGAAAAAATAATGAATTTAGAATTATACATATTGAATAACATATTTGATGCACATCCGTATATCAAATTGCTTGTTAATGGGTTGAAACAAAGTCATCCAATGAAGAAAGAAATTACTTTTTTCAATGAGCACAACAAAGTAATTTTGTCTTCATTTAAAAATACATTTCTTTGTAGATCAGATGTTTCGGAATCATTAAAATGGTTAGTGGGTGGTCCATGTTTAAATGTGACAACATGGTACATGTATGAGATTAATTTCTATACATTTCTTATGAAATCTCAGGACAACAAAAGTGAAGTTCAAAATAGTGGTGTATTGGTCTTTGCATAAGTAATGAATTTTTCGAGTTCTATTGGAATAGAATCCAATTTTTGCATCAAGTGAATATTATGGAGTCATTGAAGAAATATGAGAGGTTGATTACATTAAAATTAAAGTTCATGTTTTGAACTTCATATGGTTTATCAGTAACAACTATAACAGAAATGATGAATTTGGAATGACAGTTGTGAATATTAATAGATTGGAAGGAACATCAGATTCCTTTATAATGGAAACACATGAAAAATAGATTTTCATAGTTTTTCATCAATCAGATATAAAGTGGTCGGTTTTTTGCAAGGGAATAACAATATTATGGTGAGGATAAACTTGATGAAGATGTTGATTTATGTGAGAACCCTACTTCTATAGAACGATTTGCAGAACATAATGATGATCATGTTGAAGACATGGTTTGTGCCATATGGAATGATAATGTTGATGGAATTTGGGAAAATAATCCATTTGTATATTCATAATATTGCAGGTAACATATGTTTATTTCTTGTTCAAATTTATTATTTTCAATAAATGTTAGATATTGTAATTTTGTTCTTTATTAAAACACGTATCAAAACAAATAAGTATATGTTTTTTTTTATTTTAATTTAGTTTAGTTTATTTTATCATGTGTACCATTATGTAAATTATATATCTATTGTTTTTTAAGTATGAAAATTACATTACCATTTTTATCATGATTACAATGTTTACCATGTTTAGCATTTCTACCGAGTTTAACATGTTTACCATTGTTACCATGATTACCATGTTTACGATGTTTACTATGTTTACCATGTTTACCATGTTTACCATGATTAACATGCTCATCATGTTTTCCTTGTTTACCATATTTACCAAAGTATACCATAGTTTACCTTTACATAACATATATATTTTTTTGATTTTGTTGAATGAGAATTACGCAACCAAGTTTACCATGTTTTCTATCATTTCCATTATTTAACATGTTTATTATTTTAACTATGTTTACGAATACATAACATATTTCAATTATATATTTTCTATTAACATTAGTATTGTAAAATTATAATTTGTATATTATTGAAGTAGTGCTTGTTTTTTTTTGAAGGATAATGACAGATCAATCAGTTGATCAATGACATGATTGTAGGGGTGAAAATAATGAATGTTCCTCTTGGGGGGAACATTAACATGCTCTTCTTGATATTCCCCAATCATCCTAATGTGCTCCCATAATTACAATGATGTTTTCAAGAGTTGGTAAATGTGGTTGCATGTGTTTACCATAATAATCATGTTCCCATACACAGTACAAGAGGATACTCATTGAGTTTTATGAGAATGATATTCCTAGAGGTCTAAATGAAAATTATTTTAAATGTTTTTTATCAACTAAGGGTAATTGAAAAGTACCATTTTGTTTTATGAGTGGATAAGTGTGAAAAAATCATTAATATCTCAGTTGTGGGTGATGGTTTTGGTATGATATTTTTCTATTGTTTGCCTATTATTTAATTGTTTCTTGTATAATATATTTCACCACTTATTTATCAGATGGAATTTTATATTCCTAACACTGGAGGATTCAAGAAGAAATGATTATCGATGGATTCTAGGAGATGGACATATTTAAAATCAACCCTTACATCGGATTTCATTATTTGGTCATAGGATTAATGATAATCAATGTAAAATATATCCTTTCATAAATGATGTTACATGAAGAAAATTTGATAGAAGAATAAGAAAGGATTAATTTTTTGTAAGGGAAATGTAAAATTTTAAAATCTTTCTTATATACATGATTTTATTCATGTTTGGTTAATGATTTATTACTCTTAATTTAATTCCAACACTGACATCACATCAGGAGATCGAATCTAAAAATCTATACCATCATAGTTAATCTCAGAGAGGGTATACATTATTGGAATAACATATGATGGCATAAAAATTAAAAAAACCGATAGTTGAGTCTTCATGCTATGGAGAGGTTTCCCCTCCATCACCTCCACCACGACAAAAAAAATGTAAGAGTGCTTAAATGGGCAGAAAGGGGAAATATCAATCGGATGAATCGAGAATCATAGCTGAGAATATTTTAATATATTTATTTTATTTAAATATTTTAACAATATTATATATATTATTTGTATCATTACAGAAACGTTCAATTAATTAATATATGATTCTCATGAGGAGAAGAGCTCACATGGGGTATTTATAGCTGCTGGAAGGCAAGATATTTTTTCTACAGAACTGGGAATGCATGAACATCTTGGTTGTGTACAATGATATCTGATGTGTGTATCAGTAAGAAAAGTGTTACCACATTATTCAAAATCATCCATTTATGGTGTTTATAAAAAATATATAATCCTTGGAGGTTTATTATCATAATATTAATGCAATGATAGAAGAAACAGTCAGGGCATTAGTACAGTCTATGATTGCAGAAATGCAAAGATAATTTCAGATTGCATCTTCAACCCCTCAACCTCTCCCTACAGACCCCATTATTTATCCTCCACCTCCACCAGTAGCTCTGACATCCCCACCTCAGCCTGCAGAAACCATTTTTTATCATACTCCTCCAGCCAATCTTCCTAATTATATCGAGTTTTATGTTGATGATCCTCAAAATCATATAGTTTCAAATGGGCTTGTATATTACCTAGGTGATACAGTTAATCATTAATAGTTAAAGGTAGAGCATCATAGGGTCATTGTACATGATATTATTCATAGATCAGCTCGAGTACCATTACCTACAAATGAGGTGATGAGATTTGGATATAGTATCAACAATTGTTTGTCCATACAAACATCTATGACTCATTACAATAGAGGTATATATGTTATATATTCTGTTTCATTTTTTTAATGTTTTTTTATCATCAAAAAAATAATAAATTTTTCTATTTATATTTACAGGAATACTTCAATGGTAAAGCTATATTGAATAGACCTCAAAAAATACAAATGGATATGATATCAGTTATAGATTCTTATGGACTTAATAGTTAGTCAAGATATTCAAAGTTGTTGGCAGATCATTACGAGTTTTTAATGGAATCTCATGTTTTTTAATGTGCAATAAATATGAGTATTTTGAAAAATGATTTCACAGAGCTTGTTATTGGAGATAATTTGGGCCTCAACGTTTGTAAAAATTTTCCCATGTAAGACTTAACACCATTTCATGGAATTATATTTATTAAAAGTGTATAATTTTGTCTATTTCGTATTACGTATCATTAAAACATGTTGGATAAAAATGAGTGAAAAAAAAATATATGGATTCATGGAACCGAATATTATTTCCCCTAAAGAACATGCATTGTACGAGGAACCATGTATGCTTTATACTTCAGAATGATTTGAATAGAATATACTCATGAAATATTGGATGAGGACTTTTTCTAAGAGGTATGAAAAATATCTCATGAAATTATTTCATTATATTTTTTCATAAAAAAACTAAACATTAATTTTCTTTTATTAGTGATCAACAGATGTTATGTGTTTTTTCCCCATGGGAGAAAAAACATTATTGGATATGCCTTATCCATGGAGATGTCCAGGGATGTTTTCTGAATAAGTTAGAAAAGTAAGATTCAATTTAATAATAGTTTTATATATTATAATAAATTTTTAATTTATACAATTCATATTAATTTCAAACAAGAGAGGGGTCTACTTTTGAAAAAATACAAATAAAAGGATTCCCATGATCAAATATGTAAAATTAAAGGTAAATATCCTTTTATAATTTGTACTTTTTGATGTATTACATAAAAATAATATTTTGAATTTACAAGCATTACAACAGAATTTTCATAAACAATAAGGAATCATTGAATGCTGATCTTATATGATAATATTTCTGTATGAAATAATTATCACTGGAACACTGGTGAACTTTTTCTTCGTATGATTTTTTTTAAACATTGACATAATATTTAATTTGATTTATTCATTATAAATATTTCCTAATATCCTTATTATTTGTAGCTATTTGATAAACCTCATCCCACTAGTTCTAAAGTGGTCAAACACTTACATGTGGAATGGTCAAATTATTTTTCAAGATTTCTTGGAATTTAGTTTGTTTGTAGTGTAAAATTTTATTTGAATATTTTCATTATAAAAGTGTATTTGGTAGTTGTTTATGTTGGATTAAGGTTATTTTAGTTGAAATTGTATGCTTTGAATGTTATATATGTGAACGCTTAATTTTTCTCTACTTCTTATTTTTGTCTAGTTATGATGGTTTTCGGGTATGGATTATAGTCCTGGGGGGGTTCAAGGGTGTGGGGGTTTTCAGTGGGGTGGGGGGTTCCCAATGGTGTGTGGGGGCTATCTAGTGGGGGTGGTTGTATTGTATTTCCATATGGGTGGGAGGGCAGTCCAGGGGAGAGGGGGTTGTTCAAAAGGGTCGGGGGGGGGGGGCTGTTTCAGGGGTGTATAGCAGGGTCGAGTGGGTTGTGGGGTTTCCTGGGTTGGGGTAAGGAATTCCAATGTGGTGGTGGTGTATAGGGTTTCCAGGGTAGTTGGAGGGAGTTGAGGAGGGTGGTAGGGATGTCAAGGAGGGCAGGTGGCTGTCCTGGATAGTGGGGGCTATCTATGGGGTGTCCAGGGTGCAGGGTGTCTATGGTGTCCATGGAGGTGGGAGGGTGTACAGGAGAGTGGGAGGGCTATCTCGGGTAGTGGGGGATATCCAAGAAGGTGGTTGCTGTCTAGGGGGTATCCAAGGGTGTGGGGGTGTCTAGTGGGGTGGAGGGTTTACTTGGGTGTTGGAAGGTTGTATTGTGGGGTGGGGGTGCCCAGGATATATATGGGGGTGGGATGGTATCCTAGAGGGTGGGAGGATATCCGGGGGTGGGGGATGTCAAGGAGGGTGGGGGCTGTCTAGGGGGTGTCCAGGGGTGTGAGGGTGTCTAGTGGGGTGGGGGGGTTCCAGGGGTGTGGGAGGGATTTACAGTGGGGTGGAAATGTCCATGGTGGTGGGAGGATGTCCATGAAGGAGGAATAGTTTTCCAGGGGAGTGGGGGCTGTCTGAGGGGGTGTCCATTGGTGTGGGGGTTTTCCAGGGTGTGGGGGGTTTCCGATTGTGTTGGAGGTCTGTCTACTGGAGTGGAGGTTTTCCTGGGAGTCTATGTGGGTGGGAGGGTGTCCAGGTGGTTGAGAGGGTTGTCTAGGTTGGTGGGGTCTCTCCATGGGCTGGGGGTAGTCTTGGGGGTTTCCAGGGGTGTGATGGTGTGTCCATGTGTGTGGGAGGTATCTAGGGGTGTGGGAGGTCTATCTAGTGGGGTGCGGGTATCTAGGCTATCGATGGGGGTGGGATGTGTCCAAGAGTGTGGTAGCGCCATCCAGGGGTTGGGGGGCCATTCTAGAGGGTGTGGGCGCTATCCAGGGGGTATCCATTTGTGTGGGGGTGTCTATTGTGGTTTGGAGGATTGGGGGCGTTCAGAGGTTTTGGAGGGTTTTCCAGTGGGTTGTGGGTGTCCAGGTGACCAAGGTGACAGGAGGGTGTCCAACAGTGTGGGAGGGCTGTCTAGGTGGGGGGGTGTCCATGTTTTCCAGGGTTTGGGGGCTGTCCAGGGGTTGGGTGTCTAAGGGGTGGGAGGGTGTTCAGGAGGGTGGTGGTTTTCTAGAGGGTTGGGGGGGTTCAATGGGTGTGGGGGTGTCCATTGGGGGTTTCTAGGGGTGTAGGAGGGATGTCCACTAGGATGGGGGTTTCCGAGGTGTCAATGGGGGTGAGAGGCTGTCTAGGAGGGTTGTAGGGCTATCTAGGGTGGTGGGGGCTACCATTGGGTGTTTAGGGATGTCTGGGGGTATGGGTGTCCTGAGGGGTGGGGGTTATCTAGGGGTGTTGGATGGCTGTCTAGTTTGGGGGTCTAGGGAGTCTGTGGTGGTTGGAGGGTTACTATGTGAGTGGGAGGGCTATCCAATCAGTGGGGGCTATCCAGGGGTTGGAGGCGGATATACAAGGGGATTTCGGCTGGAGTGAGGTGTTTTCTAGGGGTGTGGGGGACTACAGGGGGTGGGAGGGAGTCCAGGGGTGTGGGATTGTGTCCAGGGGGTTGGAGGCTGTCCAGAAGGTCAGGGGGTTGTCCAGGGGTTGGGGGTGTCTTGGGGTGGGTGGATGTCCAAGGGGGTGGTTGGCTATCCAGGGGGTGGTGTTGTCTAGTGTGGTGGGGTCTATCCAAGAGGTTTTTTGTTTTTTGTTGTCATTGTATGTTTTTATTGTTAAGTATGTGAATGTTGAATTATTATTTGGTTCTTCATGTTTTGGTCTAGTTTTATGTTTTAAATGGTACATATTTAAGTGTTGTTTTGGTCTGGTTTTGGACTGTTTTCTTCTTCTTTTTTGTCCTCATTATTAGGGAATAGTTGTGGTTGAATGATTTTATTAAAAAACAGTTTTTACATATATTAATTTATAACTAACAAAAAAATGCATGGGAATGGGTTTTAATTCCACTTATTTTAAAATTTCTGTAACAAATGAATTGTAAGGGATTTTCATATTGTTTAATTCATAACCAACATAAAAAATATAATTGAATAGTATTTGAAATCGGTTATTTTATAACAGACATATTATATCTAATTTCACATTGGTTATTATATAACCAACGTGAAAAAATGCTTGGTCGACTGGTTTATCATGTTTGTTTTGAAAATAATCGATGTTATAAACATTTTTTTACATCAGTTATTCAATAACTAATAAACGATTCGGAGGTGCAGTTTATTACATCTGTTATATAATAACTAATATATTAAAGTATTTACCAAGTGAGTTATAAAAAAACCAACATAATAAATCTAGAATCTGAATCATTTTCCACATTAATTTTTGAAGAACCGATATGAAAAACTCTTTGGATATTTGGTTTTCGTGTAGGTTTTAAAATAATGGATGAAAAACAATCTTAATAACATCTATATCAATGTCAGTCAAAATCCAACATAAAAAATAAAAAATAAATGTCTTAAAAATGTTTTCTTCACAAGTGATTTCTCCAAAATAACCTTGTTATGGGTTATAATATAAAATTGATTATGGATTCACAATCCAAATAATGTTAAACATTACATAATATTCATTTTCATACGGTAAATATTTTTTTATTTCATCCATGAAATGTGGTCTAAAAAATGAACTATCGTACAATCATGGAGATAGTTTCCCATATTTACACATGAAAAAACATCTCCTTTTATTAGAAAAATATGTTTAAAAGATGGTAGTTATATTGTATCATTATAATATGAAAATTATTTCTAAATATAATTACATGTATTTATATAAACATATATTTTTTATTCATTTAATGCATTAATAAATTGAATAAAATGGCTTCATGAGGAGGTAGTATATTATACAGAAGAATGAAATTATTATTTCGTTATATGATGACATTCTAAGAATGTATTTTATATATTTCATTTACAATATGGTCAATATTTCATGAAAAAAATATATTAAAATAATATTAATTCTAATTAACTTCCATGTATAACGTAATTTTAAAATGAACCACATTAATTCATGAGAAGGTATTCCATCTTACACCATCTAGACATTATTATATATTTTTTTGGAATTTCATAATGTAAAAATTATATTGAAAGTAATTAATTATTATTATTATATAATAATTGTAATATATAAACATTATCATTATATTTATATCAATTCATGGGAAGCCTTCATATAAATATTATTATTTTGGTTTTCATGTAAATTGTTCATCGTACAATAGATCAATGGAATCATTTCCCATTTGATAGAGGAGGAGATGGTAGACGATAATTATCATATGATGTAAAAAATCAGTATATGTATAAAACTTTTTTTTATTATATCTTTATATTGTAATAAAATTTATAGTATCTTAGTCAATAAAATAATATAATAATTATCGTTAGGGTCATTACTGCTCCTTTAGAAAATCCACATTTGGATTTCAGAGTAATATATCCATCGATTAATTAGGAATAGAATTGATTATATAAATAGGGGGAAATTTTGTTTTTTTATATTCATTATTAAATTTTTTAATCATGGTTTTTTTAATTGTTAAAAGGCTATTTGTGGTGGCATCTTTTAATAGTGGGAGAGGACACAATAGATTTTAAAATGAAAAAAAATTAGGAATGTTTTTTTGGAAATAATGTCGAAAAATGTTCCATATTTATTCCTTATAAGATATATGTTTTATACATTGCAATAAAATTTGAATTAGACAAGAGTTATATATTTTTAAACCCATATCTTCTTTAATCTAGTAGTAATATTATTTCCCCCATAAACACAATAAATAATTTTTAAATTTTTCACTATTAATTATGATGAAAAATTTATGTTAATCATCTTAGTTAATATAGATTATATTGATTCCAAATATGAAATATATTTTAAAAATTCAAATCTCATATGTATTATATGTTTAATTAAAATTAAATATACTGATATGTCGAATGATAGGTCTTCTTATGTAAAAAAATTCAAAATTTAGAAATGTTTACAAATCTGAAATCAATATGAAATTCATTAAAATGAACTAAATTATTTAAATAACAATATAATTATACTATTTTCACATTAAAATTAATTTAAAAATAATTTTACATTGTAAATTATTCTATCATAATGTTACTATTTTTAGGTAATCCATTGCACTCCTTTTTTATCCTCTTATTGATGGAGTATGTTTGAGGATGTATTATGAGGATATCAGAAAAATTTCGAATATTCTAGGTTGTTCTAGGTTGGTTCATGATATTCAAAAATTGTGTTCCAACTTAGTGTAAACCCTAGAAACATATTCAATGGGGGATTTCATGGTAGAATAATGGTTTGAAAACAATGCAAACAGAAAGTAGAAATTTTGAACCATGTTGGATTGGTACATGTTTTGGGGGCACAATTTTTGGAAATCGTGTTTCCCTTCCATGAAATTTGCCTATGATATGGTGTATTATTTTGAAACATAATTTAGAGAAAGTTTAGCAACATTTTTACAATATTTTTTACCCTGAATAATTATTTCATTAAATCATTATACTTGTTGGATATTAATAACAAAATATATTACCTCCAAATACCTTATTATGAGGATCGGAACATTGATATCCTCATTTGATCACTCTATGGTATGTGAAATTCTCCCAATACTTATTATATGATATATTTATCATTTCAATAGGGATTGTTATTTCATAATGTGTTTTATGGATTTATGAAATGATAATTTTAATTTTGAATCTTGGTTTTTTATTTTTCATCTATTTTGATTTTCTTTATTTTAAAATTCTATTACGATATTTATCATACCTGATTTTGTGATAAGGGATGTTGGTTATATTCATAATTTTCAATTATAAAAAAAATTCAGGATATTATTTTATTTTCATTATGTAGATTCATGAAATTCCAAACAAATATGGATGGGTAATTTCTATTGAATTAGTATGGATTTAGATAAAACTAAAAATTCCAATAGAATTTGAATTTCAGCTTTAATTTTGGAATTTGATAGAAATATTAAATTTATTTGTTTATTGAATTTCAAAAATGAATGAAAATTATTTTTAAATTTTTTTTTGTTTTAATTTGTAGAGGCAAGAACATATGAAATATCCATGATTTTGTTTGGAAATTGAATTGAAATTAAAAAATTTGATTTTGGAAGTTAATTTTAATTTTTTATAAAACAATAGATTTCCAATTTTTTGGATGTGGTTTTCCCTGATATGGTAGTGTATTAAAATTTACCGTACGATAGTGGGGTTGCAATTTCCCTTATCTAGTATAATAAGTTGTTTACCTTTTAATTGAGAGATGATTTAATTTTACTATTAGTGGGATTTCTATGAGTTGATTGATTGATATATAATTTCCATTTATTGGGTAATATTTTATCCATTCTCAATTGATTTATATAAAATTTTGTATAAAAAAATTTTAAAACACATTTTTTAAATGATTCAATCATTTAAAATGATTGTTTTTTTTTCCTAAATTTGTTATTATAATTCCATTATTTTTTTGTATTGAAATTGAATACATATTTTTGTTTATTTATTGTGGAATCTTATTATTGAACAGAGGATGAGAACCTCTTGGTATTTTTATCTCACACCCTAGTTTTTCTTTTTTGTGTTTATATATTTCTTTTTTCTATGATTTAATATAAGGGATTATTCTTTTAGAGGTGGAAAATGATGTTGTACTTTTGATATTGGAGTGTTAAATCCATTTGGATATTATTTTTATCACGATTAATTTTGAATAATTATAATGATATGCTACTTTGGGTGTTTATACAGCCATTTTGATTTTGTTACTATCATCATTCATATTTTTTTATAAAACTTATATGTAAATTATTCTTCAACAAAATTATGAAAAATTAACTCCCAAATTAATATTGTATGATTTGAAGTTGTATTCTCCAAATCACCTGGCTTATGAATTTTCTTTCAGGTTATGTAACATCGAGAAAGGGAATCATGGTACCATGGTATCAATTCTTGTTTATATCAAAGTGCTATTAATAGTTATGGGTTTTCCCATATCCATGATTATTTTATATAGTTTAGAGATATTGTAAAGACATATGAGTTTTTCATGAGTGACAATGTAGACATATTTCATTTCCATGATCCATATTTCACAATGTGTGTTATGGTAAATCCATATTCATGATTGGTTATATACTTTTTTCTACTATATTTTTGGATATGTAGAAATATAAATCATTTTTTCATATTTGATGGAATTAATTTACATTTAACTCTTTTCATATCATTTATTATAGTATGTTTCTAATGAATTTAATGTTGTATCATCAATATGTGTCGAATTATTCTACCATCTAGACAAGAAAATAGGATCCATGTGGAATTAGATGATGAACCATAGATAGAGGATTCTTTTGTTAACCAAAATCAAATCTCTGATGTTGTGTGTGATTTCCATGAATTTGGAGAGCGATATTCACCCAAACACGTTTATTCTCCAAATGTGGAAAATTTGAGGGTGGAATTATGGAATTTCACTCAGGGGTTCCTTCACCAAAATACATCTGCATTCAATGGTTCCACTGAACCACAATATTTTGAGAATTGTTTGAGAAGGGTTGATCATCCGTTTGAGTTCATGGAGAAATCTGTTCTGGTAATGGTTAAAAATTTTGTGTTCAAGAAAGATAAACATGGATAGATAATGTGTGACTCGATTGTGATAATGAATAATCACAATGAATTATATTTTAAAGGGATTAATGTTCTCTTCATGAACCAGTTCAATCGAGTGTCTATGGTATTGTCTAATGCTATTCTGTTTTTCAATATTTAGAATGTTGATATGACCATGAAATAATACATGAAATGAATATTGAATGATGTTCTGTTTCAACCTAAAATCACATATAATGAGAATATGAAGACTCAATAGTTCAGCATGTGACCGAAAAATTATATATCTTATATATTCTTCTTGATGATTATATATTATTATGTTGATGTGATGGATAGAGATTTTATTATAGATCTTCATCTCACTGGAAATTCATTGTTTAATAGAGTTCAATTTTATTCCCATGGTGTTTTTAATTCATATAAATTAATGAAAATGGATGATGATAATCGTGGTGTTTTTCAATATTTGGGTTCTTCCAGCCATTCTAAATCTCCAATTAGAGGCCTTTTGACATACATTCAGTGTGTCAATCATAGGAATTCTAACCACATTTTCACTAAGACACCCGAGATATGGGGTTCATATAGATTCTTAAGGCACAATCAAATTAGTTTAATAAATATTATTATCTAGGAATTTTTTCATGCTCATAAAAAGATATAATTGTAGAGTGAAATTAGATGCTACATGATCTATGGGGTTATATCCACATGCATCTTTAATGAAGCTTCTTTTCACTATGGAAATGTATTTAGTTGAAGAAGATACGTGTCTAATGATTTGGATAGGTAAAATCACAAAATAGTCATCATTATTGACTTCATTATTTGATAGTTTTGCATCTCATTCATTTATATCGAATCGTAATGTAAATTTTCTAAATATTCTTACTAAACATTTATCTTATTTGATGGATTTTACTTCTGTCCTCATAGTATATATTTGAATGGTTTTACATTTTCCTTCTTGTGACTTATCTATATCAGATATTTATATTACAATGGTGTTTTTATTTCTCAAAGTAAAACCACTTTAAACTATTTTTGGGATGGATTGAATCATTTCCAATAAATCCTGGATAATTTTTTTGGCTCATTATTTATATTTTCTAATGGGTTGTGTCATATTTTTCTAAGATAATGGAACCCAAGTCCATCTAGATCCATACCATTATATCCATTGTTTTAGAATGTGACTATTGTTTGTTATTTTGACAATGATATATAGTATTTTATTGATGATCTCCCCCAGTTTCCATTAAGATTCGTAATTATTTTTCTTCTCAAACATATTTTTTTACTCAAGTAAGAGAGGTATAGTTATATATTATTTTAGTTCATATTAATTTACCTGTGTATATACATTTTTAAACTATGGAAACATCTGAAATGAAGGATCATGTGTTTTAGTTGGACAATATTTTAAATATAGTCATAAAGTTCCATAGAATAAAACTATGGGAGAAATTGATTGTCGTTTATAAGAAAGATGATGAAACACTTACCTTTTATGAATAAAAATGAAAAATAAATAAATTCATGGTAGATGTCATGTATATGTTTCGATGGATTCATGATATTTTTTACCGTTTGAAATAATAAAATTCATTATCAAAAATTGATCATTGATATAGTGATCAATAATATCAAATTAAACATTCTAACATTTCAAAAATCCCATTCTAGGGCTCGTATGTCTATTATAAGTATAATATCAAGCCATCTGGTCAAAAAAATTCCCAATCAATAATTATGGATCTATATAATTGGATCTTCGATGAGAATATAGAAAGATACATGATGGTATATTTTGATGAAATAATTTTTCACATTATTCTGAGGTGGATTTGTGCTTCATTTGAGATATGTTATTTATTTCATGAGAAGTCATTGATTACATTTTATAAAATTGAATTCAAATTTATGGATTTGGAATTTTAATTTATTTGGACATAGGGTATCAAAATAAATAATCTTTATTGATCCTATGAAGTCTAAATATATTAGTGTGTGGGAGAAACAATAGAATATTTTCCAAATTTAGTGGTTACTAGGTTTGGAAGGGAATTATACCCATTTAATAATTGATTTATCATGGACATATTCTCTGATGTATTATCAGACTCATAATAAATTGATATTTAATAGAGGTAAAAACTATAAGAGTTCCTTTTTTGATATTCATCATCTTTTTATGTATTCTTCATTGATGACTCTTCCATATGATGATAAGGGAAATTTGGTATTATATGATGGATTGGGATAATATTTGGGTAGTGTTCATATGTAGGGTGACCATTTCATTACTAATCACCCTATATTTATTAGGAAAAATGATAAGTATTATCCAATCATAAAAAATAAACATGATGTAGTGTGGGATTCATAGAAATGGTTGCGACATTACCACTACAGCTGATGATTTATCCTTTATTTTGACTGTAAGATCATGAATTTTATCTTCTATATCAAATATTTTAATAACATAAGAGGTATTTAGTTGAGTACCTGAAAGATTTTTGTTTCAACATGACCTATACCAAAGTAAAAGGGAATGTATTTGAGGATTATTTCATTCTTACACCTACGACATAGGATGTGAATGAAACCTCATGAGAATTGAAAAGTAATGATATTTTTTAATCTATTTCATTTAGGATTTCATGAAATAGGGGATTTTTTTATTAAGTTCCCATTTGACCACCACAGTTAGTTATTTGATAATTCCGGAATACCATATAAATGTTAAATTTTTTATAATTTCATACTCCAATTAGTTTAGAGAGACCATTATTGATTTTTCTTGATCTAGGGTGGATTTTCTATGTGTCCATATCATGAATGTTAAACCATTTTATGTTAGGAAATATATAAAAGTGTAATTCTAAAATTCATTGTGGTAGGTAAAAAAAGTGTTATGAAATAAGGTCTATGACTAGTGGCGTCAATTCTTTTGTCCATATATGATATAAGGAATAATAATTTTATTATTTTTATACATTACAATATGTTATGGACATGGAACAGAAACCTTTGGGATTAGTTTTTCAACATCTATTAAAAACATTGAAGTTAGATAAAAATTTTATGGAATTTGTGGGTGAGTTTTTAGATACCCAGATAATGAAAAAAAATACAAGGGTTGTTATCGATAGGAAAACCAAATAAACTATATTAATACTAATTCATGATACATCCAAAATAGAGGAGAGGATAAATATATGTGTTTGATATATTGTTCATTTTTTTTTGTGTAACATCAATAATATTTTATTTTAGGTATCCCATATATAATTCACATATTTGTAGAGGCCATCAATAAGAAATGGAATACCATTTTCATTTGATAAATGCATAACATTCATTATCAAATGGACAAATATAATGAGACCTAATGATTTATCAGGATAATATTTTAGACGAAGTCATCAATTTTTTATGAGAATGGGATATCATATGAGTGTATATGATTATTCATATGACAATAGTTAAATTCTGCAATTTGAATTTATCATTTTGGGGACATTTATATATGTCCATGTAAATCTATATTTTGTTGTTTGATGAACGAGGAACGATTCCTGGAAGTACTTAATTTTTTTGGATAAAACAACAATTATTCAGTTGATTTTTCTGAGAATTTTAATAGAAATTAGACACTGTGAACATTAAATCGGTCTTCATTTTATAAAATTTGATTTTTTAGTTGGGGATTTAGTGTTCTTAAAATTTTCATCCTGTTTGGGACATCGATATCTTGGGTGGCATGAGAATATTCCCCCTAGTATTTTGTATCCATATTAGGATTTTGATTAAGTATAAAAAGTGGATTATCATTTATATCCTTCACAATTGTTGTTGTGATACTTAATGTTTTCCATGGATCATAGAAATTGAATTATCATTATGATCCATATCAAGTTCTCGGATAGGGTGATCATGATGATTGAGCCTGATTTACCCAGGACTAAGAATAAAATAAGGATAATTGATTCTGAAGGTCATATAATTCATGGGAGGACGATATCATATTTTGTTTTATATGGATGGATTTTTCTGATATACTGGAGATGTGGGAGCTAAAGTCAATATTTAGAGAGTAGTAGAATCTTATTTTTGATATGGAAACTTATAGACATGATTATTGGGGATAAAAAGCTTTTTTGATTCTTATTTTGTAAAATTCTTTTCGTATTTCCAATTACTTATCAACCCTCCATTTTCAATATTTTTTGGGGTTTTCCTGAAGATGTTTTAGGTTGAAATTTTAATATTATAGGAAACTTTGGGTTGTGTGTGGTTTGTCTGTTGTTTACCCAAACTACACACCAAAGAAATTTAAACAATGAAAACCCCAAAAATTTGGGTTTTAATGGTTGTATAATATTATGAGAAATCATTCAAACACTAATTAGTAATGGATCACCGCATTATATAGCACCTCATATAGGGTCCATATTTTGGGAAACCACATTTCTCATCCCATCTTAGTGCCCAAGAATTTTATTTTTCAGAAAATTAATTAATATTATATGGAACCCACTTGTACCCCCCATTGCTTGACCCTATCTTGGAATAATTCAAAATATTATGTATTGGAGGCTCCAATGATGCATTATTTTCTCCACTAGAACTCGTCCAATGATGATCAAATCTTGTACATACTTTTTTAATCCATATATATTAAGTGATCTTCTCGTGGACCCTCTATACCTTTACTAATTTAAATTATTCATATGGTTTGTTAGAAAATTATATTTGATGGATATGAAATAAATTTTTCGGAACTAAAAAATTTTTTTGATTTATTGATGAATATTTATAATTATCATAGATTGTAAATCCAATTTTTTGTTTTCTTATACAGGAATATGATATAATGGAAAATGGTTCCTTTGAGATGATTCATTTAATAAACCCTTGATATAAATGATCTAATTTTCATTTATTTCAGTTGAGTTTTTAATAATCAATCAGTTTCAAATGGGAAATTAGAATTTTTTGGTTTATATTTTTTGAATACCCTAAAATTATAATAGAATTGGAAATTGTGTATTAATTTGGAAATTGATGGAAATGGTAATCTGAATACGGTGTTGATTTTATAAAAAATGGAATAAATTTATCTTTTGAAATAAATTATTTTTTTACATTAAATAGGCATTAAATGTTGAAAAATAAATGATTTGGTTTAGAAACAGAATTGTTATATTGAAAATGGAATTTGTAAATTTAATATTAATGTATATAATATTTATTTAATTCCAATTTTTTGATTTCCTCTTAAGTGGGAGTGGATGTAATTTCCTTTTACGTGGGAGTGGATATATTTTTACATTAACATTGCATGGTTGTAATTTTCCTTTTTATGGGGGTGATTTGTTTTTTTTTGATTGATACTTATATTCCATATATTTTGAACTCCTTCATTCATACCTAATTTATTTATATAAAATATTTCAAATAAATTATTTATTATTCAATTTCTTGAAATAATATTGTCTTATGAATCTAAAATAAATTTTATATAAAAATAATTAATTTTATATCCATTCCACGTTTGTGTAAAAATTGAATGCACAATATAGTTAATTTATTATTAACTATAAATATGAAATTCATTGTGAGTACCTTCAATGATTTTTTTCATACACCAAAAAATTTTCTTCGAGATTTTTTATATTTACTTCTTCTTTGTTCAAGCAAGGGGAATGTGCATCATGGTAGTGGAAGATGTTATTGGAATTTTGGTCATATAGGGTTATATCCTATTTAATGTTTAATTTAATCATCTATTATTTGGACTAATTTTTTTTATGTATATTTTTGGTTATTTATATAACTATTTTTCATCAAGTACAATCTCCTTCTATAATTTTTGAACATACTGATATATCATTGTTTATTCCACTATTATGTGGAAAATTTATTCCAACAGTTATATTGTATAATATCAATTTATAATCACCAACCTATGAAAATTATGTATTTTATTCTCACTAGTGTATTATTGGCTATGATATCATAGAACCATAGCATATAAGAAGGGTTATGACAATAAATTAAATGAAAATAAATTGTTGAATAAAAATAAGTATTTCTCAGTATCCCTAAAAATAAATAATCATTTAACTAAATTAATAAATATTCACAAAATGATAATATTGAAATTAGAATTTCAAAAAGAAACAATTTTTGATATAAATATTCAAAATGTCATATAAATTAATTTCAAATTTTGGAGGAAAATCTTGACTATAAAACCTTTTTGAATAATAATTTTTTCATATGTCCATTTCTTTTATTTCAAATTATTTATATTATATATATAATAAATATGTAAATAAAAAATTTATTATATGTATGATTAAAAAAATATTACACTATTTTGATAGAAATATGCAGAACTAGAAATTAAATAACTTGTTTACAAATGTAATGCTTGGATATGTCTCCACCCCTCCCTCTGAATATACCCTCATCAGATGGAAAAAAAGAACGAGATATAATGACCACCCAAATCCCACTTCTAGTGTTCCCTAGGGTGTAAACTAGAATAAAGGGCATGCAATATCCTAAAATGGGTCACATTTCCATTTTTCAGAGAAAAAATATCGGGATATTGGATGGTTCATCAGAAAACAGCTCCATGATATATATATATATATATATAAGAAAACCCAAATTCCATCCGACATTAATGTTTAAAATAAAAATTTTATATGCTCCACAAAACACCAATAATATACCAAAAAACATGCTACAATAGCGACTCTGCAACATTCTTAAAGAACGAGCAAGTAATTCCTGGCATAGAACACATAATCCACATAAAAACTAGAAAAATGATTAATATTCATAGGGTGATCAAACAAGTATAATCACTAAGAAAAATAATTTTATCTCATGTAAAATTGAAATGGAGAATACTAATTCATCAACATGAAAACAGTTGAAACATATAGAACCCAAAAGGTATACTAACCATCTCATCCTCACAATGGCATACTCGCCAAATCACATAGGTCATGTAAATTAATACTGTAACCACATAAATGATTTGGGTACCCAACAACACTTCTTACATATTAACCCACCATTTTCAATCTTGAAATGTCATCGTTCTCACAACTCTTCTAAAATAACCATGTCACGACTTTCCAAAACAAACATGGGCCCCACAACCTCACCTCATCCCATCACCTGGGCCACATGCCATGTCACAACCCACCAAAAAAACCTACACAACAACACAGATATCTTCCCATCCCATTTGCGATGAGCTATATCACAGCCCATCATAATGAAACTTAGGAAATCCCAAATCATCTATTCCTGATGAAACATAGGAAAACACAACCCATCTCATCTTAAAAAACATAGGAATGCACAAATCACCCACACACACTTGGGAATACCAAACCAAAACCATCTTGAATAATCTTCCACTATCACTAACTAGAATAAGGTGAATTTTATGAATGTGTGTCTAGAAATCCATCCTCCCATCTAATGATAGGGATGTTCATCATGTATTGACCCACTATGGTGGGGTATGTATAGAAATAAAAATAACATACAGTGTATGTATATATACAATCTATAACTGAAGAAAAACCTATAATATTAAAAAAGGAACATATTACTCTAAAAATTAACCAAATTGTCTACTATATCATCATTTATTTATTTTAATCAGCAAAATATACATAAAATTTGATATATTTAAGCGGCTACACAAATTTTATTTTCATCAAACCTATTCATTCCTTTATATACCTTTAACAATTGTTAACCATTAAACCATAATTTAACATTACATTAACAATATCCATCCAATTATGAAAACCTACACATGTCATATCAACATTATTGATCATTAATTTATTCCATCACTACTCTGGTGACTATTAAGAATAACACAATTAGTGGAACAAATAATGCCACAACCTCTCCCTTTAACAAAAATTCATGACATCACATAAAACCATTCTGAGACATGGGTTGAAGCCTTATTCATGTTAATAATGGATAAGAACCCATACTAACCATAAAAAACCTCATTCGTTAAATTCAACCTTCCCAATAATTCCTCTCAATAGAGAAAACCCACAACATGCAACCTCACCTAGTAACACATCTCATTACAACCATTTCCATCATTTCTACTACACTGCCACCACAAAATCATTATAGCCCCTCTATAAAACCACATAATTCCATTTCCACATAGGCATAAACCATGAAGAACCACACATTTCATCCATAACACACATTATTTTGTTTTAAAAATGGGGTTATTATTCAAATTTCTTTTCATAAATTGAGGTTGTGATTAGAGGGTCCATAAGATCATATAGAATCCATATAATTAACCAAATAAATGTGGTTAATCAGTTTCATTTAATGTTTTTCAAGGAAAAAACAACATACATTCATTAACTATACCATTTAAAAACAACCACAACCTACAACCAAGATTTTTAGTGGGTATTTAACTCGTACAGTTCAAAATATCATAAGGGAAAGATGAATAGGGGGATCATGCATCACTTTTCTACATCCCCTCATATATTATTCGAAAAAATATTCAATTATATTTATTAATTAGTATTGAACCATCTTAATATTGGAATCATTCCTACACCCACCCTTCCATATAGACAACTGATTTAAATGAAGTGAAACCTACTTGGATGAAGAGGTGATCTGCACTTCCCAGTTGCACCAAGATAGGATCATGCTTATGGAGCAACAAAAAACTCAATGAACATGATCGAAAATTCATCTATCAATATCATGACTCTTATGTGATGAAGAGATCTACTTTTCTCATGCCAAGGGATAACAAGAAAGAATAACATGGGTGAAGGGTATCTCATCCTAAGATAGATCTAAAAATAGAATAACATTATATATGTTTTTGATCTACCATTAATGGAGGATATTGTCAAGATAATGTGCTTTCAGCGAGTAAAATCCCCTATATAATAAGGAAATGATGATCATATTTATGGGTTTGAATCAGGATCATAGCCTATCAAATCGTCCATTAATTTTTTATTACGTCAAAGGGGGTGGAAAAAAGGGGTGAAACTATATCTGGAAACACTATTTGAGGTGGAACCACCTGGTAAGGCAGTATTCGATGAGGAGACACTTGTGAGTCTCCATTAATGATCTACCATTAAGAAAGACATTGATCAGTATATAATTTACATCTAGAGACCACCATCATGTAGCCGTTGTTGTTTGAGAACTCTATTGAGTCAACATAATGGTCAAACACTGCCAACAAGAGATCTCCATGTTGATGATGCTAGGGTTACACCTCTATGGTAAAACCTCGATCATGAAACCATCAACGTGAGTCCATTGGCATTAGGAATCATTGTAAATGATTGAAAACTAGGAATTTCACAATGTGATGAAAAGATGCACCTTAATCCCCAAAAAAACAATAAACACCAGATTCTCACAGAAGAATTCATCAGAGAGGTCCATTCCATTACATATGATACCTCTCAACATATTCTCTCCCAATATATTTTAATGCCATGAGTAGTAGAAGGATAGGTCCAAAAACCCACCCCATGAGATACTTATCAAGGATAATTCTAGGATTGAATCATTACTAGCAACAAAACCCATCAACATTCATTGATAAACCTCCATGTGTTTTTTCAATGCTATAGTGGAATCATCCACATAAAAGAACACTTATTGTGATAATTGATAGCAGAAAAGACCAAAAAACAAACCACAGATGAATTAATAGCACACCATCCGAACACATGAATCAGTAACCCCATCCCCCATGTAATGTTATTATCCACTCTGGGTGGACTGAATTTCCCTAAATAGAATATTCACATCACCATTAATGACTATCATTTAAGAATAAAATTATCCTCCCATTTCACATTTTAAGACATTATCACACATTTAAACAAAAACAATTCAACCAATGGTATGAAAAGCCATTTATAAATCATGGTTTAGACATTACATTTCAAAAATAAAATCGATCAATCTGTCACTCAAAATAGCTCTGGGTACTGGGAATGTATATACCTTTACAGCTTCTATGTACCCTCTTGTGGGCCACTATTCCTCAAAAACATAGGAACCAATAAAACATTTCATCCCCAATGAACCATACCTTGAAGATCCTCTATTTTTTGGCCACTACACAAACATCACATCATCCTTGATGTCCAACTCTCCCCAATCTTGGACATTGTAGTCACCGTTAATATACTGATGATGTTCAGAGTCATGGAAGATGTCTTGGATCCTGTATAACTATAGGTGAATCACCAAATGATATCCAACCTCATCAAAATTCACTAACACCTTAAAGGGTGCATCTTACCTAGGATTAATTTTTCTCTCTCTTCCAAAACATCATTTCCCACATCAAGGGGAATCTTTCATGAACACATGGTACACAAATATGAACTCGAAGGTCGTCCATTTGCAATTGGAATATGCCCACATTCGGTCTTGTGTTGAATTTATCATTTTTTATAACATAATAATAATAATCGATTGTTCCCTTTACCACACCTATACCAAGAATAACTACCTCCAGAACCACTGTCCAACATAATGGATAATGACATGACCATCTTTACAATGACACAAATGGGGCCTTGATATTGGAAGAGTCGTAGATATTGTTATAAGATAACTCTATTAAGGAATGTTGTCATACAAAAGTTGCACCATATTCCATGAATCAAACCCACACAATATGCTCCAATGTTTTGATAGTCCACTCCGTCTACCTATCTATTTTATGGTGGAAGGTAGTGCTGAGTCGTAACAGGGTTCCAATAGCATTCTTTTATACCCTATAGATTCATTATGTAAAACTCAAATATCGATATGAGACAATGGTTATTGGAGCCCCATGAAACATCAAAACTTATTCCACTTATCTTTTGTCCAAGATATCAACAATGCCTAACTGTGTGATAGCAATTAACATAGATGATTTCGTCAACTGATCCACTATCAGCTAGATAGCATCATAGTGTCTCTAAGATCTATGAATACCTTGTATTAAATCAATTTAGATGTCATTTTAATAACATTTAGCGACATCCAAGGGTTGCAAAAATACACCGGGATCAAAGTGCTCATCCTTCCCCCTCAAGAAAACCATGTACCTTGAAAAAACCGGTAAACTAAGAGTTTCAGCTAAGGAAACCAAAAATACATCATCATGTGATGGTATATCATAGAATCTCATGGATGTATTTCTAAAGGTGAGATATGAACCTCAGAAAGGACCAAATTATAAAATGCTACTAGAAGAAAACCATTCCCCAAAACAACATCTTGTTTTTACCATCCCTCATCCATCATTCTGGAGCATCACCATAGGAAACTTGATCATTCCCCAACTCTACCACTCATGATTCGCACTGAGACACACCCACCAGCTTCATCATATATTAAAAACTATCATCTGAAAAAACATATATCATATTCCATTATTTCATGAATGTGAATGGATATCAACTAATTCATCTCCTTCCAATCATCTAAAAAATCTCTAAAAACATCTTTCTATGAATTCCTACCAAAATCATCATCCATGAAATTTACCATTATAGAGAGGTTAGAGATTTCAATAATCATTTTTACGAAATTTAGTGCAGCATCACTGTATGTTAGGTCTACTAGGTATAATACCATGAGAGGGGTGGGGTTGAATCAGGGTATGATAGATTAAAACACTCTATTATTAGATTCTTTTTTTGTTAGGAAAAACTCTATTATCTCTTCCTCCTGTAGCAATATACCAATAAATATGAATTCACAAATAGGGAAAAAATTATTTTTATATTGTTCACTGTCACTGGGATACGTCTAAAGAGCATACAATGACAATTCACCAAATTACCAAATTCACTAATGCTCTCAACGAATAATGAGTAAAATGTTCGGCCAAGATATTATATGCATAGGATGACTACCATTACATGTTTTAAGGTCTTATCACTGCCTTCCCAAGGGTCACTCTATATGCCACTTTCTCTGGAACACTAGCGGTGGAAAGGGTCGTTGTCTTTCTCTTACATTGCTCAATGCACTTCGAATGAAATCCACTCACAGATTATCAACTTATAGTTCAATTAAAATTTATGTACATTTGGTCCCTTCATTTCCATAAAATCTAGTATCCTATAATATAGGTAGATTCTCTGTTCATGTTCTATTTTCACCTATAGATCAATTACATCTTCCTAGGTACTACTAGGTATCAGAAAATACTTTCTGAATAAAAATTAATGTTCCGTATATCTTCCTTTAGAAAAACATGAACCGGATTTCTATCTGGCGTACTGAGTATCAGGTTTGTTCACAGTACACCTCATTCGCATAACACTTCTGTCGTTGTAAACCACCCTTCATCTGTAGACTATCGATGCCTTCTCAATCATGCACCACTACCACATAATGAATTTCTGAACCACATCTATGAAATCCCAACTGTCTGGGAACTATTATCTGTTCACGAAATGCTTTCACTTCTGTGTACCAGAGCTCTCCCACTACATATCACTTACATAATTCACTCTCTCGCGTACCAGAGACTCATTCTCTGCATACCGAGTCTTAATAGGATACTCAATTATTCTTAAATCCTTCAGAAAAAAGTCTTTTCTGTGAACAACTCTATCATTCGAGGGATTATCCCTCACGAACCACCTACAGAATTTTATAAAATATTAAATCAAAAGATGTTCTGTAATGATAATAGATCTCCACAATAATCAGTGGGATTAGCATTTCTTGTATAGGAAAATATTCCCATTTAATCCACTAAATCGAGATTTACCAAATCATAAACCTTTCCCCCATTAAATACTAATTATTCGTCCACTGCAAACTGCAAGTTAGCCGAGAACCAAATTCCACACCGTTTGTATAATAAATTTTATCATTCAGGATTGATTTACTCTACTGAAATCAATCCATCTTCCTATCACACCACCGCCCATCAGTGAACCATTTTTTTGTTTCATGAACCATATTCACACACCATTATTTCCACTCTGCATTCTGTTCCCAGAACATGGTATCTGACCCATGAATTATGGAACATAGTTTCTCACCTTGTGCCGATTTTCCTCAACATTCTTCATACCATTCAATCCTATGATGAAATCATTTATTTTCCAACACCCAAATCAAAATTTTTAGTCCCCAATATTTGGAAAAAATTGGGAAAATATTCCACATTTAAAAACTGACTTTGAAAAAAACTAACAATACACATTTGTAGTCATCTATCTTTATCAACAAAAATAATCACACCCAAAATATTCCATGAGGAAACATTGATGTAGTTTTTTAAAAAAATATCCCCTTTGGATTTGTTGAAAACTATTATAAAAACAATTCTTTGTATTTTTATATCTCTACAAATCTCCTTCCATATTAAATCATCATATGTTTTATGCAATTAAGATAATGATCAAGGATTTACTCAACAGATACTATAAGCCCACATGAGCCATGCACGGCTTGAGAAAAAAGTGTATAATGGTATTTTTATCATGTAATCACATGATTTATAGTTTCCAACTACTGTTACCATACTAATACCAAAAACTAAATGCTTGAAACCTTTTGAAACCATTCCAACTCCACTCAGATACATTAATCATGGAACTCGACTATAATGTTATATATGATTTGGTTGATCGCATCTAGAATTGTAATACTTAATAATAACCCTATGTTATTTCTCATCTAAAAAGCTCCAGGTCAGTTTCAACTCCCCCATTCTCACTACTCCTCTTAACAAATTCTCTCCTTGCCTTTTCATCCCCCTAAAATAGTCAAACATTCTCCCCATTTGTCAACAAACCCGGAGGACACTTCAAGGTTTTCATAAATATGGTAATAAAGTCATATCAACATATTAGGGAAACAGATATCATACCATCGGGAGAGGGGGCCCACATTAACCCATTTTCATGTGTAGGAAGTTTATTGGACTCTTAGAGCCATTCTATTACTTTCAAAGGCTTCTTTGGGTAAGGCCTTTGCCAGAATTTCTAAATCCTGTTGTTCTGTAGTCATATAATCTATCTTCACAAGCCCTTTATCCATCATCTCTGTGATAAAATGATATTTTATTTCAATTTTATTTGTCCATGATGTAGGGACTGGATTTTTTCTCATATTTATAGCATTTTAATTATCATAATGAATTCCAATTAGATAATTCAATTCAATTCCCATATCTACATGTTGTTGCTTAATCGACAATAGATGCATGAAAGAATGTGTAGCTGCGTTGTATTTAGCTTCTGCGATGCTCAATGAATTGAAATATCATATCTTTCTTAAAAACTAAAGAAACAACCTTCCATGAAAAATGGCACCACCTACTGTTGATTTCCTATCATCTACCAAACCCACCCAATCTGCATATGTATATCCCAATAACATGGGATGGGATTGTTCATGAAAAATTAGTCCAAAATCCAATATTCCCTTGACATAATGAATAATTCTTCTTACTTAAATCATGTAGATATCACTAGGATAACGTTTATTACATTCTTATTAGCATTTGGAAAATACAATATCAGGCCTTTTCACTATCTGGTAAAACATGCTTCCACTGATTATCATTTATTCTCTGACATTAACTAGCTTTCCATAATCATCTTGTGGCAATTTCAAACATGTTACAAATAGAGTCTTCATATCTTTGGGATTATTCATTAAATATCTTCTCAAAAACTTCTTCATATATTTATATTGAAAAATACAAGTGCCTTCCCTTCCTTGGGTCACCTGCAATCCAAGTAGAAATGTCATCTATCTAATCATCCATATTTCGAACTCACTTTTAATTATTTATGAAAATTTTCTGCATTGTTCTTCATCTGATCTACAAAAGATTATGTCATCGACATAAACTAGCACCATCATCCTATGACATTGGCCATTATTATAGTACATATTATAATCAACACAACCACGTTGAAAAAAAATCTTCATTAAAAACTGATAAATCATGGAATACCATGCTATTGGTGCTTGATTCAAACCATATAATGATTTATTTGGTAAAAAAATCTATTATTGTCTTCATGAGTGATGAAACCATCTGGGTTATCAATGTAAGATTTTTATTCATGATGTCCATTAAGAAATTATGACTTGACATTCATCTGGAAAAATATTTAATTTCGTTTACCAATTATGGCCTTAAATAATATAATTATTTCTGTACTTCTAGAAGGGAGAAAATTTTTCATTGATATCTATACCCTCTATCAGAGAGTATCCTTTGCAAATATTTCATGCTATTTTTCGAATCACAAAACCATTTTCATTCAATTTTTTTTTGCGAGAGACCAATTTGGTCCCATTGACATTATTATCATTTATTCTACCAAATTTTTCACAGAATTGATTATTCTCAATTTTTTTATGCAATGTATTCTATTCTTGAACCCTATTCTCATCGTCAGCTTCTTCATAAAATCATTTCGTCTCTACATGAGATATGTATGATGATTTTTGTAGAGTCTTCATCTTTGTAGTCTTCACTGGTGTGGTATGATCACCAATTATGTTATCCCTATAAATTTTAGCTCTTATTTCTGGCCTTTATCCAGACACTGATTTATTCTCTTCATCTGAGTCTTCTTCTGAAACAATTTATAGAGCTGAAGCATCTACTTATCCTCTTATCTCAACATCTCTATCCTTCTATGTCTGATCAAGTATTTCCTGATGATTAAGTTCATTTTCCACTATAGTCACATTATTAATTCCAATCATCTTTTCGATATTATTATTGAATAATTTTTATTCATTTCCTTTCATTGACTATGCATGACATATCACTTCATCCCCAAGGGATTCAAACATCCTATGATTCTTCTTATTGAGAATGAAACATTTAAATCTGAATGTTCAAATGTACTGTAATGATGGATTCGTTCCATACCATAGCTTTTATGGAATATTCAACTCATTTGGACAATGTAATGATTAATTTGAAATGTATACTCCTATCATTGCTACTTCTTTCCAGTATTTTTCCAGAAGGTCTTTCTCATGAAGCATTATTTTTTACATATTGTTAGCAATTGGATATCTTTTCTCAAATAATAAATTATGTTATGGAGTCCTTAATATATAAACGTGATTCCTTATCCCATTTGATTCGAGATAATCCTCCACATGGATATTTGTAAACTCGGTTCCATTATCTGTTTGAATTTTTATGATTTTCTCACCAAGCATCTTTTCACACTCTCGTCGATACCTTGTAATGAAACTGAACACTTCAAATTTATGAGTGGTTATTGAAACCCATTTTATTCTAGTATATTCATCAATTAATTAAACATAACATGTTTTCCTATTAATATCCATTGGGTAAATTGGCCTACACACATCAATATGTAGCAGCTCAAGAAATCTTGTTGACTTTTTCTCTTATTTATTATATGTCTTTAGAATGATGTTCCAATATTGATAGGCATCAAACATATGAGTAAGGTCATGTGATAATGTTGGGATATTTTTTGTTGAATCATAATTTACAAGATCTTCCTAGGATCCTAGGAAAATCTGCCCAGGTAGCTTATGGCATAACATGTTTTCCTCATCCTCGGACAAAAAAGCACACATCTTCTTCTCCACTTATGAGGTAGAGATTCCATTTATTACACATTACTTAGAACATAACATCAATTTCCATTGAATTTATGATAAATAATTTCAATAAAAAACTTTCGGCATGTCCAGATTCACATAATTGACTAATACTAATAATTTTGTGAGTAAGATACTTAACAACCAAGACATCTATTCGTCTCATGAATTTTCCTCCAAACATGGATTTACTTGAACCAATAATTTTCAAGCCCTCATCATTAATGAATCATAAAATATCATCTAAATAATACCATATTTTGGTTACTAGATTCTTATTTACCATCATATGGGATGTGTACCAACTATCAATTATTCATATCACTATGTGATCTGATTCATTGAACATAATTTCTGCAACCACGACCAACCCAACCCTTTTTTTGACCAAAGCCTTTGAATTAATAACTAAAATTCAATTTTAATATTTATATTAACCTTTTCATCCACAAAGGGGTCTTCGTTTCTCTTTTTATATGTTACTGGGAACTGTTCATGTTATCTTCTATCATATCATTTGGGTCTTTGTCTTCCAACAGTGAAACAATCAGATTGAACCGTGGTGGATGATTCCTCAAGATTCATTTCACAAACCTTATATATTCAATGGATTCTCCAATAACCTGCATGTTTTCATAAAAGTATTTATCCTGCCAAAGAATGCATCAACAGTCTCACTGGGATTTATTTTAAGATCTTCATACTTGTTCCATAAAACCTTCTGCTTTTCTTTTCAGACTTTTGTGTCACACTCATAAATATTTAACAAATTTTCCCACATTTCAGGTGATGTTTTATAGTACATCACCATCATTGAAATTTCATTTTATAGGGCTCCCACTGAAGAATTAAACCCATAAGCATCAGCATCCAATTTCCATCTTTCTACTTTCGATAAAGAACCACTATTATTGACAGCTGATATTCCATGCATAGCTACTGTGAAAACATCCATCCCAATAGATCAGAAGTATTGATGCATTCAATTCTTTCATAGTTGATAATTATTTCTATATATGTTCAGAATTACATTATGAATGACCAACTCCATTTCTTCTCCAGATAGAGAACCGCTGAATTTCAACCATTTTCTCATACACCCATTGTTAGGTCCACTAGGTCGAATACCCTGAGAGGGGGATTGAATCAGGGAATGATAAATTAAAATATTCTACCATTTGGATATTGTTTAATTGTTATAAAAAACATGATTCTCTCATCCCCACATAGCTATATACAAATAGATTATAAATCCTACACATGACACATCGATGTTTACAAGGTTTACCCTCACTGGGCTAGATCGATGGAGCATACAACGACAATTTTCTATTGTACCAAATTCATTAATGCTATCTACCCATAATGAGAACAACGATTTGGATGGATCTTCTATGCCTATTTATAATCCCTTTACAAGGTTTAGGGACTTCTCACTATATTCCAATGGGTAACTACCTATGCCTCTTTGTTTGTCCCACTTGTGGTGGAAATGGTCACCTCCTTCCTCTTCCTTATCTCAGTGATCTTTGGAATGAATCCAGTCACAATTTATTTACATTTTGGTAAATTAAACTTTATAGAAATTAGGTCCCTTAATTTTGATTAATTTTTATATCCTTAAATGTAGTTATATACTCTATTGAAGTTTCTTTTTCACCCACATATGGATTACAACTTCCCGGTTACCGCAAGGTACCAGAAAATACATTCACAAACTGAATTAAAGATTCTTCAAGATTCGTTGAGAAAATTAAAAAACAAATTCATCTACCACATACTGAGTACCTAGTTTGGTATTCAGAAGACCTCTTTTGTGTACCAATTCTGCCATTTCGAAATACCCTTCACCCATGAACTATCTTCGCCTTCACGATATCATACCGCTACAGTGTACCGACTCCATGAACCTCCTCTATGAAATTCCTCCTATCCATGAACCGTTCTATTTTAGTTGACTGCATTCATTTCTGTATACCATCATGCTCTCTCTATGTACGTATTAAAAAATTATCTCTAACATGTACCGGAGAATCCTCCTCCACCTACAATGTCTTAAGTGGACACGCCGTTCTACTTAAATCCTTCGGTGGAAATTCTTCTGCGAGAACCACTCTATCCTTTTTTGGATTATCCCTCACATACCACATTCTTACTTTTCCAAAATAATATACCAAAATATGTTCACTAATGATATTCGATCTCCAATGTAATTGGTGGGATTATAGTTTATTATATAAGAAAATATACCCCCTTAATCAACTAAATTGGGATTTACCAAATCATTAATCCGTCCTCCAATTCATAAATATTCTTCTGCCACTATAAAATGTAAACAAGCTACACACAAAATTTCGACAATGTCCATATACTACATTTTCTATTACATAGAAAATTGTCTCCAATATCATTAAGTAGTCTTCGTACCACACCGCCTCTCAGCCGCAAACCATTTTTGGTTTCTGGAACCGTATCCACATACCATTCTCATAGAACGACTTGGGGGATTTCTGCCCAACATTGTAGCATGTTCATATCCTACTATGATTAATATTTTTGTCAATATATTCTGATCCATGATGACAAAAATTAATACTTAATGATTTAAACAAGAAATAACATAAATTCCAACACAACTACTACAAACTACATATTGTGGGTGGAATACTTTTGCTCTTGGGGACATAACAACCAAGACCCATAAGAGATCAATGTTAGTTTATGCATAAAGATGCATCCCAATCCCAAATGAAAAGCATCACGAAACATCTTAAACATCAAAACATCCTTTAGATATTATAGAAAAAGGGAAATAATGAGCTCTCCTTCCAGATAGAAAAACTTTTCTAGTAACGTCTCACTCCACAAAAATTCCTAGACCTTCATAGTCATAGATTTGTATGGAGCTCCAACTCAAGAGAAATTAGGTTCAAATATGGGACCATGAAAACTGTGAATGTACACCACATTCATGGGTGATTCAAAAGATAAAATTTCACCATCCTTCAATGGGTCCACAACCATGCCCTACTATGACATCACATGCAGAAGGAAATGCTCCTCTCATGTCCATAAGTTATAATTTGAAATCATTCCATGGACCTGGTGGCATCAAAGAACCGACAAGATATCCTTAATATGGTAGAAATGTTCATCCACTAACTTTGTGTAGAAAAAAATTAGATCGATAAAAATGATGACATAATAGTCCCAAACACCATAGAAAAAGGAGTTCATAAGCCCCATTAACATGGTTGGTGAACTCACAACATAGAACAACATTATTGTAAACAAAAATATCCAATAAATGCACATGAAATTTTTATTTAGGATGCTTCCTTCCTTCACCCCCGTCTAGTGGTATCTAGAACATAAATCAATATTAAAAGAACATAATTACACTTTCATATAGTCAAAAAGATCTTTTATCCATGGAAGATGTTATCGGGTCCTGATTGTCACTTGATTCAACCTTTGGTAGTCGTTTCAGAACATCATACCACCATCTGCAGACATTTAAAACAAAACTGGATCATCCAAAGAATGCTCACTAGCTCAGATAAATACCTTATTCATAATATAATATATCTGAATCCTATACTCCTTCAATTGAGAAGGTGATATATGATAAAGAGCCATCGAAATTAATGAATTCTAGGGGTTCAGTTCTATTCTGGAATTCAACATTAAGTGGAGTGGGAAGGATCACAACCTCCACTGAAAAAACATCCATGATATTTACAAAAACACTACAAACCACTATAATTTCACCAACCACTGATTTTACTGATAAAACCACATATTGGCCATCTATATTTGAATACATGAACCTCCCTCAGAAGAAGTTTAAAATTTCATTAATTGAATACAACCATTTGATGTGGAGAATTATATCTCAATAATGCCACGACTGAAAAAAAAAATCCTCATAAGACGAATGTTTTCACACTATCATTATATTTCCCTAGAATAAATCAAGAAAGCTGGAATGACCTCCAAATTACATACTCAACAAAAGGGAAACATGAATCCTATATATTTCTATCATTATATAAGGTTCTATATATGGGACAATGAAGGAGTGGGGAACTCCTAAATCAATTAAGAAACATGCATTGGTACTATAAAAATTGATCGTACCTCTAATGATCTCCATTACAGGGGATGATGTAGCCTCTGATTCGTGAAACAATCCACACCCATATCCTATTCCCCTCTATTGAAGTCAGAATCCAGAACCATGCCTAGGATGATGATGTTGTGGGACATCCAGAGGTCTTCCCCTATGTGCTCCATCTCCATTAGGTAGATCATGAGCCTATGGTCCTTATTACAGCTAAAACGACATAGCTAGAAACTACTATTGAGGCGTGTGAAAAACCTATCGACACCCAACATAAAAATCACAAAAAACCCCTGGGAAATTTTTATGAAGATATTCATGGAATCCATAGAAGAAACACATCAGAAAAAATCACAAACAAATCATGAGGACTAGATGGTCTAAAGGGAAGCATTTGGGATAGACCCCCTACTAAAAGAAACCTTGAGGTTCTTGGAGCCTAAGACCAACCATCGACAACCCTACCTATTGATGAACTATGATATATCCCATCTTGTGGGAGAAATTATGATGAGCTAATCTGCTGGATCACCTCTTCCTTCTTCTAAACCTACAGATTCATTGTAAACCTTTAAAAGAGTAATAAAAAAACTGGATCGACGGATAAAGTTCCTCCCCATGATGTCTCATTCAATTATACTCATTTGGAATGTGATTTCATGGATAAAAGTCTATCCTTAAATGTGATACATATATCTAATACCATAATAGTTTAATTTTTTAGGTAGAGTATCTCCCACCTCTTCTTAGCTTTCAAGATCAATGAAACGAGTTATCCACTGACCTTATTCTTTAATGAGACCCACAAAACATCAGCCTTGTTCCACTCCCATAGGTAGAATAACCACCACTAACATGATGCTCCTCACAAATGAATAAGCATCAAAGGATTCCAGTACTCAATTAGGGACCAGACCAAGATGAAGTTTATCTCAAAATAATTATTCTAGCTCTCTGTCTATATTTCAAAAACATTGTACTTGTACATTCCCAAAGCATTCTACTTGAAAGAACATAATGTTATCTACACCCGGGCATCCTGCTCCATTAGATCAACCCTCAACCGATCAGCCTGAATAGAATACTAATCCTAAACCACCTAATTGTCTTGTAGAAGATGACCATTTGGAATAATGGAATGTTAAATATGCAATTAATATGCCCGAAAAAATATGATATTTTCATTATGAGTTATTTTGACTCATTTTAAATCATTTCATGTAATTAATTATAAATTTAAAAAAACACCCAATTTAGACAAGAGCACATATAATTTTGAAGAATGTACTGTTCCTAGCTTATCTACCCTACAACGGTTTTAGCATCACTTTTTCATTCAGTAGGCTGATAGGCCATGAAATAGATCTAGGGGCCCTATAATTATTTTTCTGATAAATTATTCCCTAGCCTATGTCACACATCATGATTGCATAATATTTTTCCAAACCATACCATGAAATCATCACTATGACTAACTCCAAAATCCATTCAATATCTCAAAAACCACCTCTATTACCAATAAATCATGACCGTATCCCTCCAATGATAAACACACATGAGGTGGATATGAATAAAAAGAGATAAAAACCCCTAAGTCCCACCTCTATCATGCCTTAGGGCGGTGACTAGCACAAAGGGCATGAAATATCACCAAATGGTATGCATGATTCTTTTTTGGAAAAAGAGAAGATCAGGAGAAAATGTAGTTTCCCCCCTTAAAAACTCCATGATATATATGAAAAATCAACATGCATCCCACATGCATGTTTAATAGAAAACTGTTACAACTGCAATAAAAACTCAATGTAAATTACACAAAAGAATGGTAATTTAGAGAATAAGTAACTATCAAAATGACCAAGATAGTAATTACCAACATGGTCTATGTAATCCTCCATTAAATCTGATATTATTTTTATATAAATTGTATGACTATAAATGTATACTTTTCTAGAAAAACCTAGTTCTCCTTCACATAAGTGAAAAAGGAAAATAATAATTTCCTTATGAGAAAAAGAGTAGAAACAAACAACACTTATAGGTATACTAAGCATCACAAAATCCCCATGTTAGTGTCACCCTATAATTGACCTCATGTAAATTAATATAGTATGAATATTGGTGATTTGTGTACCCATCACCACATCACTTTGGTTTAACTGCTATTTTCTAACTGAAAATTTCCTCGAGATCCAACCTATTCTGAATGAACCACTTCACATCCTACCCGACCACACCTAGGACACCCAAGTAATCCTTGTACCTTATTCTAGGCCATGATCCATATCACATCCTTACTGTATACACTTAGTCCACAACCAAAACCTCATCCCATCCCCTAGTCCACGAGGCACATCACATCCTTCCCGCAAACACCTGGTCCTCAACCCACAGATCATCTCATCATATGGTCCACGAGCGACCTCACATCCCATCTTGAAGACACATGGGATATCAAAACTCAAATAATCTAGAATACTCATAGAAAAATACACCCCATATAATCTAGAAAACATATAATATTGAACAAGTCACTCGCACAAACCTTTTCTTCACAAACCACATCCTTCCAAAAGAATATTGACTTATCAATGACTAGAAAAAGGGTCAATGAATGGAGGTTTCCCAACCATCCATCCTCCTATATAGTTTTTTATGAATCACACCCTCTGCAATGATGATGGGTGTGTTCGGAACATAATTATTAACTAGGTTTGGGTGAATATAGAAATAAAAAGAATATACAATGTATTTATATATAGCATCATGAACTCAAGAAAAATCTGAACGAATTCACAATAAAAACAATAAAACTGACAAGATGAACCTACATTTATACAACTTCAACATGAATTTATTTATATCAGAAACTGTCAATTATAAATTTGATAAATTTATATTTCATAAAAATGATCCTTCAATTGACACCAATTCATTAAATTATTTTCTTTACCCACAGTTAATCAAAAAACCCATCATTTAAATTTCTATCAACAAACTAAACCCCATTAACCATACCAAATCATTTCATCTTGAAATTATTAAGAATCAATTTATTCCATCACTACATGAGATTCTATTAGGCACATAATATACCAATTAATATATTGTGCCATAATATCACCCTTTAACACCAATAGATTACATAACATATACAGATCCTTAGACATGGGGTGAATCGTTATGCATGTTTTTAATAGAGAACCACACAAGAAAACCTCTAACATCAACATTCATCAATGCCATCCTATAAAATCATTACTCTCAATATATAAAACGTCTAAGTCACTGCCACACCCAGTAGAACGTCTCATTAGAACCATTTTTTGGTATCCCTACAACACAACCACACCACACCCTTCAAAACACCACCATAAAACCACATACATTCACTTCACCACAGATCACCATACATCGAACCACACATCACAATGACACAAAAACGTATTTTATTTTAAAAAATGATGTATTAATCTAATTATACTTCATAAATTGTGGTGGTGATCAGAAAATCCATAAGATACTGGGGGATCAGTTTATTTAACTGAATATATGTGGTTAACAAATTTAACACAAAGGTGTTCATGGGAAACAAGAAATATACATTAAAAACCTATCCCGTGTGAAAAATATCCATGATATCCATGTGGTTCCATGGGTCGTTATTTTATATAGATCAAAATTTCAATGGGAAATGGAAAACAACTAGAACTAGAATCACTTTTCCCCAACCCACTTGAATATTAACAAAAGATAATTAAATTCTATTTATTAATTAGTTTTTAATTATCACAATATGGGAATCATTCATATACCCATCATGTATAATACACAATAGATATTGACGAAGGAAACCATACCTGGAAAATGAAAAAATCTACACATGTCTATTGCTCTAATATAGGAGCGCACATATGTAATGATAGAACACCAGGGGAACATCATCTATAAACCACATTCTGATTGCATGACTCCTAATGGAATATGAACTCTAGGAATCCAATACTAAGCGAAAAAAATAAACAAGAATAGTATACAAGGGTATCTTGTCATGGGAAATATCTATATAGTGAATTAATATTTTTTGATTTTCTGTTAAAATAGAATATATGAAATATAATGTGTTTTGTTTCTATGAAAAACCCCTTTGAATCATATAAAATTAATATTTTATTTATAAGATATTAATTGGGATTAATACCATTCAAATTAGTCAATAATGATGTTTTATATCAAAGGAGACATCAGAAGGGGAAAATTTTGAATAATAAAAATTGTTTCATGAAAAGCCTTTGGGAGAGCCACCATTAAGAGAGGAAACTTTTGAAGATGAATCACTCATGAATCAGCATTTGCGATCTACCATTTGGAGAGATAAAATATGATGATTCATCGCAGGCTAGTGACCACCTACAAGTGATGCCAGGGTGAGAGACCGCCATTGAGTCACTGCCAGGGTGTTCCACTTCCATTAAGTGACTACTAGTGTGACACCTATAGGGTAAGACCACTACTATTACACAAAAAGGGTTACCACTCTAAGTTGAAATGGTCATGGTGACACCATTGGCATGAGTCACCATTTGAAAAATTGTAAAACTGGGAATTTCTAAAAGTGATGATAAGAGTAACCTTGATCTCTCAGAACTCCTCAAACACAAGATTATCAAAATTTAATGGTCTATAATAGACTCTGAAATTAAAGTTTATTTTAATTGAGAGAGAAATATGGTTGAAACATAGTGTTGTGTGCATTAGATCTTAATGAATATATTCAATTTGTTTATTAAAAATATTTTAATATCTCATTTTTTTACATTATATTATAATAAATAGGTATCTTGTAATATACAACATCGAAAAGAATTTTCCTCATAAAAAATTGTAGAGAATTATATTTACGTTCCCTTATAAAATTATTCCTTGTAATTTATTTTTGATCTCGATAATCAATTTTATCAAATATTTAAATGCTACTATTTTATATAGAATGCATATAAATGGAAAATAAAAAATTACCATGAATGATGTAAATGAAAACTAAATTGTTTGTTTTGAATAACATTTAGCCAGTTTCAAATGTAACAATATTAGTGGAAATTAATGAAAATGGATTGGATGGGAAGTGTAAATAATTATGGAGACAAATGATAATAATCTGTTTTTAGGAATCGAATGTTCAATATAATTTTGACGTTATAAAAACCATAAACAATATTTGAGTTAAATGGCCATTTATTCCTCAGATATGAAGTCAATTAGGTAATAGTTTTTTCAATATCAAATTTTTATAGTTGAGGAATTCCATTCCAATATTTACCTAGATAATAAGGAAATATATACAGTACATTTATATTTTCATCCAACAATAATATCCACCACAATATCATATTTTTTTAAAAATTGATAGAATTCAAGAAGTATTTTTATGTGTGAACCACTAAAATTATCATCTAATGGATCACTTAATCCACAAATTAGTAATAAGTAATTCCCCCTCTCTATCATAATCCCAAAATGGTTAAAACCTATTTTTCTAATATAATATATTAACCTATAATACAAAAATGGTAATTACCAATTATAAACATGATCATTTAAATTTGAGTCTATCCTTAAAACCATTAATCATACATCACTAAAAATTTAATATAATTATTCAATAAAAATTATTTACATTAATATAAATGGTTATATATAACTAAATTCAATAAAAAATTTTCCTAAATAATATTAGTCCCTACAAAATAAATTTTCATAAAAACTCAAAAGGGATATCCATGAGTTTTTACATGTGATAAATGGTAATCTCATTGAAAAATTATGTTATCTGTATCTCATATGATTATATAATAGGTGTTCATATATAATAATGAAATTAACACCGTTCATAGATAATTCATGGAAATTCTATCCAAAATCAAAATAGTTCAATTGTATTTATGAAGTAATTATTGAATCCCAATACATCAATACATCCAAACATGTAATTAATGATTAGGTATAACATAGTTAAAAACATGGCCTCCAGGAAATAAATTATATTACAGAATTGATTCAGATAATTCCAATTTTTTTCATATAAAATAAAAACATTCCAAGGATATTCATTTAACAATTTCCACTAATTTCTCAGCAAAATCATCATCACATTAATTTTTTATCTCATTATAGGTTATTTAACCCCCTTCTTATCATGTAGAAAGTCTAATTCATTAAAATATGTTTAGTACCACATGATCATTCATAAAAGTATATCCACCTTTTATTTGACTTGTTAAAAATATATTATAAGTTGAAATTTTTAATCATATATTGTGATAGTAGATTAGGAATAATAAAAATATATTTCCTTAGATTCATCATCTCGTATAGTTTCTCTTAATCACTAAAGTGTTCATCAAATTCATTTTTTAAATAATTTTCCAGTTTAATTACATTAAAAAATATTATATTAAGAGTAGAAATAATCAATGTGGGAATCATAAAAATAATGAAAAATCCTTTTTCGCAACACTTAATCAGGACAATAGATTTTCATTCAAGGAAAATATTTACTTATCCTATGATATCGATGGTAAAGACCTATTTAAATAATTCATGATTGTATGTAATCAATATAAGAATTTAAAAATAATTTCCCCTAGGAATTACAATCTAGGTGTGTGGTAAGGCCCATTTTCATGTGCTAGGTAATGTTCAACTAATGAATAATACAATTTTGGAGTTATAGAAATTTGTTTCATCTATTACAAAACCACATACAAATTTAACACTCATAATAACATTCAATTTCACATAAATCACTCTCTATATACATCACCAACATCTGATGACATTTTAATATTCATATAATTGTTCATAGAATTTTCCCTAGGGTTCTCACTAATATTGTCTCATCATAATAATGAAAGGATAAATATAAATTTCCTCTAATACAAAGTTTAGATTCCTAATCCTCATTAATATATTTTACTTTATTCATAATAATAAATATTCAATTAAAAAAATTTAAGAATAGTATCAACCTATTGTCTTGGGGAGACATAGTACATATGAAACCAAATGAAACTCTGATCAGACATCATTATTTTATCCAATAGAATAAAATTCTTAAATCCATTTTAACACATATGACAATATGGGATAACACAGGGAATATATAATGAAATGGGGTGACAAACATCTCAGTTTGTGAAATAATAAGATAAGAGTGTTGAAATTTGAATCAATGTTATATTATGATATCATAAAATTGATGGTAGATGTGTAATAAAGTATAGATCTATATCCTTTTCTTACGATTTTTCTTGCTAGTTTATAGGTATTATTTTTTTAATATGTTGTGAAAAAATTATTTGCATTTTACATTTGGTTGCGTTTTGGTGAATTTTATAGGGAAAAGGGAGAAAAGGTAAGGGGGAAGTTCAGGGATGTCACATGGTTTTCAAAATCGTGCACCCTAACACAACAATATATGAAATCTTGGATAGTGATAATAGTCATATAGGACATGAAATATGTCAACCAATGTTCCCTAAAAGTAGAAATTGATCACCCCTATGCATAGGAACAACGATAGGGCACACAATCTAGGGAATCTCTGAGCCCCTCCACAACAAACCATGTGGATGGTTTTAATTAAGAATAAATGATATTTTAAAACAAATTAACCCCAATATTATCAAAAAATAAATCCACACTCAACCCATAATGGTTAATATTTATTTTGGAGGCTCAAGGGTTATTTCATTCGGAACCCGAACTTAGTTTCTCGTTGTTCATTGTCTATATTGATGATCTACACCTTCCCTAGTAAGATGATCTAATCTTGTATGGTTTCATTAATCTCTACTAGATCCACCTCACATAAAGAGGGAATATATTCAATTCATTATTGTATCTACACATAGAATATTTGGATTATGATTGGTATATAATTATTTAGAGTTTTTGGAAATAAAACATTTTCTTCATCATGTCCTTGATTGATCCTTATCAAATTGGGGATTTTCATTGGGTTATTTATCATCAACTCATTGAGGTATGTGGTCTAAAATAAAAATTCCTAAGTCAGGATTTTTATTAAGTTCATGTAAATAAAAAATTTATATAATATGTTTACAAAATTAGTTCTTGTTTGTAATAATTAATTTTTTTAATTAATTAATTTAGGAGCAGTGAAATTATAGATTTTGGGATTACAGAATTAGATAATTAGCTATTGAATTGATGATTTTATACTATGAAGGTTTATTTGAGATAATTAATTATAAAATTTATTATCTAATATTTTAATTTTTCATTTGAATAATTAGTTGTATAATTATTTACTAGATATTGAGATTGTTGATTTGAATAATTTAATGTTTAATTAATGATGATATATAGAGATTACTTATTTGAGTATTTAATTGTATGCAGAATTATGAGATATTGAGATTGTTTATTTTAATAATTAATTGTCTAATTTATTCTGAGATATTTATTTTTTAAAATTAATATAAATATTTAAGTAATTAATTAATGATGTATTTGGATTTTGAATGAGAATATATTTTGGTATTTAATTATAAGATATTTAAATAGTTAATGTTTGATGAATTAGATGGGATATTGAATTGATTGATTTTGAAAATTTAATATATGAATTGTTTGGGGATATTTTATTGCTTTATATGGAATTATTAATTTTGTAATTAGTTGGATTCCGACCTCACATCCATGTCATAGGTTGCTACTATCTCCCTTACAGTTCATCACTCATAGAAAATAGATACTACTCAATAGAGTAATTAATTACACTTGAAGCATAATCTGATAATACTAGCCCTAATTTATCATGTTCAATTAATTGTGGAATTAAAAAATGTAATTTACTTGAATAATCAATTGGTTAATAAATTGAAGGCGATGATTTTGATTAATTAGGTTTGTAATTGTCTCATGGAGTTGACGTGAATAATTAGTTTTGAATTAATTGATTGGATTGAATGACATTAATTAACTTTGAATGAATTTATCGATATACAGTAATTATGAAATTGTAATGATTATTTATTTAATTTTGTTTGATATATTTTCGTTGTTGAAGTGGGATAAATTATTACGAAATTAAATATGTCCTCATTAATTATAATATGGACCTGTTTTCAAGTAATATAAATTATGAATACTTTCACGTTCATTAAAGTGTGAAATTAGAAATGGATATATAGTCATTGAACTGAGATGTTTTTAATGGTAACATGATCATTAAATTGAGATTTTATGAATGCTTACTTGGTCATTCAATTTGAAAAGTAGGAATGGTAACATGATCATTCATCTCTGAAATTATTAATGGTATCTATGTTATTAAAATATAACAAAATAATGGTGACATGGGAATTCATTTATAAATTATTTATTGGTATAAATGTAATTATGATTTTTGATATCCATTTGGAATAGTTCAGACTCCATCATATGTAATTTTAGGTATTGAGATATGGGTGTATAATGTGACTTTGTGTTTTTTGTTTTTAAATAAAGAATAAATTATTATATGATATGTGTTTACATACATATTTTAATTATTTATTAATAAAAATACATATATATATATATATTGACTGTGTATTTTTTTAGATTTTGTCTGTGGGGACATATGGAGTTTTACTCACACCCTAATCATGTTCCCTTATCGTTACACAAATATACATCATTAATATCAAGATACTATTAAGGAAACGACCCTATGTTAGATGGGTGAGTTGTGGTAGATAGTGGTTGGTTTAAAAGGGACATATAATGAGACCCTCTTAAGAGTTATCAATGTATTTAATTTTGAGATGAATTGTGACACATGGCATGTAATTTATCATGTATTATCATTTGTTTAGTTGATATTGTATTTATTGTTTTGGGAATCAGGTCGTACTTTTATTTTCGGGTTATTCATATATCATTGGTTATGGTTCATTGTTTTACAATGGAGTACTACTCTAAAAAAGATGGTATAGTTTCCCAATTTCTGGAATTAGTCCCAGGCTTCAAGTCATAATACTATATCGTATGGGGAGGTAAGCATGAGGTTATAGAACCAATCACCTCAGGGAACCAATATGTGGTACCTTGTTCGGGATCTTACAAAGTGGATTCAAATGAGTTTTATTTAATTTTCTTATATTAGACTATATGGGAATATTAAACATTTGACTAAGAAAAATTGGGCCTTGATTATGAGCTCATTCATGGAATTAGCTAACACATGTATGGGTAAAACCCATGCAATAAGGGTGGGACTGTTGTCATTGTTTTTTCTATTACTATTAAATTTTATTTCTATTTGGGTGCCACACATTTTGTGTGATGTATTATTATTTATGAGTTTCTGATTTTTAACTCATTCACTCATAAAGAATGAGATATGATTATCCATGAATAATTCTAGAAACTCATTGTTATTTTGTGAAATTCAAAATTGTAGTCGTGCAAGATAATATTGATTTTTGATTTGTTCTCGTACTTTAATTTTATACATTTATTTTGGAATTGAGATGAAAATTCATCATATATGAAATTGAAATTGAGTGTAAAATTTATCTATTATGGGAATAAATGGGTGCCTAATGAAAATAACGGAAATTAAAAATGGGTTTACCATTATTACTTAAGTATAGGTGTAAAATTGTTTAGGGCAGTGATGAAACAACGGTTTTGATAGTGTGGATGGGTTTTAGGGAAGTGACACCAAGGGTATGGGCGTGATCACTTATTTGGGATTATTGCTATATGGAATGGTATTTATTAGATAGAGTCTTGGTGTACTTCCAATCTCCCAAAGATCATTCCCTATACCTTGTCATCATCGTAAGTACACCGAGAGAGAATGGTAATACTTCATGATACTTAAGAATTTTATCTGCAGGGATAAGGAACCATAAAAAAGTATTTTCCTATGTAGAACGTTTCTGGAAAAAATATTTGGTGGGTAGTGAACTAATTTTCATTCTTGAATGAGGTTCTTATGGATTTTTTGTGTTAATAATTGTTAAGGGTGTCACTGTTTGATGCTTTAAATGGGTGTTGCTTTATGTTTTAGATTTTCATTCTCAATTATGGTTGATACATCTATGCCCATATCATGGGCTCTATTCGGTAGGGGCATAAGCTAATATCATAGGTATTATTTGAGGAATGTAAATAAAACAACACACATAAGTGGGGGATATATGTGTCAGTAATATATGAATCCTTTGAGAAGAATCCAATTCATGTGTTGGATCATAGTGAGAGAGTGTTGTGATGGAATACCATGCTAATAATTCATTTATTTTTATAAAAGGGTACGGTTAAGGACGAATCATGGTGGTGAGAAGAATATAGTTGTTCTCCATAGCATAATTTTTTTTAATCTAAATAGTATAGATTATTTGGAGAACGACTCGTGGAAGAGTTCTAATAAGGTGGGAGATTCTAAAACACCATCCTCTTTTGGATATGCCATGATCTCATTTAACAATTGACTTTTTTCATTGTGTAGAGTTCTTTTGGTTGATTTTTTTACCATTGGCTATGTTTCTGTGAAAATTTAAAAAACATGATAGAAATAGGGATGTTCACAGTTGGTGTACAGATATCCATAATCAGTCTCCAAAACCTAGAAAACTAAGAAATACATGACTGAGAGGTTTTGTTTGGTTGGCCCGCATTATTTCAAACTAGTAGATCTAAAATGGTACATATGGAACCCCCAAGAGGAGGCACAAGATTAAAGTTACTTGTTTGGGGAAACTGTGCACCCCAACCATGGTTATCATGAATGCAGTTTAAATAAACATAGAAATTTGTTTTTATGATTGCAAAATCCCAATAATTACCACAAATATACCCCCACAAATCTACTAATAGATTCAATCAATTTTTGAGGCCCCGAGGTGCCTCCTTTTGGATCCCAAACTCTAATCATGGTTCGGATGGAGGATATACACCTTCCTTAAAAAAGTTATTTAATCACATGTTGTTTTCTTTTTCTATCTCGTATCTGCATCATCATCCAAAGGTAAGATGTCCACCTTCATTGTAGATCTATATCTAGAATTTTTTGATATTTATTTTTCAATATTGAATTAGGATTTTTAGTTCTAGATTGGATTATTTATAACATTTTTCATTGAATAGACTCACATTGGGGTATTCTAATGGGTGATCACTCATCAATGAAAGGGGGTATGTGGTCTATAATTAAAATTCAAATGTCATGGATGAAATTAGGGGTATGTTATTTTAAAATTGGTTTTCAATTGTTATCAATTTAGTTAGTGATTGGTTTAATTATTTTTGGGAATTAATTAATTGTGGAGATGTGTGATAGGGGATTTGGGGATTATAGATTTATATAATTAATTATTGAATTAATTTTGAGATATTGAGATTATTGATTAAAGGTAATTAATTTATGTATTAATTATCAGATATTGATATTGGTGACATGAATAATTAATAATAGAATTAGATATGATATATTTATATTGTTGATTTGAATAACTATATATAGAATAAATTAATTTTAATTTTAATTTTAAGTTTTAATAATTAATTATACAATTAATTTTGATATATTGATATTGTTGATTTGAATAACTAACTACGGAATTAGTTATGATTTATTGATATTTGAGAATTGAGATAAATATTTATGGAATTTGTTATGATGTATTGATATTTTAAACGAGATAAATTATTATGAATTTAATTATGGGTTATTGAATTGGTTGATGTTGATAAATTAATTAGGGGCATTGAATTGATTGAGTTGGGATAATTAATTGATAAATTAATAGGGTATATGGAATTGATTGATATGGAATAATTAATAAATGAAATAAATGGGGATATTAAATTAATTAAGAAAGAAATTTTAACTGATTAATTAATTACGGATATAGAATTAATTGAGATGGAAAAATTGTTGATTAATTAATTCGGAATATTGAATTTATTAAGTAAGTACAACAATTTAAGAATTAATTGGGGGATATCTTCTAGATTGAGATGGTATAATTAATTGATGAATTAATATGGAAATTGAATTAATTTCTATGAGATAATTAATTTATGTATTAAATATTCAGTTATTTGGAATGTGGATCTTGAATTATTTATTGATAAATTAATTATGGGAAAGCTGCTAATGTAAATTTGATTAATCAATTATGGAATTAATTAATGATATTGACTTAAATAATTAATTAGTGAATTAATTGAAGAGTATAAATGGGATTAGATAATTTAAGAATTAATTAATTCAATTAATGTAAAAATTACTAGTTAATTAATTACCGGGATTGAATATTATTAATTATTTATTTAATTGATTGATGGAATTGGAATAAGAAATTAATTTTTGTCTTTATTAAACTAATTGAATGTGATAAATTAATTTGGTAATTAATTAATCTAGTTGATTTGAACAATTAATTTGTGAATTAATTGAATGAGTTAAATGATAATAATTATCGGAGGAATTAATTAATTTAATTGATCTCAATAATTAATTAATTAATCAATTGAAGTGATTGAATCTGAATAATTTTTTATTGAATTAATTAAAAAAATTACATGAAAATATAATTTTTGTGTTAATTGATGTGATTAAATGTGAATAACAAATTATTGTAATAATTAATTGGGATGACATTAATAATTAATTGGACAATTAATTGATGTGATTGAATGTAAAGACCCAGAAATTTCAAGGGAATTCTTTTTCTTAATTTCTTTGAGATTTTACAAGAATGCAGTTTCTGACGGCACCTGATTCCGAGGTCCGGTGTGCCCGGAATCAATTTCCGAAGTTTAGCTTGGGTACGTTCAGTGAATGAACGAGCAGGTTTTTCTATCTTTTGAACCGGTGCTCGGAATCGAAATTTGAGGGTACTGATAAAACTGCAGCGCCGGTAATTGCTTAGGTGGACTTTTCCAGAAGGTGCGTTTGCTCGGGAGGAGTTGTTAAAAAAAGGGGAGTTAAATGTGAAGTAATAAAATTGTGTTACAATTTTATTTCATATTCTAAGTTGTTATAACCTATGTGTGGAAGTTGGGTGGGACCTACTTCCTGTTAACTACCCTTGAGAGAATAATGGTGGGGTGGGGCCCACAGGATCCCAACCCGTCACATTACCTAACTCATCTAAACCCCCCACTTAAGATGTGTAACTCATCTTAACCATTGAACTTCCCATTAATTGGGTTACTTTCCCTCTCCTCACATTAATCATGCCAACACACTAATACAATTAAAGGATTTATGTTTTTGAATTTTGAACTCATATAATGACTTAATAAAATAAGAATATCTTAATTTATTTATTGGGGGTTAGATTGGCTGTGTTGAGGATTAGAGGAGAGAGCTATAAGTCTCTTGAAGAACGTCATCTACTCCGGAGAAGAACGTCTTCATCCTCAACAAATAACGACAACACTTCGTCAAGGTTCTTCGACTCGACGACCCAGTATCTTCGGACCACTTCTTCCTCCATGACAAAGGAGGAGGCACCGATGCGGAAACTCGCCAATGACCTTCCGTTCCTTCTCCTCTCCGCAACTGGTGTGAGACGTCTTTCCCTTCTTGGATGCACGCCAACGCCGTCATCGAAACCACCCCCACGACGCTAGCTTCCGCAAACATCCTTTGAGGTAGGGAATTAATTTGTGAATATTAATGAACCCATTCTTATTCCCTTATAAAACAAAGAATGCAGATAAACTAAATATTAAGTTCAACCGTGAAGGAATATGTTTGCGGGTTGGGAATTCTTGATTTTGGGGAAAACCGTATGGGTAATTTATTTGTTCGTAAATTCTTTGTCGTTCATCGACTTCTTTTTTGCCGCCTGTTATCGTAATAACAAGAGAAGGTCAGATCACACGAACACGGCCGACCCTCCTCCCCCCTTCGATGTTGTTTTTGTTTAGGCACGAACGAAGTAGGAGCGATGCAACGACAATGCACGGAATCAGGAAGAAACACGGTGAAGAAACGTGGCGTCGTTGCGCCGCGCTGTGGAGGACGAACAAAGCCGTCGCACCGTCGCGCCACACCGGACAACCACAAAGAGGCTGTGATTTGTTATTTCGACGTACAGATCGTCGGGAGATGAAGAATCAGGCCGTAGAGGCGATTTAATTCCATCGCTGTAATGGTCGGGTCCTGGGAGGACCATTGGAGAAGACGAGAGGCGAAACGGAACACCGGAGCGCGTTCGGTGGTCCGCAGAAGGCGGCGGCGGGGGGTCGCCGGAATAGGACCGCCGCGGCTGAGTCGCGGCGGCGGCAAAACCGGAACGGCTTAGCCGTTCCGGAGGCAGAGCGGCGCGCCATTAAGCCGCGCCGGTTTTTCTGCAACCGGGGGGGGTGGGGTAACCTTCGCACCCACTGGCCACGCGGGCGCCGCGCCAGCGCCAGGCCAGCCGGCTACCCAGGCCGGGCGGGGCCGTGCCCACCGGGCCGGGCCGCGCCCTGTTGGGCCAGACCCAGACCCGGGTCGTGTCGACTTGGTTCGGGCCGACTCGAGGGGGGGGGTCGGGCCGGGACGGACCGGGCCCGAACCACTTATTTTTGGACAGTTTCGTTCAAAACATCATAACATGCGCTACAAACCTCCGATAGACGTACCATCAGTTGAAATGTGATCCTTGGTTCGAATCAGTCTTTTCAGTATATTACACTCAAGGTTTCAGAGAACATTGGGTACGGCCGAGTTGGTTCGAACACGAAACCAACCGGGCCCTTAGAGCGGAAACACTTATATCTTGATCTCTGGATGTCTGATTGACGTGACGTCGACTTTGTTTGATTCCACTTGATGAGATGGAAATTTTGGCATACTTATCCTGAGTTTTGGATGCAGTTGGATAGTTGTTGGGTTGGATTGTTCCAGAAATCCAACTGGGCCCCTAAAACGAAAAAGCTGATAACATTCAGACCAGACATCCGTTTGAAAACACGTTAGCGGTGTTGGTGATCATGTTCAGAAACGGTCCCTATGATTATACCCTATGAGAGTTCGGTGTACAGTTGAGATATGGCCGAGTTGGTTCGTACACGAAACCATCCGGGCCCCTGGGACGAAAAGGTTAATAACTCACAGACCGGGCACCCGATTGACGCACCGTCCGTTGTGTTGAGACCCCTTTGACGAGGCAGTCCTTTGAGATACTTCTTCATGGGTCTTTGTGATACTTGGAGTATCGACCAGTAGCTCGTGGATCGGACCCTCCTAGAGGCAATCATACGGAGTACGGAGACCGTGTAGCCGGCTGAGACCTGACGACTGCTTGACCGAATCGACTTGGAGTGAGTCGACTGGCCTGGTGGACGGAGCACTACTTTGTTTCGGTGAAGACCCATGGCGGACGAAGCACTATAGTGTTTGGGTGTAGACTCGCGTTACTCATCCAAAGAGTACCACTTCAGGCTATTAGGGGGTGTGCACTACTGTGTTTGGGTGGCAGACCCCGGCAGGAAGTACTATTGTGTTTGGGAGGCTGACCCGCGGTACTTGACAGGAGGAGTACCTCAGCAGTCTTAGGATAGTGAGCAGTACCTCGGAGTCGTGACAGGATCACTGTACACTCTAGAGACACGGCTCCTCAGCAGTTACAGTTTCAATAATGAAAATCTTGGTTTGAGATGAGTCTATGACATTTGTGTTTACCTCATGATTGAGATGGGTCACTTGATAACTTTGGTATATGTATGGGCATATACCTGGGTGGTGGTTATCCATTGATTTCATAACCTTTGTGTTTCCTCATGATTGAGATGGGTTACTTGATAACTTATGTATAAGTATGGGATTATACCTAAGTAAGGGTTATCTGTTGATATCATTCTTTGTGGTTATCCTTGTTGGATTTAGTGAGACCTTGAGGATCGCGGGGTCCCTACTATGTATCGTTATACTCACCCCTACACGGGCTATGCCCGCACCTCGTTGTGTTGGTTGTAGCTGACGGGAAGCGCTGACAGAGGCCAAGTGTTCGAGGGCTTGACGGTACCCATAGGTGGATCTCACGTCGAGTCAGTATCCGAAGGTGGACTTCAAGAAGTGACGATATTAAGAGGAGGTTGGCGGGCGAGAGCGTGGTGGAGGCTATCTGCAACTACCCTTCAGGTAGGATCCGTGGTGGACGATCCAAGAGCTGCGCTATCTGTACCTACCCTTCAGGTAGGATCCAAGGAGGACGACCCAGGAGCTGCTTCCATTCTTCCAGCTGTTTGTATTTTTTCTATTGTACATTCATTCAGTTGTAGTTGTACGTTCAGTTGGGTTTGAATTCTGGCCCATTTACTTTTCAGCACTTTCATTTGTACTTAGTTTATTACTTCCTCTTGTTATCTGGGATGTTTTGTTTACTTTTATAAAGGAAATGCCTTCCCAGTTATCCAGATTTATGCCTTTGGTGATAGTCTCCATCCCCTGGCCTATGGAAGGAGAGTTTGGGGTAGTCACGGCATGGGCCCTGAGGACGGGTCGTGACAAATTGGTATCAGAGGAGTCCGGTTCTACCACAGATTTAAGGACTCTGATCTTTTTCTATGTGAAGCAACAGTGTTAAGGGTAGCAAGTGTGGTCTTCAGTTCAAGGAGTTCAGTGTTAGTGTGGAGGCTGACGTATCCATACACCAGGACCCTGACTTATGATTTCTGACTTTGTGCACGAAAACACTTATTGCGTGTGTTTTTTCAAAGTTTTAAAGTCAGATCAAACAAGGTTTGCTCACCAGGTATAAATCGTTTGACCGTGTCACATCTGTTCAAGATGTATCCACGCAGACAGTCAGTTGAAGTTTCTAGAGAGTACTCGATGACGGCTCACCAAGCAACGAGGCTCCGGTGCAGGGCCCTTTTTACTATGTTGGCAGCCTCGGGTGGTGTACCAGCAGCACCACCACCTGTTGGGCAGTAGATGCCACCAGCCATACTAGCGAACTGTGCACGTTGGCAGAGCGCGATGCACGAGTTCCAGTAGTAGAGGCCTCTGAGGTTATGAGGTGAGGTAGATTTCCAGACAGCGGAGCACTGGTTGGAGGCGATTGCTAGGGTTTTTTGCCTACCAGAGACATCAGAGGAGTGGATGGTGGACTTGGCTACAAGAGTTTTCCAGTGAGTGACCATGAGGATGGTCCACATAGCGATGAGGCTTCGGTACGCGGACCGATGCCTGAGATAGTGCCTTCGGGTAGTGTGTCAACTATACATCACTACTTGTTGGTCTGCAGTTACTACCGGCGGTACCGGTAGGTGACACATGTAGGCTTACTACCTTACATGTGTTCCAACACCAGATACCCTCATGTTCCAAGGATACCTGACTCACAGGTGGCTGGGGACTGGCTTGAGGAGGTGGCTGAAAGTTTTCTAGAGCTTATACAACTTCGACAGGACGACGTGTCGGTAGCTGAGTATTCATCAAGGCATACCGAACATTCCAAGTACTCGATGAATACGATTCAATCGGTGCTATAGAGCTCGGACCTCTGAGCGTGGTGTGTTTAAGGATATCGGAGCCATCACTTTTTCCTCTATGCATTCCTACTCACGTTAGGGTGCTAGAGATAACATTGTGGTTGAATGTTCTTTGGATGAACAAATACAGCTACATAATGTTAGAAGTTGGAACGCAGTGAACTGGTGCCAGTCTCAGAGACTTGGGTGTGAAAATGTTTCAAAAAGAGGAAATGTTAAGGACAGATAAATCTGCAGAGTAGCAGACGTAGAGGCAGATCTAGGAGAGTAGCATGAGGTGGTGTACATGTCAATATGTTACAACCACCCACCTTTGTTGTTCCCTCCAGGCTCAGGGAGCTGGAGGGCATGGGAAGAGAGTAGATGCACACAGTCAAGGAGTGTGACCCAATGCCTCTAAGAATGATTTGAGGGACAGTCTGTAACCACTACAAGATTCCGTAGTAACAGAAGTTGATACGAATCATTCCTTCCTTCCACGAATCATGTCTGAGGCCTAGAGTTTCCGGTTAAGCCGTTGACTTGACCCTCACGTCTGGAGATACCTTGGGAGGAGACTTGACAATAACACTTACACCGGCAGTGTGGTCTGACCCACGAGGTGAGAGTTTCGGTTGGAATCTCTTGGTGGTAGTGTCGAGGCCTTATGATGTTGTTCTCGGTATGGATTGGATTCACAGTTCATGCTCAGATTGACTGTATTAGGAAAAAAGGTTGTGGTTTATCTAAAACGTTGGGATGAGGTTGTCTTTGGTCGGAGAAAAGGAAAACCCAGGCAGCACAGGATGGAATCATGCATAGGAGGGTGTGGCTGATCCCTCTTGAGTCTATCAACCTTACCTTCGTTGTAGCAGGAGTTTTGAGTTTCAGTTCTAAACAGGAATTGGAGACCTCTAGTGTTCGAGGATGAAGATCACGTCCTTATACGGGTCTCATCACGACGAGGTTTACAGAGATATGGCCAAGGCAGCAAGTTATCTCCAAGGTTCAACAGAACTTTTCAGGTCCACAGTAGGGTAGTCGAGGTGGATTACCATTTGACCCATCCACCTCAGTTTCACCAGGTGCACGACGACTTCCATGTATCTCAGGTGAGGAGATACGAGCATGACCCTTTTCATATCATTGACCAAGAGGAGCTGGACGTTGGTGATGGGGTGACTTTTTCAGGGTTCCAGTAGAGGTTGAGGACCGATAGGAGCAGGCCCAACGAGGACGGTCGATTCCTCTTGAGCGCTTTTGTAAGAAGCACGAGAACCTCCAGGTGAGCACATGGGAGCGGAATGCTCAGATGCGTGCTCAGAACTGCTTTTGTATCCCAAGTTTATGTTAAAGCATTACGGGGACGTAAAGCCCTTAGGTGGGAATAATATAAAGACCCAAAAATTTCAAGATTTTTTTTTCTTAGTTTCTTTGGGATTTTAATAGAACGCAGTTTCTGACGGGGCCTGATTCTGAGGTCCGGTGTGCCCGGAATCAATTTCCGAAGTTTAGCTCAGGTACGTTCAGTGAACGAATGAGCGGGTTTGTCTATCTTTTGAAACGGTGCTTGGAATCGAAATCTGAGGGCACCGATGAAACCGCATCTCCGGTAATTGCTTAGGAGGACTTTTCTCGAAGGTGCGTTTTCTCAGGAGGAATTTTTAAAAAAAGGGGAGTTAAATGTGAAGTAATAAAATTGTGTTACAATTTTATTTCATATTCTATGTTGTTATAACCTATGTGTGGAAGTTGGGTGGGACCTACTTGTTGTTAACTACCTTTCAAAGAATAATGGTGGGGCGGGGACCACAAAATCCCAACCCCTAACATTCCCTAACTCCTATAAACCCCCCACTTACAATGTGTAACTTATCTTAATCTTTAAACATCCTATTAATTGGGTAAATTTCCCTCTCCTCACATTAATCATGCCAACACAGTAATCCAATTAATGTATTTATGTTTTTGAATTTTGAACCCATAGAATGACTTAATAAAATAAGAATAGCTTATTTTATTTTTTGGGGGTTAGATTGGTTGTTTGAGGATTGGAGGATAGAGCTCTATGTCTCTTGAACAACTTCATCTTCTACGGCGAAGAACGTCTTCATCCCCAACGAAGAACGACAACACTTCGTCAAGGATCATCGACTCGGCGATCCGGTAACTTCAGACCTCTTCTTCCTCCATGACAAAGGAGGAGGCACCGACGCGGAAACTCACCAATGACATGTCGTTCCTTCTCCCCTCTGCAGTTGGTGTGAGATGTCGTTCCCTTCTTAGATGCACACCAACGCCATCATCGAAACCACCCCCGCGACGCTAGTTTCCACAAACTTCCTTTGAGGTAGGGAATTTATTTGTGAATGTTAATGAACCCATGTTTATTACCTTATAAAACAAAGAACTTGGATCAACTAAATATTAAGTTGATCCGCGAACGAATATGTTTGCGGGTAGGGAATTCTTGATTACGGGGAAAACTATATGGGTAATTTATTTGTTCGTAAATTCATTATCATTCATCGACATCTTTTTGGCCGCCTGTTGTCATAATAACGGGAGAAGGTTGGACCGCATGAACATGGCCGACCCTCCTCCCCCCTTCGATGTTGTTTTTGTTGCGGCACGAACGAAGGCGGCGTGATGCAACGACACCGCATGGAATCAGGAGGAAACACGTCGTAGAAATGCGGCGTCGTGGAGGCCGAACAAAGCCGCCGCGCCATCGCGCCATGCCAGAAAACCACGAAGAGGCCTCGATTTTTATATTTGATGTACGGATCGTCGGGTGATGATGAATCAGGCCGCAGAGGAAATTTAAAGCCATCGCAGTAATGTTCGGGTCCCAGGAGGACCATTGGAGAAGACGTGAGAAGAAACGGACCACTAGAGCGCGTCCGGTAGTCCGCGGAAGGCGGTGGAAGCATGCCGCCGGAACAGGACCGTCACGACTTAGCCGCGGTGGCGGACAGACTGGAACGTCTTAGCCTTTCTGGAGGCAGAGCGGCGCGGCATTAAGACGCCCCGATTTTTCTTCAATCGGGGGGGGGGGGGGGGGGGGGGGGGCGTAACCCCCGCACCCACTGGCCACGCGGGCGCCACCCCAGCGCCAGGCCAGCCAGCTGCCCAGGATGGGCCGGGCCGCACCTTGATGGGCCGGACCCGGACCCGGGTTGGGTCACCCGGTTCGGGCCGACCCGAGGGGCGGGGATCGGGCCGGGACGGACTGGGCCCGAACCCCCTATTTTCGGACAGTTTCGTTCAAAATCTCATAACTTGGGCTACGGACCATCGATCGATGCGCCATTAGTTACGATGAGATCCTTGGATCGAGACGGTCGTTTAGGTATATTACACTCAAGGGTTAGGAGAACTTTGGGTATAGCCGAGTTGGTTCGAACACGAAACCAACCGGGCCCTCGGAGTGGAATCACTTATATCTTGAGCTCTGGACATCCGATTGACGTGTCGTCCACTTTGTTGGATATCTATTGATGAGACGGAACTTTTTTCATACTTTGACTAAGTTTTGGATGTATTTGGATAGTGGTCGGGTTGGATTGTACCTGAAATACAACTAGGCCCCTAGAATGGAAAAGATGATAACTTTCAGACCGGACGTCCGTTTGACGAACCGTCAGCGGCGTTGGTGATCAGGTTGAGAAACGGTCCAAATGGGTATACCCTATGAGAGTTCGAGGTACAGTTGAGATTCAGCCAGGTTGGTTCGTACATGAAACCAACCAGGCCCCTAGGACGAAAAGGCTAATAACTCACATACCGGGCACCTGATTGACACGACGTTCGTTGTGTTGAGAACCCTATGATGTGGCGGTCCATTGAGATACATCTTTGTGGGACTTTGTCATACTTGGATTATCAACCAGTAGATCGTGGAGCGGACCCTCCTGGAGACGAGCATACAGAGTACGAAGACCGTGTAGCCGGCTGAGACCTGACGACTGCTTGACTGACTCGACTAGAAGTGAGTCGACTAGTCCAGTGGACAAAGCACTACTTTTTTTGGGTGCAGACCCATGGCGGATGCAGCATTACAGTGTTTGGGTGTAGACCCTCGTTACTCATCCGGAGAGTACCTCTGCAGGCTATTGGGAGGTGTGCACTACTGTGTTTGGGTGGCATAGCCCAGTGGGAAGCATTACTGTGTTTGGGTGGCTGGCCCGCGGTACTCGATAGGAGGAGGAGCTCAGTAGTCTTAGGTTAGTGAGTAGTACCTCGGAGTCGTGATTGGATCACTGTACACTCTAGAGATGGGGCTCTTCAGCAGTTACAGTTTCGATAATGAAAATCCTGGTTTCAGCTGAGTCTATGACCTTTGTGTTTACCTCATGATTGAGATCGGTCACATGATAACATAGGTATATGCATGGGCGTATACCTGGGTGGTGGTTATCCGTTGATTTCATAACCATTGTGTTTCCTTATGAATGAGATAGGTTACTTGATAACATAGGTATAAGTATGGGATTATACATATGTAAGGTTTATCTATTGAGATCCTTCTTTGTGGTTATCCTTGGTGGATTTAGTTAGACCTTGAGGGTCTCAGGGTCCCTACTGAGTATTGTTATACTCACCCTTGCACTGGCTATGCCCGCACCTCATTGTGTTGGTTGCAGACGACGGGTAGCGCTGAAAGAGGCCGAGTGTTCGAGGGCTAGACGGTACCCGTAGGTGGATATCACGTCGAGTCAGTATCCGAAGGTGGACTTCATGAAGTGACGATACTCGGAGGAGGTTGACGGGCGAGATCGTAGTGGAGGCTATCTATACCTACCCTTAAGGTAGGATCTGTGGTGGAAGATCCAAGAGCTGCGCTATCTGTACCTACCCTTCAGGTATGATCCGAGGAGGACAACCCAGGAGCTACTTCCATTCTTCCAGCTATTTTTCTTTTTCTGTTGTACATTCGTTCAGTTGTAGCTGTACTTTCAATTGGGTTTCTATTCTGGCCCACTTACTTTTCAGCACTTTCTTTTGTACTTGGTGTATTACTTCCTCTTGTACTCTGGGATTTTTTGTTTACTTTTATAAAGGCAATGCCTTCCCAGTTATCGGGATTTACGCCTTTGGTGCTAGTCGTCAGCCCATGGCCTATGGAAGGAGGGCTTGGGCTAGTCACGGAACGGGCCCCGAGGATGGGTCGTGACATTGAAAGTGATTAATTTTTTATTGAATATGTTAATGGTGTGGAAATTAAAAATTAATTGGTGAATTAATTTAAGGGATTAAATGTGATTATGTAATTATGTAAATAAATAATTTAATTGATGTGAAAATTAATTGGTGAATTAAATGAATGTTATTATATAATAATGGAATTAATTATTAACTTTTATAAGAACAATTAGTTGGTTGATTATATTAATTTATTGATTGTGATAAATTAATTGTATAAATAATTAATGAAATTGATATGAAAAATTATTTTGTTAATTAATTTATATTATTTAATGTGATATATTAATTATGGAATTATTTAATGAAGTCGAGGTGATTAATTAATTGGTGAAATAATTAAAGGAATTAAAATTTAGTAGTTTATTTGGTAATTATTTAATAGAGATATTATGATTATAAAATTAGAATAAATAATAATTTATTACATTGTTGATATATTTTGATTATGGAAGTGGAATAAATAATTTTTAAATTAATTATTTGTTGGTAAATGGTAACATTTATATTAAATCATCTATTACAAATTATTAATGGTAACATTTATATTCAATTGGAAAATAGAAATTATAACCCAATAATTCAAATGCGTTGTTATGAATTATAACATGGATATTCATGTTTTAATATATGAATGGTAACATATTTAATCAATTGGGAATGAATGAATTGTAACATGGTAATTAAATTATGAAATTAATAGTTTTAGCATTGGAATTATAGTATACAATATGAATTGTAATATGGGCATTGATGTATGAATTAAATAATTCTAAAAATAGAAGATTGTGATATGATATCCATTGGTAATAATTCAGATATCGGTAATAACAAAGGAATGTTTTGAGATACAGGTGTTCATAGAAACATGGAGGGTTTTCCTAGTTAAATAAAGAAAAAATAATAATGAGACAATTGATTAAATATGTATTATATTGAATCCTATATATAATAAATATAGTAAAGTTTACTATTTATTATTTAATACCACATTTTTGGTGGACTAATGAGTTTTAATTACACCCTACTCAAGCTACCTAATCATTACCAAAACATATTTCATTGTAGCATTATAAGATTTGGGAAATGTTTGTGTGTTTTATGGCTGATTTGAGGTGGATAATGGTTGGTGGAACAAAATTTTATTCAAGACCCTCTTAGTTGTTTTTAATATCATTACTTTTGAGTTTTATTTTGACACATGGAACAAAATTTATCAATAAATATCTATTATTCAATTGATATTTTGTTCTTCTAATAGTCATATTGTGGTAATATTTTATTTTTGATAATGATAACATAATTTGGATATTGATTCATTTTATGATGTTTTCGTATTACTCTCGTAAATTGGGGGTAATATTCTGATTACAAATATTAGACCCTCACTACTAGTCGACATCCTTTATCGTACAAGGAGGTTCACAAGATGTCATTTGACCGACCAGATCGAGACACTAGTGTGTGGAACTCTTGTCGTGATGTTACAAAGTGTGGATGAATATCATAATTATCATAGTATAAAAAGACCATGGAATCTAGGGAATGTATCGAGGACATAAAAACTACTATAAACATAAGTAATGAATTGCTTAAAATACCACATCAGATGGTTGATAACATCCCAAAATGATATATTTTAACTCCATAATTCTATACATGATGTCTAATGAGACTAAAAAATTACCCAATCCATTTTAAGGCTATAAAATTCTGATCCCAACCATTATATTCTATTCATGAACTCTTATATTAATGAAATTGCAGGATATCTATAATAATTCCAAATCATAATAATTACATGATGAATGAAATGGGTTGTGAAATCTTGTCCCATAACATAATCAAAGTAGGTTACATAAAAAATGCATTTGAGATATGATTATAAGAATGTTATTACAACATAAAACGATAGTATAGTACTCTAGGTAAACATGGGACATACTTATATACAATTAATAAAATAAATCTGTAGCATTAATGACTAAAAAATGAGTTAGAGAGGGAATGATCAAAACCAGATAAAGATGGTGGACTAAAAAGAACCCTCACCTCAAGCATGATTTGAAACATGTGTTACTTATCAACATAAGTAATAATGAAAGGTTAATTCATAGATTTATTTATATCATTTTATGTTTTATTATACCTTAAATTTAATTTTTTTTAATGTCATATGAAATCACATAGAAAATTAATTCCATGTCGGTCATTTTAATGATAAACAGGTCATGCATCTATAATTGACGTGGTATTTGATTGAGGTCAAAATGATAAACAACTAATCACTATTAAATTTGTAACCATGAAAAAATTATTATTTTTTTCATATTTTATTCTTTTTTAACTAATCATTAAATGTATTTATAAAAAATGTAATATGTTAAAATAATAGATATGGTAGGTGATACTTGTGCTTGATTAAAATTTCATTTTTCTCAATGATCACAATTGAAAAAAGGAATGTGGTATTATATTTTTTACTTTATGATATTTATATAATAAATATAATATAATATTTATACAATAATAGACATTTACCAACCGTGAGTTGCAGAGATAAAAATGAATCACATCCCTTCCTGAGGTTATACTTTTTCATACACACATATGATATTAACATTTCTTCAATGGATGGTATGTTAATTAATTATATGATATATTATTTTCTTATAATATTTCATATTTAAATTAAATAGTATAAAAAATAACATCCTTATTAACTTTAATGTAACCTGTATGTGAAAAATGAGTCACATGTCTTTATGAAAGGGTAGTTTTCCATTAACATGAGTGAAATTATCATTCTCCCTGTTGAATAAAAATATAAGAAGGTATATTAGATGTTATATTTTCTTATGTATACATATATCATAAATATCATATATAATCATCATTTAAAATATTATATACATCTCAAAGAGGCATTGATTAAAAAAGAAATTACGATGGTTCGTGTGGCGGTAGTCCAACATATACAAAATAAACAATTTCATTTCCAATTTTAGATAGTATTATACTGTTTAAGGTCATATTTATTAAAATATATCAATAGATTTTATAAAATAATGTATCAATCTAATAATGTATTAACAAAAATTGAATGTGATGTATATATAAATAAAAAACCCACAGTTATGAATATTGGATACTATTCAGACAATATTCTCTTGGTTTGCACCAAATTTCATGCCAATATTGATTTTTGAATAAAAGAATACTATGATATGGTTAGGAAATTAATGATGTAATTCGGGTTAGGAATCAATGAAAAAATTGTTTTTGGAAGGTTGTAAAGGCGATGTGAGGGGTGCCCTTTTATATGTAGGTGAAAGGAATGACATTGAATTTTTTAGAATAATTAATTCTACCCATGTTGTTCCAATTCAATATTGAGAAAAATGGACCATTTTCGAACCAAATAAAATCTATTGGAAAATTATTAATATACAATATTAATTACACATTTATTTTTATAAAATTTCGACACATATCTTATTTATTTTAACCCTAATTAATCATTTTTCAATTTAACTATGGTAAATAATTTTTAATATTTTTAATCATAATGTTATAATAAATTATGATGATATTATTTTATAAAATAAGTTATATTAATAAAAAATATTGAATACATCATTAATAATTTATCTCCAAAAGTGTCTCAATTATTTTTAAAATGAATTTCACTTAAATCTCTATAAATATATATTTTAAAATGAAAAATATCAAGTGGGTGAAATGGATTAATATAAAAAATGATATTAAATTAATTTAAATTAACATTATTTTCTAAATGTAATTAAATTATAAAAATATTGAATTAAATATAATTTAATGATTAATTTTCATTTCGTTATATTTTTAATGAAATTGTAGTTCTAAATATATATGTATTAATAATTATAAATTAAAAAAATTTCCTGTTAATAAAATTGTAAACAAATACACAAAAATAGTTCATTTTTTTAAAATGATTATTATTATATTTCTAATCAATATATTACAAATGAATTTTTTTTCTACATATGTAAAACATAATTTCTATTATTTATAATTCATATTAATAAAAAAAATTAGTATCTTTTTTATAATGGTCATGTTTAAATATTTCAATTGATTATTTTATTTAATTTAAACTCTCTATTACTTGAAATAAAATATGTTAATGAGATTAAATGTATCTAAAAATAATTATATCCTATATAAATAATTTCATGCAATATATTAAAAATATTTTATTTCATTCAATATAGTAAATCAAACATAATTTTATTATTTTAAATATCTTGGCGTTATAGTGGAATAATTTTAATTTTTTGAATATGTGAAAAATGTTTTTTAAATTATTATTTGTTTTTGAATATGTGATTTACATGACTAAACATGATGTGTTAAAAAATTAATTGTAAATGATTATTCAAATGGATTTGAAATTGTTAATTTGGGGGAAATGGTTTTGATTTGAAACAATTATTTTGATTTCATATGTTGCTTCTATTTTGGTTTGGTCTGTGATTTTTTGAAATATAAATTTTTTAAGAATCTAATATAAGATTTAAATAATGAATAACCATTAATGGAGATATTGTAAGTGTTATATATAGGATTAATTTTTAAAATAAGATGGGGTAAATACAGAATTTATAAAAAAAACACTATATGTGGTGTTTTCTGAAAGTCCTATTTAAGAGGAGATGATAATATAGAAAAATTCAGTAATGTAATTAAAAAAAATACAATTTGGGGTGGTCCTAATAATATCAAGAAGTGACCTATTCGGGTTTAGAAAACTCTCTTTGATGACTTAAGGATACTACAAATTAGACATCGTATGAGGTGGTCTAGACAACTACAATTAGGGAGGTAGTGATACTATAAGAAAATGACTACAATTAGAGAGGAGGTGATACTATAAGAAGAAAAGACAAAATTCAGTCTCACAAATTTCCATCGGGGATGTCATTATACAATCTGAAAAACTATAATTATTTTTCGAGGAAACTACATGTATGGAGGATGTGATACTATAATAAAACCCCTAGGATGAGGATCTAAAAGTATTCTTGTGGGGGTATTCTAAATATAATTCATTATTGGGTCAATTTAGGAATCTCTCATGATGGTGATGAATATACAATGAAGAATTCACTATGGGGTCATATGGAAATCAATCTACGAAGAGTCAGTGAGAAAATTTTATGCCCATCCATCATGACATGCTTGAAAACATTCTATTATAAGCTGAAAAATTTATGATCAAGGTTTTTGGTCCTATGTGATACACCTGATTAAATGATGTGAAATATTTATATACTTGTGTTCTTCTATAAATTTGGTTATCTGTAGGTTTTAGTTTTTTACAACTTTAAAAAAATTTGTTTTTTGTTTTTTTTCTTTTTAGGGTGTCAACTATTCATTATGAATGACAAGTTTGATGGTTTTATGTTTATCCTCTCATTGTTATGATGATTTTTTGATGTTTTTTAATGATTGAAATAGTTTACATTTTATCCAATAGGTGAACTTGAATCCATGTTTTGTTACCTTCTGTTTCATTCAATGACATTTCTAGGAAAATAAATTGCATGATGGTACTATTTTAAATCCCTGTATTTTGGAATATTATAATTATATATTTAATTTATATTAATTACATAATTAATAATAATAATTTATATATTTTTGGAGAATAATAGAAATAAATAAAAGAATATGTTGAATAATAATATATAATATAAATCGAAATTATTAATAATGAAAATTATAAAAAAAATAGAAAAATAAGAATAAGCATCCCCCCCCCATCGCATTGATCCCCATGTCTCTTGGTAGATACTTTATTAAACTAACCAATTTGGAACCCCATTGTTACACCTCCTTGCATTTTGTGTCACAAAATTTATGGTTGGAACATATTAGTTCATTCTCTCCTACTTTCATCTCTATTCCAACTCATGTTTTCTATTTCCGCAATGCTACACCCCACATATTTTTTTACATAATCATGGGTTGTACAAGGTTGGCATGGTATGTATTATTCTATTGATTCATATTCTTATTAGGGTTATATTTGTTATACATTATATGTTTCATTCCAATATCCTTTGAGTTGATGTAGGTTATCCAAACCCCAACATTTGATTGCGGAACCATAAATTTAATTTCCTTATAAATTTTTATTCTAGAAGTTTATTATATCTGTTATTATACTTATTGATCATATAGCGTGTAAAATATCAATTCTAAATAATTCCATTATAGGAAAGAAAATTAATATTATAATGAAATTTCATAAATTGATTCCTAAATTTCCCACATCAGTTATTTTTGAAACTACCTTTCCCTCAAATTAAAAATTTATTAGGGGATTTTAATCTTGTTCTTTTCCTTATTTATGAAGATATAATGGATTTTATTTTCATTAATTTTAATTTCCATTATTAAAACTTTGTGTATGATCATGTCAATGAAAAAAATGTATTAACTTTTAAATATTTTTATGATGTCGGACACTATTTTTCTTGTTTTAATTTATAATTTGGTGTTTTTAAATATAAATCACTTGTAATTGTTTGTATATATGGGAATGTGATTATTTGTATGGAAATAATCATTCATAATATACTATGTGAATTTATTCATTGGGTGATTGTTTTATAGGTACATGTAATTATATATGTATATGTCTATGGTAATAGATGATGTTTTTAATTTATTTTCTTATTTCAAAATAATTTTCAATTGTTTTAATGGTTTTCATTTAAATTATTTTTACGAAATAAATGGTTGTAATGTTAAAAATTCATATGAATTTCCTATTTTTTCTTTCCCAAAATACCTTAGTTTGAACATTAAATTTCATTAGTATATCTTTAGTATGTAAAACCCTATATAGCTCATTTTTCGTGTATTTATATGATTACAAAATTAGGGGTGAGTAACTTTTAGAAGATATTTAGTCATAAAACCATGGTTTGTATAATTCAAGGATGAATTAATTTTTAGGATTCATAAATATTTATTTCACATTATATTCACCCATCTATATTATAGTTTAATATTGTAACATAGCTATATTGGTGATTCTAAATAATTGATATCCTTAGTGCGATTTGTGTTCTAACTAGAATGAGGTTCCCTGGTAGTCTATGAGAAATCTCAACATGGTTCTTGGATACTATAATGAATTATGCATCATGGATATTTATTTAATGCCCAAATATCTTGATAGGGATACTGAGGTGGGATATGATGCTAGTTATGAATTTTGTTATTATGTTTATAGTTATCACTATGTTACACTATGACCAAAGTCAGATCCCAAGAAATGTCCTTGTGAATTAGAGAATTAATTTTGGAATCTATATCATATACATTAATGATTTTCATTATTCGTGTATTTATTTCAGAACAAATTTATTATAACATTTATTAAATAAATAAAACAAATGAGATTTACCATATATCATGATTATTTAATTATTTATTTTTTCCATTATATTAATAATTTTTATTAAATTATAATTTTGGATATGTATTAATGCTATGTCTTTTATTTAAGTTTTTTAATTTGAATTCAAAATAGATTCTGGAAGAATTGGTATTTTATAAATTTGGATGTGCTTTAGGTGATTATTTTTATAAAATAAAGTTAAATAAAAATATTTTATAAAAATGGTATGCGATTTTAAATATTTTATGTCATTATGTATGGAAATAATTATTTTAAAATATAATATTTAATGTATCATGATAATAGAACAAATAAATAATATCTGGTCATATAGAAAGGTGGGTATTAAATTATTATGTGCATATGTTATCATGCATATATTATATATCATATTTTGGATGTACATAAGTTTCTAAAAACACTTATAATAGTAAATGGTTATTTCCGCCAGTTATATTTATTTTTTGACAATCATATTAATGTTCCAATAACATGAATTTTTTTATCTATTATTATTTTTCAAGAATTTTTTAATTTTAAACCATTAAATAACGAATTACGAAATAGTAAATATTTGATATATTATTATTTGTTCTGGTTTACTATTATTGTTATGGTTATGGATTGGAATCCAATGGTGTTATTTTTATTCTTTTTATGTGGTTTTTTGTTTTTCAAGGGATTTATTTTCCCTTAATTTTATCTTGTACCTTTTTTTATTCTCTAAATATCATAATTGATGTTGATATAAATCTTACTAATGGGTGGTGGTAGATATATATGACAATTACCATATAAAAAAATTATAGATTTTCAGATTTTTCGGTCCAAATGATTATTATCTATACCCTATTAATTGTATATTTTTCATGTGGATCTAGAGCGCCCATATAACAAGTGGTGTGTAGCTTCGAGTTATAGTTCAAATGGGTTCCTATGATGGTTCATTACATTAATACCCAGTTAATGTGATATGTATTTAATTAGATGATATCATTTGAAAAAAAAGTTTAAAATATGAAATAAAAAATGTTGGATTATGTAATCTTATAAGGAAATAATATAAAGATTCATAGGATCTCTATACAATTCTATCAATATTATATTATAGACCATCATCATAAATCCATAATAACTTCTACTCCAATTACAAAGTCATTTCATAATATTTCATCTAGTCATAGGTCACTAGAATTATTTAATCTAAAATCAAGAAAACAATGACTAACTATATTTGTTTCCATAGAAAAAGAGTGAAATATATGGGGTGTTTCAACATTACATAGCATCGTACTAATACATTGGTCCCTCCTAGTACCAAAATATTTTACCCCATTCTTTTTAACATGATTTTAATAGTTTATAAATACATTATCATGATATATAAAAACAATCCATATTAATAATAATGTATTATTCTATAAAAATAATGATATAGGTGCATTTTATTTTTTAAATATTAATCTATAACAAAACATGTGGATGATTCTTGCCTTGTCATTTCAAAATGAATGATGTCCAACATTTAAAATTATAAAAACATAGTAAAAATCATGGAAATTATTTATAAAACCTATTAATTATTGAAAATAATTCTACCATATTCACTACATTTTAAATAAAATTTCATGTTTTTATAATCAATTTGTAGGAATAATTTTTTCAATTAAACATATATTTATATTTGGAAAATAATTTTCCATAATAATTAAAAACTAATTTAGGAAACAATACTAATTTTATTGAATAATAATGAATAAAATATATACTAAATATATGAATAGAAATACGTTTTTGAAAGTAACATGTAAAATATATTCAATGAAAATTGGTTGTAAGATAGGTGATCCTACATTGAATCCTTAAATACACTTAAAATAATACCCTTTACTATAATAAAGAATATATGAGGTCCATATATAAATATGTCATATTCCTTCATCAATATTTATCCTATGAAAAATTGCCTTAAAGGAACCATAGGGAACACTGGTCATGGGGGGAGAAGAGAATGATTAATGATGTATTTAGAATGAATTACTAATTTTTTATATATCAAATTGTTGAAAAAATTCAATACCATTAATTAAAAATTAATTTGTGAATAATTTTTATTAGTGGATCCAAAAGGACATCATGTAGATGATCCAACAAATATCAAACAGATGAAATAAATTAGAAATATTTGGGATCCCATTTTTAGAATAAATAAAATTTAAAAAAATATATCATATATATAAAAAGTTATATGTGTATAAAAATTCAATAACTATGAATAATCAATACATGGGGTTCTCTGATGCATTCAATGGAGAGTGAATCCATCAATTGAGGAAATGATGGTTGTTTCCCCTCATTACAAATTTTCAAAGGCGGTCAACATTCGTAACTTATTTAGAGACATTTTCACTTTCATTGAAACAATGTAATGTGATTTGGGTTCCTCCTTTTATGGATTCCTCATAACAACTCGTCTCCTAGTCTGGGCATCCTTTAAATATTATGTTTTTTGGAACTCATCTCAGTGTCATATCATTGTGGATGCTAGTTAATTACACTGCATCTGTTAGATCATTCCAAGGTGTCAAGTCAGGGAAGAAACCTTCGATCATGGAGTAGTCATGTTGGACATCGCTAGAGTGTATGGATGCTGAAACACTAATGTCTTTGGGTTTCTTTCCCATATGAGAGGGATTATCTAGGGCATGAAATCATGATTCATACCACATCTATTACGAGGAATTATAATTCATATGCATGTATCTGAGTTTTTCCAAAACTTACCATGTACAACACGATGTATGCCACAATTTTAATGACTTGCAGAGATTTATCAGACTGATAAAAAAAAAGAGAGTGGATCATATTGGTGAAAACATAAAAGGGATTTCGTAGGAGATTTATTGGTTTTTTTGGGGCTTTTTAATGGTTATCTTCTTGGGTGCCACATGAAATTATGGTGGGATGGATGAAATGATATCACTGGTATGTGGAGGCCTAGGTATGAATCAAGATATATGATGGATGTTTGAGTGGTGTGGATGGGAGTAATGGGATCACATTAATTTGGAGACGATCATTATATTGGTCTTGAAACCCAGGTAGGATTCATACATATCCCCTTGGTGTGGAATCCATGTAGCGTAGTTCGGTGGGGAGATGGGACACTCAAGGAGGAGGCCTATGAGGATGGATGCATGGATGGAAACTAAAGGGAGTTGGACCTCTGTGTTGGGGAACGAAATTATAGAAAAATAAAAAATCAATAGAAAGATAGGGACTATATATGAGTGATGGGATTGAACCTTGGGGAGGCCTCCTACAATATTCTTGTGGCAGGAAATTTAATTCCTCATAGTTCTTGATGGGGGAATAGAATCAGGGTGTACGTAGAGGACAACAACCTAACAACATGATAGGGCTTACGCATGGTTAGAGGACTGAGGGTTATTATAATGCCCCTAGGACAAACCTGTGATTTGGGTACCAACATTAGGGACTATAATTGATTAAAATTTGTTGGTGTTTACAACGGCTTACCATTGGTTGGGATTACAATGGCTTACCATTGGTTAGGGTTTAAAATGTCTTACCATCAGTTGGGATTACAACGGCTTACCATTGGTTGGGGATAAACCTTGTGGCGGATTCCAACATACCATGACTAAGAGACAGGGATACAAACCCATGTATTTTGAAGTCATATAGTTTTACATCGTGTGGGAAAAAATATATATACAATTTAACATCATGTAGGACAAGGGTGAACTGACATGAAGTGGTCAGGGCCGATAGGTGTTGGGATAGAATGTCAGGGAGTCTTCCTATATTCCATTCATGGAAATGGAATGATAAAAGTCCATGTAGTTTGGATTAAGTGTGTGGTATACACAATTAGGTGTCCTAATAAGGGTTTCATGCTCGATGCTTACTCTAAGATCTCATTTTGTCTTTCTTGGAGTGAGAAACTAGAGGTAGAAAGTATTATATGATCACATCATGAAAGGTGTGTCTTCGAAGGGATAGAATAGGAATTACATGTGGTTTGAGGACCAAAGATGAAACATTGCCTTAAAATTGGTTAGCATCCTAGGGTGATGGAAGGGGGGAGTGGCTTACACACAAAGGTGGAATGATGGAGACAAATCACATAGGGAGAGGGATGGGGAAATGAAGATCCCTATGTCCATCTCTCCTCCAGTATTTGGGCATGGATAAAGAGAGGAGTAATAGGGATGATAACTACCACATGAATGGACTGGGGATTACACCAGGATGGTTTCCCTTCCATGTGTACAAATATCATTTCATAAATTAGAATATCATTCCATATGAAGATGACATCACCCTAGTGGAGACCAGTTGGCATGGAGAATGTCTGATACGGGGCACCCCACATAAATTGCATGGGGAATGGCTATATCATAACATCATGTACTGAGGACAATGGTACCTGGAAGATTAATGTCATATAGCTCTGATGTGGCAGGTTCACTTCTCAACCTTAGGAAATATATAACAGATTCCCACCCACCCCATGGGATGGGAAGGCATGGTAAATTACACATTGAAACAGGGATGTAGATTGATCCATTAATGAGATAATTTTATCATGGCTATGAGAAGATGAAACATCCCTTTGCGTGCCTATGTGAAGAACCATGTTTCTATTCAATATACAATGAAACACCACCTAAGGGACCTTGAAATCTCTTCTCATGATTCTGGAGAGATTTCATGGGAATGTGGAACATAAATAAAATTTATTTTCGAAATATGCGCTTCACAAAGAGGATGGATTTCAAGAAGTATGAATGCTTTAAGAAGAGGACGGCCCTTGAAAATGTAAAATAATGAAAAGGTAGTAGGGGCTTCTCAAACATAAATGGCTTCACAAAGAGGTGGCCTTCAAAAATAAAAATGGCTTCTCTAATAGGATGCTTTGATGGAGCATATCTAAGCCATAGAAAATCACTTTTTCTTTGGAGAGAGTTTCATGAAAGGTCAATGCTTTGAAAAACCTTGAGCACCCCAAAGGGGCCCTATCCTCTGTGAAGGGGATATGCATTTCTGAAGAGAATCTCCACTATAGGCAGAGGGTGGAAAGAATGCAAAGTGGTATGAATCATAGAGACCAAGTTATTTTTTTATCAATTAGATGGTTTTGAAAATGTTTGTGCGAAACAATGCCTTGAATGTTGATATGTAAGACTCACAGTTTTATGGAAGTGGGTGTGAGGCTTCAAATTATAGGCAACCATGGTCAACGGGGTTGAAAAATCCACCACATATATAGGGATGGTGTGTAACATCCTAGGAAAATAAAGAATAATACATTTTCATATTTATTAATATTTACGAATTTAACATTAATTTTACTTTAAAAGGTTTTCTATGTTCGATAGTGTACCTGATACGCAACAACGAGTGTCTTTGAAATCTTACATTGCATACTAGTAATATAATAATATTATTTTAAATGGTAGTTAACACGTAGCCGTTGTATTGGTGGGAATGAATAAAATAACTAATATATGATTATATGTGTTTTTTAAATGTTTTTACATTTATCAAATAAAATATAAAGGAATAAAATAATAAAAGAATTCAATTTTAGGCATAGATACTCTAATATTCACTAAAAGGTCGACTTATCTCCTTTTGAAGGAAAACCCTCATTAAAAATAGTTTTGGTCATTCCTATACATTCTAATGGACCAAATAAAATTCTAATTTATAATCGGGACATCAAAATTTACTTTGTGTAAATTTTTGGTATTTTTCCGATACAGTTATTTTTTTATTGAATTGTGAAAAATGTTGTATTTTAATTAAAAATCTCTTTTTAATATAATTTATTTATATGATTATATTATCTTTTTAAATGGTTTTAAAGTTCAATTAGAATATATTTTTACCATTTAATCTAATGGTGGTCATTGGAATTAATTTCAGTTGAATTTGGACTTAAACTAGTGTCAACCTTTTGATTTATATTATTTCATAAAAATACGCTATTTCTTTTGAAAACGGGAATTAATTATTAAATTAATTATTGAAAATTATAAGTTTTCAATTTTCTAAAATAGAAATCATTTTTGAATTCAGAATATCAAATATATCTTAGGGTAAATATTTGGTATTTTTCTGAAAAACTTCAATTTTTTATAAATACTGAAACCACTGAGTGGTAGTTAAAAAATGGATTTTTCATTTAAATGAAATTTTACCACCTCTGTGAGTTGAATATAAAAAATCCGACATACATGGTTGTCATTATAATGTAAAATTTGGTTCAATTGGATTAATATAATTTGTTGTTGAATTATAACTTTTAAGTTTTATTAATCGCGATTAGAGGTAATTAGTGTAACTTAATGTAGAAATAAAGTTATAATAATATGAAATTACCTTGACACGTGTCCTGGCCTTATTGGATGTGTCATGGCCGACCAAGAAAATCCATGGGTCAACTTGGGGACCCCATGGATCCACTTGGGTAAGAATATGACATTAATAACTATTTATTTAAAGATAAAATAAAAATGACACAAACATGTATTATTTTACTAAAAAAAAATTTACATGGGGTTATACAAGTCATATTTTTTACTATAAATATTCATTAGAAAGAAAAAAATATTTCCTACATCATTAATGTTTTTTATAATTTTTAGACATTAAATAAATTAAATTATTTATGACACCATGATGATGCAGCGATTACCTCATTATTAAACGATTTAAATAAAATAAAATGATAATTTAAAATCTAAGACATACACTTGTCAAAAACTTATTGGATTGGTTTATTCCGAACTCTTATCACCTTATCCTCGAAATAAATAATTTAGGAACCTTTAAAATCTGGAACTCATTATATAATAATGTATCATTTTATAACATTCCAAGAGTGCCCCTCCTCCCTCTTATAAAAGGCCCCCAACTCTACCCCCTTAACCACACCTCTGAAGCCATTGGCTTAGCCAAGATCTGCTCATTTTATCTCTCCACATCCCTGTCCTCATCCTTTAATCCTTCCCTTAGGCAGACATCCATTCAAGAAACCCTTTTTGTTCAAACTAAGAGGAGTTGCCCGATTTAAAGGTAATTTCTTCACTTGTGTTCTTCTGTTTTATTTTTCTTCTACATCCCCCTAAACTCTTCTTATTCCTTTATTTTGTAACAAAAATAGTATATAAAATATAGTAGGACGTTTTTATGTGAAGTATTAGTTTTACACTTACACACACCTCCGTCTAATGGTTAAAAAACATACTGTTTCTGTGGATGGTGAATTTCTGCCTCATGAAACGATGAATGTTCAATCTTATTTTACCACCTTTCATGGTGGCCATTAAGTTGTCACTATATTTATATATGATATATATTATGTTTATGTTTTCCTTATACTTCTGTATTTTTTATTTATGGAATATCTTTATGGTTTCCATTCTGTGTAAATGTGATATCATCATTTTAGAAATATGTGGGATGTATAAAGGATGGATTTTATGATGTTATATATGATATTATACTGAAATTATAATATAAATCTATATAATTATTATTTCATTCCATTAAATATGAAATAGAAATGAAAGTAGCGTTCATGCGTACGTACGACTTACCGTCTCCATGAACGGTGCATTTCATTTCTTACCTCTAAATGTTATGTAATATTTTAAATGCATATATATACTGGATATATATGTGATATCTAAATCATGAATATAATTATAAATATAATGGATTTTTTACCACATTAAAAACATGTAATTATAAGGATTTTATTTTTGACTCAAGTACCAATGATCGACAAAACACCCGTTATTAACTTAAATAATTACATGGTGTTCATAACATGGTAATAAGTGAAATAAATGGAATAATGAACTTTAAAACGTTTTTTAAGCAAGTATAAGTTAACTCAAGTTTATTATTCTGGATATTAAAGAACGATGGTGTTAAGTCGGAAACGATGTAAGGGACTTCTTCTCAATCTCCTTTCATTGAGGCATATTTTGTTCTAATAAAAGGCATTATTTTATACACTGTATAAAATGCCTCTGAATTTTTATTCCAATGGAATCTCTTTCTATGAAGAATTTTACTAAAGTAAAAAAAGGAATGTTTATTTTAACATACGCAGTGACAACGACCTTTTCCGCTTCCGCAATTATTATTTGGTTTTTGGCTTCCTCATCAAGTCGTAATGTTTTTAAAATGAAATAAATACCATATAGGCTTTTATGTATTGTGGTATTGAAATTGGTTTTTATAATGTATTTTTTATGTAAATATATTTAAGTGATATATTGTGATCAAAATGTGGACATTTTTTCTTTCCATTATATGTGTTTTATGTCTTATGATTTTATAATCGTACATGTAAATTTTAAGGGTGGTTACGTGAAAAAACATATGACGGGTGGTGCCATGAATACTAGGATGGGTGGTTATGTTATAACCTCCAATTCATTGGGTATGAAAGTCAGATGTATGGCTATTCAATTAAGTGATATGTGTGGAAGTCGACCATTTGGTTATTCCATTTAAGTATGTTTATGTCCCACGTTACCTTTATATGTTATGTGTTCTTTATATGGGTTTTATATTAATCGGTTTGTTACGAATGATCTTTTATTCAGTGAAGAGTATTTACTACTTCATTAAGGTTAAAAGTATTACTTTGATAAAGTATTCATGGTTTAATTATTTTTTTGAAAATCTAACAGTTTTCCTTCTTTGTGTATCCCTTACTGAGATTTTTATGCTCACCCCAAGTTTTTTGTAATGTTTTTCATAGGACATAATGTGGAATAGGGTCAGGGATGGGATCAAGGGAAAGTCATGCTGTCTTAAACAAGGAACTAGACATGACTCTTTTTTTAAGAGTTCATGTTTTGAAAAAAAAGGAAGCTTTGTAGAAGTGTCTTCTGTGTAATCTTTTGAGATGTAATAGTTAAGATCTAATTCTCTAAAACTCTAAAATTGAAAAAATCCTCAATGGTAATTATTCATTTAATTAAATATTAAGTAATGTTTAAGGTCGGGACCTTATAGTTGGTATCAGTGGTCGGTTTTGACAACTTTAGTAGTTAGAAAAATTGTTAAATTTTATGTCCCTAAATTAATTTATGGTATTATTGAAATGATATAGCATTTAATGATTACCATGTTTCTTCTCCATTGATATTTTTTTGTTCAGAATGATTTTCCATAGAGGAAACAAGGCAGCTATGTTGGGATGACATCAGGAGAAGACAACCTTCCAAATCAGCAACCTGAGATGGTTGGAATCAGAACTGAATAGTTTGTTGCAGTGATGGCATAGTTGAATCAGGCTATAAATTATGGTGGTATCCATGCATGAGATCATCCAGATAAATCGTAGAGAAACATGTGAGTGGTGGAACATTTCATGAGGCAACATCCCCCATCATTCAGAGGTTCATCTGACCATGTGGTATCTGAGGGGTGGATTAAAGAACTAGATAAGATTTTTGATGTCCTGGGGTGTTCAGTACATCAAAAGTTTAGTCTTTCTGTTTACCATTTTGATGGTGAAGTAGATCAGTGGTGGTCGATGATAAAAAATACCAGGGATAGTGATGATATTGATGATATTCACTAGGACGAATTCAAAGTTATTATTCTTGAGATATATTTTCCTAAGTTGGTTCGTCTTAGGAGGGAAAAACAATTCCTAGAATTAAGGCAGGAGGATGACTTAGTGCCTGATTATGAAGGAAATTTCACTCGACTGGCAAGGTATGCTCCAAATTTCATACGATATCTTGATAGTAAAATCAACTGTTTTTTACTCAGGGTTAAAGACAAAGTTTCGAAGGGATTTAGCTACTCGTGATTTCAAAAGTTATTAAAAACCTGTTGGATGTGTGGTGAAGGTGGAAATGGTGTTTGCCGACGATCATTTGTTCTTTGAAAAACAACATAATAAGTGGTCCAGTTGGCAGGAAAAGAGGAATAATTCATTAAAGAAGCAAGGAGGTAAGAAAACCAAATATCCATCCTGTGGGATGTGTGGTAAAATGCATCATGGAGAATTTTTATCCATGTCTGGAAAGTGCTTTCGGTGTGGTAAGTTTGGTCATTTTCCTCATAACTGTAAGGAAGATAATCAAGAAGGAAATGAAAAGCCAACAATATGATGTTTTATGTGTAAGGAAATGGGTAATTATGAAAATGAGTGTCTAAAGAAGAACTCAACTGAGGGAATAAAGCCGAACTACAAGAAAAGAGGGGTGGTAAAATACTTTGCAACTACTTCAGTAGATGATGGGACATCGAATGAAGTAGTATCAGGTACACTATTTGTTTGTTCAGATTATGCCAATGTGTTGATTGATTCAGGGTCTACACATTCATTCAATTGTGAGATGTTTTCTAGTAAATTGTGAATTCCATATCAAGATATAAATCATGATCTTATGCTAAAACACATGGAAGAAATGTTGAGACAAAAAGAAATTATAAGAAACTTCTTATCCTTGTGTACGGAAAGAATCTACATGTAAAAATTATTGTTTTGCCTCTAGTAGTGTTTGATGTTATTTTGGGAATTTATTGGATTTCTGTTTATCATGCTAATATTGACTGCAGAGCTAAAGAGGTTTCTTTTCAGAATGATTTTTAGTTTGTGTACAAGAATGAGACCTTGCTTTTAAAAACATATCAGGATGTTGAGAAACTAATAAAATATGGAAATGAATGTTACCTTACACATATTGTTGAAAATAAAGGAAATGTTCAGATTAATGATGTGTCGGTGGTAAATGAGTATCTTGATGTTTTTCCTGATAAGCTTTCTGGTATTATTCATGATCGGGAAGTTGAATTTACTGTTGACTTAGTTACTGATTCTATGACAATTTCAAAACCCCCTTATCGAATGGATCATGTTGAACATTTAGAGTTAAAGAAGCAATTAGATGAGTTATTAAATAAAGGTTTCATTCGACCTAGCAGATCAGCATGGGGTGCTCCTGTTTTGTTTGTTAAAAAGTATGATGGTTCAATGAGACTTTGCATTGATTATAGAGCCTTGAATAACATCACTATTAAGAACAAGTATCCTTTTCCTCATATCAATGATTTGTTTGATCAGCTACAAGGAGCTCAGTATTTTTCTCAAGATTGACTTGAGTTCGGGGTACCATCAGTTGAAAGTAAAAGAAGCATACGTTCCGAAGACTATGTTTCGTACTAGATATGGCCATTATGAATTTGTAGTTATTCATTTTGGGTTAACCAATTCCCCTGTTGTATTCATGGACCTTATCAATAGAATTTTCCATGAGTTCATGGATAAGTTTGTGGTTGTTTTCATTGATGATATTTTGTTGTTTTCTAAAAGTAAAGAGGATCATGAAAGTCATTTTAGGGTTATCTTGCAAACCATAAACGAAAAGAAACTGAATGGAAAATTAATCAAGTGTGAGTTTTGGATACAACAAATTACTTTCCTTGGTCACATTGTTTCAAAAAATGGCATAATTGTTGATCCTGCTAAAACAAAATTTATTAAAGAATGGACAAGACCCAAAAATTTAAATGAGATCCGTAGTTTTCTTGGTTTGTCTGGTTATTACCGAAGCTTTGTTGATATTTTTTCATGTTTATCTAGTCCAATGACTAAGCTAACTCGGAAGGGTGTTAAGATTATCTGGACAAAAGAATGTGATGATTGTTTTCGGGAGTTGAAAAGAAGATTGGTGAATGCTCCAGTTTTGGCACTTCCTTCCAGGAATGGTGAGATTGTTATCTACAGTGATTCTTCATTGAAGGGACATCATTGTGTCCTCATACAAAATGATCAGGTAATTTCTTATGCTTCATGTCAGTTGAAAAGTCATGAGGTAAATTACCCTACACATGATTTGGAATTAGATGCTCTTGTTTTTGCTCTAAAAATTTGGAGGCATCATTTGTATGGAGTAATGTGTGAAATATATACCGATCACAAAAGTTTAAAGTATATATTCACTCAGAATGAATTGAACATGAAACAGGGGAGATGGATGTAATTAATCAAGGATTACGATTGTACAATCAATTACCATCCGGGTAAAGCAAATAATGTGACTAATGCTTTGAGTCGAGAAAGTAATGCTTCATTAACCATGCTACGTTTGGAAGGAGATCCTTTGGTTTTTGATTTGATGAACTTTGGAATAGAAGTTGTTGGTGCATGAAGTTCTTCTGTTTTGTTTCAGGTGACAGTGAGATCATCTCTATCATACAAAATTAAGCAAGTGTAGAAGAAGGACAATGGGTTGCAGAAAAAGGTAGAACTGGTTCAGACGGGTATGTTGCCTTAATTTAACATTGATAATGATTGTGTTTTGAGGTTTTGGAAGAGATTATGTGTGCCTTGTGATTCACAGATGATGAATGAGTTGTTATGTGAGGCTCATAGTTTCCCATTTTCATTTCATCCTTGCAGTACTATGATGTATAGTGATCTATGGGAGTATTACTAGTGGGATGGAATGAAAAGTGATATTGCTGATTTTACTGTGAAGTGTTTGACTTGTCAACAGGTTAAAGCATAGATGCAGTTACCGAAAGGGATGCTTCATCCTTTACCAGTTCCAGAGTGGAAATGAGAAAATATATCCATGGACTTTGTTGTGGGATTACCGAATACCTCTCGAGGTAATAATGAAATCTTGGTTAATGTTGATTGATTGAATAAATATGATAATTTCCTTTCTATTCGATATACATTGCTTCTAGATCAACTTGCTCAGTTTTAAGTTAAATAGATAGTCAGGTTTCATGGAGTTCTCATCTCCATTGTATCTGGCCTTGATCCCAGGTTTACTTCTAACTTTTGTAAAGGCCTTCAGAATTCATTGGGTACGGAATTATATTTTAGTACATCTTTTCATCCTCAATCAGATGGACAGTAAGAACGAACAATTTAGACTTTGGAGGATATGATACGTGCTTACTCGATGAATTATCAAGGAAGTTGGGACCAACATCATTCTATGGTTGGTTTTTCGTATAATAACAGTTTTCATTCCAATATACAGATGGCTCCATTTCAATCATTATAAGGAAAATGGTGTCGAACTCCAGCTTTTTGGGTTGAAGTAGGGGAAAGGATGCTGACGGGACCATAATTGGTACAAGAGATGGAAAAAAAATTCAGCTGATTCAGAAACACATGAGAATAGCTCAAAGAAGGAAGAAAAGTTATGGAGATAACCAAAGGAAGGATACATATTTTGAGGGTGATGATCATGTTTTTCTCAAAGTTTCACCATGGAAAATTTTGATGCGATTTGGTAAAAAAGGAAAGCTGAGTCCAATGTTCATTGGACCATATGAAATTCTGGACAAAGTTGGATCATTTTCTTACCGAGTGGCTTTACCTCCGAGTTTATCTCATGTACACTACGTTTTTCATGTTTCTATGTTGAGAATGTATATGCAAGATCCATCTCATGTTTTGAGCCCAGAGGTAGTTCAATTGAAAGAGAATCTCTCTTATGAAGAACAACCAATCTAGATTCTTGACCAAAGTGAGTAAGTGTTGCGGAATAAGGTAATTCACCTGGTAACAGTTTTGTGAAAAAACCATATGGTGGAAGAGGGAACGTGGGAATCTGAAAATTCTATGAGGGATAAATACCCCCACTTATTTTGATAAGTGAATAAAATAGCGAGGACGCAATTCCCAAAAGGAGGGAAGAATGTAGCATCCCAAATAAATAAAGAATAATAAATTTTTATATTTATTAATATGTATGAATTAAATATTAATATTACTTCAAAGGGGTTGATATGTTCGATAGTGTACCTGATACACAGCAATGAGTTTCTTTGAAATCTTACGGTGCACACTAGTAATATAATAATATTATTTTAAATGGTAGTTAACACGTAGCCATTGTATTGGAAGGAATGATTAGAAATAACTAAAATATGATTATATATGTTTGTTAAATGTTTTTACTTTTATCCAGTAAAATATAAAGGCTTAAAATAAGAAAAGAATTCAATTCTAGGCATAGATACTCTAATATTCACTAAAAGGTCGACTTATAGCATTTTGATGGAAAACCATATTTAAATATAGTTTTGTTCATTAATATACATTCTATTGGACCAAATAAAATTCTTCTTTAGAATCGGTACATCAAAATTTACTTTGTGTAAATTTTTGGTATTTTTCCGATAAAGTTCATTTTTTAATGAATAGTGAAAAATGTTGTATTTTAATTCAAAACCTCTTTTTAATCTAATTTATTTACAAGATTAGATTATCTTTTGAAATGGTTTTAAAGTGAAATTAAAATATATTTTTACCATTTAATCCAATGGTGGTCATTGGAATTAATTTAACATTGAATTTGGACTTAAACTAGTTTCAATCTTTTGATATATATTGTTTCATAAAAACACGGTATTTGTTTTCACAACGAGAATTAATTATTAAATTAATTAATTAAACTTATAAGTTTTTAATTTTTTAAAATAGAAATCATTTTTGAATTCATAATATCAAATATATCTAATGGTGAATTTTAGGAATCTTTCTAAAATACTTCAATTTTTGATGAATAGTGAAACCACTAAGTGGTAGTTAAAAAAACTGATTTTTCATTTAAATGAAATTTTACCACCTCTGTGATTTGAATTTAAAAAATCCGATATACATGGTTGTAATTAGAAATTAAAATGCGGTTAAATGAGATTAAACTATTTTTTGGTGAATAGTAACTTTTATGTTTTATTAATCGCGATTAGAGGTAATTAGTTTAATATATTGTAGAAATAATGTTATAATAATATGAAATTACCACGACATATGTCCTACCCTTATTGGTTGTGTCATGGAAAACCAAGACAATACATGGGTCAACTTGGGGACCCCATGGATCCACATGGGTAAGAAAATGACATTAATAACTTTTTATTTAATGTTTAAATAAAAATGTCACAAACATGTGTTGTTTTACTAAAACAATTTATACATGGGCTTATACAAGTCATGTTTTTGACTATAAATATTCGTTAGTAAGATAAAAATATTTCCTACATCATGATTTTTTTTATAATTTTTAGACATTAAATAAATTATATTATTTATGACACCATTATGATGTAGCGATAACCTCATTATTTTTACGATTTAAATAAAATGAAAATATAATTTAAAATATAATAACTACACTTGTCAAAAAGCTATTTTATTTGTTGATTTAGAACTCATATCACCTTATCCTAGAAATATATAATTTTGGGATCTTTAAAATCCGAAACTCATTATATAAAAATGTAACATTTTATGACATTCCAATAGTGCCCCTCCTCCCTCTTATGAAAGGCCCCCCACCTCTACCCCCTTACCCACACCTCTAAAGCCATTGGATCAGCCAATATTTGCTCATTTTATCTCTCCACATCCCTATCCTCATCCTAAAAGCCTTGCCTTAGGAAGAAAGATCTTCAAGAAACACCTTTTGTTCAATCCAAGAGGAGTTACCCGATTTAAAGGCAATGTCTTCACTTGTGTTCTGTTGTTTTATTTTGATTCTCCATCTATATAAACTCTTTTTATTACTTCTTTTGTAAGAAGACCAATATCTTAAATATACTAGGATGTTTTTATGAGAAGGATTTGTTTTACAATTACACACACCTCCGTCTAATGGTTAAGGAAGATACTGTTTCTGTGGATGGCGAATTTCTACCTCACGAAAAGATGAATGTTCAATCTTCTTTTAACACCTTTCATGGTGGCCATTAAGATTTAAATATATTTATATATGATATATATTATGTTTATGTTTTCCTTATGCTTCGGTATTTTTCATTTATTGCATACTTTTATGGTTTCCATTATGGGTAAATGTGATATATTCATTTTAGGAAGTGCGGACTACCTCCCCCTCAATGTGATTTGATTCGTTAATGCCATATGTGGGACGTATAAAGTATGGAGTTTATGATGTTATATATGATATTATACTGGAATTATAATATACCTCTATATCATTGTGATTTCATTTCATTAAATACGAAATAGTAATGAAAGTTGCGTTCATGCATACATACGGTTTACCGTCTCCAAGAACGGTGCATTTCATTTCTTACCTCTAATTGTTATGTAATATTATAAATGAATGTATATACTGGATATATATGATATATATGATATCTAGATCCTGAATATAATTCTAGATATAATGGATATTTTACCACATGAACAACATGTAATTATAAGGAGTTTATTTTTTACTCAAGTACCAATGATCGACAAAACGCCCATTATTAACTTAAATAATTACATAGTGTTCATAACATGGTAATAAGTGATATAAAAGGAATAATGAACTTGAAAAATGTTCTTAAGAAAGTAGAAATTAACTCATGTTTATTATTATGCATATTAATGAACGATCGAGTCAAGTCGGACACGATGTAAGGGACTTCGTCTCAATCTCCTTTCATTGAGACATATTTTGTTCTAATAAAAGAATTTATTTTATACACTATGAAAAACCCCTTTGACTTTTCATTCCAAGGGAATCTATTTCTACATATAATTTTACTAAACGTCAAAAAGTAATGTTTATTTTAACGTACACGGTGACAACGACCTTTTCTGCCAGCGTGAGTATTATTTGGTCTTTGGCATCCTCAACAAGCCGTAATGTTTTTAAAAAGAAATAAACACCATATACTCTTTTATGTATTGTGGTATTGAAAATGGTTTTGATAATGGATTTTTTATTTCAATATACTTATGTGATATATTGTGATCAAAATGTGGAAATATTTTCTTTCCATTATATTTGTTTTATGTCTTATGATTTTATAATGGTACTTGGACATTTGACGGGTGGTAACGTGATAAACCATATGAAGGGTGGTTACGTTATAACCTCCAATGCATTGGGTGTGGAAGTCGGCTGTATGGCTATTCCATTAAGTGATATGTGTGGAAGTCGACCGTATAGTTATTCCATTTAAGTATGTTTATGTCCCAAGTTACATTTATATGTTGTGTTCTTTATATGGGTTTTATGGTAATATTTTTGTTTCAAAAGGGTAAGTAATTATCTTTTATTCAGTGAAGATTATTTACTACTTCATAAAGGTTAAAAGTATTACATTGATAAAGTATTCATGGTTTACTTGTTGTTTTGAGAAACTAACAGTTTTCCTTCTTTGTGTATCTCTTACTGAGTTTTTTATGCTCACCCCATGTTTCTTAGAAATGTTTTTCACATGAAATAATGTGGAGTAGGGTTAATGTTGGGATCAAAGAAAAGTCATGCTGTCTTAAACATGGAACTAGACATGACTCTTTTTTAAGAGTTCATGTTTTGAAAAAAAAGGAATCTTTGTAGAAGTGTATACAATGTAATCTTTTGAGATGTAATAGTTAGGATCTAATTCCCTAAAACTTTAAACCTAAAAAAGATCTTCAATGGTAATTATTCATTTAATTCAATATTAAGTAATGTTTAAAGAGGAAGCCCTATATGGTGTAAAGACACTACTGGAAAACTAACCTTTACCAACGGTTTGGAACCGTTGGTATAGGCCTCCAAACCGTTGGTATAGCCTATACCAACGGTTTGGAGAACCGTAGCCAAGTAAGCCGTTGGGATAGGTCTATACCAACGGTTCTCCGAAAACCGTTGGTATAGACCTATACCAACGGTTTTGGAAACCGTTGGTATAGGTAATATGAAATCTATACCAACGGTAATGGAACCGTTGGTATATAAATTCCAAAAATAAAATCACCGCTGGGATTTGATCCCAGGACCCCTCGTTTATAATCGAACGACTTAACCACTAGGCTAACATCACTTTGTAAACATAATTTCATAAATATATATATGTATTATCATAATTATTTAAATTTTTGATTTATATAATGTTCTCCGTTAGTAGATCTGGAAAAAAATCAATGAACACATCCCAACGGTTGTCAAAACCGTTGGGATAGACCTATCCCAACGGTTTTCAGAACCGTTGGGATAGGTTCTGGGTGGGTGTATTTTTAGTAGAGTGAATGCTGGTTTTTGCCTTCTTTTTCCCAACGGTTCTTGAAAACCGTTGGGAAAGAGTAACCTTTCCCAACGGTTCATCAAAACCGTTGGGAAAGGGCCTAAAAACACACCCTTTCCCAACGGTTTTGGTGAACCGTTGGGAAAGGGTACTCTTTCCCAACGGTTTTGATGAACCGTTGGGAAGAAGAGGGTAAAAATCCTCCCCTTTCCCAACGGTTTTGGTGAACCGTTGGGAAAGGTCACTCTTTCCCAACGGTTCACCAAAACCGTTGGGAAAGGGTGTGTTTTTAGGCCCTTTCCCAACGGTTTTGATGAACCGTTGGGAAAGAGTTGCTATACCGACGGTTTTTACAAACCGTTGGTATAGAAGTGTTGGGAAAGATCATGTTTCCAGTAGTGAGAGGATACCCTTCATCAAATGTGTTGGACCCTCAAAGGATGATAGATGTGTAGCAGTGGTCAGTCAATGTTGCCGCAAAATAGTGGGGTATGTAGGGGATGATGTCCCATAGGGAATTCAGGGCAGAGTCGGACTCACGCTAGGATAGGATGTAGTAGAGCCTCTCATAGAGGCATCCACATGAAAATGATCCCGCCATGGGGAGCCATTTGAAAAGGGGCCATTTTGTGATGGCTTAGAGGAACATATACCCTTTTGGCAGGATGATTCCTTTTATGGCATCAATGAGTCTGCAAAATGAGAAGGATGCATTTTTCAGCACCAAAAAATTCCTCCCCTCTGAATTTGAGCTGATTAAAAAAGTGGATAGAATTCTAAGGGCAAGAAGCCAAATACACAAGAATAATTGAACCAATGGAGGGTCAATGAGGCAGGTTCCAAGATGGTTTGCAAAGGGTAGTTCCTTACAAATTTCGTGAAGTGTTATTCATGAAGAGGCCCCATTCAGTGTTGGGATGGGTTCCACGGAGAGCCCTGGTGTCTCCACAAAGAGCCTAGGGTATCTAAGAAAATCCTTGGATGTCTATTACAAATCTGACGCCCTTGGAGCCAATACATAAAGACTCAGAGTGTTTTTTCTACACCAGGATCATTATGAATGACATTGCATACAATCTCTCTTCGCAAACCTATCATCTCCCTGATGGCTTTAGTGAACCGCTATCTATTGGTCCGATGATTTGAAAATGCTATTTTGAAAACTGGATCCCCGATATCAGCTTATTTTTTTGTGATTCATGCTGAATCCATTTATTTATTGTGGCGTAGAGGGACTGTGTGACATTCTTTGTGAAGGGTATTTGAGAAGGGTATCCACAAATGGTTCATTGCATATCTTTTGTGCTCCAGCAACAATTTTCTCCAAGTTCTCGGATCCAATGGATGCACATGAGGCTACGTGGTTGGTTTATGCAAATTCATCTTAGAGGGATGCCATGGAAAATAACCAAAAATTAGGCATGTAGATATGGAAGAGCCTACCATTATATGGTTTGGGATTTCGGGATAAAGTCCACATTCCGAATAACAGCAAGGATGATCTATCCTAATAGTTCAAGAGAACACTCGAGCAATATCAGTTGTATAGGGCTGTGTATGGGAACATAAAGAAATAAAATACTCTAGTCAAAACAATTTTTTTGTACAACCATGTCAATAGAATCGATGTTAGGGAATTGGTGTAGACAATGGGTACGAGTGCTACTGGGAATTCTTGTTGTCTGATTAGTTTGAGGTTTTCCTGAGGTGGGTTAGCTGGTATTAACTGTCATGGGCCTCCAAATTTAGCATCTCCCATCTAAGAGAATTTATATCATGGTTAGAGAGATGGTGGTCGCCGGATACCAATACATTATTCCTACATCATGAAGAGGTTGGCATCAAACTGTTGGACCTCCATTAGATTCATGAAACCCAAATACTAGGACGTATGTATTATGAGTTCCACCCCACCATGAATGTCTGGGGACATTAATAAAATTCTGCATTGGAAAAGGCTTTGTTGAGGCTAGTTCCCCGCACAGATGAGGACAAACAAAAAACCTGATATATCCACTTTAATCATTTCTTAGTTTAAATCATGAATTTTTTTAGAATGGTAAACTCTACCCTCGAGGACCCCTCTTTTATTGTGATGATCTTAGCGGGGTAATGAGGGTTCATACACGATGATCCTAGAAGATAGGAAATGAAATCATTGGGGATAAAACATCATGACTTACCAGTGGATAATAGTTAGGCTTGTCAATTTTATCTCAACACTGATCTGCAAGTGGATATTACTAGTATTATATGCCCACATGGTGGGGAGACCATGTACATTCATCTTGGTGGCTCAACTGGTTTGTGTGGACCACATAAACCTAGGTGTACCATTGATAGAAAAGTTTTATCATATACTTTGGAATGTTAGTGAGGGGAAGAGGTCAAAGCGAGTGTGCTGTACATTCTACTTTTTATATAGATGGATTGCGGTTCTCGTCATGTCTTTGAGTATCTTATCCCCATTGCTCCATCGTGGATATATTCATGAATTGAAATTTGGAACATTGTGCGGAACACCTCGTTAAAGCTGGATTCTATGACTGTGTTGGGTATGATCGGGCGAGAAGAACAATTCACCTTCCACCCATTCCCCTTGCCAACCGAGGTCTATTTCGATGAAAAAACTAATACGATAGAGAAAAGATCGTATTTTCTATCCCTCCATGGTGGTGTGGTGGAAGAACGATTAGATTATTGCCCATATGTGATCCATATACTCAGAACTGGTTCACTCAACAATTGTTTTTTCATGTAGAGGATGACTCCCCGGGAGTGTATGAATGTGCAGAATGAGAATCACCTAAGTATGACTTTAAAAATCAGGATAATGATGAAATGGAGGATGTAAATATGTGGAATAATTTTCCCCAATCTGACGCCACATTCAGACTAGTTCACGCGCATGCACAGATTTAAGAGGCTACATACCCTAGTTAAATGCAAAAGCGAGTTACCATCCGCGCCAATAAGGTGGTTCCAACATGTCGACGCTGAATAGTGATAATGAGGGTCCCTTGAAAAGGTGTTGCAATCATTTTATAGGGATGTGGGGCTGTAAAAGCAAGGGACACATTCGATGAATCCAAAATTTCCAGGCGATTGTTGGAATCAACTGAAGAAGGAGAGGGTGTTTTGTTAGGCCTAATGGCTTTATATTGGAGGGTATATGTGAGAGGTGAATCATCCCGGGGCTTTTGCATGATATTCCCTCATGATCTTGGGGAGAAACTACATCTCGTATCAGTCCCCTCTGATGTCATCTTTCTAGAGGCTTGGAATGATTGGGAAATGGGAAAATAGTACCTCGATAATAATAGCTTGTGGATGAATTTAAACATGCATGAGATGTCACTTGGTGAGCTTGGCTTTGCGAAGGGCGAGATCAATGCTACCCGGACCAAGGGAAGAATTTTTGTAATGGAGCTACAAGAGGTAATACATTCCTTTGGAGACATGTGGCTGATTTTTCACTAGGAATGGGTGTTGTTGAATATGAATACTCCCGTAGAAATGATGGCGGCTCGACTAGTAGATTATTTCCCCTGGCCCATCCATGTAGTCAAATCATGGGGGGAAGAATTTAATGTGGGATATTTTCCTTGAGCAATGGAGGGGACATCAAAAAGAGTCTCTGCTTAAGAAGGCTAGATAGCGTCCTCCAGGAGAATCTCCACGGGAAAATTCGCCGCAACATTTGAAGTAAGACTCAACTTCTTTTCATTACACTAATGTCCCCTATAACATATCATTCTTTCTCAGTTAACACACATCTGAAGAAGAGAATATTTTATTGACCACTCAAACTGATGAGGATCAAGGTGCTACAGTTGTTGAGGGCCCATCATTAGGGCCTGTAGCTGGGGTGATGGTTTATGCAGAGTCTAACAATGTTGGTGGAGGAGGGGAGCCTTCTCTGAGTCCTCATTGACCACAATCGTATATAGAGGGACGTGTATCGACATCTTCGCGATGTGGGACCTGAGGTGAGAACAATTGAAATTCCAATGTATGTGTAATGACCCGAAAAATTCAAGGAAATTTTTTTTTTCATAATTTTCTTTTGATTTTTACAAGAACGCAGTTTCTGACGGCACCTGATTCTGAGGCCCGGTGTGCCCGAAATCATTTTCTGAAGTTTGGCTCGGGTACGTTCAGTGAACGGACGAGCAGGTTTTTCTAACTTTTGAACCGGTGCTCGAAATTGAATTCTGAGGGCACCGATGGAATCGCAGCGTCGATTTTTTTTAGAAACGCCTCTTCCAAAGTTGCCTTTGCTCGGGTGTGGTTTTTAATTTTTGAGCTTAATGTTAAGAAATAAAATAATTGGTACGATAAACTTTATTTTATTTCACATAAAGTCATTTAAAAGCCACTTTAAGCTGCTTAAGCTGAGTTGAAGCGGATAGGGTGCTATCCAAAAATATCATACCCTCTTGGTAGGATATTTGTGAGGTGGGGCCTGCACGAGCCCCGCTGTTTCATTTCCGCTAAGTAACACCCCCGCGAAAACTCATCATTATGGAAGTCAACTGACGCGTTTTCTTAAATTCTTAACGCACCAATTAGTTTGGTGGTATTATTCGTTGAATTAATTCTATGAATTAATGGGTCGTTATTTAACTTATCACCTTTTTCATTTGTTGGCATGTTAATAAAATAAGACCAACGTTATTCTTCTTAAGTGTTGTTCGTTGAGAGGATTTGACAGAAAGCTCAAGTTCTTCATCCTCCTTCGCGAAGAACACGAAGAACACGAAGAACGCGAAGAATGCGAAGAACGTCGGCCTTCGACGAAGGACGACGAAGAACGCCGAGCCCTCGGAGATCGAAGACGCGACGCCAAGTACCGCGACGCCGGCGATTCTTCTTCCGCGACGTTCTTCCGCGACAATCCAACCCCACGACAACCTTCGATCGACAACGACAAGGTAGGGGGTTACACTCCTTTTTAATTCTTTGTGGATAATTAACAACAATATGGATTTAATTATTATTAATTAAATCTATATGTTCTTGAACCTCGGAGTTCGTCGACGCGACACCGTATTCCGCGACGACGTGACGCCCTTCCGCGACGATGTGACGCCCTTCCGTGACGCGATGATCGCCTCCTTCCGTGGCGATCAATTCCGTGAAGAACGCGCGTGCGACGACTTGACGAGTTAAAGGTTTGTTTGTGAAATAATTTATTTTCCTGTGATTGTTTTATTCAAAAACAAAGAACCCGGATCAAGTTCAATTTTAATTCTATTAAAATTGTTCCTTGCTTATTATTCATGTGTTGAATATTTTATTCATGATTGTTATCGCCTAACGCGGAGGGTGCGGGGCAAGCGAACACGGCCCGACAACCCTCCGCAGTTCTTTGTTGTTGTGCGGATTTGGCGGGCGATGACAAAACGTGACGCAAGGGCGATTTGATGATCCCGCAGTGAAGAACGGAACCTGGGAGGAACAGCGGCGCAGACGGGAAGGAAAACGGACCACCAGAGCAACTCCGGTGGCCCGCGGCGGCGGCGGCGCCAGCGGACCCGCGGCCACGCGGGTCCAGCGCACATGCGGGATGGGGCCTTTGTCGCGTCCGTTGACCAGGGCGGCCCCCCTGCGGGGGCCGCGGTGCTGTCACGTGGGGGCAACGAGCCCCCCGCGCTGCTCGGCCGCACGGCCGAGCCGCGCCGGACCGGCCGGCCGAGCCGGGCCGCGTCCTGGCCCGGCCGGACCAGGTCCATCCGGGTTGACCGGGTCGGGTTGACCCAGGTGGGACCGGGTGGGACCGGGTCGGGCGACCCGGGTGGGACCGGGTCGGCCCGGGCCCAGACCCCCCGTCTTCGGACCGTTTTCGGTCATTTGCCCGTAACATAAGATACTGGCCTCAGAAAGACGCTCCGTCTGCGGCAACGCGATCCTTGGATCGAGACGGTCGTTTCGGTATATCGCACTCAAGGTTTTGGAATAAATTGGGTTCGGCCGGGTTGGTTCGTACACGAAACCAACCGGGCCCTCGGAGCGGAAACACTCATATCTTGAGCTCTGGACGTCTGATTGACGTGCCATCGACTTTTTTGTTTTCCTCTAAGTGAGACAAATCTTTTGACATACTCCGCCCGAGATTTGGACGCAGGTGGAGAAAGGCCGGGATGGTTTTGTCCTAAAAACCAACCGGGCCCCTGAGACGAAAAAGCCAATAACTCTCAGACCGGGCGTCCGATGGACGCGCCGTCTGCGACGTTGAGTTCCTGATGACGATACGGAAATTTTGGATAAATCAAATCTGGACTATGTGTCAGTTGATGTATCAGCCTCTCGGCTCGTGGAGCGGACCCTCCCGAACGAGCTTGTTGTGTGCGAGAACCCTAGAGCTGGTTGCGACTGCTACTGTGACGACGACGACTGTGCAGAGATCCTCAGTGGATTCGACAGCGACGGCTACAGCACTCAGCGATCCTTTGTGGGTCAGTGCTACCGATCCAGTGTGGGTCTGATCCTGTGTGGGTCAGCGCTCAGCGGTTCTGTGTGAGCCAACGCCTACAGGTCCTGTGTTGGCCCGATCCCGTGTGGGTCATTGCGGGGGTTAGTAACCTATCGATCCTTTGTGGGTCAGATCCTTTGTGGTTCATTGCGGGGGTTAGTACCTATCGATCCTTTGTGGGTCTGACGAGTTAGATGGATCAGTGATCATCTAAATCGTCATTCGAAGAAGTATACCTGTGTGAGGTGAAACTCCGTTTTACTTTTCTTTGTGGATTGTGTTGAGCTATCCTGTGTGGATTTATGTTTTACTTTTCCTTGTGGATTGTGTTGAGCTATCCTGTGTGGATTTATGTTTTAATTTCCTTTGTGGATTGTGTTGAGCTATCCTGTGTGGATTTTACGTTTTGCTTTCCTGTGTGGACTGGGTTGTACCTGAGCTCGGATGTTGGAGCCGAGTGAGAATTGATGACTTAGGTATATGTATGGGCATATACCTAAGCCGTGTCGGATGTTACTTCGTGATTTGTATCATTCCTTTGTGGTTTATCCTTTTTGGATTCTGGGAGACCTTCGGGGGTCTCGGGGTCCCTACTGAGTAGCTTATACTCACCCCTGCACGGGCTATGCCCGCACTACGTTGTGTTGGTTCCAGACGACGGACAACGCTGATCGTGGTGGAGGCATGCGGAGTAGGATGGTACCTGGAGGTGGACCACTGGGCGGAGTGTACTCGGAGCGGACGACTGGACCGAGGAGCTGTAGAGGCTATCTGTACTCACCCTTTAGGTGGGACTTCCAGTGGATGGCTCGACGTTTCAGCTTTACTTTTCAGTTGCCATTTTTTCCCTTTCAGTTGTACTTTACAGTTGGGCTTGTATTTCAGGCCCCCATTACTTTTCTGCACTTACTGTTGTACCAGCTTTTACTTAGTGTTTACTTCTTCCGCTTTCTTACCCTGTGGTGCTTGTTTTCTTTACAAAGGAAATGCCTTCCCTTTTTACCGGGATTTACGCCTTGGTGCTAGTCGCCAGCCCCTGGCCTATGGAAGGCGGGCTTGGGGTAATCACGGCACGGGCCCCGATGACGGGTCGTGACAAATTGGTATCAGAGGTGGTCAGTTCTATCGCAGACTCTGATCTTTCTTCTATTTGAAGAAACACTGTTTAGCGTATTGGGTGTGGTTATCAGTCCAGGTTGTCCAGTGTTGGTGCGGCGGCCGGCGTATCCGTACACCAGGACCCTGACTTCTGATTTCTAACTTAATGCACGAAAACATTGATTGCATGTGTGTTTCATGTTTTCTTAGTGATTACTTGTGTCAGCTCATAAGGTATATTTTTCTGACCATGGCGCACTTGTTTCCTTTTCAGGATGGCCCCACGACGGCAGCCAGCTAGGGTTCCGAGAGTAGAGTGCGACGACAGCCCGCCGGGCGACGAGACCTCGGTACATGGCTCTTTGACGGCGGAGGCATCGGCGATACCTCTACCCGCCAAGCCCCCGATGCTACCAGCACCGACCGCTGACGATGCACGTCACCTCGGAGCTCTGCACGAGTTCCAGCGCCAGCGACCACCCAGGTTTCGTGGGGAGACGGACCCCCAGGCACCCGAGGACTGGCTGGAGGCGGTCGTACGAGCTTTCAGGCTAGTGAGGACACCAGCAGACCTCATGGTGATCCTTGCGGCAAGCCTACTACACGCAGAAGTAGGACGATGGTGGAGCTTGATGCTCCAGGTGCACGATGAGGCCTCTCTCATCTGGACAGACTTTGAGGGCCTCTTTCGCTTAGAGTTCTTCCCGGCCACCCTCCGTGCGGTGCGCATCCAGGAGCTTCTTCAGCTGCGGCAGGGCAGCTTGACGGTCGCCCAGTACTCGGTGAGATTCACTGATATGTCTCGCTACTTGACAGATATGGTACGGGACCCATACTTTCGGGCCCGGACCTTTGAGTAGGGTTTGAGACACGAGATCAGGGCATCACTGATCTCCCTCAGCATTCCGACTCAGGAAGGAGTACTGGAGCGGGCCCTTCTGATTGAGAGCTTTCTGGCCGTGTCCACAGCGAGACCTACCGCAGGGCGACAGGTAGCGGAGTCTTCGGCAGCAGGTAGCCGACAGATGACTCAGGGTTCCAGGAAGACCAGACCCTCTCGTAGACAACCTCAGGACACTGGCTCAACAGTGCAGGGCACACAGCACGGAGCCAGTCTTCCGAGAGGCAGACAGTACTACGCCTGCAGCGGGCAGGGCCACATGGCTCGTGACTGCCCGACCCGCCGTACCGAGGAGCAGCAGACGGTGGAGGGGCCACCCAAGCAGAGGCAGATGGTCGACCGTGGCGGTCCGAAGGGAGGAGACGGATGAGGCAAAGGAGCTGGCCGAGCAACAGGTGGTGGGAGACACTTTGAGGCACTGCCACCACCACCACCGGGAGGTCCGCCCCGACCACAGGGAGCTGGCGGGCAGAGACAGGCACCGCTCCAGGCAGTGGAGGCCTATGACCATGATGCGCCAGAGATGATTCAAGGTGCGATCTATGTCTATTCCACCTTTGCTGCAGTTCTTATAGACACAGGAGCGAGTCACTCTTTCATAGCCGCTGCCCTTTTTCGGAGCTCAGAGATTCCGACATAGCCGTTGGCTCGATCCTTACGGCTAGAGACTCTTACGGGAGCAGACTCGATGATTACACACTGGTTCTGGCAGTGTGAGATTACTCTAGGAGGCGAGAGCTTCGGCTGGGATCTTCTTGTAACAGCGTCGAGGCCTTACGACGTCATCTTGGGCATGGATTGGTTATCTACAGTCCATGCACAGATTGACTGTATTAGGCGCAAGGTGCGATTTGTAGGCACCGACGGGAGCAGGTTCACCTTCACCAGCGAGAAGGGATCCTTCGCAGCACATGATGGACTTCCACAGAGGAGAGGACAGCCCATCACTCATCAGTTGGCTAGCCTCATCCTAGGAGCAGTTGACGTGTGGAGTCCTAGTTTTCCTGCAATGGTGGATCAGTACGCGGACGTCTTTCCCGACGACGTTTCAGGGCTACCTCCTCGCAGAGAGGTAGACTTCCATATTGACTTGTACCCCGAGACAACCCCGATATCGACTCCAGCGTATCGGATGGCCCCCGCTGAGCTTCGAGAGCTACAGGTATAGTTGGAGGACTTGTAGGGAAAGGTATTCATCCGACCCAGTGTTTCACCATGGGCTTCACCGATTTTGTTCGCCAAGAAGAAGGACGGGAGCTTGAGACTTTGTGTCGATTATCGTCGCCTGAACCAGGTGACAGTGAGGAACAAGTATCCGCTACCAAGGATTGATGGCCTCTTCGATCAGCTCAAGGGAGCATGGTGGTTCTCGAAGATATACCTCAGGTCAGGCTATCATCAGCTCAGAGTTCCAGACGAGGACGTGCAGAAGACGGCCTTTAGATGTCGGTATGGCCACTATGAGTTCTTTGTTATGCCATTTGGCGTAACCAATGCTCCAGCAGTGTTCATGGGCCTCATGAACATGATATTTCAGCCGTACCTCGATCGATTTGTCATGGTATTCATCGACGACATTTTGATATACTCGACGACTGAGGAGGAGCACACCTATCACTTGCGGGTTGTACTAGACACACTCCGAGAGCACCAGCTTTATGGAAAGCTCGTGAAGTTTCAGTTCTGGATACGTGAGATCCACTTCTTGGGACACGTCATCTCTGAGGTGGGAGTTGCAGTGCATCCTGCGAATATTGAGGAGGTGATAGATTGGGAGCCACCTAGGAGTGTGAGAGAGGTGTGGAGTTTCTTGGGACTAGCTGGATACTATCGGAGGTTTGTTCCAACCTTCTCCAGAGTTGTGGCACCACTCTCATCTTTTATGAAGAAGGGGAAACCCTTTGTGTGGTCAGACAGATGTCAGTAGAGCTTTCAGGAGCTGAGACAGAGATTGACCAGCGCACCTATCTTGAGGTTGCCTGAGGAGGGAGTAGGGTACGTAGTCTACTGCAATGCATTAGGGACCGGACTCGGATGTGTCCTGATGCAGGAGCAGGCAGTGATCACCTATGGATCATGCCAGTTAATGCCTCATGACCAGAACTACGCTACCCATGACCTGGAGTTAGCAGCAGTGGTCTTCGCTCTGAAGACATGGCGACACTATCTGATGGGCAAGCGCTTTACAGTCTTTTCTAACCACCAGAGTCTCAGATACATCTTCTCGCAGAAGAACCTGAACCTGAGATAGAGGCGATGGATTGAGTTCCTCCGGGACTATGACTTTGAGATAGTCTATACTCCTAGGAAGGGGAACATGTTAGCCGATGCTCTCAGCAGGAGGACGAGAATTCATCTACTTGAGGAGGAGATAGAGAAGCTAGCCGCTTTGCAGATATCCTTCGTGGATAGAGATGGAGCAGCCTTCCTTCAGTCTCTCACAGTCACTCCTCCACTGCTACAGTGGATTATAGAGGCACAGCGTGGGGATACTGACTGTGAGACACGGCGTGCACAGATATCCTCAGGACAGGAACCTGATGGCCTCTCCTTTAGAGGAGAGCACGACATCCTTTTCAGAGGACGTACCTTGGTACCAGTCGCTTTATGAGAGGAGGTGCTGAGAGAGTTTCACACTTCTCCTTTGGCGGTACATCCTTGAGTGGCGAAGATGTACCAGGACCTCAGACGACAGCACTGGTGGCTAGGCATGAAGAAGGATGTGGTAGAGTTCGTTTCCCGATGCCTCACCTGCCAGCAGGTGAAGGCAGAGCATCAGGTACCAGCAGGCTTGGTACAGCCCTTGGAGGTCTCAGAGTGGAAGTGGGACGGGATATCTATGGACTCCGTGACTGGACTTCCACGCACTTCCAGAGGTCACGACTCTATCTGGGTGATTGTTGACCGACTCACCAAGTCGGCTCACTTCTTACCCATTAGAGAGCAGGGCTCAATGGAGAGCTTGGGGCGTCTCTACATTCAGGAGATTGTACGGCTTCATGGTGTGCCATCGTCTATCATCTCCGATCAAGATTCTCGCTTTACTTCCCGGATTTTGAAGGGGTTGCAAGAGGCGTTCGGGACGCAGCTACGTCTGAGCACCACCTTTCACCCTCAGATGGATGGTCAGACGGAGAGGACCATTCAGACTCTCGAGGACATGCTCCGTGCATGTGTCCTCGACTTTGGTCGCAGCTGGGAGGACCACCTACCCTTTGCGGAATTCGCATACAACAACAACTACCACTCCACCATTGGGATGGCACCATACGAGGCGTTGTACGACAGACCTTGCAGATCTCCTTTTTACTGGACAGACCATGGGGAGTCAGCACTTGTGGGACCAGAGATGGTTCGAGCCACGACAGAGAAGTTCCATGTCATCCAGGAGCGGATGAGGACCGCTCAGAGCCGGCATATGTCTTATGCTGACAGGAGGTGGAGGCCACTAGAGTTCGAGGATGGTGACCACGTCTTCTTGTGTGTCTCACATCGACGTGGATTACAGAGATTTGGCCGAGGCGGCAAGTTGTCTCCACACTTCATTGGACCTTTCTAGGTCCTCAGAAGGATTGGAGAGGTGGCTTATCGCCTGGCTCTACCACCTCAGTTGCACCGGGTGCACGACGTCTTCCACGTATCTCAGCTGAGGAGATACGTGCACTACCCGACACACATCATTGAACATGGGGAGCTAGACGTGGATGATGGGGTGATTTTTACGGAGGTCCCGGTAGATATCGAGGATCGACAGGAGCAGGTCCTACGTGGACGATCGATTCCTCCTGTGCGAATTAGATGGCATCACGGGAACCTCTAAGAGAGCACTTGGTAGCGGGAGGCTCAGATGCGTGATCAGTACCCACATTTGTTTCCCTATTTTATGATGTATCTTTATGGGGACGTAAATCCCTGAGGTGGGAGTGATGTAAAGACTCGATAAATTCAAGTAAATTTTTTTTTTCTTAATTTTATTTGGATTTTTACAAGAACGCAGTTTCTGACGACACATGATTCCGAGGCCCGGTGTGCCCGAAATCATTTTCCGAAGTTTGGCTCGGGTACGTTCAGTGAACGGACGAGCGGGTTTTTCTAACATTTGAACCGGTGCTCGGAATCGAATTCTGAGGTAACCGATGGAATCGCAGTGCCGGTTTTTGCTTAGAAACTCCTCTTCTGGAGTTGCGTTTGCTCGGGTGTGGTGTTTAATTTTTGAGCTTAAAGTTAAGAAATAAAATAATTGGTACGACAAACTTTATTTTATTTCACTTAATGCCACTTGGAAGCCACTTTAAGCTGCTTAAGCTGAGTTGAAGCGGATAGGGTTCTATCCAAAAATATCATACCCTCTTGGTAGGATATTTGTGAGGTGGGGCCTGCAAGATCCCCACCGTTTCTTTTCCGCTATGTAACGCCCCCGCGAAAACCCGTCATTATGGAAGTCAACTGACGCGTTTTCTTAAATTCTTAATGCACCAATTAATTGGGTGGTTTTATTCATTGAATTAATTCTATGAATAAATGGGTAGTTATTTAACTTATCTCCTTTTTCGTTTGTTGGGATGTTAATAAAATAAGACCGACGCTATTCTTCTTAAGTGTTGTTCGTTGAGAGGATTTGACTGAAACCTCAAGTCCTTCATCCTCCTTCGCGAAGAACACGAAGAACACGAAGAACACGAAGAACGCGAAGAACGTGAAGAAAGCCGACCTTCGACGAAGGGCGACGAGTAACATCGAGCCCTCGGAGATTGACGACGCGACGCCAAGTACCACGACGATGACGATTCTTCTTCCGCGACGTTCTTCCGCGACAATCCAACCCCGCGACAACCTTCAATCGACAACGACAAGGTAGGGGGTTGTGCTCCTTTTTTATTCTTTGTGGATAATTAACAACAATATGGATTTAATTATTATTAATTAAATCTATATGTTCTTGAACCTCGGAGTTCGTCGACGCGACATTGTATTCCGCGACGACGCGACGCCCTTCTGTGACGACGCGATGCCCTTCCGCAACGCGACGATCACCTCCTTCCGTGGTGATCAATTCCTCAAAGAACGCGCATGCGATGACTTGACGAGGTAGGGGTTTGTTTGTGAAATAATTTATTTTCCCGTGATTGTTTCTTTAAAAACAAAGAACCCGGATCAAGTTCAATTTTAATTCTATTAAAATTGTTCCTTGCTTGTTATTCATGTGTTGAATATTTTATTCCCGATTGTTATCGCCTAACGCGGATGGTGCTGGCCAAAAGAACACGGACCGACAACCCTCCGCATTTCTTCGTTGTTGTTCGGATGTGGTGGGAGACGACAAAACGTGACGCAAGGGCGATTTGACGATCCTGTAGTGAAGAATGGAACCCGGGAGGAACAGCGGCGCAGACGGGAAGAAAAACGGACCACCGGAGCAAGTCCGGTGGCCTGCGGAAGCCACCGGCGGCGCTGGCAGCCGGTGGCGGCGGCGCCAGCGGACCCGCGGCCGTGCGGGTCCGGAAAACACGCGGGACGTGGCCTTTTCCGCGTCCGTTGACCAGGGCAGCCCCCCGCGGGGGCCGCGGTGCTGTCACGCGGGGGCAGCGAGCCCCTCGCGCTGCTCGGCCGCTCGGCCGAGCCGAGCCGGACCGGCTGGCTGAGCCGGGCCATGTCTTGGCCCGGCCGGACCGTCTCCCGCCGGGTGGGACCGGGTCGGGCCAGGTCGGCCCGGGCCCAGACCCCCCGTCTTCGGACCTTTTTCGGTCTTTTGCCCGTAAATGAGCTACGGGCCTCCGAACGACGCTCCGTCAGTGGAAACGCGATCCTTGGATCAAGACGGTCGTTTCGGTATATCACACTCAACGTTTCAGAATACTTTGGGTTCGGCCGTGTTGGTTCGTACACGAAACCAACCGGGCCCTCGGAGCGGAAACACTCATATCTTGAGCTCCAGACGTCTGATTGACGTGCCGTCGACTTTGTTGTTTTCCTATAAGTGAGACTGATCTTTTGACATACTCCGCCCGAGGTTTGGATGCAGGTGGAGTACGGTCGAGTTGGTTTTTCCCTAAAAACCAACTGGGCCCCGGGGACGAAAAAGCCAAAAATTCTCAGACCGGGTGTCCGATTGACGCGTCGTCTGCGACGTTGAGTTCCTGATGACGAAACAGAACTTTTGGATAAATCAAATCTGGACTATGTGTCAGTTGATGTATCAGCCTCTCGGCTCGTGGAGCGGACCCTCCCGAACGAGCTTGCTGTGTGCGGGAACCCTAGAGCTGGTTGCGACTGCTACTGTGATGACGACGACTGTGCAGAGATTCTCAGTGGATTCGACGACGACGACTACAACACTCAGCGATCCTTTGTGGGTCAGTGCTACCGATCCTATGTGGGTCTGATCCTGTGTGGGTCAGCGCTCAGCGGTTCTGTGTGAGCCAGCGCCTACAGGTCCTGTGTGGGCCCGATCCTGTGTGGGTCTTTGCGGGGGTTAGTTACCTATCGATCCTTTGTGGGTCAGATCCTTTGTGGGTCATTGCGGGGGTTAGTACCTATCGATCCTTTTTGGGTCCGATGACTTAGATGGATCAGTGATAATCTCTATCGTCATTCGAAGAAGTATACCTGTGTGAGCTGAAACTTTGTTTTACTCTACTTTGTGGAATGTGTTGAGCTATCCTGTATGGATTTACGTTTTACTTTCCTTTGTGGATTATGTTGAGCTATCCTGTGTGGATTTACGTTTTACTTTCCTTTTTGGATTGTGTTGAGCTATCCTGTGTGGATTTTACGTTTTTCTTTCCTGTGTGGACTGGGTTGTACCTGAGCTCGGATGTTGGAGCCGAGCGAGAATTGATGACTTAGGTATATGTATGGGCATATACCTAAGCCGTGTCAGATGTTACTTTGTGATTCGTATCTTTCATTTGTGGTTTATCCTTTTTGGATTCTGGGAGACCTTCGGGGGTCTCGGGGTCCCTACTGAGTAGCTTATACTCACCCCTGCACGGGCTATGCCCGCACTACGTTGTGTTGGTTGCAGACGACGGACAACGCTGATCGTGGTGGAGGCTTGCGGAGTAGGATGGTACCTGGAGGTGGACCACTAGGCGGAGTGTACTCGGAGCAGACGGCTGGACCGAGGAGCTGTGGAGGCTATCTATACTCACCCTTTAGGTGGGACTTCTAGTGGATGGCTCGACGTTTCAGCTTTACTTTTCAGTTGCTGTTTTTTACCTTTCAGTTGTACTTTACAGTTGGGCTTGTATTTCCGGCCCCCTTTACTTTTCTACACTTATTGTTGTACCAGCTTTTACTTAGTGTTTACTTCTTCCACTTTCTTACCCTATGGTTCTTGTTTTCTTTACAAAGGCAATGCCTTCCCTTTTTACCGAGATTTACGCCTTGGTGATAGTCGCCAGCCCCTGGCCTATGGAAGGCGGGCTTGGGGTAGTCACGGCACGGGCCCCGAGGACGGGTCATGAAAAATTGGTATCAGAGGTGGTCAGTTCTACCGTAGACTCTGATCTTTCTTCTATTTGAAGAAACAGTGTTTAGCATATTGGGTGTGGTTATCAGTCCAGGGTGTCCAGTGTTGGTGCGGCGGCCGACGTATCCATACACCAGGACCCTGACTTCTGATTTCTGACTTAATGCACAAAAACATTGATTGCATGTGTGTTTCAAGTTTTCTTTGTGATTACTTGTGGCAGCTCATAAGGTATACTGTTCTGACCATGGCGCACTTGTTTCCTTTTCAGGATGGCCCCACGACGGCAGCCAGCTAGGGTTCCGAGAGTAGAGCGCGACGACAGCCCGCCGAGCACAGAGGCCTCGGTACATGGCCCTTTGACGGCGGAGGCACTGGCGGTACCTCTACCCGCCGAGCCCCCGATGCTACCAGCATCGACCGCTGACGATACACGTCGCCTCAGAGCTCTGCATGAGTTCCAGCGCCAGCGACCACCCAGGTTTCGTGGGGAGACGGACCCCCAGGCACCCGAGGACTGGCTGGAGGCGGTCGTACGAGCTTTCAGGCTAGTGAGGACACCAGCAGACCTCATGGTGATCCTCGCAGCGAGCCTACTACACGCAGCAGTTGGACGATGGTGGATCCTGATGCTCCAGGTGCACGATGAGGACTCTCTCATCTGGACAGACTTTGAGGGCCTCTTCCGCTCAGAGTTCATCCCAGCCACCCTCCGTGCGGTGCGCATCCAGGAGCTTCTTCAGCTGCGGCAGGGCAGCTTGACGGTCGCCCAGTACTCGGTGAGATTCACTGATCTGTCTCGTTACTCGACAGATATGGTACGGGACCCATTCTTTCGGGCCCGGACCATTGAGTAGGGTTTGAGACACGAGATCAGGGCATCGCTGATCTCCCTCAGCATTCCGACTCAGGCAGGAGTACTGGAGCAGGCCCTTCTGATAGAGAGCTTTCTGGCTGAGTCCACAGCGAGACCTACCACAGGGCGACAGGTAGCGGAGTCTTCGGCAGCAGGTAGCCGACGGATGAATCAGGGTTCCAGGAAGACCAGACCATCTCGTAGACAACCTCAGGACACTGGCTCAATAGTGCGGGGCACACAGCGCGGATCCAGTCTTCCGAGAGGCAGGCAGTACTACGCCTGTAGCGGGCAGGGCCACATGGCTTGTGACTGCCCGACCCGCCGTACCGAGGAGCAGCAGACGGTGGAGGGGACACCCAGGTAGAGGAAGATGGTCGACCGTGGTGGTCCGCAGGGAGGAGGCGGATGAGGCAGAGGAGCTGGCCGAGCAACAGGTGGTGGGCGACGCTTTGAGGCTCTGCCACCACCACCACCGGGAGGTCCGCCCCGACCACAGGGAGCTAGCGGGAAGAGACAGGCACCGCTCCAGGCAGCGGAGGCCTACGACCATGGTGCGCCAGAGATGATTCAAGGTGCGATCTATGTCTATTCCACCCTTTATGCAGTTCTTATAGACACAGGAGCGAGTCACTCTTTCATAGCCGCTGCACGTTTTTCGGAGCTCGGAGATTCCGACATAGCTGTTGGCTCGATCCTTACGGATAGAGACTCCTACGGGAGCAGACTCGACGATTACACACTAGTTCCGGCAGTGTGAGATTACTCTAGGAGGCGAGAGCTTCGGCTGAGATCTTCTTGTAACAACGTCGAGGCCTTACAACGTCATCTTGGGCATGGATTGGTTATCTACAGTCCATGCACAAATTGACTGTATTAGGCGCAAGGTGCGATTTGTAGGCACCGACGGGAGCAGGTTCACCTTCACCGGCGAGAAGGGAGCCTTCGCAGCACATGATGGACTTCCGCAGAGGAGAGGACAACCCATCACTCATCAGTTGGCTAGCCTCATCCTAGGAACAGTTTACGTGCAGAGTCCTAGTTTTCCTGCAGTGGTGGATCAGTACGCGGACGTCTTTCCCGACGACGTTCCAGGGCTACCTCCTCGCAGAGAGGTAGACTTCCAAATTGACTTGTACCCCGAGACAACCCCGATATCGACTCCAGCGTATCAGATGGCCCCCGCTGAGTTTCGAGAGCTACAGGTACAGTTGGAGGACTTGTAGGGCAAGGGATTCATCCGACCTAGTGTTTCTCCCTGGGCTTCACCGATTTTGTTCGCCAAGAAGAAGGACGAGAGCTTGCGACTTTGTGTCGATTATCGTCGCCTGAACCAGGTGACAGTGAGGAACAAGTATCCGCTACCGAGGATTGATGACCTCTTCGATCAGCTCAAGGGAGCACGGTGGTTCTCAAAGATAGACCTCAGGTCAGGCTATCATCAGCTCAGAGTTTGAGACGAGGACGTGCAGAAGACGGCCTTCAGATGTCGGTATGGCCACTATGAGTTCTTTGTTATGCCATTCGGCGTAACAAATGCTCCAGAAGTGTTCATGGGACTCATGAATAGGATATTTCAGCCATACCTCGATCAATTTTTCATGGTGTTCATCGACGACATTTTGATATACTCGACGACTGAGGAGGAGCACACCTATCACTTGCGGGTAGTACTAGACACACTCCGAGAGCACCGGCTTTATGGAAAGCTCTCTAAGTGTCAGTTCTGGATACGTGAGGTCCACTTCTTGGGACACGTCATCTCGGAGGTGGGAGTTGCAGTGCATCCTGCGAAGATTGAGGCGGTGCTAGCTTGGGTGCCACCTAGGAGTGTGAGAGAGGTGCAGAGTTTCTTGGGACTAGCTGGATACTATCGGAGGTTTGTGCCAAACTTCTCCAGAGTTGCGGCACCACTCTCATCTTTTATGAAGAAGGGGTAACCCTTTGTGTGGTCAGATAGATGTCAGTAGAGCTTCCAGGAGCTGAGACAGAGATTGACCAGCGCACCGATCTTGAGGTTGCCTGAGGAGGGAGTAGGGTACGTAGTCTACTGCGATGCATCAGGGACCGGACTCGGATGTGTCCTGATGCAGGAGCAGGCAGTGATCACCTATGGATCATGCCAGTTAATGCCTCATGAGCAGAACTACACTACCCATGACCTGGTGTTAGCAGCAGTGGTCTTCGCTCTGAAGACATGGCGACACTATCTGATGGGCGAGCGCTTTACAGTCTTTTCTGACCACCAGAGTCTCAGGTACATATTCTCGTAGAAGAACCTGAACCTGAGATAGCGGCGATGGCTCGAGTTCCTCCAGGACTATGAATTTGAGATAGTCTATACTCCTAGGAAGGGGAACGTGGTAGCCGATGCTCTCAGCAGGAGGACGGGCATTCAACTACTTGAGGAGGAGACAGAGCAGCTAGCCGCTTTGTAGATATCCTACATGGATAGAGATGGAGCAGCCTTCCTTCAGTCTCTCACAGTCACTCCTCCACTACTACAGTGGATCATAGAGGCACAGCGTGGGGACACTGACTGTGAGACACGGCGTGCACATATATCCTCAGGACAGGCACCTGATGGCCTCTCCTTTAGAGCAGAGCACGACATCCTTTTCAGAGGACGTACCTTGGTACCAGTCGCTTTACGAGAGGAGGTGATGAGAGAGTTTCACACCTCTCCTTTGTTGGTACATCCTTGAGTGGCGAAGATGTACCAGGACCTCAGACGACAGCACTGGTGGCCAGGCATAAAGAAGGTTGTGGTAGAGTTCGTTTCTCGATGCCTCTCCTGCCAGCAGGTGAAGGCAGAGCACCAGGTACCAGCAGGCTTGGTACAACCCTTGGATGTCTTGGAGTGGAAGTGGGACGAGATATCTATGGACTCCGTGACTAGACTTCCACGCACTTCCAGAGGTCACGACTCCATCTGGGTGATTGTTGACCGACTCACCAAGTCGGCTCACTTTTTACCCATTAGAGAGCAGGGCTTAGTGGAGAGCTTGGGGCGTCTCTACATTCAAGAGATTGTAAGACTTCATGGTGTGCCATCCTCTATCGTCTCCGATCGATATTATCGCTTTACTTCCCGGATTTTGAAGGGGTTGCAAGAGGCGTTCGGGACGCAGCTACGTCTGAGCACCGCCTTTCACCCTCAGACGGATGGTCAGACGAAGAGGACCATTCAGACTCTCGAGGACATGCTCCGTGCATGTGTCCTAGACTTTGGTCGCAGCTGGGAGGACCACCTACCCTTGGTGGAGTTCGCATACAACAACAACTACCACTCCACCATCAGGATGGCACCATACGAGGCGTTGTACGACAGACCTTGTAGATCTCCTTTTTACTGGACAGACCCTAGGGAGTCAGCACTTGTGGGACCAGAGATGGTTCGAGCCGCGATAGAGAAGGTCCAGGTCATCCAGGAGCGGATGAGGACAGCTCAGAGCCAGCATAAGTCTTATGCTGACAGGAGGCGGAGGCCAGTAGAGTTCAAGGATGGTGACCACGTCTTCTTGCGTGTCTCACCACGACGTGGATTACGGAGATTTGGCCGAGGTGGAAGTTGTCTCCACACATCATCGGACATTTCTAGGTCCTCAGAAGGATTGGAGAGGTGGATTATCTCCTGGCTCTACCACCTCAGTTGCACCGGGTGCACGACGTCTTCCACGTATCTCAGCTGAGGAGATACGTGCACTATCCGACACACATCATTGACCATGGGGAGCTAGACGTGGATGATGGGGCGATTTTTGTGGAGGTCCCGGTAGAGATCGAGGATCAACAGGAGCAGGTCCTACGTGGATGATCGATTCCTCCTGTGTGCATCAGATGGAAGCACGGGAACCTCTAAGAGAGCACTTGGTAGCGGGAGGCTCAGATGCGTGATCACTACCCACATTTGTTTCCCTATTTTATGATGTATCTTTACGGGGATGTAAATCCCTGAGGTGGGAGTGATGTAAAGACCCGATAAATTCAAGGAAATTATTTTTTTCTTAATTTTCATTGGATTTTTACAAGAACGCAGTTTCTGACGACACCTGATTCCGAGGCCCGGTGTGCCCGCAATCATTTTCCGAAGTTTGGCTCAGGTACGTTCAGTGAACGGACGAGCGGGTTTTTCTAACATTTGATCCGGTGCTTGGAATCGAATTCTGAGGGCACCGATTGAATCGCAGCGCCGATTTTTGCTTAGAAACTCATCTTCTGGAGTTGCGTTTGCTCAGGTGTGGTTTTTAATTTATGAGCTTAAAGTTAAGAAATAAAATAATTGGTACGACAAACATTATTTTATTTCACTTAATGCCACTTGAAAGACACTTTAAGCTGCTTAAGCTGAGTTGAAGCGGATATGGTGCTGTCCAAAAATATCATACCCTCTTGGTAGGATATTTGTGAGGTGGGGCTCGCAAGATCCCCACCGTTTCTTTTCCGCTAAGTAACGCCCCCGCGAAAACCCGTCATTATGGAAGTCAACTGACGCGTTTTCTTAAATTCTTAATGCACCAATTAATTGGGTGGTTTTATTCGTTGAATTAATTCTATGAATTAATGGGTTGTTATTTAACTTATCTCCTTTTTTGTTTGTTGGCATGTTAATAAAATAAGACCGACGCTATTCTTCTTAAGTGTTGTTCGTTGAGAGGATTTGACAAAAACCTCAAGTTATTCATCCTCCTTCACGAAGAACGCGAAGAACACGAAGAACGCGAAGAATGCGAAGAAAGCCGGCCTTCGATGAAGGGCGACGAGGAACGCCGAGACCTCGGAGATTGATGACGCGACGCCAAGTACCGCGACGGCGACGATTCTTCTTCCGCGACGTTCTTCCGCGACAATCCAACCCCGCGACAACCTTCAATCGACAACGACAAGGTAGGGGTTGTGCTCATTTTTTATTCTTTGTGGATAATTAACAACAATATGGATTTAATTATTATTAATTAAATCTATATGTTCTTGAACCTCGGAGTTCGTCGACGCGACATTGTATTCCGCGAAGACGTGATGCCCTTCTGTAACGACGCGACGCCCTTCCGCGACGCGATGATCGCCTCCTTCCGTGGCGATCAATTCCTTGAAGAACCTGCGTGCGACGACTTGACGAGGCAGGGGTTTGTTTGTGAAATAATTTATTTTCCCGTGATTGTTTCTTTAAAAACAAAGAACCCAGATCAAGTTCAATTTTAATTCTATTAAAATTCTTCCTTGCTTGTTATTAATGTGTTGAATATTTTATTCCCGATTGTTATCGCCTAACGCGGAGGGTTCTGGCCAAACGAACACAGCCCGACAACCCTCCGCAGTTCTTCGTTGTTGTGCGGATTTGGTGGGAGACGACAAAACGTGATGAAAGGGAGATTTGATGATCCCACAGTGAAGAATGGAACCCGGGAGGAACAGCGGCGCAGACGGGAAGGAAAACGGACCACCGGAGCAACTCTGGTGGCCTGCAGAAGCCACCGGCGGCGCTGGCGGCCGGTGGCGGCGGCGCCAGCGGACCCGCGGCCGTGCGGGTCCGGAAAACATCTAGGACGTGGCCTTTTCCGCGTCCGTTGACCAGGGTAGCCCCCCGCGGGGGCCGCGGTGCTGTCACGCGGGGGCAGCGAGCCCCCCGCGCTGCTTGGCCGCTCGGCCGAGCCGAGCCGGACCGGCCGGACGAGCCGGGCCGTGTCCTGGCCCGGCCGGACCGGGGTGGACCGGGTCGGGCCGGGTCGGCCCGGGCCCAGACCCCCCGTCTTCGGACTATTTTTGATCTTTTGCCTGTAACATGAGCTACGGGACTCCGAACGACACTCCTTCAGTGGCAACGCGATCCTTGGATCGAGACGGTCGTTTTGGTATATCACACTCAACGTTTCGTAATACTTTGGGTTCGGCCGGGTTGGTTCGTACACGAAACCAACCGGGCCCTCGGAGCGAAGACGCTCATATCTTGATCTCCGGACATCCGATTGACGTGCCGTCGACTTTGTTGTTTTCCTCTAAGTGAGACAGATCTTTTGACATACTCCGCCCGAGGTTTGGACGTAGGTGGTGTACGGTCGAGTTGGTTTTTCCCTAAAAACCAACTGGGCCCCTAGGACGAAAAAGCCAATAACTCTCAGACCGGGCGTCCAATTGACGCGTCGTCTGCGACGTTGAGTTCCTGATGACGATACAGAACTTTTGGATAAATCAAATCTGGACTATGTGTCAGTTGATGTATCAGCCTCTCGGCTCATGGAGCGGACCCTCCCGAACGAGCTTGCTGTGTGCGGGAACCCTAGAGCTGGCTGCGACTGCTACTGTGACGATGACGATTGTGCAGAGATCCTCAGTGGATTCGACGACGACGACTACAACACTCAGCGATCCTTTGTGGGTCAGTGCTACCGATCCTGTGTGGGTCTGATCCTGTGTGGGTCAGCGCTCAGTGGTTCTGTGTGAGCCAGCACCTACAGGTCCTGTGTGGGCCCGATCCTGTGTGGGTATTTGCGGGGGTTAGTTACCTATCGATCCTTTGTGGGTAAGATCCTTTGTGGGCCATTGCGGGGGTTAGTACCTATCGATCCTTTTTGGGTCCGATGACTTAGATGGATCAGTGATAATCTCTATCGTCATTCGAAGAAGTATACCTGTGTGAGCTGAAACTCCGTTTTACTTTCCTTTGTGGATTGTGGTGAGCTATCCTGTGTGGATTTACGTTTTACTTTCCTTTGTGGATTATGTTGAGCTATCCTGTGGGGATTTACGTTTTAATTTCCTTTGTGGATTGTGTTGAGCAATCCTGTGTGGATTTTACGTTTTTCTTTCCTGTGTGGACTGGGTTGTACCTGAGCTCGGATGTTGGAGCCGAGCGAGAATTGATGACTTAGGTATATGTATGGGCATATACCTAAGCCGTGTCGGATGTTACTTCGTGATTTGTATCTTTCCTTTGTGGTTTATCCTTTTTGGATTCTGGGAGACCTTCGGGGGTCTCGGGGTCTGAAACGCACGGCCGATTGTCGCCTATCGACCGGTCAAAGTTCCGGTGCTCTGCTAATGTGTATAGAAGCACTCAGGTTGAATCCTCGGCGATGGTACTTCGTAATAGTCGATTGTTTTTAGTTGATTGTATTCTGATTGGGGGGGTTTGTTTGCAGAGCTTATGAAATAATTTATGGATGATGTTTGATTTAACAAATTGATGATGATTGGGGTGAGTTCATCATTAGGTTAGTTAAGCTTGTGATATCCTCGAGCTTTGCTTTATATTGCATTTAAATTAACACCCATGTCACAAGATGATGTTGATTATAATTCTTAAGTGTTAAGGCTTTAAACCAAGACTTAACTTAACTTAAGGTTATAATCTCAATCAGATCTTATTTATGGTTGTGTATTTATGGTTCCAATAATCCATGGAAACCACATGTTAAACAAAATAAGTCATTAATCCATGACATGTTAAGTCCAACATACACAATGTTAATTCAAAGAATATTCATCAAGCAGAAGCTCTCAATCACTTAACATACCTAAATTATAACTCACCCCAATGAGAGATTTACTCAGCCATTTGGGTGATTAATAATCTGGTTATAATGATTTTGATTATAAATTAATAAGAGATGGAAAAGAAAGGGATAAGAAAAGAGTGGTACGCGACACACACACACGAACAATGATGATAATTAAAAACGAACTTTCGATTGAATGAGGAAGCTAAAGAATGGAAGGGGATTGAACTGAATTTAAACTATTTTAAGAACATTAATATTAAAATATAGAAGGTGGAAGAGAATAATAGATATTGAAGAAGTAACTTGCATTAAAACAGAATTACAAAGAAAGAGAATTACAAGATTACAAAAACGAAGAACAAGAAAGTAAGTGAAAACAAAGAGAGGATGAAAGGTCTCTCAAGTGAAAACTTGAGTATGGAAGGTCCTCCCAAGCCTTTGGCAAGGCATTGGTCGTGCCAATATGATATCCTCTCTTCTGAAATGCCAACCCCTCTCAAGGAGAGAAGGGGAGAGTATTTATAGCCCAAGGAGTGGACTGTTTGCATTCCCAATCTGTCCCTCCACTTGCATCGCCAATTTGAAGGCATCTTCCTGTTCAAAAATCCATTCACATTTTGGACATTGAAAAAGCATGGATAGAAATGGACAGTTTACCTTTGTTTAATAAAACCGCCATAACTTTGGATCCACTTGTCCAAATGCCTCCATATTTTGACAGTAGTCGGACAACTTTATGGAGGCATTTGGACAAGTGGATCCAAAGTTATGGCGGTTTTATTAAACAAAGGTAAACTGTCATTAGTTTCTGGTTATTGTCAAGAAAACACAAAAAAAAACAAATTTAAAAAAAAAATTGAAAAAAAAAACACAAAGAAAAACCCGTCTTTACATAAAAATCATAAACTGAAAAAATACAAAGAAAAACCCGTCTTCCTCTTTCTTCCAAAATCTCTCTGAATGCCCTGTAGCCTTCCAAACAATCCCTCAGATTTGTTTGACCCTGAAATTGAGCGAACACTTCGCCAACTTAGGAGGTACATAAGAGATACTCAAATAATTCAAGAACCAGTCCTCATCCAACCAGTTGAAATTGAAATGGCCAATCCTAGGGAACATACCCTAAAAGAACTTGCTACCCATGATATGAATTACCAACCTCTTGGTATTCAATATCCAAACATTGAAGCTGACTTCGAACTCAAATCGGGCTTGATTCATCTTCTCCCTCATTTTCACGGGCTAGCCGGTGAGGATCCACATCTTCACCTTAAAGAGTTCCAAGTAGTATGCTCTACCATGAAGCCTCAAGGGGTTTCTGAAGAACAAATCAAGCTTAGAGATTTCCCCTTTTCCCTAGCGGATTCTTCCAAGTCTTGGCTCTACTACCTCCCACCTGGTTCCATAAACTCATGGGTTGACATGAAGAGACTTTTCCTTGAGTAGTTCTTTCCCGCTTCCCGAACAGCTTCTATCCGAATGGAAATAAGCGGCATCCGTCAATTCCATAATGAATCACTCCATGACTATTGGGAGAGGTTCAAAAAGCTTGTGGCAACTTGTCCACACCATCAAATCCCTGACCAACTCCTGATCCGATACTTCTATGAGGGGTTATTGGCTATGGAGAGAACTCTCATTGATGCCGCAAGTGGCGGTGCTCTTGTTGACAAAACTCCTGCAGCTGCACGAGAACTCATAAGCAACATGGCTGCAAACACGCAACAATTCCATACTCGAGCACATGCTCAAGTGAAACAAGCCCAAGAGAATCAATCCATAGAGCCCAACAAGATTACTGAGTGGATGAGTGAACTTACAGGTCTTGTGCGTCAACTAGCGGTGGCTACCAAAGCCCCAACCTCATCTTCTCCACAGTCACTATTCCCTGGACCTATCAAGAATTGTGGACTCTGCAACTCTCCATCTCATCCAACTGACACATGTCCACAACTTCAAGATGATCCATCTGATTCATCTAGTCCACTAGAGCTCAATGTGGCTTATGCTCAGCGAAACTTCAACCCTCAACAATCAGGTCAGTTTGTTAGAAACTTCAACCAACCCCACTCTGAGCCCTTCTCTTCTACCTTTAACCCACCTCTGAGGTATGGTAATCCCATTTCTCATCCTCCACAGTTCCCTCCTCAAAACCCAAACCAATTTCAATACAGTCAAGGTGTTGGTAACTTCCAACAACCTTACCCTTTTGTCCCTCAACCCCAAAGGAACAATCCTCCTCCTGGATTCCACTATCCTAACGAGCCTTCCCAATTCCCCACCCAATACAATCGCTTTCCCAAGAACCAAAACCAAGGCCAACCCAATTTGGGACAAGCCTATTCTTCTAAACAACCATGGGAAAGTGCTGTAGAGGATCTTGCTTCCTTCACCCGTTCTAGCCTAAAGAACATTGAAACCCAAATAGGTCAACTTGCATCCCACCTTAGCCAGCAACAACCATCCAATTCATCCCAACTCCCAGCTCAACCATTACCCAACCCTAAGGGTAATGTAAGTGCAATTTCACTTAGATCGGGAAAGAAAATTGCTATGCCCCATGCTGATTGCTCTACCTCCCCTTTCGATGTTGATCTAGAAAATGAAAAGAACAAAAAGCTGGAAAAGGAACTTGAATCCACTCCTTCACCTCCTTCCATTCCTCTAAGGAACCCAATTCCTTTTCCTCAAGCCATCTCCAAGCCTAAGAAGTCCTTTGAACCTGATGGTGAAATGCTTGACATGTTTAGACGTGTTGAAGTGAACCTCCCCCTCTTAGATGCCATGAAACAAATCCCTAAGTATTCCAAGTTTCTTAAGGAATTGTGCACCCATAAGAGGCAACTTAGGAACATTGAAAATGTTTCAACCCAACAGTCCATTCCCATGAAGTGAAAAGATCCAGGGACCTTCACGGTTCCATGTCAAATAGGGAGTTCTAACTTTGATGATGCACTCATAGACCTTGGAGCCTCAATAAATGTCATGCACAAATCCATTTTCTCCAACCTTGGTCTAGGTCCCTTGCACCCAACGTGTGTTGTCAATCAATTAGCCAATCGAAGCACTGCCAGTCCTGAGGGGATAATTGAGGATGTTCTTGTTCGGGTCAATGATCTTTTCTTCCCAGCTGATTTCTATGTCCTTGACATAGAAGGTGAGACGACTTCTTCTCGATCTCCCCTAATTCTAGGAAGACCATTCCTCAAGACTGCGAGAACCAAGATTGATGTCCATTCAGGCATCTTATCCATGGAATTCGGTGACCAACTGGTCAAGTTCAACATTTTCCAAGCCATGTGATACCCATATGAGGATCACTCTGCATTCTCAATCCATGATTTTGAGGACACTTCTAAGATTCAATCGAACCCCAATCCACCATGTTATTCATGTTCTAATGATAAAGGATCTTGTAAAATCTGCACCATGATTAACAAAGTTATAAATGGTGAAGTTGATGTGGACCTCTCATTTATAGACTCCATCAATCTAGAGGAACTTGAAAACTCTCTTGAATCCCACATCAACTCTGATCTCTACTGCTCCACCTTGGACAGTGTTGAGGAAAATGATCCAAACCCATCTGGAATCCCTTCTCCTGCTCCTAACTTGTCTAGCTCTCAAATCAAGGCTGAAACTGATCTAAAACCACTTCCTTCACACCTCAAGTATGCATTCCTTTTCCATGATCCCTCCTACCCTGTCATTATCTCTGCTTCACTTTCTGAAACTGAGGAGTCCCAACTTGTTCAAGTGTTAGAGGAAAACAAAAATGCCATAGGTTGGACCCTAGAGGATATTCCAGGAATCAACCCTACCCTTTGCATGCATCACATCCATCTAGAGGAATCATCCAAACCAATTAGGCAACCTCAAAGAAGACTCAATCCACTCATACTTGAGGTAGTTAGGGAAGAGATTACCAAGCTTCTTCAAGCTGGTATTATCTACCCAATTTCTGATAGTGAATGGGTTAGTCCAATTCAAGTCGTTCCTAAGAAGGGCGGGATAACAATTGTCACAAATGAACATGGAGAAGTGGTCACAACTCGAGTGAAAGACAAATGGCGTGTGTGCATCGATTATCGCAAACTGAATGCTGAAACACGAAAAGATCACTACCCACTTCCTTTCCTTGACCAAATGCTTGAGAGATTGGCCGGAAAGTCACACTATTGCTTTCTTGATGGTTACACCGGCTACTTCCAAATTCCAATCGCACCTCAAGACCCAGAAAAGACCACATTCACTTGCCCCTTTGGAACCTATGCCTATAGGCGAATGCCTTTTGGCCTTTGTAATGCTCCTGCAACATTCCAGCGGTGTATGATGAGTATCTTTTCTGAATTCATTGAGAATTGCATGGAGGAATTAATGGATGACTTTACCATTTATGGCGAGTCATTTGAATCTTGCTTACATTCACTCTCTTTGGTCCTTCAAAAGTGTGTCAAGTGCAACCTTGTGCTGAATTTTGAAAAATGTCACTTCATGGTTTCAAATGGGATTGTTCTAGGGCACATAATTTCTCAAGAGGGTATCCAAGTTGACCCAGCCAAAATTGAGGTGATCCAATCACTTCCTGAACCCAAATCAGTTCGATACATTCGGTCCTTCCTTAGTCATGCCAGTTTCTATCGGCGATTCATTCAGAACTTCAGCAAGATTTCCCTCCCACTAACTCGTTTACTTCAAAATGATGTCACATTCAATTTTGATGAGGCTTGCAAGAGAGCCTTCATTGAACTCAAATATGCTCTCACATCTGCTCCAATAATCCAACCCCCAGATTGGTCCTTACCATTTGAATTGATGTGTGATGCTTCTGATAGGGCTATTGGGGCTGTTCTTGGTCAAAGAAGAGAAAACATTCCTCATGTCATCTTTTATGCCTCAAAAACGTTGGATGAAACTCAATCACACTACACTGTGACTGAAAAAGAACTTTTAGCTATGGTTTCTGCCTTGGATAAATTCCGGCCCTATCTATTAGGTTCCAAAATCATCATCTTCATGGACCACTCAGCATTATAGTTCTTACTTAAGAAAAGTGATTCCAAACCAAGGCTAATAAGATGGATTTTAATGCTCCAAGAGTTTGACCTTGTGATAAAAGATAAACCTGGAAAAGAAAATACTGTGGCTGAACACCTGAGTAGAATTTCTAATTCTTCTCATTCTGAAATAATTGATCCTCAATTTCCAACTGAACACCTCTCATATCTCACTCCAAAGTTACCATGGTATTCCCCAATTGTCAATTACTTGGTTTCTGGTGTTTTCCCTGAATATTTTTCAAAAGAACAAAAAGAAAAGATGAAAAGTGATTCAAAGCATTATTTTTGGGAAGATAATAAACTTTGGAAAACTGGGGCTGACATGGTAATTAGGAGATGTGTTGATGAAACTGAACAATCCTCCATCTTGGAATTCTGCCACTCAATGCCTGGAGGTGGCCACTTTGGACCACAAAGGACTTCTCGAAAGGTCCTAGATTATGGATTCTTTTGGACTTCACTCTTCAAGGACTCACATGAGTTCTGTCAATCATGTCCCACTTGCCAAAATTTTGGCACAATTTCCAAAAGAAACGAAATGCCTCAAAAGCCATTAATATTCTGTGAGCTTTTAGATGTTTGGGGCATCGATTTCATGGGACCTTTTCCCCCTTCCAATGGATTATCCTATATTCTCCTTGCTGTTGAATATGTTTCTAGGTGGGTCGAGGCCAAACCCACTAGGAAAGATGATGCTCAAACTGTGAGTGAGTTCCTCAAAACCCATATCTTCCATCGATTCGGAACACCACATGCTTTGATAAGTGACTTAGGAACTCATTTCTGTAATAGAACCATAGAGTCACTTTTGAAAAAGAATGGGGTTGTACATAAAAAATCCACTGCATATCACCCTCAAACAAATGGAATGGATGAACTTTCTAACAGAGAAGTGAAAAGAGTGCTTGAAAGAATTGTTAAGCCCACAAGAAAAGACTGGCTCGATAGACTTGGTGAAGCACTTTGGGCCTTTCGAACAGCCTATAAGACACCCATTGGGATGTCTCCATTTAGGATAGTTTTTGGTAAAGCCTGTCATTTACCAGTTGAAATCCAACATAAGTCATTTTGGGCTGTCAAAACTTGTAATTTTGATTGTGAAAAATCTGGTGAAGAAAGATTGTTGCAGTTGACTGAATTGGAGGAGCTTCGACTCGATTCGTATGAGAACTCCATTCTCTACAAAGAAAATGCAAAGTCACTCCATGACAAGCACATTCTTCGAAAGGTTTTTCATGAAGGTGAAAAAGTAATGCTCTTCAATTCTCGATTTCGACTTCACCCAGGTAAGCTGAATTCTCGTTGGGATGGACCTTTTATTATTACTAATGGTTACCCATTTGGTGCAGTGCAAGTCGAAGACCCTTCTTCAAAAAGAACATTCACGGTTAACGGACATCGGTTAAAGAATCACCATGAGAGGTCTCACAATCCAGGAACCATGTCGACTTCCATCGAAACCCCATCCACTTCAATAGAACTACCACTGGATGGAGACCCGCCAAATCCAAACCAGGGGGCACCTCTTTCCCTTTAACTCTCTCTTTCCTCAAACTCTCTTCCCTCTCTTCTTCTCTCTATTTCTTCTTCTTCCTTTCTCCCTCTAATTTTTTTTACAACATTCTTCCACAACCTTTTTTCTATTTTCTCTTTTGTGTGGATGTGCCATTAAAAATAAAATTTTAAAAAAAAATTAATTAAAAAAATGAAAATTAACAAAAAAAGGGGTGTCATAATTACTCATTATCCAATATTGAAATTCTGTCCAACCATTTTGGGGAGTCAAAAGGCTTGTTTTAAACTCAAATATATTGAATTTTTATCTCAAACTTGGGTAAAAAATTTTGTGTCAATAACAAACATTTTGAATGAACAATTTTTGGTGGAAAATGATTCTCCCCTACCGTGAGGAATAACATTAGCCTTCATACCAAGGTCATCTATGGCCATCTTTTTCATTGTGTGTCTTCACCACTGATTGTGAGTCTTGAGTTTGTGGACCTTCGAGCTGAATTTCCATCTTTTGTGTGCATTAATATGATAGAGGCATTTTCTAAGCCACATGAGAATCAGAATAGCCAAATAGCCTCCCGTTACCCTTACATTGATCCTACTTTTGAAAGACCCTTTGAGCCTATGAAAACCTTTCTTTTGATAGCCACATTACAAGACTAATACCTTGTCCCACCCAACATCTTCATGGATTTTCATTGTAAAATTTATTGAAATTTATGTGTGGGGGGAATGGACTTCATTTTTGGGCGTACTTTCATTGATTTCCAATGTGTCATCATATGCTTGAGGGCAAGCATCCATTCAAGTGTGGGGGAGAGGTTGTAATTCTGTGAGATTTGGGGTGTATATGTGTAATTTTCATTTGTACAAAAGTCATTGAAAAGTGTTCAAAAAAAATTGAAAAAAATTATATTAAAAAAAATGAAAAAATAAAAATAAAAAAATGGAATGGGTTGTGTCTTGGGTGGGTCAAAAATCATTCTTCATCAACCTTTGATCGTGTTATAACTACTAAAATTAGTTCCACGAGGAGATCAAGCATGGGTTGGGAGATGACTTTGAGACTTGTTTCAAGCACAACTTTCGAAAAAAAGAGAAAAAAGAGAAAAAAAGAACACTTGAATCATCTTGTATTGTGTCATTATTGTAAGTCTTCCATGTTGTACATATTCTATCATCTCACCCTATTCCATTTTCTATCTCCCTAACTTTTCATTCATCACACATTCATGCCCTTGTAAATATGTGTTTCTATTTCCTTTCAAATCAAATTTCAAAAAAACAAATGTGCATTGATTTTTCCATGTTGGTGTTTTTAACCCCTCTTTTCCTTTGGACATTATATACCTACCGTCCCATAGCCACTGAAAAACCCCTTAAAATACCTCTTGATTCTTGTACACATTAGATTTGAGAATGGAAGCTGAGAGCTCTTACAAACTCTTGATTTTCACTTTCTGTTGGTGAATGAGTGAACCTCCTAAAATACATTTTTATCATCTTGAGAGGAGTAAGTTTTGAGTGCCTACATTTTCTAATTCAAACCTTGAACATGAAAAAATGAATTGTTTCTGATGCATTATTGTGAACCAAATTTGTGATGGAATTCAATATGGATGAGTGAAATAGTCTAAACCTCCCCTGATTGGAGAAAACAAAATTTTAATATTGGTTGGTGAGTGAAAATGATTTTGTCATGTTTTTATATTTGTTGCACATGAGGACACACACAAATCTAAGTGTGGGGGTGTTGATGTTATTAATATTTTCATGACTTATTATATTCCCCCTTTACTTATTTTATATGAAATGTGCATAATTTGTGTGAAATATTAATGTTTTAATATTAAGTATAATATTTGAGCATTTTAGAAGTAGTCAAATTGATTCAGTTTAATGTTTTAATTATAACTATCACTATACTGAACCAAATTGTGTGGTTATTGTTTTGTAGGATTCTACTTTCAATATAAAACATTTCATTAGAAGGAACCATGATCCAATTCTTCTATTTTAAGGGTCATATGGTCCTCGCAAACAAGACCAAAGAATATGTGAACAAACTGGACCATCCTTCAAGATTGATTTACTGGGCTCAATCCTTAAGTCCAAAAACATTATCTCTCCACCATAATTCGGGGAACACTACATGTCATCTTGGATAAAAATTTCAAGGCCCAAATACAAGTACAAGGGGCCCAAATAAATCTTTGAAGTCCAGCCCACCATTCTGGCCGAGAATTAAAATCAGTATAGTATGCATGACATATCTCCTGATGTAAGCATCCAAGCGAGCTGAGATTTTTCAGTGTGAAAGAGAAGATATAGGCGGCCGACTTTGTTGAAGAAGTCATTCGGATTTTAAGGCATATTACTGTTCAAAAATCCATTCACATTTTGGACATTGAAAAAGCATGGATAGAAATGGACAGTTTACCTTTGTTTAATAAAACCGCCATAACTTTGGATCCACTTGTCCAAATGCCTCCATATTTTGACAGTAGTCGGACAACTTTATTATCTACAACTTTGAAGAAGGAGATATTTGGAGATTCGGATGTCTGAATTTCCAAATATCTACTTCTTCAAAGTTGTAGATAATAAAGTTGTCCGACTACTGTCAAAATATGGAGGCATTTGGACAAGTGGATCCAAAGTTATGGCGGTTTTATTAAACAAAGGTAAACTGTCCATTTCTATCCATGCTTTTTCAATGTCCAAAATGTGAATGGATTTTTGAACAGGAAGATGCCTTCAAATCCGAATGACTTCTTCAAAAAAGTCGGCCGCCTATATCTCCTCTTTCACACTGAAAAATCTCAGCTCGCTTGGATGCTTACATCAGGAGATATGTCATGCATACTATACTGATTTTAATTCTCGGCCAGAATGGTGGGCTGGACTTCAAAGATTTATTTGGGCCCCTTGTACTTGTATTTGGGCCTTTAAAGTTTTATCCAAGATGACATGTAGTGTTCCCCGAATTATGGTGGAGAGTTAATGTTTTTGGACTTCTAGATTGAGCCCAGTAAATCAATCTTCAAGGCTGGTCCAGTTTGTTCACAGATTCTTTGGTCTTGTTTGTGAGGACCATATGACCCTTCAAATAGCAGAATTGGATCATGGTTCCTTCTAATTAAATGTTGTATATTGAAAGTATAATCCTACAAAACAATAACCACACAATTTGGTTCAGTATAGTGATAGGTATAATTAAAACATTAAACTGACTCAATTTGACTACTTCTAAAAATGGTCAAATATTATACTTAATATTAAAACATTAATTTTTCACAAAAATTATGCACATTTCATATAAAACAAGTAAAGGGGGAATATAATAAGTCATGAAAATATTAATAACATCAGGGTCCCTACTGAGTATCTTATACTCACCCCTGCACGGGCTATGCCCGCACTACGTTGTGTTGGTTGTAGACGACGGACAACGCTGATCGTGGTGGAGGCTTGCGAAGTAGGAAAACACCTGGAGGTGGACCACTGGGCGGAGTGTACTCGGAGCGGACGGCTGGACCGAGGAGCTGTGGAGGCTATCTGTACTCACCCTTCATGTGGGACTTCCAGTGGACGGCTCGACGTTGCAGATTTACTTTTCAGTTGCTGTTTTCCCCTTTCAGTTGTACTTTACAGTTGGGATTGTATTTTCGGCCCCCTTTACTTTTATGCACTTAATATTGTACCAGAATTTAGTTATTGTTGACTTCTTCCGCTTGATTACTCTGTGGTTCTTGTTTACATTACAAAGGCAATGCCTTCCCTTTTTACTGGGATTTACGCCTTGGTGCTAGTCGCCAGCCCTTGGCCTATGGAAGGCGGGCTTGGGGTAGTCACGACACGGGCCCCGAGGATGGGTCGTGACAGTATGTCTCATACTCTTTAGTTTTACGAGTTTTTCGATTGGTAAAATTGGAAAATACAACCTCTGCATGCATGGTTTCTAGGATAGTGCATACGATTATGATGCAAATGGATAGAAGACCTGAGTGTCCACTCAGAGTAGAGGTGTCATTCCTTATTGTGTTATATTCCCTAGAGAAATGGGACAATGTACCCTATGAGCGGTCGTTGGAAGTGGGTGATACTACTAGGAGAACATAGTTTAACATTGATTGGAAATAATTCAATAATGTTGAATGTACCAGTGAATACCAACATGAGGAAGATCACGTTGCTGATCATATAGAGGTATTTTTCAAATATGAACCTGACGAAGAATAAGATCACGACAAGAATTCATCTAATGAAAAGGAAAGAAAGAGAATTCATCATGATCATGGAAGCTGATCATGTGCTTCATCACAGAGACCCCGCAAACAAAATGGATATTCTATATGGGGATGCTTCATTTCTAGTTACGTGAACTATGCACTGGAGGGGTAAATTCCCAATGTTGCGAATCACTTATTTGGGAGTACCACGCTGAGAGGGTGCATGAGAATTTTTTAAGCCTCAATGTTGGTTGTATGTGGAGAAAGGATGTCAATATTCAAGGATTCTAGGAGGCTGATCATGAGGTCCAGTGGATGAGGGAGCGGGTGAATGAGATGTCCCCTTTCCTCGATAAGCAATCAGATCTCATATCACAAATGAATTCCGTACTGAAAGAGGCTTAAGAACATATGAGGCGAGCCTCTGAAGAGGCAGCCCTTATTTGATTTGATAGTGAATTGTCCCAAATCATGGTTGATGAACTAGTCCCCATTTTAATCAAGGAGTTGCAAGACGTCTGAAGGAAAAAACAAATCTCGGATTCACGAGGCAGTTAGTGGTGGAGAAAGAAATTATTTGCTGAATAGGTCAACCCATATATGGTAGGGTACCACCCCTAGGCAATGTATTTTATATGAGCTCATGAAATTATTTCTTTACCTTTCTTTTTATTTTGGTTTCATACCAGAGTTCCATTATTTGGTATATTTTTTGAATTTCTATCACTTCCATGAAATATCCAGCGATTAATCCCTATACTCACATAGGTCATTATTGATTTTAGAAAAAACGGATGGACGCATTGTTACTTCATTCAAATGTGGGAGTTCCAACTGATATTTGGGCATCAAATTTATAAATGACCAATATGGGAGTGCATGTAGAAATAGAGAGGCCTGACTGGGGAATGAAGTTCTCAAAGATGATGAATTTCCTTTTTCATAATGTAGTCTTGTGCATGAGCTGGGTAATTCTAGGGGTGTTATCATTATTACGAACAGTGATGGGTGGAAAGTTTGAATTAAGATATCGATAATTTGGAACAAAATATGGATTGCATGAAAATGAAGGATAAATAGTGACCGTTTTCAAGAAAAATTATCTCTATTGTGATAGCCTGAAATGGGGACAATAAATGAGGGTCGACCACTAACCATGTTCACAACACAAGTACGAAATTGAATTTTCATCCATATTCCTTTCAAATGTGGGCAGAAGAGAGTAGGTGAGCCATAGGTCTGGCATCCATACTATTAGGAGGTCCCCTCAAGTATGAAATATGATGAATATCTAAATTAAGGACACACATATCTTGGTTGTTGGAGTGATGAGATGTTTGAATGGAGACCGATAATCATGAAATTATGACACCATATGAAAAACACATTAGGTGATCACATAGTTCTGATCAGAGATCCTACACATTTCCTAAAAGGATATCTCTGGTGAGAACCTAGAGTGGATTTCATTCATGTAAGACCCATGAAGATGATAGATACATATTTTAACATCGTACAATTATAACGATGTACAATGTTTTAAGGACATACTTTCTGGACCATGGATATCAGTTTAAAGTCATTTCACAAAAACTATAGGCCCCTAGTTTAAGGTCATAGATACTTGGACATGATTGAGTCCATGTGTCCAAAAGGTTTTTAAGATCCTAGGGCTTCGCACGAGGAAAAATCAATGCATGTCACTATGTATCCCATAAGGATGAGAATCAAGCCAAACATAGTTCTATAGTACAACGTGGTCAGAGACCATCACTGATATGGGAAATCCTTTTTGGAAAGGAAGCAGACAAATCCCATAGTTATCATGGTGAATCCTGAACTTGTTTACGGTATGAAAATAGTTTAAGACATGTGTTGAGGACATGGATACCTTGGATGAAAACGTGTGTTGCAACACATATCCCATCATAAATGAGGACTGTAAAATTCAACACCAGACTAAATTATCCCAATAAGATTATTTATATCATAGAATAAAGGTTGAATCACATAGGGTTTGACCCAGCTAGGGTGCTCCTACATATCCAATGAAGATAAGAATCATGAAATAAATTGTTCCCATATCGTAGTTTAATGACTTGTGGGACAAAAGATATGATAATTAAGGTTGTGCCTATACACGTTACACAAAAGCTATTAATCCCAAGTGATTCATGCTCGATGTTGGAAACATGGAGTAATGAATGGGATTTTCTAGTTACAAGGAGGCATGCATTAGGATAAATGGAACACAAGTTGAGTGACATCCTACCATTACTGACCTGCCTACTTATTTCACATAGATTCAAGGGGAAGTAGAATCAAGTGTGTGTAAATTCCACTTGAACATAAGGTTGTGTATAGATGTTAATAATGGTGCCCGAGATCTATATCACAATGGTATTGGTGTGATGATATAGGATAGTTGATGACCATTTTAGAAACAAAACATCTCTTTCACGTTTTCTTGGCATGGGGATTAACAAATGAGGGTCGATCATTGACCACGTTTGAAAACTGGACCTATCAGAAATTATCATCAGATGTCTTCTAGAGGGTTGGCCCAAGATGTGAGCTAATCCAATGTGGCATGAGACTAGGAAAAAATGGGGTTCCCTCTAGGAATGGAAGGCATTATAGATCTAAATAAAGGGATCCTAAAGTGTGGACATGAATCGAGGGAGTGTACCTGTGAAAATTTGACACATTGGGTTCTATTCCACGATGCATTTCAGTACTCCAATGGGGTGTATTCGAAAGAAGGAGTAACATCCATTTCTAGGGAAAATTTTCATGGTGTTGCAGAATCATTGTTTAGGAGCAGACTTGTTGTAAAACCACACCTGAATGAGGACATAAAATGTCCACACCATAAAACATGCATAAGACAGAGTTTGGTCCAAGGGGGATGAAAAAGTGGTAGCATTTTTGATACATGGGGATCGATCTTTAGAAGAAATTTCTGGGAATTCCTATATATCCCATGAGGATGGAAATCAAGCCATACGTAGATATTGAATGTGTTTTTTAGTTTATTGTAATGTGAAAAGAAAAATGTTTGATATTAGATATATGGTCTTAGAGTTTGGACAATCACGTAAAATGGAAAGGGAGACACATGGTGAGGATATCACAAAACCCAATTTGAATGAGTATAGTAGGAGTCTGTATAACACCATGTTCTAAAATGGGAAATTTTGAGGTCGAGGGAAAAGAATTAAATGCTGGGATAGGCCCAAGGAAAAGTGAATGGGAATTCTTTTGTGACCCATTATGATGTTGACAAATACGTACATATTTATAGACAATTCATGGTAGGGTACCGACACTAGGGAAGATATTGTCATGAGATTCTGGACCACACAACAAAGGAAACAAAATTTGATATATCTTCTTTTTTCATTAATATGGATGTTTTTAAGGTAATTACCCCAGGATAGTGAATCTGGGAACCAATTTAGTAATAAATCCATTTGTTGTCCTTGAAAAAAGGCTTGGTGGATGACTGATATGAAACATGATGTCCCCTCACATGTGTTCATCACAATGCAGTGGTGTTTTTTATCATGATTTCTGGATGATAATGTCATAGTTTAGGATCATATGATAAGACCAAACTATGTATTTTATCATTTTGAAACAAATACACAACATTTTAGAGTAACGTGGGACAATGAATAATTATTTATGGTCATATGTCTTGGAAACATATTGTAAAATGAGGTTTTAGATGGAATGTGTCGAGTGGGATAAATAATTCCCAACATAAATGTGGACAAAGTCCACACCATACTATGCATAAATCTGGTAGAAAACCATTTTCCAAGGGTCAGGAATAGATAAAAGGATATGGGGATGGGTTTAATGTATAAATTTATGGGTTTCCATACGTATCTGATGAGGATAAGAATCAAACCACACATTGTTATGAGAGTGGTGTTTAATTCCATGTGCGATAAGATTCTAGAGAGAGCATCTCCCAAAATGGGAGTTCATGGTGAGGTTTTTGGAAACCTGATGTTAATTTGGAAATTAGTCCACATATGACACACTACAAAATCATATAAAATCCAAGGAAAAATGGAAGAACATAGGATATAATTAGTGGAACCTTATCTAGACCCTGATGATGAAATTCCCCTGTGTTCTTAATTATCCCATAAAGATGTGAATCATCACATAAATATTTCTTGAGGGATTTCATTTAGTTTGGAATCAGAGGACAAGGACATGGTAGAAGTTATTTTATGGTCATGAATATCAGACCATAGAAGCGAGACTCTTCCATGAAGGTATAAAACAATACCAATAACCTAAGACCACATGAGCCATGCTCGATGCCGTAAATAAGGTTGGATAAGATCATTTAAACATGAGGGATATAGAGAAATTGTAAACAACATAGAGCCTTGAATGACACCACACTATTGATTCATCATCTTAACACACACACACAAACACACACTAAAGAATAACACCAAGAGTGTCAAAATTACACATGGAAATGATGGTCTGGAAGATACGAATCATGAAAATAATATTTGGGGATTAATGGTGGTGGCGTAATGATAGAGGTTAACTGTTGACTGTGTTCAAAACACATCATCCATATCATATTACCTAAAATTAGAACACCCTATTGAGCATTGACCACTGACCAGATTCGCAACGCGAGTCATGTGTCAAAATTTCTTTCATAAATTCTCAGGGATGTTGGCCCCAGTCAATTGGATAGCCCTGGGGCCTAGAATACATGTTTTTGGGGGTCCTTTCAAATGGGAAGGATATTAGAAGCACAAATGAAGTGGAACATGAATCAGGAATAATGGGTGAAAACACATCAATGTAGAATCCAACACTCCAGGTTCTGAAATAGAGTGCTCATGGGCACGATGGTGAGATACCAAAGAGAGTTGAGGCGATGAAGATTTTTTCAGATGGAGGTATGTGGAAAGGCCATTATAAACTCGAAGTGAATGAGGGAATAAGCCCAAAACACACCACATACCCCCTCCCGAGTGACTCAGGCCAAGGGGCCAAAAAATGAGGAGGCTTCTAAGATACCTGGTTGGACATGTTGATGATATTTCTGAGCATTTCAGCGTATCTCAGGTGGATGAGAATCTGGACACATGTAGTTCTAGAAAATGGAATGCAATTTAACATCATGAAAAAAGGATGAGGATGATATTAGTTTATTGTTTTTGTGCTCTTACCATAGATACCATGATTAATGTCAAGTGCATGAGAAATTAGTAATGTAGATCTATAAGGTGAAAATACATCCTTTAGTCATGAAAAACCCTATGTAAATGGAGGTGAGAAAAACATGCACCAAAACATGTCTTTTAAGAGGCATTTTGGCCAAGGGGCCGAACCCAAGGGTATATCCTAAATATTGGGGCTAGGCCTACAGACGGAATTCCCATGAGTTCCTATGTATCCCATAAGGGTGGGAATCAATCCACAAGTACTTATGAAAGGGCTATGAAATTTAACTTCATGAGGCGAGGAATTGGGATAGTAGAAGAATAGGAGAGGAACATGGTGTGATCATCATAAACCAATTATCTAAAGAAGTATACACTACAATTTTTCTGATTCTCTATGACAAAAATTCCAAAGGGGAATTCATTGAATGAATTTGAGAATATACACCAAGACAAAGCATCTAAGATTCCCTTTATATCTAATGAGGATGTGAATCAATCCATCCATAGTTATAAAGATGTGGTGCAGTTTAATGTATTGTAGGATGAGAATCTGGGGATAACATAGATTAAGGTAATATAGCATGGAACATTTTGCAGTTAATGGTCATGCAGGACGAGTGTTGAAAGTTGTATTCCACTAATCCTATAGGGATCATGCATTTCAATGTCATGTATAAAATACAAATAGATTAATGTCAAGTGGGACCAAATCAGATAACTCAAGCAATGTATTTCTTGTCTAATGTGGAGTTTGTGGGAGAAGTGATCCACTAACCATCAATGTTAACTAGGGAGTATGCGCCATTCGTGTTAACTTTGTAAATGATCTAATGTCCTTCCAACTTGGCCTCCAAATTTGGTGGGTTCTTGTTGGGTATAATCAATGTTATCAGGGCCAATAATTTGTCACCTTGTAAGAAATATAAGAAGAGAAAAATCTTGTTGATGTCTTGGTCTTTTATGTTCTCATGCATCTCCAGATTCTTCCTGGCATAAAGATTGTTCTCATTGAGAACATCCAATTATGAAATTTCGATCTAAGATACCTCACATGGTGTCTATTAATCATATACAACTACGTTACATGAATGAAACAAAATCTCAATGGCTATGACTGTATTTGTTCAGTACACTATGAAATATGTGGTCACTGTAGTGGAATTCAGATTCATCACTGAATAAGACCAGAGAGCACAGGGGAGTTGATCAGGCCAACTATTCTGGTTCTGACCAACCATCTTCTGCAGAATGATAAGGTGGGTTTTTTTTACTCTTCTACATATCCATATTCTTCTGCATGATAGTGATATGTATAGTTATAACGGATTATGTACATGGAATATAACTTATTTAGTTAAGAAGCCCAAATGTTGGTTCCATTTTTGGTGAGGACGTCATGAGGGATTTTGAATCAGTAGATTATATTGGAGATCAAAACATCAATGATATAATGAGCATTTCCCTCATTAAGTATAACATATTTCTTCACGAAGGAAAAATAAATCAGTTTTATTCATGATAAATCTGCATTGGTGAGCTATCACTAGTGGATATGGTCCCACAACATCGAGTCCCCGGAAAACAATGGGACAAGAGTACTTGGTAGTGTGTAGAGGTTTTGGTGGCAGATGACAAAAAATTATTATGGATTTTTCATGAATGGAACCCCTTGGGATCCTTTATACAATCATGGATCATGGAAGAACAAAAATACCCCAATATCCTGATCTGATGAGAGTGTTTCGACCCTGTTGATGAGCCCCACGTGATCTATCATGAATCTCCTACATGACCATAGAAACCTCACCACCTTGAATAAAATAGATTAGAATCACATCAAACCCACGTCTGTCGAGGATCTACTCAAGAACGAGTCCACTATATAGGGTGAAATACAATACATGCTATTAGATTAGCTCACACTCCAATCGATCTGTAGGTAGAATATTGTGCTGGAGATACTCGATAAATGGGGCCTAATGTCATGAGTGACCTTCAACACTATGGACGGGGGAACTGGGGGTCCTGACATGGAGGATCTAGCAGTAAGGTTGCATACATTCGTGTTATCAATGTCATCTAGATTGACGGGAGTGATTACTCAACAGTGAACCAAATGAATAATCAAATCATCATGGCCAGGTTCTATAAAATAAGAAGCCAAGACGTCCATGGCATCGCCTCGACTGTTTTGAAAATGTGGGAAATGAGTGACTTCTAGAAGATATGGGAACATGGACATCAATAGGAGGGTACGCTACAATCTTGGTACAATGTTTTTCTTACTGACGACGTAGCCACCATTGATCTATTCGATGACTAGTTTAGTGTGCCCTTTCACATGTAAGTGGGGAACATAAATCTCGATGGCTTGCTCAAGGCCAGTAATGATATCCTGATACTATTCCTCATTGTTGGTCCATACTTCTGACAACCAGAATGAATATGGTAGAAAAATATATGACCCCTTGATGAAAATGATACCCAGGACCACTCTGTTGAGTCTAGGGTCATTGAGTCTTCTTCAGGAATGGATCCAGGAAGCACCGAAAAAGAGAATTTTTCATCTCAAAATAACATGGTCTACCAAGAGGATTGCCCCATCGGGAAATTTGTGAACCAGAGACCGGTCCACGGGAGCTGGATGGGCTTCAAGGAATTCATCCAATGCCTATCCCTTATTGAACATTTAGAGGGAAAACATGATGTTGAACTACTGGAGGATCACTACCAACTGAGCTACATGACCTATCAAAAAGGGGTAGTTCAGAATTTACTTCCATAGACCCACTCATGACACTAGCTATAAATCGTGATGATACAACTAATTTCACAATTTGTGAACTATGAATACCAGCGTAATAAAGCATTTATTGAAAGAGGAATATCTAATAATTGTATCATGGATAATTCGTATGAGATAGTATAATTTTTCACAATTCTCCCGTTGTTCTTCTGGTAGAAAAGGTCGTTGAGAGATTGTTCCAGAGTGGTATCATAAATGAAAAGAATCTTTCTATAAATGGGTGAAATTAAGACCAGAGGTAGTAATATGTAATACATGATTTCCTCGATATCAGTTTGAAACTATTCATACAACTGATAATAGACAAAATTATTCATGATCTTGTAAAAGGGCTTACTCTTTCCAGACAGATTCATGTTGAGACTGCATATATTGGCAATGAGGCCTTGAAAATCGTGCAGCTTCTGAATGTTGCATGGGAGAGACATTTGATTGATGGAATTGATCATATCTAGATTGATTGTGATTCTTATATATCTGATAATGAAGCGAAGAATCTTTTTGTAGGTTACCTCGATGTTCAGTTCAAGGGGTTCTTCTTTAGATGGTGGGATTAAGGGATGTTGAACACTTTCTCGATAATATTGAGATGGTCATAGAGTTGCCGAGAATTTCCCCATATCATCCATGTAGAATTCCACCAATTTCATGAACATTGGATGGAATGGGTTATCAGAGAATCATCACTATAGTTTTTTTCTTAATGAATTAATATTAAATCATAAAAATAAATGTTCTAAATACCAGTCTAAATCACATTTTTTGGGTTTGGTTTTAAATATAATTAAAAAACATTTCGAAATTAAATTTGATAATGTTTAGTAAATATTTATAATCCAAATTACTTGTTTTTCTAATGGGGTAAAATGATATTTGTTTCAATATGAATAATAACATTTTTAAAAATTCGAAGAGAAATATATGTGTAAAAACATGTTACTAGGAATAAAAAAATGGTAAACATAGAAATGAAATAAAAATATAACATCTAATACATTAAAATATTTAGAACCTATCCCAATGTATATTCTAACATAATCCATTTGTGATCAATTTTTAATTTAAAAATACATTAATATATTATCAACGATAAAAAATTTCTTTATGTGTCCTCTGCATTACATATTTAAGGACACACATATCAGCTCTTACAAAAACATAAATATCCTCATATTAGATCTAATAAATACCCAAATACATTTATAAATACACTATAAATTACCAATATGTATTTTTTTCAACATAATAATATCAAACGAGTGATTTTTATATAATCATATTCAGGTTTTCAGATTTAAATGTATAATCCATAACCAATATATTTCAAATTTATTTCTTAATACAACTTCTATAATTTTTTTAAATAGCATAATATCTATAATATCATTTTTATATTAAGATTTTATGGTGACTATTGGACATTAATTTTCCACCATCATTCCATAAAACATTAAATGAATGTATTTTATGACTGTATGTGTTGTATACATCCTCCAATTAGTAATAAGAATTTTTTTTCATCATAGCCACAAATGGAATTTTATAATGATAGAATTTATAAATAAATATCATCTATATTTTCAAATTATATTCCTATGATTATAATATATTATTTATATTTATTTTCATTGTCTATTAATAATATTAAAATATTTTCCATATGTCGGTAAAAAATAGTGTCTCCATGAACGATATAATTTGCAATTCTATGAATACCATTTATAAATGGTTCTAAATAGTTTATACATATAAAATATAATAAATATAATTCATTTATATATTTATATATATGATTCATCCGTACTTAGGATACCATTAGTGAATGTGTCAAACCATTATAGATGTGAAAAATGAAATTGGTAACACACAATAAAGATGGTATTAATAAATAATGTTTAATAAATGGTGTTTAAAATGATATAATTTGAAGGGTTTTATTTTATAATTATATATAAGGTTTTTTTAATGAATTATAAGAAATTTAAATTTATTATTCTAGGGGATGAAGTGTTTAAAAATAAATATAATCTTATGGAAAGGGTTTCCCATGTCACATTTCTTTCTTTATGACATATGATATATTCACCATTGTTTTCCCTCACGTTGTGTTTATATTGAACCATAGATATGTTATATCATAAAAATATTCTATTAATTTTAGTTAATGTTACACTTTAACTTATTTATTTTGGAGGAGTTTAGATTCAATATTTATCAACTGGGTAGTATTTTTTCTCTCAATCTCCTTTCAGTAGTGGATTGTAAATGATAAATGTCCATTCAATGAAATTTTTTTATATTATCTTTTAAAAAAATATTATTTTATTCTCCAATAATTATTCATACAATAATTATTTATTAGATCCATTTTAATATATCTAGTAGATTACATTATCAAAAAAATGTTCATAATGAAAACTAGATATTACTTCTTTTTTTTGATAAATGTTTTCTACCATGTCCTAGATAATTATAAAAATTTAAATTTATTCCTATTATAAAATTTATTAAAAGAAATTATTTTGGTATTCATTTAATTTGTTTTTTATGGTTTTAATGACATTTATAATGAAACAACTTTCTAACTAGTAATTTGAATACTTTTTTTATAAAAGTGTGAACTGAATGTTACCTTTTGACATATATGATTTGAATAAATTTTTCCAATTTCATGGACGTTAATTTTTTTAAATAATATATTTTATTATACAAGGAAAATTTAATTTTAATTTATTCTCTCAATTTTCATGATTTATTTGGAAATTTTATCAAAATAAATTGATTTTGTTCTAATTTATTCATCCAATGGATAGAATGTTATATTAATGATATTATTAATCTTTGTCATCATTTATTCTAGACACTTATGCTTCACTATATAATTGACATAATTATACCCTCTAAATTAATTAATTTGGCTTCATGTGATTAATATTATTTATTAATGATTCTATGTAACTTATTATATTTGAATAGGATATTTAACATATTATATGACCATTATTTGTTTTTTCTTTTCCACATCTTGTGAAAAAATGATAGGAAGCTTTTTTGTTATCATGTGGGTCAAATTGGAGTGGGTTTCATTATATAATGAGTAGGTTTATAATATATACACTAACAATGCATTGGGTAAATGCTGATATATAAGGATATAATTTGGGTGATAGTTGATCTTCTTGATAATCTATGGGTAATAGGTATAGATTACTAATTATGAATAATATGGGAATCAGTTTGGGATGTAAGATAATCTGTGATATAATGATCTTTGTAGTTAACTATGAAATAATATTTAGTTTTAGTACATGTGATGGTTCCAAACACATTATAATTTTTCATATACATTTTATTTTATCAAATGTCTCATTGTTTATTTGTTAAAGACTCCACAATCCTACAACATTATAAAATTTTATACCCTGACTAACGATTAATATCTCCCATGTATACCCACTATTATAATCTATGTTCAGACAATTTAGTATTTTTATTTTCTCAAATGATATGAAGAATTAAACTACATATTATGGGTCTTGAAGTGTATTGAATTAAAGTTACATTATTTTTGGATGATCATTATTATATATATATATATATATATATATATTATTTTTAAATAAAGACACCGATTTTTAAAAAAATTCATAGTTATATGCAATGTTTCTTTGGAATATATGTTGAATACTTATCGAAAAGGATTATTACCATTTTATTCTGTATATAAGACCCTATTATCAGTGTCAAATAACGAATTATTTATTTTTGGATATTTGAATATGTTGAATATGTGGTATAGACTTGAAAACCGAGTTTCAACTAATGATGATATCGTATAAACATTAAATTTCATATATTTTAATGAATTTATAATGATATATACATCATTATATTTTTCTTCATGATTATATAATTTCTCACTACGATTATTAATCAACATGATAATAATTTTTCTTTTGTAAGGTAATGAATATTGAATGATGAAGTTCTGGTGGTGAGGTGAATAATAAAATGATGAAGTTAAGAAAAATATTAAGGTACGATAAAATAATATTATATAACTTTCCCAATACATAATCAAAGGGTGTTCCTAATCCAAACATGCTAACAACTATAACCTCATCACACATTAATTAGTAATTGAAAAACATTATGCTAGCCTAACAGATAATACATTTTGTATACAAATTGAAGTAGATAAAATAAATGAATTTCATTCAATGTATAAATAGTGATAGAGGTGGTGATACAACCTAAATGAAGATAGATAACAATCAAGGTACATATCAAATATCTATAAGTAAAAACATTACTATAAATAACGACTATATGTGATATTTGTGAAATGACCCACGATCTATCCACTATTTCATAATACAAATTGACAAAATATCCCTACAATACCATGTTTCCTTAACTTTTCTTACATCTAATGAAAATTCATGTTATCTATATTCTAGAGGGAATGAGAAGTGAGATCCCTATATAAGATCAGTAAGATCTTAACATGTTCTTCCATAATGTGATGTCTTAAAATAATACCAATATGTTAAATTTAATTAAAAAATGAAATGAAATATAGATAAATATATCTATATAAAATGATTAGTAAAAATTCCAATTATTTCGTAATTCTAATAAAAGTATAGGTAAAATATATTAAATGAGTTATTTTTATAAAAAAATTACTTTCTATCAAAAAATGATCATCAAAACAAAATCACAGAATTGAAATTAGAATTGTATGATACCCCTCTGGATAAAGAAAATATATAATATCTAGGTAAATCATTTTATTGTGAAAAAATGATAATATCACTCTAAATTACATAGGATAAATGTCTTAATGGAAATAGAAACAACTTATGAGTGAACCCCATGTAATGGAATTATCAAGAACCTTGGAAACATGGCCTATAGAATACAGGAAGATAGAATTAGTGATCTCAATAACAGAATTAATAGAAAATTCCCATTAAAAAATAGTTCAATATGATATCCAATGCTCTCATGTTCTATATACATAAATTGTTTAAAACCATTGATCACAAATATATATATATTCCACTATATCTTTTTTTAACAAAATAATTAATTGAAAATCTATGTTTCAAAACATTCCACAATTCTTCAATATTAACCATTTCCATTTACAAAAACCATAAAACCCACTAAGTTCTAAAAAAGATTTTTGAACACATAGATAAATCAACCATCCAAATTAATTTATAAAATAATTCTTAATACCATTATATATTTGGGTTCAACGACTATTGTATAATGATACGACCACTTATCACAACTCTGGTCACGTATCTATCCCGATGGGATCAATAAACTATTGAAAATATAATCTCCTTGATAGAACAAAAAAAGAACATCACACTGTAACCTCCCACTGATTAATCACCCAAAAAAAACCCATCCCTTGACAAAAACATTTTATGAAGGAATTATAGGGAGAAATTAGGACAAGGAAGTAGTAAACCTCACCTGAAACAACCATGTATATGAGTCCCAACGCTGAGGATGAATTTCCATTAAATGGATTCAAAATATATATTGGGGATGTATAGGGGTCCCCAAATAATGTATATAAATGATATAATATTGATAGGTTTTTTGGTGCTTCTGTTGTTTTTTCCTAGATTAAGAATTATAAGACCACAATGCAGCCTAGACATCCACACCGCTGAACATATCAAAATGACAAGACTAAGAAGAAAATCCCATATCCATGCCATAATCACCACCATGAGAAATAACCTATAAAAACATATTGAATATATATTAATAATTTGTATTTAAATGGTAAAATGTTATGTGGTAGCTAATGAACTTCACCATAACTACCCCAACGTTGTAAAATTCTCATATATTAGTCAATAAATCCTACATCCTATATATATCTTCATCACTATATAAACATATCCATTCTAAATATGAATGTTATATCTTTCCCATCAATAGTGCATCCATGATGAAAATGATTGAACTAATGAAACTTTCATTTGAGTGCCTATGATGAAACAATAGTACCTACACCACAAAAATTCCAAGAGTCATTGAATAGACAAAGAAAATATACATTCGACCCTACAAAAAATAGTTTCCAATCCATTCCAAAAAATCCTATACTATACTATAACCCACATAGGAATGGTGAAGCTATTATTAATGTGATATAACCATTACAAAAACCTATATTCCAAAACTACACACTTCATTCTCTAATGTCCCTCATTACTATTTGTAATTTCCAACTCATGGAATAATCACTAAGAAAACCAAAACTTTTCTAAAAAATGAAACATAAAAAGAATTTCAAACTCTAAAATATAAAAAGGAGTGTGTAACATTAAAAAATGATGTAGTAGTTATACCCACCATAGGACTTCCCATCCTAATGATATAAGGTGGTAAACAATATAAATTGAAGGAGGTCAGGCCACAAATCCCATAAGGATGATTTACACTGCTGGGTATCATGAAAATATTATGTAGGACTCTATCCACAAACTACCAATTGAATATAATTCCAAAAAATAAATTTTAGTTATGAATCATTAATATAATCTAGATTATTTACAAAGAGAAACATTTGGATCTAAGTAAATTTTCACCTAATGTGGAAAAAGAAATGTACCATGATTGTACTCTATGTTCAATGATATGTGTAAAAATCATGTATAACCTTCAATTTACAATGTATAGACCACAAATAATCTATATAACCATGTTACTCTAGAACCATAATTATCCCAAAATATATCATATGGAAGTTTACATATCTATTAAGATGATTTTGATCCAATAAAAGAGATAAATTAAATAGGTCACAGGAACCAATGGAAAATGATAATCTATGATGTCAAAAATGCACATAATATTTCTAAAGACACAAAAATTTTATTGGACATCAATGTTTATCTTGGATACTAACTGAAATATCTCGATAGAGACTATGTCACTCTTGAGATACCTGACACTCAATTTACCCTTATTTTTTTGATCAATATGGTTATCCATAAAATGAATTTAAATAATCAATTCTGATTGTAACTATGAAACAATTATTTTTATAAAAATCATTGATTTTATGTTGAATATCCTATGATCCACTAAAATAAAAGACTAATGAATTGTGAATACCCTATAGAATCTAAATAATAGTATCTGTGTCCATCCATATGACTATGGTAATTTATAATCAATATATCCTGAGTCTCAATCACTTCATCGAGACACTAATATAATTTATTCACAAACCCATGATCCTAATAAAAGAAAATTTAATAGGGAATCCCATTAAAACAAAAAATAATGTATTGTTAATCTTACCTATATAATATAACTTATATGTTCACCAAATATGAATAAAATGAAATGATATCAAAAAAAATTCATCACCAATGAGATGAAATGTCTTCCTTATAGAGTTCTTGGTAATCTAATAATTATATTCAAAGAAACATCTCCTATTTTCCAAACTGAAAAAAGATGATACTAGAGGTGACAAGAAGGATTTTAGTCATATAACTTTATAAGTAGGTAGATGAAACGTCATGACAGATAATCATCAATATCACACTTGTTACCTAGACATATAAATTTTATGTAATATTCATAGACATAACCATAGAGATAGTATGTATATCCATATAGAACAATGAAATCATTATATAAAAAATTAATTTAAGAATCTAGGATGAAAAATTGATGCTAAATGATGATAATTAAATCATAAGGGATGTAAAATACAAGAATTATCTCCCATATATAACGGTTTTTCTCAATTAATATTAAAAAAACATCTAATATCTGACTCTACTGATTATTATAATGTAAATATTTTGATAGCTAAATGATGGTCACCTGATGACTGAATCATCCTATAATGAAGCTACATTCAACTGGATGAATATCCACCCATGTCCCGTTTTAAAAAATTTCCATGTTATATTATGGTGGAGAACCCATAGAGAGAGTATTCATGATGACATTCTACTTAACAAGGTTGTAGTTGGCATCGATGTGAAATTTCTAGACACATTCCACAAAAACAATATACTTTTGATTCAATTACTTTTGAAAAACGATATATAGAAAATTATTATCATCATAAAAGTTCATCAAACTCTCTAGAAATCATGAGTGTCACCAACACATAAACACATGTATACTTTTATCATTGTTATAATCATAATTGTGTAATTTTTGATTTTGGGTGAAGTTGATAAGAGACATATCACACAATGTGATCATCTGGATTAATGAGGAAACATAAATACGCATGACAATCATCAACTTACAACAAATAATAAATAAAATGATCATGTAATATCAAAATAGTATCCAGTTCTAATGATAATTTAACATAAAAAAATATGATGGACATTCAACACCCCATAATAATTTCACAACGTTTATGGTTTGAATTTGGAGTGGTTTTTCCAACAATGATAAATAATTGGTAACAAAGGGATAATATTAACCTATTTCTGTGATTATCAATATCTCAAATGTGTTCTATGGTTATTATAATGACATGGAATCCATTACATTTTATAGATTAATTGAGAGTTTATATTTGGAAATAATGATCCTTAAGAACATCACTTCATGGGTCCATGAATTGTACATCAATAGTTTTACTTAAATATGGTGACTAATTATGATTCCCCAAAATATATTCATATTTTTTTCAATATCTAAATCATATATCTAGTGAACTAATATATAGTCAAAAAACACAATGAAAAATGATTAATGATACTAATTGAAAATACAGTTGATCCATGATATTAATGTTATCAGATAATTATTCATAACAAAATCAATAATAAGATATTAATAATGGACATACATCCTACTAAAGAAAATCATTTATATATCAATATATAAAAAAATATCTATTTAAAACATGAATGGATATCTATTTTAATAAATTAATTCCTCAAATATTAATTATTCATGATTGTTAGCCACATTAGAATTGGTTCTTATTCTTTACATTCACACAATTTAATTTTTGATACCCTATGCACAATTGATGTGAAAAACTTTCATTCATTTTGAACAAATTAGTGTTTATCAGAGATAACATATTGGGAAAAAACATTTCACCATTTGGTAATCTAATAGTATATTGAGATATATTAACTCCATGTTTCAGTTGTTTTTCTAACTCTAAGAAAATATTTACCTTCACCACCCTAAATGGATGAGGACCAGATACATCGTTAATAAATAAATCATGAAAATATAAAAACAAATACAGATATCGAAAAGAGTTGGAACATCATCATTCATTAATGTAATTACAGGAAAAAAAAATTTCTCTCTTGGTGATAATTTCGTGTAGTACTCAACCTCTAACCCAGATCTCCCTAAAACACTAGCAAACTCCAATAAATAAAAAATAAAAAAAATTCATGGATAATATTAATGTCAAAAAGATTAAAATGCAGGTAATCCATCATGATGATCTGAATACATCTTGATCATGAAATATTAAATCTCAAAATAATTATACATCAGCATTAAATCGAGAATTCACTAGAAAAATTAAACACATACTATATCCTTATTATGTGAGTCATCTCCAAATGCATAAAAAATATTATGAAATATAATATAATTTTTAACACATAAAAATATGGGATGAAAATAATTAGTGATATTCACCAATATAAAATATAGATGTTTCTGTGGAAGGTGGTATAAAAATGGGTCCTATAACTATAGCAATGAAAAATATTCCTCCAAAAAATACATTCCCCGAAATAGATGGTGATTCACTCATGAGCCTTTTGGAAGGATCCTTTTTGACATTAAATCCTATGAATGCTCTATAATTGACTTTAGGGACAATGATATATAAATAAAATATTATTTATTTATATCCTAGATGTACCACTACTAATTACCTTGGTTTTTATAAGAATTAATTGTGTTGGGGGGGGAAGATAAATTTTTCACCTCATCGGAAAAAACTCATAAAATGTCATTTGGAAAATAATGGATAATATTGTAGATGATTATATGGGACACTTTTGAGAACCTCATCCACAATCATTAAAGCTATCGTGGAACTTTCTATTCTTCCTAAATGTTCCATTGATATTACCAGTATAGGGAAGAGGAAATCTAGTGAAGAAATTATTTATACCATGTCTACCCCTATTATCATTTCCTTATCTATCTTATTTGAATACGTGGTTTGATTAAGCATGTAAATCCTTTATTGGTACCTATTGATAAAACATATTGTACTTTTGAGAATATTTATATTAATTCATCTCCAACATTGGATAAAAATACACATAAAAATTTATATTTCTACTACAACTAATGCTCACACTATAAAAAAGGGAAGAACTCTAGGGAAATATTCATTTTTTGAGACTTTCAGAATAAATTAAAAATTTACGGGGTCTTGATACCATTGAGATCCATGTATATGTCTTGATATTTATGTACTGTATAATTCCATCTTCGAATTTTTTGGAACCTCAATCATAAATGTTGAAATCATAAAATTGATAACCTCAAGTGAATATATGATGACAATGATCTGAGTTATATTTTCTAGACATTACCCTACAACATCCTGATATTTCATGCACTTAATGGAAGGGGGTTTATCACATAGAAACTCGCATAGTGGATATGAGTATCCTCTATCTCCTAAATGTGGATTTATTGATTGGCATTAAAAACATTGTATATTATAATTTATTCAAATAACTACATTTATTATAACCATTAACACATTATAATGACAAGTAACATTCCATTTAAAATCATTTTATGGTGCACTATCCAATAGAAACCGTGGTATCCTTCATGGTGGCATATTAATACAACCTTAAAGAAGAGTAAAATTAATATATGACATAATAACCTCATTATGAACATGAAAATCATAAATTAAAACCATGATTTTGATCAATAGTAAAAATAAGAAACACATATCAAGACATCCCATTATATAATGTGGCCTATTTCTAAATTATTTTTAACATAACTCAATAATACCACTATCTAGTTTCCATAAAATCCAATATTTGTAACCTTTTATTACATATCATTGTTGAACAAGTTCGTTTTTCAACAAAACACTATTTTATTAAGGTAAGAACGCTGTGACCATTACACTGTCTCTTTATGGAGATTTTTATATTCACAAATACCGTTTTTAATCTTATGATTTTACTTAGACTATTTTTTAGGAAAATAATATTCTATATTTCTCTATTTTGGAATGATATTAAAGTGTTTAAACTACATGGAATATTTGAAGAAGTGTCTCCAAATCACTTTCCTGTGTTCTAGAAACACTCTTCTTGGTCTATGTGTTCAGAAATTACTTTCATGTGTTCTGGAAACACTATTCATACTATATGTTGAGGAGCGTAGTGTACGGATGGAATCCGTTGTTTACATTACAACATATCATAAAATTATGGTTATAAAACCATACGTTATGACAAAAGAATAGAATAAGAACCCTATGTTTTAATGGAACCTTACATTTGGGATGTCAGAAAAGTATATAAGAAGACCCCTATGTAAATATGGAACGTTATGTTTGTATCTCAAAAGTATTGTTCATCAACCTTACTATTGAAAAAAACCTTATTTTTTCAAAAAGTATGGATCATATACCTTACTTTTAGTATCTGATTAAAGAATGGATCATCAAACATACTTTTATAATGAACCTTATGGATAACGTATGTTATGTTTTTCTAAAAATTAATGTATGGATAGTGTACCATACATTAGAGATGAATGGAAATGTATTCTTGGTCCACCATACGTTTTGAACCTTAAATTATCAACCATACGTTTTTAACCATACGTTATCAACCATACATCATGATACTTACATAATCATCCTTATGTTGTGAACCTAACATTCAAAAAAAGAATGCTATACAGTTCAACCATACATTTGGAGTTGGAGATTTAAATTACGACATTATTGAGAAATGGCCTTTATGCAGATTATTAAGTTGATTTCAAGACAAATTCAATGCCCTATTTTAAAGAAAATATTTGAATTATTCAAATCCATTTATTTTATATTCAAATGATCAATTTAAGAGGAGCTTTTCATGCATAATATTTAGTGGTGTAACAACTTCTATTTTATTCAAAAATTAGAATTTCTAAATTCAAAAGGTTTCTTTTGTGGATCTAGATATTTTAAGGAAACACATATCATTTTTCTATATATATCTCTGATATTTTTTACTACAATGAATGAGGAGTTAATCATCAATAAAATATATAAAATTCTCTTGATTTATTCACGACTATAGTTCAACAGATTCATTAGATATTTATTGATATACTACTAAAAAGTTCTATCAAACTCTGTATTTCTGAAATAAAAGAATCACGTTGAAGATTCAATGTTTCTAAAATGATGAACATTATTTAATCCTTCATTGTTGGTTTTTCATAATTTTTTTTATATCTGTTGCAACTAGATCGAATCAGAACTACCCTTATCTAAAAAGTATCTTTTATGAAGATGATGATCTATCTACTATTAGTTTCGTTCAATTGCAACTCTGATGTTCAACGGGAATGTATTTCATGAAAAATACACTTTTTATTCTGAGTAATAGGCTTCTTGTACGAAGTTTTGTATTTGGTTCGATGTATGAACTAGAAGGATATTTTTTGTCCTTAACATGTAAAGGTTTCAACTGCCAGCACAATGTTGTGGACGGTCTGTTGATAATAGAACCCTATAGTAAAAATCACCATGCTTATGGATGTAGAGCGTTGGTTGAGTGGACACAGGGCCTTCTGTTCCCTGAACCACTATTCATCCTTGTGTTCTTTAAGAGTTTATTTTCCACTGCGTAAACAATCTGATAATGATAAAAGGACAGACTCGGTCATCATCACCATTCGTGAAGAATTTTTAATAGTCACATTCCACCACCCTCTTGTGCATACATGGTATAACGTGATCCAACAATTGGTATCCAAGTTTGATATTTTATCAAACATATATCAAGAGGAATCATTTTGGATTATGCAGAGCATAATGGATGATACAGTGAGGTTATGTCAATGGTTTGAACTCTATCCTTCAACGGTGAAAATTATGGATGCTGGAAATAAAGAATGATCATTTACATAACGAACCTTGTATATAATGTCTACTTGAAAATTATAACTCTCTCTATGATTTCATAGAAACTAAAACATGGAGTGCTGATACAGTAGAATAGTATTACATAAAATTCAAATCTATAAATTCTGTCATTTGTGGTTTGGGACCAGATGAATTCAACTAAGTTTCTCAATGCCTGACTTCTTATGAAATGTGGCAGCCTATTGTATATTCTTATGATGAAACTTACAATGTTATAATGATGAGGTATTCCTCAACTAAAATGAAATTCTACACATTCAGAAAGTTTCAATGACAATGTATCACCCTGAGGAATGGAAGGATTACAGAAATTATTAATCACATCACCGCCTTGGGAGATCCTATCAATCAAGCAGATCATGCCAAGAATGTACATAAAGTAATACCACCAAGATGTAATGGGATATCAACATCTATTATACAATCATCACCAGTCAAATTTCTAACTATGAGAGTGTTAATTGGAACTCCTATTATATATGAAGTTTAGATTCAAGATGAAGAAAATGAGCATAAATTCTAGATCAAGAAAAAAATACTACATTGATTGTAAAATACCATTATATGGGAAGAAATATGATCAATGAAATCAAAATGAAATTAGAGAATTCTGATTCATCTAATTCATATGTGGAACTGGCTCGTCTAGCTAGAAAATTATGAAAATTCTACAGAAACTATCATGGATTCTGAAAATCCATAAAAAAATATGAAAAATAATCTAGGTAAGTTAGATGCAATGAATGAAAGAAGATGTAGAACATTAGACCCGACTATCCTCAATTAAACGAAGTAATGGATTTTTTTTAACAAAACAATGATTATGAGAAGAAAGACTAAAGAGAAATGAATGATACTTGGAGTTTTTCATTAGACTCTAGAAACTCATCAATGACTAACTCGGAAAAATAAGAATCAAATATAAAAGAAAATATGTGCTTTATGGGAGAAGTTGATGAGTTACAATCTTATTACTCATTTGATTATGATTCTAGTTCTAATTGTTCAAAAAAACATGCTTCCTACTACAACATAATAGAAGAGAAATATGATTCTTTATTAAAGAATCAAAAATCACTAAGAAATATTCACACTATTATTTTAGGATACATAGACAGTATGCTAAAACAACATCAATAGTTAATTGAAAAATTTAACTCATAAAACATAAACTTTAAAAATAAAGAAAATAAAAATAAAAACACTTCAAATAGATTTACAACAATACCAATGTGTATCTCCCGTTTTTATAGAAGGATTAAATACACTAAACGAATTTCATTGAATGAATGTGATTAAAAAGGAATAATATTGAATATGTAGTATATGTGAGAAACCCAAACTATATTATAACTATTTTGATCCCAGAAAAAATGGTAAAATTTGCAACAACTGTGGTACAAATGGTCATACAACTAAAAACTATTATTTAAGGAATCAAAAAATAATTGGGATTAAGGAAACCTATTTTTTAAGATGTTTATATGATTTTATTGATTATAGAAAACCAAAGCAAGTCTAGATTCCTAGTACATTGCTGAATAAGACTACTGGACCAAAAAAATATGGGTACCAAAACAAACCATTATTTAATATCCATTTCAGGAAGCATGTCACATAAGTCAAACTAAAATATAGTATATGGACAGTGGCTACTCCTATAATATGAATTGGAATTTGCTTAGTTTTAAAACATTACCTAAAAATTATGGAGGATTAGTCACATTTGGGACAATTAAAACTGTAAAATTATTGGCATTGGTACTATTGCAGATACAGAAGATGTCTCAATTAATAATGTACAATATGTCTAACTATTAAAAAAAATCTTTTTATATATCACTCAACTCAGTGATGATGGTTATTTCTTTACTTTTCTAAAAAATGTAGTTCTATTTTGAAAGATAAATTGATTAAATTTAGAGCTCCCTGAATTGATAATTCTTATACTCTGTAATTAAATTCCATGAGTAATAAAAAAGTCATCTACTTAAATGATAGATAAAAGAATCTTGGATCTGACATAGAATACATTGACATGGAAATGTATATTCTTTACATATTTTGTATAAGAAACAATTATTTTATGTCTTTCCTTGTCTCAAATTTTAATGTGATAGATTCTTTGATGCATGTCAACTTACCAAGAATAAAAAATAATCCTTCAATTCTATTAACAAAATTCCCACATCTAGACATCTATAACATATCAATATTTATTTGTTTGGACATTAAATAATTGAAATCATTGAGGGTAAATTATATGTATAGGTTTTAGTTGATTACTATTCTTGATTAACATGGATTTATTTTCAAAAATATAAAAATAAATCTTTTACCTTATTTGAATGATTTTTCAAAGATGTCCAAAATGAAAAATATTTTAAAATAATTTCATTAAGATGCGATCATGGTGGAGAATTGGAGAATCTAAAATTTAATTCTGTTTGCTCATATATGGGTGTAAAAACACCTTCTCTTCACCAAGAATTCCTCAAAAAAATATAATTGTTGAAAAAATAAATAAGGATATTCTTGAAATGGATAGGACTATTCTAAATGAGTATAGTCATCTTACCTATTTCTGTTAATATGATATAAGTACAACATGATATATAACAGATATAGTTTTAATAACACCTATTTTTAAAAATACACCCTATGAACCTTGAAAAATATAAAACCTAAAGAAAATTACATTAACGTTTTTTTATGCAAGGTTTACACCATTATTCCCAAATTAAGTCATGTTATGTTTGATCCATAATCTGATAAAGGATGATTTTTATGATATTTTTATACTTCCACATCATATTGAGTTTTTAATAAAAAAATTTATTTTTTAAGAATCAGTTAATTTGAAATTTGATGAATCTGATCCCTTTGAGAAATGGAAAGGACCAATTGATGAATCTGACTCTAATGATAACATTATACATGAGAACTCAAGAGATGATTTGGAAAAATATTTAAATAAAATTCAGTCTAGTTCATAAGAACATGGCATTGAAGAACCTAATAGTGTACTATCTAAAATGTATAGAACCTTAAAGAATCATCCTTTGGAAACTATTATAAGTGACCTAGACATTGGAATAAAAACTATAATTAATGTATGAAATCATGTTGAATTCTCTTGATTTCTATCTAGATTATTACCTAAGAAAATAGAATATGCCTTAAATGAGGAAAGTTGAATGATATAAATGTATAAAGAACTAAAACAGTTATAGAGAAATGATGTTTGGAATTTATTTGAATGTCCTCAGAACAATCCATTTATAGGAACTAAATGGGTTTATAGAAATAAACATGATTATCGGGGAATAAAACTAGAAATAAAGCAACACTAGTAGCTGAATTATATAATCAAGAAGAAGGTAAAGATTATGATGAAACCATTGCAACTGTAGTAAAAATAGAAGCTACTAGAATCCTTTTATCCTATGAGTCTCATATGAACATTAATTTTTTTTGTGTATGTTAATTATTACTTTTTAAATGATTACTTATTAGAGGATGTTTATGTTGAGAAACCTAATGGTTTTGAAAATTCACAAAAACCAGATTTAGTTTTTAAACATACTAATGCTCTATATGGCCTTAAACTATCACCTAGATAATTGAATGATTTTTTATGTTCTTTTATTTGGAAAAAACATTTTACAGTTGGGATGGATGATCCAAAATTGTTTATGAATTTTTTTTACTGTAATATTTTATTTGTTCAAATTAATGTCGATGATGTAAATATTTCGTAAACAATTAACAAACATTTTCATGAGTTTAAAATTTTATTTCAAAATTAATTAGAAATAAGTATGATTGGATAACTAATTTTCATTTTTGGAGATAAAATTTATCAAATGAGTTTTGGATATGTTTTAAATCAAATAAAATAAAATACTGATTTACTAATGAAATTTGGATTTGAAAAAAGAAAAAAATATATAACTATTATTTATACTAATATAAAACTTGATTTGGATGAATCTAAAAATCAGTTAAAAACAAGTACTATAGAGGTATTATTGGTAGAATATTGAATCATACTACTAGTAGGCCCGATATAATGTATTCAGTATGTCTTGGTGAAGGATTTGAATCTGTTCATAATGAATCTCACTTATGTGTTATTAAAATAATTTTTAGATATTTAATTTTTTTTTAATCTCTTCCCTCTCAAAAAACATATGATTTTAATTTAATTTCATATTCTGATGATAACTTTGGATGTATTATATTAGATAGAAAAAGCATCGCGTCGACTTTCCACTTTTTAGGAAAATCATTAATGGCATGGTCTAGTAAGAAAAAACACTCAGTTACTCTGGAACAGCTAATGTATAACATGTATTTACAGGTAGTTGATGTGAAAAAGTTTTGTGGTTGAATAACAATCCAAATGACTTTTGACTAATTTTTAATAACACAATGATTTTATGTGAAAATAAATGTGATATAAATATTTTGAAAAACCTATTAATAATTCTAGAACTAAGCATATTGATATCAGCCATCATTTTTTAATATATTATGTAATTAAAATCGATATATTTATAGAATTAGTAAGTAATAATATTCAATTAGCAGATAATTTTACTAAACAACTTACCACTATGAGATTTTATTTTATTAAGGGGGGGACATGTATACTTTATTTTAAATCAAATGTTATTTTTAATTTTTACACATTTTATGCATTGTTTTAAATATGTTAATTATTTGTTTTTAGTAAATTTTAAATATTCATTTTTAATATTTTATTTCCACGTAATTTTTATTTTATTTAAATAATTTAATGATTATTATGTCTGTAAATGAAAAGGGAAACAAGGATGTCAGAAACCATTTCAAATTCTAAACCCGTTCATTTTCTCAAAACATTTCGATACACAAAAAACCCATACCGTCTTCAACTACCTTTGGAAAAACCATAACCATAATACTTCGAGCCTTCAGAACATTTAGGTAGAAATGGCCAAGAAATAGAGAATTGTGGAAGGAGAATCTAGTAATGTGAGTTATCAACGCATGATAGGAAGAAAGATTCTATGCGGAAACGTAATCGGCCTGGAATGGTTGTATCAAATAGATCTCATATTACGAAAAGCCCTCACATTTAAGAATCTCAAGAAGAATTTTAGTGGTGAAAATAAAGATATTATATATGGGGTAGAGCTTATTCATTTTTGTCAAATTTGTTTAGTTTATTCTAGGAGATATAGAGGACACCATGGTTGCGAAAATTGGAGATCATGAATTTTCATGTTCATTTGATGAAATAACTAGAATCTTAAACTACCCTCAAGTGGGAATTTATAATTTCTACACAAAAAATGATGGAGATTATGAACATATATCCGAGAATATTTTTTCATTTTTATTTGGCTATAAAAAGTATAATTATACTATTAGTCAAGGATCTAGAATAAGATAATAATATTCTTTCTATGTTTGCGCAAAGGGGGATTGCACATAGGATGTTAGAGATGGAAAAGATTTTTTTCCTAACATGTAGAAAATATTTTTTCTTATGAGTTAAATCGTATAGTTTTTTCCATGATAGATGGTATGATATCTTAAATAATTTTGTCATCTATAGGCTAGATTGAACATCTATCCCTATATAAGGTTCATTTCAAAATTACTTTTTATGTCTGATATGGTCAGATTAATAGATTCCAGAGTAAGACGCCATCACATCAAAATTTTCAATTCTAGAACTATATGGATGATTGATTCTTCTGGAGTACTGTGAAAGGAATGCTTATTCTTGTTGATTCTGGGGAAGACCAAGATATAGCTCAGGGGTAGAAACCTACTATGTCCAATTATGAAATGGCTGAATAAAGAGAATGCAGATCCTCAATAAGGATGATATTTGAAGAAATTGACACACCTGTAGAAGAGGAATGTCAAGTGGGACTTTAGAGAAAAAGTCATCGAGTGGATCCCACTTGTGAGGTGCCTGTTCAAGCAACTACTGAGGAAACTAAACCTTTTATGAGTTATAGATATATTATAGAACCTACAGAACTGAAAATTCAACAACCAACCATTTCCAATGTTTATGTGACTCCTCATATGGAAAAATAAATTTTGCCTCTAACTATAGAAAATTATAGAGATGTTGATGTGGCGGGAGATGAATCTACCCAAATTGTACAGTCTACTGAGATTGTTCATATTGTATTTTCTAAAGAGGAACCTATATTTGGGGATCCACTCTTGTTGTAAATAAATGAAAAATATGGTTAGGAGGATCATGATCCTATTGATGTGAATCATGTAGATAACCCTTCTAAAATTCACACTGAAATTATTAATGAGTATTTTTTGTTTATGAGTCAAGGAAGGACTCGATGGAAGAATCATTTGAGAAGAAAACTCTAAAAAAATATTAAGAGAAATAAGAAGCTGAATCTCTACCAATTATTATGTTAAAACCAATGGATGCTCAGACTGAGAATCATGCATAAGGTGCCACTAATTCTAAGTATACAAATTTTGAGGACTTGTATAGAAAGTTAACTAGAGTTGAATAAAAAAATGTTGCTTTAAGAAGAGCATTGAAAAAAAATGAGAGATTTTATAGATTTAAAGACAATTCTGTTTTAAAATAAGAAGATGATGTTCTTATGAAGGATATGTTTGCTGATGTGGCAAAATTGAAATATGTGATGGTAATGAAGACATATTAGGATGATTTTATGATTTTCATGGGGAAATATTTTTCAACGGTCAGGGACAGACATCCAGGTACCTCAGGTACTTTTCCTTATTTGATAAGGATATTTCAGGCCATTATAGCAGTTACGAGGAATATGAATGATAGATTTTAGGATGTGTAATGTAGCAATGATGCATTTTCGGTTTTGAAAGATAATCAAAAGTATCTTGTTGACCATATTACCTCATATGAATGATGGGCCAACATACTTTTGAAAATATTCAAAGGGAAAATAAATTAGTTTAAAGAGAAAAAGGGATGTTAGATGCGTTTTTTATTCAATATTATTCAATATATCCATAAGACTCACAAAAGAAGAGATATAATAATCCAGTTAAGTGATAGACTGATGAAAAGGATGCGACAGCAAAGGGTTGTGCTCAAGGAAGTCATTCAAAGTAACTGCAACCTATTTCCCATACCTTTTTATCCCAACAATTATTATTACTGTCATTAATATACATGTAATTATATTTTCAATAAAATATACATCTATCCAATATTCATATGTTATTATTTTTTTACAATACTGTCAATGTAAAAATGCCAGTAATCTAGTATCACAAATTAATAAATAGTTTATCATAAACTTTAAATAAGATCAGTTCTATATTAAATGGTGTTATATTCCTTATTCTATTATTCATTTTGATATCACAAAATGGGGGATAATTCTGGATAAAAACAACTTTTTTTGGGAGAAATATGGATAAACACTACATTTTTAATGAATTTTTTTGCATAAACACAAATATTTATTTATAAAGGATGAGATATTAGTTGACTTTATAAAGAGGAAAAACTATAATAAATAAAATAATTATATTAAAATATAATATTGTTTTTATATTTGAAAAATTATAATCAATATGCAATTAAATTTGTATGATAATTTCATTGGCTATTTCAGGGGTTTTGTGATTATAAAAAAGGGGGAGATTACTGATAATGTTCTATTTTTAAAAACACACTATTTTATTAAGGGGAGTTCATTGAGAGAAATAATCTATCTCATTATTATTATTTGATGTTCAAAAATACCATTATTTGTTATTATAATGGTTTTACAGTGAGTATATTCCTCGAAATTAATATTCTTTATTTCTCTATTTTGGAATAATATTAAAGTGTTTATATTGTGTGGACTATATGAAAAAGTGTTCGGGCATCACTTTCACATGTTCTAGAAAAAATATTCATCCTCTTCATGTTTGGAAACCACATTTCCATGTTTCAGAAAAAAATACTGATTCCCTATGATGAGAAGCATAACATAAGGATGTAATCCGTCATTTAAAAAATTGCACATTAGAAATGTATGGTTAAGCGATTATACGTTATAGAAAAAATAATGAAATAATAATCCTATGATTGGATGGAACCTTATGTTAGGTATATCAAAAAACTATAGAAGAAGAAACCTATATAAATATGAAACATTATGTTTTTTTCTCAAAAGTATGGTTCATCAACCATTATTTTGAAAACAACCCTACCTTTTATCATGAAGTATGGATTATATACCTTATGTTTAGAAGCTGATAAAATAATGGATCATCAACATTACATTTATAATTAATTTTATGGATCAGGTTCTAATGTTTTTTTGAAAAGGAAAGTATAGATATTATACCGTACGTTTTAGAGTTGAAGAGATAAGTATGGTTGATCAACCTTTCGTTGTGAACCATACGTTATCAACCTTACATTGTAAAACCTACATTATCAACCATACATTGTGATCCTTACATAATCAACAGTAGGTTGTGAAACTTAAGTTTAGATAAATAATGATATGTTTTTTAAATTTACAGTTTCCATCGATGATTTAAATTATGACCTTATTGATCGACAATCATTATGATTCTTTTTAGGCTGATTTCAAGACAAATTCAATGAATGATTTAAAATAACATATTTGACTGATTCAATGCCTTTTATTTTTTATTCAAAGGATCAATTTAAGGGAACATTTCATGCCAAATATTCAGGGGAGTTACGAATGCTATGTTATTCAAACATTTGAATATCTTCATTCTAAAGGAAATTTGTGTGGATCAATTTTTTTAAGGAAAACAATCGTTGTTATTTTATATATATCTGTGATGTTTTGTTTCACAATTTAGGAGGGGTGAATCATCATAATAATATATAACAAATTATTGAGTTCTTCACAAATACAGTTTTACAGAGTAATTTGAGAGTTACATATCTATTGCTACCATGATCTATCAAACTTGGTTTTTTCACAAAGAATCACGTTAAATATTCACTATTTCTACATCAATGAACTTTTATGAATCTATTGTTGTTGGTTTTACTGAATTTATTTCTATATCTATTAAAACAATATTGAATCAAAACTGCCCTATTCTGAAGAACATATTTTCTGAAGAAGACAATATATCTTCTGTTAGTTACATGATGTTGCAATAATGATGAACCACTGAATTGTATTTCAAGGCAAATGAAATTTTTATTTTGAGTAATCAGCTTCTCATACTATGTTGTGAATTCAGTTCTATGCATTAACCAACAGGCACTATTTTTTCCATAACATGTAAATGTGTAAACGTCCAACACTCAATTGTGGATGGTCTGTTGTTAAGATTACCATATAGTGAAAATAACCAAACTTGTGGAGTAGAGATTTGGTGGAGTGGACTAGGGGCCTTCTATTCCCCAAACCACTATACATCCTTATGTTGTTTACTATTTATTTCTACTTCAAAAACAATCTGATAATGATAAAAGTACAAACTTTGTAATCATTGCCATTCATAAATAATTTTTAAAAGTAACAATTCACCTCCCTATTGTGTGTATTTGGTATAACCCGATCCGATAATATTATCATTACATTATACCAACAAAGGATCCTTTATTGTTTAGTCTCTAGAAAAATGGTACATAACACTTGAAAACATAAAACATTCTTTAAAATTCCCCATAAAATAAAAAATCATTGGCACAACCTAAAATATATAAAATAAATCTCATATACATGGAAAATTTATCGAAGGATAGGGGTGAAAATGATCCATGTTATTGGTATAAGAATGAAAAATAGTTTACATGTTATAATGAGACAAATCAATATGAACAAGATTCATAAAAATTTGGATGTAAAATGAAAAATAACATAATAATAAGAACATTTTTCATATAATTGAAATGATAAAAACAACAGTTATGTGATCCCTTTATAATAATAGCACTTTGTATTATCATGAAGGAGTAGAAAATAAAATTTACCGTGTTTTAAAAAAATGGTATCTTAGAACAAATCATCTCAAGATAGTAAATTCATCACCCAATGAATTTGATCAATATTACGGATGAACATAAATATGTATTAACTTCAAGTTGGATACAATGATCATAATATATAATTTCATTAATAATAAGTGTATCATAATTAATGTGTTTTTTACAATATCCTCACCCAAAATAGATTAATGACACGATAAATTAATTGTTTTTAATTAGAGAAATTAATCGTGTTGTTCATATATATAAATCCGTGAATCAAATATAAATTATTAAATCTATTTTAATACCCATTGAAAAAAATAGGTTTGGGAATTCAAAAATAAAGACAATATAATTTCTCCTGTAAAAGAGGGAATTATGACAAGTAAATTTTGTATCATGGAGTGTTTATGTTTTAGAAAAGTGTAAATATGAAAAGAAAAATGGCTCACCATCATAAAATACTCCACATAATGCAATGGGATTATAGAATGTGGAAGGACGAACTTATTTTTCTATTTATAAGTCATTTCAATAAATATAGAACCTGATTGGGAAAGAGAATTAATGATTATACATTACCTCAAACATTTGTTCGTTAAAAATTAGGATGCAAACATTGTGGATGGATGATACCTTGGGAGGAATCCCTTGGAAGTAATGTAATATGAACATCATGTATGACGTATTGAGAGTGAAATTAAATGTATAAATGGGTTGTCAATTAAATCCAAATTGGTGGAATTATTTAATAGATTACATATATAGAACATAGAAATCGTTGTTGTGAAAAATGTAAAACCATAGGAATTATCATGGGTTATGCACATGGTAATATAAATTCATATAACATATAATTTTTTTTAATCATCCAGATCAAGAAATTATTTTTATTACTTCTTTTGACATGGAATAGTAACGTTTCCACCAAGTAATTTTTTAGAAAATATGACTTTTCATTCTTAGACATAGGAATGGTACATATTGTTTTAGAAATTGATTAAAATGTAATATAAATAATAATTTTAATAAGGGAACAACTTTTATGTCTTGAATTGTGTTAAATTAATTATTAAATAATTATATTACAAATATGATTTTATGAAATATACTGAAAACAAAAAATAAATTACTTAGTATTCAGAAATAATTAATATATTTTAGAAAATTATCATAAATTCTCCATAAAAAAATTGTTTTGTTAACATCAAATATAGATTTTATAATTCCAAAATAATTATCCAAATATTTGGAATTATCTATAAATTTTACTAATAATATATTTTTTAAAAATTACATATTTTTATATAGAGTAAAATTTATATCACTTTTAAAATAATTTATAGTCAATTAATAAACTTTTCAATCCTTTATATTATGGTTAGTGTTTTTTAAAACAATATTTTATTAAAATAATTTTATTATAAATAATCGAGTTTATTATAAAATAGTTTAAAATTTCTATAAAAATAGAATTATGATTTATTTGAGTCCAAAAATTAATTAATCATAATAATATAAATGAAATATATATATTTATTCACAAAATATAATTTTAATGAGGGATGTGGTAATGCATTTTTTATTTATAGAAATTTCATTACATTTTAATTTACTAATACCTGGACACGTAACCTCTTACTAAACCTATATATGTTCTATAGGTAAGGTGTGTGAGTATGATTGTTTCATGGGGTTTCTTAGATAACATAGAACAAGTGTTAACCTCCATTTTCAAGAAAATTACCTATTCTATATTTGAATAAATTATCAGTTGATGAATATGTTTTTGTGATATTTCTAGAGAAGAAAGCGTGACGATACCACCCATCCATTTTCGAAAAAATGTTCTTTAAGCAACATGACCTTACTATTTGAGGCTATCAATTCACTTTTCCATATAAATTACCAATTATCATTACAACATATAAACCTAAATTATATCATTAAAATTATTAACCTTGGGTATTGATTACAATGGTCATATATTCCAAACAGATATATTCGACAAACCATTATATAATGGTCATATCTTAACGGTTATAATTCCATATATACCCTATAAATAACACATTATTCACTCACTCAAAATTCATTACAATTTCTTACAATGTAATATTTTATATTTCATTATCTTTAGATTATCATATTATTAATTTATTCGTTTCTATATCATTTTCATTTGGGGTGATGATTCTACTAGATTGGGGTCATCAATACGTTCACATATTAGTTATTCTATTTTATATTATCTATTAATTTGTAATTTTGGGAATTTTAATTGGATTCATTAGAGACTAATGTGGGAATATTTATTAATGTTATAGAATTTTTTGGATTATAAATAATTTTTATTTTTCAAATAATATATAATATGTTAAAAAAATTTAATTAGGAAAAAATTTTCATTTCTGAATGTCTCGGTAGTTAGTTTCTTCCCCCCGTAAAAAAATTCATCAACATAATTTCATCCCATTTTATTTGATGCGAATATTCGAAGGTAATTATAGCTTATTTTATCACTATGATTCAATTTTGTACCTTCGTATTTATGGTTCACACACAACACTATGAATAGGTGGATACTCTTGTTGCATCGAACCTTCTCTCATGGATTAATGATCTAAAAAAACTACACCTCATAAGAGAGGTAATGTTCGCATTGTTCCATCAATAGATTTAAAACATGTGAGTGATTAGGAATGTACATACATAAAATGGATACATATAAAACATCATGGGATTGAAAAATATTTGTTGGATGTTCTAGCCGATAGGCCACTGCTACTATGAGATACAAGATTTGAATGGGGTGAATGTACAAAGGGTTAAGCTTCCCTTTCCTTCCAAATCTCGTGGCACTCTTCTATTTTGATATTTGAAGGAAAAAATTTATCAACCCAAAACAACATGTCCCTTTGAAATTTTTAAGTATAGTTATTTTCCAAAAATAATATGCCTTTATATGTTGTTGGATGTCAAGAACCTTTTTGTCACCTCCTTCATAATATCAGGACCAAAAAATTTACACATACCAAATTTGTCCAAAAAGTAATAGTTTTAAATCACTTATCATATAGAACATCATCTGTTCCCATTTTAATACCCCAAATGATGAATTTGTTTTATAAGAACCTAAATAATGGGATTTATGATCCCATATACCTTTAATTCTCATTTTGAATGTTAGGAAATTGTTCTCATGAATTTGAATAGTATTTAAATATTGGGAATCAGTTTGTGGGGTGATAGGATGTTCTAAAATTTAATTTAATATTCATATCATGATTAACACTTATCGAGAACAAAAATGTGATCCTTGGAGCATTACCAGAAATCATATAATGTGGAACCCATGGAACCACAATTCATATACATATATCTAGGAATTTTGGTTAATGGAGAAATCGTCCAGAATAGTAATGAAATGGGTAGTCATGGTGAGTTGATCCTATATAACCAATGTCACATTGTTTCGAACGTATATCATTGGGAGACCTATGAATATGTTCTTAATGTAATTTTCCTACATCCACATTTTTATGGGCAGTGGTTGCAATTAAACATTATGAAGTTTGTGATACACCTTCACTTGTTGATATACAAATCAACAAACTATGTTGTTATAAAGCTCCATATTCTGATTTTCTGATCAATAATGATAATGAGAACACCAATACATTTTAGTTCCCCCTAGACATGTGAATATTATATATATATGTACTTCATCTTTCCTATCATTTTATATCTTCCGGATATATGGGACACAAATCCTTGTATGATACTTCAAAACAAATTTGATGTTAATATTAAACTTATGAATATTTCCATTCTTCATTTCCACAATCATAATTTTATACAAAGGGTCATATCTTTTATAATTAATGATCTTATCATGGAATGATAGTTGTCATATCATTTCAGATATGGTTGATGGTGTACAATATATTTAAATTCATATGTCCAATTTTTTTTGTCATGGATAAATAGATCTCCATGAATCAAAATAATGTTTAATAAAATATATTTCTTCCTACTTAACACATCAATTATTTTTTTATCATATGAAACTATAGTGAATTGAATAGTCATAGTCCTTAATTTGTTTCAACAATCTCTTTAATCACATGTAAAATTTCCTTTTGTGATTATATACTTCAAAAACTGGTGTTATATGTATATATCAATTTTCTCCATATAAATAGTGTGCCACCATATAGTTAGAAAAAATAGAAGCATATAACTCTTATTCATTTGATAAATAATTTTGATCCAATGGTGTTAAGTATCATGTTCCATATGAAAACCATTTCATTTTTCATGATGACTAACCAAATCCTTTCCCAGGATGAATCAATATAAATAATTAATACTTCTTTGAATGATGGTAGAGGTTCTATTGGTAATGCAACCAATATAATATTGTGATCACAATTTTTCTTAAAAGACCATTTCATAATTTTAATGATAAAAAACCCAGTTGACTGACAAATCATGGATCAAATAGTATAGTGCCTTGGAAAAATTAGGCTTATACATAAAATTTACATAACAAATCATTCCATTTATTTAATTTATTATATTTTATATTTTAGTGTCCCTCACATTCTATTTTTTACTAGTAATCGCCTAAGGATTTATATCATTTAATGGGGCGATCTAAAAACGCAGTAAGAGGATGAAGTGGCACAAGAAACAATATTATCTATGTGAGAATAATTCTCATCATCCGAAAATAATAATAGGGTCAACCTTATTATCCATGGAAGAAGTATTAGATAAATTCATGATATTTTGGCAGTGTATAAAAATGAAACATCATGTATTTATCGTCAAATACCACACAATGGTGTGAATAAAGATAACATAATGATCACAAAAATAATATTTCCATAATAATGAAATCATCATTATGAGAGAATCTTGCATCATGTCCATGCATATAAACCATTGTATAAACGAAAAATCACATTAACCAATTCATTTGAGGCTTATATAATTCAGGTACCACCGGTGACATCATAACATTAATATAATCGTGAATGACACATATAACAGATATCAATTGATGTAATTATATAATAACAAGTAAAATAATGTACTAAATTTTAATTTCATAAAGAAAATTTTCATGAAATAAAATTTTGGTTTCCAAATTAATAATTTTATAGCATACATGCTATAGGAATCATTAATCTTCAGTAGAGATGTGACAATCTCATGCTAAGTGAATGGTATGCTTTTAAATAGATTAGTTCTTTTGAAAAATTATTGTGTTTATCAAAAAAAAGTTAATAACATTTATATCCATTAAAGGAAAAAGTAAGATTAATTACTTGAAATTAAAGTAACATTAAATTTATAACCCTACCGAAATTGTTGTGGAAGAGGGAAAGCCGGAAGAAATGGAGTAGTATTTCATAATCCCCATTCTTTTATTTCAGCATTATTTTGTCTTTGTGAAGCCTCTTCAATAATAATAAATTATTTAATAAAAAATTATTACATAAGATAATTATGTTATTTTATACCAATATTTATCAATTATAATAATTTTATAATATTATTTAATCACTGATGAATAATTGATTCATTTCGATATCACATATTTTTATTGATAAATTTTATGATTCAGTATGGTATCCTTATTTTTTTCAATGTCATTTATAAAAAAGTATAATTTTCTATAGAATAATATGATACATGTAAATAAATATTTATATATTATATAAAAATTAATACTATATGTATATGGAGATTGTTATAATAATTTCCATGGAAATGTTCCCATTGGTGGTTTTCCAACCATTAATGAGATGATTTTGGATGATTGGGGAAAAAGAATAAAAAATTAATATATTTCATATATATAACAGATGATGATGGATTCAATAATTAATATAATTTGAACATAATTAAAAATTAATTTTATAGTATATGACCTTAAATGAATTTCTTAAAAAAATATGGAGAATAAGAAAGAGGGAAATGTTAATGGAGACTTAATATTACCTCAGTGTGGATTCTATTGTAAGACACTATAAAACCCTTGACAATTGGAGTTGGATATATGCATAATTTCGATATGTTTTATACAAGGCTAAATAGGGTGGATGTTGGTAGTGATATTCATTTTTAAATTATGGGATTAGTGGTTTTCCATATGAATGGAGAGGATCCATTTTTTACATGAGGAGAAGAGTTTTTTTAGAATGACATGTCACATCGATGGTGAGACTTGTAATAGTACATTTATTAAAATATAAATCATATATTATTATAAAATAAAGGTTATTTGAATTTAAAAGTACATTATAATTTTCATTTAGTAAATTATTATAAAAAAATGTAGAAAAAACAAAATAATTTATTTTAAATATTCAATTTTGTCATTTGGTGATGAAAATCAATTTTCTGGAATAGAAATTGAGTTTATTTCATTTCAATGAATATTTATTAAATTAAAATATTCAATATTAAATATTTATTTTTTATAAAAAATTATCTTAGTAATACATCATTAATTATGTAATTAATGTTACACTAGGTATGTGGTAACTATAATGTTATTATTCATTATAAAATTATTGTGTTTCTAAAATTTACCAGAAAATCACCCCAAGAAAATTTCAAGAAGAAATTTTATAAATGGACATACTTTAATGAGATTAATTTTCTAAATATAATACATATAATTTTTAATTAAAATAATAATTTATTAATAAAATACCAATTTATGGTTATATATTATTTTATGACACTTTGAAAAATTAAATAATGTCTCCTAAAATTATAATATAATTATATTAAAATAAAATATTCAATTTTGAGTGAATTTAATGAAAATATATTTCACATTAAAAAATTATAATTAATATAAAATCTTAGACACACATTTACATTTTACGAATATTTCTATACAGAATTTATCTTTTTCAAAATGATTACATAAATATTCGAATATATGAATATATTATATTTTAATTTATAAGACACATAAATTTTATATATATTTTAATTGGTGATGTTACTTTTCTATTGGAAGGATTACTATTCATAGTGTCTATATTACAATTGTAATGGTCAATTTACTATTCCATCAGAATAGAAACCTCAATATATAATAGTAAATAATATATAATTGATTTTTCATTCAGAATATTTGTATTGGGTTTTCATTGTGGATTTATTTACTATACTTATAGAATTTCCCTATCCCATTAAGGTAGTTCCCCAGATTATTCTTCCTAGATTTTTGATATATGAGTAGTTAATCATTTAATCACCATTTATCATTAAATCCTATATCTAGAAACTCAAAAAAATTCATATCTTCATCTCCATGGGAGAATTATTTATACAACATCTCCACATTGAGATCATATCTAGAAACATCTTTATAACTACAAATTTTCTCAAATATAGAGAGTATTTTTAAGATTATGTGTGAATAATCTAATAAATTTATCTATTTTATATAGTTGTTGACAATAATACCCAAGGAATACAATGATTCACATTTTTGTTTAATTTATAACCAATGATATATTCAACATACCTATAAATTAGATATATGAATTATCTCTCTGTATTTTTCTATAGTGTTCAAGATAATTACTAATATGAAATATTTTCAAAATATATTCCTAGACATTTAATTCAACTTCATCCTTTAGCATAGTTATCTTAGTAAAATCCAACCAATGATAGTCCCTTATATTTAAATGATAAAAGTGTAGAATCAAATTATCATTCTCATTGTAGTAGATAAGATAAAATATTTTACCCATTGAGATAACCAACAATTCCATAACAAGTAAATCACAATATTCAGTTATTACTAATGATAGTTTCTATATAAAAGATTTTTTATCCCATTATTCCATATTTGTTTCATGTATAAATTACAAATTATTTATTTTATTGTTCTTATCCGTAGAAAACAGTGTAATAAATTTCTTTATATTGTGAACTCCATATCCCAAGGCATCAGGGATGTCATTCATCTAATCGTTGTATTTTCCCACACCTGGGTTGTTGAACTGGTTTACCATGGATCCCATAATTTTATAAAATATAACATTATTAATAAAAATAAGTCCATATCTGAACAATAAATTATTTATTTCTTTGTGAAATTAACTATAATTTAATATTATGTGTGATCCATATGTTTAGAATTTCCGAATACAAAGCCTCTAATGTTAATTAATATATATATTATTACACTTATTATCATTTATAATATTATGTAATAATAATTCCCAAGTTAACTAAACTATTATAAAATACCACCTATAGTAGCACAACTTTTTCATACATAACTATTAAGACAATTGAATGATAAACAACATCATAGTGTTAAAAATCGGGGACAAAACAGTTTAGTGTCAATAGATGGTAATGATTACACATTAATTTTATGTAATAATACACTAAAAATATTAATTCATTAGTTTATAGGATCATAGTGGTCATATCATTCTATTTATTACTATTAATATCTTAATTGTATACATCAATGAAAAGGGTATCCTAAATAAAAAATGAGGATAAATAATTAAAATAATACATAAAACATTTTTTTATCATACTAACCATCATTATAATAATAACTGTGTGTCATCTTCTTCTTCATGATATTATATTTTAGATAATTTCATTTAATTTGGAATTGAATAAAAATTATACATCATTTCTCAGTGGTAAAATACCACACATACTAGTGAATGATTCTAGCATGATGTTCCTGCATAAAATATATGAATAATCAGAAAATCATCATTGTAAACTAGTCTACAATCATGTTCATGAATTTTTCTCATCATATCATTAGATACATCCCATTAACTATTTCGTTTTAGGGATATATAATTTCTTAACCACTCTTCACATCATTACATTAAAAAATCATTCAAGCCACATAGAACACATATCAGTCAATTCCCTGATTTAAACTTGTTGAAGATAATGAGATTCATTATGATTTCAAAAAGAGTAAATTAATGAATTAACATTGGGGACACAAAAAACAAATTTTGGTTACAGAAATGGTATAATAATCATCAATCATTAATTAGGAATAAATAATTCTCCCAATATGTAAATGATTTATCAATAGAAATAAGATCAATTTTAGAAACTCATTGTCCATTTTTGAAAATCTATTGGAAATCATGTATATCCCTGATAGAAAATTGGAATATTAATAAATTAAAATATATGGAACATTAGATAAATACCAATACTAATTTTTTTTCAAAATATGGAAACCCTAATTGAAATGGAGTGAAGTATGAGAGAACCTATATTTTAATTCTCGTATTATGTGGTATCTTTTACAGCTCCTGAATAATAAACCTAGATTGATAAAAAATGTTCCATTAGGGAATAAAAATAATTTATAAAACATTTTATCAATTATGTTTATTTTTTAATACATATTAATACATTTTGAATAAATTTATGGGTTTTTATATAATGTTTTTTCAAAACAAAATCATTATTTTGTATTGATTTCACTATTTTAATTAATTGTAATTTATATTAAAATATATCTAAATATATAATATTATAATATATATAATATAATATTTATAAAATATATATAATTATAAATATTCATACAATAATGTGGATTCAATCATTATCTTGGAAATGTCTATATAGGTTCTTAACCGACCATTAATGGGACTTTGTCGAAAGTACTGGAAAAAAAGAAGAAAAAAATATATATATGTCATATATATGATTTATTAATAATGATGACATAATCAATATAATTTCAACATTATTAATATATTTTATTATATAATGTATTTAATTTATTTGGGAAAATTAATACGTATAAGAGTAATAGATAAATTGTTAGTAGAGATAGACTCTTTCATTGTTGTGGTTTCACATGTAAAATTGTGTAACCCCCTTTCTGATTGGAATTAGATGGCTCGTTAACATCACTACATTTTCTAATAAAATGTATAATTTTTATTTTTGTATATTATTTTCTTTGTAAATGTTATTATTTGTAGTCTTCCAAGGAAAGGTAGTGGGGTTTTTTATAATTGAAAAATGATGTATTTTGAGAATAAAAAATAAAATAAAATATTATATCATATGTCATATTTGTAATATTGTAAATTATAAATTATAAATAATATATTAATATAAAAAATATATTTAGGAATTTATAATACCATTATAATTATAATTCATTTTTTTAATAAAAATATATGTTGGAAAAAAGGAAATTATTATTTTATGGAACCACTTTTGGGAATAGTTTTTAAAAAATATATATTGTTGTTTAAATATTGATACTATTTTATTTTATTTAATCATTTTATAAATAGATATATAATTGTTGAAAAGTAATTTATATAATCTATTATACCATGAATAATTTTATATAAGTTACACCAGTTGCATGAAAACTGTATTTTTAATATTTATCAGAATATAAAAGTATTTTAAAATTACTAGAAAATCCCCCATGGTGAATTTATATGTGATGATTTCCAAAATTAATTCCACTTTATGAATTTTGTTTTATTAATATGTAATATATTAATTTTTTAATTAAAACCATAACTTATTTGAAAAACACATATTTTAATGTTGAAACTAATTGTAAGGCAGTTTTTAAAATTAATTATGGTTACATAATATTTTCTTATTATTTCAAAAAATAAAATAATTATTAATGAATATATTATTAGAGATTAATTTTTATAAATCGTAGTATTAATAAAAATATTGTTATTAAAATTTTATGTTTTCCAAAAAAACTAAAAGTATGTTTTTCATTTTGAAAATATTTTATTACTTATTCAGAGATATAATTACATCATATCATCATTAATAATATACATAACATTTTAATAATTTAATAGGTGAGGTAACTATAATATTACATTGACTATTTTTAATATTGGTCATATTACTTTTCCAGTGGACAAGTTACTATAACATTGGTATATGTTTTTTTAATATCTAGAATTATGTCTATTTAGATTTTTTTCTCATTTATAATGTTTTTATAGTGAACACCATGTTATTATATTTTATTTATATTATAATTATTTTTTATTTTAATATAAATTCCAGTAATGAATTATTGAGTTGTTAGATTTGGTATTTGGTGATATTAAACAACCCATATAGATAGAATATGTAATGACCCGCCAATTATCATTGGCATGAGAGTGTAACGAGTCATTACTAGGACTTAGGGGACATCCCCAAGATGCCAAAGGGTGGCAATGAATGCCTATGGGTTTCAATACCATTGGGGTTCAATTTAACCTTTAATATATAAATCAATAAACCAACCAACCAACATTCACTAAGATGCATGATCAACTGAATGACAACTAAAAAACTTCATTTCTATCAAACCACATCATATACACAACAGCAGAAGACCAAATCAAACATCAAAGTACACAGTGGATGAACAACTCGAGACTTTCAAAAGACACCAAAACTCCAATCTTCACAAGATCCAAGAACCACAATCACCACACAACCCCAATTATCATGTGATTGTACTAAAAACATGGGAAGCTTTACATTTTCCCCGGTACCGGAAAATAGCATATCCAAAAGCACCAAAGTTCCAAAGAATGGTTGAGTATAAAACATTGTAGTTTTTTCCCAATGACTTCCCTACTCACACTACTAGGATAGAAGAGATAACAACATTTATATAAAAATTGTTTATATAAAAAATTCTCCCAAAACCAGTTTAAAACTAAATATAAACAAGTTACTTGAAACCACATATAACCAAAAGAATTTAATGCAAAAGAAACCAATTTTCCATTGAGTTATTCTTCCAAAAAAACCTAAACAGTATTTATAACCATTTTAAAAACATCCCATTTTGTAATACCCAACCATTTCACAAAATCCCCCTTTTGTCATACCCAACTATTTCACAAAATCCACTATTTGTCATACCCAACCATTTCACAAACCCAAGAAACCAACCATACATTCTATGTTATGACAATTCCAATCTCATGAGTAGTTTCTCGTCGATCTACCTTGTCTTCACAAGGTAATTGATTCCCATGTGCCATTACACATTTTTCATTAAGAACAAGGTCATATTTCCACCATGCCTCGTACATATAGTTACCATTGTTCCATGAAAAGTTTGGCACTGAGCATAATGTCAATTTTCAACCATGCCTCATACATCAAACATGGACACACACAAAAAATTCCCATCAATCATGACAAAACACAATTTCATAAAAAACCCCTTTTTATTGAAAACCATTTCCATTAAAACCATTTCAATGCCAAACCATTTCAATTACAAACCATTTCAATAAAAATCCCATTTTATTGAAATAAAATTTACCAAAACCATTTCAATCTCAAACCATTAAATAAAACACCCTATTTATTGAAAATCCATCTTTCTCTCAAACTATTTACATTTTCATAAAATCCATAATTTAAAATAAACATTTTAAATTCAAGAAGTACAAATCACTTGCACAAAAATTCACCAAGATTTTACAATTTCACCAAAGCCACAAATAATCACTAAAGAAGATTTATTCTATGTTTTTTACAATCAATTACATTCAATTATTCCAATTTGTATCTAACATAATCCATTATAACATGAGGAGTCGAGAGTGAAGCCTCCTACATTTTGGGTTTTTACGAAAACCATGAAGAACGAAGAACGCGCAAGAAAACCGGGTTGCTTCTTCAAAATACCAACTTAGATATCTTCTCCTAGAAAGACCAAGACCAAAAAGAATCATATTTGGAATCCATGAACATAGATCTACCCATAATGGGTGTAGATCTATGAAACTAGGATAAAAGGAGAAGTAGATCTAAGTAGATCTAAGAAACCGATTGAGAACGAAGAAGAGAGATCACATACCTCATGAATACGACTTAAATTCTCCAAGAGAAGCCTTCAGATCGCCTTCGGAATGATGGGAGAACCATGTTTGACCAGAGGAGAAGAAAAATCGTATGTTATGGAAACATAGGTTCTTAAACAAGAAACATAGATGAAATTTTTTTTGAGATCCACTTTTATAGGATTTCATTTAAGTGGCCGGAAGGTTTTCTCGCAGGGCTAGACAAGTCTTGTGCTAATCGTATGTTAGACACTTCCTCAGATGACCCTCCAAACAAAGTTTGACCGCACAGTTATACAAATCGTGTGCCACCCATGGGGAAGCTACTTCCTCCAAGACCAACAACGAACGATTTTTCCGCACAGTTTAGATAAATCGTGTTCCGTCTGTGCGAATTACCCTTTGCCTCAAAATATCATTTAATGTTCTTACAACTACCGCATTCATCACCCATAACGTTAAAAGAATAAAAATAAACAATTAAGGGATACATAATAGAAATTTGGGGTAGTAAATTCTCCTCACCATTGGTCTTTTCATCCTCGAAAAGTAGAAATCCTTCACCCAACTAAAAGACTTCCGACCACTCCTCTTTCATTTACTTTTCACAATCCCAAGTATCTTCTATTGCCTATCCAAAATCAATACTGGGTTATATATCAACAAAGCATCAAGATCTAGGTTAACATGATTCCATTTGATTACACTATCCGGATCAGGCTGATACCTTTTCAACCGAGATACATGGAACACATTATTCACCAAACTGAACTGTGGTGGTAATGCCGACCGATATGCCACCTCTCCAACCCGTTATAGTATCTAAAAAGGGCCAATATATCTAGGAGATGACATGACCTGCTTCCCAAAATGACAATGTCCAACCCTTGTAGGGATCATCAAGAAGACATGATCACCCATAATAAACGACAGAGGCCTTCGAATGTGATCTACATAAGATTTCTGATGACTCTAAGCTATCTCCACCCTTTTTCTAATAAACTATATCTTCTCTATTTTTTCATGGACATGGGTTGGCCCGACTATTGATGTTTCACCCATTTCCACCCAAAATAGTGGATACCGACAAGGAATCCCATTCAATTCTTCAAAAGGAACCATGCGTATCAAGGCTTGAAAGATGTTATTGTATTAGAACTCCACTAAGGGAATAAGCTCCTCCCATGAGGCACTGAAATCCACTATAAAATACCGCAACATGTCTTCCAATGATTGAATTGTCTGCTTGGATTGACCATCCATATGAGGATGATATGCCATGATCATAGTCAACCGAGTTCTAAGGGATTGTTGTAATGATTTCCAGAAATGAGTTGTGAACGGCAGATCTCTATCTGAGACTATATACACTGGTACACCATGCCTCTTTACCAATTCTATGATATAAATTTTTGAAAGATCCTCTACTGTATGAGTTCTACGAATAGGGATGAAATGGGCCGACTTTGTTAGATGATCCAATATCACCCAAATGGCATAGTGTTTCTGGAATTATCTTCGAAGACCTGTACAGAACTCCATTTCTATCTGATCCCATTTCCATATTTGGATGAACAATGATTGTAACAGACCAGTGGGTCTCTGATGATCTTCTTTAACCTTCTGATAAGTTAAGCATAGTGAGATAAACTCGACCACCTTCCTTTTCATGCTGCTCCACCATAACTCCACCTTCAATGACTTATACATATTCTATGTACCTATATGTAAAACCTAACTTGAATGGTGGTATGAATGAATGAGTTGTTCTTTTAAATCCATAGGTACAACCATATAATCACTTTAACACAAAAATGAACCCCCATCATGTTTCCATCCATCAGTGGTCTCCCCACCATTGAGTTTTAAACTTACAACCAGATAGTATACATCAGAAGTTTGTGCTTCTTTGATCATTTTTTGATGATCAGGAACATGCTTAGCTAAAAAGAGAACTACAACATCACCTCAGTCTTTACATTCCACATGCATGTCAGGTAAGACCGACATCAACTGCCATTCACCCTATGCTTATTTCACCAACTGAGCATATAAACTTCTACTCAATGCATCTGCCACCGAATTTCCTTCCCCCGATGTGTACATCAAGTCAAAGTCAAACATTTTGAGGTACTCCATCCAACTCCTATTCCTCATATTCAAATCTCACAGTGAGAAAATGTTTTTTAAGCTTTTGTGATCTATAAAAATGATAAATTTCTCACCAATGAGATAATATCTCCATGTTTTCAATGCATGGCCGACTTTAGATAACTCGAAATAATATGTTGGTTAATTCTTATCATGAACCCTAAATTTCCTTGAACCATAAACAACCACATGGTCTCTACTCATGAGAACACGCCCAATCCTTATCCTGAAGCATCACAATATGAAACATACCCCTGTCTGATTCTAGTAAAATCAAGACAGGTGATGATGTAAGACAAACATTAAGTTCCTATAAATACATATAACATTCTTCTATCCATAGTAATGGAGCTTTATTCTTTTGTAGAGCTATCATTGGTGATGCTAGTCCTGAGAGATCACAAACAAAGCATTGGTAGTAACCCCTTAGACTAAGAAAAATTAATAACTTGAAAATTTCCTTTGGTGGTTTCGAAGAGATAATGACTTCTATCTTTTCAGAACAACAATAATTCATTTCACAGAAATTACATGGCCAAGGAAACTTACTTCCTATATCCAAAAATCACACTTCGATATTTTGGCATACAAGCGGCGATTTATCATGATTTGTAACAGGATTTCCATGTGCACTTCATGATCAGCCCTTATCTTTGAATAGACATAAATTTCATCCACAAACACCACCATAAAAGAATCCAGATATTGTTGAAATATTAAACTCATCAATATCATGAATACTTCTGCTGCATTTGTTAGACCAAAGGCATTACTACATATTCGTAGTGACCATATCTACATATGAAAGTTTTCTTTGTAATATCCTCCTTTAGAACTCGCAATTGGTGATATCCTGATCACGAGTCATTCTTGGAGGACCACTGAGCTCCCCATAATTGATCGAACAGATCATCAATGCATGCAAGTGGATATATATTTTTATCATAACATTGTAATTCTTAGGATAATCAACACACAACTGAAGTGTTCTATCTTCTTTCTTCATAAAAAACGGTGCTTCCAATGGAGAAGTACTTGGTCGAATAAAACCTTTTCTTTCCAGCTCCTCTAACTGCATTTTTTATTCCTTCAACTCTATTGGTTCCATCCTATTAGATGGAAGGGAAATAGGACTGATCCCTAGATGGGTATCAATCATAAACCCCACATCCCCATAGAGGTGGAAACCATGAGATGTTCTTGGGAATTTCATCTGGAAATTGATCCAAAACAGCTAGAAAACTATTTTATTCAATCTTCTCCATTGATTCCATTGTCAACGATGAAAATTGGTAAGATATCGTACCTACCATTGGTGAAAACAAGATCTTTTCACCTTTCTTTTCCATCCTATATCCTCTGAAGAGATGGTCGATGCTGTCCTCAATTGTGAAACAATATTTTCTCCTATAACAGTAGATGTGAGCCTTAATCAGTTTCAAAAAGTCCATAACTAGATTATATCATATACATCAATCTCCATCATTGATAAGTCACATCATAACATAGCTCTATCAACAGTTATAGAACATTCTCTACACACAAAGGCTTGATATTCTCTTTCGCCAAAAGGAGTTTTTAGTTTCCAAACAGAAGGAATAATTTACAGTTTTAAACATAGAATGTCAACAACACGAGAAACAATGAATGAATGTGGTGCACCAGTATCAAAAAAAAAACTGCACAAAGGTAGAATTCCTAAGAATCGTACCTCTTACTGTAGATGGTCTAGACTGATCATCAACAATCATCTACTCAGTTCCATTCATTTTATTCTTAACTATACTATTCTCCTTGATTCCTTACTGAGGTTTCCCTAGTTGAGAAGTCATGGTATTTCGTGAATCACCATGGATTGTTTTGTTATACTGATGATACTGACTATGTTCTCCCCGTCATGTGGAATCATACGAGTCTTGCGACGCCAGGGATGTGTCACGTGCACCTAAACTCGTAGGATTCGTACATTAACTCTATAGATTCCCCATTTTCTTGAAGTTGTGACATGTTCGAGGTTGTTCTAGAAAGTCTCAGTTTTTGTGGTCTTGCGAACCACATTGAAAGCAACCTGATTTTCTCTAAGGTCGTGCCGGAAGGTTCACTGATCCCGTCCTCTAGTTCTGAGTTCTACCTGTTCCGTGGAAATAGTTTTCTCTTTTCCTATTGTTCCTAATAGTAGAGTTCTCACCATTTCTTTTAGGTATCACCATTCCCCTTCCTATAGATCCCAAGATATCTTGTTTTGTAATAGTTTCAATGATCACCATTTCTGTATAGTCCATAATATACATGTTGGCGCCAAAAATGTGGCCCGAAAGGGAGGAACGAAAAAGACAGCCGACGCGCTGCATCGCAAAGCACAGCCGCGAAGAATAGCCGCGAAGCACAGCCGCGAAGCCCCGCCGCGAAGCGCCCCTACCATGGCGGTGCCGCGAAGTTCCAGAGGAGGTAATCCTCCGCGAACCCGTTTGACGTGCGCGAGCGCGCCGCGAAGCACCGGAGGCGGCGCGCGAGCCCTGCTTCGCGGCGCCCCTTCCCTATAAATACTGGACTCCCCCTGAGTCCAAAGGACGTAAAATCCGACCTTTCGGCTTCTCCTCTCCTGAATCGTGAAGCACGCTTTGCCCCGGGAATCATGAGCTCCGCGAGGTATTTCTACTTCGCGAGACGACTCTGCTTTGTCTTGTTTTGAGCCCCTCTTCCGAGAGGGATGCCCTTCGCGAAGCTCAAGGGCATTCGCGAAGGAAGGGGATTCCCAAGGGAACTCGGGCAGCCGTGGAGCACTTATGCTGCGCGAAACACCCAACCCATACGAGTGATCCCTATGCTAAGGTAGGACCGCTCCACTTCGCGAAGCACACTGCTTCGCAGGACCCTGCTTCGCGAGGCACCCTTTCTTCGCGAGGTAGTGCTCCGCAAATACTGTTCCACTTCGCGAAGCACCTCCCACTCACACCAATGCCCCATGCTAAGGCCAAGGCACCCCAATTCGCAAAGCACACTCCTCTGCTTAGCGATTCCTCTTCCCGTGCGGCCCTCCAGGTTTGCACGATGTGATTTCAAAGTCCCATGGACAATATCACCCGTAGGATTGCTTCGCCTAATGCTTCTTCGCATGGACACGCTAATGGCTATTGATTCTTCGCATAGCCATGCTAACGTGGACCCCTCGATGGTTCGTCCCTCGACCCCCCTTTACCATGGCCTTACCGGCACCTTCCCTTCCCCAAGGACCAGAGGGTACCGGTTATGTAAGTCCTAGGGGTGTGGAGTGAACCCACCTCGTCCGAGCTGCATGACGTTAAACTGCCAAGAACCACGTCCTCAACACATGACATTAAACTGTGACCCAACCTCGTCTCCCTCACGAATGGTCCCCCCAGCTCGAACATTCTTTACACCACTCATCTCCACGGGAATGGAACTCTTCCGCACATGGAATGAGATCCTCCTTGTCGGAGTGGTGTATGTTCGCAGGGGAAGGGTCGCCTTAGAGCGTAAGCCCCTAACCTTTGGTACGGATGATTGCACCCGTGCATCTCCGTACTTCCCCACTACCAAGGTCAGTGGAGGACATGATAGGGAACGAGGCACCTCCCTATGGGCCTCCATCCTGGAGTAAGTCCCAACACCATGGGCCGCCCAATGCGTAAGCCCCTCTTCGCTTCTCACGGACGCATCCTTCGCGACGTGATCGTCAAGTCCTTTCAACCTCTTGTTTCTCACACCGAGCATGACTCACATGGTATTAGAGTGAGCACCGACCCTGACCACCCCTCCGAACTATGAGGTCTTTGATCCATGTCAAGGCATGGTACGTAGGAAGCCTCCATGAGGTTCAAGCCCACCCGTCATTCATTCACGTCAGGGTTCACTATCGTCCCGCACGATGTTAAACTGTATTCTCCGAACTACGAGGTCTTTGATCCGTGTCAAGGCATGGTACGTAGGAAGCCTCCACGAGGTTCAAGCCCACCCATAGTGGACCAAGGTCTACTTTCACATCGGTTCACCGACAAACCCACCATTTGAACTATGAGGTCTTTGATCCATGTCAAGGCATGGTACGTAGGATGTATCCATGAGGTTCAATCCCACCAATAGTGGACCAAGGTCTACTTTCACGTCAGTTCACCGAGAAACCCATTTGAACTACGGGGACTTTGATCCGTGTTAAGGAATGGTACGTAGGAAGCCTCCACGAGGTTCAAGCCCACCCATCACCCAATTCACGTCGTGTTCTACCTACGTCCAGCATGACATTAAACTACACTCTGGTCCAGTGGTAAGCCATTGCGACCAAACCCCATTTGAACTATGAGGTCTTTGATCCGTGTCAAGGCATGGTACATAGGAAGCCTTTATGAGGTTCAAGCCCACCAATAGTGGACTCACAAGTCTACATTCACGTCGGGTCACACCCACGCCCAGTATGACGTTAAACCGCACATTCACATCTAGCACGACGCTAAACTGCAATTCCCGTCCGACGGCAGGCCGTTGTGACCACCCCGAACTACGATGTCTTTGATCCATGTCAAGGCATGGTACGTAGGAAGCCTTTATGAGGTTCAAGACCACCAATAGTGGACCAAGGTCTACTTTCACGTCGGTTCACCGACACACCCACCCGTCGTTTCTTCAAGTCGGTTCCCATCTTTGTCCGGCATGACGTTAAACTACATTATGGTCCAGTGGTAAGCCATTGCGACCCAACCCCGTTTGAACTACGAGGTCTTTGATCCATATTAAGGCATGGTACGTAGGAAGCCTTTATGAGGTTCAAGCCCACCAATAGTGGACCAAGGTCTACTTTCACATCGGTTCACCGACAAAGCCCCATTTGAACTACGAGGTCTTTGATCCATGTCAAGGCATGGTACGTAGGAATCCTCCCAGAGGATCAAGCCCAACTCCCACCGGACCAAGGTCCATCTTCACGTCGGTATGCTGATGATGCCCATCGGACCAAGGTCCACCTTCACGTCGGTACGCTGACGACATTCATCGGGCCAAGGTCCAGCTTCACGTCGGTTTACCGGCACCATCCCGAACTACGCGGACTTTGATTCCCTGCCACGGGGATACGTAGGAAGCCTCGTCAAGGCTCAAGCCCAACTTCACTATCGCCCCCCTGTGATGGTTCCACTTCACTCTCCTTCTACTCCATTCACTGTCGCCCACGGGCTAGCCCCGGTGTCGATATCCCTTCAAGGAGGATCCCTCAATCCGATTTATCCCAGTTAATGCTCTGGTTGGGTTGATCCGTCTCCGCTGGACGTTAAACTCGCGGCATACCCTGTGTTGAGCACGGGAAGCTGAGGAAAACCTCAGATATGTGTCTACGACATGTAATTCCCCGCGCCCGATGTGGGATGCCTCGGGCTTCCATGCCCTCGAGAAGCCTTGTGATCAAGGATAACAGACAGACATGCCAGGTACCCCAGCATCCAGACACGCTACTGATGCCTCAACGTGACTACTCCCCTGACCGAAGGTTTCTACCTTGATTGGACCCTATGGAATGTCCCGACAGAAGCAGTGTAATTAACCGGTGTCCATGGAAACATGGCACTGGGAATAGTTTCACGAACTACGTATTAAATCAATAAGGGAGACCCGGACTAGGTGACGAGTTCTGAGGAGGAATCCACAGGAGGAAGAACCGACATCCCATCATCCCATTTTGATCAAGGAGCAGACGTCCCTGAATAAGGAGCGAATGCCGCCCGCCTTTGGAAAGTGGGAATGCGGGGCAACAAAGCCGCGCGTCCTCCGCAGACGGATGCGCGCACCCCGGCGAAAGCGTAGGAAACAGAAATGGTGAACCCGACGTGAAATTCTTCTCCTCAATATGGAGATTAGTAGCGTTCGAGACACCAGTAGATTGACGTGTCACCGGATCCAGATATCCGGTGCCTGGTCCCGCCAAGCAAATAGCGGGCCTGTCGTGGAACTCACCGGAAGTTGGGGTAGTAGAATGTGGGGCACTCCGCTCTGCAGCGTGTTGGCGTGGATCCTTCTCACAGAAATGGAGGATGGAAGAACGTTGGGGCACTGGCTGTCAATCCTTTTCCTCTCAGTACTGATGAGTTGATCCCTTCGCTTGCCAGGAACCAGGTTTCTATTTCGGAGATGCGGTCACCATCCGCTCCTCGCCCACGCAGGGGCAGGGGAAACACCACGACGACCACTCCACATGGCGCCACTACCGCCACGATGGCTTCCACGTCACGGAATATGGGACGCCCACGTCCCCTTTTCCCATCAGAGATCATCCAACGAAGGGTGATCAACAGCCTCGTGCGCAGGTATGAGGAAGAAGGGGTCATCCCAACCCGGGATATGGCCCGCATGGACCTGGAGGCCTCCAGGCCCCGCCGTCAACGCCGCCCTAACAGGCCGCGCAGGGAGCCCCTGCTCCCCACCCCGACATTCAACCGTTTCGGGAGCCTATCCCCGGAACGCCTTGACGACTCTCCGCCTTACGCTGAAGAGGCAGGCGCTGTCCGGCTCAGTCTGCTCAGGGCCCCGACCCGGGGCCCCCAGGCGAGAGCTCCCGTACGACCGCGTCAGCGCCGCCATCCGGCCCCGCAGGAAGAGCAGGCAGACTACGTCCCTGCACCACCTGCACCGGCTCTCCTAACCCGACGTCAGCGCCGGGCCCGGGCTGAGGACGCTCGCTTAGGCGCATCCACGTCGACAGCTACAGTGGGCCGAGCCACCGCCGACGTACATTATGAAGCCCCCACGTACATTGAGCAGGGGAACCCCTTCGCCCAACCAAGATTGAGACCCCAACCGCCCCATGGGCAGGCTGGGTTGACTCTCCGGGTTGTAGGCCCCAGTGGTGATCGCCGCGAGCTAGCCTGTGGTGATGCCACCCCGTACGGAGGTCCTCCCCGTACCACTACTCCACAGAGTGTGGGCCTTCCCCGCTCCGAGGTTCGTCATGGAGGCATGCCTCGTGCTGCCCCCATCCTGCAGGAAGACCTTCCCCGCGGCAGTGGCGCTCAGCGCGGAAACATTTCCCGCGCCCGCTATACAGGGTATGAAGTTCATCCTGCTGAAGGCACCATCCATCCGGTCCTCCTCCAACGTGTGGGGCCTCCCTACGTCCTCTGTGCAACCGGTGAAGGTCCTCCTCGCCCCAGCCACTCGAGGAGTGAAGGTCGGCCTCGCTTCACTCGCATCGACCATGGAGGTCTTCCCCATGCTCCTGCCAGTTCCAACAGAGGCCCCGCCCACATGGGTACTGTTCATGGAGGTCCTCCCCATGTACCCTTTGACATTTGCCCTGGTGCCCCTTGCACCCCGGCTGTCTCGAGTGGGGGCCCTCTCTGCCACGGCACCAGCGCCGCCCCAAGGCTTCCTGATAGGGGTCAACCCTGTCCCGAAGAGCCACCCAGGGGCAGAAGAGCGGGTCTTCACCGCCACAAGAAGAATCCTGGGAAGGCCCAGGTGGAGATCAAACCTGCCCGCTTCTCCGATTCGGATGCGGAATGCGATCCAGCAACAGAACCTTCTCCCACCTCCTCCATATCAAGGACTGGGGCAGGAACCAGATGCGTCAGCCTCGTTCTCCCAGAATTTGAGGTCCACCGGATTCCCGTCTCTCTACGCAGGTACATCCAGGAGGAAGAAATCCTGGGAATTCCGCAGGTCTCGGCCACACAATCATCGCCCCTGTCACCAGAAGAGCCCTCTACCTCTACCAGGGATCACGTAGAGTTATTTTGGGGGCCCACGACGATAGAGAGACGACACGACCTGTCGCCGGTAGCCTCGGATCCTGTTCCGGAAGCTGTGATTATCATCCCGTCGTATCGTGACATCGTGGCCAGGTCACCTCACTCTTCGGAGGATGGCCCAAAATTCGGCAGCCAGTCAGCTCGTTTGCCGTATTCTCCACCGCCGAGCTTATTATCCCAAAGGTCCGCCTCGGTACCGCTTCCGGTTCCTCAGCCGCCCCCGGTTGACGAGTGGGGCAACACAGGGCCAGACCGTGAGTCCGAGCCTAGGAGCTTCTAGAGTATCCTTGCAGCGGATTACTTCCCGGAGAAGTTCTGGCCGACGGCGGCACTGAATTTCAGCGTACCAGAGTCTCTTACCCCTGAAAACGTGGGGTGCCTTTGTCGAACCCTGTGGGCGACCCACTTCTGCCTCCGTTTTGAACGGGTGGTGTACCCCAGAAGTCGTGAGCACTTCGAAGAAATCGGCGAGCAATGCCGCCTGATCGATGCAGCTGCACTTCTTGCAGCCCAGCACCCTGAGTCGCCAGGCCACCAGAGCGCCCTTCAACGAAAATGCGTTCAGAGTCTTAAAGCACTCCACAGAATCGTCAGGGAAGCCACACCCCATGTGCAAGTCCGTGGTTGGGGACGCTATGCCGCTCTCCTCTTCGACCCTATCCGACGACAGCCCGATTCGCTATGAGACATTGAGGATATGCCCTCAAGAGGGGTCACAGTCCACATGGCCGATGTTGTGGATAAGGAAGATGAGCTCAAGTTCCTTTATGGAGACTTACCATCCGAGGGCGTACCGCCACTTCTCGACCCGTCAGGGAGAGTTACCCGTCATCAGAGGAACCTGCTAGGCCTCCCCGTACCCACCGAGTCACTGGCACTCGGTCGAAGCACTGGAAAGGGTAAGGAGCACGTCGGAATAGTCAAGTACTCCGACCCGTCCGCCTTTGTGCAGAAAACGGACGAAGATCCTGAGAAGGCCACGTTGCGCCAGCAGCTTGCTGAGCAGAAGAGGCTGGTTGACAAACTCTTGGCTGAATGCGCCGCAGAGCGACGACCCGACTATGGTAATCCCAGGCCGGGGCAGCAGGGGCAGGAACAACTTCCCCCTGGCGAGATGCCTCCGGGCAACCCTGATCATGCTACTGCTTTGGACAGGGTGGAATCCGGAACATACGGCAAGAGGGCGCGATACGTCTCGCCAAACCCCCCTGAGCGACGGGCAATCTGAAGAATCCAACCCGGGTTCCCCCAGTCGCCCAGCAGGTCGTCCAGCCAGTCGACCCGCGAGCAGCCGAAGCCGTCTACCGTGTTGAAGAACCTGGCAATGCGCTTGTGGTTAGGGATTCCCATCAAGACAGGGACCCCCACCCGGAGGACCTTATTGCGGCACTCACAACCCACCTCGAGGCGTTGGAAACACGACAGGTGGCGGTCTCACCGGATGGCAAGCCTTATCCCGCGTGGGTGGATGATATGCCCGTGCCTCCGGGTTTTGGGAACCCCACTTTCTCGCCTTTTAACGGGACAGGGGACCCACCCCAGCACTTGGCTCATTTCTCTTCCAGGTGTGGCACCATGCTGGGGACCCCATCTCAGCAAGAAGCCGCCAAGCTCCGATGTTTCGTACAAACATTGGAAGGTCCGACATTCGTCTGGTACTGCCAGCTCCCTATCAGATCGGTGACCGGTTGGGAGGATCTTTGCCGGTAGTTCTTATACCAGTTCAGCTCCACCACGCGAAAGACCATCATTGTGGACCTCTTCAAGTGCAAACAGAGGCCTGATGAGCGGGTTGTAGACTTCATCTCCCGGTGGAAAGGACTTACGTATTCCCTCGATATGCCACTGACTCAGGAGAAATTACTGACGATGTGTGTGGGGAACGTCAAGACAGAGCTGGTACCCTCCTTGATTACCCAGAACTATCCTGGAGGGTTCAGAGATTTCTCGGATAAGGCTTAGCGCCTCGAGGAGGCCCTGCAACAGGCTAGTCAGGCACGTTTTCTGCCCCCTATGATCCCAGCCAGGAGGGCCGCCAGGGCTGAACCCGCCGCAGTGGCTCAAATAGAAGCCCCGAGGCGGCTGGAATTGCTGCCGGCGGCACCACCCCCGCAACCCCGCAGAGGTCCTCCACCTCAAGCACAGGCTCCTGCCCAGCAGCGACCGCCTCAGAACCGACAGGTTCCCCCGCACAATGCGCCACCACCACCTAGGCGAGACAACCAGGCGCCGCCTCCTCGGCAGGCCCCTCCGGTCCCTCGACAGGACCAGGCCCCCAGGGCCCCCTATCCGGAAAGAAGGTACCAGACTTATTCGTTCAACGAAAAGCAGGTCCCTAGCCGTGGGTCCCAGAAATACGACAACTGGATGGCTCGAAAAACCGTCGTCCGTGCCCATGGTATCATCCGGGCACGCCTGAAGCAGTCGGAACCTTCAGAAGAAGCAGCAGGTGCCTCATCATTGTCTTCACAGTCGACCTCTGCCCAAAAGGGCAAGCAGCGGCGACGCAAGAAGAAGCAACGTGAACCGCCAGTGCCGTCGTCATCCCGCACTCTCGACGACTTTATGCCTCCCAAAATGGGCATTCCTCCCAGAATCCGCCCAGCGGTGGATGACTCTTCGAGCGACAGTCAAGGGTACGCTTCGGTTAACACCGTGGAGCTAGTAAAGCCCTATATGACCCCCGACGAGGGGGAACCCCAGGCAGACCTCCCCAATGTTTCCAGCCGACGTCAACGTCAGCGGAATCGCAATCTCGCCGGTCATCGAGGTACGTCAGCAGGCACTTGCGGCCAAGCCGTGCATGCTACCGAGACCAGAAAGCAGGCTCAGCGCAGATCTCAGCACGCGCAGACCCATCCAGCACCCTCGGCTCTACCTCCACCGCCGTTCGTGCTGCTGGATCGGGGAGAGCCGCCTCGTTCGTATCACAACCAGTCTTGCCCGGTGACAGGCCAGCCTCCGCTGTCCGATCTTAGTCCGGCGACTTCTCTTCAGGCTTCTACTGGTAGGCAGCAAGATATACCCAGTACTAGTTACTCGCCGGTTCAGCCAGCCGGACCCGCTGTGCATCCAAATGCCGAACGACCTCCTGTAAGCAGAGGTTCGCGTTTGGCATGAAAGGAAGATGTTATGAAGCATCTGGCCGACATCCCAGTGAGGATTTCCATCCTCGAGGCCCTCCGCCTGTCATCTGAAATGCGCGAGGCACTTGCCGAGGCCCTAATGAGCCCCCTCCAGTTCGAGACGGAAGTAGCAGCTGCGGAAGCCTTCCATACCGAGACGATTGAAAACGCCGAATGTTAGGAGGTTATCTCGTTCTCCGGCGAAGATGAGGACCCCCCTATACAGGGGCACATTCGCCCACTGTATATCACTGGCCACTTCAACGGTGTGGAAGTCCGCCGCTGCCTCGTTGACACGGGTTCTGGAGTCAACCTAATTCCGACCCGGACGCTGCGAAAGCTGGGTCTGTCCGAAGGTGATTTAACTCCCTCTGACCTTAGGATCCAGGGGTACGACAGGACAGAGCAAACCCCAGTCGGCAAGATCCTCCTGAAGACTCAGTTCGGTGGCTTAATTGCCAGCACCGAGTTCATGGTTGTTTCTCAGGACACCGCCTACAACGCATTGATGGGTAGGCCATGGATCCATCTGCATGCAGCGGTCCCCTCGTCGTATCACCAGTGCCTTAAGTACTCGCTCAACGGTCGAGTAGGTGTGCTCCAAGGAGACGCGTCCCCTTTCGCTTCTTGTGAGGCCCGCTATCTGGATGCGGGTTATTACAAAAGTAAGGACAAGCAAATCCTGGTAAGCAAGGATGAGCCTGCCCCAATCACAAGTGATCCCTGGGCAAGCATGGACTACTCCTCCATCCTCCTGATCCACCAGTTGGAGGCCACGACCCCCGACATGGGACAATGTTTCGTTGTTTCCGGTACGCAAGGAAGTCATGTTCCCGTGTCCAAGCGATGGTGGAAAATCACCTCGTACTCCTATATCAACCAGGCTCGGGTCATCCTGGAACCTCCTACCCCTGTACGGTACCGGGACGTCAAGCTGATGACAATGGCGGTGCACCATACGTGTCTCTTTCGCCGGGCTGGAATTAACCGACTCAGGCCGACACGTCACCACTGCTTTGATATCATCAAACGTGGCCCCTTAGGCCGACGACCAGATGGGATCGGATCAAATGCATTCATTGCTATGGTCTCAATGACAAGTGAGTCTCCTGATGTGATGACCACTGCTGCCCAAGCCGGCACCAGCTGCCCCTTGGGTTTTGAGAGCCCAGAAGTATCTTCCATCGCGGGAAGTCCCCCCACGGCTGGGGAGGAAGACTTGGAGGATGCTCCCCCAGCCTTTGAAGAAGGCGTCTCTACCACGGTTGATGAACTGGTACAGGTGAACCTTGGTAGAGAGGCAGATCCAAGACCCACATTGATCAGTGCGGCCATGTCCCTCGAGGAGCGGCAGCAGTATGTAGACTTCCTCAAACAGCACCGCAATGTGTTTTCCTGGAGTTACGATGAGATTCCAGGGCTGGATCCCCAAGTGGCCGTCCACCGTCTGGGCCTCCCAGCAAAACATCGTGGGTTCAAGCAGCCCCCCAGGAAGATGCACCCTTCCCATGGCGCTATGGTTGAGGCCGAAGTTGATAAGCTAATCAAAGCCAACTTCGTCAAGGAGGTCCAGTACCCCAAATGGCTTGCCAACATTGTGCCAGTCAGGAAGAAGAATGGGCAGATCAGAGTCTGTATCGACTTCCACGATCTTAATCGCCACTGCCCAAAGGATGACTTTCCACTCCCAGTGATGGAGCAGTTGATTGACGCCACGGCCGGATTCCAATCCCTCTCTTTCATGGATGGGTATTCCGGGTATAACCAGATCCGGATGGCCCCCGAAGACGAGGAGTCCACTGCCTTCAGGGCTCCCCAGGGTATCTTTTGCTACCAGGTAATGCCATTCGGTTTAAAGAATGCAGGTGCCACTTATCAGAGGGCCATGCATCGCATATTCAAACCGATCCTCGGGACATTGGTGGAAATCTACGTGGATGACCTTGTAGTCAAATCACGCCAGCGCCAGGACCATCTCAAAGACCTTGAGAAAGTGTTCGGTTTCCTCCGTTCCCATCACCTGAAGATGAACCCGCTGAAGTGTGCCTTCGGAGTCACCTCCGGGAAGTGTCTAGGCTTTGTTGTCAGATACTGAGGTATCAAGATCGACCCGGAGAAGATCAAGGCCATCAGCCAAATGCCTCTCCCGAGAAACATTCGGGAGCTCCGAGGCCTTCAAGGCCACTTCGCCTATATACGCCGATTCATTGCGAATTTGGCTGGCAAGTGTAAGACCTTTTCCCGGCTCATGAAGAAAGACGCTGCCTATGAATGGGATGAGGAGTGTCGGGCTGCCTTCGAGGAAATCAAGCAGTATCTGCTCCAACCTCCGGTCTTGATGCCACCCGTCTCCGGAAAGCCTCTGGTCCTTTACGTGACCGCCCTGGAGAGATCCCTTGGTGCGCTGCTCGCCCAGAAGAATAACGAGGGAACTGAGAACAGTCTCTACTATCTCAGCCGCATGCTTCTCGATACGGAGTTCAGATACTCCCCTATCGAAAAGAGCTGCCTTGCGCTCGTCTTCGCTGTGCAGAAGTTGCGGCACTACCTGAAACACCACGAGGTACAATTGATCTATCGGGTAGATCCGCTGAAGTACATCCTGAACCGCCCCATGCTGACTGGCCGACTAGCACGGTGGGTGGTGATTCTCCAGCAGTTTGATATCAAGTTTATACCTCAGAAGGCCATTAAGGGACAGGCATTGGCAGAATTTTTAGCTGCCCATCCAACCTCCGCGGATCAATCCCTGGACCTGGATTTCCCCGAAGAGACGATCCTCTCAGTCGATCATGTTGTCCCGTGTTGGAAAATGCATTTCGACGGCGCCTCCCGGAGCCCCACCGGTAGAAGGCTCAACGACCCCAAGCTCAACAGAGTGGGTCTGGGTATTGTTTTTATTACCCCAGCGCAAGCCGTCCTGCCGTACTCGTTCCTGTTGTCAGAAGGTTGTACAAAAAACGAGGCAGAGTACCAGGCTCTCATCACCGGCCTCGAGTTGGCCCTTGAGATCCATGTCCCCCATCTACATGTGAAGGGAGATTCCGAGCTGGTAATCAGACAGGTTAATGGCGACTACGTCGTCAGGAAGCCAGAGCTTGCACCGTTACTAGAGTACACCCTCCTCCTAATGGCCCAGTTCTCTCCTCAGCCAGAGGTTACCCATGTCCCGCGATCGCAGAACGGACAAGCGGACGCCCTGGCTGGCTTAGCCGCGTCGCTCGCAGAACCCGAGCAAGATGATTTGGTCATACACGTGGCCCACCGGAGAGTCATTGCTCCCATCACCCAAGAGGACCGTGATAGCCTGCGGGTAAGTCATATCACCGCCGGACCCTCCATATCGGGAGTCCCGGGTTCGTCAGACGCAGTGGTTGAAACCACCCCCGACTGGAGAACACCTTTTGTCGAGTATCTCCAAAATGGTCAGCTCCCGGACGACCGGGCCGAACGCGAGCGAATACGATGCTGCGCGCTGCAATTTACCATCCAGAGCGGCCCCAGTCTTGAGGAGACCCTCTATAAACGGAGTTTCGATGGTGTCCTCCTCCGTTGCATCCAAGGAGTAGAGATACCTCAAGTTATGCAAGAGGTTCACGCCGGTTCCTGTGGCGCCCATCAAGCTGGGCCGAAGCTGTCGCAGAAAATCCGGAGGTTAGGGTACTTCTGGCCCTCCATGATCCACGATTGTATTAGATACGCCAAGAGATGACACGCGTGCCAAGTACACGCCAACTTCTTGCATCGGCCGCCAGAACCCCTCCACCCCACCAAGTACTCTTGGCCATTTGCGGTATGGGGACTTGATGTAGTGGGACCGTATCCGCCTGCAACAGCCCGCCAGTGCAGGTTCATCCTGACTACTACAGATTTCTTCTCCAAGTGGGCAGAAGCAGTTCCGCTCAAAGAGGTCAAGGCCCGTTCCATCGTTGACTTTGTGAGCTCCAACATTATCCACCGGTTTGGAGTCCCTCATGCTGTCCTCACCGATAACGGCACCAACTTCCGAGCAGCTGAATTGAAGAAATTGTACGCTAAGTATGACATCCGGTCGAACCATACCTCCCATTACCACGCGCAGGCGAATGGACAGATCGAGGCGTTCAACAAGACCCTCTCTAACATTCTGCAGAAGATGGTTTGTCAGAACAAGAAGAGTTGGCCGGACAAGCTCCCCAACGCCCTCTGGGATTACCGGACGACGACTCACAACTCTACCCAGGTGACCCCATATTCCCTGGTGTATGGAGCTGAGGCCGTCCTACCCATTGAGATCCAGCTGCCGTCGCTGCGCACTGCAGTTTATGACCACCAGACATCAGATGAGGTAGCCGAGATCCGTCTAGCTGAATTGGAAGCACTAGACGAGAACCGGCTCCGTGCCCTGCACAATCTGGAAAGGCATTTGGACATGATAGCGAGAGCCTTTGACAAGAAGGTTCGTCTCCGCTCTTTTCTGCAGGGTGACCTGGTATTGGCCCTTCGAGCGCCAATGATTCCCGGTAGGAAACCGCCCAAGTTAGAACCCAAATGGGAAGGGACTTATATCATCCATAAGGTTTACCCCAATGGAGCATACTCTTTGGTGACCACGGATGGAGAGCGTATAACCCCTCCTACCAATGCCAAATTCCTCAAGCGATACTTTGCCTAGGGAAAAAGTGGTCCTGCACGACCCTAAACTGCAAGAGGGTCCTGCACGACCCTCAACTGCGAGAAGGTCCAGCACGACCCTAAACTACGAAAGGTCCCGCACGACCCTAAAACTGCATCCCCGTCCTTACTGCAAGACGTTAAAACTGCAAGCCAGTCAGGCCTTCTTGACTGATACCTGACTTTAGGCCCCTTGGCCTTCTCGGACCTCTCCGCCCAATCTCTTACCAGGGGCGTACGGTGTGGTGTAGGACTACGTCCTCATTCACGTCGGGATCATGTACCATGTCGTACGCCCCCCCTTTACGAGGCTTGGCCTCAGTCCCCTTGGCCTCCTCGGGCCCCCGGCCCCGTCCTTACTGCAAGACGTTAAACTGCAAGCCAGTCAGGTCTCCTTGACCGCGGTTCAGCCCCTAGGCCCCCCTTTCCTTTTTCTTCCTGACTTACCCTCTTGCGGGGTTGTACGGTATGGTGTAGGACTACATCCTCATTCATGTCGGATTACATGTCGTACCGTACATATCCCCAAATGAGGTGCTTCCCATCGTCCTGCATGACGTTAAACTGCACTTCAATAACTACGTATGGCTTGATTCTCATCCTTATGAGATACGTAGGAATACCCGGACATTTCGTCCGTTGGCCCAGCCCAAAAGCCAAAATCTTCCCCTCGGGTCAAGACATGGCAGGGTGCACACTTTTGCCCCGACCCACGTCGAGCAAGCCTCGACCCGGCTGCACATTCCCCCTGGAGGTGTTTTCCCCTTTCGTGGATGGATGCAACTAAGCTTCACCCACTCCTTGACTGGGATTCTGTCACCTTTCACACCCGGAGGGACCCCCGGTAACGGCCTGGATACAGTGCCCGAGGGCTCTCCTACCGATACGGGCCGACGCCCCCGAGGGCTTTCAAGCAACAAATCGATACAAGTCCCGCGTTACGAATTTGGTCAGCGGTCGACGCTCATTTGTTGCCCCCATGCGGGTCACCATAGGAATGCTGTGTTTCGAATATGGTCAAAAGTGTCCTGGATTTTCAGTTCCATCCCGAGATGTCCCAGGCATCAAGAACAGTGATTCATTCTGCCCCATCCCGAGGCGACGAACTTCCCCCAGGTGGTGCTAGCGATCGGGCCCACGACCCCGATTCCTCATAGGAGTGTACGGTGTGGTGTAGGACTACGTCCTCATTCACGTCGGGATCATGTACCATGCCGTACGACCCCCCTTACGGGGCCCAGCCTCAGGCCCCTTGGCCTTTTCGGGTCCCCGACCCTCGTCCTCATGTAAGACGTTAAACTACAAACCAGTCAGGCCTTCCTGACTGATGCCTGATCTTAGCCCCCCTGGGCCTTCTCCCCAATTTCTCACCTGGAATGTACGGTGTGGTGTAGGACTACGTCCTCATTCACGTCGGGATCATGTACCATGCCGTACGACTCCCCTTACGAGGTCCAGCCTCAGGCCCTTTGGCCTCCTTGGGTCCCCGACCCTCGTCCTCATGTAAGACATTAAACTGTAAACCAGTCAGGCCTTTCTGACTGATAACTTCCCCTTCTCTCCGGGCCATGGCCCAGGATTCCTTGTAAGGGTTTACAGGTGTGATGTGGGAACTTGTCCTCATTCACGTCGGGATCATGTACCATGCCGTACGACTCCCCTTACGAGGCCCAGCCTTAGGCCCCTTGGCCTTCTCGGGTCCCCGACCCTCGTCCTCATGTAAGACGTTAAACTACAAACCAGTCAGGCCTCCCTGACTGATGCCTGACCTTAGGCCTCTTGGCCTTTCCGGGCCACGGCACAGGCCCCCTCTTACCCAGGGTGTATGGTGTGGTGTAGGACCACGTCCTCATTCATGTCGGCTTCTTCGCCATACCGCACACCTCCCTTGTTTCAGAGTATATTACCCCCCCCCTCGTCCTGCATGACGTTAAACTGCACTTCAAGAACTACGTGTGGCTTGATTCCCATCCTAATGGGATACGTAGGACCACCTGGATGTCCAAGATTCGTGTCCATCCCCATCTCTCGGGAATCCTCATCCCATCTTGGCCCCCTGGCCCATCCTTCCTCCATGAGGGGATCATATGGTGCGGTGTGGGATTATGTCCTCATTCACGATGGTCTCGTGATGACCACGCCATGCTCCCACCCCCTACTGAGTTGTTTCGTCGATCCCACTTTTTTGGCGGTTTACCAATGTGCTTAAGAGTACTCTGGTTTATTACCTGGAATGCCATGCTTTACTCGGACATGTCTGCACTCGCTTTCCAGGCTTTGCGTATCCTCGCATCAGGGCTTTCATCGTCTTTCACACCCGGAGGGACCCCCAAGAACGGCCTGGATACAATGCCCAAGGGCTCTCCTACCGATACAGGCCAACGCCCCCGAGGGTTTCAGACAACAAATCGATAAAATCCCGCGTTGCGAATATGGTCAGCGGTCGATGCTCGTTTGTTGTTCCCACCTCAGGCTAACGCGATATGGACGCTGTGTTTCCACCGTGGTTAACAGTCTTCCTCTATCGCCATGCTAACCCATTAAGCCCAAATGTTGGGTACACAATTCACACCCTTCACCACTTCATCATGTCCAAGTAGAGTCTCGGGACTCTTGGTACTTTTCCCCCGTGCACATCTACGCGTTGGAGGAACAAGCTACGTCAAAAGTGTCTTTCGGAACTCTCTGCTGACTCCCCTTTGATGGACTCCCCAAGTATTGCAATGGGGATCCCCCCCTTGTTTCCCACACCGAGTTTATCTCACGTGGGCTTAGGGATTGGGTTAACATCTGTGCTTACTCGGGAGTTGTCACCATCCACGGTCCGAGCTCTAAGACCATAAACTAAGACTCTCATCTAGAACTACGTTCAAGACCCCTTGTCTCTGGACCCAGCTTGAGTTCAGAAAATTTACCTCTCTAATACTACCTTTGGGACCCTGATCACAGGGTTGCGTGGCGCAGTGTAGGACTACGTCCTCATTCACGTCGGGTTTGCAATAGCTGTACCACGCACGCCCCATTCTGAGGTTCAGTCCTCCTATTCCCTGTCCTGCATGATGTTAAAAGGCACCCTTCAGAACTACGTGTGGCTTGATTCCCATCCTAATGGGATACGTAGGACCACCTGGATGTTTAAGATTCGGGTCCAGCCCCACCTCCTGGTGATCTCCCGATCTCCCAGTCACCTAGGCCACTTGGTTTATCCCTCTCCAGAAGGGGGATGTGTAGGTATGATACAAGGTTTTGGGCACCACTCCCCCTTCCCCCGGGGACCTACCATCTCTCGGTCACCCTCAAAGTTGAGTCCCTTGACTCCTTGCAGTGGTTCACCCATGTATTAAGAGCACTCTAGTCTAGGACCAAGAGTGTCAGATTCAACTTGATCAAGTTCCTTCCACTTGTCAAGCTTCGTGTTCCCGTCTATTCGGACTTCCATCATCTTTCACACCCAGAGGGACCCCCAAGAATGGCCTGGATACTACGCCTAAGGGCTCTCCTACCGATACAGTCCAACGCCCCCCAGGGTTTCGGACAACAAATCGATAAAATCCCGCGTTGCGAATATGGTCAGTGGTCGATGCTCGTTTCCGCATTTCAGGCTAATGCGACAGGATGCTGTGTTGCGAACATGGTCAGCAGTGATCCTCTGTCGTCACGCTAGACCCTTCAGTCCTTGAATGTTGGTTGCATGATTCACATCATTTTCCACCCCATCATGTCCAGGTGGAATCTCGACACTTTTGGCGCTATCCCTCAGTGCACCTTTGCATGCTAGGGGGACAAAGCTGCAATCTGGCGTCCTTTGGGACTCCCATGGTCCGAGCTCTAAGACCATAAACTAAGACCCATTCGGGACTACGTTCAAATTCCCATCCTCATGGGATACGTAGGATCGCCCAGACGCCCTGTCTCCGGGTACAACCCATTCAAGAAGCCAGTCTCTCTCCCTGTTTCACCTCTGTGTAGGCCCCTCGGCCTAAGGTTTCCCTCTCCGGATGGCGTACAATCTGATGTGGGATCATGTCTCCGTCAATTGTGTTTTATAACACTGCGCACATTTCCTGCCTAGCATCGTCTCTGATACGTCTGCGCTGCATGACGATAAAATGCATGCTTGGTCATATCATACGACCCTAAACTGTGACATTATCGTCCTGGCCGCACGACGAAAAATGGCACCGCATTGTGGTGACCTCGCTGTAGAGGACATCACGTTGGGTATTGGTCACATGCCATGCCATTTGTCAACGCCCATCACGGCTTGATTCTTGTGGCGACATCACGACCTACTGTTCTAGGCTTGTCGCTTCACAAAAAAAAAACCGTTCACCTTAAAGAACAAATAAGATACATCAAATTCCGCTTCTTTAGTGCAAGGGCCACGTCCGCACTCCCCTTTTCCCCTGGCACTGGTATCCTACCATTTCACTTCCAGAACTACGTATGGCTTGATTCTCATCCTTATGAGATACGTAGGAGCGCCCGGGTACTTCCCCGCGGGCCTAGCCTAACCCTGGTTTTCGGTCCCTCAACTCGAGCATTTCCCCATAGAACGCATGGTAAGTAGGACTATGTCCTTATTCACGTCAGATTTTGATGTCATGCGTCCCCTGATCCCTTTTCCCATCCATGGTCCGAATCCTATGACCCTAAACTAAGATCACCCCAAGGGAAAGGAATCTTCTCCCTCTCTCTAATACGTTTCGTTGCCGTATTCAGATGTGTTTTGACAAAGAGCCCGAAGCGTGGGATTTTCACAGGAACATTCCCCTCATCCCATGACCAAGCTTCATGAGCTCGCTATTTGGATCCTCATCCTCTTCCACATCCAAAAGGACCCTCGAACGACGTGGATAGTAAGCTTAAGGGCTCTCTATGAATGCTGGACCTAAGGGCCCTTCAATCGTTTCGGGCCAATGTCCCTACGGATATCTGACAACATTTGTGACATGGTCCTGTGTTTCGAACATGGTCAACGGTCAACCCTCATTTGTTTGTCCCCATTTTAGGCTAACACGACAGGATGCTGTGTTGCGAACATGGTCAGCAGTAATCCTCCATCGTCATGCCACCATCATTGTGATCTGAATCTCGAGCACCATGATTCACACATTTCCACTTCCTCATGTTCAAGTGGAATTCCGTCATACTCGGCTCTTTCTCTTCGCGCATCTAGGTGCGCTAAATGATCGTGTTAGTGTCATTGGGCCGGTAGTCACCGAGTGTCCCTTTGTCCTAACCTTCCCCCTTTGTGTCGGGAAATTCCCACCACTGCTGCTTGTTTTCCACACCGAGTACAACTCACGTGGGCTTAGTAGTTTTGGCAGGATGTGTACCAACACGGTTAGGCCCCTCCCCGTCCCACATGACGTTAAACTGCGCTTCCAGAACTACGTGTGGCTTGATTCCCATCATCACATGGGATACGTAGAGACACCCTGGAATTTCGCCTAGGGTTCAGCCCCTGGAATCACGAAACCTTGTTCCTCCCCATTTCCAGCCCTCACTAGAGGCCCTATCTGGAAGAAAGAATGATTCGTGATCAGGCCGATGCGCCCATCTGGCGTACTCCCACCACGGTGGTGCAACTACCGAAGTGTTGGATTCTGTTTGAACAAACCACCACTCCATGTTCCACTCTTTGCGTACCCCTTATTCGGACCCTCGTCCTCTTTCATGTCTGAAGGAACCCCCTAACGGTCTGGTCTCATGCCGCATCGGCTCACCTACCGTCCTGGGACAACGTTCCGGAAGACTGGTCATGTTTGGAGGGACCCCCAATAACGGCCTGGATGCTACGCCCAAGGGCTCTCCTACCGTTACGGGTCAATGTCCCAAAGGATTGATCGACAACAAATTAATAAAATCCCGCGTTGCGAATATGGTCAGCGGTTGATGCTCATTTGTTGTCCCCATTTCATGCTAACGCAGTAAGGGTACTGTTTGTCCGCCACGGTTAATGGTTGTCCTTTATTGTCATGCCATCCCCTCAGTGTTCCGAATTTGGGTATCGTGATTCACACTTCCCATTTTCATCTGTTTGAACCGATTTCAGCGCCCCTGGCGTTGCCCCGTTCGTGCATAAGAGCACGTTGAAGAAACGGTAATTTGGCTATCCTGGAAGTTCCTCCCCCGATCAAGCCTTCCCCATCTTTCGGGAATCTGGACTGGCTTGAGGAATTTTCGTCAAACGTCCCGCAAACATTGTAAGGATGTAACAAGGAAATTCAACAGTGGAAATCGTGCGTGCCACGACACTCAAAACAAAGGAGAAAGAAAGAGTTGAAGCACAAAAGTGTTAATAAAAGTTTCTTTCGGGCTTGTTACAATACTCGGGGGTTGATTTCCCCCATGGATGGGTTGACCCCGTCAAAGGAGCGTTGCAGCTCCGCCACCCGTTGACTTGCGGCGTCCAAAGCCTATTGCCGCTGATTCAACTCCCGCTCCTCTTCAGCAGCGGCGGGGCGTAATTCGTCAACTCTGGCCCTGTCCCTTTCTACCTCGGCCCGGACGGCAGCCATCCTTCCAGAGGTCTGCCCCATATGCTCCTCAGCCTCTGCCAGCTGAGCCTTCAATCGTGAGACCAGCTTAGACTGCACATCAAGAGTGGATGAAAGCTCGTTGGCCCGGATCTGCATCTGTTGGACCTCGCCTTCAGCCTCCTGGAGCTTCCTGATGCTGGTCGCCTTCCTCGGCTGCCATCCCATGCTCATCCCACGATCATGCTCCCGAATCTTCTCAGCCATGAGGTCTCGGATGAGCGCGTGAGGGCGTTGGGCATCCACTCCCCCGATACACAGTTCGCGGAACCGCGAGCGGAGCCTATCCATTTCGGCCAGCCATTGCACTTGGGGAGTGTCCCTGATAAAGCGCGTGATCAGCTTCCACGACCAGCGAAGGACTATGCTGCTGTCTTCCTCATCGGAGGCCGTTTCGTCCCAATCCGCGCGGTTGGCAGGCTCGTACGCAGGATATGCCTGCAGGAATTCCTCAGCAGGATCTGCGTCTGGTGTTGAGTCTGGTACGACACCTGACGCCGACGCAGGAACGACAGGACTGGGACCGACCGGTTGATCCTCTTCGTCAGAGTCCACCTCGATGACTTCAGGTACGGCCCTGCTGGTGGACCCGCCAGTGATGATGTGCGTCGCAGCTTGAGGAGATGGAGGGACTATTTCCACCATCACCGGCATGCCCCTAGGAGGGACGCCACCAGACATCCCGACCAGCCTCACCGCAGCGGCCCACGCCAGTCGAAGAACTATATGACAGAGAGACATAAATGTTAGTTGGCATGGCCTACATGTGACAACAAGGAGACCGGTGGGAGAGACTTACGAAGATCGACCTCCGAGCGCTGCTCCTGAGCCGGTACTGACGGGACCCCAAGACGAGGCCCCCCATATACTGTTGGAAGGTCTGGAGATTCCAAAGGAGCCGCCTCAGACCCCCTGGTCCCACCAGACGCAGAACTGGACGCAGTCATATGCGCGGATTCTGAAGGTCCCGCAACATCACCCGCCAAGGAGCGAGAACGAGGCCTACAAAAAAGTTCCTCCTGTATGGTTCAAACATTGGTGAGAAGTCCATAGGGATTCAAGAACAGATGGTAATAAGAGATGTTCGGAATGCTACCTCGAGAGCCTCCGCGAAATCGTCGGATTCTGAGCCTCGGTCTCCGACCTCGCCCTCCTCCAGCAGGCTCCCTCCTACAGCCTCATCCTCTCGAGAGGAGCCCTCTGATTCCTCCAGAAAGGGGAACCGCTCCCCCAGATCAGCAGCCGATAACTGTTGGGGGACCGTCTGATTCAACAGTACCCTCACCCGGTCTGTCATTGGGCGAGGGACACCACTAGAGTGGACGTAATCCTCCAGCTCGTCCAGGTATTGCTCCACCTCCGCCGGAGACACCATGAATCCAGCCCGAACTGGGCCTATGCCCGGCAATTCCATCCCGAGGCGATTCAGGTGGGCCCACATCTCAGGTGGGCTGAGGAATTTCCGGTTGACATCCCAAAAGTCCCAAGCTTCCGGAAAGACGGCATCTTCTGCCATGTGGATGTGACGCAACCTCTTCCCCGGAGCCTCAGTGGATATCCGACAGAATCCCCTCGGTGGCCGCCCCTCCGAATGACCCTGCTCTCCCAGAATCACCGGATCCACCGCTGCTGCCAAACCCTCAGCCGGTGCGGGTCTCGCCGCCATGGAAGCCCCGCTGCCGCGAGCGGCCCTAGCTGCCCTCCGACCCCGACCTCGAGATAAAAGAGGCCCACCGTCACCAACCCGGATCGTTGGCTACTTAAGCATCTCCCCGGGATAAGCGGCCTCCCAGCTGATGGCGTACTCCTTCACTAAGCCGAAGGCGGCAGTGGACGGAGGCAATGCGATCTGCATGTTTCCATCCTCACGTGTGAACATGAGCCACAACTGCCTCATCACGCATGGGTGCTCCTCGTGACGCACCTCCCAGTATATCTGCGGGGTCAGCCTCTGGAGGCACCGGAACTGCCTCGCAAAACGATGCGGGGTGTACGGTTCACAGATTGGCTCACGATCTATCCTAGCCACCAAAACTCCACCTCGGAAGGCCAGGAGGTAAGCCCGATGTTCTTCCGTTCCCCGTCCATCATCAGTAAGCCTCCCCGTCGGCAGTGGGAAGGGATAAAAGTTGAACTCGTCCGCCCTCCACACCCTATTCAGCACCATCGGAACGGCCAGTTTGAATGGGAAGCTCCCAACTGCGTTCAGAATGGAGGGGAGAAAGTCTGATCCCAACGGCGAAATGGGGTTTGGATACTCGTAAATCCCCCTGATATGCGCCGCGATCCACCCATACAGGAGGTGGAAGGGCCCGCATATTCTTGGCGTCTTCTTTCCTTCGCTAATATGCCGCAACATTCTGTACAGTTTGGTGAGCATCGGGATCCTCAGGTTGAACCGCTGCCCCGTGGCCAACATCGACGCCATGATGAACGAGTTGGGCCGTACCCCCATGATTGTATCTCTCACTGGTAGGATCCACCCACAGATGAGAGCCGCGATGAACGCCGCCAGCCTGACTATTGGCTGTTTTTCGGTGCTGACGCTGAAACCCCAAGTCTTCCATTGGCTGTCCTCCAAAACCTGCCAATACGAGTTCCCCTTGCCCCGTTGGGATGCCCATGGACATGTTCGAGGCCTTGAAGGGAACTCTCGATTCTCTGGGAAGTTCAGGAAGCATTTAAACCACCTCTTGAAGTGGACGTCCTTCACTGCCTCCTTGTCCTCTCCAGGGACGAGCGCCATCAGCGCCGACGCCAATCGCGACATTTGCTCCGGATCCCCCCACGCGCTGGCAACGGGGAGGAACTCGTCATACATGGCCCCCAAGATCGGGACCCCAGAAATCTGGTGGACATCCCACAGGCTGACGTCCACCTCCCCGTGATGCAGGTGAAAAGTGTTGGTCCTAGACGACCATCTACTCAGCAGTTCCGGCATCAGCTGCTTTGGCTGGTAAATGTGGAACTGGGAGGCCCATGCCGCCTCATACAATCCCACTCTCCTCAGCTCGGCCCCAAACTCCTCGCATGAGGCGCCTACCCAGTAGGCCCAGGCGTAGTCATCGGTAAAGTTGCCGCCCTGGCGCAGGTCCCACTCATCGGTCCATCCCTTCTTCGGATCCTGCAGAGCCGCCTTCAGCATGGTGCGGTAGAGAGGAGGGGACGTCTCCGGTTGCAGTGGATTCCCATCGATATCATTCACATGATTGTAGAGATAGTCAGCGGTGATGGGTGTGAAATCCTCCCGCGCATGACCATCGGCCGCCCTGAACCATTGGTGCTGGCACGGTGTGCTCTTGAACCAGCAAGCTGGTTCATCCCTTCTCGCCTCAGGGATGAAGACGTTGTCCCTCAGCCCGAAGCCGTACAACGGCAGTTTCTTGCACTGTGGATAATTCTTCTGACCCTCCGAGAGAAGATCCGTCAAGGAAGTTTGCTCCGAGTGGCTCCGGATCATCTCCCCTAAGCCCGGACGGTTGGCCATCTCATCCCGACGTGAAGCATCTGCAAGCACTCCCAGCACAGCCTCTTGATAGGCCATTTTGATGCCGACCCTCAGAAAAGTTTTTTCCCCTTGGATCGCGAAGCTCGGCCGCGAAGTTGGATCGCGAAGTCCGTCCGCGAAGTGGAAACGCGAAGATCGGCCGCAAGACCATGTCGCGAAGTCTGGCCAAGGCCGACAAGAAGTTCACCTAGCGCGGAAGCGGAGTCGGAGACCCGCGGTTCGCCGCGAAGCTCGATTCGCGAAGTGCTGTTGCGGAGTACGCGGAGCTTCGCAAAGTCGAGAGCGCACAAAAAGACAAGGCACGTGAAGACAAAAGAGGGAGGACCCCCTATTTATAGGAGGCAACCCCAGAGCATCGCGGAGCGCCTCAACTGCGCGAAGCATCGCGGCGCGTCCGGATCCGCGGCCCCGGCGAGCATCGCGGGGCCCCTTCGCGATGCCGCATCGCGAACCACCAACAATTTTGGCGATTTTCCCTCAGACTTCGACCCTTCATCCTCCGCGGCTCCAAGTCTGAGGGGGGGGGGCATTTGTTGGCGCCAAAAATGTGACCCGAACGGAAGGAATGAAAAAGACAGCCGGCGCGCTGCCTCGCGAAGCACAACCGCGAAGAACAGCCGCGAAGCACAGCCGCGAAGCCCCGCCGCGAAGCGCCCCTACCATGGCGGCGCCACGAAGCGCCAGAGGCGGTAATCCTCCGCGAACCTGTTTGACGTTCGCGAGCCGCCGCAAAGCCCCACAGGCGGTAATCCTCCATGAACCCGTTTGACGTTCGCGAGCACGCCGCGAAGCACCGGAGGCGGCGCGCGAGCCCTGCTTCGCGGCGCCCCTTCCCTATAAATACTGGACTCCCCCTGAGTCCAAAGGACGGACAATCTGACCTTTCGGCTTCTCCTCTCCCGAATCGCGAAGCACGCTTTGCCCCAGGAATCATGAGCTCCGCGAGGTATTTCTACTTCGCGAGACGACTCTGCTTTGTCTCGTTTTGAGCCCCTCTTCTGAGAGGGATGCCCTTCGCGAAGCTGAAGGGCGTTCGCAAAGGAAGGGGATTACCAAGGGAACCCGGGCAACCGCAGAGCACTTGTGCTTCGCAAAACACCCAACCCATACGAGTGATCCCTATGCTAAGGCAGGACCGCTCCACTTCGCAAAGCACACTGCTTCGTAGGACCCTGCTTCGCGAGGCACCCTTTCTTCGCGAGGTAGTGCTCCGCAAACACTGTTCCACTTCGCGAAGCACCTCCTACTCACACCAATGCCCCATGCTAAGGCCAAGGCACCCCACTTCGCAAATCACACTCCTCTGCTTAGCGATTCCTCTTCCCGTGCGGCCCTCCAGGTTTGCACGATGTGATTTCAAAGTCCCATGGACAATATCACCCGTAGCGTTGCTTCGCCTAATGCTTCTTCGCATGGGCACGCTAATGGCTATTGCTTCTTCGCATAGCCACGCTAACGTGGACCCCTCGATGGTTCGTCCCTCGACCCCCCTTTACCATGGCCTTACCGGCACCTTCCCTTCCCCAAGGACCAGAGGGTACCGGTTATGTAAGTCCTAGGGGTGTGGAGTGAACCCACCTCGTCTGAGCTGCAGGACGTTAAACTGCCAAGCACCATGTCCTCAACACATGACGTTAAACTGTGACCCAACCTCGTCTCCCTCACAAAGGGTCCCCCCAGCTCGAACATTCTTTACACCACTCATATCCACGGGAATGGAACTCTTCCGCACATGGAATGAGATCCTCCTTGTCGGAGTGGTGTATGTTCGCAGGGGAAGGGTCGCCTCAGAGCGTAAGCCCCTAACCTTTGGTACGGATGATTGCACCCGCGCATCTCCGTACTTCCCCACTACCAAGGTCATTGGAGGACGTGATAGGGAATGAGGCACCTCCCTATGGGCCTCCATCCTGGAGTAAGTCCCAACACCATGGGCCACCCAACGCGTAAGCCCCTCTTCGCTTCTCACGGACGCACCCTTCGAGACGTGATCGTCAGGTCCTTGCAACCTCTTGTTTCTCACACCGAGCATGACTCACGTGGGCTTAGAGTGAGCACCGACCCTGACCACCCCTCCGAACTATGAGGTCTTTGATCCATGTCAAGGCATGGTACGTAGGAAGCCTCCATGAGGTTCAAGCCCACCCGTCGTTCATTCACGTCAGGGTTCACTATCGTCCCGCACGACGTTAAACTGTATTCTCCGAACTACGAGGTCTTTGATTCGTGTCAAGGCATGGTATGTAGGAAGCCTCCACGAGGTTCAAGCCCACCAATAGTGGACCAAGGTCTACTTTCACGTCGGTTCGCCGACAAACCCACCATTTGAACTACGAGGTCTTTGATCCATGTCAAGGCATGGTACGTAGGAAGCCTCCATGAGGTTCAAGCCCACCAATAGTGGACCAAGGTCTACTTTCACATCGGTTCACCGACAAACCCATTTGAACTACAGGGACTTTGATCCGTGTTAAGGCATGGTACGTAGGATGCCTCCACGAGGTTCAAGCCCACCCATCACCCAATTCACGTCGTGTTCTACCTACGTCCAACATGACGTTAAACTACACTCTGGTCCAGTGGTAAGCCATTGCGACCAAACCCCATTTGAACTACGAGGTCTTTGATCCGTGTCAAGGCATGGTACGTAGGAAGCCTTTATGAGGTTCAAGCCCACCAATAGTGGACTCACGAGTCTACATTCACGTCGGGTCACACCCACGCCCAGCATGACGTTAAACCGCACATTCACGTCTAGCACGACGCTAAACTGTAATTCCCGTCCGACGGCAGGCCGTTGTGACCACCCCGAACTATGAGGTCTTTGATCCATGTCAAGGCATGGTACGTAGGAAGCCTTTATGAGGTTCAAGCCCACCAATAGTGGACCAAGGTTTACTTTCACGTCGGTTCACCGACACACCCACCCGTCATTTCTTCACGTCGGGTCCAATCTTCGTCCGACATGATGTTAAACTACATTCTGGTCCAGTGGTAAGCCATTGCTATCCAACCCCGTTTGAACTACGAGGTATTTGATCCATGTCAAGGCATGGTACGTGGGAAGCCTTTATGAGGTTCAAGCCCACCAATAGTGGACCAAGGTCTACTTTCACGTCGGTTCACCGACAAAGCCCCATTTGAACTACGAGGTCTTTGATCCATGTCAAGGCATGGTATGTAGGAATCATCCCAGAGGTTCAAGCCCAACTCCCACCGGACCAAGGTCCATCTTCACGTCGGTACGCTGACGATGCCCATCGGACCAAGGTCCACCTTCACGTCGGTACGCTGACAACATTCATCGGGCCAAGGTCCAGCTTCACGTCGGTTTACCGGCACCATCCCGAACTACGCGGACTTTGATTCCCTACCACGGGGATACGTAGGAATCCTCGTCAAGGCTCAAGCCCAACTTCACTGTTGCCCCCCTGCGATGGTTCCAATTCACTCTCCTTCTACTCCATTCACTGTCGCCCACGAGCTAGCCCCGGTGTCGATATCCCTTCAAGGAGGATCCCTCAATCCGATTTATCACAGCTAATGCTCTGGTTGGGTTGATCCGTCTCCGCTGGATGTTAAACTCGCGGCATACCCTGTGTTGAGCATGGGAAGCTGAGGAAAACCTCAGATATGTGTCTACGACATGTAATTCCCCACGCCCGATGTGGGATGCCTCGGGCTTCCACGCCCTCGAGAAGCCTTATGATCAAGGATAACAGAAAGACATGCCAGGTACCCCAGCATCCAGACACGCTACTGATGCCTCAACGTGACTACTCCCCTGACCGAAGGTCGCTTCCCTGATTGGAACCTTTGGAATGTCCCAACAGAAGCAGTGTAATTAACCGGTGTCCATGGAAACATGGCACTGGGAAGAGTTTCACGAACTACGTATTAAATCTATAAGGGAGACCCGGACTAGGTGACGAGTTCTGAGGAGGAATCCACAGGAGGAAGAACCGACATCCCATCATCCCGTTTCGATCAAGGAGCAGACGTCCCTGAATAAGGAGCGAATGCCGCCCGCCTTTCGAAAGCGGGAATGTGGGGCAACAAAGCCGCGCGTCCTCCACAGACGGATGCGCGCGCCCCGGCGAAAGCGTCGGAAACAATACAACACTGCAATCTTTGATGGAATATCCTGCCTTAGCCCTGATTCAAAGATGTGGGCCTTCAAGGACACACTTACCACAACCTCTAGTCCAAAACAGACTAAATTCATGATCTTATCCACGTACTCTGTGACAGAGAGGCTCTCCTGCTTCAAGCTGAAGAAGTCTCTTGTTTTCTGGATTTTGAACGTGTGAGGATTAAATTGTTTGTTGAACAATATTTCAAAATCCTCCATTGTAAGGCCTTCACCCAATTTTTCCATCACCCTTAAATCCCACCATTGACGTGAAAGATCATAAAGCATATATATCACCAACTTGACCTTGAGTAATGATGATGTTCCGATGGAATTGAAGATACGATTCATCCTACATAGCCACACCTCTGCCTTTTGGGGTTCGACATCACCCCGAATGTATGGTGGATTCTGGTTTATTTAATGGATGGTATGATCCACATGCCTTGGTTCATTCCCCCAGTTCCCTATATCCAAAACATGAAAATCATTGAAAATACATTGATCCAACTATTTCTTCCCCCATGGTTTAGGTGAGACAACATTTTCCACAGCTTCATCGGGTTGGTTTCGACGACGCCTACCAGGTGCCATTTTCTAAACCAACAACAACCTCCGTCAATCTGACTCTCTAGAAACTGATGGCTTAGTATTTAAAATTCCATCACATCATCTATCACAACATTATTTTACAAAACATCCTTTTTTCAATGTTCAATTATTTTTTAAAAAATTCAACATTCCTTTTTTTAAAATCAACTCATTTTTCTAAATACACCAAATATCATGTTTTCAAAATCATTCACAGAAAACAATTTGTACATTATTCTTCTCAAAATTTCGCACCTTGCAGAAAATCATAAATCATTCCTCACAATGAGATATGAAATACTAGTGGGATTTCATTCCTCTACAATGCATCCCATGGTGATCTCATTTGCTAAACCGATGTTATTGAGATTTCCAACATTCTAGAAGTGTATCCAAAACCCTTATGTATCCAACACCCTAGTAACATAACGTTCATCATAAACGGGTTAGCTACATCCTTTTATGCTATACATTTCTTGTTCTGAAAATCTGACTGTAGTCTAAGATTTCGACCCAATGAATAAAAAAGAAGGAATTTGAACTCTAGCACTAGGAACATCTATGAGTACTTGTTAGGCAGGGACCGAACAAGCTGATACCATTTGTAATGACCCGCCAATTCTCATTGGATTGAAAGTACAATGAGTCATTACTAGGACATAAGTGACATCCCCAAGACACCAAAGGCTAGAAATGGATGACGAAGAGTTAAAATACAAGTGGGGGACGAATTACCCTTTATAAAAAAATCAATATACCAAACATCCAACATTCACTAAGATGCATGATCAAATAAATGAAGACTGAACAAATTCATTTATGTCATACCACATCAAGTAGAAAATAGAGGAATACCAAACCATTCATCAATGTACATAGCTGAAGACCAACTCAAGACCCTCAAAGGACACCAAAACTCCAAGATCCACAATCTCCAACCTCCACAATCACAGAACATCCCCTATCATCTCGTGGTAGAACTAAAAACATGGGAATCATTACCGTTGCACCTATCCCGGAAAATACCATCTAAAAAAGCAACAATGTTCCTAAGGAGGGGTGAGTATAAAACTCATTAGGTTTTCCCCAATGACTTCCCTACTCATGCCACTTGTATAACAGAGTTAGAAACATTTATATAAAAAAATTTTATATAAAACATTTTCTCAAAATTATTTTATAAGTAACTAAAATCAAGTTTCCCAAAACCACTTATAACCAAAAGGCTTCAATGAAAACGAAACAAAATTTCCAATGAGTTAATTTTCTATAAAAATAACTAAACAAGATTTAGAACCATTTTACAAACTTCCCATTTTGGCATACCCAATCATTTCACAAAATCCTCTTTTTGGCATACCAAACCATTTTCCAAAATCCCCTTTTTGGCATTCCAAACCATTACACAAACCCATGAAAAGAACCATGCATGGTATGTTTTGATATTTCCATACTCAGGGGCAGTTTCCCGCTGATCTACCACGTCATCACACAGTTATTGTTTCCCATGTTTCATTACACCTGTGGCACCGAGAACAAGGACATATTTCTACCAAGCCTCAGACCCAAGGTTACTATTGTGCCATTACACGTTTTTCAATGATCACAAGGTCATATTCAACCATGCCATATACCTGAAACATGATCACTCAACAAAAATTCCCATCAATCATTCCAAAATACCCTTTCAATAAAAAAACCTTTTTATTGAAAACCATTTCCCTTAAAACCATTTAAATTCCAAACCATTTGAATTCCAAACAATTTCAATAAAACTCCCTTTTTTCATATCCAATTCTATCAAAACCATTTCAATCTCAAACCATTCAATAAAACTCCCTTTTAATTGAAACCTCATTTTTCATCAAACCATGTAAAATTTTAACAAATCCATAATTTAAAACAAACATTTTTAAATTCAAGGAGGCAAATAACTTGCACAACAATTCACTAAGATTTCACAATTTCACCAAAGCCATAAATCATCACTAAATAATATTTATTCTATGTTTTTCATAATAAATTCCATTAAATTAACACAATTATAATGTAATCCAATGCATTCTAACAAGAGGAGTCATGATTGAATCGTCCTACCTTTAGGGTTTTGGCGAAAACCATGATGAACGAAGAACGCACAAGAAAACTGGGTTGATTCTTCAAAACCCAACCTTAGATCTCTTCTCCTAGAAATACCAAGACCAAAACAAATAATATATGGAATCCAAACACTTATACCTACACATAACAGAAGTAGATCTATGAAAAAGAGAGAAGAGGAGAAATATATCTATGTAGATCTAAGAAATTGATCGAGAACAAAGAAGAACGATCAAATACCACATGAATCCGGCTTAGACTCGCCAGGAGAAGACTTCGAATAGCCTCTGGAATGATGGTAGAAACCTCTTTGAATCTAGGAGAAGAAAAATCCCGAGTTATGTCCACATAGGTTCTTAAACGAGGAACATAGAGTCAAAAACATGTGAGGTCCACTTTTATAGGATCTCATTTAATTGGCCGTACAGTTTTCTCGCACAGTTAGACAAATTGTGATCTAACCTTGTGTTAGCCACTGCCCCGGTAGACCCTCCACTCATGGATTGGCTACACGGTTAAATGAACCATGCACCACCCATGTAGTAGTTACTGTATCCAATACAAACTATGCACAATTTTTCTGCACGGTTTAGACAAAACGTGCGTCATCCATGCGACTTCCCCTTTGCCTCAAATATTTATTCAAAGTTCTTACAACTTTATCATTCACCATCCTTAACATTAAAACCATATAATGAATCAATTAAGGGTTAAATACCAGAAATTGGGGGGCACTATAGAATAATAACTTTATTATAGGAATAGTAAAATGAAAAATTGAAATATTAATCTACCCAATGAAATAGTAACCACAACGATTAATGTATAAATAAAATTGTGTTGTCTTATCAATGATTAACATATATATTTGTATCTCATAATAAGTTTGTAAATTTATTAAAAATTAGTAATTTAAGTGTTTGTATTTTTATATAGTGTAAATCTTCAATTACTATTTATAAGTAATATACTGATTTAATATAAAATTTATTAAATGAGTCATATAAATAAATGATTATTTTCTTTTATTTTGATTGTAGGGTAATTTTATGGGACTATAATTAAATTATTAGAGCTTCATAAAATAGTTAATAACGTTATAATCAGTATTTTTTGAATAAATTATAAATTTAATTTAATAATAAACATCACATATTTATAAATATATTTTCAAAATAATTATTCAATTTTTAAAATGAAAATATCCCAATGGTATAATATTTATTATATTTTAATTTTTTGTAATATAATATTTATTTATGAACAATAAAAATACAGTTTTCATGTAACTAATGAAACATAAATTACATCATTATTAATTTATTAGTCACATAATGATTTCAATAAAATCATGTTAATATATATTATATATAATTTTATAAATTATTCATTAAGCTATTTTAAACACAATTTTCCATAAAAAAATTTGTTATCCAATACAAAGGGTCAGATGTGATTCCATGAAATAAATATTTTTCACTTTTCCACATTCATTTTAAAGAAACTAATTACATGGAATTAAAAAGGTGTTTGAAATAAATAAAACCATTATATAACATTAATATCTTGTTAGTATTGTAAAAAAATAACTATTATATGTATTAAAATTTATATAATACTTTTTTTTAATATTCTTTCTGAAAAATACCCCTCTTTGTAGGTAAAAGTTACTCCTATCTATTCCCATGGATAACTAATCTTTTCCCATATTTAGAATCCAAATAACTTCCCAAATATTCCCTACTAACCCTCATAGAATACCTAAGGTCATCTTGAATATATCCAGATGCAATCAAAAAGGTATGTATAGTTTCATAAAAAACTCACCGAGGAAAGATTAATTCTCAATTAAATTTCCTTCTTTTATTCTTCTTATTCATTTTTCAAATTGAATTCAAAAATATAAAATTTTAAATAAATTCTGTATTAATTTTAATTTTTATTAATTGTTTTATAGTATAATATTTATAATATATATGGAATATATATATTTGGTACTGCCCTTTCCTTCACCTTTTATAATGTCCCATTAAAGGTCGGCAGACCACCAATGGGGACATTTCCATGTGCATAATTAAAATAAAAAATTAGGATTAGTATGAATAATATATAATATTTAAAAATTTAATGTGATGTATAATTTTATTATAGTGAAAATTATTCTATTATGTAAGTGATTATCAACAACAATAGTTATATCAAAGTGTAAAATTATTTAATTTTATGAAAATATCCTGATATCAAAATGTTTCAATTTTATCAATGGATATTAATAAATATAATAAAATGATTATAATTTACAAATATTTCTATAAATATATATTAGTTAGCTTCAATAAATTATATAATAGATTTATTTTTATTATTCTATATGTATAAAAGAGATGAAATAAATAAGAAATTAATTTAAGGGGATTCATTAACTAAATTCCATTTCCTTAGGTTTTCCTTGTTTGAAACACATTTTAGTATGTATATTAATTTAATGTTACATTAATGTAATTTCATTGATCTTAATTTTTTTTAGATATACATTCGTTTTACATGAGTTTCTGAAAAAACCCAAATATTTTCCAAAATGACACTTTTTTCTAAAAACACATCTTTTATATATATAGACATTTTTTCTTTTTTACTCAATATTAATGTTATTATATCAATAATATTAGTCATTTTCTGTGGAGAACAATAATAAATCGTGAATATAAACATTATTTAATCCTTATGATACCCAATATATTCATTTAGTTTACATATTGTCTTTGATTGATAAATTAACTTTTTAGAATGTATGCTTATGTAACTGATATGATGGGATGATTGGGCCAATAATTACATATCAATACAATGAATTTTGTAATGATATGTATCTCATTATATAATTTTCAATATTCATACTAATTATGAAATATTTTTTCTGAATTATGATATTATGATTATGCACATATGGTATGCATGAACGTGATGCTAGACATTTTGACAAATATATATGGTAATTTACCAATAAGAAATTTTGTTTAATTTTTATGCAATTCAATGTTTTGTTCATTTAGATAATACATAATATCTATATAATGAATTTCATCATATGATAATATTATTAAAAATATGATTTTCTAACCCATTTAAAATTTATTCAATTCCATATTTATCCACTTACTCAGATGATATCTCTCCCCATTAAATGATGAATATCCTCAATTGATAACATGTTCTATTAAAAATGAGTGGTCCACTTCGAATATACAGAACAAGAAATTAATTAATGTTTATGTTTTATTTTTCAAGAGTTACATATAAGCCGCATTTTCAAATGATGCTAATTGATTTGATCTAGGATTTGTAATATTGAAATATTTATTATCATTAAATTGATGTCATAGTAATGTAAGAATAAAAGGTTATCTATATATGGTATTAGATCATAGTTTAGTTAATTTAGTAATTATAATTAGAGAATAATAGTGAATTCAAATTTTTTCAGACTAATTATATTTAAGAATCCATGAAGAATTATTTTAGAAAAAATCTAACGATATGGATACCAGGAGATATGAAATTTTAGTATTTACCCAAAATAATAAATTATTTATACATGAAATATGGATTAATATTTTTGAAAATATACTATTTTATAAAATTTTGGAAAATAGAATATACTTGGTCAAAAACTGACGTTAGGGACAATGAAGTGATTTCCCAAAATGAAATCCAAAATTCTAGAAGAGATGTATTCAAAAAATATCATAGATATGCTTACCTATATGTCCGGGGATATGAAAAATAACCATTATAATGTTGAACATACTCAATAAACTAAGAGGTGTAACCACGATGTTGAAACATTTATGAATCAATGGCATCTGGCATATATTGGGTATTTCGATGCACTTGTTCTGAAAAAATGGGATAACTCAATGGAGATTATCTCTCATAGGATCCACATTTCTATGAATAATAATGTGACTATAGCCCTCTATAATTTTTATGGAGATATTGAAAATGGAGTGGGTTAATTAATAACACTGTATTGAAGCACCAAATTGAAGATATGGATCAGGAAGATTTAATAAAATATTTATAAATAATTATTTCCATAAAAAATATTATCAAATATAGTAATTGAAGTCAATGATCTGAAGAAAAAGAAGGATTAATCAGTCTCTCCTTATGAAGTTATCACCACATGGCCTAAATGTTATGCATTGATATTTTTTATAAAAAATGAATGAAAATTTGAAATAATATTTTCTTTTTAACCCTCAACATCTAAAGGATATAGTTATCCATGAAATTGGGTGTTATGAAGAATTTTTTATAGGTTCTATCAAATTTTATTTGACATTATTAGAACATTCCTATGAAAATAATTTTATGAGATTAAGGAATTAGTTTTATGATAGGGGATCTATGGATAATGTTTTAATGAAATATAAACTACTTGTCTGTTACTAATAGGGTATGAAGAATGATGATAACTATATAAATGGGATATTTAAACGATTTAATTGTGAGAAACACGGCCACAATTCCAATTAATGTTGAATATACATTAAGAATCATGAAAATAGGACTTAGTAAAGGATAAAACATTCAATTTTTCAATTCTAAATCTTTTGGGGGAGAGAGAAATGTGTAATCTTTTGCAGTAATCATTGAATTCAATAGGGTAATTACTATTATATGCCAGCAAGTCCAAGGGGGAAAGGGAATCCTTATTCCATCACAACTAATAATGATGAATGTTAAAACAAAGTCACATATGGTACACCAAGAATTCACTCATGAATTTGAAATGTTTTATATGACTATGGTTCAACTCATTCCATTATATAATTGTGGGTTTATAGAACTATTGAATCGACTCCCAGATACCAAGTCACTTAATGTGTGAATGTTTGTTACTGATACTCACATTATTTTTATATTTCATCATTTGTGTGGGAATTTTTATTGACCCTTAAAAAAAATGAAAATTGAAGAATTTTTTTGACCCACTAGTCTTATGGAAAAACTGTTGTTTTGATAGATTATAATGATAATATACATGTTTTTTGAAAATATTTAATGATTTTATAGCCCGTTAACTATGTTAATATGGATAGGGGTAAAGTATACATGGTTGTAAGAATGTGAGGAAATCAAAAAGGAGATAATGAATAGGCTAATTTATATAATTGTACTCACACTACCAAAACATTGAAAATATAGTATTATATACATTGATTATTCCAATAACATGTTTTTTTGTGTATTCTTGAAGGATGATAATGTGATATCCTACACACCACGATTGATTAATATCTAAAAGATGATATACATTATTCATGATATAGTACTAGAAATTTTGATTTTTCCTAGAAAATATTTCATCACAACATCAATGGTGAATAATTTGACATATATAACTATCACAAGAATCTAACGTACATATTAACAAATATGGAACTGAGCTTATGGAAAATAATATAATTATAGATAATAAAGTATTATGATTGATAAATGATTTCATTCAATGATTGGTGAACAAGGGAGATGAAAATAATAGCAGAAAAGATCCTTCCACACTATCTATAATGTGGTTAAAAGAAAACCCTCTCATCATGGATATAAAATGGATGGATTAGTAAATAATAATAACTGGGAATACATCCAACCTTACAATAATTATTTTCTAAACATATATTTCTTAAAATATGAAATACTCAAAAAGGGGTGATATAGAGTTACTATATAAGGTGAATGTAATAAATAATGGGAATGTACAAAAGAACAATATATATGATGACATTTTGATTTATCTCGGAAGATGTATTTCTGTGCCTTTATATAATAAAATAACGAATGATCTATTTATAAAATAAAATATATCTCCCTTTTCATCTATACTATAAGTACCATGATTTACCTTGATATTTTATAATTCTTCTAGTGGGAATAAATGAAAGATAATTGGGAATATATCGCATAGTATTTGGTTTTTCATCATATAATGAATAATGTATGACATACAAATAGATGATGAAACTATTAATTATAACTACGAGGTAATTTGATAATGTCGTTATCTACTTCATCACTGGTATTATAAAGTCATCAAATAGAATAAATGTGATATGGAATGAGGTGGATCGAATGTCAATGACATCCCATCTTATTATTATCCAAGAAGATCACTCATCGGAGAAACATGATAACTATATATAATGGATGTGGTGAGTATGTATGGAGTTTCAAATTTTGTAATAATTAATTATAATAATAGGTCAATATTTATTTATAAATAACAATTCAAGGTGTTTTTAGTAATGAATTAAATTTCAGAGTGGTCTATCACCCCAAAAATGATGGCCAATCTGAATGGATTATTAAAATGATTGAAAACATTCAATGATCCTCTTCACTTGAATTCAAAGGCTAATGAGATATTCATGACCAATTTTAGAGTATTCATATAAAAATAGCTTCTACTTGAGTATTATTATGGATACTTATGAAGGTGTATAGTGGAAGTGATGTTGAATTCCAACATGTTCAGATGTTATTAGTGAACAAAAGGTTCATTGTCCAGATCTGGTGAAAAAGATGATAGAAAAAGTTAAAGAATTTATAAAGATAGCAGATATTCTTAGATTCGGCCGAGGAGCAATGCTAACAACTATCATAGAGACATGGAGTATGATGTTGTAGACAACGTCGTCATTTTAGTATGAACACGTGAAATAGTAATGAGGTTTTATAAATAATTGTTTCTTAACACATGGTAAATTAGACCATTTGAATACTTGGTCAAATCGGAGCAGTGGCCTATCAGATAGCACATCAACTGAATGTGGATTAGGATTATGATGAGATTCAATTGTCACTCCATAAGAAGTACATACCTAACCCCTGACATATAATGAATCAAGAGGTGGAACAATGGGAGAGATACCAATCTTATGATGATATGCTGGTAAATAACATAAACTAAAGAGATACGTTCATATGCAATGAAAATACACTCTATGTAGAAGTATTGTGGAGGAACCGTATGTATGAAGAAGAAACATGGTAACCAGAGTATGTAATGATTGATAAATAATGCCAACTGTGTATGGAAAACGTTATTTTGGGAGAAAAATTTCAAAAGGTTGTAGAGAATGTTAACCCCAAACATTTATCATTTTAATTTTTCTTATTATAATAATTTCACATATTATAAATTAAATTTATCCAAATAGATATCATAATACAATATATATGAATCAATACTAAATTAAACAAGTGGGTTTTCATGATATTAAGGATCATATACCAATGAAGAGTAACATGATTATTGGAATAGTAATATGACCATTAGGAATATAAATCCTCACAAAATAATACAAATATCACATATTAGATTATGAAAAAAAAGTATATTATAAATTAAAATATGGTATATTTATATCATGTAATAAGTAAGTATATTTTTTAAAAAATGATAAAATATGTTTTAGAATTTTTATAAAATTTATTTGATTATATAAAAATTTATAACAAATATATTCATTTAGTATAAAATTAATTATCAAAAAATAAATTCCAAAATAAATATATTTTTATTTTAATTATAAGAAACTTTAATCTGAACTTAATGTATTTTCAAATGTTTCATAAAATACATTATAATAATAAAATTAATTTTTTTAAATAAATGATGATTTTAATTAAAAATTAAATTTATTATATATAGAAATTTATTTTCATAATATTATGTTAATTTTTAAAATAATAATGTGAAAACATTTCATATGTGATTTTCTTGTAATTTTTTGAAATACAAAAAATCTATGATGAATATTAACAATATTGTTTTCACATAACATGTGATACTTAAATTGCATCATTATTAATGTATTAGTGAGATAATCATTTCTAGAACACAGTATTTGGATATATTATATTTTATTTCAATTTTAACCATCAAAATAAAATAAAGTCATTTTCAATCTAAAAATTAACATCCAAAATCTAAATTCAATAGTGATTCCTTAAAATAATAATTCTTCATTTAATCAAATACCATTTTAAAAAATAATGTATTCGAATTATAACATATATTTAATGTCGTAAAATTTTATTTTATAATAATGTAGTATTTATATTTGAATATGATTCTATTGCATGTCTTATATTAGATATAATATAGTACAAAATATTTTCTTCCAAAAATACCACTCTCCCTATGTTTAAATAACAAAAAAATTTTCCCTATAAATAAAACTAATCCTTTTAGAATCACTGATAATGATCATAGTATTGAAATAATGATGTAAATGGTCAATATACAGGGGGTGAATTGTATACTTTAAAAATTCCTTCTGAACATTTGATGTTGGTTAAAATCTTTTATGTTTAACAAAGTTAAACAAGGTACATTCACAAGACCTATTAATTATACAACCATTCTTGATTCTGGAAATGTAGTTCTGAAAATGAAATTCGGGAAATGTGGTTCTGGAAATGAATCTTAAGAAAATTTTAAAACAAAGAAGATTATACCATAATGTGCATAAAATATCACTAATCAGAGTATACATGTTCAAGAAAGTACAATATAGTTATAATTTCCTTATCAATAAAAATATAGTGGAAAACAAACTTGAAACAATACAAGTAACTAGTATGAAATCTTTTATCCCAAAGAGTAGGGTATCCAACAACCTTAGATAGAGGTCCCTTGATTTATACATTCAAGAAATTCTGTCTTACCCACACCAGGGGATGCACTCAATACGTATTTCAGAGTTTATCTTGATATCCCCACAAGCCCTCAAACTTCATAGTTTATGGAACCACTTTCTTCTTATCTTCATATGCTCTCGAATGTACTAAACATCATTTAGAATCACATGAAGCAATTTTGAACAAGATTTTCAGCATGTACAATGCATGAAACTCACTCCCTTTAGAAATCACAACAACATATTTTAATCCCCATATTGATCAACGTCAGTTTGTCAGTTGTGAGCTCATATTTAAATGAACATCTTCAACAGTCGACTCCCTCCCCCAACGATCATATTATCCTTGGATTTCAGAGGGACATGTACACGTGTTAGTCAAACAATGGTTAGAAAATAACAGAATTCACAACATTGTTTTATACATATACCAATGGTATGAAAAATAAGGATTCCTAATAAAATCTAAACTTTCATTGTCTAAATTTTGAAGTCTAAAAATATTAGGAATCTATATTGCTTGAGTATTTGGATTTGGTATTTCAAGGAATTCAGAGTCAGAATTCTATAAAATTCATAGTTGGAATTTTGAAGAATTCAGAACATTAATTCAATGGAATTCGGAACATATATTCAAAAGAATTCAGAACCAGTATTATGAGGAATTCATAACATGAATTCAAAGAAATTAAGATCCTTAATTCACACGAATTTGGAACCTAAATTCTAAGGAATTTGGAACTTAAATTCTATGGAATTATGAACCTGAATTCTAAAAGAATTTGGAGTCTGAATTTCAGAGAATTCAGAGTATGAATTTTAGAGAATTTGGAGTCTGAGTATCAGGGAATTTAGAGTCTAAATTTCAGAGAATTTAGAACTCGAATTCGGATCCTTTAAATAGAATACTCTATATCTATGTATTTATAGAATTCTGAAGATTTAGATGTGAAATCAAATTTTACTCATAGGAATGAAAAGTTTTATATTTTAGAGAAACTTAAATATAAACATAGAAAACACAGTAAAGATAAATTTTACTTGGGAAAGGAAAATATTTCATTTTTAAAGGACATCATAAAGAAAATGATGTTTTTCTCATGATCGGGAGTCTGTGATTTTCAAAACATAAAGGAATAGAAAAGACATAAGGAAACCTTATTGACTCAACAATCACCACCAAACATGAAGGAATGGAAAAATCATAATGAACCCTTATTGACTCAACAATATCCCACATTTTGGAATGAAAAAACATCCATATAGAAAACTATATAAGGAAATAGACATTTTATGGACTTGTAAAAAAACATATCTCCCTTTACATATGGATCAAAGTGTATATGACTAAATACCCCTTTTTCTTTAGAAACCGTACTGATAATATTATGAATTTCATAAATGAGAGTTTTAATTTTATTTCATACAAAAATCTTCTTGATGAAAAAATCCCCCTTAGATGAACTACCACGTAGTGATATTTCTTAATTTCTGGATATTATTTTTGAGTTTCCATTCTCCCCCTTTGTGATTTTAAAAAATAAATATAGGGAATGAAAAAATAAATATTGTAACATAAATATCATTACTAGATATCAAATAAAAAATAACATCCACAATTTTCATTATGATTGGGAGAATATGTAAAAAAATGTAAATACAACAAAATATCAGATTTATAATGAAATTATATTTCCTTCTCCATTGGAATCAGATTCTACAAAATAGTCATTAGCTTTTTGAGTTCCTTGTGATCCTCCTCTACATGTTTGAGAATCTGATCCTGATCTTTAGTTTTATTTTCTTTGGCTTTGTTTTTTTCATCTTGAGCCCCAAGAACCTCTTCCTGATCTTTCAAGACTTCTTCCTGTTTAGCAAGATTCACTTATATCTCTATCTTGAGATCCCTTTATTTTTTAAACTCTGAATACTAGAAAATAACTTACCATTCAGATCTATCTCTTCTTTCTTCCAAGTATTTTTTTCATGTGATAGATTTTATTCAAAAGACTTGGTGAGATCCTTGAACTTGTTATCTTCGGTTTAAAATGAATACTTGACATTATCTTGATTCTCATCAAGAAATATCATGTAATCCATAGTTTTCGTTGACCATATAATCATCCTATTTCATGATATTTTGTGTGAATCATAGTTTATGAAAAAGGTTTTGATATCAGCTTATAGATTGATACACTTATCCACACAATAGATATTGAATTCATTTTTTGATTTAAGTTATTCTGAAGCATCTTGCATCTGGAGACTATGCTTTGAAGTAGAGGGATAGTTCTAGTATGCGTTTTCAAAGACCGGACTAAAAAATCATGTCCATGCGAGGATGATTCCGAATCTGAGAATTGGCTTGGTGAGGATTCTTTTTAAATATTAGCATCTTTCCTATTCGATGAAGCACCCACTTCTATATTATTTACCAATACTCTTCTAGATGTATCAAAATCCTCCTATTTTCACTTATCATCATTCAAAATGGCGTCTTCTTGATTGGGTGATTCGTGCTCACTATCATATGGTCGCATAAATTTATCTTCATCTATCTCTTACTTCTCATCTGATGCCGCATCATCCTATAGCTGACTGAAATCATGGTTAGAGATTTCTTCTTCAGACACATATTTCACTTCTAATCAACTCTTCTCATCTTTACCTAGGTTAACATGTTTTTAAGACTCAACTTCAGAGATTCAGAATTGTATTTTTTCAAAGGTATTTCTTAATCATTAAAATCCTCAACTTGATTTATCAAATCATCAGTATCACCAATCCCTTATTTTTATTCTTCATCCACTTCCTTTGGTTAAACTTTTTCTAGAGTAAAAAATTTCATTCCCGGAGTCTCTGGTAAAGGTTCAATCAGAAAGGATTCTGGTACCACAATATACTCGAATGCTTTCTCAACAGCCTTTAGAAGTGATTGAACAATTTGAACCACATACAACTTTTTCCTCTACTTCTTCTATTTCCCTTTCTTCTCATTCTCTTCACCTGCTTTTTCGTTCAAATATTTTTTCCTAGTAGGGTCAAAGCCAAACATTGGATCCCCTTATTTCTAATTTATATTGTCATCTCTCCACATTTCTACTACCCCATTAGGTTAATATTATTTATTCTATGGATTTAGGGGTGCTGACTAAGTTTCCATTACCATTGGAGTTTCTACCTTCTCTTCTATTTCGTTCACCTTCCTCTTCTTTCCACCCTTCTTAGTGGTTTCATCCATCTTCTTTTTCTTTGAAAGAGTTTAAACATCCTCTTCAAGAAAATCATATTATTCTTCGGATTTATTGGAAAAACTAATTTTCATCCTTCCCAACGTATCATCAATCAACAACATGACATTGAAATTACAAAATATAGAACATCAAGTAATTTTGAAGGATTCTAAACACTGAACAATCAACAATAAAAGATTATATTAATACATAATAATTTCAGATTCCAAATTCCCATTTTTTATATTCTCAATCATTATCAAAATATACATAACCAAATTTATGTTCCTTAGATTCACCATGAAATCCAAAATATTTATATCACTCTTATTTAGATTAACCATATCACCCTTTCTCTAAATAATGAATCCTTGAACCCATTATTCCAGAATCCAGAAGATTCTAGGTAGGTGAAGAATCTTCAATGTCATTACTTCTGATAGAAAAAGACTAGCCATTAATTTTTCGTTAAACAATACATCCTTCAACATCAGGTAGCTTGTGAGTAGAGAACTTAGCTTCCCCATCGTAAATAATACCAACCAAACTTTCAGCCATGGTGTAGGAAAGTGAATATGTCTTCCCATAACAATGGAATGAGAACATACTCATTACTTTTTCCTCAATGAAATTTAATGAATCAAAAAAATATACTAACAACTCCGGATATACCAAATCCTGAGCTTTTGGTTTTGAAATACATACACTCTCCCATAAATTGAATTTGAAATTATTGGAAATGATGGAGTCATATTTGGTTTAAATATTTGGATAAACTAACCATTATCTATATATATTCCATTCAGATATTGTCTTGATAGTCATCTTTTCATTCTGGGAGGAAGTTTCAGAAGACATTCAGATGTAAGGCTGTTCTGAGAAGTTTGCAACGGGCTTATGTAAGAAGGGAAGAGCTTCAACACATGTAGGCTTCAGTTCGATGTGGTATAACAAAGAGGGGTTCCTTTATATTGGTAATTCGTGAAATGGTTCATCTCCCATGATTGATCCAATATTTGAACTCATATTGAGAATATCCGAAGGTTGATATGATGTATGAAAAAGGATTTTGATTGAATATGATATTTTGAGGTATTTAAAAAAATTCAGATTTAAGGAAAAGTGAACTGAATAATTTAAAACAAAATGAAAATAACAATAGGTAAAATATTTTTATGAAAATTTTATGAAATGAAACATACCATTCATATTTCTAGGTAGATTATTCATAACGAGGAAAAGTTTTCATGATGATGTTTAGATTTAAAAAATACTGATTATGAAAACATTGACTATGACAATATCTTTTATGAAAATTATAAGTATAAAAATATTCATTAAAAAAAATTTAGACTATGTAAAATTTAGACTATAAAAAAAATTTAGACTACGAAAAAATTTTGAACAATGAAAAATTATTAGATTACGAAAAAAAAATTTTAACTACGAAAATATGTTACACTACGGAAAAATTTTGGACTAAGAATTTTTTTTTTAAAAAATATATAACAAAAAAATGTACTCCTCCAATGAAAAGGAGTTACTTAATGAATGGATATTGGTTTCATTAAAAAGTTAACTTGGAATATTACCTTTGGTTATCATTCAAAACTCCTGTTTAATGTATTCAAATCAATCGGATTGTAAAGATTTTGTAAAAATATTAGAAAGTTGATCTTTTCTTCTGATAAATTGAAGAATGATATATCTTTTTTGTGTGTGATCCCAAAGAAATTGATTCCTACTAGATTTTTTTTTCAAGAGAGTGATGTGCGGGGTTTTTACTTGAGGAATTTCACTAATATTATCACACAATATTTGTGTTTTGGTAAAAATCATACCATATTCTGTGAGTGTTTGTTGCATCCAAAAGACTTGAGCACAAAAACTTCCAGCTACTACATATTCATATTTATTAGTGGAATGTGATACTGTGTGTTACTTTTTACATGACCAAGAAACTAATGAATCTCTTAAGAAATGACATTTTCCAGATTTACATTTCCTATATATTATATATCCACCAAAGTCAGCATCTGAAAAAATAATTTAAAACAAAATCATTTCTAGAAGTGTAAAAGAGTTCTAGATCCAATGATCCCATTAATTAGTGAAAAAACCTTTTCACTGCCTTTAAATATAATTCCTTAGGATTTGATTGTTATCTTTAACATAACCATACTGAAAGATTTACATGAAGAAGACTAGCTATCAAGTAATGTATAATTCTTATCATACCTATAAAATATGTTTGATCTACTGGTTTCCCAGCATCATCAAGATCAACTACATTTTTCATACCAATGGTAGTACTAATACTCTTAGTTTTGTCATATAAATAATTTTTACCAAGATCATTAATATTATTTTTTTGGGATTTATAGATTTTTTATGGTTTTTGAGAAATTTGAAAAACTTGGAAAAATGTTAACTCACCCATCATACTCATTTCAAACTATGATTTCATTAGATATGCAATGGAATCAGTTAACAATTGGCTGAGTCGAACCAAATATAAGATCATCTACATAAATTTGAACAATCAAAACATTTTTCTTATCTTTCATTATAAAAAGTGTTGGATCATTATTTCCCTTAACATAATTATTTTAAAGAAAAAATCATGTATGTTTATCATAATAGGCTCGAGGGGCTTGTTTGAGTAAATAAAATGCTTTGGTATGTGTGAAAACATGCTCAGGATGTTTTGTAATTTCAAAACCTTGAGGTTGTTCAACAGAAAAATCCTCATAAACATAAGATTTAATGAAAGAAGATTTCACATCCATTTAAAATAGTTTGAAATTGAAGAATACTGCAAAGGAAAGTATAATAAAAATAGATTCAGGTATATCTACTGGAGAATATGCTTCATCATAGTCAATTTATTCTTGTTGATTATATCCTTTAGCAACTAATCTATCTTTATTCCTTAATATTATTACATTTTCATGAAACTTATTTTTAGAGACCCATTTTACTCCAATAACAGATGTTTCCTTCAGTCTATTAACCATGGTCCAGAATTTATTCCTTTCAAATTCATTGAGCTCATCTTGCATAGATTATATCCAATAATCATCATATAGTGCTTCATCAGTGCTTTTTGTTTCTAATTGGGATAGTAATGCAAGATATTCTACTTAATTTCTTAAATAACTTCTAGTCCATACATGATGATTTACATCACCAAAGATACTATCAGTAGGATGGTTCTTTTGGAAATGATGGTTTTGGTTTTGTAAAACATTTTCATCAACGTAGTGTTGGAAATCTTCTGGGGTAAATGCTTCAGAAAATTTTTCTTGAACATTATATTTATCATAAATATCTTCTATCAAGGGTTAATGATCAGGTTTTGAAAACACATACAAATATATAGGTTGAGGATGTTAAAAAACCAATGGTTCAGTTTCATCAAATTTGACATGTATTTTTTCTTCAATAGTACATGTATTTTTATTGAAATCACTATAATACATAGAAGTTGTGGAGTATCCTAATAAAATTACTTCATCATATTTTGGTGCGAATTTGTGTAGATAATATTTATTATTCCTAATGAATAACTTGAAACCAAAAACCATGATGTTGGAAATCCTAGGATTTCTATTATTCCTTAATTCATAAAGTGTTTTATTTAAAAAAGGTCTAATCAAAACACTATCTATAGTATAACAAGTAGTAATTATAACTTCATCCCAAAATATTTTGGCTACCAAATATTCACTCAACATAGTTTTTTATCTATTAATTAATTCTATTTCTTCTTTCAACAACACCATTTTGTTGGGGCGTTCTTGGTGTTGATAAGTTATGAGTAATTTTTTTTCTACTAAAAAAATATTCAAAATAAAAATTTTGAAATTCACATCCACGATAACTATGAATAGATAAAAAATGATGGTTCTTCACATTTTTAAAATGGGCTCTAAAAATATTGAAATAAATGAAAGCATCAAGTTTATTTTCTAAAAAATAGACACATGTAATTCTAGTGTAATAATAAACTATAAAGAATACATAATATTTTCCTCAAATGCGTCTAGTTATTGTTTGGCCAAAAGGATCCATGTGAACTAACAGTAATGCATCAGTAGTTGAGACTTCTCTGACTAAATTTAAAACATTATTTATCTTGATTTCTATATTTATAAGGACAATAAACATTTGAAGAATCAAATATAAGCTCCAATATATCCTTAACTAATCTTTTCATAGAGATTTTTCTTAGGTTCCAATGGTTAAAGTGTCCTAACCATCTATGACATAACCAAGAACGATCTACCATTGCACTAGGGAAATGTAGATCTTGGATTCTAAGGTCTTAAATGTGTATTTTTTAAACATTATCATGCCTATTAAGAGAAAGAATTAACTCATACATGGAATTTTATATTGAAAAATTGCCATTCCTAAAATTCAAAAGGTATCCTTAATCACATAATTTACTTATGGTAATGAGGCTGTGATTAAGACCCTTATAGATAAAATATTTTAAATCAACATTTTTCTATGAAGAACAATATTAAATATACCAATAATTTGTCCCTTGTCATTATCTATGAAAGATACTTTTCCCCATTTCTTCCTGATAATATTTTTCAAAGATGTTTTTGTTACCAATCATGTGATGAGAACATCCACTATCAATGTACAATGTATTGCGGCCGGTAATATCATTATTTTCATGAAAATATGAGTTTTAGACTTTTGTAATCTGATCATTCTTGGATACAGAATCATCAGAATGAAAAGTTTTAGGAATCCAGATTTTCAAAGAAAATTAAGCTTTATTAAAACCTAAATTCTGAGTTTTCTTTAAGAATAAATTTATTTCCCAATTCCCACCACACTAATACTTATTACAGATGGAGTACTTTTAGGAACAAAATAATTGTTACTAAAAATTAGTTTTCAACTAGTACAACCAAAACTAGAATTATTAATTTGAGGAAGAATTTGAGAATACATCTTATAAAAATTTTCCTTAACTAAGGTATTGTTTGAAAATAACTTCCTCAGGGAAAATATTTCTGACTATTGACTTAGAACTAAATTAATATCCTTAAGAAAATTATATATATCACAAGAGTTAGGCTTGAAAACATTTTCCTTAGAATTTTCTTTTTCTAGATCTTTAGAATATTTATCCTTCTCAAAATTAACATCCTCAAGATTTTTTTAATACATTCAAAATCAAGGGTTTTCATATCATGATCATTAGAAATATCTAATATTTCCATAGTAAGAATTGAAGTCCTATAATTTTACTTATCAATCCTGTTATTTACTTTAGAATTTTCATTCTCAAGAAGAATAGAAATCCTAGAAACTTTTTCATAGGTACGTTAGGTATTATCATCATCAGAAGGAGATTCATCATATGATGATTGATAATATTTACTATCACTATAATTATAATTGAATGATACATTTCTTCTAGATTCAACATTGTGAACCATTTCCATTAGATAATGATTCTCAATAGGTATCATATCAAGTAATCAAAAATTATTCTTTCCAGATGATTCATAATAATAGGATTCATTAGAAGAGTCTCCACCACTTGAACTCCAATTGTCATTTTCATTCGAAAAATTCTCAGCTTTTCCTACTAGTACTTCTTTCAATTCTTTTTAGAATTATTTTCCTTTATATGTTTTCTCTTAAGCGACGGAAAATATGGACTAATATTCCCTGCTCTCTTGCATCCATAACAAGTGAATTCAGAGTCTTTCTTATGATTTAATTATTTCTTCTTATATCTATAAGGAATGTCTTTATTTACTTGTCTATTGTTCTTCCTTTGAGCAAGATTAGCTAGTTCATTATCATAATAATCACATTCACTAGATTCAGATAAAAAAGTGACCTACGTAGATTTAGATCTTACATCTCTCTCAGGATTCTTTGCTTTCTGATGATTAGAAATAGTTGTAAAAGCAACACTTCTATTCCCATTATTCTTCATAACATTGTCAGCATCTCTCTTCATTCTAGTCTCATATTAATGAAGAGTTCCAAATATCTCATCAGAAGTTATGTTTGAGACTTTCTTATTCTCATCAATATCTATTCTCTAATATTTCCACTCATTAGGCATGATGTCTATAATCTTCTCCACATGGGCCTCATCATCCAATACTTTTTCACCCATGGATTGAACATTGTTGAAAATAGTCATAAATATATATTTTACCTTACATATAGGTTCTCCATAAGGAATGAAAAAAGCATGGTACTCATCTCTAAGCATAGGTCTTCCAGTTTCCATGACATTAGAAGTTCAAAAATTAGTTACTTCAAACTTATTACAAATATATTTTGTAGCAACACAAGAAACAATTTGTCTATATATATTCATAGTCAAGGAACAAAACAATGTCTTTTGTATATTAGTTTTTACTAGATATTATAACTTTTTTTGACTAGTAAATGATCTCACTTCCTTATTAAGAATCTTGTAATATCCAGTAATAATAACACATTTTTCCACTACTGTATTAATTACAAAAGTCTTCATATGATATCTCTAATATTCATAATCATTCCTTTCAAAAAAAGATAGTCTAGTAGGATTAAGATTTTCAATTGAACCAACATTCATTCATGCAATCTCAATGAAAAAATCATTCCACCCAAACTAGTTAATAATAAATTTTCTTAAACAAGTATTGAAAATATCCTAAGCATAGAAAATATTTAACTATGAAAACATTGAGCATGAAAACTTATATATGAGTATATGTATTTCAGATACCTCCTCAGATACCAATTGTAGGATCTATTATACTGATCGTAGTATCGATACAGTGATGTAGATGCTCAATATACAAGAGGCAGTGATTTGTATTCATAAAAAATTCCTTTGCAACCATTATAGTTGTTTAAAACCATTTATGTCTAACAATGTTAAGAAATGTAAATTCAGCGTACATCTATTTTCTACTAAATTTATTGATTGTGGAAATGTAGTTATGAAATTGTAATTCCAGAAACGTGGTTCTAGAAATGAAACTTAAAAAATGTTTACTATGAAAAATATTCTACCATAAAATGTATAGAATCTCACTAGTCAGAGTATAAGTGTACAAGAACATAAAATATAGTTATACATTCTTTATCAATCAAAATACTACGTAAAAAAGTTGAAACTATACAAATAACATGTATGAAATCATTTAACCCAAAGAGTAGGGTTTCCATATACCATTGATAATATTCCCTTGATATGTACTTTTATGAAAGTCTGTCTTCCCCACACCAGGGGAAACCCTTGATAGGAATTTTAGAGTCTGTATTGCTATCCCTGAAATCCATCAAACATTACGGTAGTCAAAACCACTATCTTCCTATTCTCAGAATCCCTTGAATGTACTTAGAAACATTCAGAGTATCACAAAGCAATTCTGAAAAAGATTTTCAGTATACACAAAGAAAGAAAGTCTCTATCTATGTAAATCACATCAACATCATGTAATCTATAGATTTATCAAAATCAGTTCATTAGTTGTGATCTCATTCAAATGATCTCTTATTTATAGGCACATCTTCAACGGTTGACCCACTCCACCAACGATCATATTTTTCCTTGATTTTCGGTGGCACCTGTATAGGTGTTACTCAAACAACTGTTATTATAAAAAATAATGCATGACCTCGTTTTATATATATATATAAAAGGTAAGGAAAATAAGGTTTGATTAGTAAAATATAAATTTTTAGATTCTAAAATTCAAATTCTAAAAACAGTCATATTCTATATTGCTTGAATATTCATATTCTGTTTTTTAAGGATTTGGGAGAAAAAATTCTATAGAAATAGGAGTATGAATTATGAGGAATTCAGAACCGGAATTCTGAGGAATTCGGAACCTATATTCTTGGGATTTTGGATAATGAATTCTAAGAAATTTAGAACCTGAATTTTCAAGATTTCGTAAATTGAATTCTATGGAATTCGAAACCATAATTCTACGGAATTTCAAACATTAATTCTAAGAGAATTTGGAGTCTAAATTTTACGGAATTCGAAGTCGGAATTTCAATGAATTTAGAACCTAAATTCGGATCCTAAAAATAGAGTAATCTATATCTATTTATTTATATAATTATGAGGTTTTAGATGTGTAAAATAATTTTACACTTAGGAATAAACAGAGTTAGATTTTAAGGAAACTAGAATATAAAAAAGTAAAGCATGGTAAGGATCAATTTTTCATGGGGAAGGAAAATTTTACATTATTAATGGAAATCATAGGAAAAAAGATGTTTTACTTAAAATAGGGTGTCAGTGATTTTAAAAACATAATGGAATGGAAAATTCATAAAGAACCCTTATTTTCTCATCAATCTTCCCCAAACATAAAGGAATGGAAAATTCATAAGGAATAATTATTGACACAACAATACCACCCATTAAAAATAAATATATATTTAAAAATAATTCAACTTATTCTTGTTAGAAAACCTAGGCTTGTTATGGAGCCATCTAACTTTAATCGTTGAGGGATTTAATGTTTTATACAAGAAAACCCACAAAGAGGAAGTAATATGTATATGTTAATCATTTTCTATTTTGTTCTTCTCATTTTTATAATTCCAAATCCTTTTGAAAACAATATATTGTAAAATTGATTAATAATTATGTTAAATTTATAATAATTATGTTAAAATAAATCAAGTATCACATAAATAAAGTAGTTGGGGTATGGAATAGTTATAAGAACCCCGTAATACTACATGAAAAAGTTGGGTTCAAAACCCATGTGACGCATGTACAATAGTGGTACTATAGCAGTGGTGGAACTGTAGATCGGCAGTAGGGCACTGTAGTGGTGACATGTACAGTAGCGGTGGAAGGGCACTGTAGTGTCGGCGAATACTGTAGCAGCTAGGTTACTATTCACAAAATGAGCCCTAGGCAAAACAAAATTAGCCCTACGGGCTATGTAATGGGATACATGCCCACTAGGCCTTCGGGCTATGTAATGGGTCTCCCTCTACCCAGTTAAAAGACGTCTTTTCTTTGCATTAATAATAAAATTAGGCTTCGACCCCAACCATAAAAAAATACAGTATCAGATAAATATGACATATGTAAATTTCATACTCCCATTTCCCTCACTTCAAAAACTATTTTTGTAATGTTTTCTTAACTACCTACACAACAATTTTCAAGACCATACTTATAAGAACTTTCATGGATAGATAATATTAATTATTTATAATCTAAAAATTTATAATTAAAATTATTTTATGATTTTGGAGTTAATTACATATTCTTATAAAATCCTATGAATGAAAATATAGAAAAAATGGAAACTTATGTTTTATAAAAAACATGATATAAAAATGCATAAATTTATTTAATGGAGAATTTATAAATATAATAAAATCATTATAATTGATAATTATTATTATAAATTTCATTATTTATCTCATGAATAATTGATTTTAAAAACCAATTTTCTTTATTTAGGAGTCTTGAAATAGTTCAAATAATGTGTGAATTAATTTAAGGGGATTTTTTAAGACAACTACCATTCCATGGGGTTTTTTTCATTAGTAAAAAATCTAGTAAGGATAATAATATAATTTTGATTAAATTACATTTTTATAATTCATTATTTTTTGTTTTTGGGATGTTAATTTTTACTATGACTGTTTATTTCAAATCCAATGAATTTAAAAAATGATTGTTCAGTAAAAAAATCATTAAATTATCTTGATATTGTATCTACTCCCGTAAAAAATGGTTATTTTTAAATCGATTTTGTTATTACATTCATTTTTTCGATCCTTGAAGTTAATTCATGATTTTTATCTTTATAAAATACTTATAAATTTGATTCTCTACCATGTGTTTCCTTCCTAAAATTGTTTCATATAAGTTCTATTTGAAATGAAAGATTATGTAAATGTTATGAAGTGATGGGTTGGCCTATAATTATATATGAATTCAATAAAATGTGTAATTTGATATATCATTTGAAATAATTTGAAATATGAGTGAATACAATGATATTATTTAAAACAAATTATGATTATTTGTATATCTTATCTGTCAACACGATGTTATATTTGTTTAAAACTTTGTTTGGTATTTGACCACTAGGATTAGTTGTCTCATTTATATACATTTCTAAATTCAATTATATTCTATTATCATTCCCATCAAGATTGTTATGATGATACTATGGTAATAATAATAATAATAATAATATAATTATTATTCTCACTGATGTAATATTTATTCATGTCCTAATTTTCCCTATTAAATTAATTTTAGCTCACCTCCTTAATTGAATAATATCATTTAGTTAATAAATGTACAAAGTGAATGGTAGGGACATTATGAATCTAGTTAATATGTTTGTAAATAATAATTATTTTTTATTATGAAAATTTTATTTATAAAAATAATATTAGATATATACTAAAAATGTGGATCTGATATATGAAAATATAATATGTTTTTTGTTTTTAATTTGAAGTAATATGAATTCCAGAAAAAGTATGGTCACTATATGAATCAATATTATTAATAAATTTATAATAGAATACCATTTACATGTTTTCATGAGATATATAAATAAATATATAAGAGGTAAAAATGATTAGAAAATAGAAAAAACATAACAATAATAAAATTATTCATAATATGTAATTATTTCACAACATTTAAAAGAGTCTACCAATAGAATATCACCAAGGTTTTTGAAATAAAAATAAAAATGTTATTCACAAAGGTATCATAAAACAAGTCACCTATGGGGATTAAATATATTACCCAATTCATTAGACAAATATCAGTCCACACCACTAATATTTAATAATTTCAGGTGAGCCACAAATATCATAATTAATCATTTTGATTAATTTACTGGGGAAAATGTTTTCCAGGTTTCTTATCAAAATATTCATATAAAAAGGGCCTAAATACATGATCTTTGCATAAATTTTAACCTAGGAAAATAAATTTCGGTTTCATATTTATCAGTAAATGAATAAATAATTAATTGTTAAATATATTTGCATCCCCATTGAATTAGAAATTTTTTTGGGTATTCAAATTAGAACGAAATAACAATTCCTCATGAAAATTGGGATATTTGATATGTAAATTCAACAGCATGAAATATATAAAATATTGTTTTTTAATTGGTAAAATGAGTGTGAAATTTTTTATAAAATTAATAAAATATTTTTCTTATAATAATTAGATAATTTAATATGGATAAATTAACATTAATTTCTATTTTTAATATATTCCTCAAAAATAGAACATGAATTGAAAAAAGAGGTTAATATTTTCTATTTATACGATGAGTTTTTCCTAAAACACGAGGATGGAAATTTGAGGGATTTATGAAACATTTGGAGGACACCATGGGCGGATAAATATTGAAATCTTCATGGAAAACAGATTGATAGGGGAAAAAAATTTGAAATAGATGTGTATTTATAGAAAAAAGTTGACTAATTGTCTAATAATTTCCAAATATAGTTCATAGAAAATAGGTTTCTAGAAAATTCAAAACAACATTAATATCCAAGTTTTTCTAATTTATTATGAAATTATGGAGATATATTATGTAATTTTAATCCACTAAAAATGGAGTTTTTTTTTACAATTTTTTCTTTCAAATGTCATGTTTCCAAAAATCAATGTTTAAAAAAATTATATTTTCTAATTTAGACATTGGAATTTTACTTATGGTTTTAAAATTTCAGGGAAACAAATTAATATATTGAATATTATTAAAATAACATGTTTAAGGACATGGGTAATGTTTTATAAAAATATTAAATCATTATGAAAAAATATTATATTTTAGAAATATATCAAAAAATTTCCCTTACATAATATTTTTATGATGATTTAAATTTAAATGTTATTTTTTCATAATATTTATCTAAATATGATAATTTTAACTTTTAAATAAAAATCACCTATTTAATTAAAAAATAATAATTCAAGGTGTTGTAAAATTTAAAACCCTAATAAAAACATATCCATGGGATTACAAAAATTATTTAATCATTTGAGTATAGATGATAATGTGTTATAATATTATAATATTGAACTAAATATTATTACGAATAATTTAGGATTTTATAAAATTATATAATATTTCAAGAAAAAATAATTATGTTTTATGTGACTCCCAATATCAAATAATCAAAATCATTTCAACATAAAATATTCCATATTATGAAATAATATTCTATATAGGAAGTTATAGAATAATAATATTACTATTACAAATTAATTAACACTTTAAATAATTATTATATGCACACGTAACCCCATATTACAACCACGTACATGATAAGGGTACGGTGTGTGATGGTTGATGTTTTATGGGGTGGCTCAGTTAACATCGAATGAGTGGAATCTCTACTAACATGAAATTCTCAAATAGGATATCATGTTTAATATTCACATATTGAGTCTTGAATTGGTTGTGGTCCCGAGTAAGCCCTAATGATGATCCCTAAAACTTTGAGAAATCAAATTGGCATGGTCTAGGCCATTGATCTTCTTTTTTTTACAAAATTAACATTTTTCATTTGTAAATATTAACACTAATTATAAATTTAAAATTATTAACCAATGTTATAATCTCCAACAATCATATTGACCAGCTGTCATTTCATCATCTAATACCAATAGTCATATTTATCTTTATACACAATAAATATAATTTCATTCATTGGCTAAAAATGCAATGAAATTAATATTGTGGTTATATAATCATTTTTATTTTAATTTTGTTGGTTTAATAATATATTTTTTTAATTTCAATATAATTTTTTTGGTGGAGAACATTCTAGAATATCAGGGTGATCCATAATTTCCTATTTCTAGCGATGTATATTAAACATGTTCTCTAGTATTATTGATTTTCAATTTCATTGTTTCATTATAGAATAATATAACGATCTTTATTAATTATATCAATGTTTTTGGTGTCTCATTATTTTTAAATTTTATAACATTTTATATTATTTAACAAAAATTTATTCAAGAAACACGTATCATTTAAAATATTTGGGTCATTACAAATCCTTTCTCCAATGTACAAAAAATCCCAGAAATGGAATATATGAATAAAATCTTGTATAAGATAATGATATCAAATTAAAAACTCTTAATACTATAAAATTGGTAATTGAACTATTTTTTTATTGACAGAAAGTACATTCCCCATCCACCCAAGCTGTAAATTTGAAATCGAGAATCACTCAATCAATAAAGTGAGTGATTTAATAGGACTAGAAACATGATAAACAATGTAAAAACAATGTGGAAAAAATTTATGAAAGATAATGTAAAAAATGTATGAGCCACAACCAAAGAATTATACTAGTAGTGATATGGAAAAAATTATGATAGATAAATGTTGTGTTATATTTCCACCAATAAAAAAGGAATATGAAGATGGAATCATCTAGTCCTTATGATATGTGGTAATAAACCCACCATATCCTTGACATCAAACTATAACTCGATAAAAAAACTCACCTCTTCCATGTAGAGAATTATATTTTCCTACACTAGAATACAATACAATTTCAAAATGATTCCAAGGGAATGGGTAGAGTGAACAAAAAAATTTAACTATTATCGCACACATGTTATCTATATATAGTAATTATACAATTATCCTAATATTATCAAATAAATGATAAAAACCATGATATTTACTTAAAATGTTTTAAATCTAAATAATTTTACACAATTACTCATTTTTATAGATCAATAAAATATAAGTAAAATATCATAAATGTATAATTCTGATAGATAATATTTGATTCCAACAAAGAATGGGAATAAAATCAATATAGATCTTTAGAAAAAAATTATACCACCCATATGATTAAAATTATCTGTATATCTAGGTCACTCATACCATAATAATTTAAAATTATTAGTTCAGTCTCAAGTACCTAAGATATATTGAATAAGGGAAATAAGAACACCACAATAGTGAACCCTATATAGTATCAAGATCAGGATCCTAGAAACATGAACTGTGGAATTGGGGAACATAAAACAAGTTATCCAACTTTATTAAATCAATGGAATCTGGATAATACCAAAAATTTGACCAAGGATTTAATGGATCCAATGTTTGGAAAACATTAATAAGTTCATAAATGATAATAATATTTGTTTATATTCCAAACATACCATTATTATTAAAATAAAATATTACTAAAAATCCATTTCACACGACCATGAATATTCCAATTTAGTTTCACTAAACTTGATGGAAAATCTTATATTAAAAAAACACAATTTTTGAAGAAATATAATTCAATCTTGAAATGTATTTTTTAGAAAAATTTATATGTTGAATAAGAATAATGGTTAAAATGATATATGCCAGAGAAAAAATTTCCTTCCTAAAACTCATTTCATAGACCGACCATATTTGTATCCACACTCTAATAGAATAAATATAATAACACATAACAACCTGTCATAGAATAGTACATGATTTTCCATAAACAAATCATCATGAGAAAAAATCATAAAAATTTCAAAAAACAATATCGAGATAATAATTAGAAGATATAGGTATAAGGAAAGAGCTATAGTCACCAAAATCTATCATGGAATGGTCTACCTGGTTTTGGGTGAAATACAATGAAATGAGAAATAATTACATCATAGTGATACACTAAGGTCTTCTAGGAACCCAATGTAATTCCATATGAATGTCTTATATTGTGAGGATTTGAGATCTTATACCAATCCAAAAAAACATAAGACTATTGTGTATCATTGTCCACCAATAAAAAAATTAAAAGAAGACCATTTCATGATGCATTTCCCTGTTCAATTCCATACTCACCCAAAATAGAACTAGTAATCCGAATTTCAATAGAGGATCTCTCCTAGATCCTATTTAGTCATGTTCTGTCTAATATTTATCTTACTAACCAAGTTGAATCTATCACTAAATTAAAATAGTACACAAAAAATGGTCACTTGAGCCTCCAATATAAATCTCTCATCCTCTCCATATCCACATCTCAACCCAGAGGCTCTATACTTACCCCTCACACCCATGTTATATCCATGACGGAAATAATGTTACAAAAAACAGTCCCTAAATCCCCAATTCATTCTTCATCATACCAACTTGTGATCCACATCCAAAATTATATAATGGACTAAACCAAATTCCATAGATCCCTAATAATTAAATAAAAGACTCCAATATAATTAAAAAATCAACTTAGTGGTTCAATTATGATAAATATGGTAGAACCACTACCAAAATATCAAATTCACAGCTATCGACTCCATGGAACAACATTAATCCATACGATGTAGCTGGAATTATCCCTTTCATACTCCACGAAGAAACTCTTATATTTCCCTTGAATCACCATGCCTAAATCAACATATATAAATAATTAATAAGAGATCATACATTTTACTTGAATGTAAATAATCATTTTTATGATATTATCCATATGGATCTCTATATATATCCAAGAAGCACTATAGGTATATTCATTAATATCCTCAATAATCATATAATCTGATAAAAGTGATTTCTCATAATGGAACAATGATCACATTCCATGTACATATCACTTGGTTGAAATAATTATGTAGGAATGGGTGTACTTCAAATCTTCAAATAATTAAATTAGCAATATTGTATTTCATTTTGCGGATTCATTACATGTCCTTATATAGAGTACATATCAATAATTGTTTAAAAGATGTAATGTTTGATATTATGAATAAACCATTAATAATATTTTTCTTTTTAATGAATATAAACATATATTCAATGTTACATTAACTACATTGGTTATAATTTATATTTATGATAAAAATTTATCCAAAATAGTTATAAGTAAACTCCATATAGATAATATAACAATTTTTCACAATTATGTTTTTGTATTTCTAGAGGAAATAATTTTATTCACATGAATATTGGTGATGAATTTTTATTACTATTAATATCTTTAAAAAACATATTTTAATGACTTTATATAGGACTACCATGATTATATTTAAAAAATTTATAAAATAGCTCAATGAGAATTTTGATAGTTGATCCATATGCCTATATGAATCACAATAGGGCTAACCTGTTATTTTTACTAAGAAGCATGATGGACCAATATGTCTTTTCATTTATTATCATGAACATAACAAGATGACCATCATGAACAAGAATCTACTACCCCATATTGATGAATTGACTAGACAAAAATTTGGATAACAATAATTTTTCTAGATCAAAATTCATTATAGATATTATCAAATATGATTAAAGAAGTTGGCTAGCCCCAGTGAAACTATTGATACCTGGTTGGTGAATTATGAATTTATTGTGATTGAAACTAGACGTACAAATTCAACTGAAATTTCTATATATTAGACAAAAACATACTTTATATATTAGTTTGATCGGTTTCTTGTAGAAATTATTAATGATAATATAATATTATTAATGTGTATTTAAGATCATTAAAATAATTTAAAATAGTGAGGATGACTTTATAGATGGATAATTTTTTTAATAAATCAAACTAGTTTTATTTTTTTATTAAATGTTTCATTCTATAATATTTTAATATTTAGTCTATTGGTATCAGTCGACACATTAAATATTAATGTTGGATGAATTTTTTTTAGACCAACCATGGTGATAATGATCTATATATTTCACTGGTTCCTTGAAAAATATCAATGTATTATTTTATGGCTATTACAAATATCTAATCAACTCACCACAGTGACTCTGATTGATTTACATTAATGTGGATGGAGGAATGGGATGAGAATTTCAATGAGGTGTAAACAATATTATCCAATTCACCTTTTATCAGTCTACCCTATAATGGATATGGAATTCAGATATATTTTATTTCAATATGTAATGGACTATTATATATATATATAATAATTTATTTTTATTGTATTTAATACTCCACTTGTATCTACATTATGGAAATTAAATGAATATGTTTTTTGAGTAGGAAGATATAATTTTTGAGACAATGATATGATGGAATTATCTCTATGGTTAATGGTGTAACATATGTTCAAATTATAAAATATTGAAGTATGTATTCCCATAGAATGACATGATAATTCACTAGATAAGATGCATGGATATTTTTAATGGTTACGAACCATTAGTTCAATAACACAAGGAGGATGAACATTAGGTGGATAATGAACAATGTTTTAAAGGCCACAAAAGTACTGCCATGAAAAAGATTTATTGATATCCAATATTTACCGATGTATAGAAGATTGATATTGAAATAATGAGTTAATGAGATATTTGCTAAAATTTTACAAATGGATGTTAAAAAATCCAACTATGTTATGTGTGAATAAGAAATGATTGAGGGTGTATAACAATAGAATAAGGGGAAATTCATATTATGGGAAGTCAAGAGTTTGATTGAATGATTGGATTTAAGAACCATGTATTTTTTAATCAATACCACACATCAAGAAGGAGATATTGGACATAGTTCATAGTTTTTCATTATATATTCATCCATGATTTATGATATGTATATACATTAAAATAAGTATTTTAACTTGATTAATATAAAATGCTATATATAAGAGTATGTATACTAATGCTGATTTTTTAACTGATATAATGCTGAGAGATATATGTCTATGGGGGGGTCTCTACCATTACCAAATTCAGAATACAAATTTAATGAAAATATCATGGATTATTAACCCATGACCCCTAAAACATCTTATGGTTATAATAATATTTTGGTTATACTCAAACTCCATATAATTTTATCAAATTTTATATCTATTAGAATTTATTTATCTATTGATCATCTTACTCAGATATACATTATGGTAGTTGTGAGATTTCATCATGTAATAGACACAATTTTATTCGATCAGTATTTGAGGTTTACCTTCATTATTATGAGATGTATTCCAAAGTTTCAATAAATAGATAAATGTTATATTATTATAAATCTTACTAAGACATATGTTCAGTACCATTAAAGCAGTTAAACGTTATAATAAATTTTTATATCATTCACTATAAATTTTAATGGTGTTTCTGATCAATACAATTTTTTTTTAACTTTATTAAATTAATAACATTAACATAAGAGTTCATATGGAAGTTTGTAAAGACATATATTGAATTATTTAAAAATGATGAAGCATTATTGAATGATGTTGGAGAAATAAATCCATTAAAAATTTATCTAGTATGAAAAAGGAGAGAGAATTTACATCTATCTAGTAATACATTAAGGATGATCAATGATGATATAAAAAAATATTATTATTGTCATTAAAAATATTTATATTTTAATGTCAGTGATAACATATTCTAATCAATATATATATTGGATGTGTATTTGATATTTTTAAAGAGGTAATATATTATCCATATATATATATATAATCCCATTGAAAACTGATTATCATATCTAGGTGGATTTTTATCTCTTTGAAATAATAATGAATATCTCTATTATTCAAAATATATTCAATATATATAACATAAGGATGCATATATCTAATATTATTTTATATAGAATCCAGAGGTCAAACCAATGGAATATGATATCTCTTATGAGGAACAAGGCATGGATATTTGCGATCAAATTGTGAATATTTCTTTCCAAAGGAAAACATCCCTAGTCAATGTATTGGGGAAATATGAAAATATATACAATTATATTTAGGAACCTAAGGACTTTATGAGGATTATGTGTCCTCACTTCATTGAATAATATGAATGAAATATAAGGGGGAAATTATATTAGGGTTGGAATATTTTAACACCTCAATATAATAAGATATATTTCTATTTAACTTATTTTAATTTAATTTAAGATATTCTTTACACATAAGACCATGTATATAAAAACTAATATGTATTAATTAATTTTTTTTAAAATATGATTGTTATAAATGTATTTTATGAAAATATCATTTTCATTTCATGTATTTAAAATATGAATGTATTTTTTTCATTACATAAATAATTTAATTATATACATTTTTTCATATATTCCAATAATTTTCATTTTGAATCAGTATTGAAATTTAATTTTGAATAAAAAAAATTTTATATTTCAAAATTATTTTTTCCTTGGAACATTTTTTATTATTATTTCTGATTTTATTAAAATATATATTTAACTATTATAAAACTTTATCTTTTTAAAATTTAATACCAAATTTGAATTACTATGTCTAAATATGTTCATTTTTAATCATTCAATTTTTTATCATAAATATATCATTAAAATTCCATTTTCCACTACAATATTGTAAACATTTTAATAGGGATAGAAATAAAATTATATGGTTTAAAATGAAATAAAAAAATTTCTAAATAGAATTTTCATTCTATATTATTGTACAATATAATCTCCATGTTAATTTTGATTCATTTTTTTGGATATAGATTCATTTAATAAAATGACAAAATATTTTATTAATTTGAAAAATCAGAAAATGCCCTCGGAATCACTTATAAAATAAAAGTGCATCCCATATCTTATAAACACCTGAGATGGCCCATAAAATATCAAATTTTATCTAAAAAAATTTCATAACATACCTCCCCTTCTGTTATATTTAATCACTATATTATGAATCATTTAGTTATACCCCTATTGAGGTTTTCTCTAGATGAATAATTTTTCATACGTAACCACTTTATGTTTTTTTAATTTTTCCACATTCACTAATTAAATTTTATCATTAATAAAAGTATAAATCCAATACAATAAATTTCATAACAATTATATTATTCTTATTTCATACTAATTTACAATATTCATTAGAAAATCATGGAAATTTTTGTATTTCTTATGTGCATGTGTAGACTAATAACTCCACATAAATGTTTGAAAATTTACAATCAATGAATAATATGCCTATTTAATATGATATATTTAATGAATACACACATATATTAATATATATTATACATATGATATATTTATGATGATTTAATGATAAAATTTAATTTAAATTTCATTAGTTTATTTTGTGTGAAAGATGAAAATGAATTCATTTATATATATGGGATATAATTTTACAAAATAATGTCATTATTTTTTCAATCTGAACCATTTATAGATATTAATATATATATATTTTCAGATAATATATTTAGTGTAGAGGCCCGACTCTAAAATTCATTGATCTGGTGTCTTCTACTAATTACCTTGGGAAGATTTCATGGAGTCATATCCTGAAGGAAAAAGAGTTTAGTAGTCTTAGTAAACGAAATAAATACCTGAGTATTTTATTACAAATGAAAACACTAATAATAATAGTTGTTTTCTTCCTATAAAAAATATAATGGATAAAATTATTCCATAAATTATATCCCTACATATCGTTCACAGTTCTTTTCATGGATACTGATGGAATGAAATCTTAAAAAGGCAGAGCTCCAATGCTCAGTAAGGTAAATGTGAAGCAGAAGGAATATTTAATTAATATAAATAAATCAACAAGGAATTTAATATAACTAAGAAACCATTTAATGTAATAAACATTCCAAAAATGAAGTTAATAAACATAAAAAATTAATGAAAACACATAAAATAAAAATAAATTGATAAGGAGGAATAAATATGAAAAGTTGAAAAGATAAAACAAAATCAATTTAATTAATTAATTAAATGTGGTATCTATACATATATATTTAGACACAAAAAAATAATTTATAATTGATTAGTGAATCTAAATGATATAAATTCTTAATTATTGTATTCCATGTATCCTAGGTACGTGAAACAATAATGTTAGGACCATTCAGCAGATGGATTAAAGAATACTAGTTACAAATAGTTTTTGTTCTCCAGCCTTACCTATAGTATTATTCCATTCACAATATTGCTTATTACATACTAGATTCAAACATGAGTGGATATTATGACTTCATTTCATCCCATCAGACTACTGATGCCTCGTACGACTTTAAATAACATATCCCCAACATGTAGGTGATTCCAGAACTGGTCCTCAACCCTTATCATACGTATAAAAATCATTCATCCTAAAAAATAAACCAATATACCATATCAAATATCTAAATTTAATATATTCTATATACATTTATATATAAATTTTTCTCCAAAAAACAAAATTACATTCCATTCAATCATTTAATTGACTATATGGTATACCATTTAGGCAACAATCAAATACAAGAAAATGATAGGGAAATTTAGTGGAAAATAAATGTTCAATGATCATAGTAAGTTGAATTTTTTAAAGGGGAGTAAGAAGAATCAAGGAGTGATTGTTGATAAAATCCTTGGCCAAATCAATGATAAAAAAACATGGAGAATAACAATGGTATCAATACAAAATATCCCATGTAGATTACAATAATTTTTTTTTCTTGATGAATATAATTATTATAAAAATATATTTAAAAAAAATGGGGAAAATATAAATTTATTTAAAAAATATTAAAAACATTTTCATTGAAAATCACTTTTGACAAAATATTTTTTAGAAATTAACCTTTGAAAATTTTAATGGACACTTCAATGAAATGAAGGTTGTTATATATATATAAGATGTATGAGGTAAAAATTATATTTATTTTTTCAAAAAGAAGTATATAAAAATTCCTTGATTGGGAAGAAATTATAATATTCCTTTTTAATAAAATTAAAATATAAAAATATAAAAACTTAATTTTTTTAAATAAATTTAAAAATAGTTTTTAATTTTTTTTAAAAAAAATATTATTTTTAGAAGAAATTATATCCTCAAACTAAAGAAAAAAATCAATTCATAATTTCATTGAAATATTTAGAAAATAATTCTGAGTTGTGAAGTCTTGTAAAATGGTACTGATACATGAAAAATGTCAGTAATAACTAGATGACATAACAAATAAAGGTTTTATTTTACTATGGTAAAATTATACCATTAAATTGAAATAATTTTGATAATAATTAAATTTATTGCTCATGAAAATTGTCCTCAATAATTCCAATGTGTCCCATACCTCCTTGAAACATTTTAAATAATAAACCACCTGAAGGAATAATATTAAATAAAGGATTTATATTCCATAAAGATAATATAATATATGATATAATACACAAAAATTTAATGTAGATTGAACATGAAAAATATGAACGTGGTGATCATTACATGTATCTCAAATAAGTAAAAAGTGAGATAAAAATCCCTTAACATGAGTCTGACTTCTTTCGTGAATCGTAATATTCCTAAATAATAAACATTGGTTAATTAATTAATTTACTACTATCTTATTTCATGTTAATAATTACTATTATTTCAATTATTAAAATCATGTGTAAAAATAAATGTGTAATTAAATTTACATAGGGTGTTTTGACCATATTAATTTTATATGTCAAAAACATTACAGGTAGGTAAAATATGTTCAACATGGTCATTATAAAATTTATACCAAAATACAATTTTATTTAAGAATATATACTTATACATATAATTATTATGATTTAAAATGAATCACAACATGTCTAGGTGGTGGTGGGTCACATGTATATGAACAATGTTATCACTTTTTATGTGTCTAATATAGTTATAAGGAAAATGATAAATTATATTTTTCACAATGAAATTGTATAATTAATATAATATTTACTTTTTTCATTCACATTATTTTAATTAAAAAAAAATTTTATACCTTCCATGTATCATGTGCTTTAATCACATAATTGATAGAAATTATTTTAATGTTAATCACATAGACACGACGACAATGCATGTTTTTAAAGACAAAACCTCCAAATTATTACTATGATTTTATATCCAATTTCATTGTGAAATTTATTAAAATGAAGAAATGGATTAATTGATAAAAATTTTATTTAAATAATATATAAAATGAATTTAAAATTTAATTTATCCTAATAAAAAAATATATGTATAATAGATTTGAATTAAATTTTAGAACTTTTCACTACTCATTATTAAATGAAACATGCAAAAAAATAAAAAATCATCCAAAACAAATTTTTATAATTTTTTTCAATGATTAATGTTATTTATATTTATAATTTTTATAAAATTATTAAATTTTATATTTAAAATAGGATCTCCATTAAAATGCATTAAAAGTTCATAAATAATAATATATGTCTCTTTTGTAATATTTAAAGTGTTCTAATATTATTTTATCGAATCTATTGGATGAATATATGAAATATTTTATTAAATATTTAATATATATATATATATATTACATTATTATCTCTCAATAAATGTTATTAATTTAATTTATAATGATAAAACATCTCATTGATGGATGAGTATGAGTCTTGAGTGTAACAATAGTAATAAACAAAACATGTAGTTGTGTACAACGTACAAAAACTCGGTTTCACAATAATTTCTTGTTAAAAATATATTTAATTTGTTGAAAACAATTAAAATATAATAAATTATTGGTATATAATATTTTATTATGAAATTGGTTTTTCATGTCATACACAAAATTGAATACAATGTTCCTACTTTTTATTTTTGATGTGTTACATTCTTCACTACATAATTAATTTAGGTACTCACAATTTAAACTGGATCATGGTTAAATATTGTGTAATATTTAATTTGTTTCAAAAATGACATTGTGATATTTTTTTATAAAACATGCACTATAAATGAGAGGATTTAAAGTGAAGTGGCCAGATAAAATAACATATGACTATGTATCAAAGTAGGAGAACATTAATGGAATATAGATATACATACTCAGAGTACAAGATTAAATATATACATGGATGGAGTAGTTTCATCATTAAAAAACAATTTATTGTTTAATTGAATGTTGAAGGACTGAAATCTCTAAATTTATAATGATTTACAATTTCATCGGTTCAAAATATATTAAAGTAATAACACTATATTTATATTTTTAGTTACTTTTCCTAATATTATGGAATTATTTTACGACCAATGTATTCTTACTTGATAGATTTATGTAAATGAAATTTCATCCCTTTTTTGTACTTCAATCAATTTTCAAGTTCAAACAGAAATTAATTTTTATGATTTAAATAATAAAATAAATATCTAAATGATATTAATTACCATAATAGAATAAACATTTACACTATTTATCTCTCAATATTCTATAAAACTAATATGGTAAGTATAGTTAACTCTAAACCTAAATAGTGATACTATTTTATTACTACTATCTATTAAACACATTCCTCAAATGATAACAATGACATATAAACCCTAAAATATATTAGGTTATTGGTAGTCATTAAACTCATTTTGTCCTTCAGCCAAGGGCTCATGTCCCGCGACCTTTATAGACAAGATTAGTTGTCACAAAACATACATGTTGTCTTTCTAAAAATACAAATTTAAATAATTTATAAAAAATTATATAATAGAAATCTTGTAAATACGGTTTATACCAAAATATCTCATAAACAACGATTTTCAATACTACCAATATATAATAATACTCAATATATATTATTTCACATAGTTCATTACTTAAAATAGGGTTTATCTATAATAAATTTTTTAGGATTTTTAAACCAGGTAACCTTATCTTATATCTAAATAAACTCTATTTTATCATGGGTTATTAATTTTCAAATCCTTTTATTTTGAGTTCTAATGAAAATGAGAAATATCCAAATAATATCACATATGAGAGTCAATATAGGTGCGCAGTAAGGTAATTTTCCGTGAACCATGTTATGTAGAGTCATGTAGGACACACTATGTCATAGTTGTTACACCTATGTATATCTATGCTAGAATGACATCAACATGTAGTGTCTATATTGTGACATATTTCTTGAAAATCTATATAATATATCTAACTCAAACATTATGATGTTGTTATATACATAACATTATATTCTACCATAAGGTTATGATATGTAATTAATGTTTTTCTAAATCTAGTTCCCATGGTTTCTACTATCGTTCCAATGATATCAACTATAATAACCCAAACCCAAAAATTCAGGGCTAGTATTTGTTGTAAAATACATTGACATGATTTAAATAATTCAAATCTCAAAAGAATGTTAGTTTAGTATTCTTGGAAAATCAGATACATATATTTTTCTTCCATAATAAATGAAAAAACAAATAGGAAAAAAATATTCATCTAATAAACATAGAGCTTAACTATATTACATCTACTATACCGCATCATATATTTCATAGTAATGTTCTTGGATTCCATGGTAATCGAAATTTAATAAGGGTGAGATCCAATTCTCAGTAAGGATAGAATACATAAGAATAAAAAATGAATCAATTGGAATAAATCAACATTTAATGGAAAATAAATGAACACACATGACAATTAATAAACCTGATTAAAAGGATGAAAATAATCTATTAGGAATTTTTGATGAAAAAAATACCATTTATATCAATAGATAATGAAAAATAAATATGGTAAGGTGTGATGACAAAAAAAATTAAATTTAATCAATTTAATGAAAATAAAATCTATCAATAGATATCTGGGCGATAAATATCATTGATAAATAGTAAATGGATCTTATTGAGGTAAATTATAAATTAATGGATTTTATTTTTACTAGGTACTTGTAACCATTGACATTAAATCTATACAAAATATTGTTAAAAATATAATGGTTACAAACTATTTTTTTCCAACTATAACTCTTCTATCATGTATTTTCAGTATACATTTTATATCATAATGGTTACAATAAACAATGGTTTTTAAAACAAAATTTTATTCAATGAGACTTCATTTACATGGAAAGGATTTCATTAACAGGACCCAACTCATAGGGATTACGTCAAATTGTCCCCAAATATTTTATTACTTGTTCAAATTATTCCTATTATTGAATAAAAAATATGCCATATAAAAACAAATATTGAATAAAGAATACAGATATATAAATATTTCCATGAATAATCCAATAAAATTAATATTTAATTTTAAAAAAATTACTTTATGGTTCCATAAATAATCAGATCCATGATATTTATATTTATATTTAAGGGAAAATCAATTTTTAATTATCATTGGAAATTAAATAATTTAACGGGGATAAACGGAATCAAGGAAGTAAATACGAATACTATCCTTTTATAAAATTAATCACAATCCATCCAAAAGAGAAATAAGTATTTTTTCAATATAATATATCCCATGTAGTGTAAAATAAATTTTTTTGCTGATCATGAATTGTAATACTTTAAATGGATCATTAAAAAAATTATTTCGAAAAATATATTTTTTATAAATCCTTTTGAATATCTATTTTATTGAAACACTCTTTTGAGAATATTTTCTTTCAAAAGTATCCTTCTAATCATTAAATGGATTCGTCAAGGAAATAAAGGCAAGTTAATCAATGCATATCTATATGTGGTAAAATTAATATTATTTTTGTATCATAAATGTTTATAAAAATTTCTTTCATATAAATTCATAATAATATTCTGTTGAAAACATTTGTAAAATAAAGAATGAGTGATTGATTGGTTAAAAAATAACATTGATTTTTTTAAATAATTTTAATAAACCATGGTTTTTATATGAAAATATCTTCTATGGATAAAGATAAATATAAAGTCATGTTTTCATAAATATATTTTTAAAAACAATTTGAGTACCAAATAGTGTAAAAAGGTGCTAATAGTTGAAAATGGTCATGAATAACTATATGAAAGACAAATTAATGTTTTTTGTGAATTATGGTCATATAATATCCTTTAATTTCAAAATAAATAAAATATAATTAAAATTGTTATTAGGGAAGATAATCATTAAATATTATAATGTGTCCCATACCACATTGAAAAATTTTATGTCACATCCAAATAAAAGGAATAATATTAATATTATATTATATTATTATTTTTCATTATGACTCATCCTTGCGTGGAACATGAGATTATGAAGAAACCCATTGTTGTGTATCAGGTATGCTATCAGGAATATAATTCCTGTTAAATTAAAATTAATATATAATTAAAAAATATTAATAAATAGAAAAATGTCATATTATCTATTTACCTATGATGTTACATCCTCACCCCCTTTTGGGAATAATGTCCCCGCAATTCAGTTCACTTATCAAATAAGAAGGCATATTTATCACTCATAGCATTTTCATATTCCCATGTTTCTTATTTAACAATATGTTTTTTCCATAAAACCTTCACATAATGAAATACATTATTCATCAACATGTGTTCTCGTCAGTAAATAATCTGCACTCGTTTTCCTCATAATAAAGATACTCTTCTAACTAAACTTTTTTTGGAATCAAAAGATGAGGTGGATCTGACATATAATTTCTAAACATTGAAACATGAATAACATTGTGTACCTAGGATAAAATTGGAGGTAAATCCACTCTATAGGCAACTTGTCTCACTTTCACTAGGATTTCATAGGGTTTAATGAACCTCGGGCTCAACTTTACCTTCTTACCAAAACACATCAAATTTTATTATGTTCTCATGAACTTCTATTCATTACATTAATATAAAAAAATTATATTAACTATGGTAACCCATAAATACCCATAAATAACCATCTATAATAATTATGATTCCAAATTCATCCAATTATTTTCCAGAAATATTTTTCATGTTATGAAAAATCAAAATGTTTTTTATTAAGAACTATTCATATGTAATTACATATATCTACATAGAGTTAATTTATTTTGTATTTACATGTTTCAAACCCAATTTCAATTTTCAGGATTCAAAAATTTTACAAAAATATGAACTTATGTAATCAATGATTATATTTAAAATTTATTCTTTATTATTTTATTATTATTAATAAAATTATATATTTTGATCAATTGGTCTTTTATGACCCATGGTATATGAAACATGTTACCCAATAGGGATCCAATTTTATATTGAATTTATTAATTCATTAGGGAAGTTGATTTTATGATACTATATTCAATATCCAATGGATTATTCTTTATGACGCACTAGTGATTATACATGGTAATATTACTATTAAGGGTTCCTTTTTTATGTTGGATATAGATTTTTAGCTTATTGATAATATGCATATGATTATGATCTCAAGATATCAATCATGTTTATTCCATTATATTATCTTGGTTAAATTACCCCTTTTTGACATATTAGTCTTTGTGGACACCATTATTTCGTTGATGTGTGTCCACATGAAATCACTTATAGAAAGGTGAAAATGGATTCAATTACAATTGAATTTTTTATATTAATAAAAAAATATTTTGCCTTTTTTTTTAATTCATGTATTTTGAACTATGATTCCAAGATTTTAATCTTAATAAATACAATCAACATTACTAGTGTTACATTTTTCTATTGAATTGTATTCAAACCCATTTATTAATAATGTTTATTTTCCTATAATATCTTCACTAAATTAACAATTTGGGAAGATTATATTATGATTTACTAATCATACTCAAATATAATAATATTATGTATAAATGTTGTGGTAATTAAATATTTATCCCTCAATTTAATAACATTTCCTTATTTTAGCCATTATTGTTATGACTATCATTTAAAATCATACACAATTTCAATGAATAATAATTCTATTAACCATGTTAAATAATTTTAAATTGATGACTCTATCTAGAAAATAAATTTTATTAGGTTCATGGTGTTAGAGTGGTTAAAATTAAATTAACTTCCCCCATACATATCAAATTAATTTTTTAAAATAGGTATTATCACAATAAAAAATTAATAATATTAATTTCAAAGTAATATTAGATATATTATTGATAAATATTAAAATATTTATATTTTAACAGTTTAATTTAATTCAACTTATAACATTAAATTAACAAAATGAGCATTAAAATATAAAATATGATTTATAATAATCATATTATTAATTCTTATAAAACAATGTTCATAGACCAGAAAAATTAAAATTTAAATAAATTATATTCCATTATTGTTTCATGATTATTATATTACCATTATTTAAAATCAATAATTGAGTTCAATTAATCCATGTTTTTTAAATCATTCGATAAATGTAATAATTAATTTAATATTATTTTTAGAATGATTTTATTATTAGAAATAAATATTTATGTTAATGTACATTATAAAATTACTAATTTTCTTAGAAATATATTATTTATAATTAAAATTTTAATATTTAATATCTAAATATAATCTACATATATCAATTGTCTATAGAAAATTATAAAAAGGAAATATTATGAACATTGGAAATATAAATATTAAATTTAATTGAAATCTTTTATAAATCATTTCCATCAAAATTTCATATATTTTAATATAAAATATAAAAAATATATATATATGCTTTATTTGATTAAAATATTTCACAATCCATGGAATTTACATTAATCCCATTTTAATTTAATTTTTACCTCGACCTTCTGTTACTCGTAGATCTAATGATGGGATCCTTAAGAATGAAATGACGCATGAAATAATTTTTAGTGATATATGAACCACACTATCATAATTATGATATTAGAAAATTCTCATTTACCATAATTTAGTCAATTGATTGGATTTAATTTTTTTAATAAAATTCGATCCAATATTATTCCTAATATTATCTTCAGAGTTTTTTATACATAACTAGTATATTTCCATTTCCTTGTTCATTTAATCCACCAAATAGAAAAAATGATAACTATGATAATATATAGTAAAATTAGAGTAAATAAATTATTAATATGAAATGTAATCAGATGATATAATTTTTGAAGGCACATATATTTCAATCTATAAATAATTCTGTCCAACAACAAAACTATTAATACTATATATATATATATATTACGTTAAATTAGGTGTCATTATTTTTTCTTGTGTTAATACTAATAACATAATTCCATAAATTTAAAAACATATATTTTTTAATTGAAACGAACCTCTTTAGTACATTCCATTGATGAAATATGGTGTTTGAGGTGTTTTGGTAGTTTAGAGGGACTTATCACCAACACATTCCATATTTCTGGTTTTTTAAATTGTACATACGGTGGGTAATTTTGAACTGTTGGTGTCAGCATTTCATTTTGAATACTCGATCTCAACACATGATTTTGAACTATCGGTGTCGATATTTTATTTTGAACTATCAGTGTCTAAATGTCATTTGACATATCTGTTTTTTCTTGTCTTTTGAAATATCGGTGTCCGCATGACATTTTGAATTTTTCCTGTTAGTGTGTCATTTTTAACTACTAGTGTCGTTGCAGAATTTAGAACTATTGGTGTCGGCATGTCATTTTGTAATTTCAGTATCATCATGTCATTTTGAACTATGTGTTTTAGTGAGTCATTTTGAGCTGTCGATGTTGGCATTTAATTTTGAATTATCGGTGAAGGTGTGACATTTGTGAATAGTGTTTCCAGTATCAAATTTTTTCCCCATTTTACATTTTCATGGGAATATACCAAATTAAAAGTCGTTTTTAACGGATTTAAGGCCGATTCAATGCCAATAACTCTTATCTTCATATTATAATGTTTTGGGAAGCCTTTACTCAATTAAAATGTGTATTATTGATGAGATCCACCGTTAATGGAAAATCAGAATTATATCTAAACTGCTACTCAGTTTATTTTTTCAAAAGGCCGAGATATATTTTTCATTTATTCCCTTCTCCTTCCACTCCGTGTGGGGAACACTGAGGATTTATTCCAATTGGATTTTTATTATCGAACATTAATCTGTGAATAATTTCCCCTTGCTGTTTTTTCCTACTGCATTGAGAATCCACTATTTTTGTTTAAGATACATTTTTCTATACATCATTGATATAAGATATGATATACATTTATTTTTGTGTTCTAGTTGACCTTATTCTACCATAAAAACATTCCATGTTATGGAATGTTACCTCTATATCTCTAATGGAGTTTTCATGGGTGTTGGTAGGTGAGCTTAGGTCATGGTGTCCTCAGGTGGATACAACTATCATGGGGAGAGGTGATCATGTGGTTTTGTGTGGGCCTATTCATAAATATCATCAATAACCATTTGAGGTAAGGGATTCATGGTGTCTCAATTATTTTATATGAATATTTAGAGTTTTCATTTATAATCTAACTAGATCAGAAAGTAATTATCATAATAAATATTTAATTTGGATAAATAAATATTTATCTATCTTATGTTATCGCCTCTTTTTATCTAGATAGTGTGATATATATTCTTCATTGGTTTAGAATTTATTTCATGACGAATTTTTTTAAATAATTTAAACTGTAAGTAATATTAAATTATTTTTCTGAAGGTAAATAGGCCATTACATGATTCCAGATGTTGTTGTGTATAATGATGAAAATCAAATTTATGCATTAAGCATGATTAATTAATTTTAGATAGAAATGTTATATTTTTATTCACTTTTCCCATATTTGGATCCTACTAATAATGAATCAGATAATTCCTAATATATTAGAGTGTTGGTTGATAGAGAAAAGATACTACCTTGTGGCGTTCTAATTTACCCTCTTTCTTGTAATGTTGGGTGCCTTCTACATTGGAGCACTGAGATATCATTACATGTAGTGGATCAATTCCTTAGTTAAGGACCAGATCCCAGTTGCTTAGGTATTTCCTACAACATGTTATATGTTATGTGTCAATTTTAATTTTTTGAGATGTGGGGGAAGGAAGGACCAATGGTTTGGTAGTTGTTGATGCCTAGAGTGGTGGTGTTCATAGCATTACGCATGTTTTGTCGGGGTGGAAGCAGGGGAAGATGAAATGAAATGGATGGGAATTTCATATTCATTGTTATTATTCTTGGTTTTTATCCAGTTTACATTCCCCACTTATTATTGAAGGTGGTCTTGATTACTCTACTACACAATGAAGTGGTGACTCATGAGTTATTCGATGTGTTTTTGGTGATCAGTTTCACAAGGATTTATTGTTCTATGCTCCTGCTATATGTTGAAAATAATTTACAGGTAGTTCACCAGCTCACCATATCTATCCATGTGTGTTTGGTATATTGGAATATTTATTATAATTCATGGTAATACAAGAACGTAATAATTATTTTAATAAATAATTGAATAAATTATTTTAACCTCGGTAATTTGATCTTTGTGGGATGCAATGCTAATGTAATATTTTCGAGAAGCTGTAGAATGGGATTGGTAATTCCTGGAGGGAATTTAACATTTCTGTTATGATAAATAAATTTTATTTGAAATTAATAACATTTAGTTACTTGTTTACCTATAAATTATTGTTATGTGAAACTGTAAAAATGTAAAATTAAAGTTATCTGGAAATTTAAATTGATATATTCTTATAAGATATCTAGTATTTCATGTGTACCCCAGGAGTCTGAGAGATGTCAGCTGTTGTTGATTCTAACACATGATATATCAAATAGTGTGGTTTTGAGATGTATTGTATTTTGTAATTTTTCACTTTCTATAATTTACTCTACAATGTAGGTTAAGGAAACTTACACCCCATGGATTCTGGGGCATGAGGGGGGTTTTCCTCAAATTTCGAGTGCAAGGATTGATGGAAAACTACCCCCCTTTGGCCCTTATCTCTACTCATGGAAGTTAATATTCATTGTAATATTAACAATTGTTTTCACCATATATGTGTGTTGAGGGATGTTATGGATTTTGGTTATTAACACACATATATTTTTGATATAGATTCCAGTATACTACTATTGTTGTAACATGTGTTGTCTCCGATTGCATGATGATCCTTACTCGGCATATAATATGTAATGGATGGAGATATAATGTCTAACATGTGATACATGTTATTCTAATGCACTGGCTCCTAGAAACTACCTAGTTAGTTTGTTTACAAGGATGTAGTGGTTGTGCTGCACGAGGTGCATATTTTGGGGATACACCGAACTGTCTGCCTGAATTCCTTTTTAGAGAGTGATTCTTAGGACATGTGGCATTATGGAAAAGTGGAAAACCATTTGGTAAGTGGTTTAAGAGTACCCATTATATTCATTATTCTATTATTTAAACTTGTATGTTATACTGGGTGAAAGTATCCCGGGAAAAGCTATAAACATAGTATATCTGTTTAGGTGTAAATTAATTTTCACATGTTTTTCAATGTTCTTTAGCATGATTTCAAGACATTTAAATGAGAGGCTATGAGGAGGACCCTACTGAGTTTAATATAATAATATTTATATGAATATATAATATTTTTAAGTAATTTTGAGTAGGATAATGATCAGGAATGTTACTACTAGCTTGGGGTGGTTGGATATGTTCGGTTTTCCTGGTCGATACGGCTTATTTTCTTTTGGTATTTGCATTTTTTCCTTTTCAGTTTTAGTATGTCCTGCATGAACGTATGAATGTGTAAAATGGATTTTTATATATTTCAATATGAAATGGTGTTAGTTTTTGTCTATTTTATCTCTCTCTTTTTCATGTGTCATCTTAGAGTGTATTGCCTTTCATTAGTGTGTTCATTATACCCTCGGTACTAGTCGCCAACCTGGGGCCTAAGAATTGTGGGACTCCAGGGTCACCAACTACCATATAACATTACCATAACAAGAGGGGTACATGTTTTATGGATGATTTCATGACATATTGGTATAAGAGGGAGGTGTTGGATAAGATAGTGTTTGGAGTTAGGCATATTTGAGGGTACATTGGATGGTGGTGAAACATTGTTTGTCCTATTTATAATGTCTTGTAAACACTGGGGACCACCTGAGAAAAATGTATTTGGGGAACTTACGGTCTAATGTTCAAATGATTCTATTTATTGTTTGTAATTAATGTGGTGATACTTTTTTAGGGTAGAGTATTAGGAAAGTATCACGAATCATAATTTTTTATACATGTGATTCAATGGGTAGACCTTGGGATAGGTTACTATAATTTTTTTTTAAAAAAAATTTAAATATTACTTTTTAGTATTCTATATTCAATGGTTAGGAGCTCTATTTTTTTCAGTAATGGATCTAGGTCAACATCTGTTTCAGGTTTGTGTTGAATACTTTCTATAGTATGTGCTAGCTGAATGTCATTGACTACAGGAAGACGAAAAAGACACATAGAGGAGGTCACCCTTGGTTTTTTATCACTAGAGATTGTTGAAGAATGTTGGATCTCTTTTAGGTATTGGAATATAAGAATGGTTGGTGGATTTTCAGATATCTTTCATCTCAATCGATTCACGGATGGAGTATTGAGTATCATTGGTTGGGACAACGATATTTGGAGTAGAAAGGAATTGGTTGTTATTTTTCATCAGGGATCACAAGGAGATGGTAGACATATATGAGGTTTTTTAGAAATGATCAGAGTCGATTATCTATCTTAGAATGTGAAGGATTCCAGTTTCAATGATATTCTTACCCATATATTGGGGAGGTCAAGTATGAGAGAGTTTGGAATATGTTTCAAGAACCTTTTATGACATTCTTTGGACATGTGTCCAGATGAGGGGTCCTGAGCGAGGAATTTATAGGAGGATTTACATCCCGAGATCCTGCTCCGAGACCCCAATTTTTTTCAAAAGACATAATTTGAGGTGAGGATGAGGGAACATCTCATCAAAGGGGTTTTATCAAGACCTGGATCATGAAGAGAGGGGAGTCCTTAGTATTCATCATGAATCACGATATATGGTTCATGGTTCCCTATTTTCAGTGAAGAAGAGTTTCCATTTAGTTAGGGGTTAGTCCTAGCCCTCATTTTCTTTCATCTGTAGTGGTAGAATCTCAAAACCATATGAATACGAGAATGATGGTTGTTTTTATTGTATATTCCAAGACCATCAATAATGCGGCTTCAGGAACATTTTGATTATCCAGTGTGTGTCAGGTGCTCCACTTGATGTTCCTCTGTTGATGCAGTTTCATCCCAGACATTAGTAGTATGTTTCAATAACTTTGGATAAGAAGAATGAATATGGGGTAGGCAGAGGATATCCCCATGAAACTCCCCCCTCTTATAGATTAGTGTGTGGCCGTGGTGGTGGTCATCATCAGTGTCAGAGTGGTCGCATAGTAGTGAATAGTCAGCTACATCCATTAGAATTTCTAGAACCTGGAATGTCATATGTCATTGATGGTACAAAATTATTATTTTCTGTGTGGAAATATTCCTTATTTGATTTATGATCGATTCACTACATCATATCACCTTCCCCTATCCATGAATTTCCACTGGAGGTAGAGATGCTTCCAGTTCCACTGGAGTAGACACCACTAGTTGGAGGTGGATATGGCTTATTAAAATTATATAAAGATTGTGAGATAATGCTTCGCCATCAACTCTCTTCGAAATATTTCCTATGGTTACAGATTCAAACATTTTATGTACTCCATGGAATTGATTCTTTGTTTTTGGTTCAAGCTATTATGTATTTCATTCAGAGGAAATTGGTGATCTTCAATGATTATGAAGATCCACTAGATATTGTTGGTGATCGAGACCCTCAGATGGGTATGAGGGAAATTTTATTCTTGTCATCATTGAGGGATGAGTTAAGGCTGAGTTTGTCGGAGGTTCAACAATTGGTGTTTCCCATGGTCATATAATACCACTCAAATATCAATCCAGAAGAGGTTGTAGAATTACCCCCTCAAAGATAGATCCAGTTTGGGATCGATCTATAACCATGACTGCCTCATATCTCTTATCTCTATATAGGAAGGTCCATACCGAGTTACAAGAGATGATTATATATTTTAATTTTCTATTATTGTGTTGTTATATTTGGTTGAGTGTGTCAATTTGAGGCATGGTAGTTTTTTTCTTGAAGAAGGATGATGACAATTTGGGGTTCCATATAAATTATCGTTGCCTGAAAAAACTAACAGTGTATAATCTCAACACACATCCATTAATTGATGATTTATTCGATCATCTAATGGATGAATACTTGTTATCTATGATAGAAATACGGTCAGAATATCATCATATGTGGGTGAAGGATGAGAATATCCTGATTATTGATTTTATTTGTCGTCTTCAGCATTACGAGTTCATTGTAATGTTTTTCTGTGTGATTAATTTTCAAACATTGTTCATGGGGTTGAGGAATCATATATTCTGTGAGTTCCTGATTATTTTTAAGGGTATTATCATCAATGACATACTTGTGTAATCCATGTCTGATGGGGATCATGCAGAACATCTGCATACCATTTGGGGAGGTATTGTCAACAACATCTTTTTTAGATGTTGTCTATGTGTGAGTTCTGGGATCATGAATTCCATTTATTATGGTAAGTTATATCCCATTAAAAATTATCTATTGATTTATAAATGATAGAAGCTTTTTTTTCTTGGGAATCCTTCAAGACAGGGTTGAAGGTGTGAAGATTACATTGTTCCTCAAGATATTATTGAAGGTTTGAAGTTGAGATGACTCAGCTTGTGACTCCTTCAAGAGTGTTGACCATAAATGATCAAGAATTCAAATGGAGTGATCGATGTAAGGTAGATTATGATTATATGTTATATATGTTGGTCTATTATCTAGTTCATTGTATACCAATAGAGGGAGTTTTGTTTTTTTTTGATGCTACAGGTCTGGGGTTAGGATTTATTCTGATGTATTAGATTTAAGTCTTTTCTTAATGATCTTTGTATTAACATCCCCATGAATGTAACTTTTCCACTCATATTATTGATTTGGTAGTAGTGTTGTTTTTACTGATTTTGTGGATATAATAACATACTGGAAAGGGAATTATATTTCTCACCAATCATATTAGACTATGATATGTTTTCTTCCAGCATGACTTGACCGTACAAAAATGTTGGTGGATAGAGTTATTACATGATTAAAACATCAAAATATCATATGCACATATTATGTTGAATGTTGAAGCTGATGCATTTAGAATGAAGTCACATTGAGATGAAGAGCATGAATAAGCTAATCCATGGAGAGTAATGGAAGAACATTTTTAATTACGTCTCGATATAGGAGATGATTGGGGAAGAGGTTTTCGCTTTCAGATGAAGGGGTAATAGTCCATGGTGAAGTGGGTGGAAGATTCATTGTTGGGGGATCTAGAGTAAGATTTCTACAGAGTCCGAGTTGCTTCTAGAGAGGCCCAAAATGGTGGGTCTATGGATGAACATCATCAGGTTCCGTTTTATCGAAGGATTTTTATTCCTTCGGAAATGAGTGAGATATTTTTCAAGTATTTTTATAGTTCTTCTATAGAAAAACATCCAAATGTTAAAAATATGTATCAAGGTTTGAGGAGGCATTTTCTATGGCCTTGGTTGAAGGGTGGAGTTTCAGAGTTTTTGTCTCAAAGCTTGGTCTACCTAAAGGTGAATCATGAGAACCTTGTTATTGTGGATTTATCCAGATGCTAGAAGATAATTAGTGGAAGTGGGAAAAAATATTAATGTTCATTTTTACTAGTTTACCTAGATATCATAAATGATGTGATGATATATGTGTGGTAGTGGATCATTTAACGAAATATGACCACTTCACAACGATCAAGGATTCAACCTCAATGTAGGTTTTGCCCAAGAAGTATCTAGAAGAGGTTGCGAGACTCTAAATAGTCATGAGGATGATCATTTCTATTCTAGATCATCATTTTACCTCTATGATGTGAAGAGGTGTCCAACATGATTTTGATTCTCAGTTATGCCTTTACACTAATTTTCACCCACGTAATGATGTTTAGAAAGACTGAACCATCAAGACTCTTGAAGGCATGATGCACCCTTGTGAATTGGATTTAGGTGGTTCAGGTATAAGGCACGCACCCTTTGCGGATTTACCCAACAATAATTGTTTCGACTCCACCTTTGTTTGGATGTTGTATGAAACCATCTATGGTCGACCATTCTGTTCTCTGTTGGGCTGGAATGGGGTCAGACAGTTAACAATTCTCTAGCTGGATCTAGTATTGAACATGTGAGAGATGGTTCATATAAGGCCCCAGCCATAAACTTTACTTAATCATGAGTTATTACAAGATTACTCATTGAGGATCTTTTCAGGTTTAGTGTTTTAGATAATTAGATCGTAAAACATGCATTACATTCCACATTTAAACAAAGTGGTTACATAAAGATAGTATTCATTTTTCCCATCAATGGAAACATATTTAAAACAAAACATGGATTCCTCCTTGACACTTCCTTGATACTATCATATCATGTACCTTTCCCATGACCTGTGAAAAAAATTTCAAAAACATGGGATGAGAATAAAAAGCTCATTAAGGGAAATAAAAATATTGAAAGGAAACATGAGTACATATATACATAAGAATGAAATCATACTTTACCCATAAAACATAAGCACATTAACATACCTCATCAAATCATGAACAAATCATATAAATCATAATACATAAAGGTAACTTGAGGAATTCATAACATTCTTACGTAGGGAGTAACCCTCTTGGTTATGTTTGGAATACCCATCATAGTATATTCCCTAAATCTCTTCGAAGAAACCTCAATGTTTAACTCCTTCGCGTTACCCAATGCATTGGAGAGTTATATCAGGCTCACCCGCCCTTAGTTTATCACGAAACCACCCATCTTCATAATAATTCCCAAGAACCACAACATAATTGTATCACATAAAACATGCATAAAGGAAACATAATATATCCACCTTTCAATCACAAGATATCAATACAACACATTGATATAAAAACATTATGAAAACCATTTTCAATACCAAAATAAAATAAAAGTAAAACATGGTATTTATTTTTTCTTTTAAATAGAATTTATGGCTTGTAGAGGAAGTCGAAACTCAAATAATGGTCATGGCGGTGGAGAAGTCATTGTCACCACATACGTACGACAAAAACATTCCCTTTTGTCGTTTAGTAAAATGCTTCGTATAAAAAAGATTCCTTTTGGATAAACATAAAAGTCAAAGGGGTTTATATATTGTATAAAATAAAGTTTTGTATAAAGCAAAATATGCCTCAATGAATGGAGATTGAGACGAAGTCCCTTACCTCGTATCCGACTTGACTTGATCATTATCTAATCTCCTGAATAATAAACTTGAGTTAATTTCTACTTGCTTAAGAACCTTTTTCATGTTCATTATTCCTTTTATATCATTTATTACCATTTCAATAACACTATATTATTATTTAAGTTTATAATGGTCGTTTTAATGATCATTGGTACTTGAGTCAAAAATGAACTTCTTATATTTACAAGTTATTCATGTAGTCAAATATCTATTATCTCACGAATTATATTCATAATTTAGATTCTATATATATCATATATATCCAGTATATACATGCATTTATAATATTACATAATCATTTAGAGGTAAAAAATTAAATGCACCGTTCATGGAGACGGTAAGCCGTATGTATGCATGGACGCTACTTTCATTTCTATGTCATATTAATGAAATTAAAACTAAATGAGAGATATGTATGTTTTAATTCCAGAATTATATTCATCATTTAGATGTAACATAAATCATATATATCCATTATATATATGTACTTATAATAGTGCATTACATTTGGGGATAATAAATGAAATGCACCGTTCTTGGAGATGGTAAGCCGTATGTACGCATGAACGCTACATTCATTTCTATATCATACTTTAATGGAATTAAAACATAATGATATATAATAGTATTATAATTCTAGTATTGTATCATATATAATATCATTAAATCTATCCGTTATACATACCACATATGGTATTAACGAATCAAATCAATTTGAGGGGGCGGTAGTCCGCACTTCCTAAAATGAAGATATCGCATATACCCATAATGGAAGCCATAAAGGTATGCCATAAATGAAAAATACAGAATCTTAAGGAAAATATAAACATATTATATATCATATATAAATATAGTGACATATTAATGGCCTCCTTTGAAGGTGAATATTGAACAATCAACATTTTGTGAGGCAGAAATTCGCCATCCACGGAAATAGTATGTTCTTTAACAATAAGATGTAGGTGTGTGTAAGTGTAGCTTGAATACTTCTTATAAAAACATCCTAGTATATTGATGATACTGGAGTTGTTACAAAAGAAAATGATTTTAGGGGTTTGGAGAAGCAAAATAAACCAAAATGACTCATGTGAAGACATTACCTTAAAATCGGGTAACTCCCTTTGGTTTGAACTCAAAGGCTTCCTTGGGAAGACTTCTGCCCAAAGTGAGGCTTCGAAGAGTTCGAGAGGGATGTGGAGAGACAAAATGGGCAGGGTTTGGCTGAGCCAAAGTCTTTGGATGTGTGGGTATGTAGGTATAGGAGGGAGCCTTTTATAAGAGGAGAGGAGGGGCACTCTTGGAAAGTAAAGAAATGTTACTTTATTTTAAAATGAGTTTCGGATTTAAAAGGTCACACATTTATGTAATTCGAGGATAAGGTGATAAGCATTCTAAATATACCCAACCAATAGGATTTTGTCAAGTGTAGGTCTTAGATTTTACATTATCTTTTCATTTTATTTAAATCGTTAAATAATGAGGTAATCGATGCATCATCATGATGTCATAAATAATTTAATTTATTTAATGTATATAAATTATAAATAAACTATGATGAAGGAAATCGTTTTAGCTTTCCAATGACTATTTATAGTCAAAAATCATACCTGTATAACCCCAGGTTAAAATTGATTTAGTAAAAGTACTCATGTTTGTGTCATTTTTACTTTTACAATAAATAAAAAGATATTAATGCCATTTTCCTTCCAAACTGGCTCCATGGGGTCCCCAAGATGACCCATGGATTTTCTTGGTCGTAAATGACACATCCAATAAGGTTAGGAAATGTGTCATGTTCATTTCATATTATTAAAACATTATTCTTACCTTAAATTACACTAATTACCTCTAATCACGATTAAAAACTTAAAAGTTACTATTCACCGAAAAAATTATTTTAATCCCATTGAACCACATTTTACTTCCTAATGACAACCATGTATTTCGGATTTTTGAAATTCAAAATACAGAGGTGGTAAAATTTCATTTTAACGAAAAATCGGTTTTTAAGTACCACTTAGTGGTTTCACTATTCATCAAAAATTGACGTTTTTCAGAAAAATACCTATACTTCACCCTAAGATATATTTGATATTCCGAATTCAAAAATGTTTTCCATTTTTACAAAATTAAAAAATTTTAAGTTACCTTAATTAATTTAATAATTAATTCCCGCTGTCCGAGCAAATAGCGTGTTTTTATGAAATAATAAGTATCAAAAGATTGACACTAGTTTAAGTCCAATTTCAAAGTGAAATTAATTCCAACGACCACTATTGGATTAAATGTTAAAATATATTCTAATTGAACTTTAAAACCAATTAAAAATAAACTATAATAATATAAATAAATTAGATTAACAAGAGGTTTTGAATTAAAATACAACATTTTTCACTATTCATTAAAAAATGATCTTTATCGGAAAAATACCAAAAATTTACCCAAAGTAAATTTCAATGTCCCAATCATATATAATAAGTTTATTTAGACAAATAGAGCTTATAAAATTGTCAAAAGTTATATTTAAAAACTGTTTTCCATGAAAAGGCAGTAAAACAATCTTTTAAAAATATTAGTGTATTCAATGCTTAAGATTGGATTTATTCTCATATTAAGCCTCTAAAGCATGATCTAATTCATTAATAGACATATATAAAAATATCTATTATTCATTACTTACTTGGGATGTTACATCCTTCCCCCCTATAGAAAATTGCGTCCCCACAATTTATTTACTTATCGAATAAGTGGGGTTATTTAGCCCTCATTTCATTTTTAGATTCCCATGTTGCCTCTTCAATCATGTGGTTTTTCCACAAAATCATTACCTGATGAATCACCTTATTCCGTAAAACTTGGTCCCTATGGTTAAGAATCTTTACCGGTTGTTCCTCATAAGATAGGTTCTCTTCGAGCTGAACTACCTCTGGACTCAAAACATGAGATGGATCTGGGATATACTTTATCAACATCGAAACATGAAAAAAAATTGTGTACCTGAGATAAACATGGAGGTAAAGAAACTTGGTAAGCAACTGATCCAACTCTCTCTAGAATTTCATATGGTCTAATGAAACTTTCACGCACCTTTCCTTTCTTACCAAATCGCATCACACTTTTCCATGGTGAGACTTTGAGAAAAACATGATCACCTACCTCAGAAGATAGATACTTCCTTAGGTTATCCGCATAACTCTTCTGCCTGCTTTGAGATATTCTCATGTGTTTCTGTATCAACTGAACTTTTTCTACCAACTCATCCAACAGTTCTAGTCCCATCAGCTTCCTTTCACCCACTTCATCCCAAAAAGTCAGAGTTCGACACCGCTTCCCATATAATTCCTCAAACGGTTCCATATGTATACTAGAATGAAAACTTTTATTATATGAAAACTCAACCAAAGAAAGATGTTGGTCCCAACATCCCTGATAATGCATCGAACAAGCACGTAGCATATCTTCCAATGTCTGGATCGTTCGTTCTGACTGCCCATCTGACTGAGGATGAAAAGCTGTACTAAAATTTAATTCAGTACCCAACGACTTCTGAAGGCCATTTCAAAAGTTAGAAGTGAACCTAGGATCATGATCAGATACAATGGAGGGAGGATCTCCATGTAACCTGAAAATATATTTAAGATACAAACGGGAAAGTAGATCTAGGGAAAAATTAACTCGTATAGCAAGGAAATGAGAAGATTTAGTCAAGCGATCAACAATAACCCAGATTGCATTATTTCCTCGAGATGTTTTCGGTAATCCCACAACAATGTCCATGGATATATTCTCCCATTTCCCCTCTGGCAGGGGTAAAGGTTGAAGTATCCCTTTCGGTAACTATCACTCTACTTTATCCTGTTGACATGTTAAACACTTCATAGTAAAATCAGAAATATCTCTTTTCATTCCATCCCACCATCAATTCTCCCACAGATCTATGTACATCTTAGTACTTCCAGGATGAATTGAAAACGGAGAACTATGAGCTTAACATAACAACTCTCTCTTTAACTGTGGATCAAAAGGCACACACAATCTCTTCCCAAATCGCAAAAAAAAATCATTATCAATGTTGAATTCTGTTAACTTACCTTTCTGAACAAGCTCTACCTTTTTCTGCAACTCACTGTCTTGCTTTTGTGCTTGCTTAATTCTGTTTGATAGAGAATATTTCACTGATACCTGAAACAAACCAGAAGTACATCCTGTACCAAAAAATTCTATTCCAAAGATCATAAAATCCCTAACTAAAGGATCACGTTCCAAACACAACATTGTTAATGAAGCATTAATTTTTTGACTCAATGCATCAGCCACTTTATTCGCTTTTCCCAGATGGTAATGAATTGTACAATCATAATCCTTGATTAATTCCAGCCATCTCCTCTATCTCATGTTCAATTATTTCTGAGTGAATATATACTTTATACTTTTGTGATCAGTATATATTTACACTTCACTCCATACAAATGATGCCACCAAATTTTTAAAGAAAAAACAACAGCAGCTAATTCCAAATCATGCGTAGGGTAATTTACCTCATGAGTTTTCAACTGTCGTGAAGCATAAGAAATTACATGATCATTCTGCATTAAGACACAACCATGTCCTTTCAATGAAGCATCACTGTAGATAAAAAACTCAGCATTCCTAGAAGGTGGTTCCAAAACTGGAGAATTCACCAATCTTCTTTTCAATTCCTGAAAACAATCATCACATTCTTTTTTCCAGATAACCTTCACACCCTTCCGAGTTAGCTTAGTCATTGGACTAGATAACCGGGAAAAATTTCTAAAAAACCTTCAGTAATAGACTGCCAAACCAAGGAAGCTACAAATCTCAGTTACATTTGTGGGTCTTGTCCATTCTTCAACAACCTTTGTTTTTGCAGGATTAACGGTTATCCCATCTTTAGAAAAAATGTGACCAAGGAATGAAATTTGTTGCAACCAAAACTCACACTTTCTGAATTTCCCAAAAAATTTGTTTTCTTTTAAGGTTTGAAAAATAACCCTTAAATGTCTTTCATTATCTTCTTTAATTTTATAAAACACAAAAATATCATCAATGTTAACCACCACAAAATTATCCAAGAACTCATGGAAAATTCTATTTATTAAGTCCATGAATATAGTAGGTGCATTGGTTATCCCTAAAGGCATTACTACAAATTCATAATGGCCATATCTTGTACGGAACTCAGTCTTCATAACATCTGTTTCCTTTACCTTCAGCTGACGGTACCACGATCTCAGGTCAATCTTTGAAAAATACTGAGCTCCCAGGAGCTGATCAAACAAATCATCGATATGAGGCAAAGGATATTTGTTCTTAACAGTGATGTTATTCAAGGCTCTATAATCAATTCTGTAACATCCCAAGTAAGTAATGAATAATATATATTTTTTATCTATGTCTATTAATGATTAAGATAGTGTTTTAGAGGCTTAAAATGAAAATAAATCCAATCTTAAGCATGGAATACACTAATATTCTTAAAAGATTGTTTTACTGCCTTATGATGGAAAACCCATTTTAAATCTATATTTGAAAATTTTAGAAACTATGTTTGTCAAAATAAACTTATTCTTTATGATTGGGACATCAAAATTTACTTTGTGTGAATTTTTGGTATTTTTCTGACAATGTTCATTTTTTAATGAATAGTGAAAAATACTGCATTTTACATCAAAATTGCTTTTTAATCTAATTTATTTATATGATTAGATTATCTTTTGAATTGGTCTTAATGTGTAATATGAATATATTTTTACCATTTAATCCAATGGTGGTCATTGGAATCAATTTCACTTTGAAATTGGACTTAAACTAGTGTCAATCTTTTGATACTTATTGTTTCATAAAAACACGCTATTTGCTCTGACAGCGAGAATTAATTATTAAATTAATTAATGTGACTTATATGTTTTGAATTTTCTAAAATAGATTTAATTTTTGAATTCGTAATATCAAATATAGCTTAGGGTGAATTTTTGGTAATATTCTGAAAAACTCCAATTTTTGATGAATAGTGAAACCACTAAGTGGTACTTATAAAGACTGATTTTCCATTTAAATGAAATTTTTCCATCATTATGTATTGAATTTCAAAAATCCGACATACGTGGTTGTCATTAAGATGTAAAATGTGGTTCAATGAGATTATAATAATTTTTTGGTGAATAGTAACTTATTAAGTTCTTAATCGCGATTAGTGGTAATTAGGGTAGTTTAAGGTATAAATAATGCTTTAATATTATGAAATGACCTAGACACATGTCCCAACCTTATTGGTTGTTTCATGGCTGACCAAGACAATCCATGGGTCAACTTTGGGACCCCATGGATCCACTTTTGTTGGGAAATGACAAAAATAACTTTTTATTTAATGTAAAAGTAAAAATGACACAAACATAATATGTTTTACGAAAACAATTTTTACATGGGCTTATAAAGATCGGATTTTTGATTATAAATAGGCATTGGAAAGCTAAAAAGATTTCCTACATCATAGTAGTTTTTTTATAATTTTTAGACATTAAATAAGTTAAATTATTTATGATATAATAATGATGCAGCGATGACATCATTATTTGACGATTTAAATAAAATGGAAAGATAATGTAAAATATATGAACTACACATGTCCAAAACCAATTGAATGAGTGGATGTCGAACCCTTATCACCTTATCCACGAATTATATCAATGTGGGACCTTTTAAAACCGAAACACATTTTCAAATAAAGTAATATTTCTTTACTTTCCAAAAGTGCCCCTCCTCTCCTCTTATAAAAGGCCCCCACCTCTACCTCATTTCACACACTCCTCAAGCCTTTGGCTCGGCCAAACCCTGCCCATTTACTCTCTCCAAATCCCTCTCCTAATCCTAGAGGATTCCCTTTGGGAATAATCCTTTCAAAGGAAGCCTTTAGGATCAAATCAAAAGGAGTTACACTTTTAAAGGTAATTCATTCTCTCATGTTCATTTGTTTTATTTTGCTTCTCCAACCCCCTAAACTCTTTTTATTTACATCTTTTGTAAAAACACCAGTATCTTCCATATACTAGTATGTTGTTATAAGATTTATTTGAGCTACACTCTCACACAACTACATCAAATGGTTAAAGAACATACTGTTTCCGTGGATGGTGAAATTCTGCCTCCTGAAACGATGATTGTTCAATACTCATTTAACAACTTCAAAGGTGGACACTATGATGTCACTATTTTTATATATGATATATGATATGTTTATGTTTTCCTTAAGCTTCTGTTTTTTCCATTTTGGGCATACCTTTATGGTTTCCATTATGGGTAAACACGATATCTTCATTTTAGGAAGTGCGGACTACCGCCCCCTGAAAGTGATTTGATTCGTTAATACCATATGTGGGATGTGTAAAGGATAAAGTTAATGTTATTATATATTTTATTATACTGGAATTATAATATACTCTTATATAATTATGATTCCATTCCAAAAAAAATACGAAATAGAAATGGAAGTAGCGTTCATGCGTACGTACGGCTTACCGTCTCCATGAACGGTGCATTTCATTTCTTACCTCTAAATGTGATGTAATATTATAAATACATGTTTAGGATGAATATATATGATATATATGTTATCCAAATCATTAATATAATTCTGGATATAATGAACCTTTGACCAAATTAACAACATGTAAGTGTAAGAAGTCTATTTTTTACTTAAGAACCAAATACCGACAAAATGAACATTATTAACTTAAATGATTACATGATGTCCATAACATGGTATAAAAGGAATAATGAACTTGAAAAAGGTTCTTAAGAAAGTAGAGATTAACTCATGTTTATTATTCAGGAGATTAAAGAACGGTCAGGTCAAGTCGGATATGAGGTATGGGACTTCGTCTCAATCTCCTTTCTTTGAGGCATATTTTATTTTATACACAACTTTCTTTTATACGATGTATAAACCCCTTTGACTTTTACATTTATTCAAAAGGAATCTTTTTTATACTAAGCGTTTACTAAACGACAAAAGGGAATGTTTTTGTCGTACGTATGCGGCGACAACAACTTCTCCGCCGTCGTGACCGTTATTTGAGTTTCGGCTTCCTCTACAAGCCATACCTTCTTTTTTAAAAGAAAAATAAATACCATGTTTTACTTTTCTTTTATTTTGGTATTGAAAATGGTTTTCACAATGTTTTTTGTGTTGTATTGACATCTTGTGATTGAAATGTAGAAATGTTATGTTTCCTTTATGCATGTTTTATGTGATACGATTATGTTATGATTCTTGGGCATTATTATGAAGGCGGGTGGTTCCGTGATAAACTAAGGGTAGGTGAGCCCGATATAGCTATCCAATGCATTGGGTAACGCGAAGGAGTGAAACGTTTAGGTTTCTCCAAAGAGATTTTAGGGAATATACTGTGATGGGTATTCCAAACGTAACCAAGAGGGTTACTCCCTACGTAAGAATGTTATGAATTCCTCAAGTTACCTTTATGTCCTATGATTTCTATGATTTATTCATGATTTTATGAGGTATGTTAAAGTGCCTATGTTTTATGGGTAAAGTTCGATTTCATTCTTATGTATATATGTACCCATGTTTCCTTTCCATGTTTTTATAACCCATACTGAGCTTTTTATGCTCATCCCAAGTTTTTTTGAAATGTTTTTCACAGGTCAAGGGAAAGGTACATGATATGATGATAGTGTCAATGAAGTGTCAAGAAATAATCCATGTTTTATTTTAAATGTGTTTCCATTGATGGGAATGAAGAATACTATATTTATGTAACCACTTTGTTTATATGTGGAATGTAATGCATGTTTTATGATCTAATTCTCTAAAACTATAAACCCGAAAAGATCCTCAATGTGTAATCTTGTAATAACTCAAGATTAAATAAGGTTTAAGGCTGGGGCCTTATAGTTGGTATCAAAGGTCGATTTAGATAACTTTAGGAGTTAGAATTATATTAAATGATTATCCAAAAATATATATATTTTTTGAAATGATATAGCATTTAAAGATTACCATTTTGCTTTATCTAAGACATGTTTGTTCAGAATGGTTTTCCGCAGAGGAAACAGGGAAGCAGTGCTAGGAAGGAATACAGAAGGAAATAACCTTCCGAATCAGCATCCAGAAATGGTCGGAATTGGAACTGAACAGTTTGTTGCAGTAATGGTGCAGTTGACTTAAGCGATAAATGGTGGTGGTATCCATACACGAGATCAGCGAGACCAACCGCAGAGGAACATGTCAGTGGTAGAACATTTCATAAGGCAACATCCACCATCATTCAGAGGATCATCTGACCCTGTGCTAGATGAAGGGTGGATTAAAGCACTGGAGAAGATTTTTGATGTCATGGGGTGTTCAGAGAATCAAAAGGTTAGTCTTGCTATTTACCGTTTGGAGGGTGAAGCAGATCAGTGGTGGTCTATGGTTAAAAATATCAGGGACGCCGATGAGATTGATGCTCTTGACTGGGATGAATTCAAAGGTATGTTTCTTGAGAAGTATTTTCCTAAGGCTGTTCGAATTAGGATGGAAAAGAAATTCTTGGAATTGAGGCAAGAGGAAGACTCAGTGGCTGCCTATGAAGAATGGTTCACTCGATTGGAAAGGTATGCTCCAAATTTTATTCGAGACCTTGATAGTAAAATCAATCATTTTTACTCAGGATTAAAGCCAAAATATCGATGGGCATTAGCTTCTAGTGCGTTTAAAAGTTATGAAAAGCTTGTTTGATGTGCTGAGAAGGTGGAAATGGAGTTTTCCGATGACCAAGTGTTCTATAACAACCAGTAGAAGAAGAGACCGAGGTGGCAGGAGAAAGGTAAGAATTCTTCAAAAAAGTCTGATGGTAAGAGAACTAAGTTTCTAGTTTGTGATAAATGTGGTAAAAGGCATGCTGGGGAATGTCTTCTGAATTCTGGAAAGTGCTACCGATGTGGTAAGATGGGACATAAGGCTCGTGATTGCATTGAAAAGGATCAAAGTGAAGGTAAGAACAAATTTGATTTACAGTTAGTGAAATGTTATAAGTGCAATGAGATGGGTCACTATGCAAACGAGTGTCCAACAAAGAGCTTGAGTGATGGGAAGCAGTTAGACTACAAGAAGAAAGGGGTGGTGAAATCCTTTGCAACTACTTCAGTAGATGTCGGGCCATCAAATGAAGTTGTATCAGGTACTTTGTTTGTTTTTTCAGATTATGCCAGTGTGTTGTTTGATTCGGGGTCTACACATTCTTTCATCTCTGAAACCTTTTCTAGTAAAATGGGAATACCATCTCAAGAAATGACTCATGAACTTTTGGTAAAAACACCTGGGGGAAATGTTGAGGCAAAAAGAATTTATAAGAATCTTACTATCCTTATCTGTGGAAAGAACCTACTTGCAAACCGTATTGTTCTACCTCTAGTAGAGTTTGATGTTTTCCTGGGTATGGATTGGCTCTCTATTTACCATGCTAAGATTGACTGTAGAGCTAAAGAAGTTTTTTTTCAGAAAGACTTTCAGTTTGTTTACAGGAATGAACCCTTACTTTTGATAACATATCAAGAGGCTGAGAAACTTGTAAAAGATGGAAATGAATGTTACCTTCCACACGTCGTTGAAAATAAAGGAACTGTTCAGATTAATGATGTGCCAGTGGTAAATGAGTATCCTGATGTTTTTCCTGATGAGTTGCCTGGAATAATACCAGATCGGGAAGTTGAGTTTACTATTGACTTAGTTCCTAAAGCTAATCCAATTTCAAAACCCCCTTATCGAATGGCACAAATTGAACTTTTAGAGTTTAAGGAGAAATTGCAAGATTTATTAGAGAAAGGTTTCATTAGACATAACACATCACCATGGGGTGCTCCTGTTTTATTTGATAAAAAGAAAGATGGTTATATGAGACTTTGAATTGATTATAGAGCCTTGAATAATATCACTGTAAAGAACAAATATCCTTTGCCTCATATCAATGATTTGTTTGATCAGCTCTAGCGAGCTCAGTTTTTTTCAAAGATTGACTTGAGATCGGGGTACCATCAGCTGAAGGTAAAGGAGGCAGATATTCCGAAGACCGCGTTCCGTACGAGATATGGCCATTATGAATTTTTAGTAATTCCTTTTGGGCTAACCAATGCACCTGCTGTATTCATGGATTTAATGAATATAATTTTCCATGAGTTCTTGGATAAGTTTGTGGTGGTTTTCATTGATGATATTTTGGTGTTTTCTAAAAGTAAAGATGAGCATGAATGAAATTTAAGGGTTATCTTGCAATCCTTAAAAGAAAAGAAACTGTATGGGAAATTCAGCAAGTGTGAGTTTTGGTTGCAAAAAATTTCTTTCCTTGGTCACATTGTTTCTAAAGATGTAATAACTGTTGATCCTGCAAAAACAAAAGTTGTGGAAGAATGGCCAAGACCCACAAATGTAACCGAGATTCGTAGCTTCCTTGGTTTGGCGGGCTATTACCGAAGGTTTGTTAGAAATTTTTCACGGTTATCTAGTCCAATGACTAAGCTGACTCGGAAGGGTGTTAAGTTTATCTGGACAAAAGAATGTGATGATTGTTTTCCGGAATTGAAAAGAAGATTGGTGAATGCTCCAGTTTTGGCACTACCTTCCAGGAATGGAGAGTTTGTTATATACAGCGATGCTTCATTGAAAGGACTTGGTTGCGTCCTAATGAAGAATGATCAGGTGATTTCTTATGCTTCACGACAGTTGAAAACTCATGAGGTAAATTACCCTACACATGATTTGGAATTAGCTGCTGTTGTTTTTTCTTTAAAAATTTGGAGGCATCATTTGTACGGAGTAAAGTGTGAAATATATAGCGATCACAAAAGTTTAAAGTATATATTCACTAAAAAAGAGTTAAACATGAGACATAGGAGATGGCTAGAATTAATCAAGGATTATGATTGTACAATTCATTACCATCCAGGAAAAGCAAATAAAGTGGCTGATGCTTTGAGTCGAAAAAGTAATGCTTCATTAGCAATGTTGCATTTGGAACGTGATCCTTTGGTCAAGGATTTGATGAACTTTGGCATAGAAGTTGTTGGTGAAGGAAGTCCTTCTGTTTTGTTTCAGGTATCAGTGAGATCTTCTCTATCAGATAGAATCAAGCAAGCACAGAAGCAAGACAGTGAGTTGCAGAAAAAGGTAGAGCTGGTTCAGAAAGTTAAGTTGCCTGAATTCAACAATGATAATGATTGTGTTTTGAGATATGGGAAGAGATTGTGTGTGCCTTGTGATTCACAGTTGAAGAGAGATTTGTTATGTGAAGCTCATAGTTCTCCGTTTTCAGTTCATCCGGGCAGTACTAAGATGTATAGAGATCTGCAAGAGTATTACTGGTGGGATGGAATGAAAAGAGACATTGCTGATTTTACTATAAAGTGTTTGACATTTCAACAGGTTAAAGTAGAGCAGCAGTTACCGAAATGGATGCTTCATCCTTTACCAGTGCGAGAGTGGAAATGGGAGAATATATCTATGGACTTTGTTGTTGGATTACTGAAGACATCTCGAGGTAATAATGCAATCTGGGTTATTGTTGATCGCTTGACCAAATCTGCTCATTTCCTTGCTATACGAGATACTTTCTCTCTTGATCAACTTTTCCGTTTGTATCTTAAAGAAATGTTCAGGTTACATGGAGTTCCTCTCTCCATTGTATCGGATCGTGATCCCAGGTTTACTTATAACTTTTGGAAAGGCCTTCAGAAGTCGTTGGGTACAGAATTAAATTTTAGTACAGCTTTTCATCCTCAATCATATGGGCAGTCAGAACGAACAATTCAGACATTGGAGGATATGCTACGAGCTTGTTCTATGGATTATCAGGGAAGTTGGGACCAACATCTTTCTTTGGTTGAGTTTTCTTATAATAACAGCTTTCATTCCAGTATACAGATGACACCATTTCAGGCATTATATGGGAAGCGGTGTCGAACTCCAGCTTTCTGGGATGAAGTGGGTGAAATGAAGTTGATGGGACCAGAATTGGTAGAAGAGATGGCAAAAAATGTTCAGCTGATTCAGAAACACATGAGAATAGCTCAGAGCAGGCAGAAGAGTTATGCGGATAACCGGAGGAAGGATCTATCCTTCGAGGTAGGTGATCATGTTTTTCTCAAGGTTTCTCCATGGAAAAGTGTGATGAGATTTGGTAAGAAAGGAAAGCTGAGTCCAAGGTTTATTGGACCATATGAAATTCTGGAGAGAGTTGGATCAGTTGCATACCGGGTAGCTTTACCTCCGAGTTTATCTCAGGTACACAATGTTTTTCATGTTTCAATGTTGAGGAAGTATATGCCAGATCCATCTCAAGTTTTGAGTCCAGTGGTAGTTCAGCTGGAAGAGAACCTATCTTATGAGGAACAACCGGTCCAGATTATTGACCACAGGGAGCAAGTGTTACGGAATAAGGTGATTAAGCAAGTAAAGGTTTTGTGGAAAAACCACATGATTGAAGAGGCAACATGGGAATCTGAAAATGCAATGAGGGATAAGTACCCCCATTTATTCGATAAGTAAATAAATTGCGGGGACGCAATTTTCTAAAGGGCGGAAGGATGTAACATCCCAAGTAAGTAATGAATAATTGATATTTTTTATCTATGTCTATTAATGATTAAGATAGTGTTTTAGAGGCTTAAAATGAAAATAAATCCAATCTTAAGCATGGAATACACTAATATTCTTAAAAGATTGTTTTACTGCCTTATGATGGAAAACCCTTTTTAAATATATATTTGACAATTTTATAAACTATGTTTGTCAAAATAAACTTATTCTTTATGATTGGGACATCAAAATTTACTTTGTGTGAATTTTTGGTATTTTTCTGACAATGTTCATTTTTTAATGAATAGTGAAAAATACGGCATTTTACATCAAAACTGCTTTTTAATCTAATTTATTTATATGATTAGATTATCTTTTGAATTGGTATTAATGTGTAATATGAATATATTTTTACCATTTAATCCAATGGTGGTCATTGGAATCAATTTCACTTTGAAATTGGACTTAAACTAGTGTCAATCTTTTGATACTTATTGTTTCATAAAAACACGCTATTTGCTCTGACAGCGGGAATTAATTATTAAATTAATTAATGTGACATATATGTTTTTAATTTTGTAAAATAGATTTCATTTTTGAATTCGTAATATCAAATATAGCTTAGGGTGAATTTTTGGTAATATTCTGAAAAACTCCAATTTTTGATGAATAGTGAAACCACTAAGTGGTACTTATAAAGACTGATTTTCCGTTTAAATGAAATTTTGCCATAATTATGTTTTGAATATCAAAAATCCGACATACATGGTTGTCATTAAGAAGTAAAATGTGGTTCAATGAGATTATAATAATTTTTTGGTGAATAGTAACTTATTAAGTTCTTAATCGCGATTAGTGGTAATTAGGGTAGTTTAAGGTATAAATAATGCTTTAATATTATGAAATGACCTAGACACATGTCCCAACCTTATTTTTTGTGTCATGGCCGACCAAGAAAATCCATGGGTCAACTTGGGGACCCCATGGATCCACTTTTGTTGGGAAATGACAAAAATAACTTTTTATTTAATGTAAAAGTAAAAATGACACAAACATAATATGTTTTTCGAAAACAATTTTTACATGGGCTTATAAAATCAGATTTTTGATTATAAATAGTCATTGGAAAGATAAAAATATTTCCTACATCATCGTATTTTTTTTATAATTTTTAGACATTAAATAAATTAAATTATTAATGACATAATAATGATGCAGCGATGACATCATTATTTGACGATTTAAATAAAATGGAAAGATAATGTAAAATCTATGAACTACACATGTCCAAAACCAATTGGATGAGTGGATGTAGAACCCTTATCACCTTATCCACGAATTATATTAATGTGAGACCTTTTAAAACCGAAAAACAGTTTCAAATAAAGTAATATTGTTTACTTTCCAAAAGTGCCCCTCCTCTCCTCTTATAAAAGGCCCCCACCTCTACCTCATTTCACACACTCCTCAAGCCTTTGGCTCGGCCAAACCCTGACCATTTACTCTCTCCACGTCCCTCTAATCATCCTAGAGGATTCCCTTTGGGAAGAATCCTTTTAAAGGAAGCCTTTAGGCTCAAATGAAAAGGAGTTACACTTTTAAAGTTAATTCATTCTCTCATGTTCATTTGTTTTATTTTGCTTCTCCAACCCCCTAAACTCTTTTTATTTACATCTTTTGTAACAACACCAGTATCTTACATATACTTGGATGTTGTTATAATATTTATTTGAGATACACTCTCACACAACTACATCAAATGGTTAAAGAACATACGGTTTCTATGGATGACGAAATTCTGCCTCCCGAAACGATGATTGTTCAATACTCATTTAACACCTTCAAAGGTGGCCATTATGATGTCACTATTTTTATATATGATATATGATATGTTTATGTTTTCCTTAAGCTTCTGTTTTTTTCATTTTGGGCATACCTTTATGGTTTCCATTATGGGTAAACACGATATCTTCATTTTAGGAAGTGCAGACTACCGCCCCCTGAAAGTGATTTGATTCGTTAATACCATATGTGGGATGTGTAAAGGATACAGTTAATGATATTATATATGTTATTATACTGTAATTATAATATACTCTTATATAATTATTATTCCATTCCAAAAAAAATATGAAATAGAAATGGAAGTAGCGTTCATGCGTACGTACGACTTACCGTCTCCATGAACGGTGCATTTCATTTCTTACCTCTAAATGTTATGTAATATTATAAATAAATGTATATGCTGAATATATATGATATATATGTTATCCAATTCATTAATATCATTCTGGATATAATGAACCTTTGACCAAATTAACAACATGTAAGTGTATGAATTCTATTTCTGACTTAAGAACCAAATACCGTCAAAATGAACATTATTAACTTAAATGATTACATGATGTCCATAACATGGTATAAAAGGAATAATGAACTTGAAAAAGGTTCTTAAGCAAGTAGAGATTAACTCAAGTTTATTATTCAGGAGATTAAATAACGGTCGGGTCAAGTCAGATACGAGGTATGGGACTTCCTCTCAATCTCCTTTCTTTGAGGCATATTTTATTTTATACACAACTTTCTTTTATACGGTGTATAAACCCCTTTGACTTTTACATTTATTCAAAAGGAATATTTTTTATACGAAGCGTTTACTAAACGACAAAAGGGAATGTTTTTGTCGTACGTATTCGGCGACAACGACTTCTCCACCGTCGTGACCGTTATTTGAGTTTCGGCTTCCTCTACAAGCCATACCTTCTTTTTTAAAAGAAAAATAAATACCATGTTTTACTTTTCTTTTATTTTGGTATTGAAAATGGTTTTCACAATGTTTTTTGTGTTGTATTGATATCTTGTGATTGAAATGTGGAAATGTTATGTTTCCTTTATTCATGTTTTATGTGATACGATTATGTTATGGTTCTTGGGAATTATTATGAAGGCGGGTGGTTCCGTGATAAACTAAGGGCGGGTGGGCCCGATATAGCTCTCCAATGCATTGGGTAACGCGAAGGAGTGAAACGTTAAGGTTTTCCTCGAAGAGATTTTAGGGAATATACTGTGATGGGTATTCCAAACATAACCAAGAGGGTTACTCCCTACGTAAGAATGTTATGAATGCCTCAAGTTACCTTTATGTCCTATGATTTCTATGATTTATTCATGATTTTATGAGGTATGTTAAAGTGCCTATGTTTTGTGGGTAATGTATGATTTCATTATTATGTATATATGTACCCATGTTTCCTTTCCATGTTTTTATAACCCATACTGAGCTTTTTATGCTCATCCTAAGTTTTTTTGAAATGTTTTTCACAGGTCAAGGGAAAGGTACATGATATGATGATAGTGTCAAGGAAGTGTCAAGAAATAATCCATGTTTTATTTTAAATGTGTTTCCATTGATGGGAATGAAGAATACTATCTTTATGTAACCACTTTGTTTATATGTGGAATGTAATTCAAGTTTTATGATCTAATTCTCTAAAACTCTAAACCTGAAAAGATCCTCAATGTGTAATCTTGTAATAACTCAAGATTAAGTAAGGTTTAAGGCTGGGGCCTTATAAATTCAAAGTCTCATAGAACAATCTCTATTTTTATCAAATACAACATGAGCACCCCATGGTGATGTGCTATGTAGAATGAACCCTTTCTATAATAAATCTTGAAGTTTCTCCTTCAACTCTAAAAGTTCAGTTTGAGCCATTCGATAAGGGGGTTTTGAAATTGGATTAGCATCAGGAACTATGTCAACAGTAAACTCAACTTCCCGATCTGGTATTATTCAAGGAATCTCATCAGGACAAACATCAGGATACTCATTTACCACTAGCACATCATTAATCTGAACAGTTCCCTTGTTTTCAACAATATGTGCAAGGTAACATTCATTTCCTTATTTTACAAGTTTCTCAGCCTCTTGATATGTTATCAACAGTAAGGGTTCATTCTTATAAAAAAACAGAAATTCATTCTGAAAAGAAACTTCTTTAGATCTACAGTCAATCTTAGCATGGTTAATAGAGAGCCAATCCATACCCAGGATAACATCGAACTCTACTAGAGGTAGAATAATAAGGGTTTCAAGTAGGTTCATTCCACAAATAAGGATAGGAAGATTATTATAAATTCTTTTTGCCTCAGCATTTCCCACAGGTGTTTTTACCACAAGTTCAGGAGTCATTTCTTGATATGGTATTCCCATTTTACTAGAAAAGTTTTCAGAGATGAAAGAATGTGTATACCCAGAATCAAACAACACACTATAATAATCTGAAACAACAAACAATGTACCTGGTACAACACCATTTGATGTCCCGACATCTACTGAAGTAGTTGCAAAGGATTTCACCACCCCTTTCTGCTTGTAGTCTAACTGCTTCCCATCACTGAAGCACTTTTTCGGACACTCGTTTGCATAATGACCCATCTCATTTCACTTAAAACATTTCACTAACTATAAATCAAATTTGGTATTACCTTCACCTAGATCTTTTTAGTGCAATCACGAGCCTTATGTCCCATCTTATCACATCGGTAGCACTTTACAGAATTCAGGAGACATTCTCCCGCATGCATTTTACCACATTTATCACAAAATTGACTCTTAGTTTTCTTACCATCAGACTTTTTTGAAGAATTCTTTCCTTTTTCCTCACAACTCGGTCTCTTCTTCTGTTGGTTGTTATAGAACACTTGATCATCGAAAAACACCATTTCCACCTTCTCATCAAATCGAAAAAGCTTTACATAACTCTTTAACTCACGAGAAGCTAAAGCCCTTCGATATTTTTGCTTTAATCCTGAGTGAAAATGATTGATTTTACTATCAAGGTCTTGGATAAAATTTGGAGCATATCTTGTCAATCGAGTGAACCATTCTTCATAGGCTGCCACTGAGTCTTCCTCTTTCCTCAATTCTAAGAATTTCTTTTCCATCCTATGTCGAATAGCCTTAGGAAAATACTTCTCAAGAAACATACCTTTAAATTCATCCCAGTTAAGAGCATTAATCTCATCAGCGTCCCTGACATTTTTAACCATCGACCACCACTGATATGATTCACCCTCAAAATGGAAAATAGAAAGACTAACCTTTTGATTGTCTGAACACCCCATGAAATCAAAAATATTCTCCAGTTCTTTAATCCACCCTTCATCATGCACAGGGTCAGATGATCCTCTGAATGATGGGGGATGTTGCTTCATGAAATGTTCCACCACTGACATGTTCCTCTGCAGTTGATCTGGCTGATCTCGTGCATGGATACCGCCACCATTTATCGCTTCAGTCAACTGCGCCATTACTGCAACAAACAGTTCAGTTCCAATTCCGACCATCTCAGGATGCTGATTCGGAAGGTTATTTCCTTCTGTATGCCTTCCTATAACTTCTTCCATGTTTCCTCTGCGGAAAACCATTCTGAACAAACATGTCATAGATGAAGAAACATGGAAATCTTCAAATGCTATATCATTTCAATTTTAACATAAAAAAATTATTTTGGATAATCATTTAATAAAATTCTAACTCCTAAAGTTATCTAAACCGACCTATGATACCAACTATAAGGCCCCAGCCTTAATCCTTACTTAATCTTGAGTTATTACGAGATTACACATTGAAGATCTTTTCAGGTTTAGAGTTTTAGATAATTAGATCATAAAACAAGCATTACATTCCACATTTAAAAAAAGTGGTTACATAAAGATAGTATTCATTTTTCCCATCAAAGGAATCAGATTTAAAACAAAACATGGATTCCTCCTTGAAACTTCCTTGATACTATCATATCATGTACCTTTCCCTTGACCTGTGAAAAACATTTCAAAAACTTCGGATGAGCATAAAAAGCTCAGTAAGGCATCTAAAAATATGGAAAGGAAACATGAGTACATATATACATAAGAATGTAATCATAATTTACCCATAAAACATAATCACTTTTATATACCTCATCAAATCATGAATAAATCATAGAAATAATAAGGCATAAAGTTAACTTGAGGAATTCATAACATTCTTACGTAGGGAGTAACCCTCTTGGTTACGTTTGAAATACCCATCACAGTATATTCCCTAAATCTCTTCGGAGAAACCTCAACGTTTCACTCCTTCGTGTAACCCAATGCATTGGAGAGCTATACCGGGCTCACCCACCTTTAGTTTAACACAGAACCACCCATCTTCATAATATTTCCCGGGAACCACAACATAATCGTATCACATAAAACATGCATAAAGGAAACATAACATATCCATTTTTCAATAACAAGATATCAATAAAACACATTGATATAAAAACATTATGAAAACCATTTTCAATACCAAAATAAAATAAAAGTAAAACATGGTATTTATTTTTTCTTCTAAAAAGAAGGAATGGATTATAGAGGAAGCTGATACTCAAATAATGGTCACGGCGGCGGAGAATTCATTGTCGCCGCATACGTACGACAAAAACATTCCCTTTTGTTGTTTAGTAAAACGCTTCGTATAAAAAAGATTCTTTTTGGATAAACGAAAAAGTCAAAGGGTTTTATACACCACATAAAAGAAATTTGTGTATAAAACAAAATATTCCTCAATAAATGGAGATTGATACGAAGTCCCTTACCTCGTATCCGACATGACTTGATCGTTCTTTAATCTCCTGAATAACAAACTTGAGTTAATTTATACTTGATTAAGAACCTTTTTCAAGTTCATTATTCATTTTATATCATTTATTACCATGTTATGAACACTATGTTATTATTTAATTTTATAATTGTCTTTTTAATGGTCATTGGTACATGAGTCAAAAATGAACTTCTTATATTTACAAGTTGTTCACGTAGTCAAATATCAATTATCTCGAGAATTATATTCATAATGTAGATTCCATATATATCATATATATCCAGTATATACATGCATTTATAATAATACATAATCATTTAGAGGTAAGAAATTAAATGCACCGTTGATGGAGACGGTAAGCCGTACGTACACATGAACCCTACTTTCATTTCTATGTCATATTAATGAAATAAAAACTAAATGAGAGATATGTATGTTTTAATTCCAGAATTATATTAATACTTTATATGTAACATAAATCATATATATCCATTATATATATGTACTTATAATAGTGCATTACATTTGGGTATAAGAAATGAAATGCACCGTTCATGGAGACGGTAAGCCGTAGGTACGCATGAACCCTTTTTTCATTTATATCTCATACATTAATGGAATTAAACATAATGATACATAATAGTATTATAATTCAAGTATGGTATCATATATAATATCATTAAATCTATCCTTTATACATACCACATATGGTATTAACGAATCAAATCACTTTGAGGGGGCGGTGGTCCGCACGTCCTAAAACGAAGATATCGCGTATACCTATAATAGAAGCCATAATGGTATGCCATAAATGAAAAATACAGAATATTAAGGAAAAAATAAACATATTATATATCATATATAAATATAGTGACATCTTAATGGCCACCTTTGAAGGTGTTAGAAAAATATTGAACAATCATCGTTTCGTGAGGCAGAAATTCACCATCCACAGAAACAATATGTTCTTTAACCATTAGATGTAGGTGTGTGTAAGTGTAGCTAGAATTCTTCTTATAACAACATCCTAGTATATTAAAGATACTGTAGTTATTACAAAATAAAAATATTTTAGGGGGTTGGAGAAGAAAAATATAACAAAAGGACTCAAGTGAAGACATTACCTTAAAATCGGGTAACTCCCTTTGGTTTGAGCTCAAAGGCTTCCTTGGTAAGTCTTCTGCCCAATGTGAGGCTTCTAAGAGTAAGAGATGGATGTGGAGCGACAAAATGGGCAGGGTTTGGCCGGGAAAAATTCTTTGGAAGTGTGGGTAATGAGGTAGAGGTGGTGGCCTTTTATAAGAGGAGAGGAGGGGAACTCTTGGAAAGTAATGAAATGTTACATTATTTTAAAATGAGTTTCGGATTTAAAAGATCCCAAATTTATATAATTCTAGGATTAGGTGATAAGGGTTAGAAATATACCCCACAAATAGGTTTTTGACACGTGTAGATCTTAGATTTTACATTATCGTTTCATTTTATTTAAATCGTTAAACAACGAGGTAATCAATGCATCATCATCATGTCATAACTAATTTTATTTATTTAATATCTATAAATTATAAAAAAATACTATGATTTAGGAAATATTTTTAGATTTCCAATGAATATTTATAGTAAAAAATATGACGTGTATAACCCCATGTAAAAATTGTTTTAGTAAAACAACTCATGTTTGTGTCATTTTTAATTTAACATTAAATAAAAAGATATTAATGTCATTTTCCTTCCAAAGTTTCTCCATGGGTTCCCCAAGTTGACCGATGAATTGTCTTGGTCGGCCATGACACATCCAATAATTTTAAGACATGTTTCAAGTTCATTTCATATTATTAAAACATTATTCTTACCCTAAATTACACTAATTAACTCTAATCGCGATTAAAAACATAAAAGTTAATATTCAGCAAAAAATTATTTTAATCCCATTGAACCAAATTTTACTTCTTAATGGCAACCATGTATGTTTTATTTTTGAAATTCAAAACACAGAGGTGGTAAAATTTCATTTAAACGAAAAATCAGTTTTTAAGTACCACTTAGTGGTTTCACTATTCATCAAAAATTGAAGTTTTTCAGAAAAATACCAAAACTTCACCCTAAGCTATATTTGATATTCCTAATTCAAAAATGATTTCCATTTTAAAAAATTCAAAACATATAATTTAAATTAATTAATTTAATAATTAATTTCCACTGTTAGAGCAAATAGCGTGTTTTTATGAAACAATAGGTATCAAAAGAATGACACTAGTTTAAGTCGAATTTCAAAGTGAAATTAATTCCAAGGACCACTATTGGATTAAATGGTAAAAATATATTCTAATTTAAATTTAAATCTAATTATAAAGATAATCTAATCATATAAATAAATTAGATTAAAAATAGGTTTTGAATTAAAATACAACATTTTTCACTATTCATTAAAAAAATGAACTTTATCGGAAAAATACCAAAAATTTATGCAAAGTAAATTTCAATGTCCCAATCATAAATAATAAGTTTATTTCAATAAATAGAGCTTATAAAATTGTCAAATGTTTGATTTAAAAATGGTTTTCCATCAAAAGTCAATAAAATAATCTTTTAAAAATATTAGGGTATTCCATGTTTAAGATTGGACATATTCTCATCTTAGGCCTCTAAAACACTATCAAATTAATTGATAGAAATAGATAAAAATATCTGTTATTCATTAATTACATGGGATGTTACAGTTCAGGTGATATGTGATAGGATGAAGTAACCATTTCATTGTTTGAAATCCAGTGCTAATCATAGGTGGATACCATTATATTTTGATGTTGGGGATCACATATCATTTAAGGTGACACCACATCATGTGCAGTGAAGATTTGGTCATGTGAGTATAATTTCTCTTTGGGTTTTTGGGACTATAGAGGTGTTGGCTCATGTTGGATCCAAAGATTATTAGGTATCACTTCCCTATAGTTGAACAAGGTAAATGTTGTTTTTCACAGGTTGTATCTCTTTAGTAATCATCACGACAACTCTCACATCCTGAATTGGTGGGAGAATAATGTTGATGTTGAAATGACCTTCGAGGAGTGTCCTGTAGAGATCCAATACCACAAATAAGGATGTATTTCATAGGAATTGTATCCCCTTTGTTCACTTAGTGTAGTAAAACAGTGGAATATAGGAGTGTACATGGGAACATGAGTTGCATATATGCAAACAGTACCCCAACTTGTTTGATGTTTAACTTTGTTCTTGTAAATTTTTTCATTTCGTGGTTTTATATCTTTCTATTTTATGATATCGGTTTATTATGTATCTTTTTTTTGGAATTCTTTGTTTAGATAGGTATCTACCATGGTAGAGTGTTTTGGTGTTGGTTATGGTTGTCTTCTGTTCTTGTGTGTGCCCTTTTGGAATCGGCTGAACTTCATTGTTGGTGAGAGCCTTGAGAATTATCACTTAGGGTGGTCATTTGAACAAATTTTTTCTATTTCATTTTTGGTTTGGTTTTCAATTATTATAGATGAGAATGTTTTTAGTGGATTTCGATGTAATGGAAAATACCTCTCAAGTCCATTACATGGTCAGAATATTATGTTTGAGGTTTTTTTGGAGTTTAAGGTAATGTTTCTCCAACACATTGGAAAATTTCAAGTTTGGTGAAAAGTATTATTGGAATTTCATTTTGATATTTCAGTGTCATCATGTCATTTTGATTTATCGGTGTCAACATTTCCTTTTAAACTATTGATGTTAGCAAGAAATTTTGAAATATCTGGTGAGGATCTCATTTTGAATTGTTGGTGTTGGCATTTAATTTTGAACTACTATTGTCGACATGTCATTTTAAATATAATTTTCAGCATGTCATGTTTAACTATTGGTGTTGGAAAGTCATTTTGAACTATATGTTTCAGTGATTCCTTTTGATTTGTTAGTGTCCACCTGTCATTTTTAACTGTTTGTGTCAACATGTAATTTTGATCTGTCGTTATTTGTGTGTTGTTTGGAATTAAAAGTGTTAGTGTATCCTTTTGAACTATCAGTTTTAGTTTTTCATTTTGAACTATCGGTGTCAGGGTGAAATTTTGAATTATCGGTGTCAGTGTGTCATTTGGAACAGTCAGTGTTGGAATGTCATTTTGATCTGTCGATGTCGGTGTGAAATTTGTAAACTGTGTTTCTGACTTCCGGCATTTTCACCCATTTGATGTCTTGTTTGATGTAAAATGTGTTCAAAGCCTTTATTAGATGATTTAATGTAGATTCTATTTCTATAAATTCAATCTAAATATACCTATGTGCTCGAGTTCCATTACAAGGTCAAACTATATGTTATTGATGAGAATCACCATAAATGAAAAATCTGAACTATATCTAAACTATTGCTCCATTTAGAATTTAAAATGATGATATATATTACACCTTGTTATTAAATTTACCTCCAATTCAGGTGAGGAACCCCGATACATTCTTATTATAGCAGTGGTGTGATTGGACATTAATCCTTGGATCGTTTCCCCTTGAATTTTAATCATGATGCATTCAAAACACATTTTTTGGAGTAGTCGGCAAGCGTCAACTTTTCAATAATTAAAGTATTCTTCTATCTCTATTGTTTTGTTTTTTCGATCCTTATTCAATCATTTTTTCATTATATTTTATGTAATGTCATCTCGATGTTTTTAATTGTTTTTTCTTGGGTTTTGGTTTGTGCGGTTGTTCCATAGTGTCCTTACATGGATGTGGTATTCATTGAAAGATGTTATCGTGATCTGTTCTATTGACATGTTCCTAAATAATATCATTATAATTTTGAGGTAGTTGATTATTTTATTCTCTATCCTTTTACTTTTAGTTGTTGTATTATCATTTTGAATCCAAATATATCAAAAGGGAATTGACATAATAAATATATGAACCATATAAATAAATTGTTATTGATCACATGTTATTGCCACTTTTTTTTTATAAATAATATGATATCTATTATTTATTTTTTTTAACGTAATTTTCATGATGAAAAATGTTAAATTATTTAAATTGGGATTAATTGTAAATTAATAGTCCATTGATAAAGTGGTTTGTAAATGATTCTGGTTGTTACAATAGTAAATTAATGAGAATCAAATTTATGCTGTAAGAGTGTTTAATTAATTTTAGATTACTATGGTAGATTATTGTTTATGATTCCCAAGGTTGGAACATACTAATAATGAATCCTAAACTTTAGTAAGGATAAAATAACCAATTTATCAATAAATTTTAATTCCTTTTAGGGTTCTTAGTTACCCACTTTCTTGTAATGATGAGTTCCATCTGATGTGGATCCGTGAGAGGTTGTTGCGTGTAAAGTAATACTTCCGTGTTTCGGGCCAAAATCCTAGTAATTTTTTTACTACATCATGTGATGTGTTATGTTCCTAGATAGATTTTTGAAGATGTGGGGTAGGGGCCCAATGATTGTGGCAAAAGTTGATACCTACAGTGCATAGGTTCATCAGTTTATGCATGGGTTTTTTAGAGTGGACACTGAAGATGATGAAACCGCTTGGATGTGAATGTTAGATATGTGTTGAATCTTGTTAGTTGTTTGTCTTCATTAAATTACCCAATGATTAAGGTAGCTGGTATTTCATACCCTACTTCCAAAAAAGGTGATGATTTGTGAGGTATTCTACGTGATTTTTGATTTTATCTTCACAAGGATGGATGGGTCTTTGAACTTTCTATAGGTGGAAATGACTTCATAGGTAGTTCACCTTCTCACCATGTTGAGCCCCATGTGTTGGGTATCATAGAATGTGTTTCTAGAATTCCCGGGAATATGGGAAAATTATAACATTATTAATAAATGATTAATTAAATGATGTAATTCCATTGGGATGGAGCATGCTGCAATGCAATTATGAGGTAATATTTTGGAGAAGATATGCACTTGGTTTGGTTTTTATTGGATAGTATAGAACATTTGTGTGATGCTAATGAAATATAATGTTGAATTAATAATGATTATTTAATTTTTAAATAATTAATTAATGTATTGTGATATTGATAAAATAATATAATTAACATAATATATCTCTTTAAAATATTATATGCTTATAGGATATCGTGTCATAGTAGTGTAAGCCGATAGTTCAAGAGACATTATCTGCAGTGGAGTCTTCGACTATGATTTTACCATATTTTGGTTTTGAGCTATATTATATTCTATGATTTTTGATATTCAATATGCTACGCCACTCAATCATTTAGGGAAAATGAAACCCTGCGATCCTGAGCTTTGTGGATGTTCTCCGCCACATTTCGGTGTGAGGATGGATAGAAAGCTACCAACATTGGCCCCACTCTCATCTCTTGTAACTTAATTTTTCTTGTGGGAGAAGTTGTTAGCTTTCTCAATATATATTTGAAGTGTTATATAATGTATTTTTGTTATTCCCAGAAGTAAATTCTAGAAATATTTTCTTATTTACTACTATAGTTGTAATGTGTATAATCTAAGTTGTCTTAAGGATACTTACTTTCTGTATGGGTTTTAATGGCATGAGGTATCATTTCTGATGTATGATACACATTATTAATGATGTGGCGCTTCTAGAAACTACCTAGTTACATTGTTTATGTATAATTATTCAATGTGTTGCATTATTTGAATGTTGTGGGGTTACATGAAGGTGTAAGTTGAATCCTTTTTGATAGAGATGCTTAGGACGTCTGATGTGGGGGAAGATAGAAAACTCGTGGGGAAGTGGTAGTGGGTTACCATTGATATTATTTATTTTATTATATTTTATAGTATGCACAACATGGTGTGAGTATCCATGGTGAGGCTGGGAACATAATATACATATTTAGGTGATGTCTAAGATTCAATTGTTGTTCAATGTACTTTATCATTCTTTCTTTTCTTTTTATGGAGAGGCTCTGGCGAGGGTCTTACTCAGTATACTTTTATAATAACCATTCACATATATATCGTTATTCTAGTCACATTGATATGGTAGGATATTATGATGGTTACTACTAACATGGGGTTGAAGGAGATGTTTTATCTTTATGGTCACTACTCTTTTACTTTCTATAGAAACATGTAGTTTTCCCTTTCAGTAGTAGTAGTTCTTTCATGAGATTACATATGTGTACTTGGGATTTATTATATATTCTATTAGGACTTGGAGTTGTTTTATTTATTCCTTATATATCTCTTTAACATGTGTTCTCCTAGAGGGTAACTCCTCCCATTTGCATGTTCATTATACCCTCTATGCTAGTCGCCAACCTATGTCCTACTAGAGGCAGGACTTGGGGGGTCAATATATCCCATATCACATTTCTGACCCTAGAGGGGTACAAATAGTTGGAAGGGGGTCATGACAAATTTTCCATGTTTAGTCTTTATATATTCTAATCCAAAAATGCATGGAAAAATATTACTATAGTGGTGTGACATAAACTCAACAAATATGAATTTAATGTCATTTAATATGAATAATTATATCCTCTCAAAAAATAATTCCCTATACTGTAATGGTCTATTCTTGCCAAATATTATTTAAATAATTACAAATCATGACAATAGAATTATAATATTTGAAAAATATTCAACACATATGGTACCATTCTATATAATCTATATATAATGTTAATCATTGAAACCAATTTTTTTGTAAACATAGGAATGGGTGAGATCACGTTTTCATGAACCATGATAGATTTCCATCCACCATATCACCTGCAAATGACGGTGACATTGTCCAAGTGGACTTAGTAATAGCCACGGGTTGGAAAGTTGGGCACAAGTATCTAAAATATATTTTTGGAAGAATATCACCCTATTTCATAATCATAAACAACCCACAATAAATAATGAAACAAAACTGATTATACGTAACCAATCATAGAATAAATATTTTCATATTTATGTTCAGAACACATTATAAAAAATGGGATAAAACCAAAATACCTCAAGTCCACCATATGATGAAATGAACCCCGTCCACCTGATACCACGATAACACCCGCAAGTGAAGACCCCTAAAATCCCAAACCTTCATCTCTAAACACATTTCAACTACTTCTGTAAAAAATAACCAAGTCTACTCACAAAGAAATGATTATGTTTGTGGTGATACAATGACATGTGGGATTCCACCTCATAAAATATCTCATTAAATATACAATATAAGATAAGAAAAAATGATTTTTTTAAAGAAATTATTACCTTCAAACATTTTTTAAATTATTTTTAACGGAAATAATCATAATTTTTTAAAATTATTAGCAATATTTATCATATTCCAAAGTTTTGTACGATATAATAAGAGACAACTAATTCATGGGAGATCCATATAGGTTGTATGTACGGGTATAATACTAGAGACATCAACTGTTAGTGAAATGTTCTATAGAAACCACAATCGTCCACGTTTACTTGCACGATCCACTTAGTAAGAGAAAAATAATAATTTATAGTTGTCTCATCAATAATAAATAATTAGTGATTTATTTCATTATCATTCTTAATTAGAATGTGGTGAATAGGATTTTCAATCTCCTAGTCACCTAGGATGACCTTTTAACATAATTGACCATTTTTATATCACAAAAACTACCACTCACACTCAAAAAATCCTAAAAAATAAAAAAATATTAATAAATCAGTTCCTTCACAACCAAAAGAACATTTCAATCCCAACACACACCAAATATATTCTAAACCAAGTTTAACATCACTTTTACACCTCAATAAACACGTTGTATAATTTAGCTTACACATCCATAATCCTCAACAAGGGTTCACACATGAAAACACCAATATTCCATTATGAAAACAACTTCAATCCATATTATTATCAAAACCATTCAAAAAAAATATTCACAACTCAAGAAAACCTTTGAATAGATTTAAACACTAAATTAGGGAATTCTAATTCATAAAATAATGTTTATGAGAGGAACCTCCTACCTTGAGTGAGAAAAATCCCATAAAACGGTGAAATGAAACAACTACAGCTCAGTCATACACTAAAGTGGAACTATTGAACCAAAAATTAATGTATATACAGACAATATAATGATCTAACAACAAAATTAACACCCTAATTTAGTAGTTAAACCCTAAATGAAGTAGGTATGAAACCCAATAATTGAGGAGGAAAACAACGGTGAATGATGTTACTTGATAATTTTAAGATAAATTACAAAAAAATTAACTAAAACGGATCCCAATGTATAATAGATGAATGGGGATGGGCACCTAGGTTAAAAATCCTGACGGGGGTGAAAAATAAGGGTTTTTGGGTTTAAACTGGAGAGAGGAAAACATAAAAATAAAAACGTGTATTAGATGGATAGGCCATACATTTTGACACACCGTGTGGAGACCATGGTCCTATTATTATCCATGTAGTGCCTACCACAAATTTATCCCACACTGCCTTTCCATGTATAAGACATTTGGTAGCTACTACCTCAATCCAGTCTCCTACAACAAGTTTACCTATGAAGGATACATTGATTATACTAACTGTGTTGCAATCATGCACCACATTCATTCCACCCAAATTATTTCAACTTTCAAAAGGAACCCCAAATGAAATACAAATGGATGAATGTAGGTTGAAAGTAAATTGGACAATGGAGAAATGGATACCATTGATGTGTCAATTCTACCCAAAATGAATTTTTTTATCCACATAAGGTCTTCTAATGTTTTATTATAGTGTAAAGAGGGTAATTCCTACTCTACCCATGAATTCCCCACCCAAGTATCATGAATATCATTAATGTGTTACCAAAGGACCCAAAATTGTGGTATAGAATTCCCATGATGCATCTTTTCCAAATAATCAATATTCTTCTCATGAAATTTACCATAAACAAATCATAATATATTTCCATTTCTCTCTAGATTAGGACATGAGAGAGATCTGTGTTCTAGTTATTCAATAGGGAAAGATGAAACACATATTGAATTAATGTTAATTGGGAATGCATGGATAACCAATATGTCACCATACCAACCCACATGGTGATCATTAATGTACTGAAATACATATTATTTCATTAATTTCAATCACAATCTACTAAGAAACTAGTGAAATGAAACATTTAGGAACACTCATCCACCCATAGAAAATAGAAAATCCTGGCCTTTTCAGATTTGCATATTATTTTCAGTGACTCTGAGCTATTAACACTCTCTTCTTAATTGGTATGACCTTCTCAGAAGTCTCTTGAAATAATATTGGTCCCAATAGTGATGTCACATGTAAATTATCCAAATAAAATGTGTATTGACATGTCCGACCATAACGAGCCTAAAAATGAAGCATTCGAATTGAGGACTGGTGGATATTGTTGTGTGAATACTTTACTAGTCCCAAATGGTTATATGATGAACAAAAGAAATCCCAGACACATGACCATAGAATTTAATAAAAAATATGATTCATCCACTATGTTTTACCATCCTTTTAAGGATGTTATTTCGTTCTCAACTTCACACGTGTCCCCATTGTCTTTTTAATTCCATCCTAGAACTGAGAGGTGAAATAGTGGTCCCTATCTAAAATGATTGTCGATAGAAGAAACAGAAGCCACACTACCTATTTAACGTACAATTAGAAAATATATTCTGCCTTTACTGTGTCACTAATTAGAATGAAATGGTATGATTTGGTATTAAAATCAATAAAAATGAAAATTTAGTTCCTTCCCTAATGTGAATGTTGTAATCCAATAATAAAATACAATGTGATACAGTCTGACATCGTTGTATGTTTATGTAGTGGTTAAAGAAAAGCATGGAGCCTTTGGTGGTATTACTTTATATACTGAAACATATATCACCTCAATATGTAGTCAACAATATCCCAATATATACCTAGAAACCTGAACAATCTTGACACATTATAATAGATCATAGTTTATCTGATTTAAAAATTCCATTGAGAATGGTGGAAATCCTATATCACCACCTTTATTATAAAAAACCACGATGTGGTCCTTAAAGCAACATATTCCCTAGGGAGATAATGAAAAATCACACGGTTTATCCCTAACATGACGATACTATAAAAGAAAACACCTCCACTATGCATAATGGTATAATAATAAAAATGTGGAAGAAGAAATATCAAATTTTACTCATATTTAGACTCAATCAATGCATTCACTAAAACTTTTCATCTAATGAAATCCTTAAAAAATTACCTTTACTCGATGTATAGATAATATAGAAATGAAACACCTATAGATATTCAACAAAACAACATTTGGAAAAATTGATATAATTTTTGGAGAAAATATAATCTAGGTTATTATGATCCATGTAAACCAGAAATTATCTCCCCAAGATGATAATGAACACATTTTTTAATGGAATACATTATAAATAATAACTCTATGTCATGTTTTGGGTTATTTTTTTACATATTTCTGGAGTATTATTGAACTAAATTTCCCTACATGATCATCCTATAAATGAACACAAAAGATAGCCATACCAGTGACATCACAATACACAACATATACCTTTGGTGATTTTAGAAATATCCACAAATGAATTATTTTAAACCACAACTTCAGTTACTTGAAGGAAAACTAACATCTTGGGCTCCATTAAAACATCACCCCAATTCGGAGAAGTATTTTAATGGGTTACATAATCCTTGAAAATTATTGAGAAACCACATGTAATAACTATTTATTCCCATACATCATCGTATCTGAGACTCCTTCATTGGATACTCCCATGACATAACTTCTCTGATCTTCATGGGGTCCACTAAAAATACATGTTTTGAAAACAGATGGTGAATAAACATCAATTCACTGATCCATAATATAATATTTGAAAACATTCTATAGTGATTGTCATCCCAAGGTGTGCCTGAAACAACTCTACAATGATTACCATGCTGCACCTTAGTTTCAAAGTGAACTAGGCTATCATCCAAGAATAACAATAAAATGAATATTGTTATTGGTTCAACACCAATATCCTTTGAACCATAAGAACAACTAGATAATTTTAAAATTTTAAAGGCCTGGAAATATACTCAAAACATACATACCTACTTCAGATGCCAGTTCTCGAAACGTCCCCCTCTTTCTCCAGAACATAGTTATAAAGGCAGCCAAATTCATTTTTTTGAGAAAAACCTTTAAACACTCAACTAATCATTCAATACATTAATTCATGTAAATGGGTGTTGGATAATGATGGTTACCTTATTCATATTCCTATAATAAATGCATAACTGGAGAGATCATTCATCCTTCTTCACAAAAATGACTGGTATGTCCAATATAGATATTCTCTGACAAATGAATCATTTTAATTCTGTATTGTCTAGTTGTACAATTAATTCCCACAAATTTTGCATCCATAAAATATGGGGTAAGAGATGATGGTTGTGATATGGTTTCCATATCAACCGAGAACTCCAAATCATGCCCTATAGGTATACATGAAAAATCTGGTGGTTGAAATTATGGAACAATGTCATACAAAGGATTTAATATACCCATAGGTTACCAACCATCATCTTCCAATACAATATCTAATAACATAAAATAATGATAAACCAATTTTTTTGAGTGGAGGTCTAGCATGCCCTGAACGGCGGTCACAATATCCATGAAAAACATGGGTACTTCCATGAAGTGTTGAAAAACATACTGTCCATCTATAATAGTCAACATTTCCATAATGATTTCCATCTAGTCTAAAATAAGGATAACATAAAGGAGGTCCATAAATATGAATATAAAATCCAATTCTATCTGACCCCCCATCATGGTGAGAAAACAACCTGTACACCTAATGACATACCCACACTACTCAATGATAGGTGTTAACAACTCCATCACATAAAACATAATCTTTGATGGAATGTTCAGAAATTTCACAATATGGGAAGAGATAAATGAAATAGAAGAACCAGTAATTAATAAAATAGTATCTATATACGATGCAATAAGAATGGAATCTCATATTTCAGAAGGCCCTAAATCTGATCCAACTAGTTCCTGATGTACTACATGAATATGACTCACCTCATCCTATGTCTGGGAGATAACTCTAGCGTGTGGCCCTACCATTAACTAAATTTACATAGAATATGATCCAACTATTGAAAAAATGACCTCCAAATAGTAATCCCACAGTCCTGGATGGTTCTGATTGTGATGATATCCCCTAATAAGCCACATATCCTTCTCCAGTCTAATAAGAACACATGTACTTGAAGATTATTTGAAAGGGACTCATCGATCAACATCAATGAAATGAATTGGGAGAATATGTGAAAGATGATTTTATGTGTCCCACCTATCCAAATTCGTGGTATGAATAATACACCTCTTCAGAAGGAATGGGTGAATATTGTCTAGAATGATGGAATTAACTACCACTTCATTTTTCCCCTTCTCATCATGCATCCAATTCATCTCTGACTAGTTGAAACATCACAATAATAACACATTTATAGAGAAAACATATGTTATTTTATGATCGATCTCAATAATTAAATAATGATAAAATACCTCAGCATATGACATCAGCTTCAGAAAAATACCTGAGAATATATCTCTAGTTGCAGCCTCATCTCAAACCTCTGTGATTTCATTTTTTCTTTAGAAACAACATTAGGGGCATACTACACTAGATTATTTTAGATAATTCCATACTACATCACTACATAAAATTCATGATAATAATAAATAATCTCTATAGATATGGAATATGAAAAGACCACCGGAATATAATTCTCATTGAATAAAGTGATGAAATCATTCTAACTCATCTACTCGGTCTAACATGATTGGACCACTGAGTCATTGCACATTCAATTTGCAACATCCATCAATTATGATGTATATTATACCCTAATATATATAGGGTGTTTCCAGAAAAAAAAAACTATCAATATTTTAAAGACACACCACTTCCCCCTAAGGATGATGATTTCCTAGAATTAATGACTCCTTTTCATTAAAAAATCATGAGTTTTTTCATTCTTATGTCAAGGATATTCTTTGTAACTGGTGTTTCACAAAAAAATTCTACTTGTATAAAATCTTGAACAACATATAACACATAATCCACTACAATCTGGAAAATATTTTGAGGGATAATTCTATTCAGCCTCATCCCGTGGTTAAACAGGTTTTCTCTATGGAGTGATTTTTCCACAAAAAAAATCAAAATAAAAACCATTAATAGCATCATACTAAATAATTTCACATATACACATAAACAAAAAATATTTATAAATCCAAAAAAATAAAATCCATCACATTATCATACCAACCAAACCGCATAACCTCCACTTAGTTCTTACAAAAATTCTGCAGCTTGTACATCCCTCTTGGAAGAAAAGCCAAACATAAATCCCATCAGTCCATGGAGAGCTGAGTTTTATAATGAGGTGTGGAGCCCTGGCACCCAACTCACAAACATATCATCATTTCTCAAAAATCCTACCAACATTATATACCAAATATTCCCAAATAACATGAACTAAATGAGAGAACCATATCAGATACCATTTTTTCATGAACCATGATGAAGCTCAAACCAACCCGACACCCAACCTGATACGTGTCTTGGATCGAATGGATTTTCAAATCCCCGCAATCTAGAAACTAGTTCCTAATATTCTATATGTTATTTTGGTAACTACTTCACCCAAATTCATAAATATAATAAACCAAAAATAAATATTAAACCAATACTGAATAATAAAAACTAAACAAGACAAAACAATTTTTAGATACAATTTTAAATACATTAAAACAAAAATAAAATTGTTATCCCCAAAAAAGGGAACAACAAAACTATATGACTAACAACATATTAAGAAATTGGAATCATCCTCATGACACAACCACAAAACCTACATGGGATGACCCTTAGCATCCTGAACCACCATCTCCAAACACCTTGTCTTTACCTATGTCAAACATAGACATGTATAATTGAATACAATAGGGAATGTAGGGTGTGAGAAAATTACCAATATTATTACACCCAATAAAAAATCCCATGATATATCAATTATAAGACAAGAGCCCATTCATGTTTTATAAAAATGAAAAACCTAAATCATTTTATATAGAAATAATTTTAATGGAAAACATTATTTATTTTTTAAAAAAATTAACTATTCAGGGGTCCCATATTACAATGGTGTGTATAATATCCAAAATGACATCTATGTCCGATGAGATCCAAATAGGACCTTGCTAAGTGTGGGACACTAGATACATCATATATTATTGACATGTGTCATTGAATCCACAACCATCCATGTTCTAATGCCTGATACACAAGAGAGGAGAAACATACAATGTACTATTGGTCTCCAATCAGCATCAATATTTATTTATTATTGTCATCATCGGTCCTTTTATGTTAATTAGGGATAAATTCCATTATGAATCACTATTATAACATTTTTAGTCCACCCACATAGTCACATGGGATTCCCTTTTTCCTCAATTCACAATTCATATGCCACATTCACCACCACATTCACTATCACATTCTAAAATGATATATAGATTCTTAATAAATCACTACATTCACAAAAATCACTTTTATTTCCAAACTCACAATAAAAATATTATAAAACATGTTTCAAAACAAATTAACAATTTAATAGACATGTTATATGATTTATGTAACACATACAAAATCCACATACATGATTTAAAATTTAAAACTACCAATTTGTATTAGGAAAAATACTTTCAGGTCATACAAATATTAAAACACATAAAAATAAACTTTTTGAAAAAAAAATTAAATAATAGAACACATTTAAATACTCAAAAAATCTATTTAAATTCCAGAATTTATTTTTAATCATGGAACCACCTACCTAGAGTAAATGAAATATCATAAAATGGTGAAAATATCAAATACACCACAATTCCACCCTACAATGGTAAGCCACAACCCAAAAACTCAATATTAGAACATAAAATTAATTATATAAACCTAAAATCAACAGTATTCATGTTAGTGAAATTAATAACCATAGTAGGAGGGTTGAATACCTTTATTAGAGGAGGGAAAAAATGAGAAAGAACATACATAATGATTTGAGGATAAATCAGACACAAAATGGCACCAAAATGGATTCCAAGGGAGTGGATAGGTTGGGGAAGAACTCTTGAGGGAATAAACTGGAAAGGGGAGTGATATGAGGTAATGTTTTAAATAGTTGAGATATAAATTTAAAAGTTGTATTTTTAATGGCTTAGAGTGACCACATAGTTAGTATACATGATTGGACTAAACATACAACGACTGTGATCCCCTAATTTACATGAAAAAACCTACCAAAAATATACCATTCCTGATCATTCTTATCATTTTCAAGCCATTCAGTATCAAACTCCTCAAACAAGCCACCTACATCACTATTACCTAGGATGGAGAATATTGGTTATACTAACCATTCAACAACCATGCACCTCATTTTTTCCCCAAAATTTTCAAACGTTTCACCAAGAACAAAAGGAATCAAAAAGGAAAAAAGGTAATCTAAAATCTAATAGTAATATACCTCAAAGGAATACAAGGATAGGAATCATGTTCCCATAATGGGAATACATGAATTTCGCCAAAATAATAAAAATTATATAAAAGATATACTAGTTGTTATGATAATATTTTCATCTTACATGAACATATCGTATAAATATCATAGAAAATTTATAATGGATAATAAATTATAGATCATGAAATAATAATTTTTTAATAACATTAAACATGATTCATTTGTTGATATTATGATACCAAGACACATGCACAATGGATTAGAAATGATAATAGAAAAAACATCTTCATGGAACAAAAATCATTGTAAAACATATGAAATTTTATTAAATAATAGACTATGTTATCCACATATTCATAATAGGGTTGCATTTTAATATACATGTATTTTATTTATTGATAATAAACAAACCACCCTTATACTCTTGGCCATGTGATGATCATATATGTACATATTTTCATGGGATGACCAACTGTGAACCCTTCTGAGCACATGACATATAAAACATGTACCGATTATTTATAACTATATTTTCCACCCAACAAATACAACAATTATAAGACATATATACTTCTGATATACGTTTAAATAATTAATAATTCATTAATTGATTCATTAAAATTAAAAAAAATTGGTCGTAAGAAAAGAACCATAAGTCATTTTCCGAGACCATCCAAATGATTAATGTGGATAGTATCATAAGAAAATATTCCTTCTAATGGGATGGAATAATTAAATTATGATTAAAAAATTGAAATTAATTTGTACAAAAGTATTATAGTTTAATTTTAAAATGATATTAAATACCTTTATAAATTAATATTATATATCTAAAGGAAAACATTAAAAAACAATATAGAATTTTCAATTGAAGATCATGTGTACATGACTAATATGATTCTTGAATAAATGTGACAAATACAAAATAGAAGTTTTTTATAGTGAAAAATTTAAATGAACATTATTTCATTATCATTATTAAAAGATAATAAAAGATATTGGAAAATAATTGTAAAAAAATTAAAATAAAATCCCATTTTATAAATAATTTCATAATAATTAAAAAATTATCTTGTATTTAATAAAAATATACATTATGATATAAAAAAGGAATATATAAATTAATAATCAATTTAAATTATTGAATTGAATAGGTAATGTTAGTTTCTCTTATGAGAATCTCATCGAGTGCGTTATACCCCAAATTAAAATTTTAATTTGCAGAGGACAAGTATATTTCATAAAAAAATAGTGAATATGAAAATAGATATGTATTTATTGATACGGTCCATTAAATTTCCCATGGAGTAAAAATATGTATTGTAATATTTTATATAAAATTATATTAGAATGAAAGCCCATAATTTTACCCCCATTTTTAAAAAAAATCTATACTAACTTCCAAAACAAACATGAAAACATTAAAATCCTATTTCGAAAAATTATTAATATATATTCCTACATTATATTCCAAACTTATAATCACTATGTACAAATAATGTAGTTAGTCAACATTTATTTTCATCATCTGATGTCAGAAATGATTAATTTTTAGTATATATTACATATTTTAGATGTCAGTTCTCACCCATATATATAATGTTCATAATTAATATATTTTAAAAGGTAATGATATATATATATATATATTAATTATTACTATATATTGTTCTATATTGATGTGAAATTATGGGTTCATTCTACGATAATGGAAATCATGAATGGCATTTTCAGAAAATTTACGTATATCATGAGTTATGTAATGAATATTTTTTTCATTGTCAATTAAAACCCATGTTAATGACATCAGTTTTTGTATTACATTTTTTTAATAATATCTTTAATTTTATTATCATCATTTACAACTAATATCATTAACATAGTATATCTTTATTAATCTATGTAATTAAAAAAACACATATAGGATGTTGTTAAAATATATAATGTCAAACTATTTTAATTTTGATAATTTTATTATTACATTCATTAAATAATAAATATTCAAGAATAATATCATAAATATGGATAGATTCATTCCAGAATAGTTTTTGTTGGAAATAAAAAGAAACGAGTAAAGAATAACATGTTACCTAGTTGGTTATATCATTCAATGTAACAGTGAATTCCATTAGAGTGAAAGCATTTTGAATTATTAAATGTCCATGGGAATGTAATTGTAGAATATAATTCATGGGAAAGTAAAATGGGTTAGGATTCAATAGGAATTAATTTTAATATTGGGGTATGAAATGGGTGTAACTGGCCAATTTTTTACTTTTAAAAATAGAGATATATCATTGTAAACTAATGTTAATTATGGCGTTAAGATTTAATAACATGGGATTATTGTAAAAAATGTGTGGAAATACAGGTGAGAAATATATTCATGTTATACAATATTACAATATGTGAAAACATCATTGACCATTGACTATTCTAGGAATTTAATGATTAGTACATGGATATGATATTATTAGGATTCTCCCTACACAAGGATAATAATGGTACATGGATCTATAAGAAATTTTTAATTAGATCTACAAATCATACTTATATCTGAATATCATTTGGACCACTCTCATCCAATGTATGTTTTTTACATGGATTTTAATAATTATTATTTGTTTTCCTATTGAGGGATCATTTAATTATTTAATAGTTTTTAATTTTTTTAATATTTCATAATTTTAATTATTCATAGTTTCCATTGTTTTATATTTTTTATATTAATATGATAAATCTATTATTTAATTTGTTATTATTAATTAACTATTTTATTAATTTTATTATTACATGAAATTATTAATTTAATTAATCGTGTTGCTCATATATATATATATATAATATTAAATCCCATTAACTAAATTAGATTATTATTAATCATATTAGTTAACATTGATTATAAACATTATTATAATTTAATGTATAATTTTTTTAATTTATAATATTTTAATTAATATTGGTTTAGTTATTAAAATATTAAAATTAATTAAACATTGTATTGTATTTTTATTTTTTATGAAATTATCTTATATCATTATAATTAATAGTTGTATTAATAATAGTATTAATAATATTATTCATTTAATTTATTATTGAATTATACAAACATTTATTTATAATTATAATATTTTTATAATAAATTGTAATTTTTTCATAGTACTAAATATATTTAATCTATCAAATCGATGTCACATGTTCACAAAATATTTTATTAATATTTAAATCTGTTAACTAGTTTTTATCTATTATTTATATTATTACTATTATTAGCTTCTTCTCATTTCAGGTATATATATTTGATCTTTGGGGAAGCCACCAGTTGCTTGATAGAAACCCAAATAGGGTCAACCCAATCTGCATATCACACATTTGTTGGGATATGCATCATCCCTATAGAGTTTACATCTCCAAGGATGGCATGACCATAAGGATATCTCCACAGAACAACCAAAAAGCTTGAATACCACTAAATCTAAGCATTTTTTCATCCCTCTAGGTCACCAACACCATAACCAGCCAATCCTTATCGACTACTGGAATCACCCAGCAGGCAGGAGCTAGAAGATCCTATGATCATCACAGAAGTTAACAATGCCTCACCATCACCTCTACGTGAGTCCACCTTGAGCACATATCATCACAAAAATAATCCCTTCTTACATGTAGTTGTTACACACTACCAGGATGAGGACACTAGTACCCTCTCTACACTACAACACTATCACCATTAAGGAATTGGACAATTTAAGGTTCATTTCTTCATAATTATTAGTCATTTATGACATTCACATGTGGGATGATTAATTTATGAATATTTAATATCAACGGAAAGATGTATAACAATTTTTGATCATTGACAGTGGTATGCAGTGATATTTATGTCGACATGAACTTGGTGATGTATTTCCCTTATTTAATCGGTCATGTACCCAAAATGGTAGCTTGTAAGAACTGAGGAGTGATTTTTGTGAAAATTAAATTACTATATAACGTAAATCTGTGATACCTTATATAATTTTGACTAAATTTTTAATATGAAATAATTAATGAAATAAATTATTAGTTATGGAAATTAATGAATTGGAATTTATTTCACCTGAAAAGTCTTCTAACTCGAACACTTCTATCTCCATATTATTTCTCCATATATACATTACGATTAAATAGATAATTATAGTTATTTTTATTAAAAATAATTATATATATATTTTATTTTTAGATTTTATTGTTTTCAAAAACCTTTGAAAATCACCGTTTTCTACATTTTATCAATTTTATATTCATACTTCTTATCAATAATGACTCTCTATTTCGACGCTGCTTTTATCTTTTGTAGTGGTTTGTATGTTAATAAAATTTCAAATTATATGTCATGTGAATCAAAAAAGAAAATTTTAATAACCACTACTGTAGTGTAATGTTTCTTTAATGAATCATCAAGGATAATAGTTTATGTTAAAAATTTAAAAAATAAATATCAAAAATTATTTTATTAATCAAGGAATTATAAATTATAGGGAATTTTAAGACAACTAGAATTTAAAAAAGGTGTGGTAATTACCATACAACTATAGTAACATCCTTCAATCATGTTATCCCCTATCAATTAAAATTTAAATTATAAAAAGAAAATGAATTATTCATTAATTATTTAAATTACACTTAATTTTTATCATATTATTGTTATGATACATATTAATATGATCATAAATATTTTTGTTAACCTACTTATTCATATTAAAATATTTTTCAATATCAAATAATTCTGGAAATTCAGATGAATATAATTAATGTGAAACTAGTTATATAATTATTGTGAACGTGCTTTTTTATTTAATGAAAAAAATAAATATTTTTTCTTAACATGAAAATTCATCAAAATCATAGTTTATTTCCATGAAAAAATAACTATAATGTCAACTAAGGAATAATGAAAATTTAATTACTCATTCATTATAATTTCATGCCTTACAACCACTTGATGAGATATCTATGATTATTTTATCTATAATTTCAAGAAAATGTTCCATTTGAACAACTACTATTTATTAATTAATAAAACTAGAATACGTTGATTGAACAACATAAAATCATAAAAATTCAGAATCTTCTCCACAAAACAAAAATATTCTGATATAATCCAATTTATTGATTATGAGAGATATGTCTTCAACTCTATTGAATAATATTATCCCATATTAAATTTGATTTTATGTATTTATTATATTTGGTCATATCCAATTCATCCCTTTTTTAAAAATAATGAATTCTATGTATATAAATTTTCTATTTTTGATGAATATGGGGGAATTGACCTCAGACCCATAAATTCTTCGTTATCTTTATAACTTTTCCCAAAAACCATTGAATTTCAAATAAAAGAGGACATAAATTCAAAGGAAATTGATTTACCATTTTTGTAAATCCGTGGGAATATGAAATGATTTAGAAAATTGGGAAATTTTAAACAAATATGTTGTTAGAAAATAAGTATGTTATAGTGGGGAATGACACTCATAATTATCTATAAATAATGGTATAATGATATTTTTTGGATCCTTTGTTTGTGGTAATACATGTTGAAAATGAAAAATATTATTTTGGAAGTATAGATGAATATTTTTAAAAATAATTCATTTAGTAAATAATGTATTTCCCTTCTCTATATCACCCCATCCAACATTCTCCTTGCATCACAGTTAAAAAACATCACAATATTTAGCTATATATTCTAGAAATACATGTGACCAATATATGATCAATTATGTTGTGGATCATTAATTTTGTTTGAAACAAGTGTAATTACATGGGATTTTAGTTGGCAGTAAAAATGTATGGGGATACATCATCAAATGAAATAATTATATAAGAGATAAGAAATATATATATATAATCCAATCACTAAATGATTCTATTTAGGTATGTTCTTCGCTCGTGTGCGTTCAATGATGTTATATTATTTCCATTCCCACTAACTCCCTTTTCACTAAAATCAAATATTCTACATGACATTTTTTAAACATGTAATATTTATTATATTATTATCATGTAAATTTCAATCCACCCATCAATAATTTTGAAAATAATCTATTTATAAGGGGGGATTACAAAAAAAACATGGGTTTTCTCAATTGGTACATGAAACACTCCCAATAATGATAATAAAAATGTTTGTATTACATTATTTCTAAATCATAGTGTTGTTTCATTACTTTCTTGTTGAAGGATAAGAAAAAAATAAAACATAATGAGAAGAAAGACATCATTATATTTTCTTCCTTTCTATTAATTTGTTTTTCATTTTCATATGTTGTTATGATGTGGGGGTGGTGTGTATTTTGGGAAATTTGTCTTATTCTATCACTTAATTGATTTTGAATTAATCATACATATATTTATCCTCAACATGTTTTTATTATAGAGTGACTTAATTAAAATTATCTGGGTATGTGTTATCTATATTTTAATTTTAATGGTTACATCGTTTTTGGATATTAATTACATATTAGAAGCTTTTCCACATCTATCTATAATTCATCAGTGATGTGTCTTATTTTTTGTCAATATATTATGTCTTTAAAACACCATTATAAAAATATAATTTAAAAACATTTCAAAATTTTAAAAACACAAACATATTTCACTAATTTTTCATACCACAATAATATTGATGTTTTTATCATAATATAGGGGGCTACATAACATTTGTGTCCCTTGTATGTCTTTAAAAATTATTGCAGTTAGGAATTTTTTTCATCCTTGATCTCATGACTTGCATGATTACAGATATTATTTCATGATTCAAAAATGATTTTTAGATATCTAATATTTTATAGAAAATTATTTTATAATATGGTTATTTGTAATATAAATTTATTTATATCAGTAACTATAGGGCTTATAGTAAAAAGTTATCATCTGTTTTATATCATTATAATGAGGTTATATTGGACATTTTATGTTTTATATTACATTCAATTATTATTTATCTAGGTGATAATAATTTCCAATGTTTCACGGAAATAACTATGGAATTCTGTTAACATATTTATCCCCATTGACACACAATTCCATCAATATATTTTCTATGTTGTGTGTCCCTTATAATTCCCGATGATAAATTTCCGGATATCCTATAACTAATAATCCTAGCTACCGATTTGATTAATATTTACCTAATTTTTTAATATTTTTTTGTGAAAGGGAATTATTTATAAAGAGGTACTTTGGCAGGAAGTGATTCATTTGATCCATAAAAATCACTGTTATCGCATCATTATTTTATTTCTAGTAAATCACATTTGAAACATATATCACATGTAATTTTATTTGTGAATTTAGAATCATTTAAATTCCAATAATTAGTATATATTCATTCATTAAGATTCATACATCACCTATAAAAATACCTATAAAATTATTGACTCATTACTCAACGAGTCTTGTATTTTATTATATGATCCAGTTTTATAAGTATTCAATTTACTATTAAAATATTGGGTTTTCTATGGGTATTGTCTTATATTGGTTTCATATTGTTTTGGATTTGATACATTTCATTTTTTCCTCTCATATATGTGTGGGAATCATCCTAAAATATTATAAACTATAGTATTATCATATTTAAGGGGATGTAAAATTCTCTTTGTTTAGCAGATCATGATTTAAAGGGTGGAATTTAGATTAAATCGTATCATGAATACATTTCAGGATTTGGCTATTGTTTTTCAAATTATAATTACAACTGAACGATGATTATTCAGGATAAGGAACCCCTGAACAATCGTTAAAATCAAAAAAATTAATAAAATAAATTTATTTAGAGTAGTAGACATGTGAAATTCGAGGAATTCTTATGAAATGGAATCATGTGTATGATAATTGGTCATTTCCTTGATCAAATCATTTTGAAAGCTGACATTGATGGAATGGTTGGTCAAATTGATGCATAAATCATAGTTTATATACTATAATGAATTCCATTGGAAGAGAAAATGTCTTTTAAAATTTAAATTTTAAATCATGTATGATATCTTTTATTAAATCGACTGGAATGTTTTATACGTGCAATTTTGATTTTTTTTTATTTTTCTATGGATATAACTAGGAATTATATATGATTTTTATCCTAGGTTGAAAATGTTTATCTATGGATTATTTTATTTACATGTATTTTAATAAAAATATTATCTTTATCTAAAATTAGTTAGATTATTTTTTTACCATATTTTATGATATTTTTTAATGTTTCATAATTTCAATGATTTTTTATTATTTTATTATTTATTAGGGTTTATGTTATTTAACTATTAATATTATTATTGTTCGATGTAATCAAATTTTTTTAATTTTTTATATTTTAATTATGTTTAAAATTATTAAGTTAATTTAATATATTAGCATAGGAGATTTAATTATATATATTCAATTTTAATCTATAACTAATTAATAATTTTTTATGATTAGATTATATTTACATCATACATTATTAACATATATTATCTTAAAATTTTTTATTTTTAGTTGATTAATTAATATTGGTTTATTAATATTTATTTGTAACTATATGACATTGTTATAATTATATTATATGTTTTTGTATATAATTATAGATTTTAGAATTATAAATAATAGTAGTTTTATTATTATTTTTTCATTATTAATAAATATAATATAAATTATATAGTATTATTATTGTTACAGAAGATTATAATTTAATCCCACTTGTAATTACATTTTTTGTATCTAATCATAGGCACTTGAGAACATGAGAAAAAAATATTTATTTAAAATAAATAAATATATATATATAATTTATAACTATATATATACATTTTATATAAAACATATCACATCACCTACTGCATGGAAACCCTAGGTGGGAAGACCATGTCGTCCTATTACAAATCGATTGGTTTTCATATCATCTACCCAGGGGTTTCCCTCATTCTATGTTAATGTGACACCAAGTCCTCCTCCAATTCACATGCTAACCATCAACCTTCCACGTTAGTCAGGTCATTCATTTTCCCTCAAAATCTAAAAGTCCATGGTTATACCTTTTATAATAAGTAGAGGAATCACCCATGAGGGAATTTAAGACAAACCCTTTGATCATTTATTTATTCAACCGCACCTCGAATTCACATCATCATGATTACACCATGAGAATGAATCCTCACTACTGCATTCCTTGTGTAGTAGAAGATGTGACACAGCACCTGGTTGATGGGTCTAGTCACCACATCACACTGAAACCCTCTTGTAACAATAAAAGTGGAAGGTTCTAGGTGAGTTGGTGGCCAATGATGATTTTCTCACGTCATTCCCGTGAATGATGTTTCAGTTCCACATTGTAATGATTATCAATGAGGCATATATTGTTTTCAGATCATCAAAGGCCTCGTGAATTATTATTCACATTGATATGAACAGAGTGACTTCAAGCCATTATTTTAGGTTTTTTGATTGTGTGATGTGTTTCTAATTTTCTTAGTGTCATAGTTGGGATGCATATGTTTGTTGTATCGCCCCGGACCCGGGTGCCATGCAACGGGTGCCCCGAATCCGGTTTGCCACGTAACCTCATGCGCGTTTCCCCAAATGCCAGAGGCTACCGACTAGCAGCGAGGGCCCATGACTGATAGTGGGGAAACTATCCCCTAATTTGTCAAAGTGCAGCGGAGCAGAATATAAATAAAACATACAAATAACAACAAAAGCAGTAAACCATAGACAACTAAAATAACCAACAGTAGTGAATATAACTAAAATTATGTAAATGATGATGCTAGATGTCTCAAGTTCTAAGAAAACAGCCAGAACATGTTATACATCAATATAGTACAACAAAAGGCAGAGTATAGAAAAACAGAGTAAAACAGCGGGCAGTGGCATCGTGAGCCGAGGCTCAGTCTCATGCCCTCCTACTCCTCAGCAGAAATCATGTACATGTATAGGGACTCTTGCCCCTATCTACACCTGCAGCAACGTATTCTATTTGGGCCGAAAAGCATGACCCAAACAGGGTGTGAGAAACAAATTACAAGTATGCACCCACTAAAGGCCTCTACCCAAGTCTGTGTAAGCATGAAATTATAGTGCGCAGTAGTAAAATTATATAAATTAAGAATTACTCAAAAGTAACTAATTACCACTTATATTTCCATTTTATTTTTCATTCAATCCATTAAATATTAGAAATCAGCACAGTGCAATTCTATGTAAACAGTTCATGTCCTCAGACAACTAAAACCCTACCCTCCGGTAGGGAGATTCCACCACAAGAAGCCGCCCTCAGGAATAAAATAATATTCCCTCAGGTGTAGGTAGTCTCACCTTCAGGCACAGAGTCTATTGCCCTCAGGCACAGAAGAAGTTTCCCTCAGGCCGAAGTAACTACTGCCTTCTGTCTAAACAGTGTAGTTCCCACAGGCTAATCACAACAACTCCCACATGCTAAACACTTAACCGGGACATGCCCAACATGTAAAAAAGAAGTAAAAAATAAATTCCTCTGAAGGAAATTATACAATTACTATTTTAAAGGGATTCCCTCGAGTATCCTGACCAAATTGATAAACAGTGGAACACACCCCCGGGGTGGTTCCAGATCCAAGAAACGATCCCAAACTGCAGTTTTACAAATTATTCAATTACTATAACAGTTCTAGGTAGTTAATATAGCCACGGCCTCAGCCAAACGATACCGCAACGTGGGTTCGTGGCACAAAGACACACAAAACACATGACTGTTGGAAAAATCAACACCAAACCACCTACCTTATACGCCAACAAATGATATAACCGAACGCCGACTCCAGAAACACCAAAGAACGGTGTTGATCTGACGAAGAACAAAACCCATTCAAACATAAATAACTTACATTAGGTGAAGAATTGGTAAGAAACATGTTAGGAGAAGAGAGGTCTTACCAGCGCGGTTCTAACGAGATCGTCCGAGGTGGAAACTAATTCCAGACGAACACCCGATGGATCTTCAAAGGTCTGGCCTTATACCTTGGCTCCAAAATGGCTCAAATGCCTCCTCTACCAAATGAGGAGGCTACTTCCTGTTTGAAGCTGAAAAAACAAAGTACACGACATGTACTCCTTTAATTTAACTGTTCACCAGGCGGCTTTCCACCAGCGCGACATTGTTCACCTACCGACAAGAGTACACGACATGTACTCCTGAGTACACGGCGTGTACTACCTCCCAACTGGCGGCTGCTCCACCACCTTAATATTTTGGTCTTCCGACTGAATACACAGCATGTAAAGGACCACTACATGGCGTGTAGTCGGTTCCTACACCCTTTCTCGCTGACATGGCAACACACACTATGTACTCATCCCAACTAGGACAGAAGTACACGGTGTGTGGAAAAATTACACGGCATGTAGTTCCAAAATTTAGGATTTTCCGCATTTTCCATATTTTATTAAAAACACTTAAGGAAAAGAGAAAAGAATAATCTCGGACCTCAAAGAGAAAAACCAGGTTCTTACAAAATTCCCACCTTATAGCAATTCGTCTCCAAATTTCCTTTCCATGGGTTGTGAAGATATAGCCATGAACAACTCTGGAAATTGAGCACGTACATCGGCCTCCCACTCCTAGGTCTCGTCCTATACCCGGCCATGCTGCCATAGCACTCGTACGAGAGGAACTGACCGGCCTTAGAGAACCTTCGTGCTCCTGTCAACGATACTAATCGGATGCTCCTCAAAGGGCGCATCTACCTCCAACTCAACCTCCTCTGGATGAAAGGTGTGAGATGGGTCTGAATAATAGTGACGCAACTGAGATACGTTGAAGATGTCATGCATGGCTCGGTACCGCTGCGGTAACCGCAACTGATAAGCAACCAGACCGACTCTCTCAAGAATCTCAAATGGTCCCACATACCGAGGTGAAAGTTTACAATGTCTCCTGATCCTCTTGTGTCCCAACCTCAGGAAAACATGCAAGAAAACCTGATCCCTGACCATGAACTCAAAAGGTCATCTGCGGTGATCAACATAAGACTTCTGATGAGACTGCGCGGTAGCCATCCACTTTTGAATCAACTAGACCTGCTCAGATGTCTCCAACACGAGTTGTGGCCCTATTAAAGCTGCCTCACCTGCCTCTATCCAGCACAAAGGTGGTCGGAACGGTCTACCGTATAAAGCCTCATATGGTTCCATCTCAATAGTCGCCTGAAATCTATTGTTATAGGCAAACTCGACATAGGGTATATGCTTCTCCCAGGAGCCCCCAAAGTCCAGGACGCATGCACACAGCATGTCCTCTAGCACCTGTATCGTACGCTCTGACTGGACATCTGTCTGAAGGTGGTAAGTTGTGCTTAGAAGCACCTGTGTACCCAGCGCCCTCTGATAACTCTTCCCGAAACGAGACGTGAAATGGGCGTCCCTATCTGAAACTATATAACGAGGGACCCCATGAAGATGTACGATCTCTTGGATATACAGCCTTCCGAGCTCGTCAACACAGAAGGTATCCTTGATCGGAAAAAAGTGAGCTACCGTCGTGAGTCTGTCCACAAAAACCCACACGAAATCATTGCCACGAGGTGACCTCGACAACCTAGTCACGAAATCCATTGCGACATAATCCAATTTCCACTCTGGAATGGGTAACTACTGTAATAGTCCAGCTGGTCTCTGATGATCTGCCTTCACCGGCAGACAGGTGGAACTCCTCATAACCAAACCAGCTACATCTCTCTTCATACCCGGCCACCAGTACTGACGTCTCAAGTCACAGTACATCTTGGTAACCCAGAGATGGAATTACCTATTTTAAGCATGAAACTCTCGCATCAGCTCCCCGCGTATATCCCTTGGAACCCATACTCGTCCATGGAAACGCAAAACCTGATCATCTCCTGTCATCCAACCAGGAGGACGGTCCTCACTTTCCACCAACTCCGATAGAACTAGGACTTCTGAATCAGATAGTGTTCTCATCTTCACTCTATCCTTGAGGGTTGAATTCACAGCTAATGATGAATGATAAGTCTACCCATAACTATCGTGCACCTCTAGATTCATCTCAGAGAACTAGGCCATGAGCTCCCACTCACTACTGACCTCCTGAACTACCTGTATCTGAGTCTTCCTACTCAGTGCATTAGCTACTGTATTACCATTACCATGTGTATAGGTGTAACACACCAGGTAAATAAAGAATATGACGTTTTCATATTTATCCATATTTGTGAATAAAATATTTAAATTACTTTAAAGGGGACGCTATGCTCGATGGCGTACCCAACACGCAACAACGAGTTTCTTGGGAATCTTACGTTGCACTCTAATAATAAAATAATATTATTTTAAATAACATGTAGCTGTTGTATTGGCGGGAATGGATAGAAATAAATAATATATGATTATATATGTTTTTAAATGTTTTTACATTTATCCAATAAAAGATAATGGATTAAAATACGGAAAGAATTCAATTTTCGGCTTTTATACCCTAATTTTCACTAAAGGTTCACTTATCACCTTTTGATGGCGAATTGTCATTAAATATAGTTTTGATCACTCTTATACATTATTTTGGACCAAATAAAACTCTTCTTTATAATTGGAACATCAAAATTTACTTTGTGTAAATTTTTGGTATCTTTCCGATAAAGTTCATTTTTTTCAATGAATAGTGTAAACTGTGGTATTTTAATTCAAAACCCCTTTTTAATCTAATTTATTTATATGATTAGATTATCTTTTTAATTGGTTTTAAAGTATAATTAGAATATATTTTTACCATTAAATCCAATATTGGTCTTTGGAATTAATTTCACTTTGAAACCAGACTTAAACTAGTGTCAATCTTTTGATACTTATTGTTTCATAAAAACACGCTATTTGCTTTGACAACGGGAATTAATTACTAAATTAATTAATCTGACTTATATGTATTGAATTTTGTAAAATAGACTTCCTTTTTGAATTCGTAATATCAAATATATCTTAGGGTGAATTTTTGGTAATTTTCTGAAAAACTTCAATTTTTAATGAATAGTGAAACCACTAAGTGGTACTTATAAAGACTGATTTTCCGTTTAAATGAAATTTTTCCATCATTTTGTTTTGAATTTCAAAAATCCGACATACATGGTTGTCATTAATTAGTAAAATGTGGTTCAATGAGGTTATAATAATTTTTTGGTGAATAGTAACTTATTAAGTTCTTAATCGCGATTAGTGGTAATTAGTGTAGTTTAAGGTAAAAATAATGTTTTAATAATATTAAATGAACTTGAAACATGTCCTACCCTCATTGTTTGTATCATGGCCGACCAAGAAATGCCATGGGTCAACTTGGGGACCCCATGGAGACACTTTGGTTGGGAAATGAAATAAATAACTTTTTATTTAATGTAAAAGTACAAATGACACAAACATAATATGTTTTACGAAAACAATTTTTACATGGGGTTATAAATATCATATTTTTTATTATAAATAGTAATTGGAAAGATAAAAAGATTTCCTACATCATAGTATTTGTTTTATAATTTTTAGACAATAAATAAATTAAATTATTTATGACATAATAATGATGCAGCGATGGCATCATTATCTGACGATTTAAATAAAATGAGAAGATAATGTAAACTCTATGACCTAAACATGTCAAAAACTTATTGGATGGGTGGATTTCGATCCCTTATCACCTTATCCACGAAGTCTATCAATGTGGGACCTTTTAAAGCCAAAAAACTTTTTCAAATAAAGTAATATTTCTTACATTCCAAAAGTGACCCTCCTCTCCTCTTATAAAAGGCCCCCACCTCTACCTCATTTCACACACTCCTCCAGCCTTTTGCTCGGCCAAACCCTTCCTATTTAATCTCTCCACATCCCTCTACTCATCCTAGAGGATTCCCTTTGGGCAGAATCATTTCAAAGGAATCCTTTAGGCTCAAATCAAAAGGAGTTACACTTTTAAAGGTAATTCATTCTCTCATGTTCATTTGTTTTATTTTGCTTCTCCAACCCCCTAAACTCTTTTTGTTTATTTATTTTGTAACAAAACCATAATCTTAAATATACTAGGATGTTGTTATATTATTTATTAGAGCTACACTCTCACACAACTACATCAAATGGTTAAAGAACATACGGTTTCCGTGGATGGAAAAATTGTGCCTCCCGAAATGATGATTGTTCAATACTCATTTAACACCTTCAAAGGTGGCCATTATGATGTCAATATTTTTATATATGATATATAATATTTTTATGTTTTACTTATGCTTCTGTATTTTTCATTTGTGTCTTACCTTTAGGGCTTCCATTATGGGTATACGCGATATCTTCATTTTCAGAAGTGCGGACTACCGCCCCGTCAAAGTGATGTGATTCGTTAATGCCATATGTGGGACGTGTAAAGGATGGATTTAAAGTTATTATATATGATTTTATACTGGAATTATAATATAACTCTATATAATTATTATTTTATTCCATTAAAGTATGAGATACAAATGAAAGTATCGTTCATGCGTACGTTCGGCTTACCGTCTCCATGAACGGTGCATTTCATTTCTTATCCCCAAATGTAATGTACTATTAAAAGTACATGTATATAATGGATATATATAATTAATGATATATCTAAATGATGAATATAATTCTGGAATTAAAATATAAACACCTCTCATTTAGTTTTAATTCCATTAATATGACAAAGAAATGAAAGTAGCGTTCATGCGTACGTACGACTTACCGTCTCCATGAACGGTGCATTTCATTTCTTACCTCTAAATTATTATGTAATATTATAAATACATGTATATGCTGGATATATATGATATATATGATATCAAAATCAGGAATGTCATTCTAGATATAAAGAACCTTTGACCACCCGAAAAACATGTAATTGTAACTAGTCCACTTTTGACTTAAGAACCAAATATCGACAAAACAATCATTATTAACTTAAATAGTTACATAATGATTATAACATGGAAATAAGTGATATAAAAGGAATAATTAACTCTAAAAATGTTCTTAATCAAGTAGAAATTAACTCAAGATTATTATTCAGGACGTTAAAGAACGATCGAGTCAAGTCGGACCCAAGGTAAGGGACTTCGTCTCAATCTCCTTTCATTGAGGCATATTTCATTTTATACACAACTTTATTTTATACGGTGTATAAACACCTTTGAATTTTACTTTTATAAAAAATGAATCTTTTTCTACGAAGTGTTTTACTAAACGACAAAAACGAATGGTTTTTTTAACATACGCGGTGACAACGACCTTTTCCGCCGCCGCGAGTATTATTTGGTCTTTGGCTTTCTCAACAAGCTGTAATGTTTTTAGAATAAAATAAATACCATATACTCTTTTATGTATTTTGGTATTGAAAACGGTTTTGAAAAAGGATTCTATTATGTCAATATATTTATGATATATTGTGATTGAAATGTGGAAATTATATCATTCCTTTATATTGGTTTTATGTTTTATGATTTTACACTGGTACTTGGACATTTTAACGGGTGGTTACGTTATAAACCATATGACGGGTGGTGCCGTGAATACCAGGACGGGTGGTTACGTTATAACCACCAATGCATTGGGTATGGAAGTCGGCCGTATGGCTATTCCATTAAGTATGTATGGAAATTGGCCGTATGGCTATTCCATTAAGTGATATGTGTGGGAGTCCACCGTATGGTTATTCCACTTAAGTATGTTTATGTCCCAAGTTACCTTTATATATGTTATGTGTTCTTTTTATGGATTTTTATGGTAATCCTTTGGTTACAAAAAGGTAAGTAATGATACTTTATTCAGTGAAGAGTTTTTACTACTTCATGTAGGTGAAAAGTATTACATTGATAAAGTATTCATGGTTTACTTGTTGTTTTGAAAAACTAACAGTTTTCATTATTTGTGTATCCCTTAATGAGCTTCTTATGCACATCCCATGTTTTTGAAATATTTTTCACAGGACTTAGCGTGGAATAGGGTCAAGGATGGGATCAAGGGAAAGTCATGCTACCTAAAACATTGAACTATACATGTTTCTTTTAAAGAGTTTTTATTTTATGGAAATTTAGTAGAAGAGACTACATTGTAATCTTTTGAGATGTAATAGTTATGTCCTAATTCTCTAAAACTCTAAACCTGAAAATATCCTCAATGTGAATTACTCATTTAATTCAATATTAAGTAAGGTTTAAGGCTGGGGCCTTATAGTTGGTATCAAAGGTCGGTTTAGATAACTTTAGAGGTTAGGGTATTCTTTAAGCATAAGTGACATTACCATAATGGTTAGGATTTCAGACAGAGTCCTAGTTTTAGATAAAGTGAATGAGTAATAATATCTAAGTGTTTATCTTCCTCATTAGTACGTGATGGTTTTTTTGTTATAACCACACTGACCCTTTTTGGTTTTAGTAAATGGCTGGATCTAGCAGGCACCAAGGTAACGGTGGATGTGAAGGAAACTGTGACAGTTTTCTGAGCGAGAAACTGAATGATATGGGGGCTGTAATGAGAACTCTTGTGTTTATCCTCAACCAACTATCTGGAGTCATGATTGACCACCTAAACCTTGGAGATTTATCTATGTAATCATATTTGAAAGAAAAAAATCCCTACGGAAGTACAGGTAATAATCATAAAGGTAAGTGTGTTCAAAAACCTATGTGTCAAAGATGTGGAAAGAAACACCTAGGAAAATGTTTCAAAGGGACAGAAATATGATATAGATGTGGAAATGAAGGTCATAAAGCAAGAACCTTCCATGGAAAAAGGAAGCATCCAGTTGACTCGAGGAAAGGGAAAGAAGTTCTTTCTGAGGGATCAATTGAATGTTTTAAATGTGGTGTGCATGGTCATTATGCAAACACATGTCCCATTAAGAAGTTTCGTGAATGGGATCACCAAGATCATACAAATACTCGTTTACCAATACCTAATGCCATTCCGATTGAGGATGAAGAAACTGACAATAACCAATCAAAGGTATGTATTATTCCATGACTATTGTTTTCCTATTTTGGAATCTTAGGATATGATTCAGGATTTTGTTTGTAGGAAAGAGGTATTTCGGAATAAGTTGGAAAGGAATGGATAATGGATTATGAAGAATGTTGAATGAGTAAGATGTCAACATAGAAGTGCTTCAAGAGTTATGGTGAAATTCTTAAGAGTATTAAGTCTCTTTTGATGATGGGGTTACATTAGAAGACTTTTTATATTATGTGTAACCCTGATGTTTAATATAGGAAAATTTTATTCATGGAATAGTTATCTTTTATTTTGTGGACATAGTTATAAAGAACCATTTTGGTTTATATGATCCTTACTTTTGAGGTAATTATGGGTTATTATATGATATGCTGGAAAATGAAAGGCATGAGATAAACATGAGGTTAAAATATGTTATGATCATTTTTGATGATTTTATCTCTTTTTGGGGAATGATTTAATAATTATATAGTTTTGGAAAAAGGACAACACGCAGACCGTGTGACAACCCGTCGCGTCGGACAATGTTGCGGGAATCGAACCCACAACCAAAGTGCAACTGGCATTTATCGCCTACCACTGGACTACGTGAAGTCCCTGGTTAGTTGGACTGATTCTTTCTAGTTATATGATTTTATCAGTTAAGAGTAAGTTGATTTTGGGTTATTTATGAAAATGATTAACCTATCATAGAGGATATGTGATTAGGTTAATTACTTTTCAATACGATACTTTAGGAGAAACTGATGTTGTTTGGAGATAAATGGTACGATTTAACTTGGAAGACTATGTGACTAAATCCTTCAAATATTTGGGTTTCAATCTTATATTGGTTTACTTTGAAGAATTTTATGGACATTTTGTTTATCGAATGGTCCTCTTTGAAATTTGGGTTTTGTGGGACAAATTTTGGAGATTATGAATAGATTTTCTTTCTAATGGGTTATCCTTTTTTGGGTTATCTGATCTTGTACTAATCTTTTGGGTTTTTGTTTTGGTTAAAGTCTAAAGGCATGGGAAGTATGTAGTTCTTTTTTTGGGTTAGTTGATTCTCTAGAAGTTGATTATAGTACTCTTAATGCGAACAAGTCTCCCTAAATACTCGTCTTTTGGAAAAAATATGAGTTTTATTAAGGAATCTAGTAAAAGTTGAAAGTCAACATGATAAGTGATTACGTTTCCTTATGAATAAATTCCTCAATAAAAAGTAACTTAAAACAAAAATTTTGTCTATTAACATTTTCTACTGGGGAACCCAACACCGTTTAACCCATCACATGTTTGTGATTTTTTTATTGTTAACTTTCTCCTAAACATGTTTTCTATCACTCTCCATCAGAACATGACCCTATGTTTTCTCCTCCATGTCCATATTTTCATACTTGGAATCCTAGTATGGGTTAACTCGGGTGACCTCTGTGCTTATCTTTCTTTATTTTAAAGTGATTGTTTTACCGACTCTTGTTCCGATGTGGGACGTTCAAGGATGTTTCCAAGCGCAATTTTAAAATTGCGAGGACGCAATTCCCAAAAGGGGGGAAGGATGTAACACCCCAGGTAAATAAAGAATATGAAATTTTCATATTTATCCATATTTGTGAATATAATATTGAAATGACTTTAAAGGGGACGCTATGCTCGATGGCGTACCCAACACGCAACAACGAGTTTCTTGGGAATCTTACGTTGCACTCTAATAATAAAATAATATTATTTTAAATAACATGTAGCTATTGTATTGGCGGTAATGGATAGAAATAAATAAAATATGATTATATATGTTTTGAAATGTTTTTACATTTATCCAATAAAAGATAATGGCTTAAAATACGGAAAGAATTCAATTTTCGGCTTTTATACCCTAATTTTCACTAAATGTTCACTTATCACCTTTTGATGGCGAATTGTCATTAAATATAGTTTTGATCACTCTTATACATTATTTTGGACCAAATAAAACTCTTCTTTAGAATGGGAACATCAAAATTTACTTTGTGTAAATTTTTGGTATCTTTCCGATAAAGTTCATTTTTTTCAATGAATAGTGTAAACTGTGGTATTTTAATTCAAAACCCCTTTTTAATCTAATTTATTTATATGATTATATTATCTTTTGAATTGGTTTTAAAGTTAAATTAGAATATATTTTTACCATTAAATCCAATAGTGGTATTTGGAATTAATTTCACTTTGAAATCAGACTTAAACTAGTGTCAATCTTTTGATACTTATTGTTTCATAAAAACACGCTATTTGCTTTGACAGCGGGAATTAATTATTAAATTAATTAATCTGACTTATATGTATTGAATTTTGTAAAATAGACTTTATTTTTGAATTCGTAATATCAAATATAGCTTAGGGTGAATTTATGGTAATTTTCTAAAAAACTTCAATTTTTAATGAATAGAGAAACCACTCTGTGGTACTTATAAAGACTGATTTTCCGTTTAAATGAAATTTTGCCATCATTGTGTTTTGAATTTCAAAAATCCGACATACATGGTTGTCATTAAGAAGTAAAATGTGGTTCAATGAGGTTATAATAATTTTTTGGTGAATAGTAACTTATTAAGTTCTTAATCGTGATTAGTGGTAATTAGTGTAGTTTAAGGTAAAAATAATGTTTTAATAATATGAAATGAACTTGACACATGTCCTACCCTCATTTGTTGTGTCATGGCCGACCAAGACAAGCCATGGGTAAACTTGGGGACCCCATGGAGACACTTTGGTTGGGATATGACATAAATAACTTTTTATTTAATGTAAAAGTAAAAATGACACAAACATAATATGTTTTACGAAAACAATTTTTACATGGGGTTATAAATATCAGATTTTTAATTATAAATAGTAATTGGAAATCTAAAAAGATTTCCTATATCATAGTATTTTTTAAATAATTTTTAGACATTAAATAAATTAAATTATTTATGACATAATAATGATGCAGCGATGACATCATTATCTGATGATTTAAATAAAATGAGAAGATAATGTAAACTCTATGACCTACACATGTCAAAAACTTATTGGATGGGTGGATTTCGATCCCTTATCACCTTATACAGGAATTATATCAATGTGGGACCTTTTAAAACCGAAACACTTTTTCAAATAAAGTAATATTTCTTACATTCCAAAAGTGCCCCTCCTCTCCTCTTATAAAAGGCCCCCACCTCTACTTCATTTCACACACTCCTCAAGCCTTTGGCTCGGCCAACCCCTGACCATTTACTCTCTCCACATCCCTATACTCATCCTAGAGGATTCCCTTTTGGAAGAATCCTTTCAAAGTAAGCCTTTAGGCTCAAATCAAAAGGAGTTACACTTTTAAAGGTAATTTATTCTCTCATGTTCATTTGTTTTATTTTGCTTCTCCAACCCCCTGAACTCTTTTTATTTATATCTTTTGTAAAAAAAACAGTATCTTCAATATAATAGGATGTTGTTATATTATTTATTCGAGCTACAATCTCACACAACTACATCAAATGGTTAAAGAACATACGGTTTCCGTGGATGGAAAAATTGTGCCTCCCGAAACGATGATTGTTCAATACTCATTTAACACCTTCAAAGGTGGCCATTATGATGTAAATATATTTATAAATGATATATAATATGTTAATGTTTTACTTATGCTTCTGTATTTTTAATTTGTGTTTTACCTTTAGGGATTCCATTATGGGTATACGCGATATCTTCATTTTAGGAAGTGCGGACTACCGCCCCCCTCAAAGTGATGTGATTCGTTAATGCCATATGTGGGACGTGTAAAGGATGGATTTAAAGTTATTATATATGATGTTATACTGGAATTATAATATAACTCTATATAATTATTATTTCATTCCATTAAAGTATGAGATAGAAATGAAAGTAGCGTTCATGCGTAAGTTCGGCTTACCGTCTCCATGAACAGTGCATTTCATTTCTTATCCCCAAATGTAATGTACTATTAAAAGTACATGTATATAATGGATATATATAATTAATGATATATCTAAATGATGAATATAATTATGGAATTAAAATATACATTCCTCTCATTTAGTTTTAATTCCATTAATATGACAAAGAAATGAAAGTAGCGTTCATGCGTACGTACGGCTTACCGTCTCCATGAACGGTGCATTTCATTTCTTACCTCTAAATGATTATGTAATATTATAAATACATGTATATGCTGGATATATATGATATATATGATATCCAAATCAGGAATTTCATTCTAGATATAAAGAACCTTTGACCACACGAAAAACATGTAATTGTAACAAGTCCACTTTCGACTTATGAAACAAATATCGACAAAACAAACATTATTAACTTAAATAGTTACATAATGTTAATAACATGGAAATAAGTGATATAAAAGGAATAATTAACTCTAAAAAGGTTCTTAATCAAGTAGAAATTAACTCAAGATTATTATTCAGGACGTTAAAGAACGATCGAGTCAAGTCGGACCCGAGGTAAGGGACTTCGTCTCAATCTCCTTTCATTGAGGCATATTTCATTTTATACGCAACTTTCTTTTATACGGTGTATAAACACCTTTGAATTTTACTTTTATACAAAAGGAATCTTTTTCTACGAAGCGTTTTACTAAACGACAAAAGCGAATGTTTTTTTAACGTACGTGGTGACAACGACCTTTTCCGTCGCCGCGAGTATTATTTGGTCTTTGGATTTCTCAAAAAGCCGTAATGTTTTTAGAATAAAATAAATACCATATACTCTTTTATGTATTTTGGTATTGAAAATTGTTTTGAAAAAGGATTCTATTATGTCAATATATTTATGATATATTGTGATTGAAATGTGGAAATGTTATCATTCCTTTATATTGGTTTTATGTTTTATGATTTTACACTGGTACGTGGAAATTTTAACGGGTGGTTACGTTATAAACCATATGATGGGTGGTTCTATGAATACTAGGACGGGTGGTTACGTTATAACCTCCAATGCATTGGGTATGGAAGTCGGCCGTATGGCTATTCCATTAATTATGTATGGAAATTGGCTGTATGGCTATTCCATTAAGTGATATGTGTGGGAGTCGACCGTATGGTTATTCCACATAAGTATGTTTATGTCCCATGTTACCTTTATATATGTTATGTGTTCTTTTTATGGATTTGTATGGTAATCCTTTGGTTACAAAAAGGTAAGTAATGATACTTTATTCAGTGAAGAGTTTTTGCTACTTCATGTAGGTGAAAAGTATTACATTGATAAAGTATTCATGGTTTACTTGTTGTTTTGAAAAACTAACAGTTTTCATTATTTGTGTATCCCTTACTGAGCTTCTTATGCTCATCCCAAGTTTTTGAAATATTTTTCACAGGACTTAGCGTGGAATATGGTCAAGGATGGGATCAAGGGAAAGTAATGCAACCTAAAACATGGAACTATACATGTTTCTTTTAAAGTGTTTTTATTTTATGGAAATTTAGTAGAAGCGACTACTTTGTAATCTTTTGAGATGTAATAGTTATGTCCTAATTCAATAAAACTCTAAACCTGAAAAGATCCTCAATGTGAATTAATCATTTAATTCAATATTAAGTAAGGTTTAAGGGTGGGGCCTTATAATAGGAAAGCTCAAAATTGAAGGACTGTAGGTATTCAACCCACCTCCTCTACCTCAGATTCAAGTCACGCTGAGTAAAGATATACTTGAGGCTTTTGGGGTCAGTGAAAAACTCAAAACTCTCCCCCAATAGATAATTTATCCAATAGCGCAACACATGCACTACTGCAGCCAACTCGATATCATGCGTCGGGTAATTGCTCTCATGTGGCCTCAACTGCCGAGACCCGTATGCCACAACTTGGTCCCCCTGCATCAACACTGCTCCCATCCCAATACCTGATGCATCATAGTAAACTGTATAGATCTTCCCCTGCTCTGGGAGTATCGGGATCAGTGCTAATGTCAACCTTCCCTTCAGGTCCTGAAAAGCTTCCTCGCAAGATTCTGACCAAACGAACTTCACACCCTTCTTAGTCAAGCCCATCAACGGTGCTTCCAAGCGGGAGAAGTACTGTATAAAATGCCTATAGTAACCATCCAGCCCTAAGAAACTCCGTATCTCAAACTAGATCTTTGGATGCTCCAAGGAAACTACTTCTCTCACCTTCTTTGGGTCTACTGAAACTCCTGCCTCTGAGATTTTTTGACCGAGGAAGTGAATCTAGTCCATCTAAAAGTGGCACTTTGAGAGCTCACCATATAGATGATGCTCCCTCAGGGTACTCAATATGATCTCAAGATGGGTGGCATGGTCGTGTCGAGTGTGTGAGTACACCAAGATGTTGTCCATGAATAGCACCACAAAAGAATCAAGATACAGATGGAACACACGATTAATCAAAGCCATGAAAACTGATGGCACCTTTGTGAGTCCGAACGGAATTATTGTATACACATATAGACCATACCTACTCATGAAAGCTATGAGAGGTATATCAGATGGTCAAACGCGTAGCTGATGAAATCCTGATCTCAGGTCAATCTCCGAGAACACTTGTGATCCACGAAGTTGATCAAAAAGGTCATCAATCCTTGGTAAGGGATATCGATTCTTAACCATCAACTGGTTCAACTTACGATATTCCACACAAAGTCTGAGGTTACCGTCCGCCTTTTTAACAAAAAAGACCGGTGATCCCCAAGGAGAAGTATTGGGTTGGATAAAGCTCCTTTCCTGTAACTCCTCTAACTACCTCTTGAGCTCTTGCAACTCAGGTGTGGCCATCCTATATGGAGGAATGGTCACCGGTGCTGCTCATAGCACAAGGACAATAGGGAAGTCCACCTCTCGCTCTGGAGGAAGACCTGAAAAGCCATCCGAGAAGACATCCCTGAAACGATAAAAAACTGGAGGGAAATTCATCTGACAAGTCCACTGATCATCCAGATATAAGCTCGAAATCTGGGCCATGACTCCACCTAACCCACGATGCTCTGGTCCAGCTCGACTCGCCTGAACATCTCATTCGCCCTTATATAGAAACTCTCTTCCATCTGGTGACTTGAAACACACCCTATGACGATAACAGTCTACAATGGCCCGAAAGGGAACCAACCAGTCTATCCCTAGAATGACGTCATAGCTCATCATCTCCAAGACATAGAGGTACCAAAGGAAGTGACAGCCACCGACCTCAAGGGGGCACTCCTTGCACTGACGCACACCAGCCTCTCTAGTTCCCAATGGAGTGTCTAACGTCATAATATCAGAAGAAGGAGAAACACAGAGCCCAAGGCTCTCTACAATGGGTACATATATGAAACAATGTGAAACACCCGTATCAAAAAGTACTGAAGATAAGACAGAAGCTACTAAAATAGTACCTCTGGCTGTAGAGGGTCTGGGATCCTTCTCCTGCTGGGTCTGTTGCACTGCATATGCCTGCCCAGTGCCGCGGCCCTGCAACACAGCCTGGATACCCTGAGCTGTCTCACCCTGCCGCCTCTGAGATCCTGGTGTCTGGATACCACGACCACAACCACCATCCCTACTAGTACGCCCTGACGTATTCCAGTTCCCCGACTGGAAAGAATCCACTGGTCCTGTTCCCTCACGCAGAGTCTGCACAGAACCCATCTCACTAGCCATCAGTGGAAATGTCCTGCAAAAGTGCTGCATTTGACCCATCTTGCAGAAATCTCAGCACTCCACTTGGTCTCGTGGACACTTTCGTCTCTTGTGAACCTCTCTGCCACACATGTAGCACCTGACCAGACCACCTGAAGAAGCTGCCTGGCTGGTAATGCCGCCCTGAGAGAAGTCTATCTACATCTTTTTCTTGACAGCAGAAATTGTACCAGTAACTTGTGTTGGACCGCCCTAGGCCACACCACTAGATTCCAGTAGGTTCCTCTTCGTAATCAGTGCCTGTTTCACAATGGCGTTTATAGTAGGCAACCTGAATAAATTCACTAGAACTTGGATGTCATACCGAAGACCATCCTCAAAACGTATGGCTCTCAGTGTCTCATAACCCACCAGCACGGGTGGAAAGCGTTGATGCTCGGTAAAATGAGATGAATATTCCATCACTGACATAGCACCCTACTGCTGATTCATGAACTCTCGATATCTATCTGCTCTCAGCATCTCTGGAAAAAAATGTAATAGAAGACTGCCTAAAAATCCTCACACGCCATGTCCCTGTGATGCTCTGACTTGGTGGTAACATCCCACCACATTTTGGCGGAATCACACAGCATGTAAGTCGTGATCTTGACCCTCTTCCCTGTAGGTCTCTCAAGATGCTCGAAAATAGTCTGAATTGACCCCTTCCAAGACGCCGCAGCCTATGGTCTGCCATCCCCTGAGAATGTAGGCGGATGCTACTGCTGGAAGATACATGTAAGATCGGCCGTAGATGTGGCAGCCTACGGTGCTCCCTGAAAGGTCCGCATGAACCGCAATAAGCCTTCATGTAACTGAACCTCCACGCCTGTGTCTGATATAATAGCTTGTGCCGCATTCGGCTCTGCTGGAGGATCAACTGATAGCCTGTGGCCCACCATCTTCGGAGTAAAGTCGTCGTCGCTCTCCTGGCGAACAACGCGCGATCATCTAGGCGGCATGACACTACAAGGTCAAAAGCATGCCCAAGATTCAATACTATTATGGCTGAAATGAAGAAACCACAAAGGTAATAAGAGGAATAAGGCATCTCAAAATTTTCTAAACAAGACTACATGGCGTGTACAATGACTACACGTCGTGTAATTGACATCCCTTCCCCTGCATGGGTCCTTCTGCACAGTTAAGCCACACGGCTCCCGTTAAACAAAACTACACAACGTGTACATAATCTACACAGTGTGTATGGTGTTATTTTCCAACTTCCCGTGTCTCTTGTGACACGGATGACTACTCGTCTTGAAACTAAATGGCGTGTTACACACACACACGGCGTGTACATCACCCCGTTTCCCCGCCAACCGGCTAAATCCACACGGTCTTTCCTCAGAAATGAATACACGGCGTGTCCCCAAAGGTAAACAGCGTGTTCAAGGAATGGTGACATCGACCCGTGTTGTTATTTACACAGCTGAGTCCCCAGGTCACACTACACGGCATGTTCATTATTGACAATGCGTGTTCTGTGTAGGAGTTCACCAACCCGTGTTTTTAGTTACACGGCCGGACTCCGGGTCAATAATACATGACATGTATATCTGGTACACGACGTGTTTTACCCAAGCACATCCCTACCCCGTGTCACCGCCCACACGGTTTGTGACACGGGAAGAGATTACATGGTGTGTACTCAGAGTACACGTCGTGTACTTAAAAAGTTCATTTTTCTTCCTGAACAGAAGGCATTACATGGCGTGTTTAAAATACCACACAATGTTTATACTGGGTTTCCAGACAGTATGCTTTTGAAACATCCCCACAACCTAGAAAATACCGAAAACCAACACCTAAGTGTAAAATTCTGACCCGTGAGGGCCTACACTCCCCACGAATCCATGTTTGTTATCTTATTTGTGTTATAACTAATAAACAGTCAATGATCCACCAAATTATGGTCAATAGGGGCCCATACTACCCAAAAACCACATTTTGGCGTCCATTCTATAAACAAACTTACACAAAATACTCTATCAAACAACAGGTATTTTATCAGTGATACTATTACAACATCATGCTTTTCTAGCACAACTACTATCACAACATCATGCAATTTCTAATGCACCTACATGGCATGGAACTATGCCTCGAATGTAATTTCTAGCATGTGCCTAAATGATGAATGAGATGGAATACCCTCCTCTCATCAGGTTGCAACTAAATAGAATCCATAGATAAAATATAAACAGCAGAATACAATGCGTCACCCAACGGTGAAATCATATCAACTGTAAAATTTGCAAAATCAGAAGAATTGCAAAATACGAGGTAGACTGGATTTTCCCTGTACACGGGTTAGCTATGCTCAGGCATAGCTTATTACCAACTACCATTCGTCCTATCCCTGACTACGACTCCAAATAGTAAGTCAAAGAAAAGAACTCCTCTGATACCACATTGTAACATCCCGGACCCGGGTGCCACGCAACGGGTGCCCCAAATACGGTTCGCCACATATCCTCAAGAATGTTTCCCCAAACTCTAGAGGCTACCGACTAGTAGTGGGGGTACATGACTGATAGTGGGGAAAATATGCCCTCATTTGTCAAAGTGCAGCGCAGCGGGATATAAATAAAACATACCAAGAACAACGAAATCAGTAAACCATACACAACTGAAATAAGCAACAATAATGAATATAACCAACAATATTTAAATGATGATGCTACATGTCTCATGTTCTATGAAAACAACCAGAACGTGTTATACATCAATACAGTACAACAAAAGGCAGAGTACAGCAAAACAGAGTAAAACAGCTGGCAGCGGCATCACAAGCTTATCCTGGTCCCATGCCCTCCTACTCCTCAGCACCAATCATGTACCTGTATAGGGACTCTTTCCCCAATCTACACCTGCAGAAATGTAATCTATTTAGGCCGAAAAGCATGACCCAAACAGGGTGTGAGAAACAAATTCCCAGTAGGCACCCACCAAAGGTCCGTGCTCAACTACGTGTAAGCATGCAACGATAGTGTGCAGTTGTAAAATGAAATAAAGTAAGAAGTACTCAAAAGTAACTAATTACCAGTTATATTGCCATTTTATTATTCATTCAATCCATTAAATATTAGAAACCAACACAGTGAATTTCTAGGTAAATAGTCCACGCCCTCAAACAAGTAAACCCCTACCCTCAGGTAAGGAGTGTCCAACACAAGAAGCCGCCGTCAGGCAGAGCCGAATTTTCCCTCAGGCGTAGGTAGTGTCGCCCTCAGGCACAGAGTCTATTTCCCTCAGGCACTGATGAAGTTTCCCTCAGGCCGAAGTAACTACTTCCCTCAGACTAAACAGTGCAGTGCCCACAGGCTAATCACAACAACGCCCTCAGGATAAACAGGTAACCGGGCCACACCCAACATGTAAAAAAGATGTAAACAAGCAATTCCTCTCAAGGAAATTCTACAATTACTATTTTAAAGTCATAACCTTGTGTATCCTGTCTAAACGGCTAAACAGTGGAACACACCCCCGGGGTGGATCCAGATCCAAGCAACGATCCCAAACAGCATTTTTACAAATTATTCCATTACCTTCAGAGTTCTAAGTAGTTAATATTGCCACGAACTCAACCACATGATACCCCAATGTGGGTTCGTGGTGCAAAAATGCACAAAACACATGACAGTTGGAAAACTCAACACCAAGCCACCTACCTTATATGCCAACAAACGATATACCCAAACTCAGAATCCAGAAACGGCCAAGAACGGCGTAGATCTGATGAAGAACAAAACCCATTCAAATGTAAATAAAATAACTTAGGAGAAGAATTGGTATGAAACACGCTAGGAGAAGAGAGGGCTTAACTGTGCGGTTCCAACGAGATCATCCGAGGTGAAAACCGATTCTAGGCGAACACCCAACCGATCTTCAATGGTCTGGCCTCCTCCCTTGGCACCAAAACAGCTCAAATTCCTCCTCTTCAAAATGAGGAGGCTACTGCATGTTTGAAGCCGAAAAAACAAAGTACACAATGTGTACTTCCAAGTACACGGCGTGTACTCCTTTCATTTAACTGTTCACCTAGTGGCTTTCCGCCAGCGTGGCACTGTTTACCTGCCGACAAGAGTACACAACATGTACTCCTGAGTACATAGCATGTATTCCCGCCCAGCTAGTGGCCACTCCACTGCCTTACTATTTTGGTCTGCCGAATGACTACACGGCGTGTAAAGGACTACTACACGGTTTGTAGTCGGTTCCGACACCCTTTTGCACCGACATGGCTACACACACTGTGTACTCATCCGAACAGGCTCAGAAGTACACGGCATGTGAAAAAATTACTCGGTGTGTAGTTCCAAAATTTTGGATTTTTCCCCATTTTCCATATTTTATTAAAAATACTTAAGGAAAAGTGAAAAGAAGAAGCTCATTCCTCAATGAGAAGAACCGGGTTCTTACATTAGTGATTCAATTCCATTATTATTTCATATTTTATTCAAAATTAGTAAATAAGGATCAGATTTTATTTATTTATTTATATCATTGTTTGAATTATTTATCACATCTGATCTAAAAATATGTTTTAGTGTTCGTTCATGTGATACATAATATGTATTCGTAGGAAGGAGATCACCAGAGAAATAATTCATTCAAATTTCTATCATGTACAATAGAGAACTATAAATCCCCCATGAGTGAATTTTGAATAAATACATATTAAATAAAATATAAAAAAAGTACATTCCACTACAAAAATGAATGTCTGAAACCAATCAAGGGATCTCATATGAGTAATCCATTTACAAAAATATGGATAAACATTTGGTGAGATGATAATTGTATTTTAGAATGTAATTGAGGGATAATGTGAAATATAAATTATACATCAAATCAGATAATTAAATGATATATTATTTTTGTTAAAATTAGAATAATATTTAACACATGAAAAAGTAAACTTATAGTATTTTAATTAAATTTATAATATGATAAACTTTAATAATGAAAATTTTGATTTTGGAATGATGTAAAAGGTATTTCATGAACCTAAAAAGACTTCGTAACTCGGATAATTCAATTCCCTCATGCTTTCTCCATATATTAAAGTAATTTTAACCAATAATTTTAAAATTTTAATATAATCAATAATAATTATTTTATATTTATTGTTTTTAAACACATTAGAAAATAATCTTGATAATCATTTTCTGAAAATGGTATTTCATGTGTCTACGCAAATTCACTATGTGGATCAAACATTATCAGATAATCTAAAATATTTAGTATGTTAATAAATATTCAAATTTGGTATTCTATTAAACATGTTCCTATATATAATTTGATCCGTGAATTTTATAAACAATGATGGCCTACGATCTACTCTTATTTCATAATGATAGGTTTTTGGTGTAATTCCCAGAGATGTTGGTCCCTCTAAATTAATAATATCTCCAATAATGGGTTTTCAACACATCGATTATATATCAAAATTCCAGATTAATGATTTATTCAAATATTCAACATTACATTAATTTAATAATTATTTGTTGATAAATATTTAATACACATTTCAAATAGTTATATATATATTTATTATTTAAATTAATAATTTAAGGAGAATTTATTTCACAGGGTATCTCATTTTACATTAACTAATTTTATTGATTATAGTAAAAAAATATTTTAATATATAATATTTTTTTTAATAACCTTGTACATAAATAATCAAAAATAATATTGAAAAATCAAATATGATTGAAAAAATATTAATTTAATATTGGATTTAAAAAAAATATTTTCTCTATAAATTGTATATTTTCATCCCAAAGATAACATATCAGTATTATCATTTTAAATTCAATGAAATTGACATAATATATCGATATATCATATTTAAATTAAAATAACATGAAAGAGTGTTATTTTTTCTAATAAGATCTAATTTTAGGTAAATAGTTAAAAGTACATTTTTCTAAATAATATATATTTTTTAAATTATTCGTATATAATTATGATGTGGAAATCCAAAAAATCATTTTGTAGAACTATATATATAATACTAGAATTTAATATTTTACAAATTTTAGTTCAAATTTACATACCCATATTTGAAATTTTAATACATTAGTTGTATATTTAAAAATTGTTTTTCATGAATTATAAATTTAAAAATATAATTTTTATTTTCAAAAACATTTTAAATTTCATAAAATAAATTCAATTTTGAAATTGGAATTTAATCACTCATATTTTTTGAACTATTTAATTTTAATTTTTTTTCATAAAGTATTTATTACAATATGTAAAAACTAGTTACCATATAAATAGATTAAATTATAAAAGTAACAATATAATTATAAAATGGCTCAAAATATGTTCAAAAATTTTTGTTAATGATATTGTGCTTTCTTGATCGACCAAGTAACATATCCCACAAATTATTTATCAATTTTTGATCCACATTAATTTAAATTGGCATTCTATTTTTTAAATGTGTTTGGAATATACAAGAAATCTGTCATATTCACTAAAAAATGGATACTATTAACCTCACATTAGCTCACTCCTCACTCCTCTATATTTATCCCAAAATCTTAAAAACCTCCATAAACCTCATAAATTCCATAACGAGGTTTGGGTATTCTAAAAATAACACCCCTCAAAGGATTAACCCCATTTGTTAAGGATATAATCCAATATTTGTGGATCTATCATTTAACATAATGAAGAGGTATTTCAAGGTAGAAATATTTCATAAGTCAATTATTATTAATTAATACATTTCACATGTAATAGATTTTATTATCATTTTATGGAATTATATTGATTTACTATCTTTGAATTTTATATTCTTACATTCCTTTTATTTTTTGGATATAATAATCCAGATAATTTTATTTTCATCAATGGTATTTTAACAAATATTTTACCCTGATAGTAATAATTTTTGATAAAATAAATTTCTTAAAGCGTGTTCTATTAATAATGATGAACATATTTCATATAATTTTTTACATCATTAGGTTATTTTTTTTCTATTAAAACATTTTTTAGTTCATTTAATACATTTACACAATTAAAAATATATTATTCCACATTGGGGAATTTGTCTCAAATTGTATATTGTTAACTCAAATATCATTCTGAAGACAATTAATGGATCATTATAAGCCATTTTATTAAAATTAATTTGTTATCTAAAAATAATAATATATTATATTATATAATAATAACAATTTTCAAAATTAATAATTAGTATTATAATTATTTATAACTCATTTAACAATGAATTTTTTCAGTGAATGTGCATAAAAATTATTTCAAATATTCCATTCCATTCAATATCAAATCTTGTCACCTTATCTACCCATTTTATAATGAATTTTTTTTGATATTTTCATGGATTCATTCTTGGAATTTAATTTGAACTGAAAATTATTTTATAACCATTCACAAAACTGTTTTATAGGTTTATTTTGAATGTGAAAAGTATGATTGTATATTAAATATTTGTTAAATCTATTTTGTACAAGTGCTTTTATGTCTTCACATATAATTTACCTTTTATAAGAAAAATTATTTATATTAATTATAATAATGATAAATTATTTATTCTCCCTTAAAAATTTACATTTATATTTGGGGTGATTGATCCACCACAATCAAATAAATTTATACTTCATCCCATATTGTTTGATAACATTCAAAACATTTTTTAGGGATGTTTATCATCTATTTGATCATTCTTTAAATTTTAAAATCACATAATAGTAATATATTACTTTGAAACCGTAAAATATTTTCAATTTTTTTTAATATTCTCCTTTATCCATAAAATTACATAATTTTATTTTTCATTATTAATCATCCATAGTTAATTGTTTTAAATATTATTCCAATCTATTAACATTTTTAATATATTATTCTCAATTTCATTGATTGAATGGTGGTGAACTAAATTTCACAAATCTATTATTTTTTTTAAATTTTGGTTATAATAATATACTAAATAATAATATTTCTAAAATAATATGTTCATTCTTATCATGTTTAATTTATTTATATAGAATTATTTTTGAATTTATTTAATAACCATTTAATTTTCAAGTGTACATTTTGATGTGATAAGTGAATAATTTTTTTCATGATTCACATATAAAAACTATTAAATGATGGGTGGGGTCTTTTCTCACCCTTCAACACAATTATTATATATTTAAATCTCATGAGAATAATATGATATGCATAAAATGTTTTTTTATAATATGAATACATACTATTATTATTTTTCACAATACTATGTTTGTTGAGTTTCTTTGTTCAGAACATGAATCATGGGAATCTATAATTTTTACAACATTAATAGTTGGTATTTTTTTCATTGATAAGTTATAATTCTAGTATGTGTATTATTTTTCAAATGTTTTTATTCTATTATTCATTTTAATGATACACTTAATAACCAAATTTAAATGATAATTATCCATGGATTATCTTTATTGAATCATATTTTCAACATTTGGTGATTAAAGTATTATGTAATTCCAAGACATATACAATGAATAATGATCCATGATTTGATTGGTACAATTTTCATATATATTTTATTTATACCCCTATGACCATTGTGTCCTCTCTTATGATATTTTATATCTAACACTTATAGTTAACATTAAAATTAATATATGGTCACATTATCATTTGATTAAATCGCATAATGTTATATTGATACAGAAATTATATGACATATTCAATAATTATATATATAGGGAATTTCTTTTATATTTTTAAGACTAGTTATGGATTCAAATGTATCTCTCCTAGTATAAAAATATCCATTATCTAAAAGGGGCATTGTTTTTTAAATAAATTATTTGACCTAATTATGTTAAAATCTACACCTAAATGGTCTTGGGATGGTATTTATTAAAACCATTTTTTTCTCCTATTCATACAGTCAATTATATGAGCTCTAATAGCCTATATTATAGATGGTTGTCAATAAATAATGATATTTGATTGATATTATTTGGGGATAAGTTGGGTGGTTGAAATTTCGTTAATGAATAATAATTTCAATTTGTTTTAAATTTAAAAGTTCTTGAAAAACCTTTATATTGGTAAAGGAAAAAATATTGGTGATTAATATTAGAGAAATTTATGGAAAATCCATTTATATAATTCTAGGGGAAATTTCAATATATAACATATCATCGTTATGTATTTATAATGTAATTATTATATGGTAATCCAATAAAATAATTCCCTACTATAAAACTCGATGATTATGTAGTATCATGTATAGATATACCTAGGGGTAGTAACATTGATATATAAAGGTGGATATGATCATGATCATCAAAAAGTACAGGATATATAGGGATAAATTTACTGCAACATTAACAATGATGGGTGATATATTATTGTAAATCAAACCCTTTTTTAAATTCATTTTGAATTATTTAAGGATAAGTTTATCTACCATTTTTAGACAACCAAATAAAAAATTTACCTGGGATTACAAATTATTGATCAAATAGAGTGATGTGTTGATCCAAAATATCATATCATTAAAATTAATTTATCATAGTTGGTTGAAATATTTTAAATGATTTTTTATATTAATATTTATGATTATATCATGACTAATTTTTTATTTTTTAAAAAATCATTAAAATGTTACAAATAAATATATATATATATATATATAAACTACTTTCATTTATAATAAAATACTGGAAAAATTAAAATTTTCTATGAATTTAGGTATATATATGTTATGGTGGAAAAATATAATTTTACTATCTAATATAACATTGTGTGTTTGACATCTTAATGAAATATAAATCATTATAAATCCTATTATTTTCTTTATTGACTGATATTATAGTACATTTAAAAATTAATCTATGTTAAAAGAATCATATATATGCTTTTCATTATTACATTTTCATTAATGTTATTGAATCATTTATTAATTGGAATCAATAATCAAAAAATTTGAATTTATGAGAATTTGTTTTTATAAATATATGATAACTCATGACTAACTTATGTATACAAATTATGTTTAACATGGAAATGATTTTGAGGTAAAAATTATTGATCAATTTTTCATCAAATTTGAGTAACAAGGAACTAATATAATTGAAATGGATTATTTAATTTTTTCATTAAATGATTCATGTTATTTTTTTGTGAATTTTATCACATTTTATGAATTATCGTATCTATTGACTATTGTGTCATTTATAATATATTGTTTAAAGATAAAAGTAAATTTATTAATTCATATATAATTTAATTATGGTTTAGAGTTAAGAGTATTTTATTGGTTTTGAGACTGTATGTTATGGATAATATAAGATTACTAGGTATATACATACATTGGTACATGATTTTAATAACGATTTATGTTGTTTATATAACGATAAGTAACATGGTATGACATATTAGGGAAAGGTTTATTTCTCATTAGAATTTATATTCCTCATGATGGATATGTTATGATTACCATCAAATAATTTTCTCAGTTAGTACTAATTAAAATTTAATGAAAATAATGTTTTTAATAAGGTGTTATTTTAACAACCCATTAATTTAGAGCCATCAAATTAATATTATCATTAATATATTATGTAAAAAATAACACCAAATATGGTTATAAAAAAATAAAAATAATAATAAAATATTAAATAATACATGAATAACATAATATGTAATATATTGAAATAAAATAATAAATTAAAATAATAATTTATTATTAATATTTTTTAAATTTTTGAAAATTATACCTTGAAAATAACCATTTAAAATATGTGAAATTATATTTTACATTAATAAGAAATATTTATCAAGTTATAATATAATAATAAAAGTTTATATTTGGATTTATTAACTATTATTATAATATAATGTTATTTAATAATACATTTTAAATAATATTAAAAATGTTTTCATGAAGAAAAAAATATTAATAAATGAATTCTTTCTAATATATCGCATTTTCAATAAAGAAATGATTAAAAAATTATATAATTCAAAAGATATAATATCAAATAAATATTTTATTTATAATGGAAATATTATCATATGATAATTTTATGAATTTTTTGAAAAATAATTACATAATGTTGAATAATGAATAATAATATTTGTACCAAGAACATGACATATATCAATTATATATATATATATATATTTGAATTAAAAAAATCCTTAATAATTTCCAATATATAAATTTATTTTTATTACTGTATATTTAATATTATAAAATGTAATAATTTTTAAACCCATATATTTCAACTGTTTAGGTTATGCTTTTTAAATTAATATATTATGCAATTAGAATTGAAAAATTATATATTTATCACTTTATGAATTTGATTCAAACAAATTAATTTTATATTTTTAATCATTAATTGAAAATTACATAATAATTTAAAATTTATTTTTGGGCATAAAGGATATGATACATTAGGCAATTACTTCTTGAAATATTAAAATATAACATTTTAAAACTAAAACTCTATATAGGAAAAACCCCAAAAATTATTACAACATATTTGGGAATGTGCATTTTATTCCTTGATCAACTATATTAGTTTTCTTATACATTAGTTATTAATTACCAATCCTGTTATTTAATTAATTGCTACCCCTTATTAATATTTCATTAGGTCTTTACTTAAATGAATTACCATTTAATTTGAGCCCCTCAAAACATAATCATCTATTTTCAACTAATATATTTCCCAAAATGATACTAAACACTAATTGAAACTTAAAATACAATCTAGTCTTATAAAAATTACATTATATTATGATTTAACATCCATTGAAACGGTGGTATGGTAAAAACAGTGGATAGTTTAGTGTGATGAAATAAGGAATTCATGATTAGGATTTCCATTAGTCCAATTTTGAATGCTTGAGACAAGTCCTTGGAATTTCAATAATTTTAACAAGAATGGTTTTCTATTTAGTTATTATCCAATGAATGATCTATACAATATTATTTATTATTAATATTATATTGCATGAAAAATTAATTACTTCTCATCTAATTCTTTTTAATATCATTGTTTATAGAATCCTATAATTTTTGGTAACATAATGTTCATTGAATATTTTTTGTTTGTATAAAAAAAATTATATCATATAACCATAGTACAGTCAAACCATTGACTGAAATATATGGTATTCAATCAATATTATATTTTTTACAAAAAAAAACAAAATTTCATATTATTTATTACCAAGGATGTTTGATCAGCTTATCTTATACTAAATCCTCCAATTTATATTAATTGAGTTATAATATCTCATCATAATGATTTCATTTAATGAATTGATTCATCAACAAAAATATTTTATTTAATAGTATTTCATAATAACCATTTTGAAAATGATGTTTTTATAGGAAAATGATTTTATTAATTATATATAATTTTTTTATCAATGTATATATATATATATTACTACTATTACAATGGTTATAGACTATTCTTTATCAATTGTTTTATTTTTTGTTTAATATATTCACATATAAAAAAACAAATCCTATTTACTGATTAATTTTTATATATTCTTTTTAAATTTAATTTTTTTATAAATAATATACATCCCGTATTGTGTGATTTCATTTTAAAGTGACATATATTTTATAATTTGAAAATAATATTAAATACCTTTTATAAATATATTTTTGTCACCTCAATTTTACTGGTCATATTCATATGTGTTTACATTAACTATATTTATTTTTCATTCATTATTGATATATATATATATATATATGAATTAAACATGTTGTACCAAACAATTTGGTTCATGTACCCTTCTTGGGTGATACCATTAAAATGATTCTTTTCAAATTATGTTTTACATCAATGTCCCCAACCATTAATGTTTCCTAGATTGTATTTTGGATACATTTTATTTAAAGTAACCTATTAATTCTCTATATGTATTATGTAATTTAATTCACTTTCAGTGATGTGATCCACCACTGCCTTTTTATTTCATAACCATCCATAGTGAATAATAAATTTTTATATCCGATGTATTTACACAATGATTATCATTTTATAATTTCATTGTTTGTAGGGAGTTCACCTAGATTCCATGTATTTATTGTTTGATTAAATGAATTAATATTAATTAGATCCATTATCTATATGTTTTAAATGAAATATGATTTTCAATAAAAAATGAATAGAATTTACCATGAATGTTAAGGGATCTAATTGGATACACATTTTCTTTCCTGTGAATCTTTATTATGTTTTATGTGAATAACTATTATTTCACATGGAATACGTATGAATAGATTAAAATCTAGTGGTTTCCAATATCACATACCAATACATTGGTTGAGGAATTATATTTGATGAAAATATATTTTTATACCATGATTCTTTTTAACAATATAAATAATTTTATTTATAATAGGATTTGTGGAAATTTTATTATCCACAACTTGATGTGTGTTAATTTAATTCATTCACAAGATAATAAATGTGAATTTTTTGTTAATAATATTATAATTTACAGTACTGTTAATTATTGTATATTTCTTTTTTATAATATTTTTCAAGGGTATATTTAATTTATATGAAACATAATAATGGTTATGACCTCAAGGATCATGTTTGTTGACTCACGTTTTTGATGTATTTTGATTCATGAATTATGAAATTATTTTCAATATTCTATTATTTATGACCCATTATTTTTTGATTATAACATTTTTATATATCCGGATTATTCCCATATGCATTTCATATAATTTCATAAGATATTTTACTACTGAATCTAACATTTTCCATTTCTAGGAATATTTTCCCTACAATTTTATATGTCTCTGTCACCCATGTTTTTTTATTACAATATTATGTTCTATATTGAAGATTTTTTTCAATGAATAATTTTTAGGAGGTGTTGAAGACCCATTATAGACTATGTAATTTCACTAATTATTGAGAATATTGTTATTAGATAATATAATTAGTATATATATTTATTTTATTTCATAATTCACTAATACACCAGTATTGAAGTTGTTATGAATGTATTATAATAAAATTATTTTTATGTCGTGTAAATAGTGGGTCATATTTTGGGGTTATTTTAGTTTATAGGTGCATATACATAATTTAATGATGTTCCCAAACAACGTCACCATTATTGTGCGTAGGTTTATGGATATTAGTATTTTTTTTGCTTTGAGGAACTTGTTCGAGTCATCAACTATAGTTCATTTTATGTGTAAAATATATTATAGATTATTTTAATAATTATGATTCTGAGATAAGGAAACCCGATTTAAAGTCATGAATAATCATTAATATTGATGTTTTAATAATACTGAGTGATTATTGGGAGTTTTTAGGGTTATTGATTAGTCAATAAGTTTCTTTTTTTCATTTGATTCCAACAATAATTAGAATAAAATGTTGAATTTTTTCAAAATAATTTTAATAGTAAATATAATTAATTTTATATCATAGGAATAATTTTTTTACAAAAAAATATTTGATAACCTATATTATAAAATTATTTATGTTTTTAATTTCAATATGAATCCAGTTATTATATATCAATTGTATGATATTTGAAAATTAAATTTGATAAAAATCGTATCATATACAAAAAAACATTATTTTATATATTATTTCCTAGAATATTAACTATTGGTAATCTGATTTCATATAAATTATTAAATAAAACATTTTAAATATATATATATATATATATTTCATTAGAGTAATCAATTAAAATAGATAGATTTAATATAATTATATAATATTGAATATTTATTTTCTGGAAAATGACCCTTTAACCATTATTGGGGTATGTAAGATTTTCCTCAGTAGATTTTTTTTCCAGAATTAAAATAAAAATTATTATTTTATATTAAAATGGGGATTAAAATTTCGAAATACATTTTTTAATTTTGAAAATTTTAAATGAGAGAAACATTGATTTTATTATAAAAATAAACAACAATAAAAAAAATTATTTAAGAAAAAGGAATTTTCAGGGGAAATTTTAATTAATTAATATTAATAACCTAATAAAAAATATTGAATGAATAATAATTTATTTACCATTATATGTTGTCGAATGTTTTACTAATCGCCATTATTTAATATTCATCATATTTATTCTGATAAATTTCCTCAAATATTTAATAAATAAAGTTTTGGTGAAAAAACTATTTCGTTTATAATAAATGATCTCAACCTAGACTATAATATAATAATTTATTTTTATTCCAATATTTTAATTTTAAGAATCCATAGATATTAATTCCAATAATTTATTTTTATCATATAATTATTTAATAAATGTTTGTGACAGAAACAAATTTTTAACTAATAACGTTTATTCTTTTATGTTTGTATTTCTATTACATATTTATTATATGATAATTATATTATTTTTTATTTTTTAATAATAGTACCCAATTCAGTTAAATTTATTTGATATATGTATATCATGGGACCATATCTTCGAGGAATGAAATTCCAACCACCATGTTCCTAACTAATAAATTTACAATGGTTAGACTTTATTCCTATATATATCCTTACTATATTTATTCATCATAAAATTCCATCATTTCCTACATCATAATACACAATTATTTTTTATAAAAAATAAATAACTATTTCTATAATACATTCTCCTATAATGATTTTCATTTTCATTATTTTTCTAATTCATATAAGGGTTGTTCTAAAATGGAAATATTTTTATTGGTTTTTTTTGATTTATAAAGATATCATTCATTTTTTATTTCGAATTATAATTTATTCAATTTTAATAAATGTAACCATACAGGGAATGTTATATTATATGAAATGTAGTATATTATTTAATATTTCTATATTTCATTATGTATGAACCCATTTATGTTATTTTTATTCGTATCTTGTTTTAAATATATTTTCCTCTTGTTAATTACTTTTATTGGATAAAAAACATCTTTAGGAATGAAATTAATTACGTTTTTGTAGGGAAAGTGATTCATCAATCCTATTATTTTCCAATATCATCCTCTAAATTTCATTATTCACAAAATTTGATTTTAATCAAAATAATTGTAATTTATAATAGTATCCTTTACTTTTCTGTTTCTCGTTATATAATTATTAATAAAATATGAACTAGTATATCTTTATGGATACAATGAAATTACTAGCTCCATTCCTAATTGAAATAAATTTACATAAACAATTTTTAAAAATTCATTGATATTATTGGATATAATTACAAGTACATTTGAATGGGTTTCAATAGGATTACATTTTATATAATTATATATATAAATAAACACCTATTATCATATTTAATAACAAAATGGAAATGGGAAAAGGTGAATTTTTCATGCTCTAATAATAAAACCAATTGCATTAAGGATGATCCCATTTCATCTATTCTCATAGTAAAAAACATACCAACATATATTGGTTGTCATTTGAGGATTATTTCAATAATGATTTATTTCAATTGACTATATAAATTATGTTAAACCAATTTTATTTCTATTATAATTATTTTATTAAAACATCATTTGAATTTTGAGGCTAAACCATTGATTTCAAAACCAATTACAACATTGGGATTTGATCAAGTTTGAAATTTTTTTATCAATTTAAGTGAATGTAAATGAAAAATTTGTATCAATTTTATTATTATCGATATTATATTCAATCTATATTTTACTTCTAAATTCCTTTTATTCGTGATAATTGGACGAATTATGATATAATGTTTGATTTACATATACATAAATTTGTTGAATACCATTAAAAATAGATATATTCCATGATTATTACCACAAGAAATTATTCTAATTAATTATGGGTTTAACCATAATGATGTATAATCAAATCAATGTAAAATGATTTATACAAAAAAGCATTGATATGATATCCAAAAATTTAATGATAACTAATTAATATTTAATGTTTTAGTTTATTAGTAGGCATTACTATCAATGATAAATACATTGAATTTAATACACACACTAATATATAATCATAAAAAAGTGAAAAATCGAAATAATATTCTTGATGACCCACATAAATGTTCATCACATAATAAGATATTCTTTATTTAATTCTTTTTTGGGGTTTATAACTCTATTTATGATCATTATACCATAGAAATATGGTTTGATTTTGATAATCCTCATGTTATGCGAATTTGAATAAATTATCTGTCGGTGAATTATATGGTTTTATATTCATAACATCAATTATATTCCATAGCCTATATGTCCACATGTTATAATCATTATCCTAATGTACAACATTCTCACACTTGAAAAATTTTATGGTTCTTTATAGAGAAATTCATGGGTGATTATTGACAGAGTTTGTAGTTGTGGGAACTTGATTCTAATTTCATCCATGAAATTTAACATCAAAACATTCATAAAATCCCATTTTATATTAATTAATGTTTTATTTTCATTTTGGTTCTTGTTTTCTATCATAGGTGGAGACTCATAGTTAAAAATAACAATAAAATATTATACTCTATCTATCAAAACCGACTCCCCACAATGTGTACCCCTCATAGGCCGGCTATGTGAGAGGATAGATAATGAGCCCTAATTACCACCTCAAGTTAGACCTCAGTTGGCAACTAGCACTGCAAGTATAGTAACCACACAAATGTGAGGTATTACACTCTACGAGCACACAGGCAGAAGAGGGAGATAAGACACACACCAACCAAATCCAACTCAGACTGCATTATCAAATATATACCAAGTACACATATAAAATTTCCAACATGAAATAATACAACTAAATAACAACATGTACCAAAAGAATTTAGAATGTTAGTGACCATGATGCTCGAATATCACCTACAACAACAAGCTCGTAGTGACCAGCTTAATGTCCAACCTACTTCATGTAACCTGAAAAACATTTTATATGACATAGGTTGAGCATAACAGTATACTCAGATGGATCTTACTGGAAGCCAAAAATGAAAAATTAAAGAAATATTTCTAAATCACAATGAACAACATCTTAAACGAACTCATCACCTAAAAATGAATACTATGTTACTAACCTCACCACGGATACACTAACCATGTATTTCATATGATAGTATATGATATACTAAATAATATCAAGAGTAACATAATAATCATTCCCCTCTAGTTTATCTATTTTCTACATAATTAAACGTCAAAATCATTTCTATCTATTGAGGATTTCTTAAAAACTCATGGGAAAAGCACCACAACATGCACCTCATGCCATATAACCACCACATACACATTACCATAGTAACCCTGTAGTTTTCAAGATCCATAAAAACATTCATAATGTAAATCATACACTACGTATTATACATCAAGCCATTAAATCCCATAAACCATGTAAGGATCCTCAATCCATCATGGTCAATACACGTTACACCACTTTTAGTCCATAAGAAACTATACCTAGAATATATGGGGGTGAATAATCAAAATAAATTACATCCCTCCTCACACATATATAAGGAAAAATAATTATTTTTCCCATTATCTCATGTAACTACCAATAGAAGAGAGCGGGGTCTGATGGGGTAGTCTTCCATCCATCCTCCCACTGAGATGTTTGGGAAATCACCCATTGGGGCTACAAATCCTCGAGGTGTCTCAGTCCCGAACCAAGAGGATGGATTAGATTATAGGATTGATATTAAAAAATATAATATATATCAAAACCACAATATGGGAATAACATAGTAATAGAATTAATCGAATTTAATCATCTTGGACTCTCGACCTCCACTGTTCAGCCTGGATATGATACAAGCACACTACCATTTTAAGTGATATAATAATATAATTTATCCATTTTCACCAATTTAAGATTTCATTATTTAAATAATTAAAAAATAATTAACCATTAACAATATTCTAGATTACATTTTAGAATATTCACTACATAGTTTCATGTCCTCCATGAATAACCAAATCTTGTCCGCAGTTCCTTAGCATCACAACATTATCATTTCAACCCAGCAAGCTCCAACAGTATGGGTTAACATCATTTGTTGAATCATTAATAACATAATTATTAATTAACATAATTGATGGGATTCTAGAAAAGCATTTCATGCAACTGAACAGAAGGGTCTCAATATAGTGGTTTGATGGACTAACATTTGTGTCTTTTCCACAAATGCTAGAGTGTATACCCATCCATCTTTGAGAAGCAACACATGGAAATCAGTTGGAATTTGATTTGTGTCATCTATTAGTATGGAAGGAGGGTAGGAAAGACCATATTCTTCATACAATTGGAAATGTAATGAATAATAACAATAAATAAATTCATCAAGAACCCACATTGTCAAATGTACATCTTCAACCCACTCAAATATTAACGGTGTTCTATATGACACCCACATGCATAAACCGATGCATCTCACTGCTATAGGTTTCTACTGCTACAACCACAATATATGGGCCTCCCTGCCCCACATATCACAATGGAATCCCAGTTTCATCCATCCCGAGGCTTACATAAAAATAATTATGGACAAAATTACAGGACTGTGCTCCTGGCCCCATGAAAATTATCCAAACATTACACACAATGATCAATCACAACTCCATTAATAAGGCTCTTGGAGTTTAGAAGAAAGATGTTAACACAAAAAACAAACATGAATTATCATTTATCATAAAAAAATTATTCATTATTAGTAGGTTATATCTACGGAAAACAAAAATAGAAATTTATTATACCTATCACAAATTAATTAAACATGATGACTACATAATTTTGATTATCGTAAAATTACAAAAATAACTAGATTCATATACATTCCACATTATCATTAGACAATTAATTTATAAATAATCCCAAATTTATTTTCATTGCCGATTTCTAAAATGATAAAAATTGTGAACAATAAATGATCCATATCACATTATCTATAAAATCAAGAGGCAAACTGTTATCACAGAATCAATCAACAACATACGATCGATATGAATTCATTTTTCAGGTTTAGGGAATTATTATTTCTATATCATTGTAATATACGGGTTAACAAATTCTATCTATATAATTTTGGTTAAGAAAAAGAGAATAAAATAATATGCTTTATCCAATGAATTTAAATAGTCTTTGCATGAGAACATGCCAATATAATGGATCATGATCACCTCTCCTACAATGACTGAATCCACTCAAAGATTTAATGTCACACTCGCACCATACAAAATCAATGAAAATTACCTTAGAACAACAAATATCATGTAATAGTGAATGGAAAAGAGAAACATGAGAAAATAGATCATAGAAACTACAATAATGTATGTTGATCTCACCATGGATAGAATGTGTATTGAATAACGAATCCTGAGATCGATCTAAGCCTAATTATAACGACCCACACTTTACATATATTGTTAATACTTCAAAATTGAATCACACTTATTACAACATCTGACAAAACCACAAAGGACCGTATAGGTATAGTGTCTTTAGAAACTGGGAAACATAAACAACTGGTTCATAATTCTTCTACAGTGTCTCCCATTTATTTCATCATATCTAGGGTCCCTTTTAGCATATTCTACTTAATATCCATCTTCCTGACCTGGGGAAAAGAAAACATAAAAGGGTGAGCTCAAATGCTCAGCAAGGGCAAGTAAAGGAAATAAAAATCATATCATATCTTTTTGAAAATCAAAACCTGCAAAAGAGATCATACTATCTTAACATGGAATAAATCATAGAAGTGAAAATGAGATCCCCATAATCATAACATAAAACTTGAAACTTTGTGGCATGCACACATAATCATGGAAAATCATTTCTTGTTAGTCATGACTCATTGCCAAGACTATCATAGTGGACAAAGTCCCTTTCTGAACCGAGTTCACTCCTCGTTTCAGTCCTGTATCACTGAATCGAAATAACCTTCCGTTCCAGCCATGTCTATCTCATGAGATATAAAGTCTTTACCCAATGCATTGGAGGGAGATATAGGTCCCACCCATCTTATAATGAATCCTTTCTTATGTGTGCCACATAATCATAAAACATACATCATCGCATAACACAAGTAACAAAAATGGGATTCTTGAAACATCATGACATCATAAATCAATTCATAAATGAATTCATAAAATAATTCCATCACAACATGATCAAATCAATGTAATAATAGGGATAAAAATATAACCCTTTATTATCTTAGATGAAAAATAATTTTGATAAAACACTTGAACTCCATTCCTGAGGAAAATATCCTTTCTTCTTCAAAAACATTTTTCCTTTCATAACATGTTATACAACTTTAAAATAAAAGAAGTTGATTAAAAATAAACTTGAAAACTTGTAAAGGAAGCTTCTTTGAAGTAATGTTTTAAAAATCCATTCATGCCGTATAAGTTAAAAAAACATTCTTCGTACTTTTGTCGGAAAAGTCAAAAAGTACCTCGTACGGAAAAACGACAAAAGATTCCTTTCATATTCTTTACTAAAAACTCACCTAAGGTTAAAATTGTATTTAAACTATTGCATGTGGATGGAAACAATATTACATATTGAGGGAACATGGATGTGGATGATAAAATACACCCCAGTAAATACTTACGAATAAACAATCTCGGATAAAAATGAGATTGTGATATTTCCCTTACCTTTGGTCCGATTTGCTTTGTTCGTGTCCGAATCTCCTGTATAATGGTTTAAATAATGTTATTGACTTATTACAGAATCATACATATTGATATGAGATCATATATGGTCATATTATTAGCTTCTTGTTAGTAATATTTCATTGTTACTTGTTACTCGGGTCTTTATAACTTTTTGTTCTTATGCGTGTTTTGTCGAATAAATTATTATTCTTATCTTTAGGTTATAGATAATTCATTTCCAGAATGGTATTAGTGTAGTATATACCATATTCATTCATTCAATTCATTTATATAATCATTATGAAATGAAGATCATGTAGAACGAGTCGCATCACATCGTGGAGACGGTATTCCGTACGTACACACGAGTGATGATATCGTTCCTATGATTGTGGAATTGTATTGGAGTATATATATATTATTTCAGTATCAATATTACTTCATAATAATCATATATAGTTACTCATTACACCATTATACCCATGCTTGTAAGGTGATGGTGGAAAATAGATTACACCACGGCGTGGAGACGGTATTCCGTACGTACGCACGCGCGGTGATTTCATTTTTCCGTAGGATGGATAGAAGGTGAATTAGGGTTGTTTCATATTTATAATAACATATCAGTATGTAAGTAATACTGATGTTATTACTTTATCATGAAACAACTAATGAAGAAGAAGTTGAAGAAGAAAGAAATTGAAAAGATCGGTAATGGATATTACCTCTTCTTTGGAACGCCTCTTTGAATCCTCCACTTAAGGAACTAAGATTGGTCTTTGGAGAAGACCAGGACCTCTAGAATAATTCTTGGGAAGTGGAGAGGAGAAAATGGCAGGGGTTGGCCGAGCATGAGTGCTCAAATTGGTGTGAGGAGGAGGGGGAGGAGGTGCCCTTTTATAAGGGAGGAGAGGGGCACCTTAGGAATATCTCAAAATATTATTTTATATTAAAGTCAAAATCGGTTTATAATGGTTCAAAAGGGTCTTATTTCGAAGATAAAGTGGGGAAGGGTCGAAATCAGATCAACCAATAGGATTTAGACAAGTTTAGGGTATTATTTTAACCATATCAATTAGATTTAACTCTAAGTTAAATAATTTACCTTTTACCGTGTCTTTTTGTTTTCTTTCACTATATGGTTAATACACTTACTATAACATGACAAACGAACCCCAAATTGTTTATTATTAATATATATATCCTTATCTATGTCATTTGGCCGAACCTTAGATTTTTAGGAATAAAATAACAAATAATAATATAATATTTGATTTAAAAACTATTTTGTGTCAATTTTGACACTATTTGATATATGATTTTTGTGAAAGTCATAACAGAATTATATGTTCGAACCAAGTTGATTAATTAAACATTAATATATGATAGTAACCTATAAAATTATTGTAATTCATAAAAAGTATCAAATTACATTTATTTTGGTGTTTATAACATCAATTATGTCAATATATCATTAATAAGATAATTACTGCATCACCATTGTGTCATAAATAAATTAAATTATTTAATGTCTAAAAATTACAAATAAAATACCATTATGTAAGAAATCTTTTTATTTTTCTAATGAATATTTATAGCCGAATTTATCTTATGTATAACCCCATATTAAAAATGAGTTACTTATTAAACATTGATTTTAACTATTTTAACCCTTCTTTAAATAAATTAATAATAAATGTCCTAATCTTACCCAAGTTGGCCTAAATGGTCATATTTTATTCCTAGGTTTGTTTTTGGTCGAATTACACTTGTCCAATAGAATTAGGACATGTGTTAGGGTAATATTAATATCATATTTACCCTTAGTTACCCTATTTACTATTAACCGCGGTAAAAAAAAGTAAAAAGTTACTATTCACCAAAAATTATTTTCATCTCATTGAACCACATTTTAGTCCTTGATATTAACCGTGTCTCTCGGATTTTGGAAATTCCATTCATAGAAGCGGTAAAATTAAGTTTTATGCAAAATTCAGTTTTTAACCTACCATTTAGTGGTTTCACTATTCATCAAAAATTGAAAGTTTTCAGAAAAATACCAAAATTTCACCCTAGGCTAATTTCGATATTTTAAGTCCAAAAATGAAGTCCATTTTGAAAAATAAAATTTATAAAATTTCAAAAAGTGGTTATTACTATTCATAACGGCTAGTTTTAATAGCATATTGTTGTTTAGTGAAACTCGGTATTGCGTACGACGCAAGCTATCGAGAAAGGTCGCGATTGCGTGTAAAGCAATCCAAGAAAGTGTTGTGTAGAAAAAGATTCCTTTGAGGATTTATATAACATAAAAGTCTCCGGTGTTACATTCTACCCCCCTTAAAAATAATTTCGCCCTCGAAATTCGTCACTTTGTAACAAACAGATGAGGATACTTCTCCCTCATCATATCCTCAAGCTCCCATGTAGCTTCTTCAAGTTGGTGGTTCCTCCATAAAACTTTCACCAAGCGAGTGGTCTTGTTTCGTAGGACTTTTTTGCTACGATCCAGAATCTCTATCGGCTGTTGTTCATAAGAAAGATCTTGCTCCAGCGGTACAACTTCTGAGCTGAGTACATGTGAAGTATCTGGTATGAACTTTCTCAGGAGAGATACATGGAACACATCGTGAACTTGAGAGAGATTCGGTGGAAGCGCCAATCGGTAAGCTACCTTCCCAACACGATCCAGTATTTCGAAAGGACCGATATATCTAGGGCTCAACTTCCCCTTCTTTCCAAATCTCATAACCCTCTTCCAGGGAGATATTCGTAAGAACACTTTATCACCCACTTCAAACTCTAGGTCTTTTCTTCAGTTGTCGGCATAACTTTTCTGTCGACTCTGAGCTGCTCTTATGTGTTGTTGAATAGATCTAACCTTTTCTGCCATTTCATCAACGAGATCAGGTCCTAATAGCTTTCTTTCCCCAACTTCATCCCAGCAAGTTGGAGTCCTGCATTTCGTTCCATAGAGAGCTTCATAAAGAGCCATCTGAATACTGGAGTGAAATCTATTATTATAAGAAAATTCCACCAAAGGTAGGTGTTGATCCCAACCTCCTTTGAAATCCATATAGCAAGCTCTCAACATATCTTCTAGGGTTTGAATTTTTCTCTCAGACTGACCGTCTGTCTGGGGATGATAAGAAGTGCTGAAACTCAACTCTGTATCCAGAGTATGCTGAAGACTTTGCCAGAACTTCGAGGTAAATCTCAGATCCCGATCAGATATAATAGAAAGTGGTACTCCATGCAATCTCACCACTTCCTTTACATATATCATGGCAAGCTGATCTAGAGAGAAATCCTCTCTAATAGCAATGAAGTGTGCAGACTTTGTAAGACGATCAACTATGACCCAGATAGCATTATTGCCTTTGGATGTTTTAGGAAGTCCTGTGACAAAGTCCATAGTGATGTTTTCCCATTTCCATTCGGGTATGGGTAATGGTTGTAACATCCCCTTAGACTTCTGTCTCTCAGCTTTAACTTGTTGACAAACCAAGCATTGAGAGACATATTCAGCAACATCTCTTTTCATGCCATCCCACCAGAAGTACTCTTTCAGGTCCCTATACATCTTCGTGCTTCCAGGATGAATAGAGAATGATGAACTATGAGCCTCATCCAGCAGCTCATTCTTTAATTCGGGGATGGGAGGAACGCAAACCCGATTCCTGAACTTTATTATCCCATCACAATCAAGGTTGAATTCAGGAACATTTCTCACCTTCTTTTGTAACTCGACATCTTCTTTCTGTGCCTCTTTAATCTTCACATGTATAGATGGTTGAACATTCATTTGAGAAAGATAAGATTTTTCCCCTTCCATTATAATTCCAAGATCCATCCTTTGTAAATCCATAAATATTGGATCTTTTGTGATCCTCATCATGGATAAACTAGCATGGTCTTGTCGACTTAATGCATCTGCCACCTTGTTTGCTTTCCCAGGGTGGTAATGGATTGAGCAGTCATAATCCTTAATCAGCTCCAACCATCTTCTTGGACGCATATTCAGCTCCTTTTGTGTGAAAATATACTTTAAACTTTTATGATCAGTATAAATATCACACCTTTCACCATAAAGGTAATGCCTCCAAATCTTTAATGCAAAAATTACCGCAGCCAACTCCAAATCATGTGTTGGGTAATTTTGCTCATGGATTTTCTACTATCGTGAGGCATAAGCTATCACCATATCAATTTTCATAAGAACACACCCCAATCCCTTCTTGGATGCATCACTGTAGATCACAAACCTTTCTCCACTACAAGGCAGTGTGAGCACAGGTGCACTGGATAACCTTCTTTTCAACTCCTTGAAATTGTCTTCACATTCCTCTGTCCAGACAAACTTAACTCCTTTCCGAGTCAGCTTGGTGAGTGGATTAGATAATCGTGAAAAATCTTTTACAAAACGTCGATAATATCCAGCCAAACCAAGAAAACTTCGGATCTCAGTACTGTTGTTGGTCTCGACCATCTTTCGATAACCTCTGTTTTTGCTGGATCCACAGATATCCCCTCTTTTGAGATTATGTGACCCAAAAATGAAACTTTTTGAAGCCAAAATTCACACTTGGTAAATTTGGCATAAAGCTTCTCCTTTCTCAGGGTCTTCAATATAATTCTCAAGTGATCTTCATGCTATTCCTTTCTCTTTGAATAGACAAGAATATCGTCTATAAAGACTACCACAAATTGATCAAGATAGTCTCTAAAGACTCTATTCATTAGATCCATGAAGATAGCAGGGGCATTAGTAAGGCCAAATGGTATCACTATAAATTCATAGTGTCCATACCTTGTACGGAAAGTTGTCTTTGGTATATCCTCCCTTTTGACCCTTAATTGATGATACCCTGAACGAAGATCAATCTTGGAAAAGTATTGAGCTCCGCGTAGTTGGTCAAATAAGTCATCAATGCGTGGGAGAGGATATTTGTTCTTGATAGTGATCTTGTTAAGTTCTCGACAATCAATGCAGAGTATCATTGATCCATCTTTCTTCTTAACAAAAAGAACAGGTGCTCCCCAAGGTGACGCACTAGGGCGTATGAATACCTTATCAAGATTCTCTTGGAGTTGCTTCTTCAATTCCTGCAACTCAATTGGGGCCATTCTATAAGGTGTCTTTGAATTTGGCAAAGCGCCCGGTACGAGTTCTATTGAAAACTCAACTTCACGATTTGGTGGAAGACCCAGTAATTCCTCCGGAAAGACATCATCAAACTCCCTTACAATGGGCATATTCTTAATCGTGAGTTTCTCACCAACCATTTGAGATAAATAACCTTCATTTAGTGGAATCAATACCCATAAGATGGAAGAAATTTCCACTGGAAGGTTATGTTCATCCTTGCATTGGTATACGATCGTAGATTGATCTGGAATATGAAATGTGACTTCCCTTCTTTGGAAATTGATATGAGCTCCATGTAGAGAAAGCCAATCCATGCCAAGAATCACATCAAATTCCACTAAAGGAAGGATCACAAGATTTTCAGGAAGCACTTTCCCACAAACTTCGATCGGAGAAGAATTATAAACTTTTGATGTGACTGTTGTGCCATTAGGTGTTGTCACAGCTAACTCAACATCTAACTGTTGAGGTAATACAGTGATACCCTTAGAAAATTCTTTAGAAATAAAAGAGTGGGTGGATCCAGAATCAAATAAAACATTTTCTACTTTAGAGTGGACGGTAAGTGTACCTTTCACTACTTCGTTATCGTACTCCACATCGCTGGTAGAAATTGCATGTGACTTTCCTTTGTCTTTAGCCTTAATATTTTGTTGACATCGACCATCATCATCAACCCTTGGATTTGGGCATTGATTGGCATAAGGCCCCATCTTCTTGCACTTGAAACATTGAAGTGTAGTAGGTTCATTTTGTGTATCCCTTCCTTTGTTTGCATCATTAGACATCTTCTTCCCATTATCACGGCAATCAAATGCCCGATGACCTTCCTTTCCACATTTAAAACATTTACTTGTCCCTTTAAGACAACTCCCTCCATGTTTCTTTCCACACTTTGAGCATAAGGAAAATCTCATCTTCTTTTCCTTGTGCTCTTTAGATTTTTCTTTGAATTCCATCTTCCTCTTCATATCAAACCCATGTGACTGATGGGTTACTCCAATCTCCATCTCGACTTTGAGAGCACATCGAACGATTTCCTCGTAGCTATTGAAGTCCCTTATGGCTAACGCCCTTCGAAGACTTGGTTTTAAGCCACTAAAGAATCGATCGATCTTACTCTCAGGTTGGATAATAATACCAGAAGCGTACCTTGCAAGTCTTGTAAAATTTGCTTCATAGGTACCAACAGATTCATCATCCCTTTGCTTCAGTTCAAGAAACTCTTTCTCCATCTTTGTTCGGAGAATACGAGGGAAGTACTTATTGAAAAATAAGTTCTTGAACTCGTCCCATTCCATAGACTCAATTTCATCCCTTTGCCTCGTATTCTTAACAAGATTCCACCATTGATCATCATCTCCTTCCAAAAGATACACTGCTAGGATGACTTTATCATGTTCAGAACATTGAAGAACTGAAAATATCTTTTCAGTAGTACTAATCCATTGTTCAGCAACTAATGGATCAGTAGACCCACTGAAAGAAGGTGGACGCTGCCTCATGAAGGATTCAACAAAATGTTGCTCCCTCCTTTGCTCGTTTGGAAATCCTGCATGATTCATAGCTTGAGAAAGTTGCGTGAGCATGGCTACAAGATTTTGCATTCCAGCTCCCATATCGTTTGGTTTCTCAGGGGGACAATCATTGCATTGCCCATCGCATTCCGCATTAACACGGTTCCTTCGGGTTCCAGCCATTGACTAAAACCAAGAAGAATAGTGTGAGCAACACTAATTATAATAGGAAACCACATAATTCAAGAATAAAATTTTCATGCTTAAGGTCTTATCCTAGGGTATTCATGGCCATTTCTAAAACACTAAGATTGTGTTCTATGCTTAGACTTATCCTTAGGGTTCTTACTAAGGCTTTCACATCCTAGTTTCCAAAGGTTGACTATACCCTTCCTCTGATACCAACTATAACGACCCACACTTTACATACATTGTTAATACTTCAAAAGTGAAGCACACTTATTACAACATATGACAAAACCACAAAGGACCGTATAGGTATAGTGTCTTTAGAAACTGGGAAACATAAACAACTGGTTCATAATTCTTCTACAGTGTCTCCCATTTATTTCATCATATCTAGGGTCCCTTTTAGCATATTCTACTTAATATCCATCTTCCTGACCTGGGGAAAAGAAAACATAAAAGGGTGAGCTCAAATTCTCAGCAAGGGCAAGTAAAGGAAATAAAAATCATATCATATCTTTTTGAAAATCAAAACCTGCAAAAGAGATCATACTATCTTAACATGGAATAAATCATAGAAGTGAAAATGAGATCCCCATAATCATAACATAAAACTTGAAACTTTGTGGCATGTACACATAATCATGGAAAATCATTTCTTGTTAGTCATGACTCATTGCCAAGACTATCTTAGTGGACAAAGTCCCTTTCTGAACCGAGTTCACTCCTTGTTTCAGTCCTGTATCACTGAACTGAAATAACCTTCCATTCCAGCCATGTCTATCTCATGAGATATAAAGTCTTTACCCAATGCATTGGAGGGAGATATAGGTCCCACCCATCTTATAATTAATCCTTTCTTATGTGTGCCACATAATCATAAAACATACATCATCGCATAACACAAGTAACAAAAATGGGATTCTTGAAACATCATGACATCATAAATCAATTCATAAAGGAATTCATAAAATAATTCCATCACAACATGATCAAATCAATGTAATAATAGGGATAAAAATATAACCCTTTATTATCTTAGATGGAAAATAATTTTGATAAAACACTTGAACTCCATTCTTGAGGAAAATATCCTTTCTTCTTCAAAAACATTTTTCCTTTCATAACATGTTATACAACTTTAAAATAAAAGAAGTTGATTAAAAATAAACTTGAAAACTTGTAAAGGATGCTTCTTTGAAGTAATGTTTTAAAAATCCATTCATGCCGTATAAGTTAAAAAAAACATTCTTCGTACTTTTTTCAGAAAAGTCAAAAAGTACCTCGTACGGAAAAACGACAAAAGATTCCTTTCATATTCTTTACTAAAAACTCACCTAAGGGTAAAATTGGATTTAAACTATTGCAAGTGGATGGAAACAATATTACATATTGAGGGAACATGGATGTGGATGATAAAATACACCCCAGTAAATACTTACGAATAAACAATCTCGGATAAAAATGAGATTGTGATATTTCCCTTACCTTTGGTCCGATTTGCTTTGTTCGTGTCCGAAGCTCCTGTATAATGGTTTAAATAATGTTATTGACTTATTCCAGAATCATAAATATTGATATGAGATCATATATGGTCATATTATTAGCTTCTTGTTAGTAATATTTCATTGTTACTTGTTACCCGGGTCTTTATAACTTTTTGTTCTTATGCGTGTTTTGTCGAATAAATTCTTATTCTTATCTTTAGGTTATAGATAATTCATTTCCAGAATGGTATTAATGTAGTATATACCATATTCATTCATTCAATTCATTTATATAATCATTATGAAATGAAGATCATGTAGAACGAGTCGCATCACATCGTGGAGACGGTATTCCGTACGTACACACGAGTGATGATATCGTTCCTATGATCGTGGAATTGTATTGGAGTATATATATATTATTTCAGTATCAATATTACTTCATAATAATCATATATAGTTACTCATTACACCATTATACCCATCCTTTTAAGGTGATGGTGGAAAATAGATTACACCACGGCGTGGAGACGGTATTCCGTACGTACGCACGCGCGGTGATTTTATTTTTCCGTAGGATGGATAGAAGGTGAATTAGGGTTGTTTCATATTTATAATAACATATCAGTATGTAAGTAATACTGATGTTATTACTTTATCATGAAAAAACTAAAGAAGAAGAAGTTGAAGAAGAAAGAAATTGAAAAGATCGGTAGTGGATATTACCTCTTCTTTGGAACGCCTCTTTGAATCCTCCACTTAAGGAACTAATATTGGTCTTTGGAGAAGACCAGGACCTCTAGGATTATTCTAGGGAAGTGGAGAGGAGAAACTGGCAGGGGTTGGCCGAGCTTGAGTGCTCAAATTGGTGTGAGGAGGAGGGGGAGGAGGTGCCCTTTTATAAGGGAGGAGAGGGGCACCTTAGGAATATCTCAAAATATTATTTTATATTAAAGTCAAAATCGGTTTATAATGGTTCCAAAGGGTCTTATTTCGATGATATAGTGGGGAAGGTTCGAAATCCTATCAACCGAGAGGATTTAGACAAGTTTAGGGTATTATTTTAACCTTATCAATTAGATTTAACTCTAAGTTAAATAATTTACCTTTTACCATGTCTTTTTGTTTTCTTTCACTATATGGTTAATACACTTACTATAACAAGACAAACGAACCCCAAATTGTTTATTATTAATATATATATCCTTATCTATGTCATTTGGAAGAACCTTAGATTTTTAGGAATAAAATAACAATTAATAATATAATATTTGATTTAAAAACTATTTTGTGTCAATTTTGACACTATTTGATATATGATTTTTGTGAAAGTCATAACAGAATTATATGTTCGAACCAAGATTATTAAATCAACATTAATATATGATAGTAACCTAGAAAATTATTGTAATTCATAAAAAGTATCAAATTACATTTATTTTGGTGTTTATAACATCAATTATGTCAATATATCATTAATAAGATAATTACTGCATCACCATTGTGTCATAAATAAATTAAATTATTTAATGTCTAAAAATTACAAATAAAATACCATTATGTAAGAAATCTTTTTATCTTTCTAATGAATATTTATAGCCGAATTTATCTTATGTATAACCCCATATTAAAAATGATTTACTTATTAAACATTGATTTTAACTATTTTAACCCTTCTTTAAATAAATTAATAATAAATGTCCTAATCTAACCCAAGTTGGCCTAAATGGTCATATTTTATTCCTAAGTTTGTTTTTGGTCGAATTACACTTGTCCAATAGAATTAGGACATGTGTTAGGGTAATATTAATATCATATTTACCCTTAGTTACCCTATTTACTATTAACCGCGGTAAAAAAAAGTAAAAAGTTACTATTCACCAAAAATTATTTTCATCTCATTGAACTACATTTTAGTCCTTGATATTAACCGTGTCTCTCAGATTTTCGAAATTCCATTCACAGAAGCGGTAAAATTAAGTTTTATGCAAAATTCGGTTTTTAACCTACCACTTAGTGGTTTCACTATTCATCAAAAATTGAAAGTTTTCAGAAAAATACCAAAATTTCACCCTAGGCTAATTTCGATATTCTAAGTCCAAAAATGAAGTCCATTTTGAAAAATAAAATTTATAAAATTTCAAAAAGTGGTTATTACTATTCATAACGGCTAGTTTTAATAGCATATTGTTGTTTAGTGAAACTCGGTATTGCATACGACGCAAGCTATCGAGAAAGGTCGCGATTGCGTGTAAAGCAAGCCAAGCAAGTGTTGTGTAGAAAAAGATTCCTTTGATGATTTATATAACATAAAAGTCTCGGGTGTTACACTAATAGAACTCAAAATTTCATAGTGGCTTCCATAGTGTCTCATAGGACAAGAGGTAGGGGTTCCATGGAATTATGGTTGGAAATACCTGATCGAATGGTATGTCTTTAAAACCTAAAGTATATGTTTAGTACATGATGTGTACATCCCATTCACGTCGTTTAATACCATGATGTCTGATTCCTACAAAAAACCCATCTCTTTGGAATTTATTTTATTTTCATAAAATGGAATAAGAACACATTTTATAACCCATGGTCATGTCGTGTATCCCAATATTTATAACTTCTCATAACCCAAAACCTCTATAAATCCTCTAAGCCTCTTCAGAGTACCCTAGTATTCAAAAACAAGCAATGGGATGACCCTTTAGGATTAATTACCTTATATCAGATACCTATCAAAATATTATCATTCTTGAGAATCAAAAACCATCCAATAGAGAAACAAAATTAAGAGGATGTCTGAACAGCTACCTGATGAGGTACCTATCAAATATCTCACTAGCATAGTAGGACAACAGAATTTCAAAAAGAATAATGCAATGTAACACAAAATCCACAAACATCTCCCAAACACTCTCCCTTGGGAGATTCAACTGAAAAGAGAGAAAGACCCATCCAACAACAAGTTAAATCCATCTCATAAAAGGAAATGGTCAATAGACAGAAAAAGAGAATCAGTATATGAAAAGAGCTGAACATAAAATAGATCATGGTACCAAACCTGTATCAATCAATCTAGTTATGAAGTACTATCCTCCATACCATCGTGCATACAAAATACATAAACTAATAAGATAACACGACCGCGTAACAACTTCTCCTTACTGTCTGTAATCTCCACAGGCCGCTCATCTTTGTTCCCATGATCATATATATATATATATCCCCAATATATGATGTGAGATTCATCATGAACACAATGAAAAATATTGTACGGGTGAAACACTTCATGTATCATACTCATCAAATGGGGAAGTTCTACCTAATAATCCACGACCACGACATGAGCCAACAACTAAGAAGGACCAACAAACAAGTGATAAATCAAAATCCCATGACCAATCCTTCAATTTCCATGATTGGGAGTCACCTACAGAAATAGGTGATCCCAAATTCCAAACTCAAAATTCCACATTATATGATCATCATAATTTTTTGATGATCCTATGCTGCATTTATCTTTTCATGAATCACTTAAACAATCTCTTTCGTATTCGTTACCAGTTTCAGTATGATAATTAATTACTCTTTGAGCCTAGTACAATGCAATAGAGAACATAATGGTGTCCATACATAGAATCATATGGACCCATACTGATGGGGAGTGGAAACTATTGTTTTATGAGTACTATACCAGGTTTAAATGAATCAAACAAAAACCTCCTAATTCCATTAAATAAGAGTGCAACATGTCTTCAAGAATTTGGTTTTTTTGATCAGCCTGACCATCCCTCTATAGATGAAAAGAAGTGCTAAGGCCCAGCTATGAACCAAAAGAATGCTAGAGACCTCTCCTAATCCTAGAGGTAATAAGTATTTCCCGATCAAGATATATAATCCTAGGGACCCCATGGAGTCTCTCCACCTCCTCCAAATACCGCATCGACTAAACCACCACTGAGCTTGACTCCTCGATTTCTATAAAGTTGGAAGACTACGTCCAATGATCATCTACCTCCCATACAACATCATATCCACCCTATGATCGAGCTAAAACAGAAATATAATCCACCAAAATGTTCTCTCAAATCCATTTTGGAACATATAAAAGGTGGAGAAAACCTTTGGAAAAACATTACATGATCATCCCTTTCTAGAAGACCAATCATCCAGACGCAAACACTAAAATGACATGCTTCATTCCAGGAAACCATAAATAATTCTTCAATGATTGTTGAATCATTGTCACACCAGGACGTACCACTAATGAAGAAATATGGACCAACTATATAACAATATCTCATATCTTCAATGGAACAAAATGATTTCCCTAAAACAACACCCAGTTCTTTTCATCCTTAGTCTATCCTTCAAGGACCTCACCACAAACAACTTGGTCTCCCCATACCTATTACTCTAGATCCCCCAATTGGGAATCTTCCAATTTTTTCTCCAAATATGAGTGAAATGTCATTTGAAAAAGCCAATATCTACCCCCAAATTCCCCCATATCGAGATATAATACAGAAATATCTTCCATTACTCTCTAGGAATAAATTCATGTGCACAAAATATTACTACATGACTTCCTACTCAATACAATGACTTCAACATTTCCATCACCATGTGTATACAATATTTCAATTTCTTAATCTAGTATGAACTCCATCTCCCAAAACTATTGAATGTTGATGTCGCACTGGGATTAAACAAACCATAGTACTTTATGATAAATGAAGGCCACAAATAACTCTATGATGAAGCAATTCCACCACAACATCAAGGAAAAAACCACTACTGCCAACTATATATCATTGATGGAATAGTTATGATCATGGGGTCATAACTACAAATACCTATAAGAAATGACCGTTATATGCGTTATTAGAACACAACCTAACATCATACATGAAGCATCATAGAAAACCTCAAACAGTATCCTTCTACTAGTAGTCGAAGAAATTGATCATTTACCAAATTCTGTTTCAGATGTCTGAATGCTTCCTAACAATGATCAGTCCACACGAACACCAAAAACATTATTTTCAACAAAATCTCATGAATCTTCACCTGAAAGAAACTGGCTACGAACCACATGTAAATGCATGTGAGACCAAGGCTTCTGTGCATCTCTTACACTTTCATGGGCTGGACCAAGACACAAATGCTTCATTGATGGATAGATTCACAGATACACAATATTTGGATACAACATTCCCAATGAAATAGCCTTCTTGATCCCAAAACATCCACAACAAAAACTTCTGATATAGTTTCTATAGATGAAGTACTCAAAAATGGTGTGCAGTTGCTCTTCTTGGTCCTCCTGAAACACTGAGAACATAAGGATATTGTTGATGGTCACCACCATGATAATATCCAAGAACTCGTTGAACACAACATTCATTATTCCCATGAACACATTCGGAGAATTATTCACACTGAACGACATCAAAACGAACTCTTAAGGCCCATGATGATAAGAAAAAAAACCTCTGGGATATCCTCATTCATCTCATTCGTCTAATGATATCCTCACAGTAATATGATCTTTGAGAACCTACATTCCCCCTTTAATATATCAAATAACTCACCAATCTACAGAAGATGATTATTTTCTTCCACTATCAATTATTCATGAATGATAATCGAAGCACAACTACAATCTAATGTCATCCTTCATCATGAAAAAAACCGATGTGCCCTATGGATACATACATGAATGAAAAACAGAGAATAATAAACAACGTTATTCAATTGTAAACTACTCATTCAACTCAAAATGAACTATCCTATATAGAGACATTGATATTGGAGAAACTCCTGGATGTTGATCGATCCTAAAAGCGATCTTCTATCGAGTGGGTAACACTATATCCTATTGAAGAAAGACTGCAGGGTAATCTTCCTCATCCCAATGAACTAATGAAAACTAAACCTCTAATCAACACAAAATCAGTTATTCCCTCAATGACGACAGGAACATGCCTCTGACCAAATTGAGGTTAACATACTCCAACTAAAGCCACAGTATATCCATCTGCATTGAATAACGCCACATTCCTACTGAGTAAATCCATGATATACTACAACGAATAAAACAAATCTATGAAATGGATATATTATTATGGTTATATCAGTAAACATATGAAATCTCCCCAATATCAGTATTTCCACAATACTAGATCATAGTCTCTTACAAGCATCTATAATTCATCTTGACCTCTAATTGGCATAGTCAATTCCAGGGGAACTAGAATCCTCTCTACCTCAAGAACCAAATAGTGTAATAGGGAAGGCAATATGAAGGAGTGTGTCTCTCTTGAATAACACAAGGCATACAACCAAGTACAAAAACAAGAAATGGGTACCTCGAATGATTCTAGGCTCGCCTAGAACTAGCAACGCTAAAACATGAAGATGACCACTACTGTTGTATGACCTCTATGACACAGATGAAGGCCATTACCATTGACTAACGATTCACTATGAAGAATTGGTGTGTATTGGGACAGTCCCCTTTATGACCCATATTTTATATGTTAGTCCAATGACAGTGCATACTATAGGTGTTTCCATCTGTGTGACCGAAAATCCTGAAAATCTCCCACAACCATAAGCTAGTAGTAACCAACCTAATCTCAATCATTCTTAATGTGACTCAAGAAACAATTTATATAGTGTAAGGTGAGTATAAAAATATACTCAGTATGTTCCTCCCTATAGCCACATGTGAAAAAGTAAATAAATAATGATAAATCCCATTGAACATCATGTAAAACTAACTCATAACCTAAATAAGTATATTATGTTCCCTGTCTCACCGGAGATAATTTAACCAAGTATAACATTGAACAATATATTATTTAATAATAAATATCATGGGTACCCCTCAACCATATACCCAATGGGATTACTCTTTTACCCAACATTCCACATCGAAAGATTCTATCTCCAAAAAGGATTCTGGAAAACCCCTATGTGAAACACCACAACATGAACCTCATGAAACAAAACCACCATGTCCATGTAACAAATGTTACCTAGTTGTTTCATGGGGCCATCATATCATGCATAATGTGTTTCATACATCATGTATTATACTTGATTCCATTAAATCACATACACTATGTAAGGATCATGAAGACAACACAACCTATACACATTAAACCTAGCATGGTCTATAGAAAACTATATACATAATATATGTTTATTAATAACCACAAGAAATTACATAACTACACAATCATATATGAGGAAGACTAACCATCATGCCTACCATAACATGTAATTACCAATATCAGAGAGTGAGGATTAAGGGGGAATTTATTTATCCATCCGCTGACAAGGTTGTTGGGAAAACACCCCATGTCTCAGAATTCTGTGAGGTGTCATTTTCCCTTACTGACATAGTGTCATAGAGTATCGAACCAAAATTAGTACATAATATAATATAGCACAAAATCACACTATTGTAAAAAAATTGTCTTAGACTCAAAAACAACTCACGTCTCTCGGAATCCCGACATCCACTTATAAGACTAGATGTCCAATAAACACGTAACCATTTAAAGTGCTACAATAATTTAATTTATACCTTACCATTAATTAAGACATTAATAATTATTTAACCAAAAAAATATTCCACAATAAATTTCATTTAAATCACAACATAATTTCATGCCCAAGAGGCATAACAAAACCTAGTCAACGGTTCCTCAGATGCACAACCTCATAATTGTATCCCAGCAAGCTCAAAATCCATAGGTTATCAACATTTATTAGATTATTTATTGACATAGTTATTATTTCTCATAATTACAGGAATTGTTGAAAAACAATTCAATGATACCAAACAAAATGGGCACAATACGGTGGGATGATGAACTACTTGTATAGTCATTTCCACCAATAGTAGTAGCGTAGACTCATCCATCCTTGAGGAGCTATACACAGAATTCACGTGGAATACCCCACAAGTTTTCACCTCTTATATGAGGAAGGTAAGATAGAACACCTACCTCAAGCAGTGGGGATTGTAATTTCAACATAAGAATAGTACATTCAATAAGAATACACTTTCACATCACTATGTTAGTCCATATTTGAGATATTCTATCATCCCCGGTGTCCGACTAGACACCGACATGCATAAAAGGACAGATCTTGCAATTCTAGGCAATGAATACCACCACCACATCCTATAGGCCTCCCTTCACCACATATCACAAAAGATTCCTAGGCTCATCCATCCATGGGCTCACATCACAAGAAGAAGGATAACAAAAAATAAATCAACTAGGATCATGTCCCCATGAATGAAAACAAACCTTCACTCACAATAAGAACTCATAAATCAATACATAAGGCTCCAGGACTTTAAATGTAACATGGATGCTCATAACATTACCAGAAATAATCCTTATCAAACAACTGATTAATTATTAGTATCATTGAGATCTATATATCCTAACCACCAATCTTCTATAGCTATCACAAATAAATCAAATATGATTACTGTAACACTTTTATTATCATAAAATTACAAAAAACAGATTCATTTACATGCATCTTTATATTATTTAAATTAATATAAAAAATAATCCCATTTTTTTGTTTTTTTACATTCTATCATGATAAGAATTCAAAAAATTAAATTTCTAGTAATAACACTATTTTGAAAATGAATATTCAAACTGTTCCCATGGTATAATACAATAATATATGATCGATTCCAATTCATCAATCTAGTTGATATAATTATTAGTTCTCTTTTATTGTGATCCACAGTATAATCCATTATGTCTCTAAAAGATCATGTAGAAAAAAAAGATGAAGTAAATCCCCTACCTCAATAGGTTTTCAACATTATGTGCACGATAATAGGAGAAAACAATAGATCATGATCACCTCTCTTGTAACGAATTCATCCACCAGATGACACTATAACACCACCACGAAAACCAATGTCAACGAAAACTCCATTAGAACCATGGAGATCATGTCCTATTTCATGGAAAAATAAAATGAGATAAAATGGATTGATGAAACCACAAAAAAATGTAGATCTCACCTTTGATTAATGCAAGATCAAAGTAGAAGGACTAAGATCGGTCCTAGTTGACAAGATCTGTAAAACACCACTAAGGGGTTCGTTGTGTCACATGTAATGAGAGGGATGATATCCTTTTATCCAAGGTTAGAAAGACGTGACTAGCTGGTAAGTAATTAAAATATATAGTGGGGGGTTAGTACATGATTTTTTCTTCCCATTCACGTCTTATAATACCTTTAGGTTAGGTTCCATCGAAACCCATGTTGGCTTGGAATTTATTATATATTTGGAAACCTGAAATAGTATATATCGTGTACCCCTTGGTTGAATTATGTAGAACACATGATTAAATATTCTATTCACTGAACTCCTCTAGACTTCCACCAAACCTCCTTCAAGAACATCATTCAAATAAATTATTCTAAATTAAGTGATGAATAAATTAATAAAAATCCCATTAATTGATTATTACCAATACGTGACTCAATTTTATATCCTTCATTTACTTGATTTTATAATGAAGATAATTTTATTTTGAATAATTGACAATGAATATAAAAAAACAATAGGATGTTATAATATATTTGGACATATCCTTTTTGATTCACCTATTGGTTTATGGTTTAGTCATGAAATATAATGGAATACCACTTTGATAAAAATAAAATAATAGCAACCAAAAAATAAAAAAAAATTACATCATATTATATGGATATTCATTTATTCAAATTATATAATAAAACCAGAATACGAAATGTATTTCTATATTAGGAGATTATATACATAAAACATCCATTATAACACTATCAATATCGTACACAAATATTCAGAACATTTTGTACCCTTTGAGAAATATCACATATAATAGATTAATTTACAACATTGTGAATGTACACATTGGAATTGGTTAGATTAAATTTTCAAAATGGGTAATACATAATGTAATCAATCTAATATAATAACTAAGTATGATATATGAAATAGACAATTACATCATATTCAATGTACATAAACTCTACAAATGGAAATAATAACTTATTAAATTAGTATCATAAATCAGGGGTCAATAAATAATTATTGTTGTATAATATACAACATGGGGTATGAGTTTATAAAATTAAACCCTTATATTGGAAAAATATGTAACATAATAGTATATAAATGGTATTTAGATAGAAACTAAAATAATTATATAGAATTAAGACATTCATAAACTAATGTAAATGGAATTTACCAAATTCATTAAATGGTAGGACTAAGACAACCTCAATTATATGTTAATGGACTTGTGATTACATACCATATAGCCTTTCGAGGAGTCTTCTTATCTTAAACACATCTAAATTTGTTGACCACTATTATAATCTTTTTCTTGGTATGAAAACCTATTTAGTCTTTTTAAATAAGAATTTATAAATAATTAACCAACACACTGAAGAATATTATAGGCCAAACAATCAGATAATGAATATATACACACACACACACACACACACACACACACATATATATATATACGGATTCCATATTAACATTAAATAATTCAAAATAATATTGTACCCAAATTACATATGAATATGAAATGGGTTTTATGAATCAACCCTGATACTATTATAATCAACACAAAAAAAGATAAAGGATTTTAACATTTGACAATATTTCCAATGATGAATAAGAATAATTAAATTATTATGAAATAATAGTAAAACATGTTTGACAAATATCCATAAAATTATCAATATAAAATAAAATAAAATTTTAATTTCAATTTTTGAGACCATATATGTCAAAAAAATAGAAATAAATGGGAACATTTTTTTGATAATCATCAATAAATAGAAAGTTATTTATAATTGATAAAAAATAAAGATGTAAGGAAGGAAAATTAGTATTGAAAGCATCTAAAAAATTTTTATTCACATTTTCAAAAGATTGTAAGAGATTTCAAAAATTTACCCTATTGAAAAAATAAACTATAAATTATTTTTTATAATTAATGGAAAGGAACATGTACAACATTTAAATCAATAGTAGATGAATTAATAAGGATTTACATAATAAATAAATTATATGTATATGGAGGAAAATTATTGTCTATAAAAATGTAGGGGTAATGACGGTTTATCTTATATGTGTACCATTTATTGGGTTATAAATTGAAAGGGTAGTGAAATGGTGTAATGAAATGGGATATTCATGAAAAAAACAATGGATTTAATAATATTGTTTGGTTCCATGAAAATGTTTCTAAAAATATTAAATATCAAAAATGTGTCATATCAATTATGAATTACGAATGTGACAATATAGAAAACCTTCACTACTTATTTTAAAATAAATGTAAATTCGTAAACCTCTAATATAATAAACCGATAAATATTGATTTTTTTTCAAAATCTACTACATATGGGTTACCAATTTCTATTCCATGGATGTAATAATTCAATACACATACATGAGATATTCAATATTTCTTGCATCCTCATATTTTAGTAATGTTATTAAACCATACATCATTCATAATAGAGATTTCAGTCACCATTTATTGATAAAGAATTCACCAATAACATTTTGTAAATGATATTGAGATCATTATGTTTAAATTATTTTTTATCACCTATATACATTTTATTTAATATTTGGGTTTTGTGAGTGTGAATATACTCCATAACCTCAACAGCTTTCGATTGGATCACAGTTAATGATGGAACTGAATAGATGCAATGAACCTCAAATACAATGTCTGTTATCCCACATTTATCGACTAGAATTGATGAAAAAAAAACTAAAATAGTGTAATTTTCCCACCATAATCTCATATTATATAATAAATCCACAAAAATCCACAATTTTATAGAGATATAAATAAAAATACCATATAATAATTAACCCAATTTCATGAATATAAAACATATAAGAACCATTCAAATGAAGTAAATACTAAACAATAATCTTAATTAAGATATAACGACAAAAAAATATAGTAGTTATTACTATCATTTTCCACAACTTATTTACCCATGAAAACATTGAAAACATGTTAAATATTGGTATATTGATAGTAACAAGTATACCATATTAGATCAACCTTGAGATAACTAATGGAAATGTGAAAAAATTATAATAATTTCATGGTATATAAAAAATTCCAATAAGAGGTAAATAATTCAACTAGTAACCATATTCACTATAGAGCCCATAAAAAATAATTATTCCAATGGTAAATTAGGATATAATGAGAATATAAATAATGGAATTCCAAAAATGTTTCCACACTAATTTTCTTCGCTCATCCAATGGGATTTAAGTAATATTTATTATTTTCGTACCAATTCCATATCATGTCTCATGAATCTAATAATGTATCATGTTTCAGGAATCTTTTGTTTTAGTGTGTCGTGATAGATGAATGCATCAAACTCATGTCATGCTCTCACCATGAATTACCCTAACAACACATCTTATAATCATCCAATAGAAAATTCAGATGATATATTGAGTGAAGAGTAGTAGGGGATTAATCAATTATCAATATCCTCCCCATCCAGGATATTATAGTAAAAACCACAAAGAGTCTCTATGTGAGATTTATTTTGTGACCATTGTGGGGTATATATAAATTCTATAAAAGAATAAATGTATTTTTTATTTTTTAAAAAATATAATATCTATAGGTTTATATAATAAGTAACACCAAAACCACATCAGTTCGATAATGACCTCAAAACACTAATTTCTAGCTCTAATAAAATACCAAAATCATCATGAGAATGGGACATTACCTGGGTTGAATTTCACATTATTTTAATTATCAAACCATGAAAATAAAACTATTATTTTATTAAATAGTATGAATTCACAATAGAATTTTATTTATCTATTACCTCATATATATTTAATATTATTTCTTTTATACTAAACCTATAACATGAAATAAACATATTAAAAATCTACATCACAGAAAAAGGGCACAAATATAAAATAAAACACTTCCATCAAGAAAATGATCATGAAGGCCCCTATTCCAAAAACATCATATCCCAAATAATTAGGTATATTATTTAAGTATTTTCATATTAAATATTTATTTTATTAACCATTATGACTCTATTCTCAGAAAAAACCATTCAACTAAATGTATTTTTACAAAATGTACATATTATGGGAGAAATATAAATAAATTTGATAATAAAAATATATTTGTTGTATAAATTTTCACTAACAATATTTATATAAAAACATTTAAATTCAGTTCCAGTATCATGATTGATTATCATTATTTTTTCAATATAAAAAAATCACAAAAAAGAATGTAATGTCTAGATAATCCCACAAATACACACTATATTGTTTGAACTTAAATGTACTTCATCATGATAATATTATTTAATCATTATAAAATATAGATAATTTATGTAAAAACCATGATTCTCTATTCACACATGGAATCCTTAAATGAATTTAATATATAGAAAAATATCCAAAAAATCACATCCTAAAAACTCCAAACACTTACTTACACAATTGTAGCATGATCTATGAAGAGAAAAGGAATAGTTAAAAATTATAGGTAATAATAACTCATCCCAAATCATTGATATTGAACCTAAAAAATATTAGTGTGTCGAAAAATGATCTGGGTCATATAAGAACATAGAAATTTCATAAATACACCTGTAGTTTTATTGAATAATATTTATAATGAGATATATCAGAGTGATTATAGGATTAGTTAATATCATTTGAATAACCCCATAGAAAATTTGAATATATGGTTTATTTATTAACCTTAATAGATTCTGATACCCTATACAAATTTCAATTGATCCAAAAAATCCCGATACATTCACAATATCAACAATTTGAATAAAAAAACTCAAAAGATTCCACCATTAACATTCATTATATGAATATAATTTTCCATCATTTATTATAATATGAATATAATCTAAAAAAGTCATTAAACAACACACCAAACCAATAAAAATTATTAACCCACAATTCACAATGTAAATCACCACCTGTATTTTTTGAATTTAAAAAATATCCTCCTCTCCCTTCCTAAAAAAAATCCCAAGGATTTCACCATCCAAAAATCACAATGAAGTTATCTATAAGGGTGTATGATATAAAATATGATATCTCTAAATAAAATATCATCATCCAGAGTCAAAATAATCGCAAATAGAGATGGAATCACTATCCATATGGAATGATTAATTGGACACCTATAGATAATAATCATCTGAGGATGAAAGTATGCACTAAATAAAAATAATTGTAATGACCCCTTACAAATAATGTGTACCCATAGTAGGACGGAAATGTGATAATGTAGATAGTGACCCCTAATTCCCACCACTAGTATGCCATAAGTTGGAGTCTAGAACTGAGGGTATATCTAACACACAGATGAAAGGCGTTACCCTCAAAGAGAACTCATGAAAAATAGATAGATAATACATGAACAGACAATATCTCACACAGAAAACTATAAAAAAGAAATCCCAAGTACACATATATAATTTCATGAAAATATACTAAATATGAATAGGAAAAATTACATGTTCCTAAAAGAATGTAAAAACAACTACAACCACGAAGCCTAAGCAGCTCTAGAAATTCCAAGCTAGTAGAAACCAGAGAGATCTCGAACCTTCTCTAAGTGACCTGAATAACAGTTTATATATACATTGGGTGAGTATAATATTTTACAATGTAGGATCCTTCCTATATACTATTTTTTATAAGTAAGGAATGCATGATAAATCACAGTGAACAACAAGTGAATCCAACTCGCCACCTAAATAGGTATACAAAGTCCCCAACCTCACAATGTCTATAATCACCATGTATCGCATACAAGAGTATATAATATATTATTGAATGTGAAGGGTACCCCACTACTAATTCCCATATGGTTTGCTACATTTCCCCAATTTCCAACTTCCTAAAAATCTCTCTAAAAAAAGGCTTGCCCGCAGACACCTATGCGTAACACCACAACATGCACCTCATGCATCAAAACCACCATATCCACTTAAGCAATGTAACCTGGTAATTTCTATGAGAGACCACATCTCGAAGAATGTGTATCATATGTTTGGTGTTAATTTTACAGCCATTATAGCTCATACATGGAGTATGTATCCCTATGAAATCATTCCTAATAAATGTTACAACTATAGTAGTACATAAGAAAACTAAAGGTGAGACTACAATCCAAACACATATGTGGGGAAAACTATCTGATGTGACTACCATCACAAGTAACTACCATGAGAATACAGAATGGGCCAAATGGGGTAGTCATCCATCTGTACTCCCATCGAAATTTTGGGGAAAACTCTCTATAGGGCTCAGAATCCATGTGGTTTTAGTTTCCATAAATTTCATGGTGGAGTAGCATATTTAAAAACAAAAATTATAGAATATACTATAGCTGACATCCACACTATGGGCATAACCTTTTATTTGACACAACTATAGCTAACGTCTCACGGACACCCGACTACCACTTCTAAGACTAGGTATCTTAATAGAACACTACTATTTAAAGAGATTAATTATATTACTTCATTATCTTTATATTAGTTTCACATTACATTAATTAAATCATTAAAAATTAATTAAACATTAAGAATTCCACATTACATTTCATTTTCATCACACCCAATGTCCACTATCCATTTTAAATTGTATCATTGACATTGCATCGCCAAATTCTCCAACATCTTGGGATAAAATAATTTATTCAATAATTTATTAATAACATTATTACGTTAACAAATGTGTAGTAATTATAGAAAGACACTCCAAGATACTAAACAAAGGGGGGCTCAAAATGGTGAGTAGATGAACTAATCATCATGTCTATGACACCTATAGAAAGAGAATATACCCATCATCCCACAAGAATCTAAACATGGAAATCATGTTGAAGACCACATGTGTCCTCACCCCTTCTATGGAAAGAGGCCAAGAAAATAAGATGCCTTGAGATATGGGGAATGTAACGAGGTTAATCAAACAACACAAATCCGAATGCATCCAATCATTCACATCAAACCTGTTCCATCATCCCCAGTGTCCTCCCTAACACCCACTTGCATAAACTGATGCATATCGCCACACTGGGCATCAACTGCTGGTAAAAAAAATAGGATTATATGCCCCCACATATCACAATAGCCATCAAGGATCACATCACAACACAGGTATCTAAAAACAAACATAATATCAATTGGTATCATAGCCCTTAAACAAGCATGATGGTAACACAGAACCCTACATTGAATTATCTTTTATCAAACAACTAGTTATTTAATCCATCATGAATTAACTGGTTTATTATTCACATGTTTCTCATACTGGAAACCTAAATAGTAAGATATTAGAAATTGATTAAACCTGATTACTACAAAATTTTTATTATAATAAAATTACAACACCAAAAATAAAATTATTTAAAAATACAATCTATATTTATCCAATCAATTATTAATTAATTCTGAATATAGTTTCTTTACCAATTTCATTCAGGAACGAAAATATATACAAAGAAAGCCATGATATCACACTATCTAGCCAAGAAATAGGAAACAAAAAATGATTGATTTAAATTTATTTTTCCGATTAAAATATTTATTATTTAAATTCTATTTTGATCTAGTGGTATAAGACATGCTATGTATAATGATACACATAAAAGAAATGATAAGAAATGAATCCCCTCCCTCAAATGGGTCCTAACATTCTTTATATGAGAACGATACACACAACTGTTTATGACCTCTTCCCCCCATTAAAACTATATCCATCCGAAGATACAATGACACCACCACACTGGTCAAAACCCAAGAAAATCTCATTAGAAACATAGAGATACCATTCCATTAAATTGAAAGCAGAAAGAGAAGGAGATGAACCCAAAAGAATTATGACAGATCATTCCTTATATAAAAGATTGATCAATACAGCTTTATGTCATCAAAAATATTGGGGAACAATCCATAAATGAAATTTTGATAGCATATCTCCTATGGGAAGAATGGAAGGTTTGAGCATCTCACACCTGAGAACAAGGAGGAAGAACTAGAGATGAAGTTATCTCATCCCATTAGAAGATTTAACAGATAATCTATTTAGAATATGATGGATTTTCCATTAAAAGATGATAAAATTAAACCACATGGTTTTATAATGTAAAAGAATCACGAGTCTTATGAGAAATTAATATAGGAGTTATGGCCTTTGAATTAGCCTTAGAGTCCTTAAAATGTGGATTTAAATGCATTCTATGTCAAAGGAAACGTCAAAGGTATGAATATGTAGGAAGCTAGAAACACTGTTCATGAACAAAAAATTTGGAAAAGGAAATAAGGTTACCTTTGGACCTCTCCATTTTGGAAACATAGTTCATTAAATCAAAATTTTGCAAATGAAATAGAGGCTACTATTGGACATCACCATTCTGGAAACACTGTTCATGAACTCAAAATTTGGGAATGCAAAAAATGTCTACTATTAGACCACACCGTTCAGAAATCATTGTTCATGAACATAAAATTTGGTAAAGGAAATAGAGGCTACCATTGACCCTCATAATTCTAGAAACACTATTCATGTATGGTTGTCGTTTCACTGTTCACATTATACTATAGATGACATTGTTCACATAAGGTTACCATTGCACTGTTCACATATGACTACTGATGACACTGTTCACATAAGGTTATCGTTTCACTATTCGCATAAGGCTACCGATGACACTATTCACATAAGGTTACTGTTTCACTTTTCAGATAAGGCGACTGATGACACTGTTCACAGAATGTTACTATTAAACTATTCACATAAGGTTATTGATGACATTATTCACATAATTTTACTATAGCATTGTTCACATAAGGATACTGATGACATGATTCACATATGGTTACCATTGCACTATTAACATATTGCAACCAATGACTCTGTTTACATAAAGCTACCATTGCATGATTCGCCAAATAATACCGATGACACTGTTCACATTAGGAAACTATTAGACTATTCACCAAAGGCTACCGATGACACTGTTCACATAATCCTACTGATGACACTATTCATAGAAGGCTACCATTTAACTATTCACCAAAGGCTACCAATGACAATGTTCACATAAGGCTACCACTGCACTGTTCACAAAACTGGAAACACTATTCACAATACTAGAAATTTTTCAAGGTGTTGGAGATAAGTCACCCTGACCTCCCAGAACACCTCAGACTACAGATTATCAGAATGGAATGTACTAGAGGGGTCTAGGACATTACATCAGATACCTCTCAAAACATTCTCTTCCTAATGAAATCAGAACCAACCTAAAAGGTAACAAAAAAGTGCTCTAAACAACCACACATCGAGATACCACTCAAAAGAGAGAAATCCATAAGAAGCAACAAAATAAAGTCTTATAAAAAACAAAAATGTTCTATAACCAAAAAAGGGACATTGTTACATAAAATGAGTTAAAAATCAAACAAATTTGTGTACTGAGCATGTATTTGTGACTCACGATTCCAGATACTCTCCTCTATTCTACTGTGTCGCCATAAGAAACGATCCACGGGGATTTAATGCCCATGAAACCCCCTCGCTTTGTGGTCTTGGATCTTCACAGGTTGCTCCTAAAAGGTTGATTCATCATCCACATCGATCTCTCCCCAATTGATGATGAGAGGGTCATCATGAATATAATGATAGTGTTGTGACACATGAAAAACATCGTGTGTCAATCTCATTTGTGGTGGAAGTGCAACTAGATACACCACTGCTCCAACATGAGCTAACACCTTTAAAGGACCAACAAACTAGGGATAATGCTTTCTCATGCCTCTGAACCTTCACATCCGATGATGGGGAGTCGCATTCAAAAAAATGTGATCACCAACATAAAACTCTAATGGTCTCCTCCTTTGATCGAAATATGATTTCTAATGATATTACACTGTCTTCAACCTCTCACGAATCCCTAGAATCATCTTTTTTATATTTTTCACTAGTTTCGGTCCGAGAATTGCTGACTCTCTGGCCCCAATCCAACACAACAAATAATGGCAAGGCTGAACATACGAGGTTTCAAATTGATCCATACCGATGGTGGAGTGAAAATTATTGTTGTCTGACAAATCCTCCCAGGGTAAGTGTCTCATACAAGAACCAACAAAATCCATGATGAACGAGCGTAACATGTCATAAAGATTCTGGATGGTCCACACTGTCTGACCATCCGTCTCATAATGAAAATAAGTTCTGAGTCATTAATGACAACCAAAATCATACTAGAGTCCTCTCTAAACCCAAGTGGTAAAAGATGGATATCGATCAAAATTGATAATCCTTGGGACTCCATGATGTCTCACCACCTCCTCTTGATAAATCCATGACAAAATATCCACTGAGAATGACACCATTGTTTCTATGAAGTTTGATGATTTTGTTAAACGATCCAAAACCACCCAATTAGATTCATGTCCTCTCAGAGCATGGGGTAAACTAGTAACAATGTCCATTGAGTTGTCCTACCACTTTAATTAATGAACATCTAACAGCTACAGCAGGCCATCTGGAACATGGATTTTAGCCGTCACCTACATGAAGACCAAACATCGAGACACAAACATCCCAACAACATGCTTCAGCCCTGGACCCCAAAATTGGCTCCTCAAGGCTCGATACATCTTGGTCACACTACTATGCACTTCGAAAGAGAACTACGTAACTCTCTGAGAATCACCTCATGCATCATCAATGTAATAGATATCTTTCCATCATAAAAAAACTCGGTTCTTTTCATCCTTAGACTAATCCTAAGGGACCTCGCCACAATCAACTCGACCTCTCGAGACATCCACCACAAGATCCCCCAAATGGGACACAACCACCTGATGCACTAGAGATGATTGCACTATTATATGGAAATGAAAACCTCTTCCCCATCTTCTCCTATATCAGGATGTAATGATAATAGTTCTTCATTTAATCTCCATGAGTCATCAGATTCATGGAATATATCACTACGTGACTTCCGACTAAGTTCCTCTTCTACAACATTCCACTTTCTAGGTTTATATGAAATTTCTATGTCATATTATTTAATGAAATATATCCACCGACATAGTCATAAGTTTATGTAATGATGGGAGAAAACATACCTCAAACTCTTTTGATCGTGGAAAACCCAATTGTGATAGCCAATGAGGTAATGTCTTCACAACATCAGATGAAGAATACCAGCTGCCAACTCAAGATCATGGGTGGCATAGTTAAATTCATGGGGACTCAACTGCCGAGACCTATAAGAAACAACTAATCTATGCTGCATCAAAAAACTGCCTAACCCCATATGTGAATCATCGCAAAAAATAAGAAACTGAACTTCCTCTGATCAAACACAAAGAACTAGAGAACATACTAACTTCTCCTTTAGATACTCAAATGTAGTATAACATTGATCAATCCATATGAATGCAGGATCAAACCGTGTCAATTCTATCAGAGGAGTCACAACCTGAGCGAAATCACCAACGAACCTCATGTAGTATCCTGTAAGACCATGGAAACATCGTACAACTGACATTGTCTTGGGGGCTTCCCAAGACACAACTACATCTATCATCAATGGGTCCACAACTACATCCTGCTGGGACAACATATGCCCCATGAAACAGACTTCTTGATCCCAAAAATAATACGTTGAAAACTTCCCAAAAAGATGATGTTGACAAAGAACTCTCAAAATGGCATGTAGATCCTCTACAAGATCCTCATCATACATGGAGTACACAAGGATTTCATCGATGAAATCAACCAGCAACGTGTCCATGAACTCATGGAACAGAACGTTCATCAACCCCACAAACACAGTTTGAGAAGATGTCCAACTAGATGGCATTACAATGAACTCAGGATGCCCAAGACGACAATGAAAAAAAGTCTTTAGGATATTTTCATCCTTCATATGAATATGATGAATTACTGACCACAAGTCGACATTTGAGATCCAACACGAACCCATCAATCGATCTAATTAATCATTAATCAGGGGAAGAGGATAACAATTATTCACTGTCCGTTTGTTTAAGAGATTATAAGAGGCATTCAATCCCAAACTTCCATCATCCGTATTCATGGAAAAAACTGGTGGACACTACGGTGACACACTCGGCCAAACATAACCGCACAGAAACATTCTATCCAGCAGTATATGTAGCTCTCGTAACTCATAAAGGGACATCCTATATAGAGACAAATGTATAGAAGATGATCATGTTGGAAGCTCGATCCCAAACTCGATCTCTCATCAAGGGGGTAATGCTTCAACTTCTTCTGGAAAGTCATCAGTGTACTCTTATACAACCTGAGAAAATTTCAACTGTTAACCCTCTAAAGAACTCAGCATCATCTCATCCATCATGGATGATAAGAGTGAACCAATCCTCAGACCCATCTGAGGGTCTCACATTCCAACGAACACCAATGTATCTCTATTCTCATCGAATAACACTACCTGCCTCCTGAAGAAATCCACGATAGCCTTCCCGGAATACAACCAATCCATGCAGAGGATGAAATCATATGGTTATATTTATAATCATATAAAATCTCTCCATGAGCAGTGCTTCCCAAAAAATAGATCACAATCTCTATAGACATCAGAAACGTAGCCCTGACCTCCAATTGGTGTAGTCAATACCAATGGAACATGAAGACACTGTACCTCATGTCCCAAAGCATGGACATGGTTAGGTGATATGAAGGAGTGTGTTGATCCTAAATCAAACATGGCATACAACAAGGTAGAAAACAAGAAAAGGGTACCTCGAATGATGTTTGACTAACATGGTGCTAGAAACGCGAAAGCAGGAAGCTGACCACAACTTCATCCATGTCCTCTCTGACCCAGATTTTGACAATCACTATGACCACGCTCTGATCTCGGAGGATGGGGAGCATCAAAGGGATATACTCTACCTACCACATCTACCCTCTGCTGATCTAATGATCGACCAACCTACTATTGTTACCATGGATGGAACTGCATTAACAGAGGAAAGTGTAGCATAACATCTTGAGCACAAATAATGCTCTAAAAAGTCAAGAACTGACACTACTATTGACATCGACCACCATAAGGAAAAACAAGCTCTTGATTCCTTGGAATAGGCATGAGATCTTGCCCCCAAAGGAAACAAGATGATGAGGGTTGGAACCAACCATCGACTAAATTTAATATCTTCTTCCCTAAAAATAAGGAACCCCGAACCAAAACCATTTTTCGTAAAAATCATGATGAATTCCCTCTCGTGATAATCTAGTTCTGGACAATGTCCTCTCAACGACATCTACCCTTAACAGATCCACCATATATGTCTTCACCATAAAAGGGGTGACATGGTACTGGATCTCTGGACGGAAAGCCTCCTTGAAATGCCTTGCCCCGACCTCCACATATAGAAACAGGTCCGAAGAATATAAAAAATGGTTCCTGAAACAGATTCCAAATTCTCGCACACTGGAGCTCCACTGTCAAAGGGAAAGAAATTCCTGGTGACTGGACACCTTCTCAGCCGAATAAAGAAACTTGACTCTAAAAATGTATCAGAACTCCTCCAATGAGATCACTGACACCTTGTGATCCCCAGGGAACAGGAACCACCACTGCATCAATGATACATGGAGCATATAAACAACCAAGGACGACCATCGTTCCTTCTGAGCATGGATAGAACTGTATCCTATCCCGACCTCCCCAAACCAGTCTTCTATGACTACATTTGAAACAAATCCCTCTTACTTGTGTTGGCACTAGTGGAAAAACTCTCAGAGTGACCTCCTCTATGTTTCATCGTCGTTAACCTCTACCCTACAACAATGTACTGGCATAATATACTGGACATCTTCTATGTGATCTTGATGAAGACGTAGACCTGGAGCCATACCTATAAAATAAGAAACATTTAGAGAACCTAATATTATAATAACAAAGAATCAGCATTAATTAATTAATTTTTTTGTTTTATTAATTTTAGGATACCCTATCCTATGGTGTACCCCTTAAAACATACGAACAAAGACGAATAACACTTGATCCTTTAATAGGTCTCTACTCTACAACTAATAACACCTTTTTAGTAACCACTGTAAACTTAATTGTCTGTAAATCATATCATCAGGGGCCTTAAACACCAATGTATCATCCGATCTCTAGTGTTTACATCCCATGCTAAACGTTACTCTCATTGTTTCCCATCCAGCCCATGATACCTCACATGTGCCTAACACTAAAATCCATCATATCTCCCAACCAGACCTCTAATAGTGCTATGTAACAACCCCCTCCCCACAATGTCTACCCCTCCTAGGCCGACAATCTGAGAAGTGAGATAATGTCCCCGAGTCCCACCCCCAGTAGTCCCCAGGTTGGCGACTAAAACCATGGGTGTAGTAATCACCCAGATTGGAGGCATTACCCTCTAAGAGAACACATGCGAAAGGGAGAGATTTGATATACCACAACCAACTCCAACTTAGTCAAAAAAGTAAAATAAATATCAATTACACATATTTAACGTCATGCAAAACTACTACAACTGAAAAGGGAAAAATGAATGTACCCAAAAAATATAAAATCAACAGCAACCGAAAAGCCCGAACAACTCCTACAAACCCAAGATAGTAGAAAACGACATGATCTCCAACCTGCTCCAAGTGGCATGAAAAATAGATTATATATATATAGGTTTAGTATAACAGTATACTCGGTAGGATCATACCCAAACCCTATCATGAAAAAGAAAAGAATGAAAGCTAAATCAAATTGAACAAAAAGTGAAACTAACTCATAACCTATAAAGATATATTATTTTCCCATCCAGACCATGAATACTCTCACAAAGAATCACATACATGAGTATATAATATAATAATTAATATCAAGTGTACCCCACTACTACTTCCCCAATGGTTCGCCTCTTCTCCCCAATATCGAATGCACTAAGCATCTCTCTCAAAAAAGGCTTGCCTGCAGCCACCTGGTCCAAGCACCACAACAAGAACCCCATGCAACAAAACCTCAACATCTATATAAGAAAAGTAACACAGTTGTTTCTGGGATCCACCATAGCTTGCAAAATGTCTATGATACATCATTTCTTAAACCTTAATCCATTATAGCCCATACACTGAGTATGGATCCTCAAACCATCATAGACTATACATGTAACACATAAATTAGTCCATATGAAATTATATCCAGAATATATGTGTGTGAATAAACACAAAACATTATAGCCATCTACACACATATATGTGGAAAACTATCTGTTGTGCGTACAATCGCAATTAACTACCAAGAGAAGAGAGTGGGGCCTAATGGGGAAGATATCAATCATTCCTCCCTTCGGAATGTTTGAAACCCCCCAAGGTCTCAATATCCCAGGGTTTCATTTTTCCTAACTAACAGGGTGAATTAGCATATAGAAACAGAAATTGTTTTGAATATAATATAGGTCACAACCACACAATGGCCATAACCTTGTCATAGAAACAACTGCAGAAATATCTATCGGTCTCCCAGTGGCCACATCTAAGACTAGGTATCATAAATGCACAAAAACATTTTGTGAAAAAAATTACATTAAATCATTCCCTTTTTATCAGTAGCACATTACATTAATTAATTTTTTATAACATTAATTAACCATTAACAATTCCACATTAAATTTTACTATAATCAATCCTAAAGTCCACTATCCCATTAAATTTTAACCTCATCATTGCATCCCAGCAAGCTCCAAACCCTTGGTTTAACATCATTTATTACATCATTTATTAAAAAAAATCGTTCCAATATTTCGTGGGTTTGTAGAAAAACATTATAAGATACTAAATAATAGGGGGCTCTACTTGGTTAGTAGATGAACTACCCATCTTGTACTTTCCGCCTATAGAAAGAGAATAGAACCATAAACCATTGATAAGATAATCACGGAAAGCATGTGGCATAACCCACGTTTCATCGCCCCCTTTTATTTGGAATGAGTGTAAGAAAACCAACTACCTAGATCAACGGGGAAAATATTGCGGATAAAAAAACCAACAAGAATCAGAAATAATCCAAACATTCACATTCAACATGTTTCATCATCCCCAATGAACTCCCTGACACCCACATGCATAAAAAGATACATCTCACCACTCTATGAGAAACTTCTACCACAAGAAATAAATCTCTATGAAACAACATATCACAACAACCATAAAAGAGGAAATCACATCACAAGAAGCAGAGAAACATATATCATAACAATTTTGATCTTTGAACTTAAAAAAGCATGGGTGTAACTCAGAACACTACAAGGAATTATCTATTATCAAAAAACAATTTCCTTACTCCATCATGGATTAACCAATTCCTTATTCGTAGGAACCAACATTGGGATGCCTAAACAGTGAGAAATAACACATTTTAAAACATGCTTACAACATTAATTTTATTAGAATCAAATTAAAAAAATAACAATCAGATTCATTCACATGAATCTTATCTAGATCCAAACTATTATTAATTAATTCTGTCATTACGTTCATTACGAATTTCATTCATGAATGTATATCTAAACAAATAAATCATAGATATCACACTATCTAGAAAAATAAGAGGCAATAACATATGATCAATATCAATTTATTTATCTGGTTTAAATATTTATTATGTCAATTACATTGTGAGCCAGTGGTATAAAACATGCTAACAATACAATTTCTTGTAAAAGAAAATAGATGAAATTAATCCTTTAACTCAAACGGGTCATGATGTTCTTTTTTCGAGAATGAACTAAACAACGGGTTATGATCTCCTCCCCCCCTGACAATTGTATCCACATGAGGTAACATAGACACCACCACACACACCAACCCCAAATAAAAACCCATTAGTAACATCGATATAGCATTCAATAAAAGGGCATGGGAAAATAGAAGGAGGTGATCCCAAACGAATGACGATAGATCATACCTTATATTGAATATTATTCGATACTTCTTGGTTGCATCAAAAACAAAGGGGAACCAATACAAATGGAAAAGATTGATTACACAAATCCTGTGCAGAGGAATGGAAGGATCAAGTGTCTGACACCCAAAAATAAGAATTAATAACTAGGGTGATGTTTATCTCATCCCTTTAGAAGATTTAATGTTTCAATGATTTATGATATCATGAATTTTCTATTATAAATGTATCACATTTAACCAAAATGTTTGACCATGTAAAAGTTTACCAATCCATAGGAAATATTATTATTGTATTTATGGACATTGAATCAGCCTTAGAGTCCTTAAAACAAGGATTGAAATGCATTTTACGCCATCTTAAATTTCAATGGAGAAAAAATGTTCATGAACATGAAATTTTGAAAACGAAATAGAGGATAACATTAGACCTCACAATTCAAGAAACACTATTCTTGAACTCAATATTTGGAAAAGGAAATTGGGGCTACCATTGGACCTCACCATTCTAGAAACACTATAAATGAACTCACATTTTGGGAAAGAAAATAGAGGCCACGATTGGACATCACCATTTTGGAAACACTAGTCATGAAATCAATATTCGGAAAAGAAAATAGAGGTTACCGTTGAACCTCACCATTTTGGAACACTGTTCACATAAGGTTTTTATTGCACTATTCACATAATCATACCAATGACACTGTTCACATAAGGTTACTGTTGCACTGTTCACATAAGGCTACCGATTACACTGTACACATAAGGTTAAGGTTGTACTGTTCACATAAGTGTACTGTTTCACTTTTTACATAAGGCTACCACTAAAACTATTCACATAAGGCTACTAGTTTCTCTGATCACATAAGGTTACCATTGCATTATTCACATAAGGCTACCGATGACGCTGTACTCATAAGGTTACCGTTTCACTATTAACATAAGGATATTGAGAAAACTATGCACATAAGAATATCATTGCATTATTCTCCTAAGGCTACTAATGACACTGTTCACATAAGGCTACCATTTCACTATTCACCATAGGCTACCGATGACACTGTTCACATAATGCTATTGTTACATTTTTCACCTAAGGATACAAATGACAGTTTTCACATAAGCCTACCAATGAAATAGTTCACATAAGTCTACCATTGCACTATTCACATATGGATACCGTTGAAACTGTCACATAAGGCTACCATTTCACTCTTCCCAAAACTGGATACACTGTTCATAGAACTGAATATTTGGAAAAATATTGGGGATAAGTCACCTTGACATCTCAGAACACCTCAAGCACCCTATTTTCACAATGGAATATTCCATAGAGGTTTAGACAATAACAATAATAATATTTTTCAATAGAATAGAAATAGGAAACAACATGACATGTAAATTATCAATAAATAATTCATTATAATATTATGGAAGAAAAAAAAGAATATAACAATGATCAAATAATGGTATTGAGAAATAATACGCATCTCACACTCCCATATACACTTTATCATGCCACCATGACAAATCATGACATGAATAAATTTGATTACCCACCCCTTAATCAAATTTTGTAGATTGTCTTCAATAATTATTAGTCATTCAATGAAGGTAACATTATCCAAAATATTATAATCCACATATTCGATTCCCGATTAGTTATTATAATTATACAATTAGAACAATAACACTTGGATGATACCTTGAAATTCATCCAACTAGGGTTGTATGACTAGAGATTAGCCATCCTACCAACAAGATCAAACACCTTGATAGTCCATATAACAATGGGTGAGTTCATGGATCAATGAAGAAAGAATTAATGATTATGTTGAGGGGAATATTTCATGAATACTTGTTCTCATCCTTCAAACAAAAGTGGTCTCCTACATCGAACAGAATAATCCCTAATGGGGACATACACCATCATGATCATGTTAAAAACAACCTAAATGTTCTGTAACAATATATGAAACAAATAATGAATATGAATTGTTTAATCTCTAATATCAATCTAGATCAACCAATATAATTAAATAATGTCATAAAATTCTTAAAAGTGGGCCATTAGAATGGATTTCTGGTAGGTATTATTTTATTAAATCACATCAAATGTTTGTTTCCAAAGCCATGATCTTCTAAAATCCACTAAACATATACACAATATATTTTACAATATCTAGAATGTCAATAATGTATTATTTATATAAGGGGGTTGAAACAAATGCTTTTAAATAAAATAGATCCAAAAAGAATTTTAAATCAACTTTATACATGTGATGTTAATAGAGGGTCATGGAATGAAATAATAGTACCTGATGATCTTTGAAGCTAGAAAAAATCATCCATATATTGTTTCTTCAACTCATCCATGTTTATAAAATCATGAATCCTTAGTTGAGATCATCATTTGGTACATAATCTCACACATAGAACCATATACACAACAATTTTGAGGTAAGAAATTAAAAAATCCATCATGATTTCCTCCCATATCCACAGATGGAGATATTTTTAATGAAAAAAATATACATGGGACATAATTTTATGACATTAACTACTAAGACACAAGAAATCACATTATGTATTCCACCATGGTGAGTTTCATTCCAGATCACCATAACTCCCTCCTTAATACACTATAATGCTTAGATACGCGGATCTGTACCTATAGAATAACTCTATAAAAATCATGAATGATATCATAAAAAATATCCATTGGGATGAATATCATTCATTAGAATATAACACATTTCTAACTACTTTCTAATCATCCAAAAGGGACATGACTATGATTGATCCAATAATACATCAATTTATCCATTTGAGTCTCCCTACAAAAACTCATACTAATTCTAGAACAAAATTTTTTATACTAATTTATGAAATTTGTTTCCTTATCCTTCAACCTACTATATCCCATGATGAATGGAATCTAAAATCTCTAGCACACACCAGAAACAAATATATTCACAAACGAATGATCTGAAAAATCTACTTAGCATGTGTACTGCAATGGTTTGATATCATTGATTGATGGAGGTTGATAAATCATATACATTAAAAACAATATTTTCACATATATAATCTCATATTCATACCAAACTGATAGAAAAAATACCTTAGGATTTTGTTACTCATAAAGACAATAATCAATCCACTTTGAGTTAATGTCACCATATATTTAGGGAATAAACAAATAATTTCATATATATGTCATAAGTTTCATATGTATGCTCATTGGGGTCAACTGTCTCGGCACTACTATATCACCTATAACTCCTATGTCTTGATAGATAATAATCCCATGGTGGAATCCTATCAGAATACCAAAAACATTAATCCATCTTCATGAAACTAATGAACCATGGCACTAATAATTAATTTCATGAACATGTTAAAAGCTTCCTATATATAATCTGTCAGAATAAATGGATAACCATTCATTATAATAATAATAAATTATATAATAGATTAATATAAATAGTATGGGAAAAATAAATAATAACTCATGTGTTATTGGAAACGATAGTCCACTAAAATTTTATTCATATCTCCCCATGAATCTACCACCTCAACAAATACTAATTCCAAGACCATTATCATATAGGATATCATATGTTATTGAAAATGAAAATATCACATAAAAAATTAATGCATTTAAATTTACCAATATATTAGTTTGGTTGAATAGTATATAAAATTTATTCTAATGAGTTCAAACCGAACCTACCCTAATTTCAAGGGTATACACTATTCCTCAAAAAACATGGCTATAAAATAATCCAGAAATTAAAAAAATACAATATTCATGAGACCCTTGAATAGAACTTGTGTGTTTATGAAATCTATTGGAAATACCATGAACACATAATTCCAATAAAAAAAATTAAAGTCATAGATATATCTACATTAATATCCCTCGTCTGATGATAAATAGACAACAAATAGATCAAAAAGACTAGTCACATCCATTCAATTTGTCAAAAAGTTCATCAATTCTCCAAATATGGTAAAAATTATTAATTTCAACTTGACATAGAAACTGTAATGATACATGTACAATCACACAGTCATTCGACATCAAGAAAAATATTGATTAATAATCCCATAGAGACACACTAGTCCTGATAAATCCATTCTAAATTTGGTTATTAAAATGGTTTCGTAATTTCAAGAAATCTATTAGATACATGAGTTGTGAAGATACTATGATCGTTGGTTCACATGATATAAATCTATTATATAATAAAAATTATGTAATGGGTGATGTATCAAAACCAATTCATCAAAAACATGTAGAAACACATCAATAACTATAGATGGTCTCCACATCATGATTCCTCACTATATTTCATGATGAATTGGACATCATGTAAAAATGAAATCCAATTGACTATATCATATCTGTATTATTGATTCACTGGTCACATCATTTGACATAACTCTATACTAAAAATATAAATACACCATATGAAAGGAATATTATGTATCCATACATTGAATGTTATCATATGATCATGTATGAATCATATTAAATATCCCAACAAGTAAAACCAAATATTATCATTATAGATCCCACAAACACATCTAAAAAAAAGTTGAGCCTCCATATGGGATTGATAACACTTAGGAATATGATGGAACCTCCAAATCTAGTCATATTTCAGAGACCAATATAGGTGAATAATTGTACTCAGAAGCATTAGAATTAATTAATTAATAAAAATTGTGTACGAGAAATTTTTCATAAATAGAATAAATTGGATTACCTCTACCACATCATCCTCAAATAATATATATATGTATATATATATGACCTCAATAAATCTATATACCTCCATAATAAGGAACTATTAATTTACTCATTGGCATGAGTCTATAATGTAGTGAAACATTATTTTTCCACCATTTTTAAAAGGAAACACCACAAAACAGAGAATAAGCATTCCTAATAGGATTTATAGAATATGTTATCATGTCATACATTAGAAACTAGGTGAGGATAAACTTATTATCCCCAATGGGGGACCGATAATGCAATCCATGTTTACTCTCATGTAATAATGGGTCTTGCATCTAGAAATTATCATGAAAAACAAAACATGGGAGAATAATATGGAATCACCTAATAGATGTTTGGGATCTCACATCACTTGATAAATTTGATTCCCACATTTGGGTTAATTTCCAAAAATATATTAACTATGATGTCCATGTCATATATCAACCACCATATGAATTTTGTCCCTCATTGGCCCCTAAAAAATCAAGAATAATAGTTTTACATCTAAATAATGAACCCTCCCCACAACCTATGACTTTTATTAAAAATTTAAATACATTGTAAAATCAAATTGGGTGACTATACTATAATTGGTTGGTAAGAATTTCACTTACATGTTAATATAATGATACTCATCATCTAGAAAGGAATTTTGGAAACTTACAAAAGGTCCATAAACATAATCTCTCAATTCGAATTGCATAATGTTCCATTATAAAGGGGGAGAAACTGATGACATTTTTTCACCATCATCATCGTCAATAATTACTCAAACCTAAAATCATACTAGAAATCATTGAAAAAGATTTTTTATCTATATTATAATTATGATAAATCAGTAACCACTAACATGATAATTCATTATAATCTCTAACATATAGTGGAATCCAATATCAATATTAGCAATAAATTAGGCAACATGTGATAATAATATCTTCTAGATAGTTTTCTAAATCTAGATATTAGATACACCCACCATATATTTCTAGGATATGATGTGAGAAGTCACAAAATGTCTACTAAAACAACTCAACCTCATAAATGGGATAGGCCATTTGACAATTAACATTGTCCTTATACATAACAAGTCTAATCAGACCACATACATCTAGATAACTAGTTTAAAAATTTTAAATATTTTTCAGTGTAAATTTATTTTTAAAAATAATTTAAATAATTATTTTATAAATAATATGAAATGTATTATTTAAAACCAAACTCAAGAAATTATTATGTTTTCATCTATATTAGGTCTCAACCCTGATATCAATTACTTTTCACCTTGTAAATTCGTTGTGGATTAGGTCCATGTGTTTGATGACTAGTGTCCACAAAATCATGTGTTTAATCTTTTGTCCCATATAGTCATTATATTCCATGTTATTACAAAACTCTATAATTAATATCCAATGAAATTATCACTGGTTCATAACCCAAAAATCAATATATATTTTATGCAGGTCCATTGGTTCCACTGTAAAACCCCCCTACTAGTACATCTTCTGTATATAAGTGGAATGAAGTAGTGTCCCTCATGTCCGTCCACAAGTATTCCATGGGATAGAAACATCCATTGAGGGTATAGAATAATAAACTCTAATGAAATTTATTTAATACCAACTTATCATAATATAAAAGAAACAAAAAACTAGTCCCCTATTATATATGGAAGTAAAACTAAATCCCACACATTAATTATAGAAGTTCATTAATAGAAATGAGATAATAATATATCAAACGATCAATCAATACGAAAATAATGTGACTAGGATGCATCCCTTATGACCCAAGATCATATCCAGTACAATGTAATATAATCTCAAATTTTCCCCTTGAAACCTAAATTTTTTTATATTTTTTGACATATAATAAAAATAATATTTTGTAGGGACATACCCATGATATCTCCTTGTAATTTTAATAAAATTGTAATAAATCTAGGAATAAAAAACATAACAAACCAATGCCTACAAATTTAAACTAGAAATTATCCTAATAATGGATACCTTAAAAAATAATACATTGAAGAATAGAATTAAATCACATAAATATCTAGATAATGTATCTCAATAGTTACTTCTCTTATGAATTTCCACGATCAACCAATTAGAATAAATGTTATTCTTTCATTACTTCCATATTAACCAATGACAATAACAACAATATATCATGTATTATGTACCTATACACGTATCATGACAAGTCACATGAACAACATATTATTCTTAAGGTAATAATTTTAATAGTTTATCAACAATTTTTATTACATTATAAAAATTCAGTATTCCTACCAAACATGACCTATGAAACATTTGGAATTATACACCACAAGCATCAACAATAGGAATATCTAAAGAATGAGGAGGGGAGGGGTGTAGTTTTCCTTATGTATCCTCCCCATCTTAGATTTAATGGAAAATAATCCAATTTTCTATTGTCTCTGTTCAATTGGTCCAAATATATTTTGGGTAAATAGAAAACCGTAAATTTATAAAAGTATATTACAGTCATACATAATCCGACAATTATGGGTTCACAATAGAATACCCACAAAAAAACACTATCAAGAATAAATAATTCCACATAACCTAGTGAATAATCTAATGTAGAATAGAATAAAAAACATTAGTGAAATTAACATAATAATGATTAGATTTAAATTTATTTTATTTACATAATTAACCACTATGATGTTTTTATCTAGTTATTTGTTTATGTTGATACGAAAACAACATTAGACACACAAAAAACACACAAATATATATTTATATATTAATGAATATTAAAATTTCACAAGTAAACAATAACATAAAAATTATATTGCACTAATAATGTATCATAGCAAAAAAAACCTAGGCCATTAAACTGTACACCACCAGTCCACCCGGTCAAAAATATCAGGTCAAGAGTATGTCATGCATATAAATTTAATTTTTCAATTATTCATTTTTATCTATTTTATAAATAACCTACTATTATAAAATTTTTACATAATTATATTTAATAATTTCATAACAATCTTATATCATGAAAAATAACAACAATAAAAACAAACAATAAATTTATGTCATCCAAAGAAAGTAACCACGTGTTTATGACATTGTTACCTTCAGATTTCCTTAGTAGAAATTATTATGATAATATTTACAATTTTTAAAACTCAAACCATAAAATGATAAAGAATAATAATCTCAAAATTTCATTTTTGAGTGATTGATGTTAAATAATCTATCATGAATTAATAATTATGATATGTTGCCCAATGATAAACTAAAATATACTGAATCATGTAGTCATAGTCAGGCCTAAAATCATATTCCTTGAAAGTATAAAATTTTAATGCCACATTCTATATTTGATAACATTATATACTAAAATATGAAATCAAGATTACTTTCTAAAAAAAGATGATGAAATAAACATTTATCATTAGCAATTGAAAAAACTTATTGATGACCACCCCAACTCCACAACATGTTCCACATATAATAAAATATTAAGGTGATTTGGTTCTCTTATGTTCTAAAACATAGAGGACACATGATGTATTATTTCTATAAGGGCATTAAATAGTCAATTGTGATGCATAAATGTAAAATCATGTGATCAAAAACATAAAAATACCAACCGAGCCACTATGATATAATGAAAAATATATTTTTTTTACTAAATTCAAAAAAAATTCAAAATATAAAACAATAACAAAATATAATCATTATTTATTAACTACAACCAAAAAATATCAAATATATTGTTATCCTCCTATATCCCTAATGTCTCCATTGAAACATGAAACTTGTTTATAAATTCTGACATTGATGCTAAAATGTATAATTGATAGAATAATCACTAAAATATCAATTGAATGATTTAAAAAATACAACTAATTCAACGATGATCATATTATAGAGTAGACTAATACCTATAGTGGTTAAATAGATCCCCAAACTCACCATAGTTCCCATAAAAATAATTTATTCTTCAAATAATTGTAGTATCATAAGAATATAGAGAAATGTTCCCCAACCACATTCTAACTCATTAACCACTCCCATAAAATGTTGAGTCGTACTATTCTCACATTGAACACATATCAACAAGTGATGAAACCAATCCTATATCATCGATCACTACACCAAAAACTTAATTATCCTCATGCAAAAACAATATATCATTTATATCATAACTATGTTATTACGGTATTATGAACACATAATAAATAAACTATCAATCCTGATACCACCAAGTTGAAATGACACAAAAAATATCATCATTAACCAATGATATTTCCATTTAAAACTACTAATGGGAGTGTAGGGGAAGAGGGGGATATTCCTCCATTAGTGACCTCTCCATCATTAATGTCAGTGAAATCGCCTCTATTGTTGGTCAGAGAAGGTATAACTTAACAACCTCTAGTAAAATACTGATATAACACAACCACACACATCATATAATGACGAGCAACCATCCAAAATATCAGAGAAGGAAACATATCATGATATTCATTCAATTATATTATTTTAAAAATAATAAAAACATAAAAATTAATTTATTATATTGTTTATTTAAAAATATAATATATTTATTATAAGTCACCATATTTATATATGTGAACATTATAATGTTACTATTGATATTATACTAAGAAAATAACCCATAAAACTTTTGCCTCACACAAATCTTAGTCAAGATGAAAAATCAAAGGCCACTAATCCACCAATAACAAATTCCACCAACCCACACATGTCATGTACATAATTATGTGAATAGATAAATTTTTTCTACATATTTTCTATGATTATAATTTAACTATTTAATATTTATTATAAAGTAATTCCATTACTATAATTCATAACAAGACAACATGAATGAAACAAGAATAAAAACAAAAAATGATCAAAAAATCAATATTAATGAATTATGACAACCAATTTTGTATCATAGAAATAAATTTTGATTTCATAAATTTTTTTTAATTTTTATTATTATAAAAGTTCATAAAAACCCAATATATTGAAAGAGAATGATAATCAATCAATTTCAATGAATAGTAAAAGAACTCAAAATTACAGCCTTGAATGAATATTTTAGATTCCTTTCTAAAAGAATGAGTAATAGAGGATGAAAATCATGGCCATACCATGAAAATTAATCCATAAATCAATTTGAAAAAAATATCATCAAATTTATAGCCAAATAAATCTGCCATGTACAAAAAACCAATCCATTGAATTGTAAGTATAAAAAAAGGAAACATTTAAACTGTAATAAAATATGAAATAAACCTAAATCACTGATATATCCCAAAATGATTCTGAGGGTGAAATATAATAATTTGGGGATTATATGTATTGCATAACCACCTTAGTATTTTCTAAATTTATATGTAATCAGAGGGTTAATACCGTATATCAAGTAGTAGTTTGGGATTTATTATCATCCTCTAAATCTAGCCAAAATTAATGATTATATATTTCAAGTATTAAGTTCCATATAATCATTCATGAGAGTATTATTGATTATAATATTCAATCGTTCAAGTAGGTTTTTTAACGAAACCAATAATGAACATGTTATTATAATGAATGAGAACGTGAATTGTGCTATATAATAGTGGTATCATTATCTAACAAGAATAATAGTTCTAATATCTGATTATTATAAATGATAATGTTCTTATTGAAGCATGGATTCAATAATATATATTAAAATAATAATTAATAACCTAATACCAACTTAAGAGGAATCACACTATCTCAAAAATAAATTCCATTTGAATGGAGATCAAAGGCCATAATCATTTGAATTGGGGATAACAAATGAAAAATATTAATCTAGTAACTGTTTAGTGGGTATGTGTTTTATATTTATAAAAATTGATAGATTTGTTATAAGGGTGTGTAAGTGTCTTCCTATTATTACTGAAAATTTCATATCCTTGCAATCTAAAATTTTATATCGGTTAAATAAGGACGAATATATGGGTTAGGTGGGTTGACTAAGGATATTATAGTCATATATTCATATATAACCTATACTTATAACTAATTCATATAATTAATAATATTAAATTTTAATTTATAAAATTTTATCCTAGCTATAATATATCATTTTTAATTGGTTAATTTTTTAAATAATTAATAATAGTTATTATTATTTAAAAAAAAATATATGATGATACATCATACGAAAATTTAGATAAATTTTTGACATATTCACTATATTTTAACCAATTCATTTATTTCCAACCGAATATTAACTTCTAAATTAAAATATATAATAAATAAAAATGAAGTTTTTTTTATAAAAATGTGTTATTAAAATATTATATTCTATTTTGTAGATTCTAATTAATAAATTAGTAATTATATTTTACTCTTTACATATATTGATTAAATCATGATGATAATTTATTAGGGTACAATTCGATTTGATTATATAAAATTAGTTAAATGTTAAAAAAATTCAAAAATTATAATGACCAAACTAATATAATGTAAATTACATTATTTTAGAGATAATCAATATAATAGTGATACAAAACCAAGATACATGGGATTATATTATATTATATTATGATAAAACATAAAATTTACATAATAAAATATAAAATTTATTTAATTTTTTCTTCTCAAACTTTATAGTGGCCCTCTTGTGGTAACCTCTAGATGTACAATAATGAAAGGGGTGAGAATAAAGCCCAGTGGGATAATAGATATGATCAAGAATCAAAATTACATGTGAGATAATAATCATAATCATCATAACTTATGTATGGGATCATCATTATAGTTTTGATATGAATCATTACTTAATACCATCATCTATGGGAAAGCATAAATATGAAATATCATGTCTTATTTGATAAATACCACACAATTTTGTGAAAAAATATAGCATCATGTTCAAACATAACATATATTCAAATTCATGAAATCGTCATTATGAATATTTATTGAATAATGTTCTGAAATATATGACAATTTCTCATTATATACATCATCTTACATAATGCATTGGAGAACTCTTTATTTTTGGGCCATCCCATTATGTCATAACATTAACATAATCAATCATGCTACCAACATACCATATCCATAATATAGATATATAATTTTTCATGTAATATAATTTGTTTATATTCATAAATAATTCATTCATGAATAATTTTGGAGTTTTATAAATGGAATATAATATTGTTATAGGAATCCTCTATCTCGAGGAACCAAGAAACCATATAAAAATAAGTTAAAGATGAGTTTTTGGATAGGAGATTTCTTATGTAAAATCATTTTATTTTTCATAAAACCATAATAGAAACATATATAACTCATATATAAAAAGTTAAGAAAAACGAAATTATATTTTAGGAGAATTAAATTCACATCCACACAAAATTTTCTTTCGAAACATGAACAACCCAAAAAAATGAAATTGGCACAATGAATACCCTTACATTATTCCTAAATTATTTGATAAAATTAATATCCAGGGTAATAAAATTATATTAATTAATTATTAAACATGTAAACAAAATACATTTATTTAACTTATTAAAATATAATTTTGTCATATATACCCCTTATGATGAGTTATAGAGCCCAATTTTTTTGTTAAAATATTTTTGGTTTCGTAGTTTTCACGGTCTGTTCTCTTGTATACATGTATAGATGTTCTTGTATGATGATAACAAATATACAAAATTGAAATGAAATGACATTATAGAAAACCAGTATTATTAAATGGTCTTATATTATATTTTTTCAAATATATGGATGACGAATTATAGAAATCCATGATGATAATTGTTTAGTTTAGTTTGGTTGATTTTTTATCATCACGAATAGATTTTGTTATATTATATATATATATATATATTATTTTAAGAACATAAAAAGGGGTTGTCACATAAATTTATAATTTTTTAACAATTATAATTCATTTAAGACCAATCTTTATGGAAGTAATGTAAAATGGAAACATTTCAGACATAAAATAATTAAATTAACACCTCACAAATGATTGATTACATTTATAGAATAAAATAGAGAGGTTAATATGATTGTTGATGGATTATTCCATCATGTTGGTGTTGTCATATATTCCCATAATAGGTTTCTTATTAAGTTATTTGGATGATGGATATTAAATGTTGTTCTATGGGAACTTGGCCATATGACAGTTTTTCTTCCATACTCCTTCGAATTATATAGAACATTCCCTCAACATGTATTCTTGCATTTGAATTGGAAATAATTATTAAACATCCGTTTGAGCATGAAAAGATGCATTGAATATCATATCAATATATAGAGCATATTGGGGACTTTTCGATAAGGTGGAGGATGATCTTGGATCTTAATTAGATATGATTGATAAAGGTACTCCATTCATCCTTACTACAACTATTATGTATATCTGTGAATGTTCATCGACTGATTAGAGAAATAAAATTTAGGTAAATTGAAATTTCTTTACAATATAATCTATAACAACCCACATAACAGTTTTTACTCATGAATTATTTGGATGTAAGGTGACAATGTCCATGGTGATTTTTTCCTATTTCCAAGATGGTGTAAGAAATGTATTCTTTATACCATAATGTCTTTTTTCATTTAAACTTCAAATTCTGACATACCAAAATCATTGATGTATTTTCTGTGATATCCTTTTTCCTATTTCCCCAACTTTTTTTATTTGGTAATCTCGATATATATTTGTGATCCCTGGGGGAATATATAAAGCTAAAATATGTTTTCAATTAATAATTTCATTAAATATATATCTATTTTCTAGTAAAAATATTTTTTTCCAAATTTCTAAAATTATTTCTCCTTTAATAATTAACTATTAAGATTTCCCCTTTATTATATATCCCACACTCATTTAAATTTAGATATCTTTTCATTGGGAATTATTTATTTTCACAGCAAGTGATTGATGAATAATAATTTTATAAATTATTGATGACTTTCCAGTTGGTTTTACATTTATTTTACAGTATCAAGATTAAAATTCCATAGGTTCTGTCAACCAAAATTTATTTATCTGAAAAAATGTGTTAAAAATTAAATATATATTTTGTTCTTGGTAAGTAATGTTCTCTTCTACGATTTCAGTTTCTTTTCATAGTCTCAGTCGTACGTTGTTTTCAATTCTAAATTATTAGGGTGTTATATTCATCACATTCAAAAAGGATAAAAATAATGGTCCATTAATGAAATCATACAACATTGGTTCGAAATACTAATATCAAATGGCTATTTTAAATGTTTTGTTTCATTTTAATCCCTTATCAGTTTAGTTTAACCCTCTATTAAGCCCATTTTATCCTTAAAACGGTAACTAATTTTTTATACTAATCATTTAATACAAAAAACAAGATGGACATGGAATATTGAACAATCTTTGATAATTCATAAAAATTGAATTCATTTTTTCATTTTCCAATTGTGATAGTAATTGAGGAAAAATGTTAGGTGGTGAAAATTGGGGATTTTGACAGTATGGTGGAAGAAGATCATTTCATTCTCCCATTGTTTGGTAGAATTGTGCAACAACTTTTCACACAATCATGATATATAAATTAAGAAGTTATTATTCATCTCGGATCCATGATATATTCAAGGGTTCCTATTAGATGAACTAGACTAAAAATATACACGTTAGACAAATTGATTCATGAAAGATGACACATTAAAGGATAATGGGATGGTGAAATATGTAAATCTGAATATGTGAGTAAATAAATGATTCAATATGAGGAAAAGTATTCTTTTTAATGATTAATCTTAGTCAACGATACCAAAATATCATGTACATGAATATCTAATTTAATTATTCTTGGTTTGGATAAAATTAGAAATTTATATTCTAAAACTACACTTTGTATCAGAGACTAATAAAGTGAAAATGTTTGGATGACCTCAAATGGATCACTCATTGGAAAGAAACCATTCAATAAAACCATGTTTAAAAGAATCACCAAATCCATTTTTTCAATATTTCCTTTCTCTAATTTATTTAGTTTGGATATAAAATAAATCTCTAAGAAGGTATTAATATAAATTTCTTGGATAATGGAATTAGGTATTTCTAAATATATCATTGAATATTATTAAAACATATCATGTGATAGGGGGATAGATTCTTCAATTTGATTTGGACAAACCAGTTATAAATACCAATACTAAAACAAATCTTTATTCTGACTATAGATAAAACATAGATTTATTACTCTTAGCATATATTTAGAATGAAATATATATAATTGGTCAAACTATTCTCAACTAAAAATGGTAAAGATAATTCAATGGAACCTACCATGGCCACGGATATATAAGACAATGCAATGAAAAATTATTGTTAATATAACTACTAGTATTAAGGTTACCTTGTATTAACTCACGTATATAGTAGGATTACAAAAGCCCTTACACATTACCCCTAACCCAATAACCATTATTAAGACGTGGAAGTATTTATCAAAATAAAAAAATACAAAACATGCAATGTATAATCATGAATCAATTGAGAAATATGTAATCCCAGACTAAAAATATTATAATTGTTCATTAAAATAATTTAATTAAGTCAACATAAAATAAAAAAACAACTCGCACTGAGGATAATATTATGAAACATTTAGCAATGATTAAAAACAATTAATAGTTTTATAAAGAAGAATTGAAATGGATGAAAATACACAAATCATAATCAATGGTTAAATAATTCATCAATAAAAAAATAAATTTATTATATTAATTTACTAATATAAATAAATAATATAATTAAAACTGAATTGTAAGACGAAATATATGAAAATAGATAGTGAATAAAGATGAAATCACTGGACTTCACCCCATTTAGTGTTGTAGCGATTCAATTATATTAATAAGAAAGAATATAACAAGGGTAAATAATTAACATCATGTATTTAATTTACATAATCACTTCAAAATATATTGATATAATGTTTGTATATTTCACATTATATATTTTAAATCCATATTTTAATTCAGTTAATTTGTCTTTATCTTTTACTGAGTTGGCTCTAAACCATTTCATAACTTGTAAACATTGCATATAGTGTATTTTATTAATATTTAGGGGGATTATAATTTTAAAATTGTCATGATGTGCAATATATATGAGCATAATATATGATATTAATGTCTTTTAATGTCTCAATTTAATGGCTTATAGATACACGTGAATTATTCGATTAAAGAATTTTTCACATGTATGATGTAAATTCAATGTAAAGCCTATATTTTTCACTTTTCATCATTTCATATTTAAATTCCATAAATTACTCATTACATTCGTAGAAACCAATACCCATTGAAATATTGATTAAAACCTGAATAATTATTATGTAAATACACCCAAATGTGAATATGAATTCAATTTATCAAAAACTAAATCAGAAATATCTAAATATAATAAAATAATCAAGAAAAAGTTAATGGTTATCCATCTATAATCATGTGTTTTACTATAGTATCAGCTTATAACGACCCAAACTTTACATAAATTGTTATTACTTTAGAATTGACGCATACTTATTATAACATATAACAAAACCATGGTAGGACCGTATAGGTATAGTGTTTTTAGAAATTGGGAAACATAAACAACTAGTTCCTAAAGCATTTACATTGTCTCCCATTTATTTCAACATATCTAGAGTCCCTTTGGGAATATCATACTTAAAAACCTTCTTCCTGACCTTGGAAAAGAAATCATACAAAATGGTGAGCTCAAATGTTCAATAACGGAAAACAAAAGAAATATCATATTCATAAGAACATAGCATTTCGAAATTCATAACCTGTAAAAGAGATGATAATATAATAACATAGGACAAATCATATTTGTGAAATGTAATCCCAATAATCATAACACAAAAAATGAAACATTGTGTCATACACACATAATCATAAAGATTTATTTCTTAGTCGTCAAGACTCATTGCCAAGACTATCTTAGCGGACAAAGTCCATTTCTGAACTGACTTCACTCCTCGTTTCAGTCCTGTTTCACTGAACTATATTAACTTGCCGTTCCAAGAATTTCTATCTCATGAGATATAAATCATTACTCAATGCATTGGAGGGAGATATAGGTCCCACCCTTCTCATAATGAAACCACTCTTATATGTGCCACAAAATCATAAATCATAAATCATAGAATAACCCATGTAATAAAAATGAGATTCTAAAACATCGTGCCATCATAAAATAATCCATATAATATAAAATGACTTCATAAATATATTTCCATCATATCATAATAAAATAAATGCAAAAATAGGGATAGAAAAAACCCTATATTATCTTAGATGGAAAAGAATTTTGATAAAATGCTTGAACTCCGTTCTTGAGGAAAATATCCTTTCCACTTCAAAAAACTTTTCCTTTATTAAAATGTCATATAATTTTAAACTAAATTAATTTGATTAAAAATAAACAGTAAAACATGTAAAGGAAGATTCATGGAAATAATTTTCTAAAAATGCATTCATGTTGTATAAGTTAAAAAAACATTCTTCGCATACTTTGGCTGGAAAAGTCAAAAAAGTACCTCGTATGCAAAATGACAAAATAGTCCTTTCATATCATTTACTAAAAACCCACCGAAGGGTAAAATTGCATTTAAAAAATTTTAAGAGGATAGAAATAATATTAAATATTGAGGAAACATGTATGTGGATGATAAATATTCCCCTGTAAATTCTGAAGTATAAACAATGTCAGATAAAAATGAGATTGCGTGATTTTCCCTTACCTTAGGTATGATTTGAATCGTACGTGTCCGAACCTCCTTTATAATGATTTAAATAATTTTATTGAGTTATTAAAGTATCATACCAATTGTTATGATATCATATATGGTTATATTTTTTTCTTCTTATTAGTAATATTTCATTGCTACTTATTATTCGGGTGTTTATTACTTTTTGTTCATATGCGTGTTTTGTCGAATAAATTCTTATTGTTTTTTTAGGTTATAGATACCACATTTACAGAATGGTATTAGTGTAATATATATCATATTTATACATTAAATCCATTTATATAATCATTAAGCATTTAAGATCATGTATAACGAGTCGCATCACATCGTGGAGACGGTAGGCCATACGTACGCATGTGCGATGATATCATTCACATGATCATAGAATTGTATTGAAGTGTATGTATACTATTTCAGAATAAATATCACTTTACAATAATCATATATAGTTATTCTTCACACCATTATACCCATCCATGTAAGGTGGTGATGGAAAACAGATTACACCACGGCGTGGAGACGATATTCCGTACATACGCACGCGCGTTGATTTCATTTTCTATTGGATGGATAGAAGGTGAAATAGGGTTGTTTTATATTTATAATAAAATATCAGTATGTGAGTGATAATTATGTTATTAATTCATAATTAAACAACTAATGAAGAAGAAGTAGAAGAATAACTAAAGTTTAAATAATCGGTAACGAACATTACCTCTTCTTTGAAGCACCTCTTCATAACCTCCTCTTAAGGAACTAAAGATGGTATTTGAAAAGAACAGGACTTCTAGGTTGTTTCTAGGGAAGTGGAGAAGAGAAATTGGTAGGGGTTTTCCATTCTTGAACGCTCAATGTGGTGTGAGGGGTGATATAGGAGGTTCCCTATTATGAGGGAGGAGAGGGGCATCAAAGGAAAAACTTAAAATATTATTTTATAATAAAGTCATATTTAGATTTTAATAGCTCAAAATTGATTTAGTTCAAAGATAAGGTGGGGATGGGTCAAAATACTCTCAACCAAAACATTTTGGACAAGTTTACGTTACTATTTTAACCTTATCATTTAGATTAAACTCTAAGTTAAATAATTTAACTTTTACCGCATTTTCTTGTTCTCTTACATTATATGGTTAATAAACCTACTACAATAAGCCAAATGAACCCCAAGATGTCAATTATTAATATATAGAACCTTATCTAAGTCATGTTTCTAAATCTTAGATATTCAGGTATAAAATAACAATTAATAATATAATATTTGTTTTAAAAACTATTTTATGTCAATTTTGACACTATTTGGTAATTGATTTTTTTTTGTGAAAATCATAACAGCATGATTAGTTCTAAAAAACATAATAAAATAAATACTAATATTCAATATTAACCTATAAAAATAGTTTAATTTATAAAAAGTATCAAATTACATTTATTTCTGTATTTATAATATCAATTATGTTAATATTTCATTGATAAGGTAATTACTGCATCATCATTGTGTCAAAAATAAATTAAATTATATAACGTATAAAAATAATAAATAAAATATAGTTAGGTAGAAAATATTTTTATCTTTCTAATGAATATTTATTGTCGAGTTTATCTTATGTATAACCCTACATTAAAAATGTTTTTAGTTATTAAACTTTGATTTTAACTATTTTAACACTTCTTTAAATAAAATAATAATAACTGTCCTAATCTAATCCAAGTGGACCTAAATGGTAATATTTTATTACTAAGGTTTTTTTGGTTGAATTAAACATATCCAATAGAATTTTGACATGTTTTAAGGTAATAATAATACCATTTTTACACTTAATTACCCTATATAATTTTAACAGTGGTAAATAAAAGCAAAAAGTTATTATTCACCAAAAATTGTTTTTATCTTATTGAACCACAATCTACTCCTTGATATTAACCGTGTCTTTCAGATTTTCAAAATTCCAATCACCGAAGAGGTAAAATTATGTTTTATGTAAATTTTCAGACTCTCCTAGGAGGTGGGTAAAAGACGGTGAAAAATTCAATAAATTTTTTATATATTTAAAATTATTATAAAATGACTCCAATGAATTACATTGAACTTATATAGGTATTATGTATCAATTTTGACATAAAATAAATTTCAATAAAATAAAAATTATTTAAATAAAATGTCGGTTTTTAAATAGTAACCCAGTGTTTTCACTATTCATCAAAAATTGATAGTTTTCAGAAAAATACCAAAAATTAACCTTAGGCTTATTTTGATATTATTATTCAAAAAATGAATTCCATTTGGAAAGATAAAATTTATAAAATTTCAAAAAGTTGGTATTTCAATACATAACAGCTAGTTTTAATAATATTTTAATAGCATATCGTTGTTTAGTGAAACTCAGTATTGCGTACAATGCAAGTTATCGAGGAAGGTCATGATTGAGTTTAAAGAAAGACAATCTAGTGTTGTGTGTAGTGAAAGATTCATTTGATGATTTATATAACATAAAAACAAAATATTTCTCATAAAAATCTTGGGCGTTACAATCTACCGCCCTTAAAATGAATTTCGCCCTCGAAATTCGTCACATTGTAATAAGAAGATGGGGATACCTCTCCCTCCTCATATCCTCAAGATCCCAAGTAGATTTTTATAATTGATGGTTCCTCCATAAAACATTCATCAAGCGTGTGGTCTTGTTCCATAAGTCTTTTTTGCTACGATCCAGAATCTCTATCAGCTGTTCTTCATAAGAAAGATCCTGCTCTAGTGGTAAAACTTCAAAGCTGAGTAAATGTGAAGGATTGGGTATGTACATTCTCAGGATATATAGATGGAACACATCATGAACTTGAGAGAGATTCAGTGGAAGCGCCAATCTGTAAGCTACCTTACCAACACAATCCAGTATTTCTAAAGGACCAATATACCTAGGGATCAACATTCCTTTCATTCCAAAATCCCATTACTCTCTTCTAATGAGATATTTTTAAGAACACATTATCACCCACTTCAAACTCTAGGTCTTTTATTCGGTTGTCAGTATAACTTTTTTTGTATAATCTAAGCTGCTCTTATGTGTTTTTGAATAGATCGGACCTTTTCTACCTTCGCATCAGCAAGATCAGGTCATAATAGCTATCATTCCCCAACTTCATTCGATAAAGTTGGAGTTTGGAATTTCTTTCTATAGAGAGCTTCATAAGGAGCCATCTAAATACTGGAGTGAAGGATATAATTATAAGAAAATTCTACCAAAGGTAGGTGTTGTTCCCAACCTCCTTTGAAATCCATAGAGCAAGATCTCAACATATCTTCTAGAGTTTTAATTTTCCTCTCAAACTGACCATCTATCTGAGGATGATAAGCAGTGCTGAAACACAACTCTGTATCCAGAGTATGCTGAAGTCTTCGCCAAAACTTAATGGTAAACATCGGATCCCGATCAGATATAATGGAAAGTGGTACTCCATGCAATATTACCACTTCCTTTACATATATCTTGGAAAACTAATCCTGAGAGAAATATTCTCTAATTGCAATGAAGTGTGCCGACTTCGTAAGACAATCAACTATGACCAAGATAACATTATTGCCTTTGTATGTTTTAGAAAGTCTGGTGACAAAGTCCATAGTGATTTTTATCAATTTCCATTTGGGTATGGGTAATGGTTGTAACATCCCCTAAAACTTCTGTCTCTCAGCATTAACTTGGTGACAAACTAATCATCAAGAGACATATTCAGAAACATATCTTTTCATACCATCCCACTAGAAGTACTATTTCAGGTCCCTATACATCTTCGTGCTTCCTGGATGAATAGATAAAGAAGAACTATGAGCCTCATCCAGCAGCTCATTCATTAATTCTGGGTTGGGAGGAACACAAACCTGATTCATGAACCATATTATCCCATCACAATCAAGGTTGAATTTAGGAACATTTATCACCTTGTTTTGTAACTCTACATCTTTGTTCTGTACCTATTTAATCTTCACATTAATATATGGTTGAACATTCATTTGAGAAAGTTGCGATTTTCCACTTCCATTATAATTCCAAGATCCATTCATTGTAAATCCATAAGTATTGGATATTTTTTGATCCTCATCATTGATAATCTAGAAAGGTCTTGTCGACTTAATTCATCTTCCACCTTGTTTGTTTTCCCAGGGTGGTAATGAATTGAGAAGTCGTAATACTTAATCATCTCCAACCATCTTTTTTGGCGCATATTCAGCTCATTATATGTGAAAATATACCTTAAACTCTTATGATCAGTATAAATATCACACGTTTTTCCATAATGATAATTCCTCCAAATCATTAATGAAAATATTAATGTAGCTAACTCTAAATCATGATTTGGGTAATTTTGCTCATGTATTTTCAACTGTCCTGAGGAATAAGCTATCACCATATCATTTTTCATGAGAACACACCCTAGTCCCTTCTTGGATGCATCATTGTAAATCACAAAATTTTCTCCACTACAAGGTACTGTGAGCACAGGTTCACTAGATAACCTTCTTTTTAACTCCTAGAAATTCTCTTCACACTCCTCCTTCCAAACGAACTTAACTTCTTTTCGAGTCAACCTGGTGAGTGGATTAGATAATCGTGAAAAATATATCAAAAAATGTCGATAATATCCAGCCAAACCAAGATAACTTCGGATCGTAGTTACTGTTGTTGGTCTCGACCATCTTTCGATAACCTCTGTCTTTGCTGGATCCATTGATATCCACACTTTTGAGATTATGTGACCCAAAAAATTCAACTTTTTTAGCCATAATTCAAACTTGGTAAATTTGGCATAAAGCTTATCCTTTATCAGGATCTTCAATATAATTCTCAAGTGATCTTCATGTTCTTCACTTCTCTTTGAATATAAAAGATTATCGTTTATAAAGACTACCACAAACTGATCAAGATAGTCTCTAAAGACTCTATTCGTCAGATCCATGAAGATAGCAGGGGCATTAGTAAGACCAAATGACATCACTATAAATTCATAGTGTCCATACCTTGTACGGAAAGTAGTATTTGGTATATCCTCCCTTTTGACCCTTAATTGAGGATAACCTGAATGACGATCAATATTGTAAATGTATTGATATCCGCGTAGTTGGTCAAATATGTCATCAATGCATGGGAGAGGATATCTGTTATTGATCGTGATCTTGTTAAGTTCTCGATAATCCATGCAGAGTCTCATTGATCCATCTTTCTTCTTAAAAAACAAATCAGTTTCTCCCCAAGGTGACACACGAGGGCATATGAATCCTTTGTCAATATTCTATTGGAGTAGCTTCTTCAATTCCTTCAACTAAATTGGGGCCATTCTATAAGTTAAATTTGAAATGGGAATAGCACTCGATATTAGTTCTATTGAAAACACAACTTCACGATTTGGTGGAAGACATGGAAATTACTTCGGAAAGACATCATCAAACTATCGTACAATGGGTGTATTCTTAATCATGATTTTCTCTCCAACCATTTGAGATAAATAACATTCATTTAGTGGAATCCAGACCCATACGATGGATGAAATTTCCACTAGAAGGTTATTTTCATCCTTGCTTCGATATATGATCATAGATTGATCTGGAATATGAAATGTGACTTCCCTTATTTGGAAATTGATATGAGCTCCATATAAGGAAAGACAATCCCTGCCAAGAATCACATCAAATTACACTATAGGTTGGATCACAATATTTGCAGAAATCACTTTCCCACAAACATCAATTGGGGAAGAATTATAAAATTTTGATGCGACTGTTGTTCCATTTGGGGTTGTAATAACTAACTCAGCGTCTAATTGTTGAGGTAATACAATGATACCCTTGGAAAATTCTTCAGAAATAAAAGAGTGGGTGGATCAAGAATCAAATAAAACATTTTCTACTTTAGAGTGTATGGTATGTGTACCTTTCACCACTTTGTTATCATACTCCACATCGCTGATAGAAATTGCATGTGGGTTTCCTTTGCCTTTAGCCTTAAGAGTTTTTTGATGTCAACCATCATCAAAAACACCTTTATTAGGGCATTGATTAGCATAATGCCCAATTTCCTTTCAATTGTAACATTGAAGTGTAGGAGGTGCACTATACATAGACTTTTCTTTGTTCGCAACACTAGACATCTTTTTCCCATCATTGCGGCATTCAAATGTCCAAGGACCTTCCATTCCACATTTGAAACATTTACTTGTCCCTTTAAGACAACTCCCTCCATGTTTATTTCCACACTTTGATCATAAGGGATAAATCATATTCTTTTCAGTGTGCTCTTTATATTTTTCATTGAATTCCATTTTCCTCTTCTTATCAAACCAATATGATTGATGGGTTAATCCAATATCTATCTCAACCTTGAGAGCACATCGAACTATTTCCTCATAGCTATTGAAGTCCCTTATGGATAATGTCCTTCTAAGAAATGGTTTTAAGAAACTAAATAATTGACCGATCTTAATCTCATGTTGGATAATAATACCAGAAGTGTACCTTTCATGTCTTGTAAAAATTTCTTTGTAGGTACAAATAGATTCATCATCCTTTTTCATTAGTTCATGAAACTCCTTATCCATCTTTCTTCGAAAAATATGAGGGATGTACTTATTGAAAAATTAGTTCTACAACTCATCCCATTCCATGGACTCAATTTCATCCCTTGGCCTCATATTATTGATAAGATTCCATCATTGATCAGCTTCACATTCCAAACTATAAACTTCTAAGATGACTTTATCATGTTCAGAACATTGATGAACTAAACATATCATTTCAGTGGTACTAATCAATTGTTCAGACACTAATAGATCAGTAGACCCACTGAATGAATGTGGATGCTGCCTCATGAAGGATTCAACAAAATTTTGCTCTTTCCTTTGCTTGTTTGGAAGTCCTGTATGATTCATAGATTGAGAAAGTTGTGTGAGCATGGCTATAAGATTTTTCATTCCAGCCATTGACTAAAACCAATATGAATAATGTGAGAAACACTAATCATAATAGGAAAACCACATAATCAAGAATAAAATTTCACTTGTAAGGTCTTATCATAGGTTACTCATGGACATTTCTAAAACCCTAAGATTATGTTCTATGATTAGACTTATCCTTAGGGTTCTTACTAAGGCTTTCATATCCTAGTTTCCGAAGGATGACTATTCCTTTCCTCTGATTCCAACTATAACGATGAAAATATTACATACATTGTTATTACATCAGAATTGAAGCATACTTATTTCAAAATATAACAAAACCATGGTTGGACTGTATAGGTATAGTATCTTTAGAAAATGGGAAACAAAAACAACTGGTTCATAAAGAATCTACATTGTCTCCCATTTATTTCATCATATCTAGAGTCACTTTGGGAATATCCTAATTAATAACCTTCTTCCTCACCTGGGGAAAGAAAACATAAAAAAGGGTGAGCTCAAATGCTCAGTAAGGGTAATCAAAGGAAATATCATATTCATAAAACATAGCATTTCGAAAATCATAACCTGCAAAAGAGATCATAATATCAAAACATTGGATAAATCATAGTAGTGAAATGTAATACCATTAATCATAACACAAAACATGAAACATTGTGGAATACACACATAATCACTGAGAATCATTTCTTTTTAGTCAAGACTCATTTCCATGACTATCTTAGTGGAGAAAGACCATTTCTGAACCGAGTTCACTCCTCGTTTCAGTCCTCTTTCACTGAACCAGATTAACCTGTCGTTCCAGGCATGTCTATCTCACGAGATATAAATCATTACCCAATGAATTTTAGGGAGATATTGGTCCCACCCATATCATAATTAAACCATTCTAAAGTGTTCCACAAAATCATAAATCATACATCATACTGTAACCCATGTAATAAAAATGGGATTCATATACATCGTTCCATCATAACATAATCCATATAAGACAAAAGAATTTCATAATAATAATTCCATCATAACATAATCAAATAAATGTAAAATTGGGGATAGAAACAGAACCCTATATTATCTTAGATGGAAAATAATCTTGATAAAATGCTTGAACTCCTTTGATGAGGAAAATATCCTTTCTACTTAAAAAACATTTCCCTTTCTTAAAATGTCAAATAATTTTAAACAAAAAGACGTTGATTAAAAATAAAATTGAAAACTTGTAAATTAATATTCATGTAAATAATTTTCTATAAATACATTCATGCTGTATAAGTTAAAAAACATTCTTCTCATACTTTGGCCGAAAAAGTCAAAAACGTACCTCATACGAAAAACATCAAAAGATTCCTTTCATATATTTTACTAATAACTCACTGAAGGGTAAAATTTGATTTAAAAAATTTAAGGTGGATATAAATAATATTAAATATTGAGGAAACATGTATGTTGATGATAAATATTCCCCTGTAAATTTTGAAGTATAAACAATCTCGGATAAAAACGAGATTGTGAGATTTTCCCTTACTTTGGGTCTGATTTGCTTCGTACGTGTCCGAAACTCGTGTATAATGATTTAAATAATGTTATTGACTTATTCTAGAATAGTAATAATTGTTATTATATCATATATGGTTATATTATTATCCTCTTATTAGTAATATTTCATTGCTACTTGTTATTCGGGTGTCTATTTATTTTTGTTCTTATGCGTGTTTTGTCGAATAAATTCTTATTATTATTTTTTAGGTTATAGATAACTCATTTACAGATTGGTATTAGTGAAATATATATCATATTTATTCAATCAATTCATTTATATAATCATTTATATTTTAAAATCATGTAGAACGAGTTGAATCACATCGTGGAGATGGTAGACCGTACGTACACACGAGCGATGATATCATTTCCATGATCGTGGAATTGTATTGATGTGTATGTATAATTTTTCAGAATCAATATAACTTTAAAATAATCATATATAGTTATTATTCACAACATTATACCCATCCAAGTAAGGTGGTGGTGGACAACAGATTACACCACGGCGTGGAGACGGTATTCCGTACGTACGCACTCGCGGTGATTTCATTTTCCGTAGGATAGATAAAAGGATAAATATGGTTGTTTCATATTAATAATAACATATAATTATATTAGTGATACTGATGTTATTACTTCATAATGAAACAACTAATGAAGAAGAAGTAGAAGAAGAAATAAAATTGAAATAATCTGTAACAGACATTACCTCTTCTTTGAAGCACCTCTTCTTAACCTCCTCATAGGGCACTAAAGATGGACTTTTAAGAAGACCAGGACCTCTAGGATGTATCTAGGGAAGTGGAGAAGATAAATTGGCATGTTTTGGATCATCTTGAAGGCTCAAAGTTTTGTGATAAGGAGAGGGATGAGGTTCCCTTTTATAAGGGAGGAGAGGGGCATCTTAGAAAAAACATAAAATATTATTTTATAATAAAGTCATATTCGGTTTTTAATAGCTCCAGATTGATTTATTTCGAAGCTATGGTGGGAATGGGTCGCAATACTTTCAAATAATAGATTTTAGACAAGTTTAGGTTACTATGTTAACCTTATAATTTATATTTAACTCTAAGTTAAATAATTTAAATTTTACCGTGCCATCTTGTTTTCCTACATTATATGGTTAATAAACATACTACAACAAGACAAACGAACCCCAAGTTGTTAATTATCAATATATATAACCTTATCTAAGTCATTTTTCTGAATCTTATATTTTTATGAATAAAATAACAATTAATAATATAATAATTTTTTTAAAAAATATTTTATGTCAATTTTGACAGTATTTGGTAATTTTATTTTTTGTGAAACTTATAACAGCATGATTAGTTCGAAAAAAGTTAATTAAATAAAAAATTATATGTCATATTTACCTATAGAATTATTTTAATTAATAAAAAGTCTCAAATTAGATTTATTTGGGTATTTATAATATCAATTATGTTAATATTTCATTAATAATGTAATTACTGCATCATCATTGTGTCAAAAATAAATTAATGTATTTAATGTCTAAAAATTATAATTAAAATACCATTAGGTTTTAAATCTGTTTAGCTTTCTAATAAATATTTATAGTCGAGTTTATCTTATGTATAACCCTACATTAAAAATGTTTTTAGTTATTAAACTTTGATATTAAATATTTTAACACTTCTTTAAATAAAATAATAATAAGTATCCTAATCTAATACAAGTGTACGTAAATGGTCAATTTTTATTCCTAAGGTTGGTTTTGGTCGAATTAATCTTATCCAATAGAATTAGGACATGTGTTAGGGTAATAATAATACAATTTTTACCCATAATTACCATAATTACTTTTAACTATGGTAAATAAAAGTATAACGTTACTATTCACCAAAAATTATTTTTATCTTATTGAACCACATTTTACCCATTTATATTAACCATATCACTCGGATTTTCAAAATTCCAATCATTGAAGCAGTAAAATTATGTTTAATGTAAATTTTCAGTCTCTCCTATGAGGTGGGTAAAAGATGGTGAAAAGTTCAATAATATTTTTATATATTTAAAATTATTATAAAATGACTCCAATTAATTAATTTGAACTTATATAGGTATTATGTATCAATTTTTACCTAAAATAAAATAAAATGAAATAAAAAATTATTTAAATAATATGTCGGTTTTTAAATAGTAACCGACTGTTTTCACTATTCATCAAAAATTGAATGTTTTTAGAAAAATACCAAAAATTCACCCTATGCTAATTTAGATAATATTAATCCAAAAAAAAGGTTATTTTAAAAGATAAAATTTATAAAATTTCAAATAGTGGGTATTACTATTCATAACGGCTAGTTTCAATGATATTTTAATAGCATATCATTGTTTAGTGAAACTCGGTATTGCATACAATGCAAGCTATCGAGGAAGGTTGTGATTGCGTATAAAGCAAACCAATCTAGTGTTGTGTGTAGTGAATGATTACTTTGATAATTTATATAATATAAAAAGAATATTTCTCATAAAAATCTCGGGTGTTACACAAGTGGTCAAAAAATAACTTTTCATTGTTATCTTCATCATTAATCTTATGCTATTAAACCGAGTTGAAATATTAACTACATAAAATTTATACATTTCATGATTACAATAACGAGAATACAATTTATAAAATACTCCAATAATATCATTATTGAATCTAAAAATAAAAACAATAATCACCCCATTTTGTTTTTGGTAATAACATATGAATTATCTATATCTTATTGTTTCTTATATGGTATATTCAATTGGTTCTTGGGTAAGTAATTTTCCTAGTTCCCTATAAAATTATAAATTATTCACTGAAAATTTTAAATTTCTTTCAATCATATAAAATCGCATGAGTGGTGACATTTATTTCCAAAATTATAACAAACACTCATTCCCTTCATGGATGTATGAAGATGTTACTTTTCAAGATAATTACAATTCATAAAATATTCCTTTCGCTTGATAACCTTGTACAAATAACATATGATAAAATATTTTTATCTTACGTCCCTAGAATCTAAAATATAAATATAATTATATATATGTCTTAATAAAACATGATATTTTTTCTTTTTATGATGAAATATTTTATGAGATCTTTTCCCCTTGAACTATTCGGTTATGATCCTCAAGGAATCAGTCATTATTTCCCTTTATATTAAGTTCATCAATATTGTTCATTTTCAATCCACTAGGAATCATTTATAAATAATGTAATCAACTACATGAAAACATAATATTTTAAGGCATAATGTATATTGAAAAAAATAGTTAGACAGTGAACAAAAATTGAAAAATTCATGATAAAAAAAATATCATGGTGAACAATAATATTTCATTAGAGATATAATACTTTTCAAATTCGTAACAGTTTATTAAAAGTAATATATTAATTATCCATATAATAACCCATTTTATTTTCAAACTATGTGCATGGTATAGCCTATTATCTTGCATCTGGTGATGATCTTGTAAAACACAATAAACACTTTTGGAGTTATTACCCAATGGTTAATTTTCCCATGTACCACATTAACTTTTAATGTCCACAAAGGTTGTATTTACTTGTAATAATAATTAATACATTAATTAAAAAATCATTATGATGTTCTTATATAGATATTATCATCATATATCATAGTATTATGTTCAGTATCAATGTTTCCCTAAATATAGATCTCATGGTTTCATCTAAAATTTGAATGATGCAATCTTTTGGGACCTTTATCCTAATTGCCCAAATATTTTTTAAACCTTTTTATAATGGGACTTGATATATGTTATCACTTCATGAAGAAAATAATTTTTTATTAAGCCTCAATATACTATATATATAATTTTAATTAATATATCATTTAAGAAAATTCACAATGATTTTTGAATGATAGCATATTTATAAATTTAACTCTATCAATAAATATCATTAACAATACACATCCTTGTATCTTGAGGATAATATAAAATAAGAGAGGGGTGATATTTGATGCCCAATAATGATATAAATAATAAAATCTATGAAAATATATGTAATTCTGAATAACTGAAACACACCCCATTTGATCAATATTGTAGCGCCCCAGGTTTTTGGCCCTGTCAGACATTGTAATATTTCTATGAATAATTCCAGAGCTAGGCGCAAAGACGGCGTGCGATTCCGAGGCTCGGTGTGCCCAGAATTAACGTTATAAAAATATTAAGTATTTTTATACTTTTCACGTGGCAAGGGTGGGATATCTCCTAAACGGTAGCTCAGAACGGGAATCCGAGGGCACGGTTGCGTCCGGAACATGCCGTTTACCCTAGGCGGGGTGTAAACTTTGAGGGCACAGACCTGTGGTGAGAAACGCCACTAGGGGCGTTTTCGTAAATATGTAGCAAAGTTAGTGTGCGAGCGTCGGCTCGAATAACTTCTGAACGGAGTCTCGGATGGAAAATCCGAGTCTGCTGTTGCGTTCAGAACGGCGCATTTACCCTCGGGGTGACCTTACTTTTGTTCGCATCGGACGTCGGGTCCGAGGCGGGTTTGGCGCCGGCTGATATATATATCAGCCCCCCTCCCTTATCTTTCCTCTCGACGTTCTTCGCCGTTTTTCGCCACCGCTCCTCCGAATCGAGCAAACGAAGCACCCATGAGCTCAGAATTTGAAGGCGGACGTTCCAGGAGCGCGCAACAGCAGCTCTGGAGCACGGATCTGAGGCAGAAAGTTGGCGTTTCGCCCGCGAGGTAGGCGGATTTGAGTTTTAACCCCCGATCCCATCTTTCGGCGTTATTCTCAAAATTGAAGCCGTAGCAGTGTAGGTCGGGTCCCGAGGGTCGTGTAAACGCCTTCGGATCGCAAAACGGACCACCGGGGTGCCCCTAGAGGTCCGCAGAAGATCCGTAGGTGCGGCCCCGGTGCGGCGGCCCACAGCGGAGCCGCCGTGGAGCCGCTGGGGCGCACGACGGAGGGCCTCCGGCCGGGGCGGGCCGGCGGCGGCGGTCAGTCCAGGCCGGCCGGACCGGCTGGCCCCGGCCGATTCGGCCTCTTTTGTCGTACGGGGATCTTTAAACCCCCGTATCTTGCAACCAAGGAGCCGGATTCGCGCGCCGTTTGCGGCGACGCGACCCTGACGACGTGGAAAACCATCCGGTGTGGTTTCGAGGGTTTGAAGGTTCGGGATCGTGGCCCGGGAGTTAGAAACGTCGTATAAAATAATAATATTCTATTATTTTACGACGTCGAGCCGTTGTAACTTCTACCCGGAGCGTCCGATTGACCTGCCGTCAGTGGCGTTGAGACCCTGATGGTACGAAGGACTTTTTGAGACGATTTTCCAGTGTTTGGACTGAGAACGGGGTTCGGGCCCCACAAGGCTGAGTTTTGGCGTTTGCTGAGAAATGGAGCTTTTGCAACAGGAGTCCGATTTTGGCGGATGATTGGTCAATCCTGTGTGTTTTTTCCAGAGGATCGCAATGGTGCAATCCGTTCGGTGAGATTCGGAATCGGGGCATGGGCCCCGCCCGAGCTGGATTCGGTGAATATTACCTTTTTCACCGGTTGTCCGTTTCAGACTTGCGAGTAGTCAATTCCGCTTGTTTTTCAGAGGGGATTGTCGTGGTGTGATCCGCTCGATGGGTTTTAGGATCGTTGTGTGGGCCCCGCACGAGCTAGCTATGGTGAATAGTACCCTTTTCACCAGTGCTCCGTTTCGGGTGAGTAAACAGCCTATCCTGCATTTTTTTCCACATGGAACGCGATGGTGGCCTCAGTTTTGGCTTAGGAGGTGCGCAGTGTGGCGTTGTGGCGGGTCGCTTGGGTTAGCGACGTTTGGACCAGCAGTGGTTGAGGGTTCTCCCTTGGTTCGTTCCTACGAGGGTTCGTTTGGCATCACAACCTTTGTATGGGTTTGTGTTCCTCTTGTTGGGATGTTTAAGCTGTTAGAGTTGTGGTATCCCTCCGGTGGGTCCGTAGTGGATCCTCTAGCATCTTTTCCCTTGATCGGGTTCTTGGTATCGCTGTGACCGCTTATTCATGGGAGGCGATCCCCTATATAGAAGATTAACCCTGTAGGGTTTATGACATCATCAGGATTATGATCCCCTACGCGGTGGGCCGTGCTCAGTAGGGTTGTGGCATCATGGGGTATACGATCCCCTGCTCAGCATGAGGTGTATAGTAGGGTTGCAGTATCGTAGGTTATGCAATCCTCTACTTAGCGCGTGGTTTCGGTAGGGTTACGGAATCATCGGTTCGATCCCCTAAATCGCGAGTTATACCAGATAGAGTTCTGGTATCATCGTGTCCACCTTTATATGGGTGACGATCTTCTATCTGAGTTATGTGCTTCTGTCGAGTGCCAGATCGGGTTGTGGTATCCCCCAGCGGATCCTAGGTGTGATCCCCTATCTATGAGAACTACGTATGCCAGATAGGGTTGTGGTATCCCCCAGTGGACCCTGGTAGCTATCCCCAATCTGTGAGCTACGTATACCGGAGTGGGTCTTGGTATCCCCTAGAGGACCCTAGCGGTGATCCCCTATCCGAGGAGTTTTGTGGTTATGTTGTTTCAGTGATGTTTCCTCAGTGATGTTATCCGACGAGCGTGGTCTCTCGGGTGAGCTTCTGTGATGTTTGTTTGGGATCTGATGGAGTGTATCTCTCGTATGAGTGTCATCTGGGATGATAGTGATCATGGGGTGTACTCTCCTGGTTGTGGACAGTTGCTGGTGACGAGGTCGGTACCTCTTGTGGCTTGTGGCACGATCTGAGTATATCTGGATTGTTCAAGGTGTATGTATGGGCATACACCTGAGCTGAGCTGAGATGACTAGATGTGTTTAGCTGTGGATGGTCATGAGATGGATTTTCTCTCTCATCTGGGTTCCCTCTGGCTGGGTTGAGCGGACTGTAGCCTTTCAGTTGCTCCCTTGGGTTTTGGGTTTTTGGGGTGCCTACTGAGTATTTTTATACTCACCCCTCTACTGGCTTTTCCCACACATGTTTGTGTCTTGTTCAGACCACATGCCTTTCGACGGAGTCCCAGGAGGACCCGAAGGAGGCGGAGCTGAGTGAGAGAGACTGACGGGGGTGTTTGCCGGTGCGGTGCCGAGGGAGCTTTCCGGCGGGTGTTTGTGGCAACGTTCCCCTCCTTCAAAGAAGGTTGGACACTCTTTGAAGTTTTCTTTTGGTGGGGCATATTTTTCCCTTTTGTACTTCTGTTGTACTCTGGTTTGGGATAGATGTATGCATGTGTTTACTTTCAGTTTCTATATCTCTGCACTGTTTCATGGAGCTGTTTGTGGGTGCGTGTGTAGAGGTACCTTAGGCTAATGCCTCCCATGTGAGTGATAGCCTACTCGGCGCTGGTCGCCAACCCCTGGCCTATTGGAGGCGGGCTTGGGGAGTCGCGGCTCGAGCCCCATTGGGTCAGGTCGTGACAGAGTGGTATCAAAGGTGGTTCCACCTCTGGGATCTCAGAGCGTAGCTGGTCTAGCTGTGAGTTTTTTTTGGGTTGCATAGCGGCAGTGTTAGGGTGTTTCGAGCTCGGATTTCAGGCCAGAGACTCCAGTTTTGGTGCGGCATCCGACGTATCCATACACCATGACTCTGATAACCTGCCATTCGACTCGCGACATTCGTACCCTGGTCATAGGGATATAACGGTCCATGTATCATATAAGACTGGGTTTTTGGGTTTTCCTTGTCCTTCTTGCGTCAGCTTTCCAGATATACTCTTTGACTGTGGTGTGTCTTGAATGTATTTCAGGATGCCTCCACAATGACAGCCAGTGAGGGTTCCGCAGCAGGATTGTGCTGATGACCCGCCCTGTGTAGAGGCTATGGATTAGGGCGCAGGTTCTAAGGTTGCACCTCCAGGTGGACTGCCAGATGAGCAACCACCTGTCGAGCAGCTGGTTGTGCCGGCAGTGCAGGACGAGGTGGCGTGTATGCTGAGTGCCCTGAACGAGTTCCAGAGGCAGCGACCTCTGAGGTTCCGGGGTGATGCAGACCCCCAGGCAGCTGATGACTGGCTTGAGGCAGTCACCCGGGTTTTCCGCCTAGTGAGGACACCTCCAGATCAGATGGTGGTCCTAGCGGTGAGCCTTCTGCATGGTCCTTCTGGGCGATGGTGGAGTTTGGTGACGCAGTCCCATGACGAGGAGACGCTCACGAGGGTAGAGTTTGAGCGGCTCTTCAGGGAGGAGTTCTATCCGGTGATGCTGAGGTCAGTGCGGATCCAGGAGATTCTGCAGCTTCTACATGAGAGCATGACCGTTTCGGAGTACTGAGCGAGGTTTACAGACCTATCGCGCTACTCCCTGGATATGGTTCAAGACCCATTATTTGGGGCTCGGACCTTCGAGCAGGGCTTACGTAGGGACATCCGATCAGGTGTGGTTTCCTTGTGCCTGCCCACCTATGCTGGAGTGTTGGAGCGAGCGTAGGTGGTGGAATGTTTTCTGGCTGATCAGTTTCCCCCTGTTAGTGCTGGGCACTCGAGGGCTGAGACTTTTTCAGTCAGATCGACATCTGGTAGCCGACGACAGACTCAGGGTTCAGGACGAGGTCAACGTTTCAGGAGGCAACCCCAGGATGGGGGATCCGAGGCTCAGGGCTCACAGGCCAGTTTTGGTCAGCCGCAAGAGAGGTGGTGTTACGCTTGCGACGGTCGGGGACATCTTGCTAGAGATTGTCCACCCCGACGTGATGCTGAGAGGGATTCGGTCGATGGACCACCATGGCAGAGGCAGCGTCTCAAGCAAGGAGGTCCGCGGGGCGGAAGACGTGGCGGCGGAGCTGGTGCAGCAGGAGGCGGTGGTAGGCGGTACCAGTTTACACCACCACCACCCCCAGGTGGTCCACGCCAAGCTCAGGGAGCTGGTGGCCGAGGGAGAGGACAACTGCATGCCCTGGAGGCGGTCGACCCAGAGGCACCGCGGATGGATAGAGGTACACCTTGTGTCCTTTTTACTTTTCTGTAGTAGTTTGATAGACACTGTTTAGTGGTACCCTTCATTTCTGTTGCTTTCTTGAGTTTTGTTCAGGGCGTTGGTAAGTCCCTAGGTGGGTGTTGTTTGACGTGCTTCGAATGCGTGAGGAAGAGGGATCCTTCCCCCACCGAGATGCATTTTTTTATGCGATTAAAACCCTGCAGGCGAGTCAGTGCCACCTAAAGAGGATAGTATTGAGGTGTGGGGGCTGAGTCCCTCTGACTTATGTGTTCAGGCATGGGTGTTTGTTGGTGAGCCCACTGGTGTGTGAGACCCAGTTGAGAGTCAAGTCGCTTTCCTTATGCTTAGGGATTTTCGGGGATGAAAATTTCTAGGGGGGGAGGATGTAGAAACCCGAGCTTTTTTCCCTATCAGACTTAGGAATATTTCTACGAATAATTCTAGAGCTAGGCGCGAAGACGACGCGCGATTCCGAGGCCCGGTGTGCCCAGAATTAACTTTGTAAAAATATTAAGAATTTTTATACTACGCACATGGTGGGGGTGTGATATCTCCTAAATGGTAGCTCAGAACGGGAATCTGAGTGCACGGTTTCGTTCGGAACATGCGGTTTACCCTAGGAGGGGTGTTACCATTGCGGGCGCAGGCCTACGGTGGGAAACGTCACCAGGGGCGTTTTCGTTAATATATAGCCAAGTCAGTGTGCGAGCGTCGGCTCGAATAACTTCTCAACGGAGTCTCGGATGGAATATATGAGTCCGTCGTTGCGTTCAGAACGGTGCGTTTACCCTAGGGGAGACCTTACTTTTTTTCGCATCGGGCGTCGGGTCCAAGGCGGGTTTGGCGCCGGAGGGCGGCTGATATAAATATCAGCCCCCCCCCTTTATCGTTTCTTTCGACGTTCTTCGCCGCCACTCCGCCGAATCGAGCAAACGAAGCGCCCATGAGCTCGGAATTCGACAACGGATGTTCCAGGAGTGCGCATCGGAATTTATGGAGTGCGGATCTGATGCAGAACGTCGGCGTTTTTCCCGCGAGGTAGGCGGGTTTGAGTTTTAACCCTCGATCCCGTTTTTGCTGCGTTTTCCTGCAAATTGAAGCCGTAGCAGTGTAGGATGGGTCCCGAGGGTCGTGTAGACGCCTCCGGATCGCAAAACGGACCACCGGGGTGCCCCCGGTGGTCCGCAGAAGATCCGCCGGCGCCGCACCGGCGCGGTGGAGCCGCGACCACCGGCCTCCCAGCGCGTGGCGGAGGGCCGGCGGCCAGGGCGGGCCGACGGCGGCGGCCGGTCCAGCCTCTTTTGTTGTACGGGGGTCTTTAAACCCCCGTATCATGAAACCCAAGAGCCGGATTCGCACGCCGTTTGCGGCGACGCGGCCCTGATGACGAGGCGAAGCCTTCGGTGTGGGTTTGAGGGTTTGAAGGTTCGAGATCGTGGCCCGGGAGTTAGAAACGTCGTATAAAATAATAATATTTTATTATTTTACGACTTTGGGCCATTGTAACTTCTACCCGGAGTGTCTGATTGATGTTCCGTCAGTGGTGTTGTGACCCTGATGGTATGACGGACATTTTGAGATGGTTTCCGAGTGTTGGGACTGAGAACGGGGTGCGGGCCCACGAGGCCGGGTTTTGGCGTTTGTGGAGAAATGGAGCTTTTGCAACAGGAGTCCGATTTTGGCGAATGATTAGTCAATCCTATGTGTTTTTCCGAGAGGATCACAATGGTTAGATCCGTTCGGTGAGATTCGGAATCGAGGCGTGGGCCCCGCCCGAGCTAGATTCGGTGAATAGTACCTTTTTCACCGGGTGTCCATTTCGGACGAGCGAGTAGTCGATTCCGCTTGTTTTTCCGAGGGGATCGCCGTGGTGTAATCTGCTCGATGGGTTTCAGGATCGTTGTGTGGGCTCCGCACGAGCTAGCTATGGTGAATAGTGCCATTTTCACCGGTGCTCCGTTTTGGGTGAGTAAACAGCCTATCCTGCATGTTTTTTCGTGTGGAATACGATGGTGGCCTCGGTTTTGGCTTAGGAGGTGCGCAGTGTGGCATTGTGGCGGGTCGCTCGGGTTAGCGACCTTTGGACCAGCAGTGGTTGAGGGTTCTCCCTTGGTTCGTTCCTACGAGGGATCGTGTGGCATCACAACCTTCATATCGGTTTGTGATCCTCTTGATGGGATGTTTAAACAATTAGAGTTGTGGTATCCCTCCAGTTGGTCCGGAGTGGATCCTCTTGCATCTTTTCCCTAGATCAGGTTCTTGGTATCACTATTACCGCTTATTCACGGGCGACGATCCTCTATATAGAATATTAACCCCGTAGGGTTTATGGCATCATCAGGATTATGATCCCTTACGCAGTGGGCCGTGCTCAGTAGGGTTGTGGCATCACTGGTTATACGATCCCCTACTCAACATGAGGTGTATAGTAGGGTTGTGGTATCGTTGGTTATGTGATCCCCTACTTAGCACGTGGTTTCGGTAGGGTTGCGGAATCGTCGGTTCGATCCCCTACATCGCGAGTTATACCAGATAGGGTTACGGTATCGTCGTGTCCTCCTTTATATGGGCGACAATCCTCTATCTAAGTGATGTGATTCTGTCGAGCGCCATATCAGGTTGTGGTATCTCCCAGTAGATCCTGGGTGTGATCCCTTATCTGTGAGAACTATGTATGCCAGATCGGGTCATGGTATCCCCCAGCAGACCCTGGGAGTGATCCCCAATCTGTGAGCTACATATACCATATTGGGTCTTGGTATCTCTAAGTGGACCCTAGCGGCGATCCCCTATCCATGGAGTTTGGTGGTTATGTTGTTTCAGCGATGTTTCCTCAGTGATGTTATCCGACGAGCGTGGTCTCTCGAGTGAGCTTCTGAGATGTTTTTTTGGGATCTGATGGTGTGTATCTCTCGGATGAGTGTCATCTGGGATGAAAGTGATCATGGGGTGTACTATCCTGGTTGTGGACAGTTGCTGGTGACGAGGTCGGTACATCTTGTGGCTTGTGGCTTGATCTGAGTATATCTGGATTGTTCAAGGTGTATGTATGGGCATACACCTGAGCTGAGCCGAGCTGACTAGATGTGTTTATCCGAGGATGGTCAAGAGATGGTGTTTCTCTCTAGTTTGGGTTCCCTCTGGATGGGTTGAGCGGACTGTAGCCTTTTAGTTGCTCCCTTGGGTTTTGGGTTTTTGGGGTGCCTACAGAGTATGTTTATACTCACCCCTGCACGGGCTTTTCCCGCACATGTTTGTTTCTTGTGCAAACCACATGCCATTCGATGGAGTCCCAGGAGGACCCAGAGCAGGCGGAGCTGAGTGAGCGAGACTGACCGGGGTGTTTGCTGGTGCGGTGCCGAGGGAGCTTTCCGGCGGGTGTTTTTGGCAGCGTTCCCCTCCTTCAAGCAGGTTGGACACGCTTTGTAGATTTCTTTTTGTGGGCCCTATTTTTCCCTTTTGTACTTCTGTTGTACTCTGGTTTGGGCTAGATGTATTCATGCATTTACTTTTCAATTTCTATATCTCTGCACTATTGCATGGTGGTGTTTGTGGGTGCATTTGTACAGGTACCTTAGGCTAATGCCTTCCATGTGAGTGATAGCCTACTCGATGCAGGTCACCAGCCCCTGGCCTATTCGAGGCGGGCTTGGGGAGTCGCGGCTCGAGCCCCGTTGGGTCGGGTCATGAAAAATATCATAATAATAATACAGAGATAATATTTATTATCAAATAATTCCATAAATATAATCACATGATTTTTAAAATTAACCATTTATTTTAAATGTACCTAAATAATAACATTTAATTTACATAAGTAAACTTTTAATGATGTATTGTGTGATGAATGACATCTAAAACATACCATCGAGGCATTTTAACAAGACATCAGAATGAATAGAGGAGGCCTCAACTAAAAACTAATATAGTGTGTATCATTAGAGAGATTAATTTTTATGAAGGATTTGTTCTTGACATACTATAGGTACAACCATCCGATCACTAAATCATAAAACTAAACCACCATCCGGTTTCCATTCCTCAATGGTCTCCCTTCCATTTTGTTCTAAACTTACAACCAAATATTTTTCATTAGATGTTTTTTCTTCTTTGATCATTTTTTTGAGATCAAGAACAAGCGTAGATGAAAAGAAAACCGCTACATCACCTCCGTCATCACATTGCACATGCATGTCAGCTCAGACCGACATCAACTGCCATTAACCTAACGCCTCTTTCTCCAACTTAGTGTATGAAATTCTACTCAATGCATCTACCACCAAATTTCCTCTCCTCAGTGCGTACATCAAGTCAATGTAAAACATTTGGAGGTACTCCATCCACCTCCTTTTCCTCCGATTCAAATCTCATTGTGAGAAAATGTGTTTTATGATTTTGTGATATGTAAAAACAGTAAATTTCCCACCAAAGGGATAATGTCTCCATGTTTTCAAAGCATGGATGACTGCAACTAACTCAAAATCATCTATTGGGTAATACTTGTCATGAACCCTGAACTACCTTGATCCATAATCAACTAAATGGTCTCCTTGAATGAGAACACAACCTAACCCTGATCCTGAAGCATCACAATACACCACATACCCCTATACATATTTAGGTAACATCAAGATAGGTGCTTATATAAGCTGGAAATATTGTTACTGGAAAGACTTATAACATTTATTTATCCATATGAATGGATCATTATTCATTGTCAGAGCTTCCATTGGTGTAGCTAGTCATGAGAAATCATGCAAAACACATCGGTAGTAACTAGTTAGACCAAGAAAACATCATATCTCGAATGAATTATTCTGTGGTTTCCACAATATAAAGGCTTTAATCTTTTCAGGAACAATAGAAATGCCTTTCTCAGAAATGACATGGCCATGGAAACATACTTCAGGTATCCAAAAATCAAACACTGATAATTTGGCATAAATGAGATGATCACTCAAGATTTGTAACATTGTTTCCAAGGGCACCTCATGATCAGACCTTGTCATTGGATAGACCAAAATGTCTTCCACAAACACAACCACAAATGAATCTATATATTTTCCGAATTTCTGATTCATAAATGCCATGAAGAATTCAGGTGCATTTATTATACAAAAAGACATGGCTTCATATTCATAGTGGCCATGTCTACTTCTGAATGTTGTCTTTGGAATATACTCTTTATGAACTTACAATAGTTGATATCCTGATCGAGATTCAATCTTGGAGAACCACTGAGCACCCAATATTTGATCGAATAGATCATCAACGTGTGGAAGGGGATATCTATTCATTATTGTATCTTGGATAAGTTTACTATAATCAACACACATCCAATGAGTTCCATCTTATTTCTTCACAATCAAAACCGATGATTCCCATAGAGACGTACTTGGATGAATAATCACTTTGTTTTATAACTCTTCCAACTGGACATTAACTTCCAACAACTAAGTAGGTTCCATCTGGTAAGACGAAAGGGAGATTGAATTTCTCCCTAGAAAGAGATCAACTGGAATATACATTTCTCTTATAGGAGGTAACCCATACAATTCTTCAGAAAAAACTTCCATGAACTGATCCACCACTGCTGGAAGAACACTTTGCTCAACACCCTCTAATGATTCCAATAAAAACACCTCCAACTAATTTGATAACATTCCCACTTCTACTGCCAAAAAACCAGTTTCACCCTGCCTTTCATGCCTCTCTCCTCTAAAGTGATGTTTAATGCCATCGTGGGTCGTAAAATCCACTATTTGTGAATTATAGCTAAGGCGGGACTTAAACACCACCATCCAATCCATCCCCAGGTTTACATCATACCATTCTATCTCAATAAGTGAGAAATTACAAATTATCTCAACCTTTCCCACAACGATACCACATGCTCTACCCAATATGGCTCACCACTCTCTTTCACATAGAGGAGGTTGATGTTACAAAACATAAGGCATTATTTCTACCCACACACCCAACAACTCTTCCACTAGTGAAACCAAAAAAATTAGTGTGAATCACCTGTATTCCCCATGGGTACCACCATGCTTCCTCCACCCAGAGATCCCAACTGATACACCTTAGCTATAGATGATCGATTCACCATCTCTGTGTAATAACCTATACACAACACTGTTATAATTTTTTTGAACAGATTTCATTCTTTAAACCCGCTTCGAATATCCTTGCCTTCAATGACATGCTACCCGCCATCTTGGGTGCAAACCAGACTATGCTCATAAACATAGGTGCATACACCTTCACCGAGATATGCGCATGCATCAAACTGATGAAATATGTTGTGCTTTGAATTCTGAATGTATGTGGGTATAATTGTTTATTAAACAATTCCACAATGCCTTCCCACACCATTCCCTATTTTTTCCCCACTTGGACAACCAACATACACCATTGAAGAGAATGATCCTCTAGATTATATGTTTCTATCTTAACTTTCGACTCTACTGGTGTCCCCATGTATTCAAAAATTATTTTTATTCCGGATAGCCACGCCTCGGCCCTTTTCGGGTCCGAATCACCCCTAAAGATAGGTGGATCCTTCTTTAGAAACTAGGATGACTCATCAACATACATTGGATCTTTCCCTCTATTAACTATTCCCACAACCTATAATGATTTCTCTATGCTTTGGACTAACTATTGGTTCACCCGGGGGTCATGTGAAACCATGTTCTCATCGGCCACTTCTGGGTTGTCTCTACGATGCTTACCAGTTTCCATTTATAAAAAAACAACAACCACCGTCAATATCACTCTCTAGAAATTTATGGCTTAGCATTTTAAATTCTATCATATCATCTATCACAACATTTTTTTCCAAAAAAACATTTTCCATGATCAACTATTTTTGAAATCATTCAACACGATTTTTAAAAATCAAACCATTTTCAAAATACACCAAATATCATGTTTTCAAAATCATTCACTTAAAATAATTTCTACATTTTTTATTTTCAAAAATTCCCACCTTTTAGAAAATAATAAGTCATTCCTTACAATGAGATATGCAATCCTAGTGATAATTCATTTCTCTAAAATGCATACCATGCTCATTTAATTGGCTAAACCCATGACAATGAGATTTCAGACATTCTAGAAGTGTATAGAAAACACTTATGTACCCAACTCCTTGGTAACATGAAGTTCAGCATAAAAGGTTTACATACGTCCTTTTATTCCATACATTTCAAGTTCCTACAATCCTAATCCTGTCTATGATTTCGACCCATGGAATAGAAAAGAAGGAATTTCTACTCCAAGACTGGGAACATTGATGACTACTTGTTATGAAGGGACTGAAAAAGCTGATACCATTTGAAATGACCCACCAATTGTCACCGTCTTGAGAGTACATCGAGTCATTACTCGGCCTCAAGTGACATCCCCAAGATGCCAAATGCTGGAAATAAATGCCGAAGGGTTTCAAATACATGTTGGGGGATGATTTACCCTTTTAGAAGTAACCCATAAACCCCAAAAGTATAACCTAACATTAATTATATGATACATGAACAGAAAATGACAAATAAACAACGTCATATATGTCAAACCACATCAAGGAAACAACAACAGAAGACCAAAAGAGACATCAAAGTACACATTGGAATAACAACTCAAGACCCTAAAAATACACCAAAACTCAATGATCCAGAAGCTCCAAGCTCCAAGCTCCACAATCACCGAACAACCCCAATCATCACGAGGTAGTACTAAAAACATGGGAACTGTTTCCATGTCCCCTGTCTGGGAAAATAGTTTCTGCAAAAGCACCAAAGTTCCATATAAAGAGATATTATTAAACTCAGTTGGATTTCCCCAATGGCATCCATACACATGCCACAAGGATATAAGAGTTAGAAACATTTATATAAAAACATTTTATGTAATACATTTTTTCAAAAGAAGTTTATAAATAAATATAAACAATTTTCCCAAAACAAATTATAACCAAAAGCAATAGAATGATAAAGAATCAAATATTCCATCGAGTAATTTTTCCAGAAAAATTACTAAACAAGATTTAGAACCATTTCCCAAAAATTTCCTTTTTGGCATACCCAACCATTTCCCAAATCCCAATTTTGGCACACCAAACCATTTCAAAAAATCACCTTTTTGGAATACCTATCCATTTCACAAACCCATGAAACCAACCATGCATGCTACGTTATGACAGTTCCATACTCATGACCGGTTTATCGTCGATCTACCAAGTTATCATAGGGTAAATTTTTCCCATGTTCCATTAAACCTTTGGCACCGATAACTAGGTCATATTTCAACAAATCATAGTACATCTAGTTAAAATTATGCCATCAAATGTTTGTAACCATGCACAAGGTAATATTTCAACCAATCCTCTTATAGGAAAAATGAACACACACCACAATTTCCCATCAATCATGAAAAAACACCCTTTCACTAAAAGAACCTTTTTATAAAAAATTAAATTTCCACCGAAACCATTTCAATGCAAAAAATTTCAGTTCCAAATAATTTCAATAAAACTTCCTTTTTTTGAAAACCATTTACATCAAAACTATTTCAATTAAAAACCATTTCAATTCTAAAACATTTCGATAAAATTCCCTTTTTGTTGAAAACAAATACCATCTAGATCAATTCAATATCAAACCATTTCAAGAAAACATTGTTTTTTATTGAAACCCAATTTTTTATCAAACCATTTACAATTGTAGAAAATCCATAATTTAAAATCAATATTTTAAATTCAAGAAGCCAAATCACTGGCACAACAACTCACCAAGATTTCACAATTCCACTAAAACCATAAATAATCACTAATGAAGAATTATTCTATGCATTTCAAATTTATTTCCATTAAAATAACCCAATTTGAAACTAATCCAATCAATTATAACATGAGTAGTCGAGAGTGAAGCCTCATACCTTTAGGATTTTGACGAAAACCACCACGAACAATGAACGCCCAAGAAAACCATGTTGCCTATTAAAAAACCCTCCATAGATCTCTTATTCTAGCAAGACCAAGACCAATACTCATCATATTTGGCATCCCCTCAGTTAGATAAAACCATAACAGACATAGATCATTGAAAATGAGAGAAGAGGAGAAGTAGATCTATGTAGATCTATGAAACCGAACAAGAACGATGAAGAACAATCACCTACCTCAGGTATCCAGCTTTTATTCAATAAGAGAGGCCTTCAGATCACCTCCGAAATGATGGGAAGACCCTCTTTAACTTTAAGAGAAGAAACATCCCATGTTATGTCCACATAATAACTTAAATGAGGATCTTATATTCAAAATCAAGTGATATCCACTTTTATAGGATCTCATTAATGTGGCCGCACAGTTTGATCGCACGGTTAGACAAACCGTGCGCCAACTATGCGTTAGGAATTACCTCGGAAGACCCTCCACGCAAGGTTTGGATGCATGGTTAGAGAAACTTTGCTCCAACCGTGTGGAAGCTACTACCTCCAAGACCAACAAAGCACGATTTTGCAGTATGGTTTTGCAAACCGCATGTCATCCGTGCGACATTCCCCTTGCCTCAAAACATCATTCAATGTTCTCCCAAATCACTCATTCATCACCCTCAACTTTAAAACCCAGAAAACAATAAATTAAGTGTCACATACCTGAAACCATAGGTACATCAATCCCCCTAGAGCTTAAAGCACATCACATGAACGTATACCATGTAAATGGAATAGTTATTGGTCGGAAAATGACACATGGTGGCGCAGACGAAAATGGTTCGCGGAATGGGAAATAGTTTTCTTGAAACATCCCAGGTAAATAATGAATATGAAATTTCTATATATAAAAATATTTTAAAATTAATTATGATTTTTTAAAGGGATTTTATTTTCGATGTCATAAAAAACAACATGTTTCTTTTATATCTTAAGTTGCACAATAATAATATAATATTATTATTTTTAATGGTAGTTAATGCCAATCCAATATATTCGAGGGAATGAATAGAAATAAAAAAATATTATTAGACATGTTTGTTAAATGTTTTAAAATTTATCCAATAAATGTTAGAGGCTTAAAATGTGAATAAATTTAATTTTAAGCATAATATACTTTGAAATGATGATTTACCTCCTTTTAATGGAAAATCATATTTAAATATATTTTTGGTCACATTAATAATTTCATTTGACAAAATAAAATTCTTCTTTAGAATTGGCTTATAAAAATTCACATTGGGTAAAATTTTGGTATTTTTTTGATAAAATTCAACTTATAATGAAAAGTGAAAAATATTGTACTTTAATACATATATACCTTTTAATATAATTTATTTTTATTGTTAGATTAATTTTTTAATTTTATTAAAGTGAAATTAGATTATACTTTTTCCATTTAATCCAAAGTTGGTCATTGTATGAAATTTAAATTTGAAATTTGGCATAATCATGTGTCAATATTTTGATAGTTATTATTTCTTAAACACACAGTTTCTGTATTGAGAATGAGAATTAATAAAAAATTAATTAATCTAAAATCTATGTTTTGAATGTGGTAAAATATATATCATTTTTAAAATCAGAATATAAAATATATCTTGTGCTGAATTTTTGGTATTTTTCTGAAAAACCTTAATTTTTGATGAATAATGAAACCACTAAGTAGTAGTTAAAAATATAAAATTTTCATTTAAAGGAAACATACCACTTCTGTGAATTGAGTTTTGAAACTTTTACATACATGGTTTTCATTATTATGTAAAATTTGGTTTAATAAGAAGATAATAATTTTTGGAGAATAATAACTTTTTACTTTTATTTAAAGTGCTAAATATAAATAGAGTAATTCAATGTAAAAAAAATAACATAATAATAAAATATTAACATAAAACTTGCGTTAACATTATTTTATGAGCCATGGACGACCATGGGTATCCATGGGACTATTTTGGGACCCCATGAAGCCACGTAATAGTGATAACGACACTATATATTATATAATTTAAAGTAAAGACAAAAATTACACAAACAAATATCTTTTATTAAATTAATTTTTAAATGGGGTCATATAATATATATATTTGACTTTAAATATTATTTATAAAGATAAAATTATTTCCTACATCAAGGCTTATTTATAAATTGCAGTGATCAAATATATAAACTTATTTATGACTCAATAATGTTGTAGTGTTTACCTCATTAATAAATGATTTAAATAAATAATATTATAACTATTAAAATAATATACAGAACCTGTCCAATTATTATTGGATGATTTTATTTCTACCATGAGTCATATTATGTTAGTCTTTATTTAGTTTTTGTCATTTTGAAACCAAAAATAATTATATAATAAAATAATATTTTCAAACTTTCCTAAAAATCCCCTCCCCCCCCTTATAAAAGGACACCACTACTAAAACATTCCTAACTCCTCTCAATACACATGGATCATACAAGCCCTGCCCAATTATTCTCTCAAGATCTCCCTCTTCCACCTATAATGATTATCCTAGGCATAATGCACTTTGAGAAGTTAGTTTGGTGAAATCCAAATGGAGTTACACGATTTTAAGGTAACATCTTATCTTAAGTTATTTTGTTTTAGTTTCCACCGTCAACCCCCTAAAATATTATTGTTACTTTATTTTATAACAACAGAATTATACTCAATATACTAGATTGTTTAATTAAAATAATTGGAACTACACATTCACACACCTCCATCTGATATCTAAAGAACATACTATTTCGGTGGATGGAAATCTAACGCATCACGAAACATTGATTGTTCAATCATCTCCTACCATCTCTTATGGAGGTAATTATGAGGACACTATATTTTTATATGATATATAATATGTTTATTTTTTATTTAAACTTATTTATTTTTCATTTATAGAATACCTTTAGGGTTTTCATTATAGGTAAACATGATAATTTCATTTGAGGAAGTGCGGACTACCGCCCCCTCAAGGTTATATGACTCATTCATGCCATATGGGGAACATATAAAGGATGGAGTTAATTATATTATATATTATATTATATTTTAATTATTATATATTTATTTATCATTTTTTTTCATTCCAATAATTATGAAATAGAAATGGAAGTAGCGTTCATGCGTACGTACGACTTACCGTCTCCATGAATAGTGCAATTTATTTCTTACCTATAAATATTATTTAAATACATATATATACTAGATATAAATTATATATATGATATATAAATTTGGAATATCAATCTATAGATAATGGGCACCTGAACACATGTAAAACATGTAATTACAATATGTTCATTTTTTATCTCAAGTAAAAAATATCAACAAAACAACCATTATTTACATAAATTATTACAAAATGTTTATAACATGGATATAAGTGATATAAAATGAATAATAAAGTTTAAAAATGTTTTTATCAAGTAAAAATTGACTTTTTCTTATTATTCAGGAACAAAAAGGAACAAATGAGTCAAGTCGGACATGATATAAGGGGTTTCTTATCTCACTTTTAATTCTGTGAGATTTCAATTATTGAGAACTTATTTTTTGAATGTGGTGTATTTTGTACTGAAATTTGATATATATTATCCTGATGATATTTATTTTCATGTTATTATGTGATTCATTTTGTGTTTAATAAATTTTTTTCATACAACTCGATTGATTACAATGTGTTAAGGGTTTTTAATCTCACTTTTTATTCCCGTGAGAATCATGCTATATTAGCCAATATTTCCTTTTCTGTGGTGTATGTACTGCCAATGATAGTATTATTGGTGTAATATATTTTAATATATGGGTATTTACATCTTCATTATATAACCCTTCTTTCATTGGGTGTGTATTTCGTATGTTACCAGATCAGTAATGGAATTTCAAATTTTAGTTACCACTCAATTGGTGCATACATCATTGATTATTTTACTCCATGATTTTGTTTAAAATCAATATTAATTTACTTATGATGTAATTTCCACTCCCATTTTGTTGATATACATATTATACAAATAATCAATCCATTTATAAATTTTCAATTCACCAATATGAACATGATAAGAGTAATATTAACTCAATATCCATTCATTGAGTAAAACATCCAAGTAATTGGTGATGTATTTTCAAAAATAAGTTTTAATATTATCTGATTGATTTACAATGAATATCAAATCATATTTGATTTATTTATATTTTTCACACATTATTATGTTATTTATTTATCATTAATCTTAGGATACAGTTTTTTCAATGGATTTTGTATCAATTTACATTCCATTGAGACATCATTGTTGTTATTCACCAATTCCCTCTTATACGGTGTATATATTATCCTTTGTCATATTATATCATGAATCCCTTTATTCTAATGATATTTTAATGATATGTTTCATTGTTACACCTCAATTACTAGTATTAATGAGTCTCTAATATTGTTAAAATCACTTTAACTAAAATATAGTTTTAAATGTTTTCATGATTTATTCTTTTAAATCATTATCTATAATGGCCATGGTATTATGGTTTTATTTATATGGACATTACTGTTATCAAATGATAATTTATTTAAAAAATTGAATGTGGTGTGGGACACATTGATTCAAAAATATCATTTTTAAATGTTTTAAATGGTTTTGAATGTGGTTTAATAAATCATTGAATATGTATATATAATGAAATGATATGTTGGAATTTCAATGTGGAAATGTTATTTTTCCATTATTCATGTTTTATGTGTTATGAATATATTATGGTTCTTGGGGATTGTTTACATATACGGGAGGTTCTATTATAAACCTAGGGTGGGTGAGCCTGATACAATTATCCAATTAAATGGGTAACGTCAAGGAGGAAAAAGTTTTATGTTTCTCATAAGAGATTTAGGTAATATACTGGTATAAGTATTCCAACAGTACTCCCTACATAGTTATGATATCTACAATGTATGTATTTTCTTTATACCATATGTTACTATTATGATTTATGATTTTTGGGTGTTAGTCATAAATATTATGATTTCATAAGTTATGTTATGAATTAAAATTATCGTTTCATTGTTCTGTATTTATTGATAGAATAATGATTTCATTCCTTATTTTATATCCCTTTCTATTATTATTATGCTCATCCCTTCTTTTATAACTTTTTTTCTATAGGAATTAATGATGAATAAGGGTCAAGGATGAAATCAAGGAAATGTAATGATGTCTAAAACATGGAATTAGATATGTTTGATTTTTTTTATGAAAAATTGAATGTTATTAATAGTGTCTAATTGTAATATTCATGTTAATATATAATAGTATTTACCTAATTGTATATAAATAAAATCTATAAAAGATCCTCATTGAGAATTACTCATTTAATTTAATATTATGTTATGTTTAAGGATGAGTCATTATAGTTGGAATCAGAAGATGATTTAACTAACATCATATGTTTGGGTGTTCATTAAACATAAGTGACATTACCATAATGGTTCTAATTTAAGAAAGATTTATAACTGTTTTTGATAAAATTAATGGGATTAGGATAACATGAATAAGTAAATATAAATATTTAAACTTTTCATATGATATTATATGATGATTTCATAGATATACTCACACATACCATTTTGGTTTTAGTAAATGGCTAGATCTAGCAAGAACCAAAGTTATTGTGGATGTGATGAAAACTATGATGGTTTTCTGAATGAGAAACTAAATGTAATGGTAGCTACAATAATAACTCTTGTGGTAATTCTCAAACATCTATCTAAATCCCTAATTAAAAACCCAATCCTTGGTGATTTTTATAAGGCTTCATATATGCAAGAAAAAAATCCCCACGGATTTTTAGATAATAATCATAAAGGTATGTATATTAAAAAACCAATGTGTCAAGGATGTGGAATGAAACAAATAAGAAAATGATTCAATGGGATGGTAAGATTCTATAAATGTAAAAGTGAATGTCATTAATCATGATCCTACAATGGAAAAAGGAACCACCTAGTTGAATCTAGAAAGGGAATGAAGTTCTTTTGTAGGGATCAATTGAACGTTTTAATTGTGGTGTGAATGTTCATTATACAAAGAGATTTCCTATGAAGAAGGCTTGAGAATAGGATCACAAGGATCATACAAATATATGTTTACCAATACCTAATTCCATTCAAATTGAGGATGAGGAATCTGTTAATTAATAATGAAATTTATGGATTGTGTCATAACGGATGGATCGAAATTATTGAATATTAGGATATGATTAATGATTTTATTTTAAGGAAGAATTATTTTAGAATAAGTTGGAAATTAATATTTAATGGACCCAGATGAACGTTGAATGAGTAAGAAGTCTACATATATGGGATAAAATTGTTATGGTGGATTTTAGGATAGTTAAATTCATAAAAGTATTAAGGAACTTTTGATGATGGGATTACATTAGATATCTTTTTATAGTATGTATAGCCTGAATGTTTGATATATGAAAATTTTATTCAAGGAATAATTATATTTTATTTCGTGGATATAGTTATAATGAACCATTAGCGTTTATATGATCTAATAATTTGAGGCAATTACCGGTCAATACATTATGGGATACAGAATGAATGTTATTAGATAACCATTGTTGAGAAAACATGTTATCATTTTTTGATGTATTTATCTATTTTATGGGAATTTTATAAAATTATATAGTTTTTTAAAAAGGAAAACACGCTGACCACATGACAACAAGCCATGTTAGACAAAGCTGTGGGAATTGAACCCAAAACCAACATATTGCTAGGATTTATCACCTACCAATGGACTACGTGATTTCCCTGGTTAGTATGAATAATTATTTTTAGTTAGATGATTTTATGAATCAAGAAAAAGTTGATTTTGGGTTATCTATGGAAATGATTAACCTATCATGGATAATATATTATTACGATAATTACTTTTCAATATGAGACTTTAAAAGTAATTGATGTTATTTGTATATAAATATTAAGATTTATCATGGAAGACTATGTGATTAAATTCATTGGAGATTTGGGTTTCAATCATTTTTTTGATTATATTGATGAATTCTAGGTATAGTTGTTTATTGAATGGGATTTGTTGAACATTGGGTATTTATTGACAAATTTTAGAGATTAAGAGTTGTTTTACTTTTTGTAAAAGATTATCCTTTTTGGGGATTATCTGATCTTCTACTAACCATTTTGGTATTGGTTAATGTATAAATACATGGGAAAAATATAGTTCATTTTTTGTGGATTTTCTGATTTCCTAGATGTTGATTATATATTTTTTAACTTGAACAAGTCATCTTGAATACTCATCGTCTGATGAAAAAAATTAGTTTGTGATTGTAATTTAGTAATGGATGACAATATACATTACAAGTATGTATGTTACCTTATGTTTTTAGTTATGTTCATAAATAAATTCTTCTACATTATGAAAAGTATCTTAAAACAAAAACAATTTTTATTAAATATTCCTACAGGGGAATCGAAGACTGTTTAACCCATCATAGGTTTGTGATTTTCTGGTGGTTAACATTCTCCTAATCATGATTTCTATCACAAACCACGAGAACATGAAGGTTTGTTTTATCCTCCATATCCATATTTTCATGGAATCCTAGTGACATTGGTCTAGGGGGGCCTTTGAACTTCTCATCCTTTATTTTAATGTGATAGATTTGTTGACTCTTTTTCTGATGTGTGACTTTCAATGAAGTTTCAGAGCCCAATTTTGAAATTGAGAGGACACAATTTCCAAAAGGGGGGAAGGATGTAGCATTCGATGTAAATAAAGAACATGAAATTTTCATATTTATTAATATTTGTTAACTAATTATTAATTTTACTTTAATGGGGATTCTATGTTCGATGGTATACCCGACACAAAACAACATGTTTCATTGAAATCATACAATAAACAATAACAAAATAATATTATTATTTTAAATTGTAGTTATTGATTAGACATTCTATTGGTGGGAATGAACAGAACGAACTAAAATATGATTATACATGTCGTTAAATATTTTTACCTTTATCCAATTAATGTTAGAGGCTTAAAATTTGAATGAATTTAATTTTATGTGTAATTTACTATAAAAGGTTGATTTACAACCATTAAATTGAAAAACCTTATTAAATCTAGTTTTGGTCACTTTTATATGATCTATGTGGCAAACACATTCTTCTTTATAATTGTGACTTCATAATTCACTTTGGGAATTTTTTTTGTATTTTTCTCATAAAATTAATTTTAAATGAATTGTTAAAAATATGGTATTTTAATTTCATTGTACATATTAATCAAATTAATTAATATAGATATATTTTCTTTTTAATTGGTTTTAACATAAAATTAGATTATACATTTACCATTTCATCCGATGTTGGACATTAGAAGAAATTTCTTTTTGAAATTTGACATAAACAACTGTCAATCTGATGATAGTTATTATATCATTAAAACACGCTTTTTGTTTTGACAATGTGATTTAAATTTAAATTAATTAATCAAACTTATAAGTTGTAAATTTCGTAAAATAAACACAATTTTTTAATTTAGAATTTAAAATATATAATAGGATGAATTTTGTGTATTTTTCTTAAAAACATCAATTTATGATGAATAATGAAACAACTTAGTCTTTAAAAATCTGACTTTTTTCATTTAAATGAAATTTACCACTTATATGAATTGAATTTTGAAAATTTGATATACATGATAGTTATTGGTAAGTAAAATTTATTTTAATAAGATGAAAATATTTTTTGGTGAATAGTATCATTAGACTTTTATTTAACGCAGTTAAAGGAAAATAAAATAATTTAATGTAAAAAATATCATAATAAAAAAAATTACGTCAAAAATTTCTTTGACCATATAATATGAGTCATGGATTACCATGTGAATCCTTGGGTATATTTCTGGACTCCAGGGAGCCACTTACAATTGATAATGACACTTTATATTAATTAATGTCAAGTAAAGGAAAAAATTACATAAAAAATATGATTTAGTAAAAAAAAATTATATGGGGTTATATAAGTTATTTCATCAAATATAAATATTATTTTAAAATAAAAAATTATTTCCTATGTCATGACATTTTTTTATATTTTTTAGAGATAAATAATATCAAATTATTTATGACTCAATAATGATTCTGTGTTTACCTGATTAATAAATGATTTAAATAAATAAGATTATAAAGATTAAAATAATATCCATAACCTATCCAATTCTTATTGGGTGATTTTATTTAGACCATGAGTCACCTTATCTTTTACATTAATTAGTTTTCGACATTTTTAAATATAATATAATTATACAATAAAATAATATTTTCACACTTTCCTAAAGAGCACCTCCTCACCCTTATTAAAGGACACCACTTCTAACACATTACTCGCACCTCTCAAGACCATTGGCTCGTCCAACCCCATTCAATATAAGTTTTCAAGATCCCTATTTTCCTCCTAGAAGCCTAATCTTTGGTAGAAGGCACTTCAAGAAGTCCTTTTGGTTCAGACCAAAAAATGTTACCCGATTTAATGGTAACATATTATCTAATGTTATTTTGTTTTATTTTCATTCTCCATCCCCCTAATAAAATTATATTAATTTATTTTATGATGAAATAATTATAATAAATATACTAGTTTATTTTATTAGAATTATTATATCTACACTTACACACACCTCATCTAATGTGTAAAGAACATATTGTTTCTGTGGACGACAAACTAGCGTATCTTCAAAATGATGATAGTTCAATCATTTATTAGATCTTATTATGGTGAAAATTAAGATAAAAATATATTTATATATTATATATATTATTTTTATTTTTATTTATTCTTTTTTGTTTTTAATTTATAAAATACCTTTATGGTTTCCATTATGGGAAATCGCGATAATTTAATTTGAGTAAGTGCAGACTACTGCCCACTCAATGTGATATGACTCGTTCTTTCCATACGTGTGATGTATAAAGGTTGGAGTTAAGGAAATTAAATATTATATTAAAATTTAATTATAATATACCTATCTATCATTATGTTTTCATTCCATTAAACATGAAATAGAAATGTAAGTACCGTTCATGCGTACGTATGTCTTACCGTCTACATGAACGGTGCATTTCTTTTCTTTTCTCTAAATCTTATGTAAATACATACATATATATATATATATATGATATATATGAAATATATAATATATATGATTTATAAATCATTAATATCATTCTATAGACAATGGAATATTGACAACATGGATAACTTTTAATTATAAGGTGCTCATTTTGGACTCATGTTCCAAATATCAACAAAACAACCATTATTAACATAAATGATTACATAATGTTTATAACAACGAAATATGTGATATAAAATGAATAATAAAATTTATAATGGTTCTTAATCAAGTATAAATTATCTTATGTATATGATTCAAAAATAATATGGAACTACAAAGTCAAATCAGACACGAGGTAAGGGGTTTCTCATCTCACTTTATATTCTATGAGATTTTCATTGTTCACAACTTATTTATTTCATGTGGTGTATTTAGTACTACCATTTGATATATATTATCAGGATTATCTTTATATTCAATATATAATGTGATTCATTTGTAGTTTATTAACTTTTTTTCATAGGACACGAATGATTACAACGTTGTAAGGGTTTTTAATCTCACTTTTTATTCTTGTGAGATTCATGCTATATTATCCACTATATCCTATTCTGTAGTGTATGCACTATCTATGATTGCATTATTGATGTAATATACATTAATTTATGGGTATTTACGTCTTCATTTTATGATACTACTTTCATGGGGTGTATGTTTCGTAAGTTAACAAATCGTTAAGGGAATTTCAAATATCAATTTTCACTCATTGGTTTATGAATCTTCATTGATTATTTTACTCAAATATTTTGGTTAAAATCTATATTTATTTAGATATGTATTAATTTCCACTCCAGCTTTTGTGTATATACTTCTAATACACATAATTAATCCATTGATAAATTCTTATGTCTATGATATGATCTTGATAAGAGTAATTTTTACTCAATTTCCATTCACTGAGTTTAACATCCAAGTCATTGTTGTTGTTATTACAAAAAAATGTTTTAATTTTCTCTAATTGATTTACAATAATTATCCAATCATATTGAGTTTTTTTATATTTTCCACACATTATTACGTAATTGATTTATTCTTATTCTTACAATACAATTTTTATAAGGGATTTTGTCTCAAGTTATATACCATTGAGACTTAATTATTGTTAGGAACAAATTTACTCTTATATGGGTTTTATAATGTCCTTTGGGATATTATATTATTAATCTATTTATTCTCATGATACTATAAATTTCATATTAAATTTTATTCCCAAATTATTTGTATTCACGAGCCTCTCAATTTGTTAAAAAATCTTTAACAACAATATAGTTTTCATTGTTTTAAATACTTATTCTTATAAATCATTAACATTAATGTCGATGATTTTATGGATCTATTTATATATAAATTAAATTTTTAAAATTTTAAAATTTTTAAAATTTTCAAAGTTGTATGGGACACATTGATTCAAAAATATAATTATTAAATTTTAAATCGTTTTGTAAGTGGTTTGATAAAGTATTTTTTATTTCAATATCTAGGAATGATATGTTGTGATTTCAATATGGAAATGTTTTATTTCCTTTATTCTTGTTTTTAGGGTTTTGAATATGTTATGGTTCTTGGAAATTGTTTACGTATACAGGTGGTTCCATGATAAACCAAGGGTGGGTGTGTCCGAGATATCTCTCCAATGCATTGGGTTACATGATAGAAGTAAACGTTAATGTTTCTCCTATTAGATTTAGGGAATATACTGTGATGGGTGTTTCAAAGTAACTCCATAAATAGTTAGGATAACTACAATGTAAGTATTTTATGTATACCAATAGTTACCTTTATGATTTATGATTTCTATGAGTTATCCATAAATCAGATGATTTCTGAATATATGTTTTGACTGAGGAGTACGGTTCCATTGTTTTGTATTTATTGATGTGATAATGTTTTCATTCGTTATTTTATATCCTTTACTGTGATTTTCATTCTCATCCCATGCTTGTGAAATGTTTTCCTCAAGAAATAATGATGAATATGGTTCATGGATTAGATCCAGGAAATTTCATGATGTCTAAAACAGAGATCTAGACATGTTTCTTTTTTATTTAATGAAACGATGTATATTGTGTGGTAGTGTCTAATTGTAATATAAGAGATGATATGTAATAGTTATGGATTAATTATCTACAAAAATAACCTTGAAAAGATCATATATGTGAATTATTCATTTAATTCATGATTATATAAGGATTAAGGCCGAGTCTATATATTATTAGTGATGGTTTGTGGTTCATGTCGAGTCACATAGATCATCTGAGGTGAATAGATCATTGGATTGGGGTTCGTTCATGAAAATGAGGCAGTTTTTTTTTGAGATGTAGTGAATGGTGTCATTTTAAGAAACAAGGTGGTGATTTGTGTCCCCGCGGAGGGATAATTGTTGTATATGGACCACATAGGGATTCAGTTTATAGGAGACACACATTACGTGGAAAAAGAAGTTCCATATAAAATATTTGTTAGATATTATTTTTTTGGATTATTGTTATCTATTTTGATATATAAGGGGATATATTAATATCATTTTAGGGAGAGAATAAGATTAAATTAATACCAAGAGGATTTTGGGGAAATCATGAGTTGTTCATGGATAAAAAGCCTTAAAAGAATTAACTAATAATAAACTTAGATTTATGTGATTTAGATAAATGTTCATGGAACATAGTACATAGAGGTAAAACCAGGTCCATGGAGTACAAGTAGAACACAATGAAAGATAATAGTATGTGCAGTATGGTAATATGTGGAACAGTTGTGGAATGCAGAACATGGGAGGTTCGTAGTATGAGATAAGAGTATGTAGTACACAAATGAGGTTTTCAAAAGCTTTATGAAAACATGTTCATCCTTTGATGGTTTGTGAATGTTTTATGCGGTACAAAATAGTATTTGAAGAATGAAGTCCAGTTTGCAGAAGATTTGTTAGTGAAAAAACACTACATTGAATATTATACTACCCTCATATGGAAAATCTAGACATCGGCAAATATTATTTCTACTGTATAGAATTCATGATTTAATGTTCTCCCATTGAAGCGACGTCCATGATGATAAACATATTTAATTTTATTTCTAACATAGTGATCTAGGGGGTGTCAAGAAAAGATATATAATGGATTTAGTTTTCTATCAATGAAAACCTCTAAGTCCACTAGCATTGGAATTGATTTTACAATTCAAAATATTTGTACTTCACAACTAGTGATGATTAGTGGAAATTATTACATCTGACAACCTATTGGTGTATTCCTGTTAGACAGATTCCTGAGTGGTGAACAATGTATAATTGTTGTTTTTTCATTGTATGGGATTGTTTGTTTTATACTCATTCCCATTTGATAGTTTTAATAGGATACTACCAACGTTGGAATATGATCCATAAGTTTAAATGAAAATATTGACACCCTAATTCACCCCTACCCTCTGAGGGATTTCAAGGGTCATTTACACCATATGTACCAACATCATGTGTGGTAGTATAAAATGAAATTACTATAAACTTATGTTTCTGATAATGATGACTTCTCGACTATGTAAGAAACATGATAATCACATTAGAAAAATGGAGAAACTCATTTAAGACAAATCATCTAACCTTGGAATGAAAAAATGAGAAATAATTCTTCATTCATTCATGACTCATTTCATTATTTTCTCTAACCATGTGGCCAATGTCACCACATTAGTATCACATTCATGATCCGGAAAAACAATAAAAAAATGTATTTTTAACAAATTTATCATTTTTTAGACTTACTAGTAGAATTCCTTGTTGTTTTGTTCTCCATGTCCTCTCACATTATTTTTTAATATTTTTTACATCTTGTGGAATAGGTGATTAGATAAACTCCATATCATCATAATCTCATATAAACCTATTGTCATTAATTATAATTTTTCATGATGAAAAATATTTTAATAGATATGATTTCAATTCAGTTTAAAATTTATTATTTTTAATATTAATGCCTTAAATATTAGTTAATAAATACTTAGATAACAACATTAAATAATATTCAGATGATGACACTGAATCATTCTATTTTATACTCAAATCCATGAATTTATATTCTACACTAATATGGACAACCTTATAGAATCCTTTCTAATTTAAAATAATCTTAAATTTATCCAATTCCATGGAATCATGATGGGAATTACCTAGAGAATCATTAAATAGAGAACAACATAGATCAATGAAAAGTTTAGGATGATAACTACATAGGGTTAACATTTGACCTTCCAATCATCCAATGACATCAAATATATTATCATGTTCACTTATAACTCAATATTCTTTTATAGTGTTTGTTCATCTAATATATGATTTTTGATTAATTATCCTGCAATTATCCACAACATAAAATTCCAATCATGGTAATTTGGTTCTTCCCTAGTGTCGACACCATCACCATTTATATCATGTGTTAGTTGATATATCACTTCAAGAAACTATTGTGATCCAAAAAAAACCATTTAATGATGATTATTTTAAAGGATATATTCCTCTTGGTTCCCTCCAAAAATATCTTCTATGTTTCCATTATGAAAAACCATTCACAAAAAATAATATTTATATGATTAATCATGTTTGCATTCAAATGAAAACTCACAATGCCATTGCATCGATGTAAAATCATTCAAAAAAATTATATAATCATTGTTATAACAATTAATGAATTTTATAATTACTAATGGTACATTCTATAATGAAATAACCTTAAAAAATAAATAAAATTACTTTTTATTTAAAATAATTCAATCACATAAATTTGATGAAATTTTTAGTTGGACAGGGTTAATGATTTACGACCTAAATAATATATGATAAATAATTTAAAATTAAATGTGAAACATAATATTAGTATTAATGTTATTCAATAATTAATTTTTTTAATAAAAATAATTATTTTTTATCACACAAAATTAAAAGGATTTATAATTTGACTTCTTCCATTTCCCTATGCATCCTTAATCCCAATGATTATTTTGAATGTGTTATTAGCAAAAAAGTTAATTAAGGGACATAAAAAAGAATAAAAACCATTAATAATGTGAAAGATATTAAAAATAATATAATCATTTCTTAAACATTAATTTCATTATAGTGTATGAAGTAAAACACATTAAAATGATAAAATCATACATGTTTTTAAAAAATAATTAAATTAAATCCCATATAAATCAATTAAAACACCGTGATTTTTATTTTAGAATCGTATTTGTAAAACCCATTCATGTACCATTTATTTTGAATATCCACGAGGTAGAATTCAAAAAAAAATCATTATACAAAGAAGATGAGAGATGTAATGTGTCTAACTTAGATTATAACTTATATGATGATCACATAGTTTTGATGAGATATAATGGTGATCAAAAATTATTTTAACCCATATTGTGATCAACTATTACAAATAATTCAGATTAAAACATCATATAATATATTTTGAGCTACCCCATTTAATATAACAATGATGTAACATATCATGAAGAAAACATTTTATGCATGAAACCCTTTGAAAAACACTTTTAAATCCATATGAATTAGACATCCAAATAAAATTTTCATTTTATATTATAAACATATAATTAAAACAATTATAATCAAATAAATGGAAATATTGGATTTCATTGACTTAGAAATTAATCCTTGAAATGGAATATAGAAAATTAATAATTCATAGGGAAGTTTAAAAAGCCCATTTTTTATTGTACATATTTAAAATGACATTCATTTTTCATTTTTGAATATGTATTTTATAAAAAATGGAAAACTATTTCTTATTAATCCATTGATAATTTAATTAATAGTTAAACTAAATGTATGATATAAATATTTTATGTACCTATAATATTTTTTCATTTCGTAATTTAACACATAAATTTAAAAGATAGAGTTTGGAAGGGTGAAATTAAGGGTAATATTTTTAAATAAAAATCCATTATCACTTTTGGAAATATTTGAAAATTTATTAACATGAAATTGACAAAAATAAAAAATATAAAAATACCCTGAAATTATAAAATCACATGATATAAAATTTTAATGGGGGAAGTCTATATGATATTAAAAATGTTATCAGTTTATAATATCAAAATATTTCTTAATAAATTGAAATTTGAGATGAATTCCCTTACCATGAGGTCAAATTATCGTTCATGTCTTTCTTATTCTAAATAATAAAATAATGCCAATTATTTAATTTCATGATAATAATTTTTATGATTATTATTTATTTTATTTCACTTACAACAATGTTGTATACACATTCGTAATTAATTATGTTTTCATTTGATGTTTTGACTATATTCGACTAATGTATCCAAAATGACTTTGTTTTGTTGCCTATGCTAAAATAGGTACTTATTAAAAAATATCTCTAAAAATAATTAAGATATATTTATCATATTTATAAATAAATTATAGATTTAATAGAAACTTTTAAAGAATGTTATTTGGAATTTAATACATTATAATCATGGAGACGGTTGGTTGTGATATCACTTGAATAATTTATCCATTTTTATAAAAAAATATAAAAATAATGAGTTATTTTATAATCTCAAAAAATATAATCATATCTTAAATATAATATTATTTATTTCAATATTTTATGAAATATCATCCATATGAATTATTGAGGAAGAAAGATGCACAACACTTCATGGGAGGTGGATGTACACTAGTAGAATGAATGACATTATCATTTTCCAGTGAGTGGAAAAGCCTAAAAGAGAAAGATATATTATAATTTGATAATGATAAATAATTTAAAAATACCATAACAGTTTCATTTATTTCACATTTAAGATTTATATTTTCCATTATTATTATCATTTATAGTGTTAGTGAATGATAAATCTCATCTCTTCTGGTGATGGTAGAACATAATACAGATGAATGATTTTACCATATCACCTATGGAATGAAATTTAATGAGAAGATTATACAGAATGAATCCATAATTATAATAATAAATATAAATCACATATTTTCTTTATATCTGTCATCATACCCAAACGAGATATATGTTAAAGGATAAAACAAATGACATTTGTTCGGGAGGTGATAGATCACCACACACACGAATGAGGATTTCAAAACCCATTTAAAAGAATATTATATTAATCTTTTATATTATAATAATAAAATAAAATCTATGTAATGTTATATTTTTAAGATATTATATAACCATGGTGTAAGAATAATTTATAGTGGGAAGAATGAATAAAAATACACATATTGAAAAATGATACATCTTCATCGGTTAAATTATTTTGTTTTATACTAGTGAACTATATTGTTTTAATTTATTCCAAAAATATATATTACTTTATATGAGTCTAGAATTTGGAATCGTATTTTAGAAATATTTTCCTAACTAATTGTGTTCCAATTTCTCAAGAAGAGTAGACCAGGAGTGGCCATATAAAATTACATCGGAGTGGAATTTTTATATAATTAATAAAAAATGGGAGGTAACTCTCAAATCAATTGAATCCAAACAATATTAATAATATAATTATTTTTTGATGTAGTATTGAAAAATATACACTAGATAAAAAAGTTATTTTTTATATTGGTATTCCTTATCCGTTATGTTTACCCAATTTTTCACTAATACATGTAACCATTGGGACTTGTATTTACCCTTTACCTAAAAAAATTATCCATAACTAAAAATGAATTTAAAATTATTATATAATTTATAACTACTTTTTTTAATATAAAATCCAATTTTTTATATAAAAGGTACTTTTTTGTGGAAATTAATTTCAACACTTGTGCATCTGACATGAAAAACACGTTTTAACTGTACTCAGGATAATTAAATTTTGAATATTCTCAGGAATAATTATTGTATATAATTAATATAAAACTATTATAAATTTTGATAAATTTATATTATAATAATGGAACCCATTTCTCCAAATTAAATCTTCCAATGTGAATAATATAATGTAAAACAAAACGCATTGACGCGGTGGAAATTGTGTTTTCGAGTAGAGTATTTTTACGAAAAAAATATGATTTTATAATAACTATATGAATAATTATTATTATTAATATATAAAACTAAATTAATTGTTATTGATATATATTAATTAAATTTCCTTTAATATAATATTTATAATTTATATTATTATCTATTTGAAAAGGATACATATTATGCATTTTATAATTTTTTGTAGGAAAATTATTTTTTTAAATATAAAAGTAAATTGTTTCTAAATTACAATATAAACTATATTAAAATAAATTTTGGTTCGATAAACAGATATAAAATTAGTTTATTTTTATAAAATAAAAATCCGAATGTAATGGTACATTTAAATGATATATATTATCTAAGTGAATTCATATTTTTTTTAAACTCATTATTTTTCACTATTGTGTAATGAAATAATATTTCATGAAAAAATACCCAACAGAACATAAAGAAATTTTTTATATAATTATTTCAAAAAATAATTTCATTTTATCAATTTAATTGTATAATTTTTATAATAATTTTTATAATATTTCATACAGAAAAATATTAATTTTTATAAATATATACAATTTTAACAAAATAACACCACATATCTATAATTTTATATATTTTTCACTTTGTATTTATCATTGATTTATTTTCTATATATACATATATATAAAATAAATTATTTAATACATTTTATAATAAAAAATTAAAAATTGATGTTATAATGGCTATATATTTCGTGTGTTATTCAATCTCAGTGACACATTTATTTTAAACTACAAAGATTAAATTTACGGAGGTTATTTCAACCACAATCTACTTATCTAATAAAATTTCATAAAAATGAATTATATCATTTTCTCTTGGCATGTAACATTGAATTATAGTATTTTAGATTCTTGTCAAATTCGATATTAAACATAGTTTTCAATCATTAATTGTCTTGGTGTTATATTCATCACATTCAAACATGAAAAAAATGAATGTTCCATTAAAGAAATTGCAAGACATTGGTTTGAAATATGGATGTCCAATGAGTGTTTTAAATGTTTTGTTCCATTTTTATCTATTATAAGATTTTTTTAACCCCATGTTAAGACCATTTTAACCTTAAAATGATAATTAATTTTAATAATTTTTACTATTCATTTGGACCAAAAAATCATATGGACTTTTTAGATAAAATAAAATTTGATAATTCCAAAAATATAAATCATTTTTACAATTTAAATTTAAATATGTGTGATATTTGAATTTAAAATTAATCATGTATACTTTAAGTGATTTTTTTTATAGGAAAGTGTTTTAATTAATTAATTTTTTTTATTCAAAATGAAATACTAAATTTATTAAAATTACCATACCAAAATAAAAAATAATATAATTTATGTAATTTCCCAATAAAAAAATTAAATATATTATTTAACCTTTTGAGTAATTTTTACCAAATGACAATTTTTTTATTAAACATCAATATTATTCAATAGTTATAAAAATATTAAATATTTTACTAAAATCAAAAATATTAACCCTCTAATGATTCATAAATTCTTATGGATTTTTTTTGATTTTTTTTTAAAAAAATTTGTTATATTTGGTTAAAATTAATTATAAAATATGTGTACAAAGAGTGAGTAAAATACCTATTATAGATATTTAGTTATCCATAATTCAAATCGTATACATTTAAGTGAATCCTTTTTTACTTCTAGGAAATATATAAAAATTAAATATATTTTTTACATGTTGAATCCATACATATTGAATAAATTTGTTAGTAATATTAAAACTCATCAACTCAACAGTAGTGTTCTAATAGTATTTTATAATAATAACAGTTTAATAGATTATTATATTTCATTTATCCAAGGGTTGAATTCATCACATGATATCAATGTGAAATAATTTTATTAAAACTTAATTCATCATAAATTATTTGGAGACTATATTATATTTTAATCATGTTTTCGATTATCATATATGTTATCCAATGTTTTTTTTCTATTTTAAAATCATGATGTGTTACATTATACCACCTTAAATAAATTATAACCTCACAATTCAAACATGATTTTATTAATAATGAATTTCAGATTTTATAATAACCTTCATCGCATCCTATATTTATTAGAAGGGTTAACAAATATACCTTTGAAAATATCTAAATGGATTCTTGATAATGATATAGAAAAATTGCAATATTTTGTTTCCTGGTAAGAGAATAAATGTGGAATGTAAATACATGGAAATAGAAGAAAAGCATAAATAATTTAATATATTTTTTATTTAAAAGATCAAATGATATTGGGTTATCTAGGGTATGTTGTGGACCACAAAACCATGTGAAAATAATGTTTGAAAATATCATCATTTCAGCATAAATTAATTTTTAGGAAAAACATTTTTTTGAATAATCTTTTTCTAGAATTGAAGATTTGTTTTAATATCTATGAATATAACTATGTATACAATTTTGATATTAATATATTTCGAAAAACAAAATTCATTATTGGATTGTGTATTGACCAATTACTATATTCCATTCATTCTACATGATTTGTATATCAAAAATGATTTGTTGTGCCTCAAGAGAATTTAAAATATCTATATAATGACATGCCATTGCATTTATCATATGAGAATAATCACATAAAAAAATATATAACATGTTATCCATAAAAAATATTTTTCATAATAATTTACATATATGATTATCCTTGAGACACATCCCAAATATTTCTTCCCAAATTTAAATTCCAATTGTTTTTATCGATGTTCATCAAATCTAAATTATATTCAACATAAAATATATATTTATTATTAATGTCAAACTGAAGGTTTTATTTTACCATGATAAAAATACATTATGAAAATATGAATTTTCCCAAAAGTAAAATCACAGGTTGAATGATATATTTTACCAATGAATACTACATGAAAAATCCAGAATAAATGACATAATTGATCAGTCCTAAAAAAATCCCAATGTCTCCATCAGTATACCATTAAATTATGTTTATTATCTCATAATATTTAATATATTAAGGTTTTTACTCATTAATAATATTTTTTAAAATATGATCATAGTTTCACTAAATCACATTTCTCGGTCGTCAATACAATTTACTATATTCTTTCAAATCCATTTTGAAATAGTACTCCAGTAAAATAATTTTATAATTAATTAGTTTAATAACAATAATAATAATGATATAATATAAATATTAATTATTTCTGAAACCCAAAAACATAACAATTAATCATTCTACTTAATCTACTATAATTCTATATACTGGATTATTTTCCTTAGCTTATTTAATGGTATATTCCATTGACATTTGGGGTATTCAATATCCCAATGCCATGCCTCCATATTACTGAATCCATGAACATTGGAAATTTTTTTCATTCCATCAATATAACAAGAATGTTGGCCTCTATCTCCAATATTTTTTGAATCTATACTTAATCTAAATAATGTACAAGAGTGTTTATTACCAAATTATTTACATGTAGGAAAATATTTATTTCCCTTATTCTACTTATATATATATATATTTATTTTATGTACACTTCTTCTATAGTGTGTTGTAAAAACCATAATAAATATAAAAATAAAATATATTTCATTATAACACACAATATGATGTTTTTATTGATTATAATGCATAGGATACTAGTACCATAGAAATACATCATTAAAATCATAAATGAAAACATGATAATTAATATTTAGATTATGTGAATTTATATATTTACCATTACTCAATCAATTTTCATTATCAAAAATAAAAAATATATATTAGATCTCAAAATTTTAAAAGATATTAAATAATCCTATAAATTTTAAAACATAGAGAAAAAATTGATTGATTAATTAATAGTTAATATTCTAACCATAAATATTGTATCTCTATGGATATTTTTTTTATAATTCAAAATAATGGTATATAATGAAAATATGTTTTCTACTAAAAATAAATATAACGATCGATACATTTAATAAAGATAATTCTTCATAATCTAACAAATTGGTTATATGTTTAATGGTTAAATAAAATATATACACTTCCGTGGTTTTATGATTCTAGATTTTAATATATTTTTATGGATTGTTACTATTTCTAATATATCCATTGAACAATGATCTCATGATTAGTATAAATATAGGGCTCTTGTAAATCAAATTTATTAAAAAAATGAAGTGATGTCCTTATCCTATTGAATTAATCTATACGAAGCGCATTTTTCAGATCTCGGAAAAGAGGTAGCGTCATTGGGAATCTCTCATGACGAATCCCAAGAGGATCATCAACACCTTAATCATTAACCAAACCGTCTATAGGATAAGTGGATGTTAATATTTATTACCACCCTAGAGATGTTATATGAGACACCCCAAAAGTCTATCACCATAAAACACCTTATACATAGGCCATATGCTGGTGTTATAAGGTCCTCTTTAAAAATTCCCCAGGACTATGATTATTTTCATTAGTTTCGTATAGAGAATATACATTAATTTTATTATTATAAATTTTTAAATGGGTTTTAAAGAAAAATAGTATTTTTGGTAAATATTAGAGTACAATTAAGAAATATATTTTGATGAATTAATGGATCTTTTATTTAAATAATACTTTAACCAAATATTATAATGAATTAATTTTTATTAAATATAAATGATTTTATATTTTTTATGGATACAATTGAATTTTTATTAACGTTTGAATGGTGTTTTTGTCAAAACCCATGAATTTTTTATAATTTTATTTTTTATTTTATAAGTGAAAATTGACATATTTGGGAAATTAATTAGATAAAATGAAAATTATTTTTGGATTCAAGGCATCAAAATTATCTAAAGGTTAATTATTCATAATTTTCTATGACAGTCAAATTTTAGAGTAAAAATTAAATACGATTTAAATATATAATGGGGTTTGTGAAATCATAACAACACAAAAGAGATATAATAAAACACAATAATGGGATATTTGGACAATATATGTTTTACATTTAAAATATTTTGATTTTATAATTTTTGTATTTATTTAACGGTGCATTAGTGGACTCTCCATGACATATAAAATATTTTAGCTTTTTGAAATGGTTTCCTTGATTGTGTGACTCACCTCAACATAAGAAAGCTTAATATTGTAATAAGTTCAGACTTTTGACATAAAAAATAACTTTTTCCACTTCTCTTTGGAATAAAAAATTGAAAAACTAGGGTTGGTTAGTGGTTATGAATATTTAACTATATCAAATCAAAATCCTATGTTTGTGAAATATTAATGAATAACCCTTTATTCCATAATGAACACACCCATGTTCCCCATTCTATTCACTGAAATCCCATTGAGAACGACCCTACTCTTCCCTCCTCTCTCTATAATCCTCCGAAGTCACCCCAATGTCCCATGAAGCATCTCCCAATCCTCTCCCATTCTATTGTGATAACACTTCAAATAATTTGATCCCCACTTTCTGTCATTACTTATTCATGTCCACATTTCCTTATATTTATTCCCATTTATTTTCAATTAAAATGTAGGGGTATGATTTCAAACCTCCCCTATATATCATTCCCTGTGTTTGAATGATTAGATACCCCATTCTCTCTCACTAGTGCCTCATATGTACACATGATACCATTCCAAAATTTCATAATGGATTTAACTCTCCACATTTACATTTAATCATTTCTTGATTATTTTTCATCTATATTGAATTAAATATGTTTGGATATTATCTTCCATGACTAAAATACTATCCATTTCTGGTAAAAATGATTAATGAACCATTTCATTCTCATAAACAAATTTTCTTATTTCTATATGATGTTATTATGCTACCGAAGTTACTCAAAAATTTACATGCCAAAATCATTGTGTTGGTTAATACCATACTAATATCCCTATTAAGGTTATTCATCATTATTCATATTACTTGTATATTTAGTACATACATTTATGTATTCTACACCTGTTATTCATCGAATAAATTATGATGTTTAATGAATCTTTGATGTACAATCTATGTTACACAAATATGTATAAAATGAAATGATTATAAAGGGTGATCCTTGATAGTTCTCCAATTCATTGGAAAAAGATTTGTATCATGATATATCATGAGATATTAGGGTTTTATCATGAAAATTTATGTTCAATAACTTTTTACACATTCTAATTCATGAGAAATTAGGGTTTACTTATGCTCAATGTGAAATGAGCCTTGGATCATATAAATATCATGATAAATTTTTTTTCACACCTCTATTTTATGATAATCCTGCAATATCTTAACATTGTGTTGATTTATTTTTATGCTAAATTGATATTCCTATTTCTTAACATGTATTTTATTCTTTAGGTTTATCCTTTTTTACATTCTTATTTTTCATTATATCTCACCATTTTCTTATGTTTCTCCGCAGGTTATCCCATGCAATGATATGTATGAAGGAATGTTGCGGTCATGTAAAAGGAGATTTAAATAATTAAATTTTATTTTTTGTTTTATTTCATTTTCTAGTGCTATTAATTTCCCAAGACACTATACCTCTCAATCCTTGTAGTTTTATTATGTTCATTTTTATGTAATAAATCATTCATAACCGTGTAATAATGAGAGGTGTTGTTATAGTTGGTATCTACAAATATTTTTAGTTTTTTGGGTATTAGGACTAGAAAACCATATTGAATGAATTAGGATAATAGTATGTATAATAATAAAATCCCTAAATTTGGGTCAGTATAGAGTATGTGGTTTATCATGAAAATACACCCTTTATTAGATACAAACATGTAGAGGTGGATATTGAAATGATTTATCAAGGGGTAAAACCTGAAAACAATGTATTGAGCTAGACTCAAATGGGAACGTATGCACAACAACTTCCCTTGCTGCACTCCGGGTTCATCACTCAAGTGGAATATGAATTGTTAAATTCATAATCATAGTATGAACTATTATTAATGGACTAAAAAATTCCCCACAGAATATATGTTGGGATGTAGATCATGGAAAACATAGATTAATCCTAATAAATTCTGAAGTTACAGAAATAAATGTAATTTATATGTTATGTGATTTTTTCATTTGATTCCCCTTTATGTGTTACCCCTAACATTACATTTATTCCATATAATGGACAGTAATATGAGGACATGAGATAACAACAAATGTGATGTTCAATGTGATGATTGTTCTAATGTAATGGCCAATCTGATCGGATAGGGAATCAAAAATGATTTATGATGTTGTCGTAGTTAACTTTAGTTTTTAATTAAAACAATGGTCAATACAATCCTCCACCCAAAACCCCCATTATAAAAACATGATGTAATCGATAGATTCATGAGAAAATGTCCCCATACATTCAATAGATAATTTGATCAATCAATATCTTAATAATGAAAAGAATCCATTGGGATGATCTTCTCGATCCATCACTATTTAGAAGGTGATATGATTTTTCTGAAATCATATCATATGGTTACTGTATCTGAATAATGGTGTGCATTTAACATAATTAAAAAACATGAGGAATAAATATACGAATTGTAATTGAATGATTTTTGGAATTTTATTTGATAAATACTTTCCTCAAACTCTCTGAATTAATATGGAATGGAAGTGTTTTCCCCTAATTAAAAAAGACGATGAATCCATCAAAGTGTGTGAGTAAAACATCATATGGATTAAATGATACACCTCTAGATTTTCCTTTACCCATGAATTCAATGTTGAACACTTAATTGGTGGGATAAAACCTAGCATACGAAAATACCTAGTGATAAGATGTTGAAGAGGGGCATAAATTCTATTGGATTGATGGACAAATTAAAAAGTGCTTTGAAATTAAATAACCCCACAGGCCAATGGTGTAGAGAGAAGCATGACATAAATTGATTTAAGGGGGCGAGGAAATGATTTAGGTGTGGAAGAGAACATTAATTAGACATTAATTACCGACAAGAAAAACCTGATGTTGTGACATAGAAGATGAATGTTCTGTTTGACCCTCAATGTATTTTTCATTTCTTCAACTGAATATACCAATGGAAATTTTCAAACCATTTATCTATTCCAAGGGTTTTCGGAGGCAACTGGTAACCTCTAAGGCTACAAAGGTGAATTTTTTCCATCACTACTACCGAAGCGAACACTAGAAATCGAGTTGTGTCATGTATTCGAGTTATTCATTCATGAATATAGATCAAACATATGTAGTATATTTCTTCCCATTAATTCATAACAAAAAATATTATTATAACAATACCAACACCACCAAAAATCCTGTAATTAGAGATGTAGGTGAAAACATAAAATGGGGAAATTATTACATCCCATGAATATAACTCCTCCCATATTGAAATTTTTGTATTGAACTTCTCAGCAAACCACTTCATAATACATGTGGTGGAATTTTATAGAATTCATGGCATGAATTGTCTTTCCAAATATAGATTCAGCATAAATTACCATGATATGGAAATCACATTCCCTCTGGATAATCATCCCCCAATATTGTACAAGTGAAAGGAAGAGGATGAATCTCTTTTAAAACCATCGTCTCCAGTTAGGAGATTACTTACATCTAAACATGCATATCTTGCTCAGATGACTAAGTCTATGGAAATATCCATTCTTGAATATATTTCTATTTTGAGTGAATCCAATGAAGTGTTTCAAGAAGAATTTCTGGGACTTCCTTCTAGAAATGATTTGTAATTCTTGATTGATCTTATAATTAGGGGTTTTCCAATATATAGGGAATCATATAGAATGGTTGTTTTTAAGCCTTAGGGGATAAAGAAATAACTACATTAGAATCTATATAAACGGTATATATGCCCATGTGCTTAACCTGCTGGTGCACCAGTCCCCTTCATCATGAATAATGGTGGGTCAATGAGCCATATAATTGATTACCATGAGCACAAAAAAACACGATAATGAACAATTATCCACTTCTCTGAATAGATGACTTATTCGGTCCACTATGTGGATCAAAAAAATTACACAATGGGGATTTTTGATAATGATATTACCTAGTAAGGGAGATGAAAGAGGTTATCCCGAAAACATCTTTTTGATTAAGGTAATAGAATTATGAATTCATAACAATACCTTTCAGACTCGATAGCGGTCTATAAATTATCATGGAATTAATGGATAACATCCTTGTAGATTACCTTGAATAATTTGCGGTTGTCATTATAGAAGATAATATAATATATTTCAAATCCAAGGACAATCAAGAAGAGAATCTAAGCACTGTACTAGAGACCTTTCGAAAAGAGAATCTATTTGAAAGGTACCACAAATGTGATTTCTTGTAGAAGGAGGTCTCATTCATAGGTCATATCATCATAAAAATGGGATATATTTTATTCCCTCTATTAGTAATGAAAATTAGTGATGGTTGAGGTGATCATATGTGATAAATATTAATAGCATACATGTGATTACAGGATATTATCACCGAATTTTGAGATACTTATCACAATTTTCAAACACTATTACCTAGATAAAATCGACTTGAGTAATATTATCATGGATTGATGAATATGAAGTGTCCTTCAAGGTGATGAAATGGAGGCTTATCACTAAGAACACGCTGAAACTACCCACAAGTGGAAAAACTATTGTGGTATTTCTTGATGTTTTGATTATGGTATTGGGACGTCTGTTGAGGAATAATGAAAAATTAATTACCTATAAATAAAAAAAATATAATGTTCTTCAGAAAAACTATCCAACACATGATCTGGCGTTGGTTGTAGTAATCATCACTTAAAAAATTTGGAAATATTAACTCTTTGGAGAGAAGTGTGAATTATATACGAAGCAAAAATACCTAAAGTATATTTTCAAATATAAATATTTAAAGGTGAACCAATGAAGATGGTTAGAGATGATCAAATACTATGAATGCTCAATCCATTACCACCATGGGAATGTAAAAAATGTGGAATTTGTTATAAGTAAATAAGGTCCCATTGGTTATACCATTGATGATAATTGAAAATGGTCCAATCTTAATAGATTTGTTTTAGATGGACACGAGAATCATAAATAAGGGAACATCATCAATCCATTCGTAAATGATTTCCCATCTATCACTTTTTGAATGGTTAAAGGATGACTAAATGGATGATGTGGGAATTCTGAAAAAAGTGGAAACTATAATAAATGGGAAATGCTCAGAGATCAATGTTAATGTAGAAGAAATTGGGAAAATTTGGTGAAGACTATCTGTTCCCTAAAATTTGGAGTTAGATAATGAACATTTGATGATGCACACTGTTCGAATTTCTCCATCCACCAATTAAACCAAAATATATATTGATATATCCATGAGAATTATTGGTGGTATGAAATAAAGAATGAAATCACTGAGTATACATTAATGTACCTGGTATTTTATAATGTGATGTTTGAGAGTTAGATGTCTAATGGGAAGATGAAACTATTACCCATACAAACATGGAAAATGGAAAACATCATCATTGAATTTTTCACTACAAATCTGAATACATCGATAAGAAACAATTATATATTGTTTGTGGTGTATTATCTTTAAAAGATGTCTTAATTAAATGAAATTTTGGAGGATTTTTCATTTGATCAACTAGAACAGATATACATCAGAGAAGTGGTAAAGATTAATGGATTTCCACTATAGATTGTATTAGATCGAGATCCAGGATTAACCTCTATTTTGGAAGACTCTCCAACACACCCTCAATAATAACATGAACATCAATCTTCCATATCATCCTCAAATTGATGGTAATTTGAGTGGACTATCCAAACACTTGAGGACATGTTCAGAGAATATTTAGTGGACATCAAATGAGGATTGGATCGACACCTTCCTCTAGATGAGCTCTCTAACAAAAATAGTTTCCAATAAATATTCTAATAGATTACTTATATATTCCTTTATGGGAATAGGTGCAGAACAATAGCATGTTGGTATGATGTTGGGGAGCTAAAACACCTTGGTCCAAAAATGGTCGAAGAAATGTTGCAGAAGGGTATGATCATCCAGTAGCACTTCAAATCTTCTCCGAGTCAAAAAATAGCTATGTTAATAGCCATCAACGATACATAGAGTTTGATGATGGAGACATGGTATTCCTGAACATATCACCCTGGAAGAGAGTTATGATATTTTTTAAAAGTTAATGAATTTTCCAAGTTACACAATTCATTTTGAGTTATTTGATCGGATTGGAGTAGTGTATTATCAACTGGAACTCCCACCGAACCTATCTATTTTACAATATTTATTCCATGTATCACTCATGAGAAAGTACATAACAAATCCATCACAAGTACTAAATAATGAGGTGTTACCATTTGGGAATTCCATATCTTATAAAAGAAGATTTTAAATATCATATATAATAGGGAAAAATTTCTACAAAATAAGACAATGCCCCTCGTCAATGTGCTGTGGAGAGACCAAATCTTTGAAGAATAAAAATGGGAACTGGAGGAAGTAATGAAGTGGAGTTACCAATATCTATTTTAGTGTGGAAATGGGAAATTTATAGGGCTCAAATTTTAAGGGGGAATACTAATAAAGAATCAATATTTTATTAATGAATATTCATCTTGATCTAATTAAATTTATTATTATGTAAAATGGTCATATAAATCATATTGGCATCCATGGTATAATTTATTTGGATTCTAATATACAGTTATGAATTGATACCATTTCTAACATAGCTTTTGAACAGTGAACACATGATTAGTATAAATATAGGGCTTTAATAAATCCAATTTACATTTAAAATAAAAGTGATGTCCTTATCTGGTAGACTTCCTCTATAAGAATCCCATTTTTCAGAACTCTTAAAGGTTGTATCATCACTAGGAATAACTCTTGACCAATCCTAATCTGATCTTCATCATGTTAAGAACGAACGAAAAAACCCATGGGATAAGTGGATGTTAATAGAGATTTCCACCCGAGCAATGTTATTCTAGATTCCCCAAGAGTCTTTCACCCTCACACACCTTACCCTTTGGTCTTATACGAGTGTAATAAGGTTTATTTAACAAGACTATATCAAAATGATAAAGTGAATTATATTTTTATAAATAATATACTTTCATTTTATTATTGCTAATTTGTAATTGTGATCTAAAGAACATATAATATATTTAGTTAAAATTTAAATTAATTTACGAAATCTATTTTGATGAATTAATGGATTTTTTTATTAAATAATATTTTAATAATATATTATTAATAAATCAAATAAAATTAAATATAAATGATTTTATAATTTTTATGAATACATTTGAAATTTTTATTAATATCTGAAGGCTATTTTTATCAAAAACAATTAATATTAGAAAAATAACAATTAATATATTAAAATTTAAAGTTAAAATAAATAAAAATTTACGTAGATAAAATTAATATTATTTTTGGTTTCACGGAGTCAAAATAATCTAACAGTGAATTTGTCATAATTTTCCGAGACATTAAAATTTTGGGGTAAAAAATTAAATACTGATTAAATATATAATGTGTTTTATAAATTAATAATGACCCAATAGTGATGTTATAAAATAATATAAATGTTTTATTTGAACAATATATGTTCTTGAATTAAAATAATCTGATTTCAAATTTGTTTGAAAAAATATTATGGTCCTTTAGTGGACACTTAATGACATATAAAATATTTTAACATTTTAAAATGATTTAGAGGAGAGTGTGACTCACCTCCACATATGAAATCCTAATATTTTAATAATTATGGACATTAGAATTATAAAATAATTTTGTCTAATTACCATTGTGAAAACACCTTGGTAAAACCCATTATTTGGTTTCTATTTTTGAATATTTATTTATATAGATTCAAAAACAAATTTTTGTAATATATTAATGATTCCGCCTCTCTTACCTTATATAAACCCACAGATTCTCCAACTTATATTCAATAAAAACTCTTTTATCAGGTCCCCACTTAGACACACCCTCTCTAGAATCCCCCAAGGCACTAAATTCTCTCATGAAGCCTCTCTCAAGCCTCACCAATTCCACTGGGATAACACTTCCAAGTAAGGGATTCTCACTTTCCTTCCTTCCCTTTTTAAGTCAATGTTTCTTTATATTGTTATTCCCTTTTATTCTCAATTACAATGGTTGGGGTATGATTTATATCCTCCCCTATACATACCTACTTATTTTTTAACAATGATATGCCCATTTATATCTCATTTATGACTCTCATGTACACATGTTACCATGACGAATTACCATAAGAGATTTACCTCACCTCATATACCATCAAAAAAGTATTTTATATTATGCATATAAATTCCATTAAATATTTTGGGTTATTATGTTCCATGACCCCATTATATTCAATATCATTTTTAAAAGATTATAGACCCAGTTATCTCCCATCAATCTATTTTACTGTTTCTATTTGATGACATTATACTGCATAAGATAAACACAAATTTCTAATAATAACTCATTGTATAAGTGAGTACCATTCCAATTTATCTATCAATCATATTCGGCTTTATGCACATAAAATTTTTTAATTTGGAATTACTTTTATGTAATCTATATTAATTATTTTAGGAATAAATTATGATGTTTAGTGAATCAATTCTGTATGATCTATGTGGCACACTTACGAATGATATGAAATAATTAAGAAGTGTGTGCCCTGATGGCGCTCCAATACATTTGATAAATATTGGTATCATGATATTTCAAGTGAAATTTGTGTTTATTATTGCTAATTCAAGTTCAATGAGTGTTTAATCATTATAATTCTTGTGAAATGATGGCTTACTTATGCTCCATGTGCAATGAGCCTTGGATAATGCTAATATTATGTTAAATGCTGTTGCCAAATCTCCATGTTATGATAATCATGATATATCATGCCATTATGTTTATGTTTGTCTTATTATACATTTATATTCATATTGTCTAATATTTATCATATTATTCATGTTTTTCCATGTTTACTCCATTTCTAGGCGTTATAGATCACCCTTTTGTTATGTATATCATTAGTTGATTCCATGAAATGCTATGTAAGAATTAATGGTGAGTATTTTTAAACAATGATGTTGTATTTTATATTTTTAGTCATTATATAATGCTCATAATTTCCCTATACACTATACCTCTTTATCCTCAGAGATATTTGAAGTTAATGATCATGTAATAAATCAGGATTAAATGTTTAATAAATAGAAGTTCGGTTACAATAACACAAGAGATAATCAAAATAGATGCATTGTAAGGCCAGTAGTTGTGTATCATGTGTTCATTAGGTCAATCCCAATTAAAAATTTTCATATTTATTCACCTTATATAAATTTGTTAAAAAACAAAACCACATATAGTATCATAAAAACGATATATTTTCTAGACGTAAACATAGAAAATATTTTTTCTTAAATTATAAATATTTTTATAAATACATATGCTAAATTTTTATTATATTTTTATGTTCCCTAATCTATGCTTTGGAAATTCGATTTTCTTAGGATTGTACTATAATTTCCCTAATACCAACTGTACTCACCCTATCCCTTTTATATATGAGGTTGTGTATACATTATTTTATTTGAACAATATACAAGTAATCACACCATGATATACCAAATATTTTAGTCATATTGATAAAAGAGATACCTAAATAAAATACACATTACATTTTAAATATAAAATGAAAATAGTATTTTCATAGATAATTCATAAATTAATCACATGTATCCTTTCATATAATTCAAAATGAACACCATGGTATACAATGAAAAATTAATCATTAGAATGGGTTATGTTTGGTTTCTTAGTAAGGGTAAACATATTGAATAAGTTATTAACTAATTGAGTATAGAAACTAAAAAAAATAAAATAACATAAATAAATTCAATTTAATGAATATATTTATCCTAATATAATAATGATATTTTCAGATCAATTAGTGGATTTTAAATAATCAGATGATCATGAAAACATAACCATGGTTATTATTTATAATCGAATAACAACTTTTAATATCAATTATTTAATTCAAAATGATAGAATACATAATACTAAAGATCTAAATAATAACATTGATGCATTATTCCAATACATTAAAATAATTTGGTTTGGAATTGGTAAAAAATAAAACTAGTGGGTCTTCAGAGGCATTCTCATTCATTATGATTCCCTAGTGAGTGCCTCCGATAACATTATAAGTCTAAATAATTCCTCATATAATGTGGGTGAAAATAATAAATAGATTATTTTTTTGAAAAATGATTATGAAAAATGTTAATAAATCCAATTATAAATTAATAAAAAAATAAACCATCAAGACAAAAACAGTGATATATAATAAATTAACAAACCTCCAATCATACAGATTATAAACCATCTATTTGGAAAATGAGGATTATTTCAGTATAAAATATCTTATATGTATTATATATAAATTAAATGGTTGACGTATTTACCATATTTCCCTTAATAAATTGGATAATAAATAGGAAAATTGTGTTACTAGCCATTGGTGACACCCCTACGACACCAAAATCAGTCAATAAATGTTATGTTATCCATAAATTGTTGAGGAATGATTTCCCATTTGAAAATTATTCAACTAACACAAGGATAACATTAAAACCTACTATATTATGCATGAAAACAATTAAATAAATATCAATGTAAAAAAGTTCACATAAAAGTAAAACTAAAACCATGATCATTATTAGATAATAAAGCAAAAACCAAATCCCATGTCCCAATGATAACTATTACATCTAGATAAAATTCACATGAAACTCAATTGTAAAACATACCAGTCTATGACCATGGATTTATGATGCGCCACTAAATAAATGGTCTACCATTCCATTATCAATTATTCAATATAAATATTTGCAAACACAACAATCGTCCAAAGATATGTGTGAGCGTATTTTTTGGTTGGATTTTCCCAAATAAATTCCTACTCATTCAACTAAGATTGAATATGTTTTCATATTTATATAATACCAACTATCTTATAATATTTGTAAAAAAATAAGTCAATATATTATATACCAATACTAGAACAAATTTTATGAATAATAGTTTTTTCCTTGAATACAACCAAAAATGTCGTTTAGACCATTTCTCAAAATATTTCTCATTCCATTTGGCAGAGAAAATTAATTTCCACAAATCCAAACATTAAAAAATGTATGTGTAGTGTAATCTTTCATTATCATTAGTGGTATATCATCCATCAAGTAATTCATCACTGACTATCCGATATCCTTGTTCCCCAATGACACATTCCCCTAATACAGGGTCGCTTCTCTTGTACCCCAATGGTACATGTCAGTTATTGAGTATCACAAAAAAATCATGAATTCACACAATATATTTATAGAAATAATATTTTTAGTCAATTCCAATATGTCATTTCATTTTGAAAAACAAATTCCCCAATCCTTTTACAATAATTAAAACCAATATTTTAATGATATCATTTACAATCATTGATCGACTGAAATTTCAATAATAACAATCAATTTCACAATTTATGAGAAACAGGCACCACATAGGTATTACATAAAGAATTTGACATAAATTTTATAATAAAAATCATCAAATAAATAATATTTGAATTCAATACTCAGTTACTAACTAAAATTATTGGAGTGTGAATCCACATACCTAGAAAGCATTGAAAAAAATTACGCCAGTAGATTTTAATCATATAGTATTAAGGAATTGTAAAACTATATTAGATCATGTTACACACAAATAAAACAAGCATAATTCATTATTATTATCATCACTCTACATTGTTCTATACCCATAAGGTTATATTCTTATTTCTAAAAAGAGGGGATAAATAAAAATAAGAAAAACTACTAAGAATAGATAATTGAAAAAGAATCATCCCTCCAATATAGAGAGGTTCACTAATGGATCTCCCTCATATTAATGGGATGGGTTTATAAATCCATTGTAAGGAGTATGAAAAGGGATATGTATTTATTAATTTAAAAAATGGTTCTTGTATTTCAATTTTATTGGACCCACAAAATAGTGATATAATTTTAAATTTCACATTGTAATGTTTCAGGGATAGAAAAATAATGATCTAACCCTCACCTTGATGCCATCTCTAAAAACCCATTTCATGGATGGATCAAAATAGAATTAAAAACCATAAACCCACAATACCAAGTTCCACATTCTAGCAACTCAGGGATTCTCATAGGTGGATTCACAGTTTGTAAAAACTAATAACGAATCTGTTTATATATCCAGTTCCATCACATTCAGAAACCTACTTTCATGGGTGGTGTATCATGGTTTCTACTTATCATGCTTGAAATATAAAACATATTATAGTTTCTCCAAATCAAGAAAAAAACCTACAAAACTACCCAAACATAACCCAAAAATGATATACACAAAATAGAAATTAACAAATGATTAATGACATGAAACCATAGGTGATACCATCCCAAAACAATTGGTCTTTATTTCCAATGATATATGAAAATAACAATTTACATGATTGAATTTTTACCATTTCATCACAATTTCCATCTCCCACTCCCACATTTCTTCCAGAATTAAAATAGAATTCCTTCACAACATCACTGGAATGATGATTTTCCCACACAATAGATTCTCATTTCTAACAATAATTAACACTAGGAGATAATCCTTTTTATATTGAGGATACATGTTAATATAATCACATGGAATACCATATATATGATTATGATGATAATCCTTCAATTGAGATAAATAAAATATTTTATAGCCTCTTCTGAATATCAATGGAGAATATGATTGATGTTCTACCTTACCAATGTGGAAACGAATATAAAAAGGTTTTATGTATTGAATTGATAACTTTTCCAATATATGAAACAATGAATACCAATCCTGGGAGATATTATTTGGGAAACATCATCAGTCACCTAAAATGGAAACATCCATCACCGATGTTCTATAAATGATTTCAGAAGACTCTGATTTTTCACCATTATCTTCACGATATAAATAATAAGCTCCATATTCTCTTGTAAAATCTTTGGTCTATCTTTTGAGACACCACATGCCTGCAGTCAATAATATGTAGAACACCTTTGAAATCCACACAATTCATAAAAATGGGACATATGAATTGATTCATGATATCTATTATTATACAAGAAAACCAGTAATTGTATTATATACTCCCATGAGCCTCAAAAATCCATTTCAAAAGAACATTTAATTTATTCCAATTTTTGAATCTTCCTTTCTGATTATCCATCCATATGAGGATGATGATCCATCCAAATAGTTAACTGATTCCAAAGGGATTATTGTAATAATTTAAAAAGTTGATATAGAAGCCTAATAAATCAACCTATTAATAACTTAAAAGCTACTCCATGCCTCCACCACTTCTCAAATATATATTTTGGACTTTTACTCAACCATATGTGGTTCTTGAATAGAAAATAAAATGTATGATATTTTGAGACGATCCATTATCACAAATATGAAATCATGTTTCATATTCATCCTTGGGAAACATATAAAAAATTATATGTATATCAAATCCCCTTTATAGATAGTAATAGGTATATATTGTTGCATATACACCAACCAATGGTTTCATTCCATTAAATATTCTCATGTGAGTCATTGTAAAAAAAATTCAAAACATATATTTTAATAAAATCCAACAAAATTTTTGCATTAAATGTAATATACATGTATTTGGAAGCATGTTTTATCCCAACCATTAAGTAGTAATCTAATAGAGTAACATTTATAATCAGAGGTTTGTTCCTCATTAACCATCTCACCCAAATCAATAACAAACAAAACTGCGGAGAAAAGAAAAAAATTCCTTAGTCTTCATGATTTAAATACACATCAGATATTAATTACATCAACATTTGTTGAATTGAATCCTCTATCACTAACTACTGTTATGAATTTATTATTTAACAATACTCTATTTAATTTCCATTATATATCCAATACACCAATACCAAATCAACATTTTAGTTATAATCTATCAATCTTCCTTATATCATTTTCAAATATCATTTTGATAAAATGTCATTTAAACTAATCTAATTCAAAAATAGTGTAATGTTTTCACTGAAGATGTACTAATTTCTTGTCCTCATGTAATGGATGGAAAAAAAATATCTAAAAAATATTTTGTGTATTTACACTCATGAAACCATTATTATAGTGACCTATAAGAAAAAAATCGTATCTCTATGTGAGAACACAACCAAAACCATATCACAATGAATGATAATAATCAACATAACAATTTCCTAATTATTTAAATATCAATATCGATGATGATGTATTGGGAAGAATATTCATGTAATAATACTTATAAAATTATTTATTCCATTGGAATGTATAATTTTTCTTTTTCAATGTTTCAATTTGTTAAAATAATCTCTAAAAATCATGGCGACAACATTATAAATTACCAGAAAAGATATTGAAACTATGTATTTTTAAGAAATTATTTTTCAATTTATAAGAGATCACAACCTCTATAGTTTCTAGGACTATATAAACTCATTTTTCAATGATTTTGTGGCCACAAAAATGTGTGATTTTTTTTCAAAAATAACAGTTTGAAACTTTTTTCATATAAATGATGATCATGTAGGATACCCAAAAATATACTCATGTGTTTCTCATATCAATAACTCATTCCTGATTACAACAATATTATATCCAAAAAAACCATGATATGAGAATACCTATTATTTAAAAATATCCAATTTAACAATTTAATAAGGATATTTAGTGAATACGTAAGACTAAAATTCATTATCACATAATCATAATATCATATATACTCCACAAATCTATCTTTTCAATATTCACTATTCAATCCTACAATCGGTGATATAAGGATAATAATTCATTTATATAGAACCGCATGACTCCAATAAAATTGATCAAAGAGATTATCAAATCATGGAATAAGTTTTCAATATATTTTTATAAATTTGATCTGGTTTTGATAATCCACATAAAACATTTTATTTATATCTTCCTTTTGGACCAAACATGATTCTCCCCATTTAGACGTATGCGTGAGAATGAACCAATTTTATTCCAATAACTCCAACATGGAATTCAATTCAATAATTTTTTTTTCGTTTGATCCTATAAGATAGAAGTGAGATAAGATTTTTCCATTGAATGATATCAAGCATAAACAATACTTCTTTTATGGTGGGAAACCACAGAAATGATTTTCAAAAAACAATCGGAAGATGATAAATAGTTTCTAGAAAACCATTATTCTTAATTTCATCCAAGAATTACAATTTCAAATATGGAATATACTATGAGCTATTTCCAATTGATTTTTCCCAAAATCCTCTTCCGTTTTTCATTACATTCTGGACACCTCTAATGATATTCTCAAGGTCATGTTTAGTTGGAAAACTAACACTACTAATACAATATTCATTTTTATATATGAACATTTCCAAAAAAATCCATATATTTGATTATTTCATAATCATCAATATCAAACATATAGAAATTCAAAATACATTCATCCCCATTGATATTTATAGAACATAATTTTTATATAATATCTCGATATTCCTTTTGACTAATAAGATTAGGAATTTTCAAAATCAAGGAATCATGTCATCTTTAATAAAAAATGATAAAAAGTAAATGTATAAATAAATTAATGGGATTTACCTTTATCAAACAAAATATCATTAAGGTATAATTTCTATAAATCATACCACTATTCATTGATTGAATAGATTGATCATATATAATCGCATTCTCAACAATGTATAATATCATACTCATTTGCCCTTTTTATTTATTACTGTTTTTTATTTCATCACATGAGGAGTTATTTTACATATAAAATCACCATGGATAACTTGGTGCTTCTATATAGAATTTTTCATCTTCCCTCATCCTGTCCAAGTAGGCGAAAACTAAGAAACATGATATGTGCCCCTATCAACAGTCCTTCCCACTTTGTGATAATATGAAAAATGATTCCAAAACTATTTTTAATTGTGAAATTATCTAGTTAGTGATGAACAATATATCTTAATGTGATCAAAATAACCACACTAAAAACATCCCAGCGTAGTCTTTGGTATAATATGAGGATAAAGTGATACACATGTGTGATTCTAATTCATAAAAAAACCAAAGAAACAGTTTCAACTCATCCACTTATACCCAAAAATAGAAATCCAAAAAAATGTCTTATTGCTATCATGTGTTGACCGTATTTTGGTTACACTAAAGAATTGATCCTGACCGGAACCGTGATATACAATATTGGAGTTCCTAATGCCCATGGGCTAGCGACAAGAACCCATGCATCAAACATCAATTCAGATGGGACAATTTCACCCAAAATAAAATAATATGAGATATATATATATACATATATTTGAAACATGAAGGTATAGAGGACAGATGTTGAATTTATGTTGTAATTATAATCAACGATTTGAAAATGTGTAAATTTTTGAAATAATCTAAGAGACAATATCATGTGTAATGGACTAATACCAAAGAGCTTCTCCATATTATGTCATGGAAGAACTCCAGTAATATCATTACCACCTATCCAACTGACCATCCAAGAATCCATTCTTCCCCACTATAAGATGTTTCCATTCCCTACATTTAAAGATATGTATAGGTCTCCACCCCACCGAAGAGGTGTGTAGGGTGTGAGTTAGCATTCAAAATAAGAACCTACCTAGGAGTTTTGAAACATTTCTCTTTATAATGATACATTTTGAATCATTCAAATAAAAAATTGAATGATAAATATTAATGAAGGTTTAGAGAAAACATTTTAAAATATTCCCTTTTAAATGAACTAAATCAAAACTATGTATATCAATTTCTATGAATATTTCTATACAGTATTTAAAAATTATAAACATGCATACCATGGATAAATCAAATTGTTAGTGTACCTTGATAAAATATCAACCACCCATTATTGGAATTAATTTTTCAAATTCAATCATGAAGTGAAATAGATATTCTTTTCATGTAACCTCATAGAGCATGAATCCCATTCATTGATTTCTCCCAGCATCACATACACATCATGTTACCTAGTGAAACAACAATAAATCATACTGTAGCCTATATAATGGATTGGTTAATGGTGAGAATCCAATAATAATGTGAATTAACCATTATAGTTATCCTCCCAATTATCTCTTGTCACTATACAGACAATGAGAACTAAAAAATAAATTTATGTTAAGTATATAATTGACAACTCAGTGATGGGATGTTACAAACTCCCCACCATAAAAGATTTTTGTATATTGGAAGCCATATGGGAGATTCAATTGGTGGAAAATTAGGATTCCAATTCTCCCTCATCAATGAATCTCATCCCAAAGTCTCAGGAGAATATGAGTCATTTTTCCATAGAACTCTGTCTAAAATTACTAAAATCCAACAGAAGACATTCACTAGAGTAAACGATCATAATTAGTTTCTATAAAATGAAATCATCAAGATTTAACTCAATTGATTCCTATGTCCTAATGTGAGTATGATCAAGATGAATCGTCCTGAGTTGGTACTTGTGGAAAACATCCTAAATTCCTAACAAATGAAAAGAAAATGCTAGAAAATAAGCGACAAGTCTGAGAAAACCAGTGACCTCAAATGGACCATCTTATCTCAGATCCATTATTCTTTATTTATCAAGACAATAGTGTCTCGTATGAGTTGAGGATTTCAGAATAAAGATATAAAAATGAAAACCATGTCAATTCGAATATTATTTGTGTTGAAAATGGCATCTAACTAGAGGATGATGTACATATTGAATCTTCATGGATGTCTCCAGACACAAAAATGGTCCAACTAAAGGTACCTAACCAACCACATCCCAAGAAAAAGTTTATCTACAAATTCAACCATACTATGCATCCAATTGATCCATTCAGATCGATGAATGATATGTATTTTTATAATCAGAATCAACTAGTCCCAGATATCTATCATATGATCCACTGAAATACATGACACATGAAAGAATCATTTCCACAGGGATCTGAATTACTCACTCCATCTTACTATCTATCTATGGATGGTAAATACTTCTTAACATAATTTTAGTCCACATTTCCTCTTGGATACTCCTCCAAAAAACATTATTTAAACCTATGATCCCTACTTGAAATAATTATAAAAAAAAACCACGTGTCCTCATAACCCCATTAAAATTCAACTTTCCCACTTCGTTAACCATCTTTTTATCCTTAATATGAATGAAAAGAGTAGAACTATTCAAATGATAAAAACCCACCCACATTGAATTCCACCATCAAATATTCCATGGTAATCAAACAATAATATCTATGGATATCATATCCCATTTCCATTCAGACAATTAGAGAGGTTGATGCAATCCTGTGGGATTAAAATGATCATTCATTATCCCTTTTTTGGAATAATAGAGAGAAACATAATCTATAATGCAATGCATCATACTCGGACACCATAATCCTAATCTCATGTCACAAAAAAATATTAATATTACCAAGTTGAATGGTCCATGATGAGATGTGTCCACTAATTAGGATTAAACTCCGAATAGATTGTGTGACGATAAAATGATACCTAATTATGATTATACAACCTGAAGAGAGAGACCAACTTGAAACCATATCTCCACTGTAAAGTCTTCCTTGATTAATTCTAAATGCATCATCTTATTGATATCTCTGAAAAATAGACTCAATGAGAGTTTATTAGAACTGATCAATGGTCAGAACCATACATGAAAACATCCTCCTTAACATCCAAGCGCAAAAGATTGATATGCCCCAAAATTATGGCCTCATAATTTGGTTGAGGAATATCCTAGGAGTATAGTTTGAGTCCATTGGAGTTTTTAACATCATTTCACATCCTCGAGTAGTTGGTGATATCAAATTTAGATGAGTAATGCTATTCTATACATTACATATATCTACAATATATGTTGTTTTTATAAATTATATAACTCAGTCAATTATGATTATAAAATATAGTGAACCATTCCACAAAAATATAATGTCACAAATTTTTTACCACATGAATAAATAAATAAGTCAATAAATTGTAAGTCGGGCAATTCACCACATGTACCCATTGTTAATGAGATCCATAATCTACCATAAGGTCATCATTGTTATGTACACAGTCAAAAAAAGCACTAGAGGAATGACAATACACCATGTATCCCCAACCATTCTCTTGTTATATAAGAATATGATCTGATATCGGATGTCATTTCTATTCATTAAAAAAGGCTGACACTAAGCATACAATTATATTTGACCCCATTCCTAATATGATTAGATAGAGATGAAACTTGCTTAGACAAATCCATAAAAATCCATTGGTCATATCCAACCATACTAAGAATGATATGAATCTCAAATACATGTTTTTGGGTCCACCCAAGACCAAAGCTCCTACAACTTATCAAGGTCAACTAATAAGTCATGTTCTTACTGATTTTTCTCTTACAACTCCTATTCTTTATTATAGTGACCACATATTCAAAATTTTGAATAGACACTGTGAGTTATCATAATTTCTCAAAAAAAAATTGATGGTTCGCAAGATCATGATAGGATTTAGAATAATCCCTAATAACATGCATGAACTCTACCATAATAGTATTAATATTTTTATAGAATATCGTCTTCATTAAATTCATGAACAAAATAAATAAAATTATTCAAATCAAATAGAATCACTAGATTTTCAAATTTTCATTAGCTACTCTTAAAAACTAAATTCGATATATCAGTCTCCTAAAATTTTATATGATGATACCCCAAACAAGGATCAATCGTTTCAAACCTAGTTTCCCTTTTTAAATGAGAAAATGAATCATCCACATAATGAAAATGATACAAATTTATAACTGTTACCTTGGTAAATTTATAATAGTCCACACAGAACTAATGTGAAACATCTTCCTTCTTTGAATAGTGCACAGTGTGTGCCCTTGAAGAATCAGTAGGGAGGATAAATTCTTTTTCCAATAGCTCATCCAATTGAATCGTGATAATTTTTCACTATATTTGGGTCATTAAATAACAAATTATAAATATTAGTTGTGGAAGATTCACTCTGTGAATTTAAAACTCTATATATATATATCTATGGAGGAAGAGCTTGTAAGCCTTACAGGAAAAGGAATGAAAAGTCCCAAACAAGATTTGAAATATAAAAAACTGAATATATTTAAGAAATATAAAATTCCAATTGTAGATAGAAAAATTAAAAGATCCTGGTGGGAAGTCCCTACATGACTATACCTCTGGTCCGACTCCCCCAGAAACACATGATATCACCCATAGATAATAAAAAACAAAACACTAGGATGATTACAATCAACCTCATCTTGATGAGATACAATAAAATACATATAAATGATGAAATCAAATATATTTGGATCAATAATGTAAAATTCACAATCCCTATCTTTATTAGTGATCAAAAATGACCAAGAAGGAAATTGAAACCCCTTCCCTTTATTCTTACTGAGAGGTGTTGATAAATCACATAAAAACAAAATAAATTATTTTTAAAGATTAAGAATATTAAATAAAACATGATGATATAAATTAGTGGGTGGAATAAGTGTCAAATAATGAATCTTTTTTGGAATATGCTATATGGTTAATGTCTCTCAACATTGTCAGACCTCCATTATCTTCGGCTGTACATTGTTAAACTAGGTGATAGTGTATCACTTGCGAGGTCTGTAAATTGATCCCTTTAGTCTAGGAAGAATATAAATTAATTGTATTATTCATTGGATCTTAAGAACCCCGATCATAAGTAATCATTGTCATATCCTGATAAAAAATTATTTCTTCTGAGACCCATCACTACCAATTCTAAGATGATACTACTTTATCATCTTCTTCCCATTCATGTCACTTAAACATCCACTAGATCAAAGATAAACGGTGTCAAATCGAAAAAAACTACATATATATAACATTTATGATATATATATCTATATATATACCATGTGCACATCTTTAGATTGATTAAACATGAAAACCTACTATCTAATAATTATTTTCAATCCTTGAGTGTATTTCTGATCATTAAATTAGTCAGTCTTCACTATCTCAAGAGAAAAACATAATGACTCAGTAAATAGATTAGTGTGTGAAAATATAGAACACTCAAAAATTACAAATATTGGAACTCTAGATACGTTTCCAACATCTGGGAATTTAGATAAAACATCTTGAAGAACACATTTTTGAATCCATTTTAGTCCAATTCCTCATGTTTGTCAGCCTTGACCATAGAATCCCACCACCTCTAACTAATATACTCAATCATAAATTCTATACACTTCACCATGATATAATCTTATTTTTTCATGAATTCAAATATTAAATGATTCCAATATATTCATTCCTCATCCACATTAGTATCATTAGTTCCATAAAAATACAATGCCTTCCCATGGCAAAATTATCACGATCTATCTCTCTACTCTCCTGCTCTTGGGTGTATATCAACAACTATGATCAAAACCGAGTTTACATCCTAATCAATAGAATTAACATTACACAACATTGTATCAAGGATATTTTAAATCCTCCAGGGGAACTCATGGAAAGCATTTCAGAGGAATATTTATACATACTGAAACATAAAAATAAAAGGAAAACATAAAAAATATATGTTTAAAATATAATACCCATATGTATGAACTAAAATATAAAACACAAAAAAAAAATATAGATAGTAAAAATAAAATTCCATCATAACATGAGTATCGTCATGAAAAGATCTAGCTAAGCTAAAAATTAACTTTATTATTAAGAAGTTTTTTTTAGGGAAAATGTCATAAACCAAAAAACTTGACATCAACAATGTAAGAAATCAAACCATGCTCCAACATTCCAAAACTAAAAAATAAGATGAAACAAGAATTAAAGGCCCCACCCCATCATAAACAATGATATGTCAAATTTACACCATTCCAACATGAACAACAAGTTGTCTCATAAAACGAAACACTCACATCGATGGAAAAGATGATTCCATCATAATCATCCATAGCTGAAAAACATATGTCTGGTGACAAAATGCAGATATAAACCTCGTTTGGAGTAGTCTCTGATGATAATATAGAATTAAGGACCTTTGAATAGTAGGTTACCAACAAAAACATTCACAGTATGCAGAAACACCCAGAAAGAATTCCACTATCATTTCAACATAATCATCATAGAAATCATAAAAAGGAGAGCACAACCCCATGAAATGCATGAATTCAAACAGCATTTAAAAACATACATATAATGTACCTAAAATCCAATATTTAGTCTAACGAATGTCCTAAGAAAATTACTCCTAAGGAGAGACCTACTATGATATAAAATTGTAATAAACCAAAATTGGGCTACCCTACATCATTGAAACAGATAAAATAATTCACATTCTTGAAGGGAATTCCCAATCAACATGAACTCGTGATAAGTGATCAGGAATAAATCATCAAAACAGATGGAACAAATTTTCCCATCCTAAACAAACACCTGGCACAGGCGTGCACACACACAGACACAAATTTTCATGAGGGTCTATTGAAATATAAGGAATATATTCCATATTTTAAAAAAATTATTATATACAAAACATATATAAAAATATTAAAAAACATCAAGATGAATGTTTTTGTGAAAATTGTCCTAAAAAATACCAACCGTATGATGGAATTGTTAATATCCCACTATCTCTTCACATGTTAATGAAATAGTTGACATGAAACCCCACTGGACTACAATAGAACTTTTAAATTCCATGCATTGTAATATATACATTAGTATTCATGCAACCGAAGAGGTGCACATGTTGTGTGATAACAAGCTCAATGGGATCCCATCATGGGGTTACATAAAATGTGTGTTTATAAATATTTGGGTATTCTCATTCAAATAAAACATGCCATGATATGAAATAAATTATTTTTATAGATTACATGGTAATAATAATCATTTATAGAAGTTTAAATACAAATGTTAGTTTATCAATTTCAAATAATATGTTCTATATAATCCTTTTTAAATATAAACATGCATATTGATTCAAAAACAACTATGCTAATTAAAATAATCAAAAGAATATGTATAATCACAAATGATCAATATAGGTTAAACTAGAAGACAACTTTAACCAAAATAATTCATGTGCACAATCAAGTACCTAGGACACATTACAAGGAATTAATGGAATACACCATGAGTAAACCCTGCTAATAATGTTAATAAAAGTCTCATAGAAAAATGATCCAATGATATAGGATAAATACCCATGTGAAAACATCTTAATAATAATAAATATTGGATAATGGCATCAAGAAATACCTTCCACCTATGAAAATTATGTAACCCCAATGATCATTTTAACCATTCAACCAAATACATTGAAAAAAAATTCCAAACCATTTCACAAACACATTTCAAATTTTTAATATATTCAATTTCATTGAAATTTTCATTAAAAATACTTTTCATGAAATAGAAAAAAATCTGCAAATTTGTTTTTTAAACAAAATTATAAGTCATGAAATATGCGGTTCAAAAAAATAGTTATGATAAAGAACTACAAATAAAACATACTTCACACACACTAAAAATTATACACACCAATGTCAAATGTTAATAACACCAACAGAGACCCTAGAATCCAACCCAAATATTTTATGATTGATCCATTTGATAAGGATGGTTTATTGAGAAGAGGAAAAACCACATACCACTACAACAAACACCTGAATCACCACAAATGACATAGGAATGACCCCCAAAATGATATCAGGAAAAGGATAATTGAAGAGGATAAGAAGACAGCCCAATTTAGATAATTGTTTTGAAAAGAAAACAGTAGATCATTATCCTGATCAATTGAAATGAAGAATCAGAATGATCTATCAATATGATAAATGCACTGCTACCTCAATGAATATAGAATACCAAATAGATCTATCTATGAGAAACAATGTCTCCAAAAATCATCAAAGTGGAAGATTGGATGGAGCTAAAAGAATTAAATGCTTCTAACCAGAAATCCCAAACCCAAATAGCTCCCTAAAAGATTCATTATCGGGGAATTACATTTTGTGGAAATTCATTATATATCATGAAATCGACGATGAATAATTATACAGGGAAATATTTCTCATTGGATTACAATTAAGTTATTTAAATTATAGATGTTATGAAACTGATATTCACATCATGGTACCTTTTATATAGTGTATTCATTGCACATAAATCACCCAGCAACACTTACATGTCCTGTAACCTAGTTACACAGTGTGGAATAATACTTTAGAGTACATAAGACATTGGTTAATGTTTTGAGTCCAATAAATCTAAGACATCACTATTATAGGTATCCTCCTGATTTCATCTCATCCATTTATGGAAAATTAATAAGGAATACCACAACCCAGTTAATGATATAATTGAAATATCATTAATGGGATGCTACATAACAACATGATTCTGCCACACAAATTATTGTGGATGTCTCTTTATACCATTGTCACTCTATTGACCATCTCAATATAATCCATTATAAAAACAATTTTTTTTTTGAGAATTTGTGACCTAAACCACAATTCAAGATTTAATTAAATTGGGGATTCGCTTCTATCATATTCCTTTTCAAACAAGAATATATTCATGAATTGATATGTGTACTATTTTACAATAAGGATCTCTTGCCTCAATCTGTAAAAGTCTACAATTATGTAATTATTGAATGTTTTTTTAGGAATTTGTTGTTTAAAAAATTACAATATCATGTAATGAAATTATATTGAAGAATATAAATAGATATACTAAATCAATCCACAAGAATTCTAGATCCTCTATCATATACACTGCTATTATGAATTTTGGATCGACTTTTGTTCCTTAGAAATCGATGATTTGATTTAACATATATAGATACTATTATGTGTCTTCTAGATATGAACCACCTTGAAATATTTGTGTATTATTCTTTGAAAAAAAAACAATATGATCAACTTTTATTGTTTTATCCTTAATGTTCCCACTATATATGGCCTAGAAATCGAAAAAATTATATTTTGTAGCCATTGTTCGCTCACTTGTGTCTAATGATAAAGTGCATTCACACCATCCACAACACATTGGATTCATCTAAACCTAATGAGTTGTATTTTATATTTCCATAAAACACCATTTAGAATAACTGCCCAATAATTTATGCCTTAGGAATTTAAAATTTTCCAGTTCCCACATATCACAATAATGAAATCAAATATTTAAATTTGTTCTTATTTCAACATATTTTTTTAAAATCTACCATTTTTTATAATCAATCCATTTTATTATTTTGAAACATCAACACCTTTTAAAAAATCATAAATTATTACTCAAGAAGAATTAAACACTCAACAGGGGAAGTTATGTAAATGAAGGAATTCAATACACTTCTAATTTTCTAATCCTATGAAAATGTTATATCAACTACTATAAGTCTCAAGAAAATATCTTTGTAATCTCCATGATAATATTATGTTCAACATTAATAGGTTATATTTTCCATTTTATGCTCTAAAATTTATGTTCAGAAAATTCTATATCCTTACTACCAATCCCACTCATGAATTATACAAGAATGATTTACAAATATATGATTTTAAAAAATAATTCTATTTTATAAAAAATATAGATTCTCTAACCATGATATATTACATTTTTTATATCATTCCTCTCACCTGTTTTCCAGGGATGTGGAGGGTATCTTATGGGCATTTTTTCACATCTCTTATATACTATAGAATGAGTATAAATTCCTTGGAATTCATAAATAGTAATGAAAAAATGATTCCTTTAAAATTAAATAAAACATTTAATTCAAACCATCTAAAAAATACAATATGATACATGAAAAAAAATTAACACAATTAAAATTAATAGAAAATAATAGATAAAAACTATATCCATGAAACATATTAAAGTAAAATTTGGAAACAAACGAACAACAAAAAGACAACCAGAAAATCTTGCAACAACTCATTTAAGATCTAATATCAATTCACCAGTCCATTATAGAGGTATAATTATGGATGAAAAAAGAACATGGATATCGTCTCATTACCAATGTCCTAATATAAAATATCTACAAACACTAAATTGTTCCCATGTATGGGTTTAGTATGGACCATAGAAATAGATACTCAGTGGCTTTTCTACTCAACACAATAGGATTGTGCATGATCAAAAAAATATAATATATTTGAATAATATAGTTAAAAATAATTGATATCAATACCAAAGGTATTTATATTTAAATAAATTCCGTAAAAATCCCATAAAAAATCTTTCTAAATATTTCTCATTCCACTTGGTATAAGAAACTCCACTCCACAAATACAATCATCACCCCATACATGTCGAGGTGGGTGTACTATTCTAATGTCCAATCTCTCATTCATCTACATTAGAATCACTATGTGGAAAATAACTTTGTGCCCAAAAAGGACACCCACCTATTTTAGGGTATCATATTTTTTACCCTACTTAAAAATCCCCAAAATCAATTCAATATATTTCATGAAAACTTTTATTTTAGAGAAAAAAATTTGTAAAGATTATCCAAGAATAAAAACCAAAACATAATATTATAACTATAATTTTAAAACCATGAACAAAAATAATTTTAAATCAAAAAAATGTCATTATATCCCCAAAATAATTACTAATTATGTTTTCTATAAATATTCTATTATTATTTTTAAAATTCAACTAATGAACAACTAAAAATTAAAATCAATCATTCATGTTCTAACTACAAGGTGTCATGAGTGAATCCACCTACATATCAGAAATTCAAAAAAACAATGAAAATCACAAAATCATCAAAAATTTGTCTTGAATATACATAAAATTTAATAGAATATTGTTCCCCCAATGAAGAAAAATCGTTACTCACTACTATTGGACAAAATAATGAATATATCCAAAATATATTTTAATCATAATTCCAAGATAGGTAATAATATGTAAACTAAGTAAAACCATAAGAAATGGGATCTTATAGAGGAATATGGTCTCCAACACACCATGATTCCCCAATTTATTGGACAAAGATTGAATGTAAGGGTCTCTACAGGAATTTGAGGGAGTGGAAAATCTGTTAGTATTAGAGCAAGGAAAAATGTATCATTTTGTGTAACTTTTAGTAGACCAAAATAATTAGATATATTTTTTAATGATTTATATTAAAGTAACATGTTGAGGAAAAACATGATCTAACCATGGACAAGACACTACCTCTAAACATCAAGTACACAATTCGATAAGATGGATAGAACAACCATGTACAAAATGTGCTAAAAACTTCTAACATAAATCACTCAATTTCACTTGGGTGGAAACGTGTTATAGTCGATATATGAACATACACATGAACCTAAATAATTCCCACTATTTAATTTTCATTGATTCATGTAGATGTTGAATGTATTATAATAACAGTTCTCATAAGTGTAAACCTCTATAGAAACTGTAAAAACACATAAAACTCCCCTGAAAATCACAAATAAAACCCAATAACATTATATACATATGATTAATAAATAAATGATTATTTTTAGGAAATATGGTATCAAAAAACCGTCACCAAAATTTGTACCCCACCCTGGAATGACAGTGTATTAATGGAGTTAGTGACACCCATGTCCGGAATCCTATAGTCCCCAGGTTAGCGAATAGAACTGAGGGTGTAGCAATAACACATATGGGAGGCATTTACCTTTATGAATACCCATGTTGAAGAAATATATATGAAATTCCCCAAAAAAAATACATCTAAAGGTTTGATATAAAAATTATCCCAAGTAAAAATATGTAATGTCATGCATGAACTACTTCAACTGAAAGAGAAAACTGAAAGTACCAAAAAAATGTAAAACGACAGCGACGATGAATACCGAACAACTCCTCCAACTCCAAGATGTTAGTAACAAGCCAAATACCCAACCTACTACATGTGACTCGAAGAAATATAATGTATATATATGTACGGTGACAATAATAGTACACTAAGTAGGATCCTTCCTAGAGCCACTCATGAAAAATAAATGAAATCATGTTAAATCAAAATTAACAACAAGTTAATCTAACATGTTACCAAAATAGAGATATTATTTTCCCAGCCTCACCATGCATACTCTCATCATGTATCACATAAAAGAATATATAATATAATAAGAATATCCAAGGTTACCCACGACCACATCCTACACTGGTTTTCCTCTTTTCCCAAATAACATACGAGCTACGAGTTTCTCTCAAAAAATACGTTCTTGTAGAAACCTGGTCAAAGAACTATAACATGAAACTCATGCAACAAAACCACTACTCCAACGTAATCATATTATGAATGTAGTTTCCATGAGCCTCCATAGACATCATAATTTGCATCATGTGATGGGTGTTATACCTTATTCCATTATAGGTCATATACTGAGTAGGGATCATTATGCCATCACACCCAATACATGATGCACATATTCTTGTCTATAGAAATAAATATCCAAAATATATGTTTGTGAATAACAACAAGCCATTACAGCTCTCTACACACATATATAGGGATAAAAAATGATGTGCATACAATAAAAATAACTACCAAGACAAGAGAGTGGGGCCCAAGGTGGTAGTCATCCATTAATCATTCCATTAGAATGTTTGGGTAAACAACCTAAGGGATCAGAATCCACGAGGTGTTATTTTAACAAATCGAAAGGGTGGGGTTTCATTTAGAAAAACAAAACTTAAATAATAAACTATTTCTCAAAACCACACTATGGGAATAATATAGTCTTAGACTCAACTGATGTAAACATCTCTTGAACTCCCGTTTGATACTACAATGAATAAGTAACCAATAAGAAGACAACTATTTTAAGAGTTACATTGTATTAATTTATAACTTTTTTTTTATATTTTCAATTTTAGATAATTAATTTTTTACCATTAATTAATCAATATCATTCCAAATAACAATTCCATAACCTTCCTATTGTGATCCGAAATTCATTAATATTGTATCCTCATCAATGAATTCCACAAAGCCACAACCCTATGGGTTGACATCATTGTTACCATTATTAATTTAACATCATTATTACTTTTCAATAAATCCAATAATTCAATGAAACCATTCAATGGTTCCAAATATGAGGGGATCTACATAGTGAGTAGACGAACGACCCATCGAGTATTCTCCACCTATAACATGAGAGTAGACCAATACGTCCTCGATATTCTAATCATATAAATAATGTCACATAACCCTTTGTTTTTTCCTTATTTCTAATGAGGTAAATAAAGAAAAACACCTAAATCAACGGTGAAGGTAAAGAAAATAAACAACCAACAATATTAAACAGGCAACCAACATTCACATCCAACCCCATTCATCATCTTTATTGTCCTACTCGACAACCACATGCATAAATAGAATCAACATGACCCTCTTGGTGAAAAATAATACTACCAAAAACACTGGGCCTCCCTAACCCCACACACCACAATAGCTCTCCAGGATCATCCATCCCTAGATCACACCACAACTCAAGAAGCAAGAAATAAACAACAACAACTCTAATCATGGCCTAAAATAAGGCATCCATCCTTCACACAAAATTACCACTCACTACTCAAAAGAACAAGGTGATATGACATTAAAAGTATTAGGGTAACATAGATCCCATCCATGCATTATAAATTATCAGAAAACCTATTCATTATTCCATCACCATTTAACAAATTCATTATTGGTATATTCCAACTATGGGAATCCTAAACAGAAAGATATCAAAAATTAATTAAACAATTATGTTTATATTCCTTCAATAAATAAGAATCAACATGCATCATATTTATCAATAAATTTGGATAATCATATAGATATTCTATAACTCTATTAAAATAAAATGTACAAAAAACTAGATTTATTTACATGAATCATTATATTTTTCAGATTAATTTACAATTAATCCCAATTTAGATTCCATACCAATTTACATTTAGAATTAAATTCTACATAGTATGTTATTGATAAATAAAAACATAGAAAAACATAAAGAATAAACATTAGATCCTTATCAATTCATTAATATGGTTCATATATTTATTATGTTAGTTCAATTGTTATCTAGTGGGATAACAAATGATAACTATACCACTACACATAAATCGAATATAGAATCAAATAATACTGTACCTCAAATGGTTTCTAATTTTATTTTCCTAAGAATATATCAACAGGACAGATCACGATGACCTATCATGTAAGACTTCCTCCACCTGAGGACACAGAAACACAACCACAACAAAAAAAACTCAAGGTAGATCCATTTGGAAAATAGAGAACAAATTCCAAAACAAGGAAAAATATAATTTGGATGAACCCAATCTCATAACCCTAAATAATTGTTCTATGACATAAATTATATTAAATGCTGATCGAAAATTTCTTATTGCACCGAAAGAGGTATTGTTTCTGTAACTTGAATAAACTCCATGGAATAAATGATCCAAGGCTACCAAACTATGCAAGAATTCTAGGGGAATGAATTACATGTTTGAGCGTATTACACTTGGGAATAATAAGAGAGTATAAGGGAGAAATATATACCACCCCATTGGAAAATTTAATGGTGAAGGGGATTAAGATGCACTAGATTTTCAACTAAGATGTTTTTTTTCAATGATCCCATGTATTGATAGAATAACGGCTTCCAGACTATTAGGGAAAATTAATATAGGAGGTATGGTAATTGAATCAAATTTATATCCATAAAAATAAGTCCGTTAATGGATTTTAGGTCAATGGAAATACAAAACAAGGGATACTATTGATTTATGGAAAAAACAAGAAATTTTGAAAAGGAAAATGTATCGCCATTCTGAAAACATTGTTCCAGCACCAGTATGTTTCTCACCTTCTCTAACTCAACATTACCGACTCACCGTTTCTAACTCACAATTTATAAATCTCCGTTTTGGAATCACTATTTTTGAATCCACGTTTCAAACTCAACATTTATTACTCACCATTTTGGTATCCCTGTTACTCACTAACTCTTTCTAAATCACCATTTATGACACAAAATTTATTTCTCACTAGTTCTATAAACCCTTTTCATAGAACTATAAATTTGGAAATGAGTTGGGGATGAGACACCTTGACCACCCAGAACAACTCAAACTCCTAATTTCATTAATGGAAAAGACCATATAGGTCCACTCCATTACATCAGATTCCTCTTAAAACAATATTTTCCTCAATAATCCAAAACCATCCCAAATAGGAAATATAATAAGTGGACTGAAAAACCACTATTTGAGATTCCTCTTAAAGAACATGGCACCAAAGGAGCTCACATTCTTCAAAGAGAAACATTTGAAACCAAACAACAACCCAAATGTAGTTGATAAAACACTGTATCGAGGAGATAATTCTCAAAAGAAAGTAGGCCACAACAAGATAGAAAAGAAATAAATCTCATAAAAATATATGGTATAAAACCACAAAATGAACATCATTACATGAAAAGTAATAAACATGAAATTCATCATGGTACTAAGTGTGTTTATATGACTCAAATTCCCATGAACATTCTGCCAAGCTAGAGTTCTAGCACATGACACAAAAAATGGGAAAAAAAAATCCAAGAAACATCTTCTCTTTGTGGTCTTAGATCCCTATAGGATGCTCCATAATGGTCTCATCATTGTTAATGTTGATCTCGCACTAATCAATGATGTGAGAGTTGATATTATGATGATGATGGGACTATGAAACATGAAAAACAACGTGTATCTGGCTCATCTACTATGGAAATTACACCCAATGCACCAAATCTCCAACATGATCCAACACCTAAAAAGGCTAAAAAAATTGGGGAGAATGCTTACTCCCATGACCAAACCTGTGTTGCCCATAATGAGGAGTCACCCTTTGAAACACATGATTCCAGAAATGAAACTCAATTTGAATCCCCTTATGGTTAGTATATGACTTCGGATGATCATGTGGCTCTTTCATCCTCTCACAAATCACCTGAACCATCTCTGTCATATTTTGTACTAGTTACGGCCTGAGAATTGCTAAAAATCGAACCCAGTCCAGCATAATGATGAATGGAATGTTCATCCATATATTAAAAAAAATTTTCCCATACCAATAATGGTGTGAATAAAATTTTATTATATTAAATATACCAAGGGAAGTTTTCACATCCATGAACCACCAAAATCGAGGACACATGAGCTCAACAAGTCATCAGAATTATTTATGGTCTACTGAATCTGAACATCATTATTTGGAATAAAATTAGTGCTCGGGAATATATGAAAACCAAAATCACTCTAGAGGACTCTCTACATGCTGGTGGTAAAATGATTATCATGATCAGAAAAGGTCATCATTGTGACTTCATGATTCTTGACCACATCCTTGATATACTATCTCAACAAAACCAATACCGAGCATGACTATATAATTGCTATACTGTTGACATAATTAATTAAATGTTACATTACCGCCTATATAGATTCATATCCTCCATTAGCTCGAGGAATCTAGTAGCATAGTCTACTAAAATGTCTTGTCACATACACTAATGAAAATATAATAGATGGATAAAACCTATAACAACACATTGTTAGAATTCAACATATGGAAGACCAAACATCGATACACACACTCTAAAACTTTTAAATTCTTCCCAAACCACCAAAACTGAATCCTCAAGGCTTGATACATCTTCATCAATCTAGGATGTGATCTAAAAGACAAACATTGGATCTGTCGAAGATAAATCTCCATCATATACAAAGTAATTAAAATCCTTCCATCATACAACACACAATTTTTTTTTAATCCTTAGACCATCCATTAAGGGCCCCACCACATAAAAATGGCCTCTCCATAACTCCAGCTCATGATCCACCAACTAGGACTCTTCTAAACCTTTAAAGAGAGACGACTACACCACCCTTAGGAAAAGAAATATTTTCCACCCAAAATCTCCCATATCAATAGGAAATGATTAAATTTCCTCCATCACTCTCTAGGACACACATGTTTCATATACTACATCAATAAGGGAAATTCTACTCAGTGAATTGACTACACAATTCCCTTTTAATGGAGTTTAATAAATTTCAATGTTGTAATCTTGTAAAACTCCTTCAATAAATGTTTCAGCAAGATAAAGTAATGTTGTAAGAAAACATACCTCAGAATATTAAGATTAGTGAAAAACACAATGTTATCACTGATGATATAATGTCCCCACAACATCCAAGAAAACAAAACATCCTCCAAATTGACATCGTAGGTGGAATAGTAACATTCATGGGGCGCAACTTCTGTGATCCATAAGAAATAACTGATATCTACTGTTTTTGAACATATCCTAACCCTATATTTAAAGCATCTTAGAAAAAATTATACTGATCTCCTACTGCTGGAAAAAATGAACCAGAGCACCAACTAACTTTTCCATTGGAAACTCTATATATTCCTAACACTAATTAGTCCACATTAATGTTTGGTCTTTCATGGGTAACGCTGTCACTAGAGTTGCAACCTGAGATAAATTGGCCACAAACATCCTTTAATAGCTTATGAGACCAAGGAAACTTTACACTTATTTTGTTATCATGGGGGATTCATAGGACCCATGTACCTCTCTATTTGATGGATCCCTAGACACTCCATTCAAGGATACAACATACCCCTCAAAATCTATATCTTGGGAACAATACATGCACTTATACAACATCCCTTACAACTGATGTGAATGTAGAATGCATAAAAATGCTTGAAGATGCTCTATAACCACCTCCTCTGATGCAATGTACAAAAAAATGTCATAGATGAAAACATACATGAACATTTTCAGGAACCCACAGAATATACTTTTCATCAACCCCATGAACATATTTGGAGAATTTTTCACACCAAACAACATCCCCAAGAACTCTTAATTCCCATGATGACAACTGAATGTGGACATTAGAATATAATCTTCCTTAACACACATCTTATTTTACACAACCCACAACATGAACTTCAAGAACCGACATTAACACATCATTTGATCAAAAAATTCTCCTATCCATTGAATGGGATAGTAGTTCTTCAATATCACTTTGTTCAAGAAATGGTAATCAACAATCAACCTTAAAGTACTATTAGTCAGCATCAGAAAATGGTAAAAAAAATGGTAAAACACTCTATCGATCAAAAAATAACTAGAATAGACCATTGATTTTTTAAATATATCCAGAAACATTGAAGGTTACATCCTATGATTAGAAATAGAGATTAGAGAAGCTCTCAGTTGTTGCAAAATACCGGAAATGATCTTTCATTAAGGGGTTAAGTCAATAAACAATTATGGGAAGTCATTAGAGTATTCTTCCATGAAACTGGGAAATGCTGATTGTTGAACCTCTAATAAATTCAACATCAACTCATCCATAAATGTTGAAAAATATGGAATCCACCTATGACCCATCTGAGGGTCTCGCTCGTGAATAAACAATGCTGGCTCTCCATCAACATTGAAAAACACCACCTAACTCTGGAAGTGATCCAAAATATCCAAAAAAAATTATAATCAATTCATGATGAGGATGACATTATATTATTTTATCCGTAATCATAAAAAATCTACCCAATAGTGGGGCTGCCATAGCACTAGATCACAGTCTCTACATACATCAAACTAGACAACTCGACATCTAACTAGTGTTATCAAAGACAATGGAATGTGAATCCCATCTACCTCAAGTCCCAAATAATGGAATTGTGTGTGTGATATAACAGATTGTTTCATGTCTGAGTAAAAAATGGTATACAACCTTATTTGGAACATGAAAATGGTACATTGAACAACATCCAACTCATATGGTGATGACAACACTAAATCTTGATGTTTACCACGACCTACTCCAAGACCACTATAAACCAAATTCATGATCACCAATATGGTTATTATTTTCTTTCTATGGATGGGGAGCGTCTCATGGTCGTCCTCTACGTACACCATTTACTCTCTACTTATCCAATGATGTAGAAACCCATTGTTGCAACCTCAGCTAGAACTGCCCCATCCAAGGAGCCTATGGTGGAAGCCCTGATGTTCTATGACCACGCTGAATGGGATGCCACTCTCTCAACTAATTTACATAGCCTCCACAAAAAAAGGGCATCTTCAATTGGAAATTAGTTGGCAGTTGCCTCCATTAAGGAAACTGGATGATGGGGGCTGGGACCTACCCCTAGACAGAGTGAAACTCTTATTCCCTAAAAACCAGGAACCCAAGACCACTGTTCTACTTCATGAATAATCCTAATGACTCTCCTCTCAAGATGATCTAGTTCTATCTAACATCCTCTAGATGAACTCTTTATGTACATCACCACATGATATGCAACCATCATAAATGGTGTGACCTAATGCTAGATATTTGGATACTATGAATCCTTGAAATGTCTCGCCTTGACATCCTCATCTGGAAATAGGGCCAAAGTATTACATAAAATGCTCCTGCAATGGATTCTAAACATTTGAACACTAGAGATACCTTGTTGAATATTAATCACCTCCATGAAAGTACATTCCTTCACAGTTAACGAATTATTATATTCATGTAACATCTCTTGTAACACCTCCCTTGAGATCCATAGCTCCTCGTTATCCACTAGGAACAAGAACCCCCACTGCCTCACTACCCAAGGGAGTATTGTCACAACCATCAACACCATGTTCTATTTCTATGAAAGGATTTAACTAAAGTATATATCCACCTCATCCAGACAATCATATCTGAATGCTTCTATAACGGATCCCTCAAACTTCTACAGACTCTAGAAATGAGACATTCGTAGTTCCATCAACATGTCATGGTGGTCGACCCATACTCTATGGTAATATTCAAGAGTATCCTGCTAGACATCTTTAATGCATACCTAGAGAGGACTTTCACCATGATAAATACGTAAAAAAGAAAAAATACTTAGAGCTCGTAAACTTAGAATATGTGAGACTCAATATTAATTAATAAATTTTATTGTTTTATTCCTTTTTGGTTAACACATACCATGTTATACGCATTCAAACACAGGTGGAAATAAGATTGATATGTGCTCCTTTCCTCAGACTCTACCATGCAACTAGTATCATCTCATTTATTAGCCCCTCTAAATACAATGGATAATGAAATTTATCATATAGGTACCCAAATAGTTGTATCTCAGCCAGTATCTAGTGCTACTAAAATTTCAAAACATCGATAATACAGTTCTTCTACCATCCCATGCAACAACACCTATGTTTATCTACAAACACTATCATATCCTCATCATATCCTTAAATACATCATTGTCACAAGCCACTCCCAACATAGTGTACCATGCCTGGGTCAAAAATGTGAAAAGAGAGATAGTGACACCAATGTCCCACCCTCCGTAGTCCCTGGGTTGGCGAGTAGCACTGAGGTTATTGGAAACACTTAGATGAATGTCATTACACTATAAGATAACACATGCAGAATAAAGTGATAAGATAGAACCCATGCAACTCCAAATTAGAATGTAATATAAAATGAATCCAAATTACACATATATAATGATGTTATATATCTACTACAACTAATAGGAAAAACAAATTGTACCCCAATAAAGAATAATCGATTTGACCATGATGCTTGAATATCTCCTAAAACTCCATGCTAGTAGTGACCAATCTGATCTCCAACCTGCTTCAAGTGACATGCAATCTAGTTTATATATATACACGTAGTGTGAGTAAAAAAATAATTATAGTGGGATCATCCCATTAGACTCACATTATAATGTAATCAATCTAAGGTAAAGTACATTGTAAAACTAATAAATCTAACTCATCACTTAATCATGTATACTATGTACCCAGCCTCACAGTGGCCACTCACACCATGTATCACAAAAAATATTATATAAGATAAACACAATATAAAGGGTAAAATGCTACACCTTAATCACTGGTTTTAATCTTTTCCCCGATGACATGTCTTATAAGCATCTCTCTCCAAAAAGTCATTCCAATAGACACCTTGGTATGACAATACAACACACACCTCATGCAACACAACCACTAGACACACATCATCAATGTAACCATGTAGTGTTTAGGGTCCACAATTTATCCCATAATGTGAATCATACCTTGGGTATTATACCTGAAGGATTTATATCCCATATCTAAGTGAGGATCCTCAAGCCATTACATAAAATATATGTTACACCATCAGTTTTCAATAAGACACTATATTCAGAATATATGTCTACGAATAACCACAATACATCACATCCCTTTACATACATTTACTGGAAAAATAGCTTCTGTTACTACAAGCTCAATAACTACCATGAGAAGAGGTACATGCCAATGAGTGTTGTCAACAATCCCTCCTCCCATCATGATGTTGGGGAATACAAACCCATGGGACTCAAAATCCCTAATATGTTAGTTTCTCTGACCAACATTGTGGATTGGAATATAGAAACATAAAAAGAAATGAATATACAATATCTCACAACCCCACCATGTTCATAACCATGTCTTTAACTCAACTGAATCTAACATCTCTCGTAATACCAACTATCATTACAAAGACTATATATACTATAAGAACACAACCATTTAAATTTATACATAATATTACATTATCCATTTTTATCTGTTTCAATTTAAGTTATTTAAAAATCAAACAATTAATTTACCATTATCATTCTACATTACATTTCATTTTAATTCCAATAAAGATACACAATTCCATGATATTGTAACCTCATCATTAAATTCCAACAAAATTAAGTTATATAAATATCTAAACGTTATTAATTATTTACAAAAATAAATAATTATTAAAAAAATTATTTTATAATTAGTAAATATATATATATATATATATTAATATAATTTATTTAATTATAAAAAATTTCATATTTCATTTTGACATAAAAATATTCTATGAAGTTGATTATATTTTTTTGAAATCCCATTTTTCCATCAGGACAATGAGATAAATTTATTAAAAACTATTTAAAATTATGTAGATGGAATTTTTTAAAATTTATTCCATATTTGGATTCAAAAAAATTTCTATTATCTAATAAGGATAAATAATTTTTTAACAATAATTTAAAATTAATATAAAATAATTTACCATGGACAACGACAAATTCTTTTTACTATAGTATTAAACTAAAAATATAATTGTTAAAAATGAGAAAAAAATATATAAAACACATTGGGTAGAAATATTACAACAATAGATGTTCTATTTAATATTATTGTCTATTTTTATGCTTTTCTAATTTGAACATTTATGGGTACACATATTTCAATTAAAACGATAAAATAGTGCCACTCAACTGACTTGTAAAAGGATAAAACTTCTCATATTATCATAATACATAAAGTAAAAATTGGTTTAGATAATAAGTTCCCAAATAAATTTCATAATTATATCATCTAATACTAGATATCTTTTTTTTGGTCAGATATTCATCCTTGTATTTCTTTTTGTTGATTCCAAAATATTTTCCAAAGAATAGTAAACACCCCTAACCATGGGTTTTTTTATTTTTTGATAAACTACAACATAATTTTATTAAAAGGTGATATAATAATATAAATATATGATAAATATTTATATTTATTATATTATGATCATATATCCATTATCTCTAATATCAAATGTAATACCATATAATTAATTCTATCTATGGTGGACTATCGTATCCCAAACCAACTATATTCATTTTTTGTACCTACATATCAAGGACATATCTGACGATAGATTTAAGATATGAATATTGTTTTATGATTTAATTGTTCTTATAAAATTATTATATAAATTATATCTTCTTACATTCAATTCATTGAGGTATATGATAATTTCACAGTTGTGTTTAGAGAGGAACCACCTAGAAAAGTTATTTGAATCATTTTTTTGTATAAAAATTACATGATTGTTACTAAGGAAAAAAGCTAGTGAACATGTGTGATATTTATTATCTAACCATAAGTATTTGAATGAAATATCATATCTAACATAAAACCATTCAACAATCTGTAAATCAAAAATGTTGGCCATCCATAGTTGTGGTCTACATCCTCTACGAAGTAATATGAAATTTTTGGAGTTTATTTTTCCACATATTTTTAAAGGATTGGTTTTAGTAATTTAATATATATATATATATATAATTATCTTATAAATTATAATTAATTTATAATTTTTTTGTTCCATCCATTATCTAAAATTGAATCAATTTTAATGTCTACATATGGCATATGATATCCTTGAATGGTTTAATTAATTTTATATCTCTAATAATTATATATTACTATAAATACATAGATAAAGAATATATAAAATTTTTATAAAATTTTGAATTTTTATTAGTATATTTTAAAAACAATATAATTAAAACAAAAAAACCTATGAAACATAATATACAAGAATGATGAAGATATTAAAACCTGAAATAGTGGTTTCAATTTTTTTTATTAATAAGTATTAGATAAATTAATATATATATATATATAAGTAATAAATAATGTTATAAATAATATTATTGTTCTGAAATATATATTTCATAATTATATATTTATTATACATGATGTTCAAAAAAATATATCGGAAATAGGAACTGAAGTAAGGATTTTTTATCTAACTTATATGTCAAGAAGGAATTTTCCATATTCCCCACTTAATTACATTATGTGGGGTATATAATTACAAATTATTAAGATAAAACATGAATCTATTAATCATCATGGAATATAATGTTTAATTTAATTTATTTATTTTATAGGGATTTTGATGTATAAAATTACACTATGGTATGGTTGTATTTCACAATCCATTCATTATTGTATAATGTTTATGAATATGTTTCATTTTTAGAAATTATTTGATATTTCATTCTCAATATGTGTCCATGTTATTTTAATTTCATTATTAATGATCATTTTTTTGTAGCATATCCATTTCCCACTCAATAGTAATAAAAATATTTTTGATTGTTTTATGAAAATAACATATTATATCTCTCTTCGGTCAAAATCATTTTGAATCAAAACCCATGTTTTATAAAAATGATTCAAAAAATGTTTTTAATTTTTTCAAATGGTTGATTAAATAAATTATTATTCATTCATTCATTTAAAATATGTTTCAAATGATCTTCATGTAGTTTCAAAATTGGCCCCATTTGGATTATACCAAAAATGTGAAAAGATTCTATGTCTTAAAGTGAATGAAATGAATATAATATTCAACCATCAAAATAAATAAATATATTAAATATTATTTTTCAATTTTTTAAAAAAAAATTATAAATGAAAAATATTTTCATATTTATTTATGATTTTTAAAATTTTATTTTAAAAATGATATAATTATTTTTCCCATGACCATTTTAATCATTTTTCTATCGTTTTTCTTTTCAACAAATCTTATCAAAACATTATTTATCTCTTAATCCACTGTGGATATTATTTATTAATAATTTCAATATTATTTATCCGTATTATTTATGATCATTTTTACAGGACATATAATATTTTATTTCTATTCAACAATTTATATATGATGGTTTATGATTTTGTTTAATGATTAAGTGTTATATTAATATTTTATATTAGTTTCAAAATATGAATGTGCATGATGATTATTATTCCCCACATCAATAAGTGGAATTAATTTGACATAGAAAGTGATAACAAATATCAAATATTTCCTATCAATTAATCAGTAGGTCTCTTGAAAAAAACTATATTTTGTTTTGATCAAGGCCATATTAATTTATCTAGATGTATTCATACAATGTCTCTATTTTAAGGTTTTTTAAAATTTACATGATTATGAATTTAATCATTCGGAAATCTACTATTTATAATAAATTATTTTATTTGAATATTTAAAAAATCCATACACATGTTTTCAAAGTCAATTTTTTATTTATATGGAATTATTTGATCATCATTGCTTCCATCAACTTTATGATCATAATTTTTTTAAAATTGCATGTTATTATTTTATTTACCTATTAATATTAATTTTTACTTATTTACTCATAGGATCCACTTTTAACAATCCATTTTATAACATCTAAATTCACACCTTTAACATGATTTGATTATCCCTAGAATATAAGGAATTAGTTTTGGATTGATTTCCACTGATTCACTATGGGGAGTAATGGAATTAAAAAAATATTTATTTATTTTTATTTTTAAATTTAACGTTATCATGATGTATTTATCTAGTTTACCAAGTCTACTAAACTATTAAATCCTTCCAGAATCAAATCATTATATTTTATATAAATTTAATTATGTTGTATCATGCTTCCAAAATCTAATTTGTCCAAATGATGTTAAAATAGGTAATTTTTGGATGATTACAAATGTGATCGATTGGAGACATGGGATTGTGGGGAGATTTGACACTATGAATTTTCATACACATTATCTAATATTCCATTTTATAGGTTTTTAATTTCATAAATTATGTAAATCATTAATGGATATCATGAATGGATTATTTTTCATCCTAAATTTAAAATATATTGTGTATTTAGTTAAGTCATTTTAAATTATTTTGGTAACATCAAATTTTTATAAATTCCAAATATCTTCTTCCTTTACTTTTTCTATATTTCATGCATGACCATTGAAAATATATTTATATATAATTATATTATGTCAACATAATTAAAATAACAAAACAAACATTAAATGAATATTAGTTTTATGTTTATAAATGGTTTTAGGCTAACAATTTTGCAAAAAAAACAATGTATTTTAACATATGTAATTATGTGCTACTTAAGGGTAGGGTGATCATTTGGGACCAATAAATCACATTCAACATATATTATATAAAGAAAAGTATAATTTGTTATCATTAAAATAACAATATTCAGACCATTATTTTACATATCTGGACTATGTTGTTTAGTATTTTTATCTACCTCATTTTTTCAAAATCACAAGGTTATAGTTCGAATTTAATATATGAAAATCATAACTAGTTGAAGTATAATAAATTAAATTAATGATATTACATAACTGTATATCTTTTAATATGAATGAAATATTGTAATATCATATACAAATGAATTATATAATTATTCAATAATCATTTGGGATTATAAATTTTAATTATATTATACCTTTTGAAATAAATATTACCTCACGAGATTTTATCTATCATGAAAATATCCTCATTTATAATCCAAAATTGAGGATATATAGGATGATGGTAAATAATTGAAATTTATTGTCTTTATTGAAGAAAAAAACTCAAAAATACGGTGCATGGTATACTAGTACATTATTGTGATATTTAGATGTTCACCATAATCAATATAGAGTTCTACGTTTCTATATTTCTACAAAAAATTATCATATTGTGTCCCCCATGGTGATGAACATTGTTGATTAAATCACTTTTCAGTATTATCTGGGGTTTTCTTCTAATATTCATATAATTAAAAAGGTCATTCTATATAGTGTCATTGTTATAGGTATAGTGGTATATATGTGATGTACTGAGAACCTAACTGCACAATTTGTTGAAATACTATGCAATTCAACAATAAAAAAATAAACAAAATATTGTACAATTGGAAAATAATTCTGGTTGAGTTTATCCTAAAAAATATGAGATAACTAGCCATTCTAAAATGGTATCAAGATCTATATAATGGTTGTTAATTTCATTAAATGAAATTATATATAATCCTACTATTATACAATCAAATAATGATTCATAATATCAAACTCCACATTCCATCCACAAAATATTATGTGGGGTTTTTGTATATAAATCTATTCCATAGCTATAATGACTTCCAATTATACCAGCAGGAGAAAAAAATATTTATAGATTTAAAATTCCTACAATAATCAATTAGATAAATGTTTTAAAGGATTGATGTTAGCATCATACCATTTATGGGATTCACCCCTAATTCTAAATCAAATAATTGTGGTGTTGTTTCGGTACTTTTTAAAAATATTCTTATAATAATGAGTCGTTATAAAAAATCAAATAAGAAACTAGGTTTTCTAATGTGTATAGTGAATGTACCAATCACCACGTCATTATCATACTCAACATTTCAAAAAGTTATCCCATAAAAGTTCCCTTTGTTTATTTGCGTCTGAGGTTTTAAACATTGATTATCATTATTATAAATTATATTTGAGATATAGTTATCATAATTACAATAATCTATATATTTCAATAATTGTCATATGGTTGGTTAATTCAGTGTTTAATTTTTATTATTCCATTAATTTAAATGTTTCTTCACATTATTTCTTTATTCGATTTTTTGGAAAAAAATTTATTCCTTGGGTAAATCATTTATGTGTAATATTAAAATAATGTAATCTATGTGATCTTCCAACAGTCAATCTTAATGAAAATATCATCTTCCTCTGTCCATTATTTTAAGGATAAAAATTGAATTCTATAATTATCATTTTCAATACTATTACATTGCATAGTAAATCGAATATCCATTTCCACATTGAATGTAATTTGAAATATATTATTATATCAAATATTTACTCGTATAGTTGAAACATTTCGTACACGTGATTTTAATCATCTAAATTGTCGATCAACCTCACAATAAGATTGTATGTTAGTACTAGAGGCATGCAATGGACGTATAATAATTTTTTCCTCCTATATACCAAATAATTTATCATCTATCTATATCACAAGATTTAATTACATCCCCATTTTCATACAAATGATAAAATGAATGTACATATGAATTTTTTTTATCATAATCTCATCTTACAAAAAACATTCAATTCCATCATATTACCTCATCTTCTAGAATAGATTCCATAAATGGTCATCTTATTCTACCAAATAATGAATATCCATACTGATATTTTCATTTTCCCTTTAGAATATATTTCAAAATATATTTTTATTAGTATTAATTTATTTCTCAAAATCTATTATATTTGATAAACAACTAATATAATGTTTTCATTTCTCCATGAATGAGAGATGAAAACATTATTTCCTACATTTTTCATTATTATGTTTAAAATGATTCATATTTTGTGATTATTTTTTGAACATTGAAATTTGATTTTTCATTCCACCATCTATAAAATTTATGTCCTCGAATAAAATCCTTTCATTATCAATCATTTTAGGAATTAACTCAGTACATTTGGGTTCCATAAATTTATTCATACAAAAAGGCATGTTGTGATAAACAATAATCTGAGAAAACAAAATAATCATAACACATAATTTAGAGGATGTATAAATCATGAATCATATGATTAGATATATAATACGTTATTTTTAACCTATGTCATAAATGATCATTTCATAAACATTGTTATGTTACCCTATAATCAGGATTACCCAAATAGTTCACACTACTCATTTCATAAACATTGTTATGTTACCCTATAATAATAAATATTATATGAATATTTATTATAGAACATAATGATCGATGTAATAATCATACAGGTCTCTTTTATTTAGAAACATGGACACATAGGTAACTATTTAATTAATGGAATACATCGTCTCACAAATAGTTCATCATTACTAACAACATTAATTGAAATATCATATGTAAATTAAATTTTCATAACCCGGGGAAAAATATTCATGACTGAAGGGGGAAATATAGTTTAAAAACATTCATTCAGTAGCTAGAGTAATTAAATATATGAATAAAAAAAGAATCATGTAAATTCATGAATTAACAAGTTGAAATTAAATATCATGATTTTATTGAGATTTATATTATAAAAATTTATCAACAAAAACTTAATCATAAATAGCCTTAATAAATAGTGTGATTGTAACATATAACCCATACCACATTCCAAAAATTTGTATAATAAACTCCATTAAATACATAAAAAATAGTTAATATCTATATAACATAATTATCATGAGAATATGCACTAATGAATTTGGGTTCATAATATTAACCATAAAAAGTGTAACGCCCCAACCCCAATTACCCAGAGTCGGTGAATTATTACATAACATTGGCATGATTACAAGGAATCATGTACTGAAGGACCGATCTGTTTAACAGTCTTGGAAAATAGATTATATACATGAATGAAACATTACACTTTAAGACATACAAAACAACATAAAAAATCCATTATAAACGCCATTATTTCGCTTGGCTTAACCCTGCATATCAATCACAATACACTTCATGGAATCCTGGGAAAAATAAAACATTGAAAGTGGTGAGCTCAAATGCTCAGTAAGGGTAAGCAATACAGCGGAAGATAACATAAATATTATGCATGGAGAATAATTTAAACCACATGCCTTTACAATTAATAGACATGAATTCTTTTATGGAAACAATATGAGCTGAGTAAATAAAGTCCAAATAAAAAATATTCATGGGTATTCTACTATTATAAAGACCCCATTAACCATAAATATTATTTCCATAATGAGGGAATGTATAATTCCGGACATTCTGAAACATTTTTTCATGGCCTTGGCCAAGACTTCTAAAAATTATTAAGGCCTCAGCCAAAACCATAACTCAAATTTGGAAAGGGCCTCAGCCAATTCCATGTCTAGTTGTCTCATGAGACCTACTAATGCATCGTGGAGCTATAACGGGATCCACCCATCACTTACTAAGTCTAATACATTCCTCATATGAAAAGTTTGAAACATATCATAAACATTCGTAACAAAACTAGCATAAAAAATGTCAATAATTTAACCATAAACCATGAATGGTATAAAAATAGTACATCCACAATCAAACATATCACAAAACCTTCAAAACATTAGGAAATATTTGAATCATAATAAATCAACTTCAATATAAGTTTAAAATCCATTAAAGGAATTTCAATATATGGAAATGATTTCTAAAACACTTTGATTGAAATATCCCTTTCTATGAAAAAATTTAAAAGTCTCACAATTTAGAAAGGAATACATTTAAAGACATTTTTGAATCAAAGTTTCCCATACCACATTGAAAAATTTTAATGTAATTAACAATTTAAGTCATTAATTTACATTTAAATAAATCCTTAAAACCATTTTGAAAACATGGACATTAATGAGAAGGTTAAGAATAATAAATCTTTAAATTATTTAAAATGATGTTGACATAGATGAAATCAAAACTCTTTGAGAGAAATATATCTTTTTTTAAAATAATTTAAGAGTCACATAATTATCAAAAAAAATTACTTTTAAAATATTCTTACAAGATTGTAAGAGAATATTTGATGATTTTATAATGGTGGAAAATTGCCACACCCGCTGTATAAGTTAAAAATATACATTCTTACCTAATTTTTTTTGAAAAGGATAAAATGGACCATGTTTGGAAAATGGAGGAATGATTTCTTTATAAACATATTACAAAAATTCAAAAAAGGGTAGAAATTAATTTAACCCATAGTCTATAAAATAGCAATAATTATTTTTAATACATTTTTAAGAATCATGGATTTTAATGATAATGAAGTCCCAGTAGATAATTACGTATAAACAACCTCAGATAATGAAGGGATTGTGAAATAAACCATTACCTTGTACTTTTCCTTTCTAGAGGGTATTTTAACCTCATATATAATAGTTTAATAATTTTTATTAAATTATACAAGAATCATATACATAAATATGATATCATATATGATCTTTTAATTTTACTTATTTAATAATATTTTAGTATTATCGTCGTTTCGGGTGTTCACATACTCGTATTCTTCTGTAAGTTTGGTAACATAAGTCATGTTTGTTATGGATAGGTTGTATGTTATTCATATAGAGAATGATATCATGTCCTTAACTATTATTATTAATCACCAAATGAGAGTTATACTTTCATTGATACGATGGGGAATTAATCTCATCACGTTCGTGGAGACGGTAGTCCGTACGTACGCATGAGTGACAATATCATTACTTTGATATTAAAATAATATATAATTGGATGGTTTATCATATATAAAGAATCATTATCATGGTATATTTATTATTTACATCAATTAAACATCATTATGATACCCATCCAAATAATAATGTTTTGAATAACAATTACACCACGATGTGGAGACGGTAAGCTGTACGTACGCACGTATGGTGACATGTCATTAAAAGGATTGATAGAATACTGAATATGGTAGTACTATATTTATAATAACATCACAGTACATAATAGATAATTGAGTTATTATTTTATATTGGAAATAACATAGAAAGAAGATGTTGAAGAAGAAAGGAACCTAAAAGTGGGTGGTGAAAACATTACCTCTTCATCAGGTTGTTACTTTTGACTTGTTCAAAAGGGATCCTTAAGTTGGATTTATGATCAAAATAATACCTCTAAGTTTAATTGAGGGAAGTTGAGAGAATATTTGGGTAGGGGTTGGCCAAGCTAAATGGCTTTGATGGTTTGAAGAATTGGTTAGATGTGGTGTCCTTTTATAAGTGGGAGGATGGGCTCTTTAGACAAAACCTAATGTATTATTTTATAATAAATTCATGTTGTGTTTATAATGTATGCAAAGTGGAATATTCAATTTATATGGTGTGTATGGTTCGAAATACTTTCAAAAAATATATTTTAGGCAGGTTTGGGTAATTATATTAACCAAATCATTTAGCTTTAACTCTTAGTTAATTAGTTTGACATTTACCATGTCACTCTGTATTTTTATATTGTATAGTTAATAAACATACTATATACATCAAATCTACCGAAAATTGGTCCATTAATGATACACCTATTATTATATAAGCCCTTTGTTCGATCCTTAGATTTTTAGGAATAGAATATCAATAAACGATATAATATTTCTTTTAAAAACTAATTTATGTCAATTTTGACACTATTCAGTAATTGATTTTTTTAAATCCATAAAAAATTTATTAATTCTAAAAAAGATTCATTTAAGCAATCCAAACATGTAATATTAACCAATAAAATTCATTTATGTCATTAAATATTTCAAATAATATTTATTTTAACTTTTATAATACCAATTATTTTAATCTTTCATTAAAAAGGAAAATACTTCATCATTATTATGTCATACATAAATTTAATTATTAAATGTATAAAAAATATAAATAAAATACAATTATATAGGAAATATTTTTATCTTTATATGGAATATTTATAGTCTAAAATATAACATATAAAACCATATGTAAAAATTGTTTTGCTAGAAGATATATGCTTTTGTCATTTTTGTATTTCCTTTAACTACATTAATATAAAGTGTCATTATGACATACAAGTGGATCCATGGGGTCCTAAAATCGACCAAAATATGCCCATGGTCGGAATGTATCAACAATAGGATTAGGACACGTTTTAGGGTAATTTTTTATTAATATAATATTATTTTTTAGCCTTATTTAGTGGATTTACCCTTTAACGATGTTAAATAAAATATTCACTGAAATAATTATTCAAAATTTATAAGAATAAAATTTACATATTTACACAATTGTTACCTCTATATTTTAAATATGGAATCCATTTTTCTAAATTCGAATCACAGAAGTGGCAGAAAGTAATTTAAAATTAATTCCCACTTTCAAAACAAAAAGCGTGTTTTTTAGAAACAATAACTATCAAAACATCGACAATTGTTTATATCCGTTTTAATTTTGAAATTATGTCCAATGACCAAAATTTTATTAAATTTTAAAAATATATTCTAAATATTCTATAACACCAGTCAAATTCATAATTTATCACTATTAATTATTTTGACTAAGAAAGATGTTTTTAATTAAAATTTAGTAATTTTCCCTATTCATCAAAATATAATAGTTATTAGAAATGTACCAAAATTTAACCCTAGGATAATTTTGATATTATAAAACCAAAAATGAATTACATTTTTATTGATAAAATTGATAAAATTTCAATAAGTGGGTATTACTATTTATAATGGAAACATTGATTGGTCGCAGTGTGTTAGAATCTCGATGTTGCGAACATCACATGCTACTGTATTATTTAAAGAGAATCTTACCATTGAAGCTTTGGGTGTTACGATCTCCCCTCCTTCAATAAATTACGTCTCGAAATTTATGCTCGGTATTTGGAATATGGGGTTGATATTCCAAAATATCATAGTTGATATCCCACTTAAAAAAATGGATTAATGAGGCCTCTATTTAAAATAAAGAGTGGTAAGTATAAAGGTTACCGAAAATAAAAAATACTAGGGTTCCATGTAGGAAAACATGGATATGGAATAGAAATATAACCATAAATATCTGATGGAGATTGGTAGAGAACATGGCTATGAATAGTCCAACAATCACAAAGCCAAAAATTTATGATGATGTATGGTACTGTATATGACAACGTTTTTGTTCTAAGTTCCTTTTCTTAATGTTGAGGAATTTATATTTGAGATTGGATAATATCATAAGGAGATATACTAACTTTATAATTAGAGTTTTATCCATTATTAAATTTCTACCACAAACTCATCTTTCACTACAAAGCATAATACAACTCAAAAATACTCTATTCATCTTAATCGTATAGGGGTCCAAATATAATGAATTTATAAGTCACATATCAGAACCTTTAAAAAAGAAACCACATTATAAAATCCAGGGAGTTCATGTTGTCCAGTGGTAGGTGATAAATCCCAATTGCACTATGGTTGTGGGTTCGATTCCTGCAGCTTTTCCCGACGCGATGGGTTGTCAGACGGTCTGCATGTTGTACTTTTATAAAAATCCAAAAATAACATTTCGAACATAATCCATTCCAACCATTATACTTATACAAAATACTACAATCCAAACACACAATAAAAAATTTATAAGGAATATAAACACAATTAAGATCCTCTTTCCCATGTAATAACATGTGAACCCCTTCATCATGTATTATTTTAAAACATGGTAACATCCTGAATTACCATGAAACCTTATTGATTACATTCATACTCCCTTATTCTTTACAGAATACTGGATATACTCCTTCTATCCAAAAATTTTGTAAACTCCAACAATGATAAATCATTAATCAGTTTGAAGGTACTCAAGAATTTCCAATAAAATTATTCAAATCAACCATCTCTTATTTCAAAATCACTACCTCATTATCAGGACCATATTAAGGATTAGCGTTCCTTCAACCATGTATTTTCAGAAAATATTAGCTTACTATTATGTCACTTTTCATAGAACCATATAATATCAAATCCTCATTAAAATATTACTGCAGTACAATCTTTATTTATCATCATAATTCATATAACCAGTATATTGTTGATACAAAACTCAAATGAAATAATCCTATAATAACAACATAATAAAACTCGTCATTCTTCTTCATCTGAGGTAGTATCATAACTTGATTATTATCCTATAGCATCATTTTAGGAAAACTATGTTGATTTCGACATTGGTTCGTATAGTGTCCCAACTTCTTACAGATGAAGCATTGTACATTTGAGACCTTTTTCTTACCCTTGCAGTCACGCACTTGGTGTCCTTTTTCTCCACACTTATAACAAACTCCCATTACCTTCTGGAATCTTCCAGGGTGTTTCTTAGAACAGTTATCACATATGGGAAAATTATTCTTTTCCCTCTACCCTTTATCCATCATTCTATCTTCCATCCTTTTCTTCTCTTGCTTTCCATCAAAGCCATATGACTTAGAGAATTATTTACTTATCTTATTAACACATGATACTATTTATTCATATGTTGAGAATACATGGGAGACTATATCCTTTCATAATGTTGTATTAATGACAAGAAAGATATGATCATTATTACTCTTTAGATCATACATATTGATGGAGTTCTCATTCCTTCTATTGGGAACCATTTCTAAACAATGTCATACACTAGGTTAGTTTATGAATCACAATTCATAATTCCAAATATGTAAAGTACCTAATGTAAATTGAACATTTTATGGATATAATCAATAATCAATAATGTTTTCATTGAGGATATATATACTCATAAACCCATCATATTGGTTTGTAATGAAAACACGAATTATCCTAAGAATATCCCTCGGGAGTGTCGTATCCAAGAGTATAGAAAGGCTCATTTTCGTGCACCAAGTCCCATTAGAGTCTAGCTCAAAGCGATTTTTTTGGGTTTTACCCCTAGCTACATATGTTCCTGGGCCTCCTCTACCTGCTTGTATCCAGTCAGGGATATATTTCATGGAAAACTCACAAAATTCTACAATACCCAAATTCTCATAATATCTTCAATACTAATCTTCAAAGTATATCTTAGGTCTATGTTCTCTAATTAGTGATTATCTAAATATATCTTGCAAGAATATTTCTAAACTTCCTCTAATACCATCTGTAATGCCCCGACCCCAGTTTTCCAGAGTCGGTGAATTATTACATAACATTGGCATGATTACAAGGAATCAAGTCTCGAAGGACCGATCAGTTTACCAGTCGTGGAAAATAGATTACAAACACGAGTGTTACATTACACTTTAATACATACAAAACAAAATAAATAATCCTTTATGAACACAATTATTCCCTTGGCTTAGCCTTGCATATCAATCAAAATACACTTCTTGGAATCGTAGGAAAAATAAACCATTGAAAGGGGTGAGCTCAAACGCTCTATAACGGTAAACAATACTGCGTAAGATAACATAAATATTAAGCATGGAGATTAATTGAAACCACATGCATTTACCAATAATAAATATGAATTATTTTATGGCAAGAATATGAGGTGAGTAAATAATGTCATACTAAAAAATAATCATGGGTATTCTACCAGTCGAATGACCACATGGACCATCAATATTATTTCCATAATGAGGAATGTATAATGCTAGACATTCTGAAAAATTTTGTCAGGGCCTCGACCTAGACATCTATAAATGATTAAGTCCTCTTCTAAAACCATAATTCAAATTGGGAAAGGCCCTCGGCCAATTCCATGTCTAGTTGTCTCATGGGACCTACCAATGCATCGAGGAGATATAGCGGGCTGCCCCCGTCACTTACTAAGTCCAATAAATTCCACATATGAAAAGGTTTAATCATATCATAATCATTCGTATTAAAATGAGAATACAAAATGTCAATACTTTAACCATAAACCATGAATGGTATAAAAATAGCACATCCACAGTCAAACATATCACAAAACCTTTAATACATTATGGAAGTTTATAATCATAATAAATAAACTTAAAAACAAGTTTAAAACTCATTAATGGATTTTACATAGATAGTAATTTTTTGTAAAACACATTGATTAAAATATCCCTTTTTATGAAAACATTTAAAAGTCACACTATTTTGAAATGAAGACATTTAAAGACATTTTTGAATCAAAGTGTCCCATACCGCTTTGAAACTTTTTAATGTAATTCAAATTTTAAAACATTCAAGTCCATTTAAATAAATCCATAAAACCATTTTGAAAACATGGACACTAATTAGAACGGTTTATAAGAATAAATCATTAAAGCATTTAAAATGATGTTGATATAGATGAAATCAAAACTATTTGAGAGAAATATCACTTTTTTGTAATCATTTAAGAGTCACATAAATATAAAAGAAAACATTTTTTCTGAAAATAATCTTATAAGCTTATAGGGGAATCTTCTATGATTTTATAATGGCGGAAAATAGCCGCACCCACCGTATAAGTTAAAAAATTACAATCTTACCTTAATTTTTTTTTGAAAAGGTTAAAAGAGACATTGTTTGGAAAATGGCAGAAATATTCCTTTAAAAACATTTTATAAAAAGTACTAAAGGGTATAAATGAATTTAACCCATAGTCTGTATAATAGTAAGAATGATTCGAAATATATTTTTAAGAATCATGGATGTGGATGATAAAGAGGTCCCATTAGATAATTACGTATAAACAACCTCGAATAATGATGGGATTGTGAAATAAACTCTTACCTTGTACATTTCCTTTGTCGAGGGTAGGTTAACATCCTGTATAATAGTTAAATCATTGTTATTAAACTATAAAAGAATCATATACTTAAATATGATATCATATATTATCTTTTAATATTTCTTTGTTAATAATATTTTAGTATTATCGTCATTTCAGGTGTTCACTTACATGTTTTATTCTATATGTTTTGTTACATAAGTCATGTTTTTTATGGATAGGTTGTATCTTATTCATATAAATAATTATATCAAGTACATAAATATTATTATTAAACATCAAATTAGAATTATACTTTAATGGATACGATGGCGAATGAATCTTAACGCGTTCGTGGAGACGGTAGTCCGTACGTATGCACGAGCAACAACATCATTCCTTTGATATTTAAATAATATATAATTGCATCACATATCATATATAATGAATACTTATCATGTTATATTTATTATTTACATCAACAACACATCATTATCATACCCATCGAAATAATAATGTTTTTAATAACAATTACACCATGACGTGGAGACGGTAAGCCGTTCGTACGCACGTATGGTGACATGTCATTCAAACGATGGATACAATACTGAATATGGTTGTACCGTATTTATAATAACGTCACATTATATAGGAGATACTGGATTTTTTATTTTATAATGGAAATAACAATGAAAAAATAAGTTTAAAAGGAAAGGAACTTGAAAGTGGGTTGTGAAAACATTACATCTTCTTCAAGTTCTTCCATTATATTTGATCAAAAGGGCTCTTTAGGTTGGATTTATGATCAAACTAATCCCTATATGATTAAGTGAGGGAAGTTGGGAGAACATTTGGCCCAGTGTTGGCCGAGCCTAATGGCTTTGAAGGGGTCAATAATTAGTTATAAGTGGTGTATTTTTATATGGGGGCGGAGGGGCTCTTTAGAAAAAACATAAAGTATAATTTTATAATAAATTAATATTCAGTTTCGAATGGTTTCAATGTAGATTATTCAATTTAAATTTTTCGTATGGGTCTAAATTTTACCAACCAATATATTTTATATAGTTTTGGCTCATTATATTAACATTATCTTTTAGTTTTAACTATTAGTTAATTAATTTGACATTTACCATGTCACTTTGAATTTTTATATTATATAGTTAATAAACATACTATATAAATCCAATCAACCACCAAGTGGTCCATTAATGATAAATATATCATGATATAAGTCCATTGTCTTAACCTTATATTTCTAGGAATATAATATCAATTAATAATATAATATTTGTTTTACGAACTCATTTATGTCAATTTTGACACTATTAAAAAATTGATTTTTGTTAAAGTCATAACAACATTATTAATTTGAATAAAATTTATTTAAGAAATCCTAACATGTAATATTAACCAATAAAATTCTTGGATGTCATCAAAACTTTCAAATTATATTTATTTTATCTCTTATAATACCAATTATTTGATTCTTTCATTAAAAGGAAAATACTGCATCATTATTGTGTCATAAATAAATTTAATTATTAAATGTCTAAAAATTATAAATAAAATACCATTATGTAGGAAATATTTTTATAATTATAATTAATATTTATAGTCTAAAATTTATCATATATAACCTTATGTAAAAAACGTTTTACTGAATGATATATGCTTATGTCATTTCAGTATTTACTTTAACTTAATTAATATAAAGTTTTATTATCACATACAAGTGGATCAATGGGGTCCCATAATCAACCAAAAGATGCCCATGGTCAAAATTTATCAACCAATAGGGTTAGGACACGTTTTAGGGTAATTTATTATTATTATAATATTATTTTTATCCTTATTTACTGGATTTACCCTTTAACCATGGTAAATAAAATATTTACCGAAATAATTATTCAAAATGTCTAAAAATAAAAGATAACAATTTAAACAATTTGGACCTATTGATTATAAATATGGAAACCATTTTTATAAATTCAAAACAAATAAGTGAAATAAATTAATTTTAAAATAATTCCTGCTGTCAAAGAAAAAATAATGCTTTTAAGAAATAATAACTATCAAAAGATTGGCACTTGTTTATATCCGGTTTAATTTTGAAAATATGTCCAAAGACAAACATTTTATGAAATGGAAAAAATATATTCTAAATATAAATTAAAACCACTCATATTCATAACTTATCACTATTATTTATTTCGATTAAAAAATTTGTTTTTAATTCAAATTTAGTAATTTTCAATAATCATCAAAATATAAGAGTTTTCCGAAAAGTACCAATATTTCACGCTAGGAAAATTTTGATATTCCGAATCCAAAAATGAAGTCCATTTTGAGAGCTAAAATTTATTAAATTTCCAAAAGTGGGTATTACTATTCATAATAGCTACTTTGATTGGTCACAGTGTGTTAGAATCCCTAAGATGCGTACAACACACACTACTGTATTATTCAAAGAGAATCGTGTCACGGAAGCTTGGGGTGTTACAAAAAGAATATATCGCTAACAAGAAATTTATCCCATATCTATAAAATTAATATGTAAATCCCTTCCCTTAGGTCATATATCCTTCATATATAGTAAATATAAATGTATAATAAATATTAATTTATTATAAATTATTTCCAAAAAATTATTTGTGTATTTAATTAAAAAAAATTTAACTGATGACATTTGGTCTCTATTTTATTAACAACTCTTCATTATAATCATTATTTGGTGTGCTATTTCCTTCATTATTCATGTATGTTTTGGTATTTTAGTTTTTGTCAATTTTCTATAAACATGGTTACTACATCTCCATAATTCTAATAATGATAGATATATTATATATATTCATTATATAAACACAAATAGTTTACTATAAATATAGTGGTAGAAGATTTAATTACATCGTTCATTAAGAAAGTTGGCCATACGTTTGCATTTCCATTGTTTTATAATTCAAATGGATTGAATAAATAATTTTTATTAACAATTAAACATTACATAATTAATATTTTTTCATATATTATATATATATATTCATTATCCTTATCTTTATTACCTTCCTTGTAAATTAGAAAAGTGAAACTAATCACATCTCTTTGTTAATGTTGTATTCCACATGTATGCATTAGGGATGTTATCATTATCAAATAAATAGTGTGGTATAATGTTATAATATAATTTATAAATTAAAAACTAAATTAATATCATATGAATTATATATAATAATTAAACACATATTTGTAACCTTCCACAAATTATGGTGGAAGACAAATAATTTAATTTCTATTTGGAGATAATAATTATTATGTATGCTTATGAAATTCATTAATTTCCCATTTTAGGGAATGAGAGGGATAAAGGATGTCTCAGAACCATGGAAAAACAAATTTTATATAGGATAATTTTGTTATAATTTTACGTGTAATATATTAATCTTATTTTAAGAAGAAGAAAAAATATGAAAGAAAGTGATCAATCCAGGCGATTGCCCCTTCTTTAAATGAACTCTTTTTGATCTCCCCATAACATCACTTGGGATATTATTTTTGGAATACCACCACATGTATTCTGGGATTAGGTTATTTTGGAAGATAATTTTGTTGTTTTATACTGTCATATATATCACTGTGTGGATTAATGTGGGGATAGGATATATTCCATTTAACATGTGAGAGGAGGGAATCTTTCGGAATTCACTATAAGACTGTAATATAATAATATATATATTATTCCAAAATTTGTAAAAAGGGAAGAGTTTAAATGGTATGATTTTATTTTATGACAAACCATCATCTTATAAAATTAATATCAATTTATGTTGGGTATTAAAATTTATCAGTTGGTTTAACTCCTTAGTTATATTTTTTTACATTAAATACATAACAACTTGTTCACTCTAAAAGGGTTATAATTTTTCAAATAAGGTAAATATTAATTCTTAAGTGTATAAAAGATAACTATTTTGACCATATATTAACTAAATTTATCTATTTTAATATATTTAAAAATTTTAAATAATTTAATATGATAATGTATTTATAAAATATAATTATTTTCAATTATGAAACTATTCATTAAATTTCACATAAATAGCTACATAAAAATTTTAATTCTGAATTTAATAATCTAAAACTATAGTAATATTTCATAATAATCAATAAAATTCCTGTAACATGATAATGAAATCAAATTACATTACATAAAATTTTTTCAAATTAATTTGTTTAATTTTTTTATAATTTAATAAAAAATATGTTATTGTTGAAGAATTATTTATTATAATTATAAGAATTGTAAGGAAATGATAGAAATTTGTATCATTATATAAATTCATTATTAAAAGTATTATGTTTTATAAATATTCATAATTCTCTTTTATCACTATTAATATATATAAAAGATATCTAAATCATAAGAGTGTGACATATTTTCATAATCTCTACAATAAACAGTATATGTTATTTTTGTTAGAAAACTGTCCATTAAAAAATAAATATTGAGAATTAGTCAATAATTCTAAAATTATAATCATCCAATAAGAATTATGGTGACAAATTATGGCCCTATCACAATGAATTATCTGTAATTAATATATTTTACCATTTACAGATGTGATTTATTTTATGAAAATTTTTAATCTTATTGATTGAAAATATAAGGGGAATAATTTAAAAATAATGACAACCTAATTACCTTTATGGATTCCATTTTATCAAATTCAATAAATAGATAGGATTGAAATAAATTTTTAAATACATGTGAAAAAATATAGAAGAAACGTTAATTTACCAAGAGACATGAAACATATTAATCGATATATTAGTTTCCCATGCATAGTAAAAAATGATAGATGAATTTTAAAATAGTATATTGAATATATAAAATATTAATTTCATTAAAATAATTAATAATTAATATATTGGATTTATAATTTTATTCATAAAAATATCATTTTCTATTTTCAAAAGATATTTATTTTAATTTTAAATTTTTTATAAAAAATAATTTCTTCTTATAATATGTAAAAATTAATTTTTTTAATCAAAATATAGTTTTATTCAGAAACTCAAAATCAATTTATAATAAATAATTTTTATTAATATTATCATAACAATATGTCATGCTTCATTTCAAATCAGTGATTCATGTAACACAATATATATATGAAATTTTATTATTTAAATATACATTCATTATAAAACATCAAGGAGTTAAACTACATGATTTAATCCATGGAATTTATAGATATGTATTATTTTTAATCATCCAGTTACATATCATTTAAATTTTACCAAATAAATAGTAGTTTATTTGACTCATTTTTTAGACTAATTTATATTTCAGACAATTGATAATTATTTCTTGGATGATTACATAAAAATTAATGAACATTATCATTTTCATAAAATTAATATATTAATAATTGTAATAACATGTTTTTATATCATTTCTGTTTAATTAAATGTTTAAAAAATTATGGGTTTTTCTTAATTTCAATTAAATGATATTTGTTTTAATTTTATACATAAATTTCAATGTTAAATATTGTAGAAACATACAAATAATTTATATCTTCAAATTACATGATATAAATCAAGGTATTTGTAAAAAAATATGATTTATTTTATTTAAATATCTTCCCACACAAACATTATTAATGGACTAATGTTTCTTTATATCAATATTTTTTCATTGAGAGATTTGATGTTACACACCAACCTTTTTAGTGAGTTTTATCAGTTTTAGATTTAATAATTTTATAATTAATACATTTTTTTGGTTTTAATATATAATTTAAAATTATGTTAGTTATTTTTTTAGTCAATATTCAAATGTTTTCACACTGCTAATTTTTTTTGTCATATTCCCATTATTAATGGGATTGTTTATTATCATATATTCTAATTATGATATTTTATGATTAATGAATCCAAAATCATATATTATATCTGATTTTTTTGTAAATTACATTTATTTAATGATTTATTTTTATCTTTCAAACATTATGTACTCAACAGACATAATGAAATTTTTCGAGGAAAACATCTTTATTTTACACATAATTTTATAATCAATTATTCCATGTCTATATTTTCATTAATATTTTTTCATTAATTTTTAATTTTTATTTAAATGTAATTTAATGTTAATTTTTTTTAAATCTACATAAATTAAAAAGAATTAAAAATAATTCTTTCCATTTTAAAAATATGATATTTTTTAAATTTTATTAAAACTATGAAATAAAATGTTTTAATCGTTCACCAAAATAATGGATTTTCCAACAAACATAAATACTACTTCAATTAAATTTTACTACAATATTTTTTTATATTTTGAATATAAATTATATCTTAATATTATATGATGTTTTTGGATTCTAAATGGAGATATTTTAATAAAATACATTATTTTCAAAAATAAATCCTCTAGTGACTCTATAATGGAACTTATATATATAGTAAAATCCATTGTTGATTTTAATGATTTAATAGGCATATGATCGAAAGATTCATTCATTAATATTTCTATGAATTATTAATAAATATGGATAATAAATTTTATTTAAACTCATATCCATTATGTAGGATGTGTTTTGATGAAATAATGAATTTTTAAGGCCATTTAGAACACATATATAAGGTTCTCATTATATGAATAATGTATCTAGAATTATATTTCCCACCTAGGAATTGGTTAATGATAGATATGACATGGTATTATGTGGAATTGGATGGGGAGTGAACCTTGTTATGTTAGAATCTATTACCAATATGACTGTCCCAGCTGTGAACAAGGACTATGGGATGATAGAATCTGTTGTGAACGAAATACAATATGATAATGATCAAAATGATAAATGAATAGTAAAAAATTATATGAATATGATTAAAAAATGCGTTATTTATTTTTTATATAATATCTTTTCAATTTTCATAACATCATATTGATTACTCCAAAAACATATTTCAGAACATATTTTTAATAAAACAAATCATCAAAACTCACGATTATTGAAATTTCACAAGTTGGTTTTTATTATTCTTTGTTATGATCATTTAATCATACAATAAACCTTATTTTGGTATCACTTGCAATCATTAATTTTTATCTATTATAAGTACCCTTTTGATAATTTAATATCACAGTTTTTTATGTTTTACATTCCTATATAATGGATAAATTTTTAATGTATGTTAAATGTTTATAGTGTTATTTTTATAATTAACAAAATGGGATATGATGTTGATAACATATTTTCATGTTTTTTGCAGATCTATGTTTCCAGTAATAATAAAAATATAAGTCACTTATTCTGATAGTACAATAAAATATAATAATTATTAAGAAATAATGATGTACTTTTTACATAAAATTTACAGGTCTGTACAGATGTTATTAGTGGTAATATTTAGTAACCTATAAAATCGAGAATCAATTAACATAAGTTTATTTTTTAAACGTTGTGTCCAAGAATAATTTTTTAAAATAATTATTGAATAAAATATTTTAAATTTATATGATAGGAAACATGTTCATGAACTAACCGTAAAGATGTTAAAAGACATAAAAAATAATGATTATTGAAGTCATAGTAACTTGAAGGGATGTGCATGAAATGATTTCCTAGATATGATAGACTAAATCATGTAATTAAACAATAAAATATGTCATTCAACAACTAATAGTTAAAAAAATTCCAAGAACCCATCTAGAAATATTATAATCCCATTCCATAAAACATCATATCATTTTTGGAAAAATTTTGGTGGTAACCCGATTATTCACAATATCTAAGGAGTGAAAGCTAATGGGTGTTAAAGCAAAAATAAATATTTCAATCATTAGACATATATATTCACATATGTCACTCTCACTAACAAGACATCATATTTAATTAAATCTCATACTATACTCTATAGTTAAAAGACACATGTTATTGAATCCCTCCATCCAACAAGGTAGACCCATGAATGAAGTGTTGGATAATAATACCCAACATGACCATCCATTGAATCAATTATATCTACATAAAATAATTCTAAAAATTTAAAAACAGTCATTAAACTATGTAAACCATATCCTTGTCCTTATACAATTAGAACAATATAATTTTCATTAATTCCCCCACGCCTAATGGCCACTAAATAACAGAAGTACCTAGAAGAACTGTATAAATGCAAATCAAGTTTAATATTGATTGTTGGAATAAAATACATCCCTAGGACACTATAAAAACGTTACACCAAAATTACCTTCTGTGAAATTTATATTCTTCCCATCCTATTATCCATCTAATTTTCATGCCACCATTACTTCTCAATATTATGTTTTTTATTCTAATGTAGTCACCAACCACTGAAAAAATATTTATTCCTATATCTCTTTACCAATATCCATTCTTCAGAAAGACAACTAATTTCATATAGTAAAAGAAATGATGAATTAAAACTAAATGAAACCATGATGTAGTCCCCTATATTTTTGTATCACTGAACCTATTAAATATGACCTTTCACAAAACAAGATCTTCGACATTTTCAAATCATGGGTCGTATCCAAAAATTCCAAATAAAACAGACCCATTTCAATAAAACATTACAACTATAGATATTATATATAGAAAAACATATATACACATTGTTATAATTCTGTGTGGGGACTCATATTCATAGAAGACCCTCCTAATAACTAATGTGCTCCCCAGCCATGATATGGTGACGAGTAACCCATTTTATGGAGAATTGGTTCCCAAAACAAAAGAACGTTTCACACAAGATATTTCAAGGGAACAGACACATAATGATGGAATCAAGTATAGACCTAGAATGGGACACCAAAATATGGATCAGATCTAAATATAATATGTGTGTAACAAACTATCCAAATAAATACCAAAAATGATGAATTTAACATGGTGATACCAATCAAGATATAAGTCTAGGTAAAAAATAAAAAACATAAACTATCATCAACCCCAAGATAAATTTGAACAAATCCATTAAGAAAGGATTCAACCAACAATATAAATACCTTGAAAAAAATCTTTATGATATGATCATATATAATCAATTTGATAGGGATGACCCAATTATATATAAAATCCATGTTTGGGATTTTATGGAATAGATCCATCTATGAGTAATAAACTCAAATTTTTTTACCTGACTATATCTAATCAATCATAATTATTCTTGGATTACAATCCAACATGATACACATTTTATGATATAACCAGTATATATGATTAGATAAGCTCAAATTTTCCAAATAAACAATTATAATTGATTTTTATTAATATTGATCATGGATTCCATTGGTTAAGTATAATGGGTCATATATTTTAACTAATTTTTCATGATTCATAAATTCATTGAATAATTTATCATGATTATTTGTGTAATAATTTTTAATGATAACACATCATTTTGTTTTATTTACATGATTTGTCATTAAGGGTCTCATTCGAACTAAATCTGATCGACTATTAATTATCAATACACTTGAGAAACTATATGATATTGGATATTAAATGTGAATGATTTTTGTAATGACTAACCATATATATTAAACTATAATTAATAATATAAGTATTTTTGAGTTTTTGAATAATCTAAATAATAAAAAAATGGATTTCAATATTATCATATAGGAATGAATATTAAACCACATATATGATGAGAATGTGAGAAGCAGCACAAGGGATAATATCCTAATGGAATAGGTAAATGAATCTATTTGTTGTAATGGAGGACGTAGCGAAATTAAATTACATGGAAAATTGATGAGTTAAATGAAGTGGAATAATGAACATTTAAAATCACAATTTATAATATGTTGTCTTTTATCTGGAGAACTTGGAAATTAACCTAGAATGTATCCAAATCCAAGGGTTTTCTTCTCGACCAATGAAGAGACTATGAAATTCCATTTATTTATGTAGAATAATTAAGCTATTTTTGATGTTGGATTTTGAGTTATAATTTATAAGTGTTCTATTAATGATATAATGGTAATATGAGTTAGGAAACAACATTTTATTATTTCAAATTTGATTCTAATTATGGGTTTTCAAGAATAAATTTAACATAATTGATAACCAATAAAAGAGATTGTATTTTTCATGATATTTTTTAGAAATCACGTGAATAAGGGATTAGTAAGCTATAATAAAATACTAATGTCTTGATTCTAATGATAATATATGAAAAATAAGAGATATATATTGATAAATTAAATTGGATTCTACTGGTGCGTACAAAATTTATAAGTTATTAGATGAATGATTTATTTAAAATTTGGTTTATATAGTTGACTTCATTTTTTAATTTAATGAATATATTTTCTAGTATATGATTTTTAGGCGGTGTAAGGATAAATATTTTTTAACCATATATGTTTTAATTATGCTTCTACAAGGATTTATGAAATTAACGTATTTTAAGAGAAAATATGATAAATGTAGTGACATGTATTTTTCTGACATGGAGAGCTACATAATGATATTTTGGGATTAACATAAACATTAATTTGGAACATTTGTGAAAATTTTTTAAAAAAAATTTCTATCAGTAAAATTCACATATTTGGGATGAACATTAAATTTAAATATTTATGGATGGAATTTTATTGACCTTCGGATTTCATTGATGTGGTTTTAGTGATGAATAAAGTATTTCATATTATTTTTATCGTCTTATAATGATTATCTATTTCAATCTATATTTGTAGGTAAATATTTGGAGAAAAAATTAATTAATTGTCATTCTATAATGGATCTTACAATACATAAATAAAAAATTTCACTCCCTTAGATATAAAAAATTATATCCAATTAAATATAGATTAAAAGTGGTGGATGTTAATAAAAATAGAGAAACAATGGATTAAATAATGTACATGGATTTTGGGAAATGATTTATCAATAATTTATCATATACCATCATAAATGACATCCACAACCCTTTAAAATATGGTTTTGAAAATGAAAAATATTTCCTTTTTGAAGCATTATATGCCTTGTCTATAGGAATTTCATCGAAATAATTATTTAGTATTTTTTGTTCTATAAACTTGTACAAACCACGTTATCTATTACTATTTTTTATTATTTATACATTACCATCACCCACCATATCTTTATTTTTATTTCCCTCTATTGTTCCCCATATTTGGGAACCCAGATATGTTTTATTACAGTTAATCAGTTTCTTTCCTACATCCTACTTCAAAAGGAATTTTTAATCATTGTGTAAAATGTGGGTAATCAACTACTGTAATTTCAAATATAGTCCCTAATAATTTCATGATAAATATTAAAAGGGTGAAATACATTTATCTACAATACAATGTAAGAAATATAAATTTTAGAATGTTTTTTGTTTATATAAAATGTAACCCTTTACTAGAATTTTTTACATGAAACACCATGATAATATGTATCATGGTATATTGAAATATTAAAAGATCAAATTTGTATTATCTATTGAAATTATTAACAATGTAATTATTAAACTATTATTTACAAGTTTTAATATTTAAATTATATTGATTAATTCATAAAATACATTCCCAATTTTCAGTTAAAAGGATTTTTCTTCTAAGGTGTATTTTATTTTAAAATTTTGTTTATTACATTTTAATCACATGAAAAATATTAGAAAAATACACCAGTATTATTTTATTAATATATAAAATATAATACCACTATTAAAATAAATATTTAAATATTATATTATGGTGAATCATTATGATTTTTCTACAGAGATACATTTTCCCAGGAATAGTGAAAAAAAATTGATTTTTATAAAAATAATTGACATATAATTTCATATAAATGAGCCATCTATAAATTAATTATATATTAAGTTAAACTATGACAAATTTAATCATAAAAAATAAAATTAATTCTATATGAAAATTCAGTATTCTAGATAAGTGTAGATGATTATTTTTTAGCTTAAATATAATTTTCATAATATTTTTTATTTGAATAAAGTGTTTTTATCTTATGAAATTATTTTAATAACAAAATATAAATTGTAAAAATGATATATATATGATAAATATAATATTTTAACATAAAATTCCATTTTTTTATTCGTTCTATTATGTAATTATATAATATATACCTATTTAAAATGCATTTCCATGAAATGGGTTTTCATAATGGTGTTCATTGTCAATTAAAGTGAATTTATAAGACATATAAAATTTGAATTTTGAAATTTAATTGAATATTTGTAATAAAAGTAATTAAAATAAAAAAATGTGTTCAAATAATGTTTTTCACATAAAATGTTAAAAATAATAAAATTCTTTTAACATGTTTAATGATATGTCATGTTTAAAGAGGGGTGGGGTGTGGTTAAAAAATGATACAATGGTAAAAAAAAAATTATTATATATTTGATTATACATAATATATAATTTATTCTAGAATTTATTTCATGTAAATTTCGTATCACTTTTTCATGAATCTGTCAATATATAATTTAATTCTTCTATAAAAATCTATTTGTGTCCCACCCCTTACTTATTAATGGTATCCTCACCTCTACCATTATTAAAACAATTGGATAATTATATATCATACTATTAATAATAAAAATACTTCCCAAAATCATTCCATTAATCTTATATATTCTAGTATTCATTTTTAAAACAATCATTCTGCGATAAATGTGTCACCAAATGGTGGTCACTCACAGAAGTTGTATAAATCATATTCATTATCATTAAATTTTGTTTCTTCTAATAAAAAAAATCTTATATGAAAAAATCTATATAGAATGTCATAAATGTAACGATATGTTTTATTATGAGGAAATAATCTTTTTCCACCCATTCATCATCAAATGTTAAATAAATGAATTTCTCATCCACATACATGGACTAATTCATCCATGAATTTATATGATTAATCATCCATTATCCTTTTTCATTTATTTTTTTAATGATTAATATAATGATTTAATATGATATGTATAATATTATTATTCATTTTTACATATAATATATTATCGTTATTATTATCCTCAAATTCAATAGTAATGTATAATGTCACATGTGCATACATGTTGATGATGACTTCTTTGAAGTTATGATTGTTGTTAACAATTCATGCATTAGATAGCTAGTAAACATTATCAATATGATGAAAAAATATTATTCTTTTTATATAAGTATTATAAAAATTTCATTAATTACAATATATATTTATTTTCTTTCATACCTAAAAAAATTGGAATATTGCTTCTGAGTAAACACAGACTACTATCTCTATGTAGTGATGTTGTCTAATTTTCATAATATCTTTTTATTAAATTTTATATTTATGAAAATTATGGATATATAAAATATTTATATTAGGATTTATCTTTTTCATATATTAGATCTATCAATAATTGGATGGACCATAATATCTAATAAGACACCTATATGAAAAATGATCCATTTTACACCTAAAATAACATCATAAATAATGATATTTTAATATATGTATTTGAAACATAGACATTGGATTTATTTTATAACTAGGCTTAATTATTATTTATACAATTATAATATTTTTTATTATATTTAATTCTTTCTCAAAGGAAGCTATATTTTCATGAGATAATGTTTTTTCGTAACAGGTTTTCCATTACATATGTTATAATGGTTATTATCGAACACTGTTCTTATATGTTGAATTATTATATACTATATTTTTATAAAACAATTATATTAAATATATTTTTTATTTGATTTTATTTCCATTTAATACCATAAATATTTAGTATTTCTTCCGTGATTATGATATATTTAAGTGTTTTTATTTGACCATATATTCACTATGACATGTGTAAAGTTTTTAAAAAATTACTATTTATTTTATGTATATAATTATCAAGAATGTATTTTAAATAAAAATATGAATTAATCCATTTTAATTAATGAAATATATTATTTTCAATCTTCCAATGGATTTTGAAACAAAATCTACTAAATCCATAAGGGTTTCATTATATAATGTTCAGATCCATGAGAAATGTTTGATTTTGTGATAAATAATTATTCAAAAGAGATGTGATTATTTTATAATAAATTTAATTTAATATATTCACAAAATTCATCATTATTGATGTTCCATATCAGGTTAATTACCTATATATACACTATTTTAGAAGATTCTTGTGTTGTATGTTTTTGGTCTGTATTTGCCATTATTGTTGAATGTTTTAATGTTATGTACCAATTTATTATTATTTTTTATATATTATCAATTTATGAACTTTTAGGAATAATACATGATTTAAATATGGTTATTTACAAAATAAGAGATTTAAAATCTTATAATGACTTCTGGTATTAAAATTACTGTAATTTTAACGGTTCATCATATCAATTTTTATTCATTGAGACCAATTTGATTTTGTATTATTCTCTTATATTATGAGTTGAATCTATATTGAAATTTGTATACTATATAATTCATATCCATATGATTTTTGTTTTTAATTTTACATTTTTTTATATTATTTAGTCTTGTTTATGATTTAACAGTACACCAAAAGAATGTCTTTTTTGTAACAATTGTTTTATCAATATTTATTTTGAATAAATAATTCCCTGATGAAAAAATATTATATAAAAATTACAAATAATATTAATTTTTTTCTCCCCTATTCATTCCAATATAAATCATGTCTTCTATTAATTTTCCTCCCATTATGTTCTTATGATACAAAAAGAAATTCAATGATAACCAGTGTTGTTTTTCCTTTTATTGGAAATATTTCATTCCACGCTCGTATTTTGTTTACATTAATTTCAATAATTATTATACATTTGTGAAAATATTATGTATTTTCAATATAAAAAATATTTTTCATTTATTTCATTTATTTGAAATATTTTAAAAATAAATTTATTAATATTAATACGTCATTTCTATATAAAATGATAACTAATGATTTATTCCACTATACAGTTCATATAAATATTTCAGGAAATTTTAAATACACATTTCGTTACTAATTCCATTAAAATATTCATTTTATTCATTTTCATCTAAAATATTTTTATTATTATATTTTTTAAATTTTGAAAATATAATTATGATATTTAAAATAAATTTTTTTCCCCTCATTTTAAGCTCAAGAAAACATTTAACAACATTTCTACAATTAAAATCTTTCGGCTATGATTCTAATGTTTTAATGGGGATATGATTTTATGCGATCATCAAAAATATTTATGGGTGTGGTTTATGATTATGTTGATGTCTTTTTTATGAATCACTTATCATTTTTAAATGTCTTGATTGTGTGAAATTTTATGAATATTTTTTTATTTTCTTCCACATATATGAATTTTTTTAATTTTGTGACGATTAGGATCATAAATATATTTTTCACAAATGGATTGTGTAAATATGGAAATATCATTGTATAATAAGTAATATTATTTATTATTTACTAAATATAAGAATTGAAATTTCTTTTAATGTAACATCCTAAAACCAAAAGCCACTCGATAGTTCCTCGAGCTCGGTTTCCCCAAGGTCTCATGTGAATTATCGCAATCACCGGAGGATTTTGACTAATTGAGTGGGCTTGGGTCTCTCAATGGGGATAATATTACCACATTATTATGTTATATGATAGAAAAAGTCAAATATAAACAATAGTGAAAGAAAATAAATACGTAGTCAACTAAAAAGTAAGATAATATTGGAATACATATATAATTCCAAAATGTCACATATATAATGATATAGGCGATGTATGTATCTAAAAATACCTATAATATTAAATAGAAATACAATACAATAAAAATATCATAAAAAGAAAAAAATGAAACACATGAATCTCCCACCTCATGTTTGTCCCATGATCTCCTGCTCTAAAGATACTATCAACAACCAGTACTAGGGAACATTCCCTTAATCTCACCTAAAACCATATAATATGTTTGGGTCACTATGGATGCCCAAATCTGGTGGGAGATAATAATCCCAGTAATTTACCACCCAGAGGTCTCTACTATTCTAACAGTAATATAAAATGTGCCATATTGTGTATGTAATGATGTAACATAAATGTTAATACACACAGAATAAGTCTACTACAACAGGTAAAACCAAACAGCCCTTCAATGATCCATGAAACAAGACACAACCCCAAATAAAGATGTTATAAGATAAGTAAACTTGTAACATGACGTCTTCGTACATCGATCAATATACCATAACTTTCGGCCATGACACATAATGAAGTCAAGTATCCCACGACCATTCCATACATTCTTCCATATCAAGTAACCCATAAACATTGTCATATAAATAAGTAATTTATCTGTAAAAATGAAATATAGGGATGTTTAGACCACAAGGTTCGGATCCAAGGTGTCCTGTTCCATGGAAACCATTTAAGAAGTGTAGACCATAATGATCCAGTTACAAGATGAATCAGACCAAGGATTCCTCATAATTTCCACGGGGAATCCAAATGGAATATCAGTATTGGAATTTGTTGGAGTCTAAGGGTCTTGTGAACCAAAATGTCTTTTAAGACTCTAATCCACCCAGAGTTATAGGGTACTAAGGAATGATGCATCTCAAGGAATCAAGACATAAGGGGCTGAGTCAAACCAAGGCATCCACTACCGCGTTCCAGATCCATAGAGAATATTCCATGTCATCTGTCACATGATTCATTGAATTCATTGAATTATAATAATTAAAAAAAGTGATTACACCCACTCACATAAAAAACCAAATATATGAGTTTACACAATCAATAATACCATTTTTCATTAACATATCATATGGTTCGACCCTACTATATTACCCCTTTAACAAGCCATTAGTTAATTAATATGTGATTACCCACCTATAGAATCATTTTTTTCATTTCCTCCATTGAATCAAAATAATCATGAATCACATGATATCTCTAAGAAAGGTAGAATTCGATCTCTTATATATGTTATTCAAAACTATCATGGCATTAGTGGGATTCCTCCAAAAAGGAAATCATATGAACACATAGGATTGATTGTATTAAACATGCATAAAAAAAGTTATTTCTTTAATGTTCACAAAATGGGTGACCATAAATCAAGAAACATGTTTCATAACACCTAAATTGTACCTAAGATCATCCTCTCTATATTCATCTATATTAGCTACCACAAAATCGATCCAAAATTAGATTGTGTCATAATTTATAGTGAGATAAATATCATAAGAATGCATCAGAACGACCTTAAAAGATGAAACAAATCCTAAAACAAGTATCTTATCTCTATAGTGGAGTGATAATCAATTATAAAATCATGATATATCATGGTTTATGAGAAATATGAAGAACAACCAATGAATTAGAAATAAGGGCATATGATCCTATATCCAAATACTGATGTCATTGTTCTAAAGAATCAATAATTAAATAAATGAATCGAGTACATACTAATGTTGTTTCAACATGCCCAAATGAAAAAATTTGATTTAAGATAGCTTCTACATATGAAAACCCATTTTATATGGTTCGTAGGATTAAAAAAATAGAGGAATGTTTCTACATGTCAAGAAATTGAGGTTACTGCAACTATTTAAAAAAACTCTAATAAGAAATTTCAGAACATGTAACCACGTTAAACAAAATGTAATGCCCTATTTTCCCATTCTAAATAAATATCCATACAGTTTGTGAATTTCCCTATCTAGACCAATATACATAATGACCCAAGATTACATGACCTATATCCCATAATCACAACATCAAATCGGCCAATAGTATACCTGCATCATCTTTTTTCTCTTCTTTCAAACATACAACATAACTTGTTCATTCCATGGATTAGATTCTATAAAAAGAAAGAATTTAAAAAATGTTTATACACTTAAATAATAGATACATATCCCAATAAATAGATGTGATATAAGCATCACCCCAGTTATGGAAAGTCATCTTCGAATTTACCTAAACGGGGATCATGATTTTTCTGAGAACAACTCTAGCTATTGAGAATATACATCGGCCTCCCTCTCCCTTGTCTCGTCCTATAAACTTCTATGTTTCCAAAGCACCCATTCAATATGAACTGATAAGCATTAGAGAAATTCCTTTCTCATTTCAATGATACAAATATGATGATCTTTAAAGGACTCATCAACATGTAAGTCAAAATCATCATGAAAAAAGGTGTGGGACCGATCCAAATGATAGTGTTATAGCTGAGATACAGGGAAAATGGCATTGAAGGATCAGTACATATGAGGTGATTGAAACCGATTTTCTGTTGGCTTGGATCCCATAGGAATATCAAATGGCCTCACATATCATGGTGAAATATTACCCTTTATGTGGATCAACTTTTGTACCAACCTTGGTGAAACACGCTAAATGTCCTCATCAACAACCTTGAACAATAGTGGTCATATGTGGCCATAATCATATGATTTCTGATATGACATTCTTATAACTATCAAGTTCAAAATCAATTGGACCATCTCATAAGTCACCTACACAATACGTGGTACCAACAAAGCTACCTCACCGAACTCTAACCATCAAAAGGGTGAATGGAATGAACAACCATATAAATCATCATATTGTTCCATCTGCATGGTACCCTGATAAATATTATTAGAGGATAAATCAACCATGGGTGTGTGCCTCTATCATGAGCCACCAAAATCCTGGACGCATTCCATCAACATGGCATCTAATACTTATATAGTATTATATTATTTCCCATAAATTTAAGGTGTTATGTAGTGCTTAGAAGCCCCTGTGTACCCATATCCCTCTAGAAACTCTTACAAAATGGAGAGGTAAGGTGGGTGTCCCAATATGATATGATAAAGCACGAGACCCCGTGATTATGTACCACCTCTCGGATAGAAATTTTATGAGGTTATCTTTATTGAAGGTTTCATTCATCCGCAATAAATCTATGAGCTGCATAATCCAATCATCAAAAACGGACACATCATCATCAACATTATGATACCACCATAATGGTGTCATTTAGTCCACCGTGGCATCATCCAATTTTTACTCTGGAATAGGTAACTACTGAAAATTATAAACTTGTTGTTGATGTTCCTCTTTCACTTGCTGATAGGTGGAAAAATACTTATGAAAATCTACTACCCCTCTTTTAATACTATTCCATCTATACTATCAATACATGTCATAATAAATCTTGGGGACACTAGGATGAACTGCTTAAGTAGAAGCATGAAAATCTGGTATTATCTCCTCACGTATATATAATAGAACCCAAAAACGTTCGTCAATATATATGATATCATCCTCATCTACCATCTAACTTGGAGGAGGGTCCTCACCTACTACACTCTCATATAAAACTTGGACCTCAAAATCTGATAGTTACCTCATTCATACTCTTAAAAAAATTGTAGGAATACAATCTATGGAAGATAAATAAGTATATCCCATTCATCCATGAACCACTGGATGCATATTAGAGAATAAAAACCTAATTTCCCACTCACTAATGTCCTATCGTACTTCATAAATATGATTCTTCTGGATTTGTGCATTAGACACTACATTGTCAATTCCAAGAATGTAGGTATGCTCAATGTCAATGGACCATAGGTTCTCCACCCACATTCACTACCATATAATCTAATCACATTTTGTAATGATATAACTAAGTATTCTTTGGATCATGTACCAAACAAAATCATCTTCCATTTATTAAATTCGTAAATAGAAAAAATCATGTATGATGGAATCTAACTCCAAATCATGTGTATGTTAATTCCACTCATGAGGACAATACCTCATTGACCCAACTTCCCCAAATCAATACCCCTAAATGAAAAATGATCACATACTAATACATGAAGCATCATTGTAAACCATCATACTCATTCCCAACTATGGAAGTATCAAGACTGGGACAGATTTCAACCTCTCGTTCAGCTCTGGAAAGGATACCTCACAATAATTTGAACATTAAAACATCACACCTTTTTTAGTCAAGCCAATTATCGGTATTTATAAGAATGAAAATTATTGTAAAATGTGTATGTAGTTTTCTTTTATCCCCTCAAAAATTTCTGTGTCAAAAATGTTCTTGGGATATTCCTACGAAATTGCTACTCTCACCATCTCTGGGTCCACTGACACTCATGTCTCTAAGATGATGTGACAAATGATGTTACTCTGATCCATCAAAATGTGGCACATTACGAAAAGAAAATATATCATTTGATCTCTCAAATAAACCAAAATTATCTCAATATAGTTTTCATGGTCATGATAATTTTGAGAGTAAACAAATATAATGTCCAAAAATAAAAAAAACACAAAATAATACATGGATGGAACATAAGGTTCATCAATTCCATGGAAACTACTGGCACATTCATGAGAAAAAATGATAAAACCATATACTCCTATAGCACATGCCTGCTACTAATGATCATGCGATGTATGTCTATTGGTTGAACATTAACATGGAGATGTCCTAACCTCACGTCATTCATTGATAAAATTAGAGCCCCTTGATGTTTATCAATATTGAGATATATCCTAGGAATTGAATATTAGTTCTTAACAGTCAACATGTTTAGTTTTTGATAATCTACTCCTAACCTAAGGGTACCATATTCCTTTTTATAAAAAGGACCATCGATCCCCCTGAAGAACTATTATGTCAGATGAACCCTTTAACCTATAAAATCATTTTGTTTTATCTTTGTATCCTTTATCTTCAACATATCCATCATATAATTAGGAATAGATACTACAATATCCCATTACACTATCTAGATAAATAAATCCATCTCCCCCTCAACACAGAAACTAGAAAATTCATCTGAAAAAATTTCCATGAAGTACTCGACTACTAGAGAAAATTTCTCCTGGATAACACCCTAATCAACAAATAAAACTAGCGACTTGGGATAATGTTCAACCCATAATATGATAATTGGGTCCAGCTGGGCACTTCTAGACATCGCATGAACCCATGTGAATGAACACTAGACAATTGAGTTATGAGAATGTCACCCTTCAGCGATAGTAGTCAATATAAACCTGATAAAATATTAGATAGTCCATCATATGATTGATGTCAAACCATGTCATGTCACATAAAATAAGATCAAAAATGAAGTTACACCCAGCAGCCTTAAGGGAGGACACCCTATAATGGAATATATAACTCTTTTTAATTCTCAATGGTGTGTGTAGAATCAAAATTCCCACAGAAAGAAAAAAACAATCCCAAGGCTTTTTACCACCCATGAAGATATATATTTATGTGAATCACCTTATAAAAAATCAAAGATTCATTATTATATGTTACAATGATCATACCTCTCAACATCAATTATATGAGATACATCTCATATTCGGTATGTTTCACATCATAAGTTTAGACTATATCTCAGACTTGTGAAACTGCAGGGATACCCTATTTTGATCCACCTTATTATCCCTATGAAACTAGGGTCTAGTCATGATGACCATAACCCCCACTGACTAGGAAAAACCAGCATTCACAGCCCCTGATCCCTCGATTACATAGAGCTAAAAAACCTTCTCATGAACCTAGTGTAGGAACTGACCCCCTACTACTCACAACTAGTTGTACAGTCCAATAAAATATCTTCGTGTACCCCATCTAGCCACATTATTATCACTATATTGTGTCAAAGTTATTTTGATTCTTCAGGTGGCCTCAGCTACCACATAGATGAAAATATACCAAGATTCCTACACCCACAGCTTAACTAGCACTCATATCATGTAAATCCTCCAAATAGTTCTTCCTTCTTGAAGATATTGATCAACATGGAAGATAAATATAATCACTGGATTTGTACCCCTATCTTACCTCAGGTTCGAATTTGGGATAAGTTCATGTTCCACAATCTATATGATTGCAGTGAACCTTAACATGTTGACTTGGTACATTATAGCATGTCTGATACCTTCCACAAAAAACTTCTCTCCTGAAAAATATTTAGTAAGATACATCGAAACAGAATATTTTAGATCTATAAATCTAGTATAGTATTCCACTAAAATCTTCACATTCTAATTTAGATGCATTACCTCAGTAGCTAGTGTTTCTTTTTGAGTGGTGAGGTAAATATTTTTGATGAAGTGTATTTGGAATTCATCCCAATCCATATCTCGCAGGCCATCATCCCAGTTCAGAACAACCAAACCAAAATTTTCTTCCACATATGGCATTTATGTACATAGATTTACCTTCCTCTTAAGAGGAATATCCAAATGTGTAAAATTAACTAATGTGGTCAACAAACACATCTATAAAACATTTGAAGACCCATCCCCAGAAAACATTGAACGATGTTGATTTTGGAACAGCTATGTTAGATCATCCATTGTTAAGGATGGATATGGTCTTCCCTGGAATGCCTTCATATATAAAAATAAACCATTGTGGAACAATGCCACAACACCTATTTTTAAAATATCATATGGTGTCGTAGATGGAACTAAAAGATGATCAACTTATAGCCCATGGACAACTGTTTACAGAGTATGTCCATCGCCATACTCATAGCTCACCACTGGAGGTCATTATGGAGGCATGTCGCAAACTTTCCATGGAAACACATTATTAGATAATGGCATAAAATCATACAACATGAAAGCGTTGGATAGTTAAAACCCTTCTTAAGAACCAAGAAAACCCACAACCATCTCTTAAAACCATTACTATATAGGTAACATCCACCGAAACCTCTAGAATTTATGAATACTTCCCACAAAATACATGGGTCTAGGTCAATTATCTATACATGATTTAATATTTCCATTTCAATTTCAGAATTTAATTATTCAAAAAATTCATACAAGGGTTTACAAATTGTGACTCTATGTGCTTCTGTAACAACTCATGAACCCAAAACATTGTCACCATTCTAATTCAAACATATAAAAATTTAATTAGAGCATTTAAAATTCATTGGTTTGTTATTTACCAATCTATAATTTCACATAATCATTAGGATTTGAATGATAATGTCACTCCTCTATTAGCTAAACCAAAACCATCACAATAGTAAGAACATCTATTACATCATCTTTCACAATAACAAAAAATAAGTAATTCATCCTAAATTTAATTTCCTAATTCATGGAATTTTATTTTTTACATGTAAATATATGATTCAGGAGATGGAATACTCTCATCTAATTCCATTTAAATTGTAATATAACCCAATCATATCAATAATAATAACAAAAATCACATGGGTCAACAAACATTTAAATCTAACCAACAGTAATATCAAAATTGTAAATAGAATAAAATTTTAGGGGAAATTTGTATTTACACTATACATGGGATAGCTATGCCGATGAATAGGTAATTACGGAATTACATTACCTTCATATCCCCATATATTTTCTAAAAACCGAAACTCAAACTAGAAATTATCACTTTGATACCTCTTTGTAACATCTCGGACTCAGATGCCACTGTATTGTGCCCCGAGTGCTATTGGACAAATGGTTTCAATCGAATCTCCCAAAAATATAGAGGATATCAACTAATAGTGAGGGTCTAGTTGAGTGAGGGGAGATGCTGTTCAATAATTATAATATTAAATCACACCGGATGTCAAATAAATACAACAACCATATAAAATAAAAAAGATGTGAACTATAAAGAAAGACAAGATATGAATACATATATAACCAATAAATGTAACATATACAATGATGAAGATGATACATGTGTCATGAAATCATCCAAAATAGTAAACAAAATATAATAAAATACAAATCTCAAAAAACATAAAAAATAAAAAAAGTTCCATTATAGCTTCCCAACCCTCAGGTTGGTTTCATATTATCCTACTCCAATGTAACTATCAACAAGCTATACTGGGGATATTTTACCTACCATCACCTAAAAACATATAAAACATTTTGGATCCCCAATGAGGCCCAAAAAGGGTGTGAGATAAACATCCTAGTATGTAAACACCCATAGATCTATAAAATTTTATGAAATAATTAATAGTGCTAGAATGTGAATGTAAAGCAGTAACATAAAAGAGAATTCCCATGTAATAAGTCCACCACACCGTGTAAAACCAAAAATAACCTTAGGAATTTCAATAACATGAGTTGTCTTTTAAAACAGAAACTATAACAAAACTAAACATGTAATGATGTTTCACCGTACATCCATCAATATCAAGTAACCCACGACCACATTGTATAATGATGTTAAGTGTCCCACATCTATTCCGTACATCTATCCATATCATGTAACCCAGTAACACGTCATATAAAAAATACATGTATCCCATGACCACGATGTATAGTGACGTGTAGAGAACAACGGACAGATCCATGTTTCCATGTATGATGGAATGAATGAAACATGTTTAGAACATGACATACCCTATCAATGTGCATGAGCCTATTTTATCCTCATAATTTCCCAAGGGCGTGCCTATGGATTCTCGGTCTAGTCATTGGTAGGATTCCATGTTTCATGTCTACTTATATATCCTACATGAGTCCAATCATGATGATTCAATGAGGTAAAAAATCCAGAGGTATCCCACATATTCTTCTCCCAAGAGTAAGGGTCATCCTACACAATCCTCTACTGTATTCTAGATATATACTGTGAAATCCATGGAATCAATGACACCATTAAATCAATTCATTCAATTTAAAAACTTCAACCCATGTGATTATACCCACTCAGATAAACATGAAAATGCATGATTATACACTGTCATGCATTCCATTTACCAGTCAACAATCATATGGCCCTACCCTCCCAAATTAATTCATTAACATGCCATAATATAATTCATATAGTTATAACCAAGCATAATATCACATTTTTAATTTACTCAATTAAAGAAAAATAAGCATTTCAACACATGATATCACTATGGAATGAAGTAATACGTCTACTAGGAATGTTATTCAATAATTATCAAGGAATTAACTAGCTTCCATTAACTACGAAATCCTAAGAACACACCCCTTGGGTGGTTTAGATATGAATAATGAATGTTATTTAATTATTTATCATCCAATGGGTGGATATGTATCAAGAAACATGTTCCAATTCACCTAAAAAGTACCTACAAACATCATATCTAGGTCCTCCAATAACTACTTCAAGAAATTCATTCAAAAATGGGGCTACACTAGAACATCCAGTGAGAGGAATATCTGCCAAACACCTTAAAAGAACCATAAAATCCAAAGAAAATCATAGACCACCTACCATATCACTATTTTTGAGTTCTCATATAGTATCTAGTACACATTCATCCCACATTAGGTAAAATATAAAGAAAATATTCTGAATATGAAATTAGGGCATATGATACTTAATCCAAATAATGAAATCATTGGTATGAAGAATAAATATCGGATAAAAATGAATCAATTACAAACTGATGTGGTTCAAATGTGTCAATAAATAATATAAGTGGTGTTATAAATGATTCTAGTATGGAAAAACCATTTTAAATGGTTTTAGGCTTTAAAAGTGGAAGAAGTTTTCTATGACTGAACGATTAGAGGCTACAACATCTATTACTAAAAAACCCTGGGACGAAATTACATGAAGTGTAACCCCATTACCCAGAGTATAATTACATGTTTTCCTTTTCTGATGAAAATTTCATACACATCATGAATGACCCTAGATTGACCATTAAACGGTCTAACCTAGAATTACATGATGTTTATCACACATTCATGGCGTGAAATTGGCACATAGACAACCATTATCACCATTTTACTCTTCATTACCAAATACAACCTATATGGCCCATGGACCATTATAAGTTCTAATCCAATTAGAATAAAATATAGTGTTTAAACTGGAAAAAAAAATATTTGTACCTCATGAAAAATATGGGATCATAAAATTAATATTGAATTCGAAGTCAACTGTGAAAACTAAATGACTGATTGTGTTGTGAATTCCATCTAATCTAATATCTTTTTCAGTGAACCATTATTAACCAAATGGATTTATTTTACATTATTATGAATTAACATATTAATTTAGTTATAAAATGTTTTCATGGAAAATATTTATTATTGATTGTCACACACTCTTTTGTATTTATAAAATTTATTGAAAAATCATTATTCAATGATTCATAATTAAAATTTGTTTATTGATTGGGTATGGGTTAAGGAAAATCGCATAGGTTATCATTTAAATAACTGTGGGTTGGTTGTGCTTGATGGAATGGTGGGATATCATGGTGAATTGTCAGGTTCTAATGATATTGATGAAAACCTCTTTTGAAAAATGACCATGAAAATGATATGGAATATCTGGAGTCTATACAAAAAGCAATATATAGAATAATGTGTCTATTTCTAGGGTTTTCCAAATTATTGGGGACCAAAATTTGGAGTTTCTTGAGCATCATGAAATCTGTATTTCCTTATATATCACATTAAAATATGGAAAAGTCATGATATTCACAATGATGGTTTTCATGACATCATTTTCACAAGGGATCAATGAATTTTGATGGCGATCTATGTGATTATGATGGGCTTCAATACTTTTTGAGGTAATGAGCAATGTCATTAGAGAATTAAGTCAGTGTATATGATTTGATGGAATGCTCTATACAAATTATGATATTTGCGATTCAGAACATATCTATGGAGCGAGGATAAATAGATTATATTTTAGTGGAAAATTAGGAGCTATGTGATATGGGATAATGTTTTAGTGGCGTGGCATGGAAGGTACATGAGTCAGTGGGAACTACTATAAATAGGATTTTACCCAATTGATAAGAGAGTGAGAGTCAAATAAAATCACATGTCCCTCAAATTGGGATGGTGGAATGGGAAGGTAGTGAGCTTTACCAATTTATTGGAATTCACAATGTGTAATTGAGATATGAGAAATGATGGAGCGTCATGAAGGCCAGATGAGAATTGAGAAAGTAGTGTTATTTACGATGGGTATGTGAGTTTCAAGAAAAGGTAATAATATTTTGAATCCTAGTTTGAGCTCTATGAAATTGTGACATTCACGAACCAATGCGTAATTCGTGAAGTCCGGTTAGATCTTCATAAAAGAAGGATCTTCGCGAAGCAGTGAACATTTCAATGGATGTTCAAAAAGGGATTTCATAGTACATCTGTAGAAATTTTGTAATCCTAAGAAGATAAAAGTGGGAAATCAATAGAAAAAATAAATATAGTGTTGGATTCACTCATTGGTGATAATTAAGGGACCAAAATGTCCAAAAATTAGGTATTGATCCCTTCTATGTGATGCGTGTAATAGAAGAGGAAGTCATTGATCCTTCCCAGTGTCAGAGATCCAGGGGAAGAGACATAAGGTGTAATCCTTAAGTATTTATTGAGAAGACCCTAATCAATGTAATGAATGTTATATTGAGTATAGATGATCTAGCCTTAACATTTTAAACTACAGTGTGCTTTTTGAAGATTTTGTACATCAGCACATCTTGATTGTATGTTCCATGGATTTATCCCAGTGAGGGTGAACCAAGTGAAATCACTATGTCCCAAGGATGATTTAGTTTCTTCATATATATTTCTATTGGAATAATAGAGATGTTTTATATTATAATGACTAAACTGTATCAATATGGGCAATTGTTTTAATCTGTCAGACCCTGATTCACCTCCACTTAGGATTTTTAACCATTTAAATATAAAAATTGGTATTAGAGATAGGTGAATTTAAATTACACCTCTCTCAAGGGCTTCAATTGTGATTTTCAATCACAATGGGATTCCAATATTCAAAGCATATAAATTTCAATTATATTATAATCAGATTCATCACTATTTCTTATCTTCAGGATTAGATGTTTTTACAAAAACAATGATTGGTATTTTTTGCGGATATGGACAGTGGTGATTTATCAAAACCTGAAATATGTTAATGGGTTGCCAACGAAAATGGAATAAGTGATTTTAGGGGATCCTTATCAAATTAAATTTATGCATAATTTATGTCATGTAAATCGGGACATGATATATGGAATCAATAGATGAATATTTATGAGGGTGGCTTAGATGTCAGGGAAGAAAAATGGAAGGTTCTATGAAAGATATATGAGGATCTCATAAATCATTCCAATGAGCCTATTGATATATTATTTGATCATGTAAATTTGATTACATGATACATGTGTGGAAATTGAGAATTATATAATGATATAACGACTGGGAATCATATCTTGAGAAAACATCCACCTCAGTTCAATATAAATGATTTATTATAGGAAGATAATTATTAGAGAGATTTTAAATCGGATAACATGCAATATTACATTGTATCATAAGACATGAGAAATGATTATAACAATTATTTGGAATAGGGGAGATCCAAGGAGGGGAATTTAACGCCTTAGATACTCTCTCCATTGAATACAAAAAAAATATGAAGAGAAAAATGAGGTAATGTCATTTCATTCCTAAAATATCTAATGATGAAAATGAAATATCAATGGGAAACATTTAAATGCATGTTTTGATTTGGAACAGTGGGACATATTCCTTTAAGCTTCCTGAATATGTTTTACGATGAGGATGAACCTGAAGTAGAAATTCAGGTGATTATGTAATCCATCGACGTGATAGGGATGAAACTGTTGAAGGGAAATTTCTTCAAAAATAAGATTCTTCATTCAGTAGATGATGATAGTTTAGAAGAATATGAGGTAAAAGACATGTGTAATATATTGATCCTGAAGCTGATGTAATGGATGATGTTTTTTAAAAATATATAGTAAAATAAAGGGGAGACAATGAAGATGGTGAATATGATGCAAGATTTTACCTTCTGGTCGTACCAGAAGCTCCTTTTAAGGAAATAGATTTTTGGGGAGATTAAACGAAGTTACCTAACAATGTTGTTCATGATTCCAAAAACAATATAGAGTAGAGAGCATAGGTTATGTCTATGGTGAATAATGAAATTTAAAAATTGATGTCTTGAATGATAGAGGGATCAGATAAGGTTTTCAAGTACAAGGATTACATTAAAGAACTAAAAAAAGAAATCGATAGTTTGACTGAAATCAAGAATGATCAAGTCAAACGTATTGATGTCCTCGAAGGGGGATTTGTTGGTCTACGATGAGGATTCATATATCTAAAAAAACTATTGACTCATGATATGAAATTATGAAATTAGATGAATTTTCCGCATAGTGGTCCAACAATACAAAAAACAGTTAAATCTGTATGATAAGGATAGAATGTGGCTTGATAGAAAACCAGTAATGGTTGAAGTTATAACATAAGCATCCATTATGAGATTGAAAATCGATTTTTATATGAATCAGAATCATAAAATTCCTAAAACCCAATGGAAATGATGTGGAATTGTATTACCACACAAGAATGTGCATCAAATTATATGTTAATTTAGTAGAATGACAGGACACTCAAAAAAAGTATCTTACACATCCATGAGATATCGTAGTGAACAGGAACTAAAATGGTAGGAATACAGAGCACAATACTAAAAAATGGAATTTTAGGGACATTGTTTTTATTGTGGAAGATTAGGAAACATGGCCACTAACTCTACGTCATCCATGCAAAAAGAGTTTTCGATGAAGAACCAAACTACTGCAAATAATCATTTCAATGAACTATCAAATGATCTAAAATTGAAAAAATTGTTTGTAATGTTGTAGGATGAGTCAAGTCCAGCACAAAATGAGGAAGATAATTATTTTCAATCCTTATAAAGTATGAATTCAAATACATGGAACAAAAATAAAAGAGGTAGGCATATAGTTGTTGAAGATATTTCATTTAAAGTATCAGATCAAACTAGAATATGGATCATTGATCGTGTATGAACCTCAAATATGATTGGAAATAAGGATCTAGTGACTATGATTAGTTCTGAAAATGATGGAATAGTATTATTTATTAATGAAGAGGTCATGTAAATTAATTTCTCCTGAAGATAGTGTTTTTGGAAAAAATTCATGAGAAAAAAGTATTTCATAGATGATAAAGGGATTAGTGACTACTTACTATGTGTTTTTCAACTATGTGACTCAATAAAGGTCATATGATTTCTAATAAAATTTTATGTGTTGAAGGATGAATATGGGGATGTTTATTTTCATGGACGTTATAAGAAATAAAATCTATACATTGTAAGTGGAGATGAAGATATTTGTAGTTTGTCCAAGGAAGAAGAATTTATATCGGGGAATAAATATCGTTTCCTCCTAAGAGAAACATACTTGGATGATCTGGTAAACTATGTTGATTCTTTAGATCTCCCTATATTATCACATGATCATATTCATATGTATGTTTCTTGTTAATAAGGAAAAATCATATGAAATATAAACTAGAAATAATATAAATGGTCTAAAAAATTAATTGATTTAGTGATAATTTATGTGTGCGGGAAAATTTCAACAAGGGTATTAATGGGATGAGATATTATGTTCTATTCATTGATGATTATAGTAGAATGTAATGGGTTTCATTATTATCCAAAAAATGTGAGGTATTCATATTTATAAAGACTTATTGAATGGTTGTAGAGAATATGTTGAGTCAAACAATTCCAGGGTTCTGAATAGAAAATGGAAAGGATTTAAAAAAAATCCAAGTGATGTGTTTTTTTATAAAACAGGGATATGGAATCGAGTATCAGATGAAAGAACTCCACAACATAATAGTTTAGTTGATCTAATAAATAGAATTATCAACCACATGGCCAAAACAATGATCATTTCGAAATAACATCTAGGGAAATTTTGGATAGAAGAACTGCACATCAAATAGAGATTTATTTGGTCTTAAATAAGAAAACACACCATTTTACCTAGGAAATGAGATGAAGACATCATATATGTACATTTTAATCATCATTAGTATGTGTTTCATTCTCAATAAAGAGAGAAAGGGATATCAGAATCCGCTAGAGATGAAGAGATATTCCTTGGATACTCAATGAAAATAAAACCATACAATGGCTCCAATAATAGTCTATGAAAGATTTTCATATTCCATGATGTAATCATATGATAGAATGATCAAAATCATCATTATATTCATGATTAATCTCAGAAGGATATGGACCGAGAGATAAAAATATCAAGGGATATCCTAGTTCCATATAATGATTTAGAATAATAATTGGATGATGAGAAGGATGAGAATAAGTCAGTGCCTACATAGAGACCAGTGATAAGATATGAAATGGATTGAAAAAACTTAATTGGCTATCATACAACACCAATATAGTAAATTGGGATGAAGACTATACAACAAGAATTGTATATATCAAAGGCATATCAAAAATGATATAGTTCAGTAGTTAATGGTGATACATGGGTTCAAGATTTGAATGAATAGTAGACCAAATTGAGAATAATTAGACATGGGATATTGTTTTGAGGATCAAAGAATTGAATGGAATCATAGGTAAATAGTATATTCACAACAGGATGTAGGAAAATGGCATAGTGTTTCGAAATAAAAAATGGCTAGTGTTCAATGGTTACTCCTAAATATAGGGTATTGATGATGATGATACATATATACCAGTTTCATGGATAGAGATAATCATATTTTTCTATCCATTTCATTGCAACATAAGTTCAATGTTTTCTAGATGGATGTGAAGTCTTCATTTTTGAATTTTGTATATAAATAATAACTATACATTAAGCATCCAGATTGTTTTTTCATTCATGAAGAAGATAATCTTTTTTGACAAAAGAGGAAAGAGATATATGGGATGATAAAGCCACCCAAAGCATGGTATTCCAGACAAGATCAATATTTGAAAATGAATGGTTTCCAACATCATCTAGCTTATTATAATATCTTTGTAAATAATGATATTAATAAAATTAATAAGAAGATCATTTATGATGAAGATATTATATTCAATGGATAAGATAAAGAAGAATGTAGGATGTTTTTTAATATAATAAAATGTGAGTTAGAAATTTAAATGATTTAGAGTTCACTTTTTTCATTGGTATACTAGTAGAACAAAGTAAATAATGAAACATTCATTTCACATTTAAATTAATCCAATAATGTTTTGAGAAGATTTGGAATGGAAAATTCCAAGGAGATGACGACTTCAGTGTCTACTTGTATGATACTAGTAAAGGATGATTAAGGAAAAGATGTTAATGTCACACAATATATGTAGATAATTGAAATCATGTTATACATAACACCTACACAACTAGATATTATGTTTCCCACATGTTAGGAATTGTAATATCGAATCCATCACAAGGAATTCGAAATTATTTTAGGGGAAATAATACATCAATATATCCCATGAACAAAGGTCTTCATCATGAGGTATATTGAAAAATCATAATAATTGATTATTGGGATATATAGATGCAGATTGGGATGGATCAATCGATGACAGTAAAGCAATGTTCATAGGTTCTTTCAATCATTGTGGATTATATAATTCATGGATATTAAAGAATCAAGATTTTATTTCATTGAGAACAGAAGATTCGAATAATATTACGGTCACACAAACTTGCATGATGTTATTGGGGATGAAGTAATAGATTGATGATATGAGAGTTTAATTGATGTATCTTATTTTAATAAATTAAAATAAATTAAATGTAATCAATATTAAAAAAATCCATCATTCAATGAAATTGAACATTAAAATAAAATATAATTTTATCAAGGAGAATATGGTGTAAGGGATTGTAATGTAGGGGAATTTGACAATAGATATACAGGTCAAATACATTTTAACAAAGGACATACATAGAGAAGTGATTGAGACGCATTGACTAGCATTAGGTGTTCTGACAAATCCATCATTAAATGTATGTATATGGGACACCATCACGCTAAGGTATGGTGTTTTTTTCCCTATTGTATAGATATGTGTTCTCTACTCTATTTCAGATCATAAAGCTTTGACCTCTGTTTTCATTTACAAAGGAGGAGAATTTTCGGATAAAGAAGAAAGAAAATGACTTCTGTTAAGAAACAATGAGTAGTTAATAGGTAGAGTAGTGAGATAGGGGGTGCAGCAAGATAGGGGGTGGAGTTTTAAATCTGAAGATTCTTGATGTGACCATTCAAATAATATATATCATGACTTCTAAGGTCCCTGATCATAGTAAGTTTTTGGGTTCCAAATTAGTGATAGGAATGAAGCGATTCATTTATTAAATTTTTTTATTACTGTTTCTTCTCTCACTGATCATTGCTTATGTGGTATTAGAGTATTTTTTGAGTAAATCCTTGATCACTGTCTAAATAAAATGAAACAAAATGTGGTATATTATATAAGGATATTCAATGAGGTATCAAATAATAAAGTTGTTTCCAACAATCACAAAGGGGGAGATTGTTGGGAAAAAATCCCATTAATGCAACATTATTGAATTTTCGGATTGGTTCTGTTTATTGATAGGGAAATACTTCATGGTGAATTATTATGTTATAGAGATATTGTTGAAAACCTATGTTTACAAAGAACCATGGAAAAGTAAAGGAAGATCTAGAGGTTATAAAAAATGAACAAATATATGGTGGCATAATTTTTAAATTTTTTGAAAAAAGTTTTGGGTCCAAATTTACAAGAGTTGTGATCATTGTGAAAAAGTGTAATTACTTTAAAATATCATGAATATATTTCAAATTAATGACTATAAAAAATATGGGATTCTGGAAGTGTTTTATCGCAATGTATCAATGAATTCTGAAGGTTATATAAGTAATTGCAACAATATTCATGAATGGAAGAGGTGAAGAGAATTCCGAGTAAAGATTAGTTACGTCACAATTGATATGATGATATTATTTTTTAATACAATGATATTTGAGAAATTGAAAAATTTTGAGTATATTTTCTATATAGAGGTAATTTTGAAAAAAAAATCAAATCTCTATGAAATGGGCTGATATGGTGCGGACGTGGTGTGGATGGTTACCGATTTCATTAGAAATTACTATAAATAGGTCTCTACCCCCTTGACAATATATTGAGACTCAACAATATTAAAGATCCTCTTGAATTGTAATGGAGGTTCATGAAGGAAGTGGGGTTCATGAAAGTAAGGGAATTCGCAAAGTATAATTAAGATATGTGAAATGTTGGAGAGTTCCTAAGGATTCTTCGGAAATAATAAATATTATTCCTTCATGAAGGATAAGTGAGATTCATGAAAAGTAAATATCTTCTCTGATTGTTGTACGATCTCTACAAAATATTGATCATCGTGATATGGTTTTTTAATTTGCAATGGCTAGTTTGAGATTTGTGAAAGAAGGAGCTTTGCGATGTAATGATCTTTATGAAGGTTTTTGAAAAGGGATTTTATAGTACTCTTGTGGAAAATTTGTATTCATCAGTGGGTGGAAGTTGGTCATCAATATAAGATATACATAGTGTGGAGGATTAATTAATTAGTTATAATAATGGACCAATGTATAAATAATTTTTTTTGGATCCCTTCCACATGTATTGAGAGACGGAAGTGGATGTTGACGATCCTTCCCACCAGTAATGAGCCATAGGAAGAGATATAAAAAGTTACCCTTCTAAGTTCACTATGCAGATGCTAATCATTGTAAAAGGATTGAGCCTTGTCATAGATTATCTATCGAGGTCATTATAAATAGTAGTCCACTTTTAGTGGATTTGGTACATCCAAAAATCATCGTTCTATGCTCCTTTAATGTATCCTTGTGAAGGTGAACCATGTAAAATCACTTCTTCATGTGCATGATTCACCTTAATCTTGTATATCACTACAGGAAAAAGGGGCAAGTGTGTTTTGGTTAATAAAAAATAATGATCAAAATGGGTATATGTTTTATTCTTCAATACCCTAATTCACCCCACCTCTTAGTGTTTTTAACCATGTGAACCTAACAATAATATTATTGTTTGTCATGGTCATGGTTTCATAACATTATTATTATCATATATAAAATATGATCATTGAATGATATGTCATCTGGTTACAGTAAATATGCATGGAATATAATCATTTCAATTGTTTTCCTAGCATGTGATATGGTGGGAGGATTTAAGTATGTCATCCCAATCAAGGATTCCATTTTTGAATAAAAAAATGGTTAATTATATAGAATATTTATGTACCATAGGTTTATGTATCAATGATTTAAAATAACTTAAACACCTACAGTCATTAGGTTTATAACATGGTGAAATAGAAACATTATTAAACTAAAATAATATAACATATATTTTTGAAATAAATGGGTTTCTATATCATCTATCTTTCATGGGACCCTTTACCTAGATCATGTCTGTATATACGATTTATAAAAGATAATTAAAATATCCCTATAAGGAGTGATTAATAAAACATATTAGGACATTCCTAATATATACAAAAAAAATTTCATTTTTATAGAATGTGTATTACCTATTAATAATAATATTGAAAACATGTATAATGATTGTATCCATTGTAATGATGTACTATTAAGGCCACTATGTTCCCTAGTCATACCTACAAAAAATCTATTTCAAAAGTATTATTAGGCATTAATCCTATGAGAAAATCACCATTATAGACTTGTGGGTTGTTCAATGGTATGAGAAATATTGAAAAAGTTATTGGATATTCTACGTAACAAGCATGATATCACTAATTATAAACATCTTCATGGATTATAGATTTGGAAGATAATGGTATTGTAAAATCATGTTTTATTAAAAACAAAATGGTATATTAATTAATCTCATGGACCTGGTGCACTGATGATCTGGTTGGCAAAACATAATTATGATTTTCTCTTCCTCATCCGTTATTTGGCCAATGCAATATGTTGTAGAGATTAAACCCACTATAAGCCCTTTGACTGGAAAATGGGTTCACATAATAGCTGATGGTTGATATCTAGAAATGAAAAAGTGATACTTTCAGTTAATACTCCTGAAACCTATCCGTAGAAACATGGCCTCAGAATTACATTATCTAAAGTATCCATATCAATTACTAACAAATGGGAATTAAATTATTTTAAATTAAAAATACCACATACTTTAAATTTTCAAAATTATGTTACGATGTATAATTATTTCTCGTTAGACAAAAATTCCTATGAATTTAATGTATACCTTAATCGTGATTTAATGATTTATTAAAATGAATCCTTTTTATTGTATTAATAATTTATGATATTTTTATTTCTCTCTCTATAAATTCAATTAATTTTATCCATATAATTATTTAGAAAGTTATGTTTTCTAAAAATATTTTACATTATCATATTATCAATTTTATTTAGTTATTTAATTATTATTTTCCATAAAAATATAATATAATCCATATTCATTCCAAGATAGATTAATATTTTTACTACCAATTATTCATCATTAGATCTCACCCATAGTTTGTTCATTAATTATATATGTTATGAAGAAGTGAGTTATCTAATAGATTTCACGATTGGATTCATGAGTCGGGAATTCATTGGAGACAATGAAGTCTCATTTTAAATAAGTTTTCATAGGATTTTTTGGAATAATTACCATTTTGAAGGAATGATATGTGTATTTTATTTACATATATTTTTTTAATTTCTAAAACTCTAAAACTATAATGGCATGACTTTTTTGGTCAATAACTTGTTTTTAAAAAATTTTAATTGTCATTAGAATGGTTGTTCGTTGTTTAGTTGGTTTTAAAGACTATATGTAATGAATATGTTTATATAAAAAGAACTATGTGTGTGGTTTAGTGGTTTTCTTGTAAGTAATAAATATGTTTTAGAGACCATTAATGTTTAGGAATGTATCAGAAGATAAGTATTTAAATACTATAAAAATAATCATGAAATCTCATTTTTACTATTGAGGATAATTTTATAGTCATACAATAAACATTTGACCGAAAAAATATTTTAATTTTATGTTGTTTAATTATATCATTGGTATTATTTTTTGGGTATTAGTTATAACGAATAATCTTGTAATATTTATCCCATAGGGTTCTTATGAATTTTTTTTAGGTAAATTCAATTTATTTTCATCAAATATTATTATCATATTTATTTATATATAAATAATTTATATATTGATTATTATTACCTCAATTTTAATCTGTAATGGTTAATATTGATTTTTTGGAGTATATAAAGAGGAAATGTTTTGCTTTTGGATATTGTAAAAATGAAAATAATTTATTTAATGTTGGAAATTTTGAATAAAATAAAATAGATTAAACCATTGGGATAAATCTCAAAAAAATGAAATTTATATTATTACTTTAATACATAGTAAATTTTTTCATAACTATGTAATGTATTCTTGAATAAAATATTGGGATGCTCTTAATGAAGTATATGGCCCATGATGTTAAAATAATGAAAAAATTTGTTTGGGTTTTAACATGATCTCTATATTGTGGAAAAAATTAGTTCCAAACATGCCACATGTTTTTCTAAAACTATGGTGTATAATTTGGTTGTTTGAAATTATATTTATAAAAAAATTATGGATTTTTATTTAATTCAATATCGCAAGACAATAAAATATAAGGATTTAGCTTTTATATTTTAAATGGTGGTAAAAATTTAAATAGGGAGTACATGAATTATTCAAACTGGAAAAATGTGACACCATTATATCATAAAATGTGTTTTCTCCATAAATAAAAACTAGGTGGAAATACATATATTATACACAACATAAAACCCAAATGCAACGTTATATATTTTACTGTGTCAGATAATCAATTATACATAATATTAAATGTCATATAAAAATAACATAAAGTGTAAAACTTCAATTTAAGAAAATTATAATTGAAATGGATTATCAAAAATATTTTTTGTATTTATTAAAATAAAAAGTAGTATCTTTTTAATTTAAATTAACAAAATAAGAAACATGGTTAGATATAAAATAATTAGGTGAATGAGATTAAAAACATTTTGTTTTAGGATCATTTATTTTTAATTCGTATATATATATATATATATATATATTATTTTTATTAAAAAAATTAAATTTTATTATTAATGAATTGAATTATTTTTATTAGTATTATAAAATTAATAAAGACACAGTTGTAGGATAATTTTTTATTTTCATGGAATAAAAATAAATAACATTATAATAAAAATATTTTTTGAAAAAGAAAATTTCCATCATTATGAATTATTATTATAAAACATATTTCCATTACATAAATTAATTAATTCTTGAAAAATGGATATCAGAAATGGAAATATAATTTTTATATTTTTTGTATCATTAATTATAATTTTTCATAAAAATACTATACCATGGTATCAATATTCACTATGTTTACAACTAAAATATTGTAATATTATAAAATTAATTAGTAAAAGTTTGAATTATAGAAAAACATTATCCTTCATGGTGTGGATGGGATATTTATTGAAATTAAAAAAAGCATATTTTTTATTAATTTTGTATACACATTTCATGAAATTTAAATCTGTTTTATTATTAAGAAGCCAATATTATCAAATGTTAAACTATTTTCAACTATAAAAGTACCTCACAACCACCACTAATTATTGTCACAACTAAGGCTTACTGATATCACAAAAAATAATGCAAAATATTAGATATCAAATTTATCATGTATTTTATGATTTTCTCACGCACAAAAAACCAAATCTAGGTGGTCTTATAGAGTGTTTTAAGGGAGGATACCAAAGGATGTTTAATTTTTTATCTCTATTTTTCATGTCACATTATTCTAATAAATTATACAAATATATTATTCCAATAAAAATACAAGGACAAAAACATGAACAATTTTTGAACTGTTTATTATATTTTTGAAACATATACTATCTACCATTGTCTCATTCAATAAAATATGGAAATGATGCTCATGTTTTTTCAGAAAAAAATATAAGAATGGATTGATTAATTTTTCATCATCCCCTTATATATATGTTTCTTAACAATTATTTTTTGAATAAAAATAACAATTTTGAAATGATTTATGTTATATGGATACTACTTTACCATTTTTTTATTATTCATAATAATGTTTTATCATATAATTAACATCCATAAAACAATCATACAAATATATATTTCATTATATTAAACAATACTGAAAAATAATGAATATTATAAATTATTATAAATTTGTAATATATTACATTAATATTCAATTATTTTTCTATTTTTATAATGTCAATATTAATCGATATACCATTATTAAAAATATTCATTTATATCATTTAAATGTAAAATATTAATCCAATTTTAATGTTCATCATTATAAATACTAAATAAAACACCAATGGAATGACCCTAGTTATTAAATAATAATTATGCAACAACTATTTCAATACATTGATTTTTTATAAATTACTAAATTAATACCATGAAAAAATATTGAATTTCATAAACCAAAGGAAACAAGGAATGAGTAATACTACTTAGTGTATTGATAAATAATGGCCACAAATATATAATAAATATGTAATAATTTAAAATATATGATTAATTTAAATGTATATATACATGAATAGGGTTAAAAAATAAATTATTAAAAAGTCTTATTTTGTAATTTTTAATGGTAGATAACATCTGACTAATCGATAATAATATTTATGGTTTCTTTATTTCAATTTAAATTCTTTGATATTAGTTTATTATTATTATCCAATTTACATATATATGCTGTAAATGTTAACATGTTGGATACCTATATATGAAATACTATGTTTTTTATTTTCACTTTATATTTAGACCTCACTACTTATTTCCCATTAAATTTTTATTGTTCTCTTAAGTGTTTTTGTTAATATAATTTATGTCCATTATTTTATCTAAATAATTAGTTAACATATTTAATATATGATTAGGTTATTACACATAATAGTTGTTATATATATTATTTCCAAATTCAATTTTTGGGTTTTCATGTATTATTAACATTTATCTTCTAATTTTTAATCAATTCATACTAATTATAAATTTTCTATTTTTAGAATTTTAATTTATTAATTTTCTTTTACATATTCATTATATTTATTTAAAATGTATCATTTGTAATAATGAAATTATGATTTAAGGTAATTTTCTGATATCCATTTCATTATTTAAAAGTGGTTAGATGATATATTTTTACCATTTTTAAACAGTTCTTCATTAATTTTTTTACAAATAATTTAAAAGAGTCAAATTTTCTTCATATTCCACATGTGTGTATTCCATTAAATTTAATTAATTTTTCAAATTAAGGACTTCTATAATATTTCCATTTGGTTAACAAATCAATGATATTCATAATTAGATATTTCGATTTTTTATTTTACATATAAAAGGTATTGATTGAAAAATGGTTTTCATTACAAATATATATATATTTTTATATTCCATTCATAATAGATTATAATTAAATTTATTTTTACTAAAACATTAATTATATGGAATAATTAAAAAATAGTGTTTTCATTTTATTAATTTATCACTATAAAATGGATATGTAAAAGCGGCATTAGAGTTTTTGTTTAGATCCATGTTAAAAATGATTTATAATAATTATATTTATAATTTCATTTCAATTTTATAACAAAATTTCAAATATCTCACTGCAATTGAATTATCTTTCAACTATTAAACATTAATTTACTATATGAATTTTATATTCATCCATCACCTTTTTCAATTGGGTTATATTTCTAGTGTCCCTTAAAATTTCTCTTATCACAATTTATATCCTTCATTTAATTATTCATTAAGATTCAATATATATATATATATATATAGATTTCAATTATTATACATATATATTTATTCATGAAATTAATTAATCATATTCCCAATGAAATATGTTGAGTACCTTTTGGTATCAATTATTGGGATAGTTGTTAAAAATATTAGTCGATGAGATTTAGGAATTCAATATAGTAGATATTTCAATATTAATACTTTCATATTTTTAAGGAATGATTTTAATATTAATTAATTTTTTTAATCAATAATATGACAAGTTTATTATAATTAACTTCCGATTGCTGTTTTCTACGAATTATATATCACTATGATGCATTGGTAGATCCAATGAATCGAGTAAAATGAGTATTTGGAGTAAACCATAGATTTGTTTGTTTGACTCAAATAACTGATGTTGATATTGTATATTTAGGATTTTCATTATTAACCATTCCACCTCCATGAAATAAAATTTTTCAATCCATTTGATTATTTACATTGTTATTAAATCCTTTCCAATATTGATTATATTTATAAAAGTTATATAGAATTATATGATTACTATTTATTCCATATTACATATGTCACGATCATTCAATTAATCATGAAGATTATTTACATTATATTATTATATATATATATATATATATATATTTGGTTCTTATGGGTATAATTACATTAAACACACACAAACCTCACACATAGTCTGGAATGGCCTGTTGTTGCACCCCCACAATAATATAACCCACCCATAAACCCTTTTTTATTAATTACATGGATCGATGCCCCAGTGGCCATGCAGTCTATAACAATTTGTATTAATCATTAATCGTGGAGATGAAGATGAGTATTACATGTGAAATAAATAAATTGGAGTAAATTGTCCTGAAATAGTAGGATATATTTATGAAACATTGTCAAAAAATGATCATTTGGTTTAATTGAAATAATATCCAATAAATTTGGTGTATATAGGCATATTAGGAAACATGTTTTCTCTAACTCTCAAAAACTGAAATATAAATTTTCATAGGCCTGTATATAGAAAATTATTTTTTTATATTATTATAATTGTAGGTTATAGTTGGGAATCATTCATTTTCTTTAAATTGATTCTATAAAAATAATAATTTTAAAATTTGATATAGGAGTGCTTGAATTTTCCATCCCTGTTTTATTTTAATATTTATTTATTAATCATTGGTTATTGTTATTTACAACGTAATATTTCCACTATTATTTGGTGAAAGATTTGTTATGAGATCCACTAAATAAATACTATGTACACGAGTTTACTGAATAAAAAAATAGGTACATAAAGGAATATATTATTGTCGTTTATAATTACATAATTTTTTTAATTTTTTGTATAAGAATAATTTTATACAGGACAATATATGATTACATACATTAAGATAATTTAATTATTAAAATATAGTTACACTTATATTGAATATTATTTAATAAATCAAAAATATTAATATATAAAATAACATTTCTCAATATTATCATATAGTACAACTATATAGGATTTTTTAATCATCCATATAAATTAATTACTTACAATGTTAGTGGAGTCTGTTATAAATTCCCAATTAAAGACATGTTACAATTATTTAGTGAGTTCTGATATGTAATTATATTATTATAATACTATTATTATGAATTATAATTTCAATTAGTAAATGATAAAAGAGTTATAAAAAATTCCAAATAATTAAAAAGATGAGATGATAAGTGAAAATATAATTGTTCTCCTATAAATTCTACAATATTGAATAATTAAATTCTCTCAAAAGAGGATGAAATCTCCTAAATGTGATAATAAGTAATATATAAATAAATTTGGGTAAATATATTATCATTATTTCAACCTAATGTATGGTTTCAAATGAACTATGGATTTGATATTTTATATATTCATTAATTGTATTATTTTGAAAAAGGAATTATTTATTTTTAATGAAACCAATTTTCTAAAAACAATTTAAAAAAATTACCATTGATTTATTATATGTTTTAAATTAAATAAACCACAAATTTTTTAATATGGTATTGAAAGAGATGGTATTTTCTAAATTTTTATATCTATTTAAACTATACAAATCCGTTATATTTTTCAAATTTATCTTATTTAAAGAATATTTTGATTTATGATTTCTTTTGGGACAAAATGTTAAAATTTCATAAATTTATAATTTTGTTATATTTTTTTCCAAAGTGTATATTTTTGATAACTCATAAAATATTAATCTAATTTTTATGTTCAATATTTTATGATTTCATGTTTTAGGGAAAATTTCTATTAATTCTGAACTATTATCTGAATCGAATATATAGAGGCCAAACAAATAAATAAAATTTTAGATTTATTAGGGTGGGCATAGCATACCCCACCTATAGAAATGATGCATAACTCATGATACACCACATTATTTTAGGTGATTCCATTAAGAATTTAATGAGGAATCAGAAAATCATTTCACTAATAATTTTGATGGATCTATACACTAATTAATGGGGGAATTGAATAATAAACATTCAAAAATGATTTTTTTATTATTGGAATGAAATATTCACAGTAATTAAAAAATCAGTACAATAATCTATAGGTTTCAAAAAAGTAGAAATTTTTATGGTTCACATGAATTTCAATTTCTAATAACCTTGAAGAGTGGAACATGGGGTGACTCAAAAAAATTATGTTCCATGCACGAGGAAAAATTCATATGATAGATTCTGGAGATTGATTTTTCTATTTTTCTATTCTCTCAATTTTTTATTTTTTGTTTTTTAATTCTTCATTCTTCACCATTAATCATAATTACCCAGACTGTGATGGGTTAAAAATTCCAGTTATTGGATAAGGGATTGATTTCTTATTTTTAATTCATTTTGTCTAGGTCCTAATAGAATGAAATATATATATCATTCCTATGAGGTTATTTTTATTTGAATATAATAAATTTAATTATCAAATATGAATATATTTGGATTTTAGTTCTGTTATTATTATTTTCATTGTTCAATGATAATTTATTCCCTACACTTGGTTTTAGTTAACATATTATGGAATATAATAGGTCTTTGTGATAATGTACTCAATTATTATTAGTATATTGGAAAGGGATAGTGGAGGTTCATGATTTTTTTGGGATAAAAAAGAACTGGCCAATTATTGAATAAGCCATATATAGATATGCAATATAACTCTCTTGCGTAATGAAGGAGAGTAGACCAAAATATGTTCTTGGAATTGTTTTCTCTGAAAATTACTACTTTACTAATAGAGTGAGTGGAAACAATCTTCATGTCTCATTTAAATAAGATTATCACATGTTTATTATAATAAATAGAACAAGGATATCACTATAATTTGAAATGTCAAGACCCCTCCCCACATGGTGTACCCCTCTTTGGCTGACAATATAAGAAGAGAAATAATGACATCTTTGTCCCACCTCCAGTTGGCACTAGGATGGTGGCTAGAACTGAGGGTATATTAACCAATAATATGGGAGGCAATACCCTCTATGAAAACACATGAAAAACAATGAGATAAGACAGACATAAACCAACTCCAACTCATACAAAAATATAAAAGGAAACCCATGTACACATATGCAATGTCATGAAAAACAACTATAACTTATGGGGGAAAATGAATGTACTAAAGGAAAGTAAAAACATTATAAAACCTAAGTTAGAACAGCTCCTGCAACCCAATGCTAGTATGATCTAGAAAGATATCAAACCTACTCCAAGATACCTGAAAAATAGTTTATATATACATTGGGTGAGTATAATAGTACACTATGTAAGATCATCCCTGGAGCCTCTTGTGTAAATGTTACGAATGAATATTAAATCACATTGAACAATAAGTGAAACTAACTCATTATTGTAATAGGTTTACAACTATAACAGCCTCAACATGGCTACTCTCACCATGTATCACATACAAGATTATACAATTAGATAATGAATATCAAGGTTACCTCACTATGACTTCCACACTAGTTTACCAATTTTCCCCAATGTCGCATGTCCTAAAAATATCACTCTAAAAAAGATTGGCCATAGAAACCTAGGTGAAGAACCACTACATGAACCTCGTGCAACAAAACTACCATGCCCTGGTATGAAATGTAACTAGGTAGTTTCTGAGAGCAACCACAACTTGCATAACTGGTATCATAGGTTGGGTATTATACCTCATGCCACTACAGACAATACACTGAGTAAGTATCCTCATGCCATCCATGCTTATACATGTCACACCTATATTAGTCCATAGGAAACTATATCCATAATATTTCTATCTGAATAATCACCACCCATTACATCCCTCTCTATATATATATATATGGGGAAAGCTAATTATTTTTCCAACCACCAGAATTTACTACCATGATAAAGAGGGTGGATAAAGGGGATAGTCATCCATTCATCCTCCAACCTAAATGCTCGGGAAAACACCCCAAGTGATCGGAATCCTTGTGTAGTCAGTTTCCCTAACAGGCGTGGTGGAGCATCGTATATAAAAAAAAATTACCGAATATACTATAGCTCAAAACCACACTATGGGCATAACCATGTTTTATACACAACAATATCTTACCTCTCTCAGAGCCCCGATGACCACTACTAAGACTATGTATCCTATAAGAAAACAAAAATTTAAATATAATTATTATATTACATCATTTATTTTTTATAATTTTCATTTTACTTTAGTTAATGGTTTAATAACTAATTTACCATTAAAAAATTTCCACTCTATATTTCATTATAATCACAACCAATGATCACAGTTACATTAAAAATTCAACCACGACATTGCATCCCAAAATGATCCTACTCAATGGGATATCATCATTTATTCAACCATTTATTTACATAATTACATTCTCATATTCCTGGGAATTCATGAAAAACATTATAACATACTAAACCCAAGGGGATCAACATGGTTAGTATGGGAAATACCCTTGGAGTCCTTGCCACCTATAGAAAGAGCATAGACCCGTCATCCCTTAAGAAACTAAACACAGAAATCATGTGGCATTCGCCATGCGTCTCCACCACTTTTATGAAAAATGACATGCAATGCCACCTGCCTTGAGAAGTGGCGAACATAATTTAGATATACTACCAATAAGATTCATCAGGAATCCAATCATTCGCATACAACATATTTCATCATCTCTGGTATCCTCCATGACACCCACAAGAATAAAAGTATACATCTCTCCACTCTAGATGTCAACCTCCACCACAACCAATGGTCCTCCCTAGCTCCACATATCAGTGAAACCATCCAGTCTTACATCAGAACTCAAAAAGCAAGAAAAAACCTCATATCAACTGGGATCATAGCCCGTAAGCAAGGAATAGTGTAACACAGAACACTATCAGGCATGATCATTTATCAAAAACCAATAATTTAATCCATCTACAATTAACCAATTTATTATTTGCATGTTCCAACAATGGGAAACCTAAACATTAATCTATCAAAAATTGATTAAACATGTTTACTACATCAATTTGATTATCATAAAATTACACTAATAAGAACAAAATTCATTAACATGCTTCTTTATATTTGATAATTAATTAGAAATTAATCCCAGTTTATGTTCATTAACAATTTTCATCATTAATGAAAAGTTAAACAAAGGATGCATAGATAACACACTTTCTAGAAAAAAAAGAGGCAATAACATTTGATTAAAATCAATTAATTTATCTAGTTCAAATATTTAATATGTCAATTCCACTGTGATATAGTGGGATAAAATATGATAACTATACGTTTGAATATAAAATAATAGATAATTAATGAATCCCCTAAATAGAAAGGATTATGATTCTCTTTGAATAGACATAACAAAACATATCATTATCACCTCACCTATAGGAATACATCCACCAAATTATGTAGAGACACCAACACACAAGCCAACACCCAAGTAAATTCCATTAGGATCATGTAGATAGAATTATATAAAATGGAAAGGATGAACCAAAGGAGATGAACCCTAATTAAGGATAATAGATTATATGATATACCGAAGATTGATCGATACTGGTCAGTTGCACAAAAAATAGATGGTTCACATACAACAAGAATAAATTCACGGGGAACTAATCAAAGGAGGAAATATCGATCGCACAACTCCTATGGTAAGGAATGAAAGATTCAAGAATTTCACACCAGAGAACATGAATGAATAACTACTAAGGACTATATCTCATCCCTTAATCAGATTTAACAGAATAATTGATTATGATACATTGGATTTTCCATTAAAAGAGGACTGCACTAAACCACCAAGCATGACCAAGTAAAAGAATCTCGAGCCTTAGGAAAATCAGTTTTGGAGTTATGGCCTTTTTATTGGACTTAGTGTACATAAAAAGTGTCTTTAATGTCATTTTACATTATAGGATACGTCAAAGGGGAAAATTGTATGAAGATGGAATCATTGTTAATGAAATAGATATTTGCAAATGGAAAAATGTTGATTTTGGAAGGCTGTTGTTCTAGTATAACTAATCACAAAATGTATCTATGAGTCGGAACACTGTTCACATCAGTCTACCATTGGAACTATTCACATCAGTCTACCATTTGAACTCTTCAAATTGGATTACCGTTTGAACTATTCACAGTGGTCTACCGTTAAAATTGTTCACAAGGGTCTACCATTGCAAATGTTCTAATCGATATACTATTGTAATTGTTCACATCGGTCTACATTTGGAGTTGTTCACAACGGTCGTCCATTGGAACTATTCACATGGGTTTACCATTGGATCTATTCCCATAAGATTACAATTGGAAAAATTTACATCAGTCTTAAGGTGTCATATTACACATCAGTCTACTATTGGAGAGTTCACATTGTTATACAGTTGGAACTATTCACATCAGTCTACCATTGGAACTGTTCACATCAGTCTACCATTGTAGCAGTTCACATCTGACTACCATTGGAACTCTTGACATCAGCCTACCGCATGAATTGTTCTCACCAGTCCACCATTGGAAATCTTCACAGGGGTCTATCGTTGAAACTATTCACATGGTTCTACATTTTGAAGTCATCACATCAGTATACCATTGGAACTGTTCACATCGAACTACCAATGGAACCATTCCCATCGATCTACCTATAGAACTGATCACATCGGGCTCACCAATTGAATAGTTCTCATTGACCTCACTGATATATCTTTTCACATCGGCCTCACCGATGTAACTATTCATATCAGACTCACTAATATAACTATTCACATCGGCCTCACATAAGGAACTCTTCACATCGTCCTGACCGATATAAGTTCTCAAAACGGCCTCACTGAGGGAACATTTCACAACAGGATCCCCGATGTAACTATTCAGATCGACCTCCCTGCTGGAACTGTTCACATTGGCCTCACTGATGGTACTATTCACAGAATTGAAAATTATGAAATTTGTTGGGGGTAAGTCACCATGACCACTATTATCTCCTAAAACCCAAAATTTGAACAAATGAATTGTCCAGAGATTCCAAGCCATTACATTAGATACCCCTCAAAACATTCTCATCCCTAGGAATTCAAAACCCACCCAAAGGGGAACATAAACAAGGTTCGAACAAACACCCATCGAGATACCTCTCAAAAGATAGAAATCAATTAGAAGAAAAAAAATAATTCCATATCATATACATGAATGTTTTATAACCACAAAGAGAACAATTTTTACATGTAAAAGTTAAACATCAAACATATCGAGGTACTGATCATGTATCTGCGACTCACGATCCAATGTACTTTTCTTTACACCACAGTGTCTCCTCAAGACACAAACCAAGGGAATAGAACAACCACAAAACACCTTCTCATTGCAGTATTGGATATCCACAGGCATTTACTCTAAGGTCGTATCATCATGAACATAGATCTCTCCAAAATATATGATTTGAGGGCCATCCTGATAATAAAAATGGAGCTCTGTCAAATATAAAACATTGTGCATTTATCTCATCTACTGGGTATGTGCTACCCGATACGCCACAACTTCTGCATGTGTCCACACCTCAAATTTCACAACAAACCAGAAATAAAGTAGACTCCCACAACCAAACCGTCACTGCCAACGATTTAAAGTCACATTAAAAAACATCTGATCCACAGAATCAAACTCTGAATGTCACATCCATTGATCATCGTCTGATTTCTGACAATCATTCAGTGCATTAATCCTATCATGAATCACCTGAACCATCTCTGTCATATTCTGTACTAGTTCCAGTCCAAGAATTGCTGACTCACTAACCCCAGTCCATCATAATGGAGAACAGAAAGATCAGCTATCCATGGCATTAAACGGGACCATACCAATGGTGGAGAGAAAAATATTTTTGGAATAGAACTCCACCAAGGGTATGTTTTTCATCCACGAACCTACAAAATCCTGGACAGAAGTTTGTAACATGCCTTCAATAGATTGGATATTCTGATATTTATGGCCATCTGTCTGCTGTGGAAAAGCAATTCCAAGACTTAGATAAGAACTGAAACCATGATAGAGACCTCCCCACACCCTAGAGGTAAAATGATGATCCCAATCAGGTATGATCATCCTTGGGACTCCATTATGTCTCACAACCTCCTCTTGTTATATCCTCAATAAATATTCCACTTATCATGACTCCTTAATCTCTATGAAGTTGGATGATTTGGTTAAACTATCCACTACCACCCAAATTGTTTCATGTACTCCCTGAGCTCAAGGTAATCATGTAAAAAAGCCCAATGAGATTCCCTATAACTTAAAATGGGGAACATCTAAAGGTTGGAGCAGGCCACCAGGAAAACGATGTTCTCCCTTCAACTTCGGGTACAACAAACATCTAGACGCAAACCCACAATTGCACAATTCAATCCTGGCCATAATAATATTCTCCTCAAGGGCCAATAAATCATTGTCACACTGGGATGCACTGCTAATGGATAACTATATAACTATCTGAGAACCATCTCAGGAATTGAAAAAGGAACAAATATCCTTGAATGATACAACACTTGATGTTGTTTATCCTCAGACCAACAATAAGGGGCCTCACAACAAACAACTCATTCTACCCAGACCTCAAACCCATGATCCCCTAACTGAGTCCCTTCCACATACTACAGTAGAGATGACTGCACCATCATATGAAAATGAAAACCAAGGGCCCTAACTTCTGCCAGATCAATATGTAATGTCATATGTTTTTCCATAACTCTATAGGAATCACCAAAGTCATGCCCATTATCACTACGTGACTTCTACATAGCACATCAGCTACAACATTTCCCTTTATAGGGGTATACAGTATTTCGATTTATTATTCTTATAAGAAAACCATCCACCGATTATGTTTCATGTTAATGTCATGTTAAGAGAAGGCATACATCAGGATCATATGATAAATGAAACACAAAAATCACTCACCAATGAGTGAATGTCTCAAAAAAATAAGAGAAAACACAATGAAATCATAATAAAGATAATAATTTTCATAGTTATGTTCATGGGGATGCAACTTCCGAGACACATAAGAAACAATTGATCTCTACTGCATTAGAACATAGCCTAACACCATATGTGAAGCATCACAGAAAACAACAAACTGAACCCCCTCTAATGAAAGACAAAGATATGTATAACATACTAAAATAAAAAATAGACACTTAAAAGCATCTTGACCCTCATCATTCCACTTGAATTCATGGTCATATCTAGTCAATACAATCAAAGAAGTTGAAACCCCTGATAAAATAATTATGAAACACCTGCAATAACCAGAGAGGCCAAGGAAACATTGCCCATATACCACAGTCTTGGGGGATTCCAAAGAGACAACTACTTCTATCGTCGATGGATCCACAGTTACTCCCATATGGGACACAACATTCCATAAGAAACAAACTTCTCGAGCCCAATTCTTACACTTCGACAACATCCCAAAAGATAATGATAACAATGAACAAAAATAATAGTGTCCAGATTATCTTCATTCACTTCCAAATATAGGGAGTAGCCAAGGATTTCATTGATTAAAACAACCACAATCATTTATGGAACACACGGAACACCATGTACATCAATCACATGAACACATCTAAAGAATTCGCCACATCGAATGTCATTTCATGGAAATAATTATACCCATGATGACAAGAGAAAGCATTCTTCTTGGTATCCTCATTATTCCACACATATAATGATATCCTAACTACAATTTGATCCTTGTGAAACAACATTCAAACTTTATTTAATTGAAAAATTACAAATCCATATAAATTAATATCAATTCTTCACTGTCACATTGTTTAAGAAACGATAATCGATTGGAAACAGAAAACATGCCTCATACTTATTCACAAACAAAACTAGTGCACCCCACGATGATACACTCGACTGAAAGAACCACACTGTAACAAACAATTAAGTTGTACACAAAGCTCCCGTAAGTTGTAAGTGTCCATCCTATATAGATACATGGATATATGAGATTCTCCTAGTTGTTGATAGATCAAAGAATCGATCTCTCAATTAGGAAATAATGCAACCACCTCATCTGGAAAGACATAAGGGTTCTCTTCTACGACCATTGAAAATTCCAAATTGCTAAACCATCAAAGAACTCAACATTAGCTTAGCCATCAGGGAAGATAATTAAGGAACATTCCTCTATCCCATCCAAGGGTCATGCTCTCCAACATACACCAGAGGAACTCCATCTGAATCGATGTACACAAACGTCCTCCAGCGGAAATCCAAAATATCTGGTAATAAATAAAACCAATACTTTTTAGGATGAAATCACATGGTTACATCCATAATCATAAGAAATCTCTCAAAGATCAGTGCCACCCCAAAAGTAGGACACAATCTCTACATTCTTCAAACAAGCCAACTCAACCTTCAACTGTCATAGCCAATGCCAAGGGAAATGTATGCCTCTCTACCTCATCTCCTATATAATGGACAAGGGTAGGTGATATGATAGAGTTTTTCTCTATTTAATCAATCAAGGAATACACCAAAGTCGAAAACAAGAAAAGTTTACCTCTAATGTCATTTTGTACATCTGGAACTATCATCAATAAAGAATGAAGCTGATCGAAAATTCCACCACAAAATATATGAATCGGATGACAACCACCTCTACGGCTGTGTTGTACACTCTGAGGATGGGGAATGCCATCAATCTATCCTCTTCTTCCCCATAAACTCTTTACAGATCCAAAGCTGTTGCACCCTACAACTACTACATTGAATAGATCTTCCTTATTGGAATAACCTTGAGCAGATAACCTAGTTCACAATGATAGTTCATAATTTTCGGTCACTCTTACTACTGATGAACTCAACAAAAAAAACAAGTTCATGTCTTTTATCATAGTCCTGATAGATGCCACCCCCCATGAAACCAGATGTTGAGGGATTGGACATACCCTCAGCTGAATGAAATATCGTTTTCCTTGAAAACTGGGAACCCCAAACCAAATATGTACTTGTCAAATAATCATGAGGGATCCATTATTGCGAGGATCTAGTTCGGGACAATGTCTTATCAATGACCTCTACCCTCTCCAACACCTCTATATATTTCTTTATCATTAATCAGGTGACCTGGCGTTTGTAATATCGATGAAAAGCCTCCTCAAAATGACTTGCCTTGGCCTCCTCATACTGAAACAATCCTGATGCATAACATAAATATTTTTTGATATGGATTCGAAACTCTCAAACACTATAGCTCCCCAATCAAATAGTAAAAAGCTCCTCGTGACTAGACACCATTGTGTTCTAAGAATGAAACACAACTCTAAACTTATCTTAGAACTCCTCCCATGAGATCGTAGACTCCTCGTGATCCCTAAGGAATATGAACCACCATTTCCTTTCTTATAGACACATCATCTTAACAACCAAGGATAGCCAGTGCTCCTTCTGATTACAGATCTAACTGAATCCCACCATGACCTCCTCTAACTAGTCTTTCGTGGCTGCATCTGAATCATATCCATCTTATATATACAGATAGTGGTTCTTAAGATCATGGAGTTTTATCCACTATGATTCATCATCATCAACCTCTATCATGTGGTGATCTACTGACACAACCTCATGGACATCTTCTGTGCAAACCTTCTGAGGACGTCGGCTTAAATCCATAATAGAAAAATCACAAATAGTTAGATCTCAAAAACCAGGAACATAGATGAAACAACATTAATTAGTAAATAGATTCTACTATTCATTTTAGGTTAACATATCCTAAGGTCAACCCATTCCAACAAATGATCCAAGATGAATGACGCATGATCTTTTCATAGTTTTCTACCCTGCAACTAGTATCACCTCATTTGGTAACATTTGTAATCTCAATGGTCCATGAATTGTATCACATGTGGTCCTAAATGACTATGTATTATCTGGTCTCCAATGTTTACATAACATTATAAACAATAATGACATCATTTCACTACGAACCCATGCAACCTCACCTATGCCTAACACCCAACTCCATCCAATCCTTCAACCATGCCTTTGATATAACTATGTCATTACCCCCTCCCCACAAGGTGCACCCCTCCTGGGCCAAAACCTTGGGAATAAAGATAATGACCCCCCGTGTCCCAACTCCTGTAGGCCCTATTTTGGTGACTAGTACCAAGGGTATAATAAAAGCCGAAATTGAAGGAATTTCACACTAAGAGAACACAACGCGAAAGAGGGAGATTAGAAATACACTAAACAACTCTATCTGAGAAAAAATATAAATGACATCCCAATTACACATATGAAATTTCATTAAATACTACTACCACTAATGGGGGAATTGCAAGTACCAAAGGTAAGTAAAAAATGCCGCTACTACAAACCTGAACAGCTTCTACATCCCCACGCTAGTAGAAACTAGCATGATCTCCAACCTACTATAACTGACCTAAAAACTTTTATATATACATAGGTGGTGTATTAAAGTATACTCAGTGGAATACTTCCCATAGCCTCTCGTGAAAAAGTTATGAAAGCACGTTAAATAACCATGAACAACTAGTGACACTAACTCATCACCTATACATGTATACTATGTTCTCAGCCTCTCTATGGTTAGTCTCACAATGTCTCGCATACAATTTACAATTTTCACCAATGTCGCACATCTTAAGAAACTCTCTCCAAAAATTCTTGTTGGCAGACAACACAGGAAATCACCAGAACGTGCACCCAGTGCCAAAAAACCATCTTATCTATGTATACAAGATAACTGGGTAGTTTCTAAGATCCAACAGTGCTCCCATAATTTGTATCGTATGTTAGGTATTGTACCTCGAGCCAGTACAACCCATTAACTATGTAAGGATCCTCTATCCATCATATCCTTTACATGTTACACCTATAATTGACCATAGAATACTATTTTCAGAATATATATGATTGAATAACTACATGAAATTACAAACCTCTACACACATATATGGGGAAAACTAACTGTTTGGCATAACAGGGAAATTAACTGTTAAGATAATAGAGTGGGGATAAAGGGGTTTGTCAGCCATCCATCCTCCAACCAAAATGTTTGAGAAAACACCCCCACCCTAGGGCTCAAAATCACTGGGGTGTCATTTTCCTTAAATGATGGGGTGGTGTAGCATATTTAAACATAAAATGAACATAATATAATATAGATCATAACCACACTATCAGGAAAACCTAGTGTATGACTTAACTGCATCTAATGTATCTTGGAATCCTGACAGCCACTACTAATACATGGAATAATATAATAAAACTACCATTTAAAGATCTTTATTACCTTATTTCATTAACTTTTTATTAGTTTTACATAACATTGTATACTTTTTTAAACACTAATTTACCATTAAAAAATTTCAACATTATATTTCATTAGAACCAAAGCTAATGTTCACCGTTCCTTTTAAATTTGAACGACAACATTGTGTCCCACCATGCTCCAACCCCATGGGTTGACATCATTTATTCAATCATTTATTTACATCATAAATTAACTATATTCCCAGGCATTCTAGAAAATCATTCTGAACTAATATAAACAAGGGGATCAATATAGTGAGTAGGGAATCTACCCATCGAGTCTTCACCACTAATAAATTTATCGTAGACCCATCCTCCCTCAATACGCTAAACACAGGAATCATTTGGAATACCTTACGAGTCTTTGTCTTTTTTTGAATATGGGTAATAAAAACCAACTACCTTGTGCAGTATGGTATGTAATATAGATAAACAACTAATAGGATTCATAATGCCGTGAAAAATTCACATCCTACCTATTTCACCACCTCTGATATCCTCCATGACACACATATGCATACACTGATTCATCTTTCCAATCTCAGTATCAACTGATTCAAGAAACAATGTTCCTCCCTAAACCAACATATCACAATAGCCCTCCAGGATTACATCACAACATAAAAAACATGAAAAAAACATCATATCAAATGAGATAATGACCCCTAAAAAAGAAAGTGGTTTACTCTAAACCCTATACAACATTACATTTTATCAAAATATCATCCATTCAATCTATCAGGAATAAACTAAATTGTTCTTTAGATTTTCCAACTATGGGAAACCTAAAAAGTAATCTATCAAAAAATGTGTAAACATTCTTACTGTATCAATTTGATCAACATCAAATTACAAAAAAAAGATTAAGATTCATTTACATGAACTTTATCTTCAGCAATTAAATTATAATTAATCTTAGTTTATGTTCTTTACCAATTTCCATCACGAGAGAAAATCTAAACAATGAATTAATAGATTTCACTCAATCATGAAAAAAAAGAGGCAAGAAAATACGATTGATATCAATTTATTTTTCAAATTCAAATATTTAATATGTCTTTTACATTATGATCAATTATGCTAAAACATGATAACTCTACAGTTTCACATAAACTAACAATGAAACAATGAATCCAATAAATCAATAGGAATATGATTCCCTTTGAATAGACTTATAAAAATTGAACACGATCACCTCTCTTGGAGAATTGCATCCACCCATGGATGCAAAGACACCACCACACCAGCCAAAAACCAAAAAAGTCATTTTGGATCATGGGGATAGCATTCCAAAAAAGTTAAAAGATAAATGGAATGAGATTATCCAAAAATAATGACTATATATTATACCTTATATAAAAAATTTATTGATACTTCTTTGTTTCCCCAAAAACAGATGATGCACTTGCAGGTAGAAGAAATTAAAGGGGAACCAATCCAATGAGGAACGTTTGATCGCACATCTCCTAATGGATAGAATGAAATGTTAAAGAATTTCACACCAGAAATGAATGATGAAGTACATGGGAAGAAGATATTTCATCCCTTAAAAATATTAAATGATGTAGTGTTTTTAGAAACACTATATTTTCCATTAAAATTCGATCGCACTAAACCATGTGGTTTGTCCTATAAAATCAACCTGACCCGTTAGAAAATTAATATTGGATTTGTGGACATTGAATCGTCATTAGAGTTCTTAAAAGCTGGAATTAAATGAATTTTATGTCAATGGAAATGTCATAGGGGGAAACTGTATGCTAATGGAAACATGGTCATGAACTAGAAATTTTGAAAAGTAAAAAGGTTGTTCTTAGTAATCTCATGTTATGGAAATATTTTTCAATGATTGTATCACTGATATGAAACCATTTTCACAATGGTCACCCACTAGATCTATTCCCATAAGTCTATAGTTAGAACTATTCATATTTATCTACAGTTATAACTATTCCCATCAGTCTACCATTGGAACTATTCACATGGGACAACCGTCAGAACTATTCACATCGGTCTACCAATTGCACCCATCACATCAGTCTCACATTGGAACTATTAAAAATTTTCAAACAGTGGAACATATCTTATGGGTCAACCATTGGAATTGTTCACATCAGTATAACAGTGGAACTATTCACATCTGTCTACCATTGGAACTATTCACATGGGTCTACTGTTGGAACTGTTCACATCGGTCTACCTTTGGAACTGTTCACATCAGTCTACTAGTGACATTGTTTAAATTAGTCTATTTTTGAACTGTTTACATGGGTCTACCATTGGAATTGTTCACATAGATCTATCATTAGAACAGTTCACATTGGTCTACCATTGGTATTGATCAAATGGAACTACCATTGTAATAGTTCACATGGGTCTACCGTTGTAACTGTTCATAGTGGTCTACCATTGGAACTATTCATAGGTGTCTATAATTGGAACTGTTCGCATTGGTATATTATATTTACTTCTCTCATTTGTCTAACACTAGCATTTTCCACATCAATCTACCTATGGCACTTTTCACATCGGTGTCAAAGATGGAACTATTCACATCAGATCACCAATGGAACTGTTCACATCGATCACACCGATGTAACTGTTCACATCGGCCACACCGATGTAACCGGATACATCGACCTCACAGATGGAAGTGTTCACATCAGACTCATTGATGGAACTGTTCCAATCATCCTCCCTGAAGGAAGTGTTCACATCAGCCTCACTGATGGAAGAGTTGACATCAGACTCAACAATGTAACTATTCAACAAATTGAAAATCTGGAAAAAAATTCGGTGTATGTCACTTTGACTTCCTAGAACACCTAAAACACTATATTTTTGTAATGGAAAGGTCTATAGAGGTCAGATCCATTACAAGAAATTTGAACCCGAATGGATCACCCATTTCCTATGACTGTTTTCATGTAATTTATTCTCTAATTTCTTTTCAATAATTTTATTAATTTTTTATATTCATTTATATTCATTCAAAACCAACCAGTTCAAAAAAGAGTTCATATTTCATTAAATTAGAATATTACAAACTATTTGGTTTGCACTCATCATTAGGAGAATACCTAGAGATAATGATTGGACTATAATTATGTAAAATATTAAAACTTCAATTTTTATACACCATGAAAGGTGAACATCTATTTGGAATAGTTTATAGGATGGAAAAACACATTTAGACATTATTTATCATAAAAAAACAAAAAAAAATATTCAAAAAAAAATTGTCTATATTTTTTCAGTTGATTGATTATTCAATTCTTGGATTAATTATCCTAAGGTGATAGAAACATGTGATATATCACACATTTCTATCTAGTATTATTATTCAATTATTTTTAGATATCTGAGTTTATTTTTGAAATAAAATAATGGAGATAATTAATTGAATGAATTCATAGGTGTCCTAAAAGTGGTCACAGTCAAAAACAATTTTGAAGCATTTAATAAGGAGAAAATTGATTTCTCCTATTAATTTAAATAATTTTATAATGTGGACAATGTCCAATAAGTTTCCCCTAGATTATTGAATGATTTTTCAATATAGAGCCATTAATTATAACAAATTGACTACAAGATTCAATTTTCTACTCCTCAACCTAAAGAGGTGATTTACACAGAAGAAAACATTCTGGTTCTAACCTCTCATGAATAGGGAATAATTTGATATTTAAACTAAATGTTTTAATTTAAATAAAATATTATTACAATAAAGTAATCCAATTAACAACTAATTTGACCCAACTCACCTTCAAAATCAACTAAATATAGAAGAATATGATTCACATGTGGGAACCAAAGAGGTTGAGGTTTCATACATTATAAAATACCCCACATGAATACAATACAATATTTGTGAATGTTGATGATATTGTGTACCACATACTTGTAAGTCATCTCAAAAATATGGAAGGAGAAATAGAATCTTGGAAAATCCACAAGCATTAGTTCATGTCCAAGATGATCTACCCACTATCTAATTATAATAACTCCAAGTACTACAATAGGGAGGTTGTAAAATTCATGAAAAAATTGGTTGATATTTACATGATTTATCATATACATTATTTATGATACATTAAATTTGAATATTATAATTTTTTTTATAAATTTCGTTTTTTTATTAGTAAAAAAAACATCTTACTCCATAATATCTTTTTTATGTTAAATTAAATGATACATAATCTTAACTATGTAACTTTATATTATAGGTTAACGATGGCATAAGGGTACAACCAAATATAGTAATATAAATATATAATATTTATTTCAAATGGATTTCACTTATAATTATTTTCATTTAAAAATCATACATTTTTTCCAATGACATTATCCGATCATTAAAATACAAATTTCTTGACCATGATTGAACTATAATTTACATTAATTAGTTAGTATAAATGTGATTCTCTGGAATCATGTGTTTCTATGTATTATATTTCAATATAAAATAAATTTTATGAGTAAAATAGTGGAAATAATGATTAATATGACGAATGGATATTGAAATGAGGTTAATGATTTGAATGAATTTTTCAATTTATGGAAATTAAATTTACATAAAATTTATCTACATCATATTTTTTTAATTCATGTAAATTTATTTGTTACTAATAGTAATTGCATGAGTGATTTTCCCAAATCATATGTATCATTCATGATATGATTTCATTTCCATGTACATCCTATTTATCATTAGAATATTTCTTTAGATATCATATAACATATAACCTTCCAAAACATTAATTTGATCTTTTCAAAGAAATTACTTTTAAAAAACACATGTAAATTATTGAGAAATATTTTAATAATCCACAATACATAAAATACATCATTTATATATATCATTCATTATCCCATGAATACCATGAATGTGAATTATAGTAAAGAGACATATTTCAATCTATTTTTACCAATTCCATCCATTCTCTTTGTATTTGATTGATATTTTGGTGTTTAAGTGTGGGGTTGAAAGAATTCATGGTGGAACGAATGAAATTCATGGTATGGTGAAAGTTTGGTCATGTTATTTTTGTTATTTTAAATGGTTATTGATTCATTAAAGGTATATATTATTTTTATTCATGAATCCAAAAAAGGAATATTATATGAATTTGATAAATAAACAACCAATATCACTAGACTAATTATTTTTATCATATCAGGCTTGGTGGTGGATTAGAGGGGTTTTCAATGAATAACTATTGAAAAATAAGAAGAATCAAATAAGAAAAAATACTTTGATGATGAAAATATGAATAAAAATAATGAAACTCTCATGATGGTGGATATAATTCCTTATGATTTCATTATTAATAATTGTTTCCTCGAAATAATGGGGGTATTTGGATTTGATACAATTTTTGGGCTATATTTTAAATTATTTTCTAATTTTTATATCATGTACATTACATTTGATATTAAACTTATCCTTGAATATTGATTTTTTATTCCAACAAACCATAAGGCAGAGAGTAATTTAAACCATTAATGAAATCCCTCATGATTATATGTGACATTATTTTTTATAATGAGGATAAAGTAGAACTATTACAAGAACATGGATTAGTATATTGTTCCAAAGATATGATAAAAAAATTAAAATAATTTCATCATGAGTAATGAATGAATATATTAATCTGTGAGGTAAACAATGATTTATAATATTTAATAACAATGAATTTGGGAATGTAAAATAATGAATGTTTAAGATCCATAATTTTACAAAGATAGAACGAATAAAATTCAATTGATTATTACTTTGGAAAATGGTGGAATTGATTGATATTTTATGTGATATTTGAAAAGTTTCCTTGACCTTGATTATTCTTAAATTTATTAATTTTATTTTAAAAATTGAATACATTGGTTCCCATTTAATTCCATGTTGAGATTTTATTCTTGAGAAAATGAATTGTTTATGTTGGAAAAAATTTATATATCTAATATTTTCATCTCTTTTTATAATTATTAAAACTATTTAAACCCTCCCAAATAATTTATTTCATATTATTTACATAAAATATGAAATTGTGGTGTATGTAGTTGTAAATTTGGAAAATTTCATAATTTTTAAAATTTTAATTGATATTAATAATTAATGTATTTTGGGAAAGTAATTTCAAACAATATACCAATTTATTTGATTAATTATTATAAGATTCATTGATTTATGGCCTCCAACATTGTCTATTGAACAATGTTCTTATTTGAATATCTTGAGGCCAATAAAATAAATCAAATTTAAAATTTTTTGGGAAGACTATGTGTAACCCACCACTAGAAATGAGGAATAATACGTTAGACAAACCTCCAATTGAGGTTATTTATATAGAATAGAAATATGTCTTAAAATATCATTTCACTAATAAATTACATGTACATATACAATTATTAAGGCATCCATTTGATGGTAATCTTCAAAAGTGTATTTCTATATTTTTCTTCCAAAATAACTCAAACTAGTTATTAATTCCAAAATATCTACAATAAAAAGACAATTAGTTGGATCATGTTGTTGTTTACATGAAATTAAATATGTAAAATCCTACAAAAAGGTACATTTGGGTCATTAGAATACATGATATTCCAATTAGGAGAAAACATTCAGAGGAAAGATTATGGAGGGAATCTGTTCTGCAATTATTTTCCCAAATTTGTTTTATGAACTTATATAACTCAAAATTCTTCCTCATTTATTTCAGTTACATATACCATATTGGGAAAAAATTATTTGATTGGGTAAGGTTTTTTATATATTTTTTAATTCATTCGTATATAGACGTAATTGAATGAAATATCATTCTCCCTTCTATGACATTGTTTTCAACTTCAAATAGTGGTTTTAAATTTCAAGAACCGTTGTATTTGGTATTCAGTTAATTTATTTATTTTCTTATATTATCAATGTTAATTATCTCCCACAACTTGGTTGTAGTTTTTATGTGATTTAATAATCATGATATTAGTGGTGAAGTACTCGATGAACATTAGTTCATGTGAAATGGGTAGTAGATGTTCTTGAATTCTAGTGATAATCATGACCTGATTGAGTATCACATAATTCATTTGATGATATTCATTGATACTCTATTGCATAATAATTGATATTAGTACAAACTAATATCTGGTATGTTTTTTCCTAACCATCATCATTTGACTAATGTAGTGATAGGAAATGATCATGGAATCTCACAATAATCTACTTTACAGAAGATGGTTAAATTAAATAAAACAAGAATAACATTGAAATTTGAAAACCAAACCCAACATGATCAACATTATATTATCATAGTTTCCAATCAAATGAATTTAAATTTTCATTAAAATAATTTTATAAATTGATTACTTTTATTTAGTTTCATTAAAAAACAAAATACTCCAAAAGCACTACATTTAACCATTAATTAAAAAAATGGGATATTTTTTTGGTAACTCTTAATTAGGAGACTACATATGGTTAATCAATATAGTACACATTGGTAATAAATTAACTTTTTAACATTCTCGATGACAGTCATGCATCATTTATATATATATATGGAATCAATAAAATAATTATATTAATCATTTCCCTCATTTTACCACATTATATTCTAATAGAAATTATACATTTATATCTTATATTATAAAAAATAATTTCAAACCTTATAGCTTGTCTAATTTCATCCTAATTATTTCAAATTTGAATGTCATTTTAATATATTCAAACACATTATGTATAGATTCTTACTTATCAATAATGACACATAATACATTGAAAATTTAATTTTTTAGAAGGAATACAATTTATAATCATTGGACTGATTAAATGGTTATTCATACTAAATTTTTAATTTAGTAAAATAATGTTTATTATTATTTTCATATATATATATGTGGAAAAGGATATTTTAATTTTATGCAATAACATTTCATTGAATATTATTTTATTGTAAATAAATTAAAAGGATATAATTTATCATAATAAGGTTTAAATATTAATACCATTTTATCTTATATAAATATATATATATATATATTTAAGACCTTTATATGATCCCTAATGCTGATAAATGAATGTTGATTTCTGTTATTTGGGATTATGATATCATGTATTAATGATTGAAGTTCTCAATACTAAAAATCCATTTCCTATGATTTATTTGAAATTATATTTACTGAAAATTAATTTATTATTTGTTAAGGGAAAACATTTATTATAATATTACATTAAAAAAATTGATAAATTGACATTATATTGAATATTCCTACTACAATACTCCATTTGTTCTACATTTTTTTGATAAAAATAAAACATTGTGATTACATATTTATATCGACAATGTCAATATATATATATATATATATATATTAGAAATATATGTTAAATAATTTCATATATTAAGTCTATATAATGAGCTAATTACAATACCCCAATCCACTATATAAATGTATAAAGTTATCAAATAATCAGTAATAATAATCAATAAAAGCCCATATCATAATAGCAGTGTTCATTAATTCATGAGTCATTGTTGTGATTTGTTTAATCATAATGGGATCCCATGAAGATGAATAAATGGAAAAAAATAGTTTCCTAATTTAAATTAGGTTATATTACGTTTAAATTTCATGAATTTATGTTTCATTTACATTATTATAATAATTTATATTTTATTATTTTTAATATATTCAAAATAAATAAATCAATGAGTCATTTTAACAATTATTCCATCCTCCATCTAAAAATTTATCCAAATAATTTTCATCCATAATATCGAAACTGTAGTGTTTACCTTTATCCCATTAAGTCATTGGGTTCCGAAAATAACCTAATTAGTGTTTATTCATTAATTAATTTTTTATTATCCAATATCACCTCTAGATATTAATACATTGAATGATAATTCTAAAATTATAAAAAAATTTATATTTTTACACATGATATATAAGACATGTACATCTTAAACAGTTTACTATAGTACACATTTTCACATTGATAGAAGTTTCATAGAATCATGATTAGAAAATTTATAGTCCAAAAAAACATTTATCGAAATTATGATAATTAATATATGGATTAATTTTTCCTCCCTCCTATATACCATAACCCACATATTATGATATAATTAAGGAATTCATTTTTTTTACTAAATAGTATATATCAGTGATGATTATCATTTCATATAATTCATTAACATTATATTTATGATAAATCCTAAATTATGTTTCTCAGAATTATAATTACTTTTACAATAACCATTAAAATTAATTCTTTCCACTAAATATCATTCGATTATTTTGATTTTAATGTCATTATATATATAAAAATTGATAAATATATATCTCAATGTTTTAGTATATATTATATTTATATTTCTTCATAATGAGATTGTTTAAAAAACATTTATAGTCGATGAATGATGTTAATAATCTATTTACAAATCAAAAATATCAATAAATATTTCAAAATTTTAATTTTATTAATCTAAATTTTTTTATGTTTTTTGGGTCATTATGTAATACCACCCATGTTAGTGTTATATAATATACTAATAGTGAAATATATTATAAAACACAAATATTTTTACATGGTTTATCCACAATATTGGAAACCTTCTCCATTATATATTTGTTTATTATCCTAAGACATTGAATTTCTAATAGGAATAATATTTTAAAATATTGTCACTATGTAATTTTAATAATATCAAGAAAAAATGTATACCAACCTTATTAATCAATCTATCATATCATTGAGTATCCAATTTGATTCATAGAGTTATTTATTCATGTAACACCCTGGACAGGTATTTTACAATAGTGCCTGAGACCAACACTCTAGAATTTTTAATGAATATTAAATACCTTATGTAAAATCATATAATTTATCCTAAGGGAACTTATTTAAAAAAAATTTAATAATAAAATATACAAATATCGAGTCTCATTAATTCGAAATAAAAGTTCCATATATAATTTTAGACAATTTGGAAAAACCATGATATAATAATTCCCATAATTTTCCCAACATTGGATATTTTTTCAAATAAAAAAATAATTTACCTATTATAAGTAATAATCATCTCCCATAAAATTATCCACATTCAATATTATTTTTAAATATTCATATTTCATAAATTAATTCATAACCATGAAAAATTATAATTTATGAATGTGTGATCTCAAATTCATGAGATGATTGAATGTCATGAACACAACATAGTTGACCATGAGATAGTAACCAGAGTTGTCCCATGACAACACTGACGCAAAATCCAGATCACCACATAGTGAAAAAAGAACCATGGGCATTGAATTTAGATAGTGTAAATTATTTAACCTAATATAAATAAATAATTGAACCCATAATAACTTTAATAACAATTTATCATAAAAACCAAATGAATAAAAAAACCAAAAATAAATCCATTCATATACATGAAATAATCCCAAATTGAACATGATGTCCATCTAAGCCTCCCTTTGACCATGTAGGTCACACTCTAATCCCAAATCAAAACAATTCATAGCAAGATGATGATCATGCATGAACATTCAACTGAGGATAAAAAATATTGAATGTATATGCTAAATTTTTAAAACTGAAGAGGTGTTCCCAAATTAAACTATTCACAATTCAATTAATTTAAATAAAATATTCATTAAATTCAGGATTATATAAAATATATGAACATATGTTTTTTAATAAATTTCAATATATATTTTATAATGTTCCATTTCACACAACATTTAAAATTTTATTCATTAATAAAGATGTGATATTTGAGCATTTATGTGAAAATAGGGAAAGGATATGAGGTAAAAAAGAGTGTAAATGATTTTTTTCCAAATAATTCATTATAAAAAACAAATTAAAAAACCATATGATCACTTTTATAATTATTCACACCATTTATAGGAAATTAATCATAAATTAACATGGTTAATGGGTAAAAAATTCATAAATAACCATATTAAAAGAGGATCTCTAATTATCTTATCTAGGTAAATGAGTATCAATGTACCTGTGAATACATAAGAGATCAAAGGGATTTTAGGAACATAATATAACCACATCCATCGTATCGGTGGGCATGATTCAATCAAATATCCATTATTCTAGTTCATACCCTATATGTCCTAACAAAGGGTCCTTATCTACGGTGGAGAACTTAAGCATACAAAGGGGCATTGTCCAGAGCATAATAGTAAATATTAAAAATTGTACCCTTGGATAACCTTATAGTTTTTATTGGTTCAATATTAATGTTAATAGTGGGTTTGATAAAAACAATTCCAAACAAAAAACTTCAGATTTAATGAATGGACCATCGAAACTAACCCATGAATCTCCACCAAACACCACTTCATGGTTAAATCCCATACCTTCCAAAAATTATTTTAAATCGGAGGTTACATACCATGGACCAAACATATAACATTAACATGAAATATGAATTGAGGAATACCCTAGAGAATGTATTCTAATGAATCCCCATGTCAAATATTCAAACTTGGACTGAAATGAATTTTTTTTATAAATATCCATTTTAATGAGATGTAGGAACACTAATTAAAATAAACTGAATGATTTAATTATCATTTTAGAATCCAAAAAACCATTTCAAAACATCATCCACATTCAATGTAAAATCAATTATTTTATAAAACACTTTTTATGAGTGGAATCATAAAACATTTCCATACAAGATAATTTCAAGGGGAAAATAGTCTTAATCCAAATAATTATTTCAGATATCACATGTCAATAATTTTCTTCAAAAAAGGGTGTATCCATCAATAAATCAATTTTTGTTAGATTAATGTCTGAATTAAAATGTAAAAATCCCTCAAACTCATTATTAATCGATAATATAAAGCAAATAATGCACCGTAGGGGTCGATTATTGAAAAAACACCCAAGGAAACTATATTAATTTCAAACAAAATTTTATCACAATGAATGACAAACCATTGTTTAAGGGAACCATTGAATTAGATGAATGATGAATAATTTTTGAGGATGAAAATGTCGAATAATGAAAGAGATTAACATAATAAAATCACCCAAAAACATTAAGAAATAATCTTGATTTCACACTTAGAATGGGTTGGTGTAACTCCACAACCCTAGTTACACAAATTCAGTGCATTGTTACATAACATTGGAATGATATAAGGAATAATGTCCCAAAAGACCAAATAGTTTAGTATCTTTGTAAGTACTAGATACATACATATTTTCTACATTACATCAAGAGGTAAAAATAAGAACAACATTGTGTTTCCTTTAAACACACTTATATCCCTTATCCTATACCTAAGGGTCAACCATAAAATAATTCATCACATATTGGAAAAATTATAACATAGAAAGGGGCGAGCTCTGATTCTCAGAAAGTCTATCAATATAAGAGAAACATTTATAAATAAGAATAAACATTTAAGGCAATGTATAAGACCAAAACATAAGTCATTTTAAGCATACACTATGGCATAATATGGCCATTATAAATCAAATAATTCCATTTACTTATTCACATTGATTTTATACTAGTTAAATAATCACATTAAATATAAATATACAATAAAATAATGATGGAATACATAATTTCAGACTTTCTAACCATATGGTGAAGTCCTTGTGCCCAGAATACAGATAATATTTTTTCAAGGACATGTTCCAGGACACTAGTTTGTCTAATGAGAAAGACCAATGCATTGAGGAGCTTTAACAACCTCCACCTGTAACTTAATAAGTCCAATTCATTCCTCATACGATAAGGTTTAAAAATAAGATAAACACTCATATTAAGACTAACATACGAAATATCAATAAAATATACATAAAAAATGAATGGTGTAAAAATAACACAACAACAGTCAAATTCATCAAAAAACCAACAATACAATATGGATGATTGGTATCATAATAAATCAACTTCAAACATGATTAAAATCAATCAATGGATATTGAAAAAGATGAAATAAAAATAGTTTTTAGATAAATATATTATTATATTTAGAAATAATTTTTAATTCGAATAATTATAATAGAAACAATTTATTTTGATAATGTTATTATAATATTTTATGTCAAAATTCGATGATGTTATAATGGAAGAAAGTAGTTTCACCCTCTGTATAACTTAAAAAAGAATTCGTACCTTAATTTTGTCGAGAATGTAATAAAGTACCTTGTTAATAAAACGATGGAAATATTTCTTTCAAAACATATGTGAGAAATAATGATATAATTGATGTTAACCCATCATCTAGTAAATAAAAAAAATTGAATTACATTTTTATGAAAAAATCAGTGTGGATTATAAAGTGGTCCTAGTAGATTCTTATATATTAACAAACTTAGAAAAGTAATGAGATATTATAATTAACCCTTAAATTGTATTTTTCTATTGTAGAGGGTAAATTAACCTCATTAATAATATTTATATAATTGGTATTAAATTATAAATGATTCAAATACATAAATATTATATCATATATGATCTTCTAATATTTCGTTGTTAATTATATTTTTGTAGTATCATCGTTTTGGATGTTAATTGATACCTTTTCCTTTATTTTATTTGTTACATAGGACATTATTTAGGATATGATGTATTTTATTAATATACAAAATTATATTATGTTCATAAACATTATTTTAAATCATAAAATGAAAATATTTATAGAATGATTACGATAGGGAATGAATCTCGTCGCTTTTGTGGAGATGGTAATCTATACATACACACAAGAAATAATATCATTATTTTGATATTAAAATCATATGTAAATAGATGGTATATCCTATATACAGAATCATTAAAATTTAATATTTATTATCTACCTCCATTATACATCATTAGTATACCCATCCATAATAATAATAATGTATTGAAAAACAACTACACTATGACGTGAAGACAATAAGCCGTACGTACACACATTAGGTGAATTTTTCATTAATATGATGGATTGAATAATGAATATGGTTGTACCATGTTTATAATAACATCACAGCTTAATGAAGAATCTAGAGTTATTATTTTAGAATCTAAACTATAATGAAAGGGGAAGTAGATGATGAAAAAGAACTTGAAAGAGGTGATTCAATATTTACCTCTTATTTAGGTTCATCCATTTGATTTGATAAAAATGGTTCCATAGGATGGCTTTATGATCAACCTAAGGCCTCTAGGTTAATGTGACGGAAATTGGGAGGATAAATTTGAAGGGGTTGGCCGAGAAAAATGGCTTTGGAGGTTTAATTTTGAGATAAGGGGATGTACCCTTTTATAAGTGAGAAGAGGGGAACCGTAAGAAAATATTGAAATGTTATTTTATAACAAAACCATTTAAAGATTAAAATGGATCCAAAATTATTTATTACTAAGATAATGTGGCAATGGGTTTTAAAACTCTCAACCATTAGGTTTTAGACTGGTTTGGGACATTATATCAATCTAATTTTTCAGATTTAACTATTAGTTAAATATTTTAACATTTAAAATGTCAAAAAAACATAAAGTGGTTCACTAATTAAATAAAAGTCTTTATATAAATTTATTGGAATGACCATAGATTTTTAGTACTATTATATAATTTAATAATATACCATTTTATTTAAAAACTAGTTCATGTAAATTTTGACACTATTTAGTATTTTGTTTTTGTAAAAGTCATCACAACATTATTACATCCAACCAAATACATTGAATCAACCCTATAATTTAATATTCACCTATAAAATTAGTGGATGGCATAAAAAAATTAAAATTAAATTTATTTTAATATTTACAATATCATATATTTGATTTTTTTATTAATATGGAAAATACTCCCTCATTATTGTGTCCAAAATAAATCAATATATTTTATGTATAAAAATTATAAATAAAAAATCAAAATGTATGAAATATTTTTATATTTAAAATATATATTTATAGAATAATTGATCAATTATATAACCCCATATATATTTTTTTCTAAATAATACATGCTTTTGTTGTTTTTGTCATCACATTAAATTAATTAACATATTGTGTCATTATCACCATCTAGTGTTCCATGTGGTCACAAAATCGACCCAAGGATTAACATTTTTTGACATGTATCATCCTATAAAAATAGTACAAATTTTAGGGTAATTTAATATTATTATAATATTATTTGTTACCTTTATTTACTGGATTTACCCTTTAACTATGATAAAAAAATATTTATCGATGTAATTATTCATAATGTTTTAAAATAAAATTTACATATTAATACAATATTGATGTACTGATTGAAAATATGGAATACATTTTTCCAAATTCAAATCACAGAAGTGGTACAATTTAATTTAAAATTAATTTCTATTGTCAAAACAAATAGAGTGTTTTTAAGAAAAAATAACTATCAAAAGATTGACACTTGCTTATGTACAGTTTAAATTTGAAATTATATAAAATGACCTAAAATATATTTAAAGATAAAATTATAATCATATGATACTTTAAAACGAAATAAATATATAATTTAACACTATAAATTATTTCGATTAAAAGATATTTTTAATTAAAATTTAGTATTTTTCACTATTCATCAAAATTTGAAAGTTAACAGAAATTTTTTTTTATCCAATATAAATTTTTATGTCCCTCTTGTATGAAATAAATTAATTTCCCTAAATTTAATATATAAATGTTTCATATATTGGATTTAAATAGGGTTTTCCATTAAAAGGTTGAAAAAGAACATTTTTTGAAAAATATCTCTTTTGTCATAAAAATTGAATTTTCCTTATATTATATCATAGAAACACCTAATATTAATTTTAAAATTATATAGTACATATAATATTTAAAATGTGTTTAATACTATTCATATACTCTTTTTTTGAATGATTAGTTTGGTAAGTTGTGGTGTGCTCGAACTTAGTGTAGTGTGTAGTGCATGTTATTGGAATACTTTGAAGAGAATACATACTATAAAATCATGGGGTGTTATATTATCACCTCTTTAAATAAATTTCATCATCTCAATTTGAAATTTTTCTTTGAAAATAATAGTTTAAAAATAGAAAAATACCTTTTTGGGAAACCCTTATCATAAATTGGGTTAATAAAATTTAGTGTTAATAAAAGGGAATGAGAAATGAAAAAGTCCACACCAAATTACGATCTCTATCAGGAGAACATTGTTTGAAATTAGAGAAAAAAATAAAGGAAAATCGTAAATATTTATAGGGAGTGATTGAGGTCATCAGTCACAAACAACTGTAAAATTTAGGGCCCCAATGACATCAATCAATGACGATTTAAAATATCATTGATTCAACAAAACATAAGGTAGTAGGATAACAAGTTTTATGTTTTACGATACCTTCCATAATGGTTCCGAATTTTTTATTTCATAGAATATGTAAAAAAATACTTGACAAGCAGAGTTCCATCTATTAAGTAATTTCTACCATAAACTCATCTTTCACTCAAATAGATAATAGAACTCAAAAATATTCAATTTATCCTATTCTTATAGGGTTCCAAAAAAATGAATATATAATTAAACTATTATCCTATTTAATAAAAAACTACATTATACAAACTAGGACATCAATCGGGCCTGTGGAAGGTGATTCACCCCGAATAACCATAAAAACATATTAATTACATTCATGGTCCCTTATTACTGGTATAATAATAGATATACTACTTATATCAAAAAAATTTATAAAATCTAACAATGATGGAATATTAAAATCACCAATCGGATTCAATGTAGTAAAAAATATCCATTTTAATTTATCTAAATCAGTCATATATTAATATAAAATAACTACCTCAGTATCAGAACCATATTATGGTTTATCTTTGTCTAAACCATATATTTTCCAAAATAATTTACCAGATATTGAGTCACTTTTCATGGTTCCACACAATCTGAATTCCATAATGAAATAGTACTGCAATACAATCCTTATACACACTATAATTATTATAACATGTACATCATTAATAAAATACTCAAATTTGACAATACATTAATAACAACGTAAGTACTCTAATAATTCCTCTTCATCTTCGGTAGTATCATAACATGATTATTATCCAATATCAGCATTTGGGGTATACAATGATGATTTGGAAATTAATTCACATAGTTTCCCAACTCCTTGAAGATTAAGAATTATACATTTGAATGATTTCTTTTACCCTTTCAAAAATGTACGGGGTGTCCTTTTTCTGCACACTTATAACAAACTCTCATTTCCTTCAAGAATTTACCATGTTGATTCTTTACATAGTTATCACATATGTGAAAATCCTTATTTCCCCTTGTCTCATTATCCATATTTCAAACTTTAATCATTTTCTACTCTTTCATCCCTTCAAAGCCATAGGAATGAGAGAATTCATTACATATCTTATTAACACATGATATTATTTCATCATATGATGAGAATATGTGGAATAAAATTACCCATTTAAATATTGGATTAATATCATGAATGATATGACCCTTTTTAATCATTTGATCATTCGTATTCAAATAATTCTCATTCCTTCTACTAGGCACCATTTATAAACAATGGTATACACTAGGATATTTTATGAATCATAATACATAATTCCAAACATGTAAAATACCTAATGTAAACTAACAATGTTATGTATATAATATATTATTTAAAAAAAATTCTTTGAGGAAGTATGTAATTCTAAATCCCTCATAATGGATTGAAATGAAAATGTGAATTATCCCAAGAATAACCCCTGTGAGTTTCATAACCAAGACCATATCTAGTCATGTTTTCGTGTACCATGATATCCCGAGTCAGGCATGAAACTCCTTATCGAATTTTTCCCTCATAGGTACATCTATTCTAGATCTTCCTATACCATGTCGTATCCAGACAAGGATATATTTCGTGGAAAATACCCAAAATCACTACATTATCAAAAAATTTAAGATGTTCTTCTATATTAATCATAAAAGTCTATCATAGGGTAACGTTGCCCAATCATTGTTTTTCTAAATCTAGTTTCAAAGGATTGTAATAAACTTCCACTAATACCAACTGTATCGCCCCACCCTAGTTACCAATAATCGGTGCACTATTACATAAAATGGTCATGATACAAGGAATCTTGTCCCAAAAGACCGATTAGTTTAATATCCTTGGAAATACTCTATAAATAAATAATTTTTACATTAAATCATGAGATAAATCAAAAAATATTTTGTATTCAATGAACACACTTATATCCTTTATCCTATTCCTGAAGGCCAACAATTAAATACTTCGTCACATCCTAGAAAAATAAAACATAGAATGGAGTGAGCTCAGATACTCTGTAAGGATAACATTATAGTGGAAACATTCACAAATAAGCACAATCATTTAAGGAAATGAATAAGACTAAAACATAAGTCGTTTAAACCCAAAATTATGAATAATATTGAAAATATTAACAAAATAATGCCATTTAATCATTCACATGGTTGTTCTACTGGTAGAATAATCAAATGCAATATCAATAGTCAATTTTATATTGATGGAATGAATAATACCAGACTTCATAACCACGTAGTCAAGGCCCTGTTCCAAGACTAAAAAAACATTTTTTCAAGGACTCGTGACAAGGAACAAGTTTGTCTGAGGAGGCCTACCGATGCATCGAGGAGCTACAACGGGCTCCACCAATCACTTTTTATGTGCAATGCATTACTTATATGAAAACGAATAAATATATAAAAACATTCAATTTGGAACAATAATACGAAATTTCATCACATTATCCATAAATAATGAATGGTGTAAAAATAAAAAATCCATAGTACAACATATCAGAAAACCATCAATACAATATGGAATATGAGTATCATTATAAATCAACATCAAACAAGATTAATATCTATCAAATTATTTTTACAAAGTTGAAATCATAACATCTTTTAGAGATTTTTTTCTATTTTTAAATCTATTATATGTCATATAATTTTGAAATAGGACATTTATTTCAAAAATATTCTTATATTATTTTATGGGAAGCATCAATGATGTTATAACAACATAAAATAGTTTCACACGCCGTATAATTTTATAAATACATTCTTACATTAATTTTGCCGAGAAGGTCATAAAGAACATTTTTTAGAAAATGACAGAATGATTATATTAAAAGTATATGATGGTGAAATAAGGATATAAATGAAATTAAACAATTTTCTAGAAAATAGTTAAAATGATTTGAATTACATTTTTATGAAAACCCGGATGTGGATGACAAATATGTCACATTAGATACATTTGTATTAACAACCACGGATAATTAAAGACATTATCTAATTAAACCTTACCTTGTACTTTTCCTTATTCGATGGTACGTTAACATCCTGTATAATAGATAAATCATTTTTATTAAATTATACCAAAATAATATACAAATATATAATATCATATATGATCTTATAATATTGCTTAGTTAATAATATTTTAGTAGTATCCTCAGTTAGGATGATAACTAATTCATTTTCATTTATATGATTGGATTCGTAAGCCATGTATGTTATGTATATTCTATATTTTATTAATTTATAGAATTATATTATGTTCATAAAAATTATTTTTAATCATAAAATAAATATTATTCATGAATGATTACAACGAAGACTGAATCTCATAGCGTTTGAAGAGACAACAATCTGTACGTACACATAAGCAAAAATATCATTAATTGGATATTAAAATTGTATGTCAATAGATGGAATATCATACATATTGAATCATTACAATGTTATATTTATTATTTAAATCAATTAGAAATCATTATTACAACCATCCATAAAAATTACAATGTATTGAATAACAACTATGCCACGACGTGCTGACGGTAAGCCATACATATGCACGTATGGTGACATTGTCATTCATATGATGGATAAAATAATTACAATGGTTGTACAATTATTATAATAACATATATGTTCATAGATTATATTGGTGTTATTATTTTAGAATGGAAAAAACAAAGAAAATGATTTGTAGATGAAAATGGACTTTAAAGAGGTGATGAAATATTTACCCCTTTTTCAGGTTCATCCTTTTGGTATGATCAAAAGGGATCCATAGTTTTACATTATGATCTTACTAGGGTCTCTAGGTTGAAGTGAGTGAAATTGGTAGGATATTGGGGAAGGTATTGGCTTAGAAAAATGGCTTTGTATGTATGATTTTGATAGATGGGGAAGTGCCCTTTTATATGTGAGGTGAGGGGAACCATTGGAAACGATTGAAATATAATTTTATTATAAATTCATTTTTCAAATACTAATGTCTCCAAAATGATTTATTTTGAGACTATGGTGGGTATGGGTCGAAAAAACCCTCTTTAATTAGGTTTTAGACAGATTCGGGTCACCATATTAACTTTATCATTTTGATTTAACTCTTAGTTAAATAGATTGACTTTTACCATGTAATGTTCTATTATTATTATAATTTCATAATAAACATAAAATTAAATGAAAAAAGAACCTAAAGTGGTTCATTAATTATTTACCAATCATTATATATGTTCATTTGAAGATCCTTGTATTTTTAGGACTATTATATAATTTAATAATATAATATTTGTTCTAAAAACTTATTTATGTCAATTTTGACATTAGTTAGTATATGGTATATTTGAAGTCATCACAACATGATTACATCGAACCAACTATATTGAATAGACCCTAAAATGACATATTAACCTGTAAAAATATTTTATGCCATCAAAAATTTAAACTATATATATAATATTATATATAATATAATTTATTTGATACTTTTATAAATAAGGAATATAATGATTAATTATTGTGTCATTAATAAATATATATATTTTAGGTTTAAAAATTATAAAATACATATAATCATTTATGAAATATTATTATATTTCAAATGAATATTTACAGTCGAATAGATCAATTATATAATGCCATATATAAATGTTTTTATAAAAGATACATGCTTTTGTTTTTTTGTCTTTACATTCAATAAATTAATATAAATTGTCATTATCACATTAATATAGCGGAATGGGGTCCCAAAATACACTCAAGTAATCCCATGTTATGACATGTAACAACAAATAGGAATAGGACACATGTTAGCCATTTCATATAATTTACCGGATTTATCCTTTAACCACGGTAAATAAAATATTTACCGATGTAATTATTCATAATGTAGAAAAAAGTTACCTCTTTACACAATTTTGACCTTCTAATTCCAAATACGAAATCCATTTTTAGAAATTCAAACATATAAGTGGCATAAATTAATTTATAATTAATTCCCACTGTCCAAACAAAAAACGCTTTTTTACGAAATAATAACTATCAAAAGATTGACACTTGTTTATGACCAGTTTAATTGTGATATTACATGAAATGTCATAAATTATATTAAATGATAAAAATATAATATAATGATACTTTAAAACCACTCAAATGTATAATTTAACACTATAAATTATTTTGATTAAAAATGATGATTTTAATTAAAATTTAGTAATTTCACTATTCATAAAAAAATGAAAGTAATCAGAAAAGTACCAAAAATTATCCAAACTAAAATTTTCAGTTACTCTAGTAATGAATAAATTAATTTAACTAAATTTAAAATATTATAGTTTCAAATATTTCATTTAAAAAGGGTTCTCCATCAAAAGGCGGGAAAACTAATTTTCTTTAAAATATCTCTTTAATCATAAATATTAATATTTTATTATATAATGTGTATAAAAAACAAAATATGAATGTTAAAATTATATAAGATAACAAAATTTTAAAATTTTGTTGAAACTATTCATAAACTATTTTTTTAATGGCAAGCCTATTAGGTCATGGTGCCAATCTGTTGGAACATTCCTCATGTGATCCTTTTTTCCATCAGACTAAATAACATGGTATTTTGGTAGATGGATAACACATATCCCTATGATATTTTGGAGAGGGATGGTGATATTCATGGGATGGGTGAGATCATATAGCATGTTAGAAACCGACCATATGTGATATCTCGACTGTCCCACATGACCTATATCGTGACTACCCCAAGCCTGCATTCCATAGGCCAGCGGCTGGAAAATAGAACTAAAGGCATAAATACCTAAACATGGAATGCATTGCCTTTATTATAGTAAAAAAAATCAACATAGTATGCAAATGAGAAGTGAAAAACTATGTGAAACTATATACAAAAGTTGTTCTAAAAAGTTAAGGGGCCAGAAATACAAGCCCAACTGCAAAGTAAAAGGAAAAGAAAAAATAGCTGGAGGTGACAGGAAGCTCCCGGATTGTCCACCACGAATCCTACCTGAAGGGTCGGTATGGATAGCCTCCTCAGTACTCCATGTCTGTTAGTCTCCTCAGGGCACCTACTCGTATTGTGGTCCACCTCCGGGTACCATTCAGTCCTCGTACACTCCGCCTCAGTCAGCGATGTTTGTCATCTTCATCCAACACGATGAGGTGCATGCAATGCCCGTGCATGGTGAGTGTAAGGATACTCAGTAGGGACCCCGAGACACTCAAGGTCTCACAAAATCCAAAACGGATAAACCACAGAAGAATGATATGATCATGATGTATCAACCAACCTTACATAGGTATATGCCCATACATATACCTAACTTATCAATAAAAGTCTGACTCCAACCCTTGAACCCAATCACAAACCATTCCACAAAGGAAGTAGGGGCATTAACCATGATGAAAATGGTTGGAATACATGAATCAACACACACAGTTATACATCATTCATAGAGTGATAGAGATGATCAGATGTAGGCACAGATTCATCTAAGCTATTGGACCCACAATGGATATAGGACCAGCTATTTTGTTGGACCCACACATGATACATAACCAGCTATTATGTAAGACCCACACATGAAATAGTAACAGAAGTCCGAATTGTCAGACCCACGGAGGATCCCGGTATAGTAGTCATCGCTGTTGTACCCACGAGGATTTCGGTTCAGTAGTCATCACTGTAAAACCCATAGAGCATTCCAGTTCTGTAGTCATCAGTGTCGAACCCACGGAGGATTCTGGTATAGTAGTCATTACAGTCGAACCCATGGAAGATTCAGGTACAGTAGTCATCGCCGTCGCAGGTAGCCGTAGGGTTCCCCCACACAACAAGCTCTATTCCAGGGGGTCCACTCCTCAGGCCGAGTGTCTATATATAAAATATCACGAAGTCCTAAGTATATGTATCCCGTAGTTCATTCTCATCAGACGGAACCCAACATGATTGAAAACACCTCAATCAAACACCCGGTCTGAGAGTTATTGGTATTTCCATTCTAAGGGCCCAGTTGGATTTTACGCTTGATCCAACCTGCCCGTTTCCAAATTTTTCCAAAATTATATTAGAATATTCCATAATAAACCCCTCGACACGACGTTCTGAGTGCCGAAGACGATGTGTTGATCAGACGCATGGTCTAGGATTCATTTTCACTTAAGCGAAGATGGGCCTGGCCCGTCTGGCCTAGTGGGCTGGCTGGTCGGCCCAGCTCGGTGGGGCGCGACCCACCTGCGGATCCGACCCACACTGCGGACTAGTCCTATTTTCCCAAATGCGCTCAGAGGCACCGCCTCCTCCATTTCCCAACAGGTCGAAGCCGGGCTGTTCGGCCTGACACACGCGGATGCGCTGTGGGCCGCGGTTCTTCCCACACGGCGCCTGTCGGTGCTGCGGTTCATTGACTCAGCCGCGACGCAGCTGGTTGGTTCGCCCAACCGAGTATCCCATTGATCCATGGCTCGTCCTACTTCACGCGACTCTTGTGGGCACCGCTATTCCCTGACGGGCCGGCTGGATTGGTGGGCATGTTGTCCCGAGGACTGGCTCCACTACGGCCGGCTCGGACGACTGCCTCAACACCTCCATTGTGGAGCGACGACAATGCGGTCCTACTACCCTCTACACGGTTTGACGACGCCCCGCCCCCACCATCGTGGCCCGACTTGGCCACGACCTTTTTCTACACTGGGCGGCGCGATGGCGTCACGCTTCTTCATCCGACGCGGCCCTCCCGGCTATGGTTCCTCTTTCGTCTGTCATGGTTTTTCTCCATCACGGTGCGATGACACCGCGCCCTTTCAGCTCCACCTCTGACGTCAACCAAACAAGATTAAATGGAGGGACGTCAGTCTATGTTTGTTTGGCCCGTGCTCTCCATGTTAGGTGGTAGAAATTTGGCCACCATCAATCCAAAAATAAAAGTTGAAGCATGTTGATATAATTCATAAGATAATATAATCCAATTTTTCCCTTCCTCAATTTCATTGATCAACGATGGTGTCGCGTAAGATGGACGTCGTGGAAGATGGACGTTGTTCCTTCAATATCGTAGGAGGAAATTCTCAGTGAAGAGGAGTCGAGTCGACACTGTCTGTGTGCTTCGAAGATGATGATGCTTCCTAATCTTTCCCCGGTTGAAGAAGGAGGAAGTGAAGTCCATCGTTTTTTCATGGGAGAGAAAGGGAGTTCATTATGATTTTCACGTTATTAGCTGGATGAATGATTCTACATCGAGAGCTTCCTCCAATAGTTCTCCATGATCTACCAAGATCTCCCCTTCTCCTTAGTTCTCCAACAGTGCCTATGCCAACCAAAATTAAATAAGAATATCCCTTATTTTAATGGTTGGAATGAGTTCAAAATAATTCAAATTAATTATGTTGGTTCACTTAATTAAATGTATGGGGTTGGCATGTATTTCAAGGGACTCAATTAATTAATTACCATGGAGTGTTGGCACATTAATGGGAAGATAAAGAGATCCCCATTTATGGGGATGTCAAGAGGATTAAAGGGGGGTCAGAGGAATTAATGTGTTCGGGTGGGCCCCACCCTAAAGCTTCCTCCCAAAGGGGGTTAGGGTTTGATGGGTCCCACCTCCAACCTCCCATTGGATGTTTTAACTAAATTTAAAATAAAAATATGTCAAACATATTTATATATAATTTTTATTTAGGATCCCAAATTAATAACCTCCATTCACGTTGAATCACAACTGTGGTAATGGTCTCCTTAAGTGAATATCAGTGCTCCAACATCAACAATTCCCTAGGATTTAAATTCTAAGTACCGGTTCAAACAATATAAAATCCCACAAGTATGCTTTCTGAATGTAACCAAACAAAACATCATAATTTGATTCTGGGAACACTCGGCCTCATAATCAGGTTCCGTTAGAAACTTCGGGCTCGTAAAAATCTCATGTATTTAAAATAAATTCCACGCATTTTCTGGTTCTTAACATTCTCCCCAACTCAGGGATTTAAGTCCTCATAAACAATAACACACACTAAGGAAACAAATGGGGGTACTGAGCACGTATCTGAGCCACTTTCTCCCATGTGCTTTCCTGGAGGTTCTCTTGCTGCCAGCGAATGCACACCAGATGAATCGACCATCCACGTAGGACCCGCTCCTGTCAATCCTCAATCTCAACTGGAACCTCCGTGATTTTTTCACCAACATCAATGTCTCGATCCCCATGGTCGTTGATATGGGATGGGCCGTGCACGTATCTTCTCAACTGAGATATATGGAAGACTTTGTGCACCCAGTGAATCTGAGGTGGAAGGTTCAGGGGGTAAGCCACCTTGCCTACTCTTTTGTGGACCTGGAATGGTTCAATGAATCACAGAGTCAACATGCCACATCGGAATAATCGTCACAGACCACGAAGAGATGAGACATGTAGGAAGACGTGGTCACCATCCTCGAACTTCAGTGGTATTCATCTCCTATCATCATATGACTTATGTATACTATGTGAAGACTTCATCCTCTCTTGGATGACCTTAACCTTCTCTGTCGTATCCAGCACCATCTCTGGTCCAACACGTACTGGCTCCCCTAGGTCAGTCCGGCACAGAGGTGATCTATAAGGTCAGTCGTATAGTGCCTCATAAGGTGCCATCCCAATGGTATAGTGGTAGATATTGTTATTCACAAACTCTAAAAAGGGAAAGTGATCCTCCGAGCTTCGACCAATGTCGAGGGAACATGCAAAAATCATGTCATCGAGAGTCTGAATAGTTCTATCAGTATGGCCATCCTTTTGAGGGTGGAATGCGGTGCTCAAGCAGAGTTGGGTCCCAAAATCCTCCTAAAACCCATTCCATAGCTGGTAAGTGAAACGAGCATCTCGATCGGAGATGATCGTCGATGGAAAACCATGAAGCCATACGATCTCTAGTACGTAGAGTCGTCCCAAGAATTCTACCGAGATCTACTCTCTTATCGATAGGATGTGGGCCGACTTGGGGAGTAGGTTGAAAATCAACCAGATAGAGTCGTTTACTCTGGATGTATGTGGATGTCCCATAACGAAATCCATGGATATACCATCCCACTTCCACTCAGGGTCCTCTAAGGGCTAAACCATGCCAGCTAGAACCTGGTGCTCTTCCTCTACTTGCAGACAAGTGAGGCATCATGAGACAATTTCTGCTACCGCATTATTTATACCTAGCCACCAGTGCTATCGTCTGAGGTCCTGATATATATTCGCCTCTCCCGGATGTACCGCTATTTGGAAAGTGTGGAACTACCTCAACACCTCCCCCTATAGTTAAAGAAGTAACATGGTACATCTTATGAAGAGGATGACATGTTCCCCACATTTAGAAAACCTATCAGATATCTGCCCTAAGAAAATATGAGCACGTCATGTCTCACAATCAACGTCCCCATTCATTTCCTCTCTCACTCGCTGAATAAGTGGATGAGTGAATGTGAGAGATTGTAGAAAGGATGCTCCATCTCTATCCAAAATGGATATCTGCAACGCTGCCTGCTTCTATGTCGCCTCTCCTAGAAACTGAATTCCTGATCTGCTGCTGAGAGAATTTACTACAACGTTCCACTTCAAAGAGTATAAATTATAATGAAATAATAGTCCTGGAGGAACTCAATCCATCTTCGCTGTCTCAGGTTCAGGTTCATCTGTGATAATATGTACCTGAGATTCTGGTGTTCAGAGTAGACTGAAAAATTCTTGCCGATCAGAGAGTTCTTCCACATCTCAAGGAGAAAACCATTTATGGTAACTCCGGGTCATTTGTAGTGTAGTTCTGCTCGTGCTCTCTCAAATGATATGAACCATAAGTGATCATTTCTCTCTCCTACATCAGGACACACTCGATTTCGGTCCCTGATGTGTTTTAGTAAGCTACATACCCTACGCCATCCTCAGGTAACCTCATGATGGGAGCACTAGTCATCCTCTGCCATAGGTCCTTAATGCTCTGAGGGAAACTATCTTAATACATGAAGGGTTTCCCCTTCTTTATCAATGCTGAAAGTAGTGCTGCAACTCTGGAGAAGTCTTCCACAAATCTCTGATAGTACCCAGGATGTCCCAGAAAACTCCGCACCTCCATCACACTCCTGGGTGCCTCCCAGGAAAGTATTTCCTCGATCTTCACTGGATCCACTATAACTATAGCCACCGAGATGACGTGTCCTATGAAATGAACCTCTCAAATACAGAACTTGCACTTTGAGAGCGTAACATAAAGCATGTGCTCTAGAAGTGTGTCTAGTACTACCCAAGAATGGTAGGCATGATCCTCCTCAGTAGTCAATTAGATCAGTATGTCATCGAAGAAGACTATGAAAAAGTGGTTGAGATAAGGGTGGAAGATCTTGTTTATGTGACTCGTGAACACTACTAGTGCATTTCTTACACCAAAGGGCATAACCAAGAACTCGTAGAGAACATACTGAAATATGACGATTGTCTACTTCAAATCCTCATCTCGAACTCTATGTTGGTGATAGCTTGACCTGAGGTCTATCTTCAAGAACCATCGTGCTCCCTTGAGAAGATCAAAGAGGTTGTCAATCCTCATGAGTGGGTACTTGTTCTTCACGGTCACCTGATTCAGGAGATAGTAGTCAACAAACAATCACAAGATCCCATCCGCCTTCTTGTTGAACAAAATTAGAGATGCCCTAGGTGAAACACTAGGTCAGATAAATCCTTTCCCCTGTAAACCCTCCAGCTGTACCCGCAGCTCACGAAGCTCGGCGGGAGCCATCCGATATGCTAGTGTAGATATACGTTCTTTCTCGGGGAATAGGTCAATGTAGAAGTCCATATTTCTGTGAGGATGTAGTCTTGAAACGTTTTCAGGGAAAACATTAGTTTACTGAACAACCACAATAAGAAAACTCAGAATCTACACATTAACTGCTCCAAGGATGAGACAAGACAACTGATGTGTGATCGGCTAACCCCTCTGTGTAAGTCCATCCTACGCTGAAAAGGCTCCCTTATCACTAGTGAAGGTGTATTTGGTCCCATACGTGCGAACACACAACACTTTGTGCCTAATGCAGTCAATCTGGGCATGAACTGTGGATACCAGTCCATTCCTAAGATAACGTCGTAAGGCCTCAACACCACTTCCAGAAGATCCCAGCTGAAGCTCTCGCCTCCAAGAGTAAGCTCACACTACCAGAAACATGGTGTAATCGTCGTGTCTGCTCCCGTAAGAGTGTCTAGCTATAAGGATTGAGCCAATGGCTTTGTCAGAAAATCTGAGATCCGAATGGGGGCATTGGGAATAAAATAATGACTCACACATATGTCTTTAAGTTCTACAACAAGGGTGGAGTAGACACATATAGTACCTCGATCCATCTCAGTCGCATCGTTTTCGTAGGACTCAACTACCTAGAGCTGAGCCCACCTATGTCCTCTAGATCCCTGTGGTCGGGGTGGACCTCCTGGTCGTGGTGGTGGTAGATCCTCAAAAATCTGTCCACCATCTGCTGCTCGGCAAGCTCCTCTGCCTCCTACGCCTGCTCCCAGTGGACCACCACCTTTGAACCTCTACCTCTTCCTGAGAGGTCCTTTTACTGCCTCCTTATCATCTGCATGGTGGGCCGGGTAGTGTCGATCCATGTTTCCCTCTCTGCCGCTTGCATTTAACTGCCTGCTCCTCGTATAGCTGACTCGGTCTCATGTGCCCCGTACAGTTGAACCTATATCCTGGGGTCGCACACCAGATGGACTGGTCCGCTAAGACCTCTATGATATCTATCCACTTCCTGCAGCATAAGAATCTTCTACGTGTTTCCATGTGGTAGGTCATGTTGCTGGTGACTGCTCAGCGAGAAAACACTCCACTAGAAGGGATCGCTCCAACACCCTCACCTATGTCAGGATGCTGAGACAGATCATCAAAGACCTGATCTCATGCTTGAGTCCCTGCTCCACGGTCCGGGACTTGAAGAACGGGTCCTGTAACATATCCGTGGAGTAGTGAGAGAGGTCAGTGAACCTTGAAACATACTGAGCTACTGTCTTGTTGCCCTCCTGCAGATGTAGTAACTCCTGAATCCACACTGCATGAATGGTGGCTAGAACAAATTCTGAGTGAAAGATACTCTCAAAGTCTATCCAGAGTAATGATGCATCTTAATGCACTTGGAGAATCAGGCTCCACACTCTTACTACTTCTGCATGCAAGAGACTCGCGACAACGATCACCATGAGGTCAGTTGGTGTCCCTACCAATCTGAAAACTCTCACGAAATTCCCCATTCAATCCTCAGCTACCTGTGGGTCCGTCTCTCCCCAGAACCTAGGCGGTCTATGGAGTTGGAACTCATGCAACGCACTCCGGCGGCATGTTCTCTCTACTGCTAGAGATAGTGGTGTCAGTGGCCCTGCAGGTAGTGGTATCGCTGGTACCTCCTCTGTGATGGGGCCCTACACTGAGGCCTCGTTGCTCGGTGGGCTACCATCTCGTACAAAACTCGGAACCCTAGCTGGTTGCCTTCATGGGGAAATACTGAACGGAAACAGGTGCACCACAGTTAAAACAGTATACATGGTGAGCTAACACAAAGTAATCATGATGAAATTTTTTTCAATGAAAACAAACACGCATTCAGTGTTTTCATGCACTGAGTCGGTGATCAGAAGTCAGAGTCCAAGTGTATGGATACGTCAACCGCCACACCAAAACCAGTTTCCCTCACTAATAACAACACCCAAAATACATAACATTATTTCCATAAAAATAATCATAGTCTAGTACTGTGGCAGAACCGACTCCATTGATACCAATTTGTTAGGACCATCCCCCGGGGCCCATATCGAGTCTACCCCAAGACCTCCTTCCATTGTCATGGGGATAGAGACTAGAACCAAAGGAATAAATCCCTAATATGGGAATGAATTTCATTTATAACACTAAACAAAATCAACAGAGTACGCAACAAGATGTAAAAAACTAAGTGAAATTTTATTAAAAAGTATTGCTGAAATGTAAAGGGGCCAGAAATACAAGCCCAACTGTAAAGTACAAGGAAAAGACTAAACACATGGAAGGTGACAGGAAGCTCCTAGATCTTCCCTCAAAGATCCTACCTGATGGGTAGGTACAAGTAGCCACCTTAGTGATCCACGTTTGTCAGTCTCCTCCGGGTACTGAATAGTCATGTGGTACACCTCCGGGTATAGTCCAGTCCTCAAACAATCCACCTTAGTCGGAGTTCTCCTTCATCTGCATCCAACACAATGAGGTGCGGGCATAGCCCGTGCAGGGGTGAGTATAAGGATACTCAGTAGGGACCCCGATACCCTCATGGTCACACAAAATCCAACAAGGATAAACAACAGAAGAAAGATACATTCATGAATTATCAACCAAACCTACTTATGTATATGACTATATATATATATATATAACTTACCAATCACAGTCTGATTCCAACTATCGAGTGCAAGCAAAAACCATTCCACAAAGGAAATAATGTCATTCACCAAGATGATAATGGTTCAATGAAATGACTCAGCTCACACAGGTATACATCTTTCGTAGAGTGATAGAGATGATAAGATGTAGTCACTATTTATCTAAGTTGTAGGACCCACACAAGATACTTGACCAACTATTTTGTCAGACCCACATAGGATACAGGAACAGAAGTCAGAACTGTCAGACCCACGGAAGATCCCGGTACAGTAGTCATCGTTGTCGAACCCACGGAGGATTATACTTTGGTTGTCATCAATATTGAACCCATGGAGGATTCTGGTTCAGTATTCATCTCTTTCAAACCCACATAGGATTTCGGTACAATATACATCATAGTCGAACCCATTGAGGATTCTGGTACTATAGTTATCGCAGTCGCAGGCAGCCCTAGGTTTCCCGCACACATCACGCTCGATTCAGGGAGGGTCTGCTCATCGATCCGTGTGTCGATACATCTACTATCACGAAGTCCTAAGATGATGTATCATATAGTTCCGTATCATCAGAAGGAACCCAACATGACAGACGGTGTGTCAATCGGATGCCCGGTCTGAGAGTTATTGAAATTTCTGTTCTAGGAGCCCAGTTGGATTTTACGCTCGATCTAACCCAGAAACATTCCAAATTTTCCAAAAACTCACCAAGAGTATACCAAAAGGACCTCCTAGACGCGAGGGTCCCATTTTAGAAAACGGTACATTTGATCAGGTGCACGGTCTAGGATTTTTTCGCATTTATGCGAAGACGGGCCCGACCTGTCAATCCCAGTGGGCTGACGGGTCGGCCTAACGCGGCTCTACGAGTTTGACCGAGCTGGGGTTAGGCCGAACCCAGTGGGGCATGGCCCATCTGTGGACATGTACTGCAATACTGTCCAGTCCGGTTCGCCTGATGGCGCAAAGCGGTGCTGCCTCCTCCTCTGCCCAGGCGGCCGTAGCTGGCCGGTTCTGCCTGGCGAATGCAGCCTGAGCTGCGGGCCGCCTTGATTCCCACAGGGTGCTTACATGCGCCACAGTTCTTCATCCCGGTAGGCACGCGAATGTCCATTTCACGATAACTGCAGGCGTTCCGGTTCTCCTCTGGGCCGGTTGTCCCACGGACCGGATCCATGGCGGCCAGCTCCCACCGTACGTCCACTAGGGCATGACAGCGTCATGGTCCTACTGCCCTCCAAACGGCGCGATGGCGCCACACCACCACCACAATGGCCCGAGCCGGACAAGACATTTGGCTCCACTAAGCGGCGCGATGACGCCACGCTTCTTCATCTGACGTGGCCCTCCCAACCGCGGTTCTACTTTTGTCTTCCACAGTTCTTCTCCAGCGTGGTGAGACAACACCACACACCATCTGATCTACCTTCGACATCAACCAAAAAATATTCAATAGTGGGACGTAGGGCCGTGATTATTCGGCCCACGCCCTCCACGTTATGTGATAAAAAATTTTCCACTGTCAATCAAAAAATAAAAGTCGAAGTACGTGGATGTAATTCATATGTAAAAATAATCCAATTTCCCCTACCTCAATTTTAGTGGTCAATGACGGAGTCACCAAATATGGACGTCGTGGTAGACGGACGTCATTCCATCTATATCGGAGGAGGAAAATCTCGGTGAAGACAAGTCGAGTCGAAACCGTTGGTGTATATCAAAGATGGTGATGCTTCCCTATCTTTCCCCGAACGAAGAAGGAGGAAGAGAAGTCCATCATTTTTTTTGTGGGAGGTAAAGGGAATTCATTATATTCATCACGTTCCTCATTGGATGAATGATTCTCCATCGAGGGATTCCTCCAAGGGTTCTCTATGATCTACTAAGATCTCCTTCAATCCATAGTTCTCCATACAATGCATATTCCAACCAAAATAAAATAAGTTTATCCCTTATTTTAATTGTTGGAATGAGTTAAAAATTATTCAAATTAATTATGTTGGTTCACTTAATTAAATTTATGGAGTTGGTAAAAATTTCATGGGACACATTTAATTAATTACATGGGAGTTTCGGCACATTAATGGGAAGTTCAAGAGCTCCCCCATTAATGGGGTATTCAAGAGGTTTAATGGGGGGTTAGATAAATTAAGGGGTTCAGGTGGACCCCACACTAAAACATCCTCCCAAGGGTGGTTAGGGTGTGATGGGTCCCACCTCCAACCTCCCACTGGATTTTTTCAATACCTTTCAAATAAAAATATGTCACACATATTTTTATCTTATTTTTATTTAGGTACCCAAATTAATAACATCCATTCCCATTGAAAAACAACTGTGGTAAAGGTCTCCTTAAGTGAATATAGGGGCTTCGAGTTCAACGGTGACCTCAGATTTCAATTTCAAGTACCGGTTCAAACGATATATAATTCCACACATTCATTTACTGAACGTACCCTAAAAAATATCAGAAGTTGATTCCGGCCACACCTGGCATCAGAATCACGTTCTGTTAGAAACTGAAGACTAGTAAAATTCTCGTGTACTTATAAATAAAATTACAGGTAATTTCCATGTCATTACATGTGATGAAGAGTCGATAAATGTAGCTTATTGTACCTCATGTTAGAGGAATATAACTAATTAAGATCCTTCTAGGATATGACAGGTTTGTACACAAGGAGGTGTATATTTTATTGGATTTGCTATTGGTGGTGGAAGATTGTATGAGACCCTTCTTCCACCACAACTAGGTGGCCAACGACAGGCATAGTGAGTTGGTATTCGGGGTTGCAAGCCACTGCAGGCACTAGAGGAATATGACCCTATAACACATGAGATTATCTGTGGTATTATATGTATATATTCTAATTTGTCGTCAGTATAATAACAAACTTGTTAAATTAATTCCATTTTATATATAATCCATTTGTCAGTGTTGGATCTTAGTGATATGGAACTATCCTATTAGCATCATCATGCTGTTACCGTAGGGATCACATATTTCATATCATTTATCTTTTAGTAGTGTGAGATGTATATTGAAGGAGAAAGGTATATTTGTGATTTATAGTTTTCATTATAGAAACATATATAATCATATTGGTTATGTGTTGTCTATATATGTTCTGATAATAGATTAATGATCAGTGTCAACTACTCTGATTCCTACAAACTGATGGGATGATATTCACCATTATCGGTGAGAGATATCAAATTGTGGGATGAAAGTGTTCTTCAAGAAAGATGTTACGTACCATCACCCCAATGTAATCAAGTATTACCTTTAGATTATTTATCTATTAAAGAGTCCACATTCCCCCCATTTGTGGAGGATTTTATTGATGTCGTCCCTAAGATCTTACTGTAAAACTATTAATGTGATAGAGGTAGGTTTGCATCATCTATTATATCATAACCACTCGAATATCATTAGTGGAATAATATATGTACTCCACTGAGAAATTGTGTATGAAATTGAGGTTGGTGAATCATCAAGAGAATGATTTGTTTAATTTCAATTTTTCCCTAAATGAAGAAATAGGTTTGTCAATGAATTGTTGTTATGGATGATTCTCCCATTGAATAGATTATTTTAACCTATTCCCATTAATTAAAAACTATATATACCCCTTTATAGTTATTATGGACCCATTTTTCTAATTTCTACATTCAATATGGTTCTCTATGATCAATCTATTGTCCTACTAGTAGTTGTTTTGGTTTTGCGTGGATGATATTATAGATCCATCATTGTGATGATGTTATAGACACAATGAGTTCCAACTGATGAATTTTGGTGTAACATATTATTCTATTAGATTTATGGATTTTATTAACTAAGTCTTACAACCATAAATTGAAAAGTTTTTGGTACCTTTATTTGATGAATATATCAACGAAACTACATTAGAGGAGAAGAACACCATGCACGTTTTAATGGTTTTATAATTTATTCAAGAAAATCAACTTTATGGATAGTTCATGATGTTAGTCTACTTGAATCATGTGGTTATCATACTAGTTGATGCAATTTATAGTCATATTGTAGTCATGGAACAAGTGAAGATCAATGTAGTTATTTCATCATAGGCACCCAATAGTGTGTTGGAGGTGTGGTGTTATCTTTATTTTTCATGGTGATACTGGATGATTGTGGAAGACTTATCCAAAATTGCTACCAGTTGGACTACCCTGAAGTTGAAACAGAATCTATTTACATAGTATGTGTATTTATATAGGTAATTGGATGATTTGACGATGAATATGAAGTGTGCCCTTCTATTGAGGCTTCCAGATACGGGTGTGTTTTTCATGATGTGTTGGATCCTAGTAGAGCTAGGATCGGTAGTGTGTTTATGAAGAAACATATAGTTATCTATTTGGTTTCTAATAATTTTTATGATACATTGAAAAATAAATTAATATCTTATTAAATTATATTATATTTAAAAATAAAAAAATCCAATAATTTTTAAATCTATTTTACCATAATATATATTATTTTTAATAATAAAATTAATTTTAAAATTATAATTAACAAATTAGGTTTAAAAAATATCTCAGGACTTAATTTATTGTTTTTAGAACATTTACTTACTTATTTCAATATATAAATATATAATTTTGTATGTTATAAGATATATTAATTTTTTTTAACTCTTGTAGGTGAGGTTGATAATCTATTGGTTCGATTACTATTCTTTGTAGTCATATTAATATTCAAACAATCACATTTCTATTCCACCAATATAGGTTTCAAAATATCTAGAAATTCTTATTATTTAATTCATTATTTACTTATCATGTTTTATTGGGTTATTTATGATATTTTATGTTATGTATACATTATTAAAGTATTATTAAATGTTATTTCCCATTGACAATAGTTTGGGTATTTACAATATCCATTCTTTTGAAATTTGTCCCTCTGAGTCTTTTACACATATAGGTTAGGGTTTGTCTCCTTCATTGAATCATATAGTTCCCATGACTTTTGTTTCAATCTTATGGTACCTCTGAAATACAATCAATGGATGAGTTTACTTGTATGATTGGAATTTATCTCTCCTTTAAATGATATTTTCTATGTTATCTTCATATAAAAGGTTTTTCTACAGTTTTACAACATCCAAATTCATTGATATAAGTTAGGAATGTACTTCCATGGAAGTGATTAATGGAACCCGTTATGAAACTAGGTACTATGTGTTGGTAGTGAAAGCTAAATGGCCAGTCCCCATATATAACCATAGATATCAAAGTGGATAAAATACCGTGGGGGACGGTTCCTTTTATTTCCAAAACACATGAATCATTCCCATTATAATACATCGAGGAAAGACATTGTGTCCAAAATCATAATATAGGCCCCGTCAAGAGTTATCAACATAACTATTTTCCAACATGAAAAAAATTGATTCTTTTCTATATGGATTGAACCTTTTCAATCACCTATTGCAGAAGGTCTAGTCCATATTTCATTCCTTCACCAACTTTATCCTAACTGGTAGGAGTTCTATATCACTTCCCGTATATAAAATCATATTAACCAATCAAAATACTTGAGTAGATGATATTTTAATATGGAAAATAAAATAATTAGAGATATTGATCCCATAAACCATTAACTCTATCAATAAGGATCATAGCATGTATTTAAAAATCTAAAGAGTCCTTTTAAATTATTTATCGGTTTGGGGTTTATATGTCTTTGTATAATTCAATACATTATTCATATAATTTTGAAAAAATATTTAGAATTTAGATGTGATCCTTAGATCATGATCAGATATGAATAAAACTAGAACTCAAAGTTGTGACACCAATTCATATATACATATATATTCTCTTCTTTTGAAAAAAGGATCATAACTAATAAAAATAATTTTGGTTGTCTTGAGGAGACAATCTCAATCATCCCAAATTTTATTAATTCGTGTACATGTAATCAGGAGACCAATGAAGAAATACATGTGGGAATTCTCAAATTTTTACAAGGTTTGAGGAAATGGTTCTTTCATCCCTTCGAACATATATATTTCTTCTTTAATGTGTTGACATTCCAAAAACCATGAAATATATAATAAAATCACATTCATAATTTTTTCCACCATAAGTGATCTTGATGATCATATTAGTTGTGTTGTAATTCAAGAATGTATGAATAAATGCGATATATGTTATGTATAAAATATATCTTTCAATATTTAATGAGATTACATAACACTGATCTTGATCAAAACAAAATCAAAAAACCATCATTGATATGGTTATATTTTTTATGACCTTATATTACAAAATTTTCCTTCATTTGTAACTCCAAATCATCACATTCTTCCTCATTTATGTTATCATGGATATATGGTTAGAGAATAATTTTAGAAAGTTAGGATGTATTCAATTACATTATAATATCCCAATTAATCCTATTAATATATAAAAAGATACGGTTTTTCCAAATCAACATCATGGATATGGTTTCATTCACATTTATTCTGAGATCATCAATTAAATTGATCACCATTACTATATGGTAATGGATATAGATATAATATTACGTGATTAGATATAACAACATTAATTGATGTATTTTTATTTACTTATATATGAATATATGAATTATAATATTATAATCATTATATATGTCACTCTTTTAATAGTAGAGGTTGCACATCCATATTTTCAAAGATATATTCAATGATCCTTTCCCTAGATCATGTGTCGGGTAGTTATTTCCATGAATCATAAACGGTTGGGAGATTTAATATATCACGATATACATAATAATGAGTACAAAATGAAATCATAACCTTAATTCTTATATATATATATATATATATCATAAAATAAATTTTACTCTTACTGGTTATGAAAATACATGTGTAGTGATTATCCACTTCTATAGCTCCATGAATAATTCCCCACCTTATTCTACCCAAACATACATTCCATGTTCCATTGTAAAAATAGGTACATGGAATGGAAATAATAAAAAATTTATCACCAATCATCATTAGTAACCTACTAATCCAGAAATCCATATTATTTTGGCACATTAGTGGGTCTGAGGTATTGTTAATTTTCGTTTTTTGGGTGGGTCGATATAAATTCCATAAATTGTTTTCATGTGTCCCATGATTGAAACATTAATGCATCCAAAAGTAAAAATTTCTAATCCTAGCATTATATTTAACTATCATTAATATCACCACCACAATACATAGATTCTCATCCATTATTGTGGAGAAGATAAATATATCATCGATAAATACAGCCCAAAAAATTCAAAGTACTATCTATAGATTATATTCATCAAATGTATGATTATTCATTCACATTAATAATATGTAAGGGAATCCCAATAATCTCATAGAACCCATTCATTATATATAACACCGTTTTATGAATATCTTCACTATTCAACATTATATGATGATATCTAGACTGAAAATACTCATTTAAAAATTATTAATCACCTCAATGTTGATGCAACAACATATGAACAATAATTTGAGGATACATGTTCATTATTGTTCTCTTTGGGAGTTCTCAATAATTGATACATGATTGAAATGATCTATCCTTCTTCTTGGGAAGAAAAGAGTAGCACCCCAAGGTATTGTACTATGTCATATGATACACTTCTCCAAATTCTCTTCTAACTACTTATTTATCATCTTTGGTTTTATATAGGCCATTCTATAGTGTCATTATTATATAGGAGTATATCATGGTTGGATTCATATTGAAAACAATAACTCACCATATGGGGGGAGGTTTAGGTAACTCTATGGTAAATATATCATGGTATTACCTCAAAATGTGAAAATTCTATATGATTATATCTCCCTTTTACTTGACCATTTCTCCATGGCATGTTTTTTTATATTGCATAAACGGCCAAATTATTGTTGGATTTTACTAATTATAATCTTGGGAATTCATTAATTTTTAGGGTAGCACCAAAATTATCTGAATTTGAATAGTTACTTCATCACTATTAAATTATATTTTCGATATATAAAATGAGATCCAATCCATGCCTAGTGTAGTGGTTAATTCCAACGATGGAAGTATCAAAATATTCAGAGGAAGAATCATCCCAAATAAAAAAGAAGAAGAAAAGATTTCATAAATTTTGAAGTAATGATTTATTAGTAAGGGTTTGTATATATATCATTACATCATGATATATGGGAATATGTTTAATTGATATGGAATAAAATCATGATATAAAGTCATGTGTAAATCTAGAATAAAATAAAAAAATTGTATTAATTGAATAGAATTTTTACCATTCTTGGATTAGTTTTCTTGATAAAACATATTAGTTGTGATATTAGTAGTTTTCTCATTCTAATATGGATTTTGTGGAGGAAGAAACTAATTAAATTCAACTATTTGAGAATTTTTTAATTGGATTTCATAATGAACCTTCACCCTTGAGTTGAATAAATGAACCATGTGTGATTATTTCATATAACCAATCTTTTATGAATGATTATTTATGTCCATTAACATTCTAGAGAATTGTTTCCATATCTGTCACACGTATAGAATTTTAGTATCCCACTGAGGGAGATCGCATGGTGAAACATCCTATAGATTTCAATGAGAGTATTTTAGCTTTCATTACATCATTATATTTGGATCCACATATTTAAACACCTATATTTTTTTCTTATCACCATATCCATGGGACCATTATCCATTCCCAATCATCATATTTATAGAACATCAAAAAACATTTCAATAAATCTCACAGTCTTCGAATACTATATATTTACATTTTTTATGATTTCCACATTGTTAAAATATATCCATTTTCCAATAATTGATGATTAAAATAATAAAGGATTATCATTAATTAATTTTGATATTTTCATTATATGCCGTTATTAATTCCCCATTTTTTCATCGACTCTATTAATTCTCTAGACAACAATTTAAAATGGGTTAATGGGAAATACTAATTAATAAATATTTTTTAATGATTTACCACTCAATCTCTTCAGATTCATACTTCATATTTTTTTATTATTCTCCCCCATTGACTGGATTATCCATTTAAAAAACATATTTCAATATTCAACATTACATTCTCATAATAGTGGATCACGACATAGATCCTCTATATTGACTGAACCCCATATTCTGAAATAAGTGGATTGAAAGTCCTGTTAATATTCGATTGATGTCACTACATAAATGATTTGATAGAAAGATAATCCATTTTTGGTGAAGGATGAATATCTATATTATTCATGTTATCATTATTTTTCCATGATATAATGTATTTGTCACCATGAAATTTTTATCTCCACATTATAAGTCATTATTTAATTTTTTTGGACAATGGTTGTAATGTCCATCACATAAGATGATGACTAGGTATTTCATGGATTCCCACTTTTTTCTAAAATTGGAAAGGTTTGAACAAAAAATACTCCAACAGTTCATGAATTAATAGATTATTCCTTTTTTAATTAACTACAATGTCATATCTTTTACAATACATTTGTTTATAATTTTTCTAAAAATGATCTTCTTGGTTGATGTCATATACATATACATATAAAAATTGATTTATCTAATGGTCTCTTTTACTAATTCTTATATTAATAAAATTTTTATCTGATACCAACAATGGTGACCCATCTTTTCCATAAATTACTATTTCATCATTTTAATTATAACCACATATTATCAATAAAAATACAGCACACACTTGTTTTCTATATTGGGAAAACTAGTGTTAAAGATTCATTTTAAATAATAAAACATAACGAATATTTAATGCATGATTCTAGAGATTCATAATGTCACTAATATTCTCTATAGTATAAATAATCTTATATTTAAATAAAATAATGAATGGGTTTTTATAAACGCATAGTCATAGGATAAATAATGAAATCGATCAATATAATATCAGAGTGTATATAAATTATCATCATAACATATGCATATGACAATAATTAAAAAATTTAGAGGAACATTTTGATAACATCATGAAATTTGTGTATGAAAAAAAAATAAAACAGCATGTCATAGTTGTTACATACCATAAATAGATTTGAACATTCATAATTCCATGTTGACATATAACAAATGATTCTAACATTAAATACATTATTGTGATCAAATCTATAATCATATTCACATCTATTACATGTTTTTACATGAGTTAGATCTTGTTATCCTATGCATTGGAGGAATATCTATTTCTTGGAACACCTATCCCATCATAAAATTTACACATTAAAGCATGCCACATAGAATAGATATCTATCAATTTAATGAGGTAAACCCAAGTATGATAATGGTTATCCTAAGGATTTCATAAAGAATAAATTAATGATTAGAAGTTACGTTTCATAAATTAAATAGGGTATCAAATACATTTAATAAGAATCATAAATATTAAGTGGAGAGGAATCCAAATCAATATATGTAAAATATGTATTTTTAGAAATAAATATTCATTTTTTAGAACCCCCTTACCTTATTCATCTCATTATTTCATATGTTTTCCACCCCCGAATAATAAACATATATTTATTAAAAAAAATTAAAATAAGTGAATTATAGTTATATATACAAGTATTTATCAATTATAATCTTTGTATTTTTTTTTGTTAATCTCCATTTAATATCGTGATATATTTTTGTATCATGTTTTCTATTTATAAATATATGTTTTTTTCTTGATTTCACTATTTTTGTTCAAATTCATTTATAGAAAATCTAATTAAATCTATAGACATATGGAGAAAATATTTATATATTAATCTATTATATATAATTAACCCTATCAATAAATAAAGGTTTTTATATGTATTTTCTTGGGAATTTCCATGTAGGTGGCCAATCAACCTATAATGGGACATTGTACAAATTACGGGAAATGGGAGTAAAAAATTAATATATTCCATAAAAATGATACATTCAAAAGTTTAAAAAATACTCATATTATTAAAATAAATCATAATTATTTTTATATTTTTTTTTAATATTATTGTGTAGATGAATAATATGAATATGTAGAAGACAAAATAAGGTAAGAGATAACAAAGAGTTATTCTTTCCTCAATGTGGCTTCTCTTGTATGACACTACAACTGAAATGGTGATTGGAGTTAGATTCATCCAGAACCTCTATATGTTTCAATAAAAATACAATATGGAGTATTTGGGATGGAATTTGGCATTCAAAATTAATAGATGATTTTTTTAAATGAATGGTGATGGGTTATTTGTAGACGAAGAGAATGTTATTTTTAGAATAAAATGTTAAAGAAAATATTATATCAATGTTGAGACCTATAATAGTGAATTAATTGAAATTTAAATCATATATTATTATAATATAATGTGATTATGACATTAAAAAACATTATAAATTGAATTCATTTGGTAATTTAAAATGAATGTTGAAAAAAGATTAATTGGTATCTCAAGTAATTTATTTTGAGTTTTAGTTTAGGAAAATACATTCATGTTTTGAAATTAAAATTATTGTATTATAATAAATCAGTTTTTTAAAAAAAAATACAGTATTATATAATCACTTTAATTAAATAATTAAGATACTAATGCATAATGAATAATATATTATATGTTACACAAGTTATTTGAGAACAATATTTTTAATATTCATATGAAAGTTCGTGAATTTCACAAAATTACTATAAAATAACTCATGAAATATTTTTAAATTTTACATGAAAATTTTTACCCCAGTTTATGAACACAATTTTATAAATATGTGAAATTTAATTTTGAATAAAAATAATCAATTTTGCAAAAAATAATTATATTAATATTCTGCACAATTCTATATAAATATTAAATTTTTATTATGGTCTCATAAAATTATCATATAATTACACTAAAACAAAATATAAACATATAAAAAAAATTTCAGTGAATATATTATCATTTAATTAATTTTATTGTCTTAAAAATAATAAATAAATATTTATGTTTTACAAAAATACTAAAAAGTAATTTATTATTTGATAAAACATTTACTTACATATTCCAAGATATATATATATATATATATTATATTAATTTACAAGACACATAAATATTATTTAGTCCTTAATATGTGAGGTTACTACTCTATTTGGTTGATTACTACTCATAACTGTCATATTAATATTTTAATGGTCATTTTACCAATCCTTCATTATTGGTTAATTTATATCTTGAAATGCCTCTAAAATTTTTCATTATAAATTTAAATCGAATTTATTTTGTTATCTATTTTATTTTATGTAATTTATACTATAATAAATTATTATAATATGTTAATTTCCTTGTTTTAAAGTTTGGGTCATTAAAAATACTATTATAATATATTTATGAAATACATTTAATTTATATGGAATATTTTATGAGGAAATATTTTTGAAACAAATTTATATTCGAGGGTTCTAATATGATGAATTGTTTTTATCTTGTGGAATACATATATGTGGAGTTCAATATAAAACGGTGATTACAATATTTTAATGGAAGGTGGTGATGTCATGTCAAATAAAAGTGGTTATGTAATTACCATGTATGGTGTAAATTTTATTAATGTGGATGGATATAACCTATAAATACATTCATTTCATTATGAATTGATTCATATTTAAGAAGATAAATATGAATTGAATGAAGAGAGAACCTAAACCTGTATGTGAATTTTTCTTTTATGAAGAAATATGAGTAAAAAATTGCAATTATGATTGATTGGTGGAGTGTAACCATTCCACTATGGTAGAAATTTAAACTATCACTTTGTAATCGGCTGATATTTGGTGAGGTATAATTTTTTCATGTAAAATCTATCATTTATTATTTTACCTTACAAGAATAGTTGTGTTCGGATTTAATAACAAGAAACATTTAGCTTCATTTACATTACATGAAATACCATTTTAAACTTTTTTTAATCAAAATATACTCATTTGAGGATTCATTACACTGAACAATATGTTTATGTTGTGTTATAAAAAATAATGGGTGTATATCTCTTCACATGAGACAACGATTTAGAATGAAATGTCACATACTATTAAAAAATTAGTTCATAATCATATATTGATCCCCTATAAATATGAATTGACGGTATGAATAGAATTCATTAATTATGGAAATATATTTTTAAAATATATCTTAATTAGTGTCCAATTTATAGAAAAATAAAATAAAAACAATGTAGAAATTAATGATCACATTTAAGGATAAACTATTATTTTTCATAAAACAGAAACATTTTAAATACATAAATATTAAAAAACATTTGGTGAATAATTTAAATTAAATTTATTTGATATAAATTTTATAAAAAAAATTATTATTAAATATATGTGTTTTCTGTAAAAAATATATTATAAAATCCATTTTCTCTTTAAAATCATAATTTTTTTATTAAAATAATATTCTTTAACATTTTGACACTGACATTAAAATTAATTCTCGAAACACATAGAAACATAATTTGATTAAATAAATTAATTAGTACACATAATCATATTAAATCTGTATTTAGTTTATGTTTTTTTGGATTTTTCTAAAAATATTCATTTTTTCCTGAATATTGAATAATAATGAATTTTAATAGAAAAATGCCTCCTTATTTAATTTATTTAAAACAATAATTTTTATATAAATGTTATTATATTTTAATATTAGTTAAATTATATATTAGTTATTCTTTTTTAATTAATTATAATTAATTTCAAACTGAAAGTCTTTATAGAATAATTGTATGTTTTTGAACATTTCTAAGAACCAACATTCTCATTTCATTTGTAGGATTAAGAGAAAATTACATTTTTCATCATATGTGAACTAAATCCTGAAAAATAAATTCCATTTTTTGAAATTATATTAATATATATTATAAAATAAGATAAGATAATTTTTTTCTTAAAATGAATGATGAAAAATAATTGTTATTTACCATGGTTAAGGTAAAAGTGGGTATAATAGTGGTGAATATAAGGGCTAAAATGAATATAAAACTTTTGAAATTACCAATTTATACAAATATTTTTATACAATTTGTACCAATTTATAATATATAGTACTTTTTAAATTATTTCTTTTGTTATTAAATTTTTTATTGCATTTCATTTTGTGAAATTTCTAAGCAGTTTCACAGTGGGTTCCTTTACCCCACATATAAAAGGACATCAACACCCTCTACTTATTAAAAAAAAATAAAGAAGTAATTATTGTATAAAAACATAACAAAATTGATATTTCACATCCCTAGAAATGTTCTAGGTCTTTTGGACCTATGAAAATCCAATAAGAGGGTCCCTGATAAGAGATGCAAATGAGGTGCTTCTAAGAAAATGTATTTTTTTTACCGAGACCTATATATTTTTTTACTCAATATTCATCATAAAATATTAAATAAATATTCCAATATAATAACTAAATTATCTCCAATATAATTTTATGTCACTATATTAATGTAACAATTTAAATCCATTTTCATTTGAATCAAATGTTTACTGAACTAATCATATGTATATAAGATAGACTACCATTTAATGAAGTAACATAATTTTTTGAATTACCACCTCTTAAGGATATTAATAATGATGTATTTATTATTTTTATTATGATATTTATGATATTTAAATACTTCATGAATATTTTTTCTCAAATACCATCACACTCTCTATTTTTTAGGTTTTTGATAATGTTACTGGTGTATACAACAGACTATAGCCCTGCGTAGTGATGTGATTCGTTAAGGATTTAAATTTATGTTAATGTGGATTCTTGTAATGAATATATATAATATATATGAATTAAAAATATTTATTTTAATTATAATATAAAAATTTCCAATTTTTATTTCATTCAAAAAAATATAGAATATATGTTCATTCGTACGTACGATTTACCATATCTTTGAATGGGGTAGTTTATTTATTATCTATAATTATATGGATATCTATACTTAAATATAAAAATAATATATATTATTTTTATATTATTTATAAAATTATGTGTCATATGAATTCGTGCAAACATTTGGATTGTGAAAAACAACAAAGATATCCTATTAAAAATCAATGATTTTTTAACCTGAAACATGAATATAACATTTAATTTCAAATAAATTGGTATTAAATATTCATTATTAAATCATTTATTCAACTACATACATAATATTATTTCTGAAAAATATTTATAAAAGACTAAATTTGTTATACATTATGTTAGTTCATGTACGGAATAAGTTGTGACTTAACATTATGGATTTTTGTCCCACTTATTACTTGAATGGGAAACATTCATATTAAGCACATATTTTATTTTGGGTTTTATGTACATAAAATAAGATTATATTATGAATCTAATAAATAATAATTTCATTATTTAAATATTAGTTTTGGACCTCAATTTCAGAGTGTTTACAGTTTGAAATTTACAAATACAGTGAAGGATTTTTACATCAATTTTAATCTGTTTAGAGGTAAGTTATATGATATAGACATCATCATTTGTGTGTTTTATATACATCCACATTTCAATTTTCTATCAGAAATATATTTAATTTTTTTGATATTATATTTTTAATTTTATTAATTCATTATTGAGTACTTTGATTCAATGCTTCCAATTAGTTATGGGCCTTGTGTTACAATATAAACGTTTATTATTATTCATCATGAGTATACTTGAAATGATTAAAAATTATGATCCATATTTCCAATAATACATTAATTATTTTTAAAAAAATTATTCTTATTATTTAAAAGTATTTTTACAATTTATAACTATTTATTCCACAAAAATATGAGAAACTTTATTTATGGAAAATTGAAATATTTTCACTCTTTTAGGAAATCTTTTTGATTCCAAAAAATGTTTTTATCAAAATGGTATAAAAATTGTTTATTTCTCTATTATTATTTTTATGCTCACATTGTTTACCATGTTTTAGGATTCAATTTTTTATAAATCAATCTTCATTTATTATTCTAAAAAAATTACCACAAATTTCAATTTCAAATTTTGAAAAGTATAACATTTATCCTATATATATTGAAGGGTAATCATCTTATGTCATGAACCATAATTGATTGGATTCCTCATTTATAATCATTTAAAATTATTATAAAATAATTATTTCTATATTTTTTTGTTAATTGTATTTGGAGAGGTTAATTATTCTGTTAATCATGAACTAATTTAAATTATTATTAAATCACTCCTTATATGTCTTTAATTATATTTTCACTGATATTTATTTCAAAATTCATTTATTTTTTATGAATCTGTTTAAAAATAAATTAATTTTTACCGATGAAATTTTCTATTTAATCATCTAAACACATTCTCTACATATAATGACAACTTTTAATTTTACATTTTATTTTCAATGGATATGATCTTATTAAATAATTATTTTTTATTTTCCATATGATCATGTCTGTGATTAAAAAATATTTTGGAAACCAGTTTATCTTCCACGTGTTATACAATATTTTAATGGTAAATAAAAACTATTCATTTCATGTGATATTCAATGATGAAATGATAAAATTATTATGAGACCTATCTCTTTTCGATATGATATGATGGGATTAAATGTTGATGAAACCAAATTAATTTCACTGGTTATGATAATATAAATGTTCTATGATATATTTCCACACATAAATATATTTTACATTATGAGAATATTAGATCCTATATGTTTAAAAAATTAAATTGGTAATGTTTCAAATCTTGTGAGATAATAATAGGAAATATGTTGATGTGATTGATCCATTTTGGGAAATTGGTGTTAATTTAATCACTCTGGGAAATTAGTGTGCCCAAATCCCCAATGGAAGAAATATTTTGAGTAATTGAAGACTATTTTGTTGTTCTTGTTATTAGAACATGAAATAAGATATTTTATTCAATATTTGTGATGTTGACACACATTTATGGAAAGAGTTTATGGTTCATGATTTCTTTATTATTCATCAACCATATGGTCTATGTTTTCTTAAATTAAAATGCATTAGTGTAAGAATAAAGTCAATGATCATTTAAATGTTGGGTGAAATATGTTAAATGTATTTTTAAGGATTTTATACCATGGTTTTTATCTTATTCATTCATATGATAATTGATTTATATCTCCTTTATTTACCCAAACTCATCATGTATGTTCACCAATTATTATAATTCCATCCCTAGGATAAAAATAATTGTTGAGGTCGGTTAATCAAAAGAGGAGTTCCAGTTTTGAATATCACTATGGGATATTTTAATGATATTTCAAAAAATAAGTTGATTATGTACCAATATTGGAAGAAACAAAAATATTATTGTCCTCAATATTCTATTTGGATAATGTATTGAATATTTTTAAAAATTATTTAATATCTTTATATGAAAATCAATGGTCTCTATAGTCGATATCAAAGGAATTTTTTTTCATTTGGATATTAGAATAAGAAAAATTTAGTGAAATCCAAAGGGACACATGTATTGTTATGTGTACTTATATGTCAATGAATTAGTCTCAGTATTTATGGGTATATATAAAAATATTTATTAATTTTGGTAAATAATAGAGTTAGATGTTTCAATGAAATTTCATTCATCTACGAGTTATGAAAATATATCTGGCTATAAAATAGAGGTGTCTATGGGTAATGACTATGATAAGACAACATTTTTTGGACTCAATAATTACCCAGTGAAAGATAATGGGCATTTATTCACATATGTTCAGAAACTCCTAGGGGACATGCTTTATAAAATAAAAAACACATTAAAAATCAAATAAAATATTTAAATTGAAGGTGACTATGAATGACCAAATATATGTTGATGTATGTTGTAAAAAATGTGTCATTATTTAGACATCCTAGATGTTTTTTTCTTGATTATGTGGTTATGATTAATTTTTCTCACACTATACATTCTAGTATTATTAAATGGTTTGAAAAATAAATAATAGTGTAAATTTGAAATCAATAAAAATAATAATTTTCTCCATCAAAAACCAAATTTTATGGGAGAAATAATAAAAATTCATTTTGATATTCTATATAAAAAATATTAATAATTTAGTCATGGTGAAATTACTAGACAAAAATTTATAAATTTTTTTTTGAGTCCTCCATGAGGAACCATGAACCTTTTTTATTTTTTATGTGAGACACTAGTTGAGGAGAAATGGATCAATACAACTGAAGCAAATTTTTTCTATTTAGTGTTTTTGTTAGAAAGAAGTCATTTTGATTTTTTTTGTCTTTATGTTGAATAATATAAAACGTGGAATCATTCATGGAATCTGATATAAAAATATTAAATTGAATCTATTTAATAGGAAGATTATATTGGGGGTAATTCTCTATATGTACATACCTCCTGTTATTAAAAAAATGGAAATAATTCATTAAACATGATAAATGTATTAGAATATATTGGTACCAACAGAGATAATTTTACAAGATATTCTATGTACTCTTCTAGTTTAATTTTCAGCCCTAAAAAATTGACTTTTTTTTTGGTACCCAAGAACATAAAATATAAAGGATTTGGATATAATATAAATACATAAAAATGAATAAGTAATATGATGTGAGATTCAAATCTAAATTTTTATTCCCAATATTCATATGGTTATGAATATACAAGGTATATTGAATCTTATGAATACAGAAATAGTGGATTGAAATTCCAACCATTCACAAGATAGAATTGTGTAAAAATTCATCAAGGGTATTTCATGAGAGGAATAAATGGGTGATTTAAATTTGAAAATGATGTTCATAAATCCAAATACTATCAAAATTCGATAAAAGTTATAGTAATGAAAATATAGTAGATGTGTATGGGAAAAAACCAAAGACATTAAATCTACTATTTTATGGTCAAGGAGTTTGGTAATTATGTGAATTAATTCAACAATCCAAAGGATAACGTGGATGATAATCCAAAACAACCTATGATGATAAAGGGAATAGAGAGACATTATGAAATTTTAATTAATGATGTGAATCATGATAATTAGAAGACACTTTAACTCAATTATTTGTAGGATAATTTCATGTTTGATTTTTTATGATTGAAAAATATTTATTTCTCACAATTTGATTTTTTTGATGTCGTATATGATTATAACGATTTATATGGATTTCGGAATACTGAAATCACATTTCATATTCTATTAGTACAAGGATGATCTAGATATTATAGATATTTAATATTTTATGGGATAAGGTAATATGTAATGTATAAAGGGTGAAATATAATTTGGATGAATATATGTGTAAATGGAATTTTATCTTATGATTTATTAATACCATCATGAGTTTATGAGTTTAAGGTTAAATATAATTTCAATGTCATTGTCACCCCTAGAATGTTTTTACGGTAATTTTGGTTATTTAAAAGAATCAGATGAATATATGATCATGGTATCAAAATATGGTTATGCTACAATTATTATATTATTTAAGATATATAGGGCATTAATTTTGTTATTTATTTTGAGGGATATTGCTACCATTTTATGAATTATTAATTTTGAAATCATAAAAAATACATCAATTTATGGAAGGGTTTAAGATGACATTTTCATATGGTTTTGGAGATTAACGTATTACAATACAATATGATGATTTATCTATTTTTGATTACTATTAATGAATTTTTTAAAAAAATGATTGAAATATTGACTTATCATTCTATTATTAATCTAGTTTGGTTCCTCACATATTAATAAAGTTCACCTCTTATGGTATGAGATGAAGTGAATATTAATCAATGATCAACAAATTGATTAATTCCTTCTCATTAAATAAAAATTTATCTAGAAATAAAATTTTAATATGTTTTTTGAATATAAATTACCCAAAATTCAAAAAGAGATATTGAAATAAAATGTTGTCATGTTATAATGTTTTTATGACATCAATATACTTTTTATCACCTCAAATTTATAGGGATTTTTTTGTATTATGTGTTCTATTTCAACTATCATTTTTTGATAAATGACCTATATATAACTTTGTAAGTATTTATCATTTTATTCCATGAAGATGATTACACATACCACACATCTTCTTCTGTTAGTATAAAAATTATGTATTATTGAATATGGATTTTGAACATCACATTTTCTTTCTCAGTAGGATGTTTTAATAAAAAAATTATGATAAGGTTATCTATGATGGAATTTGAAAATGATAAAAACATTTGGATAAGTGAAATTCATAAATTAATATTATATTTAGTGGAGTAAAATTTAACACCCTAGTATTTTGTGAAATATATTTCATTCCAAAAAAATTACATAATTATATTTTTCCAATAGGTGAAATATATAGTTTTATATTGTTAGATAAAAAACTATGCCCTATTGTGTCACCTGAAATGCCTTGTTTCTGAAGTGTTAAACAATGCATTGATTTTATCATTCATTATAAGAAAAAATATTATGTATATATTTTTTATAGATAACACCACGATAGAAGGAAATGTGGCTGATTTTTATGAATCTATTACATAATATGATAGTTATAACCCAAAAATTGGAATGGTGGTAATTATTTAAGCTATCATAATTAAATAAGTATATATATATATAATGAATTCATTTAGGTAAAAATAATTAAATATAGAAACAAAAACTATTTAAAATTAACAGTTTTCTTCTTTTGAAAACATATTTTTATGTGACAACACATTTTAAATCATTAAATTGAAAAGAAATGATGAATTATTTTAATGTTACAAATTAATTATATATTAAATAAATTTTTTAAAATTAATTATATATATTTTTATGACCTAGTATTGGAAAAAAATATCTTAAATCAGTAAAAAAATATTTTTTCCTTTCAAATCGTTTTGTTTCTTTTTTGTACCCATACTTCAAAATTAAATTTTTAATCATTTTGGATGATTAATTTTTTGGAAATATTCATATCAAGGATCAACATATTCAAATTATTCAACGACATGTTTTTTATTATTTTTCTACAAATAATGATATATTGATGAATATTTATTAATAATGAGTTTCAATTCAAAACTCACTTTCTATTACTTTAATTATAAAATTAAATTAAATTTTAAATAGGGTTTTCATGAAAATATATTTGAATTATTCCTCAATTTATTAAATTTTCTTTGTTTGAAAAAATTTCATATTTAATATTTATATAAGAACATTGTAAACCTATGAGAATTTCCCCTTTGAAATATGGTTTTTCATCATCCGAGGAAAAATGATTTTATATTAAATTTTTCAACAAATAAGACTTCAAATTTTAATAAATTGATTCTATATTTCAAATAAGAATATTTTTTATTTAATAATATGGTTAACTCCATTTTTTAACCAAATAATAATGAAACTAGTAGAAATTAATTATCATGGTTATGGTAAAAGTGGATTCAATAGGGATTAATCAACGAAGATATGTGTTGGAATTACAATAAAACATGAAAATTTACTATTTATAGAAATATTTTAATATCATTATTCCCTAGGAATAATAGCCACCCAACCACATCAAAGCACAATCACAAAATTACACAATTATGGTAATGTATTTTAGTAAGCACATTGAGGATTAGGTACCCCACACTAATTCCCACTTGTTAAATTCTCATAACCTAATGAAATATATCTGAGCACTTCCACAATATTATACAAACTCAGTGTCACAAACCACCCACACACACATGAGCCTTTCTTCTAGTCCAGTAACCTAGAAAAACAAAGGTCAACACATCCCAATGCATATACACCTGGGCCACAACCAAACCACACCCCACCCAAAGATATTTTGGACATAATTATACCTTATCTCGAAGAAAACTACTATATTACACCACATTTAATTCTGTAAATAGTTGGGAAATAAAACCTCTCACATAGACCCCTGGCACCCACATCAATACCATATCATGCCTAAAGAGTCTTGGGATACTAATACCTAAAAGAGGGAGATGGGAAGAGACAGTTACCATCCATCCATCCTCCTACTACAATGTTGGGAAAATACACCTTCCCAAATGACAATGGAGGTGTTTGGAACATAGTGCACAACTAGGGTATTTTGCATATATAAATAAAAATAAATGAAACAATTATATACATGTAGGTATTTATCAAACACTCAGTCCTACATATATGTTTTAAAAAACTATAAAAAAGAAACATTTTTTCAACCTCTAAATGCATAATAGTAAAACAAGAAAAATTCAATTCAAAACCACATGAAAATCATGTAACCTATTATTATTCTCTATATAGAAATCCATTTAATCATTCCATCACTACCAGTAAATCGACGATGAATAGATCACCAATCAGTACACAGCCAAAGAAAAATATAGGATGATTGACCATGGTCAAATAACTCCCTTAAATTTAAGACACATCATTCATGATGTTATTAATGGCCAAGAACCCCACCAATCACACCCATCATCATTCTACAAAGATGATTTTCCTAATCCCTCCTAAAAAAACTAACACCCAAAACATATCCAAACCCCAAAACACATCTCATAAAAACCAAACCCAATATCCCCAATGTATAACTACACCACACCCATAACACCTAGAATCATAAACATAGAAAAACACTAACCAGATTCCTCATTTCTCAAAAACAACCCATCAGTTCAAAAATAAATCAATCTGAGATCCTAATACACTAATACACAACCTGAACCACCCCATAAATACAAGGAAGAATTAAACACACACACATAGAACATAGCCACACCACACATGAAATTTCATATTTACATTTTGAAAACACTTGATCATTAATTCCACTTTGATAATTCATGGTTATCATAGAACAAGTTCTGTAACACCCCAAAAATTCATAGTGTGTTATTTTCTTTAAAATAATTCAATAGCATGCACTATAAGTTACACCATGTTCGAGCACACCATGACCTACAAAACTAGTCGTTCAAAAGAATTTAGGAATAGTAATAACTGAATTTTGAAATTTATAAACTCCATATAATTTTAGAAACAATATTATGTGTTTATTATACATAATATAAGAACAAATTTATTTTTTCATATAAAAGAATTATTTTTCAAAAAATAAAATTTTACCTGCGTCTAATGCAAAACCAATTTCAAAACTATTATTTGACAATTTAATATAATTAATTAAATTAAATTAAATTTTTCTTTATAATTGGGTCATCAAATTTTATTTTCAATAAATTTTTGGTACATTACTGATAACTTTCAAATTTTGATTAATACGGAAAAATAGTTAATTATAATTTCATTTTTTTTAATAAAAATATTTTTTAGTTATAAAATATGCATTTGAATGGTTTGGATGTATAAATGGATTATATTTTTATAATTTAATTAGATTTAGGTCATTATATGGAATTTCAAATTTAAACTGGATATAAAAAAGTGACAATCCTTTAATAGTTTTTATATTTTAAAAACATGCTTTCAGTTTTAACAAAAGTAAATAATTTTAAATTAATTTATTCCACTTCAATGATTTGAATTTTGAAAAATTGATTCCATATTTGGAATCAGGAGGTCCAAATTGTGTATATAGGTAACTTTTATAATTATACATTATGAATATTTATATTAGTAAATATTTTATTTACCTTGGTTAAAGGGTAAATCTTGTAAATTAGATTAAAAAATAATATTATAATAATATTAAATTACCAAATATGTTTCAAATTATTATTGGTGGATACATGTCGGAAAATTGGCATCCTTGGGATTATTTTGGGACCCTATGGTTCACTTGAGAGTGATAATGGTACTTCATATTAATTAATTTAACGTAATGACAAAAATGACATAAAAATATATCATTTATTAAAAAAACATTGTAGGGAGTTTTATAAGTTTTATTTTAGACTATTAATACTAATTATAAATATGGAAATATTTCTTACATTATGATATTTTATTTATAATTTTTAGATATTAAATAATTTAATTTATTTATGACACAATGATGACGGAGTAATTACCTTATTAATGAAAGAATCAAATAAATGATATTATATATATTAAAATAATTATAATTTCAAAGATTTTAGTACATCAAATAATTTTCATGGTGAATATGAAATTTTAGTAGTAATTAAATGTATTTTTTTCTAAGAAAACATGCTGTTATGACTTTTAGGAAAAACAGAATACCAAATAGTATCAAAATTGACATAAATGAGACATTAGAACAAATACTATATCATTGAATTATATAATAGTACTAAAAATATAATATTGGCCAATGTACTCATATAATGATATATATGTCATTAATGATCCACATGGGGTTCTCTTTGTATTTTTAATGTTAATATGTTAACCATATTATATAAAAATACAAGGAGACATGGTAAATGTTAAATTATTTAACTAAGAGATAAATCTAAAAGATAACGTTATAATTGTTACCTAAACTTGTCTAAAACCTATTTTTTAGAGGTTTTCAACCCATAATCACCTTATATTCTAAATAAATCAATTTTCAGCCATTATACATTGAATATATTTTTATTATAAGATAATATTTCAATGTTTTCTTAACGTGACTGTCATCTATCTTATAAAAGGGTACTTCCACTTCTCTTAGTTTCACACATCCAAATCCATTTTTCTTAGCCAAACCCTACCCTAATATCCTCCCATAATCCCTAAAATCAACATAGTTTCCATACATTGATCATAAATGAAGCCAAACGAGCACTTTTAATCAATTTAAAACGAAACAGCCAATGAAGAGGTAATAATTTCACCACCCTCTTTCATGTTCTTTATTCTTCCACATCCACTTTATTTTTTAATATTTTCATAAAAAAATAATAAATCCAGTACCTAATACATACTATGATTTTATTATAAATATTTTATTACCATATTTGTTCTTATATGCATCCTATTAATGATAATGTCACCATTTGTATGTGCGTATGGCTTATAGTCTCCACGTCGTGGTGTAGATTCTTATTAAAACACTTAATTATTTGGATGGGTATAATAATAACTATAAATGATTTAAATAATAAATTTAAAATGATAATTATTATTTATATAAATGATATACCATCCAATTACATAGGATTTCACCATCAATATAATGATATTATCTTTCGTGTGAATGTACTGATTGTCGTCTCCACGAATAGGATGAGATTCATTCTCCATCATAATAATGAAAAAATAATTTTAATTTTTTGTTTAAAAATAAAGTTATGAACATAATATAATTCTTTATATGAATCAAATACATCATATTCATAACAAAAAAGGATTATTTAACCATGTATATAATGGAAAATGAATCAGCTAACACCCGAAACGATGATACTGATAAAATATTATTAACAAATCAATATTAAAAGTTCACACATGATAAAATATTTATGTATTTGGTTCTTGAATAATTTAATAACAACTATTTAACCATTAAACAGGAGGTTAACCTATCCTATACTAAGTAAAATTACAATGATAGGGGTTTTTTTATCTCACATTTAATTTGGTGAGATTTCCATTGTTCGCCACTTATTTACTACATATGGTGTATTGTGTACTGCCCTTTGATATATATTATCACCATTATCTATATAGTCATGGTATTTTTTGGTTCATTATATGGTTATTAATTTTTGGTCATACAACTCAATTGATTACAACATGGTAAGGTGTTTTTATATCACTTCTTTTTTCTTGGATATTCATGCTATATTATCATAATTTCCATTTCTGTGGAGTATGTAATGCACATGATTGTATTAAATATGTAATACAATTTAATTTATAGGTATTTACATATTTGTTGTTTGATTGTTATTTTATCAGGTTTATGGTTTCTATGTCATGAAATTGCTAAGAAAATTCATAATTTTGATTTCCACTCATTTGGTTTTAAGAAAACAATATGGATTAATTTATCAAAGATTTTTTGTGAAATAACAATTTATTTATTTATGTAGTAATTTCAAATCTCCATTGTGTGGATATTATTTTATATACACATAATCACTCCATTTATAAATTCTCAAGTCATCCATATGAACTTGATAAGAGTAATATTTACCAAATTTTTAGTCATTGAGTTAAACATCCAGGTCATTGGTGTTGTTGTTACATGAATATGTGCGAATGTACTCTAATTTTTTAAAATTGAATATCCAATCATATTTACTTTATTTATATTTTTTACACATAATTATTTCATTTATTTACCCTTAACTAAAAGATACGGTCTTTATAAGCGATTTCATCACAACTTACATTCCATTAGAACATCTTTTTTGTTTGGTGCCGATTCATTTTTAATTGGTTTATATACTATACATTGACATAATATATAATGAATAAAATTATTCCCATGATATTATTAATTTTGGATTACCTCAATTATATTAATTCAAGTGTCTCTCATTTTTTAGGAACTCTTACTAAAATATCATTATAAATGTTTTAATAACTTATTCTTCTAAATCATTTTCATTAATGTACATTTTTTAAAAATGGGTTTTATGTATTTATTTATAAATACATTAATGTTTTAAAATTAAATTTTCCTTTAAATGTTTCAATGTGGTATGGGGAGATTTTAATCAAAAGTATTTTTGAAACAACTTCTTCATAAATATTGACAGTTTTAAAAGTTTTCAAGAGAAAGGAGGATATTTATCTAAAATAGTTTTGATGATTGTTTTAATCTATGTCAATATCCATCATTGTTCTTGATTGAGGTTAATTAATTATAATTAAATCTTCCATATTTTCTGGAATGAGTTATTTTTTACTGTGGATGGGATATTTTTATTTCATTCATGGTTTATGGTTTAAGTATTGACATTTAGTATGAAAGTTTAACACAAATGTTATTGTTATGTTACAACATTTTTATATGAGGAATGAATTGGAATTAGTAAGTGACTGGTGGAGACTGCCATATCATATCACTGCATTGGTAGGTCTTATGAGAGAAACTAGTGTCTTGGAACAAGGCCTCGAAAAAATCTTATTTGTAGTCTTGGCACTATACCTTGACAATGTGGTTATGAAGTCTGGCATTATGCATTACATCATTATGAAATTGTCTAGTGATATTACATGTGATTATATGATGAGTAAAATATCCATGTTTGTATGTAAAAGGAACAATTTTATTTTTCATTGCCATATTAAGATGAAGTTTATGTTTAAATGTTTTGTGTTCTTGTCTTATACATTGCATTAAATGTTAATTCTTATTTATGATAGTTTCTGCTATATTGTTATCTTTACTGCGAATCTGAGCTCACCCATTTCTTATGTTTTATTTTTCCCATGATTCAAAGAATTATATTACAATTAAACTTTAGGTATATGTTAGAGTATATAAGAGTGTATATAGGGGAAACAATGTTGTTTTTTTATTTCATGATGTAATGTAATCTTATGTATGTATATAGTACTTCAATTTCCACTAAACTAAGTGGTCAAGAGAGACATGATATCTTGTATCATGAAAAGTTTATGTAATAATGCAACAAATTCCTGAAACTGGGGTTGGGGCTTTACATTTGGTATTAGTGGATGTTTAATAAAAACCTTGGAAGCTGGATTTTGAAAAAATAACTGATTAAAGAACACTACCCTAATATAGACATTGAGGATTAGTATAGAAGAACACCCAAAAAAAATTGTAATGTAATTATTATATGGGGTTTTCAAGAAATACATCTATGTCTAGATATGAGAAGGTAGAGGCGGTACATGACCACATGTACCTAGGAGTGAAAACTACGACAAAGAGTTTCTAGCTTGACCTGGGGTATCTGTGTACACGACAACGTTCCTTGTTTCAAACATGGTTACGACAATCCGGGGGGGAAATGATTTGGAAAATTCAAATTTTATATACCAATTGATTGGAAATATTTTAATATAATATGTGAATAAATAAACAGGGTTAATTCTAAAGATCATTGGGTTGAAAATAATGTGTTATGTTATTCTTAAAAGGATTTTTTGACTCCCATTATTCTTTCTTGTGTTTGTTAATGGATTGATTCCATGGAAGTCATATTAATATATAACATTATGTACAAGGTTAGAATGGTTGTGGAAATGAGCAACAAAATGAAATTTTGATAGGTGTAAAAGATATCGTGTTCATACAAAATGAGTTTTCTAAAAATATTATCAGGAACATATATATTAACCAATTCCAATACTCATAAATGAAGAAAAATGCGGTGAATGATAAGATATCCAGTAGTGGAGAACAATGAGAAAAGAATGATCAATTTTTGGTCAATTAGGATATATAAAAGCAGAAACCTAGAAAAGTGTCTCAACTGAACAATGATATTGATTTTGTATGGGAAATAAGGATATAAAGAAAAATTTTACAAGGAAACCTGAAGAGTACTTTAGAACAAAAAAAATGATCCCATGAATCCATTTATAGTAATTTTCCATAAATGTAGGGACCTGATCATTACCCGAGTGAAATAGCTATTCTTTATAATAACCTCTTGTTCAGGGAATATCCTATGTGAAATAAATGGATGGAAAAATTTTTATATGTATTAGTGCTCATAGATGATGGGATTACATTGGAATAATTTTCTCTTATATGTGTAACCCTACAGTTTGTTATGTGAAAATTCTATTTTAGGAATAATTATATTTTCTTTTATAGTTATAAATAAACATTGGGGTTTATATTATCTTATAATTTTTCAAAATTATATGTTATTATATTTTGGAATGAAAATGTGAGGTATGAGATAACATTTGTGATGAAATTATGTTATATTTATTTCAATGAATTTTTCTCAGTTAGGGAATGTTATAAAATGTAATTTATGAAAAAGGAAAACATATTGACCCTGTGAAAACCCTCCATGTCAGATAAAATGGGAATCAAAATCACAACCATAGTATGATTGGGATTTATCACTTACCACTGGATTATGTGATGTCCCATGTTAGTGCGAATATTTATTTTTAGTTAAATGATTTTATTGATCAATAATAAGTTTATTTTTGATATTATGTCTTATAATATATATATACTAATATAGGAAAATTATTTGGTTATTAAGTGATAAATGTAATTTTGGAAGATGTTTTCTCTATTGGGATCACTATATGATAGTGGAAAATAGAATACTATGATATTTTATCTATGTAGTAATGGTGGAATTTTTACGTTTTTATTGTGGATTTATAGTGATTTGGGTTATTTAGGTAATTGGTTAACCTATAATAGATAATATGTGATTAGGATAATAAATTTATGTATGTGAATTTAAGACTTCTCGATGTTATTTGGATATACAATTTGATGTGAAATATTATGTAATCAAATAATTCTATGTTTTGGTGTTCAATTTTATTTTGGGTTATATTTAAGGATTTTAAGGACAAATTTTTATTCAATGATATTTTTTGAGCATTGGGTATTGTATGTTTAATTGTTATAATTAAGATTATTGTTTCATTCCATAATGGATTATGATTTTTTATGATCATAATATCTTGTAATAACCATTTTAGTTTTGGTTAATCTCTATATACAATGTAAATATATTGTTTATCATTTGTGGATCATGGGATTATCTATAGTGTTAATATAGCACTTCAGGTGTGACCAAGTCATATTAAATACTCATCGTTTGAAAAAATATATTAATTGCTGGTATAAATTTTATAATGTATGAAACAATACTTAAAATGTAAGTATATAACTTTATTTCATAGTCAATATCATAAATAAATTCCACAACTTGATAAAATTAAACTTAAATAAAAAATAAGTGTTGTTTGGTTAGTTTTCTTTCTAGGAAACATATGATCATTTATTTCATCACATGTTTTTGGTTTTATTGTCATTAACATTATCCATATCAAGGTTACTATCACTCTCCATCAGAACATGACAATTAGTTTATCTTCCATATCCATGGTTTCTTAAATGGAATCCATTTATTGGTTATTTCAGGAGACCATTGTACTTCTCTTTCATTATTTCAATGTGATAGTTTTATTGACTCTTTTTTCCGATGTGGGAATTTCAATGAAGTAACCAAGCCCAATTTCAAAATTTCAAGGATTCATTTTCCAAATTGGTTGAAGAATTTTACACCCCAAGATTTCATAGTATGTTATTCTCTTTAATGTAATTCAATAGCTTGCACTAAACACAACACCAAGACTGAGATTACCACGACATACTATACTCATCGTTCAAAAGACGTCATGAATTGTATTACTGAATTTTCAATTTTATATACCACATATATTTTTAGAATCAATATTATTTGATTCATATAGATAATACAAAAACGAATTTATTTTTTCAGATAAAAGAAGTATTTTCAAAAAATTCAATTTTACATACTTGTAATGGAAAACCCTTTTTAAAACCAGTATTTGAAAATTTTATATAATCAATTTCATGAAATTAAATTATTTTTTTAGAATCAGGAAAAAAAGTCAAATAACATTTTGGTACTTTTCTGGTAACAATCATATTTTGATGAATTTGGAAAAATACTAAATATTAATTGAGAAAACATTTTTAATAAAAATAATATATATGGATAAATTATGAATTTGAATGATTTGGACATATAATTAGATTAAATTTATATCATTTAATACATTTCAGGTAATTGGATTTAATATCACATTTTAACTAGACCTAAACCAGTGTCAATCATTTAATAGTTATTATTTCATAAAAACAACCTATTTTTAATATTGTGAATTAATATTAAATTAATGTCTCCCACTTTTGTGTTTTGAATTTGGAAAAATTGACTCCATATTTGGAAACATGATGTCCAATTTGTTTGAATAGGTAACCTTTATTTTTAGACATTATTAATATTTACTTAAGTATATATTTTATTTACCATGGTTAAAGGGTAATTGTGGTAAATTAGGGTAAAAAAATAATATTATAATAATATTAAATTATCCTAAAATGTATCCATTTCCAATTGGTAGATACATGTCTATCCATGAGAATACATGGGTCGATTTTGGGACCCCATGGGTCTACTTGAGTGTGATAATGACGCTTTATATTAATTAATTTTAAGTAACGACAAAAATGACATAAACATATATCTTTTAGTAAAACAATGTTTACCTGGGGTTATATAAGTTATTATATGGAATATAAAAACTCATTATAAATATAAGAAATTATATAAAAAATTTTATTTTATTTCTTATTTTTATACTTTAAATAATTTAATTTATTTATGACACAATGATGGTGGAGTAATAACCTTACTAATGATAGAATAAAATAATAAATATTAAAATAAATATAATTTCAATGTTTTTAGGACTTCCATGAATTTTATTAGAGAATATGAAACTTTAGGGCTGATTCAATGTATTTTTAGTTGTAAAAATTATTTAATCACTTTCACAAAATACTAAATACCAAATAGTATCAAAATTGACCTAAATGAGTTTTTAAAACAAATACAATATAATTAAATTAACTAATAGTCATAAAAATATATGGTCATCCAAAGGACTCATATAATGATATATATATGTCATTAATGAACCACTTGGGGTTCTCATGGCATTTTATTGTATGTTTATTAACCATATTATATAAAAATACAAGGAGACATTGTAAATGTTAAACTATTTAACTAAGAGTTAAATCTAAATGTTAAAGTTAAAATGGTAACCTAAACTTGTCTAAAACCAATTTTTTGATAGTTATTCGAACCTTAATCCTATTTTATTCTAAATATATAATTTCTGATGCATTATAAAAATAATATAATTTTATTATAAAATAATATTTCTAGGTTTTCCTAAAGCGACCCCCACCTCTCTTATTAAAGGGTACTTCCACTTCATGTAATTTCACACATCCAAAGCCATTTGGATCTACCAAAAACTACCCAAGTATCCTCCCAACACCCATAAAATAAACTTAGATCCCATACATTGATCATAAATCCAACCAATGGTGCCCTTTTGAACAACTGAAAAGGAAACACCCGAGGAAGAGGTAATAATTTCACCACCCTCTTTCAAGTTCTTTTCTTATTCAACATCCTCTTTATTTTTTTTTGATTCCATAAAAATTTAAAGACTCCATTACCTTCTACATACTATGATGTCATTATCAATATTTTACAATCATATTCTTTATTATATCTATCCTATAAATGAAAAAGTAACCATATGTGTGTACGTACGACTTACCGTCTCTATGTCGTGTTGTAGTTTCATATATAAACACATCATTATTTGAATTGATCTATTAAAGGGTATAACTTATTTAAATAATAAATTTAACATTATAATTATTATATATATATGATATAACATCAAATTACTTATGATTTTACCATCAAAATAATGATATTTTCGCTCGTGCGTATGTACAGATTGTCGTCTCCATGAACACAATGATATTATTTCCCCATCATAATAATTCAAGAATAATTTAAATTTTATGATTAAAAATAATGTTAATGAACATAATATCATTTAGTATATGAATAAAATACATCATATCCATATTAAACGTGGCTTACGTAACCAACCATATAAAGGAAAATGAATCTGATAACACCCGAAATGTTGATACTACTGAAATATTATTAAAAAAGAAATATTAAAAGATCATATATGGTATAATATTTATCTATCTGGATCTCTTAAAATTTAATATCTATGATTTATCCATTATAAATGAGGCTATCAATCTATATATAAATGAAAACTACAAGGTAAGGGGTTTCTTGTCTCACTTTCAATTCTGTGAGATTTCAATTCATTGCCACATATTTATTTAATGTGCTGGATTATATACTTCCAATTGATAAATATTATTAGGATTATTTTTATATTCATTATACTCTGTGATTAATTTGTTTCTTATTAACTTTTTTTCATTCTACTTTATTGATTACAACATTGTAAGGGGTTTTCATCTAACTTCTTATTTCTGTGAGATTCATGCTACATTACCACTATTTCATTTAGTGGGGTGTATGTAGTGCCAATGATTGCATTCATTAAGTTATTAATTTTTTATGGGTATTTATATCTTCATTTTATGATCCTTATTTAATGGGTTTTATGTTTTTTAAGACACCAAATTTGTAAGGGAATTTCTAATTTCGATTTCCACTCATTTGGTTTTAAGAAAACCTCATTGATTATTTTACTACATGATTATGTGTGAAATTACTATTTATTTATTTATTTAGTAATTTACACCCCCCTTTGTGTGGTTATTCATTTATTACACATAATCACTCGATTTATAGCTTCTCAATTCAAGGAAATGAACTTTTTAAGAGTATGCATAACTCAATTTTCATTCATTGAGTTAAACATCCAACTCATTGGTGTTGTTGTTAGCAGAATATGTGTGAATGTCTTATGATTTTTTTCACTGATATCTAATCATATTTAGTGTATATATATTTTTCACACATAATTATGTCATTGATTTATCCATAACCTAAAGATATGGTTTTTATAAAGGATTTCATGTCAACTTATATTACATTGAGTATTTTTTATTGTTATGTGGCAATTAATATTCTTTTGGTGTATATACTGTACTTTGATATAATTTATCATTAGTCCTTTTATTCTTATAATATTATTATGTTTTGATTACCGTAATTTTTTTTCAAGAATCTCCCATTTGGTTCGGAACTCTAACAAAAATAAAATTTTAAATGATTTATATTATAATATTGTAAATCGTTCTCATTAATGTCTATGTTTAAAATATTTTTTTAAGGATTTATTAATAAGGAAATTTATTTTTTAAAATTAAAATTCAATTTAAATGTTTCTATGTGGTATGAGACAATTTTATTAAAAAATATAGAATAAACTTCTTCTTTATAAGTAGTGATACTTTTATATGTTTTCATAAAATTGGGATATTTCTCTCAAATAGTTTTTATGATTATTTTCATCTATGTCTATATCCATCATTATTATTGATTGAGGTTAATTTATTATAATACAATCTTACATATTGTATTTAATGAGTTATTTTTTACAGTCAATGTTCTATTTTTATATCATTCATGTTTTCTGGTGAAGGTATTGAAATTTTGTATGCTATTTTAATACAAATGTTTATGTTATGTATCTAGATTTTCATATGAGGAATGCACTTGACTTAGTAAGTGATAGGGGGAGCCCACTACTACTCCATGGTGCATCAATTGGTCTCATGAGACAAAATAGTGTCTTAAAAATAGGCATTGACAAAATCTTATTTGTAGTCTTAGCAGAAGACCTTGACTATGTGGTTATGATGCCTGGATTTATGCAATCCATCATTATGAAATTTTTTACTGATATTACATGTGATTATTCAACTTGAATAATATTGATTTTAATAAGTAAATGATATTATTTGATTTATCATTTATATATTATGTTTATGTTTAAGTTTAAAAGGATTGTGTTCAAGTAATATGCATTTCCATAAATGTTAGTTCTTATTTATGATAGTTTTTGTGTTCTTTATATCATTACTAAGAATCTAACCTCACCCATATATTATGTTTTATTTTTACGAGGATGAAAATAAGTATATTTCAATTCATCACCAAGAATAGGCTTTGGGATATGAGAGTGTTAAAATGGGACACAATGATTTTTTATTTCATGATTTAATGTAAATCTTATGTATTTATCTAGTAACAGGGGTCAGGGCGTTACAATAGGTATTGGAGGATGTTTATTACAAATGTACCTAAGAGTGAAAAATATAGAAATGAAAATATTATGTGGGTTTTCCATGAAATACATCCCTGTCTGGATATGATCAAGTAGAAGTCACTCTAGCACAAATTTACCTAGGGGTGAAAACTCCGGCAAGGAATTTCGGGTTTGACTTGGGGTATCTTGGTAAATGACAACATGCCTTTTTTATCTATTGGTTATGACACTCCTGGGGGATATTCTTAAGATAATTCACATTTTCATCACAAACCGATTTGATGGATTTTAATATAAGATGATAATAAATAATCATCGTTAATTCTAAGTAGTTTTAGATTGAAAATAAGGTGTTATGTTATTATTTTAATGATATTAGGACTGAAAGTATGATTTCTTGTGTTAGTCAATGGATGTATTCCCAGGAAGTCATAGTAATATTGAAAATTATGTAAAAGGTTGGAACAGTGGTGGAAATGAGAAATGAAATGAATTGATGATTGGTGTAAAAGATATCATATTCATGATGAATCCGTTTTCCAAAAACATGATCAACATCATATATATTATCCAACTATCATACTTAACAAAGAAGAGAAAGTTCGTGAATGATAAGAGCACTAGCGGTGGAGACCATTGAGAAAATAGCTTAATTTCCATAATCCATGAAATGTGGAAGGATATACCTAAGAAAGTGGCTCAATGGAACAAAGAAATGATTTATGAATGAGAAAGAAGGACATAAAGTAAAGAATTACATAGGAAAAATGAAGAGGAATATGGAAGGAAATAAAAATAATCCTAGGAATCCATTTACAGTTATTTTCCATAAATGTAGGTGACCTGGGAATTACCCGAGTTAATGTCATATTCTATAGGATAACCTCTTGGTCATGGAATAACCTATGTGGAAAAACTTGATGGAGAACTGATTAAAAGTATCAGTTCTATTTGTTGATGGGATTATATTGGAATACTTTTCTCTTGTATGTGTAACCAAGTAGTTTGTTATGTGAAAATAAAATTTTAGGAAGAAATTTCTTTTCTATTATAGTTATAAATAACCATTTATGTTTATATGATCCTTGATTTTGGTGAAATTACATGTTATTAAATTTTGGGATTAAAACGTGAGGATTGAGATAAAATTTTCTATACAATTATGTTATCATTATTTTGATTAATTTTTCTCATTTTGGGAAGGTTATAAAATATAATTTTTGAAAAAGGACAACACATAGACCATGTGACAACCCATCCGAACGGGAAAAGCTGTGGGAATCGAACCCACAACTAGAGTGTTATTGGGATTTACCTCCTACCACTAGACTATGTGAATTCCCTGGTTAGTGTGACTAAGTTTTTTTAGTTAAATGATTTTATTTATCAATAATAAGTTAATTATTAATCTTATATCTTATCAAATGGATATCCTTAGTGTATAAAAATGATTTGGGGATTACGTCATGAATGTTATTTTGGAAAACATTCACTCTGTTTGAAACAATATATTCCAAAGGATAATGGAATACTATGAGATTTTATTTGAGGTATAACGGTGGATTTTTTACCTTTTTATTGTGGATATATAGTGATTTGGGTTATTTATGGAAATGATTAAAAAATAATTGATAATATCTGATTCTATTAATTACATTAATTATGTCACATTAAGAGTAGTCAATGTTATTTGGAGATTCGATTTAATGTTGAAGACTATGTAATCAAATTATTCTATGTTTTCAGTTTCAATATTATATGGGGTTATATTGAGGGATTATAAGGAAAATTTTTTATTGAATGGAAATTTTTGAACTTCAAGTATAAATGGTTTATTTTTAAAAATTAATATTAGTATTCATTTCGCTAAATTATTATACTTTTTCACGATCATCTTTTCTAGTAATAACCCTTTTGGTTTTTGATAATCTCTAATGACCAATTAAATATATCGTTTATCCTTTTAGGATAATGTGATTCTATAGAAGTTTATTCTAGTTCATCGGTTATTTCCAAGTCATCAAGAATACTATTGGTGTGAAAAAAGTTATGTTCGTGGTAGAAATTTTTTAAAGTATGAAACTCTAATTTTTTTAATTGTTGGGGAAAAGCCACATTTATTATTATATAAATTAAAAGACCACTTTTAACTGGATATAGGAAGACCCATTACATAGATCGAAGGCCCAAATTTTTTACCCAAGGGCCATTTTGTGAATAGTACTTGTAACGAACCAATGTTTTTAATGGAAATTCCATTCTTATAAATATGTCACAAAATCACATGAAAGCACAACATAATAAACTACTATGTGATAAGTGACATTTAAGCAAAAGTTTGTAACTTCAGTGTTTGGAATTTTGAAAATCCGGCATACACGGTAGTGTTCAAGATGTTTTTTAGAGCCTAATAAAACAAAAATAATTTTTGATGAATAGTAACCTACCCTAATGAATAGTAAAATACCCTTATGAATAGTGATATATCCTAATAAATAGTAACCTCACCTATGGTGGTATGAAAAAATTATTCATGTTGGAAGGGAGATATACCTATATTTTAGAATGAGTTAATGAATGTTTTAAAACTGGGTTTGATAATAAATTTAAATTTTAATTAAATATTATAATAATCATAATTGTAAAATTATTTTTGAAAAATTGAATTCATTTTTGGATTCTAAACTTTTAAAAAGGGTTAGGGTAAATTTTTTGGATTTTTCTGAAATACTTGAATTTTTGATGAATAGTAGAATCCGATAATTTACAGTAAATGCTAAATAATGGATTAAGTGAGTCTTCAATGATGCTCTGCTGATGTAAGCCCACTTGGTTCGGTGTAACATGATAAATTCACTGTTCTTGGTCATTAAATACTTACTATTCATTGTCTTGGGAAGAAATAATAAATTAATGATTATAATATCAAAAAATCCCTCCTCTCCTCCACTATAAAAACCGCCCTTCACTCCCTCTTCTCTCCACTCCACTCAAGCTCCAAGACTTATCTAAATTATTCCCCAATCTCTCCCCAAGGTCATCCCCCACGTCCAAAACCTCTTAGCCTCCTCAAAATACGAAAACCTCCCCCTTAAGAGGTTCTCAAAGGAGGAAGTTTCAAGAGGTAAATTCCACTTCCCAAATTTGTTCTTTTCTTTTAAGTTCTTTTCATTTTAATTTCTCTCCTCACCTCCCTTCACCAAAATAGTATGATAAATCTAGTAGCATAAATTTACTAGAATTTATTCTTACTAGTGGTAAAATTCATTATCTTATCCCCTTTCCCCACCATTTTATTTGAATGAAATGAAAGAACCGTTTGAGATGTGCTAATTTAGCACATTCAAGGAAAACTGTATATCAATTTTTTTATTATCTTTAATTCTGGTCAGGATAACTTTTGTGTTATGGTTTAACTAGATTTTGATATATGTAATATATCCTATATTTTTTTCTGTAATATTTTGGTACAAATGGAATTAAGTTATAATAAAAGACACATTCTTTGTAATCAAATCCACTGATTAACAAAAACAGTTATCACTAAGGTTATATATATAATAATTCTACATAACTCTAAGTATTCCAATTAAATTTAAAACCATGTAATATCCTTTATATGAACTGAATAATTAAACTTCAATTCTGGACAACCACTTTCGTCTTGCATATAATCAGAACTTGAATATAGGTGAACCGATCTTTTAAATCCAAGTAAACAAACGAGCCCGGACAATGAAATTGAACCTTATAACTAATAAAAAAGTATTTGAATGAAATAAAAAGGGTTATAATAAATAAATTACATATATAATAGGTTCTGTAATTATGAATTAAAAATCCTAATTTATTTATTCAGGAAATTAATAACAAGTGGAGAACACCACCAGATTTGAGGTAAGGGATCCTCTCCTTTTCTCTCTTAATCATGATTGTCCTCTATACTATGCCTTTTTATGTGTACTAGAAAATTCTGGGGTATGTTTTAGAACCTCCCCCATACTTCGTTATGGATTTATATGTGATTTGAATTCCCATTTCTCTCTCATAAATCCCTCTTAATCACACTCGGCACTATGCCGATAAAATCGCAACGAATTCTACCCGAACATTCTGTGTTCATTTGGGTTTCCTTATCATTCTTTCAAAATGGTGCTAGCTTATCTATCTATGTGAGTCTTATTACTTTTGGCTATTTGTAAAATATTCATATATCAGGCCCCTTTCTTCACACTCTTTCCGGGATATACATGATTTTGAATGATTCCCTCCATAGAACATTCTAATAAGCCAAACTATTTTAAGGGGACTCCCCAAATTTTTACCCAAATTTCATGTTCACGTTATCCTATGTTTTAAAAAACCATTGTATTTATAAAATCAGTATTTTTATAATTAAAACCTTCTTTGTTCAATTATGGTTTTATATAAAAGAATGTCATCTTTTCAATTTGAAAAGTTGTAGAGTGTTTTCCTTAAAACCGTACAAAAATGTTTTAATGCTAATGTTTCTAAAATAATTTTTTAATGTTGTTGCTTATATCTGACACAACATAACATGTTATATGTCTATTTTTCCCGATGAATTTCCATGTATATTCTAATACCTTCCTTTCATGGACAATTCTGTGATACCCTCATTGGATATGTTTTATGTCATGATTGTGGTACCCAATTCCTTCAATGCCAAAATTTATGTTTATGTATGGTTGATTATGTATGATTATTTATGTGGAATGATTATTTATATGGCAAGAATATTGTTTAATATGTTCAGATGCATGTTCCCAAATATCTCTCTAATGCATTCGGTAAGGATAAGTCTCATTAGATGCGATGTGAAATGGGATTGGCAGTTAGTCTTGACTGATACCAAAATGGGAAACGAGATTAGAGGTTAGCCTTGTCCCATACAAATGATATTATTTATGATTTTTCCACATTTATATGATTCCATGTTTATATGATCCCTTGATTATATTAAACAATTTCATAAATTTATTGATTTGGATATCATTATGTCGTGCCTCTTAACTCATGTTCTAGAGATGTATCCTTATGTTCATTCCCTTACTAGTCTCTTTAGCTCATCCCTTTGTTCATGTGTTTCCCCAAGGTACCCTATGTAGATGTAAGAGCTCAACGGAATTTTGATTCTCTTTATGGAGATTAAATAATGATTTTTTTTAGTCCCATGTTTTTTGTTATATGTACCTAGTCTTCCAAGACACTAGACTTAAGGATCCTTGTCTTGTACTCTGATGATTAATTGTGCTTAAAATCATGAAGTGTTTAATGTAAAAGGCTTTGGACTCTATAGTTGGTATCAGAGGATGGTCTAGTTATTTTTGGTGATTAAGAATATAGAAACATAGTGAGAAACATAAATATGAGACTATGTATAAGAAAATAGTCATAAATTTTGGTGAGTATAGAGTAACTGGTTTATCAAGAAAATACATCCCTGTGTGGAGACAGGTAGGTAGAGGCTACTCTGGCACAGCTGTATCTAGGGGTAAAACCCGAAAACACCACTTTGAGCTAGACTCGAACGGGAACTAGTGCATGATATTGGACCTTTCTGCACTCTTGGTTATGACACTCCCAATGGATATGCCTTGGTAGATTCACGAGCTTAGAACAAACCATTATTAAGGGACAAAAAAATACCATAAGAATATATGTTGAGAAATAGATCAATATTAACCTAGATATAATCCTACGGAATCACAGGTTAGGATGTACTTCTTCTTTATTTTTTTATCTTTTAATTTGTGAAGTTTCCTTTTTTTTCAAAATAGCTAAGTATTAAATACCTCTAATTATACGTTATTTTTCTTTGTTAATTGTGAGAAATGGAAGCACACGTTCCAATAACCAATGTGATAGGAAATGTGATGATTGCCCTAATGACATGCCTGATGTGATAGAAGTGGGTTCTCAAAACATCATGGCAGTACTTGGTCAGCTGGATTGAGTAATGAATAATAACTTGAATCAAGTGGAACGTCCCCCTCCTCAACGGAAATAGCGAGTTTCCATAGAATCCTTCATGAGGCAAAGGCCTCCAATGATTAGAGGGTCTTCTGAACCCCTCCTCACAGAACGATTGATTAACTCCATTGAAACTATTTTCTATGTCCTCTAGTGCTTGGAAGAAGAGAAAGTTATACTGTAAGTCTATCATTTTGATGGGGAAGCTGGTCAGTGGTGGACACTGATCAAGAATACAAATTCCCAAGAGGAAATTGATTTTATAGATTGGGAGGAATTCAAGAGGATGTTTTCAACAAATATTTCCTTCAAACCCTCCATCTCAAGATGGAAAGAGAGTTCCTTGGACTCAAGAAGAAGTAAGATGAGTCCATCGAGGCATATGAAGCGAACCTTACATGGAATTCAAGGTACACCTCTAGCTTTGTCATGAACACCGAAAGCAAGGTTGATCGCTTCTTTAGAGGACTAAAGCCGAGTCTACGAAATGTGTTGGCAATTCGAGACTTCAACAGCTATGAGGAGATTGTCCGTTGTGCCCTCAAGGTTGAACTATAGATTAGAGAGTCTCAGTGGTTTCATGGGAATATTGACATGAATCAGAAAATAGATAACAACATGGGAGGTTTATCAAAAAAATCCCATGATGGAAAGAATCCTCACATTCCCCTTTGCAAGAATTGCAGGAAGAGGCATCTTGATGATTGTCTCAGGGGAACCAGGAATTTCTTCAAATGCGGAATGTTTGGGTATCTGGCCATGAACTGCCAAAGGGATATGAAAAATCCTGCTAATTTTTAAGTAGAACGGAAGGTTCAGATCATAACTCAGCCCGTAGTGCAGTGTTTTACCTGCAAGGAGCTTGGGCATTATGCGAACAATTTCCCTAAGCTGAGGGTTGTCGGAGGCAATCCAAAACAACCTCTAATGAATCAAGGATGGGAATATGTTATCACTACTACTAAGGTGGAGCCAGAAAATGATATGGTGACATGTATTCTTGTTATTCATTCAATAATAGTGAACAAAATATTTGATTCTGGTTCTATTCATTCTTTCATACATGCAAGTTTAGTATAACTATTCAAAAACCACCTCAAAATTTGGAGGAAAAGTTATCTGTGTGAACATCGAATGGGGAAATTATTGTATCCATGGTTTATAACTCCTCCAAAGTTAATGTTTGTGGGCTGATCCTCTCATAAAATATTATCAAACTTCCTTTAGTGGATTTTGACGCTATCTTGGTCATGGATTGGCTATCATTGTACACGGACAACATCAACTGGTGGGAAAGGGAGATTACACTTCACGTCCTGAAGCATCCTCTGATTCATTACAAGTTCAAGGAGGATGATGAGTCTCCTATAGAATCATCATCTCAAGATTGGATAATGCTTCCTTATGATCATGCATACCTAGCTCAAATAATCGAGACAAAGGAGAGAATCATTCTTGAAGACATGCCCATCGTGAGGGATTACACTGATGTATTCCACGAAGAGTTTCCTAGTCTTACCCCTGACCGAGAGGTTGAGTTCTAAATTGAACTTATCCCAGGATCTCTTCCAATCTCAATGAAACATTACAAAATCTCCACAGTAGAGCTAGAAGAGCTGAAAAAGCAGTTACAGGAGAATATGGGGAAGTGTTTTATACACCCGAGTACTTCACTGTTGGGTTCTCCAGTCCTCTTCATCAAGAAGAAGGATAGATCAATGCGCCTCTGCATTAATTATTGTGAGCCTAATAAAATCACTATAAAGAACAATTATCCCCTTCCACGGATAGATGACTTGTTCTATTTTCTTCATGGGGCCAGTTATTATTCTAAGGTGGACCTTCGGTCAGGATATCACCTACTATAGATGAGGAAGGAAGATATTCCCAAGACTGCCTTTCTAACAATGTATGGACACTATGAGTTCATAGTGATTCCCTTCAGACTCACTAATTGTCCAAAAAATTTCATGGATTAAATGAATATTATCTTTATAGATTACCTCGACAAATTTGTGGTGGTCTTTATTGATGATATTCTGATATACTTCAAGAGCAATGAGGAACATGAGGAGCATTTGGAAACTGTGTTGAAGAATTTTTGAAGAGAGATGATGTATGCAAAGTACAATAAATGTGAGGTATGGATGGAGGATGTATCATTCTTGGTTCACGTTATCACCACGAATGGGATATCTGTGGACCCTTCCAAGATGAAGGCAATTGAAGAGTGGTCAATGCCAACTTCTATAACAGAGATCCACATCTTTTTTGGTCTATTTGTGTATTATCGATTATTTGTGAAGAACATTTCATGATTTTGAATAAAAATGACCAAGATGACATGGAAGGGAGTAATGTTCATCTGGAAACATGAATGTGAAGACTGTTTCAAGGTGTTGAAAAAGAGGCTTATCACTGCGACGGTACTCAAAATCACTTCAAGTGGATAACTCTTTCTATTGTATAGTGATTATTCTAAGAATGTATTATGATGTGTGCTAATTCAAAATGAGAATGTGTTATCTGATGCTTCACGGAGGCTGAAAATAAATGAGCAAAACTATTTGATGCATGATCAGGAGTTGGCAACTATGATATTTGCATTGAAAATCTGGCGGCATTATCTCTATGGAAAAAATGTGAGACATATACTGACCAAAAGAGTGTAAATTATATATTCACATAGAAATAGAATAATATGAGACAATGAAGATGTATATAGATGATCAAGGATTTGGACTGATCAATCCATTACCATCCCGATAAGGCAAACACTGTGGCAGATGCTCTATGTAGAAAGGATCATGCATCATTATCAATGATGAGAATTGAAAAGGATCTAATATTTTTATATTTTCAAAGGATGGACATGGGAATAATTATGGGAGGAACATCATCAATCCATTCCCAAATTATTGCTAAACAGTCCCTCATCGGGAAAATAAAGGATGCTCAAAGGATGGATGTGGAAATTCAGAAAAGGGTGGAAGCTGTTAAAAATGGGAAATCCTCTGATTTCAAAATTGATGAGGAAGGATTTGTAAGATTTGGGACATGATTATGTGTACCATCTGATCTAGAGATAAAGAAGGAGCTATTGAATGATCCACATAGCTCGATATTCTCTATCCATTATGGGAGTACAAAAATTTACTATGATCACTGTGAACTCTTCTGGTGGGATAACATGAATAATGAGATTAAGGAATATATATCAAGGTTCTTGGTATGTCAGTAAGTTAAAGCTGAGTGACAAAAGGCCAATGGTATGATGCAACTATTACCTATACCCATGTGGAAATCGGAAAATGTTACTATGGACATTGTCATGGGTCTCCCAAAGACGTCGAAGGGAAATAATGCGATATGGGTTGTGCTTGAAAGAGTTACCAAGACATCCAATTTCATCTCTATTCGGGAATATCTCTCTATTTAAAAACAAGCAAATATATATGTGAAGGAAGTGGTGAGACTGCATGGAGTTCGACTCTCAATTTTATCTAACCATAATCCAAAGTTCTCATCTAAATTCTGGAGGATCCTTCAACATTCATTGAGTACTGAATTAAATTTCAGCACGGCCTATTACCACCAAACGGATGGCCAGTCTAAAAAGTCCTATTTAGACGCTTGAATATATTCTTAGAGCCTGCTCTATAGAATTCAAAGGAGGATGGGATTAGCATCACCCATTAGTTGAGATATCATACAATATTATCTTTCACTCGAGTATTCAGATGACTCCATATGTAGCTCTGTATGGAAAGCGATGTAGTGATCTAACCTATTGGGATGAAGTTGGAAAAAGAAAGCTACATGAACCCAATATTGTTCAAGAGATGGTGGAGAATTTTCAAGTCATCCAGAAACACATAAAATCTAGTCAATGTTGGAAAAAGAGATATGTTGACAACTGTCAAAGTGACTTGGATTTCGACGTTGGAGATAAAGTCTTCCTTCAAATATCTCCATGGACGAGAGTCATTAAATTCGGGATGAAAGGGAAGCTAAGCCCATGGTATATTGGCCCCTTTGAGATCCTTGACCGTATAGGTGTTTTGGCCTCTCAGCATTAATTTCCACCGAATATGGCTCGATTTCATGATGTTTTCCATGTATCACTCTTTAGGAAGTACAAACCTAATCCCTCACATGTTCTAATCTTAGTGGTGGTGCAGATGGAAGATGACCTCTCCTATGAGGAGCATCCAGTAAAGATTCTGGATCAAAGAGATAAGGTCCTACAAAACAAGACAAACCATCTTGTCACAATGTTGTGGAGGAGACATAAGTTTGTGGAAGCAACATGGGAATTATATTAAGCAATTAAGGAAAAGTACATGCTCTTGTTTTTGTTTTTATATGGAAAACAAAATTTCGAGGGTGACATTTCATTAGGGGAAAAATGTAATGACCAAATGTTTTCAATGGAAATTTACTTCTTATAAATATGTCATAAAATCACATGAAAGAACAACATAATGAAATTCATATTTAAAAGTGACCTTTCAACATAAGTTTGTCATTTCTATGTTTGGAATTTTTAAAATCCGGCATACACTGTTGTGTTTAAGATGCTTTTTGGAGTCTAATAAAAAAAATAAATTTTTGTGAATAGTAACCTACCCAAATGAATATTAAAATTCAATTATGAATATTGATATACCCTAATAAATAGTAAACACGCCTATGGTGGTAAAAAATAATATTCAAGTTGGAAGTACGATATACCTATATTTAAGAATGAGTTGATGAATGATTTAAAACTGGTTTTGATAATAAATTTTTATTTTAAATAAATATTAAAATAAACATATTTAGAATTTTTTTTGAAAAATGGAATTCATTTTTCGATTCTATATGTCAAAAAATGGTTATGTTTAATTTTAGGGGTTTTTCTAAAATACATGAATTTTGGATGAATAGTAGAATCCGATAATTTACAATAAATGCTAAATAATGGATTAATTGAGTAATCTATGATTCTATTCTGATGTAAGCCCACTTGGTTCGGGATCACATGATAACATCACTATTATTGGTCATGGAATACTTACTATTCCTTGTCTTAGGAAGAAATAATAAATTAATGATTATAATATCACGAAATCCCTTCTCTCCTCCACTATAAAACCCCCCTTCACTCCCTCTTCTCTTCACTCCTCTCAAGCTCCAAAACATCACTAAATTATTCCGAAATCTCTCCCCAAGGTCCTCCCCCACGTCTAAAATCTCTTAGGCTACTCAAAATAACAAAACCTCCCCCATAAGAGGATCTCAAAGGAGGAAGCCTCAAGAGGTAAATTCCTCTTCCCAAATATATTCTTTTCTTTTTAAGTTCTATTCATTTTAATTTCATTCTTCACCTCCCTTCACCATGATTGTATGATAAATACAGTAGCAAACATGTACTGGAATGTCTTCGTGATAGTGGTAAAATTCATTATCTTCTTTACTTTCCCCACCCGTTTATTTGAATGTAATGAAAGCACCGTTTGAGATGTGTTAATTTAGCACATCCAAGGACAATAGTTTATCAATTTTTGTTATTATCATTAATTCTGGTCATGAAACCATTTATGTTATGGTTGAACCAGATTATTATATATGTAATCTAACCAATTTTTGTTTCTGTAATCTTTTATTACAAATGTAATTAAGTTATAATGAAAGACACATTCATTGTAATCAAATCCACCGATTAACAAAAAAGGTTATCACTAAGGTTATATATATAATAATTCGACTTCACTCTAAGTAAACTAATTAAAATTAAAACCATGTAATATCCTGTATATGAATTAAATAATGTAACTTCAATTCTGTACAACCAATTTCATCTTTCATATAATCCAAACTTGAATATAAGGTAACAAATATTTTAAATCCATGTAAACAAACGATCCCAAACAATGAAATTGAACCTTATAACTAATAAAAATGGATTTGAATAAAATAAAAAGGGTTATAATAAATATATTACATATAGAAGAGGTTCTAGACTTATGAATTTATAATCCTAATTTGTTTATTCATGTCATTAATAAAAACTGGAGAACACCGCCTGTTCTGAGGTAAGGGATCCTCTCCTTTTACCTCTAAATCAAGATTGTCCTCTATACTATGCCTTTTTATTTTTACTATAAAAATATGGGGTATGTTTAATAATCTCCCCTGCATACATCCTTCTGGATTTATATGTGATGAGAAAACCCATTTCTCTCTCATCAATACCTCTTTTTCACACCAGACACCATGCCGATCAAATCATAATGAATTCTACATGAACCTTATTTGTTCTTTTGGGTTGCCTTATATTTCTTTCAAAATTGTTCTGTCTTATCTATCTATTTGATACTTATGAATTTTGGTAAGTTTTACATTATTATTATATCAAGACCCATTCATTACATTCTTTCAGGGATAAACATGATTTTGAAAGATTCCCTCCTTAGAAATTTCCGATAAGCCAACATCTTTTAAGGGGACTTCCCAAAATTTTACCCAAATTTCTTGTGCACTCTATCCTATGTTTCTTTAAAACCATTGTATTTATAAAATCAGTATTTTTATTATGAAAACCTTCTTGGTTCAATTCTGGTTTTATATAAAAGAATGTCCTCTTTCTAATTGAAAATATCTAGAGTGTTTTCCTTAAAACTGCACAAAAATGTTTTAATTATAATGTTTCTAAAATAATTTTTTTATAATTTCTCATATATTTGACACCAAATACCATGTTATATGCCAATTTTCTCATATTAATGCCCATGTATGTTCTAATCCTTTCATTTCATGGACATGTTCGTGATACGCCCATTGGATATGTTTTATGTCATCATTGTGGTACCCAATTCTTTCCATGGGAAACCTTATGTTTATGTATGGTTGATTATGTATGATTATTTATGTGTAAGGATTATTTATGTGGCCTGAATATTCATGAATATGTTGAGATAGGTGAGCCCATATAGTGCTCCAATGCATTGGGTAAGGATAAGTCTCATGAGATGCAATGTGAAATGGTATTGGCAGTTAGCCTTGACCCGTACCATAATGAGAAATGGGATTGGCAGTTAGCCTTGACCCGTACTAAAGATATTATTAATATTCTGCCACATTTATATGATTCCATGTTTATATGATCCCATTCTTATATTAAACTATTACATACGTTTCATTCTTTGTATATCATTATGTTGGGCCTCTTAACTCATGTACTTGATATGTATCCTTTTGTTCATTCCCTAACTAGGATCTTTAGCTCATCCCTTTGTTCATGTGTTTCCCCAGGGTACCCTATGCAAATATATGAGCTCAAAGGATGTCAGAAGCTCTTTATGGAGATTAATTAAAGATTTTCTCTAAGTCCCATGTTTTATGTTATATATACCTAGTCTACCAGGATACTAGACTTAACGATCCTTAGCTTTTACATTGATGATTAATTATGCGTAATATCATGACATGTTTTATGTAAAAGACTTGGGTCACTATAGTACAACTATAGTACCCGGATTCTACAGCACTGAATAATACCCGCCGCTTCTACAATAACCTTCTGCCACTACAATGCCTGCCATCGCTAAAGTGCCACCAGTGCTACAGTACGCTACTGTATAACTACAGTACCCTATAACCCATGGGTTTTAAACCCACATTTATCATGTAGGATTATGGTGTTTTTACTACTAAGACAAACCCCACAACTAATTAAACTCTACATAAAAAGTACGTATATATTTTTATGTTTTTATTCAATATAATATATAAATTCCACAAATTTATGAAATGGAACTTAAAACAAAAAAACATTGTATGTTTTCTTTTCCTACTCAGAAACCTATGACCATTTTTATCATCACAAGTTTGTGGTTTTATTGTTTTTATCATTCTCCCGATCATGTTTTCTATCACTCCCCATCAAAACATGACACATAGTTTATCATCCAATATTCGAGACTTTTATATATTATGTTTAATTAAATTAAATTCTTCATTAGAATTGGGACATAAAGATCTATTTTTTATAATTTTTTAACTTTTCTGATAACATTCTTATTTTGATTAATACTGAAAAATAATAAATTTTTAATGAAAATAAAATTTTTAATCGAAAAAATTTAAAGGGATACATTTTTCATTTGAATGTTTAGAAATTAAAATTAGATTATATTTTTATAATTTAATACAATTTATATCTTTGGATGTAGTTTCACATTTAAACTTCACATAAACAAGTGTCAATATTTTGATATTTATTATTTTTAAATACACGCTTTAGGTGTTAACAACTAGAATTAATTTTAAATTAATTTCTATGTCTTTTGTGATTTGAATATTGAAAAATGGATTCCATATTTGTTTTCAGGAGATTTAATATGTTTAAATTGGTAACATTTATTTTTAGTCATTAAAAATATTAACTTCTGTAAATATTTTTTTAACCATTGTTAAAGGATAAATCTGATAAATTTGGGGAAAAAATAATATTATATTCATATTTAATTAACCTAACATGTGTCATATATCTATTGGTTAATAAAAGTCTGCCTATGTTAATATTTGAGAAATTTTGGGACCCCATGGGGCCATATGAGAGTGATAATGACACTTTATATTAATTAATTTAAAGTAATGAAAAAAATGACATAAACATATATGTTTAATAAAAACAAATTTTACAAGAGGTTATATAAATTATCATTTCAAATATAAATAAACACTACAATGAAAACATCAGAGGAAGAGGTAATAATTTCGAATTTTTTATGATATCCAAAAATATTTTAGGTAAATATGACATATTAGGGTTGATTAAATTTATTTTTTTCAATGTAATTGTGCTTTTATGACTTTCATAGAAAACAAAATATCAAATAGTATGAAAATTGACATAAAAGTGTTTTTAAAACTAATACTATATCATTAAATTATATAATAAACCTAAAAATATAAGCTCAAGAAAAGGACTATTATAATGATATATAAGTCATTAATTAACCTCATGGAGTTCCCTTCTAATTTTATTGTATGTTTATTAACCATATTATATAAAAATAAAATGATACATGGTAATTGTTAAACTATATAACTATGTGATAAATATAAAAGACGAGGATAAAATATTGACCAAAACATGTATAAAACATATTGTTTGATATTATAATGAACCATACCCACCTTGTATTATAAATAAATCATTTTGGAGCCATTAGAAATCGAAAAAGATTATATTATAAAATAATATTTCATTTTTTTCCTAAAGTGACCCTCACCTATCTTATAAAAGGGTACTTCCACTTCTCTTAATTTCACACCTACAAAGCAATTTAACATGCCAAAAACCTACCTAAATATCCTCCCCACTTCCCTCAAATCAACCTAAATACCTTATTTTGATTATAAATCCAACCTATAGAGCCCTTTTGATCAACTAAAAAGGAAACACCGGGAGAAGAGGTAATAGTTTCACCACCCACATTCACGTTTTTTTCCACATCCTCTTTATTTTTTTTGATTCCATTACAAAATTATAAATAAATTAACTTCTACATAATATTATGTTATTATAAATATGGGACGTCTATATTCTTTATTCTATCTATACTAGAAATGAAAAAGTCACCATATGTGCATATGTATGGCTTACCATTTCCCAATCATGGTGTATATTTTTATTCAAAAACATAATTATTTGGATGGGTAGAATAATTAGTATAAATGATGAAAATAATAAATATAAAATTATAATGATTATGAATATATGATATAAAATCCAATTACATATGATTTCTCCATCAACATAATGATATTTTCACTTGTGCATACGTACAGATTACCATCTCCACAAATGCGATGAGATTCCATCTCAATCGTAAAAATTCTATAATAATTTTTATATAATTATTACAAATAATTTTTATTAACCTAATATCATTTTTTATATGAAAAAAATACATCATATCCATAACAAACCTGGCCAACATAACCATGAATATAAAGGAAAACGAATCAGTTAATAACTGAAACGATGATACTAATGAACAATTATTAACAATGAAATGTTTATGGATCATGTATGATAACATATTTATGTATTTTATTATTTAATAATTAAAAAACAATGACTTAACCATTTTACATGAGGATAACCTACCATATACTAAGTAATAATACAATTTAATGGGTTTCTTATCTCACATTTAATTCCGTGAGATTTCCATAGTTCGCCACTTATTAATTTCATGTAGTGTATTGCGAACTAAACATTGAAATATATTCTCACGATTATCTTTAATTTCATTTTATTTTGTAATTCAATAGTTGGGTTTTAACTTTTGGTCATACGACTTGACTGATTATAACATGGTAAGGGTTTTTCATCACACTTCATATTTTTGTGAGATTCATGCTATATTACCACTATTTCCTTTTTGTGGTGTATGTAATGCCGATGATTGTATTAATTATGAAATAAATTTAAATATAAAAGGATTTAAATATTCATTGTATGATCCTTCTTTCATGTGGTGTATGTTTAATAAGTCGCCAAATTGGTAATGGAATTTCTAATTTTTATTTCAACTCATTGGGTTTTAGGGAATCTTCATTGATTATATTACACCATGATTATGTGTGAAATCACTATATATTTATTTATGTAGTCATTTCCACTCCCCTTGGTGTGGATATTTTTTTATTCATAGAATCAATCCATTGATAAATTATCAATTCATCGGTATGAACTTGATAAGAGTAGTTATAAAGCAATTTTCTTTCATTGAGGTAAACATCCATGTCATTGTTGTTGTTGGTACAAGAATATGTATGAATATCCAATGATTTTTTTACACTTAATATCCAATAGTATTTACTGTATTTATATTTTTCACACAAAATTATTTCATTGATTTATCCTTAACCTAAGGATACCGTATTTATGAGGGATTTCATCTCAACATATATTAAATTTAGACATCATGTTTCTTGTGCACCAATACAATTTTATTTGGTGTCTATACTATACATTGACATAATATATCAAGATTCCATTTAATATCATGATATTATTATGTTTTTGTTACATATATTATTTGTATTCATGTGTCTACCATTTGGTTAAGAACTATAACTAAAATATCATATTAAATGTTTTAAAAATGTATTCTTCTAATTCATTCTCATTAATTTCCATGTATTAAATATGGTTTTAAGGATTTGTTTATATCGACGTTAATGTTTTAATATTCAAATTCCAACTAAATATTTTAATGTGTTATGGGACACATTGATTAAAAAATCTTTTTTTAAACTGCTTCTTGATAAATAATGTCATATTTAAATGTTTTCATGAAAAAGGGTGATATTTCTCTCAAATATTTTGATGATTATTTTCAACAATGTCAATATCATTTTTATTCCCGATTGAGGATAATTTACTATAATACAATCTTCCATATTGCATTGAATGAGTTATTTTTTACTATGGATGTGATATTTTTATACCATCCATGGTTTATGGTTAAAGTATTAACATTTCATAAGCTATTTTAATATGAATGTTAATGTTATGATTTAAATTTTTTGAATGAGGAATGCATTGGACTTAGTATCTGATGGGTGGAGACTGTTATAGCTCCTCGATGCTTCAGTAGGTCTCATTAGACAATCCAGTGTCTTAGCACATGGCCATGACAACATCATATTGGTTGTCTTGGCACACGGCCTTGACTATATGGTTATGAAGTCTGGAATTATTAATTTCCACATTATGAAATTGTCAATTGATATTACATGTGATTATTATACTGTTATAATATCCATGAGAATAAGCAAATGGAATAATTTGATTTATCTTTTCCATATTATGTTGAAGTTTATGTTTAAATGGCTTGTGTTTTAGTATTATATATTGCCTTAAATGTTAGTTCTAATTTTTGACATTTTATGCTATATTTATATCCATACTGAGCATATGATCTCATACCTTTAATATGTTTTATTTTTCCCATGATGTAAAGAAGTATTTTACTATTAACTTATAGGAATAGGACAATGGATATAAGAGTATTAAAAGGGGACACAATGTTGTTATTTTTATTTCATGATGTAATGTAAAACTTATGTATATTTCTATTACATCCAAGGCTACTAAATTGATTGGTCTTTCAGGACCAAATTAATTGTATCATTCCAATGTTATTTAATAATGCACTGATTCTAGGTAACTAGGGTCAAGGCATTACATGTTCTATCCCAGAGCATCCATTTATTTAATAGAATATATGTTAGTAATCAATTTCAGGTATACATCGATTCAACATATGATCATAAAAAATCCATCACAAGTTATTCCGAGTTAAGTAAAAAATATGGACAATATCCTTGATTTTCATTAGATAAATGTCCCATAGAGATCAAAATTTCATTAAATAGTTATATTGAACCAGGTGTCACTTTTACCCAGCTATTATTTAATGAATTAAATCCTATTAAATTATCTTTATTAAATTCTGTTTCAAATTCCATCACATGGGAATCATTTTTTCACCCATCCTTAATGATACACAAATAAGTGGGGAAAAAGGATCCCTACCTCGAATAACACATGACCAACAACTCCTCCTTAAACCAAAAATAGGCAGTGGAGAAGGCTCTATAAAAAATACTATATCAAAATGTGATTTTATGTCCAAAAAAAAATTCATAATTTCTCAGGTAATAGAGGTTCTATGGAGACTTGCTAACAAGGATAAATTTAATCCTAAATTGATGAATGGGAATCGTCTTTAGAAAAGATGTATCCAATATCAATATATTGAATGGTTTCAAAATACATTAAGGGTGGATCATGATCAAAAACACATGTTTTTACAATCTAAAAGCCTCAAAATCATTAATTATTTAGATAGATATTTCATATCCATTGAAAAGGCTTCAATAACACATAAATGATTTTTAAAACTAATTTGATGTTAAATAGAATTTTAATATGGTGAAACTAGAAAATTGGTAAAAACTAGCTATTTGAACATCTATGGAAATAGATCATCAGTGGTTGAACCTCTAATAAATGACTCAATGTTATGTGACCTATCATAGGATGACTCACAGTTGGATGATTCACAATTAGATGACTCACTATAGGCTACCTACCGTAATGCACTACTAATAGACGAGTCACTATTGGATGTCAGTGCTCGATGACTCACAATTGTGAGTCACTACTGGATGTGACACCATTACAAGTCACCACTGTATGAGCTACTAGCAGAAGATTCATTAATGTGTGACTCACAAATGGAGACCTACTATAATTTATCATCTTTATTGATGCACAGTATTCAGTCACCACTCTGAATCCCTCATCCTGTCTCACTGGTGCAACCTACCATCACCACTAATATGTGGATGATTCACTGTCACAAGAGATACCATTGAATAATGGATTTTGAAAAACTATTGAAATAAGGCATTATAAAATCTTATAAAACCTCAAACACTAGATTAAAAAAAATAGTCCCAGGAGGTCTAGGGAATTTCATCCTCTCAACATAATTATAACAAGAGACTCAAAACATTATAAACAAACATCATATTAATCTTCCAATCTCTACCATCCTCAGCTAAATAATCATATACACAGATATATCATCATTCTAGAGGTATTAGATTAGTAATAATACCATCTTATTTGGACTTAAGGATTTAATAAGAGATATTTTTCGACAAATATTATGATAGAGAAATTTATGTGATGAGTTGAACTCAATTAAACTTGATAATTTGGAAATAATTATTTTTATAATATAAATTTTTTTACTAGAAAATATTTTCATTTAAATAATTATTTTTTATATTTCCTTCATCCAAAATGATTAGTGATATATCATGAAATATTTTGAAATCATTTGTTTCAATGATTACATGTTGTTAGATGTAATAATTTCGTCATGAAATATAGATTTATTCCAAAATGAATTAAATTTCATTAAAATTGGTATCTATTCATTATGATAAGTATAAAAATTATGTTCATCAATAAAAATTATTTTTTATTATTATGAAATCATTTATGTTGTTTATGAATGAGAAATAAAGGTTTTTAAAAAAAATTTCATAAAATTTGGAACGATGGTATCGTATGAGATGATAATATATATAGAGTATACACATAACATCAAGGGGACCATATCCTACAAGTGATACTCATAAATTCCATGTGGATTTAATATTATCTGTCATTTATTGTTTTAATCCACAAAATAGTTATTATTATGAAACGAATTTTTTGGTGAAATCGATGTGTTTTTAAAAGATGATATTAAAATATGTTTTAAAAATAATAAGTATTTTTATTGTTTTGAAAAGTAATTTGTTATTAATATTTTGGAAAAAAATAATAAATTATATCATTTTTTTGAATTTGATAGAAAAAATATTCCAAAATAATTTTCAATGTATTTAAAATTGTTTTATCATTGTTTATAAAACACTTTATTATAAAAAATTATTCATCACCCTTTGTTTGATAATTTATTTTTCAATGGTTTAGTAGAAATTATTTAATGATATTATCTTAGAATATGGTGTTAGCCTATCCAAAGTGTTTTTTTGATTTATTATATTTTTATTAAGATTTGATAATTTTTATTTTATTTTAGATTATTAAAAATGTAGACTAGAAAAGGTTTGGTTATGTATTAAATGTTGTCTATGTGTTTAGTTAATGAAAAAGTTTATACAAAATATATGTCTTCTGATCCGAGAATCGTGGGTTTTGGGATTTGCATGAATTATGGTTGGATCATCTATTGTAAACATATATGATTTTTATTATGTCACTATGGTTGTTAGGGAGTTTATATTATTGTGAAATATTACTATTTTATTTCTGATATTAATATTTATTGATGTTATTTTGATATAAATTTTATATATTTTATCATTTAATATGTGGTATAATAATTCTAATAAATTAATTTTAATCTCTATCTATTCTATTTTGAATAACTTTGTGTCTTTCATTTTTATAGTGACATATATAATAGTTTGGGTGTTGTTATTGATTCTTTAATGGATAATAATGTATTTTTTCATATGATAGTTTATTTAATTTTATTGTGCTATTAATTTGGATTTTTGGTAATGTTTTAAAATAGGATCAAGTGATTGTTATCTTTTTATTGATTATTTAAATTTTTATGATAATGATTTTAGTTTTTATTACATTAATAATACATATTGAATAGTCATAAGATGTATAATTTTTATGTTTATCGTGGATATTGATTAATGGATGAGATTTACTTTTAAAATTTAAATATTTAAATATTTTTATTATATATGGTAATTGAATTCTCAAAATATAGGAAGATGGCATTAATTAAAAAAAAAACCTTTAATTATAAGGAATTAATATTCATTTAAGGCCTTAGTGTTTATTGTTTTTTTTGTTATATTTCTGTCGTATATTATCTATATCACATTATATTTTTACAACAGTGTCAGTTTTTTCTTTCATTCCCATATAATAAAATCCAATTAATTTAACTAATTTAGAAACATATATTTGTGTTATTTTGGAAATACTTCTTCTTTCTATGACCCTCTTTCCAACAAAATGATTTATAATCCGACGATATGTTGTTGATTTTCTCCAATGTTGGTTTGTAATGGAAACATATCGATATCAGAATATATATTTAAATTACGAGTATTATATTTATTAAAGTACTGGTGGTTGATTTAGAAACTATATTTTTTATTAAAAAAAATTCAATTAAATTTTATTTCACAGATAGATTTCATTAGAAAAAACTACATGTTCAATCCAAAAATGTTACCCTTCAAAACATTTTAATTTATCTCAGTTATAAATAATAATTTAAATTGATGAGCATGAAAATTATTAAATATATAAATAAATAAATAAATTTCACAATTATATAAATTTATTTATAAATTCATAATAAATGATAACTATATTTTTATGAATGTCATTTTATTAATTTAAAATACTTTTTGAATAAATGTTTTATTATTTTTGTAAGAAAATTTGTAGGTAATATTTTTGAAAATCTTGAAATTTTATTTTATAAATCGATCAAATTTTTTTATATCATAATATTAAAATTATTATATGGGTGATTTTTTATAATTTTATCAAAAAAATGTTTTTCAATGTAGAGTAAAAGTTAATATTTTTAATAAATTCTATATGTCAAGTGATGATTTTTTATTATAATGTTTTAAATGAATAACAAGTTATATTATATATTAAATAATACATTTATTTTAATTTGAATCATTTTTTGGTCTCAATGTTTAATAATAAAACATTAATAGTTAAATATCCATTTTCCAAAAAAAATCTTTTTTTATTCATGAAATGTGTCATTATCTTAATAAATAAAAAATATATATATTTTGAAATAATATTATTGAAATTTTTATAATATTAAATATAATATATTTTTTAATATTCAACTATCTTTTCATGCATTGTATAAGAATAAATATTTTTGGTCCTTAAAAACATTATTATTCATAAAAGTATTTTCTTTATATTTCAGAAAAAATATTTTAAAAATTATATTATCCAAATTATATAAAATTAATATCATGAAACAAAATACATATTTTAAATTAGGAGGTTTTATTTTTTAAGTATATTCCTTTATTTTTTTAAATATCAATAGTTACTCGGGTAAAATTTATCTCCTTGATTAAGGGTACATTTGGTAAATTTAGTTTCAAACAAATTGATATGGCCGAATTTTTTAACTAATTATTATAGGCTTAATTACATTTCATTAATGTTATCTTAAGTTCGATATTGAGTTTTTAAAATATATTTTCCCTTTACAAGGACTTATATAATATTAAATGAAATTAATGTTTCAAAATGCAATTTTCTTTATTTTAAATATATCTTATGTGTTGACATTGGTTCAAAAAGTAGTTATGAATAAAAATAAATATTTATATTTTCAATAAAATTTATATTCATGATTTTATTTTATTTATAATTTATTTTTGATTATATAATTAGAATAAAGTCTTTTGAAAAATCAATTATCCATTTCTCATGATAATTATAAATAAATAAAAATATATTATAAATATTAAAATTAATATAATTTTAATGGGTTATTGTTTTTCAGAAATTTTTTATATTAACATGAAATATATGTGTTATTTTAGTTAAATATATTTTTATTTATCCTCTATCTTGATATCAAAGAAGACGAATAGTATAAAAATCACATTAATGATTTTGACAATAGATAATAATTTTCAAAATGTCGAAAAATTCATAAATATTATATATTAGTAAAAAAAATTAATAATTGTCTAAACATAAGATATTAACTTTCAATGGGTAATTTTTAAATTTATGGAAATATTAATAAACTCTAAATTATAGAAACCATTAAAATAAATGTAATTTATAAAAGGGATAATGAAGGGTTCAAAAAACTAGACATGTGAAAATGTTTTTTGAAAACATGTATAAATATTCTTTTGTAAGATTATTATGACCCATAAACAACATATATAAATATAATATCAATCATTTGAAATTCTTACAAGACAAATAAATTATATTTATTTAATTATTTTTTAAAATTTCACGGCATCCACTTGGAGTAATTTTAAAAAGGCCACCCACATTTATCTACATTAGATAACATTTATCCATCTAGGATAACAAAAATCATATTTATAAATTTACAACTCACCAATAAATATTTTACAGGATTTTATTTTCTAAGTATACTAACCCTAGATCCCTAAAGATGATATAGATTATCATTTAAAAAAAGGCAATCCACATAACCAATCAATTTATATTTATTTCTTATTTTAACGCCCATAAAATAGTTTTAAACATTATAAAATAAACAATTTTGTATACTTAATATAATTGAATTGTTATATTATAATTAAATCATATTTATTCTCCATATTTATGTGGAAATGTCTGTGAATGTATATATTGTGCATACGCATGACATACCATATCCACATAGCGATGTAACTCATTTCCATTAACATAGATAATGGATGGTGATTATGATGGTTTAAATTATTATATATGTTATTTATTAACTAATTTTTATCAAACAATTAAAATATCATATAAACATTATTACCTTTTAAAACATAGGAAGAAGTTAATTTCGATCATACACACATGTGAACTACCACCCCCACAAGGAAATGTGGTTCGTTTTTCAATTGTGTTTTACTTTTGTGGTAATATGGATGGATTTAATGAATATGTATAGTAAATATAATTAAATAATGACTTTTCAATGATTTTTTTATTATTTACCATTATTTTTTCTTTTTTCTAAAAAATGGAACTTGTGTTCATGCATACAGATGTCATACCATCTCCATATATAGTGTAACTAATTTTTATCACTATTTTTTTATGTATTAATAAATATATTGATAATATTAATATATTTAATATTTATATAAATAAGTAAATTGTGGATATTATGTAACTATAATAAAAATACAATATCAATACTATAAAACCAAAACCTACATGACATTGATGCAGATTACAACCATAAGAATGACATTGAAAAATATGTTTTAAAAACTATAATAAAATACAAATATAAAATCATATATTGTACTATATATATATGATGATTATTATATAATATCTTTATTTTATATTTATTTATTTAATATATAATTGGTTCCATGAAGTACAAATGTTTTTGGAGCTATGAAATGGTATTTTGGTCTCACGTGTATTTTTGTGGGACACATGCCTTATACCTCAATTTTTTCTTTTATATTAGGTATATACTACCTAGTTGGGAAATTCAAGATCCTTATCATGATTTTTTTGTATAAAAATATCAATATATTCTTAATTTATTCATGGGACTATTATTAAAATGTTACGAATATAGTAAGGGTTTTATAATAATTTTTTTTTCATTATTGATTTTATATTTGATAATATTAAAAATATTGAAAACATCAGATATAACATTCATGGATCTATGGAATTTTATTTCATTATATTTTTGTTATGAGAAAAAATTTCATTATTTATCATAACATAAATTACTCAACATAAAAATAATACATATTTATTGAAAGATTTTATTAATTCGATCTTATGTGAATAATAATTTTACTCTATATAAATGATTTTTTTAAATTAATTAACTTTGTTTTTCACTATTACCCAAGGAATTTCTAAATTAATATTTACCCATTTTTTTGTTTTATAAAATTTTCAAATAATAAATTAATGTCATTTCTTTTATGGGTGTTCCTTATATCATTTATCAAATGTGAAAAATGATTGCATTCTTTTAAATTAAAATACATGAAGTTAATTTTCTATTCTAATGTATTCTCAATGATTTAAATATTATGGTAAATATTTTCATAGTAAATATAAAAGATTATTAATTATATTATATCATATAAATATTTATATTCAAAGGAATATATTCCTGATTAGAAATATTATTTTTCTCACGAATTTATTAATGGTAATTTAGTTTTTTATTCATGAATGACAAAAACATTAATGACCAATTTATTCCCATTGTATTTAGAATGAAATGAATCATTACTAAGTCTTTAGTGACATCTCCTGGACCCCAATGGCTATCAATAAATACCGAAATCTTACATATAAATTTGGGGGATGTTATACCCTATTACAAATAAATCCATTATCCAAAAAACCCATAACAAATCTATCAACTATATCATAACAAAATAAAATAATGGAAACTCACCCTATTCATTTATATCAAAACCAAACCAATGTGTACTACAATAGAAGACAATGAAACTATAAAATTAAAAAGTGGAAAGAAAAATAGTAAACTCAAAAAGGAAAACTATAATCGATGATCTACTAGCTCCATGCTAAAATAACCAAGCATCCCCTGAATCATGAGGTGGAGCTAAATACGTGTAAAAAGTTTCTTTTTCCCATGTCTCGAAATAATGTTTCTTATAAATAAACTCATATCCAATGAATGGGTGAGTATAAAATTCATTCTTTTATACCCAAATTAATTTATAACTCACATCAATAGGATAGAAAGGATTACTACATTTATATAAAATAGTTTATATAAATAAATTCCAAAAACAGATTGTAAATAAAAATAAACATGTTTCAAAACCATTAAAGACAAAATTATTACAAGTGATATATAAAAAAATTTACAGTAAGTCATAAATTCATAAAATAGTTAAAAAATTCAATAAATATATTTCTAAATATCATTTTATCATACCCATTCCATTTATCCCTACACAGACACACCCATGCATGCTTCATTTGACAGTTCCTTAGTCATGAGTGACATCTCATCTAATTACCTTATGTGTCAATGACTCATTCCCCCGATCTTAGGCCACAAACCTTGTACCCCAATGGTCCATGTCCCCTATTCAGAGACCCATTGAAAATGAACTCACACAACACATATATTCCTAACCATTCAAATAACTAAATTCAAACCATTTAAAATAATTGTACTTTTATTAAAATCCATTAATAAAACTATTCCTATAAATAATTAAACTTCAATAAAACCTTTCCATTAATTGAATAAAAAATAATTTCAATCCAATATAAATTATTTGGTAAAGATCCTCTTTTTAAAATATTAATTTTAAAATCCTAAATCAAAGAACCTTATTCAAACACACCAATTATCTATATTTTCACCATTCGACAAAACATCACTAAAGAAGGTTTACAAAAACTTATAAATGGACAATTCACAATCAATTAAACCGATTATATTCAATTTTAAATCATTACAATTAGTTCTAAAAAGAATATTTGAGATTTAATCCCCCAACCTCAACAGTTTTGACATAAACTGAAAACGGATGAAGAAAACTCATGAAACCAAGTAGATTCTCCATGAAACCTCCATAGATATATTATCATATCTTTATTAATACAAAATATCAACATATATGGAATCCATAATCTTATATCTATCCATAATGGGTGTATATTATTTTACCCCATAAGGGAGGAGAAGTAGATATATGTTGATCTAGGAAACAGATCAAGAATGATTTAGAATGATTACATACCTCAATAATTTGACATTGAATCTCATATAGAAGACATATAATTGAATTAAAATTACATTGAAAAGGTTATATAACCACAATGGATTTTAAATATCTTGTAGGGGCCATATATGATAGAAATTAGTTTTTTATAGGGAAACATGTTTGGGATCCCCGTATTTTGGATCTCACTTTAGCCTCACACATTGTTAGTTCCCAGGGTTAGACAAACAATGAATTACTAAAATACTTAAAGAAATTATATCATGGAATCCTCACATATCCTCTTTAACCATGCACACATTTCACAAAATCTAATATCCATAATTCACAACTTTTCACGGTTTCTACTGGAATTTCCGTACGGTTTGGAGAAACAATTCGCAACCCATTCACCACACCATTTCCCCCCAAAACATAGTGAATGTTCACCAAAAAATACTACCTTTATACATTACACATTGTGAAAAAAAACAAAAAATCAAGGATTACATTCTTGAAACTATGGGTACTACATTTTTCCCACCATTGGTCATTCCGTCCTCAGATATTAGAAAAACCTCATTTCCCTGAAAGTGTTCTCTCAATTATTATTAAATTTCATTCTAATATACCCAATTATCATCATAAATAATACCACTATTCCATAAAACCTTCACTATAATGATTATTTTTCTATGAATGAATTTATATTTCCTATTAGAAATCCACATCAGGATATATACCAACATAAAATCTAGCACATTGTCAATCTGATCCCATATGATCACACGGTCCAAATCATGCTTATAAATTTTCAACTACGATACATGGAACACATTATTAACTACTCAAAACTATGTTTGGATTTCCAAATGTTAATCAAAAAATCCAAACCATTCTAGAATCTCCAAAGGGAAAATGTATCATGCCTAAAACCTTCCCAGCTTCCCAAAACAACGATGTCCATGACATGGAATGATCCCCATGAAAACATTATCGCTCACCCCGAACAAATATGTAATTCAATGATTATCTGAATATGATGTTTGACGACTTTGAACCATCTCCATACTCTTCTTAATCAAATAAATCTTCTCTATTGTTTCATGGAAAAAGCTCAACATAACTAGTGAAATCTCACCTATTTTGACCCATCAATGTGAATAATGACAAAGATTCCCATAAAATGCTTCTATGGATCCATGTGTGTTGTGGAATAGTATTTTTTATAATAAGATAACTCTAGTAAGGGTATATTCTATTTACATGAGTCACTAAAATATGTTATGAATGCCCAACAATGTTGTCCAATGTATGTATTATCAATTCAAATTTCCCAACTGTCTATGGATTATATTCTATACTCACAGTCAATTGATTCCCATGGAATTCTTGTAAGTTTTTCCTAAATTGAGATGTGTACCTCAGATCCATGTCTGACACAATCTAAAATAGTACTCCATGTTTCTTTACAACATCATGGATATATAATTTGGACAGATCCTCTGCCACCTGATTTTCTTGATTAGGGATGAAATGAGATGACTCTGTTAGTCGATCCACTATTGTGAATATTAAATTGTGTATCTAAACTATTATTGTGAAAAATAATTAAAATTCATGGATATATTCTCAAATTTTAACATTTGGATCAGTAAAGACTACAACATACTTGCTGGTTGCTAATGTTATACTATAACATGCATACATGTTAATCACCATGATATGAAATCGGGAACTTTTTATTTCTTACCGCTATACAAAAATTTGTCCTTAAATTCCATATACATCTTTTGTTAACCTGAATGTACAACCAATATGGTGTGGTGGTAATCGTGACGATTTTTTCCGCACAACCCATAGGAACAACCATTTAGTAACTGAACAACAACACTGAAATCCCTTCAAATTTCAATCCCTCAATGGCCTCCCCACAATTGAGTAATGAAATTAAAACCAAGAATTTTTCATTAGATGTTTGTTTCTATTTAACAATAATTATAAAATCATTAATGATTGAAACTGAAAGGAAACACACAACATCACCTCATTTTTCACATTCAACATGTATGTCAACTGGGACCAAAATCAACTACAACTCATATGAAGAATCTTTTTCCAACTGATAATATGAATTTTTTATCAATTAATTTTACTCTATATTTCCCATATCTAATGTACACATCATGTAAAATTCAATCATCCTTGGATAATACATCTATCTCTATTTCCACATATTCAAATAATGTTGTGGGAAAATACCTTTCATTATTTTTTAGTCATTGAACAAATTTAATATCACAGAAAACAGATGATGATGAAAAGTATTCAATATATGGTCAACTTATGTGTATATAAAGTTTCTCTTGGGTAATTATTCTCATGAAATATCAACTACCTTTAATTATATGAGGCCATAGTGTTTTGTTTGCTGATATTACCACCCATCCTAGATCTTGTAGCATCATAATACATGACTTACCCTTATATTGGTTATGAAAAAACCATGATTTGTGAGGAGCTATGTCAAACATTTATATCATAAAATAACTTGATTAATTCCTCAGTACATCATAATGGAGATTTCTTCTTTTTAAAAAATGTCATAGGAAAATCTAGTGGTGATAAGTCACACAAAATGCGTTGGTAATAAGTCTCTAGACCAATGAAACATCATCACTAAATAAATTCTTCAACATTTTCCAATATATAATATACTATAACCTTTTAGGATACACAATAACACCATTTACAAAAATTACATGTCCTTAAAAGCATAACTCTTGTATCTAAAAATAACACTTTGATAAATTGGAACACTTCTCATGATTTCTCAGTATTTCCTACAGTCTTTGAAAGTGGTAATCTTTCTGTCAATTTTTCCTCAAATAAACCAATATTTTATCCACACACACAACAACAAAATAATACATATATATCTGACATATATGATCTATAAATGCCATAAATAACTCTAGTTCATTCGTATGATCAAATGTCATTAATAAATAAACATATTTTCCATATATTATTATAAATGATATCTTCAAAATATCTTCTCTCTATACTCTCAATTGATGATATCCTGATCGTATTTCAATTTTCGAGGAATAATTATATTGCATTAATTGATCAAATAGATAATAAATGAATGGAATTTGATATTTATTCATTACTTTAACATGAATAATAATATAATAATCCATGTATAGCCTTAGAGTTCAATATTATTTCATTACGAAAAAGACTGGTGGTGCCCATGGAGACGTGCTTGGCTAAATGCAACCATTGACTTCCATATCCCGCAACTGCACTGTTAGTTACCTCAACTATATTGGTTCCATCCGATATGAGGGAATGAAAACAACACAAGTCCCTCAAACTAGATCTATCATACACTCCACTTCCATTCTAGGTAGCGTACTTGAGAAGTGTTTAGGAAAAACATCTTAAAATTGATCCCCCAATGATGGAAAAAAAGTAACCTCAATCCCTTATATCAAATCCAATGTCAACCCAACTGATTTGTAAGTGAATATTCCCAAATTCATTCCATAAAACCTGGTTCACCATTCATTTATATCATTTATACTTTAAAGCTATTCACAACACCATACTCAGTTGTGTAACTAACCTTTCTTCTATAATAGTTGATGTGAACCTTGAACACTGTTAAACAATCTATTCCCATGATTACTCCAATTCCATCCACATCCAACATTGATAACAAATAATTTATCTCTTCTCTATCACCCATTAAATAATATAATAAACACATTTAGTATCAACAATATTTTTCTCCTAGATGGTTTTGATGTTTAATAATGGAAGGAATCATCTCATGTTTTAGTAATATAAAGTCAATAGCAGGAGAAGAAATAAAAGAATGTGATTCACCAGTAACAAAAATTATGTTCATAAGGGATGAATGGAAAATAATTGTATCTCTCATCATAGATGGTCTATCATGTTCATCTTCAATAATATCCTATTATCCATATAACTACTTCATCGCGACACTTTGATCCATGTCACGTTGCTGTGATTTTCTGTGATGAAGAGTCACTGTGTTCCTAGATTCACCATGTCTATCCATACTCTACTGACAAGACGAATATGGGTTTGCTCACCACATAAAACATAAGATTCTTGTGACACCTGAGATTTGTTTCAAGCAATTGACCTTAGTGAACTGTGACAATAATGATTAATATTCCCCATTTTCTTTTAGTTATAGCATTCTCTATAGTGTTTTTTACAATCCCAATTTACGTGGTCTAGAGAATGACATTTAAAATAGTTAACTTTTATCATGTGTCATGGAAGAATGTTTTTTGTTCCTTCCTTAAAATTTTGATTCATGATTCTAACTTATAAATTTTTGTCCCTCATCCACTTTTTCCCTATATTAGAGATCCCACCATTTTCCATAGTCATTATCATACATCCTACCCAAATATTTTATGAGTTATCACATTAATACGTTTCCTCTCTATTAACCATAACTATATAGAATGGAATATATATCTTTTCATTCTTAGATAAAATCTCCTTCAATATCCATTATTCAAAAATTTGTGCCTTCAAGGAGACAGTAGATGCAACCTTTGGTGAAAATTGTACTAAATTCATGGTTTTTTTTCATGTTCTATGATAGAGAGATTTGTATTCTTCATGATGAAGATGTTTATCTTTTTATTGATCCATAACATTCTAGGATATATTTTATAGTTAAATAATTACTCATATTAATCCCATCTACGGATTTTATCTTGTTCATCCTGCACTCCTAGATCACACCACTAGCATGTAATAACCTCGAACATATATGTCTCCTTATTTCTATTTAGCTCTGAGGGTGTGATGTTGAAATTGAAGATATGATTCATCCTATTTTGCTAAACCACCATCATTTTTGGTTAAGAATCCCCCCAAAGGATGTCTGGACTCTACTTCATGAATTGAAAAGAATGAACCACATGCCTTGGATCATCCCATAGGTTTCACGTATCAATAGCTTGATAGGATTTACTGATACTCTGAACTAGATCTTGGTTTTCTTATACCTAAAGTACAACAATATTCTCAATAGCTTCATCAAGTTGGTTTCTATGACGTCTTTAGGGTAAAAAATTTTGACCAATAATAAAATCATTATGTGTCTTTATCTATAAATTTTTGTTTAATATTTCCAATTATAGAACATTAACTATCACAAAATTTATTTCTAAAATCATCATTTTTCAAAATTTCCAAAATTATATTTGATGATCAAACCAAATTTAAATACATAAAAAATTATCTTTTAAAAGAATTTCATTTGAAAAAAATATAATTTTTATCAAAAGAAAAACCAAAATGTTTTATAAAAATTTATCGTTTACTCAATCAGAAATGAAATACTAGTGGATTTTCATTCCACTAAAATTCATGTCAGGGTCGTCTCATTAAATAAACCAATGATTGTTATATTTTCCAAATCCAATATGTGTATCTAAAATAATAACATACCCAACTCCATGCTTACATGATATTTAGCATAAAAAGAATAGCTACATCTTTTTATGGTCTACATTTGATGTCCCAACAATCCTACTCCATTCTTTTATCAAAATCCACAAAATATAAAAGAATTAATTTCAACTCTAGGACCCAAAAAAATGATGACTACATGTTTTTTAAGGGAAGGAAAAATATTATACCACTTATTTCATACAATCATTTTGATTTAACAAATTGGTACCATTTGTAATGAACCTCTTATGTTCAATGGATTAACAATACAATGAAAAACTATTTTTTCCTTAAGATACATCCCCAATATTCAAAATTATGGAGATAAATGCTGAAGGGTTTCAGATATATGTGTGTGAATATATAAGGATTATGAAATAATAAAATTATCCCACAAAATACAGCCGATAACACACTATATGATGCATGAATAAATGAATGAAAACTCAATAACATAATATATATCAAAACCACACCAAAGTGTAATACAACAGAAGATAACGAAATAATAAAATTATAATGTGGAAATAAAATCAATCAACTCAATGAAGAAAACAATAATACATAATCCACTAACTCTATGTTCAAATCACCAAAAACCCATGTATCAGGATTTAGATCTAAGTTCCTGTGATACATTTCAATTTACTATGTCCTGGTAGATAGAATATGTAAAAGCACCAATGTGCTAATGAAGGGGTAAGTATAAAACTCAAGAGGTTTTACGCCAATTACTTCCTTAAACACTCCATTAGGATATAAGGGTTAGAAACATTATTATAAAATTGTTTATAATGATAAATTTAGAAAAATAATTTATAACGAAATATAAACAAACTTCATAAACATTTAAAACCAAAAGTGAAAAGGTGCTATATAAAATATTTCCCATCACATTATACTTCTAGTAAAACAACCAAATAAAGAATTATATATATGGAAAAAAGAATAGGAGAATGAATAGTAAGATATATATTCCATTACTGTAAGAAAATAATGGAAAATTTTAACAATAAAAGTAGCTAAAAACTAAAATACAAGTACAAATTCATATTAATAATTACAAAACATCTATTCCAAATGATTATAGGCCTTGAATCCCACCATATCAGCACCAGCTACCCAAGAAATTAATAGGATACCTACCGCCTTACTATGGAACCTTTCCAATCCTTGCATTGGAGGACATCAAATGGTACACAAATCATTGAATTGTTACACATGGTGTTAGTTAATAGGCTCCTGAGGATCCAACCTAGATGTTCCATAAATATTCTCTCTATAAAAATAATTGTATCCTCATTTTAAATTAAACATGACAAGATAATATATAAATATGTTTTATTTAAAACATGTTATAGATTTACCTTTTCCACAATTCTATGCTAGTAGAAGGTATATAAAATTCAATGATCATTTTTAATATCATTTTCCCCAATCATAAACATTCATATCAAGTCTAATACATAAATCCTAATAAATAAAAAATAGAAGAACATATATCACAACACCATGAATACTATAGGTCCAGGTTGTGAGAAGTTAATACCACAATCAATCAAGTGAAAAAAATATGATCCTAGAACAATATCCATAGGAAGCATAGGAAAACCCCATAGTTATTCCTCATTAAATTTCAATATTGGAATTTTAGAACAATGGGAATATGAAGTAGAAGAAATACCCATGACTAACCTCATTGATAATCCCCAAAAATTGGATGGTGGAATCAAGAAATCCATACATCAATGTAACAAGGTATCCCATGTGATCATTTCAAAAATTTATTACAATTCATTGAAAAAAATTTCAAATCCATATCAATCCAATATTAATTATTCCAAAATATAAATATTCCATTTCATAGGTCAGTAACCATGGAAAACAAATTTTTATTTGAAAATAATTTCAGTAAACACACAAAAAAATCACGCCAGTATTTCATTGTGAATCATTTTGTAAGAAAAATACAATATACATTATAAAATGCTAGAGAAAGAACAAAATACAACAAAACATTGGTCCAACATTCCCACAATTGGATCCACTAACAAAAAAACCCACTACCATTAAATAATCCACTAGAATCCAATCCATACCCCTTAGGATTTATTTAATTCTAAACTCAAAGGGATCATAGAAGAGAAGAAACCGACATAACTCAAAGGAAAATTCCTTCCTAACATAGACCAATGGATAAAAAGGCCTACATAACGGGATCACACATCAGGTCAAAGAATAAATCACGACGAATCATCATCCATTGACCGAGGGTTCCAAATATAAGCCGAATAAAGATACAATGATCAATTGAAATAATATAATGTAATGTTTACTCACCTATAGAGATGCACCCACACCAAAATGGATATTGTGTGGCGAACAAAATCTAGAAGGGTTGAGTCTCCCAAATATTCACTAGAATGACCTTAGGATGAGGGCCTTGAATAACATGCAGAGGTATTAAATCAAGACAATAACTTTGTATTTTTATAAAATGTATATGGGTAATTATAAATCATATATCCCTGTTACACACATGCAACCCCATGATCCTTATATGCTATAAGAATCATAACCTTGGATAAAAAACAATCCCTTTAAAAACACATTTCATGTATCTCATGATAAGGATAAGTAACAATTCAAAACATGTATTCACCTATAATGATATATATCCAAAATCCATTATGTAAACTATAACATAGTTACAAGGCAGGTAAATACCATGTAGCATGCAGAAACTAATTGTTATTAGTTAATGTCTTAAAATTCTCTCACTTAATAATTATATGTATCCTCCCAATCTCAATGTAGGGAAAATCCACATCGAGGTTAAGGGAGTTCCTAATAAAATTTTAATGGTATGTGACACAAAAAATTGTATTCTTTTTGGGTAATGATAACTTAATGGAGTAAATGATTAAAATAAATTTAATTTAATTCTGAGGTACACTGTTCATAATGATATGTATTATTTTAATTATTTGGGATAATTTTATTGTGTAATTATTGTGATAATCATCATATTTCTAAAGATTTTTCTGGAAAATATAAAATTATATAAAAAATTGGATTCATGAAATAAATGATGTTTTCCTATGTGTTATTTGGAAAACATGTATTAAAACCCAATTAGTGCTTTTATGTGTAAAACATTCATTCAGTGTACAAGTAACACAAGAACTTTTTTGTTTTAATATTTTTTTGTAGATTATAAGATATAAATTACTTTTTCTAATCAATTTACATTCTGTGTGGTTTAAACCACCCAAAATATTTCATTAAAATAAATTTTGGTTTAAAGGTAACTATACAACAATATATTTATGAAAAAATGAAATCAACCATATCAAAATATTGATTCCAAAATACATATTTCAAATTAAAATTTCAAAAATCGTAATAGAAAAGGATTATTGATCTTTTGATGTTACTACAACATAAAACCCATAATTACAAAAACAATACAACACACTACTATATTGTATATGTTTTTTTAGTTCACATCAAAATATATTACATAGTTTTTTTCACCACATGTATGTTTCTATAGCTTTTTTTCCCCGACACTAATAAATCCCTTCCACTTATATAACACCAAATGAACTACCATCACAGAATAATACATGAATCAATATGAAATAAATATCAAAATACTATATTTTTAAAATACTAAAGACACTATATCAAAATAAATATAAAACCATCATCATCATTAAATTCTATGTACACCATTGATCACATTAAAAGAAAACCAATTGAAAACATCTCATTAAATAGCTATATAAACATAATCCCTAATGTAATTAAATAATTGTTTCATTAATTATTAAAATACACATTGAATAAAAGATACAATTTATAATTAATAAAAAAGAACAAACTAATTAATAATAAAATATAAAAAAGAACGGAACCGTATCCTATGAAAAAAGGAAACAAACAAAAAAACCTGCCAATGAAACGCCTCATAGAAATTCATTGTATGGAAATAAATGACAAAAAACTGATCTGATTAGATAATGCAACATCTGTTCATATAAATATTGGACCAAATATCTATAAAAAATAGTTATCCTAACATATATAGGGTTAGACACATTAGAACATGCGTTTAAAGAGGAGTGAATAAGGGGATGTGATCATTAAATAGGGATGCAATGACTATTCTATCCAATAAAATCCAACGACTGATATTTCTATCAAAAATAATTGTGACTTTTTTTAGTGAAGAGTAATACTGATGAGGGAGATAATACATAATTCATGAACCCATGTTAAAGTATAATATGGATCGAATACCCAATATCCTAAACACATGTGCATCACCAATGAGGAGAAAAATATGATGTTTAATAATATATCCTATATGGATTTAAACATAAATGGTATTATCTATGATGGATCCCAAACTAGGGGATGAAATTGATGAAATATATGATGATCCTTGAGATCATGTGAAAATGTATAGGAATCATCCATTAGTATGTTAGTTGAGGAAATAAAAAATATAAAAAAAAACTCTATATGGAGGCTTAGTAGAACCTCCTCATCATGATCAATACATTGAATATAAATTGAATATTTTGATCAGTTAATGTATTTTTAATTACATTTACTTAAAATTTCTCATTTCATTAATGTTAATTAACTAAAAAAATATTTTCTTTCAAAAATTTTTAATTATTAATTTTAATTTAGATATTGATTATGTTAATATTGATGTCTAACAAATGGTAATTATAAATATTTAATATGGAATTTATAATATTTTTATTATTAATGAGATCATTTTATGTTTGTTTTTATTTAAGGTATCTTGTTGATTATTTGAATTATAATCATTTATTGAATGGGATGTGTTTATATAAGTTATTATTTGAAATAGAAAGATTTTTGGCTTTATGTTCTAATATATAAATATATATATATACATATATATATATATATGTATATATTACATCATTATATAACATATGATCCATTAATTGAGTACGAAAAATTTACTACATCCAAAATAATGTTTTGGGTTAATGTTTAACCCCAAATAATTGGGATTATATTTATCCTGGTAGCCAATTATAGTCCCAAACACGATCTTCAATCACATAATAGTGTAATTATATGGTTATAGTTGTTTAAAATTATAGGATATGGTTAAATTATTTTTCTACATATATGATTTTTTGTTGGGATTTTTTGATGATATATTATTTTGAATGAAAAATGGATGTGATAATGAATGAGTTTCTTAATTATCACATATGTGTGTCTATATTATTGAGAATGATTATTTTCATACCAACCATTGAATAATTTAATTTTTTTTTTATTTTTATATTTTGAGTGAGACATATGTAAGATGGGTTTTTAGGAAAGCATTAATTGGTATTGTGTTATATTATATGAAAAATCATAAGTTATTTTGTATACTTTCTCACAGTGTAATGAAATATTATAAGGAGTAAAAATAGTATAATATTATACAAATATCTATTTATATATTATATTATTATTGATTTGTATAAAATTTTTATTATGTAGGATAAAAAATAATAGAATTTTTTTAATTTATAGTGTTAAATTTGATTTCATTAAATATTTTCCTAATATGTATATGATGATATATTTCTATTTCATTATGATATTATGTTAAATAACTAAATTAATTTCAAATATATTTTTTTACAATTTTTATGTTGATTTTAGTTGGTGTTTTTTATTTTTATGAATAAAATAAATGTTAATTCCCATTTTATATTTTTCATAAAATCAATAGTAATTTCAAACCAGTTTTTAATATGATGATGTCTTCATGGGACACTAAAATCATCAATATTTCCTTTTGAGATGTTATTGTGGGGATAAATCTTGATATTGTTATATAAGAGACTATTTTTAATGTTATATATGAATTTTTTTCCAATAAATGTGGGATGGATTGGGATGTTATGCATATGTTTATTTTGATCATATTATCTGAAGTTGACCCATGAGGTTTGATAGAATTATCAATAGTAACATTGATTTTTTTAAACAACTCTAATAGAATAAAATAATGATTATTCCACAAGTAACTAATATGCTGTTAAAAGTATTATGTTTTATAAATTTCAATTATTCATTCATATATATTGTAAGTTAATTAAATAATCATTGAAAATAGTGAAATTTTTATTATATAAATCACTCAAATCATAATATAATGATGTTTTTATTCATTATTAGTTTATAAAATTATTAATAAATTATTACAAATTAGAATGCCAAATGATGAGGTCTAGTATGATGTTATAGATAATTTCAATGAGAATGTTCTTCTTGTAGATGATTCAAAGATGAAATATTATTGTGTAATTTTTATTATATATTTAAAATAAATGTAATATCTAATGAATTTAGAAACTATATGGAAGTTGTTGTATTCTGATATCATATTTATGTTCATTTAATTGTGGAAGGATAGTTGGATTTTTATAGTTGGAATCATAGTTAGGGATTCATCTTAAATGTATCAAATATATTATATTTGTTACTTTAATTCATCAAATATGATATATGATAATACAATATGTATAAATTTTAATGAGTGAGTTCATGAAGTGTTAAATTCATAATAATAAAATGAGTGGCCCACAAATTTTATGTGGATAAATGTTGAGATATGGATTTTATTAATGTAGGGAACTAGATCCTTTATTTTCAAAATAATATTTAATATTATAGAGGGGTAATTTTTTTTGTTACTTTTATCTTCATGTGATTCAGCTCCATGTCTACAATGAGGGAATAATGATTTATTTTGATATATCCAGAAAAAAATATGACAATGTAAAAGGATAGTCATGGATTTTTATACTTAAAAAATATATATTTTATGGAATTAAATATAAAAACATTGTTATATAAAAAATGAATATTCCACATACATATAAATATATACCATAATATTTTTTTATGTTGTCTATAAAGGCGACAATATGCTAATGACCAAAATGACCTATATAATAGTGGACATGGGTTTACATCGGTATACTCTTTTTTACATATGATTAAATATAATGATTTATAAAATACATTGGGTGATATATTATTTCTGTATAACATCACAAAGAAATATAAATAAATTAATATTGGTTTTACAAAAAAAATTACTAACAAATAGACTAAAATATTATCTTAAAAAACATATTAAAAAGGGTTACATAATAATTTAATGAAATATGTAACTAAAATTAGTATCTAATATGATTATATTATAGAAAAATTAATCACAAAATATGAAAACATAATAAAATGTCATAACATATAGATATTGATATTGACTTCTCTATATATAAGTATATAATAGAAATGAAATCATTACAATAATTTTCAAAATAATTTATTTTATTTTGGAATAAAAATAACGGTAACATTCTAGAAAATATCCAAAAATTGTGAAATATGTTTATTAATTATAATTATTAATATAAAAATTACAAAATATTTTAAATATGAAATTACATATATCTAATATTGAGGAATTAATTGTATTTTATCATTAAATTTTATTGGTATTTGTGGTAATATGTTTTAAAATTATTAAACAGTTGGAGATAATTTAAATTGATGAAATGGATATAAATCTGTTATTAAAAGTGAATTAAAAAATATATGATATATAAAATAATATATATATTTTTTATTTAAATAATTGGAAATAATAATTTCAAAAGGAAATTATTATTGATATGTAAGAGAAACACACAAATAGAGAGTTTATGTTTTCATATAAAGCATCACATTTTTAATTAAAACATTGATTGTAGTGGTATATTTTTAGAAAACAATATAAAAACCCCATTAATGGATGAAATATAATTAGATAATTTGGACATAGTAAAATATAACTAATAGTAGAGAATAAGTATAATTATTATAAAAAATTAGTCAATAGAAAGTGGTAATGATTGAAAAAATGTTATTATTTAATTTAATATTTATTAGTCAAATGTTTTTAGTAATAGTTATCCAGTGTTAGTTGATGAATTCATTTCCTATTAGATGTGGAATAGTTCCCTCAATTTTAATTCCATGATTTTATAATCAATATATACATAATATTAAATGTATAAAAATTATATTTTAATATTTTTTGGGATATTCTATATTTGGCCAATAATCTATAGGACTTTGATTCTAAATGATAAATTTTTTAAAAATTTACTTTAAATTTTATAGCTTAAAAATCGTGTAATATTAAATTTAATTTTTTTTTAAATTTATATTTCATTAATTATTAATTAAAAATAAATAAATAATAATACCAAATATTACATGTATTGTTTTTTCATTTCCATTAAGATGAAAATGTTATATGAATTTTTCATTAATGTTATAAAACTGACCAAAGTAAAAACATGTTATACTGAGTTATTAATAATGTATATATTGATATATTATTATATTATAATTTTTATATATGTATAATGATATAAAATATATAATATTTCAGTATTAATTTATATTTTTTTATAATTACCGTGAAAATATATATGAAAATGTTTATGAATAACATTTGAATTACATTTATTAACATACATTAATGTTGAAAAACTCTCAAGTGGATTGATTGTTTTAAAACTCTTTAACATTGATTAAATCACCAAAAAATGATATACGAAATTATAAATAGATTTTATGATGATATTGGATAACGAAATGAATAATATATTTGATAAATTTTATAGGAGTCCTTTTATAACCAATATAATATAGGAGTGCTTACAAAATCATATCCTTTAACAAATGTTGAATGTTATTTTTCTAGAAATATTCAAAAAAAGGAATTTTAATTATTCTTTATTATTAAATTATGTATATATGTATTTTTGTGATATTTTTTTATGAATATTTTATCAATATTCCATTTATTTAGAAATTTATATAATTTTACAACCTAATATCAAAATTTATTTTTTTACTATGGTGTAGTATTAAAATTCAAAATTAATAAATTAGGCATCTGTAAAATTGATAACCTTTGTATAATAATTTTATATTCATTTTATTACATTAAAAAAATATATAAAAATCAAAATATTTATATTAAAACGCATAATTTATTAATAAATAAAATTAAAAAATAAAAACATTTAAAGTTTATGTTAAATATTATATTTATATTTTACTCCAGAAATTATAACTTATTAGATGATAATTATTCCAAGGAATAAGCTAAAAATATATTAATTTTATTGTATATTATTTTATATAGATTTAAAATAAGTGAAAAATATAAATATATATTTTTATTAAAATTTAATTATTATTCCAAAAATAATTTAACACTGATAACATCATAAGGTCTTTTAGTAAAAAATCATGTATTTGAATAATTGTTATGGTTTATATTAACTATGGTGAATTAGTGTGGGTGATTCAATAATCATTTATGTATTACTGATTATTATAATCATGGAATTCCAAAAAAAATTATTTGTCTATTACCACACATATATAATTTATCATACAATGATTATGGGAAAACTATTATAAAACTACTTGTGCCAAATACCATGTCATCAAGTTACGATAAATGATATAGTTTACAACATTTTTTTTATAATGAATCATTTATTTTATTTTTTGGGATTTTATGTAGTGGGTGATGACTGAAGAATGATGTAGTGGTGTGAAATGTATAAATTAAAACATATATTAAACTTTCTAAATTCTGGTGGGGGTACCTATTAAAAATAGTTTGATATCCTATTGTGTAGGTCCATCAGATAGGCCATTAGGTGATTGTTAATCAACCTGGTTTTTAGTTCATCCTAACAAAGAAACTACAACACTTCATAACAATTTTTTAAAGTAGTGGTGGATTGATTCTATCATGTGTCTAAAATTTTGTTCTAGGTTAGATATTACATCAATTGATAGTGAATTTGTATTTTATTTATTAAATCATAGATACAAAATACCTTCCAATCATTGTCCTAAATTTTGATTATAATAAGGATATTCTTTAATATATTTCATATGTGATTGGGGTCTTTCATCATCTTTTTTAAATTTATACTAATTACATTTTTATAGGACATAAATATGATTATGAATGTAGTATGATTAAAATTTTATCGCTACTTTTTGACAAATAATAATTTTTGAAATCAAATGATAATACCATTGTTAAAGGTCCATTCATGGATTGGGTAACTTTTCATTAGCATGGTTAGTAACATTCTCTGGAAGTTGGTATCTAATATTATACGACTGATGGAAATTTGGATGATTTAAATTGAAAATATTAGTTTCTTATATTAATAATTGAGTGAATTATTACCTATATAACTTTCTATGATTTATTAAATAGTAAAAATTACCCTAACGTGATGGTTTAGGGATGGATTTTAATTTTACCTAATTTAAAATTTTAAAATGGTATCTTAAATAATGATAATTTATTTATAATCTTAATAGGTATCTATGAAATGGGTTTGGATTTAAAACATTTATATAAATAATAAAATAATATTTTTATAATCATAATTATTTTGAAACACTGCAAAATACATAAATGAATCGATTTTCATTTTTTCAAAAAAATATAAAATTACCATTTATATTTTAAAATCCCATTGATAAAAAATGTGTTTTTTAATAAATGAATTTCTTTGTAAAATTTTAATAATGTAACTAATATTCAATTTTAACCGACCCAATGATTTGTTGGATGAGATCCATGTTTGGTAAGAAAAATATTTTGATAAAAACATTTAAATGGATCTTATGTTATGGTTAACTCTGATGGGTAGAAAATTACAGATGGTATGAAATGTGATATAATACCACCATTATAGAATAATTCAATGTTTTTTATCAAACATTTAGATACAATTATTGGAATATATTTTAACATCTATGATCTCTTATATTGATATAAATGGAGAATACGGAAAAAAAATTTATTCATTGAAAATGAAATGGCTACTTTATATTGTTTTTATAGAGAAGTGTGCATTTTTAATCAACATCCATGATGTGTAACATTTGAGAAATGAAAGGAAACCCGCTTGAAACATTTTTTAGTGAGATAAGTCTTAAGTCATGATAAGAAATTAATGAACATGCAAGGTAATATATTTGATATTTATTGACATTGGATGGTTGGAATTATGAATTTGATCCATATTATTTGATTGTCCATGTGATATCAACTGTTATTGTAAAGTGTGAGTGGGTTGACATTGTAGTGGATCAGATTTCATGATCATCTATGAACATGTATATTCATATACAATTATTGGAATCTTGTCTAATCATTATTGATATTTAATTGTGATATGTTTTCAAAATATACATTTTTATATTTATCAAATGTATAATAATGTTATTATTTTCCATTTACACTGATTATTTTCACACACAGTGAAACTGTAGGAGATTTTATCTAGTTTAGTAGTTTCTAATGAAATTTATTTTTAAACATACTATATATCAACAACCCATGTTCAATAAAAATATACACATAATGTTTGACATTATAGTTATAATACATTTTAACTAGGAGTTGGTTTGAAAATTCTTATTGGATAACCTTTTCCTGCCATTCAGATTCTAGTGGTGTGGCATTTTTACTTTCGTTTATTTTGTCTATTTCAATGAACATTTTTATATTTTCACATTGATGATGTACCCTTAACCATTGTATTATAATATTTATTACATTAGTAGAATGGGATAGTGTTTTGGGATTCTTTATTTTTTTGTTGATATCATTAATAAATTTAATATTTAATGTGTATTATCTATTTATTTTAATTAACTATCCACTAAAGGGTAGAACATATCAAAATTAGTATGAAAGCCAAGGTTTCTAATGTACAAACACATGTTAATGGGTGGATGGGGTCCACATATGTGTAAGTGGCTCTTATCCACAATTGTATAGTGCTAAATTGGAATGATGTTAGAAATTGTTTCCAATCTGTTATTTATTAGATTATTTAAATTTATGATATTTTTTATAAACTATGTGTAATAATATGTTATTAATGATATGTCTGGTTTTCTATCTAACACAATCAAAATGTAAGAAAAACTATTATTGTAATATGTTAATATATTTTATTATATTAAAAATAAATTGCAAGTTGTGGATCCCCCTATTTTTTGATGGATTTCGATACAGATGTGGGATGGTTACCCCTTTTTTGGTCTGATTTAAGTGTATTTTATGTCCATTCCCAATCACATTAATTGGGTTTACCATTTCTCACCTTACCTAAAAACTACCAATGGTGGCCTTCTCCATAGTAGTGCATGTACTTTCTATTCAATTGTGGATGGAAATCTTGATTTTCAGGCCCATCGACTCTTGAGGACTCACATTATTGAATGGAAGGGTGGTTAGGCTCATCAAATTCATTTGGTGGGATTGTAGCATACTAATGGTCTCTCTTAATGATATAAGACATGTTCAGGAATCTCTTCCAAATCCTTATAATGGAAATGTTACAATAAAAATGACTTTATATTAATTCTCATTTATATTAAAAATACATGGATCACATTAATGAATCCATATGTAAATATGTGAGTATCTTAATCATTTTTTTGTTCACAATAAGTAATTTATATACTTAATTCATATAAGGAAGTTCTTCAAAGCATTATTCCATGTAACAAATAAAGTTAATATTTCGACAAGCAGATTGATCAACGATGATGAATATTACATGTAACATCCCAAGTAAGTAATTAATAATAGATATTTTTACCTATGTCTATTTATGAATTAAATAGTTTTTTAGAGGCTTAAAATGAGAATATATCAAATCTTAAGCATGGAATACACTAATATTTTTAAAATATTATTTTACTGCCTTTTGATGGAAAACCATTTTTAAATCAAATTTTTGAGAATTTAATAATAATTATTTGTCAAAATAAACATGTTATTTATGATTGGGACATTTAAATTTACCTTGGGTTAATTTTTGGTATTTTTCTGACAATATTCATTTTTATTGAATAGTGAAAAATTCTGCATTTTACATCAAAACTACCATTTCATATAATTTAATTATTTGGTTACGTTATCTTTTAATTTTTTTAAAGTGTAAATCCAATATATTCTTACTATTTAATACAATAGTAGTAATTAGAATTAATTTCACTTCGGAATTGGGCATAAACTAATGAAAAACTTTTCATAGATGTTGTTTCAAAAAAACCCGCTATTTGTTTTGACAACGGGAATTATTTTTAAATCAATTATTGAAATTTCTGTGATTGGAATTTGGTAAAATGGATTACATATTTGGAATCAGTGGGTCCAAATTATTTCATCAATAATCTTTTGTTTTTGGACTTTGTGAATAGTAACGACGATAATTATCGTTAATTATCTTGATTAATTAGTAATCTGGTAGTTAAGGATAATAAAATAATATCATAATAATAATAAATGACACCAACATGTGTCATAATAATACTGGTTTTGTCATGTACGACCATGGGATTCCTTTTTCCAGACTTGGGGACCCCATGGAATCACTTTTGTGTGATAATGACTTTTTATCTTTTTATTTTTAAAGAATGCTAAATATAACCAAGAATGTATCACATGAGTAAAACATTTTTAATTTTTTATACATAAATAATAACTTAGAATATAAATAGTCATTAAAAATATAAAAATATTTCCTACATCATATTATTTTTTTATAGTTTTTAGAAATTAAATTAATTAAATTAATTATGACATCATGATTATGCAACGATTACCTCATTAAAGAACGATTTATATAAAATGAAAAGATAATGTAAAATCTAAGACATACACTTGTCAAAGACCTATAGGATGAGTATATTTCGAACACTTATCACCTTATGCTCGAAACAAATCAATGTGGGACCTTTAAAATCCAAAAATCATTTGAAAATAAAGTTACATTTTATACCCTTCCAAGAGTGCCCCTCCTCTCCTATTATAAATGGCCCCCACATCTACCTCCTCACCCACACATCTCAAGCCTTTAGCTCGGACAAGCCCTGATCATCTTATCTGTCAAAATCCCTCTTTTCATCCTAGAAGCCTTACCTTAGGCAAGAAGCTCTTCAAGATACCATTTTGGTTCAAACCAAGAAGAGTTACCCGATTTAAAGGACATTAAAGAACGATCGACTCATGTCGGACCCAAGGTAAGGGACTTCGTCTCAATGTCCTTTTATTGAGGAATATTATGTTTTATACACAAATTTCTTTTATATGATGTATAAACCCCTTTCACTTTTACATTTACTCAAAAGGAACCTTTTTGTACAAAGCGTTTACTGAACGACAAAAGGGAATGATTTTTTTGTCGTACGTATGCGGCGACAACGACTTATCCGTCGCCGTGACCATTATTTGAGCATCGACTTCCAATACAAGCCATAACCTTTTTTTTAAAATGAAAAATAAATACCATGTTTTACTTTTTATTAATTTTGGTATTGAAAATGGTTTTCATAATGTTTTTAGATCAATGTGTTTTATTGATATCTTATAATTGAAAAGTGGAAATGTTATGTTTCCATTGTTCATGTTTTATGTGATACGATTATGTTATGGTTCTTGGGCATTGTTATGAAGATTTGTGGTTCCATGATAATCTAAGGGCAGGTGAGCCCGATATAGATCTCCAATGCATTGAGTAATGCGAAGGGGTTAAACGTTAAGGTTTTTCCGAAGAGATTTAGGGAATATACTTTGATAGGTATTCCAAACGTAACCATGAGGGTTACTCCCTACGTAAAAATGTTATTAATGCCTCAAGTTACCATTATGTCTTATGAATTTTATGATTTATTCATTATTTGATGACGTATGTTAAAATGATTATGTTTTATGAGTAATGTATGATTTCATACATGGACTAATGTTTTTATTTCGTACTTTTATATCCTTTACTGAGCTTTTTTGATCATCATATGTTTTTTGAAATGTTGTTCACAGGTCAGGGGAAAGGTACATGATGTGATGATAGGGTCAAGGAAGTGTCATGAAAGAATCCATTTTTGGTTTTAAATATGTTTCCGTTGATGGTAATAAATGAATACTATATTTTATGTAACCACTTTGTTTAAATGTAGAATGTAATGCATGATTTATGATCTAATTATCTAAAACACTAAACCTAAAAAGATCCTCAACGTGTATTCTTGAAATAACTCATGATTAATTAATGTTTAAGGCTGGGGCCTTATAGTAGGTATCAGAGATCGGTTTAGATAACATTAGGAGTTAGAATTCTATTAAATGATTATTCAAAAATATTTTTTTATGGTCAAATTGAAATGATATAGAATTTGAAGATTACCATGTTGCTTCATCTAAGACATGTTTGTTCAGAATTGTTTTCCGCAGAGGAAATAGGGAAGTAGTGCTAAGAAGGCATACAAAAGGAAATGACCTTCTAAATCAACATCCTGAGATGGTCGGAATTGGAAATAAACAGTTTGTTGCAGTAATGGTGTAGTTGAATCAAGAAATAAATGGTGGTGGTATCCATGCACGAGATCAGCCAGATCAACCGCAGAGGAACATGTCAGTGGTGGAACATTTCATGCGGCAACATCCCCCATCATTTAGAGGACCATATGATCATGTGCTATCTGAAGGGTGGATTAAAGCACTGGAGAAGATTTTCTATGTCATGGGGTGTTCAGAAAATCAAAAGTTTAGTCTCTTTATTTACCGTTTGGAGGGTGAAGCAGATCAGTACTGGTCGATGGTTAAAAATATTACGGAAGCTGATGAGATTAATGCTCTCGACTGGGATGAATTCAAATGTATGTTTCTTTAGAAGTATTTTCCTAAGGCGGTTCGACTTAGGATGGAAAAACAATTCCTAGGATTGAGGCAAGAGGAAGACTCAGTGGCTGCCTATGAAGAAAGGTTCAATCGATTGGAAAGGTTTTCTCCAAAGTTTATCTGAGACCTTCATAGTAAAATCAATCGTTTTTACTCAGGACTAAATACAAAATATCGAAGGTAATTGGCTTCTCATGAGTTCAAAAGTTATGAAAAGCTTGTTCGATGTTCTAAGAAGGTAGAAAAAGAGTTTGATGATGATCAATTGTTCTATAATAACCAACAGAAGAAGAGACCGAGTTGGCAGGAGAAAGGAAAGAATTATTCAAGAAGGTCTGACGGTAAGAAAACTAAGTTTCAAGTTTGTGATAAATGTGGTAAAATTCATGATGGAGAATGTCTTCTGAATTCTGGAAAGTTCTACCGATGTTGTAAGATGGGACATAAGGCTTTTCATTTCACTGATAAAGATCAGGGTGATGGTAAGACCAAATTTTGATATACAGCTAGTGAAATGTTTTAAGTGAAAGGAGATGGGACACTAGGAAAACGATTGTCCGACAAAGAGCTCGAGTGATGGGAAGCAGATAGACTACAAGAAAAAAGTGGTCGTGAAATCCTTTTCAACAACTTCATCAGATGTTGGGCCATCAAATAAAGTTGTATCAGATACATTGTTTGTTTTTTCAGATTTTACCAGTGTGTTGTTTGATTCAGGGTCTACACATTCCTTCATCACTGAAAACTTTTCTAGTAAAATGGGAATACAATCTCAAGAAATGACTCCTGAAATTGTGGTAAAAACACCTGGGGGAAATTTTGAGGCAAAATAATATTTAAGAATCTTCCTATCCTTATCCGTGGAAAGAACCTACATGAAAACCTTATTGTTTTACCTCTAGTAGAGTTTGATGTTATCTTGGGTATGGATTGGCTCTCTATTTACCATGATAAGATTGACTGTAGAGCTAAAGAAGTTTATTTTAAGAAAGACTTTTAGTTTAGGAACACAAATGAACCCTTACTATTGATAACATATCAAGAGGCTGAGAAACATGTAAAAGATAGAAATGAATGTTACCTTGCACATATAGTTGAAAACATGGAAAATGCTCAGATTAATGATGTTCCAGTGGTAAATTCGTATCCTGATGTTTTTTCTGATGAGTTTCCAGGAATAATACCAGATCGGGAAGATGAGTTTACTGTTGAATTAGTTCCTGAGGCTAAGCCAATTTCAAAACCACCTTATTGAATGTCTCAAATTCATGTTTTAGAGTTGATGGAGAAATTGAAAGATTTATTTGATAAAGGTTTCATTCTACCTAGAACATTACCATGGGGTGCTCTTGTTTTATTTGTTAAAAAGAAAGATGGTTAAATGAGACTTTGAATTGATTATAGAGCCTTGAATAACATCACTGTTAAGAACAAATATCATTTGCCTCATATCGATGATTTTTTTGATCAGCTCCAGGGAGCACAGTTGTTTTCAATGATTGACCTAAGACCTGGGTACCATCAGTTTAATGTAAAGGAAGCAGATATTTTGAAGACCACGTTTCATAAAATATATGTCCATTATGAATTTGTAATAATGCCTTTTGGGATAACCAATGAACCTTCTCTATTCATGGACCTTATGAATAGAATTTTCCATAAATTCTTGGAGAAGATTGTGGTTGTTTTCATTGATGATATTTTGGTGTTTTCTAAATGTAAAGAGGACCATGAAAGACATTTAAGGGTTATTTTTGAAACCTTAAAAGAAAAGAGATTGTATGGTAAATTCAGAAAGTGTGAGTTTTGGTTGCAACAAATTTCATTCCATGGTCACATTTTTCAAAAGATGGGATAACAGTTGATCCTGCAAAAACAAAGGATTTGTAAGAATGGCCAAGACCCACAAATGTAACCAAGATTCGTAGTTTTCTTGGTATGGAGGGATATTACTGAAGGTTGTTCAGAATTTTTTCATAGTTATCTAGTCCAATGACGAAGCTAACTCGGAATGGTGTTAAGTTTATCTGGAAAAAATAATGTGACGATTGTTTTCAGGAACTGAAAACATGATTGGTGAATGCTCCAGTTTTGGCACTACCTTCCAGGAATGGTGAGTTTGTTATCTACGGTGATGCTTCATTGAAAGTAATTGGTTGCATCCTAATTCAAAATGATCAGGTAATTGCTTATGCTTCATGTCAATTGAAATCACATGAGGTAAATTACCCTACACATGATTTGGAATTAGCTGCTGATTGTTTCGCTTTAAAAATTTGGAGGAATCATTTGTATGGAGTAAAGTGTGAAATATATACCAATAAAAAAGTTTAAAGTATGTATTCACTTAGAAATAATTGAACATGAGATAGAGGAGATTGCTGAAATTGATCAAGGATTATGATTTTACAATTCATTACCATCCGAGAGAAGCAAATAAAGTGGATGATGCTTTGATTCAAAAAAAGTAATGCTTCATTAACAATGTTGCATTTGGAACGTGATCCTTTGGTTAAGGATTTGATGAACATTTACATAAAAGTTGTTGGTGCAGGATTTTCTTCTTTTTTGTTTCAGGTATTAGTGAAATATTTTCTATCAGACAGAATTAATCAAGCACAGAAGTAAGACAACGCGTTTTAGAAAAAGGTAGAGCTGATTCAGAATGGTAAGTTGCCTGAAATCAACATTGATAATGATTGTGTTTTGATATTTTGGAAGAGATTGTGTATTCCATGTGATTCATAGTTGAAGAGAGAGTTATTATGTGAAGCTCATAGTTCTCCTTTTTCAGTTCATCCAGGCAGTACAAAGATGTATAGAGATCTTCGAGAGTATTACTGGTGGGACAGAATGAAAAGGGATATTGCTGATTTTACTGTTAAATATTTGACTTCTCAACAGGTTAAAGTAGAGTGGATGTTAACGAAATGGATGCTTCATCCATTACCAGTACCAGTGTGGAAATGGGAGAATATATCCATGGACTTCGTTGTGGGATTTCCGAAGACACCTTGAGGTAATAATGCAATCTGGGTTATTGTTGATCGCTTGACTAAATCTGCTGATTTCCTTGCTATATGAGATACTTTTTCCCTAGATCAACTTTCCTCTTTGTATCTTAAAGAGATAGTCAGGTTACATGGAGTTCTTCTCTCCATTGTATCTGGCCGTGATCCCAGGTTCACTTCTATCTTTTGGAAAGGCCTTCAGAAGTCGTTGTGTATTGAATTAAATTTTAGTACAACTTTTCATCCTCAATCAGATGGGCAGTCAGAACGAACAACTCCACCTTTGGAGGATTTTCTACGTTCTTGTTCAATGGATTATCAGGGAAGACGGTTCTATCACCTTTCATTGGTTGAGTTTTCTTATAATAACTATTCTCATTCCAGTATACAGATGGAAACATTTGAGGCATTATATGGGATGTGATGTCGAACTCCAGCTTTTTGGGATGAAGTAGGTGAAAGGAAGTTGATGCGACCAGAATTAGTAGAAGAGTTGGCAGAAAATGTTCAGCTGATATAGAAACACATGAGAATAGCTTAGAGTAGGCAGAAGAGTTATCCGGACAACAGGAGGAAGGATCTCTCTTTTGCGGTAGGTGATCATGTTTTTCTCAATGTTTCACAATGGAAATGTGTGATGCGATTTGGTAAGAAAGGGAATCTGAGTCCAATGTTCATTGGGCCCTATGAAATTCTGGAGAGGGTTGGATCAGTTTCATACTGAGTGGCTTTACCTCCAATTTTATCTCAGGTACACATTGTTTTTCATGTTTCAATGTTAAGGAAGTACATGCCAGATCCATCTCATGTTTTGAGTCCAGAGGTGGTTCAGCTGGAAGAGAATCTATCTTATGAGGAAAAACCAGTCTAGATTCTTGACCACAGGGATAAAGTGTTTCAGAATAAGGTGATTCATCAGGTAAAGGTTTTTTTGAAGAACCACAAGAGTGAAGAGGCAACATGAGAATCTGAAAATGCAATGAGGGATAAAGACCCCCACTTATTCGATAAGTAAATAAATATTGGGGACACGATTTTCTAAAGGGGGAAGGATGTAACATCCCAAGTAATTAATGAATAATAGTTATTTTTACCTATGTCTATTTATGAATTAGATGTTGTTTTAGAGTCTTAAAATGAGAATAAATCCATTCATAAGCATGTAATACACTAATATTTTTAAAAGATTGTTTTACTGACTTTTGATGGAAATCCATTTTTAAATAAAACTTTTGAAAATATAATAAGATCTATTTTTCAAAATAAACATATTATTTATGAATGGGACATTGAAATTTACCTTGGGTTATATTTTGGTATTTTTCTACCAATGTTCATTTTTTTAATAAATAGTGAAAAATACTGCATTTTACATCAAAACTGCTTTTTCATATAATTTAATTATATGGTTAGATTATCTGTTTATTAGTTTTAATGTGTAAATAAAATATATTTTTACCATTTAATCCAATATTGGCAATTATAAATAATTTCATTTTGGAATTCGGAATAAACTAATGACAATCTTTCATTGATATGGTTTAAAAAACCCTCTATTTGTTTTGACAATAGGAATTATTTTTAAATTAATTATTATAATTCCTGTGTTAGGAATTTTGTAAAATTGATTACATATTTGGAATCATAAGGTCCAATTTATTTAATCAAGACTCCTTTGTTTTTTGACTTTGTGAATAGTAACAATTGTAATTATCGATAATTATCTTGACTAATTAGTAATCGGGTAGTTAAGGATAAGAAAATAATATCATAATAATAAAAAATGACACCAAAACGTGTCCTAATACTACTTGTTGTGTCATTGGAGACCATGGGATTCCTTGTTCCAAACTTGGGGACTCCATGGAATCACTTTTGTGTGATAATGACTTTTTTCCTTTTATTTTTAAAGAAAGTTAAATATAACAATGAATGTATCACCTGAGTAAAACATAATTAATTTTTTATACGTAAATGATATCTTGGACTATAGATAGTCATTAGAAAGATAAAAATATTTACTACATCATTGTATTTTTTTATAATTTTTAGACAAATAATAAATTATATTATTTATGACATCATGATGATGCATCGATTACCTCATTAATGAATGATTTAAATAAAATGAAAAGATAATGTAAAATCTAAGACATAAACATGTAAAAGACCTATTGGATGAGTATATTTAGAACCCTTGTCACCTTATCCTTGAAATACATCAATGTGGGTCCTTTAAAATCCGAAACCCTTTTGAAAATAAAGTAACATTTTATACCATTCCAAAAGTTCCCCTCCTCTCCTCTTATAAAAGCCCCCACCTCTACCTCCTTACCCACACTTCTCAAGACTTTGGCTTAGCCAATCCATGATCATTTTATCTCTACAAATCCCTCTCTTCATCCTAGAAGCATTACCTTAGGCACGAACCTCTTCAAGAAACCATTTTTGGTCAAAACAATAAGAGTTACCCGATTTAAAGGACGTTAATGAACGATCGAGTCAAGTCGGACCCGAGGTAAAGGACTTCGTCTAAATCTCCTTTCATTGAGGAATATTATGTTTTATAAACCCCATTCTTATATATGGTGTATAAAACCCTTTGAATTTTATGTTTACTCAAAAGGAATCTTTTTATACGAAGTGTTTACTAAACGACAAAAGGGAATGTATTTTTTTGTCGTACGTTTGCGGCGACAACGATTTCTATGAGGATGTGACCATTATTTGATCTTCTACTTCTTCTACAAGACATAACATTTTTTTAAAATGAAAAATAAATACCATGTTTTACTTTTCTTTTATTCCAGTACTGAAAATGGTTTTCATAATATTTTTATATCAATGTGTGATATTGATATCTTGTGATTGAAAAGTGGAAATGTTATGTTTACTTTATGCATGTTTTATGTGATATGATTATGTTATGGTTCTTGGGCATTTTTATGAAGATGGGTGGTTCTGTGATAATCTATGGGTGGGTGAGCCCGATATAGCTCTCCAATGCATTGGGTAATGCGAAGGGGTTAAACATTATGGTTTCTCCAAAGAGATTTAGGGAATATAATATGATGGGTATTCCAAACGTAACCATGAGGGTTACTCCCTACATAATAATGTTATGAATGCCTCAAGTTACCATTATTTCTTATGAATTCTATGATTTATTCATGATTTGATGAGGTATGTCAAAATTCTTATGTTTTATGAGTAATGAATGATTTCATATATGGACTAATGTTTTCATTTAGTACTTTTATATCCCTTACTGAGCTTTTTATGCTCATCCCAAGTTTTTGAAATGATTTTCACAGGTCACGGGAATGGTACATGATGTGATGATAGGGTCAAGGAAGTGTCATTAAAGAATCCATGTTTTGTTTTAAATATGTTTCCGTTTATGGGAAAAAATGATGACTATTTTTTATGTAACCAATTTGTTTAAATGTGGAATGTAATGCATGATTTATTATCTAATTCCCTAAAACTGTAAACCTGAAAAGATCCTCAACGTGTATTCTTTAAATAACTCAAGATTAAGTAATTTTTAAGGCTGGGTCCTTATATTACATATCCTGATTGTTGAATAAATAAAATCAAACAGATTTAATTCATTCATTGTAGTTTATAGTCATGCGGTGAGTAAACATGTTTAGGTACAGAGACACAAAATATTTTATCTCAAACCCTAAGGGGTTGTCCTACGTATCGAGATTATAGAGAGAAGAATATTTTTTGTAACTCCAATGTATTGGGGTTTTCCATTACATTATAGATACTCAGAGTTCATATGATATTGTTCTTTTAAATTTTTATTACCATGTGATCTATGATTTATGTGAGAAAAATGGAAGGATAAATAAATTTTATATTCCCATGATGATGGAATTTTCATCTCGGACAACCGTGAATTGATTTATTATTGTACTCAGGACTTGGATAAATGTGTTACATATCATAGTTATGGCAAGAGTCGGATTGCTCGTAGATTTTTCGGTTTCTCAATTCATAGATATATGATATAGTGTGATAATCTCTTTGGACTCATATATTCATATAGGTTGATAGGTTAGAGTCGTGGAATCAATTACACTATAAGGGGTGTTTTAATTAAGATCATGCCTTAGTATGGAAGAATACGTTTCTAGATTATTGGAGGAATGAGAGTACTTATAGTTTTTTTTATACTAGGGATTATTATCTTAGGCTTCTGTTTCCATTATGGATATTGATAGTGAATATGTTAAGATATTTTCCATTTCCTAATCCTAGGTGAGCCATGATCAATATGGGAAATAAGTTATAGAATGTAATAAATTTCATTTTAGTAAATAAAGGACATTAATGAAAGGATTTCCTTATATAATATATATGGATCTCGAACCTCGATCAGTGTTGGCCTACATATCCTTAGTGTTGTAGAAGTATGATTCATCATATTCCTCTTTATGTCGGGTCTTACACACTATGGCTTCCCCATATCCAGTGCTTACGAAATGAGTGTAGGAAACGTTATAAAGAACTAGGGTTCCCTATTGTCAAGTCCTTATTGGGTGGATGGTGTCGTATCACCCAATTGGAATGTCATGTGAGCCATCACAAGACCTTTCATGACACATACGGAGGGTGTCATAAGATTCAATGTTGCATAATCCAAGGGGTGTCGTGAATCTTGGGTGAAAAATTTTGGAGACAACGTGTGACGAATCCAATTTGTTGGGAGGGAATATGGAGCCCCACATGATATTCTAAAAGGTGTTGTGAGATCATGGTTATCATCTCTATATGCTTTATGAGGACACTACTGACATGAAAAAATATAATTATTTGAGTCGGGATTTGGTTCTAAATGGCATCGCAAGTCCACAATGAATGACAAGAAGATTTTTTGATATCAAACTGGGGTCTATGGTGGGTTGGGGGGGGGACCATGTGACTCGCTATGACATGTTTGAACTAATCCACAGGTCCCAAATGGAATACTTGAGGAGTGCCACATGATCCAAGAGATATTTATTTATGACATTGTGTGTACTTGGGTGACTCATTCATAGTTTACTAGGGCCATCATGCGTGTCTTTCTCTTATGTCCTCCATTTTTAATCTTGGTTATCACCTTACATTGAGAGGGCCTTTGGTTTATTCCGAACATGTTCCTTTAAGTATCATATGATCAAGAAGACATTTGATATTTTACACTTTATTGTTCCATCAATTCATTCAATTTATATATAAATGACCATGCGAAGAACCTTATTTATAGAACATGATAGATTTGTCTATCCACTGATTTATTATCTAAATAAATTTTCCTGGTCACGAGGATTGTTGATCTAATAAATATAATTAGGATATCATTTGAAACGTTCTAATTCCATGTGTCCGGAGTCTCAGAGTCCAAACCATTCTCCATGATGGTGTATGGAAATTATTGGAATCACCACCATTTTCATTCAATTTTTTTTGGCCTATCTAGCATGAGTTTAGGAGGGTTTCAATGATGAGTTCAAGAAGTATACATCATCAAGTGTCTCTTTTGTGGACCTGTAGAAGTGTGCCACCATATTTTCATCCATTACATGTCTCTTACATAAATGATCCATTTATTGTATTGTGTGGAATTAATATGGATTTGTTTTATCATGCTGACATATCGAATGACTTCAATGTCATTATAATTACATGATTGAGGTCCTTCCCATGATCCATGTGCCTATTAGAATACACTCATGAAAACTTTTGTGACTATTATTTATGTCCAAAGAGGCACAAATATTATTTTCTGAGGTCATGCAAGACCATGCCTAGGGTGCACTGGGCATGTGGAATCTATTTCATAAATAATGAAAATATCCCACCTTATCCTTATCAATAACATTTTTTATGTGACAACTTTTGGAAGCCATGTGATATTGAAGATAAATGTATTGTATTTTTTCTCATTTTTTAAGTGACATCTCGCGTGACCAATACGGGTCGTTTGGTCAATGTGAAATCATGTAGTGGACATGTCTATATATCTACCCCTAGAGAACATATGAGTTTTTTTGGAACACCAAAGGACATGCTGGCAGAGAAATTGACAAGATTGAGGGAATCCATGTGGTGAGGCCAACATGATGTCGAGTCTTGTGGTGTCTCATAGTGAACAAAGGCATGGGTCGTATGGTAGCCAGTAACTAAAAACACCACTCGCCTCTAACCCAATAACTCTTTCGTTTTTCATTACAATGGTTCGGGGAACATTCACTTTTTCTAATATAATTTTTTCTTCTCAATGATGATATGGAACATGAGATTCATGAACACCAGAAATATATCCCATTAGATTTTATAAATGAATATTCATGAACGATTTTGGGTGGTTTATTAAGAATATATTATCCATTAGTACACTGCAAGATAAATATGTGATCATGCGATGATGTGTGTTACTTTTCTTGTGAAATTTTAATGTTATCTTATTGTAGATCTCATGATCAAAGATATATCTCACAATGTTATGCATACATTGTTGGAGACAGTTTCAATGGTTGACATTGATACACTACATGTACAATGAATGGTCTCTCCACAACCTGCAGACTTCATAAAGGATGGTCTATTTTCTATCAATAATTGTGCTGAATATTGATGGATGAGATATTTGACTTCATCACATGATAATATTTATGGAATCATGAAGATTATCATGAATAAATTAATATTAATATTTGTGGTGTGACATGAATTGTATTAACATGGTGTATCGAGCTCTGAATATTATTCATTTTTGGAAGTCACTGAACATCAAATAAATACATTAGGACTTGATAATATTCATACGCCATGTTTTTATCAATAATTCTTCACATAAATTAGTCTGCAGTAATTAAAACATCTTCTAGGTATAGGGAGGATTTTAATATGAAATAGGTTCTACATTCAGTTGAAGATGATTGAAAGATCATATCCTTAAATTTTTGGTAGTATAAATTCCTCATGGTTTTAAAATCCCTTTGCATTATTGGATATGTGATGCTACTGCATATTTCAAGATATGTTTTGTGAGCCTTATCTTTTTAATGTGAATTATCATGTGATTACCTTTCACATACACCATATTCCATAAATAAAATAATGGGAATCACGTGACCTTTTTAAATAACCCTTATGGGGTTTTCTTCTCATGGTTTTTCATGGAGACCAAGCGCTCTCCCATTATATCGGCATCCCCCTTTTCTAATTTGTTATATCTTTGTATTTATATAGAATGAATCACACTGTAATAACGACATAATAATGTGGTGTATTCTAAAAACATGAACAACCTTTCATCACACCATCATTAATTGATATACATCATAAGATTATGCAGCTTCAAGATAAATATTTAATGAAACTAAATAATTAAAACATATCTTCAATTATTATGATTGTATAAATAATCATCAAATGTTCCTTACCAGGGTAAATTACATGGAATACATTTAGATCTGACAATAAAAATCCCAACTAAATTAGATTTTTTTTTTGAAATAAAATAATATGGTTCTAAGGTAAATGTGGAAAACATTTTAACATTTTTGAATGTTGATGTGCTCCTCCTTCATAATTATATCAGTGTACAAGTATACTGAACACTATATTATGTTATCCCATTTTCTTTCATTCATGATGTGAATGATTTTTTTTTCTATATTATGATAATCACCAACAGTACAAATCTTTAACTTATAATCAAGTAAACCATAACTTATTTATATAGATATTTTTTCTGGAAGTCCTCGTGAATTTCCACTGATAATAAATCCCTTACTAATGAATCTATTATAGTTTTCATGAGATCATGTAATTTAAAAAAGGATCGCTCGGTTAGGTGATATGAAATAGAGGTATAGTGTTCTATCTCTTTCCAAATAAAATATCATTGTTGAGAATAACATGATATTCAACAAAAAATAATGGAACATTCATGTTTTTTCAGAGTGAATAATAATCATGCCTTATCTTATTGTATTTTATAATCCACCTAAAATGTCATTTATTTATTTTATTTTTAGGTATAACCTTTTGTTTTCGTTGTTTAGGAAAAATTAGTTCAGAGCTAATTATGTATTAGTTTAGGTTTTATTTATCTCAGGCCTTCAGTTGTTTTATTTTAGGGAAATTTAGCTAAGAACAAATATTTCTTTCATTTATGGTATTTTTAGCTCTGACCACATGTTTCCCAAGTCTAGGATATTTTAACATGGATATTATGTCACATTAATTTATATACTTTTAGATCAGACCTCAAATTACATTATTTTGTGGCCTTTTAGATTAGGACTTCTATTGATTTATATTATGTTCATTCATCTCAAAGCTCACATTTCCATAACTTGGGTTGTTTATATTGGACCTAATATTGCATTAGTTTACGCTCTTTTAGCATGAACCTCATATTTCAGTAGTTTATTGTCTTTTATCTCATAAATAATATTTCTTTAGTTTAATGTCTTTTATCTCGGACGTAATATTGCAAAAGTTTAAGGTATTTTATCTTGGACCTAATATTTCTTAATTTTAGGGTCATTTAGCCTTGTCCTAATGTTCCTTTATTTTGGGGTAATTTCTCTCGATCTATTATATAGTCATTGGATATGGTTCATTCATGTCCAGAAAGACCTAAAGCTCTACGATGTGATGGATTATGCCATGGTTTTGCAAAGGGTTTTTGAGTATTATAATTAACTTCTTTTATATAGACCGATTTGATTAATGGCCATAAGTGCATATGCAGGAGTCATATTCATGTATTCCTATTCAATAATATTCCCCATAAATCCAGGTATATTTACCTAGGAAAATAGATGATATCTATAAGTAATATATCTAGGATTGCAAAAATATTGATATTAGGCCTACCAGGTAAGTTGGTGTGTGGATGATGTAAATCATAACAAAAAATTTTTAGTGTGTGAATATGAGATAGTTCAGAAATGTTGGGTATGTTCCATAACATTATGGAATTTATGGTTCCTCCATTGTGTTTCTAGGGATTAAAAAGATTAATGATCCTTTCTGTAAATCATATGATGCCTTATTTGGATAGTCATAAATCTAAATGATTATGTTATGTATGGCATGGAATCTCTCACAAGAGCATTCTGGGACCCTTGGGAAGTTCAACCATTTATGATATGCTCAATCCCTATTACCCATGGATTTGAACCATGGTGTTTGGGCCAAAATATTATTGGAATTGATGTTTCTTAGTCCATCTTTAATAAAGGACATGAAACAGAATGACATAATAATAAGATTTTGAATAAACATAGATATTTTGGTGTTGGGATTTTAAATCATGATCAATAGTGCTCGTTTCAGGATAAAGATATAGTACAATCATACGTGGATTGGTTCAGACACCCTTTGGTGTTAAGTTCATTAGAGCTGATTTCATACTGCACATGAATTAGAATAAACTTTTTCAGAGTCACATAATTGGATGAAGGCCAAAGGTGCATATTCAATAGTAGGAGGCATATATGGATAGCCAATAAAAGTTTCCATGTAGATGGATATCCTCTCCATGTTCCATGGAAGGTAATGGTGATTCGAAACACCCAAAATCATGATGTGTTATTTGTGCAATGTGTTAAATCCAAGGATGCTTCAAGTACCCTAATAGTTTTTTCATCTCTCAGTGAACACATTATTGTGGTGAGGGTAGGTTACAAATGCTACTATATCATTTTCCTAGACTAGTGGGGTCATCAAGCAATCCTTGGATTTTACTATTTCTAATAGGTAGACCCTATGATATTTATTCCTTTATTTTCTCACCCTATTTTTTTATATTTCCCTTAGTATGAAGTGTTTATCAGGAGAAGACCTGACATTTTATCATGTCACTAATTGCGATTTTGGGACTTTATATGTTTTATGTATGTTTCATTAGTTGTTTACAGTCTTGAAATTTGAACCATTTTTTCTATATTTTATGTTTGTAAAACATTGAGCAAAATTTTGGATGTCTAGGTTCATTATTAAAATAGAACTAATATGGACAGTGACACACAAGTGCTAATCAGGATATCCATGGTCAATAGTACTCCAACAGATTCCCATTCATGGGAAGAAATCATTTTAAATAACAGATCAATTTTTTAATTTCATGGATAATGATATGGTACAATTAATAATGAAGTTGTTTATAATCACAATGGAGATGTGTGCTTCTATAATGATGACAGAGCTAACATGAATTGAATGTCTTTTTTTGTATAATAATTTTAGTTCATGGAAATAGGTACATATGCAAGAGCCATGGAGAATTATGTATAGTCATGAAAAGGGTCCTTGAAGAAATATATAATATATAAAGTCCATGGAATATTATAGAGTCCTGAAATTCATGAGACACGATGTATGTTATATGGATTCAAGGTGCACATTAAATAAAGTTGAAGAACCCCACACCCTGGTTGACTATGATATGTATCTCATGTCCCATTTGTGAAGGATAAAAAATGGGATATATTAAAGAGTCCTGAAATTCATGAGACGCAACATTTGTTATTTAGATTGGTCATTTTTCAGGATGTTTATTTTTATGAGGTAAGGACGTATTTCCATGTAATTTAATTTCATGCATTATAGGCAAAATCTCTAGTGGTATAACGTCATGCAATAAGAACACACAAAAATTCATATTAATATCATTTAGTAAGGATGAATGAACCAAGGATAGGTTATGGTTTGGCCCAACGATAGAGATTGGGTGACATAATGTATGTCATGATAATGAGAATCAAACAACCCACAGTTCTAGTTAGACATTTAATTTCTTGTCTTACGTGTAGTACTGATGTTGAGTAACATGAAAAGAATTAATGAAGTGTATGTGACCATATATGGGGAATAGGCATCACTATGTATCTTAGGATGATTAAAATCAATCCACAAGTAGCAATTTAATGGGAGATACTCTTTACAGGTATAAACCGTACAAGGAGGTGGGAATTATTTCTTTTGACAGTTGCAATTACACGTATGATTGGAGTGGAAGGAAACACAACTTATCATTTGAGGAATGTGATCAAGAAACATATAGTTACTGACGTTCCATGGTGTTAACATCATGGGTGATAAAGAGGTGCACCATCTTGAAATGATGGGAACATTGTTGTTGGGCCCAATGGTGATTGATTAGGCGTCACTATGTATCTCATGAGAATGAGAATCATCCCACACATATTTCTGAAAATTCCATGCAGTGTAATGTCATTCCTTGAGTACATAGGTAGACCAACATGAATATATGGAGATGATGGTTTGTCCCCATGGTAATAAATTTTGGAATCATAATGTAACTCATGAAAAAATGAATAAAACCACTAGTAGTTTTTGTTAATCAATGCAATTTATCTTCTATATGTAAATAATTGGTATTTTCAAGGAAAATATTCCTTGTTCATGAAGATAATTATTTTTCATAATTCCTAGGACTGCATGAGTAATGCATGTGGTGAGAAACAAGGACAAATAAGGGATATAGGTTGTAAATGTGTATTAGGCAACATGTGGTGGATGGAAAAAGATTAAAATTGACGATTCCATACATATATCATCATAAATTAGCACCAAGATGTAAATAGATCAATATGAGTCGTTTAGATTAACATCATGTGGTGGGGAATATTGTTACATGACATGAATATGGGAGGAAATCACAGATCTATGAAGTTTTATGTCAATAAGTGAGGACATTGGACATGAATTTTAAGATCTTGGGCTATGGAAAATGATGTCACACATTTTAATGTCCTTATATAAGGAGTATGTATTACCTACAACTTAATTTCATCTGTTATGGAAAATGAATGGGAGTTGCAGTGATGTGGACACCCTCATGGTTAAAGGTATTCATTATGCTATGCATTTCAAGAGAAATGTTTCAACGTTGGGGGGGGGGGGGTGTGACACGCTCCCGATCCATTGTGGCCAATGAGTAGGCTCCATTATGATATATATTTTGTATGATGTAAGGTCATTCCCATATAGGATTCAATTTTGGGGTATTATTTCTGAGTTTCATTGGTGTTCTCTAAGATATAACATTTTCACCTTGATGGAATGTACAGAGGTGATCCTTATTATTCAAGGGTCCTACAATTAGATTACGTTGAATCTCAATGTTATGCAGTGTGAAAATCCTCTTCTCATCCTATGGATTCAACTCATACTACTACTTTTTATATTTTTTATCAATAGAAATATTTCCTCAAATTGTAATTCGGCGTGTGAGAAGATGGACCACTATGGGTAACATTGTTTTTCCCTACACACCAATGAGTATTGCATTTCTTGTGTATTATTTTTCATGGTGGTATGGTAGGACAATAAAACTAGGAGGATTTTATTTTTATAGGTATTATTATCTTTGTTCACCATCATCTAGAGTATATTTGATAGAATCTTGTTGAAGGGTTATATCTTTCCATTGGCCGCAACCTGATATTGGGATTACTGATTGGAATTTATATTTTTCTCATGGTACAGCTTCATCAACTATGTGGAACAGAAGTTGGTATCATTGTTTGATAATATTGTTTGAGTGACATTGATCCTCATGATAATATGGGACTTCAGGATGTTGATTATATTCCCCAAGCCAAAATCCATAAGGGGTATTGCGTCATCCAACATGGAAATGATGGTCGTATCATTATGGATGTACTTGAACTACATACTTATGGCTGGGAGATATGGCCTCACAATGTCCATACATTGAATAGAAAAAGACAGAAATATTAAGCTATATGTAATAATTCATAGGGTTTATGGATGAATTTCCCATTAATATGGAATGTATGACATTTTTTGTTGAATTCCACATAAACATGTTTTATGGTTTTCGAGTAGTATCCCAATCTATTGATTTAGTGGGAGTTTGGGGTTCCATAATGATGGGTACTATAAGTGCCGACACACACTTCCTCCCTCATATTGTGAACCTATCATTCTATTATTCAACTAAGGGGAAATATGTCAAAGAAAATTTTTTAGAGTAATTGTTGGTCATTCAGAACGTCTTATATAGTGAATTCTGCTACTCGACGCTAAATCTATTGCATTCTTCCACAATCAACCAAGAGAGTCCAGTCTTGACAATAATCATTTATAGGAACCATCCATATAGAGGTGGTCATTGGTTCAACATTTTCAACATAGGTGTTTAAAATATTGATCTCTATAATATCATATTCGATGATTGGAGGGAGATATCATTGATATGTGATATGGAATATTGGTTCCTCTTAATCAGTGTTAGTGATGACTGTAATGTCATTTTCCAGTGTTTAAGAATGGGAATTCTATCATTGAGGAACATAATGCATGGTGGGAACAAATGGGGATTCATCTATTATTCACCTAATGTAGCCAATGTGGGTGGATGACACGTCATTTTTACTAGCATATTTTCCACTGATCTACATAATAATTTCTTTCTAATTCTCAATTGATATTATGTTTGGCTATTTGCAGTTTCAGATCTAGTTCCAATCTAGTGATGAGGTCTTGTTACTCTAATTCATTATTTATGGAGCCTTTGGACAATGAGAAAGTGTAGGAAAAAACATCATTTTTTTGGGAGAGATAAACACATTACCTATACCAACCTAATTATGCTTTGAGTTTTCCATTATGTTGTCCATATGACTCCTATTGGGTTTTTATAAGTAAATATCCCATATTTTGGGTTTCCTAGTAATATTATACAACATCATATAAGATATCATTGTCTTCTTATGTATTTTATAGTTAAGGATGTGCTATGAAGAAAGCAGTCAGGGCTTATCATTTCACCAACTACTGATATATGAAAAAAACGTGATGTTCATATAGTATGAACACTAATTGAGGAAAGTTACTAGCCAATATGTGGTGACCATGAATATAATTGAGAATATAAATATGAAATCCTATGTGTAATTAGTGGTTATTCATCTAATGACTCATCTTTTTTACTAAAAAATGAGTGCAGGATCAATCTTTCCGACATCAATATTTTGGTTCTCAAAACCTAGATATGTCTATATTTGTTACTGGAGACTATTTTGGCTTCCTCTTTATTTTTTGTTGTAGTGGATGTCACCCAATGATCATTCTATATAATGTAGATATATGATAATTGTACTACCTTTAAAAGGAGGAATCAAAATTGGTCGGTGAAACATGAATTTCATGATACTTTTGATTGATTTCTAGAAATAATCATCGCATTGGTAGGTGACTGCATTCTATAATAGCCAGGTGAAGGGCAGAGTTTTTTGGGCCGAGTTAGCAATGAATCATTGATATTGGTCATGATCCCTTATAGTCAACGTAGTTATGTGAGATTTCAAGGGATGATATAGAGAAATTTCACTCATATTATCTATTACCACCTTAATTCCTTACTGGAATACCATAAATCAAAGGACATTCCTTGATGTCACCTTGTATGCTCACATCATAGGATCCATATATAGACTATGTTTTCACATCTTGCCTAATATTTGTCCAAGGTCAATGAAGTGACAAAATCACTATCAGGATTTGATGACCAGGTCATCTACATAAAACATGACTATCATTCACAATAACTTCGTAATGATGTGATGCATGACATACTGATATGTTATGTCGACATTCATCATTCCAAAGACATGTCATGATATTTGAAGATCCATTTATGCACAATGAAGGTATTTGATTCTTCTTCCTCAAGGGGAATCTTTATGTGATTGTACCCTGAGTACCCATACAGAATGGAATGTTCTTAGATTCCAGTAGATTCATTGATCAAGAGTTATGTTATCCGAAATGGTAAGTCACATATATGGAAATGCAGATTACAGTCTCTCAAGGAAATGCAGACCCAAATCATCCCACTATTCATCATATTTAGGATGATGTTAAAAATCCACCTTGGATGTTTCACTTCTCTGTTAATGATTTATTTGATAAAATTTTGAAATTATTCATATTAATTAGTGACTTGGGAGGGGTTCATTCTCGTGACCAACAGCTTGATGACTCAATACTCCTTAGGAAGTCTGAGATGGTGTGTAGCCACATTTGGATTGAGTCTGGTCATTTCTGTATAATTCTTGGGGAAAACATATTGGTGATACTTCATAAATTTTTTATCAATCTATTTCTCTTCAATGATAATGGAGGATTTAATTAGGGAAGGTCATCAGTAATCGTATATTCACAAATTTATCTTGTTGAGATCATATGTGGTTGTTGAGACACCATCCTCCAATGTCAGAGGGGAAATCAATATATCATGACCATCAATTTTTTATTTTTTGGATACATATTCTGGATATGATGGAATTATTGGATTCTCTATATTTGTAAATTCATCATGATGTTTGTCAGAAGATACATTATCATCCAATTTGGTTTTAGTCATTTTTAAGGGATGCTTGAGCTGCTTGTTTTCACTAAGGATAGGAGTGGATTGAAACATTGGTATTATATAATCAACATTGACCATTTTTAGGGGAGTAAATAATCACAATAGAGAATACTCCACTGATTCACAGGATCAATTCCACATCCATTGGGAGATGCAACTTATATATCACAATCCACCATTTCTTTCTAATCTCCTTTCATGTAGAAATATGCTTCATCATATGTGGATCCACAAGCCATGATGGGGGAGATGTATCCTTATAGAATGAAGATATATTCATTGGTGGGGTACTTTATACATTGATGGAATTTCGATGGTACTTCTAACTGGATATGGATACATGGACTTCTAATAAAGAAATTATATGCATTGTCTTGCTGGATAACCATGAACTCATCCCCATATGTTAGTTCCCCAAATTTTTGATCTTGATTGATCATCCCTTTTAGAATTTAATCATCCTTATCATATGAATACATTATCATCTTTTAATGGGATAAGTCATATTTTCAATACCTGAATTTTATGAGAGTCTGAATTGGGATGAGAATTATCCACGATCAATTATCAATTTTAAACCATTGGAAATTGACATTACTATGTCTTACAATAATTTATATGGGCATGATATACCTTTTTATGGGATCCTCTTATTCATTTTAAGGGAATGTGATGGAAACATGGAATCCATAGGACATGGTCTACACTCGATAAACCTCAATAGTTGTTACATCTACATCAATCTCTAATGAGACCTAGAGGGGTCCGCAATTTCATCCTTAGGTTCATTTGAATGATGAATCACATTGAGGGATGAGATCTTGGTTTTGAATTCATTTAACAATTTTTGTACATCGTTCTTTTATACCAAAGCACTATGCATCCCAATTAGGGGAAACTCGGGGATTGTGATTCTGGGGTTGGACAATATAAAGATGATGGACCTGGAACCTACATGATTGTTGAGAAAATATATACTTCTAGTGGCATAGGTCATGAATGCCTTCCTCGTATCCTGTGATGATCATGTTGATCACTTTCTTAGATGTCACACATGAAAATTGGATATAGGCGATAGTTGGATGGCTCTAAGCCACCTATTTACCACTTTTGGGACTACTGGAGAACATTCCCATGACTCGCAGTTGCATACATATATATATATCACATGGAAATATGAAATTTTCAAGGAGTATGGAGATACATGTGATGTCCCATGTATCATCATTTCAGACGCATATATCTTGTTATATCACAATTATCCATAGGGGAACCATATTCAGGTTAATACTCATCATCAGAGAATGATATTTCATGTGTATTGTGATAAAAAACCATAATATGATCTCATATTTTAATGAGGATTTCATTTGGTGTGGTGATTCCCTTTCAGAATATATTGTTTTGAAGAAATCAGTTAGTATTATGGACTTTTCCTTAGAAGAAAATGTTTTGGCATCCTATGTCTCCATGTGGTCACACACACATATGTGAAGCACATATGATGCCGACATATTGGGTGGTGTAGCTATTTAATTTTTATACCATTTTGAATTCATTGGGATATGATATCGATCCATTTTTTTTAGAGTAATCCAGTTTTCAATATTTTTCCCAATCATGTCAATAACTTTTTTGAAGCCATCCAATTCCTCTGACCATGAGGTGGTTTTGAAAACCACATACTCTGGGGAATTTTATGATATAACCATTACAGAGTAGAATATTCCTTGAAGGAAATCCATAAATATGATAAAAGTATAGATATTATGACCCCAAAATTTAAGGAAAGGGCACAAATAATGATAGCTGGTGATGTTGAATTCATATGGCATCATGGGTTTTGAAGCTTAATAATGTTATGATATATTAATGGTAAAAAAATTACTTGGGGCGTGTTCATTTTAGTAGGACTATAATTTTTCATATGTTCCATAAATCCATTGTGAACAAAATTTGATTGTTCTTCTAGGAGAGGGTTATATGGTGGTGGATATTACTCGACATGAGGTGCTAGTTGGTTATGATCTTTTCTAGGTGATTAGATGGGAACCACTACAGGATTATGAGTGACATACACCATTTTTTCACTTCACTGATTCTTCTACATTGATGTGGGAATGGGTTGAGACTTGGACCAGGATTACTGAATATCCTCTTCATGAAGTTTTTCCATTTCAATAAACTCTCGAAACCCACCTGAATATTTCATAGAAGTTGTGTGTGTTTTTAATAAAACAATTTTATTTTCGTCACAAATTTCCATATGTTTCTCTTGTAAGAGGGGGACATGAATGAAATAGGATAAGACTTTCCCCATTTATATTAAATCAAACTTCCTCTCAATCTAAAATTTCATACAGTTCATCGTGTTGATTATCATATTATTATTATATATTGAAATAAATTAATAATTGAACTAATGGGAAAGGTCTTACTATCCTACGGTAGATCCCACTGGATAATTACTATAACAAACATAGGTTGGACCTATTAGAATATATACCGCACACCACATCTTCATTGTGTACTATTTAACTCAGGGTAACATCATCTTTACACATTGGTATATTAAGTGTTTGAGGGGTTGTTCCTAGTCTCTAGCACCGTCGAATATTGAAATGTTATTGATGAAATTTTTGGTGTATTTGGATCATAATCCACCCCTTAGAGGTAGGTATTACTTTTAGGTTATATAGCTACATTCTACCTTTCCATGCATTATAGTAAATTGTCTATGGATTCAATTGAATAATGTAACTATTGGGGCACTACTATCTATGTAACATCTAATAAATAAGGTGTGGGTAAGGCTAATGAGGTGGTCCAACTTTCATCTCCCTCTAATTGTCTTTTAATTTTTTAAATTAATTATTACTTTTGTGATGGAGAGGTTGTTGCTACAATAGTGTGAAGGCTTAATAATTTTTATATTCCTCGTTTATATTTACTATGTATCTATATCATGATCCAATCAGATGTTGAGATATTACTATTACATGTGGATTCATTATAAGAGATATAATAATCATCTCTATATATAGATAATGACCCACAAGAATATTTCCCCTGTGTAACTCATCATTCAGTTATCAGATATCTCATATTTCACTCTCATATTATGAAAAATATTTCTCTATTGTTGGAAACTAAGATGTAATATTTTATTATGCATTTTATTTAAGATTATTCTTCTATGGAGTTTTAAATTCTTTGTTCTTAGATTCCAAATATTGAATCCTTCTTTGGATCCCAGTGCCACAACCTAATTTGGTCCTTCCAAATCACCCTCCCTATTAGGTGTATTATCTATGTTTTGTCTCTCTACATTAATGCCTTGATCAACATCTTTCATGTTGAGAGTTATGGAATTCACATAGTCATATTTGACAATGGTGGTTGTTTCATTTATTTTTATATAACTGGTTTACTCTACATAGCTTCGATTATGGTCATTATTCGAACCCTCATCCATTTTGGGCCATTGTTTCTTAGGACACGATCTGGGTATGATTTACATTATTGTATGCTCTTTACATCTAGTCATATGAAAATGAATTTGATGTAGTTTTCAGTCATGATTATTGGGGGAGCCTCGACCAATATTGTTTGTTCTTGTAGTGGGAGGAATAGGTCGGATGACAAATGTTGGATTTTACATCTAAACCTAGTAATGAAATATTATATATGTAGTGATGATGATGTAGAAAACTCCCCCATTCATATTGTTTAGAGGTTATTGGGTGATTCAATTGGAACTTATTGGTCTAGTTGTTGAGGATCCAATGGATCATTTTGGTGAAATTATGATTCACGAGATGGAACTGAATAAATAAATTCCCTTAGCCTAGTGGGGTGTAGTGATCATGAATCATTGCTTATTGTTATGGAACTATTGGTGGAAATTGAACATGGGGATGATGATTGAGAAATAAATCCCCCCAACCCAGTTGTATGGGGTTCATAAATTGATTTTGAGGGTATTCCATGAATCCTCTCATGGATTGATGACATGAGGGGTGTGGGTATTTTTTGATATTATCCTATCTTAGTAGGTTGTGTCCCCTCCTGGATGGTTGATGTGGAATCTAGTACACATATTTTGGTGGCTTGGAATAGTTGTTCTCATGATGTAGTGGGAATGATGGATACTAATAGTGAGAAATATTCATTACAAGACATGGTTCGGGTTATTAAAACATAATTTTTTTTTAATTTCCTCTTATTATCCTGAGGGGAACAATTTTAATTCATTTTTTCTATCCTCAATCCCCATTCATTATGTCTAATAAATGTTAGAATGGTGTAATTATATTTTTGTGAGCAACTCTCTTGAGAATTACTCAGTGCACTGATTTCTTTAAAGGCTATTACATGGCATGATTTTTTATCTTAGGGGATCTACTATTTCAAGGATGGTCATCGTGTAATGATCCATTTTACTCATCTTCAAATATTTATGAATAACATATCTTTTAATATCATTTGATGAAGAATCAAAATAAAACGATGGTATGTGCATTGAAAATTCACACGTAATTTGGGTTTTTATCCCGATCCATGGAGATATCACCAAGGTAGATCTAAAAATAGAGTCTATTAATTGTATAATGTGGCACACATATTCTATATAAGAGAGATATTGATCATTCAGTCACTAATTAATTTCACAAAAATATTGGTGTAGAAAAGGAATATTCTTTTTTTAGCTTATATAAAATCTCATAGTAGTAAGTATCATGGTAAAAAATATAAGTTATTTTGGATAACTCTCCACATATATTGATTTTATAATCCCCCTCATTAGGCATACATGCCACTATCCTTTATGACTACAAAATATGGGTCTGAAGGCCAATTTCTTGTGGGATTGGAATGTATCTTAATGGTTATGGGTTCCATATATGGATGACCCCGTTGATTCATGAAACTATCTATAAAATGGAGTTAAGGGATGGTTCACATTTATATATGAACATGTTTTAAATGGTAGGATTATATTTCCCATGAGAGATATATTCATGAGGATGTTGACCATGGTGGATTTTATGATTAGAGTCCCAACGATCCATCCCAACACTATCAGGAGGAGGAATATTACGAAAATGAACACATTTGGATTATGCTTTGATGGAACAGTCAAAAAAATCAAGTGCGGTTGTGAATGTGCCTATAACAACTCCAAGGACATTGTTATTGAACATTTTAGGAATATGGTCGATGTTCTACATCATGAAATGAATATTCCGACATGCCTTTTGTGATTGTGTCGCAATAGGAGACTATTGTGTGATGGTTGGTGGAACCTGTATATAACCACTAGGGGTAGTAAGAGCATGATCCCATTGCAGTGATGATATTAGAAAATAAAAATTTTCCTTCACATTATTGATAGGGATATGAGAGTATCATGAATTATTTTCCATTCTTACTTGGTGTGCCTCATTCAAGGCAGGGGTAAGAATTCAATTTTGATCCATCAGGATATGTTGCTGGCCATTCATGGATATGGTATGAGCCTACCAAAAATCATGCCATTATCTTACCAGGATATCCCTTTTGGGAAAATTAATATAAGACTATCCAAAAATTAATCCCCCACTAGAATGTACAGACGAACCTCGACAAGGTGAGAAAGAATATGAGCATCCTCATATATTTTCTTCGAATGATGCTGGTGTAGTTGGTTTTTGATGGATGTAAAAATATGTGCCCTATCCCGAGGATCATTCCATTCTTAATAGGTAATCCATAATTTGATAAATATTATGAACCATATCCAATGCCTCACCCATTACCAGGATATAACGATAATCCTCACTCATAGGAAAATGATTTCTAATGTTATCTAGTAAAAACACATATTACTAATGATAATAGTGTTTAGTTTTCCTTGATATATGTATAGGAGCATGAATTAGTACATTTATTTGTAATAGTTCCTGAAAATGATGATGAAGTGGCTAAAATATATTTGAATTTTAGCCAATCATGGGAGGGTATTAATCCCTACACATTCATTATATCCATTATTTCAGACATACATCTTCAATTGTACTTGGTATATTGGGAATTTAAATCCCCCTTATGCCATTGGAGTATGCCGATGTGATTCGTTAATGAGGGATGGAGTATGAGCATCCCCTATGTTTTCTTCATGAATATGACATTAGACTTGTTCTGAGTTAGCAAGAATCTGAGCCTACATGCTGGTTCTTACTAGATTATACTTTCTGGCATCATCAACTAATGTGAGCATATGAACCCTCTCCAAAATATACATTTACTTCATCCTCTGACGATTCATCCTTGTAGCTCATTCGTGGCCATAAAAGGTCATTCTGTGTAATATGGTATCCTCAACAGGCCTCTATAGGGTTTGTGTTTTGGGATTCAAAAAATTATATAATTTTTATATTTATATATACAAGTTAATGTTATAGTATTTTTTCGAGATAGAAGGCACAACATGATATAGAGAAGATAAAGGAATGGTGAGATTTTATAAGAGAGTAGAGGGAAAATATTGGAATATCTTATATGATTAAAATATAACTATGAAAATATCTTGAAAAATGATTCAAAATGGCCTAAAAATGGAAAATGGGAGATATTTTAGACCATATATTATTACCTTTCTACCTCATGAAATATTCTAGATATTTTAATTTAATTTAATGAAATATTATTCTCATAAAATATAATTATTGTCAATGTAGACATTAATAAATCAATTTTACAAAAAATAAATGAATTAATGGATTTAATTAACAATTATATAGAATTTATATTCATTAATAACATATTTTTACCATACGTGAACACATATTAGATATTTAAATTTCCTAGAGCGCCATTTAGAAACATTCTATGATTTAATTATTATATCGTTTATTTTGGTTGAAACTATTCCTTTAATAAAAAAATATTATCATAGATTTTTTTGGTTTGATTTAATATCATAAAATATGAAATTATATGTATAATTATTTTGATATCTCCTATTTTAGACCAAGACTATCCCGATTTACATATTACCGAGTTTAAAAATTTTACCATGACTTTTAATAATGTTAAAAAATGGACCATTAACAATTTATGTTCATCTTAATGGTAAATATTTAATTATTTTCATTTAATTTAATAATTATAAATTATTAAATATCATTTTAATCTATGTCTGTAAAATGAACCATGAAAAATGTTTAAAAATATACATTTCATGTAGAATATTAAATATATTTTAATCCTATTATAATACAAATAATTGTGATTTTTTAAAAAGTATGATAATGTATATAATATATAGATTTTATTAAACTAACAAAACAAAATTTATTGATTTAATTTATTGATTTATAATTCATTCCCTTAATAAATATATTTTACCCAAAATAAGTATGTTTTATTTTCAAATAATTTTTGGACATTAATTATATTGATTCTATAACAAATGAATTGATTTTAAAAATTTCCAGAAAAAATATTTTTTAAAAATTAGTAGTTACTATTCAATCTCACTAATAAAATGGATTGGTGATAACCGATGTTAAATATTATAATTATGTTACACATCTCATCGAATGAAAAGATTAATTATAATAGAAGCTATTAATGACAGGTGAATCCCATTATAACTACATGATGCATCGGTTGGTCTCATGAGACAAACAATTGTATGGGCACAAGGTCTTGACAAAATCTTTCTTGTAATCTTGGAAAAGGCCTTAAATATGTGGTTATGAAGACAATTACTATGAATTCCATCATTATAATATTAGCAATTGATATTACATGTGATTATTCAACTAGTAGAATATCCATGTGAATATGTTAATGGAATTATTTGATTTAACTGTTCCATGTTATTTTCAAATTTATGTTTAAAAATATTTTCTTCTTCTCTTATACATTGCCTTAAATGATTGTTCTTATTTATGACACTTTCCTCCATATTGTAATCCTTAATGAGTATCTGAGCTCTCTATGTTCTTATGTTCTATTGTTTCCAAAATGCAATGATGTATATTCTGATTAATCTGCTAGAATATGCTAAAGGATATAAGAGTGTTCACTAGGGACATAATTTTTTTTATTTCATTGTGTAATGTAAAACATATGTATGTATCTAGTACATCCAAGTATACTAAACTGATTGGTATTTCAAGACATGATTCCTTTTATCATGCCATTGTTATGTAATAGTGCACCGATTCTAGGTAACTTTTGTCAGGCCCCAACCATGAACGTACCCTAGGTACAAATAGAAGGATTTAGATTTATGACATGCTACCTAAATGTGTTTTGGATTGATATGGAACCCCTTTGATGTTGTCCTTAAGAAGTAGTATATTTGAGGATCTAGTTATAATGAGTTAAACTATCAAAATTTTATACATAAGGTTCTCAAGATGGACCACAGGTCAACAAAAACTGTGGTGGTGGAGATGAATTAAATAGTGGTTTTAATAGTTCTCCAATTGTGGTGAAAGATCTGTCAGTAGAATGTGTCCAGATAAAACCTTTATTTTTATGTGTTGGAATCAAAATTATATGGAGGAATCTATAAGGTCAATGATTAAATATCTCTTAGGAAGGTATTATTGTCATTAGAGGTGGTGTATGTACGTCATGTCCATTAAATTTTGATGTGAAGGATTCAATAAAATATTGGATAGAGGCCTTGGGGTTTTTGGGAATCGTGAGTTTGGACAATATGTCGGTAGTGTTATGGAATTTTATATTGAGACCTATGAGGCCTTTAAGGACCATCTGAATCATGTTTTGGGTTATTGTGGGAAGGTGTATCAGGAAAAAAAATTCTGATAGTTCATATGTGGTGTAGACATGGGTATATGATGAAATATATATGGGGGGATAATATATAATGGTTCAGAGTCATAATTATATTAGTTAGAAATCATAGATGTGTTTGGGATTACATCATGAGGATTAGACATTATTAAGTGGGGATATTTTATGTTCCCATCATTTTCTAGTGGTGTAGTAGGATTTAGTGATCACTTCAGGATATATAAAAATTACTTGTAAAGGATACCATTCATGACATGAATTGTTTTGGGATGATGATGTGAATTTAATTCCTCACATGAATTAATTCAAATCATAAAAAATATAAACACAATGTAATTGTATTTCCCCACATGTCAATATGTCATGAATTTATATTACTCAACGTATAATTTTTATTTTCTATTTTTTAAATGGGTGTGAAATGATATATTTTCAAATCATGATTTATTTAATGATGTTAACACAATGTGAAATGGAAAATCAAGACACCAAATTTTCACAACCAATATATTAATTTTATTACTATCATTTCATGAACCTTCAGACTTTATTATCCTCTACTGTAGGGCATTTTCACCCTATTCTCTATGCCTCAGAATCCCCACACACACACGCCATGTCCTGAAGCTTTTACATGAACCTCCATCATGGAATGAAGCTCCTCTTGGCTCCTCCACTGTAGACAAAATCATCTATACATGCCACCATCTTTAACAAAATACCCCCCATGCACCACATGTGCATGGGTTTTCTTTTCATTTATATCTATCTTTCTCTTCCACTCTTCTTCATTGATAATAAAATTTTGTTTATCTAATATTGGATATAGATCTATATAACATTAATCTAGACCATGGTTTGTTAGGTCTATATCTAGATTTGATAAATCTTGATATTGGATTGTTGGATCTAGAAATAAATATTTTAAATAATTATCTAGGCTTGTTGAATTTAGATCTAGATTTAAGAGATATTGTTTCCTTTAATGATTGATTTTGGTTTAATATATATATATTGTGTTCATTGTCACATTCTAAATTGATCTTCTTTATATTGGGATTATCTATTGGAAATAATTTTTCATTGTACTTGAGGGTTGGTATATATCACAAATCCAAAATTTTTAATTAAATTAATGTGTGTATAATTGTAGAAATTATATTAGTTATTTAGAAATTGTGTTCTTAATTAAATTAAATTATTTGGAGAAATAATTAATTTAAAAAATTGAACATTTCTTAATTGTTTTTAGATATTGAATAAAAAATTGTTAAATTAATTTTTGTTTTATCTTGATTTTTGAACATGATTAATTAATTTTATATTTCACTAATTTGAATGGATGATATTATAAAATTGTTATATGTGAAACTTAATTGTTGTTACATTGAATTTGTTGAATATGAATAATTAATTGTAGATTTAATTATTAGATGATTGATAAATATTAAATTTATTGAGATGGGACAATTAATTTAGGAATGAATTGGAGTGGTTGAATTAATTTAGATTGAATAATGAATGGATGAATTAATTGTTGATATTTAATTGTTTGTGACGGAATTAGATAATTGATTAATTAATTAATTGAAGAAATAATTATGTGGGTTTTTATGATTGTGGGTTTGATTTAATCCATCTAAGAATTAATTAATTTCATTTATGATATTATATTATTTTTTAATTAAATAAATGGATTAATTAATATCTGAATTAATTAATGGTTGTTATTTGATTATCTATTTAATGAATTAAATAACTAAATTGATGGAATTAATTTATTGATTAATCAATCAATTGAATTTTACAAGGATAATTAATTTTTTGTTTTATTTATGTAAATTTTTTTAATGATGAAATTGAAATTGTTAGATTAATTAATATTATAATTAATTAATGGATATTTTTGTGATAATGAAATTAAAGGATTTGATTTAATTTAAAAGTGAACAAATTAATATGGACTATTGTGATGATTTCACTGAAAGAATTATATTAAATAATTGGTAAATTAAATAATATATATTGATGGGATATTTAATTGATAATATTGAATAATTAATTAATGATTTAATAACGAGACAATGAGATTTCTAATTTTCATAATTAATTGTTTAATTTATTATGGATATTGAAATGGATAATTCGAGATAATGTATTATTTAATTAATTGTGAGTTATTTTGATTTGGTATTATTTAATTATTAATTTTATTTATTAATAGGTGATATATGATTAATTAACAATGGAATTATATAATGTGAAAGTTATGGTTAATTAATTATTGAATTAATTAACGATAATCTATTTTATTAATAAATTTTCGAAATAATTAATGTGATTGGATTAATTAATTTATAATTTGATTAATTATTGATATATGGGTTGATATAAATAATGATATATGCCAATGATAATGATATAAATGAATTATATAACTATATAATTAATAGTGTTATTAATTGTGAGGTTTTCGTGATACATTGTCAGATAATTAATCAGCAAATAAATAATGGAATATTGACGCTAAAAAATAAATTAATAATTGGTGAATTAATTATGAGTTTTTGAATTACTATGTTATAATGAATTATTGGTGAATTAATTAGTAGATTTTGATTTTGTGATATGATTAATTAAATAAAATCTTTTAAAACTACATGATTTATTTAATTTATAAATTAATAAATGGAATTCATGATTTTAGCTTTTATATAATAATAATAATTTACTATATTAATTGATTTGATGATGTGAAAACATGAGATAATGAGATACACATGATGTTCTGATGGGAATTTATATATAAGAATAATTGAGAATTACGGTTCCAAACATGAAGATCTAGTTCGATGATGATATACAAGCATATTATTTGAATGCGGGATATAAATGACAATCTATTTGATTTATAGATCCATCGGGTATTGAATTAGTAGGGTGTGTACATGATTATCTATAGTAGTTATAGATTCCCAAATTGAGAATTGGGTTCTAGACATGATGTTTTACTATGATGGTATGAATACATGTTTAGATTTTTGGTATTAGAACTGATGATCTACAAAAATTATATTTATTCATGTTTAGAATTGGGAGGCTGGATATGGTGTTTTATGCCAAAGAGTACTTTGAGTTATGTCCTCACCAATGAATACATAAAACTCTGACATGGTTTTAATTAGGTACTGAGATATGACGTAACCTTTGAATACTTTCACCTCTATCACGAGTCAAAGAAGGCATTATAATGTCCTATTTCCTAGGGAACACATTGGGCACTGAATTGAGACGAATCAATAATTGAGGTATGGTTATCCTTCAGAACATGGGATTTAACATAGTTAAATAAAGAATAAATGATAATTTAATTACTACTTCTTCATGAATTATACATACTTATTTATAAAATTTAACACTATATTTGACTGGTCTTTTTTAGATGCGTTTGCTATGGTCGAACATTATTGTACTCAAACCATAAATGTGATTAATAATCAATATGGGAATAGACTTTTCTTTTTTTGGATTGGTTAACGGATGAAGATCAATGTTAGATGGCTGAGTTTGGGATGGAGGATTGTGAGTGAACTGGACATTGTGTTGAGACCCTCTTGGTGTTGTTGTCCTTATTTTTATTTATTTCAAATTTTAAATATTGATATAGATAATTTTCTTAGAATTTAATATATAATGTTAATTTTGACATTGAATTTACTTGCTTTTCTTATCATGAGATATTTCTATATTATATGACCATATTTGTTTGATATTTTTAATTTTTTTAATCTTGTGTATTACTCTTATAAGGAAAAATAGATTTTATATTCTTCCCATGATTTACTTATTACACCCTCACTACTAGTTGTTATCCTATAGCGTACAGGGAAGCATGCTTGAGGACATATGGCAGTCCTGATCTGAGCACTTTTTCATGGCTGTCTGTCATAGACATTACTAAGAATGTTCAATGTTGAGTCATACTAATTAACATTTATCCTAAAAAATTATGTGTGGTGTAAATAATAAATTAACATTTATTTATATTAATAAGAAAACTAATTTATGAAAATTATCATAAATGTTTTTACTTATATCCATTTATGCTACTTCCATTCTATTTCAACACATAAATCCCAAATAATACTATTATCCCATAACAACATGACATCTATAATACAAAATGTACATAATATGATGTACAGTGTGATATAATCCCACTATTTAAAAAGATCATATGTTTAGATTCGCATATATTTTTTTGAATATAATCCAAAATGAATCAAGAGAATCAATATGTGCTTCTATAGTAAATATTCTAATGTTATTAAGGATATTTCATAAATCCCTAATATATAAAAGTTATAAAAAACTTCATGAAAATATTTTTATGTAAGGGTGTACATTTATATTTGATATAGTGGTTGAAATATTGACTTGGTATTTTTAAAAGCCATGGAATGATAAATAGTTGTAAATGAAACAATTTCCACATGATCATAATTATATATTATTCTACAGACCCATATTGTGAGGGAAGGATAAAATAAATTTAATGGTTCAATATTCACAATGTCAAATGATTCAGTATTTATTTAGAATAAAGAATCCAACAAGTAGGTATATAATAAAAATTAGTAAATACTTAAAATTTCAATAATATTAAATAACATATTCCTTATATTAACGAACATCGGAAATTATTTTGAAAATTGTTGTGGGTACTCAAGTGGGATTATACATGGGTGGTGAAAGCTAGGTAACAACATGGATCAATTGGTAATGTCGATTAATCATTAATAAATACATAATAATTCGACTGTTAATTGATACATTATATAATAATTATATTGGGAGGGGGATCTCATGATCAGAAACTATATATGGTGTCTACAAGATTCAACCATAATTGGTTGATTGAATTATAGAAATTCAATTTTAGAAGAATGTTAGTGAAATAATATTTGATTGAGGTGAGAAACAATATAAAAGAATAATTAATTGAAATAAAATATTATCATATGGATACATTCAGTAAGATGGATAACCATTTTATTCATGTTTAATATGTTTGATAATGTGTGTAAAACATAAATTAGTATTACATTTACATAATACTATGATCAAATTATCTCTTCAATGAATGAAATAAATAACAAAAACATTTTCTACAATATAGGACCTCATGAGTGTAATAAAATAAATTCATATACCAATTCAATAATCAATATATCGACACAATATTGAAAAAAAATCTAAATAGTTTATTATAAAATTGTTCCATGTTTAAAATGGAATAAATATGTACAATAAGTAATGAAAAGTGAAAATGTAGAGCTTAGTATAGTTATTATAATTCCATATGAACCAAATATATATCAATCATTGAATATTATTTATAAAAATTGTCTAATATTCCCAACATATACATTATGATGCGAAAAAATCAGTTATATCTTGAAGAATTGTGTGAGATGTAATCTGAACAATGCAATTATACTTGAGGAAGTAAAAATATATTTACATATTAATAAAAAATAATGTGATAACAGTTTTAAGGGGATACTATTTACTCATAATTTCGATCAATATGATCTAATGAGACATTAATTATATATTAAGGAGAAATAGAATCTCATTAAAGGGAGTGTATCCATAACTAAAAATATTGAGTTCATTTTCTCATCTGATGTATTTAAGGAACATGTATAAAAATATAATAAATGTTTATTTCTAACCATTTAATCACACATAGGATTTAATGTTTTATAATAATGAAAAATATAACAATTTACTATATGTAATGTTTTTATAGTTCAAAAATTTATATATAGTCATGATTTACATCTATTGTGGTGTCATACTGAAAGAGGTGATTTTATATAAAACTGAAGAGTGAATATTCATATATGTGGCTAGCCGACATTGAAAAACATAAATCAATAGAAATATTAACTTACGATGTAACAGTTAACAAATATTATATTGGTTTTTTATTTATTGAATGTGTATGTTTTGTAATAGTAGGATCCCTATACCCCGAAAAAATATACTTTTTAATTAACCAAAAAAGAATACATTGAGTTATAGACGATGCACATTATCTATTATAGTGTTTATATATCTGCATCATCTATTTAAATAGATATTTCTATATATTTACAGTCATATCAACTGTTAATGATGTTCATAGGATATAATTATAACTTCACGATATTATGAAATTACACATAATAAAATGTCATATGGTATATATAATTTAGTATAACTAGACATTGATGATGTTTGACTATCAAGTTATGTGGGATCAGAATTATTTCAATATCTTATTATAAATTTAGCAATATCTTATCTCTAGTTAATGAGATGGGTGGATATAATCCCCAGTATGAACCCCACAAGATTCTGGTTTCATTGGTATTTTATTATAGTGAGCACTTTCAATTATTTACTAATATGGTATTATTATTAGTTAGTACAATTTCATCTCTTACATTAGTGTAAATGAAAAAAAATATTTCAATTATTTAATATCAAGTTAGCTTATGATGGGTTTGTCCTTAATAATATGAAATTTATGGAATGATCCAGATATATTTTTCCACTTTCTTCTTTGAGAAAAATATATGTTAGTCCTTGTTGATTAGGACGGTTGTAAAATAAAAAAATTAATTTCATTATTTGATGAAGGTATGTAAAATAAGTATGATAAATGAATAATTAATCAAGGAGAGTATGATAAAACATGTGTTTGTACTACTTTATGAGATATCTTGAGACAATGATTTTGCATTACAATTTTTTTTAATAGGATGCCTATCACATCAATAACTATTCTTTATATCATTAGGGGCTTCTATTGGATTATCATATACACTCTTGGTATGGGAATAGTACTCAATACATTCAAGATAATATCCAAGAGGGTCACACTAAATATAATATTCATACATCCACCCAATTTACTAATTATTTTTATAGGACACTGTGGGAATCATCTTGGTGTTCTAGATTTTTCCATGTATTATTGATCAATTATGAATAAATAATTAATTTATTATTCTATTGTAGACTAATTTTGTTATATTTTGTTATTAAATTTATTCACATTATATTTAGTAAATATATTGAAAAATGTTATATAAATGAAATTTATTTCAAAAATCAAGGATTTTCATTTATTAGAATGAATTATTAGTCGAGTTAATGACAATTTTTTATCATGTAATATATTTAATTTATATTAATATTAGTCATAAAAAATAAATCACGTTTATAATTGAGATATTTTTTCAAAACATGCCATTTAAAACAAATTTAGTTGGAGTTTTATTTCCATGGGATAGGGAACCCTTTTCGGGTATTTTTTCATAAACTATATAATTATAGGAATAGGATTCATTCAAAAACTATCGACACTGATGTATTGAGTGCTCAAATCTTCTTTTGTAAAATTATATAGAGCAAATGTCACCGTCATTGAAATTGATCCAAGAATGTATTCATATAACATTGGAATGGTGTTTTGGTGATCTTCGTGATGACAAAGGAATAATTGTTTCTCTACTCAATACCTCATAATTAAATAACTAGAATATTAATGGATTTATTTTATAACATTTGGATGATATTTAGGGGTTCAATATAATATACAATGATAATATTGAGACCACATAAGAATGAATTTGACACTAGTCAAAATGAGGTATTCATTATTTTATTATAATTATTTTTAAATTCACATTAGATCCTTAGACATATTCTAAGCCTCAGATATTCTAAGATGATAAACTTTCTTTAATTCATCGATAATAGTTTCTATATCCTCAAACCATTTTCTTTTACTACACGCACAAGTACTTTTAAATTTCAATATCCAAACCCAATGAAACACTTCATCAGATGTTTAAATAAAATGATTCCCCATAGTTCAACATCTATTATTTTAGGGTATTTAAAAAATAACCACTTATATATGAAAAATTTTATGGGGGAAATAGTTTTTTAATTTTATACACATTTGAATCTTAAAAAAAATAAATAATAATGAATAGTTTAATAATAAAATGAAATAATTTTTTTTTTAATTTATTCAAAAACTACTAGGACATAAAAAGTTAAACATTTTAATTAACAATAATAACGTTGAATATGAAAAACACCAACTAAAAAGGGTGTATATTTTAATTTACATTATCTTAATTGAAACATATATTTTAATTATCAATATATAGACATCATATTTTACAAAAACATCTTTACACCAATAATCTCCTCTAAATCAGTTTCCACTCCCAAGTATAAAATACTCAATCTATATAAGACATGACATGTTCTTCAGAATGTTCACATGATTGATTGAGTATATGAATACCATGTATGACAACATAAAATCACACAAGGATAATTTTAAGAACCTTCATTTAATGACATGATGTCATTAAATATGGAATATATTTGGAATAAGAGAACTATAATTTGATTTTCTTATATTTGGTAACCTATTTTAAATGTGTGATTCTCTAACTTCAGAACTATTTTATAATAGCATAATAATATCTCCAAATGAATTTAAATAAATTAAACTATCACCCCTTGTAACGTATTTAGAATTAAAGATGATTTATGTGTATTATAGTGTATCACACAACACATGGTGTATGACTAACATCCAAAGTGAATATTGTTGTTCATCATAAAATGAAACTATGGGGGTTAATTTGTGCCTATATAATTTTTCCATGTATTTTATTCGCTAAAAAATAATATGTTAAAATATGAGAACTTATATACTTATTAATTAATATATTGGATTAATTGGTATTTCAACACAAACTTCTATATGCAGAGTAGGAAAAATTATGAACAATGAAACAATATGTGTTAAAAATTATACGAAAATTTCATAATAGCATACTATATCCCTTGACCATGTTTATAGATTATGTTGATTATGAACTCTTTTATTTTATTTTATTAAATTTTTTGTAAAACTATAAATCAAGGGTTGAGTGGGTATCATACTTTTCCTCACAATCATATATCATACAATTACCCTTCTCAAATATTTTTCACATTTTAAGAGTAAATTTTACTCCATATTAAAGTATTAATCAAAACTAGAATAGAGATGATTATACTAGTACCACATGTTTTCTAGGAGTTATTCTAGGAACAACTAAATATGTCTTCAAGAACCAAAATAATATAATCAACACAACATTTATGTTTTCTTTTTTTCATCAACATTGGAAAAAAAATTGTTATCAATATAGATCATTAATTTCTCAATGGCTCTATACTAAGGATACACAATAACAATAGTATCTATTGTTTCCCATTATATATATTAATTAATGAAATATTAATCTATAAAAATAAATTATTTAATTGAATAATTAAAAAGATAAATTTTAAAGGATATATATTTTTTCTCCATTGATTCAAATAAATATTCTTCTTTGAAACAACATTATCTTAGTATCATTTTTTATTTAACAAAAAATATTTCTACCATATTATTACATTTTCTATGGGTTCTCTCAGTTAATCCACATATCTTATTCATTTCCATATATTAAATTTTCATAGAATCAAGATTCATAAATAAATTTATATTTCCATATTTTTGATATGATAATTCAATTACCTTGAACATGAATACTTTTTTTCTCTTTTAATAATATAATTCATATAATCTAATGTTCCGAGATAAAATAAAAATATTTTTCATATAAATATCAGTTAGTAGTATACGAAATCGAAAATAATATATATCTATAACATATAAATCCATAATCTTCATTGAAAAACACATTGTGATCACAACACTTTGATTGTGCACTACATATTATGAAAATAAATCTATGTTTTCATACATAAAAAGAATCACTCTCGATTTTTAAAAAATTTACTATAATTTCAATAAATATAAATTTTATTTTCTCATATAAATAATTGAACCAAATAACATTATATAATCTGATTCTAATAACATTATTTTTAGTATTTTTGAACATTGAATCTCGTAAATGGATTGTATGATAAATGGTTACCATTTAGAGTAATACCTAGTGAATTACAACATAAAAATAAATATATCCATATATCAACTTTACATAATTACTATATCATTAATAAAAATATAATATCTAGTGTGTATCCAATTATTGAATATATTGTCTCCATAATATGAAACACTTGTTTAATTTTTCTCATTCCTATTTTGGTACACTTAATATAAATTTAAATATATATTAATTATATCATGGTTTAAATTATATAATTGTTAGATGAATAATATAATTATAGTACTATGGTGTCAACATTATGAATTTAGTTTACACTTTTCTCCACAAAATTTAGATGTATGTCTCAATATCTCCAAGAATTATCTACACATTATTCCCAGGGTTGTCACAAATACAAAGAGCCTCAAATTATTGTATATCATACTTAAAAGCTGTTTTATATAGTATTAAATCATCTATATTAAAATTAAATGATTTCTGATGGAACCTTATATTATCATAAAATAAGTTATATATATTAAAAAAAGTTGGATCTCATATGATGTAATACTTCAACCATCAAAATAATCTATTAAAATCGACATAATTTATTCCATAAATTAATGTTAATTCAACATTATTTTACTTATTCCATATAAATCTTGAAAACCCTAGTATAACTCCCACTAGATGGAAACATAAATCATCATTCAATTTTTTTTTATTTTAACCCCTTATTATAAGTTTTCCTTGACATTTAGAAAAACTTATTAATCATCATTAGTTAGGGATTTATGAATATATAATTAAATAATAATTAACAAAAAACACTATTTTCAATATTTTCCAATTTTAAGTTCAAATTATGGATACTCATCACCTATTATAATCATCAATGATAAATATTGATGGTATTTTTTAATAATAAAAAATAATATCATTTCATGGGATTATTAATCTCGCCCTTATAATTTTTAATCCACACAAACATACACCATTACTTGAAATATGTGGCACACATCCCTTTTCAATCATTGTGTAAATAAATAAATTGGAAAATAGTGGAATTTTCAACTCATTTCAGTTAATATTATACGAAAAAATAATCATAGACATAAATAATAATTATTATATAGATGGAACCACATTGTTTATTAAGTTTTTAAATCATCCATTACAATCAATGATAGCTTGTGATGACCCTCTATAGAAGGAAAGATGGAAGAAATGTTTACAAAATTAAATTCAAAAATATTATAAATCTTATTTCACAATATTAGTTTAATTATTACGGTGATCTTTGAAATATTTATGTCATCAAAATTTATCCTACACTCCTTTTAAAATAATAATAATAATTTCTCCAATACAAGAATAATTTACACCATTATGGAATAATAATAATAATCCAACAAAATCCAAATTTGGAACATAATTTTCATAATATAATTCTTATTTTGTGTTATTTCAGTAACAAAATTCCAAAATTTTTGTTTACATACCGAAATTCCATATTACCTAATATTACATAATTTATTAAATTTTCATAATCTTGTGGACAAATCTTAATTTTTTTTCTCCCTAGGGAATGAAATATATATATATTAACCATGGACTTTTGAATATATAAAATATATTCATATTTTATTTTTTTATTTTTTGAAAATATATATATACTAAAATTAAAAACATGGTTATATAAAATTCACATAATTAAAAAAATCATGATGTAAACTATTTTTAATCATAATTAACATTGTTGTTGAATGTTTCCTCTAATCCAAGATCTTATATAGTTTATATTTTATAGTGAATGAACTCATCATTATTTGATAAAATTTTCATTCCATTTAAAATATTTCATGGGAATCATTCACATATATTTTCTCTCATAACTCTTCATGTGTATAATAAACTTATTAACAATTATAAATTAAGTAAATTGATACAATAATTAATTTATATTAATTAATTATTTATTATCATTTCATCATGGGATAGAATAATAATCTTGTTATTTATTGCATAAAATCCCACATTGTTCCACCATATACATATCACATCGTAAACTCTCATGTAGACATGTTTAGAAAAACTATTTTGAAATGAATGTTTCTAATAATTAGTTTCAATCAACATAGATTGTATTTTTTTTCCTTATCCTTATATTTATATATTTTATTTTGGTATGTCCATAGATCTAAACACCAAATAATGAAAAAAATATATTAAATATTTCCTTCATGTGGTTTTATCACAACAAATTTGTTACCTATTTTTGTGAAACTCCTTGAACTATCCTTACATGATTACACAAATATTATATGACAATTTGTTCCTCTCTTATCTTGATTCAATATGTGAATTCAGGTAAATCTCAGAAATTATTTTAAGTATAAATATTTAGAATTTTTCATGTTTTCCCCCTATAACCTTAGTAAAATAATGAAACATTTACTTCACATAAATTTCCAATAATGTTTTACTTTTAATACCTCTTTATCGTGACCTATATAGCTCTATTAATATTTTTGAGAACCATACTATACATGATATTTCTCAAAATGGATATAAATTACTATTACCCTTATTTTTTATCATATATTGTGGTCTTATACATTTACATTGATCATCTGTATTTTTTGATGAAATAAAACATCAATCCTGACACAATGATCATTAATATTTTAAATAATATATAAATATAATCCATGAAATCATATAGGTTTTTAGTTGACATGTTTATATTTTATTTAAATTATATTATATGATGTTTTCCTATATTATTTTTATTTTATCCAAAAAAATATTGTCAATTACATTCTAAATATATGATAAAATTATGAAATCCTTCAATTTCATAGTTTTTGATTATTTAATTTCACCGAAAATATCCATCTAATATTTTCATCATCACATTGGATGTAATGTTTCATATTTTTTTAGTTTGTAAACCTTCAGTTTTTTACAATCATTATTAAATTGTTATTATGATGGGTAATTGATGGTATATTAAATGAAATAATATATCCTCAATCATTTTGATGAAATACATGAATTCATAACCATATTGTATTTTAATGTTTTTATTTTTTATTAAACACATTTTTGAGATTAAAATTGATGAAATTATAATAATTAAATAAACGAATTAACATTGTTTGATGGATTTTATGTAACTCCCCAACCTAGTTACCTAGAGTAGGTGTATTTTTATATAACATTGGCATGATTAGATGGAATCATGTCCCGAATGACCTATCGGTTTAACATAAATGGAAAATGGATGACATACATGAACTTCACATTACAATTATAAAATAAAATTTAACATAAATAATCATTTGATAATTACATTATAATACTAGCTTATACCTACATATAATTCAAAAATCACTTCTTTGAATCCTAACAAAATAAGAAATAAGAAAGGGGTGAGATCAGATAATTACTAAGGATAAACAATATCATAGAAGATATCATTAATAATCAAAAACATTTATGGAAATCTATAAAATTGAAACACAAGACCATTAAACATAAACCACAGAAAATTAAGGCAAAGATAAATCCTATAATTCCATTTACATACTTACATGGACATAATAATAGTCTAATAATCACAAGAAACATCAATAACTAATCTCTTAATTAGGGAATTCATAATTCCAGATATCATAACCACAAAACAAGGCCTCATGCAATGACCCTCAATATATATTTTTTCATGTACTTGTGCCAACACAATAGATTGTCATTGTCGATCTATTGTATCATTGTAGGGGTATAGAAATCCCCTCCAGTCACTTAATATGGAAATTTAATTCCTCATATTAAATGTGTGTAATATAATCTAAAAATTCGTATTAAAACTAGCATAAGAAATGTAAATAATTTATCCAGAAACCATGAATGGTATAAAAATAGCATAACCACATTAAAAAAACTAATTCACTACAACATAAGAAGATTGTATTATAATAAATCAAAAGGAATCAAGAAAAAAACAATTAATGATATTGACATAGATGAAGATAATAAGTAAAACTATTTGAGAGAAATATCAACTTTTTCTTAAAAACATTTAAAAGATTCTCTATTTAAAAATGATTTAATTTAAAAGTGTTTTTTGAATAACAGTGTCTTATTCCCCATTTCAATATTTTCAATGAAATATTAATTTCAAACAATTCATTCCTATATAAATAAATCCTTAAATTTGTTTAAAAAAATGGACATTAAGGAGAATAATTTGGAAGATTAAATCATTAAAAAATTTAAATCGGTATTTTAGTTAAAGAGTTCCTAACTAAATGAGAGACGCTTGAATACAATGAATTGTGAAATAAAATTAGTTATTACATTATAATATCATTAGAATATATAGAATAATGATATACTATGTCAAAGGACAGTATGGACACCATAAAAAAGTGAATTAGCACATAACAACAAATAGGTCTCGATTGAATGTAAATTGAGTTAAAATATTTTATTAAAACTGTATCCATAGATTAAGGATAAAAAAATTACATAATTATATGTGAAAAATTGTAACATCCTGAGATTTTATGAAAAATATTATTTTCATTAATGTCTTGTGTTGTACGCTACACCAAAAGGATCTTGCATAACACGCATCCTTGATTTGCCTTGCATTACACGCAATCGCGATCTTCCTCGATAGCGTGTGTAGTATGCAATAACGAGTTTCACTAAACAACAATACGCTATTAAAATATTATTAAAAGTAGCTGTTATGAATAGTAATAACCAATTTTTGAAATTTTGTAATTTTATTTTTCAAAATGGAATTCATTTTTGGATTCAAAATATCGAAGTTAGCTTAGGGTGTAATTTTGGTACTTTTCGGATAACTTTTATATTCTGATGAATAGTGAAAATTACTAAATTTTAATTAAAAAAAACTTTTTTTAATTGATACAATTTATAGTGATAAATATTTAATTTGAGTGTTTTTAAAATATATTTAGAATATATTTTTACAATTTAATACAATGTTGGTCATTGGATGTAATTTCACATTTAAACCAGTTATAAACAAGTGTCAATCTTTTGATAGTTATTATCTCTTAAAAACACGGCTTTTGTTTTGACGATGGGAATTAATTTTTAAATTAATTAATGCAACTGATATATTTTTAATTTGGTAAAATAGAAATCATTTTTTGAGTTCATAATATCAAATATAGCTTAGGCCTAATTTTTTGTATTTTTCTGAAAACTCTCAATTTTTTATGAATAGTGAAACAACTAAGTGGTAGTTAAAAAAACTGAATTGTTCATAAAACATAATTTTTCCGCTTCTGTGAGTGGAATTTCAAAAATCCTATAGACACGGTTGATGTCAGTAAGTAAAATGTGGTTCAATGAGATGGAAATAATTTTTGGTGAATAGCATCTTTTTACTTTTTTTTACCACGGTTAAAAGTAAATAGGGTAATTAAGGGTAAAAATGATATTATTATTACCCTAACACATGTCCAAATTCTATTGTATAAGTGTAATTCGACCAAAAACAAGCTTTGGAATAAAATATGACCATTTAGGCCCACTTGGATTAGATTAGGACATTTATTATTATTTAATTCAAAGAAGAGTTAAAAGAGATAAAATCAAAGTTTATTTGCTAAAACATGTTTAATATAGGGTTATGCATAAGATACATTCGATTGTAAATATTAATTAGAAAGGTAAAAAGATTTCTTACATAATGGTATTTTATTTGTAATTTTTAGACATCATATAATATAATATATTTATGACACAAAGATGATGTAGTAATTATCTTATTAACGAAATATTGACATAATTGATGTTATAAATACCCAAATAGATCTAATTTGAAACTTTTTATGAATTCCACTAATTTTATAGGTCAATATGACATGTTAGTATTGATTTAATTAACTTTTTTCGAAATTATCATTCTGTTATGATTTTCTCAAAAATCAATTACTATATAGTGTAAAAATTGACATAAAATAGTTTTTAAAACAAATATTATATTATAAATTGTTATTTTATTCCTAAAAATCTAAGGCTCAGCCGAATGACTTAGATAAGGTTATATATATTAATAATAAACAATTTGGGGTTCTTTTGTCTTCTTATAGTAAGTTTATTAACCTTATAGTATATTAACACAAAAAGACACGGTAAAAGTAAAATTATTTAACTTAATGGTAAATCTAAATGATAAGGTTAAAATAGGAACCTAAACTTGTCTAAATTATATTGGATGAGAGGCTTTCGAGCCATACCCACTTTAGGTTCGAAATAAGACCCTTTGGAACCATTATAAACTGATTTTGACTTTATTCTAAAATAATATTTTGAGATATTCCTAAGGTGCCCCTCTCCTCCCTTATAAACGGGCACCTCCTCCCTCTCTTCCATACACAACCTTGAGCCTTCAAGCTCGGCCAAACCCTGCCAAAATCCCTTCTCCACTCCCCTAGTATCATCCTAGAGGTCCTGGTCTTCTTCAAAGACCATCCTTAGTTCTTTAAGTGGAGGCTTAGAAAAGGTGCGTCAAAAAGAGGTAATATCCATTACCGATATTTTTCAATTTCTTTTTTCTTCAACTTCTTCTTATTTAGTTGTTTCATGATAAAGTAATAACATAAGTATTTGAAGTGCATTGTGTTGAATTTGTTGTCAATGAGACATGTTGTTGTCTTAGAATGAATGGATGTCAAGAATTGTCAAGAGGTGAATGACAAAGGTTGTGATGGTGTTGGTGATGAAGAGAGAATGGCCATAGTACTAAGATGCATGTCACTTAGGAGATTCACTAAGTGACATAGGAGATGATGGGTGAAACATTCTCTAAGAAAATCAGACGATTGATGAGCTGATCTTTAAGTTCATAGAACTTGTATCAAGATGATACAAAGTCACAACATGATTAGAAGACCATGCATTGTAGTGACAATGCATGAGGAGTTGAAAGTGATCCATCCATAAGTTGTAAGTGGATGAAGTGGTTTAATGAAGTCCATGCACTATCACTTAGTGCATGTGAATCAGAAGAAGTTCCAATTTGATCTCTGATTAGATCAACAAAGAGAATTGAAGAAGTTATTTGATTCAAGAGCTCGGTTGAAGAAGAACCTTCGGGAATTCCATTCTTAAATATTGAATACATGATGAAAAGAGAATAGATGAATTCTTAAGAAGAATCATTGAAGAATTCTTAAGAAGAAGAGAAGAGAAGAAATGGAGAAGAGGAAGAAAGGCTTGAAGTGGCTTGGCATTTGGCATTTTACACTTAAGTACTTTGTATACTTAGTGTTTAAAGTAGCAAAAAAAATAGCCACCAAGGAGGCCAGCCGAGGGTCATCACCCAAGGCACTTGTGGGACTCAAGGTCACCACGCCCATGGGGAACCCTCAAGGCCAGGGCAGCAACCTTGAGGCAGGGGGCGCACCCAAGGACACCGCATGGGCGCCTGGGGCACGCCCGGAGGAGCGCAGGGGGCCGTGTATAATCCCCGAGGGCACGCGGTGGTGAAGCCCGCGCACCCAGGATGCATAGTGGGCGCTAGGAGCGTGCCCACAGGGAGCAAGAGTGGGCGCAGAGCGCGCCCGCAGGGAGAACACGATGCGGGGCGGCACCGTGGAGGGAGAAGTTCAACTGATGAGGAGCCGGCAGTGCCAGGGTAATAAAGCGCGAGAATTCCGCGGCCCGTTTCGATGTGGGACGTGGAAAAATTCTCGGGAGCGAATCTGAGCCGCTCGATTGATCGCGCGCTTGATCTGCGCCGCACGATCCATCCGCGGCGCCCCGATCTGATCCAAGCTGTCGAAGCCTTTTTGATCACCGCATCCGACGACTCCCGGCTTATCTTCATCCTCGATCTCGACCGAGGAACCCGCGAGCCGTCGCTAAACCAGAGCCTCTCTGAAGACAAAATTCGAGTTCCCGGCCACTATTTTCGAAGCCGAAGGCTCCCTCGTGCTCGTCTGGCCATAATGAACAGAACCATGCTTTAAAAAGATCTTGCATGCAACCAGTGGAGAATTTCGAATGAGGCCGAGGCAAGAGAAGCTGCCGAGGCCACGTGGTTGGTGTTTTTGCATGGGATGAGCCTTAACCGAAGGCTTGCATGCGTTTTAAATCGCATGCACGAGGAGAAATAAAAAAGGGAGAACCCGCGTGTGAAACAGAGGAAGATATCAAGATTTGCAGAATCTTGAAATACCCGAAAATCTCGGGGATTCAAGTTATCTCTCCGCGGAAGATATGAGGCATCTCTGCCTATAAAAAGAGAGTCCGAGACCTCGTTTTAGTTTGCTGATCCTTTGTTGAAGATCCGAAGAACCGTGAGTGCACCTCTGCCTCGCGAAGTTGAAGCCCCGCGCAAATTGTATTTGCGCGGCTGAAGTCCCCTGCGCGCTAATCCTTTGCGTGGCAGGAAGAGCTCGTGGCCGCATCATTCTTGCGCGCCCGAGGCTTGTTCCCTCTCTGCCCGCACCCTTGCGCGGCAAGAGGAAGACCCCGCGGGTGTTGCACTTGCGCGCCCCGCGGGTAGGAGGTCTTGCGCACCCCTGTGTCGTGCACCTTGCGCGCCCGAAGGCTAGGTGAAGACCCGAGGCTTGTTTGCCTTGTTCTCTACACACATTGTGTGTGTGCCAAAGAAGGCCGAGGCCTTGCCTCGTGTGTGTGGTAATAGAAGAAGAGAAGGCCGAGGCCTTTGTGCCTTTGTGCCTTTTGTGTAAAAAGAAAAGGAGGAGGCCGTAGCCCTTGTGTTGGTATTCGGGTGTGTGCAAGAGGAGGCCGAGGCATGCCCTTGTGTATGTGCCAAATTGAAGAACACATCTTGTGTGTGCTAAGTACCCTACGGGCAGTGAGAGAGCAAGACAAGGCCATACTTGTGTTTGCATTTGAAGAAGAAGGCCGTAGCCCTTATGTGTGAAAAATGAAGAAGCAAGTGTGTGCATAAGAGGAGTGCACACTTTGAAGGAAATTAAAAGAACAAGGAAGTGTGTGTGCTTTGCAAGTGAAGTAGGCCAAGCTCAAGTGTTTGCCAAAGTGAAGAAGTTTTGTGTGCAAAGAGACATGAAGGCCGAACAAAGTGTGTGCACTAAAAGTGTATACACTTAGAAGAAGAAGGAAGAGGACATCCACACTAGAGTATAACACACTTGTGAGTGTGTAAACAAAAATAATAAAGTGTGTGAAGAATTGAGAAGGTGTGTGCTTATAACTGACTATACCCTTTGTGGGTTTATTGCACCAAGAGAAGGACAGGGGAGTGCATGCATGCATGCATGCACGTGCACACGTGAACAGTGCTAAATCAGTGGTGTGAATTTGAGAAGTCCAACACCAGGAGATCTTGAAGATATTGTGATGCCATGCATTCAGTGCATGAAGTTGAAGTGTTGTGAGACTGAGCCAGACTGAAGTTAAAGAGATTGGTTGTCTGAGTTTTTCAGTAGATTGAGAAGACCCTGATCATCACAAGTGATCAGAGGTACAGAGCAAGGCCAGCAGTCTTTATCCCAGACTGCTGAGGATACTTGAAGAACTTAAAGAGAAGAAGAGCTACTCGTGTGACTCGAGGAGCCAGGAGAAGACCCTGTGGGACTCAGGGAGAAGAAGTCTTCAGTGGGATTCTGGAGCAGGCCAGTGGGACTCTGGTAACACTGTGGGATGCAGTATAAAGACCCTCCTGTGGGACTCAGGAGAGATACAGTGGGACTCTGTATCGACCATTGTAATTTTAACAGGTTATAATGGAGAATCCATGCTGGGAGAGCATGGCAAGGATGTAGGCCTTTGGTGCCGAACCTTGTAAATCCTTGTGTCCTGTGCCTTTTCATTACTGCATTATCCTGGAAAGGGGAGATATACAAGAAGAGTGGATCGAGGCCTTAACAAGACATAGAGGTTTAATTGATAAGGAATCAATTTGTAAAAAGTTTTAAAGAATCACTGATTCACCCCCTCCCCCTCTCAGTGATTCACACTGATCTGGTCACTTCAATTGGTATCAGAGGGAGGTTACCTCTAAAAGATCCAAGGGGGTCTATATGGAGTGCAGATTTGAGGAAATGAAAGAACAGCCTCAAATGGAGATATCTGCCAAGACTCTAAAAAACAGAATGAAGAAACAGGAAAAGAAGATGAAGAAGAAGGCTGGTGCAATCAGAGAAACTCCTTCTATGGAAAGAAATGTTAAAGTCACATCAGATGACAATTCCTTTTATCATTCTTCTGATGAAGCCTGCTCTAGCTGTGATAAAGATGGAAGAAACAATGATCTTCTAAATGCAATCAAATATCTTCAGAAGAGAGTCCCCAAGGAAGTTGCAATGTGTATAGCTACAGGCCTCCTTGATCTTCAAGAAGAAAAATTACAGCTAGAAGATGAAGCCAATTCTCTGGAAGTCCAATTGGCTAAAAGGGTTGGCATAACCAACACTCTCAGAAAGCTGGTAAATGCCAAAGATGAAACAGTATCTATTTGCAATGAAAGATATGAAGACACTGCTGAAGAATAGCAAAGAAGCCTTTCTGAGAAAGAATTCTTTATGATAATAGTCAAAGATGTTGTCCATGCACTGGAAAAGAGGCACAAAGTGTCAATGGTTGTCAGAGATGCTCAACTAGAAGACAAAGTCAAAAGGGTGAAGGAGCTTGACAACTCATTGCTTGAAATCAAGAAGGTGCATGAAGACCAGTTTGAACAGCTGAAAGAAATTTGGGAAGGAAAGCTAAGAACTGTTGAGGATGAGAAGAACTCCCTTAACATGAAATGCTTAGAATTAGAGGTGATATTGAAAAATCTGCAATCACCTAAAGCTGAATCCTCCCAGTCAGCTGGAAGAAGACATGTTGCTACTCAAGTATGCTTTGAGCAGGATGATTCTAAAAGAAAGACATCCTATAATAAAAGGGAAACAACTTCTAAAAAGAAGGTACCATCCATCCCATCTTGTACTCATGTTTCTAATTGTGTTTTCACAAAAAGTGCAGGATGGAAGAATAATTCCAAACAAATATGGATGAAGACAGTAAAGAAGCAGGGCTCTCCTGAAACAACACAACTTTTCAAGAAAAGTACCCAGCAATTAGAAGTCCACAAAAGGTCAAGATTTGTGGGTCAATGTTGGTGTTGTAATAAGTATGGGCACTATGAAAAGGATTGTTGGTACAATCCACTAAATGTCAAAGCACAAAGGAAGCCCATGCCAAGGGGGAGCAAGCCAGAGGAAAAGAAGCAACATCCACAGGTCCAGAGACATCTGTTTACTGCAAATAGATTTGGATTACTTGACAACATCTGGGATGTTTGCAAAAGTGGTCAAAATGATACATGTCAATCTCCAACTGTATCCAGAGCTCAATAGAAGAAAAGATCACAGAACCTGGCTCAGAAAGAATCCTTGGGAAGCAAGAAGAAAGTGGAAGATGCTCCCAAGAAGATTTTGAAAAAGTAAGAGAAGACCTTGGAGTCTAAATCCAAGAAGGGTGATGCATCCAGAAGGACCACCAAGAAGAAATGCTTCTACTGTGGAAAGAAAGGACATATCATGGATCTTTGTAAAGAAGCCATGAAATTCAATAGAGGCAGACTGGACTCAAACAGACAATCAATCCAGAAGAAGCAGAAGGGATTGATTGAAAACAAGTTTCCTAAGAAAGGTAGCTTGACAGCATCAAAAGAACCATGTGGAATATCCAGAACTGAGGCCACACTTCCAAGTGACTCACTAGTCATATGGTCAAATCAGTTGCAACTTGCCAAAGATCTGCAAAGAGCTGAAGATAAAGTTCTGGAAATTGCTAAGGCAAAAGGGAAGAAGAATATTTCACATGAAGATGTATTGAGATCCACACCAGCACAATCATCAATGAAGATCAAATGTGCAAGTGTGAAGACTGGTGAAAATGGGACATCTCGGTTGAGAGAATCTTCTCAACCTTGTTGTTCACATTGATGAACCAAGGAGGTTCCATCTTATTCCCTTATACTCTTGGTATATACATGTGCTAACATTGCAGGGAATTGAAGATGATGATCATTCTTAGATGGATGATGGTTTGGAAGGAATGGAGTGCACCCCTTGAGGGGGAGCAAATCTGAAGAAGATGATGTTCTGAGATTAATATCATCTTAAGAAAATTGATGAATGGGGGAGCTTTATCTTTGCACCTGAACTTTCTAATGAGTTTTGTGAAGTTGTGCAGGATTTAGCAAATTCATTGTTATATCTGAAAAATTTCAAACCCCTAAGCATGATCTCACATGTGTAGAGAATTATGGACAGCTTTAAATTCCTTGGTTAGATCACTCTTGTTTTCTACACCGGGTTAGCCCAAGTAGACTTAGAGTTGATTTACTAAACGTTCTTTGCTAAGAAGAACATGTGACATCATCCCTCTCTTAGTAATTTTCAAGAAGATGCTATTCAAAGGGAGGAAGATATTTATTTTTGAAAGAGTACCACACCACACCTTTGCATTTGATTGCCAATAAGGGGGGGAAAATATTGGCACACATATTGACCCATTCATATGTGCTGAAGAAGTGTATTGACAACAAATACAAAGGGGGAGATTGAAGTGCATTGTGTTGCATTTGTTGTCAATGAGACATGTTGTTGTCTTAGAATGAATGGATGTCAAGAATTGTCAAGAGGTGAATGACAAAGGTTGTGATGGTGTTGGTGATGAAGAGAGAATGGCCATAGTACTAAGATGCATGTCACTTAGGAGATTCACTAAGTGACATAGGAGATGATGGTTGAAACATTCTCTAAGCAAATCAGGCGATTGATGAGCTGATCTTTAAGTTCATAGAACTTGTATCAAGATGATACAAAGTCACAACATGATTAGAAGACCATGCATTGTAGTGAAATGCATGAGGAGTTGAAAGTGATCCATCCATAAGTTGTAAGTGGATGAAGTGGTTTAATGAAGTCCATGCACTATCACTTAGTGCATGTGAATCAGAAGAAGTTCCAATTTGATCTCTGATTAGATCAACAAAGAGAATTGAAGAAGTTATTTGATTCAAGAGCTCGGTTGAAGAAGAACCTTCGGGAATTCCATTCTTAAATATTGAATACATGATGAAAAGAGAATAGATGAATTCCTAAGAAGAAGCATTGAAGAATTCTTAAGAAGAAGAGAAGAGAAGAAATGGAGAAGAGGAAGAAAGGCTTGAAGTGGCTTGGCATTTGGCATTTTACACTTAAGTACTTTGTATACTTAGTGTTTAAAGTAGCAAACAAAAATAGCCACCAAGGAGGCCAGCCGAGGGTCATCACCCAAGGCACTTGTGGGACTCAAGGTCACCACGCCCATGGGGAACCCTCAAGGCCAGGGCAGCAACCTTGAGGCAGGGGGCGCACCCAAGGACACCGCATGGGCGCCTGGGGCACGCCCGGAGGAGCGCAGGGGGCCGTGTATAAGCCCCGAGGGCACGCGGTGGTGAATCCCGCGCACCCAGGATGCATAGTGGGCGCTAGGAGCGCGCCCGCAGGGAGCAAGAGTGGGCGTAGAGCGCGCCCGCAGGGAGAACACGGTGCGGGGCGGCACCGTGGAGGGAGAAGTTCAACTGATGGGGAGCCTGCAGCGCCAGGGTAATAAAGCGCGAGAATTCCGCGGCCTGTTTCGATGTGGGATGCGGAAAAATTACCGGGAGCGAATCTGAGCCGCTCGATTGATCGCGCGCTTGATCTACGCCGCACGATCCATCCGCGGCGCCCCGATCTGATCCAAGCCGTCGAAGCCTTTTTGATCACCGCATCTGACGGCTCCCGGCTTATCTTCATCCTCGAGCTCGACCGAGGCACCCGCGAGCCGCCGCTGAACCAGAGCCTCCCCGAAGAAAAAATTCGAGTTCCCAGCCACCATTTTCGAAGTCGAAGGCTCCCTCGTGCTCGTCTGGCCATAATGAACAGAACCATGCTTTAAAAAGATCTTGCATGCAACCAGTGGAGAATTTCGAATGAGGCCGAGGGAAGAGAAGCTGCCGAGGCCACGTGGTTGGTGTTTTTGCATGGGATGAGCCTTACCCGAAGGCTTGCATGCATTTTAAATCGCATGCATGAGGAGAAATAAAAAAGGGAGAACCTGCGTGTGAAACAGAGGAAGATATCAAGATTTGAAGAATCTTGAAATACCCGAAAATCTCGGGGATTCAAGTTATCTCTCCGCGGAAGATATGAGGCATCGCTGCCTATAAAAAGAGAGTCCGAGACCTCATTTTAGTTTGCTGATCCTTTGTTGAAGATTCGAAGAACCGGGAGTACACCTCTTCCACGCGAAGTTGAAGCCCCGCGCAAATTATATTTGCGCGGGTGAAGTCCCATGCGCGCTAATCCTTTGCGCGGCAGGAAGAGCTCGTGGCCGCAGCATTCTTGCACGCCCGAGGCTTGTTCCCTCTCTACCCGCACCCTTGCGCGTCAAGAGGAAGACCCCGCGGGTGTTGCACTTGCGCGCCCCGCGGGTAGGAGGTCTTGCGCGCCCCTGTGCCGTGCACCTTGCGCGCCCGAAGGATAGGTGAAGACCCGAGGCTTGTTTGCCTTGTGCTCTACACACATTGTGTGTGTGCCAAAGAAGGCCGAGGCCTTGCCTCGTGTGTGTGGTAAGAGAAGAAGAGAAGGCCGAGGCCTTTGTGCCTTTTGTGTAAAAAGAAAAGGAGGAGGCCGTAGCCCTTGTGTTGGTATTCGGGTGTGTGCAAGAGGAGGCCGAGGCATGCCCTTGTGTATGTGCCAAATTGAAGAACACATCTTGTGTGTGATAAGTACCCTACGGGCAGTGAGAGAGCAAGACAAGGCCATACTTGTGTGTGAATTTGAAGAAGAAGGCCGTAGCCCTTATGTGTGAAAAATGAAGAAGCAAGTGTGTGCATAAGAGGAGTGCACACTTTGAAGAAAATTAAAAGAAAAAGGAAGTGTGTGTGCTTTGCAAGTGAAGTAGGCCAAGCTCAAGTGTTTGCCAAAGTGAAGAAGTTTTGAGTGCAAAGAGACATGAAGGCCGAACATAGTGTGTGCACTAAAAGTGTATACACTTAGAAGAAGAAGGAAGAGGACATCCACACTAGAGTATAACACACTTGTGAGTGTGTAAACAAAAATAATAAAGTGTGTGAAGAATTGAGAAGGTGTGTGCTTATAATTGACTATACCCTTTGTGGGTTTATTGCACCAAGAGAAGGACAGGGGAGTGCATGCATGCATGCATGCACGTGCACACGTGAACAGTGCTAAATCAGTGGTGTGCATTTGAGAAGTCCAACACCAGGAGATCTTGAAGATATTGTGATACCATGCATTCAGTGCATGAAGTTGAAGTGTTGTGAGACTGATCCAGACTGAAGTTAAAGAGATTGGTTGTCTGAGTTTTTCAGTAGATTGAGAAGACCCTGATCATCACAAGTGATCAGAGGTACAGAGCAAGGCCAGCAGAGGATACTTGAAGAACTTAAAGAGAAGAAGAGCTACTCGTGTGACTCGAGGAGCCAGGAGAAGACCCTGTGGGACTCAGGGAGAAGAAGTCTTCAGTGGGATTCTGGAGCAGGCCAGTGGGACTCTGGTAACACTGTGGGATGCAGTATAAAGACCCTCCTGTGGGACTCAGGAGAGATACATTGGGACTCTGTATCGACCATTGTAATTTTAACAGGTTATAATGGAGAATCCATGCTGGGAGAGCATGGCAAGGATGTAGGCCTTTGGTGCCGAACCTTGTAAATCCTTGTGTCCTGTGCCTTTTCATTACTGCATTATCCGGGAAAGGTGAGAGATACAAGAAGAGTGGATCGAGGCCTTAACAAGCCATAGAGGTTTAATTGATAAGGAATCAATTTGTAAAAAGTTTTAAAGAATCACTGATTCACCCCCTCCCCCCTCTCAGTGATTCACACTGATCTGGGCACTTCAGTATTTATTATATACTGATATGTTATTATAAATATGAAACAACTCTAATTAACCTTCTATCCATCCTACGGAAAAAGGAAATCACCGCGCGTGCGTACGTGCGGAATACCGTCTCCACGCCGTGGTGTAATCTATTTTCCGCCACCACCTTAATTGGATGGGTATAAAGGTGTAATGAGTAACTATATATGATTATTATAAAGTGATATTGATACTTAAATAGTATATATACACTTCAACACAATTCCACGACCATGGGAACGATATCATCGCTCGTGCGTACGTACGGACTACCGTCTCTACGACGCGATGAGATTCATTCTCAATGATTAACCATTCATGAATGATTATAAAGTATATATAATAAGTACTAATGAAATATATTACCTGATAATGATACTGTAATTATTTATATTTATATGTATGTCATCTACTTAATTCCATTCAATTCAATAAGGAAACGAAAACAGCGTTCTTGCGTACGTACGGACTACCGTCTCCAGGAACGGTGTATTTATTTCCATTTACTGATTTATTATATATGTATATTCTGAATATATATATATAAGTAATTTTTTATATTCTGTAATTAATTAATCATGATCTAAGTAATCATATGAATAATTACAAGGTAAAAACACGAACGAAAAATGAGACGATTTTACCCAAAACGCTACTTTAACATGAATTTACAAAAGAACGGGTAATATAAAGTCATAAGTGGAACATATATGATATAATAACAATTAATATGATTCTGGAATAAGTTAATAACATGATTTAAATCATTATACAGGAGGTTAAGACACTTACCAAGAAAGTCAGACCTAAGGTAAGGGAAATATCACAATCTCATTTTTTATCCGAGATTGTTTATACGTTGGTATTTACTGGGGTGTATTCTATCATCCACATCCATGTTCCCTTAATATGTAATATTGTTTCCATCCACTTACAATAGTTTAAATCCAATTTTACCCTTCGGTGAGTTTTTAGTAAAGAATATGAAAGGAATCTTTTGTCGTTTTTTTCGTACGAGGTACTTTTTGACATTTCCGACAAAAGTACGAAGAATGTGTTTTTAACTTATACGGCATGAATGGATTTTTTAAAAATTATTTCCAAGAAGCTTCCATTAAAAGATTTTAAGTTTATTTTTAATCAACTTCTTTTAGTTATAATTTTATGACATGTTAAGAAATGAAAAGTGTTTTTGAAGTAGAAAGGATATTTTCCTCAAGAATGGAGTTCAAGTGTTTTATCAAAATTATTTTCCATCTAAGGTAATAAAGGGTTCTGTTTTTATCCCTATAATTATACTGATTTGATTATGTTGTGATGGAATTATATTTTTATGAATTCCTTTATCTTATATAAATTGTTTTATGATGTCATGATGTTTAAGATTCCCATTTTTATTACATGGGTTATCCTATGATGTATGGTTTTTGATTTTGTGGCACACATAAGAATGGTATAATTATGAGAAGGGTGGGACCTATATCTCCCTCCAATGCATTGGGTAATGATTTTATATCTCATGAGATAGACATGGCTGGAATGGTAGGTTATACCGGTTCAGTGAAACAGGACTGAAACGAGGGTGACTCGGTTCAGAAAGGGACTTTGTCCACTAAGATAGTCTTGGAAATGAGTCTTGACTAACAAGAAATGATTCTATTTGATTATGTGTGTATTCCACAATGTTTCATGTTTTACGTTATGATTATTGGGATTTCATTTCACTACTATGATTTATCCCATGTTATGAAATTACGCTCTCTTTTGCCGGTTAAGATTTCCAAAATGTTATGTTCTTATGAATATGATGTGATTGATATTTCTTTTGTTTACCCTTACTGAGGATTTGAGCTCACCCGTTTATGTTTACTTTTCCCCAGGATATAAAGAAAGGTTTTATGTATAAAAAAGGGGAAGAGATTTATGGGAGATGTTGAAGATCTTTCACCAAGATTAGAAGATTAAGTTCCGTGTTTCCAAAGACACTAAACTATTACGATCCTTGTGTGTGTGTTTTTGTTATGTACTAAGTATTCCGCAAATGTAATGTAATGTCCATGTACATCATGATACGGGTCTCTATAGTTGGTATCAGAGGAAAGGTTTAGTCAACCTTTCGAAACTAGGATGCGCAAACGTTAGTGAGATCCCTAGAGATATTTCTAAGGTATGTCAAGGGATGTCCCTAAGGTTAAGTATATGTATAGGTTATAGTACTAGAATTACTCTAACGATCATAGAATTAAACCTAAGATGTTAGATATTTTAGGTACTCCCCCATTGTTATATTGTTTTCCCCTAGAATGATTTTTGCCTCTCACACTATTCTTTTTGGGTTTTAGAAAATGGCTGGAACCAAGATGATTCACGATAATGGAGAAAATGATTGACAATGGAATGATATTCTTCATAATGAAATGGGATTTGGAAGTCCAAACATTATTATTCTGTTGAATCAGCAAGCTCATAATATGATCAATAAAGTAAAATTTGGTAAGTTTCCTGACTCGGCTAATAAGAGAAAGATGGAGTTTCATGATGATCATAGAGGAAAGAAAGTTCAATTTCCCCTATGTAAATCATGTGGGAAGAGGAATCAAGGAGAATGTTTCAAAGGAACTGGAAGATGCTTTGGGTGTGGAAAAGGACACAAAGCAAGTAAGTGCAAAGGAAAAGGTTCAGTTAACACCATGGATGAGGATAATGGTATTACTACGACATCAACAATGGTGAAATGTTTTAAATGTGGAATGTACGGGCATTATGCAAACCAATGACCTAAGGGAAAGTCTAATGAAGAGAATCAGTATGGTCGTATGGGAAGTATTATGTTGATGATGATGAAGAGACTACAAATGATATGTGAGATGAAAGAATTGTTGAAGCTCGGTCAATGGTTTAAGAATGTAGTGGAATGATTACAAGTTTATCATGTGTAATGTTGTATAAGAAATCTCACGGTACTATGGAATAAAGAGACATATAAGGATTGTTACATTGTTGTCTTTCCTTGAGTTATGAAAGTGTATGATTAATGGTACCACTATCCATGAAAGGTTATTCAGATATTTTTGGAATTTAGATGATATGCGCATAATGAAGGGATAAGGAGAAAATTAAATGTTTTAACAGTATTCATGAGCTCATGATTGATATAAGGACTAAGTGATATCATGGTTTGAGTATATAGAATTTTGAGGATTTTGGTATGTGGAAAGTGTTAACATTTAACTGAATTCATGTTTTCAATAAGGTTCAATGGGTATTCAATAGAATACATGATTAAGGCCTTTGAATGTTTAGAATGTGTCCAACAAGACATATCTTATGATATATGGGGATCAACGATGGTATTAAATCTCTGGTAATCGTTTGCACTATATTATGAGAGTGGACTGAAGTATTATGGATAAGCCAAAAGATTGTTGGACAAAAGTTAGTATTGTTTAAGGATATAGGTTTTTTTCGATATTATTGATGGGATGTTATAGTAATATAGTTTTAGAAAAAGGACAACCTGCTGGACGAGCGACAACCCATCGCGTCGGACAAGGCTCTGGGAATCGAACCCACAACCGAAGTGCGACTAGCCTTTATCGCCTACCACTGGCCTACAGGAAGTCCCTGTTTAGTAGAAACTAGTTTTTATTATATTAAGCAGTATGATATATGAAGTATAAGTTCATTTTAGGAACCATATATCATTAATATCACTATAGATGGACTTGTGTATTTTTTGATAACTTTTCTATCCTTTTTGAGACAGATGGAATGACCCATCACTCTATCACATGATCTGCTAACACATCACGAATGACAAATTCAACTTCATTTATTTAAGAGATGAAGTAGAAATTGTCCAAAGAACGACAAACAGTGAGACTATACCAAAATGATGAAAGTATTTCTTCTAATTCCAATTTCATCAACTTTAGGGAAATGATCTTGAAAACCAAAAATGTTGTCCTAGTGCTCTTATATCTGATTAATCAGATGGTACCTTAGATCGTCACAAATTTATGGATTTGTGATTTCTAACTTTTCTATAGCCATGTTCTCTACCACTCTCCATTAGAACATGATGGTTAGATTTCTCTTCCATATCCATATTTTCACCTATGAGGAAACCCAGTGATTAGTTTATTTGGGTAACCGTTACGTTTCATACATTTGTTTTTAAAGATTGGTTTTGGTATTCCTTTTTACGATGTGGGTTTCTATTAAAGAAAATTTCATGTAGCAAACCATTTATAACCCCGATGAATTTCTAGGGCGAAATTCATTTTAAGGGGGGTAGAATGTAACACCCTGAGATTTTATGAAAAATATTATTTTCATTAATGTCTTGTGTTGTACGCTACACCAAAAGGAGCTTGCACAACACGCATCCTTGATTTGCCTTACATTATAGGTAATCACGACCTTCCTCTATAGCGTGTGTAGTACGCAATAACGTGTTTCACTAAACAACAATACGCTATTAAAATATTATTAAAACTAGGCTTTATGAATAGTAATAACCACTTTTTGAAATTTTGTAATTTTATTTTTCAAAATGGAATTCATTTTTGGATTCATAATATCGAAATTAGATTAGGGTGAAATTTTGGTACTTTTTGGATAACTTTTATATTCTGATGAATAGTGAAAATTACTAAATTTTAATTAAAAACAACTTTTTTTAATTGAAATAATTCAAAGTGATAAATTTTTAATTTGAGTGGTTTTAAATTATATTTAGAATATATTTTTACAATTTAATACAATGTTGGTCATTGGATGTAATTTCACATTTAAACCAGTTATAAACAAGTGTCAATCTTTTGATAGTTATTATCTCTTAAAAACACGCCTTTTGTTTTGACGACAGGAATAAATTTTTAAATTAATTAATGCAACTTATATGTTTTGAATTTCGTAAAATAAAAATCATCTTTTGAGTTCATAATATCAAATATAGGTTAGGCCTAATTTTTGGTATTTTTCTGAAAACTATCAATTTTTGATGAATAGTGAAAAGACTAAGTTGTAGTTAAAAAAACTGAATTGTTCATAAAACATAATTCTGCCGCTTCTGTGAGTGGAATTTCCAAAATCCGAGAGACACGGTTGATGTAAGAAAGTAAAATGTGGTTCAATGAGATGAAAATAATTTTTTCGTGAATAATAACTTTTTACTTTTTTTACCACGGTTACAAGTAAATAGGGTAATTAAGGGTAAAAATGATATTATTATTACCCTAACCCATGTCTAAATTCTATTGGATCAGTGTAATTCGACCAAAAACAATATTAGGAATAAAATATGACCATTTAGGCGCACTTGGATTAGATTAGGACATTTATTATTATTTAATTCAAAGAAGAGTTAAAAGAGTTAAAATCACAGTTTATTTACTAAATCATTTTTAATATAGGGTTATACATAAGATAAATTCGATTGTAAATATTCATTAGAAAGATAAAAATATTTCCTACATAATGGTATTTTATTTGTAATTTTAGACATCATATAATATAATATACGTATGACACAAAGATGATGCAGTAATTATCTTATTAATGAAATATTGACATAATTGATGTTAAAAGTACCCAAATAGATCTAATTTGAGACTTTTTATGAATTCCACTAATTTTATAGGTTAATATGACATGTTAGTATAGATTTAATTAACTTTGTTCGAACTTATCATTCTGTTATGATTTTCACAAAAATCAATTACTAAATAGTGTCAAAATTGACATAAAATAGTTTCTAAAACAAATATTATATTATTAATTGTTATTTTATTAATAAAAATCTAAGGTTCGGCCGAATGACTTAGATAAGGTTATATATATTAATAATAAACAATTTGGGGGTTTTTTTGGCTTCTTATAGTAAGTTTATTAACCTTATAGTATAAGAACACAAAAAGACACGGTAAAAGTAAAATTATTTAACTTAATGTTAAATCTAAATGATAAGGTTAAAATAGGAACCTAAACATGTCTAAATTACATTGGATTAGAGGATTGCGACCCATCCCCACTTTTGGTTAGAAATAAGACCCTTTGGAACGATTATAAACCGATTTTGACTTTAATATAAAATAATATTTTGAGATATTCCTAAGGTGCCCCTCTCCTCCCTTATAAAAGGGCCCCTCCTCCCTCTCTTCATTACACAACCATGAGCCTTCAAGCTCGTCCAAACCCTGCCAAAATCCCTTCTCCACTTACCTAGTATCATCATAGAGGTCCTGGTATTCTTCAAAGACCATCCTTAGTTCTTTAAGTGGAGGCTAAGAAATGGCGCGTCAAAAAGAGGTAATATCCATTACCGATCTTTTTCAATTTCTTTCTTCTTCAAATTCTTCTTCTTTAGTTGTTTCATGATAAACTAATAACATCAATATTTCTTATATACTGATATGTTATTATAAATATGAAACAACTCTAATTAACCTTCTATCCATCCTACGGAAAAAGGAAATCATCGCGCGTGCGTACGTACGGAATACCATCTCCACGCCGTGGTGTAATCTATTTTCCGCCATCACATTAATTGGATGGGTATTAAGGTGTAATGAGTAACTATATATGATTATTATAAAGTGATATTGATACTGAAATAGTATAAATACACTTCAACACAATTCCACGACCAGGGGAACGATATAATCGCTCGTGCGTACGTACGGACTACCGTCTCCACGACGCGATGAGATTCATTTTCAATGATTAACCATTCATGAATGATTATAAAGTATATATAATAAGTACTAATGAAATATATTAACTGATAATGATACAGGAATTATTTATATTTATATTTATGTCATCTACTTAATTCCATTCAATTCAATAAGGAAACGAAAACAGCGTTCATGCGTACATACGGACTACCGTCTCCATGAACGGTGTATTTCTTTCCATTTACTGATTTATTATATATGTATATTCTGAATATATATATATATAAGTCATGTTTTATATTCTGTAATTAAGTAATCATGATCTAAGTAATCATATGAATAATTACAAGTTAAATACACGAACGACAAATGAGACGATTTTACCCAAAACGCTACTTCAACATGAATTTACAAAAGAACGGGTAATATAAAGTCATAAGTGGACCATATATGATATAATAACAATTAATATGATTCTGGAATAAGTCAATAACATTATTTAAATCATTATACAGGAGGTTCAGACACTTACAAAGCAAGTCAGACCTAAGGTAAGGGAAATATCACAATCTCATTTTTATCCGAGATTGTTTATACATTGGTATTTACTAGGGTGTATTTTATCATCCACATCCATGTTCCCTTAATATGTAATATGTTTTCCATCCACTTACAATAGTTTAAATCCCATTTTACCCTTCGGTAAGTTTTTAGTAAAGAATATGAAAGGAATCTTTTGTCGTTTTTTTCGTACGAGGTACTTTTTGACTTTTCCGAAAAAAGTACGAAGACTGTTTTTTTAACATATACGGAATGAATGGATTTTTAAAACATTATTTCCAAGAATCTTACTTTAAAATATTTCAAGTTTATTTTTAATCAACTTATTTTAGTTATAATTTTATGACATGTTAAGAAATGAAAAGTGTTTTTGAAGTAGAAAGGATATTTTCCTCAAGAATGGAGTTCAATAGTTTTATCAAAATTATTTTCCATATAAGGTAATAAAGGGTTATATTTTTATCCCTATAATTATATTGATTTTATTATGTTGTGATGGAATTATATTTTTGTGAATTCCTTTATCTTATATGAATTGTTTTATGATGTCACGATGTTTAAGATCCCCATTTTTATTACATGGGTTATGCTATGATGTATGGTTTTCTGATTTTGTGGCAAACATAAGAATGGTATCATTTTGAGATGGGTGGGACCTATATCTCCCTCCAATGAATTGGGTAAATATTTTATATCTCATGAGATAGACATGGCTGGAATGGTAGGTTATACCGGTTCAGTGAAACGGGACTGAAACGAGGGTGGCTCAGTTCAGAAAGGGACTTTGTCCACTAAGATAGTCTTGGAAATGAGTCTTGACTAACAAGAAATGATTCTCTATGATTATGTGTGTATGCCACAATGTTTCATGTTTTATGTTATGATTATTGGGATTTCATTTCACAACTATGATTTATCCCATGTTATGAAATTACGCTCTCTTTTGCAGGTTAAGATTTCCAAAATGTTGTGTTCTTATGAATATGATGTGATTGATATTTCTTTTGTTTACCCTTTCTGAGCATTTGAGCTCACCCTTTCATGTTTATTTTCCCCTAGGATATAAAGAAAGGTTTTAGGAATAAAAAAGGGGAAGATCTTTATGGTAGATGTTGAAGATCTTTCACCATGATTAGAAGATTACGTTCCGAGTATCCAAAGACACTAAACTATTACGATCCTTGTGTGTGTGTTTTTGTTATGTACTAAGTATTCCGCAAATGTAATGTAATTTCCATGTACGTTAAGATACAGGTCTCGACAAAAATAAAAATAAACTCAATATTATTTTATATTTGGTATAAATCAATTCTTGGAAGTTCACACACATTCTTGTAAAAACAAAACCAATTACATGGATGTTAAACACAATTATTAGAAATTAATTTAAAATTACCCTTATAATGTTCATATCAATGAAATGTGAATTTTTAAATGGATTTATTATGTGTAAAAAGTATATATACAGTCAAAAGGGAGTGTAAATTACACCTTATATTAATAAATAGTGACTCCACACATAATCATTGAGTAAAATAATCATTGTAGCTTGTGTAAACCCGACGAGTGGAAATTGAAATTAGAAATTTCCTTACCTATTTGGTTACATAAGAAACAAACACCCTATGAAATAAAGATAAAAAATATTGATTTAAATTCCCTTAAAATAAATTATATTACTCAAAGAATACAATCATGGTCATTACATACACCACACAAAATGAAATTGTGGAAAATATAGAATAAATCTCACTGGAATAAAAAGTGAGCTGAAAAACCCTTACATTATAATTTGCATTAGTCAAGGGTATGTTAAACATACAATATAATGGTTAAGGATTTGTTATTAAATTATAAGAAAACTACATTCATAAATATAATATCATATATGATCCACTAGCATTTCATTGTAAAAACTATTTTAGTAGTATCGTTGTATCGATAGTTAACTTATTCTTTATATTTCATTATTTTTGTAATGTAATTTATGTTTTTATTCATATGATATATTTTAATCCTATCAAAAATGATATTATTTCTATAAAAAAATTAATTTTAAGCATCATAATGAATATTATTCTTGAATGGTTATGATGGGGTATCAAATGTTATCACATCATGGAGACGATAGCTCGTATGTATGCACAATCAATAATATCATTATTTTAATGGTTAAATCATATGTAATTTGATGGTATTTTATATATAAATATTATTTAACATGTTATATTTATTATTTGTATAAATTATAATCATTATTAGACCCATCTGAATGTTGTAGTGTTGAATAACAAATTACACCCCGACGTGAAGATGTTATGTCATACATATGCCCTCATAGTGACTTAGTTATTCAAACAATGGATTCAATAATGAATATTGTAGGAACATATTTATAATAACATCCCAGTATATGGAATTTACTGGAGTTATTATTTTAGTATTGAAACAATAATGAATGATGATGTAGAAGAAGAAAAGAACTTTGAAAGAGGTGATAAAATCATTATTTCTACTATAGGTTCTTCATTTTTATTTGTGTGAAAGGGATGAATAGGTTGGATTTATGATAAATTTAAGGCATGTAGGTTTAATTTTTTGTAGTTGGTATGGGATTTAATGAGGGTTTAGCTGATCCAAATGGCTATGGAATTTTTAAATTACGAGAAGGGGAAGTACCAATTTAAAAGAGAGGTGAGGGGCACTATATGAAATGTTTGAAATATTAAATTATTATAAAATTAATTTCCGTTTCTAATAACTAAAAAATATTCTTTTTTAGGATAAAGAGGGTTGTGGTTAAAATGTTGTCAACAAATAGGTTTTAGACAAGATTATGTCATCATATTATCTTTATCATTTAGATTTAACTATTCTTTTAATTATTTATCTTTTACCATGTCTTCTTGTATTTTTATACCACATGGTTAATATATATTCAATAAAAGGCCATGAGAACATATATTGGTTTGTTTATGAAATTTATTACATTATATACGTTATATGGATGAACTATATAATTTATAACTATATAATAATTTAGTAAATTATTATTTGTTTCTAAAACTCATTAATGTCAATTTTGATTGTATTTAGTATTTGTTTTTTGTGAATGTCATAGAACATTATTACATTGAAAATTATACATTGAGTCAACTATAACATGTATTATTCAACTATAAAATAATATTTTTTCACAAAAAGTTTCAATTTACATATATTTTCATATTTATAATAACACGTATTTTAATCATTAATTAATAAGTCGATTATTGAAGCATTATTGTGTATTAAATTAATTTCATTATATAATGTCTAAAAATTATAAATATAATACATTGATGTAGGAAATATTTAAATTTTTCTAGTTACTATTTATAGTGAAAATTATATTATTTATAAGCATATATTAAAAAAAATTAGTTTTTAAAATTTTAATTGAACACTTATAAATCTTCTTTAACTAAAATTTATTAAATGTTCTAATTTTACCTAAAGGGATTAAAAATGATGTTCTTTATTTCATTAATTTTATTTTGTGAAAAACAAACTTATCCAATAGAATTATGTCTTATGTTGGGGTAATATTATATTACTGTAGTATTATTTATACCTTTAATAACCCAATTTACTATTAGTAGTGGTAAATAAAATTAAAATGTAACAATTCACAAAAAAAATTATATTCATTATATTTTTCCAAATTTTAATTACTGATGAAAACATTGTATGCCAGATTTTTTAAATTAAATTTCTTGATGAAGTAAAATGATGTTTTACTCAAATTTTCATTTGTATTTAGATGGTCAGTAAAATTAGTTAAAAAGTTCAAAAAAATATTATATATATACTTTTATTATTAAGAATCACAAAAATGATTATAACCCAAAAAAATATTTATAATGTATCTATTTTGACATTTTGATAAATTTTAAGTAAAAGTAATTATCTTATTGAAAAATTATATTTTTATGTACGTTGCACTTTTTTCACTATTCATAAAAAATTGAATGATTTTGAAAAATACCAAAAAAGACACCCTATAGTAATTTTGATATTCTGAATCCAAAAATTAATTCTATTTTACCCAATTCAATTTTTTGGATTTTATAATATTAATTTTATTATTGCTCACAAAGGTCATAAGAAATATTTCCTTTACCAAAATAGAACTTATATTTTAATAAATCTTATACATTTACACACACACACACACACACACACACACACACATATATATATATATATTTATGTGATAAATGTATACGTGAAATTCTAAATTTATTTTTTACTAATCATATAACTATATTTAATCTTTATGTTATAAATATATCATTTAAATAATAATAATACTAAACTGTTGTTTCGCAAAAACTCCATATTGCATATAATGCAGGCCATGTCTGTGTTCCATTCAGTATAAACTGTTGAATTATTCTAATGATATAACTCCCAATGAACTCATGGGGTATTACATTCAACCCCCCTTTTGGAAATTATTTCTTTGATGTTTTAAAATTAGTCTTGGAAAAATCATTGAAAGTCCCACGAAGAAAACATAGAAAAACAATTATCACATTATTAGAAAGAAAGTGAAGTACAAAGGTCACCCAAGATAACCCTTACTAGGATTCCATGTATGAAAACATGGATTTGTAAGAGAATAAAAACATCATTTTCTGATAGAGAGGGACAAAAAAAATTATCTAGATAATGTTAACTATCAAAAAACCATAAACATTTGATTGGTTAAACGATCTTTGAATACCCTTTAGGGAGTGTAAACTTAGAATAATTTTGGTTTATGTTCATTTTAATAATTTTGAAGAATTTATTTATGATATTAACAGAAAACATAAAGAGATATACATATATTTTATGTAGATTTTCATCCTTTTATAAATATATACCATAAGCAAAAGTTTTCAACAAAAATTGAGTATTCCAGATGAATAGGTCAACACTGATGTGCTAAATCAATTTATTGAGAATCACATATTCCACATAAGATCAACTTTATATTTACAATCTCTTAATTCATTAACCAAAACCAAAATGTTTAGTATAATATAATATGCTATGGAAAAGTTATAATCTGTTGTAAAATGAAATACTACTCTTGATCACAACAATTAAACAAACAATACCCAATGTTCAGAAAATACCATTCAATAAAAAAATAACATTAAAAGTCATTAAAATAATCCCTACAATGATTGAAACCCAAAATTTAGATTTATTTTATCACATAGGCTTCCATGATAAATCCTAATATTAATCTCCAAATAAAATACACTACTCTTAAAGATACAGACTTATAAGTATTTACCTAATCACATATTCCATATGATAGGTTAATATTTTCAATAAAGAACTCAAATTACTATATATGAACAACAAAATCATAGATTTTTCCATAATAAAAATCCCCCATAATTCCTCAAATGATACACAATAGTATTCTATTTTTAAGGCATATAGTGTTCTAAAAATATAGAACATCCTCCAATGTTACATTTATACCTTTACTAACTAGGTAATTCACGTAGTTTAGTGGTTGGAGAAAAATAACAGTTTCACATCGGGTGTGGGTTCGATTCCTGTAGCATTGTCGGACAAGACGAGTTGTCACATGGTCAATGTGTTTTCATTTTTCAAAAAATATATAATTTTATAACATTCCAAAAAACAAGAAAAATTTCTAAATAATAACCATAACATATTTTAACCACTAATTTTACCTAATAACTCTCATTTCCATCAAAAAATGTAATAACCTATAATTTAATCAAATTGAAGGATCAAATAATATGATGTTGTTCGTCGTTACTATATCCACAAAATAAAAGATAACTCATCCTGAAATAAACTATTAACATAACAAACTGATGGTTTACACATACAAGAGAAATGTATTTGAATGTAATCTCATCAATCATGATCATTAATGATTTTATACATTTCACCATCGATTTAATTCTACATAGTTTATTCCATGACCTAGTTGTTATCCAATATATTAGAGAATTGACTCGGGTAATACCCAGGTCCCCTACAATTATGATAAAATATTGTAAATGGATTCATAGGATCATTTTTATTTTCATCCATAATACTCTTAATTTTTACGTGGAAATTCATGACATTATGTAATTATTTCCCACACATAAAAAATTTATATGTTTCATTGTGAAGCATTCCAAGTGTCTCCTTCTACATTTTATGCATGATGGAAATTAATCTTTATTTTCATCATGGTCTCTACTGTTGGAGCTCTTATCATTTTTACCATTCCCTTCCTTTCACTTCATTGCTGAGGTTGTGAGTTCGTTAATGTATATGTTTTAGATCATTTTTTTGAGAAACTGATTTGGCAGGAACATGAAATATTTTATTCTTATAAACATTCTATTTCATTTCTCATTTCCACCATCATTCCCACATTGTACGTTATGTTTAATTTTACTATGAATTCATTGGAATCCAACCATTTTCTAATACTGTAAATCATAGTGTGAGTAACTATAGTCATAATACCATTTAAAGAATATCACGATATCTTATTTTCAATCTAAAACAACTTTGTATTACCATAGGTTATTTATTCTAATCGTATATTAAATTCCTTCAAATCAATTTCTAATTAAAATGTGAATTATCTTAATAATATCCCATTTGAGTGTCAAACCATGTTCTCAGTAAGGCCTGTTGTCATGTAATAGGATATCCCTGGTCAATCTTGAAACTCCTTATTAGAGTATTCACTCCTAGGTACACCTATTCCAGAACCATGTCCACTTATTGTATCCATACATGCATGTACTACCTTGAAGACTCACAAAATCACTATACTACCACAATTATAGGAAGTTAAACTATACTAATCCTCAAATTCTATGTAAGTGTAATGTTCTCTAATCAGATATGTCCTAAATCTACCACCCAATGTTTGTACGAAACTTCATCTGATACCAACTATAATGCCCCGACATAGATACATATAGTCTGTAGATTATTACATAACATTTGAACAATTACAAGGAATCATGTCCCGAAGGACCGATCAGTATAGCAGTCTAGAAAAAAAAAATTCATACATGAACTTCACAATACAATTTAAAACATAATATAAAACATATATTATTCTTTTATAATGGCATTATAATCCTAGATTAGAACTGCATATAAATAATAATGAACTTCTGGGAGTACAAGGAAAATAAAACATAAGAAATGGGTAAGCTCCGATGTTTATTATGGATATTCAAAAGAGAAAAATATATCATAAAATATCATAGACTTTTATATAAATCTCTAACATAAAAAGACATTCAATTTACCCATAAACCTCAACATTATATAGAAATCATAAATCAAATAATTCAATTTACATAGTCATATTGATATTATACTATTCGAATAATAACATGTAAATCAGTAACTAATCTAATAATGATGTAATGCATAATGTCGGACATCTTAACCACAACATTAAAGCCTCATACGAAGAAAATAAATATAAATTTTTTCAAGACCTTCTGTCAAGACCCTAATTTTTCTCATGAGATCTACCGATGCATCATGGAGATATATCGGGCTCTGATGGTCACATACTAAGACCAATTAATTCCACATATGAAAAGGGAGAAATATAATCTAAACATTCATATAAAATCTAGCATATTAAATGTCAATACATTAACCGCAAACCATGAATGATATAAAAATAGCACATCCACAGTCAATCATAAATCATTCAATAAAATATGGGAAATTTTATTATAATAAATCAACATAAATCAAGAATAAATTAATATAAAATATATTTACATAGATGAAAATAATCAGTGAAACTATTTGAGGAAAATATCCTCTTTTTCATGAAAACATAAAAAAGTTTCATTATTTATTAATGAAGTCATTTAAAAAAGATTTTTTAATCAATGTGTCACATACCCCTTTGAAACTCTTGAATATAATTTTAATTTCACATTATTCATGACCATAGAAATAAATACTATGAACTATTTTTAAAACATGGACATTAATGAGAATGATTTAGATGAATACATTACTAAACTTTTTAAAAAATATTTTTGTTAAAGACTTCCTAAAAAAATGAGAGATGGTTGAATACAAATCATTGTGGAGAGACAATAATAAAAACATTATAATATCATGAGAATAAGTGGATTAATGATATACTATGTTAGAGGGAAGTATATAAACCATGTCAAAGTGAATTGGCGAATAACAACAAATAGGTCTCATTTGAATGTAAATTGAGATTAAATCTAATATAAAGAATGTATCTGTAGATTAAGAATAAATAAATTAAATAATTATGTGTAGAAAATTAAAATAAAGTCAATATTTTTGGGTATTCAGTGTAAAACAATCAGAGGACATTCACACATATTCTTGTAAAAACAAAACCAATGACTTGGATGTTTAACATTATGAATGGATATTGGGTAATGATTACCCTTATCAAGTTCAAATCTATTACATGATAATTATATCAAATGGGTTATTATGTTTATAAAAACTATATTCAAACAAATGTGAGTAATAATAACAACATAAATAAAAAAATAGTGATTCAACACATGACGTGGAGTAAAATAATCGATCTAGTATGCAGAAATACCAATGAGTGTGAATTGAAATTAGAAATTCCATTACAGATTTGGTTACATAAGAAAAAAACCACCCATTACAGAATTATCATACAATAATGATGTATATAACCATAAATTATATTATATTTAAAAAAATATTACCATCTTGGGTAGTACATACACCACAAAAAAAGATATAATGTCAAATATATCATGAATCTAATATGAATAAAAAGTGATAATAAAAACCCGATACATTATACATTAAATATGCTGTGGGATTTTTTAACAACATATATAAAGTTTAATGAATTGTTATTAAACTATATTAGAACCATATACATAAATATTATAACATATATCATCCTATAATATTGCTTTTTTAATAATATTTCAGAAGTATCATTGTTTCGGTCGTTAACTAATTCGTTGTCATTTATATGTTTTGTTATGTATGTCATATTTGAAATGTATAAGATCATATTATTACAATAACAAATGATATTAGGTTCTTAAACATTATTTATATTAATTGTTAAATGAATATTATTCTTGAATGGTCACGATGTGGAAGAAATTGCATCACGTCGTGGAGAAAGTAAGTTGTAGGTATGCACAATCGACAATATCATTATATTGATTGTGAAACAGTAAGTAATTGGATGGTATATTATATATAAATAATAATTATCTTATTGTTTTCATCAATTATACTCACTATTATAACCATTCAAATAATGTAGTGTTGAATAACTAACTACACAATGACATGGAGATGGTACATCGTACATACACAGGCATGGTTACATTATCATTCATAGGGTGGATAGAATAATGAATATGGTTATAAAATATATATAAAACGTCTATTTTTGTATAAGTTGACTGATTTGTTATTTTAGTATGGAAAAAACAAAGAACAATGTATCCGAAGATGAAAACATACATTAAAACAGGTGATAAAATAATTACATCTTTTACGAATGATTGTTTTTTATTTGAATGAAATGGATCCATGAGATGGATTTATTATCAATATAACATATCTAGGTTCATTTTATGGAATTTTGGAGGATATTTTAGTATTTTTGGACATTCCAAATGGCATTGGTGGAGCAAAATTATGATAAGGGGACGTACACTTTTATAAATGTGGTGAGGGAAACTTTTTGAAAAATTTGAAATATTAATTAATTATAAAATTATATTCCGTTCCTAATAGATCCAAACAGAATTATTTAGAATATAATGTGGGTATTGGTTTTAAATACTCTCCAAAAATAGGTTTTAGACATGTTTAGGTCTCCATATTAACCTTATCTTTAAGATTTATCTCTTCATTAAATAGTTAAACTTTTACTATTTATTCTTGTACTTTTATACTATATAGTAAATATAGTTACAATAAAATTACAAGAGAACCTAAATTTTTTTATTAATGAAATATATAAACCAATATAAGTCATTTTTTTGACCATTATATTTTTAGTACTATTTTATAATTTAAGATAATATGTTTGTAAATAACTCATTTATGAATATTTTGACACTATTTTAGTATTTGGTTTTTTGAAAGTAATAACATCTTGATTTCTTAGAAAGAAAAACATTATTAAAAAATAAAATATCATATTCACCAATAACATTATTTGATGGAATCAGATTTTACAACTTACATTCATTTAAATATTTATAATAACAATTTTTTTAATCATTCATTAACAATGTAATTACTACATTATCATCGTGTCATAAATAAATTAAATTATTTGATCTATAATTTTTTATAAAAACAACCATGATGTAATAAATGTTATTATAATTCTAATGAATATTTATAGATAAATTTAACTAATGTATATCACTAGATTATAAATTGTTTAGTTAATAAAATTTCAATTTATCAATTTTAACTCTTTTTTAATAAAGTTTATTAAATGTCATAATCTAACCCAATAGGATAAAAAATAGTCATTTTTGTATTCTAAGGATTATTTTAGTTTGATTAAAACTATCTAGTAGAATTAGGACATGTGTTGTGGTAATATTATATTATAATAGTATTATTTTTTATTCTAATTGAATAATTAACATTTAACCATGGTAAATAAAATTCAAATGTTAATATTCACCAAAAATAATATTCATCCTATAGAAAAAAATTTAACATAGTAATAACAATATTGTATATCATTATTTTGAAATTAAATTCATTGATGCGGTAAAATTATGTTTCATCCAAATTTACAAATGTCCCTAAGAGGTGGGTAAAAGTCGTTAAAAAGTTCAACAATATTTTATATAAATAATATTATTATAAAATATCTCAAATGAATTATATTAGAATAATATATTTATTCTGTATATATTTTGATATTAAAATTATTTTAAATTAAAAATAATTATTTAAATGAAAAATATGGTTTTCATGTATTATGCAGTATTTTTCATTATTAATAAAAAAATCGAATGTTTTAAAATAAATAACAAAAATACACCCTAAGCTAATTTTGGTATTTCAAATACCAAAATGAACTCTATTTTACCATATTAAAATTTTAATATTTTCTAATATTTAGTTTTATTATGGTAAAAAAATGACATAAGAAGTAGTTCCTTTATCAAAATAGTACTTATATTTTAATGAAACATATAAATTTACATATAAATATAATTTATTTGTGAGATTGAATTTTAAATGAAATTTAAAATTATATTTTTAGTATTCAAATTACTATATTTATTTTAAAATTTAAAATCTATTATTTTCATTATTATAATATTAATGTTTTATTTCTCATAAAGTCAATCTTGCATATTAAGCAGGACAAGTTAGCGTTGCATGAAGTACAATCTATTGAATTACATTAATGATATAACTAACTAAAAAATCATTGATTGTTACATTGTTTATAGAACTTTTATGGTTTATTTAATATTTTTCATTCCATCACCAGAATCACTTCTAATGGATGAAACACCATCAATAGTTTTTTTGATGATTTATTCTTCTCTACTATTTTATATATTCCCACATGTTCTACTTCTATATTTCATATTCCCACTATAGTTTTAATGAATTAATTTTTTATGGAATCATTATCGTCCACAATAAATCTCATATAATCATCATAATCATTCATTACCATCTTGATTGTTTTCAATACATTTTCAATGATTCCTCTAAATTTTTATGACGATAGTTGTGACCGTATTTCGAGCATCCTTGTCCATTAAATAATACATTTAAGTATTTTCCAATTAATGGAATACATATTCATGAATAAATTTCAACAATTAATTCTTATATTCTCTTAATTTCCTAAAAAGTCATTCTGATAGATATTTTCCTTATAATTTATAATGAATTTATCCACCAAATAGAAAATATAATTGAAGGAATTTTTTTGATAATGTTTTTTTATTATGAATCAAAATTTATTTTAGTTTATTTATATATCCCCAACATGTCTTCAATAAGTACTATAATAATCCAAATATATATTTCATACTATTAATTGATAATTATTTCACATATAATTAAATAGTAGAAATATGAATTTAATTTCTTTGATAGGCCCTTATTTGTAAAATGCTAAAGTGGTTAAACTATTCCACATATGCTTATCACCTATAATATATTTTATTGATAAACACTGATCATTGTTAACATATTTATGAATTTCCTGATCATTTAATCTATTATATTCCATTATTTCATATATTAATTTATTTTTCCTCTATTCTTAAATTTTTATAGGAATTTATTTTTTCATCATATAAGGGAAATTCATTTTTATTCATCTCAGGAAGTAAAAAAATTCAGGAAATATTAATATTGTATATGTTTGTAAAAAATATAGTGAAAATATGGATCTAATAAGAGATAGAGTTGGTTATCTATTATACCACGTATAGAGTACAATAGTTAAATCCTGATAATATAGTGGGGGAGGGGTTAATCTCTGTCTACGTATTGTAAAAAAATTTTATTTCCCTTTTATATATATGATATTATAGTTTTTAAATATTAATGTTTATAATATATTTATGTTTTAATGTGATATCAACCCTATCCTATTTATTAGAGGAAAAAATACTTATTAAAAAAAGTATAATATGTTTTTATTTGGTATGACTGTAACACAAAAACATGTTGGTCGGAGAGTGATGGCAAGAGGGGGGGGGGTGAATTGCCTTTTTAAAAATTAATAAACAATTTAAAAACAATTTATAAATGCAGCGGAAATAAAAAGGGGCAAGACACAATTTGATAACGAAGTTCGGCTTAAACCAAAGCCTATGTCTCCGCTCCCAACTCAACCGTTGAGAGATTTACTTCAGCTTTCTTTTTAATGGTTATAGCAAGAAACCCACTAGCCATTTTAAGGTAGGCTAGATCACCTTCGTACAACATGCTTTTTTATGATGGTTGTAGCAAGAAACCCAAAATGAAAGTGAGGAAGAAAAGGATGGTTTGTTTTAATACAAACCCAATGAATAACTAAACAATTGAAATAAATAAATTACAACAATGTTGAGGAAGCCTTGAGCGCCAAGAGTGTGAGAGTAGTTGATGTAGAGGCAGCCCAAGCTTCAAGGATGGAGATGGATCACATGTAGCCTTAAAGATTTGTCGTTAGAGCTTCAAGAGATCAAAATATCATTCCAATGTATCTTTATTATTCCCGGCATCCATCCTCGTCTATTTATAGGAGAAATATCCCCAAATACTTCAATATAGCCGTTGGAGGGCATCCAGAGCTGTTGGGGGTCAAAAGTACAAGTCTGGTCAAAGCCCAACGGCTAGTTTGACTGGGCTTACCGGCTGACCGGTGCTTGGCCACCGGCTGGCCGGTGCTGGGCCACCGGCGGGCCGGTGGGTCAGACAGAGAGCACGCTCTCTATCTAGTTACACCGGCGGGCCGGTGGGTCAGACAGAGAGCAAGCTCTCTGTCTGGTTCCACCGGCGGGCCGGTGATTCAGACACCGGGAGGCCGGTGGCACCTGGAAGGGGGCAAGGCCTACTGTCTGGTTCCACCGGCAGGCCGGTGGTCAGGCACCGGCTGACCGGTGGCACCTGGCAGAGAGCATTGCTTCTGCCAGAGACCACCGGCTGGCCGGTGGTAATCCACCAGTTGGCCGGTGGACTCAGAGTGTCATTTTCCAGTCTTCTTGGGCCAACTCTTTGGAAACCTTTTTCCTATCATCAAACAAACTTGAAAACAAGTTAGAACACGATTAGAGTGATTGTGATCATTAAAATCTAAGAGAGAGAGGTACAACAATCTCCCCCTATTTTGATGATCACAATCACAAATGAGAAAGCTTTTAAAAAGGATATGCCAAGTAAAAAAAGAAATAACAAACTTGGACATGGAAAATTTTAGAGATCATACAAGAATTTCATAGATGTATCATGTATTGAAAATGATATTAATCTTGAAAGGATTGAGATAAAGAGAATGGTTCATTTTGAAATTGTAACCATAGGTCATTTAAAAGAAACAATTGAAATAAATAACTTAACCATTTAAAAACAGATTTTGATGAAAGCAATAACTTAAAATTGAACTTTTAAAAAGAGAACATAATTAAATGAAATAAGTAACTATGTAATAGAGAGTTTTTATCCCCCTTTGGGATTATCAAAATAGGAGGAAAAGTATGAAAGAAAATTAGAAAAACAATAATAAGGAAGTAAGCAATGACAAAAAGGATTGATGGATAAGACAACTTGAATTTTATAAAAGATGAAACGTTACATAGAAAGTTCAAAATACAAATACAAAGACAAGCCAAAAAACAGGAAAGGCTCTATTCACTCCTAGAGGGCCGAGAGTGGCGACGACGCCTGAAGGTCGGAGGAGCTGGAGGAGCCTGGACCGCCTCAAAGAGACGATCAGGAGAATCGATCCGAGAGTGAAGCTGATCAAACTGAGAGCTGAAGTAAGAAAACTGCAAGTCAACTCGGGTCTCAATTTGATCCTGGAAGCGAAGGAATTGATCAGCCGTTGCTGACAAGCCACCAGTATCAGCGGGAGGGGGCACAGCCTCAGCAGGCTCCAGTGCATCATCACCCGCTCCACCTTCCTCAGCAGCAGCATCAGCCTCACCTTCGCTGTCACCACTCCCTTCCTCTCATCAGCACCACTATCCTCAAGATCTGAAAGAGGATATGCAGCGGAAATAGCAGGAGGCATAGCATGGGAAGGAGGGTGTGAATGTGTCTGAGGGGAGTAAGCCTTGAGAAGGCCCTCCGTGTCAGTAATCCACTCCTGACGCCAAGGATGCCAACGAATGTTCATCCGTTGCACCATCATAAAATTGATGATGCTATCTTTCTTTGGCTGCTCGAAGGAGGTAGCACGGAGAGGGACATCAAGAAAGGTAAAGATTTTGGTCAACAAGCGCCCGTGAGGTAGAGTTTTGGACCGGCGCGGGTGCTCAGCCACATAAGACATGGCCCAGAACAGGAACCAGACCAAATTGAAATGAACGCCTCTGGTGATATAAGAAAGAAGATAAATATCAATAAATTTCACCGTATCGTGATCACCGATATGGGGTGCAAGGGTGGTCTGAATGAGGCGATCCATGATGCGATGGTTAGGGGAGAGCTGGGAGAGCTTGAAAATGGGATCGTTGGGCTGCCCTGTGAGATGCTCAAGAGTGACAGCAAGATCAAAATCAGGGTCCCGAGGAAACTCCCCCTGAGAAAATTCATGAGGTCCAACATGAGGAACCCCTAGCATCCTGGCAATCTCCAAAGAAGTGAAAGAGAAGGGTTGCCCAAGAGCGGTGGTGGAAATGGTATCGACGTCGTCAGAAACCAACCACATCAGGTGAGCATAAAATTCTTTGACAAGAAGTGGATAAATAACATCCTTCGTAGGAGGTTCAAAAAAAGAATGCCAGTGTTGATATTCAATAATGGAGAAAAGCTCGAGACGAGAAGAAGAAAGCCAAGAGTAGTCAATTACTCTACCAGGAAGAATGACTTTGTCATGCCAAATGTCCGGATGTTGAGGTATTGAAGGAGGAGGAGGTGCTTCTTGAGCGATTCCCTTTCCTTTGCGTGAAGAGCGAGGACCCATGATGGCAAAAGGAAAAAAATGAGAGATATTGAGAAATAATGGAGTTTGAGAGAGCAAAGAGGAAGAAGGGAGGCTAGGGCAAGGAGGAGCCGCGGGTCTGGAGGGGGCGCACGAGAGATAGGGGAAAGAAAGGGGAAGGGTTTTAATTTTAACCCTTCCTCCGGCCGGCCCAAAAAAGAAAAACCTGACACCACCGGTTAACCGGTGATGTACCACCGGTTGACAGGTGGTCTTAAAATTCATAAAGAATTAAAAAAAAGAGTTTAAATAACTTAAAAAAAGAAATATAAGCAAGCCAAAAAGAGTCAAATATTTAATAGTGCTCATTGACAAATCATTCCTAACTCCCCCTTAATAAAATCAAAACGTTCAACCGGGAGCGGTTTGGTAAAAATATCGGCTAATTGGAAATCAGTAGAAATGAAGTCCAAAGTAATATCCCCGTTTTGAAAATGGTCACGAAGGAAATGATGCCTTAAATCTATATGCTTTGTCCTAGAATGTTGTATTGGATTATTAGAAATACTAATGGCACTAGTGTTGTCACACCGTATAGGGACATTATCGTAGGAAAGGCCATAATCCAAGAGAGTGTGCTGCATCCAAATAATTTGGGCACAACAATTACCAGCTGCTACGTACTCGGCCTCGGCAGTAGAAAGAGCAACACAGTTTTGCTTTTTGCTACTCCATGAAACAAGGGACTTGCCTAGAAGATGACAGGTTCCACTAGTACTCTTACGATCTAATTGACATCCGCCAAAATCTGCATCCGAATATGAAGAAAGTTAGAAAGAATTATTAGAGGGATAAAACAAACCAATGATTTTGGATCCTTTTAAATACTTAAAAATCCTTTTGACCTATTTAAAATGAGATTCTTTGGGATTGGCTTGAAAACGAGCACAAAGACAAACACTGAACATGATGTCAGGACGAGTCGCAGTTAGGTAAGGTAGACTCCCGATCATACTCCTATAAAGCTTGTTATCAACCGGTTTCCTGGCTTCATCTAACGTAAGTTTACAAGAAGTACTCATGGGGGTACTAATTTCCTTTACTTGATCCATACCAAAACGACTTAAAAGTTCGTTTGTGTATTTTCCTTGGCTTAGAAAAATACCATTTGAATGTTGAAAGATTTGAAAACCAAGAAAAATTTTTAATTCCCCCATAAAGCTCATTTCAAATTATTTTCTCATTAAATCTGAAAAATCAGTACAAAGTGATTCTTTGGTTGAACCAAATATAACGTCATCAATGTAAATTTGGACAATTAAAAGATCTTTGGAGGTGTGTTTTAAAAATAGGGTACAATCAGCTTGACCCATTTTAAAATCATTGTCTAAAAGAAATTTTGTTAACCGCTCATACCACGCCCGAGGGGCTTGTTTTAAGCCATATAGAGCCTTGGTTAACTTAAAAACATGATTTGGAAATTTTGGATCTTCAAAACCGGGGGGTTGTTCAACAAAGATTTTTTCTGAAATAAAACCATTTAAAAAAGCACTTTTAACATCCATTTGAAAAAGTTTGAAATTTAAGTGAGCGGCGAATGCCAACAAGATCCTAATGGATTTCAATCTAGCAACGGGCGCAAAGGTTTCACCATAATCAATTCCTTCTTCTTGATTATAGCCCTTAGCTACTAGGCGAGCCTTGTTCCGGGTTATATTTCCTTGATCATCAAGTTTTTTCCTAAAAACCCATTTAGTGCCAATAATTGGATGATCATTGGTTCTTTCAACAAGATTCCAAACATCATTTCTAGAGAATTGATTTAGTTCCTCTTGCATTGCATGAACCCAATTCTCACCATTAATGGCATCATTAATGGTTTGAGGCTCTATTTGAGAAAGAAAGGATTGATGTTCAACCTCGTTGAGGATTGATCTTCTAGTTAGAGTACCGGCTTGAAGTTCACCTATAACATTTTCTAAAGGATGGTCTCTAGAAGGTTTCCAAACCTTAGGCAAGGTGGAAGGCGAAGAAGGTGAAGAGGGTTCTTGATGGTCATCCTCTTTGGGAGGAGAAGAGGAATCATTCAAATGAAGCTTATCAAGCTTATCTTCAACATCTTCAATGACCGGGTGAGGTTTTGGAAGAGTTTCATCAAATTTGACATGAGATGATTCTTCGATGGTTTTTGAACGTTTATTGAAGACACGATAGGCTTTGCTTGAGTTGGAGTACCCAAGAAAAATACCTTCATCGGATTTGGCATCAAATTTCCCTAGGTTATCTTTTGTGTTAAGGATAAAGCATTTACAACCAAAGACTTTAAAATAACCAACTTTGGGCAATTTGCCTTTCCAAAGTTCATAGGGGGTTTCCTTAAGAAGGGGTCTTACAAGGACTCTATTGATAGTATAACAAGCAGTGTTTACCGCCTAGGCCCAAAAATATTGAGGGAGGTTGAATTCACTAAGGAGGGTTCAAGCAATTTCTTGGAGAGTTCGGTTTCTCCTTTCAACCACTCCATTTTGTTGAGGAGTCCTAGGGGCAGAGAAGGTGTGATTGTATCCTTGAGAGGAACACAATTCATCTAATTCTTTGTTCTCGAATTCACCTCCATGGTCACTATGGAGCGATATAATTTTATATCCTTTTTCGTTTTCTACTTTTCTAGAGAATTTCAAAAAGGTTCTACAAGCATCATTTTTATAAGCTAAAAAGAAAACCCAAGTGAAACGAGAAAATTCATCTACTAGGACAAAGGTATAGGATTTTCCACCTAGACTTGCTACAGGGGTAGGACCAAAAAGATCAAGATGAAGGAGCTCAAGAGATTTTGATGTGGACACTTCCTTCTTAGATTTGAAAGAAGATTGGTGTTGCTTGCCAAGTTGGCATGGCTCGAAAATCAAATCTTTCTTAAACTTATGTTTAGGAAGGTCACAGATGAGCTTGTTCTTATTAAGCTTTAAAAGTGAATGAGAGCTACAATGCCCCAACCTTCTATGCAAAATCCAAGACTCATTGTCAAGAGCACTTAAACATTTAACATTTTGGCTAGCTAAATACTTTAAATCAATAATGTAACCATTTTGAAAACGGGAAGTAGAAAATATCAATTTGTTTTGAAAATCAAACACATTGCATAAATCATTTTGAAAATTCACCGAAAAACCACTATCACAAAGTTGACTAATTCTAATTAAATTATGTTTTAAACCTTTAACAAATAAAGCATCTTTAATTAAGGAGGAGCTACCAAAACCAATGGTACCTATTCCGACGATCTTGCTTTTTGAATTGTCACCGAAGGTGACGTATCCTCCATCGAATTCTTCAAGGGAGTTGAACTCGGAGGGATCGCCACACATGTGCCTCGAGCATCCACTGTCGAGATACCACGAGCCATTCGAAGGCCTACTTCTTTGGTGTTTATCCCACAAAATCAAGAGAGAATAGATTTTGGTACCCATATAAGTTTGGGTCCGGAAAGATTAGCTAAAAGAGACTTTTGAACCAATACTTGTCTAGAGGGATACATCCTAAGATATTCATCCGAGTAGGTAATGATTTTGGGGTGGCCATATCTAGAATTTTTACAATCGCATTCATAAATCATATATCCGGTTTTTCTATAATAATTACAAAATTTATTTTGAGAGCTCCCCCTTACAAAAGTAGTGGGTGCTCTAGAAGAAGTGGCTTGCTTGTTAAAGCCAAGTCCATGTGTGGTTCTAGCCGAACGTTGAGAACCTAGAAATTTGGTCAAATTTTGTTCACCTTGGGTGAACTTGGCAAGAGATTCCCTTAAATATTTAATAGTTGAATTCAAAGAATCAATATTTGGAATATCTTGGACCTTAAGGGCAAGTTCCTCATTCTTTTTGAGAAGATGATCTTTTTCAGAAATTAGAATTTTGTGTTTCTTTTTTAAGGCCAAAAATTTAGAGGTAAGTTCGTGAAAACCTTCCTCTAATTGATCTCTCGCATTTTGGAGATCTTCATAAGACATGTCATTATTAAAAGAAGAAGATGAGGAAGAGGAGTCGGAAGAAGATACCTCATCAAGTTCCATTAGGAATTTTCCACCTTCATCGCTTGAGTCGCTTGAAGACATGGAGTCATCGCTTGCACTCCATGTTGACGCTTTGAAAGCCTTCTTGTTATTCTTTTCCTTTAACCTTTTCTTGAAAAGAGAGCACTCCGGTTTGATGTGGCCTTTCTTTCCACATTCAAAACATGTAACTTCTGTTTCTTCTTTTGGATCTTCCTTTCGTGCCCTTTGAAAATTCTTCTTTTTCTTCATGAACATGCTCATATTTCTTGCAAGTTGTGCAATCTCGGATTCGCTATCATCGGAGGAGCTTTCTTTCTTTGCATTGAATGCTATGTTATTTTTCTCCTTGAAGATGTTACCTTCTTTATCGGCTTGCCTCTTCATGGTAATCTCATAGGTCATAAGTGATCCAATGAGTTCTTCAACCGGCATTTTATTGACATCTTTTGCTTCTTGGATTGCCGTCACCTTTGGATCCCATGAGCTTGGTAGGACCCAAAGAATCTTCTTGACCATCGTCTCTGCAGAAACATCATCTCCAAGAGACTTTCTCCCATTACACACATCAGTAAAGCGAGTAAACATTTCCGTAATAGATTCGTGTGGGTGCATGGTGAAACATTCAAAGTCTTGACGATAGATATCTAATCTAGTGTCTTTGAATTTGTTAGTGCCCTCATGGGTCACTTCCAAAAGCTTCCAAATTTCATGAGAAGTGGTGCAAGTAGAAATACGATTAAATTCATTACGGTCTAACCCACAATGAAGAGCATTCATGGATTTTCCATCAAGCTCAAAATTAGCAATGTCTTCGGGGGTCCATTTATACTCATCTTTGCTAGAGAGAGTGTAGCCTTGCATAACAATTCTATATATAGGATAGCCCATACTTCTAAGAAATGTAATCATGCGATTTTTCCAATAAGTATAGTCGGTTCCATCAAAGAATGGAGCCCGAGTCATGGAATACCCTTCGGGTGCTTGTGAGGAAGAAGCCATCACTATGGATTTTAGGTTTGTAACCGGTTAAGGTATTACACAAACTTCCCTCTGATACCAAATGTTGGTCGGAGAGTGATGGCAAGAGGGGGGGGGGTGAAATGCCTTTTTAAAAATTAATTAACAATTTAAAAACAATTTATAAATGCAGCGGAAATAAAAAGGGGAAAGACACAATTTGATAACGGAGTTCGGCTTAAACCAAAGCCTACGTCTCCGCTCCCAACTCAACTGTTGAGAGATTTACTTCAGCTTGCTTTTTAATGGTTGTAGAAAGAAACCCACTAGCCGTTTTAAGGTAGGCTAGATCACCTTCATACAGTTTTCTTTTTTATGATGGTTGTAGCAAGAAACCCAAAATGAAAGTGAGGAAGAAAAGGATGGTTTGTTTTAATACAAACCCAATGAATAACTAAACAATTGAAATAAATAAATTACAACAAAGTTGAGGAAGCCTTGAGCACCAAGAGTGTGAGAGTATTTGATGTAGAGGCATCTCAAGCTTCAAGGATGGAGATGGATCACAATTAGCCTTAGAGATTTGTCGTTAGAGCTTCAAGAGATCAAAATATCATTCCAACGTATCGTAATTATTCCCGGCATCCATCCTCGTCTATTTATAGGAGAAATATCCCCAAATACATCAATATAGTCGTTGGAGGGCTTCCGGAGCCGTTGGGGGTCAAAAGTACAAGTCTGGTCAAAGCCCAACGGCTAGTTTGACTGGGCTTACCGGCTGACCGGTAAGTTTGTTATTTACAGTGATGCTTCATTGAAAGGACATGGATGTTCCCTTATGAATAATGATCAGGTAATTTCTTATGCTTCATGTAAGTTGAAACCTCATGAGTTAAATTACACTAAATATGATATGGAATTAGCAGTTGTTGTTTTTTCATAAAAAATGTGGAGGCATCATTTGAATAGAGTAAAATGTGATATATATACTAACCACACAGTTTTAATGAATATATTCACTCATAATGAATTGAACATGAGACAGAGGAGATGGATGGAATTAATCAAGGATTGTGATTTCATGATCCATTACCATCATGGAAATGAAAATAATGTTTCTGAAGATTTGAGTCGAAAAAGTAATGTCTAATTAACCATGATATGTTTGGAATCTGATCCTTTGGTTTTTGATTTGTTGAACTTTGGCATAGAAGTTGTTGGGGCAGGAAATTATTCTATTTGTTTTAGGTGTCAATGAAATCACCTCTATCAGACAGAATAATGCATACTTAGAAAGAAGACAGTGAGTTGCTGAAGAAGGTAGAGTTGGTTCACTAGGGTAATATTCCTAATTTTAACATTGATCATGATTGTGATTTGTTGTTTGCGAAGAGATTATGTGTGCCTTGTGATTCACAATTGAAGAATATGTTGTTATTTAAAGACCATAGATATTCGTTTTCATTTCATCGAGGTAGTACTAAGATGTAGAGAGATCATCGGGAGAATTACTGGTGGGATAGAATGAAAAGATATATTGATGATTTTACTATGAAGTGTTGGAATTGACATCAGGTTAAAGCAGAGCGGCAGTTACCAAAATGGATTTTTTTGTCATTACAGGTTCTAGATTGGAGATAGGATAATATATCAATGGACTTTGTTGTGGGATTACTGAAGACATCTCGAGGTAATAATGAAATATGGGTTATAGTTGATCGATTGACTAAATCAGCTCATTTCCTCCCAATTCGAGATATTTTGTCTCTTGATCAACATGTTCGGTTGTATGTTAAAGAGATATTCAGGTTTCATGGAGTTACCCTCTCCATTGTATCTGATTTTGATCCCAGGTTTACTTCTTAATTTTGGAAACACCTTCTGAATTAGTTGGGTATTGAATTAATTTTACTAAAACTTTTCATCCACAATCAGATGGGCATTCAGAATGAACAATTCTTATATTGGAGGATATGCTACATTCTTGTTCACTGTATTACCAGAGAATTTGGGACCAACATATTTATTTGGTTGAATTATCTTATAATAATATTTTTCATTGTAGTATAGAAATGGTTCCATTTATGGAATTATATGGAAAGCACTGTCGAACTCCATATTTTTGGGATGAATAGGTGAAAGGAAGCTAATGTGACCAAAATTTTTATAAGAGATGGCATAGAATGTTCAGTTGAATTAGAAGCACATGAGAACAGCTCAGAGAATATAGAATAATTATGTAGATAACCGAATGAAGGATATTTTATTTAAGGTAGGTGATCATTAATTCCTCAATGTTTCTCCATGAAAAAGTGTGATGTGTTTTGGTATGAAGGTAATGTTGAGTCCTATGTTCATTGGAACTAATGAAATCCTGGAGAAAGTTGGATTAGTTGCGTACACGGTGGCTTTACCTCCTTGTTTTTCCTAGGTACACAATGTTTTTCATGTTTCAATGTTGAGAAAGTATATGCCATATCCATCTCATGTTTTGAGTCCATAGGAAGTTTACTTGGAGTAGAATATCTCCTATGAAGAACAACTAGTCTAGATTATTGACCCAAGAGAGCATGTGTTTCAAAATAACTCAATTCACCAGGTAAAGGTTTCGTGAAAAAACACATATGGTTGAAGACGAAACGTTGGAATATGAAAATGCTATGAAGTATAAAAACCCACAATTATTTGATAAGTGAATATAAATTATGACAACAAAATTTCCAAAAGAGGGGAAGGATATAACATCCCATATAAATAAAGAATAAGCATTTTTCATATTTATTAATATTTATGAATTAAATATTTCTTTTACTTTAAAGGGGTTGAAATGTTTTATTTCGTACCCAATACACAACAATGGGTTTCTTTGAAATCATAAATTGCACACTAATAATATAATATTATTATTTTACATGGATGTTATCTCCTAGACGTTTTATTGGAAAGAATGAAAAAAACTAAAATATGATTATAAATGTTTTTCAAATGTATTTACTTTTATCCAATAAAAGTTAGAGTTTTAAAATGTGAATAAATCTAATTTTAAGCATAATTTACATTAAAATGATGATTTAACACATTTTAATGGTGAACCATCTTTAAATATTGTTTTGGTCACATTAATACATTATATTTTAACAAATAAAATCTTTTTTAGAATGGGTAAAACCAAATTTACTTTGTGTAAATTTTTGGATTTCTTCGGATACTGTGCATTTTTTAATGAATAGTGAAAAATATTGTATTTCAATTCAAAACTGCATTCTAATATAATTTATTTATATGTATGGGTTATATTTTTAATGTTTTTAATGTTTAATTAGAATATATTTTTTACATTTAATTTAATGCAGTTCTTTTGAATTAATTTCACTTTGAATTTGGACATAAACAAAAGTCGATCTGTAGATAGTTATTGTTTCTTAAAAACACGTTACTTGTTTTAACAATAGTAATTAATTTTTAATTAATTAATTAAAAATATATGTTTATAATTTGGTAAAATATATATCTTTTTTCAATTCAGAATATCATATATATCTTAGGATGAATTTATGGTATTTTTCGGAAAAACATCAATTTCTGGGGAATAGTGAAACCACTTACTAGTAGTTAAAAAACCGAATTTTTCATTTAAATGAAATCTTACCACTTATATGTTATGAATTTCAAAAATACGACATACATGGTTGTTATTATTAAGTAAAATGTGGTTCAATAAGATGAATTTTTTTTTGGTGAATATTATATTTTTATTTTTATTTACCGCATTTATAGGTAAATAAGGTAATTCATTGTAAAAAGAATATTATAATAATTCAAAATTTACTTAACACTTGTCCTGACCTTATTGAATTATTAATGGACGACCATGGGCATCCTTGGGTCAAATTTGGGACCCCATGGAGCCACATATGAATGATAATGACATTTTAGATTAACTAATTTATTGTAAAGAAGAAAATGACACAAACAAATATGTCATTGTAAATTAATGTTTACATTTTTTTTATATGTTATCATTTGGACTATAACAATTAATTGGAAATCTAAAACGTTTTCCCAAATCATGGTAAATTTATTTTATTACTTTTAAACAACAAATAAATTAAATTATTTTTGACACAATAATGATGATGTTTTTAGCTCATTATGTAATCATTTAAATAAATACGATGATAAATATTAAAATAACATACAAAACCTGTCCAATTCATATTGGATTATTTTATTTAGACCACGAGCCGTCTTATCTTCGACTCTAATTATTTTGGACCTTTATAAACTGAATATCATTATATAATAAAATAATATTTTCACACATTTGTAAAGAGACCCTATTCCCCTTATAAAAGGAGACCATTTCTAAACATTCCTCACACCACTCAAGCCTTTTGGATCATCCAACCTCTGAAAAAATAATCTCCCTACATCCCAACCCTCTACATATAACCATACCTTAGGCATAAGGCGCCTCAATAATTCCATTAGGTTCAATCCAAAGGATATTACCCAAATTAAAGGTAATAGTTTCTCTTCACTTCTTTTATTTAATTTTTACTTCTCCAAACCCTAAACTCTTTTTATTGATTTATTTTATAACTACACCATTATCCTCAATATAATGATGTTGTAATGATATGTATTCGATCTACACATACACACACCTCCATCAAATGGGTGAAGAACATACTGTTTCTATGGATGGAAAACTAACGCCTCACAAAACAATGATTGTTCGAATATCTCATACCTCCACTCATGGTGGCCATTAAGATGACAATATATTTATATATGAAATATATTATGTTTATGTTTTCTTTATGCTTCTGTGTTTTTCTTTTATATCATACCTTTATGGTTTACATTACGATTAAACACGATAATTTCATTTGAGGAAATGAGGATTACCACCCCCTCAAAGTGATATGACTCGTTAATGACATATGTTGAAAATATAAAGGATTTAGTTTATGATATTATATATGATATTATACTGGAATTATAACATATTTATGTGTCATTATATTTTAATTCAACTTCTAAATATAAATGAATGTAGGATCCATGCGTACGGACGGCTTACCGTCTCAATGAACGATGGATTTCATTATTACCTTCAAATGTTATGAACTTTTATAAATACATGTATATACTAGATATATATGATATATATCATATATAAATCATGAATATCATTTTGGATATAATTTACTATTGACCACGTGGACAACTTGTAAATATAAGGTTTTCATTTTTGACTCATGTACCATATATCGACAAAACGAATGTTATTAACTTCAATGATTACATAATGCTTAAAACATGGTAATAAGTGATATAAAAGGAATAATAAACTTGAAAAATATTCTTACTCAAGTAGAATTTAACATATGTTTATTATTCAGGAGATTAAAGAGTGATCGAGTCATGTCAGACATGAGGTAAGGGACTTCGTCTCAATTTACTTTCATTAAGCCATATTTTTTTCCTAATACCCGACATTCATTTAGACTATGTATAAAAACCTTTTACATATCATTTCATTCTAATGGAATTTTTTAATACGTATAGTTTTACTAAATGAGAAAAAGGAATGGTTTTTTACGTAAGTGGGGACAATGACATTTTTCCGCTACCGCATGTATTATTTGAACTTTGGATTCCTTACAAACTGTGGTGTTATTTAAAAAATAAAAAAATAAAATATAATTTTTACATATTTTTTTATTGAAAATGGTTTTTATAATGGAATTATAATTTCAAAATATTTTAATGATATATTATATCTTTCCTTTATATTTTTTTATGTATTATGAATATGTTATGGTTCTTGGGCATTGTTTACGTATATGGGTGGTTCCATGATAATCCCAGGGAGGGTGAGCCCAAGATAGGTCCCTAATTAATTGGGTAACGTGAAAGAGGTAAACATGGATGTTTCTCTTAAGATATTTAGGGAGTAAACTATGACGGGTATTCTAATGTAACTCCCTATATAGTTGTGATAGCTACAATGTAAGTATGTTATGGATTCCACAAGTTACTTTTATGATTTATGATCTCCATGTTTCATTCATAAATATTATAATTTCATGAGGTATGCAAAATATTTTATGTTCTGTATGTATTTATGAAGTATCTTTTTATTTAATTTTTTTATAACCCTTACTGAACTTTTTATACCCAAACCATGTTTTGAATTTTTTTCATAGGACTTAAATATTTATAGGGTCAAGGATGGGATCATGGAAAAGCCATGCAATCTCAAACATGGAACTAGAGATGACTCTTTTTTTCAAGAGTGCTTATTTTTTGAACAAAACAGAAACTGAGTTGATGTTTCTACATTGTAATCTTTTGAAATGTAAAAGTTGTGTCCTAAATCTCTAAAACTCTAAACATGAAAAAATATTCAATGTCAATTATTCGTTTAATTCAATATTATGTAATTTTATAAGGTAGGGTCCTGATAAGTATGATATAAAAGTGATGGGGTGGATGGAACTCAAGAAAATGTAATGTGAAAAATATTTATTATTCACTTTCTGATGTAAATTGATTATGATTCAGACAAGAAAAAAACATCAAATATAACCAAGAATAGAAGTAAAACATCACAAAATATTAATTTTATTCATCCACATTTTAATTAACCACATATGAAAGGTTTATCGATTCTTTGGTGGGATAAATCCATGTTTATAGAAATACATTTAAATCCAAGTCATAAATTACTACGATGAAATTGTTTGATTTTCCCCCATAGTTGAAATGGAGGTAATCTAATATAAATGGTATCACTAGGATAAGTAGAACAATGTAGTTATCAATTATAGAAGTCTGATGGAGAAATATAATATTTCTATTCAATTTATATATCTCACTATTCAAATGTGTAGAAATAATAATCCCTCAAATTTCCTAATGGAAATGTGAAAATTCAGTAGATGGGGGAAGGAAGGGAACCCATATATAGATTTCCAATTGGACAATACCACTAATTTAACGGGGATAAATGAGTTATCCAGTCAAACCACATTGTATTTTATATTTTTTCAACTATAATGAGCATGGAATATTTGAAATTAGTTAATATTAGACATGTTCATTTGGAGACAACAAAAAACATCCAAGATATAATGAGTTTGTTTAAGATTCCCCATCAGCTAATGTGGATCCCAAAAATGAAGTGGTGATAGGAAATATATTAATAAAATAATGAATAGGGAACACATATTTTGATTCTGGTTTTACCCATTCCATTATTTAACCAATGATTTTTTTTACTGTTAAAACACCACCCAATGTATTATAGTAGTTTTGTAAGATGAAACAAAAAATTGGAAAATCATTGCATCCCAATTATATTACTCTTCCCCAATATAAATTTAGAGGTTAAAAATTTTAGAGGGCATTTTGATTCTCTATTTTCTGTAATTTTATTCCATTAGGGGTATTGATTTATTTTCGCAATATAGATCCATCATAAATTGAAGAGAGAAGGAAATAACTGTACATATCCTAAATCATCCGCTGATTATATAAAAATGAAAGGAGATGGATGAATCAAAATTATCACCATAATACAATGAATGTACATTATTCCCCAAAGATAAATAATATTTATCTCGAATTATTGTTTCTAATAAAATGATTCACCCTTGAAGACATTTCGGTTGTGAGAGTATTCACTGAGGTGATTCCCAATTAATTACATAGTCCTCCTCCTAGTCAAGAGGATGAATTTAAAAACATTCTTATAGAATAAGCATAACAATTGGAAAAGACTTAATATAGATTTGATGTTTTGGAACATGAGGATATGTATAAATAACTAGTGTGTAATCTATGCAAGTGGTTCATATGGCCATGTTCTTCCTCATGGGGGACGATTTCTCACCACCAAGGAGATGGATGAGTTAATGAGCATTTTAATTAAATATCATCGTCCAAACAAGACCATGGTAATGAATAAGTACCCTCTACCAAATATTGTTTACTTTTTATATCATATATTTGGAGAAAAATACTTCTCCAATGTAGACATATAGTTAGGGTATTACAATTGTAAAACCCCAGGTAAATAAAGAATATTACATTTTTATATTTATCCATATTTGTGAATAAAATATTAATATTTTTTAAAGGGGGTGCTATGCTCGATGGCGTACCCAATACGCAACAACGAGTTTCTTGGGAATCTTACGTTGCACTCTAATAATAAAATAATATTATTTTAAATAGTAGTTAATGCCTAGCCGTTGTAATGGCGGGAATGAACAGAAATAACTACAAAATGATTATATATTTTTGTCAAATATTTTTACTCTTTACAATAAATGATAGAGGATTAAGAATGCGAATGAATCCAATTTTAAGCGTAGACAGTCTAATATTCTTTAAAAGGTCGATTAACCGCCTTTTGATGGAAAACCTCTTTTAAATCCACTTTTTGACAATTTTATGTGTTATATATGACAAAATAAAAATCTTATTTATAATCGGGACATCAAAATTTACTTGTGTAAATTTTTGGTATTTTTCCTAAAAAGATCAATTTTTAATGAATAGTGAAAAATGTTGTATTTTAATTCAAAACCGCTTTTTAATATAATTTATTTATATGATCAGATTATCTTTTTAATTAGTTTTAAAGTGTAAATAGAATATATTTTTACCATTTAATCCAATGGTGGCCATTGTAATTAATATCACCTTAAGATTGGACATAAACGACTGTCAATCTTTGGAAAGATATTGTTTCATAAAAACACGCTTTTTGATTTAACAGCGGGATTTAATTATAAAATTAATTAATAAAACTTATATGCTATTAATTTGGTAAAATGGACATAATATTTGAATTCATAATATCAAATATATCTTAGGGTGAATTTTTGGTATTTTTCTGAAAAACTTCAATTTTTGATGAATAGTGAAACCACAAAGTGGTGGTTACAAAATTTGATTTTTAATTTAAATTGGACTTTACCACTTCTGTGGTTTGAATTTCAAAAATCCAATCTAAATGATATTAATTTTTTATGTAAAATTTGGTTCAATGGGATGAAAATAATTTTTGATGAAAAGTAACTTTTAAGTTTTATTAATCGCGATTAAAGGTAATTAGTGTGATTTCAGGTAAAAATGATATTATAATAAAATTAAAATATATTGACACTTGTACTAACCCAATTGGATGAGTTATGGCCGATCCAGACAACCCATGGGTCGATTTTTGGTACCCCATGGAGCCACTTGGGTTTGATAATGACATTTATGCCTTTTATTTAAAGTTAAAATAAAAATGTCACAAACATGATTTGTTTTACTAAAACAATATTTACATGTGTTTATAAAAGTAAAATTTTTGAATATAAATAGTAATTGGAAAGCTAAAAAGATTTCCTACATCATAGTATTTATTTTATAATTTTTAGACATTATATAAATTAAATTCTTTATGGCATCATGGTGATGCAGTGATGACCTCATTATTTAACGATTTAAATAAAATGGAAAGATAATGAAAAATCTAGGACATAAACATGTCAAAAACCTATTGGATGGGTGGATTTCGAACCCTTAGCACCTTATACTCGAAAAAAATTAATTTGGGACCATTAAAATACGAAAACCATTTGAAAATAAAGTAACATTTTATACATTACCAAGAGTGCCCCTCCTCTCCTCTTATAAAAGGCCCCCACCTCTACCACCTTACCCACACCTCTCAAGCCTTTGGTTCGGCCATTCTCTGATAATTTTGTCTCTACAAATCCATCTACTCATCCTAGAAGCCTTAACTTAGGCAGAAATATCTTCAAGAAACACTTTTGGTTCAAACCAAAGGGAGTTACCTGATTTTAAGGTAACGTCTTCACTTGTGCTCTTTTGTTTTATTTTGCTTCTCCACCCCACTAAACTCTTTTTATTCATTTCTTTTGTAACAACTCCAGTATCTTAAATATAATAGGATGTTTTTATAATAAGGATTCGAGCTACACTTACACACACATTCATATAATGGTTAATGAACATACTGTTTCTGTTGATGGTGAATTTCTGCCTCACGAAACGATGATTGTTCAACACTCATATAACACCATAAAAGGTGTCCATTATGATGTCAATATGTTTATATATGATATATAATATTTTTATGTTTTACTTAAGATTCTTTATTTTTCATTTATGTCATAACTTTATGGCTTCCATTGTGGGTATACGCGATATCTTCATTTTAAGAGGTGCAGACTACCGCCCCCTCAAAGTGATTTGATTCGTTAATGCCATATGTGGGATGTATAAAGGATGGATTTAAAGTTATTATATATGATGTTATACTGGAATTATAACATACCTTTATATCATTATTGTTTTCTTTCCATTAATGTATGAAATAGAAATGAAAGTAGCATTCATGCGTATGTATGGCTTACCGTCTCCATGGACGGTGAATTTCATTTCTTATCCTCAAATGTAATGTACTATTATAAGTACATATAATGTATATATATGATGTATGATACATCTAAAGGATGAATATTATTCTGGAATTAAAAATATACACATCTCTCAATTAGTTTTAATTCCATTAATATGACAGCGAAATGAAAGTAGCGTTCATGCGTACGTACGGCTTACCATCTCCATGAACGGTGCATTTCATTTCTTACCTCTAAATGATTATGTAATATTATAAATACACATATATTCTGGATATATATGATATATATATGATATCCAAATCAGGAATGTTATAATGGATATAAATAACCTTTGACCACACGAACAACATGTAATTGTAAGAAGTCCACTTTTGACTTAAGAACCAAATATCGACAAAACAAACATTATTAACTTAAATGATTACATAATTTTTATAACATGTCAATAATTTATATAAAATGAATAATTATCTTTAAAAAGTCTCTTAATCAAGTAGAAATTAACTCAAGTTTATTATTCAGGACGTTAAAGAACGATTGAGTCAAGTCGGACCCGAGGTAAGGGATCCTACTCCTCTCTTTCTTTTTAAGTATTCCCTTTTATGTCATTCCATTTAAGCTCATATTTCTTGTGATTTGTATGTTACCTTATATTAATCTTACATTAATTTTTATGTTAATATGATCAGAGACCCTATTTCCTCTCATCAATCCATTTTGGTAGTTTTAAGTGGCGCTGTTAGGCTGCCGAGTTTTCGTAAAGGATTTTTTCATCTCACTTTTATTCCCATGAGATTTATGCTACATTTGCCCCAATTTCCTTTGATTGGTGTATGTACTTCCCATTATTATAATCTTTTTGTAGTATAATTTCATTTATGGGTATTCACATCTTAATTTTATGACCCTTCTTCCATGGTGTGTACGTTTCGAAAGTTACCCAACTCGGTAAGGGGACCTTTCACCCTCCTCTTCTTAAAAGACTTCTTTTGTTATGTATTTTAATTTACATATTATTATGTTGGTATATGTTCTTATATATCATTATTGATGTAAATTTTATGTCCAAGTGATGAGATACCATTCACTCTCTCATCGACTAATTTTCTGAATTTTGATGTGACGCTGTTAGGCTGTCGAATTTTTACAAGGGAACATCTTAACCCAATTTCGATTTCTTTGGTTTCAACTTGTACTTATTGAACATGTAATACTATGAATATGTGTGAATGACCATATATTGTTTCACACTTAACATCCACATATATTGGGTTTATTTTTATTTCTCACACATAATAATGTGATAGATTTATCCTTAGTTTAAGGATAACCTCTTTATAATGGATTTCATCTCAATTTACATTTACATTGAGACTTCATTGTTGTTATGCACCAATTCACTCTTATTTGGTGTGTATACTGTCCTTTGACATATTATATCATGAATCCCTTTATTTTCATGATATTATAAAGCTCAGATTAAATGTTATTCCGTGATTATTTGTATTCAAGAGTCTCTCATTTTGTTAAAAACTCTTTAACAAAAATATCGTTTTAAATGTTTTAAAGATTCATTATTCTAAATCTTTATCTTTAATGTCCATATTTTCAAAATGGTTTTCAGTATTTATTTATATGGACATTAATGTTTTAAAATTATAATTCCATTAAAATATTTAATGTGGTATGGGACACATTGACTCAAAAATCTCTTTTAAATGGTTTTTGAAAGTAGATTGATTAATTCAATATATTGGAATTACTTATTATGATTGAAAATGAAATTTTGTTATTGAAATGTTTATATTTTCAATATTTTATGTGTAATGATGGTACTTGGACATTTTACGGGTGGTTACGTGATAAACCATATGACAGGTGGTGCCGTGAATACCAGAATGGGTGGTTACATTATAACCTCCAATGCATTGGGTATGGAAGTCGACCGTATGGCTATTCTATTAAGTAAGTATGGAAGTTGGCCGAATGGCTATTCCATTAAGTGATATGTGTTTAATCCAACCTTATGGTTATTCCAATTATGTATGATTATGTCCCAAATTACCTTTATATGTTATGTGTTCTTTATATGGGTTTTATGATAATATTTTGATTACAAAAGGTTAAGTAAGGATATTTAATTCAGTGATGAGTTTTTTACTACTTCATAAAGGTGAAGGTATTACTCTGATAAAGTATACATGGTTTACTTGTTGTTTTAAGAACTAACAGTTTTCATTCTTTGTGTATCCCTTACTGAGATTTTTATTCTCATCCCAAGTTTTTGAAATGTTTTTCACAATACTTAACGTGGAATAGGCTCAAGGATGGGATCAAGGGAAAGTCATGCAACCTAAAACATGGAACTGGACATATTTATTTTTAAGAGTTTTTATTTTATTGAAAATTAGTAAAAGTTTCTACTTTGTAATCATTTGAGATGTAATAGTTATGTACTAATTCTATAAAACTATAAACCTGAAAAGATCCTCAATGTGAATTATTCATTTAATTCAATATTAAGTAAGGTTTATGGCCGGGGCCTTATAGTTGGTATCAGAGGTCGGTTTAGATAACTTTAGAGGTTAGGGTATTCTCTAAGCCTAAGTGACAGTACCATAATGGATAATATTTTAGAAAGAGTCCTAGTTTTAGATAAAGTGAATGAGTAAGTATATCTTATTGGTTATCTCCCTAATTAGTACATGATGGTTTTTTTGATATACTCACACTGACATTTCTGTTTTTAGTGAATGGATGGATCTAGCAGGCACCAATGTGACAATAGGTTTGAAGGAAACTGTGGTGGTTCTCTGATTAAGAGAATGGATGAAATGGGGTATTCAATGAGGAAACTCGTATTTGTTCTAAACCAACTATCAAGGAGTCATGATCATCCACTAGAACCTTGGTATGTTCTGTAATGAATCATGTATGAGATGACCAATCGATGTGGAAGTTCAGGTAATAATTATAAAGGTAACAATTAGGGTTTATATGATCCTTACTTTTGAGGTAATTATGGGTTACTATATGTAATAATGGAAATTGAATGTCATATGATAAAATTGAGGTTAAATTACATTATGGCTATTTTTGAAGATTTTATCTCGTTTTGGTGAATGTTTAATGAATTTTATAGTTTTGGAAAAATGTCAACACGCAAACCTTGCGACAACCCATCGCGTCGGGCAAAGCTGTGAGAATCAAACCCACAACCAAAGTGCGACTGGTATTTATCACCTACAACTGGAATATGTGAAGTCCCTGGTTAGTTTGAATAATTTATTTTAGTTAGATGATTTTAGGAATCAAGATTATGTTTATTTTTGGGTTATCTATGGAAATGATTAACCTATCATGGAGGATATGGGATAAGGTTAATTACTTTTCAATATGAGAATTTAAGAGAAACTGATGTTATTTGGAGATAAAAGTTAATTTTTACTTTGGAAGACTATGTGAATAAATCATTAAAATATTTGGGTTTCAATCTTTGTTTGGTTTAAATTGAAGAATTTTATGGACAACTTTTTATCGAATGGTCCTCATTGAACTTTTGGTTTTGTTGGACAAATTTTAGAGATTAAGAATAGCCTTTATTTTTATAAAGGGTTATCCTTTTCTGGATTCTCTGATCGTGTACTAACCATTTTGCTTTTGGTTAGATTCTAAAGACATGGGAAGTATATAGTTCACTTTTTAGGATTAGGTGATTCTCTAGAAATTGATTATAGTACTCTTAATGCAAACATGTCTTCCTAAATACTCGTCTTTTGGAGAAAATATGAGTTTGATTATGGAATCTAGTAAAAGTTGAAAGTCTACATGACAAGTAAGTATGTTTCATTATGATTTAGTTAGGCTCAAAAATAAATTCCTCAATGAAGAGTAACATAAAACAAAAATTTGTTCTGTTAACTTTTCCTACTGGGGAATCGAATACCGTTTAACCCATCACAAGTTTGTGAATTTCTTATGGTTAACTTTCTCCTAGACATGATTACTATCACTCTCCATCAGAACATGACCCTTTTTTTTCCTCCATGTCCATATTTTCATACTTGGAATCCTAGTATGGGTTAACTAGGGTGACCTTTGTACGTTCCTTTCTTTCTTTTAAAGTGATAGTTTAATTTACTCCTTTTCCGATGTGGGGATTTCAATGAAGTATCCATGCCCAATTTTAAAATTTCGAGGATGCAATTCCCAAAAGGGGGGAAGGATGTAACATCCCAGGTAAATAAAGAATATGAAATTTTTATATTTATCAATATTTGTGAATAAAATATTAATATTACTTTAAAGGGGATGCTATACTCGATGGCGTACCCAATACGCAACAACAAGTTTCTTGGGAATCTTACATTGCACTCTAATAATAAAATAATATTATTTTAAATAGTAGTTAATGCCTAGCCATTGTAATGGAGGGAATGAACAGAACTAACTAAAAAATGATTATATATGTTTGTCAAATATTTTTACTCTTTACAATAAATGATAGAGGATTAAGAATGAGAATGAATCTAATTTTATGCGTAGACAGTCTAATATTCTTTAAAAGGTCGATTAACCGCCTTTTGATGGAAAACCTCTTTTAAATCCACTTTTTGACAATTTTATGTGTTATATATGACAAAATAAAAATCTTATTTATAATCGGGACATCAAAATTTACTTTTTGTAAATTTTTGGTATTTTTCCGAAAAAGTTCAATTTTTAATGAATAGTGAAAAATGTTGTATTTTAATTCAAAACCTCTTTTTAATATAATTTATTTATATGATTAGATTATCTTATTAATTGGTTTTGAAGTGTAAATAGAATAAATTTTTACCATTTAATCTAATGAGGGTCATTGTAATTAATATCACTTTAAGATTGGACATAAACGAGTGTCAATCTTTTGAAAGATATTGTTTCATAAAAACACGCTATTTGTTTTAAAAGCGGGATTTAATTATAAAATTAATTAATGAAACTTATATGTTAGTAATTTGGTAAAATGGAAATCATTTTTGAATTCAGAATATCAAATATTTCTTAGGGTGAATTTTTGGTATTTTTCTGAAAAACTTCAATTTTTGATGAATAGTGAAACCACAAAGTGGTGGTTACAAAATTTGATTTTTCGTTTAAATGGGACTTTACCACTTCTGTGATTTGAATTTCAAATATACAATTTAAATGATTTTAATTTTTATGTAAAATGTGGTTCAATGGGATGAAAATAATTTTTGATGAAAAGTAACTTTTATGTTTTATTAATCACGATTAAAGGTAATTAGTGTGATTTAAGGTAAAAATGATATTATAATAAAATGAAAATATATTGAAACTTGTCCTAACAATATTTGATGAGTTATGTCCGACCACTACAACCCATGGGTCGATTTTTGGTAACCCATGGAGCCACTTGGGTTTGATAATGGCATTTATGCCTTTTATTTAAAGTTAAAATAAAAATGTCACAAACATGATTTGTTTTACTAAACAATTTTTTACATGTGGTTATACAAGTCATAATTTTAACTATAAATAGAAATTGTAATGATAAAAATATTTCCTACATCATATTATTTTTTTAGAATTTTTAGACATTAAATAAATTAAATTCTTTATGACATCATGATGATGCAGCGATGACCTCATTATTTAACGATTTAAATAAAATGGAATGATAAGGCAAAATATAGGACCTAAACATGTCAAAAACATATTTCATGGGTGAATTTAGAACCCTTATCACCTTATCCTCAAAACAAATCAATGTGGGACCATTAAAATCCGAAAACCATTTGAAAATAAAGTATCATTTTATACATTACTAAGAGTTCCCCTCCTCTCCTCTTATAAAAGTCCCCCACCTCTACCACCTTACCCACACCTCTCAAGCCTTTGGTTCAGACAATATCTGATCATTTTGTCTCTCAAAATCTCTCTCCTCATCATAGATTCCTTAACATAGGCAGTAAGCTCTTCATGAAACCCTTTTGGTTCAAACCAAAGGGAGTTAGCTGATTTTAAGGTAACGTCTTCACTTGTGCAGTTTTGTTTTATTTTGCTTTCCAACCCACTAAATCTTTTTATTAATTTATTTTGTAGCAACTACAGTATCTTAAATATACTAGTATGTTTTTATAATATGTATTCGAGCTACACTTACACACACCTTCATCTAATGGTTAAAGAACATATTGTTTCTGTGGATGGCGAATTTCTGCCTCACGAAACGACGATTGTTCAACACTCATATAACACCTTCAAATGTGGCCATTAAGATTTCACTATGTTTATATATTTTATATAATATTATTTATGTTTTAATTAAGCTTCTGTATTTTCAATTTCTGGCATACCATTATGGCTTCCATTATGGGTATACGTGATATCTTCATTTTAGGAAGTGCCGACTACCGCCCCCTCAAAGTGATTTGATTCGTTAATGCCATATGTGGGATGTATAAAGGATGGATATAAAGTTATTATATATGATGTTATACTGGAATTATAATATACCTTTATATCATTATTTTTTTCTTTCCATTAAAGTATGATCTAGGAATGAATGTAGCGTTCATGCGTACGTACGGCTTACCGTCTCCATGAACGGTGCATTTCATTTCTTATCATCAAATGTAATGTTCTATTATAAGTACATATAATGGATATATATGATGTATGATACATATAAAGGATGAATATAATTCTGTAATTAAAAATATACACATCTCTCATTTAGTTTTAATTCCATTAATATGACATAGAAATGAAAGTAGCGTTCATGCGTACATACGAATTACCGTCTCCATGAACGATGCATTTCATTTCTTACCACTAAATGATTATGTAATATTATAAATACATGTATATGCTGGATATATATGATATATATATGATATCAAAATCAGGAATGTCATTCTAGATATAAAGATCTTTTGATCACACGAACAACATTTAATTGTAAGAAGTCCACTTTTGACTTAAGAACCAAATATCAACAAAACAAACATTATTAACTTAAATGATTACATAATGTTTATAACATGTCAATAATTGAAATAAAAGTAATAATGAACTTGAAAATGGTTCTTAAGAAAGTATAAATTAACTCAAGTTTATTATTCAGGACGTTAAAGAACGATTTAGTCAAGTCGGACCCGGGTAAGGGATCCTACTCCTCTCTTTCTTTTTAAGTACGGCCTTTTATGTCATTCCTTTTATGCTCATATTTCTTGTGATTGGTATGTTATTTTATATTACTTTAACTATAATTTTTATGTTCATATGATGAGAGAACCTATTTCCTCTCATCAATCCATTTTGGAAGTTTTATGTTGCGCCGTAGGCTGCCGAGTTTTCGTAAGGGATTTTTTCATCTCACTTTTATTCTCGTGAGATTTAAGCTAAATTTTCCACAATTTCCTTTGAGTGGTGTATGTACTTCCCATTATTATAAACTTTTTTTATTATAATTTCATGTATGGGTATTCACATCTTCATTGTATGACCCTTCTTCCATAGGGTGTACATTTCGAAAGTTACCCAACTCGGTAAGAGGACCTTTCACCCTCCTCTTCTTAAAAGACTTCTTTTGTTATGTATTTTAATTTACATCTTATTTTATTGGGATAAGTTCATATATATCTTTATTGATTTAAATTTTATATCCAAGTTATGAGATACCATTCACTCCCTCATCGACTAAATTTCTCAATTTTGATGTGAGGCAGTTAGACTGTCGAATTTTTACAAGGGAACATCCTAACCCAATTTAGATTTCTTTGGGTTCAACTTGTACTTCTTGAACATGTAATCATATTAATATGTGTGAATGACCTTAGATTGCTTCACACTTAATATCCACATATATTGGGTGTATTTGTATTTCTCACACATAATTATGTGATAGATTTATCCTTAGTTTAAGGATACCCTCTTTATAATGGATTTCATCTCAATTTACATTTCCATTGAGACTTTATTGTTTTCTTGAACCAATTCACTCTTATTTGGTGTGTATACTGTCCTTTGACATATTATATCATGAATCCCTTTATTCTCATGATATTATAATGTTTGGATTAAATGTTATTCCGTGATTATTTGTATTCAAGAGTCTCTCATTTTGTTAAAAACTCTTTAACAAAAATATCGTTTTAAATGTTTTAAAGATTCATTATTCTAAATCTTTATCTTTAATGTCCATATTTTCAAAATGGTTTTCAGTATTTATTTATATTGAAATAAATGTTTTAAAATTATAATTCCATTAAAATCTTCAAAGTGGTATGGGACACTTTGATTCGAAAATCTCTTTTAAATGGTTTTTGAAAGTAGATGGATTAATTCAATATATTGGAATTAATTATTGTGGTTGAAAATGAAATGTTGTTATTGAAATGTTTATATTTTTAATATTTTATGTGTAATGATGTTACTTGGACATTTTATGGGTGGTTACGTGATAAACCGTGTGACAGGTGGTGCTGTGAATACCAGGATGGGTGGTTACGTTATAACCTCCAATGCATTGGGTATGGAAGTCGACCGTATGGCTATTCCATTAAGTATGTATGGAAGTTGGACGAATGGATATTCCATTAACTGATATGTGTGGAATCTGACCTTATGTTTATTCCACTTAAGTATGATTATGTACCAAGTTACCTTTATTTGTTATGTGTTTTTTATATGGGTTTTATGATAATCTTTTGATTTCAAAAGGGTAAGTAATGATATTTTATTCAGTGAAGAGTTTTTTACTACTTCATAAAGGTGATGGTATTACTTTTATAAAGTATACATGGTTTACTTGTTGTTTTAAGAACTAACAGTTTTCATTCATTGTATATCCCTTATTGAGCTTTTTATGCTCATCCCATGTTTTTGAAATGTTTTTCACAGGACATAACATGGAATAGGGTCAAGGATGGGATAAAGGGAATGTAGTGCAACCTAAAACATGGAACTTGACATGTTTCTTTTTAAGAGTTTTTATTTTATGGAAACTTAGTAAAAGTTTCTACTTTGTAATCTTTTGAGATGTAATAGTTATGTCCTAATTCTCTAAAACTCTAAACCTGAAAAGATCCTCAATGTGAATTATTAATTTAATTCAATATTAAGTAAGTTTTAAGGCCGAGGCCTTATAACCATTATATAATGAAGAAGGAGGATATCCCCATGAATTCATTTTATTCATCATATGGGGACATTTAGTTATAGTAACTACATTCTTACTATCTAATTATCAATAAAAATTCAACGAAATTATTAGCAGTATCTGTAGATGTTACCAAGTGACACATTTGGTAGACTTTAAAGATCATATTCTAATATAATTCCAATGAAAAGTGGTGCATTATTTGCATCGAATCACTTTGATAGAGACCATAATGTGTAGAAACATTATTCCTGGTTAATTTTTTACAGTTATTTCATTTTAGTCTCAATAAGGGGGATTATTATCACAATAAAGGTAATATATGTGGACCCTAAAAATAAAATTCAATTGATGGATGGATGAGGCCATATTCTGTGAAAAATATTCATAGTTTGAATGAAATATATTGGCACCATTGTCATTGTTTAAGAAATTTTTCATTATTATCAAATCATAAAACATAGATAACATTGACGTGAGTCATTATTTTTTAGAATAATGAATTTAAATAGATGTTATTAGAGTAGAAAAATAGTCTTTTATATACACCTGTAATCACACTACCCAGAAGTGGTGAAATTCTCATGGTATTTTGTGATTCATCGAATAGGGGAAAGTGATGTATGTAAATGCACAATGACAAAGTGAAATCCTATGATTCATGAAAATTAAATTTTCATCAATATAATTAACAAAAAATGATATAGATTTTGAATTTGTGATCATCGTGTTAAAAATACATTAGCATTATTTCATTGGGGGGAGTGTGAAATGTATAAGGATGAAAAGATCTATAAGTATATATTCACACATAATGAGTTTAATATACACCAACAAATGGTTATTGAAGACCAAAAAAATCAATTAAAAATATATTAACATCCTAGGAACACAAATAATGTGGAATATTATCAATGTAGAATGGATCTAGAAATATTATCATTTGTGTGAATTAAGAAGGTTCCAATCATATTTGATTTCAAAGGGATGGAAAACAGAATTATATAGAAAGGAACATCATAAATCCTTTCACAAATTATTTCTCAACCAACCATTATAATGATGATAATAAATTATCAATGAGATTCTGTGTGTATTTAGAAAAATGTTTAATCAATATGTTATGTTAAATCCTAGATGTTAATGGTTAATAGAGGTCGAGTTGTTAGATTTATTTCAAGATTTGTATACCATCAAATACTATGTTAAATAAGGGTCATTTTGATAATGTGAATATCCCAACTTTATCCATCCATAAAGGGACCACAATGATGTATTTATATCACCAAGAGCACTATGGGTGGTGTAATATAAAGAAGGATACCATGGAATATACAACAAGATGAATAGTTTGTTAGTACGTGTAGGCCGAAAGGATAAAATACTATGGGATGATGTACCCATTACCAATATCTAGGTGGAAATGGGAAAACCCCATAAAATTGTTTACCGGACATCCAAATAAATCAAGACGAAATAATTCCATATAGAATTTTTTTGAACATCTCACAGTGACTAAACATTTATCATGATCGAAAAACACTTCTCACATGATAAAATTCAAAGGATATATAGTGGACAGTTGCTCATGATGCATGGAATGTGACTATTAATTATATATTATTAGGATCAAATATTTACCAAAATATTATAAAAGAGACTCCAAAAATAAATAAATATTGTGCTAAACTTCATCCTTCCTTATCACACTAATCATTATGGAGATTCGGAATGGACTATATAGACACACAAGGACATGCCGGGTGAATTCTTTATTGACATAAGAAGAGGGTGAAATCAAAATCTGCCTCTTATAGAATTATAATATAATAAATGCTTCCACTCATGAATCCAAATGGATCCCAAAGTCACCCTTTATGTTTTTATGTGTATAACACCAACATATTGGGATAATGATCCATAATCCAAATAAAAATTTCATATAATGATTGTGGAAATAGTTTAAATGGTTATGAAAATTAAAAATCCCATCACGTTTTATAATATTCTACAAAATATCTATTAAAACATTAATAAATGACACATACAATTTGAGGTTGTGGAAAATTGTAATACTATTCATATCACTATGGATAAAAGCCATGATATTTTGTAAGAACGAAAATCATAGTCCATGATAAATATGTCCCTTTGAGAACCATGCTTTTATTGATGTGGTGTCAAATCGACTAGAAGTTCCATCGAAAATATATCATGTAAATGATTTATTCCTGGTATACCTATTGAGTATATACATACAAGACCCCTCACATGTACTAAATCCTATGCATGTACCATTGAATGATGATATGTCTTATGAGGAGCACCTTGTGAGGATTATAAATATTAAATAAAACATTATGCAAAACAAGGCAATTCACCTTGTAAATGTTCTATTGTGAAATAAATAATTGAATAATATATGTGGGATATGGATGTGGTAATGAAATAGAGTTACACTCATCTATTTTAATTTTGGAAATGAAAATTTGGAGGTAGAAATTACTAATGTGGTGATGATTGAAATGACCCAAAAAATTATAAATTTATTCTCTTTGATGTTTAATTAAATGAAGTATTACATATTATATATATATATAACAGAAAAACATATTTGTTTTAGTTATATCACTTAAAATTTTATATGAAATTAACATAAATTACATGTGGGAATATAATTATTTTACTGGGATGACATGAATCATATAAATATATTGTTTTAACAAATCTGAATGACACTAAAAAAGGATTTGTTGTCCTCAACTAGTAGGATCAATCCCTATGAAGCCCGTTTAAAGGAAGTTCAACGGGAGATATAATCATTGGTATTTTCCATTAATCATGCCCATAATATGACCAAATAACGTAAGCATAAGTGAATCCATTTATATGGTATGAAGAAGCTCACCTAGAACATAGCCCAAAAAATGTTTTCTAAACCACCACATGAAAATCCCAACATCACACAACCTAATAATTATGTGTTTTCAAATTTATCAAATGTATATTAATCACGAAAATAATAATATTTGTATATAAATTGTATTTTTCAACAGAATAATGTTTATATTAACTTTTAATGATTACTCAATAAATGATTTATTTTTTTGATTCAAAATTAATAAAAAATTGTATATTTGAGTAAAATTAATAATGAAATAATTAATCAATATTGATAAATTAATGTATTTTTTAAATAAAATATATTCTAATAAGTTTTTATGAATTTTTTTTCAATTTTATATTGTCATATATTATTAATGAATTCAAATGTAATTGTTATATGGATTCAAAAATATTTATTGTCATTAAAACATTCATTTCATAATAAATGTGGATTTTTATTTTAAAGGATAAAATTAAATTTTTTCCAAATTTATTTAGATAACATTTATTTTATCATTTATATTATAATTTAAAAATTATCCAACAGTGAAATTGTCATTACCTTCAAATATAGTGTAAATTTCAAAAAAACAATATGATATAAATATATATTGTCTAGAATGAAATTAAAATGTTCAAAATTGATGTAATAAATAAAATAAATGGTATCAATGAAAAAATATATGATTTCCCATTAAAATAATATTCTAATGAATTCATTTCTATTAATATTATATATCTATTATTAGTTTTTAAATACTAATAATTTATTTTAAGTATCTAAAATCATTTCATTATGGAAATGATTCACTTACAAATAATCAGTTGTATTTTTTTATATTTTACATCCTCATGCAAATAAAAGGACTAGGAACCCACTACTAGTTATAAACCATGGGAAATGAATTGGAAGGATTGTGAATTTGGTTTTATTGTTATATAGAGATTAAAACCTATGTTTGATGAATGTTAAGGAATCCAAACTACATTTCCTTAATAATCCCACCATATATCAAATTCTAATTTACTAGAAAAACCATTAATAGTTTCCTTAATCTTCCATAACTTTTATATAGGCCTATTAAAGATTTCGCAATCTCTCAAAAAATATCCTCTGATGAAATTGAAGTCAACCCCTCAACAAAAGGGAACCTCTCCTTCTTTACCTTATTGAAGTATCGTCTTTATCTTATTTCATTTATCTTTATATGAAAATATTGTGATATGTTATTCTTACTAAATCATATTTTCAATTTTAGGTATAAATTATGATACTCCCTTGTCACTCTAATCGATTCCCTCCCATTATCATTTATACACCACTCTTATACTGCTGAGATTTCTTGGTGATTTTCCCTTCCAAACAATTATGAAGTGAATACCCAAAACATTTTAATATATTGGTTATTAATATTTATGAAATTATTCATCATTATTGGGAATATAAATTGAATTGTATATTTCTTTTTAATCATACCACACTCAAATAGATTATTAAATTTTTCACTTACTAGGTCGTGGATTTTAAATCCTACCATTAAAATGTTATTTTTCATTTTTCAGTGTTTTATCATTTTGGGTTTTTACATGGTTAAAGTCCCATGAGATCCCTAAGATGTCTCATTATCCTTAGAGAGCATTAGGATATGAAATATTAGGTTTAGGTGGTATGGAATAGGTGAATTGTTTTTCTAAAATAATGTGGCACTCTGTAGCTTACTATGCATGGTAATAAAGGTTGACATAGATTGTTTACAAAAGTTGTGCACAGTTTGGTTTACCCTTTGGCGAACTCGTTCCGAATACACTAGGTGTCCAACATTGGACACATGATTGGAGCACGAGTTTCAGAAATCTGTGGCACAAACTATGCATGACACCCTATCGTTAAAATTTAAATTAATTATATTAATAATTAAAAATAAAATTAATTAAATGAGATTAAGGGGAAATTAGAACTAATAATTAAATGTTTAATGATATTAATAATAAAAATATTATTAATTTTATATTTATTATTATTATTATTTAATTAACATAAAATGTGTTCTCTATCTCCCCTTACACATGATGCGACAACCCTTACGACCGAAACCCCATCTACCATGAACCCCTATTAAGATCCCTCCTTCGAGATCAATTTCAACTGGTTCATCTTTGAGATTCATGACCAATGATTATAGGAACGGTTTTATTCTCCCTTATATTCCCTTTTACAGTATATTTATAGTCTCAATATTGACCCTCATGCCCTTCTATAAACCCTACTATTAGGATTCATCCATTTTTTGGATTTCTTCAAGTGTTACGTTATACTAATCACCTATTAGGAACCCCTTCTGCATATTCCGAACATCCACCACTGAAGGCGATGATAATGGTTTCACTATTGTTTATCAGTTGAGGTTTATGATTAGTATTTTCATTCATTATATGATATAACCAAATTCATATTTTGGGGGTTTTTAATATATGATTATTGGGTATAATTTTCAGTGTGATTTGGTCTTATTTTACTGATCACACACAAATATCAATGTATATATAGATATATATATGCGTGTGTGAGTGTGTGTGTCTATATATATATATATATATATATTCAATGAAAATATTCCCTCATGGAAAGGGGAAAACATGAATTTAGATAAGGGACTTATATATAAATATTTATATGAATGTATGTGTGTGCATTTGTGTAGTATTTGCTATTGGTCACCGATAAATATTTATGGTTCCAATGAGATTGGTTTTTCTTTTGTGTCCTCATTGAGTTAGGGCCCCTTTTTATGTACTCAAATTTTATTAATTAATTAATTAATTTCTATATAAACAATTTTTATATTTTATTCTATGAATTGAATTATTTATATTAAATGCCTCAAAAATATGAATTTGGTATGATTCATGATTGAAATGAAAAATGTATAAAATGAATTGTGTGATAAATAATATAATTTTTTATAATAAAACCCCACATATTGAGGTGCACTATATTTAATATAAAAACTAGTGATTAGATCATCATGATTTTTTGGCATGTAGTATTTTTATTTATAATGCCTTGATGTTATATTTGAGATTTGGAATGTTTAAAAAATGTCCCCGAATGTTATTACCAAAAAAAGAGTTTCTTTTGTTTTTTGATTAAAGACCTATGTAACTTTTTATGGTCATTGATCATTTTTATATATTATTCAACGACATAGGTGTTTTCAAATTTCCACCGGAACCTCTAATGTGACCCATGGATACTTATAAATATAATTGACACGATTGGGTAAAATTGAATGATTTTATACCATATTGATGACATGGATTCCAAAAAAATAATTCCATAAAAAGACATAGTTTCATAAATAAATAATTGTTCACATGTCTATAACACCCATTACCCAGATAATTGATGGCAGAAGAGTAGCCTTGATTTTTTTTAAATTCCTTAAATTAATTAAATGAATCGTTTCCCCAAGCATCAACTTGTCACACTCAATAAATGAAATACCTGAAAAAATGAACTTATTTAAAATGTATAACATATTTAAATGGATTCAATGCCAATTATAATATCTCATTAACATATTGTAATGTCCTGAACCTTATAGATTATATATGACATCATTATCAAAAGATGAGTGGCCTAACTCAAGATCTCCGTGGAATCCCAAGGTAATTCATTGAGATTTCGAGGAATCCATTATGAAATCTTGGATATGTATTTAATAATTTTATAACCAACTAGATTCTGAAAAATTTCTAATATTGGATGGACAAAATTACACCTTAGGTTTATGATGTCGTACTATATGTTTCTTTGTATACACTCCTTTTTTTCAATGATCGTAATTGTGTTCCATTGTTAATACCCATTAGGCCCATTCATTCCATAGAACATTTTACCTTGATAAACTCCATGAACTAACTAAGAAAATTATTTTTGAATTCATTTTCCTGTTCTACTTATATTTCACTCTTACACTTATCTAGAATAAAGTTATTGATGAGTTGGTGACAATTGATATTTATTTATCCATGGTTATTAGCTTGGAACATCACTAGAATTATTCATTACATGTTTTTATGGGTATCATAGACCCTCTACAATTCATAATATTTATTTTAACTTAAACATGTAATAATAAAATAAATCATTGGTTATTTATTCGGAAACAATCCTAGGTATGATGTAGGTACATTGAATTTAGTTACACTGTACTACTGACATTGTTTATAAATGCATGTATAGTGTTTAATTTATATTGGACTATTAGGATTGGTCTTGATACAATGTGATATGGCATAATTTTATTTTTATCTCACTAACTACTGAATTACCCATTGTTCTAGAGTAGACCATATATTTTTATGATAGAGGTTTTCCGTTGTATGGATTTTACTCGGGATTTAGGAGAAACGGACCGAGTGGAAGCTCGAGATGCTCATGGAGATTACTCAGGGGGTTATGTTTCCATTATTTATTTTTTGTACAGAAATTTATTTTATTATATATTTTTTAAAACCATATGTTATGTTTCATGAATATAAAATTTCTGAATGTTTTTTATTAATTGGCTTTGGAAACTGTTATCCTAATATAATATTATTCTTATGAAACTTTTTCATTTTTATTTAAATAATCTATTTTTGATAGGTGTTTATTCTATTATCCATTGTGATACCCTTATTATGATTTTATATTATATCTATTGAAACACAAATACAACCTTGCTAATATTATTCTCCCTCCATTTCATTTGGTGGCATTCATGAGGCCATTTTCCCCCCAGTCTGTATACAGATTAAATAGTAGGAGTAGTAAAGTCATTAAAATATTGTATCAATGGATCTTTTTCCACTATAAATTCTATTATTGGTTGTTATATAATATATTATGAATTTTTCTATGTTTGTTTAATAGTTGTTCGTGGGAATGATCACCCCATGTATGGAAAAAAGACATGTGAGAAGGGCTGGGATTATTGTTCGTGCAGTTTTATATTATAATTGATTTGTTTTCAACATGTGTGATGGTATAATATTCCACTAAATATGGATTTTATGGAATATTATGATTTTTTACTCTAGTCATGATTTGTCAAGGAAGTATAATGTAATTTATCATAGTAGGAACATTGAAAGTCACATGCCATGCATAGATCAATGTCACGTAGTTTCATTTTATTTTTCATACTTATTATAAATTTTTACCTTCAATGTTTGAATTTACTTGTACTTAATACCATGCATGATTACATAGCATGTTTCATTTTAATATTTATCTTGATTTAGAGGTATTCCATTCTGTCTGACAATGTTACTTTTTACGATGATATTGTAGTTTTGTTTAATTAAATTTTCGGTGTATGGGCTAAATTTATTAGGTGTGATAATGATGAGATCCATTTTTTGGGTTTTATGGCCTTTGGATTCCCTATAATAGGGAGATCATAAGGTGTCTATTTGAGAAATTGTAAAATGATGTGAAAATTAAATTTATAATGTAGTTTGAATTTTTTTATTAAGGGAGACATATTAAAAAACTGTAATGTGTATGGTTGCTTTACAGGTTGGTTGGTCGCCACCCATTTCACTGGAAAATTATTTTAGCCTATTTAATATTTACATATATATATATTTTTAAAATTTTGATAGAATTTTCAGTTTATAAAGTGTATTGGTAATTCATGAATTTGGAAATTTAAACACATATTAAATTTAATGACTATGTTACGTTTCAAATGTTTATAGATGTAAGATATATATCTGATTAAACTGAAATAATTGGTCAATAATTAAATCTATCTTGAAATATGTATGTTAGTAGGAAAATTATTTTATGAGATGTCTTGATATGGTTGTTTGAAATTTTCATGGCATCACAACTAATACTGGGTTTTATTTTGATGAACTCTGTTTGGTCAAAATTTTACCATTATAGGTCATTGTATCTATTAAAAAGTAAATTTTTCTTCAATTAAATAATAGATATTGGATATCTATGAATGTATAAAATAAAAATGTTTATTTTATGTAATTTAATTTTTTCCTTTGTGGGGTTGTCTAAATTTCAAGTACATTGTGTTTCTATTTTATTAAATTGTACATCATTTTATGATTAAATATTTAGATGGTTAAAGATCAAATCTAACCAATAGAATGGGATTGGAAATGGAATATTTAGTTCTATCCTGTGTTTTAAACAATCATGTATGTGTAGGTTTAAATTTATCTTTGAGATTACTTTGATCAAAAGCATGAGGGGAATCTATATGTGTTTTTTACTTTTATCAATGGCTTGGATTGTTGTAATTAGTGCTTATTCACTTTTTTTATGTGACGTAGTTTTATGGTTGATGATTGTGAATCGTAAGGGGAAAAATGTGGTATGTAGAACCATTTGAATTTAAATACCATGTGATTTCCATGATCTTTCTGATGTTTTGTTTCATTTGGGTGTCACTGTCCCTAGTAGGTCTTTCAGTTTATAATGAACCCCTTGTTTGGAAGGGTGTCATTGGTTTAATTGGCCTTGTTATGTGGGTGAGTAGTGATTGATGATCATCTTCTGCATGTAAGGCATGCCTTGGGTATGGAAAAATATTGTGTAAGTCATTATTCCTTCCCACTTTTTTTTAATTGATGATTTCTCAAGGATTCATCAAGGATAATGTTTGTATATGAAAATTAGAATATTAATTATTCTCTTTTGCTGTTGAGTAAATTCTTAAGTCATCTCCAAGTAAAATTACATCAGATATAATAAATCAATTTTATCCCAATGTTTATGACGATGTTTCAATAAAATTGTGTGATCCAACATTCCAGTCTTGTTTGATTGTTTTTCATGATATTATTTGATATATGTGATTGTTCCAAGTTGGAGTGAAACACCTACAATTAAGGTCCTTTTTTAATAGCATGTTTTTTAGTGGCCAGTATATCAAATTTTCCTTTAACGAATATAATACTACTAAAATAATGAGTCTCTTGTGGGTTCATTTAGATGTGATTCCTCCATTTACAGGGAAAACAACCTAATATGAACATTAAAAATGGTCACTTCTACTAAATCCACATTATACTATTTGAGATTGTGAAGGTTAATTATTACTATGTAGCTTGGCTTTGATATGGTTATCACTTTAAAAAACATATGGAAAATAGTTTTGATCCTTGATTAAATCATTGGATGAATCTTGGGTGATCATGAAAAGCCTCAGGAGAAAGGTCTTGAGATCAGTGGTAATGGTTCGTCAACATGTGCGTCTGAGATTTTATTATGAAGCCAACCATTTGTGGTTTCACTGATTTCCTTTCTAGTTGTTTTGTATGTTTGAGTATATTTTATGTAAATACTCTTATATTATTATTATTTGTGATGAAAATATCCATTATCATGATGTCATCCTTGATGCACTATTAGAGTTTCAGTCTTACATTGTGCCAATGATTTATGTTGTTGAGATTTTTGGGTGAGAGTTCTGATTTTTTAACACTGATCCAAGGTTCATATCGAGTCATGGTATGTCCCGAGTGATTAATAGTTTCACATTTAGTAATATCATAGTAAAAATCAAGGGCACTACATGTTATTTCACAAAACTACTATGTTGATTCCACTCATGAATCAGATACTGTTCAATATTGGATGTTGTTAGATTGTACCAACACTGTCTTTAGAAAATGAATTTATAACTACCATTGAATTGTTCCATGGAATAAAATCTAAATTTTCTAGTGTTGATTTTACCAATGAAGTGTCACCATGAGGATGTTAGGGGATTAGGAAAACACACATGTTATAATACCAAGATGACCTGATTGTAGGAATTGCGGTTCTGTTTGAAATAAAATAGACATTATATACAAGAACATTCAAGATAAGTTGTCCAATTATATTAAATCTTAATATATTATTTCATTTTAATGTTTATTATCCTAAATAAGCATATTAATGAATCTTTCCATGTTTAGGTGATTATGGTTTTAATTTCTTTAGTGTCTTCTAAGAAAGCGTTAATGATAAGTTTTTGTCATGTAGACTGGATTCGATAGATCAATTTTTATGAAATCATGCTAAATAAATTCATAGTACTTGTAGAGGAGTAATTTATATAAAAACATTTATGGTGGAGGTACCATGGTTTGAAATTGGAAAATTCATTTATGTAAAAACTATAGTAGGGAGCACCATTTGTCAGATGTTAATTGAGATGATGATATGATCGTGTATCTATCATAAAATGCTAATGTAAGATCAATTTCTGTTTTATCATTGGAAATAAATCATTGGATCGTGTTGTAATGGATTATGTATGGAATTCTTAATAAGTCCATAATAGTTCATTGGGTATCGAGAAATCAATGTGAATGTTCGATCGATAATACACAATCATATAAGTTCGGGTTATATTTAATTGTTTCCTGAAAACATCTCTATGATGATATGTTCTCTGATGGGGAGATTTTATTGTTTCATGTTTTTTAATTGGATATAAATCCATTTTATTTTGAACATTTTCATTGACTGGTATTTTCAAATTTAAAACCAGGCATTAGAAGACAATTCAATGTGTTGGAAGGAATTAATATGTTTTTTATGGACATTGTTAAAGGAATGTGATATATTGTGGATTCCTTATTAATTTTAAGGTGTTCTGGTCTCCGAATCCTCAGTCATGGGTGGTGTGATAGAAGAATATTTTATGTCTAAAATGTTATGGCCCATTGAAGTTAACCTTGCGGGCTAATGCAGGTGGAAATAAGCAGTGGGCCTGGGATTCACACTATTTGATTACCTATGCAGCCAACTCATGTGGGGTGCCTTAGGGGTCTTGATGATAGTTAACTTTTGATACATGGGATTACAAACCGTTCGGTACAATAGAAACATGATACCCTTCCATTAAAATTGAAATTAATTGATTTAAATGAAAAAACAATCAGATAAATGAGATTAATGGGAAAATAATAAATAATATTTATATCATTAACGATAACAATAATATAAATATTTATAATATCATTAATATTATTTAGTTGTTTATTTTAAAGAACCTATATGGGTTCTCACCCTCCCGTAGCAATTACATGATTCCCCTTTATTTGAACCCCCAACGTGCATGTCCCCTCTCGAGCTCCCTCCAACTATCACGGTATCACCTAGTTCATCTTGGATATTTTGGTCAAAGACATGGAGATAATACCTTTATCTCCATTCTCATCACTTTACTGGCTAATGTATGGTCTACCCAAATACACTCATTCTCAGTTGAAATCCCTTGGTTTAGGGATGATTCATTTTTCAATTTTTTCTGGTATTATAGAATTAAATTTTTCTATCAAGGCAACTTTACGGATATTTCACCATCCTCCTCTGAGGTAGAAGAAGATGGATTTATTTTTATTCATCAGAATTGTTTTGAGATGCGATTTTCCATTTTTCTTCGATGTATCATATTAATAATTGGCATTTTTTAATCTATGTGTCTTAGGTATAATGTATAATAAGATTTTTCATCATTGAAGGAAATGAACACATTTACTTTGGTTTGTATATATATAAATATTTATATATTATTTGAACATATTTTGTCAAGAAATACTGAATAAATTAATTGGTTTATGGTATATATATATATATATATTAATGAATGTGTGTGCGTGTTTGGAGAAGCTTCAATTGGTCAATGATAAATATGATAGGTGACTTTGTGATTGACTAAGAATTAGTCTCTTATTTATGGTAGGGTATGATTCTATGTCCAATTTTTTTACAAATTAATTAATTAATTTCTTACTTACAGTTTATAGAATTTAATTTACTCAGTGATGTATTTTGATCAAATTCCTCTATTGTGTGAATTTACAATGTTTCATGATTTTAACGGTAAATTTATTAAATTACATTTGTGATAATCAATATGTTGTGTTTATTATAAAAACCCGCCAACACAAGTTCTCTATAATTAAGATAAAAATTTCTAATTAAATATCACTTCAATCATGGATTGTTCTATTGATATTTTATATTCCATGATCTTAGGTTTTAGGTAAGGCATGTTATGAAAATGACCCCTAATGGAATTAGAAAACATCAATTTCCTTTTTTAATGTTTTAAAACCCATAGAACCATCTATGGGTTTGAACTATTTTTTTAGATTTCATGTACCTATGTAGGTGATTTTATATTTCCATCAAAATATCCTAAGTGACCCATCGAGCATTATAAATATTACAGAAATACTTGGATACAATTTAATGCTTTTTTCAAGAGGTGATACATGGATTGCTATGTAGGAAATCCATATATATACTATGTTTCATAAATATATAATTGGATACATGTTTGTAGAACCCCATAAAATAACAATTTATGTTTGGTAAGTGAATATTTGTTTTTAAAAAAATCCATTAAATTAATTTAATGAATGGTTCCTTGAATCATAGCCTTTTCACAATAATGAAAGGTAAGGAATGAACATAATTTAGTTTTTTATTAATAATGACTAGATTAAATGGAAAGAAATCCAATTGGGATTTTTAAACTAATTGAAGATATTGGATTGAACCTTATGAATTTTATATGACATTATTATCAAAATTTGATTGTCCTGGCCTGAGATCATGTTGGATTCCTGGGGTAAATCCTTGATCACTCAAGGAAACCATTATGAATTCAAACATACATGTTGTTGAAGTTATTACACACCTAAGATAGAATTGTTTTCAAAATTTGTATGCCCGATATGATATCATTTGATCTATCTTGTAGTACTATAGGATTCCTTGGATACACTCCATGGATCCAACATTGATATGTAGATTCCATAGTAAAATAAAATCGTACACAATCATTTATTTTCCTCATTATACCACGGATGAAAACCTTGGAATCGTTATGTTTATTAATGTGTAATTACATTGACTATTTTCCTTGGATTCCAATATTACCCGTAGCCACAAAAAATTTATTAATGATTTGGTGACACTTGAAGTCTATGTTTCTTTGGTTATTACCCAGAAAAATTACTAGTTGATAACATTACATGTTAGCATGTGTTTTTTGAAAGAACCAACATTTATAAAATGTGTATTGACAATAAACTAGTAATAATCAAACAATTAACTGGTCATATATTTAGAAACCAACCGAGTGATGAAATATGTACATTTCATTTAGTCACAATGTAATACATACTTTGTCTATGCATACATGTACACTGTTTAATTTATATTTCATTGTGGGAATTTGGGTAGACATTTTGGGTTACATCATACTGATATTTATACCTCACACATTGATGGGTAACCCTTGGTAACCGAGTAGACATTATATTATCACTATTTATGATATTTTTTGTTTTAATTGTACCATGGAGTATGGGAAAAGGAAAACATTACAATCAGAATAGTCATGGAGATTTCTCTTGGGGATTTGCTGTCATTTTTTATTTTAGAATAGAAATTTAAATAATTGGGTATTTTTTGGTGGTTTCATTTTTTTTAAATCACTATGAAATGAATGATGTTTTTTATAAATAGTTGTTTGCCACTATTTTTTTAATATTATATCAATCATCCACTATTTTATCATTGTAACATACTACTCCCACTATTGAATATTGTTCGATTTATTATACTAATATTTTAATCCAACTATGATGGTATAATCTCTTCAATGAACCAACATTACACCCTTGATGATAGGGGCCATCCTCTAATATATGAGGAGGTGATCACGAGGCCATGTGATAGAATATTCAAAATATCGGTTTAATGGTAATCAAGGTTGTGAATTTACATGCATATATATATTCTGCACTCCTTGATCATGGAATAAAATATAATAATTTATTAGTCCTTATTGGATTATATAATTTGAACACTTATGCATCGGTATGAAATTATGGTCTCATGTGCACCCATATTTATATAGCTCTCCAACGCATTGGGAATTTTTTTGTCTCATATGATATCACACAAAATATAAGGGGTCTGACCCTAATATATCAAAGTAATTTTTACATCATGATTTTATTCCATTTTCCCATCAATTATATTTATGTTGGAGTTTTTGTGTCATTTACACATTTCCCATGTTTACTTTTTTATTATAATGAAATATCGTGCATCATGGTTAATGTTTTTTATTGTCATCCATTTTATGTATCATGGTTCTCCCTATTGTATAACATGTTTTAATTTCATCATGATATTCCATTTTCATTACCTTACTATTCTTCTCTATAACCCTAATCATATGTATGTCCCTAGGTTATCCCATTAAATATTAAAAATAGTGGAATAATATGATCTTCTCATGGATGTTTTGAATGATGTTGTTGAATCCTATTTAATTTATCATGTACATTAGCTAAATCCACCAGACACTAGAATTCAAAATCATCTTGATTTTATTATGTGTTTCTTTTTAAAAAAATACTTAACGAATATTTAATAAGGGGAATGGTTGTCATATATATTTGAAACTATCCATATTGAATAAAATATGGTCTATTATAAAGAACATAAATGGGATAATTTACATATATCCTATGAATAACTAAATATATAATGGTGGGTTTTTGAAATCCATCAATAATTTAGAGTACTTTTCCTTTTATATGTTCAACACAACATTCGAGGGGGTACCAAAATTCATGATATATCTAGAACCCATGGAAAATAACTGTTGCTATACCTATATGTATAATTCCATAAAAATATATATATACCCATCAATACATACATACATGACGAATGATAAAAAAAATTATCATTATTTACATGGAAAAACTCAGTATTGTAACGCCCTGACCCTTGATACCCAGATTCGATGCATTATTACATAACATTGGCATTATCACAAGTGATCATGTCTCGAAAGACCGATTAGTTTAGTTGCCTTGGAAGAACTAGATACATACATAAGTTTTACATTACATTATGAGAGGGAAAAACAACAACATTTTGTACCCTAAGAAATCAATCTTATACCATAGATTAATAGTGCAGGTTAATCATAATATACTTCTACACATACATGGAAAAATAAATCATAAAAATGGGAGAACATAGATGCTAAACATGGATAACAATATAGAAGAAACATGCATCAATAAGAATAAAAATTTAAGGAAATGTATAAGACTAAAACAAAAGCCTCTTAAACATAACCATCAACATAATATTGAAATGATATGTAAAATAATGGAATTTTATTATTCACATGGATATTCTAGTAGTCTAATAAACTCATGTAATATAAATTTGTAAATTTATAATGATGAAATGCATTATGTCAGGCATCATAACCGCGTAGTCAAGGGCTCATGAAAAGGAAAAATATGATATTTTGTCAAGGCATTTAGCCTAGACACTAGATTGTCTCATGAGACCTACCGATTCCTTGAGGATCTGTAGTGGGCCACACACATCACTTACTATGTCTAGTGCATTCTTCATATGAAATGGTTGAAACATAACATAAAAATTCTTTTTAAAAAAAGCATAGGAAATGTAATTTCATTAACCATAAACCAAGGGTGGTATAAAAAAACACATCCACATTCAATAATATAACAAATCATATAATACAATATAAATTATTGTCTCATAATAAATCATCATCAATCAAGTGTAAAATCCATCAAAGAATGTTGACATAGACTAGATACAAACTATTTGAGAGAAATATTTATTTCTATTTTGAAATAATTTAAAAGTCACTAAATTATAAAAGATAAAATTTATTTTGAAAATATTTTTAAAAGCTTTTAATGGATGCTTCAATGGGGTTATAAAGGTATAAAATAACATCACCTTCCATATAAAAAGAAAATATTCTTACCTAAATTTGTTGAAAAGGTAAAAAAGTACCTTTTCTAAAAAATGATGAAATGTTTCCTTTAAAAATATATTATAAAAACTCCAAAGATGATATAAATGACTGTATCAAAAAGTATAGAAAATATTGTAAATTTTTTGAAATAAAGTTTTAAGAAACACATATCTGGATGATAAAGAGGACCCAATAGATACAAACGTTTAAACAACATCGAATAATAGAGAAAATTATAATATTTACACATACCTTGAAATTTTATATAGAATAGGGTATGTTAACCTCATATATAATAGTAATATCACTATTATTAAATTAAACATGAACCCCGTACATAAATACAATTTCATATATGATCTTCTAAAATTGATTTGTTAATAATATTTTTGAAATATCATTATTTTCGGGCATTAAATGATTCATTTTTCATTATATGTTTTTAAACATAATTTGTTCTTGTTTTTTATAGGATGTATCTGATACATATGAATTATGATATTAAGTTTTTAAACATTTTTTTTTCTAATAAAATTAATGTTATTCATTAATGGTTATGATGGGGAATAAATCTCATCACATTCGTGGAGACGATATTCTATACATATGCATGAGCAATAATATAATTCTATTGATAGTGAAATACTATTTAATTGGATAAAATAACATTATAATGATTCATTAAAATGTTATATTAATTATTTACTTCAATTATAAAAATTATTATACCCTTAAAAATAATTATGTTTTGAATAATAAACACCAACATGACGTGATGAAGTTAAGCTGTACGTACGCATTTATGGTGACATTTTCATTCATAGGATGGGAATAATAATGAATATGGTTTTACCATATTTATAATTACATCGAATTATGTATATGGTACTGGAGATTCATTTTTGGTATGTAAACAACAATGAATGAGGAAGTGGAAGATGAAAAGAACATTGAAGGAGGCGATGATATTATTACCTATTCTTTGGGTTCTTTCTTTTTATATGATAAAAAGGGATACATAGGTTGGATTCATGATAAATGTGAGGCCTATAGGATTAAGTGAGGGTATTTGGGAGGATATTTGATATGGGGTTGGCCGATACTATTTGATTCGGATGTTTTAAATTAAGTGAAATGGAAGTACCCATTAATATGACCGGTGTGGGTCGCATTATGAAATGATTGAATTATTATGTTATTATAAAATCATTTATGTTTTCTAATGTATTAATAAGTATTTATTTGTGTCTGAGGTGGACATTGGATGATAACTAATCCACCAATAGGTTTTATACAGGTTTAGGTCAACATATTAACATTATTTTTTAGATTTTACTCTTAGTTACATTGAATAACATTACCGATCATTCTTGTATTATTATAATAAATAGTTAATTAATAAACATTCAATAAAAAGACAAAAGGACACCAATTTATTCATTATTGAAATATATAATCTAATCTTTGTCCTTTAGCAGAACAGTTGATTTTTATTAATATTATATCAATTAGTAATATAATATTTCATTTAAAAACTCATTTGTGTCAATTTTGACAGTATTTAGTATTTGGTTTTCGTCAATGTAAAAAAACATAATTATATAGAAAATAAATAAATAAATAATAACATCTCATATTTATAAATAAATTTATTGGAATTCATCAAAAGTCACTATATTCATTTCTTTGGATATTTATAATATCAATTATTTTTACCATTAATTAATACAATAATTATACATCATCATTGTGTCATAAATAAATTTATTTATTTAATGTCTAAAAATTATAAATAAAATAGAATTTTGTGAAAAATATAATTTTCTTTCTAATGAATATTTATAGTCTAATATATAAAATTAATAACCCAATATTGAAAAAGGTTATGTTATTAAACATTGAATTTTACACTATTTAACTCTTCTTTAAATAAAATAATTATAAATGTCATAATCCAATCCATGTGGATATTATTTTATTACTAAGGTGTATTTTGATATATGTAAACTTGTCCAATATAATTAGTACATGTTTTAGGTTCATTATAATATCATTTTTACCTTTACATACCATGTTTCCTTTTAATCTTGGTAAATAAAATTCAAAAGTAACTATTCCACAAAAATTATATTCATCCTATTAAACAACATTTTACATTTGGATTTCAACCATGTCTCTCCTATTTTTGAAAATCATTTCATAGAAGTTGAAAAATTATGTTTTATGAAAATTTGCAAATGTGAATAGAATATGGGTAAAAGGCATTAGAAAATTCTATAAAATTTTTATTATCTAATCATATTCTAAAATGAATCAAATGAATTAATTTTTACCAATAAAGGTTATATGTATCTATTTTTTATTTAAAATATATTTAAATAAAAATAATTATTATTAAAATAAAAAGTCATTTTTTATATACTATGTATTATTTATCACTGTTCATCAAAAATTGAACGTTTTCATAAAAACACAAAAAATTCACCCATAGCGTACTTTGATATTCCATAGAAAAAAATAATGTCTTTTTTTCTAAATAAGATTTTTTAGTGTGTAATATTTATTTTATTATTGTTCATAAAAGGACATAAAAATTTGTTCTTTTAAAAAATTTATATTTTCTAAATATATATCTACTTTAAAAAAACATATAAATTTCATTATAAATATTTTTTATTTATATAACATTGTTAAAAATAACAAAAAAAATATTTTTACCTATTTATATCAAAATATGTAATGGATGAATAAATATTTCATTTTAATAATTATGATACTAATTTTTTGTTTTGCTGAATCTCAATCTTGTATATAACACAATACTAGTTGGTGTTGCATGTAGTATAATCTGTTGACTTACATTATATATATATATAACATACTATGAAATCTTGTGGGGTTACAAATCTAGTGAATTCATTTTTTTATAATCAAAATATAGTAAGAATGATCAATAAATATACATTATGGTGAAACATTAGAACTCATGGTGGAATTTAGATCATTACTTAAAGGTATTGAATTGAAGAGGAATAACCTTGACCAATTCTGTCACCTCACACCTAATAACTTGATTTTCAATGATTTGAGGGTTGGGCACTACATGGTATGCCTACCTTATTCCATATTCCAACACCCAAGCTAACCAAACTAATCCCAAAAGATCCCTATATAAAGGGACAAAAGAGAAGGCCAGGTATTTGAATTATTACTCCCATGGGATTGGAAATGATTTATAATGACATATGAAGAGAAATAAGAGTATGTAAATTTTTGTGTTGTGCAGAATTTGGCTTCATTCTGCAATGTGTAAATATGACCATCCGCCCATCTCCCAAAAATGAGCACCCTCCATATCAATCAGGTCTAATGCTCTTTAGCCACCATTATGGATGATCCAAAATCAATATGAACCACCATAAATATTAAAATATATATAAGTATTCCCACCATAATAAAAAACCATTTTTAAAATCCACCTTTTCAATCTATCCATGATTCATCCAACCAAACTAGGCGTCACCATTACCTACCATTATCCAACGATGTTGGTGAAATATAATATATATTTCTATTTCTATACAAAATTAAAATTCATATAATCCAAAAAACATTGTTTATAGTCCATATTGTATGATATAGTCTTTCTATTTATAGTATGAGAATAGAATCAAAGATAATAATGACATTAATAAAAGTCAATATCCACATGACTATATATCGTGAGTGTTAAGAAATAAATAATATTCATTAAATCTCAAAAATAATGTTTTTGAAATTAATGAACTATGATATTGAGAATAAATCATTGATTAATCATGAATAATAGGGATTAAACATAAAATAATGTGCCACACATCATGTATGATGTGTTCATTGGATAATAATGCAACACAATAGGGGATTTTATAGATTAGAATAATTAATATCATTCACTAGTACCAAATATATTCAAATATCCATTGATATTATTATCTCACTATTATTTTAATAAAAACTATTAATATACAGTAGTGAAGAAAACGTTATTTACATCGGTTATTTTTCATTTTTTACATCGGTTTTTAGCCGACGTTGATACGGACAACGTTATAAATGAGGTTTTTTAAATCGGTTATTTAAAAAACGACGTAAAAAAAATAACATCGCGGTGGTTATCACATCGGTTAATTAATAACCAATGTGAAAAAACCGGGGGGGGGGGTGGGGTTTATAACATCAGTTATTATATAACCACCATGACAAACCATGGGGGTTTATCACATCTGTTATATAATAACCAATTTTATAAACACATGTGGGGGAGTTTATCACGTCGGTTATTAAATAACCGATGTTATAAACCCCGGGGAGATGGTTTATAACATCAGTTATATAATAACTGACGTGCTAAACCAGTCCGGGGGGGGGGGGGGTTATCACGCCAGTTAATAAATAACTGACGTGATAAACCATTTCCGAGGACTTTAATCACATCGGTTATTAAATAACCGACGTGATAAACCATGCCACAAGTGTTTATCACATCGGTTATTAAAAAAACCGACATGATAAACCCTTCCCGATTTCATTAACACTTCAGTTATAAAATAACCGACGTGGAAGACAATTTTTTAAAAAAAATAATGAAGGCAGTCCTCTTCTCTCCCCCAGAATCAACCAGAAACCAAATCAAGAATTCGTACCACAAAAACAGAAGGATATAAAAAGAAGGAATAAATCAAATTGAAGAATTTACATTGATAACATATAAAACATACCCCACTAGAAAGCCCCCACCATCATTTATACCCCCTGGACAGCCCTCCCCCACCCCATTTGAGCACCCACCTCACCCCTGGACTGCCCCCCAACCCCCTGGACAGCCCCAAACACCCTCGACACCCCCCCACCATCCTGAACAACACCCTCACCCCCTCACCCCACTTGATAGCCCCCACAACACCCCTGGACGGCCACCCGACCCCCTGGACAGCTCCAAACACCCCGGGACAACCCCTCACCCTCATGTATAACCCCCACACCCTAGACAGCCCTCAACCACCTCATTGGAGCCCCCACCACACCCCTGGAATTCCCTGTGACCCCTGGATATCCCCAAACACCCCTCGACAACCCCCACCCTCCTAAACAGTACCCCCTCACCCTTCACCCCACTTTATAGCCCCTACCCCATTGGATCCCCCATCAAACCCCTAGATTTCCCCCCGACACCAAGGACAACCCCAATCACCCCTCGACAACCCCCCCCCCCCCCTCCTGAACATCACCCCCTTACCGCCTCACCCCACTTGACATCCCCCACCCCATTGGAGCCCCCACCACACCCCCGGACTACCCCCCCTGACCACATTGATAGCCCCAATCACCCCTCGACAACCCCCCCCCCCCCCCACAGACCCTCCTGAACAACACCCCCTCACCCCCTCACCCCACTTGATAGCTTCCACGCCATTGGAGCGCCCACCACACCCCTGGACCACCCCTCAACCCCCTGTACCGTCAAAACACCCCTTGACAACCCCCCACCCTCCTGAACAGAACCCCCTCACCCCACATCACAACCCCCACCCCATTGGATCCCCCACCACACCCTCAGACTTCCCCCCAACCCCCTGGACATCCCCAAACACCCCTCGACAACCCCCACCCTATTGAATAGAACCCCCTCACCCCTCACCCCACTTGCGAGCCCCCACCACACCCTTGTACATCCCCCCGCCCCCCTGAACATCTCCAAACACCCCAGGACAACCCCCCACCCTCATGTATACCCCCCACACTATGGACAACCCTGCCCCACCCCATTGGAGCCCCCACCACACAACTGGACTGCCCCTCGACCCCCAATACAACCCCAAACAACCCTGGACACCCCCCTCCCTCATGTATACCCCCACCCCCAGAACAGCACTTCGACACCCATGGAAAGCCCTCCCACACCCCTAAACAACCCTCCCACCACCCTGTACTGCCCCCACCCCACCGGACAGCCCTCCCAGTCCCCTGGACACCCCCAACCCCACTGAACACCCCCCCACACCCTTGGAACCCCTCCCCCCCAGACCAGAATCCATACCAGAAAAACCATCATAAGTAGACCAAAACAAGAAGTATAGAAAAATTAAACATTCACATATATAACATTAAAAACATACAATTTAAACTTCAAAAAAAGTAAATCCAATGTAAACGACTACCAAATACACAATTACAACAAAAATATTAAAAATTACATTTTACATTACAAACAAAAAAAATTAAATGAAACCTGTAAAATAATTTGACCACTCTACCTGTTAGTTTTTGATGTATTTAGCAGTATAGGGTTGAGGGTCATCAAAAAGATAAAAATGATAAGGATAGTAGTTAACGTCTATAATGAATAAATAAAATTGAAATTTTATGGAAAATTTTAAGAGGAAATCATACCAGGTCAAAATTCACATCTATCCCAATTGTTATTATTTCATATATAAATCATAACATATAATATCTAAATCTGATAAAACATTGTTGTTCATGTAAATTCTGTTTTAATGAGTGTAAATTCAATATATTATTTTTATGTCATAAATCAAAAAGTACAAATTATAAATGGATATTTACCTTTGCATTTACAAATTTGATGTTTTCAATACTTTTCTAAGGGTTTTTTCGAAAGTAGGCCCTTTCCCTATTAGAAAATAATACGAATGGGGTAAATTTAAAATTAATTATAATATATGAAACTATTGAGAAATTGAAACTTACTTTTCCAATATATTCTAAAAAATTTCCTGCACATCATCATGGACAAAGCATATCCAATAAAGTGCTTTCTACCTTGGGGAAAAACCCCCTGACATCCAATGATCACTGATAAAAGGAAATTTAATGTTATTTGTTTTTTATGTTTAAAGAAAATTAACTATTTGAGAGATATGTCTTTAATACCTCTCACAAAAGGCATCATCCAGAATTGTGTGACTATATTCTTTTCAAGTCTTTCAGCAATATAAATTATTCTTTGTTCCTCATCCAATGCACATGAATCAAGAGAAATCAATTGCGGGTCCATGAATCCATATACATCTGTCAACTCATTCCTCTCACTAATTGTACTAAGATACCTAATTCAAAACAGACATAAGTAAACATTTTTAATAAATATAATGCAGGGACATGTTAATACTTACATGGAAAAAATTTCCCCACGTTTATGCCCAACTTATCTCCAGTAACAAGCTCCATGATATCAATTTTCATAATCCCCACACTTATTTCATGTCCACAAACATGATAATCCATTGGAAACTCATAACGACCCACCAACAAATTTGAATATCTTGAAAATCTGTCAAGACTACTAGAATCTGTATCTGATGTCATAGCCATTTGTCATTGTTGTTGTCTATACATTATTTCTTTACCTTTGAAGTATTCCTGTAAAAATAAATCTAAAAATATATTAGTTTTCAAATGAAAAGACAACATTAATAAAAAAATAAAATAAAATATATAACATTCATACCTATATGGTAATGAGTCGAAGAAGTCTGGATGGCCAAATTAAAAAATGGTCGATACTATGTCCAACTTTCTCCACCTCATTTGTAGGTAGTGGTACCCGAGATGATCTATCTATAATATCCTGTACAATGACCCTCTAAATCCCTACCTCTAATTGTTGATGATGAACTGTATCTCCTATACAATATACGAACCCATTTGCTACTATATGATGTTGAGGATCATCAACATATAACTCGTAATAAGTAGGAAGCTGCCACGGAGGAGTATGATAAAAAATGGGGTCCTCAGGCTGAGGTGGGGGAGTGGGAGATACCGGCGGAGGTGGAGGATAAATAATGTGGTCTACAGGGGTAGGTGGAGGAGTGGAAGCTGCAGTCTGAAATTGTCTAAGCATGTCTGCAAACCTAGCCTGCACTGACCCTCTAATCTTTTCCTCCATCGTCGCATTAATATTATGAACTTCAGCCTCCAAGGATTCTATTTTTTTTATAAACCCCCTCAACGTTAGAAGTTGAAGAATGTTTCAACACTTTTATTACTGATACAGCTGTCGGATATCCTCTTAAACGACCAGGATGTTCGGGCTTTCCCAATGCTACATATAAAATATCATCCATCCCTGTAGCTGTAAATGTCCCCTATGAACTCTACTCCTCAAGAGAGTCATGTATTAATTAATTAAAAATTTATATAATGATTGAAATTATATGAAGAAAATAGTTAACTTAAATAAATAATATAGATATCTTACAATCCTCTCAGCTACAATTCTCGATTATTTCGAAAGATATTGCCTTTTTTTCCCTTATGATCTCTCTTCCATTTTTCATGTCTAGATGGAGGAGATGGAGGGGACACCTCTCCAGAACATGATGATTCAGCTCTTAGTTGTTGAAATTTTTTCGCCATCATTTGTTATTTCAAAAATGAATACCCTCACCGAGATAAACTATGAGGGTATACATTTTTAGATTGGATCTCCTGATTAGATTTACTTGTCTGATGTAAATTATGAATAAGAAATCATTAAAAAACATTAATAAGATCATTTATATAAGAAAGCATATAAAATTTTACATTGCCCTTACCAAAAATGACTCCTTTCTTCTACTTTCAAAAAACTGTCTCCATGTATCTTCATATATAGAAGGATATATATGGCATGGATTGTCATGAGTCTTATGACCATAAATGAAATCAGATGAGAGGGTTGATTTGAAATCCCTCCATCTCCTGGCAGCCAATTATAAGCATTTCTTCCTAACTCCTCCAGTGTTAGGAATATCAAATGTCATCTGATAAAGAAGAGTTTAAACATATTATATATACTAGAAACATTTAAATAATAGTCAATCAACAACAAAATATCATACCAAAATCGCCTCCTACAACTGATAGATTATCACTTTATCAACACTTCTCCAGTCATCATATATAATTCTTACTTTTCTCTTAGCCTGAGTTGCAACAAAACTCTTAAAATATTTTTCATTTGGACCTCTAGGAATATCATCATCATCAAACTCAACGAATATCCTCTGATCCAGCGTATGGGCAAGTGATAATTTTGGTAAACATGTGCACCCACATTTACCAACATTTGAACTATTTGTCGTAATAAGAGCATGTTAATGTTTCTCCCCAGAGGTATGGCCAATATTACCATCTCCAAAATCATGTTGTTGGTCAACTAAATGATCTGTCATTGTCCTTCAAATCAAAAAATCAAACTGTAGTTCATAAATATAAAAATTAAAATATTTTAATACTACTGTAATCAAGAAATAGAAATGTGTACTATGTTACGTATTAGTAAACATTGGTAATATGGTAAGAATGTTAAACAATGGTAAAGATGGTAAATATGGTCAAGGTGGTAAATATGGTAAACATGGTAAACCTGGTAATCAAAGGTAAAGTAATTGTCACTGAAAAAAATAATAGATATATAATTCATGTAGTGGTTAACATGATAATGTAAAGTTAAAAAACTTAAAACAAACAAGAACTTATACTTATTTTGTTTTAAAACATGTTTTAATAAATAAAAAACGTACAATATCTAACATTTATGAAAAAAATAAATGTAAACAAGAAATAAACATATGTTACCTGTAATTTTAGGAATATAAAAATGGATTGTTTTCCCAAATTCCTTTGTCATGATCGTTCTTTATGGCACAAACCATGTCTTTAACATGCTCATCACTATGTTCTGTTAATATTTCCATGGAAGTAGGGATCTCATATAAATCAGCATCTTCATCAAGTTCATCCTTTCCATCATATTGTTTTTTCCCATGTAAAAAAATATCCCACTGCATATCTAATTGATCAACTACATAGAAAATTTGTTTTGCATGTGTTCACATTATAAATGAATCAGTTGTGTCTTCCAATCTATTCAGATTAAAAAGTGTCATTCTAAAATCATAGCGTCTAACACTTTTGTTACCGATAAACCATTTACAGATAAAAAAAGGAACATTAATTTTAAAGTAATCAACCTCCCATATGTATTCAATCACTCTATAACATGAACTTGATGCAGAAATTGGGTATTTCTCAATAGCACTCGAAAAATGCATTGCTTCTGTAAACACCAATACACCACTATTCTGAACATCACTTTTGTTTTCCTGAGATTTCGTATGAAATGTATAGCCATTAATGTCATAACCGGACCATGTAATCACATTTAAACAAGGACCACCCACTATCCATTTTAATGTCTCTGATACATCTGATCTACCAAGGAATGCCTTTTTAATCCATGACAAAAACATTTTGTTGTGCTCATTCAATGTCTACATTTCATTCTTCTTTAGATGACATTGTTTCAACTCATAAATATGGAATGTGATATATGTTTGAGAATCAGATATGTCATTCAAGATGTATGATTCTAACTTCTTCATCTGTTCAGCTGACAATGATTTGAATTTCTAGCCACAAATCCCCTTTCCCTCATTATTAACTCATTCATGGAGAGATGGAGGCAAACCTATGTGTTGCGCCGTAGCCACGTAGCTCGTACAAAACTCAGCTACCTCCTCAGAAATATAATTTTCAATAATGGAGGATTTATGTGGATATGGATTTTTAACATACACTTTTAATATTTTCATATACCTTTCAAAAGGATACATCCAAAGAAGATATACAGGCCCACAATGATTTATTTCTCGAACCAGATAAATAATTAAATTCACCATTATATCAAAAAAAGATGGGGGAAAATACATTTCCAATTGACAATGTATAAAAATTTCATCCTTTTCCAAAATGTTCTAATCATTCACATTAATCAACTTGTTAAAAGTTACTTGAAAAAATAACACAACTTCATTAAGTCTTTCTGACATGAATGGACAATATTCCATGCAATGCAACTGGTAGAATTTGTTGCATCATGACGTGACAATCATGTGATTTCATACCTATCAACTTCAAGTCCTTCAATGAGACAAAATTTTTACATTTTAAGAATAAACTAGAGGCACTTTGATATCATTATGACTCTGAAAAAAGATATTTTTCTCCATCTTCGATAATTTATGACAAGCTGGGGGAATAAATGGTCGTCTTCCTTTAAGATTGGGAGCTAACTCCAAACGCATTCCCTTTGATAGTAAGTCTAATCTTGCATTCAACCCATCTTTTGTCTTTCCTTAAATATCTAACAATGTTCCAATGAAACAATCACATATATTCTTCTCCACATGCATGGATTCAATATTATTTTTAACTTCATGATACCTCCAATATGGTAGCTCAAAAAATATTGACATGTTCTTAGAAATATGTCTATCATTACCAGATTTCAATGTATTTTTCAATGTCACATCTAGGTTTTTCACCCTATCGAAATAAATATCAGGAGATAAAGGTTTTGGAGCACTATCAAATTCATGTGAGCCATTGAATGCCTTTTTTAGTCTTCTATAAGGGTGATCCATAGGCAAAAACATTCGATGACCCATGTACACTGTTTTACTCCAATGATGCAATTGACAATATGATGTCTGTTGTTCGCAAACTGGAAATGCTTTATTCCCTTTAACATTGTATACAAAAAAATTTCCATAATCTGGGAATTAATTTATAGTGAATATAAGCACTACATGTAGTTGAAAATATTTCATTTTATAAGAATCATACACACTAATACCATCATCCCATAACAGTTTCAAATCATCAATCAACGGTGACAAGTAAACATCAATATCATTGTCAGGATGCTTTGGACCAGAGATCATTATATTCAACATGACATATTTGCGCTTCATACAAACTTTAAGATAGAGGTTGTAAATTACAAATAAAACAAGCCATGAACTATGTGTGCTACTGAGGTTTCGGTATGGATTCATTCCATCTACGTATAACCCCATGCTGAGATTTCTAATTTTATTTCCAAATGTAGAATACTGCGCATCAATTTTCTTCCATTGTGGACAATCAGCTGGATGACGTTTTTTCCATCACATACCCACTCATCAGCATGCAATCTTAACCTTTTTTCATCATGTGAATTACAAAATAAATGTTTGAAACAATGAATTATAAGAAGATACCAAAATACCTTTGAAGGGTGCTTTGCAATCTCTACATCAGCCTATGATTTTTATTTCACCCTATACCGTGATGTCCCACATTTAGGACACTCTAACAGAAATTCATATTCCTTCCTATATATAATGCAGTCATTCAGACATGCAAGTATTTTCTTGTATCCCAATCCCATCAGGCATAATATTTTCATGGACTTGTTATTTGAATCTGGAAGATCGTTATCTTTTGGAAGAATGTCTTTCATCAATTGTAGCAGCTATGTAAAACCTATGTCACTCCATCCATTATTTTCCTTCAGGTTAATAAATCTTAACACCGGTGGCAAAACCGTAAAATATGTACAACCAGGATATAATGGGTTTTCAGCCTCACCATATAGACGTGAAACTGTTGGTTCTATATCAATTTGTTATACTAAAATATCTCGAATCATTTCATCAATTGCATCGTAGTTACCATCTTGCGAATCATCATCATCAGTGAAATTCTGTCCAGTTTCACCATGCCAAATCCAATGGCATTAACTCGGATTAAAACCATGACAAATCAGATGATCTTTTATCTCCATACTTTTCAACTTCATCATATTCAAACATTTCAAGCATGGGCATAAAAAATGTCACTACATGGAACATTTCGTTTAAAAAATTCCATAAAGGCATCCACATCTTCCCCATATTCATTACTCATTCGATGTACTATAATAAAACATCGACTTATTATTTCCTATAACAAATATAAAAAAAATATATATTTTTATGATAAGGAAAAAATATGTTTATATGAAAAATAATAATAATTTAAATGTAAAAAAATTTGAAATATAAAACAAATCTATGCATATTTAAAAATATATGCTTGAATATTATTTTAAAACAAAAATATAGTTAGATATATCAGTTTTAAATTCCATTGAATCAAAGAAAACCATGTCGCCTATAGTGGTTGATAGAAAATCCAATAAAATGGAGTAAACCTAAGAATCAAATCATATTTAAAATAAAAAATCTTATGGAGAAAATCACAATGTAAATCCAATAATCATGACACAATCATCATGTCATAACCTCAGAAACCACGATGCAGTAGTCAATCCCCCTGGACAGCCCCCAACCCTCTGGACAGCCCCCCACCCCCCGGACATCCACCAAAACCCTTTGGACATGCCACCACCACCGTGGACAGCCACCCACACCCCCTACCCCAATGGACACCCCTCGGACACCCCCAACCCTCTGGACAACCCCCCCCCCCCCTGGACAGCCCTCACCCCTCTAGATAACACCCCCACCGCTCCTGGACAACACAACCCACCCCTACCCCCTTGGACACCCCCCTGGACACCCCAACCCTCTGGACAGCCCCCACCCCCTTGGATAGCCCCCCCCCCCCCCCACATACCCACCCACTACCTTGGACACCCCTTAGACATCACCCAACCTTCTGGATAGCCCCCACCCCACCAGAAAACTCCAAAAACCCTCTAGATAGGCCCCCACCCTCTGGGATAGCCCCCCACGCCCTCCCACACCCTTGAACACCCCCCTAGACACCCCAACCCTCTAGACAACACCCCACCCCCTAGACATCCCCCAACCTTCTGGACAAAACCCCCACCCATCCTGGACACCACCCCCACTCCCACCCCCATTGACACCCCCCAACTCATTGGACAACCCCCCCACCCCCTGCACAAAACCCCACCCCTCCGAACAGCACCCCCACCCCTCCTGGACACCACCCCACCCCTAACCCTCCTGGATATCCCCCACCCCTCTTGGACACCACCCCACCCCTACCACCTTGGACACCTCGCTGGACACCCCCAACCCTTTGGACAGCTCCCACCCCCTGGACAGCACCCACCCCTCTGGACAGCACCCCCCCACCCCTCCTGGACACCACCCTCGACCCCTTGGACACCCCCCTAGACACCCCCCAACCCTCTGGACAACCCCCCACCCCCCTGACAACCCCCTGACAACCCCCAAAACCCTCTGGACAGGCCTCCACCCGCTTGGACAACCCCCCACACCCACCCACCCCATGGACACCCTCTTCACACCCCCCAGCCCTCCGGACAGCCCCCACCCCCCGGACAACCCCCCAAACAATGTTTTACATATAAAAACTAGGCACGGTGAACAACTAAAAACAAATACATTTAATATATACATCAGCATGAAATAGATGGAATTAAATATTATTAAATATGGCTACATAAATGATCGTATGATAATTAATAATAACCATTGATATTCAACTATCCAAATGATAAAAAGTTTTCTTGATAACTAATACCATAATTATGTAATGGATATTTCGAGAACTCTTAAACATATTGTCAAGGCCTTGGAAAAGGCTACACAAAATACTTTGGTAAGCCCTCAGCAGAAACCATTTTTATTTGGAATCATGAGACATGGCGATGCATCGAAGGGCCATATAGGTCAACAACCATTACATTATATTTCAAATAGATTATCATATAAAATAGGATAATCATAAGCAACAACAACACATGAAATATCATTTCTGAATTTGTACATTTAATCAATAACCATTTTATGCCGTAATATAAGTGAATGAGATCATTAGTTATCGATGACAAAAAAATTACCATCAATGTTGGGCATTCTCGAAACAAAAACAAACTAAATAGAAGTAGTTGAGGCTTAAGTGAATATTACGAGTCGATCTAATAGATCTGGGGATGATAAATAAGATGATGATGGAAAAAAGATGTAAGAGGGTTCGAAATCGAAGAATCATACATAGTTTAAACTAAATAATCGCAAAAAATTAACATAGGCTATCCGGGAAAAAAAATGAATGAAATAATGTCATGGAAGGCTTACTTGAGTGTTGTGAGTTGAGATGATAGATCCAAGGAGAGTAAAGATGATAAATAATGAAGGCAAAATGAGTTTAACGCAGCGAGATCGACGAGCCGATTAGGGTTTACCACGTGAGAGAGACGAGCGGCAGGACTGTCGATCGAAAAATCGTAAATGACAATCCACAAGGCTTGTTAATATATTAAATGTTTTATAATGTAGATTATTTAATAACCGAGGTAAAAAATACATCATAAATCATAGTTTTTTACGTCGGTTATTTAATAACCGATGTAAAAACATAGGCAGTCTGTTTTGTTAAGTTGGTTCTTAAATAATCGACATCAAAAAAGCTTCAAAAGCCACTTTTTTTACATCGGTTATATAATAACCGATTAAAAAAATTCATAGATATCTCATTTTTATGTCGGTTATCAAATAACCAACGTAAAAAACACAAATCTTTGGGTTTTTACATCTGTTAATTTATAACCGACGTAAAAAACAAACTCACGTGATTTGTAACATCGGTTATTAAAATAACCGATGTTAAAAATTTAGTCACCACATTTTTTATGTTGGTAATAAAATAACAGACATAAAAACAATGTTTCACAGATTATCATGTCGGTTATATATAACCGATTTCAAAAATGGTGACGTAAATAACATTTTCTGCACTATTGATAGCTAATATATACTAGATAGGATACTTTTAATAATAAATGAATTTTATGACCAATATATATTATTAATTTTTTTAATTAATTATACTATTTTACCATGGTATGGGAATATCATCAAGATCCATCAAAAAACACAAATTATCTATCCTTATTGGTAAAATCCCGATTTTTTATTCATCTATTAAATGCAATTATTGGTTTGATTCTTATTTAAGAGGAGAACTACAATTTGAAAAGTCACACCCGAAAAATAATATATAAATATATATATTATCCAAAATTTTTAAATTAAGAAAACATCCCAATCACCAAAGAGATATATATTAATAAAAATATATTTACTATTTAAATATAAAAATTGGTCTTTAATATTATTCTTATAAAAATACTCTAAATCCATAAAATCATATCACATTAAACGTGTTGTGGTTAATGTGTCAAAAACTAACTATCATTATCCCATTTCCTCTCTTAATTGATTACATGATGTAATTTAGAACATGGTATAAATTTTATCATCTAATCCTATTTATTTTATATTAGTACTTAATAAGAATAATGTACACTGGGAAATATGACTGGTCTATAATATCAAGTTTAACTAGAAAAAATATTTGTGACGGAACAAGAATTTATGTCCATAGATGAAAAACATAACACGTAACAAGAAACTGATCCCCCAATAATATTGAGACTAGGAGACACAGAACTTTATAGTCTATTGGTATAGTCAACAATAAAAATATGATTATTGGTGAAAATTTCACTACAATTAAAAATCTCCAAAAAACACTACATGGAGTTACCTATAAGAAAATAGGAACTTCATCCCCATATTCTAAGACCCTCAATAATTGTTCCACATATAACATATAATTTATCCAAGTATTCCACATAATTTTCAAAATGTCCTATATATCCACTATCATTCTATATACAGTCATTTATCCCATCGATGAGTATTTAACTTTCTCCTTCGATCACAATAGTGAACTTTGAGGTAACCCATAAATGAACTCTAATTATTTTCTCCCAATGTAGGAATCATAGTAGTTGTTTAAATAAAATAATAATAATGGAATCAAATAATATCTCCAATAAAAAAAATTATTATAACAAATACCTCAACATAAAATAATGACACTTAATGAGACTCCCTTTAAAAACTATATTCAATGTCAATAATTTTTTACTCATTAATTAATGAATCACAAGTTCCTCTTATAAGATCATTTTTAAATATGACATAAATTGTAAATCTTAGTTGGACATGGTAATCGATGATATTCTATGTTGCTGGTAAAACTCTTAAACAAAAATTATTCCCCTTATAACAAGGATTTATTTCATCCAATTAATATTAATGGTTTCCAAATTTTTGCACATGTACATGATTACACATTGAGTATCAAATCATCTCAATGATCAATGGAAGCCCCATTATAAAATCTATAGATATGTAATCCCCCTTCATATTTTCATTTATAGTAAATTTATCCAAACATTTTTTTACCCTTTCCTTAATCATCACCACAATACTTATGTTTGAGTGAGGGAAAAATATTAAATATTTCATTTCAAAAATTCATAAAATAATTACCCATAAGTTCATCATACATCATAACTATCCCTCCATGATGTTTCCAAGTGGGTGAAATATGAATATACCATATTAACTACTAAAATTTAATATCTGGAACCACTATTAGTCCTCAAAATTTGATAACCATCTCCACATATTTACAAAAAATTTCTTGATCATCATCTAGGAATACGAAGTTGCAATAATATTCATAATTGATATATCCCAGATGACTTTTTACCACAAATAAATGAAATTGTGTTTCCACCACAACGAATAGAATATACAATAATTTTATCTTTCATAATAAAGGTATTTGTAATGATTTCAATAACATTGTCCACTATCCCAAAAAAGATAATTATACTTATAATATATGGGATCTTTCATAATGATTCCCTTCCGAGAAATAAATAAAATTCAATGTATTTTTGAAACCCCAACTTATTTTTTCCCATAATTTATAATATAATTTATTAAAGATGTACAAAAGACTTTTACGGTCAATATAGACTATTATCAACCAACCATATAAGAAGTTCCTTGATGTTTTTAGAAAAAAAAAACAATGAATTAGAATGAATTATCATGGATCAAATAGTTATAAAATATTTCAGAACTACCTTCAAAATTTAATAATAATCAACATCCTCTATGTGAACACAAAACACATTACACTATTGAATAAATAATTTTAAACAATATAAAAGAAACTATTTTCCGGTGTACATAATTAAATTGAAATTTTGAACATATTTTTTAGATCTAAAAACAACTAAATAATTATTCAAACAAAAAAATAGATTCCCCTTTAGTTTTTTAAAAGTGATGGATCCCTTAATCATTGATTAATATTTAATCATTATTTTTTGTAGATATCCTACAAAAGGATACATTGCACACAAAAAATTTATTGATTAGATCATAATAATGATTTTAATTTATCTTTATTTTTTACCATAACTACTCGATCATCTAATATTACACCTTCAAAAAAAGTTATCATTTGAATCTAAAACATAAATATTGACAGATTTCTATATCGAGATATATATAATTGAATCCTCAATGATTATAATGAAGGATATGAATTATTTAATGCATTAGATTATCATCAATATTTACAATGACATAATAGTTTATAAATGGATGAATGATACTCTTCATAAGGTTGTTGAACGCATCCAATGAATTCATTTCATTTTTAGAATCTCATAATTATCATTATGGATAATGTGATATCAATATCAATTCTAATCAATATCATCCATATGACATTGAAAAATGTGGTAGAAGTACATTAAATTAGTCTTGACGAACAACACTAACATTTCATCTTGACGAAGAGATCATTAATACCTGTTAGAGGTAACCTATTAATTAAATTCACATGATTCACAACATGATAAAAAATATATTTTTTTAATCCCATAATATCATTTATATTGATTAAAACTAAATCTTCTAGGGGAAATTAAAATCTAATGATTCCTTCAATCAGTTGGTTCGTAAAATATTTTGTTAGTGACCAATGATGATACAACATCATCTGATATTTTATGGATGTTATATGACCAATATTGTAGTTATAATTGATTAAGAATTAAATATCATAGCAATGTATCCTCCTTAAAAAATATTCATGGAAAAAATTTGCACATATCCTCAATGGTGTAATGATTATTGAATAGTAAATATTTAACACATAGAGTCAAACATTCCAATTTTCAACTGATCATTTATAAATTCACACACTCATTCCTGGATCATCTTGAATGATGGTCAAATTCTTCAATGAAAGAGAATATCGATCTATTTTCTATAGAGAATGATGTTGTTCCTAATTAGTTAATTATTTAATTTTTTTATTAATGATATATATTATATACATTGTATGAATTAATAATGACCCATCAAAACAAATATCCAACCCCATGAATACCAATATCTATTATGAATAATCTATAAAAATTGTCAGATGTGGTGGATTATGTGATATCATCATGTATATGTTTTCAGCCATATTAGTTGTCATATAGGCTTCATAAAAGTATTATAAATCAATATAGATAAAAATAAAATACTAAATATTGCTTAATTATATCATTATATATGTGCTCATGTGTTTAAAAAAATGGACAAAACCAAATATATTATCGGGAACCGCCTAATGATTGAACTTTGTCCTCTATATTTAATTATTTCCTAAACCATCAACCTTTTGGGAATGGTTCCTCTTATCTACTTCCCATCATGATGGAATAAAATCATAAATCCATTCACCACCAAATCCTCTCTCAGGATGACCATAATGATCTCAACCAAAAAATAATCTATAAGGACTACCTTATAATATTCTAAGAGGTTAAGGGAAACAATTATAATTATAATTTATTGGATCACCGACTTAGTAATAGGAATATGGTTTCCATCATGTCATTAATCCATAGTATATATAATGTAATTATACAATATAAAAAATAATATTTTTCCCAATCTAGATCCTATGTAGAATTAATTATCTACCAATATATTAGTTTGAGTTTTTCCATGTGTCTGCCTAAAATGTTGTGAGCATTATTACCGATGTCGAATGACCAAAATTGACAAGTCACCTCACTCATTTCATCCACAATTAGCTACAATCGATTTTAACTCTTCTATAAAGATAACAATCACCTATAATTACACAGTTAAACAAATCAAGATTAGAATATATTGGTGAATAACGTATTATATTATTTCTCTAATTTTACCTCACTTAGAATTCTATACAATGTGGAATCAATAATAATTCATTCTAACAGATAACCTCCAAGATTTAGTGAAAATTTATATAATTGTTGTAATATAAATGTTTATAAACTAAAACTAAAATTGAATATTTATGTAATATATTTACAATTATTATAGTTATTACTCCTCTTTAAAATTGTTAAGTCCCAAACCATAGTAACCTACTGTTCTTATATACATCATTAAATTGGAAAAAGATACATGGAATCTCATCCAAAAGGAAAAAATAGATTAATCGTTATAATAAACTAGATATATACATGAAACTAATACTATAATATCTAATGTAAAATAAAACTTATTAAATGCATTGATAAATCAATTATTCATCTACCTGATCCTTGATTTTAAAAAATAATATTTTTTTGTATTGCAGTAAAAAATAATACAAAAATAATGATGGGATTATAGATTCTTAATAACGTTATTTATACATTTTAAGATATTATAAATTTGAATTGATATGTATGTGATGATAATAAACAATAATACATTCCATTTAATCAATAACACGAGAATAATATGGCCAAATTAATTGATGATTAAATAATACCATATAAATAATAATAAGATCAGTGAAACATGGTAATTTAGTTTAAACAAAAATTATAATAACAAGAAATAAAATAAATTATCACATATTGATTGAATTCTTGAAATCATAAATAAAAATGATACCATAAGGGCTATATTTAATGAATATAATATCATTAAGGCTTCATGAAATAAATCTAATACTATATCGGTATAATGGAACGAATCTGATACTATCAATTATTCATTACATGAATCTAACACTATCAATTCTAGTAAAATAATTATATATAAAAATGATATATTTAATTAATGCATCAATATAACTTACTAGAATGACCATAAATATATATATTAAAAGAATTATTGATAGACAATATTAGTGATTTTCCCCTCGAAACTCAGCATAATGAATAAAATAATGAAGAATGACGATACTAATATGAAATATAAATAGTGTATCATAAAAATATTAAATTTTTTAAGTCATTGATGTGTATAAATATCTCAAAAAACGTTATTGAGTAAAATATGGGTTTTCACATTTAAATTCGTATTTTGAAACAATATTTTAAAATAAAAAATTATTATGTTATTCATAAAAAATAACAATTAAATCATTTAAAGAATACATAAAATTTACTTATTCATTATGGGTATTAATTATTATAATTATTACATGATAAAAAATATACATTCCATATTTTTCTTAATATCAAACTTTCCCTTTTTTCGAAAATGAAATAAAGATTCCATTCAATCTATTAATTAATAGTAAAACATTTATAAAATTACATTAAAAATTCATTGATAATATTAGAAAAATTTTAAATATTTTTTTATAAAATATAAACATTGAAGATAAATATTCACAAATGGATACATAAATATACACAATCTTAAATAATGATGAGATTGTGAAATAAAACCTTACTAGTTATCAATCAGTTCAATTATATTCCCAATAAAGTAAATAACATAAAAGAAAAGATATATAGAATGAATAAAAATACATTAATGATATAATGTTTCATGTTTCATACTATACGCCGCAAAAATTACTATGTAGAAAATACGAAATACGTCTTGTGGAAGTAAAAGTGAGTCACTAAAATATTACATTACACATTTCTTTTGTTTCATAAGATTTAAATAAATTTATAATTGTTAATTAAAATTTATTTATTTATAATATGACTATATTAATATTTATTATTTCATATATAATTCAATTATAAAATCTATTCACCCTTTTTTTAATAATATTTCATAATTAACCTTTTTTCATTTACAAAATGATTCAATTAATTATTAATTATATTTCTAGACTGTGATGGTTTATGTTAATGGGATTTAATTATTTCATATATATAATGGTATTAATGACTTAGATACCATATTTATTCATTATATAAATTTTTATTATAATTCAATAGTGATGATAATGGTAATTTTTTTGCATCACATCGTGAAAAATGTAATTCATAGATACACATTAACAAGGATATAAATCACTTAATGGTGGAGTGGTAACGATGTAGATGGTATATTAATTTTTTAAAAATAAATATCTTGTCATAATAAAAATATATATCCCTTTTTTCTATCATTAAACCCATCCATGTAATGTGGCGATGAAAAATAATTCACATTGTACTATGTAGATGGTAAGTTGTATTTACTGAGTCATGGGGGTTTTGTTTTTTATAAGCTGGATAAAAAGTGGAATGTTTTTTCCCATAAAAATAAAATAATCTAATAATATATTTGATACATTATTTTTTCATTCATGTTGTTTGAAACACATAAATACTACATGGTAGATGAAATTAGAATTAATGATTTGATAATGACAATTACCTATTCTTTAGTGGATTTCCTTTAATATTTTATTCATGGATCTAGGAAAAGGCCTTTTCAACTAGATAGCATTATAATATAATAACATAAGTTTATAAGTTTAATGGGATGGGTTTGGATGATCTATGTTGCTCATAGTGGTTTAAAAAATTGAAGGAATGACTACCCATTTATAATTGAGGAGAAGTAAACTTATAGAGAGTCAATAAATAATATAATATAATATGTTTATTCAAGAACCAAAGACATAAAAATTTAGAATAAATGAATATTTTTTGACAATATAGTCAATTTCATATCCCCATTGGGATTATGTTAAATTTTTATGATATTTACATAATTTAATAACATATTAATTCAAAAAAAATCCATTTTTGTTAAATTTATACAATTAATTTAATTAGACATAAAAAATAATGATAAAGATATAATTAAATTATAATTATATAAAAAAAATCCTTTTTATCCTATGGTGTAATAATATTCATTATAAAATTTATATCTTCAAAATTATATCAAGATTTTTTTTAACATAATATTTTTTCTATTAGTTTGATAACTAATGTATTACCGTTCATGAATAATTTAAGGTAATTCTATATTTTAGAAAATATAAAAATAAATTAATAAAAATTATATAATTTTATTAAGATCATATTATGTATTTTTTTGTTCATATCATTAATTTTTCTATTTGTGGACCCATAAATGTTATTAAATTCTAACAGAGTGATATTTTGTAAATATCATTTATTAAAATAATATATCTGTTATTTTAATCACCATGTATCCATTAAAAAACATTTTTTCCACATTATGGTTATAATGGTCTATTATCCTTTATCTAAAATTTTTTAGACTATTTCATGTTATGGTTATACTGTTATCATTTTATTTTAACTCTTATTTAATTCCTTTAACTCTTATCATGATATAATGGGTTTTTACAATTTTAGGGTTAATATAGTTACAATAAAATTCCTAAATACCCATATATGGATGATTTACGAAATTTATATCCTAGAAAACATTTTAATGTTGGAAATATATTTTTTTAATAATTTTTCATTTAATTAGTCATAATTTTTTAAATATCAATATTGAAAATATTCACTCTTTTCATTAACATTTAATTTTGAAAAAATTAACAAAACATGATTTAATAAATAAATTGTTTAAAAACATCCCTAACATGTCAGGTTCATATAAAATATTATTTTATTAGACTGAATATATCATATTATATTTCTTTTAATACTTTTGAAATAATTCGTTAATATTTACATTCTGAAAATAATTTGGGAATAACACTTATTGAGGAATTTAGGAATAGTATTTTATACAATAAAAATTAAAAAAATGTATCATGATGAACACAATTGTTTTATAATTCCATTTACTATTTATTTTTTTACATATCTTATAGATTTCCATAAATTTAAAATATAATAACGATTAAAAAAATTATCTTCACAGGTTTGGATTTTCATAAAATAAGATATTATAAGGTGATTAATTGTATACATGTGGCTCCAATGAGTCATAATTTAAGAAAAATGTACATTTTTTAGAAATTCACTCATCCAATCATTATAAGACTATCCTTAGTATAAATTTATATTCCTTTTAAAAAAATCACCCATAATTAAACAATTTAACCTTTACAATGGTAATAAAAATTTAAATATTTAATATTAATATTTTAGAAAAATAAAAGAGACTAAGTAAGATATTTATTTTTTAATGTTTAAAAATATTAAATTCACATTCTATAATTCTATATACACAATAATAACAATACAATTTAAAAATAATATTGTTGGCATGGTGAGAAAACTTGTTGTTAAAGAGAAGTTGTTCAAAATATCACTATTTTTTTATCTGAATTAAATTATAAAAATATTAGAATAAACATAATTTAATTATTATATAATTTATTTATATAAAACCTCTTTAAACCAATTTAAAATAAATTTTTTTATTATAAGTAATTCAAATGAAATAATGTTAATAAAAATAAAGTAATTATCACTACAAACATGATAATAAATCATTTCAGCAAAATAACATAAAATTTCCCTATTATAATTTTGAAATTAAAAATATAAAAAAGATGTTTATTTTAAAAATTATAAATTATAAATGTTCCAAAACATAGTTTTTATTAAATTGAACCATAAATAGATGGAAAATATAACATTAGAAAAAATAAATATTTTTTTGAAAAATTGGATCAATTTTATATCATATCTATAAACAAAATGAAAGAATAAAAAAATTATATTTAATATATTATATATATATATTATATATATATATATAATATATTTATATATACATGATTAAAAAAATTTCACAATTTTTATTCGTATTCATCACCACAATTCTTAAAAGTAGGTTATAACAGTGACCGTTAAATAATAATAGTTAGTAGTGCATTTAATTTGGCAGATGTGTGAAATGTATGATATTGATGAGATTAAATTTAAAAAGTGGGATTACATAAGTCATTACTGTGTTATATTGTATCCATGGTTAATAATTTTCAACATAAAATTTTTTTAGTTGAACATTGAAAATCAAGGTTGGATACAAAAAAAATACCACTTTGGGAAAACAACATCTTAAATTCGGTTAATATAAAATCCACTTACTAAGAGTGAAAAGAAAATCAGAAAGCCTCTCATAAATTTTTACTTTGAATTGGAGATTATAAGTGAGTTTTTTAAACCTATATATGGATGTGGAATCTAACAATCTTATTCTGACATAATGTGACAAATTAGAAGTTCACTATAAATTTATCCATCTCAAAACATAAAATTCATGATCAGATAAAGGGCCACAAATTGAAATGATGTAAAACTACAAGGATAAAATTATTGTAAAAAATTATTTTTCATATATTTTAGTCATTATTTTTACATATATATAATAAATTACATTTAATGTAATAATATTAATATCATCAATTGTTTATGATTCAATATATTTTCACATCATCCCTTACCCGAGTAAATAAATGTTCAAGAAGATTTTTTCATACGTGAAGTACATTTATCAAATAATATTGACCACAAGGCATTCATCCATTCTATAAATTTTTATCAAATATATAATGGTAATCTCATGTGGTCCAATATGTTAAAATATATTTTAACCACCAACAATTATATCCAATTCTGAATATAATCCCCTACATATGTAGTTAACATAAGACACCTTCAACATACTTGTATCTAAATTAAATGTACATAAATTTAAATATAAGGTCAGTAAATTACCAAAATCAAAATAACATTATATTTCATCAAATAACTATGGGTTTTTTCATATTAATGTATCCATTATATGTATAACATGATCACTATCAAACTATAATGAAATCTCACATTCTTCCAAAAATAAAATCCCATGTGGTTGAATATATTCCTTAAATCGAAATGTATATTATACTACATCTAACATATAATTAATAACCAATTACATGATCATTAATACTTTCCCATTCTCACAATTTTATCATTATTATCTCTAAATTAGTAACATAATAAGTTTCTCATTTATCCAAATAATAATTTTTTCCATGAATGTATACTTTACACTGAAACACATTCCTTGTACAATTAAAAAAACTCATTAAAAAAAATTAATGTAAAATTAATGATATACAATCCTTAATTATTTTATAATTTAGATAACTAATAAATCATTCGTAAAATAGAAAAATAATATAATTATTAAATTGAAATACACGCACATTAATAATTCATCATAATTTGTGGTAATAAAATAATCTAGACCATGATTCATTATCTTGTTTTATAGTATACTTTGTTCACAGATGATAAATTGATCATTGTTGTGACCAATCTCCCTTAGGTTCAAGAATTTTACATTGGAATCCGTTTAATGTACATATAATTTAACTGAATTTTTTGTATTATTTTGGTCTATGATAAGGATTATTTTTGGTACCTATCAATTATAAAGTATGTTATTATGAGTCCTAGTGATCCTAGAATGAATTTTTTAAATTTTTTAAATATATTAATTAGACGACGTTGGTAGTTTTCTATAAATTTTGGAAAAAATTAAAAATTAGTTCTTGGATTAGAAATCTAATGTAACCATTGTGTTCTAAAACTGAGGTTAACACCAGGAACATCTGATCATTATTCAGCAATGGTCATTTGTAGAAAATTCATCACGGGAACAAAATAATAACAAACAAATAAAATAATTTTATTTTATAGTGTTGAAGATATAATTGACAAATATTTATATATATGATTATGGAAAATTTCTATTGTTTGCGACATAACCCTAGAAACATTGGAGAGAACATGGTAGATCATGGAGTAATATACCTTTGGTGAATGATGGCATATTTTTTTATCAATGTTAAATACACATTGGATTCGACATATAATTCCAAAAATAGTAATGAAATGTCGTTCTCCATCAATGATTGAACTAAATTGAGGTATCATGTTTGTCTTGGATTTTTTCCCCATTAATTATTTCTTTGATTAACATTGACCAATCAATGAACATATTGATCTCTATGACGATCATCTTGCATGATCGATTAGATATAACAGCATTTGGTTTAATTTTATTTTTCATTAATTATGGATTCATCAATTGTCATTATAAATGAAATGATATGATATCAAAACAAATAATTATATATGTATATTCCAAATTTTTTATTCTATTCTTTTTTCTATAGATTCACTATTCATCCTAGGAATTCTTTGTTTCCCATAGTTCCATTTTTTATCAAACAATCGATTAGAGTGAAGTCAATACATGGTGAAATGTTCAAAAATCATAGATCTATGATTGGAATGACATGGCGATGGTCTGATGACTGATGTGGTGATGAATCACATGACGATTACTACCTAATTTTGTGTTATTCTGTACATAGCAATGAACAATGACGATCTCATTTTCCAAAGTGATAAAATGCCTAAATCTTGCTGATTCACAGTTGGAATGACATGATGAGGGAATATCATTATATATTTTTTGAATAAGTGGATATATAAAATGAAGAGGAATTGGTGGGACGTGTTGAGGAAGATTATGAGAGTCTAGAAAAACATGCAGAACAAGGCATGTAAATTAGGTATACACGATTTGTGGGCCCCATATACAGTTGATAGGGTTTCAGGTAGGAAATAAGTATCATACATTGTGTGTCATCGCCTATACATATTTTGACCTCAACTCGAATACTCTAAGTGCACATTGTATAGTACACAGACATATGTTAATGAACATAGTTTTCCTAAAAGTCATGTAATCCCCCCCAAATACATTGGTTGGAACAAATACTGGGTTAGAACCCTATAGTAGCCAAAGGGTAAAATAAACATGATTCTTAAATGGTGTGTACTACTACATGGAAATGGTTTTATGAATCATGCTTCTTACACAGGAAAGACATGGGTTTGAGGGAAATGACTTGTAACCCTTATAAATTCAATGTACACTTTTCAAAATTCATGGAATCATTTATCCACCACATCATGGTCAAGATTCATTAGGGTTCAATAGCCTTTTACATTTGTCGATGATTGGTATAGTATCATCTCATACTCCTAGAAAAATGATCCCAATATCATGAAATCATGTATAGAATCATTGGAGTCCATATTAGAGGCATAGAGTGACATCCTCTATTCATCTTCATACCCTAGGTGGATTTCAAGGTATCAACTTGACCAACACTACTTGGGAACATATAATCCTGTTTTTGGTTTAATATATATCTATTTTTTGGTATAAACTAATATATATGGTAGTGATCCTGATATTAGTATCATATCTCTTTGAACTATCAACATTTTCCTTATTATGACCATGGCTAATAATAAGTACATCTCAGACGGACATCATTATGGGAATCAGTGTCAACTGTTCATTTTCCTGGATGAATACTTCATGGAATCATAGATGAAGAATCCTAGGATGGTTAACTATTGTTTTAGATTACCTCTAGACATCCTTTCATTCTTGGATATATCAGTATATTCATGTTATAGGTGTTGTTTAGCATTAACCCTATAGATCTGACACTACCTTAATTTTTCATTTGGTTTGTGGTTTTGTGGATTCATAGTGAGGTTTTTTATAATCACCCATACACTATCATTTACCATATGTTTTAGGAATTATTAATATGAGTTTCCTTTTAATAGGGTCCTAGGAAAACCATGACTAAATAGTTCTTAGTGAGACTATGAATAATGAGGTGACTTCCTACATCTCTTAGTCAATAGTAATAGAACCTTAACATTCAGGTTTGACCATGGTTATAGACACTTTGTAGTGTGATTTTATTTGGCCTTGTTTCTTTCAATTAGTTACTTTTGTACTCTAGTTGTGGGATATGTATTTATGGATTAAATGGTTTCATAGTTTTTTTACATTTCATCATGTTGTGGTATTGGATATGTTTTCTATTGTAAAAGTACATAGGAGACGCCTAACATGTTTTTGAAATAAATACATGATGATTGTCACCTACCCCTATACTATATAAGGATGGATTTGGTAGTCCCTGCAAATTCCCCATTGGTACGGGTTGTTAATGATCGGGATTAGAGGTGGTTGATTCTATCTTAGGACCAAGAGTCTATTGGATCGGGTTAGGAAATAATGTCATATTTTTTGAGTTCAACATTTTAGCCAGAGACATCATTTTTGGTTTAGAAACCTAATTATCCTTAAAAAAAGACATGGATCGCCTTTTTTATGACTATATACAAGATAACATTGGTTGCATCAAAAACAATCGTACCCGTATCATATAATAATTAGTGGTGTTTCACTGCCATTATTGAGTTATCTCTCCATTTATACCGATTTTACAAGGTTCATAATGATTAATTTTGGGATTCATCCTGGACATATACCATCTATGATTCAGCTTTTTGATCACGAGGATGATCCCCTTGGTGACAGGTTGCAATTTAGGGACTAGATCCTATGATGTTTCATCTATGTGGTTCACTATCCATATTACCTAAAGAGAAGAAAGTGGTACCAATAGTACTAGAGGATGTGTTGAGATGTTTGAGCACACATCATGAGTTTTAGTGATATAGACCCCTCTGGTTCTGAGGTGGGTACAATCCAATGTTTGATGAGGACTGGTTTGAGGTTGTGACCAACATTTTATTCCAAGCCAAGACACTGGAAAATCTGATGGTGTTCCTATAAAAGATCCATCGTCATGTCTTAGTACGGAGCTAATGGGGATTATTTACCATATATTACAAGGGGATGACTCATTCATGGATATTATTAATGTGACTTTTAAAATAAGATTTATCACCTAAAACACAAAGGGTTATACATATCTATGAGATACAGAAGTTCTAGGAAGGTGGAATGATAGTGGTTGAGTATTCATCTAGGTTTACCAAAGTCTCCAGCTACATTATGGATATAGTTTGAGATTTGTTTTTAGGGATAAAACCATTGAGAAACACAATTATAAATACATCCATGCTATTTTTATCCATATTTTCATTCCTACATATGCTGGGGTTCTAGAGAGAATTCTTGTGGATAGTTTTTTCTTGGTTGATTAGTTATAATTTTCAGTTGTTTGTAGTGGCCATGCTGGAGTAGAGACCATAGTACTAGGGAACCAAATTAAGTCTCAGGAACATTGAAGTGGGTGAAATAATAGAATAAGTTCCTTGTATAGAGGATCTATAGTTTAGGGCTCATATAGGGGGTCTGGTCATCTGAGTGATATATTCCTCTATAAATGTGATGCAATGGGGAATCTCACACGATATTGTCTAATATTCAATAAAAATTATATAATAACCATAGATGGGATACATAGGCAGAGAAAAGAGTGGGATATGGATGGTATGAAGGGTTGAAGACATGTAAATGGAGTAGGGAGAGAATCATGAGGGGGCCAATGTTTTGATATGTTACCCCCACCACACCTAGGTAGTTTGAACTAGGTTTATGGTGATGGAGAAGGGGGAGGGGAGTACTACATGCGGTCAAAGATTATGACATGGAGGATCTGAATTTTTTTTGATGAATGTTAATTATATTTTAATCTATAGATATTGTACAAATAGACATAGAGGATATTAATTATTAAACTATCCTATATCTAGTTGGGGACATATAGATTCTAGTTGTACCACTGACTCACCCCATATGATTGGAGAATCATTCAATAAAAGACTCAACGATCACACATTTCAAACCTAATTGTTACCAAACTCTTGTAGGTGAGAGTATAATTTTGGATCTATAGGTAGCATCGTTGAGACCTTAAGATATCATTCTTGTTATGGATTGGTTATCTATAGTCCATGATAACATTGACTATTTTAGGTAAAGGGAGTCATGTGTCCACAATGTCAAAACCAGGTTTTCTTTTTCCAGTGAAGATGAAATATAGGAATCATAGGATGAACTCATTCATATGAGGATGAATCTGATTACTCATCAGTTCATTAGACTATCCCTTGGTGAATTTGATTTTATGAGTTTCCATTTTCTTTCATGGGTGGTGATGTATAAGGATTTCTTCCTAGATGATTTTCCATATTTTCCTCTTTAATGTGTGATAGGCTACACAATTGATATACACCCTTGGAAAACAATGATATGATAACAATCAAATTGAATTCCTCCTACAAATAATTGGTAGGTTATGGTATAGTTATTGGATGCGTAGATGAATGTATTTGTAAATCCAAATGCTCAACCCTTTTCCTCAACAGTTTTTATTTAAATAATGGTTAAGGATATCTTTTGGTTGTGTGTGGACTATCAATGCATGAGTCCTGTGAATGTGAAGAAATAATATCCACCACATAGGTTTGATGACCACATAGATTATTTTAGAAGGGAGTTATGGTACCCTAATGGTGACCTTAGACTAGTCATTCTACATATGAAAGTAAGGGTCATGTATATAAGGAAGAAAACATTCAGATGTCACTATAGTCACTATTATTACCTACTGTTTCTATTTGTAGGGACATATGTACCAGAAGTATTCATGGGACTCATTAACTAGATAATACATCCATATAAAGAATTGTTTATGGTATTCTTCATTGATGATGTCTTTATGTACTCGATGTTTGAGGAGAGTCATGCGGGAAAATTGAAGATGTTCTGGGCATAATCATTGATCAACATATTTAGAAAAATTCCATGAAGATTATGTTAGGGATTATGGAGGTACAATTTCAATGACCTGTTATCTCAGAAAATAGAGTAGAATTAGATCAAAAAATTGGTCAAGGAATTGTTTTCATGGTAACCACCTATGAGTGTGAAAAATGTGTAGATTATAATTATATTGGAAGGCTATATTTAGATATTCTTACTTGATTTCACTCAAGTATCATCACCCATGATTGAGTAGGCTCAAAAGGGGAATCTATTCATGTTGAAAGTGAAGTGAGAGCATGATTTTTAGCTATTGATTATTGTTTTGATGAGTAAACCCATTATGATATTTCCAAAATATGTTTTTGAGTAGATATTGTTCTATGATGAATCATGAACCAGGATTGGATGTGTTATGATGCAGAGGAATGACTTTTACATGAGCAGAACTATGAGACTCATGATATAGATTTAGCTATTGTAGTGTTTGATTTTATGATGTTAGGACACTACCTAATGAGAGTCTTATTTATCACCTACATTGATCACAAGAGTCTCATCTACATCAACTTTTATAAGGATCTAATCTCGTGATCGAGGTGATCTATATATTATATCATGGATTATGATTATGAAATTTTATATACACATGTATAGTGGAGTGTTCTAAAAGATTCTCTAAGTATGAGATCATGTTTATAATTAAAAAAGATGTGTTAGAGATGTTGGAATCATTTCATCTACCTATTAATGATGGAAAATGGGAATATTAGCTCTAATCAATGGTTGTTACACATCATATCCTATAGCGAGTAGGCAAGGAACAAGTTGGGTATATCAAATTTGATTCACTTTTTAACTAGATATCCACTGGAAATACTCTAGCTAAATATTATAAAGGTGGGGAGAAAGTAATTCTTTTCAGAGGATGCATGATGGAACCATCATTATTGTAGGAGTATGTTTATATTTTTATTAATACTTATTCTTTCTAATATATAAATTTATGGAAAAAAATTTCCAAGACCTCCTATATAAATTTTTATGTCCATGGATGAAGAATATAGTTTTAGTTTGTGTATCTCAATTTATTACATGTCAGAAATTAAAGGATATGAACAAAGTTCAAGTGGGTTTGGAACAAATACGTATGGTTACATAATTGATGTATTATGGGATATCTGTAATCTTCATGATTGGTTTACCACGTAATTCTTGTGGGATGTGATTTTATTAGGGTTAAAATAACCCAACTCACCATGTCAGCCCACATCCTAGATATATGTTACTAGATTTAAAATGATATCTTGAGACACAAATATGTGTAGATGATAGTTTATCTCCATGGAGCCTATTGATTATTGTTTTTTATCATGATCCCCTTTTTATAGCGTGATTGTTGAAGGTATTATAGGAGGTGTTTGGGAATGATTTCCACTTGACCACAATGCTCCACCTCACAAACCGAAGGCCAGTTTGAGCAGACCATTCATATTATAGATGACATGTTGAGTGAATAAATGTTTTAAATTAGATATAGTTGGGGGATCACATACTAATTTTTTATTTTGTGTTAAAAAACAACTGTAATTCCAGCAATGCAATGGCGCAATATGATGTCTGTTACTATTAACCCTATAGGTGAGCAATTAGTTGAACTGACCTAGGAATGTAAGAACCTCAGGGAACTCAATTAGTGTGATATACAATATTTAAGGTTGAGGTCATCGATGAGGATATGAATACAACAATGAGACATCATCAATCTTATACTCATAGGAAATAATGACCTAATCTATTTTAGAAAGGTCACATAGTGTTACTATGGGTATCAACTCAATGTAGATAAAAAATATTATCCCATGATGGAAATCTGTCTCCAAGGATCATCAACCCCATACAGATACTACATAGATTTAGAGAGGTGTAATACCACATATTTCTAACATCGCATTTAGAATGGGTACACGACATCTACCATGGGTCACAATTGAGGTGGTACTTTCAGGACTGATCACATGTTATCAACTAGGCTAAGGTGGACCATTAATATGGAAAGAACATTACTAAGTAACAATTAGAGAATGGTTATGTATGAGAGAGGATCCTACCTAGGAGATATATTACTTTATTGTATATATGATGGACGCATGATAATCTTAAAGAGGTAACCTGCAAGCACGAGTCAAATATTCATTCTCAGTACCCAAACCAGTTTGACTATCCCTTGTTTTGTAAGGTGGGGGCTGTAAATCCCTAGGTCAGGGAGAATATAATTTCTTATATTTTCTATGTAATATATCTGATAGTATATGGGATATTTTTGAGATCGTGAACTGAGAAAGAATGAACTTCTACGTCCATTCCTTCATGAAGTAAATGTTTCAAATTTATTAAATGTAGTAAATATCATGAATGTATTATTTTCTGGAAAAAGTGTAATAATTCCTTACGGGATGGTGGATCATAAATAAAATGGTACCACATACTCCATAACTCAATGTTCACACTATTATTCACAAAAAATTAATACTCAGGGGTCATTTTTGTAATGTCATAATGAGGGTTAAAAGACAAACAATAATAAAATAAACATATTTAATTTTGAATTTATGATGTAGTGATTGACATGTCCATAAATAGAAGATTTTGTTGAATTTATATGTTTATCCAAATAACATCGGAAAAACAAGAATATCATTGGTGTTATCTATGAGGATCCACTCTCAATAAAATGATGACGAGTTGTGGAATGATTATCCTTGAACATCATGTTTGAATTATATAGTTGAGTATGAAGATGCATCATTATTCCATGGTGATCAAACTGAGCCGATGTAGGGTTTGAATTTTTATTTCTTACTCCTTGTTGAACTCTAAATAGAATGCTATATAATCAATGATTAGATTGATCCATGGATTGATAATATTTTAATATAGGTCCGATTTATCACATTACTGGATAATATTATTTTTCATTAATTATTGATACATTGAATTTAGTTATATTAACGATGAACTAATGTCAACACACACATTTATCGAGGTCCATTTTACTTGATCTATTTTTTTCATTTCTCACATTATTAAATGTTCATCATGGACCATATTTTCTATAAAATGGATCAATATTTTACTGAAAATTTGACCATTTCATACTCATTTCATGGAGAATGAATATTAAATTGTAGATCTGGGATCGTCACGAAATAAATGTGGTCTTTCAATTGAAGGGGTGAAGAATAGAAATAAGTTTGATACCTGATTTTATCAACTATGGGGATATTTAAAGAATTATTAAGATAAAATAAATTAAATGGATTAATGGAAAAAATTCAATTGATTTAGTGTTGGAATGAAATGAGGAGGCTTGACCTATAGTTTTTCACCATGGAGACAGTCAGATGTAAGTATGAAGAATCATCTTGACCCGCAGAAGATGAATTTTTGATTCTGTAAAAATATATTTAGCAATAAATGTTTATAGGTTTTACATGACTATGGCCCCCTGATAAGTGGATAGGGTGTTGTATATGTGAAAACTGTCACGTGACTTGTGGGTTGGGCTACATTTTGAGTGACCTCTCCCCAGATACTCACTGTGTAGTTTGTGAAGTACATAGACAGAGGTCAGAATACAAGGGTACCCTACATGGAATGAAATCACCCACAAAGACATGGTTTGAACTATGTACACAGAATGAGTATTGTACTAAAACACGTGTATATTACACGTTATTCCTACATTTCAGGTACAACTACACATACATGGTTTTATGACATGTTTTGTTTACCTGGGTAGGACCGAGGGTCATGTGACACGACATGTAACCATTCTAAACAATGTTTAATGTTTTCTTCATGGAATGAATCTATTTTTCACCATATCATTGATAAGAGTAGTTATGTATTCATCCGATTATATTTTCCCTAATGGTTCTTATAGTATCATTTCATAATCATTCGATAAATATCCAATCACTCTAATTTCTTGTATAGAGTCTTTAGAATCCCTGCATGAGGTGAAATGTGAGATCCTCTATTCATATTTGTTCCCTAAGTGGAATTAATTATATCTACATGACCAATAATACATAGGCATTGATCCTACATATATATGGTTAATCTAGATTGATTTGTTTTTTCACCCTATTTCCCTCGCTGTGATCCTCTTCTTAGTATCCTATCTCTTCATACTATTAGCATATTCTTTATTATAAAGAGACTAAATGAGTAGTACCTCTTGGATGGATGTCATCAATGATATCAGACTCAGGGTGTGATATCTCATACTAGTTCTTTGTTAAATTATCAAGGTGAAATTCTTGGTTGGTGTACTATGGCTTGGGATTACCTCTAGATGGTTTGTCTCTATTGAGTATGTCTATATATTCTTGTTATCTATTATACAGACAAAAACTGTGTAGAGATTCATTTAATTTTATTTGATTTATGATTTGGGGTTTTGGGGGGTTTAATTTTGTATTGTTATAGTCTCCCTTACATGGGATTTTTCGGCAAGTGTCATATTATATGAATAAGGTCAAAAATTTGATAGAGTCCAAGTCAGAACATGACCAGACGGTGCTATGTGAGACCTGATAGATTGAGGTGTTTTTTGGCTTGCAAATAGTCGTTCCAATAAATTTACATTTAGTTTGGACTTTTATTATAGAGACATTGTGGTGGGATTTTATTTTTCCATATTTAATTTCCTTTACTTCATATCATACTATTGTTTTGGATTATAGATTTAAGCAGGTATTATTTTTTTCGTTGTATTTACATTTCATAAATTTTGTGCTTGGATATGTGTGTGTGGGTATAGGTATATATGAAATTCCTACCAAGATAATGACATCCCTTTTCTGTGATAGTCACCAACCTATTGCCTATTGGAGTAAGGCATGGGGAAAACCCCCACATGCCCCACTAGGACCGGTATTGACATTGTTATTCAATAAAAAAAATGGTGTCATTTATCCCCACATATTTAAAAAACTATTAATCCATTTTATCATGTAACAGAGTTTTTATTTCCAATTTTTTCTCATGGAGGAAAATAATTAGTTTACATATTCCATTTATATACCTTTTCCTATCAATCTTCTTCTTCTCATTCATCCTTTTCAAGTGATATGTAATGTATAATTCTTTCCCTTCATTTTTGGAGAATGATATTATATCCTTATATGATAACAATTATTGGTGAAATCCTTTCCATTGATTAATTATTTTAATCTCATATTATATCATATCATTCTTACAATTAATTTCATTTTCATTGGTGAGGTTCACATTCCATTCGTTAGAAGACATTACATAATGATGCCATATAATATATTGTATTATATATATATTTTAAAATTAATGTATATAATCAATAAAATTTATATAATTAACATTAATTGAAAAAATTATGCTAAACTAATCTCATAATAATTAAAATGGTTTGTTTGGAATATTATTTTGTTATTATCACCAACATATATCATATGGTTATGTTACAAAATCTATGGTTTCTTAAATTTAGTTCCCAAGGATTACACTAAACCTTAATTTGATAATAAGTATAAATAATGAAACCCCAATATACTAGAGTAATTGGATACTCATTAAATTTTCATAAGATACAAACAATCTATCACTGAATGTTCGAATTGTTTAATTTATTCGTAATATTAGATACATACTTTATCCTAACATTACATTTGAAAATATCAAGTATATCACATGAAAATTGTTTCATAACACAGTTATTTATTTATCTTATACATCTATATCTACCATAATAAAATTAAAGGAATCGTATAGAAAAATCATACACAAGAAAGGGGTTCAATTAGATACTCGGTATGGGTAGGTTTATAATGAATCTTATCATAAACCAAAAATAACTATTATAGAGTTTTGAATAACATAAACTAGATCCACTAAATCAATAACATGATAAATATATGGACAAGATAGTATATTATTAAATAATATCATATAAATAATCACAATATCTATTAACCATAACATTAATTTTTCAACAATCAATATATCACTTGGAAATGTAATTATAATCTCATAATGTTGGAATACATAATTTAAGACATCTAAAATATACTATAAATAATTCATTCCAATATTCTAATATTAGAAAGGATTCATTCCATAAATCTAATAATATCATGTATACATGCCAAAAATATTATACTATCAAGGATTCCTACCATGAATATAATATTTTAAAGTTCTTATCAGTACTTATATGTCATGATGATCGATTTAATTCATGAATCAATATTTCTTATCTAATTAAAAACTATCTGTCATAGTAAAAATATTCATTAGAAATATCTATAGTATTAAATTTCAAAATGATCATAAAAAAATCAAATAATTAATAAGGTTGATAAAAAAACATCATATTTAAATTGTAAAAAAAATAAATAATTTGGATTCAGTAATTTAGTTGTAAATATATAATTTAAATAATTCATTAGGATAAATTTTTTACGTTGAAATTTAATTATAAAAATTTAACATTCAAAAAATATCCTAAATATAATTTTCATTTAATTGAATCTTTTAATATTATAAAATATGATTTAATATATTTATGTAGATATGATTGATTTAAATTCACATCATGACATCCATGATAATTGAAATATTACTTTACCATTTTTCAAAAATAAAATCATATGTTTTTTTTAAAATGAGTGCAAATTCCATTGAAAATATTTTGTGAAAATTTAATAATGTCAAATAAAATTACATTAAACCATTTTTATGAATATTTAAATTATTTTGAAAATTATTTTGGAAAATATTTAATTAAGGATAAATATTCTATAGTAGAAACCTAATCATAAACAATCCTTATTAATGATGAGATTATAAAATAAAACCATACAACATTATAATCAATTAATTCCAATGCCCCATGAAATAAATAACATGAAGAGAAATTTCATATATAATTATGAAAAATATATTTGGGTTATAAAATATAAAATTTTCAATAATAAACCACACAAATGGAATAAATTATCAATATGATATATGTAACAGGAAAGTAAAAAATGAGATGAGAAACCCTTAACTTGCACTTACATTTAGTTGAACGTTCTTTAACACTAAATTTAATGGTTCAAATATTTTTTTTATTATTGAACCAATTAAATATTTAAAATATCGTATATAATACTATTATATCATTTTATCACTCATTTTTTAATAATATTTTGTTATTATATTAATTTTAAGATTACAAACATTATTTTCCAATGCATGTTTGGTCATATAAGTCCCAGTTCATGTGTACATGATATAGTTCCATTATATATATATTTTAATTATGGAATTAGTTACAATATGTTTTTATATAATTTTTTTTCAATATTGAATGGAAAAAAATGGAAAATGATTTGCATAACAACATGGATACGGTTGGTTGTACGTATGCACAAGTGACGATATATTGTCCTCAATGATGAAATGGTATGGAAGTGGATTATATAAAAATAATTTAGGATTAAATATCAATTAAAATATAAAATATATATATCCATTATTTTAAGATTACAAACATTATTTTCCTATGCATGTTTTGTCATATATGTATCAGTTCATGTGTACATGATATAGTTCCATAATATATAGATTTTAATTATGGACCTAGTTATAATATATATTTATATAAATTTTTTTCAATATTGAATGGAAACAAAAAAGAAAATGAATCACATAACCTCATGGATACGGTAGGTTGTACGTATGCACAAGTGACGATATCTTGTCCTCAATGATGAAATGGTATGGATGTGGATTGTATAAAAATAATTTAGGATTAAATATCAATTAAAATATAATATATATAAATCCATTATTTTAATTAGTAAACCTATCCATGTATATTGCTGATGAAAAAAAATTAAATGACAATGTAGTGATAATACGTTGTACATACACAGACATGGTAGCTTTTTATTCAGAGGATGGATAAATGGTGGAATATAATTTATCAATTATCATAATTTATTCTCTCCAAATATATGAAACAATAGTTATTATTTCTGGAAGAAAAACACATTAATAGGAAGTGTGAATATAAATAAACATGAAGGAGTTGATAAAGATGACTAACTCTTTTTTTTTTGAATATTTCATTCAATATATGTTTAATAGATCTATTATTAATACATCAGAAGGACCAAAACCAAATTAAAATAAATTAGGTGTTTTATAAAAGAGTTTTTATTGGGTTTTTAGAGATTTATGACTACTATTGTTGTAAATAAGTGATGGAAAGAGTTCCCTATTATAAATATAGTGAGTGAACTTATGAAAAAAACTCAAAATAGTTAAATATAATAAAAAATCATATGAAAAAGACATAAATATGGCCTATAAATTATTAAGGGATAAAATTATAGATCATATTTTATCCCCATTGGGATTATTTTAATATTCTATTATTTTTATGTAATTTAATATTTTTTTGATAAAATATCATTATTTTTATATTTGGTACTATTCATTTAATTTGACATGAAAAACATTCTAAAAAAAGGGGAATTAGAATATAATGCATAAAAAATAGTGTAATATATCCTCTTGATCTATAAAATTCATTATTCAGATTAACCTATCTTAAATATATAAAATTGGAATTTTTTATTATGAATTATTTAATTATAATGTTAATTAAATATATATTTTATTAGCATTAAGAAGGAAATTAAGGAAATTATATAATATATATAAAATATAAATTTCACTAATTATAAAAATTTCATTTTTATTAGAGTAGAAATTTTTTTTGTTTATATGTTTGTAATTTTCCTATGTGGGCTCATAATAGACATTAAATAATGTAATGGTGATATTTTGTAACTATTTTTTATTTAAAAAAAATACAATATGCTAGTTACATTGATGGAAGAGTGTCCTATTAAAAAATTCAACACCATGTTGAAAAGAAAATAATACTCTTCATCCAATATTATTTGGAATTTTTTGTTCATGGTTATACCTTTATCAGTTGGTTTTAACCCATATTTAATCCATTTAACTCATTCCATGATAGCATGATTTATTACTTTTTCAGGTTTATAATGTAACTATAAAAATGGAATAGTCAAATAAATGCATTATATATTAAAATTTTAACGTTATACTACTATTTTTTCAAAATTTATGATTTTTAAAAATTATGTATCATTTAATAAAATATTATTTATTTAAAAATTTCATTATTCCCAATATTGAGTCTATTCGTTACATTAACATTAAAAATGTTAATAAAACAATATATCTAAAAAACTCTTTTAATAAATACGTAGCATGTAATGATCACTTATAAATCTTATTTAAGATATTATTTATATAAAACAATATTTATTATATCATTCTAAATATTATTTTTTGGAATTTCCATTAATAAAATTATAACATTATCCCTATTGTTGAATCACTTATGATAATTAACCATTTACTAGAAATTAAATTTAAATTACCATGGTGAGGAGATATTTTTTCAATATAATATATATTTTTTACCATATAGTCTGAATTAATATATTATAAAAATTTTATAATTATTTAAAATATTATTTTCAATCATTAAATTTTCATGAAATAAAATATTATGAGGGGAATAAATTCATCTAGGTTGGTGTATGTTATCAAAGAATCATTGTAATAACTATTCATTGAAAAATAAATCATCCAATTAAATTATAATAAAAATTAAAATAATTTTATTGTCATTATCATAATTATATTTAACCATAATTAACTAATTTATAATTAAATATGAAAATAAAAATATTATTATATGTATTCATATAGTCCAAAATATAAAATTATAATATTTTATAAATTGTTTACATATGATTCCAAATATTTAATAAAATTTTATAATTAAATTCATAGAATTTGAAAATTTTAATATAATAACAATTCTATATTGTGGGTTAGAAAGCCATTTTTAATATGAAATTGTTAAATATTTTATAATGTTTTTGTATCTATATGGTCTATAAGAGGATTCAAATGACCGTAATTATATTAAATGATTTATAATTGATATACTATTATATTAACTCCCATTTAAATTATAATTTATCACTATAATTATTTTTTAAGAAATGTCATTTTTCTATCAAAATCCAATATTATTCAGAATTCACTATGAAATCAATATTTTTAGAAAAATACATAACATTAACCATATTATAATTTTGAAATTAAAATTTTTAAAATGACGATTATTTTTCTCAAAAAATAATGTATACATATGTAAAAAAATAGTTTTAATACAAGGGAAACAATTAAATATTGAAGAAATACCTTAAAAAAATACATATTTTCTGCTAAATATTGACATATTCTTATATCTTGACAAGAAAAAATTATAAGAATTATGAGAATTTTATTGAAGTTATTTTATATATATATATCATTAATATATATTCATATATACATCTATAAAACTTATTTACAAAATTATGTTATTAATATTCGCACATGCCAGTATAAGAGTGGGATTATATCAATTACATTTATGAAATAATATTTAGTTGCTCGATTAAACTATGGATTTTAATTAAATATAAATATATGAAGAGATTAAATTTAAACTTATAAATACCCTAAATTATTAGGTTGTTAAAGAAAATGATTTCTATTTTATCAATATAATGTTTAACATTGTAAATGGTTTTCATGATCAGGCTCTATTAATGACGAACAAATCATTGGAGAAGGAATGAATCCATAAAGACCATATGATCCATTAGTATTGTTATATATAAAAATATGTGAAACACTCCCTCAGCCAAACCTCTTCCAACTAATTTATTTAAGTCTCCCTAGAAAATTTGTGGTCTTTTGATGGAAAACATAGAGGCAACATAGTAGGACCAAATACTCACCATGTTCTATAGATATAATTATTATAATGGTATGTGAAAAATAATTTAAATTAACAATGAATGTTGGGTCCATTATCTGAAATTTAATTAATGGTACTAATCCCAATGAAATAAGTGTAATCACAACTTGTTCTTATCATAATATTGATTCTTTTTCACATACTTGATAAAAATTAATGTGATTAATAATTGAAATGATATAATCTAAAACTGAAATCAAGATCATATATGTGTTCATTCTATGGAAGTAAACAATAAAATTAAAATATGTGCCATGTTCATCAAAAAATATTATTAGAGATGACGCAATAAGGATATGGAATTTAGTGACAAATTTATATATTATGGATGCAGTATTTATTTGTCCCTTGAAATGTGTTTCATGTTATATTAATTCAAAATGTATTATACAAGATCCATAGTGAATGGATAAATACTCTTGGACACCAATAATTTGAAACGATGGGTGAAATGGAGACATGACGCCTCATTACATCCTTTTTATAATTTATATACCACATCATATCTTGAAAGAAATCACTAATAATTAATACAATGAAAATCATTCTTCGATTCCACTATGAAATGAATCCTCCCATTGAGACCACATATATGCAAAAATATGATCAGTGTTCCATATTATACCTTCCACTAATAAGATAATGTATATCGGAATAAACTATATTGGATTTTTAACATATTATGTGATACCTTATAATAATTAACTTATACAAATGAATGACCATATCTTGGATATAATAATAAATATCAGAGAAATAAAAACTATATTATACCTAATTCTAGAGGCTAATACAATAATCCATAATGATAAAACAGTATTGAATCAAAACAATCATTAAAAATCATTTTCAATGAACTGGTTTGAGAAGAAAACATAATATTAAATTTCAAATAATTATAAATTTATTAATATGTCTTGATGAAAACAACTCATGTCACTATTACATCACTAAACCAAGAACCTAATGAAACATCATGTCGACAAATTCCATCACCCAACATTCATTCATATACATAAGACATTAAATGTGTGGATGGAGACACTAATAAAAGGATGAGTATACATATACTTAATATCAATCCCTGAAAACCATAATGTAATATTTAGATGAATAGTATGATCAATTTATGATGTTCATATTTTGAGAATTAATAATTTAAAAAATACATGAATCAAATTTAAAGGACATAGATCGAGATATTTAGGAAAAATAATTTTTATCATATAAAAATATAAGATCAAGGCCCCTCAAAAATATTCTATAACATTTTCCAAAAAAATCATAAACAACATAGAATCATCCTTTGATGTGAAGATGAATTAAACACTTAGCGGTCATTAAAAATCAACTAGTAATACCAGAATAAGGATACAAACTAATATTTTATTTCATTATTCCAAAAAAATTATCAAAACAACCATGATGACCCTTATAATATAAATAATATAAAATACTAAAATAAAAAACCACAATATCTACCGTTTTGATAATATGTTTAGTATAATATCATCAAAAAAAACTTATCCATAGACCCATATTTAATGATTCTATATCATAGTTGTCATGAATTTTGAGATTTTAGGTTGTTAAAAAATAGTTAAATACATAAAAAAATATTCCTATTCATTGAAAAACAAACCATAAATATCATGAATTATTAGATACATATTGTATCTTCATTGAAAAATAATTATTTTATTGGGTAATTATTTCCCATTACATCATTTATCCACTATAAATTCATAATTTTTGAAAAGATTTTATATAAACCAAATTATACTCAAATAAAATTTATATCATTAATATAGGGTATATATATCACATCTCAAACACAAACCTAAAGATATCACAACACTAATAATTTATATGAAATAACATATAATGAACAACTAATTATTCAAACACACACTATTTGATTCTGATAATTTATGTTGTCATCAATAAAACTTACATTTTGATCCATAAGTATAACAACAATACTAGAAAAATCTACCAATCACAATGTCATGAATTCAATTTGAAATAGTTTATATTTATGATTTACCAAAACACATTTATTTGTATGTATATAAAAATAATATACAATACCAATTTTTGGAATGATCGAACATCATTATAACATAAATTCCATAAAAAATTTCACAGAGGTCAAATTATTCCTAATTTATAATGCTCTCATAATTGTATAAACGAAACACATTGATATTTCAATTCTTGGCGTCATAATAATTATATAATAATATATATTACAACATATTCATTAAATGTGTCATATAGAAGATAATAATTCAATTTAGGAAAACCCTATATATGAACTGAGATTATTCCCTTGGAAAACAGTACAAAAGAATAATGAATTCACAATAGTTTATAGTAGACATTAAAATATAACTATATAAGGGATGATGATAGGATTTAATCATAACATTACACAATATACTATCTTCTATGTTAATTAAAATAAATCATAATTCTTCTAATCCAATTAAGTGACCTAAGTTAGTGTCTCTTGTTAAAAAATATTACTGAAAAAATATTCATCATTTTATTAATAAAACATATAATTTTTATTCGAAATAAAATATCATAATCAGTATAATACATTAACAAAAATAATATTCTATTACAAAAAATAGATAGTATAGTACAAAAATGAAATATATAAACTCCCCAAAATATTAAAAATGGGATAAAATACTTTTTACCATAGTTGTGATACTGAATATTAGATATGATTTAATAAATATTTCTTGATGTCATATTTGGTACATCCAAACCATTAGAATTACACATAATACTATCATCTAACCAACTTTCAAATTTTTAGACCTATTGAAAATTATTAAAATTGGTAAAATGTTATGAAAATAAGCATCGTAAATATCGATCAACTCAATTCTTCCCAATTTTACTTATATATGGCATTACAAATATTAAAAATTTACAACAATAGAATAAATCTGACACCGATGACTTCATCAATATGGATGCTTTAGTATGAGATTTCCCATGATAACTATTAGATAAAATTGTGTTGCTCCCATCAAAAGTTCAATTATAATATAAATTTCTCTCTAACCAAGTAAAACTCTATATCATCCAAGTAACTAATGATTCTAATAGATCACAATCCAATCATATATTATCACTCATGTGGACTAACATAAATAATGTATTTGGAAGAAATTATATCCTAGATCATTTATAAAGAAAAACACATTAATAAAATTATCTCATGTTTGGTCCTGAGCATGTTGATATAATGAGGTTCTAGATCACTCTATGATCATCAAATATAATATAATAACCAATAATTGAACACTACCAATTTTTTTTAGGTAATATCAATATTTTGGGTAAATATGAACAAGTAAATCACATATAAATTACTTGGTAAATCAATATAATTATTCAATTTTATTATTCATATTCCTATGATTTAAATTTTTATCATTATTATTAGTAACTATAGTGATAAATATTGTGTCAATACATGTCGATGGAATTTCATTATGAGACTATTTATTAGAAATGCCATGTGAGTTGGGATTCAAAAGAAGGGAAAATGAAATTTTCATGATGTTTATAATTGTTTTAGGGTTTTCATTTAATTATTAAATGATCATTTAAATTATGTAATTAAATTACCAATGTATTAAGCTATTTAAATATTACATTTTCATTGAAATAAATGTTTTGTAAGGATAAATTTAATATGGGATTTACATTTACATGTCAAATCTCATGTTTTATATTTCCATAAGGGGAGGTCATACTAAAATATATTTGGATTATGTTGTAAAATATGTAAACGTAATATATTATGTTGGTAATATAAATGAAATTATGATGTCACATATATTGATGAATGTTATATTTTATAGAATATCTGTTTGATTTACTCATTATTTAATAAATCTTAAACTATTAATTTATTAAATTATTTATAGAATTATTACATTATTAAGAGTAAAAATTAAATTTAATTATGTTTACATCATATCACATAACTAGCTAAATCTAAATCAATTGATTACTGATGAAAATTTGAGACTGATACTATGGATAGTGGAAAGAGTGATTCATAGTAACTTAGGCATGAGATGATTCATCTTTATGTAAAAATGAAATATGTGGGGGTAATACATGATCTTCTTAAACTTTATGTAATAATATATTTGATTTATAATTACACCAAATAGTCATTTTTTAATGATTAAGCATCTTATATTAGAATCTAATGAGGGATGACATTTCTGCAAAAATGTTAATTTTATTAAAAATGAGTCATCATAAACTATGAAGTTTCAAGCGTATAGGCCAGATGATTGAATTATATGATTTAATTAATGATAACATTTATGTAACAAAAAATTATTAATTCAACTTGTTGAATCGTAGAAATTAATACATTATCACGTATCACCAGATTCATGATCTAAGATGAATCATTCCCATTAACTCAATAATGTATTGTATCAAATATAAATGAATTTTTGAGGACCTGTAATCTTATGATCTAGGTTTGACATAACTAAAAAAATGAATTTCAATAATATTTCACTTTTATTGCATACTTTGATTATTACATATCTTTTATGATAGAGTTTGAAATATAAATTTATGAAATTAAAATCATATGAAAACCAATAGAAATATTTTAATTCCACAAATATTACCCTTGAATATTTATGAAATAGTTACCAATGATGTCTTTATATTGAAGACCAAAAATAAATAAACCATTTTTAGGTCATTGTGTCATGATTTTATTTTTAGATGGTTGATAGACGAATAAAAATAAGTTCTCTCATGTGAAAAAATATTAAAATATTTTCACCAATATTATATTACTATGTTTATGGAGTGATATGTAGAGGATATTGTTAGTATTTCTACACCTAATGTTTTTTTCAACTCTGAAAACATTCATCATAAGATTAAAATACATATTTTCACGAAAACATATAGTTTTATACATTAGAGGATATATATATATATATATGTGTGTGATTATATATAATGATAATTTAATGGATGATTCAATGTAGTTGTCATTTTCTATACAATAAATCAAATCACAATTAAAAGATTTGTAATTGGAAATGTAAGAAAAAAATTAACCATCTTATATTAAAGATTATAAATTTATTGGTCAATCACTATATACAAATGATCATCATTAAATGAATAATATAATGTAGAATATATTGGTATAAAGTTTTTATGTTGTAAAAAGAAACTGATGGTTATAATATATATTCTTATTATCATATATATATAATTGATTATGTTGAAGAAACATTGTGATAAAATAATCATAGTTAGTCAATGTTGAGAACAACTTTAGTCATCCTTCTTGTGTGTGGATAATTATCTAGTGGTGGAACACCTTTTCACAAGTTTATAGAGGTCCAAAAATTTACTAATGTTAATATTATATATAACCCTTTCAAGAGAGGGTATATTGTACAAATAATAATATATAATGTTAAATATAATGATAGTTGATATGGGATTATGATGACATAAACCAAACCATTATGTCTGAATTTAACAACCCTTGTGGTAAATTGAAATTTATATTGATAATGAAATTATTATCTCATTAAATAGTCATCCCTAGATGGGAGTAGTATTCAAAAGTTGCAGGACCATGAATAAATATTGTTTTTGGCAATATTCTATTCATGTGTTGCATTATTAGAGGTCGAATGAGAATTCATTTCATGATCGATTCATCTTAACCATTATATATGAATATTTTTATAATGTGTTAATTAATAAAAGGAAAATGTAGTAAATTTTGGGTTCCATTATTTATCCCCTCCCACTGTTTCGTTTAATACAAATTTTTCTACATGTTGAATTTTGATATAATATATAATTTAGTAATATTTATTAATTAATATAATGAATTTTTTCATATATGTATATATATATTCCATATTGGAATTAAAATAATAATTTACTCTTGGTAAAGACTCTATATATATCACATCTATATAAAAAATGATGGTTTCCCAAAAAAAAGTGCTAAAAAGAAGATGAAAATAGAGGCAAAAATAATAAAATAAAAATATAAAATAAAAATTAATTACTACATTACACTAATCGATGTGGTTAGTAATTATTTACTATTTTTTGATAAACATCATTTTGATGTAGGATGAATATGTAATAAGTAATGAAAAAATATTTGGATACTAATATAGTCAATAATTTCTATGATAATATAATGAATTTTTGATAATTACCTTATTAATGTAGTCTCCTATATAATTGCTTTTGTAAAGGGGAATCATAGTCATGAAATAGAGAGAATGGAATGTAATAATCGAAGGGAAACTATATAGGCCACCAAATTATAGAGTATCCATATAATCCCACACCTTGTGGAATCTTGAAATGAAATATCATTTCATTGAAATTTAAATATGAATCTAATTGAATATTATTTATAAACAAAGGGTTGTGAGGTAGAAACATTTGAAATGATATTTATAGATGTAGGACATGAATTGTAATATGATCCAAAAGTTATAATGGATCTCAATAATGTAAAATTGTAAATTATATACAAGGGGACCAAACATGATAACAAATATTTTTAATAGATGGTCAATATATATAATGAGGAGTATTATTTAATCTATATTATATGAAAACATAGAATATTTTTTTATGAGGAGAAGAATAATCTCATTCTGATGTATCATGAGGTTGATAATAAATTGGTAAATCTATAAATAACTCATAATATTTTGTCATAGGATGGTAATGATTATTATATTTTTTTTACAACAAGAAATTATAAGTGAAATTCATGTTCTTGTAAGCATCATACAATTTGCGACAATACCATGAGGTTTTCCAATAATTAATTTCAATTCAATAAATAAAAAATGGTACTATACAAGCTAGTATATAATTATATTATTCAAATATAATTCCTAGATGATGTAGTAATTGAGGGAAAAATATAAAAAATTGATGATAATTGAATATAATATTTTTCCTCAATTTTAAGGCTTTCTAAATAAATATTTAGAATAGTTCGTTCACAAATTGAATCATTTATAGTTAAAAAACTATCATTCTTCATGTTAAAAAATATAATAATATATTATATTTTAAATAATAGAAATTTGTTTTTTGTTACTTTATTGTATTGAAATATTTTTAGAAAAAGTGTGTCAATTTTGGAAATAATATGAAATAATAATGAGATGAAGGATTTCTTATATTGGGGATAAGGATGACTAATAATTGAGAAAATCAAAATGTGATGAAATTTGATGTTGAAAATATGTTTGATATTGTATGATAATATTAATTAATTTTAATGAATTTTATTTGTTACAAATATTCATTATAGTGTGAAAAAATCATGTATAAACGTAAAATAAATAAAGAATGTAGTTGAAAAAAAATAGGTCTAACGATAATGAATATATGGAAATTGTGCTATGGGTGAATAAAAAATTAGTATGTTTCAAATATCAAATATCAGAGATGAAAAAACAAAAGAATAATTATAATGTTATAAGATAGGACAACACAATGAATCCTGAATAGAAGAATTGTATTTTTTATCAAATTAAGTTCATTAAATAAAATAGAATATTAATTGATATCATCCGAAATAATAGAACAAATCATTTTAAAGATTCAAAAAAAGTTGTATCACACTTTAAATAACATTTTAATATTTGTATAACTATTTTTGAAATGGAAATAAGAAAGGATAGATTACGAATTTGTGTAAGTGATACATCAATATATTTTATTTCAAAAGTAATTAAACATCATTATAGGTCTTAACAAATGAAACAATATGTGTCCTAGAACGGTGGAATTGGAGATGAAATATAGATGGAGATTACTCTATAGACAAGGTATCTAAGAACACTACAAAATAAAATCAATCAATTAATGTAAAAATTCTACATATACATACATTTTCAATAATGGAAAACAAAAATAGTATCTTCCCTAAAAAAAGTATAAATCATAAAAAATTACATAATTCAAAATTTAATGATATTATTATATATATTTGGTACAATAATTATTAATATGTCAATGGAATTGTGGAAATATTACACCACAATTAGAAGAGGATATCAAACTTCATATTAAAGATATGTCTATAAATCTGGAAGAGTTCAATATATATATTTTCTAATAAATTGAATATTTTCAATATTATGAATTACACATAATACTGTGATTTTATTTCATTACACTAAATGACGATTTTATCTTACAACACACATAACTGTGAGTTAAATTTAAATTATATATAACATTGATCTTATATATGATTTCACTAAAAAATCAGTTTTAAACTACAAATTCAATAATATTAATGTATTATTATTTAATATGATATTTATCATCTAAATATTTGATTTCTGTCTATGAATAACATTAAATAAATTATTATTATATAATTTTTACACATTTTTATAAAATGAAATATTTTGTGACTAATTAATTTTAAATAAAAATGAATCCATCTTAATATAAAGTATATTATATTTAGAAAAATAGTTTCTTAGGAAATAAAATATTTTTACTTAAATAAATCAAAAAGCACACATTGTTAATTTTATAAATTATATCATATTATGATATTATCAGTGAAATGTGTTTCAATAGTATTATGTTTTTTCAAGATAAATGTTAAAAATATATCAAATTTTATATTTAAAATATTATTTCTCTCAAAATAACTTTTTTTATAATTATTTTTATAATAATTATTATAAATTATTAAAAAAAATTATATATTTTTTTAAATATTAAATATTTATTAAAAAATTACCTTGGGCTGATTTATTGCTAATTCGTTAAGCTGTTATTATTGTAATTCAATATTCAAAAATGATATTTTGTATTACGCTATATAATTTATTATAAATCTATGAAATACGAAAAAAAATATTTCAATGACTATTTCAAAATGTAAAATATTTAATTTATACATGTTTTAATAAAATTTAGTTCAATTAAAGAATTTTAATAATGAATGTTGATAAAAATAATTTAAACATTTCAATATTTTGACGTAGAGAAACATACATTCTCATCATGTCTGAAAGATTTATTTCAAATTAACTTTTTCTATTAATTTAATGGAATTTGGAAAAATAAATTTTATATTTTTAATATTAATAATTTATTTTATCTTATAATTTAAATAAAATTATAATAATCAATTGTAACATCTGTAAAACCCTTTTTCCATATTGAAGCTAAAACTGTGTTTATCAATGGGATTAAATAAAAGTATATAGCTTACAAATTCCCCAAAAACATAATGATCCAATTTGGATGGAAAAACTAATACAATCTGTATTTTTATTCAAAAATGGATCATTGTGGAGGCTTCAGTAATATGTTAAATGTGGGAATCCCATATCATTTTAAAAAATTAAATTTATTCCACTCACATCACTAATAAAATCCTAGCCCATAAACTATCATATTAAGACATAAAAAACACGCTGTATTAAAAATGATCAACCAAAATATCATCCTTAATTCCCACATATAATCATAGAGACAGTAGTTATTTTATAAATTCAACCTATAGAGGATTTTGATGCAAACTAAAAGTGGTTTTCTGGAGATTATTTCATGTCTCTAATAAGGTGCTCACTTTAATTTATTTATATGCCTCTTTAAATAATTATTAATATCATATTATTTAATAATATTATCATTTACAATATTTGGAAATTTTATTATGTTAATTTAATAACTTAAATTCATCTCCTCTTCCATTATATCGTTTATGAAATCATAATTTTTAAATATGATCTTCTACCTGCTCAAAAATCCATGTTATTAGGTTTTAATAACCTAATAAATATTATAATTATTCGATGGATTTATTTATTAAATATAATATAAATTATATTTCAATGGTTATGAAATCAATATATGACATATTACTTCTCACATTTTAGTATGTTTGAATATGATAACATCATTCATGTGAATGGTGGAACACATCCTTGTGAAGAGATGTAATTAATTCATGATTTAAATGGATGGTAAGGAGGTTTTATTTAAGTAATATATATGATAAATAATATATAAAATTGATTATTTATTTGTAATAATTTTTTTTCTTTATTTAACTCTTTTTATTTCTCAAAATACTACGTGAACCTAGAATTTATAATAAACTAATAATAAGATTTCAGATGTAAATAAAATATGGTATAATATATATTTTTTTGTATTTAATATTTTTATAATAAAAATATAATAATATACAAAAGTTTGTAACATATATGATGGATGTCGAGAATTAAGGTAAGGTATTTCCACCTATTTTTCTATATTTGTGAGACAGAATTCATATTATCCAATTATTTCATTTATATTACCAGGATTGTATTTTTTGATTCTTATCATGAATATTATTTGGATTTACATATCAATTTTAATATATATATCTCATGTGGTTTGTAGTAAAATTGTAACTAAATAAGTAATGGATTGTTGAATCATTTTAACTTCCATGAGAAATATGTTATGTTATGGACCTATCATCATTAATTTGTTGTATATAAAAACAATTTTACATGTAATATGATGATTTTATAAATTATTAATAAAAATTATATTATTCTCTTAATGTTATTAAATTATGGGTTTTCCAATTTAGTTTTAAAAAAGTTGTGATTATTTTAGTTACATACTCATCATATTTTGAGATTTCTAATGAATATGTCTCCAATGATAAAATATTAATATATATCACTCCAAAAATTCACAAATTGTGTAGTTAAATATATTTTTCGTGAGAAAATAAATCCATTAATTTTTCTCTTTTTTTTATCATGAGTTTATAATAATTTTTTTATGATAAAATTTCTATATTTCCTCATTAGTTGAAAATATGTTTTTCATTAACAACAGTTTTTTTAAAAAATAAATATTTTTAAAAAAAATTAGAAAACATTTTTTACCCATGTTTCAAATATTTAAAAAAATTCAAATTTAATCTTCATTTCATATTCCAAATATGTTCAATTTTTTTTAATGAAAGTATAAATGAAATATTTTCGTTCACATATAAAAAAATGTATTGAATATTCCACAGTATTGAAATTAAAATGATTCAATGCATTAATTATTCGTATTCAATTTTATATTAAAATAAATTTATTTCCAACAAATGTTTTGAATTTTTTTATTAATGTTATTTGAAATTTATCATTATTTTCCTCATGAAATGATCCTTGTTTATTAGATTTCATAACATTTTTCCATATATGATGACATCCGTTAATGTAAATTATGATTTACAAGGGATATGATCCATGTATGCTACAATTATTCATTATTTTAATGGTTTGATTTTATAATGAATATATATATATATATATATGAAAAAACATTCTCCATGATATTTTATTCCATTATAAAATTAATATAGAAATATAATCATTTACTATGGTCTATACTATAATTAAATTATTAAATGATTATTAAACATATGTATTTCTCATTGGTTATTATGTGATATAATGCTTTTTATATCCATATTATTTCATGGGTTTTATATGAATCCATTTTTTTAACTTTATAAATAAAGAAACACTTTTTTCAACATGTCGTGGGTGGTCCTATATTTTCATAAATTTTATTAGGTAAAGATTTAAATATCCTTCGATAAATATGAATAAAATATAGACTGAACGTGGTTTAGAGAGGGTAATCATCCTCTAACATAATATAACGAGTGAATATTGATTAATTTTATGGTTTGAGATAAGGTAGATATTCAAAAATGATTCCCATGGTTGGGAAAATTGACAACAATGGGAATTTATTTCTATTATTATATGTATACTACCATTCAATGTCTCATTAAAATGTTATTCTCTCATGGATCATGTTCCTTGATTTCCTTATGATTCATGTATTATGAAATTGTAATATTTATTCCATGACAAAAGAATTTTTTTATATTATATGTATTTAATGTAATCATATTTTATTATAATGTTTTGATACTACTTGTTCATGTTATGATAAAATATTTTCATATCATATCCTTAGGAAGCATTTGATCACAACACCTCCACTGTTTCCTTTCACTAGGTTTTTAAGAATGGTTTTAAGTCAGTTATATAATCTAATAGTCTTTAACTAGATGATCATTATGGGGGTGCATGGAAGATCATTCAAAAAATAGGAAGTAAATTTATATTGTTTCCAGAGGCAGTAGTCCATTATGTTCATCAAGAATGTTTTTGGGTAATTTAATGAATACTATATATGGATGTAATACTTATTTATGATAACACTTGGAATTATTTATTTTGTATCTGAGGAATGTCTTATAGATTTTTTTTTAATGGAATGGACCCTCCTGGTCCATTAATTTTTCAATTTCTGGTGTTTGGGGCATCATGGGGACCATCAGAAACTCAATGAAGTGTTTTCCAAAAGGCAATTTTAATTAATGGAGGCACCGATGGGCATCAGTGGATCCAATGTGAATAAGTGGCATGGATTGGCCATCAATGGCATTGATGGGAAACAGTGATGGGGCATTCGTGATAGGGTGATGATGCCATGGTGTTAATGACTCAACCATCTATGAGTTATTTCCATCTTCTCCAAGGATTTTTAGTTTGGCTCCAGTAACACCTCTTTTGAAGTAAAAGTGTTTTGATACCCTTTTCACTGAACTTTTATGCCTTAAAATAATTTTTAAACTCCTCCATGAATCTATATACTGGTGAATTATCAAAATGCATGGCATTTTTCATTGAGGACACAAAATTTTCCACCTTTTCCAACCTCCAATGTTTTTTTATTTTTACCGCTATTAAATGTTTTTTCCAATTATAATGAAATATATAAACTCACCGCCATCATATGGTATATCTCCAACTTTTTATGTGAATTATAAAATCACAATTAATCCAAACTTCTGAACCTCCAAACCGAATTGTCGAGCCACGATCCAACTTTTGTGTACTTTGAAATCTTCTAATGGGTTTTAGGATCTGTCTTCTTTATATATCGTGATCCTCTCTTCCTTGTTCATTTTTGTTTCTATATGTTTACCTTGCCACACCATCCTGAGATAAATCCTGAGCTGGTTCGGAATCCCTTCCCACTCATCCATGGAGTTCTTTTTGTATGTGACATCTCAACAGTTCCTAGCGCCTGGAGAAAACGTCAATCCTTTATCATCCATGTTGGTGTTCTTCCTTACTCTCTCCTTACTGTACATTATGTTGGGTGGGAATGATGATGTTCTCATGAGAGATATATGAATCCAACATTAAAAATGATAATAAACAATCTTTTACAGAATTATGTGGTAGTAATTATTATGAAGATGTGGTATTTTAAACCTATTTTTATTTAGTGAATTTTATGGGCATTTGTCCACTCAAAGTCATCATCGTAGGCGGTCCTTTCATGTCCATTAATGAATATAAGTTTTTATAGATAATATTGTGATTGAATGACTATAACATGGAAACTAGTTAATCACATAAACATAGATGATTAAATTAATGGCCAATGAATAAGATCCCATGTATGATCATCCTGGTTAACCAAATTAGAAGAAAGAACATAATGAATAGTCTATGATAAATCTAAAAACATGTTTGATCTCATAGAGTGATATTCATGAGTTTTCTATTCAAATATTTTTGGGGTGATGTGGATAGGAATGGAATATCTGCTATATATATTTTGTTGATTTTTGATTTAGCGGCCATGTGGAAAAATTATGTTGGGGACTGGTTTTCTTCCAATACATCAAAAGATCTCATAAATCCATTTTTATGTTGTTATTTTAGAATAGAATTGGGTGTGATTGCATAAAACAATGCTTGCATGTTTTCCATCAACTATTGACTTGGCTTGAGGTTATGAATTTTAGTTTTCAGATTGTGAAATACTATTTTAAATGGGATCACATTAACATGATAATGAGAATGGGTCAAATGTGGGGATTGTTTTAGAGAAATGGGTTATGCTCTGAGTATAGATGTTGTGTACTTCTGCATGTAGGGATGTCAGTAAAAGATTTTCTGTAAGGGATGATGGTTGGTTTTATAATCCTTAGGTTGTGATGAGTGATTCATTACATATATGTAAAAAATTTAGTTTATCTATTTCTTATTTGCACCGCACCCATGTGGATAACATCATTCTGAACAGACTCATTTCACAGGGAGGGTGTTTTTTTCAACAATCCTATGGGTTGATGGTTATTTGTTGTGTTCTTCTCCCTATCCCAAGTACCCCAAGACTCATCAGACAGGTTTTTATTCCCTTTGATTATTTATGGCCAAGGAATCTTGGGGTAGGGTGTGTTTGGGTGGTTGTCCTAGGTGTGTGTAGGTAGGTTTGTTTCCCATGTGACTTCGGAATGATGCCCATGTGTTTCTGGGAATGGTAATGGTTTTACAGGCCTAGGTTTCCTCATTTGTGGCAATGATTTTTGTGGGCCAGGTCTCTACGGGCATGGTTATTAGTGGTTGTGGTGGCCCAAGTGTTTATTAGTAGGATAGATTTTTTGGTTTTGGATTTACCACGGGGTTATTGATGGTTTGGTAGTGGGACTATTGTAGACCTTGTGAGGGATGTCAGATGCAAAGGATGTGCTAAATAACTAGTGGGAATGCAGTGTGGGGTACCAAAATATCAATTTCATATACTATTACATTACCTAAATTGTGTTTTTTGGGGAGTGTTCCAGGGTGATTCTTAGACGATTGATTCCTTGTATGGTGTTATGGTAACATATATTTCCCAGGGGTCATTATAATGACTTCCATCTTCCGCATGAGATATTTTTTATTTCTCTACTAGGATTACCTATTTACTCACCCTATATTTATAAAACTGATTTCATTATTCTTGGAGAATTTTGTGGACCGTCCAAGACCATACTAGATCGGGCATCGGGAATATTTTCATTGATGCATTTATTTAATTTTGGTACATAATTTCAGTGTTTTCTTGTTCCTTGTGTCAATTCATTTTAAACAAGCATACAAGAATGTATTTTTTAGAATAACATTGAATTTATTTTTTTTTTGAAATTTTTGGGATTTAGCATCTTATCTCCTAGTATAGTTTAATGAAAAGGTGAATTCATTCCAAATTATTTGTGATTATTTACACTTTCTGAAAATCGACCCTCTTGGGCCTATTAAAGGAGTGACTCGAGGGAGGCCATTATCTCTTCTTCAACATGGAGAAAGAAATTCCTACTAGTTTTCTTTCCATTACCACAACATTAAGGAGGTGCATCATTACATTATGGTATCAGAGCTGATGGATGAGAGATATGATAGATTTTGGATTTAGGTACAGTTCAGATATCGTCGAATGGTAGGTATATAGTGATAAGAAATCTTGGTGTGTGGATTATGCTAGGGAAGACAGGCTAGGAAACATGATTTAAGGCCCCATTGATCTGATGGAAGGACTCTGGACCTACTAAACATCCTAGTGAGGCTGAAATATTTATAGGGTAGAGACCCTAGTAATGTTATATCCATCATAATGTCTTGTTTTCTAGTGTGTATTTGGTTTTTTTGGAATTTAAAATAAATAATAAAATTGACCATGTTAAAAGATGAATCTTCTACACTCTTCGAGCTTTGGAATTCATTTTTTCAGTTTTATCTATGGCGAAAAAATGAGTTCCACTACTATTGTGGGTAGTCGATGAACATAAAATTGATAAGGAAAATCAGTGGAGGGATGATTAAGAGTTGGATGACCACTATCTGAAATAAATTTGTTCCTTGTAGTGGAAGATTCTCAAAAAGTATGATTGCAACATCATAGACATGGAGACAGAGAGTTGGCACGAGGGAATGTTGATCGGTTTCAGCTTGATCTTGGCTCCGATAGAGTATTGGTTTTCTCTGTACTAGATTCAGATACTAGAGAAATTGGTTAGTGGTGTACACTCACTCTCGTTGTGAAGAAGGAACTTGAGCTTCCATGGATTGACTTCAAGAAGGAGTTCTGGAGAAATTCAGTTATTCGACAATATAGGTCTAAAAGAGTTAGAATCTGATTTCCCTTCATAAAGGTAGTATTATGTAATGGAAGATGGGGGATGAATTTTATGTATCTCCATCATTTCTCTCCAACTATCTTCATGGAAGAGGTGTCATAGGCAAGATGGTTAGACGAGGTTCTCTGAACGTCCATTCATTATGGTGTTACTCTAGTCACTATACAGACGAACATAGAGGTTCATAAGAAAGATGACGTGGTGTAGAGGATTCCAACACAGGGAGTTCTGTTGTGAGAGGGGAGATAATTGATTTCTTAAAAGGGGAAAGCCATCAAAAATAGGGAACCATCATTATAGCCTTCTAGGTTTTGGCCGACAGGGTGCGTGCCTTAGTATTTCCAGTTTAGTTCTCTCGGTTCTGGCCATTTATCCATGAGGCGAGGACAAAGATTATTTTTTTTGTGGATGTCTTGTGAATCCTAAGAATTAGTGACCAAACCAATTTTAGTACAGTGGGGGATGTCAGGTTCAGTTCCCACCATATCAGCACCTGTTGTTGGATAAACCTTTTCAGTAGCAGCACCTGGGAAGCGATCTCCCGCTCCACAAAGTGAAGATGGTTCCAGAGGAGTCTAAACTCATGGGGATCCTCAGGGAACTCAACTAGGTATTTTTCATAGAGGTGGAAAATTTCCAAGGGGAATAGTTGTTAGGTGTGGCTACTTTCACTCTGTATAGGAATAAATTCCAACATTTCCCTGGGTTAATCAAGGTACAGATTGATTATTTTTTACTCTTTCTTATTCATTGTTTTATTCGAGAGATTCACACTAAATTGATTCACACATTCAATCCCTTTCCATGGAACTATACGTATAGATTCTTTATATTCCCCAAATGTTGAGCATGCCGATGGGAGTTCAGACGAACATGTTTTCTATTTATCAAGGACATAGACTTATGTTGGGGACGAATAAATCCAGCGGGGATCTCCTTTTTCTAGAAATGAAGTATTGTGGTGAAATCCAAGGATTTTATTGGCCGTTTTCCATGCACGATGATATAAACTGCTTTTAGAGTTGTTTTGTGTTCTCATATATGGGTTGTTAGTGTGTAGATTTTGTTGGCGAGTGGGTTTTCTAGTAGGGATACCAACATATGGAGCCCCTTCATTCCTTATTTCCAAGCTACAGGTGGAATTGGAAAAATAAGAGATGGTGGATGTCACAGGATTTGTAAGTGAATTCCTAGACATCTTCCCCTAAGAGGTTTTGACTCTACCCCATCCATGTGATGTTCAGTTCAGGATAGAATTTATACCTGGTGCATGTCCAATTTTAATGGATAACTATACGATGGCACATTATAATGTGCGAGAGTTGAGTTTTCAAGTTGATGAACTAATGAAAAAAAGGTTTTATATATCCAATCATGTATTCATGGGGTTCTCTACTATTGTTCACAAAGAATGCAGATTGTGGTCTAAGGAGGTGAAAAGACTACCGAAAACTAGATCAGGTGATGGAAAAGAACCGTTACCCGCTAATGAGGATCAATGACCTTTTTCACCAGTAGAAGGGAGATGATTTTTTTATATGATCGACCTATGGTCCGAATATCACCAGTTGAGGGTGAATGATATTGACCTCTCAATGATTGATTTTTGATTTATGTATGGACACATTGATTTTTTTGTCACGTTTTTTGGTATTATGAACAAACCAGTTGTGTTCATGGGTCTCATAATCTCTTTTTTCTCTGAGTATATAGACTGTTTCATGATCTTTTTCATCAACAACATCGTGATCAACTCAACATCATAGGAGGATCACACCAAACATCTATGGAAAGTTTTATAGTTCCACTTACACCAACAGCTATAAATGAAGTTGTCAAAGTGCAATTTGTTGACACAAAAGAACCACTTCCTTGGATGAATGGTTTCCCAATATGGAATTTCAATAGACCCAGCGAATGTAAAAGTCTTTTTTATTTGGATTCACCCATGAATGTGGAATAGTTTCATTGTTTCATGGGACTGTAAGGTAACTACTGAAGGTTCGTACCCAAATTATCTCGAGTTGGAACACCGTTAATGGTGTAAAATAGAAAATACATGGCATTATTATGGGGTGAGAAGTGTCTAGAATAATTAATTTATCTAAAGGGGAACCTCGTTGGTACATCAGTGTGGAGGTTACTAGTGGAAGGGGTATAATATTATGTGTTCTGTGATTCTTCTAATCTCAGCATGGGTCTCTAATGAGGCATCAGTGGGGATTGATCTCATATAAGTATATTATGTAACATCTTAAAGTACATAAATATTCCACCCATGACCTAGAGATTGAAATGATTCTTTTCATGCTGAATTATTGGTGGAATTACCTGATTGGGGAATTCTACTTAGTCATCATAGATCACAAGATCTTGAGATATTTTATACTCTAGTGAAACCTAAATTTGCATCTGTGGAGGTGGATGGAGTTATTTGATGATTATGACTTCAAAAAATCCTACACCCCATGAAAGGGGAACATGGTGGTGAATTCCATGAGTAGGATGTCACCGAAGGTTATAGTTCAAGACTCAACTAATGTTGGGAATGAAATAGAGGAGTTGGATTCCTTACATATGGGAATGAGAGTAGGGGATGGAAGAGGTAGTCTATTTCAGATGACAGTGCAGTCTACCATTGTATAGTATGTGGAGTAATATTTGTGGGGATACTCATTTTATGACATTATCATGATTGTGTTATCCAGTGTTATGATTTTGAGGGAATGTTGGAGGATGGTAAGAATTAGATGCATTTCTACGTGAAGAGGGTTTTCCCAGTGAAAATTCACGAGGTATATCTCTGTAATATCTATAGGATAGCCCCATTGCTAAAACAAAGAGTTTCCAAAATGTTGTTGGGCTTTAGTGGTCAATTTTTATGTCCTGGAGTGATGTGGGAAGTTGAAGAGTTTGTGTAAAAGTGCCTTGTGTGATAGTTCGTGATGGATGAACACTGTGTTCCTAGTGGTCTGTTGCATCCAAAATACATTCTTGAGTAGAAGTGGGATGACGTCTCGATGGATTTCATTATTGGACTGTCCAAAAATGATGTAGGATGTGCTGCCATCTGGGTAGTGGAGGATCTGTTGATGAAAATAGTTATCTTCTTTTCCGTAATGTTGTCGAGCACTGTGTATTCCTTAACAAAGAAGTTTGTGGGTGATTTTTGGTGGATATATGGGATTACCAGATTGATCATTTTATGTATTGGGATATGAGCATTACATCATGAGTCTGAAAGGTTTTACCAAGTTCTTTTTTCACACTACATTGCCTCAGCACTACATTCCACCCTCAGATGTATGGGAATTAATAGAGTACCATCCTAATGTTGGAGGTTAAACTGTGAGAACATGTAATGGAATCCACAGGATCATGGGTACTGCACATTCCTCTAGTATAGTTTTACTACTATAATATATTTCATTATGACATTTTCATGGATATATTCGATGTCTTGTATGAGAGACTTTGTCATTCAACCTTGTGGTGAACTAGGTTTGGGGAGGTAGGTGATCTTGGCCCTGTGGTGGTGCAATGCACAACAAAGAAGGCTCAGCATGTGCCTGAGAGGATAAAGGTGGCATAGGACTAGAAGAAGTCGTACGTCAATTAAGGGACTCTCCCCAATGAAGAAATCCGATATTTGGGAGGGGGATTAATGGTTCTCCAAGATTTATCTAACCATTCAAGGTGTTGGGATGAGTTATTGTGGTGGAATATCTCTAGGCGTTACCACTTTTATTGGAGAGAATCCACAACGTTTTTTATAAAATTCATCATTGTGCATATCTACATGACGACTCCCACATAATCAATTAGGGAGGGATGGATATAGAGGATGGTGTGATGTTCATGGAGAGACTGTTGAGAATCGTGTATCATAAGGAGAAGGTGATTTTTATACAGGCCATTCCCTTGGTTCGTGTGTTTTGGTGGCATGGAGGAATCATGTATATTCCATGGGAGTGGTCATCACAAAGGTGTTCCCATTACCGAGAGTGGTTTAGAGTTGATTTTATGACCTTTTTGATGTTTTTACTTTTGTGATTGTCATTGATTTAAAGAATGACCTTGTTAACAATTATAATGGGATATTTCTTTTCTCTCTGAATGTGCATGAACTATCCTGACTATGTGGAGGGTATTACCTAATCCCTAATGAATACACATAAAAGTGGATGTGTTAATCCTCAGTGTGTGACTAAGTTCCTCCCAATGAGGAATGTTTCCTAACAAAGAGGAATGATCTCCATGACCCCTATGTCAGATATTGTGACCTTTTTGTTTTTGTGTTGTTTCATAAGGGAGAGGAGTGGTAGTGTTTCTTAATTTGTTCATGAGATAGTTGACAGATATATTCTCTTAGATGTTGTGTTTTTTTCCACATTTTGGACAAATCATGGATTGGTTCTTCCCTGAGAGTTTTCTTAAGTGGTGGTTCTTCAGAACCCAATTTTTTGTTAGGTTTACTCATGAATTATCATGGGAAAGAATAGTTTGAGATGTATCTCATGTAATGGATCCGACTCTCCTAGTCCATCAATTTGTCAAATTTATGGTGATTGGGGAATCCAGGAGACCATCGGTGACTCATTGAGGAGTTTCCAAAATTTTGAGATTGATCAACAGTGGAACCGATTAGTATTGGCGACATTATCATCATGGGTGGCACCATCAGCATTAATGGTGCTGATGGGCATCAGTGGGACTGATCAGCCATCGGTGGAACCAATAAGAAATAGTGCTATGGAATCAGTGTCATGGTTATGGTTCAAGGGCGTTGGTGACTCACCCATTGCTGATTCATATCTAGATTATCTGATACATTTCAGTTTTACTCCATTAACACATCTTTTGATGTAAAAGTGTTTTGATACCCATTTAAATTAATTTATGACCTATAAAATATGGTTTAATCCCCCAAGAGTTAGGAGACCTGTGAATTACAAATACGTGTGGAATTTTTCATCAGTGTCACACCCATTGAATCATTTTCAAACACCTTATGTATTTTCATTTTATCCATTGTGTCGTGTTTTTATCCATTTAAATGAATTCAAACAACTCACAGCCATCAGTTATTCTATCTCCACCAAATCTGAGGGGAATTATTTAATCTCAATTAATCCCAATTAGTGAAATCACTCAAACACATGGTCAACCCATTCTATTAATTTTATTTTTATCGAAATCATCTCCCTGATTTTAGGATCTGGCCTTTTATTATGTAGAGACCCTCTCATCTTTATTCCTTTCTATTTCTCTTAGTATGATTTTATAATTACACTAGAGATAAATTTTTCACCCCTGTGAATTCCATTCACACTCATCCTTGGAGTTCTTATGGAATTTACCACATCCCTAATTAATGGAGAAACTATAAAACATCCACCATTGATCATCTTTTTATGTGGTCCTTCTTTCATCTCTTTTTATTGACCATCATGCGGGGTGGGTATGATGATGTTCTCTCATGATGTAGATGAATACAACATTAAAAAAAATAGGCATTTAATGAATGAAGTAGTGGAATAAATGAAGGTTTTGTTTTATTTTATCCCATTTTTTGTGGGAATTTGTATGGGATTATGCCGACTAAAAATAATCATAGTGGGGTGTCCTTTTTTAAACAATAAGGAAGCTAAGATATTTTACATAATCTTCTGTTTGAATGACCGTATCATGGAAACTTGTTAAACAAGAAAAAAAGGTTGATTAAATGTATCATAGTTTAATAATTACACTTATGTGATAACCTCAATTAACGAAATGGGATTAAATATCTTAATGAATATTTTTGGATAAATCTGAAAACATATTCTGTTTATTATAGTGATATGAATGGTTGTTCTATTCCAATGTTTTTTCAGAGACATGGATTGAAGTGGAATATATGGTTGATATGATATTGGTATGTTAATCGGAGTTCATGTGGAGATGATATTTTGGGTCTTGGTTTGGATACGGTACATTGATAGATCTCACGGATCAAATTGGATATTGTTACATTACATGAGTTATGGGAGTTAATTCATAAAAACATTCTTTGTTATTTTTCTTCATTTTTTGTTCTGAAATGTGGTTATACCTATTACATTCCTAGTGGGGATGGAATAATTTATGTGGAGTTATTTTAATAGTAAAATGATAATGGGTACAATGGGGAGAATTTTTCCATGAAATGGGTTGGTCTCTAGTTATAGTTGTTTTGTACTTATGAATATAGTTATAACATCATGATTACATGTGTATCAGTAGGTTGTTGGTTTTATAACCCTTATGTTAGGATTACTTCTTGATTAGATATATGTTTAATATTTATTTATTGTGTTTCTTAAATGCACCCCATCCATGTTGAGAACATCGGGATGAATAGTCCCATTTCATTGGGAGTGTATTTATCGCACAATTTCTATAAGTGGATTTTTATTTCCTCCTTTTTTCTCAATTTCCATAGTAGTCCAATAATATTCGGGTTTTTACTCACAACCTATGGTTTTTATGGCCACAGAAGCTTCGAATAAGGTTTTTTGTGGGTGGCCCAATTGATTATGGATTGGATTGTTAACGAAGTGTATATGGGACGAGGCTTAGGATTCTTCGGTCGTGGAAGTGGTTTTTCTAGCCTATGTTCTTCGGGTAGGGTTGTCATTGTTGTGGCCCCGTTGTCTATGGGTTTGTTTATGTGTGGTCGTGGGGGCCTAGATTTTTTATAGACGGGCTAGAAGTGAAATTGGGATAACCCTTGGGGTTGTTGTTGGGTGTGGAAGTGGATGTGTATTGGAAATTTTGGCGGAATTCTGATGCATATGATTTCCTAAATAAACAGTGGTTATGCGTTGAGGGCTATCCCAATATCGATATTCTATTACTTGTACATTTCCGGACATTACTATTTTTGGCAGTGTCCCTTGGTGAGGCTGGGAGGATATATTCCTTACTAGGTGTTTTGGTTACCATTAATTATCACGAGGAATTAGAATGTCTCATCTCTTATGAATGATATCTTTTGGTTTCCCTACTAAGTATAAAAGTTCAATCACACTAAATATATAAAATGGATTCAAGGATTCCATGAGAACATTGAGGTCGTTGTTGAACCTTACAATCTGGGACATCGAGACTATTGATGTTGTTTCTATTCATTGCTTTTTGTACATCAATTCATAGTTTTTTTTGTTCCTTGTATTTTTTTATTTTGAACATGCATATGCGAATGTAATTTTTTGGGATTACTTTTACTTTTTGTTTTTTGTGTTTTTTGGGATATACCATCATACCACAAAATCATGTTCTTAATAGGGAAAACCATTACATATAATGTCTGATTCTATAAAATTTGTTCTAGTTACCACTTTAGGAAAAATTGAATGAGGGACTCATGTGTCATTACCTCTCTATCCACATGAATAATGATGGTTCTGGAAGATTTTTTTTTGTATTCCCTAATCATGGAATGGTGCTTTATGACACCTTTAGAAATAGTAATGTGGATACATTAGTGATATCCCTAGGGACATTTCTATGTATATTTAAAGGAATATTACTATGTATAAGTTAAATGATGATTTAATGTATATTAAAATTTCATGGAATCATAATAAAGGATACTAATAGTGGTTTAAAAAAAGTGTATCCATGTATGTATGAAAATGTTGGTGTGTCTCTAGAATATAGGTACCTATGAATAATAACAGTAACATGTGTTCATTGAGCTGAACTAAATTAGCACTGACTCCATGATAACGATTATTCTATCACACATTTTATGAAACTTACATGGGATGTGCTTTTTAAATACTCATAATTAGTATGAACAATGATTTTATTGAATAATTTCAGTGAATAATCAAATATAAGTCAAATATATCATAGATTCAGTGTATGGTGTCATTGTTTTGACATATTATAAGTGATTTTTCATCATTATTTTTTCTACAATAAATTTTGGGTTACTATTAATTTTATTTCTCGTAAATGTCAGCACCTAGAACTCCATAGATTCATTTTAACACTAAATAAGGTGGAAAATTTAGTCACTATAATCATTCAAATTCTCTGATAACTATAAAAGTAGATATTTTTATAATACATAATTAGGTACTGTAGTGTATGATTAAAAATGTGATCATTAATGATATTAATATTGTTTCAAATCAGTGTAATATGAACATCAAGAATTGGTTACATGGTAATGAAATTTGAGAAAAAATGATTCAACTTCCTATATGTCATTAATGTAGGAAGAAGAACCATGGATAATATGTAAAATCGAAGGGAACATATGTCTTTCTAGAAATGATGTTCATATCATCAAATATTGATCAGGTGTTCAATTCAATATATGAGGGGAACATCGAAATTATAAACCTCAATGCAATAAAACATTTTTTATTCTATAAACCATTGAAAGATAGATTCTATTCTGACCAATTGTTTGAATTTTATTAATTTTTCATGTATTTATATTCAAGAATTATGATATGGAAGTATTTTATTAATGTAATTTTTTTATAAGAATAATGAAAAAACTACCAATTTTGTAAATATTTAAAAAATATATGCCTTTATTTATGATTGATTTCATTATAATGTATTAAATTTTTTGATTTTTAATTATGGTTGATAATATTTAGTTTCATTGAAACCAATTTTTTGTATTCTGTGATTGGATTTTATCAATATTAAGGATGTTTTGAGTGACATTTTTGTCAGAAAAAGAAATTATATTTGTAAATATTAATGTAATGATGTTATTTAATGAAGAATTCATAAACAATTTGAGGACCTGAGACTAATGTTACTCATAAACTTCTTTCTTTATCAAACCATTTTTTAGTAAATATTTTGATTTAGATCACAAATGTATGAATTAGGTATACCTAATTTATATAAAAAAGATTTTTATATGGATACTCATTCCATAATATATATTAATTAAGTGGAATATTTTCATGGGTCACAACATTCAATTGAATTTTGATCTGATGTTTACTTAGATGTTTCAGTGAGGTATTTATAAATCTCATGAAAAATATTTTAATTTCAAAATTATGAATCAAAATCATATGGTATGATTTTATAATAAAATAGATACAACCCTATTTTTGACGTGATCTTGGTTTTGGAAACAAGACATGGAATGGATTAATATATTACTCATGAGGAGTTGTCAGGAAATAATTTCATTCATTCAAATATTCAAAAGGCACTTTATGATGTCATTTATATAAATATGATTATAACATCAATACAACACAATGATTTCAGGGATATGATTTATAGGTACTAGAGAATGGCATAGAGATTGAAGATATGGTCAGATTCATTATTCGACATATAAGGACAAAATTAATTTGTCAAAAGTTTTTGGATGATTATTATTGAGGTTATCAAGAAATTGATGTGTAATGAAAGTTAAATTTTTAGTATTGAATAAATTTTTTAGGAAAATGTTTGAATCCATGGTTTCAAAAACAAAAGGAAATAACCAACCCAATAGACGAAAATTTAAGATCACAAGATTTTATCTCCCTAAATAATTTCTTGGAGGTATTTCATACTTGAGTTTCTAGTTCAACAATTTAGTGATCCTAATAATAAATGTAAATTGGAAACATGACTAAATATAATCCTCAAGGATTTACATAGCATTGTTGAATCCCCAAATAAATTCAAGTAATCAATATCGATCAAGACAAGCTACTCTTTATTGAGATTTACCCTTAATGTCCTCACCATTGCATTATCATTTTTTTATTATTTGTGTTATGATGAAAAATCCATTAAATTGTTTCTTTTTCTGAAATCATAGGTAATTATAGTTGTTGATCAAAATAATAATTTTCTATCTATTTGGAATTAATTTATTTTCCAAAAGTGTCTCCTTGTGAGGTGTATAATATGACTTACATTTTTTCACATTATATTTGATCCTCCAGTTCCTTTCACTGGTCTGGTTCATTGGGGAATTCTCTTAATCCAAAGAGTATATTCACTTGTTTGTTTAATCTTCATACACCAAATATTCATTATTAAATCAATCATAATTGTTTTCGTGCTCCATATCAATCACATACCATATAGGTCATGGTTTAATTAGATTCTTTTGGGACTCATCCTGTCCTCCATGATAGGTATCTTTCTCTGACCAGACATCCTCCACATAAGAACCATAAAAAGGAGTCCTGGAACTCCCTCAACAACCATTTGAATTTCAACAATGACATTAGAAACATAATCTCCACCAACCCATCAACATAGTCCACTACATCACCTAGAATAATAACACAATCTTATGAACATCCCACACCAAGTTCACTCTTCAACCAAAAAGTAACTGTCGTAGTGCCATCACCTAAAGTTGATTTATCCACCTGAATCACCCTAGAACATTTAAAAATGCCCAAAACCATATTATATTTCAACTTAGTAAAAATTTCAGATTTTTTGTGATCCATAGGAGTGTCCGTGGTATTCATTGATACGTCATCAACTTCATATTGAAAATTATGTGTCACATCATATTGGTTGTGAGGTTGATCAAAATCAACCTACTCACAACCAATGATTATTCCACAACAGTAACAATGTAATTAACTACTACTAACAACTGAAACATCTCATAAATCAATGCGCATCTACTTAGCGATATGTGTCGACTCCTTCAAAAAAACCTTCCCACTCATGAAAACATCTGTACACTCCCATTTTGTATTTCATGGGGTATTGAAACCACACCATCATTAAAAAATAACCGAATACATATAACATAACTCATTTCCTATAGAATCCCACAATAACACCACAGACAGCTGAAACATATCAAATTCAAAGCATATCTTCAGTCAAATCATATGGGATACTTCAATAGTCTTTCTATCCTTATAGAGGTTTTGACCAATGTGATTTCCAAGCATTCAAAATAGCACCAGGCATGGATACAATATAGGTTGTTATTGTAATCATTCCCATGCTTTCATTTTAGGTGATTTACATTTCATATAATAATTGTATGTACATCAGAAGAGATGAAAATGAGAACAATTGAAGATAATAGGATAAAATTTCCGTGATTGTGTTAGAGCTTCCTCAATGGATGTCCTTAGAAAAATGTTTCTTTTGACATGATTCCCAACAATGACTTACTCGTGAAGACCCCATGATCCAATGAAAAAGTGGTCAAATGTATCAAAATATTTCCAATGAAACTTGAATCTTGTATATAGGAACAGATGAAGCAAGGAGGATGTGATAGTGAACTCCATATTCAAAATTGACATCTTCATGGCTCCATTGAATGATAGCAGAAAAAATGTACTTACATAGATTTACGGAAATGGAGAGACACAATCTACATTCGAAAATGGGTATAATAGAGATGGTTGACCACCATCAAATTGACCATCAAACCCTAGGAAATGGAATTCGGAAGCCAAGATGATGACCTCCACTCACTTATGTATATTTTGAATAGGTAAATTTGTGTTTCCTATAACATGATGTTGGTTATAATGTCTTATAAATAATTAATATGTTGGAGAAGGATTGGAAAATAAATCCCATGGTAAATGAATACATTTTAAATACCTGATTTTTTGGGATATTGTCTTATATTTGGAAAATCCACTGAACCTTTATTAGGTGAATAATGTGTTCCATGAACGTATCATGAAAAATTATATCCCTAATAAATAATTCAAATGTAATTAACATAATTGTTAATGATCGAAAATATGATATTTCTTGTATGGATCAATTTTTGTAACTATAGATACATATAATGTTATATGAAGCAAGTCCCCAAACCTGGTTAATGTTTAGTGAAAAAGCCACTAGTTTGATGAAGTTAAATGGAAAACTACGGAATTAATTAGGATAAAATATCATAATTGTTTTGTACCAAATTGATGAATTTCAATGGAAATATTTATTTTAAGGGGTTTAGTATATAAAAAACATATATTTGGAAATATATATATATTTTTTAAAATAAATACAATATTTTAGATATTTTGAGTTGCGTTGACCACCTAGATTGTCTAACATGAAATGGAATTTTTTTTATAATATTGAATTAATCAACACATTGATTTTACATTTCCTACACAGAACAATGAGTATAGAATAAATTACATGCAACATAGAGCTTAAACAAAACATTAAATAACATTAAAACATTATTATTTCTTTAGATCACTGTCACCCAAAATTTAGAATGGAGTATGGGATTAAGATTTCATAAAGTATGAATATATTGTCTATACACATTTATGGAAAGATAATTCTTTTGTTACAAATTAAATAATCCTAGAAAAAAAATTATTTCAAAATAAATAATCTCATTTTCAAAAAAACCATTTTAACGAAAAGACATGTTTTAATTAAATAAATTGAATAATCAGATTTATTAGTTATTTTATTTTATTTTATATATTACATCCTCAATCAATATTTTAACATTAATCTTATGTTTTTTCTAGACAATAGATTATAATAAAACCAAATTTTTCCATTAAAATAATATATTTCAATGAAATTGAATTAAAATAATATTTCACAGATTCTTTTAGAAATATTTTCTGAAAAAATTATTTAATTTTTTTTTAAAATAAATTTCTATTATTTCATTAATAATTTATATTTTATTATACAATGAGTTATGAAATTCATTACAGAATATAAATTTTTCAAATAATAATAAGAAATACTTGTTTTTTACTAAGAAATGTTATTTAAAATAAATATTTTAAAATAGGAAAATTTCTATGATTATAGTTTGAAATGAATAAATATTTATAATATATATATATAATAATTTAATTTATATCAACAAAATAGTTTTCATATTTTACTTTGATAAAAATAATTTTACTCATTTGAACATTTTATCATTGAAATCATGATTTCTCAACCTTTTTGAGCGAATAATTTATAATAAATTTATCTGACTTATGGGAATGATATTTTGAAGATTAGATTCTATATTTGGTATCGAAATAAAATATATTTTATAATATGAAAAAATTGAATTTTTTTACCTTGATTAACTGTAATTATTTTTAGCATTATTTATAGTGGTTAGGTAAGAATTTGTTTATATAAGGGTTTATAAAAATTTATAATAATTAAAAATTACCCATAACATGTAAAACATATACTATATATCTATATTTAGACATTATATCTTCTAGTTTTGATCAGTTCCCATTTTGGATTCTTCTTTCAGGGGGAAATGTGGGTATACTATTTTATTTTCAGAACATACAAGTGTACCAATCACCAAACGTAAAAATAGACTCCAACTATTCTCTCCAATTGACACATGAAAATCAATTTTAACCAATAACATCTAAAATTAAATTATAATTTCCCAACTCTAATCCTAGAAGCCATATTTTGTTCCCAAATATTGGCTAAGATGCATTTTGGTGATAACAAAATAATGTTTTTTAATAAATAGGTAACATCCATAATAAATTATTAATTTTTATTCTTCCTCATTTCTTGTAATTATTTTTTTAAACGTGATGATAAAATAACATATAGAACATAAATATAATTTTAGGTTTTTATTTTAATTTAAAAATAATAATCCATCTCTACTTCCATCTTATGGGGTATGAAAACATCATTCCATTATACAAAGTTCTACCTTCTCACAAATTAGTATAATTCCATTCCGGTCACATCCACTCATGTATGAATAAAATAATGGATTTATTATTATTTTTATATGATTTATATGATACTATAATGAATATGAAATCAAGATATCATATTTATAATGTCACTTTCTATTCTATGGGAACACGAGAACATCATTTTTGTGTTTGATATATTGCTGCCTAGTGAAGCATTGTGATTCATTTCCAATTTAAGTGGACATTAATAAGTATAGTTTTAATGTAAATATATCATATATATGACATGAAAATTATTATATAATGTTGATATTGAATTTATATATATTTATTTTTATCATTTACTTTTAAACACCATTCATTCTAATATATGACATACTGTCTATATCAATGATTTATTGACCTTTTTATCTTTATATATTATAGAACACTATAAGGATTACTGTTATTGACAAATATGATATTTTTATAATTTAAAATTTTATGTTGATTATGTAACCATTATAATATTAATAGGGAAAAAATTATACAATCATGCATGAAAAACAGTGTGCTTATTACCTGAAACATGACATCAATGTGGAATTTACAATTGACAATTAATTAAAGGACATAAGTAAATAATATATTTATTTTATATGTATTTATTTTTCTATTTTATATTTATAATTAACTAATATATATATTATTACCATCAAATGTATAAAATAATTTCCTGAATTATGGTAACAGATTTCTATCTAATTTTTTTTGACATAACCAAGAATATTTTTATATTCACCAATTGTTAATTTGATGTACATTATATAATAAAACTTTAATTATATTATGATTCCCATTTTTATAATCATCATTAGTTAAATATCCATTTTATGATCCCTCTTTTATATAGATTACTATGTCAATGATTCCAAATTGGTATTAGAGTTTTTTTTTAATTTTCCTCCCTAGATATTTATGTTATTATATAAACCTAAATTCTTGAAGAATGTGTTTTTATATCCCCAATAAAATTTAATGTCATTAATTTATTTATTCTCATAATATTTACATTTTAATTTTATTCTGTTCCTCCCTGGGGCATACAATTTAGTTTTACCAATGTTGTATGGATTGCGCCAAAAATCATAATATTTTATTGAGATTAGCAATGGTTACTATTCAAATACTGTAGTCAAATGGTAATTATTTCATTAAACTCATGAATAATCATCTCTATTTTTTATTTTATGATAATAAAAAATTTTACATTTTTGTCCACATTTTTTTCATAATGTAATGAATTTTTTTTAGAAAATAATATTTATACTTCTCTTAGGTAAAAATAAAATTTTCTTCTAGAACCATGTTGTATGAAAATAATTTTTTTTCATTATAAAAAAGATTTATGAAATGGATTGGTACCCATTTTATCATTTTAAATATTTAATGGAATAATATGTTTTTTAAAAAAAATACCCAATAGATTTTACATAAAATATAAATGAAACAATTATTTACGTGTATAAATAATGAATAAAATATTATTCTACTATAACCATAAAACGAATGAATATGGAATTTAATATTTTTTGTTCATTTTCAATGAAAATTATTTATAATTATTAAATAAATTTTTATTTAAAAAAATTTATTTTTAATTATAGGTTATGTTCATAAATCAGTATTCTTTGTGATTAATCATTCATAATAATTTTCTATATAAGCAGAAATCCTATTATATAAATTAAGTGTTACTCATCATATAAACAAAAAATTCAATTCTTATTATTTCTCTAAATGGATTATTATTATGATTAAATGATGTCAATGAATCATGTTTCTCTTGTAAGATTTTTACTATGACAAATTTCTTATGAACACCACCTGATTTTATTCTGGTTATGAACAAATGAATTGTTTATTAAACCTATATCATTTTAACATGTTATGATTTTATAAAATGTTTGTGAATACCATTTCATTTCAAGGGTATGATATGATGAATGGTTTATGCTCTAATATAAAACATATGTACTATTTTTGATTTTGTGATTGGAGGGACCTAAATCTAATAGAAATTAATTTTGTAATGATTAAAATCTAATGAGAACTAAATGAATAGAATAGTGACTCCACATTGTATATTAATGTAATTTTTCCTCTATGATGGTATTGATTGTGAACCATTACAATTATTTTAGTTTGGGTGGGGGATCCATTCCACTATGATATTCTTTTTAGTGAGCCTTGACTACTATGGAAATTGATTTCTAAAATTATTTTTCATCCACAATTCCATGTATTTTTAAAATTTTATACTATCTTGGAACATATTTATTGATCTCATTATTATTATTTAATTATTAACTATCTTAATTTGTTCCAAGAATGAATATTTAGGTCTTTGATATGTGGGTTATTTTATTCATATGTTACTATCATGTTCTCATACCCTTATTATCAGATTATGATTAAATATTTCCCATACTAACCCAACTAGAGTGTCTATAAATAGTATTTCTTATGTTTCCTATGACTATGTTCTGTTAAAATATTTTAATATAGGTATTTAAATGTTGTGTACTGATTGGGATGATATTTTTGTTGTTAAATTAATATCATATATAAAATTATATGATAGTGTAACATGTATCAAAATGTAATATACCATTATGATCCATAGGTCTGTGTTTGTATAATTTAATGAACATTCAAATAAAAAGATATTATATTTTGTGAATAATAGGTCATTGTAATAAGGAACTCATAGTCCCCCCAATTTTTCTAATCCATTGTGTGGTATTTTTTTCATTAAGATAATATCATTGAAGGATAGTGATGAATTTTTGTAAAAAGGATTTCATTAAAATATCATACGTAGGAGATAGATGGATTAACTATTCATGATTTTGTAAAAGCATTAATTGTGCTATAACTATTCTTTTTAAACAGAATATATCATAAAATAAAATAATTTATTTAATAATCCATGATGAAAAAAGTTTCATCTGTATCTTTAAGTACAGGGTTGTGGAGAAGAAATTTATAATCTTTCAATGTCATTATTAAAAATTAAATTCTAAATTATAAATTAAAAACATCCATTGAAATTTTTTGGATTCATTTTTTCACATAATTGGATGGAAAAATAATAATTAAACACCATATTGGGAAATTTTATTTTAATCATTATCATTAGTGTTAAAATTTTCAAAAGAACTAATGATGATTTATAAATCTGATATTATTCAATGTTGGTTTTATATTTATTGGCCTATATGTTAAAATATATTAAATAATTTTATTTGAAAAAATATCATGAAAATACATATAAAAATAATTATTTAATATTTTTTCAAAATGGAAAAATATTGATCAAACATTAGAGATTAAATGACTATGTTTGTAAAGTTGGAATATATATGGAATGTTATCATGCATTATAATTAATATGATACTAAATTTCATTACAGAACACAAAAATATGACTAATAAGAATGGAAATCCAACAATACCCCTAGTATCACTTATATAGAATAATTTTAATATGGGGGACTATTTTGTGATGTTAATTCTTTGGGAAATTGATGTTTTAAATCATTTTCAAGGTATATTATGACATGACATCTTGAAATTTAATTATTTTTAATATTTTCATGATAAAACCAATTTTTAATCTAATAAATAATAAAATAAATATTAGTCTTACATGATTAATTAATTATACTACTATTTGAGTAATGAGGTTCCTCACTGATGTTTTCTACACTGGTTTCTCCCTTGTACACATATAATTATTTAAATAAATTATATAAACTATGTTACGAAATGGTGAAAATCCATCTTTGAAATTATAGATGATGAATTGAAAATTTAAATTAGAATGAAATTTAGTTTAATTAAAAATGTGTATTAACCAGTCCAATTTATTTTTTATTACTTGTTTAAAATGGGGATATAAATGTTACTTCAAATTTAATCATATTTATCATAAATGGAATTTTAATATTTTTATTACATTAAAAAAATATAATTATTGAAGTTAAATTACAATGGTTTTATTTATAATCACATGTATATATTATATAAGATAAAAAAATTATTTCAATTTTTGTAGAAGAATTAATTTCATAATGATAATATTTATTTTTTATCTTAGGATTATGGGGGATTAATGAAATATTGATGATTTGTGATTATTTGAACATTAATAGTTATATAATTTTCCTATTATATTATTATTAAAAATGATTCCCTAAATAAGGAATATTTTACGTTCTTCCTTGAATCGTTATGCATTAAATTGAATCTATTATAATGAATATTTGGAAGAGATATTTAAATTGGGATTTATGTGAAATTCTTGTTTTTTATATCTTAATAGAAATAATTAGAATAAATATAAAAAAATTTGTGTATATTGTAAATGTATTATTCATCTTGAGTGCAGTAAAAAATAATTTCATTAAAAAATCACACAATAATATTTGGAAAATAATTTTTTTATGATTTATTGACTGTTAATTTACTATATAGTTTATTTTCCTTGTGATTTATTAGAATAATAGTGTTTTGAAACTAAATATTTTACTGGAAATAAGATATCATATCACCCAATATGATAGAACATCATAAGAAATTATAACTAAAAATAATGGGGAATCATCAATTTGAGATGTAAAAGAGGATTCATAGTAGAATGGGTATATGGGGACTCTCATAAAATTATATGTGGATATTATGATGGAATGTTGGTGTCCTAATTTACTTTTTTAAGAATATTAAATTTTTTAAATAATCTTACACTATTCCCATGAATTTTAAGTAGTGGAATAATATCTTATTTCCCATTATTGTATTAACGATGAATTTCGACATTAACAATTCATAGTAAATGGACCATTTTATTTTAACCAATGAAAGAAAATATTTCTATCAGATCAACAATAAAAAATGTGAGGTTTTAGGAAACCATATATTTTTTTTATTACATCGATGAGATGATTCACGAGTACATAACCATTTCAATCACTATGTGATATCATAGATAGTCATTAATGTTTCAATTTTTAAAAAACATGACCCATGATGAATACTTTATGATAAATGATACATGTATGTAATTTAAATAAAATATAAAATAAAATTCATTATGTTATATAATAAAGGTAATATATAATTATGTGAATAATTTTTTGATCGTTACATGCATATATATCTTGTCCACAACATAAATTTATTGTAAAATGAGTTTTTGGAAAGCATGTGAATACAAATTATATTTGAATAATAAATATATATAATAAATAATATTGAATTTCAAGATTTATACCATTATGAATCCAGAATATTTATTATATATGTTGATTATTTTACATTCTCTATTAATAGATATATAAAATGATCCCTCTTGGAATATATTATTTACTCAATTGATTATAATACGATTAAAAATAAATATTTTCTTGAACTATGATATGAAATTGTTGATATATTTCTCCAACATTTTGAAGAATCAATTTTTTAAAGTGATAAATTTAATATTTTTTTAGAATGCTACTTCATTATGGTATGTCCAATGTAAAAATTCATCCACATATTATTATATTGTATATTTTTAAGGAAAATGTGATGTTTATTAAAATAAATGATATTATGGAAATGATGACTTGATATTTTCTTATCACATAAAATTTAATACACAAACTAAGAAAGATAATATTTAATTTCATAATGTAATATTGAATTTTGATTAAACATGAATGAATAATGTAGTTTTATTATTATAAAAAACGTGATGGAAAACATGAATTAATTAAATATATAATAATTTTATAAAAAAAATAATGTTTGATATTATTTTACTAAATTTTTATGTTTTGTTACATAATGAATGTCATAAAATGACGTAATAATTTTCATAGTGAGATAAGAAAAGCCAACATCTAGAGAAGTAAAAAAATTAGTGTTATAGGACTACATATACATGAACCTTGTTTTTTTCTAATTAATAATAATAAGGGATTAGTATAATATTTTTATGACATTTAAGGAGGTTAATGTGGAGAAGGGTCATGTTTTTTAGTTAATTTATATATTTCACTATTTTAATTTTGAAGGACCGTAATGATTAAATAATAACATTTCTGGTATGTTGAGAATATATCTTCTCCACATGAATGCATGACAATCATTCATTATATGTTGAATACATGTTCACTGCATCATATAAGAACCATGAATAACATTTTGTATAACCATAAATAACAGAATTCATCATTATTGTTACATGTATAAATAATAATAAACCATTATAGTGTGGATGATTCCTTATTGAGGGTGTCAGATGAGTCTTTTCCCACTATGGGGTGTGAATTAATTTTTATAAACTAAGGACCCAAATTTATAGTGATAATAAATTTCATGTCCCAAAAAATATTTTAACATATAAATAAGAAGTTTTATTAATAGATAAAACCCTATTAAAGTCATTTTTTACAATGTTTTTTTCTTGTAGTATAATCTATTGTCTAGGATTGGCATGAATCAATGGGTACATTCCTATAAAATGTGAAGGATAGAAAGAATCACTATATTTTTTTACACTGATTCCTTCACACCTCACTTATTGTCTCAACATGATCAACTCGTCTCTATAAAAATTTAGTCTGTGGATGTTACAATATTATATGTTATTAAAAATTTTCATAGTACAACCAATCAAATTTCTGTCAAGGATTAGGATCAACCATAAATCAATGTCAAATCTATAACAATAAAAAAATTAAAATATTTGAACTGTATGAATCTTTCTCTATACCATTGGAAACCACGATCTAATGTATAAAAAAAATAATTAATACACATAAATGTGGGTACAGACCACCCACTAAATATTGGATGAATATACCTCTAAAATTTCCCTTCTAATAATTCCTCATCCCTCAAATAATAAATAACGATAGTCTTATTCAATTCCATAATACACTAGAAAAATAGCATTCATTGAGTGGATAGAATGTATGGTTAGTATTCAAATTAAATGATGTTTTCCTATTGATAATACATAATATTATATTATCTTGAAATATGAGGGACATGAAAGTGATCATAAATTAACATAGTATGGTTCATGAGAAATATTATTCCATTAAAAGATTCCATATAGTTATGAGTTGTCCAAATATTGTTTTCATTGAAAAAATGTTTTATCACCACCCACACATCTAATGGTCTCCCATGTGGCAGAGCCAAACTCAAAACTCATATACAATTAATTTCAAATATATTGAAAAATAATTTAAGATAACATAAACCAAAATAAATTTTAGATGACTTGAAATACAATTATACATTCTTATATTAAAGAACATGTATCCAAAACATATAGGATTGCAGTATGCCAACTCTCCCCTTAGCAGGTGTTTAGTGGTCTAATGGATAAAAAATAGCACTCATAACTAATAAATATATATTAGTGACTTTATATTATAACAATATATAACACATACACATATTAATAATAAATAACAATAATAATCATCATATATATATATTCAACTGAATTATATTATATTGAATAAATTATAGTACATATTCTGAGAATAATATAAAAATATATAACTAAAAAATAAATAATAAAAAAATATTGAAATATCACATGATGAAACTAGTTTTTGTTATTGGATAACCCCTACCCATTATGTATATTTAAGGAATGAACTCCACTTGAAATTTTCTTGTATCATAAACCAATGACTTGTACAATGTATAACTTCTACAATCTCTAGTTACACTATGTCAACCATTAAGAATTTCAATTAGTACAATTAATTCATATGATTAAAAAATACATTCAAGAATACCATTACTACGTGATTATAAATATATCATATATTATTCATTGAAAAAAATGAAATAAAAACAGACTAATAGGTCATCTAAAATTCAAATCCGGATGAAAATAAAAGGAATTCCCATGAAAACAAATATGGAAATTGTTTGGTAAACTATGTAATATTAATTATTCACAAAAAATGAACCCTAATGCCTAAAATATAGTGTCTCATGAGAATTAATTAATACCCATTTAACTAAATTATGAATAATTAAATTTCAGAAAAAATTATTTCTAATATCATCTCATAGATTTAAAAACAATTGATCAATTTAAATACCGAAAACAATTTTTTAATTCAACACTATATATTCTCACACATAAAACTGCATGGGTAAAAAACTATATATACAGTAGGAACTCCATTCTCACTGATAAGTAGTCATCTCTTGAGGGGGTAAGGAACTCTATTAAAGGGGTGATATAAAACATGTCAAATTTTTATGAACAAATACATATAGTACTATAAAAATCATGATATAACTAAGGGAGGAATTTTTACTCCACCATTATTATAGTAGAGTCACACACTTTTATTATTGAAAGGTTCCTACCCCTCCCACTCTTTACTTAATAAATTACTATATATCCAGATAAAAATAAATAAAATACTGATTACCTTATTTTAGATAATAAAACAAACTAAAAGAAAACCACGATCTAGGGTTCATTGATAATAATATTATCAATTTTAACAATAAAAATAATTAGAATGTATGAATATGACTATTCAAATTATTATATATATATATATAATGATGATTTTAAAATAATTACTTTGTTAAATTTTTTCTTAATATAAATAATAAAAAATTATCTTTTATTCCAGAGTACATTTTGTTATAAATGTCAACCATATTGTTGTTAAATTATTATGTTTACAAAATTTGATATTTAATTATTAATCAAAGAATTAATGATGTTTTTTTAAAATTTGAAAAATAAACTATGGTATATAATGATGTGATTTACATATAAAAATGTGTAATTATTTATATTTTATAATTTTTTTAAAATGATCGATTAAAAAATTTTAATCATTAAACATTAACATGTGTATCCTTTAGAGATTCAAAATTAAAATATTACATTATTATTTTTTAATATTTTTAAAAATTATTTAATTTTTTTTGTAAATATTAAAAGGTATAGTTAATACCAAATAAAAAATTTCATTTAATTAAAAATATATGAGAAATACAATGATTTTTTTAAAAATAAATAATTTATTAGTGATTGACTAATTAAAAAAATTTTTATATTTTAAATGTTACGTTGGATTTTTCTAAATCTTTTTTTTTTGTTTTCAAAAAATAAATACCATTTTATTCAAATATTTTAAATGATTTCAATTATTTAATCATAAAACAATTATATAGTAAAACTAATTTCTGAATTATTTTCATATCTGAATTTTTTTTATTATAAACCCATTTAATTATATAAATTTAATAATATTTATAAATTTGACTTTCACCATAAAAATTAACATAGAAATATTATTTCTTAAAACTTTTTTTATGCCTTATGGGTGTTTATTCTAAAATTATTAGTTCTAACTCCTAAAAAATTTAATTAAGAATTATTTTAAAACATTATTTTTTAATGTTCCAATAATGTACCAATTTTAATAATAAGTTTATTTTATTTTCACTAATTACCATGGATATAAATTCAATGTGTTGGTAAAAAAATATATGGGTAAAAGATAAAAAAATGTAACATTAAAAATCCTTAAATAACACAATATTGTCTGAAAATGGAGTGGTGGAATGAATTTTAAAAGAAATTACTATTTAATCATAATATATTTATCTTTTGTAATTATTGAACATTTAATATTATCATTCCACTTTTTAAACTATTGGATACAACAATAATAATAATTTTCATTATTTATTAATGGGAACACTTCTACCCAATAAAGACATGGTTACTCAATCATATTTCATCATTAAAATCATTATTTTTCATACAAATAGAACCATATACCTATTTTATTATCATCGTCTATATATTATAAAGGATAAGGCATCCATTACAAAAGGTACATCCAAAAAAAATAATAGAATCCCAATGTTAGTATTTCTTAATCAATATCTATTTCATTATAAATATTACCTATCATATTTATAATATTATAAATTATACTATATAATTATTATTATAAATATAATTTATTTATTAATTAATCTATATCCTTTTAGTCATTAAACACAAATAACTAGTTTTTAAAATATTCTATTTTAAAAACCATACATTTTTCACTCCCAAAATGAAAATTAGCAATGAGGAATCATTGATACACCATTTTTCAAGTATCCTTTATTATATATGTAACATAAAATATCAACATATAATTAATATTAAAAATTATAACAATGTTTATTGTATGATGTAAACAATGAAATATTCGTATATGTGATAATGGAATGAAACTATAAATAAGTAATATATTTCTAATTAATAATCATAAAATACGTTTATAAAAGTTAATTTATATGATATAGTATTATAACATGTTAATTATTATATTTAGGTTTATTATGTAATTTATGAGAGATTATTAGAGTAATCAATAACATAATGTGTCTAGTTCTCTATTGTAAATATATTATAATGAGATATAATTATTATAATGTCCCATTAAATAATTCAATGGAATTATTACTACATGGTAAACCCATTTTAATATATTCAAAAAATTAATGGGCTATTAATATTAATTTCATATAATCTAATAAATGATTTTTTTCAGGATTCCTTGGATTTAATGGTAATTATCAATGAAAATCTATTCCTTATGTTATAGATAATTAACCTAAAAAACACTCTTATGGGGTTTGCCTTTTTTAATAATTAATTATTAATTTTAATTTATCTTCACATATAGTGTAAAATGATTCAGTAATTAAAATATTTATCCAAAACAATAACATAATTCTAGTGATGGTTTTAATTCCAATAATAAACATTTTATTCACATTATTTACATTATTTGGGTTTCTATTAATATTATGTTTTCTTATGTAGAAATGTTTTCATCATAACAATTCTTGATTCGTGATTATTTTCTCTATATTTCATAGTGAAATTAATTTCCATTTTAATAAATTTGACCATTTATTAGAAATTATAAAAAACCCTCATTAATCATATTAATTTAAACTAACATTTCATTGTTACCATTGGTTTCCCATATTAATTTTGTTTAACCCTTGATAATAAGTTTCATAGTAATTTTTCCTAACTATTAACTTGTTCTCAGAAATTTTTTAGTTCTCTTCAATATGTTATGATGATATGTATGACATATGATATTTATAAAAGGTTTTATAATGTTTAATTATTATAGTTAAATATTTAAATGATTTATAAAATAAGTTGGCATGACCCTTCCCCATAAAGAGTACACTGCTTGGTCTGTAATTTGGTTGTGAATATGGTTACCACTCGTTGCCCAACTCCAAAAGTGTAATAACTCATATTTTTTAAATTTTATTTATTTCTTAAAAAAATTTGTGTGAAATATAGAGGTGAAAAAAAATCCTTATCACATTTTAAAATATGATTAAATAAGATCGCTAAAAAACTAATTAAATTTATATACCTCAAAATATGGAAACCATATAATATAAAAAATATAAAATTTGAAAATATGGATCTCCAAAATCTTCATTAATAAATAAAAATATGTAAAACAATATTTAAATGAAAAAAATTATTAATCCAATCAATATATTAGAAAATGGAATTATGACATTAGTGTAATTTTAGTTAATATTAAGGTAATGAATGAAGTTGTATTTATAGATAACAATATTAGAACGACAATATCACCATTGGAAAAATATGACCACTTCTTAATATGAATGTTTTATTATTTAAAAATTGATAACTATATACATTTTTTATAAAATAAATAATATAAATCATTTATATAAATACAAATGATAAACTATTATTAATGAAAAAAGGGGATACAATGTCATCATCCAGTAGAATCATTCCGTTTGAAGCCCATTTTCAAAAGATGAGAGGGATTTAGTTTCGTCAGGGTATACCATGATGATTATCTAGTATTCTTATACATGTTAGGCTTTAAAAAATAACCATGAATATATATTCTATTTACTACTTATTTATACTCATGTAATGGTATTTGAGAAACTCCATTAAACTACCACAATCACACAACATAGCCTTTTTCATAAATATGTGTAATAAGGTTCCACATTCAAGTAAATAGTTATGTAATGTTTAATTTTCCATGCATAAAAAATATATTAAAATTTTAAATCCCATTTTTTGAATAATTTATTTAAGGAAATATATATTTATGTATGACCAATTTTATAAAATAAATTCCTAGACACAAATAAAACCAAATATTTGTTTGTATAATATATATACAAAATTGAAAAAAAAATTATTATTATAAATACTAGATAATATAATAATATATTCATATTAAAAAGCTTAATTTTAATCGAATTGATAAAATAATTCTATAATTGTCTATGATTTTTTATAAGTGACTAATATTTTACTATGCCATAAAAATTTATATTTTTTAATAAATAAGGATTTTCATATTTGAATGTTAAAAATGAAAAATTTATAGAATTTTTCTAAAATAAATATATATTATATTTTAAATTAGAACATAAAAATTTGGTTATGGTATTTTTTCTATAAATTTTTTAAATATAATATATTATTCAATGAATAGAAAAATTATTGTTTTGTTTTTTTGTATGTTTTATGACTTCATAATTATGTCATAATGATGTAATAAATAATTATTCAAAAATTATTAATTGAAATATTTTATTTGATAAATATTATTAATTTCCATGGATATTTATCACTTTCATATCAAATTATTGATTTTTTAAATCCGAAAATATAAAAGTTGACATTAATTTTCTTTAAATGTACATTTCAATGCCCGAATAAAGAATAAAAAATATTTTAATATTATAAATCATAAATATATCATAATATATGTCTCAAATTTACAAATCCATGAGTTAAAAATCATTATTCTTGTTGTATTTCTATTTCCACAACCAATACATCTAATTCATATTTTGTAAATCACAGAAAACATCCTCAACATTTTACATAAATTTCCACCAATTTCTCTATTCCACATAACATAAAATTAATTAAAAATGATTTTCTTATTGTATCACAACCCCAAGGGTACCCCCATGGTGTCCATAAGACCCCAAGGTTCAATCATCAAGTTTTTTGTGGAAAAACCCATAAAGGTAATTGAATTAAACTTAATTTTTCTTGAATTCATGAATCACATTACTGTATATATATTATAAATATTATGATAATCATATTTGATATTTTTTAATAATACCGTTACATCTGAATTATATTATACCATTGGGAAAACTTTTTTCTATCTCACATTAATCTTTTCTAAATCAAATTTTTATTCCAATAAATAGGTTTAATATACATACAAAATTTCTCTATTGTAAATAATTTTTTTTATATTCGTAGAACTATAAAAAAATTAAATTTTATAGGGATGTCCAATTATATGTTCAAATAAATTATTTTTCCAGGTTTTTACAGATATGAATCCCACATTCCATTTTTGTTAGTATGATTTTTATAGACATGTCTTTAAGAATATAAAAACTCAATGATTTTATATAAAACCCATGCTTAATTATTATACAGTTATTAAAAAAATGTTTTATTATGATGAATGTGGATCACATTAAATTACTACATATGAATTGTAATACCATATTATCTTGCATTATATTAGGTAATGAATTTATTCTCAGTAGATTACATATTATATGATACCACGGTCAACAGTCATTAAAATTTGATTTAGGAAAACTTGGTGGTAAAATATTATAATATTATTTTTAATTAATCATTTAAAATATTTATCAACATTTATATTTTATGTTTCAAATTTTTTATATCATGATATAATTCATGTTTTCTCTATCATGTTATATTATTCTACATCTTGTTATAATTGACATTCCCCATGATCACATTCTAAATATATCCTTTGGTTATTCCCTTCCATGGAACATTCTATGAAATTTATATTAATGTAGCTTCTGAGGATATGAGATGAATAAATAGTAACTTATGGTGAACCCATGAAAAAACCATTCACAAGGATTTGAAGAATGTTTTTTCTGTTCTCCAAATTTCATTCAAATTTCAACGAAAATAAATTTTTAGTAGGTTTTTTGGACCTATAAAATGAAATTTATATGAAATAAAACTATTGGATTTAATATATACTAATATACTATAGTTTGGTTATTTTTTTAATTTGGATTACAAGATATTAGCAAAAAAACCTAGGGATAAGTCCAGATTGTAGAATACCTTCTTCTATTTTGGACAGTTCATACTATGTGGTTTCTAATAAAATGAATCCCTATATATAAATTAGAAGTGGGTGTGGATATTACACATATGAGTCTAGAGATAACACCTGAAAAAACAACATTGGGATATAATATTGTTGGAAATGGGAAATAAAATGGGTTTTGATGGACACCTACTTTGACACTTTCTGAGGATAATTTTGTTTATTATTATTTTTTTATGAACCACTATGAATAATATATTTGAAATATAATTAGTATAATAATAGAAAAAATATAACATTTTTTATATTTATTTTATAACAAAAACAAAAATTTTAATTATATGCTTCCATAAAATAACACATTTCATAAAACGGGCATCCCTTTTTAGATAAACTATGGGAAATATAAGGTACCATATAAATGATGAATTCTGAGGATGATGCATGGTTATACTAATGATGGAATCAATAGTGGAAAAAAATATTTGTTTTATGAATCATGTAATATGTGATTTGGAAAATATATTTACTCAATTTCAAATACAATATTCACATCATTTGAAACACCATTCAATTAAGTCCTTCAAGTGTCAAAAACCCCCCCTTAATATACTAGATATATTAACATATTGATTATGTAAAATTAATAAAAAAAATTGAAATGTTATTTTTTGTACTCATTTTTTAAATTCACTGTAAATTCACCCTAGTAGCGTACTTATAAAATGTAGAGTAATATTTGTAGTGGTAATTTATTAAAATCATGATGCCAATGGGGGATATTGAGGTTATATATTTTGAAGAGTTTAGGGGGAAATTTTAAATAACTAATTACCCCATTTCATGAAAGAAATATAGATGTAATTTATTGAGATAAAGGGGAAAAATGAGTAGTTGGAATATATGAATTTAATGTTATATGAAATTTTCTACAAATCTATATCTATGTATTGAACCTATGTAAATATTTAATAGAATCATTTGTGGAATGTGACCCCATCCACGAAGTAATATAAATAATAAATACTATATAATCATTATGAATATATTGGGGATTGATATGATGGAGGTATTTGTGTTTTTAGAGATGCAGTGGCCACATATGTAAAATAAAATAAAGAGAAACATGGAGACAAATTTGGGGTTCAATTTTGATCATTGAAGAGGGGTAATTAATGTTAAATTTATCATACAAAAATAATTTTGGAAGAAGAACTATTGGAAATAAATTATTGTGAGTTTAATTTAATATCAATGAATAAGAGAGGAGAATATATCACAAAAAAACCATGGGGAGGAGAGAAATTTCATATCATAAATAATGAAAAAGGGATGATGGCGTAGGCCCAACCTAATTATCAATGCTTTATGTTTAGACATCTTGGGAACATTGCTAAAATATATTTAAATATGAAGATTATGGTGGGATATCATTTAACCTCATCATGGTCCAAGGGTGAAAGGACATTAATTTTATATTATGATGGTTTAATTATATATTCTAAATTACGTAGTTCTACCAACACTTGTTGTGATATCATTGGTATAATGTGATTTTTATAATTCATGTTCTACACAATAAATTATTCCCTCTAATTTATAAAATAATAGTTAAATAATATCTGATATACAAGAAGTAACTGTATTATTCATGACTAGCAGAAGGATTATGTTTCATTAATAATGTATAGAAACATTTTTTTTAAAATGTGTTTTGTATACACTCATTGAAAATATAATTATTATTCCTTTTATGGAATTTTTTAATATATTAGGGTTGTAATGTATCTAAAACTATAACGTTGTGATCAATTGTATGAATAAAGTAATTCTAGAAGTTAATATTGGAAAACAGAGAGTAATTTCCAAAAGAGAGATATCCCTGCAAGAATTTTGTCTATATGTAATTGACATATCCTTCATTATGGATATAATATGGGAATAGATAGAAGAAAATGAACATATTATTATTTTAAACATCCCCATATTTCATTAATACATTGATATGTTTCTACAATAGTTACCTTGTACTCCCCAAGAAAGGTAGGATGTGTAATCCATTCTACTAATACATAGATCCATTCTAATATCGACAAAAAAAATATAAAGGATATATGGAGTTGTAGTAATTAAATAAACAACATTACTATCATTTAGAGATGGTATTTAGCCAAAAAAAATTATGAATACATTCATAGCATGTGATATCTTTTCTAAAAATAAGTATTGATTAGTAGTACTATGAAATTATTAGACAGAACCTTGCAGGATCACTGTGAAGAATAAGTAAATTCTCCTAGTGAATAATAATTTTATGGACATACTTTTTCATACTCAATTAATATCAAAATATACCTCTAATATGAGTTTCATCAATTAAGGATGATGAAATTATATATTCCAGATAATTCCTTCTGAAAAAATTTATTGGATTTATGATTTTGTTTTCATGACCTTCATATTTATTAATGTTCCCATAATATTTTTGTACTCGATGAAATGTTTCATTATAAAATAACCTGGTAAATTTCTATTTTTATTAATTATATATTTATATCTCCCATTATATGTGAGGAGAGTGGGAATCCTATATGTTTTTTACAACAAACCCGGGGGAAGGGTAGTCTATTTAAAAAAATTGTCCAATTTTAATTTTTTATAGAAATTTTTACATTCATAAGTCACATTATAACAAATGAAAGAATGTCTGATGTCCCTTCCATGAACAATATAAAATCTTAGTAAAATCATCTTAAAAAAGAAACAATGTTTTATATATTATATGGTTTATTCTGATATTAATGGAGTATGGTAAAAAAATCCCCAGTATTATATTCCACTAACAATGATAAATTTAAATGATGTTATGTTCATTTGGGCTGGTATTGTGCTCTGTAAGGGTCTGTTCGACTATGTGTTTTGTTCTGGTCATGTTGTGGTGTGGCTGTGCGTGTGTTTGTGTGTATGTGTTTGTATGGGTGGTGTGATGGAATCTCATGTTGAGTGATTGGTTGGGTGTGGAATGGATAACTATGTTATACTTTGGGACTACATTTGGGTTGTGTTTGGGTAGTAGGGATTAATGTTTGTGTTGTTTTATGTTAATGTTGATGGGTGTGGTGTTTTTTTGCAGTGGGTCTACCAAGTTTGGTTTTGATGAGTTATCTTGGTAGTTTTATTATTGAGTGGAAGTACATTTTGGAATTAAATTGATGAATGATAGTGAATGTGGAAGAATGAGTTTATAGGAATTGGGAGTGTATAGTGGGATTGTAATCTATTTGAGTTTGGATTTATTTAATGAATGAGGTTATTTACTTACAGTGGAGATACCTAGTATGGTATTTGTGGGATAATTTTTTAGATCGATGGTGTTACTTCGAGTTCCCCTTTCACCCAGAGTTTTCTGAGACTTTATAATGAATGTGTGGGTTATGATGCTACTTGTGATGTGAATTGTTTGGAAGTCTCCAGGGTATGAAAAGAATAAATAAATAAAATAATTGATAATTAAGAAAAAAAAGGTTTAAAATAATTGGATGTAGGTATTTTATTATTTATTGATTTTAGTGAAGTTATGTTCAATTATCGACATATGAAAATGAGCATCATTCGAGGTGGTATGTCCATGTTGGGTTGGTAACACGTGAAGTTTTTGTGTGGGCTAGTTGTTGTTTTAAAAAACCATAGGATGGGATAATGGTTTGGTACTTATATAAATAAATTTATTTCCTTATAATTTCTATATGCCCCCACCTATTTTGAGCACTATGTGTCGAACACCCTCCTTGTTTTTGGGGAGTGTGTCCTTTGGCAACATTCTAGAGGTTTGAAATATGGATGATTGTTGGATCTTCACTACTCCACCTTCAAGGAATTTCTATCCCTAGATTATTCGGGCATGTTTTGGTATAGGTTCTTAGGCCTAGATGATTCTTGGTGTGGTGTGATACCTAGTTGTTAGAAGGATGATTTATGGTGTACATTCCTAAGTGTCTTCAGGATGAGGTTGTGGTTTTGTGGCCTAGGTGTTGGCATGCAGGATGCGATGTTGTATGTGGCTTAGGAGTATACAAAAATGTTGTGATTGTGGGGCTTGTTGAATAACATAATTGTGTTAGGAATTTAGTTATTTTTTATGAGCATTAACTAGTGGGAAGTGGTTTGGGGTAACCAAATATTAATTTTCATACAAATATACATTACATGACTTTTTTTGTGAGTTTTCCTTGATGAATTTTGGGGTGGATAGTATACTGTATTTGGTGCTTTTGAGTTTATGTTATCTTGTCACACGGAAATTAGTATGCATATACCACTTGTGAATGAGTAACATTCGATTTTCCTATATAGTAACCTTGTTTGCCCACCCTACATATATAAAACTATTTTCATGATTCCTGGGAGATTATGAGGACCGTGATGGGCCATACTGTCTCATACATTATGGATGGTTATTTTTTCCACACTTAATTTTTTTAACTATATTGTTGTTTTCTGGGTAATTCTATCATTTTATCCTTAAATAGGGATATGAGATTGTTTTTTGATTCATTATATATATATATATATATATTTTATTTTTTGTGGTTGATAAATATTATCTTCCAGTCTTGGTAACTATTAAAAGGGTAATGAAACCCTTTTTTGACATTAATATTCATTTGGTGTTGTTCTACACCCTATGTCCTATTAGGGGAATGAATCGAGGCTCACTGTCTATCCTTAACTCGATGAATGAAGTTCATGGAACTTTTCCATCCCTTCCCCGATCATGAAGAAGGACGGTCATAACAATATGAAATTAGAGGTGATGGTTTAGAGATATAATACAATTTGGAGTTTGGAACAATATTAATTGAATGCGATGGTAGAGTAATAGTGTGGGTTGATATTTGTAGAAAACATGTTCTAGGGAAGGCTGTATATAAAATGGGATATTAGGGCTGTCAATAATCAGATGCAAGAACTCTGAGCTTATTGTGTGTCCAAGTGAGGCAACAATTTTTATACTATATAGACCCAATGAAATTTACTGGCTTTATAATGATTTTTCTTCATGTTTGTTTTGGGTGACTTTGGGAAAAAAAAATACCTAATGAAATAAAATAAAACTGAATGATATTTTGTACTACGCAAACATTGGAGTTCCTTGATTACCATTTTGATATAATACCTGGTCGGTATACATGAGTGTCCTGAGTAGTTGAGGATCAGCATGTTAACCTGTTCTAATAATAGATGGTTAATCCTGTAGGGAGATTATCAGCGGAAAAAGGACCTTTTTAGTTTTCCATTGGTATACTCTGGAAATGAATGGATGCAGTGAATCAAATATATATATGGATAGTTGTCTTGAGGAGCAGTTGATCACATTCATCTTGATTGAGGGTCTGATGATGTACTTGGTTCCATTGACCATTTGACTGATGTAGGGTGTTGTGTGTCAGTAGTGGGCACATTACTTTGGGGTTGAAAATAAGGGTGATATCTGGTGGGTTGATTTTGAGAAGGATTTTGGGATGGAATTCCATTATTTTACCATGATGGTAGAGAAGATACTGAAGCTAATATCCCACTAGTATCGAAGTATACCTGTATGGATGTTGGGGATCTTGTTCAAGGATCTCCTTCTCATTTCTCCAGACAAATTTATAGATGAGGAATCTCAGTTTTGATGTTTAAAATAGGCACTTTGTCTTTCTCTCTAGTTCACAGTTAATCCCTTATCCTTCAAAATACCAAGAGGTATTGAAGAAAGAATTGGTTTATTAAAGGATGAATTCTCAAGTAATATTATAATGATAGGGGTTCCAACATAGTTATTTATATTTAATGTCTATCAATATAATATATCAAGTTCTATGAATATCCATGTTTTCCACAACAGGGTTCTGACCCCAATAGTTTCATTTCCATCCTTCTGGTCTTTATCCTTTTCCCATAGGCCTAGGACAGAGCTATTTCTCTTATTGGGTCTACGGGAAACATTAGAACCATTTCCCAATTATATTTTAGTAAAGTTGATGATCGAAGGTTAACTACCATCGATAGTAGATGATTTTGGATAGCTTCTTTCAGTAGTAGGGACAACTAGATCCTCCTCCATTGAGGAGAGATTGGGCAGGCAGAGATCCTACCATAGGTAATTCATCCGAGAGCTCGACCCAACTGTGGTTGATGAGGTGGTTGAAAATAGTGGGGAAGCTGAGATGGGTGTGTTTAGTTTCACACCGTAGAGGTTGTAGTTCTAGAGGCGATAGAGATCAATCAAGGTATGATCAGCTTGTTTAGAACTCTATTTTTATCTATATTTTATTTAGGATCTTCAAACTCCATTATAACAGCATGTATATCCTATTCCCTTCTACTGGATATAGTGATACATTCCATTACCCTAGTATTAAGTACACTGATGGTAGTTCAGACCATCATGTTTGGTGTGTGGTGGGGATATAGACTAATGTTTGGGGGAACATAATTCTATTGGGGATCTATAAATTCAATAAATACAGACATACAATGATATCAATGATATTGGCTGGTTGTACTCTGTGCATGATATTATCGATTGCTACTAGATAATTGTTGTATTTTCAAATATAGATGGACAACATGTAGATTTCATTGGTGAGCATAGTTTTTTGATGTGTAGACATCCTGTCGAGCCACATTTTTCTTTGGTATCTAAGTTTTCAGTTGAATCTGTGGATTATGAGAAGATGGATGTTTTGGAGTTGTCAGAGTGTTTTTGTAATTTTCACACAATGACTATGTGAATCCACCCTAGTGACATGACGTTGAGATCTGAATAGACATTTTCCCTATACTTATCTGATTTCTATTTCTCTATATCAGATGGTCCCTTTATTGTTCTAGGAGTAGCATATCTAGATTGACTGTCAGGTGAAGAATATATTTATCCATCCATGTGTGTGTCCATGGGATGATGCAATTTTTTTCTCAAAAAATACAGATGGTTTTATGAGGCTGTACATAGAATATCAGTTGTTGAAGTAGGTGAGGGTCAAAAATTTTTACCCTATATCAAGGATTAATGACCTTTTTAACAATTTGAGGGTTGAATTTGGTTTTCCATGATCAATAATTGGTATGAACATCCACAGTTCAGTGTGAAGGTGGATGACATTCCAAAGACGTATTTCAGGTGGATGTATAGGAACTTTATGTTAGTGGTTATGTCGTTCTTTGTTATGAAATCTCCTTCCATGTTCATGGGTCATATGAAATATATATTTTATGGGTTCCATGACTGGTTTGTCATGGTATTCACATATGACATTTTTTTCTATTCAATTTCATAGTACGAGCATACCATGCATCTCATTAAATTCATGGATGTTCACGGATGGACCAGAACTATAGAATGTATTCCATGTGTATTTCTCGGACATGGGATTTAAAGACCTATAAATTTCAAGGAATTTTTTTTGAAATTTCTTTGGAATTATACGAGTCTATAACTTCTGACAACACTTGATTCTGATTCCCAGTGTGCCTGGAATCAATTTCCGAGGATTAGCTCGGGGATGTTCAGTGAACGAACGAGAGGGTTTTTCTATCATTGAATCGGTGTTCAGAATTAAAATATGAGGGAACCGATGAACTCGCAATGCCGATAATTTCTTAAGGGGACCTTTACCATAGTTTCATTTTCTTAGGAGGTGAAGTTAAAATTTGTGGATTAAATATGAAGTGAATAAAATTTTGGAACAATTTTATTTTTTTATCTATGTGGTTATATCCTACATGCGGGAGTTGGGGTGGGAGAACCTAACTACCCATGTGAGGATATTAGTGAGGTTGGTACCAAAAGATCCCCAACCTTTCATATTCCCTTAACTCTCTTTTAACCCTCCTTAAACTCCCCTCTTATTTATAAGGACTCTTCCTCTTTCCTCTTCCCCTCTAAAATGTTTTCCAACACAAGTTAATTAAGGAATTATAGCTCTTTACATAATTAAATTTAGTTGTTTAAATTTTAAAATAATTATGGTAATAAAATAAAATATTTTCTATTATTTTATTTTGGCCATTTGTTGGGTAGAGATTTTGGTGAGAGCTCTGGAGGAATAGAGAAGGGGGTTCTTATCTCAAAGAAAGAACACCACCCTCTTTGACGATGAACGCCTCCGACGAAGGACATTATCCATCGATGAGGAATGCTTTAGGATTCGAAGAACTCATTGTCGCCAATGTTGTTTCCTCCTGGGAAACACCCCGACATCCACGAAATAATCGACCGATCTCCGTGACGCCGTTCTCTGACTCCTTCTACCACGATGCTCGATGTTCGACATCAAATGTTGAGGTAGGGTAATATTATATATTTCTCATTTATGTGGTTTATACCCTCAAGCATGAACATTTATTTGTAGGATTTTTCTATGTGGATTCCATATCTTGGTTTAATTTATCATTATGAACGTGAATTAAATAAATTAATTCATGGATTGATAAACAATTGATTGAATTAATTTTCTTCTCGATTATCTTGATATTGAAAATCTTGAAATGTGATAAATATTTATTTTCCAATTACTTGTGTTCTTGATTTTCAAAGATGCTGGCCAAACAAACATGTCCAGCAATCCAGACATAGTCCATTACCCTTTTATATGTCATTCTTCACACATTCTCAGTGCGTTCGTTCGCGCCAAATAATTAAGCGCGTCAAAACATCGATGTTTCATTGAGCGCCACATACGAACGCTAAGATCTCGGTCTGAGGATCTAGAATCTGCGATCGTCAAATTTTTTGGGTTTATAATGAAGATGTGGCGGACCGGGGGAGTAGTGGCGCGGTAGGCCGGAGGCGGATAAGGTTTCCGTGGGAAGGTCTCATCATTTGGGTTGCAGGATAAGAGAATGAAGCATGAAAATTGTGGAAGAAGGTGGGGATTGGAGAGAGAAACAGATTTGGGAAATAAAATAAAAATAAACAAAAAAAGAATAAGAATTAAGTGTTGTTATTTTATTTTAACGCCCAACAAGGGGAATTTGGAGCGTGGAATGAATTTGGAGTTACTAAAATACACAAATAATTATTTAATAATAATAATAAAATATTGTTATTATTAATTTTGATGATAAAAGTCATTTTTGTCCGCAACTTCTTCGTGTGATCTCGATTTCATGAACAATTAGCGGCAGTGCGACCCTGAATTCGAGACGGACATTCCATTTCAAATATTGAATGTATTTTTCGGGTTTTTGGATCGGGTACCTGAAGAAATCGAAAAATAATAGATTTAATATTATTATTAAATCTTCAACCGGCCATAACACATGTGTGTGACGTCCGATTGACTTGCCGTTAGTGGCGATGTAATCATGTGATTTATATGGTCGAATCATGTCAAATTTAGGATACTAAATTCTGGTTCGTGGCTTGGTTCCATGAAACACTGTATAATAATAATATTATTATTATTATTATGGAATCTTGTATCAGACATATCTCTCTCATACGATGACGGAATGACGAATCGTCTGCAATTTGCGAACCTAGAATTAAGAAGGATGTTTCAAGACCAATTTTGGAAATTTATGTCAAGGTCGCAGCATGGGCCCCACAAGGCCTGGTTCGCACATGTTGCTGTGAAATGAAACTTTTTCACCGGCTATCCGTTTTGGACCAATGGGTAGTCCATCTTGTGTGTTTTTCTGTATGGATCACAATGGTGTGACCAGTTTGGTTAACCGGTGTCATTTGAAGTATGACCGGGTTGGATCGAACATGAATCTAACTAGGAACTCGGTAATAAAACGCTTATAACGTAAGGAACAGACGCCTGGATAACGTTTCGTCGACTATGTTGATTTCTGTTTGATGATACAGATCATTTGGCACACTCCACTTGAAGATTGGACACAATTGGAGTATAGTTGGGTTGGTTTTAGCTTAAAAACCAATCGGGCCCCTGAAATGGAAAAGCCGTTAACATTCCGACCGGACATGTGTTGGACGAACCGTTAGTTGCCTTGGTAATCTCGTTGAGAAACGATTCCCTTGAGTATACCCCATGAGAGTTTGAGGAATAGTTATAATATAGTCGAGTTGGTTTGTACACTAAACCAACCGGGCCCCGGGACGAAAAGGCTAATAACAAACAGACCTGGCGTCCGACTGACGCGCTGTCTAATGTGTTGAGATCCCAATGACGTGGTAGGATATTGGGTTTCTTATTCATGAGACATTATGATACTTGGAGTATAGACCAGTAGCTCTTGGATCGGACCCTCCCGAATATAAGCGTACGAAGTATGTAGAACTAGTAGTTGTAGACCTGACAATTGCTTGTCCGATTCGACATGGCGTGAGTCGACTAGACTAGTGGGGTGCACTACCATGTTTGGGTGGAAGACCCATGGTGGGGAGAACTACTGTGTTTGGGTGGCAGACCCGTGGTACTCGACAGGAGGAGTAACTCTGTAGGCTAGTAGGGGAACTGCTACTATGTTTGAGCGGCAGATCCCTGGTGGGGAGAACTACTGTGATTGGGTGGTAGACCAGTGGTACTCGATAGGAGGAGTACCTCAGTAGTGTAAGGTTAGTGAGTAGCACCTCATAGTCGTGACATGACAACTGTGGTCGACAGAGGAGGAGTTCTACAAAAGTCGTGGTTTCGACATCATGAATAAAATCCTGGTTTGAGATGAGTTAATGACCTTTGTGTTTTCCCACATGATTGAGATGGGTTACTTGATAACCTAGGTATATTTATGGGAATATACCTAATTAAGTGTCATCTATTGAGATTCATAAATGTGGTTATCCATGTTGGATTTAGTGAGACCTTGAGGGTCTCGGGGTGCCTACTGAGTATCATTATACTCACCGCTACAAGGGCTATGCCCACACCTCATTGTGTTGGATGCGGATGACAAACAACACTGATAGAGAGCAAATGTACGAGGACTGGACGGTACCCAGAGGTGGACCTCACGATGATTCAGTACCCGGAGGTGGACTTCACGATGAGACGGTACTCGGAGGATGTTGACAGGCGAGAGCGTTGAGGAGGCTATCTGTACCTACCCTTCAGGTAGGATCTGAGGTGGATGACCCATGAGCTGCTTTTATCTTCTAGCTGTTTGTCTTTTCTATTGTACTTTTGTTCATTTGTAGTTGTACTTTTTAGTTAGGATTATATTCTAGCCCATTTTCTTTTCATCACTTTCTTTTGTACATAGTGTTTAACTTCCGCTTGTACCCTGATTGGATGTGTTAATGTTTTATAAAGGCAATGCCTTCCCAGTTATCGGGATTTACGCATTTGGTGCTAGCCGCCAGCCCCTGTTCTATAGAAGGCGGGCTTGGGGTATTCACAACAGAAACCCTGAGGAAGAGTCCTGAAAAATTGGTATTAGAGGAGTCGGTTCTACTGCAGAACTCATGACTCTGATAATTTTTTTCTGTGAAGCAATAGTGTTAAGGGTACCGAGTGTGGTATTCAATTCAGGTAGTCCAGTGTTGGTGCGGCGGCCAACGTAACCATACACCAGGACCCTGACTACTGATTTCCGACTTAGTGCATGATATAACTGATTGCATGTGTTTTTTCAAAAGTTTTACTTATGTCAGCTCAACTAGGTCAGCTCACCAGTTTTAAATCATTTGACCATGTCACGTCTTTACAGGATGCCTCCACACAGACAGTCAGTTGGAAATACGAGATAATACATGATAATGGCCCACCGAGCGATGAGGCTCTGGTGTAGGGCCCTTTAAACTATGTTGGAACCTTCAGGTGGTGTACTAGCAGCACCCCCACCCGTTGGGTAGCAGATTCCATCAGTCCTACTAGTGGAAATTGCATGCCGACAGAGCGCGTTCCATGAGTTCCAGTAGTAGAGGCCTCCGAGGTTACAAGGCTAAAAAGATTCCCAGTCATCAGAGGACTGTATGGACTTGATTTCTAGAGTTTTCTGCCTAGTTGAGACACTAGTAGAGTGGATGGTGGACTTAGCTACTGGTTTTTTCCAGTGAGTGACCATGAGGTTAGTCCGTATAGTGATGAGGATTCAGTGTGTGGACCGATTCCTGAGTTAGTACCTTCAGGTAGTATGCTAGCTATATCACTACACGTTGGTCATCAGTTTCAACCGGTGGTACCAGTATATTACACATGTAGGACTAGTTCCTTACACGTGTTTCATCATTAGATACCCCTCAGGTTCCGAGGAAAGCCCGACTCACAGGCGACTAAGGACTGGCTTGAGGAGGTGGCTGAGAGTTTTCTAGAGCTTATACAGCTTTGGTCGGATGACATGTCGGTTGTTGAGTATTAACAGAGGAGGATGGATCATTCCAGATACTTTATGACTACGATAATATCAGTTCTTTAGAACTCATACCTCAGAGCTAGAGAAGACCTTTGTGTTTGAATGTTCTTTGGCTGAACAAATACATCTAGAGAATGATAGTAGTGGAAAGAGCATGGTACTGGATCCAGTCTCAGAGACTTGGGCATGTAAAATATTTTAAGAAGAAGAATTTTTAAGGACAGATGAATCTGTAGAGAAGTAGACGTGGAAGTTGAGATAGCAGTGAAAAATGAGGTGGTGTACTTTTTGACATGTTACAAGCACAGGCCTTTGTATTCCCCGCCAGACTCCGGGAGATGGAGGGCAGGGAAAGAAAACAGCTGCATGCGGTTAAGGAGTGTGGCCCAAGGGCTCTAAGAATGATTTGAGGTATAGTCTGTGTCTACTATGAGCTGCCATATCAATAGACATAGGTACCAATAATTCATTCCTTCCATGAATCTTGTTCTAGAACTAGAGTTTCCGGTTAAACCATTGACTTGTCCCTCACCTCTGGAGATACCTTTGGGAGGAGACTCAATAATCCCACTTACACCGACGGTGTGATCTGATGCTTGAGGTGAGTGTTTCGGTTGGAACCTCTTGGTGGTAGTGTTGAGGCCTTACAACGTTAGTTTGTGTATGGACTAGGAAAACACAGTTTATACACAAATTGACTGTATTAGGCAAAAAGGCTGTGGATTATCGACAACATTGGAATAGAGTTTTCCTTGGTCAGCGAAAATGAAAACCCATGAAGCACAGAACGGAATCATGCAATGAGGGTGTTTTCGATCAATCAGAAGTCGGTCGAACATACCTTTGTGCCAGAACTCTCCAGAGATGCAGCATCGTTGCTAGCATTGACGAAAATGGGGCAACACTTCATGTGGTCAGATAAATTCTTTCAGATCTTTCTGGAGCTGAGGCAGAGGTTGACCGATGCACCAACCATGAGGCTACGATGGAGAAGGTGCAGATCATCCCTGAATGGGAAGTTATCTCCTATAGTTCATGGCAATTAAGACAGCATGGAGTAGACAGATGTCCTATGCAGATAGTAGGTGGAGACTACTAGAGTTTGAGGATGGCGACCATGTCATCTTTCGGGCCTCACCTCGAAGAGGTCTAAGGAGATTTGGACGAGGCGACAAGTAAGCTCCATGGTTCATCAGACCATTACAGGTCCTCAGCAATGTAGGAAAGGTAGCTTAACACCTGGCCCTTCCACCTCAGTTTCACTGGGTGAATGGCGTCTTCCACGTATCTCAGTTGAGGTGATACATACACGACCCGACACATATCATCGACCACGTGGAGATGGACATCGATGATGAGGCGACATTATCTGAGGTCCCAGTGGAGATCGAGGATCGAAAGGAGAAGGTCCTACATGAACGGTCGATTCATATGTTGTGCGTTTGTTGGCAGTACGGAAACCTCCAGGAGGGCACATGGGGGCGGGAGGCTCATATGTGTGCTCAGTACCCCTTTAGTTTCCCTGGTGTGTGTTGTAGCTTTATGAGGACGTAAAGCCCTGAGGTGGGGGTAATGTAAAGACCCAGAAATATGAAATTTTTATTTTTTAATTTCTTGGGAATTTTACAAGCCTGTAGCTTCTAATTCCACTTGATTCAAAGGCCCAGTGTGCTCAAAATCAATTTCTGATGTTTAGCTCGGGTACTTTCAGTGAACGAACGAGTGGGTTTTTCTATCTTTTGAACTGGTGCTTAGAATTAAAATCTTAGGGTACCGATGAACTCAATACACCGGTAATTCCATACGGGGACCTTTACCATTGTTGCGTTTGCTCGGGAGGAGAAGCTAAAATTTGTGGATTAAATATGAAGTGAATAAAATTGTGGAACAATTTTATTTTTGTATCTATGTTGTTTTAACCTACAAGGGGGAGTTGGGGTGGGAGCACCTAACTACCCATGTGAGGATATTAGTGATGTGGGTCCCACACGATCCCCAACCTTTCACATTCCCTTAACTCTATTTTCACCATCCTTAAAATCCCCTCTTATTTATTAGGACTCTTCCCCTTCCTCTTCCCCTCTTAAATGTTTTCCAAAACAAGTTAATCAATGAATTATAACTCTTCACTTAATTAAATTATGTTGTTTGAATTTTGAAATACTTTTGAGAATAAAATAACAGCTTAGATATTATTTTATTTTGGGAATTTTTTGGGTTGATATTTTTGTGATAGCTCTGTATGAATAGAGAAGGGGGTTCTTCTCCCAAAGAAAGAACACCACACACTTTGACGAAGAATGTCTCCGAAGAAGGACATTCTCCCTCAACGTGGAACACTTTACGATTTGAAGAACGCATTGTCTCCAATGTTGTTTCCTCCTATGATGCACCCCGACATCCACAAAATCGTTAACTGATCTCCGCGATGTCGTTCTATGACACCATCTACCGCGATGCCTGATGTTCGAAATCAATTATTGAGGTAGGGTAATATTTTATATTTCTCATTTATGTGGTTTATAACCTTGATCTTTAGAGTTTATATGTAGGATTTATCTATTTTGATTCCTTACCTTGGTTTAATTTCACATGATTATGTAGAATTAGATAAATTAATTTTCTGATCGATAAACTATTGTTTGAATTAATTTTCATCACGTTTATCTTAATTTTGAAAATCATGAAGTGTGATAAATATTTGTTTTCCCATTACTTGTGTTGTTGATTCTCAAAGATGATGGCCAAAAAAACATGGCCATCAATCCGAACATAGTCCATGACCCTTTTATATTTCGTTCTTCGCACATTTTTCGTGCATTCGTTCGTGCCAAATAATTAAGCACGCCAAATCATCGATGTTTGGTTGAGCGAGACATACAGACGCAGAGATCTCAATTCGAGGATCAAGAATCTTCGATTGTTATAATTTTTGGGGTTAGAACGAAGATGCGGTGGACCAAAGGATTAGCGGAGGGGTAAGCCAGAGGCGGATGCGGCTTCCGCGTGAAGGGCTCACCATTTGGGATGCGGGAGAATAGAAGGAAGCGTTAAAATCATTGAAGAAGGTGGAGATTAGAGAGAGAAAAAGATTAGGGAAATAAAATAAAAATAATCAAAAAAAAGAATAAGAATTATGTGTTGGTATTTGATTTCGGCGCACAAAAAGGGGAATTTGGAGCATGGATTTAATTTAGAGTTATAAAAATAAACAAATAATTATTTAATAGTAATAATAAAATATTTTTATTATTAATTTTGATGATAAAAGACGTTTTTGTCCGCAACTTCTTCGTCTGATCTCAGATTCATGAACTGTCAGCGGCAGTGCGACCCTGACATCAAGATGAACATTACGAGTCCAATATTGAATGTATTTTTTGGGTTTTTGGATTGGGTACCTGAAGTGCTTGAAAAATAATAGATTTAATATTATTAATAAATCGTCGACCCGCCATAACTCATGTGTGCGATGTACAATTGGCTTGGAATCAGTGGAGTTGTAATACTATCATTAATACGTTCAATTCAAGTATAATGTTGGATACTAAATTCTGGTTCGTGGCTCGGGGCCACGAAACACCGAATAATAATAATATTATTATTATTACGGGATCTTGTATCAGACATATCTGTCTCATACGGTGTCGGAATGACGAACTGTCTACGACGTTGTGACCGTAGAATTAAGATGGATGCTTCAAGACCAATTTTGGATATTTATGTCATGGTAGTGGTGTGGGCCCCACGAGGCCAGCTTCGTGCGTGTTGCGGTGAAATGCAACTTTTTAACCAGCTATCTGTTTTGGACCAATGGGTAGTCCATCTTGTGTGTTTTTCAGTATGGATAGAAATGGGGTGACCGGTTTGGTTAACCAGTGTCATTTGATGTTCGACTGGGTTGGATCGAACATGAATCCAACCGGGCCCTCGGTAATAGAACGCTTATAAAATAAGGACCGGACATTCGGATGACGTTCCTTCGATTATGTTGGTTTCTATTTGGTGAGATAGATCTTTTTTCATAATCCACTTGAGGTTTGGACACTGTTGGAGTACGGTCGGGTTGGTATTAGCTTAAAAACCAATCAGGCCCCTATAACGGGAAAGCCGATGACTTTCAGACCGAACGTCCGTTTGACGAGATGTCAGTGGCGTTTGTAATATCATTGAGAAAAAATTCCATTGAGTATACCCCATGAGAGTTCAGGGTATAGTTATGATATGGTCGGGTTGGTTCGTACATGAAACCAACAGGACCCCCGAGACGAAAATGCTAATAACCCCCAGACCAGGCGTCCAAGTGATGCGCAGTCTTTTGTTTTGAGAACCCTATGATGTGGCAGGCTTTTGGGATACTTCTTCATGGGACTTCGTGATACTTGAAGTATCGACCAGTAGATCATGGTGTGGACCCTCCCAGAAATGAGCGTACGGAGTTTGGTGTCCATGCAGCTGTAGACATGATGACTACTTGTCCGATTCAACTTGGAGTGGGTCGACTAGCCCAGTGGGGAGCACTAATATGTTTGGGTGTCAGACCCATGGCGGGGAGCACTACTATGTTTTGGTGGAAGACTCGCGGTACTCGACAGGTGGAGTACCTCTGTATGCTAGTAGGGGAACCGCTACTTTGTTTGGGCGGCATACCCCTGACGGAGAGCACTACTGTGTTTGTGTGGCAGACCATTGGTACTCAATAAGAGAAGTACCTCAACAGTCTAAGGTTAGTGAGTAGCACCTAGGAGTCGTGATAGGACAATTATTCTCAACATAGGAGGAGTTCTCCAACAGCTGTGGTTTTGACATCAAGAATAAAATCCTGGTTTGAGCTGAGTCAATGACCTTTGTGTTTTCTCTCATGATTGAGATGGCTTACTCGATAACCTAGGTATATGTATGGGCATATACCTAAGTAAGGTTCATCTGTTGAGATTATTCATTGTGGTTATTATTTTTTTATTTAGTGAGACCATGAGGGTCTCAGGGTCCCTAATGGGTATCGTTATACTCAACCCTGTACATGCTATGCCCGCACCTCATTGTGTTGGATGGAGACGACAGACAACGCTGACAGAGACTGAGTGTACGAGGACTAGACGATACCCGAAGGTGGACCTTAGGATGATTTAGTGCCCGAAGATGCAATTCACGATGAGATGGTATTCATAGGAGGTTGACAGGAGAGACTGTTGAGGAGGCTATCTATACCCACCCTTTAGGTAGGATCCGAGGTGGTCGACCCAAGAGCTGGTTCTATATTCCATCTATTGGTCTATTCTATTGTTCATTAGTTGAATTGTCGTTATACTTTTTAGTTGGGTTTGTATTCTGTCCCATTTTCTTTTCAGTAGTTTCTTTTTTACAAGTGTTTTACTTCCTCTTGTATTCTGGTCGGATGTGTTTATGTTTTATAAATTCAATGCCTTCCTAATTATTGGGATTTATGCATTTGGTGCTAGTCACCAACCCCTGGCCTATGGAAGGAAGGCTTGGTATAGTCATGGCATGAGCCCTGAGGATGAGTCGTGACATGGGAGGTCCACTTCCATAGAAATGTGGTGTCTCGGCAGTGTGTAGCAGTGGACCCATATAAGGTTGAGAATTCATTTCTTGGGTATCACCCATGAAGGATTATGATGATCACAATTTTCTTGGATGAGTGGGCTATTAACATATATAAGTACATGGCTTCACTTAAGTAGAAGCTTCTTTTTTTTATTTGACCAAAAAATGCTATTCCGTTTTGTGTAGTGTGAAATGTAATGATGCTTTCAGCTTTATTAATGGGATTTTGGTCAGTTCTCTGGAGCTCAGGGTTCTATAGGTAGTTGTGATATTCAAAGTGTTCTACAATTCATATAATCTAATCATGGGGTGTGTTCTGATGAAACATTGTGAATTTAACTTTTATAGGAATAAACAATTATTTCCCCATGAATGTAACTATTCCCACCATGATCTGGAACTACCAGGGGTTATGTTTGTGTATTATATGTGTCTGGAAAACCTCATTAGGTATCACATTGAGGAATTAAAAAATCAAATTACCTTGATGTATATGTTATCCCCATGAGATTTGAACTTCCTACATTATAGGTGGATGGATTTTATCCAAAAGTATGATTTTTATATCTCATATAACGTATTAAAAGAGAATGTTGTAGTTGATTCATTGAGAGGGAAGTGGCAGAAGTAGGGGTCTTAGGAATATGTTGATGCTTGGATATATATAGGTGAGTTATCTACCTTCATCATAAATGCATTAATGGATGTACATAGAAGATTATTATTTCAGGTGATAGTGTAATCATCATTGAGGTAGAAGATGGAGTATTCTACATGGAGATTCTCAGAGTAAAATTTAATGCATGATCTCATTGAGTATATTTATGCTCTATAGGGATGGTCGTAAACCATAAGAATAAGATTTTCTTCTACGAGATGTTTTTTTTTCGATGGAAATGTCTGAGGGAGTTCTCCATGAGTTTCAAGTCCCACCCCTATAGGTATTTCTGAGAGTCTTCAATATGGTCATTGTCATGATGGATTATTTATAGTGGATAGGGATGAATCAGTCAGTGGTGGAGTTTGTACAATAGTTTATAGTGTTCTAGTCGGTGAAGGATGAGCAGAGTGTTCACAGTGGTCTATTTTAGCCCCTAGAGGTCCCCATGTATTTATGAATTAGAACTACTTTCCATCGTATAAAACATTGGTAGACAGGTAAGAACATCCAGAAATTGGTGTATAATATGTGTACTTGTATCTTGGAATTTTTTCGGCCTAGTTTACATCATTTTCACTAAGAATAGTTGGATTACAATTATATATATCACTCTTCCATTGGAATTTACCTCTTTTTTTCCTTATATGGAAGGCAGTGTCATTCACCTTGGTAATGTGAAAAATTAGGGGAGGTAGTTTTTCTTATTATGAACATGGTTCTGCGTACAAAAGAGAAGGTAAAACCAGTCTGTGAGAGGATAAAGGAAGAAAATGACTACTGCATGTCATTAGGTTATCATTGGAGAAGGCCTTTGGAGTTCTCGGTTGGGGACCACATATTCTTGAAGGATTCCCCTCAATATGGGAAGCAATGTTTTGGTAGTGGGAAAAAATTGTCCCATGTTCAACAGATGTGTTCCATAAATGTAGAAATTGGGCACCCCTAATATGAAGAGAATGTTAATGATGCATGGTATGTGCAAACTATGAGCATTGATTATCAATCCATTTGTATAGAATTTTAATCCCCTGGATATTATAGAAATATTTTTTGAACCCCCGTCTAATACACCCCATATACCTTTTCTCGAACCATAATTGTTTTATACCAATTCTTAATCTACCCATTTGTATTCCAATCCATGTTGACCTCTATTACTGGTGATTAGAAAACCTAATTTATGATCTGCACACCCCCTAGTAAGAGGATCTCATCTTGTGTATTTTCTATTCTCTTCATCATTACACTTCAATCCATTGAATGATTTTTATTCACTAATTTATTTGTATCTAGATATAGTATTGTGGATATAGATAATGATTTTATACATCATTGTAATTATATTTTTTATTTAATTTTTTGATCTATGTCTCATTCTTTGTCATTAATGTACTCAAATTTGGGTTTTCCATTGGGTAATTTCTCATAAATGCATTTTGGTTTGGTGGCCAATAATTTTAATCAATAAATCATTTTTTAAATGAAGATTATGTAATTATAGAATTTATATTATATTTTTATATGTTTTTTTCTTGATTATGTTAATTTTAATTCATGAAGAAATTAATTATAGAGAATTTATAATGGGGATTTTAGGAATTACCAACTGAGATAATTAATTTTAGAGTTAATTATGAAATATTGAGTTATTTATTAGAGATAATTAATGCTATAATTAATTATGAGGTATGGATATTTGGATTTGATATAATTAATAGTGGAATTATTTATGATATATTGATTTATTGATTTCAGATAATTAATTATAGAATTAATATTGTCAAATGGGGTGGTTGATTTGAGATCAATAGATGATTAATTATCAATGAGATTTTGAGATTTGTGATTTTAGATATTAAATTGTGGGATTAATTAATGAGTATAGAGATTGGGGATAAGATATATAATTTTAAAATCATTTATGGTGTTCTATTTGAGGATTTTAATTAATTGATTGATAAATTAATTAATGGGATAGATGTACTTTATAAATTAGGTAAATTAATTAATAGATTTATAAGAAAAATTAATTATATATTTTGTAACAAAATTGGATTGATTAGTTAATTATTGATTTCACTAATAAAATTGATGTGATCTATTAATTTTCAAATTAATTAAATTATTAGATGTGACAAATTTTCTTTTGAATTAATTAAATAATTAATAATAATATGGAGTTTTTGAGATTGATTAATAAATTGTAAAAATAATTAATGTGTTTTTGTAAAAAATGTTCTTATAATAATAAACTATAATAATTTAATTCATTTATTAACTAGATCAATGAATATTAAAGATTTAACTTTTGTGTAAATATAATATAATGTTTTGTATCCATGGAGATAGTCTATGAATTACAAAAATTAATAGAAAAATATAAATTCATGTGTTCAATGTGATAATGAATTGTGAAAACCAAATTATTCTGTGGATTGAAATCAATGATTTTAATAATGGAACCATAAAATATAGTATAACATTATGATAGTTCAGACTCTGGCATGGGTATAAGGTAGTATTTATGTATGAGTGTCCATGGGAACCCGAGGATTTATGTGGTTTAATAATGATTAATTGATAATATGATAATTGTTTAATTTTTAAATTTAATTTCTGATTGACTTAACATTATCAAATATTAATGATTGAATATATTTTTAGACACAATTGGTGGTATCTTGATGAGTTATACTCACACACTACATGGGATACTTGATCCATACCCAAATAGATTTCATCATTATAAGATTTCATAATGAAAACGTACATATCTAAGTTGGCTATTTTTTGAGGGATCATGGATGAGACGAATAGAGGTGGTTCAAGACCCACATTGGATGTGTCTGTATCATCAATTTAGAGATTCATTTTTAAATATTGAATGTACATTAGAATGGGAATTCTATTTTTCAGTTTTTATATTTTATTTATAGTTTTTTCATCAAATAATTCGTTATTAATTATTGTTATGGTTTTATATATTAGTTGTTTTATTATTTTTTATGTGGATTTACTCAGGAAAAGAGGGTATTCAATACACATGAAGAATTTTACACCATCATTTCTAGTTGACGTCCTCTAGTATAATGAGATATGTTCTTGAGGACACATTGCGGACCCGGTCAGGGAACCAGTTTGTGGAACCCAGGATGATACATTAAAAAATTGAGGGGTATTCATATGATAATATCAAATTTATTCAATTTAATAATATATCATTAATTTTAAATAAATAAATATATATATAATGAATGTTAAATAAAGTTCAAAATCCTCAGATGTGAAGACTGATCAGAATTTCAAGAAGATTATTTTTCAAGAAAAATATATTTTAACATTAACTCTATGATTGATAATTACAATTTATTGAATATGAGATTATATTTTTTTAAATATTATATATCATATTCAATTAAAACATCATTAATTTGTTATTAATTTATTTAATTAATAATTACAATGATTAACTAATAAAAAATAGTTTATTGAAAACTATATGTTTTAAACCAACATATATATAAAAATACAATATAATGATGATTAAAAATTAATAATGTGTATAAAATAAAAATATAAAGGTAATATATTACATTATTTCATATTCAATAAATAATGGAATGAAAAATTTATCATATTTATTATAAATTTGATCATTCATAACATAAGATTGTAATTTTAACAATTCATTGAAAATTCAATATTTTTAGAAAATAAAAAATAATAACAATTATTAAATTTTGATGTGATGTTTTCAAAAATGATATTTATTGTATCATGATTTCAAAATTCAAAAATTGAGAAAATATAATTTAAGTAATACATTATATAAATAGTGTTCAGACAAAACTATTTCACATTTGTTTTGAAAACTACAAAATGTTGTCAAGAAGTGTGAAAAAATGTATGTGATTTATTCTATCATTGATTGGGTTGTTATATTCTTCCCCCATTTTTTAAGTTTTTTCCATTTATTTTTATTCACTTATTTAAAAAGATGTGATATATTTCCATCATTAAAATTTTTTATTCCAATGTTTTCTCTTTAACTATAAGGGTATTTTATAAAACTGTAACATAGTAAATTACATTTTTCTAATACACATTCTCTTAGGGGTCAATGATATTAAAATTTTTTCCTTATATTTAACATTCTTTCCCATCTAGGATTATTCTTGGTGGAAAACATGAGATGAATCCAAAATATTTTTTGAACATCGTGTCATGAAATTGGTTTTCCACATGACATAGACTATGAGATAAGGCCACTCAGTTGGTAACTGATCCCTGATTCTCCATGAATTCACTTAGTCTAGTGGTATGTGATTTTATATTATCATTTAAAAATGACATAACACATTTCCATGGTGAATAATTAATATACAAATGATGAAATTAAATGAAATAATGATTATTCCCCATTTTTTCTGCATTAATTTTTATAATGATCTGAGTCATCCTTACATGTCACTCAATCACGTACACCTTCTCATCAATTCCATCTATCAACAATAATCCCACTGACCTAAATTCTCAATCATAATACCAGAAATCATGTTTCCAACACATCTTTTAATATAGTATTATAGATGATTCCATTTGTATGTTGGAAAGAAAAATATAATTGTAATAAATCATAACCAAAGATAGTCATTGATCCTAATTTACCTGTTGTTCCATTTGACATTTGTGAAGAAGATCCTACATGGTTGGAACTGTGTATTGATACATACCATTAGTTTGATTATGAAAAATTGTGGAACAAAAATTTTTAGTACCCATTAATTTATATTGTTCCTTCAAAAAATTATATTTGAACCCGAGATCAATTTTTTAAATAATGGATATAGAAAATATAGGTTACCTAATTATATTGTTAAAATAATGATTATAGTTTTTATCTAAAAATATTATATCATGAATTTTAATTATTTTTTGGATCTTATTAATCAATCAAGAAACACATTATTACCTCAAGAATTCTCTGCTAATTGTACCAACAAATCCACTGATATATTATCCCATTTTCACCTATGACTAACAAAGACTAAAAACTACAAATTTTAATTGAAATAATGATGCAACCTACGAAAAAGTCAAAAACACCATGTTAATGTTATAAATTTATCTTTATTACTATTTATCCAAAAATACTATTTAAGGTCTCATCACATATTACTGCTTCCAAAATTAACGAAAATGTATATCTACGAGCTTCACTCAAAAACTATTTTATCAAACGGGAAACTCAAGGGAACCTATTGAGTGTTCTTAATTCTTTCTGAAATTTTTTTCTGGAATGAAAAAATAAAAAAATATAAGATGTCACTACCTCAACAATTCTTGGCCAAAAGTTTTCAAATCGTTAAGCAAAGGGAAATATTTGAAACATTACAATTTTAATTATCATTTTTTTCAACATGAAGTGTCAACAACTTTATTAATTTTCTCGAATGGTAAATAGTAATGAGATCATTATCCATAAATATATATATATATATAATAAAATTATAATAATTATATTTATCATAATTATAATGTTTTAAATATTTATAATTAAATAACTATATTTAAAAAACTATAAAATTGTTTATAAATAAATACAAATATTTAAAATTATAATTCTAAATAAATTTAAATATGTAAAAATATTTATAAAATTATAATAAATATATCAAATATATATATTTACAAATTTATGAATATACTAAATATAATTGTAAAATTTTTATAATTTTTTAAATACATATAAATAAATTTTAAAATTTATAACTATAAATAAATATATATTAATTAATAATTTATTTACATATAAATATATATTTATTTATAGATGATAATATATATAAATACATATTTATTTAATCAAATATAATTTTTTAAAAAATATATTTATTATAGTTATATATTTAATAATGTATTTAATTTAATAAAAATATTAATAAATATTAAAAAGTATTTATAATTTTAATTACAATTAAACATATATATATTAATTTTTTTTAAATAATAATAATAATAATAATAATTTTGCTTATTAGTAAAATTATAAATATAATTAATATATATTTATTATTATTTTTACATATATAAATAAATAAACATATAAATAAAAAATTATAACAATAAATAACTATATATTTACATTAATTTTTTAATTATAAATATATTTTTATTCCTTTATAAATATAATTATAAATATATATATGTATATAATTATGATAAATAAATTTATTAGAGTTAGTAATTTATAAATACATATAATTTAAAAAATATAATAATCGATATAAACAAGACATGGTAAATAAAAAAATATAATAATGAATTTAAATAAATATATATTTATTTAAATAATTAATAAAATTTAAAAAATATATAAATTACATATATTTATAAAATTATTATTATAAAAAAGAATATTATTATAATTTTTTAATTAAATAAATAAATATTTATTATTTTATATATAGATAAAAAAATTTATATTTTTCAAAAAATTTAAAAAATAAATAAATATTTATTTATTTATACTTGTAATTATTAATAAAAATAAGATATTTAATGTTATAAATATAAACATAAATATATATCATTACAATTATTTTTTATAAATATAATTTTTATATATTTTTATTATTAATATTTATTTATTGTATATATATTTATAGTGATAATTATAAATAAATACATATATAGTAATTATATATATAAATTTATAAAAATATATATTATTATAAACAAATTATTAATAATATTTCTTTATCAGAACTATAAAAACCTGTATAAACTATAGGTATATCAGTGCAATAATTTTAGCATTGATGAATGCTGGTTTTATTAGTGCATTGTATTGTAGTGTTGATAAAAGCCTTCCCTAAAGTTATAATAATAACCCTGACACTCCCCTTACATCACACCTATAATGTATTCCCTGAACTATCCCCCTACTGCATTGTCGTCTCACCATGGCCTGCCACCATCTCTCCCTACCCCTATGACCTTCTCTCCAAACCCTGCATTATACATATCCTTCATAGTTTCCATCATCATTTCCCCCTTCCCTCTCATCTTCTATCCTTCTATGGTCACACCATACACTACTGTTATCTCTCCCAACTGGCGTTGATCCATTTTATCATTGTTGCTTATCATTTTCACTCATCGAATGAAAAGCCCCTCTGAGATCTCATCACTCACTATAGCTTTAGATTTGGTAAGTTTCTTCTTCAATTTTTATTAAATTTTCCTGATCATTATCACTGAATCATAGATGAAATTTCTTCATTCAAATGTTAATTTTCTAAACTTATTTAATGGTGGACTTAATAAAATTAAATCATGTTGTTTTATATTGTTTCAAAGAATAAATGTTGTCATTTGTAAATTTTTACATATTTTATCATAAATTAAATTAAATTTATGATCATATCATTTTTCATTATTAGGAATTATACCTAAAATTCTAATATGAGTGTCTGTTAGACCTATTATGGTTATCTGGTTGTGGTTCTAATTTGTTGTGAGTGCCTACTGTGATTTTAGAAGTACAAATGTTTGGATTAATTATTTAATAAATTATTGATGAAATTTTAAAATGATGGGAGGATATGGTTTATGTCTATCAACTCACACCCCGACTCCCAAAGAGGGTGATGATCAATGTTTTTATCCCTCCCCATAGTACATTTGTGTTATGAGTATCCAATGTTGACACCCTGCACATTTATAATATCCCAATTTGGATGTTAGGCTCCTTTACGATTATGCATGTCCTACATGGATACCTCTTTTGACATGTTAATCTATTTTTTGAATAATTTATTAATATATTCATACAAATACCCCATATAAGGATAAAAAAAATAGAAATAGAGAATGGGAGTGTCATATTACATTTTATAATAAAGAATTTATGACGAACACTAAGATATATTTCCTATGAAACTCAAGCTCATATATTCATTGGGTCAAACCCCCTATAAAAACGAACATAAAATCTCATAACCATACTCAGTAACACTCCACATGAGTCATACCCTCAATTGATTATTCCACAAATGAATGTAAATTCTATTCGGAGATCCACATTATCTGTTATCAACTTGTTAATAATGATTAACTTATGTTTTTCATGAATTTCTATTGCTATAAATTCTGTGGATACAAAATTTGTGGAAGTAATTTAGAAAATACATCTACTTAGAAGTGTTCTATTTTTGTTATTATATTTTCTTAATTTATATTTTCATGTCATGTCATGGTATCACTATAGAATTTAACATTGATAAAGTACATTATATCATTTTCCTGAACCATTTTTTTTAATTCCCAATAATAATATTTAGTAGTGATTATGGAATTGAAATATTCAAGTGAATCTACTTGAATAACCTCTTACAATAAGAAAATTATGATTTTATAATTTAAAAATTCCAAATTCAACTAAACAATACGAATATTAATGAATAACTTCCCTGTAGATATGATATTTCATCCAATGATCATAAGTACTTATAAATCTTCAAATATTTATAGAATTATAGTAATAATGGCATTAGTTAATTTAATAACATTTATAAAGAAATAATCTGAAATTAAAAAATCCTACTAGATGTACTAGTTTTATAGTTAAATAATAAAATCTATTAAATTTGGATTACTTTTCTTGAAAATATTTAGCATCATAGGATGTATAGTATCCAATAAATAAAATGGGAATTCTGCAATGTTCATGAACTAATATTTTTTATACATAAAATCATTATTAATCATGAAGGTTTATTGGAAAATTTAATTCAACAACAACTAATAGAATCTATTATATAAATCACTCATATATATTATAATTTATTTTAGTTATAAATGATTTATTAAATGGAGTTGAAAAATGAAAACATTTGTGAGATTTCAAGGGAGAATGGGTTGTTGATTTATTGTTTTGTAAATATTTCCATTAACATTATATAATATAATTAAACCCCTCCATTTAAAATCCTACATATAGTGGGATTATGTGTCATTTAGGGCCCTTCTTTGGTTATATTGTTTTTGTATTCCTCCATCCTTTCTACATTATCTTATTTTTACTACCATTATTATATAACATGTTCCCTTTATTTTCAATTATCCTTTATATTTTATTTATCATTATATTACTGTGGTTTTGAATGTGATTTCTTTTTATACGTATTACAATATGAGTTCTCATGAGTAGTAAATGGTTTTTTCTATGTGGATTATCACATCATATAGAATGATATTTGATGACATGTTATTGGCAAAATTCCTAAATAGATTTTCTTAAAGAATACTTTTGATTTCAAAATCCTTGAAATTCACCAACAAGAGGTTTAAAAATAAAATCATCAATTAAGTGATTTATAACCCCATTTTTTTTATTTAATTGTGTTAAAAATGATTGAAAAATGATATTTTGTTTTTATAATGTTGATTTAACCCATGTGATCATTATTTTAATCCACATTTATTATCCATGAATAATTTTTATGCCATCTTTTTGGGTTATTTATAGATTTTATGATTTCAAAATGAGAAATAATATACAAAATGTGTGGGTTTTACCATGTACATTAGAATTAAAAAAATATTTTGTGTTCAAATTTTTTTAAATTGATATTTTAAGTGTAGTGTAAATTATCATTTTAGGATCATTGTTTTTTATATAAAATTGGTCTACTAAGTGGATGGGGACGGATAAAATGCATTCTAATTCGAAGTGTTTTTTTAATAGTGATGGTCTATTTTAAAATTTATTTAATATGTGTCTTAATAAAATGTTTGATACAATATTTATACCCTTTTATTCTTGTATGACCATTGTTTCTTGTGATCCAATGTGGGATGTATATTACTAATCTCCTAGACTGATGTGACTTTTGAGGGTGTGGATAGGTTTATTAGGGATGACATTGCTTCATGATCTATAGTTAATGTGCATTTATTAATATACCATTATGACTATTTCCATAAAACTGTAATTATCTTTTAGGATAATTTCACGCTTTTATCCTTTATTTCAAATTTTATCTCTTTCTGTTGTTATTATTTTGTGAAAATTTTCTAGATATTTTACCCTTGTTTTGCAACATGAAAATGTGGTTCATGAACATGTGATTTTTTCCTACTTGCTATGGTATTCATTTCATATTATTTGGAAAAGTGATTACAGAATGATTTTTAATGATATAAAAAAGGAATCAATAATTTTGAAGTGTTTTAAGTCTATTCTAAAAATTATTTTCAAATATTTTCTTAAATAAGGAATTATAAAATGATTAGTTTTTTAACAACCAAAAATGTACGAGTTTTGAAAAATGTTTTTAGGCCACCCTTCCAAAGTTTTATAGAAGGGGTTGGTTTATGAAATATTTTCAGAAAAAAATATTTGATTGTTCAAATCATCATTGAGTTTGAAATTTTTTATTAAAAAATGGTGTTTCCCAAAAATAATATAGTTATATTGAAAAAAATAAAATAAGAGGGATTTCTGAAGGAAAATTGTTTTCCAAGTGAAATGTTTCATTTATTAAAATCATATACAAAGTATTTTAACACAATTTTATGTGTTACTAATATTTGGTAAAAAATATAGAAAAAAGTATTTTTATAATTTATTTCTAAGAATTATTTTTTTATGAAAATTAATATTTGATATCATAGATTTGTCAGGTTGATGTGACCTTCTAGAAATTTAGATTATTCCACTATTTTATAGGTTCATGTTTTTTAAAGCTTATTTCACACCCATTTGATCATCTGAGTGGGATATATGGTTGGATGGTTACAAAAGCTGATCATATTCTTGGTAATTATTTTCTTAAATATTAATATTTCATAATTAAATTGGACATATATTAATAAAAAATTTATGTATGTCGATCTTATAATAAATAGAAAAAGATTAAGCTAATAAGACATCATATTAGAAAAAAAATCCAAAAAACCCTTCTCAAATACTACTTCCATGATTAAACTTTTTTTTTCAACAATTATTATTCTATTGGAGAATAAAGGGGATTTTATCTATCAACGAATTTATCATTGTTATAAATGTTTGAATAAACACCGAGAAAAAGTTAAAGTTCATATTAGATGTGATAAGAATTTGTTTTATAAATAATATGATATGATTACAGTTATGGAAAATGAATAATTCCATAAAGAGGATGTGATTATATATTTAAATGATCATTACTATTATATTGACGAAAATAATGGGGTAGATGAATATGAGCTTCATTATTTTCCCAAATTCTTTGAGAAGATGAGGATTTGTGAAAATATTCAAATTCACTATAGATTCTCTAAATATAAAACATTTTTTGTTATATTGGAGCTGTAGAATATGAAATAAGGAAATTGATGTAGTAATTGTAGTTTTACGGATATTCTTGGTCTCAAAAATGAGATTCTCACCAACAATAATCAGATATCAAGATGAACATATGATTCCAATTGAATCTTAGGTTCAATGGGTATCATATCCAAAGGAATCATTTCCCACTGAATGAATTTATATAGTTTCACAAGGATAAAAAATCAGATAATGAGTTCCCAAATTTTGGTGCATCTCGATGTAATAAAGTTGAATCTAGTCCAAAAAAATATTTTATGGTATTTAAAATAATTACAAGGATTAAGTTCCTATATGTATGTGAGGATAATGTTGGGAAATCAATTTGGATAAAAAATACATCAAATAAAGATAGGAAACTACATCAACATGGTGTAACTACTCATTGGAAGATAATTGATCATGAGTAACAAGAATTTAGAAATGTTTTGAGAACCATTGTCTTGCATTATTTATAAGTGGAGTGAAAAATTTGATGTTTTATGTAAAATTTTTGGGGTTTCGTGGCTTCATAATATTTTTCCCAAAACATGCAACATAATAATGAAATGTTTCAATTTTCATCAATATAATTTGCGTGGTTTTCAAACAGTTTACATATCCATACATGAAAACCAGTCTTCCCATTGAATGATGAAAAAATATTAATTTAAAAATCTGATTTATGTGATTCCAACTCGAATATCTAGACATATCATTTTGATATAAACCTGATGACACCACCTTCTCTATCTCTCATGTTGTGCCAATATTTTTCTATTTATTACTAAATATTAGTGATTAATCATGCTTTCACTGTCACGACCTATCCTCGGGGCCCTTGCCGTGACTACCCCAAGACCGCCTTCCATAGGCCAGGGGCTGGTGACTAGCACCAAAGGCGTAATTTCCGATAACTGGGAAGTAATTTCCTTTATAAAAGTAAACAAACACCACAGAGTAAAAGCGGAAGTAATACACTAAGTACAAAATGAAGTGCTAAAAACTAAATGGGCCAGAATACAAACCCAATCTAAAGTACATCTACAACTGAACAAAAGTACACCAGAAAAAAACAACAGCTGGAAGAAAGGTAGCAGCTCCTAGGTCGTCCTCCTCGGATCCTAACTGAAGGGTAGGTATAGATATCGCAGCTCTTGGATCGTCCACCACAGATCCTACATGAAGGGTAGGTACAGATAGCGCAACTCTTGGATCATCCACCACGGATCCTACCTGAAGGGTAGGTATAGATATCATCCACAACGTTCTTACTCGTCAACCTCTTCCTAGTATCGTCTCGTCGTGAAGTCCACCTCCGGATATTGTCTCGTCGTGAGGTCCACCTCCGGGTACCGTCCAGTCTTCGAGCACTCGGCCTCCGTCATCACTGCCCGTCGTCTACAACCAACACAACGAGGTGTGGGAATAGCCCGTGTAGGGGTGAGTATAATTATACTCAGTATGGACCCCGATACCCTCAACGTATCTCTAAATCCTACAATGATAACCACAAAACAAAAACACAATAGATTACCCTTATTAGGTATAATCCAATACTTATACCTAAGTTATCAAGTAACCCATCTCAATCATGAGGTAAACAGAAACATCATGAAATCAACGGATAACCACTACCCAGGTATATGCCCATACATATACCTAAGTTATAATGTGACCAATATCAATCAAGATATAAACACAAAGGTCATAGACTCAGCTCAAACCAGGATTTTCATTATTGAAAAAATAACTACTTAAGAGCCCCATCTATGGAGTGTATAGTGATCCTTTCATGACTCCTAGTTACTTCACACTAACCTAAGACTGCTGAGGTACTCCTCCTGTCGAGTATCGCGGGTCAGCCACCCAAGCACAGTAGTGCTTCCCGCCGGGGTAGGCCACCCAAACACAGCTGTGCACACCCCCTAATAGCCTACAGAGGTACTCTCCGAACGAGTACTGTGGGTATGCACTGTCACCCAGTAGTGCTCCGTCCTCCAGGGTTCTACACCCAATCAAAGCAGTGCTCCGTCCACTCGGATAGTCTACTCACTCTAAGTTGAGTCGGTCAAGCAGTCGTCAGGTCTCAGCCGACTAAACGGTCTCCGTAATCCGTACGCTCATCTCTAGGATGGTCCAATCTACGAGATACAAGTCTATAATCCAAGTATCTTAATGTCCCACGAAGAATTATCTCAAAGGACCGTCTCTTCATAGGGGTCTCAACGCAACAGGTGGTGCGTCAATCAGACGCCTGGTCTGTGAGTTATTAGCCTTTTCGTCCCAGGGGCCCGGTTGGTTTCGTGTGCGAACCAACTCGTCCGTATCTCATCTGAACCCTGAAGTCTCATAGGGTATACTCATAGGGTCCATTTCTCAACGTGATAACCAATGCCGTTGACGGGTCGTCAAACGGACATCCAGTCTGAAAGATATCAGCTTTTCCGTTCCAGGGGCCCGGTTGGATTTAGGGTATAAGCCAACCCGGCCACAATCCAACTGCATCCAAACCTCGGGAAAAGAATTCCAAAAGTTCCGTCTCATCAAGAGGATTCCAACAAATTCGACGGCTCGTCAATCGGACGTCCGGTGCTCAAGATATATCCATATCCGCTGCAAGGTCCTGGTTGGTCCCGTGTTTGAACCTACTCGACCATGGCCAAAGTTCTCTGAAACCTTGAGTGTAATATACCTAAACGACCGTCTTGATCCGAGGATCACATCTCAAATGACGGTGTGTCGATCGGAGGTCTGTAGCCCTAGTAATGGGCGTTTGAATGGAAACTGCCCGAAAATAGGGGGTTCGGGCCCCTTCCGACCCAGCACGTGACCCCCCCTGGGTCGGCCTAAACCGGGTCGACCTATTTCGGGTCCAGGTCCAGCCCACTTGGGCGCGGCCCAGCCAGGCCTGTGTGGCTCGGCTCGGCCTGGGCGAGGCCGGCCCGGCCTGGCGCTGGCGCGGCGCGACGCCCGCGTGGCCAGCGGGTGCAGGGGGGGTTACAACCCCCCCGCAGATGACGAATGGGCACTGCTTAAAGCCGCCCCTCTTGGCCTCCAGAACGGCTAATCCGTTCCGGTACGGCCCGCAACCGCGGATCATCCGCGGCTGTTCCTGTTCCAGCACCGCGCCGCCACCTTCCGCGGACCACCGGACGCGCTTCGGTGGTCCTTTTTTCTCTCCGCCTTCGACAATGGTCCTCCTGGGACCCGACCTCCACTGTTGAGGCTTCAAATTGACTTTGTGGCCCAATTTTTCATCACCATCAATCCAAGCACAAGGTTCAACCAGCGGAGTCTTCGAATCTCCTCTACGTCCCCAACTCCTGTTGCGGTTTCGTTCAGTCTCAACGGCGCGGCGCAACGGTTCCGCACATCCTTGCCGTAATTCTCCATGTTTCTACACGGTGTCTTTGCACCACGCTTTCTTCCTTCATGCCACAACATATTCAACAACAAGGGGGTGGAGGGTCATACATGTTTGTGCAGTCCGACTTCCTCCTATTATAATTATATCAAGTGGCCAAAAAAAATAAGTCGACGCACAAAAAAGAAAACAATTTACCCCAACATCAACCCGCATGAACGAACGATCCGTGGATCAACCTGGAAATGGTTGGTCCACACTCGACGTTATTTTCTCAAAGATAAATAGAATACCGAAGAGATTCCCCTACAACATCTCAAATAAAAATAATCATATAAATATTTCCAAAACACAAAATAAAACATTCGCGGATCAACATAATGATGAGTTGATCCGGGTTATTTGTTTTAGAAGGAACAACGAAGGGAATAATACCATTATCAAATTAATCCACCTACCTCGATAAGGAGTTGACGATCAAAGTGCATCACGGAAAGCGGCATCGCGGAGTGGTTTCGATGACGGCATTGGCGTGCGTCAAAGAAAGGGAAATCTTTATCAATCGTCGGAAGAGAGGAAGCCGAGGCAGACGTTGGCGTTCTTCACGTTCTCCAACGAAGAAGATGAACTTTATCACCTCCAATACCCTAATACAATGAGCCAACTCCCAATAAAATAAGTCCCTCTTATTTTATTAAAGCGTGGAAAGTATTTGAAATTCCAAAATTCAAAACTACTCAACTCATAAATAAATCATGAGATGTCAAATTGAATTTTGTATTAAGTTGGCATCATAAATGTGAAGAAGGAAGTCACATCATTAAAAACAAGGGGGTTTCAAGGGAAAGAGTTAAGGGGTTAGGGAATATGAAGGGGTGGGGTTCTTGTGGGCCCCACCTCACCTTTGTCATCACTTGGATAGTTTCCCAACTTCCCCACATAGGTTAAAACCAACTAGGCTAGAAATAAAATTGGAAAACAATTTTATTTTATTCTTCACTTAAACCTCAATTTTTAAACAAATCTTCCTGAGAAAACTCACCTTAGGAAAAGGTCTCCTTAAGAAAACACTGGTGCTGCAGTTCAATCGGTGCCCTCGGATTTTTATTCCAAGCACCGGTTCAAATGTTAGAAAAACCTGTCGTTCGTTCACTGAACCTACCCAAGCTAAACATCATAAATTGATTCTAGGCACACCGGGTCTCAGAATCAGGTGCCATCAGAAACTACGTTCTTTTAAAATTCCAATGAAATTAAGAAAAAAATTTCCTTGAAATTTTTTGGTCTTTACATTACCCCCATCTCAGGGATTTACTTCCCCTTAAAGCTTTAACACAATCTAGGGATACAAAAGTGGTAATGAGCACGCATCTGAGCCTTCCGATCCCAAGTGCTCCCCTGTAGGTTTCCGCACTGCCAACGAAAACGCACAAGAGGAATCGACCGTCCTCATAGGACCCACTCCTATCTTTCCTCATCCTCTACTGGAACCCCGCAAAAGTTACCTCATCACCAAGGTCCAGCTCCCCATCGTCGATGATATGCATCAGTTCAAGAACGTATCTCCCCAGTTGAGATACGTGGAAGACATCGTGCACCCGGTGCAACTGAGGTGGAAAGGTCAAGTGGAAAACCACCTTTCTTACCCAGTTGAGGACCTAGAATGGTCCGTTGAAACTTGGAGATATATCACCCCCTCGGCTACATCTTCGTAAGCCTCGTCGAGGTGAGACCCGTATAAGAACGTGGTCTCCATCCTTGAACTCTAGAGGTCTCCCTTTCATGATTAGAACTGAATCTAAGAACTCTTGCTTCCACATGAATGTAGTCGGCAGACTCAAGAGTGATAGGCTACACCTTCCTATCCACGTGTTTATCCTATGCTGCCCTGGGATTCCTTTTCGCCGACCATGTAAAACCCATCCCGAAGTTTTCCTAATACCGTCAACTTGAGTATGAACAGTGATTTCCCAATCCATACCCAAACTAACGTCGTAAGGCCTCGATGCTGCACCATGAGGTACCAACCGAGACTCTCGCCTCAAGGGACAGATCACACCGTCAGAATAAGTGTGACTATCGAGTATCCTCCCAAAGGTATCTCCAGACATGAGGGTCAAGTCAACAGCTTAACCAGAAAATCTGGGTCTGGGACTAGATTCATCGAAGGATGGGATGATTCGTATCGATGTCTGTGGCTACGACAGCTAGTAGAAGACAATGTCCGGACTTTGAATCATCCATAGATCCCTTTCGGTCGCACTCCTTGACCGAATGTAGCTACTCTATTTCCATGTCCTCCTGTTCCCTGAGCCTGGAGGGGACAACAAAGGAGGGTGATTGTAACATGTCGAAAAGTACACCACCCCATACTGCTCTCCTAGCTTTGCTTCAACGTCTGCTGCTCTACAGATTCATCTTTCCTTGACACTTCCTCTTCATGAATAATTTTACACGTCCAAGTCTCTATAACTAACGCCAGTTCGCATCTTCCCACTGCTAACATTCACTGGATATATTCGTTCAGCCAAAGATCATTCAACCTCAAGGTTCTCTCTAGCACCCTAACGTGAGTAGGATTGCATAGAGGAAAAATGTTCTGGCTCGAATGTCCTTAAAAACACCTTGCTCAGAGGTCTGAGCTCTATAGCACTGATCAAGTCGTATTGATCAGGTACCCGGAATGTTCGGTATGCCTCGATGAATTCTCAGCTACCGACACGTCATACTGCCGAAGTTGTATAAGATCTAGAAAAATCTCTGCTACCTCCTCAAGCCAGTCCTCAACCACCTGTGAGTCAGTTTCTCCTCAGAACATGAGGGTATCTGATGTTGTATAAGGCAGTAATCCTACATGTGTCACCTACCGGTACCACCGGTTGTAACTACTGACCAAAAGTTAGTGATGTATAGCTGGAACAATACCCGAAGGCACTATCACAGGAATCGGTCCACGTACCGAAGCCTCATCACTATTCGGACCATCCTCATGGTCATTCACTAGAAAAAACTAGTAGCCAATTCCACCATCCACTCCACTGATGTCTCAGCTAGGCGGAAAACTCTAGCAATCGCCTCCAGCCAATCCTCTGCTGTTTGGGAATCCTCCTCACCTCGTAACCTTGGAGACCTCTGCTGTTGGAACTGGTGCAACACGCTCTGCCAGCGTTCATAGTTAGCTAGTATGGCTGGTGGAATCTACTACCCACCAGGTGGTGGTGCAGATGGTACACCACCCGAAGGTGCCAACATAGTAAAAAGGGCCCCGCACCGGAGCCTCGTCGCTCGGTGGGCCATCGTCGTGTACTATCTCAGACCTCCAACTGCCTGTCTGCATGGAGACATCCTGAATAGATACGACACGGTCAAACGATTTATACCTAGTGAGCTGACCTGGTTTGAGCTGACTTTAAAAATTTTGGAAACACACACACAATCTGTGTTTTCGTGCACATAGTCGGAAATCAGAAGTCAGGGTCCTGGTGTACGGATACGTTGGCCGCCGCACCAGCACTGGACTCCCTGAACTGAAAACGACACTCGGTACCCTTAACACTATTTCTTTAGAGAAAGAAAATATCAGAGTTATAAGTTCTGCGGTAGAACCGACTCCTCTGATACCAATTTGTCACGACCCGTCCTTGGGGCCCGTGCTGTGACTACCCCATGCCCACCTTCCATAGGCCAGGGGCTGGCGACTAGCACCAAAGGCATAATTTTTGATAACTGGGAAGGCATTTCCTTTATAAAAGTAAACAAACACCACGGAGTACAAGTGGAAGTAAGTGTTGGAAACTAAATGGGCCAGAATAAAAACCCATTCGAAAGTACAGTTACAACTGAACAAATGTAAAATAGAAAAATACATTAGCTGGAAGAATGGTAGCAGCTCCTGGGTCGTCCTCCTCAGATACTACCTGAAGGGTAGGTATAGATAGCATAGATCATAGATCATCCACCACAGATCATACCTGAAGGGTAGGAACATATAGCCTCTACAACGCTTCTACTCGTCAACCACCTCCGAGTATCGTCTCACCGTGAAGTCCACCTCCGGATACTATCTCGTCGTCAGGTCCACCTCCGGGTACCGTCCAATCTTCGAACACTCGGCCTCCGTCGACACTGCCCATCGTCTGCAACCAACCCAATGAGGTGCAGGCCTAGCCCATGCATGGGTGAGTATAACAATACACAGTAGAGACCCCGAGACCCTCATGGTCTCTCTAAATCCAACAAGTATAACCACAAAACAGAAACACACCAGATAACCCTTATTAAGTATAAGCCCATACTTATATCTAAGTTATCAAGTAACCCATCTCAATCATGAGGTAACACAAAGGTAATGAAATCAACGAATAAACACTACCCAGGTATATGCCCATACATATACCAAATTTATCAAGTGACCCATCTCAATCATGAAGTAAAGACAAAGGTCATAGACTCAGGTAAAACCCGGATTATCATTATCAAAACTGTAACTTATGAAGGGCCCCGTCTCTGGAGTGTACATTGATCCTGTCACGACTCCGAGGTACTACTCACTAACCTAAGACTGCTGAGGTACTCATCCTATCGAGTACCTCGGGTCAGCCACCCAAACACAGTAGTGCTTCCCGCCGAGGTATGCCACCCAAACCTAGTAGTGCACACCCCCTAATAGCCTGCAGAGGTATCCTCCGGACGATTACCACGGGTATTCACTGTCACATAGTAGTGCTCCATCCACCAATGGTCTGCACCCATTAAAAGTAGTGCACTTCCCACTAGGCTAGTCGACTCACTCCAAGTCGAGTCGGTCAAGTAGTCGTCATGTCTCAGCCGGCTACATGGTCTCCGTACTCTATACGCTCATCTCCGGGAGGGTCCACTCCATGAGCTACAGGTCGATACTACAAGTATATCAAAGTCCCACAAATAAGTATCTCAAAGTACCTCCTCGTCATAGGGGTCTCAACACAACAAACGGCGCGTTAATAGAACGTGCGGTCTGTGAGTTATTAGCCTTTTCGTCCTAGGGGCCCGTTTGGTTTCGTGTGCGTACAAACCCTACCGTATCTCTTCTGTATCTAGAACTCTCATAGTTTATACTCATAGGGACCATTTCTCAACATGATCACCAATGCTACTGACGGTTCGTCAAACTGACGTCCGATCTGAAAGATATCATCTTTTCCGTTCCAGGGGCCCGGTTGGATATCGGGTATAATCCAACCCAGCCACTATCCAACTGCATCCAAACCTAGAGAGAATAATTCCAAAAGTATTGTCTCATCAAGAGGATTCCAACAATGTTGATGGCATGTCAATCGGACGTCCGGTGCTCATGATATATCCATATCCGCTCTGAGGGCCTGGTCGGTCTCGTGTTCGAACCAACCCTACTATGCCCAAACCTTTCCTAAATCTTGAGTGTAATATACCGATACTACCATCTCGATCCAAGGATCTCATCGCAACTGACGGTGCATCGATCGGAGGTCTGTAGCCCATGTTATGTGTGTTTGAATGGAAACTGCCTGAAAATAGGGGGTTCTGGCCCGGTACGACCCGGCCCGAGACCCCCCTGGGTCGGCCCGAATTGGGTAGACCCATTTTGGGTCAGGTTACGGCCCGCATGGGTGCGGCCCGGCCCGGCCCGGCCTGTGCGTCCTGGCCTGGTGCTGGTGCTGGTGCGGCGCAGCGCCCATGTGGCCAGCGGGGGCGGGGGGGGGGGGGGGGGGGGGGGGGTTACAACCCCCCGCTGATGACAAACCGACGCGGCTTAAAGCCACGGCGGTTCCTGTTCTGGCGGCGCGCCGCCGCCGCCGCCTTCTGCGGACCACCAGACGCGCTCCGGTGGTCTGTTTTTCTTTCCTCCTTCTCCAATGGTCCTCTCGGGACCCAACCTTCACTGTAGAGGCTTCAAAATGACTTTGCAGCCCCGTTTGTCATCACCCATCAATCCGCACACAACGTTAAACCAGCGGAGTCTTGGAATCGCCTATGCGGCCCTGACTCCGGTCGCGGTTTCATTCTGTCTCAACGGCACGGCGCGACGGTGCTGCGCATCCTTTCCATAATTCTCCATGTTTCCTCACGGTTCCATTGAACCGCACCACCTTCGTTCGGGCCGCAACATAATCAACCACAAGGGGGAGGAGGGTCAGCCGTGTTTGTGCGGTCCGACCACCTCCCGTTATAATTATAGCAAGCGGCCAACAAAATGAAGTCAACGTATGGAAAATAAAACAATAAACCCCAACATCAACCCGCATGAATGAACGATCTGCGGAGCAACCATGAAATGGTTTGTCCGCGCTCGTCTTTATTTTCGCAAAGATAAAGAGAATACCAAAGAGATTCCCCTACAACCTCTTAAATAAAAACATTCATAGAAATATTTCCAACCCCCAAAATAAAACATTCGCAGATCAACTTAATGATGAGTTGATCCGGGTTCTTTGTTTTAGAAGGAACAACCAAGGGAATAATACCATTCTCAAATTAATCCCCCTACCTTGATAACGAGTTGACGATCAAAGAGCGTCGTGGAAAGAGAAATTGCGGGGTGGTTTCTATAATGGCGTTGGAATGCATTAAGGAAAGGGAATGCATCGTCAATCGTCAGAAGAGAGGAATCTGGGGTAGACGTCGGCATTCTTCGCATTCTCCAATGAAGAAGATGAACTCCATCTCATCCAATACCCCAATACAACGAGCCAACTCCAAATAAAATAAGTCTCTCTTATTTTATTAAAGCATGGAAAGTATTTGAAAATCCAACATCTAAAACAACTCACCTCATAAATAAAACTTGAGTTGGCAAAATGAATTTCGTATTAAGTTGGCATCACAAATGTGAAGAAGGAAGTCACATCATTAAAAACAAGGGGGTTTCAAGGGAAAGAGTTAAAGGGGTTAGGGAATATAAAGGGTTGGGGTTCGTGTCGGCCCCACTACACCTTTATCCTCCCATGGATAGTTTCTCAACTTCAACACATAGTTTAAAACCAACTAGGATAGAAATAAAATTGGACGAAAATTTTATTTTATTCTTCACTTAAACCTCAAATTTTAAAAAACTATTCCCGAGAAAATGCACCTTCAGAAAAAGGTCTCCTTAAGCAAACACCGACGTTGTGGTTCCATCAGTGCCCTCGGATTTTGATTCCATGCACCGGTTCAAAAGATAGAAAAACCCGCTCATTCGTTCACTGAATGTACCCGAGATAAACATCGGAAATCATGACTTTTGTGCTAGTCGCCAGCCCCTAGCCTCTGAAAGGGGGGATTGGGGTAGTCACGACAAGGGCCCCGAGGATGGGTCGTGACCTTCATAATCTAATCCATCCCTTTATTCTTCTACTATCTTCCATCTTCTTTATACTATATTTCCTTCTAGGGGTTATCTTCTCCCATAGTCATTTCATCATAGGGTCTGGTTTTCCGCTTTTCTATATTAGGTATTTTTTTCTTTTATGGTTCATCATGGTATATCTATGGTTTTGTAACCCTACAAGAGCATTTTTGGGGGCGAGTTATCATTAATACATGGATCCGAGTTAGGTTTTCTCATGAACATTCACTTTTTTATTTTAAAGAAAATTGATATCTTGATTTTTTCATATTATATTCATGGTAAATATTTTTTGGAAACCATTTTTATAGTTTTTCATTGTGAGATTGATGTTTTATACATAGTTTTATGATAATTAGACTTTTTTTTAAAATTACCACACACAATGTGTTTGATGAAATTCTTGGTTGGATTTTGTAAATATATATTAGTATATACATAGTGGTTTTGTTTTCTTAATAAATATATAGAATATGGAATTTGAATTTTGGGATTCATTAAAGGGTTTCAAAATATTTTATGCTAAAAAAACTGTGTATTTAGCATTTAAAATAAGTTAGAAATTGATAATGAATTTTTTCCTGATTGGAATTTTTATAAAAAAATTGTTTTTATTAAATAGGTGATGAAATTTTTTTTAATAGTTTAAGTGATGTATTTATATTTAAATTTTGTGTTTGACACCTCTTTTGAAATATGGATTTCATTATTTATAATGGTTGGTTTTTATGATCTTTTAACTGCCCATTTGGCAACAATTTGAAAATGATGAACTTTTTTTATTATAGAAACCACCAGTGGTTGTTTCTATTTCCTTGTATACAAGCAATTGATATATTTTTCTGGTTGTTGAATCCATAAGATCCCAAATCGGGGTTTATCTAATGAATCCCCTTTGTGGCCTATTTATTTTATGTCATGAGATTATCCCTTGGAGTGACATGGGGTGAGGCCCACTAGGAATTATTAGTATATATATATAATAGTGATTGGATCCTCAAATAGAATATGTTGGCCTATCCTCATTATTTATATGATGCCAAAGAAAATGGTATAATTAGAGAATTTTATGTGAATTATTTATACACTCGCAGCTGAGGTATTGACCTGTGGCACATAGATGGTGGATGTACTATGTTTATTGCATTGTGATTTTCCCCCAGTCTGTCCTGAGAATGGGTGGACAAGCATATTGAATATTTTGATTTAATCATGTGTCTCATTCTACCAGGGATGTGGTCTAATGTGTGGTGTATTTTGGATTATTCATGATTTTCTTGGTTCAAATATGTCTATTAGATTTTATTATCATGAAGTGTTGATTGGGATAGTAGTATACCTATTTTAATTTCACTTATTATTTGAATTCACATGTAACCATCTATGGTGTCTTTCTTGTAATGTGATGTGTTGGTTTCAAAATATTTCATGAAAAATGTTTTCAAAACCAAATGCATTTTCCAAATCTCTTATGCTGGATGAAAATGAAATCACCAGTTTACCCTAGGAAATGATTTTTAAAACTAATGGATTGGAAATTCGTTTAAAAATGAATATGTTTAATTAATTTTACTTTTTTTATGTCGTAGAAAATCATATTTTGATATATAATTGTTCAAACAAGAAAATTAATGTTTTCTTTGATTTCATGTAAGTGCATTGGGATATCGAATATTGGGATATCCTACCATGTTTTAACACTCACTCCTATAGTATTCATCTGTATATAACCCATATGTTAGTACATCATGTGTTTGATTCCCTTGGTCGACAATTTCACATTATGTTGTAGAGTGACCTCTGAGGTCACATGGAGAGAGTGTGGTCATCTGTGGTGGTGAGTTTATTTGTATATTAATTGTACACGTTAGTTTCTTGTATAATATGATCAGTTCAACATAAAAAATATAGGATTTATAGTGAATCTTTATAATTTTTAGTTTAATATATATTTATTAGGGGTTATCATTCTCTCATTATACTATATTGATTGTCGACTCCTGTTTCCTACCCGTAGGGATCAGGAAAACCATTCAGGACAGGCCATAGATCAGTTCAGCTGACATGTTCATGGTTGATCTTGGGTGGTTCATGTCAATATCTAATCGGAGCAGCTCTTCTATTATCAGAAATTAGTTTTTGTAGAGATTTATATTACATGGGGATGTCAAAGAAGATGGAGTAGTATTTTTAGGACTCAAGAGGTACATTTAAAAAAGTGCTTCATGAACACTTCCTCGTTCAGAACCTCATGTTTCCCTGGGATGTTCTGTTTTCATATATTTGGGATCTTTCTGGGATTGTTTGGTTATTGCGATATGACAAGGGAGTTAGACAAATGGACCTTGTTTTTTCCATAGGCATAGCATGAGATGTGGAGCTAGGGTTTTTTACCATGAAGGCTCTTCATATTTGTTGTGACTTTAGTATATGGCCACCAACCAATTTGTTAAGTCAACCACTGAAACTAGATCCATATTTTGATTTGTTTTTGGTCTTCATTCAATTTGGAAATTTATTGGGAAAAAACATTCAGTTTTAATTGTAAAAATGATATATTATTGTTAATGTTTTGATATTTTATACTCTGAAAAATTATTTTCTGATTAAATATTAAGAATGGATTTTTAAAAATAGTTTATATAAATGACCTATTGGGTGTAAAATTGAAACAGGTTAACTGAATAGTTATTAATTAATAAATACACAGGGTTATATATTTTGGATGTCAGTTTTAGAATTCATTTTAAATGAAAAATATATTTTTCAATCAAATGGTTATAATTTAATGATTTTTATAGAAATACTAAATTTTATTGATGAAAATGAACATAATTTTGATAGAAAAATGTGGGACTTCATTTTTAATCTTGATAAGATGGTCTGATGTGAGAAAATCATACAGTGTTTTATGTATTTGTTGTTAGTGTCACCTTGAAAGGTATATGAATTTTAAAATATCATGGATGGTTTTGTTTCTAAAATGGGGATGATTAATTTTAACATGGGTTTTCTTATGTGTTCTAACATTAATTTTGGTATATGGGAATGTGAATGGATTCTTTGTATGGAATGGTGGATTGGTTCCCTAGGGGGCATGAAAAGATGCATGTGAGAGAGACCATAATGAATAATAATGTTGAATTATCAACCAACCACATTTTTTTAAATTAAATATGATTTCAAAAGGAATGTGTTGATACTAGAATATTTTTTCTCATGTTCAAGTATTTTCACTTATGTAGTGTTTGATCTCTTGGATTTCAGATGTCAATGGTCCTTATTGTGGTTCACGATATTTCATTGTTCAGTAGTTTTCCCCATTGGGCTTCTATGGGTGATTGTATAGTAGATATAACTGATTGACCATTGGAAGAATCTCTGATTGATTAACCCTTGGATCTTGTGTTTGAGATACAAAAACAAGATCCACCTTTATATTATGGTCAAAATGATATTCTCACAGTACAAGAGTGTATGAGAATTATTAATAGAAAATTTTTCTCTGTTGTGCTTCCCGAGATGTAAAATGTCACATTTTAAACCATCAAGCTTGAAGAATAATTGTTGAAGTGGTGGAAGTCGTTATATATTAACAAGACTCATGAATATCTTAAATGTTAGTTCATTATGGTTTCTTGTGTTCCAAAATATTATTCAGAAAAAGATCGGGTGAAAAAAGCAATGGATATGGGTTTATTTGACCAGGGTGATAGATCAGTGTTAGTGTATGTCCATTAGATTATGTATGTAGTTATATTCCTTCCAGAATATGTTGTGTGATTCTATGAAGGCATAACATTTCGAGATTGGTCATTATTCTAATATGATGTCAATGTTGTCAAATTTTAACCTAACATCATTTGCTGATGTGGTGAGAAAATATTTTCAAATTGAATCCATGAGAGTGGGGGTGCTTGCGGTTGTCCTCTATCCATCAATCCCTTGGAGCAGAGAAGATGGTTCGAGTAATGAGATAAGGACGCAACTGTAATTTGTTGGAGTGTCTGGTGGAATCAAAATTCCCCAATAACATTCATCAACTCCATCTAATAAATATATCCTAATTTGATATCATTGAGAAATGATTTGTCACTAGATGTCATCATGTCTACGTTATCCTTATCCCTTTAATTCATATAGATTCTTGGGTGACTCTTGATATTTATTTCTGGGAATTGGTAGTTAGGACATGGGATGAAATCCTTAAAAACAATGTTCAATTGGGAGGCTAGTTAAATGTTACTTTGTTTATGTGTCCTCCTTATATACATGTTAATTAATTGTGATGGTTATGCTAGTGATGTATTTGTATTGGAATTATAGGGGTTGTTGTGGGTATTTTGGTTAACTCATGTTTTAAAATAATTTATGGCCTCTATTATTGGAATCCTAGTTTTTCTTCTTTCTAATCATGTTATTCATGTTTATTGATGGGATTATTAATGCTGGACTACAATTTATGAATATGCATTAACCATTAGAAAAATATCCATATGTATCTGAGTGAAGTTGGGTTATAGATAGGAGTCCCGTGAGTACAGAATCATTGTCTAAACCTATACCTCTAACATGTGCTGAGGTGGTTTCTATATTTATTTTGTGTTCTCAGTGGCCTAATCCTTGGGACCCCTTCCCTCCCTGCCCAATGTGGTGGGGGTTTCATGTCCATGTGGAATGTTTTGATTAAACTCTTTTTTACTACCTTTCGGAATGGTCAATTAAATGTTTTTTTGTTTCCTATACCATTAGTAGACATGATGTTCTAATGTTTTTTTATGGGCCTATATGGGAGAGATCAAATTCTATTTCATGTAGAATTTTCATGTGGCCACTGTTAATTGGTTCATAATTAGGGGGATACCAACTCTATTTATAAATTTTTTTCCCTTTTGAAGTAATAAGTTTATAGTTGAATTCCATGGTTAGGAGTTTATTCTGGCCTTCATTGAAATAAATGTATTTCAGGATTGTCCTTCTGTGTAGGTAATTTTTGAGATATTTTCGAGAAGACCTAATAAATTGGTTCTCATAATGGCTGTGGATGTCAATTTATGATCATTATTGTTGTTATCATTAACTGTTTTGGGTTTTTGGGTTTTGAGAAAGAGTATTGATTTTGGCTATTGGAGAGTTATGTATCACAATATTAATATCTTTTATCATGTTAATATTAAATACTTCTATTTTGATCAGTTAGTGTGAAAGTATAGTGAGATTATAGTGGTAGAAAGGGATAATAGTGGGGATAATTGTCACACACGGGTTTTCAGGTATTGTTTTATGTTCCAATCCAATGGGAAACCAAGACTTTTCTTGACATCCATTTGTTATGGGTGTTGAGTTTTTTATGGGTTTCAATGAATTTTTTTCCAGTATTTGGTACTTCATTTTTTTGGGTTATAGCTACATGGTGGATAGTTAGTGACACCTATGGTGTCACTACGTTGTGTTTAATCATTTTATGATAATTTGGATGATTTCTCTAGTGTCTGGGGTTTTAGTTGGCAGTTCTTATTCAATTTTAGGGTCCCACAATTTGAGAACCTTTTTCCAAAAAATTTCCACATAATCCTACGTAGTATCATATTTTTTCAGTAGCATTCACACAGTTTACAAAACCATGCATAAAAACTGTGCATCCCATAACGGTTTGAATAACAGATAATTTAAAATTTAAATTTTAGTGATTCTGCGTCCCATTTGAATACATACCTATTTAGTATTTACAATAGGGAGAAACCCCTTTTTTCTCTGTCTTTTTTGAATCTTTTTTTGATATTTATCCCCAAATGATAGTGATTCTTTATGTTTTCATTATCAAATCATTCCCTTTCCTTTTTTACTCAATTCCAATTTTATTCTCACATTCCTTCATTGTTTAATTGTCCCCATAATCATTTTAAACAGGGGACTATTTATACAATTGTTTATAATGCGAGTTTTGTTCTTTTATGGTTTATCAGGGTAGATCTAGGTTTGTAGAACCCCTATGGATCATTTTTTTATGGTGTGTTGGAATTTGCACAATGGATATGATGTAGGTTATACCATAACCATTACTTTCTTAATATATTTTGATTTCATGCTTCTCAAACAATATATTCATGAATTATATTGTTTTTCAACCTTTTGGTTTTTTTTCATTTTATAAATGAGGTTTGAAACCTGGTTTTATGATAATTTGACTTGTATTGATAAATTAAAATAGACCAAGTGTTCGATGGAATGCAGGAAAGGTTTTTTTATATATATTATGGTATTTAAAGTCTGTTTCTATTTTTTTTAATTAATATATATCTTGGGTAATGAGTATTTGATATCTTTATAAAGGGATTCAAATGGTATTAAGCTAAAAGAAGTCTGCATATGGCTGTTAAATGTTTTTTGACAGGTGATGTTGAAATGTGGACCAGTTGGCATTTTTATAGAAAATGTTTTTTTAAATGTGTGATTGAAATGTTTTGAATGATTTTTATGAATATATACTTATGGAAATTCTGATTTAGAGACCTATTTTCAATGTTGGAATTCATTTTTGATAAAAGGTGGATTTGAGGAATGTTTAAGGGACTTTTTGGCCACTTTGTGAAAATGATGAAAAGTGTCCAACAGAAAAACCTCCCATGGATGTTTCTCATGACTTGTATATTTATAATTAATGGGATGTCCTTTTTTTTGGAATCCTCTAGTCCATTAACAAAGTTCCTTGTTTGGAATCCCAATGTGATCTATTTATTTTATGGCATCAAATTTGTCCTGGGGGAGACTTTGGGAGAGGATTTTGTGAATTATTACTATATATATTGTGAATGGATTCTCAAATGGAATCTATTGGATCACCCATATTATTTACATGAAGCATATGAACCCATTATATTGAGGTAATTTTCTGTGAATAATTGATGTACTAGTAGGTCACGTAGTAACTAGTGTCCCATAGAAGATGTATATATTGGGAATATTTCTATAGGGATTTACCTCAGTCTATCCTGAGAAATAATGGATGAGAATATTGATTATTTTGATTTCATCGTGTGTGGCATGATACTCAGTTTGGGGTCTCATATATGGTGTCTTTTTTTATTAATTTTGATATTCTGGGTTCACTTATATCTCTATGATTATTACTTCTTGCAATGATGAATGGGATACATATGTCTATTGGCATAAACCTTGATATGTGAATACTATGGTACTCCTGTATTGTGTTTTATTAGGAAATTGATTTTTTGGTTCCCAATGTTTTTATATAAAATTTGTTCAAAACCATCAGAGTATTAAAACTGTCTTGTGCATGTAGAAAATGAAATTAACACTATTCCCATAAAAATGACCTAGTAACAAGAATTGATCAAACCAGGTTTTGGAAATAAATAAGGTAAATATGTTTTACATTGTATTTATGTAAATGTTGTAGAAAGGAATTTTCTGATATATTGTAGTTCAAAAATTAATATAAATGTTTCCTTCATTTTAATGAATGTTCATTTGGAAATTTAATATCACGGTTGCTTATTGATTTTTAATAATAATGCCAACAGTTTTCCAAATATTTATCACTTCTGTAGGTTTTACATTAGAAAGATAACTTGTGGAGATAGATGGACAATATGTTGGAGAGTGATCTACGAGGTCACATGGAGATAGTGTGGCCATCATTAAGGTTAGATTATTGGTATAGTTTTTTACCATTCCGTTTCATGTATAAGTTGATCAGTTGATTATATATATATATATATATTAGTATGCATTTGAATCACTATACAGTTAATATTCTTTTGTATTTATATTGATAAATTATTCCTAATTATAGTATATTGATTCTTCACACTAGTTTCCATCCCGTGGAGATCATTAACACCCTTCGGGCCAAGCCACAGATCAGCTATGGTTAAAAGTTCATGTTTGACCCGGGTTAGTTTGTGACCTTTTGGTTTTCAAAGAAGCACTCACATTATATGTTCAGTTACATTGGTGATTTATAACTTGTAAGTGTGTTTATATAAAAAATGGAAATAAATAAATTTATATTTGCATATGTTAGGACAAAAACAACATGGTAACAATATTGTTGTTTATTCGGATCCATTGATCATTGATTTTCAATTAATATGGGAATCCGGTGTTATGATATATGAGACATATAGAGATGAATATTTCACATATAGAGCCATTTTTTATTATATGATAAATGAATTAAATGCATTTAAAAAGTTTATATGATTTATCATTAATGGGACTTATTGGAGTCCAATTGAGAAAAGGGTGTTCCATCAATTAGGTTGAAGCATTCATCGAAAATTATGTTTGTAGTAAATAAAATATTTCAACCCCAAAGGCATAAGTACTGATCATGACTGTAACCATTCAATGGATGTATAGTATAATGTACAAAATCACCTCCACTAATAGGTAATCAACTGTTTGAGAAATTAAATGGTCTGTAGATTGATTTTAGTAAAACATTTCTGAAATACATTATGAAAAATAATGGGATAAACGGATTTGTTTTTTTAAATAACCATGATGTAATTGTCTGTACAATAGCTATTTTCTTAATGTCTTAGGATTTTGAAATAAAATTTGATAGTTTAATGTGTATTTTTCTAAATTCATTTGAATAAACAATGTAATTTTTTCTAAGGTGGACATGGTTCACATGGGGATATGAGAATAATTCTAACCAGTGAAGATACAAAAATTAATTTTTCTTCCACTAGATGTGTACACACAATTCCAGAAGGATAAATATATTTTTTATCTTCCTGAATGCTATAAATGTTCTAGATGGGTATTCATCGATGACTAAGAATATATTTTTAATAAATTATTTAATTTAAAATGGCCTGAAATCACAAGACACCATGTTTTGATTCCTAATATAATTTCATTAGCATTACCAGCAACTATTTCCAATAATGTATGGCACACATAAAAAAATATGTGTTTCATATTCAGTACTATATGAAGTAAGGTTATAAAACTGGAGATATTACATAATTTGGAATGATAAATTGTAATCTTATTATGTGAATTAAAATTTTTTCCAATTGATTTTAATTGATACCTTGGTTTATTTTATTGTTCACCTGATGAGATATATTTGTCTATGTGAATTATTGCTGTAGAGATGGATATAACCCATCAAACCAGATATGATGATTTTGAAAGGCTATTTCAAAATAGAAGTGTGTCAGGGGGTGTTATTGTGGAGAGATATATTGATGATAAATCAATTGACTTCAATAGAGAATAGTAGTCCGGGGTGGAAAGCATTGGCCTACCAAAATCAACTCACAATGGGTAGCATTAATATGTATGAATTTCTATGATATGTCTTCAAAATCAATATCATATATCTAGTGTAGACCCACAATTATGGGTTTTCCTCAAAATAGAGTTTTACCAATATGTTTAATCTCGTAATTAAATTGTTATGCATTTGAATCCATCAAGGTATTAAATATGGATATCAAATACACATAATAAATCATTTATTTGATGGTTTTATGAACATATTTTTTTGTAATCATTTGAAAATGTTCATTAAATTTCAGAATTTCATTGATGGATATCCATATGACAATGTGTCAATGTATTATATTAAAATGGTTATGTAATTAATGGATATATGTTCAATACCAATATTCATGTTTATTTCAACTCCTTGCAAAATAGTGGAGTAACACTTTTTACTAAATTGATGCATGTTTCATGGACTGAGACCCTAAATCCCTATTATGTGAATATATAATACATTTTAATAATAAAAAATATATAAAAGTTATATTATAAAATTTTCCAAATGAAGATTTTTCAATTTTTATTTGTTATTAAAATTATTGATTTTAAATTAGATGAATTGGGATTCATGAAAGGTGGTTTTATAAATAATGGGTACAAAGGCAAACGATTTAAAATCATATCACATATAGTATATGTATTTTATGTTCCTGATCCCTCAATATGAATGTTATTTATTTTTAGGTTAATTTCAAAACCCACTGAAGGATCAGATAAAAATTCAACTAAGGATGGCCCTTTAAAAGGTATTTCGTAATCAATTTTAGCAATATTAATATAGATTGAAATTTTTATGTCATATGTTAACTTAATGAAGATATTATAATAGATGATATTGTGGTCAAATTCCTTTACACATTAATATAATATTTCAATAATCAGGATATATATTTTTATAATATACATTGCGGTACCTCATGTAATTATTTGTTCTTGACAACATTTATATGATATAAATTAAATCTTAAAAAAAATCAGTAGTTAATGAATTATAAACTTGCTGGGGATCCCAATCATGAGGGTCAATATGTCTATTAACCTTATACTACTATAAGTGTAGAGGATAAAAGTCCTTATTCATGTTATGCTACTCCAATTCCTGAGCAACATTAGTTTTCAAAACATGTTGCTTCTCTTAGTGAAGAGGAAATATTACCATCTACACATGGTAAGGCTACCTCTATAGAGGAAAAATATTTTGAAAATGAGTAACACATGGAATGGTTTTGTGATAACAGGTTGATGATTCATAAAACCCCAATGTGCCATATTTTGGCAGTGTTAGAAGAAATTATGATGGAGAAAATCAAATTAAAAAAATATGGGTCTCTGATGGTATGTGTGAGGCCATAATTTTAAACCCAATAAGTCTATGTTCAATAGATAAATTTGTCTTTTCACTTGACAACACATAGTGATTGATGTAGATTTGTGGTAGCATGTTGTTCCCAAGCATAAGACACTAATGTGGGTTGAGATTACTGTAACATTACTATATAATTTTTTTTTGTTTATAAAGAAAAAAATAATTATTCATTTAGAAAAAATTTATCATCCCTTGATGAGATTATTTATAGTATATTAATACCACAAAATATATGTATTAAATAATGAAATTATTCAAAGGGGAAGTCATGAAAATATGATAAACATATATTCATGTAATGTGTTTACTTCACTTCATGCTATTTTATATTCTTAGTTACATTATGGATGTTAATACGTTATTAGAAAATTTGTGTATTCATCACTTCTAATGGAAATTTTTTATTTATGAAAAAAATATAAGTGTAAAAATATAAAACAGGAAACATGGCCAAATTCCAACGAAAATAATGAAAATATGGGTTATTATTCACATGAATAATATTTTTACATATTAAAAATATACCAGAATAATTTGTGGGGTTTTGGGTGGGTAACCAAATCTTGCTCGAATAATTCTGGTATATACAAGTATATCATTATATGACCTAAAGAAATAGATTAGGTATGTTCTTATTTTCATATCAATATTTATGAATCCCAATCCGTATCCACATACATCCCACTCTAGGATCTATAATGGAGGAATGTGTAAAAAATTATGGGATACTAATAGCTAAAAACACATAAATTGATTAGGAAACATGAGAATTTTTTATATAAAAAACCAATAATTAAATTGTTATTACGTAACAATTATTACTTATATTATAAAATTTTCAATCCAACATATTCCCTGATATAGTCAAAACAAGCACCAGATAAACACCTACTATCACTGGCCTTGACGGGGCTAGAACTATATGTCCTCTTTAGAGGTGTGGGTTTTGGTGTGACACCTCGAACATATATTGAGAAAAAAACAAGAGGATGATAAAGATCACGAAATGAAATATATTAAAGAAATAAATGGTACCCCTAATGAACAATTCTAATACTAGAGAGTGTTTATTGTATCATTTATGGGCGGAATTAAGGATATGAAAAATCACAAGAACAACCATTGGGTTTTGATCCCGAAACACCCCCATGACCACATTTTATGATCAATTCCCCTAAAACAAATATCATAGAATGGGTAATCAAAATTATGATAAATTATTACTGAAATGTGAAAAATATATCCATTTATAACATTCATAAATTTATACTCTATAGGGTGAAAATAAATGTGAATAATATCTATCAAAACCCACTCATCGCCTTGTAGAAAGGGCTACAATGTTCAACATCCAAGATGGCAGTCTACAAAAATATCATCTTCCAACATGTCATGTTAGAGTGGTGATTAGGTTATATCTGGAGTGGATCACCGAGCTTCCTATTCCACATGATAATGATGATATTCATATGGTCAACCGAGATTTCGAAAAGTTCATCACATGTCTATAACATCAGGTAAATAACATGTCAACAAGGTGGAATTCATTTCCAATTCTTTTCTCAAGAAAACCCTTTAAAATTTATCTAAATATGTATTCAATAGTTATTTTTACTAATGATGGAAAAATTGAAGATGAAGAAAGAGAATACTGACTCAAAACCATCTAAATTGTTGAAAACCCGATCAATGCTTCTTCCAAAAATTATTCTCCCCGTTAGTTCCATATACAAATTTACTATCATTAAATGTTAATGTGAATAGAAATTTTACTAATGTTATTTGTTAAATGGTTGATTTTAAATAAATTTCATACAGATAAAATGTTAAAGACTACATTTGTATTGAGAATTTTAATGAAATCCGCAAAAATGTCTAGCTAGAAACATCAGTTGTAAATGTATAAATGGGGTATGTTTTCATTATTTTGTTTTCCAAAATGTAATATTCTATGTTAATTATGACTAAATACATTTCATTTTTTTGGTAGGAGTATATATCAAAATGAATTTAAGGGATTTACCCTTGATATTTTTTGTACTCATTAGTCCTCACAAAACCTCAACAAAATAAAAAAAAATATAGAAGCCAACAAAAATGATGAAATAGTGGACGTCCTAGTCAAATCATTTGAATGAAATAATTATGATGATAAACTCCTCACACTACTGACATTATTGGGGTAAATATTTTTAATTTTATTATATAAAAAATATTTTCATTTCATTCATTAATTATTCCTTTTTTTGGTGACATTGAATTCTTATAACAGTAAATTTGAATACACCAGGGATTTATTTCATGGAGTCACTAGATTGATTTCTAAAAAACCGACCACACATGATGACATTTTTTTGTTTTTGAATACACTACATCCAATATTGATTACTAAACAGGATTTTATATAATTTATATAAACATTAATGGAGGATCTTGTTATGATAGGTATATGACTCAATGTCATGAAAAAAAGTAATTTGGCTTGAGGGAAATCACTATGACCCTAATAGGTTCTACAAATGGTCATGTATCAGGGTATATATAATAATATTTATCCATACACATATCAAAACAAAATTTTTTTTCTCATAAATTATTATGTATGTACAAAAGAAACAAATCTAAATGATTGTGGTTAATATTTTTATGACATTATGGGAGTGATTATATTCCATGAACATACTAGAATCACCAAAGATGTATTTTTTAAATTAATTTATATACCATTTAATTTTTTAATCCTCCAAATATTTATATTTTTCATGTACTACAGTTACCATAAAAAAGACTCATATTCACAATATCAAATTTATTTTCATAGAATAAAATGGGCAACATACCCATGGAAACAATGTAAAAATTATCATGAATATGTGTCTTATAAATATTGTGTGGGTTGTTTCATATTTTGTTGTAACTATTAATTTTTAGTGTAACTCACATATGTTTTTTTGTTTCTTATAAAAGTGGGTTACATTAATATTTATGTGTCACGAATAGGTATCTCCATCTTGTAATGTTGAATTACTACTAATTAATAAATAATTTTTCATCATTATATTAATTATTTTTAATTTATTTTCGCTATTATCATTATATTATATATATTTGGAAGTTTTCATAGATAAAATTTAATAAGATATCCCATTAAATTGTGCTAATGTTACCCAAAATTCCGTTTCATTTCATTGTCAATCTCTTAACAAATAATTATTGGTTAAATGTTCTTACTAGAAAAAACTTTCAAAAATCATTATGAATTGTTGGAAGTTTCAGAGATAACAAAACAAGTAATTGTGATAACATTGAAATTTATAATTTTCAATGACTTCGATATGAGTAAGAATCAATGAAACCACAATTTGATACATGGTGTGACAAATCTGACTCATTGTGCATCTTTTTAAATAAATTTGACATGGATTTTAGTTAAAAAGAATACAGTAATACTGAATCCCAAAAAAACAATTATATACTTTTGATAAATTATGATCAAAACATATAGGTCATTTAGGACATGTTGGAATGAGCATCACCTCAATACAATGCATGTTGTGACTAGTATTACTCAATGAATCCGTTATAAGTTTAAATTCGACACATTTCTTCAAAATGAGTCCATAAAAAAATTTCGAAAACGTGATCAAATTGTTTTGATAATATAGGAAATCAATTTATAAATATTTTTTGGGAAGTATAATTCAGTCTAATGTCCAAATAATACAATATGACCCTACTTTTATTAAATGAGAATGTTTTCAATATAACAAAAAAAATTTAAATACACATGTGATGTACATAAAACATAGAAAACAAATTAAAATATTTTTGATACATTATTAAAATGATCCATGAGTCACATTGGACATTTATAAATTACTCTAAATTCAATATGTTTAATGGAGTGATCTATATGACTCCAAGTGAATCTTTCTATTAAAAATAGACATCAATTTTAATATAAATGAAAATTTAATGTACTAATAAGTAGAGAATCAAAATAAAATTGTTTTCATACAATAGATAAATATCCAATGATCTATTTGATATGTGTATAAATCATATGCACCTCTATTAGAGGAACGTTGTGACTGGTATGACTCCATATGTATCTTTTTTATTTAAAATTTACATCTATGTTTTTAAAAATAAGAAATGAACTATTCAAAACTATGGAAACACATTCATATTGTTTTTATACACTAATTAAATGATCCATGAGTCATTTCTGTTGTGTATGAATCTATTACACCTCAATCAAATGCACAGTGTGGCCAGTATGAATTCAAGGTCATGTTGTAATTATAATTAACATCTATTTTAGAAAAACCAACATTATTCCTACCTAAAATGGATGAAACATATTCAAATTATTTTGATAACATAGTTAATTCTTCCATGGGTCATTTAATAAATATAATAATTATCCACACCTCAATATGTTTAATGGGGTGACTAGTATGACTCCAATAGATTCATTTTTATTTAATGATGAAATCAATTTTATTAAAAAGAAAACTGACCAAAACAAAACCATAAACATATCTGAATATGAAATGTTATTATACATTTGTACAATGATCCATAAGAAAGGCGTGTTGTGTGGGAATCAACTAGACATTAATCTGATACACGGTGTGACCAGTATGAATCCAATTTTGTATTTTTATAAAAAATTGAAATTAATTTTACCAAATTGACCAAGTTTTATACTGATACTAAAAAAATGAAATAATACTGATTTGATAATTTATTAAATTATCCATGAATAATTTTGGACCCCTATTATTCAGAATCACCAAAATATAATGCATAGTGTAACATGTATGAATTGAAATGTATTGTTTTTTTTTAAAATTAAAATGAAATTCAGTAAAAAGGAAAACATAACTACAAAAATGTTAGAGAACACATTTTTATTTTTTTTAGTCTTTTTTAAAATTATCCATAATTCTTTCTATTCATTTAGGAATAATCAAGAACATATTTCAATGAACGTAGTTACCAGTATTAATCAAAGTGCGTATTTTAAATTTAAAACTAACATCAATTATTTAAAAAATGTAAACTAAACTACATTGAATAGTTAAAAATCATTTTTATTGTTTTCATACAACAAGAATATTATATATGATTCATTTTGGATGAATTTAAATCAACCACCCCCCCAATTTGAGGCATGTTGTGATCATTATTTCTCCAAGTGTGTTTTTTTTTAATTGACATTAATTCTAGAAAAAAGAAAATGTGGCGTATTGAATACCAAGAAAACAAATTAAGATTGCTTTGGTAATTTTGGTAAATGTTCCCTAAATTATTCTAGATTTTTAGTAACCACATACACCTAAATATGATGCATTGTTTGTGTCACGACATGTCCTCGGGGCCCATGTTGTGACTAACCCAAGCCCACCTTCCATAGGCCAGGGCTGGCGACTAACACCAAAGGAAAATACCCGATAAAAAGGGAAGGCATTGCCTTTAAACCTGTAGCACGCATAGTCTTAACACAAGAAGTGGGAGTTACATGTACTAATATAGAATAGAAAAATGTGATGAATGTAAGTGGGTCAGAATACCAACCCAACTGAACAACAAGTACAAGTACATGTAAAAATGGAAAACAGCTCTTGGATCGACCATCGGGGAATGGTAGCTGAAGGGTAGGTGCAGAACTAAAAAAACTCATCCCTAAAGTATATCCTATATAGTCCCGATCTGAGAAACCTACCGTCTGTCTCCCTCAGCCTCCATCACTAATGACAATCATCTGCACAGAACATAACATGGTGCGGGCGAAACCCACGCATGGGTGAGTATAACAATACTCAGTAGGGGACCCTGATACCCGTGAAGGCCTCCCAAAATCCACTAAGTATAAATTAATGAATAATGAAACAATCACAAATTATCGACCAAACATACTTAGGTATATTCCCATACATATACATAAGTTACTAGTCACAATCCGGCTCCGACTCTCGAGCTCAAGAGCAACACAATCCACAAAGGAAATAAAGTCAATCACCTAGATGAAAATGATTGAAAGACAACACTCATATCACATTGGTATACAACACATGAATAGGGGTAGTGATGATTAGATGTAGCCTCTGAATCATCTACTTAGTCGAACCCACATAGGATCCTGGAACAATATCAGCACTGTCGAACCATCATAGAATCCTGGTACCGAAGTCATCACTATCGAACCCACAGAGGATCCCAGTATAGAGGTCATCTCTTTCAAACCCACGGAGGATCCTGGTACAGAAGTCATCGTTGTCGAACCCACGGAGGATCCTGGTGCAGTATCGTCACTGTCAAATCCATGAACGATCTTGTCATCTCTATCGCAGCCATCCATAGGGTTCCCACACACAACACAATCAATTCCGGGAGGGTACACTCCTCGATCCAAGTGTCAATACATAGACTATCATGAAGCCTCATGATAATGTATCATGTAGTTCTGTGTCATCATATGTAACTCAATGCGACAAACTGCACATCAATCGGACGCCCCGTCTGAGAGTTGTTGGCATTTCTGTTCAATGGGCCCGGTTGGTTTTTAGGTTCAAAAAAACCCATCCATACCCCAACTGCGTCCAAACCTCAAGAGGGGTATTCCAAAAGACCTGCCCAACTCTAACCCTTTTGTCACGACAGAAGTTTTGTTGATCTGACACTCGTAGCCCACGATGTGGGATAAAAAGTGTAAATAGCCTTAGCAGGTCTGGGTCCGGTCCGACCTAGTCGGACTGACCCAGCCCGACTCGGTCCGCGCATACGGCCAGACCCGATTGGTCAGCCTGACCCAAGTGGGCGGCCTGAACCAGGAGAGTGGCCATGCCAAAAGTAGCCGCCTGGCCCGTAGGAGTCGTGGCACCTGGGTGGTCCCGCTTGTTGGGCTCCACAGCGGCTAGCCCAGCCACCCCCAAACGCACCCCACCATGGCGAGACGGCTCCATGGTCTTGCTTCTCTCTGCCTGGAATGTCTTCGCTGCACCATCATCACCGCGTCCTGGCCTTTCCACGACCCCATTATCCTCCGCGCGGCACAACAGTGCCCCGCCTCCGCTGCCGCAGCCCGGTTTGGCCTTGGCCCCCGGCTCCTCCGAGTGGCATGACGGTTTCATGCCATTCCGGTGACCCATCAGCATTGTGCCACCGGTTTATTCATAGCCGGACCGATGCTGGCCACCATTTTTGTTCAGCATCCTTTCATCAACAAATGTAAATAACAAAAGGGAGTGGGTCGGGCCGTATTCATGTGGCCCAAGAATTCCACATCATTATGATATCATTTGGAAAATTATTAACCAATATTGAAAAAATAAGAACAGAAATGATAATCCAACATAAATCCCCTACCTCAATTTTGGTGATCCACGACGGATTCACGGAAGGCGTCGTCGTTCAATCAACATCATAAGAGGAATAGAGGTACTCCTCATTGGCGGACACCGTTCGAAGGTGAAGAAGTCAAAGATGACGATGGCATTCATCGTGGGTGACACATCCAATAACTTTCCTTGGTTGAAGAAGGAAGAATATGACGTAGATTTTCGGTGGTCAGAGCGTACTTCGTCTGGAGAGGATGATGTTCATCCAAGAGTTCTCCAAAGCTCCACCAAATAGAATCACCAACCAAAATAAAATAATAGCTCCCCTGTTATTTTATTGTTTCCATGCATTCAATAAGAATTAAAAATATTTCCAAAAGATAATTAATTGAGGCATTAATTAACTTTTATGTGTGTTGGCACCATTATGGGGAAGTTCATTAGTTTCCCTCATTTATGGGGATCTCAAGGGGTTTAAATGGGGGATAGAGGAGGTTAAAGCTCAGGTGGGCCCCACCACACAATATCCTCCGAAGGGAGGTTATGCGTAGGTGGGACCCACCTCCAACCTCCCCTTGGAGGATTAAACCACGACAATAAAAATAAAAGAAAGACATTATTTCTATTTAACTAAATTTAAAATCCCATAAACTAACTTTCAACCATGCTAAAACGCAACTGGGATAAAGGGGTCCTTATGCGATTTCTGGAACTATGAGTTCAACGGTGCCCTCAGATTACAATTCCATGAACCGATTGAAATGATATAAAAACCTGCTCATACGATTGCTGAATGTACCTGAACAAATTTTCAGAAATTGATTTCGGGGACACCAGGCCTCAGAATCAGGCTCTGTCAGAAACTGTGGAATTGTAAAATTCCCGAGAATTTAAGATAAAAATATTCACATAACATATGGGTCTTTACATTTTCCCCACCACTAGGATTGATGTCCCCAAAATATACAACTCACACTAATAAAACAAAAGGGGGTATTGAGCATGCAGTTGAGCCTCCCCCTCCCATGTGCACTCTTGGAGATCCTTGTGATTCCAGTGAACGCACACCAGAGGTGTGTATTTTCCATGAGAGACCCACTCCTATCGATCCTCAATATCAACTGGATTCTCCATGACAGTCTCCCCGTCATCAATGTCCATCTCCCCATGGTCGTTTATGTGAGAAAGGTCATGCACGTATCTCCTCAACTGAAATACGTGGAATACGTCATGCACCAGGTGGAACTCAGGTGGAAGATCCAAGTGGTAAGACACTTAGCCTACTCTGCTAAGGACTTGAAAAGGTTAAATAAATTGATGAGATAACTTTCCACCTAAGCCAAATCTCTAAAGACCTCATCGAGGTGAGATCCATAGAAATACATGGTCGTCATCCTCCAACTCCAGTGGTCTACGTCTCCTATAAACCTAGGACTTCTGCATGCTCTGTGTAGTCTTCATCTGCTCTTGGATGATCTATACCTTCTCTTTCAAATCCTACACCATCTCTAGTCCTACAAGTGCTAACTCACCTAGGTCAGTCTAACACATAGGTGATCTGCAAGGTTGGTCGTATAGTGCCCCATAAGGTGCCATACCGATGGTGGAGTGGTAGCTGTTATTATACAAAAACTCTACCAAGGGTAAGTGATCCTCCCAGAAGTGACCAAAGTCATGAATGGATGCACAAAGAATGTCCTTCAGATTCAAAATGGTCCTCTTAGGCTGAACATATATACGAGGATGGAAGGCGGTGCTCAAGCAAAGTTGTGTCCCGAAGCCTCCTATAAGCCCTTCCGTAGCCGGGAAGTGAAACGAGCTTCTCGATCGGAGACATTAGTCGATGGAACACCATGAATCCGTATGATCTTTCGTACGTAGATGAATCCTAGTCTCCCTACTGAACCCTTCTCTCTAATCGGTAGGAAGTGGGCCGACATGGTGAGTCGATCTATGATCGCCATGATAGAGTCGTGTTCTATGGATATACATGGATATCCCATCACAAAATCCCTGGATATCTATTCCAACTTCCACTCTAGGACCTCTAAGGGATGAACCATGCCTGCTAGAGCCTGGTGCTCTGCCTTCACTTACTGAAAAGTGAGACATCGTGAGCCAAACTCTACCACTCCCTTCTTCACAACTAGCCAACAGTGAAATCATTGAAGGTCCTGATACATCTTCTCTTGTCATAGTTATACCTCTAAAAGAGATGTGTGGAACTCCCACAACACTTCCTAGTGAAGTTCAACTGGTACCATGGTATGTCCTCTGAAGAGAAATGTTTTGCTTCCCACAATCACAAAATCCATTAAGTGCCTTCCCTAGAGATATCTGAGCTCATCGTGTCTCATAGTCAACGTCCCCACATTGTGCCTCCCTAATTTTCGAAAGATGTGGAGGATTGAAAATGAGAGACTTCAGAAAGGTTGATACATCACTATCCACAAAGGATATCTGTAACATATCCAGTTGCTTCGTCGCCTCTCCATGCAGCTGAATGCCTGATATCCTGCAAATAGCATATTCTATAATGTTCCCCTTCCTATGAGTATAGACTATCTCCTTGTCATAGTCCTGGAGGAACTCATGCCATCTCTTCTGTCTCTCGTTCAAGTCCTCTTGAGATAAGACATACATGAGAATCTAGTTGTAATAGTAGACTGTATAGTGTTCCCCCATAAGATTATCCCACAACATCATTAAGTTGAATAACACTGCTGCTAACTCTAGTTCATGGGTAGCATAGTTCTACTCATGTTGTCTCCACTACCGAGATCCATACGTGATCACTGCTCGCTCTTGCATTAGGATAGACCCATGTCCAGTACATGATGTGTCATAGAAAACTACGTACCAAACATTCTCCTCCAATATCATCAATATGGACGCATGCATCAACCTCTTCCTCAGTTCCTGAAAGCCCTGATGGAAACACTCGGACCACAAGAAGGGTTTCCCTTTCTTCGTCAATGTTGAAGGTAGTGTTGTACCTCATGAGAAGTCCATCCCAAATCTTCGATAGTACCCAGGTAGTCCTAAAAAACTATGTACCTCTTTCACACTCCTGTGTGGCTCCCGAGCAAGTGCTGCCTCGATCATTGCTTGATCCACTGAAACTCCAGCCTCCCAGTTGATGTGTCCCAAGATGTAAACATGATGAATCCAAAACTGGAACATTGATATCTAACCAAAAATCCGATGCTCCTAGAGTCTGTCCAGTACTACCTGCAAATGGTAGGCATGCTCCTCCTTAGTTGACATGTAGATCAGTATGACGTCGATGAACACTATGACAAAGAGATCGAGGTATGGAAGGAAGATCATGTTCATGAGACTCAGGAACACTGCTGGATCATTAGTTACACCGAAAGGCATAACCAGGAACTCGTAGTGTCCATGCTGACAACTAAAGGACATCTTCTACACATCCTTGTCTCAAAATCTAAGCAGGTGATATCATGACTTACTTTCAATCTTCAAGAACCATCGCGCACCCTTCAGTTAATCGAAGAGGTCTTCAATCCTCATGAGTGGGTACTTGTTCTTAACGCTCACCAGATTCAGGCACTGATAAAAACCACAAAGACACAATCTCCCCTCATCCTACTTGGCGAACAAAATCTGGAATGCCCAGGGTGAAACACTGGGTCAGATAATTCATTTCCCCTACATTTCCTCTAGTTGTACCCGCATCTCACGAAACTCGGTCGGAGCCATCTGATATGCTAGAGCAGATATCGGTTCCGTCTCGGGGTACAAGTCAATGTATAAGTCCACCTCTCTGTGATGAGTTAGTCCTGAGACATCGTTAGGGAAAACATCTGCATAATGATCCACCACAACAAGAAAACCCATACTCCATACATCAATAGCTCCAAGAATGAGACTATCCAACTGATGTGTGATCAGTTTCTCCCTCCTTTGGGTATGTCCATCATGAGTTACAAAGGCTCCCTTCTCACCAGTGCAGGTAAACATCATCCCATCCCCACAGACACAACACACATTCTACCTAATATAGTCAATCAGAGCATAAGCTATGGATAACAATTCTATACACATGGTGACATCGTAAGGCATCAACACCACTATGAGGAGATCCCAACTATAACTCATGCCTCTTAATGTAATATCACACTACCAGCACGAGTTTGTAATCCTCGATTCTGCTCCCGTAAGAGTCTGTAGTCATAAGGATGGTGCCAATGGCTCTGTCAGAATCTCTGAGCTTAGAACGAGGGCAGTGTCAATAAAAGAATGACTCACACCTCTGTCTATAATTACTACAACAAGGGTGTAGTAGAAATAGATAGTATCTCAAATCATCTCAGGTGCGCCTTAGTCATAGGCCTGGACTGACTAGAGCTGAGCCCACCTGTTTCCCCCAGCTCCCTGTGGTTGGGGTGGACCTCCTGGTGGTTGTGGTGGTAGGTCCTCGAAATGTCATCCACCAGTTGCTTCTCGGCCAGCTCTCTTCCACATATGCCTGCTCCCGGTGGACCACCACGGTCAAGCCTATGCCTCTTCCTGGGAGGTCCCTCTACTTTCTACTGCTCATTTGCATTGAGGGTTGGGAAGTCTCGATCCATGTGACCATGCCCGCCGCATGTATAGACCTACCTGCTCCTTGTATGGTTGGATCTGTCTCTTGTGCCCTGCACAACCAAACCTGTATCCTAGGGTCACCTCCCTGTTGTCCTGGTCCTCTTAGACCTCTATGACATCTGTCTACCGCCAGCTGCAGAAGTCTCCACTAAGTGTCACTCTATGGTGGGTCTCCCTGCTGGTGACTGAACATCCAGAAAACTCTCCACAATAATGACTTGTTCTAGCACCAACGCCTGTGTCGGGATGTTGATGGAGATACTTGAATCCTTAATCTCATGCATGAGTCCCTGATCGAAGTTCTAGGCCCTGAAGAATGGCTCATGCACCATATTCGTGGAGTAGCTTGAGAGGTCAGTGAAACATGCTGAGTATTGAGCTACTGTCATGTTTCCATGTTGTAGAGGAAGTAACTTCTGAAACTGCACTGCACGAAAGGTGTCTAGTAGAAACTCTGACTGGAAAAGACTCTTGGTGACCACCCAGAGTAATGATGCCTCTTCATGCACCCGTAGCATCAAGCTCTACCATATGCTTGTTGCTCCAAGCAAGAGACTCGCGAGAAGGATCGCCATGAGGTCGGTTGGTGTCCCTACCAATCTGAAAACTCTCACGACAGCCTCCATCCAATCCTCACCTGCTTGTGGGTCCATCTCTCCCCAGAACCTGGGTGCCCTCTAGCACTAGAACTCATGAAATTCACTCAGACAGAATTCACTCTCTGTTACTGGAGCTGGTGGTATCGGGGGCCCAGTGGGTAGTTTACCATTGCTACCTCCGCTGTGATGGGGCCCTACACCGAGGCCTCATCACTCAGTGGGCTACCATCTTGTATGAAACTCAAAACCCTAGTTGGATACCATCATGGGTATATCCTGAAATGAAATAGGTTCACCATGGTTAAAATAATATACTTGGTAAGATGACTCAATGTAATCATGAAGAAAACTTTTCAAAGGAAACACACATGTAATCAGCGTTTTTAATGAACTGAGTCGAAAATCAGTAGTCAGAGTCCTAGTGTATGGATACATCAGCCTCCTCACAAACACTGATTTCCTTAAACTAATAACCACACCCAAAACACTTAACACTATTACCACTTAAATGAATTAGATTCAATGTTCTACGATAGAATAGACTATTTTGATACCAATTTTTCATGACCCATCCTTGGGGCCCATGCCGTGACAATCCATTGTCCGCCTTCCATAGGCCCTGGGGCTGGCGACTAGCACGAAAGGCGAATCTCAGATAAAAAGGGAAGGCATTGCCTTTTAACTTGTAACACACATAGTATAAACACAACCAGTGGGAGAAACAAGTAATAATACAGAAAAAAAGGTATGATGAATGAATGTGGGATTGAATACAAACCCAAATGAACAATGATTACAAGTACAAGTAAAATAAGGGAAAATAGCTCCTGGATCGACCACTAGGGAATCCTACCTAAAGGGTAGGTATAGAAATCGAACGACTCATCCCTGATGTACGTACTGTCTAGTCCAGCTCCGAGTAGCCTCCCGTCTATCACCCACAACCTCGATGACTGCTGACCATCGTCTGCACAGAACACAACAAGGTGCAGGTGAAGCCCGTGCAGTGGTGAGTATAACAATACTCAGTAGGGGAACCCGAGACCCTCGATGGTCTACCAGAATCCACTAAGGATAAACAAAAGAATAAATATAGAGTCATGACGTATCAACCAACCCTACATAGGTATATTCCCATACATATACCAATGTTATCATTCACAGTCCGGCTCCGACTCTCGATCCCAAGAACAACCAAGTCCACAAAGGAAGTAAAGTCAATCACTTCAAATATAATGATTTAAATACAAGACTCAGCTCACATGGGTATACAACACATGAAGAGGGGTAGTTATGATTTGATGTATCCTCCAAATCATATCCTATGTCGAACACACGTAGGATCTAGGAACAATATCAGTGTTGTCAAACCCACGTAGGATCCTATTACCGAAGACTTCACTATCGAACCCACGGAGGATCCCGGTATAGAAGTCACCATTTTCCAACCCATGGAGGATCCTGGTATATACGTTATCCATGTAGAACCCATGGAGGATCTTGGTATAGTATCGTCGATGTCGAACCCACGAAGGATCTTGTGGTCTCTGTCACTGCCATCCATAGGGTTCCTGCACACAGCACGCTTGATTCCGAGAGGGTCCTCTCCTCGAGCCATGTAATGATACATCAAATATCATGAAGTATCATGTTTATGTATCTATTAGTTCCGTCTCATCAAAAAGAACTCAATGCGAAAGATGTCGCGTCAATTGGGAACCTGTTTTGAGAGTTATTCGGATTTCCATTCAAGGGGCCCGGTTGGTTTTATGTTCAATACCATCCCACCATACCCCAATAGCTTCCAAACCTCAAGCGAGGTATTCCAATAGATCATACTTACTCTAAGCCTTCTTTTATAGCTGGCGGTTCGTCGTTCCGACACCCATATCCCATGATGTGGTCTCAAAGGTGCAAATGGCCATAGTAGGTTGGGGTCCGGTCTGACCTAGTCAGACTGACCCGGGCCGACCCGGTCCGAACCGGGGTTTGACCCGGTCATCGGGTGCATCCTGACCTGAGTGTTCCACCTAGCCCATGTGGGCAGCCCGAACCAAGGGAGAAGCCCGTCCTAAAGGGGAAACCCGACCGAAGGGTTGGCCGGCTGTGGCGGCCTCGCCCGTGGTTCCCCGGACGGCCACGTGTTGGAGGGGGGTGTCGCCCCCCCCCACCCCACTAGTATATCGATCGAAACTGGCATATTGAACCGGTTCAGGAGTAGTGGGACCTGGGTGGTCCCACTTGTCCGGCTCCAAGGTGGCCGGGCTGGCCGACCGCCACCTTTCCCACCGTGGCGTGATGGCGTCACAGTCCTGAAACTCTCAGCGCGGCATGGCAGCGCCACACCATAATCATCGTGGATGAGCCTAGACCTGGAACCATGGTCCTTCGAGTTGTGCGACTGCATCATGCCTTCTCCATAGCGGCCTGGATTGGCCACAGCCCTTGGGTCCTCCGTGGGGCACGATGGTGCCATGCTTTTCCTCCAGCTTTACGCTGCCAGTTTCTTCACAGTCAGCCCGATGCTGGCCATCATTGTTGTTCCTCCTATGTTCTTCAAAAAAAGAATATAAAAAAGGGAGAGTTTTGGGCCATGTTCGTGTGGCATGATCCTTCTGCGTTATTACGATAGCATTTGTAAAATTATTATCCAAGATCGAATGATGAAGAACAGAAATGAGAATCAAACATAAATCCCCTACCTTGATTTCAAGGATCAATGACGGGGTCGTGGATGGCGGCATCATTCCATCAATGTCAGACGAGGAAAAGAGGTAATCGACATTGGAAGATGGTGTTCGAAGTTGAGGAAGTTGAATATAACATCGGCATTCCACATAGGCATCACTTCCCTTTCCTTGGTTCGGTTGAAGAAGGAAGAAGACGGCATTCATTTTCGGTGGTAGGAGCGTTCTTCGTCTGAATAGGATGAAGATCTTACAAGAGTTCTCCAAAGCTCTACCAAAGAGAATCACAAAAAAATTAAAATAATAACTTCTCTATTATTTTATTGTTTCCATGCATTCAAAAATAATTCAAAATTTTCGAAAAAGATAATCAATTGAGGCATTAATTAACTTTTAGGTGTGTTAGCACCATTATGGGAATGTTCAAGAGTTTCCCCATTTATGTGGTTCTCAAGGGGTTTCAAGGGGGGTTAGAGGAGGTTCCAGCACACGTGGGCCCTACCACATAATATCCACCCAAGGGATGTTATTCATGGGTGGGCCCCACCTCCAACATCCCCTAAGAGGATTAAACATCCATAATAAAAATAAAAGTAACACTGTATTTTTATTTAACTAAATTAATAATCCCATTAAAGAACTTCCAACCTCGCTAAAAAGAATTTGCAATAAAGGTCTCCTTAAGATATTATCAGCGGTTCAAGTTCAACGGTGCCCTCAGATTTCAATTCCAAGCACTGGTTCAAAATATAAAAAAACATGTGCGTATTTTTAATGAATTTACCTGAACAAAACTTCATAAATTGATTCCGGGAACTTCGTGCCTCAGAATGAGGTGCCGTCAAAAACTACGGACTCATTAAATTTTTGAGAATTTATGAAAAAAATTTACACAGATTTTATGGCATTAAAATTTGAACGATATTAATCAATGTTCTTGTTATCAAAATAAAATTAACATTTTAGGTCAAAACCTATGTCAGTCACTAAAACCATTGAAAATGTGTTCAGAATGAATTTATAAATTTGAATATCAATTAATATATCATTTTTTTACATTTAATTTTTTTATCATATCAAACTATCGTATTATGTGACCCATATGACTCAATGGGTGTGTTTTCATTTGGAAATGAAATTTTAGAAAAACACACAATAGTCATACTGAAAAACATTATAATGCAATTAGAATGTTTTTATATTTTAGGACAACGATAATTATGTAGTTTTTGATGTATAGGAATTAGGAACACCTCAATCCCACTAATAGTGTTATAGGTATAACTGAAAATATGTAATTTTTAATATTTTTGTTGATATAATATAATTTATCAAGCGACATACTTTGTTGGACAATGATCAAAGGTCATTTTTTGATAACTATGAATAAAAAAATCCTAATATTTTTATATGAATTTGTTCTTTTGTGTTGAGGAGGATGAATTGAAGCCATCAGTGGAATGGTTATAGATTATAGTTGGTGAGGATTTCTGCTGGAGGCAAGAGGTTTACATCATATCATGGGTTGATTACTGCCCAAAATGCTACCAACTAGGTCATATAGATAATCAATATCACAGTGGACCAATTTCTGTTCTGATGAAGAGGACATGTTGGGTCCCTAGATAAGGATAGAATCCCATTGATGATGATATTCCTGGAACAGGATCAGGTGGCTTGGCCCTGGGGAAGCATCCCAAGGTACCTTCTAACCTGAAAGTAGCTGTGATGTTTGAGAGGCATAAGTCAGATCATAACATGGGGGGCTGGTGTGAGTCATGCTGCTATGTATGTAGCTAATCCTGAAGGTGGTGTTGGGAATAGAGGAGATTCAGTGTTGGATGATCTTTCAAGGGTTTCAATGAACCATGAGAATAATGGATGTGACCAGGGTGTTTCCAATGTTGTACATAATGATATTAGAGAAACAGAGGGTGAGATTACTTTGAATTATGTATGTGGTGGGAAAATAAATGATGAAACTCCTTGTTTGGCAGTTAAGGAGGAGAATGTGCATCTACAATATTATGGATTAATGATTTCATATGCTACTTCCAACCAGTTTCAAGAGATAGAGCCTGATTTAATCTCTCAAGTGGAGGAGTATTTTGAAACGAAGGAAGGTAGAAATATGAAGCTAGAGGTATTGGGTGCTTTGAAAGTGGTTAATTTTAGCCATGAGTCTATGGAGTGGCCATAAATTTTGGAAATGATTGATTGTAATTGGTTACATGAGCATGACCTGAAGGCGATTCAATGTTTCCAAGATATGATTGTCTTTGAAAATGGGCGGACGTCTCAGATAGTGTCTAGGGAAATCATACAGATATGGTTAGGCCATCATACAGTGATATAGTCATGGATGGTAAAAAAGTTCAGAAATGGGGAATATTTCACCAAAAATAGAATGTCGAGGAATGACTACTCTAATCTGCAGAAGCCATTGTCCAGTAAGTCATATTTCAAGAAATGGTCGTAGATGTTGTTATCTTTTGGGAAATTGAACCTCATAAGGTTGTACTGCATGGTCCTAAAACAATATGAATTCTTGGAATGAGATTCAACCTCCATAGAGGAGGTAATATATCATGGGGGTGGTGATGGGTATGGATTTTATGATATATAATTGGTTTTATGATTTTTTTTCATGCTTGTTGAAATTTTTAGTTATCTTAATAAATCGTATGGGGCATACCTCGGACGTACAATCCTTGTAATTTTTTATAATATATGTGGTTTTTTTCCCATGTAGAGGTGATTTTTTAAGAATTGGCTACCATTTGAGGAACTTTTTTAGAAGGGATCACTGGTACCATAGAAAATTAGTATTGCATTATATTTCATTTATTAGTAATTGTTAATGTAATTATATATAAATTTTCTTTTAAATGAACATATTATGGTTTTTGTATCTATGAAAAATAAATTTTCAATTACATTAAATATATTTTGGAAAGGATGTTGTGGTTTGTTGTTTTTTTACATGAGGGTGTTGTAATGTGATGTCATACAATTGAAATAATGAAGTGTATGAAAACTTTTTTAGCCGTATTTCTAGTGTTCATAAAGGCCACATCATTTCAACATATTTTAAAGCACTGATAATGTGGGATATTTATCTGCATTATAAATAGCATATATAATGATTTTTCTTTATCAGCGCAAATGTAGAGTTGATAATGGAACCCAATATAATAGATTTACGATTAACCACACCTTTTTTAGAATGGTCAAAATCCATTTCACGAACTATTATGGGGAATTTTAGTAGAATATTGAAATTCTTATATATCTCTTAGGTGATTTCATATATAGGTAAAAAATATGGACATAAATTTTGATTGTAACAATAACCCATAAGCACTAGAATATTTTATTCCAAAAATGAAAAATTTTATATTGGAGAAGAGATTCATTAATATATCATCATCATTAAAAATTTAAATAAAAATATTGGAGTAATATCACTGAGCTATTCCAAAAATACTAAACATAATAGATTAATTATTCTAAATTTTCATACTATGGGAGAGGGTATCCTCATGTTTATTGACTTAATCTGGGTGTTTTTTTTTTCAATGATATATTAGTCATCAATTTCATAACTAATTAATGGATGTATAGTATAATTGGAATATTATTTAGATAAATTTATTTTTAATTTTCATTAAAAATATTAATAAGGTTATGGTTTGATATGAATCAACATTAGGTTCCCCTAACATATGTAATATAATTTTATAATATAAAAAATAACCTTTATGAATGTTTACACTTACATTGACTGGATTAATTTTTTACAATGATTAGATTTGATTTAAAATATATATAAATTATTTTTAGTAATATAATTTTGATTATACCTACTAGGGTATTTCCATAACATAACTAGTGATATTATATTTTTTTAGTCACATGTATTACATAAACCATAATTATATGAATAAAATTACACAATAAAATATGTTATTTTTTATTTTTTATTGGATATAGTGTGTTATACTACATGTGTTTCCTTTCTGAAAGAAATATATGTATATAAATTTTTTATAAAGGTAGGGGTTCTAGTCGAAAACCAAAAATGAAATTTCATTATAGAAAAAATTAGGATAAAATTACTTGTGTTTAAAAGAAATGATTTTTTCCCAACTACATCATAAGGAGGGAGTAAATAAATAGAGAGTTCAATCATATAAGTAACATCATGTTTGGCCCCCATATTTTCATGGCAATTTGAAATCATGTTCTCTTCCTAATTGTTGTGAGTGAAAATAAACCTAATGTCTATGAGAGAGTGAGGTAAATCCATCCAATGGGACAAAAGATTCCATGTAAGGTGAACAAATCCAATGTAAATGGCATTCACAATAGACATCGAATCTATCTCAATCAAAATATTATTCTAGAAATGATGATTATAAAAAAGGTTATTATGAATAACACTCATTATTTCAGATTTTAGGGAAGATGTGACACCACAACTACCATAGAAGTGTCCAAGAATCTTCCCATAGTGGTTTCTGTAGATAGAACCACATCTCAAGGGTCACCGTTTTCCATTAGAAGAACCATAAAAATTTACATGGATCCATCATAGAAGTATAAATTTATAGAAAATATCTATAATACATTTATCCTTCGGGAACATTCCATTATCCATAATTAATTTAAGAATGGAATGGTTTCAGACTGTGTTTCTGCAACGATCCTTTTGATTTGAGGTAGCTTCATAAATGGATATAAGGATTATCATTTTATCAATATTTAGAAAAAATGTATAATTGATTTGAATATATGATTTAAAATCATACTGAATCACATGGACATGCAGAATAATAACTTATAAATAGCAATTCAGGATTTTATATTAATTGGTAATATCCACCCAATATTGTAGTTGAGGTTTAATAGAGTCTCTAATCACTCATCTTCCCTATAATAGATCATGGACGTAATTCCTAATCCCAGATGCCGTATATAAAGAATGAATGAAGTGATTATTTCATTCCAAGTTTTGGATGAAAAAATGAGATTTAGAGAAAAGATAATTCCAAATTATAGAAGGCCTGTTTCATTTGGGACCCTTTTGTTTGAAATGCTCTTAAAAGAAGGAATCTTGAGGCCTTTAACCATAATTTATTCAAAATATTTAGACAAATAGAAATATATTCAGTGGTTTTAAAATGGTTATCTTAATTTTTATGATTCATCATTCTATTATAATCAGGTTCCCAAATTAAAAATTCATCAGTGGGTGTAAATGGATAATTATAAATTAGATTCTTAACAGTGTTTGGTATGTTTTTTTTTGATAGCATAACATATCTGTGATTGTTTTATTAATATTATAAGGAGATATAATGGAATATAGTATGTAATGGATAGGAGGACTAGTCTAGTTGTTAACCCATAAATTCAAGGTACAATCTTTTCTCACCATCCATATAGAGCTTGAAATTATGTTCGAAAAAGTGTTCCTCAGCCATCTGGCCCCCCATGTTAAGCCATAAATTCAAGTTATAGTCTTCTATCACCATCCATATAGAGTTAGACATTATGTTTGAAAAAGTGTTTCTCATGGAGGGCCATATGGATGAGCACATATAATATTTCTTTAATTTAATTAACATATCTATAAAATATGTTTTCATGAATTAAATGGAGGAAGATTTATTATGATAATGATTCCTAGTGTGATTGGATTGTACAGAATTTTAAAAATGATTGATATTTTTATTCCAAGCCCACCGTTATCGAATGGTTTGCAATGGGTAGAATAGGGAACAATGACCAACATCCTACCAACTGTTCTCCCACTCCACAAATTTTTTTTAATTGAATCATTTATTATTTTTAAGAGAACAGAGGGGTATTTATAGACCATAAAGGAATATACCATTTTTGAACGAATTGTAGACTTGATAAAATTAATAATAGTCAATATGAAGTGGGATTTCCCTTTCCTGGAAGAGTAATATCAATGTATTGGGTCAACATTAGTGGAAAAATAATTTGATTTGGGTCTTCCTCGAAAATGGGATCACAAATGTATGTATCAGGTATAAATCCTCCAATATTTCAAAAGCATTAATAATATTTGATTTATTGATATTTCACTTGTCCCTTTGTAAAAATTGTATGATGTCATCATCATACCAGATATGTTTGGGGGTATTCAAATTCTTGGAGGAATAAATCAATATAAGCTTATTTTGATCCACTAATTGAGTACATAACATGATTAGGTTGTCCCCAACAATTGAGAAATGACTACAGGAAATGGATTAATACTTCCTAAATCATTTACAGAAGTTAAAAAATCTTTTATGAGGTCAATTTAAAAGGATATAAATAGACACTGAATTGGAATGATTTTAAATTCTACTAATGTGATGGTCACTATATCCAAAAAACCATAGAACAATGACAATAGGGCTCCAATAAATGGTATCCATAGATTTTTGAATGTAATTTTTTATTGATACATTCCCACCTCTATAGGTCTTATTCAAAAGCTTGGTGAATTCTATAGCACAAACAATAAAATCATATCTAGAATATCCTTTAACAAAACCAAACTGATTCCAAGAAATAATTTAATTGATAAGGGAGGATATTATATTTTATATAATTTTGGTAATTTTTTTTGGGATAATAGATAAGGAAAATGGGTATGAATAGGAAAATCTTGTTAGCATTCTACATTTTAGGGATTCAGTAGATTAATTGAGAGTTCAATCTAAGAGGTATAATTCCATTTGAAAAGAATGTCATGATAAATCTGCAAACATCCTTTTAAATCACATCCCAATATTGATGATAAAAACCATTATTTAAAACAATGGGTCTCTGTTCAATGTCATGATTTAGGATAATGTCTATTTCTCTAATATCATGATCAATATGGGGGCCATTAATAAAAGAGTTATCCTCTTCAGTCACGACAATAATAATGACATCAGGTAAAATGTCTTTACTGACATCATACCCATGAAATAGATAGAAAAAATAAGTGTCAAAATAAGTGAGAAGATAATTAGAAATACCTTCTTTAGGAAAAATGTGGTTTTCCTTGTACCTTATAAATGAAAGAGGCCTACATTCCTTTATAGATCAGTGATGGGAGTTGTAGAATTTAATATTTCTATCACATCATTGAGACATTTAGTTTCGAATTAAAAGTTATAATATTTTCTTTGATGTTGAAAATTGAAAGATGTTTAGTATAAATATTAATGTATTTTTGGGGGTCATAACAAGGCTAACACTCCTAGATGATTATCCTGAAAGATAAAATATTGGACCTAGAATAAGGGGGCTAAAAACCTAGGAATATGTATTAATGAATATTTTTTTTGGAATTGTCAGGGTATAGTGAGCCCTAACACCTTTAAAGTATTAATAAGATTTATCAATAACCACAACCATAAAATTATTAAATTTCTATACCCAAAATCATTTTTTCATTATGGTATCTGCATCTTTTACAATTTGTTTTTTCCTTTATATGAACATGTAACAACGACTCATCAATTAAAAAAATCACGATCATTGTTCATTATTCAACACATAATGTTAATATTTTTAGTATTGTTATGAAATATTTCACATATGAATTTATTTTTGAGAAATCACAAATTTACTCTACCTTTATGTAATAAAAAATAGATAACACTATAGGAGGCCCCATTGGAATGAACTTTACCATCATATCAAGAGCATTCATGACCCTTGGGTTGTTATTGGAGACTCCATGTGAGAAATTGGGTTCCTCAAAATATACTATTTCTTAAAGGAAAATGAATGAATCTATAGAGAAAAAGAACCTTATTGAAGTTATCGGACAAGTGAATTGTTTACATTGTATAGAAAACACTACAACACAGTGGTTTCTAGAAAACTAGACTGAGCTTTCACTAATGTTCATGATTTGGATAAATTGGAAAATATCTATAGAATCACTTCTCCTAAAATTACCAATGAATATAAAATGATTATATTGTATATTATCATATGGATAAAGACAAAATAGAAATCTTATACCCAACCATATATAAAAAATAAAATATGAACTATCATTTTAACCCACCATTTAAAATTGAAGATATTGAGAATTTGTAATTATAATCATATCTGCATAATCACTATAGAAAAATTTCAATATAATTTACAACATAATGGAATATATCATGACCCAAAAATCCACAATCATGATTAAATTTTAACTAAATGTTACCATTAAAAATAATTTTAGAAAATGTATGTATAAATATATAATAAAAATTATGAAATAAATGATATACCATGAATTTATATAACAAAATATTGACTTATCATTGTGAATAATTTGGTTGAAAATAAGTATAATAATTATTTAATGAATAATATTGCTGGATGAGTTTATATTTTCATTAAATTATTCACTAAACTATATCAAATATATTGAATCTTGGATTTAGATATTAGAAAAAATTTAATTAAATTACATAAAAAAATTAAAAATAATTTTATTATTATTTTATTAGTTATATTCATTCAAATATTTTTTTACTAATGGAAAATGTTTGGTCTGAAAAAAAATCTAGGGATCATTCAACATTATAATATCAACTATAATTTAACCAATTAAAATAATTTTTTACTAAAAAGAAGATATTTTTTAAAAATTACTAAATATTGTGAGATATATAGAATTAGAGATGGATCATGGATGTGTAAAATATATAGAAATATTTTTTGATAATATATTAATGTAGTATAATATTATTATCTAATATATTTTGATAAAATTATTCAAAAAATTAGATATTTATATTTTAAAAAAATTAAGATTCAAATTCACCAATTATATTTAATATTTAATATAATGATTTATTACTAAAAAGGATTTTAAATCAGTGTAATTTCTTTGAATTAAAGAAGATACAAATTTTTTATGTTATCATATTATATATATATATATATTATAAAATTGGGATGTTATCGTGAAAAAATGTGTTTAAAAATGTGTTTAAAAATTGAAAATATGATTTTGAATAAAACAAATGTTGTTCAGATTCACCAAATGTACATGTCTGTGAACTTTATTGATATTATAATTAAATTTAATGAAAAAAATATTGATAATGATGGACTTAAATAATAGTCTATTTTTTAAATCAATTATTATGGAAATAAAAAATTGATAAAGTTTCTCACATTCACTTTTTTTTCTAGTTTGTTATTTCATTTCAATTAAATTAATAATTACATGCCATTGGAATATTATAATAATTTTAACATTTGTGTCTTACATATAATTAATGGATTAAAATCATTGATATATATTCCATTACTATATGGGATCATAATAAAAAACCTTTCTAGAAAATATTCATTTTCCACAATAGTCAAATTGATATTAATGTAAATATTTTAATTATTAGTTCATTATATATATCATGTAATGGGTCTCATTAAAAGTTTAATTATTTAACATGTGGATTATAAATAATGTATCAATTTCCTGGAAATTTTATTTATTATATAATTTTATATATACGTTATTTTCTAAATATATATAATTTAGTATAAATAGTTTAAATAATAATAATAATATATTAATTGATAACATAAATTAAATTTTATTATATTTCATAAAGCCTACAATTAATAGGTATCCATCATTAGTTTCTTCAATAAAAATTACATACATTTCACATAATGAAATTTAATTTTTTTTAAAACAATGAAATATTAAATTATATCAAATGATAATATTATTTAAAATAATTGTTATCCAATAGAATATTTATCTCTAAAATTAATAATATTCATTATTTTGTTTTGAAAAAATTGAATAATGGGAAATATTAATTTTCATTATGAAACAATGGTTAGAATGAAAATTAAGATGAATTTTTTTACATTGTGGAGTTGAAGAGATTTTTATTCAAAACATAGTGAAGCTATGAAATAGTAGAAAAAGAGTTTAATAAATGGGAATAGATGGAAAAATTTAATATTTTATTTTGAATTTTGAAAATTAATTTTTTATCAAAAAAAATTTCCATTTTAGATTGAGTATTATGAAAGGGATAATCTATGAAAATTAGTATATTTATAATATAAATCAATAATATTTCTTTTATTTATCTCTATATAGTTTCAAAATTGATTTATTCAATATAACAAAAATTAATAAATAATATTACATTTAACTAAAATAACCTTAAAATTAATATTATTCTAGTTATATGTAATATTATTTATTAATTGTTGTTATCTCTATATAGTTTCAAAATTAATTTATCCAATATAACAACAATTAATAAATAATATTACATATAACTAGAATAATATTAATTTTAAGGTTATTATTTATATCATGAATGATTATAAAATTATATATTAATAGAAAATTTTATTTTATAATAAAAATTTGATGAATTTAAATCCATATCATATTGGATATCATGAGTTTTCTTGTGATTTTTATAATTTTCTATTTTATGTGGATATCAGGTCAAACTTATCTTTCAAATAAATTATTTTTGAGTAAAATATTCCATCGTAATATTCACTAAAATAAAAAATTAATTTGATTTATTTTCTAACAATTAAATATAATATGATTTTGTTAATTTAGATAATAATTATTTTTAAAAGGAATATGATTTTCCTTATATATAATATGAGAATTCACCATATAAGAAATTTTGTATTTTTTTATGTAACGTGACTTATTAGATTTTATATTTGTACTATTCAAATTTTACAGTAAGAAATATATTTTGTAGTGCAAGTATTATTGAGAAAAAAAACCAAAGCGAATTTGATTTTAATAATGAAAACTAGCCATAATTTTCAAAACATAATAACTTAAAATATATTAATTTGTATGAACCGTTGAGGGTTATTATGGATATATAATTGGAAGATAATTATAAATAATTTTTATATATTAAGTATAATGATTACGGGATTTTTTTAATAAAATTTAGATTATTTTTATTTAATTTTCATAATTAGTTTTAATATATAAATGTAAAGTCATTTTTAAATAATGATTTCATATTAAATTTGATAGATATAATAAAATAATTATATTGGTGCACTAAACATAAATAAAGTAAATCATCAAGGATGAGTGGTGATGAATTGAATGAAATTAAATAAAACCATTAAATGAGATAAAAAAATATAGAAACACATATTGGTCTACAATAGAAATATAATTTTAACTAACATGATACAAGATAATTAATTATCTAATTTATAGTATAAATTGTAAATTATTTTTTAATTTAATGGGAAACAATTTTAAAATTATTTTTTATTTATAATTTATAATTTTATAATTTTACATTGGATGGCAATAATATTAATATTTATCCACTATATATATTTTAATTTCTATGAAATATTAATTACAAATAGATGATATTGTTTATTAAAAAGGGTACTTTTTATTGAAATAAATTACATGATAAATGTTACTAATGAAAATGATTGTGATTTAACATATGGGTTGTTTTTTAAAAAAAAAACAATATATATTTATATACCTCCTATAATAAATATTTGATTGATGATTTTATGGCCAATATTTTAAATTTTTCTAATTTTACAACTTAGAATAATTAAATTTAATAATAATATAACCATTACAAGTTGTAAATAACATATTTAACAACAAAACTCCAATGGGAAGACACCTTATGCCTCAAATTTTGATGTGGGTGAATTCCAAAAATGACATATAATATGATATGGTTTAGGGGAGAACATTGACGATATAATGGATTGGAAATTGGTTTAATCCCAACAAAAAATTCATGGATCATATAAAAATGCAATAAATATCCCACACAATAATAAAAATTAAAGAAATATAATCTTTTTTAAATATAAATCAAACATGAATATAATTTCCCTAAAAATATATATAGATGATGGGAAATACATATATAACCACTCCAACTGAATCACTATTATATGAGCTTATAATGCACACCATTATATCCATGTAAATCATGTTAAAATTAAAATTTTAAAAATATATTGGGATGACTATTCATGTACACATAAGGGTATCCAATGAATTCCCATTAAATATAATGGGGAGGAATTATCATAAATCATTCTTGATAGAACAAACATACAAACCTACACTTACAATGTTAGTTTTCGAAAACCCTTTACAGGGATCTATCATTTATGATCAAATCCAAGTATGATAATATAATATCAAATGAATATATAAAATGGTATAATAAAACCATTTTTTCAATATATCTTTAGGCTCACACACACACACACTAATATAAATAATTTTTGTACTCTTAATCCTTTTTAGTCATGTTTCTTCACGTCAAAACTTATATAACAACCAAAACACAATCATAATCCATATTAGTATCCATATATCATATCAATAAAAACAAGATATATCCAAAACATTGATCATATTTCTTTATTAATTTATCATGATTATAATTAAATCATCTTTATTACATCCATCTATCATTCACAATAACACCATATATCTTATCTTTATCCATATAAAATAATTTTCATTTAATTCACATAATGAGATATCAAAATAATATAAATAAAAGATTTAAACATAACATAATGAATCATATAATTTTTTATACCATAATGGGTGATCCGGATAGAGATAGAGATAGATAGTTTTTTTATCCATATATTGACCCACTAATTTAGATTTCTAGAATATAACTAAAATAAAAAATCATTTTTTTTCAATATTGTAATTCGACTCTGGTTTTGTGTGTATTAAATATCACTAAATATAATTCATATAATCATCCATGTACAAGTATTACATATTTTTCTATATCCCAAAAATCACATCAACACTTAATACAACAACCCCCAACACAAATATTCTTTATAATCAATAAAAATAACCATATCTTGACTGGGCAATGAAAATATATAAAACTAACATAATTACCTATAAATATGTCACATTACTTTATATAATTAATAAATTTGAATTTTTTAATATTCTATCTTTAATATAAATATTATTTATTTAAATTAGATATTAAATAAAAAATGATTTTATACAATTTCTCAAGTGTAACCCAATAAATCCTTTTAACTTTCAATCATTAACAATTAAATAGCCTCAATATATTTCACATTTATTGAAATCACTATTTAACATATTCAAAATTACCATTGTCATTTCATTGTCAATGTGGAAGTGAAATTAAAATTCCAGGAAGGAGTAAATAATTTTTTTATAAAATACCACAAAAAACAAGTCAATATATATGTCAATTACGACATATCCATCAATCTTAAAACATATCCAATGATGCCATCATAATAAAAATACCATGTAAAACCAATAAGAACATCCTGAAATTCCATATATAGTAACTACTCATTACCCTCATACCTGAATATTTCATCCACCCAATACCAAAATTAAGAATCAACCGCCATGAAATCACTAATAATGATGATAAGAAAAAATATGACCAAAAAGAAAGATCTAGGTTCCTCAAAAAATACTAAATGAATTTCATATTATAAAACATTGGAATTAATACATTCATAAAAAAATTCATGAATAATATCAATATATTTATACAATACTTATAATTTATTTTTTCACATCATTAATGTGAAATCATTTTATAAATTGTAATTCAATTATATAACAATAAAATTAAATAATCCTAAAAACAATATGAAACAAATTTTTGTAACATTAAAAACACATAAACATATGGAAGAACATAAAACCGTGTATGTAACATGAAAATAACAAATCAAAAAATCTATTAGTTCAATATATATCAACATTATTCCTAATAATTCTATCAAATCAATGAAAAGAAGAGAATTTAAATTATAAATTTAAAAATAAATAATATTAATATTTCATAAATCACCTACAATGATTTTATAAATTAATGGAATTATAAAAAATAATAGTAGAACTTTTATTCAACAAAATCCATAATATAATGATACCATATCAATATATGACTAGGTGAAACAACTATATGACCATCATTAGATTACAACAAAAATAAATTTAATGAACACCTATATAATTTCAGGAAATAATTAGTGCATTGAGGAAATATTGATTCATAAAAATATAGGATAGATGGATGGGGGATGATATCTCTACAGAAATTAGTAATTTATAATCCCTTGATAGATTGATATGTAGAATTAATGACCACTTCGATATAAAATATTTTAAAAAAATGAATCTAGAAAAAGAAAACATATTTTCTCAACCAATAATAAATTAATGATACATAATTGTTATTCATTATACCATTGTTGGATAAATTATCATCTTGTATCAAATAGTTAAGTATATATCATGGATTACATCATTCAAGATGCATTTTTTTCTTATATAACAGTGTTAATATCAATAATTTTACATATATCCAACAGAAAACTATGGAATTTGTGATAACAACTTGGATGTGGTTCCTAAGATGGAAAATAAAATACAAATACAAATTGACATTGGTTTATTTACATTACAATTAGAGTTTCACCACATTAATGAAAAAGTAATATTGGATCTATCCTCCCAATTTATAATAACTAGTGAAATCACATCCAATGATTGACTAAGAAAAACAATTTAAACTCACACAACCAATTCATACATCATTTTAAATTTAAAAAAACCAGCAATACACTATAACAAAAAAACATAAATTTCCACCATAATGTAACCATGTATAACAATAAACATCTCCCATGTACATAACTCAAAATCAGTTTATAATATATCCCTAAATTCAATAACAACAATATGTAGTTTTGTTACATTATATTTGATCAGTAGATTTAAAACATCATAAGTCCTTCAATGTCCATTTTGAAAGCTATAATTCCACAAAAACACATTGAATAAATTCATAGGTAATGATTCCTCACAACCTATAGTAATAATGTAATTATCATCCACATTAATCATAATCATACATATGTAGGTAATGCCCAATTTTGAATCCCAAACACTCCAAATAAAAAAACCTCTATAATGGAATGACGCCATAAATATTAAAAAATTTAACACAATATAATATAAATTCAATTAAAAAATTAGGAATAATTACCCCAATCCATGAATCGTATCATGGATTATAAAAAACAATGTATTTGTAAATAATCATTGTAGTATAATCATATGCACTATTCCTTAGCCTATCATAGCACCATAGATCAAAAACCAAGGGAATAACATTATTATGAACTACAGTATATTGATAATCATTAATCATTGAATTATAATAATTTATATTCACATTATCATTACAATTAAACTATTAAAAATAAATTATATTATAATTATTAGTATGAAATACATTATTCTTTGAAACATGGGATATATCATTGATCTATTTTATCCATTGGGGATGTACCAACTATTAGACCCCATATAAAAATACCCAAAAACCTAAAATGGACTAAGAAACTAGAGTTATTTATAACTCCCTTTAAAATAATTTGATTTATAAAATGATGGGATCCCATCACAAAACATGTGATCTCAAACAGTAAACAATACTAATATCGATAGCAAATCAACATATAAAATTTTTGGCATGTCGCATCCTTAATCTGATGTCAAATAATTATAATTTACTATGTTATTATCTATACCATATATTTTATAATTAATGTTGATTCCAAATACTCATCCACAAATTATAGATTTATAATGATTTTCATAACAACCACCTTTATTTGATCTGTGAAAATGGATGGATAAAAAATGATATAATAATAAATTTCAACTAACCTCAAATTCACAACCCATGATGACCCAAAATCATGAAACAATGTTCAGAAAATGTCCTCTATCATATTAATTGACTTTTCCATCTACCCATTTCATTGAGGATTGAATGTAGTGAAAATAATATATTTGAACAAAGAGTATGATAGAAATTTCTAAAACTCACAAGGTAAAATGGGGATCCTAATCAATGATAAATGTTCTCATTATACGGTATCCTCTCTTGATCACATGGGGATTATTTAATTATATAACTTATATATCACCCATCATCCATATTTTCCAAATAATAAAGTGATATAATTTTCCAATTAATAATCCCCAAAATAAAATCACATTACCCATTAGATTGTTTTAGAAACCATGACCAAATCTATGTAAATTTTCATAAAATTAACATGAGGGCCTCCTATGGATATAAATAACAGATGAATCCAAATTATAATTCATAATTTCCTTGTGTTACAGTCATGTTGATAGAAATCAAATATAGAGATCATTATCCATATCCCTAAGTAATAAATAATTTTCGAAAGGATAATATATGATTTACAACGTTACAATTCCATGAATAGTCTATTAAAATCCTACAGAATATCTCTTCCCATCACTGATGGAATATATATAATTATATATAATTTCACACAATGTAATCTTCCTTTACCCAAATCATCTTTTGTATCAATATAAATGAATAATCTCCCACCACATTTTACTTCATCAATATACATTATTACACTGCCGCGTTTTGAATCCAGGATGAATAAATTATCTTCTAATATTGGATAAGATACCCATATGACTTGTTTAATCAAAATTAATTCATGTAATAGTATCTATCAATATAAATTTATCTATGGGATCAAAAAATATCCTATTTACTTTAAAATAATATCATTATGAAAATAATATATTTTCATTAGACAATGTAGATACGAATGAATTAGGTTTTAAATAACTACCTCCATCACATTAATGTAAATTCTGATATTCCCTATGGATTATTTGAAGACACTTGTGATGGATTATGTATTAGAAAAATTTACAATTTCATTTTCTAAAATAAACCCATATGATATGTTATGATATAATTGTTTCGGTGCAGATGTGCGTCGGGTTTCTGTTCCGACGCTGTCCCGCCAGGAAGCGTTCGCGCGTGCGCCCGTCGACCTGAGGGGATGGGCGCGCGGCTTGTGGCCCCGCAGTCCCGCTTTCCAAAGGCGGGCGGCATCCGTCCCTTACTCAGGGGCGTCTGCTCCTTGATCGAAACCGGGATGATGGGATGTGGGATCCTCCTTCCGCGGACGTCTCCTCGGAACTCGTTGCCTAATCCGGGTCTCCCTCATAGATTTAAGATGTGCTCATGAATCTCATTCCCGGTGCTATGTCTCCATGGACACCGGTTAATTACGCTGCTTCCGCCCGGACGCTCCAAGGAGTCTGGTCGGGGCAGCAACTTGCGGTGAGGAGACCGGGTAGCTCTGGGTGTTGGGGGCGTGTCTTAACACTGCGGCTCTGCATGTCTGCCTTCCGTCCCTAATAGGGTTTCTCAAAGGCATGATGGCCTGATGCATCCCGCGCTGGGTGCGGGGAACTATGTTACCTGAGGTTTTCCTCAGCTTCCCATGTTTAACACGGGGTATGCCGCGAGTTTAACGTCCAGCGGGGACGGCATCAGGGTGATCAACACGAGAAGTGGATCAGATGACAAAACCCCTTGCGGGGAACCTCCGACGCTGGGGCCAGCACATGGGCGGTTTCCCGAGTGAAGTGGAGTGGAATGAAATGGCATGACCCCACTGGGATGTGGCGGCCCGGGTAAGGGTCAGGATGGATGATGGAGTGAAGAGCTTGGACCCCGTAGGGGCTTCCTACGTACCGCGCGTTAGCGCGGATCAAAGTCAGCGTAGTTCGGATATACAGTTTAACGTCATGTTGGAAATTGGCAAGCCGACTCACAAGGAGGTCGAGGCTGCCGGGCGGAGGATTGAACCGAACCACCTCGCATAGAGGGGGATGGAACGGCTGGGTAGATCACAGTTTCACGTCATGCTGGACGCTGAAAGGAGAAATAGAAAAAGGAAGTGGGGAAGAACAATGGAGATACGCACGTGCAGTCTCCCACAGGGGCGGATTCATTGGTGAATCGATGCGAATGTGAACTCGGGAGGGGTCCACTGATGGAAGAACCGACGTGAATACGACCGAACGACCAGGTGGTGGGCTTGAACCTCAGGGAGGCTTCCTACATACCATGTTTAGGAGACATGGATCAAAGTCCACGTAGTTCATTCTGTCAGGACTTACGCACTGAGGCAGCCCAGATGCGGCAAAGCTCAGTTGGAGAGGGACTTGGGCCGAAGGTGAGAGACCTCGATCCCTGTCACGCCCTCTACTGGCTTCGGCAGTGGGGAAGCACAATGGAGATACACACATGCGGTCTCCCACAAGGGCGGATTTATAGGTGAATCGACGCAAGTGTGAACCCGGGAGGGGTCCACTGATTGACGAACCGACGTGAATACGACCGAGACGACCAGGTGGTGGGCTTGAACCTCAGGGAGGCTTCCTACGTACCCTGTTTAGGAGACAGGGATCAATGTCCACATAGTTCATTCGGTTTGTAACACTCTACCCCCGTGGGAGAATGCCACTCCAATCCCGACATCCCTGCAGAGACCGGCGGGTGGGGGCCACATCCAAACCGGGAGGGGGACCCTGCGTGCGAGGCACGGGATCAGGCGATGTAGACGGTTTAACGTCTTGCCGGACGAAGTACAGTTTAACGTCGTGTGTTGAGGACGAAGATGCTTGGCAGTTTAATGTCTTGCAGCGCGGACGTGGTGCAGTTTAGCGTCATGCGTGACGAAAGTGCAGTTTAACGTCATGCGGGACGAATGCTGTACAGTTTAACGTCTTGTAGCTTGGACGAAGTAGTGCCGCCAATGGGCCCGTGTCACTTCGCGCGAACCTGGATGGCCGCACGGGAATACAACGCACGGTGCGGGCACCCGGGATGAGGATCAACGGGCGCCATGCAGGTGGGTACCCTCAGGGGGTCAAAGGGGGCGACCCTGGCGGTTTGCGCGCAAAAGATGAGCTTGGCGCGCAATACCACGGGCCGGAGCGCAATTGGGCAGGCTAGTGCGTAATTGGGCCAGCACTTTGTGCGCAGATGATTGAGATTGCGCGCACCGGGCTTCGGATAGTGCGCGGGGGCCACGACTCATTCTTTAACGAATGGCCACTTTGAAAGGGGGGGTGCGCGCAATCGGGCTGGATTGCGCGCACCCGAGGGGCAATTGCGCGCAAGAGGCTTCTTTTGCGCGCGAAGGCCTTTGGGTGAAGAGTTATTCATAGGAAAGGATCCAAAGAGATTGCGCGCGAAGGAGAACCCTGAGGCTTTCTTGCGCGAAAGAAAGGAGGTTACCTGAAGATCATCATTGCGCGCGGAGGGGGTTGGATTGCGCGAACGAGCGACTCTTCGAATTCCGTCCACCTCCAAAACGTCGGGGGTCGCCTTATATTTATAGGAAACCCCGGGCGCGAAATCTGGTTCGCAGGTGCGCAATTTCCTTCGCGGGCGCGGAATCGGGGCCCCGGCGTGCAAGGGAGTCGCGCGGGTAGCGGGCGCGCAAAACTGCGCGCCGGCCCGGCGCTTTGCGCGCATCCCGGGAGGTTTGCGCGCGGCTCTACAACTTTGCGCGTGGGCCTCCAAAATTCCGCGCAAGGCCTCCGGGCCTTCCGAAACGTGCTTCTGACTCAAAATATGACCTCGCTTTCCGCATCCGGAGCTTCGTTTGGGACCAACAGACTTTTCCGGCGTCTACAAAAGCCCCCCCTCGGAACTGATCGGCGAGAGGTCGCAACGATCGGGTTCCGAGGGAGACGCCGGAATGCCGAAGTCCTGGGTGGCGCGAGACTGGGGCACGCAAAAAGGGCGTCGGGCGCGAAATTCGATGTCTCGGTCTCGCAAAGCGCTTTCCGCGCAGCGCGGACACCCGGCCTCGCCTATAAATAGGGGCCTGGGTCCCCTGTACCGTACACAGGCTTTCCGCGCGACAAGCTTCCAAGCTCTCATTTGCGAAATTGCCGTTTCCGGCGCGGAATTCACCCGGTCGTCGCACAAACCTTTCCGGATTTCGGCCTGTTTTTGCGCGAACACCCGCGGTTTTACGCGAAAGACTTCCCAATTGTGCACCGTCCACTAGGAATGCGCGCTAACTCTCAAACTTATCTACCAGTCTCTTCCGATTCCGCACGCCTCATCCCTTAACCTACACGACTCCCGGAGCTTCTGAGATGGCCACGAATCAAGGGAATGAGGGGGATTCCGCTATTCGCAGAGCTGAGATGGCGGCGAACAGGGAGGTCTACGGAGCCAAGGAGATTGTTTCCAACAATCAATCCTTGTTCGACTTGCTGACGCCGGCCCAGAAGACATATCCGCTGTCGGACAACCTGCCACTCTGGAACTATGGAATCCTGGATGAGGTTCCGGTGCCAGGGTTCGAGGTTGATGCGCCACAGACCTGGGTGACTGGGGAGGACGAGATTCCCCGCTATAACATCACCAACAATGGGCATCCTGCCAGGGAGACCAGGCACTTAGATGTCTATGTCTTGAACCCGAGGACGCGAACCATTGCCGGGAGTGAGCCTACTCCGGAGAACTCTCCATCCCTCTACTCGAGCACATACCGCCAGAGTGTCACTGACGACACCAAGGGCTGGATGAAGGAATGGGACTTGCGGTCTGGGGGAAATTTCACCAGTGAGTGGGCCTGGGCATTCTGGGTACGCCACACCTGCAATCACTTCGCGGAGGAGCTGCGGTACATTGTCCTGTTTGAGGCGGTGTGGACGTCGCAGTTCCACTTCTACCAGCAGTCCGAGCTCGGGCCGGAGCTGTTCACCCGCTGGTCCCCGGATACCAACACCTTCCATCTTCACCATGGGGAGGTCAACATCGGTCTCTGGGACATCCACTGCATCGGAGGAATCCCGCTGGAGGGTTACCAATACGATGAGTTCCTGCCTCCGAGGAACACCTAGGGTGACAGGTCACAGACTCCCATCCTGACATGGAATCTACTGGACCTGGCTACGGAGCGGCTCGGGGTCAAGGACATCCACAAGGACATAGCCTACAAGGAGTGGTTCAGCCAGTTCTTGGAGCATGACCCCACGGTCAAGATGCCCGGCAGGGGGAAGCGGTGCCCGACCGCGGCTCAGAGGAATCGGAACGGGTCATACTGGCGGGTCCTGGAGACGGGAGACTACTGCTCATGGGGGTACCGCGTCATCGAGTCCCGGGACCCAAATGTCTGGTACGCGGCGTTCCTGGCCACCTTTCTAAGTGGGTGGCTCCTACCAGTGCGGGACGCGAGGATGGGCGTCCGCCCGACGACACTGGCGATGGCGGGCGCCATGGCCGCCAACAAAAGATACAACCTCGGGGTCCCAGTGCTGGCAAAGCTGTATGCCATCCTGGGACGCATCTGGCGAGGGGGGTCGCCACGAAGGGTCTGTGGGCCCTTTCAATTCTTCCACGGCTGGGTGGATGCTCACCTTGGTGGGTACACGTTTCCAAATGCCATCATTCCTCCGGGAAACGGCCTGCGACCCTCCCTGCTGAACATCACGGGGGTCGCTCCGATGACCCTAAATGAGGAGGGCGTGAGGATTCGGATTGGCAATCACGCCAATTTCAACTTCAGCCCGTTCCCCACTCCCGTTGGCCAGATGATCGATAATGGGCAGGGTCTGCTGGAGCAGCACGAATACTTCCTGAACATGCGGGGCGGGGTGCTCGTGGCTCGGATCGACGGGAATGTGATCTGCGAGCCCTATGTGCCAACCCGGTTCGCCAGGCAGTTCGGGTGCCTTCAACGGATGCCGAAGAGGGTATTCACTGCTGTCCGGGAGGAGACGAACCCTTGCGTCCTTCTCCAGATGTGGCAAATGGTCGCCGCTTTCGGCTCTGGCGACGTCATCACTCTCTCTCCTACCGGGGTCGACGCAGGCTTGGCAACCGAGTACGCCGAACACTGGGCCATCGCGTACCTCGAGGGGCTTCTCCGGAAGCCAGTTCGGCGGCTCGAGGTCACCCGTGCGGAGACCGGACGTCAAGGAAGGAGGCGAGGTGCCGTTAAGCGAGGGAGAACGGAGGCGCGCCAAGCAGTGGAGCCGGCGCGAGCAGGGACTTCGGCGGCAGGCACATTACAGGCTGCTGCCACGGCCTCGGCGCCCAGAGAGGGGGCACGTGCGGTGGTCGAGGAGCGGCCCGGGAAGCAGGTAAGGCGTCTACTCGAACCCTCCCACGATGAAGTCTTCCCAGCGCTGTGGTCGGCCTGGATGACCCTGCGGCAGTCGCTGGGGACCGAAATCATCTGGCAGAAGATAACCAGCGAAGGAATCCATCTTCCAGAGGTCGGGCGCCTTCAGGTCGCCGACAGGGTGAACTTCCACTGGCGGTATACGTATCTGACGGCCATGGACGAGTACGCGCGCCAACGTGGTCAGCGTGCGGAGCCGTCCCTTCTGGTGAAGGTGATGGTCGGTCTAGAGCCTGCTCCAGAACAGATGCCGCCGGAGGAAGAGGACAGTAACGACGACTTCGAGGAAGAGGAGGATACGGGGGAGGATGAAGGCTCTGAGGGAAGGTCCCATCAGGGGAGCCCGCGGGAGAGCGGCAAGGTGGTCGGCTCTGGCAATATTGATATCACTGAGCTCCTCGAGGTCCGCTTCTATCCCTACTCAACCTGCTTCATCCATCCTCTTTTGCAGCTTCTAACCCATTTCTTCACCTTCCTCAGGAGTGCACGGATGTTGGTCAGGCATCCTCAGTGGGAGTAGGAGAGGCGCCAGCAGGACAGGGCGGGGGCCAGACGCCCATCGTTGAATTGACAAGCGCTGAAGGGTCCCCTGCTGCAATTGCTCCTGTGTCGGCCGGGATAGCGGAAGATGACGCTTTGGATTCCCGTAAGTCTCCTTACCTTACTGTCGGTGCTTTCCATTGACGATCCGTGACTAACCACGGAATGCCCTGCGCAGTGATCTCAATACTGGAGGCTCGTCGGGCTGCCGAACCCGGGCCATCCACGAGTGGACCAGTGGAAGACATGCCACCTGCTCCGGAACAGACTTCCCACACCGAGCCGGACCCACCAACTGCTGATCAAGGGGCTGCGGACGCTGGCGGTGCTGCCATCGGAGAGAGGTCGGGGGCTGACGAGGGTGTCAACGCCGCTGGGGCGAGAGAAGAAGGTCGCCCAGATGTTGGGGAACCTATCCCCATGAGGACATCCCAGGGGCGGACCATGCGACAGACCTGCTGGCTGCTTTCCCTGCCTACCGGCCTGCTGACCCCGAGGAGATGGACGACTCGGACGCGGAGGCGGTCGAGGAGATCCGGATAACGCGCCGCAGGGGGTGGAAGTGCATCCAGCGCTTCCTCAAGCGAGACCCATCGGAGTGGCTGGGGCGCATGGGATCGCTTCAAACCTGGCTGCGCTTCCTGTGTGTCGGGGGAGCTAATGCTCAACGCCTCCATCTGACGGTCCGTGATTTCATGGCCGAAAAGATGCGCGAGATCCGCCGGCGTGCCGACGTCGCACAATGTCGGGACGTGTCGGAGAACACGCGGGCGCTCCTCGTGGCGGAGCAGGATGTCCGGCGCCTCGAAGGGCATGTGGCAGAGAAGGAGGCCTTCGTCGCAGCGTGCACTGAGCTTGTGGAGCAACTAACGGCCCAGCTGGTTGACGCCCAGGTACAGCTGACGGAGGCGGGCCAACAGATGGTCACACTTCAAGTCGAGCGGGAGCGTGCACAGGCCAGGATCGGCGAGCTGCGTGCTGCGACCGCCGATGAAGAGAGGGTGCGCAGAGAGCGAGAAGCAGCCTTGGAGGCCGCCAGTCAAAGGGTAGCGGCGTTGGAAAGATCCATTCAGCACGCTAATCCCTAGGGGATTTGTTTTTGTCATTCCCAGAACATTTTGCTTCTTCTACTCAATACTTCGATCCATTTGTATGAACCAATATATTTATCTGTATCTTTTGGATTAACGTGCTCAACCACAATTCATTTCCTTGCGGGAGTGTTAACCAAGCTTCAGGCATCCACAATTGGGCCTGGACTTCTAGAGAAAAGAGGGAGGTCATTCCTAGGAACTGAGACCTCAGACCTAATCAATGTATCATCCCCCCAACTTGTTCCGACACAAGAGCGGGACAACGCTAGGGGCGTTGAGATTTTATCCGAACATAGGGAAATGAGAAAGGGTGAATCGCGTGTCCCGTATTAAGAAATCCACGACGGTCGGCCTTCCAGGAAATTCCCAAGACGGAAAGCGGACAATGGATCAATCGACCATACTACTGCAACAGACGGACCGAAGGTCATCATTCATATTGCAGGAGGTGGATGACATATCATCAATACCGCTTTGGGTGTTCCTTCAGGCACAAGGGTGGAAATCCAGATCAACAGGGCATGCGAAGCGTGGGGTGAGGTGATTTGTTCGGACAGAATCTAACACTCCCAAAATTGCGCCACCGTGGGGAAAGCGTATTAGGAGGATGCACTAATCTGGCCGTGAATCACCTCAATTCTCAGACAGAACCCCTTTGACGAGGAAACTGTCGCTTCCCATCATTGCAATGGGGCATCCCGAGCTGAATCGGGGAGAATATCACAATCGCACCACTCTACCAGAAGCCAGGCCAGACGGCCGGCGACGAGGAGGGGCGGGACTTAGCGATCCCTGAGGCTGGACCTGAGTCGAGATGTCCGGGCGTTCCTACGTACTCCATCAGGCTGGAGATCAAGCCACATGTAGTTCTGAAAGTGCAGTTTTAACGTCATGCGGGACGTAGAACCCCATTTGGGGAGATCTTAGTTTAAGGTCGTAGAGCTTAGACCATTGGTGCAAATCTTAGTTTAAGTTCTTAGAGCTCGGACCATAAGAACCTCAAAGTACGCCACATCGTGGTCCTATCCCCTGGATATGCGAAGATGCACTGAGGGATAGTGTCAAGGGTGTCGAGGTTTCTCTTGGCCATAATGGGAGGTAGAAAATGTAATGTGAATCATGCGGCCATTCACTCAAGGACTGGGGGAACCGGCGTAACGATATGAGAGTACTTCCGACCTTGGCGGAAAAGCACCATCAATATCGCACTGACCGTTGATGAAATGAGGAAGCAAACGAGCATCAACCGCTCAAGCGCAGGATTCATATCGATTTGCTGCCCGAGGCCCTTGGGGGCATCAGCCCGAGTCGGTGGGAGAGCATTGAGGCATTGTGTCCAGACCGCTCACGGGGGCTCCACTCAGGGCGCAGGAGATGGGTCCGAATGAAAGGGAGCACGAAGACTGAAAAGTGGAAGGAACCTGACCAAGCTGAACCTGACCCTCCGGGTAATAAACCAGAGTACTCTTGACACCAGTGGACCACTGCAAGGGGTCGAGGGACACGCCTTGAGGGTGACCTGAAGGCGGCGGATTCTCCAGAGAAGGGTGAATCTTTAAGAGGTGGGGGCTGGACCCGAAGTTTCAAACATCTGGGCGTTCCTACGTATCCCATAAGGATGGGAATCAAGCCACACGTAGTTCTTGAAGCGCGGCGCAACACAATCGGGCACCAGCGCGGGGAGGGGTGCGGGTCTGGCCCTCGCACCCAGAAGAAGCGGTATTTGATATTTCTTGTTTGTCCTTAAAGGTGGATGGTTTTTCTTTGTGTAGCGACATGCCTGTGATTAAGAAATCCCAGGCGTCGCCACAATAATCAAGCCATGAAAGGCATTGATAAATGGCGTGGTTATTAACCAGCGCCCAACGTGAGTGTCCTCTGAGGAGAACATCACGATGCAGTGCTGTTTCTCATTAGGCGGCCAAGACGATCACAGTTTACGGTCGTGTGGTAAGACCAGAACACAGTTTAAGGTCGTGTGGTTCGGACCATGGAGGAATCCGCTTATTGCGATATGGCGGACCCAGCGGAGGTGGGAACATACCCAGCCCTGCGGTCACGCATGATTACAGGAGAAGGATCCTGGGATAGTGGCCTACATATGTCCATCACCCAAGGGGCAGAGATGCTAGCCTCCAGGTATACTGGGCCCAGAACGCGATTGTTCGGGCGAATCCTTCCTCCTTATGGGGACGAGGGTCCAGCTACAGATGGCCCTTAGGGAGGACATCAGCATATATCCTTGGTGCTCAGATCGTGGGAGCCTCGAAAGACACCATTATCCTGGTTGGCCTACCTAACGTGTAGAGGTGTACTGAAGGTCAGTATTAAGAGAGTGTCGAGATTCCACTACAACGCACAAAGGCGGAGTGTGATGAGGACTACGCAACCAATGTTCAGAGCCTGAAAGAGCCGACATGGCGATTAAGGATGTCACTGAACATATTCGCAACACAACATCCGATCGCGTCAGCCTAGGATGGGGCAAGAAAACGAGCATCAAACGCACAAGCGCAGGATTCACATCGATTTGCGGCCTAGGACCCGCCGGTAAATCGACCCGGAGCGGTAGGAGAGCACTGAGGCATCGTACCCAAACCGCTAACGAGGATCCCTTTGAATGATGGCTCGAACAAGAGGAAGTGCGAGGCCCGAAAAGCAACACAGGACTTGTCGGGATTGAATCTGACAATACAGGTCATAGACCTGAGTACCCAAAACAAGCTAACAGATTGCCGGAAAGGGTCGGAGGACTCACCCTGAGAGAAACCAAAAGACGGCAGATCCCCGTGATCAACCAAGAGAAGGGGCTGGGCCTGAAACACAAGCGTCCAGGCGGTCCTACGTATCCCATAAGGATGGGAATCAAGCCGTACGTAGTTCTTGAGAGGCAGTTTAACATCATGCAGGACGATGAGGGGTGTGAGGTAGTCCCACACACGGGGGAGGCGTACAGCGCGGCCAGTAGACCAACGTGAATGAGGACATAATCCCCCGCTCACGCCACACGCCTCGCACAAAAAGGAGGGGAACTTGGGCCAGAGGCCCAACGTGGGATAGAGATTCCTGGGAAATGGGGATGGGCCTGAGACATGAATGTTCAGGCGGTCCTATGTATCCCATAAGGATGGGAATCAAGCTGCACGTAGTTCTTGAATTTCAGTTTAACGTCATGCAGGACGATGAAAGAAAGGGGGGAGCGGAAGGCATCCCCAAACGTGGGGGAGGGGGCATACAGCGTGACGAGCGAACCGATGTGAATTAGGGCATAGCCCCGCGTCCACACCATACGCCGCATAACCAGAGGCACTTGGGCCAAGGGCCCGAGATGGGATGGAAATCCCCGAAGGATGGGGATGGTCCTGAAACATGAATGTTCAGGCGGTCCTACGTATCCCATAAGGATGGGAATCAAGCCACACGTAGTTCTTAAGGTGCAATTTAGCGTCATGCGGGATGAATGCTGAACAGTTTAACGTCTTGTAGCTCGGACGTGGTGCAGTTTAGCGTCATGCGGGACGAGGTGCAGTTTAACGTCATCCGGAACGAAGTGTAGTTTAACGTCATGCGGGACAAACTGCAGTTTAACGTCATGCGGGACGAAGTTCAGTTTAACGTCATGCGGGACGAGGTGCAGTTTAACGTCATGCGAGACGAACTGCGCTTAGGCAATGTACTGCTTGAGGAACCTAGCGTTGGTGGGAGGAGTGACACGCTCACCATCCATAGTCGCTAGGGAGTACGCGCCATTGAGATAGACCTTGTGGATGACAAAAGGTCCCTCCCACTTGGGCTCCAACTTGTGCGGCTTCCTGTCGGGGATCATTGGTGCTCTTAGGGCCAGTACTAGGTCACCCTGCAGGAAGGAGCGGAGGCGAACCTTCTTATTGAAAGCTCGAGCCATTCTGCTTTGATGCCTCTCCAAGTTGTGCAAAGCGCGAAGCCTATTCTCATCCAGTGCTTCCAACTCGACTAGACGGGATTCAGCAGCCCTGTCCGGCGCTTTCTGGTCATAGACCGCAGTGCGCAAGGACGGTAACTGGATCTCGATGGGCAGGACGACCTCAGCTCCATACACCAGGGAATAAGGGGTCATCTGGGTGGAATTGCGAGTCGTCGTCCGATAAGCCCAGAGGGCGTTGGGGAGCTTGTCCGACCAACTCTTCTTGTTCTGACCAACCATCTTTTGCAGAATGATAGAGAGGGTTTTGTTAAACGCCTCAATCTGTCCATTTGCCTGCGCATGATAGCGAGATGTATGGTTCGAGCGAATGTTGTACTTGGCGTACAACTTCTTCAACTCGGCAGCTCGGAAGTTGGCTCCGTTATCCGTGAGGATAGCGTGAGGCACTCCAAATTGATAAATGATGTTGGAGGTCACGAAGTCAGCGATAGAACAGGATTTGACCTCTCTGAGCGGAATCGCCTCTGCCCATTTGGAGAAGAAGTCCGTGGCGGTCAGAATGAACCGGCACTGGCGAGCTGTCGCCGGCAGGTAAGGTCACACAACGTCCAACCCCCAGACTGCAAAGGGCCAAGAATACCTGGTGGTATTGAGAGGCTCTGGCGGCCGATGCACAAAGTTCGCATGAACCTGGCACGCATGACATTTCCTAGCATACTCGATGCAGTCATGGATCATGGAGGGCCAGAAGTATCCCAACCTCCGAATCTGGTGGGACAGCTTCGGCCCAGTCTGGTGGGAACCACATAAACCAGCACGAACCTCTTGCAAGACTCGTGGGATCTCAACTCCCTGAAGGAAACAGAGGAGAACACCATCAAATCCGTGTCTATAGAGGATCTGCTCCAGGCCGGGACTGCTCTGGAGGACAAACTGCGATGCGCGGCGTTGAACTCGCTCGCGCTCGGCCCGATCCGACGGGAGAATGCCATGTTGGAGGTACTCAACCAAAGGCGCCCTCCAATCAAGGGCTGACTCGACTTCCATATCTGGGGTACTCGGGGCTCCGGGCATAGGGGAAACCGCGGTGAGATTACTTACCGACGGGCCGCGATCTCCCTCCGGGATAACGGGAGCGATGAGCCTGCGGTGCATCACGCGGATGATCAGGTTGTCCTGTTCAGGCTCTGCGAGTGACGCAGCAAGGCTGGCCAAAGCATCTACTCGACCGTTCTGCGACCGGGGAATATGGACAATTTCTGGCCGAGAAGGGAACTGGGCCATCAGAAGGAGGGTGCACTCCAGCAATGGCACAAGTTCCGGCTTCCTGAAAACATAGTCGCCATTGATCTGCTTAACGACCAGCTCAGAGTCCCCTTTCACACACAGATGGGTCACGTCGATCTCGAGAGCTAACTCGAGGCCAGTGATGAGGGCATGGTATTCCGCCTCATTGTTGGTACAACCCTCTGACAATAGGAAAGAGTATGGCAGCACGGCTTGCTCCGGGGTAATGAAGACGATACCCAAACCCACTTTGTTGAGCTTAGGATTATCGAGCCTTCTACCGGTGGGGCTCCGGGAGGAACCATCGAAGTGCATATGCCAGCATGGATCGGCACGATTGACCGAGAGAATGGCCTCATCAGGAAAGCCTAGATCCAGCGGCTGATCCGCGGAGGTCGGGTGAGCGGCCAGAAAGTCCGCCAATGCTTGCCCTTGGATGGCCTTCTGAGACACATACCTGATGTCGAACTGCTGGAGAATCACATCCCACCGCGCTAGATGACCAGTCAACATAGGCCGGCTCGGGATATATTTCAACGGGTCTACCCGAGAAACCAACTGTACCTCATGGTGCTGCAAGTAGTGTCGTAATTTCTGTACGGAAAATATGAGCGCCAGGAAACTCTTCTCGATGGGGGAATACCTAACTTCTGCATCGAGGAGAATGCGACTGAGGTAATAGAGGCTATTCTCTGTTCCCTCGTTGTTCTTCTGGGCGAGAAGGGCACCAAGGGACCGTTCCAGGGCAGTCACATAAAGGACCAGCGGCTTCCCGGATACAGGCGGCATCAGAACCGGAGGTTGAAGCAGGTACTTCTTGATTTCCTCGAAACCGGTCTGACACTCTTTATCCCATACATAGGTGGCACATTTCTTCATGAGCCGAGAAAAGGGATTACACTTTCCGGCCAGATTCGCGATGAATCGGCGTATATAGGCTAAGTGGCCTTGGAACCCTTGCAGTTCCCGGATGTTACCTGGGGGAGGCATCTGGCTAATCGCCCTGATCTTCTCTGGGTCGATCTCAATACCCCGGTATCTTACCACAAATCCAAGGAACTTTCCGGAGGTGACCCCAAAGGCACACTTCAACGGGTTCATCTTCAGGCAGCAAGACCGGAGGAAGACGAACACTTTCTCAAGATCTTTGAGATGGTCCTGACGGTGGCGCGATTTGACCACCAAGTCGTCGACGTAGCATTCCACCAGTGTGCCGAGGATTGGCTTGAATATGCGGTGCATCGCCCGTTGATAGGTGGCACCTGCATTCTTCAGGCCGAAGGGCATGACCCGTTAACAAAAGATACCTTGGGGGGCCCTGAAGGCAGTGAACTCCTCATCCTCAGGGGCCATCCGGATTTGGTTGTATTCGGAGTATCCATCCATGAAGGAGAGGGCTTGGAACCCTGTCGTGGCGTCAATCAACAGCTCTGTCACTGGAAGGGGAAAATCATCCTTCGGAAAGTGGCGGTTGAGATCGCGGAAGTCGATGCAGACTCTGATCTGCCCGTTCTTCTTCCTGACCGGCACAATGTTGGCCAGCCATTTGGGGTAATGAACTTCCCTCACGAAGTTGGCTTTGATAAGCTTTTCAACTTAGGCCTCAACCATGGCACCGTGGGATGGGTGCATCTTCCTGGGAGGCTGCATGAACCCGCGATGGTTCGCCGGGAGACTAAGGCAGTGGACGGCTACCTGAGGATCTAGCCCTGACATCTCATCATAGCCCCAAGCGAACACGTCACGGTGCTGTCTGAGGAAGTCCACGTACTGCTGCTGCCTCTCAGAGGGTATGGCGGCACTGACCAATGTGGGTCTTGGATCTGCTTCGGTTCCAAGGTTCACCTGTACTAACTCATCGACCGTGGCAGAGACGCCCTCCTCAAAGGCTGGGGGTGCATCTTCCACGTCCTCTCCACTCAGGGGGGAATCGTCCACAGGAGAGACTGCGTTGGAAACTGCATTGGGGCTACCAGATCCTGCTGGGCCGCTGGTGCTGGCACGGGCGGTCGCGGTCATCTCATCAGGAGACTCACAGGCCGTCGAGACCATGGCTACGTCCAACCGATGAATTGGGAGGACGTAAGCGTCATCCAAACTTGCCTAGGGATCACTTGCAACAGCGACAGGCTCAACCTCACCTGCCAGGATCTTCTTATCCTTGCTCTTCTAATAGTCCGTGTCCAGATAGCGGGCTTCACATGAGGCAAAAGGAGAGGCATATCCCGGAATCACGCCTACTCGACCATTAAGGGAGTATTTAAGGCATTGGTGGTATGACGAGGGAACCGCCGCATGAAGGTGGAGCCATGGCCTGCCCATGCAGTGTCCTGAGAGACTACCATGAATTCGGTGTTAGAAACTAGGTCACCGAAATGGGTCTTCAAACGTATCTTGCCGACCGGAGTTTGCTCGATGCAGTCATACCCCTGGATCCTGAGGTCGGAGGGAATCAATTCATCCTCAGACAACCCCAATATCCGGAGCGTCCGAGTTGGAATCAGGTTAATCCCGGACCCTGTGTCGACAAGACAGCGCCGGACTTCAAGGCCATTGAACTGGCCAGTAACATACATCGGATGAATGTGCCCCTGCATAGGAGGGTCTTCATCCTTACCAGAGAATGAGATAACTGCCTGAAATTCGGCGTCCTCAATCTTTTCGGCGTGAAAGGCCTCTGCAGCCGCAACCTTTGTCTCAAACTGGAGGGGGCTCTTCTGGGCTTCAGCGAGCGCCTCGCGCATCTCAGGTGACATGCGCAGAGCCTCAAGGATGGAGAGCCTCGCTGGGATGTTGTCCAAGTGCTTCAGGAAATCATACTTTTTGGCCAAGCGCGAGCCCCTGATTGCAGGAGGTTTCTTTGCGGTTGGAGGCATGACGGGCCTTGCCGGTTGGACCGGCGGCCGACTGGTGCTTGGCGCATCTTGCTGTTCATTGGTTGAAGCCCGGGAAGTAGTCACCGTACTGGGGTCAGGAGGCCGGGATGGACTCGTGGCAAGGAGGAGCTGATCGCGACGCGGCTGAGGCGGTTCTGCCTGGTCCTACACCACAAACAGTGGTGGAGGCGAATCTGTCATCCCCGGATGGGGGGGCTGCGCACGCTGAGCTCGGCTTTGAGCCTGCTGCCTAGTCTCAGTGGCGTGCACAGACTAGCTGGAGGTGCCAACTGTCGTGCCCCAGCGACTCCTGTTGTTGCCGTTCCTCCGACGGTGGCGACGACCGGGGACACTAGGGAGTTCCACCTAGTGTTCTTCAACGTCGGGAACCGAAAAGGGATTTGCCATCTCGACGGTATTAACCAAAGCGTACCCAACACTGTCATCAGATGAATCATTCACCACTGGGAGGATCCGGGGAGGGATCCCCATCTCCGAGGGCATGAAATCGCCGAGAGTGCGGGATAGAGGCGGAACTGGCGGGTCGCTCTCTTCCTTCTTGCGCCGCCGCCATTTGCTCTTCTCGGAAGAGGCAGGCTGGGACGACGATGCCGAAGCAGCACCCGCAGATTCTGGGGGCTCAGGCTGATTCAAGCGCGCACGGATGATTCCATGGGCGCGAATGATCGTCTTGCGGGCCATCCAGTTGTTATACTTCTGGGATCCGCGGTCGGAGACTAGCTGCCATTCGTCCTCATTGCCACTATCGTCATCTGATCCCACGAACACGCCCGCCACTTGTGCTGGAGCTGGGCCCAACCTGATTACATTGTTGTTAATCTGGTCTTGGAGCCAGTCCTTAAACACGTAGCACCGCCGGATGGTGTGCCCCAGGGCCCGATGGTAAGGGCTGTAGCGGGGGTTATCCGTGAGATGTGCCTCCTCTGGCCTCCAACACTGAGGCAGTCGCACAATCCTCTGCTCCAGGGCGCTCCGGAAATAACCGGGGACCTGATCCTCGTGAAATGAGTAAGTCAGGTATCGCGGGCCCCTGGGAGCGTGGTCTTGACGAGGGGCTGGAGGGGCCTTCCGAGGAGGTGGACCCTGATTATCTCGCCTGGGTTGTGGCGGTACATTACGCGGAGGGGGCGGCCGGTTCTGGGGCTGCCGCTGCTGGGCCGGGAACTGAGCCTGTGGAGGCGGATTCCTGTGAGGCTGTGGAGCTGGCCTCGCCGGCAGCAGCTCCAACGACCTGGGGGCCTCTATCTGGGCAACTGCAGCGGGCATAGCCCTGCTGACTCTCCTTGCAGGAATCATAGGGGGCAGCGGGTGTGCCTGACTGGCCTGTTGCAGGGCTTCCTAAAGATGTTGAGTTTGTCTGAGAAGTCCCTGAACCCTCCATGGTAATTCTGAGTGATCAAGGAAGGGACCAGCTCGGTCATGACGTTCCCGACGCACATTTTCAGCAACTGCTCCTGAGTCAATGGCATGTCAAGGGAATACGTGAGACCCTTCCATCGGGCGACGAAATCCGCAACTCGCTCATCAGGCCTCTGCTTGCACTTGAAGAGGTCTGCGATACTCGTCTTCCGGGTCGTGGAACTGAACTGGTAGAGGAATTGTCTACGAATGTCCTCCCAACTAGTTATAGACCCGACGGGGAGCTGGCTGTACCAGACAAATGCTGGCCCTTCCAGCGTCTGGACAAAGCAGCGAAGCTTAGCGGCCTCCTACTGCGCCGGAGTTCCCAACATAGGCCTGCACCTTGAGTTGAAATGGGCCAAATGCTGTGGCGGATCTCCAGTCCCGTTGAAGGGGGAGAAAGTGGGGTTCCCGAATCCCGGAGGTGCCGGCATGTCATCCACCCATGCTGGGTATGGCTTTCCATCCGGTGGGATCGCCCCTTGCCGAGTCTTCAAGGCTTCCAAACGGGCGATGAGTGCCGCCATCGGATCGTCCGGACATGGGTTCCAGTCCTGGCGAGGATCTCTAACCACGAGCGCATTGCATGGCCCTTCAATCGGGTCGTTGACCGGGTCGTCGAACTCGGCAGCTCGTGGGATGGCGGGCGGAGCGGCCCTTGGGGCAGCGGGAGGAATCCGAGCGGGGTCTCTCAGGTAGTCACGCCGCTCGGGAGGGTGTGGTGAAACATACCGCGCCCTCTTTCCATAGGCAATGGCCTCTCCCCTGTCGGTGAACACGGCGTCATCACGGTTGCCCGGGAGTGTCTCGTCGAGGAGTGGTTGTTCCTGTCCCTGCTGTCCTGGCCTAGGATCACCGTAGTCAGGCCGCTGCTCTGCAGCGCGCTCGGCGAGGAGCTGGTCAACTAGCCTCTTCTGCTCGGCGAGCTGTTGACGTAGCATGTCCTTTTCGGGATCCTCCTCTGCCCTCTGCATGGAGGCAGATGGGTCGGCGGGCTTTACAGCCCCGCCGTGCTCTTTACCTTTGCTGACGTTTCGGCTCAACGTCAGTTCTTCAGTGGGCGTGGGGAGACCCAGGAGGTTCCTATGGTGACGAGTAACTATCACCGATGGATCCAACAACGGCTTGTCTTCGGGGGGAGATCCCCCGTCGAGAAGTTCCAAGCCGTTCCCCTCCCCTGACAGGTCAGCCATATTGACCATTTCCGTCCCTGGGGATGTACACTCAGGGCCACCCAGTGAATCGGGCTGTCGGCGAATCGCACTGAAGCGTAGGGCATCGTACTGCCCCCATCCACAGATATACACGTGGGGGGTGGCTCCCTCGATAACCTTGCGGAGTACATTAAAACACTCAACGCATCGTTGTTGGAGGGCCTCGTGGTGCTCAAATGACCCGGGGTGCCGAACCGCGGGGAGCGTGGCCAGGTCAATTTGACGGCACTGCTCACCAATATCCTCCAGGTGCACTTGACTCCGGGGATATGGCATTTTTAGACGGTGAAGACGGGAGTGAGTCTCCCGGAGATTTCAGCGGAAGCATTCAAACTCATCCGGGGTGAGTGATTCGGGTGCATCAAAGTCTGGTCCTGCGACTGGCCAAAACTTCTCAGGGAAGTGGCCCTCTGCAAGGACGGTCTAGAAGCTCCACGACTCAAACTCAGGAAAGAGCTCTCCTTGGTCTTCTTCAACGACTGGGAATGGATGGGGAACCGGCAGTGGTGCCGAGGCGGGCCGCCGGGCCGACGGGCTGGCCGACGGTGAATACGGCGAGCAGGCCGATTGGACTCCATATCCCGGGCTTCCCTCTGAGGGTGGTGGTGCCCCAGCTACCACATCACGATAGGACGGTCCGGCGAGCGAACATCCTGCTGTAGCGTCGGTGCTCGCCGAGGGTGCACTAAATCGTGGTTCGACCGTCGGTCCCCAGAAAAAGTCTCCGGCTTCTCCGATCGAGGAAGAAGGCGCTTCCGGAGGGGCCGGTAGCAACCGAAAGCTTGAACCTTGGGGGTCTACCAGGCCTTCGCTACTCCGGATATACCTTCGGAGAGAAGTGGGAATCATATTGATCTCGCTCTCGGGAAGTACGAGGCTGACGTGCCGCATTCCTACCCCTGCCCCTGACTGGCGGGATCGGGGGGAGGGCTCCGTCGCCGAATCATACTCCGCCTCTGTATCAGAGAAACAAACCGGTCGGATCTCTGTCCGGAATTCCGTAACATTCCTCCCTCTATGTCGATGCCTCACCTTCCTGCCCCTGGGTGGTTCTTTGGGGCTTGGATGATCTCTGTCCTGGCGTCCTCCGGCCGCACCAGTGCTGGGGCCAAGAGGACTGGAAACCAAGGTTCGAGGAGCACCGGGACAGATATCAAAGGGGACGCGGGGAGAGATGATTCCGGGCAGGCCTCCGGGACGGGATCGGAAGGTGGGGTGACCCATGCCTCTTGGATCGGCCACACGGAGTAGACCATGTTGGTGAATAGTGCTACCGCGAGGTGGTCCGTGGTGGCTATTGCCTGTACCAGCAACCGGGAGAGTCAACCCAACCTACCTTTGGGGCGGTCGGGGCCTCGATCCAGGTCGGGCATAGAAGTACCCCTGCTCAGGATGCGCAGGGGCCTGGTGACTGGAGCCAGCTGTGGCTTGAGCCAACGTGGCCACTGTTGCTAGGTCCCCAAGGTGGGCATCCTCTTCCGCTCGTGCCCGACGTTGGCGTCGGGACAAACCAGTCGGGATGAGCAGCGCGGGCAGGTGGAGAGCCCGTTCTTCGACTTGAGAGGCCTGGCGGCGGTGTCGACGTGGCCTGACAGGAGCCCTTATCGCGGATCCCTAGAGCGAATCTCAGATAGGGTGGTCCCGAGCATCTTCCACCTCATCCGCATAGGGGAGGGAGCTGTCGGAGCGTTCCGGGGATAAGCTCTCGAAGCGGTTGGATGTCGAGGTAGGCAGCGGTGCCTCCCTGCGCGGCCCTCGGGGGCGGCGTTGGTGGCGAGGTGCAGCTTCCTCGAGGTCTAGGCGATCCATGTCCCTGGTGGGGATGACTCCGTCTTCCTCATACCTCCGCACCAAGTTGTTGATCACCCTTCTCTGGATGACCTCCGAGGGGGTGAGAGGGCGTGGTTGCCCTGCAGTCGCGACTGCTGGGACGACTGTGGAACGAGCGGGACCACGCGGAGTAGCCGCGTCGGTGTTTCCCCTACCCTTGCGCCAGTGGGCGGGTGGCGATCGGGCACTGGATCGGGCGACTTGATTCCTGAAAGCAGGGAGAAAAACCCATTAATACTAACAGGAAAAGGAATCGACAACCAATCATCCGGTGCTACGACGCCTTCCGTGGGGGGAACCCAGACCATCGACGTCGTGAGACGGAGTGCCCGATTTCCCTTCCCCAGCCCATGGCGGGTTCTGTGCCCGGGTGCTGAACGCTCGGTCGAGCAGCATGATAGTCTCCCAACACCTCTGAAAACTATCGGTCTTCGTGTTGAGGAGAAGAGATTCACGTCGGGTTCACCATTTTTCTGTTTCGGTGCGGATGTGCGTCGGGTTTCTGTTCCGACGCTGTCCCGCCAGGACGCGTTCGCGCGTGCGCCCGTCGACCCGAGGGGATGGGCACGCGGCTTGTGGCCCCGCAGTCCCGCTTTCCAAAGGCGGGCGACATCTGTCCCTTACTCAGGGGAGTCTGCTCCTTGATCGAAACTGGGATGATGGGATGTCGGCTCCTCCTTCCATGGACGTCTCCTCAGAACTCTTTGCCTAATCCGTGTCTCCCTCATAGATTTAAGACGTGCTCGTGAATCTTGTTCCCGACGCTATGTCTCCATGGACACCGGTTAATTACGCTGCTTCCGCCCGGACGCTCCAAGGAGTCTGGTCGGGGCAGCAACCTGTGGTGAGGAGACCGGATAGCTCTGGGTGTTGGGGGCGTGTCTTAACACTACGGCTCTGCATGTCTGCCTTCCGTCCCTAATAGGGCTTCTCGAAGGCATGATAGCCTGAGGCATCCCACGCTGGGTGCGGGGAACTGTGTTACCTGAGGTTTTCCTCAGCTTCCCATGTTTAACACGGGGTATGCCGTGAGTTTAACGTCCAGCGGGGACGGCATCGGACTGATCAACGCGAGAAGTGGATCAGATGACAGAACCCCTTGCGAGGAACCTCCGACGCTGGGGCCAGCACATGGGTGGCTTCCCGAGTGAAGTGGAGTGGAATGAAATGGAATGACCCCACCGGGATGTGGAGGCCCAGGTAAGGGTCAGGATGGATGATGGAGTGAAGAGCATGGATCCCGTAGGGGCTTCCTACGTACCGCGCGTTAGCGCGGATCAAAGTCAGCGTAGTTCGGATATACAGTTTAACGTCATGCTGGACGTTGGCAAGCCGATTCACAAGGAGGTCGAGGCTGCCGAGCGGAGGATTAAACCGAACCACCTCGCACAGAGGGGGATGGAACGGCCTGGTGGATCACAGTTTCACGTCATGCTGGACGCTGAAATGAGAAATAGAAAAAGGCAGTGGGGAAGCACAATGGATGTACGCACGTGCAGTCTCCCACAGGGGTGGATTCATAGGTGAATCGACGCGAATGTGAACCCGGGAGGGGTCCACTGATGGACGAACTGACGTGAATACGACCGGAACGACCAGGTGGTGGGCTTGAACCTCAGGGAGGCTTCCTACGTACCCTGTTTAGGAGACGGGGATCAAAGTCCACGTAGTTCATTCTGTCAGGACTTACGCACTGAGGCAGCCCGGATGCGGCAAAGCTCAGTTGGAGAGGGACTTGGGCCGAAGGTGAGAGACCTCGATCCCTGTCACGCCCTCTACTGGCTTCGGCAGTGGGGAAGCACAATGGAGATACACATGTGTGGTCTCCCACAAGGGCGGATTCATAGGTGAATCGACGCAAGTGTGAACCCGGGAGAGGTCCACTGATGGAAGAACCGACGTGAATACGACCGGGACGGCCAGGTGGTGGGCTTGAACCTCAGGGAGGCTTCCTACGTACCCTGTTTAGGAGACATGGATCAAAGTCCACGTAGTTCATTCGATTTGTAACACTCTACCCTCGTGGGCGAAGGCCACTCCAATCCCGACATCCCTGCAGAGACGAGCGGGTGGGGGCCACATCCAAACCGAGAGGGGGACCCTGCGTGCGAGGCACGGGATCGGGCGATGCGGACGGTTTAACGTCTTGCCGGACGAAGTACAGTTTAACGTCGTGTGTTGAGGACGAAGCGGACGGTTTAACATCTTGCCGGACGAAGTACAGTTTAACATCATGTGTTGAGGACGATGATTCTTGGCAGTTTAACGTCTTGCAGCGCGGACGTGGTGCAGTTTAGCGTCATGCGGGACGAAAGTGCAGTTTAACGTCATGCAGGACGAATCCTGTACAGTTTAACGTCTTGTAGCTTGGACGAAGTAGTGCCGCCAATGGGTCCGTGTCACTTCGCGCGAACCTGGAGGGCCGCACGGGAAGACAACGCACAGTGCGGGAAACCGGGATGAGGATCAACGGGCGCCACGCTGGCGGGTACCCTCAGGGGGTCAAAGGGGGCGACCCTGGCGGTTTGCGCGCAAAAGAGGAGCTTGGCGTGCAATACCGCGGGCCGGCGCGCAATTGGGCGGGCTGGCGCGTAATTGGGCCAGCACTTTGCGCGCAGATGATTGATATTGCGCGCACCGGGCTTCGGATAGCGCGCGGGGGCCACAACTCATTCTTTAACGAATGGCCACATTGAATGGGGGGGTTCGCGCAATCGGGCTGGATTGCACGCACCCGGGGGCAATTGCGCGCAAGAGGCTTCTTTTGCGCGCGAAGGCCTTTGGGTGAAGAGTTATTCAAAGGAAAGGAGCCAAAGGGATTGCGCACGAAGGCGAACCCCGAGGCTTTCTTGCGCGAAAGAAAGGAGGTTACCTGAAGATCGGCATTGCGCGCAGAGGGGGTTGGATTGCGCGAACGAGCGACCCTTCGAATTCCGGCCACCTCCAAAACGTCGGGGGTCGCCTTATATTTATAGGCAACCCCGGGCGCGGAATCCGGTTCGCGGGCGCGCAATTTCCTTCGCGGGCGCGGAATCGGGGCCCCGGCGCGCAAGGGAGTCGCGCGGGCAGCGGGCGCGCAAAACTGCGCGCCGGCCCGGCGCTTTGCGCGCATCCCGGGAGGTTTGCGCGCGGCTCTACAACTTTGCGCGTGGGCCTCCAAAATTCCGCGCAAGGCCTCCGGGCCTTCCGAAACGTGCTTCTGACTCCAAATATGACCTCGCTTTCCGCATCCGGAGCTTCGTTTGGGAACAACGGACTTTTCCGGCGTCTACAATAATCATCAAAATGGGAATACATATTCTTTCATTATGAATAAATGAAAAAAATAATTGATTTCACAAATTAATTCTAAATAATGTTTCTCCATAGTTAAAGCATGATATGTCATGTACGCAGATTCAGAGTGATCAAATATTCCTTAACAATCATGAAACCATATCATATTGAGAAATAAGGTATCATAAGTTATATTTATTACCATAAATATACTATATTGTAGCAATAGATTTAATCCAACAATTTCAAGTGAAACCAATTGCAACCTCTTTGAAAATTTCATCATGTATCTTTGAGTTAAATAAGATACAAAAAATAAACAATAAAAAAAACTATTAAAATTATATAAGGAATATATTTCTTTCCAAGTTATGAATTGACACCACAAAATATGAAGCTTATTTTCACGTCATTCTGTTTATATAAATATAATTCAAATCCAAATTCATATTAGAACAAAAATCTATAAAAAATATGTTTTTTAATTCTCTCCAAATAAATTTATTTCATTCGTAGCTTCTTCTTCAAAACATAAATAAGACTTTCATTTATTAATATTATTCCTAAAATTTTTATTAAATTTTTAGAATATATATATATATTTATTTATATTGTATTTAAATATTTTCATGTTATTATTACATGTAACTAAAATATACATTTTGTAGTTATTTAGTAGAACACAAGAAAAAAAATAATCCAACAATTTATTTTCTTCAATGATATGAAATTTTATTTTCTATTCAATAATTTAAATAATGTTATTCGATAATACCATATTATTATTTAATATTCTAAAGGATAATATTGGTTAATATACTCATCTTCTATAATTGTAAAAATAACTTACTAATATATTACATCTAAATTATATAGATTATCAATTAATGATCAGATCGAAATATCATACATATTCTAGATTTGTCGATATTTTTCAAACCTCAATAGGAGTTTCAGTGAAATACATTGAAAATATATAGAAGAAACAAATCATCTAGAAATGCCTATGATATTATATATTTATTTGAATAAATATGATCTATTTTATGTGTGATTTAGATAAAATAATAGTCCCATAAATATAGTACATTACCATTCCAGAACAATTTATTATTGTTTCATCAATAATATATTAACTATTGAATAAATTTCACCTAATTTAGTTTCACTCATCACATACGTATGTTTTTAATGTTTTTTAAATCACAAATTATATATGAATCTTAAATTATAATTACCATGTTCTAGTATAAATATGTAAAAACATAATGTAAAATATAAAACTGATACATCAAAAATTAAAAATTTAATAGAATGAAAAAAATTATTTTTGTAAAATATGACACATATAATTCAAACTGTATTATCTACCAGTAAAAAATCATGGTATGATCCATTAAAGTATAATATATATTTAATTTTTTTTATATTTACTCTTACTGGAAAAAATTATTTTATATCATATATAATAATTTAATAAATAGGATCTTTTGGTTATATGTAATAATATATACTAAATTCCTTCTTGTTATTCTCTAATAATGTAACAAAATTACATTCTGATAATTATTTTTTTCGATTTAATATAATCTTGTTGATATTGTTTATGTTACACAACACTTAAAATAGTTGTTTATGTTAAAATACTATGTTTTCCTTGTGTAATATAAAAACCCATTTTTATTTTTTCTTAAAAACATAAATTAGGGCTTCATCTACTTGGAACACAGAGGTTAATTTAGTTTAGACACAACAATGACTTTCCTTGTTGGCTATCCTAATATGCTTGATAGAGCATTACTGAATTACACAATATAATTAGTTTATTATTATTAAAAATATTAATACATATTACATCCCTTTAATCTAACATTAATGAATATTAGTAACTATTTGATAAAAATATATGTTTTACATAAATCTAATATTAATTCATTGGAAATCATGAAATAAAAAATGAATATGAATCTAGATTTAATGTAATCAAAAATATTTTTAGTAGTATGGTCAACAAGATATTTTACAATCATCAATTAAATTAATAATTTTTATTAAGTGATATTAATTTTTAATATATTTTATATATTCAATTAAATATTTTTTATATTCATTAAAAATATTGGTTAGACATAAGATGATAAAAACAACAATTTTTTTGCAAAAAACACTTATATTTTTTATAAAGGCATTTTTATCATCCTTTACTGGAAAACCAATTTTGAATTATATTTTTTGAACATTTGAAGATTTAAAATTAAAAAAAATTGAAATGAAACATAAAAAATTGATTAGGGTAATTTGATTGTGTTTTTCTTTCGGGATTCATTTTTAATGGAATGTTAAAAATACTGGATTTTAATTCCAAATTGCTTTTTCATTAAATTTATTTTAAATTATGAATTATATTTTAAATATTCATCAATGTTTAATTATATAATAATATTATCTAATAATCCAATTTATGTAATTATAAGCAATTTCAATTAGAAATTTTTTGTTAACACTTATAAATATTTCATAATTGTTTTCATTAAAACATTGCATTGTCAACCCGAATATGCCGTTAAATTTAAATTAATTTAGGAAACATCAATAATTGGAATTAATAAAAAGAGATTTCATATTTTTTGTAAAATTAATTTATAATGTTTAATTATGTAAACATAGTTTTTGGAAAAATTATTATTAATTTTAATTAAAAATAATTACATCGATTAAGCTAAAATTAATCATAAGGAAGGATTGAACCCAATGTTTAAGACTCATAAAGACCTAGAACGATTTTAAAGGGCCATTGGCTGGCCACTGTTATAACATTTCCTCCCATTTATCGAATTGGGTCCATTATTATACACACTTGATATGTGAAAACATTAATGGAATTAATTTTTCAAAATGTTACAATATTGCCACTCATCCTCCACAATAATAAAGAATCCTCTCATCCAACTTCATTAGTCCTCTCAAACCACTTAGTATCGTCCAATATATCCAAAAAATTTCATCTCAAAATCCCAAAAATATTTATTTGTTCCTCTATTTTGGAATAAATCATTCTAAGTTATCCATTCAGTGAAAACCAAAAAGAGTTACCTGATTAAGAGGAAACACCCACCCTCAATCTCCATTGTTTTATTTTATTTATCTGACACATTAATTAATTTTGTTAAATTATTAAAATTAAATCACCATTATTATAAATATTTAAGTATGTTAATATTCTAAGGGTTTGAACAAAAAATAAATAAACCCACATCTTATGGGTAACAAAAAAATTTCTACGTGTACAACGAACTACAGCCTTACAAAACAATGATTGTTTTCTTTCCATTACAACCAATAGTGGTATGAAATATGATGAAAGATAAATTTTTATATAATATAAATGATATTTTTAATTTATTTTTGATTATTTAATTATTCTCCTTCACAAGTCATTATTCTTTTCATTTTGTGTTAATACAATAATTTTTATTGATGATATGTGGACAACTGCCCCTAAAAGAGTTGTGATTTTTTCACACACTACATGGATTGTATTACCGATGGGTTTAGGGAACATATATTAAATATAATATATAATAATTTCATTTTAATATATTTATATATATATATATATCTTTTACATTATTTCTATTAATATGATAATTAAATGTAATTAACACACATGATTTTGTAAAACATACCATCTCTATGAATGATTTATTTCATTTAATATGTTTATATATTATATATTACTAAAATACACATTTAATATATATAAATATAATTTATATCATAGTATAAAATATGGAAATAATGATATATATATATGGAAGAAATATTTTTCAGATTAAGACACATTCTAAGAAAAAAGGAGATATTACACTGAGTGAATCCATAACATAGAATTATTAACATTTATGGGAATAAATATTTTCCATGTCTACTGATACCATTTTTCTATCTTCGATCCATTTTAAAAAATATATAAATTACTATACAATATCATAAAATTATCTAACAAAATTTATAATCCAAAAACATGTTATAAAATAATCATTATTTGAAAATGTTTTCCATAATTAATCTAATAATATTAATAAGAATAACTTCTTTTGGGATATCAATACATTTAAATAATTCATAATGGTCAGGGAAAAAATATAAACAATATTAATCATATCCTATAGGAGTTTCAATATTGATGTCGAGTAAGACCCATTTTCATGTACTTGGCTACACATATTCATGCCATGAAGACATTGTAAGAGTGGTTACTCCAAGGTATATCTATACCTGATCCAGATCAACTTGTAATATCCAAATCAGGATGTATTTCGAGAAATATACAGATAATATCTATTGTATAAATCATATAAGTTGTGCTTCTGTAATTATCTTCAAATTATTGTTTATATTAATGATGTATATTCTCAGTTTTCTTATGTATAGTTTCCATGTTTTCTTATTAAAATAATTTGATACCAACTATTACTCCCCCAAACAATATTCCTAGAGCAAGTGCATTTTTAATTAATTTTCAGGATTATAAGGAATCAAAAATAGAATGACTTATAAATTTAAATTTCATGGAAATATAGATTCTATACATGATACCCATAATACATTCGGATATAGAAAATACAGGCATGATAAATATAAAATGAATTAAATTACATCCTTTGATGCTTATTCAATGATTTCTTCTTCATAACATAGAGAAAGAAAGAAAAATATGGTAATCTAAAAATCTCATAATGCATAATTAAATTTGAAGAAATAATGATAAATTTATAATAAAGAAATTTTCAAAGGTAGATTATTGGTAATAAATTCCATTTCAATAACTAGATATGTCATATTAAATATGGAAAGGATTGAAACTAAAATACATTCCACATAATAAATGAACTAAAAATTAAATGTATCTATTGATATATCGATTTAAATTGTCATGGTTGAATAATAACTAAAATATACATGATGGAAATTGAAAATTATTCCTAATCATTTATATTGAACGTGAGGACATAACTGTCAAAATCTAGGAACCATGTAGTTTAAAAACTACAAGTATAATCCTATTTAATTTTGTCAACATAATCATCTCATGATAACATACCTATGCTTCAAGGAAGTATATAATATAGGGGATCCAATTATAATTTGGTGTCTAAATAATTGGTCATATCTAAAAAAAATTAATAAAAAAATCAAATGACTTTTTTAGTAAACCATACCAAATAAAAGATACATATTTATTGATAATTTCTCATTTTTTCAAATATCTGTCAAACTCATCACCATATGTAAATGCTATTAATTTTTTGAAATAGTATTATCCCTTACATGAGAATATATATATTTAAAAAAATTAATTTACAATGAAAATTATCATAATGGTGGGACTTTCCCATTAAAATGATATCAATTTAAAGGATTTGAGTTTTCAAATGTGGTAATTAAAAATATTCTTGTGGAAATTAATCATTAAACATTTCATAGTGTCTTGCAGCATTTTTAAAACAGTTAAATCTTAATATAAAAAGAGAAATATTCATTAAATAATAATTATAATATATTAAAAATTATTTTAATTCAAGATATAACATGAAAAGGCCAGTATATACACCTATAAATTAAATTTAGAGCATAAAAATAAATAAGTCTCAAGGGAATGTAAATTGAGAAGAAATCCCTTTCCATAACATTCATTTTGTTTTGAGGCAATTATACTCCATTAAATTGGTGTGAAACATGAAAATAAATTATAATAAAACAATAATATAATTTTTAATATCCAATATAATATTTATATAATATCATATAACATATTTGTTAATAATACTTCATTATTTTTGTAACACCCCAGGTAAATAAAGAATATTACCTTTTTATATTTATCCATATTTGTTAATAAAATGTTAATATTAATTTAATTGGAACTCTATGCTCGATGTCGTGCCCAATACACAACAACGAGTTTCTTGGGAATCTTATGTTGAACTCTAATAATAAAATAATATTATTTTAAATGGTAGTTAACGCCTAGTCGTTGTAATGGATGAAATGAACAGAACTAACTACAAAATGATTATATATGTTTGTCAAATATTTTTACTTTTATCCAATAAATGTTAGAGGCTTAAAATGCGAATGAATCCAATTTTAAGCGTAAATATTATAATATTCATTAATACCTCGATTAACCACCCTTTGATGGCAAACCATTTATTAATTCCACTTTTTGGAAATTTCATATGTTATATTGGACCAAATAAAATCCTTCTTTAGAATCAGGACATCAAAATTTACTTTGTGTATGTTTTTGTTATTTTTTTGTTAAATTCTATTTTTAATGAATAAGTGAAAAATGCTATATTTTAGTTCAAAACCAATTTTTAATCTAATTTATTTATATGATTAGATCATCTTTTTAATTGGTTATAAATTTAAATTAGAATATATTTTTACCATTTAATCCAATGGTGGTCATTCAAATTAATTTCACATTGAAATTCGACTTAAACTTGTGTCAATCTTTTAATAGATACTGTTTCTTAAAAACATGCTATTTGTTTTGACAGAGAAATAATTAATGCAACTAATATTTTTTGAATTTTGTAAAATAGACATCATTTTTGAATTCAGAATATCAAATATAGCTTATGGTGAATTTTTGCTATTTTTCTGAAAAACATCAATTTTTTAAGAATAGTGAAACCACTAAGTGGTAGTTAAAAAACTGACTTTTCGTTTAAATGAAAATTTTACCACCTCTTTTATTTTAATTTTAAAAATATAACATACAATATTTTCATTGGGATGTAAATCTTGGTGCAATGGGATGAAAATAAATTTTTTTGAATAGTAACTTTTAAGTTTTAATAATCACGATTAAAGGCAATTAGTGTAATTTAAGGTAATGATAATGTTATAATAATATGAAATGAGAATGAAACATGTCCTACCCTTATTGGATTATTCATGTAAGACCATGAAAATCCATGGGTCATCTTGGGGACCCCATCGATCCACTTTGGTAGGAAAATGACATTAATAACTTTTTATTTAAAGTTAAAATAAAAATTTCACAAACATTTATTGTTTTACTAAAACAATTTTTACATGGTGTTATATAAGTCATATTTTTTACTAAAAAAATTAATTATAAAGATAAAAATATTTCCTACATCATGGTATTTTTGTTTTAATTTGTAGCCATTAAATAAATTAATTTATTTATGACACCACGATGATGCAGCGATTATCTCATTAATGAACTATTTAAATAAAATGAAATAATTATGTAAAATATAAGACATAAACTTGTATAAAACCTATTGTATTAGTATATTTCGAACCCTTATCACCATATACTCGAAATATATCAATTTGGGACTTTTAAAATCAGAAAATCATTTTAATATAAAGTAGCATTTCTTTACATTCCAAGAGTGGACCTCCTCCCTCTTATAAAAGGCCCCCACCTCTACCTCCTTACCTACACGTCTAAAGCCTTTGTCTCAACCAAAATATACCCATTTTATCTCTACACATCCCTCTCTTCATCCTAGAAGCCTTACCTTATGCAGAATGCACTTCAAGAAACCCTTCTGGTTCAATCCAATGGGAGTTACCTGATTAAAAGGTAATGTCCTCTCTTATGTTCATTTGTTTTATTTTGCTTCTCCAAAGCAATAAACACTTTTTATTCCTTTATTTTGTAATAACATAGGTATCATAAATATACTACTATATTTTTATGGGAAGGATTCGAGAAACACTTACACACACCTCCGTCTAATGGTTAAAGAACATACTGTTTCCGTGGATGGTGAATTACTACCTCACGAAACGATGTTTGTTCTATCTTCTCCTACCACCTCTCATGGTTTCAATTATGATGGAATGATATTTATTTTTGATATAAAATATATTTATTTATTCTCTACACTTCGTTATTTTACATTGAAAACATACATTTATTCTTTTCATGTTGTGAAAATGCGATAATTTCATTTGAGGAACTGCTGACTACCGCATCCTCATGTGATTTGAATCGTTCATGCAATACATGGAATTTATAAAGAATGAAATTAATTATATTATTTGACCTATATAACATATATATTATACTGGAATTATAATATATATATCTCATTTATTTTTAATTTCATTAAATATGAAATAGAAATGAAAGTAGCGTTCATCCGTACGTACGGCTTACCGTCTCCATGAACGGTGCATTTCATTTCGAACCTCTAAATGTTATGTAATATTATAAATTCAATTATTTACTGGATATAAATGATATATATTATATCTACATGATGAATATAATTCTGGATATAATTGATATTTTACCACATGAACAACTTGTAATGCTAAGTAATTTTTGACTCTAGTACCAATGATCGACAAAACGACCGTTATTAACTTAAATAATTACATAATGTTCATAAAATGTTAATAAGTGATATAAAAGGAATAATGAACATTAAAAATGTTCTTATGAAAGTATAAATTAACTCTAGTTGATTATTCAGGAATATAACGAAATGATCGAGACATGTCTGACTTGACGTAAGGGATCCTACCTCTCTCATTCTTTTTAAAAACTCTCTTTTATTTCATTTCATTTAAGCTTCACTTTCTTATGTTGGGGGATTTTATTTTATATTAATATTACTATAAATATTATTTTCATATGATGAGAGACCCTATTTGATCTTTTCAATCCATTTTTGGAAGTTTTAAGTAGCATCGTTAGGCTGTCGAGTTTTCGTAAGGGATATTTCATCTCAGTTTTTACCGTGAGATTTATGCTACATTTTCCACCTTTTCATTTGAGTGGTGTATGTACTGACAATTATTCTACTCTTTGTGTAATATAATTTCATTTATGAGTTTTTACATCAATGTTTTATAGTCCTATTTATGGGGTGTACGTTTCAAAAGTTACCCAAATCGGTAAGGGAACATGTCACCCACCTCTTTTTAAAAGGATTATTTTTGTTAGGTCTTTTAATTTATATATTATTATGTTGGGATATGTTCTTATATATCTTTATTTATGTAAATTATATGTCCAAGTTATGAGATACACTTTTAATCTCTCATCGTCTCATTTTATGAATTTTAAAATAACGCTGTTATACTGTTGAATTTCTGTAAGGGAACTTCTTTACCCAATTTCAATTATTTTTGGATAACCTCTACTTCATGATTATTTCATACTATGAATATTATTGGATGACCTCTGATTTTTTAACACATAATATCCTCTTATATTGGGTGTATTTATATTTTTCACACATAATTATGTAATTGATTTATCCTTAATCTATGGATACTGACTTTGTGTGGAACTTCATCTCAATATCCTTTCATTGTGGCATATTTTGTTCTAATACATGACATTATTTTTATACACTATATAATCCCCTTTGACTTTTACTATTATTTAAAAGGAATATTTTATATATGAAGAGTTTTACTAAACAACAAAATATATGTTTCTTTTTAACGTATGCAGTGACAACGACTATTTCGCCCCCGTGAGTATTATTTGATCTTTGGATTCCTCAACAAGCCGTAATGGTTTTAAAAGTAAATAAATACCATATAATTATTTATGTATTTTGGTATTGAAAATGGTTTTGATAATTTATTTTTTATCTCAATATATTTAAGTTGTATATTGGGATTGTATTGTGGAAATGTTTTCGTTCCATTATAATTGTTTTATGTGTTATGATTTTATAATAGTACTTGGACATTTGACGGGTGATTATGTGATAAACCATATGATTGGTGGTGTTGTGAATACCAGGATGGGTGGTTACGTTATAACCTCCAATGCATTGGGTATGGAATTCGGCCGTATGGCTATTCCATTTATTGATATGTGTGGAAGTCGGCCATATGGTTATTCGATTTAAGTATGTTTATGTCCAATGTTACATTTATATGTTATGTTCTATTTATATGGGTTTTATGGAAAACGTTTGGTTACAAAAGGGTATGTAATGAGCATTTATTCAGTGAAGTGTGTTTACTAATTCATAAATGTGTAAGGTATTACTTTGATAAAGTATTCATGGTTTACTCATTGATTTGAAAAACTAACTGTTTTCTTTATTTGTGTATCCTTTACTGGAATTTTTATGCTCATCCCATGTTTTGGAAATATTTTCCACATGACATAAAAATAATTATGGTCATGGATGGGATCACAGAAAGACATGCTATCTAAAACATAGAAGTAGATATGTTTCTTTTTAAGAGTTTTTATTTTATGGAAACATAGAAGACGTGTTTACTTTGTAATATTTTGATATGTAATAGTTATGTCCTTATTCCATAAAACTATAAACCTAAAAAGATCCACTATGTGAATTATTCATTTAATTAATGGTTATGTAAGATTTTAAGGCTGGGTCATTATAGTTGGTATCAGAGGTCGGTTTAGACAACTTTAGGGATTATGAGTTTTTGTTAAACACATGATTAGCCCCTATGTTTATTATCTTAGTTAAATGATTTTTTATAGCTTTTTCATATCAAGGAAATGGAAGGAGGAGGATATAAAAAGACATTCTTATCTCTTCCTAATGACTTTATTGCAATAATTATTGCAATTTCATGTTTGGATGACTGTGAAACTTTTTCTAGCATACAACTCACTTTCCAGCAGCTGTTTGATATATCAAACACCTCCACTATAACTAGTTATCATCGTGGATCATGGGTTGTATTTAGAAAAATCATATTATCACAATATTCTCATATTTTCAAGAAAGGTAAATATTATCAAGGAATTTTCAAATATTTTAACTTATCACAAGATTTTGAATCATATTACAATTTTAAAAAAGGTTATGAAGAAAGATACCCTTGTGTAACCTTTTTATATTTTCATTTATAATATAGTATATAATCACATAACTATGGTATTTTTAAAGGACCATTAATTAAATGTTTTATCTGAAATTAGTTCCTACTATTTTATAGAAATCATGTTTTATCAGAAGTCTTGAAATTATACATCTTACATGATTATTTTCCAAAACTGTTTTTTTGTGAACACCCATATGACCCATGTTGTACAAGGTGTAATTGGAAGGAGGAAGAAAATTATTTTTAATGATCTATAAATCATTGTTTCAATACATAGACCTTCTACCTACGTGAACAGGATGACGATGAAACCAAATGGAAACCATTATCATGGTATGATGTTATTCATTTTTCGGAATAATTTTATTTTATCTATTGGTGGTGAAATAATACTTCAAGAATTAAGATGTTGAGATTGTAATGAATTGGGATGAAAATGAGAGGTATAAGGAAACCAGTGAGTTCAAAACATGTTAGGGTTATTTTTGGAGTTAAAAAAAAGGACAACTCGTAGGATGGGTGAGAACCCGTCACATCTGGTAAGGGTGCAGGAATCAAACCCACAACTGATGGGAAACAAGGGCGCATCGCCTACCACTGGACTACGTGAAGTCCCTGGTTAGTATGACTTATTCTTTTGAATATATACTTTTATGAATAAATAATAAGTTGATTTTTAGTTATCTAGGAAAATATTGTCCTATCATGGAGGATATATGATTAGGTTAATTAATTTTCAATATTTGACTTTAAGAGCAACTGATTTTATTTGGAGATAAATGTTAATTTTTACCTTGGAAGACTATGTGATTAAATCCTTCAAATACTTGGGTTTCATTCTTAGTTTGGTTTACTTTGAATAATTTATGGACAAATTTTTTATCGAATGGTCTTCGTTGAACTTTGGGTTTGGTTGGAAAAATTTTGGAGATTAATAATAGATATTATTTTTTTAAAGGATTATCCTTTTTGGGTATTATCTGATCTTGTACTAACAATTTTTTGTTTTGGTTAAGGTTTAAAGACATGGGAAATATATAGTTCAACTTTTGTGTATTAGGAGATTCTTTATAAGTTTATTATAGAACCCTTAATGTGAACAATTCATCCTAAAAACTCATCTTTTGGAGAAAATATGAGTTTGTGTAAGAAATATAGTAGGAAATGAGAGTCTACAAGAAAAGTAAGAATGTTTCCTTATGATCTAGTTAAGCTCAAAAATAAATTCCATAATGAAATGTATCTTAAAACAAAAATGTTGTTTGTTAAATTTTCCTACTGGGGAATCAAATACAGGTTAACCCATCAAAAGATTGTGATTTTTTTAGGGATTACTTTCTCCTAATCATGTTTTCTATCACTCTCCATCAGAACATGAACCTCTGTTTTCTCCTCCATATACATTTTTTCATGGAATCCTATTATGGGTTAACTCGGGTGACCTTTGTACTTATCCTTCATTATTTTAAAGTAATAGTTTTACTCACTCTTGTTCCGATGTGGGACTTTCAATGAGGTTTCCAAGCTCAATTTTAAAATTGGGAGGATGCAATTTCCAAAAGGGTAGAAGGATGTAACACCCCAGGTCAATAAAGAATATGACATTTTTATATTTATCTATATTTGTGAAGAAAATGTAAATGTTAATTTTAAGGGAACACTTTGCTTTTGTCGTACCCAATACGCAACAACGAGTTTATTGGGAATCATACGTGGAACTCTAATAATAAAATAATATTATTTTAAATCATATTTAATGCTGGGTCATTGGAATGGCAGGAATGAATATAACTTACAAAAATGATTATATATGTTTGTAAAATATTTTTACTTTTATCCAACAAATGTTAGAGGCTTAAAATGCGAATGAACCCAATTTCAAGAATAAATATTCTAATGTTCTTTAAAAGCTCGATTAACCCATTTTAATGGTGAGCCCCTTTTTAAATCTACTTTTTGAAAATTTCATTCAAATATTAGACCAAATAAAATCCTTCATTAGAATCAGGACATCAAAATTTACTTTGCGTATGTTTTTGATATTTTTTTGATAAAGTCCATTTTTAATGAATAAGTGAAAAATGTTATATTTTAATTCAAAACCTATTTTTAATCAAATTTATTTATATGATTATATAATAATTTTAATTGGTTTTAAATTGAAATTAGAATATATTTTTACCATTTAATGCAATGGTGGTCATTGGAATTAATTTCACATTGAAATTGGACTTAAACTAGTGTCAATCATTTAATATATATTGTTTCTTAAAAACAGGCTATTTGTTTTGACAATGGGAATTAACTAATTCAACTTATATGTTTTGAATTTTGTAGGCATCATATTTGAATTCAGAATATCAAATATAGCTTAGGGTGAATTTTTGGTATTTTTCTAAAAAACTTCAATTTTTGATGAATAGTGAAACAACTAAGTGGTCGCTAAAAAAATAATTTTTGTTTAAATGACAATTTACCACCTCTGTGATTTGAGTTTCAAAAATCAGACATACATTGTCTTCATTATGATATAAAATGTGGTTCAATGGTATGGAAATTATTTTTGGTGAATAGTAACTTTTATGTTTTATTAATAGCGATTAAGGGTAATTAGTGTAATTTAAGGTAAAGATAATGCTATAATAATATGAAATGACCTTGAAACATGTCCTACCCTTATTTTATGATTCATGACAGACCAATAAAATCCATGGGTCAACTTTGGGGCCCCATTGAGCCACTTTGGTAGAAAAGTGACATCAATAACTTTTTATTTGAAGATAAAATAAAAATGTCACAAACATGTATTGTTTTAATAAAACAATTTTTTACATGGTGTTATACAAGTCATATTTTTTACTTTAAATATTATATAGAATGATAAAAATATTTCAAACATCATAGTATTTTTTTTAAAATTTTTATACATTAAATAAATTTATTTATTTATGACACCATGACGATGCATCGATTATATCATTAATGAATGATTTAAATAAAATGAAAAGATAATGTAAAATATAAGACTTACACTTGTCTAAATCCCATTGTATAAGTATATTTCAAACCCTTATCACCTTATACTCTAAATATAACAATTTGGTACCTTTAAAATACGAAACTAATTTTAATATAATGTAACATTTCTTTACTTTCCAAGTGTACCCCTCCTCCCTCTTATAAAAGGCCCCCACAAATACCTCCTTACCCACACCTATAAAGCCTTTGGCTCGACCAAACTCTGCTCATTTTATCTCTCCACATCCTTCTATTCATCCTAGAAGCCTTACATTAGGCAGAATGCTCTTCAAGAAACCCTTTTGTTTCAAACCCAAGGGAGTTACCCGAATTAAAGGTAATGTCCTCTCATATGTTCTTTTGTATTATTTTGATTCTCCAACCACATAAAATATTTTTATTCCTTTCATTTGTAACAACACCAGTATGTTAAATATTCCAGGATGTTTTTATGAGATGGATTCGAGCTACACTGACACACACCTCTGTCTAATGGTTAAAGAACATACTGTTTCAGTGGATGGTGAATTACTACCTCACGAAACGATGATTGTTCTATATTCTTCTACCACCTCTCATGGATGAAATTATGATGGAACTATATTTATTTATGATATATATTATATTAATTTCCTCTCCACGCTTCTGTATTTTACATTTAAAACATACCTTTATTCATTGTATGTTGTGCAAATGCAATAATTTCATTTGAGGAAGTGTGGACTACCGCCCCCCTCAAGTGATGTGACTCGTTCATGCAATACATGGAATATATAAAGAAATAAATTAATGAAATTATGTGACCTATATAACATATATATAATACTGGAATTATAATATATATATATATCATTTATTTTTAATTTCATTATATATGAAATAGAAATGAAAGTAGCGTTAATGCGTACGTACAGATTACCGTCGCCATGAATGATGCATTTCATTTATTATCTCTAAATGTTATGTAATATTATAAATCCATGTATTTACTGGATATATATTAAATATATGATATCTACATCATTAATATAATTCTGGATAAAATGGATATTTTATTACATGAACAACTTGTAATTATAAAATGTTTTGGACTCAAGTACCGATGATCGAAAAAATGACCGTTATTAACTTAAATAATTACATAATGTTTATAAAATAGTAATAATTGATATAAAAATAATAATTAACTTGAAAAAGGTTCTTAAGAAATTAGAAATTAACACTAGTTTATTATTTTGTAATATAATGATATTAACAAGACAAGTCAGACTTGAGGTATGGGATCCTACCTCTCTCTTTCTTTTTAAGAACTCTCTTTTATGTCATTTATTTTATACACCTATTTCTTATGTTGGGGGAAGTTATTTTATATTCATATTACTGTAAATTTTATTTTCATATGATGAGAGACCCTATTTGATCTCTTCAATCCATTTTAGGAATTTTTATGTGGCGCTGTTAGGCTTGTGATATTTCGTAAGGGATTTTCCATCTCACTTTTTCCCGTGCGATTTATCCTACATTTTCCACAATTTCCTTTTAGTGGTGTATGTAATTCCCATTATTCCACTCTTTTTTTTAATATAAATTCATTTACGATTATTTACGTCAATGTTTAATAGTCTTTATTTCATGGGGTGTATGTTTCTAAAGTTACCCAAATCGGTAGGGGAACCTTTCACACTCCTCTTTTTAATTGTCTTATTTTTGTTAGGTCTTTTAAAATACATCTTCTTATGATATGTCAATATATTTAATTGATATATTGGGATTGAAATGTTGAAATTTTTTCTTTCCTTTATAATTGTTTTATGTATTATTATTTTATAATGGTACTTGGACATTTGAGGGGTGGTTACGTGATAAACCATACGACGGGTGGTGTCGTGAAAACCTGGATGGGTGGTTATGTTATAACCTCCAATGCATTGGGTAAGGAAGTCGGCCATATGGCTATTCCATTTAGTGATATGTGTGGAAGTCGACCGTATTTTTATTCCATTTATGTATGTTTATGTCCCTAGTTACCTTTATATGTTATACATTCTTTATATGGGTTTTATGGTAATACTTTGGTTATAAAAGGGTATGTAATGATATTTTATTTAGTGATGTGTATTTACTAATTCAAAAAGGTGAAAAGTATTACATTGATAAAGTATTCATGGTTTACATGTTGTTTTGAAAAAACTAACAGTTTTCTTTCTTTGGGTATCCTTTACTGGGCTTTTTATGATCATCCCAAGTTTTTGAAATGTTCTCCACAGGACCTAAAGATTAATATAGTCAAGGATGGGATCAAGTAAAGTCATTCTATCTAAAACATGGATGTAGACCTGTTTCTTTTTAAGAGTTTTTATTTTATGGAAACATAGAAGAAGTGTCTACTTTATAATATTTTGAGATGAAATAGTTATGTCCTAATTCTCTAAAACTCTAAACCTAAAAAGATCCTATATGTGAATTATTCATTTATTTCATGATTATGTAAGGTTTTAAGGTTGGGTCCTTATAGTTCGTATCAAAGGTCGGTTTAGACAAATTTATGGATTATGATTTTTTTTAACTCATGATTAATCCCAATGTTTATTATCATAGTTAAATCCTTGTTTTTATAACATTTTCAGATAAAGGAAATGGAAGTAGGAGGATCTCAAATGACCTTCTTATCTCTTCCTGATGACGTTCTTGCAATAATTAATGCAAAGTCTTGTTTGGATGATTTTGAAACTTTTTCTAGCATATAAATCACTTGGAAAAAGTTGTTTGATATATCAAACACCTCCACTATACCTCATTATCATCATGGATCATGGGATTTATTTAGACAAATCCTATTTGCAGAATATTCTCATATTTTCATAAAAGGTAAATATTATCAAGTAATTTTCAAATATTTTACCTCATCACCAGATTTTTAAGCATATTACGATTTTAAAAAATGTTCTTAAGATGGAGACCCTTGTGCAACCTATTTATATTTTCTTTCACAATATAGTATCTCAGCACATACCTATGGTATTTTAAAAGGACCATTAATTGAATGTTTCAACTCAAATTCGGTCCGACTGTTTTATAGAAATCATGTTTCATCAGATGTCTTGAAATTATATATCATTCATAATTATTTTCCAAAACTATTTTTCTGTGAACACCCATATGACCCATGTTGTACAAGGTGTATTTGGATGGAGGAAGAAAATGATTTTAAAGGATCTCTAAATCATTGTTGCAATGCATGGACCTTCAACCTATGTGAATAGGATGATGATGAAACCAAATGGACACCATGATCAAGGTATTATGTTCGTCATTTTTCAGAATCATTTTATTTTTTCTTATGGTGGTGAAATAAGACGTCACAAATTAAGTTGTTAAGATCGTAATGAATTTGGATGAAAATTAGAGTAATAATGAAACCATTGAGGTTAAAACATGTTAGGTTTATTTTATGAGTTTTATAAAAGGAAAACACGTAGGATGGGTGACAACTCGTCACAATTGGTAATGCCACAATAATCAAACCCACAACTGAAGGGTGAAAAGGGTGTATCTCCTACCACTGGACTACATGAAGTCCCTGGTTAATATGACTTATTCATTTTATTTATATAATTTTATGAATCAAGAACAAGTTTATTTTGGGTTATCTAGGAAAATATTGAGCTTTCATGGGTTAATTACTTTTCAATATGTGAATATAAGAGCAAATAATGTTATTTGGAGATAAATGTAAAATTTTACCTAAGAAGACTATGTGATTGAATTCTCAAATATTTGGGTTTCAATCATGGTTTGGTTTAATTTGAAGAATTTTATGAAACAATTGTTTATCGAATGGTCTTTGTTGAACTTTGGGTTTTGTTGGACAAATTTTGGGGATTAAGAATATATTTTCTTTTTATAAAGGATTATCCTTTTTGGGTATTATCTGATCTTGTACTAACAATTTTTGGTTTTGGTTAAGGTTTGAAGGCATGAGAAATATATAGTTCATATTTTGAGGATTAGTAGATTCTCTTGAAGTTGATTATAGCTCTCTTAATGTGAAAAAGTCATCCTAAACACTCATCTATTGGAGAAAATATGAGTTTGTGTAAGAAATATAGTAGGAGATGAGAGTCTACACGACAAGTAAGTATGTTTCCTTGTGATTTAGTTAAGATCAAAAATAAATTCCTTAATGAAATGTTACTTCAAAAAAAATGTTTTTTGTTAACTTTTCCTATTGGGGAATCAAATACCATTTAAACAATCAAATGATTGTGATTTTCATAGGGTTAACTTTGTCCTAATCAGGTTTTCTATCACTCTCCATCAAAACATGACCCTTGGTTTTCTCCTACATATCCATTTTTTCATGGATATCCTAGTATGGGTTAACTCGGGTGACCGTTGGACTTCTATTTCATTAATATAAATTAATAGTTTTACTCACACTTGTTCTGATGTGGGACATTCAATGAAGTTTCAAAGCCCAATTTTAAAATTGCGAGGACACAATTTCCAAAAGGGTGGAAGGACGTAAAACTACAGGTAAATAAAGAATATGAAATTTATATATTTATCCACATTTGTGAATAAAATGTTAATATTAATTTAAAGGGAACTGTATTCTCGGTGGCGTACCCAATACGCAACAACGAGTTTCTTGGGAATCTTACGTGGCACTTTAATAATAAAATATTATTATTTTAAATGGTAGTTAATGCCTTGACATTATAATGGCGGGAATGAACAGAACTAACTAAAAAATGATTATATATGTTTTTCAACTATTTTTACTTTTATCCAATAAATGTTAGAGGCGTAAAATGAGAACGAATCCAATTTTATGCGTAAATATTCTAATATTCTTTAAAAGGTCGATTAACTGCATGTTGACGGTGAACCCTTTTTAAATACACATTTTGAAAATTTCATATGATCTATTGGACCAAATAAAATCCTTTTTAGAATCGGGACATCCAAATTTACTTTGTGTATGTTTTTTTGATAAAGTACATTTTTAATGAAGAAGTGAAAAAGGATATATTTTAATTCAAAACCTATTTTTAATATAAATTATTTATATTATTATATTATCTATTTAATTGGTTTTAAATTTCAATTAGAATATATTTTTACCATTTAATCCAATGGTGGTCATTGGAATTAATTTCACATTGAAATTGGACTTAAACTAGTGTCAATCTTTTAATAGATATTATTTATTAAAAACACTCTATTTGTTTTGACAATGGAAATTAATTAATGCAACTTATAATTTTTTAATTTTGTAAAATAAACAACATATTTTAATTCGGAATATCATATATAACATACGTTGAATTTTTGGTATTTTTCTAAAAAACATCAATTTTTGATAAATAATGAAACCACTATGTGGTAGTTAAAAAACAGATTTTTCGTTTATATGAAATTTTACAACCTCTGTGATTTGAATTTCAAAAACCCGACATACATTGTTTTTATTAGGATTTAAAATGTGGTTCAATTAGATGAAAATAATTTTTGGCGAATAGTAACTTTTATGTTTTACTAATCTTGATTAAAGGTAATTAGTGTAATTTAAGGTAAATATAATTTTATAATAATATGAAATGACCATGACACATATCCTACCCTTATTAGATGACTCATGGACGACCAAAAAAATCCATGGGTCAGCTTTGGGACCCCATGGAGCCTCTTTGGTAGGAAAATGTCATTAATAACTTTTTATTTAAAGTTAAAATAAAAATGTCACAAACATGTATTATTTTACTAAAATAATTTTTACATTGTCCTATACAAGTAATATTTTTTAATATAAATATTTGTTATAAAGATAAAATGATTTCCTACATCATATTATTTTTTTAATTTTTAGACATTATATAAATTAATTTATTTATGACACCATGATGATGCAACGATTATCTCATTAATGAATGATTTAATTAAAATGAAAAGATAATGTAAAATCTAATACATTCACATGTATAAAACAATTGGATGAGTATATTTAAAACCTTTAACACCTTATACTAGAAATATATGAATTTGGGCCCTTTAAAATTCAAAATTCATTTTAATATAAAGTAACATTTCCTTACTTTCCAAGAGTGCCCCTCCTCACTCTTATAAAAGTCCCCCACCACTACCTCCTTACCCACACATCTCAAGCATTTGGATCGACCAAAATCTACTCATATTATCTCTCCACATCCCTCTATTCATATTAGAGGCCCTACCTTAGGAAGAAATCTTTTCAGTAAATCCTTTTGGTTCAAACCAATGGGAGAAACCCGATTTAAAGGTAATGTCCTCTCTTATCTTCTTTTGTTTTATTTTTCTTATCCAACCCCCTAAACTCTTTTTATTCCGTTATTTTGTAACAAAACCAGTATCTTCAATATACTAAGATGTTTTATGAGAATTATTCAATCTACACTTACACACACCTCCATCTAATGGTTAAAGAACATATTGTTTCTGTGGATGGTGAATTACTACCTCACGAAACGATGATTGTTCTCTCTTCTCCTACCACCTATCATGATGGCCATTAGGATGGAAATATATATATTTATGATATATATTATATTTATTTCCTCTCTATGATTATGCAATTTATATTTAAAACATACCTTTGTTCTCTGCATGTTTTGCAAATGTGATAATTTCGTTTGAGGAAGTGTGGACTACTGCCACCACAAGTGATGTGACTCGTTCATGCAATACATTGAATGTATAAAGAATGAAATTAATGAACTTATGTGACCAATATTACATATATATTATACTGGATTAATAATATATATATATATATATATATATCTCATTTAGTTTTAATTTCATTAAATATTAAATAGAAATTAATGTTGCGGTCATACGTACATACAACTTACCGTCTCCATGAACGGTGCATTTCATTTCTTACCTCAAAATGTTATGTAGTATTAAAAATGAAATTATTTACTGGATATATATGATATATATTATATCAACATCATGAATATAAATTTGGATATAATGGATATTTTACCACATGAACAACATGTAATTATAAAAAGTTTTGGACTCAAGTACCAATGATCGACAAAACGACTGTTATTATCGTAAATAATTACATAATGTTCATAAAATGGTAATAAGTGATATAAAAGGAATAATGTACTTGAAAAATGTTCTTATGAAATTATAAATTAACTGTATTTTATTATTTAGGAATATAAAGAAACGAACAAGACAAGTCGGACTTGAGGTATGGGATCCTACCTCTCTCTTTCTTTTTAAGAAATCTATTTTATGTCATTTCATTTAATCTACTATTTATTATGTTGGTGGATGTTATTTTATATTCCAATTACTTTAAAATTTATGTTAATATTATTAGAGGCCCTATTTTATCTCGTCAATCCATTTTTGGATGTTTTAAGTTGCGTCGTTAGGCTGCCGAGTTTTCGTAAGCGATTTTTCATCTCACTTTTTCCCGTGAGATTTATTCTACATTTTCCACCAATTCCTTTTAGTGGTGTTTGTAATGTCCATTATTCTAATATTTATGAAATATAATTTTTTTATGAGTATTTAAATCAATTTTGAATAGTCCTTTTTTAACGGGGTGTACATTTCGAAACATACCCAATTCGGTAAGGGAACCTTTCACCCTCCTCTTTTTAAAAGACTTATTTTTGTTAGGTATTTTAATTTACATCTTCTTATGTTGTGATTTGTTCTTATATATCCTTATTGATTTAAATTATATGTCCAAGTCATGAGATACCCTTTTTGTCTTTTATCGTCTCATTGTTTTAATTTTAAAATGACGTTGTTAGGCTGTCGAATTTCTGTAAGGGAACTTCTTAACCCAATTTCAATTCTTTGGGTTAAACCTCTACTTATTGATTATGTCATACTATGAATATGTGTGGATGACCTCTGATTGTTTTACACTTAATATCCTCCTATATTGGGTGTATTAATATTTTTCACACATAATTATGTAATTTATTTATCCTTAATCTAAGGATACCGACATTGTATGGGACTTTGTCTAAATCTCCTTTCATTGAGGCATGCTTTGGTCTAATATAAGACATTATTTTATATGCTGTATAAACCCCATTGACTTTTACTTTTATTCAAAAGGAATATTTTATATACAAATATTTTTACTAAAAGACAAAAAGTATGTTTCTTTTTAACGTACGTGGTGACAATGACCTTTCTGCCGCTGCAAGTATTTTTTGATCATTAGATTCCTCAACAAAACGTCACGTTTATAAAAGTAAATAAATACCATATACTCTTTTATGTATTTTGGTATTGAAAATGGTTTTGATAATTGATTTGTTATGTGAATATATTTAATTTAATTATTGGGCTTGAAATGTGGAAATTTTTTCTTTCCTATATAATTGTTTTATGTATTATGATTTTATAATGGTACTTGGACATTTGACGGGTGGTTATATGATAAACCATATGAAGGGTGGTGACATGAATACCAGGATGGGTGGTTAATTTATAACCTCCAATGCATTGGGTATGGAATTCGGTCGTATGGCTATTCCATTTAGTGATATGTGTGGAAGTCGACCATATGGTTATTCCATTTAAGTATGTTTATGTCCCAAGTTACAATTATATTTTATGTGTTCTTTATATGGGTTTTATAGTATTATTTTAGTTAGAAAAGGGTATGTAATTATCTTTTATTTGGTGAAGTGTATTTACTACTTCATAAAGGTGAAAAATATTACTTTGAAAAAGTATTCATGGCTTACTAGTTGTTTTGAAAAAACTAACAGTTTTCCTTCTTTGTGTATCCTTTACTGGGGTTTTTATGCTCATCCCATGTTTTTGAAATGTGTTCCTCAGGACATAAAGATGAATAGGTTCAAGGATGGGATCATGGAAAGACATTCTATCTAAAACATGAAACTCGACATGTTTCTTTTTAAGAGTTATGTTTTATGTTATCTTAGAATGAGTGTCTACTTTGTAGTCTTTTGAGATGTAATAGTTATGTCATATTCTCTAAAACTATAAAACTAAAAAGATCTTCTAAGTGATCTATTCATTTAATTCATGATTATGTTAGGTTTTAAGGACGGGTCCTTATAATTTTCAATATTTTTTCTACTAACGCCTTAGACTTCTCAAATATTTTTGTCTTGTTTCTTATTGTCACGATTACATAAATGGAAATTTAATTTTATCTAGAATGTATAAAATAACGTAATTATCTTAGATAATTAGTAAAAATATATTTATAATAGTCTATAATATATTGATATAAAAATTTTAGTGGATTGTTCTTGTAGATGGTCATTAGTACGTATGCAAGATAGCAAATACCTTTTATTTTTTAATTAAAATAATGAAAACAATGATAAATTTGTATTTATAATTGTATTATCATATCTATGTTCTGTATGAATCATTATTTTATTAAAAAAATCTATTATAAATTCCATGTGTTGAATGAACGAGTCATAAAACATGGAGGAGGTCGTAGTCCACAATTCCACAAATGACATTATCATATTTAAAAAAAATGGAATGTACACTAGTATGTTTTATCATATAAATAAAAAAAATATAATATTTTTCATATATATATATATATATTGTCATAATGTCCCACCGGAGTGGCTGTAATGGAAAAATGAAAAATCGTCGTCTCTTGAGGTGGTAGTTAGTCGCTCACATAAATAGCATGTTTGTTGCCCATTATATGGGATTGTCTGTATGTGTACCTATAAACCATACAATAACCACATCCTAATTAGTAATTTGTAGTAGTAATTAGATGAAATTAATTTTAATTATTGATAATTAGTAATACTTAATACTAATTTGTAATAAATAATGGTAATTAGTAAAAATTAGGAATAAATATTAAAAAATTGTACCAACTACTAATAAATACTATTAATTAGTAATAGTTTTTAATAATTACTAATAAAGAGTAAAAATTGTAAATAATTAGTAATAATTAGAAATAGTTATCAATAATTATCAGTAATTAGCAATAATTAGAAATAATTAGAAATAAAAAGCAATAAATTGCAATTATTAGCTATAATTATCATCAATTAGTAATAATTAGGAATAAATAGTAATAAATGGTAAAATATTTTTAAATACAAATAATTAATAATAAATAATAATAATTATTTACTATATAAAATAATTAGAAATAAATAACAATAATTAAGATGAATTAGCAATAGATACTTATAATTTTCTATAATTATCAATAATTAGAAATAATTATCAGAAATTTCTAATAATTAGAAATATTTATTAATAATTGGTTGTAATTAGTAATAATTAGTAGTAATTAATAACACATAGATGTAATTAGTATTTATTTAGAATAAATAGTAATAATTTGTAATAATTATTAGAAAATACTAATAATTAGAAATAATTACTAATATTTAGTTAAAATTTACTAACTAATAGTAATAATTGTTAATAATTAGTAATAATTACTAATAATTAGTAATAATTAGTAATAATTATTAATAATTACTAATAATTAGTAATAATTAGTAATAATTAGTAATAATTAGTAATAATTAGTAAGAATTAGTAATAATTAGTAATATTTAGTCCTAGGTACTAATAATTAGTAATAATTACTATTAATTTGTACTAGTTTCTAATTATTACATAAAAATAGTTAATGATAGTAAATAATAGTGACAAATTGAAATAATTAATGACAAATATTTATAATAAATTATCATTTGTAATAATTAGTAATATTTAGCTATAACTAGTAATAAATAGCGATAATTAGTAATAATAAGAGATAATTTGTTATAATAGGTGATAATTGTAAATAACTAGAAATAATTGGTATTAATTAGAAATAATTTGAAAAAATTTACAATATTTAGTAATTATTAGAAATAATTAGAAATAATTAATACTAACTAGAAATAATTAAGAATAATTAGAACAGATAGAAAAAATTAGAAAAAATTAGACAAAATTAGAAAAACATTAGAAATAAATAAAAATAATTAGATTTAATTAGCAATAAATAAAAATAATTTAAAATAAATATTAATAATTATCAAAAAAATACTAATAATTAGTCACTAATTCATCGACAACAGCAATAGGAGCAGCATGTGTAAGAGCATCAACAACAGCAGTAGGAGTAAGATGAGCAGATGTGTCGATGGTTGGAGTAGCAACACGACTAGATAGAGTACATGGGGTGTCTCACTCGTAGTTTAGGGGGGGGGGGGGTGTTTCCTCCAACATATCCTTCATCATCTCTAGCTCCTCGAGAAGACCATCCACCAATTGATTTTTTTATGTTAAATACATTTGTTTTAAATGTTTGATGTAATAGTAACAAATCATTGTTTATGACTTGTATATTGGTGCTAATATTTTAATATTTAATTCTTTTACTTTTTTTATTTATAATTTATTAATAATTCTTTATTTATTATTAGTATTATTTTAATGTTTGTTTATATTACTAATAATAACATTATAATTTTATTATTTCATTATATTTTTTGTATAAATTGAGAATTTTAATATTTTTTTTAATTTTATTATTTTAATAATATTAATATTATTTTCTCATAAAAATTAATAATTACAATTACTTTATTATATTATTAGTATTATTTTATTGGTAATATTATAACATTATGAAAATTTTATATTATTAATTTCAGTAATATTATTATATAACATAATATTATTTATACTTATAGTATTAATATTATTATTATTTTCAAAAATTATTTTATCAGAATTTTATTATATATATATATTTCATTTTAATAATTATTTGTGACCGGACCATTTACAACGGGATCCCATCTCAAATAGTTTATAAATTTTGTTAAATAACTATTTGTGATGCGAAAAAGCTCTTGTTGAAAAAAAAAATTTATATAAAAACAAAGAACTATTTGCGATATAGTTTTCTACAACGAGTTATATGTGATGGGACCCCGTCACAAAAACTCAAATGAGATGGGATCCATTTGAAAATAAATGGAATTATATTATTGTTTATTCTTATATTCTTCCTTCCAAATTTATTGGAAGAATATAAAATATAAATAATGAATATATGATATATATATATATATTCCATTAATATCAATCAATAATAATAATAAATTTATTTTTATTGTTTGAAACCACATTTTGAGCATAAAAATACCTCTATTTTTTCTTATTTGAGAATGCATGGCACTAAAAAATTTATTAATAAAATGTATAGTGAAGAAAAAAAACACATAGAAAAAATATTCCCACCAAAACATGAGAGTGGAAAACAGATATAACCTAATGAAATAATAGAAATTTCCCAAAAATAAAAAGGACACCAGACCCAAAAAAAATAAAAACACTAATAGTATATCATCAAGAACGACCTATTCTACCTCTAATGTGTGAGCACATCTTCCCCCATCTTGAAGAATCCAACAAAATTCAGAATGCATAGTCTTAAATGAGAAACACATATGAAGAGACCAAATCCCCAATCAGGCTATCTCCATACTCAAACTACCCTTGTTCATCCCCCACATGTCAATGTCAACAATCACCACCATCATAAGGAAAAACCTAAAATGATTCTCCTGGTTCACTACCTGGAAATACATCATGATCATTTTCTTCCACACTGTCCTATTAATCCATTTAACATGAATCATATCAACAATACACCACATTATCATGTCACCCACGATCCATGCCTCCATCCAGTATCTGTATGTGATCCCCACAACCCTAATATCCCCATAATCACCCATGAAAATGAAACATGGACTAACACTGATGAAACATCATCTGAAACACCATACCCAAATGACCATTACTCTTCTTGTTCTAGTGCGTAATAGAACCCGAGTAGCACCACTAGGGTCCCAAACCCAAAAAATGATCGCAACCCAAACACCACATCTAGGGACTATTCCCCTTGATGATAACCACAATTTTATTGATGGGTCATCACCTACACCACTTGTTTACGTGTCACCAATATCCATAATCAAGATCCCATGATACTCGCAAAATTTCTCTCACATCATCCATTATTCCATCATACATGCACCACCAATTCAACAAGACTATTTTGAAACACAACTTCTCCATTACGATTCCATTCCCCCCATATATGAAGCCAGAATGTAATAAATTTAGTTTTAGAATCTAGTTTTACCATCATTACTCTACAAAACGCATTAGACCAATCTGCTAATTTGTGTACCTCAAAAGTAGATCTCCTATTCCTAAGCTAGAAAACATGCTTCTTTAAAAAACATAAGATTTTTCAAAATTACATGGATGATTCTGATAATATCCAAATGTTTTGTCCCTCATTTTTAATGCTATAACATGAAACTCAGTTCACTTTCATTGGATGAGAAGATGAATGAGTACTTTTTTACCAACCACATTAAATGGATTCGCGTATTTGATGGATAGGTTTGGTTATTTAATATTACGTAATAATATTTTCATTAAATATTATTGTTCTTTAAAACATAGTCTTACATGACATTTATGTTTTCGAAGAAATTCATTATGTCTTGTAATGAAATATTTATCCATGATTCATTAATTGATAAATATATCATGGATTTAATTAATTTTTAATATTAAATATATTGTATAGTATCTGGATATTACATTCCATTACATGCTTGGTGAAGTGTGAGATATATTTTATCAAATAAAAGGTTCTTAATTTTAAAATTTCATGGTTTTACAATATCATTTGAACATTATATTGAAAAAAATTAAAAAGATAATAAATAAATTTAATTGAAATATTTAATTTTGTATGATAGATAATCCAAAATTTAATAATGAATCATGAAATTATATGAATTGTAAATTGACTAATCTCAACATGATAAGGAATAATAATCACATAAAATATATATATACAAATGAATAACAATATAAGACAAATATAATATTTAAATTAGTCACATTATATAAATCCAAATAAAAAAGCATACAAAATTTAAAATAATTCAGTATGTATTTTATTTTTAATAATTCACTAACTAAACCCTAAACATTTTCGTTGTATATTAATTTAAATTAATATATGGTTTTGTAGTTTAAAATAAAAATGAAGAAGATATAATTTTGTTGTAATAATATATTTAAAATGTGATGATTATATATTACAAATAATTTTCGTGAATTTTATTTATTTATAACCAAAAATGAAGTATTTTTCATTTTAAAATTAAGAGATATAATTGAATATAAGAAACCCTTTGTAAACTATTCATTAAATTTATTCATTTGTAAATACACATTTGTTATTATAAATGATATGTTAAACAGTTCAGTATAATTAATAATGTGACATATGAATGTGATTTAGTATTTAATGAAAACACCATCTAGTAATATTGAGTACTGGGGATGAAAACTTGTCCACTTTAATGGTGAATATCACCATTATTAATGTAACTATTAATATTACTGAATAAAACGTACCATCTCATTATATTAAATAATTCACATAATAAAACATATATGAATTAAATGATAATATTAATGAACAAAAATAATATTGGTATCGTATAAAATCATATAAAAACAACCTGAGAACTATTTGGGATCCAAATGGAATGTAGAAATAATATATTTAAAATATAATTAAATTCGATATCCTAAAACTCGATCACTATGTTTTACTCCTCAATTACTGATGAACATATTAGTCACCCACACATATGAAAATTAATAACAATTGAGAACTAGTCAGTTCACTGTCATTTAATGTTAAAGAAATCATCTATCAACTATAAAAAAATATCTATTAATGGAATATGATGACATATTATAGAAAATATGAATAATATTAATTCTCGATAATAAATAATAATTTATATAAATAATAGAAAATCCGATCCTAAAAAATCAATCAAATTTTGAACATGTTGCATAAGGTAAAAACATCATTTTCAATATTATTATTTCATGAATAATCCACTAGAATCTCTATAAACATCATTATTCTCAAAATCGATACAGAAGAAACTATATTTAAATTTTAGAATATTATAAAAATAAAAAATTCAATAATCATAGACAATAATATATAAAATATTTCTAAAAGGGAAATTGAAATTTAATTCAACTATTGAAATGCATCGAAAACTATAAATATTGAATAGAACATTACAAATTAGATTTTATGTAAGTAATAGAAATCATCACTAGTCTAGAATTACATATAAATTTCCATTGATTACTTATCCATGATTTTTATTAATTCAAAAACCTTTTTAATCTAAACATAGGTGAAACATTAATTTATTATTTATAAATCATTGTTGAAATAATATTAATCACATTTTAGTCAAATTATATCCATAAAGAAGTAAAAAAACATTTTTGTATTTGAAAAAAGTATGTGATTTTATCCTTGTCACACATTTTTTGGAATACTATATGTTAATGTGTATATATATATATATAAACATAAATACATATTGTTAAATTTTGGAATATTTAAAACCATTAATTAAGTCATTACCTTCATTTATGTATTAAAAATATATCTCGTAATAAATATCACCAATAAAATTGGATTTAAAAAATGTTTATATAATATATTACACAAAATTTATCTTATATAATACATTACATTAATTCATGGACACAAAAATATATAAAAAACCAATTTGAAATTAATATAAATTAAAAAACCCCATATAAAATTCCTACCGGGAGAGAAGTACATTATAATGGATGTAATTATAAAGTTATATAAGATCAATGGATGGGGATTATATAGATTAACACTGAAAATCAGACGGTTATATATTCATATGTATGGAGAAACAATAATTATAGGGAATCCGTGATGAGTCAATTTTGAGGGAGGATTGTTTAATTGAAGGGACAAAAGACGGAACACATTTCAAAAAGTATTAAAAAAATACAAAAATATTACAACATGTAAAATTTTGTTTGGTTTATATTTATTTTTTTCCAAAACATTATATAACAATGTAGAGGATATAATGGAAGGATGGTCAATATTAATTATTTGTTAAATTTTTATCTAACCATGATAAATATAACTACATCAAAATTTTCTCTATCATGGTTTACATAAAAATTCATCATTGAAATTAATCAAAAATTATAATTATAGGTTATGGATGTAATCCCAATGATTAGATCATGTTCACTATTTTGTAAATTATGTCCCAATAATTATATTTATTATATAATATTCCAAAATGATAAATTTACTAAAAAATTCATAGAAACCAATTACAAAATTGAATTATAAATTATTCTTCTGAATGTGATTGGGTGGGTGTCATATTTTTCCTCATATATTATAATAACTTTTATACATATATTATTAATAGAGAATAATCTATTTTTCCCTACCCCTCTCAATATTCTATACATGATTAAATTCCCCATTAATTAAGCAATTTTATTCATAAAAAAATAATTATACAAAAAAATTATCAATCTGGTCACAAAACCTATAAGATAAATTTTAGTATTGGAATTTGATACATCATCATGGTCCATAAAAATATATTAACAATTCTTATGATGCTAATAGAAATAAATATTAATTCAAAAAAACTTATTTCATCCCACTATATGAAAAACATAAAAATCACATTTTAATAAAAAAACATTATAAAAATTAAAACCATTGATTTAAAATGTGCCTTTTAATTAAGTGTATCTAATTTATAAACAAATTCCATTACTAAATTAAATGTAGGAAAAAATATAAATATGTATTTCATAATCCAAATATTTTGAGAAAGACCATTTTTTTATGTATATAAAAATTTTTTGTTATTTTTATTTATGTTCATAATAATTTATAAAAGTAATTATCCTTATATGTTTTTACCATATAATTTTTGAATTCCATTTTAAATGTTACATATATAAACAATTTCACAATTTCAATTTTATAAAATATTTGTAAATAGTTTAATCAATTTAAAAAATAATTATTTGTGAACACATGTCTATAATAATTTAGGAAATCATATTTTTAAAAATGATATTATTTTTATTAATTATGAAGGAAAATTTGTTTTAAAAAAACCCATAAATCATCATACATGTCACTAAATAATATATAAGAATTTAAAAATCATTAGTTATCGCATAAACTGATGAAAAAAATTAAATTATATTCTATCCTACAAATAGAATTAATATGTTATTTTCTCGCTTATGTATTTTAAGAACTCATAATAAGAAAAACACGTGAAAACAAAGGCATCCAATACATTATCTATTGTAAGGAAAATCATCAACATATTAAAAAAATACCACAAATAAACTCTATAAAATAACTATATTAGTAAAAAAATTATGAACATACTATTATTCCATCATATCATTATAAAAATAGAGATATGTTTTATATTATGTAATATTTTCTCACTAAAAAGTCCTATATTTTTATAAATTAGAGCCTCATAAATGGGGAAAATGAATAAACATAAAAATATTGTACATCATTACCAAAATAAATAACTAATTTTTCCGGTAGAATATAAACAATTTTCCATGATATTTAATTAAAATATTACTATAATTTGAAAAAAAATGAAACCTTATCTTTTCATATACTAATATTTTATAAAAGAAGAAATATATATATGAAATTCTATTATTCAATCATAAAATTTATAAAAAATCATCATAAACCATGTAATAAATTCCCACTTTTTCAAAATTAATTTTTTTTAAAAATGATTCTTAAAAATTATATTTCAAGCATCACTAAGTCACTATAGTTCAAACAATGAATACTAATATTGATTACAAAACATAAATAAAATAACCCACATATACAGATTAGTGAATGATTATATAGCTAGATGGAAATCTATTTTTTAAGAGTATGGAAAAAAATATATACAAATGAACCAAATGAAATTATTATATACAGTCAAATCCCATGAGTTTTTGAGGAAATGTTGAGGCAGATAAATGATGGTTCAATAAAATGAAACAGTAACGAAATTCAATTAGATTGAATAACTCAACATCATATTTTAACTATATAATGTTTTTGTATCCAATTTATTGATTTATCATGGTATCCTTACAATTATTACTGATATAAGATAAAACATTAAATTATAGGATAATATAATCTACCAAACCATTCCATTGTCAAATCAATCCTTCCATGACTTTATTCCATCGTTCATATTACTATATCTTTAATATCAACATGTAATTAAATTTCGAGTTTTATATCAATTTGGGATACAAGTTGGTGGTATGTAAATAATTTAATATTAATTTCACCAAATAACTAACTAATATAAATGATTTACTATATTGATGTTTGAATATTTTATGTGAAATTCATAAAAAAATATATAAAATTACATTAATTAATTTTTTAAATCTATAATTATTAATGCAATGTAAAGTTGATAATAATAGAAATATGAAACAAGAATAATAATTTGAACCAGTAATATGTGTTTAAGGAATAAAATTATCTATATATATAATTTATTAATAATTAAAAAAAATTAAAATGACCACAATCAATAATATTGACATCTATATATTATTTAAGTTGATAAATTTTTTATAATATTATTAATATATGAGGTTTTTTTTGGAATCATAGAAAATTTTGATGATATAAACAATAATTATAGATATGTGTGACTTTTATCACCCTATACATCATTCAGCTCACAACATCAAAAATTAATTAGGAAATGTTACAACACAGATTTGGTTTATGTTTATTTTGGATTAATTCTTATAACATATTGAAAAACATGTCATATATGGTCCAAATATTTATTCAGACATTATAATATATTTATATATTAAAAGATATGATATTAATTCTTTTTTGATTTAATCAATACTAAATTTCAATGATTCAACATTTCCCTGTTCAAAATAATTATAAAATAGTGCTAACATGTTTCACATAAATATTGTATATTATTAAATAAAATTCCTAATAAATTCTCGTTATTTATATATCATTGGTAATCATTTTTTCCTATATAATCCAAATTATTAATTTACATACATTAAAATCATCTCATTTAAAGAAACCCAATTTTTTTTATTCCTTTAAAATAGACACACTTGAATAAAAAACCCATGGGCAATATGAACTTATTTTTTATTTAAAAAATTATTATATCTTACTGACATGATAACTCATTAATATAAATTTTTTAAAATCAATTAGTTAATATTCACTGAAAAATCTTTTCAATTATTTTTTTAATATTAATTTATTCATTTATTTATTTAAAAATAATAAAAATATTTATTGTAACAATGATAAAATATTGATAAATATCCCAAATAATTACATAAATTTTCATATGTGAAAATGAAATCAATGCAGTCAGATCTCTATAATAATAATAATATTTATAAATCATTTCCCCCATTTAATATATAAGTCACGGGAGAAATAAAATATGTTTGGAAAATTATTTAATAATTTAATACCAATAACAAAAAATAAAAATAATTTTAATATCATTAAAAAATCAATAAATAATTATGAAACTATGATATATATATATATCTTGAAAATTTTAAAAAAATTTAATTGTTTAATAAATGAATATATAAATAATATCACTTTATGAACCTCATTGAAATATATGTACATTATGAAATATAAATAAATAATTATTTTAATTATTATCCATTTATTTATTTTTTGAGAATGTGGTGAGGAAAAAAATTAATTATTTTAGTTATATTTATTGAGCATCAGTATATAAAAATGATTTTTAATAGAAAAATATATTTTTAATGTTATAGAAATCTTAGAATCATCATTTTTATAATGATTTAAAACACATAAAATAATTAAGTGTATTTAAATATTGGAAAACATGAATATAAGTTAAATTAATGCATTACCATGACCATTAACAATATAAATAATTAGAAAAAATTGATTTCTATGATACCTACCACAATGTCAAAATTAATGAGTTACAATAATTTCCATTATTCTCAATCCATATAATTGCTTCCACTTATTTCAAAAATATCAAAGAAATTTTTTCTTTATTAAAAAAATTCCAATTTCAATATTATTAATGGATTAATAATAATATAATCAGAAAAAAAATCATGTTTTTATATAATGCATCATCTAAAAAAAATTTATATTCTAGAGATTAGTGTAGGATGAAAATAATAATTGGCCATTGGAGAAATGATATAAGATAGTGATGCAACAAAATGTGTATGGTTTTCTCAGTATATTCGAGAATAAAATTTTGGAATATCTTTTAAAAATCAACATTTTTTATATAGTATATTATCTGTATTAATGTTAAATAGAAAAATACATTAAAATTTAAAATAAAAGTATCCAATTATTTATCCATGATAAAAATTTTCTACATAAAAATATTTTTTATAGAATTTCTTCATATTTCCTAGTCATCTTTTGTAATGTCCAGTAATTTTCCAAGTACATTAAAGAATTATTTTATCCGTACTAATTTTTTTTGAGTTATGAAACTCCTAGGTGAATACATAAGTATATTAGGGCTGGTATTAAAGGATATTATCTACCGTAAATCAGGATTACATTTGGAAAATTTATTGGGTAAACTAATTGGTCCTTCTTATGAAAACTAGGTAGATATATTAAATAAACATATTAGGTGGGACATGTTTCATTCATAGAAAAAAGAAATCCAATATTCCCTAACAATCCTAATGGTTTTGGATGAATTGTAATATATGTTTTTATGAGGTATTCTAATCTAGGTCACCAAACCATGTTGGTCACTACTATAATTATAAATTTTCATATGTTTGGTGAACTATTGAGGAAACTGAGCATCAAAAAATTTATTTTGGTTAAATTTTTCCGATAAACCCATTTAGAAAACAATATCCTATTCAACACTACTAATTACTTCTCTAATTCTCTAAGATGTTGATCCTATGTGAATCCAATAATGATTTATTACATAACCTCACCCAATGTACTCTAAATATGATGGATCATGAGGATTCACTCATATAATGTCCCTATCCATTTAAAATTATAATTACATGATGTTAAGAAGAAGTATCCTTCAAATTCAATCAAATAATTGTACAGTCCAGTGTTTTTGGAAGATTAAGAAGATAAAACACAAAACATTGAACGAAAATTGAAGAAAAAAACATTATTTTAACTCCATAAAGAGTGCCTAACATGATTTTTATATAGATGGGGTTTTTTCCTTGATATAATTTGAAATATTTATAAATATATATATTAACGAGGGCACTAATAAAATGTGAGATTATGAGGTCAGGTTTTCCAAGAATAATTTTTCTTAAAATATTACGTATTTTTTTCTATAAACATTATGGTAATGAAATATCACTCAAATGGATGGTTGGATTGGAAAATCACGGCCATAGTTGTGTCTGGAGGTTATCATTTTCCAAGGAGAGTATAACTTTTTAGGGCATATATTATCTATGAGAAAAGTTATCGAGGGCATATCCATTTATAAAATAATAAAATAATATTGTATTATTTGGACACTAATCATGATAACATCATAATAAGAATTCATATTGGAAATCAAATTTCACCGTTATGTTTGTTTCACATTGTATACCATGTGGGAGACCTCAGGTGGGAGGTTTTTTTAGGTTAAAATTCTACTAATGTTGGTGGATTCCATTATATAAGTGTATAGAGAAACAAGATAAAATGCATGCACTAGTAGATCAGAGCACATCCCATAAAAAATGGATCAAAAAACGAGGAACGATTTCTATTTTAGATTCTATAACTCCACGATCTAATAATTTTTTGATGATTTTTATTTATATTGGAATTCAATTCTCTATAATTATTTTTTTATTTCCAAACTAACGACAGACATATACTATTTTATTTAAATATAGCCCATTCTAGGATATCTTCATCTTATTCATCAATATTTAATGATAAAATTTCTCCATGTTCAATGGAACCCCAATCATGGAGAAAAAAACATATAAGTGGACCTCTCAAACCACATAATCCCATTATATGATCGAATTCTAGTTTCAGGTTCCAAACGAGGCACAAAAGTTAGTAGGAGATCCTCCAACTTTTCCTCACATCAAAATTTGGAAGAAATGTTGTGCACAACATTCAGTTGTGGAAATTAGGATATGAGGAACTCAGATGTGGTATCAAATTATTTTTTAAGCATTAGAGCAGTCCGGGTGGTCTGTAGAATATTGTGGTGGCATGGAAGAAGTCCTAGGGTGGCACATTGGTGGAAAAATGGTGGTACATCGAAGGGTGGGTGGGACCACAATGGATGTCCCAGTTCGTGTGTCGGGGTCAGAGGAGTGGGTCTGACTCTCCAAAAAGGGTCTATCCGGGCATGCCATCTGGCAAAGGTATTTTAAACCCCCACAACTCTCTATTCCAGCATCTAAATTTTTTTTCTTCTACAAAAATGTGACCCTTTATTTAATGTGGACCTTTAAAGGCTATTTTAAGATTTTTATAATTCATGCTCTGGGATCATTGGAATGGAATTTCCAATTATTATGTTTATAATAATAATATAATTTATATACTGGGAATCATCTATCAGACCATACGTCTGCATATTATATTTGATTGATGCATCTTAAGAAAAGTTTCTACGCTATATTTGAGGATGATTTTTATGAATAATTCCATATTATTAATTAAAATTTGTGTTAAGGGCCCCAAAAGGCCCGTTTTGGGAGATTTTAGTGAAATATAGCATCTTCACTTGGTGACTATTTGTGATGAATGAATAGCCAATCTGATGTTCTTTTTCGAGAGGATTGAAATGGAACTATACATATAAACTATTTCATGATCATGGACTAGATCCCAAAAAACACCATTCATTTGTAGTGTTATGAAATGTTGTTTGACTAAATTAATTAGATTTGGGTGAATCAATATTCTATCATATGTGTTTTCCCTCATGGATTGTGATGGTGTTACCCATTTGATTTTCTAGGGCTATTTGAATATGAATTTTGGTAGAATTAGTTTTTCTCCCTTCAGATCAAACAACATGCATCGTGCACTTGTCCACATATTGGTCTAGAAGTGAGTTTCACTCTATGTGTAAGGTATCACACCTAGGGGCTACATGATCAAATTTATGTACCCAAGTATATCTGGGTACACAACCATGTGATTATTTGGGGGAACACTTCCTGTGGTCCTCACACATTCTTTGTAGAACACTACGAATTTTATACCTCTCGCATATCTTTCTTATTTACTCAGATTTTAGCATACATGAGGCCTATAATTTGTCTTCTTCTATGTACAATTCTATAGTTCCATCCCCAGTGACTTTCTAGATATGATTTCTTTTGTTCTATATTTCATTCCTATTTAGGTGGAATTTGACAATGGTAGGGACTCGGCGCTAGCATATCAATATTTTTTGTAGAGGTATCATCCAGTAAAGATGGCCAATGGAGTTCCTTGATACTTTCTATGTGGAATCCACCAACTTGGTAAGGTGTGGGTCCACAATGACTTAGAGTTTAATCCCCAATTGGCATTGGTGTGGGTCCTCTAAGATGAAAATAAGTGCAAAATCCCCCAAATTCACTAGGGATTCGATCCTCAATGATTACTATATGAGTCGAATTACCCCAATGCACTAGGGCATTGGACCTCTATGATAATAAGAGTGGAATACCCCCTTAGGATGGGCATGGGTCTTATATCTTCTACATCAGACTAGAATCCCTCTGATGTAGTAGGGTGAAGTTCCTTGATGAACAATAGTGGGATCCCCCTTACACAACAGGTTGTGGGTCCACTATGATGATAGCTAAAGTTGAATCCCTCTGACACACATGGGGTTGTTTAATGAACATTGGGATTACACTTTAGGGTTTTAGGTCAGTGGTGAGACACACATTGATGTTACTATGGTCTCACAAGTAATATGGGTTCATTCCCTGTCGATATGTGGCATTTTGATGCTTCCTAAAACCATGTGAGTTAGATAGACCCATCCAAAGTGGATATTATCAAGGTGTTGTCAGTGAGTCCCTTTGACATAGATTCTCAAGGAAGATATGTGAGATGATGGGCATCAATGGTGGTTACATCATGAAATTTTGGAGACTCTTTTCCTATGATTATATGTGATATGGAGATAGACTTACAATATCATTAGGGATTATCAATCAAATAAAATATATGTATCCTATTTCAATACATACTCCTTCTATTTTTGTTTCTCTCCATCCAGGAGAGTCCAAGATGCATGGGGTATGCCAAATGATTTCAATATCTAGCTTCTCATTTTTGGATGTGTCTACACTATTGCTACTAGTTGAGAATACATTATTAGATGTTAAAATTATCATCTATTATAGATCATTGTATTTTGGATGAGATTTGTTCACTATTTTATTGGGTCGTGCAATACTCTTCTATTATACCTTTAAAATATAATGCTTCCCAAATCAATAGGATATCTAATACTCCTATGAGCCTTCATGTAATATTAATGATTATATTTATACTCACCCCTACTTGGGAATTTCCCACACATGGGGTTTCGTTGATGATTATAGAAATATTGATATTGTCCTTGTAAGAGATTAAGGACACATGGTGTCTGGAACGCATGTGGTGTTCATAGCATATGATCTACAAGCGCGGCTCTCTCAACTATTTTACATGTCCAATTGTTTTCTAGTTTTGTCTCATTTCTAGTAAAAGATGTATTTTTCCACTTTCAATATCAGTTTAATTTTCTATACATTTAGTTTTTTGATGTTGATGCATGACTAGATTTTGTTTTGGAGTAGTTTTGTATATTTTTTACATTTCCCTTCGCACTTTCTCATTGAGTGGGAATATTTTTTTTGTGACGGTTTTTAGGAAATGTATTTCCCATGTTTGATTTAAAATGAACACTTGTGACATCCTCAATTCTATAGAGGTGGCCTTGGGGTAGTTTCAGAACGAGCCCTGACATGGGTAGGGTTGATAAAAAAAGGTATCAGAGGTTGATTGAACCTAGGATGTTGTTCGAACAATTACATAAAATATCCGTGTTTGGGTTTAGGACAAAATTGTTAATGTGTTTCAAGATAGATTCTGAGGCTAGGGAATTCAGCGATGATGTGCTGGCCAACATTGCCAACAATAAATACCATCATTACCAAATTTTGACTCACGGTGCAGAGGAATTTGTGGTAAGGAACATTGGTAGATATATCTTATAAAATTATGTCCTAGAATATCCTTCTTGAGTTATTTCACGTTTATGGATCATATAAATATATATGTATATATATATATGTATGTGTGTATATATGATCAAATTTGACTATGGTTTCCCAAGATATAATTCATGATTCCTCCATGAAGATGACCAACCAGTATACCAACTCCAGTTCATAATGACAACCCTATGAGAGATAAGGCATATGTTTTGGATCCATCATATTATCTACTTTATTCCATGTAAATAGGTAGCATAACCTCCTCCTTTTGAGAAGTAGTTAGTCCTAGAATAGATGGATGAGGATATTCATATGCTAAGCGCACACTTTGAGTTATAGCGCTAGAGAATTTTGTGGTTCATGGGGATCCAGATCCCCATGTAGTTGAGGATTGTCAAGAGTTAGTGGTATACCACTCTATTAATTTTCAAATACAAATAGATTAGATGGTGGATATTAAAAACATTTTCTATGGAGTTGGTTGGAATTATTTGAGATAGTTTAATCAAATGTGTGGTGAATCAGTACTCTCCTGGGATAAATTACATCCGTTATTCCATGTGCAGTACTAACCCTCCACAATATACTAAATTTACACTATAGTAGTTTCTAGAACTTCAGAAAGGAGGTATGATAGTGGCTTAGTACATAACTGGGTCTGTAGTCCCTAAATGTTAATCATTGGATGGGATGGAAGATGGAAACTTCTGAGAATAAAATCTTTAATAGGGACATCAAATAGAGATCTGAGTCATTTTAGTTCCATTCTATATCCCAACCTATGTCGGAGGGCTAGAACAGAAATTGGTGGAGGGGATTTTTCTGTAATTGGAACTTATGTGATTTTTTTGGATATATACACGTAATAGAGGAGTCTTTTGTCATAGATGCAGAGATTAATTGGATGATCCATGATATATGTGTCCTTCCCATGACAAGACTCAAGAATATTATCTGGGATATGGTAGATAATGGGGGTTTCCTTGGTAGGGTTAGTGTAATTATTTTGATGGTTCAGGGAAAATGGGATAAGGATACTCGATCAGACATGATGATCTTTCTAGGATGATAGTAAACGAACTGCCCTAGAAGATATGATGCCATGATCAATATCTATTTTGTGGATATAGGGTTGTCCATAGGGACATTGATCTGGAAGTGGAATAATAAGAGTTTTGAATGGTGGATGACACTATGAGATCATTAATCCACTACCAGGTGGCCCACTTCTTGCTCATGGAGATAGTGATTGGTGCCACAAGCAGCTTTATGTTATATATGTCTATGATCTTGTAGTGCACAAAATGATAAATGTTATACTCAATGGATTTTCTACCATTTTTTTCTAACTTTTTAGACACTGTTTTTTGTAATCTTTTCTCACTACTTATATCATTATTATTTTCTAGGGGGAGTCAAGTCATTGGAGTAACACTATATTGGTGTTGTTATACGTATCTTTTAATGAATGATAAAGAGGGGTCCATCCCCCACCAAGAAGTTATCTTGTGATGTAAGGAAATTCATGAGTATGAGTAAGTTCCACCCAAACCAGCTTCTGTAAATGATTGGTGGATTTTTCTTTATGACTTGTGTGTTCAGGCCAGGTTTGTGAATTGGAGTGTCATAGATGGTCCAGTCATTTTTAGTGTATTTTTTCTTCTTGACCACCATTTTTCTTGATATTACAATAGTGGTTGTGGAATAATGTCTAGTTTGGGGTTTCTCTACATAGAATAGTGGAGATTTCTTTTGAGGTATTCCATGTGCATTATTTTACTAGATTCTTCTGATTTTATGACTTTACTCTCCTACTTTATTCATTGATACCTTTGAATGATCAACATCTACATTTATATGGTAGTTATCAAGTTGTGGTCATGGTTATAGAGACCCCATGAAAATAACTTCACCACTCAGTACATAGATCTGGTAGTGGTAGCTTTATCATTGAGGATATTGAGGTGCTAGATATAGGGGGAACACTTTTTGGTGTATTAATACCACCAGTGTCTCTTGTACATCTTCACTATGAGAGACATGAATCATAGGTGGAGATTGTAATTAAAATTATTGTAAGAATATGAATTAGATATAGTTTATACTATATGTAAGGGAACCCTTGTAGATGATTTCCTTAGTTGATTGCCCTTGGGTCACCATGTGTAGGATGATTTATAGTAGTTAGTTTCTTGACAGCTAGCACTAGTAGAGCATGAGTGTATAGTTTCCATCCAGTCGATGTCTTAGCCACATTTTCTTCTAGATAAAGTGATAGAGTCCCATATGTGTGAAATTGACTGTGAAACAATGAGAGAGTAGATATCCATAGGCGATGCACCAAATGGATATTTTGAAGTAGGTAATCATGATACCTTGTCATTTCGACATGGTGGTTTTGGTTATGATATTGTAGGAGGTGGGGAGAGTTTTCCAAAAATCTCCATTAGTGGTACATCCTAGTCTAGAGACGATGTACATGAGTCATCAATGGAAATGTGTCCTTGACATTGACTTATAACTTATATGTATGAGAATAAAGTGCACTATGTATGGATGAATATTATCAGCTTCATGAAATCCCATAGTGGAATTTGGATATCATATACATGGACTTTATCCTAGGGCTTCTACATATGATGATGGCCCATGACACCAAATATGTTATTTTAGATCGACTGATGAATTTGTTGCACATCATTCTTGTTATGGTACAGATTTTGGGTAGTGGTTGCGGAAGATGTACGTACAAGAGATCATCCACCATTATGGGTCACCATTGTCATTTTTCTCAAATCATGTCAAATGGTTTACATCATGATTGTGGAGAGGCATGTAAGAGGAATTTGGGACCCAACTGCAGATGAGTACATCCATTCACCCCCATACCGATTGAAAGACCAAGCACACTATCCAAGTGATGGAGGATATGATGAGATCTGGCGTGTTAGATTTCTCCCTGGGAGAAATGATTTCCCCAATGATCATCAAGCCATTAGTTATCTTTTTTAGGGTTTTCATGGTCCATTTATGTCATTCCATATCCCCAATGTTGGAACCGGAGGACGAAATTTACCACATGCAATAGTTGAGGAGATGCATGCATATTTTACTATGCACATCATTTTTTAGAGAGGACCTTATGTTTAGGGATTGTATCCATTGGTTGCATGTTTTGGCAGAACAGAAACATGTATGGGTGTTTTTATGAGTTGGACATCCATGTGTGAGCTTGGTATCCCGACGTTTCTTCCCGAGTATTGCATTTTGGAGATGAAATTTATTAATAGGTAATGATGTAGAGACATAGTTTTCTCCTTGAAATAACTTGAAATAGTTACAAATATATTTCATGATCTAGGTGTTGATACAATGTATGATTATGAGGCCTAGTTTTTGTAGTATAAAATTTATAAATATATTATGTATTTTAATACTATAACTATGATGTATACATGATATCACTCAAAAAGTTACTCGGATCCAAAAATTGTGGGAATGGTTGAGTCTAGAGCATGTCGTTTAGCCTACGTATGGTATATCTTTTTTGGGCACATAACATCGGTGAAATATGATATCTATGACGTAACTATAAATAAAATCATAAATTAATATTATTTTATTAATATTATCCTCCTGATAACAAATAAACATGGATTAAAAATGGATTTTAAAGAGAACTATTGAGTATAAAGAATGGTGTTTACCATAGGGGAAACTATAGGTTAGATGGTTCAAGTGGTTTAGATTTATTGACTACTTAAATATTACTATAACTAAGATTATAGATAAATGTGTTATGGTTATCTCATTTCTCTTGCTGATGTTGGAGCTCTGGCCATCTTATTTTTACAGTGATTCGATGTTCGAACTTAATAATAATGTGATGAAAATCCAGGTGATAGTACACCGTATCAAAGAAAACAAAACATTAGATCCAAACTCTTGGTAGGATTTATTTTTCATATTCTACAGCTACCCGAATGAACCATTTGTTGTCTATTTCAATTTTTTTTTCAACACAATACTTTTTAATCATTTTTTGATGGACAAACTAATAATGAACGTCAACTATTTGGATTATAGGGATCCAAATCATTTTATTTTTCATCATTATTGAATGATTAATATTTTACATGTCCTGAAAACCTCTGAACATGGAGAAAGTCACATATCTATTATCCTCTCAACACGAGGATTCCTGATCTATTTTCATATTAAAGTTTCAGGTGTTAGAAGAGTTGTGGTGGCGAGTGAAAGATGTACCATCATTTCAACAAGTTGAAATGTGGTCAAAACATTCTACACAACACATGATAGTGTAGATCATGATCACATTATTCTAGATCTAGTGTTAAATTAAGTTTTTGGACCAATAGAATAGTCCTAGTGGTCCATATATGGATGTGAAAGTGTGACTATGGTGAGGTGGATTTAGTAATGTAGTGGCATGACAGTTTAGGGGATACTTCAAAGGGATGATGGTAGTGGTCTGGTAGGGGTGGATTGGCCAGAAGAGTGGGTTGGACCTGCCAAAATGGGTCAGTCCAAATATTCATTGGGTTGAGGGTGTTTTAAACCCTTTTAACCCTCAATATGGGTGTATGATTTGCATGTTATTTACAAAAATGTATAACTAGCTACGAAGATGACCTTTTTAGTTATTTTAGGATTTTTATAATTCATGATTGAGGATTAGTTTCTTCAAATTTACGATAATAATAATAATAATAATAATAATAATATAACTATTATTATTTGGGAAACATTTATCAGACTGTATGTTGACATTCAACGTCTGATTGATGTGTCATATGAGGTGTTGTGATCCTAGATTTGAGGCATAATTTTCAAGACTAATTTAGAACTCATAATTTGAATAATATGTGTGGGCCCCGTGTGGGCCGTTTTAGTTGTTTACAATGAAATATAGCATCTTCACTGGGTATCCATTTGGTGTGAATGAATATCCAATATTGTGTGATTTTCTATGAGGGTCGTAATAGAGAAATACAATTGATGTGTTTTGAGATAATGGGATTGGTCTCTTGAAGCACATTGTGAAATGTTTTGAACTGATTTTTCATCACTAGAAGTCTGATCTGAGTGAGTGAATAGATGACCATGTGTGTTTTTTGACATGGATTATAATAGTGTAATCCATTAGATTATTGGTCTACTTTTTAATAGTAATTTTAGTTAAATGGAAATTTCACACTTTAGATCAAACAATGATATTTTTGTGCTCTTCAGCAATTTTCCCAAAGGGTCAATGTATTCTGGGAGTACAATGGAACTACTGGGGAATAATTGTTCATATTTTAGTACCAGATTATGGCTAGGAACATGTACAAAAGATGTGTTGCGGACACAAGTCTTCTGGGGAAGATTCATTTTGTGTATGGCACTTTGAATCTTTTATATCTCATATATCCTTCACAGAGACTGGAATTTAATCATGGATGTAGCCTTTCCTGAGGTATTTTCAATGTAAAATGTGTTGATTCCCTCCTTAGTTAATTTTACGATACAATGTCAGAGGATTTTTATGTAACGCCTATTCTGGCGATGTCAGATAATCATAGTGATTAGGAACTAGAATATCTATCCTTTCAAAGTGGTCACATACAATATAGATGTACAATGTAGATTCATGATACATTGCATGTGGATTCCCCCTAACTAGTATGGAGTGTGGCCTCTATTATCTGTGGTGTAATTCCCCATCAACAGGGGTGTGAGACCTCTATAACTACTATGAGAGTGGAATCAGAATTATGCACTAGGAAAGGGGTCCTCTATGACTACAATGAGAGTGGAACCCCTAATGAAAAAAATGTGTGTCTACTTTTCAATAATAACATTGGAATCCCCCATCTACATGGGTGAGGGTACTATATTAGTAACATCCTAGTCGAATACATCAATCCCATAAGGTTGCGGTCCTCTTTGAAAATGAGTAGAATCCACTATACGTTGAAGGGGGTGGGTCCTCTATGGTGAATATTAAAGTAGAATACCCATAAACCACTAGGGTGTGGGTAATATAAATTTTATTTACTCTTTTAATCTACATTTAACTGGAGAGAAAATATTTTATGTTACATTAGACTCATGAGTTAGAGGGGTTCGTTGCCCAACATGTCGCATCCTTGTGACATGACCTAAAATAGTGCATGAGATATAGACCCACAAAAATTTTATAGTATCAGTTTGTGGACATTAAGTCCAATTTATTCTCATGTTCATGAATGATGTGATGGATGCTGGGAAGCATTGGTGGTTACATCAGTAACTATTGGAAACTCGTTTACTGGGATGAGTAATCACATGGAGATCCTCTCATACACTCTTCTGAGATTCATTGACAGAACACATATATTTATCCTATTTTAGTACCAACTACTTTTTTTGGTTACACTATTTTTAGGAGAGGCAAATAAATTTGGTGTACGTCAAATTCATTTTTTATAGCTTCTTAGTATTGGGCGAGTCTGTTATCCCAATATAGGTAGTGAATAATTGATAATAAGATCATCTTTTTACAGTTTCTAGATTCATGTGTTTTGGATGAGTTTACATTACTATGTTGTTGGGACGACCTATTATATTTTAATGTTCTATGGTTTATATACTAATCCTTTATTCATTACATCTTTTTCTACTCCATCGAGTATTTAGGGAATCCTACTATGTATTTTCATATTCACCCATACATGGTCATTGTCTGTAATAAGTGTTCCCTTGTAGATGATAGAAAACGTGATCATGAAATCCGAGGAAATTAGGGATAAAAGGGGATTGGACCACATGCAGTGGCCTTATCTTGGGATATTGGAGTGGGGATCTCTCAGATTTTTTATTTTACAACTTATTACAGTGTTGTGGAACTATCTTTGTTTGGAATGTATTATTTACCTTTCCCATTTTGTTTACTTTTGTAAACTTATACTATTTAGAGGTTGATGCATTTTTGGTTTCATTTCATTAGTTGTTTTGTATCTTCTTTTCCTTTCCATAATGACTTTTTCATTGAGTGGGATAGGTTTTTGTGTACAAGTTAATAGTAAATGGCCACCCTATGTTTTTTTCATTCAGAGAGTATCTTCACCCCTGGCCTATGGTGGTGGGCTTGTGTATTTTTGGCTTGAGCTCTAGCATGGGTCTAGTAACGAGACATTTACTTCTAAAATATTCTTATGATAAACTGGGGAGTAAATGAATATTGGGATGAGAAAAAATACGATTAAGGATTTAAATATTGAAAACATCCAGTGAAAATTGTTTTGAAGACATAATAAGATCACATTAAAAAGAAGGGAACATGAATAATCATGTATAATCATAACAAATATAACATGGGTTCATGTAAACAAGGAATCAACGGAATGAGTAAAAAACATAACAAATTAAATAAAAATGAGTGATGGATAACTCAATCGACCATATATCACTATGGTGAATGAGTCTAGGATAATATATAGTACCATTTAACATGGAAGAACAAGTCTCATATTGGTATTAGTTCAAATCCACGACCCAAAAGTTCATCTTGAGAGAATAAACATTACCCAGTTCATTGGAGCACTATCTGGGATCACACATCATAACATGATTTAGGAATATGTGTGTCACATTAATAATCATACATAAGTAATAAATATAATAGTTACCCATGTTATGAAAATGGTATTGAAATCATGTCATTGGACATAAAATTGGTGTATTATAATGGTGTCCAATATATAATGGATTTAAATACTGAATAATAATTCATAACATAAAATATTCATATATAATGATAAATTATTTTAAAAAAATGAAAAAAGTTAAAAATTGTGTTTAATAATCATTGGATATGTTCCAATTTAGTGTGGACTACGGGAAAATTTAAATGATTCATTAAAATGGAAAATGAATAATTGATTGTGTAGAAATATAAATGAAAAAAAATGTTTTAATTGATAATAATAATTATTTTTAAAAAATAATAATGTATTAAGATATGTTATGGTTTGAACATGAACATGGATAAGAAATCAGGATGTTCCTCTTAATCTGGTTTTCTTATCACGAGAATTCATTATGTGAACATTATAAATAATGTATTTTACAATAAAAGAAACAATAATTGATCTAGAGAAACTTTTTTGGAACAGGGAAAAATAATTATTGAGTATTTAAAAAAATATATCAGGAATTATATAGGTGTAATATGAAATAAAATGTAACCTGATGGATAAATGGGTGTTATGAAAGAATGCATTACCTTATGTCAGACAATATTCATTACATGTACTAAATGGTTAAAATAATAAAATTAAATCCATTAATTAGTTAATTATGAACCTTTTATACATGTATTTTATTTATTATAATATAATTATGATCATTTATGGCCATTTTGATGAGTTATAAGATATAATTTTCTCATTCATGATATTTTATTTCCTTGGATTTCATGATCGGTTCACTTGTATAGCTGTATGGTAGATCCTTTAAAATGACAATAATTATCAAAAATAGAAATTATTTGTTATTATTCAACTACCATAATTTTAAATGATATTATATGTTTATTTTATATCATATAGAGGATGATTCATTAGAAAAAACGTTAATCATAACTATTTATATTATTTTTAGGTTTTTTCGATAATCATGAACTATTTTTCTATATTCATTAATATTATGTATATATACTTGTTAAAAAATAGCTAATATGTTGTATTATAAGTATTATAATATATTTCATCCCTTATAATGGTTATATGAGAATCCATGATGGAGGAACATAAAAATAAAAAATTCTCATTCATGATGTCGGTAAATCAATCCATCGCATACAATGTTTTCATTTTTATAAAAAAAGATAGAGATAAGATAATATTTTATGAATATACAAATAGTTTAATAAAATTTTAGTATATAATAGATAATATAAGGCCCTAGCCTTATACCTTACTTAATATTGAATTAAATGAATAATTCCCATTGAGGATCTTTTCAGGTTTAGAGTTTTAGATAATTACATCATAAATAATGAATTACATTCCACATTTAAACAAAGTGGTTAAATAAAAGATAGTATTAGTTTTTTCCCATCAACGGAAACATATTTAAAATAAAAAAAGGATTATTTCTTGACACTTCCTTGACACTATTATCATATCATGAACCTTTCCATTGACCTGTGAAAAACATTTCAAATACATGGGATGAGCATAAAAAGCTCAGTAAGGGATATAAAACTCTTCGTATAAAAAGATTCATTTTGGATAAATGTAAAAGTAAAAGGGGTTTATACACCGTATAAAAGTATGTTGTTATAAAACAAAATATGCCTCAATGAAAGGAGATTGAGACGAAGTCCCATAGAAAGACGGTATCATTGGATTAAGGATAAACCAATTACATAATTATGTGTGACAAGTGAATACACCAAATATAAGAGGATATTAATTGTAAAACAATCAGAGTACATTCACACATATTCATAGAACCACATATTCCAAGAGTACAAGTTTATCCCAAAGAATCAAAATTGGGTAAAGAAGTTTCCTTGCAAAAAATCGACAGCCTAACGGCGTCACTTCAAAATTCAAAAAAAGCGTTGATGAGAGATAAAAAGGGTATATCATCACTTAGACATAAAATTTGCATCAATAAGGATATATAATAACATATAACAACATAATAGTATGTGAATTAAAAGACATAACAAATGAATTCTTTTAAAAAGAGGAGGTTGAAAGGTTCCCTTACCGACTTGGTTAACTTTCGAAACGTACACCCATTGAAGAAGGGTTATACAATGAATATGTAAATAACCATAAATGAAATTATATTACACAAACTATATAATAATGGTAAAACATACACCACTCAACTGAAATTGTGTCAAATGTACCATAAATCTAACGGGACTAAAAGTGAGATTAAAAATCCCTTACGAAAACTCGGCATCCTAACGGCGCCACTTAAAACTTCCAAAAATGGATTGATGAGATCAAATAGGGTCTATCATCATTTTAAAATAAAATTTACATCATGTGTAATATAAAAGACATCCCCCATCATAACAAAGAGTAGCTTAAAAGAAGTGACATAAAGGAGAGTACTTAAAAAGAAAGAGAGGAGTATGATCACTTACCTCGTGTCCGACATGACTCGATCGTTCTTTAATCTCCTGAATAATATAATTTGGTCAATTTATAATTTCTTAAGGACATAATTTAAATATTATTATTCAGTTAATATCACATATTATAATAATATAATAATTGGTTAATAAAGTATGTTCATATCAGACGTTTTTGTCGATGTTCGGTACATGAGTAAAAACCGAACTTGTTGGAAAAGAATTTTCCATGTAGTTATAGGTACATCATATCCAGAATAGTATATATGTTTTAAATATCATATATATCTATTATATATTCATTTTATACTATTCCATATCATTTGGAGATAAAAAATTAAAAGCACCGTTCATGGAGACGGTAGGCCGTACGTACGCATGAACGCTACTTTAATTTTTTGACATATTAATTGAATTAAAAAAAAAATAGAGATATATATATTATAATTCCAGAATTATATAAATCATTTAGATGTAATATATTACATATATATCCATTATATATATGTTCTAATAACAGTACATAACATTTGGAGATAAGAAATGAAATGTATCGTTCATGGAGACGGTAAGCCGTACGTATGCATGAACGCCACTTTCATTTATTTTTTTTGTATTCAGTGGAATTAAATAATAATGATATAAAGGTATATTGTAATTAAATTAGGATATCATATGTAAAACCATTAATTACATCCTTTATACCTTCCACATATGGCATTAACGAAACAAATCACTTTGAGGGGGTGGTAGTCCACACTTCCTAAAATGAAGATATCGCGTTTACCCATTATGGAAACCATAAAGGTATGCCATAAAAGAAAAATACATAAGCTTAAGGAAAACATAAACATATTATATATCATATATAAATATAGTGACATCATAATGGCCACCTTTGAAGGTGTTAGAATAATATTGAACAATCATCATTTTGTGAGGCAGTAATTCGCCACCCACAGAAACAGTATGTTATTTTACCATTAGACGGAGGTGTGTGAAAGTGTAGATCTAATAATTTTTATAACAACATCCTATTATATTTAAGATACTGGTTTTGTTACAAAGAATTTAATAAAAAGATTTTATGGGTTTGGAGAAGAAAAATAAAACAAAAAACACAAGGGAAGACATTACCTTTAAATCGGATAACTCTCTTTGATTTGAGCTCAAAGGATTCCTTGGAAAGGGTTAAGCCCAAAGTGAGGCTTCAATGATGAAGAGAGGGATGTTGATAGATGAAATGGGCAGGGTATGGCCGCGCCAAAGGCTTGATATGTGTGTGTAAGGTGGTAGAGGTGGGGGCCTTTTATAAGAGGAGAGGAGGGGCACTCTTGGAAAGTTATAAAATATTACTTTATTATAAAATGATTTTCAGATATAAAAGGTCAAAAAAGGATATAATTCTTGGATAAGGTTATAATTTTTTTAAATCAACCCATACAATAGGATTGTGACAAGTTTAAGATTTATATTTCACAATCTCTTCTCATTTAATTTAAATCATTCATTTATGAGGTAATCACTGCATCATCACAGTGTCATAAATAAATTAGTTTATTTAATATCTAAAAATTATAAAAAAATATCATCATTTAGGAAATATTTTTATCTTTATAATTAATATTTGTAGTAAAAAATATGACTTGTATAACCCCATCTAAAAATTGTTTTAGTAAAACAACACATGTTTGTGACATTTTAATTTTAACTTTAAATAAAATGGTATTAATTTCATTTTCCAAGGAAAGTGGCTCCATGGGGTACCCAAGTTGACCCATGGGTTTTCATGGTCGACCATGACTCATACAATGAGGGTAGGACATGTGTATAGTTAATTTCATATTATTAAAACATTATTTTTACCATAAACTACACTAATTACCTCTAATCACGATTAAAACATAAAAGTTACTATTCACCAAAAAAAATTATTTTAATCCCATTGAATCACATTTTACTTCTTAATTATAACCATGTATGTCGGATTTTTGAAATTAAAAACACAGAGGTCATAAAATTTCTTTTAAATGAAAAATTAGTTTTTTAAGTACCACTTAGTGGTTTCACTATTCATAAAAAACTGAAGTTTTGTAGAAAAATACCAAACATTCACACTAAGATATATTTGATATTCCGAATTCAAAAATTATGTCTATTTTAAAAAATTCATAACATATATGTTACATTAATTAATTCCCACTGTCAGAGCAAATAGCTTGTTTTTATGAAACAATAAGGATCAAAAGTTTGACACTACTTTAAGTCGAATTTCAAGATGAAATTAATTCCAAAGACCACTATTGGATTAAATGGTAAAAATATGTTATAATTTCACTTTAAAAAAAATTCAAAATATAATATAATAACATAAATAAATTTGATTAAAAATACGGTTTGAATTAAAATACAACAAATTTCACTATTCATTAAAAAAATGAACTTTATCGAAAATATACCAAAAATTTATAGAAAGTAAATTTTGATTTCCCGATTATAAATAAGAATTTTATATTGTCAAATATAACACATAAAATTTTCAAAAAGTGTATTTAAAAGAGAATCTCCATCAAAAGGCGGTTAATCGACCTTTTAAAGAATATTAGATTGTTTACGCTTAAAATCGGATTCATTCTCATTTTTAATCCGTTAACATTTATTGTAAAAAGTAAAAATATTTGACAAACATATATAATCATTTTTTAGTTAGTTTTGTTCATTACCACCATTACAATGGCTAGGCGTTGACAATAATTTAAAATAATAGTGTTTTATTATTAGAGTGCCACGTAAGATTTCCAAGAAACTCGTTGTTGCGTATTGGGTATGCCATCGAGCATAGCGTCCCCTTAAAAGTTATATTAATATTTTATTCACAAATATAGATAAATGTCAAAATGTCATATTCATTATTTACCTAGGGTGTTACAGATAATGATGTTACCACTAAACTATATTATAGGGATTTCAGGGTAGAAAAAGAAAATGAATGCTATTGAAATGAAATTAAAAAATTGAATGATTATTTCACCACATGAAAATCATCATCTTGATAATATTCTTAGAGAAATTGGGATTTATATTTTCTATAGATCATTGGATCCCTGATGTTGGGTGAGAGCCATGGGATTTGATTTCGATGAATTCAGAAAATATTCATGTATCCGTAGGTGTGAGGAGAATGGGATGTGAGTGGCGATATCTATAGTTGGATGAGAGGAGTGCATTTGATAATTTAGTTAATTTGTTTATTATTTGAATCATGACTATCAATTCTACAGATTTTTATTACTACATATATTATCATGTGCATATAATTTCATAAAAAAATTTCTTATATCATACCTGTCTCAATCGTTCATGTATTAATCATATTCCTTGTATTTTTATTTCTGTTCATTATTCACTAAAATAATTTTTTTAGAAAAATCCCATAAAATCACCTTCAAATAAATTTTATTTTTAGATTTAGAAAATGAATTCCATTTTATGAAAATAATTTTCTAAATCTGTAAAATATATATTTTATTCGAAATCATCATTTATTGGAAAAATACCAATTTTAAAATTATAACTTTTTTTATAACACTTTGAAATGATATTTAATTTCTTATAAAATTACCATATAATCAAAATAAAACAAAATATTAATATATTAATATATTTTATAAAAAATAAAATTTAATTTAAATCACTATAATAGAGAATTATATTAAATTAAAAATTTCAATTTCATCGAAATTCTAACACATAATTTACCAATTTCAACCATTTATTAACAAATTCCAAGAAAAAATATAACATGTTTTCATTTCAAAACAGCAATATTTTTTCTATAGATTCATTGATCATGTTACTTTTCTATTGGATAAATTATATTCATAATGGTCACATTAAAATTGCATTTTTCATGTTCCTTATTTTATATTAATACGTATTATTTAATTCATTATTGATTTATATAGTTCATATTGTGTAATTTATGAAATTTTATTTTATTTATACAGTATTACATTTTTATAAATGGAAATTTCCACTGATAAATTTTTGTTTTGTTACATTCACCCTCGCTATGAAATTTATTCCATGAAATGTTGTTTCAATTTATAGGATGAAAGCAAGTGATGGTACTTCTCAGTAATTTTTTCATATCATTCCCATGTCTCATTTTTAGATATATGGTTCGTCAAAAATAATTTGACTATGTGAGTAGTCTTGTTAATTATATTTTTATCTTTACAGTAATTTATCTCAATATTCTTATATTCATAACAAATTTCATTTTCCAATTATAGAACCTCTGATTTTAGTTTATTTGTGTAATGACCCGTAAATTTAAAGGAAATTTATTTCTTCATTTTCTTTGGAATTTTACATGAACGCAGTTTCTGACAGCACCTGATTCCAAGGCCCAGTGTGCCCGAAATCATTTTTCAATGTTGGGCTCGGGTACGTTCAGTGAACGAACGAGCGGGTTTTTATAACTTTTGAACCGGTGCTCAGAATCGAATTCCGAGGGTACCTATGGAATCGAAACGCCGATATTTACTAAGAAACGCCTCTTTCGGAGTTGCGTTTGCTCGGGTGTGGTTTTTAAATTTTTGGTCTTTTTGATAAGAAATAAAATAATGTGGTACGAAAAACATTATTTTATTTCACTTATAGCCGTTTAAACCACTTAAAGCTGCTTATGCTAAGCTGAAGTGGAACCCAAAATATCCTACCCTCTTGGTAGGATATTTCAGAGGTGGGGCCCGCACGAGCCCCACCGTTTCTTTTCTGCTAAGTAACGCACCTGTGAAAACCCTTTTAAATAATGTGGTACGAAAAACATTATTTTATTTCACTTAAAGCCGTTTAAGCCACTTAAAGATGCTTAAGCTAAGCTGAAGTGGAACCCAAAATATCCTACCCTCTTGGTAGGATATTTCTGTGGTGGGGCCCGCACGAGCCCCACCGTTTCTTTTCTGCTAAGTAACGCACCTGCGAAAACCCTTTTAAATGATAGTCAACTGGGGCGTTTCATTAACTATTAAATGCTCCTATTAATTTGGCGGTTATGTTCGTTGAAATTAATTCTATGAATTAATTTTGTTCGTTTCTTAACACATTTTCAATTTGTTGGCATGTTAATAAAATAAGGCCAACACACCTTCTTCTTGAATGTTGTGTTAAACCATTGGAGAATCTCTAAAGATCTTCCTCCCCCTTCGCGGATAATGTGAAGAACACGAAGAACGCGAAGAACGCCGGCCTCCGACGAAGGGCGACGAAGAACGCCCGACCCCCAGAGATCGACGTGACGCAGACGCTTCTTCCGCGATGTTCTTTCCCCGCGACAAATCTTCGATTGTCTGTTGAGGTAAGAGATTGCGGTCCTTTAAATTCCTTTGTGGTTTTTATCCTAAACATGTATTTAATTGTTATAATTAAATCGGTGTGTTTCTTTAACCCTCAGAGATCGTCGACGTGACGCCATTCCGCGACGATGCGACGCCCTTCCGCGATGCGACGATCACCTCCTACCACGACGATCAATTCCGCGTAAAACGCACGATCGGCGACTACAACGAGGTAGGGATTTTATTTTAAAATAATATTTTATTACCGTAGTTGTTTCCTCCTAAAACAAAGATCCCGGGATCAATGTGCAATTTTAATTTATTAAAATTGCATCTTGTTATGATTTCACGTGTTGATCATTATTTCCCGATTGTTATCACCTACCGCGGAGGGTGCAGGACAAACAAACACGGCTCGACAACCCTATGCAGTTCTTCGTTGATGTGTGAAATGGCGGACGATGACAAAATGGGCCGCAGAGACAATTTTTTGATTCTGCAGTGAAGAACGGGACCCGGGAGGAGCTATGGCACAGACGGAAGTGGAATCGGACCACCAGAGCAACTCTGGTGCCCCGCGGAATCCACCGGCGGCGCCGGCGGCCGGAGGCGGCGGCGTCTGACCAGACCCACGACCATGCGGGTCAAGCGAGACACGGGATGCGGCTTTTCCGCGTTTGCTGACCAAGCGCGTCCCCATGCGGGGCGGCGGCTTCTCTTCCGGCGGGGACAACACACCCTGCGGTTCCCTCACTCGGCCGCTCAGCCGAGCCGAGCCGAGCCGACCCGCCGGGCCAGGTCATGCCCAGGCCGGACCAGGTCGCGCCCAACCGGTTCAAACCCGGACCCGGGTCGGGTCGACCCGGTTCGAGCCGACCCAGGGGGGTGGGGCCGGGTCGGTCCAGGCCCATAACCCCCGTCTCCGGACGCTTTCGGTCTTTTTCTCATAACATGAGCTAGGGGCCTCCGAACGACGCACCATCAGCGGCGATGCGATCCTTGGATCAAGATAATCGTTTCGGTGTATCACAGTCAAGGTTTCGTAATACATTGGGTTCGGCCGGGTTGGTTCGTACACGAAACCATCTGGGCTCTCAGAGCGGAAACGCTCATATCTTGAGCTTCAGACGTCTGATTGACATGCCGTCGATTTTTTTGTTTTCCTCTAAGAGAGATGGATATTTTGTCTTACCCCTCCCGAGGTTTGGACGCAGGTGGAGTACAGTTGTGTTGGTTTTTCCTTGAAAACCAACCGGGCCCCTGGGACGAAAAAGCCAATAACTCTCAGACCGGGCGTCCGATTGACGCGTCATCTGCGACGTTGATTTCCTGTTGGATACAGAACATTTGGATACATCAAATCTGGACAATGTGTCAGTTGATGTATCAGCCTCTTGGCTCGTGGAGCGGACCCTCCCGAACGAGCTTGCTGTGTACGGGAACCCTAGAGCTGGTTGCGGCTGCTACTCTAATGACGACGACTGTGCAGAGATCCTCAGAGGATTCGATGGAGACGACTACAGCACTTAGCGATCATTTGTGGGCCAGCGCCTACAGATCCTGTGTGGGTCCAATCCTGTGTGGGTCTTTGCGGGGGTTAGTTACCTATCGATCCTTTGTGGGTCATATCCTTTGTGGGTCATTGTGTGGGTTAGTACCTATCGATCCTTTGTGGGTCCGACGGCTTAGATGGATCAGTGATCATCTCTATCGTCATTTAGAAGAAGTATACCTGTATGAGATGAAACCATGTTTTGCTTTCCATTGTGGATTGTGTTGTGCTATCCTGTGTGGATTTACGTTTTCTTTCCTTTGTGGATTGTGTTGTGCTATCCTGTGTGGATTTACGTTATGCTTTCCTTTGTGGATTGTGTTGTGCTATCCTGTGTGGATTTACGTTTTGCTTTCCTGTGTGGACTGGTTTGTACTTGAGCTCGGATGTTGGAGCTGAGCGGGGATTGATGACTTAGTTATATGTATGGGCATATACCTAAGTAGTGTCGGATGCTACATCGTGATTGTATCTTTCCTTTGTGGATTATACTTTGTGGATTCTGGGTGACTTTCGGGGGTCTCGGGGTCCCTACTGAGTAGCTTATACTCACCCCTACACTGGCTATGCCCGCACTACGTTGTGTTGGTTGCAGACGACGGACAACACTGATCGTGTTGGAGGCTTGCAGAGCCGGACGGTACCTGGAGGTGGACCACTGGGTGGGACGTACTCGGAGCGGTCGGCTGGACCCACGGAACATTGGAGGCTATCTGTACCCACCCTTCAGGTGGGACTCCCAGAGGAAGGCTCGACGATGCGGATTTTTCTTTCAGTTGTTGTTTTTCCCTTTTCAGTTGTACTTTACAGTTGGGCTTGTATTTCCGTCCCCCTTTACATTTTCTGCACTTAATGTTGTACCAGTTTTTATATAGTGTTTACTTCTTTCTCTTGATTACTCTGTAGTGCTTGTTTACTTTACAAAGGCAATGACTTCCCTTTTTATTAGGATTTATGCCTTGGTGCTAGTCACCAGCCCCTGGCCTATGGAAGGCGGTCTTGGGGTAGTCACGGCACGGGCCCCGAGGATGGTTCGTGAAAAATTAGTATCAAAGGAGTTCGGTTCTACCGAAAACTCTGATCTTTATTCTATGTGAAGCAATAGTGTTAAGCGTATTAAATGTGGTTATCAGTCTAGAGAGCCCAGTTTTTGTGCAGCGGCCGATGTATCCGTACACCAGGACCCTGAATTCTGATTTCCGACTTAATGCATGAAAACATTGATTGCATGTGTGTTTCAAGTTTTCTTTGTGATTACATTGTATCATCTCACCAGGTATACTGTTCTGACCGTGGCGCACCTGTTTCCTTTTTAGGATGGCCCCACGACGGCAGCCAGATAGGGTTCCGAGAGTCGTACGTGACGACAGCCCATCGAGTGACGAGGCCTCGGTACAAGGCCCTTTGACAGCAGAGGCACCGGAGGTACCTCTACGCGCCGAGCCACCGATGCTTCCAGCACCAGCCGCTGAAGATGCACGTCGCCTCATTTAACTTCATGAGTTCCAGTGCCAGCGACCGCCCAGGTTCCGTGGGGAGACGGATCACCAGGCAGCCGAGGACTGGCTGGAGGCAGTTGTACGAGTTTTCAAGCTTGTGAGGACACCAGCAGACCTCATGGTGATCCTCTCAGTGAGCCTACTGCACGCATCAGCAGGCCGATGATGGAGCTTGATTCTCTAGGTGCACGATGAGGCATCACTCCTTTGGAAATACTTTGATGGCCTCTTCCGCTCAGTGTTTGTCCTGACCACCCACCGTGCGGTGCGCATCCAGGAGCTTCTTCAGCTGCAGCAGGGCAGCTTGACAGTCTCCTAGTACTCGGCGAGATTTACCGATCTCTCTCACTACTCGACATACATGGTACGGGACCCATTCTTCTGGGCCCAGACCTTTGAGTAGGGTTTGAGACACGAGATCATGGAATCGCGGATCTCCCTCAGCATTCCGACTCAGGCAGGAGTACTGCAGCGAGCTCTTTTGATCGAGAGCTTCCTTGATGAGCCTTCATCAATAGTGAGACTTACCGCAGGGTGGCCGGTAGCAGAGTCTTCCACAGCAGGCATCCGACAGATGACTCAGGGGTCTAGGCAGACCAGCCCCTCAGGTAGATGACCTCAGGACACTGGCTCAGGAGTGCAGGGAACAAAGCACGGAGCCAGTCTTTCGAGAGGCCGGCAGTGCTACTCATGCGGCGGGCAGGGCCACATGGCTCTTGATTTCCCGACCCGCCGTGCCGAGGAGCAGCAGATGGTTGAGGGACCACCGAGGCAGAGACAGAGGGTCGACCGTGGCAGTCCGTAGGGAGAAGGTGGACGAGGTAGAGGAGCTAATCGTGCAGCAGTTGGTGGGAAACGCTTTGAGGCTTTACCAACACCACCACCAGGAGGTCCACCCCGGCCTCAAGGAGATGGCAGGCAGAGACAGGCACAGCTCCAGGCAGCAGAGGCCTGCGACCACAGCGCGCCCGAGATGATTCGAGGTACGATATGTTTCTATTACACCCTTACTACAGTTCTTATAGACACAGGAGCGAGTCACTCTTTCATAGCCGCTGCCCCTGTTCAGAGCTCGGAGATTCCGACAAAGCCGTTGGCTCGATCCTTACGGCTGGAGACTCCTACGGGAGCAGACTCGAGGATTACGCACTGGTGCCGGCAGTGTGAGCTTACTCTAGGAGGCGAGAGCTTCGGCTGGGATCTTCTTGTAGCGGTGTTGAGGCCTTACGACGTCATATTGGGCATGTATTGTCTATCTACACTCCATGCATAGATTGACTGTATTAGGCACAAGGTGTGATATGTATACACCGACGGGAGTAGGTTCACCTTCACCGGCGAGAAGGGAGCCTTCACAGCACAGGATGGACTTCCCTAGAGGAGAGGACAACGCATCACTCATAAGTTGGCTAGCCTCATCCTAGGAGCAGTTGACGTATGGAGTCCTAGTTTTCCTGAAGTGGTGGATCAGTATGCGGAAGTCTTTACTGACGACGTTCTAGGGCTACCTCCTCGCAGGGAGGTAGAGTTTTATATTGATATATACCCCGGGACAGCCCCGATATCCACTCCAGCATATCGGATGGCCTCTGCTGAGCTTCGAGAGCTACGGGTGCAGTTGGAGGACTTGTAGGGCAAGGGATTCATCTGACCCAGTGTTTCACCCTGGGCTTCCATGATATTGTTCGCCAAGAAGGCGGACGGGAGCATGCAATTGTGTGTCGACTATCATCACCTGAACCAGGTGACAGTGAGGAACAAGTATCCGTTACCGAGGATTGATTACCTCTTCGATCAGCTCAAGGGAGCACGGTGGTTCTAGAAGATAGACCTCAGGTCAGGCTATCATCAGCTCAGAGTTCGAGACGAGGACATGTAGAAGACGACCTTCAGGTGTCGGTATGGCCACTATGAGTTCTTGGTTATCCCATTCGGCATATCCAATGATCCAACAGTGTTCATGGGCCTCATGGAAATGATCTTTCAGGCATACCTCGATCGATTTGTCGTAGTCTTCATCGACGAAATTTTGATATACTCGACGACTGAGGAAGAGCACGCCTACCACTAACGTGTTGGACTAGACACACTCCGAGAGCACCAGCTTTATGGAAATCTCTCGAAGTGTCAGATTTGGATACATGAGGTCCACCTCTTGGGACACACCATCTCTGAGGTGGAAGCTGCAGTGGATCCTGCGAAGATCGAGGAAGTGCTAGCTTGGGAGCCACCCAGGAGCATGACAGAGGTGCGGAGTTTCTTGGGACTAGATGGATACTACTGGAGATTCATTCCAAACTTCTCCAGAGTTGTGGATCCACTATCAGCTTTGATGAAGATGGGGAAACCCTTTGTGTGGTCAGAAAGATTTCAGTAGAGCTTCCATAAGCTAAGACAGAGATTGACCAGCTCACCTATCTTGAGGTTGTCTGAGGAGGGAGTAGTGTACGTAGTCTACTGCGATGCATCATGGACCGGACTTGGATGTGTCCTGATGCAGGAGTGGTAAGTGATCGCCTATGGATCACTTCAGTTGAGGTCGCATGAGAAGAACTACGCTACCCATGAACTAGAGTTAGCAGCAATGGTCTTCACCCTGAAGACATGGTGACACTATCTGATGGATGAGCGCTTTATAGTCTTTTCTGACCATCAGAGTCTCAGGTACATCTTCTCTCAGAAGGACCTGAACCTGAGACAGCGGCGATGGCTCGAGTTCCTCCAGGACTATGACTTTGTGATAGACTATACTCCTGGGAAGGGGAACGTTGTAGCTGATGCTCTCAGCAGGAGGACGGGCATTCAGCTACTCGAGGAGGCGACAAAGCAGTTAGCTGCATTGCGGATATCCTTCGTGGATAGGGATGGAGCAGCCTTACTTCAGTCTCTCACAGTCTCTCCTCCACTATTGCAGTGGGTTAGAGAGGCACAGCGTGGGGATGCTGACTGTGAGACACGGCGTGCACAGATATCCTCAGGACAGGCACCTGATGGATTCTCCTTTGGAGCATAGCACAACATCCTTTTCTGAGGAAATACCTTGGTACCAGTTTCTTTACGGGAGGATGTGCTGAGAGAGTTTCACACTTCACCCTTAACGGTACATCCCGGAGTGGAGAAGATGTACCAGGATCTCAGACGACAGCACTGGTGGCCAGGCATGAAGAAGGCTATTGCAGAGTTCATTTCTCAATGCCTCACCTGCCAGCAGGTAAAGGTAGAGAATCAGGTACCAGCTGGTATGGTACAGCCCATGGTGGTCCCGGAGTGGAAGTGGGACGGGATATCTATGGACTCCGTGACTGGACTTCCACGCACTTCCAGAGGTCATGACTCCATTTGGGTGATTGTCGACCGACTCACCAAGTCGGCTCACTTCTTACCCATCAGAGAGCAGGTCTCAGTGCAGAGCTTGGGGAATCTCTATGTTAAGGAGATTGTATGACTTCACAGTGTGCCATCATCTATCGTCTCCGATCGAGATGCTATCTTTACATCCTGGCTTTGGAAGGGGTTGTAGGAGGCATTCAGGATGCAGCTACGTCTGAGCACCGCCTTTCACCCTCAGACGGATGGGAAGAATGAGAGGACCATTCAGACTCTCGAGGACATGCTCCGCGCATGTGTCCTCGACTTTGGTCGTATCTGGGAGGACCACCTACCCTTGGTGGAGTTTGCGTACAAAAACAGCTACCACTCCACCATCGGGATGGCACCATACGAGGCGTTGTATGACAGACCTTGCAGATCTCCGTTGGGCTGGATAGACCCTGGGGACTCAGCACTTGTGGGACCAGAGATAGTCCGGGCCATGACAGAGAAGGTCCAGGTCATCCTGGAGCGGATGAGGAAATCTCAGAGCTGACAGATGTCTTATGCTGACAGGAGGCGGAGGCCACTAGTGTTCGAGGATGGCGACCACGTATTCTTGCGTGTCTCACCACGACATGGATTACGGAGATTTGGTCGAGGCAGCAAGTTTTCTCCACGCTTCATCGGACCATTCCAAGTCCTCAGCAGGATTGGCGAGGTGGCTTATCACCTGGCTCTACCACCTCAGTTGCACCGGGTGCACGACGTCTTCCACGTATCCCAGTTGAGGAGATACATGTATGACCCGACACACATCATTGACCATGGGGAGCTAGACGTTGATGATGGGGCGACTTTTGTGGAGGTCCTGGTGGAGATCGAGGATCGACAGGAGCGGGTCCTACGTGGATAGTACATTCCTCTAGTGCGCATCAGATGACAGCAGGGGAACCTCCAGGAGATCACTTGGGAGCGGGAGGCTCAGGTGCATGCTCAGTACCCACATTTGTTTCCCTAGCTTATGATGTATCTTTACGGGGACGTAAATCCCTGAGGTGGGAGTGATGTAAAGACCCGTAAATTTCAAGGAAATTATTTTCTTAATTTTCTTTGGAATTTTACTTGAATGCAGTATCTAACGGAACCTAATTCCGATTCCCGGTGTGCCCGGAATCATTTTTCGAAGTTGGGCTCGGGTACGTTCAGTGAACGAACGAGTGGGTTTTTCTAACTTTTGAACTGGTCCTCAAAATCGAATTCTAAGGATACCGATGGAATCGCAGCGCCGATATTTTCTTAGAAACGCCTCATTCGGAGTTGCATTTTCTCTGGTGTGGTTTTTAAATTTTTCGGCTTTAAGTTAAGAAATAAAATAATGTGGTACCAAAAACATTATATTATTTCACATAATGCCGCTTAAAGACACTTAATGTTTCTTAAGCTAAGCTGACGTGGAACCCAAAATATCCTACCCTCTTGGTAGGATATTTGTGAGGTGGGGCCCGCACGAGCCCCACCATTTCCTTTCCGCTAAGTAACGCACCCGTGAAAACTCTTTTAAATAAGAGTCAACTGGGGCGTTTCGTAAACTATTAAACGCTCCTATTAATTGGGCGGTTAAGTTCGTTGAAATTAATTCTATGAATTAATTTTGTTCGTTTCTTAACACGTTTTCAATTTGTTGGCATGTTAATAAAATAAGGCCAACACACCTTCTTCTTTAATGTTTTGTTAAACCTTTGGAGAATCTTGAATGATCTTCCTCCCCCTTCGCGAAGAATGCGAAGAACGCGAAGAACACGAAGAACGCCGGCCTCCGATGAAGGGCGACGAAGAACGCCCGACCCCCGGAGATCGACGCAACGCCGATGCTTCTTCCACTACGTTCTTTCCCCGTGACAAATAATCGATCGTCTGTTGAGGTAAGAGATTGCGGTCTGTTAAATTCTTTTGTGGTTTTTATCCTCAACATGGATTGAATTGTTATAATTAAATCGTTGTGTTTTTTTAACACTCATAGATCATCGACGTGACGCCCTTCCGCGACGATGCGACGTCCTTCCGCGACGCGACGATCACCTCCTACCATGATGATCAATTCCGCGTAGAACGCTCGATCAACGACTACGAAGAGGTTGGGAATTTATTTGAAAATAATATTTTATTCCCGTAGTTGTTTCCTTCTAAAACAAAGCGCCCGAGATCAAAGTGCCATTTTAATTTATTAAAATTGAATCTTGTTATATTTTCATGTGTTGATCATTATTTCCCGATTGTTATCACCTAACGCAGAGGGTGCGGGCCAAACATACACGGCCCGACAACCCTCCGCTGTTCTTCGTTGATGTGCGAAATGGAGGACGATGACAAAACGGGACGTAGAGACGATTTGTTGATTCCGCAGTGAAGAACGGTACCCGGGAAGAGCTACGGCGCAGACGGAAGTGGAATCGGACCAACGGAGCAACTCCGGTGGCCCGTGGAATCCACCGGCGGTGCGGGTCACCGGCGCGGCGGTGCCGGCGGCGTCCGACCAGACCCTTGACCTCGCGGGTCTGGCGATACACGGGACGCGGCTTTGCCGCGTCCGCTGACCAAGCGCGGCCCCACACGGGGCCGCGGTTCCTCTTCCCGCGGGGACAACATGCCCCGCAGTTCCCTCAATTGGTCCCTCGGCCGAGCCAAGCTGAGCTGACCCGCCGGCCCGGGTCGCGCCCAACCGGGTCGGACTCGGTCCCAGGTCGGTCCGGGCCCAAATCCCCCGTCTCCGGATGCTTTCGGTCTTATTCTCATAACATGAGCTACGGTCCTCCGAATGACGCGCAGTCAGTGGCGATGCAATCCTTGGATCGAGACGGTCGTTTCGGTTTATCACACTCATGGTTTACTAATACTTTGGGTTTGGCCGGGTTGGTTCGTACAAGAAACCAACCGGGCCATTGGAGCAGAAATGCTCATATATTGAGCTTCGGACGTCCGATTGATGTGCCGTCGATTTTGTTGGTTTCCTCTAAGTGAGATAGATCTTTTTCCTTACTCTGACCGTGGTTTGGATGCAGGTGGAGTATGGTCGGGTTGGTTTTTCCTTAAAAACCAACCGGGCCCCTGGGATGAAAAAGCCAATAACTCTCATACTGGGCGTCCGATTGACGCGCCGTCTGCGACGTTGAGTTCCTGTTGACGATACAGAACTTTTTGATACATCAAATCTGGACTATGTGTCAGTTGATGTATCAGCCTCTCGGCTCGTGGAGTGGACCCTCCCGAATGAGCTTGCTGTGTGCAGGAACCCAAGAGCTGGCTGCAACTGCTACTGTGACGACGACGACTATGCCGAGATCCTCAGTGGATTCGACGATGACGACTATAGCACTCAGCGATCCTTTGTGAGTTAGTGCTACCGATATTGTGTGGGTCCGATCCTATGTGGGTTAGCGCTCAACGGTCCTGTGTGGGCCAGTGCCTACAGATCCTGTGTGGGTCTAATCCTATGTGGGTCTTTGCGGGGGTTAATTACCTATCGATACTTTGTGGGTCAGATCCTTTGTGTGTCATTGCGGGGGTTAGTACCTATCGATAATTTGTGGGTCCGACGGCTTAGATGGATCAGTGATCATCTATATCGTCATATCGAAGATTTATACGTGTGTGCTGAAACCCTATTTTGCTTTCCTTTGTGGATTGTGTTGTGCTATCCTGTGTGGATTTACGTTTTTATTTCCTTTGTGGATTGTGTTGTGCTATCCTATGTGGATTTATGTTTTCCATTCCTTTGTGGATTGTGTTAGGCTATCCTATATGGATTTACGTTTTGCTTTCCTGTGGGGACTGGGTTGTACTTGAGCTCGGATGTTGGAGTCGAGCGGGGATTGATGACTTAGGTATTTGTATGGGCAGATACCTAAGCAGTGTCGGATGCTACTTCGTGATTGTATCTTTTCATTGTGGATTATCCTTTGTGGATTCTGGGAGACCTTCGGGGGTCTCGGGGTCCCTATTGAGTAGCTTATACTCACCCCTGGATGGGATATTCCGGCACTACGTTGTGTTGGTTGCAGACGACAGAGAACACTGATCGTGGTGGAGTCTTGTGGAAGAGGACGGTACCTAGAGGCGGACCACTGGGTGGGACGTACTCGGAGCGGTCGGCTAGACCCGAGGAGCAGTGGAGGGTGTTTGTACCCACCCTTCAGGTGGGACTCCGAGAGGACGGCTCGACGCTGCAGCTTTTTCTTTCATTTGCTGTTTTCCCCTTTCAGTTGTACTTTACAGTTGGGCTTGTATTTCTGACCCCCTTTACTTTTTTGGCACTTAATGTTGTACCAGTTTTTACTTAGTGTTTACTTCTTCCGCTTGCTTACTATGTAGTGCTTGTTTTCTTTAAAAAGGCAATGCCTTCCCTTTTTACCAGGATTTATGCCTTGGTGCTAGTCGCCAGCCCCTGGACTATGGAAGGCGGGTTTGGGGTAGTCACGGAACGGGCCCCGAGGACGGGTCGTGACAATTTGATGGATTGAGAATTTACTTACTCACATGGGGAACATGGAATACATAATGAAATTGAGATGGTTTGTGGATGAGATTTTTGATAGGCTACATAACTGACACAATTATGAATTTATAGGGGACCAATATACTAGGAACATTTCTTTCCATTCATCCCATGTCTCATGATCCAAATCCATGGATATTGCAATAGGAATACGATGTCTCCAACCACAAAATGTAGTCACCTTCGATGAATGTCTACAATTTTCTTATTTCTACATTGGAATAACTTGATATGGTGCTGATTGATTTTCACCATTTCAAACATTTCATAGAGCATATCAATTCCTAGATTCCTAATTCTATGAACATCATCAAAAAATTATGATTTTAAACTTCATTATACAATATGAGATTTGAATATAACCATTTGGGTGCTGGAGTGGAAACTATTATTGATCGAGAATTAGACCATTGGGAGTTGATGATATCATCCACCTTTGATGTCCATTTAACAAGATCTCAACATGTTATCTTGTCTCTATATAGTCCATTCATAATGTCCATCTGTTTGGGGATGATAAGTTTTGTTGAAGTTACACAGAGTATTTAGAGAATGTAGGAGACATTTCATGAAAATGTAATAAAATCATTGATATTGATCAGATATGATCAATAATAGTTCTCCATACAACCTCAACATGTCATTGACATATATACATGAAATTCAATCTAGTGAGAGGTCCATCAGAATTGTGATAATGTGATACGTCTATTTATGATGATTCAAAATACCTCATATAACATTATATCGTATGGATTTATTTTCTTTTCATCTTACAATTTCCACAATGATGTTTTCAAAATTCCATATTAGTATGAGTAATTATCCTATCATCAAATTTTTTATTTTCCATTAATACATAACTTTATATCAAACTGAGAAGATTGATATATATTCATTTATCTTGTTCTCCCTAATGTCCCACAATTATTTCACATTGAGATGTTGAAACATCATTTTTCTTCCTGGGTGAATAGAATATGATTATCTATGTTGAAAATTCAGAATCACATTCATTATCTCTTGATTGGATGTTACTCATAATCAAGAACCAAATCATGTGAGTCATCCCACATAAACAGAGGATTCTGATTATTTCCAATTTCAAATATATTCCACCTTTGTCTACGTTTTCTCATCATTTCGTTGATCAACCTTTATATTCACCATAAGGGATGGTATATAATTAAATTGAAAAATGATTTTTAGGGGTTTCATCATTAACTATTCCAATTTACATATTTTTTATGTCTATTAATATTATATCTATATTGGTTTTCATCCTTGATAATGTTTTAGGATCCATTATCATTGAAGCATATGCGATTGTATTACCATTACTAGGACGATACATTACATGAGAAGTCACGATACTTAATGAACCCCAAACATCTTCACTAGTAAATATTATGATCATTCAATGTGAATATATATATTTGAGGCCCTTCTAGTATTTATATATTCACAATTCTCTACATAGAGATAATTCTTCCATATTTTCAACGTCATGATCACACAATCCAAATCAGAATCCGGTGTATAATTGTACTTTACATGAATTATCAACATCCACGAGGATTTAGATATCAACATAATATATTTTTTCTTTACAAATCCTAATACCTTCATTAAATCATCATTTGACAATGCAAATACATCCCTTCATGTCAGATGATTCAATTCTATTTTAGTGAGAATCCTTTTTTCAACACATTAAACAACTATGAACTATTACTAATATAGATAAACTGTAATACCATCCATGAATTCTTGATTTCTATAATAAAAAACCTAATAAGTCGATCAAAAATCACTTGTAATACAATAAATTCTACATAAAAATTCTACAACCTTCATTTAATATACTAGGAATATATTTTATCAGATCACTATTTCATTAAAATTGTATTCAAATGTTCAATGTGTTCCACCTTTCTATATGTCTATATAAGAATATCAACCAAAAATAGAACCCCTAATTTGATGTCATAATATGTAAATACATTATTATTTATGTCCATTAAATTTTAAGAGAATTACAAAGAATGAATGGAATCTTAATCAACCTATTGCGCCCAGACCATGTTTGAATAGATATCATGGAATTATGTTAATAAATTTCATATAGTTCATGATATCCTGACTGATGATCCACCATAGTGAAATAAATGAAATAATTTTGTTGATCAATAAATTCATATATCCATATAAATGGATAATTTTTCATTATCATCATATTATTGATCTTGTGATAATCAATGAAGAAGTGCATTGTTCCATCCTTCTTCTTAAGAATGAGGGTTAGTGAACCTCGTGGTGAATCATGCGTCCATGTAGATCCAATGACCATAGCCTCATGTATTATCTTGTTGAATATCTGAAACTCAATGGTGTCCATTTTATATGGTATCTTTTATATATTATGATATCGAGGTATGCGTTCTATTTAGAAATCATCCTTTTACATAGAAATAATACTTAGTAATTCTTCATGTCCCAAAATAGTGCATTCCTTCATAGTGGCTACGTCTAATAAGATGATTACCTCCTTTACCTAAATAATTTGAAATGTATATTTCATGATTTCAAGGAAAAAAATACACAATTGAGATAATTATTATGATCTATATTCAATTTTTTATTTACACATTAACATGATTATAGAAAGGATTGAGATATGAGGATTTTTCACCCGTTATATAATGTTTATTTTTGTTTTCTATAATTATAACCAATCTATGACCAACATAACATCACAATCCACAGATGGGATTCAAATATTATTTTACTAAATTAAATTTCATTATAATTCAACTTAAGATACAATATTCATATGTGTTTTCCCCATTGAACTTAATTCATTTTGGTTGGGGAATCGATGTAATTCAAAAGAAAATAGACATTCTAATATGAAATAAATAGATATAAAACAACACAAGAACCACACTTGTGAATGGGTAAACTATACGTCAAACATCTTGATCCATATCATTTTAGTGGAGTCATCATTACCTAGTTCTTGTATATTTTTTGTTATCATTATTGTTTTCAGCCCTTAGAATAGAGTAATGACATGGATAATTTACAAATTCTCCTCATTTGAAATATATATTTGTATATGGTTACCTAGGATAAATCTTGTTTCCATGAATATTTTTATAAGGAATATACATTTTTCATCCACAATTGACATCGTTATGGATTTATTTTCCACATTTGAGGCATCTTCTATTCCCCTTGAGAAAACATCTCTAATTATTATTCCAACATTTTTTGACACATTCTGAATTGATTCTAATTTTCATTATCATATTTAGTAATTTTTATTCTCTAATATTCCATCATTTTCTCATTTGACATATTGGGAAATTGAATTATGTTACAGTTATTAAATATAATCCTGGATAACTAGATTTTAATAAGATACAATATATTACACTATATTCAATCAGGTTATGCAGATAATTAGTGTAATCATAGAATTACCTATCACATTTACTGATGGATCTGTTTCTTCTATTTCCCACCATTATAGATGAAAAATAACATACAATTAATGGTTCTTGAATGACTATAATAATAGAAGGTAACATTGATCATAGTATGACTATCATGAATATGAATATAATATACTCACTTGTGATTCCATACATTTCATTCCAGGTTATCTATGATGATATAAATATCCCCTGATTCACGGTAAATGTTTTTAGTCCTAATCAACAACAATAACTAACCCATTCTCTTGTCCAAATTATTATTTTCATAGCCATTTAATAATATTTCTATATCTTTTGTGTCATAATTATCCATCTAATATAAAAAAAGTATTGTAATTTCTATTTTCATTGTAATATTAGATATAGAAAAGAAAAAAATGAAATCATGATAATAAAATCTATCATTTTAACTTAATAATGGAGTCATTACATTAAAATTGCTATAAAATATTTATATTCTAACATTTCGATTACATGAACAGTGGGATGAGTTAAAACTCCTTTTAAGGGTATTAAAATAGAAATAAATCACATCACATGGGATAGAAGGAATATCATTATGGCATAAAAAGGAAAAAGAACATGAACAATGATAAGGATGTAGTACATGCATAACATGGAACCATGTAATCATGGAATCATAGGAATGATGAAAAAACATACAAAAATAAATAAAATGAGTCAAGAATAAATTCCATGGCAATTTCACATATAGGATAATGATTCAAGGCTAACTAAAATGACCATTTTCCATGGAAGGCTTGGTCCCATAATGAATTCATATTTTTTCTATATCTGAACATGATGCCTCATGAGGAAAAAATTACCAAATTAAATGGAGATCTATTAAGGTTCACCCATTATAAAAATTTCCAGAATATGTGATCCACATTAATAATCATTTATGAGGAATAATTTAAGAGTTTCCAGTGAATAAAATGGGTATCATATCATGGAATAACACATAAAAATTGGGCGATTGATAATGGGATAAATGAATTAATGGATTTTAATAAAAAATGAAACTTTATAAGGGTATATATTAATAAATCATGATAAATAATGTCAATATAAATTGAAAAAAAATTTAAAAATAGTGTATAAGAAACTTTAGAAAATATGATCTTTAGTGTTGTTTAAAGGGAAATTTTAAAGATTCATTAGAATAGAAAATGAATATTGTTAGTATAAAACTAAAAATTAACATAGAAATATGTTCTTCATAATATGAGTGATTTTAGATAAATAATGGTGGATTAAAATAGATGATGTTGTGCACGTTAAAATGGTTATTAAATCATAAAGTTAACATTATTCGGGTGTTCTTAAATGGAGAAATTGTGAATTTAACCTGATTATTGATGTATTTTCCCATAAAAATGAATAATTTATAGAAAATTCATGTATATCAATTATATGAAAATAAATAATTGGAAGTACCTAAAATTTCCCATGAAATAAATTTGGATATAGTGAGATAAAGTATAACCTGAAGAGAAAATGACGGTGTTGATTTAATCCCTTATCCTATGTCCAAAAGTTTCTGGAACATGTAATTAAGGATGTTTATAATCAAATTAAATAAAATAATAAATTAATTTTGATACGGTTTTACATATATTTGATTTTATATAATTTTAACAATTTTATTTATAAATATTTTGATGAGTTTTATATTAAAATTTGATTGTTCTAGAGTGTTCATTTCAGGTGTTTTCATGATTGATTCACTTGTATTCCACTATCGATGGTTTTGTAAAAAGAAAATAGATATTGATAATTACAATTTTTTTATTAAAATAACATTAATGAGATTATTTAGTATTATAAATAATATTTTAAATATATGATTATGATTCATCAGAGAAAACATTAATAAAAACGCTTTATATTATTTGGGCAATTAATCCATCATCATGAAATAGATTTTATTTATTTATTAATATTATGTATATATATTTCATCCAAAACACTAAAAATGTTTTAATAAACATATTAAATTTTAATTAAAATATTATAATGTTTTCATAACCAAACATAATGGTGTTGTCTCAAAATAAAACTCATTATCCTTGAATATGAGAAATACACACAACAAGGATGATGATTTCATTATTCGAATAAATGGAAATTGAAGATAATTGACAACAGATATAAAAATAAAATTATAATATTAAAATATATTAGATTTACTAGAGTTATAATGAAAATTTTTTATAGGATGTTTTGAATATGATATGAAAATAATTGAAATTAAATTGAAATTAAATTAAAATGATATTGGATTTTACGACATTATCATTCAATCCATAAAAAACTCCTTAGGTAAATTGGTTTTGGACTTTTCATGATAACAAAGGAACCTAGAAATCGGTGTAGAGTATTGGTAGTGGATTGGGATGAATTTTAACAATAATAATGGCATATAAGGATTTATTATATGGGGTTGTGAGGGTTGGTATTTATAGTAGAAGGACATGACTATTTTTTATTAAATTATTTTTTTCTTTAATTATTTGGATCAACAATATATATATTTTTTTACTATAACTATGTATTGTAACATTTGAATGAGTTGTATAATCAATTGTTCTTACAGAAACCGTACATCATTTTTGAATTAATGATTCATTTATTTACCTTATACCATAACTTTTTTATGTCACCAATCACAAAAAAATAAAATTATTTATAAAAATATCAAAAATAAACCTGACACATTTATAAATTTTTAGATTTCAAAAAATGGAGTTATTTAATGAATTGAATTTCCTAAATATCATATATTTATTTTTTAACTAAAATTATTATTTATTTAGAAAATTACAATTTTAAAGTTATAACTACCTTATTAACAGTTTGAAAAATTAATTAATGTATTATAAAATAATCTTATACTAAAAAGAAATAAAATTATTAATTTTTTCAATTTATTTTATCAAATTAATTATTTTTTAAAACAATTTTATTCTTGAAATTTTAAATAAATATTTCAGTTTTAATAAAATAATAAGTCATAATTAATAATTTTTAAAACATTTATTTACATATTGAACGATCTAAATATATATAATTTTCATTTAATTGTTAAAAAATTTATATATACACATTCGTAAGAAAGGTTAATATTATATTTTCTAGTTTAGTATTATTAATGGTCACATTACTATTGCAAAAGTTGCGTTAATATTATGTTTGATTAGATTTATAAATTTAAATAAATACCAATTATTTCATTCATAATTAAATTATAATTTTTTTCTATGTGTCATTGTGATTTTATGTGATTTAAAAAATATATCAAATTCAAAAAATTGAAATTTCCAATGATAAAATTTTGTGTCAATAGATTTCAAATAAATTCATGTTAATTAGTGATTTATTCATTCATTATTCATGTCAATATTAGATATAATATATTTTTATTAAGACCAATCATAAGTAAAATATATTTTGGTTTTGTCTTTGAAATATGTATTATTATACTAAACAATTCACGGTTTTTATTAGATTAACACATGATCACAAGTGTCACCATCTTTTCTTTGAGAAGATTTAGAAGCACCATTAAATTTAGATCTCATTTGGTTAATTAATGTAGATTAAATCTCTTTGATTGACCTCATACAAGATTCTTAACAATAATGACTCTAATATGATGGCTTATTTCTTGTTATTGTTAACATTATTGTATGTCTATGATTTGGGAATCGCTCGATGAAAAAACATGTATAATAGAATCAATGTTTTAGAGGTTGGAATTTTTTACCATCTTGAACATTTTTTTGAGTTCTTTGACATTCATAGATTGTGTGTATGAAATCAAAGTTAAATTTTTTTAAATCAAGAAGATGCAGCAGAAGACGAGGTCCACTCAATGACCAATGGTACATGGCCTAGGGAGGTTTAATGAAACGGAGAACAAGTTCATCCCATCTCATCCTTTAAACCTATTTTGGCTTAAAAAATATAATGTTGGGAAATTAAGTGACATTAGGGCTATGACCTGCAATAGACATTAATGTTAGAAGGTCTCTACCTTGATCCCCTCCCCCCATGTTTGGATCACCAGATTATTATTTCTGAGATTGTAATTTCATTTTTTGGTGGTGTACAAAATAAACCATAGGGAGGATCATTTTCCATGTATAGATTCATTGATGATCTGAGAGTTAGTATCAACCTAGTAGAGAGAAATATTCAAATGTTCACCTACTAAATACATGTGATCATCGCTATGGAATATACATGGATTGAAGTCCATTGTTCATTGTATGCATAATATGAATGAAGGACACAACCCTTGTATTACCAAACAATGCCTCCACCAAGAATGATCCCCTCTTTTCACGAACCATTCTTGTTATTTCTAATACCAGAAAATGGAGGATTCCACCACACCAACTATCCTCTTGTCCACCCATTCTTTGAATTGGAGGATGAAATACACTATAAAATCTCTATGAGGGTGCCAATCACAATTTTTGGATAATTCAATCCACATCAAAGTCAATGGACTTGGTTATTATAATGATTAATAATTCATATGTGATAAATACCTCATACAAGGAATTATTACTATATTTTTATATACACCACTAGGGTACATTCATAATGATATATTTTTGCATTTTTCTCTATTAGTGGAATTCATACCCTGAAACCATTTCTTCAGGAAAGTGTCATCCAGAAGGTTCTGATAGTGAAGTGCCAATAAATACCTAATAAAAATCCATACGTCATGTTCCCATTCACTCACAAAGAGAAGGTTCTTTGTATTCACATCCTGATTCATAATGTATAAGTGGATTTATAGGCGAGGATAACACCCAACATCTTGACCTTTTCATTAGTTTGAACCTCCATGTTCCATTATTCTCCAAGATTAAAAGGTATAATTTTTGGGAATTTTGTTGCAACACACAATTATATTCCCCCTTATCATATTTCCCCTGCTGCAGAAGGGTCCTTCAGAAGTGTATTGATTTGATGAAACATAAGGCGAATATAGTGAGAACGTACTTTTTCTATTTTGAGTTGATGAAAATTAGATCAAAACAACCCCGTTGATTATCATCCCTAAGAGAATGAATAAAACATGGATGCATGCTAGATTTTTTGATGATAACCTGAGGAGTATGGAATCTGGATAACCTTGCATGGACACCACCTAGTTGTGTCTATAGAATAGTATCTCTCATCACCCACAATCCACTGACTATTATAGAAGAGAGAAAATATAAGAGGGAAAATCATATCCCAAAATGGGGATTCATGGGCTCTATAGTAATAATTATTCCCCACATCATTTGAAGAAAAGATCTTTCCCCAATGTGTACACTATTCCATGACCCACCAATATATCTAGTAGTGCATGTCATGCATGGTATTGGACAGATTCATTTCAGTAATCAAACTTTAAGGGATGGGTCTCTCTATCCTTCTCCTAGATTTCCAGTGACGTTTTCCTTTTGATAAATAACCACACATGAAGCTCGATAATATTTTATCTACGGTAGAAATTTACCCATTCAACACCTTTATGGATGATAGGGAATATATATGGATAAATGAGAGGAAATTACTGAGTAGATATATATGGCCACCAAATAAAAAGAAGTGATTCATACAGTTAAGCACATTGTTCTTCATCTTATTGACAATGCGATCTAAATAATTAAGGAATGTTCAACATGATTAAATTGAGGAGTTGAGTTACTCCAAAAGAATAGAACTTTTATGCATGTTCAACTCACTGCACATGGAGGAGATCTGACATGAACCACATTTTTTTGAGATATAAATGATGATCGTGGATTTTTTGATTGCATGGAAACTCCATGAACAATATTCTTTCAGTGTTTATGGATCCGATAATCTGATATCATTAATTCATTATTAAAAATAATGCAGTCATCTAAAAAATAAGATGAGATACCGATGAAAGAAACATATTCAAATTGAGGAGGAAATATCTATAGTAGAGAACATTCTATTTCAAATTTGATGAATTCTATTCTGCATCATAATGAAGATTTTTGGTGAGAGGGGGTCTTTATTCCAAAGCCCCCTGGTAGCCATGATGATTTCATGAGACATTAACATGAAGGAAACATCCATCCCTAGAGAGATAACACATAAAAATGTACGCAGTATACCACTTGGAGAATACCATATTTAATTGTACCCTATTGAGGAATCCAAATTCAATTATTTCACTGGCCTTATTCATATCAAATCTGATATCCATATTTGAGATGTGCGTTATGAAGTTAATATCTCTATGTATTTCATTTACTAAGATAATATCCCCTTGAATCGATTTCCCTTAGACAATGCCATGATACTCGGAGGATAGCCTCCATGGAGTATGTTTGGAGAGCCCCAAATAGATAATGTTGAAAAAAATCTTATTTGGGATGTCGCACATACCCACCAGCCTATAATAGAGGAAATTGGATGGGTCAATAATATATTGTAACATGACTAGGGTTGTATGACATGAAATCATTTATATCGGGTCACTTTTCAAGAAGTCCTATATGGAAATAACTATATCAGACATCTCCACCTCCCCTGACCCTTAAAGAAAGAACTAGTAAACCTGTCAGGGCTTGAGGCACTATCAAAATTGAGTTTCTACATGAACTCAAAAAAAAACTTCTTCCTCACGTATATCTTAAAAAACAAAATTCTTATCAATGAAAACGTTCATGTGAATTACCTCCATATAATATATGTTCCCTCTAGGATAACCATTAAATAGGGTTAGGCTTGGACCAACATAAAGGTTTTGAAAGAATGAAAAAATCCTACATCCAACCAAGTCTCTGTCATATTAATTAGAACCATCCTACAACCTGATGTTTGGTTTAAGTATCAACCTCATCATTATAATATATTCATGAAAAAATTGTATTCTGGTCACCTTATTCATTATTTTACTCTTGATTTTTTCCTTGAAATTCATTCATATTTATGAATTTTTTCCACTATGAGGGAATTCTTCGTTGACCACTCATAAAAATCCAATTCATCTCATACCTCCTTCGGACTAAAATCATGTCTTAGCACTACATTCGTGAGGGTGTTCATCACTCTATCTCTAAGAGTAATTCCATTCTCCCATATTTGATGTTTATGATTGAGACATCATAATTTATTGTGTATGGCAACCTTTGAGTGCCCCTGAGTTAGGTTATCCCACACTTCTTACACGATTTTTTGAAATCCTAGAATGGTAATCCAATGATCAAAATACCAGAAGAGTTCACTCACCTCCAACCTAGAAACTATAGACACTAATAAGGTTTAATGGAAGGAAACATCACATAATAAATTATCGACCTTATCCTAGGAGTACATGTCGATGGAATGAATATTGGTCAAGCACCGATCCCAGAGACTCTAGAATCATCGATTTCCTTTTTGGTTATTACACCAGGTAAAGAAGTCCCCGTAGTACCCCATGTACCAAAGACACATACCATCCACAAAATGAGTAATGTCGAACCTTTAAACATGTGGAAGAAATACACCACCCACACTTCTCATCTGGGTCTACAATTAAGTCAATCACTAACATAAATCCAGGGAGAATATTTCGAATCAAAGTATCTAATATACTTCTACAAGGGTTGTCTATATTGTGTGTTGTAGCTATCATATACTAGTGAATATAAGAGAGAGTAATTACAACTGGATACATTCACCATTATATATCGGTCACATTCTTGACCCATATCTATTTTAGGCTCTGTAATCTATGAGATATAAATGTTATTATTGATTGGGTCATCATGCATGGTTGCATTCATACAAACATTATTGGAAAACAGTTTAATTTATGGAGTATTTTGTTTTTTCTCCAAAAGAGCAGCAGTACAAACCTTCTGTATAATAACCTCAAGGTATAAGAAATATTTTTTACCACGACCCTGATTCCACAGAAATTATATATTAAAATGTGTATCACTGGAAAATTGTAATCCCAGCTTTCTGCCCATGGGAATTGGTCATTATGGTGGGTGGGCGGTGATCCCTCCGTTATAACATTGGACATAGACCTCTTTCATACTATGATGCATGTCTATGTTTAGGTACAAGATAAAGATGTTGATAACAAAGGCATTGTATTGGCTATCCTCTCCTATTTCATTGAGGGGTTATATTGTCAGGAGCCTATTGGATCAGTGTTGAATAACCTTCCGGTAGGGTACATCACAGTTTTCCTAAGAGTCAATGCATTCTACGGTGTATGGTTGTCTTGGAACCCATTAGGATATGAAGGGATCTAGATTATATAAAATCAAGAATATCAATGAGGAGGAAGAATGGCCATAAGAATAGGGATGAAATCCTTCCCACTGCCCCCTTAGTTAGAATAACCATAGGAGTGACATGTTGACGAGTGAGGCCAAATTATTAGTCATGAACATTTTGAGAATGAGCTCTAGAGACTATACATCTAGTAGACCATAAAGGGAAATTAAAGTGGTTTGGGAAGACCCATGAATAAAGTAACACATGGAATGAACAATAAGGATGTAGATAATAGATTCAAATCAATACAACCAGGGCTTGTGGAGGAGGCAGCTCCTGGGGAATCATCGGAGGAAGGGACATGGAAATACAAAACCTTACAATCAGCAATGGTGACCTCCAACTGTGAATTTGGGGGGGAACAGCTAAAAAAAATCCTCTAAATGGATAGGATACTTCTAAAGAACACCATGAATTAGATTCCTAGAATCCTTCTTAGAGTTCCCCTGAAGGGAGATGGAGGGACCAATCCTTGGGAACACTAGATAGAAAATATTCAAGATCCATATGAGTGAGCCTTGCACATTCAGTGTGATTTCATTTAGAAGCCTAAAAATGGGATTTAACTCTATATAGATCCAATATTCGGAGTAATCCACACTATTTCGAGTTCATTCTTCAATAGAGAGATATCCCCAATGAGAGTACCCAACATCATTAATAAGATAATTGTTAAAAACATGGAGCGGTAACCCTGAGATGCAGATCCACACAGTGGAACGAGAACACTCTCTCCCACTCTAAGATAGTAGATACCATTTTGAAACAATGACAATCCATGTTCCCATAAAGTGATGATCACTAGGCCATTAAAAAATGATTTCATCCTCTGACAAGATATATAGGATGAAATAATTCTTATGGATGGGGAAGAAATTTGCAGAATCCACAATAGCCAAGGATTCCACAACCCATTTTATGTTCAAGAGGGGGGGGGGGTAAAAAGATTAAATCATCATTACTAGAGCCTACATCAAACATCCAATATCCTCCTAATAGTCCTCCAGTGGAAACTCATCCGATTGACGAGATCCATCTCTAAAAACCATCAGGGAGACCAACAGGACTACTGGATAGCCCAAGCGATAGGCCACAAGTAGTGGAGAATAGACCACCTCATAGAAGTATGGACCATCATGACGATCCCAAGGAGGGAATCCAATGGTTTTACGATAATTAAAATTCCCATATGGTAGAAATAAGGGGTCCGAGTCGAAGCTATAAAGTGCATAGGGTATCGCGGAGGAACTACTAATCGGGGTCAGAATTGTAGGGAAAATATTAAATCCAGCAGGTGTGCGAGGCATGTTCTCCAGGACAGAAAAATGAAAATCCATTTGATTATGTGGTTATGACTAATGTAGATTCCCCTACATGATATGGAATACTGAAATGGGTGGATATCATATTAGAAAATTTTTATATATTTTTTTATTCATTTCATTTATTCATTTTTTATTTGGTTATTTTTTAATCAATGAAAATTTTATATTCTAGGATTATTCAATGATTTGGGGATGTTTTTATATACTATTTAATAGTCTATGGAAATTTTATTTTGATATGCATTTTCATGATATGTCATACCTTAAATTCTTATTTTTCACATAGCCATTGCATCCTCTACAGTAATGGTAACATTGATTGGTGTCCCTAATTGATAATTTATGTCCCTAATTTTGGGATCCTATTGAAAATGACATATTAGTTATAGGTCTATAGTAAAATGATTATCACATAATATTTTAAGTTTTTTCTATTGGGGGAATTCCATATTCCTATGGATGAGGGTCTATATCCAGGAAATATATAGTAATAATAAATTCCATGTGTTTGATTAAATTAAAAATTATTTGGCCATGCCATGCAAGTGTGCCATCTGTGGTGAGTAGGTGAGCATGATTCATTGGTTTTTCCAACCAATAATGTTGTACAATGATCTATTAATTATTAGTGGAATGTGTATTTACCTTAACAATAGAAGGAGTCTTGTAGAATGAATAATTTTATGTGATTGACCACTTAGTGAACGTTTACTCAAGGAATGTATCGTTTTATTATTATAAGAATATTTACCCATACAAATTGACATACACCTCTATATACTTGTTTACATATGTTTAGGACACATTTGTGGAGTCCTTCAATATTTATATTATCACCCTAAAAGGGTATCTCAGTCTTCATATAAATATTGTGATGGTATATTATTTGAAGGTAATGTCCAATGATAATTTACTAAAGAACATGGAGTAATGGATGGTTTTTATTCAAGGATATTCTATGGATAGAGACAACAAAATAATTCATTTATATTTTCCATTATTAATTAATATAATTGTCGAACTACCACATAGGGGATTACTGTCATATTATTTTATGACCATATATAATATCTATCATAGATTTAGTCATTCATTCTTCCACTGCGTTGTTTATTTTTATAAGTTAATATATTTATTTTTTTACGTATACATATGATCATCAGTGTGATAGTCTATACATGCCACTATTTATCACTTCAAGTTAGTATCCTCCTTCACATGGGGAGTAATGTGTGATTTATTGTGAACCATAGCTCAGACATGGTGATTTTGGACATAGGGCTACAAAAATGAATCAGATATGTGTTTCCCATGAAATATTCTTAGATATTCTAGGATATGTTATAATGGATATTTTCATTATGGAATCCAGGTTAAATAGTTATCATGTTTCCATCCATGTCATGTGTAATGTGCCTTTTTGTTACAATTAATAGTGTTATTTTTTTGGATTTGCCTATGTTCATGCATATTGAGTATAAAAGAAGTGCCAACTTTAATGTATATACATGATGATTTTTACATATTATATTCTTAATTAAATGACATGATTTGTGTTATCTTTTTATTAATATATTTTTATTCTCTTAATCGTTGATATATATATATATGTGTGTGTTTGTGTTTGATTTTTGTTATTTTAATGAACATGTGTATGTAATTATGATATATATACATGATTTAAAAAAAATTATGTTATATAGGACTTGAAATAATTCATTATTAATACATTGAGAGTGATGAATTTTTTTTTGGTAAAACCATTGACTTGATATCATATATAAATATAATAATTTTTTATATAACATGTTCTATTATGAACAAATTATTCATTTAATAGTAATTAATTGTGTTTTTTTCAATTGGATAAAATTCCATCTTATAGGCCCTTAGTAGGGACACTTTGAAAATAATTAATGAATGCTCAAACTATTTTTGAAGAAATATTACCAACATGTTCTACGTTGGAGGGTGCAATTTTGAATCTTCTCATAAGTTCTTGAATTGTTTCGGTTGTAAATCTACCTAATAAAAAATACTGAAACATTTTACCTAAAATGGTATGACTAATTCAAAAAATTATATTAGAAAATTAATAGGATTTATATATCATCAATCATCTATCATTAAATGGACAATCACTTCTCTAGAATTTTGAGGACTCTGTTTAAATTATCAATGGACTATTTGATCTGTTAGAGACTCATGGGGATATAATGGAAATACAAGATTATTATTTTCTTTAGAAACCTTCTATGAGTTTGTAGTGTGTTATGGGATTGATAGGAAGGCGTGAGGGTCATATATGTCATTTATTAAAATATTTTTTAATCATGAATCAAATTCATTATAGGATGATTTTGAAGCATCTATAGAAGTTTAATGTATGTTATTAGGGGTACATGTCTCATTTTTTAAAACACAAGCAATTTGTATGCGTTGATATACATTTTTAAAATTTTGGAATTTCACAATGCACATGAGGCTATTATGTTTAATATTTTTCTTCATATATATATTGTTTATAAGTTAAAGTAATTTGTCCTAATGACCTATCCAGATGTTCTTTAAATGGTATGGACTATTGAGAAGGTTCTTGAGGTGGATATTCTTTTAGAAATCCCAATCATTTTAAACATATTATTTCATGATTTCATTCAAAATCATAACATCAAAACAACCCCAAGAGATTGTAAGGCATCAGGTCGTTAGGAAATAATTTTTATATCTTATAAAATTAAAATAGAAATGAAAATACATAATATAAAACTCTATAACATACCAATAAATTTCAGTGATCATTTAAATCATAGTAGGTTAAAATTGAGATGCACATCAGATATGTATTATTCAAATAGCAGAGTAATGAAATAATAGAATCATATTATAATGTAATTAATGAATATGAGTCAATAGTCATATTAATGTGAAATTATAGTGTTGAGAATCATAAAAACGATCATTTATTAATTGTATAAATTAAAACATAAAGGAAACATGAGAATGTGGAGACAAGATAAAACATGAAATCATAATTATATATCATTTCTAATATCCATGAAATCAAAAAAAAACATCTTTATGAAAACCTATCCTTCACAATACATGAAATAATTAATGATAATTAGTATTCTGACTAGGTTAAATACCCTTATATGGGATTGAATAATTGGACGAATTATTTATCAAATTTACACCTTCAGATCGTATTTCATCATTAAAAAATACTTTTTTCTCCATTTAGTATAGAAAAATATGAATATAAATGAAAGTATTCTTATGAAACAATAATTTAAAAAGTTTAACCATCATTTGAATTTAAAAATGTAGAATGAAAATGAAATTTTACTATTTAAACAATTCAGTAAATCACACTAACTATACCATGTTTGTAGATGTCTCAATATCCTCTTATTTTAAATCAAATATAAATCTGAATTATAACCTCTATGTCAATAAATTTGTGCTCACTACTCTTTAAAAATAATCTTCTTTAGATCACTTTAATCAATATAAATTTCTCCATATTTATTACATAAATAACATCCACTTTCATCAACATGATTAATAGAACATTACTACAAAATTATCAAGAAAATATTTTCAAATTAGGGAAAATTTTTCTTTCAAAAACCCTTTTCATGTCATGCATGCTACCATACCATCATTCATGAAACTATTTATTTTTTTCAACCATATTTATCTTTATAAAAGGTCATCATTTATTCTCAAAACTATCAACTTTCAAGAAAATTTGGATTTCACAAAAATGTAACTTTTTATTTTGACACAATTATTTTCTATTGAAATGTAACAATTGAGTTGTTTATTTTAAGCAGAAAGAGACTCTAGAAAATCATAAATTATTCATATCCTTAATATTCTCTATGTTATGATAATACAAAATTATTTGGAGAAATTTCCACTTTATAGACACAAGAGTTTCTCCTCATAACAATCTTCTGTGTAGTTAACTATGTATGAAAAATTAATTTTTTAGTAAAACTAAATGATTTCATGTTTCCTTAAGAGTAAGTCTCACAATCTTCAAGAAATTTTATCGCTATAGCATATTTTAATGCAACACTCACTAATTAGAACATTTTAATATTTTTGGTAATGAATTTTATCTTATGAAAAACCTATAAGTTTTTTAATTCAAATATGATGCATATAAAACATCATATGCAAAAAAATTATTAAAAACTATGTTAGATTCATGAAACTATAAAATTTACTTGATAACCCAACCATTTCCAAAAAAAAATTTCATTCCTATATATTTTGTATTTAAACATGTGGAAAACACTAGAAAAAAATTAAACCCTATAATGGAATCATTATGTACAAATTATAGTGAATACACACCTCTCTCTATAATATTTTTCATGCTTTGTCCACATTCTCTAGTCACAAACACCACTGGAACTCTACAATAGAGAGTGTCAACATGTTTTATAAACAAAAAACCTAATAAGAAGCACTAAAAATTCACCTTGATGTATTTTTTTAAAATAGATATAAATTATACACAATTCATTATAGGGATATAGGGGTTTTTTCCAACCAATCACATTCATATCATGTTAAAACATAAGAGTTCCAAATTTTTCTTAAAAAATTATAAAATCATTCATCATTATTTATACCATGATTATGGATTCATGGACACATTAATGGATTTCTCCATTAAATTAATAATAATTTCAACAAGATGTATACCCTAGATTGGAAATGGGGATGCCTGTCCTAAATAAAAATATTTTGCATGGAAAAGTTGCACGTCAATTTTGGTAGCATAATAGGGAGACATAAATATTGATGGATGGTTCTAAAGTGAGTGAAAAGGGTAATTGTAATTATTTAAATCATATTTAATGTAAAACTGAGGTTCAAAATCATATTGTAACATGAAAAAATTGGAATCATAATGAATTAAATTAAGAATGTTCTTGAAAAAATAGAGATGTATTAGATCATTTAGATTTATATGGAACTTCAAATTGCTCGTGTGGACTATCTGATGATATTGGAGATACATTTGGAGGGTTATTGGTAGGAATAAGATGTGTAAATTTAATATGAATGAGTTTTTTGTGATGTTTATTTTGATAATTGTTGGGGTTTCTGGTTATAATATGATATTTTTTTATTAACATATTAAACATTTTTTTGGATTCTATAGGACAAATTAACATGAACCACATACCATTTTATGAATTATTCCCATTATTTCTATAAATCATAAGTGGATATATTTTTTATTAACTATAATAACTAAACAACAAAAAATAATACCCTTTTGATGTAGAATTTAGTTAAGATTATAAAGGGATGATTTAAAAGCATTAATATATAATATTAGTTTTAGAGGATTTAGTAGGGCTTTATAAAATTTATCAAATATTTTAAAAAATTAATTATTTTAATTTGAAAACAATATATTGGTCATTCACAGACATTATAGAAAATATTACATCACTTTTCCAATTTTTTGATGTCAAGATACATTCTATATTATTATATTATTTTTCCTTTACAAACAAAAATTATATTTTTCATGATAATTTGGAAAATTATCCACAAGATAATGTTGACATTTTAATTTCAAAAAAAATTATTTTTTCAAAAAAAAAATTCATGTTAATAAAATTATACATTTAAATATAAATAAATATATATTAAAGTAGTCATTGTTTTATGGTTATTATTTTCAAACCCTTATAAAAATTATATTTTACTTTATATTTTTATAATTTATTAATATTTAATAAATATTATTTATAAATTATATTATTTTAAAATATAATATATTTATATTATTCTTGAATTTATGAAACTTTATTTATTGATTAAAACTATATATTTCTCAAAAAAAATTACTTCATAATACAGAATCATATTTTTATCAAACATATTAATTAATCATCAAAAAGTATTAATAAGATATATATTATTTAATTATTTTTCAAAAAATCATACCACTAAGGTCTATAATCATCTCCATTTACTACACTAGAATATTCCTTATGGGAATGGGGTGATGGTAATTTTGTTATCTAGTTCAATAACCATCGTTTGGGTTTTTTTCCTTGGTGAGATTTAAACACTAATATAAATGGTATTTACGTATTTCATTTGTTGAATATTTTCTTGGGTTTGGTCATGGGAAATTCTTTGCGATGTTGTATCTCTCATAGTATCTAATAAATGGGATTCATAGGTTATAATCTATCTTTATGAGGAAATCAATTCATTTTCCTTGGACAACTAGATTAATCTTATCATAAAATATATAATAATTATATGATCAATATATAATGTAAATAATATCAATGGTTATGATTTAAAAATTCTTTTAACACTATAGGATAAATAATTTAATAAAAAAATAAATGTATTGAAATTTCATTCTATAATTTCATTATACAATATATAATTTAATTATTTAAAAGGGGAATTTAATTTACAATGTTTTTTGTAATTATATTTTTCCCATTCATAAATTTCTACATTGAAATTTCATTCCTAAACTAAAATAGATTATGTTATTCTATTTAATCTCCTCATTACGTTCCCATATCACTTCAAAAACCAAGTGGTTCATACTCAACCCTTTGACTATGTGAATTATTTCTTTTCATAGAATATTGTCTCTAAAATATATTATCTTCATCGATGGTCCTCATTTGAAATGATAAGGTTGATTTATATCACCTATATATTAAATAAATATAAGGGATTTGGAATATACATATAAAATATCATTACAAGTAACACATCATTTACTTGAGATACAATAAATGGGAGTTCTATTTGATAGGCCACTACGCCGGTGAAATTAAGGTTATTAAATGAACCAATTTATCTTTTAAAAATATAGTAATTCATCCAGAACCCCATGAATATAATCCATTATGATATATATAGGAACACTATATATCTATCAAAAAACTCATTGTCTCATTATTTACTATTTTTACATCTTTTCTTTCATGTTTTCAAATATCAATTATCACTAAATGGATTGAACTGTCCCTTTGAATGATCAGATAAAATTATGTATCATCAAGTTCTTCTATATACCATCTTTTAGGAATGTCAGAGTCTAACACCTCATCCTATATATTGAAAAAATGGCATAATTTGAATTATGTAATGGAAAAATTTGTTTTATTAACAATCCACTAGGGGATGGAGATGATCCCAGTATTCATTGAGATACAATTAAAAAATATCCTAATATATCTTATCGAGTTTGAACGCTCCATATTGAATGAACATCCATCTATAGGTGATATGAATTGATTATGCCAAGTTCAATATCCAAAAATTTGTGGAGGAATTTTCAAAACCAAGAGGTAAAAATCTAATCTAAATAAGTTATAATTAACAGTGGAACACCATTCAATATGACCAATTACCTTATGCATATCATGGAATTATAGTGTGCGAAAAAATGTAATTGATAGAAATTTCTTGTGATAACATGGTATAGTGATATACTACATCAAAAAATGGAAAACTTTATTGTTGGGGTATTGGAGTGTTCTATGATGAAATACATGGTTTTTTCCAATTTCCTCACCTTATTGGGAGATGGAGTCATCATACCATTAGAATGTTGTAGTTTATCAATAACTTCATGTAGTAAGAAGCCCCATTATAAAAACTCTCTAATATCCTACATAATTTTATTCCACCATAATTTATTCATAAAAATGATAAATCATTGCGCCACATATAATATTATATAAGGATGATCTATGAACATCATCTAGTGGTTTCATCATATAATCAATTTCTTATGGGAAAAAATTCTAGGTTTTAAACTATATAACTACATATGTAGAAAAGATAACTCTGAGAATATTCATTTATAATTTATATTGCCTCAAATCATCCATCTGAGACTCATTGAAACTATCAATAATAGATTTTGTTATAGTCATTTATTAGAGGTGTTGTGAATTTGAATCTATTATAACCATTTAAAAATTAATTATGTATAATATAGTTGGATCCATTGATGTTATCATTATAGATATTGTTGTAGGTTTATTTCAACCGTGGTAAAATTTCTCTTTGTTTATATTACTAGGATAATGATGTGTTGAAATATTATAATCCATTATCATATATAACCACCATTTTTGGAACATGAAAATGTCATTTTATTAAAACATGTTTGGTTTTTTTGATCCATGTGTATCTCACACATCTCTGAGTTGGTTAAATGATACCAGATCATCACCATAAATATTATTATATCCAATTTTAGAACATGTGTTGGGTAGTTATGCTCATGGGTCATTAAATGGATGGGGGAATATGACGCAATATTTTCTTTATCGTGCAAGAGTACATATCCCAATCTCTTTTTTGAAAAGGGTGGGTAGTTACACTCATGGGTCCGTTTATTAAAACATGTATGGTAATCATGCATTAGTTTAGATAAAAAAATCATGTTACAAGGGTGGATAATGTGATAAAATACATTGCTATTAGTCTCTTTTTATACAAATAATTATTTCATTTAATTAACTATTCAATAAAATAGTCACCCCCTCTCACAATACATGGTTCTAGGGATTGATAATCATGATACATTTCTATAAAATCTTTTATAGAACCCAAAAAATAAATGGAAGCTATGAATTTCTATCATAGGGGTTGGTATTGGACATCCTTAAATTTCCTCAATTCTTAAAATAATGATAAATATCCATTTTAGGGGGTTAAATTCCACATTAATCATATTATATCCATAAAACACATTTAGTTACAATATATTTTAAAAATTATTCTATTCCTTAATTTCTATAGAATATAATACATATAATAGCCATACTCATCATTCCGCTTGTTGTATATTAGAATAAATTTTATAAATAATACCACAATGTTTTAGAGGTAATAAGTAATTAATTTTATCATTATGTCCGTGATTATTTATAGATAATTGTTGGGTCCAAATGCATCACACTGAACATTTTGTGAAAATTTATTGTATGAAATGTAACCATGTGGATATCCAACTTCATTAACATTTCATGATAAAATGTTTAAAAATGAATAAACTTATAAAATTTATGGGCTCATATATATGATCAAATATTTCATCAATATGTGGAATGTGATACATGTACATTATTTAATTTTTTATGTTCAAGATAATATCTTTAGAGGGTAATTCATCCATCCTTCTTCAAAATAAGTGGAATATGGGCATTCCATGGTTAATAACATTGGAATATAAACGCTTTATTCATAATAACATGTAGTTTCTTATTCCTCTACCCATGTTAAATTTAGTTTTTCTTAATAGAGTCTTATATAATTATAATGCTCTTGAAATATGATTTATTTTGAATACAATATATCCTCATTGAGTTTGAGAAGATTATTTTGTATGAAACACATCAATGGTAATATTTTCTAGAATTATATTTTATATAGACTCAATCATTTGATCTACATATATATTATTACAAGGAAATTATATCAATAAATATGATGATGATACAAAAAGAGATTCATCCACCGCATTTATCATCAAAGGTATCTAATGATGTTTTTTATTCAGATAAGGATTTCCTTATACATGACATTTGTGTTCACTATAAAAAAGTAAAGACAATCCTAGACCAGAATGGAATAGAACTCCACCATATAAAGTATCAATATGATTTATGGGAAATTATGAATAATAATATTTCATAGGAGGAGTTATATACCTGAGATAAAATAATTTCCCCATACTTTTTCACCTATATCATGAATTCAATGTTCTATGGTGATGTTTTAATATTTCCCCTAAAAACATTTTATATGTTGTAATCTATGAACACAAGATTATAGGACAAACACAACTTAATTGAATCTCAATTCAAATTACATTCTTTATACAACGTAATATTAGTGATTATAATTTTAAAATAATTTAATATTTTAATGCTAAACTATAAACATTAAAGAGATAACTCATAAATGATATATATATATATAACCTATGAATTTATAGGATCATTCAATGTTATATAAGCTTCATTTTCTACCATAAATTATATTCATAATTTTTTACATAATAAATTTTTTGAGCATAATTTATACCAAACGTGGAAATCCAATTGAAAGTGTCAAACCAGTTTGAAAAATATTCCACGTGTCCATACATGAGGGTAAAATCACATCCTACTCAACTCACCATGATAGTGTTTGTTATTAAGATATAAATATGTTTTAGATCCACATAAACATGTAGTATTTCATTAGACGTTTATTTTCATGTAAAAGACATATTTTATTCATTACCATTACATGGTGATGTTTTCCAATATTTATTTTTATCTCTATGGATTTCAAAAGATTTTTATAATCCTAATCGATAATAATAACAACGGTTTTCAATGATACCTACAATAAAAACCCAAATCTATCAAATAATTATTTTCATTGTTTTTTGTATAATGATACACTACATATAACACTAGAATATTATTAGATGAAGAATATTTTTGTAATTATGTACTTATCATAAAAATATTAAATCAAAATATAGTTATTTAAATTAATACCATATAACATGACATTAATGTTTCTTGATTGTTAAAAAGATATTAGTGATGAAACATTGATTTAAATTTGAAAGGGGTGGGATATAAATATAGAGAAGGTAACAATAACATAGTAATATGATGAATGTAATAAATTTGATCTAATAACAATATCATTGTTTTATAATATTAGAGAGAATATAAAACTTTATCATCTATGCATGATATTAAATGATAAACGAATGGAATAACCGGAATTTGTAAACCACATAATATATGGAATCAACAGAATACATCAAGTATATCCCCAAAGATGTGGTAAAATATTAAGATTAGGATAATATCCAACTCAACATATATGGAATTTCATTTTATGAAAACACTCCATAATAAAGTGGAGTTGATCATAATTCAACAGCAACATAACACATTCATATATTGCACACACATAATAATGCCACATAGGTCACACATCATAAGAATGTACTTATACAAATTTAATCACATGATTCTGTATTCGTGTTCACATGAATGAAATTAAAAATACATTAAATGATGGATACATCTATCTGAATATGCTAGAAGAAAAATGAATAAGGGTATTAACTACACAAATCCTTATCTTGGATAAATCAACGAAAACATTCTGCAACATACTGTGGGAACATAATGATTCTTGACAACATTTATTGATAGTGAATGGAGGATCTCATCATATGGAAATAAAACATAATGTAATATAGAGGTGTAAAAATATAGTATGACAAGAAACATTTGGAATTAAAAGGTATAATATAATAATGGTTATTTATTAGGTAATAGAAGGTGAGGATCACTTACCTTGTGATATTATTTACCAAATCCTGGGAGGAACATCATAATAATATAGATACCATATTGATGGGAACAATAGAATTAATGTAATATTAACAAAATGATACAGTGGGTTTTAGTTAATAGAATTGGTGGTATGTTGGTTATTTTTTAAAAAATATATATTAGAATTATTTATAAATTTATAAATTAAATATTTTAACTCCATATGATAAAATAATCATACTAAAAACAATACCTTTGTTTTTTCCCTTGGATCACACCAAAGTAGTGGTTTTTTATTATTTAATAAGTGTATGATACATATTCCATATAATAATATCCATAGATATGTGGATTTGAGTCATGTTTATACATATTATATTTTAAAACCATAATATATATTGTCGTATTTGGAAGATACCTTAAATGGTTAAAAAATTAATGAAATTACATCAAAAAACAATAAATAAAATGTGGAAAAATTGTCTCTTAAAAAATAATTATATTATTTACAAAATGAGTATTTCAATTTTAGGACATCATAGTATAGTCCTTATAATTTTTTTGTGTATATTTATTAAAGGAAATATTAATTTTCATAGACATTTATGTACAATAAAAAATTGGAATATTTTAAATTTCTTATTTCAATAAAAAATATTTGCTTTATCAAAATCAATAATATAAATAGGAAGATTTATAATATCAAATTAATAAAAATAATTTATTGAAAATACTAGTGTTATTATAAGATATTATTTCTAACCCTTAAAATAATTAATTGTGACTTTTTAATATATTATTATCTCTTATATTTAATAATTTTATATAAATTAAAATATTTTATTAAAATGAAATTTTATTCAAAACATCAGTAATTATTCAAAAATGTTTTATTGATTTAAGAGATATATTTCCAAAAATTATATTTTGTGGTTCATCACATAAAATAATAATTTTTATTCATCATATTATTTAATTATTGGAATTTAATAAAAATAGAAAAATTCAATCATGAGTTAATATAATTTTTTTCAAATTCATACTACTATGGTTTAGATACATAGATATTTATTTCAAAATTTATTTAAATTGAGGTATCATGTGTGATTGTGAGATTTTATTAGGGTTCATCATCAACCATTGATTTGGTTGTGACCTCAATGTGATTGAAATTGTCTTATACATTATTTCAGTCATTGTTTTAACTGAATATCATCTAGATATTGGTCAAAGGAAAGACCTAGTGATTCTACCTCTCTTGGATCATTAATAAATGGTATTATTATGGTATGATCCCACTAATTGTGTCCACCACTTCCTTTGGCTATATAAGTTGGGTTTTTCCAAACTGTATATACATGATATTCAAATGATAATTATATAATGAATATAGAATCAATAAAATTTATATCATAATGTAATTTAAATAAAATGGTTTAAAAAATATAAGGGACCACAAAATTTGTGAATGATTTTTCTATAATTTTATTGAAAAATAGTTCATTTCCAATGTAAAATGGTAATTTAATTTATATTTTCTGGGTTCATACAGACATGAAGGCTTTATTCCAACTTTCAATGTATTAAAAAATGTATTCCAAGTGTTGCTGAAACATCCTCATTCGATAGTATTAAACAGGAATCATGAGGAGGTAATACTAGGAGGAATATAGGATAATGTGTATAGGGATTCTTCTACTCCCTTTCTTGTTGGAGTCTTTATACAGTAATATAATTGTGGATGGAATTTACATCTTAGTACATCATACACTATGTAACCTATGAAATGTAACCATTAATAATTGGGGGCGATATACATTTATATTATTTAATGATTACACTACCATATTCAGGGTGTTTTGGTTTAGTAGAGGGAATATTTTATAATAACCAAAACATGGAACCACATATTATAGTTACATTGGTGATTCAAGAACCTATGATGAAATTTACATGCATCAGAGATTGGTAGGTCATATGTGATGGATGAGATTCAAATTCTCCACGGAGAGGGACCTACATTAGTTATGTGTATCGTATTTATTATATCTACTCTATATAATACCATGTTTGATGTTATATCTTAAATTATTTTCAATATTTTCAATTACAATCTATAGTATATTTTCTAATGATGATAATTTATGAGTTGATCTTTAATAACACACCTAGGGGTAATAATGAAGGGCATATACTGATTTTTCATATATATAATTTACATTTTATATGTTATGGGCTATTTGAAACATTATTATCGTAAATATATAATGTATCTAGGTTGTTTTCATAATGGATTAGATTGACATTTGTGGATCCCATATAAAATTCTAATGATGATATATATATTCCTACTTTTCTAGAGGAAATATATTCTTCTTTAATGGTGAGTGTGATTCCAAATCAATTAGAACATAAAAAACTAATCCAAATTTTGTCTATCTTAGTGTACGTATCAATATTGGATCTCTCAACAGAATCAGTAAAATCCACCTCTATCAACCTTATTTTGATAAATAGATATTATAATGTTTTCAGAGATGATATAAACTTCCATCCTCTTGAGTGTGTAATTTTATTTTTTGAGCTTATTAATATGGAATAACATTTATTTATTATTCCACATTACATGGAACCAGGGGAGTTGTGATATCTGATGATGATGTCACATTATATGGATGAAATTTGATTCATCTGACTAATCACATCTCATTATGGAGCTAAAGTATTTTTTTCAAATAAAGAGGATGATAATATAATACAACGTTGGGAATAATTGATTTAGAATTGGGTTACAGTAAATAAATTTTTAAATTTTCAAAATAATTATTAATAGTTTTATTAGTTACATTAATTCTGTTGGGTTTCCATGATTTATATTTTATTCATGAAACCACATGTTGTTCCCTATAAAGAAGGATATTTACATTACAATATTTTGGTTTATATTTGAAAATTATTATTAAAATTCATTGTTTTTTCTATTTATAAAATGCGAAATTCTGTTCATGGTTATTATGGAATATATTTAACAACTATAACATGACTCCTTGACCATAATATTTGAGGATTGTATCCAGATATATTCAGTGGATTCATATTTGAATATTATATATCTGGATATAGTATTGAGTAACCATTATGTGAATTGATTCAATTTAAGACATCAGATGCGATTATATTTGATTTAGTTGGTGTAGTTCCACACACATGTGTTTTCTAAGGGAGGTATTTTAGTGGACATTTATATAGTCAAATCAGTGATATCATTGGAACACCCAATGGGGGTGATTGATATTAGGTGACTCCTTTTCCTTGTGGAATTTGTATTGATAATTCATCCTCGAAATATCTCATATGTAATTATTTAAAATAGATCTAACTAAAATATTTTTATGTTTTAGTTTAATGATTAATATGAATAGTATAACTTAGAGGTGATAATGACATTGAAAACTTTTTCTGTTTTGAGTCATCATGATTTGGTGATTGAATATTCAATGTACTAGGATTATATATCTGTGGGGTTGCTATAAGGGATGTTTAAATGAGACAAGTTAGTCACATATATTTCACATCATCTTCAATAACATGTGAGGAAATACCCAACACCATAATTACTATTATAAGATGTATTCTATTTTTTAGGTGGTAGAAACATTGTCTCCTCAATAAGGGAATGGTCATCTTCATATTCAATACACCATGAATCAAATATTATCGTAAGGGGTATATATTTGAGGTAGATGACTTTGGAGGTGTTTCAATAGAAATTAGGATGCATGATAGGCTATTTTCTAGGAAATGGTATTGTAAATTAATATTCTCCCAATAATAAAGCACTTAATATGCAACATTATGGGGTGAAATATTTAAAGAATGATGGAATCTAATGATTTCAATGGATGAGTGGTTAATGGATGTGTTTGTGGATTAATAATTAATTAAAAATGTACCATTTTGTAATAAAATAATCCTTATTGGGATATGTAAATTCCATCAATGAATCAGATACCATGACTATAGTGATGTGGATAAAATGTCTCAGAATAACAGTCTTTTGCGTTCTCTATTGATGATGTAGAAGTATTCTAATTTCATTATATGTTAGTAGTTTTAAATAAATTAATGGATAATAAGATAATAGGTTATATTTTTATAAAATAGGTTGTCTGACTTTGTTTATGATATATATCACATAGTTTTCAAAAAATTTATTGGGGTCCTAGAAATATTGAATAAATAACCGATCTTGTTTCATAATTTCTTACCTTACACTGTGTAATGGTCAAGTATTAGTGTTCTGATTGTTTTCATAAGCCATTTATGGGACCTATGTTCATGAAAAAAGATGTGTTAGACTTTTGTACGGGGTAAAGCATGTTCATGAGGATTTATGATACATTTTTTTTGATAGTCTATCAAATGAATCAACTAATTATTTATTATCAATTTGAGAGACCAATCCAAATGGATGTGTTGGGAATGTTGAATGTATAGGAGATTATGTCATTAAAAATACCAATATGGCCATCCTAGATGGTTTTAGGATGAATATGACACACAAAGAAAACCTCAAAATGATAGGGTATTGTTATAAATGTTGAGTAGGCTTATAACACAGGTGGGATGTCTATGGAAAAGGTATGTATACTGAAAAACATCACCAAATACCCATTAATGTGTTAATGGGTAAAATATAGATGAAACCATAATTAATTGATACATATATGAAATTAAACACATTTTCATAAAATTACTGTAACTGAAAGGGATAAATACAATAACATTGAATCATTAAAATTTTTCCAACGTAATTGGAATGTGGGGACGACAACTAATGGAAGCACTTAGTATAAATAAAAGTATTTCAAGTCCAAAAATTGTACACTAAGACCTATACCACCTTGGACTACATTATAAGAAGTAGATTAATATTTAAGATGTGTGGAGGGATACAATCAACATGTGACTATACAAATGCATAATAATACACATTTAAATCACCAAACATAAATAATCAATTAACTAGAAATATATTCATCACAACAGAATGTCCATCATTATATAATACATCAAAATAACCAAATGATTATCTAATCATGAAATAAAATAATTATAAATATAAGGAAACAATTATAAATAAATATTTTGATTATACATGATGATTCATGGTAAAAAAATTAGGGGGAATCAGTCCATGAGTCAAACCCCACATATAGAGATCTTTTGATACATCATGCTGGATTAGACTAGCCATGAAAAAGGTAATGTTATATAGTGACACAAACATTTCAAACAAATATATAACATAATTATATATATATTCATTAAATTATATACAGATCCATGTATGAATCATTTTGGTTTAGTTAATTTAAGTACATAGATAAAAAAATGGGTTCAGATGTTTAAAAATAAAACATCCTCTCTCATGGTATCATAATAGGGTTTTACATCAGATAAATATCATTTTATTATTATTTTAAATGATTGGATTTGAAATATTTTGACTTTATATTAAGGTAATGTAATTTTTTGGGGTGTCATGTGATTGTTCAATAGCTAGGTCCTGAGATTGGGATAAAAGATAAGGGGCTACATTGTTAGTAGAAACCATGAATCCAAAATTGATGGGCTACTACTAATGGGGTGGGGTTGTAATGAGAGTAGAAAATGGCTCACATTTTTCCCAAACAATGTTCCCATGGCTATAATCTTGTTCAAAATTATCATTAGTTATTAAAACATGTGTGTAACACTTTTTGTACACAATTTCCCAATCATTCCACATGAATTATATATGTTCCCTATTGAGGCAATGATGGGTGAAAAAATATGGAATGATTTTTCTAATTAATATTTAAATCAACATGTTAAATTTTTTGTGGATTATCAAAAATTTTACCTTTCAAATTTTTATAACCTAAATCTATTCCTCCCTTCGCTCTAGGTGATAGATTCTTGACATTTTTCAGGTCTATTGCATCCATCTACATAGAATTGGTGTTGATTCACCATCCTACCACAGAATCATGAAGTGTTCATCTCATTATAATCATTATTATCAACTAATCACATATCATTCATTTTTTTTTCATTTTTATCCTCATCAAAATTTTAATTTTGATTCTAGATTTTATTCTATATTTTTAGGGTTTTCGTCAATTATTTTTTTGTAGATCTAGACAAATAAATATGTAGATGCTAGATCAGTTTTTTATCATAAACTTATTGTTAGTGTTCAATAAAATTTATTTATTTTCTTTATATATATACATTTCTTCAATTGGTTTTTCATGAGGTACCATCTGTATATTCTGCTATAATTAAATGATGTTTTTGATAAAATTTATTTGTACATGTTTTGAATACGCACATGTAACTTCACATATCTATAAGATAAAAATCTCATCCAATGTCACCAATATGATGTTTCATTGAATCTTCCCTTTGTTATTCCACCATATTGTGTGTGGGATAGATCTCCCATTCAATGTACAAATACTAAATTAATTCATAATTAAATGATTGTTGATAATATGGTTTACGCCACATTTACATGTCATGGAAATTTATAACTTTTTAAAATTATTTAATAGATATTATATAATATGTATAAATTGGTTAGTTGACCCAATGGTATATAAATGATATTGAAAAATTATTTTAAATATGATGATAAATTGATAATGGAAGTATACTCCTTTTAATTTTTTACTCACCAAATCCCTTATCAATTTAATTATAATGAAATTTATACTCCATGTATCATGATTATATGTGAGGATAACATTGACATTTACACTTATATGATATTAATTAAATACTATATTTCATACATCACAACGCCATTGATCACATTTATTTTGGAATCTAAGGAAAGTTTTACCCCTTAATCCAGAATTTTTGAGTTATACTTGTACAGGATCCATGGACACACTCTTTAGGATCCACCAAAGTCGATACTGAATTTACTTTGATATGATCCATGAGATTGATGAGGATTCATAATTCACATATATATTGGAAATTTATGTTTCATTCCTGACACTTGATTACATAAAATATTTTATTATAGATGATGAATTATTATATATGGATTCCTGATTATGCGTTCCCATTTCTTATGAATTCGATTCTTTTATTCATAGGAATCTATGTTTTCTTGGACTTCATCACAATAAAATTTGATACATTATAGGTTTAATAGTTATATATGTGATATAATACACATTAATTCATTATTTAAACTTAGGATAGACATGTTATAGGAAATTTTGGTAGTGGAATATTGAGTGTTATATGAAACCATGTTTGGGACACTATTAGGTACCACGACAAAATTAATTAATGGTGAAAGGATGTGGGAGCGCACAAAAATTATGATGCTTTATTTTATTATCTCTTAAGAATAAGGTGTATCAAGAACATGAAATAATTGTGATTCAATATAGATATAGTTCCCAAATGGTATTTTGGTTCATTTGATACATATACTATATGGGTTACATATTTCAATGTATTTCGTTCCATTTTGTATTGTTACATGGACATATTATTATATTTTTCATTAAAATTCTTCTCTTAATGATTATCATTACTTTTATATGAGTTTATTTCATATCAAGGATTTATATTATGCTTTTAATAATTAATATATATGGGAAACCACTATGTTACTCAAATCATGACGGTAGAGTCTCCCTACTATACAACAATAGACCCACTCTACTAGTCAGAAGAATATTGCATCTGGGGAGGAACAAAATATGATATGTGACATAACAAAATAGTGAAATATTTATTATATCATTTGTTAGGAATATACAATGTTGTATTATAATGTTTTTCATTATTGGAATAACTATTTTTGAGACAATACTACAATGATAATGATATTAGGAATTTGGTAATGACCTTTTGTAGGGGTAGCTAACAAACATAATAGAAAAACCAAACTTCCTAGAACGAGACATATTTTTCAATATATTTCATATATATGTTAATTCGATTCCACAAATGTGTTATTATCTTACAGTTTTATGTTCATATAGATTGTTTGTTTTACTATTTATTGATTTAAGAACCTTAAATGATTCACGTTCAATGCGTATTCTATTCCACATTAGATTAATTTTTTGTGTCTATGCAATTTTTTATGCTTTCATTATTATATTTTATTATTACAAGATAAATATAATTAATGAAAATTGAGAAGAATAAATTTTTAATTTGAGTTTATGTCACATCATAAACTGTGTTTTCATATACTGGATACTAGATACACCCTATAAAATCAATTTTGGAATGTTGAGTCATGGAAAATTCTCCCCATATATTGACACATGATATTGTTGTGAATGAATGGATTCTAGACATCAATTTACAAGGAGTATGAACAATAATAATATTGAAGTTGAGATCCTATTACTAAAAAGAAGTAAATAGATTTTTAATAAAAATAAGATTTCATATGAAATAAATTTTTTTATATGGAATGGGTTTCATAAATAGATTTCCCATTTTCACTAGATAGTTTATATAATGGGACCTGTTTATTGAAATAGACAACAAGGCCCAAAAAATACTTTTGAGTTGGATGTAACAATGATTATATTGTTTTAGAATATTAATCCTATTACCCAGTAATTTATTTAAGAAGAAAAATATGGGTCTATGTTGTTTATAGTAATATTTTTACAGGTATTATTCATTCAAATTTTTACATTTTTTGTAATCGATTATTTTCTGATAATTTTTTTTGGAATTTTAGTGAAATTCCAAAATTAAAACCTCCAGTTTTGTACATTGATGCTGGAAATGAAAATTCATTGTAGGTGGTGGGATCTGAGATACTTGTATAACATTTAGTAGTTATTTTTATCGCACAACACATAGTATATGATATTGATCTTGGTTTCAAGTATGGAGATGGTTTCATACAATATGTTCCGGAAATTCATGGTTCCCCATTGTTTTCCCCATATAATATGGAGATGACACATATATTACAATGATAAAATCATCCCATGTTTTCTAAGGATAGATGTCCATCAGATTTTAATATATGGATTGGTGTTGTCATATAGATTTTCATGAACATGAAGACACATCCTATGAATGTGTTAAACCACATGGCATATTTTCATCATCTATAAGTTATGAAACAGATGATTGTTTTGATATATTATGATTTTCATTGCGATATGGTATTTTAGGACTACTAATCCATGATTTATTAATAGTTCATTCCACAGACGTTGTGTGTTAAGTAGTCCAATGACTTTATGATTTTAGAGTAGGGGAGATTAATGTAATTTAGTAATCCGAATTCCTAACAATGCGTAATAATTTCTCTCTAATTTTCTGTAATTGTTAAGACATCGAGAGTGAGAAATTTCTTGGTAGGTATCAATACATTCATTCAATCACATGTAAAAGTTTCATGGATGAATTTTATAACATTTATAGTGAATGAGGTGCATATTACTTAATTGAGGCTCTAGGATGAATGGGGTAAGAGGATGGATTTTCCATCTTTCAACCAAGAGGATCATTTTCAACTAGATGAAATAATTATATTTAGACCTATCATATACGGAATACATCCTTGATTTTGTGTTATAGTAGTTATGTATTCTGAAATTAGTTTGGGGAAATTGAACATATATTGATTTAGTGGGAAATATATATAGTTGATTACTGGGTAAGACACATGATATTCTATGTATTGTGATTTCAGAGGATAATCCCTCTAGAAGATAATGATAGGTGGTCAAATATGACTCCAAGTATAGGATTGGATTTCAATGCTCTGTATCATGCTGGGAGATTGAGTATTTTTTGTCATTTTGTTTGAGTTGGTGGTTAAGGTCATGGTTCCCAGGAACAAGATGTACTATTATAGTAGAGTGGTCATGCTCTAGGTATTGAGTTTTTTTCACAAGGATGTTATTTATGATAGATATATTTTATAAGAGCTACGCATGAGAAGTATGAAGTTTGAACATATATAGTGACTGTTATGAACCAATTTTTCTCTACTCCTATAATATTTCATTTTAATATAGAATATTCTCATTATTTTATATTTTTAGCTATTTTAGAAATGCATTGGAATTTTTTTAACTTTGTGATGGTGTTATGACTATCTATATACTATTGGGGATTATAATGGTGTGTGTATGAATATGAAAGAAGTTCTGATTTAGATTTTTGTGTCCCACATCATATGATTACATTATTTTATCAAGCTGATAGGGTTTTAAATAATAATCACAATATGATATATATTTTCTTATCGTAGCTAAGTTGGTTTATTTCATGTAATGTTGAATTTCACAAAACCAATGGGGTGGTGTTTTTAATCACATGGGTGAACGGGATTTCCCGGAAGGTAGAGTTGGAGTTGAGAATCGTTCATTATTAATGATGGAAAGTCATATTGAATGTTTATATATTTAGGGTCATGGATCATGTAATAATAATTTTTAATCTATGTTTGATCAATTTATGGATTTTTTAATGGATACTTTTTCTAGTTTACCATCTGAGAGAGAGGGTTAGTTGTCAATTGAGTTTGTTCCGTGAGCTGAAATGATTTCATTTTCACCTTATAGGATGGATACTATAGAGATGATGGATTTGAGGTAGTATTTATATGATTTTTATGAAAAGGGGTTTATGCAGCCAAATAAATAACCATGGGGATCAACAAACCATTTCCAAAAAATTAAAGAAACCATAGGATATGTGCGAGTTAACAAAAATTAATCCTCTAGATGGTTAAGAACTAGTATCGATTTCCATATATTTATGATGTCATAGACCTATTCTGATCATATTTATTATTCAGAATGATTTATTCTTGGGAATGATATCACTATATACATGATCGGCCATTAAACATACCTCGTATAGATTTCCATCGTATGTATGGTCTACATGGGTTTCTGGTTATTCCAATCAGTTTCAATAACATTATAGATATTTTCATGGAACTTATGAAACGTTTTTTACATCCTTATATATATTCATTTGTTTTGATATTATTGGGGATATGTTGGTGTATCATCAAAATAAACAAGTTCATGTTGAACAACTTGATATCATTTTTATACACATTGTGAGCATCAGTTGTTTTTTGAGCATGCAATGTTCCACATCAAGATGTGTAAATTAGGTAATAGTTTCATATCATCTTATATATAATAGTATCAATTGACCCAAGTATGGAGAGAGTTGTGATTTAATGTAACAAGACAAAGAATATCTTTGATGTTGAGAGTTTAGTGGGCTACTAAATATAATATGCATGTAAAAATAAACATCTCATGATTCCCAACTCCTATTAAATTTTTATATAATGGGAGGATATATTTATGTGAGACACCCCATTAGACGATGAATTTGATATCAACATCAGTGAGAAAACTGATTCTACAGATTCAGTTTGGAGCTACAGTATTTATTATGAAGCATCATTTTAAAGTATATTAGAAGTTCTGATCTTTGAATAACGATTTTTGTTTTACATGTCTCATTTGCTGGGGACACTTGATAGGAACTTCATAATTCATGATCTCCTAATTTTTTAATGTAGGTGGAATGAGAATTTTATTATGGGTTTGGGCATTCATATAAACATATTAAGGGAAATGATGTTTTTGATAAACTATGGATAAGGAATCTACAATATTCATTTTATGAGGGATGTATTTTGTGGATTCCTATAGCCATAATATTAGAGATTCACATTTTGTATGAGATACTCAATTGAAAACATTTCTCATATTCTCTTCATTTAAATAATCTCTTTTGGATGAAGTGACAATGTTACAATTATCAAATTTAGACGAACTGATCATATGAGAGACGGTGGAATGTGAGAGAAATCATCCTAGAATGACCCTTGGATAATTACAAATTCTATGTACACATGGTAACATTTGGTTCTACTAGATATATTTGAGGAGATTGTATAAGTTAATAATCAGAGGAAATGGGATGTACATTCCATTATAACCATGTTATATCATGATTTAAACCACTATTATTTATTTCATGTTTGAAAAGTGAGGTAGCTAGTGTTTTCATGAGGTGTTCCGCCTATTCATATATGATGGTGGTTTATCTAAAATTAACATGTTTTTTAAGAAATTTAAAAATTCCAGAATTTAAATGGGATGATTTAGACATGATTTTTTTTATCGGGACACTAAGGACACCTCATGGTAGTGATGTTGTATTGGTTGTTGTAGACATGCTAATGAAGGTCCACCATTTAATAAAAATTAATTATAAATTTTCTCTTTTTGGGATTTAGAGACTCTATATCTATGATATTTCACACCACTATAGAGTTCCTTATATAATATAATCAGATAGGGATCCTCAGTATACATCTTATTTTTGAAATTTTTTGGAGAGGGTACTGGTTACAATGGTTTTTTTGAGAATATCATAACAAAATAAGATTGATGGTGAGTCAGGTGAACTATATAATTTCTTTAGTACATACATATATCAATTGTCCTTTATTTTGGGGGTATTTATGAGAGTAATATAACCATGGATGAGTTCAAATCAAAAAAATGTCATGATACTATACAGATTGAACCTTATTAGGATTTATATGATATTTCATTCTGATCACCACTATGATGATTAGAGGATGGGGAGGTGGGGTTTCTCAGTCATTCACTAATGAAGGATATCGTGGAGTTAGTCTATTTAACCATAATGATAACGAATAAAACATATTTATGAAAAAAATATTATGATGGCCATCCTTCATGTCCTTTATAGATCTAGGATAGGGGTCATGTTTTTTATGAATCTCACCAAGGATGGGGAATTTAAATTTATGAGACATGGTATTATTTCAATGAAATATGTTGAGACAATTGAAATATAATAGAGACTCTGTATTTTAGGATATCTGTTGATGTGGGGTAGAGATATTTCTCCAGGGATGATATTCTTCATTTATACCATCTAAAACATTATCACTCAGACCCATCTCATTCTCTCCATCCAAATCAGGTTGTGCAATATGTATATGTATCCATCTGGGATAGTCCAACATGTATTGGTGAATTTATCCTAAATTATTTCCAATTCTAGTATGTTCTTCTAGTATAAATTCTATTGAAATGTGGACATATATAGGATTAGACATGGGTGAGAGAGAAGGACATTAATTCTAAGTGTCCAGATTAAATCATTGAAAATTCATGAACACCCAATGAAAGTAAATTTAGAAATAAATTTATTTAAAATGTGTGAATGGTTGATATAGTGTTTTAATGAGGTAGTTTAATATAGAATGTCATTTTAAATTATTTTTCTTTTCCTAACGTGAATGTATAATAGGTCACAAGAGTGATATGGTTGTTGGGGAAATGTTTGTAATCAAAAGGATGATTCTTTGAATAAAAGAATTGATGAACTGTTTATAGAAAATATACTTCCCAAGGAAGATATTTTACATATTAATATGAGGGGATGGACACAAATAACAAAATGGTTTAGAATTTTCCATAACTTTTCCCACATGTTTTATTTCGTGTGGGAGAAGCTATGATGTTTTTTATCGACGTGTTTATCTTGTTTTTTCGAACAATTTCCCAAGCCAAGGACATGAATCATCTAGGTCCCCTATTTCGGCTGATACATGTCCTTTTTCACATGGTTTTTCCATAAATGTATCAAAACTATGTTACCATGTGTTTATTAGTAATATTAACAAAATAGTCCAATGAATTATTATGACCTAAATCAATTTTCATTTCTCTCTAGTGGATAACTCCTTGTCATTTGGGAGATACTTTCAATCCATATCTATGTATTTTGTATTGATTATCTATTTCTCTTTAAAATTTAGATACATTCATCTTGTTGAATCCACACTAGAGAGATCATTATTTAACATGAGCCTTTCATCATATATCAAAGTACTGATGTATTTTTTGGAATATAATACTCCATATTTAAATGTTTTTTTATCAAATCATTATTTTTCTAAAAATATGGAACGAATAAGATTTAAATATTATATGAGTTTTCATAAACCGATATATGGTAGATTTTATAAACCATTGACATAAAGTTTCGTTTTTTATATACCATGCTTCCATTTTGATGCACGATTGACCTTGAAGTGTTTCCAATATTTTAAAATAAATTTACCAATTAATTTTTTTTGGAACCTATTTAGGATTCCAAATAGGATCCCTATATGGATGTAGGTTGAAACCCCAACCCAAATTAACAATGAGTTGTTTAATTTAATGTTCATCATATTATACCACCTTGTTCATTGCATGGGATCGTTGTTGTTTAATGATAAAATTGTTGAATTACTTGATAATTAATTGATTTAAGGGTTTAATTTTATTCCTCCATACCATGTGATGACCGTTAGGAAATGATTTAAAATGTTTAAATATCATTTATGAAAAAATTTTAAAAGAGTTGGATGAATTCATGGTATGTGAATTATTATGAAATGGGTTATGAAATAATATTATCAATTCATAATTATTGTGTATTTCTTATATATATTTACTCTTCAGATCCCAATTCCTTAGGATGCCATGGATATTTATATTCCTTGGATCTTGATTATGGTAGAGTATGTATTTTACGTTGCTACTCAAATGATATAGATTCCATATGATATTATGATTGTTTATAGTTTATTGATGATGTTTATTTTTCATTCCAAAGTAATTTCTACTCCATAGATGTGGGTTTCATGGGATTTTTTGGATGATATGTGAAAATGATAATTGGAATCTATTCAAATATTTACTAGTTCTACATCAAGATGATCCATGGAATCGATGGCATTGGATAATTAATTTTTATGTTGTATTCGACCCTTTCAATTCATACCTATTATTACAGGTAATAAGATTTTTTGAGTACATAATCAATATTTATTGTTTCATGATTATAGTTTCCCCTTATTTGTTGGTTCAGAATATTGGTTTAGAGGGATCTGTGTTTGGATGGACTAGATAACATATAAATATGAAACATTACTTCCATTTCTGTTTTACCTATGATATAATGTATAATACTTCAATGTTTATACGCAAACTATACCTAATATAGACACCATTTGATGTGTCTTGTTACGGGTTATATCACAATATCTTTAGGTGACCATTGGTTATACATATAGGCTTCATGGATTTAGGTTGGTAATTAGGTAAGATACCATATTATTATTCTTAATATGATTGTTAAATATGCGAAGGGGAGCATGAGAAAGCCTTATTTTTTTTGATTTTATCTAATGATGTTTTCTTTTTTGGTATTTATAATCAAATAATACATCTACAATATGAGGTTTGTGTTTCCATGTATTGATTTTCATTTATTATAGATTATAAAAGTGATCATCAAATTTTATATGATATTTTATTTTTTAATAATTATTATTTCATTATTTTTTATTTTTCTTTTATCATGGATTTATATTATTCGATTGATGATTCATTTAATTTAGATATAACTACATTACTCGGATCATCAGGGTATTGTATCTCTATTTTATAGTTATATACCCATGGTGCATGTTATCAACCTCTGGAATATGGGATGGTCGATGTAATGTCATGGGACCCACCATTCCAATGAATAGTTTAGCAGCTCATGGGTTTGTATTGTCCCAAGATCTTCATTACAAGAATCCTTAGTAGATATATTACACCAAAAAAAATATACAAAACCTAGTGAAGGGATATCTAATAAATGGAGACCATAGATACAAATTATGGGTTACTTATAAGGACCCTAAATTTCCATGTAATATTTATATATATATATATTAGAATTTTATGAGTCAGCAAAAATTTACAGTGCATGATTCCAAGGCCCAGAGTGCCCGAAATGAATTTTTTAACAATTGTTCAGGTATGTTTAGTAAACGTGCGAGAATGTTTTTCTAAATTTTGAACTGGTGTTCGGAATTCATATATGAGGGCACTATTAAACTCAGAGTACCGGTATTCACATAAGAATACTTTATCCTCTCTGACAGTTGTTCATGAGTGAATGTTAATTTTTTGGTTTTTTGTGGAAATATTAAAATAAAATAATCACAAATTATATTTTATTTGTTGTAACCACCCATGTGGATATTTCACAGGTGGGGACCACCTGAACTAAAACCTCCCATTATAGGTTATGGAGGTGAGCACCACTGAACCTAACCTCCCATGAGAGGTAATGGTGGTGGGGACAACATGAGGATTGAATTATCTTGAACACCCTACTAATGGGGAGAAACCTCTTGAACTCCACACTTAATTATGCCAACCCTCCCCATAATTTATTTTTCCACCCAGCAATTAATTAATTAAACCATTATGAAATTGTGTCCACATAATTTAATTTGAAAACATAAATTTTGAAGTTGGGTATATTTTCATTTTGGTGGAATTAGAAAGAAGGGTTGGGAAAGAGGAGAGATTTAGAGAATTGGGTAAAAGTTCTCCAACAATGAATGTACTCGCACGACTTTGACATTCTTCCCTGGGACATCCTCCAGTGTGGGACGTCTTCAATTGAAAACTAAATTTCCCTCCACAACGACATCATCTCCTCCCCCACAATCTATGTCAATGAACAATCCATGGTACGGGTTTATTTGTGTATGAATAATTATCGTATGTTCTACCATTGAAATATTTTTTGGGATTGGGAATAAATCTTTTCTAAAGGTTCTAAAGCTTTATATTCATCATCGAGTTCTTGTTTACCATATGCTACCACCCTAACATGGAGGGTGTGGGCCAAATGCGCATGGCATAACAACATCACAAATATTGTGATGTTTTTTGGTGTTAAAATTGACGAATGTGATGACACAATGACAATTTCTAGTGGTCATGACCACCTTGCAACCTCCACCCCCTCATAGCACCCATGCGGCCGAGCCACTCCGTGGCACCCAAGGCAGCCGCACCCCGCAACTCCACCACATGCTACACCACCACACTGCCCGCGGCCGCCACCGACCGGGCCTCACTGCCGCCACCATCCGTTGAGCCACCGTCATCATCTACCGAGCCACCTCCATAAGCCAAGACACCAGAAATGCCACCGTGGAGGCACTGTCCTCTGTTTTCTGAGATGCCATCGATCATCTGCGTCGCCCCGGATGCGCCACCCGTGGCCTTCAAAGATTCCCGCGGCCTTCCACGCCACTCCGGCCAAGATGCACACAGCCACCCACACCTCTCTAACTGAGCCACCAATAACCCTCTGGGACACATCTTATGAGACAATGACGGTCATGAGCTGCTCCGGCCAAGACGCCCCACGACCACTGCCATGCTGGCCAAGTAGCCATAGATGAGTCGCTCTATGGCCTCGCGCCATCCACTGCCAAAATCCTATGGCCCATGGATGCAGGAAGACCGCCCAGTGGGCTGGGATGGACCCAATGAGCTAGGCCACAGTGTGGTCCGGTCCGGATCCTTTGGGTCGGGCTAGGTCTGGCCGGGTTAGACTAGACCCGGGTCCACTACCACCCATTTAATTCTTTTGTCCAAAACATTGGCACCAAATTTCTAATTGACAAATATTTAGCATCGGTGGAAATCGTGAGGCGAGAAAGTCCCTTTGATTCCCCACAGTAGTTTTGGGTTAAGATGGGTAACGATCATGTTGGATCAAGAAAATATCCAACTAGGCCCCCGGGACTAAAAGGCTAATAACTCACAGATCGAGCGTCCGATTGACACATCGTCTGATGCATTGAGACCCCTTTGATATTTCAGACCACTGAGATTATTCTACTTGACACATTTTGGAAGTTGTAATATCGACTTGTAGCATGTGGAGTGGATTCTCCCGGTGACGATCGAGCATAGTGCATGAACCCAGTGGCTGGTAGAGACTAGATGAATGCTGACGTTTTCGACTCAGAGTGACTATATACGTCCGGGGGAGGAGAAACTCTGTTTGATGTGGTAGAACCATGGTGGGGAGCTCTTCTTTGTTACACGGCAGACCCACAGTACTTGACATGAGGGGTACCACAGCAAGCCACGGTGGGGAGTACATCTTTTTGATGCGGCAGCCCCACGGTACTCGAATGGAGGATAACCTCAACCATTCACGCGGGGGAGCGTCTTTCTATGTGACGCGACATGCTTGTGGTGGGGATCAACTCTATGTGATGCGACATACCCATGGTACTCAACTTGAGGAGTGACTCAGTAGTTCAAGATTATTGTGAAGCTCCTCTGTGTGACGTGGCAAACCCACTATACTCAATAAAGGAGGGGTTCTCTTGCAGCCAATGTGTTCGAAGATGTGGCTGGAGATGTTACTTTTAAATACCCCTAGAATAAATCCTCGTGTGATGGAGTCAGTATCTCTTTGTTTTTTTCATGTTTGAGATTGATTACTTGATAACTTACATATATGTATGGACATATAACTCTGTAGGGTTATCTATTGATTTATTTATTTTTGGTTTATCCTTAGTGTATTTCTAAGACCATGAGGGTCTTCGGGTCCCTAATTAGTAACTTTTTACTAACTAATGCACGGGATATTCCCACACCATGTGGTGATGGATGCAGACGACAGACATCATATACTGAGGTTGGGAGTACCGGGACTGGACGATGCCTGGAGGTGAACCATACGGCGTGTTGGTACACAGGGGAGATGGGTGGGCATGGAGTGATGTGAAGGTGACCTATACCTACCCATCAGGTTGGAACCTCATAGTATGAAGCACTAGGTTTCCATTCTCTTTCATCAATTGTTTTGTATTTGAGTTGTACATGTCCTTTTACTGTTGGGCATGTATTTTTCCCCATTACCTTCCAAACTCTTTGGGTTATATAGTTTTCTTGTGTTCGTATCTTAAAGTGTGCTTGGTATAGTGAGGTTACTGGTTATAAAGGCAATTACTTCACAATTTTAGGGAAAACACCTTTCGGTGCTAGTCGCAAGCCCCTAGCCTATGGAAGGCGGGTTTGGGTTAGTCATGGGAAGGTCCCTGGGGGACTGGTCATGTAAAATTAGTATCAGAGGAGGTCAGTTCAACTGAAGAACATAGACTATGATCTTATCTATGAAGAAATAGTTTTATGTGTAATTATTTTAGTTTTAGTTCAGGGAGTCCATTTTAGGTGTGGCAGCCAACGTGTCCATACTATAGGACCATGACTTCTAATTTTAGACATAGTGCACAAAAACAAAGATTGCTTATGTGTTTTCAAGAGTCTTATTTGTGAACTCTCTGATTCATCCTAATAGGTATTACTTATTGACTATGGATAACCTGTTTCTTTTTTAGGATTCCTCCACCTAGCCTTCTAGTTAGGTTTTCGAGAGTTGTACGCACTGATTGCCCACCGAGCGACAAGGCATCGGTGGAGGTCTGTGGCTCCAACGGAGGCACCAGTGGTACCACTAATCATTGATCCACCGATATCACCATAAACAGCAGTAGAGATTCCACACTTCTTGAGAATGTTGTATGAGTTCCAGTGATAGTGGCCAACCAGGTTCATGGGAGTTACGGACCCACGGGAAGATGAGGATTGACTAGAGGCTGTGGTGAGAGTTTCCGACTAATAGGGACACCAGCTGATCTCATGGTGATCCTTTTAGTCATCTTTTTACAGGAAGCAATGAGAAGATGGTGGAGAGTGATGCTCTAGGATCACAATGATATGATGCTTCTCTAGGCAGACATAGGGAGACTGTTTCAAGAAGATTTTGTCCAGTGAATCTTTGTGCAATGCATATATAAGAGATTCATCACCTGCAGTATGGCAGCATGACTGTAGCTCATTATTCAGCGAGGTTCACAGATATCTCATGTTACACAATAGATATCTTATGGGGCCCATTTATTAGGGCCTAGACCTTTTAGCAGGGGAATATGCGAGAGATCATGTCTTTGATGATCTCACTTAGAATCCTGATGCTGGCGGTGGTGTAAGTTATTGGCCACCTAGTAGATAATTTCCATGCAAAAAAGTCACCAGCAGTGAGACCCACCACCAATAATCACGTAGCAGAGTCTCCTGTAGCTTGCAGCAGATAGACGTCACAGAGGTCCAAGAGGACCAGACCTATAGGTGGAGGAAAACATGACTTAAGGATCGTTTTTGTGGGGCACCTGAGGTAGAACCACTCATGAAAGTATCATGTAGTGTTACTCATGTGGCTGGAAGGGGCACATGGCTCATGACTGTCTGACCCGTCGTACAGATGATCATAAGGCGGTCAAAGGACCGCCTAGGATGAGACATATGTTCATTTGAGGAGGTCGGTATGGATAAGGTAGACGTGGTAGAGGATCTGGTCATGCAGTTGGTGGTGGGCAACAATTTGTGATGTGACAACCACCACCACCAGGAGTTCCTCCACAACTGTAGGGAGCAGGTGTACAAGGTACAGCTCCGCTCTAGGTAGTTAAGGCATACGATCATGGCACTCTAGAAATGATATGAGGTAATATATATGTCAACTACACCTTAGCTGTAGTACATATAGACACAGGTTCTAGTCATTCTGTTATTCCCACCACCCTCATTCGAAGCTCGGAGATTCTGACGGAGTCACTGGCTCGATCCTTAAAGAATGATTCTCCTAAGAGAGTGGATTAGATGATTATTACCTACTTCTAGCAGTGTGAGATGACACTAGGAGGTGGGAGCATTTGTTGGGATCTCATAGAAGCTGCGTTGAGTCCCAACGATGTCATCTTAGGTATGGACTGGTTATTAACAGTCCATGCTCAGATTGACTATATAAGGCACAATGTACAGTGTATCCACACAGATGGGACCAGGGTTACCTTCACCGGTGAGAAGGGAGACTTTGCAGAAAAGTATAGATTCACCCGTAGGAGAGTGTGGCCGATCACTCATTAGTTGGCTATCCTTACACTCAGAGCTATTTATTTGGAGAGTCTGAGCTATCCTGTAGGGGTGTACCGGTATGAGGATGTCTTACCTGATGATATGTTGAGTCTACCTCCTCACATAGAAGTGGACTATTACATTGACATGTACCCTGGGACGACACCAATATCTACTCAAGAAAATAATAAGGCTTCCACGGAGCTTCATGAGCTACAAGTACAGATAGAGGACTTGCAGGGGAATGGATTCATCTGGCCTTGTGTTTCCCAACGGGCATCCCCGATTTTGTTCACTAAGAAGGTGGATGGGAGCATGAGGCTTTTTGATGACAATAAGTGCCTGAACCTGGTGACCGTGAAGGACATGTACCCAAACATGAGGATTGATGACCACATTGATTAGCTGAAGTGATCACGATGGTTCATGGAGATAGACCTATGATCTGGTTAACACCAGCCCAGAGTAAGAGATTAGTATGTGCATAAGATATCCTTTAGTTGTATTTACAACCATTAAAAGTTCATTGATATGCCATTCATCATGATAAATTCTCCATCAATGTTCATGGGACTCATTAACAAGTTAATTCATCCATACTATGATCGATTTGTAATAGTCTTCATCGATGAAATTTTGATCTACTCGACTACTGAGGAGGACCATTCTTGTTATTTGTGGGTTGTACTGGACACAGCCCAAGATCACTATATTTATAGATTGATCTCGGAATTTCTAGTTCTAGATCCGATAGATTCACTTTTCTAGGACATTTCATATCAGAGGCTTAAGTTGCAGTGGATTGAGCAAAGATTGAGGTATACATCTTTGGAAGCCTCCTAGGAGTGTGACGAAGGTACAGATTTGCCTGGGATTATATGGATACGATCAGTGATTTGTACCATATTTATCCAGAGATGCAGCACCACTATCATCCTTGACGAATAAGGGGAACCCTTCTTGTGGTTGGAGAGATGCCATCAGAGTTTTCAAGAGCTGAGGCTGAGGGTTACTAGTGACCTCATCTTGAGGCATCCAAAAAAGAGCGTAGGGTATGTAGTATACTACGATGCATCCGGGCCCACACATGGATGTTTCCTGATGAAGGAACGAGCTATGATCACATATGGTTCTCGATAGTCGAGACAGTATGAGCTGAACTATGCTACACATGACTTGGAGTTAGTAGTAGTGGTCTTCACCTTGAAGATGTGATGACACTATCTAATGGATGATCACGTTAGAGTATACTCTGATCACATGATTCTCAGGTTTATCTTCTCATATTAGGATCTGAACCTGAGATAGCGGCACTAGCTTGAGTTTTACCAGGGATATAACATCGAGATATTCTATACTCCTGGAAAGGGAAACGTTGTTGCAGATGTAATCAGTAGGAGATCTATTATCAAACTGCTTGGTGAGGCGATTGAGAAATTGGATTATTTACAGATAGCCATTGTGGATGTAGATGGATTGACTTTTCTTCAGTCTCATACAGTCACTCCCCCACTTCTTCAGCAATTCAGGGAGGCACAACATGGGGATGCTGACTATGAGGCTCAACATAATCATATATCAACAGGGCATGCACCTGAGGGATTTTATGATGGTGGGGAGCACGTAATCCTCTTGAGAGAATGTACAATGAAACCAATGTCACTTCATGATGATGTGTTGCAGGAGTTCCACACTTCTCCCCTAGCAGTACATCCCGGAGTGGGGGAGATGTTCTAGGACCATCAAAGATAGTCTGGTGTCCATGAATGAAGAAATCGGTTGGAGAGTTTGTTTCATGGTGCCTCACATGTCAGAAAGTGAAGGCAGAGCATCAGGTACCATAAGGCTTTGTTCACCCTTTGGTGGTATCTTAGTGGAAGTGGGATGGGATATACATGGATTTTGTGATAGGACATCCATGTAATTCTAGATTTCATTACTCGATTTTGGTGATCGTCGCTGACTCACCAAGCCAGACCACATCATACCAATCAGAGAAAAGAGTTCAGTAGTGTACCTGGGATTCCTCTATGTGTTGGAGATTGTAAAGCTTCATGGAGTACCCTTGACGATTGTCTCCAATCATGATTTTTTTACTTCCTGGAAGTGAAACGGCTTGTAGGAGGATTTTGGGATGAATCTTCATTTGCGCACCGCCTTCAATCCTCTGACGGATGGACAGACTGAGCTGACCATTCAGAGCCTTGAGGACATGTTGTATTCTTGTGTCCATGACTACGGTCGCTGCTTGGATGATCACTTAACATTGGTGGGGTTTTCATACAATAACAGATATCACTCCATCCATGGGATGGAATCTTTAGAGTCTTTGTACGTGAGACCTTTTAGATCACCTTTAAGCTTGACCGACCAAGGGGAGTCAATAATAGTTGCACCAGAAATGGTTCGGGCTACCACATAGAAGGTGAAGATTATCCAGGAGCAGATGAAGACCCCATAGAGAAGGAAGAAATAATATTCCGATAGAAGATTTAGACATGTGGAGTTCGAGGATTGTGACCACATCTTTCTACGGGTCTCACCTCGACGAGGTTTGCGGAGATTTGGCCGAGGCGGAAAGTAATCTCCAAGTTTTACAAGAACATTCATGGTCATCCCTGGAGTTTTCGAGGTGGCATACTACTTAGATATTCCAAATCAGTTTCACTGGGTGCTTGACGTCTTCCATGAATCCCAACTGAGGGGATACATGCACAACCCTTCTCACATCATTGACCATTTAGAGATGGACATTGACGATGAGGCGACTTTTATGGAGGTTCATGTAGATATTGAATATTGACAAGAGTGTGTCCTTCATAGACTGTCGTTACCTCTGGCGCACATTTTCTAGTAGCACAAGAACCTCTAAAAGAGAACTTGGGAGAGGGAGGCTCAGATGTATGCTATGTGCCCCCCAGTTATTCCCAAAGTCTGAGTTGTGGATTACAGGGATGTAAATCCATGAGGTGGGAAGAATTTAAAGACTCATAATTTCCATTAATTTTTTTAAAATATATTGTAATTCTAAAAGTTTTTGTAAATTGAAGGCACGTGATTATGAGCCCTAGAATTCCCAAAATTAATTTCTGAAAATTTGTTCAAGTACGTTCAGCAAACATGTGAGTGGGTTTTTAAATAAGTTGAACTGGTGCTCGGAATTGAAATCTGAATGCACCGTTGAACTCACAGTTGATGTATTCTATTTGGATGACATTCACATCGAAGACTGTTAATCGAGGGTGAAAGATAATTTTTGGGGTTTTCATTGAAAAAATAAACTAAAACAATCACAAATTTTATTTTATTTTTTCTAACCACCAATGTGGATATTTAACTTGTGGGGACCACCTGAACTAAAACCTCCCATGAGTGGTTATGGAGGTGGGGACCACCGACCCTAACCTCCCATGAGAGGTTATTGTTGTGAGGACCACATGAGTATTGAAAACTCTTGAACTACCTATTAAATGGAGAGAAACCTCTTGGGCTCCCCGATTAATTATGCCAACACTCCCTATAATTTATTATGCCACCCATCAAATAATTAATTAAACCAATTTGAAATTTTGCCAACATAATTTAATTTGAAAACCAAAATTAATAATTTGCCTAGATTTTCTTTTTGGTGGAATTGGGATCAAGGGTTGGAAAAGGGGGAGCTTTGGAGAATTGGGGAAAATCTCTTTAATGAAGAACGCTAACACACGACTTTGAAATTCATCATTTTGAAATTATTTAGTGTTGAACGTATTCAATAGAAGATAAAAATTCCATCTATAACCTCAACCCTTGCAATCCCTGTCAATGAACAATCCAAGGTAAGTGTTTATTTATGTTTGAATACTTTTAAAATGTTCTAAAATTGAATTTTTTCGGCATTGTGAATAAATCATTACGGAGGGATGTAATGCTTGAATTTCTTCCCCAACATCTTGTTGAGCCATATTCTACCACCCTAAAATGGAGTGTACATGCCCAATGAAAATGGCCCAATCCCTCTGAAAATCTTGGGATGTTTTGTGGTGTTGAACACGATGAAGGCGACAATGAAATGACACCGCCCCATGGCTGCCGCTTCCTTGCGACCTCAGTGACCTCGCGACACCTCCTCTGCCGAGATACTCCGCAGCACCCACAACCACTATGGCCCATGGCTCTGCCACCCACAGCCCTGCCGTGCCGCCCACCGTCTTCATCGACCGAGCTGAGACACCGCCACTGTCTGTTGTGATAACACTGCCACCGTCGAACGAGTCATCACCGCCATCCATCGGGCCGTCATATACCTTCAACCCTTCGGCCGAGCCACCTACCATGTCCCCCCTTCCACACCACCCATGACCTTCTATGTTTCCCGCAGTCTTCTGTGCCACCCTAACCGCGGTTACCACAACCTTTTAAGCCCCCCCCCTCGCGGCCTTCCACGGCATTCCGGCCGAGCCACACGAGGCCTCCCGCACTGCTCCGGCCAAGCCACTTACGACCCTCTAAGCTGATCTGGCAGTGAAACACGTGGACCTGTTATGCTCCGGCTGAGCTTCCCCACGGTCTCCACCCTCCTAGCCGAGCTTCCCATGTCGAGTGGCTCTGTGGCCTTGCGACATCTGTGACCGAACCCCCGTAGCCCCTCGTGGCCTACCAGACTACCCAGAGGGCCGGCCCGGACCCAGTGGTCCGGGCCAAACCTGACGTTCCAGGCCACACTATAGGACAGTACATACCTAGCGGTACGGGCCGGGTCGGGTTGGGACGGGCCGGGTCGGACAGAAACCGGGCCAACTATGACCCATTTACTTTTTTTGGTCATAACATTGGCTCCTGAAGTCTGTTTGACGAACCATTAATGGAGTTTGAAATCGTGGGGGAAGGCGGTCCATTTGAGTATTCCCTATTGGAGTTTTGGGTTCAAATGGGTAATGATCACATTGAGCACCCATCCAACTGGGCCCCTGTGACTTAAAGGCTAAGAACTCACTCGTCGGGTGTCCGATTGATGCCCCGTTTGATGTGTTGAGACCCCTATGATGTGGTGGACCTTTTAGATGAATATTCATGAGACTTAGGGGAATTTGGACTATCAACCAATAACATGTGGAGCGGATCCTCCCGGAGACGAGTGAGAAAATTGTGGGAAAACATTAGCTAGATGAGACTTCACGAATGCTGAATTTTTTGACTAAGAGTTACTTGATAGGCCCAGTGGGGAGAACCTATGTTGGATGAGGCATACCCATGGTGGAGAGAAGGACTGTGTGATGAGGCAGACCGACAGTACTCGACAGGAGTGGTACCTCAGAAGGCCTTGGTGGGGAGCACCAATGTGTGATATGAAAGACCCAAGGTACATGACATGAGGAGTACCTAAACAAGAAACGAAGTGCCTCTGGGTAATGTGGTAGACCCATGGTGGTGAGAATCTCTGTGTGACGCGGCATACCCATGGTACCCGACAGGTGGAGTAGCTCATCAGTGTATGATTAATTGGAATCGCCTCTATGGACATGGAAAGCACGCTATACTCGATAGAGGAAGGGTTCTCTAGAAGCTGAGGTGTTCAACGAACTGACTGGAGAAATTACATGTTACTACCCCTAGAATAAATCCTGGTGTTTCTGTGTTAGTATCACTGTGTTTTCCTCATGTTTGAGATCGATTACATGATAACATAGCTATATGTATGGGAATATACTTATATATGGTTATTTGTTGATTTCATACATTTTGTTTTATCCATGTTGGATTTTTGAGACATTTAGGGTCTCGAGGTCCTTACCGAGTATCACTATATTCAACCCTACATGGGCTATGCAGGCACCATGTTGTGTTGGATGCAGACGACGAACAACGCTGTCTGAGGTTAGGAGTACAAGGACTGGACAGTGCCTGGAGGTGGACTATACAATGTGTTGGTACGCAGAGTAGACGTGTGGACATGGAGTGATGTGGAGGTGATCTGTACATACCCTTCAAGTAAGAACCTTGAAGGACTATCCACTAGTAGTCCATTCACTTTCATCAATTTTTTTATTATAGTTTTACTTGTACCTTTACTGTTGGGATTTTATTCTGGCCCATTTACATTCAACACTCTATTTGTTATATAGTTTTCTTGTCTGTGTATCATATTGTGAGCTTGGTTTTGTGATGTTACAGGTTATAAAGGCATGTCCTTCCTAGTTTTAGGGAAAACACATTTGTGTGCTAGTCTCCATCCCGTGGCCTATGGAAGGCGGGCTTGGTGTAGTCACAGCACAGACCCCGGGGGACGGGTCGTGACATTACCAATAGTGATATATAAACATAAAATGATAATAACGTTAGGAAAAAATGAACCTAATATTTTAGAATCATAACCTGTATATAAGAGATCATATACCTGTGTCATGGAATAATTTTTGGTGAGTCATATATATTAATAAATATGCAATAGAAAAACATGATTCATGAATGAATAATGATGACATAAAAAATAAAATAATGTAAGAAACATTGTAATATTTAAACATTACCATATAGATCATGAATCATTTCCATGATTATTATATAAGAATGGGTTCATTCCATCATCCATCATTGTAGTGAAGGGCCAATCCCTATACAATCAGAGATTATAATGTCCCTTACTAATATAAAATTAGTCCAAAATCCAATCATTACATTTCCATCAGATATACATTATAACCAAATCAATTAAAGAGATATATGTTTTATGTCCCACATTTCACATAATGAACATCATATATATTTATTTCCTAGTTTAATGAAACATTCTACGTATAATATACCAAGAAACAATATTGGTTTTATAAGAATTTAATATTCACATAACATGCAGAATATATTATTATACATAATAAATTCATATATTAATTATATAAAAACACATGGGAATATAATGAGTATCATAAACATCTATTAATTATAATAATTAAAAATTTAAAGGATGAAAAATGATGAATTTATTGTATAATGAAAATATTATTGGTTTGAAAAAAAATTATTTCATAAAATATTGATAATTTAACACCTCTATTTTTTCTATGTAAATCATTAAAATATAATTGATTATATTTTTAGATCTAGGTTCTATTAAAAAAATAGATTCTAAGATCTGATGATTTTTTAAATGATTTTATGGAAATATTAAATATTCTAATATGATATCGGAATAATTTTCATAAAATACAAGAATAAATCATGAACACTGATATTTAATGAAAGCCTAAGACCACCATTTTTTCTATAATATGGGTTGTAACCATGGAATTAAATAATATTTTTGAGTATCACATGTTGGGATAAAGATATTCTTTGGGAAAAAATAAAAATAAAAATTAATAAATTTACATTATTTATGTTTTTTGTAAAATGACAAAACTAACTTCGATAAATACAATTTTTGTCCAATTAATAGGGTTATCAGCCTAACCCTAATAATAGAGATAGAGATTTATAGGGAATTCAAAGATGTAATAGAATACTATTATAAAATATCAAGGATTGTTTCAACAAAATTAATTGGAATATCTCATCGATATAGATGATGAATATCCATTCATAATTAAATGTATTTTTGTCATATTATTGAAACAAATCATTTCTCCAATGATTTTATTCATTGGTTGATCATTATCTTAGGATTCTATTTATTTGATAATACAATTTTGTAAATGATTTATTGGTTTATAATAATCATTACTCATTTCATTAATAGAAATAAGTCCAGGAAACCCTAAATTTATCATAGGGTTGTTAATTGTTTTTTGATTGTTTAGTTCTTCTTTGTTTCATAACATGTAAAATGAAATTTTTTCATTGGAAGGCATTACTATGTAATGATTGTATTTTTTAATTATATTATTGATTTTCAGGAAAATAAATCATTGAAATGGATAAAATTCATGATTTAGGGTTAGATTGAGATGTGATGATGGTGGATGGTTAGATGGGGATCAGATCAGACTACTAAATTTCATTATTCTCTATTTTACATGCACGTCGATGGTGTGATTCATTAGTTTTCAATTTATGTGTGTATCTGAAATAAAAATGTAGAGACTAATGACTATAGGGAATGGAATCCCAAAATAAACAATATCATATCATGATTTTTTATGGATGTTATGATAAAATAATACATTTTATCAAATCCAAATTTTTTTAGAAAAATCATTATGTTAAGGAATGTAACATATGGAAGACACTCAGTATGGATCCATGACTATAGCATCGACCCAGCATTGATGGCATTGAATGTATCCGATATAATACAAGGAATCATACATGGGAAGGATGATGGGTGATATTAGAGTACATGGAAACAACGAAGTACATGAATATTCCTAGATACATGTGAAAAGGTTGGTTACTTGGGCACAACCTAATACCCGTACACTACCCGGTACACAAGAACTATGATAGTATACATAAAAAAATAGGTTTTCATGTTTACATAAAGAGAATCACAGGTTCAAAAACTAGATGATATCCATTTTTATGTACATTCCATGTACCCTATATATATGATAAGTATTTACTCTAAAATATCATGAAGGACTTAAATTGTATTTTAGTGGATGTTTTAATTAATAGTATTTCATAATAAGGAATGTATTTTGAAAAATTACATAAATTCTATTATATTTTGATGCCCTCTATGGGTTATGATTCAAATGGAGTACATGGAATCCCTCCATGAGGCCTTTAGAGGGATCCAACATCCAATACCTCTTATCTGATGTTTATGTTATCTACATGATCACCATACATAGGGAATCAATTAAAATTTAAAAATGTCTAGACATTATTTTTTTTAGAATCCCACACCATCCTGGTTGTGATTTCATATTAGGACAGTGAGCTATTCTAAGATATAGAGAATTCATATTTTGAATTACAAATAAGCATATCCTCACAGAAGAGAGTTTCAAATTACTTAATGGCTCATGGAGAGTTCCATCCCAGATGGGAATTACCATGAATCCATGACTAGAATCTTGAGGACATTAGTATTTGTAGAGACTCTTTTGATTATGATTTATATAATATTATTAAATTTTTTATTATGTTTTTAATTATGTATCATAAATTGATTAGAATAAAAATATACTAGTAATCATAAAACTGGTAATGATTTATTTATAATTATTATATCATGGTCTACTATGTATTTTTTACTAACCGTTGCATGGGACCCTCATGCACCTGTATTGAATTATTTATAACAAATCCAATTCAATGCTTTCCAGGTAGGACCATTAGTAGTCAGAGAGTGGTGTTCTAGTAATATATATCAAGGTTCTTATTGATGTTTCATTTTAGTTGATCCCTCCATATAAGAAGGATTGATTCTATATTAATTTTTATGAGCATATATACCCCTTTTAATTATTTTAGTTATTTTTTCATACCCTGGTTGTTGGATTTATCATTATGAATGCATTGGAACCAGTTGTTTTTTTACTTTTCATCATTTTATGGGTTTTAGATGATGGTTTTTGGCACATCTACATAATATAATTCCTCACACAAGGTGAATAATTCTAATGAGGTGAAGTCACAAGAACATGTACTATTAGATTTGTGCATGAGTATATCATGCTAGGAGTAATACTAGATAATTGGGAAAATATTGGTCGTGTAATGATATATTTTTATTAGAACATGATGCTATATTATGGGCAGGGTGTAGAGAGTGCCTGAATATGATGATTGGATTAAGACTTAGGGAAATAGTGTTATCATTTTACATGATTGCCTTTCAGTCTATTGACTCAATTATTCGTGTGGTGGCAGACATATCCTTTCACCAGGGAACTAATAGTCTACATATTGACTTAGTATATATAGTAAATTTTTTCATCGTAATCATTTGGTTCATAAATCATATATGAATGGGTTGTATTTTCCATGTATATCTTTTTAAAAATCCACAAATATTCTCATTGATTAGGGTCAATTATTTTTTTAAATAATTCACCAAAAAATAAAACCAACGAAGATTCCAATATTTTATAATGAGGATTATTCAACGAGTGATGATGAATCATTACATTGGAATGTACATAAGGTTGAACCTCTAAATGGTTTTCTTATTATAGAACTACACATTGAGAAAATTATTGATCTAAAAGAACCAATCGTGTGTGTATGAATACAGAGTGCACTATATGAGTTTTCGAGGAATTATACTGCACGTTTATAGGATTGGAAAACAAATTGGATTAAAATGAATTTAATGGGGGTAGTGTCCATTTATCATCATTTTGAGAAAAACATCAGATTAGACGGTGGATCTTGTAGAGAGTCTTCTCCATATCTCTATTGATATATGGTGGAATATAATGACCTAGTCATTGGATGCGTAAAATATATCATGGTAATATTCTATGTGTATTAATAAGGAGTAGTTTTCTCAATCCACATTGAAATTATTTAAAATTCAAGATCATAAATAGTAAAATCAGTGTAGAATTATCATGGAAGATTAATCAATAATATTTATATAAAATTTATAATACTAATTTTTAAATATTTCAGATGCATTCTTTAGTGTCCATATTTTTTGTTGGGTTTTTTTTTGAGATATTAGGGATGGGTTGATATCTCTTTACATTTAATCATAGTTTAGAGGATGTATGGAATGTATTTTAGTAGTAGATATATTACTTGAAGAGATGGTTCTAAAATCTAGTTACTATATTTTTCATACAAGAGATGGTACCTCATTAGTTTGTACTCGATGAAAATTACAAGGTCCTATGAATAAGATATGAATCATGAGTTGATTATAAGATTGAGTATCAACAGTATGTGGCCCTCAATATTTCTTGAGAAAAAATAGAGAGTGTTTTTTTTTCACTGATATTGTCAGAAATCTTGCATGGTATTTTAATCCCCATCAAACATTTAATAGATATAGGTTCAATAGGGAACACAATAAGGGACAACATTAAGATAAGGGTGCTCTATAGGGATAAGTATATGGTTGAGAAGTGGGGAGAGTAGTTCAAGGTAGCTTATGTTTTTATATATTATCACTGACAACATAATGTATTTATTATAGTATCATAAATCTAGTGGTGAGAGAAGAGGGCTAAACTATGTTTTAAGGGAATGAAACCGAATTCCATACCTGGTGACATTAGTTATGATCTAAATATAGTATACATTTGTTTTTTATAAATAAAAATGGTTGTGATCCACTAATTTATTGAAATATATATGTTTCAATACATAGATATTTGGGTTGATCCCTTCACTCAACCCCTGCAAATGGAGACTCTGAATGGAGGATATTAAATGTTCACACACATATACCAACGGTGTGACAATACTCCTGGAGGTGGGTGTTTCTTATGAAATATCATTGTAAAAGAAGTGAAGTATTACTATATGATATTATATATGGATTGTATATCCCTAGTCTATTATCATATTTGATGTTTTAGAATGTATATTTGGTGTATCTTCCTTAATGGGATGAGGTTTTACTTCATCGATGACAGGAAATCCTCATTGTAGAACAAAGGGATAATATGTTAGATGATTTTACCAATTACTCATAACATATATATTATTAACATTAATTTAGTAAATAATATGGAATTTCATGTTCCAGATGTGGAGGAGGGGTATGATTAATTCATTATTAAGAATATTAAAATCATTGCTACAAAACAAGATATTACATATTCATTGACAATCAACCTGGGAAAAAACAAAATATTTAAATACTTATCTGTTATATCCGATTTTTCTTCATGAGAAGAATTTATAGTTAAAAGATTTATAGATGAATGTATTTTTTTAGAGATAGTGTTTTCCAATGGTAAGCCTAAATATTTCCTATGATAATGTGTAAGAAATATTGAGGTTGTGTATGGATTTTTTACCTCTAAACTAGGTGGCCATGAAGATTATGTAACCGCCATCATGGAATAGTTTCCCCATTTATCATTTAATAACCTAAAATTTTTCAGGATGTTTACTCTCATATATGAAAATCAAAAGATATATGCATAGGTTATGGATGTAATTATGAAAAACAATTTTTTCATCTCTGATCATTAAGATTTCATGATGATTCCACATGAAATGTTGAATTCCATGTAGATTTCATGGGACTCATGAAATGGATTATTATTACTTTCATGGACCAGTTCATGGTTTTCATTTTGGATGATGTCATATTTTAGTCAAAAATAGAGGAGGAGCATGAGGGACACTTAAGAATGTTCTTGGACATAATATAAGAAAACCAGTTTTATAATAAGTGCTTGATGTACTACTTCTAGAATTAAGATGTCCACATTGAAAGTCATTTCATCTTAGTAGGTTTTTTATTAGTAGTCTTGGTGAAAATTAATTCATTATTATCCTTGGTCCAAGAAAATATAATGATTGTGGTGAAGATATTCCCTTGGTTGGAATTCTATTATAAGATATTTATCCACAATTTCCCTCGGATATCAGCACCATTAACTACCTTGAAATTGATGTTATAAGATATTCATTTAGATAGAGTGGTTCAATTGTGATTTTATGATTTATTGTTAGTTTTTTATGACCTCTCCCATTTTTAGACTTCTAATGCTGGGTGTTGAGTAAGAATTATTATTCGATGTGTTATGGATCAAAATTTTTTTTTTTTCAAATAAGATATATGAAATTAACTCATATGGGTCCTATTATTTTTGAAAACATGAGCTAAATTACATTACACATTATCTAGGGTTTGAACTAGTAGTATTCACCATGTAGATGTGGTGACACTATGTTATATCTATGTATATTATGTTTAAATGTATGATTAAAAATTTCAAGAACATCTTCAATCTGAATGATCTTATCATTAGAAAGAAGAAATGTATATAGATCCTCCAGGATTATTAATTCAACATATAATATTTTACAATTTAGGTTATTATATAAAAATAAACACTCATTATATTATATTTTTAATTGTTGCATAAACAGGCATCAGAGCAGTTATCTTCCTTATAATTTCCCTTAGTATACTTACAAAGTCCACCAAGATGACCTTTTAAATATTTTCCCTGAATAGTTATATATTGTTAGAAGGAGTCATTGAATATATATAATAAATATGAGATGATAATTTTTTAGATATATAGTACATAATCTCCTACTTGATTAAATGAAGGAGGAGATCTTGTAGTCATTTTATGAGGATGGAATTTGGAACTAGTAAAATGTCACGATGTTTTAATGAAACTTTTGTTTTCCTCCGATTTGGTGGCACATCTAAATGTGGAACTGATGTCAAAGTAACTCGGATTTATACTATGATGGCCATGTGTTATTATATGTATCGTAGAAGTTATCACTTTTTTCCTAACATGATAGTAATTGAACGCAGAGGTAAATGTTTTTATGGATTTATGTCAACCCATTTATGACATAGAGTGGATCAAGGATTTTTTATATATTTTATTGATTACCAGTATTACAAAAACATCTAGGTGATAATATATAGAATCTATGATCATGGAACAATGAAATATTTCAAACCAGTCACTAGTTATTAGAGAGAAGTGTTGAGTATAGAAAATGGGATAACTTCTATGTAAGAGATAGTATAGATCCATAATATTTGATCAAAAATAAATTTCTAAAATGATGATCAATTACTGTCATGATTTTGGATATCTTTTTAGGGGGAATTTTGGACTAAGTTCCATTTCTACTAGTTGTTTCTCCCTATTATTTAACGTTATAATGATTAAAAAATAAGGTTGCATAGGATATTCGTCAGGGTTTCATGTCTAAATTCATTCACAATTGGTATGATAATCTACCCATCATAAATTTTTAATCAATAAAACATTTCCGTCCAACATCAGTATGACACCATTTGATGAATTTTATTAGTGACCTAATAGGAAACCACCACGATGGATTAGTTATGGAAATTAATCAATCATTAGACTTAGTTTATTATGTGTTATGAAAATGAAGCTTTATATTATTCAGAAGTGGTTGAGAACTATAATGATCATTCAGATATCTTATATAGAACAATTATCTAATAAATTATATTTCATTATGGGATATTATGTCTTCTCGAGGGTCTAACTGTGAAATGGAATGTGGATATTTTAATGGGTTGTCATGTTATTGATATAATTCATTGTAAATTTATATATATTTAATATGTTTGGAAATGAGGTGTACCAATTGTCCCTAACTCCATAGTTTGAATATGCATATGATGACTTTTATGTGTCCCCATTAAGAATTTAGGTCCATGTTTCATTTCATTTTATCAATTCCGGTGAGGTTATCATTGACCAAAGAGGTAACATTGTTTATTACACAATTCATATTGAATATTAGTAGGATAATATCCTCCTTGGAAATGATATTTCCTTAATTCATGTCTTATGGATTCATATATTCCTTTAAGAGAGAAACATAGAGTGGGGGACCAATATGTGACCGAAATATGCACACATTTATCAGAAGTTGTTTTATTATTTTGTTATTGATGAAATTAAATTTTGTATAATGTAATTTGTTTTCATGTAATTCTTTTAAATATATCTGTAACTGTTATCGAATTCATGTTTTGAGAAGACCCGTCATTTTATGGACCAGTGAATCTATAAATGATTTAATAAAAATAATATATATATATATATATAACTAATGTATAGTATTCATAAAATAGATCTATAAAAACCAAATATGGACTCATTTTGGAAATATGATCTTTCCATTGAGTTTGAAACATGAGTATTGCCAAATTAATGACATTATCATTTTCGAAATTTGGTATTTAGATAAAACGATGTCACAAGATAATCTTATTAAATAAATACATAAATTTATTTATGTTATTATGTGTTAATTAGATGACCTAATTAAAATAAATAAATATGTTTTTAGAGAAAATTCATAGGGATAGATGCATAACAAATACATATCAGATAGGGAGTTTTAGAGTATTTCATGTTGAAATATGAAATCAAATTCAAGATCACATTCACTAACAGGATTATAGAATCAATAAGAACATTCATTACATGGACTATTATATCCTTAAGGATTGATTAAACATGATTTATAGAGTTGTTTTCCATTTTATCTCCACTAAATATTTAATATGGAATTTGAATCATTCCATCCAACCATTTGAATCCCATGTAGATTGTGATTGATGGTCTGAGATAATTTGTTCAAGGTATTTTAGAATTTATTTTTTTGATTTATGTTACACAATATTTATTACTATAATATAAATAAATATTTTTGGATCCAATGAAGGCATGGTTCATTCTTCATTTGTGGTTTTCCAATTTCACTATTGTTTCCTCACACATTATTCAACCTCTTTTTCCTAGTATAGATGTTCAATGAATAACTAACAATTTTTATGTGTGAGATTGTTAATCAGTGATTCTTATCAACATTGTTAGTATAATTTATGATAATAGTTAGATTTTGGAAGACTATATTTTGTGGTTCATATAAAATGAATAATTCCTCTTTTACTTGATTTGACATTAACAATGATGATAAGATACAATGGTTGTCAATTTATAAGATGATCAAAGGATATAATCCATTGATTGAATGTTGAATGGGTTTCAACAATAGATATTTTATATTTCACAATGGATATTTTTGATGGAGTTGAGATTGAAAGAATCACCTTATTATATAGAGGAATATATAGATTTTTGAATCACAATGTATATACCCCGAGGTAAAAATTTAATGTGTAGCCATGCATGAAACAACAGGGTGGACACAAGAAGATGATTATTACATGCCATGTGACATGTCTAATCTTTAGTGTGACCCTCCACTATAATATTGGAATATATTCCTGATGAAACATATGAACAAACATGACCATGTACATGGGAAATCAGAAGTGTACCCAAGTATGGACTAGTAATAGGAAACATCCTGGTACATAAGCATGAAAAGTCTAAATCGGAATTTCCTAATAATCATAAAAATAAAATATTAATATCATGTACATTGTCTAAAAAAACTATCATCTCTTACACCAGTATGGGAATATAATCACATAAATAGAAACATGATGGTCACTCTTAAGATGTAGATGTCATTTTACATATATAATTGTTGGATATATCCATTGTGATAGCAGAGAGACATATTTTTCTATTGAATAGTCCATGTTAGTTTGAGTGTGAATAAATATTTAATCCATATAGTGGTCTACTATATAATTTCATACTTGTTATAGTATATTTCCCTTAATTGGTTATGATTCAGATATTGTTTTTGGTAATCCTATGGGAGGCCTATGGTGATGTCATCTCTCATATCCTTCTTATATATTGTTTATGTTATTTATAAACAATATGAATTTTGAATAAATAAACTATCATGATGTTTTATCTTGTTGGGTTTTCGGAATCCCATAGTGGTATTGTTCATAATAGTATATCGGAATAATGTCCTCTGTGGAGATCAAATGAGTATATATTGTGGTGGTAATATGTGAACGACCACTTGGATCATTTTTGTTAGTGACATAATAGATCATAGAGTGACCACCCCTATGAAATAATTAACATAGTATTCAATGAAGAATATAATGGATAATATTATTGTTTTGTTACCATTTTAGTCAAATTATCTTTTTTTTAATTTTTTAATTTCCATCCTTTTAGCGTTATTTCTCATGTATTAATTTTCAATCACATGTATAGATGAGCTGAATAATCATGATCATTTATTTTTTCATATTTCTTAGAAAACTATTGGTAACCCTTATACACTAATATATAATGGAACTTTCTAAACATGTCAAATATTATTGTGATGCTAATACTTTTTATGGGATCAAGCAAGGACTACGAGTAGGAAACAAATAGTTTTAAAACAAGATATACCGAGGATTTATAAAGTCTTTAATTTTCCAATGGTCCCATCTATCAGGGTAGGTTGTAAACATTCACAATTTTTGTGGAATTGTACATGAAACCTATATTTATTTGATTCCATTTTTGATACTCTGACGGTGAGATTTAGTTTAATTTTATAATTAGTATCATTTCTAGTTTTTTACATTTCACCATTGTATGTTTTCTTAGGTGTGTGTGTGTGTAGATTGTTAGGATAATACTTATCGATTGGTTATAAGCCTAATCATCCATTTTCACCATAACAAAGCCTATTTGAAGTGGACTAGGTGTTTTGGCACTCGGTTTACTTCAACATAGGTGGGATAAGGTGTGTTGATTCTTGACACACAATTATTTTAAAATAACACTTCGAACATTTCTTGACGAAAATAGAAATAAAAATATGAAAAAAAATATTTCAAATATAAAAATTTCGGAAATAGTAATTAAAAACATCATTGAATAGAACCTAGAAAACAATGATTGGAAGAACCAAATAATTTAGTGGTGATTATGGTTTGAAATTATTTTCATTCCAATTATGTTAATACATATTCTTATTTCATATTGTTGGGAAAAATAATAATCCCCACTATTAATATATTATAGGAATATTAATTTTATTTTTTTCGAAAAAAATTAAACAAGAGGAATAATGAATTTAAATATTCAAAATTATTCAAAATAAATATAAAAAAATTATTTTGATGTGAAATTATATTTGTCTGAAGAGATAAATAATATAGCTTTTCCATAAAAACACGCTTTTATATTCATAAATTTATATAGTGATCGATATAATTGGAAAAAAATTCATTTCATGATATAAACTATGGATAATAATATTTCTCTAATTTTCTGACATACATATCATAATAGTTTATTTTTGAATGAAGAAGCATAAATTTTCCCAATAAATAATGATATTGTATCATAAAACACATTAAAAAAAGGTATAATATTTAATGATATCACCACCTAAAAAACATATACAGATATTTGTTTCCCATAATTCACTTATGAAGAATTTTAAAATATATTCATAGTCAATAAATATCACAATAAAATTGGCGAATTTGACATGTGTTCTATTGGAAATTTAATAGAGATGAAAATCAATTACTTGTGTCTCAACATTCGTCATACATGTTCCAAAATAAGATATTATAAAAAATTTATTACTATTATATTATAAAACCATTACTTTATATATCATACTGTATTATATTTACTTTTAACCTTTTATGACTATTCTTATTAGAAACTTATTTCCAAAATCATTGATTCATCTAATGAATGATTTTTTTATATACATTTTTGTTCTATATTTTTAGTCATCGTACATCGAACATAGTTACTTGAACTAAGGTATATTAATTTTTATATTAATAAGATTTATATTAATTATATATTTATATTGTTTATTCCATAAAACAATGATATTGAAAATGAATTTAACTATTCATGGGGAAGGTAAGTATAATAACCCTACTCTTTATTTCACTCATTAACATGATATATTACATAATAATTCACTTATGAAATATCTATGGATCATGATGTATTGTTTCATGGGATATTATGAACATTACATAACAATAAATAAACTAAAATACAACATCATTATTGAAAACATCTTTTACATGACCATAACATTCCATTGTATATTACATTGCTTGCGATAAGCTGAGGACATGAACAAAAAAAAGGGTGTTCAATAAAGCCGTGTAATGGAGTAAATAATGAATAACATGAAGAATATAATACATTTTTGGAAATAGGAATATAAATAGATCACAATATATACATTAACATAAAGGAATGATATTTCATGATTATCATAACATGGAAATGTGGGAACAAAATTTAACATGATATTAGCAAGAGTGAAGGATCATTGGGCATGAATGATCATGAGTAATCACTCATTTAACATGAATTAGAATTATTAAAAAATAATTTCACATGAATTAACATGAGTAAAAACTCATTTCACATGTAGTATCATGATACATAACATTACCCTATGCATTGCAGTGCTATCAGGGCAAACCCTTTAAAATTATTTCATTTCAAGCATAAGTGTGCCACAAAAAATTTATAAAATCGAAATATTCAATATCATCATTTATTCCATGATAAAGGAAAATGGAATAACTAATTAAATTATATAATAAATATGTAAATATTAATAAATATGAATACCAGTGATAGATAAATGGGCATGGTATTCACTACTTGATGATTTAGGCATGAAAAAATGTTGTCCAATTTCAGCAGCCTAACGGTGTGACGTAAAAATTCATAAAAATGGTTGATGATAGATAAATGGGTCTATCATCATATGTAAATAAAATATAAAAATAAATATTAATATATATACATTCCACAATAGATGAAATATGGAAATAAAAGGCATATCATAATATTGAAAATTGAATAATGAGGAGAAATGGATTCACTCTTATGAAAAGTAGGCATGGTAACGAGTGTAAATGGGAGGGAATAATGAGTGATAAATAGGTACCTAATAAATAAAACATAATTAAATATGTATGTGTACGGTGAAAAATCATAACCATGAATTTTTAATTGAAAATATAACATTATAACTACACATATAAATTGGGACATAAATGAGAAAGGAAGAAATACATTACATGTATGTGTGATTCCAAAGGAATGGGGGAGGGTTGAGAGGGTATTAGTCAAAGATTGAGGTGCCTTGTGAGGTTTCTATATATAGGAGGAATGGGTCGGTCGAGCTCCAAATGTTTTTAGGTAAGGGAAGTGGGAGATTGGGTGTGTTTATTTAGAAAAAGAGAAACTAATTCTTTAATATTTTACAAACTTACATTTTGGAATCTATATAATTATATATTTTAAACCAAAAACTAACCCATAGGTTTTCCCATGGTTTTTTTTCATATGTGAGTCAAAAACATTTTTTTAAGGCCAATTTCCTAAATTATTAAAATATTATTCTTGCTTCTATAGAGGTGACTCACACTCTCATGGAAATAATTTTAAAATATTTAAATGTTTTATATGTTTTAGAGGGTCCACTAATGCTTCAAAAAATAAATAAAACAAAACTAATACCACATTATTTTAATGTTAAAACATATATTGTTCGAAAAAAACATTTATAGTATCTTATTACATCACTATTGGTCTATTATGATGTCATTACTCACATTATATTTTTAAAGGGAATTTAATTTTTCCCAAAAAAATGGATTGCCTAATATAATTAAGAAAAATTAAACATTAGATAATTTCAATATATTGAATAAAATAGTAATATACATTTTTTATAAATAATTTTTAAAATATATAATTTTTCATTTTTTAAATAAATATCTCAATTTATTGAAAATTCATATGTTTTGACAAAACCTGTTTTCGAAATGTAATAAAAATTTCATTTGTATTAATAAAAAAATTATTCAATAATTTTTATTTAATAAATATTAATTTAGAAATAATATTATATTAAACTATTAATTATTTTAAAAATCCATTAATTCATCATAATTTATTTCTTAATTGAATATTAACGAGAAATTCTTTTTGTGCTTCAAAAACTATTTACAAATAACAATAATAAAATTAATGTATATTCATTATTCAAAAATAATTTACATGATCATTGTTCTAGTGTCTTATTACATAACCCCTTATAACACCCACATAATACCTAAGGGTAAGGTGTGTGATGATTACATACTCGTAGGGTGGCTTGGTTAACATCGCTCAGGTGTTACTATATATAAACATCCACTTCTCCCATATGTGGTTATTTTCATGTTTAATGTGTTGAAGATACTCATGGGATTGGTCCAGAGACAGGACCAGTGTTTCCCCCTTTTTTCCATGCTCTGAAAAATTTGCTTAATATGGAGAAATTCTACTGGATGAGGCCATCACATCCTTTGTCTACGTAAATTGGATTTCATAAAACCATATATCTATAATAATCATTTGATCACTATTCAACTACTATATTATCAATGGTAAAAATTATTAAAAATATTTTAAAATACAATAACATAAAACCAAATAAGTGCATATGTTTTATATAACCATTTTACTTAATAATAAATTTAATCAGATAAATAGGAATTTTCATGAATAAACATTATGGTCATTCCAATCATTCCCCCTTAAGAATTTTCACCCTCATAATTTCCTTTTCCAACAATAATACATTATTGTTTAACATTTATTCATCACTTCCATCGATTCCCACATTTTTTACTGAATTGTTTCACCACCACACCATTAGATGGGGAATAGTCTTATTTCATGGAAATTTTTCCCAATGATTGTGGATCATCAACAGCTTCACGTCAAAAGAGACGTCCTTCTCCAATCGTACCACCTCTGGATTGAGTACACAGGATGGGTCATATATGTACATCCTTAAGAGTGATACATGGAATACATCTTGTACTTGAGATATGTTCTATGGGAGTTGTAGCAATAGGACACTACTCTAATGCAATATTGGATCTCAAAAGGGAAGATGTAACTTTTACTAGGCATTTCATTCTTCCCTAATTTTATAACACTCTTCCAATAAGATATACCATGTCTCTAAAAGTGAACTCTAGGTCTCATCGATGGTTATCATCATTGATGTTTTTTCGACTCTGGGTAGCTTTAATGTAATGTTGGATGGTTAAAACCATATTCTCCATTTTGGAAACCATTTATCGACATAGGAGTTTTTTCTCCCCAACATCATTACAACATTTTAGTGTTTTTTAGCTCTTTAAATAATGGGCTACATAAGAAGCCATTCAGATGCTTCAGTGGAAAATATTATTATTTTAAGAGAACCCAACAAAAGGAAGATGTTGATCCCATATTCCTTTAAAGTAAATATAGAAAGCTCTCAACATGTTCTATAGTGTTTGGATATTCCACTCATATTGGACATAAATTTGAGTATGATAACACATAATGAAGTTCATCTCAATACAATGTGTGTGATGGAGTCTCTTCCAGAACATAAAGGGGCCTTTTGGATCTTGATCAGATAAAATAAATAGTATTACTCCATGTAGCCTTACCACATATCTGATGTATAGCTGTGCCAGTTAATCCAATGTGAAATTCTCTCAAATTTCAAGGAAGTTTGTAGATCTTATAAGAGAATCCACATAAACCTAGATATCATTGTATCCTTTGGATGTTGGTGTATGTATTGTGACAAATTTTATGGTTATTTTCTCCCATTTCCATGTTGGTATGGGTAATGGTTGCATCATACTCTTATACTTCTACATTTCAAGCATCACATTCTGACATAACTAGAACATGAATGTATACTCTGTGATCTCCATATTTAATTTTACCGAAAAATAAATCTTTTAGGGATCTTGATACATCATTATTATTCCTGGATGAATCGTGATATTAAATCTATAGAAATCATACATAAGATCATTCATTAACTTCAGATTTGATGATACACATTGAATTTTTCCAAATATAGAAATTACTTATTCATTTACATTGAAATATATAAATTTATCTTTTCTGATAAATTCCACCTTCTTCTAAAATAACATATAATCTATTTGAGCTTCCATTTACCATTCCAAAATAGTCGGTTTAGAAATAATTTGTGAATGTATTGATGATGTTCCATTATTTATTATTCTTATGTCCATATTCATTAAATCTATGAAGACATTATCATATTTCGTTCACATCAATGAATGAATCACTGGGTCCTTTCTACATAGAGAATCTTCCCCCTTGACAGATTTATCAGGGTGGTAATGGATTGTTCACACATAGTATTTAATCAGATCATGCCATTATTGTTGGAAAATATTAAACACTTTCCATGGGAATATAGACATGAGGATTTTTTGAACCGTGTATATTTCACACCTCTCCCAAAATAATTAATGTCACCACATTTTAAAAGAGATTATTACTACAGCCGACTCCAAATAATGTGTTTGATAGTTTTTCTCATGAACATTCAATTGAATTGATGCATAGACTATTCCATTTTTATTTTTTATCCCCACATAGCTCATACCATTCCTCCAAGAATCACTAAATAACAGAAAATGTTATCCATTTTGGGTTTTTTTAGCACGAGCATATTGATAAACCTCCTTTTTACCTCCTGGAAGCTATCTTCACATTCATCACTCTAAGTAACAAAGACTCCATAACATGTTAGCTTGATAATAGGGTTATAAAATCTTGATAAATTTCTCACAAATAAGTGATAATATAAATATAACCGAAGAAGCTATAGATATCTGTCACGAATGTTTGCCTCAACCATTAATCTATTGTTTCTGTCCTATAGGGATCCACATATATCTCATTTCTTGTGATTATATGACCCATGAATAAGAAATTTGTTAACTATAATGCAAATTATATGTACTTTTCATAGTGCTTCATCATTAACAAGTTCTAAAGACCCGTGTTTAGATACTCCAATTTCTCCTCCATGGTTTTGGAGAATATTAGAAAATATTATATAAATTATACTACAAATTTGTTGAGGTAATATCTAATGACTCTATTAATCAAGTCCATGATGTGTTCTGGGGGATTAATGAGTTCGAAAGTATTTTCAATGAATTCGTAGTACCCATAGCATGTACAAAAAGTAGTCAGGAGGATATCCTCCTTCATCACTATTACATGGTAATATCCCGACCAAAAATCTACCATGGAAAAGTATTTCGATCCTTGTAGCTAGTGAAACAAGTTAGCAATTTGGGTAATATGATAATTGTTCTCTATCATGATTTTTTTGAGATCATGATAATAAATGAAAAAATTCATTGACCCATCCATATTCTTGAAGAAGTGGACTGGTGCAACCCATAGTGATGAATTTATGTATATAAACCATTTATCCATATTTGGCTACAGTTTTTTCCTCAACTCCTTAATATCCACAACAACTATTCTATAAGGAGTCTTGGATATTGGAAATGCCCCAGGTATATGATCAACATAGAATTAAACATCTCTTCTAGGTGGAATAATATGAAATTCCTCATTAAACCATTCAATAGATTCCCTTCAAATAGCCATGTCTTCAAGGATGTTACCATCCATAGACTAAATCATATAAGAATGATACGCATCCTCAAAGGGTAGTAATATCCATTCTTGAGATAATTGTTCTAAGGAAAATTAATCCTCCTCCTTGCACTTATATAGAATTGGGGGCTGATTCTCCATATGAAGAGTGATTTCCCTTTCTTGGAAATTTATTTGGTCTCCATATTGATAAATACAATCAATTCCATGAATTGAATAAAATTACATTAGATATATATTTTCAAGGTTTTATTGGAATTTGAAACCAGAAATTGTGATAGGGGAGGAGTTATATTCATTTTATACAATGACTCCCCAATTTTATGTTCTCGTCGACATCGTTACTTCCATGAAATGTGGTGGGGTTATGATAGTTCCTCTAAATTTTCAGGATATAAAATATTTCATTGAACCAAAATGAAAATTAAATTCACTATTCTCAAATGAATATCTAGAATTCCTATCACCACTTCATTTTTGGGTTATATTTGGCGGTAGTGATGGAAAAATTTCACACTTGCTGCCTTTGAAGTTGTTGGTTGCCTCCAAAAGCCCTTGTGTTTGGGAACTATTTTTCAAAGTACATTGGTTCATTGTATTTTATGCAATGAACAATGTGTTGATGGTTGAACAGAGATTTTCTCTCCTCTTATACTACTCCACAATGTTATTATTGTTTTTACTTAATAGCTAGGTTCGCTTATAATCCCCACATAAATCATTTCCTCGCCCCCTTTGGAAAGTGTGGTGCTATAATTTTATACAACTTTTGGATTTATCCATAAAAAAACCAGAATTAAGTCCTCTTTCTATTTATTATCCCCATGATACATCTGAGATTCATTGATCTCCATTTAGAATTTTATGGAACAACATACCATTTCATTATAACTATCAATGTCAATGATCTACGAGGCTTTTTATAAGATTGGATTTAGCCCATCAAAGAAGTGGTCAACCTTGCATTCAGGGGTAATGTCAAATCCGGAGGCATATCGTGAAATCCTTGTGAAGTATGGATCATATGCTCTGATAGATTTTTCTTATTTTATATTTATGTAAGGGAAGTCCTCTTACATATTATTTCATAGGGTGTGAGGAATATATTTTTCAAAACACATTTTCTGGAAATACATCCCTTCCAACACCTCGATATCCTCCACATGCATCATATTTTTTATAAATTTACACCAATGATTTGATTCATCCTCAATATAATATGAATATAAAAGTACCTTATCTTATTTATAACATTTATGGATGGATAGGATATTCTCAATGGATTTTATCCATTGTTCAGTGATTGATGGATCAGATGACCCATTATAATTAAAGGCCATTGTCTCAAGAATCTATCTATTTCAGCTTATTCTTTCTGGGTGTGAAAGTTAATATTAACCCATGATTCAACTAAAAATGCGAGTTGACTGAGAGAATATGATGAAAATGTTTGTGATTCCCGATCATATCAGATTGGGCATATCATTAAACAGTCATCACATTTATTTTTTCATTTTTAGTTATCTTGAGCCCCTCTATTATTATCCATTGGCTTGAATAAAAGGAAGGATTGGGGTAATAAATAAAGGGGAATCCATTAAAATAGTTATAAAATATTAATTACATTTATTTCCATAAAATATTAATTCCTTGGAAACAATATATTTTATTCATGTTCTAATTATAAAAATATATATATAGGGCAATTTTTATTATTCTATTACTAATGGTTCATAATAAGCTTATTAATATACCAAATCATATCCCATGGGAGTTTCACAACCAAATGTAATGAAACACTAGTTTTTGTGCACTGGTTCATGTTCAAGTGTAGCTTAAAGTGGAATTTTTAGACTTCAACCCTATGTAGAAATGTTCTATAGCAACCTCTACAAACTAGAATACAGATAGGGATGTATTTTCATGATAAACTGAAAACCCATTACTCGTCAAAATTTAGGGATATTTTTATTTTACATAGTATTATCCCTAAGGATTTCACTAGGGTTTTCTAATCCTAACCCACAAATTAGAAAACCTATTATCTGATAACAACTATAACAACCCTCTTCTTTATAACAAACATATAAATTATTTATTACATTGTCATTCACATAAGAAAACTCTATGGATCAATATTTCTAGTGATTGGAGAAATTTAAAAATGTAAATAACAACTCATAACATAAAACACAATATCTTTATTGAAAAATTCTTTTTCATATCTACAAAATTCCATCGTACTATGCATTATTTGGGATAACCTGTGGACATGTATAAGAAACATGTGTGATATAAACTCGGTAAGGGAGTAATAAAAACATACCATGAAGAATATATTACATGTTATTGTTGTGGAATATCAATGAAGAAGAATAAAAATATTTACCTAACGAAATGTTATAGTCAGATTATCATTACATGAAAATGTGGCAACAACGTGTAACATAATATTTGCATGAGTCATGTCTCTTTGAACATGTATTAGCTTGAGAAAACCCTCATTACACATTAATAATCATGGGTAAACACACATGTCAATTGAATTAACATGATTAATCAATAATTTCACATGGTTTATCATGATACTAAACATTACCCTATGCATTTAAGTGCTTTTAGGGCGCATCCTTTATAAACATATCATTTCATGCTCAATGGTGCCACATGGATCATATAACATGGAATCACTGAACATCATCATTTATTCCATGATAATGTAATGTGTAACAAATATATGATATTATATAATCAATAAGTATATGTTCATAATATTAAATACCCATGATAGAGTAATCGGGATGGTATTCTATAAATAATTAATTTGGAATGGACAATAGCAGGGAAATTTCGGTAGTCTAATGGCTTGACATAAAAATTCATAAAAATGGTTGATCAGAGAGAAATATATATCCCATCACATTTAAATGAAATTTAATGTAAGTGGGTCATATTTATACATTTCTCAACACATGAAATTTTTAAATATAAGGCATATAATAATAATTAAAATTGATGAAAAAGAAGATAAATGAAATAACTCTTATAATATTTCTACTTTGTAACAGCTGTTCTTGGGAGGGATTAATGAGTGGAAAATAGGTCCTTAATAATTCAAACATGAAGAGGGAAATTATATAGAAGGATTAAAATCATACCACAATATAATTAATTGAATATAAAATGGAATAACAATAAAATTAAATTTTGTCAAAATTGAGAATAGAAGAAACCCCTTACATGGCAGTGTGATACCAAATGCTTGAGAAAGGATTAAAAGGGGATTAATTTGGTTCTGGTGAACATTGGGAGTATTGTAGAAATAAGAGGGAAGGTATTGGTTAAGCTACATGATGGTCTTGTGATGATAAGCGGGAACATGGGTGGGTATTTATAGGAAAAGAGAGGGGATTTCATTAATATTTCACAAACATTGTTTTTAAAATCTATATAAATAAATATTTAAAACCATTATCCATTCCTTGGTTTTTTCCAATGGGGTTTTCCAAATTAGAGTGAGAAAACTATTTTTATATGTACATTTTTTGAACTTATTAAAATATTATGCTTCTATATGTTTAGGTAAGTAACACTCTAATGGAAATTAAACTAATATGTAAAATGATTTATAGGTATTAGAAGGTTCACTAAGGCTTTGTTAAATAAATAAAACAAATCCAAAATCACATTATATTAAAGGTAAAACATATATTAGAATATAATTCCATTTATTTATTTTATTACATCACTATTGGGTCATTATCTTGTAATAAAACACATTATATATTTAATCCTTATTTAATTAATACTGAAAAATTAAAATGCCTCAAAAAATTACTAAAAATTTAAATTTAGATAACTTCAACTACATGAATCCAAAAACAATATTTATTTTATCTAAATAATTTTCTAAATTTTTGAATTATAAATTTTTAAAAAAATCAATATTTATTGAAAATTCATGGGTTATGATGAAAAAAATATTAATCAGACTTTAATATAACATTTTATATTATTCATAAAAATTTTTATGATAATTTATATTTAATAAAAATTTATTTAGTAATAATATATTATTAGAATAGTATTTAATTTAAATATCCATTAATTCATTAAAATATATTTTTTAATTGAATATTATTTAAATATATTGTTTGCGCTTTAAAAAATATTTACAAAGTAAAAATAATTAATTGAATGTAAATTATTCTTACAAAAATGCTTTTCATGATCACAGTGGTATTTTCAGGTTAAATAACCTCTTCTAACTCGCGCATTTATCCTGTGGGTATGGTGTCTGTTGGTGACAGACTCTTGGGGGTGACTCAGATAAAATCTCTCGAGTGGTAGTCTCTATAAACTTCCACTTCTCTAGTAGATGGTTCCATCCAATCTTAATGTGATGATTCTCGACTTGGGCTTTGTAAAAATAGAATAACAGTGATACTAACTTTTTTCAAGATCTTATAAATAGGAATTTTCTGTAAAAATTCTAATGATTGAGGTCATTTCTTCCATTGTCTGGGTAAATTGGATTTGTTAAAGCCCTATATTTATAATAATCATGTGATCACAGTTCAAAGACTATTTTAGAAGTCGTACGAAATCATAAAAATATTTTAAAATAAATTAACATTAAACCAAATAAGGTAATATGTTTTATATGACAATTTTATGTAATAATAAATTTAACTAAATCCATTGGAATTCCCATTAATAAGTCTTTCAATCGTCACAATAAGCTACATGTACACATGACCATTATAGCCATTTTTTCAAGTAATTAAATAAAATAATTGGAAATATTAATTCACCAATAAATAATTATTATTATATAATATATTTCGTATAATTTTATTAAACACTTCATTATTAATATACCATTAAATTTAAAATGAAAAATTTTTCACACTGCTTTATAAAGGTGATATTCCACACAAACGTAAGTACCATGCTATCTATAACCAAATGATTGGATGTTAAAAATAAATAGGTTATATTATAATTAATTATGTATATATTTTACATAAATATAAAATTTATATACTTTAAATCCATAATTATATCCACCTATTATAGGTGGTTATAGAAAAACGATTAAACCGGTTCGCAAGGCAGTAGTCCATCATACACAAAATCGAGGGTTTTATTTAATGGTTGATAAATGATTTTTTATATATAGGTTATTAAAAAAATTAAAAAATAAATGATTACGGGAAGAAAATAATTTATAATATAACATTAATTTAATATTTTTTGAAGGAGGTGGATCCTCAAATAAAATTACAACACATTCATAGGAATGGTGTGTCTTCATCATAAATCATCTATAGGATTTATCCAAATTAATTATAAGGAGGGTTTCATAGTCAATATTAGGAATATAGGATGTGAGGAATGAATTATGGATTTATTTTATTATATCAGTTCTAATAAATTTCTTTTTATAAGAGTGAATAGGATAATAAATTGTCTCTTTTTTATAATTGTGGTAGAGGACATATTGAAATTTTTATAATGATGAATATTTAACCACTTTTTACACACACCTTATGGATAAAAAATGGATTAATATATTTCCATCGATTATATAGTGGCATTATATTTCCATAAAATCTAAATTTTACATGATTTTAGGTAATTAAAAATCTTACCTTTTTAGTTTGACCGAAGGTAACCACATTTTATTGTAAATATGTATAATTTTTTTACTATTTTTACTATTAGTTATTACCCGATATTATCTAATACATGTAATATAAAAATAATTATTAAGATTAAAAATATGGAATACATTTTATCCATAAATGAAATTATTTTATGAAATTATTTTATAATTAATCAGACAACTTTAATGGAAAATTGTTTTCCATAGAAAGGTTGGTCATATGAATAAAATGTTTTGGAAAAAAATTTGTTGTAGAATTTTATATAATGAAATATTTTTTAATATATATATATATATATATATATATATGTATTTCATTATGAATAAAATAATATATTTGTTAACTTGTAAATTACAGAATTGGAAGAAAAATTAATAATAAAAATTATGATTTCAACAAATCATTGTAAAATTTATTTTTTCAGAGATTTATAAAAAATTAATCTAAGATATTATTGAAAATATGATTATGAAAATGAAGATAATCATTTATAAAAAATATAAAGATATTTGTAAAAAAATTATTTTATTATTATTTAAAACAAATAATTAAAAATAATTTTTTCAGAAAAATACCATTCTGAGACATATAAAGTTATTAATAAAAGAATTTATTAATTTATTAATATAATTTAATTATATAAAACAATCATAAATAAATTTTAATGCACAGATATTCATATTTAGGTACACAATTTTAACATATATGATATAATGATCATGTTTAAATATTAATATTTTAATAGTAAAATCTAGATCATTATAACTCGTTGTTGTGTGTATTGAAATATATATAGGAATTTAAATATATTTTGGTAAAAAATAAATTACAACTACCTAAATAGTATGAAACTAAATATCTATTTTAAAAAACCTTTTCCCTTTTCCCTAAAGCCTTCAACCTCATTCAAAATAGGATGTTGTCTTTAAACAGGGGTTTAATGTGGTATAATTGGGATATTATACCCTCAAATGTGTGTAACAACATAAAAAACAACTGCATATCGTCCATGTAACAAATTAGAAATATTTATAATAAATTAGTATCTAAAATATATGAATGTCATAATAAAAAATTATATTCAATAAAATCAGTATCAACCATGTTTTACAAACACCGGTAATTAACCACCATATCGATCACATATAAAAGATTAAATAAATGAAACTAAAATAAATGTACGCATATATTCTTCAAACATTGAACTAGATGAAATATATAGTCTAATGAAACAATGAGACAACAACATCCAATAATAATATTCAATGTGTGTTTCCCCACATCACAATGTAACTATATTCCTTATCCCATTCCATCTTGCAATATATAATAATAAATAAAATAGACATTAGGTCTACATGAACACTTTGGTTCATGTACAAGGGAGAGAAATAATAATTTTATTCCACACATTAATAATTTATAAAATTGATATATATGTGAATTATCATGAAATATTCTCTTTCGAGCTGAGACACAAATAAAATGATACATTATATAAATGAAGTGATAATACAATCGAACCCTGGGTCAATGATCCCGACCAACTAGAAATCATCCATCATGTATATATATTATTGTTTATGTGTCTATATATATATATCTGTGTGCTTGGCTGTGTGCACGTGAAATTAATCACATGATTCATGTGAAAATTTTACATAATCAATAGTAGTCGATAGTTGGGTCTATAATACAAATCGTTTAGACATCCTATGAAATGTTCTTGAGATCATTTTCATTCCAATAAGGGTATTTATAATTTATTTAGTACCAGAATACATAAACCTTGTTTATTATTAAAGAATAATCTTATTTCAGAAGTTTCTCTACAAAAATATATCACCATAGGGGGAAATTTTTCCTATTTATGGTTCCACCCATACATGCCTCCAACAACTATGTTGAATTATTCAATTTAAAAAATTAAATTTTGAAAATGTTCTCTATGAATGATTTCATGACAGTCATGAAATTTAAATTGAGAATGTTGTTTAATTCCAATAGCATATTCATTATGCAATCATGATATTAGAGTTAGATGAACCACAACAGTTGACCATAAGTTGATATTAATGGAATTATATTTGGATCCATGAACATGCTCAAAATATTCTCAAAACAAATTCCCACCATCCCTATCCCCATGATGTTCATCTATGTGATGTATTGATAGTTCTCTCACCCGACCTAGAGTGCATCATAAGCCTCACTCGGGGAGAGTAGAATAATCCATAGAGTATTTCAATTTTGATGATTTCCATTCCCAATAGTGCATTCTAGTAATTAGACTGGAAGACAATTTTCATCATTATGTACATCAAATACGTTGACGGTTATGTTCAACATTATAATGAGGAAAACAACTAGAGATAGTGTAATCATCCCCATCTCTCTACATCACAATCAATATAGATTCCATGACCAAATATTTTTAGCAATATGTACTTAATAATAGAACCAAGTGAGTAAATCAATGCATCCAAATAATAATATAATAATCAAATAAAAGTCTCTACTACAATATCCAAGGAAATATGTCTTAGATCCTATAAAAATAAGACCAGAAAAAACCAAAAAATATGGATTCACAGAAATGAATATGTGAATTAAAATAAAAAAATCACATGGAATTAGTATCATTATAATTTAACTGAGAATAAAAAATAGTAATCAATGTTACATTTGTAGTTAATAGGTGAATGAATAATGAAATGATTGGTAGTTTTAATAAACATAATCTCACTGCTATTGTCATTCCCTCGTAGGAAAACATGTTTGATATTATTTCTATATTGTCACCTTCTATAATATCTACCCAAAAAAACATCTCTCTAGATTTGGGGTGGACAAAAACCTGGGAAACCATTGGGTATTATAGTTAGTACACATGAGAGGAATCCTAATAGGGATCCATGATGATCTTACATCTGAAGAGGCTTATTACATGTGATAACCAATAATAGATTATGTAGTAAGAGAAATCATACATGGGATCTATAAAATGGTATTCATTGGTAGAGGAATCATACCTGGGATCCAAAAAATTAAGGAACTAGTGAAGGGGTACTATAATGGATTCCTTGGGTTTTCATATAAGTAATGTCATCTGACAAATGTACATCAAAAACGATAATATGATTGACACAACCAATGGTATACCATATAGGTAAAATTATTATACTATCTCATGGAATAAAAGGACATTAAATTCAATGTAATAATAGAGAGGTGTCACATTGACCATTGTATGATTAGGGGATCAATCTTTGGAGTGATTTGGATTCAATTATCTAAGAAGAGCATATCTATCTTGGAAAAATCAATATATTCCACATAATAATCCACATAAGACATCACAAATTTAAAAAATGATCTACATATAATGATACAAAAATTGAATATTAATGATTCCATGATTTACTATTGGGTCTTTTGATATAAAAATGCTCCAAATGTCTTTAAATGGAGGATTAAAAGTCATGTATACCCTGGTACATGACATATAACCTAGTTACTCAATATATATATGTAATACCGATAGAAATTGTGTGAAACCACAGTTTTATGAAATTTCCCAATCATGTACATAGGGTGTACGCAACCTAGGGTATGTACTCGTGTTCATGTAGTGGCATGCCATGTACCAATACATGGCTTGCGAAAAACATACACTCTGGTTGTGTACAGAAATCAGTCATGTTCCACTATATGGGATATCTAAATGGGTAATCATGTACATGGACAAGTCTCATTATACAGTGTGTATACCTCACACACAATATGTAATTATTAATAGGTGATTATCTATGAGTTGGAATTAAAAACATTTTCTCTTCATGATCTACTTGTCTATTGATTGGGATTTCCAAATTGGAAACCCCTCAAATCAACCTGATACACTATTTTTCTCCAAGTAAATAGATTGGCCATTAAGGCCTCATATGTATTTATAATAGGACTCTAAAATAGTGAAATAATAAATATAAATGGAATCAGGTAAAATCATAATAACATACTACCATTGGGATGAATCAAAACAAACCTCTCATTATACATGTTTTGTGATTCCTTGATGATGATAAATTCAATCATAATATATATGGTGCCAACCCACATCCACTACACCCCTTTATTTATCCCCCTCTCCCTTTTCTCCCTTAGTTTCAGGACACCTGACGCCCATGGGTGGAATACACATGAATCCATGGATGTAATTAAAAAAATATATAACACAATAATATAAATGGAAGGATAAAAATTGGGCATTACCACATCCCTACTGCCCAACTAAATGTCATTAAGAATATAGTATAGAACCCCCACCCCATTATGGGTTTAATATAATGCAATTAATCTCAATAAAATTATTAAAAAAATACATCATTGAATTAATGTGTGGAAATAAAAAAAAATATATTTAATTTAATAATAAATATAAATTATTCCAATAACACATGAATGATGTACAGTTCTTCAAAATTCATGTCCTTGGGTAAAGACCGTATTTTGGAAAAAAATAATTTTCATAATATTTATATGAGATAATATTGTAGAGAAAGTGAAAATTTTACTCCATATAAGAATTCAAGATTTAAAATTGAACAATTTTTGAAATTTTTTATACAAAAAAAATTGTCGTTATGTAATACCCATTATAATCCATTTCATATAAAAATGAATTTTGGTAAAAAATTATTAATAATCTCATCCAAACTATATAAACAACTAAAAATCATGAATTCCCGATAAAATAGGTCTTATAGAATTAAATAATCATCCATTCTGGAATACATTTAACAGTGACCGATATTTTACTCCAAACCATGGGAGTATCCATATCATTTCAACAATAACCCGAAATTATGATCATTAACATATAATCCATAACTAAAATATTTAAACACAAAATGTGTTTCTCCACCAAGAAATTAATAATGGTGGACTCCCCAAAATATATCCTAATATATATTACTTATTGAGTGTAACATCAATAAGTTATTTCATCAAGTCAAAAAATAAATGTAATGTGAAATGAATGTATCCTTATAGAAGAATCAATCTAAATGTTCTAAAGATAATATAAAAAAGATAATTATAATCTATAACGAGGAGTACAATATAATTAAATAAATATTATTGTATCTCTCTTTCCGTGCCATGCTCATATCCCATCTTCGATGAAATGTTTCACTCCCAAGATATTGATAGATTTTGTTACCATAATTAGACAATATCCATTGATGAAAAAGTGTGAAACATGTCAAGGTGTCCAAAAACATTCTCAGAGGTTTCAAAAAAATATATAAATGGAATGATTCTCAAAAAGGACTACTCATGAATCCAATAATTACTCATCAGAGTAAAGATAAAAAATAGAAAAGGGAAGAAATGGAGGAGTACACAAAGTGTATACCCTTGTACACATTGTGTACCCTCAATGGTCCTCAGGGGTGCATACTCCTGGTGGCCATGGTGTTTAATTCCAATTTACACATCATGTATGTTTGGTACACATCATTAACCCAACATATTTTACCCCCACGTAACTCAATGATCTTAAAATGTGTGTTTCTCAGATGTCTACCTCTACATAGTGTGTGACACACATAGGGTATTGCCATGTACTCCACACGGCCATGCACCTCTTAATGGGCTGTCTGACCGGGTACGTGTTATCATGGTAGTGTCACATTACATAGACTATATACCCCATACACAATACATATAAATAAAAATATCAGCTCTCCAGATGGGAAAGAACACACAACATGTGATATTGAACTATTGGCAATGTGATCGTGATTTCAGTGTGGGAACCCAACCAAATCATCCAAAACCCCGTTTTCTCCCCATAATTTATAGATTATCCCCCGAGGGGTCCTATGTATTGATTATAGGTATCTAAAACTATAAAAATTGATATATATATATATATATATATATTTTTAAATAATAATAATTTCATTACTTTGGTGTGAATCTTCAAAAGTGCTTACAGTATCCATGGTTCACAACTACCACACAATGATCAGTCTCCTCTCATGCTTTTTATTAGCACTACATATTTTTCTCATTGTATTTCTATCTCCATTTATCCCTCTTGTAACACAAATAGTTTTAATGATTTATTTTTTTCTCAATATATTAAATTTCATTAATACTTTATATTATATAGAATAGTAAATTATGATTTCTCTAAACACAACACTTGTTTATTATGTATTACACATGATAGTTATTTTTTACAAAACCATGATATGTTACTAATATAAATTTTTATATATGGATATTATAAAAAATTAATTAAAATTGAGATATTAATATTAATTAAAAATTATATATGAATTATAATTATTTTATATAAAGTTATATTTTTTATTTAAAATGTTTATAATTTTTCATAATGTCTTTAAATGTCTCAAACATAACATTTTTTCAAAAATTATTTTTTAGAAATTATTTTGATCTATAATAATAATATTTTTTCACATCATTGTCAAATTATTATCTTAGGATAACAATAAATTTTTTAATCATTATGTAATAATTAACATAGTTTTTATTTTTTCTATTTTTTAGAAAATATTCATCTATTGATGAATTGTGAAAATTAATGATTTTTTATTAAAAACTGACTTTTCAATTAATTTATATACATTGTTAAATATTTAATAAATATTTAAAAAAGAATAAATATATAAATTTTCTTAGTAATAAAATTTATTTCATTAAAATCAATAATATATTTATTTAATTTGAAATCATTTTTGTATTTTGGGCATTTTCTCATTAAAAACCTTATTTCATATCCTGTCTATGAAAGTAATAATATTATAGAATTAAAAAATTAAAAAAATGGAATTCATAAAAATGTACAATATATTTTTATTAACAATAACATATATTATCTAATATTATATACTATATTATCTAGAAAATTGAATAGTAAAAAATAGTAATAATATTTATTACGATTAATGTAAAAATAGTTTTATTGAGGAATAATACTAAAAAGATAACTATCCAAAATGGCCCAAAAAATTTGAAAAGATATTTTATACAAATATATGAATCATTTAACTTATTTTATATTAAATAATCCTTTTTTTTCTTTTCAGAATGAAATAATCACAATTATACCTTTTTCTTTTCAAAAATATTAATTGTGTGCCACTCCCCTCACTTATAAATTGTCACCCACTCCCCTATATTCTTGAAACCTTCAAACTAGTTTGGATCTGTAGGTACATGACCTTATAACTACTCAAAAGACCTTATATCATTATGAAATATGTTTTTAGTTATTATTCCATCATAGGATGGATCTTGTTTCAGATCCAAGGAGGATACCATTAGTAATGGTAATGTTCATCAACGAGCATTTTTGTCTTATTCCATCCCCACATACATCAATACATAGTAAACGTTTATCATAAAATATCCAAAGTATATTTAGTAAAATGATATATTTTTTGTTATGTTCCTGAACTTCAACATTCTTAACTTCATTCAAATGTGTTAGGGAGTCATCTTTTATATGTATAATAAACTACCAACTCACAAATCAATGTCATTAAATTTTTTGTTTCCACCTATAAAGGATTGAAATAATGATAGATTTTTAATTAAATATTATATTTTTTATATTTTTATTCTTATTGAATTATTATATCCTACATACAATTATGGGCTTTTTTTTGGAATACGATAACATCGCTTTTGTGTGACGTGAACTACCACCTGGCAAAGCATGGTGAGTTCTTTTATAATTATATAGACGTTAAATAGGAAGGATATTATGAACATATATGACATATATATATATATAAATGACATAAATATTATTATTATTTAATTAAAATATAACATTTTTTATTATTTCATTCATCAAGACAAAAAAAATGTGACCATCGATGAAAAGCCACGAGATTTTATGGGATAGATTAATTTTTTTTAATTTCTTCAATGCCTTTTGTTGTATGAAACCCAAATAATAGCTTATGCTATACAAAACACTGCAATAGTTGGCTATATACGCAACATGATTATTGGCTTATAATACACAAAATTTCAAGTTATTTTGATATAATTCAATAAATAGTATTTACATTTTTCAATGAAATAATATTGTTTTATGTTATACACAACACCAAAGGAAACCTTTACACAACGCTGATTTGGCTTTTGTTACACATAATAGTGACCTTCTTCAATAGTTTGTGTTGTTTTCGATACCATTTATCAACAAAAAATGAAATATCATTATAATATTATTATGAAATTTCTATTACTAATATTATTAGACACATTTTTAATTTTATAATATTTCCTTCATCCTAAAAATTTTATAGAACAAAATAACAATAAAAAAATCAATTTTTCAAATTAATGAAGTATTTTTCAAAAATGGCAGTTTTATCTCCATTTGATGGCGCACCCATTTTAAATATTATTTTGAAATGTTTATATTTTCAATTTTATAAATTAAACTGGTTTTTTGGAAACATTATATAAAAATTTATATTCCATAAATGTTTCATATTTTTCTGATAACATTCATATTATGATTAATAGTAAAAATATGCTACATTTTTATTTAAAACCATTTTTTTCATCGAGATAATTTATATTGTTCAATTATAATATGGAAAGTTTTAATAGTGTATATAGAATATATTTTTACAATTTATTTTCACTTATTTCTTTAAAATTAATTTTACATTGAATTAAAAGGTAAAAATATTTCAATATTTACAATGTTTTCGCTTTTAAGATCTGTTATCTCAACAACTAAATAAATTTTATATTAATTACTAAAGAATTATTGAATTTAATTTGAAAAAATGGATTCCATATTTTTAATCAGTAGGTTCATGTTATGTTAATATTCAGATTTAATTTTTGGGCATTATGAATAGTGTCTACTGTAAAGTTTATTTACCACAGTTAAAGGTAAATTAAGTAAATAAGGTTAAATATAATATTATAAATTTTCTCTAACACTTGTATTAATATTTTTAAGATTATATTTAGATAAAATATTTACAATGGTCTATATGGTATCTATTGGGGCCCACTTTTATGTGATTGCGATAATTAATTTATTTTATTAAAAGCATAGTGAAATAAGTCTCACTCAAACAATAATAATTAAATTATTTTTAATATATGGTTATACATATTATAAATTCGATTATAATAAATCATTTGAAAGCTATAATGTTTTTCTATCATGGTAATTTATTTTTAATTTTTAGGAAATATATAATTACCTTATATATTATACATTAATGATGCATAAATTATTTATTTATAAAAAAATAAATTTTTTTAGTTTTCATTAAAATATTTATTCCCTTCAAAACACCCAAAAAATTGACCAAAACATATTGGTCAATTATATCTAAACCATAAGCATCCAAATGTTTACATGGTGATCATTTTTAGCCATATAAAAGGGATTATGAAACATATATTACATTATTTTAAATGATGTCAATGTTGTCATCTTCACAATTTAATAAATATAATATTTTAAAAGTTGGATTCTTAGAAAATAAATTTGACTAATAGTATTCTTATGAAATAAATTAGGTTTATCTTCATTAAAGTATTTAATTTTTAATTTTTATGAAAAATATGAAATTATTAAATTATTATTCAAAAATGTTGTGGTTATTTTTTTATTAATAGAAATATCAAATAAATTGTATTGAAAATATTAAAATAAATATTATATTAACTAAAAAATAAGGTATATGAATTTTAAGGTTGAATATTCCATGTTAGGAAACTATTAAACATTTTTTTAATATATCATCTGTTTGGATTCTTGTTAAATTTAAATAAATTTATAGTCTCAAAATTGAAGTATTGATATTTTATAAATATAACATATTATTAAATTGTTTAAAAATAAACAAAATATTTTAAAATAAAAATTGAAAATTTTATGGTCTACAATTTTATAATTTATCAAATTATAAAAAATTCATAGCACATAAATATGAATTTATTACCATTTAAAATTTAGAATATTATTACCACAAATATAATTAAATAGCTTAAATGAGGATAAATAAAAATGATAAGGTTTAAAAAAATGAAAACATATCTAAATTATGTTGGATGAAAATATTACATCAATACATAATTTTATTTTCAAAGTAGTGTCATTTTGGAGATTTTTATTTGTGGTTTTAGTTTATTATAAATTAATATTTTACAGGATTACAAAAGTGGCCATCTCCTATATTATAAAAGGGAAACTACTCCCTCTCCCTTTACACCATTTTTCCCTTTAAAACACTTCCAATCCCAAACAATTTAAATTATTAACATCCCTAGAAACATATGAGAGGACCTAGCCTTATTAAAATAAAATATTTAGTGGCCTAAATGGAGGATTCGAAGAGGCTCATCGGAAAATAGGTCATATCATTTTCTGATTATTTAAAAATTATTTCTTCTTCTACCTCATCTATATGAGTTGTTTCATTATTAAGTAACAACTCCATTGTCAATAGTATAATGATATGTTAATGTTAATATGAAACATCCATATTTCATCTTCAATACATCCTATGAAAAATGAAATCACCAAACGTGCGTACGTACAACCTCATATCTCTATGTCGTGGTGTAATATGTTTTACATCACCGACATACTTGAATGGGTATATTTATTGATGAAATAAATATATATCATTATATAAAAATAATATTTATTCTGAAATATTATAGACTTTACGCTTCAATAAAATTCCACAATCATGGGATTGATATCATTGCTTGTATGTACGTACGGCCCACCATCCAAATGATGTGATGTGATTTGTTCTACAAGGTATTAATTGAGGAATGATTATATAAATTAATTGAATGAATAAATTTGATATATATAATAAAAATTCCATTATTTATATTATAAAACTATAACATAAAATTGGAATAATAATTTTTTGAAAAAACATGCATAAGAACATAAAGTGGTTAACACCTGAATAACAAGTAACAAGGAAATGTTACTAATAAATAGATACGATTATGACCATATATGATATCATAAAAATGACAATTATTCTAGAATAATCCGTTGAAATTATTTAAATCATTATATAGTAGGTTTGGATACATACAAAGTATATCAGACCTACGGTAAGGGATAATTTTTCAATCTCATGTTTATCTGAGATCGTTTATATGTCAGTATTTTCATGGGATATATTTATCATCTATCTACATGTTTGATAAAAATGGTTTCATACAATTTTTAAGATTATTCCATGCTTTATTAAAGTCATTTTTAACCATTTTTAACTTTTACCACAGTGTATGGAAGGAATCTCTATTTTGTTAACAATACTAGGTACTTTAGGACTATTCTGGAAAAAGTACCAAGATAATGTTATTTTAACTTATACGGAAATAAAAAAAAATTATGGTTTAATAACACAAAATATATATAAATCTTACTAGACATGATTTGAGGAATATTTACAAAAAAAATATTATCTTTTAAAATTTCATGCCATTTTGAGAAAAGAAAATGATTTTGATGAAGAATGGATATATTCCTCAAAAAATCATTTCAAGTGTATTATAAAAAATACATTCCATATAATATGACATTCGTAATATCTTAATTTTAATGTATAATGCCTCTATTATTTACATTGTTAGATTTTTTTATAATGAAATGATATCCCTTGGTTTTATATTGATTATTTTATGATGTGATGATGTTTATGAAACCCATTTTATTTGTTGAGTTATGATGAATTATTTATGTTTATTTTATGGAACACATAATAATTATTTCATTATGATATGTGTGGGACCTATATCTCCCTCTAAATATTTGGGTAAATATTTATATCTTATGAGATAAACATGGCTACGAAGGCAAAAAATCATGTTCAACAATAAGGGTTGTAATGACAACTAATCCTAGTTCTGAAAAGGACATTGTCCACTATGATAGTCTGGGAAACAAGGCCTTGGATACTATTGAAATCATAATATGTGATTATTAGTTTTTCAAAATTAAATGTTTTATTCAAATACTACGTTTTCATGGTTAATGTTCCTTTATGATCCATACCTTACATACTTTCATGATTTTGGTCATTGCTCGTGATTTGGATGTTTACATTTTATGTTCATGTTTTTACATTCAAATGATTATGTTTTGATTTATGTAAACCTTGATTTCCCATATTGTGCATTTGATCTGGCCGTTTATATATATTCTTTTCCCCAGTATAAAAAAAATGTTTTTGGTAAGATCACAAAATGGGAATATCATTTTGGGAGATGTTGAAGATATTTCACCACGATTAGATGATTATTTTCTAAGTTTCAAAAGTCACTAAACTAATATGGTCATTGTTCATTTTTTATGTATTAAGTATTACACAAAAGTAAAGTACATGTACATGTACGTCCAGATTGGGTCTCTACAGTTTGTATTAGAGCGAATGTCTTGTCATCCATTGGAAACTATGATGGAAAAAAATTACTCTGATCCCATTAGATATTTCAAAGGTATGGAATGTGATGTCCCTAAGGATAAGAATAATTATATTATTAATCCTATAATTATGATAACAATCATGAATAACCTAGGATTAAAACTAAAATGTTAGAGATTTGAAAATACTCCCCGTTGATATTGTTGTTTTCTTAGTATGATTTTTTATCTATCACTATTTTTTTGGGTTTTAGATAATGGTTGGAACCTGTAGGAACTGTGTTAATGATCAATGCACTGGGAAATACAGTAATTTTCCTCATTAACAACCAAATTTTATGGGAGATGGAATGAAAAATAATATTTCTATACATAGTGACTCTTTGAGTCATTATGGACATCCAAATGAGATGTGAAGGGAAAAATATTTTTTGTCAGTCATTTATGAGGCATCATCCACCTTCTATAAGTGGGTCTTCTGATCCACTTGTTGCGGAACAATGGATCATTACCATTGAAAATATATTTTCCATATATTTATATTTATAACATGAAAAATTCATTCTAGATTGTTACTATTTAGACGGTGAAGTAGTCCAAGGGCCGTATCTAATAATGAATACAAGGCCCACAATGAAATTGAATCCATGGCCCGAGATAAGTTCAAGAACATGTTTTTCAATATGTACTTCACTTTTATTCCACGAAAAAAGATGGAAAATGAGTTCCTTGAGCTTAATCAAATGTATGTTTAATCTGTTATTGCATATATTGAGAATTTTACAATTCTTGTGAGGTAAGCATCTGGATTTATCATCCAACGTGAATGTATATATTATCAATTATTCAGTGGCATAAAAAAATTTCGGAACAGAATTATCCATAAGATACATCAGTATCTATGAATAGATAGTATGTTGTTCTTTCAATGTAGAACTAGAATTGTTGTTACATATCCATCTCATGGTTTCGACAATAAATGAAAGATGCAGTTCAAGGAAAAATCTCAAAAAAATGGTGAAATAGAAGCCAAATGTTTTGTTATGCTCATTGTGTGGAATGAAGCAGGGTGGATATTGTCTTAAAGGGACTTGGATATGTTTTACGTGTGAAAATAAGTTCATCGAGCATCTAAGTGATGATGTAATGGGAAAAAGGAAGCTAATTATGTGAATAGAAAAAAGACTACATTTAATGCACCACCAATAATACAATGCTATAAGTGCATGGAATTGGGCCATTATTCTATCCAAATATCTAATCTAAGGGTTAATGACTATCTACATCAACAACTTCATATGAAAAAAATACAAAGGGAAGTCACCGGAAATTACTATTTGCGATGTCGAGTATGACAATGAAGTAGTGTTATGATTATGTTTATATGTAATGGGATTTCAAAATAGTGATGGTGAATCACATTTATAGTATTATGTAATATTTGAATATATATGAATTTGTGTATTATGGAATTCATTAAGAATATCGTATCAGTAGCAATGAAAAGTTATTGAAATATTTTTTGTAAGGCAGATGTTGTGTACATATTGAATGCATAGGGAAAAAATAGTATGTTTGATAATATTAATGATGTTGTTAATTATATAAGGACAATGTGATATCATGGTTTGATTATATAGATATTTTGGTGTTTTCGTGTATCGAAATATTTAATTTTGATAAACAAAATGTTTTCAATAAGGTTATATTGTAATGTATGTTATTATCATATTTCAATAGGATGCATGATGAATTCCTTAAATTGTTTGGAAGGTGAACAAGAATATATATCTTATTATATATGGGGGATAAATGATGGTTTATGACCATTTTGGTAATTTTTTTCTTTGTATTGTGAGATTGGACAAATGTTTTTTGGATATGAAAAATGGATGGAACTGATTATGTGGGACATTAGATAGAATTGTTTAGGTCTAGATATTTTTAAATATTTTTTATTTAATGTCATTATATTATAGTTTTATAAAAAGGAAAACTCATCGGATGGGTGACAACCTATTCCGTTAGACAAGGATGTGTGAATCAAAACCAAAAACGAAGTGCAATAGGCTTTTATCACCTACCAACGGCCCAAAAGATGATCCTCATTAATAAAAGTTAGTTTTATTTTATTATGTGGTATGATATATGTAGTACTAGGCCATTTTGGGAACCATATATGAATAATGTCACCATAGATGGACATTTTAATATTTAATAACTTGTTCTATTCTTTTTGTGATAGAGAAAGATGGAATGACCAATAATTCAATCGCATGATTTGAAAACACATCAGGAATGAAAAATTCAACTTCAGTTCTTAAAATAAGTGATGAAGTGGAAATTTTTTATTGAAGGACATTCGATTATATTACATTGAAATCAAGTAAGTATTTCTTCAAATTGAAAAATTCAGCAAATTTATGAAATGATCATAAAAACCAAAAATGTTTTCCTAGTACCCTCTTATCGAGATGAGTTTGGGGAATAAGAGTCATTGGTGTTCATCGTGGTCGACTCCTTCTCCATTGTTTTGGTCGAAAAAGAAAGAAAAAGTTTGTCTATATTCTTCATGTTCTTGGTTGGAAGAATGATTCTCCATTGGGAGACTTTTCCAGCATTCTCACAGGAATAGAAATTCCAACCCCAAATAAAATAATAGTCTCTCTATTATCTTACGTTTTGGAGCATAATTCAGAAGAGTGAATTAATAACCCGACACCACTCAATTAAAATCATGTGCATTGGAACAATAAATTAGGGGGGGAAGGTGGAGAGTATAACACACATAAATGGGGGGTTATAAGTGTCCAACATTAATGGGGAGTTAGAATAGTTAAGAAAATCATGTGGTACCCACTAAATAAAATCCTCCCTATGGAGGTTATGTGTGGGTGGGCCCCACCACATTAACCTTTCATGGGAGGTTATGGTGTGGTGGACCCCACCACTATCCTCGTCTTGGAGTTTTTTTACCACCATAGAATAAAAATAATGTTTACCACTTCTTTTTATTCAGTTTAACTAATAACCTAAAAATATAACTTTTAATCTCGTTAGAACGCAACTATGGTCAAGGTCTCACTAAGAAATCACTAATGCTGCGAGCTCAACGGTGCCCTTGGATTTCAGCTCTGAGCACCTGTTAAAATGATATAAAAAACCGCTTGTACGTTTACTGAACAAACCAAAACAAAACATTAGAAATTGTTTTTGGGCACACTGGGCCTCGGAATCAAGTGCCGTTAGAAACATCAGACTCGTAAAATTCCCAGGTATTTATGAATAAAAATTACATGGAAATTCCTAGTCTTTACATTATCAACACCTTAGGTCTTTACGTCCCCATAAGTTACAACTCAAACTAAGGGAACAACTGGGGGTATTGATCTTGCATCTGAGCCTCTCGCTCCCATGTCCTCTTTTAGAGGTTCCCGTGATGCCAGTGAACGCGCACTAGAGGTATCCATTGTCCACAAAGGACCCACTCCTGTCGATCCTCAATCTCCACTAGAACCACAGTGAATGTCGCCCCGTCATCGATGTCCTACTATCCATGATCGATGATGTGAGAAGGGTCATGAACGTATCCCCTTAGATGAGATACATGGAAGACGTCGTGAACTCAGTGCAACTGAGGTGGAAGAGGAAAATGTTAAGCCACCTTTCCTACTTTTCTAATGACATGGAATGTTCTGATTAACCTCAAAGTTAACTTTCCACCTCGGCCAAATCTCTTTATATCTCATTGAGGAAAAATCCGTAGAATAAAGTGGTCAACTTCATCTACTCCAGAGGCCTCCACCTCCTATTAGAAGATGAATTCTACCCAATCTATGTAGTCTTAATCCACTCCTGGATGATCTGCAACTTCTCCTTGGTAGCTCATACAATCTCTGGCCCCACAGGTGGTGAATCCCCTTTGTCTGTCCAGCATAGTGGCGATATTCAAGGTCGCCCGTATAAGTCCTCAAAGGTTTACATACCGATGGTGGATTGATAGATGTTGTTTTAGGTAAATTCCACCAAAGTAAAGTGATCATACCAGTTGTGACCGATGTCGAGGACACATGCACATAGCATGTTATCGAGGGATTGGATGATCCTCTCGGTCTGACCATCTGTCTGAGGATGGAAGGCGGTGCTCAAGAAGAGTTGTGTCACGAAGTCTTCCTACAACCCCTTCAATAGCCGGGAAGTAAACGATGTGTCACATTCGTAGACAATAGAAGAAGGTAACCCATGAAAATGAACTATATCCGACATATAGAGGCTTCCCAAGCTCTATACTGAACCCTACAGCCAGATCGGTAGAAAATGGGCTGACATGGTGAGTAAGTCGTTGATCACCCAAATCAAGTCGTGACTCCTGGATATATGTGGAATACCCATCATGATGTGCATGGATATACCATACCACTTCCACTCTTGGACCTCTAAGGGCTACACCAAGCTTGTTGATACCTGGTTCTATGCCTTCACTTGCTGACTAGTGAGGCATCGTGAGACAAAATCTACTATTGTCTTCTTCATACATGGACACCAATGATGTCGTAGAAGGTCCTAGTACACCATCACCACACCTGGATGTATCGATAGAGGGGAAGTGTGGAACTCCCTCAACACCTCCTCCTGAAGTGAAACTTGTACCATGGTACGTCCTCTAAAGTGGATTACGTGCTCCCCACCTTCAAAAAATCCACTAAGTGCATGCCCTGTGCATATCTAAGAACATCACGTCTCGTAGTCAGCTTCCCCAGGTTGCACCTCCCAGACTTGCAGAAGAAGTGGAGGAGTGACTATAAGTGACCAAAGATATACTGCTCTATCCTATCGAAAAATAATATTTGTAAGGCAGGTAGCTGCTCTGTCACCTCTCCCAATAGCTGAATGTCATTACTCTTGCTGATCGCATCTGCAACAATGTTCCCCTACCCATGAGTATAGACTATCTTGAAGTCATAATCCTAGAGGAAGTCAATCCATCGTCGTGGTCTCAGGTTCAGGTCCTTCTGAGAGAAGATGTACCATCGACTCGTATAATCAGAGTACACGATAAAAAGTTCACCCATCAGATGGTTCCACCTGTTAATGAAGTAAAAAACCATTGCTGCTAACTCCAGGTCATGGGTAGCGTAGATCTGTTAATGTTGTCTCAGCAGCCAAGAAACATATGCAATCTCTGCTCGCTCGTGCATCAGGACACACCCAAGTCTGGTCCTTGATGCATCGCAGTATACTACGTACACTAAACCTTCCTCTGAAATCCTCAAGATGGGGGCACTAGTCATACTTTTCCTCAACTCTTTAAATCTCTACTGGAATCTCTCCGACCACATGATGGGTTTACCCTACTTCGTCAATGCTGAAGGTGGTGCTGCGAATTTGGAGATTTCTAGAAAAATCTCTGGTTGTAGACAGCCAAACCCCGGGAACTCCGTACCTCTGTCACACTCCTGGGTGGCTCCCACGCAAGTACCGCCTTGATCATTACTGGATCCACTACATGTCCAGTCTCTGAGATGACGTGTATCATTAAGTGAACCTATCATATCCAAAACTAGAACTTCGAGAGCTTACCATAAAGCTGGTGGTCATGGACTGTGTCCAGTAATACCTGCAAATGGTAGTCTTGCTCCTCCTCAGTAGTCGAGTAAATAAGTATGTCATCAATAAAGACTACAAAAAAGTGATCAAGGTAATTCTATAAGATCTTATTCATGAGACTCATGAACACCGCTAGAGCGTTGTTTACGGCGAATGGAATAACAAAAACTCACAGTGGTCATACAGACACCTAATGGCCGTCTTCTGGAAATCCTCATCTTGAACTCTGAGCCGGTGATAGCCTGATCTAAGGTCTATCATCGAGAACCATCGTGCTCCGTTGAGCTGATCAAATAGGTCATCAATTCTTAGGAGTTGGTAATTGTTATTTATGGTAACCTGGTTTAGGCGATGGTAGTTGACAAAGAGCCTCAATCTCCCATCCGCCTTCATGGCGAACAAAATCGGGGTTGTCCATAGAGAAACACTGGGCCCGACGAATCCCATCCCCTGTAAGTCCTATATATGTACCCTCAGCTTGCGAAGCTCAGCGGGAGCCATCTGATATACTAATGGAGATATTGGGGTCGTTCCATGGAATAGTTCAATGTAGAACTCCACCTCTCGGTGAGGAGGTAGTCCTGGAAGATAGTTAGGTAAAACATCCAAGTAATGGTCCACCACTACAAGAAATGGTGGAATCTCCACATCAACTGCTCCGAGGGTAATGTGAGATAACTAGTGAGTGATAGGCTACACCCTCCCTTGAGTTAGTCCGTCATGTGCTCCAATGGTTCCCTTATTTCCAGTGAAGGAGAACCTGGTCCCATCTATGTGGACAAACCGCACATTTCACCTAATACAATCGATCTGAGCATAGAATGTAGATATCCAGTCCATACCGAATATGACGTTGTAAGGCCTCGATGCCACTATGAGGAGATCCCAGCCGAAGCTCTCAACTCCTATATTAAGCTCACACTACCAGCACCAGTGCATAATCATTGAGTCTACTTCCGTAGGAGTCTCTAGTTGTAAAGATCGAGCTAACAGCTTTGTCGGAATCTCTGAGCTCCGAACGAGGGTACTGTCAATGAAAGGGTGACTTGAACCACTATCTACAAGAACTGCAGCTAAGTTGGAATAGACATAGATCATTCCTCGAATCATCTCCAGAGCATCGTGATCACAGGCCTCAGATTCTTGAAGCTGTGCTCTACCCTGTCCAGCCACTCCCTGTGGTCACGGTGGGCCTCCTGGTGGTGGTGGCGGTAGCACCTCATTTCGTCGTCTCCTTCTAGCTGCACGACCAGCTCCTCTACAACGTCCACATGTGCCCTAATTACCGCCTCGATCGAACCTCTGCCTCATCCTGGGATGACCATCAACTGTCTGTTGATCATCAATACAACAGGTTGGATAGTCACGAGCCATGTGACCAAGCCCACGACATGATTAACACTATTCGATCCTAGCATGATTGGCTCTGTCTCCACTCTGGGTTCCCCACACAACCAATCATGAGTCGTACAATCGACCAATAGTTGGTCTGGTCCTCTTGGACCTCTGCTTCAACTTTCTACTGCCAGTTGCAGAAGACTCCCTTGCATGTAGAATAGTGATGTATCTTGCTGCTGGGGGTTTCTCAGAAAAGAAAATCTCCACTAGGAGGGCTCTCTCCATCACCCCTGTCTACATCGAGATGCTGAGGGAGATCATCAGGGCTCTAATCTCTCCCCTGTGTCCCTGCTCGAAGGTTCGGGACCTGAATAATGGTTCCCGAACCATATCAGTTGAGTAGCGTGAGATGTCGGTGAACCTTGCTGAGTACTAAGCTACACTCAAGCTACCCTTCTGCAGATGTAGTAGCTCCTGTATCTACACTGATCAATGGGTGTCTCATACAAAATCGGCCCAGAATTGGCCCTCAAAGTCTTCCAATAGATGTTTTTCCTCATCATGCATCTAGAGCATCAGGCTTCACCATCTGCCTGTTGCTGCCTAAAGGAGCCTGGCAACAAAGATCACCATGATGTCGGTTGGTGTCCCTACAAGTCTAAAGACTCTCAACATAGACTCCAACCAATCCTCATCTGCTTGTGGGTTCATATATTTATAAACCTGGGTGTCCTCTAGCACTGGTACTCGTGCAGTGCGCTCATGCTGCGTGCACTCTCTACTTCTAGGTCTTTTGGAATTGGTGGCACAATGGAATGTAGTACTGTTGGTTCCTCCAGTGTTGCTTCTACTATGATAGGGTCATGTACTGAGGACTCTTCAATCGGTAGTCTATCAGTACGTACAACTCCTGGGGCTTTAACTGGTCGTCTGTGGTGTTGCATCCTGAAAGAAAATATGCGAGTCCATCAGAAGACTATACCTAGTGAGTTGAACTATTTTGAGAAGACTTAAAAAATCTTTTTAAAACACACACACAATTAGTGTTTTCATGTACTAAGTAGGGAATCAGTAGTCAGGGTCCAGGTGTATGGATAAATTGGCTCCTGCACCAACACTGGACTCCCTAAACTGAAAACCACAATCAATACACCTAAAATTGATTCTTCACAGAAAAGAATGACCAGAGTCTTGATTTTTGTGTTAGAACTGAATCCTATGATACCAATTTGTCATGACCCATCCATCGGGTCCTATGTCTTAACTTCCCCAAACCCGTATTCCATAGGCCAAGGGCTGGCGACTGGAACCGAAGGCGTAAATCCCTAAAACTAGGAAGGTATTTCCATTATAAAATGTAAACACACACAATGATACTACATGAGGATTAAAACACTAAGTAAAAACTGTATAACAATAGATGTGATGGAATGTAAATGGGGTCATAAATACAAGCCCAACAGTAATTTATAAGGAAATGGAAAAAAAAGTAAAACTAAAAGACACACACCTGTAAGGTGTCTAGAAGCTGATAGATCTTCCACCACGGATCCTACCTGAAGGGTAGGTACATATACCCTCCTCAGTGCTCCACATAAATCTGTCTCCTTCGGGTACCATCTCTTCTTGAGGTCCACCTATAAGTACCATCCAGTCCTCGAACACTCCACCTCTGTCAGCGATGTCTGTCGTCTGCATCCAACACAATGAGGTGAGGGCACAACCCATGCAGGGGTGAGTATAACGATACTCAGTAGGGATCCTGAGACCCTCAAGGTCTCATAAAATAAAACAAGAATAAACCAAAAAGTATGAATCAATAGATAACCATTACCTAGGAAAATGACCATACATATAACTAAGTTATCTATTAAACCATCTCAATCATGAGGAAAAAATGTCATTGACTCATCTCAAACCAGGAGTTTCATTATAAAAAAAATGGCTGTAAGAGAACTCCTCCTCCACTGTCAGGTATAGTGGGAAGGTCCTGACACTGAGACGCTTCTCACCAACCTTAGATGGCTGAGGTACTCCTCCATTCGAGTGTCGCGGTACTGATGGCAACTACCAGGTTCTCCGTTCATTGTGGGTCTACCACCAAATACTGGGAGATCCCCACTAATAGCCTATAGAGGTACACCTCCTATCGAGGACCGTGGGTATGCTTACAACTACCTGGTTGTCCATCCTCCATGGGTGTTCTGCCAAATATTGGGTGCTCCCCACTAGGATAGTCGAATCACTCAGACTCGAATCGGTCAAGAAGTCGTCTGGTCTATCAGCTACTAGGTCTCCACACTCTGCCTGCTCATTTCTTAGAGGATCCACTCAACAAGATATTGTTATATTCTATAAGTGTCACGAAGTCTTACATGGATGTATCTCAAAGGACCACCACGTCATAGGTGTCTTAATCAGAACAGACAGCGCGTCAATTGGACGCCCTGTCTATGAGTTATTATACTTTTAGTTCTGAGGTCCAGTTGGATTCATAATTGATCCAACCTGACCATACTCCATCTCAACCCAAATATCTAGTGTGGTATACACAAGCCACCATATTGATCTAAGGATTCTAGCATCACTGAAGTTTCATCAATCTTTTGCCCGAATCCAATGTTATGGATGTTTGTGCAGCGGCGCATGGTTTGTGAATGGTATAAACAAACCGTGTGGCAAGGACATGCATTGTATCTGGGTGAGATATTAGCAATCACAAAGTTGGTTCTCTTTTTGAAAAAATGTGTGGCCAAGCAGTGCGAAGTCCTCAGGTGGGACAGTAGCAAACCCACATTTGGGGCATGGATTGACAAACCGTGCAGCCAAGACGTGTAAAGTCACCAGGTGGGACATTGGCTACTACACAGTTGGCGCACGGTTTCCCAAACCATGGGGCCAAGCTGGGCTGCCACATGAAATTAGGGTTTTAAGTCTCGGGCCACATTGGATTTCATGTCCTTCCCCCGTTCATCCTCCAACTTGGGCCTCAAGCAGGATTTCAATATATTAGGGGTTGGGGGAGCTCCTAGGTCATTTTTGAGGCACATCAAAGGTGTTTATTGGATGATCGAAGGGGGTTCTCCATTCTACACTTCAATGAAAATCCACTAAATTACATCTCAAAGAACACAACATTAATGAAGAATGACGGAGGGGTCAAGCCATGTTAGTTTGGCCCGCACACTCTGCAATAGAGTGGTAACATGAGGATCAACATGAACTTAAAAGAAGATCATCAAACCCTAACCTCCTGCAAATATTAATCCCAAACCACAAAAGAAAACATCTGCATTATTTTTTATTTAAAAAAAAGAACTTCAAAATATAATTAAACTCAAAATCCAACACCTACCTCATATTTGTCGAATGTTGATAGTGGATAGAGAGGAAAGGAAGACAATGATATGTCGACGTCAGGAAGTGTCAGAGGAAGAAGCGTCGTTGGTATTCTTCATGGTTGGATCCTTCTCTATTGGTTTGGTTGAAGAAGAAAAAAGAAGTTCATCGACGTTCTTCACATTCTTCGTGTTCTCTGTTGGATGAATGGTTATCCGTTGTAAGATTTTTACAATAATCTCACACGAAGTGAAATTCCATCCCTAAATATAATAATATTATTCCTATTATCTTATGTGTTGGAACATATTTCAAAAGGGTGAATTAATAACACAGCTCCACCCAATTTAAATCACATACATTGGCACAATAAATTAGTGGGGGAAAGTGGAGAGTTTAACCAAAATAAAAGGGGTGATATATGTGTTCCAAAATTAATGGGGAGTTAGAAGAGTTATGAAACTCGTCTGGGACCCATTAAATAAAATCCTACCCATGGAGGTTATGTGTGGGTGGGCCCCACCACGATAACCTTTCCTGGGAGGTTATGGTGTGCTGGCCCCCACCACTAAACTTCCCATGAAGGTTTTAACCTCTATAGAATAAAAAGATAGTTTAAAAATTATTTTTATTCAATTTAAGTAATAACCTCAAAATCTATCTTCTAATCTCTTCAACACGCAACTACGGTGACAGTCTCACTATGCAATTACTGACGTTTTGAGCTCAACGGTGCCCTCATATTTAAATTCCACACACCGATTCAAATGTTATAAAATCACGATCATAAATTTATAGAATGTACCCAAGAAAAACATTAGAAATTGTTTCCGAGCACCCCGGGCCTAGGAATCAAGCGCCGTTAGAAACTGCGGGCCCATAAAATTCACATGAATTTAAGAAAAAAAATTCCACCGAAATTCCAGGTCTTTACATGATATTAAATTCATAGTTCTCTCATGTTACTAATAAAAACATGAATCACGTGAAAAAAAACCGTATCCATGTTATTATGAAGTAGTAATCGAATATGTCATGTTAAAAAGTCCTCCAATGTTTTGGGGATATTATAACCCCCTCCAGGTAGAAAATTGCTACAATTCCATTGAAAAGATATTCTCCATCATATAGTACTCATAAAAACAGAACGTTGTTATAGTGGTGTATCATTTTGATAGGAAATCATATTAGTGGTAGAGACTGACAAAAAATAAAATGTCCAAGAGGAAATAAATAACATTAATTTGGAGGAATTTAAAAAAATATTTTCAATAAATATTTTCCACGAACTCTCTATCTCAGAATGGAAATATATTACATTAGACATATGAAGAAAGTTGAGGTGTATATTGGGTCATATGAAGTAAACATTTCAAGTATTTTAATATTCCCCTATGGATTTTTCATGAACAAAAAATGTTTGGTGGATTTTTATTTAGTAGACTAAAGGATAATCTATGAAAAGTTGTGGTGATTCAAGACATCAAAAGTTATACGGATATTGTCCATTGTTCCATTTTGGGTGAAATTTGGATCATATAATCTCAATGGTCTCATGGGAACAATGAAAAAATATTAGAAAATGGTTACTAATATGGGTGGATCATCAAATAAATCCCATATTAGAATGAACATAGATTATACAATGGGTGAAAATTTTGAGAAGAATCATCCTGTGAAAATTATAAAGGGATCAGGTAAATGGATCTAATTCAAAAGAATGGGGAACATGGATAATAATTTATAAATGGGTCGGTATAATACCACTAACCTTGAAGATTAATGTAATGGTTATATATATTCATAGAATTTAGAGCATCGTTTCAACTGTTAGGAACATAGGAATTTATCGAACCAATGCCCTATGTAGAGGGTTGTAGGAGGAAATAAAAAAACCTCCAAGGTTGTATAGAAGAGTATATTCGATCCCTAAAAATGAGGTGGACCCTAAAAATTATGTGGTAATAGGTATGATGAGTATTCAATCAATAATAGAAAAAAAATTAATGTTGATATTGGATCTAGGAATTATTTCATTTTTTCATGTTCAATACAACTACTCAAACACAACCTCAAAATTTGGAGGTTTAGTTACCTATGAGAATATAAAATGGTGCAATTATTGTATCCAAATTATATAACACCACCCTATTTTCATTTATTGGAAAAAATATCCAATGAGATATTGGTATACTATCATTGGTGGATTTCAATGATAAATTGTGCATGGATTGGCTCCCTTCATATAAATCCACTTTCAAATGTTAATAAATGTATATAATTCATCACATTTTGAAGAAACCTCCAATTTATTCAATTCGAAAGAGGATAATGAATCTAATTTTGAATCATTGTCTCAATTGTGGATATAAATACCTTCAATGATACCATATTTATTAAAAAATTGATACATTTGATATAATCATTATCTAAGACAATATCACCGTGAGGTATTACACTGATGTATTCCTGGATGAATTGTCTTATCTTCTTCATGGCTGAGAGGCTTGTTTCTCAATTGATGATATTTATGGATATTATTATATATAAATCAGTTCTTATTTAATTTACATCATATAACATGTGGGACTAGTGTAGGGGAATATAAAATAGGGTTTTATATACCCATGTTCATCAACATTGAGTGATCTAGTCCACAATATAATGAAGATTGATGGATCAATTCTCCACCAAAAAAACTATCATGAACAATATAAAATCATGATAAATAACATTTATCCATTACCATGGATACATTAATGTTTATACAAGCTACACAGGGACATTTATTTTTGAAGGGCGGAACGTCTATCATGATATCACTAATTAAAGTTGAGTATATAAGATATTCCAACGACTACCATTCAAATGATGTATAAAAATTATTAGTTAATAGTGAATCCAATTAGACTCAATAACTATATAGTTATATTCATGTACATAATGAATAGATTCTTTAGAAATTACATCTAATAATTTTTCATAGCCGTCATTGATTATATTGTAATATACTCTAGGGAAAATGAGAAAAATGATGTGAATGTGAATAATATATTATTGAATCAAAGAAGGGATAATATTTATGAGTCCTATAGTAAATGATAGTTATTCATGGTGGAATTATTGATCATGCTGCATTTTATCACCATAAAATGAATATTTGTGGGCCCTTCCATGAAAATGAAAATTAAATAGTATCCCTACCCAGCAACTATAATGGAGAACTATAGTATCCATGGAATAAAGATTTATTCATAACTATATATGAATAACAAACCATGATTTTAAAATAAAAATAACTTTATGAAATAGAATGGAGGGATGATTTTATTGACTGAAGAATGTATGGAATGGTTTTGGGAGATCAAAGATAGGCTTATCAGTACTCACAGTACCAAATATTTTAGAACTCTTGGTGGTCTAAAATGATAAAACAATGAATGAAATAGATTTTTTACTGATTCAAAATAATTATTGATACCCTAAACCTCGAGGTAGTTTGAAATCAATGAAAGAAACTATCCGATAGACGAACTAGAGTTTGATGTTTTGAGCATTTTGTTGGAAATTTAGCTATATTACCTATATGTGAAGTGTGAGATATATAATAATCACAAGATTATTATATATATATATTAACATAGAATTATTTTAATATGTCTCCAAAATTATGGTTAGTTCTCATCATGTATTGCAATATATCAATCCACTAAATTCCTAGTAAGGAATATAAGGTGGAATATTCCCTCTATATAATGAATCATGTATTATTACAAATGATGATAATTGAGAAGGATCAAATCATCAAAGACATAAAACTTATGGAAAAGAGTTTAATTATGTTTGGAACATAATAAATACATTCTTGAATTATTTATCATCCATTATCTTTATAAAAAATAAAGGATGCTTAATGAAATGATCTAGATATTTAGAAAAGGGTAAAAGCTGTCATGAATTGGAAATCCTATGAGTTCAAGATTGGTCAGGAGGAAGTCATAAAATTTGGGCCCCGAAAATGTATACCATGAAATCCATATGTAATAAATGATCATATGAATAAGGAATGCTACTCACCCTTCTCAAATCTCATAGGGAGTAAAATGATGTATAAAGATCACTAGGAGAATTTTTTTTGAGACAATATGTAATTGTAGATCACTGAATATAGATTAATGAGAATGGTATACTATACAGTGATGGTTCAATGGAAAAAAGGATAAATGGATGATACAACCATTCCCCATAAAAATATATAAATGTGAAAACATCCCCATGGAATTTTTCCCTGGACATCCAAAGACATGTAGTGGAAACAATGCTATATCTGTTATTGTGGATCATCTTACAATGAAAGCATTCTTTATCTCAATTTGAGAGATCATCTCACTATGAAAACTATAATTGATACATATCAATTTAACGGTAAGGATTCATGGGGTATATCTATATATTTTTCCATATTGAGATATAAAATTCACCTACAATATTTGTTAATGTATCTAAAACATTATTAGAATTTAGTTGAACATCAGTACGACCTATCATCCTCAAAAAGATTTCCATGATAGGAGAACTATTCAGATACTAGTAATCATGTTTGGAGTATATTATATAGATATAAATGGATGATGGCACAAAAAATCATCCTTGAGTTGTTTTCTCTTACAATAATAGTTTCCACTTGATCTTCCCAGTGGATTCATATGATGAACATTATAAATAAAGATGAATAACACTAGAATACAAGGATGATGTTAGAAAACATAAGATGATTAGACTCGAACATGTTGAAGAAATGGTGGAGATGGTGATAACCATTAAGTTGGACATCAAGACAGTCCAAATTTGAAAAGAGAGATATGAATACAACCACAAATAATACATTGAGAATAAAAATGGAGACATTCTATTCATATGAAAATCTCCGTAGAATATACTATATAGATTTACAAAGAAAGGGAATCTAAGGCACATGTATGTCGACCCTTTCAAGATTATTTATCATGTATGAGATGTGGCCTGGGGAATATAAATTTCACCTACCTTGAGTAATGTAAACAATGTTTTCCAGGAATCCATTTTATGGATGTACATACTGGATCCTTTACATGTATTGAAGTTAGAGGTGGTAATGTTCGAGAATGATCACTCTTACGAGGAGAATCCAATTAAGATCATAGATCATAGAGATAATTTTCTATGTAACATAACTACTCACTGATTAAATGTAATAAAAATATTCATAATTATGAAGAGGAAAAATGGGAACCATAAGAAGAGATGTTTTAAAACTAAAAACACCTATTTTTAGCATAGAAAGTATAACGACATTTCATGGGAGAAATTTTGTTACGAGGAATGAGTGAAATGACCCACATTATTATCAATAGAAATTCCCATATTATAATTAGGTTATATAATATAATAACATAAAATCACATAGAGAAAAATATAAAAACATTATGAATGACGAATGAATTTTCAGAACCATGAATGTTCATTGTAATAAATAGAGTGTGGTTTCAGTTTCTAATAAATCTTTGCATTGAAGATAAAAGATTCCTCAAGGAAATGGGTATTATATTTCATGCAAATAATAATATTGATTGGGGAATTATTTCACAATTTTTTGTTAAAAAACAAGGGTCCAATATTTATATTATATTTATCATACAAAATGTGGATTTCCTTATAGGACATAAAAAAATTGAATGGAACGAATTTCATGAGGATGTGATCAGTGGATGTTTTTTCCGAAAGGATATATGAATGATGATTTTTTTCTATGAGACAATAAATAGAACCATGAATGATGACGAATTTGTGAATTGTGAGTGGTGATAGAAAGCTCTTTGATTAAAACAAGTATCACAAATGGTCATGGATTTCAACATGATTATGAAATTTACAGCATCATGAGTGCGGGTTGGATAGATTGAAAGGTTAATGGTGAAATAAAATATCAATCTAACTTCATGCTTGAAGGAGTTATAAAAAGATGTTTTTGAATGATCTGTTAAATCTACTATAATGAAGAGGAGAAAAATTAATGTCCAAGACTATAAATAAGACATTATACCCACATTATTTAGTCCAAATATTCCATGTAATACCTAGAATAAATGTGATTTCAAAAATTAAGGGGGGCACTATCAATTTGGGTTTCTTTGCGATATTGGGAATCAGAAAAAGAATACATTTGAATGGACTGAAGCTAATGATTCTATGTAAATGGATCTTTATGATTATGGGGTATTCCATGTTGAATCAGTTAGCATCGTGAAGGTGGTTTTTTCAATTGATACAGTGAGTTTGCGAAGCATGTGAGCATCCTGAAGGAACATCGTGAATGGATGTTTTAAATTTATATTTTTTAGAGAACATGGCATTAAAAGTGCATCAAATATGATATATGGTTAATTAGGATTTACATTATTTATAAATAAAATGTCTTTACTTCCAATACTTTGATGTGACCATCATGTCGATAAATTGACAAAGGCATCTCCCATGTTAGTGAGATAGGGGAGTCGACACTTGTGTTCTGATAAATGAAGTGAGATTTCCGAAAAATATTGTAGTGTTAGTGTCCTTTCATATGGTAACAATATCAAAAATTCTATATTCCACAATAAGTAATGATTTGTGAATTTTTTTATGATGTCAAGGCTCTCAGAACATGCTTCATAGACTACTCTTTGGTGGTTAGCCATGTAAAATTGATGTGTTGTCTCTTTTCATATGATTTTTTATTTTCAAAACATTATCATAAAAACATTTTAAATCATTCTTACTGACATGGGACCAACATAAATTACATTAGTAAAAAATGTTTCCACCCTCATTCATCCTCCTCTCTAGTATAATTATGGGGTCCTTTATTAATTAAAGATGAGGTATTTATAGAATTTATGGAAACTATACTGATGAAATACAAATTTAACATTCGTAATAGTAATCTGACCCTTGTGAATAGTAAACTATATAATTGAATAGTTACCTCACCATTGAATGTATAAATAAAAATTATTCATATTTTTTTTATTTTAAACAGATATATTTATATCATAGTAAAAATATATAAATATTTAAAAATTTATTAGTTATGTTTTTGAAGTTGTATAGGTTATAAATATTTTATTAAATTTTTTGAATTATTGAAAATTTTTTAAAGAAATTTATTTTTCATAAAATTTATTAATAAATTAATATTTTGATGTCTCGTTATTTTCAGATTATTTTATGATACATTAATTAAATTTTCAAAGTGTTTGTAATGATGTTTAAATTTTCAAATTTCAATTTTCTATGTAAATGATGTTTTAATTAAAAAATAAAATTATCATATATAGAAATTAATTTTCAAAAAATGTAGTTCCATTTTGAATTCAACAAATTCGACAATGGTATGTTATATTTTTGGAATATTTCTAATATACATCATTTTTTGGTGAATTGTAAACTAATTTATTTTACCTATATATACATTATAATTTAGATAAACAATTCATTGATTCATGGAGGATGCATGTACTATTTGTTCATTGTCACATGAATGAATTAATGTATTTAGACTCAATAATGAACACTATTTATTTTATTGAGAAAAATAATAAACTTTGGAATTGAATATTTGTAAAACACCCATTTCCTCCACTATAAAAATCAACCCTCACAACCTCTTCTCCTCATAACTCTCTATCATTGGAAATAAAAAACATAAACTAAAATATCCTTCCAATAACCTCCCCCACATAACTGAAATTTTTTGGTTAATAAATAACCAAATCTAATTCCCTCTGGTGGTTCTCAAGTGGATGTAATGATGAGTTAAAACAATATTCTTTTTCATTTAATTTCTTTTCTTTTTCTTTTCTTTTAATTTTTTGGTCACACCTCAACTCATCGAAATGAAAAGGTATCTTCAGTAAATTATATATATTTTAGTTTATTTATTCTATTGTAATAATTAATCATTATCTCTATTTACACATTCTTTTAAACTAAAAATGAAAACATCTGCATTGATGTGTTATGTTGTCATATTCAATGACGATGATGTTTTCAATTTCTGTTACCATCATCAAGGATGGTCATGAAACAATTTTTATGGATGATCAAGATTAAAATATATGTATAATATGTTATTTAATTTTATGGAATGTTTTTATAAAAATGATATTAATTGATAAAACAAATAATTTCATTGTCATCAAAAACCTCCAAAATAAACCCCGATGATTATCAATAATGATTTATCTAAAGATTTAACCTCACCCTAAAAGATTAAATGGAAAATTTGATCACATTGTATTATATATGTTAATTATTACATTCTAAAATATATTTTATGAATCCATTCGCATCTAACATGATAATATGTACACATATACAATTAAACATATCATGAAAACCAAGGAAACTAATGCTTTTGAATGATTAAATTGAATCTCAAAACACATAAAAAGGGACATAAATAAAAATAATAAAATGATACTCACTAGAATAATTCTATAAATTTTTATGAATTAATTAATATAATTAGGCTATTGATGAAATCATAATCATGTACAATATTGTTTCAGACATAATGTAAGGGTTTCTACCTGAACGTACATTTCTTCCTTTGGGTTACGCATTATATTTCATTAACCTAATGTAACACATAATTTTTTTTAAAATTTCATCTCATTTATATCTATATGATCAAAACTCAAGTATCTATATCATTTCATCCTTCTTTCCCAGGATATAAAATTGTTCATATGGTTTTATTACAATTGGGTCCTAATAATTATTCCTAAGTAATGGAACATCAATATCTCATACCCATTTTCATGGTCACATGATAATATATTTTATGAAATAATTAAAATTTTAAAATCACTCATTTTATGATGAAATGTTTTAATGGTCATTTATTATTTAATATGAATGTGTTTCCCCTTTTCAGTTTTCAATGATCTTTAATATTTTCAATAAAAACACTCTAATGTTTCATATATAATGTTTCAAAAAAACTTTTTTTGGTAAAATTTCACATCATATAGAATACCTCATAATTATATATTCTTACTTTTACATATTACTGTACATGAATTTTTTATATTAATTATTTGAAATACAAATTTATTATATTTCTTTTTGACATGAATTTCAACATGATTTTGATACACAATTCTTTCTAGGAATAAGCATTATGTTTTACTACTTACGTATGATAATTAATGTGGAAAAAATATTTATGATGTTATTATTATGGTTCAACCAGGATATTTATTCAATGCATTGGATAATGTTTAGTGTTTTCATAGGTTTAGTGCCACGATATTGGTGGTCAACCGTAACTTATTCTCCTTATGCAATAGTTATGTTGGTTGTCCATGTCTCGTGCCACTCTATGTTAAATGTGGAATGACTAATTATTGATTCATGATTTTTGTTTCTAAATAATTACTACTATTCCATGATTATATAATCCCATTTTTTTTATTTTTTTTATTTCATTAAATTAATCATGTTTCACAACTTATTATATCATAATTATAGGGATTCTAGCCCCTGTGCTATGAAATATTATAATGTTTATTCCTTTACTAGGATTTATAGCTCATCCCTTTGTTCATGTTATCAACAATTTATTAAATATAGATTTAAGATCCCCTGTAATATTAGTAGTTATTTATAAATATTAAAAAAATGAAATTCTTATTTTAGAATAATGAGGTTTAATTATGAACCTAATCTCAAATACACCAGAAATTAAAATCTTTGTATTGTGATTTGATGTTAAATTGTTATAAAAATAATGGAATGATTTGTGTAAAGTTATAGGGTTTCTATTATAATATTTGTATTTATGATATCCCTTGGGGATAGTTTAGAATTATTCATGGTTCAGTACAGGTATTGAGGAAGATGTGTCAATGGGAAGAAATTGTTTTATATGATTAAATAATGATTAATTGAATATGTGATAAAATTTTAATTTCTATTTTTAATTATTTTCTAAAAATGTTAATATATAGTTATATACTATATATTGTTTTAGAAACTATTGGGGGTGTGATACTACATTGTATACACACTCTACTCTTGCTTCCTGATCGGTACCTGAATAGATTTTATTGTTGTAGAATAGGGTAAGGAAAATTTTTCAATGATAGATGGATGATTTGTGATGGGATGTGGGTGATAAAACCAAACTTAATAAGATACCATCATGTGATTTTCCATTTTAATTACATTTCACTACCATTTAGTAATATGGATTTCACATTTTCATGACATATCTATAGTTTTCATTTTGATATTTTATATCCAGTTTTGGTCATCATGTTATAGTGGTATCTTTCTGATTATGGTTATATAGTTTGTTATTGATTATTAAATTTTTACAATGGATTATTACTATATAAAATTTGGTATATAATATCTTTTACTGATATTAGAACATTAGTACTAGTTAGTATTCTATTGCATATGGGGAGGCATGATTGATATACAATAACCAACCAGTTCAGGGCATCAGTGTGTTTAATCCTGGCCTAGAAATTACAATGATTGGTTGGTGGAAAATATCTCCTTTGAAATATATTTTTAATATGAATGGCATAATCATTTTCCTATTTTTCATTGATGGGATACATAATATTTTAATTAGTATCACAACTTGGTTTCTTTTTATTTACTTGTCTCTAATTTGTTTAGGAAACATTTTGTCTTTTCCTGATCATAAAATTAATTTAATTATGATCATAGTTAGAATGGTGAAAACAATATTCATATAGAAATTATTAATTATATGGGGAAGGATATAATATTAATCTCCATTTATAAAATATAGTAAATTTCATATTTATTATCCTCCTTGACCATTTATAGTTTGTGATTTCAAGGCGTTGAGATACATAATATTAACAATACATAAGATTAAATTTTTTCTCACTTCCCTTACTCCTCATGTTCCCCAAAATTCTAAAATTATTATACAAGAGAAATTATCTTCATACATGATTATATTTTTCATATCTAATTTATAATGGATATGGTCATGTCTTTTTTTACATTAGGTTACATTCATAAATATCCAACTTTTTGAATCCCAATATGATTGCTCTTCCCATTTTTTTCATTCATTATTTTTTAATTATTTGAAATTACAAATTTAATCAAATTTTTGGATCACTTTTTTTTCAAGACCGTGTGTTCTACATAAGAACCATGGATATATTTTTCTAGTACCTCAACATCATAGACTCTTCCAAACTAAAATTTCAACTTTGATTACAATGATTATGAATCACATTTAGGTTTACTCCTTAGTGTAAAACATATTCTACATCTCCTAAAAAATATAAACATTTTTCTCTAATATTGATGTCTGTTCATTGATGATTTTTTCGAACTACAAAATCATGCGATTAAATTATATACCCTATTATAATCCTTCAAGGGATGTCAAATGTCCTTATACCTAACTTTACAGCCAATCATGATTTTCTTTAAGCTGATCAACATATTCTGACGAATCATTCTTCCCATATCACATCATTATATTACTCTTTATTGTTTTATCATGATCATAATTATTACCCTTATGTACTTCAATGAGATTCTGAACACCATGAAACTAAATATATTCATATTTTTAATAATATACCTTTCAAATTGTACATATAATGGATGCTCCAAGTTCATATTTATACTCTAGTTCATCATCGTAACATAATTAATTATCATATTGTTCTAAATTGTTGAAAAAACCTCTTATATGAAATTTATTTCATTATATGAAGAATATTTTATTAATATTTCCCCTCTAAGAATTATTCATCATTTATTTCAATATTTAATTCACAATATTTCATTGGGCGTCAAAATATATTTTACCCTACATTACAACACCAAAAATAATCCAACATATGAATGACATCAAATCCATAATTTCCTCTTTTTAATTTCAATAATATTATAGAAAAAAGATATTTTTCCCCAGCATCACATAATCTAGAAATATCATGTTTTTAAGGGATTTTATATACATTTTAATGAATAATAAAATGGAGGAATCTTCCAGTTTGACTCTAATTTTAATATCTACTAGACTACATAGAAGATCATCAATATAAATCATATACAGTTATCTTTCTTCAAGACCCCAATCTATTTTATAATAATGATTAGGGCTCCTTATAGGGATTTAATTAAAAATTTCGGTATACTTAATTTCTTACACAATTCCTTGAATATATCCAACTTCAATAGTTATGTGAATAAAAATGCTATGTCTGTTTTCATATGTATAAAATTTCATACCATTTAACTAATTTTAGAATATATGATATATGGACTCCCTTAAATTTTAATCACCATCATATATATATATTATAAATTCTTAAAAATGTACTAGTTTTTAGTGAATATCAACACCATCAAATATATTTGATCATAATGTTAAATATTATGATCATTTGTATCAATGGAATCTGTAATCTGAAATTCACTATTTCTGTTAGTCATATACCTGCATGACATATTATTGTCCTGAATCCACTGAGAAGTGGAAAAATAAACATCCACTCTAAGGATTCTCTGAAGATATGTAATTGTATATTAATATATATTAATTATTCCATTATCATGAAAAATTAAATCCTAAAAATATCTTGAACTACACTATATCATCATATGAAATATCTAATTCCAATAAAAAGTTATATCTAACTCCTCTTGTATGACCCTAGAAGAAACTTTTATGGGATGTATGAGTTATACTGTAAGATATACTCATATTAAACAATTGACAATTATCCCATGTTTGTTGGAACATGTGAAAAATATCTGTTGGAATCATGTACATATTAAACAATCACATGGACGGAGAAAATAGGTCAGTTTTACACAGTTCACCACTAAGGGATATTCTATGGAAGAAACCCAAAAATTGTGTCACTTTCCTAAATCCACTAGTAAAAACTTATTGTTTCAAAATAATGGTGTTCATACATAGTCACATTATCCAAGGAAGAGTCAATTAATGCCATTATCCCTCACTAGAATGGGACTATTATTTGACCATATTCTTTACCGGATCACTTGAATCCACTATTCACTTGAACCATATGTTCAAAAATACTATTCAGTAACCATATAGCCATTAAAAACTCCATTAATTTTAAAAAAGATACAATTTTTTACAAACACACAAACTTTAAAAATGGGCTCAGGTATCTATGAGAAAAATTCTTTCATGAAGATCAAAACCGTTTGGGAACAAAATGCCATCACAAAGCTCAATTTCTTTTCGAAATGTAATGATGTCACAAATCACACTGTCTTCAAAAAACTACCATAACTCAAAAGAATTTTCCTCTATTGAACAATGACCCTAATATTCATGATTATCATGGTCACAAAATATTATGGATTCTTGTTTCTCTATTACTTTAGAGATTCATACTGATTCCTACATTTCTAAAAAATGGTTCGTGTAATATTAAGTGGGGGTGACTACCTATTTATAAGCTCAACCTTTCATGATTCATTGAAATCCTAGTGTAATTTTATCAAAACTCTATATTCATTTGGTTGGACATCATTTTCATAAAAAATAACCACATATATTTAACATATTAGTGAAGAATCTCATATTTTTAAATATTTACCATCATCTCATCTTTCATTCACAAACCTTCTCATAATCATGAAGAACACCGTCTATTCCAATGAGCTTCCATGATTCTTATTTTTAGTGCACCACATATTTTTTAATCTCAATAATCACGAGTAATAGTCTTTGGAAAAAATATTCAGTTACCATATTTTAGTTGATTCAACCCTATAAACCTATGTTTCATGAATATTGTTCATGATTCTAAAGGCCTCCATAAATATTTCTCTATCTTCTTGAATTTGTTCTCTAAAGAACTAAAAATGATGGGAAATGATTAAAACATCAACACTGAAGACATATTTAAAATATAAATTACATTCCATATGAAGTCCCTAATAAACACTATTTTGATCGATAATAATCACAAACTAGTCTTTGTTTCATGAAATGAAATTCCATAGTTAAAACATTAATATCCTCCAACAATATCATCTTCTTCAAATTTTATATGTATGGAATACATACATGCTTCGTATTCATTATACATGCATCATAATCCAGGTTAATCGATAGAACATTTTTCACCATCATTTGTAGATCCAAATCATCCTTTTACACAATATTAATATAAAAATCTATTTATGTTTTATCACTCATTTGAGAAATATATGATTTCATCATTTAGATAGATATTTGTACCTCCATCCATTCCCAAAATCATAAACATTGTATTAATTGTTACCATAATCATTTATATTCTTACATAATTTTTCAAACTCAATGGATCAGTCACATTGATTTCATTACCATGCTGGTGATGTATTGAGTAGTCAAAATCATTAAAGAGCCAAAGGAATATTCTCTGGTTCAGATTCAAGAAATTCTATTTGAAAATTAATTTTCAATTATTATAATCTATATATAGCACACCATTATATGTATAGATAATTCATACATATCTTAATGTAAAAATATAACCGTAGGTTAATCCAAATTATTGTTCATGACATTTTACTCATAAACCATAAATTGATATAGTTACTAATATATATCCTCATCAATATTCATTAGAACACATTTCAACCCATCATTCAATGGATCACTATAGGCTTGATAACATTATATACAATATGGTAATGTAATAATCGAACTATAAAAAATTCATTCAGTTCCATGATATTTTTATCACATTATTTTTCCAAAAGGACCCTATATAACATCAATGATAGCATGGTGAGTCTATTACTCAGTCATGAATAATTCCACACATGATATCGATAAAATACAACTGAAAATAGAAAACATCAGATCACTTCTATAGTGGTCTATTTTCCTATACTAAATTATATTTAATATTGATGTATCACCAAATATAGCTTCTATTATATTTATATGACCAGGACATGAAAAATTTGTGAAAAAAAATTACCACATGATGAATTACTTATTAAACATATCCTTTAATAGGGATTTCATCAAAACTCACAGGTAATACTCATATTCATTCTTACTCATTGATTAAATAACAATATAATCTATAAATACTACTATATATCTATAATGGTAATCGCAAAAAACACAATTCATTAAATAACATAATATTGAGGTTATATTTTTAAGACCAAATGAAATAACTATATATTCATAGTGACCAATATATTTATGGAATAACATATTTGGTGTAATGACCCGTAAATTCCAAGGAAATTTTTTTTCTTAATTTTCTTTGGAATTTTACAAGAACGCAGTTTCTGATGGTGCCTGATTCTGAGGCCCGGTGTTCCCAGAATCAATTTCCTAAGTTTGGCTCGGGTACATTTAGTGAACGGACGAGCAAGTTTTTCTAACTTTTGAACTGGTGCTCGGAATCGAATTCTGAGGGCACCGATGGAATCACAGCGCCGGTAATTGCTTAGAAACGCCTCTTCCGGAGTTGCATTTGCTTGGGTGTGGTTTTTAATTTTTGGGCTTAAAGTTATGAAATAAAATAAATTGTGCAACAAACATTATTTTATTTCACTTAAACTGCTTGGAAGCCACTTGAAGCCACTTAAAGCAGATTAAGCTGAGTTGTCGCGGATAGGGAGCTATCCAAAAATATCCTACCCTCTTGGTAGGATATTTGTGAGGTGGGACCCACACGAGCCCCACCGTTTCTTTTCCGCTAAGTAACGCACAAGCGAAAACCCGTCATTATGAAAGTCAACTAACGCGTTTTCTTATTTTCTTAACGCACCAATTAATTGGGCGGTTTTCTTCGTTGAATTAATTGAGCGGTTTATTTCGTTGAATTAATTCTACGAATTAATGGGTCATTATTTATCTCTTTATTCGTTTCTTAACCGGTTTGAAATCCGTTGGCGTATTAATAAAATAAGGACAACACACCTTTTTTTGTAATGTTGTGTTAAACCTTGAAGAAACTCTGAGAATTTTTCATCCTCCTTTGCGTAGAACGCGATGAACGCGAAGAACACGAAGAACGCGAAAAATGCGAAGAACGGCGGCCTCCGACGAAGAGCGCCGAAACCGCGGAAATCGACGACACGACGTCGTGTGCCGCAACGCCGACATTTCCTCTTCTTCGACGTTCCTTCCTCCGCAACAAATCCTTCAATCATCTATTGGAGGTAAGAGATTTCGGGTTCCTTTTAGAACTCTGTTATGGTTTTTATCAACGCACAGATTTAATTTTTATTAATTAAATCATTTTATTATTGGACCTCGGAGTTCGACGAACAAGCTCGGAAGTGGAATCGGGTAGCAACCGACGACAGCTTCGCCTTCCCTCGAGTCGGACGAACGCCGACGTCCCCCTTCGACGTCGTGATCCTCGCGACGCCATACCGCGATGAACCTCGAACGACGATGCCTCCTTCTGATCGGCTTATACCCAAGGTATGGGTTTTATTTGAATGTTCTATACTCCGTGAATGTTTCCGTTCAAATTGAATAACCTAGATAATAAGAACAATTTTAATTCATTAAAACTGTTTTTTGGTTATGTATTCATTTCTGAATAAACTTCTCCCGTTGTTATAATCAAACGCGGAGGGCGCGGGCCAAACGAACACGGCCCAACAACCCTCCGAAGATTGTTTATTGATGTGTGGATTGACAGGTGATGACGAAGCAGGTCGTTTGGGCGTTTGAATCCATTAACAGTGAAGATGGGGTCCCAGGGGGACCATAGGCGAAGACGGCAGGAAGAACAGACCATTGGAGCACGTCTGGTGGTCCGCCGAAGGCGGCGGCGGCAAGCCACGCCGGCGCGGCGGCGCCGGCCTCAATCAACGGCGAAGGGTGGGGGAACCGCGCGCCCCGCCCGCGTGTTGGCTCGGCCACGCTGGCCGAGCCGCGGCCGGCCAGTCAGCCCGGACTGAACCGGACCACGCCGGACCGCGCCGGGCCGGGCCGGGCCCAGCTGGGTTGGACCCGGGTCGGTTCGACCCCGGGGGGGGGGGGGGGTCGGGCCAGGTCGGCCCGGGCCCAGACCCCCGTTTTCAGGCCACTTTCGGTCAAATTCTCGTAACATGAGATACCGGCCTCCAAACGACTCGCTGTCAGCGGCAACACGATCCTTGGATCCAGACGGTCGTTTCAGTATATCGCAGTCAAGGTTTCGGAGAACTTCGGGTTTGGCCGGGTTGGTTCGTACATGAAACCAACCGGGCCCTCAGAGCGGAAACACTCATATCTTGAGCTACGAATGTCTGATTGACGTGCCGTCAGCTTTGTTGAATTCCTCTAAGTGAGACGGATCTTTTGGCTTACTCCGCTCGAGTTTTGGATGCAGTTGTATAGTGGTCGGGTTGGTTCGCTCATGAAACCAACCGGGCCCCTAGACGAAAAGGCCAATAACTCACAGACCGGGCGTCTGATTGACGCGCCGTCTATCTCGTTGCGTTCCTGTTGATGATACAGAACTTTTGGCATCCTCCGCCTGAGTTTTGGATGCAGTTGGATAGTGTCCGGGTTGGATGGCACCGAAATCCAACTGGGCCCCTGGAACGGAAAAGCTTATACGTTTCTGACAGAACGTCTGTTTGACGAACCGTCAGCGGCGTTGGTGATCTCGTTGAGAAACGGTCCCTTTGAGTATACCTTATTAGCGTTCGGGGTATAGTTGAGTTACGGCCAGATTGGTTCATAGACGAAACCAACCGGGCCCCTGGGACGAAAAGGCTGGCAACTCACAGACCGGGTGTCCGATTGACGCGTCGTCTGTTGCGTTGAGACCCCTATGACGAGGCGGTCCTTTGAGATACATCTTCATGGGACATTGAGATACATGGAGTATTGACTTGTAGCTCGTGGAGCGGACCCTCCCGGAGACGAGCGTATGGAGTACAGAGACCGTGTAGCCGGCAGAGACCTGAAGACTGCTTGTCCAATTCGATTCGGAGTGACTTACGTAGACCAGTGGGGAGCACTACTTTGTGAGGTGGCAGACCCATAGCGGAGGAGCACTACTATGTGAGGTGGAAGACCCGTTGAACATGACAGGAGAGGTTCCTCTGTAGGCTATGAGGGGGGAGCACTACTGTGTTGGGTGGCAGACCCCGGCAGGAAGCACTACTGTGTGAGGTGGCAGGCCCGTGGTACTCGATAGGAGGAGTACCTCAGCAGTCTTAGGTTAGTGAGCAGTACCTCGGAGTCGTGACAGGACCAATGTACACTACAGAGACGGAGCTCTCCAGCAGTTACGGTTTCGATAATGAAAATCCTGGTTGAGCTGAGACTTTTGACCTTTGTGTTTACCTCATGATTGAGATGGGTCATTTGATAACTTAGGTATATGTATGGGCATATACCTGAGTAGTGGTTATCCGTTGATTTAACAATCCTTGTGTTTCCTCATGATTGAGATGGGTTACTTGATAACTTAGGTATATGTATGGGCATATATCTAAGTAGAAGTTATCTGTTGAGATATTCTTGTGGTTATCCTTGTTGGTTAAGTGAGACCTTGAGGGTCTCGGGGTCCCTACTGAGTATCGTTATACTCACCCCTGAACGGGCTATGCCCGCACCTCATTGTGTTGGTTGCAGACGACGTGCAGTGCTGACGGAGGCCGAGTTTTCGAGGATGAGTCAGCACCCGGAGGTGGACTACATGACGAGTCAGTACCCGGAGGTGGACTATACGACATGATGACTCACAGATGTGGTTGAAAGACGAGAGCGTGGAGGAGACTATCTCTACCTACCCTTCAGGTAGGATCCGTGGTGGACGACCAGGAGCTGTGCTATCTGTACCTACCCTTCAGGTAGGATCCGAGGAGGACGACCCAGGTGTTGCTTCCTACTTCCAGCTATTTGTATTTTTGTTGTTGTACCTTGTTCAGTTGTAGTCGTACTTTCTTTTGGGTTTTTATTCTGGCCCATTTACTTTTCAGCATTTCTTTTGTACTTAGTGCTTTGCTTCCGCTTGTACTATGTGGTGCTTGTTTTCTTTTATAAAGGCAATGCCTTCCCCGTTATCGGGATTTTACCCCTTTGGTACTAGTCGCCAGCCCCTGGCCTATGGAAGGCGGGCTTGGGGTAGTCACGACACGGGCCCCGAGGACGGGTCGTGACAAATTGGTATCAAAAGAGTTCGGTTCTACCGCAGAACATATAACTCTGATGTTTCATTCTGTGACGCAATAGTGTTAAGAGTACCGAGTGGGGTTTTCAGTTCAGGGAGTCCAGTGTTGGTGCAGGCAGCCGACGTATCCATACACCAGGACCCTAACAACTAATATCCGACTTTGTGCACGAAAACTCTGATTGTGTGTGTGTTTTCCAGAAGTTTTTTTAAATGTCATCTCAAACCAGGTCAGCTCACCAGGTATAATCTATTGACTGTGTCGCATTGTTTCTTTCAGGATTCCTCCTCGTGGACGACCAGCTAAAGCCCCGAGAGTGGTGCGTACTAACAGCCGCCGAGCGACGAGGCCTCAGTACGGGGCCCTATCCCAGTTGAGGAACTAGCGGAGGCACCAGCGGTAATACTACCCATTGGGCCACCGATGCCACCAGCCCCAGCAGCAGAGGATGCACGTCGCTTGGGCGCACTGCATGAGTTACAGCGCCAAAGGCCACCCAGGTTTCAGAGAGGGACGGACCCGCAGGCGGCTGAGGATTGGCTGGAGGCTGTGGTGAGAGTCTTCAGGCTAGTGGGGACGCCGAAAGATTTCATGGTTATCCTTTCTGCCATCATTCTTCAGGCAGCAACAGGCAGATGGTGGAGCCTGATTCATCAGATGCATGACGAGGCAACACTTCTATGGGCAGACTTCGAGAGCATGTTCCATGCTGAGTTTGTACCAGCCACCCTTCGAGCAGTGCGTATACAGAAGTTACTTCAGCTGCGGAAGGGAATCATGTTAGTGGAGCAGTACTCAGCGAGATTCACAGAACTCTCGCACTACTCCACAGATATGGTACAACACCCATTCTTCAGGGCCCGAACCTTCGAGCAGGTGGTCAGGCGGGAGATCAGAGCTTCGGTTGTATCGCACAACATTCCGACGCAGACAGGAGTGTTGGAGCGAGCCCTCTTAGTAGAGAGTTTCCTTGCTGAGAAATCTCCAGCAGCAGGACCCACCACTAGTTAGCATGCGACAGAGTCTTCTATAGCGGGCAGTAGACAGATGACGCAGGGGTCCAAGAGTACCAGACCTACAGGTGGTCGACCGCGTGACTCGGGGTCGGTAGTGCGAGGCACCAAGGGAAGTGATAGAGCCAGACCTACCATGAAGTGTTACTCCTGCGACGGAATTGGTTACATAGCACATGACTATCTAACCCGCCATGCAGATGACCAACAGTTAAATGATGAACCTCCAAGGCCAAGGCAGAGGTTCGATCAGGGCGGACCGCAAGGAGCAGGCTTCCATGGAAGAGGAGTTGGCCGTGCAGCTGGAGGTGGACGACGCTTCGGGATGTTTCCACCACCACCACCAGGAGGCCCACCCCGACCGCAGTGGACAGGAGGACATGGGAGAGCTCAGCTTCAGGCAGCTGAAGCCTATGGTCTTGGAGCTCCGGAAGCATATGGACAGGAGAGGGACTAGCTTCCGACCTGGAGGCTATTGATCCTATTGCTTCTGGTTTTGTTGATGTTTGTTTGTAGTTGCTGTGTGTCTTATACTATGAGCTGCAATAATAAAAAGACACTTATCTTTGTTTTCTTTCCTGTCCTTTTGTTTGGTTGATACTGAGTGGTCCCGGATAAGACTGTTGACTTGACCCTCACTTTCGAGTTTTCTACTGAAGGAGAGCTAGTGACCACACACTGATGCCGACAGTGTGACTCGACCCTTGGAGGCGAGAGTGACAGTTGGATATCTTGGTAGTTACGTCGAGGCCTTATGACGTCATCCATGGCATGAATGCATCATTAATGTCAGGATTGACTATATTTGGCAACGAATGTGGTTCATCCAGGGGATGAGACCGGATTTCTCTTATCAGCAAAGAAGAAATCATAGCAGCTCTTGTGAGACTAGAGAAGGTCCAGGTCATCCAAGAGTGGATGAGGACGGCAAAGGGCCGACAGAAGCATTATGCTGACATGACATGGAGGCCTCTAGAGTTCAAGGATGACCACCACGTCCTTATACAAGTCTCACCTCGACGAGGTTTATGGAGATGTGGCCAGGGAGGAAAGTTATCTCTGAGGTTCAACAGACCTTTCTAGGTCCTCAGTTGGGTAGGTGAGGTGGATTACCACATGAACCATCCGCTTCAGTTGCACTAGGTGCACGACGTTTTCCACGTATCCCAACTGAGGAGATATGTGCTCGATCCTCTGCATATCATCGACCATGGGGAGTAGGACAATGGCGATGAGGTGACTTCTATGGAGGTTTCTATGGGGATAGAGGATCGACAGGAGCGGATCCTAGGAGGACGGTCGATTTCTCTTGTGCACTTTCTTTGGAAGCACGAGAACCTCCAGGTGAGCACATGGGAGCGGAAGGCTCAGATGCGTGCTAAGTACCACCTTTGTATCCCTAAGTTTGTGGTGAAGCTTTACGGGGACGTAAATCCATGTGGTGGGAGTAATGTAAAGTCCCATAAATTCCAAGGAAATTTTTTTTCTTAATTTTCTATGGAATTTTACAAGAACACAATTTCTGAAGGCGCCTGATTACGAGGCCCGGTGTACCCGTAATCCATTTCTGAAGATTGGCTTGGGTACGTTCAGTGAACGGACGAGCGAGTATTTCTAACTTTTGAACCGGTGCTTGGAATCGAATTATGAGGGCACCGATCGAATCACTGCGCCGGTAATTTCTTAGAAACGCCTCTTCCGGAGTTGCGTTTGCTCGGGTGTGGTTTTTAATTTTTGGGCTTAAAGTTAAGAAATAAATTAAATTGTGCGAAAAACATTATTTTATTTCACTTAAGCCGCATGGAAGCCACTTGAATCCACTTAGAGCAGCTTAAGCTGAGTTGTCGCGGATAGTGTGCTATCCCAAAATATCCTACCCTCTTGGTAGGTTATTTGGGAGGTGGGACCCGCACGAGCCCCACCGTTTCTTTTCCGCTAAGTAACGCATCTGCGAAAACCCATCATTATGAATGTCAACTGATGCGTTTTCTTATTTTCATAATGCACCAATTAATTGGGCGGTTTTCTTCGTTGAATTAATTGGGTGGTTTATATCGAATAATTAATTCTACGAATTAATGGATCGTTATTTATCTCTTTTTTCATTTCTTAACCTGTTTGAAATCTGTTGGCATAGTAATAAAATAAGGCCAAAATACCATTTTTTTTGTAATGTTGTGTTAAACCTTGAAGAACCTCTAAGAATTCTTCATCCTCCTTCGCAAAGAACACGAAAAACGCGAAAAACACTGGCCTCCGATGAAGAATGCCGAAACCGTTGAAATCGACGATGGGATGCCGTGTGCCGCGATGCCGACGTTTCCTCTTCTGCGACATTCCTTCCTCCGCAACGAAACCTTCAATCACCTGTTGGATGTAAGAGATTTTGGGTTCCTTTTAGAACTCCCATGTGGTTTTTTATCAATGCACGGATTTAATTTTTATAAATTAAATCTTTTTATTCTTGGACCTCGGAGTTCGACAAACAAGCTCGGAAGCGGAATCGGGTAGCAAGCGACGACGGCTTCGCCTTCCCTCGTGTCGGACGAACGCCGACGTCCCCCTTCAACGTCATCATCCTCGCGACGCCATACCGCGACGAACTTCAAACGACGACGCCTCCTTCCGATCGGCTTATACCCAAGGTATGGGTTTTATTTGAATGTTATATACTCCGTGAATGTTTCTGTTCAAAGTGAAGTACCCGGATAATAAGAACAATTTTAAATCATTAAAATTGTTTTTTTGGTTATGTATCCATGTGTTGAATAAACATCTCCCGTTGTTATAATCTAACGCGGAGGGAGTGGGCCAAACAAACACAGCCCGACAACCCTCCGCATATTGTTTATTGATGTGTGGATTGATGGGCGATGACGAAGCAGGTCGTTTGGGCATTTGAATCCCTTCGCAGTGAAGATGGGGTCCCAGGGGGACAATAGGCGAAGACGGCAGGAAGAACGGACCACTGGAGCGCGTCCGGTGGTCCATAGAAGGTGGCGGCGGCGACACACCGCCGGAAAAAGGGGCGGCCGGTGAACCGCCGGCCTCAACCAACGGCAAAGGGCGGGGGAACCGCGCGCCCCGCCCGCGTGTCGGCTCGACCACGCTGGCCGAGCCGCGGCCGGCCGGTCGGGCCATACCGAACCAGACCGCACCGGACCGGGCCGGGCCGGTCCGGGCCCAGTCGGGTCGGACCCGGTTCGGGCCGACCCAGGGGGGGTAGGGCCGGGTCGGCCCGGGCACAGACCCCCGTTTTCAGGCCACTTTCAGTCAAAATGGGCGTAATATGAGCTACGGGCCTCCAAAAAACTCACCGTCAGCGGCAACACAATCCTTGGATCGAGACGGTCATTTCGGTATATCGCACTCAAGGTTTCGGAGAACTTTGAGTTCGGCCGGGTTGGTTCGTACACGAAACAAACCGGGCCCTCGGAGCGGAAACACTCATATCTTGAGCTACGGACGTCCGATTTACATGACGTCAGCTTTGTTGAATTCCTCTAAGTGAGACGGATATTTTGGCTCACTCCTCTCGTGTTTTGGATGCAGTTGGATAGTGGTCGCGTTGGTTCGTTCCCAAAACCAACCGGGCCCCTGGAACGAAAAAGCCAATAACTCACAGACCGGGCGTCCGATTGACGCGCCGTCTATCTCGTTGCATTCCTGTTGACGATACAGAACTTTTGGAATCCTCTGCCCGAGTTTTGGATGCAGTTGGATAGTGGCCGGGTTGGATCGCACCGAAATCCAACCGGGCCCCTGGAACGGAAAAGCTGATATCTTTCTGACAGAACGTCCATTTGACGAACCGTCAGCGGCGTTGGTGATATCGTTGAGAAACAGTCCCTTTGAGTATACCCTATGAGAGTTCGTGGTATAGTTGAGTTACGGCCGGATTGGTTCGCACACGAAACCAACCGGGCCCCTAGGACGAAAAGGCTTGCAACTCACAGACCGGGCGTCCGATTGACGCGCCGTCTGTTGCGTTTAGACCCCTATGACGAGGTGGTCCATTGAGATACTTCTTTCTGGGACTTTGAGATACTTGGAGTATCGACTTGTAGCTCGTGGAGGAGACCCTCTCGGAGACGAGCGTATGGAGTACGGAGACCGTGTAGCCGGAAGAGACCTGAAGACTGCTTTTCTGATTCGATTCGGAGTGACTTACGTAGCCCATTGGGGAGCACTACTTTTTGAGGTGGCCGAACCACAGAGGAGGAGCACTACTATGTGAGGTGGCAGACCCGCGGTACTCGAAAGGAGGAGTACCTCTGTAGGCTATGAGGGGGGAGCACTACTATGTTGGGTGGCAGACCCCGGCGGTAAGCACTACTGTGTGAGGTGGCAGGCCCGCGGTACTCGATAGGTGGAGTACCTCAGCAGTCTTAGGTTAGTGAGCAGTATCTCGGAGTCGTGACAGTACCAATGTACACTCTACAGATGGAGCTCTCCAGCAGTTACGGTTTCGATAATGAAAATCCTGGTTGAGCTGAGACTTTTGACCTTTGTGTTTACCTCATGATTGAGATGGGTAACTTGATAACTTAGGTATATGTATGGGCATATACCAGGGTAGTGGTTATCCGTTGATTTCACAATCCTTGTGTTTACTCCTGATTGAGATAGGTTACTTGACAACTTAAGGATATGTATGCGCATATATCTAAGTAGAGGTTATCTGTTCAGATCTTCTTGTGGTTATCCTTGTTGGTTTAGTGAGACCTTGAGGGTCTCGGGGTCCCTACTGAGTATCGTTATACTCACGCCTGCATGGGCTATGCCCGCACCTCGTTGTGTTGGTTGCAGAAGACGGGCAGTGCTGACGGAGGCTGAGTGTTCGAGGACGAGTCAGTACCCGGAGGTGGATTACACGACGAGTCAATACCCGGAGGTGGACTACACAACGTGAAGACTCACAGAGGAGGTTGACGGATGAGAGCGTGGAGGAGGCTATCTGTACCTACCCTTCAGGTAGGATCCGTGGTTGAAGACCAGGAGCTGCGCTATCTGTACCTACCATTCAAGTAGGATCCGAGGATGACGATCCAGGAGCTGCTACCTACTTCCAGCTGTTTGTCTTTTTGCTATTGTACCTTGTTCAGTTGTAGTCTTACATTATTTTGGTTTTGTATTCTGGCCCATTTACATTTCATCATTTCTTTTGTACTTAGTGCTTTTCTTCCGCTTGTACTCTGTGGTGCTTGTTTTCTTTTATAAAGGTAATGCCTTCCCAGTTATTGGGATTTTACGCCTTTGGTGCTAGTCGCCTGCCCCTGGCCTATGGAAGGTGGGCTTGGGGTAGTCACAGCACGGGCCCCGAGGACAAGTCGTGACATTTTGTATATGCTTTTTCTTCACCTTAAAATGATGGTATCCAAAAATTTGTGTAAAAAAGAAATTGGTATAAGATCTATTTTTTTTTCAGATTACATCAATTTTATTTAATGGATATTTTATTATGATAATGATTTTATTCTATTCCTATTAATAAGTGAAGTGTACCATAAATAAATATTTATTCATTATAAATAAGCTAGGTGAACCCCATGGTTACACAGTTGGATGAAGGAATAATTTTTCAGTAATTTAATGGAGTTCTATATTAAATTCATAAAACTCCATCAGGGACAATGTTTGTATCATTCATGAAATATATTTTGAACCATGTATGATCTCTATTAAAAAATAAACACCAAAATTCATTCGATGAATCGGTGAATATTATAGAAAGACATAACAAAATATACAAACAAATAGTTAAATCTTTGGTGTTCGGTATCCCACTAACAATATGATATAAATACTCATTATTAAATGGAATAAAGACACATTGAATGTATTTGATTTCAATATTAACATCATATTTATCATTAAACGAATAGAATAAAACTGGATGGTTTGGAGTATAAAATATGAATTTTACACCTTGATAGTTGATACATGGTTTGTATATAGAAATCGAATCCATGACTATGATAACATCATATTTAAATAGACTTATAATAATGATATTTTTATGACGTATAGTCCCTGAAACATGAATAGGAGAAGAATCATATCATTTTTTTGTGATATTTCAAAAATTGGGGGTACTCCTTTGTATTTTAATATATATTAATTGTTTTGGAAATTTGATATTTTTATAATATTAATCCGATATAAAATATTGGTTTGGTCTAGGTTCATCTACTATATTATCTTTTCTATAATGGTTGTTATGTATACCTTTCACCAAATAGTTATCCCAACCCTCATCAGAAATATATATTGCATGTGATTTTTGTTTATCTTTCAGAATAATTTTTTCCTCACATAGTTCATCATTCTTAGCCTTCATATATTGAAATTTTTAGAATAAATCACATCGTGTATACATTTGAATAATATGAGTTTGTGTGGTGCTGTATTGTAGTGTCTCTATATTCATGTCATTAGATAAATTATTCTCATCACATTACATTTCGATTACCTGATAACTCTAATCAACAAAAAAAATTATCCCCCTTCATTATATTTATCATATGATTCAAGACACGTATTGATCATGAAAAAATTCACATAATATTATATATATTGGTTGTAGGGTATATGATGAGTTTTTTAATATCATTCATATAAAACCATGAAATTAATGGGTTACTATAATCGAAATTTCATCCATGATTATATGAGGAATGATTTATTCATAAATTATAAGAAAACATTTGGATAATGTCAATAAGATTCATTGTTGAATGAAAATTAATAAGTGATAATCCACTCATTCTAGTAGAATTATGACTTGATAATCATATCTCACACCTCACATAATATTTTATATTGGGGTGTCAACATATTCATAAAACATATATATTAATACAATGAATTTTATATCCATTTTAATATTACTCATATAGTCGATGTAATAAGAGAAAAATAATATATTAAAATCACTATACAACACGGATTAAATTTGATAATATTTCCATGTATTCTTTATAATATTCCAGTATCTTAATGCTAGACCATCCAAATGATTGAGAACCAAAATAATTTTTTATTATCTAAATAAAGGATAAAAGAATTTCAATAGTATTTACACATTATATTGAAATAAGTAGAGTAGTTTACACACAAAAATAAATATTATATTTAATCCTGAAGGAAAAAACTAAAAATTTTACCCAATTTTTCTCCATTGGATGTTTTCTATTATCCGTTGCATGATATATTTTTGTAAAAATTTTAATAAGATTATACATTCTATATACTATATAATTTAGTAGTTTTAGTGAAAAATTATAAAATATTCCATCACATTAATTTATAAAAATATTTATTATAGTTACATAAATTAATTTTAATAAAAAAATTATGTGACAAGAAAGATTGTGGGAAACCAAAAAATATAGAATATTTTATCAGATGTCAAATAAAATTGACTCAATATTTTCATCCAATCCCTACACAGGGTTTTGTAGTGATATTCATGTGAATAATCTATTAAAATCAAAAAATGTAGTTTATAAATAGTTTTTAACTTCCATAAATACCAACATAGTGTTATAGAAATTGTACAACATGGTTTATTATAATGATTAATATGATGATTGAGTTAAATAAAAATTCACCCTATTCAAAATTAATATCCATTGGTATAACTATTTTTTACCCACATTTGAAATTATTATACCAATATGGATTTATTTATAGGATAATACATAAAAAATGAAATAAAAAACTTTAAGATGTGATCTTATATATAATTGTATCCTGTAAGTTATTTCCAAAGTTTTAAAACCCAAATATATAAATATTAGCTAAAACATTCTATGAAAATATATTTATAGACCACTAATATTTACATAGAAAGACATGACATTGTTATTTAGTTTGAGTTCCTTTGGAATCAATTAAAAAACAACTATTTATTAAGTGAACTACATCAACATCAAATAATTCTGTTATAAACAAAACCCTAAACAGATATATCATACATAAAACATTTATTTATATATTAAAAAGTTTGATCTACAATCTATATTAATATAAAAATGGATTTATTAAAAAAATTTCATATAGTTATGAAAAAAATATTTATAACATTCATAAACCATATCATTCTTATCATATATCACAATAATGAGTCTTGTAATAATGTTTTGTATTGTTTTCATCAAAATTATAATGTAATAAACTAACATAATCAATGATTAATAATTGACTTAAAAAATAATGGATATATAGTTCCATGAAAACACATAAATTAATTAAAATAGAATACATATGTAACATAAAATCGTAGAATCATCATCAAATAATAACTTGGGGACCCAAAATGGTTTCAAAAAAAAATTATAAAACAGTTAATAATGTAAATTAAATGGATTTTTTTATTTCATTCATAGATTTATCAATTAATTACCCATTGAAAATAAATGAGTTTCACAAATATTATTTCATCATAATCAGAAAAAATTGAGATAAAAAACAAGAATGATATCATTCATCCATATCCCATGTATTGTTTATAAAACATCATAGGATATCATCATTGGTGATAAATGATTTTAAAATATCACTTATAACATTTTATGTGGAAAATATCCATTTCAAATATAAATCAATTATTTAATATCAAATAATTTACAAAATATTTAAAAAAATTCAGTGAAGAGTTACATATTAACTTGTATGTCTGTCTACAAAGAATTAAGTAATCATGATGTCAGGAAAATACGTTCATATTGTATATTTTAAAAAATTTATTCCTTTTGATTTATTATTAAATATTTCAAAAATAATTAATTTCTATAATAATGATAATATTAATTTTAGTTATTATTTTTTAAATAACACTTCTTTAAAAATGACTGTAAAAATCATTGGGGAATTTAAAAAATTTCATAATTTTTTTATAAAAACATGGCTATTGATGAAAATTTTCGTTCAATTGAAGAGGAAAATAAAATATGTCTTGCATAATGAATTTCTTTTGGAACCTATAGTACATAAATTTTGAATGTTTTTTAGACATTTAATTTTTTGAAATATTGGGTTGAGAAGAGAAATTAATTATTTTGTTGTGATGTAGATTATAATATTTTTTCATTGAAATCATAATAATTAACAATATTGTTTTAAATGAGATTTAATTTTTTTTTCCACTTTTGTAAAATTGGAATCTAAATCACAATGATATATTTAATGTATATGGATATTTATATCCCATAATTTTCATAATAATTATCAAAATATTCATTCATGGGATGTATGTACACCACTAAAATGTAACAATTTATTATTATGTCATCTGTCCCATTGAAATAAATGTGATAAAAAATACATTACCTCAAATATTGAAATTATTCAATCACGTTAAAAAATTAAATATAATGATTATATATTAATTTTAATTAAATTACTTAAAAATAGTCGAATAAATCAAAGCACATATTATTTACTTACATCCTTTATCACCCATTAAATAAAAATTATTTGATAAAATCATGGTTTCAGTTTAAAACTAAATTTTTTTTATATATGATATTGTTCAATAAATCTTATCCTTTTATAGTGATCATATTAAAATAATTTAATTAATATTAATTATTATATACTAATAATATATAATTTTCATATATGTATTTATATTAATCGAAAAAAATTATTAATAGTAGAAGAATTAAACCGTTCATCGAGATAATAGGTTGAATAAATACATGAATTCAATGTAAATTTTTTAAAATGACTGAAAAAATAAATTTAAATAATAAAAAACCAATAAATATTTTTTTATCATAGATATAATATATATTCACTAAAAATCCATTATGAACATCTATATTAAAATAAAACAAAAAACATATAAATTTAGATCATGGATTTCATTGTCGACACATATGATGAGTGACACTATCATTTTTTAAATTGATAGTAATGTAGAAAGGTGGATGTTATATCAAAATTTCAGAATTATATTTCTGACATACGTATCATATATATGTATATACATATTAAATCAATCAACATAATAAACCATTAAAGGTGATAATGAAAAAAATTTATATAAATTCATGAGGTGGTAGTATGTCATACACATGATTAGCAGTTTTGTTTCATATTTTATTGATGTTAATAGGATCATATGTTATTACCTTTACATAATTACATCATGGTATATAGGATATAATGAATTTATAAAATCATAATATTTGAATAATATTTGACGGAGGAGAAAGAATGAATTAAATGCAGTTGCATTGGTGCTTGAGTGGAAAACCTATAAATACTTATTCCAAAATACCAAGGATCATGTATTTGTAGCTTCTAGAGAAGATTTATGGTGACCAAATACATTTAAGCATTCCATTGGTATGTAGCGACGTAGGCATTATGCCTTCCAGTATAGATATAGGAACGATACATGAATGCTGGTGCACTGGGCCTTCAAGAAATTTTCAAGGGCCACATCGCATTGGACATACGAGGAAATTAATCAATCTCTCTATACCCAGATTTAAAAAATCAAATTTATTTCCTAATAAAAATTGAATTCATAAGAACTTTTTTTTAAAAAAATTAATCCACAACCCTATGTTGATAGTTAAACCGTTATTTTTTTTAAAAAAGTATTAGGTTTTCACAAAAATCCATTATTAAAATGTATACTAAAAAACTATTTCATATTATATATTGATGGGTACTTTAAATAGGATATTGGTTTCTATTGGATGATCCAAAATTAATTGGATATGTGATGTAGAGAGGAGAGTGGGTTCCTTTCTTAATGTGGGAGAGATGACACACTTGGAATTTTTGAAATGAAAAACATATAACCACATTATAAACAGACCATAAGGCACTGGAAGGAATTATTATATACCCATAGATAATATATTGTCATGTTATATCGATATAATATTAATTAAAATTTTAAGTCCATAAGAACCCTTATTATTTTTTTATTGCCCTATATAAACCCGTTTTAAGGATAACATTTGTTAATAAATTATTTTTCATATATTAGATATGATGGAAAAATTATTTTCCCAATATTATATAATATTATTAATTATGATTAAATAAAATTGATAATTTTTTAAATATATAATTCATATAAGTGGCTTAATTTAATAAAAATTTAACCCCGCATACATGAAAAAAAGTAGTATTTTGAAGAAAATTTATATAATTATAAAAATATTTTATAAAATTTCATGATGAAAATCATGAAAATCAAATAAATTAGGTAAATAATAATATAATTGATCTTATTTTACATTATTTTACATCTTCAAAAAAAATTTATCTTGAAAATGATTTAATTGAATTGATGTTTTTTAATTGAAATCGTTATTTTAAAATTGAAATTATAATATTAGTTTTTAAAAAAAAATTAAAAAAAAAATCTAACATAATTTTGAATTATTAATTATATATATATATATATAGTCATTCATATAAATGTTATGAGTATAGGGAAAGATAGATTCATAAATTCGTCATAATGAAAAAATATAAAGAGCATTTTTTTAGAATAATGTAGTTTTGATTTATATAATGTCATTACCAAGAATTTAGTATTTATTTTTCAATGTATATTCATTTTATAAAAAATTAAATATTATTTTATTATAAAAATTATATTCCTATAAATAAAAAATAATGTATATTTTATAATATTTATGTTTCATAATAAGATATTTTTATTATATAATGTTTTTTTATTAGAAATCATTTGTTTTGTGTTACTTATGCTACCAAAAGATCAAAATTTATTATTTAATAAATTATTTTATAAATATTGAGATTATAAATATTGGAACATCATGATATAAATAAATAGATACGAGATCTCACAAAGGTAAAATAGGGGATTGCTTATCCAATGTAGATTACCCTATATGAAGGGGATCCAACTCTGTATAACTTTAGTCGCATAATTATTTACCCTAACAAGTAATGATTAATTTATAAGGGGCCATTCTATGAGACATAGTGGGGGATTACATAACTCTATTCAATTCCAATCTCATAGTACGTACATCATCATTTACTAAATATGAAAATCAAGGTTGCACCCTCTTATATAATAGAATAGGATACATAACATATAGATACAATTCGAAACTCTATATAACATAGAACTGAAACTATCCTAGTAAAACAACATGGTCTTTATAGGGGATACATGACGTTTTATGGATACCATAGTTATTCTTGTGAACTCCATCACATTCCCAAGTATATTGGCATGTGAGTGTGTACATTTCTTGTACATGTCAACCTGGCCATGTCTGGGTTCTCCAGTCATGTATGAGTACCCTGAAATGCATGTGTAATATGGTAATGAAATTATATGTAGATATTGTTTTTTAGAATTGTGATACTTGATTATATTTTTTTCCCATGTATTTTGTCCTTGTCTATGTTTATATTCATTTTTGTACACGTGTACTCAAGGGGATAAAGGAAATTCCTTAGTCATGGTAAACATAGAGTGTGGTAAGTCCCACACAAACAATGATATATTATTTTTAAAAACCATATTCACAACCTCCCTGGGACATTACGTATCTTGTTCGTCAGAATACACACCATTTTTTCATATATTTCTTTAGACACCAATTTTTTTCACATGGTTCCCCCCAAGAATCATCATCCCCTAGATCATCTATCTATACCACCATGTAAATTGAAATATATGATCCCAAGTCTTAAATAATCCCCAGTGGATGGATTATAAGAACCGATATTCTTGTGAATTGATAATAATAGCATTGCATGTCTTTAATGTCATTCCCTTGAGAATATGGTCCCCCAATCAAATCTCAAATACTTCATCTTCATCTTTCACCACTAGTATTCCATAAATTCCTAAACTAATCAAATAATATTGATTAATTATGGCATATATCGACTATACAATGATTTATTCCCTATTATTTTTTGATCATGATTGAAATGGGCTCACTGATGATGATTAATGAAGAAAAAATGGGGAAATTCACAATAATAATCAAGGGAACGAAATCTCAACCACAATTTGTGATGGCCAAAATTTATGTATAAAAATTCATTAAATTATGTGAATAATAAATTCTTAATAAAGTCAAAATCCATTATTAAAACACGATTGATAAAATAGTACCATTAAAATAATGTTTTACAATTGATTCAATGATTAATAATGTCTTATTTTTTGATTGAAAATTTATTGAAAAATAGGGATCTATTATAAGAAAAAATGTCCAACATCATTTTTGGATGATTCATTATGATGTATGATTCTGTTTCACGACCATTTTATTGATCAAAATAATACATTGCCACACCAATCCAATCAACATATTTGGGTTTCATTCATCATTGAAATCTCCACTGAATGCTCCCCTAAAATCCAAAGGGCTATGTGGATAACCATATCGATATAACATTATTTGGATTCACTATATGAGATTAGTAATTACATCATTTAATAATTACTATACAAAAAATGAATTATATTTCTTTATTACTCCATCCATGATACTTTTTAATCCATGCACATGAAAAAAACAGTGGTTATGTCACTCCAATGTTAAACCAACATTCAATAAAAAACTGTGTTATTATATTTTTCATTAAATACACACAATGTAGGTTTTCAATTATAATAAAATAACATGTTATGTGTGATATAATATATTTGTTATTTTTTAACATAAATAAAAATTCTCCACAGGCCTCTAAATCATGCAATAGAACAGTTCACATCTTTGAGAATATTTCTTAAATTATACCAAATATGTTATTGTAAAAAAATTCATCATAGTATCTAAAATTCATTGGTTTTTAACCAAAAATGGGTAACCTTACTCACACAGGTGATAGTAAAAATATCAAATCTAGTTCTCCTTCTCATTGATTATCTCATTAAGAATCTTTTAATATAAATAGTCATACATTATGAGATTATGACATGTACGAAGCATCTTCTATATTGATAATGTGATCTATATCAGGTACAATTCGATTGTATCCACAACCTTCTTGTCCAAAATCACATACTCGATCTAAGTGGATTTTTTGGTCTACATTCCTTCTTATTAGTAGAATATTTAATAGATCATGTACAAAGTCTAACAATGATTGTAGGAAAATTCTATAAATAACCTCATCGAACTGATATAATATATGGAATTGGATAATGAATCTCAGAGATAACATGATAACCCATACAAACATCTATAATAATTTCTATGGTGATACCTTATAGAAAACATGGACAACATTATCATTTTCAACTGGAATCTATCATATATCAAAATAAAACTATTGATGCACTTAGGAAGACCTAATCCATTCCAGGATGTCATGCACATTATCCATTATTTCTCACACCGACATTGGGGCCCTATTATATGACACTCGTGGACTAGTGCAACACAATGGTGACATATATGGCATGATGTATAAGGAATAAAATTGTTCATTACATATATTGAGTTTTTACCAATTTTATATGTAATATACATTTAGGGTTTGTGATTCTCATTCTATGGGAAATGTATATCCAATAGTCTTAAAGAATATCTTCTAAAACATGAATTTTTATTCTAAAAGTGATTCCCAAGAAAGGGAAGTGTTGTGGTCTAATTTAAGCTCCACTAGTCTCCAAAATTATCCTTGCCTATTAGAGGTTATTTCAATGCTGTGTCTAGTCTAGATGATTTTATGGAAGGAGGATCCTTCTCTAGAGATTCATGTATTTACTTTTTATATTTTATTGATAGTAATTTTTGATGGATGTTGGTTATGTAGGGGACCATTTTACATTGTGTAATAATCGAAAGAATTTGTAACGTAACTAGCTTCAGCTACATTGATAATTCATCAATGAATCAGAACTATCATTATTTTCATATTTTAATGTTCCTCATCTTGTTTTGAACTTATATTATCATTCTCCACAACAAGATTAAATGGCATCTAGGCCATCGAGAGATGACTTATTTTAGTTATATATGTCATGGCAGGTGGATCTAAGGTATAGGAATGTATTTAGGTTGTCCTAGAACCATTATTGGTTGGGTAACCCTTATTGTATTATGCATATAAAGATTAGGATAGTAAAATAAAATATGTGAGGTTGAGTTACAAGTATTCTTTCTCAATTGTAGGATCTAGGGATGGATTTTTAGGGATATTGATGTCATGGAGAGGAGCATAGACAATTATTAGGATGGGAACACATTTGAGGATCACAGAAGAATAAAGGATTCATATTCTGATATGTTTCTATAGAAAGAGAGAATGTCAAGGGAGGCTGCAAGGGATAAATTTCTATATGATGGGGATTATAACATATGATTCATTCAAGCTCTTATTATAGAAAAGTAGTGATTTTAGAGACCGAATATCCTTATAAAAGATGAAAAATTTTCTAATGATCAGGATGTGGTTGGGGTTCTTTATTATCATAATTTTAAATATATTTATCTGGTACTAAACATGTTATGAATGGTGGTTAACTTTGGGTTGTAGTGGGTATCTTTGATTCTATTCCCCCTAGGGTGTGTGGGGATGTTAATGATTTATTTCAGAATGTATTTGATTAAGTGGAGGCGAGGGAGGCGATTTAGAATCCCAATCTTGAGAGTGTCCTAGGTCTCGATGGAATTTCATGAACCTTATACCAAGTATTTTTGGATATAGTAAAGGGGTTGTTGTTTTTGTTATTCTATATTTAATTTAACAATGGTAATCAAGCATATATTTCTTGTTCTTCTATGAACATTTTCATTCTAAAGGATTCTAATCGTCAGTCCTCAGATCAGTATCATCCCCTTAGTCTATGTAATGTACATTATATGTTTCTTTATAGTTTTTTATATGAGGTAGGTTGGATCCCTAGAAAAATGGTTCCATTATGAGATGATCAATTTAGTGTGTTATTGGTGTGGTGAAATAGTTGATCTGTGATATCATCATCAAAAATATCTTGAGTAATTTGTATATAAAATTTGATATGAGTCATGTGTATTATAGGGTTGAGTGGAGTTTTTCATTTAACATCTCTAGATTGAATGGGCGTTTCTTATTGGTAGATTTATCAGTTTTCCAATATTTTATTTCATCATGGATCATCAATTTATTCATAGTAAATCGACATTGTTTCTTCAATTTAATTAGTGGTCTTTTACCAGAGGATCCCATTTCCCCTATATTTTGAATTCAAGTCCAATATGAGTTGAATAGGTAAATCTTCCTAGGAATTTTATTAGGCATGATTCTTACTTTTCACTATTGGAACATGGCCAATGGTATCTCCCATATGATTCTCACTGATGAAACTATTATTTTTTTAATTGTGTTTTGATATCATTGTATAAATTCAATGATATTTTGGAGGATTTCATTCATTAGAGTGTCTAGATGGTTAACCAGGATTAGTGATTATTTTTCACATGCTATAAGGTCACAAATGGAAGGATTAGATCCATTGAAGGTAGGCTAGGTATGTGAAGTGTTTTGTTTGAAATGGAATTTTAGAGAGTTTTGGTTATCCACAACTCTGTTTGAATTAAGCATTTTTATAAGATCGTTAACAGGATCATGTGGCATATTACTAATTTAATGAAAATGTATTTATCCTTTTGGGGTAGTATAACTCTTTTTAATACTGTGTTTATATCCATTCTAATTCATGCTCTTTCTATGTTGAAATTCCCTCAGTGGGTGGTGGAAAATATGGAAAGGATGATCCCTCTTTATTATGGGATGAGAATATTGAATAACGGCACCACTGGGCATCGTATAAGAATCATGAAAGGCCTATTATAGTGGTTTGGATAAATATAAGTGTTTTTGAGGTGTCCATGAATGGTTTTTAGGGTAATCTTCCTTGTGATTTTATGGACACGTGGTCCTTATGGGGGGGGTATAATACAATGCAAGTACGAGCTAGAGGAGGGATTTCAAATACAATGGAATTCAGATATTTGGAAAAATGTTTCCCCTTATGTTAGTATTTTTTAAAAATATTCTTGTTGGATTTTGTGGGGAGAATGTAAAGAAATTTGGTGGTATCAATGATTTGAAGGTAGGTTATGGTTCACTTGATATACAATGCTTGCAACGACATTCTGCAAGTAATTTTCTTAGCATATGTTTATTTATTCAATCATGGATTATACTCAACAGGATGTTTTTATAACATTTTGTTAATTAATTAATTTAATTGATGTATTATTACATGTTCATCATCAGGTGTCTTTGCAGCAAAGGATTAATCTGGTTTTAGTGGGTCTGAGGATAATCGTGATCTGTGGGGGGATTCCATTTGGTTTTGGGAGTTTCCATTGATGATTAAAATTCTATAATGTTGGGTTAGGAATATGGATTTACCTAATAAGTGTAATTTCCAGCAGGTGGTAAATTAGATGGATTCATGGTGTCGTTGTAGAAATGATCCAAAATTGAAATTAGCGGGGTATCTCTTTCATGGCAGTGAGTGGTAGATGTGAGTATGGAATGTCTTCAGGGAGTGTCTAGGTGGGTCACATTAGGGGAAGATTTCAATACCATCATGGATTGGAGGTTATATGGGTCTTCTGATCATGGTCCCGAGAGAACAATATCATACTATTTTTATGCATGCTGGTTGTTGGCATATTTTGAGAGAAAGGATCATTGCTTGGCACACAAATACCTATTTCTTTGTTTATATGTATCATTTTCAACAATAGAATCATGATAATGGACATTTTTCAGGTGATGAATGGAGTTTCCATCAGCATGATTGGTGGTTCCGCTTCTTACTTCTATATCCTCCTCTATCATTGTGTCCAGGATACAGTAGGGGAAAATGGTTCAATAGAACCCTGATCATCACAATATCAAGAATAATACACATTTTCATGCATCATATGGATAATGTGAGTGGGTGTCATGATTAGGGGCCTCTGAGGAATGGTTATTTCAACATTTTAAAATTTATTCAGACAAAGTAACTCATTTAAGTCAGAGGCACATGCGTTTGTAATGACATCGAGATTGTTAAACCATAGGCTTTTAAGCATTGGTTCAGGTTAAATTTATTCTTTAACAATATTCAAGGTTATACGTGGACATATAATTGTTCTATTGGATATTATTTATATCATTTGAGCTTTCACGGACCTTATGAACATCACATGGAGATTTCCCATAGGATTCGAGAGCAAAATATGGTGGAAGATTTCATGGCATCAAAAGATGTTTAGCATAAGTAATTTCATACTACATTTATCATGGGTACTTTCTAGTGGATAGGTTTCGGGTATTTGTTAATGACGCATAGTGTCTCCACTATTACCAGCATCTATGATTTGTTTTTTATTTAACTTCACTCCGTGTACCCATTATTTAATTGTATTAGTAATAATGAATTTTATGGGAAATCATAAAGGCCTCATGATAAATACCCAATAATAGTGATGTCATGAAAGAATCATGTTCTGAAATAATCATCTATGTAAAACATTGATTTTGGACTATTTCATACACGTAATTATTTCTCAATATCCTTAACAAACTCTAATATCAGATGACATTTATGTGGTCCAATTTGGTGAGTTAATATATGATCACCCATATAGAATTTTTTTCATCTATATTATTTGAAATCACCTAATAATGCTCTAGGACATGCCACCCCACATCAACTCCATTGACTGCAAGGGTTGAGTTAAACCTTTTATGACCATTTTCTCATCTTAATCAACTTACATTTTTTCCATTAGGGGTAAAAATATTCTATACACTTCTTACATACTAAAATAAATAAAAGTCATTGATGGTCCTGGTAAATCATTAACTCTAAAATATGTACCCTACATATGTTAAATTAAATTCATTAAATCCATCTCACGCACCAATTATAGTACCATGTCCAACCCTAGAAAAGCTAATCTGATCGTAATAATTATAAAAACCATCAAGGGTAAATCATTTGGGTTTTGGAACAAGTGAGGTATCATAGTCGAGATCTCCTGGACGACCCTCTTAAACAATCCATTGAAGTTGAGGGGTAACAAAAAAAATATTGCTGGTAAAATAAACTATCCATTTCTAATATGTACAAAAAACGAGGCTGTCATCTATGATGTGTAGACAATAGATATGAATATGATCTTATACTAATATCATCTACCACTACATTCCACATCCTATGAGTATAGAGTATATGTATGTTATAATCTATATGGAACACAATCCATCACATCTTTCTCATTTTATGATATTTATGGGTGAAGATATACATGAGACTCTTGTTGTTATAATAGATAATAAGATGAACAATACTAAGGTAATGTCTCTACATAACTAGGATAACTCTAATAAAAAAAGACCAAAATCATTTTATTTTTAGTTCTACACATGTGGTCAAAACTAGATAGACCCATAGGTAATCATAGCCTTCTGCTAAAATAGGTCACATTCAATCCCAGTTACAAAAGAATCGTAGAAAACTTCATACTCAAAATCCCCCTTCGATACTCAATATTGGGTAACACCTCAATGTATTTCAAAAAACAAAAAAATATGGATATCACCTCTCATTAGTAATGAATTTTTTCCTCCTATGGATCAATTTTTTCTACGGTGATATAACCTGAGATAAATCTATTATGAATATCTTATAGTATACAGCTTACTCTATGAATCTAAAAAACACATTTGTACTCATGGTTGTATCCAAATATAGAGTATCCTAACCCTCATTGTGGTCAATTTATACATACAATTATGTGATATTTGGTCATAAAAAGTTAACCAAACTAATATATAAGTGAATATTTTGGAGCATCCAATAATTTTATTTCTCATAAAGAATGTCTTGAACAATTTTCAAGTTCCATGAAATTTATACTTCTAGCATAGAGTATACTAGTGTGTTGTCGATGTATATTACCAAAAATTGATCTAATATACGATGAATGAACCAGTTCACTATTCCCATGAATAGATTTTTGAATTTAGTTATCATAATGGTAATAATAATTTAATCATAAGGATCATAACATCCATGAAATTTCATCTTCAGAATAACATCCTACCAATCAAAAAGCTTGTGATTGCATAAATTTAGCTCAATATTTGAAAACCTCCGAACCCCAATGTACTTGTAAAAGTGGTCCTTAATTATAGATTGTGTGAACTTATTCATTATTGTTACCTATGTTCAATGATAATAATACATAGAAAATATTAATCTCCCATCTAACTTTTTTGTCGAAGAACCCCACTTATTCAAGGGAGTGAACACTAGGTTTGGAAATTCCCTTCATCAGATACCCTTATAAGTACAAATTTATCTCACGATAGACTCTAGGATCTATATGATATACTATAACATATGTTGTTGATGCACTCAGGATAGTTTATATGAATCATTTGACATCTCAATGTGGAGGTAATATCATCACATCCTCAAAGAATATTTACACATTCTCCACCACCACTACATGAAACTAGATGACTACAAAATATTTTACAAATAGAATAATACTATAAAATTGATGAGTAATTAGTGTTATCATGTAATATATGACATCATCATATTCATTATGGTTTATGTTCTTAATAATGAAAGATAAATTCAAACATTGAATTTTAGAAAAACACATCTTTCAAATATAATAGTAAATATTCCAATGAATAATGGAGCACCAGTAGATACTAAGAATTATACCATAGGGACACATTCCATCTACAATGGAATCCTATAATAATTTCTCTACTACATTAATACAATAACAATATCACTATAAATGGTGGGTCACTAAATCCACTATAATATATTCCCCCATGAATAATGGCTTATATAATTAATCTACTAAGATTTATCCATCTCAAATAATGGATACATAAATTGAATAGTGGATCACACATATAACTATTAGTAATATATATGATGTATATGTAACATCCGAACACATGTTCCTAATTAAAATTCCCAATGTCGGTCAGTAACATTTCCTTAGGCAACCCCACCCCCTACCCTTGTACGTCCGAGGGTTTTGACTAGTAGTGAGAGTCTAATATAGATCATGTAGAGAGTATACCCTATTTATCAATGTATATCTAAAATATAAATAAAAAACCCAAAAAAAATGATATACCCATAAATAGAACAATACCTTAATATAATAATGATCGAAACAAAAAATACCACATCTATTAAAACCATCAGAAATTTCCTGAGAAAATATTTCCAATATAAATATAAAGAATCCAAAATAGTTAAAATGAAAAAAATACCATGTGGGTTCCAAATCCATATCTAGTTCCCTAATCCACTATCTAACCCATATCAACTATCTTACACACAACCCTTACCATTTACATATCCTGTAATAATTAAATCTATTTGGGTATTTATTAGGCCACCTGAGTCGGGTGTGAGTACAACTCAGTTGGCTACTATAAATGACATCTAAAACAATATCCATTAAAAAGAATGTATGATATATTATTGTGAAAAATTAAAATCAATAACCTAAATAGTTTACAATTATTAAATTACCTTTTTTATTTAAACACATAACCCTCATGTTCCTAATGACAGTCAAACTCATCACCAACTTCTTACCATTTCAGAATCTAATAGATATTATTTTTATATCAATATTTATCATAAAACCTAGAATTTCATTATATATTTAATCTAAATTCATATTATGGTGAACTGTAACCATGGTTCAATGCCACATTGTTGGTGTAGTACATTATTTCTAACACATTGTGGGATTTTAAAACATTAGTCACTATACCACACTCATTTTTCAATTTATCATTATTGGATTTTGATACAGTAGAACATATCCCACACATGAATATAAATATTTATCATTATGGGATGTTGATATTGAAGACAGTGTCCCACACGAGAATAAACTATATTTATCATTATTGGATTTTGATGCAGAATACCTTGTAACACACACAAATAAAAAATATATATCACAATGGGATTTTGTTTCAGAAAACCATGATTTTGACATGAATATCCATAATTACCAAATGTATCATAATATGAATAATTCCCATGTGCCAAAATTTCACATTTAAAAAATTCTCCCAATTAATTAATCTATCTCAGTTATTACATCATACATGCATTAAATTAAATAATATAATAATTAATTAATCAAATCCACACCATTAATTAAATCAACAAATAATTAATCCCATAAATTCAATTATTTAATTCATAAATTAAATTATCAAATTTAATCTCATTAATTATTTAAAAAATTAATTAATATTATTCAATCAATAACATAATGCCAATAATCTCAATTAAATTGTTCAAAAATTAATAATACCAATTCATGAATTTCAGAATCCCTACAATCCATTAATTAATTAAAAAATAAATTAATCTAATTAAACAACATCATATTACCATAAATTTTAATTATATAAATCAACAATTGACAAATCATATATCAACAATCTCAATTTACCTAATATCAATCTACATTACTTATATAATTTACCAAATTAGGAAATTCAATTTAAGAAACTCAAGTAATAATAATTTAACATAAAATTATCAATTAAAAACCAATAAATCAAATACTAATATTTTCATTTGAATAATATACCTTCTACCCAATGTTTGGAGATGATTAGTCACCAATTAATATATACATAATGAAGAGTAAAAATAAAAATAATGGTGAATAAAATAATCTACTTCTAAAAAACAAATAAAAAATTAACAAAATCCAAATATATCATGCAATATCAAGACCTAGGTTTGAGTATGCCATATTAACGAATACTATCTGGGTTTTGGTTCAATGAAATTTATTTTTATGATAACTAAAATCCCATGCATGTTTTCTGGGGTAGGGTAAAATATTTTACCAATCCATATACATTATCATTTTACTTCTTTTACATTGTACACAATTACTCATAATAGGATGCACAGTTTGAATAATCGTGTTCCAGCTATGGATTCCCCATTTGTATCAAATTTCACAGTTCACTGGTCCAAGGAGAATAGTTTGGGAAAACCATGTGTCAAATGTGACCAACCATTCATCCATCCCAAAACAAAAAAATTATTCCAATTACTATAAAGATAATACCCATAAAATGTTATGAATTTAATGATAAATTGTTCCCAAAAAAATCATGAGAAAAATCATAAAAAAATTAGGATATTATAATCTCCCTACATCATAACATTTTTCAATGATATTTTCTTCCATGAATATATAATATTTTGTGTCAAAAACAACTAGCTAATGAGCCCTCATATCAACATCATTGTTTGATGATTCTTCCAGAACATGACGTTGATTCCACTATAAATAACTGTTCATCATGAAATTTCATGAAATACATTATAACTATTATCCAACATCTGTATCTAATGATTATAATAGGAAACATCTATCTGAAAGTCTACATATTCCAAATTAATAACATTATAAGGGTTGTGGTGATACCATTAATATTCTAACATGTAAAAAACATCCTGTATACAATATAAATTTTTGGAAGATCTTATTTGTATGCCATACTATCATTTCTCTCACTGACCCCAAAAGGACCAATAAACATGGATTACTATTTTACATGATTTTTATATCATATAATGACCAAATCATGTTGATACATATAAGAATACAGAATCTCCCACTGCAAACTCTTGTGGTCAACACAGTCAAAAATCATTTGAATTATTTATACCATGTGTTGTAAATGTACACTTCTAAATCATTAATGATTATATGATTTCTCCTACATTAGAGCTTTTCACACCTACTCTGAATGACATGTCTTTATACATCATTAAGGTAATCTACATGTAGTAACACTAATTCCTCATATTGTTCCATCTGAATATTTTTCTGATAACTGTTTTTATAGATGAAATCCAAAACGATCAAGGAAATTTTCCAAAGACAAACCGATATTTAGAATGAAAACTTGTATCATATCCTCAGAAACCTATATTGTATTCTTTGACATCCCCTCTATATATAGGTAGATATCCATACTTAATATAACAAGTGTACCAAGATACATTTCTAATCCCTTCTATATGTGTGAAGTAAAACATAAATCATGATCTAAAATAATTTTTTGTGGCACCCCCTGTAGATATTCTATCTCTTGAATTTATATGTCTCCCATATAATCCAAACAGAATATCTCTTATATATGCATGAAATGGTTTAATTTCTTATGAATTTCAATAATTCCCCAAATAGAATTCTTCTTATAATATTTTCATTATAGATACACTACAATATATGCTTTATCATCATTCCACATCAATTTTAGAATATGTAACAAATATAGTAATCCACCTAGTCTCTGACTCATGTTCTTAACATGTTAATAGGTGTAGTGTTGTGTCATAAACCTTGTTATACATTTTTAATTTCTCGACCATGAAAATTGATGACATTATTCACAATATATTTTGGTCACATCTATATTACCCAACCAACTCCTAGAATGAAATTCACACATCAATTCCACTTATTTTCATAGAAAAAACAACCTAATTAATAACATGAATGACCGAATCCCAATCTATGGTCCAATTAATTGGTGAATCCAACTAATCAAGGACTTCCCTCATTGCCAATCAATTTGGATCCTCATACATCTTATTACTGATACACCTCTGGAGTCTTGAATCAATATTACTTTATTCGAGTTTCATCTACTAATGACAACATAGAATTCCAACTTGCATATCTTCTAGTACAATCATCATCATCCACTCATCACAAGACTCCCTCAATACTTGAGTCTAATTTTTCCTTCTATTATATTCTAAAACTATATTTCCATTTTATTGAATATGAACCAGACAAAACTCAAATTAATACAAATATCAACCTAGCTATACTACAAGAGATTCTTTTCTCTATATGAAAATATGTACTATGTGCTATTGTGATCAGTATACACAATTAATATTACCCCAAATGGATAGTTCCGCCAACACATTAAATCATTAACCAATCCTTCTAAATCATTGTTGTGCATACGGTAGATATATTCATGTATCCTAAACCCCTAAGAACAATACACAAAAACATGACCCAGATGAATCAACACAACTCATTATCGTATTCAAGTGTCATCTCAATACAACATATACTCGATACCTAGATACGGAAGGATCTTTTCAATTATCATTATCAATTTGTAATTCAACTGGTAGAATGAATTCTCATACAATTCCAAACATTCAATTTTAATCCCCTTCATAGACTATCTCAAAAGAGGTTCTCCAACTGGGGAATGTCTTGTATGAACATATGATAATGTCAAAAAAATCCAGAATATATATGCATGTGGAAAATATTTTTTGGATACTACCGTGGAAGAAATTCATGATCCTTTTTGTGGTCCATAGACACACCTTCCAATAATATTATGTTACCCATGAATTGTACTCAATTGACGAAAAATTGAAATTATGATTTCTTTGAGTTTATCCAACGACCAATAAATGTACTCATGCAGTTTAAACAATGATGGGATAGTTCATCAGCATTATTGGAGTACACTTATAATTCATCATCATAAACAGTAACTATTACATCTATTTATGGATAAATTATTTGGTTCATTAGGGCCATATACTCTCTTAGTGTGTTTTCATCTAGAACGACATCCTGATTAACTCATAAATACTATACATACTTATGATATAATTCATCACAATATTAGAAGGTTGAAATATAAATTGATGATAACATAATCTCAATTTGACCATGGAAATGAAATTGGATCCCCTTAACTTGGGAAATAGGCCATTGACTTACAGAAGTGGACATTGTGTATTCATAGTCTTCTAGTTCTACTTCTGGTAGTCAAAATATAATAGTGGGTTTCCAAACACCTTCATATAAAACAATACTGGAGAACCCCATGTTGGCGTACCAAGATGGATAATTCTGTTATCCTTTATCTCTTCCAGTTAATCGTTGATCTCTTAATGAAATTTTGGTTAAATTATATACCTTGGAATATTAAATGGAGTATCCCCATGCATGAGATCAATGGTAAATTCCTCATATATCAGAGGTGGAATCGCTGGAAAATCATTAGGAAGCTCATCATGAAAATGGTACAGTACTGATGGAATGACATACTTCATTGCACCTCCTTCATCCAACAAAAGACTAAAAACATGGGTGGTGATCTCCCTAGGTTTCCGATGTACTATCCCTCAATGGCCATTATTTATATTCCACTAACTATGGAGTAAATTATTATGACCTTCATGTGATGTAAAAGTCACTCCATTTTGGTAACAATCAATGTGGGATTAGTATTCAACAAAATATTTCTTACTCACCATTAGGTCAATGCCCAACATGTCATGGATATAACGATCCAAACAAAAATTATAATCCCCATACTTTATGGATAACACTTTCTTCAAAATAAATTCCCCTATTTATACACATAATGTGTGTCTATAATCAATAGACCATTCAAGATATCCACCACCATTCCCATCCCAATATCATGTTGTTCATAGATAAATTAATAAGATGATCATGTATCATTAAATTATCTCGTTGTGTTGACTATAAAAGAATAGTTCCCCTTATTGTAGAGGGTTCATCCTCACTGTCCATTATTCTGGATGAATAGAATGTGAAAATACTACCATGCATCCTAATGATGTTATATTACTCCCACTAGCTTCACCACAATACTAATATGATATATCATACCTATAATATTCAAATCCACTACCTCTAAATAAATTTCTAGAAGAATTCCAACTGTCGGATCTGTAAGGTGAAGAAGATCCCATTACTACACAATGGATTTGTCTATATTTACCATCACTTCCCTTCTTGCATGAGTTACTAGAGTATAGTTATAGATATTCCATCATTTTACAGTATTTTAAATATAATAGTGTATTTGTATATTATCTATGATAGTGTTTCATACCACCACACTAACGAATAAGAACTTCGGTGTGATCCCTAGAAACTGATCCTACACCTGGCCACTCTTCTGTCTACTGAATTTTTTAAAATTATCATAGAGACACTTCCTAGAATATGAATTCCTATATCGAAATCATCCAACAGAATTAAATTTTCCACCACCAGAGGACACCCTAAGTTTTCTCTAAATATGAAGAGCCTAAAATCCCATATTATAAAACATCATTAATCTAATGATTTTAACCTAATATTTAATCTCACATTTAAGACCATCCTTGATCAAACATTTCTTAGTTTTCTAACATCTTAAAAATTATTGAGTAATGAAATTAAGGTCTATTAAGTGACTATTATATTCTAACATGGAAATCCTCCCATGATTCAACCACATGAACTCAATTTCCTTTTAACATCTCACAACATCAGGATATAAGTTCTACAAAAACACTAAGAAATTTTCCTTTTATTCCATATAGTCTACATTTGTTTTTTTTTGATCTGTACATCCCACACATTCTTTTCTGATTAATTCATCATTTTATCATCCAACATGATCATACTTGCATATATAGTATCTAAATGGTCATATATTGTCTTTATGGAATCAATTTATAACTATTTTTCCTTATATCTACCCTATCTAGGAAATTAATGAATTTATTCAACTAAAAATATCACATCAGTTCTGAAAAACAAATCACTACCCCGTCTAGGTATCTCTCCATAAACAGCATAAATTAAGAAATTTTATCATGGAAATATCCCCTATATCATTACATAGTACTGATGATTCACCTTGTAATGTCCCACCCATTCTCATTTCCTGAAATGGATGTGGATTGTTACTTTTTCATAAGTGACAAATCCGTGATTCCAATGTTGGGAAAAAATTCTTATGGATGTAAATACACACGGGGAACAATTTTCCCTGTAAAAAAACTATTCAACAAAATATTCCACATCCAAATAATCCTATTTATGATGAATGATAATAATGAGTGAAAAATCAACATATAATTTATCAAAATAAATCTTATACCATGTTCCATAGAAGAACACCACAATACCAAAGTACACAACATAAGACAAAAATAAAACCCTCCAATGTTGTAGCTCCAAAATCCAATATCAACTCCATGCTACAAAATCATGAAGAAGCACTAAATAAGTGAAATTAATTACCATTAAATTTGTCCAAGTAAAAAATAGAAAAATAACCACTGTGCCAAAATGGGTGAGTATTGAAACCTTGAAAATTGTCCCAATTGAAATTCCTAGAAATGAAACTAGGATAGAACTCTTTACCACATATTTTAACAAAATTATGTAATAAATATATAGAAAAACATGATTAAATTTACCTAAATTTTTTTTTTCATAAATATTTTAATTAAAAATACCTTTTCCACCAATGTAAACAATAATATTCATTAAAACCCATTAATGTTTAAATTTACTTCATATATTCTTCCCATCCAAATATCCACTCATCTATATAGAAATTATTCATTATGACAGTTACATACATAGGAGAGTTTCCTCATTGATTTATCATGTCACCACATGGTAATTAAATCCTATTTTTCATGACACCTTTAGCATTAGGCCCAATAAAATATTTTTGACCATGCATTGTAATCCAATATGAACACACACAACTATTTATTCCAAAAAACAATTTCAATGTCAAAAATAATTCAATTCCATATCAATTACAATTAAATATAATTATGGAAAACAATTCCAACAATATATTCTAATAAAAACATATTTTATTAAAAACCCTTTATTATGAAATAAAAGCCTAAACAGAAATTTCAAAATAAGTTTTTTAAAACCTTTTTTAAAATCCTATTGAACAATAATTCACAACTAAAAAAAATCCACAAAAGATCCAAAAAATGTGTCTGATATGTTATTCAAAAAAACAATATGAATAAATTTAAAATAATCAAATCTATTTTAATATACTACATCATGTTCTAAATATATGTTTCAATAGTGATGAATTATATCCTGGGTTTTATTATGAAAAGGAAGAACAACACTAAAAAACATATGAAAATGAGTCGAATATCCAAAAAGAAGACTTATATCTCATCCCCTATAAAATAGTTCATAATATCAACATATTTAGCATCCAATATCATTGATCTATCCCAAAGGTATTTAGAGATAATAACTATAGTAGATAGAGAACAATATATAAGGAGGATGGAAATGAACTACTATGAAATCCCACTTACTATTAGAATCTCCCTTTCAAATCACCACCATATGCCACAAACTTTCTTCCAAAATGAAGAGGAAGGATTCATAAACTATTGAGAGATTGATATTCCATATTAGGGCTGTTTTTTAGAAAATATGTCATTAAATAATTAATCAGAACTAGGAACAGTATTTTTGGATATAGTTTTCTAACTGTGTGATGTTTGGTCACATGGTTTTGAAGACAATGTGCCATCCACTCCCATAATGATGATCCTAACATAGATGACTTAGACATCATGATGAACTAGTCCTAGATAATCAAAATCCCACAATCTGTCATTGCATGATTTATTTAAATGTTTTTGAAAAAACATTTTCTACATGTGTGCCTTCCTATTTAAAGCTGGTTCATTTTTCATGATTTCCTATAGGTGTTTCACAATTTTAAAAAAGTATAAACCAATTATGTACTTACAAAAAATACCATAAAATCATTGACATCATTCCAAACTATTCCAGAATTCAACCATAAACGTTAAATACATAAAAAAATAAAGGGTTACATGATTGAAAATGAGGGTGCCAAAAATCACATACTATTAATAGTTTCAGATTCCTCATTTCACAATTAGGGTGATAATACAAGGGGATGTTACCAAGATATATTGTCCTATAATTATAAAAATTTGGTCCTAAAAATCTCTAGAAAAAATAATAGAATTTATAGGGTATACTATCATGTATTTGAAACCACGGGTCATCCCGTTTATGCTGGAATATGCCCATATAGATAGGCTCATGGTCATGCACATTAACCCCAACCTTGTACATGTATATGAAGAGTTCAACAAGTTGTATCTATGTACCAATATATTCCTGAGTACATTGTACGTGCTGCTGTAATTAGATGTCTTCTGGTACTGTACCCATGTATGATTACATGTAAATTACCCTCTACTACGGTTTTGACTGTGTCCTCAACCGTATACATGAATGTTTATCCAGAGGGTGGAAAATGATTTTTACATCATGGTTGACATTATGTTTGGTCAGTCTTATATATAATGCTATATTTTTGTTTCTATAAACAGTAGAAGCTACATCTATGTTACTACACAACGTTTATTCTTCTTATACTCACCATTCATTTCATGTTCTTCTAGAGAAAAATATGATTCATAAAGTAAAATCAATTAATTTTATACCACTAGATAGAATATAAAAATTTCCCTAAAATTGATATATGAGTTCATTGAAATAGGATCATTATGGGTGGCTAGATTCTTTCCCCCAATCTAGCCATGAGTTGATTCTCAGTGAACCACGTCATATGAACATCATTCCCATGAGAAAATGAACTTTTAAACTATTCCCAAATCCTCCATCATATTAATATACCTATAATAATACCTCTGATACACAACCCAAACCCATTAAAACAATTTTTTTCACTAAATAATTTTTAATAAATGACATTTTAACCGTTATTAGTTGAAACTATGGCCAAATGGAACAATGTTGATTTGTTTTGGAAGAATAACATAAGAAATAAAGCATCCCTAAACATGTGGAACACAACACTTACATTGTTCAATTCAAACAAAGTATTTTTAGAATCATTTAATTAAGTGATAAATGGTGTTTTAATAAAAAAATATCAATTCCCAATACAATGGAAATAAATCTATACCTATAATGAAATGTTGACCCATAATCCATTTTATTAGATGAATTTATTCTCATTAGACAATTGATAACCAAAAAGATATAAATAATAATATAATAAAACACAAAAAATTATGATTATAATGATAACTAATGATGAATGGATACAGATCACCATCATTTTCATGATCCATGAACTCTATGGGAAAACTTATTGTTTCCCCCGAATTCATAACCATTAATCCATGAAACCCAGACCAATGTCTCATCCCAGATCTATTGGGTGGTGATGAAAACCATCTGGATTTTCTATAAATATATCTAAATAGGTTATATTCGGTTTTTTTTCATTTAAAAAAATAGTAAATTTAATTATTTATTTATTTATTAATCAACCCACAATTCAACATTTTTAAAATACCCATCATCTGAAATTTTTATCGCATTTCACATGTCAGACCCACATTGAGGATTTAACTATTGTATAATATTTAACATCAAAGAATATATCAGATAGTTATCCAATTATTTAAAATAAACATTGTTCTAATATTATAATATATTAAATATTTTTTATATCAATATGAAAAATTCCTATGAACTAGAATCTCAATATTATATGGAACTCATATTTAATTTCTTTTATATCTTTTTCAATGTCTTAAAAGGAATAAATATTGTTCAAATGGATTATGATTAGTCATATAGATCATTATTGATTCTTTTATGACTTAAATCATTATTTTTTTCATTTAATTGTATTTTTTAATATAAATATTCTTGTAACCAACTGATACAAATTAAATTTTAAATCCCACATATATATGAAAAGTCGAGATCATTAACCAGATAATATATGATAAAATATGGTCAAGCATTTTGTACATTGATGTATAATGGGATAGTAAACAATTTATTTTTTAGTTTACATTATTAAATAGATTCCGTGATTTGATTTATATGCTTCTATTTGAGGATGTTTATAGTCTTACATGTACTTTTAATCTATGATGGAATCATGTCGATAAGGTAGTAGTTGTGGGGAATATATTCTAATTCAACACATCCAATAGAATAATTTTTATATGAATGTGTTTAAAAGTTTCATTTAGTATATAGTTTCTGTAAAATTAATTGATTAAACTGAGATCATTTGGGTAACTTAGTTCTCATATGCACGACTCGTCTACTAGGACATTGATGTTTAAAGATGAAAAAAATCATAGTTAAAATAATTTCTGTGACCCTTCAATATTAACATGTTTTTTAGTAAATTCTTCATTCATTTTTCTATTTCTCCTCAATATTGATGTATAAATAATGTGCTCTATGTCCCTAAGAATTAGTAGTACATTCTCAATCATACGTAGGTGACTGATTGTGAGAAAATTAATCTAGATCCTAGAACATCATTTCTAGAGTGCATAATATAGATTATAGACTAATGTAAGAATTTTGTTAGAGGAATGAAAGTTACACTTCCTCATTCCCTAAATAATAACAAATGTATCTATTATGATGTTTTGGTGATGAAATATGATGTATGATATAACTGTGTCTTAATTATAATTATCTTGTCAACCATAATGATTTCATAATAATTCCCCTTGACATTGTCTTTAGATGTTATTTTAGATTATCATCAACATATTTTCTTATATTAGAGAATTGATTTGGATAATACATAGTGTTCATTTACATGAAATACTATTGTTTCATTTGAGAATTATTTGGTATCCAATATTCCTCAATTTCTATAATTGTCACATTAAAAATATTCCAACATTCATGAAATTTATGTAAATCTTTTCAACATTTAAAGGACCACCCAGTTCTATTCATGATATTTTCTTGATGCTTCTTCCCACATTTATTGAATGTATATAGTTTGAATTTCATTTCAATAATTTAATTTTCATGATTATCTACCTTCCATTTCATAAAAAACTAACTGAATAGTTGGAATCTCCAACATGAATTACTATAATCAGTGAACATCGACCACCTTATTCATTAATAATTATGTATTTTATAGATTAGGCCATTCAATGACATTGTTTCATTCCAAAAAATTATCTATTAATTATTATTTATAAGATTATTTTTAAAATTTTAGAGTTCCATTTATAATTTGTAAAATTTGAATTATAGATAACAACTGATTCAAAATCATTTCTCTTAATTCCATGGAACTATTATTAGATATAATTTATTAGTGTATGAGAGAATAAAATTCTATGAAATATATACATAATCACTTTACATTCCATGGAATCAATTTTCTATTATCCCCTTATATTCTTAATAAGAGTCTACCATAGATCTATTCCTACTTGCATACAAAAAACACCAAAATCAACAATCATTTTATGAACAACAAATGATAGAAAATATCATTTCAATTGTTATGATCCAGTGCTCAATATGTATTAGATATTTAGAACCACTAAATGATTGTTTATGTTTCCTCATAAAGGATACAAAATAACATTTTCTCTGTATTTTAATTCTTTTAATTTTGATTTTATTGATAGATTGAAGAATTTTTTTAACAATATCAATATGATTTGGAATTATATACACCATAAAGAATGTATTCAAATGAGGAAATTCATTTCAATTCCCATGATAGTTAGTGTTGACATAACTATTTTTTGATAAATCCATTAACTAAAACCAAAAATTATATTTAGAGAATCAAAAATATTTCCACAAAACCACATTATCATGAAAGATTAATTTTAAAATGTCTAAATAATGATACCTTATTTTCGATATACAAAACCTATATTGTTCCAATGATATTCAAATTCACTGAATATTTATATTTATCTTGATGGTTCATAATGTTTTTATGAATTTCCAATGCATATCCCTTAGTAATTTAAAAGTAGTTGTGAAAAAATTACTATTTTTGTTTTCCCTGAGATGACCAAGTCCAAATCAATCTGATCTTTTTGAATGATACATCTACGTACCTATGTAAAATATGCACATCAAGATGTAGCATATAGATATTGATGTAATTTTATAGATACATCTCACTCAATATTTTTGATAATTTACATGATTTATTCAATTACATTGAATCATCGTTTCACTTTTACATAAACATAACCCTAGATATATCATTATATATATCAATATATATTTCACTATAGTTTTATAATACCTGTTTACATTGATAAACAACTATTTCCCTGTAATATCAACTATAAAGTGTAATAATTTTCATTAATAGATAATACATTTTTATGAATATTTAATATATTTTAGATACAAACACCTGAGTACCACACTATTTTATATCCTTTAGAGACTAAGTTCTCAATATTCGGATTTGGTGAATGATCTACAACATCTCCCATAAATAAATTCTCAAATAACACTCTTCTAGTAATACAATTCTAAAATGTTTTTAATAATCACGGGAACGAGCCATAATAAAGGTTTAGTGTGGATTCTTCGTAAGGGGAACATAATAGAAATCATTATATTTTAATTTGAAATATTTAGATAAGCATTGGGTAATGTCATCATTGAAATTACATTCAATTTTCATACAAGACATCTAATATATCATAAATATGAGTTATGTAATATAGGCTTCACATTCTCAAAAATAGTGAAATAGTGGAGATAAATAATCAAAAAAAAATATTGAACCATTAAAATATGTTATAATAGCATGAAACCAGCATAAATATTGAAAACAAATGCATACATTATTGTTATGAAAAAATTAGAAAAAACGTTGGGGATCACGTATCATCAAAAGTATCTTATTTTGGATTAAGATGCACATGGTTCCCATATAGATTAAGAGAAACTTGTTTCCCATATTGGTTTTGGAAACACATGTTTCTCATTGTTGATCAAGAATATCAACTTGTTTTCCACTTTTATCTAATGAGATTTAAACATTCACCCAATGAATTGATGGGAAATATAGGTCCAACAAATCTCATAATGAAATCCATATTTTTTTCTATATGATCATAAAATATTCCTTATATCTTGACTCATGAAATGAAATGGTTTTTATAAATTTTTTATCATAGCATAAGAATTAAGATAATAGACATGTTTCATAATATTTTTTTCATTTGATTTATCATATCCCATATAAATATGAAATTTTAATTAGACTTTCATTCACATATATAATGTTCAATAGAAATGGGTTTCACAATCATCTTTTCATCAAAAAACATAAACCATTTATAGTAATAATAATAATCATATCATTGTATTATATCATGTGTAATGAAAACATATCATCAATGGATGTCATATTAGATAGAGAAAAATAATAAATGATTATAAGTAAAATATATTGTATAAAATTAACAATTCATTGAGTGCCACTTTTTATTACATAACACAATTTTTATATCATTATATTTTAATATAATTATAAAGGAATGTAACATATTATTTAAAAAATTAGTTAAAATATATCTCAAGGAATAATTCTTTCCGATTTGGATATTTTATTAAAAAATATATATTAAAAAATCATTTACTTGAAAATAACACTAAATTATTTTTCAAATTAATATTCAAATAAATGAGTGGTTATGAAATCATAATACTTTTTTAATGCCATACACTTTATAAATTATTCCATTCACATTTAAAATAAATTTAAAATTTGTTGTATTTTAAAAAATGACATGAAATTTATTTCAAAAATTAAAATAAAAATTCTATAATTTTTAATAATTTTTTTCATAGGATTGGAATTTAAAATTTTAATAAATATTTTGAGAATCATGTATTTTGAACAAAATTGATTTCCATCTAAAAATTTCAATGAATTCAAAATTCATTAATAACATTATCTTAATTACATTAACATACAAATAGTAGAAAATTAGTACTATTACATGAAAAAATAATTAATAAAAATAATAGAATAAATTTTATGTGTTTATTAGGATATGGATTATATGATTTCATTATTGGGAGAATAATCATAAACATTCCACATATTAGATAATTTAAAAAAAATAATACATTTACAAATTTTGTAACATTGAATCATAATCCCCATGAAAAAATTAAATTAAATAAAACATTTAGTATAATGAAAATAAATATATTAATGATTTTAATTTTCATTGGGGCATTATATAAATGTAATAAAATATTATTAATGTATTATATAACAAACACCTCAAAGAAGGAATATTGGGAAAAAATCTCTTACCACATTTGTATCATTGTAATATTAATTCCTATGAAATATATATAATAAAATAGATATGAAAATCACAAAAAAATTTAGGATAATAATAATAAAATAAATTTATGGAAATTATATAAAAATATGAAATAAATCGGTGGTAATTATGGAATTTGTCTCCTATAAGTGAAAATTGTGAAAGAAATACAATACTATAAGTCATGAAATCCTTATTAGACACATGATTCCATAATAAAATAAATATATTTTTTTATACCTATTTTATTTAAACACACATATATATCAAACAATATATGATTTACATATGTCATTTATTCTCATGTTTAATTAAAATTCATTTTGGATGATTGGTTTCAGGTAATATTAATTTTTTAATAATTTTTTGATTTTTCGGTAAAATTGAATTAATAACAGTTTAATCATCACTGGAATGAAAAAAATTATAAAAACATAATATATATTTAGTATATATCTAATTATAAAAATAAAAAAATATTATTGATTGAATAATGAATACATCATTTCTAGAGACAATAGTTTGTACGTATGTATGAATATTGATTCCAATTTTTTGTCAGATTGATAAAAAGATTTATAATGATATATTATAATTAAATAGATTTTTTTATTTCATTAATATAAATTATTTTTAGATTCTTTATTTATAACCTTGAATGAAAATAATGAAAAAAGAATAACACATTTCAGGGGGATGGTATTACTTCCTACACGCGATTAAGGTTATTGTATTACCATTAAATGGTGTGTATGAGGGTATTTGTGATATCATAATTATATGGTTATAATTATATCATGAATTTCATATAATTGAATAATAAATATATCATTTTTTACATAAATTAAGTGTTTTCATTGGAAAAATTGAATCAGTTCATTATGTGGCTATCTTTCAAACACAAGATTCATGCTTTCATAACCTATTTAATAGTACTGGAATTGGTATTAAGTTTTGAAATTAAAAATATAACATATATTAAATATTAGATAATATTTTAATTATACTATAATAATTAAGAAATAAATAAATGATGAAAATGTAGAATGAAAAAGTATAGTATCAATTATGAAAAATAACTTCAATTAGAAGAACCAAGTTTTGGATATATAATTAAGGACTCCTGTGTTAGTATTTTGGGTGTAAAATAATCTATATAACATGAAGGAGATTTTGGGAATTTATTTTTTGATCGGTTGGAATAAATAGATATATTTATAGGTGTGATTAATTTTAGGGGGTGGTGACGTTTTATAATACGGGAATGGAACCCACATGAAAACTATATTGAAATTTCCAAAATAAATCCTTTATAAAGTGGACATTTATAAAAAATTATATTCAAAATTACCATATATTATATAATTTGTAGAATATATATTTAAATATGTCTGAAAATTGAAATTTCACATGAATTATAGGCATTTTAACATTTGTCCTTTAAGATTAACAGCAGAGAAAACCAATTATTATGTTAACTATGGTAAATAATTTTTACAATTTCCTATATTTATTGTTTTTAATATTAAATTTCCATTATTTTATAAAAAAATTTATTGTAATTCGAAACATTAAATCCATTTTTTCAAATTCAGATAAATTAATTTTGAAATTTAAATCTAACAATAATCTCATTAATATGACGAGAATGTGTGTTATTAAAAGGGAAATGATCAAGAGTATAGAATGTTTAAATATAAAAATTCAATTATAAAACAAATAAAATGACCAAATTTTGATTAATTTGTTTATATTTTCACTAATAAAAATTATAAATACAATAAAACATTATAAATAATATAAATTAAAATGCGGTTTTAAACAAAAATTTCGTTCTTTCAGAACAAAAAAAATAATATTTTTGTAAAATATAATGAATCATTTAGAGATAATTTTAATTTTATTATTTCATAAAAATGATTTTTATATTTTCAAATTAATATTGTACATATTTCATTAATTATTTTTTATATAAGTCTTCAAAATAAAAGAAAATTATTTTTATAAAAAATATAATTTTTCCTTAAAAAATTGGTTTTATTCATACATATTGTCTATAATAAAAATATAACGAATTTATGAAAATTTATTTAATAAATAATATGAAATTAAATTGATATAACTTAAAAAAAATAAATCATTGATGCAGAACATGTTTGTTTTCAAAAAAAATATTTTTTAGAAAAATTATTCCTTTATTTATCAAATAGTTTTAATATCCATTTTTAATTAATTTTTCATCACGTAGTTCATTATATATCCATATATTCTCATTATTTAGTTAATAATATAAATAACCATCATTAATATTGATACATGATAACCATCGTATTAAATAATAATTTATTATTACTATATTGGGATTCATTCTAGCTTGGTGTTCCGTGTAACAGAAAATACACCCTATGTTTCATGTAATAGAAAATAATATTATCATTTTCTATAATGCAATAATATATATATATATATATATATTATGTGTATGATAAATATATATTTTTAAAGTTTATTTGGAAAAAAATCACTTATTCATGGTGTGTTACAGTTGACTTGTTTGACATACTCTTGTTACAGGATGTGTGTTACATGCCATGTCAAGAATTATAATTTATTTGTTCTTAATTGTGGGGTATGTGATATAAAATACACATATATTTATATGTATTACCTTGATTATAAAATTAACCATTGTCTATTGAATATTTATTATGATTTATTATTCTATTCTATGTCATTCCATAAATGTGAATTTTTTCATCACTAATGAAACCTCTATTTTAGTGAATAGGATGATAAGAGGACCTAAATGATATATTCCATCACTTATATGTATATAATGGTCAATATGACTCATTTTATATATTTTTTTGTAAATTAGATTATTTATATTCAACAAATGTGTTTATACCATGGTGGTATATCATACCCCATTAGAAGAGGGTACATTCTCCAGTAAGACATATTCATTGGCGTGGACAATGTATTTGTGTGGAGTTCCATGGATTATGGTTTTACATGATATTGTTCCATATTTTTAATTCTTGTTATAACGTGTCTCACTTGTGACCAACCTCTAATTGAGGAATTGAAGTAATTCATTAATGATAGAATTTTTTTAATTAAATGTATCCTGAGTCACATAGAATGAATTATTTCCTGTGATGAAAATAAATAAAATTATTTTGACATGGAATCAGAGTAGGTATATTAATCTATCATGGTATAACCATTAGAATGGGATTTCATGAGGCATGTTTGGTTTTTCTATTGTAAGTATTTTTAACATTCAATCATGACAGAAATCACTATATACATGATAATATATATTCACAGATATTTAGTGCTGTAGTTTTTGGATTACGCTAAAAAATAGATCAAAATTTAGGTGTTCATTTTTGATTCATTATTAGTGATTTAGAAAATTTTATGTTCCTAGTACTATGTTTTTGTTAATAATGATGTTAGGGGTTGATGTGATTCTCGAATAGAGACTGAATATAGGATGTGACATATTCTATAAATATTTTCCGAATCTACATCAATTATAAGAAACCAATTGCCATGGGAATCCATTTATTATTATTGTATAACCTATCATGACAACTTTTATATTATATCTTGATTTATTTCCGTTTTTATTAATTTAATGGATCATGTTTGTACTGCTATTTTTTTTGTGTATGAATATGATCACCATTGATATAATCCCCCAATGTTACTTTAGATCCTTATCACTACTTTAAAAACCACTTATATATGGGGTGGTTTATATATGGTTATGAATATATATGGCTTAAACCTGATAATTCAGGCTAGATATTTACATCCTCAAAAGTAAATTAAAAAAATCATAATTTATACATTTACTTATTTATTAATTTTTTATCTTTATATTTTTTTAAAAGTATTTAAATAAATTTCCAACCAAATATTAAATTACATAATAATAATAATAATCAATTAATAACATAAAAAAATAATATAAATCCAGTTAAATAAATTTTACATATCATACTTACTGTGATAAACATTTAAATAGTTTATTTATACATAACTAATCAATCTCATTATTGATGGATTAATGTGTAATCATAATCATGATTTTTTACGCAATATAAGAAATCATGATACATAAACTATGAATAATTATAACCATCTATACATAATTCCAATTATACACATTAATGATTCAACATTATTTGGACTACATTATTATATCTTTAAAAATACAACAAAAAAAATTCACATAAAAATAAAATAAGTATAAATTTTAAATCTGATCAATCTAATTTAAAAAATATATATATTAATAAACATTTTGATAATATTTTTAGTAAAAAAATTATTTCACACTTCTATGCTAGAATTCAAAATGACAATGACAATTTATATTTATATTCATTCTTCTAATAAAATTATATCTCTCTCCATAATTATTAAAAAAAATGAGAAAGAACCTTATATGATATTATAGACCATGAAAACCTATTAGTCCTGAATTAATTTCATTAATGATTTTGTTAAAAAAATTGAAATATAGACAAACATGTGTTGATAAATTAAATAGTGAATCTTGATAAACTATTAATTAAAAATAATAAATTATCACTATCTAATAAAAACATGTACAACAACAGAATCTAATCCAAATAGACAAAGACACTATAATTATAATAATAAAAAACTAGGTGTACCACATATTATGTAAACCCATGAATAACCTTATAGACAATATTTGTTTTTTTTTTGTATTTCAAACTAGCCAGATAAATATTGGGTTTTCATTTTTTTTATCATAAGTCCAGTTGTTTTTCCCCCATATAATTATATTTGATTATATTTTGACTCATTATAAAATAAATCTAATAGTTAAATACACATATTATGACTATTTACAACTTAAAATATATATTTTAAAGACAATAATGTTCTCAATCATCTAATTACACGGATATACGGTACATTTTTTCATGTAACAAAAATATTGACATTTTTTTGGAATTTATCTTTAAAAACATATTGATATATAATTATGGAAATAATTTATAGATTAAATATCTCCATTAATGGTTGATTTAAATAAATGAGAATTGATTCCAATTAAATTTAATTATCAAATTTTATATAATAGATGTATCTCTACACAAATACTTTTTCATGTTTTATTAGAAAATTATACATGACCCCATGTGAAGTCCATTATAGTATAAGATACTTACTGGTGTTGATTGTATGTATACATATTTTATCGAATAAATTAAGCATTATCATCCTCTTATAATAATATATATAAATAATAATTTCTAAAATCCCAAAAAATATATAAAAATTTAAACATACAAAATAAATTATTACTTTATGTTACATATTTTTAATGAATTATAATCTATCACCATATTAATGAATATACATATGACAGAAAATCATTAAATGGAAACATAAAATTAATATATTGACCCATTTTTTATACGACACACATAAAATAGAATTTTTTTGATAAACATATATGAGTGTACCTCCAATAAATATTTCTCAATGAAAATTTACAAAAGAAAGAAGGTTATAATATATATGAATAATATGTGGTTACCTATTGGGACTCAAATATAATTTCAACAAAAAACAAGAGTCATACATTATATTTAATTGTTTAGATTTGTAAATTTTGTAAATATATTAAAGGATTCAATGAAATTGAATAATTGGATCACATAAAATAATATTTGGTTTAACATGTCCACATAGAAACTCATATAACTTCTTTAAATAATACCAACAATGGGATCATATATTAAAAATTTATTATTACAGGCTGTAATGACCCGAATCAGGAGCCACTCAACTGGTGCCCCGTACTCGGTTCGCCACATGTCCTCAAGCGTGTTTCCCAAAACGCCAGAGCCTACCGACTAGAAGCTAGGGCTGAGGTGAGTCAGTGGGGAAACTATGCCCTCATTTGGTAAAGAATGCAGCAGAAGAAAAATAACATAAACAATAGGAGAAACAGTAAACAACACATGCCAACTGAAACTGAACAGCAGAAGAAATGTATAATATAATAATTATGCAGCATGATACAGGTGTCCATGGCAAGAAGTAAACAAAACAACGTGCTAAAATACAACTGAAACACATGTAGAAAAAGTAAACAATAACTCTAGCAGCATCGCAAGCCTAAGATCTATCCCATGCTCTCTAGCTCTAACCAGCAATCAAGCACATGAGGTATAAAATCCACAATCCCAATCCACACCTACAAACATATAACCAATTTGGGCTGAAGAGCAGGACCCAAATTGGGTGTGAGACTAATCCCAGTAGGCAACCACCAAAAGATATATGCCCTACTATCAGTGAGAAATATAGAAAAAGTAATGGTAATAAATGCACCAGAGAAACAAGGGTACACTATAGTAAAAAATCCTACAATTCTCCATTCACATTTATTTATTAATTTAATTCAATCATTTAATCATCAACCAAAGAATTTAGCAATCAACACCATCGTCCAAAGACAGATCATGTAACATAATAATTATCCTAGAAGACTACCTAAACTACAAGCAATAAAAACCCAAGATTGTTCTATCGATTGGTGGACTCATCACAACCATCCAACAATATTTATTACACTAACCCTATGGGTGTCCCACAAGGGCAGTCCCATATGGCCAATCATTCAAACAACGTAAAGAAACTCTGAGGAAGCACTCAACGTCAATTCCCTCTATGGTCTTGTAATGATACTACAGACTCTATGAGAAAGCACATACATAAAATTCCGCCTTTAGTCATGATTAGATAATTATCAGACCCTATGAGAGAGCACAAAGTGAATCCCTCTTATGCTCTCTTAATGGTAATAATTAAACAGGCCCTCCGAGGAAGCAATCAACATCAATTCCACCTATGGTCTAACAACACCAGGTCCCCGTAGCCCAGAGTAAATGCAATCATTCTTAAACTATTCATAGCAGCCCTTTGTTTGTTCAGCAAACTACTAGTCTAATTGCTACAATGCATCAAAAGCATATAAACAGTAGGAAATACATGAAATGAACTATATCAAGGCAAGCATGCAATACAACAATGTCTGCCTCATCGGAAACCTAAGCCATACGGTGATAAATAGCCAAACACAGAAAACACCCATGGGGTGATCCTCAAACATTCTAAGAAAAAATTATTAATCATCTAATAACCTCAGTCATACTTGAATCCTAAGGCTGATAACCAAACAGGATCAAAACCTCATCTTGAGGTACCTGGGACATGGGTACCTTACACTTTTTCACCAAAAACTCAGAGACATTCAATGTAGGGAAACAAACCACCTACCTCGATCCTCGTAGATTGATATACATGAACCTCGGCCTGTGAATCAGACTATAATGGAGTAGATCTGTAAAAAAATCTAAAAAGTTCAACCTTATATAACTCATGCGAGAGGAAGATTTAGGAAACAAGGACGAAGAAGAACCAAGAACTCACCGCTGCGATTCTATTGCAACTAATGGTGTTCGATTCGGATAGCCGGTGATGTATCAGATGCTCAGATTGGATTCAGCCTCCTTGGATGCTTTGGGCGGAATTAGGAAGAGAAGAAGAAGAAAAAAGGGTTATCTCAGGACCCCGATCAGATTATTGAAATTTAAAGAGAAGTACATGGTGTGTACTTTTAGAGTACACAGCATGTACCTTGGTGTTCTGTACTCCACATTAAGCTACCTCTATGTCACCCCACACGACCTTTGTTTTTGTCCCGGACATGGCCAGAAAATGACCTCACGCGGATGAAATGTACACGGCGTGTACTCATAAAGTTCACGTCGTGTACTCTGAAAATTTCTTGATTTTCCCCCTTTTCTCAAAAACAACCAGAAAAAAAACCTACCTGAAACGAGTATTCGGGTTCTTTCAAACACCCCCCCCCTAAATAAATTTTTCCCCGAATTTACCTAACAAGGGCAAGAAGAAGAACCCTCAATCAACTCCGGCCACTGTGATCACATGTCGGCCTCCCTTTCCCATGTCTCGTCTTGTACACGGCCATGCTACCATAGCACCAGTACCAGAGCAACAGATCAGCCATAGAGTACCTTTGCACTATGATCAACAATCCTGATAGGATGCTCCTCGAACGATGCATCCATCTCTAGCTCAACCACCATGGGTTTAAAAACATGAGATGAGTCTGAGAAATACCTCTGAAGATGAGAAACATAGAAGACGTCCTGTATATCCGGGTACCTCTGAGGTAACTGCAACCTGTATGCATCCAGCCTGACTCTCTACAGAACCTCAAAAGACCTGATGTATCTCGGTGAATGATTTCCCTGTCTCCTAATCCTCTTATGTCCCAACCTCGGGGTAACACGAAAGAAAACTAGATCTCTGACTTCGAATTACAAGGGTCATATCTGATGAATGGCATAATATTTCTTCCGAGACTCAGCATGAGCTATCATCTTCTGAATCAACTCCACCAACTATGTGGTCTCTTGAACAAGACGAGGTCACAGCACAGTCTCCTCTACCAACTCTATCCAACCCAAGGGTGATCTTCACAGCCTACCGTACAAAGCCACGTTTTGTGCCATCTGAATTGTTTCTTGAAAACTATTATTATAGGAAAACTCCACTAAAGGTATATGTTTCTCCCATGAACCTCATAAATCAAGGACTCATGCTTATAACCTATCCTCCAGCACCAAAATTGTGCGCTCCGACTGGCCATCTGTCTGGGGATGGTAAGATGTGGTCAGAAGTACCTGTGTACCCAAAGCTCTCTGTATCCCCTGCTATAAATGCGAAGTAAAACGAGAATCCCTATCAGAAACGATTGAACTCTGAAACCCATGAAAGTGAATAAACTCCCAGATGTACGACATCCAAACTCATCCACACCTAAGGTCTCCTTGATTGTTATGAAATGTGAAACCTTCATGAGCCTTTCCACTACAACCCAAACCGCATTATTCCCTCGAGGTGATCTCGTTAACCCTATCAAAACTTCCATCGCAACATCATTCCATTTCCACTCAGGAATGAGTTACTACTGTAGAAGCCTTGTAGTTCGCTGATGCTCTGCCTTAACCTGCTGACCGGTGAAGCACCACATAAGAAAAACAGCCGCATTCTTCTTCCTACCTGGACACCAATACTGACAAAGTATTTTTCGATTCATCTTTCTGACACGAGGATGAACTTTCCAAGCTGAATCATGAAACTCCTGCATCATCTCCTCATGTATGTCTGCTGAAACACATATGCGGCCATGAAAACGTAACACCTCATCATCGCCCACTGTCCACCTCAGAGTAGGGTCTCCATCTGACACACCCTCACATAGTACTAGGCCTTATGGGTCTAAAAAATACCTCATTCGAACTCGATCCAGAAGATTGGAGGTAACATCTATAGAAGAATGAACCATCTATCCCTGTCTGTCATGCATAATAAATAATCTTAGTGATCAGAGCCATAAGAATCCACTTGCGGCTGGCCTCTCGAACTACCTGCATCTGAGCTCTCTTTCTCAGTGTTTCTTCCACAGCATTTCCCTTCCCAGACATATAATCAAGAGTGAAGTAGAAAGATTGTAGATACTCGACCCACCTTCATTGTCTCAGATTTAAGTCACGCAGCGTGAAGATATACTTCAGGCTCTTGTGGTCAGTATATACCACAAAATTCTCTCCCATGAAGATAGTGTCTGCAAAAACGCAACGAATGAACAACAGGAGACAACTCCTGGTCTTGCGTAGGATAGTTTTTCTCATGTGGCCTCAAATACTGAGATCGATATGCAACAACATGATCCTCCTATATAAGCACTGCTCTATGCCCGATGTCAGATGCATCACAAGAAAACTGTATAACTCTTGCCCGGCTCTGGTGAAACAATAATCTGTGCTGAAGTCAATCGCCCCTTCAGCTCTTGAAAGGCTAAATCACAGGATTTTGACCAAACGTACTTTACACCTTTCTTAGTCAAACCCATCAACGGTGTTTCCAAGCGTGAGAAGTCCTTTATAAACCACCTGTAGTATCCAGCTAGTCTTAAAAAGCTTCGTACATCGATGACATTCTTCGATTGCTCCCTGGTAACTACAGCACTCATTTTCTCTGGGTTAACTGATACTCCTATCTCTAGGATGACATGACCCAAGAAGTGAATCTTGTCCATCCTAAAGTTTCACTTAGAAATCATTGCAAATAACTGATGATCTCTCAGTGTACTCAATATTATCTCATGATGGGTTGCATGGTCGTGTCAGGTGTGAGCGTAAACCAAGATATCATATATGAAAACCACCATGAAGGAATCCAAGTAAGGATGGAAAACTCTGTTTGATCTGTTCCATGAACACTGCTGGCGCGTTTGTGAGACCAAATGGCATAACCAAATACTCGTACAGATCATACATGATTCAGATTGCAGTAAGAAGTATCTCCGATGGTCTAACATGCAAATGATGATAGCCAGATCTCATGTCGATCTTCGAGAATACCCTGGCTCGTCAAAAGATGATCAAAAATATCATTAATCCTTGGTAAGGCATATCCATTCTAGACAGTTAACTGGTTCAACTTCCGATAATCCACACAAATCCGTAAAGTACCATCTTCCTTCTTCGCAAATCAAACAGGCAAACCTGAAGGAGAAGTACTGGTTAAGATAAAACCCATTTCCTACAAGTCCTCCAACTTCTTCGTGAGCTCTTGAAACTCAGGCATAGACATCTTATAAGGTTGTATGGATACTGGTGCTTCTCCTGGCACATGCTCAATAGAAAATTCTACCTCATGCTCCGGAGCCAACCCTGAAAATTCTTCTCAAAATACATCCGGAAAACGATCAACCACTTGAGGATAATCCATCTGAGAAGTCCCCTGATCATTCAGATATAAACTAGAAATCTGGACGGTAACACTACTCAAACCATGATGCTCTGGTCCAACTCTTCTTTCTTGGACATCCCATTCTCCTTTGGGAATGAAAGATATGCCCTCTAGTGACGTGAAACTCACCTTGTGGTGATAGAAATCGACAAGGGCCTGAAAAGGAACTATCCAGTCCATTCTACGAATGAAATCATAACATGTCATCTATAGGACATAAATATCCCACATGAAGTGATACCCACCAACCTCAAGGGGTTACTCCTTGTACTGAAGCACACTATGTAGAGACCCTAAGATTGACGTACATCGACATTACATTACTTTTGCGGAATACATAATAAATAACGAAAAAGACACACAAGGATCGTAATAGTTTTGTGTCTTTGGAATCTCGGAATATAAAAAATTAATCATGTTGAAAGATCTTCAACATCTCCCATAACGATCTTCCCCTTTTTTCCTTACCTAAAACTGTTCTTTATTTCCTGGGGAAAATAAAACATAAAAAGGGTGAGATCAAATGCTCAGTAAGGGCAACATAGAGAACATAAAACAATCCATAAACATTTTAAAAAAACATGAACATGAAATCTAAACATTAAAACCATGAGCAAATACATAAATCTTGGAAGTACTTAAAGCATATGTCATAAAGGAAAATGAATCATGATAAAATAGCATGGGAATAAAACATTTAATTATGGGACCCATTCAGCACATGTCATGATTTCTATAGTATCCAAGGCATTGCTTCCAAGACTATCTTAGTGGACAAAGTCCCTTTCTGAATCGATTTCACTCCTTGTTTCAGTCCTATAAAACTAAACCGGATTAACGTACCATTCCAACCATGTCTATATCATGAGATATAAAATCTTTCACCAATGAATTTGAGGGAGATATAGGTCCCACCCATCTCATAATGAAATCATTATTACTTGTGCCACACAAAAAAAAACATGCATCATTCATAATAACCCAACGAATAAAATGGGCTTCATAAACATCATCCCATCATCACATAATCCATATAAAATAAATGGATATCATTTCATAATAAGAAAAGTGAATCCATGTAAATCATAGATACATTACACTTGAAACATACACATATGATATAATTTCATCTTAGATGGAAAATGGTTTTGATAAAACACTTGAAATGAATTCATGAGGAAAATATCATTTCTTCTTCAAAATCAATTTCTTTTCACAAAATTTCAAGCAATTTTAAATGAAAGATATTTTGTTGAAAATAGTCATGAAATATTTTGGAGGAAGCTTCATGAAAATAATGCTTTATAACACCGTAAAAATCCGTTCCTGCCGTATATGTTAAAAATAACATTCTTTTCGTACTTTTGTCAGAAAAGTCAAAAAGTACCTTGTAAAAGAAAGATCTCATACATACCATGTAGTAAAATTCAAAATGGGTAAAAAGGAAATTATACATACATGAATTTTTTTTAGAAAACATGGACATCGATGATAGAAATAACCCCAGCAAATACTTACGAATAAGCAATCTTTGATAAAAATGAGATTTGCAAAATTATCCCTTACCTTATGTATGATATGCTTCGTATGTATCCGAACCTCCTGTATAATGATTTAAATAATGTCATTGACTTATTAAAAAATCAAATTCAATGTTATGATATCATATATGGTTCACTTATGACTTTATATTACCCGTTCATTTGTAAATTCCATGTTAAAGAGTGTTTTGGTTAAAATCGTTTCATTTGTCGTCCGTGTTTTGACTTGTAATTATTCATATGATTACTTAGATCACGATTACATAATTCCAGATAATAAAACATTATTTACATATAATATATATTCAGAATATACATATATATAATAGATCGATAAATGGAAAGAAATACACCGTTCATGGAGACGGTAGGTCGTACGTACGGATGAACGCTGTTTTCGTTTCCTTGTTGAGTTGAATGGAATTAAGTAGATGACATACATATATACATAAAATCAGTAGCTTTATAATGTCATATATTTCATTATTATTTCTTATATATTCTTTATAATCATTCTGAAATGGTTAATATGGAGAATGAATCTCATCGCGTCGTGGAGACGGTAGTCTGTACGTACGCACGAGCGATGATATCGTTTCCATAATTAATAAATTGAATTGGAGTGGATGATACAACATATCAAACTCAGTATTATGTTATAATTACTATGTATAGTTATTATTTACACCATTATACCCATCAATGTAAGGTGTTGGTGGAAAAACAGATTACACCACGGCGTGGAGACGATATTCCGTACGTACGCATGTGCTGTGATTTGGTTTTCCGTAGGATGGATAGAAGGTGAAATGGGGTTGTTTCATTTTTATAATAAAAAATAAGTATATTAGTGATACTGATGTTATTACTTTATAATGAAACAACTAAATAAGAAGAATTTGAAGAAGAAAGAAACTTGAAAGAATCGGGAGAAGAAATTACCTCTTCTTTGATACGCCTCTTTGAAACCACCTCTTAGGGCACTATGATTGGTCTTTAAAGTAGACCAGAACCTCTAGGATGTTTCTAGGGAAGTGGAGAAGATAATTTTGAAGGGTTTGGCCGAGCTTGAAGGCTCAAATTGGTGTGAGGAGTAGAGGGAGGAGGTTCCCTTTTATAAGGGAGGAGAGGGGCACCTTTGGAATTAATTTATAATAAATCTAACCCCACATAAAACCCCCAAAAATTACTCATATTCAAATATTAGATGATATAGAGTTGTAATATCATCAAAAAATAAAATTTAGACATGTTTGGATCTTATTTTAAACCTTATCATTTTGATTTATCCTTATTTAATCTGTTTATGTTTATTTGTGGTAATAAAATTCTAAATTTTAAATTATAACAACAAATAACTTATTTGTTGTTAATTTTCCATAATTGTTTACTTTATAACATTATAGACCATATAAAGTTAAATTTATAATTTCTAAATATTTTTGTGATTTTTAAACAATTTTATAATATGTTATTTTTATAAAATAACAATAGTGTCAATTTGGACACTATTCATTTATTTGAATTTAAATAAAATATATACACAAGATATGTTGGAAATAAAAGCATTAATTGAATCATAAAATGTCATATGTTTCTATAAAATTATTGGATCACTTTAAATAGTTCATATAATATTTATTTTATTATTTTTAAAACCATTTATTTGGTTTATCTCTTAATAAAATAATTACTACAACATTTTTGTAAAATTATTTAATATACTTATATGTTGTATAAAAATTAAAAATAAAATCCTATGATGAAGAGAAATCTATTAAATTTTATAATAATACTTTTACTAGAATTTATAATCTTAAAATAACAATATTTAAATTGTTATATTTATTAAATTATGAAGGTGACAACTTTGGCATCATTTAAAATAAAATAATATAATGGTCATAATCACTTTTATAATACTCAAAACGGTTATATATTAGTTCATTAGATGATTATGGTATATATATACACTACAAATAATTTTTTGTCAGGTTTTTGGGCCTTTTAATGGGTATTATTATATCAATAAAAACTATATTTCTGATTTTTCACTTAATAAATAATTTCTACATCATTAATGTATCACCATTAATGATAATTATTTAATATCTAAAAATTCTAAATAAATTATCATGATGTATATAATTTTATTATCTTTCTGTATACTATTCATGTTAGATGTTTTATGATGTTTATCACTAAATTAAAATTATTATACTTATAAGATTTAAGAGAGTGATATGTTGTAACTTTCTTTGGTTTTAATAATAATTAAATTATTTTCATGTTCAAAAGTCCAAAAAATGAATCTAATCCAACCCTTAGGTTATATGGGTCAATCTTTAGCCGTCAAATAGAATTTTGGCAGGTTTTACTGTAATTTTATAATCTTATATTTACCATTAATTACCTGATTTACCTTTAACTATGGTAAATAAAATTTATCGTAGTTACTATTCATAATGCCCAAAAATAAAAAGTAGTATATTAATATAATTTGGACACACTGATTCCAAATATGGAATCCATTTTTCCAAATTCAATACATTGATGTTGCAGAAATTAAATTAAAATTAATCTCGTTGTCGAAAGAAAAAGGGTTTTTGTTTAAAACATTACAAAAGATTGAATTGATTTAACCTATGAATTCAAAGTAAAATAAATGATAATGACATACATTATATTAAATGGTAAAAATATATTCTATTTATACATTAATACCATTTTATATTATAATTTAACCATATAAATTATTGCGATGAAAAAAGTTGTTTTTAATTAAAATATAGCGTGTTTTTACTATTCATCAAAATATGAAAGTTACCATAATAATATGAAACATTTATCAAAATTAAATTTTAATTTCTTGATTCCAAAGAGGAATTTTATTTTGTCAACTTGAACTTATAAACATGTAAAAAAAAGATTTAAAGTGGGTGCGCCATCAAAAGGCGGCAAAACAACATTTTTTGAAAAATACTTATTTTACACGCAAAAATTATTTTTTTCTTATACCATGTTCTAGAAAATGTGTAAGATGAATAATAATGTCATAAAATTCAAAATTTAGTTAATACTATTAATAACGGCTAGTTATTAATAATATTATAATAATATATTGTTGTTTAGTAAAACCCGGTATTGCGTACAACAGACGCTATCGAGGAAGGTCACGATTGCTTGTAATGCAATCCCAGTTAGGGTTGCGTGTTGTGAAAGAATCCTACGTTGTTTCGTATAACATAATACAACCATATTTCATTTATAAATTGAATATATATATATATTCTCAATGTTGTGTAGAATAACTATTATCAAAATTGTGTGTAACATGATCCAAGAATAGTGTTGTGTATACTGCAAGCTAATACGGTGTTGCGTATAGCGAAAGGTAATCCTGGTGTAGTATACAACACAAGACATTAATGAAATTAGAATAATATTTTTCATAAAATCTCGGGGTGTTACATTCTACCCCCCTTAAAATGAATTTCTCCCTCGAAATTCGTCAGGGTTATAAATGATTTACTACTCGAAAGTTTGTTTAATAGAAACCCACATCGTAAAAAGGAATACCAAAACATGGATTAAAAAAATAAAGTATTAAATGTAATGGTTACACAAATTAACTCAACACTGGGTTTCCACATAGGAGAACATTGGTGAAAATATGGATATGGAAGAAAAGTCTAACCATCATGTTCTGATGGAGAGTGGTAGAGAACATGGCTATGAAAAAGCCAACAGTCACAAAGATATTGATTTGTGATGATCTAAGGTACCATCTGATTCATCGTATATAAGGGAACTAGGACAACATTTTTGGTTTTCAAGATCATTTCCCTAAAGTTGATTAATTAAAATAAATACTTGAATGATTTTGGTACAATCTCACTGTTGTTCGTGAATTGAACAATTTCCACTTCATCTCTTAATGACATGAAGTTGAATTTTTTATTCGTGATGTGTTAGCAGATCATGTGATAGAATGATGGGTCATTCCATATCTTTCAAACAAAATGTTAGAAAAAGTTATAAGTCCATCTTATGGTTAGATTAATCGTATATGGTTCCAAAAATGAACTTATACTTCATATATCATACCGCTTAATAAAATAAAACAAGTTTTTACTAACCAGGGACTTCCTGTAGGCCAGTGGTAGGCGATAAAGGCAAGTCGCTCTTCGGTTGTGTTTTCGATTCCCACAGCCTTGTCTGACGCGAGGGGTTGTCGCCCGTCCTGCAGGTTTTACTTTTTTTAAAACTACATTACTATATCATCCCATCAATAATATAGAAAAAAAGTTTTATCCTTAAACAATAATAACTTATGTCCAACTTAATCCATTCCAATCATTAGGCTTATCTAAAATACATTGGTCCAAGATCATAGTATAAATTAAATGATTTCTTGAAATTTCATCAACCAAGCATGTGAATACCATCATTTATCCCCAATATATTTTGTTGGTCACATTCTAATCATGTGAATACCTTAATCATGTATTCTCTTGAAAAATGAATACCCATTTAACCTTGGTGAAAACATGAATGCTATCAAAAGGTAACTCTTTCCACATACCAAAATCCAAAAATTCTATATACTCAAACCATGAAATAACCTTCTCCTTATATCAGTCATGAGCTCTTGAATACTATCAAACATTTAATTTTCTCCTTATCCCTTCATTATGCGCATATCATCTACATTCCAAAAATATCTGAATAACCTTTCATGGATTCTGGTACCATTAATCATACACTTTCAAAACTCAAGGAAATACAACACTGTAACAATCCTTAGATGTCTCTTTATTCCATAGTACCATGAGATTAATTATACAACATTACACATGATAAACATGTAATCATTACAATACATTCTTAAACCATTGACTGAGCATCAACAATTTTTTTCATCTCACATATCATTTGTAATCTCTTCATCATCATCAACATAAATACTTCCCATACGACCGTACTGATTCTCTTCATGAGACATTACTTTAGGGAATTGTTTTGTATAATTCATTTACATTACACATTTAAAACATTTTACCATTGTTGATGTCGTAGTAATACCATTATCCTCATCCATGGTGTTAACTGAAGCTTTTCCTTTGCACATTCTGGCTTTGTGTCCTTCTTTTCCACACCCAAAGCATCTACTAGTTCCTTTGAAACAGTCTCCCTGATGCCTCTTCCCACATGATTTACATGAGGGAAATTGAACTTTCTTTCCTCTATCATCATCATGAAACTCCATCTTTCTATTATTATCTGAGTCGGGAAAATACCATAGTTGAGATTATTGATCATATTATGAGATTTATGATTTGGCATAATAACGATGTTTGGACTTCCAAATCCCATTTCATTTGGTTTCTCATGAAGTATATCATTCCATTGTCTATCATATCCTCCATTATTGTGAATCTTCTTGTTTCCAGCCATTTTCTCAAACCCAAAAAGAATAGTGTGAGAGGCAAAAATCATTCTAGAGAAAACAACATAGTAAAGGGGGAGTACACTCAATATCTAACATCTTAGGTTAAATTCTATGATCGTTACCATAGTTCTAGGACTATATCCTATACGTATACTTATCCTTAGGGACATCACTATACATACATTAGAAATATCTCTAGGGATCTCACTAACGTTTTCACATCCTAGTTTCCAAATGTTGACTAAACCTTTTCTCGGATACCAAATGTAGAGACCCTAAGCTTGACGTACTTGGACATTCCATTACCTTTGCGGAATACTTAATACATAACAAAAAAGACACACAAGGATCACAATAGTTTAGTGTCTTTGGAAACTTGGAATAGAAACAACTAATCATGTTGAATGATCTTCAACATCTCCCATAACAATCTTCCCCTTTTTTTCCTTACCTAAATCCTTTCATTATTTCCTGGTGAAAATAAAACATAAAAAGGGTGAGCTCAAATGCTCAGAAAGGGCAACATAGAGAAGATAAAACAATCCATAAACATTTTTTTAAAAAAACTTGAACATGGAATCTAAACATTAAAACCTTGAGAAAATACATAAATCATGGAAGTACGTAAGGCATATTTCATAAAAGAACATCAATCGTGATAAAATAGCATGGGAATAAAACATGTAATTGTGGCAACCATTCAGAACATGTCATGATTTCCATAGTAGCCAAGGCATTACTACCAAGACCATCTTAGTGGACAAAGTCCCTTTCTTAATCGAGTTCACTCCTCATTTCATTCCTGTAACACAGAACCGGATTAACTTACCGTTCCAGCCATGTCTATCTCATGATATATAAAATCATTACCCAATGCATTGGAGGGAGATATAGGTCTCACCCATCTCACAATGAAATCATTCTTACTTGTGTCACAAAAAAACATACATCATTCATAATAACCCAACGAATAAAATGGGTTTCATAAACATCATCCCATCATCACATAATCCATATAAAATAAATGGATATAATTTCATAAAAATAAAATTGAAACCATGTAAATCATAGAGACATTACACTTGAAAAATACACATATGAAATAATTTCATCTTCGATGGAAAATGGTTTTGATAAAACACATGAAATGAATTCTTGAGGAAAATATCCTTTCTTCTTCAAAATCAATTTCATTTCACAAAATGTCATGCAATTTGAAAAGAAAGTAATTTTTTTGAAAATAGTCATGAAATATTTTGGAGGAAGCTTCATGAAAATAAGTCTTTATAAAACTGTAAAAATCTGTTCGTGCCGTATTATTTAAAAATAACATTTTTTCATACTTTTTTCAGAAAAGTCAAAAATTACCTCATAAAAGAAAGATTTCATACATACCATGTAGTAAAAGTCAAAATGGGTAAAAATGAAATTATACATACATGAAACCATTTTTAGAAAACATGGACATGGATGATAGAAATAACCCCAGTAAATACTTTCAAACAAGCAATCTCGGATAAAAATGAGATTTGCAAAATTATCCCTTACCTTATGTCCTATATGCCTCGTATGTATCCGAACCTCCTGTATAATGATTTAAATAATGTCACTGACTTATTACAGAATCATATTCATTGTTATGATATCATATATGTTTCACTTATGACTTTATATTACCCGTTCATTTGTAAATTCAATGTTAAAGAGTGTTTTGGTTAAAATCGTTTCATTTGTCGTCCGTGTTTGGATTTGTAATTATTCATATGATTAATTAGATCACGATTACATAATTAAAGAATATAAAACATGATTTATATATAATATATATTCAGAATATACATATATATAATAGATCGATAAATGGAAAGAAATGCACTGTTCATGGAGACGGTAGGCCGTACGTACGCATGAACGTTGTTTTTGTTTCCGTGTTGAGTTGAATGGAATTAAGTAGATGACATACATATATAAATAAATCAAGTAGCTTTATAATTTCATATATTTCATTATTATTTATTATATATACATTATGATCATTCTAAAATGGTTAACATGGAGAATGAATCTCATCGCGTCGTGGAGACGGTAGTCCGTACGTACGCATGAGCGATGATATCGTTTCCATAATTATTGAATTGAATTGGAGTGGATGATAAAATATATAATAATCCTTATTATGTTATAATAACTATATATAGTTATTCTTTACACCATTATACCCATCCATGTAAGGTGTTGGTGGAAAAACAGATTACACCATGGTGTGGAGACAGTATTCCATACATATGCACGCGCGGTGATTTTGTTTTCCGTAGGATGGATAAAATGTGAAATGGGGTTTCTTCATTTTTATAATAACAAATCAGTATGTTAGTGATACTTATGTTATTACTTTACAATGAAACAACTAAAGAAGAAGAAGTTGAAGAAGAAAGAAGCTTGAATGAATCGGGAGAAGAAATTACCTCTTCTTTGATAGGCCTCTTTGAAACCTCCTCTTAGGGCACTAAGATTGGTCATTAAAGTAGAACAGAACCTATAGGATGTTTCCAGGGAAGTGGAGAAGAGAATTTCGCAGGGGTTGGCCGAGCATGAAGGCTCAAATTGGTGTGAGGAGGAGAGGTAGGAGGTGCCCTTTTATAAGGGAGGAGAGGGGCACCTTTGGAATTAATTTATAATAAATCTAACCCCACATAAAAACCTCCAAAAATGACTCATATTCGATTATTAGATGAGATAGAGTTGTAATATCATCAACCAATCAAATTTAGACATGTTTGGATCTTATTTTAAACCTTATCATTTTGATTTATCCTTATTTAATCTATTTATGTTTATTTGTGGTAGTAAAATTCTAAATTTTAAATTATAACAAATAAATACTTATTTGTTGTGAATTTTCCATAATTTTTTACTTAATAACATTATAGACCATATAAATTTAAATTTATAATTTTTAAATATTTTTGTGATTTTTAAACAATTTTATAATATGTTATTTTTATAAAATAACAATAGTGTCAATTTTTGACACTATTCATTTATTTGAATTTAAATAAAATATATACACAAGATATTTTGGAAATAAAAGTTTTAATAGAATCATAAATTATAATATGTATCTATAAAATTAGTGTATCACATTAAATAGTTCATATAATATTTATTTTATTATTTTTAAATTCATTTATTTGGTTTATCTCTTAATAAAATAATTACTACAACATTTTTGTATAATTATTTAATATAATTATATGTTGTATAAAAATTAAAAATAAAATCCTATGATGAAGATAAATCTATCAACTCTTATAATAATACTTTTACTCGAATTTATCATCTTAAAATCACAATATTTAAATTGTTATATTTATTAAATTATGAAGGTGACAACTTTGGCATCATTTAAAATAATATAATATAAGGCTCATAATCACTTTTATAAGACTCCAAACGGTTATATATTAGTTAATTAGATGATTATGGTATAGATATACACTAAAAAGTAGTTGTTTTCAGGTTTCTGGGCCTTTTAATGGGTATTATTATTTCAATAAAAACTATATTACTGATTTTTCACTTAATAAATAATTTCTACATCATTAATGTATCACCATTAATGATAATTATTTAATCTATAAAAATTCTAAATAAATTATCATGATGTATATAACCTTATTATATTTCTGTAGACTATTCATGTTAGATGTTTTATGATGTTTATCACTAAATTAAAATTATTATACTTATAAGATTTAAAAGAGTGACATGTTGTCACTTTCTTTGGTTTTAACAATAATTAAATTATTTTCATGTTCCAAAGTCCAAAAAATGAATCTAATCCAACCCTTAGGTTATATGGGTCAACTTTTAGCCATACAATAGGATTTTTTCAGGTTTTACTGTAATTTTATAATCTTATATTTAGCCTTAATTACCCGATTTACCTTTAACTATGGTAAATAAAATTTACCGTAGTTAATATTCATAATGCCCAATAATTAAAAGTAGTCTATTAATATAATTTGGACTCACTGATTCCAAATATGGAATCCATTTTTCCAAATTCAATACACAGAAGTTGAAGAAATTAAATTAAAATTAATCTCTTTGTCGAAAGCAAACAAGTTTTTGTTTAAAACATTACAAAAGATTGAATTGATTTAACCTACGAATTCAAATTAAAATAAATTCTAATGACATACATTATATTAAATGGTAAAAATATATTCTATTTATACATTAATAACATTAAATATTATAATTTAACCATATAAATTATTGCGATGAAAAAAATTGTTTTTAATAAAAATATACTGTGTTTTTACTATTCATCAAAATATGAAAGTTACCATAATAATATGAAAAAATTTTCCAAAGTAAATTTTTATTTCATTATTCCAAAGAAGAAGTTTATTATATAAAATTGAACTTATAAACATGTCAAAAATAGATTTAAAGTGGGTGTGCCATCAAAAGGCGGCAAAATAGTATTTTTTAAAAAATACTTATTTTACCCAAAAAATTTATTTTTTTCTTATACAATGTTCTAGAAAATGTGTAAGATGAATAATAATGTTATAAAATTCAAAATATAGTTAATACTATTCATAATGGCTAGTTCATAATAATATTATAATAATATATCGTTGTTTAGTAAAACCCGGTATTGCGTACAACAGACGCTATCGAGGAAGGTCGTGATTGTGTGTAATGCAAGTCATGTCAGGGTTGCATGTTGTGCAAGAATACTACATTGTTTCGTATAACATAATACAACCATATTTCATTTATACGTTGAATATATATATATATACTCAATGTTGTGTAGAATAACTATTATCAAAATTGTGTGTAACACGATCCAAGAATAGTGTTGCGTATACTGTAAGCTAATACGGTGTTGTGTATAGCGAAAGGTAATCTTCGTGTAGCATACGACACAATACATTAATGAAATTAAAAGAATATTTTTCATAAAATCTCGGGGTGTTACATTCTACCCCTCTTAAAATGAATTTCGCCCTCGAAATTCGTCGGGGTTATAAATGATTTACTACTCGAAAGTTTGTTTAATAGAAACCCACATCGTAAAAACGAATACCAAAAAATGGGTTTAAAAACTAAAGTATTAAATGTAACGGTTATCCAAATTAACTCATCATTGGGTTTCCACGTAGTAGAACATAGGTGAAAATATGGATACAGAAGAAAAATCTAACCATCAAGTTCTGATAGAGAGTCGTAGAGAACATGGCTATGAAAAAGCCAACAATCACAAAGATATTTATTTGTGATGATCTATGGTACCATATGATTCATCGAATATAAGGGAACTAGGAAAAAGTTTTTGGTTTTCAAGATCATTTCCCTAAAGTTGATGAATTAAAAGAAATACTTGAATGATTTTGGTACAATCTCACTGTTGTTCGTGAATTGAACAATTTCCACTTCATCCCTTAAATAAATGAAGTTGAATTTGTTATTAGTGATGTGTTAGCAGATCATGTAACAGAATGATGGGTCATTCCATCTCTTTCAAACAAAAGGTTAACAAAAGTTATAAGTCCATATTCTGGTTAGATTAATCGTATATGGTTCCAAAAATGAATTTATACTTCATATATCATACCGCTTAATAAAATAAAACTAGTTTTTACTAACCAGGGACTTCCTGTAGGCCAGTGGTAGGTGATTAAGGCCAGTCGTGCTTCGGTTGTGGGTTCGATTCCCACAGCCTTGTCCGACGTGATGGGATGTTGCCCATCCTGCAGGTTGACCTTTTTTTAAAACTACATTACTATATCATCCCATCAATAATATCGAAAAAAAAGTTCATCATTAAACAATACTAACTTATGTCCAACATAATCCATTCCAATCTTTAGGCTTATCTAAAATACTTAGTCCAAGATCATAGTATAAAGAAAATGATTTCATGAAATGTCATCAACCAAGCATGTGAATATCATCAGTTTTCCCCAATATATCTTGTTGGTCACATTTTAATCATGTGAATACCTTAATCAAGTATTCTCTTGAAAAATTAATACCCATTAAACCTTGGTGAAAACATGAATGCTATCAAAAGATAACTCTTTCCAAATACCAAAATCCAAAAATTCTATATACTCATACCATGATATAACCTTCTCCTTATATCAGTCATGAGCTCATGAATACTATCAAACATTTAATTTTCTCCTTATCCCTTCATTATGCACATATCATCGACATTCCAAAAATATTTGAATAACCTTTAATGGATACTGGTACCATTAATCATACACATTCAAGACTCACGGAAATACAACACTGTTACAATCCTTAGATTTCTCTTTATTCCATAGTACCAAGAGATTACGTATACAACATTACACATGATAAACATGTAATCATTACACTACATTCTTAAAACATTCACCGAGCATCAACAAATTTTTTCATCTCACATATCATTTGTAGTCTCTTCATCATCATCAACATAAATACTTCCTATAATACCGTACTGAGTCTCTTCATGAGACTTTCCTTTAGGGAATTGGTATGTATAATTCCCGTACATTCTACATTTAAAACATTTAACCATTGTTGATGTCGTAGCAATACCATTATCCTCAGCCATGGTGTTAACTGAACCTTTTCCTTTGCACTTTCTGGCTTTGTGTCCTTCATTTCCACACCCAAAGCATCTTCCAGTTCCTTTGAAACAATCTCCCTGATTCCTCTTCCCACATGATTTACATGAGAGAAATTGAACTTTCTTTCCTCTATCATCATCATGAAACTCCATCTTTCTCTTATTATATGAGTCGGGAAACATACCAAAGTTGAGATTATTGATAATATTATGAGATTTCTGATTAGGAATAATAATGATGTTTGGACTTCCAAATCCCATTTCATTTGTTTTCTCATGAAGAATATCATTCCATTGTCTATCATATCCTACGTTATCGTGAATCATCCTGTTTGCAGCCATTTTCTCAAACCCAAAAATAATAGTGTGAGAGGAAAAAATGATGATATAGAAAACATCATAGTAAATGGGGAGTACATTGAATATATAACATCTTAGGTTAAATTCTAAGATCGTTACCATAGTTCTAGGACTATATCCTATACGTATACTTATCCTTAGGGACATCCAAAGGCATACCTTAGAAATATCTCTAGGGATCTCACTAACGTTTTCGCATCCTAGTTTCCAAAGGTTGACTAATCCATTCCTCTAATACCAAATGTAGAGACCCTAAGCTTGACGTACATGGACTTTACATTACTTTTGAGGAATACATAATACATAACAAAAAAGACACACAAGGATCGTAATAGTTTAGTGTCTTTGGAAACTCGGAATATAAAAAACTAATCATGTTGAAAGATCTTCAACATCTCCCATAACGATATTCCCCTTTTTGTTTCCTTACCTAAAACCTTTCTTTATTTCTTGGGGAAAATGAAACATAAAAAGGGTGAGCTCAAATGCTCAGTAAGGGAAACATAGAGAACATAAAACAATCCATAAAAATTTAAAAAAAAACTTGAATATGAAATCTAAACATTAAAACCTTGAGCAAATACATAAATCTTGGAAGTACGTAAGGAATATATCATAATGGAACATCAGTCATGATAAAATACCATGGGAATAAAACATGTAATTGTGGAAACCATTCAGCACATGTCATGATTTCTATAGTAGCCAAAGCATTGATGCCAAGACCATCTTAGTGGACAAAGTCCCTTTCTGAATCGAGTGCACTCCTCCTTTCAGTCCTGTAACACTGAACCGGATTAACATACCGTTTCAGCCATGTCTATATCATGAGATATAAAATCTTTACCGAATTAATTGGAGGTAGATATAGGTCCCACCAATCTCAAAATGAAATCATTCTTACTTGTGCCACACAAAAAAACCTACATCATTCATAATAACCCAACGAATAAAATGGGTTTCATAAACATCATCCCATCATCACATAATCCATATAAAATAAATGGATATCATTTCATAAAAATAAATGTGAAACCATGTAAATCATAGAGACATTACACTTGAAACATACACATATGAAATAATTTCATCTTAGATGGAAAATGGTTTTGATAAAACACTTGAAATGAATTCATGATGAAAATATCCTTTCTTCTTCAAAATCAAATTCTTTTCACAAAATATCATGCAATTTTAAATGAAAGAGATTTTGTTGAAAATAGTCATGAAATCTTTTGAAGGAAGCTTCATGAAAATAAGGCTTTATAAAACCGTAAAAATCCGTTCGTGCCGTATAAGTTAAAAATAACATTCTTTTCGTACTTTTGTCAGAAAAGTTAAAAAGTACCTCGTAAAAGAATGATTTCATACATACCATGAAGTAAAAGTCAAAATGGGTAAAAAAGAAATTATACATACATGAAACCATTTTTAGAAAACACGGACATGGATGATAGAAATAACCCCAGTAAATACTTACAAATAAGCAATCTCGGATAAAAATGAGATTTGCAAAATTATCCCTTACCTTATGTCTGATATGCTTCATATGTATCCGAACCTCCTGTATAATGATTTAAATAATGTCATTAACTTATTGTAGAATCATATTCATTGTTATGATATCATATATGGTTCACTTATGACTTTATATTACCCGTTCATTTGTAAATTCCATGTTAAAGAGTGTTTTGGGTAAAATCGTTTCATTTGTCGTCCGTGTTTTGACTTGTAATTATTCATATGACTACATAGATCACGATTAAATAATTACAGAATATAAAACATGTTTTTTATATAATATATATTCATAATATACATATATATAATAGATCGATAAATGGAATGAAATACACTGTTCATGGAGACGGTAGGTCGTACGTACGCATAAACACCGTTTTCGTTTCCTTGTTGAGTTGAATGGAATTAAGTAGATGAAATACATATATACATAAATCCAGTAGCTTTATAATGTCATATATTTCATTATTATTTCTTATATATACTTTATAATCATTCTTAAATGGTTAACATGGAGAATGAATCTCATCACGTCGTGGAGATGGTAGTCCGTACGTACAAACGAGCGATGATATCGTTTCCATTATTATTGAATTGAATTGGAGTGGATGATACAATATATAAGAAACAATATGATGTTATAATAACTATGTATAGTTATTCTTTACACCATTATACCCATCCATGTAAGGTGTTGGTGGAAAAACAGATTACACCACGGCGTGGAGACGGTATTCCGTACATACGCACACGCGGTGATTTTGTTTTCCGTAGGATGGATAGAAGGTTAAATGGGGTTGTTTCATATTTATAATAAAAAATCAGTATATTAGTGATATTGATGTTATTAATTTATAATGAAACAACTAAAGAAGAAGAAGTTGAAGAAGAAATAAGCTTGAAAGAATCGGGAGAAGAAATTACCTCTTCTTGGATACGCCTCTTTGAATCCTCCTCTTAGGGCACTAAGATTGGCCTTTAAAGTAGACCAGAACCTCTAGAATGTTTCTATGGAAGTGGAGAAGATAATTTGGCAGGGGTTAGCCTAGCGTGAAGGCTCAAATTGGTGTGAGGAGGAGAGGGAGGAGGTGCCCTTTTTTAAGGGAGGAGGGGGGCACCTTTGGAATTAATTTATAACAAATCTAACCCCACATAAAAACCTCCAAAAATGAATCATATTCTAAGATTAGATGATATAGAGTTTTAATCTCATAAACCAATCAAATTTAGACATGTTTGGATCTTATTTTAATCCTTATCATTTTGATTTATCCTAATTTAATATATTTAAGTTTATTTGTGGTAATAAAATTCTAAATTTTAAATTATAACAAATAATTACTTATTTGTTGTGAATTTTCCATAATTTTTTACTTTATAACATTATAGACCATATAAATTTTAATTTATAATTTTTAAATTTTTTTTTGATTTTTAAACAATTTTATAATATGTTATTTTTATAAAATAACAATAGTGTCAATTTTGACACTATTCATTTATTTGAATTTAAATAAACTATATACAGAATATATGTTCGAAATAAAAGCTTTAATCGATTCATAAAAGGTCATATGTATCTATAAAATTAGTGGATCACATTAAATAGTTCATATAATATTTATTTTATTATTTTTAAAACCATTTATTTGGTTTATCTCTTAATAAAATAATTACTACAACATTTTTGTATAATTATTTAATATACTTATATGTTGTATAAAAATTAAAAATTAAATCTTATGAAGAAGATAAATATATTACCTTTTATAATAATACTTTTACTCGAATTTATCATCTTAAAATCACAATATTTAAATTGTTATATTTATTAAATTATGAAGATGACAACTTTGGCATCATTTAAAATAATATAATATAAGGCTCATAATCACTTTTATAAGACTCAAAACGGTTATATATTAGTTCATTAGATGCTTATGGTATTGATATACACTAAAAAAAGTTTTTTTCAGGTTTTTGGTCCTTTCAATGGGTATTATTATTTCAATAAAAACTATATTACTGATTTTTCACATAATAAATAATTTCTACATCATTAATGTATCACCATTAATAATAATTATTTAATCTCTAAAATTATAAATAAATTATCATGATGTAGATAATTTTATTAGAATTCTGTAGACTATTCATTTTAGAAGTTTTATGATATTTATCACTAAATTAATATTATTATACTTATAAGATTTAAGAGAGTGACATGTTGTCACTTTCTTTGGTTTTAATAATAATTAAATTATTTTCATGTTAAAAAGACAAAAAAATGAATATAATCCAACCCTTAGGTTATATGTGTCAACTTTTAGCCATCCAATAGGATTTTTACAGGTTTTAGTGTAATTTTATAATCTTATATTTACCCTTAATTACCCGATTAACCTTTAACTATGGTAAATAAAATTTACCGTAGTTACTATTCATAATGCCCAAAAATAAAACGTAGTCTATTAATATAATTTAGACCAACCGATTCCAAATATGGAATCCATTTTTCCAAATTAAATACACAGAAGTTTCAGAAATTAAATTAAAATTAATCCCATTGTCGAAAGAAAACGTGTTTTTGTTTAAAACATTTCAAAAGATTGAATTGATTTAACCTACGAATTCAATGTAAAATCAATGCTAATGACATAAATTATATTAAATGGTAAAAATATATTCTATTTATACATTAAGACCATTAAATTTTATAATTTAACCATATAAATTATTGCGATGAAAAAAATTGTTTTTAATTAAAATATAGTGTGTTTTTACTATTCATCAAAATATGAAAGTTCCCATAATAATATGAAAATTTTATCCAAAGTAAATTTTTATTTCTTGATTCCAAAGAAGAATTTTATTTTGTCAAAATGAACTTATAAACAAGTCAAAAACTAGATTTAATGTGGGTGCGCCATCAAAAGTCGGCAAAACAACATTTTTTGAAAAATACTTATTTTACCCGAAAAATTTATTTTGTTCATATACCATGTTCTAGAAAATGTGTAAGATGAATAATAATGTTATAAAATTCAAAATTTAGTTAATACTATTCATAACGGCTAGTTCATAATAATATTATAATAATATATCGTTGTTTAGTAAAACCCAGTATTGCGTACAACACACGCTATCGAGGAAGGTCGTGATTGCATGTAATGCAAGCCAAGTCAGGGTTGCGTGTTGTGAAAGAATCCTACGTTGTGTCATATAACATAATCCAACAATATTTCATTTATACATTGAATATATATATATATATATACTCAATGTTGCGTAGAATAACTATTATCAAAATTGTGTTTAACACGATCAAAGAATAGTGTTGCGTATACTGCAAGCTAATAGGGTGTTGCGTATAGCGCAAGGTAATCTTGTTGTAGCATACGACACAAGAAATTAATGAAATTAAAAAAATATTTTTCATAATATCTAGGGGTGTTGCATTCTACCCCCCATTAAAATGAATTTCTCCATCGAAATTCGTCAGGGTTATAAATGATTTACTACTCGAATGTTTGTTTAATAGAAACCCACATTGTAAAAAGTAATACCAAAACATGGATTTAAAAACTAAAGTATTAAATGTAACGGTTACCCAAATTTACTCATCATTGGGTTTTCACGTAGGAGAATATAGGTGAAAATATGGATATTGAAGAAAAATCTAACCATCATGTTCTGATGGAGAGTGGTAGATAACATGGTTATGAAAAAAGCCAACAATGACAAAGATATTGATTTGTGATGATATAAGGTAACATCTGATTCATTGGATATAAGGGAACTAGGACAACATTTTTGGTTTTCAAGATCATTTCCCTAAAGTTGATGAATTAAAAGAAATAATTTCATGATTTTGGTACAATCACACTGTTGTTCGTGAATTGAACAATTTCCACTTCATCCCTTAAAGAAATGAAGTTGAATTTGTTATTCGTGATGTGTTAGCAGATCATGTGATGGAATGATGGGTCATTCCATCTCGTTCAAACAAAAGGTTAACAAAAGTTATAAGTCCATCATCTGGTTAGATTAATCGTATGTGGTTCCAAAAATGAACTTATACTTCATATATCATACCGCTTAATGAAATAAAACTAGTTTTTACTAACCAGGGACTTCCTGTAGGCCATTGGTAGGCGATAAAGGTCAGTCGCACTTCGGTTGTGGGTTCGATTCCCACAGCCTTGGCCGACGCGATGGGCTGTCACCCGTCCTGCAGGTCGTCCTTTTTTTAAAACTACATTACTATATTATCCCATCAATAATATCGAAAAAAAGTTATATCCTTAAACAATACTAACTTATGTCCAACATAATCCATTCCAATCTTTAGGCTTATCTAAAATACTTAGGTCCAAGATCATAGTATAAAGAAAATGATTACTTGAAATGTCATCAACCAAGCATGTGAATACTATCATTTATCCCCCATATATCTTGTTGGTCACATTCTAATCATGTGAATACCTTAATCATGTATTCTCTTGAAAAAAGAAGACCCATTAATCCTTGGTGAAAACATGAATTCTATAAAAAGTTAACTCTTTCCACATACCAAAATCCAAAAATTCTATATACTCAAACCATGATATAACCTTCTCCTTATATCAGTCATGAGCTCATTAATACTATCAAACATTTAATTTTCTCCTTATCCCTTCATTATGCTAATATCATCTACATTCCAAAAATATCTGAATAACCTTTCATGGATACTGGTACCATTAATCATACACTTTCAAAACTCAAAGAAATACAACACTGTAACAATACTTAGATGTCTCTTTATTCCATAGTACCATGATATTACTTATACAACATTACACATGATAAACATGTAATCATTACACTACATTTTTAAACCATTGACCGAGCTTCAACAAATTTTTTCATCTCACATATCATTTGTAGTCTCTTCATCATCATCAACATAAATACTTCCCATACGACCGTACTGATTCTCTTCATGAGACATTACCTTAGGGAATTGGTTTGCATAATGCCCGTACATACCACATTTAAAACATTTAACCATTGTGGATGTCGTAGAAATACCATTATCCTCATCCATGGTGTTAACTGATCCTTTTCATTTGCAGTTTCTGGCTTTCGGTCCTTCTTTTCCACACCCAAAGCATCTTCTGGTTCCTTTGAAACAATCTCCCTGATGCCTCATCCCACATGATTTACATGAGGGAAATTGAACATTCTTTCCTCTATGATCATCATGAAACTCCTTCTTTCTCTTATTATCTGAGTCGGGATACTTACCAATGTTGAGATTATTGATCATATTATGATATTGCTGATTATGCGTTATAAGTATGTTTGGACTTCCAAATCCCATTTCATTTGGTTTCTCATGAAGAATGTCATTCCATTTTCTATCATATCCTCCATTATCGTGAATATTCCTGTTTCCAGCCATTTTCTCAAACCCAAAAAGAATAGTGTGAGAGGGAAAAATCATTCTAGAGAAAACAACATATTAAAGGGCGAGTACACTCAATATCTAACATCTTAGGTTAAATTATATGATCTTTATCATAGTTCTAGGACTATATCCTGTTCGTATACTTATCCTTAGGGACATCCCTATACATACCATAGAAATATCTCTAGGGATCTCACTAACGTTTTCGCATCCTAGTTTCCAAAGGTTGACTAAACCTTTCCTCTGATACCAAATGTAGAGACCCTAAGCTTGACGTACATGGACATTACATTACTTTTGCAGAATACTTAATAGATAACAAAAGAGACACAGAAGGATCGTAATAGTTTAGTGTCTTTGGAAACTCGAAATATAAACAACTAATCATGTCGAAATATCTTCAACATCTCCCATAACGATCTTCCCCTTTTTGTTTCCTTAGTAAAAACCTTTCTTTATTTCCTGGGTAAAATAAAACATAAAAATGGTGAGCTCAAATGCTCAGTAAGGTCAACATAGTGAACATTAAACAATCTATATGAATTTTAAAAACAAACTTGAACATGAAATCTAAACATTAAAACCCTGAGCAAATACATATATCTTGGAAGTACGTAAGGCATATATCATAAATGAACATCAATCATGATAAAATAGCATGGGAATAAAACATGTAATTGTGGAAACCATTCAGCACATGTCATGATTTCTATAGTAGCCAAAGCATTGTTGCCAAGATCATCTTAGTGGACAAAGTCCCTTTCTGAATCGAGTTCACTCCTCCTTTCAGTCTTGTAACACTGAACTGGATTAACTTACCATTTCATCCATGTCTATATCATGAGATATAAAATCTTTACCGAATTCATTAGAGTCAGATATAGGTCCCACCAATCTCATAATGAAATCATTCTTACTTGTTCCACAAAAAAAAAACATAAATCATTCATAATAACCCAACGAATAAAATGGGTTTCATAAACATCATCCCATCATCACATAATCCATATAAAAGAAATGGATATCATTTCATAAAAATAAAAGTGAAACCATGTAAATAATAGAGACATTACACTTGAAACATACACATATGAAATAATTTCATCTTAGATGGAAAATGGTTTTGATAAAACACTTGAAATGAATTCATGAGGAAAATATCCTTTATTCTTCAAAATCAATTTCTTTTCACAAAATATCATGCAATTTTAAATGAACGATATTTTTTTGAAAATAGTCATGAAATCTTTTGGAGGAAGCTTCATGAAAATAAGGCTTTATAAAACCGTAAAAATCTGTTTGTGCCGTATAAGTTAAAAATAACATTCTTTTCGTACTATTGTCAGAAAAGTAAAAATGTACCTCGTAAAAGAATGATTTCATACATAACATGTAGTAAAAGTCAAAATGGGTAAAAAGGAAATTATACATACATGAAACCATTTTTAGAAAACAAGGACATGGATGATAGAAAAAACCCTAGTAAATACTTATGAATAAGCAATCTCGGATAAAAATGAGATTTGCAAAATTATCTCGTACCTTATGTCCTATATGATTCGTATGTATCCGAACCTCCTGTATATTGATTTAAATAATGTCATTGACTTATTACAGAATCATATTCATTGTTATGATATCATATATGGTTCACTTATGACTTTAAATTACCCGTTCATTTGTAAATTCCATGTTAAAGAGTGTTTTGGGTAAAATCGTTTCATTTGTCGTCCGTGTTTTGACTTGTAATTATTCATATGATTACTTAGATCACGATTACATAATTACATTATATAAAACATGAATTACATATAATATATATTCAGAATATACATATATATAATAGATCGGTAAATGGAAAGAAATACACCGTTCATGGAGATGGTAGGCCGTACGTATGCTTGAATGTTGTTTTCGTTTCCCTGTAGAGTTGAATGGAATTAAGTAGATGAAATACATGTATACATAAATCCAGTAGCTTTATAATGTCATATATTTCATTATTATTGCTTATATATACATTATAATCATTCTGAAATGGTTAACATGGAGAATGAATCTTATCGCGTCGTGGAGACGGTAGTCCGTACGTACGCACGAGCGATGATATTGTTTCCATAATTATTGAATTTAATTGGAGTGGATGATACAATATATCATAATAAGTATGATGTTATAATAACTATGTATAGTTATTCATTACACCATTATACCCATCCATGTAAGGTGTTGGTGGAAAAACAGATTACACCACGTCATGGAGACGATATTCTGTATGTACGCACGCGCGGTGATTTTGTTTTCCGTAGGATGGATAGAAGGTGAAATGGGGTTGTTTCATTTTTATAATAACAAAAAAGTATATTAGTGATACTCATGTTATTACTTTATAATTAAACAACTAAAGAAGAGTATGTTGAAGAAGAAAGAAGCTTGAAAGAATCGGGAGAAGAAATTACCTATTCTTTGATACGCCTCTTTGAAACCTTCTCTTAGGGCACTATGATTTGTATTTAAAGTATACAAGAACCTCTAGGATTTTTATAGGGAAGTGGATAAGATAATTTTTCAGGGGTTGGCCGAGCATGAAGGCTCAAATTGGTGTGAGGATGAGAGGGAGGAGGTGCCCTTTTATAAGGGAGGATAGGGGCACCTTTGGAATTAATTTATAATAAATCTAACCCCACATAAAAACCACCAAAAATGACTCATATTCAAATATTAGATGATATAGATTTGTAATATCATCAAAAAATCAAATTTAGACATGTTTGGATCTTATTGTAAACCTTATCATTTTGATTTATCCTAATTTAATCTATTTAAGTTTATTTGTGGTAATAAAATTCTAAATTTTAAATTATAACAAATAATTACTTATTTGTTGTGCATTTTCCATAATTGTTTACTTTATAACATTATAGACCATATAAATTGAAATTCATAATTTTTAAATATTTTTGTGATTTTTAAACAATTTTATAATATGTTATTTTTATAAAAAAACAATAGTGTCAATTTTGACACTATTCATTTATTTGAATTTAAATAAAATATATAAAAAAGATATGTTGGAAATGAAAGCTTTAATAGATTCATAAAAGGTCATATGTATCAATAAAATTAGTGTATCACATTAAATACTTCATATAATATTTATTTTATTATTTTTAATACCATTTATTTGGTTTATCTCTTAATAAAATAATTACTACAACATTTTTGTATAATTATTTAATATAATTATATGTTGTATAAAAATTAAAAATAAAATCCTATGATGAAGATAAATCTATTACCTATTATAATAATACTTTTACTCGAATTTATCATCTTAAAATCACAATATTTAAATTTTTATATTTATTAAATTATGAAGGTGACAACTTTGGCATCATTTATAATAAATAATATAAGGGTCATAATCACTTTTATAAGACTCCAAACGGTTATATATTAGTTCATTAGATGATTATGGTATATATATACACTAAAAATAAGTTTTTTTCAGGTTTGTGGGACTTTTAATGGGTATTATTATTTCAATAAAAACTATATTACTGATTATTAACTTAATAAATAATTTCTACATCATTAATGTATCACCGTTAATGATAATTATATAATCTCTAAAATTCTAAATAAATTATCATGATGTAGATAATTTTATTAGAATTCTGTAGACTATTCATTTTAAAAGTTTTATGATGTTTATCACTAAATTAATATTATTATACCCATAAGATTTAAGAGAGTGACATGTTGTCATTTTCGATGGTTTTAATAATAATTAAATTATTTTCAAGTTCAAAACTCCAAAAAATGAATATAATCAAACCCTTAGGTTATATGGGTCGACTTTTAGCCATCAAATAGGAATTTTACAGGTTTTAGTGTAATTTTATAATCTTATATTTACCCTTAATTAACCGATTTACCTTTAACTATGGTAAATAAAATTTACCGTAGTTACTATTCATAATGCCAAAAAATAAAAAAGTATTCTATTATTATAATTTGGACCCACTGATTCCAAATATGGACTACAGTTTTCCAAATTCAATACAAAGAAGTTTCAGAAATTAAATTAAAATTAATCCCGTTGTCGAAAGAAAATGGGTTTTTGTTTAAAACATTTCAAAGGATTGAATTGATTTAACCTACGAATTCATAGTAAAATCAATGCTAATGACATAAATTATATTAAATGGTAAAAATATATTCTATTTATACATTAATACCATTCAATATTATAATTTAACAATAAAAATTATTGCAATGAAAAAATTTGTTTTTAATTAAAATATATTGTGTTTTTACTATTCTTCAAAATATGAAAGTTACCATAATAATATGAAAAATGTATCCAATGTAAATTTTTATTTCATGATTCCAAAGAAGAATTTTATTTTGTTACATTGAACTTATAAACATGTCAAAAACTAAATTTAAAGTCGGTGCGCCATCAAAAGGCGGCAAAACAACATTTTTTGAAAAATACTTATTTTACCCGAAAATTTTATTTTTTTCTTATACCATTTTCTAGAAAATGTGTATGATGAATAATAATGTTATAAAATTCAAAATTTATTTAATACTATTCATAACGGCTAGTTTATAATAATATTATAATAAAATATCATTGTTCAGTAAAACCCCGTATTGCGTACAACACACGCTATCGAGGAAGGTCGCGATTGCGTGTAATGCAAGCCAAGTTAGGCTTGCGTGTTGTGCAAGAATCCTACGTTGTTTCGTATAACATAATCCAACCATATTTCATTTATATATTGAAAATATATATATATATACTCAATGTTGCGTAGAATAACTATTATCAAAATTGTGTGTAACACGATCCAAGAATAGTGTTGCGTATACTGCAGGCTAATATGGTGTTGCGTATAGCGCAAGGTAATCTTGGTGTAGCATATGACACAAGACATTAATGAAATTAAAAGAATATTTTTCATAAAATCTCTGGGTGTTACATTGTAACCCCCTTAAAATGAATTTCACCATCGAAATTCGTCGGAGTTATAAATTATTTACTACTTGAAATTTTGTTTAATAAAAACAGACATCGTAAAAAGTAATACCAAAACATGGATTTAAAAACTAAAGTATTAAATGTAACGGTTACCCAAATTAACTCATCACTGGGTTTCCACATAGGAGAACATAGGTGAAAATATGGGTATGGAAGAAAAATATAACCATCATGTTCTGATGGAGAGTGGTAGAGAACATGTCTATGAAAAATACAACAAACACAAAGATATTGATTTGTGATGATATAAGGTACATCTGATTCATCGGATATAAGGGAACTAGGACAACATTTTTGGTTTTCAAGATCATTTCCCTAAATTTGATGAATTAAAAGAAATAGTTTCATGATTTTGGTACAATTTCACTGTTGTTCGTGAATTGAACAATTTCCACTTCATCCCTTAAATAAATTAAGTTGAATTTTTTATTCGTGATGTGTTAGCAGATCATGTGATAGAATGATGGGTCATTCCATCTTTTTCAATCAATAGGTTAACAAAAGTTATAAGTCCATCTTAAGGTTAGATTAATCGTATATGGTTCCAAAAATGAACTTATACTTCATATATCATACCGCTTAATAAAATAAAACTAGTTTTTACTAACCAGGGACTTCCTGTAGGCCATTGGTAGGTGATAATGGCCAGTCGCACTTCGGTTGTGGGTTCGATTCGCACAGCCTTTTCGGACGCGATGGGCTGTCGCCCGTCCTGCAGGTTATCCTTTTTTTAAAACTACATTAATATATTATCCCATCAATAATATCGAAAAAAAGTTCTATCCTTAATCAATACTAACGTATGTCCAAAATAATCCATTCCAATCATTAGGCTTATCTAAAATACATAGGTCCAAGATCATAGTATAAAGAAAATGATAACTTGAAATGTCATCAACCAAGCATGTGAATACCATCATTTATCCCTCATATTTCTCGTTGGTCACATTCTAACCATGTGAATACCGTAATCATGTATTCTCATGAAAAATGAAGACCCATTAAACCTTGGTGAAAACATGAATGCCATGAAAATTTAACTCGTTCCGCATACCAAAATCCAAAAATTCTATATACTCAAACCATGATATACCCTTCTCCTTATATCAGTCATGAGCTCATGAATACTATCAAACATTTAATTTTCTCCTTATCCCTTCATTATGTGAATATCATCTACATTACAAAAATATCTGAATAACCTTTCATGGATACTGGTACCATTAATCATACACTTTCAAAACTCAAGGAAATACAACACTGTAACAATACTTAGATGTCTCTTTATTCCATAGTACCAGGAGATTACTTATACAACATTACACATGATAAACATGTAATCATTACACTACATTCTTAAACCATTGACCGAGCATCAACAATTTTTTTCATCTCACATATCATTTGTAGTCTCTTAATCATCATCAACATAAATACTTCTCATACGACCATACATATTCTCTTCATGAGACGATCCCTTAGGGCATTGGTTTGCATAATTCCCGTACATTCCACATTTAAAACATTTAACCATTGTTGATGTCGTAGAAATACCATTATCCTCATCCATGGTGTTAACTAAACCTTTTCATTTGCAGTTTCTGGCTTTGTGTCCTTCTTTTCCACACCAAAATCATCTTCCGGTTCCTTTGAAACAATCTCCCTGATGCCTCTTCCCACATGATTTACATGAGGGAAATGGAACTTTCCTTCCTCTATGATCATCATGAAACTCCTTCTTTCTATTATTATCTGAGTCAGGAAACTTACCAAAGTTGAGATTATTGATCATATTATGAGATTGCTGATTATGCATAATAAGGATGTTTGGACTTCCAAATCCCATTTCATTTGGTTTCTCATGAAGAATTTCATTCCATTGTCTATCATATCCTCCATTATAGTGAATCTTCCTGTTTCAAGCCATTTTCTCAGACCTAATAAGAATAGTGTGAGAGGCAAAAATCACGCTAGAGAAAACAACATAGTAAAGGGGGAGTACACTCAATTTCTAACATCTTAGGATAAATTCTAAGATCATTACCGTAGTTCTAGGACTATATCCTATACGTATACTTATCCTTAGGGACATCCCTAGACGTACCTTAGAAATATCCCTAGGGATCTCACTAACGTTTTCGCATCCTAGTTTCCAAAGGTTGACTAAACCATTCCTCTGATACAAAATGTAGAGACCCTAATCTTGACGTACATGGACATTACATTACTTTTGCGGAATACATAATACATAACAAAAAAAGACACACAAGGATTGTAATATTTTAGTGTCTTTGGAAACTCGGAATATAAACAACTAATCATATTGAAAGATCTTAAACGTCTCCCATAACGATCTTCCCCTTTTTGTTTCCTTACCTAAAACCTTTCTTTATTTCCTGGGGAAAATAAAACATAAAAAGGATGAGCTCAAATGCTCAGTAAGGTCAACATAGAGAACATTAAACAATCCATAAGTATTTTAAAAAAAAACTTGAACATGAAATCTAAACATTAAAACCTTGAGAAAATAGATAAATCTTGGAAGTACGTAAGGCATATATCATAAAGGAAAATAAATCATTATAAAATAGAATGGGAATAAAACATGTAATTGTGGAAACCATTCAGAACATGTCATGATTTCCATAGTAGCCAAAGCATTGCTGCCAAGACCATCTTAGTAGAAAAAGTCCCTTTCTGAATCGAGTTCACTCCTCCTTTCAGTCCTGTAACACTGAACCGGATTAACATACCGTTCCAGCCATGTCTATCTGATGAGATATAAAATCATTACCCAATTCATTGGAGGCAGATATAGGTCCCACCCATCTCATAATAAATTCATTCTTACTTGTGCCATAAAAAAACATACCTCATTCATAATAACCCAACGAATAAAATGGGTTTCATAAACATCATCCCATCATCACATAATCCATATAAAATAAATGGATATCATTTCAAAAAAATAAAAGTGAAACCATGTAAATCATAGAGACATTACACTTGAATCATACACATATGAAATAATATAATCTTTCATGGAAAATGGTTTTGATAAAACACTTGAAATGAATTCATGAGGAAAATTTCCTTTCTTCTTCAAAATAAATTTCTTTTCACAAAATGTCATGCAATTCTAAATGAAAGAGATTTTGTTGAAAATAGTCATGAAATCATTTGGAGGAAGCTTCATGAAAATAAGGATTTATAAAACCGTAAAAATCTGTTCATGCCATATACGTTAAAAATAACATTCTTTTCGTACTTTTGTCAGAAAAGTAAAAAAGTACCTCGTAAAAGAATGATTTCATACATACCGTGTAGTAAAAGTCAAAATGGGTAAAAAGGAAATTATACATAAATTAATCCATTTTTAGAAAACACGGACATGGATGATAGAAATAACCCCTGTAAATACTAACTAATAAGCAAACTCGGATAAAAATGAGATTTGCAAAATTATCCCTTACCTTATGTCTGATATGCTTCGTATGTATCCAACCCTCCTGTATAATGATTTAAATAATGTCATTGACTTATTACAGAATCATATTCATTGTTATGATATCATAAATGCTTCACTTATGACTTTATATTACCCATTTATTTGTAAATTCCATGTTAAGGAGTGTTTTGGGTAAAATCGTTTCATTTGACCTCCGTGTTTTGACTTGTAATTATTCATATGATTATATAGATCACGATTACATAATTCCACAATATAAAACATGAATTATATATAATATGTATTCAGAATATACATTAATATAATAGATCTATAAATGTAAATAAATACACCGTTCATGGAGACGGTAGGCCGTACGTACACATGAAGTTTAATTTGTTATTCGTGATGTGTTAGCAGATCATGTGATAGAATGATGGGTCATTCCATCTCTTTCAAAAAAAAATGTTAAAAAAGTTATAAGTACATCTTATGGTTAGATTAATCGTATATGGTTCCAAAAATGAACTTATACTTCATATATCATACCGCTTAATAAAATAAAACTAGTTTTTACTAACCAGGGACTTGCTGTAGTCCATTGGTAGGCTATAAAGGCCAGTCGCACTTCGGTTGTGGGTTTGATTCCCACAGCATTGTCCGACGCGAGGGGATGTCGCCCGTCCTGAAGGTTGTCTTTTTTTAAAACTACATTACTATATTATCCCATCAATAATATCGAAAAATAGTTCTATCCTTAAACAATACTAACTTATGTCCAACATAATCAATTCCAATCTTTAGGCTTATCTAAAATACTAAGGTCCAATATCATAGTATAATGAAAATGATTACTTGAAATGTCATCAACCAAGCATGTGAATACCATCATTTATCCCTCATATATCATGTTGGTCACATTCTAATCATGTGAATACCTTAATCATGTATTCTCTTGAAAAATGAAGACCCATTAAACCTTGGTGAAAACATAAATGCTATTAAAAGTTAACTCTTTCCACATACCAAAATCCAAAAATTCTATATACTCAAACTATGATATAACCTTCTCCATATATCATTCATTAGCTCATGAATACTATCAAACATTTAATTTTTTCCTTATCCCTTCATTATGCGAATATCATATACATACCAAAAATATCTGAATAACCTTTCTTGGATACTGGTACCATTAATCATACACTTTCAAAACTCAAGGAAATATAACACTGTAACAGTACTTAAATGTCTCTTTATTCCATAGTACCATGAGATTACTTATACAACATTACACATGATAAACATGTAATCATTACACTACATTCTTAAACCATTGACCGAGCTTCAAAATTTTTTTCATCTCACATATCATTTGTTGCCTCTTCATCATCATCAACATAAATACTTACCATACGACCGTACTGATTCCCTTCATGAGACGTTCCCTTAGGGCATTGGTTTGCATAATGCCTGTACATTCCACATTTAAAACATTTAACCATTGTTGATGTCGTAGAAATACCATTATCCTCATCCATGGTGTTAACTGAACCTTTTCATTTGCACTTTCTGGCATTGTGTCCTTCTTTTCCACACCCAAAGCATCTTCCAGTTCCTTTGAAACAATCTCCCTAATGCCTTTTCCCACATGATTTACATGAGGGAAATTGAACTTTCTTTCCTCTATGATCATCCTGAAACTCCTTCTTTCTCTTATTATCTTAGTCAGGAAACTTACCAATGTTCAGATTATTGATCATATTATGAGATTGCTGATTATGCATAATAACAATGTTTGGACTTCCAAATCCCATTTCTTTTGGTTTCTCATGAATAATGTCATTCCATTGTCCATCATATCCTCCATTATCGTGAATCTTCCTGTTTCCAGCCATTTTCTCAAACACAAAAAAAATAGTGTGAGAGGAAAAAATCATGCTAGAGAAAACAACATAGTAAAGGGGGAGTACACTCAATATCTAACATCTTAGGTTAAATTCTAAGATCGTTACCGTAGTTCTAGGACTATATCCTATACGTATACTTATCCTTAGGGACATCCCTAGAAATACCTTAGAAATATCACTAGGAATCTCACTAACGTTTTCGCATCCTAGTTTCCAAAGGTTGACTAAACCATTCCTCTGATACCAAATGTAGAGACCCAAAGCATGACGTACATGGACATTACATTACTTTTGCGGAATACTTACTACATAACAAAAAAGACACAAAAGTATCATAATAGTTTAGTGTCTTTGGAAACTCAGAATATAAACAACTAATCATGTTGAAAGATCTTCAACATCTCCTATAACGATATTCCCCTTTTAGTTTCCTTACCTAAAACCTTTCTTTATTTCTTGGGGAAAATAAAACATAAAAATGGTGAGCTCAAATGCTCAGTAAGGTCAACATAGAGAACATTAAACAATCTATAAGCATTTAAAAAGAACTTGAACATGAAATATAATCATTAAAACCTTGAGCAAGTACATAAATATTGGAAGTACGTAAGGCATATATCATAGAGGTTCATCAATCATGATAAAATAGCATTGGAATAAAACATGTAATTGTGGCAACCATTCACCACATGTCATGATTTCCATAGTAGCCAAAGCATTTCTGCCAAGACCATCTTAGTGGACAAAGTCCCTTTCTGAGTCGAGTTCACTCCTCCATTCAGTCCTGTAACACTGAACCAGATTAACTTACCGTTCCAGCCATGTCTATCTCATGAGATATAAAATCATTACCCAATTCATTGGAGGCAGATATAGGTCTCACCCATCTCATAATAAAATCATTATTACTTGTGCCACAAAAAAACATACATCATTCCTAATAACCCAACGAATAAAATGGGTTTCATAAACATCATCCCATCATCACATAATCCATATAAAATAAATGGATATCATTTCATAAAAATAAAAGTGAAACCATGTAAATCATAGAGACATTACACTTGAAACATACACATATAAAATAATTTCATCTTTGATGGAAAATGGTTTTGATAAAACACTTGAAATGAATTCATGAGGAAAATTTCCTTTCTTCTTCAAAATCAATTTCATTTCACAAAATATCATGAAATTTTAAATCAAATAGATTTTTTTGAAAATAGTCATGAAATATTTTGGAGTAAGCTTCATGAAAATAAGTCTTTATAAAACCATAAAATTCCGTTCGTGCCGTATAAGTTAAAAATAACATTCTTTTCGTACTTTTGTCAGAAAATTCAAAAAGTACCTCGTAAAAGAATGATTTCATACATACCATGTAGTAAAAGTCAAAATGGGTAAAAAGGAAATTATACATACATGAAACCATTGTTATAAAACAAGGACATGGATGATATAAATAACCCCAGTAAATACTTACGAATAAGCAATCTCAGATAAAAATGAGATTTGCAAAATTATCCCTTACCTTATGTCTGATATGCTTCGTATGTATCTGAAACTACTGTATAATGATTTAAATAATGTCATTGATTTATTACAAAATAATATGCATTGTTATGATATCATATATGGTTCACTTATGACTTTATATTACCCATTCATTTGTAAATTCAATGTTAAGGAGTGTTTTGGGTAAAATCGTTTCATTTGTCGTCCGTGTTTTGACTTGTAATTATTCATATGATTACTTAGATCATGATTACATAATTCCAGAATATAAAACATGAATTATATATAATATGTATTCAGAATATACATATATATAATAGATCTATAAATGGAAAGAAATACACCGTTCATGGAGACGGTAGGCCGTACGTACGCATGAATGTTGTTTTCGTTTCCATGTTGAGTTGAATGGAATTAAGTTGATGACATACATATATGAATAAATCCAGTAGATTTATAATTTCATATATTTCATTATTATTTCTTATATATACTTTATAATCATTCTGAAATGGTTAACATGGAGAATGAATCTCATCGCTTTGTGGAGACGGTAGTCCGTACGTACGCACGAGCGATGATATCGTTTCCATAATTATTGAATTGAATTGGAGTGGATGATAAAATATATCATAATCAGTATGATGTTATAATAACTATTTATAGTTATTCTTTACACCATTATACCATCCATGTAAGGTGTTGGTGGAAAAACAGATTACACCACGGCGTGGAGATGGTATTCCGTACGTACGCACGCGCGGTGATTTTGTTTTCCGTAGGATGGATAGAAGATGAAATGGGGTTGTTTCATTTTAATAATAACAAATAAGTATATTAGTGATACTGATGTTATTACTTTATAATTAAACAACTAAAGAAGAATAAGTTGAAGAAGAATGAAGCTTGAATGAATCGGGAGAAGAAATTACCTCTTATCTGATACGCCTCTTTGAAACCTCCTCTTAGGGCACTATGATTGGTATTTAAAGTAGACCATAACCTCTATGATGTTTCTAGGGAAGTGGAGAAGATAATTTGGCATGGTTTGGCCGAGCTTGAATGCTCAAATTGGTGTGAGGAGGAGAGGGAGGAGGTTCCCTTTTATTAGGGAGGAGAGGGGCACCTTTGGAATTAATTTATAATAAATCTAACCCCACATAAAAACCACCAAAAATGACTCATATTCTAAGATTAGATGAGATAGAGTTTTAATATCATCAACAAATCAAATTTACACTTGTTTGGATCTTATTTTAAACCATATCATTTTGATTTATCCTTATTTAATATATTTATGTTTATTTGTGGTAATAAAATTCTAAATTTTAAATTATTACAAATAATTATTTATTTGTTGTGAATTTTCCATAATTGATTATTTTATAACATTATAGACCATATAAATTTAAATTTATTATTTTTAAATATTTTTGTGATTTTTAAACAATTTTATAATATGTTATTTTTATAAAATAACAATAGTGTCAATTTTGACACTATTCATTTATTTGAATTTAAATATAATATATACACATGATATGTTGGAAATAAAAGCTTTAATAGATTAATAAAAGGTTATATGTATCTATAAAATTAGTGGATCACATTAAATAGTTCATATAATATTTATTTTATTATATTTAAAACCATTTATTTGGTTTATCTCTTAATATAATAATTACTACAACATTTTTTATAATTATTTAATATAATTAAATGTTGTATAAAAATTAAAAAAAATTACTATGATGAATTTAATTCTTTTACCTCTTATAATAATACTTTTATTCGAATTTATAATCTTAAAATCACAATATTTAAATTGTAATATTTATTAAATTATGAAGGTGACAACTTTGGCATCATTTAAAATAAAATACTATAAGGGTCATAATCGCTTTTATAAGACACCAAACGGTTATATATTAGTTCATTAGATGCTTATGGTATAGATATACACTAAAAATAAGTTTTTGTCTGGTTTGTGGGTCTTTTATTGGGTATTATTATTTCAATAAAAACTATATTACTGATTTTTCACTTAATAAATAATTTCTACATCAATAATGTATCACCATTAATGATAATTATTTAATCTCTAAAATTCAAAATAAATTATCATGATGTAGATAATTTTATTATAATTCTTGTAGACTATTAATTTTAGAAGTTTTATGATGTTTATCACTAAATTAATATTATTATACTTATAATATTTAAGAGAGTGACATGTTGTCACTTTCTTTGGATTTAATAATAATTAAATTAGTTTCATGTTCAGATGTCCAAAAAATGAATATAATCCAACCCTTAGGTTATATGGGTCAACGTTATCCATCCAATAAGATTTTTACAGGTTTTAGTGATATTTTATAATCTTATATTTACCCATAATTACCCGATTTACCTTTAACTATGGTTAATAAAATTTACCGTAGTTACTATTCATAATGCCCAAAAATAAAAAGTAGTCTATTAATATAATTTGGAACCACTAATTCCAAATATGGAATCCATTTTTTCAAATTCAATACACAGATGTTTCAGAAATTAAATTAAAATTAATCCCGTTGTCGAAAGAAAACGGGTTTTTGTTTGAAACATTTGAAAAGATTGAATTGATTTAACCTACGAATTCAAAGTAAAATCAGTGATAATGACATAAATTATATTAAATGGTAAAAATATATTCTATATATACATTAAGACCATTAAATATTATAATTTAACCATATAAATTATTGAGATGAAAAAAATGGGTTTTAATTAAAATATAGTTTGTTTTTACTATTTATCAAAATATGAAAGTTTCCATAATAATATGACTAATTTATCCAAAGTAAATTTTTGTTTATTGATTCCAAAAAAGAATTATTTTTTGTCAAATTGAACTTATAAACATGTCAAAAACAAGACTTAAAGTGGGTGCGCCATCAAAAGGCGGCAAAACATCATTTTTTGAAAAATACTTATTTTACCTGAAAAATTTATTTTGTTCTTATACCATGTTCTAGAAAATGTGTAAGATGAATAGTAATGTTATAAAATTAAAAATATATTTAATAGTATTCATAACGGCTAGTTCATAATAATATTATAATAATATATCGTTGTTTAGTAAAACCCGGTATTGCGTACAACACACGCTATCGAGGAAGGTCGTGATTGCGTGTAATGCAAGCCAAGTCAGGGTTGCGTGTTGTGAAAGAATCTACGTTGTTTCGTATAACATAAGCCAACCATATTTCATTTATACATTGAATATATATATATATACTCAATGTTGCGTAGAATAACTATTATTAAAATTGTGTGTAACACGATCCAAGAATAGTGTTGCGTATACTGCAAACTAATATGGTGTTGCATATAGCGGAAGGTAATCTTGGTGTAGAATACGACACAAGACATTAATGAAATTAAAAGAATATTTTTCATAAAATCTGGGGGTGTTACATTCTACCCCCCTTAAGATGAATTTCTCCCTCAAAATTCTTTGGGGTTATAAATGATTTACTACTCGATAGTTTGTTTAATAGAGACCCACATCGTAAAAAGGAATACCAAAACATGGATTTAAAAACTAAAGTATTAAATGTAACGGTCACCCAAATTAACTCATCATTGGGTTTCCACGTAGGAGAACAAAGGTGAAAATATGGATATGGAAAAAAAATCTAACCATCATGTTCTGATGCAGAGTGGTAGAGAACATGGCTATGAAAAAGCCAACAATCACAAAGATATTGATTTGTGATGATATAAGGTACCTTCTGATTCATCGTATATAAGGGAACTAGGACAACATTTTTGGTTTTCATGATCATTTCCCTAAATTTGATGAATTAAAAGAAATACTTGCATGATTTCGGTACAATATCACTGTTGTTCGTGAATTGAACAATTTCCACTTCATCCCATAAAGAAATGAAGTTGAAATTGTCATTCATGATGTGTTAGCAGATCATGTGATAAAATGATGGTTCATTCCATATCTTTCAAACAAAAGGTTAACAAAAGTTATAAGTCCATATTATGGTTAGATTAATCGTATATGGTTCCAAAAATGAACATATACTTCATATATCATACCGCTTAATAAAATAAAACTAAGTTTTACTAACCAGGGACTTCCTGTAGGCCATTGGTAGGTGATAAAGGCCAGTCGCACTTAGGTTGTGGGTTCGATTCCCACAACCTTGTCCGACGCGATGGGATGTCGCCCGTCCTGCACGTTGTCCTTTTTTTAAAACTACATTACTATATTATTCCATCAATAATATCGAAAAAAAGTTCTATCCTTAAACAATAATAACTTATGTCCAACATAATCCATTCCAATCTTTAGTCTTATCTAAAATACTTAGGTCCAGGATCATAGTATAAAGAAAATGATTACTTGAAATGTCATCAACCAAGCATGAAAATACCATCATTTATCCCCCATATATCTTGTTGGTCACATTATAATCATGTGAATACCTTAATCATGTATTCTCTTAAAAAATGATGACCCATTAAACCTTGGTGAAAACATGAAGGCAATCAAAAGTTAACTCTTTCCACATACCAAAATCCAAAAATTCTATATACTCAAACCATGATATAACCTTTTTATTATATCAGTCATGATCTCATGAATACTATCAAACATTTAATTTTCTCGTTATCCCTTAATTATGTGAATATCATCTACATTCCAAAAATATCTGAATAACCTTTCATGGATACTGGTACCATTAATCATACACATTCAAAACTCAAGGAAATACAACACTGTAACAATATTTAGATGTCTCTTTATTCCATAGTACCATGAGATTACTTATACAACATTACACATGATAAACATGTAATCATTACACTACATTCTTAAACCATTGACCGAGCTTCAACAATTTTTTTCAACTCACATATCATTTGTAGTCTCTTCATCATCATCAACATAAATACTTCCTATATGACCATACTGATTCTCTTCATCAGACTTTCCCTTAGGGCATTGGTTTGCATAATGCCTGTACATTACACATTTAAAACATTTAACCATTGTTGATGTCGTAGCAATACCATTATCCTCGTCCATGGTGTTAACTTAACCTTTTCATTTGCACTTTCTGGATTTGTTTCCTTCTTTTCCACACCCAAAGCATCTTCCAGTTCCATGGAAAGAACCTCCCTGATGCCTCTTCCCACATGATTTACATGAGGGAAATTGAACTTTCTTTACTCTATGACCATCATGAAACTCCATCTTTCTCTTATTATATGAGTCGGGAAACTTTCCAATGTTGAGATTATTGATCATATTATGAGATTGCTGATTATGCATAATAAGGATGTTTGGACTTCCAAATCGCATTTCATTTGGTTTGTCATGAAGAATTTCATTCCATTGTCTATCATATCCTCCATTATCTTGAATCTTCCTATTTCCAGCCATTTTCTCAAACCCAAAAAGAATAGTGTGAGAGGCAAAAATCATGCAAGAGAAAACAACATAGTAAAGGGGGAGTACACTCAATATCTAACATCTTAGGTTAAATTCTATGATCAATACCATAGTTATAGAACTATATCCTGTTCGTATAGTTATCCTTTTGTACATCACTAGACATACCTTAGAAATATATCTAGGGATCTCACTAATGTTTTCGCATCCTAGTTTCCAAAGGTTGAGTAAACCTTTCCTCTGATACCAAATGTAGAGACCCTAAGCATGACGTACATGGACATTACATTACTTTTGCTGAATACTTAATACATAACAAAAAAGACACACAAGGATCGTAATAGTTTAGTGTCTTTGGAAACTCAGAATATAAACAACTAATCATGTTGAAAGATCTTCAACAATTCCCATAACGATCTTCCCATTTTTGTTTCCTTACCTAAAACCTTTCTTTATTTCCTGGGGAAAATAAAACATAAAAAGGGTGAGCTCAAATGCTCAGTAAGGTCAACATAGAGAACATTAAACAATCCATAAACATTTTAAAAAAACTTGAACAAGAAATCTAAACATTAAAACCTTGAGCAAATACATAAATCTTGGAAGTACATAAGGCATATATCATAAAGGAACGTCAATCATGATAAAATAGCATTGGAATAAAACATGTAATTGTGGAAACCATTCAGCACATGTCATGATTTCCATAGTAGCCAAAGCATTGCTGCCATGACCATCTTAGTGGACAAAGTCCCTTTCTGGATCGAGTTCACTCCTCCTTTCAGTCCTGTAACACTGAACCGGATTAACTTACCGTTCCAGCCATGTCTATCTCATGAGATATAAAATCATTACCCAATTCATTGAAGGCAGATATAGGTTCCACCCATCTTATAATGAAATCATTCTTACTTGTGCCACAAAAAAACATACATCATTCATAATAACCCAACGAATAAAATGGGTTTCATAAACATCATCCCATCATCACATAATCCATATAAAATAAATGGATATCATTTCATAAAAATAAAATTGAAACAAAGTAAATCATTGACACATTACACTTGAAACATACACATATGAAATAATTTCATCTTAGATGGAAAATGGTTTTGATAAAACACTTGAAATGAATTCATGAGGAAAATATTATTTCTTCTTCAAAATCAATTTCTTTTCAAAAAATGTCATGCAATTATAAATGAAAGAGATTTTTTTGAAAATAGTCATGAAATCTTTTGGAGGAAGCTTCGTGAAAATAAGGCTTTATAAAACCGTAAAAATCTGTTTGTGTCGTATAAGTTAAAAATAACATTCTTTTCGTACTTTTGTCAGAAAAGTCAAAAAGTACCACGTAAAAGAAAGATTTAATACATTCCATGTAGTACAAGTAAAAATGGGTAAAAAGGAAATTATACATACATGAAACCATTTTTATAAAACACGGACATGGATGATAGAAATAACCCAAGTAAATACTTACGAATAACCAATATCGGATAAAAATGAGATTTGTAAAATTATCCCTTACCTTATGTCTGATATGCTTCGTATGTATCCGAACCTCCTGTATAATGATTTAAATAATGTCATTGACTTATTAAAAAATCATATTCATTGTTATTATATAATATATGGTTCACATATGACTTTATATTACCCGTTCATTTGTAAATTCCATGTTAAAGAGTGTTTTGGGTAAAATCGTTTCATTTGTCATCCGTGTTTTGACTTGTAATTATTCATATGATTACTTAGATCACGATTACATAATTCCAGAATATAAAACATGATTTATATATAATATATATTCAGAGTATACATATATATAATAGATCGATAAATGGGAAGAAACACACCATTCATGGAGACGGTAGGCCATTCGTACGCATGAACACTGTTTTCGTTTCCTTGTTGAGTTGAATGGAATTAAGTAGATGACATACATATATACATAAATCCAGTAGCTTTATAATGTCATATATTTCATTATTATTGCTTATATATACTTTATAATCATTCTTAAATGGTTAACATGGAGAATGAACCTCATCGCGTCGTGGAGACGGTAGTCCGTACATACACACGAGTGATGATATTGTTTCCATATTTATTGAATTGAATTGGAGTGGATGATACAATATATAAGAATCAGTATGATGTTATAATAAATATGTATAGTTATTCATTACACCATTATACCCATCCATGTAAGGTGTTGGTGGAAAAACATATTACACCACGGCGTGGAGACGGTATTCCGTACGCACGCACGCGCGGTGATTTTGTTTTCCGTAGGATGGATAGAAGGTTAAATGGGGTTGTTTAATTTTTATAATAAAAAATCAGTATATTAGTGATATTTATGTTATTAATTTATAGTGAAACAACTAATGAAGAAGAAGTTGAAGAAGAAATAAGCTTGAAAGAATCGGGAGAAGAAATTACCTCTTCTTTGATACGCCTCTTTGAAACCTCCTCTTAGGGCACTAAGATTGGTCATTAAAGTAGACCAGAACCTCTAGGATGTTTCTATGGAAGTGTAGAAGATAACTATGCAGGGTTTGGCCTAGCTTGAAGTCTCAAATTGGTGTGAGGAGGAGAGGTAAGAGGTTCCCTTTTATAAGGGAGGAGAGGGGCACCTTTGGAATTAATTTATAACAAATCTAACCCCACATAAAAACCTCCAAAAATTACTCATATTCAAAGATTAGATGAGATAGAGTTGTAATCCCATCAAACAATAACATTTAGACATGTTTGGATCTTATTTTAAACCTTATAATTTTGATTTATCCTAATTTAATCTATTTATGTTTATTAAATTATGAAGGTGACAACTTTGGCATCATTTAAAATAATATAATATAAGGGTCATAATCACTTTTATAAGACATAAAATGGTTATATATTAGTTCATTAGATGATTATGGTACAGATATACACTAAAAAGAAGTTTTTGTCAGGTTTGTGGGCCTTTTATTGTGTATTATTATTTCAATAAAAACTATATTACTAATTTTTCACTTAATAAATAATTTCTACATCATTAATGTATCGCCATTAATGATAATTATTTAATCTCTAAAATTATAAATAAATTATCATGATGTAGATAATTTTATTATAATTCTGTAGACTATTAATTTTAGATGTTTTATGATGTTTATCACTAAATTAATATTATTATACTAATAATATTTAAGAGAGTGACATGTTGCCACTTTCTTTGGTTTTAATAATAATTAAATTATTTTCATGTTCAAAAGTCCAAAAATGAATATAATCCAACCCTTAGGTTATATGGGTAAACTTTTAGCCATCCAATATGATTTTGATAGGTTTTAGTGAAATTTTATAATCTTATATTTAACCTTAATTACCTGATTTATCTTTAACTATGGTAAATAAAATTTACCGTAGTTACTATTCATAATGCCCAAAAATAAAAAGTAGTATATTAATATAATTTGGACCCACTGATTCCAAATATGGAATCCATTTTTTCAAATTCAATACACATAAGTTTCAGAAATTAAATTAAAATTAATCTCGTTGTCGAAAGAAAACGGGTATTTTTTTAAAACATTTGAAAAGATTGAATTGATTTAACCTACGAATTCAGAGTAAAATCAATGCTAATGAAATACATTATATTAAATGGTAAAAATATATTCTATTTATACATTAAGATCATTAAATATTATAATTTAACCATATAAATTATTGTGATGAAAAAAATGGTTTTTAATTAAAATATAGTGTGTTTTTACTATTCATCGAAATATGAAAGTTACCATAATAATATGAAAAATTTATCCAAAGTAAATTTTTATTTCTTGATTCAAAAGAAGAATTTTATTTTTTCAAATTTATCTTATAAACATGTCAAAAACTAGATTTAATGTGGGTGCGCCATCAAAAGGTGGAAAAACAACATTTTTTGAAAAATACTTATTTTACCCGAAATATTTATTTTGTTCTTATACCATGATCTAGAAAATGTGTAAGATGAATAATAATGTTATAAAATTCAAAATATAGTTAATACTATTCATAACGTCTAGTTCATAATAATATTATAATAATATATCGTTGTTTAGTAAAACCCGGTATTGCGTACAACACATGCTATCGAGGAAGGTCGTGATTGCGTGTAATGCAAGCCAAGTCAGGGTTGCGTGTTGTGCAAGAATCCTACATTGTTTCATATAACATAATCCAACCATATTTCATTTATACATTGAATATATATATATATATACTCAATGTTGCGTAGAATAACTACTATCAAAATTGTGTGTAACACGATCCAAGAACAGTGTTGCGTATACTGCAAGCTAATACGGTGTTGCGTATAGCACAAGGTAATCGTGGTGTAGCATACGACACAAGACATTAATGAAATTAAAAGAATATTTTTCATAAAATCTCTGGGTGTTACATTCTACCCCACTTAAAATGTATTTCTCCCTCAAAATTGGTCGGGGTTATAAATGATTTACTACTCGAAAGTTTGTTTAATAGAGACTCACATCGTAAAAAGGAATACCAAAACAAGGATTTAAAAACTAAAGTATTAAATATAACGGTTACTCAAATTAACTCATCATTGGGTTTCCACGTAGGAGAACATTTGTGATGATATAAGGTACCATATGATTCACCGGATATAAGGGAACTAGGACAATATTTTAGGTTTTCAAGATCATTTCCCTAAATTTGATGAATTAAAAGAAATACTTGCATGATTTTGGTACAATCTCACTGTTGTTCGTGAATTGAACAATTTCCACTTCATCCCTTAAAGAAATGAAGTTGAATTTGTTATTCATGATGTGTTAGCAGATCATGTGATAGAATGATGGGTCATTCCATATCTTTCTAACAAAAGGTTAACAAAAGTTATAAGTCCATCTTATGGTTAGACTAATCGTATATGGTTGCAAAAATGAACTTATACTTTATATATCATACCGCTTAATAAAATAAAACTAGGTTTTACAAACCAGGGACATCCTGTAGGCCATTGGTAGGCGATAAAGGCCAGTCGCACTTCAGTTGTGGGTTCGATTCCCACAACCTTGTCCGACGCGATGGGCTGTCGCCCGTCCTGCAGGTTGTCCTTTTTTTAAAACTACATTACCATATTATCCCATCAATAATATCGAAAAAAGGTCTATCCTTAAACAATACTAACTTATGTCCAACATAATCCATTCCAATCTTTAGGCTTATCTAAAATACATAGGTCCAAGATCATAGTATAAAGAAAATGATTACTTGAAATGTCATCAACCAAGCATGCTAATACCATCATTTATCCCCCATATATCTTGGAGGTCACATTATAATCATGCGAATACCTTAATCATGCATTCTCTTGAAAAATGAAGACCCATTAAACCATGGTGAAAACATGAATGTTATCAAAAGTTAACTCTTTCCACATACCAAAATCCAAAAATTCTATATACTCAAACCATGATATAACCTTCTTCTTATATCAGTCATGAGCTCATGAATACTATCAAACATTTAATTTTCTCCTTATCCCTTCATTATTCGAATATCATCTACATTCCAAATATATATGAATAACCTTTCATGGATACTGGTACCATTAATCATACACTTTCAAAACTCAAGGAAATACAAAACTGTAACAATACTTAGAAGTCTCTTTATTCCATAGTACCATGAGATTACTTATACAACATTACACATGATAAAAATGTAATAATTACACTACATTCTTAAACCATTGACCGAGCTTCAACAATTTTTTTCATCTCACATATCATTTTTAGTCTCTTCATCATCATCAACATAAATACTTCTCATACGACCGTACTAATTCTCTTCATCAGAATTTCCCTTAGGGAATTGGTTTGCATAATGCCCGTACATTCCACATTTAAAACATTTAACCATTGTTGATGTCGTAGCAATACCATTATCCTCATCCATGGTGTTAACTGAACCTTTTCATTTGCACATTCTGACTTTGTGTCCTTCTTTTCCACACCCAAAGCATCTTCCAATTCCTTGGAAACAATCTCCCTGATTCCTCTTCCCACATTATTTACATGATAGAAATTGAACTTTCATTCCTCTATGATCATCATGAAACTCCTTCTTTCTCTTATTATCTGAGTCGGGAAACATACCAAAGTTGAGATTATTGATCATATTATGAGATTGCTGATTATGCATAATAAGGATGTTTGGACTTCCAAATACCATTTCATTTGCTTTCTCATGAATAATGGCATTCCATTGTCTATCATATCCTCCATTATCGTGAATCTTCCTGTTTCCTGCCATTTTCTCAAACCCAAAAAGAATAGTGTGAGAGGAAAAAATCATGAAAGAGAAAACAACATAGTAAAGGGGGAGTACACTCAATATCTAACATCTTAGGTTAAATTCTAAGATCGTTACCGTAGTTCTAGGACTATATCCTATACGTATACTTATCCTTAGGGACATCACTAGACATACCTTAGAAATATCTCTAGGGATCTCACTAACGTTTTCGCATCCTAGTTTCCAAAGGTTGACTAATCATTTCCTCTGATTCCAAATGTAGAGACCCTAAGCTTGACGTACATGGAAATTACATTACTTTTGCGGAATACTTAATACATAACAAAAAATACACAAAAGGATCGTAATAATTTAGTGTCTTTGGAAACTCAGAATATAAACAATTAATCATGTTGAATGATCTTAAACATTTCCCATAACGATCTTCCCCTATTTGTTTCCTTACCTAAAACATTTCTTTATTTCCTAGGGAAAATAAAACATAAAAATGGTGAGCTCAAATGCTCAGTAAGGTCAATATAGAGAACGTTAAACAATCCATAAACATTTAAAAAAAACTTGTACATGAAATCTAAACATTAAAACCTTGAGAAAATACATAAATCTTGGAAGTACGTAAGGAATATATCATAAAGGAACATCAATCATGATAAAATAGAATGGGAATAAAACATGTAATTATGGAAACCATTCAGCACATGTCCTTATTTCTATAGTAGCCAAAGCATTGCTGCCATGACCATCTTAGTGGACAAAGTTCCATTCTGAATCGAGTTCACTCCTCCTTTCAGTCCTGTAACACTGAACCAGATTAACTTACAGTTCCAGCCATGTCTATCTCATGAGATATAAAATCTTTACCCAAATCATTGAAGGCAGATATAGGTCCCACCCATCTCATAATGAAATCATTCTTACTTTTGCCACAATAAAAACATACATCATTCATAATAACCCAACGAATAAAATGGGTTTCATAAACATCATCCCATCATCACATAATCCATATAAAATAAATGGATATCATTTAATAAAAATAAAAGTGAAACCATGTAAATCATAGAGACATTACACTTGAAACATAAACATATGAAATAATTTCATCTTAGATGGAAAATCGTTTTGATAAAACACTTGAAATGAATTCATGAGGAAAATATCCTTTCTTCTTCAAAATAAATTTCTTTTCACAAAATGTCATGCAATTTTAAATGAAAGAGATTTTGTTGAAAATAGTCATGAAATCTTTTAAAGGAATCTTCATGAAAATAATGCCTTATAAAACCGTAAAAATATGTTCGTTCCGTATAAGTTAAAAATAACATTCTTCACGTACTTTTGTCAGAAAAGTCAAAAAGTACCTCGTAAAAGAATGATTTCATACATACCATGTAGTAAAATTCAAAATGGGTAAAAAGGAAATTATACCTACATGAAACCATTTTTAGAAAACACTGACATGGATGATAGAAATAACCCCAGTAAAACCCGGTATTGCGTACAACACACGCTATCGAGGAAGGTCACGATTGTGTGTAATGCAAGCCAAGTCAGGGTTGCGTGTTGTGCAGGAATCCTACGTTGTTTCTTATAACATAATCCAACCATATTTCATTTATACATTGAATATATATATATATATATATATATACTCAATGTTACGTAGAATAACTATTATCAAAATTGTGTGTAACACGATCCAAGAATAGTGTTGAGTATACTGCAAGCTAATACGGTGTTGCGTATAGCGCAAGGTAATCTTGGTGCAGCATAAGACACAAGACATTAATGACATTAAAAGAATATTTTTCATAAAATCTCGGGGTGTTACATTCTATCCCCCTTAAAATGAATTTCTCCCATGAAATTCGTCGGGGTTATAAATGATTTACTACTCGAAAGATTGTATAATAGAAACCCACATCGTAAAAAGGAATACCAAAACATGGATTTAAAAACTAAAGTATTAAATTTAATGGTTACCCAAATTAACTCATCACTGGGTTTCCACGTAAGAGAACATAGGTGAAAATATGGATATGGAAGAAAAATCTAACCATCATGTTCTGATGGAGAGTGGTAGAGAACATGGCTATGAAAAATCCAACAATCACAACGACATTGATTTGTGATGATATAAGGTACCATCTGATTCATCGGATATAAGGGAACTAGGAAATTTTTTTTTTCATGATCATTTCCCTAAAGTTGATGAATTAAAAGAAATACTTGCATGATTTTGGTACAATCTCACTGTTGTTCATTAATTGAAAAATTTCCACTTCATCCCTTAAAGAAATGAAGTTGATTTTGATATTCATGATGTGTTAGCAGATCATGTGATAGAATGATGGGTCATTCCATCTATTTCAATCAAAAGGTTAACAAAAGTTATAAGTCCATATTATGGTTAGATTAATCGTATATGGTTCCAAAAATGAACTTATACTTCATATATCATACCGCTTAATAAAATAAAACTAGGTTTTACTAACCAGGGACTTCCTGTAGGCCATTGGTAGGTGATAAAGGCCAGCCGTACTTCGGTTGTGGGTTCGATTCCCACAGCCTTGTCCGACGCGATGGGATGTCGCCCGTCCTGCAGGTTGTCATTTTTTTAAAACAACATTACTATATTATCCCATCAATAATATCAAAAAAAAAGTTCTATCCTTAAACAATACTAACTTATGTCCAACATAATCCATTCCAATCTTTAGGCTTTTCTAAAATACTTAGGTCCAAGATCATAGTATAAAGAAAATGATTACTTGAAATGTCATCAACCAAGCATGTGAATACCATCATTTATACCCCATATATCTTTTTGGTTACATTGTAATCATGTGAATACCTTAATCATGTATTCTCTTGAAACATGAAGACCCATTAAACCTTGGTGAAAACATGAATGCTATCAAAAGTTAACTCTTTCCACATACCAAAATCCAAAAATTCTATATACTCAAACCATGATATAACCTCCTCTTTATATCAGTCATGAGCTCATGAATACTATCAAACATTTAATTTTCTCCTTATCGATTCATTATGCGAATATCATCTACATTCCAAATATTTCTGAATAACCTTTCATGGATACTGGTACTATTAATCATACACTTTCAGAACTCAAGGAAATACAACACTGTTACAATACATAGATGTCTCTTTATTCCATAGTACCATGAGATTACATATATTACATTACACATGATAAACATGTAATCATTCCACTACATTCTTAAACCATTGACCGAGCTTCAACAATTTTTTTCATCTCACATATCATTTGTATTCTCTTCATCATCATCAACATAAATTATTCCCATATGACCGTACTGATTCTCGTCATGATACTTTCCCTTAGGGCATTGGTTTGCATAATGCCCGTACATTCCACATTTAAAACATTTAACCATTGTTGATGTCATAGAAATACCATTATCCTCATCCATGGTGTTAAATGAACCTTTTCATTTGCACTTTTTGGCTTTGTGTCATTCTTTTCCACACCCAAAGCATCTTCCAGTTCCTTGGAAACAATCTCCCTAATGACTCTTCCCACATGATTTACATGAGGGAAATTGAACTTTCTTTCCTCTATGATCATCATGAAAATCCTTCTTTCTCTTATTGTCTGAGTCAGGAAACTTACCAAAGTTGAGATTATTAATCATATTATGAGATTGCTGATTATGAATAATAAGGATGTTTGGACTTCCAAATCCCATTTCATTTGGTTTCTCATGAAGAATTTCATTCCATTGTCTATCATATCCTCCATTATCGTGAATCTTCCTGTTTCCAGCCATTTTCTCAAACCCAAAAAGAATACTGTGAGAGGCAAAAATCATGCTAGAGAAAACAACATAGTAAAGGGGGAGTACACTCAATATCTATCATCTTACATAAAACCTTTCTTTATTTCCTAGGGAAAATTAAACATAAATATGGTGAGCTCAAATGCTCAGTAAGGTCAAAATAGAGAACATTAAACAATCCATAAACATTTAAAAAAACATGAACATGAAATCTAAACATTAAAACGTTGAGCAAATACATAAATCTTGGAAGTACGTAAGGCATATATCATAAAGGAACATCAATCATGATAAAATAGCATGGGAATAAAACATGTAATTATGGAAACCATTCAGCACATGGCATGATTTACATAGTAGCCAAATCATTGCTGCCAAGACCGTCTTAGTGGACATTGTCCCTTTCTGAATCGAGTTCACTCCTCCTTTCAGTCCTGTAACACTGAACTAGATTAACTTACAGTTCCAGCCATGTCTATCTCATGAGATATAAAATCATTACCCAATTCATTGAAGGCAGATATAGGTCCCACCCATCTCATAATGAAATCATTCTTACTTTTTCCACAATAAAAACATACATCATTCATAATAACCCAACGAATAAAATGGGTTTCATAAACATCATCCCATAATCACATAATCCATATAAAATAAATGGATATCATTTCATAAAAATAAAAGTGAAACCATGTAAATCATAGAGACATTACACTTGAAACATACACATATGAAATAATTTCATCTTAGATGGAAAATGGTTTTGATAAAACACTTGAAATGAATTCATGAGGAAAATATCCTTTCTTCTTCAAAATCAATTTCTTTTCACAAAATGTCATGAGATTTTAAATGAAATAGATTTTTTTGAAAATAGTCATGAAATATTTTGGAGGAATCTTCATGAAAATAAGGCCTTATAAAAATGTAAAAATATGTTCGTGCCGTATAAGTTAAAAATAACATTCTTCTCGTACATTTGTCAGAAAAGTCAAAAAGTACCTCGTAAAAGAAAGACTTCATACATACCATGTAGTAAAATTAAAAATGGGTAAAATTGAAATTATACATACATGAAACCATTTTTATAAAACACTGACATGGATGATAGAAATAACCCCAGTAAATAATTACGAATATGCAATCTCGGATAAAAATGAGATTTGCAAAATTATCCCTTACCTTATGTCCGATATGCTTTGTATGTATCCAAACCTCCTGTATAATGATTTAAATAATGTAATTGACTTATTAAAGAATCATATTCATTGTTATGATATCATATATGGTTCACATAGGAAATTATATTACCCGTTCATTTGTAAATTCCATGTTAAAGAGTGTTTTGGGTAAAATCGTTTCATTTGTCGTCCATGTTTTGACTTGTAATTACTCATATGATTACTTAGATCACGATTACATAATTCCAGAATATAAAACATGATTTATATATAATATATATTCAGAATATACATATATATAATAGATCTATAAATGGAAAGAAATACACCGTTCATGGAGACGGTAGGCCGTACGTACGCATGAATGCTGTTTTCGTTTCCTTGTTGAGTTGAATGGAATTAAGTAGATGAACTACATATATACATAAATCTAGTAGCTTTATAATGTCATATATTTTATTATTATTTCTTATATATACTTTATAATCATTCTTAAATGGTTAACATGGAGAATGAATCTCATCGCATCGTGGAGACGGTAGTCCGTACGTACACACGAGCGATGATATCGTTTCCATAATTATTGAATTGAATTGGAGTGGATGATAAAATATATAATAATCAGTATGATGTTATAATAACTATATATAGTTATTCTTTAGACCATTATACCCATCCATGTAAGGTGTTGGTGGAAAAATAGATTACACCACGTCGTGGAGACGGTATTCCGTACGTACGCACGCGCGTTGATTTTGTTTTCCGTAGGATGGATAGAAGTTTAAATGAGGCTGTTTCATTTTTATAATAAAAAATCAGTATTAGTGATATTTATGTTATTAATTTATAATGAAAAAACTAAATAAGAAGAAGTTGAAGAAGAAATAATATTGAAAGAATCGAGACAAAAAATTACCTCTTCTTTGATACGCCTCTTTGGAACCTCTTCTTAGGGCACTAAGATTGGTATTTAAAGTAGAATAGATCCTCTAGGATGTTTCTATGGAATGTAGAAGATAAAGTGGGAGGGTTTGGCCCAGATTTAAGGCTCAAATTGGTGTGAGGAGGAGAGGGAGGAGGTGCCCTTTTATAAGAGAGGAGAGGGGCACCTTTGGAATTAATTTATAACATATCTAACCCCACATAAAAGCCTCCAAAAATGACTCATATTCGAAGATTAGATTATATAGAGTTGTAATCTCATCAACCAATCAAATTTAGACATGTTTTGATCTTATTGTAAACCTTATCATTTTGATTTATCCTAATTTAATCTATTTAAGTTTATTTGTGGTAATAAAATTCTAAATTTTAAATTATAACAAATATTTACTTATTTGTTTTCAATTTTCCATAATTGTTTACTTTATAACATTATAGACCATATAAATTTAAATTTATAATTTTGAAATATTTTTGTGATTTTTATACAATTTTATAATATGTTATTTTTATAAAATAACAATAGTGTCAATTTTGACACTATTAATTTATTTGAATTTAAATAAAATATATACAGAAGATATGTTCGAACTAAAAGCATTCATAGATTCATAAAATGTCATATGTATCTATAAAATTAGTGGATCACATTAAATAGTTCTTATAATATTTATTTTGTTATTTTTAAAACAATTCATTTGGTTTATCTCTTAATAAAATAATAACTACAACATTTTTGTATAATTATTTAATATACTTATATGTTGTATAAAAATTAAAAAGAAAATCCTATGATGAAGATAAATCTATTAACTTTTATAATAATACTTTTACTCGAATTTATCATCTTAAAATCACAATATTTAAATTGTTATATTTATTAAATTATAAAGGTGACAACTTTGGCATCATTTAAAGTAATATAATATAACGCTCGTAATCACTTTTATAAGACTCCAAACGGTTATATATTAGTTCATTAGATTATTATGGTATAGATATACACTAAAAAGATGTTTTTTCAGGTTTGCGGGCCTTTTAATGGGTATTGTTATTTCAATAAAAACTATATTAATGATGTTTCACTTAACAAATAATTTCTACATCATTAATGTATCACCATTAATGATAATTATTTAATCTATAAAATTCTAAATAAATTATCATGATGTATATACATTTATTATAATTCTTTAGACTATTCATATTAGAAGTTTTATGATGTTTATCAATAAATTAATATTATTATACTTATAAGATTTAAGAGAGTGACATGTTGTCACATTCTTTGGTTTTAATAATAATTAAATTATTTTCATGTTCAAAAGCCCAAAAAATGAATCTAATCCAACCCTTAGGTTATATGGGTCAACTGTTAGCCATCCAATAGGATTTTTACTGGTTTTAGTGTAATTTTATAATCTTATATTTACCCTTAATTAACTGATTTACCTTTAACTATGGTAAATAAAATTTACCGTAGTTACTGTTCATAATGACCAAAAATAAAAAGTAGTCTATTAATATAATTTGGACCCACTGATTCCAAATATGGAAAAAAAATTTCGAAATTCAATACACAGATGTTTCATAAATTAAATTAAATTTAATCCCGTTGTCGAAAGAAAACATGTTTTTGTTTAAAACATTTCAAAAGATTGAATTGATTTAAACTACGAATTCAAAGTAAAATCAATTCTAATGACATACATTATATTAAATGGTAAAAATATATTCTATTTATACATTAAGACCATTGAATATTATAATTTATCCATATAAATTATGGCGATGAAAAAAATGTTTTTTAATTGAAATATAGTGTGTTTTTACTATTCATCAATATATGAAAGTTACCATAATAATATGAAAATTTTATCCAAAGTAAATTTTTATTTCTTTATTCCAAAGAAGAATTTTATTTTGTCAAATTTAACTTATAAACATGTAAAAAACTAGATTTAAAGTGGGTGGGCCATCAAAATGCGGCAAAATGGCATTTTTTTTTTAAAATACATATTTTACCCGAAAAATTTATTTTGTTCTTATACCATGTTCTAGAAAATGTTTAAGATGAATAATAATGTTATAAAATTAAAAATATAGTTAATACTATTAATAACGGCTAGTTTATAATAATATTATAATAATATATCGTTGTTTAGTAAAACCCGGTATTGTGTACAACACACGCTGTCGAGGACGGTCGCGATTGAGTGTAATGCAAGCCAAGTCAGGGTCGCGTGTTGTGAAAGAATCCTACGTTGTTTCGTATAACATAATCCAACCATATTTCATTTATACATTGAATATATATATATATATACTCAATGTTTTGTAGAATAACTATTATCAAAATTGTGTGTAACACGATCCAAGAATAGTGTTGCGTATACTGCAAGCTAATACGGTGTTGCGTATAGCGTAAGGTAATCTTGGTGTAGTATAAGACACAAGACATTAATGACATTAATAGAATATTTTTCATAAAATCTCGGGGTGTTACATTCCATACCCCTTAAAATGAATTTCTCCCTCGAAATTCGTCGGGGTTATAAATGATTTACTACTCGAAAGATTGTTTAATAGAAACCCTCATCGTAAAAAGGAATACCAAAACATGGATTTAAATACTAAAGTATTAAATGTAATGGTTACCCAAATTAACTCATCACTGGGTTTCCACGTAGGAGAACATAGGTGAAAATATGGATATGGAAGAAAAATCTAACCATCATGTTCTGATGGAGAGTGGTAGAGAACATGGCTATGAAAAAGCCAACAATCACAAAGATAATGATTTGTGATGATATAAGGTACCATCTGATTCATCGTATATAAGGTAACTAGGACAAAATTTTTGTTTTTCAAGATCATTTCCCTAAAGTTGATGAATTAAAAGAAATACTTGCATGATTTTGGTACAATCTCACTGTTGTTCGTGAATTGAACAATTTCCACTCATCCCTTAAAGAAATGAAGTTGAATTTGTTATTCATGATGTGTTAGCAGGTCATGTGATAGAATGATGGGTCATTCCATCTCTTTCAATCAAAAGGATAACAAAAGTTATAAGTCCATATTATGGTTAGATTAATCGTATATGGTTCCAAAAATGAACTTATACTTCATATATCATACCGCTTGATAAAATAAAACTAGGTTTTACTAACCGGGGACTTCCTGTAGGCCATCGGTAGGTGATAAAGGCCAGCCGCACTTCGGTTGTGGGTTCGATTCCCACAGCCTTGTCCGACGCGATGGGCTGTCGCCCGTCCTGCAGGTTGTCATTTTTTTAAAACTGCATTACTATATTATCCCATCAATAATATTGAAAAAAATGTTATATCCTTAAACAATACTAACTTATGTCCAACATAATCCATTCCAATCTTTAGGCTTATCTAAAATACTTAGGTCCAAGATCGTAGTATAAAGAAAATGATTACTTGAAATGTCATCAACCAAGCATGTGAATACCATCATTTAACCCCCATATATCTTTTTGGTCACATTCTAATCATGTGAATACCTTAATCATGAATTCTCTTGAAAAATGAAGACCCATTAAACCTTGGTGAAAACATGAATGCTATCAAAAGTTAACTCTTTCCACATACCAAAATCCAAAAATTATATATACTCAAACCATGATATAACCTTCTCCATATATCAGTCATGAGCTCATGAATACTATCAAACATTTAATTTTCTCCTTAGCGCTTCATTATGCGAATATCATCTACATTCCAAAAATTTCTGAATAACCTTTCATGGATACTGGTACCATTAATCATACACTTTCAGTACTCAAGGAAATACAACATTGTAACAATACTTAGATGTCTCTTTATTCCATAGTACCATGAGATTACTTATACAACATTACACATGATAAACATGTAATCATTACACTACATTATTAAACCATTGACCGAGCTTCAACAATTTTTTTCTCTCACATATCATTTGTAGTCTCTTCATCATCATCAACATAAATTATTCCCATACGACCGTACTGATTCTCTTCATGAGACTTTCCCTTAGGGCATTGGTTTGCATAATGCCCGTACATTCCACATTTAAAACATTTAACCATTGTTGATGTCATAGCAATACCATTATCCTCATCTATGGTGTTAAATGAACATTTTCATTTGCACTTTCTGGCTTTGTGTCCTTCTTTTCCACACCCAAAGCATCTTCCAGTTCCTTAGAAACAATATCCCTGATACCTCATCCCACATGATTTACATGAGGGAAATTGAACTTTCTTTCCTCTATGATCATCAGGAAACTCCTTCTTTCTCTTATTATCTGAGTCGGGAAACTTACCAAAGTTGAGATTATTGATCATATTATTAGATTGTTGATTATGCATAATAAGGATGTTTGGACTTCCAAATCCAATTTCATTTGGTTTCTCATGAAGAATTTCATTCTATTGTCTATCATATCCTCCATTATTGTGAATCTTCCTGTTTCCAGCCATTTTCTCAAACCCAATAAGAATAGTGTGAGAGGAAAAAATCATGCTAGAGAAACAACATAGTAAAGGGGGAGTACACTCAATATCTAACATCTTAGGTTAAATTCGAAGATCGTTATCATAATTCTAGGACTATATTCTATACGTATCATTATCCTTAGGGACATCCCTAGACATACCTTAGAAATATCTCTAGTGATCTCACTAACATTTTCGCATCCTAGATTCCAAAGGTTGACTAAACCTTTCCTCTGATACCAAATGTAGAGGCCCTAAGCTTGATATACAAGGACATTACATTAATTTTGCAGAATACTTAATACATAACAAAAAATACACACAAGGATCGTAATAGTTTAGTATATTTGGAAACTCAGAATATAAACAACTAATCATGTTGAAAGACCTTCAGCATTTCCCATAAAGATCTTCCCCTTTTTGTGTCCTTACCTAAAACCTTTCTTTATTTCCTGGGGAAAATAAAACATAAAAATGGTGAGCACAAATGCTCAGTATGGTCAACATAGAAAACATTAAACAATCCATAAACATTTAGAAAAATGTGAACATGAAATATAAACATTAAAACCTTGAGAAAATACATAAATCATGGAAGTACGTAAGGAATATATCATAAAGGAACATCAATCATGATAAAATTGCATGGGAATAAAACATGTAATTATTGAAACCATTCAGCACATTTCATGATTTACATAGTAGCCAAAGCATTGCTGCCAAGACCGTCTTATTGGACAATGTCCCTTTCTAAATCGAGTTCACTCCTCCTTTCAGTCCTGTAACACTGAACCAGATTAACTTACAGTTCCAGCCATGTCTATCTCATGAGATATAAAATCTTTACCCAATTCATTGAAGGCAGATATAGGTCCAACCCATCTCATAATGAAATCATTCTTACTTTTGCCACAAAAAAACATACATCATTCATAATAACCCAACGAATAAAATGGGTTTCATAAACATCATCCCATAATCACATAATCCATATAAAATAAATGGATATCATTTTATAAAAATAAAATTGAAACCATGTAAATCATAGATACATTACACTTGAAACATACACATATGAAATAATTTCCTCTTAGATGGAAAATGGTTTTGATAAAACACTTGAAATGAATTCATGAGGAAAAAATCCTTTCTTCTTCAAAATCAACTTCTTTTCACAAAATGTCAAGAAATTTTAAATGAAAGAGATATTGTTGAAAATATTCATGAAATCTTTTGGAGGAATCTTCATGAAAATAAGGCCTTATAAAACCATAAAAATATGTTCGTGCCGTATAAGTTAAAAATAACATTCTTCTCGTACTTTTGTCAGAAAAGTCAAAAAGTACCTCGTAAAGGAAAGATTTCATACATACCATGTAGTAAAATTCAAAATGGGTAAAAAGGAAATTATACATACATGAAACCATTTTTAGAAAACACTGACATGGATGATAGATATAATCCCAATAAATACTTACGAATAAGCAATCTCGGATAAAAATGAGATTTGCAAAATTATCCCTTACCTTATGTTCGATATGTTTCGTATGTATCCGAACCACCTGTATAATGATTTAAATAATGTAATTGACTTATTACATAATCATATTCATTGTTATGATATCATATATGGTTCACATAGGACATTATATTACCCGTTCATTTGTAAATTTCATGTTAAAGAGTGTTTTGGGTAAAATCGTTTCATTTGTCGTCCGTGTTTTGACTTGTAATTACTCATATGATTACTTAGATCACGATTACATAATTCCAGAATATAAAACATGATTTATATATAATATATATTCAGAATATACATATATATAATAGATAGATAAATGGAAATAAATACACCGTTCATGGAGACGGTAGGTCGTACGTGCGCATGAACGATGTTTTCATTTCCTTGTTGAGTTGAATGGAATTAAGTAGATGAAATACATATATACCTAAATCCAGTATCTTTATAATGTCATATATTTCATTATTATTTCTTATATATAATTTATAATCATTCTTAAATGGTTAAAATGGAGAATGAATGTCATCGCGCCGTGGAGACGGTAGTCCGTACGTACACACGAGCGATGATATCGTTTCCATAATTATTGAATTGAATTGGAGTGGATGATAAAATATATAATAATTATTATGATGTTATAATAACTATGTATAGTTATTATTTAGATCATTATACCCATCCATGTAAGGTGTTGGTTGAAAAACAGATTACACCACGGCGTGGAGACGGTATTCCGTACGTACGCACATGCGTTGATTTTGTTTTCCGTAGGATGGATAGAAGGTTAAATGGGGCTGTTTCATTTTTATAATAAAAAATCAGAATATTAGTGATATTTATGTTATTAATTTATAATGAAAAAACTAAATAAGAAGAAGTTGAAGAAGAAATAATCTTGAAAGAATTGGGACAAGAAATTACCTCTTCTTTGATACGCCTCTTTGGAACCTCCTCTTAGGGCACTAAGATTGGTATTTAAAGTAGAATAGATCCTCTAGTATGTTTCTATGGAATTTAGAAGATAAATTGGGAGGGTTTGGCCTAGCTTTAAGGCTCAAATTGGTGTGAGGAGGAGAGGGAGGAGGTGCCCTTTTATAAGAGAGGAGAGGGGCACCTTTGGAATTAATTTATAACATATCTAACCCCACATAAAAACCTCCAAAAATGACTCATATTCGAATATTAGATGATATAGAGTTTTAATCTCATCAAACAATCAAATTTAGACATGTTTGGATCTTATTGTAAGCCTTATCATTTTTATTAATCCTAATTTAATCTATTTATGTTTATTTGTGGTAATAAAATTCTAAATTTTAAATTATGACAAATAATTACTTATTTGTTGTGAATTTCCCATAATTGTTTAATTTATAACATTATAGACCATATAAATTTAAATTTATAATTTTTAAATATTTTTGTGATTTTTATACAATTTTATAATATGTTATTTTTATAAAATAACAATAGTGTCAATTTTGACACTATTTATTTATTTTAATTTAAATAAAATATATACAGAAGATATGTTCGAACTAAAAGCCTTCATAGATTCATAAAAGGTCATATGTATCTATAAAATTAGTGTATCACATTAAATAGTTCATATAATATTTATTTTATTATTTTTAAAACCATTCATTTGGTTTTTCTCTTAATAAAATATTAACTACAACATTTTTGTATAATTATTTAATATAATTATATTTTGTATAAAAATTAAAAATAAAATCCTATGATGAAGATAAATCTATTAAATTTTATAATAATACTTTTACTAGAATTTATCATCTTAAAATCACAATATTTAAATTGTTATATTTATTAAATTATGAAGGTGACAACTTTGGCATCATTTAAAGTAATATAATATAAGGCTCGTAATCACCTTCATAAGACTCCAAACGGTTATATATTAGTTAATTAGACGCTTATGGTATAGATATACACTAAAAAGAAGTTTTTTTCAGGTTTGCGGGCCTTTTAATGGGTATTATTATTTCAATAAAAACTATATTACTAATTTTTCACTTAAAAAATAATTTATACATCATTAATGTATCACCATTAATGATAATTATTTAATCTCTAAAATTATAAATAAATTATCACGATGTAGATAATTTTATTAGAATTCTGTAGACTATTCATATTAGATGTTTTATGATGTTTATCACTAAATTAATATTATTATACTTATAAGATTTAAGAGAGTGACATGTTGTCACCTTCTTTGTTTTTAATAATAATTAAATTATTTTCATGTTACAAAGTCCAAAATATGAATCTAATCCAACCCTTAGGTTATATGGGTCATCTTTTAGCCATCCAATAGGATTTTTACCGGTTTTAGTGTAATTTTATAATCTTATATTTACCCTTAATTAACTGATTTACCTTTAACTATGGTAAATAAAATTTACCGTAGTTACTCTTCATAATGCCCAAAAATAAAAAGTAGTCTATTAATATAATTTGGACCCACTGATTCCAAATATGGAATAAAGTTTTCCAAATTCAATACACATAAGTTTCATAAATTAAATTAAAATTAATCCCGTTGTCAAAATAAAACAGGTTTTTGTTTAAAACATTTCAAAATATTGAATTGATTTAACATACGAATTCAAAGTAAAATCAATGCTAATGACATACATTATATTAAATGGTAAAAATATATTCTATTTATACATTAAGACCATTCAATATTATAATTTATCCATATAAATTATGGCGATGAAAAAATTTTTTTTTAATTAAAATATAGTGTGTTTTTACTATTCATCAAAATATGAAAGTTACCATAATAATATGAAAAATTTATCAAAAGTAAATTTTTATTTCTTGATTCCAAAGAAGAATTTTATTTTATCAAATTGAACTTATAAACATGACAAAAACTAGATTTAATGTGGGTGCACCATCAAAATGCGGCAAAATAGCATTTTTTGAAAAATACATATTTTACCTGAAAAATTTATTTTGTTCTTATACCATGTTCTAGAAAATGTGCAAGATGAATAATAATGTTATAAAATTCAATATATAGTTAATACTATTCATAACGGCTAGTTCATAATAATATTATAATAATATATCGTTGTTTAGTAAAACCCGGTATTGCGTACAACACACGCTATCGAGGAAGGTCGCGATTGAGTGTAATGCAAGCCAAGTCAGGGTTGCGTGTTGTGCAAGAATCCTACGTTGTTTCGTATAACATAATCCAACCATATTTCATTTATACATTGAATATATATATATATATATACTCAATGTTTCGTAGAATAGCTATTATCAAAATTGTGTGTAACACGATCCAAGAATAGTGTTGCATATACTGCATGCTAATACGGTGTTGCGTATAGCACAAGGTAATCTTGGTGTAGCATAAGACACAAGACATTAATGACATTAAAATAATATTTTTCATAAAATCTCCGGGTGTTACATTCTATCCCCCTTAAAATGAATTTCTCCCTCAAAATTCGTCGGGGTTATTAATGATTTACTACTAGAAAGATTGTTTAATAGAATCCCAGATCATAAAAAGGAATACCAAAACATGGATTTAAAAACTAAAGTATTAAATGTAATGGTTACCCAAATTAACTAATCACTGTGTTTCCACGTAAGAGAACATAGGTGAAAATATGGATATGGAAGAAAAATTTAACCATCATGTTCTGATGGAGAGTGGTAGAGAACATGGCTATGAAAAAGCCAATAATCACAATGATAATGATTTGTGATGATATAAGGTACCATCTGATTCATCAGATATAAGGGAACTAGGACAAATATTTTGTTTTTCAAGATAATTTCCCTAAAGTTGATGAATTAAAAGAAATACTTGCATGATTTTGGTACAATCTCACTATTGTTCGTGAATTGAACAATTTCCACTCATCCCTTAAAGAAATGAAGTTGAATTTGTTATTCATGATATGTTAGCAGATCATGTGATAGAATGATGGGTCATTCCATCTCTTTCAATCAAAAGGTTAACAGAAGTTATAAGTCCATATTATGGTCAGATTAATTGTATATGGTTCCAAAAATGAACTTATACTTCATATATCATACCTCTTGATAAAATAAAACTAGGTTTTACTAACCAGGGACTTCCTGTAGGCCATCGGTAGGTGATAAAGGCCAGCCGCACTTTGGTTGTGGGTTCGATTCCCACAGCCTTGTCTGACGTGATGGGCTGTCGCCCGTCCTGCAGGTTGTCATTTTTTTAAAACTGCATTACTATATTATCCCATCAATAATATCGAAAAAAAATTTCTATCCTTAAACAATACTAACTTATGTCCAACATAATCCATTCCAATCTTTAGGCTTATCTACAATACTTAGGTCCAAGATCGTAGTATAAAGAAAATGATTACTTGAAATGTCATCAACCAAGCATGTGAATACCATCATTTATCCCCCATATATCTTTTTGGTCACATTCTAATAATGTGAATACCTTAATCATGTATTCTCTTGAAAAATGAAGACCCATTAAACCTTGGTGAAAACATGAATGCTATCAAAAGTTAACTCTTTCCACATACCAAAATCCAGAAATTCTATATACTCGAACCATGATATAACCTTCTCCTTATATCAGTCATGAGCTAATGGATAATATCAAACATCTAATTTTCTCCTTATCGCTTCATTATACGAATATCATCTACATTCCAAAAATTTCTGAATAACCTTTCATGGATACTGGTACCATTAATCATACACTTTCAGTACTAAAGGAAATACAACACTGTAACAATACTTAGATGTCTCTTTATTCCATAGTACCGTGAGATTACTTATACAACATTACACATGATAAACATGTAATCATTACACAACATTCTTAAACCATTGACTGAGCTTCAACAATTTTTTTCATCTCACATATCATTTGTAGTCTCTTCATCATCATCAACATAAATTATTCCCATACGACCGTACTGATTCTCTTCATGAGACTTTCCCTTAGGGCATTGGTTTGCATAATGCCCGTACATTCCACATTTAAAACATTTAACCATTGTTGATGTCATAGAAATACCATTATCCTCATCAATGGTGTTAAATGAACCTTTTCATTTTCACTTTCTGGCTTTGTGTCCTTCTTTTCCACACCCAAAGCATCTTCCAGTTCCTTGGAAACAATCTCCCTGATGCCTCTTCCCACATGATTTACATGAGGGAAATTGAACTTTCTTTCCTCTATGATCATCATGAAACTCATTCTTTCTCTTATTATCTGAGTCGGGAAACTTACCAAAGTTTAGATTATTGATCATATTATGAGATTGCTGATTATTCATAATAAGGATGTTTGGACTTCCAAATACCATTTCATTTGGTATCTCATGAGGAATTTCATTCCACTGTCTATCATATCCTCCATTATCGTGAATCTTCCTGTTTCTAGCCATTTTCTCAAACCCAAAAAGAATAGTTTGAGAGGAAAAAATCATGGTAGAGAAAACAACATAGTAAAGGGGGAGTACACTCAATATCTAACATCTTAGGTTAAATTCGAAGATCTTTACCATAATTCTAGGACTATATTCTATACGTATCATTATCCTTATGGACATCCCTAGACATACCTTAGAAATATCTCTAGGGATCTCACTAACGTTTTCGCATCCTAGTTTCCAAAGGTTGACTAAACCTTTCCTCTGATACCAAATGTAGAGACCATAAGCTTGATGTACAAGGACATTACATTACTTTTGCAGAATAATTAATACATAACAAAAAAGACACACAAGGATCGTAATAGTTTAGTGTCTTTGGAAACTCAGAATATAAACAACTAATCATGTTGAAAGATCTTCAACATTTCCCATAACGATCTTCCCCTTTTTGTGTCCTTACCTAAAACCTTTCTTTATTTATTGGGGAAAATAAAACATAAAAATGGTGAGCTCAAATGCTCAGTAAGTTCAACATAGAAAACATTAAACAATCCATAATCATTTAAAAAAAACGTGAACATGAAATCTAAACATTAAAACCTTGAGCAAATACATAAATCTTGGAAGTACGTAAGGAATATATCATAAAGGAACATCAATCATGATAAAATAACATGGGAATAAAACATGTAATTATGGCAACCATTCAGCACATTTCATGATTTACATAGTAGCCAAAGCATTTCTGCCAAGACCGTCTTAGTGGACAATGTCCCTTTCGGAATCGAGTTCACTCCTCCTTTCAGTCCTGTAACACTGAACCAGATTAACTTACAGTTCCAGCCATGTCTATCTCATGAGATATAAAATCGTTACCCAATTCATTGAAGGCAGATATAGGTCCCACCCATCTCATAATGCAATCATTCTTACTTTTTCCACAAAAAAACATACATCATTCATAATAACACAACGAATAAAATGGGTTTCATAAACATCATCCTAGAATCACATAATATATATACAATAAATGGATATAATTTCATAAAAATAAAAGTGAAACCATGTAAATCATAGAGACATTACACTAGAAACATACACATATGAAATAATTTCATCTTAGATGGAAAAGGCTTTTGATAAAACACTTGAAATGAATTCATGAGGAAAATATCCTTTCTTCTTCAAAATCAATTTCTTTTAACAAAATGTCATGAAATTTTAAATGAAAGAGATTTTGTTGAAAATATAATGAAATATTTTGGAGGAATATTCATGAAAATAAGGCCTTATAAAACCGTAAAAATTTGTTTGTGCCGTATAAGATAAAAATAACATTCTTCTCGTACTTTTGTCAGAAAAGTCAAAAAGTACCTCGTAAAGGAAAGTTTTCATACATACCAGGTAGTAATATTCAAAATGGGTAAAAAGGAAATTATACATACATGAAACCATTTTTAGAAAACACTGACATGGATGACAGAAATAACCCCAGTAAATACTTACGAATAAGCAATCTCGGATAAAAATGAGATTTGAAAAATTATCCCTTAACTTATGATCAATATGTTTCGTATGTATCCGAACCTCCTGTATAATGATTTAAATAATGTAATTGACTTATTAAAGAATCATATTCATTTTTATGATATCATATATGGTTCACATAGGACTTTATATTACCCGTTCATTTGTAAATTTCATGTTAAAGAGTGTTTTGGGTAAAATCGTTTCATTTGTCGTCCGTGTTTTGAGTTGTAATTACTCATATGATTACATAGATCACGATTACATAATTCCAGAATATAAAACATGATTTATATATAATATATATTCAGAATATACATATATATAATAGATCGATAAATGGAAAGAAATACACCGTTCATGGAGACGGTAGGCCGTACGTGCGCATGAACACTGTTTTCGTTTCCTTGTTGAGTTGAATGGAATTAAGTAGATGAAATACATATATACATAAATCCAGTAGCTTTATAATGTCATATATTTCCTTATTATTTCTTATATATACTTTATAATCATTCTTAAATGGTTAACATGGAGAATGAATCTCATCGCGTCGTGGAGACGGTAGTCCGTACGTACACACGAGCGATGATATCGTTTCCATAATTATTGAATTGAATTGGAGTGGATGATAAAATATATAATAATCAGTATGATGTTATAATAACTATGTATATTTATTCTTTACACCATTATACCCATCCATGTTAGGTGTTGGTGGAAAAACAGATTACACCACGGCGTGGAGACGGTATTCCGTACGTACGCACGCGCGTTGATTTTGTTTTCCGTAGGATGGATAGAAGGTTAAATGGGGTTGTTTAATTTTTATAATAAAAAATCAGTATATTAGTGATATTTATGTTATTAATTTAAAATGAAACAACTAAATAAGAAGAAGTTGAAGAAGAAATAATCTTGAAAGAATCGGGACAAGAAATTACCTCTTCTTTGATACGCCTCTTTGGAACCTCCTCTTAGGGCACTAAGATTGGTATTTAAAGTAGAATAGATCCTCTAGGATGTTTCTATGGAATGGAGATGATAAATTGGGAGGGTTTGGCCTAGCTTTAAGGCTCAAATTGGTCTGAGGAGGAGAGGGAGGAGGTGCCCTTTTATAAGAGAGGAGAGGGGCACCTTTGGAATAAATTTATAACATATCTAACCCCACATAAAAACCTCCAAAAATGACTCATATTCGAATATTAGATGATATAGAGTGGTAATATCATCAACCAATCAAATTTAGACATGTTTGATCTTATTGTAAACCTTATCATTTTGATTTATTCTAATTTAATCTATTTAAGTTTATTTTTGGTAATAAAATTCTAAATTTTAAATTATAACAAATAATTACTTATTTGTTGGGAATTTTCCATAATTTTTTACTTTATAACATTATAGACCATATAAATTTAAATTTTTAATTTTTAAATATTTTGTGATTTTTAAACAATTTTATAATATGTTATTTTTATAAAATAACAATAGTGTCAATTTTGACACTATTCATTTATTTGAATTTAAATAAAATATATACAGAAGACATGTTCAAACTAAAATCTTTAATAGATTCATAAAAGGTCATATGTATCTATAAAATTAGTGGATCACATTAAATAGTTTGTATAATATTTATTTTATTAATTTTAAAACCATTCATTTGGTTTATCTCTTAATAAAATAATTACTACAACATTTTTGTATAATTATTTAATATACTTATATTTTGTATAAAAATTAAAAATAATATCCTATGATGAAGATAAATCTATTACCTTTTATAATAATACTTTTACTCCAATTTATCATCATAAAATCAAAATATTTAAATTGTTATATTTATTAAATTATGTAGGTGACAACTTTGGCATCATTTAAAATAATATAATATAAGGCTCATAATCACTTTTATAAGACTCCAAGCGGTTATATATTAGTTCATTAGATGCTTATGGTATAGATATACACTAAAAAGAAGTTTTTTTCAGGTTTGTGGGCCTTTTAATGGGTATTATTATTTCAATAAAAACTATATTACTGACTTTTCACCTAATAAATAATTTTTACATCATTAATGTATCACCATTAATGATTATTATTTAATCTCTAAAAATAATAAATAAATTATCATTATGTATATAATTTTATTATATTTTTGTAGACTATTCATGTTAGATGATTTATGATGTTTATCACTAAATTAAAATTCTTATACTTATAAGATTTAAGAGTGACATGTTGTCACTTTCTTTGGTTTTAATAATAATTAAATTATTTTCATTTTAAAAAGTACAAAAAATGAATATAATCCAACCATTAGGTTATATGGGTCATCCTTTATCCATCCAATTGGATTTTGGAAGGTTTTAGGGTAATTTTATAATCTTATATTTACCCTTAATTACCCGATTTACCTTTAACTATGGTAAATAAAATTTACCGTAGTTACTATTAGTAATGCCCAAAAATAAAAAGTAGTCTATTAATATAATTTGGACCCACTGATTCCAAATAGGGAATCCATTTTTCCAAATTCAATACACAGAAGTTGCAGAAATTAAATTAAAATTAATCCCGTTGTCGAAAGAAAACGGGTTTTTGTTTAAAACATTACAAAAGATTGAATTGATTTAACCTACGAATTCAAAGTAAAATCAATGCTAATGACATACATTATATTAAATGGTAAAAATATATTCTATTTATACTTTAATACCATTCAATATTATAATTTAACCATATAAATTATTGCGATGAAAATAGTTGTTTTAATTAAAATATAGCATGTTTTTACTATTCATCAAAATATGAAAGTTACCATAATGATATGAAAAATTTATCCAAAGTAAATTTTTATTTCTTGATTCCAAAGAAAAATTTTATTTTGTCAAATAGAACTTATAAAATTGTCAAAACTAGATTTAAAGTGGGTGCTCCATTAAAAGGCGGCAAAACTGCATTTCTTGAAAAATAGTAATTTTACCCGAAAAATTTATTTTGTTCTTATACCATGTTCTAAAAAATGTATAAGATGAATAATAATGTTATAAAATTAAAAATTTAGTTAATACTATTCATAACGGCTAGTTCATAATAATATTATAAAAATATATCGTTGTTTAGTAAAACCCGGTATTGCGTACAACACACGCTATCGAGGAAGGTCGCGATTGCGTGTAATGGAAGCCAAGTCAGGGTTGCGTTTTGTGCAAGAATCCTACGTTGTTTCGTATAAAATAATCCAACCATATTTAATTTATACATTGAATATATATATATATATATATACTCAATGTTGCGTAGAATAACTATTATCAAAATTGTGTGTAACACGATCCAAGAATAGTGTTGCGTATATTGCAAGCTAATACGGTGTTGCGTATAGTGCAAGGTAATATTGGTGTAGCATATGACACAAGAAATTAATGAAATTAAAAGAATATTTTTCATAAAATCTCAGGGTGTTATACACTAGCAGTTCTAAGTCCCAAGGGAGTGTCTATTATCATCATATCCTCAGAAGTAAATATAGAAAGTCTAAGGCTCTCCACAGTGTGCACAGAAATAAATATTTTATAATATCATGTATTTAAAAGTGTAGAATGTAAAACTTAGGCTACTAATATCGTACCTCACACTATGGAGGGTCCAGGATCCTTCCCCTGATGAATATGCTCTACCGCAAACGTCTGGCCAATACCACGACCCTATGTAGTAGACTCAGATCCCTGGGTTGATCCTCTATGAGCCTGAACACTGCGTCCATGGCCCCTACCCTAGTTTGAATGGCCTATAGATCTCCATCCCCCAGTCTGCTGAGGAACTGGTAAACCTTCTCCTGCACGTTGAGTCAAAATTGATCCCCCTTCGCTAGCCGCTGGAAGAAGAACCTTGCAAAACCGATGTAGGTGACCCATTTTTTCACAAGATCTGCACTCCACTAGCTGCCTTGGGCACTGTGGATTCTTATTCCCTTCCTTCCCACACTTTTATCACACTACATTGCTACTTGATGGAACATCTCTCTTCCTCTAGTTGCCTCGTGTAGACTCTCGGTGGCGTGTCCTACTGTTCGAAGGAAATGTACTACCTCTAGATGCTTAACATCCCTGGATCACTACTCCAGTATCTCTCAGATTCCACTTTTTGATCAATGCTTGGTTAACTATAAAAGATATAGAAGTCATTTGGAATATATTCACCTATTATCTGATCTCTTGTCTGAGGCACTCCTCAAGTGTCCTTGCTAAAAACGTCTCTTCATTCCCCAGAATGGGAGTGAAACACAATAAGTCAATGAAATAGGAAGAATACTCCATAACTGATAGATTACCCAACTACATGTTCATGACCTCACTAGCTCTATTGGCCCTCAGTCTCGCCAGGTATATGTATTCATAGAACATACGCTGAAACTCATCCCAAGCAACTATCTGTTGACGCCCTGCATGAGAAACTACGTCCCACCATCTCTTGGCAGAATCTCGTAGCATTTAGTCAAAAGATTCACCCTTCTATCTAGGGGTGTCTCGAGATGATCAAAGGTAGAAACCATCGCTTCAAACCAAGATTTAGTATCCTGAGGTCCTCCATCCTCAATGAGCGTGGGATGATGTTGCTGCTAGAAGACTCTCGTAAGCTATGCCTTAGTCTAGGCAGGTTGCTGAGCTCCCTGAAAGGTCTGTATGAACCTCATGAATCTCTCACCGAACTGTGCATCGACACCAGTATTCTAGTAATTTCCTGTGCCATATCTGGCATATGATCATCGTCAGCTCCCTGACATGCGATGGGTGGACGTCTTGGTGGCATGACTGAAAGGTCAAAAGAACACTTTTATTAGCAACGAGCACCGTTTCATCTTAAGAGAGAGAAAGAAGAAACCAAAAGGAATAACTCTTAAAACCTGGTTACATGGCGTGTAGTCCATATACACGGTGTGTTCCTTAAAGATTCTACTTGGTCATGTACACCAGCAAAGATGGTTGTGTAAACACAAACTACACGGCTTGTCTATCCACTACACGGTGTGTACCATCCTTTTTCCTCCTTCTCGGTTACTCCTACATGACTAAATCACATGGACTATCCCAGCCTAAGACTACACGGCATGTCTATCTAGTACACGGCGTGTCAACAACATACACGGTGTGCCCTTATGGTTTTTCCATTTTCTGTGTCATTAGTCACACAGACTGGTAAACGAACCAAAACTACACTGCGTGTCAACAACGTGCACGGTGTGTCCTTATGGTTTTCCCCTTTTTGTGTTGTTAGTCACATGGACTGGTACACAGATCAAAACTACATGGAGTGTCAACAGCGTACATGGAGTGTCTTCCCAAAGATTTTCGAACCCATTTATTCATCTACATGGCTGGGTCATACGGACCATTACAACATGGCGTGTCAACATGGTACACTACATGTTGTTACTGAGATTTTCCAGCACTTGTATTCAATTACACGACTGGATCACACAGAAGAAGAGTACACGGCGTGTACATCAAAGTACACGGTGTGTAACCGTGATAAATAGTTCTTCCAAAACAGAAGAACACATAGCGTGTGTTCATAAGGCCGCATGCCATGTTATCTGGGTTTCTGGGCAGTAAGCATACAAAACTCCCCAAAACCACGGAAAAACACTGAAAACCATCACCTATGTGCCAAATTCCGTCCCGTGGGGGCCCATACTCCCCACGAATCAAATCTTGATATCATAACATTGCATATAACAAGTAAACAGTATGATAATCCCATGATCCGCCAAATTCCTACCCTAGAGGGCCCATAACACCTCTAGGATAAAATCTTGGCGTCCATACCAAATAATCTGTATGATAAAAAACACTCTATCAACATAGAATCTATTTCTATAACACCAACTATCACATCAGCATGCATAATCTATCACAAAATCTATCATAACAGCATGAAATTTCTAATCCACCCTAGATGGCATGGTAAAATGCATGGAATGTTATTTTTCTAACCGGTTCCATTATGATACATGAGATAGCATACCCTCATCTCATCGGGTTGCGACAAAATATAACCACAGTCATATAAATTGTAATAGCACAAAATAAGTGCATCACTCAACGGTGAAATATAATCAACTGTAACACTTGAAAAAACTAAAAAGTGAAATTACGAGGTAGTATAGATTTTCCCTATACAAAGTTTAATTACTCTCGGGTACAGTTAATTACCAACTACCCATTCCATCCTATCCCTATCTATTGTCTCCAAATAGTATGGAAATAGAAAAGAAAGAAAACTCCTCTGATACCCCTTTGTAATGACCCAAATATGGATCCACTCAACTAGCGCCCCATACCCAGTTCACCAGATGACCTCAAGCGTGTTTCCCCAAATGCCAGAGGCTTTTGACTAGTAGGGAGGGCCTAGGTGAGTTGGTAGGGAAACTATGCCCTCATTTCGTATAGTATGTAGTGGACGGAAAATATCATAAACAATAGCAGAAATAATAAACAACACATGCCAACTGAAATTGAACAGCAAGAGAAATGTGTAATATAATAATGATACATCATGACACATGTGTCTATGAAAAGTCGTAAACAAAAAAATTTGTTGAAATAAAAATGAATCCCATGTGGAAAAATTAAACAGAAACTCCAGCAGCATCGCGTGCATATGCACAGTCCCATGCTCTCTAGCTCTAACCATCAATCAAGAACCTGAGGTAGAAGAGCTGTAATCCCTATCCACGCATGCAACCATATAACCTATTTGGGAAGAAAAGAAGAACCCAAACCGGGTGTGAGACTAATCCTTGTAGGCACCCACCAAAAGATCTATGCCCTACTATCAGGGAGCAATATAACAAAAGTAATGTGAATAAATGCAGGAGAGAAATTTGGGTATACTAAAGTAAACAATCCTACAATCCTCCATTAAAATTTATTTCTTTATTTAAATCAATCATTTAATCATCAACCAAAGAATATAGCAAACAACTCAATATTCCAAAGACATGGCATGTAACAAAATTGGTATCCGAGCAGACTACCTAAACTACATGGAGTACAAAACCAAGATTGTTCTTTGGCTTGGTGGACTCTTCAAAACCAACTAACAATATTTATTACACTGACCCTATGGGTGGGTCATGTGGGCATGCCCCTATGGTCAAGAATTCAAACATGGTAAAGAAACTATGAAGAATCACTCAACATCAATTCCCCTTATGGTCTTGTAGTGATACTACAGACTCTCTGAGGAAGCAATTACATATAATTCCCCCATTAGTCTCATTTTGATAATTATCATACCCTTTAAGAGAGCACAAAGTCAATCACCCTTATGGTCTCATAATTGTAATAATTGAACAAGCCCTCTGAGGAATCACTCAACATAAATTCCCCCTATGGTCTAACTACACTAGGTTTCTGAAGCCCTGAGTAAAAGCAATCATACGTAAACGATTCTTAGCAACCATAAGTCTATCCAGAAAACTACATGGATAATAGATAAAATGCATCGAAAGAATATAAACAATTGGAAATACATGAAATCAACTATATCAAGGCATGCAAGAAATGAAAAAAGTTCTGCCTCACAGGAATCATAAGACAAACGGCGATAAACAGCCAAAAATAGAAAACACACATGTGGTGATCCTCAAACATGAAAAAAAGAAATTATTAATCATATAATAACCTCAAGAATACATGAATCCTAAGGCATACAACAAAACAGGATCAAAACACTAACCCAAGATAATCGACACCTGGGTAAATGACACTTTTATGCCAAAAACTCAGATACATTCAACGAAGAGCAACAAACCACCTACCTCAATCCTCATAGATTGATATACCTAAACCTTGTCCTGTGAATCAGAAGATAATGGAGTAGATCTGAAAAAAACGTATAAAACATTCAACCTTAGATAAATCACGTGAGATTATAATTAGGAAACAAGGCCAAATAAGAACTAAGAACTCATCGCTACGATTCTATTGCAATCGACGGTTTTCGATTCGGATAGCTGGTGACGGATTGGTGGCTCCGAGAAGATTCAGCCTCCTTTGATGATCTTGGTGGAAATAGGCGGAGAAGAAGATGAAAACATGGTTAAGTCGCGACCCTATTCAGATTAATGAAATAAAAAAAAGTACATGGAATGTACATTTGTAGTACATGGCGTGTAACTTGGTTTTCTATACTCCGTTTTATGCAGCCTCCACATCACCCCACATGGCTGTGTGTGTGTCCCAAACACGACAATCACACGGCCTCGTGCAGAATAAAAGTACATGGTGTGTACTCATAAATTACACGGTGTTTACTCTAAAAATTTCCAGACTTTCCCCTTTTTCTCAAAAAATGACCAGAAAAGGAAAACATACCCGAAACAACAATCCGGGTTCTTAAACAGGAAAACAGATGGCTCATGTAAATTTTTTTCAAAAAATATTTGATAACATATTTATCTACTTAAGAGAGGTCATATAATGAAATATTATTCCTTGAATATATCCTAATAGAATCAATGTATCAAAATTATTTATATCATGTAATATTTAAATCATTGACTCATTTAATATTAAAAATATAATTTTTGATAATGATTGTTCAGGATACATATAGAAATATTTTATGTACAACCATATCATGAATCTACAAAGATAATCATCCAATTAGGGCTGGTTTAGTGAAAAAATATTGTATTCCCCTATTCACTTCATGTTTAATAGGGCTTGGGTGACTGATTAAGAATGTGTGAAACTTATTCGGGAATTAGGTTGATCTTTTTAATAGAGAAATGATTCTTTTTCATGAAATCATAAACATAAATTGCTCGAAGGGAATATGGAAAAATAGATTATGGACATGTTGATATCATTATAAAATGGAATATACAATATTTAAGCCTCTTGTTATCATATTCAGTAATTCAGAACATGTAATTACTTCTCTAATGGGATTTTGAGAGAAGATGAGGTGGAATTCAAGATTATCAACCATCTAAATCAAAAATATTCAATAAAAAGTGATGCCTTTAAATACAATTGTCTAAAATATGTTGAAATAATCTATATGTTAAAGAATTAACATAAAATATATATAATGGTTTCACTTCCATTATTCTCCCTAAATATTAGAGATCAATTCATAGAAAATAGGTAGGCCCTCTCAGATCATGTATTATTTTATTCATATATTTTTGAATTTCTGTCCCGTCACGTATGACCCATTGGATATTATTATTTAGTATCTTGTTAATCAATAATACCACACCAAGCATATTTCTCATCATTTATAAGTAGGGAAAATGTAGGATTTCCTTGGTATTATTGTTGAGAGTTATTCTAGTTTGGTTAGTTTTAATAAAAATTTTATTCAACCCTAATGGGAAATCATTCGAGCAGAATTCTATAGGCCTCATATTCATTTTATGGTATTTGGTTCCCTTTATCATGGATTGAACTCTGAGTTACCATAACATAGGAAAAATAGTAAAATAAAACTGAAATTCGTCAATTTGGTTTGTATTCAGTGGTCAATAAAAATTTTAAAATTATCAGCGAAATCAAAGATAACAGTTTGGTCTCAATGCTATGAAAAATTGTATCATTCTATATGATTTGGTTCATCAGAGGATGGCCAATTCTTGATTTTATCATCACTACCTCATCATTGCTTGATCTTATAAAAATTTATACTATCGAATGTAAATTTTTTATTAAAGGTGATATCAATGAATCATTTGTTTTGATGAATTGGACAATCATTTCCATGGTTTATTCTATGGATAATATTTATGATGAAGTAATTAATTAGGTTAAAATCATTTTGGGATTTTTATCAAGACTATATTGTTATTCCTGGACCCCCAGACATTTATTTTACTTGTTCTGTTGTTATTAGGCAAGCTAACCCCAATAATGAATAAACTTTTCCATCATTATTTATTTTTATTGTAGGCTCCTTTCCATCATGGATGGAAATGGATAATTGAGATCTATATGTACTGGTAGTGGAATCTATTCTCATATTCATATTCTATATGAATATGGCATCATTATATTCACCCAAGGGGAAAATTTTATTAAAAATTAATAAATATATCTTGCATTATTAAGATACCTTATGTTAGGATGAGAGATAGAACAAATCATTTATCAAATTTGGAAGTAAAATATTTGCTTCTTAGAATATTTACATCATCATAGTATTTGGAATCGGAAGGGTAGATTTTCCATTTTTATACATTGGTGATCCTATGTAATGGGGAAGACCAATATATTGGTACATAAGTAGTATTATTAGATAGATCTGAATAAAAAATTACTATATGAAAGGTAAATCTCTATCCATTCCTGGTAATTTTTTTCTAGTGAAAAACATCATCATATCAAAAAATTTATACAAATTCATGATGTTTGAAAATAAATTTTTAAACATTGGTAATATAAATGGTTCTATCAAGAACATTATATGGAGTGGAAGTACTTTGGAAAAGATATTATACACTACCTCCTAAAATATTTTTTTATTCCCTTTGATGTTTGGGGATTATGTGTTCAAAATATATTTTAATTCAATAAATATTATCATCTAATTTTCATATGTAATATCAAATATGGAAATTCATAAAATCTTGGAATTCATCATGATAGATTTAATAATAACTCTAACACAATAAGCAATATTACCTGGATTCTGGTATTTTTCATGGAGTCATGTATATTTTCTCTTATATTACTTCTCATTCTAGGTGGCTGATATCACAAGGCTCATCTCTTGACATCAGGACTACTAATTGGTTATTGGATCTTATACTAAATTATCTCTTGAATGGTGACATAGATATGGATTAGTTTATTCTAATAAAAGATCAATAAAAAAATTAATGAATTTTTGAATGAAATGAATTATTCAATTTTCAGATACAAATTTTCAATACATAGTTTCGGCTGGGTGCAGGATCCTAGTTATTATGGAGATAACACATATAAACCTTATATCAGAATTTTAATTATTCTAATATTTATTGTTAATTTATTGAAAAATTATATGGAGATTTATTAGGATCATTGGGTCTGTTCTTGTTTGGTGAAAAAACATTAAAGATACCAACAAATACATATTATTATGTTTGAGGTATTTTAAATTCCATGATATGTGATATTTTTTGTTGAAATTGATATGATATTGATCATTTATTCCTCATTTATGTTACCTACTCATAAATATAGAAACCCCTATCATATATCCTTGAAATTTAACTACCTCAACCATCCTCTATATTGGATTTTATTTAAGGAAGTATGTATATTTCACTCTTTAATCATCACATAAATCATTTAAAGGGTTTTTAGAAAAATTAAACACCATTATTTTTAAATCTCATAATAAGTATATTGATGATTGTGCTATCTTCATCCCCTATGATTAATTATTCCAATTTTTTCTGGTGTCAAATTTTATAATCATTATCAATCCACCTATTCTCTCTATTCGATTCATGATCTAACAATCTTGAAATTTTATGGAATTAATGGTAATACTTGTGATCCCTTTGGAACACATTTGATATTATGGTATTATCCTTTAGTAGGATGGATCAAAAATAACATGGATGGTTTATTATGTGGAAATCTGTGTACACTAGAATATGAGTTAGTTATAAATATCATGATGGGTATATCTATGGATGTCTATATAGTTCTTGTGGAGTAGATTCTTCCCTTGGAGAAGAAATGAACACTGTTTAGATTTTCACTAAGATATCTAAACACTGTGGTTTGAATAATATTGGGCTATAATTTCCCACAAACACTATTATTAAGGAAATCACAGTATGTTATAATCATCTATTGTAGATTTTTACAAATCAATGGATAAATTTATTAAATATCCCCTGATCCATTGATTTTATAATAATTAATTTTTAGAGGGAGGAAATAACTCTAGATGATGGCCTTCCAAAATAAATGTGTGTATTAGAATGATTTAAATTTTTTGATAATATTCACGAGGATCTCATTTCCCTTTTCATAGGTATTAGCATAAAATTTCCCGCTTTAGACCCTAGCATCATTTTATTATTTTTATTATCAATGATAATTATCTTATGGGACGAGTCTCAATATTCAATAAATAAACATCTAACCATGTATATTAAATGAATATATCACTTTATAAATTATTAATATTTTTTTTGGGAATTTATTCAAATAAATTATAGCTAAAAATTTTTATTCTTGAAAATATTTAAAATAAAAAACATGTTATCTAACCAATTTTATCGACTATAGTTAATCCATGTTCAAATAACATTAGTTTGAATTTATATATCAATATAAAATATTTTATTAATTTAAACAAACATAAATAAAATTATTTTCACCCCATGCTGCTCTTTAATAAAATACATAATTTGGATGATGTCAAACTAGTTATCATTTTACATTAATATAGAATTAAAAAATAAAATTTAAATTTCAATAAATTTATTTTCTTCTACTAATAATTAATTTTTTTAGTAATATAAAATCATTTATAACCATTCTATTTATGATGAACATGAATTTTTCAGAAAATAAGTCCTCTCCAATTAGAACAGGAAAAGTAGTTTACAATTTATATTGCATAAAACAATTTAATTTTAATTATTCATGATAGGTTTAATATATTTTATGAAACAAATTTTATCATTTAAAAATGTATTCTTTATCCAACGTAACAAAATATTCACATGAAAATAATAATATTATGATATTTAAGTATTATAATTTCTGAGTAGATAATGTAGGATGAAATATAACATGTTGATTGGATATTTGGAGGTTGTTTAATTGAGAATAAAACTACTCCAGTGGTGTAAAACCAAAATTATATTTTTAATGAATCTATTAATGAAACTATGTAAGTAATTTAACACATTATTAATATTAATTAATAATTTTTTATTGAGTAATATTCATTAAATGAATATTTTCTAATTTATCAGATAAAATGAAAAAAATAATTCCAATCAAATTCTGGATTAAGAAATTGAATTTTTTATATATAATAATAAAATACATAATAGTTAATATTAATTTTTATCAAAATAAATTTATTTTTTTATTCACCATGAAGAAATTATATTATGATTAAATATTAATAATTATTAGAATGGTTTTTTCAATAAATGATAAATAATACTAAATTTTATTGAAATATATGCCTTCATTTTTTGTATTTTGAAAATTAACATTCTATTTTAGAGTTGTTTCAAAATTTAATTTTTGAAATTTTATTTAAATAATCTATTATGTTTTTTTAACAACCATTCTAAATGATTTTTTATAGAAACATTTTTACACGTAAACTATAGTTATATGAAAATTTTTTATTTATCATATATTGTATGTTTCATTAAAATTTAAAATTTAAATATTTTTTTTGAATTTAGATATATTAAATGGATTAAATATTTGGAATCATAATATTTAAATTTTTTTGCTATAGTTAAATTATATTTTTTTTAATTATGAGTATTAAAAATACCTGCATCTCTTTCATATGGTTTTGTTAATGAATTTCTATCTATTTTTATAATAACGTGATAATGGTTATAATTAAATAAAAAATTTAAATAGACTTTTTTAGAAATATATTAGTACTATATCATCACAGTATATTTATTGGTTCACTTTTGTAACATTTGGTTTTAAAAAAAATTATTTACTTTAATTGGTTTTATTAATATCTTGTCTATCCTCTCTGAGACATATAAATGTACCCACCAACTCTCTTCTTTAAAAACAATTAAATACATTTGATTTGTCAAACATAGACACAAATATCACACATAAACCACTTAACTACATTTTATGTCCAATCGCCTATAATAAAACCATCATCAGAAGAATTTAGTTATTAACCTAAAGTTCATCTCCAAATAATATATATAGTTCTTAAGAAATCCTATTTATTTTATTTCATAATCTAGATGCATAATATTTTCTATGACAATGATTAAATAAAAATATAAATATATTAACTTAATCGATATGTTATAATATTATATTAATAACAAATATATGAATCCTATTTCATCAAATGATAAATGAGACAATATTACAATGTATGATAGACTACCACCTCATAATCTAATGTAATTAGTTTTGGGTTACCATGTGAAAAATTATAATAAATATTGATATAATGTAAATGTAGATATTAATGAAACAATTATAATTAATTAAAGAAATTATATAACATATTTTCATACAGTTTGATCTATCAATAATTGATAATGTCGCATGTATTTATGTATAGATTACCACCTCAATTAATAGATGCAATTTCTTACATTAATACATCACAAGGATAATGTATATAATAATATTTAAAGATATATTATTAAATAATCATCATATTGTAAATAGAAAATTTTATTTACCTTATTTTCCTCATGTTTATTGAAAAATTTAAATGCTACCCATGACGAGAATTGACCCTCAGTAACCATGGATATAAAATAATTCAATAATAATTGAAATATATAATGGTTTCTGTACCATTTTAATTAATGTACCAAAATGATAAATTTTTCATTTTTTTATTTATTATTTATGTAAACCCACATAGTCTATATCTAGATAACTATAGTCATTTCCGGGATATGATGTGAATGAAATTAAATGATATTATGTGAACTGAATCGAAAAATTAATAATTAATTACATTTTAACAAATTTATTAAATGGAATAAGAAAATTAAAAAGATTATTAATACAGAAAATAATTAACAAAATAATGTTATTAATGTTGATTGATAACATATGTGACAATTAAAACTAAATGAAAGGGACAAAATACCTTATAACATAATTTAAAATTTTATAATGTTTTATTTTATAATTAAAAATATTAAATAACCAAACTCTAAAAAAAATATTGTAGTGTTATTTATATTAACATAAATTAATTATAAATAAAATTCTATCCTACTTTCCTATTTAATTATAATGTATTGAAATGGAATATTTTTTTCATATTTTATATGGCTCATTTTGAAAAAAATAATAATAAATGTCTTTATATTGATGTATACATCATTAATGTATTTTCCATCCAGTATAACCTTTTTTATTCCATTAACTGATTCCTTTTTTTCTTCACATGCCATCCATACAAACTTTTCTCCTAGGTATTTCAAAAAAATTATTAATTTTTTTAATATATGTAATGATTTTGTTATTTGGTAAAATAATTATATTATGAGAATAATGATTGAAAAGATTGTATTCATGTTTTAATATAATATTAGGTTTCATTTGAATTATATAATATAACTATTCTTCATAGTATATATCATGTAAATAGGTTTTTTTGATAGATATCAGGATGATGTGTGTTCCTCATATATATCTTCATGAATTGAGATCCACATATAGCTTTCCAATATATTGGTTAAATAGAGAGAGTTAACCAGTTTGGTTTTTGTTAAGATGTTATTGGAAGTTATTATGTGGTTCAATTTATGTCTAAGAGTTATTATTTGAGTAACATAATAAACTCATAGCTTACCTACTGGATTTTTCATGGATTTACACTTTTTTTATAATATCTCGATAACAAATGTTATGATAGTATATATATATTTAATATATGTTTTATACCACATTTTTTGAAAAAATATATAACATTACAAAACAAAAATCCTACATCCTGAATTATTCAAAAAACAATATATGAGTGATTTCATATTTATTATTTCTTATTAAATGTTATATAAAATTATCATTCTAGGGTATATGATTTATATAGAATGATAATATTATTCTTGGATAAATATATATTTATACAGGTAAATTGTCATGATCATCCATAGTCTAACATGTTTATATAATTCATTATGTATATATATATATACATTATTGACATTATTCTTCTCCACCCACATTTAAAGATGGTCATCACATGGAAATTAGGATGAGTTATGAGAATGGTGAGGTCAATATGATAAAATTTGTTTATATATCCAGAAATTAAATAATTTTATAAATTTAATATTTTATATTCAGATAAAAATTTACATAGAGTGGGACTATCAACATTGTGAAGAAATATTTTTTTTGAAAGAATTCCTAATTTAATGGATTTGTAAACCTTTAATATCAATGGGAATGGAAAAAATGAATTTCTCACAAATGAATAAATTCTAAGATTATTTCGAGAAGGATTATTTGAGTTTATTGTAGAGGATTGTTTTTTATATCTTTTATGTATATGATAACAAAGTTAAATACAAAAAAAAAAGATTATAATTTGGGGTTATAATTATATATAATATGAATGATTCTTTTTACATTAATCTAAAAAAGGTCTCTACTAAATGGGTTTCCACTTATGAATCAGGGAATTTATACATCGAATGAACCAAGAGAATAATATTGTTCTAAATTGATAATATTTAATAATTGGAAATGGAAATGAGAAGTTTGTTTCTATGATGGATCACTTTATGTGGTTTATAAATTGTTTTGGAATATATTTTACCGAGAAAATATTACAATAATATAGGAATACATGAAGACCAATTCCTTTTACACAGTTTATTACATGATTCATAAAAAATATCCATTAATATAGAATATAATCATAAATGTCTATTTTATTTAGCTAATTGGGTTCTTAGTGCATATAACATATAATAAATGTATTTTTTTCATTATGATATCCTAAATTAAATGCAATATAATAAATATATTTTGGATAACCTATGGGTTATATAATGAAACTAGTGATCTAGAAATCCTAGTACATTAACATGGGTTATTAATATATTTATAAAAATACATGAGGGTTAAAGGTATAATGTGATATAATAAAAGAAACATCACATGAGTTATCAAAGTAATTGAAATATAATTAACATGGTATCATAATTTTATCAAGTAATTGTAACAATATAATAAAAATATATGAAGACATAAGATTATGATAAGGCTAATTTCTATGAAAACATCACATTGTGGAAAAAGTTCCATAATGAATTAATTTCACTTCAACATATCATAAATGATGTCTAATGAGACTAATAATTTATTAAATGCATTGGAGGTCTATTCAATTATATTCCCACACCTCATATTCATTTCAAATATATTTATAAGGGTAAAAATTATGTATATTTATCATAAGGAATATATATAATAATTACCCATAGAATGAAATGGGTTTAACAATATTTTGACATTATTTAATCATAATATATTTCAAAAGGCATATCTTTGATAGATGGTCCAAATTTATGTATTAATCCATAAAAATAGTTATTGAGGTAGTTATTTATAAAAGAAGTATAAATATAGAATATATAAGAATTTAATATCATTAAAAATTATTTATGTTATTAAATATATATTATTCTAAAAAATTTAAAAACATCCTTGAGGAAGGTATCCTTTCAACCAAGAATTTTTTTTTTGGAAAAAATAGAAAAATATTGTCGAAATAATTTTCATTTATAATATGATTGAAATTTAAATTGAATGATTCATTTTAAATAAACTTCCATATCATAGAAAAATAATAATTTTTTTACATGTTAAAGAATGATTACATTCACATTTTTTTGTAAAAGTTATAAAGTTAAATTTTAGAAAAAGGACATCATGATTGATTTTATGTACTATTCAAAATTTAATAAATGTGTAAAAATTAATTTTTACAAAACTTTATAATAGTAAATAAATCCCAAAAATTATTAGTAATGGTTATAATATTAAATTTATTTTCAAAAAAATATTATTTTTAAGCAAACATTCATAAAAACAATTAGAAAACATTTGATGTATCAAGGATTAGTAAATTGTTATTTTAGATGAAAATATTATGAATAATCATATTAGAATAAAATTTAAATCACTACATGATATATGATCTAATAATATCTAGAATTATCAATTCAATTAAAAACAATTCTGAATAAAATTTGATGGAAACATAAAATGTTACATCTCTGGTAAATTTTGAATCTGAACATCCTAATAATGAGTTCTATAAATTGTAAGCAATTTTTTTGAATAGGAATAATTGATTATTTATTTTGTAATGAACAATTATATACAACATTTAAATATTATTGGTTCATTGTCTATAAATTTTCCCAAACAATGATATTTTAGATGAAATAATTACAATGTTTGAATCATAGAAGTGAGAGTTAATAATGGAAATGATTGGGTGTAAAAAATTATATAAACACAATGAATATATTAGATTAAACAGAATAAAATTAATGGTCATTTGACACATAACTATAGCATAATATTATAAATTATGCAGTAATATTACTCAATGAATGGATGTTAAGTTATGAAACCCTATACCTAATGGATCACATTAATTATTTGATCTATGACATCATTTAGACATGTTCAGAAATTATAGTATCATAAATAATAATATATATATATATATATAATTTTATATATTTTTCTTTTTAAAACATCTTATTCCTCTTTTTAAATAATCATTCATTATGATTATTTTTTGGGACTTAATTTCCATGTTTTCAAATCCATATTTCGTTATATATATTTTGGTTTAGGAACAAACGGTATAGTGTCTTCATACCCATTTGTATACTATTATAATATATATCATTTTATTCATTAGATACTTATTTATATCCCCTATAATTGTAATGTTCCAAAAATTATGTATATATTTTTTAATTGTATAGAATTATTTCGAGACAACACACTTTGAGGAAACATGATTTAGAGCCCTAGTGATCCCAGAATGGAATTCTGATGTATTTTTAAATTTAAATATGTAAACATGCTAGTGAGTTTTACTATTTTTTAATCGTTGATCAGAACCAAAAACAGATGGAATCATTGAAATTGTAACACCGAGATTCACCTAAAAAGGACATACCGTCGAACAAGCAAGGGTCAAATGGAAAAGTAATTTTTATACTCTAAAAATAATAATAAAATAAAAGAAAATGTTATTTTATTTAATTTATCAATATTGAGTAGTAGACGACGGTGTTGTGGTGTGGCGATGAGGTCCATTAAAGAAATCTTCATAATGACATATTTTTTTGCAGTGTAACTGCTACGTTGTTTCATAAATGAAACAGTTTAGTGAATTGACATTGCAGAATAATATAAAAATTGTGATGTGATTATTTTTAATTGAATAAATCATTGGATAATTGATGGTTAAACATCAAACAATTTGCAGACTAACCCCTTCTGTGTCTCCTCTCTAACAAAGAATAAAGAATTGAGGCAGAACATTAACAAAATCGATGCACCTTGAAAAATAGAGAGAGGATGAATGGAATGCCTATATATTCTTGAATCTTTATGGTAGGAATACTTAAATGTCAAATTTCATTGAGGTAGGGGTTTTTTGGTTTATTTTTTCCCCATTATTCATTCCAAATGTCGAACGTGGATCATCACCTGAATGGGTTGATATGTGGATCATCCATTCATGGGGAGGGAAATTATTCTTTTAATTTTAATTCAGAGTTAATTTTATGATTTATTGAATAGTAATATTTGAACATCTCATGGTTTTAAAATTCAAACACAAATGGTGCAGGCCCATAGGAACAGGACCGGAGCCTCTCTACTTGTGCGTTCTTCATGAACTAGTTTCCAAGTTGACATCAAGGTGGATTCAAGAATATAGAAGGGATGATTGAATACCCTAAAGTCTGTAGGTGCAAAAGGAGTGATGAACTAACGATCAATGTAGACATGGTGGTCCGTATAATACCCCTCTGTAGCTCTAGAGAATGTCACCATGGATGGCTCAGTGAACTGTGGATGCGACACTGTGCTTCATCCCAGGAAGAGAAGCTGCGAATAATGACTAAGGATGGGAGATGACCCCATGGTGAACAATGGGGCAAGCCGCGAGCCAAATGTGACATCATGTAGCGTCTAAGAAAGACAGACAAATGGTTCAAGCTTCGTAAGACAGGCCAATGCATGGGTCAAACAACCCCCATCAGACCAGACCCACATCCCAAAAGACCAGACCAAATTTGGACTAGTTTCACGTCATTTCGAAGGACCCGGGATTAGTCAGTTGGGCATGGGATGGGTCAGGTTAGTTCATTCTGACCGCGTAAGACCATACCCAGACCCCACAGACCCCATTTTGGATGAACGTAAATATCACGCAAAAAGGGCATCTTAATGATGATCCATTTGTAGCATTGGAAAATCTCAAATAGGCATATCATTTGGAATATTATATGGATGATATCATGGAATTTAATATTTGAATAATGGATTGAAGAGAGGTTCTCTTGAGATCACGTGGGCTTTGTGTAGATACCCTACGGTTTTCCATGACATAAAGTCTACAAACATGATTCCCTATGTGGATCTGATATAATTTCCCAGGGGATTCATCTTTTGTGTGACCTGGAAGGCCCATGGTGGGGTCCATCATCTGTTTCTCCCAGCAGAGCCATGCTACTCATAGTAGAAATACCTCAGTATGGTCGTAGGTGGGAAGTTGATTCGTTGTGACATATCATTCCCACATGTGGAGTGGTTTCAGTATGGCTAATCATTCCCATAGTACTCATTTGGTATGACACCCACTAATTTCCTATGGATTGTATAATGTGTCTTCTGTGTGACCTTGCTGGCCCACTATACCCATTGAAGAGGAGATCTCCTACATCCCATGGTGTTTAACTATGTGAAAAATGTATCTACTTTCATACTCAATAAAAAACCCATTGTGATCTATCTTTGTTCGTGATTATCTAAAATGATCTTGGTAAATGGTTTGTTATGGATATATTTTTGGTATTTAATTATTATTTTTGTGTCCTTACTGAAGATTATTTTACTCTCCCATGAAAAGGCCTTGCAAGAACCTTTTATGTCTAGTGCAGATGACTGGCACCTTGATGAAGGACTTGTTGACCCAGGATCTGGTGTGCCTAGTGAGACCAAGAAGATGTAGTGTAATATTACAGTATCCAACATCTACATTGTGTATTCCCATCAGGTGGGGTTTCCAATGGATGCCATCTAGAGTTTCATTTGTACATTCATACATTCCAATTAGTCAGTTGTTTGGATTTAATTATATCCCATTTTTCATTTTGTTGTACATGTACTCAGTGGTAGTTAGTAGCATGGTTGTTTACTTTTCAATCATTGGGACTTTGTTGTGCGTTCGTTCGTATAGGATCTCTAAAAAATGCATCCCACTTGCAGGTTATCTCATTTAGCACTAGTCTCGTACCGCTAACATTTACATGGAGGGCTTGGCGTATGTTACGGATTGGGACATGGGGGTCAGGTCTTACCAAAGTGTTTTCAAATGTATTTGGTTCTACCTCAATGATTGAAATTATTTTGTTTTGATTTTTTGGAAAATACTGTTACATGTTTTGAGTATAACATTTTTATTTGTGGAGAATATGGTTGGTGCGGCAGCCGACATATCCATACTCAAGGACATTAAATTCTATTTTTGTCTATATACATGAAAACAATAGTTGCATAAGTGATTCCTTATGACTTCTTGAATAATAGTCTCCATAGAAGGATTAAAATTTTGACTATGGTACATCTTGTTCTGTATCTGGATTCCTCCACATAGATGACTAGCTCGGATTCCAATGCATGTTCTTGAGGGCATCAAACATCATGATAAGGAGTCTGTTCAGGGACCAGTGCTATAGATTTTCCCACTGTGTGGTGATCCGGTTTTGGAACTAAACAGTAAACAATAGTTAGTACCAGTGATACCAGTAGAGGATGTATGTAGACTATGTTCGATTAATGAGTCCTAGAGATAAAGACCTCACAGGTTCACTAGAGAGAAAGATCCTCAGGGCACTGAGGACCGACTGGAGGTAAGTACGTGTGTCTTACACGTAGTGAGGACACGACCTTACAAATGGTTATCATGGATGTAATCCTTCTGTAGGTATCAATAAGTAGAAGGTGGATCTCTAACACATGGACTTATGATGAGGTGACCCTCAACTAGATAAACATTGAGTGGAATTTATAGGTTAAGTAATTTCTTTTGACCATATGCTCCGTGCACATCCATGAGGTGAATCACCTGCCGTAGGGAATCCTGTTGATGGCTGAGTACTCTAAAGCGTTTACAAACCTCTCTCATTACTCTAATGACATGGTATGTGACACTATTAATTTCCTAGAACATTAACATGGGACTCAGAATGAAGATCATAGCATCCATAGTGTCTCTCAGCATCCCCAATCAGGATGGTGTGGTGAATAAATCTCATCAAGTAGATTGTTTCCTAACAGGGCATGCACTAATATCATGATCCACCAGCAGACCATAGGTGGAAGAGTCTTCAGTGGTGAGTAGCTGACTAGAGACATGTGGGCCCATAGTAGTCCAGGAAATTCATAGGGAGTCCCAATCAATTGGGATGTATATTATGATGAACCCCTAATAGAGGGAGTCATCAGAGAACTAGGTTGTGCCTAACGTACAGCGAGTAGGAACACCTAGATCATGACTGCCTGACTTGAGGAACATATGATCAACAAGAATTAAAATGACCATCAAGGTAGAGTGAGATATAACGCCCCGACCCCAGTTACCTAGAGTCGGTGTATTATTACCTATCATTGTAATGATCATAAAAGATCAAGTCTCGAAAGACCGATTCGTTTTGTAGCATTGGAATCATTTGATACATTCATAAATGATAAATTACGTCATAATGTGAAAAACTACAATAATATATTCTCCATTTCCCACACTCATATCCCCTGCAGACTATCCCTACAGGTTAGTCATAAATATTTCTTCACATCCTAGGAAAAATAATACATTGAAAGGGGTGAGCTCAGATGCTCAGTATGGATAACAATATAGCGAAAACATTCATATATAAGCATAATCAATTATGGCATTGTATAACTAAAACAAAACCCTATTAAACATGAATTCAGCATAATATAGAATAAATAAAATGAAATAATTCCATTTACTTATTCAAATGGATATTCTACTAATCGAATAATCACATGAAATATCAGTAACCACTTTTATAATGATGTAATGTATAATTCCAGACTATCATAACCACATAGTCAATGCCTCGTGCCAATACTACAAAAAAGATTTTGTCAAGGCCTTGTGTCGAGACACTAGTTTGTCTCATGAGACCTACCGATGCCTAGAGGAGCAATAGAGGGCACCACCTTTCACTTAAAAAGTCCAATTGAAATCATTATATGAGCTTGATTAAACCTAACATAAACATTCATATTAAAACTAGCATACAAAATGTCAATACTTTCTCCATAAACCATGAATGGTATAAAAATAACACATCCATGTCAAACATATCACAAAACCTTCAATATAATATGGAAGTTTTGTATTATAATTAATCAACATCAATTAAGCTTAAAATCCATCAATGGATGTTGACATAGATGAAATCCAAACTATTTGAGAGAAATATCTATTTTTTAAATTCATTTTAAAGTCACACATTTATTAAGATCCTAATCTAAGAGAGATTTTTGAATCAAAGTGTCCCAAAAAACATTGAATCTTTTGTAAATAAATATCATGTCAAAACATTAATGTCCATATAAATAAATCCTTAAAATCATTTGAAGACAAGGATATTAATTAAAAATATTTATAAAGATAAATAATTAAAACATTTATAATTATGATCTTGATAAAGAGTACCTTTCACAAATTTATAAAATATTAATTGTGAAATCATTTAAGTGTCACATAATTATAAAATAATACTTTTACATTAAAAATATTCTAATAATCATGTAAGGGAAGATTCTACGATATTATAATGGTAGAAAATAGCCGCACCTTCCGTATAAGTTAAAAAAACATTCTTACCTTAAATTTGTCGAAATGGTCAAAAAGAACCTTGTTTGGAAAATGATGGAATGATTCCTTTCAAAACACATCAGGGTATAAATGACTTTAACCCATTTTCTAGTAAATAGTAATAAATTTTTGGAATATTTTCTTATGAAACATGGATGTGGATGATAAAGAGGTCCCAGTAGACAATTACGTATAAATAACCTCGGATAATGAAGACATTGTGAAATAAACCCTTACCTTGTACTTTTCCTTAGTCAAGGGTAGGTTATCCTCCTGTATAATAGTAAATTAGTTGTTATTAAATTATATAATAATAATATACATAAATATTATATCATATATGATCTTTTAATATTTCATTGTTAATTAAATTTTAATATTATCGTCATTTCGGGTGTTAACTTATCGTTTTATTTTATATGTTTATTTACATAAACAATGTTTGTTATGGATAGGTTGTATATTATTCATATCCAGAACGATATCAAGTACTTAAACATTATTTTTAATCAAAAAATGAGAATTCGACTTGAATGGATATGATGGTAATGAATCTCATCACATTCGTTGAGACAGTAGTCCGTACGTACGCACGAATGGTACTTCCATTTCATTTTTCATTTTAAAAGGAATCAAATCAAAATGATACATGGGTATATTATTGTTCCATTATAATTTAATATCATATATTTGTTACATATGTTCATTAACACCATCTTTTATATGGTCCATGTATGGTATAAAAGAGTCATATCACTTTGAGGGGGCGGTAGTCCGCACTTCCTCAAATGAAATTATCGTGTATATATATATATATAAAATTAAACGAATAATGGTATGATATAAAATTTAATTACATAATATTATATATAAAATAAATATCATAAATATCATATTTAATTATAGTGCTATCATTATGGCCATAATGATAGGCGGTAGGAGATAATTGAGCAATCATCGTTTCGTGAGGCGTTTGGTTGCCATCCATAGAAAAATTATGTTCTTCACCCATTAGATGGAGATGTGTGTATGTCTAGTTTGAATACTTGTCATAAAAATATCATAGTATATTTAGGATACTTTTTTTTACAAAATAAAATAATAAGAAGAGTTTAGGGGTTGGAGAAGTAATATAATAGAAAAGAAGCTAAGAGAAATCGTTACCTTTAATTTGGGTAACTCCCTTTAGTTTGAACCAAAAAGGAATCTTGAAGTGATTTCTTCCTAAGCTAAGGCTTCTATGAGGAGGAGAGGGATGCATGGAGCTTAATTAAGAAGAGTTTGGACGATCCAAAAGGTTTATTGTTGTGAGGAATTGGTTAAAAGTGGTGTCTTTTTATAAGAGTGGAGGGGCTCTTTAGGAAAATCGTAAAGTATTATTTTATAATAAATGAATATTCGGTTTATAATGGCTCCAAACTAGATTGTTTAATGTATATGGTGGGGATGGGTCTAAAACCACTCAACCAATAGGATTTATACAAGTTTGTGTAACTATTTTAGCCTTATCATTTATATTTAACTCTAAGATAAATAGTTTTACATTTACCATGTCTCTTTGTATTTTTATATTTTATGTTTAATAAATATACTATATACATCCAAGAAACCCCCATGTGGTCCATTAATGATAAACCTATCATTTTATAAGTCTTTTGGCCGAATTTTAGTTTTTTAGTAATAGAACATCAATTAATAATATAATATTTGTTTTAAAAACTATTTTATGTCAATTTTGACACTATTTAATAATTTTTTTTATAGTCTTAATAACTTTATTAATCCGAAAAAAATTAATTTAGTCAATCCTAACATGTAATTTTAACCAATAAAATTCTTTTAATTCATTCAAAGTCTCAAATTATATTTATTTGGGTATTTATAATTTCAATTAATTAAATATATCACTAATATGGTAATTACTGCATCATGATTGTGTCATAAATAAATTAACGAATAATTTTATATAATTTCATTCAGAAAAAAGGTTTTATTTTTTCCAATATTTTTTTATTGTTTGTAATATTCATTTCTAAGACTAGTAATGTGGTCTATCCTTTAGTGTAAATTTCCTTGTAATAATTCGATGTAATAAAATAACGCACTGACTCTGGGTCTTTGGGGTCAAGGACAAAAAAATTTAAACAAGTAACTAACATCTACCATCTTCATATTATTATTTATATTATGACATATGGTATATTTATAAAATATTATTTCATGATTGTTAGTAATAATTTATAATCACTATTGTTTCAAGCCTTGTTTTCCTTGTTTTCCAAATCATATTTCATCGTGAATATTCTATATCATTTATATAGTATATAGTTTCATCATATCTATAACAATATTAATGTAAAAAATAAAATTATTTAAATTTAATTTAATTTTATTATAATTACTTAAATTTGAACATAAATAACATATCACATTTATTCATGGAGGCAGTTTTCCATTCGTACATTAGAGAAATGTTATCATCCCATCAAAGTGTAAAAATTGAATAAAGTGATTGTTTAAATTTTTTATAGAATGAATATATTTTAATAATTATAATATATATTTATTATATATATAATTTATTAACAACTATTTTAAAATGAAATATAAAAATGAATTACATCACATCAAATCATGGTTTTCTATCGTACATATGAACACCATTTTTTTTTCAATTGATGGAATAGTAAGTAAATTATATATTTATTTGATATAATAATTAATATTTTATCAAAATAATATATAAATTTAAAATTAACCCTCATTATCTTTTATGTAAAGCATATGTGATGTTCAAATCTCATTGTTTTTAATGGTTTCAATCTACCATATAGATGAGTGACATTATTGTATTCTGTAGAAAATATAAAAAATTTAATATTTTAAATTAAAATATAGAATAATAATTATTTTAATAATATTTATATTATCATAGTATATATCATTTTATCCATTCGTGTAAATATTTGTTGCAGAGTTAATTAATATAGGTCATTAGGTTGAAGTCCTCTGTACACAAGATCAAAATTTTCATTTATTATTTGAGAGCGGTGGTGATGGTTTTTGGCAATTTAAATAACATAAAAAACATAAAATATATGGAAGATACATAATATATTATATACTAATTTTTTATAATATTTATATCATATTAAGGAAGAAATAAAATAAAATGCTCGGTTAAGAATATTATATCTTATCCAGAATAAATCTGTTGGATTTCAATAATTAACTCCATTTGATGGATTTACGAACAATATTAGATTATTTTATAATGGGATGTAACTATATAATTTATATGGTATAGTGATTTTGAATGATTTGGTTCTGGATATGTGTAATGAAGAGGAGAGTGGTGATATTTTATAAGTTTTGGAGGAAAAAAATTGAATTTTTTTAAAAATTTAAATATCACCGACATTTATTTTCTTGACACATGTATTAAAAATGGACATTATTCATTTCTTATATGCTATAGAATATAAATATGGACAAAAGATAATAGATAGTATTTTTTGGTACAATTTATACCAACATAATTTTTTTTACCCTCAAGATAAATCTATTTTTACCTTGACCATTTTAACTATTTTTTTTACAGTTTTCACTATTCATTGTGGTGAAAAACAAATATACCATTATTATATAATATAAATATTTATAGTTAAAAAAATAAAATTTATTATTCGAAATTAAACTCATAGAAGGGGCCTAATTCAATTTAGAATTAAACGCAAAGAGGTGTAGAAAAAATATGTTTTCAAGAATTTTTTTTAAGGAAATGATGATATAATATTAACGATATGGAATTTAGTAATATTATTATTATTTTTAAATTTATGATTATATGTATAATATATAAAATTTCCTTAAAATAATTTCTTATTGGGTAGTATATTAATTATATATAATGCATAATCAGTATCTCATTTATCACAGTTTTAAGAACATGGTGTTTTAGAGACTACTAATACAATTGTAATAAAAAATAGTAAAAATATTATATAAATTTATTTAATTAGATTTAATATAACATGTAATTCATATATTAATTTTATGTGAAATTAAAACAAATAATTGAAGTAAATTTATTAAAAAATATATTTTTTTTATAAAAAAATCTGTCTTCCAATATTCACAAAAACAATTATAACATGATGATAAATATAAGACAAGAACCCATTGATAATAAATATATATAACTTTTAGATATTATTTGTCTTCAAATATATTTTCTAATAAATGTATAGACTAATTTAAAATTTTGGTTTCAAATCATTAGTAAACCACCTTTTAGAAAACCATTTTTCAAAAGAACATTCATTTTCAATCAAATAGTTCTACTTGTTTTTATTATGAATATATTACCATTGGATTTTTTATATACATATCAAAATAAATAAATTTTATAATTTATTTGTTCTTATTCATACGTTCCAATAAAATGTAAATGTTAAAATGTTCATGTTTATATAAAAATAATGTGTATAAATTTTCATTTTCTCATTTTGTTGCATGGATCACATGAAATCATATTGATTTAGTATATTTAAATTACATCATAATCCTCAAAGTGTTAAATTCAATTAAATTCATTATATTTACTATCATATAATCTTTCTAATATTATGTTATTAAAAAATCATTGTGTTGTGACATTTTATATCACAAAATAAATAGCATCACAAATATTTAATCGTGATCTTTTAAATCATGATATTGAAATTTGAAAATAACTTTTTAGTAATCACATATAAATAGAAGTTTGAATGAACATTTCTTTTGATAACAGTTATAAGAGTGTATGAAGGTCATCCAGAGTAACTAATAAATAGATTTTCTTGTCGGATATCATTTGTGTAAAATGAAAAATTGATATAGAATAGAATACTAATATTGAAGGATTAGTTGAGGATGAGAGGGAAAATTGAGTAAAATAATGTTAATGATCCTGATATTTTTGGGAAACACAAAACCATAAATATCTGAGGAATTTTAAGACCATATATTCTCCTCATGTGAAACTAAAAGTGATATGTTTTTTATTCCATATCATTTTAATAAATATGATGAATTATTTTTCTTTAATGATATTGAAAAATAGGTTGTATAGATAATTGATATATTTTTATTTCATAAACACAATGACATCATTTTATTGTGAATTTAACTATTTTAACTATACTTCTAACTCAACTGAAAAGAATATCTCATGTTATTTTTTTCCTCTATCACTAAAATTATCTGTAAACATATCATAATAATAATATAAGTGTTACAATATATACCTCCAATGATTATTTAAACCCAATTGGATTGAACATGAATAAAATACTATAATGAAAATTAATATATTAATCTCATAAATTCAACAATGATACCGACATGCTAAGATAGATCATTCCGCATATAAATATAACTATATCTCAAATAACCTTTATAATATTGACATAAAATTAAATATCCAAATGTATGATATCCTTATTAAAATGTATTTATTTTTGTCAAACCAAAACATTATAAATATGTAAACCTAATAAAATGAATTCTAAATCATCATGTGTCTCCTCATAATGCTATTACCTAAAGCCCCAAAAGTGGCCTATAATTATTTGGACTTCTGATAAACAAAATCTCATAAAACCATATTAGTATCAATAATTAATATGCTAATATATTTTGATGATATATATAATTTATTTATAAAATTATCCACATAAAATATTATTCATTTTAATAAAAAAAAATCTTAAAAATACTTCAATAATGTCATTATTGAATTCCAATACATAAATAACATAACAATTTTCAGTTAATTATTTTTTATAACATATTCCCTTCAGAGGTCATGGGGATATACAAATGTTTTGTGCATTAATATAGATAATTACTAGGTTCCCCACATACAAAAAATTTAATTCCATGGAAATTACTCACTATATTTCCCACATTCCCACAGAGAATTCATCATTACCTCCATTTTATATGTTAGTAAAGGTTATTCATCTAACCATAATGAAATATTCGAAGATATATATTCTCTCTAATATGATCACTACAAAATAATAATAATCAATGATAATCCGCATATTTTTTACAGGGATGGAATTACACCAAAGATCACATTGTTAGTCAAATAGTGGGATAACATAGTATTAATAATAACAATATATTTCTCTCTAGTCATCATCAAATTTGGATTCTCAAAATAACCATTGTGATCATGATATTCAATGTTATCATAATTAATATATTTTAAATCTGATGATGGAAACTATAATGAACAATATAGTAAATAATATTCATAGTGGGAAAACATATAATAATGAAAAATAATTTACATGAAGTATTTTTCATGAAACACTATTTTCAATTTTATACATATTATTTTTATTCTATGTCATTAATGGTAATCATATAAAAAAATACTTTCTCATTTACATGATTTATCCACCTCTACTTTCAATCTTGGTGTTTAGGAAGGCATGTTGTTATATACCATGTATCACTAAAGTCATGTCTGATAAGAACATTCTAGAGTAGATTCCCAATTGTGTGGCTTTTCAATAACTATTTAAAATTGTATTATATATCCAAGTATATATTTACTCAGAAACAACTCTCTCTATAGGTTACAAAAATTCTATGAAATTATCCTAAACAACGACTTATTCTTATACATATTCATATATCAATACCATGATATCTCATGATAATTTTCAAAATATAGTTAAAAATGTTGTCTATGAATTTGGACTCATACTATATATGGTAACCCATTGGATTCAAAAAATTATTTAAAATTTAAAAAAATAAAAATATCGATTAATTCAAATTATGAATTTGTAATTCCATGTGTCTTTGGAAGAAAAGTTAATTAATATATTAAACACATAGTCCTTATTTTATCTTCCATTATGAGCACCAAAAATAAATTTGAGCCCCTATTTTTTTTCGATAACACGAGGAATACAAAATTAAAATGAAGACCAAAAAATCCGAGTGATAAAATTATGAGGATAAGTTTATATAATATTTTAGTTAGAGTAATTCCCTGAAATCATAAAAACCAAGGAGACTGAGTAATAAAAAGGAATCAATACATATTAATGAGGGTTTCCTAATATCACATAATAATTGGAAATGTGATAAGAACGTAATATGTGACATAATAATAACTCAATAATTACTTCAATGAATACATTACATGGTGTATAGTGTATTGTAAAAAAAAGTTTCAGATATAAATCTGATAAATTATTCTTCATGAGGCCAAAACATTAGAAAATTCAGTGGAGGGATTTATAATTATTAGTATAGTAGTCAAATTCAATTAATGTACATGAAAATTCATGATACATTAGTAAGTCAATCATAAGGAATAAATATAATAATTACCAATGAAATGAAATTAATCACATAATCTATTATCACAACATAATCATAAGATATTACATAATGAAGAAATTATGAGATGACCATTATTCATGTATTACATCATCACATAATTTTAGAATATTGTAGTTATTTTTGTTTTATAAAAAAATAGATAAATTTATAATCATTAAATAGAATTAATAGTTGTTGCCAAAATATGAGTAGAAATATATTGAAAATGTCTTAATCAATTCATATGAATCATTACCATTTAAATTTTAAAATAGCATTCTAAAAAATTAAAAAAATCGATAAATTTGAGGAAATAAATTTCATTGATAATATACATGAAGTATTATAATAGAGACATAATGTAGAATAATGGTCATTATAGTGTAAAATGTCAATAATGATGAATGTGGTAAAAAATATTCCATTCATATTTTAAATAAGACATTAAATAAAAATTATTAGAAAAATGATAGTTGTTTTCCAATTAATTTTCTTAAAAATCCATTCAATGGTAAAAATTTAATTTATAGTTGTGTTTAGAATATTAAAACCATTTTTGAATTAATTTTTAGAAATAATGGTAATAAAATAAAATGTTTATTCAATCATAGGTAGTTGTGAAGAAGATTTCATTGAAAAAAATTCATCCTTAATTTTATGTTACAATTAGATGGAAATGATAATATTAAATGATGTTTTAATGAATATTTAGATTATAATAAAATAAATTTCATTTACATTTTAATTTTTAAAAAGATTATATAATGAAAAATTCATGCATACACTGTGCAAATACAAATGACATTGAAACATAAAGCTACACCACTTCGAAAAATATAGATTCATAAAATTTATTGAATGAAGTATATAAATTTTAAACTAATAAATGATTAGGATTGATATATTTGTGATATATTATGTAAAGGGTTCATATATACTCCCTTTAAATGATATTTGGTTTGTAAAATAGCATATGTATCAAGGAATCATTTCTTGGTTATAATCATATTACAATGTTCGTATAATTAAAGTGAGGGTTATTAAATTATTTAATTATGTGTAAAAATTTAAATCCATAAATATGAAACAGGAAATACAACCTAATAAAATTGAAGACCATTTAATAGAGAATATTTATTCAATATAAATATAAAACTGTACAAATGACCTAATGAGTGTAAATTATGTAAAAACCTCTACTAACCATGATAACCCAATAAATGTGAACTATTTATCCTCTGCTATTTTTCTTTCATAAATTTTTTAACATATAAATTAACCATGTAAATATTTATAATATAATATATGGATATTTTATAACATCTTATTACACATTCATTATTAGTCGTCAATTTTCAATAATGATTCATTTTATAATAGATTTGTATATTACAAATTATTTCCTTATGAAGGAAAAAAATAATAAAAATATGATATAGTTTCATAATATATATTCCGATATTAGTGGTATAAAAATAAAATTTCCATTAGATACATGTTTATAATTTTTATTTAATTTATTTCAATATGAGTGAATCACATCACTTTATGGATACATTCGGTCGTACAAACACATGAGTAATATTATATTTTCCTTTATGGGTAAAAGTGTTATAAATTGGAATTTATATTTTAACGGCCCAATAATATTTTAATGAAATATATTATATATATAAATTAATGTATTATTATGTAAAATTGTTATATAAAACATATTCACCTTCTTGGTTTCTCATTAATGGAATTTAATATACCTTTTAAAAATTGATATCATTGCTAATATTTTCTTTGAAAAGTGTTCAAATGATTCATATAAATATAGGGCATTAAAAATCCAATTCACTAAGAAAAATGACGAAATGGCCTCATCCAATATAATTTCCCCATACTAAATTCATTTTTCAGAGCATGGAAAAGTGGTATTGTCATAGGGATTTTCTCTTGAACAAGCCCAGGCCGATCATCAACAAATTATGCTTGAACAGAACAACTTACAAGGGAAGTGGACGTCAAAAGTGATTACCACACATGAAATGATATACAAGATTCACCAAGAGTCTATCACCATCTCACACCTTACCCTTAGGTATTATTCGGATTTTATAAGGGGATACATAACAAGAACCTAGAACTATAATTGTGTGAATTATGTTTATAGAATAATTAATATACATTCATTTTTCCACATTGACCACAAATAGTATTTTTTTAGTTAATATTAAAATTCAATTAAAAATATTTTTATTTTAAATTAATGGTTTTTCTAATTAAATAAAATTTATTAAAATTTTATTACAAAATTAATTTATATAAAATATAAATGATTGAATATTTTTTATGAGTAAAATTGAAATTATTATTATGGTTTGAAATCTATTTTTTTCAAAACCAATGAATTTCTTATAAATTTTGGTTTTTTAAAAAGTAAAAAGTAAAATATTTTGATAATTATTTATATTAAATGAATATGATTTTTGGATTCTGGATGTCGAAATTATCTAACAGTGAATTTTTAATAATTTCCTAAGTGGAATTTTTATATAAAAATTAAACACCATTAAAAAATATAAGGTTCAATATTACATCGTAACGACACAATAGTTATGTAATAAAATAGTATAATTTTTTTTGGTAAATATTACTTTTACCATTAAAATAGTGTGATTTCAGATTTGTTTGATTTATTTTATTGTGCCTTAGTGGACCCTCAATGACTTATAAATCATTTTAAATTCTTAAAATGAATTTCTCGATTTTGTGTAATGACCTAATAATATTCAATGGAAATTATGTTATTATGAATTTTGTTATAATTAACTACTATGTTCTATGTGACCATTAATCCTATATTTGTCACTTCTATAATATGATTTTATAAAATCTATCATACACGTTTGCGATCAGTAAGTAATGTGGCGTCTGATAAGAAAAACATAATTTTTGTTGAATAGTTACTGAACCATATGATTAGTAACATACCCTTATGAATAGTGATACAGCCAAATGAATAATAATGTTACCTATGATGGTATAAAATAAAATTAAAGTGGATGTACGATATTCCTATGATTTGGAATAAGAAAATAAATGTTCTAAAACTATTTATTTTAGACTAAATTATGATTTTAATTAAATATTAAATAAATAACATATATATAATTATTTTTGAAAAATGGAATTAACTTTTGTATACTACACATCATGGAATGATTAGGGTTACTTTTATGTATTTTTCTAAAAAACTCGAATATTTAATGAATACTAATATAAGAAAAAATACCGTATATACAAATTATTAGTTTAATACACTATTCATGACATCACAAATGATGTAAGACCACTTGGTTCAGACTCACATGCATTTATTACTATTCCTGGTCATAGAATCATCAAAATTTCAGGTATTTAATGAAATTAATAAACTAATGATTAAAAAATATTAAAACTCTCCTCTAATCCACTATAAAGCCCCCTCTCATTCACCCTTCTCTTCACTACTCTAAAGACGTTTTCCCACTCCAAATTCTGTCCAAATACCCCACCAACCTCCTCTCTCATGTAAAAAAATACTTTGTCTCATAAAAAGGAAAAACCTATCTCTTATGGAGGATCTCAAGGAAGATTGGTTCGAGAATTAAATTCAACTTTTTAATTCATTATCATTCTATTTAAGTTCAATTGTTTTATTTTTCTATTATTTCCTCTCCATAAAACAATATTGTGATGACTCTAGTACCATAAAAGTACTTTATTTTTTTTCATGATAGTGGAATAAATTTTTATCATCTCTTCCTTTTACCTTATTTAATAAAAGTATCAAAAACACATTCTGAGATGTGTAAATTTACCACATTTAAGAAAAATGGTATTTTTATTTATATAATCATTCTCAATTATGGTAATGAAACCATTACTTTTATTGTTTAACTAGATTATTGTATATTTAATATATAAAATTTATGTTTATGTAATACCTTTGTAAAAATTGTATTAAGTAATATTAAAAAAATGATTTGGTGGTAATCAAAACCCAAACATTTCTAAAACATTTGTCTTTAATGTTCTATATAATAATTATTCATCATTCCATGATACCAAGTTATATAAATGAACCATCACACATATTTATGAACATAAATAATCTCCGAATTAAATTCTTGATATTTACATTCATTCCACATCAACACCATTACTTAAGAACAAGTGAACCAATTATGAAAAATAAGAAAATGAACACAATGGGTTGACAAAATTCAATATGATAACATATAAATATGGGAATAAATGAACTAAATTGATTTATGTTAAATATATACATGTATAATAGGTTATTAAATATGTTACTAATATGTTTAATTTCATTTTCCCAGAGCTTAATTTCATGAGTGGAACACATTCCGATTTAAGGTAAGGGTTTTTCCACCCAAACATCCATTTTCAATCAGGTAACTTTTATTTTCTAATTACCTCAATTAAATTGTGGTATATTATTATTTAATCATAATAATAAATATATTATTGTTCTAAATATATTTACAAACCAGAACTCTTCCTTATTTTTTGGATAGTTACATGTCTAAAAAAGAAATTTCATAATTGTTTTTGAAATACAAGCCCGATCCATGAAAATTTCTCTAGTTCTTACTTATTTTAAATGGCACTCTATAAACTGATTTTGGAAACCAATATCTTTATAATGTCTCACTTTTTATTATTAAAATACAATCTCATTTCACGTATGGTTTTATATAAATATATTTCCAAAACAAGACTTCTTTTTAATGTAAAAGGGAATTTATCTGAAGATTTATTCGATGATTCTGTAGGAGTATCTTAATATATTTCAACACTCTTGTCGATTCTTTTGCATTACTAAGATTTTTATTCCATTTTATAATATAATATATTTAATTTAATTTTTTATGATTATTTTTTATTATGATGTACATTATTAAAACCAATCATCAGTTTACTGTGAATGGTTAGTGTTTTTTCATAATGTTTAGGGAACATTATTTTCAATTCATATATTAGTTTCAATATGAACATGTATTCTATTTTTTGTTTATCCACATTCTTATGAGGAATTAATTGGACATAGTTTGTGTTATAAGGGGCCCTCTATAGCCTCTGAGTGTATTAGAAGATCTCATGAGACAAACTACGGTTCGGGCACAAGGCCTTGACCAAATGATTATTTAAGGTCTTGGCACAAAAACTTGATAGCATGGTTTATTTATCCCGCATTAGGAATTAAATCATTATGAATATATTGTATAAGATTCATGTAGTTATTTTATTATTATAATACCCATTATTATGTTATATTATGGAAATTTTACTCCACTCAAATTTTTTCTATATAATGTCAAGTTTATTTTGAATGGTGTGTGTCTTCAATTACTCACCAAATATAAGTATTATGTTATCTTGTATTGTTTTTTCTTACTCTTACTGAGAATTTGAGCTCACCAATTTACTATGTTTCATTTTTTAGTAGAATAATAATTTTATTATGACTGACATGCTGAAATAACCTAGTAGATATGGATGTTGTATAAGGATATTCTTTGTTTTATTTCTTTTCTAGTTGTAATGTTTAAATTATGTATAAATCTTGTATCAAATAATACTAAAACACTCAGTCCATTGGGATATTTATTCCTTGTTTGTATCCTAATGGAATCAAATAAGGAACAGGCTCTGGGAAACAATGGTTATGTCCTTATAGTTAGTATCAGAGAAAGTTTAGTTGAAATCTTGGAAACAACAATAAAAAACATAAAGTTGGGAAGAGTCCCTAAGATAGTATATGAGTATAATCCTAAAATTTCACCATGGTTTTTTTCGATGGAATAGATTATATGTATCATTCAATCAATACATCCCTCTCAGGTTACGAGAAGGTAGAGTTGGATCTGGAAGAAATGTTCCTAAGATTGAATGTTATCACATGGATATTCGAGCCTAACTCGGGGTATCCTGGTACACATCAACTGGAGTTGAAATACTCTTGGTAATTAAACTCTTGAGAGATATGCTTAGGATAATTGATATTTTATTTTCAAGCCATTGTGATGGATGTAAATGTACATTTTTCTTCAAATATTTATTGTTTATGATTTAGGAATTCGCTATGCGTAAAAACACAATTAATGATAAGTATTTTTCTACATTTAAATTTTACAGTATGATTTATACAATAATATATTTTATGAAATTATTTAGAAATAACACCATGTGAAAGGAATGGAAAACACATGACTGTGTGTGTCCCCTGTAGGGATTTCCCAATGATGTAATATAATGTTGTTATCTATGGTGATGAGATTGTTGCAGAGAGACTTTTAACTATGTTGGGACAACATATTCTGGTAATGAATAATAACCTTACCCGTATGGAGAATCTAGATCCGCATGTGGAGGAGCTTTGTCAGATTTATTTATGCGGTAATAGCCTCCATCATTCAATTGGAGTACAAAAAAAATTTTAGCAGTGTGGTGGATATGTTATCTAGATAAGATATTTCTAACTTTGGGATGTAAAGAATGATATATGGTTTTCATGAAAGTTTATCATCTAATGGGAGATGCGAATCTGTGGGGGTCCTCAATCCAAAAAACAAAAGACACGGAAAAAATTTATGATTTTTAATAGAGGGATTTTAATGAAATATTAATAGATAAATATTTCCCTCGTGATCATCGACTAGATATGGAGAGGAAATTCTTGAATTTGTGGCCCAAGGAGGATGGATTTTTTTCAAATTTTAATGCCAAAATTACAATGCTAGAAAGGCATGTTGCAGAATACATACATAATCCAAGGAGGAATATTTAACGATTCCTAGATGGTTTGAAACCATTCCTATGAAGGGATATAGTATCCCATAATTTCTCATCATTTGAAGACATATTTTCATGTTCAATCAAGATGAAATATGAATTTTCAATGTCTTATGACATTAAGGGAATGAAATAGAAGAAGAGGGATTCTGAAAACATTGGGAAAGGATATAAGGAGATAAGGAAGAAGAGAAGAATGGATTTCCATCATGTAGTAATTGGGGAAAAAACACCATGGAACTTGATTTATGGTAATGAGAGACTGTTCCAATTGTGGAGAAAAAGGCCACCTATCTTAGGATTGTATGGGGATGAACAAAGACACCATTTCTATATTCTACACTTGTAGGGAGAATTGATATTATGCACAAGAATGAACTAAGTGTCATGGAAATGTTCCCCAATGAAGGCCAAGGGAGCATGGTCACGATTATGTAGTCAAAACCACAGAGGTTGAAGTTCTTAACGAAGTGGTGGCATGTAGATTTATCATTTCATCACACATATCCAATACATTATTTGGATATGTATTATCACATTACTTTATATATTCCTAGTTTCCCATGAAGATTTTATATTTCCAATTTCATATAATATAGGTATTATCACTCAAAACCCCTAGTGGATTCATCATTACAACAAAGGTTTGTTGTTGAGTCCCCCTGATGACACCAAAATGTGCTTTAGTTGCTAAACATATCATCATACCAATAGTTGAATATGATATAATTAATGGTATTAAATAGATATTACATTTGGATGTGAAAACCTAGGGAAAGAATATATATTTTTCAGTCATTGAGAATGTTTTATAATCGCTTATTTTAAGAGAAAAAATACCACCATTTAATTCTAATTAGATTCACCCAAAGTAGCTTTACTGAAATCAATTATTGGAGAGGAAACGAATGGATAAAATATGGGATAGGCGATGAATGTACAGATACAAGATGTTCCTATAGTACAAGAATATGCTGATTTCATTCGAGAGGATTTACCTGGTCATCCTCCAAAGTGGAAAATTGTGTTTTCCAATGACTTAATTCCATGTTCAAGTCCTATATAAAAGACCCCATATTAAATGTCCACAATGGAGTTAGTGGAACTAATGAAACAACTAGTGGAATTTAGTTATAATGTATTTGTTCAATCTATTGTGTATCCATGGGGATCCCATGTCCTCTTTGTTAAGAAGAAATATGGATCCATGAGTTTGTGCATTGATTACAATGAAATCAATGCTATGAAAATAAATAATATGAATCATCTACCATGAATTGATGACTTATTTGATCAACTTCAAGACTTCCAATATTTTTCAAATATTGATTTTCGATCTTAATATCGTAAGTCGCTTTTGAGGAAGGATGACATTGCAAAAAAAATCTTCCCAAAGAAGGTACAAGAATTAAGAGATTATAGTAATACCTTTTGGACTAACTAATGACCCATATGTTTTTATGTGTCTGATGAATAGAGTTTTCAAGGAATAACTTTTGGACTTTTTGGTAGTGTTTATTAATGATATCCTAGTATACACTAAAATCCAAAAAGATCACGAAAATAACTCGTGCACTATTATAAACACACAAAGAAGAAATACATTATACAGGTGGTTTAGAATGTGTGATTTGGGCTCCAATCAATTTCATTTCTTGGCCATATTGTCTCTAATGATGGAATATCGGTATATCCTACAAAGAAAAAGTTTGTCTGAGAAGGGAATACAATAATAAATGTCACTAAGGTGCGTAGTTTTATTTGTTAATCATGTTATTATAGGAATTTTGTTCAGAACGTAGCCTTTTTAGCCAACACAATGAACAAGCTCACACGAAAAGGGTTTATGCTCGAATGGACAAATGAATGTGATGTCTGTTTTGAGGAAATGATAAAGAGGCTAGTGAATGCTCTAATCCTTTCCCTACCAACAGGTAATGATGGGTATGTTATCAAAAGAAATGCATCTATTAAAGGGAATGGTTTTTTCCTTATGCATAATGATTTAGTGATTGTCTATGCATCTTGGAAGCTAAAAATTCATGAACAAAACAATCAAACTCATGATGTTGAGTAGGCGGTGGTGAGATTTTCTCTAATTATTTAGAGACATTACCACTATGAAAACAATCATATATATACAGATCATTACAGTTTGAAATATGTATTCTCAGAGAAAGAAGTCATCATGTGATAAATGAGATGGATTGAGCTACTCAAATATTATGATTTCACAATACACTACCACTGGGGGAATGAAAAAATGGTAGTATATTACTTGAGAAGAAAGTATCATGGAGTTCTGAACAGGAAGAGAGTTGAAAGGGATCATGTGATCATTGATATATTTAAGATTGATGTGGAAATTATCATGGAAGGTAACACATCACTACATTTCCAAATATTTTCCAAACCATCATCAATATGAAGGATAAATAGTTCACAAGATGATTATGTGGAGTTTAAAAATAAAATTAAAGCTTTAAATTATTGTAAGATGATGAACATCAGATTTAAAGGTGTCATTTTGATATTTGGAAATATGCTTTGTGTTTCAGCTATTCTAAAGAAAAAGTGGGAACAATTGGATGATGCTCATAGCTCTAATTTCAAAATACACCCAGGTAGCACAATGATGTGTAGTGATATAATGGTACATTGTGTTGGGAAAACATGATCTAGGGAATAAATAATTATGTGTCAAGGTGTTTTGGTTTATCAATAGGTGAAGGCTGGAAGACAAGGTCCTAGAGGAGTCATGAAACCCCTTCTGATTCCTATGAGGAATTTGGATGATATTACGATGGGCATTTTTATGTTTCTACCAGATATTCCATGAAATAATGATTTGATATGGGTCATTGTTGACCTTCTATCAAAATCATCACATATTCATTCTATAAGAAACAATTTACAACCTGGTCATTTAGAAAGACTATATATAAATGATGTTGTAACCTGTCATGATGTACCCTTATCAATTGTTTCCGATCGTGATCCCCATTTGTCATCACATTTATTGAAATGTATTCATAAGTCCCTAGATGTCGATCACTATTTGAGCACTACCTACCTCCCACATACTGATGGACAATCATAGCAGACTATTAAATCTTTGGAAGAAATGTTGAGGTCTTGTACACATGTCCTCTAAGGAATGTGGTATTTTTATTTACCTCTCGTTGAATTTTCCAATAACAATAGCTTCCATTCAGGTATTCACATGTCACAATACGAAGATTTATATAGAAATAGATTTGACACACCAACATGATGTGATTATATTGGTGAAAGAAATCTTGTAGGCCCATAACATGTTGAAGAAGCAAAGGAAAAGCTGATGATTATCCAAACCCTTATCAAAACATCTCAATGCACGCAAATGATCTATGTTGATAACCTAAGGAAAAATGTGGTATTTGAAGTAGGAGATCCTTTTATCTTAATTTTATCTCTTTCTAAGTGTATTACACGATTAGATATGAAGGGAAAATGAAGTCCCATGTATTACAGACCTTTTGAATGTCTAGATCAAATTGGAGTTGTATCATACAATTTGGAAATACCTCGAAGACTCTCTAAAGTTCACAATATGTTTAATGTGTCAATGATAAGGAAATTCATGTCAGACACAACACATGTACTCATATATTAAGAATTAGAACTTGAGCAGGATCTCTCATATTTTGAAGAGCCTATCAATATTTTTGAAATCCAATAACAGGTATTGAGATATAAAATAACTCGTATGGTAAGGGTTATATGGTGGAAACGTAAGATTTATGAGACAACATGGGAGCCGGAGGAGCATATGTTGAAGACATACCTGAATCATTTAAGGTAACATTTTCTGAATTTCAAGGAAGATACTTTTGTAAGTATGTGAGAATGTAATGACCCAATATTTTGCAATGGAAATTCCTTTCTTATAAATATTTCATAATGAACTACTATGTGATATGTGACCTTTAAATATAGGTTTGTCATTTTTGTGATTTGAATTTCGAAAATCTGACATATACGATTGTGAGCAGTAAGTTATTTGGAGTCCGAGAAGTAAAACATAATTTTTGTGGAATAATAATTGATCGTTATGAATTTTAACATACCCTTAGGAATAGTGATATACCCTAATGAATTTTAACATTATATATGATACAATCTAAATAATATTCAACTGGATGTATGATATATATATGCTTTAGAGTAAGTAAAGAAATGTTTTAAAAGTATTGGTTTTAGAATAAATTATTTATTCAATTAGATATACAATTTATCATATTTATAATATTATTTTAGAAAATTAGACTTCATTTTGGGATACTAAACATTGAAAAATGGTAATGGTGAATTTTCAGTATTTTTCTAAAAATAGTATTTTTTTTATGAATTGTGATATATAGTAAAATACTGTATATATATATTATAAGATTAATAAACCATTCATGAAATCACAAGTGATGTAAGACCACATTGTTCGTACTGACCTGAATATATTAATATTCATGGTAATGTAATCATCACTATTTATGGTCATGAGTGAAATTAATAAAATAGTGATTAAAAAAATATGATAACGATCTTCTCATACACTATAAAAACCCCATATCACATCCCCTTCTATTCACTCCTCTCAAGCCTTGTTCCTTATCCTAATTTTTTTAATATATCATCCCATCCTCCTATCCAACATCCATAGGTATTGGTCTCATAAAAATTCTAAAACATCTCCCTTATGGTGGCTCTCAAATAATCTTGGTTCAATAGGTAAATTCCTCTTTTTAATTCATTGTATTTTCATTCAATTTCATTTGTTTTATTTTACAATTATTAACTAACCTTATCAAAATGTTTTAATGACTCTAGTACCTATCAAGTACATCAATTTTTTCATTATATTGTAAGATGTTTTCCTCATCTCATCATATTACCTTCTTTTATAATAGTTGCCAGAACACCATCCCAGATGTGTTAATTTAGAACATTCAAGGACAATGGGATTTTGATTTCTATTACCATTATAAATTATAGTCACAAAATAAATATATTTATGGATTAAATAGATTATTATATATTTAATATACCCTAATTATGTTTCGCTAATTTCTTTAAACAAAATGTTTTATTTTATAATGAAAAATTAGTTCATTTAAATCAAAACCCGCAAATTAACTGAAACAGTTATAAATAATGTTCTATATAATAATTCATCCCCATTACATTAAAAAAGTTATATAAATGATTTAAAAATACTATGGATGATCATAAATAATATTTGAATTCAATTCTATTGATTTATGTCCATTCCACATGAGCTCAATTATATAAGAAGAGGTGAATTGATTATGAAAATAAAGAAAACAAACACTATAGAACAACAGAAATAAATATAATAAAAAGTCAATAAGGGGATAAATTAAGTTAAAAAAATATGATAAACTAAATAAATGCCTAATGGGTCCCAAAATAGTTTATTAATTGGTATAATTTCATATTCCATGAGCTTAATTTCAAGTGCGGAACACGTTCAGATTTATGGTTAGGGTTTTTTCACCCAAAATTCCATTTTCATTGGGGTAATCTTTGTTGTATAATTTTTTCAATTAAATTATGGTATATTATTATAAAATCCATACAAAATATTTGTGATTGATATATATATGTTTACCATCCATTACCATTCGTTATTTTGTGTATAGTTAAATGTTTTCAAAGGAACATTCAAAATCGATATTGAAATACATGCCATATCCAAGGGAATTTCTCCCATTCATACCTATTTTAAAGGGAACCATATAATCTCTTATTTTAAACCATTATCTATATAATTTCAATCATTTTAATATGAAAATACTATCTTACATCTCTTGTTTTTTATACAAATATTTTTCTAAAAGAACAATTATTTTTAATGTAAAAGATTATTTATCTCAATATTTACTCGATGATTTTAGCAGAGTATCTTCATATTATTCAACACTATTGTTGATTATTATGTATTATTGGTATTAGTATTCCATGTTATCATCTACCATATTTAATTTAATGGTTTGTGATTATTTTGGATATTGATGTATCTTCATGAAACCAATAATCAGTTCACTTCGAATGGTTAGTATTTTTGGCTTAATGTTCAGGGAAAGATATTTACATTTCATATATTAGATTCAATATGAATGTGTATGTTGATTATGATTATCCTCATTAATATTATTAATTCATTGGACATAGTAATTGTTGGGTGGGGCCTGATATATCCCCTTGGTGCATCAGTAGGTCTCATAAGACAAACTATGGTCATGGCACAAGGCCTTGACAAATTGGTTATTTATGTTCTTGGGAACATGATTTGAAAGTATGGTTATGTTGTCCCGAATTATGAATTTCCTCTTTATTAATATAGTATTGATGCTTTATGTTGTTATTCGACTAGTGGAATAACCATGGTTATGTTTTATTTTGGAAATATTTACTCAGCTCATATTTTTTCCATATTATTTTCATGTATATTTTTAATGACATGTGTATTCATTTATTCAACAAGTCAAATTTTTAATTTATCTTATTCTATATTTATGAATCTTATTGATAATTTGATCTCACCAATTTATTTTGTTTGATTTTCAATGTACATGAATTTTTTTATTATGATTTATATGTTGAAATAACCTAGGAGTTATGGATGTTGTCTATGGAGTTTCAATGATGTATTTATTTTTTATTTTAAATTTTTAACAGATGTATGAATCTTTTTTTCAATAATACATAACAAACTCAGTCAATCAGGATGCTTATTCCTTGTTTTTATGTTAATGTAATCAAATAAGGCACCGTCTTTGGGAAATAGGGGTTGTGTCCTTACAAAGTGTGACTCACCTCCACATTAGAACGCCTAATAATTTAATAAGATCATATGTTGGAAATATTAAATATCTTTTTACACTTCCATATGTAAATAACCTTGGGAAAAATCTAGGGGGTGGTTTGCGGTTTTTATTATTTTAATGTGTAGTGTCCAACACCTAAATAATCAAGAATTCCCTCTCTTTTGCAATATATTACCACACAATCTTCCATTCCTCTTCACTAAAAACCATTAGTGCTTGGCCAAAATCTTTTCTAATCACTCTAAAATCCTCCCAAGTCACCCATGACTCCCAGGAAGCCTCTCTCAAGCCTCTCCCAAGCCATATCGATCAGAGGTCCATGTAGGGATTTCTTCCTTTTTCATTTTTGTATATATTTCATTATATTGTTATACCCTTTTTAAATTATTAATGATGGGGAATGATTTATAACCTCCAACGTACTTCCTCTTTATGTATTAATGATTAGGGATACCTTTCTCTGTCATCATTTACTACCATGTACACCCACTACCATGCTAAAATTCAGAAAGCAATTTCTCTATTCTCATTGGTATTAAAGGAATTATTTTATACTGTGAATCTAAATTCCAATAATTAATTTGGAATATTATGTTCCATGCCCTCATACTGTCCATTTCATATATTAATTATGAGATTCTATTTTTAATCTCATCACCCCAAATTACAATTTCTTTTTGATGCCTTTATTCTGCCAAAATTTTCCATGCCAAAATCATCATGTAAGGGAATACATTACCCATTTCTCTATCAAGGGTATGAAACATTATATACATATACATATTGATTATAGAGTTTCAATTATGTATTACAAATTACATTATCATGGAATAAATTATTATTTTGAATGATTCCAGGTTAAAGGATAAATTTGGAACATATATACATGAAATGAAATGATTGTAAACAGTGTGCCCTGAGAGCGCTCCAATGCATTGGGTAATGATTTTTATCATGATACCTCTAGTGAAATTAGGGTTTAATCATGATAATTAATGTTGAATGTGGGTTTAATCATGTTAATTCAAGATAAATGAGGGTTTACTCATTCTCAATGTGAATTGAGCCTTGGCTCATGCTAATATCATGTTAATTGTTATTGGCACATTTCCTTGTTAAGATAATCATGCTATATCATGCCATTTGGATTATGTTCCACTTGTGATCTATTTATATGATTATTTCCTAACATGTAATATATTCATTATGTTAAATCTTTTTTTACTCCCATACCCAGATTTATAGATCCCCATTTTCTTATTCATGTCCCCAAGTTATCCCATGCAATGAATATAACGAAGGAATATTGTAGTCAAGTAAAAGATATTTTCAAAAACAGTGTTGTGATTAATGTTTTAAGTTGTTATTTAATTTTCCTAATTCCCAAATACACTATATCTCTCAATCTTATGAGTTTATTAAGTGAACGTTTATGTAATAAAGCATGTTCATATGTGTAATAAAGTGCGGGGTTGTTATAGTTTGAATCATAGTTACAGTTTTTTTATTTCTGGGATTAATATTAGAAAACTATAATGAATTCCTTTTGAAAAGGCTATTTATGATAAAAACATCCCTAATTTTTTTTATATTGTAAGAGGTTTATCAAGAATATAAATTCCCCAATAAATACATACGAGTTGAGGTTGCTCTGGCAGAATGTTTTCTAGGGGTAGTACACAAAAAACTTCGCTTTGAGAATGAATCGAACAGGAACCGGTGCACAATAGTTGTCCTTGAAACAGTCGTGGTTTTGAAACTCCTATGGGATATTCTATATTAAATTGGTAAACATATTATGAATCATTATCAATCGATAAAAAACACCCCCAATAAATATGTTGGGAAGTATATCGTGGATAACATATATTAAAGCCTATAAATTCATAATTTAAGGAAGTAAATATTATTTATAAGTTATCACTTTTTGTCATTGGATTCTCTTTTATGTTTTCCCCTAAAGTTTCTTTTATTCCAGATACTGGCTGGTGAGAGGGGATTTGGGATAACAACTGATGTGAAGATCAATGTGATGATTTTTATAATGAGATTCCCTATCCAATGGGAGTAGTAATCACAATCTATGTCTGGATACACTATCAGTATACACATTTTTTGAAAATAAACATTATTAAAGATGATTTTCCACCCCCACCCCATTATATAACAAGCAACAATCGAGATTTTCATGAGACACATGCCTGTTACACTTAATTGATCCTTTGATCCCACCATCACTGATCAATGGATCAACTCCATTTAAAAGATCTTATCCACCTTTCAATGATCCAAACAATAGAGTATTTCTCTATATTCATATTGCATAATGGTTGAATATGATCAATGGTAGAAACTGATCCAAAATATGTCTCCTTAAAAAGAAATAAAGGCAAGGTAATGGAAGGATTTCCCGAAAATGTTTTTTGACAAATATTTTTTTCCTCACACCCTAAGAGATAAGATGATTAGGGGATTCAATTACCTCAAGAAAAATGATAAATAATCCATCATAGTGTATGAGGAAAACATCCAAAGGCGTCCATGAAAATCCTCCATCTTTGTAGTTACCCCCTAATTCATGGTTAATCTCATATTTAGTGGGATAAAACCTAGCCAACCAAATTACCATTAGATTTGTGACTCTGATATCTATGAAGAAATTGTCCAATTTCCCTCAACGTCAAAATTGAGATCATAAAATATTTGGAGAATCATGGGAATAAGAATTGTAAGTTGGACATTAATTCAGGAAGTATGATGGATAAATCCAACATTGATAAGAAATAGTGGCATCCCACTTTCCAATTGTGTGGAAGGAAGAACCCTAGGAATTTCATGATGGGAATGAGGTTAAACATTATTTGTGGATGAGAAGAGAAAAAAGAAATTAATTGCAGATAAGAAACGACCCACGAATATGGAAGAGGAATGAAATGATCCATCCAAAAATCAATACAATTTTTATTGATTCAACTGCAATGAACCTCGACACTTTGCAAACTAATCCTAAATCAACGGTTTTTCAGAGGAATCCTCCAACCTCCAAGGTTGAATTGGCGCGCTTTTTCCATAAGTTCTTTTGAAGCGAGCCCCGACAATGATGTGGTGACTGGTACACTTTTTATTCATTCTTGAATAGAAAATATAATTTTTGCTTTTGGATCTAAACATTCTTTTATTTCATGAATGATTCTTTGAACAATCCCAACCCCACCACAAGTCATGTATGTAAAAATTTCAGTGAGAAATGAAAATCAAGAAACCATTGCATCCCATGAATATAACTCATATCCTATAATAATTTTGGATTAAACATTCCGGAGAACCTCATCATACTCCATCTATTGGGATTGGATGAAATTCTTGGCCGAGATAGGCTTTCCCAATACAGATCCGACATAAATTTCCATGTGAGGGGAATCCCTCTCCATATGGAGATTCAGCAACCGATTTATTATAAGTGAATGAGAGAGGATGAATATTCAATAGCACAATCATCTCAAGAATGGATATTATATTACTATAAGAACATGTGTCATGCTCAAATGAATGATTCTAAGGAAAAATACATTTTTCAAGACATTCTTATTGATATAGAATTCAATGATGTGTTTCTGGAGAAATTTCATGTTGATCCTCCTAAAAGAGATGTAGTATTCTTGATTGAACTTATACATGGGGAATTACCAATATCCATGATTTCATATAGAATGTATGTTGTTCTGAATTAAGAGATAAAGAAACAATAAATCTTGTTTAAGGGTTTATGTGCTCAAGTTATTCACCACGGGGTGAAATGTTCCTGTTCATCAAGAAGAATGACGAGTCAATGCACTTTCCGTTGATTATCGTGAGCTCAATAAAATCATGATAATTAATAGGTATTCCCTACCCCAAATTGATGACTTGTTTGATCACCTATGTAGGGAAAAATACTTTCCATGTGTATTTTTGGTTTGGATGTTACCAACAGTGAAGAAGGAGGATATCCCAAACACTTCTTTTAATACATGGTACATACAATATAAATTCATTGTATTGACTTTAAGTCTCACTATTTAGCCAGCAATCTTCTTGGAAATGATGTATAAATTCCTTAGAGATTACCCTGATTTTTTTTGGTTTTCTTTAAAAATAATATTATAATATTGTCCAAAACCAAGGAGAAGTATTAAAAGTAATCATAGTACTAGAGACCTTGAGAAAGGAGATGGTGTATGAAAAGTACATGATATGTGGTTTCTGGATGAATTAAGTCTCATTCATGGGACATTTCATCCCAATCAATGGGATATTAGTTGATCCCATGATGATGTATACAATTGAGGGGTGGTTGAGGCCAACATCGGTGATGGATATCCATAACATCATGGGGTTAGCTGGACATTTTTTTCATTTTGTGAGAAATTTCGCAAGATTTTTAAACCCTCATACCATTTTAACCCCAAAGGGAGTCATGTTTTCATGGAGCGAAGAATTCAATGAGATATTCCAAGAGTTGAAATTGATGCTTATCACTACACCCTTGCTCACAATACCCACATGTGGATAATTATTTGTGGTATTAACAAATGATTAGACAATTTCCATGGGTTGTGTGTTGATGAAAAATGGAAAAGTCATTTCCTATGCTTCATGGAAATTGAATGTTCATGATCCAAACTGTCCAATCCATGACCTAGAGTTTTCTTTAGTAATCTTTGATTTTAATTTTTTTCTATATTTCCTATCTGGGGGGAATTTTAAAATATAATTGGATCACAAATGACTCATGTAAATATAAACAAAGTGTTGAAAATGCTCCAATGAATATGGTTACAACTAATCATCAAATATGACTATTCAATCCTCTTCAACCTCAATAAACTGAACAAGGTGTCAGCTTCACTAAATAGAAGGGACCTAGTGATTCTATCATTGATTATAATTAAAAACGAACCAATATTCTTAGATTTTATGAATATGGAAATGGGAATCGTAAATAAGGGTAAATAATAAATCTTTTTATAAATTATTTATCCGCAATCTATTTTGGAATATTTAATGTATGCTTAAAAGGAATATGTGGGAATTATGAAAAATGTGGAAAATAACTAATTGGAAGATCCTTAGATTTAAATTTTTTATGAATTAATAGGAACATTTTGGTCAAGACTTTGGGTTCCATAAATTCCAGAGTTAATGATGTATCTTTTAGATGATTCACATAGATTAAATTTTCTTATTCACCAAGGAAACACAAAGATGTATTGAGATATCTAAGGGAATTATTGGTGGGATAACATGAAGAAGGAGTTTTCTGAGTATCCATCAATGTGGATGGTATGTAAGAATGTGTAGGCAACGATTTATAAGTCAATATGGGTGATGAAACCATTACCCATACCATCATGGAAATGTGAGAACATCACCATAGACATTTTCACTGTACATCTGTAGTCATCCAATATAAACTATTCTATCAATTTTTTTGTGCATCGTCTTACAGAGACTGAACAATTCATTGAAATTCAAGAGTGTTTATAATTGGACCAACTAGCATGGATATACGTCATAGAAGTGGTAATGCTAAATGGATAAACACTATCTATTATGTCCAATCATGATCCATGAATCAACTATATATTTTGGAAGATTATCTAACAGGGTCTAAATACTGAGATGAACATCAGTACGGTTAATCATCATCAAACTGATGGAAAAATATGAGCAAAGTATCCAAACACTTGAGGACATATTTATATCATTCTAAATACAAATTAAAGGTTGATGATATCTATATCATCCCCTAGTTGAGTACTATTATAATAAAAATTTCTTCTCAAGAATCCAAATGACATTGTATCAATCCATTTTTGAGAAGTGGTAATGAAAATTAAATTATTTGGATGTCGTTGGGGAGATAAAATTCATAGGTCCAGAAATAGTAAATGAAATGGTGATGAAGTATAAGACCATATGAAATCACATTAATGCTTCTTAGAGATGATAAAATATATAATATGACAATCATTGATAAGACATAGTGTTTGATGTATGAGGCATGGTATTCCTCTGTATATTACAATGGATAAGAGTTATGAGATTTGGGAAGATGGGAAATATTATTTGGAGGTTCATATGCATTCTTGAGATCCTTAATCACCTTGGAGAACTGGAATATCGACTAGCACATCCACCAATCATATCTCAAGTACATGATGTATTCCTTTTATCGCTATTGATGAAATACATACCTGACCAATCGCATGAACTCATACATGAGGTGGTACCATTGGAAAATGACATATCCATTACAGAGAAAATGGTAACTGTCATAGATCATATGAAAAATGAAATAAAAAAAGAATATTCCCTGAGACAATGTTCTATGGGGAAACAGCATGTTTGAAGAAGCAACATGGGAATCATAGGAAGTGATGAAGAAGGGACACCATAATTTGTTTTACTGGGGGAAACACAATTTTTTTTGGTGAAATGTCTTATGTGTAGAATATTGTAACGACTAAATCTATTATTAATGAAAATTCATATTGATCTAATAATATTTATTATTATGTAAATCTATTATAAAAAACATATGAACTCCCTTAGATTAATTATTTTGTATTTTAAAACACAGTTATGAATTGTTACCATTTCTAAAACTTCTATTAAATTGTGATCACATGATTAATATATATATAGGGGTATAACAATTCAAATTTACTCAAACAAAGAAGTGATGGCCTCTTCTAGTAGAAATAATTTATATGAACCCTATTTTTTAGAGCTCATAAAATAGACAGTATCAATGGCCATTGCTCTTGACCAATCCCATGTCGAGCTTCAACATGTCAATCTTGACCAAAACCGCTTACGTGAGAATAAGAAGTTAATAGAGATTACCACAAAAGAAATGTTATTTGAAACTCCCCAAGAGTCTATCACCATTTCACACCTTACCCTTAGTTATAAGTTGGGTTTTATAAGGGGTAAAGTAACACGACCCTAGAACTATAATTATGTGGATTATTTTTTATTGAATAATGAATATACATTCATTTTATTAAATTGACCACTAATAGTATTTTTTAGTTATCATTTAAATTCAATTATGTAATCTATTTTGATAAAATAATATATTTTGGAATTAAATAATATTATAAATAAATAATACTACTATATGAATTTTTATTTTTTATTAATGACCATATAATTTTTTGTGAATACAATCTAAATTCTTATTATGGTTTGAAAATTATTTTTTTCACACACCATTAATTTTTGTTAAATTGCTATTTTTATATTAAATCTAAAAATTGAAATATTTAGGAAATAATTTAGATAAAATGGATATTATTTTAGGATTTAGGACATCAAAATTATATATCGGTGACTTTTTCATAATTTTCTGAGATACTCAAATATTGAGGAAAAATTTAAATAATGTTGAAATATATAATGTTATTTATTAAATCATAATGACCCAATAGTGATGTAATAAAATAGTATTAAATGCTTTTTCGGCCAATATATGGTTTACCCTTAAAATAATGCGATTTTATATTTTTTTATTATTTTTATGGTACCATATTGGACCTTACAAGACTTAAAAAACAATTTACCTTTTTAAAATGATTTCCTTGAGAGCATGACTGAACTGCACCTAAAAAAGAATAATATTTTAATTATTTAGTTCATTGGACTTATAAAATAATGTTTCACTATCCCCTATGTAAAATCAATGTGCTGTTTTGGGGTTATGATTAGATTAATTTGTACTGTCCAAAACCTAAATAATAAAGAAGTACCTCTCTTTACTATATAAACCCACTCATTCTACCATTCCTATTCACTCAAAACCTATACACCTCTAAAAAACGCTGCATACCTTTCTATAGAATCCTCCCATAGTTACCCAATATCTAAATTATCCTCTATCAAGACTATACCATGACTTTGGTAATACACTTCTATGTAAGGGATTTCACTCTTCCTAATTTTTGTCCAAATTTCCTTATGTTGTTATTCCATTTTTTTAAATTATATATGTTAGGGTATGTTTTTGAACCTCCTTAAAGATTATCACATTATGTATGAATTATTAGATACCTATTAAATTTCATTAATGCCTCTAATGTACACATGTCACCCTGCTAAATTTCAACAATCAGTTCCCCTCTTCAGGTTTACAATCAAGAAATAATTTTATAGTGTGCATCTAAATTCTAATACATATTTCACGATATAAGGTTCCATATCCCAAACATTCCATTTCATGTATAAATAATGGTAGTTAACTTTCAATCTCATCAACCAATTTTTTGATTTCTTTTTGACGTCGTTATGCTGCCAATATTTTCCATTCCAAAATCATCATGTAAGTCAAAACCATAGCCATTTCCCTATCAAGGGTATTCACATTTATGTGCATATACATATTTATTATATAGTTTAATGTTTGTAAAACATATTTTCTGATCATGGAGTGAATTATTATTTTGAATGATTCCATTTTAATGGATCCATGGGGCACACATATGAATTAAAAGAATTTTTTATAAGGGGTGCACCATAATTGCACTCCAATCCATTAGGTAAAGATTAATATCATGGTACGTAAATTTAAATGAGGTTTTAATCATGCTTATCAATGTTAATTGAGGGTTTAATCAATATAAATTATTTGAAATGAGGTTTTACTCATGCACTATGTGCAATGCATTATGGGTCGTGACAATATCATGTCAAATGACGTTCCCACATTTCCATGTTATTTTAATCATGCTATATCATAACTTTATGTTCACATTTCTATTGTGACGCATTGTTATTCTTACATGCAAACATTTACTATATTATTCATCTTATGCCTTTTTACACCCTTAATTGTCTTTATTGCTTACCCTTTTCTAATAGATGTCCCTAGGTTATCCCATGCAATGCTATGTACAATGTAATTTTTTGGTCATGTAAAAGATGTTTTCAAAAAATATTTTGTACTTTTTTGGTCTATGATGTTATGTAATGTCCAGAAGACCCAAATACATTATATCATTTGATCTTCTGGGTTTCATTATGTGCATTTTTAATTAATAAAACATTTTTATGTGTGTAATATATAGAAGGTTTGTTATATATATTAACAGTAAATAATACATACCACGTCATTTATATATTATATATTCTGTAAAGGCATCCATTTTTATCATTAATTTAATTAATTATTGGAAAACTAAAATCAATGAATCATGTGGTGGTTTTTTGTCGTAAACATGAATGCTGATATAATTTATTCCATGGATAGGAAGATAAATATTTAAAAGATATATTTTTCCCATAAGGAATAGTTTTTCATGAATATCTTTTATCAAAATCAAATAAATAATTATTATCTTCTATTCCATTCATGTAGGAATAACAAATCACAAATCATTGTGGCAAGGTTGTCTATTGTAGACACGAGCGACGTTGTCCTATTCCGTATTTAATATAATTTAATAATGGATATAAGATTTTATAATTCCATATATATAATTATATCAAATATTTAATATGTTTAAATTAGATACATATTTATATACATCTGTGTGAATTTGGTATGGATACCAAATTACATGTGTACGTGAGGTTATACACCACCAAAAACCAAAAGAAAAGTTTCATTTCACATTTTAGAGAGGAGAATAATTTATTACGTAATTATATAAAATTTATTACACGTCAATATATTTAAGGTAAATATTTAATTATATAATTATTTGTTAATAAAATTTAATTTATTTGAATAATACATAAAATAAATTTCTAGTTAAGTGTGTTACGTCCTCTTCATAATGTTATTTTGGGTTTCACCAATGTACATAGTAGGATGGTTTTTAGAAAAAATGTGTCATAGTATGATATTTAAGATGTAATTATGTTAATTGGGTAGGTATTTTCAACCCCAATGGGTTTTGGATGTGTGGAAACGAGACAATACCAGTTGGACTTTAATAATTGGGGGAGAGAAAATAGTTGGTATTTTTGAATTAAAATAATTACACATATTATATAAATATTCTAAAATTATATAAATGTGGACTATTTTAAATAATTTGAATATATTGAATATATATATATATATATTTCCATTAAATATGAATTAGAGAGGTTTGGTTCAATTTTACAGTTTATCGTATTAGTATATTCTCATGGAAAAAAGGTTTTTAACATAATTGTATCAAAAAAATTATTCTCCTACCTCTTTATTATTGTCCAAAATTAATTTGAACTGGAAATATAATAATTATTATGAAGAAAAAATATATTTTACTTAACTTCCATAATTCCAATCACATCAATGGATGAATTATTTTTAAAATAAAACTCGAAGACAAGTCTAAATAATTGTTTTTCTGTAAATTCATTTTTTTTAAAATTATGTTGATTTATTAAATATATTAAGAGTAATAATAATTGGAATAAATTAAATCAATATGTATAGAAATATAATATATAAAATAAAATTTAATCCATCTTTCATCGGATTTAATTTAATTATTTAAAGCTTATAAACATTATAATCATTAAAACATTTTTTTCATTTTTTTTCTAAATTCCATAATAAAACTTCTAATAAAACCATATATATAGATGATATTATTTTAATTAGTTTTATTGAATAAAACATTATAATACTTATGTTAATATTATTTAAAATTATACTCAATATAAAAGAAAATTTATTAAATTAATTGACCATTTAATAAAAAAATAAATTTTTTCATTAGATAATTAAAATTTAACATTCCTCCTGAAATCACAAAAAAACATCATAAGATAATATTTATTTTAAATTTTAATAATTTTTTTATAATAAAAAGATTTCAATATATTTAAAATAAAAATAATTTTAGATTATATACAAACGTGTGACAAAATATCCTATTATAAAAAGAGAATGTGTTTTATAAAACATTAAATTATAATTTAGATGATTGAAAATATAATTATAAATAGTAGATAATAAGTAAATTTATTATATATATATAATATACAATTTTAAAAATTAAAACAATTTGATTTATAATATTCAAATTAACAACTAGGATATAATGTTAATGTTTAAATAATAATAGAGTGTACCATTTTGAGTTGAACTCAATGTTTAATGTGTTACAAGTTATCAAAGAGAATAGGTTTATTTAAATTGAAATAAATTATAACGTCTCAGGTTATTAAATTATTTTATAAACATGGTTTTTGATGTCATATATGCTATCAAATAACAATTTTGACCATTAAAATTTCAATTTTTTGTATGCTACTCCCTTTAAATAAATTTTGTCTTAAATGATTAATCATGATATAAGAAATCATGGATCTGAAACGTGAGAATTCAAATATTTGAAACTGACATCCCAAATTGTTTTTATTAAAATATTCTTTATATAAGTGAAATAGATGTATTAACATCATCTTTAATAATAAATTATTATGTGTTGTTTAATAAAACCTTGGTGAGAGATGGAAACTTGATCATGAATGAGAATAAAAAAATCTAACTATTAATAGTCAGTGATCTAGATCATTCATCAATAAAATTGGATAATAATGAGAAATTAAAAAACCAAAAAAAACATAAATTAATAATGAATTAATAGTCTATAAATTCACAATATATAAATGTAATATGGAAACATTTTTACCAAGAATCATTTCCAAGTGTTCTGGGATTGGTTTATTATCATGATAGAAAACCTAAGAAAATGTACATACATTATATATTTGGATTTCATAATCACCATTTCATCCTTTAGTGGTACCAAAATAAATTCATATGTTACAACTTACTCAATAGAAATGATGATCAAAATGATTTTTTTTCAATTGAAGAACTACAATTAACATTTAAAAGTTAATTAGATCCACAAAAGTGTAAAAATATTTTCCTTATATATTATGTAAACAAATTGTTTAAAATATATATTATAGTAACCAAATAAATTAAAATATATTAATCCAAAAATTTCAAAAGTGAATCAAATGTTACAAAATAGATCATTCCTTATGTAAATGTCCAGATATCCCAATAAAAGTCATTAATATTAAAATGAAATAATATTTTAACATCAATAGATATCTCATAACCTTTTAAATCATATCCAAAAAGATAATTCTTGACAAATAAAAAGGATATATATATTTGAAATGGCCTTTCTAAGACTTCTGAATTATTATCAATCATATAATCATATACCCATGACTATGTGCATTAATATTTTTTTAATATGACATATTGATATAAATTTTTCTATAATTATCATTATTCATAGATTTTTTAGAGATAAAATTAAAAAAAATATATTAGTAAAGGAAATTAAAAATAATAATTCATTAGTTTCAATAAATAATCCCTCATAAAATTTTACCAAAATGATTGGTATAATATGAATCATTTCATGTTCTTGGGGATAATAAACAGTTAATGGAATTGTCAAGGTAAATTACAAAGTTCCCCACATATATGGTATCAAATAAATTTTCAATTTTTCACTATATTACCTCCAGTTTCACAAATCATCAATCTTCCCCTCTATTTTGAGATATATTTATTGGGTTTTAATCTCTACTTTATGAAATATAGTGTAATGAATCATATTTTATGATATATTAATTATTTCTAAGCTACCCATGTACTATTGTAACTGGGTAACTGATCTGTTCATGACATAGCCCGAAGGGTTTACCAATCCCCATGTGTCAGTGACAAGCACCTACCATCAAAAAAACTGACTGTGGGAATAGTTTTGGAATATATATTGCAGAATTAAAAACTAGACATAGAAGTATCCATGTAAAAAAACTCCAATGGGTGAAATGTACTTCAATTCAAATTACATTTAATACTAATGTACTAATACCCATGTACAAAAACATAGAAAACTACCCAAGTCCCCATGGGAAGAAAACACCAAGTCCATAGTTCATGATATGGCTCCACCTCTATGTTATCCATTTCCCCTTTATGAAACTTATATGGAGAGAATATACAATAAAATGAATGCATGAGTATGGAGTGTGAAAAATCACAACAGTATTTCAAAAATTATTCCATAACGATATGACAATTGAAAATTAATTCTGAATGTACCTTCAATTTTAAAATAAATATTTTTGGAATGTGTAAAATCATATTTACACATTTTTATTAAAATTTAAAATATGAATGTAAATTTACATTTTATTCATCACATTTTATGAGGTAGAAATACATTTCAAAATATAAAATTTTTATTAGTTTATGTGTTCATTTTACATATGGATCTTCTCACATAATGACTTATAAATTAATTTAGAAAAAATATTTTATCTAAATTCACAAGGAATATAAAAAAGATTAAAAAAATTGAATATATATATATTTAAAATACATATAAGTGAGAAACATGGCCATGGTACAAATAGGTATGATTTATATAGGACATAGTAACCAAACTCTATGAATATGAAAAATCATATACACATATAACTAGATCCAATTCTAAGAGGAAGCATCATTATCATCTATGGAATGAGATGTGTAGATTTGATCTTTTTGAAGACTAGATATCTTATAATTTCTTCAAATATTACTTACTAACTACCTATTTCTTGAATAACATCATATAATAGGAAACAAGGGAAAATTTATTTTAAGGAAATTTTTGATAAAAATAATTCCCATTATCCTGTTCAATATGAAAATTCCCCATAAACCCAATAATGTGTTTTTAATAAAAACATGAATTTTCATGATGAAACCCCATGGTTTATATAAAAGTAATTTTCATAAAAAAAATTCACATACATGGATTTTAAATAAATTTAAAAATACCTTTCACAATCAAGTTTCACAATTAAATTCCATAATTTAATAATTATGAAATTCATTTTCTTTTATAAAAAATCCTCTATTCATTGGAATTGGGGATTTTTTAAAATTCACCTTCTAATTATAATTCTATTAATAAATTATGAAATTTAATTGATTCAATTTAAATACAAAGAAAAATTTATATCATACAATATAAATGCCAAAAATTTCAAATCCCATGAAAAAACCACATTTTTTCTAAAAAACCCACAATTCAATGAAATTATCTTTTTTCCAACAATAAATTAAAATCCACATGATCCAAATAAAATAAAATATATTTAATAATTGAAAATTTTAAAATTAATCTAACAAATAGGGTTAATATAAATTTGGTTTCATAATTGAACAAGCAACTTTGGGATCAACAGATCTCAAATCACCAATCCCTTCAGTAGATTCATGAATGATGAATGACATCAACTGAATCTGGGATGAAAAAAAAAAACAGACAGAGGGAATTATATCCTAAAACAAAATATAGTGAACTATAAAACCCTTGGTTGAGAGAGGGACCACAATAGAATGATACTGGGAAGAGAAACATCTCTATGAAGGGACTGAACAAGCATTTCCCAACATTGATCTACCTTGGAAGGGGTATGGAGGAGTAAACAATTGTTCATGGGAGAGCTAATACCTAGAGAAAATGAATCAAGGTTGAATTAAAAAGAGGAGGGGTCAATAATTAGGGATTGGAAAAAAATTTAACAATTTTTTTATTATGTAAAATCCATCTTCACTGTATCCAAAGAAACATAACATGTGTTTGAAAAAATGTGTAGAGGCAATTATCCTGTTATAATTTGTTATCATGATTTCACCTAAGGTGGTGCATGGATGGACTAATTATGCAAAATCTGGGTGGATCTATCTATCCAAAATATTTCATTTTCTTGTATTAGAGGAAATGGTTCAGAAAAACATTCCCATGTCATTCGAAAACCATTTAATATCCCAATACAGCCAATATTTTCCAAAAATCACCTAAAACATCACCAAATAAAACCCAACCAAATATTATATAAGGGTATTATGGACACATGAAATTAGTTATGAGATGATACAACCTCCAAACAAAAAAATTATTTCTACCCTAGAAATCATATAAATAATCATCATTACTAAAATGATGAGTCCACTTCTACTTAATAATTTCCTTACTCTCCCACATCCCATGAAAATAAATACCATTCTTACATATCAATATAAAAAAATTAATCTCCCACCAACAGAGTAAAATGTTCATAAAATCAATTATCCTGACTAGCCTTTTTGTCACAGTTAAATCATGATCAACATCTACATCATGAAAACTCAAAACATGAGATTTATTATATAAATAATTTTGGAGAATAGACAAAAGAAACATTTTATGTATCTACATCAACTATGGATGATTTTTTAAATGGTATTCCACATTCCCCCTTCTCAAAAACCTAAAACGGTCACAAAAAAATGAGAACAAACCTTCCCTTTCCTCCTAGGATGTCAATGCATCATCTAATGTTAAACATTCAATAACACAAAGTCACTAACATTGAATTCTAAATGACTATTGTGACCAACAAAATTAGACTTGTATCACCACTTTTTAAGTCAACAACCTCTAATTAATCAACTAAACATTTATTTTCGCCTTTTTCAAGAATAAATTTATAACTATAATATTTTTCAAAATTTATGAATAAAACGAAGGATATTTCCTAGGATGACAATACAATCCCTCAAAAGGAGCCAATCATTCCATGGGATTGTAACTATTTATATAATCATACTCACCCCACAAAAAAATTATTATCCCAAAACCACCAAAGTTGATAACACATGCACAAAGAATATCATGATGAACATATATACCCTTATCTGCCTAGACATATGATTGTGGATGATATTTCGTACTCAAATAGGCAAGATATCTCCATGCCTCCCAAAGACCTCTTTAAAAATGATAATTAAACCAAGGATCCTTATAAAATACTAAAAACTATAGTAGATGAAACACTATAAAAATGAAAAATATATTTCAAATTGATATTTCTCTACCCCTTAAAATTTTTTTATCATGAATGTGAATAAATTGAGCTGACATGTCTTCATATCTATCACAACCCATATCCAATTAATTTTTCATATAATATGAGTTAATCCAACTACAATGTCCATAAATAAATATTATCCCACTTATGAGTGGTTATATTGGATGAAGAATACCATATTGTTTCTGGTTGATTACCATAACCTCCGGACATGTATAATACAGAGTGGAAAACTGAGCAATTACCAGTCAAATACCTTTCCACTTGATTTTTTTCCACATGTAATAGAATATCTTCATGAACCCTAGGTGCCCTAACAATATGTAATTATGAAAATCCACCATCACAACATTTATTACTAAATATAGTACCAAAAAATGATCTTTAAAGCATTATATTTCCTTTTGGGTGAATGAAAAATGATAAAATTCTCCCAAGCATAAAGATTGTGTCTAATTATATAGAACTCATCATCATGCTTATGATCATACTGAATAAATTCAAGAGATGAATATATTAACTAAATGACTTTTATTAAATATTTGACCCCTACTCTATAGACTCCAATGTGAAACTATGAAAGGAGATCCATTAAATTATATCATTCCATCGATTCCTTTAATTTATGCGTCATATGGTTCTTTCATAAGGGATATACAATGACATTCTTTTATTATCAAGAGTTTTCGATGTCAAAATCAAAATATTATAGGTATTCCACCAAATTCCCCTAAAAGGGATTAAAATATTTTTTAAGAGAATTTATAACTCCGAATCATGTTGTTTGATAACATGGTGAACCATTCAATTTAAAGGAAATTATTCCAAATCTTAAGCATGAACATAACCTCTTGTATTATAATGTAGGCCAAGGATAAAATGAATGCAGAAAAAATGCAACATACCTTATCCCAACCTATTTTATTATTAACACTGATCTAGTGGTCCAACGACCCTTGAGATCAATAAAATAACTATTACAATTTTAATTACAATAAACATAACTCCCTTCCATGTGATAGAAGTAATTATAGAATATATCATAAAGAAGAATTAAATGAACCAGTGATAGTTTCTTGCTAACCCAAAAAATATCATAAACTCGATGACGTATCACGATTGTTTCCATGACATAACCTCTATCTCCTTATCTTAGACAATGTAAATTCCATGTTACAATAGAATGTGTCCCAATAATCTAACATCCTGAGTCCAGAAATCACACATGGAAGTATTAGTATCATGTTGATAATTTATCAAAAAACATAAACATTATTCTTAGATGATTCCCATGTACCACTTAATACATTCACTAAATAAGTATGTCACCTAAAAATATAATTGGAATGTTTCTATAAATTCAACTAAAACAATTTTTATAACATTTATTAAATCTTTAGCCGATATGGATAGATATAAGTGTATAATAAGGTAAACATAATGAATATACATGCTCAAGAATGCAGTTTTCATAAGTTTATATTATTTTATTCTAAACTGATGGTAACATGTTAAAGGATCGAGAATTGGGAACAACATTTCCACATTCAAAAAATCAAACACTTCATTAATCCATGGAAACAAATAATTTTTTCTACAATTACTCAATTAATATTTCGGTAATTGATACATTGCTATAGAGAACAATTATATTTATTATCAATGAAAATAAACACTAACCAAGATGAAAATAATGGGAATATAAATTTTTTTCAATAAGATATTTTTATTTGGACATCCAATCAGTCATTTCAGTTGGTTCCATGTAGTAATAGGGAATATAAACTAGTTGAGTACCAAAAATGAAGTCAATAGAGAACTCAACATACCATACTAGTATAAAACAATAGATATCAGAATTAAACCTGTTGGGAAAAATTTTGATGATTGGAAGGATAATACCACTCAAATTAAATTACTCTTGATCAATGTAAAACACTAATTTTATTAACCCCAACATTCAATAAGAAGTTGTGACTCTGCATGAACTTGGGTCACATTCTCCTTGAAAGACAAGGTAGAAACCAGTAGGTGTAGTGAAGTAGTCTGGATGAAGATAAAAATTAATATTGGACTTATTTTAAACAATCCAATCCATCCCAAAAAATATAATAATGATATTTCATGTCGGGAACACAGAAATCCCAGGATGAAAAACCATATGGTAGAAGGAATACACTATAGGAACTATAGATACCCTTCAAACTCTTGATACTAAGGGGATTAGTATTATCTATGAAACATGAAAAATATTAATAGAATGATTATTCATGTTATGAAAATGGGATTAATAAAACAAGTTATATAGAAAATAATAAAATATAGTTTATACAAGAGATAAAAATATAGCAATGGTACCTCTCACGATCGCTGGACCTAAATTATTTTCCTTTTTGAGACTCTATTATTTCAGGAAGAATATTGGTTCCAATAAATTTTGGTTGTATGCCCACTAAATGTGAATCATTTTATTTCCCTAATGTTTTAGGAGGATTTTATTATCATGATCCTCTATGTGGAGTAGAATAAATATGTAATAATTAATGCATGTTCCCTGAACATATATTGGATCCACAGCTCATAGGTGTCTCAATGTAGACCCACTTTGAATGTACTACCTTCCTCACAGATTAAAAAAATACATATTCAGATAACTAATGAAAATCATGAATTACATAGATTTCCCAAACTACAATGAAAACCAATAGACTTTTATTTTCATCTGATGGAAATCATGCTACAACTGGGAGAAAAAAAGCTTCGAATAGCATTAACATGCCTTCTAGGTCCATCTCGACTATTCATTATCCAACATATCATCCCAAGAAAAAGGATTCATTATTATTAACTAAGAACGAATATCATTCCTAACTCCCAACTCAATACATTAATCCAACATCCCCTCATTAGATATTATATCTGATGTGATCTACACAATCTTATCAAAATGGTTTTCATACTCTATCACAAGTGTATATGAAATCATTTTTAAAAAACATATTGAAATTAGATAACAACAACAAATAAAAAGAGTGAAGGTTATTGAAAAGAAAATTTAACTCACACCAGTCTAACTCTTCATGATTCTTCATTGACACCATCATGTCCCACCAACTAATGCTCCGAACATATAGCATGAATGTGACACACTTATAATTCATTTTTTATGGTGTCTAAAAAAACCCAAAAATCTCTATTATTCTCAATCAAACATCGTCCTATTGGGTACACATGATCTATTTAATGGTTCTGAACAATGGTGTCAGAAATATTGGGAGAAATTATTGGAAATGAACCGCTGAGGATCCACATAAAGATAATGTATAGTAACTAGAGGTTCTTGTTGTCTCAGTTCATGGATAATGAAAATGTACTCCTTAATAAGATTAGAATAAATAATGGGATTCAGTCATTATGGTAAATTATAATCTTCCACCTATATCTAATTCATATTTCTTATTAGCAACATGATGTTATACAAGAATGAATGTATTATGTTATCTTCCAAATAGGGAAACATGAGAAATCCATCCCAATAGATAGAATGACAATATATTGATTTCAACTGATGAAAATCAAAACAGGGATAAACTAGAACTAATACATCAGAAATCATTCCATAAAAAACCATAAGATATAAGGATAATTTTGAAGATATATATTCAGGAACTCATTTACAACTACCTTCTATGTCCCGAAAATATTTCACCAAAGATGCTAACATCAATGAAAAAAATGTTACCCTAAAACCTAAGATTCCCCATTTCCATGATCCAAATAGAGTACCTTCTTATCCTGATAACTAATCTTGTCATATCATAGCCATAAGGGAATTCTTGATCCCCACAGGTTGACAAATACTACATATAATCATAAAAATCGAATGTGGAATTATTTTTTCTAGAAAAAATTTAGACGTAAAAAAATTAATCTATACAATATAAATATCAAATTAAATTCCACTGGGAGTAATGTAATAGGAATCAAACAGTAATTTAAGAAAAATTTATTACAACCCAATTACCAAAATAAATAAAACAAATAATGTCACTTTAGAAATAACTATCCATATTCTGGGTTCAATAACTATATCCACCTCCATGAGATCCTTTCTCCATCCTTGATCATGGAAGGATATAATCGTTAAACACCCATTGTCTTATGTATGGTTTCATCGAATTCCCTAAAGAATTTTAATAAATATTCCATTGAAGATTCCAATATAAATTTAACTGATAATGATTTTTTTATTCTATAAAAAAAATTTGTAATTTTCCATAGAATATTTAATAAAATTATTCGTTACAATTGAAAATGTTCCAATACATATGCAATTCATGCATAAAATTTCTTTAGATGGGAATAAATTTCAAAAGTATGAATTTTCAATTAATCAAATGGTGCTTTTCAAAACAAGAACTTTTGAGAATGAGGATTAAATAAAATATATTATATAAAATAGGTTATATAAATTTATATGTAATGTAAAAAAAATTTACAACAATTATTTATATATACATTTAAAATACATACATGCGAGAGACATGGGAATGGGATAAATAATTGTGATAGTCCCAAGCTATAAGGACCTAACACAATGATTATAGAAATGTATGTAAATATTCCCCTTGAACCAAGTCCAGGAAGACTCTTTATCATCAACTAAATTATTGAATATGTTGATTTGTTTTTTAGAATGTTTTATTCCATATTTTGTCCCTAAAAATAACTCACAAAAAACCCGAGACTTTCTTGGTCTCTAATAACCAAAAAAAAGATGAGAAATGTATTGGTAATACACATTAAAATACAATTAGATCCCATTCCCCATATCAATATGAAAATTTTCCTATTAAAACCCATAATATGTTATTAATCAACTAATTTACATTTCATGTTGAAACTACTTGGTTTCCATCAAAACATTTTATATATCATTTTTTCAGAAATAAGTATATTAAAAAAATTCACCATTCCATTTTAGAATCCAATTTCACAATTACATTCAACAGTTTAATTTTCATGTAATTATATCAATTATATCCCAAATTCCCAATTTAATGGAATTTGGGCCTTAAATAAGTATCCATCAAATAAAATTATTCAATTAAATTCAAAAATTTAGTTCATTCAGTTTCAATGAAAAACAAAATTTTAAAATTAAAGAATGTAAATTTCACCAATTTTTTATTCAATGCCAGAAATACAATAATAAATATACCCTAAAAATCATTTCAATTGGGTTTTTTTCTAATATAATATTAAAATCAATATCATCCAAGTACAAAAAATTACTTTTAAAGTAGAAATAATTTAAATTTCATCAATAAAATTAATGTTAATATTCATTTTTCATCATAATAAAAGCATTGATATCAGGATAAATAAATGTCGAATAAATAAACCGTAGTTGATATTTGTTTATAAAGAACAAATTATCTTAATCCAAGTGGAATAGGAATCAAACTGATGTTTAGATCTATAAAATGAGGGTATTTGATCTACCATTAATATATAGTGATCTATAAAACCATAAATAGAGAAAAGGTTGGAGAGAGGTTATGGGAGAGTTAAATTAAGAAGTGAATGATATTTTAGAAGACACTAAAAAAGGATCCCTAGGAATCAATATCATTTAATGGGGTTTGGAAGAGTCAAAACTAGTTTATGGGATCCCAAAAACATTGAGAAAATGAGTATGGGTGGAATGAGAAAAAAAGATATTCCTAATGAAAAGATTGTAAATTATTTAACAAATTTTTAATTAATTTAATTAAATACACATGGTTTCATAATAAATGGTGCATGGTTTGGATAAACCATGAACATGTAATGCACCAAATATAATTTTTTCACACTATTTCTCCAGAGGTGGTGAATTCCTTGACTAACTATGTAAAATCAGTGCAGATATCTCTCTAAAAGAAAATAAATTTTACTATAGTAGGGTGATCTATTTGGAAAACCACTAACATGCCATAAACAATCTATTCACTATCCCATAAACATCCATTATTATCCTAAAATCACCTGAAACATCCTTAAATGAAAAGAAAAAACATATAATATAATTTTTGGATTTATTACTACCTAACCCGCATCATGTGATATCACATTAATTACAACATAGACATTCATAAATATCATTCCACGTATTAATTTAATAATAAAGAATATCTATTTTTCCAGAGTTTTTAATTATGTATCATGATATATTATTAGGAACAATTAAAAATATATTGATATTAAGTCATCTTCAATTTTCTTCAGAATCACCTATGTTTCCCTCACTTTCAGTTTAAACATAATTACCCCTAGATCAAATAATTTGATAAATCCATAAAGAGAACCAAGAGAAAAAAAATATCCTAGGATGAAAAAATGTAATCATGAAAATTAGTGATTTGGATTCTCTAATATTTATATCTTCCTTCAAATTTAATATGCTTTTGGAATACCCTGGATCATTGTGGTCATCATATATTCCAATACACCATGATCGATCGTAAATAGTTCCTAAACTAAAACGGTATATTCTTAGAGAGTGTCAATCAAGGATCAAATTATATACCATTTTATGTTCTAGGGTATCACTAGAGTCATGGATGAAATAACTTCTTATGATTTAATACTCTTAGGTACATATATTAAATTACCAAATATAATTATATTAATAAAAGATGTTAATTACTAGAATCATCCCACTATAAGATTTAAAAATATTCCATAATATTTTACTTTTTACTACCCCTCCCTCCTACGATATGATGATAGGGATGGATACTAATAAATGGTGATAACGACCCCCCCCTGAGTCCAACCTCTAAAAGACCCCAGGTTAGTGACTAGGACCAAGGTTGTACAATTCTAAAAATATGGAAGACATTACCCTTTATATGTAAATAATATCATGTGATTGGATGTATCATCAATAATCAAATCCATGAAATACATATAATAATTACCAATATACAACAAATATTTCTTGTTTAAATAAAACCATTACAAAAAAATGTCTATAATGTAAGGGCCGAAAAACAATACTGGATTAGAAAACCCACAACATTTCAATGGATTGAACATGTAACCACATCACTATCCATGTAATCATCTTGGAAATATAAAACTATTTTTTATATATAGTGTTTTCATACATGTATACTCAGTAGGAAAACAAATGTCACCAATATAGAAGTGGAAGGAGCATACGAATAAACCCATGAAAAAACAAATGAATCAAACAAGACCTAACATTTAGAATAATCGTAACCAGAACCACAACATGGATCCCTATCCAAGTCATGAATTCAAGGTATATCATATAATATAAACCACATTGATGATACGATACCCTTCACCATATTCCCAATAATTATCCACTGTCAGACTCGAACATCAAATATCCTGGTGCTCCCAACACTTCTAAATATATCATATCACATCACATTCGCACATACCCAGGACACACACCATAATACGACTTTCCACAATACAATTGGTCCAAAACAATATTACATCCCACCAATACACACCTTGGAAAAACTCCACACCAAACCACATCACATTACATCTAATCTCGAAAACTCAAAGGAAATGACCTCCCACATCATCTCAAAGACACCTAGGACTCCTCATCACAACTCATCCCTAAGACACATGGGACCCCATATCACAACTCTCCATATGAATCTTGGTCCATCATCTAATATATGAGGGACACGAGAAGAGTAGGTGGCCACCATTAGAATGATCGGAAATAATTTTCTCAAAATAATATGTTGGATTTCATCACATAATTCATAACATCCATGGGGTGTATATATAAATCATGTGGAAAATAATAGTTGATAAATATTATTAAACACTCAATCCCACTGAATCGATTCACAATTTGAAAACCATCTCAAAAAACAATCTCCATTATTACCACCTATAAATTCTTAAGCTAGTATCTAAAATTGATGTATCAGAAGGGGAAGTGAAATTATAATATAATTTGGCATCACATTTCTTTCACGGTTAGAAACAATTAATTTGATTCTTCTGCATTGACCACACTTAATCGCACAACCTATACTTAAATATTCCATTGAATAATTTCTCTCCCATTAACTGTGCAGTGAAATTATCTTTTAACCATTATTAATCATTAATTTAATCCATAAATATTTGATAATCATCCAGAAAAAAACCATATGTAAAAATAAACCTATGATCCCCAACAATCTCACCTCACCCCCAATAGAAGCACACCCAAACAATGAAATTTCACCCCACACAATATTAGACTCATTGATCACCATCCCACAAACATTACCACACATCCCAAGGCATTGATATTATATTATATATATATAAAGGGGTTTTTATCCAATTCCATTATTTTAAGGGATGTTATCCCACAATTCCCAATCATAGGGAAAAAAAGTCAACAACCAAATATAACTGGCTATATATATTTTCATATTTATGGTTGTATCTCAAAAATAACTACTATACTAATAATAATATCACATATATCTCATTCCAACACATCTGTGAATGCCCCTAATATTCAATGGGGCATATAGTCCTAACTATCCCTAATCTCACAATGATATTAAGAATTAAAATAATGTGAAACAATCCTTTTTACCCCATAATTTCAATTATCAATTTTCAATATCCATAATATTTATATGTATACCAAAAATTCATATGTAATAAAAATAACCCCCCCCCCACAAGATACACAATTATTATAAAAGAGGGAAATCCTCGCTCAAAGAAGCATTGTCGACTCACTAAGTATCATTTGTCGAAGAAGAATTCCAACCACCAACAACTACATTATTAGGAACAACATATCAACAAACAATGCACCCAATTAAAATTAAACAGAACCAAACACATACCCAAAAATGAAAAAACATCTCTTTCATGAATCCAAGGGAAACTAATTAAAGGGAACATATGATAATGAGAGAGGAACTCAACACATATCGAATACGGAAAGCAAACAATATATCACCAACTAAAAGAATCTCAAAACACTTTAAGGGGGAGATGATGGCCCCCCAGAAGAAAGAAGATTCTAGGGTTAGAGTAGAAATGATGTTCCCTATAGTTTTATAATGGCACTAAATTACGGATTTAAATGGCTTGTAATCCCCTTTAATGTCATATAATCTCAGTGTTGTGTTCTAATGGAAAATGTGTCTCCTATTTATTATTTAACCTCGAAAACATAAAAGTAATAAACATGTGTCACTCAATACATGAAACCAAATTTAACATAATGTAATACACATGGTGGCATTATATATCAACATAAATTTTATTTCACTAATATCATAGACAAGAAACACTTGGAACCTCCCATGAAAACCACAACAACTGAAACTGGAAAACTATTGGAACAAGGGTGGATTAAACGATTATATTAGATTCCAATCAAATGATTATATCCCCTGATAATTCTCAACCCTAATAAGAAAGGGACACCAATCAACCAAAATAGTGGTCTGAACCACCACCCCATTATATACCTCTGAAGAGTATCGTCATTATTCAAATTCTACCACCCACTAAACATATAAACACAAATGATCAAAAAACACTATACATAAAAATACAACCAAAACCCCAACTCACATCTACTCTCACAACTACAGAACCACCCAACCATCTCAACCTCTCCCACATTATGACCAAATAATTGCTACATCCAACGAACCATGCATTCCTGAACACACAAATCATAAATTTTTGTATCCATTTCAGGATACAATCCTCTCTAGATGGAATTGGCTCACATGAATAGGTTTCATAAAATCATTTTTAATGCATTTTAGTTAGGAATAAGATCCTCTGATTTTAACTGCTCTTGAACTTATTACACATCACACCTCACATATCAAAAACCATGGAAGATATCTCATCCCATTAAACAAAACGGTGTCTTACATCACTTCATAAGGTAATATATTGAATTGATATTTTCAATGAAAATATGGATATTGGTAACATATATATATCCCTAGATCCCATTTACTCTCCTCCAAGGCACCTTTACTTTATGAAACATGACCCAATGAAATGGTTCATCCAGGTTGTGCCTTCTCATAGAAGTCCCGGATCTCCACTGGCCACTCTTCAAATGCCATGTCGTCCTCGATATCCATTTATAACTGGTAAAGGACATGAGATTCATCATGAATATATAAGGGAAATTGGGGGAAGTGGATATTTTTGTGGATCCAATCTAACCACTATGGAAACACCAATGGGTCAACCATCTTTTCAACTCACCCCAACAACTCATAGGGCTGAAAAAACATAGTATAAAACTTACTCCTTGTAATAAAACTCTACTACCCACATCAATGGTAAACCATTTAGAATATGTGGTACCCATAAAAGAACATAAATTCCATACTTATGAAATAAATTTCATACATCCTCCAATCATATGATTTTTTTATCCTCTCAGCAGCGTTCATAACTTTTCTTGTCATGCTCAACACCACATCGGGACCACGAACTCATGTATCCCAACCTCAGTGTAGTAAAACGGAGAATGAAACATTTATTGATACAAATATTCAAATGGGTCCATGATAATTAATGATTGATATATACTATTATATATTAACTCATCCAATGGAAGATGTGGTATTGAATGATTTTCAGAAGTCAAAGAGATATTCCCTCAACATATCCTCTAATTACTATATAGTCTTCTATGTCTATCATTCCATATCACAATGTGAAATGTTCTATGGAATTTATGAGTAAATAAGTTATGATGTAATCCCCTAAAAAACAATGAGTTAAATGTATATTTAGATATAAAATAATGGAAAAAACTACATGAAACTATATCTCTTAATCAACGTACCTCTTAGCTAAAATGGCAACTTTGCTAATCTCCCTGATCCATAAGAAGTGGATAGATACTATCAACTGATCAATAATCACCCTTATAACATCAAAAAATCCAAATGTTCATGGTATTCCTAGGATGATATCAAGAAGAATGTTGTCCCATTTCCACATGGCTACATCCCATGGTTGTTAAAAACATGGAACATGAATTTATGTCATTACCTACAAAAAAACCATGAATAATTCAAAAAATAACAACATTGCATGCTTCAACCGAGGCCATGAAAAATGAATCATCAATCTGGGGTACATCATAGATATTCATTGTTATAATATCAATGATGATATATAGAAAATTGGAAGAACTCCCTCACACATTTATACCCTAAAAATTGGCCTTCCTTGAAATGACATCTAGTTCTGACTATCCTCCGACCATATCCTAGAGCTACATGACAGCCAACACAATCTCAAAAAACCTCAATCTCTATGTCACCCCACTAGGACTTATTCCCCTGCAGCATTAGGTAAGAATATTGTTTCATCTAAATCAAACAGCCTCTATGACTGTCCATTAATATATTTAATATTGAGGATTCTAACTCCTCCACAAGTCTCCAAAAATGTGTGGACTCCCAAAGAACATTATTTCAGAAATTTTATGAAATAATCAACAATGAAATTCCGCCTTCATGAGGTATAAGGTATCTAAAAATCATATTACAGACGAAAATCAATACACCATTAATGCTTCATGTTTATATTAAACTGAAAAAAATGTATACATATATCTCTTGTGATTTTTGAACCCCGTAAAGGGGTCCCTAGTGACATAATGTTGTACGAAAATCGGGAAAAAATCTAACACATCTAACTCCATATCATTGGTTTCACAGATAAACTTGAGCTGAAGAAACATTATACACCCATATGATACAATTTCCTTTTATTGCAACAAGATCGATCCCAAGCATTGATGAAATGCATCACAAAAAACATCAAACACTACACCATGCTACAAATTATATAGAAGTAAACTCTTGGGAAACATCCTATTTAATTATACAAATTCCTACTGGATATAGTCATTAAAAGAAAAAACTTGTTCCTTTTTTTTATTTATCTTCACAGGGCATTCAATCCATAAAAATCAGGAACAATCCTTCGATAATAGCGTATTAGACCAATAAATCTATGAACTACTGCCACATTCATTGGTGTTATCAAGATAACAACATCTTTATCCTACTATGTGTCTATTATGAAATCCTAATGGTACACCACATATCCAATGAAATGGACATCTCATGTCCAAAAGATAAATGTGGAAAAACATTTATAGAGAAGGAGGTGTCGAATAACATATAGGATATATCTAAGATACTCTAAAGGATCCACATTTGACATCTATTAGATCATGATATAAAAAATGAATACGATAGAAGATCAGATCCGTGGAATCAGAAAAAATAGTGTTCATGATCTCCATGAACATAATTGGTTTGTCTGTGACACCGAACGTCATGACTACAAACTTGAAGTTCCCATAGCATCATATAAATTCACTCTATGGGGTATCACCCTATTTCAAAAATAATTGGTGGTATCCAAAGAACATTTTGATTATAGAAATACAACTCTCCCTAATTTTTTGGTCAATAATATCATCAATCATCAGAAAAGGGTATCCATTCTTGACTGTCACCTAATTCAACATTCAGAAGTATATACAAAACCTCATACTATTATCCACCATCTTGTGAAAAAAAACTAGAGAACAAAATATTTGAAAAAGGACCATGTAAAACCCATCATCATCAGGTCATCTATTTGAATCCCAAAATCTAGTACCTCATCATGTTCATTTTGATATGGATTCATAAAAAGATTAAAATCAATGATCTATATGTGTATCCCAAACTAAAATTCACGTCGGGTATGTATCATCAAAACCACCTCAGAAAAAACTTCTTGGAACTCCCAAAGACCATGGTATCCTCTAACAATCCATATTATACTAATTCCATTTAGAAATAGTCCAAAAAAGAATAAAGATGATCCAAAAGATGAATTCTCACCTGATTAATCTTCTTTCCAAAGTAATTCATATGTTTACCATTCACCACTGAAAACAATAATCTCTACAAGAAGAAATTGGTCAGATGAACTATAGAATAAAAACAATCAATTCCAGGAATGAAATCATATGAAAAAATATCTATCAAGAAGATATCCCCATGGTATATATGAAACCCCAACATCAATCTACTCACTTAATACTCATCCAAAAATCTGTTATAGCCGTCAACTGGTGTGGTAAACTCTAGGGGTATGAGATGCATCTATACGTCTAGTCCCTATGAATGGTATATATCAGCTGAACCACGGGTGTTCAAAACACAAAAACCAAAAAAGGAACATTCAAGGATATAAAAATGTCTAATGATACCATTGACAATATCAAGAACCTCTTGAACCACTGCCTCCATTACATGCACATGACCTGACTCAAAACTTCTAACTATATTTTTATTACTACCTCCACTACCATTATTGGTTCGTGATACCTAAACCAAATAAGAGACAGGGGTTATCTTATACGTACTCCATCTTCCATCATCATATCATTTTACTTCTTCCACTACTTCTGAGATGGCTACACTGGTAACTGTTGCTCAGGCTAGCAATGGTCCTATCCACATCCACCAAACTAAGCTAGAGTAGCCATTGGAAACTGGTCCTATGGATTGCTAAAGAACCCCACTGAAAGTAAATCATTGGCCACAATACCATAGTAATATATTAATACCTAGAAGTTAGAAAGAGAAGTGTCCAAGGTCGACCCCCAACTAATGGAATAATAGATGCTCATGGCCCTTAGATCATCAAAAGAAAACTATAAAACTCAAGGAACCATGAGGGTTCCCTTCAATCTAGAGTCTAACCCACGAATTCAATCTATTGAATATGTATGAGTTCTTAGAAACCATGAGGCATTTCAAAAACATAAAATGAGTATCTCAGTACTGGATAGATGGATAGTGTGCCTTCCCATGAATCCTCACACAATGCCCCGCATCAAGAAATTTATTTGGGAATAAAGCATTGAATGGCCTTGAACATGATCCCTACCCACACTTATACGATTCCCTACATTATATAATTATGCTCATGGATCCTCACCTCCATCATGGTTGATGAAATGTACACTTTCAGAAACTCCATCAAGAAGTTGATCCCCAAAACATATTCATCCTCCTGCTCTCCTGACTATAATGTCCAGAAGAAACAAGTAATTCCTCACATATAACAGACTAAAAATGGGATCTAATACTCTGTCTGGTCCTGAATCAAACTAAACAATGTCTCAAAATACTACATCTATCTCCGTGTTTAAACATATGAAATACGTCCCAAATACATCCCCAAATCATTCATATATAAATAATTCAACTTCATATACCACTTGTCATCATTCTCATCATGATAAAACATTTATATATCAACTGTCTCATCTTGTGGAACATCCTTTTACTTATCGACACATCGAAGACAAACATGAGCCATATATCTAAGAAATTAAATTCCTAAACCTAATAAAAATAATTTTCATTATGATATATTTTAATAAAATAAAATTTATTAATAAAATTTATTTCGAATTTCCCCATTCAACCCAATTAAAATTAGAAGAGTAATCACACTAATGTGTGTACCTCACTTAAATCTCTACCTTCAAAATGTGTAGCCTCTAATGGTCATTAGGTAGGCTCAGAGTACAAAAATTAGATCACATGGGTGGATAAAGTACAATATTCTATCTGATTATCCCTTTCATATGTCTAGAACCAATATAATATAACATTTTCCCTACCAACCCATTCAACCACCACTCTGACTAACATCAAACTCCATCATATCTCTCATTAATCTCTTTTGATACCCCATATTTTTTACCCCATCCCTCCAATGATACCCCTATTATTCTGAAATGAATAATGGGAGATAACAACCCTTGAGTCTCGTATCAAGAAGGCTTTGGATTAGCAAAAATCGGAATGGGTGAACAACTAAAACAATATGGAACAAATTAGCCACTTTATGGAAACATGATAGAGAGATATGATATATCAATCATAATCAAATAAAATACATATATATAAGAATTACAAAAACAATTCCCACAATACATGTATAAATAATACTAATACAAAGAAAACTTTCCAAAGTATGTACCCAAAAACAAAACCATTGCCACAACACAACAACTACCCCATGGTTTGATATTGTATTTCCATTCATGGTCCATAAAATCCTCCTAAAAACTAAATTGTAGTTTTATATATTTAAGGTGACAATACTTGTATAATTAGTAGGTAAACCAATGTATCTCAGTCACATGTGGGAGGTACTTACTTATAAATCCCTTATAAAACAACAGAACAAAAAATCACCAAATATGTAGACTTCGCATAACCCAATCTTTAATAAGAATCCCTCAGGAAATAAATAATCTAGAAAATATGATATTATATAATGAAAAATAATAAAATTTTACAGAACATCACATTCCCACTGATTAGATGATCTTACACTTCACAAAAAACCATACTATTGCCTCTAAATATTCTTAATATACCACATCACATCACCACCCCCACACACACTTGGTCCACACACAACAACACATCCATCCCACACACAACTGGGACACACACAAAACCACGCCATATCTCATCACATCACATATAATATAATATATGGTCTTTTTATAAAATCAAACAACCAATTTATTTATATTTTTTGTGGTGTTTTATATTTTGTATGTAGTGTTTTGAGGTTCCCTCTCTATAATAAAGTAGTCTTTTTTATATTGTGAAAAAAATATTAGAAGAAGAATTAATCATGAATGTTCCAGATCATGAACATAGATCATTGATGCTTATTATATAGAATGTTACTAATGTTATAAATATAAAAAAATTCAATATATTTATATTTATAATCATTATTTGTATTTAAATAAGGAAATATATCACAACACTTCAAGGATATGGTAGATTTTACACATACTTGAGTGATGTTATCATTTCATTAATTGGTGAAAGGGAAAGGAGGTAGATTTTTTATTTACATATAAATTATCATGCCATACATGTATCCTATATTAATTTAATTTATGCTTTTTTACCATCAATTCATTGAGATGGTGATAAAAAAATTATATTCTCTGCATGAGGTGCTTGTCCACCGAACCCACGAACAGAGTTATAATTAATTCCATGGATGGTATGATATGAAAGTATACGATATATATATTTTTAATGATGATCATAATTTCAATAATATGAAATTTCAATATCATATAAAATCAAAACTCCATCCTTGTAATTCATTAGTGAATAATTATTAACATCACATTGTTAGGCGGGAGTTAACAATACACACAACCGATGTTATAATGTTTTCTAAAAAAATAAATTTAATAAGTTATAAATTAAATTTTAATTAAATAAGAATAATTTTATTTTAAATTTAATATATATATATATATATATTATGTTCTAATATATGAAAATTGATATTCCATGATAGAAAATCAATTACGTCGATTCATGATCTTGTAGTCTTCCATACAAATGATCAGTGTTTTCATTTCCCATTTTATATAGGAGGAGATAAATTCACATAAATAATTAAAATAAAAAAAATTATTTTTATATTAAAATGGTTTTTATATCATCATATATTAATAATATTACATGGATGTATAATAATATATAAAATAATTCTTTTCAATAATAAAATTACATTTTATTTGGACAACAACTTTTCATTTTCCCAAATGCCTTCCAAGGTTTCCTTTATGACTTAAAAAGAATTTTAAATTGATGGGGAAGAAGTAGGTAAGTGATTTCATCTGTTTTTGTATAGAATAATCAATTTTTTATTTGTTTAATGGATTAGAGATTGGGTAGTTTTTTATATTTGGGTGAGAGGGTACACATGGAAATATTGCAAATAATAATTTACAACCATGTTTTTTTCATTGTAAAAGGGTAAAAAATAAAATCTCTAAATAATTATATAATATTTGGTCAATAAATTACAAAACAATATTAATTGGACATGTATTTATTGATTTGTAACACTTATCATTTTATTTCAACCCATATGTAAAGTCATTATTCATTTATCAAAGGAAAATTATTTTTACTGTTATCACTATTTGTTATGATAAGAAAATAATATAAGCCAATTTAAAAAATAAATTAAAATGAATAATAATATGAAATCCATTTTTTCGAATTTAACTCTTATAATTGGAATAATTCATTGTAAAATCTGACATATAGACATTTCCAAAAAATGGGTTTCTATTAAATATATATTTTAAGGAACATGTAATGAGAAATTAAAAATACGAAAAGTCACAAAAATTTGATGAATTAAAATTCATGTATATATATATATATTCTATACATTAAATTTAATAAATTTGTGATGATGTTTTATTTTATTTACATATATTGGATAATCAATATTATTTTCAAATCATTTTTCATTAAAATATATTTAAATCATTGATAAAATAAAATACTAAATTTGATTATAGTATTATTTATATGAAAAAAATTTATTCATATCAGTAATTAAAAAAATTGATAAATTCAAATCAAATTAAAAAAAATCATGGAAATATATTTATTATTATAAATAATAATTTTAAAAAAATAGTTATTTTCATTATTCAATGAAGAAATTAAATATTCCAAACAAACCAAAACATGTCACTCTAATTTTATATTAATATTATGATTTTAATAATTATGTTTTTTAAAATAAATTTTCAAAAATATTATTGAATATTTTAAATTTTATACATAATGTGAAACAAAACAACATTTATTGGAAAAAATAATTTTTCATAAACCATTTCACATTCATTCAAATGGTTCATAATTTATTATTAATAAATAGGTAAAACTAGAATTTATTTTATAAATGATTTAGAAATTTTATATTCATAATTAATATGGTCTTATTAAAAACATCCAAGGAAATGGAAGGGTTGTCATGGTTCATTTTAAATAGTAATATTTAGTTTTCAACTTTACATAAACCAGATGTTTTGTGCACAATATGATTTTGAAGAGACATAGTTTATTTTAAATGATATATATCATAAAGTATGATGGTGTAACATTATGATATAATATTGGTTTTTAGTGTCATGTATCTTATCCAACTTTTTTTAACATTAAAAATTTCAGGTTGTTACAAAAAATCTGTATAAAGAAGTAATTAATGTGAAAGCATCCTCCAAAAAATAGTGGATTATTAAACGTAGTTTTATATGAGGGAAAAAATAATGATCTAAAAATGATAAATGATTCCATTATTTTTCTCACACCAATAAATTGTAGCACTTTTTCTTTACCATTTCAAAGGTGAAGTATATCAATGATGGGTAATGGTAATAATACAAAAGAAATATAGGAAATGTTATTCCACGCAAGGAGAAAAATTATATAATGTTTATCTTCAGATGTATTTTCCTATGGTAATTTTATATATAATTGAGGTCAATATTCTCAAATTTATGTTCATATTAGATGATTTAGTTATAATATATGTGGGATACCTCACCTTATTGAAACTATACACACTAAATTGTGTTTGAGAGCATCGTAGTCATATTTATTAGTAAATTTAAAAGAGATAAAACAATATAACACATATAATTGGACTATTATGAATTTAATGATTATGAATAGTTTTTTCAATGTGGTGATAAGTTAGAAATTGTGTTTAAATATAATCAATAATTTCTAGAAAAAGATAACGAAAAGTCGAATCTATTGTAGAAAAATGGGAATAATCCATTGAATAAATTTTAATGTAAGATAATAATTTTATTATCTTACATTAAGTGTCATAAAAACATCATAGGTATATTCCTATGAAACATGGTTAGTTTTTCTAATGTGGTATGTTTTTGTACGTTTCTAAATAATTTAAATACACATATATTGGGGTTTGTAAGAATTATATTGATAAGTATGTTGTAATGGTTTATAAATGTAATCAGGTGGTTCATTATGAGGATTCATATATATAGAAAAATATGCATGATTAGATGAATATATACTCTAAGAAAATTAATTATGTGAAATAAACTATAACTCAGTTTTAATTTTTTTAACCCAACGAACTATGTTGTAACATGAATATTAAATGATTTTTTTATTAGGTTATTCAATTAAACGAAATGTGTTTAGAAAAAATATAACTATTTTTATGAAATTAATACAATAATTTTAGTAAAAACACATTCGGGTAATATCAATACTTGAAAATATTAGAATGATCTTCTTATGATCATCTATGGATGAGTTCTTTCTAAAAATTCTTTTCCATCATATTTATTTATGAAACCATATTTGGGGAATATATTAGAAAAAAAATTAATATAGAATATTGATCCAATGAATTAATATTAAAAATTAAATTATATTTTTTATATAATAATGAATTCATTGCTTTTATTATATATCAACCACATAGTAAACTATTAGGATATGATAATGATATTAATATATATAATATTTTTAAAATTTATGGATCATTTTAAACCAATATTATTCAAATAGTAATAGAATATATATAAATTTTCTAAATTGGGTTATTCAATAATATACACAATAATTATGATAAAAGTAATATTTAATAACATAATGATTATAATATAATATATGTACCTCCTTATCAAATAGATCATGTAGAACATCTATAACCAAAATGGTAAAGATACAAAACTATTGAAAAAGGTTATTTTCATCCTTGAAATTATCTAATGGGGGTTCCTATTTTATTTGTTAAAAATAAATATTTTATATGGTTATTTTCATTCAATATATATCGTGGAAAAAGATGACTATAATGAATTTATACCCATTTTCATAAATAGATAACCTCTCTGATTAGTGTATGGATCTCAAAACTATTCAATGGATGATATAATGTCTATGCTTCTTTAACTGAAGGTCAAGGAGGATAAATCCCTATGAGATAATTTCATTGTATGGGTGGGAATTATGTGTTATTATTTGTTTACTATGGGGGCTAAATTGTCCTGTTGTATTCCTTTTTATTATTAATAGTGTATTCCTTGAGTATTTAGAAATGTTTTGGTTTGTGTTGACTGAGGATAATTTAGATTATTTGGTATTTTTTTAGGATTTTGATAACACGATGGATTGTTATATAATCCGTATCAAAAAATATGTTATATTATAAATTTTGTAATTATAAATTTTATTCTTTTATATTACATTCCATGTATGTATCACAAATAAATATGGAATAACTATTTATCCCAATAAAAATTTACATCGATAATACTAGACTAGATATAAATATTTTTCAATGATATTTAGTTTTTAATTTTTTAAATATGATATTACATATGAGTTTTTCAAAACATTTCAATAATAGTTGTCCTAATAAGTATGGTTAAATGAAAAGGATTTGGGTTCATTTGGTTGAAAAATTTTGACGAATGTTTTCACGAATTGGAATGAATATTATGAAATTATATATTTATTTTTATTCTATCATTAAATGGTTAATTTATAATATATAATGATTCCTTGTTGAATGGAATGATTTGGGTTATAATACAAAAATTTTAGGTAATTTATTCTACTTGAAATAATATAAATCCCCACAGAAAAAGTTACCAAAAATACTGCCTTGAATTTATAGCCATATTGTTTTAATTAAACACCTAGAGAAATTATTTATATATATTAATGGGTTTAGAATATATTTATAATAAAATAATGATGTGTATATTGAATAGAGAATATTGGATCATGTGATAGAGGAGAAATATTGTATTGAATAATTATTATGAATTCACATTTCATTAAAATTCTAAATCATGAAATAATATAAAATATTCATTTGAGAAGAATGATAATGAATCATTAACTACATAAAATTTAGAAAATGATCCTTTGTTTAATGATGTTATGAATTTTGGATTCAAAATTTTTATTCTAGAAAAACATTTCCTTTATGTTCAGTTTGTATTATAAACATCATTTTCATACCTAATAAGGGAAGATTATATGTAAGATTTCATGTTATAGGAAAATTGAAAATTTATTAGGAAAAGTATTTTAATTAAAATTTATATTTAAAAAGACGGTGATTTGGGATTCAAACAAAGTTATTCGTTTCATGATAAATTGAAGTGAATATGGAATTTTTTTAGTGAATCTCGAAACACTCTATTTGTTATTTATCACCACTACAAAAATTTCAAATGAACACTCTTGGAATGCTCATTCATTCGAGGTAGGTGATCATGTTATTTTAATCTATTTCAATGAAGAATTGTGATGTATTTTGATAAATATTTAATAACAAGTCTATATATAGATGAAAAATATACAATTAAAGTGAATAATGAATAGATTTATTAGTTCTGTGAATTTCCTCCAATATTATATCTATTACATATTTTATTTCATGTTATGTTTTCAAGGAACTATTTGTCTAGTGCATCTTATGTTTTGATAGAGGAACTAATTTAGATGGATATAATCCCCCCTTATGAAAACAATATAAATGTTTCTTAAAGAATATAATTTTTTGTTTTATAAGGTGTTCTATTATGTTATCATGTTCTGGATACAACATTTGATCGAATAATCCATACGAGAATAAGAATATCCTATGAGAGAAAACTATCCCAACTTGTTTTATAATGATCAAAATTATTGGGAAGCAATAATAAGGGGGGGGGGGGAATGAAAAATGGGTATATTTAACTTTTAATCGATTTCATTTTTTATTTATATTGGTTAAATAGTTTTTATAATGTTATATTCATTACACTAAGATTTTTTACATGTTCATACATGTTGAAAAAATTTATTTCTATCCAGATATGTAAATAATGAATTCTATATTTTTTAAAATAAATATATTTTCATCAAATTATAAAAAATTTAAATAATTACCTTCATTTTAGAAAACATAACATAAATAGATTCTGAAGATTAATTTTTAAAAAATTCGTGGAATGTTATATTTTTAAATTATTAATGAAAAATAATTATTTTTATATAAAACATAATTTAATTTACAATTATTAACAATTTAAATTTTTAGTTAATATTTTAGGAATTAGGGATGTTCATTTATATAATTTGGGGTTGGTTTGTGTTTTATTTCCATTATCACATGGAATTCCAATGGTTGATAAAGGAGATTTCACACAAAGGGATTATACAGTATTGTGTGAATTCAGTATAAAAGGTGGTGTCATATCCCATTATATTCCAATTTGTTGGGGGTCCAAAATTAAGAGAATGGTAAGCATTGGGAAAGTGACATTCCTAGAAGTCCTTATGAATATATGTCAAAGAAATGTGTTTTTTAGATAAGTGATTTATGAATAGTGTTTCCAAAAGACATGAATATTGTTATGGGGGATCTATGATTAAGATAATTTCATCATTGTGCTAAATGAAATGTATTATTTTAGATTAAACCTTTTATAAATATGGTAAAGGAATGGATTTCACAATGACTAGAATGATGATTTAAAATATTGTATGAATTTATATTTTCTGTGTTTTTTCATCATGATTACATGAATTGGATTATTGTGGTGGAATAAAGGGATTGGATGATGATATGTATGGTTATGATAGAAATTCTAAATGTAGAATATTCATGGTGCATTGCGAAGGGATATGTGTCACAATAATGTATTATAATGATACTAAAATTGCAATGGATGAAAGGGATCTCCTCATTCGACTATTCTTATAAATAATAGGCCACCCCACTCCATTACACATGAACACGATAAGGATAATCTGGATTCACTTGGATTTTTCGAAGCATGGGGTGCTCCACAGGGACAGTTTTCTATGAATGATTTGTCTTTGTAAAAGTTCTACATTTTTCTTGAACGTTTTCATTTCATCTAATTAATGGGAGATTAGTGATGAGGGGATGTTCTACATTGGCTCATTGAGTATTGTGAAGTAAGTTTTTACGTGAAGGCAGTGGGTTTCATAGAGGTAGTTGCACATTGTGAAGGGTTGAACACTACGAATCCATGAGCTCAACTAAGAAATTTTCTCTCAGAATGTGTGTTCTCTATGATGTTATTTTCTCTAAAAAGGGTTAAGCTTCATGGAGGGGGTTCCCAAAGTACTGTATTAAATATTTGGTTTATGTGGAAATGGAATTAAATGTTAATCTAATTTGGTCGATGATTCAAGTAGTGTGTCGTTTGAAGCATAGATCATGACTTGAATTCCATGATATTTATGCAACATTCAAGTCATTAAACTAAGTGATATTTCTCTAGAGGCAGTTAGTTTAGGGGAGTAAATGGAAGTGTTCCACGGGATGTAGTGAGTTATCCAAAATCCACTGTAAAGTTTTTGATTCTAGAATAAAGTGATTTTGACCAAACCATATAATCCACATCTACTGAATATTCATTGTATTTTTTATGATCATCACATTGTTGGAATATTCTCCTCAGATGTAGCAATTTATGGTGAACTAAATAGAATTGATCTTCCATCTCATTTGATATTTTTGTATAAAAGTTTTAATAGGTTTCTACAATCATGGGAATAAGATCCAATAGTTTAACAGAAAATGTTGAAAACCTAATTCACCCCGCCCCTATCATGGTGTTTCGGTGTCCTTCAATTATTAGTTCTATAATTTAGCAATTCAAATATTATTAAAAACGAAGCATTGCAATTTTAGATGGTGTTGCATTGGGATTATGAGAATAGGAGCATTGTGATGGTTGAATGGGATTTTATGGATAGATCTGTGGTTACGAAGAGAAATGTGAATAAGGAATATTCATGGTGCTTTAAGATGGTCGATATGTCACGATTCCATTTTTGATTGATCCGTAAATCATGTTGGAATAAGAAGAGCTCCATGTTCTACCACACCTAAAAATAATGTGTCACCATCTCCATTCTATGGGATCTTGTGATTGAGAATCTAGAGGCGCTCTATAGAGCCTATTTTCGATGATATCATGTGAATTTAGGGAATAATATTTTGGTCTAGAACATTGTATGTGCTTATAGGAATTGAGAGAATCCTTAATATGGGATATTTTTTTATGGATTAGTGAGATTCACGAATTAAGGGGTTCCACAGAGACAGTGTTCCTCATGATGACATTGGGTTTCATAGGGGAAGCTAACCTTTATGAATGTTTGAGATCTACAAAGTAGTGAGCTCTGTGAAGCTATGTTCTCTACAAAGGTTGATGCTCTATGAATATTTCTTCTCTACAAAGCCTTGTTAATGGAGAATGGGGTTCACAAAGGATATTATTTAATATCATGTTTAGTTTGATAGGTATTTAAATGGGACTAAACACATGTCGTTGATGCAAGTGGTGTCTCGTTCTGAATTTAGAAAAAGTCTGCAATTTCAATCTATTGAAGTGACCTTCAAGTAAATAAACCGATTGAGACATCTTCCAAGGTAGGGAGCTAGGGGATTCAACGTACATGTTCAGTGGTAAGAAATTAGATATCCATGAAACATTTTAATGGAAGGGATCTTCATATAGGGTGACAATGATCGAATAGTGCAATACATTGGTAGTTAATATTAGTTGTTTTTCAAAAGACAAAGACACTATCATTGTATTCTTCTTAGATGTATCCCTTTTTCGTGAACCAGGTAAAACTGATTTACCTTATCATTTCATTTATTTGTCTGGTTGGTTTAAAATGTCCATATAAACATGGGAACATGATCCAAAAGTGTCAAATATAATGTTGAAACCTTAATTCCACCACCCCTCTCTGTGTGTTCTGAGGTCCTTCTAGTGGTATCCATGTTTAAATGTTGTTGGTGTTCATTTTTTCTTGTGTCATCAAGTAGAATTTAGTCAATGTCATCAGAGTTCCCCACAATGATGGAGTTAATTTTAATATTTTGAAGAAATGAATGAGATCTCATTTGAGATCTCTTGGGATTTAATTACTCTTTACTATTGTACAAGGAATTCATGTTACAGATCAAATAGGGAGGAGTTCAACTAATACAGAAAAGAATATTACCGATTCAGGTGCTAAAGCAAAAAATTCTCTCATTGTTTCTCTTTCTGATAAGATCAATATATAATTGAGGAACTACTCCTCAAAAAAATCTATATGCAGGAGACCTGAATATATTTATGAAATAAGTAGAAATGTGGTGGAGATAAAAACAATTCCTTTATAATAGGTCTGAAAATCATATAATGCATCCTGATGAGAATGCAGATTCCTTCATCAAACTAATTACTGAAGTAGATTGAGAAATTATAGAAATGGGATAAGAAATCAAAGACGTTGATACTGTAAACAAAATATTGAGATAAAATGCACACATTTACAAAGTGAATGTGTTAGATATTGAGGAAAGGGCTTTTTCCAAACATTACGTAGAAGATTTGATGAGCAGAATGGTGACATAAGTGAATAGAGTCAAACCAAAAGATTCAACTACTCATGTATTAATGGAAATGGAATTCAAATCCATGGAAAATTTTAAAATATCAGTATATAGTGGGGATGAATATGATGAGAAAAAATAAATTCTTCCTCTCTTTTCCACGAATCTAAAAATGAGAAATGATTGAATTGAATTATATGTTACCCAAGGATTGTTTTTTTATGGTAGAGTTGAGGACATTGCCTCCCAATTCTCAAAAAAATCATAATGAAGAGGGAGATGATAATAATATCAAGAATACCCATAATTTTTTTTTAAAATGATATCACTCGAAGAAATAAATAATTTACATAAAAATGGTTTTTATCTGTGAAGAGGAATATGTTGATAATAAAATTTGTGAGGAAGAAAAACAATAATTGAAAAATATAAACATGACTTAATGGTGGATAACATATTAATTTCAGAACCATCAATAGATAAAACTAGTGATAATCTGATGGAAAAAAATTCGATCCCAAATTATAAATTATGTATTTTTCTCGTACGCCTACAAAAAATGTAAGAGATAAAATATGTGTAAATAAATTGTAAAATAATCATCTAAATATGTTGATCAGAATGAAACTCAAATTGCATGACATGAAGGACTAGTGAAAATACAATCATCAACTAATGAAGGCATAGACGATGTACTGGAACAAAATCTCATAATCAAATAACATACTAAGGTCATCAATGGACTTACCTCGAGACTGGAGGAGAAGTCCAGAATTGTCGAGGTACTTTAATAAAAGGACTTTAATTTTAAGAGTGAATTCAAATTTAATAAATTCAAAATAATAAAATTTGAAAATAAAAATTTGAAAGTTCTCATATTCCGAGATTATGGAGAGAGAAAAATGTTGCTCTTATGGAATAGAAATGATTTTTAATGTTGAATGACATGAATGCATGGAAAATAGTGGAATCAGTTGTGATTGAAAAACATCAAATGAATTTTGTAAAGTGGACATGATTAAAGGCAAGAATACTTCTAATCATGTTTTATAACCACCATAAGTTATAAAAAAGAGACCCTTCAAACAAACAGATGGTAGAATTGAAGATTATCCTCAATCATTCAAAAATGATATGATGGAAAGCTATTTTATTGAGGAATAAGTGATGAAGAGAAATATAAATGATAAGGAAATTCCATTCGAGAATTATATGTTATGTGGATATCTATCGCATACCATGTCATATTAAAAATATTCAAGGGGTCATTTGATTGTGGAAGTGCTAGGATTTCAAAGAAGGAGAACAAATTCATATCCTACAATGAATAGATGAAATAGTTTTAATGGATACTTTTTTTATTAGAGTATCAAATTTTATAACATTGTACATTTTAGGTAGAAGAATGATCAGAGATATTCCCATTACACTCATAGATATGTGAAAAATCTCATACCCTATGGTGTTGAAATCTCAAACAGATTTTATCCCCTAGAGTAAGAGTTTGAATATGAAGAACCCATGTACATGGAAGAGATAATTTAAATTCCATTATTTTCCTACACTCAATAAAAAATCTCATGGAAATAAATGAGGAAAATTCAAATGTCAAATCATCCAGAAGTAGACCATAATGATAAAAAGATTGAAATAATCTTGATTATTGATTTTGGATTTCCATCCCATGTGATTGGTATTGTTGTCAAATTAACAAATTTTGTGATAATGTTTGACAAAATAGTGTGTTTTGGTAATGATGGTTCTTTAATTATTAATGGTTGTGGATGAAATTAGTTATCCAATGGATAGATGATGAAAACTAAATTCCATTATGTGGATGGTCAAGGTCACAATATCCTCAATATGATCCAACTTTTTAAATCTTGACTTATAATGACTTTCAATAAAAAGGGGTGCACTATAATGGGAATAACATGGAATTATCTCATGAATGTCTATATAATAGATGTAATATTATATCAAGATGACATAAAATAGAATATTTTCAAACTAACAGTGGAAGAATAAAACAAATTATTGCATCAGTGATTTGTGAACATAAATCAGTAAGACATTGAAATGATATATAAGAAAAATATAATAATTGATATCCCGAACCTATAGCATGAATGAGAAAAAGACCTGTGATTCATGCTTATAAGGGAATTATTTATGTATTTCCTATCGACCAATGATGAAAAGGCCATTTAATATTCATTACCTCATTCATTCTGATGCATTTGGCCTGATAAATACTTCCAGAACGCATGGAGAGAGGTTCTTCTTCCTTTTTAAATATTATTATAGTATAATATAAGGTTTGATTGTTATAAATTGGAAACAAAAATTGTTTTCTTACATGAATACTTATTACCAAATCACTGAGAATGATATTGTACAAATATTTTAATTTACACAACATGAAAATGTTATGAAATACAGATCCATTGAGTATGAAAATTACCTGAAAAAACATGCAATTCAGCATTGGGTGGATAATGGGAGAACACCACTGCAAAATGGAGTAGTTCAGCACTGGAATTAAATACTGAACAAAATAGATAGAAATAAATTAACTGAGAGTTGTATCTATCTCCATTATTAGAAAGATTTTGTTGAAGTTAGAGTTCACATTCAAAATCGAATGGTGCTTTATATGTGATAAATGAAGAAACCATATGAATTGTGGCATGTAAGGAACTCTTCTTTTAAATATGTTCTTATTTTTGAATGTTCACTTCAACTTATAAACTCAGAAATCATGGTGATGGGATAATATTTAAGTAGGAATGTAAACATGTAAATTAATAGAAATATATATATAGGGTTTGTTGTAAAAAACTCTTAGGTGTCATGTCATGATGTTGACTTAAAAGAGGAATTAGAAGAGGAATCCATGGATAAAGAGAACATAACTGATCCTCAAAGATGTAATTGAAGAAAAGTGATTGATCTATTCAACATAATTGGAGAGAACAATGAACCAACAAATAATGTAGAATGAGTAATAATGAATTTTTTTTATTCTTATCTCTTCTGGAACCATCCACATTTCAAGAGGATTCAAATGATGAATAATGGGTGAAATCTATGAATAAAGAGTTAAATTAGATTGACCAGAATCATACATGTTATCTGGTCAAGAGACTAAAAGGTCAAAATGTAAATTCTACTAAGTGTATATTTAAAAATAAAAATGACGAGAAAGGTAATTTGGTCTGAAATGTGGATTGACTAGTATGCAATGAATATTCAAATATTAAAGGCATCGATGTTGAGGAAACATTTTATTCAGTGGCTATTTTGGAGTCAATATGGATATTTCATTCTTTGGAAATGAAAATATGGAATAAATTATATCAAATGAATGTTAGAAACACATTCCTAAATGATGTTCTCAATGAAAATGTATACATTGAACAACCGGTGGGTTTTTGACATTGAAATAATGAATTTATTGTATGAATATTAAGAAAAGCACACTATAGACCAAACCATGCACCAGGATTGTGGTACTCATGACTAGATTCTAATATGAAAAAATAATGATTTCCAAAGAGGAGGAGTGTACCACAATCCCTAGTTGAAGAATTCAAAGAAGGATGAGTTCATGGTATTGGTGCATGTTTATGATATTATTTTCGATTGAAGTAGGTTGGGATAAAAGGATGAATTTTAAAATGAAATTATAGCATAATTTTTAATGATGATAACTGGTGAACTCTCTAACATCGTAGGGATGTAGTTGATTCATAAGTAAGATTAAAAATTCATTTCTCTGGAAATTTATGAAAAAGTGCTACTAATTAAATTTAAAATATATGATTCTAAAACATTGGAAACTCTTATTGTAGTTGGAACACAACTCAGAAATCATGGTGATGGGATGTTTTTGGATCCCACAATGTATAGTATCATAATAGAACACATATTGTACCTAAAATTAAAATGACCATTTATTGTATTAATTCATTCTTAGAATCCCTATTTCTCAGTCATCCAACTGATGAACATATGGAGGTTGTGAAAATAATCATGAGGAATATTTAACCTACTCATAATTATTGTTTATACATTGTTAAGGGAAGAGAGTGTTAAAAATCACCACTTTCTGATGCTTACTGGGCTGGATATGTATTGTAAATAAATTACAATAGTGGTGAAGCATATAATATTGGGATGAAATGCATGGGTTGTTAGAGAACGAAATATGAATATACATCACTTAATACGAATGATGCTAGATATATGAATGCGAACCAGGTGTGCACTCAGTTACATTGGATGAAGTAGCAACTAATAGACATAGGTAGTGAGGAGAAACAAACAGTGTTGATTTACTATAATAACAATAGGGAAATTAATAATTTGATGAATCCTGTTCAAATTATCATACGAAACATATTGAAATTTGATATCACATAATCAAGGAAAATATTGAAATAGGTGTGATCGAAATGGACCATGTGTGAACTGATGAGAAATTGGTCGACATTATGCCCAAGCTACTTTTAATTGTAGTGTTTTAGAAACATCATCTGAAACATAGTGTTCATCCACCTCCAAGGGCCTCATGTTTTTATAAATATTCCTATCTTCCTAATCTTTTTAATTGTATTAATATATTTGTGTATGTGATGTAGGTTTATGGGGAGATAAGATCTAGGGGGAGTACATTATATTCTCTACAACGATAAAAAACCAATAGTTGTTTTTATTTCCAATTTGGGAGAAAATGATAAATTCAATGTGAAATTGTGGAGGATTAAACGTTTTTGTAGTTTTAGTCCAGTTGTAGTAGAATATAGAATTCGGTGGATAGAATGTGAAGGGAAAAACAAGTCATTGTCTTGAGGAAAATGTCATATCATTCATTTAAAAAAAATATAAAACTATTTATGTCATCCCTCTTGTTTTATACAATTATCATTGCTACATACAATTAGAGTGTTGCCTGAGATGATTATTATGTCGCTAGTTTTGATAGTTGTAGCATCTCTATTGAACATATTGGCATATTTCCAAAAAAACACAAAGGGGGATATTGATGTAACCAATGATATTATTTTCTAGAAATGAGGTTTGGATTTTTTATGTTTTCAATCATCAAATCGAATCCCATTGATTGATCAGGGAGATTACAACGAAAGGGATCATAAATATCAAGCATAAATCAGGATAATAGGTGATGCCATTTCCCATTTTTTCCAATTTTTTGGTGGTTGAAAAATTGGAGAATGGAAAGAATTGTGAAAAATAAATTTTATTGAAGGCCAAATGATAATATTTCAAAGGAATGTGTTTTGAATAAATGGGATTTATAAAGTGTGTTTCACAAGGACATGAATATTTTTATGGTGCACTCTATGATTATGAGAATTTGATCATTGAGCTACATGAAATCTATTATTTTGGAATCAAAATTTCATCAATAGAGTAATGTAATGGATTTACCAATGTCAAGATTGATGATTTCAATGAAATTAATAATTGATAAGTGATTTGGTGTTTGATCATGATTATGTGAATTGGAGTATTGTGGTGGTGCAATGGTATTTGACTAAGAGATCTTCAATCATGATAAGAATTGTTAATGGTGAATAATCTAGGAGAAATTCAAAAATGAGATTTGTCAAAAAGAATTTTTGTTATGATCTGAAAACTATACCGGAAGAAATGGTGTTACATGTTCGACCGTGCCTATAAATAATAGGCCACCACAATCCATTCCACATGATCATGAGAGATAAAATCAAGAGTCACACCAATTTTGTGAAGGAAGGAGTTCTCCATAGATCCAGTTTCCTATTAATGATTATTCTTTTCATAAATAGTATCTTGGCCTTGACTGAATTCCATGATTCTATTTACTGAGAAAATCATGAATATGTGACATTATGTGTTTTATTAGTGAGCTTCATGAAGTAAGGTGTTTTTTAATGTATCATTATTCACCATCAATATGGGTTTCATAGAGGTAACTGATCTTTGTGAAAGGTTGATCTTTGCGAAGTAGTGTGCTCGGTGAAGCCCTGTGCTCTTTGACGGTGTGTGCTCTATGAAGGGTTCTACTCTGAAAAGGATTGAGCTTCGTGAGGGGGTTATCAAAGGACGATATTGAATAATAGGGTTATGTGGACATGTATTCCAATGGGCATATACTATGTTAATTGATACATTTAATGTCTTATGATTAAATAAGAAAATGTATTAAACTCCAATCTATTGAAGAACCTTTCGTGATGATTAACTAAGTGAGAGTTCTATGATGGAAATGAGCAGGGGGAGTGAATGGAAGTGGTCCATGGGAAGCAATGAGATATTAGTAGACCATTTTAAATTGATTGAGGCCGAAAAATAGTGAAATTTAATGAACAATGTAATCCACATATATTTATGTTTAGTTGTTTTTTGTATAATGGAAATAGTGTCGGCGTAAGCTCCTTGGATATAGTCCATTGTGGTTAACCATGTAAAATTGATGTCCCTCTACTTTCATGAATTTCTCTGACTGGTTTAATAGGTTCCTACCAACATGAGAACATGGTCCATAAGTTAAAAAGAAAAATTCGACACCCTGATTCACTCCACACCTATCATGATTGTATGAGGTCCTTCAATTATTTTTTTATATTATAGTTATTCCAAATTTTTTAAAAAAATCAAAAAAATTATATTTCGTTCGTCATTATACATGAATTTAGAAAACAAAAATTTATGCATGAAATTCAATTTTTTTAAGAACCATTTCCATCATGTATTGGGTGTTTAATTATAAGTTAATTTCAGACATTTATATTTAATTTTATAATATCACATTTTTTTAATAAAATTATTTACTAGTCTGTAAAATGTTCATCATAATTTTTGAGCATATGATAAAGTAAAAGAATCATAAATAAATTACCTCTATTATGTATTAATCATGTTTTCCTTTGGATAAAACTATTGAGAAAAGGGTTATAATAACTGAAATAAATTTAAAATATTATTATCTTTCAATATGTGTACACTATATTACCTTAATCTGGAAATGTTACATTTTGGATCCATTTATCATGATTATGAAATTAAATAAAATTAATTTTTAAAAAATTCATTGTTTGACCTATCCCCATCACAAAAAAAAAGGACCCCACACATCCTCATCACTTTACTCGTATATAGCCTTTTTATTCTACTAATGCATAATCAAACACATACCATTATGAAATAACGATGCCTTAGATGTACTTTTTTCATTTTATCACTATCCAAGGAAGGGTATATGTATATTCCTAAAGATATTTTACAATGAGGTATATTGGTTCTTTAAATTATGTTTTATTTTATTTTTTGAATGCTAAATTAACAAATCCTCATCATTTATGAAATAATAAAATTTTAATCATACTTGTTTTTATATTTTTTTAAATAAATTCATTAATGATATATATATTATCTTCCATCAATTTCCTAATGAATCCATCAATCGTGTGTATGGTTTTCCACTACCTTAGGATCCAATGTAATATATTTTCTCTAAAATAATTATGCAACATTATAAAAAATGATTTAATAATTTTATATTATAAAAAATACACCATTAAAAAATTTAATTTATATGATATTAAATATTTATTTACCCTTTCATCAATTTAAGAGAGAAAATTTTTTAGGTGTATGAATTTCATACCACCTCCATGATGATATATGATTAGTTTTTCATCAACATGTCACATAGTTGGTATATATATTTCTACATTACAATAAATAATTTTATTTTTAGAACAAATAATTTTAATTTTACAAAACATAATAAACCTATAAATATATTATAATAAATATCGTATTTACCTCATGTTCACTTAAAAATGGAAATGAATCTCACGAGTACATGAATATAAATCTTTTTATGATAGTATCATTATTAATTTTTTATAACCATATATCAGGTATTTTTTTTTAATAGAATAATTAATCATTAAAACGATCATTTATTTCAATATTGTTTTTACATATATTTTTTCGAATAATTTCATTTGTAAAAATATTCAACATAACAAATTCGTTATGGACATATTAGAATAAAATAATAAAAAAACTAACATGGACTTAATTGATTGTGTAATTTTATATTACATAGTAATAATTATAATAAAATGTATAATAAACATGAAAATTATTAATTATAATATTAATATTTAAAAGAGTTTTATTATTCATGCTGATAACAAACATACATGAAGAGTTATAAATGACTCACGAGACACCATATTTTAAAAAAATCGTTTTCAAAGTGTTAAATATTTAATTTATAATTCTTTTTTGACAAATATAATTTCCAAAAATTTATTATATAGTTGTATTTAGGTTGAGATAAATATATCATTATTGGACATTTTTCAACATTTATGTTTTCTATAATTTATTTTCAAATGGAAACCATTAATATATTTAGTGTGGATAATATTGAACAAAATTGAAAATGGAATATTATATTTTAATGTATAAATCCAAATTTATTATTTCATCTTATATAATTTTTATTTTGTGTTTGGAATAATTTACTGAATTATATGATTTGGTTTTTAAAGCTTAATTTATCATGGTATAGATTTTTTAATTTTTTTAATAATATTAAATATATTTCAATTTCATAAAATGAATTTCATATTGGTGGAAATAATATTTTGATGTGTATGATTATGGAAATTAAAGTTCTCAAGTGTTTGTATTTTTAATGATGCATTAGAATTACATAATATGACATGTGGGATCAATATAGATCATGGTGTTTGCGAAGATGGATATATTTATCCAATGAATTATATAATTTTACATTGTTAATTAGATTACATTCACATAATAAATTATTAGAATTTACCTGGTATGTTCTATCATTTGTAATTGTGATATAAATAGTGATATGAAACTGATGTTTGAGGTAACCTAAATGATTTATCTATGATTCTATTTATTCGTATTTAAATATATTGATTTTTGAGTGTAATATTATAATTTTAGGTTTTAATAAATGTTCATGATACTTTTTTTGTGGGAAATTTATTACATTATTAAAATGTTTTTATTTAATTATTCATATTCTAAAAAATAAATTATGAGTAATATTTTTTATTTTATATTCTATATAAATGTTTTTATGAAATTTAATTAATTAAAATATTTATTCCATTTTTATTTTTTATATGACATTTAATTTTAATGAATGAATATTTTTATTATTATTAAAGGGATAAAATGATTTGTTTATTATTGTAATGTATCCCATAAAAATATTTTATTTTAAATTCACAGGTTTTCAAATAATTTTCATTGTTTATTTTTTTCTTGTAGATGTTCTTCCTTTTATGTTTTACTATCTTATTTTTATTGTCTATCATTCCACTAGGTCTCCTCATGCTTCCCCTCATGTATTTTAAAAGAAAATTTAGTTTTTTTGGGTTTCTAGAATATGTCGTAGAGTACGGTTGTACAATTTATTAAACCATGCAGATCAACCATGCACAGTGTGCAGGTCATTTAATATGGATTTTGTCTGGTGTGACCCTTCAGAAATAAACCTAATGTACACCTTGACTCCCATATTTTCTGATTTCTTCCATATAAGACTTACAAGTTACATCAAGCATCCTTGGAACATATTTTGATGTACTTTTTGTGGGTAAACATCAATATTCATCAAGTTAGTGAATTCTGTCATATTATCATCCTCATCCATAGATTTTATTCCCTCATTCTTGTGGTTATAATTTTGTAGAAGCTGACGTTTCATCCTTAGGATTTGATATTGAGTTTCAGGGTTATATATTAGTAGTTTGGGTTTGTTTTCACTGACTTCTGGTGCATTTTTGTTTCATTCAAGTATCTGACAATGATTTGGGGTTTTGTATATTCTACATAAGCGGTTACTTTTGTAAAGATTAATTAATGAATTTATTTTCGGATTGACCCATTTAGCATGTTACTCATCCATTTTGTGTGGTTATAAACACCTTTTTGGTTGCATTGATTAATTTAATAATTTTAATGTTTCGTTTTGACATTGGAATTGGGTGTTTTTCATGTCTCACCCATGTTGTATCATTTGGGGTTATTTTAAGATTCATGAAAATGATTTATGAAGTGTTTTTTGGGCTTCCATTTCTATTATTGTATATTATTGATTGTAACATTTCATTAAATTCAGTTTTATGGAATGGATATTATGTGCAATGAATTTTTATACTTCATCAAATTATTTTATATAAATTTTAAAGTCATTATTTAAATATATAAATTGTGATAAAAAAATGGATGGATTATTTTTTTGTGTGAATCATTTAGAAATGGTATTTTTTGTGTTATGGTATTTTTTAATATGTAGAACATGATTGAGAACAATGAGGGATGCCCATGTATTTTTGTGGGAATACATGGACTAGTATTCTAGTTATTTGGTTGTGGCCTTATTTCTATAACACATATAATGATTGATGAGGACATCAATAAATAAGTTGTGATAGTGTTTGGGGACTACAAATCCATTGGAGTCTCTCCTACTAGTGCCTCATGCAAGAGAAGGTTATTGATTATGGTAAAAATTACACCATGAAATGATGTACCTAGGACCCCACAACAAACTAGTTCCTATCAGTGTTCTCGTGACTAGTTCTCATTGATTATATTATACCTACCATCATCATATTGTGTTTTTTGATGGTTTTTTAGTAGAGTGATTTTTTTCGTTAAATTTGTTCCTTGTTTAAAGTTCCCTCTTAAAAATAGTGTTCATTTAATGTTTCTTCTCAATGAAATTGTTACCATAATATCATTTTGATGAAGAGTTGGATTATTTAAGTCATAAAATTTTTATCACATGGAATAATTTTGGGTGGAATCATATTGGTATTAGTATCACACCCTAAAAACACCATTGGGTATAATTATAATAGTTAATTTATGACACAGTTAAGGGTAGTGTCCTTGGAGATGGTGGTTCAGGTTGTTAGCTTCTTTCAATGGTGAAGTGTAGTGGAGAAGGAAGAATGTTGATTCCCCCTTGTCATGTGGTTTTTTTTATTAGGAATTTCTGTTTTTTTTAATCATGGACCTCTTGGGATTTTTTAAGACATTTTAATTCAATTCAGATATTTTTTTGTTTGGATGGGAAATTTCATATTCAGTTTTAAAATTAGTGTTTGTTGTTTTAATGTAATAAAATCTGTTAAAATTGGTCCCAAACATTATTTATGATACCCGATCACTTGTATCATCCCATTGGGACATCTAATTCCCTTAGGCTTTTTTCATTGACTAGGCCAAGTGTTAGTTTATTTAGAGACACTTATTGGATTGCAAAAAATAGTATCAGATCCATGTTAAGTACCCTTGGGACATATTATTTTGGATGAGTCAAGTTAGACAAGAGCTAATAAATTTTGTGCTCGGAGTTCTATATTTGAATAGGGTTCCTAGCTCAGACCCCTTTATACAGTCCTCATGTTTCCATGGGATTATAGGAATCTTGATTGACTTCTCTTCTAGGAGGGATGTGCAGGCAGCAGACTGCATGTGCTCATTTGTTGGTGGTGAGTTTGTTGTTTATTTCATTATTTTGAAGAGTATGATTTATTTATATTTGATGTAATTACTGAAAATATTCAGAAATGTTGTAATAATGTTTTCTCTTGTGATTTTTTTTTAAAAAACATTCCTACCCAGAAATATCCCACGAACCCATTGGAGTAATACATTAGAAAGTTATCCTTAACCACTTGAATAGAGTTTGGTCAAAGGTGTGGTTTAATATGTTTAGGATCAGGGGAAAGGATTTGGTCCATTACCCTCTATAGTTATAGAAGTGTAACATAGTCCTTGGAAGGAAAAATCCTATGAGTTGTTGAAAAGAAAGCCTCCTATATTCCATGACATCATGAAGTATCAACAGGAATATGAATTTCCTGAGAAGATCCAATGAATTTTCAAATTCTATGAAACCATTAAGTATTTTAGGGTGACATGTTTTTCATTTGGGCAAGAATGTTATTGTCGTATGTGGTGGGAATTTGTACCTCTAGGTGGGAAGAATTATATAATTAACTCGAAGGACTTCAAGGCAATCATCAATTACTAGTACTATCTAGAAGTAATAGCTTATTCTATAACATGGGAGGTTTTGGATATCATCCAGTTGGACCATTTTGTGAGGGATTATGAAAACATATTTTTGGATCTAGTTTGATATTCCCCCAAGATAGTATCTAAATTGCAGATGAGGTCTCTAATATTTGTAAACGTCTTGTGAAGAGAGATATATTCTTAGTTATTCATGTTCATGTTGATCACCTATGTAGAGGTGTTTGATCAGGATTGTATCGAAGAAATTTAATATAAGTGTAGCTTTGGTTCCTATGGGACATTATCTGTAATGTAAAGTGGTATTTCATCGAATATGAAATGATGTGAGGGAAGTAGGGGAAGAAGGGAGGTGGTAGTTTTGTACATCCTCCGAAAGATTTTTCATCAATGGATTATGATTCCTAGTCCATTTTGTGCCACCCGTTTGGGAGGTCAGGTAACACGCGACCTGCATGTAAATCTTTTTCAAGACCATAAATTAGTGTGGAGCTATGTGGAACATGAAACTATTTTTCAAGGGGAACATAACCCTTTAGAGTGGGTCATGATCTATGAATTCTTGGTCAGGGTCGATTTATTCGAATACATAAATTATTAATGGATTTCATTTTGGTGTTTGTAGAAGAAGCAGTGGAATATCTTTTGGGAAGATCCAGTTTATGGTAGAACCACTTGTGACTGTCCATTATTAGGAAGAGATAATGAATATTCTTGTAGTGTATTAGTCACTAATGGGATTTGATCAAGGACAATCAAAATTTTGATATGTAATTTTTGTTTTATATTCTATAGTTATTGTTTTCTATGATACTGGTGCTTCTATTCTTGTTATCTCTACCAATCATGTGAATATTTTGAAATTTCAAACCGATTTATTGTATTTTTCAATGGAGTTATTGATTCTGTTAGATATAAAGAAGATGCAAGGCCTCAGGATCCTGTATTTGTCCCACTATGCATTAGGGGTTGTGATGGAATCTAATATCTTGGATTTGTATATAGACCCTTTATATGTAATCATCTTAATGTATTTTTTAGTTCACATTCATGAACATATTTATTTCAAAAGTAGGTGGGAGAGGATAAGAGAACCTGATGGGAGCCCTGATATTTTTCTTGCGGAATGAGATCCATAGTTGAGTAATGTGGGAACTCCACTACCAAAATTAGGAAAACATATCTTCCAGTTATCATCACTCATGCTATAGGGAGATTTTCATTCCCAAGAGGGTGGATTAACTTATGTTTTCAATTTTTTCATGGATGTATTTCTAGAAGTATTTCAATATTTCACCAATTGTGGGATTTGGATTTCTCGATTGATTTAGCACCCAGAAAAAAGTTGATATCTATTCTTTCATTTTATATATTCATATCCAATTTGTGGTAATTAAAGATATATGTGAATGATTTTGAATACAAATTATTCATTCGCCTAAGTGTCTCTACTTGGGTTGTTCTTGTTCTTTTTATGAAGAAGGAAAACCAACCCCTCTAATTGTTTTTGACTATGGGAGGATTATTATGGTAAATATCAATAAAAAATATTGTTATGCTCAAAAGGTTTAGATGTTTTATTAGTTGATAGTGTAAATGTTGTTTTACAAGATAAACATGCATTCATGTTACCACCATGTTAGTTTGGGAGAGGCAGATAACCCGAAGATATCCTTCCAAAGAAGATATATCCTCTTTGAGTACTTGTTATTTCCTTTATGATTGACCAATGCTCCAACGACATATTTGGAACACTTGAATAGGGTGTTCCACCAATTTCATGACTCTTTCATTTTGCTATTCGTGGATGTCATCCTTGTTTACTGAGCATTCGAGGATGATCATTACCAATAATAACATATTGAATCGAGAACTCTATGATATCATGGAATTTATTCAATGTCGTCCATGTGCACATTCTATATCATGGAGGTGATGTTTCTGGTTCATGTCATCTCATATCATGGGGACTTGGTGGACACCAAGAAGATCAATGCAGTTATGTTTTGGGAGCATATAAATAATAATTTCAAGATCATGTGAGTCCCAACATGGTTTATTACAATAGGTGTTTTTTTGGGATTTCTATCTAAATTTTTATCCCACAGATGTTAATACACATAAATATGTGAATATTAGTGGGCCCCCATAATGTCAGAAAGCCTTCTAGAAGTTGAATTCAATGTTTACTACTTCACCTATTTTGATCTTTCTAAATTTTGGAAAGGTCGATGTGGGATACCGTAATGCATCATGTATTAGTATCGGGTGTCTACATGTGGATGATGATCAACTGGTGGTCAATGGAACCCTCCAACTCTAACCATATGAAAAAATTACTGGACCAATGAATTGGAGTTATAATTGGTGATGCATAATTTGATTACAAATATTCAGAACCTCTTTGGGGAGATATTTTTTGTCTACTATGAGTAAAACATAATAAAATACATCTTGTCATTAAGGGGTATTAATATGAGGGATTAATGATGGATAGATTATTATCATGGTTCTAATTTAATATCATTTATATAATATGAAAGGGTAATTTTGTGGAATAAAATTTGATTACAAAAATACGAGGGAAGACATGGACGATGTCTAGTTATGAGTGGAATCTGATGGAAGTCATTTATCGTATGCATGTGTATACCGAGCAGCACAAGGGAGATGTGTTCTTGTAGAGCATTAAGTTGACTCTCATTTATATAGGATTATTAGGGGAATTAGAGTTAGGTGTTATATCAGCAGTCTATATATTTTCTTCATGGTGATGATATTTCAATTGATTGGACTTCGTCTCCCTATGGAATCTTTTTTATCTAGGGTCGTTAAGTGGTAAAATTTTCTACGAGGAAGGTGTTGATGTTGGATATCCACCAATCATTGTGTACCATTCATCTTGGAGAGACAAAAAATGAATTATGATGACTATTGGAAATTCTGGTGTCCTGGTATGAGTTGAGACATTGCTGACTTAATGTCGAGATTGTATACATATCAATAGGTTAAATAAGAGCATCAAAGGCCATCTGGTTTGCATCAATCATTAACCATTCTTACATTGAATTGAGACGAGGACATCAATAATTTCATTGTCATCATAACATGTACACATTGGTGTGTCGATGTTATTTGGGTAGTGATTGGTTGTCTATCCAAATCAGTAAATATCATTCTGATCAATGATATAGCTAAAGTATATGAGGTGGGATGATGGTATATTCAAGAGGTTTTAATTATTCATGGGGTGTCATCAGAAGTTTTCTCAGATAGAGACCCTTGATTTACCTCTTAGTTTTTTGTAGGTAGTGAAAATCATTTTTCTCATATATTAAGCTAACAATAGTTTTCCATCCTTAAATAGCTGGTCAGACAGAGCGGGAAATTCATATACTGGAGGACATGCTTCATGCATTTGTTTTGGATTTTTGAAGATCTTGGGACATCAATTTGGTATTAGTAGAGTTTCATATAATAAAAGATATAATACTCAATTCAAATGTCTTGTTTTTAGGTTCTCTATGGTAGTACAAGTTAGTACCCTCTATATTGTGATGAGGTAGTTGAGACACCGGTATTGTGGTCGAGCATTGTCAAAGAGATGTCTAAGAAAGTGAAGATAATTACGATGAAGTTATAAATAGCTGAGAGTATTCAAACATATTAGTCTAATCAATGTAAATAGGATCATGTGTTAACTTTGGTTGATCAGGTATTAGTTTAGATTACCCCTCGCATGGGCCATCATCATTTCAGAATGTGGTGACAGTTGACGTCAATGTATGACTTCCATTTCGAGATCACTTAGCGGATTGGGTGGGGTGGAATCCATATTAGATATTAATTATAATTTTAAATCAATTAATGATATATTCCATGAAACCAAATTGAAATAGTAAAATACGGATCAATATCATGTGTTAAATTTGGAAGAGATGGAGATATAGCATGATTTATCAATGTTTGATCAATTAGTGTGAATAGTGGATTTCTAAGAGAAGGTGCATCAGGGAAAGATTATTACATTAGCCTGGGACATTTATAATCATGGGAATTATGTGTAAAACACATGGGATTGGATGTCGTGGGTTGTGAAAGAGTACCCATTATTGTTTTCTAGTCTTGTTTCTTGATGAGTTTCCATGGTGAAAAGTTTTCATTGTGGAGTGATTTTTAACATTCATGTCCTTCCTTTCAAGAATGTTTCTCTGGTATTCTTGGACTATCATTACCCGATGATCCACATAGGTTTCCCACATTAATTTTGGATGAAAATGAGGTTTTTTTGGAATCCATAACAAAAACCTAAGGGTTAGGTCACACTTTTAGTAAACCTTGGGTACAAACCATGCATAGTGATGAGTTGATAGAAATTGGATTTTTAACATTTTTCGTTTACAAATATAAAAATAATGTGCCCCTTTTTTCACCACTTCAACCATTTCATCCCAAAAACGATTCAAGTCTTCATTATGATTCCTTAGAACACATTTTTGAAGGGTTTTTTGCTGGGGAATCATCCAAATTCTTCAAGTAAGTTAGTTCATTCATTATTACATTCTTCTCCTTATGATTTCAACCATCCATCTTGAGGTTATAAATTTACCACAACTTGGCAATCATCCCTATGGTTTAATATTGAGTGTCTTGTTTCAATCTCCTTGGTTACGGATCATTTTCACTCACTTGTGGTGTCTTTGTGGTGTAGTTGATGTTTCAAAATACAATTTGGGTTATTAATATTCATGGAAGGTAGTTACATGGGAAGTCATTATTTTATGACTTTATAAGTAATCCTTTACCTATTTAAAATGTTCCTTACACATTTTTTTTGTTTTGAAACCAAATTTTTGGTAGCATTTATTCATTGTTTAATTTTAAAGATTTATTTTGACAGGGAATTTTGTGTTTCTCATGTGTGTTCCATGTTGTATCATTTTGTGTAATTTTAAAATTATTGAAATTGATTTATTATATATTTTTGCGCTGAAATTTCAGTTTTGTATGGTTATGGTGTTCAATTATATTTAATTCCTTGTTTTTGAATGGATTTAATGTGAAATGACTTGTTACACTTATTGAAATTGTTTTATGAAACTTTTAACTGGTTTATTGAAATACGTAAAGCATGTGAACCATATTCAGGTGTTTTTGGGTGTGTGTGTGGTCTAGATGTATTATGTTAATGTGAAATGGTATTTTATAACATGTGTAACATGTTTTCTCATAAATAGGGATGCCTGGTTATTATGATGTGCATACTAGGATTAGTATGCTAGTGATCAGGTAGTGGCCTCGTCACTATTTCACTTAGAATGATTGATGATGAAAACACAAATTTAAAAGTGTTGATTCTTTTGTACCACTAGTCCATTTGGGTCTCCCCTAATTGTGGATTGTGCATGAGACTGTTATTGGTTATGGTATTCCCAACACTGTTATATGATATACCATTGTCCCCACATCTAGTGAGTTCCTAGGGGTGTTCCCATGACTACTACTCATTGATTATATTATACCTAGTATATAAAAATAGCTTTGATGGATGGATATTTCATTATTATGTTTGATTAATTTAAAATTGTTAATTCTTTAATGTATCCCATGGTAAAACTAATTTCATTTTAAGTTTCATATTTTTTAAACTCACACTTGCATATTGTGTTTATGAAAACTTGCATGCTTTTTTCCTTTTAAATTATTTATCACATGGAATATTTTTGGGTTGAATCCTATTGGGAATATGCACACAAACTACATACATAAGTGGGTGTTTTTAGGCTTCGTAATGTTTGAAATAGGTAAGGGAGAGGACCATGGAGACCTCTATTCGTGTTGTTACATTCCTTCCTTTGAGTTGGGTGGTAGAGATTTCATTGAGGGAGATGTCTCTTTGGCATTCAATGTTATTTACGTAGATCAAGATTATCATTTTTAGTTGATTCCCTCTTGAACATTTTTTTAAAGATATGTAAATAAATTCTGATTTTTGTTAAGGATTAATTGATTGGGAAATTTCATATTCAGTTTTATAATTATTGTTGGTGGTTTTATGATTTCAAAGTCATGTAAAATTGTACCTAAAAATTATTTATGATAACGTGTAACTTTTAATAACACATGAGGATAAGAAACATCCATCAGACATTATCATGGACTAGGTCAGGTTCCGGTTTATTTCGTGACCCGAGTTGGTTCAGTACATTTACGACTTAGTATGGAAATGTATAATATTAATAATAATACTATATAGTTATGCCTTAAAAAAGAAATAATTTTATATCTTAAATATTAGAGTTGTTGAAATAAAGGGTTCTTTTTTTTGTGTCCAATTTGGGATGTAATGTTTATTTTTTAATGGTTCTTCTATAATTTAATTAATGAATAAATTTATATAATATTTGGAAAGGATTGAAAATGAGTTATTTTATAAATAAATATTTTTTCATATTTTTTGTGCTCATATCCTTTAAATAATCATAGGTAAAAGTAATCTAATTAATGGTTAGATACAGGGAGATACTATAGTCTGATATAGTGAAATATTAATTCAATAATAAATTATAAATTTCCACTAAATTTCATCATCATGGGAAAAAATATTTAAATATTTATCATAATGAAAAAAATTATAATATCTATAATTCTATTATATTATATACCATTCCCATAATATCTTTTGAAAAAAACTTGTTGAATACTTAATCTACTCACAATGGTTTCCCAAAAAACACCAAAACCAGTTCCCCATCCAATGGGTATACAGTGTGTCCTCACATTATATATGGTAGATCATCATGTATTATTGAAACAAATACCAAATTAATTTTACCCACATATTCTTATGACTAAAAAATAACAATTACCTTCTTATTAAATTAATATTTATCTAAAGTCTATTAATATAAAAAATCATTTACCATACTATAGTATTTAGATTCATCTAACAAAATGGGTTCTTATTGCTAGGACTCATTAGTGAGTGTCTCTTATGAACAAATCCTTTGAAAAAGGCATTGCATTATATTTTTACAAAAATAAATGTTTTCTCATAACATATATACTAGAGAAAAATAATTTTTCAAATAGATAACCCACATAAATGACTAATATGGACTTATAATTCCTTAAGTGGTTCAACCAAACAATGTTTAACATCATTAAAAAAACTGCCAAAAACGGTATATATTTTGTATTTATTCAACTATAATACATTAATATTATCTTGAATTAAATAATTTTTAAAATCTAATTCCAGTAATTATACTCACTATCTATTCCTATCTATGATCTCAAATTGTCATGATAATTTTTGATTAAATTTTATTTTCTTGTAAAATCATTGATTTCCCAAATATTGTGAAACATGTGGAAATAAATTCTACATAATGACAAACAAGAGTAATTATTATCATTAATTCATATATGTTTTATAAATAATGAATCATGTATAATAATATCCAATTGAAATAATGACAACTAGACCCTTTATTTTCCTTATCAGTTCTATCAAAAAATGCTTATGGTGTTTACAATATAATAAATGGATATAAATAAAATATCCTATATAATAATGATAATTTATTTTAATTACTTTATTCATAGTATTTATTAAAAAAATGAATCTCTACTAAACAAAAATGATGCTACACTACATAGAAAATTATAGATAAATGAAAAAATTATACCATTATAAATAGATAATGATTACATTGATTTTCTGTAATTTTTTTATGAGAGTTCTTATGAAATATCCCATGTCAACTCAAATAAAAAAAACCTTCAGAAACATAATTGTAACAACCACGTCTAGATCATACATAATGGTATTAATTTTTTATAAATTCTCAAAATATATTATATTAAAATATGTATGTTTTCTTCTACTATGTAACATTTCATTATTATAAAAATAGAATAATAATCCATAAAAAATAACTCATATATTGTTTTTGTAATATTGTTTAATCAAAATAAGAGCCATAAATATATTATACAATTATAATAAAAAATTTAGAATATATATTATCTAATGAATATATATTGGAAATTTATATCAATATGATACTGTCAAAATTTTATTCATACTATAAAGACATCAAACAATTGCTCTATCTATTAATGGACATAAAATTATAATCAAATCTCTTAGTAGTACAAGGTAAAAAATTAATGACATTCCCAATCTGAAAAATTGATCTTCAAAATTCCATTTTTATGAAACAATAATATAATAAAGAGAAATCAATTTATATATAATATAAAATCATCCTCTCTAGTCCATATATTAATATTTTCTACCATAAAAACAATAATGAAATACACTATAATATTATTAAAAAAATTGGCCCATTATTTAATAAATCCATTAATTATGATGATATTGGTAATAATTACTTTGTTATAAGTCATGCATCATCTAATACATCAATAAGTTATAAAAATAAAATATTCATAAGCTATTTGTAATATTTTTTTTATATAATATAAATGAATTATGTCCGAAAAACAAATCATTGAATTTGAAATTCTCTTATTTGATAGTATATTATAACTCCCATCAAATTTTTATGTATGTTATATTAATTTTTCTGATACATGAAAAAACTGATATGTTTTAAAAAATGGAGTATTATTGTTTTGTGGGAGTTCTATTTTGATGGTTATGAGTGAATTACAATAAACTGGGTGTTGTATGAATCAATTCATAACCTAACATTTATTTTCCCACTATACATTATTATTGTTGGATTTTGGGGGTGTTCTATCTTATTCATTCCATATATTAGTATTTTACTTTCACTATGTAAAAGTAATTTTAGATGTTTATGTGAGAGGATATGGTGTATTACACTTAATACCCCGATAATTAAAATAATATACTCATCTTCAATACTAATATGGACCAGACAGTCAATATAACCAACCATTGAATATATTTATCCATAACACTATACTATTCGCTATTTTAGGTTTTTATTATTTTATGGCTTCCTGACATACCGACATGTGTCATTTAATTCTCTCAAGAATTTTCAAATTACTATTTGTTATTTACCAAACTACTCTTTCTTCATATGATGTAGTAAAATTATAGTTCATGATCAATCCCATGAGGAATCTTGCTGGCTATATGAACATACAACTTAGAACCCTATATGTAGGAGTCCTCACACATTTATCATAGTTTGATAATATCTATTTCAATTACATATTGTTTATAAGAATGGATAAGAAATTTTTTAGGGTCAATTATTGGGTTTCAGGTAAAAGATATTGAATATCCAAACATTATATGGTCATATAATCTAGGTTCTGAAGCAAGCATATGATTCAAGTAAAATATGTGAAAAATAGTTCTACCTATGATTAATATATTCATTGGTCATGAAATAATCTCAAAATAAACTCATAATTCTTATCAAAAATGTAATATTTGGTCTTAAACAATTATTCTTAGCCAAATCTACTACAATAGGGTAAGAGTCAGTCATCAGATACTTCAAATTTCATGGGTTATCAAACAAATTTGGGAGAATGTTTTTGTTTAATATTATTACTCTTTTTAGGACTATAAAATTTTCTATTAGAGATATATTAAATAGGTATACCCCTATATACATTGACTACAATATTTGGGTTGGCCACTAATGGTAAAATTATCTAATAAGAGATAATGATTTTGAATCATGCATAACATGATAAAAAATATTTACAATAAACCATTGGGAAACATGAAAAAAGGTTATTCTAAATTCAATTAATAATATAAATTAAAATAATGAATTAAAAAAAATTAAATTTACTTAATACATGAAATATGAATGATAATTATCATATAAATGGTTTTTTGATATTCAAATCTCAAAAAACAGATGTACAAAAGAAAATGTAGAAAACATCAAAACAATCCATTATTATTTTGTTAAAGTAAAACTATGAAATAAGATGGAATTAATAAGAGTTTTGGAGATGGAGTAGAAGGGAATGTGGGAAGAAAAAAATAAAACATCTTCTATCCACATTGGAGCTGAGAAATCAAGTGCCCTGCTACTATATATATAGATGGAATAATACATGATGTGTAATGGGAATTCATGTACTATAATGATTACCCATTTTTTCATTGATTATTTTTAATCTATGCATATCTCATAGATATCTCTTATGAATGTATTATTTTGACTATTATCACAACGTGTAACAATATTTCACATATTGTAGCTTCCTTCTACTAACAGAAGATTTGATTTGAATACTACACATCAGGTACTACTGAATCACATTGTTTAAGGATTATTCATGTAATTTTGTTCATATTCTCATCATTTAATGGGCTTAATGGCATTCAATATTTTACGAATGACTTAAAAAATTGTATAATGTGGTCAAATGCTGCTACATGTTGTTAAATGATACGTTAGGTTGTCTAATATAAAAATTATCACCTTTTCTATGATTTGTCCATTGAATCATGAAATATTAATTCCTACAGTAAATAAAACATAAAAAGTTAATTATCAAATAAATTATTTAGAATCTCTATTAATTTAAAATTAAATTGAACATTTGTTTTATTATTATCAAATTCCCCCACACATAATCATATTCTTGTCCTCTACGAAAAAATAATAGGGATTTAAAAAAGGTACCAAATTTTTAATGAATGAAACATTTAATATTTCTTTGAAAAAACAATGTTTATGTAGATAATTTATTTCTACATAGTTATCTCTTTAATTAAAATTATACATTCCTCAATGCTCAGTTCTCTATTCAAAATGTTAATCTTTTAATGAAAAATTATTAAATGGTCATTGAATTTTATAGAGATTTTCAATTAACCACAAAATGATTTTTCAATCCATACATAGGTGGAAAATTATGTGGGGGTAATCCTAATACTCAATTACAATTATGAAAATTATATTATTTCAATGGTTCCATCATCTCAACTTCATAAGGACAAATAAAAAATCAATCATGAGGGATTTGAAAAAGGTTTCTAATAAATTTGAGGCTTTGGGAATCTAGGAAATCAGTGAAAAATAGGATCAAAAGGAGGGTACGATCAGGTATTAAAATTAGCTAATGATGGGAAATGTTTTATAAAATAACTCCCCCAAAGCTAATAAAGTGAACTCTCACAACAGATCAAGTTTGACACATGTACATATATCAAGTGGGTTGATGAATGGTATCATTTACCTTTCATTTTTTTGCATTACTATTTTTGAAATTCATGTCTATGTTTGATCTCACTTCCATTCATTAACCACATATGATTCTTCATGAGATTAATAAGACTATAAATTTGGGCATTTTACCTTCATAATACATAACCAATGTCAATTTTTCTTTTTATTTTTTTATTTTCAATTATTCATGATATATGTGAAATTTAAAAAAACGTATGGATCATAATAAAAAGGTATAATGATAAACATGATACACTTCTTGTACTATAATCATACCATGATGGATTTAAATCTTCCCAAAAATTATTCAATGTAAACTCAGCAATTTTACAAATAGTTATTTGTAAAGGATAATCGGCGTGAAAAATCAGAATCCTATATTTTAATTCATGAAAAATAAAATCATTATAAATTAAATATTTAAGATGGGTCTCAGGAAAATATATTGCAATAAATACTATGTTAATCAATTTAAAATTGTATATCTGCAGTCATAGCCTAACTAATTTTTCAATGCAAGTTTATATTTGATTAAATGTCCCAATTGTCACTCAAGAAATATTTTCACAAATTAATATGAAGATTTAGCCTCCTAATCCAATAGATAATGTGAATAAAAATTTAAAATGGGATATATTGTGGTTATAACACCGTGTGATAATTCATGTATCCATAATTTCAGAAATATTGAACTGGATGTAAATTACTATTCTAAGCATTCATTATAAAAAAAATAAAAGGATATAAAGAAAGGATTTCCAAAATTTTCTGACGTTGTAATTTCTTTTATTTATATGGGTATAATGGTTTCCATTTTTAATGTATTCCCCTAAACTAAAATATTTTTTCTAGAAAGATGAGAACACATAATAATTAATTATTATCAAATGTGAAATTCATGAAAAAATCCCCCACCCATAGAAGGAGGTAGTGATGAAAATGTAAATATATGTATAATGGGAATGTTGTGGTATTATTAAAATCCAAAAAATGAATTAGAAATTTAAAAATTTAAGACTATGGAAATCAGGTTATCCATGAGCGATTTGGAAGGCGATGAGGGAACATGGTGTGTATGGATTTTGAATTTTGGTTATTTGTAAAAAATAGAAATAAAATCATTCAAAATATATTGCACTAGTTTGTAAGATTAAATCCTTCATACGATGTAATTTATTTTTCTTTAATTTATGATGAGAAATGAAGATATATCTTATATTTATTGTGGATGATTTCTACAATAAAACATTATGAATCTCCTGAAAAAAATGAAAAACACTCGAGAAATATAAATATCCTAATGAATCAAATGTGAAAATTGTTGAAATAGGTGTGTCCACCAATAAGTAGATAATATATATGGAAACAAAAAATATGGTTAGATAATAAATATCAAGCAGTGTTGTCCATATGTACAATATCTCTTCATGAGTCTAAAACTACTCATAATAGTCTGATCTTGTTTTTAGGGTATTCTGATATTATTGATGACTTCAAGAACATAGTGAACTTGGATCTTATTTTGATGGAAGGTTAATACTACACATGGTGGAGGCGTCTGACCTTGAATCTATAGTGATATCTCTTGAATCTGATGTTCGATATCAACCACATGCTCAAACACTCGTCGAACCAAAATAGTTAGGCCTACATGTCCATCAACGTCTATAAATGAAATAAACAAGTCTTGGAAACTATACAATTATAAATATTTCATAAATTATCCAATTAGTAGTTATTTAAAAAAATTTCCCACATACACACACACATTTATATATATATATATATATAAATGAGTGTAGAATAAAAAAATTAAGTAGACATAGAATAAATATAAAAACAATCACATGTGATTAATATTTAAAAAAAATAATCATGAGTATGGTGGAAGAAATAGACATGATAGATTGAATAAAAAATCACTAAAATATACTATAGATCAGGTGGTTATTGTAGCTGTCTATCCTAGTCAGTGGTGGTGATGTAATTAGGTTTGATTGTTCATCTACTGAGGTTGGAGAGATGTAACTGGAAAGATGTGTTGGGGTTGTCATGTGGAGTTGATGATACTTAGGGGTGACTGTGTGTTTGGAATCACTATTAATAAATGGGTCCTCGGTTGATGGGGAAGTGGCCAATCGCATTCCCTCATCGAGCCTTCTCTATAAAGAACACCTTCTGGGAAGCATGGTATTAACTCATTGAAGGATGGAAGGTCTGTGATGTGGTTTGGGACAGATAGGTATAAGAAGATACAATGGTGGTGGTTGAGAGCCTATAGGATATGAGGGTGGAGTAATGGTTGTAAAATGGTAAATATCTATTATAGGGTGGTAATGATGGGAATAGAACCATCTCATATTCTATAGGATGCAATTCTTTATGTCCAAGAGTTACTTATATATGGGATGGATGTGTGGAGAAGAACTGGATGTGGTTTTTGTAGAGTTAGTGATATAAGAGGGAGGTTCATTAGGGGTCGTGTTTGATGGATTAGACACAAGTTATAATGAATTCTCATCTGGGGGCTCATCTGTTTCCACAAGGACTCCACCTACACATATGTATGGGTCATCATCCCTTACCAGTAGCTACATTATTTGTAGCATAAAAATATTGATGGAATCCATCATTCCATTTGATGTGATTGGAAGGGAGGCATAAAATACTCCAATAATGTGGGATAAATGGGTAATGAAGAACCTCTCATCAATTTTCATATGTTACTCTAAGCGTTACACCATTTGTAATAGGAAATTTGAGTTTCCATGTTGCCTGTAGGGCCACCCATGGATATTGATAAGATGAGTATGTGAACCTGGCTGACACTACCATGAGATTCTTACATGGAAAACAATGCATGGTTCAATGCATAATAATGGATATAAATTGTTGGGTTGTGGAACTGGGAGGATTTGGTAATCCTTTGATTATGCACTCTCTGGAGATCTAGGCCAATCTGCTGCCAATTTCACCTCTATGAAAACATTGGAGTCTACAGTGGTAGGATAAAAATTTTCATAGACATGGAAAATCCTTTTGGTAAAGAATGAGGCCAATCCTGAACATATGAAATTTCTATATAAGATCTTTTTCGGTGTGACCTCAAAGGAATATAGAATCTCTAGGAACATATTATAGTACATGTACTCAAATTCCTCGATAATGTTGGAAATATAATGTCATTCAAGGAGATGGAGGTTCTCATTATGGGAATGAAGGTGGATGAGAATTTCCATGTTAAGGGTTTCGTTAATCCTCATTGGAATCCCCTCTATCCGGTTAATAGAAACATGATACATTGGGTTGTATAAGAGATGTATGGGTGAAAATGTGGGTTTTAATACTTGTATGATTCAATGGATCTTGTATAAGATTATCCTAGAGCAGTGGGATCAGCATGGGCTAATGCAGGAGGTGTGTTATTTTAAACCGGAGGTGGGGAGGGAGTGGGAGGTGAAGCGCCTAATGAATGATTCATTGGAGGTCAGTCATCATGGTATGATTACATCTCTATAGGAAAAATACATGCCTTTTTCCATTCAATAATGAGAGTATGGCTGAGCTAATATTGGGGGTTTATGGTCTTGAATGGAGGGTGAAGGGGGTTCAGGTGTTGTGGCTGAGATGGAGGGAGGGCGGTCTATTTCTCATTCAAGAAATATGGGGGATAAATAGTTAAGGTAGGGGTGTTTGTGTTAGAATTCTGGAAGAAGGGGGACTTCATGGGAGAATAATGGATGAGGGTGCGCAATTCATGATATTGAGTGGTGAAAGGTGGAGGGTTAATGGAGGATGGGGGAGTGTCGGACCATCAACCCTAAGTTAAGAAGATTTTTTAGAAAATGGTATATTGGGATTAACATTATTTTTATCTAATTTCATGTCATGTAATGTTCCTTTTTTTAAAAAAAATTGTAGAAATAAACATAATTAAATAGGGGTACATGATGTGGAATTGAAATTTGTACATAGTTTTTCTTCAAACCCAAATCCATTTCACCAGAATGTCATAATATGCCTTAAGGATTATTATAATCTAATATAACTTATGGTGACATAATCAGGGTTTCTTCCTAGCCTGGTCTTCTTTTAATGTGAGGATTTGGCCACTTTGAGGCTCTGAAAAATTTTAGGCTAACAACAAAACCATCACATAATGGTTTTTGATAGATTTTTAATCATAGACCATTGACATTGAATGGTAGCGAATTTTTCTCCTAAATTTATATGTTCCAATAGGGGAATGATAAATGACATCAAAGGTTTTTCATCATCTTGATTTTTACATTAAAGGGAATAATATTAATCTTGAGATGAATAAGAGGACATTATTTTTTGGGACAAATATGTGTCCTCCAGTGAATTTATTGTTCATTTTTTTATTTCTATATCATGAAATTTTAATAATTATATTTTCTAACTTCATCCAATTCTCCCAATTTCTACATCTAAGCTTCTATAGATTATTGATAATCCATATTTATTATTTCATATCAAACGTGGATTCCACACTATGGGGCCCCGAGCATAGTTTCCCACATGGCCTCAAGTGCATCTCCCAAAATTTCAGAGGCTTCCGACTAGTAGCAATGACATCAGTGAGTTAGCAGGTAGACTATTCCCTCATTACCATAGAATCACAGTGGAATTGCAACACACAATAACTAGATAAATTGAAATTATAAATATTCAACTGAATGTACTAAAATAGAGGATCACATCTTAAAAACAATAATTTTATCCTATAAAAAATGATGAAGATGGTAAATGTATCTAGAAATTATCCAGAACATAACATGGTAATGTAATATAGAACAACTCCCAAAATTAATAAAATGTGAAAAATGTTTCCCATCACCGCAATCCTTAGCATGTTCCTATGCTCCCCAAATTCAAATCCACAATCACCAACATTTATCACTGTGTTTCCCCTTATCATCACATGGAAACATAAAATCTGTACGGGTCGTTGAGGAGGCCCAAACAACATATGAGTAGAACATCGCAGTAGGAAACCACCCAGGTCAATATAGTTTTGGAAATAATTATACAAAAGTTCTAGCAAGTGTAATCTAGTAATAAAGTAATGTTTTTATTTCCATGGAACAAGTCTATAGTGCTAAAAAAATCTTACATCCCTAATGACTGCCTAAAAAAATTCATCTCCTAAAATGGAAGTGGGAATTATCGTATCAAAGCCACACTACAATGTTGTACATCTATTGGTTTTATGCATCCCACGTCCACACTGTATAAATAATTCAATTATTCCATGGAAACATTGTATAGTGTTGTTAAATATCCCAGTGAATCATTGTATAGTGATGTGAAGACTGCAAGGGCTAGATCCAAGGTTTCATGTACCAAAGAATCTATGTTATAAATATAGACCATGGAGGGACAGATCCATGTATCTTGTCCAAGGCATCCAATCAAATACCATGGGAACCTATAGTGAAAACATTGTTATGCAATGGTTAGGGTCATAAGAGAAATGAAATAGAATGTCATACATGACCCCAAGCCTGCCAGATCCATGCGGTGTAAATGCCCAAGGCATCCCAAATAAACAAGAACCATGTGAAGAGTCTACCCAATGCGTCCAACATCGCAGTCTAGATCTATGTGAATAATTCCATGGAATCAATAAACATTTATTCAATAATTCAATCAATTATTTTTTGAAATAGTTCCATGTGGGTATACACAGTCAAATCAACATGAAAAACCATGAGTATACCCACTCATGCAAACTAGTTATCAACAAAAATAATTTTGGCCTACTTTCCAATATAATATATTTATCATTCTATTATCCATTTATATAGGTATATCAAACCATATCATCAACTCAAAAATATTAATTAAAATAAAAAATCAGTGAATAACTAGGTATAATAATGAAAGAAAGAAGTACATCTCCTAAGAATTCTATTCAATTTATCAAGGAATTATCGAGATTTTATATAAAATGGAAATCGTAAGAACAAAATCCATGGGTGTTTTAAATAAGAATAAACAGGTTATTTCTCTCCCCTTGGGGGATGTTGAATCATGTAATAGGTCCAAACACCCATAAAAAGAACCTATGAGCATCCTAATTGTGTCTGACTAATCATAAAGTAACCAACTTGATAAAAAACAAGAACTTGAGTGAATTTCTGACAACCGGTCAAAGAGAAAATTCTCGAAAAGCCCCCAAAATTTGAAATATTGTATAGACCACCTACCTTGCCTCGGTAGTAGATAGCTTGTCTAGTATCTACTCCCTAGTCATCTTCAATTGGAATAAATATGAAAAACATACATAGAACAAGATATTAGGGTATATGATCCTAAATAAATATTGAGCAGTCATTGTTCTAAATAATCAATAATGACAAAAAATTAATCAATTACCTTCTGATGCAATTCCAACAAGATTTGTGAAAACTGAAATGTTTTCTGGTGACTTATTAATATGAATATGTTAAATATAGGTTTTTTGGATCTAAAAATCATATGAATAGTTATGTGAATCTAATTATTAGGATACTAACTCTTTTATAAAAAATCTTGGTTGGCCAGTACATAACGTGTAGGCCAAGCACATGACATGTACTTCCCTATATTTTTCTCTGAACCAGATAGGCTACACATCATGTTGGGCCAGTTTACTACATGTAGGCCATGTACACAGCATGTTGGCCAGGAAAACAATGTGTTCCTATCTTACCTCCAACTTTCAGCCTCTTTTCCCCTTTCTTTCTGAAAGAAAACCCAAAAGTCTCCTGGCCCGACATAGGGTCTATGACAAAAAAGGAGGTAAACAACATTTTACATGAAGGGAATGTTCTGTACCTCTAGAATGAATTAGGATTTTAAAATCTTCCACCCATATAGAATTTTATCTTATAATTAATCTCTAAAGGGTGGTCAATATTCATCAGAAAACAACTCAGACCACATAGCACGTACATCGACCTCCCTCTCCCAAGTCATGTGTTGTATACTACCATGCTTCTATAGAATACATACGAGAGGAAATAACCCACCTTGGAAGAACATTGTGATTATATGATCTATATGAATCATATTATCTTAAATAGGTGCACCAACCTACAAATCATCCTCCTGGAGATGAAAAATTTGATAAGGGTCTGAGTGACAATGGCACAACTGAGATATGATAAAGACATCCTTCTAGGATTTGTACTTATGGGGTTACTGCATCTGATAGGAAGCTAACCTGAAACTGTCACTAATCATGAATGGCCAGAAATATCTTCCTAAAATCATAACCTATATCTATATCATCTTGTTCCCCATACTCAGTGTAACATGATAGAAAAAATTAACCTAAACTCAAATTATAGAGGTATTCTACGACGATCGATGTATTGTTTCTAAAAATAAGGTGTAGTATCCCTCAGCATCAAAATCATATTGTCTTTTTCAAAATACATATATATGAGACAGAATCCCAGTAATGATTCCACTCCTACCCCTAACTAACACAAGGTTATAGCTAAATTTCATTCCAAATAAGCACTTGTATGGTGTCATTTGTGTCGTCGCATAACAACTAATATTGTAAGGAACCTCAAACAGGTAAATGTTCCTCTTCTAAGATCCACCAAAATCTTGAATACATTCTAGTAGCATGTCATCTAGTACTTGGGTCTAATTCTATGAATATCCATTAGTCTGATGGAAGAATGATGTGCTCATATACACATGTTTACCCAGTTCCCTCTAAAAACGCTTCTAGAAAAAAGTCATAAAGCGGGATTCCTGATGAGAAATGTTACTGCGTGGGACCCCATGATGTTGTATCACCTATCGGTGGTAAATATTTTAAAAATCAACAACACTTATGCTACACTTGATAATAAATAAATGTGTGACCATCAAAAGCCTATCGACTCCAACCAACAAAATATCTCTACATCAAGGTGACCTCTTTAAACCAATCACTAAATCCATCAAAATGTTATCCCATTTCCACTACGGTATATGAAAATGTTGTAAAATATCACCTGGTCACTGAGGTTCTGCAAAAAGTTACTGACATGTGTAATACCTTATAAAAAACAAGTTAACTCTCTCTTTATTCTTGGCAACCAGAAATGGAATTGAAAATGATGATACATAATGGTGACCTCAAGATACAATGCCCAAGATAATTCATGAAAATCCCACATTAGATCCTCATGTATAACTATTAGAACCCAAACACATCCATGGATACATAGAATCTCATCATTGCTAACTGTCTAACCCAGAGTAGGTTACTCACCTTCCACACAAAATTATAGAACTATGCCTTCTGAATACAATAACTTATTCATAAAAGCTCTATATAGTAGGGTGTATTTAATAACTAAGGCTGAATAAAATTTATTCCCTTGCATTTCATTCACCTATAGATTCATCTCAGAAACAACTCCATGAGATGCCACTCCCTATTCTCATATTTCACATCATTTATCTAGGTCCTCCTTCCTAGTAAATCAGCTACTACATTGAGTTATCTAGGAATATAGAAAAGTAAATTGTAAAAGGACTTTAGGTAATAAACCCACAATCAATACATGAGATTCAGGTTATACTGCATAATGATATATTTGAGGCTTTTTTTTCTGTATAAACCATAAAATTCTCTCCCAATAATTAGTGTCTTCAAAAACATAAAGCATGATCATCTGCAACTAACTCAATATCACAGCTAGTGTAATTTCTCTCAAGAAACCTCAGAATATGAGACCCATAATACAAATCTCATTCCCCCTTCAACTGAACATCCCCAATCCCAATACCAGAAGAGTCATATTAAACCATGATTTCCTACCTTTCTCTACAAGTATAAGGACCGGAGAAGATTCCATACTATTTTTTATCTCCTAAAAGGCCATATCACATCAATATGACCACACAAACATCACATCATTCGTTGTCATTCCCATCAATGACACTAATTTGAAAAATGAGTCCTTTATAGAATTCATGTAGTAACCAGTTATCCCCGTGAAACATCATATGTAGCAAACATTCTTGGGATATTCCCATGAAATTATATCTCTCACCTTCTCATGGTCCACTAACAGTTATGTGCCTCACATGATGTGACTCAAGATGTGAATATGATCCATCCAAAAGGTGCACCTTTCAATAATATCATATTACTGATAATCTATCAGGGTATTCAAAATGATCTCGGGATGGTTGTCATGGTCATGTTGATTTGGAGAATACACCATGATATCATCCATGAAAACCACCCCAAAATAATCCATGTAAGGATGGAACACTCAGTTAATCAATGCCATGGAAATTGTTGTCACGTGCATGAGACCAAATGACATAACTAGATACTCATATTGATCATGCATTCAAAGAAACATTGAACTAGGTATGTATTCGGGTTGAACACGTACCTAGTGATATCCTTACCTCATGTCGAATTTTTCGAAAACATGAGCTCCATAAAGCTAATCAATGATTTTATTTGTGGGTGGAAAATGATATAAATTTTTAACCATCTTCTGGTTCAGTTTCAGGATAATCCATGCATCGCCTAAGAGTTCAATCTACCTTTTCCACAAAAAGTACTAGAAAACCACATGGAGAAGTATTGGGTCTGATTAACCCCTTTTCTTCCAAATACTCATGATACCTCTTGAGATCCTATAACTCTCTCTTTTTTATCCTATAAGGTTGAATGGATACCAACACAGCTCCTCGCACAACATCAATGAAGAACTCCACAACACTTTCAGGTGGTAAACTAGAAATGTAAACATGAAAGGCATCTCTGAAGGGAACAATGATTGGGGTATTGACCGGCTGATTCACTCATGAATCATCTTGAATGAAACTAGCAATATTAGATGTCATACTTCCAAGCCCATGATACTTGGTTCCATCTTCTCTCACCAAGAGATCAAATTCACCCTTGAGAATAAAAATTTCATCATCTAGTTATTTGAAATTCTCCCTTCGGTGATAGCTATCAACATTGGCTCGATAAGATATGGGCCAGTCCATTCTATGATAGATGTAAAATAATATCATATCAAGAAAATAATGATCCCTGATGAATGGACACCCTTAGAAATCAAGGGGACACTCCATACGCAGGCGCGCAACTATGTTCTAACCCCCAAAGGCTTTGTTATCATCAAAAAAACCACAAAATCATAAAACACAAGCCCAAGGATTTTAAACACTCATGAAGAGATAAAATTTTGAGAGGAAGCTATATTGAAAAGACCAAATGCAATGTTATAACTACAAATATCGCACCTCTCACCATAGATGGTCGAGGATCCTCATCTTGTTGGGTATGATTCACCATAAAATCCTAGCATGTATCACAACCCTATGACACTTCAAGGCTACCAAGAGCTGATCCACCGTGATATATATTTGAACCCAGTGTCTAGAATCCAATTCCATGACCACAACTTCCCTTTCCGGACTGAAATCCACCACTCTATCTCACATCCTAATAGAGAGAAAAGAATCTTCTTTAAATCCCCATGTTGGGGATGACCTCCTACCACTCATAGATGGAGGAAAGGTTAAAGAAAACCCCTACATGTGTCCCATCCTGCCAAAATCACAACAAACAAATGGGTTTCTATTTCACTTATTTTTCATGTGGCCTCTCCTACCTCACTAATGGAAATGCACCAAGATTCATGCACCCACAGACTGACTATCATTCACTTTCATGGAAGCCTCAAAACATCGATTCCCTCTTGAAGATGTTTATTGAATGGGAAGAGAAATAGAATATCCCTATTCTGTACCCCAATATCCCTCAAGGTCCACTTTCTTATCATCACATATTTCACAATTTCAATGAAAATGGTATCCAAACACATTTACCAGATATTTGATATCATGTATGAGACCTTCTTGGATGTTCCTTTCCCCCAATTGCTCATTAGTATAATACATCATCACCAAACCATGCAGCTCAATAAAGCGTTCTGAGTATTCCATAACTGTCATCACAACCTGCTCTTGATGCATAATCTCAAAATCCCACTACACTCATTGAGTTAGGGTTTAAAAGTATTAATAGAAGAGTGTTTGGAACTAATACCAACCCATATTCCGCGGTCCATTAGCCTAGTTCAAAATGTCACACAAACACATTGCATCTTGACATTTCCTGTAAGTCGCAATATTTAACCATAACCCCCATACACCTATAGATGATCAAAAACATCTAATGTGGTCTCTAGAAATAGCTATGTAGCCTTTGGTCCACCATCCCATTAAGATATAGGGGGATGATACTGATTTGACACCCATGTCAGATCATCCATAGTCAAGGATGGTTGGGGTTCTCCCAAGATTTTTTTCCATATATCAAAATAAAATGTTGCAGAAATATGCCTCAACACTTGTGTCTAGAAAAACCTCGGGTACCACAACGTTAACTATAGGAGGATCAAAAGGTATCTCAAGTCCCACAATCACCAAATAATGGTTATCACCTTCCTCAAGGCATACCACTTGAGGTCATCTTTGAAGCATGTATCAACAATTACAAACACATACCTCATGAATTAACAACTTCAAATCACTAATCTCAAATAATACGATAGGTAAAAACCCTCAGAGAAACCAAGTCAACCCCCAACCTACCCCTAATGGCTGGATGGTTTAATGAAAATCCCTCAAATCACTAGAAACTATGCATAATTCAAACTCTAAATCCTATCAAGGTCAAGTCTCAATCAACAATTTTGTGTTCCATTTCCATTCAAGATCACATTTAGTAACCCAGTAAAATTCACCATGTGTTACCCATTTTGAATCCATGAGGGCATATAACACCTCAAAAACCCATCTAAGGTTCCATTCAAAACTTACATGTATGAAGTTAGTTTAATATTTACATTCCACTGGTGCATAATTTCCAAATTCATTGGGGACCATCCTCCTTATGAATTTAATGACGACATCAATCCTTTATCTACTGCACCCATCTAACACAAAAGTATACACATCTATTACAAAAACTATCACAATGATATGAAATATATAATACATCATTGATGACATTGAATATTTCATGTAATGTGTTTGTAACAAGTATCTATATGATGCATGAGATAGAATACCCTCATCTCATTGGGATGTGATTGAAATAGATCCACCATTGAATAAATTTTAATAGAAAAAACTTGGTGTATCTCCCCACGGTGAAATCCAATCAACTCTAATAGTCAAAATATAGAAAACTGGAACTCAATTCAAGGAAATTTGTATTTTCACATTACATAGGTTTTCTACTCCAAAGCATAGTATATTACCAATCTCCATTTCCTTCTTATCCCTATATAATATATCCAAAAAGTATGGCAAACCAGAAAAATAGCACATTTGATTACTCATTGTTACATCATTGACCCAATTGCAACGAAATGGTTCCCCAAGCCCGGTTGACCACATAGCCTCGAGTGCATATCCCCAAATACCCATGGATACCGACTAGTAGCGTGGGAATATGTGAGTTTGTGGGAGGACTATTCCCTCATTACCATAGTATCGAAACAGAGGACAATCATACAATAAATAGAATAAGTGAAATAAACAATAGTAAACTAATAGTAAGACAATACATGAATACATGTCAATAACCGAAAGTGCCTCATATAGAAAATGAGGTTGATTGTATAATTATCTATAAAGAACTCATAACAACAATTTGAAATTTAGTACTCTATATATACCAAATATAACAATAGGACTAAAAAGAATCCCAAAATCGAAGCCTCATCTTGGTCTAATACACCCCTACTGCAAATCCAAATTCAAAAAAATTTACATGGGGGCTTACCCCTATCATCACCTACAACTATATAATCTATTTGGGTCCCTGAGGAGTCCCAAACATTGTGTGAGATAAACATCCCAGTAGGTAACCACCCAGATCTATACAGCTCTAACAACAATTCTGAAAAAGTGATATCACCTGTAATCAAATTTTAATGTATTGTTCATATTCCCACAAAATAAGTCTATAGTATTAATTAATACTGAGAATACCTCAATGATACCTAAAAAAGCATCATCTCCAAAAAAGACAGCTAAATAAAATTAATCAAGTCACACATCTATAATATTCATCCATTTGTATTATACACCTCTAAACAAAACAATATAAAAAGTCTTATATTCTATGGCCACGCTATATAGTGAAGTCAAATATACCATGACTGAATATTATAATGATATGTAGACCACAAGGGAAAGATCCAAGGTGTCATGTAACAATGAATCTATGTGAAAAAATCTACACCACTAAGGGCCAGAACTGTGGATCTTGTCCAAGGCATCCCATAGAATCCCATGGGAGTCCCAAGTTGATATTCAATTAGGCACTAGTTGGGGTCCTTGGAGCATGGGAAAAAATTTCCTTCATGAACCCAAGAATGTCAGATCAACGGGGTATCATGGACAGGGGCATCCCACAATGTCAAGATCCATGGGGAAAAGGCAAACCAAGAATCCACTACCGTGTTCGAGATCCATGGAGAGCAGTGAATGGAATTATTCAAAAATCTACCCATGCCTTAAATAATTCAATTAAAAAACATTCCATGTGATTATACCCACTCACATCAACATTCACAATCCAAGAGTATACCCCCTCATGCAAAAAATTTACCAACTACAAGAATATGCACATACTCTACCATATAAACAATTTACCACGATATTTCAATTTTATATAGGTATACCCAACTATATTACCCATTAAAAAGTACATGTAAATTAAAAAATAATCAGATAACAATATATAACAATGAAAGGGGGTATGAAATCTTCTTTCAAGATATTCGAGATACCAAGGCATTAACATGCTTCCTCTAACTAGAAAAGAAAAAGCACAAACCCCTTAGCTGGTTTAATCCTGAATGGACATTCTATTTTCATAAGTAATACACATTTGGTGACCTTTAATAATGTTATGAGTTACAACATACCTAAAAAGAATCTACGGGAATCCCCACTTGGTCCGACTAAGCCTACTACACGCAACTCTCTAAAAAATGAGTCCACTATAGAAATTATGATGAGCTAAAAAAGGGATAATTTCATAAAAACACAAAATAAATATGAAAGAAAGTAGATACTACCGACCTCGTATTAGTATTAGACAACTTATCTAGTATCAAGTCCATATTATTTCTGGATTGGAATAAATCTAAAGAAAGAATAATGAATGAGATATTAGAAAATAGGACCATAAATCCAAATAGTACGGTCATTGTTCGTATGAATCAAGTATGAATAAAAAATAATCAGGTGCTTACTGATTTGGTTCTATCATGACTGAATTAAGAATAAATATAGTCTAGATGACTTCTTAATTTGAAAAACATGAATAGAGGAGTTTTTGATCACCAAAAACAGAGGAAAAGTTGTGTGAGTTAAATTATTAGGATACAAAATCCTTTATAAAAAACATAGTGGCCTACTATAGGATGTTTAGGCCAAGTACACGGCATGTGAAACCCTATTTTTTCATCTGATCTAGAAGGGATACACATCATGATGGGCCAATACAGAATATGTAAGCCATGTACCTAGCGTGTAGGCCATGTACAGACGTGTAACTGGCATACAACTTATTGTCAGCCTCTTTTCCCCTTTAATTCCCAATGAAAATCCAATGGGACCACAACCAGGTGTAGGGTCTAGGATAAAAATGAAATTAACAAATATTTAACGTGGATTCAAAGATTCATACCTCAAGAAAAAATCAAGACCTTTAATTTATCTTCTTAATTTCATAGTATGATGGATTATTTAATTCAACTGGAATATTACATAGTTTTTCATAAACCATGATAAATGGTATGCTAAATAATAGTTTTTGTTTTATATGAATATCTGTACACCCATTGGGAATCATCCAATTTCTGATTCGAGTCACATCGAATTATGTTCACAATATTCCCCTAGGTTTTCTTGATTTTCATATTTATGAATTTTACATTCCAATAGGTTTACTGGTTTCAGGGAGTTCAAATGTTATATGATATTCTATATATTTACAATAGTAAATTAACATCTGGATCGGTAATATTTGATCCTCTATCAATTATGCACAATATACTAAAATCAAATCAATAAAATCGATTCCTTTTTTAGGTAATTCAGGAACACTATTTTTTCATCCATTATAGATTCAACTTCTCCCCTTTTCGTGGTATAATCAATGAAACTAAGGATTTGTGATTTTCGATGAGAATTAGGAATTGGTCCAATAAAATCTTGCCCACACAAATCAAATAATTTGAATTCATTTTTTTTCCGTATTTAATTTCTTTTTTTTAATTGGTGATAGTTTGTTAGAATTTATCACATAATTGGAAATCTTCCCCTGTGTATTAGTGTGGAGTGGGAAAAAATTCCCCCATTTAGAAACTATTATAGTTTATAAATTTCTCTATGGTGCGTTCTAGTTTGTGATGTATGACACATGTCAGTCATATTTGGAAATTATATTTCAATAATTCAACATCCCAACAAGTCATTATAATAGTTATTGAACATGAGGGGTTCATCCCATTAAAATGGTCATGATTTAATTAAAAATATTCGATGTTGATTGTAGAAGAGATCATGGGGTTTACATCATGTAGAAAGATAATTAACTATATCGGGAACCCAAGGTTGTAAAATTATGATGGAAATAGATTCAGAATTAAAATCAACATCGATGTCGACATCATCATCATCCTTGATGAGGGGAAGATGAAATCAGGATATACGATAAGCAATCACATTTTTCATGTTTTTGGTATCATTGATGGAAATTCCGTATTATTGGAGTAGGAGGATCCAAATTATTGGCCTTATCTATGCGTCATTTTATATTAAATACATAATGGGAACACGATCAGTGTTTTGAATCACCTTGGAAAAAATAGGAAAAGTATTTCTTGATATCACACAAAACAATTAATATTACTTTCTCACTCATTGTGAAGTTTAATTTTTCCTCATTCATTGGGGTGGTATAATTGTATATAGTGTTGAATATGTTATCAATTTATTTTCCAGAAACAGCAATGATAAAAAACATTGTCATCACACATCTATTCAAATTAATTATACCACTAATGTGAAATGATTACAACAGATTCTATCAAGATTTACCTTAACACATTGAAATCACACTGAATTTTTTTTAATTTAAATAGAAATTAATTTTAAAAAATGTGAATGATAGGGAAGAAAAAAATTTCAATGTTTATTTATTTTTATTGTAGAATTCTACATGACCTAGAAATCTCCTCAAAACCATAATTCATATAGGATTAGGTAATTATTTGATGAAAACAATCTTAGTGGGATCAAATTATATAACCTATAAAGAAATTATTTTCCATGGATTTTCCCTCAATGAAAAATAAAATGACCTTTTAAATAATTCAAAAATATAAATTTTTCTTCAAAACATCATATGATTAACTAAATATTTTTTAGGTAGACCTCTAAATATAATCCCTACATTGAATAGTCATCAGCAATTATTTCTAATAATTCCTACTCCATATCATGGAATATATACAACATGCATCTTCTAATTTCATATAGTCTATTACTCATACTAAATATCATCTGACTATTGGTGATGTTACCTAATGGGAATGAGAATGTGGTATTGGAGAAGTATTCAATATCCACTGTAATCTGTTTGTATCCTAAATATTCATCTAGAAAAAATAAAATAAAAATGATGTCATTCTAGTTTCTAAACCATTTTATCCATGTAAGGAATGTGAAAATGTTGTTTTCTGGGGTTACATGTCGATATTTATGTATATACATTCAAACTCTCCATCTAGTGATGGTGCTTCTTTAGATAAATTCATATTCATTAGTTATTTTCACTAATAACAAACCTTGGTGGAGAACAACTTGTATTTTTCTCAATTACTAGCTATCATATATCTAAAAGATAATTACAACATCTAGAATATCAATTACATATTTGGAACAAAATATTTCTTTGGTGGATTAATTCACTAGTGTGGTTGAAATTTGGTGATTTCAACTTCACCAAGAATAATTTTTTGGTAGCATATAATCGTACTAATTCTTTTGATGTCACCCAATCCAAGGGTTATTTAAATCATATGACTTTTCAATACATAAATATTTACACTTATAACTAAGATATTAATGATTTAATTATTATCGGTAGATAGTTTTATGATCCTATGTGTAAAAACATAACAATACTAGGTATAGGTTTAAAATCCAGTGTTAGTGGTTGAATTATTAAGGGTTCAGATGGTGGGAATGTATTCCTTATGAGAGTTTCATTGTAGCGAACATAATCTAAATTATACCCTCTTTCTACCTTATAGGTGACTCTAAACTATCTTATTCAATAAATATATATTCATTTCTCTCTAGTCTAAGAGAGATGGTGTTGCAATGGAAGGAATCATCAGGTTTTTTGGTAGCATTGATGTGAATGAAGTGTTTTTATTTTTCATTGAATTGAATAATTAATTTCCCTTGATTTAAATCTATCATATCCTTTACAATGTATATGAATGGTCGTCAATGAATAATGGGGATTTCACATTCTTATTCCATGAATATTTTTTATACAATAAATAAATTTCTTATTACTACTTTTTCTGGAATCAAAACTAGTGGATTTTATTGTGTTGGAGAAATATAGAATATCTATTTTGGTTTCTAGAGTGTATGGGTGTTTTTGGCTACTGATAGCTCTTAGGGTATTAATTTCTTGGTCCCATCCACATCTTCTTCTTCCAATTGTAAATTATTATTATGTTACATAGTTTCTATATCATATATTATGCATGGTTTCTAAATATAAATAAAATTACACTTCTCATAATTACATCCTAAGCTTCTTAACATAGGTATCTATATATATTTTCATGTATAGAACTCGATAATATGTCTGATATAGGCTTCAAGATCTAACATTTCTGTATTTAAATATAGCGTACTCTAGATTTATGGATATTCATCCAAGTATGATGATTATTCATTTCATCAACCACTTATTAAATAAATTTATATTGTAGGTTCTGTAATTTAATCAATAGAGGATCAGTTTTCTTCTGATATCTTCGTTGTGTTAGTTTAAACAGCTATTGTTCTCTCTATATAAGGCCCCAGCCTTAAACCTTACTTAATCTTGAGTTATTACAAGATTACACATTGAGGATCTTTTCATGTTTAGAGTTTTAGAGAATTAGATCATAAAACTTGCATTACATTCCACATATAAACAAAGTGGTTACATAAAGAGAGTATTCACAATTCCCATCAATGGAAACACATTTAAAATAAAACATGGATTATTTCTTGACACTTCCTTGACACTATCATCATATCATGTACCTTTCCCTTGACCTGTGAAAAACATTTCAAAAAAACTTGGGATGAGCATAAAAAGCTTAGTATGGGTTATAAAAACATGGAAAGGAAACATGGGTACATATATACATAAGAATGAAATCATACTTTACCCATAAAACATAGGCACTTTAACATACCTCATAAAATCATGAATAAATCATAGAAATCATAGGACATAAAGGTAACTTGAGGCATTCATAACATTCTTACGTAGGGAGTAACCTTATTGGTTACGTTTGGAATACCCATCAAAGTATATTCCCTAAAATATCTTCGGATAAACCTTAACATTTCACTCCTTCGCGTTACCCAATTCATTGGAGAGCTATATCAGGCTCACCCTCCCTTAGTTTATCATGGAACCACCCGTCTTCATAATAATGCCCAAGAACCATATCATAATCGTATCACATAAAACATGCATAAAGGAAACATAAAATTTCCATATTTCAATCACAAGATATCAATACAACACAAAAACACTGTGAAAACCATTTTCAATACCAAAATAAAAGAAAAGTAAAACAAGGTATTTATTTTTCTTTTAAAAAAGAATGTATGGCTTGTAGAAGAAGCCGAAACTAAAATAACGGTCACGACGGCGGAGAAGTCGTTGTCGCCGCATACGTACGACAAAAACATTCCCTTTTGTCATTTACTAAATGCTTCGTATAAAAAATATTACTTTTGAATAAATGTAAAAGTCAAAGGGGTTTATACACCGTATAAAAGAAAGTTGTGTATAAAATAAAATATGCCTCAAAGAAAGGAGATTGAGACGAAGTCCCATACCTCGTATCCGACTTGACCTGACCGTTATTTAATCTCTTGAATAATAAACTTGAGTTAATCTCTACTTGCTTAAGAACCTTTTTCATGTTCATTATTTCTTTTATACCATGTTATGGACGTCATGTAATCATTTATGTTAATAATGTTCATTTTGTCGGTATTTGGTTCTTAAGTCAAAAATAGACTTATTACACTTACATGTTGTTAATTTGGTCAATGGTTTGTTATATCCAGAATGATATTAATGATTTGGATAACATATACATCATATATATTCAGCATATACATGTATTTATAATATTACATCACATTTAGAGGTAAGAAATGAAATGCACCGTTCATGGAGACGATAAGCCTTACGTACGCATGAACGCTACTTCCATTTCTATTTAGTATTTTTTTTGGAATGGAATCATAATTATATAAGATTATATTATAATTCCATATATAATATCATTAACTTTATCCTTTACACATCCCACATATGTTATTAACGAATCAAATCACTTTCAGGGGGCGGTAGTCCGCACTTCCTAAAATGAAGATATCGTGTTTACCCATAATGGAAACCATAAAGGTATGCACAAAATGAAAAAAACAGAAGCTTAAGGAAAACATAAACATATCATATATCATATATAAAAATAGTGACATCATAATGGCCACCTTTGAAGGTGTTAAATGAGTATTGAACAATCATCCTTTCGGGAGGTAGAATTTCGCCATCCACGGAAACCGTATGTTCTTTAACCATTTGATGTAGTTGTGTGAGAGTGTATCTCAAATAAATCTTATAACAACATCCTAGTATATAGAATATACTGGTGTTGTTACAAAAGAAGTAAATAAAAAGAGTTTAGGGGGATGGAGAAGCAAAATAAAACAAATGAACATGAGAGAATGAATTACCATTAAAAGTGTAACTCCTTTTGATTTGAGCCTAAAGGCTTCCTTTGAAAGAATTCTGCCCAAAGGGAATCCTCTAGGATGAGGATAGGGATGTGGAGAGAGTAAATGGGCAGTGGTTGTCCGAGCCAAAGGCTTGAGGTGGGGGCCTTTTATAAGAGGAGAGGAGGGTCACTTTTGGAAAGTAAAGAAATATTACTTTATTTGAAAATGTGTTTCGGTTTTAAAATGTCCCACATTGATATAATTCGTGGATAAGGTGATAAGGGTTCGACATCCACTCATCCAATTGGTTTTGTACATGTGTAGTTCATAGATGTTACATTATCTTTCCATTTTATTTAAATCGTCAAATAATGATGTCATCACTGCATCATTATTATGTCATAAATAATTTAATTTATTTAATGTCTAAAAATTATAAACAAAAATACTATGATGTAGGAAATATTTTTAGCTTTCCAATGACTATTTATAATCAAAAATCTGATCTTTATAAGCCCATGTAAAAATTGTTTTGGTAAAACATATTATGTTTGTGTCATTTTTACTTTTACATTAAATAAAAAGTTATTTTTGTCATTTCCCAACAAAAGTGGATCCATGGGGTCCCCAAGTTGACCCATGGCTTGTCTTGGTCGGCCATGACACAACCAATAAGGTTGGGACATGTGTCTAGGTCATTTCATATTATTAAAGCATTATTTATACCTTAAACTACCCTAATTACCACTAATCGCGATTAAGAACATAATAAGTTACTATTCACCAAAAAAATTTATAATCTCATTGAACCACATTTTACTTCTTAATGAAAACCATGTATGTAGGATTTTTGAAATTCAAAACACAATGATGGCAAATTTTTATTTAAATGGAAAATCAGTCTTTATAAGTACCACTTAGTGGTTTCACTATTCATCAAATATTGGAGTTTTTCAGAAAATTACCAAAAATTCACCCTAAGCTATATTTGATATTACGAATTCAAAAATGAAATCTATTTTACAAAATTCAAAAAATATAAGTCACATTAATTAATTTAATAATTAATTCCCGCTGTCAGGGCAAATAGCGTGTTTTTATGAAACAATAAGTATCAAAAGATTGACACTAGTTTATGTCAAATTTCAAAGTGAAATTGATTTCAATGACCACCATTGGATTAAATGGTAAAAATATATTCATATTACACATTAAGTCCAATTCAAAAGAGAATCTAATCATATAAATAAATTAGATTAAAAAGCAGTTTTGATGTAAAATGTAGTACTTTTCACTATTCATTAAAAAATGAACATTGTCAGAAAAATACCAAAAATTCACTCAAAGTAAATTTTGATGTCCCAATCATAATGAATAAGTTTATTTTGACAAAAATAGTTTATAAAATTGTCAAATATAGATTTAAAAAGGGTTTTCCATCATAAGGCAATAAAACAATCTTTTAAGAATATTAGTGTATTCAATGCTTAAGATTGGATTTATTTTCATTTTAAGCCTCTAAAACACTATCTTAATCATTAATAGACATAGATAAAAATATATATTATTCATTACTTACTTGGGATGTTACATCCTTCCCCCCTTTAGAAAATTGCGTCCCCACAATTTATTTACTTATCGAATAAATGGGGGTACTTATCCCTCATTGCATTTTCAGGTTCCCATGTTGCCTCTTCAATCATGTGGTTTTTCCACAATACCTTTACTTGCTTAATCACCTTATTCTGTAACACTTTCTCCCTATGGTCAAGAATCTGGACCGGTTGTTCCTCATAAGATAGGTTCTCTTCCAGCTGAACTACCTCTGGACTCAAAACATGAGATGGATCTGGCATATACTTCCTCAACATTGAAACATGAAAAACATTGTGTACCTGAGATAAACTCGGAGGTAAAGCCACCCAGTATGCAACTGATCCAAATCTCTCCAGAATTTCATATGGTCTAATAAACCTTGGACTCAGCTTTCCTTTCTAACCAAATCTCATCACACTTTTCCAAGGAGAAACCATGAAAAAAACATGATCACCTACCTCGAAAGATAGATCCTTCCTCCGGTTATCCGCATAACTCTTCTGCCTGCTCTGAGCAGTTCTCATGTGTTTCTGAATCAGCTGAACTTTTTCTGCCATCTCTTCTACCAATTCTGATCCCATCAACATACTTTCACCCACATCATCCCAGAAAGCTGGAGTTCGACACCGCTTCCCATATAATGCCTGAAATGGTGCCATCTGTATACTGGAATGAAAGTTGTTATTATAAGAAAACTCAACCAAAGATAGATGTTGGTCCCAACTTCCCTGATAATCCATAGAACAAGCACGTAGCATATCCTCCAATGTCTGAATTGTTCGTTCTGACTGCCCATCTGATTGAGGATGAAAAGCTGTACTAAAATTTAATTCAGTACCCAACGACTTCTGAAGGCCTTTCCAAGAGATAGAAGTAAACCTGGGATCACGATATGATACAATGGAGAGAGGAACTCCATGTAACCTGAATATTTCTTTAAGATACAAACGGGAAAGTTGATCAGGAGAGAAAGTATCTCGTATAGCAAGGAATGAGCAGATTTGGTCAAGTGATCAACAATAACCCAGATTGCATTATTACCTCAAGATGTCTTCGGTAATCCAACAACAAAGTCCATGGATATATTCTCCCATTTCCACTCTGGCACTGGTAAAGGCTGAAGCATCCCTTTCGGTAACTTCCGATCTGCTTTAACCTGCTGACATGTCAAACACTTTACAGTAAAATCAGCAATGTCTCTTTTCATTCCATCCCACCAGTAATACTCCCGCAGATCTCTTTACATCTTAGTACTGCCCGGATGAACTGAAAATGGAGAACTATGAGTTTCACATAACAAATCTCTCTTCAAATGTGAATCACATGGAACACACAATCTCTTCCCAAATCTCAAAACACAATCATTATCAATGTTGAATTCAGGAAACTTACCTTTCTGAACCAGCTCTACCTTTTTCTGCAACTCACTGTCTTGCTTCTGTGCTTTCTTGATTCTATCTGATAGTGAAGATCTCACAGATACCTGAAACAAAACATAAGGACTTCCTTCACCAATAACTTCTATGCCAAATTTCATCAAATCCTTGTCCAAAGGATCGCGTTCCAAACACAACATTGCTAATGAAGCATTACTTTTTCGACTCAAAGAATCAGCCACTTTATTTGCTTTTCCCGGATGGTAATGAATTGTACAATAATAATCCTTGATTAATTATAGAAATCTCCCCTGTCTCATGTTTAACTCTTTTTGAGTGAATATATACATTAAACTTTTTTGATCGGTATATATTTCACACTTTACTCCATACAAATGATGCCTCCAAATTTTTAAAGCAAAAACAACAGCAGCTAATTCCAAATCTTGTGTAGGGTAATTTACCTCATGAGTTTCAAACTTTCGTGAAGCATAAGCAATTACCTGATCATTCTGCATTAGGACGCAACCAAGTCCTTTCAATGAAGCATCACTGTATATAACAAACTCACCATTCCTGGAAGGTAGTGCCAAAACTGGAGCATTCACCAATCTTCTTTTCAATTCCTGAAAACAATCATCACATTCTTTTGTCCAGATAAACTTAACACCCTTCTGAGTTAGCTTATTCATTGGAATAGATAACCGTGAAAAATTTCTAACAAACCTTCGGTAATAGCCTGCCAAACCAAGGAAGCTACGAATCTCGGTTACATTTGTGGTTCTTGGCAATTCTTTCACAACTTTTTTTTTTGCAGGATCAACATTTATTCCATCTTTAGAAACAATGTGACCAAGGAAAGAAATTTTTTGCAACCAAAACTCACACTTGATGAATTTCCCATACAGTTTCTTTTCTTTTAATTTTTGCAAGATAACCCTTAAATGTCTTTCATGCTCCTCTTTAATTTTAGAAAACACCAAAATATCATCAATGAAAACCACCACAAACTTATCCAAGAACTCATGAAAAATTCTATTCATTAAATCCATGAATACAGTAGGTGCATTGGTTAGCCCAAAAGGCATTACTACAAATTCATAATGGCCATATCTCGTACGGAACGCGGTCTTCGGAATATCTGCCTCCTTTACCATCACCTGATGGTACCCCGATCTCAAGTCAATCTTTGAAAAAAACTGAGCTCCCTAGAGCTGATCAAACAAATAATCGATATGAGGCAAAGGATATTTTTTCTTAACAGTGATATTATTCAAGGCTCTATAATCAATGCAATGTCTCATAGAACCATATTTCTTTTTAACAAATAAAACAGGAGCACCCCATGGTGATGTGCTATGTCTAATGAAACCTTTCTCTAATAAATCTTTCAATTTCTCCTTCAACTCTAAAAGTTCAATTTGTGCCATTCGATAAGGGGGTTTTGAAATTGGCTTAGCATCAGGAACTAAGTCAACAGTAAACTCAACTTCCCGATCTGGTATTATTCCAGGAAACTCATCAGGAAAAACATCAGGATACTCATTTACCACTGGCACATCATTAATCTAAACAGTTCCTTTATTTTCAACGACGTGTGCAAGGTAACATTCATTTCCATCTTTTACAAGTTTCTCATCCTCTTGATATTTTATCAAAAGTAAGGGTTCATTCCTATAAACAAATTGAAAGTCTTTCTGAAAAGAAACTTCTTTAGCTCTACAGTCAATCTTAGCATGGTAAATAGAGAGCCAATACATACCCAGGATGACATCAAACTCTATTAGAGGTAGAACAATAAGGTTTTCAAGTAGGTTCTTTCCACAGATAAGGATATGAAGATTCTTATAAATTCTTTTTGCCTCAACATTTCCCCCAGGTGTTTTTACCAAAAGATCATGAGTAATTTCTTGAGATGGTATTCACATTTTACTAGAAAAGGTTTCAGAGATGATAGAATGTGTAGACCCTGAATCAAACAACACACTGGCATAATCTAAAAAAACAAACAATGTACCTGATACAACTTCATTTGATGGCCCGGAATCTGCTGAAGTAGTTGCAAAGGATTTCCCCACCCCTTTCTGCTCGTAGTCTAACTGCTCCCCATCACTCAAGCTCTTTGTCGGACACACGTTTGCATAGTGACCCATCTCATTGCACATATAACATTTCACTAACTGTAAATCAAATTTGTTCATACCTTCACCTTGATCCTTTTCAGTGCAATAACGAGCCTTATGTCCCATCGTACCACATCGGTAGCACTTTCCAGAATTCATAAGACATTCCCCAGCATGCCTTTTGCCACATTTATCACAAACTGGAAACATAGTTCTCTTACCATCAGACTTTTTTGAAGAATTCTTACCTTTCTTCTGCCACCTAGGTCTCTTCTTCTGCTAGTTGTTATAGAACACTTGGTCATCGGAAAACTCCATTTCCACATTCTCAGCACATCGAACAAGCTTTTCATAACTTTTAAATTCACGAGAAGCTAATGCCCTTCTATATTTTGGCTTTAATCCTGAGTAAAAAAGATTGATTTTACTATCAAGGTCTCGAATAAAATTTGGAGCATACCTTGCCAATCGAGTGAACCTTTCTTCATAGGAAGCCACTGAGTCTTCCTCTTGCCTCAATTCCAAGAATTGCTTTTCCATCCTAAGTCGAACAGCCTTAGGAAAATACTTCTCAAGAAACATACCTTTGAATTCATCCCAGTCAAGAGCATCAATCTCATCGGCGTCCCTGATATTTTTAACCATAGACCACCACTGATCTGCTTCACCCTCCAAACGGTAAATAGCAAGACTAACCTTTTGATTATCTGAACACCCCATGACATCAAAAATCTTCTCCAGTGTTTTAATCCACCCTTCAGCTAGCACATGGTCAGATGATCCTCTGAATGATGGTGGATGTTGCCTCATGAAATGTTCCACCACTGACATGTTCCTCTGCAGTTGGTCTGGCTGATCTCGTGTATGGATACCACCGCCATTTATCGCTTGAGTCAACTATTCCATTACTGCAACAAACTGTAAAGTTCCAATTTCGACCATTTCTGGATGCTGATTCGGAAGGTTATTTCCTTATGTATGCCATCCTAGCACTGCTTCCCTATTTCCTCTATGGAAAACCTTTCTGAAAAAACATGTCTTAGATAAAGAAACATGGTAATCTTTAAATGATATATCATTTAAAAAAATATATATATTTGGATAATCATTTAATAGAATTCTAACTCCTAAAGTTATCTAAACCGACCTCTGATACCAACTATAAGGCCCCAGCCTTAAACCTTACTTAATCTTGAGTTATTACAAGATTACACATTGAGGATCTTTTCAGGTTTAGAGTTTTAGAGAATTAGATCATAAAACTTGCATTACATTCCACATATAAACAAAGTGGTTACATAAAGATAGTATTCTTCATTCCCATCAATGAAAACACATTTAAAATAAAACATGGATTATTTCTTTACACTTCCTTGACACTATCATCATATCATGTACCATTCCCTTGACCTGTGAAAAACATTTCAAAAAAACTTGGGATGAGCATAAAAAGCTCAGTATGGGTTATAAAAACATGGAAAGGAAACATGGGTACATATATACATAAGAATGAAATCATACTTTACCCATAAAACATAGGAACTTTAACATACCTCATAAAACATGAAGAAATCATAGAAATAATAGGACATAAAGGTAACTTGAGGCATTCATAACATTCTTACGTAGGGAGTAACCCTCTTGGTTACGTTTGGAATACCCATCACAGTATATTCCCTAAAATCTCTTCGGATAAACCTTAACGTTTCACTCCTTCACGTTACCCAATGCATTGGAGAGCTATATCGGGCTCACCCGCCCTTAGTTTATCACGGAACCACCCGTCTTCATAATAATGCCCAAGAATCATAACATAATCGTATCACATAAAACATGCATAAAGGAAACATAAAATTTCCATATTTCAATCACAAGATATCAATACAACACAAAAACATTGTGAAAACCATTTTCAATACCAAAATAAAAGAAAAGTAAAACATGGTATTTATTTTTCTTTTAAAACAGAAGGTATGGCTTGTAGAGGAAGCCGAAACTCAAATAACGGTCATGATGGCAGAGAAGTCATTGTCGCCGCATATGTACGACAAAAACATTCCCTTTTGTTATTTAGTAAACGCTTCGTATAAAATAGATTCCTTTTGAATAAATGTAAAAGTCAAAGGGGTTTATACACCGTATAAAAGAAAGTTCTGTATAAAATAAAATATTCCTCAAATAAAGGAGATTGAGACGAAGTCCCATACCTCGTATCCGACTTGACCCGAACGATCTTTAATCTCCTGAATAATAAACTTGAGTTAATCTCTACTTGCTTAAGAACCTTTTTCAAGTTCGTTATTCCTTTTATACCATTTTATGGACATCATGTAATCATTTAAGTTAATAATGTTCATTTTGTCGGTATTTGGTTCTTAAGTCAAAAATAGACATCTTACACTTACATGTTGTTAATTTGGTCAAAGGTTCGTTGTATCCAGAATTATATTAATGATTTGGATAACATATACATCATATATATTCAGCATATACATGTATTTTTAATATTACATCACATTTAGAGGTAAGAAATGAAATGCACCGTTCATGGAGACGGTAAGCCGTACGTACGCATGAACGCTACTTCCATTTCTATTTCGTATTTTTTTTTGGAACAGAATCATAATTATATAAGAGTTTATTATAATTACATATATAATATAATTAACTTTATCCTTTACACATCCCACATATGGTATTAATGAATCAAATCACTTTCAGGGGGCGGTAGTCCGCACTTCCTAAAATGAAGATATCGTGTTTACCCATAATGGAAACCATAAAGGTATGCCCAAAATCTAAAAAACAGAAGCTTAAGGAAAAAATAAACATATCATATATCATATATAAAAATAGTTACATCCTAATGGCCACATTTGAAGGTGTTAAATGAGTATTGAACAATCATCGTTTCGGCAGGCAGAATTTCGCCATCCACGGAAACCGTATGTTCTTTAACAATTTTATGTAGTTATGTGAATTTGTAGCTCAAATAAATCTTATAACAACATCCTATTATATTGAATATAATGGTTTTGTTACAAAAGAAGTAAATAAAAAGAGTTTAGGGGGTTGGAGAGGAAAAATAAAACAAATGAACATGAGAGAATGAATTACCTTTAAAAGTGTAACTCCTTTTGATTTGAGCCTAAAGTCTTCCTTTGAAAGGATTATTCCCAAAGGTAATCCTCTAGGATTAGGAGAGGGATTTGGAGAGAGTAAATGGGTAGGGGTTGGCCGAGAAAAAGTCTTGAGGAGTGTGTGAAATGAGGTAGAGGTGGGGGCCTTTTATAATAAGAGAGGAGGGGCACTTTTGGAAAATAAAGAAATATTACTTTATTTGAAAATGTGTTTCGGTTTTAAAAGGTCCCACATTGATATAATTCGTGGATAAGGTGATAAGGGTTCGACATCAACTCATCCAATTGGTTTTGGACATGTGTAGTTCATAGATTTTACATTATCTTTCCATTTTATTTAAATCGTCAAATAATGATGTCATCGCTGCATCATTATTATGTCTTAAATAATTTAATTTATTTAATGTCTAAAAATTATAAAAAAAATACTATGATGTAGGAAATCTTTTTAGCTTTCCAATTACTATTTCTAATCAAAAATATGATCTTTATAAGCCCATGTATAAATTTTTTTCGTAAAACATATTATGTTTGTGTCATTTTTACTTTTACATTAAATAAAAAGTTATTTTTGTCATTTCCCAACAAACGTGGATCCATTGGGTCCCCAAGTTGACCCATGGCTTGTATGGGTCGGCCATGACACAACCAATAAGGTTGGGACATGTTTCTAGGTCATTTCATATTATTAAAGCATTATTTATACCTTAAACTACCCTAATTACCACTAATCGCGATTAAGAACATAATAAGTTACTATTCAACAAAAAAAATATTATAATCTCATTGAACCACATTTTACTTCTTAATGACAACCATGTATGTCGGAGTTTTGAAATTTAAAACACAATGATGGAAAAATTTCATTTAAATGGAAAATCAGCCTTTATAAGTACCACTTAGTGGTTTCACTATTCATCAAAAATTGGAGTTTTTCAGAAAATTACCAAAAATTCACCCTAAGATATATTTGATATTAAGAATTAAAAAATGAAAACTATTTTTAAAAATTCAAAACATATAAGTCACATTAATTAATTTAATAATTAATTCCCGTTGTCAGGGCAAATAGCGTGTTTTTATGAAACAATAAGTATCAAAAGATTGACACTAGTTTAGGTCCAATTTCAAAGTGAAATTGATTCCAATGACCACCATTGGATTAAATGGTAAAAATATATTCATATTACACATTAAGACCAATTCAAAAGATAATCTAATCATATAAATAAATTAGATTAAAAAGCAGTTTTGATGTAAAATACAGTATTTTTCACTATTCATTAAAAAATGAACATTGTCAGAAAAATACCAAAAATTCACACAAAGTAAATTTTGATGTCCCAATCATAAAGAATAAGTTTATTTTGACAAACATAGTTTATAAAATTGTCAAATATAGATTTAAAAAGGGTCTCCATCATAAGGCAGTAAAACAATCTTTTAGGAATATTAGTGTATTCTATGCTTAAGATTAGATTTATTTTCATTTTAAGCCTCTAAAACACTATCTTAATCATTAATAGACATAGATAAAAATATATATTATTCATTACTTACTTGGGATGTTACACTCTAGTTAAAGGATTTTGGTGTACTTATTGTTACGGCCTAGGGTCATGTCTCATTGGAGAGTACAGTAGTCTTCATTGGGTATGATGTTGTACCTGACCACATCTCTATTGATAATAGAATTGGTAGTTCAGTGTTGACATCTGTGGAAAACTGGTTGATTAAACTGCAGCTGCTATGGGAATGGTGTATTTTGATTTTGTAGTTGATGTTATTACAATTTTGAGTTATTTTCTAATACTCCTTCATTACATTATTTTTATAAGTGATTTCCACCAAACATTTCACATGACTACTTCTCCATTAAAATTGATTGAGATGGTGGTGTTTTAGGATGATGGAATAAATTTGACATCCTATATAAGGCTTCTACTTGTGCCTTTAGAAGATTATTCTATTTGAATTGGTGTATATTGTGCTAAGGTGGTTCATGATCACACTACAAAATATTTTAATATTTAGTGAAAAATTTCTAAAATGGTCTTTTTTATTAACCTATCTTGAACATTATCACATCATTGATTCGATCATATAAAACTCTATGTATGACTATTTCGAGGCCTTGGTTGAATGTTTGGTGCTAGAGCCACATGTATAGTACATATTGAGGTAAAATTAACATAATATTTTTAAATATATCTAATGATTCTAATGTGGACTCACCATAAATCAGAGCGATGTTTACAATTTCATTTCATTATTTCCATTTTGAATTTGTGGGAGGTATTTTTATAAAAGAATTTTATCTAGATCATCACAATTATGATTGACTTGGGAGAATGAATCTTGTGCCCATATTTGTCCATATCTCATATAGAGAAGGTTTTTACATGAATTATGATTACATCATAATAGACTCTATACCAAAAAAAGTTATCACATACTTCTAGTAAATTGAAATGTGTTCTTGGGGATTATCACATTGAGTCGCAATAAAATATCCCATGTATTGGATGATGTGAATGAGTCCATGATTTATTTCAAATTTTCATTCATGAATAGGAGAGTAAAAAATAATTGATCTAGAACACTGGGTTGATGTAAATAAATAATTGAATATGGTGAATTCATGTAGTGATAGATTATATAGATGTTTCATTTGGGTGGGATTGGAGGGTTGGGTTGAATTTTTCATGAAGGATTACTAATGTCTATCATATTTAACCAACAACATGTAGAGAGAAACTTTTCAATTTTGGGTTCAAAAGTAATTTTTCGTTTGTTTCAATGATTCTCAAATGAGATAAATGGAACGCATAGATTAACAATACTAGATGAAAAAGAGATTAAATGGGATTAAAATGAAAGAAGTAAACGAGATATAATAGAAATTATGAATGGTTGTAGTAATCCCTGAACATTGGCCCTTTGCTGCCACAAGAAGCAGAACAATTGAAATCCCAAGAAACAATGCCAAAATTTTATTATCCTTAACTTTATTATTAATTCTCATTGGATTATTTCATATCAGATATGATTTTCCCCAATTTATACATGCTTTTGATCCTATGTATAGTTATATATTAGGGTTTATATAATGGGAAATCTAGGTAGGGATGGAAATTATGGTTTGAATACGAGTCCTCATTAGTTTAGATGAGTTTTGTAAAACTAGATCATAATGAATTAAGGTTGGGAAATAGATATAATAATGAGATAAAGGTCGATTTCAAGGTTTTAGGAAAGATATAATCTCTATCCTAAATTGGTATTGTCCTATGATATAGGCTGTGAAGCATGATGTTTTCATTAAATGACTTTGGTCAAACCCATTATCTATACCTATGATACATCTTTATATTACTAAATAAATAATAGAAACCAAAGAGAATTATACATATATTATATAGAATAAAGGGTCCTTGTCTATTGTTCATATAAAAAAATACTCCACTTAGATCATGGACATTCATATGAACCACTTATGGTTAATTTTGCTCGAATGAATATGATATAATGTTTTTGTTTAACCTGATTTATATTATTAGTATTATAATATGTATAATTTGAGATTGATGAATTTTATATACCCCTAAATTCAACCCTAAGCCTTTGTTTTTTAAATAGTAAATGTAAAATTGAGAGTAGAATGATATATAATTGATATCATTCTTAACATACTAACAAAGAATATGTTTAAAAAATTGAAAGAAATTAAGATATTTAGATTGAAAACTCTATTATGATCAACTAATGAAAATCATAAATTAAACTAAAACTCAACCTAATACTTACTTTTAATTGGAAAGATATGGAGAAAAACCAAGGTTCATTTAAGATCGGTGCTAAAAAACATCAATGAAACAGAATGAAGAATGCATTGAAAAAATTCCATGATTCTTTTATAAATATAAACAAATGATAGAGAATTTAGTGAATTTTATTATGGGGGAGGGAGTATATGTTAATGAAGGAAGAATAAATAAACAGGTTTTTCCATACTGAAGCCCTAAAATATATTTCCCGGATGAATTATATATAGACCAATTATTAAACGACATGTAATGGGAATTAAAATCTTGTAATTTTGATCCATGGATTTCCCCCTATATTTTGAATCAATTATTTTATCTAATGTATCTCATCTGTAATTTAAATGTTTGAACCTAATCACATCATGTCACTATATGTCATGTCTCATAGATTTTTTTTGAATGGAGGGAGATATGATTTAAATGATATATATTCCGGACTAGTGAATGACACCATGTAATAATGGTTCATGTATTGTAATGAGGAGTCATACCATGTATGGAGCCTTAGTGCCAGAAATTTCTCACTGATTGCTTCATAGCTATCAGTATGTGTAGAAATTTTAGTACAAATCATTAAAACAATTTACACGATCTTTAATTAAAAAAATTAATCTTTTTATGCATTTTGACCAACTGATCCTTTGAATCCTAGTTCCTACAATAAATAAAACATACCATGTGTATTATCTAATAAATAATTAAAAATACATAATAAAATTATAACAAATATATATATATATATGATTCTATCATATAATATAAAAAAAATTATGTCTAACAGTATCAATGTCATGGTTTTTTATATAAAATTTCCCATTAAATTACACTAATGTATATAATTTTCACTTTGTTTTAGGGTCATTTTCTATCCAGTATTTATTTTGGATGAATTTTATGGATAGTTGGATTAATTTAGATTGAGGTATAATATTAATACCTTATCCAGATAGTAATATATGATGATAGGACATGACTCTGATGTGGGTGTGAGTTTATGAATTTTGTACGTATTATTTGGATTTTATCATGAGACGGTGATGCACGAACTAAGGAGGATGAATTGTTATATAATGATTTAAATGCGTTAAATAATAAATAAATATATAGGATTATTTAGTTGGGAATTATCTTAGGTATTACCACTTTGGATGTTGGTTTAGGAATGCTCTTTTTATGATTTTTTGTGGCTATAAATACTGAGGTGATTTAAGTACATGTTTTTATAGTGAATCCCAAACACTTTCATGTTGGATTTGATAAATCATATACATGGATGGAAAATGACACTCTGACAGGCTATATGGACAAGTACATATAAAAAGTGGATTTTTGGATAGATAATTCCTATATTGATAGGGGTATGTGTCATAATAGGTGGGGTTACATATTATCTTACTCTCTTGTAATTTTTAATATTGTGGTCTATGTTTCTTGATATTAGAGGTGTTTCCCATGTGTGTTACAGCTCAACCAGGCCACAAATGTGTCGATGATTGTGATAGAGATGGTTCTACTTAGTTATGAGTCCATCCATCATGAATAATGATTCCATTAGGTATTTTTTCATTATTTTAAATAAATATTTAGATTTTATTACATGATTTATTACTGTTCTTCCCCTGCCATTTTTGGCTGATTCATGTGATTTGTTTACAAGTAAGTGTTTTTTCGTAGAAAACCCATTAGTAATTGGATGTCATTTTTTCCCTCTTTAAAAGATGATAGATTTTTAAAAAAAAATATTTATCCTACGTAGAACATAATATATCTAGTACTCACAACTATTGGACAATATCTTGCCTATGGAAAGGCAAGCATTAAATTTTGATACCACATCTACAGTCAAAATGATTATAATATTGTTAAAAATGATATATGTGTATGATTTATACCCTTCACATTAAATATTTTTATTCAATGAATGAAATAAATCCTTATATTATATAAAATTAAATTTTCATTCCAATTGGATCCACATAACAATAAATAAGACCATATATCATAGAAATATTTTATGATATTCCATGTTTGTACATTTACTTGCATATAATAGAAAACCAATTATTCTCTATGATCGAGACCGTTGTATTATTATAACTAAAAATTCCAAACCAAAAAAATCCCATGATACACCCTTCATCCATGATCTTCTTGTCATCTACCAAGACCAATACATCTAGGAATAAGGATTGTTCCAAGGGAGGTCCCCCAAAATAGTGGTATAGATCACAACCAAGGTATTTCAATTTTATTTTATCTTTTAATTAATGTAAAAAAGTATATATTGTCAACACTATGACTACTCTATAATAATATATATTCCAATATGATATTTTAATTATTAAGAACCCACTTAAAATATATTTTTAGTGAAATTGTAGTTGTGATTATCGGTGATCCGTAGGTGTATACTAAAACCAAAAGATAGTAATACAACTCATTTTAAACCATGATCACCCGTGGATGGTTATTTTGACTGTTTTAATGTTAATATATATTGTGATGTTTATTATAAAAAATATTTTAAAAATATTAATATTTTTATTTCTTTGACACAATACATCAAAAAGTGGAAGCTCCTATCATGAGTACTTACCGACTAACATCTCCTCAAAGTGACATATTTTTTTTTCATTACCAATTTATTAAAATGGTTAAATATATATATATGTGTGTGTGTGTTTATAATTAATAAATATTATATTCAAATTAAGGAAAATAATTATGGACATAAAGAACCATGATCAATTTTCATTGACCAGGACCACCAAGAAAAAATATAAAATAAAAATAAAGTGGTAAAGAATGAAAATTGTTATAATGTTGAAATATTTATGATGAGTGGCAGATAAGATGTTATAAGTAATCAATGACTAAAATTATATGTATGATTATTGTAATTAAATTTAATTAAAATAAATTAATATTTATTTTAAATGATTCTTGAGTTATCAATAAAAAATAATAACCTAAGGTAATTGTTCTATGTTTCAATATCAATATACTGGGATTGTTCACGCTTAAATATGAAAATTATGAAACTATATGATCTATCAAAATTAATTATTATTTATTTTATTATAATTTTTTTATTTTTTTATTTTTATAGTGTCTTTTCATTTTCCTCTATTTATGTACTCACAATAAAAATAAAAATCTTATAAGGGAAACTTTCATTGATTTTTCCTTTTGTTGCGAATTTTATCATTACTATCATTATTTTAAATTAAAATATTTACTATAATGCATATAAATTCTTAAAAATATTATATTATATTATTTTCAATATATTATAACTTACAAATTTTGGTTTAAATGGAAACATATTGTGATTTTTTAAATGTGATATTTTTTAAATTTTGTGAATAATTTGAATGGATTTTTTATTTTATTATACATAGCTTGAATAGTGTTCCCCTCTTTCATGAATAGTATTTTAATTAAATAATAAATTATAAGTTTCCTTATATCTTTTTGAATAATAAAATTTTAATGAATTTTTTTTTAAATACAAAATATGTGATGTCAAGTATATCGTCTATTTTCCTCAAAGACATTTCTAGTGTTCTTTTATTATCATTTCCCAATAGCAACATCCTTAGTTTATCATTTTTATTTAATGGCTATATAATCAATTTTTACAATAAATATTCTTTTTATAAGTGGTTTTAGATTATTATGATGAAATTTTTACGAAACCCATATATATTCCATGTGTTTTTATTTGGTGATATTATTAGAATTTTTATATTATGGGACACATACGTTTGGTTTTTATTGTGTAATTGGTAGAACAAAAAATTTATATCCCCCAAAATAATTTAGTTAGGATATCTAATGATATAATATTTAATGAAATGGGAACTAAAATTAGTTCAATAAGAGACATCATACAATATGATATTCCATGGAATGAATCATGACTATGTGAATAATAAAATCAGACATCACTAGATCTAATATATTTGTTTATGAATTGATCCCTAAATAGTGAAATGATTTTCTATGAATATGTGAATTCAATAAAAATATGTAATATTCTTATTATATTTTTCCCTCCATCATGATTTATTATTGAATATCAATAACTCTTATGTATTATATATTCGTATTGATAACTCAATATATGGTGTTTTTTAATTATGTTTTATGCATTAATTGGGTTGATTTTAAATATTTTTTTATCATTTTTCCGACCCATATTATTATATTATACACAATTATGAAAATTGGTTGATATCTCAAATGTATACCATTACATAGAATCCTATAGAACCCTTTATTATTATTCACATACCATTTTTTGGGGAAATATTTGTAGTATGTTATCTCTAATAATTGTGGTTGTTATAAAGGAAAAATTTATAAATGATATAGATAGTTTATATCCTAGTTGTCTATGTTTAAATGGTTTCACATAAAAGAAGCATATATTGACCCAATTCATGAATTATTGTGAAATTAATTTGAATATTTATATAAATTGATTTAATATTAATAAATGTAAATTATGTAGCATTATATCTATTATAATATAATTTAAAAATCATTTTGAAATTAGGATGAAAAATATCTTGGGAGAAAAAATTAGATAAGAATATGTATATGTGAACATTATATTTTATGGTATATAAAGGGAAATGATTTTATTAGACATAATCATTATCTAGACACTACAAGTGGATGATCTTTTTCTACATATGCATATATGGGGAATGACCCCAAAAGTAATTGGTTTAGTATATCTCATCCATCATTCAAATTGATAGTGATTGGGACCTTACATTGAAAATAGTTTCACACATCCATATTACAATCCATTGCATAGTTGGAAGATTCTTTACGAACCATTATAATTGATTTGAATACATAATGATGCAGGATAAACATGGTTAAACCTACCGTGTCTTATAGTGAAAATAATATTTCAATATTAATACAACATATAAATGACTTCTTCATTATTTATCACCGTGAATAATTACTATTGACTTCCATGATACGAATTTTTATTTTAGAGTGAATGAGGAATGATAAATATTGGGTGGTTACACGTTTTCTAAAATCTAAATGTATTAGATTTTGGATTATTTTAATGTAGTCCACTATATAATGAAATGTCCATAAATATGTCAATCAACATCTATAACTATTAGAAGAAAATATATGTCTATAATCCCAAATTTTTATAATGATATCATATAATTTCTATAATTTGTATCCAATTGTTTTTTGAGGGAATAAACTCCATCAAAGTCATATTTTTCTCCCACTAAATGAATATTCATTGATTTTATATATGGATTGGATTTCATTATATAAATTTCATATCAATTTCTATATAGGGGATGTCACATTTTATCTTCCAAAAAATACAATGGGATTTAATACATTTGAGGATAAATGTAAACATCTAATAGAATTTATGCCTATTATATTGGTAATAATTCCAAAAAGTGGGTATTTATCTCTAATATATGGGGAGGAACTCAATATAGAAAATATAATTATTGTAAGGGATATTTTTAATGACTTTTCTTTGTTGTTTTATTTTATTATTCATAACTATAATATTTATTTTTATATTAAAAACATACATGGTGATAAACATAATTTATTGTCTGCAAATAGAATTAACCCAATTGGGTTGCATGATTTGACGATGATGCTCTATGAAAGTCTTGATAATTTATTTAGTCACCCATTTGAATGAAATTAGGGTCAACCTACTAATTTTCATTTTTAATGATTATTGATCCATTGGACTATATATAAATTATCATGATCAAAATAATATAAATATTAATAATACTTATACTTTTAATTATAATGATTATTTTCATCGTTAATTTTTTAGATTTGTATATCATTTCAGTATTTTCCAATCAACAAGGTACTATCTATTGGGGAAAATGTATACATAAATAAAAAAACAATCTTCAATGGTATGAATAGTAAGGGTTTATTTTAGGTAATTTATAGATAATGACTTGATTGAAATAATCATTAATTTATTTAATATTGTCTTCGGAGAAAAAACAGTAGTTTGAAGAAGTACATATAAACAATATTGAAATATATTTCAAGATTAATTATTATCATGATAGAAACATGATAATTATATAGAATAGAATATATAAAAATTATACTTATTAAAATTTTACAATGTAAAAATTAAAGCAAAAAAAATTTACAATTTTTTGTTTATATAATATCATGTTGGGTTATAAAAGTCAAACCATCGTAGACCGATGTTACTTAACATTAGACCAAACTAATCACGATAAATGATATACTTATTTTTTTTGTATTTTTGTGATATTTTATACTATTTTTGCGTGGTTATAAATTTGTATCTAATTAATTCACTAGGAATAAATATGGAATAAATATCCATTGAACTTATCAATGTGAAACAAATCATGGAACTTAATGTAATGTTTTCAATATAACATGGTTTCACAGTGCAAGGTACTATAAAATGGATTGAAATTCATATATCCTCGTTGATAGATGGGATGGTATGTGTTCTTCTATATAATTTTATGATTAGACTCCATTCCTAAGTGTAATTTATTGTCCATGATAAAATTACACCACAAGTTAGTTACTATCATCAATGTTATTAATTAAATTAAAATTGTGTATGGGTTATATTTAATGATAAAAATATTACATACATAATGATAATGATAAATAATTTTATATAATCACATAAAATAAATTAAACATGTTTCAAAGAATATGTATGGAGTTGATTAAATATTCTCGCTACATAATACATTCTCATTATGGGAATGTGAAAAAGATGGATGATATAGTGATTCTATAAAATCCTGATATATTTTTATTTATGAAGATAAAAGAATATCTAATATTTAATAATTATAATTTAATTGAAATCAAAATCTCTAGATAATTAATAAATCATATATTCATGAAATTTCTGTACAAAAATCTAATCATATGAATATTAAAGCATCCTAGAGAGGGGATTTTAAGCAATAAAGTGGGTGAAATATGTTCTTATGTTAAACTGTGCTTATGATGGATTGATATGGTTAAAGAAAAATGTTTTTCTCTCATAAATAACATACATTATGTGGGTCATATTGGATGAATATCATAGTATATCAATATATATTCATCATAGATGTGTGAATATTTAAAGGTATATGACAAATTGTTTTTCTGTGATAACATTACTAGAGATATTATAGAGTAAGTATCATAAGGAGAGGTAGAATAGTAGGTTAATGGTGTAAGGATTGATTAAAAAAAGATTTAAAATCCAAAAAAAATCTCTATAATTGAAATGGGATAACATCCCTAAGGATTTAATCAACAAAATCCATAAAAACATTTAAATCCCATAATTCTATTTTTTTGTTGTAGTCAATAATGTTATAAATAAGTCAAACTTAATTAATATTTCTGAATATTATAGTCTTCTTATTATCTATAAAAAATAAATTAAGGATGTGTTAATGGAACATGGGGTACTTTATTTATTATATATAATTGGGATCTGTGTTTTATGGTAGCGTTATAGAGCTGTCATTCTTGTGAACTACATATGATGTTGAATTTTAATATAGATTATTATCTATTAAATTATTATTGTTCAGAGAGGACCATTAAAACACTAGATGTTACACTGATATAATGTTCTCCATATTTCAATGGATTCTGGGATTAATAACAGACTCTAATTTGGTTTCCAAACAAAAATAATTTTCAATCAAACATTCAGTTTTTTCCTCATGAATCCCTCTATAGAAATATATATATATATATATAACACCATAATGCTGGGAAGAACATGGAAAATGAAATTTTTTTGAAAAATGGATAGGTAGGAAATGGTTTGTATCTCTATTCCCAATTATCATAACATCATTGATGTTTATTTTTTACTGAAGAGATAGGATGAAAATAGTCCTTGAACATTCAAAATCGATATGGGTGAGAATGTTTCCTATTTATATATATGTAGAATAAGGATATAATACTCAAATGAATGCTATATTTGAGACCCAGTTATGTTTTTATTTTAAATATTATTTATTGAGTTTGAATAATTTATTATAACATTCTACTACCACCGAAAAACTCGGATGTTCAATTACAGATCAATGTATCTTTCCTAGGGACGAATGTACCTAATAATTTATTGGTACTGATCTGAATGTTTATAGCACAAGAGTATGGTCTCTGAAATTATTAATAATGATTATACATCTTTCATGATATAAATTATTTCCTAATGAACAAGACTACTAGAATGGTCAATGTAATTTTTATGAATCATACATTTTCCGAAGCTACATGGGTTTTTGCGGATGTGATCAAGAAGTTATATAATATATTTCATATAAAAATATGTTGAAATTTTAAATGGAAAATTTACTTGTTGGGGGTATAATGTGAAACCCGAATACATTATATTAATTTTTCATTGAAATAAATCAGGAAATATTCAATAACAATCCTTAAATATAATCCATGTATAAATTAACGATGATATATTAAAACATTCTAAACAATATTATAAATTTTTAGTTATGAATAGTTAATACCACTATAAAAATATGTAATGTAATTAATTAATTAACATTTAGGGATTAATGTATAATAAATATGTAATCAATTTTCAATAAATTTATTTTATGCAATAAAAATATGTTTTATTCAAAAATGGTTTTTAACACATTAATTAAAATAATATTAACTGTCAATTTCTAAAAAATAATTTTAATTGTTTTCACAATAATAAAATCAATTTTTATAATCATATATTATATAATATCATTTGGTGAATTTTTTGGATATTTCTATGAGGATTTATTTCACATTGAATAGTGTGAAATACAATTTTTTATTTAAAAACATCTATTAGTAACTTTTTAATGTAAAATTATATTATCAATTTTACTAAAAAGTAACACATGCCTTGATGAAATAGAAATAATAACATTAATTTCATTGGAAATGTCAGTATAATTTATTTTTAAATATATTTTTTGGCATAAAAAAACTATTTACAAGAAATTGTTTATATACCTGAAATGTGTTTGTAATATAAGTAAATTTTTTATTCAATATATATTAATTTATAAATTATTATTTAGTTATTATTGTAACACCCCGAGCTTCCACGATACGCTTCTCATTCAATAATGCAATAGCTTGCATTGTACGCAAGTTCGAGTTCTAACACACCGCAACTAATCAAAGTAGCCGTTATGAATAGTAATAACCACATTTTAAATTTATAGAAATTTTATATTTCAAAATGGACTTCATTTTTGTATTCCTAATTTTGAAATTAGCCTATGTTGATTTTTTTTTAATTTTCCGAGAACTTCCAAATTTTTATGAATAGTGAAAAATACTTAAAACAACTTTTTTAATAAAAATAATTAATAGTGATAAATTATACTATTTAGTGGTTTTAAAGTATAATTGGAATATATTTTTATCATTTTATCCAATGGTGGTCATTAGAATTAATTTGACATTGAAATTGGACATAAACAATTGCCAATCTTTTGATATAAATTGTTTCTTAAAAACACGCTATTTGTTGTAACCGTGGGAATTAATTATAAAATTAATTAATACAACTTATATGTTTGGAATTTTGTAAAATAGGCATCATTTTTGAATTCGGAATATCAATTATAGATTAGGGTGAAATTTTGGCATTGTTCTGAAAAACTTCAATTTTTGATGAATAGTGAAACCACTAAGTGGTAGTTAAATAACTGATTTTTCGTTTAAATGAAATATTACCACTTCTGTGATTTGATTTTCAAAAATCCAACATACATGGTTGTCATTAAGAAGTAAAATGTGGTTCAATGAGATCAAAATAATTTTTTGGTGAATAGTAACTTTTAAGTTCTTAATCGCGATTAGAGGTAATTAGTGTAGTTTAAGGTAAAAACAATGTTTTATTAATATGATATGAGCTTGACACTTGTCCTACTCCTATTGGATTAGTCATGGCCGACCAAGACAACCCATGGGTCAACTTGGGGACCACATGGAGCCACTTTAGTTGGAAAATGACATTAATATATATTTATTTAATGTTAAAATTAAATTGACACAAACATGAGTTGTTTTACTAAAACAGTTTTTAAGTGGGGTTACACAAGTCCAAATTTTGACTATAAATATTCATTAGAAAGATAAAACGATTTCCTACATCATAGTATTTTTTTTATAATTTTCAGACATTAAATAAATTAAATTATTTATGACATCATGATGATGTAGTGATGACCTCATTATTTAACGATTTAAATAAAATGAGAAGATAATGCAAAATCCAAGGCTTACACTTGTCCAAAGCCTATTGGATGAATATATTTAGAAACCTTATCACCTTAGCCTCTAATTATATAAGTTTGGGCCCTTTAGAATCCGAAAAGCATTGTGAAATAATGTAACATTTCAATCTTTCCAAAAGTGCCCCTCCTCTCCACTTATAAAAGGCCCCCACCTCTCCCACCTCATTTACACATTCAAGCCATTTGGCTCGGCCAACCTCTGCCCAAATACTCTCCCAAAATTCCTCCCTTACTCATAGAAGCCTCACTTTCGGCAGAACTCTTCCCAAGGAAGCCTTTGGCTCAAATCAAAAAGAGTTACCCGATTTTGAGGTAATGTCTTTTCTAATGTTGTTTTGTTTTATTTTTCTTCTTCAACCCCCTAAACTCTTTTTATTCATTTCTTTTGTAACAACACCAGTATCCTCAATATACTAGGATGTTGTAATAATAAGGATTCGAGCTACACTTGCACACACCTACATCTAATGGTCAAAGAACATACGGTTTCTGTGGATGACGAATTTCTGCCTCACGAAATGATGATTGTTCAACACTCATATAACACCTTCAAAGGTGGCCATTAAGATGTCACTATATTTATATATGATATATAATGTGTTTATGTTTTACTTATGCTTCTGTATTTCTAATTTATGTCTTACTTTATGATTTCCATTATGGGTAAAACGCGATAATTTCATTTTAGGAAGTGCGGACTACCGCCCCCTCAAAGTGATTTGAATCGTTAATGCCATATGTGGGATGTATAAAGGATGAAGTAAATGGTATTATACACTATATTATACTGGAATTATATTATACATTTATATCATTATGATTTAGTTCCATTAAATATGAAATTGAAATGAAAGTACGTACGGCTTACCGTCTCCATGAACGGTGCATTTCATTTCTTACCTCTAAATGTTACGTAATATTATAAATGAATGTATATACTGGATATATAAGATATATATGACATCTAAATCATGAATATAATTCTGTATATAATGGATATTTCACCACATAAAGAACTTGTAATTATAAGAAGCTTATTGTTGACTCAAGTACCAAAGATCGACAAAACGACCGTTATTAACTTAAATAATTTCATAATGTTCATATCATTGTAATAAGTGATATAATAAGGATAATGAAATTGAAAATGGTTCTTAATAAGGTATATATTAACTCTAGTTTATTATTCAGGAGGTTAAAGAACGGTTGAGTCAAGTCAGACACGAGGTAAGGGAATTTCTTAACCCAACTTCCATTCTTTGGGTTAATCTCCTACTTTCAAATTATGTCATGATATTATTATGTCCTATTTTGTATTTTTACTTTATTTATGTGTACCTATAGTGAATACACATAATAGATCTATTTTATTTTAAAAATTATCTTTTTAAGGACTTTGTCTCAATCTCCTTTCATTGAGGCATATTTGGCTTTATACACAACTTTCTTTTATACGGTGTATAAACCCCTTTGACTTTTACGGTTATTCAAAAGGAATCTTTTTTTACAAAGCGTTTTGCTAAAAGACAAAAGGGAATGTTTTTCTTTCCGTACTTATGCGGCGACAACGACTTCTCCGCCGCCGTGACCATTATTTGAGTTTCGTCTTCCTCTATAAGCCATCTTTTTTTTAATGAAAAATAAATACAAAGTTTTAACTTTCTTTTATTTTGGTATTGAAAATGGTTTTGAAATCATTTTTATTATATCAATGTGCTGTATTGATATCTTGTGATTGAAATGTGGAAATGTTATGTTTCCTTTATGCATGTTTTAGTGATACAATTATGTTATGGTTTATGATATGTTTAAACCTATTCATATGAGGAATGCATTGGACTTAATATGTGACGGGTGGAGCCCGCTATAGCTCCTCGATGCATCGGCAGGTCTCATGGGACAAACTAGTGTCTTGGCACGAGGCCTTGACAAAATATTATTTGTGGTCTTGGCATGAGGCCTTGACTACGTGGTTATGATAGTCTGGCATTATGCATTCCATCATTATGAAAGTGGTTATTGATATTGCATGTGATTATTCGACCAGTAGAATATCCATGTGAAGAAGTAAATGACATTATCTCATTTTACTTTTTCCATATTATGTTGATGTTAAAGTTTAAAAGGCTTTTGTTTTAGTTATACATTTCCTTAAATGTTTATGTTTATTTATGAAAGCTTCCGCAATATTGTTATCCTTACTGAGCATCTGAGCTCACCCCTTTCAATGTTTTAATATTTTCCAGGATGTGAAGAAGTATTTTATGAATGACCTGCAGGGATAGTCAGAAGAGGATATGAGTGTGGACTATGGAGACTTTGTTATTGTAGTTTTTCTCTTTATGATGTAATGTAACGTTTACGAATGTATCTAGTGTTTCCAAGGCTACTAAACTAATCGGTCTTTCGAGACTTGATCTTTTGTGATCATGCCAATGTTACGAAGTAACGCACCGGCTCTGGGCAGCTGGGGTCGGGGCGTTACAGTTGGTATCAGAGGCAGTTTAGTACTAACCTTGGAAGCTAGATTTAGATAAACTCTGATTAGAGCACATAGACCTAAGATGATCTTTGAGGATTAGTATAGAAGAACTTCCTAGAATTTTGGTATTATAGAGATGTTATGACTTTTCCGAGCAATACATCCCTGTCTGGATACGAGCAGGTAGAGGCGGCTCTGGCACAGATGTACCTAGGGGTAAAACCCGAAAACACCGCTTTGAGCTAGACTCGAACGGGAACTAGTGCACGACAACGGGCCTTGATGCACTCTTGGTTACGACACTCCCGGGGGATATGCTTAGGATAATTCTCATTTTATTTACAAACCACTATGAAGGGTTATGAGTATATACTTTCTCAAAGAAAACATTTCTTTTTATGATTATGGATTATATCCATAAATAGTTCAATTTATGTTAAGTGTTTTATAAGTATGGAATTATGTATTTTGATTCATAAACTAATCTAGTTTATGCCATTGTTTAGAAATGGCGCCTAGTGGAAGGAATGGAAACCGTATCAATGCACGAACTCCGTGTAGGGATTGCCCTCTTGATCAAGATAATTATTGTGGATCTGGAGATACAACTGGTGCTGATCAACTTATTACCATACTGGGACAACTCACTCAGGTTATGAATAATAACCTTACTCGTATGGAGCACCCTGATCCGCAACGTGGAGGATCAATGTTAGACCGCTTCATGATGCAACAACCACCAACATTCAATGGGAGTACAAATCCTATAGTAGCTGAGCAATGGATAAATTTCTTAGAGAAAATATTCCATGCCTTGGGGAGTAGTGAAAGGGAGAAGGTTGTCATGGAAGTTTACCGCCTCACTGGAGATGCCGATCAGTGGTGGTTGCTGATTCAAAACACAAAGGAAGATGATGACGTATCGAATATGGAATGGAGGGAGTTCAAAGATCTTTTCTTAGAAAAATACTTTCCTCGTGACCATCGAGCAGATATGGAAAGGCAATTTCTGAGTCTGAGGCAGAAGGAGGATGATAATGTCGCAAAGTATGAGGCTAACTTTACAAGGTTAGCGAGGCATGCTGCCGATTATATACGTATCCCAAGGAGTAAGATTGATTGTTTCGTTGATGGGTTAAAACCATTTCTCCGTCGAGCTTTGGTATCACAATCCTTCTCATCATATGAAGATATTGTCTCGTGTGCTATCAAGACAGAAAAGGAATTCTCTAAGTCTTATGACAACAAAGTAAAGCAAGAGAAGAAGAGAACGGTGGAACAAGAGACAGATAAAGGGAAAAAGGGAAAGAAGTATTTTCCATTATGTGATAATTGTGGGAAGAATCACCCTGGTACTTTCCTAAAAGGAATGGGAGTTTGTTATAAATGTGGAGAAAAGGGTCACCAGGCTCGTGATTTCAAGGGAAAGAAAGAGGCTGTCAAAGTTGAATGCTACAATTGTAGAGAAATGGGTCATTATGCAAATGAATGTCCTAAGCGTCAGGGAAACTTACCTCAGAAAAGGCCAAGGGATCAAGGACAATCTTATGCTGTTACTACAGTTGAAGCAGAATAACTAATGTATTGGTGCTTTTGGACTCAAGGATTATATTCTGGTTATAAGAATAATGTAATATATATATATGGATTGTACTGCAGTACTTTTTGATTTCAGTAAGGTTTTAATATGATTAAGGTAATCATACTTTTAGTATGTGACAATAAGAGAAACTTTTCTTTGTTTGGGGAATCTGATGTTACAATTGATTTTGGAATATAGAGACCTTTTAGAGAAAGTCTGGATGAAGGTATTTTGGATAACTATAAAGGTTGGAGTGGATTAAGTTGAACTTTGGATAGTATTGTTTAAGGTTAAAACATTTATGAAGATTATTTTTGGAATAGTATAGTACTATATTTTTATGAAAAGGATAACCTGCAGGGTGGGGAATAACCCGTCGCGTCGGACAAAGCTGCAGGAATCGAACCCACAACCATAGTGCGACAAGCCTTTATTTCCTACCACTAGCCTACAGGAAGTCCCTGGTTATTACAAAATAGTTTTACTAATCTAAATGGTATGTGTTAACATTTTGAACCTTATACAATTAGGATAAATAGAATATTTTTGAGTTCTGTTACCATTTGGAGTAAAAGTTGGGTTTGTGGTAAAAATTTATTAACGAATGAAAGTATACATAACAAGTATGTATATTCCCTTACGTTCTTAGTAAATCTCATAAATAAATTCCTCAACATTATAAAAGGTAACGTAAAACAAAAATGTTGTCGGTTAACTTTTCCAACTGGGGATTCAATGACCATTTACCCATCACAAGTTTGTGATTTTCTTATGGTTAAACTTTCTCCTAATCCTGTTTTATATAACTCTCCATCAGACCTTGATGGTTTTTTTTCTTCCATATCCATATTTTCATAGAATCCTAGAATGGGCTATATCGGGTGACCTTTGTACTTATCTTGCTTTCTTTTAATGTTATATATTTATTAACCTTATTTCTGATGTGGGTTTTCCACAAAGGTATTTTCTATTTTCAACCATTTATTATCAAAGAAAAATTTCAAATTGCGAGGACGCAATTTATTGAAGGAGGGGAGAATGTAACACCCCGAGCTTCCACGATACGCTTCTCATTCAATAATGCAATAGCTTGCATTGTACGCAAGTTCGAGTTCTAACACACCGCAACTAATCAAAGTAGCCGTTATGAATAGTAATAACCACATTTTAAATTTATAGAAATTTTATATTTCAAAATGGACTTCATTTTTGTATTCCTAATATTGAAATTAGCCTATGTTGAATTTTTTGTAATTTTCCGAGAACTTCCAAATTTTTATGAATAGTGAAAAATACTTAAAACAACTTTTTTAATAAAAATAATTAATAGTGATAAATTATACTATTTAGTGTTTTTAAAGTATAATTGGAATATATTTTTATCATTTTATCCAATGGTGGTCATTAGAATTAATTTGACATTGAAATTGGACATAAACAATTGCCAATCTTTTGATATAAATTGTTGCTTAAAAACACGCTATTTGTTGTAACCGTGGGAATTAATTATAAAATTAATTAATACAACTTATATGTTTGGAATTTTGTAAAATAGGCATCATTTTTGAATTCGGAATGTCAATTATAGCTTAGGGTGAAATTTTGGCATTGTTCTGAAAAACTTCAATTTTTGATGAATAGTGAAACCACTAAGTGGTAGTTAAATAACGGATTTTTCGTTTAAATGAAATATTACCACTTCTGTGATTTGATTTTCAAAAATCCGACATACATGGTTGTCATTAAGAAGTAAAATGTGGTTCAATGAGATCAAAATAATTTTTTGGTGAATAGTAACTTTTAAGTTCTTAATCGCGATTAGAGGTAATTAGTGTAGTTTAAGGTAAAAACAATGTTTTATTAATATGATATGAGCTTGGCACTTGTCCTACTCCTATTGGATTAGTCATGGCCGACCAAGACAACCCATGGGTCAACTTGGGGACCCCATGGAGCCACTTTAATTGGAAAATGACATTAATATATATTTATTTAATGTTAAAATTAAATTGACACAAACATGAGTTGTTTTACTAAAACAGTTTTTAAGTGGGGTTACACAAGTCCAAATTTTGACTATAAATATTCATTAGAAATCTAAAAAGATTTCCTACATCATAGTATTTTTTTTATAATTTTCAGACATTAAATAAATTAAATTATTTATGACATCATGATGATGCAGTGATGACCTCATTATTTAACGATTTAAATAAAATGAGAAGATAATGCAAAATCCAAGGCTTACACTTGTCCAAAGCCTATTGGATGAAGATATTTCGAAACCTTATCACCTTAGCCTCTAATTATATAAGTGTGGGACCTTTAGAATCCGAAAAGCATTGTGAAATAATGTAACATTTCAATCTTTCCAAAAGTGCCCCTCCTCTCCACTTATAAAAGGCCCCCACCTCTCCCACCTCATTTACACATTCAAGCCATTTGGCTCGGCGAACCTCTGCCCAAATACTCTCCCAAAATTCCTCCCTTACTCATAGAAGCCTCACTTTGGGCAGAACTCTTCCCAAGGAAGCCTTTGGCTCAAATCAAAAAGAGTTACTCGATTTTGAGGTAATGTCTTTTCTAATGTTGTTTTGTTTTATTTTTCTTCTTCAACCCCCTAAACTCTTTTTATTCATTTCTTTTATAACAACACCAGTATCCTCAATATACTAGGATGTTGTTATAATAAGGATTCGAGCTACACTTAAAAACACCTACATCTAATGGTTAAAGAACATACGGTTTCTGTGGATGACGAATTTCTGCCTCACGAAACGATGATTGTTCAACACTCATATAACACCTTCAAAGGTGGCCATTAAGATGTCACTATATTTATATATGATATATAATGTGTTTATGTTTTACTTATGCTTCTGTATTTCTCATTTATGTCTTACTTTATGATTTCCATTATGGGTAAAACGCGATAATTTCATTTTAGGAAGTGCGGACTACCGCCCCCTCAAAGTGATTTGAATCGTTAATGCCATATGTGGGATGTATAAAGGATGAAGTAAATGGTGTTATACACTATATTATACTGGAATTATATTATACATTTATATCATTATGATTTAGTTCCATTAAATATGAAATTGAAATGAAAGTACGTACGGCTTACTGTCTCCATGAACGGTGCATTTCATTTCTTACCTCTAAATGTTACGTAATATTATAAATGAATGTATATAATGGATATATAAGATATATATGACATCTAAATCATGAATATAATTCTGGATATAATGGATATTTCACCACATAAACAACTTGTAATTATAAGAAGGTTATTGTTGACTCAAGTACCAAAGATCGACAAAACGACCGTTATTAACTTAAATAATTACATAATGTTCATATCATTGTAATAAGTGATATAATAAGGATAATGAAATTGAAAATGGTTCTTAATAAGGTATATATTAACTCTAGTTTATTATTCAGGAGGTTAAAGAACGGTTGAGTCAAGTGAGACACGAGGTAAGGGAATTTCTTAACCCAACTTCCATTCTTTGGGTTAATCTCCTACTTTCAAATTATGTCATGATATTATTATGTCCTATTTTGTATTTTTACTTTCTTTATGTGTACCTATAGTGAATACACATAATAGATCTATTTTATTTTAAAAATTATCTTTTTAAGGACTTTGTCTCAATCTCCTTTCATTGAGGCATATTTGGCTTTATACACAACTTTCTTTTATACGGTGTATAAACCCCTTTGACTTTTACGGTTATTCAAAAGGAATCTTTTTTAACAAAGCGTTTTGCTAAAAGACAAAAGGGAATGTTTTTCTTTCCGTACTTATGCGGCGACAACGACTTCTCCGCCGCCGTGACCATTATTTGAGTTTCGTCTTCCTCTATAAGCCATCTTTTTTTTAATGAAAAATAAATACAAAGTTTTAACTTTCTTTTATTTTGGTATTGAAAATGGTTTTGAAAGCATTTTTATTATATCAATGTGCTGTATTGATATCTTGTGATTGAAATGTGGAAATGTTATGTTTCCTTTATGCATGTTTTATGTGATACAATTATGTTATGGTTTATGATATGTTTAAACCTATTCATATGAGGAATGCATTGGACTTAATATGTGACGGGTGGAGCCCGCTATAGCTCCTCGATGCATCGGCAGGTCTCATGGGACAAACTAGTGTCTTGGCACGAGGCCTTGACAAAATCTTATTTGTGGTCTTGGCATGAGGCCTTGACTACGTGGTTATGATAGTCTGGCATTATGCATTCCATCATTATGAAAGTGGTTATTGATATTGCATGTGATTATTCGACCAGTAGAATATCCATGTGAAGAAGTAAATGGCATTATCTCATTTTACTTTTGCCATATTATGTTGATGTTCAAGTTTAAAAGGCTTTTGTTTTAGTTATACATTTCCTTAAATGTTTATGTTTATTTATGAAAGCTTCCGCAATATTGGTATCCTTACTGAGCATCTGAGCTCACCCCTTTCAATGTTTTAATATTTTCCAAGATGTGAAGAAGTATTTTATGAATAACCTGCAGGGATAGTCAGAAGAGGATATGAGTGTGGACTATGGAGACTTTGTTATTGTAGTTTTTCACTTTATGATGTAATGTAACGTTTACGAATGTATCTAGTGTTTCCAAGGCTACTAAACTAATCGGTCTTTCGAGACTTGATCTTTTGTGATCATGCCAATGTTACGAAGTAACGCACCGGCTCTGGGCAGCTGGGGTCGGGGCGTTACAATTATATATTAAATATAACATTTTAAAATTAATTTTATTATTTGTACAATTCATGGAATTGAAATCAATTAGGTTTTAATCTTTAAAAATAATTTCATAAAAATACGTCGTCATTATAATGTGGGAATTTAAATGAGGTTAAATTATCATAATAATTTAAATTTAATAGATTAACATGGATTTGAAATTTTGTATAAAAATAATGTAAAAATTTTAATATGTAAAACTTATATTTTAGTTATATTAAATACAAAAATCATTTAAAAATAACATGGTATATGATAGAACACATTTTGTAGGGGAGTAAACCATGGTATAGGGTATTATTACCTCCCCAAATCATAAAATTAAAATCTAATAATGATGAATCAACATTATCATTGCCTGGAAATTTTGGGTCATATTCCCCAGAATGGATCATTTATTAAATAAAATAATTTTTGAAATTCAATTTGGGTCCCTACCATAACTTATAATGGGATGGTTCTTATACGTGATTAATCATGACATTTGATCACTCTATATTAGAATAACACTATTCATAAAAATTAATATGTTCCCATTAAAACATCATATATCTTATTTTAACATATTATTTTCAATCCTTCATTCCGTAAAGAGTATTACCATGGAAGTCACTCAAATAGGATGTGTTATTCATAACTAATATCATTATTTTTTTCATTAAATAATTATTCCAAATGTTTCAATGAGATAAAAGATGGTAACTATGGTATAAAAATGTAAAAATATGTTAATATGATGGTTTCTATGGAATTTTCATCAACTTAACAATCTAAAAGGAGAAAAAATCTTCTTTGATGAGTACATAGAGAATATTTCCTCCCAAAAACAATAAAATTATATTTCCTCCAAAAATATTCATCACATTTTATAAATATTCTGTTCTAGGTTATTAAAGATATTATTTTAAAAAAAATTATCATATGAATTTGAGTTATATTTTATATTTTTTTTCATCCATTGAGAAATATAAATTCCAACCATGCATACAAATACACTACAGTCTCTACAATGTCATTAAATTCATCTTTATTCTGCACATTATATGAATGGTTGCAATTATTAATATAAATAATTAAAATCTAAAATTAATATAATGATTATTTTTATAGATATTCAGTAACTATAATAAATATGAATTAACCGTGACCGCTGAACACAAATATACATGAAGAATGATGAAATTAACACCCCAAATAGAAATGATTATGAAATATTTTTAATTAAATTGTGGTAATATGTCATATATATAAAATTTATCAAAATATAGGCATTTTAATTTATATTTTGATGAAATATCGTAAATATTAATTTATTGTACATGATTTAAGAGCACGTACAATGTTATGATGACTTATGGTAATGGGTTATTCCTACATTCTCCTTTTTACATGGATTTTTTTTCATAAATATTCAATTGTTAGCATTTATAAGGTATATGTCCCATAAAATTTATTTCTTTTAATATCCAATTTTTAATTCTATTGATTAAAATTTTACCATTTCAGTTTCCAATTTTAATGACCAAAACTGAGTGAATGAATTATTTTACAGAAAACAATCCCTTCTTTTTTCATTCGGGTTGGATTAATTTCTTTAATATCCAAATTTTCATTAAATTTTCATATATAATAATTTTAAAATTATAAATATATTATTATAGAAAAAAATTATTATATGTTAAATTAATTAATTAATATTATATAGAAGTGTTATAACCTTTTCGCAACATGAAAATTTTTCATTTTAATGAAAATGTGATCAATTTTTTTGATTTGAATAACATTGCTAGAAAGTATTTGAATCCAATTTTTGATACAATTTTAATTAATTAAATATTTAAATGATTGATTTTTAATTTTAATAAAAATGGTTATACTAATAATTTTTAAATATTCACATTCTTAATAATTTATACCAAATTAAAATTATATTTTTCTGTATAAATTCTTTAATGATTCATTAAAAGTATTAAAATCAAAAAAATCCATATATATATATTATTTAATAGGTATTTGATCTTGTTCATTCATAATTATTCATTTACTGATTTTTTTATTATTATGATGATGAAATATTTATTAAACCAATATCTTTTATGTGTTTTAAGATTTAATAATGTGATGATTTTTTATGATTAAGTGGAACACATATTTGTAGTAATATTTATGTGATTGGTGGGATGAAAAAAATTATATCCCTCTAATTCATTATGTGTAGTTTGATATCCCTTGAAATAATAAGGACATGAATTTTGGTAGAACTAATTTCTTTATATGACTTATTCCAAATGTACATTATTGAGAGTGACCCACGTCTCGATGAATGATTGGATGGGGTGAAAAAAATCAACTATAATAATATTTGCTGGGATGCATCCCAACAAAAATTATTTAATATTAAAATGTGAATTCTATAAACATATATGATATAGTAATGATATTTTCTCAATGGTAATAATTGATTATTGATGATTATACACACTAATGTCTTATATAATTCCACAAAAAAAATATGAAACATTCATTGTTATTATTAATGAATTGATGGGTTCGATTAATAATTATAATCTCATGTTTTCATACACTTATTATTTCTTATTAAAAAATATTGTTATTGATAGATGTCTATTGTTTTACCAAAATCAATAATTTGATCTCAAATATTCTTATGTTTCATGTCCCAGGTTAGGAATATTTTTTAGTAATGTTATATATTTGAATAGTTATACATGAGATGATCATAATAGAAAATTTTGTAGATCATATATTTAAAAAAATTATGTATCGATATTTCTAAATACACAAATACATTTTATTCATTTCATGGAAATTTTCAACATTTAATTGATATATCTAAATTTATAATGTCGTGTGTCTATATATTAATTTGGGGATATTATCGTGCATGAAGTAATTTCGTGATCATGTTAATGATTTAATGAATGGAACATGGTCTATACATTACATAACAGTATCAAATACTTTTAACTATAGTCGTATTATTGTTTTAATTTAATCAATGAGAAAGGTCCTTACAGAGAATTGTTTTTAAACTCATTCAATAGAAATACAATGTAAATGTAAATTTGATGTATTCAAGGCATATATTGATTTTATGGTCATCACATTTACTATTAATTGATTACCTCTAGATCAGTGGAAATGATTTTGACATTATGAATTTCTTGTCTTTTTCGTAGAATAAATTAAAAGTGTGGGGGAGCTCAAAAAATAGATATAAGAACATTGTATTTCAGGTGTTGGATTGGATTTTTCTGATTTATAATGAATTAATTTTATTCAATTATTTAAATAAGTTATTCTACATTTCCAAAAATAAATTATTTCTGAAATATAATTAATTAAGCAAAGTCATATTTTATATTTTATGAATGATGTTTACTAGTTTATATGTTTTTATGGACTTAATGAGTGACTCAAGTACGTAGATAAGTAATATTATGTCCCTTCCCATAACCAATAATGTTGTTTGATATTTATAAATTTTATTAAAAATTTATATTCCCAAAATAAAATGTCTATAATGGTTTTATAATATATTTTATGGATCCTAAATTTTTTCAAAATTCCATGTTATTTTGGAATAATTTCAAATGATCCAATGAATTGTAATAGAGTTTTGAAATAGATATGTATCCTAATTTGGGCCATGATCTGGGGTAATGTGTTTGATCTTAACATATTATATATATAAGGGAAATTGTTTTTTTAAAATAAGGTTTAAAAATGAAAATGGGATATAGTTTAAAAATGGCATAAAATTGATTATAAATTAATTTCAATAATTATTTTATATAAATTATGATTTAATATTCAAATTGGAAATAGTGAATATACTTTTCCCTATTGGGTATGGATTTTTATGGGGAATGTTTTTCACTGTTAAATTAGTTTAAAATTCATGAGACACTATGTGGTAGTTTTTTAGGATTCCTAAGATACTGAATATTTCCCACGGGGAATACATTATATTAGTTTTGTGTTTTGGAGTATATAATCCTTACGGGGATAAGCCTGGGTGTAGTTTTTATGATTTTCTTGGAGCATTGGATAATAATCGACACTCAAAATGATTAAATGGATTGTAATATGTAACATCATGTCTATAAAATCATTATGAGTTGCGTAATTTTGGGTGGTCGACGGGGGATTTTTCAATAAGAAAAAGATATATGTAATCTATATAGTTGATATAATAGTAGGTTGTTGTTTTGGTCAATTTCGGGGTGCTGGATGAGTTATCAAGTTGTGTTGAATTAGAATGTAATATAATTACTCTTGGAGGGAGACGTGGGATACATGAACCAGTAGATAATATTTTTTTCATCCAGTTGACGTATATATGATAATTAGATTATTATAATTAACATGATCTGAGGGTCTTTTATTGTTTTAGTTCTATTTTCAATGAGTGAATAATAATAGGTTGTACATAAATATGGGTGTGATTGTGTGTGGTATAATATATTTAGACCTAATATAAAAAAAACTTGATTGGTATGGGACTGACCATTTAACATTTCATTGTTTATTCATTTAATTAATATATTTTTTTATTTAGGTTTTCAATTGTTGTACCAAAATAATATTATGTGCTACGATCTATAGTGGTTTATGACCTGATCTATGTGTTCATGCTGTGTAAAAGACCCTAAAAGGACCATTGATATATAGGATTGAATGTTGGAGGGGGAAGTTTACCATGTGAATTCATCATGGAAAATATGGTTGGGACATATGGAGGGATGTTTTCATTGTTTATTCCAAGGAGTGGCATAGATCACATGGTAAATATTGGTCGTTGTAAGACATGTGACTCCATTATATTAAAAATTCTTTATCATCTATAGAAAAAATATTATGGAATGAATAATATTATTCAAGAAGGTGATTAAAACCATTGTTATTTTATTTAATTTTACTAAGACATTATTATTTTTGAAATCATTAAATAAAAAATTTATATGATAATTTTTTTTATTTTTATAAAAAAATCAATTTTTCAAAGAATGGTGGGAAATACCAAATTCATTGGAAAATATGATTTTCCATTCAAATATATAATATTTCCCATTTAATTTTAATTTTATTTACAAATATATTTACATTTTTTTAATAATAATAATCAAATTTATTTTATCAATATTGGAATAATGTATATTGGTCTTTGAAATCACATTTAGACATAAAAATGCATTTTTTGGAAAACTATATGATTCAAATTTTTAGATTAGAATAACCAAAAATTATTAATAATAGCATCATATTGTTTTGAACAAAATTAGAACCGTGGTGAATATTTATTTCATCAGTTAAAGATAATCTGGTTTAAAAGGGTTTCAATAAATATATAAAAAACAGTTATAATAATAAATCCTTCAAAAACATCATTGGATGGTTTTGATTTTCCATAACATTATAATATTTTATTTTATGTCATCTTGCTCTATTTTTGGGATTATGATATTAAAATAATTTATATCATTAAAAGATATTCATATATGAGGTATCCCTCATTTATAAATTAACGAAAAATATTTCACCTTCATCATGCATCAAGATCCTCATGGTTCTTCCAAAAATGAAAACTATAACTTTTTAACACCTCAAATCCATGTCAAAAAGATCATGGGTTATTCAAAAAACCACTAAAATAAGGAATTTTTTTTAAACCTGGGGATTTTTTTAAAATGATAAATGGTTATTATTTTAGAGTTTCATTTTATTTTCACTTCTACCAAATTAAATTATTCTATATAAATTATCATACTCTATAATTATTATATCAATAATTTTTTAATGTTATCGATTAGTTTTAATATAGAAAATCCATATGATTTTGTGAAATTTTAATTTTTTTTCATATAAATTTTCTTTTTTCAACATTTTGGGATTCACACAACTTTGAGTTTAGATTTCTTTACATACAACACATAGTTTATTGTGTGTTACATGAATCATCGATTTTAAACTAAATAATAGATAATATTAAAATTGTTGTGAAAAGGTCCATCAACATGCCCTCTCTGTATGTTTTGGGTGTGGTTTTCGTAGTTGACATAACCATATTACTGCTAATGAGTATGGTTGGTGTTTTCCGAAGAAATGTTTTTAAGATGTTATTCATAGAAGTTAATGGTATGAATAACATTGATGAAAATAGGAAACGGATGAGAACCACATACCCCAATTCATGGTGCGCATACCATGTTCTAGGAATTTTACATAGAGTGTCAGGAACTGTATCCCTGAGCTATTCAGAAAAATAAAATTTGTTCGTGGAGGAAGGTGGTGTGGTACATAGATGGATTGATGCTGGAGGAGGAAAATGAATGATTAGAACAAAAAAAATAAATGGAATTAAAATGAAAATTGATTCACAGGTGTCTTGCAGTTCAATGTGGTCTAAGGATTAGTATACAGGGATGTATTGAATGAAGATTTGGTAAATCTTTGTTTAGTATATTTTCCAGTTATATTTTCCTACATAAAATTTTTTAATCCCACCAATTACTATGATACTGAATATCATTAGAGAAAATATTTTTGTCCTTGATTTTGGAATTTTCTGAAGGTGGTTTGCAAGGAACAATTACATGAAAGACAATGTGGTTTGCGTGGACTAAATTCTCATGAGTGAGTTTGTGAGGAATCATAACACTTAAAGGAAGACATGGTATGTTGGGATAGAATCTGCGGTATTTGAGATTGATAATTCTGCAAGTGGTGTGTGGAGGGGGAGATCTGATACATGGAAGTGAAGAGAGTCTGTGAATAGAGAAAAATTCACAAACATATGGTAGTTTGTAGAGGTGATACAAAGGCATCAGGTACATGGGTAGTTAGCGAAGGAAATCCTTGGATGACAGATGGATCACATCTGTGACAATAGTACGCAAAGGTGGTGTTCCACATTCCTAACCTGGTTCGTAGTACTCAAGAGAGGATGGTGGTTCCTGATTTTCACGAGGTATCTTTAGAAATCTTCAAATCAATATGAGAATGTATTTTCCATTCCCATGAAATACTCAAGATGATGGAGTTCATCTACAGGAGAAAAGGGAACTTCAATAGAGAATCTACATGTAGTAGAAGATGTAGAGAATCAAAAAAATGATGGGACCTAAATGTCTCAAAATTGTGATTATCCTATAAGTCTATAAGCTTTGTATCGATTCCATTATAAGAGTAGTGAGTGTAGGAAGAGGAAGGTGGTGACTCTTTCTACTGGTAGTGAGCCAGAGAAAGTGGCATAGAGAGTGGACATTGGGGATGTAATGAGCTAACCCTAAACAATTTAAAGGAAATCAACATGAGCAAATAATATCTATCCCAAATAGTGTACTCATTATTTGAATTAATACTTAGTGAATTTGGTACATCGACACATTGTCATTGTATGATTGTGTGACATATCCCATTAAGGGTGAAGTAAGTAAAAATTGATGTGTCCTATGCATAATTTCATATATATTAATATATTTCTACTGGAGGAAGATAGTGCTGAGTTTTTTCTATCAATGGTAGAATCTTCTATTCTCTAATTCCCTGATTCACCCCACCCCCTCATAAAGTTTTTGAATGAGTCTATCTAACAATTTGTATCATAGAGAAATGTAGTAAGTCATTGTTTTTCATTCACGAAAAATAAATGGAGGTGGTCAATGGTAATGGTTTTCTGGTCATTGATGGGAATAATTTTCATCTATGTTAGTATCGAAGGCATCACTACTTCCGATCAGTATGGATGGATGCCTTCACAGTATCTATGCATAGAATATAAGATTATGTTGATAGTGGTTCTTTATCAAAATCTAAAGGATTGAAATTAGATACTAATGCTAAATGGATTAATTATTTTGGGGATCCCAATCAAATTAAATTTATATGAATTTTATTTCCTTTAAAAATCTCATACAATATGGGAAAATTTATTGACTATCAATAATGGTGATACAAATGTCTGAGAAACAAGTCAACAAGTTCTATGAAATATGTATGGGGATATCAAAATCAATCCCAATGAGTCTATTGATGCATTCTTTAATAAAATAAATATTATCGTGGAATACATGTGGGGTCTTGGAGAACTCATTGAAGAAGTGATGGTTGTGAAACATATCATGAGTAAACATCCAACGCGAAACAATCATAAATTTTCAGTATTGGAAGGGAAAGAACTAAAAGTTATAACACTAGATAACCTACACAGTACATTTGTATAATATGAAATGGGAAATTAGGATAATAATGATATATAAAAGGGAATGTCTGAGGAACTAGAATTCAAGGACATGAAGAATATCTCTGATTATGGTAGTTTTAAGGAGATCATTATGGATGATTTTAGGTCATTTCCCTTGGCTAATATGCAATAGGGAAAAGGGAATTTCAAAGGTAAAAATCCATTCATTTGCTTCTCATGTGGAAAGATATGTAATTTAGTAGGAAAATTTCCTAATATTATTGCATATGAAAATGATCAAAGTGATGAAATTCCCCAATTTATGTATTCATCAATTGAAAATTGGAGGAGAAGCACCCTGAAAAAGTTAATAAAAAAATGAATATGTTTGAAAATAGGATGAATGTTTAGAAGAAATTGAGGATGAATAGTTATTGGATAACATGGATCATAAAATAGACAACTTGGTAGAATTTTTTATAAATTTGTTAATATTGGAAGAATGTGACCATAACGAAAGATAAATTGAAGGAATTATTTATCATTATGCTCAATTTGACGCTTCCCTTGAAGAGGTGGATATTTTGACTGTTCAAACCAAGAATTCAAACAAAGTTGTTCTTTAAGAAAAAATCATTATGCAGCATCAGTTAGAAGAGTATTTGTTCTAAATTCATAAATTGAAAATATGCGGTATTCAATGCTGGAAAACTCAAAAAACAGTGGATGAGTTAAAATTGAAAATAAAGAACATAAAATATATATTTTTATTTTTATTAGAACTGGAAAGTAAAAAATTATTCATATAAAACAACTAGAAGAGGAATTCAACAGTCGGTGATGAAGAATTAATGATTATGAGATTATTATAACTCTTGGTTTGACATCAGGAAAGAAGATCATTCAGGCAACATGTAAGATGAGATTTCCCTAGAGTTTTCGATCATAATAGAATCAAAAATAAATTCTTAATAATAAGGTTGGCATGTGGCATGATCTTGAATAGAAAATATTTATTGTTCAAGTCAGACAACAATAACTCACTTAATGATAAAAAATTTACATGGGTATGAATCAGAATCAGAAGATTCAGAGAACTCATGGCACTAATAGTGGTGCATAATTTCTACATAATAATTCACCTCACATAAGGTGATGTTGTTGTGGTAATAAGGGATATTTTCAAAATGTATATTTCATATATAAAAGGTACCAAATATAACATTATCAATAGGGGTGGTCATGTAGAGATTAAAATTCAAGGTCATCATTTGATTGTCATTGTTTTAAATGTAAAGGACTCAAAAATATAGAAATATATAACATATCAATAACGTAGAGGAACGTGCCGATGAAGATTAATTTTTTTCATATGAAGAAAACAAATATATCTAAAAAAGAGTTGAAAATTAAAAATCCATTTTCAACTCTTTAGGTTGAAGGTAGACCATCATATACTAAGAATGATGAAGATTATAGTTCCTTATTTTATATGAATCCAAATACATTGGTAAAAAATAAAAGGGAATAGAAGGAAGTGGTTGCAAAAAAATTGATTCAATGCATCATATCACACTGTGATATGGATCACTGATATTTGATATACTTCCCATATGAAAAAAAATATGGATCTAATGACAGGAATCAGGTATGATAGAGAATGAATTTTATGATTTGGTATGCATGAGGGATTGAAAATTATTTGTTCAGGAAATTCCATGTTTGGAGGAAGATACATGGGACAAGATTATATATTGGTTGTTGAGGGGCTAAGTTAGAATTTACATAGATTTATTCAATTGTGTTACTCTAGACATGAAATAAGTTCATCCATGAAATTATGTATCCAAAATGAAAAATCTGGTGATGCTGAGTTGTAAGGAATGTGTATGAAAGGGAATCCTTACCACATATTTGGATATGATGATATGTGATTTCTGATCAAGGACGATGAAAACCAGCTATGGAATATGCAACTAGGGAACATAAATCAAGGTTCCATCAAATATCTGGTAAATATTAGGCATCTTGATATATCCTTAGAATATCATGTGATTGTACTAATACATTTAATGCATGTCAATAGAGAAATATCTTCTGAAATTCATATAATGAGAATGATAAAAAGTCAAAAAGACATCTTGAGTTGGTGCATATTGATGAATGAAGGACAATTTTTCTGAGGGCTATTGATGAGAGAAGATATTATGTTCTCTTTATTGTTGACTATTCTATAAGGGAATTTATTTCGATATTCACAAAAAATTATGATGTTTTCTCTTACATTACATGATATTGACACGATTGTGAAAAGAATTATTTTCATAATATCCAGAAAATTCAAACAGATAATGGAATAGTGTTCACAAATAGCCAATTCAAGGTTTATCATGAAAAACATGGGATTAGGCATTATGTTTTAGCATTAAAAATTCCACAGTAAAATAGGGTAGTTGAGTGAAGAAATTGGATTGTCAACAACATGGCTAGAAGAATTCTCATTGATAAATACCTTCCATGGAAATTGTGGAATGAATCGGTGATGATGAAATTATACACTACAAATATATCTGTATAGTGTTCAAAAAAGGATATGACACTATATGAGTTATAGTATAGGTAGAAGCCATCATTTATCTACATTTGACTATTAAGATGTAAATGATTTATTCTAAATAATGAGAAACATCGTAAATTTGAATCCCTTGAGGATGAAGTAATATTTATTAAATACTGAATGAAATGAAATTAATATAAATTATACAGTAAAAGGATTGAAATATACAGTAGAAATTAATGATGTAAATATAATAGAGAATGAATAGAATCTTCCAAAAATACATGATTAGTCATAGGAGGATAGTGATAAGGAGTAGACCAGGTTAGGAGATGCTCAATATCCATAGGTTGATTCAGAAGAAGACTTAGATGATGATGCCAAATTCTTGTCTTCTCTATTTTTACTGAGAAGAGCAGAAAGTTATAATAAAAACACAATTGGTGATCTCAAAGCTCCAACACAAACAAGGAGGATGTAGTCACTATAGTAAGCATCATACATATCACCACATGAGCCTAAATTCATTGATAAAGAAGTTTTATATGATAATTGGGTTCAAGAAATGAATTAAAAGCATGACCAAATTGAGAAGAATCAAAATTGAAAAATTCTGTCAAAGCTATAAGACAAAAATGTTATATGGAAAAAATGGGTCTTTCGAAAAAATGAACGCTGATGATGTTTTCATTTGAAACAATGCACTCCTGATGTGAAAATGTATCTCCAAGATAGTTATTGTAGTTGTTTATGAGACATTTTAACGTGTTTTAGTGATTGGTACAATCATATTATTCTTGTCCATAGCTATGAAATAAATGATCAATTTTTTCGAGATGGATGTAGTGTTAGTATTTTTAATGGATTTTTTGAACAGGAAGTATACATAGAGTTACTAGATGGATTTTTCATTCATGATGATTCTAACATAGTTTTTTGTCTGAAGAAGGAATTATGTGTCTTTATGTAAGAACTAAGAACAAGGTATTCTATGATTGATTAGTTTTTAAAGAAGCTCAGTTTCTAATCGTGGTAGATTTGATAACATTTTATACTACAATAATGATATTAGTAAAATGGTGATTGTTCTAGATTATATTGATGATATAATCATTGGTGAATTAGATAAATCCAAATGATGTATGTTTTATGAATACATGAAATGTAAGTTTGAAATGTCGATTATTGGTGATATAACATTTTTCCTTGGCTTATTGGTAACACAGGGATTAAATGAAACATTTATATATCAATGTAAATATTTCATGGTGGTTTTGAGAATGTTTGAAATGGATAATACCAATGATATGATAGCTCTGTTTGCCACCAGCCTGAAATTGTCACGAGATAAAAAAGGAAGTGCAGTAAATACCACAGAATATAGGAAATTCGTTGGATGTCTATTGTACATGATAGTGACTAGTAAATATGTTTTATGTTCCCCATCTCAAGAAGCAAGGTATCAAATAAATCCCAAGGTTAGCAAAAATATTGTAGTAAAATTAATTCTTCGGTATATCAAGGGAACAATAGATTTTTCCCTACTGTATAATAACAGACATCTACAGGAGTTATTGGGATATACCTATGCAGATTGGTCAGGTTTAGTAAAATATAGGAAATCCATATTAGGATGTGAATTTTGTGTTAGAATGTTTTGTATTTATTGTTTATACATGAAAAAATAATGCATTTCATTGAGAAATTAAAAAGATGAATACATTACTACTACTCAAGCTTGCACACAGATATTATGAATAATGCAGCAACATGAATATATGTTAATTGAGGTGAAATATCCAATCAAAATCCAATTATATAATTAAAGTGATATAAATCATATAGAAAATCAATTATATCACTCAATAAATAATAAAATTGAAATCAAATACCATTTCATCAAGGAGAATGTTGAGTAGGGGTTTTTATTGATTGAGTATGCGCCTATAGAGAAACAAGTTGTGGACATTCGAAACAAGGAATTACCAAAAGAAGTATTTGAAATGTATCGACTAGATTTTGGAGTCTAGTCGACGTCACGAACATGAAATAGTGTGTATGTGGGACCCACTCTCCCAAAGAAAACCATTATGTACTCTTCATGTTCATTGAAAAATGGAGAGAAGACGTGACTATTATATGGGATAAAAGTCATTGGGAGTAGTTGTTAATTCGAGTATCGGGATAAGGTAACTGAATATGAGACGATGCTATCAGAGGACCTATAACATAGGGGGAGTTTTAAATAAAACAATTATAGAATTTATTGATCAGTGATTTGATATGCTAGTGGTTGTGGTTCTTGATGAAAGCAGTTTTTTGATAAAAGTGTATTTGTATGGTATCAAAAATTAGTTACTGAAAATAAAGTTATTTATTTTGGAACATTTAATTGTACAATTTTTTCTCAGGTCTAGCAAGGATCATATTCAACTTGAATAAGTTTTGAGTAAATAAATGATCCTTATGTTAATCGCGTGATTAAAATGGTGGTTGAAATTAGAATGAGTTTTAATGAGCAATCAAATTGTGCAAAATTATTATGGGAACAGTTATCAAAAAACACATAGGGGGATATTGTTTTGAAAAAAATCCCTCAATGTGTCCTCTAGGTATGTTTTTATTTTTATTGTGTTTGTTGAGAGATCTAGATGAGAAAAAATTAGAATGGTTGTTGTTTTCCAATGACATGTTTTTTAGGATCCATAATTTACCAGTGTTTTCAAAATATTTGGGCCACAAAAAGAGATGTTTGATGTTGTTACATGATGAATTTCCTAATATGAGTAAAGATAATGTTGATAAATGATGAAAATTTGGAAAGGATGAGAACCATGTATCACAATTCATGGACCGCATACCATATTCCAGGAAGAGTAGAGGGAGTGGTGGGATCAGTACATCAGAGTAGTTCACCAAACAGGAAATAGTTCATTGTAGAAGGTGGTGAGGGACATGTATGGATTGATATTAGAGGTGGATATCCAACACTTAAGAACAAAGGCAGTATGATGACTGGATATGAAAAATGGTTAGCAGATGGCTTCTAGTTCACGGTGGTAGAAGGATCGTATACAGTGAAGGATGGATTGAAGATTTGGTAAATATTATATTTGAAGTTTTTCTGGGTATCATTGCCTATATAAGAATCACTAATCCCTTTTATTAATGTATGAAAAAAAATAATTTGAGATCATATATTTGTTCTGGGATTTCGTCAAATTTTGAAGGATGTTTGGAAGAAAGAATTCCCTGAAAGGTGATGTGGTTCGCACAAAAGGATTTCCTCTGAAAGAGTTTGTCCTGATTCAAAACTCATAAATGTAGAATCAGTACATAGAGGAGGAATATAAGGTATGGGAGAGAGAGAATTCCTCATGTTGTATTAGGAGGGGGAGCTCCGGTACATGAATGTGAAGACAATCCCTGAATATAGAATAGTTCACGTACAGAAGGAAGTTCACAGAGGCTGAATGAATGTAGTGGTACACGAGCAGTTTGGGAATGAATTTTGTGGCTAATGTGTGCTTCATAGTTGCAGAAATATTGCGTGGAGTATGTGTTCATCATAACAAACTAGGTACTCATTACACATGATAGGAATGTGATTCACTATTTGTACAAGAAATCTTGAGAAATCATCAAATCAGATCTTAAATCTATTTTCCAGTTCCTAGGTGTACTCAGGAAGGTGGACTTCATATACGGGTGAAAAAGGAACTTCACAGAGCATCTACCTATAGTTGAGGATGTAGATATTAATAAAAATTAAGGGTCTAAAATTTCTATAAATTGTTATAGTCCGACATGTAGATAAACAGCGTGTGGATTTCTTTGCAAGAGCCGTGATCATAAGAAGTAAAATTCTGTGACCATTTTCACCAGCTGCGATATAGAGAACGAGGCATCGGGAGTGAACCATAGGGATGAAAATACATGGCACTAAACTTTTTAAAGGCATTTCTTCTTGGTGTAGAATATATATCCCAAAAATTGTACTCATACATGTTTTTAAGGCATTGTTATTTTGGTACATTGAAACATTATCAATGTATTCTCCTTCGATGTTGACTACTGAGGATAAACCAATTAAAAATTGACATGTCTTGTGTAAGATTTCATATATATTGAAATATTACTACAGGAAGAATATAGAATTGATTTTTTTAACAAAGAAACATGATCCTAATGGGAGAATGTTTTCTTCTATCATAACTTAATTCACCACCACCCCTCAGCGTTTTCGACATAGTGGTTCTTACAAAAATATTATTTTTTTCAAATTATATTTATCTTCTGTACGTAATATAGGAGGTTATTAATATGTATAGCTATATTATAAAAATTTATGTTTTTATAATTTTATGGGAAATTAATTGTTTGGTGAATAGTTAATTATAAATTAAAACAAAACAAATTTCATAATTAAGGAAATATTTTTCCGAAAAATGTTTTTTATAAACAAAAACATGTTTTACCTAATTAAATTAAAAAAAATCACATTTGGTGAATTATTTTAATAAAAATTATATATTATATATGAAATAATGTTTTTAACATTCATAAAATTATTTTTCTAGAAAATAAGGAACAATAAATAAAATTTTATATTTAAAACAATATTTTTCTAAAAGTAGTTTTCCCCATATTGTGTGCAGACATTATGATTTTTTCCAATTTTATAAAATATAATTTAAAAATTAAAATTATTTTTTAGAAACATAATGTTAAAATTATCCTAGGGCAAATTTTTATAATTTTATGAGTTAGTTTTTTTGATGTATAGTAGAAATAATTGAATTTTATTTATCATTTTCTTTTATTTTAAAAAATTTAGAAACAAAAATGTATTTAATTTGTTTTAATAGATAAAATTATGTTAAATTTATATCCACTAATCAAATTTAGTTAATTTAAATAAATATGATAATATGTTTTTATTTCAAAACTATTATTAACATTTTAATATTTTATTTTTTCAAAACCTCTTTGTCTACAAGATTCTAGGGATAATTTTAAATTTTAGTTTTTCTTGCTATATTAAAAGAATCATTATGTATTTATTATATATTTTCAATAATAATTAATAACATTAATTTCATAATGAATAGAAAAAATAATAAAAATTATTTTCAGTGGTTTAAGTGAAATTTTTTATGGAGGGTTAATATAAAGTGAAAAGGGTAAAAAATGATCCAAAACTTGCCCAACAAAATTCAATGGACATTATATACCTGATATCATCTACACTATATTGTCGTATATTTGTATGAATTTTTCAGATGAAAATTTTAGGTGCACTATTTAATTTCCAAAAATTAAAACTGTGCCATAGACCTCACTTATTAATGTACACCCATCTCCTCCTCTCTTAATGTTACCAAAAGAAATTGGATGATATAATTACCGCCCAAATCACGTCATTAATATCATCCTTCCATCCTATGTTCCTTATTTTTGTGATAAATTAAAAAAATGATTCCTTTTTATAAAAACCCAAATAAGTTGTTCTATGTTGAGATACCTCCCCTATCCAATCATTTAATTTTATTTCTTTATCCACATCCATCAATTGTTATAAAAATGTTTTGATATTATAATAATATTATATTTAATAAAAGTAGAATATGTAATGATATGGTAATTAACTAAAATCATATCCAATTCCATCAAATGGGATATGAAATTATCAATCATGTGTAGATCAGATTGTCTCCTTTTGAACAGGTATTATTAATTTTACATTACCACCAATCACAGTTGTAAATTATAATGATTTTTTGTTTATATATGATATTAATGAAGTTATTATACTTTAGGAATCATTATATCACATGTTTCTTGTTAATTTTCATTTTATTAGAATATATTAATGTCTTTCATGTGTTTGTTATTATGTTCCCTCATGAACAAATGTTATTTATTCATGTTATATGTATAAGGTAACAAGGATGGGTTTAATTAACCTATGAGATATATATAATAAAAATTTATTCAAAATTTTAGTACTTTTTTTCCTTTCTTTATATATTTCCTTTCAGGAAATATAATCATAGTTCATGCATGCATACAACGTTATGTCTCCATAAATAGTGCTTTTCATTTTATTTCTCAATAATTTAAAAACCATTATAAATAGATTTATAATCATTATATATTATACTTATATGATTTGTATTATTTTATATTATTAAACAATGATCAATTTATCATTAACAAAAAAACATATCAAAACATAAATGAAAACAATGTATTTATTTCCCAAAATGTGAATTTCATTGTGAATTGTTAATATATTGGTAATAAAATGTCATAAATAAATGATATAAGGTATTATATATATAGTTATTTTTATGTAATAAATTTATAAGAATTATATATTTATTTTACCAGAAGTTCAAATTGGTAGAAAGGAAGTCAAAACATGTGGATTTGTATTTTCGTATCAATTTTATTTTATATGAGACACATGACTCAATCACCACGTTATTCATTAATTTAATGTATATTATTCAAATAAATTTCTATCATAACAAATCTATAGAATATTATATTATTTTAAATCTGAATTTTTTTCATGGGTTTTGTAGTAGAAAACTTGCAGTAGTTATAAGGGTTTTCTCAATGGTTTTCTCATTGTGTTATTAGTATTATTCTCCCACATGTGTGTGAGTGACATTTTCTTTCCCAAATAAGTATACTTGTATGATAACATTGAATATATAAAAATGTTTTCATGTTTATAGGGAGATTTCATGGATCATGTTGCACTTTAATTGTTTAGATGTTGGGGATGGTTGTTGGGTGGCATTATAGTTTTTTGTTGGTACTTATTTTTGAGATTTCATTATATTTATAGTAGTTTTACAATAAACAACCATGAAGAATGGGTAATGTTTTCTTTATATATTTGTGTATGGGAGTTTTCTGATCATGATACTTCTTATCTCTAAATCTTGGTTACTATAAAAATGATAATGCCTCTCAAATGTGTGTGAGTGACATTGGTTTTTCCAAACTAATTATACATGTATTCTCACCCTGCTTGTATAAAAAAATTTCATGTTTATAGGGAGATTTCATGTATCATGCTTCACTTTACATATTTTGATGTTGGGGATGGTCGTTGGGTGGCTTCATAGTTTTATTTTTTACTTATTTTGGTGTTTTCATTATATTTATAGTAGATTTACAATAATCAACCATGCAGAATGGGTAATGTCTTCTTTATATATTTTTGTATGGGAGTTTTATGATGATGATACATCTTATCTCAAAAACATGGTCACCATAAAAAGGATAATTCCTCCCATTATTGTTATATTTATATTAACATTGTTTGGGTCTCCACCTAGAGGCCTTTGGGAGGTGGGAATCAGGGGGTCACTATAACTCTTTCTTCTTGTGGAAGGAAGGTCACGTCATATTTTTATCCCATACCACATCTTACTGATGGAGGGTATTAACAGGGTATCAATAGTTCATATTTGAAAAATATTATTGGATTCCTTATGAAATAGATTTAGGAAAACATAGATTAGGACAAAAAAACTCATTTATTGGATTTGGTGATAAATATAAGTTACCATCATATTTTTTTTACATTGGATATTACGTGTTTTTTCGTAAATATACAACCCTGTAATGATACGACATGATTTTTTGGTTCAGGAACATACATTTGTGTAGTAATAACTCTATAAATGCTTAATTAAGATTAAACATGTCATCATCTGGTGCATGAAAAAAGGTCCTTAATATCATCATGGTTTGAAAACATATTGGATATGCATAGGAATATTCAAATTTTATTTACAAATCATTATGATGTATTTTAATAAATCCTGAAATTAAATGATCGTTGTTAAATTTATTTTTTCATACATTTAGGATCTTTGTAATTATGTAAATTTCCAAAAAAATGTTATTATATTCAAACCCTATATCAAGGAATGACCCATGATGAAATAAATTGTTGAAAAATTTATTGGTATTCTGTAATTATATTATATATTAATTTTTATTGATGGTATTTTGTTATAATGATAATGAAATATTTAATGATTCTTTTTTATATTATAATAAAAAATGTCTTCTTTAGCATTACAGTTATGAACACCACCATGTTTATGAGTTAATGATGGATCGTATGTTCATTTTATTAACACTTATTTTTCTGTTTTTATGTTATAGATGTCTACTATTATTGATGAAATTTTGGAGAAATTAATTGAATGTATATATTCAAGTGGATAATTTATTTGAGGAATAATTCCTTTTATTTTAATTGGAATAGATCATATTGAATTGATAAACATTTTGGTTATTATAAACATTAAATATGTTGTTACAATTGTAAAATAATATTGTTAGACTTTTGAAAAACGTTTCTATTTACAAAAACAATAAAAAGGTTATTTATTCGTTGATTTTATTTAGTTGATGACCATTATTTTTTGTATTTTATCTGAATTATATTAATTAGGTTTTAGAAAAATGAAAACATGTCTATTAGGTGAAAAAATATTGCATCCATGAAGGTAGTGAGGCATGGACCAATGATCGATTGATGAAAATAGTTTGGCCCCTCAAAATGGCCCATGTAATTTACATGATAATTTGTCATTACTTAAGCTGTTGGAAAAATTATATATTAATTGTGAACCGATGGATTTTCATTTTATTTTTAGAGATTAATTGATTGCATAACATAGTTTTTCAATATCGGATTTATAAAATATTTCATGGAATTTTGAAATGACTAGTCAGACTTTTATTAAAAATTGATCCATTAAAATTTAATTTAATTTTTATGGAATAAAAAACATTTCTGGATATTCACATTTTTTATTTATAGATGAATTATTAATTGATCAACTCCCAACTGTGGAATGAAATAGAATTTATGAATTTGAAACGTAGCATGTAATTATATTTACATATATAATTAGAAAACAAAAATACTTATCAACATATAAAAAAGGATTTTGAAACAAAATATTTCCCCTATTAGATCAATACTCGATGAATCATATGTTATTTAAGATCATTATTGATTTATTTTATTGGTTACCTTAATATTTCATTGATCATACATATGTTTTTTATCACTAACCTCTTTCACATTATATAATTATTTATTCTTTTATTATGTTTTCGTGTTTTGATTTACAAAATATGTTCTCCGACATGGAAAACTTATTTTGTAGTATTCCATAGGATATTTGTTCTTATTTTTATATCATATAAGTTGAAAATTTTCATAACACTTTTATGATATGGGTTTTTCCACAATGGTTTTAACAAATGTCAAAACCTAGATAACTGAGATATCATTAAATTCTAAGGATGGGATTTATTTAAGGTTTGGAGAATTTAACACCATGAAATCTTTAAATTTATAAACATTATTCAAAAGATTACGTTTAAAATTATTTAGTTTATAATGTGATACCTGAAACAATGTTTTTCATTAATAACATACATTACACACAATACTGAGTTTTAACAATGACAATATAATTTGGATATGATTATTTAATATGATAGATCTGGCCTATTTTTTGGATTTAGGAATATTAATATGACTATATAATAGCAGAATATATATATTGTCAAAAATTTTATTTGTTAAATATTATTGAAAAATAAAAAAATAATTTAAAATAAAAATAAATGTTTTTTAAAATAAGAATTTTTTTTTCTAAATGATATTTTAATCATGAATTGAAAATATAATTTAAAATATCAATATATTTTTTACAATTATAATTTCAAATATATAATCTAAATCTTAGTATGTTTAAAATCAAAATTCTATTAGGCTTATTGTTTTGTATTTTTTAATGAATAGTGAATAATAAATAATTTTAATAGAAAACATCATCTTAGATTTAGAAATACATAATGATAACTATTATATTTATGATTTTTGAAATAAAATTTGTTTCATTTTTTATCAATTAATTCATTTTATATCAATGAAATCATTTTCATAGTTATTTTATATTAAAAAATTGTAATCATTTGAACATGTTCTTATTAAAACCTAGTTTTCTTATCACATCATCAGTATAAATTGAAAATAAAATTTTCCCCTTCTGTGAATCAAATATGAAAAAATGGATTCAATATTTATAATAATAATTTAAAATTTAAAATATGGTTATTTTTTCAACATTTCTTAATAAAACCATTTGATATTTTTCCTCACTTTTTATTCAAGGTAATTTCATGTCACACAGTAAATTTTATATTCTCATAAATATAAATTATGTTTGATACTATTTTAAAGAAAATGAAATTTTATTTTAATCTTTGGTCGAAAATGTATTTTCATCCCAAAACAATGTTTTTAAAAAATTATTTTTATATGTTCTTTTAACCCCTTCAAAATGAATTATAAATGGTGTTTTTATCCCATTTAATTATTTTCATAATATTTTACAAGGAATCTTATATCGTTTTCAAAACAATACAGGTTTTTATTTTAACAACATAATGAAAGGAATCATCTTGTCATCATTTGATAATGAAACATTGATACACATTTTACTCTGAAATAAAATTATTTTTCATAAATTATATTTAATTAATGGAAATACCTTCTATAATGGAAATAATTTAATTAAATATTACATTAAATATTTACAAGGATATCTAAAAATAAAATATTTTTTTAATTACAATTTCAAATGAATAGATTAAAAAATTATTATTTATAAAATTATTTATTCAAATGAAAATGATATTATCAAAATGAATTTTTTTATTAATATCTTAGGGTTTCTATATTCATCCATTATAATGATTTATTATTATTATAATTGGTACACATTTTATTAATACCATTCATAATATTCATATCTAAGGTCATTATTTATTTTTGGATAAATAATGAATCTAAATTCAATTCTCAGATTCATATTTGGTGTCATTAGCTTTCCCATGAATTATTCACTACACTATTGGATGTTAAACTTTACCATCATATCGATATCAATTATCATTGATATTTTTTTCATTGAATTTATACCAATTTTTCAAATGGGTTTTACTTTTATGGTTATTTGGTTAACAAAGAACATATTGAAAAAAATTACCCATTACTCAATTTGGATTTTTAGTGAACATCTACATTGGTCATGAATAAAATTGATTATTCCATATATGATTAATAATTTGATATTTATTAAAATCGGTGAGTCCAATTATAGATATCCCTTTGATGGATCACTATATAATGAGACTAAATAAATTTTCCAGAACTAATGGAGTTTGTGACTATTACATATTAAACTAAATGGAGGATAGATCATGATAATAATTTAATTATTAATGTCTTCACCCAAATGAGATTTCCTACTTGGATCAGTTTTTCCAAATATGGTTTAAAATATCATGAATATTATTCTGGATGGAAAATGTATCATGTTATTGGGATACATAAAATCAAATAACAATGAATTTTTTACATTCATATTATGTAATAATTATATGTGATATTTATTGAGGATATTATATATATAAAAATTTCAATATAAATTTATTGAATAAATTTCTTGAAATTTCTGTTATCTGACATTCTATATTGATTCTGAATTATATTTTCATTACACCTATGTTAATTAAATTTCATGTTTGTTCATTTATTTTACATCCTATGTTTATTATGAATATTAGTTGATGGTAGAAAAAAATTTAGACACCCATCATGAGAATTATAGATCAATATTATATCATTTCATTTCCCATGGAAATCAGTATTTCTGTTAGAGTTAATATTCAGGAATATTGTTGAGGAAGAATTGTTATATTTGGAAGGAAAAAATATTTTTTTAACTTGCGTATTATATTGTAATATGGGAATCAAGAATGCATCTTTTTTTTACCAATAATACTATATTATTTGTTACATTAGGATTCAATTCCTTGTATATTATACCAATTTAATAAAAACTACATGGTATATATGTTTTTAGGGTTGGGGATTCAAAAAATTTGTTTTATACATATCAAAAATATAATGGATATTTTGGTAAACTATATTACAGTTCAGTTTGAATTGGTTTTCCATGTTTTGTAATCTATTAAAGTGAATAAATTAAAATAAATTTGTTGAATTGGTTTTTAAATATTTGTTTTAAATAATTCATTTTATAAATATTTCAATGTTATTCTTGTATAATTCATTGGTGTCACATTCTCCCAACCAAAAATAAATTGTTCCATCATAATGTTTTTGTGGTTACAAATTATGGATTTGATAATTGGAAATTTATTTGATGAAAAACAAATTTCATATGAGGGTGTGTAAAATCAATTATTAATAATAGATATAAGTAAATATGATAATCATATGAAATAAAATTGAATAATTATTCCATGTAGGTTTAAATTTGTGAAATGTAATGGCATGTAAACTGAATGAAATTGTAAATAATTATTAAGATCTATTGAGTCCAATAATCACAACAATGTTAATTATTCATATAATATTAAGTAACACAAATTCATAAATTGTTGTTTATTTAAAAGAAAATCTCATTCTTTATATATGAAGTCCATATTATATCATTTTTTCAATAAAAATTTACAAATATGTATGATTTTGATTAATATTTATGTATATAAGGAAATGTAATTACTTTATATATTTTTTAAAATAAATATTATATCATCTTTTTATTTTTCTTCAATAAATTATTAATTTTCTACTTACCACACAAAATTAATATCCTATTTTTTTAATCATAATGCACTAAATATCGCTTTTAATGTATCATAATATTGATAAAAAGGGCACAAAATTATTTCATTCTAAAAATATTTTCCAAAAAAATATTTCTATATTTTATTTGAATATAATTAATTAATATTTAAAAATAATGATTAACGTTACTCGTTAAAATTATTATTTATTCATCAAATTTTTAAAATTAATAACAACCATCTTGAACTGATCATCATTTTAGGGTAGTGGTAGGCATGAAACCCTTATTTTATTTTGGTTTTGTTTCCATGCCCTTCAGCCTTTAATATTCATAATGTGTTTCACATTTTAAAAAATTATACTAATAAAATTTATATCGTGTTCCCAAATTTTGATGAAACTTAATTAGTACATCATTAAATATAAGAGTGTACTTATTGGATTAAAATAACATTACACTTAATGTTAAAAAAATGTATTGGTGTTCTTCCTCAAATATGTTTACATATGCTAAACTAGTGGGTTATGTATCTAGAAATATTTTCCCAAGAAAATCCTAAATATTTTTAAAATCCCATTACATGATAAAATTTGTGCTTAAGAGATTAGAAATATGATATATCTGAAAATCATAACACATGTTGGTATCAATAACTGATTTCAAAATGAGGATGTACATGGTTCAAAAATTTTAGAATACACCAAATGACATATAATTCATTTAACCAAAATATCAATGGAAAAAAACTTCAGAAATTTATCTTATTTTTAAAGATTCATTAATTCTTAGATCATTTTATTTAATCATAATACCATACTTGATCTATTGGTATCCTTTATAAGAGTTCATTATCTTATATACATTCAATTATAACCACATTTAAGATAAATGAATGTTAAATAAATATATAAAATGGAATTTATTTCTTTCTAAATGAATCATCATTTTTCCACAAAAAAATCATTTCATTATTCCATTATTTTTTAAAAATAATGAATTTTTCCATTACTCTAATACACTTTATTTTCAATATCGGTCATCATAATTTGAACCTACTCAATTAATTTTTATCTTGTTTTAAAATAACATATAATTTGTTCTAATAAAATTGTGAACAATACAAATAATATCCACCAGGAGTGCCATATCATGGGAGTAATAAGGCACATTTTCATGTAATAGGTGATGATCATGTAAATCCCAATGTGTTATATTCATATTTATTTACTCTACGTAACTCTGATACAAAACAATGACATTATGTATTACCCAAATAAGTATGTATTACTAGAAAGAAACATAATCACTTCTCTAAAAAATATTTATATTGTTTACTTATACATATCATCAATTTGATTCATAATGTTATTATCCCTAAACTATGTTTTCAAAGATCTATTTCTGAAGGTTTCTACTAATCTGCTCTAATAAATATAGAAACAAGACAAAACCCATAATCTTATAATCGATGTCTTGATTTCATATATTGAAATATGTTATAGGTATTCAAATCTCAAAATACAAAATAGTTTAGTAGTATTAGTGACTTACAAACATATACGAGCCGCATATTATATTTGAATAAAAGATTAAAAATTATTTTCTTAATTTAACATCACTATTCCCTCTATCATATCCATTAATATCAATCAAAGTACACATCATTGATTCAAGGGAAATACGAGAAAATACGAGTGAGATCCAATTCTCATAAAGGGTTAAATATAATGGAATATATCAAGGGTAAATTATAATAAATTCTATATAATAGTAAATTAGTGAACAAAAATTTCATTTAATTAAAATAGATATAACGTTAGTATAAATAATAAAAAATTATCATGGTAAAATATTGAAAAAAATGATATTTAAAATATATATTGATGAGTGTAACTATATAAGGTTTGATAAATATTCAATGGTAAATAACCAAAACCTCAATACATTTAATAAAATATATATGAATTATATTATTTAAGATTGAATAAAAATTGGAAAATCACATGGATAATAAAAACTAAATTATTAAAGTAGTATACTATTAGTTAATTGATGACATCATATCTTTTACATTATTGAAAAACTATTATGAAAATTCAAACGATACAATGAAACTACTAGTAGAATCCTTATTAACACTATATCATTGATTCATATCATCATACTTATGATGAAACATATATATCTGTAATTCCAGGCCTCACACATCACTTCATGTCCAAATAACACCTCATATGTTGAAAAAATTAATTTAATTATTGAAAATTTTTCCTCATCACCAAATATATGTATTGAATAATGTGTAATTTGTTTTCCATATTTCCCTATATTGTTTGATAATTTCAAAAGTAAACACTAAATTTTTGATTGATATATAGTTTGTGAAATATACAATTCAATGACCTAATGAATATTAATTTATAAGAATTTAAATATTAAACATCATGAAAAAGTAGGTACTCATGTTAAATACATCAACAAGTTAGAATATACACCAAAATAATACTATAAGGTTTATATAAACAAATACACCTCAAGGGATAAAGCGATTTAGACAAAATTACTTTAAATGGACATGACATTGAGTTGAGTATAAATAAATTAATATATTATGAAAATAAAACCAAAAAGTTTAAAAAAAGTGGAACTAAAATAGATTTTAATAAAATATATTTACTAAAACAATATTATAATATCAGTGAAAATGACGATGTAATATATACCAATTAAACAAAATTTTGTTATGAAATTATTTATCATGGTGAGATTTTCGAGTAAAATCCAATTAGAAGAAATAATTAAAATTCAAAATCAAGATACTATTAAATATTATTGATTATTCATAATACATGTACATGGGTAAATATATGCATCATATTATATAATTTACATTTAAAATAGTATAATATTCCTTAATGATGGGAAATTGAGACGAAATATCATACCCTGCGTCCAACTCATCTTGTAAGTTCTTTATCCTCCTTAATAATATTATTATGTTGATTTTTTTACTTTATTAAGATAATTTTCAAGTTTATTAATTATATTATTTTAATAATTATTAGGTAATATATAGTTATATAGAAATTTTGTTTACATTGGTATTTTTTGAAAATATTTGTATTATGGGTCAAGAATAATTTTTTTGTGTATTAATCTCTAAATAGTTCAATATTTAAACATATACCAAATAATACTAATAAATTAATTATTATAATAATAAATTATTTACCTTTTAATACCTATTTATAATTATTATTTTTGGAAAATAAGTACGTTAGGACAAAAGAGATGGGAGGTTGTATGTTCTCATTAGTAACAATTCCATTTGTCAATGATCATGATGGAATGAGGTATGTAATAGTTTATCATTACAGAATTATAATAATATTATAAATACAATAATCATTCTCTAAATAATATTATATATTCAATCCATGTGGTGTGGTTGTGGAATTGTATTCACAACAAATTGGGGAGGGAGTTTTTCAAACGTACACGACTGACATAATAATTATCCAGTGAGTGAAAATGGATTAATTAAAATTTAATAATATGTTATAAGAATGAAAAAAAAACATAAATTTATATCATATTGAAATCATTTATGATGAATATATTCTTTAATTTAATCAATTTTACCATCAGAGAAAGCAGTTTATGAAAAATTAATCACATTTCGTTGTGAAGTGTTATCCTGACATACACATGACTAATGTTATCCTATCCCCTATGGATTGGAATAAAAAGAGATGAATATATTTTATAATGAATCTATATATATTATAATTTAATCAATATCTGATATGTACCTTATATCAGTAATCATATGTAATAATTTGTGATTTTGATGGAAAACTGTCACATCGGTACCTGAGGATGTAGTATGTCATACCAGAAGTCACACCCTAATATTTCATAGTTTGTTATCTCTTAAATGTAATTAAATAGTTTTCACTACACACAACACTGAGTTAAGAAGCACCCAAAATGCCAAACTAGCCACTAAAAAAGCATTTATGAATTGTTTTAACTGCATTTTGAATTTTTTATACTCCATATAATTTTAAAATCCGTATTATGTGTTTCATATAAATAATTTAACATAAATTTCAATTTTTCAAATAAAATATGTATTTTTCAAAAAAAAACAAATTTACCCCCTTTTAATGGCGAAGCCCTTTTAAATCTAATTGGTGACACATTTATATATTCAATTTGAAAAAATAAACTTCTTCATCAGAAGAAGGACATATAAAGTTAGTTTGGATAAATTATCGTTGTTTTTCCTCAAAACATTAATATTATGATGTATAGTGTGTGATACTAAATTTTAATTGAAAATAATGTTTTTAATCAAAACAATATATAGTATTAAATTATACATTTATATGGGTTTTTAGTATAATTTGATTGTATTTTTATCATTTATTCCAGTATTGGTCATTGGATGTAATTTCACATTTCAGTTAGTCATAAACACATATCAATCTTTTGATAGTTTTTACTTCTCAAAATCATAATTTCTAGTTTTGACAATAATAATTTATTATAAATCAATTAATGAAATTCATATTTTTTTTATTTGGAAAAATAGACCTCAATTATTAATCTAGAATATTAAAAATTAGATTTGGGTAAATTATTGGTATTTTCCTAAAAACATACAATTTTTGATGAATAGTGAAAAATAGTACGTTATTGTATATAACTGACGTTTTATTGAAAAATTATTTAGTTTTTATAAATGTATTTTATGAAAAAATAGATAAATAATACCTATATAAGATCCATGTAATTCATTAATATCATTTTATAAAAAAAATTGATGAATAAATGTCTATTCAACATTTTAATGTCTTTTACCCACCTTCTATGAACATTTGAAAATTTTGCATAAAATGTAATTTTACCACATTGGTGAATTTAATTTCAAAAATCCAACAGACAATGATGTCATCTATATGTAAAATGTTGTTCAATTCGATATAAATAATTAAGGTGAATATTAACTTTTGAATTTTATTTACACACATTTATAAGTAAATATGTTAATTAAAATTATATATGATATTATAATTACCCGAACACAAGTCCTAATTCTATCGGATAAGTTTTTTTTGACAAAAAAACGATTTTAGAATAAAATATGTTCCTCTTTGATCCACATAGATTATTTTAGAACATTTTTTGTAATTTAATTTAAAGATGAGTTAAAAGTGTTAAATTCAAATTTTAATAACTAAAACAAAATTAATACTGGGTCTTATATAAGATAAATTTGAAAATAAATATTCATTACAAATCTAAACTAATTTCGTACATACTAGTATTTTATTTATAATTTTCAGTCATTATATAAGTAAATGTATTTATTAGACAATGATGATGCAGTAATTAACTTATTAATGAATTACTAAAATAATTGATATTATAAATTATAAATAAATGTAAATTGAGATGTTTCAGGTACTAAATAAATTTTATATGTTAATATGACATGTTAACATTTATTAAAAAAAATTGAAGTGATAATGTTTTTATGACTTTCACAAAAATTATTTACCAAATAGAGTCAAAATGGACATTAATGAGTTGTTAAAACAATTACTATATTATTAAATGATATAATATTCCTAAAAATATATGTTTCATACAAAGGTCCTAGATAAGGTTACACATGACAACAATAAACCACTATGGGTTCTCTGGGAACTTTATAGTAGGTTTAAAAACATCTTATTATAATAATACTAGAATACATGGTAAAAGTTAAACTAAGTGTAATGTCTAAAAGATATGGTAAATATGGTGACCTAAACCTATCTAGAAAGTACTGGTTGAGAAATTATAGACCCATAAGAAATTAAACATTGAAAAAAAATCCACCTGAGGCCATTATAAACTGAATATTATTCTACAATAAAATAATATTTCATGTTTTTCTTAAAGTGACCCTCACCTCTTTTATAAAAGGGTACTTCCACTTCTAATAATATTACACCTGAAAATTCATTCGGCCTGGACAACCCCTGCAAAAATATCCTCTCAACAACCCTCAATTAAACTTATATGCATTACATTAATCAGAAATCCATACTATAGATCCCTTTTGATGAAACCAAAATGAAGCACCCGATGAAGATCTACTAATGTCATCACCTCTTTTAATGTTCTTTTCTTAATCCACATATTCTTTATTTTTTGATTCCAAAGAAAAATAATTAATCTAGTACCTTATAAATGCTATGATGTTGTTATAAATATGGTACAACTGTATTCATTATTCTATCCATTCTAAGAATTAAAAATTCTCCATACTTGGGTACATATGAATAACCGTCTCCACGCTGTGGTATAATTTGTTATTCAACACTTCATTATTTTAATAGGTATAATAATGAGTAAAACATATTTAAAATATAAATATATCATGTTAATGATTCTTTATATAAGATATTACATCGAACTACATATGATTTCACCACTAGAAGAATGATATTTTTACTCATGCGTACATACAGATTACCATCTCCATGAACATGTTAAGAATCATTATCCCGTCATAACAAATCCAGAATAATTTAAATTTTATGAATGAAAATAATTTTTAAAAAATTAATATAATTTTCTATATTAAAAAAATACATTCTATCAATAAAAAATATGGATAAATACTAATTTTTATAAAGGAAAACGAATCAGTTAACACCGAAAGCAATGATACTACTGAAATATTTCTACAAAGCAATATTAGAAGATCATATATGATATCATATTTATGTATGTGGTTCTTGTATTAATTAAATTAAAATATTTAATTATTATTCATGAATTTAATGAACCCAACACTAAGGAAAAGTACAAGGTAAGGGATAATTTTACTATATCTTTATTATTCGATGTTGTATTTACGAAATTATCTTCTTGGACTTCTTAATCATCCAATTTCTTGATTTATAAAAATTTATTTCAAATCTTATTTACTATTTAATAGTCAATAGGTTAACAACTTTTATACCCATGTTTGAAATTTTCTAAAATGTATGGAAAGTAATAATTCCCTCGAATTCCAAATATGGTACATTATTTCCTTCTCGACAAATTATGGCTATAATTTTTTTAACCTATATGGTGGGTGCAACTATTTTCCCTAGATATAAAACCACCAAAACCTCCTTTACATGCATTTAGATTATTTTCAAAATAAATGTTTTATTCAATAATTATTTTACTTTTAAATTATTTACAAATAGAATGAGATATTTCACTCAAATGGTTTTAATTTCATCTCTGTTAACATTCATTGATGGAGTTTACACAGGTTTTGAAGTGGATTTATTATGATACAATCTTCTATATTGAATTGAAGGTTTTGTGAAATTTTTTAATATGGATGTGTTATTTTTATACCATTCATGGTTTATGGTTAATGTAGTTGTTGGTCGGAGTGGATACTCAAGAGAGTGGTGAATTGTGTTCCAATTAAAAATTTATGTTTAAAAGATTCTATTAAAATCCCTCAAATTAAATAAGAAGATAATCGGTAGTGAATTTTTAAAACAATAAAGGTTCAGTTAGGTTCTGAAAAGATTTATTAGTTCTCAGTTAATCTAATCTGAAGATTAATTAACATTTGAAGCTATCCTAATGATTTATAGTACATACAAAAACTTTCTAGATTTACTATCAAAGAAACTTTAAAACAATTTTATATTTCAAAGTAATTAGCAACATAATATTCAATATAGGTTAAAATCAAAATAAGTAAGCACAACATTTTTATAAAAAGTGGTTCAGTTTAATGTCGGGACATAGTCCTCTCAAAAAAATTATATAAAATTTGATCCAAACCCTTGATCATGGAAAACAACAGTACAATGACTGTCCAGGTACAATGAACTCTACCATAGTTCTACGTGGGAAATCAAAACAACGGCACACTTGCTGCCCATGTCTTACTTGACCTCTACCACTATCTACAGTGGGATAAAAGAGAGGGTTATGGAGGGTTTGTGTGAGGATTTAGAAATCCTCCAGTTTTGTACAGGAGACATTTTGTGTATAAAATATGCAGAGTATGCACACTGCTCAAAATGAAAATGAAATAATCACTGAGAGAGTAGATATGATTTTTACAATTCTCTAGTGATGTGAAGTGAAACTATGGACTCCTTTGATTGATCAGGAATGATTCTGGGTCCTTCTCTGGTATTTTTCTGAAAAATAGATTGTCTTTTTCTTCATGTTCATTGTAGTTCTTCACACCTTGGATAAAGTTCATATTGTGTTCTCTTCTTGAATGAATGGCTTCGTGTATGTATACAATTTTTCAATAAGGATATAGACTTTATTTTTTGTGTGCATGCCCCACTTTTCAACACTCTTCCACCCTTATTTCACACTACTCTTGCACAACATTTTTCCTTCCTTTTATAGCATTCAGCTCCGACAATCGGAATGATTACCTTTTCATGGGTACTAGGTACGGTTCCTTGACATTCCAAAAACCCCCATTAATTAATTGCAGTTGCATTAAATTGAGAAAATATGATCATTATTATAATTTAAATAAGGCATAATATCTTAAGCAGCAGAGTTCTTGTAACTATCGAATTGTAACGATTACTCCTTCTATTGGTAGATCTTCTTGTATTGGTAGCTCTTTGTATCAGTAGATCTTTGTATCGACAGCTCTTTGTATCGGTATCTTTTTATATCAGTAGCTCTTTGTATCAGTAGCTCTTTATATCGGTATCTATTTTTTATCGGCAGCTCTTTATATTGGTAGTTCATTGTATCGTCTTCTCTTTTTATTGGTAGCTCTTTGTATTGGTGAACTTCATAGTGGTAGACTTGCTTATACCGATAGACTTACTCTAACTTTAGCTCTGGTGTAATGGTAGCTCGTATCGGAAGAATATTGTATCGGTAGTCTATGCATACCAGTAGCTCCTTTCTGTACTAGTGATTAAGTGCATACCAGTAGACTTATGCTCACTTGTCATCCTGTTCTATCGTTAGTTGTCTATATCAGTAGACTAGATCTATCAGTGACATGTGCATATCGATGGACTTATGCATACCCATAGCTCTGAATATCGGTGTCCTTTTCATATCGGTGACTATGTCTATCGGTAGACTAAGTACCGGTATTTCTGTATCATTAGCTTTGATCATATCAAATACACAACACTTATTTGTTCTATGAAAAACACACCCTGATTGAGTTAGAGTTATTTCAAAGTAGAATGAATAGTTATTAAGATATAAATGAACATTATTTGGGATTATCAACATATTAAAACATAAGTGAGATTTTCAAAACAGGTTAGGTCACCAATTTCCCCCTTTTTGATATTCACAACATAGTGAATAATAATCTCCAAATAATTACTAACATGTTAGAGGATTTAGTATAAAATGCAATGGTATTAGAGAAAACAAGAAAAACAAAGTACCAGACATATGTATCAGAGGAATTATTAAGAAAATCATCAGTGGGAATAATGAAATTTTCAAATGATTATTTGAAAAGCTAAAAGTATCAAAGGTAATATTATATTACTCATAAGATCATATTTTCAAGACATCTAATTTGGATCATTTTTCTCCCCCTTTGTCCTATAATATGATGCATATCAGATCTGTTCTCCCCCTTTGTGATTATCTAAAAGAAAGAAGAAAACATAGGGAAAAGTAATTGAATGATAAAAGATAATATGATCATTGTCATTCAATGGGGACAAAAAGAGACATAGGAATAAAAATAAATGAAACAAAAATGAATACATGGATTCCTATCTACAGGATTAACCATCAGTCAATCCACATCCTGGATATATACTTGAGATTTTCCTTTGGGATCCGAGGTAGACTCAGACTATGGAGATGTAGGTGGAGGCAAAAGAACACCAGAAATGATTAGATGAGGTTACGCTACATAAATTGTTCTTGGTCTGTAATGAGAGGCTCACTGAGTGGTCATAGAAGTAAGGCTTCAGATGGATTGGCCTGGAGTCATCTGAGTAGTAGAAGTAGTAGAGGCAGAGGCCTATAAAGCTATAGGTTCAATAATTGGCCTAGCATCGACATGTAATAAGGGAAACATAAGATTTATGAAATCCCTAATGATTCCTCCTCTTATCTCTATAGAAGAAATGAAGTCATTCTTGTTTTCCATAAATTGGTCCATGGTTGGAGTCAGTTCCCTTAGCTTGCTTACTTTCTATCTGAAGGCTTGAGATACTAGTGGCAGTTTCAAATTCCATAACAATTGTTTAAAGTGATTTTTGAGTTGATGGTTTGTATAATCACCTTGGAGATAATAATATACCTTGTATTTTACCTCTTTTTGAGAAGAAGAAGCTTCTCTCATATATTCTTGAACAATATTCATGATATCTCTTGTTGTATCTCTAGTAGAAGATACCACTTTGGTCAGATCAGATGAGTCCACAGAGCCACTGGATGATGTTGAACTGAACTCCTCCTTCATCACAGCTTGAATCTAATCTAAATCTATTGAAGTTATATAGTAAAGAGATCCAATATATAAGGTTACTTTTTCCTTGAAGTATTTGGTCAACCCACTTGTCACGACCCGTCCTCGGGGCCCGTGCTGTGACTACCCCAAGCCCGCCTTCCATAGGCCAGGGGATGGCGACTAGCACCAAAAAGTAAATCCCGGTAAAAATGGAAGGAATTGCCTTTGTAAAGTAAACAAACACCATAGAGAAAGCAAGAAGAATATGTAAACACTATGTAAAAACTGAGTACGACAGTGAGTGCGGAAATGTAAGTGGGACAGTACACAAACCCAAACTGAAAGTAAAGTACAATTGGAAGGGAAAACAATAACAGTAATTTAATGCCGCATCATCGAGCTGTCCACAGGAAATACCGCCTAAAATGTGGGTACAGATAGCCTCCACTGCTCCTCGGGTCCAGCCGACTGCTCTGAGTACATTCCGCCCAGTGGTCCACCTCCAGGTACCGTCCTACTCCGCAAGCCACAACCACGATCAGCGCTGTCCGTCGTCTGCAACCAACACAACATAGTGCGGGCATATCCCGTGTAGGGGTGAGTATAATCTACTCAGTAGGGACCCCGTAACCCCCGAAGGTCTCCCCAAATCCACAAAGGACAATCCACAAAGGAAAGATGCAATCATGAAGTAACATCCGAAACTGCTTAGGTATATGCCCATACATATACCAAAGTCATCAATTCTCGTTCAGCTCCAACATCTGAGCCCATGTAAAACCTAGTCCACACAGAATTGTAAAATGTAAATCCACACAGGATAGCACAACACAATTCACAAAGGAAAGAAAAACAGGATTCAGATCACACAGGTATACTTTTTCAAATGACGATAGAGATGATCAGATATATCCATAGATTCATCTATGTCATCGGACCCACAATGGATCAAAAGGTACTAGCCCCCGCAATGAACCACAAAGGATCTTCCCCACAATGGATCGATAGGTAACTAACCCCCGTAATGACCCATAAAATATCTGACCCACAATGGATCGATAGGTAACTAACCCCCACAAAGACCCACACAGGATCAGACCCACACAGGATCTGTAGGCGCTAGCTGACACAGAACCGCTGAGCGCTGACCCACACAGGATCAGACCCACATAGGATCGGTAGCACTGATCTACGTAGGATCATTGAGTTCAGTATTCTTCTCCATAGAATCCACTGAGGATCTTTGTATAGTCGTTTTTGTCGTGACAGTCGTAAACGCAGCCAGCTCTAGAGTTCCCACACACAGCAAGCTTGTTCGGGAGGGTCCTCTCTACGAGCCGAGAGACTGATACATCAACTGACACAAATTCCAGAGTTTATGTATCAAAAAGATCTGTATCGCCAACAGGAACTCAGCGTCGCATACAATACATCAATCGGACCCCCGGTCAGAGAGTTATTGGTTTTTTCGTTATAGGGGCCCGGTTGGTTTTCAAAAAAGAAGCAACCCGTCTGTACTCCACCTGTGTCCAAACCTAGGGTGGAGTAATCCAAAAGATCTGTATCACTAAGAGGAATGAAAAAAAGTCGACAGCACGTCAATCAGATGCCTGGAGCTCAAGTTATGAGTGTTTCCGCTCCGAGGGCACGGTTTGTTTAGTGTACGAACCAACTCGGCCGAACCCAAAGTATTTTGAAACCTTGAATGCGATATAATGAAACGCTTGCCTCAATCAAAGGATCTCATCGCAACTGACGGTGCGTCGATCGGAGGCCTGTAGCAAAAGTTATGGGTGTCCGACCGAAAGAGATTTGGTATTAAGGGGTTCGGGCTCGGTCCGACCCGGCACGATACCCCCAGGGTCAGCCCGAACTGGGTCCGGGTCCGGCCCGATTGGGCGCGGACCGGCCTGGCCCGACTTAAGTGTGGTGTGCTGGCCCAGCACTCGGCCAAACGGCCGAGCCGTTGAGGGGGGGCGGGCGCCTGCCCCCTGGCTTTATAACCGCGTCCCCTATTATGGGGGGCCGCTTGAGCTGGCTGTTGGGTGTTCATAACCCCCGGCCTTCCCTTTTCTAGCTGTCCCACTCTGGCCGGCTGGCTTCTTCCGCCACGGACCGACGACGGCCGGTCCCCCCCTGCTCCGACGCCGGTGGCCCGGAACCGGCCGCCGGTCACCCTGCTCTGCCGCGGCCCAGAACCGGCCGCGACCTTGGTTCGTCTAGCACGGCGTGATGGCGCCGCACCCCTCCGCCGTGGCCCCGCTCCTGCCACGGTGTCTTCTGGTTTCTCCGACGCAGCGCGACGACGTTTCTTCCTTGTTCGATTTCACGGCGCGGTGCGACGGCGCTGCGCATTCCTTCCTGCACGACCCCGCGCGGTGCGACGGCACCACGCCATTCTCATTCCAATCCACATTAGAATCAACAACATAGATATGGGAGGAGGATCGGCCGTGTTTGTGCAGTCTGGCCCCCATCTCGTTAATCGATAGCAATTGGTCATATTCCACGAAGAACGTCAAGGTAGTAATCAGGAACAAAATAAATAAATCCCCTACCTCGTCGAACAAGTTGGGTGAGGATTCGTCGCAGAGATAACCATCGCGGGAAGAGGCGTCGTGGAAGGAGATGTCACGGAAGGAGACATCGACCTCTGAGGAATCCGACGTTCTTCGCGTTCTTTGCATTCTTCGACGAAGAGGATGAAGAAACTCAAGTCTCCCTTAGCTTTTCTCCCAAATATCTCAAGGCAACAAGACTCCAACAAAAATTAAATAAGTCCCTTACTTATTTTATTAACATAACTAAGCATTTTAATTTTAAACATTCAAATTAAACTCACAAAATTAATAACTTGAGTAATCAAAATTAATGAAGGGTTATAGAAAGTTAGGGAATGTGAGAGGTTGGGTTCATGTAGGACCCAACACATTCATAACCTCCAAATGGAAGTTGGGTGGCTTTCCCCAACTTCCACCCAAATCTTAAACCACATAGAGTAAAATAAAAATTGTAGTTAAATTTTTATTTTAACTTACACAATTTTTTTATCTACTTCTCTCGTGAAATAACAACTCCGGAAAAGGTGTTCCTAAGAAATTACCGACGCTACGAATCCATTGGTGCCCTCAGAATTTGTTTCCGAGCACCGGTTCAAATGTTAGAAAATCCCGCCCGTTCGTTCACTGAACGTACCCAAGCTACACTTCAGTTAGAAATTCTGGGCACACAGGGCCTCAGAATCAAGTGCCGTCAGAAATTGCGTTATTGTAAAATCACAATGAAAATTAAGAAAAAAACTTCCTTGAATTTTACGGTTCTTTACATTACTCCCACCTCAGGGCTTTACGTCCTCGTAAAGATACATCAAAAACTAGGGAAACAAATGTGGGTACTAGGCACACATATGAGCCTCCCACTCCCAAGTGCCCTCCTAGAGATTCATGTGCTGCCATCTGATGCACACTAGAGGAATCAACCGTCCACATAGGACCTGCTCCTGTCGATCCTCGATCTCCACTGGGACCTCCGCAAAAGTTTCCCCAACATCAACGTCCAGCTCCCCACGGTCAATGATATGTGTCGGGTCGTGCATGTATCTCCTCGGTTGTGATACATGGAAGACGTCGTGCACCCGGTGCAGCTGAGGTGGTAGAGCCAGGCAATAAGCTACCTCGCCAATCCTGCTGAGGACCTGGAACAGTCCGATGACGCGTGGAGACAAATTTCCAACTCGACCAAATCTTTGTAATCCACGTCGAGGTGAGACATGCAAGAAGACATGGTCACCATCCTCAGACTCTAGTGGTCTCCGCCTCCTGTCAGCATAGGAATTCTACCAGCTCTGAGCTTTCCTCATCCACTCATGGATGACATGGAGCGTCTTTGTCATGGCCTGGACTATCTCTAGTCCCACAAGTGGTGACTCCCCAGGGTCTATCCAGCACAAAGGATATCTGTGAGGTCGGTCGTACAACGCCTCGTATGGTGTCATCCCGATGGTGGAGTGGTAGCTGTTGTTTTACGCAAACTCCACCAAGGGTAGGTGGTCCTCCAAGCTTGACCAAAGTCGAGAACACATGCGCGAAGCATGTCCTTGAGAGTCTGAATGGTCTTCTCCATCTAACCATCTATCTGAGGGAGAAAGGCAGTGCTCAGAAATATTTTCATCCCGAACGCCTCCTGCAACCCCTTCCAAATCCAGGAAGTAAAGAAAGAATCTCGATCGGAGACTATAAATGATGGCACACCGTGAAGCCGTACAATCTCCTGAACGTAGAGACGTCCCAAGATCTCCACTGAGCCCTGCTCTCTAATGGTTAAGAAGTGATCCGACTTGGTGATTCAGTCGACAATCACCCAAATGGAGTCATGACCTTTGGATGTGCGTGGAAGTCCAGTCAAGAAGTCCATAGATATCTCGTCCCACTTCCACTCCGGGACCTCCAAGGGTTGTACTAAGCCTGCTGGTACCTGGTGCTCTTCCTTCACCTGCTGGCAGGTGAGGCATTGAGAAACGAACTCTGCCACAACCTTCTTCATGCCCGGCCACCAGTGCTGTCATCTGAGGTCCTGGTACATCTTCACCATTCTGGGATGTACCGCCAAGGGAGTAGTTTGAAACTCTCTCAGCACCTCCACTTGTAATGCAACTGGTACCAATGTACATCCTCTGAAAAGGACGTTTTTCTCTGCTCCAAAGGAGATACCCTCAGGTGCCTGTCCTGAGTATATCTTCACATGCCGCATCTCACAGTCAGCGTCCCCACGCTGTGCCTCTCTAACCCGCTGCAGTAGTGGAGGGGTGACTGTGAGAGACTGAAGGAAGGCTGCTCCATCTCTATCCACAAAGGATATCTACAAAGCGGCTAGCTGCTCTGTCGCCTCCTCAAGTAGCTGAATGCCTGTCCTCCTGCTGAGAGCATCGGCTACTATGTTCCCCTTCCCAGGAGTATAGACTATCTCAATGTCATAGTCCTGTAGGAACTCAATCCGTCGTCGTTGTCTCAGGTTCAGGTCCTTCTGAGAGAAGATGTAACTGAGACTCTGATGGTCAGAAAAGACTATAAAGTGCTCGCCCATCAGGTAGTGTCACCATGTCTTCAGAGCGAAGACCACTGCTGCTAACTACAGGTCATGGGTAGCATAGTTCTGCTCATGAGGACTCAACTGACATGATCCATAGGCGATCACCACCCGCTCCTGCATCAGGACACATCCGAGTTCGTTCCCTGATGCATCACAGTAGACAACGTACCCTACTCCCTCCTCCGGCAACCTCAAGATAAGTGTGTTGGTCAATCTCTATCTCAGCTCCTGGAAGCTCTGCTGACATCTGTCTGAACACACAAAGGGTTTCCCTTTCTTCGTCAAAGATGAGAGTGGTGTCACAACCTTGGAGAAGTCTGGCACAAATCTCCGATAGTATCCAGCTAGTCCCAAGAAACTCCGCACCTCAGTCACGCTCCTGGGTGGCTCCCATGTTAGAACTACCTCGATCATTGCTGGGTCCACTAAAACTCCCACCTAAAAGATGACGTTCCCCAAGAAGTGGACCTCGCGTATCCAGAACTGACACTTCGAGAGCTTTCCATAAATCTGGTGCTCTCGGAATGTGTCTAGTACAACCCGCAAGTGGTAGGCATGCTCCTCCTCAGTCGTCGAGTATATCAAAATGTCGTCGATGAAGACCATGACAAATCGATCGAGGTATGGCTGAAAGATCATGTTCATGACGCCCATGAACACTGTCGGAGCATTGTTTATGCCGAATGGCATAACCAAGAACTCATAGTGTCCATACCAACATCTGATGGTCGTCTTCTACACGTCCTCATCCTGAACTCTGAGCTGACGATAGCCTGACCTGAGGTATATCTTTGAGAACCACTGTGCTCCCTTGAGCTGATCGAAGAGGTCATCAATCCTCGGTAGTGGATACTTTTTTCTCATTGTCACCTAGTTCAGGCGACGATAGTCGACACAAAGTCGCAAGCTCCCATCCGCCTTCTTGGTGAACAAAATAGGGGAAGCCCAGGGTGAAACACTGGGTCGGATGAAACCCTTGCCCTGCAAGTCCTCCAACTGTACCTGTAGCTCTCTAAGCTCAGTGGGGGCCATCCGATATGCTAGAGTCGATATTGGGGTTGTCCCTGGGTATAGGTCAATATAAAAGTCTACCTCTCTACGAGGAGGTAGACCAGGGATGTCGTTGGGAAAAACATCTGCATACTGATCCACCACTATAGGAAAACTAGGACTCTGCATGTCAACTACTCCTAGGATGAGGCTAGCCAACTGATGGGTGATGGTATGTCCTCTCCCCTGCGAGATTCCATCTTGTGTTGCAATGGTCCCCTTCTCGCCGGTGAAGGTGAACCTGCTCCCGTCGGTGCGTACAAATCGCACCTTGCGCCTAATACAGTCGATCTGAGTATGGACTGTAGAAAACCAATTCATTCCAAAGATGACGTCGTAAGGCCTCGACGCTGCTACAAGAAGATCCCAGCCGAATCTCTCGCCTCCTAGAGTAAGCTCACACTGCTGGAACCAGTTCATAATCGTCGAGTCTGCTCCTGTAGGAGTCTCTAGCCGTAAGGATCGATCCAACGGCTCTGTCAAAATCTCTGAGCCCCGAACAAGGGCATAGGCTATGAAAGAGTGAATATCTCTTATGTCTATAAGAACTGCCTCAAGATTGTAATAGACACAGATAATACCTCGAATCATATCGGGAACGCCGTGGTGGTAGGCCTCCGCTGCCTGGAGTTGTGCCTGTCTCTGCCCTCCAGCTCCTTATGGTCGGGGTGGACCTCCTGGTGGTGGTGGTGGTGGGGCCTCAAAGCGTCGCCCACCACCTGCTGCTCGGCCAGCTCCTCTGCCTCGTCCTCCTGATCCCTCCGGACCGCCACGGTCGACCCTCTACCTCTTCCTGGGTGGTCCCTCAACGGTCTGCTGCTTCTAGGCATGGCGGGTCGGGCAGTCACGAGGCAGGTGGCCCTGCCCACCGCATGAGTAGCACTGCCTGCCTCTCGAAAGACTACCTTCACGCTGTGTGCCCCGCACTATTTAGCCATTTTCCTGAGGTCATCTAGCTGAGGGTCTGGTCTATCTGGACCCATGACTCATTCGTCGACTGCTTGCTGCGGAATACTCTGCTACGTGCCGCCACGCGGTGGGTCTCGCCGCTGATGAAGGCTCAGCAAGAGAGCTCCCAATCAAAAGGGCTCTCTCCAGTACTTCTTCCTGGGTCGGAATGATGAGGGATATCAGTGATGCCCTGATCTCATGCCTCAATCCCAGCTCAAAGGTCCGGGACCGGAAGAATGTGTCTCATACCATGTTTGTCGAGTAGCGTGAGATATCGGTAAATCTTTCCGATTACTGGGTGACTGTCAAGATTCCCTGCTGCAGCTGAAGAAGCTACTGGATGTGCGCCGCATGGAGGGTGGCTGGGACAAACTCTGAGCAGAAGAGGCTCTCGAAGTCCGTCCAGATGAGAGATGCCTCATCGTGCACCTGGAGCATCAAGCTCCACCATCTTCCTGCTGCCGTGTGCAGTAGGATCGCTACGAGGATCACCATGAGGTCTGATGGTGTCCTCACTAACCTAAAAACTCTCACCACTGCCTCCAACCAGTCCCCGGATGCCTGGGGGTCCGTCCTCCCGCGGAACCTAGGTGGTCACTGGCGTTGGAACTCATGCAGTGCACTAGGGCGACGTGCATCGTCAGCGACTGGGGCTGGAATCATCGGTGGCTCGGCGGGTAGAGGTACCGCCGATGCCTCAGCTGTCAAAGTGTGCTGTACCGAGTCCTCGTCACTCAGTGGGCTGTCATCATGATCAACTTTCGGAACCTTTGCTGGCTGTCATCGTGGGGCCATCATGAAAAGGAAATAGGTGCTCCATGGTCAGAATAGTATACATGGGGAGCTGAAACAAAGTAATCACAAGGAAAACTTGAATCACACATGCAATCAATGTTTTCTTGCATTAAGTAGGAATTCAGAAGTCAGGATCCTGGTGTACGGATAAGTCGGCCGCCGCACCAACACTGGACTCCCTAGACTGATAACCACACCCAATACATTTAACACTATTGATTTGCATAGAACAAGATCAGAGTCCCAAGTTCTGTGGTAGAACTGAACTCCATTGATACCAATTTGTCACGACCCATCCTCGGGGCCCATGCTGTGACTACCCCATGCCCGCCATCCATAGGCCAGGGGTTGGCGACTAGAACCAAGGCATAAATCCAGGTAAAAAGGGAAGGCATAGCCTTTGAAAGGTAAACAAACAACACAGAGCAAGGAAGAAGAAGATGTAAACTCTATGTAAAAACTGAGTATGACAGTGAGTGCGGAAAAGTAAGTGGGCCAGTATACAAACCCAAACTGAAAGTAAAGTACAACTGGAAGGGAAAACAACAACTTTAATGTAAAGCTGCAACGTCGAGCTGTCCACTGTAAATCCCACCTGAAATATGGGTACAAATAGCCTCCACTGCTCCTCGAGTCCAGCCGACCGCTCCGAGTACGTTCCGACCAGTGGTCCACCTCCAGGTACCGTTCTGATCCGCAAGCCACAACCACGATCAGTGTTGTCCGTCGTTTGCAACCAACACAACGCAGTGCAGGAATATCCCATGCAGGGGTGAGTATAAGCTACTCACCAGGGATCCCGAGACCCCTGAATGTCTCCCAAAATCCACAAAGGATAATCCACAAAGGAAAGATGCAATCACGAAGTAACATCTGACACTGCTTAGGTATATGGCCATACATATACCTAAGTCATCAATTCTCGTTCGACTCCAACATCTGAGCCGAAGTACAACCCAGTCCACACAGGAAAGAAAAACTTAAATCCACATAGGATTGCACAACACGATCCACATAGGAATGCAAAACAGGATTCATCTCACACAAGTATACTTCTTCGAATGACTATAGAGATGATCAAATATATCCACAGATTCATCTAAGTTGTCGGTCCTACAAAGGATCGAAAGGTACTAACCCCCACAAAGACCCACAAAGGATCTGACCAACAAAGGATCGATAGGTAACTAACCCCCACAATGGCCCACAACGGATCGATAGGTAACTAACCCCCACAAAGACCCACACAGTATCGGACCCACACAGGATCTGTAGGCGCTGGATCACACAGAACCGCTGAGCGTTGACCCACACAGGATCGGCCTCACATAGGATCGGTAGCACTGATCAACATAGGATCGTTCAGTGCTATAGTCGTCACCATCTATCCCACTGAGGATCTCTGTACAGTCGTCTTCGTCGTCACAGTCGCAAATGCAGCCAGCTCTAGGGTTCTTGCACACAGCAAGCTCGTTCGGGAGGGTCCTCTCCACGAGCTGAGAGACTGATACATTAAATTACACAAGGTCCGGAATTGATGTATCCAAAAGTTCTGTATCACCAACAGAAACTCAGCGTCGCATACGACACGTCAATCGGACGCCTGGTCATAGAGTTATTGGATTTTTTGTTCCAGGGGCCCGGTTGGTTTTTAAAGCAAACCCAACCCGACCGTACTCCACCTGCGTCCAATCCTTGTGCAGAGTAAGCCAAAAGATCCATCTCACTATGAGGAATCTAACAAAGTCAATGACACGTCAATCGAACGTCTGAAGCTCATGTTATGAACGTTTCCGCTCTGAGGGCCCGGTTGGTTTCGTGTACGAACTAAATCGGCCTAACACAAAGCATTCAGAATCCTTGAGTGTGATATACCAAAACAACCTCCTCAATCCTAGGATCTCATCGCAACTGACGGTGTGTCGATCGGAGGACCGTAGCACAAGTTATGGGCGTCTGACTGGAAGAGATTCGGTATTAAGGGGTTCAGGCCCTATTTGACCCGGCCCGATACCCCCAGGGTCGGCCCGAACCGGGTTCGGGCCCGGCCTAGCCTGGGCGCGGCGCACTGGGCGCACTGTCCAGGCACTCATCCAAACAGTCGTGCCATTGAGGGGGGGGGGGGGGGGGCGCCTGCCCCCTGGCTTTGTAACCGCGGCCCCCATTGTGGGGGGGGGGGGCGCTTGAGCCGGCCGCCGGGGGTTTGAAACCCCCGGCCTTCCCTTGTCCGGCTGGCCCACTCCAGCTGGCCGGCTTCTGCAACCATGGACCGGCGATGGCCGGTCCTCCCCTGCTCCGATGCCGGTGGCCCGGAACCGGCCGCCGGTCACCCTTCTCCGCTGTGGTCCGGAACCGGACGTGGCCTTTCTTCGTCCGGCGCGGCGCGATGGCGCCTCGCCCCTCCGCCGCGGCCCCGCTCCGGCCGTGGTGTCTTCGGGTTTCTCCGACGTGGTGCGACGACGTCGTGTCCTTGTTCGATTTCATGGTGCAGCGCGACGGCGCCGTGCTTTCCTTGACGCACGACCCCACACAGTGCGACGACACCGCACCATTCTCGTTCCAATCCACATTAGAATCAACAACATAGATAAGGGAGGAGGATCGGCCGTGTTTGTGTGGTCCGGCCCCCCTCTCGTAAATCGATAGCAATTGGTCATATTATACAAAAAACGTCAAGGTAGTAATCATGAACAAAATAAATAAATCCCCTACCTCGTCGAACAAGTTGGGTGAGGATAGGTCGTGGAGATAACCGTCGTGGGTAGAGGCGTTGCGGAAGGAGACGTCGTAGAAGGAGATGTCGACCTCTGAGGAATCTGACGTTCTTCGTGTTCTTCGATGAAGAGGATGAAGAAACTGAAGTCTCCCTTAGCTTTTCTCTCAAAGCTCTCAAGGCAACAAGACTCCAACAAAAATTAAATAAGTCCCTTACTTATTTTTTTTAACATAACTAAGGATTTGAATTTTAATCATTCAAATTAAACTCACAAAATTAATAACTTGAGTTATCAAAATTAATACAGGGTTATGGAAGGTTAGGGAAGGTGAAGAGGTAGGGTTTGTGTGGGCCCCACCACCTTCATAACCTCCAAATGGATGTTGGGTGGTTTTTCCCAACTTCCACCCAAAGCATAAACCCCTCAGAGTAAAATAAAAATTGTAGTTAAATTTTTATTTTTACTTCCACAATTTTTTTAATCAACTTCTCTCGTGAAAACGCAACTCCGAAAAAGGTGTTCCTAAGAAATTACCGGCGCTGTGAATCCTTTGGTTCCCTCAAAATTCGATTCCAAGAAACGGTTCAAAATATAGAAAATCCCGCTCGTTCGTTCAGTGAACGTACCCGAGCTAAACTTCGATTAGAAATTCCGGGCACAACGGGCCTCAGAATCAAGTGCCGTTAGAAACTGCATTCATGTAAAACCCCAAAGAAAATTAAGAAAAATATTTCCTTGAATTTTAAGGGTCTTTATACCACTGAAAAGATTTTTCACATGATAATCTTGGGTTCTTACATGATCTTTCATGGAGGTTTTGAATCCCTCAAATACTGATTTCATCTGGTTCACAACACTTTTGACATAATCTATTTCTTTGTCTACTGGGGATTTAGAACTAATATAAGATTATAAAGAGATAACATATTTCTATAGAATTTCAAAATTCTCCGTCTAGATACTTGACTCTGACAAGCCTTGATTTCATCCATCATCTGTGACACAGAGGTTTAAATATTGCTACATAGAGAGATTTTAAAAGATTTTTCCATATTTCTTATCTCTTCAACAAATCTGTGCATTAACTCGGCAAAAGAAGCACCAAAGGAATCTTTTATCTCATCCTTTAATGATTCATGATCAGCCCTGGTGATCATATTTTCAGGAACAACTACAAGTTCTCTCTCAGACAAAATACCGGCCACTGAGTCAGTCATAATTGATTGAATTGATGATACCAGTGAACTTTCAATTCTTCTGACTTCTTCAACAAAACTCACTTTAAGTTTTGACTTCAACATATTCAGATAACCACTTTTGACCACATATTCAGATAACAACTCATACTAATAATCATAACTGAGTATTGGTCTATTGAGGGGTGCCTCATTATTAGAATCGTGATAATCAAATCCACAATCTACAAAACCTGGGTCTTCTTCCCAATCCTCATTTTCATTAGCTACTGAGACAGTGCCAAGCCTAGTTGGATGATCCCCCTCAACTGGTGCATGCTCCTTTATAACAACAGCATTCTCAGCAGGTCTTTATTCTTCAGAAGAATCCTCTACAATCAACTCTATCTCTATAACATCAAGAGGATCTTATTGATTAGGCATAGGTCCTTCCATGTCACCCATTACATCCTTAACAGGAACTACTGAGCTTCCAATCAATGGACTCTGACTTGAGCATACAGAAGAAGAGGCTTCAGTTCCATTCTCTCTTTCTTCTTCTTCATTCTCAGGGGATGGCTGGTCTTCCTCAGGTGTTTCTTCTTCTAATAAAGTTTCCTTTCCTGATGATATAAATTCAGCAATAAGACTTTGGGGAAATTCCAGATCTCTTCCATGAGCTATAGAAGTCTCCTCTTCATCAGTATCATCAATGTATTTAGGTTCTTCTTCATTATGTCCTAGACCTAGATCCATCATATCATTAGGACTAGAGCTATGATCCACATGATTATACTTATCATACAGATTCTCATCATCACTAACCCATTCTCTCTTCCATGGATTCCAATTGATCTTCATGTACTTAAATATTGTGATTTTGATACAGAAGTTGTTCTATAACACCATTGTCTCATCATGAGACTCAGATACTCTTTTAACCTTGATTATAACCGAGATCAACTTGGCAACGAATAAGGCATTTTTTTTATTTTTCTCTAATCATATTATGTATTTAAGTCATCAACAACCTTCATAAATTCAACTTCACACCATGCCTCTGTAAATGAAGCATGAAAATATCTTGGAATTTCATATTTGAAAAATCCCCTCTCCTTGGACATGGAACATGCAGTAAAAACTTGAAGAGAAGTATGTTTTTCCATTAATTTCCACAGCCACTACCTTTATAGGTGTGTGATCTCCTATTAATTCTTCCAAGGAATTTTCTTACTTAATGATGATTCTTTTAGGTGGTGAAGATTTAGATAAATAACCAAATTCTCCTTCATGTGGTACCATCAGGCATTCAGCCCACTCAATAGATGAAAAAGTTATTTCCTTATTATTTATAAAAGAAATCATTCGGCACCCAGCATCTAATTTCTCAAAAAATGAAAACTCATAGTACTGTTTCACTAGATTTGTATAGTAGGGGCCATTGTTGTTCAAGAACCATTCTATCCATTTCTGATCTTCCAAAACATCCATAACTAAAGAATCACTAGACATCAGCCTTTATGAACCCAGTTCCTTCTCAACTACTATCTTTTTCTGAGTGAGATATGGGTTCATAGTTATCCTTACATCACTTCCACCTCTAGACTCAACTTTGAGTCTCTTTTCATTTGGCGCATCTTCCTTTGCGCTGACCAAAGGTATCTTCACCATTTCCATTGTTCGAATCACGATACTTAGGGTTTGAGAGATGGTTTGAGAGATAAAACATCAAGGTAAAGGGCTTGAGGTGGATTGAAAGAGGATTAAAACATGTTTTTTATCATTTAAGATTAACAATATAAATAAATAAAACAAAATAAGTAAAATATAAACAATATAAATTCTGGAGGCTAAAACATAAGTTTAAAACATCGCATACTAATGGTGGGGTATATAGATGAGAATTCCTAACAGTGAGGTTTATCTATCAGTGAGGTCCACTAACGGTGAGGTCCATACCAGTGAGGTCTATACCGGTGAGGTATCTAATGGTGATGTTTCTAACGGTGAGGTTTATAACGGGGATGTTTCAATCAGCGAGGTTTCTAATGGTGAGATTTCAACCAGTGAGGTGTCTAACGTTGAGGTTTCTAACAGTGAGGTTTCTAATGGTGAGGTTTCTAACAGTGAGGTTTCTAACAGTGAGATTTAAACATCCCCAACTCATGTCTACTGTAACTTAACCGATCAGGACTTAAAGGTTTGGTGAAAATTTCAGCTAATTGATGTTCAATACCTATAAACACAAGATAAATATCACCTTTTGAAAAATGATCTCTCATGAAATTGGGCTTTACATAATTTTTTTTGGTCCTAGAGTGAGACATAGGATTCTTAGAGATATTAATTGCACTAGTGTGATCACAGTTTATTGAAACATATCCAAAGTAATATCCATAGTCCAAAAGAGTATATTTCATCCATACAATTTTGCATAACAACTACCAGTATCTATATACTCGGCTTTAGTAGAGGACAAAGAAACAAAATTATGTTTCATACTACACCATGATACTATAGACTTACCGAGAAAATGACATGTTCCAGAAGTGATTTTTCTATCTATCATGCAACCAGAAAAGTCAGCATCTGAATAACTCAATAATTCAGAAGATTTTCATTTTGGGTAAAACTAACCAAAATTTTCAGTATCATTAAGATATTTTAAATTTTTTTAACATCATGCAAATGAGATTCTTTAGGATTAGATTCAAATCCTGCATACATGAAAACACTAAACATAATTTCTTTTTGACTAGCAGCAAGGTAAAGTAAGCTTCCAATCATACCTCTGCAGTTGGTATGATCCACTAGATTTCCCATTTCATCACCATCCAACTTAGAGACAGTACTCATAGGTGTATCACTTAACTTAATGTTATCCAGACGAAAAGGTTTTAAAAGATCCTTTTTATATTTACTTCGATTAAAAATATTACCATTTTCATTTTGAAAAACTTGAAATCCAAGAAAATATTTGAGTTCTCCCATTAAACTCATTTCAATTTCATTTTGAAAACTCATTGAAAAGTTAGTACACAAATAATTATTAGAAGATCTCAAAATATTATCATCACCATAGATTTGTACAATCAAAACTTCTTTAGAAATAATTTTAATAAAAAGAGTTGGGTCAACAATCCCTTTATTAAAACCATTTCAAATAAGAAAATTACTAAGTCTATCATACCAAGCTCGTGGAGATTGTTTCAGACCATATAAAGCTTTTGAAAATTTGAAAACAGGATTTGGAGAATGAGGATTTGTAAATCCAGGTTTTTGTTCAACAAAAAAACCTTCAATTATAAAACCATTTATAAAATTACTTTTATCATATATTTGATATAACATGTAATTCAGATGAGCATAATATGTAAGTAGAATCTTTATAAATTCAAATCTAGCTACAGGTGAAATGGTTTCCTCATAGTATATTCCTTCCTCTTGACTACAATCTTTTGAAACTATCCTAGCATTTTTTCCAACTATATTTCCAGACTCATCAACTTTGTTTCTAAAAACCCATTTAGTTCATATAGTCAATGTTTTCTTAGGTCTGTCAACTAATTCCCATATTTTGTTTCATTCAAATTTATTTAATTCTTCTTGAATATCCATTACCCATTATTCATCAATGATTTCATCATTGATATTTTTAGGTTCTAACTGTGAATAAAAGGCTTGATTTTTAACGTGGTTTCTTAGAGAAACTCTAGTATGTGTCCCTCTTTAAAGATTACCAACAATAACTTCTAAAAGATGATTCTTTTGAATCCTAGTAGATCTAATAAAGGTTTGACTAGAAATTTCAGGTTCAACTATAGGTTCTTATTCAATAGAGGCAGGTTCTGGAATGTTTCTTGAACTTGATGTCTTTACAACAGGGTCACTATTTTTTTTATTATGGTCCAGAATAGACAAGTCTTCTTTATGACTTTCAAGAGAAGGTTTAGGTTCTTATAGATTCGTTTCATCAAATTTGATGTGAACAGATTCTTCTACACATTTGGTTATTTTTTTGAAGACTCTATAGGCTTTCCTAGTAATTGAATATACATGAAAAATTCCTTCATCACTCTTAGAATCAAACTTTTCAAGATTATTGTTTGTATTTAGAATAAAAACATTGCATCCAAAAACTCTGAAATAATTAACCTTAGATTTCCTATGGTTCAACTACTCATAAGGGGTCTTCTTTAGAACCGGTCTACTCAAGACACTATTAATAATAAAACATGGTGTATTTACAACTTCAACCCAAAAAAAATTTGGTAGCTCATACTCATTAAACATATTTCTTGAAATCTCTTGAAGGGTTTTGTTTCTTCTTTCTACTAAACCATTCTACTGAGGTGTTCTAGGGGAAGAAAAGTTATGATTATAGCCATTGTGTGAGCAATAAGATTCAAACTCATGATTTTCAAACTCACGACCACGATCAATTCTCATGGATTTAATCATAAGTCCACTAAGGTTTTATATAGACTTTGAATACTTAATAAAGTAAGAACAAAAATAACTTTTGTGAGCTAAAAAGTATACCCAAGTATATCTAGAAAATTCATCTATTAAGACATTGACATAGTGCTTACCATTTAAACTAGAAACTCTAGAAGGTCCAAACAAGTCCATCTGATCCAACTTGAGAGGTTGAGAATTTGAAACATCATTCTTTGATTTAAAAGAAACAATGTGTTGCTTCCCCTTTTGACAGGGATTACAAACATTGTTAGTTGGGAATTCATGTTTAGGTAGGTCTCTGACTAATTTTTTCCAAGTCATTTTTCTCTGTGAATAAACATTTTAGTGTCCTAATATTCTGTTACATAGCCACGATTCATTGTGATAAGCATTTAAACAAGTAATGTTTTGTTAAGATAAATAATTTAAATCAACTGCATAAATATTTTCATTTATCAAAGAAGAAAATACTAATATCTTTTTAAAATTAAAAACATTACAGGAATCATTTTTATATTTAACATTGAAACCATCATCACAAAATTTTGAAATAAAGAACAGATTATATTTTAGTCTTCCATCAAATAAAACATTGGAAATTAAAACTGAATCAGTGTTACCAATCTGGCCTAGGCCGATGATTTTTCATTAATAATTATCACCAATGGTGACATGGCATCCATCAAAATTGATTAATCTTTTGAATCATGAGTAATCCCCAGTCATATGCCTTGAACATCCATTTTCAAAATACCATATCTTATTATAGGAACTCTTCAAACAAGTTTCTTACAAAACAGTTTTAGATGGAATATGATTTCAGTACCTAGAATCTCTTGGATCCAAATAGGTTAGAAAACAAAGCTTTAGGTACCCAAATTTGACTTATGGGTCTCAAATAATTTACAGATTCTAAAGATTTTTAAAGATATACATTATTTGATTTATAAATATGTGAGTAACTCTTTCAACCATAGGAATTTCCAGAACTAGAACTAGCAGCATTCTGTCCCGATTTAGAAATAAGTCTTCTTTTAGTAAATTGTCTCTGTCCAGAATGATATCCTATTCCAGTGGTATATTATGGTGCCACTTATTTTCCTGTAATGTGAGTAATTTAATCATTTACATTTGTGAATTTTTCTATGTCCTTCATTAATTTCTCATTAGAAAATTTCAGTTTTGTATTTTCCTTCAGCAATTGAGCATTCTTATCCTTTAATACATCAACTACAGATTTTACAGAGCTGGGTAGAGCATGCTATTTCTTAAAGGTCTAATACTTGTCCTTCGATTCATTACAGGTTTCTTCAAGCATATTACAATTATCAAATAATTCTTCATAGGACATATTTTTATAATCAGAATGAGAATCAAATCCAGATTAATAATAATTTAATGCAAGGGTATCCAGTGTTACCTAATATGTGTTTTTCATAAAACACATGTTAGTTATTTCATCTTTTTCATCCTGAGTAGAATCAGAATCAATAGAACTATCCTCTGAAGCACTCCAGGTTTCTTTCATAGCTTTCTTAAACTTATCATCCTTGTAGTCATATTTCTTTTTGAACTTCAACATTGGACAGTTTTCTTTTACATGTCCTTTCCTTTTGCATTCATAGCATACAATTTCATCAGTTTTATCAGGCTTCTTCCAATACTTCTTCCAATGAACTTTGTTGTCATATTTTCCTTTTTAGTTTTATTATCTAAATATTTTCCTCTTACTGTAGAACATCTTGAATATCTTGTCTATCTGATCCATCTCAACATCACTGGTAGAAATTGAACTTTCACTTGTTGAGATTTCAGTAGGTATGTGAACATTCTTCTCGCCCTTGCACTTTGAAGCAGATTTCTTGAAGGCTACTGACTTCTTACTTTGTTCATCATCTTCTTCCTTATTCACTTTGAGTTCTTCTTCATATATCATAAGATTACCAACTAATTCCTTAGCGGGAAATGTACCAATATCACATGATTCTCTAATTGAAAATTATGTTCCCCTCCACTTTTCTGGTAGAAATCTTAGTATTCTCATGATTTTCTCCTTTGTAGGAACAACTTTTCCATGTGATTTCATAGTGTTGAAAATCTCATTGAACCCGAGATATATATCAGAAATATGTTCATCAGACTTCATTTTAAAATTATAATTTTTTATTATTATATGTGTTTAGTCTCATTTCTTTGACATTGGTTTTTCCCTCATGGGAAATAGAAAAAGTTTCCCAGATTTCATATGCAGTTTTACAAGAAAATATGTGATTAAATTCTTCATCTCCTAATGAAAAATACTGGGTATTCATTTCTTTACCATTATTATTGTTAGTTGTCTTAGTAGGTTCATCCCAAGTAGTTCTAACATTCTCTGGAATCTTATATTGAGTTTCTATAGTCGTCTAGATATCAAATCTCATACACTCTAAATGATTTTTCATTTTACGCATCCACTGGGAATAATGTGTATCATTAAATAAAGGAGGCATGTTTGTTGCATTACCTTCTAATCTATTTTATATAGTTAGATTTTAGAAAATATATTTAAAGAGGTAAAATATAAAACTAACAGAAATTTATGATCTTAAAGATACAACTAAAACCACATTTTAAAAACATAGTGTTTGGAAATCCATTAATCAATAAATAAACCACGTATACCAAATGTTGGTCAAAGTGGATACTCAAGAGGGGGGTGAATTGAGTTCCAATTAAAATTTTTTTGTTTAAAATATTCTATTAAAATCACCCAAATTTAATAACATGATAATATGTAGTGAATTTTTAAAACTATTAAGGGTCAGTTAGGTTCTCAAAAGATTGATTAGTTCTCAGTTAATATAATCTAAAGATTAATTAACTTTTGAAGCTAACCTAATGCTTTAATGTACATACAAAAACTTTCTAGATTAACTATAAAAAAATATAAAACAATTTTATATTTCAATGTATGTATCAGCGGATTATTCAATATAGGTTAAAATCAAAAGAACTAAGAACTACAGTTATAAAACAAGATGATCAGTCTCAAGCAGAGACATAGTCCTCTAAAACACTTTATATAAATTTTGATCCACAACCTGGATTAGGATAAACAATAGTACAAAGACTATCCGGGTACTCAAACCTCTACCATAGTTTTATTTGGGAAAACAAAACAACAGCACAATGGTTACCCATGACTTACTTGACCTCTACCACTATCCACAGTGGGATACAATAGAGGGTTATGGAGGGTTTTATTGAGGAATTATAAATCCTCTAGTTTAGTACAAGAGAGAGTGTGTGTATAAAATATACAGAGTCTGCACACTGCTCAAAAAATAAATTAATACTCATTGAGAGAGTATATATGAGTTTTAGAATTCTCTAGTGATGGGAAGTGCAGCTCTGGACTCTTTTGATTGATCAGGAATGCTTCTGAGTCCTTCTCTTGTTTTTGGCTGAAAAACATAGGGTTGTTTTCATCAATTTTGTTGTAGTTCTTCTCTCCTTGGCCAATGTTCAGCTAGTGTTCTCCTCTAGAATGAATGGCTTCATGTGTGTCTATTGTTCTTCCAGAATTGATTTAGCCTCTATTTTCTGTGTGTATTCACCACTTTTCAACACTCTTCAACCCTTATTTCGCACTACTCTTGCACGACATTTGTCCTTCATTTTATAGCATTCATCTCTGAAAATGGGAATGATTAACATCTCATGGGTACTAGGTATGGTTTCCTAACATGCCAACAACCCACATTAATTAATGGCAGTTGCATTAAATACAGAAAATATGGCCATTAGTATAATTTCAATTTGGCATAAATGCTTAAGCAGTTGAGTGCTTGTAACTGTCGACTTGTAACGGTTACTCCATCTCCCGGTAGCTCTACTTGTATAGGTAGCTCTTTTTTTCGGAAGCTCATTGTATATGTATCTCTTTGTATCACTAGATCATTCTATCAGAATCTCTTTGTATCAGTATCTCTTTATATCGGTAGCTATTTTGTATCGGTAGCACATTATATCGGTAGCTCTTTATATCAGTAACTCTTTGTATAGGTAGCTCTTTGTATTGGTGAACATCATAGAAGTACACTTTCTTATACCAGTACACATACTCTAATGGTAGCTATGGTGTAACGATATCTCATAATAGTAGACTTTGGTATCGGTAGCCTGTGCATACCGGTAGCTATGTCATGTACTACTGATTATGTGCGTACTGGTAGACTTATGCTCACTGGTCGGTTTGTTCTATTGGTAGTTTTCTGTATCAGTAGACTGGAACTATCAGTGAAATGTGCTTACCGGTGGAATTATTCATACCAGTAGCTCTGTATATCGGTGACCTTTTTTTATCAGTGACTATTTCTATAGGTAGACTACGTACTGATAGGTCTGTATCAGTAGCATTGAGCATATCAAAGACTTAACACTTATCTTTTCTATGAAAAACACATCCGGATTGAGTTATAGTTATTTAAAAATAGAATTTATAGTAATTAATATATCAATAAACATTATTTGGGATTATCAACATATTAAAACATTAGTGAGATTATCAAAATAGGTGAGGTCAATAGTAATGGCATTTCTTATGCTAGTTTTAATACAAAATTTTATGTTATTTTTCAACCTTTTCATATTAGCATTGCATTGGACAAAGTAAGTGATAAGTGGAGACATCTATAACTCCATGATGCATCGGTGGGTCTCATGAGAAAAACTATTGTCTTGGCACAAGGAATTGACGACATTTTATTTTTAGTCTTGGAATGAGGCCTTAATTATGTGGTTATGATATCTGACATTATGAATTCCATCATTATGAAATTAGCTATTGATATTACTTGTGATTATTCGACTACTAGAATATCGAAGTGAATATGTAAATGAAATTATTCAATTTATCACTTCCATATTATTCTAATGATTCTATTTAAATGTCTTGTGTTTTTGTCTTATACATTTAATAAAATGTTATTCTTATTTTTGATAGTTTCTTCTATATTATTATCCTTACTGAGTATTTGAACTCACCACATTCTTATGTTTTCTTTTTTAAAATATGTGAAGAAGTATATTATGATTAACATGCAGGGATAGACTAAAATATAAGAGTCTATTAAAAGGATACACAATGTTGTTTTTTTATTTAATGATGAAATGTAAAACTTATGTATGTATCAAGTACTTACAAGGAAACAAAACTAATAGTAATTTTGTGACTTGAGAACTTGTGATCATGCCAATGTGATGTAAAAATGCAATTAATATTGGTAACTAGGGTCGAGGAGTTACCATTGATAGCATAGGGATTTTAGTAAAAATAATTTTGTATAGATTTAGAAAAACTATGATTAGGAAACATTACCATAGTATAGGTTTGGATAAATAGTATAACAGAATTTCCTAGAATTTTGGTAATGTTGAGATTTTTTGATTTTTCAAAACAATACATCCTTGTCTGGATATGAGAAGATAGCGGAGGCTCTAGAAAAGATGTACCTAGGATTATAATCAATGACAAGGTGTTTTGTGCTTGAACTGGGGTATCCTAGTACAAGTCAACAGGCCTTGATGCACTATTTGTTACAACACTCCTGGGGGATATGTTTAGGATAATTCACATTTTCATTACAGGGCACTATGAAGGATTTATGAGTTAAAAATTTCTCAAAGAATTTTTTTTATGATTATGGATTATATTCATAAATAGTTCAATTTATGTTAGGTATTTTACATATCTAATATTATGTATTTCTATTCATAAACTAACATATTGTATGAAATTGTTTAGAAATTGTGACTAGTTGAAGGAATGGAAAATGTATCAGTGCACATAATTAATGTAGGTATTTCCCTAATAGTCAAGATAATTATTGTGGAGCTAGTGATGAAACTGATGCTGAATAGATTATAAACATTACGGGACAACATACAAAGGTTATGAATTATAATGATAATCGTACAGAGCAACCTAATCCAAAACGCGGAGGGTCAATGTTATAATGATTCATGAGGTTACAACCACAAATATTAAATGTTACTACAAATTCATTTGTAGCTGTGTAATAGATATGTTCATTAGGAAAATTATTTCATTATTTGGGGAGTAGAAAAAGTAAAAACTATTCATGGTAGTTTATTGACTCACAGTAGATAAAGATTAATGGTGGTCATTAATTCAAAAAACAGAGGATGATGAAGAAGTATCAAATATTTAATAGAGGGATTTTAAGGAGCTATTCTATGAGAAATAAATTCCTCCTGACCATCATGTCGATATAGAATAAAAATATCTAATTCTATGGAAAAAACATGGATGCTAATGTTGAAAATTATGAGGATAACATTTGTGGTTACCAATACAAACAATAGATTATATAAATAACCCAATGAGTAATACCGATCGATTATTTTATGGGTTAAAACCATTTCCCCATATAAAATTATCTCACTATCATTCACATTATATGAAGATAAAGTATAATGTTGTATCACGACAGAAAACGAATTCTCAACATCTTATGAATTTAAAGCAATCTAGGAGAAGAAGACATATGTTGGACACTCTGGAAATGGATATAAGGGGATGAAGGGAAAGTAAAATTTCCATAATTTAGAAAATGAGGGAGGAAACACCCGGATACATGCCTGAATGGAATGATAGTTTCTTACAAGTGTGGTGAAAGAGGACTCCAAGATTGTTATTACAAGGGTAATAAATGGGATTCAATTGTATAATGATTCATCAATAAGGAGTCAGGACACTACGTTAATCAATGTACCAATCATTAGTGTATACCAAAAAACATTCAATTGGATAGTAATTAATTTATTATACTATCGCAGATGATGAGGAATAGTTACTATTTATATATTTTTATAAATGAATTATTTCATTTGTGTGTTGTAACAACAATGTATTGGTTATTTTAATTATGAAAATTAATAAGGATTTTACTGAGGTACTATTTCAATGGGGATTTGTTATTAAATGGCACTATGATAGGGACTAAACACCAAGTTAATTTTTTTTCTAAATACATGGTCGACGGAAATATAATACTTAATTTGGTCCTGAAAATGGGGTAGTGATTATGGAATAAGAGATGGTTGATATGGATAAATTATATTGGATATTCCTGACTACCTAGGAACTGATTAATTATTTTACTATTCTATCATTCCTGGAGTATTAAATTTTTTTGGATATAAAGAATATATCTTGTATTCTATAAGGAATAATGGAGAATCAATGTATTCAATAGGTTTTTCTGATAATTAATGGTGTTACCATGTTTTAAGTGAATACACGATGAAGGAACTCATATGTAAATATGTGGAAAATAGATATCTTCATTATGTTAATGTGAACTTCCTTATAATAATTTGGATAATGAGTTTAGTCTCGAGTATTATGTATATGTCTTTATATTAGAATGGATTAATATGTACATTAGATTCTATGTTTTAATATTAAAACATTTCATTAGAATATTTTTGTATTTTTTAATAAAATTGACATTCTCGAAGATCAGTCGACAACCTGTCGCATCCAGCAAGGCCGTGAGAATTGAACCCACAAATGATATGTGATAAGGTTGAATCACATAACAATGGAATATATGATGTATTGGTATTAATTATGTAGTTTTTTAAATGATCTGAAAAATGAATTTTAAATATATATTTTTGAAACCCTATAGAATTAGGACAAATGGAATATTTTTTTTGTGTTCTCTTATCTTTTGGGGTGAAAGATGATTTTTCAGTAGAAATTAGTTAAAATATGGAAATACACTTTTCATGTATTGTTTTTCTTATTATATGATGAAATTAATTCATAATCATTAGAGAAAGTATATTAAAACCATAATTGTGTTATCCTAATAGCTTATGTTTTGATGAACAAATAAATTTTAATTCATTATTGATTGATGGATTTGAGGCCCTCAATTTTAAATTTATTGTTCAGTTGTTTTTGATTTATGACCTCAATCACTCCCTATAAATATTGTTTCCCTCCTATTATTTTTCTTAAATTGCTACAACTATTCTCTTGTTCCAAATCCTATTTTTTGGTGAATTTTTCATTTCTCTTTCCCTCTTATTATGACTAAAATTTATTAACACTATTCTCGTTGTGGGTTTTCCACCGATGTATTTTCTTTTATAAACTTTTATTTTCAATGAACAATTTCAAATTGTGATGAAGAAATTTATTGAAGTGGGGGATAATGTAACCACCCCCCAGATTTCATAGTACGTTATCTCTTTAAAATAATTCAATAGTTTTTGCTACATGCAACTCCGAGTTTGAATGCAACAAGACATACAAAAATATTCATTCAAAAAGTAGTTATGAATATAATTAACTTAAATTTTAATTTTTTATACTCCATATAATATTAACATCCATATGAGTTTTTTCTTAGTCAATATATAAGAACACGTTCAATTTTCTAGATGATATAAGTATTTATTTTAAAAAGTAATTTTAAAACCATTTAATGGAAAAGCCTTTTTAAAACAAATATTAGACAATTTTATATATTAAATTTTTAAAAATAATTATTTTCTTTATAATCGGTTCATAAAAAATTAGTTTGGAATTTTTTTTTGTTTTAATGGTAATATTCATATTTTGAGGAATATTGAAAGATACAAAATTTTAATAGAAAACAACATTTTTATCAAAATAATTAATATTGTTAAATAATATATATGAATGGTTTTGAAGTATAATTAGATTATATTTTTATCATATAATCCAATATTTGTCATTGGATGAAATTTCATAATTAAATTAGATGAAAACACATATCAATCTTTTGACAATTTATACTTCTAAAAAACATACATTCATGTTTGACCACAAAAATTTGATTTTAACTTAATTAATTAAACTAATATATTTGGAATTTTTTAAAATACATGTCAGTTTTGAATTTTCAATATCAAAATTATATTTTTGGTATTTTTGGTATTTTTCTGAAAACAGACAATTTTTGGTGAATATTGAAAAAATGTATTATTCTTTAAAACTGGATCTTTATTTAAATATGCATTTTTTTAATTTAAATTTATTTAAAGTCAAAATAGATACATAATACCTATATAGGAAAATTAAATTCATTATTGTTTTTTTATAATAAAATTCGATGTATAATGTTTTATTGATCTTATTAACGTCTTTTATCCACCTTCTAGGCTCATTTGTAATTTCCATGATTTTCTTTTTTCTGATTCTATAAATTTAAATTCAAAAATCAGATAGAAATGGTTGAAATTAGAAAAAAAAATATGATTTATAATTATTAAAATAATATTTTGGGAATATTAACTTTTGAATTTAATTTACCACGGTTAAAAGTAAATAGGGTAATTAAAATGTATAACTTATATTACAGTTACCCTAAAATGTCCTAATTCTATTGGATAATTTTTTTACCAAACATGACCTTATAAATTCCATATTATCATCTTTTATTGACAGAGAATATATTAGAACATTAATTATTATTTTATTTTAATAAGAGTTAAAAGTTTTAAATTCAATGTATACAAACTAAAACCAAATTAATATAGTGTTATCCATTAGATAAATGTGACTATTAATATACATTATAATTAACAAAATATTTCCTAAATAATTTTATTTTATTTATAAATTTTTTATATTAAATAATTAATTTTTTTTTGACACAATCAAGAGGCAGTAATTACCTAATTACTAAAATATAAATATAATTGATATTGAAAATATCCAAATAAATATAAATTGAGTCTTTTGATGCATTTCACAAATTTTATTGGATAATATGACATGATATGGTTGATTAATATTTCTTTTGTATGTGATAATATTTTTAGGACTTTTACAAAAACAAAATGTCAAATAGTGTCAAAATTGAATGAAACAGGTTTTTTAAAAAAATATTGCATTATTAAATGATGTAATATTAATAAAAATATAAGGTTTGGAAAAAGTACATAAATAAGGTGATATATGTCAATGATGAACCTCTTGAGGTGCTATTTTATTTTTATATTATTTTTAATAACCATTTATAATAATAATACAAGAATACATGGTAAAAGATAATATATTAAACTAAGAGATGAATATAAATGATAAAGTTAATATGATTACATAAACCTATCTAAAACCTATTTTGTGAATGATTTTAGACTCATACCCCTGTGATAATCGAAATAAATCCACTTGGAGCCATTATAAATATAATAATATTTTATAGTTAAATAATATTTCACATTTTTTTAATGTGACCCACACCTCTCTTATAAAAGGCTACTTCCCCTTCTTTTAATTTCACACCTCAAAAGCCTTTTGGATCTGCCAAAACCTACTCAAATATCCTCCCAAATGCCCTCAAATAACCCCACATGGATAAATTTTGTCATAATTCCAACCCAAGATCCCTTTTCATCAAAAAAAATAATCACTTGAAGAAAAGGAAATAATTTCATTACCAATTTCAATGTTTGTTTCTTCTTCCGCTACCACTTTAATTATTTTTTCTATAACAAAGTAATAAATATAGTACCAAAAACATACTGTGATGTTATTATAAATATGGAAGAACAATATTCATTATTCTATCTATCCTGTGAATGAAAATGAAATCATACATATCTATTTACGGCTTAATGTCTCCACATCGTGGTGTAGTTTGTTATTCAACACATCATTATTCGGATGCGTATAATAATTAGAATAACTGATTTATATAATAAATATAACATGTTAATGATTCCTTATATATTATATATCATCCAATTATATACAATATTACCAAAAGTATAATGTTATTATCTTTAATGCGTACTGACAGATTTCCATCTACACGAACACGATATGATTCATTTCTACATCGTAACTATTCTAGATTAATTTTCAGTTTATGATTAAAAATAATTTTTATGAACATAATTTCATTATTTATATGAATAAAATAAATTATATCTATTAAAAAAATGTCTTACATTACAAATCACATAAAGGAAAACAAATCAGTTAACACTCGAAACAATGATACTACTAAAATATTATAAACAAAGTAATATTAAAAGATCATATATGATATCATATTTATATATGTGTTTATTTTATAAAATAATAACAATGATATAACTATAATATATGAGGTTAATCTACCCTTTACTAATTAAAATTTCATGGTATGGGTTACTTGTAGAATATCATTATTATCCGAGGTTTTTTATGAAAGTATCTACTTTGACCTCTTTATCATCCACATCTGTGTTTCTTAAAAATGTATATCAAATTATTATTACTATTTACTATAAAATGGGATGATGTATTTTTTACCCTTTTTTTATAATTTTTTTGATTTAAATGTTTCCATCACATTCAATATAATATACATTATGACCATTTGAAAAATTTAGGAAATAATATTTTTTTTTCTTATACGTCAGGTTTGGCTATTTTCAACCATTATAACTCATTCAAAAATTCAATTATATATTTAAAAGAATATTTTCAAGAAAAATGTTTTCTATTACAATTATCTGTCTTTTACATGATTTCAAAATATGAAGATATATTTTTGTGAAATTGTTATAATTTTATCTATGTCAACATCCTTTGATGGATTTTACACTTGTTGGAAGTTTATTTATTATGATACAACATTCCATATTATATTGATTTTTTGTGATATTTTCTTCTTTTTTTAGGTTATTTTTATACCATTCATAGTTTGTGGTTAATTTATTAACATTTCTTAATCTAGTTTTAATATGAATGATTATGTTTTGTTTCAACCATTTCATATGAGGAATGAATTGGACTCTATAAGTAACAGGTGGAGCCTAATATTTCTCATCGATGCATCGATATGTTTCACGAGACCAAATTGTGTCATGGAATAATTCCTTGAATTTTTTTTTGTAGTTTTGGAAAGAGGCATTCCCTTTAAGGTAATGGTGTCTGAAATTCTATATTCAATTAGTAAGAAATTATCTATTGATATTACAAGTGATTATTATACCAGTAAAATATTCTTGTGAATAATTACATGGAATTATTTGATTTAACATTGACAAATTATTATTATTATTATGTTTAAAATTATTTTTTGCCTAATAAATTTCTATACCTGTTTATCATTATTTATGATAGATTATGCTATATTTTTATCCTTACTGAGCATCTGAGCTCACCCCTATCATTTGTTTTCACTTTCCCATGATGTGAAAAAGTATATTATGATTAACCTATAGAAATAGTCCAATGTATATAAGTGTGTTCAAAGGGGGAAAATGGTTTATTTTTATTTCATGATGTAATGTAAAACTTATTAATGTATCTCATACATCCAAGGGTACTAATATAATAATTCTTCTATGACTTGATCACTTGTGATCATGCCAATGTTTTGTATTAATGCTCTGACTCTAGATAACTAGGGTTATTGTGTTACACATTAGATCAATATAGTTGATTCCCATTTTTGAGAAGATATGATCATTAAAATTTAATATATATATATATATATACAATTGCAAATTAATATAATTCTATATGGATGGAAGATGAATAAAAACAAAATGCATAATAAGTAATTTTACCTATTTTCAGACAACCACTTTTAAATTATACACAATTTTATATAAAAAAATTTCTTATTTGATTAGAGTCTTTATTTATTTTCAATTTTTTATGTATTTTCTGTACTAAATGGTTTTGAAGGTGTGGTTTATATGGGATAAGTGGTTGGCTTTTATAAGATAGGTTAGTGGAAGAACTTTATGTGTTTAAAATAAAAATTTTACCAATGTTATTCATTTATCTACAGTGTTAAAAAAGGATTATTAATGGTACAAAAACTTGATAATTTCGATATATCAATATAATATATATTTTTGAGAATTTTTTTTCATTATAATCATTATCAATTTTGTTTAACACTGGGTAACTCCTTTTTACCATAATCACCGTAATTAATTTTTAATCATTTTATTATTACTATTGATTAGAAACGATGTGGATAATATATTTTAATTATAAATAACAAATATTTTCAAACAAATCATATCATTTAAGTGGTATAATTTAATTTTAAATAACATCCGTAGACGCCATAAAAACACAATACCAATGAAAATATTATCAAATGTATAGAAAGATTTAATAATAAAATTTTATATAAAACCGATTCAAATGATCTAAATTATTACAATTATATTATATATTATATAATTTTTCTATAAAATATGATTATAATATAATATAATTTTTTAATTTATTTAAATGAAAATGAATATTTTAAAAAAATAATTATCTTTAACTATTCATTGAAACATAACGTATCTCCATAAAATCCCAAAAACATATATTCTGTTATTTTTATATGATTTTTTTTTAATTGATGTTAATTATATAAAAATGAAACTTCAATAATTCATAAAAATTATTTTTCAATTATTTTTTCAATGCACAACTAAACCATTATTTTCATAAAATATATTTTCATCAAAATAATATGTTTTTCTAAAAAATTATTATAATTTTATTTCAAATAAATATATTACTAACTAATTTGAAATTAAATATGTGAAAAAATTATGTCTTTTAATTTGTTTACATTAATTCAAAACTGCTAATGAAAAAACCAAATACAAAATTATTTAATATATTCATCATCATTTAAATCATGGTTTCATTTTCAGGAAGCTATCCTTGAGATTATATTCAATGAAATACACTTCCTGGTGTTTATAAGTTAATTAATTTTTTTACATACAAGATATCAAATACAAGTTATTTCAATGAGAATTATTCGGCGTTATATAATTCCAAAGTTAATATTAATAAAAATGAGAATGTAATATTTTTTAGCATATAAGACATGACCAATATTTCCCATTTTCATGACCAATATTTTAAATTGATATTGCATTATTATTTTTCTTTGTATTTTTAGTAAAAAAATTGAAAACCCTATTATGTTCTTAATAGTGGTTTCCACTGAGGAAGGCATATTTTCAAAAGGAATTTTATTTATTACCATTATGTCAACCTTTATAAATTGCAATATTTATTTTTCAAGATGAGTATTTATAAAATGATTTATAATTTTTTTTAATAAATTATTTTAAAATAACATATATATCGTTTAAGAATTGATTTTGATTACTTTTTAATCATAATTGATGACTTTCAATGATATGGATTTCCAAAAAATGTTTTATTAATTTTTTGATTTAAATAATTATTTTATGTGAAAATATATTTTCCTCAATAAATGTTTTAAATGATCATTCAATATAATTTTAAATCAATTATGACATTTTTTTATTATTCTTAATGAAAACTAGGGATATGATCTAAGGATAACATTATTATACTTACACTAAATTTTTATAAAAATTTTGATGGAATGATGTTTAGTATGAAAAAGATTCATCTATGGTTTAAACCATGTAGACAATTCTTATGAACCCAAATCACATTTACAAGTTATGTGATAATGGAATGATGAAATAATTATGATACATATATATATTAAAAATAAAATTATATAATGAAATATTTATGAAACATATATCATTTCATCAATTATAATATAATTATTATTTTCTGTAATCTTTTGGAACTTATATTGATGATTTTTCATTATATTAATAACATGTCTTATATCTACATCCAATTCATTAGGTAAATATTTATATTTAAATATATAAACATGTATAGAATGTAATGTGAAATTGACCTAGTGTTGTCCTATTTTAATTAAAATTATATTCTCAGTGAACATTGAAAAGTTTTATGATATTATGAGTGAAATTATTCCTCTATGTCAGCTTTGAAAATAATCCATCACTAATTTAAAAATGAATTTATTTTCTTATGTCAATCCCATAATTACACATATTATGAATATTTGGTTTTATCATGGCTCATGTTATTTTATTAAAAATTTATTAACATCATATACAAAATAATAATTTATTCTATGTATAGTGACTAGAGTCATTTATTATTAGGTTATGGTTTTAAAAATATTATGTTCATTTTCTCATACCCTTATACTCAAAAAATGATTATCAGATCATTTAAATTTCAATTTCCTTCCCATATAGAGCAGTTGTACTCACCCTTTCATATATTTTCTTTCCCTTGGTTTTGAATTTTTATTTGGAGAATGATTTATTATTATTATGTACTTATGTGTGTATTTTGTGGGTGATTTTGAGTATCATTAAACAAATTAGAATCCAATTTACATTGTCTCCAAATTTTGAGTTGTTTCCAATCTCATTACTTAAGGATCTAATACTTCAATGTTGATAACCTTATCATTTTTTCATTCATTCACCATTCTCTACATGTGAGGCACCTCGAGACTGTCGTCCCATATGAGTGGTGTGATCGAACACTAATACTTGGATCATTTCTCCTTGATATTTATTCATGATGCATGTTCTCCCGGAATTTCGGTGCTACCAGGAAGTGTCGATCTGTTTTAAATATATGGTATGTTCTTCCTCTATATTCTGGTATCCTCAATCGCTGTCCTCCCACCTCTCCTTGCCATGAAACCTCATGTGTCTCTATGTCTCAAATTGATACTTCTGGGGTTTTGATGATGCAGTCATTCCCCTGTTGTCAATGGATGAATGCAATTGTGGAGGGAGAGGTGATTAGGATCTATTGTGTTATCATGTTCTCATGAAAATAATGTTAGAGACCATTTACATTAGGGTATTTGATGCTTCTCTATTTTTTATACACCCATTAGTAGAGTTAGAATTATTTTTTACACTAAATATTTATGAAATTGAAATAATAAATATTTGACCAAGATTAGTGAAATTTTTTTAGTGGTAATTTATTGCCTTTTTATATCATTGATAGTGTGATATATATGCAACCCTGTTTTGAAATTTTGGTCTTGATTGAAATTAGTAATGAATGTTACTCCAGAATTAATTTTTATTAATGGTCCAAAGATAAATAGCAATATAAATGAATTTGGTTGATGTTGCAATTTGATTGTAATTAAATTACTGAAATGGATAATGGTTAATTGAATTGATTAAAAACCATAATGCATGTACATTATTTTTTATTAAAGACATGTAAAATTAATTATTAAATTAATTTTTGATTACTATGATTTTTTGCGGATTAGGTTTCACATTGTTAGAACCTACCAATAATGATTAATTTAATTCTAGAAGGATTGAAGTACCGATTGTTGTATACATTATAATTCACAATACAGTTTGGAGTTACCGTCATTATTGTAATGTACAAGAGACTTATGAATTGGAGTTATGATTTCTCATTATTGGTAATGGATGGATGCACAGATTATGGTCCAATAACCCATCTTATAAGTTTGATTATTTTCTACTACATGCGATGTAATATTGGATGTCTAGTGTGATATGTGAGGTTGGGAGGCCTGCTGTTTGTGGCATCATTTGGCACCCATATTTTCATGATGCATCAGTTCATGCATTTAGGTGTCGGTTAGGACACAAGAGTTTATAAAAATGGTATATGATTTCCTTACTTGATGATTTGAACGTTTGATTCCATTTGATTCTATTTTTTTTATTACATTGTCCATTCCGTGAGGATTATAGTATTTATTACTCTCATTTAAAAAGGGGAGAATACATGTTGGGTATGCCACATTATCTCTATGGTTATCTTCTCTTGGATGGATGGGTCTACGCTACTGCTATATGTGTTAATGAATCCACAGTTATTTCATCAACTCACCTTATTGAACCCGTTGTGTTTTGCAGCATAGAATGTTTTCCTAGAATACTAGGGAATATGGGAAAGTGCAAATTTTTTTAGTGAATCAACGAACACATTATGTCTTTACGAGGGGTTTGGAGCATTCTAGGTTACAATTCATAGTTTATATAGCTAAGGAAATGTTGACTTGGATTAGTTATGCCTCGAGGGCATGGAACACTATTGTGATGCTAATAAAATTTAATATGGAAGTTTTTAATGACTAAATAATGTTGTAAGTGTTAATTAAAATAATTTTAAATAGATTTAAAGGGATAATTGAACTTATAGTTTCTCATAAAATGGATGTTCTTATAGGATATATTGAATTTGCATTGGAAGCCAATAGTATAAGAGATGTGAGCTGCAGTTGAGTCTAAAACTAGTTTATTCCCATAGTGTGGTGTTGATCTATGTTATATCATGAAATTTTTTTGCATCTAATATGCTACACCACCCAATAAAATTGGGAAACTTACACCCAATATATTCATATCCCTATGGGGTGTTTTCTCAAACATTATCATAGGAGGATTGATGCCTGACTACGCCATTTGGCCCCACTCACTTTTCATGGTAGTTACTTTTTCCAGAATGGACGGTGGTTATTTTTTCCCATATATATGTGTAGATTACTATAATGGATTATGGTTATCTCACCATCATATATTCTATATATATTTTCTTATAGAATACATTAGGAATAATGTGTAATGGTTGTAATGGCTTGAGGATCCTTACGCAGTATATGGGTGGAAGTTATTTGAGGTATAACACTCGATGTATGATTTACATTATATGGGTTGTGGATGATCATGGTGACCACATAGTTACGTATGGTTTTTTGTATGTTGTGGTACATCCCCAAGGTTTTTTTGGCAAATCCATTGTGTTTCATGATGTAAAAGTGTTGTTGTTACGCCCAGGTTTCATCAAGAATTTCTTTTTTGGAGAGAGATGATTTGGATGTGAGAAAATCGGTAAAAGTGGAAGATGATTGGGGAAGTAGAATTGCGGTACCCTTGATATTCTTTATTATAATTTTTACTATTTTATTTATTACATGTTGAGATTATCCATTGTAAGGTTGGGAACGTCATATACCTATTAGGTTACAAGTTAGTTTCACTTGTTGTTCACTCTACTTTTTCATGCATTCAATACTATTGCCTGAGAGACTCCTAAGAGGATCATACTGATTATACTATCAAAATCACCCTACATTATATAATTTTATTTTCGGTCACATGCTGATGGTTAGAGAAAAAGCTAGTTTCAACCTGCTTGGAGTTTATACGAGCTCTTCGGTCCTTGTGGTTAGAGTAGATTTACATTTTTTTTGTACATGCATTTTTTACTTTTAGTTGTAGTAGTTTTTTCATGACATTAAATATATGTAAAAGGGTATCATTTATATTATTGTGTAACATGGATTTTTTTGGTTATTTTCTTATCTCTCCCTTCTTCATGAGTTTTATTAGATGGTAATGTCTACCATTTGTCTGTTTACTATACCCTTGGTGCTAGTCGCAAGCCTAGGGCCTACAGGATGAGAGAATCAGATTTTATGATCTCTATTCTCACATTTTCATCATATGTGGTGTGAAAATTGGGTGGAGGGGTCAAGACATAGTGTTATTAGAGCATTGGTTGAGGGATATGATGGAGTGGGAGTTAGGAACAGGTGATGTTGCATGGGATGGTAGGTCAATAGATTCCTCTATGTTTATAATGTTATGTAAGTATTTTAAAATGGCAGAGAAATAGTTATTTAGGTTCCCTATGATATGATGCATGAACCATTATGTTTTCAATGAATGATAAATGATGTTATGATGGAAGTATTGTACAGACATAGGAAAGGATGATGAATCAATCTTCTTTGTTCTTGTGGTTATATTAGAAGATATTGGTATATGTTAACCAATAATAAATAATAGAAATAAATAAATAAATTTATTTGGATTCTTCCATATTCTTGGTTTAGGAACACTAACTATTTTTATTTATAAAGTATGTCTCTCTGTTTATGTCTTCATCATATTTTCATATTAGATATTATGTAGAGTGTTCTAGCTGGTCATCATAGAGTAGAGGATTATAAATACGACACATGGAGGATGATACTATGAGAGTTTTAGTGCTATATACTGTAGACGTATGAGGTCCCTATTTTAGATACAATAGATAAGACTAGTTTTAGGATGTTGAGATATCATTCATCACAAAACATGCTTGGAAGGACCACTTCGTTTCATTGGCTGTGAAGATGTTGTGTTGAGTAGAAAGGTTGTGTTGGTTCTTATTGCATAGGGATATGATGCTTTTTCCAATATCATTGGGGAGTTCTGATTCTATTTCAATGTGATGATTCATTTTTAGATCATGAATGAGGCTAGTCACAAAGAGCTACATAACCATATATGGCGACACATTTCAAGGAGGATTTTCATCCATAGATTCAGTTCAAGGTCATCCATTTATTATGTTGTCATACCTCAAGGTGTTGGAAAGGAAAATTTCATTGAGAAATTTCAATCTATAATCAGACTATCAACCATTGTGATTCATCATGATTCCACATGAAGTAGTACTGCGATCTAGTTTTCCAAGTCTTCATTTATGAATAGTATATATTGATTATTTGGTATGTCCCTACACTTAGAAACTCATTTCTATGGGGTTTGGTTCTTAATATTATGCCATAGGATCGTGAATTTTTTTTATGTTGAGGTTGAGATCATAAACAACCTAAGTTCCCTTTCATTTAGAGTAGACATGGTTCACCCGATGTTCCAATTCATTATCATTTGTTGAGACTATTATAGCCAAGGTCACAACAGTATGTTTCACAATAGTTTTATTAGTATAGAGGAGAGGGGGAATGCAGTAGAAATCCCAAGGATGCTCTCCGTCCTCGTTGATAAAAGAACAGTTGTGGTGGAGGTATTCCTTTGGAGATGCCATATATAAGGTCGTGTTCAGCTTCATTCTTTATCATTGCTTGCACTATGCGATCCCAACATCGATTAAGGTACCATTTTATTTTTTTTCAAATTTGTGGAATGCCTTGTTTGATTTCAGAGAAACATACTATTTCATATCACCTTACATTTTCCATGCCATGGTTATTAAGGTAGAGAGGGTTCCAGTGCCCTAAATGTTGAATAATGTAGTTGGAGGTTGAGTGTTCTTCTTTGAAGTATGTCGAGATGACAGTCAAATAATAGAAAAACATTTATCTTGCGATGATTTTATATGGTAAAGCATATAATCATATGATTTCATACAATGATTATATTTTTTATTTAGTGTAGGATATTGTGTATTTATTCAAGATGCAGGTGGTGTTCTTCGATTCTGATGGAGTGCCAATAGTGCTTCTTGTCGAGAGAGACCCTCAGATGGGTCAGATGAATGTTACATCATTATCAACACTCAAGGATGAACTAATGTTGAGATCTTTGGAGGTTCACTAGTGTGCATTTACAATGGTTGTTGAAGAGTACTTTGATGTATTTATATAATTTGTTGTACTGCTACCCCCTCAATGGGATTTTGAGTTCAGGATCGATATTTAGTTACGCATGTATCATTTATCGATGTATATGTACCGGATTGACACATACATGTTGTCAAATATTTTTATAAAACTTGATGGTCTATTGTAGTTTGGATTTTTTTGCCTATGTGGGTCCCCCTAGGGTACACATGTTTTGATTGGGATAAAGGATGATGGAATTTTGTGGTTGTGTTTGATTATCCTCTCTCAAAAAATGGAATAGTGATGAATCGCTATCCTTTTTCATGGATTGATGAGTTGTTCGATCAATTTAAGGGTGGGTGTTTATTCATGGAGATCGAATTTAAGTCTGGGTATCATCAAATGTTTGTGGAGGATGAGGAAAACCTGAATACTACTTTCTATTGTCATTATTGGAATTTGGACTCCTTTATGATGTCATTCAGGGTGATAAATTCTACAACTATGTTAATGTGGATGATGAACACTGCATTCCATGAGATCCTAGTTAATCTTGTGATGGTTTTCATTGAATACATCATAGTGTACTCCATGTATGAGGAAGAGGATGCAGAGAATCTATTTTCAATTGTGGGAGTTCTTCGTCGAAAACATTAGTTTGGTATATTTTCAAAGTGTGAGTTTGGGCTCAAGATACCCTCATTGTGGTAAATGTATTATCCTAGTAGGGAGTAGATGTGGATCCACCGATTGAATAAGAAGTTTTTATTGGATTCTTCCAATACAGTGTAATTGGTGTGAATATTCCATGGTAAAAAATGAATTTACAAGTGGTTCATTTTCATTTTATCTCGTATTGTGAATTCATTAACAATAATTAAAAAGAATGATCTGGAATTCATATAGACTGATCAGTTTCAATATTATTTAGAGTATCTGAAGGATAATTTTTTCAATGTTCCAATTCATTGTATTCTAGTAGAGAGTGTTTGGTTTTATGTTTTCTATGATTCTTCACTTCTTTAGTGGGGTTTTGTTCTGATGCGGTTGAGATCAGTGGTCTCATATGGGTCTTGGTATTTGTATCCCTACGAACCCAATTATGCAAATTATTTTCTTTATTTTATGGGAGTAAATTTTTCTTAGATGTTGTGGATACAATACCACATTAGTGAGTGCTTTGTAGTTATCGCTGAACATAAGATCATGGTGTATTCTTTATCCCAGCATGACATGAAATTGTGACAAAATTGGTGGATGGTGTTCTTATAGGATTATGACATAAAAAATTAATCTATATCTTTTAATTGGAAGGTTTACGGTTATACACTTAGCCAGAAGGCATCCTGTGATGTAGTGCGTGAATCAGGTGATTCTTGTGGGGTAATGGAAGAACATTCATCATTATATTAGGATATTAGAGATGATTGTGTAAGAGGTTTTATTTTCCATATTATAGTGTATTCATCCTTGTTGATCTTGGTGGAATATTATCAATTAGGGGATCTTGAGGTGGTGGTCTGGAGAGATAGAGTTGTTTGTGGTGATGCTCAAGAAGGTCTATCTGGGCATGAAAAACATTAGTTAATATTTCAGGAAATTATTTTAATTCTTTTGGCAATGAGAGAGATAATTCTCAGAGAGTTCTCTAGTATTTCTTTAGAATTACATCCTGGTATTATAAAGATGTACCACGATTTGGGGAGTCAGTTTGGATTTCATGGGTTAAATTGTCAGTTATGGAGTCTGTGTGTCAATGTTTGGTCTTCATGAATGTGATAGTCAAGCACTATGTTCCAAATGGTTTTCTCAATCCATTTTATGATTATCAGTGTAATTTGGTGGACATATTAATGTATATTGTAACCAGTTTACATCAATTTCATGGTTTCTATGCTATTATATGGGTTTTAGTTGATTTTATTATGAAGTAATCCCATATCGTTGAAATCATTGATTCTATCTCATTGGAGTTATTGTCGATGTAGTATCTGGAGGAGGTGGTGAGACTCCAGTAAGTCCCGAGGATAATATTTTCTGATTGAGACCCACTTATTAAAACAATGATTTGGATAGGAATCCATTTTGCTTTAGGTTCTCAACCATACCGCAAAACTTCTTTTTATCCACATTCAGGTGGTCAGATAGAACATACCATCCAGACTCATTATGAAATGTTTCATTACCGGGTCCTGGATTTTGGATGTTCATTTTTGAGGAACCTTCCCTTTTTATAGTTCACATACAATAATATTTTTTGTTTCACCATCTATATGGAAATATTTAAATATTTATATGGATGAATATTCTGTTATAATTATTGATGCACTTGGGTCAGAGAGTCATAAATTCTTAGTCATGAACTAGAATAGAATACGACATAGAAGATTTAGGTTATTTGTGAAAGGATGAAGGCATTGAAGGATCTTCTAAAATCTTATGTTGGTCATAGGAGGAGACCATTGTAGTTTTATTTTGTGTATGATGTCTTTTATATGGTGACCCCAAGTTGTGGGCAGTAGCAGTTTGGTCGTGGGAGTTAGATTCCATTCCTTTTTGTTGGGCCATTTTGAGGTGTTGGTTCATTTTAGAGTTAGGGCATATCATGTAGAACTTCTCCCATAGATGAGCTGGAAAAACTATATTCAAAATGTGTCATGACTCCATCATTAACTACATGGTGACTCTCACATCATCAATATATACAAGAGCAATGTTGATGATGGTTTGACCATTGAGGAGTATCCTATATAGATCTAGGACCATAAGAATAAGGTGTTTCAAGGGAATGTTATTACCTTGGTACATGTATTTTGTTCGAATTATGGTGTGGCGCAGATTACCTAGAAACATTAATTTCATATATTCACTTAGTAACTCAAGATATTTAATGTTTATCTATTTTTATATAATTAATTTCGTTTATGGATGTACACCATTAGTGTTTAGGAGATGGATTTCTTTTGTTGCTTATTGCGGAATGCTTATTTTTAGAGATATCTCCTACGTAATGTGGGCAGGTGCTTCTTATAGTATTTTTATGGTTTTGTGATGTAACTTTAATCAAGATGTTGATATACCTTGGTGGGGAGAGCCTTTAGAGGTATCTTGAAGGGTTATTTTTTCGGGTCCTCTTATTTTTTCCTCTGTGGGTTGGTTTGGTGTTCAGAAGGATGAGAATTTATTGAGAGGAATATGATGTAATGTCCCAGAACTATGTGTTCAATTAATTTTCTAAAATATGTTGATTGAGGTGTTATTTGGGGTTAATGTGACATATCCCCAACACTTTTCCAAATTTCTAGTTATCGAAAATATATTCATAATTGTAAGACATATAACGGTTGGTTCTATAGTGTTTCCATAATAGTGATCCATTTAAAGGTAATATATAAAATTTTTATAGAATGGTGATAAATCTAATATTACATTCTCTAGTGATTCTATAATTGTCAGTCTTATAATGGTAGATATTATAATTTTTCTAGAATGATGATTCATTTCACACATATATCCAAATTTCTAATTTTTTTCCAAATTTTTTAGTTTTCCACATTGGAGATATTTTTTAATTTAAAATGAGATGAAATTCATATTTAAGTGGGTTTTAATATGTTTCATTTTCTATAAATTATTTATTTTATTTTCTAAAAATATAGAGGTTTTTTATTGGTCAAACTGGTGGGTGTCATATGATCAACATTAATGAAAATTCTAATCTGCTTCAAATATCATTACACATTGATCTAATCATTAAAATTCAGGAAATGTCCCATGTTTCATTACTTCTTATTTCTCTTGGTTTGAGGTTCCCTGATACTTTCATCCCTTAGTAGTTTTGTGATCAAACTATAATCCTTGGATCGTTTCCCCTTGATCTTTCTTCATACTGCATGCACACCACCTGTTTTGGTGAAACGCGGAAGTGTTGATCCCTCTTCGATATAAGTAATATTATACCTCCATATTCTAGGTTCCTCAATAAATATCCTCTGATATCTCCATGAAATTTAATAGCCTATGATATCTTTGTTTCTAATGGATACTTATTGGTAGATGGATTATGCAGTCATTCCCCGATGTACTCGGTTTAATGAATTCATTATGGGAGACGTGATTGTGATCTATTTTATTTTCCCATTTTCATGTAATGAACACTGGATGCATTTTGAGGTTGGGGATTTATTGTTAGAACCTATATATTTGTTTCATGTATGTTTTTTCTGGTGTTTTTGATAAAATAGGAATTTCTGAAAATTTATTAAGTACATATCGTGTACTTTATGAGTATATGGCGTGTACTTTATGAGTACACACTGTGTAATAGGTTACCGTGGGTAGTTGGGTGCTGGCTGTGTAGAGTCTATGCACATGGATCTGTGTGGCGACATAAACACTTCTTAATTTGGGGGCCGGTGAAGGCAAGTACACAACATGTACTTATAAATTACACACCTTGTACATTATTTTCTTTCATTATATGTATCAGTGTCGCATATGATGGAGGGAACTATCTCTTTCTCGACCCAGTTCATCCGAGAGAGACCGTATGACTGTAATCTTTCCCTGAGCCCTAGATCTAGAATCCATCCCCCGATTTGACTGTCGTCGATTGTGTTGGGATCACCTCGGTAATCACTACCTTCTTCCAGAGATTCGTTTCCCGATTCTACCAATTTCTCATGTTATCTCAGGCCGATTTTTTTAGACATTTTTGTAGATATATGGTTTTCGTTGTATATTTCAAGCTTGAGGTTCACATGTAATGATCCTACAACACCGAGGTAGGTGGTTTGTAACTTTTTATAGTTAGTCTGTGAGTTATATGTGAAAAATTCCCCAAAACATTTGAACATGGTATTGCATGATTATGTTATTAGCCCAAATGTTTGACTTTTATGCCATTATTGATTATATAGAAGTTATATGTTGTCATTATGGTTTATTTTTCCATTCTATAGATTTTTCTTCCCATGTTTTCAGGTTTTGACCATTTGGTCCAGTTTATCCAGTTAGGATGCTGCTTTGTCTTCCATGCCTAGTATTGTAAGGATGGAGTGTCTTATCTGAAATGTTGTTATGCTTTAGAATAGTAATCCAAGTATTAATTGAGGTTTAAATTGTATTAATTGAATTTCTATGATCATTTGACTTACACAGGTCCATGAGAACCTGGTATAGTATACCATAGGGAGAATGGGAATAAGAACTTCTCCAAATTTTCTTTTTATTATCACTCTGTGAGACTATTGGTGGGAATTGATGTAAGTGATTCTTTAGAGTGTCTGTAGTTCCTTGATGTAGGCCACAGGGAGAATGTGATCTATGTTCTTCCCCAAAGTGCCTTTTAGTTACCGATACGAGACTATATGGGGAATCGAGGGTGAGAGCTTTTTTAGAGAGTCTGTTCTAAAGAAAAACCAAAGGGGTTAGACTGTGTGTACATCCCTATTGGTTTCATGTGTTTTCTAGGTAGGAAAATATAGGATAGGTAGTCAGAAATTCCCATAGTGTTATCTATTTGTGATTATCATCTTACTTGATATGTGGTGTTTGAATGCTTTGAATCTTATGGAATGTTTACTATTGACTACATCCTTGATTACAACTTATTTTGATTATTGTCTTCCATATATATTCACTAACTATTACGAACATATCTCTTGGTCGTTTCATAGTGGGATTTAGTCTCAAACCATGTTTGGGTCATGATTTTGGGCCCAAACATATTATATTGAGGAAGGTATATATTAGGTAATTTCCCTTCTACTTCAGGTACATCACTGCTTTGGAGATGGAAAGCATGGGCCGTAGCTGAGGATTCTGATACTAAAGAGTTATTTACTTTTTTCTTTAGTACATTGGTTTAGTACTGTATTTCAGAATTGTAATGTGTTTGAATGATTTCCTAGATATTTTTATCATTAAAAATTATATATTTTCTTCAGCTTCTTATTATATTTAGGTTTCTGTTGTTTACAGTTTTATGCCATTATTATTACTTCTGATATTGTTATATGTTTCTCTTCTACTATGTTACTCTGCCAATGAGGGCATAGTTTCCCCTCTATCACACCCAATGCCCTCACTTCATGATGGGAGCCTTTAGAGTTAGGGGAAATTCACTAGAGGTCGTGTGACCAACCGGGTACATGGTGCCACTGGGAAGCTTCCGGAACCGGGACGTTACAATGTGATATCAGAGGAATTATTTTCTCTTAACATACTATTTGGAGACTAAATACAAGGATATGAATGGATAAGAATTTTATAATATGAAGTGCCCAGGATTAGCTAACCCATGTATAGTTAAAAGCTTATATACATCATTTATTGAAAGTTTTATGGTTTTGAAATTTTACAGTTCATTTTATTTTCATCATTTTGGGACCCACAAGTATTGTTCTATTATTGTTGTTGTTACTGAGGTTCTATTTCCATTTCATCCTGACGAGATTAGGGTATTCCTTCTCATGAATCATAGAGGAACATTCTAGGGATCACTTTTCATGCATTCTTGCCATGCAATTTAGGGTGCATTAGCGATTTCATGTTGTTGGGATAGGTGATGTGCTAGATATGCATTCTATTGTGATAGATGCCTTGATAAAAATACCTATCATTTGATAGGGTATTGGTTGTTTATGGTTTTGTTTAATGAAATCCCAACACTGGTTGTTGAGGTTTTATGGGCCCTCAGGGATCTGAATTTGGTGGATCATTGATCTATTATTCTTGTATAGTACATATATATGTTTCCCAGCATTGATTCGAGGGGAATATGAGCCCTCACGGATTGGAATTTCGCACATTAATGTTCTTTTTGTTGTTTTGATGGGCTCCAATGTAGTTTCTGAGGCTTACTATCCACAAAAACCATGTTTACATGCCATGTTATGATGAATACATACCATGTGTTATTCTGTTTGGGAAGAAACTATTTTTCATATGTACACGCTATGTACTATATTACACTTCATGTACCTCCAACTATGTCTCAGACTATGTGGGTGGAGAAATGGGGTTTGAAATCGTTAGTAGGACACGTCGTGTACCGAATGTACAAGCCGTGTTGTAGAACTGTTTAACTGGACATGTCACTAACAACATGGGTCGGTATAATCTTTTCTAATACATGTCGTGTTCATCGAGAACAAACCTTTTAGTGTAACCCAAGAACCCGACCGTGTAAATAACAACACGAGTCGGTGATACATTCATCGTACAAATCGTGTCCATCAGTAACACACCATTTAGTGTGAGCCGTGTATCTAGTCGTGTCACTAACAACACAGGTTGGGGACTCTCATCTAGTACACATAGTGTTTGGCACTAACACGTCGTGTAGTCTCATTCTAGGTAATCTATGTGTCTTAACTGTGTTTATGGGTTCAATTTGGTAAATAGGATTCATGTAAATTCCATGTGTTAGAACAACACGCTATGTGATTGGGGTGCTACTTGACTTTTGTTGGAAAAATTACACGCCCATGTGAAAGGCTTAAGGAGACACTCCGTGTAGGCCTTATAAATGCCATGTATCCATGTTTTGAGGAATATGAATGATTTATTTCTTATGTTACCATATTATCCATCTATGTTTCAGTCCTCGATAATCATGATCCAATGTGTGCGCTTGACCTTGTAGAGTCATGCCACGTAGACTTCCTCCGGTTGTATGACAGTTGCTGGGTAACGATCAGACACTGGACATGGCAGGTCTGGGACTACCAGGAGATCCTCTAGTAGTGTCATTCTAGGAACCAACCATCATTCCAGACACATGTTTTGATGAACATTTCTTATTGGGAGTCTTGAGGTTCATTCAAAACCTATAAAGAGTACCACATCCTTCCCCTTTTTAGGAATAGTTGATGTCGTTTTTATAGAGGCAACATCCTCCCAATTTCATTGAGGAAGGAGGACCTCAGGTTGCAGAGTCATGGTAAGAATTTATGCTTTCCATCATCTATCATATAGAGACTCCTCTATAGTGGATGTTCAAGCTCACCATGTACATCATTCGGTACTCCGCCAATAGATGGTGAGATTTTATATCATAGGCTCAACACCAGTATATTATGGTCTGGGGTGAGTTCTAGAGTTCCTTATATGATTACTTTTATCCATAGACTTTGTGGGTTGATCGAGCTAGAGAGTTCGCGTGTTTGGAGTAGGGTACTCATTCAGTTATGGAGTACACTTATCGCTTCACTGAGTTTATGTGCTTCCCGCGTATTCTTGGAGGTGATGAGTTATTCCTAGAAAGGATGTTTGAGGATGGTCTCAGGAACAACATACGATCACAGGTGAACATATTCCGGGTGACTTCCATCACATCTATAGTCAACTAGGCACTGATCATACAGTGTAATCTAAGGGATTATGGAGCAATGAGCCTGGGGGTTCAACATCCAAATATAGTTCTTTCTTGTTTGTTAGTAGTAAGTTTCGCAGGGAGACTATACATGGTGATCCAAGTAGGAGAAATGCATATTCAGGTAGCCAGGGGGTATGCTTCCTCTGTGGGAAGGTCAGGCATATGAGGGGACATTTAACAAGATACCTAGTGGATTTCCGATCTTGTATAAATATGGGTCATCTTCACCATTTCTATCAGATCATGTCACCATCAGTTGGTGACATGAGTTATTCTATGAATCCACACTCAAGATCAGTGCCACTAGTTCATAATATGTCTGGGAAGTGGAGATCTTTTGGCAATTCAGGCCATGGTGGAGGTCACTGCCATTTTAGTTAGTCATCAAACATTCAGTGACAACAGGGTGGATCATCTTATAGTGGTGAGGTAGGGTCTCAGGGCTGCGGGGCAGGTTAGATTTTTGTAGTGGAGCAGACCCAACATCAGCTGTATCTTAGACCCTCTACAGTTCGAGGCACGATCCTAGTTTCCTCAGTTTTAGCTTATTCTCTTTTCAATACAGGAGAATCCCAATTCTATATATCTATTTTGGTTGTGGATAGCATTGGGATTTGTATCTTTACTTCTGAAGATTTCTTGTTGTTGGACACACTATTGGGGACAGGAAAGGCTAGTGTACGTCAGTGCATGGTGTTCCCTCTTGAGGTTTCTCAGTGTCACTTTATTTGGGACCTCTATTTCATAGAGATGAGGGGCTACGATGTTATTATTGGAATGTAATGGTTAGATCCCTTTGGGGAATTTGTTGATTTCTATCATCGTAGGGTGAGTTTCACATCACTGGAGGGCAGATCGTTTCTTCATTAGGGAGAATGGGATATCTAGGCGGGTAGAGTAGGACTCGAGAATTGTGGGATGGGAGGAGTTACCAACCATATTTCAAGTCATTATTTGGATTTCCAAGGGACTTTACAGATAAACATTCCTACAGTGGGGTATTTTTTCAGGGATGTCTTTTTTAGAGGAATTTTCTGGTTTTCAACTGTATATAGAGGTGGAATTTTCTATTGAGCTTGTTCTAAGATCAGCATCGTTGTCCATTTCTCCTTACAGAATGGCTACACCTGAGTTTCAGGAGCTCAATAATCTATTGGAGGAGTTTCAGGAAAATGGTTTTATTCGAACCAATACTTCTCCGTGGGGTTAGAATATCCTATTTATGAAGAAGGCGGATGGTACCCTCATACATTTTGTGGATTATCAGATGTTAAACCAATTGACAGTCAAGAACAAATATCCCTTTACGAGGATTGATGATATTGTTGATTAGCTTCATCGAGGTTGGGTGTTCCTAATGATTTACATGAGATCTGGTTACCATCAATTGTGCATTAGACAATCTGATAAACCTCTTAATGATATCTGAAGTAGGTATGGTCTATAAGAATATGTGGTTATTCCGTTCGGTATCACGAACGCGCCTGTAGTATTCATGACACTAATAAATGGAGTGCTCCATCCATACATGGATTCTTTCACGGTGGATTTCATGGAAGATATATTTTTCTACTCTCACACTCAACACGAATATTCTACCCATCTTGAGATCAATCTATGTACACTGAGAATGATCCAGTTATATGCTACTCTCTCAATATGCCACTTTTGGATGGACCATATTCACTTCTTGGGACATGTTCTCTCGGAGATAAGAGTATCGGTAGACCTAGAGAAAGTGAGTGTTCTAGTTTACTAGGTGTAGTCGAAGAACATCTTTGAGGTACAGTGTTTTCTAGGGCTAGAAAGATACTATAAATATTTCATACAAGACTATTCATTTATAGCCGCACCACTGATAGGCCTTGATAAGAAGGGTGAAAATTTCTTGTGGTCAGATTCTTGTGAGTCGGCCTTTTAGGAGCTGAAATAAAGGATGACATCAACACCAATACTAGTATTTCCCCAACTAGGGAAGATATATACCTTGTACTATGATTCATCATGTATCAGGATTGGGGAAGTGCTTATGTAAGGGGAAGGAGTTCTTGCGTACGAGTCTTGGATGTTGAGGCCACATCAGAGAAATTACCTGACACATGATTTTCTGTTGGATACAATTTCTTATACCTTACGTTGTTAGAGACATTATCTTCTAGGAGATATTTTTTTTCACTGACAATATAAATCTCAAATATATCATCACTCAGCGTGACATGATGTTGGGATAGTGATGTTTGGTAGAGTATGTTCAGTATTTTTACATTGAGCATGGCTTTATTCCTGGGAACGGAAATGCGATGGATGATGCGCTGAGCAGGAGGCCTCAAATACTGGCAGTTCAGCAGGCCAATAGTGAGTGGAATTTTGTGGCACTATTCTCTGAGATGCATTAGGAGGGGTACGATAGGTATGGGTATACATTTATTTATTTCGTAACTATTACATATCCAATTCTTGATTAATTGCGAATAACGCATCTATCATATTTTGAAGGCAAAATCCTATGATAACGAATGTCAGGAGAGGAAACCGTTCATTGATAGACCTTAGGCGAGGATGAGATCTTGTGTTTTCATGGGCGTGTATGGTTTTCAGAAGACATAAAAGAGGAGAAGATGTAGGAAATTCATTCCTCAGTTTGGGAAGTTCAACCTACTGTCACCAAGATGTATCAAGATCTACACCATTAGTATTCATTTCCAATTATGAAGATATATGTTTCCGGTTTTGTCATGAGGTGTTCCACGTGTTAGCAGGTGAAGGTGGAGAATCAGAGACCAGCAGGGCTGTGCAGCAGTTACCCATTCCTATGTAGAAATGGAATGATGTTGTGATAGACTTTGTGACAGTTTTTTATGAGTTCTCCATGAGGGAATGATGGATTTTATGATGTCGTTGACCGACTCATGAAGGTTAACCACTTCTTGCCGATTAAAAAGTCTTTCAGTGTTCCTTTTCTAGGAAAGTTATACATCCGAGAGATTTTTCATCTACAAGGAGTTAAAAAATCCATTGGGTCATATAGGGATGCACATATTACTTCTTGGGTTTGGTAGGGACATCATAGGGCTTTGGGTACATAGGTACTTCTACGTACATCTTATCATCCCTAGACAGACGGTCAGTCCGAGTGTACGATTCATGTTCATGAGGACGTACATCAAGCATGAAGCCTAGATTTTGGAGGTTTGTGGTAGAAACACATACCTCTAGTGGATTTGTCCTATAAGAATAGTTTTCTTGAAACTATTTTGATGGACACTTATGAGGCTTCGTACGGTGGCCTTATCGTTCACCCTTATATTGGTTGGAGGTAGGAGATGCAGCTTTGCAGGGACCTCGTCTTTTATAGGAGACCATATAAATGATATCTTTGATTCAAAAGGGGATGGATACTACACAATCTCAAAATAAGTCTTATGCTGATTGACTGAGACATCCTCTAGAGTTTGAGGATAGAGATCAGGTTTTCATGCATGTCACTCCATGGATAGGACAGTGGAGTATATAGGAGGCAGCTTAAGATTTTACTGAGGTACATTAGGTTATTTTAGTATTAGGAGAGAGTTGGTCCAGTTTCCAATTGGTTGATGTTACCTTAGATTTACTGGGATATTCATGATTTCTTCCACGTTTATCAGCTCTAACATTACATCTCAAACTTGTCTCATGATTTTCAACCCAATGAAGTTGAGTTAGAGGTGGATTCCTCTTTAATGGAGTATCCTATCCAGCTTGTTGATCATAATATGATGGTTCCTCATGGGAGTTCTATTAATCAGGTACTAGTTCTTTGGAATCACGAATGAGTGCATGAAGAGAGTTGGGAGAGGGAGGCTGATGTACGATCACAATGGCCAGATAAATTTGAGGATATTTCTTGTACGACACCATGATAGGGAAATTCGGGCTTGAATATCATTAAGGGGAGAAGTTTGTTAGAACCCAAATCTATTTATCATGTATGTTTTCATTTTTTTTGGTTTTTTTAGGAAAATAGGAATTCCTATAAATTTCTTAAGTAAACATCATGTACATTATGAGTACACGATGTGTACTCATTTACAGCTGGTAGACAGGTTTTAGCCATGTAGAATTCATTCACACGACCGTGTGTGGAAACCTAGAGACCACCTAATGTGAGGGTTGGTGAAGGAAGGTACATGTAGTGCACATTATTTCATTAAATGTACCAGGTTCATGTCTGAAAGGAAAAACCATCTCCTTCTCAACCCATTTTGTCTAAGTGAGACCATACAACCGTGATCTTTCACTAATCCCCTAATTGAGCATCTGTCCTTTGATTTGACCGCTATTTCTTATGTTGGGATTACCTCGATACACTCTTACTTCTTCTAGAGATTCATTTCCTGATTCCGCCTCTTTCTCAGGTAATATCAGGTTGATCATTTTAAGAATTTTTAAGATATAAATTTTTCATGGGAGATTCAAATCTTTAGGATCACTTATAAAGATCCTACAACATTAAGGTAGTTGGTTTGTGCCTTTCTGTAGTTAGTCTTTGAGTTAGATGTGAGATAGTTCCCAATACACATGAATGGGGTATTGTTTGTTTATGTTTTTAGCCCAATTGTTTTCCTTATATTCCTTGTTTGATTAGATAGAGTATGTATATTTTGAATAGGGTTTATTTTTAAATTATTAAGAGTTTATTCCCCATTTTATTTTGTTTAGGCAATTTGGTCTAGTTTTCATGTTAGGTTTCTACTTTGTTTTCTATGCCTTGTATTTTTATATTGGAGTGAAATATCGTACATGATGTTATTCTGTATAATTCTTAGCAAATTAGGTCTTGAGTTATATATTGTCCACATTGAATTTCTATGCTCATGTGACTTACACGGGGGAAGGAGAACCTAATTTAGTAGGCCATTGGTAGAATAAAAGAAAGGGCATACATAGAGTGTATATTTATTATTATGCTACGAGACCATAGGAGGAATTGATTTAAGTTCTTCCTTAGAGTGTCGGTAGTTCATCAACGATGGCCATAGGTAGAATGTGATGTATGTTCTTCCCCATATCGCCTTTTAGTAACCGATATGAGACTATATGGGGAAGTGATGTTGAGTGCTTCCTCATAGAGTCTGTGTTAAAGCTGAACCTGAGGGGTTAGACTATGTGTATTTACCAGAGGGTTTCATGTGTTTTTTATGTAAGATGAGATGTGATTATGATGTTAGAAAATAACAAATGGTTACCTATTTGTGATTGTCATCTTACTTTATATGTTGTGTTTGAGTTCACTGAAACTGTACGAATCATTACTGTGGATTAATTCATTGTTTACTACTTCTTTTGTTTACTTTCTCCAAAATATATTCACAGACTGTTAGGAAATGATATGATGGAGGTTTCCTACTAGTATTTAGTCTCACACCCATTTTGGGTCACGATTTTTGGCCCAACAAAATTATATTGCTGCAGGTACAGATAATGGCAAGCACCCTTCTACATTAGGTACTTGAGAGCATTGGAGCATGAAGGCACGAGACCAAGATGAGGCTTGTGATGCTGAGGAGTTGTTTACTGTTTTCTTTTGTACTTTTTTTTAGTAATTTATTTTATCATTGTGATTTATTTGGTTGTTTCCATAAGAATATGTATCATGCATCATTATATATTTGTTTTAGTAGCTTATTACTTTTAGTATTCTAATGTTTTCTATTTTATACCATTATTAATTATTTATCTGTTGTCATTTGATTCTATTATATTGTGTTACTCTGACAATGAGGGCATAGTTTCCCCACTATAACACCTAAGGACCTCACTACTAGTCGGCAGCCTCTAGCATTTTGTGAAATGCGCTTGAGGCTGTGTGACCTACTGGGTATGAGGCACCTCTGGGTGGCTTCCAGAACCAGGACGTTACATTTGTGGCCTCATCTTGATTACATATGGTAGTAGAGTTTTTGTAAATTCTCCCACTGAATCAAAATTAAAATGAAAAAATAAATATTTGAACCATATTAAACAATTGGTTTTGATCTAACATTGTTTCATCTTGATTAGACAGATAGTGTGATATTTATGACTTTCAACTTAAAATGATGTTCTTAAGGGAAATTGAAAATGAACATAAAGACATAAATAATGGTAAAATAAAATTACTAAACATAATGATGAATGTAAATTAATCTGTTTATTGTTGTAATTTTATCTCAAACAAATTAATGCATATGGAGATATTTAATTGAATTTATTGACATTCCTAATTCATGTTTTTTATGGTTGATTAAAGATCTATCAAATTTATTTTTTAATAAATTTGTGATTGATATGATATCTTGTTTATTAGGATTCCCGTATTTGGAACCAAATAACATTTAATGATTTAATTCCATATGGATTAATGAATAATTTGATTAAAAAATGATAATTCTTTGTTTTTTTATCAATTAACCTCTTTCCTATAATGGCCATCAAACTTATTATAGGAGATTTGAGTTCTAATTATGTATAAATTATTGCGGCCCTATTTAAGGGATTAGAGCCCAGTTGATATGTTTTTTTGTTTCCTGCAACTTGTGAGGTGAGTCTAGGTGGAGGTTGTGATGTGTAGGGTAGTGAGGCGCAATAGTTGTGGAAGATGTTGATTCATAGAGTGGTTAGATTGATCAATTCTTGCATGTGTTTGTTGGGGAGGACACTAAATATGAAAAATAGGGTTGAATCTAGGATTACATGATGATGTGAAAGTTGGATGCATGTTTAATCTATTTTTAGTTTATAATAATACATTCACGTCTACTTTTGGGATATTCTTTTTCCTACCCACATTCCAACAGTGGTGAAGATATGAAGTGTATTCTATTTAATTTTCATGTTTATCTTCACTAGGATGTATAGTTCTATACTCATACAATAGGTGGAAAAAACTCGATGGGTATTTCATCTACTTACCATGTGGATCCTCTTGTGTTTGGTATCCAAGAATTTAATCATAAAATACAAATCATTATAGAAAAAACATATGCCTGATAATAAATGTTTTAATAATTTATGTTGATCCCATGTGTTTGGAGGATTCTTCGACACAATGATGAAGTTATAGTTATGAGGAATTGCAGACGTGGTTTGGCTATACCTAGAGGGAACAATATTAATTTTCATGAATATGAAATGTACTTTTTATTTTGTTTAATGGTTAATTATTGTTTAATTATTTAATAAAAGAAGAGAAAAATTGATGAAAATGTAAAATGTAACTTATTTTAGCTCTTTAAATGGATCTGTTCATATATGATATATAGTGTTAAGATTGGAAGCTACGTTTCTGAGAGACTTGAGCTTTGGATGAGTGTAAGAAAAGAATATTACCATAATGTGGATGTCAGATATGTTGTACAATGTACATTCTGAGATCTATACTCTACCCAACTAGTCAGTTATGGACACTAACACCCTATGGATTTTGTGCCCTGGGGGTGTTTTCACCAACATTTCTATGGGAGGATTGAAGGATGACTACCCCCCTTTTCCCCCACTATCTTATTTTGGTATTTACATATGATGAAATGCACGTAGGTTAGTTTTCCATTTATGTTTGTATAGAGGGATGTAATGCCTTGTTGACATTTCACACACATATATTCTAGATATAGTCTCCTAAAGAATACTATACGTATAACATGTATATAAAGTGATGGATTCAGAATATTAACATGGAGTATGGGATCTAGTGGATAGAGGTATAATAGCCGATGTATGATACACTTTATGTGAGTTGTCGAGGCTCCTAGAAACTAAATTGGTACTTCTGGTATTGTTGATGGTGCAGTGCTTCAAGTAGGTTTCTATGAGAAATCAATTGTGGTTCACAAGGTTCATGTGGTTGTTCTATTCCTATGTTTCATTGGGAAATAATTTTTGAATAGTGATTATATCTATGTGTGATGTTTGGGAAAAGTGGAAAACTGGTGGTGATGTGTTAGGAAAAGTGAAATTAAGAAAGCCTCAGAGCGGCGGGTCTTCTTTCCTTTCAGCGCTCTAGGGTTTCATCTCGTGTGATTCCTCCTCCCCCTCCGGCGTGACTTGGCATTCGGTGTCAGCGTCTTTTAGATCTCTGGAATGTTGGGTGGCGGCTTGGATCCCGTCTCGGTCTCACGTTTCTCGACGTCGGCTTCAGCGTGTCCCACTATGGGTCAGGCTATCTCCGGCGTGTTTCAATGTCAGCAGCCCGTCACTACACCGGGCTTTAATTCTCTATCCTGGTGCAATCCTAGATCCAGTTTTGGATGTCTAGTGATTATTTTTTCATCCAATCTGGCGTAATTTGCGTTCGGCTATGGTCTAGCGTAACGACATTGCGTCGAAGTCATCTGGCATGGCATCAGATCTGGTGTGATTCTGAGTTCAGGCGTCGGCCCTGGACGAGGTTTGGCATCGGCGGGGTCCGCGATGGAGTTGGTGTGCCTCGGCTCGTCTGCTGTTTCAGAAGGGTGGTTTTGCTTCATCTTCAGCACGACTCGGATGGGGGAGTATTCGGTATATGTTTGACTCTGGGGTTTTGCAGATTAAGGTTCTGGTGTTTATTCTCCTGGTTTGATTTTTGTTGGGGATGGAGTTCCTACGGTTGGATTTGATTTCGCATTGTGTTATCATTTCACTTCTGAAGATGTTTTGTCTGCAATGGTTCTTATGTGGTCTGTTCGAATGGAGATGCACTGAAGCTTGACCACATGGTACAAGTCCTTGATGAGGTTTCAGTGATTTTAATTCAACTTTTTAGCGCATTATGGATTTGGAAGTTGAGAGGGTATGTCATTGGCCATCAGATTGGGCATGTGCATTGACACATGAAAATGGAATTCTATTCAGCGATTTGATGGTGGATGGATTTTCATGGTCAAATTCTAGGGAGGTGTAACTTCATGTTTATAGGCTGGGTTGTATCTCCTGACCTTCAGGTCATGATTGGCCTATGTTCTTGAAGTCAGTTCGGGTTTCCCCTTCATCCCTTAAAAGGGGGTTATGTTTAAAATTAAAAAAAATGAAGGATTTCAGGCCGTTGGATGGAATGTGGTGATGTGTTAGTGGGTTACCCTTAATAATCATTATTATATTGTATACTCATGCATGTGATACGTGGTAAGAGTAGTGATTCTGAGGCTGTGAAAATTGTATACATATTTAGGTGAGGAATTTGTTTCACTTGTTGTTCACCATCCTTAGCATGATTTAAATTATTTGTGCACAAGATGATCTAGGGGGGATCCTACTGAGTATACTGTTATAATCACCTGACATAATATAAACTATATTTCATGTCAGATGGATTAGGTTTGAGATCATGCTAGTAACTAAATGATTGGGGTATATTAGAGCTTATCGAGATTTGTGGTTGCCACTATATTAATTTTTTAGGTAGACGTAGTTTCCCATTTTAGTTGAAGTAGTTTTTTAATGGCATCAAATATATTTATGTGGGTTTACATTATGTTACAGTTTGTGTTGGCATTGTTTGGGGCATGTCATATCTCTCTCCTATGCATGTGTTCATAAAGAGGGTATTGCCTCACATTTGTGGGTTTACAATACCCTTTGTGATAGTGTTCTAACTAAGGCCTACTGAAGGTGGGACTCGGGTTTCAATATCTATATTTTCACATTTTTGGCACAGGAGGGGTACACTTTTGGGGTGTAGTCGTTATAGGGCTGAAAAATGGTAAGTGGATCATTCTGTCTAGTTCTAAAAGTAGAATCCACCTATCTTTTTGGATGATTTGTAACCAGAGAATTAAGATATGTGGCTGAACATGATTAATTGAATCGTCAAATTCAATTCCACATTGGAAGAGTTATAATTAATTCTTCGAATGTATATTATGGAGGATATTGGGTGTAAATGGTGGGATTTATGGGTTCATGAAAAATTTGAACAAGTCTTCATATGGGATCGTTTTGATGAACTATTCGACGAAATATTATACACTGAAATGATCAGGATTGTATGAATAATGGAATTATTCTTCATGAAATAGGGTATCCCCACCGTGTCATAGTATGTGGCTAAATTAATGTATTTATTCCACTTTTCATTAGAAGTTTCTAGTTGTTATACATTAATGGGATAAATTATTGAGGTAGGTATGAGGAAAGATATTTTCTCAAATTTTGGTGTTGTTTGAATAAAAAAATATAAAGATATTTTCCAATGAGTGACAATGGAATAAAAGGACACAATTGGGGGTACTAGTGGAGAAATAATTTTAACAACTTTCAAAATATATGGGAAATGTAATGTTAGGAGAAAGAGAAGGATGTAGACGAATTACCAATATGGTAGTATGTCTTATAATCAGATAGCTTGAGGGGTACTTCTTCATCCAAGACATATGATAAAATATATATGCTTCAATGGTGGTTCAGTTTACCAAATTAAGAGATAGATTCGGAAACCCCCAGATGAATTCCACATTTTCAATAAGATATACCATAGTCAATGCTTCTATCACATTGCTCCATGATCAGGTGTTCGAGATAGTTATCAGTTTTCACTGACATTGTATTATTTGATGAGAGAAGGGTAGAAGAAAAATTCATAGATTAATGACTATGAATTATTTTGTGATTTTAGGAATAAGAAGACTCATGGTCAATTTAATTATCCAAAGTTCAATAATAAAAAAAGTGTAGTAACTAATTACTTTTATAGACCTCAGTATGTTTTCATGGAGGATCAGTACAAAAATCAAATATGAGAGGTAAGATTTTATTGAATTAAACCAATATGAATTATATTCTATTATATGGGTTCATCTCATTAAGTTATTTTTATTGTTCTATTTATTTACTATGTAAAAATGTGGATATGATGCCATCATAGTAAAAATTGTTATCACATCATTGTTAGAAAGAACGTTGATCCCATATGTGTAGAGAATGTTCTATAATTATTGACACATATAAATTGATATAGGATATAAATGTTTTTGTGTTTGATGTTGGTGATATAATTCTAGATATTTATTTTTGGACAATTTACAAGGATCACATCCACTAAAATACCTTAGATTTTTGTTTTATAATGGATGATAGAGTCATGAATATCATATGATATAACTAGAATTTAATGGAAAGTGAATTTTTTTATCACTATAATATTGAATGTTATCATATTAATTTGATGTTATAAATTTGTAATCAACGGACTATGTTATGTACAATGGATATTTGTTGGATGTTGATAATTTTTTCAATGACATTTCTTTATAATTTCTCAAGGTTTCCACCTCTGAGACATTTGGATTTTATTATTGTTCTCATAATGTGGAATAGTAATATTTCTTTTTGGTTTTACCAGATGGGACCAACAGAATTAAGGGAACAATATATATATTTGGAAGAGCTAGAAATAGAACGATTATTTTGGTCAAACTCATATTCATGGGAAGAACCAGTATTGTTTTAAAAAAATAATGATGGAACACATAGGTTGTGTGTTAATTATCATGATATTAATAATGTAATGATTAGGAAAAATATTTCCACTTCTATGAATAGAAGATACATTAGGTCAAATGAGTGGAGATAGATGGTTATCTAGGATATATTTGTGCTCAGGATTCAAAATTATGGGATCAGTAATAATATAATTGAATGAAAAAAAATTGGGATAGATATGGCCATTATTTGAATGTTGAATTACTTTGAATTCAGACAAAATCACCCTATGTCATTTTGATATCGTGAAATAAAATATTTCAGTGATATCTGGATATTTTTTAAGTGGTATTTTTGGATAACATAGTGATGTATTAAAGGACAAGTGATATGCATGAGAAAAACTCATCGACAGTGTTGTAAATCATATGGGGTCATTGTATGTGTGAGAAATTATAAAATTATTATTTCAGGATACATGAACTATATATCATTGGAAGATTAATCTAAAATGTGGTGTTAAATTGGATGTAGAAAATATTGATGACGTTACCTCCTGGAAATCTCAAAATAATGTATTTGAGATGTTTAGTTTCCTTGTATTTTATAGTTATAAACAATGCATTTTTCCTGATTTTTCACTAATAGATTACCCTATCATATCCCTAACAAGAAATATTTTTCAATCTAGAGGAATAAAGAATTTCTAAATCATTTTTGAATGCTCAATATTTACCTTATCTCAATTGAATTCTTCATTAAACTAGAATCAGTAAAATGGAGTATGTTCTAAATTGATGATTTGGGATCTAATATGGAATGCGTTCTAATGACATATGGAAATATTGTTTCATATAGAACATGGATGTTATGGGTGCATGAGGAAAATTTGACAACACATGATTTAGAGTTATTTATAGTAGTCCATTCATAATTTTCCATGTGTTGTTACTACATTCTTGCGAATTTTACAGTGTTGGAATACCATAAATGGCTGAAACATATTTTATCACAATTTTATTTGAACATAAGAAATAAAATATCGGTCGATTATCACACTATTTTAATATTTGACATCATGAAAAAACTAGCAGATGGAAATTTGGTGTTTAATGCATTATGAAAAATGTTGTTTGCTGTGATGAAAAAAATAGATATGTGGCAATTAATTCTAGTCACATTTGATAGGTATATGGTGTGAAAGGACCGATGTGATGTTACATATTTCATTCAAGTTTTTTTTTGTTTGGAATTGTTTGAGAAAATAAAGGATACATTGACATAGAATTAATAATGTGTTGTCGTAAGGTCAAAATGAAATCATTGGGATACAATTGAGGTCTATTTTCTAGATGGGAGTTTAATGTTATATTTAAATAATCACATTTTTTACATATAATTTTTCATGAAAAACTATTTCATAATCACTATCATTAATGATGGGTTGATCTTCATTGAATATAGATGATGTATAAAGTGATTAATGAATGAATATTTTGGGTTAGCATGAAAATGAATGAAGATGAGATTGTATCTGGGTTTGTAAATTGTTTGTAGGTTAATTTATAACATCAACAACCATATGTTATGATTCATAAAAAACATATAATTATTTCGAAAAATGAGATGGAAACTATGGAGTTTTTATTAGGTCTCCTAAAAACAGTTCCAAAACACTATTCCCTTTAGGTGAGAGTGTTCCTCCTGACAATGTCATCACATTTTATACTCATTCATGGATCCCATATAGTGATGAAATTTTCAAAAAAATATATATACGAGTTTCTAATGATAAATGTAATATTAATGTTGATAGTGTTATATAGAGACTGGATGTTTATATCGCATTTCAAAAAATCCTTACACCATGACTTTATGACTCAATTGACTATATTTACTGTATATCATTCTTGTATGGATGGAAAATATGAACGTGAAATACAAATGATGGATGTAATTATTCCTAATTTAATTGTTTATTTTCTCTGGAAAATTTGATGATCACACACCATTGGTGGAGTTATCAAATAACCACTATTATTATGAAGAATGTTTACATGATCATAAAATAGATGAAGAATTATTTGTGTTTTCATAAATGTTAATCATTTCATCTTCAATTTATGTTGTCATTAAATTTTATTTATCATTTGGGTTTTTAGGATCTATCATTGTCATAGACATCACTATTTTTAGAAATCATGTCGGTTATCCCCTTGATATGTAGTCCCTTTGTATGTAATTCAATGGGTTGGTGATGTGGTATATTACATGGAATTTAAACCTAGATTTAGTGTTATGCATAATTTGTTTTAGGTATTTCATTTGTAACAGTATCATCTTGATCTGGATCTTGTGATTAGATTTCATCACATTGTACTATAGCTGGATGCATCATTTTTGAATGTTCTAGTCTGAATTGGGGATTGAAATGAGATATTATTAAATTGATAAAGAATAGGTCTAGTGTGGTTTTTGATGAAACATGGTCAGATTCTAGAACGTGAATGGGAATTAGAGAAGGAAATGGTCGATAAATGACCCAAACTCATTCTTGGCATTAGTAGGTTTCTAGTTTCCGATGATGGAAAGGCTAATGGTGAGGATAACTTATCACCCCAAGATTCTAGTATATAACCCTTTGATATTGATTTATATGTGTGTAACATGTTTTGGTGATGTTTGGGAGTTTTTCAAATATATATTGAATATTTTTTTCATATTTTATAAAGGATCATAGTTTTGAAACAAATTATAGACATTGTTAATCTCATATTGGAAACCATGCATAATGTTACATTGTATAGTGGGATGGTTCACTTTTATGAACAACATTTGCAAAAACCATGATTAATCATACTAGAAAACATAAAATTACAATAAAGGTGATTTTAATGGTTCCCACACATTTTTCCTCATCTTATATTCCATCAATGTGATGTTAACATAGAGGAAAAGGTTGGTGAATGGCTAGTACATGGTTTTCATAATAGTGTGACTAAACATAAATGGTTTAAAAACTAGATATTAGAAAATGGATCTAGGAAAAAATTAATTATTAACCCATTTTCACTGAATTTTGTCCATAAATAAATAATTATTCTTCCTATAGGGTTCAGATATTTTCCTCATCAAATTAGAGGAAATAAATATCTGTTACTTTTTATGTTGAAGCCTGGTCACCATGTAAGTCGAGGTTTGCAGTAAATTTTCATGGTCTTCCAAATAAATCCATTTTCTCCACTCAAGAATATATAGATCTATTCAGATGCAGATAAATAAATTTTTTTTAATGAAAATCAGGTTAATATATGTCCTAGTAGATTTTAGGGTAAGAGATATAAGTTAGTCTTTGGGGATTCAACCCGTTTTCGTTTTAATTTTTATGTCATTATTCATTTATGACATAATTATGGAGTGGGGTGGCTTCATTCTCGACTTAACATATTTAAAATTCATTTACAAGTTTCAAATTTATTAAATAAATTTAAATTGGTTGTGAAATATTTTTGAAAAACAATATAGAAACACTATTTAGTGATGGTTTGTGGATTTCTGTGATATTTATGAATTGATGATTACATTTCATAGATTAATAATTCTAAATTATTATATTTAAAATAGATTACTCATCTGATTCATGGAATATTGTTTATTTAAAATGGTTTCAATATATATATATATATATCATTTTATCGAAATTTTTTTTGGAAATATAATATTTTCATGGTTATTTGGATTACATGGTAGTGTTTTTTCATGTTGAGTTTAATGAGTGTATGTTAAATTATTAATTCTGTAACACCCCAAGATTTCATAATACGTTATTTCTTCGAAGTAATTCAATAACCTGCACTACACGCAACACGTAGTTCAAGCGCCCTATAACATACCAAACTAGTCGTTCAAAAGAGGTTATGAATAGTGTTAACTAAATTTTAATCTATATATAAACCTTATAATTTTAAAATACATATTCTGAGTTTCTTAGACATAATGAGAAAATAAATTAATATTTTTCAGGCAAATGATGTATTTTTTTAAATGTTATTTTACCACCTTTTATTGGAGAACCATTTTTAAATCTAATATTTGAAATTTTTAAATATTCAATTTGAATGAATACAAATCTTCTTTGGAATCATGACATAAGAATTTAGTTTCAATAAATATTTGGTGTTTTTCTTTTAACATTTATATATGGGTGAATAGTGAAAAATACTATATTTTAACGTATTTCTTTTTAATAAAAATAAATTTTAGTGTTAAATTATTAATTTTAATGGATTGTATGTATAAATACATTATATTTTTACCATTTTATCTAATGTTATTAATTTTAAATAATTTCACTTTGAAATTGAACTTAAACAAGTATCAATCATTTATTATTTATTATTTCTTAAAAACACGCTTTGTGGTTTTGACAATGGGAATTATTTTTAATTAAATAAATGAAACTTATATGTTTTTAATTTGGTAAAATAGAATTAATTTTTGAATTCAGAATATCAAAATTAGCTTAGGGTGAAATTTTGGTATTTTTTTGAAAACGTTTAATTTTTTATGAATAGTAAAAAAACTGAGATTTTGTTTAAAACCGAATTTTTATATAAATAATTATTTATTTTATTTTATTCTTAGTCAAAATAGATACATAATACCTATATATGTTCAATTTAATTCATTGGAGTCAGTTTATAATAGTTATATATATATATATATATATTATTGAACTTTTTACTTTCATTTACCCACCTACTATGATGAAAATTTTCATAAAACATAATTTCACCACTTTTGTTAGTATAATTTCAAAAATATGAGAGAAAAAGTTGATATCAGTAAGTATATTGTGGTTCAATGGGATGAAAATAATTTTTGGTGAATAGTAACTTTTGAGTTTTATTTACCACGGTTAAAAGTAAATAAGATATTAAAGGTAGAAATGATATTATTATTACCCTAACACATGTCATAATTCTATTGGATTTTTTTAATTCTACCAAAAACAATATCAAGAATAAAATATGATCCTTTAGGTCCACTTGGATTAAATGAAAAATTTATTATTATTTAATTCAAAGAACAGTTAAAAGTGTTAAATTCAATGTTTAATAACTAAACCATATTTAATATAGGGATCCAGATAAGATAAATTATAATATAAATATTAATTATAAGTCTAAATATATTTCTTACATTATTTAATTTTATTTACATTTTTTGGACCTAAAAAATTAAATTTATTTATGACACAATGATGATGCAGTAATTGCCTTTTTAATGAATGATTATAATAATTGATCTTATAAATATAAAAATAAATTTAATATGAGACTTATTATGAATTACAATAATTTTATAGGATAATATGACATTCCTGGGTTGGTTATATGAATTTGGTTCGACGTAATAATGTTTTTATCAATTTACCAAAAACAAAATACCAAATAGTGTCAAAATTGACATAAATGAATTTTTAAAACAAATATTATATTATTAGTTGATATTATATTCCTAAAAATATATTTTTCTGTAAATATACTTATATAATGATATTTTTATCATTAATTAACCACTTTGGGTTATCATTGAAGTATATAGTTTGTTTATTAACCATATATTATAAAAAATAAAAGGAGACATGATAAATGTCAAACTATTTAACTAAGAGGTAAATCTACAACATAAGGTTAATATAGTGACCCAAACATTTCTAAAATCTACTGGTTGAGTGGTTTTAGACCCATACCAAAATTATATTTTAAATTATTAATTTTTGATCCATTATAAACTGAAATAAATTTTATTATAAAATAATATATCTAGCTTTTCCTAAGGTGCCCCTCACCCCTCTTATAAAAGGTCACTCCCCCTTCTCTCTAGTTCACTCTTTTATATCCATTTTGCACGGCTATACCCCTCCCAAACACCCTTTATGTTGTCCTCCCTTCAACCTACAGACTTTCCATTAGTAATAAAGCCATCCTATGGAGCCCTTTTGATCAAAAGAAAAGGAAGAACCCGAATAAGAGGTAAATATTTCATCACCTCTTTCAAGTTCTTTTCTTCTTCCACTTTCTCTTTCATTGATGATTCCATTCTGAAATAGTAACTCCAGTATATTATATATATTGTGATTTTATTATAAAAATGGTACAACATTATTAATTATTTTATCCATCCTTTCATGACATGTCACCATACGTGCGTATGTATGGATTACCGTCTCCATGTCGTGTTGTAGTTTGTTATTCAAACACATCATCATTTAGATTGGTATAATAATGAGTATAAATGATGTAAATAATAAATATAACATGATAAGTATTCTGTATATATGATATACCATCAAATTATATACAATTTTAAAAACGAAAGAATGATATCTTCACTCATGCGTATGTACGGATTATCGTCTCCACGAACGCGATGAGATTCATTCCCCATCATATACATTCAAGATTAATTTTCATTAGATTATTAAAAATAATTTATAAATACTTAATACCATTCTGAATTTTAATAATATAGATTATATCCATAAAAAACATTACATACTTAACAAATCATATAATGGAAAACAAATCAATTAACACCAGAAATGATGATAATACTACGATATTATTAACAAAGCAATGTCAAAATATCATTTCAGATATGATATTAATTTATATGATTATTGTATAATTTTATAACAATTATTTAACCATTTTATAGGATGTTAACCTACCATCAACCGAGGAAAGGTACAAGGTAATGGTTAATTTTACAATATCTTTATTATCTGAGGTATTTTATGTAATTATCTAATGGGACATATTTATTATCCATGTCCATGTATCATCAAAGAGTTTTCAAAGGAATTATTTATAAGGTACTTCTTATAAAAAAATCATTTTAAATGTTTTAAATATGTATTCTTTTAAATAATTGTCATTAATGTACATGTTTTCAATATGATTTTTAAGGATTTATTTATATAGACATGAATTTTTTAAAATATTAATTCCTTTCAAAACTTTCAATGTGGAATTGGACAATTTGAATAAAAATTTTATTTAAATGACTTCCTTTCTAAATTTTTTTACTTTTAAATGTTTTTATAAAAAATGGATATTTCTCCAAATCATTTTTACAAATCATTTTCATCTATATCAATATCCCTTGATATATTTTAAACTAGATTGAAGTAGATTTTTTATGATACAATTCTTCCATATTTTATTGATGTTTTGGTGATATGTTTGACTATGGATGTGTTATTTTTATACCATTCATGGTTTATGGATAAATTATTGTCATTTTGTATGTTAGTTTTATTACGATTGATTATGTTATGTTTAAACATTTTCAAAAAATAATCCATTGGTCTTAGTAAGTGACAGATGAAGCCTACTATAGATTTTTGATGCATTGGTGGGTCTCATGAGACAAACTAGTGTCTTCTCACAAGGCCTTGAAAAAATATTATGTGTAGTCTTGGCACAAGGCCTTGAATATGTGGTTATGAAAGTATGGAATTATGTATTCCATCATTATGAAATTGGCTATTGATATTGCATGTTATTATTCGACTAGTAGAATGTCCACGTGAATAAGTAAATGGAAATATATGATTTTATCTTTTCTATATTATGCTTATGTTAATGTTTAAAAGGATTTTGTTTTAGTTTTATACATTTCCTTAAATGTATATGCTTATTTATGAATGTTTCCACTATATGTTTATCCTTACTGAGCATCTAACGTTACCCCTTTCTATGTTTTATTTTTCCCAGGATGCGAAGAAGTATATTATGACTGACATGCATGGACTTTCAATGAGATATCAGTGCTGTCTTAGGAAACAATGTTGTTTTTGTTTTCTATTTCACGATGAAATTTAAAACTTATGATTGTATCTAGTACTTTAAAGGATACTAAATTAATATTTCTTTAGAGAATTGATCTATTCTGATCATGAAAATGATAAATAATAATGCACTGACTCTGGGCTTCTGGGGTTCGGGCATTATAGTTTGTATCAATGAATTTTTAGTAAAAACCATGGAAACTAGATTTAGGTAATCTCTATTTAGAGAACATTACCCTAAGATAGACTTTTAGGATTAGTATAAAAGAACTTCCTAGAATATAGGTACTATAGTGATTTGGTGTGTTTTCCAAGCAATAGATCCTTGTATGGATTCGAACAGGTAGAGGTGGCTCTAGAACCTATGTACCAAGGTCTAAAACCTGAAAACATCTCGTTGAGCTAGACTCAAATGGGAACTGGTGCACAAAAATGGGCCTTGCTTTACTCTTGGTTAAGACACTCCCAGGGGATAAACATTGGATAATTATCATTTTCTTTAAAAGAAATTATGAAGGGTTTATTGGTATATACTTCCTTAGGGAAAACATTTTTATTATTTGAGATTATATCCATAAATTGTTCAATTTAAGTTATGTATTTTACAAGTTTTGAATTATTAATTACAATTCATAAAGTTACCAAGTGTATGCCATTGTATAGAAATGGCACCCAGTAGAAGGAATGAGAACTCCAGCAATACGTATGATCCAAAGAGTAAGAAGGATCATATCTTTCATGGTATTAATCCATCATCTAAAAGGGAAATTGTCTCACATGTATTCTCAACATATGAAAAAATAGTATCATGTTATAATAAGATAATTAAAGAATTCTCTGAGTCATATGGATTTGATGGGATGTAAGAGAAGAAAAGGATGGAAGTGATAATGACGGATAAAGGGAAGAGGAAAAAGAACGATTTTCTCATTTGTGATAACTATTGAAAGAATCACCTTGGTAAATGCATGAAGACAATGTAAGTTTGTGATAAGTTTGAAGAAAATGTAAACCAAGTACATGATTTCAAGGGTTATAAAAATGTTTCAAATGTACAATGCTTCATCTGCAAGAAGTTGGAACACTACGCAAATCAATTTCTAAATCATCATAGTATACCCCAAATAATTCTATTGGATAATAATAAAGTTATGATATACCGAATATGAAGAGGAATGATTAGATTTCTTAAATTTTTATTATTGTATTGTGTCATTTGAGTATGGTATTAATTATGTACATGTTATAATAATTATAGAGTATATATGTATTGTTCTGAAGTACTATTTCTTTAAAGACTTGTGATTGTGTGGAACCATGAAAAGTGACTCAATATCAGGTTAAATGTTTCTAAAATATATGGTTGAAAGAAAGATAAACCATAATACGGTTCTGATAATGAGTTAGTGAATTTTGAATAATACATGATTGATTTGGATAAATTATATTGGTTATTCTTGAATACCTTGAAATTGATTAATGATTTGTATATTCCATCATTGATGGAGTTTACAACATATTTGAATTGATGGATTATATCAAGTGAAATAAGGCAGAATGATTGTAATCAATACAGTTTTATGGAAATTGATGATGTTGTAGTGTTTTAAAATAATACATGATGAAGGTTTTTTCATGTTATTACGAGGAAAAAAGTATTTTTATTGTGTTTACATTATATAAAAATTTTGGACTGTGATTTTGGACAGAAGTATTTTGGATATTTTTAGTTTGATATTATTTTTGGATTGCCATAAAAAGTAAAACTCAGAGGTCAGGCAGCAACCTGTCGCGTCCGACAAGGCTGCAAGACTTGAACCAGCATCCGAATGGTGACATGGGTGTATCACTTACCAATGTACCATGTGATGTTCTCGATTGAATAATGTAGTTTTTTAAAGGTCTGTTTTATGAATTATAAATTCATTTTTTGAACCCTATACGAATAGGATAAAAAGAATATATTTTTTATGTTCTATAACCTTTTAGAGTGAAATATGTGTTTGTGGTAAAAATTAGTTACATGATGGAACTCTAATGGCCAAGTATATATATTTTTATTCTCTTATTCTATGATGAAATTAATTCTTAAACATTAGGTAAGGGATCATAACACTAAAAAAATGTTTCCTAATACATTATGTTTTTTTTGATCTAATGATATTATAAAGGATTATAGATTGATAGCTTTGAGGCCTTAAATTCTACAATTATTCATGATTGATGACTTCAAGCAGTCACTATAAATATTTATGTCTTCCTCAAATTATGTGTCTCTAATTACCACCAATGCTTTCCTAGTCGATATCATAATTTGGTGGTGACTTTTTCATTCCCCTTTTCTTCTTATTAAGATTAAATTTAAATAACCCAATTTCCGATGTGGGGTTTCCCAAAATGGTATATTATATTTTCAACCATTTATTTTCAAATAACATTTTCAAATTTAAATTATGAAAATTATTGAATTACGGAAGAATTTAACACCACAAGATTTCATAGAATATTATTTCTTCAATGTAATTCAATAACTTTCACTGCACAAAACACCGAGTTCAAGTGCACCATGACTTAACAAACTATCCGTTCAAAAGATGTTATGAATATTATTAACTAAAATTTGATCTTTATTTACTATTTATTATTTTAGAATCCATATTATGAGTTTCTTAGACATAATGAAAAAAAATTAATTTTTGTTTCAGATAAAAGAAGTATTTTTTAAATGCAATTTCAGTACCTTTTAATAGCGAACCCTTCTAAAATCCAATATTTGAAATTTTTATACATTAAATTTGGAAAAATAAACATCTTCTTTAGAATCGGGACATAATAATTTATTTCCAATAATTTTTTGGTGTTTTTCTAATAACATTTATATTTGGGTGAATAGTGAAAAATACTATATTTGAACTGAAAAAAACATTTTTTAATTAATATTATTTTTATTGTTAAATTATACATTTAATGGTTTGGAATTATAAATATATTATATATTTACCATTTAATAGAATTTTATTCGTTGGAAATAATTTCACTTTGAAATTGAACATATACAAGTATCAATCTTTTGTTAGTTATTATTTAATAAAAAAAAGATTTTTGGTTTTGACAAATGGAATTAATTTTAAAAAAATAAATGAAACTTATATTTTTTCAATTTCATAAAATTGAATTAATTATTTAATTTATAATATCAAAAACATCTTAGGTTAAAATTTTGGAATTTTTTTGAAAACATTCAATTTATTATGAATTGTGGAAAACACTAAGTTATTTTTTAAAACCCCACTTTTTATTTAAATGATTATTTACATTATTTATATATATTTTTGGTCAGTATAAATACATAATACACATATAAGTTCAATGTAATTCATTGGATTCAATTGTTAATAATTTTAGATATATAAAAATTTTATTGAACTTTTTATCGTCTTTTTCCCACTTCCTAGGAGCATTTGCAAATTTACATAAAACTTAATTTTACCACATCTATGAGTTAAATTTCAAAAATACAAGAGAGATAGTTGATATAAGTAAGTAAAATGTGGTTCAATGAGATGATAATAATTATTGGTGAAGAGTAGCTTTTGAATTTTATATACCACAGTTAAAAGTATATAGTGTAATTTAAGGTTAAAATGAAATTATTATTACCATAAAAAATTCCTAATTCTATTATATAAGTGTAAAATGACCAAAAAAAACCTTAAAATAAAATATGATCCTTTATTTCCACTTTGATTATATTAGGACATTTATTATTATCTAATTCAAACAATAGTTAAAAGTGTTAAATTCAAAGATTAATAACTGATCCGTTTTTAATATAGGGTTACACATAAGATAAATTCAACTAAATATTTCAATTAGAATTATAAAATTATTTCCTACATAACTGTATTTTATTTATATTTTTTATAATTTAATTAATTAAATTTATTGAGGACACAATGATGATGCATAAATTACTGTATTAATGAAAGATTAAAATAATTGATATTAAAAATATCCAAAATAATGTAATATTAGAGTTTTTATCAATTAAACTAATTTTATAGGTTAATATGAAATATTGGGGCCAGTTAGATGGATTTTTTTTAAAATTAATAATGTTGTTTTGAATTTAGAAAAAAATTAAGAAAATAGTGTCAAAATTGACATAAAAGAATTTTTTAAACAAATATTATATTATTAATTGATTTTCTATTTCTAAAAATCTATGGTTCGGAAAATAGAAATATATAATGATATATGTATTATTAATGAACCAATTGGGATTTTCTAGGCTGTATATAGTTTGTAAATTAACCATATAGTATAAAAATACAAGGAGACATGGTAAATGTCAAACTATTTATCTAAGAGAAAAATCTACATGATAAGGTTAATGTAATGAGCCAAACCAGTCTAAAACATATTATTTGAGTGGTTTTAGTCTCATCCCCATCTTAGCCATTAAATAATTCATTTTGGAGCTATTATAAAAGGAAAATTATTTTATTATAAAATAATATTTCTAGATTTTCCAAAGGTGCCCCTCACCTCTCTTATAAAAGGTCACCCACGCTTGTCTCTAATTCACACATTAAAAGCCATTTGGATCCGCCAAACCCTGCCCAAATACCCTCTCCACTATACACCCTTCATCCTAGAGGCCTTATTTTTTCAAGAATCCAACCTAAGGAGCCCTTGTTTTCAAATCAAAAGGAAGAAACCGAAGAAGAGGTTGATATTTCATCACCTCTTTCAAGTTATTTCCTTCTTCTACTTCCTCTTTCTTTGTTGTTTCCATTATAAAATAATAAATCAGGTATATTAAATATACTGTGATGTTATTATAAAAATGTTACAACCATATTCATTATTTTATCCATCCTTTAAATGACATGTCACCATACCTGTGTCCGTACAACTTACCGTCTCCACGTCGTGGTGTAGTTTGTTAATCAAACACTTCATCATTTGGATGTGTATAATAATGAGTATAAATGATGTAAATAGTAAATATAACATGATAATTATTCTTTACATAGTATATACCATTAAATTATGTACGATTATAATATTAAAATATTGATATTGTCACTCATGCGTACGTACGGATTACCGTCTCCACAAACATTATGTGATTCATTCCCCATCATATCCATTCAAGAATAATTATCATTATATTATTAAAAATAAGTTTTAAAAAATTAATATCATACTGAATCTGAATAAGATACATCCTATCCATAAAAAACATTACTTACATAACAAAGCATATAAAGGAAAATGATTAAGATAACACCTTAAACGATCATAATACTATGATATTACTAAAAAAGTAATGTTATAATATCATATATGATATCATATTAATGTATATGATTATTGTATAATTTAATAACAATTATTTCACAATTATACAAGAGGTTAACCAAACCTTGTCAAAGGAAATTTATAAGGTAAGGGTTAATTTAATAATCTTTTTATTATCGGAGGATGTTTTTACGTAAGTATATAGTGGAACATATTTATTATCCATTTCCATGTTTCATAAAAGAGTTTTCAAAGGGATTCTTTTTATGGTACTTTTTAAAAAAATATTGTTTTAAATTTTTTAAGTATTTATTCTTCTAAATAATTATCATTAATGTCCATATTTTCAAAATGTTTTTTAAGGATTTCTTTATATGGACATGAATGTTTTTTAAAATGATAATTCCTTTCAAGATTTAAAATTTTTATGGGACACATTAATTAAAAAATTACTTTAAATGTATTCCGCTCTAAATTGGGTGAATTTTAAATGTTTTTATGGAAGATGGATATTTCAATGATATATTATTAAAAATCTTTTTCATCTATATCAACATCCCTTGATTGATTTTAATCTTGTTTGAAGTTGATTTATTATGATAAAAATCATTGATATTTTATTGATTTTTTTTTGATATGTTTGACTATAGATGTGTTATTTTTATAAAATTCATGGTTTATGGATAATTTATTGACATTTTGTATGCAAGTTTTAATTTGAATGTTTATGTTATGTTTAAACGATTTCACATGAGGAATGTATTGGACTTATTAAGTGATTGGTGGAACCCGCTATAGCTCCTTGATGCATCGTTATGTCTCATGACACAAACTAGTGACTTCGCACAAGGCCTTGACAAAATATTATTTGTAGTCTTGAAAAAAGGCCTTGAATGTGAGGTTAAGATACATTGGAATTATGAATTCCATCATTATGAATGTGGGTATTGATATTATATGTGATTCTTTTACTTGTATAATATCCATGTGAATAAGTAAATGACATTACTTGATTTTATCTTTTCCATATTATACTGAAGTTCAACTTTAAAACGCTTTTGTTTTAGTCTTATACATTGCCTTAAATGTTTATACTTACTTAAGAATGTTTCCTATATATTGTTATCCTTACTGAACATCTGAGCTCACCCCTATATATGTTTTATTTTTTCCAGGATGCGAAGAAGTATATTTGACTGACCTGTAGGGATAGTCTATGGGATCTCAGTGTTGTCTAAGGAAACAATGTTGTTCTAGTGTTCCATTTTATGATATAATGTAAACCTTAATAATGTATCTAGTACTTACAAGGCTATTAAACTAATCAGTATTTCGGGAGTTCATATTTTGTGATCATGACAATGATATGTAATAATGCTCCGACTCTGGACTTCTGGGGTCGTGGCGTTACAAATTTTTTCTTAGTTCCAAAGGTGTAGTGGCACATGGGATATTGGATAAAAATTTATGACTGTATCTATTGATGATAGAATCATCATTAGTGAGTTACTATAACCTATGAATGCATGTTTGTATTGAAATGGGTTATCCCAATTGGATTGTGAAATGTATTTGATAACAACATTGGTTTCATTTCCTGGAAAACAATTATATTTGGGAAAACAATGTTCGTTACAAATAATTATCATTTTTTGATAGTATATTTCAGGTATATTTATATAAAATTTTCAATATAAATTTTTTATACATGTGCAATATTTTGTGATCATAGAGAAGTGAGTAAGAAATTCATTTGGGGAAAGAATAAAATTTTTCATTACTCACCCTTCTTTTCCACATTGGTGATATTGTAGATATTTATTATCAAAATATTATAAAAAAATATTATAAAACATCATTATTATTGAATCATGATACATGGTATCTATTTTGGTTTTGGACGATGATGTATATTTTGATCTGTGGAGTTATGTCCATATAGTCCTTGGGGTTTTTAGGCTTTTTCTTGCACTCTTTTCTATGATAATAGTTATCTACCACAAGGTTATGTTTTTGTGGATCAGTTTTAATAATAATGGAATTTATTTTAGTTTTTTTTTAATTTTATTAGGAATAATATAGTTATATTATTTTATGGTACGATTATAATTGGTAGTAATATTTGAAATATCAAAATGGTCCCCCATTTAAATTGAATTCGAGAATATTTTTTATCATCCAATGGCACCAAGGGGATGTTTCTTGCATCCATTTTGAAATACATCCTTATCTGAATTCAATGTGGTGGGATGGGATATTACACTTATTTTTTCCATTCATAATAATACGCACAAGAATCCACCCAAATGGGATTCAATGGTATATTTCATTCTATTTTGTGATGTGTGGTGTTTTATTTTCTATTTCGAATGGAATCTTTATATCATATATGTACTTGGATCTAAAAAACTACTAAACTGATTGGTCATTTGGATTAGACCCTTTGTGTATATTCCAATGTAATAATATTGGTTTTAGAAATAAGTTAAAGGATTCATGTTAAATTGGTATAATTAATTTAATTTTATTATTCACGAGGTTGAACTCATATATGAAATATATTACACTAAATGTATGGGTTTATTTAACTATCTCTTCCTAAATCAGTATTTTTTATGATTTTATTAGGGTAAATAGATTATATTTTCTATCGTAAACATATCATTTTTATCGTATAATAATTTCCTGGGTTTTAATATAATTATATTAATTTTAAAAATTCTATTCACAAGATGGAAATATGAATTTTTTTAAAAGAAACAATCAAATTTTATTCAATTGGGATTAATTTTATTCAATTACCATATTTTCATTAATCAGATTTAAAATTTTCCTTATTATTTTTCAAGGCTTTGATAAATTCATTATCACTCATTTTTTAATTTCCATAAAAAGGATACTGTTATATTCATGTCATTTTACTAATGATTTACAATTCACCGAAGTTTTGGATATAATTTTTATTAATGTTTATATAATGAATGAAATTTATAAATTTAATTATTTTTCAATTACATAGTGTTTTATTTACATGTTTCTATGTATTAATTCAATTAAAATCTATTTCCTAATATTTTAGGAATTTTTAATTATATATAATTGGATTCAAAATGAAATGAATATTATTATTAATAAATATTACAATGATCCTTTAAAATAATTTTCATATAAGAAAATATCATTTAATGAATTTTACAAATTGATGGGGATACACTATACACTTTTGATCCACCATGATTTTATATATTTATTATGAAATAATGGTTATATTTTTTGATAGTGGAAATTAGTAACCATTATTATGAATGTTAATCAATGTGAATGTTTATAATGATTATGTATTGAAATGTTATCCACCTAGCCCCTCAAAGAATCAATATTTCTATTTAATCAAGATAATTCTGGTATTTTGCATACACCCTACGAAAGTATGAATAATGTATTATCACAAGGATACGCTGGTATGATTTTGATATTTCAAATTATTATTTATGTCATTATGAACAAAAAATTAATAATCCATGTAATTATTTTTTTTATTATTGATTTATTTATCACTTTTTATAGAATGATTTATATTAGAGATTCCATTTATGTATATCTCTTCTATATTAATGATTCTTTAATTACATTATGAATACATATATAGTGTGAATTCCCTTACTATGAAAATAAGAAAACCTATTATTTTTTAACATATCTATACGATATCATGATGTGATCTATAAAAGAATTAAGGGGTTAATAAGAAGAAATAATAATTATATCATTAAAATATAAATCAATATTTAATTCATTCATATGTAATTTTTGAATAATAAATGTATCTAATCCCAAAAATCTACTAAACAAGATCATATTTTGAAAAAATATCACTTGTATGTGGTAAAATTATAGTAAAATACCAATTAAAACAAGGTTATTGGGGTTTTTGGTGAGATTGTATTAAATTTAAAAAACTGGTGACATTATATGAGAATTATGCTGGGATTCCACTGAGACATTTGTGCATTAGTTTTGATGAATCATGTTATTTTGAATGTTCATTAATGACTAGATAATATGCATGTAGTTCATGTTATCATCCAATGATTTTGGATATTTTATTTAAGAGTATGGGTGTAACATCCTCAGCCCGAACAACCACACGAATTCTGCTAACTGGTTGGGTACCACTAGAATTAGGCACACCTCGCAAAATTCCAAAGGCTGCATATTATAAGTGGGGGTGTAAATTTGTATTATGGGGATTCTCAACCAACTATAACAATATTATAATATAAGATCCCAGGTATTTATAAAATAATGATTTTTTAATTATATTAATATTTATGAATAAGTTAAAAAAAAATTTAAAGGGGCTCTTTTTCTGATAGTGTACACAAAACACAATAACGGGATTCTATGAAATCATATGTTGCAGACATCATGGAGTTATACAGAAAAATAATATAATAATTTTATTATTTTAGAAGGTTGTTTACACCAAGGTGTTTTATTGGTGTGAATGAACACAACTAACTCAATTATCATAACAAATTTTTATTAAATGTTATTAAATTTATCCAATAAATATTACATTAATATAATTAAAATGAATCCCTTTTTAAGCATGTTATACTCTAATATTTTCGGAAAGCTCGTTTTACATCCTTTTGAAGGTGAACAATTAATAAATATATATTTTTCACATTTTTATTTTCTATTAGACAAAATAAATGTATTATTTATAATAGTGACATCATGAATTTCCTTGGATGAAATTTTTGTATTTTTCTAATTAAATACATATTTTACTGAATAGTGAAAAGATTGGCATTTTAATTAAAATCTTTTTTTCATTAAATTTATTTCATTTCTTATATTTTCTTATTAATAGTTCTAAATGATTAATTGGATTATTTTTTTATCATTTAAGATAATTTTGTTCATTATAAGTAATTTCACATATTAATTGTTCAAAAACACATGTCAATCTTTACATAGTTTTTACATGTTCGAAACACAAATTCATGTTTTGGAAACAAGAATTAATTATAAAATAATTAATAAAATTTATTTTTTTTAAATTGGAAGAAAAGATTCCATTTTGGGAATGAGAATTTCCAAATTGTGAAAATAGGCACCTTTTATCATTGGACGTTATGAATAGCATCGTCAGTAATTATTTTTATTTACAATGGTTAAATGGAAAATTAAGAAAATAAGTGTAAAAGCAGTATTATAGAAATATATAACTCCCTAACATGTGTCGTAACTCTATTTTATGAGTTATTTCTGACCATGATCTTATATAGTATGTACTTTTGGAATTTGGGAGCTGTTTGATTGTGATTTTTTTTTAAAATTTTTTAATTTAAAGAAATGAAAAATATATCATAAACATGTACCTTTCAATAATAAATTTTAACATTTGGTCGTAAAAGTGATACATTCAACTATAAATATTTGTTATAATGATACAAATATTTCCTTTATCATGATATTTTATATTTAATTTTTATAAGTTATATAATGAAATTTATTTATGGAACAGTGACGATATAGTGATTATGTTATTAATTAAAGAATAAAATAAATGAAATTATAAATATTAAATTAAATATAATTTTAATATTTTTATGTAATAAATTAATTTTATGGATGATATTGACTTATTTTATTTTAGTTAATTCCTTTTTATAAAATTAATCATGTTATTATCACTTTAAAAAATTAAATTACTAAATGGTGTCAAAATTGACATAAATGAGTATTAAAACAAAATACAATTTTATAAAATTATATAATAGTCCTAAAAACAAATATTTGGCCAAATAAATTATATTATATTATAAATTTCATTATTTATCCAATTATGTTTCTCTTTTCATTTTATCATAATTATAATTACCATATATTATGGAAATTCTAAATGTCTTGGTAAGAGTAAATTTTTTTAGTAAGGGTTAAACCAAAAAATAATGATACAAAATTATTAATAACATATATTAAAATAATTGTATGATGGTTATTATTATAAAAATCATCTTATATTTAATATAAATGAGTTTGGGACCAATTGAAACTGATAATCGTTATATAAAAAAATAATATTTCAGGGAATTCAAAAATTTCCCCTCCTCCGTCTTATAAAAGCCCGCCTCCTCTACCCAATTACTCACACCACCCAAGCCCCTAGGACCATCCAAGCTCTGAAAAAATAATCTTCCAAAATCAGTCCCATACTTCTACAACCATTAACATGGGATAATTGTAATTAAAGAAATCAATTTGGCTCAAATCAAAAATAGTTACCGGTTTTAGAGGCAACATCTTCTCTAAATATCATTTCCATTAATTTCATTCTGCACTCCGTATACTCTACCTGTAATTTGATAACATATTAATAAAAGTATACTAAATATACTAGTCTGTTAATATGAGATTTATTCTAACTACACTTAAATAAACCACCATTTAATAGATACAAACGTATTATTTCTATGTTTAGGTGACTATAGTCTCACGAGATGATGATTAACCATTTTTTTCACTTCCACCCTTCACGGTGGACATTATGATTAAAATATATAAATATTTATATGATATATATATCAATAATTTTTTCTCTATACTTATATTATTTTTATTTATAGTATACCTTTATTCGTTACAAAAAGTGCAAATATGATAATTTCATTTGAGGAAGTGTGAACAACCACCGCCTCAAAGTGATATGACTCGTTCATGACAAAGACAGAACAAATAATGTTTTGAGTTGTTAAATTTATTTAATGTATATAAAATATTATATTATACTATAAATATAAAATACCTATTTATCTTTTAGTTTTCATTAATTAAAATCCCAATGAAATGAAAATAGTGTGTTTGCGTTTGTATGACCTACCGTCTCCATAAACGGTGTATTTAATTTAGTATCTCCAAATGTAATGGACTATAATAAATTCATATATAATGGATATATATGATACTTAAATAATGAATAATATTTTTGGGATAATGGATAATTAAATATTTAGATAATTTACACAATCAAGTTGATTTTCAACTCAAATACTAAATATCAACAAAACAACTGATATGAAGATAATTAATTTCATAATTTTTATAAAAAGTTGATTAGTATTATAAAAATAATAATTATCATCATAAATGTTCCGATAAAATTATAATATAGCCTATATTTATTATTTAGGAATATATATAATAAATTAGACTTGTCTGACTAAAGGTAGGGGATTCATCTCAATCACCATTCATTGAGGAATATTTTTACTTATACATGACTTTCATTTATAAAGTATATAAATCCCTTTGAATTTTAATTTACATCAAATAGAATATTTTTTCTACTAATCTTTTTACTAAATGACATAAAAAATATATCATTTAACGTATGATTTGACAATGACCTATCCTCCACAATGCGCATTATTTAATGCATGGCTGTCATAACTAGCCGTAATGTTTTTGAAAGGAAAATAAATACCATATTCTCATTTTATGTGTTTTGGTATTAAGAATGGTTTTTAGAAAGCATTTATTCTTTCAATATGATCAAATAATATATTGTGACTACAATGGGGAAATGTAATCTTTTCATTATGCTTGATTTATGTTTTATGAATATTTTATGGTTTATGGAAATTATTTATCTATAGGAGTGTATCTTAGATAAAACAAGGGAGGTTGAGCCCAAAATAACTTTCCAATGAAATTGGAATGTTATTGATGTAAATATAATGTTTCTCCTAATCAATTAATTTAATATGCAATTATGGGTATTCCAAACATAAACATGAAGGGTACTTCCTATGTAGCTGTGAAATCTACAATGTATGTATGATATAGATGTCCCAAGTTACCTTTAGGATTTATTATTTCCATGATTTATTCAAAAATCATATTATTTCATGATGTATATAAAATATAATTGGTCTTATGAGTAAAATGTATGAATTCATTTATTTGTATATAATCATGGAAAAATGTTTTATTTCCTTAATTTATATCTCTAACATATATTTTTTATCCTAATACCATGTTTTTTAAATGTTTTTTCACCAAGTATAAGTAAGGGTAGGTGAAAGGAAAAATTCATTAACTTCATTTGTAAAGAAAATAATTGTTTTTTTATTTGAGGGATTTTGTTATTGTTAAGAATTCTGGATAGAGTAGATGTTTTTTACACTGTAATATTTGATATGTAATGTAATTGTTGTGGCCTATTTATCTAAAACACTAATGTCGAAAAGATATTTTATATGAATTCCATACTTCTTTCAATATTATGTAATTTTTGTGGTTGGGTCCTTATTGTTGGCATCAAAGGTCCACTTTGATAACATTAGGAGGTAGGAAATTTTTATATGAATACACAGAAACTAATTTTACAATATGGTATGATTGAAATGATATATCATTTGATGATCTCCACATTGATTAAATTATTATAATTTTTTGTCCAGAATGGTTTTCCATAGAGAGAATAGTGAATCTATAATGGGATGACATCAAGAGTAAATCAACCTACAAAATCAGAAACTAGAAATGGTCGGAATGGGAACTGAAGAATTTTTTGTAGTGATGGAAGAGTTGAATTAGTCTATAAATGTTGGTGGTATCCATGAATGATAAAATCTAGATCATCCACAAAGGGACATGTCAGTAGTGGAACATTTCATGAGTTAACATCTCTGGTCATTAATAAGATCAATAAACCTTATGTTTTCTAAAAGGTAGATTGAATTAATCGAAAATATTTTCGTAATCATGTGGTGTTCGGAAAATAAAATGTTCAGTCATTCTATTTATCATTTTGATGGGGGAGCCGATTTGTGGTGGGCGATGGTTAGAAATATCCGATATATTGTGTAGATTGATGATATTTATTGGGTGGAATTCAAAGGTATGATCCCAGAGAAATATTTTCCAAAGAAATTTGAAATATGTATGAAAACCCAGTTCTTGGAATTGTGGTAGGAGGATGACTCAGTGGCTTCTTATAAAGAAAAATTCACTTGACCGGCATGGTTTGATCAAAATTTTATAAGAGATCTTGATCGTAAAATAAATTGTTTTTTCTGTGGATTAATGTCATGGTATCGAATGGAATTATATATTTCTGAGTCATACATTATGAAAATATTATTAGATGTGTGGAGAAGGTGGAAAAATAGATTTTCGATGATCTAGTGTCCTTTGAATAACTACATATTATGAGATCCATGTGGCAGAAGAAAGGGAATAACTCCTAATAAAAGTCATATGGTATGAATTGTTTGTTTGCAATATTTGAAAATTTTGATAAAAAACACATTTTGGGATTCAATTTGATTTCTGGTATGTTCATCCATTGTGGTATAATGGGATATAAGGCTTGTAATAGATCAGAAAGTGACTTCGGTAGTGGTATGATAAAATCTGATTTGCGGTTAGTAGATTGTTTTATGTGATGTGAAATGAGTCATTATGGAAGTGAGTGTCCAATGAGGAACTGAAATGATGGAATATTTTTGGAATTCAATCCGAAAGGGGTGGGGTAATCCATTACAACTACTTTAAAAGATTTTGGTCCATAAAATAATGTAGTATTAGGTATACTATTTTTTTATTCAGATTATTCCAATGTATTGTTTGATTCTGGGTCTTCAAGATCATTCACATTTTATACTTTTTATATTAAATCGGGTATTCCATCTCAATATATGAATGCTGAACATGTGGTAAATACCCCAGGGGGAAATGTTGAAATTAAAATAAATTATAATTACCTTCATGTCCTTGTGTGTAGAAAGAATCTACCTTCAAGCCTTATTGTTTTTCCTATAGTAGTGTTTTCTATTATATTGGGTGTGGATTGAATTTCTGTTAATCATTTAAGATTGACTTCATAGATAAAGAGGTTTCATTTATGAAAGAATTTTAGTTTGTAAAAAAATGAACACTTATTTTTGATAATATATTAGGATACTGGGAATCTAGTAAAAGATATAAATGAATTTCACCTTGAACATATAGATGAAAAAATTAATGTATTAAGATTAATGATTTTATAGTGGTCTATGAGTATCTTTATTTGTTTCTGGATGACTTTCAATGAATAATAACTAATCGTGATGTTGAATTTACTAATTTCTTGGTTCGTGGTGTTATTTCAATATCAAAACCCCCTTATAGAACGGATAAAATTGATCTTTTAGAGTTAAATATGAAATTTAAGGTGTTAGTAGATAATGGGTTTGTTCAACCATGAAGAACACAATGGGGTGCACCTAGCATGTATGTTAAAAAGAAAGATGGTTCAATGATAATTCTCATTGACTATTGATCCTTGAATAACATCATGGTTACGAATAAATATCTTATTTCTCATATTGATGATTTGTTTGATTATCTCTAGGAAACTTAGTATATTTTGATGATTGACATGAGCTCAGGGTACCATTAGTTGATATTAATGGAACAAGACAAGATTACAACCATGATTCATACTAGATAAGTCAATTATGAATATGTATTTATGCCTTTTGGGTTAACCAATTCACACTCTATATTCATGGATCTTCTAAATAGAAATTTCCTAGAGTAATTGGATATATTTGGGGTTGTTTTTATTGAGTATATTTTGGTATATTCTAAAATTAAATAAGAAAATGAAAATAATTTAATGTATGTTATGAAAACCTTATCAAAGAAGAACAATTTTCCGAATTTTACCAATTTTGAGAATTTTTTAATAAATTTCATTCATTTGCCTCATTGTATCTAAAGAAGTCATAAATATTTATCTTATTATAAAAAGGTGCTAAAATGTCCAAGAACCAAAAATAAAATATATATTCTTAGTTTTATTGTTTTATTATGACACAACTAGAGGTTTTCTGAAACAATTTCATGATTCATTACCATCTAGGAAAGAAAAATAAATTGGTTTATGCTTTGAGTCATAAAATTAATTATACATTAACCTTGTTATTTTTCTTATGATATACTTTGGGTTTTTATTTGATGAATTTAGAATTGGATGTTGTTTGTGTTGGGAATTAATCTATTTTGGTTCATGTTGCAATGAAATCATCTTCCTCAGGCAGAATTATGTAGGCTTAGAATGAAATAAAAGAGTTGTAGAAAAGGAAGAATTGGTTCATAAGTGTACGTTATGTGAATTTAACATTAGTACATAGTATTTTTTGAGGTTTGGAAGGAGATTTTTTGTCCCTTCTATTTCATTTATTAATAAAGATTTGTTATGTGATGCTCATAATTCTCTGTTTTTACTTTATCCTGACAACACTAAAATGTATAGAGATCATAAAGAGTATTACTGGTGGGATGTAATTAAAAAATATAATGCTGAATTTACCCATAGAGGATTGATTTGACAATAGGTTATTGTAGAATTACAATTATGTAAAGGTATTCTTCATTCTTTTCTAGTTCCATAGTCAAATTTGGAAAATGTTTCTATGGATTTTTAGTGGGATTAACAATTACTTCTCGACGTAACCCTCCAATCAGTGTTATTTTTTATTTATTGAAAAAATATTTTCTTTTTATTCATATTCAAGGTACTCTATATCTAGATAATCATTATCGATTGAATATTGCGGAGATAATTAGGTTACATTGAGTTCCCCTCTATATTCTACCCGAACGTGATCCCAGGTTCATTTCTATCTTTTGGAAGGGGCTTCTGATATCATTGGGAACTGAATTAAATTTTAGTACAGATTTTCATCCACAATCTGATGAGAATTCAGAAGACATTTGAAGATATTCAACACTCTTGATTAATTTATTACAAGGGAATTTGGGACCAACATCATTCTTTGGTTGAGTTTTTTTATAAGAACAGTTTTCATTATATTAAACATTTGGCACCATATTGGAGCATTATGTGTAACGAAATGTCGAAATCTAGATTGTTGGGAAGAAGTAGGTGAAATAAAGTTAACGGGACAAGAATTTGTAGAAGAGATGATAGAAACAGATTAGTTGTATCATAATCACATTATAACTGCTCAGATTAGGCATAAATGCTAGGCAGATAACTAATGGAAGGTCTTTCATTTGAGGTAAGTTATCATGTCTTTCAAAAAATTTCTCCATGGAAATGTGTGATGAATTTTTCTATGAAGGAAAATCTGAGATTGTGGTTTACTAGACCCTACGAAATCATAGATAACGTTGGAATTTTTTCTATCAGAGTACTTTTCTAAACTAGTTTGTCCCAGATACACAATTGTTTTCATGTTTCATTATTATGAATGTATATGAAGGATTTGTATCATGTTTTGAGTATAGAGGTAGTTTAGTTGAAATAGAATCATTCATATGAATAAAATTCAGTCCATATTCATGACCACAAAGAGAATATGTAGTAGGATAAGTTAATTCATTAGGAAATTGTTTTGTCGAAAAATTATATTTTTGAATAAGTAGCCTGTAAATCTTAATATGATATGAGGGATAAATGTAACCACTAAATTGATAAATGAAAAAAATTGCGAGGACATAATTTTCAAAATGGGGGAATGATATTGGATCCTAGGTATTTATAAAATAATTAATTTTTATGTATATTAATATTTATGAAAAAGATACTAATTTCACTTTAAAGGGACGTTTTGTCTGATAGCGTACTCGACAGACAACAACGAGATTCTTTTAAATTTTACATTTCACACAACAATGAGGTATATTGAAAAATAATATAACAATATTATTATATTAAATGGTAGTTCATTCCTAGCCATCATATTAGTGGGAATAAATATATCTAACTAAATTATGAATTTTCAATTTTTTAAATTTTTCATAAATTTATTAAATAAATTTTAGAGTCTTAAAATAATAATGAATCTTATTTTAATTATTAAATAAACTAATATTATTGAAAATATAATTTTACTAACTTTTGAAAAATAACCCTTTTTGAAAATAATTTTTACAATATTATATGTTTTATTTGACAAAATAAAGTTATTATTTAGATGAGGGACATCAATATTTTCCTTGGTTGAAATTTTGTATTTTTTTCTGATAAAATTCAGATTTTATTTAATACTTAAAAATACCTAATTTGAATTTAGAAATTCATTTTCATCTATTTTATTTATATAGTTACATTTTCATTTAATTTGGTTTCATAGTGTAATTGGATTTTTCTTTATAATTCCATCCAATATTTTTCATTATATGTAATATTAGATTTTTGTTGGATATAAATAGGTGTCAATATTTTGGTAGTTTTTACTTTCATGTTATATGATTTATAGTTTTGAAAACATGAATGAATTTTAAATTACTATTGCAATATATCTATTTTGAATTGGGAAAAATGGATCCCATAATTGAAATCAGAATTTCTAAATTTTTTAAATAGATAGCATTTTTTTGGACATTATGAATAGTAACTTTATTAATTATTTTTCTTTACCCTTGTAAAGTGGAATGTCAAGTAAATAAAGGAATAAAATAGTATAATAATAATATAAAACTATCCTAAAAAGTTTTATAATCATTTTGTATGAGTTATTTCGGAACATGAGCATACTTAGGCTATTAGTTTTGAATTTGGAAGCTACATGGTTTTAAAAATAACTCATTATATTCTTTAATTTATAGAAAAGAGAAATATAACATAAAAATGATTGTTTTAATAGAAAAAATTCTATTTGGGGTTATAAAATTTATATATTAGATGGTAAATAGTCATTAGAATGGTATAAATATTTTCTACATCACGATATTTTTTATTATAATTTTTGAAAATATATAAATAAATTTATATGTTACACAATGATGATGCAGTGACTACCTTATTTTTTAAATATTTAAATAAATTATATTATAAATATTATAATAAATGTAATTTGATTAATTTTATTCTAGCCAAAAATCTTGATTATTATATTAAGATATTATATTTTATTTAATTCCATTTTTTCAAAGTTGTTAATTATTATGACATTAAAAAATTATTAAATGTTGTCAAAATGGATATAAATGAGTACTCAAAAATACCATTTTATTAAATGATATTATAGTCCTAAAAATCTATTATTCATCCAAAGGGATTTAATAATGTTACAAATGTCATTAATTAAACACTTTTGGTCCTCCTGACATTTTATATTAAATATAGTTACCATATATTATAAAAATACAAGAAGACATGGTAAGAGTTAATGTTTTTATCTAAGGGTTAAATGAAGAAGATAAGGATAAAAAAATATTCCATCATTTTCATAAAATTATTAGATGATTTGTATTCTAAATAAATAATCTTCTATTTTAAATAAATCTATTTTGGATAATGTAACATAAAATCATTTTATAAAAAAATATTTCAATATATTCCTATAGTGCCCCACATCCCTCTAATAAATTTCCACCAACTCTGCCCACTCACTCACACATCTAAAGCAACTTGGAATATCAAAAATCTCCTCTTATAAGCTCCCAACATCACTCCCTTCCTTTTAGAATCCCTAACATTTGTATAAGGTAGTTAAAGAATTTATTTTGGGCTAAAATCAAAATGTGTTACCCATTTTAGAGGCAATGTCTTCTCTAAAGTTTAGTTCTGTAATTTTACTTCTCTACAACAAATTCTCTTAATATTAATTGTTTATATAACATCACCAGTATCATTTATAATATAGTATTTTTTATGATAATTATTCAAACTATAATTACACTCACCTCCAACTAATGGATACAAACATTTTGTTTCTATGTTTGGTGAATGACCTCATGAAATGATTATTATTCTATTTTCCCCAACCACCACTCATGGATTCCATTATAATGTAACTATATTTATATTTGATATATATTTTGTTATTTTGTCTCCATTATTATGTATTTTATATTTATGACATAACTTTATTCTTAACAAAATTTATAAATAGGGTAATTTCATTTGAGGAAGTGTAGACTATCACCAACTCAAAGTGACATAAATCGTTCATTCCATACATGTAATGTATAAAGGATTTAATTATTTAACCTATATAACATATATAAAATATTATATTAATCTTAATTCATATTATACATATGTGTCATTTAGTTTTCATTCCATTAATATTACAAATAAAAGAATGTAGCGTTCATGCGTACATATGGCCTACCATATCAAAGAGCTGGGAATTTAATTAATTGTCTACACATGTTATGAAATATTCTAAAAATATATATATTAGATATATATGATACTTCAATCTTGAATTATATTCCATTCATGATTAACTATTTACTATATTGACAATTTACATCAAACATGCTCATTTTGGACTCATTTACCGAATATCGACAAAATGACCAACATGAATATAAATAATTATGTAATTTTTATGAAATGATGAAGATTAATTAAAAATTAATAATAAACTGTGAAAAGGTTATGAAGACAGTAAAAATTATCCTATTCATATTTTTCTAGAATATAATGAACGAATGAGGCAATTCAAACTCGAGGTTGGTGACATCGTCTAAATCTCCTTTCATTAAATAATATTTTGATTTATACATGACTATATTTATATGGTGTATAAAACCTGTTGATTTTAATTTCATTAAATGGTAATATTTACTCTATGACACATTATACTAAACAAAAATATTAATGTTTCATTTTATCTTACATGGAGACAGTAGCCTTATCGCTGAAGTGGGAATTATTTGATACTTGTGTTACATAAAAAATCGTAATGTTTTTAAAATGATAATAAATATTGTATACCCTTTTTTAATATTTTTGAAAAGTAAATTATTTTTATTAATAAATAATTATGGAAATATATTGAAATTATATTTTTTTTTTCAATGTAGAAATGTTATCTTTCCATTATGATAGTTTTATGTGTTTTGAATATGTCATGGTTCTTGGTAATTGCTTACGTATATGGGTTGTACTATGATAATCCAATGGGAAGTAACCCCTATATTGCTCTCAAATTAATTTTGTAACATGATATAGGTAAACGATAACATTTAACTAATTATATTTAGGGAATATACTATAATGGGTATTCCAAACATAACCATGATGGTTACTCCCTATGAAATAATAAAAGCTACATTGTAAGTATGTTATGAATGCCACAAGATACCTATAAGATTTATGATTTATATGAGTAATTCATAAATCTTATGATTTCCTGAGATATATTAATGAACTTATTTTTTATGTGTAAAAGTCCTGATTTTATTGATTTTTAGGTATAAATTGACTAATGTTTTATTTCATTATTTTAAATCCCTTACAACTCTTTTTCTTCTCATCCAGTGTTTTTAAATGTTTTTCACCTGGTATAAGGAAGGGCCATAGAATGGATGAATTCATGAAGTTTTTATCAAGAAAATAATTCTTAATTTATTTAAGGAGTTCTGTTATTATAAAAAAAATTAGAAGGAGTAGAACTATCTACTTTGAAATATTTGAGATATAATTCAATCGTTATGCACTAATTCTATAATACTCTAAATCGGAAAAGATTATGAATATGAATCCTTTACATAACTCAAGATTATGTAATGTTTTATACTGAGGACATATATATATACTAGTTCACACATAATATGTTAACATTCATAGGAATTAAAGGACTCAGTAGACTCAAACAATACCCACGGAGCAAAATAACAATATGGAAGTATATGCAGTAGTGGAAGTTAAATAAAACAACATACCAAAAATAATGTAAAAACTCAAAAAAAGGCATGAAACCATATCAGGTCATACATGTCAATATAAAAATATATCCATTACCTAAATACTATAGATACATAAAAAATTCATGCTAATATAGTATTGAAATCTGAACTATATTGAAAATTTTACTAGGAATAACCACAAGGACCAAGAAAATCTCCATCTGAAGCAGTACTCTAATAAAACTCTTATATATGATCCATTAACAATATGTAAATTCAAGAAGCATACAATAATGCATAAGGGATGATATATGGTGTGTGAAAAATCCCAATAGGATACCACTGGGTGGTGTTTACAGAGCATATTTAATTATGAATACAAATGTTTATGTGAAAGGTAAACACTATGATGCAATAAAAACACAAAATCCTAGGGTGCTTAGCAGCCACCAGGGAGTGTCACATTCTTCATCAAATGCTAGGATATCATAAGCCAAGATATTCCAAGAATTATGTATCAGGGTACCACAATATCTACTAGTCCAGGTCAACCATTAGGCTCCACCTTAATCACATATCTCTACACCATGTGCCTCCAAAAACTGCATGTAACAAAGTATCGACATCTTGAAGGCACACCAACCAATAGTATCCCGGTTACAAGGAATCATACATATATGTTCACATCTTACAATGGCATGAAAACTAGAGGAATTTTGAATTCTGACCTCCAAATAGATATATATATATGTATGTATGTATGTATGTTTGTATATATCCAATCCCATAGCATCAATCATAGTGACCCTTAATCCCCAACCTAATAGCCTCATCTCTATCCACCAAAGGATGCTCACCTTCCATGTGTAATTAAATAGAAATCACACCTAAACCAAAAATACCAAAAATGCAGTTATAAGGGGCCTTTACCTACAAAAGTTGTCAATACCATCTCATCACATAGTCTACTTTTGTTCCCATTAATCAATTGGAACTTTGGCCATCACGTGTGAGTGAAAATCATCAAATAAAGAACCAAATCCACAAAATATTTGTAACCTCATGCCCTTAGGACCATGTCACTCAAATATGATGGTAATTCTATCAATTTATCCCAGTTCTTTCCTAACTACAAAATCACACTTCCTCAAACTGATTCCCAAGATTCCCAATATCGTAGTTAATACAACCCAATCCAATATGTGCCCCACCCAACCTATGATCAGCATCACTCATTCCCAATGTCCATGCCATCCCAACATCGGTCCAATACCAAAAATACCCAAAGGGTCTCATCATTTGTAATCTCAAGAATTACATTAATATAAAACACATTTATATAATTTAAAAAATATTTCAATTAAATAAGACTGAATTATAGATTATAACACATATGGAACAACAGAATGTAGGTATTGAATGCATCTAATAAACATAATAATTCTTATAAAAATTTAATATAGTAGTTTTAATTGAAACAAAACAATTTACCCCATGTTGTGATTCCCATAAAAAATTGACCAAGGAGTAATGACCTCTCGCTTAGACACGTTCAAGTATAATAGGTGAAGGGTATGCTCATGATATCCTATATAGTCCAATGATTATTATGAAATCGTATAATAGTGTCTCACACAATATCTGACATTTGGATAAATATATGACACCCCGAGAATACCACATTATCTCAAAACATTTTATAAACCAGCAACCTCATACTCATACAACTTTCATCATCCATAAATGTCCTCTAATTAATCATAGAATGGAGTTGATCAACATAAAAATCATAAACACTGATTACTTGAAAACATTTCCTAGAGAATAAATCATTTTTAACTGCTCTAGTGGAATTGAGGTATCACCTATGGGACATCAATGCATGTCATGGTGTCTGAATTAGAGTTAAGATGACCAATCATGAGGAAAAAATCCTCAATTGTTTTTATTTTGAACACGAAATGAGGGTTCTTCCCATCTATCAAAACCAATTATACTTCCCATTTTAAAAAATATATAAATAAAAGTACATAGTGTTTACATGAAAATACAATCTATTTATCTGAATTTTTTCCCTCTTCTTCCAACATACATTCCACTTCATTAAATATTATTTCCAACATTAGTAACTGTTGTGTAATTGGATGGTCCTCTATTCCTTGATGAAATCCCTACATGCCATGAACGAACATTACACATACATACCATTACATGAATTATACTTGTATTACATGGAGTATATCCCTATTTCATTTCATGTAAGTATCCAATATCTAGTACTAACACCATTTTCATCCTTTTTCTCAAAAACATCCCTAAAAAACTTGTCTACTAAAAGGAAGAACTGATTTCTTGAAATGAGTGGTGTTTGAAGTGTCTTTGATGGTGTTTATTGAAAAACCCAATGAGTAATCATTTTTTGTATATTTTGGATCAACCTATTATCTATTCAATTATATCAGAGTGGTGGAGTGATTAGATGTTTAGTCGGATTAGATCAATGTTAGAATAAATTTTCATATCATCGGGATTAAATGGGTCTTCTCCACCCAAAAGATAGTAAGGAATCAACTTGTTTTGTGGTTTTGAGCATTTTTCAAGGCCAAATGTGTTATGGAATTTTTGTTTTGTGGTGATAGTGTGTAGGTGAGTGATGCCATGTTTATTTAATATAAATCATCCAAAGAAAAAATAACTAGTGATGTTTCATGTAAATGGATTTAGTGATGTAGACACTATATCACAAACATCATTCATGACATGTTTGACAAGGATAATGGATAAAACTATTTTATTAATAAAAATTGTGTTCTAATATGGATTTATTTATTCATATATGATTCATGCTCTGATCTTAAAAATGATACACCATTTTAGAAGGTATTCAGTGTGGGAATATAGTGATGGGAGGTGGTCAGGTGGATGGTGAACTATGTGAAAATGGGGGGATATGAGTAATGATTTTCTTATAAAAAATTTAGTTCAATGTAATTTTATCATTCATTTTATTTTGTGTTCCATGTTTCATTCTTGAAGGGTTTGGTGGATCATGTGAAAGAGATTAGTGAAACATGTGTCTAGTTACATTTAAGAAATCATTATTAGAACATAACATAGTATATTCATTATTATTTCTTTGGGTAAAGTATTTTTGTTGGAATTTTTTATTTTTTAGTAATTTTTAATCAGTTATATTGGGTTATAATATCTATTTTTCCAGTGTTCTTTGGGTAAAATGGTGATTTTTTCTTCTCATCATTTAGTATGGAGTTTCATTAGAGCATTTTAATATCATTATCTATGTGAAATTAACCCATTTTGCGGTGGTTAGTTTTGTATATATATGAATGGTGTTGGTTTACATTGATAAAATACAATTTTTTTGAGTTTATCAGTTATAGGCTATTAAATGTAAATTTAGGAACCATCCCAGGGAAATTGTTTTCCCCATTATGGTATCAAATCAATCCATGTTAATTTATAAGATGGAATATGGGGATAATCATGTTATTATGGTTTGAACAATGTTATATGACATGTTTTAGGTGGTAAAACCCCATTTGTAGCTCATTTTATGATGTTAACCATGTGAAAATTGTAATAAAGTATCCTTCTCAATATTTATTCTGTAAGGAAGAATAAAATGATAGTTCAATGGATTATAGAAGGGATTGATACCTATATCATGGTTTTCTAGTTGGATTATTTTGTTAGATATTGGTATATCATTAATGGAATGACTGGAATTTGTTTTAGACCAAACAAAATGAAGGGTCTGTGAGGAATGGTAAAATCTCACTCATGAAAGGATGAAGGATTAGATGCCTCTATGAAATAGAGTAGTAGTGAACATCAAAATGTTTTGTCCTAGTGGTTAACTATTGGGGATGAGAGGTTTTGTGTTTAAGGGGAGTCTCATATAGATACATCTCAAGTAAGATAATTTTTTTAAGTGGGATTATGTAATGTCACAAAAATATTGGGGATATATATGGGTATTCATGGCCGAACCACATAAAACAAAACATCATTACAAATGGATCTATTAAAGATATTTATGAGCTATTTTATGATTAATATGATAGGCGTGAATGTAATTGGTTATATCCCTATGTAATCCACTATATAACACTTTGTGTCACCCCAAATAATATCATGGGTGGCCTCCATGTAGGGGTCTGTTTTGAGATATTATAGTATTTGATGAAGCTTTATTCATGTAATTGTATTGTAGTCTATTATTATTTATGGTATAAGGCCTTAATTTACCATCCACACTTCCATAATTAATACAGTCTACACCCATATATCCCCTTTACAATCTAGGTCGATGGAGGGCTTATTCCATAATGATTTTCTAACATTACCCATATATTTATAGCTATTAAATAATCTTTCAGTATCGATAAATCAATATTATTAATAATAAATTTATCTATTTTATGGGTCCATATATCCCTTTAGATAAACATTATTTAATCTTGATATGATTAATTTTTTTTGGATTCATTACGATGTTATTTATTCATGTTGTAGTTCTTATCAATTATGACTCGTTATGTTTGTTATATTGTTAAATTTTTAAATATATTATATAATATTATATTCGATTCCTTGAATGTAAAAGAGCTGAAAAAACTATAAGACCACAGTTTTTTTAAGATTTAGAAGTTATGGTCTATATGGATATGATAAGATTAATAGTTTATGGAAGGACTATGTCATCATATGATATTATCAAGGGATTTGGACATTAAGAATGAACATATAGCTATCCACTATGGTATTTTGGATATGAATGATCTGTTTAAAAAATATGATATTAAAGAGATATGTTTGAGTGGTGTGGTGGTCTAGGTAGTGATAACTTTGAAGAAATGAATTTTATGAATGAGATCATCAAATATGTGGATTTATTATGGATGTTTGTATAGGAAAATTAACATGGTATATGAGGCTTATATGGGATAGTAGGTATTATTACCTAGTTATGTGACATATGGTATTAGAGGAGTGTAACTTTTACTAACTGGAGTATTTATGTGAGTAGCATTATTATTAATAAATTATAGGTATACAATTGTGGTTATATATTTTCTTGTTATGCGTTATGTGGGTGACAATGAGATTCATGGTTCAGTTTAGTTTTGAGGTGGAATTTCATTAGTAATATTTAAAGTTGTGCTTTAGTTATATTGGATTCCTTCATGAATATGATGTTGTAACTAGTTATGATGATGTACATACTCTAGATTGTGTTTGGAATGTATGTTAAGCTTTTACATGAATTCTATTTTCCTCCACAAAACCAAGTGTGTATGTTAGGGTGTATGTGGCCACCCCATAGAATATCAGAATGTAAATAGATGAATTTAACCTCAAAATATTTTTCAGGGATGGGTTCAGGTATCTAAATGGCCATGGGCATAATTTCTTATTCCTTAATTGTGTCAGATTGTACTCCATATAAACATTGAATTTTCCTATGTGTTATTTTATGAGGATATAAAATGCAAGATTGGTGTATATTTTTAGGATAATATTTATATGGGTTTTGATATACTTTTCTATATGTGGTTATTTAATGAATGTGTGTCCATTATTCATTGGGCGTGGTTGGTTCCTAATAATTCAATTCGATTATGTTTTCTATATATTTATTTTATTTCATTACATAATTAAAAATATGAATTTTCCATTTTTTTCTTAAGATGAATTTGTGGTATCCTAATGGGTTCGTACTGACATCATAAATTAGAATCATGGTGAGAGTTTAACCTCATTACTCAAGGATTTCAAATATAGATAGTGGCCCCAATTTTCATGTTTATATAGGGGGTATGTAATTGGATTTGGTTATTTATGTTTGAAAATAGTAATTTTCTAAGGAGATTCCACTTTTAATTATTTTGAATTTGTTTTACATCTTATATAAGATTCTTATGAGGTTATTTATTTAATAGGGTGTCAAATAAGAAATGTTATATTTTTATAGAGTGAGAGGAATTATTTGATATTTATTCTACATTTTTTCCCTCATATGTAAATTATTTAATGTTTTAGTTGTTCCATGTGTTATGGTATTATCATATTTTTTCATTGTATTATTCTCTTCACACTCAGTAGTGTCAACATTCATTAGTATAAAAACTCATATTTCAAGGTATACATATAAGATAATATCCACATCATCGATCTAGAATGTTATGAGATTCCATGTGCTATGTTTTCAAATTTACATGATCATAAAATAGTTCTTTTTATAATAATTTTAAAAATTTGGTAACCTATATTTTAATCCCTCTATAAAAATATTTAAATCCATATATAATGATTGGTATGAATATAACAATATTTAATAAATTTTTACTAATTTCAATAATTATCAATATGTAGTACCAAAACTAGTATCAGATATTGGGAAGGGTAATTCCACTAATGTCACATAAGAAATTGTGAAATGAATTTTGAAACTTATCCATCCTTCATTATCATCCACCACAAAAATACTCATAATGGTTTAAAATAATCCTGATAAACAATTACCAAGAATGGATGAATTATAAAAGGATCGAATTCTAGCCACCTCTACAACTAGTGAAATAAATGGTCACATTTGGAACCCATAATAAATTCATTTTTATTATTGTAAATTTTATAATTTGTGCACCTATAAATGAGATGTACATATTTAATAATTGATAATAATCTGATAAAACGAATAGAAATTGTATTTTTGAAATATTAATATGTATATCCCTTAAAATAATTTAATACACATTTTAAGATCAGTAATTATACTTGAATTCAAAAAATAATATTATGATTTAATTATACTTCCCTAAGACACATATTGGATTTTTATATCATAAGATATAATTTAACATATTTTAATTTGGTGTAGAATATATTCATATGATAAAAATTTAAAATAAATTTATAGTGAATAAATTAATATATAATATTTATATATGATAATTGGTTTTTAAAAATGGAGATATAAATTAGTTATTCATGGGGGAAAATGTTATTGATTAATTATTTACAATAAATAAAATATTATGGGACTAAAATATTTTATATCACAACTGAAAAAGAAAAGTTTGGAATATGTCCATAATTCAATCAAGGATATGGAGAACATGTACATGATAAATTTTATAAACCATCTTCAATAATTAACATGGACGAAAAAAATAATTCAATGAAAATATATATTATTTCTCAATGGTCACATGTATTAACATTAAATAATATAAGAAAAAAATAAACAAACTACCATGGAAGGAATATTAAATGTACATAATAAATTCAATATTTATTACATGATTATGCTGTTAAAAAGAATTCTGTAAAAAATAATTCATCCTATTAGAATAATATTTATTATGTAATAATATTATTCATTCCATAATTAAAATGTTTTAATATTTTATTGGAAACATGAGTTTATCAAAAATATGTACACAAATCATATACATCAATTCCAATTATGTTCATCACCAATAGAAAACATATATGAAAATTAGACGCAAAATCACTTATCATAACCTAGGGAATTAAAATATAAGAATCTATCAAATCAGATTCCTGGTAATTGTAAACATAATACATAAGTATTCATGATCCGGAGTTTGAAAAAGATGAAAGGAATAGTATATGAACATGATCATTAGATCAAATAATAATATCCATCAATAAATGCTCATTAATCATGAAATATGATATATATTTTTGGAAAAAAATCATTGGTCCTAAGATCCATGAATTGTCATTAATAAATCATTATCCATTATAACATATAAAACAAACATGGAATTTGTTTTTTTCATACAAAAATTCATGAAAATAAATTCAATGGCCATGAATTATATCATAGTTTGTCACTGTGTATTGGGTTCAATCCATATTCCATCATTTCCTAATTCGAGATTCACATCCATGATAAACTTATAAGAAATGGGCCCTCATTGAATTAGGATCACATCCCATTATAGTACTTATTTACTATGTGAAATCCATCATTACCTGATGAATTTGGGGAAAATATAATATGATACCCACCAATCTCATAATGAAAACCATACACATGCATACAATATGATCATAAAAATCATCATATAATCAAATAACAACACTTAGAAAACATTTGGGTTTTATAAATATTTTATCACCATAATAATGAACCATCCAAATAATTAAAATGGAATTTTTTTTCATATATAATTTAAGTAAAATAAATACCAGTGGATTTATTTATTGATAAAAATACATTTAAAATTTCATTGGACATTTCTCTTTTGCAAACATCCATTTCATTTTGAAATTAATTACCTAAAATTTCTAAATATAAATAATATTATGGGAAAAAAATTATTTTTTGATATATATTTAAAATTATAAAGTAAGCATCATAGATAATATTATTCATGTGTTGTAGGAAATCATTTAATGGATTGTACATTAGATAAAAAATAATCATTTCACATTAATCATACAAAAAATATATAATTTAATAAATTAGTTGAATATTCCTTTTATCCATTTTTATAGATTGACAATAATTGTGAGAAATGATATTAATAAATAATTTAATTATTTTAAAATCTCAATCAATGAAATTTTATTGAAAATTATGGTCATGGAAGAAATTATTCATAGCTAAAGGTGAAATGATGTATATTTTATGAAAAAAACATATGTTATACATTTTCAGTTCATAATTAGATTAAAATGAATTCAAAATAATTATTAATGAGAATATCTATTGGAAATAAGTAATAGTATTTTAGGTTTATAGATCATATGATTAAATAATATGATAATGTAATCATATGAAGTTATGTAAAAAATGGTTTTATTACATAAAAACATTACAAATTTGTAGAAATATGAGTCAAAAATACAATTAAATGATAATACAAAATTGATACATTTAATATAGTTAAAATAATTATATTCATGATTCATCCTATAAAATGGGATTTATATAAATCTCAAAATTTAAATTCTTTGTATAATATCGAACATTATATAATGATAAAAATGAGATGATGTACCTTAACAACATATTAGACTATATTTAAGAGTATAGTATCTCAATTTATAAAAAATTTAGAGGTATTAAATTTTAGAGAAGAATAATACTCATAAATTTAAAATCATATATGATCTAATTATATAATATCATTAACTATTTACGAATAATTTATTACAAAGTTATTAATTCTGGATTTAACTATTTTATTTTAATATATTTTGTGTTCTGTGGTTATTGTCCTTGCACATTGATTACGGTTCAACCATATCAAAAAAAAATATATAATTATAGTAATTTAATATATATATATATATATATATTAATTATATAAAAATTTATATCAATTCATAGGTTCTGGAGATGAAAAATGAATTTCATCACTTCGTGCAGAGTCTAATCTATATGTCCACATGAGTGATGATTCCACACATTAGAGGATAAAATATATAAATTATAATTAATTATTAATCATTAAATATTAATTATAATGTCATAAATATCATATATTTTTATTAAATCTATTTATTTTTCATCCATGCAATGCATGAATGATAAAAAAATCACATCCCATCATGGTGATGGTATAAAAACATACAGAATAGACATCTTATTGTTTAATAATGGATAATATGGTATGAAGGTAGACATGAAATTTTATTATAAAATATTAATTAATTTACAAAATAATACATATAAATATTTAATCAAACATTACAGACTTCCTTGAAAATTTTAATTGAAAATGGCTCATATAGCTATGTGGATGTGGTAGTCCACACTTTCCAAGCTGTGATAGTTTTATTTATTTATTTTATGGATTATTGTTGGTAAATTCATGTTCAATCATCATAATAACATCTCATTTTATTAATTATAATGGAATAATATTTTTTAAGATTACAACAGGTACAAATATGTCATTAAAATAATTAAAATTGAAAAATCATGGTTAATATCCACACCACCTCATTGAGGGACCACATTTGGAAAATGAAATATGCATTTAAATGTTTTCCCACTTACAATAATTTAAATTATAACGTTATGGAATAATTTATTGGTAATTTTTTTACTATTTTTACATATTCAATAATTCTAATATTTAGTTAATAAATGATTTGATGTGGTACACTTTAATTGGTGATTGGTGGAAAACACATGTTATTTCATAAATATTTTCAATGATATGTGGACACTATATTGAAATTCATTCCCTTTATGAACATATATTCGAATTTAAGATATGATAAGGTTTAAATAACTCCATCCACTAATATTTATACAATATTATATGTATGTCTTATGCATATATCTTTTGTAACCAATGATAACACTCATCTAAAATTTACCCTCATAGAAAAAACATGTATTATTTCTAATTAAATTTCATAATAAATTATGAAAATGTTATTTAAATAATTAATTAACTAAAATGAAAATAAGGTATCAATTTTTCTAGATTCATTTTCTACTTGTGGAGTAATTTAATTTAAAATAGTGGGAAAAAATGTAATAAAAATGTTCTATGAAATATTTTTTATGCAATAAACTGAATTTACATCGCAGACACTAAATTTCGAAAATTGAATAAATGATTATATAATTTAACATAGAATATATAAATTTCATCAAAAATTTTAATATATATTGAATAGTTAAATTTACAATGATACAAATTCTATGTGAGAAAAAAAAAATCATAAAAAAATTTCTAAATAAAAAATATAAACTGATACCTAAATAAAGTGTAATCATGATTCAAACATAATTACATATATATTTTTTTTAAACAAATTTTTTATACATAATGTTAACGTTAAAAATGTAATGATACTTTTTATCAATATTAAATTATACATTAAAAGAAATAAATATAACTTTATCTTTTATTAAAAAAAAATCATTTATGAAAAATAAATAATATTCCCCCAATTATAATATTTTCATTTTGATTTCACCAAATATATATATTTTAAAATAATTTGTTTAAAATGATGAAATTAATAATTATTTTTTTCATAAAATTAAATTAATTAAATTTTTTAAATTATCAAATTTTTCTAGAAGAAAATGAAATTGATGAAAACAAATAACTTAATTAATATGAATTAAAGAGAAATTCTAAATTAATTAAAATAATTTTTTTCATTATTTATTAATTAATAATGATAAAAAAAATTAATTTTCTTTTAAAAATGGTTATGATATAATGGTTCGTTTAGTCTCATGGATGCGTCTAAAGAAAATATATCAAACACATTCAATGTATTAAAATATAAAAATATATTCATAAATATCTGGATGTTACCTTTCCACGATAAAATATATTTCAAACTCACATTTTCTATCATTGTAATAAATTTTTTCATTAAAAAATAAAGTCTTTGAAAGCATACACCATGAAATAGAATAATAATACTATCATTGAACGGGGATGTGTGAAACATAAAGGAAACAGTAAATAAAATATAATTGAGATCCCGAATAATGATATTATTTTATTGATGATAAAATATATTCATGGATTTGAATTATAATGTTAAAAAAATAGTTTTTGATAGTTAATATATTCTCAATAATGATAATGTCAAAAAATATCCAATTTGTGTTCGAAATAAAAATATAATAATTTAATATTACAATAACATTGTAAACATTTATAGTTTCCAGCCCCTTTTACCTATGTTTTGGAAATATTCTAACATGTAACACAATAGAATAAACATACATTATTTATTCATAAACCAAAAATTAATATCATCTTTTTGAAGAATGTTTTAACTAATTCCACAAAATTTTATCCTATATCTCAATGATGAATGAATATTATTACACATTCATGCATTATGTGAAAAAATATTCTTTTATTAGATCATGAAAATTATAAAATAATGGGAACATATTCATCATTCCATTATTTAGTTATTAAAATTGAAATTTTCAATGTAAATGGATGGATAAATAATATTAATAATCCATATTTGTTAAGAATAATATCATTGATTCTAATACCTAATGATCTATTTAATGAATTTTTTTATATTTATATCTTAAAACACCGAAAAATCATGAATTACTAGAAATAATAACCCAGATTTTTTTTGATAAAGGTAAAAAAAATTCAAAAGTCAACATAAATATAATCCAGGAACAACATAAAGTAAAAAATGTATTTATATACTAGTAATTTTAATTAATTGACCATTTATTTATCTAAAATAATCTAATAACCTAAATCCCCATTTGAACTCAGTGAAATTATCTATGATTCTGAAATATTCTTCTCTTATTTGTCATCAAATATAACCCAAACAATCTACTATGAACCAAAAAATAATAGTAAACATCATCAATTTTTATATACATCATTTTATAATACATACATTCATCAATTTCAAGGTCACAAACACTATAAATTTTAATTTATCCACAACAATAAACCATTTACCCCAATAATATATTATTTTTTCAACATCAACAATATAATTTGGGTAATATTTTCCTCAAAAATTAATTAAAAAAATCCATCTTGCCACTAAATTACATATGTACTTAATCATTACTTTTGAAATACTATTTTCAAATAATTATTACTTGTTTTATGAAAATTATAACCCAAATATCATTATAAATTTAATTCAAAATTATTTTACACTAATGACAATACATAATCAAATTAATCATATTACGTCTACATTTGTAATAAAAATTTACCTCTATCTAGGAGTTATCCATTTGACTAGGGAATTGAAATATATAATCCCCCCATTATTCATGTATATTAAATTAGAATATAAATATTATCAAATTTTATTATGATTATTCTCCATCAATATCACTAATTTTCATCTAATGTGGAATGATATATTCCCTTATTTTAAAAAAACCTCAATATTCCATTTATTGATCTCATTGAGTGTTTTATAAAATATTAATGACATATATCAGGCTCATTCCTTACCACATATTGGTTATTATCATCTCTAATCCAATGAATATGTGTTTTTATTTTTTTATTTGTGTTAACAAACACATTAATAATTGGATTCTAATCATAAAATTAGAAACATGATATTACATGAAAAATTATTTTACCATTAAATATTCACATTTATTTGATTTTTCATAACCATAATCTACCAATTTTCCATCACATTCATTGTCAAAGAAATTCAAATATGTTCCATGCATTTATATAAATAAAAATAATTGTGTGAAAAACATTAATTAAAATTGGTATCCATGTAATGATGTGAATTTTCAATACAACATCAAATAATAACACATTAGTTTTATAATTTAGAACCTTAATTATATTAATGTACAAATATGTTCATAATCTATTCAAATGATTTATCATTATTCATATTGAAAATTAGAATTATTAGAATAATAAATCTTGAGAGTTTCAATATATTGGAACAGTAAGGTCCCTTACAAAGTGTTGTATAATAATGGATGGGATATATTCAACCAACTAATTTCTGATTTATTACACCATTATGTATCTATTCTAAAAACCATATCCACTTTTATTATAAAAACATGGAAGTATTTATAGGATAACCACACTCTATTATTTCCCATAACATTGGATTTTATCCAATTAATATGCTTACCAAAAAAATATTACTAATGTTTCCTCATCATATTTTCATTATTAAAATAAAAAATTCTCAATAACTAAAATGACTCTGAAAAAATACTAAAACATAAATATGAAAACATTAATTAATATTATTCATTACATATCAATAAGATCTATTTTGAAACAAAAAATATTTTGTTTATATGGAAAAATATTTACAAAAAATATATACATTAAATTTCTACCCAATTTCCCATTAATTTAACTACCAAAAGAACTATTATACTAAATTTCATTAACAAACACATTTTTCTTATATATAAAATACTTAGTACCACTATTCATAACTCGAGGAATGGAAAAATACTACCATATCTAGTGCTCAATTAGTGTAATGAAAATATACATAATTCATTAATGTTTATTGATAATATGATTCTCTGGAGGGAATGAGAAATTGATTTTGAAACAAAATAATAATACCCAATAATTTATTGTTCAATAATCATGACACATATAATAAGTTTTTTTAAAGTCATAAGGCATTAGATTTTGTACTTATCAATAAAAACAGTGATTGATGAGAACATGACACAATAATAATGAATAAGTTTCGGGATTAAAAATAATGATACAATAAAATTTCATTAATTAATGATCACTTCCAATACTATTGTTTTGTAATGGGTTCCTTCTCCATTACATCATTTCATTATTCAAGGTTCACTCTCAATACTATATTGATCAGTGTAGTTCTATACTAAAAACATTCGACACTATATTTGATTCCATATTATATCATGATATATCCTTATTCACGAAATTATTAAGTTGGATATTTAATTTAATTTCCACACATAATATATTAAAAAAATGTGTCCATGAGATAATGAATCATTCATCATGTCAACATATCATAACTCATGGAAGGGATGTTGTCGTCAAAAATATTTCATCATTATAATACTAATACATATATTGAAAGAATAAAGATGTTAAATTTGAATCATATCCCTAGAAAATCATATGATAAATCATATGAGGATGTTAAATTTTCAAATGCAAATAAATGATGTCTGTCATATTTATTAAGGAATATAAATTACACATTTTGAAATAAATTATTTTTAAAAAATAAATTTGACAAATTCAAAGGAAAATATATTGTTTTAAAATATGAATCGAAAATTATTTTTAAATATTTAATGAAAAATATTATTATGGATTTTTAATAATCTATTAATTTTATGTATTTTAAAAAAATGTAATTCACATTATTGGTAAAAACTCAAAATTTCATATTCTTGAAGATGTTAAAAAGGTTACGATAATTTTTTTATCTAAATTAATTCATTTTTAAAAATTAATATAATAAATCATTTTAGAATATTATATAAATTATATAATTATTTCTGTTAATATATATAGTTATTGATGAAATAATTTCATAATAAAGAGAGAAAATAATTTAGTTTTCTTTAAAAACAAGCTTTCAGTATTTTGGGTACATAATTTGGGGATAGTAAAATAGAAATAACTATTATCTAGAAATAGACATTGGATAATGAAATAAAATAATATTATATATATATATCATAAAATTTAACCATATTAGATTTAGTCATAAAGAATCTAAGTAAAAATTTGATTATATCATAATTTGCTTAAAATTATGATAAATTTTGAGTAATTATTAAAATGTATTTAAGAATATAAAATAAAATATTTAATATCATTAATATAATAATATTCATTATTAAATTTGTGAATGATTAATTCGATACCCCTCATGATAATCTATTGCTGTATAATAATAAATATATTTCAATGAAACAAAATTAAGGCAATGAAGTCTTACCTAATATATGTCCTAATTTTTAAGTACTCTAATCCACCTATTTGAAATATATAATAATTAAAAAACTATGAAAGAAAATATTATAAATATAATGTCATATATAATCAAATTATATATCGTTTCAACACATTTAAATTACAAATTATCAGTTATTGTCGTCATTTATTTTCTTAACTACATTGTTTCTAATATATGTAATAACTCATCCATTGTGTTCACTGTAATTTAAGTATTGATCCTCCAGATATACAATTTTAATCACATTATTAATTTAAAATGTATTAATTATTTTCTTATTTTTAATAATTCATATTATCTAGTTAGAAAAAATATCCATCAGTTCATAGAGACCGTAATATTTAAATATGGATTACTATTGTTTATGCATTTAGAAAAATGGAAGAAAAAAAATTCAGACATTAAAATTTAAAAATATTTATATCATCATAAATAACATATATATTTGAATTAAATTACCTTTTTTTACAATCCATGTACAATGTATGTGATAATGAAATCACATACTCCATTAATGTGATACTATATTACTAAGCACAATAGAAGATGCCATTTACAAATAGGTTAGAAGCTAAGAATGAAGATAAGATATTAAAATTGAAATAAATGAAAGATTTTATAAATATAGTAGTTAATTATTTATTATATCATTATCAACACCACTCAAATATTGTTATGTGAAATTAATTATATCGCTACGTGGATGTTGTAGTCAATAAATTTGAACATGAGACACTTTTATTTTTCATTTGATGATGAATTGATTGAGAACGGTTTTTTCCTCACAAAAATAAAAACATATTATATTATTGTTTTTTATTCCTCCATTTCAGATCAATATAGATTATTTATATAATATGTAATATGAACTAACAGTAAAATACAATGGTTTTGATTAATACATCTTCATTGTGATACAACTATTTTCTTACACCACAATCCAATAATGATTGGACATTCGGTTTGAAAATAATAGTATGGATGAATGTTATTCATTTTATAAGGAATTATAGAGTGTATTTTGGATTTATAAGTAAAAATGAGTTTTAATAGGGGTGTAAAAAATTATCCCATTTAAGAGTGTGGGGAGGGGCCCACATGGAATTTCATAAATGATTTCGATGATATAAGGTCCAATTCAAGGGAATGTGGATAAAATGGTAAAGGTTATTATATTTAGGTAATATATATATATATATATACCTAATCATAATTAAATATTTTTTGGCAGTAATACTTGCCATATCTATAGGTTTAACCGTTGGTAATCAATTTTTTCCCATAAACATGGTAACAAAAAATTATAGTTTTGAAAAATAATCATGACCAAAAAATATTTTATCCCATTTAAATTAAATTAATTGTAATAAATTAAAAAATAAATATAAATTTAAAGCATTTTTAGTTAATATTGAAATTTTTTAATTTATATCATCATGAAAACTCCAACGAAAACCCAGTTTAGATAAATTTATCTTTCAGCCTAAACATTAATTTACATCCATTAGATTAATTATAAATGTCATAACCATAATGTTAAAATATATTAACGAATATAATATATATAAATTTAACTAAAAAACTAATAAATATTTATTTATTTTATTATTTAATATTCAAACACATTTCAAGCATGAAATGTTCTTCAGTAAAATATTGTATTTGTTTGCTAAAAATAAAACATATAAAAAATTAAGAATTATAATTATTACAATGTCATTAATATATAGATTTATTATTAAAGGATTATTAAATTAATTTATTTGAAAAATTTAATAAATTTGTTATGTTTGCTTATTTTTAAGTGATAGTAATTACTAAAACTTTTGTCACTATTTAGTAACAAAAAATATTATTTAGATGTCATAAATGTTCTCCATTGTGAATTTTGAATGTGTTTTTAAAATATAATATTAATTAAATAATATAATAATTATTAAATTATTATAAATTAAATATAATTTTTATATAAAAAAAATGATGGTAATTTTTTAAGAATATATTTTTTAAGAATAAAATGACATTACATATATTTTAATTCTTATTTGATTATATTTGATATATCAGATTTTGTTACATAAATAAATTATACAATATTTTAGTAATGTGTTAATTAATATTCATTTTGTCCAATACAATATCATTGTTATAATGTGATTCAATATCAGGGTTAATTTAGACTTAGGGTTGGGTGTAAAGCATGATATTTAATACTACAATTTTATTTTTAGAAAAAACATATTAAAAATTATCATCATGATATTTAATTAATTTTATTAATGATATTCCATAACGAACTTCATTATATTTGTATTATATGGATAAAAATTATAATTTTTTTAGTGATATTCTACATACGTATTTATATTTAAAGAAATTTATCATTCATTTAAGTGGATATAATATTAATTTATTGTCAAACTAATCACTGTATTTATCAAAACAATAATGAAATAGAATTTTATAATTACTATAAAATAATATGTAATGTATCATGTATATTTAATAAGAAATAATTTGTAACTACCAAATAATAACATCACCCCTATTGTTACGAAAATTTTTCTATTTGTAAAAATAAATATGATTTTCTCAGGAATGAAATAATGTCAACCATATCAGGTAAAATATTATGTAGGAAAAAAATCATGTCAGGTATTATTAAAGGTTTATAACGTAATAAGAGTTCAATTATATTATAAATAACTAAAGAATAGTTAAATACCAGATTATTATTGTTTAAAATGAAGATCATTTTCAAATAGGAACCACTATTCATCCAATATGAGTATTAATAGTTAATAATATATAGAATACCCTAACATGTAATCATTATAGTGATTCAAATAAATAATTAATGAATTAATTTGATGAAATAATAACTATAGTGACAATAAAAATTATACAGGTATTAAAAATGTTATCTATGGTTATAAAAATTCCACAGCCGTGATCAGCTGGTTTCTACGCCATTGAAAATAGCAAGTTAGAACATACACCTTGAATATGAACTTATGATTCTTTACTATTATTTTGTATTCATCTATAATGATATTATCTCTATGAATTCAAACCACAATATACAACACTACTATCTAATTATATAGTCTTATTATTTCAATGTAACGTACTAGCATTTTCATGAGATCTCTATATAGTAGTATAGTATCGATCCTAATCCTCCACATTGTAATTAATGTAAATTGTTTGTCAATTAAATTTAATTTATTAACAATGTAATTCTATTGGTATAGAGGAACTTATATATAAAACATTGTACATTTAGTAAAAATGTTTTCACACTAGTGGAAGCCCTTCTACTTGATCTACTATGAAAAAAATTCTTTTTGTAGACACATAATCAATAATATTCCATCATAAAATCAGTTTTCATACACTTTATATTACATATAAATACACAGGTATCCTCTAATGTCATTAATTCACTCTTCAATATATTTATAGATAAAAACGTTGTTTTCCAAATTCATAATGATTATAAAACTAAACAGTATCATCCCAAATAACTCCTCTAAAGCTAAAAACTAACTAGAATGGTATGTTTTAGAATAACCATTCCCATAAAATATTTTGTAAAATGGAATCATCTATTATATTACCATAATTATCTTATTTCAAACTAATTAAATATTCCAAAAAACTATTGACATAGGATAATTTACATTATTTTCCTAGCTTGTTATGTGGTAGTTTCTTATGTTTTAGGCATAGTCTCATAAATTTTTTTTTGAAATAATTATAATGGACAATGAAAAATTATATGCAATAAATAGGTTTAAAATTATTCATAACAACATCATATTTTTATGGAGTCTAAAATTAATAAAGGAATAAAATTATTATTACAAAATTTTATTTTACTGGAGTGGTGTTAATATAATATGTGAGATAGTGATGGTGATAATATAATAATCATTGAAAAATATTGCAAATGTTGAAATTTTATGACAGAATGAATTTGATATTTAATCACAGAAACCCATACCATGGATTCTTTCTATCAGTGAGCTACCACAATATAATATGTTATAACTTTTTATTTAAAAATATTTTTTCAAAACATTATTTTTAATCAATATTAATAATATTATGTTATTATTTCTTTATTATTCAATCATTAGAAAAATATACTATCTCATTCTTTGTGGTCCATTTTATTTATTCATTATTCATTATGGAGGTTATGGCCACATATACTTTTACATTTGGCCATGAAATCTACAATTTTTTGTGGATATATATTTTTCTCCATAGATTTCTATATTTCAAAATATAATTCACTATTTCTCTAAAAATGAATTGAAATGAAATAATATAGATTCAATTTTTTGTATAATAATTCAAAAATATTACTATATATAAATTAAATAAATAAATATATATATCTAAAAATTTTAATTAAATAGTTTTAACATATTAGAAATTAATATTTTATATAATATATTTCTTTTTTTTTATTATTATACACTAATAATATAAATGTTATAAAATCATCAATTATTGTGGGAAAAAGGTTATAAAAAACTTTCATTCTGCTGACAGAATGTGTAAGAAATTAATGACTTATATGTTATGTCCTAATTCCAGAGGCTTCCCAGAGGAGCCCTGTACCCGGATGGCCACATGGCCTCATGCTCATTTCCACAAATTCTAGAGGCTACCAGCTAGCACTGAGGACCTAGGGTGTGAGAGTGTAGAAAATATGCCATCATTGGTAGAGTAATACAACTGAAGAGAAAAAAATTACAATAGTGGAAGTATTAATAATGGAAAACAACATCAAACATATAAAGACAGAAAGTAATAAGCAGATGGTGCAAAAATATAATTATGCTTGAAATATTAGTCATGGAAAACAACCAAGCATGTTAGAATATTGAATTACAATACTGAACCAATGTATGAAATAAAACATCAAACAACTACTCACCGTCTCAAGACATAACTTGGTCCAATGCTCTCTAGCTCCAAAGTAGTGATGTACATGATGTATAAGGGAACATTCCCATATCTATACCTGGAACAATATAATCTGTTATGGTCCAAAAGATTGACCCAAATAAGGTTTGAGATGAAATCCCAAAAGGCACCCACCAAGATATCTATGCCTAATAGTTAGTGAATATATATGGTAGGTACTTAAAAAAGGAGTAATCAAAGAATAACTCAATATTAGAGATTTCTATAGTTTTGAAGCATTCAAACACTACATTTAAAGTAAGCAGACAATCAAAAATAGGCAACCCTCTAGGTTTTACTCACATCATATCCGATATGGCCCTACCTAGAAAACACAAGCAACACTCTGGGATGTACACACAGTTTAACCCCTTTAGTTCATATTTATTAATGGGTCACTGATGAAGCACTCAACGTCAATTCCCATTGTTGACATGTATGATCAAATACTCTCTGAGGAAGCACTCACCTTCAATTCCCCTTATAGTCAGACACCGTCTCGTGTTGTTTTCTACATAGCCCGTTACATGGATAACACTACACAACGTGTTCTAGAAGGACACAAAGTGTACTAGGAACATTTTGTTAACCTGTGTTGTTAGTGAAATGGCTGGTTACATGGTTCTACATCACAGCATGTAAAAAAGGTACATGACATGTCCTACCAAGGATTCAAAACGCTATGACCCCACCCACACAATCTGATACATGGTTAGTGACTATAGAACGTGTACATACAGTACACGACATGTACATAAGAAAAGCAGTTTCTTCCCAAACAGAAGAACACATGGCATGTATTCATCATTACACGGCATGTATTCTAGGTTTTTATGGATAGTAAGCCTTAAAAACAACATTATAGCCTTGAAAAAAACTTAAACGAACAATAAAGTCCCAAATTCTAGTCTATGAGGGCCCATACTCCCCATGAATCAGTTCTTGGCATCTTATACATGTAATAAACAAATATAATATATCAATGATCCACCAAATTCTGATCCATGATGTCACATAACACCTCAAGAACAAAATTTTAGATTTTATTCAAATATAACCTTATACAACCAATACCCTATAAATAATAAGGTGTTTTTATCAATGAATCTATCATAAGATCATGAATAACTAGCACGACACCTATCAAAACAACATGAAATCACAAATTCACCCTAAATTGCATTACAAGAATGCACGTAATGTGATTCTTAGAAAGTTCATACATGATGCATGAGGTGGAATACCCTCATCTCATCAGGTGGAAATATAAATTGAACCTCAATAATAGTAGTAGTAATGGAACAATACATGTGGGTCACCCAACTGTGAAAATAAAATCAACTATAAAATTGAAACACCAGAAAAATTGCAATTTACAAGGTAGATTTGATTTTTCAATGTACACGGGTTAGCTACTCCCGAGTACATATTTTTACCAAGTATATATTCCATTTTATCCCTATCTATATGCTCCAAATAGAATGTCGTGAAGAAAATAACTCATTTGATACCACTTTTTAATGTCCAGGTACTGGAAGCCGCCCAGAGGTTCCATATACCTGATTGGTCACATGGCCTCAACCACATTTCCACTAACACTAGAGACTTCCGACTAGCAGTGAGGGCATTGGGTGTGATAGAGGGGAAACAATACCCTCATTACCAGAGTAACATAGTGGAAGAGAAAAAAATAACAATAGCGGAAGCAGTAATAATGTCATACAATAGTAAATAGCATAAGACTGAAATTACAAAGTTGTTGGAGCACATATATAAGGATGCATGAAAAATATGACTAGGAAAGTAGCCAAACATGTCACAATTCCGAAATGAAGTAATAAAACAAAGTGTGAAAGAAAAAATTTAACAACTCCTCAACATCGCAACCCTCGGCTTAGTCCCATGCACTCCAGCTCCGAAGCAGTCAAGTTCCTGATGTAAAAGGGTGATTTCCCTTATCTATACATGCAAAAATATAATCTATTGTATTGAAATATATAATATAAAATAATTGAATTTAAAATATTATTTGACTAAAAAAGTGTATCTCATTATGTGTATAAATATAGGGATCATAACGGATAATGTTATAATTTATATGATGAAATAACATGAGAAATAATTTCCCACACCATATATAATAAAATGATGATTCAACTTTCAGCAATCCCAATATTTCCATAATTTAGTTAATCAACATTTTCATTATTATTGCTATGAAATTATGAAAACAATAATGTGTTAATTTTCATAGTAAAAAATTTTAAAATTAAGCAAATAAAATAACATTTATATACAAAACATGAAACTTTTTATATCAGTTTTTATGACACTATTATTTCTACCAGTGATATTTCATTCTAATTTTTGGACTAATTTTGATTTGATATCTTATAATTCATAATTCAATCCCTAAAATGAATTTAAAACCACATTGATACTAAATTATACTAAATATATTACATCATTTTACAAAATTACACACAACTTCTCATAATCGACACATAGTCCATGATAGGAATGATTTAGTTTCCCCAGATAATAGCAATAAAACATAAATATTTCATTGTAATCGAATAAATTTATTCAAAAACACCTCATAAAAAATATTTTCCTATAAACATATAATGTATAACAGTCTACGTGAATTCAATGGAAATAAGGGAATTCATGTTCTTGGTGAAGAAAAATAGTATATACGGGGAAAATAATATTAATGAGATGGAGATACCGTTTCATTAGATACTTGATATAAGAAGAAAATAATTATTTGATAAATTTGATGAGTAACAGAATAAGATCATGAAAAAATAAGGATTTATTAAATAATATTCTAGAAGAAAAATAGTTTATGTAATAGTATGAAATATTTTAAAAAAAATTCCAAAAATCATAAAATATTTCTTGACGTATTATTATGTCATCATAATAAAATAATCAGCAACAATGGATACAAAATATAATATTTTAAAAAATATATTAAAAAATATATAAATTAATTATAATCAGATCAAACCACACCATGTCTATGGACATCATTATGAATATATCTAAATACATAAAGATACAAATATAATATTATGAATATAATTAAAAACATTTCTCAATGTATCGTATTAACATAGAACGATATATTTGGATTTAACAAATTCATAATTGGACTATGTAATTATAGTATCCTAAAACAAAAAAAGGATAAAATGTAAATAAAATTTCTGCAATGTTGTCTCCAATATATCATAGAATTTTTCAGTGATTAAATTTAAATTAGTAAGGTAGCATTTAACTATGAATATAATATTATTTATAATAATTTGATATAATCATTTAAAAATTTCAATCATAAAAATGAGTCATATCATAGTATAGATTAGATTTTGAATCTTGATAGTTAATTTCCATTAATTTTGGAACATCAAAATAATTACAAAATAAAATAATGGTCCTCAAATGTTTTCCCATTCGATATTTTTAATAATTTTCTCTAAAAATAATTCAGTTATTCACTTTTGAAATTGTAGAAAAAAAATTAGTTATATATTTATTTTAGTATATTAATAATGCATGTTTCTATAATGGAAACCAAAATTATCATAAACACAATGGATATGAAATGTAGGTTGAATAGTATAAAAAAAAATGGAATGAAAAAAAATAAATTTTAATATTTTTTAATGGTTTTAAATTAACCATCTTTGATGAAAATTATTTATAGTGTCCTTTTGTTTGTGAAAATATAAAATATAAAAAGGAATACAATATTTTAAATTTTTACCTTAAAATTTAAAAAAATGAAACACTTATTGAAATAAATAATATTGAAATTGAGAAATAATAGCTAATATAAATGATGATGTACAATTTAAAAAGAAATTTTCTATTTATAATATTTAATAATACAATCATTGAAGTTAATTTATATATATGAAATTTTTATTTAATAAGAGACACAATTAATTTTCTATTTAATATATAAAATTTATAGAATATTAAATAGAATATTTATTTTTTTGAAATTTATATTGTAATATAAAGTAAATTTATGATAATTTATAGAATATTAAATATAATATGTGTAATTATTTTACATTATAACAAAAAATACAAATTATTTATTATCTATTAATTATTCATTTATAGTAAAAAGTAGTCATCAGGATATAATTACAATATATCTTATTCACGTGATGAAGTACAGTTATATCAGTCCATTAATCCTATTCATTTGACCATATCCACAAAAATATTTTTAGTGATCTATATAATTTTGGATAAATTTTAAGATTTCTATAATAATTCTCTAAATTTATGATGATGCGTCAAAAAAAAGTCTTTGATTTTTTATAATGCCTCTGTAAAATTATTTAAATTTAATAATGAATATATTTATAAATAGTATCACTATATTATGGAAGGGATATTAAAAATTAATTTATATTACAATTAATTACAATTATATTAAATTTTAGAAATTGTTATTGCATAAATTATATAAAATAATTAATTTCAATGGTAGAAGATAATAGAAAATTAATGTGTTATAAAGAATGAATGAGTAAGAATATATGATTTTATATTTGATATATCATATTTAGAAAATAAAAATGCAATCAATTATGTGATTAATGAAGTCCAAATATGTAAGAAATTGGGTTTTCCATTGACTAACGAGTTTCATTTATTATTGTTTTGGTATTTTTATTAAAAAAAATACCGAAAATTGGGTTAGTTCAATAATTTTTGGGTTACATGTAGTTTACTAATTATACATGTCATGTATGTCTTGGCTATGTAATAACCATACATTTAATGTGTGGTAGTCAGCTAGGTTGAGAGGATTTACTATATACACCCTGTGTACATCCTACTATATGCTCTGTATCAAGTCAACAAGACCTAGGAAAATTCGGCAACCAATCCAAAATTATAAGAACCTAAACCACGTATCGTCCCATGAATATTCCATTTATTTTATTTTATTTCATTAATTATGAACATATTGTCGCATTGAGGAATATCGTAGAGGGGTTTAACTTGGATTATAAACAAGAAGTGTTTGTACTTGTTTCATCTCTCGATCATCTGTCTGAACACTGATTCGAATGTCATCAGATCCATTAGAACCCAATTGACATGACCATAATTCATATGTATCCATTCTTCTACATTTCTCAAATCTTCCATGTTATCATGGGATGAGTCTTTTAGATAATTTGTTAGATCTATCCTATTTATGATGGAATAATAGGTTGAAACGGGATGATGAACATTGTATGAGTACAATGTGGGTCATGGATACAATGTTTTTTGTATCCTTGGGATTTTTGGGTTTGCATATTTTTTTACAATAGTTTTTTTTGAGAGGAACCCTAATATTTCATTTAAATTTTATTTTTAATTCTTATGGGATGACTTTGGGTATTATATTACCATTTATGATTGATCGGGGCTAGGTGAGAGACCATTTCTCATCATGTTATTTTGGCTGGGTTGCTAATATTTTTTAAATAATTTTTCTTGATTTATATTTATATGTATAAATTAATTGTGGAATTCAAGACATCTACATCATATTATGAATATTTCATAACGTGTTTAATTCGGTCATCTAAATCTACATTAATGATTATAATATGTTATTTAAATAGTATGTATATATGTAATTGTTGAATTACATGTGTCGGAACCCATGGGGTTGTTTTGGGAATGGATCAGATTTTATTGAGTAATTTTAATCACATATTTGGAATTTGTCAGATTACATTTCCTGGTTGAAACACAGAATTTGGTGTCATGGGTGATAGTTTTTGGAAGTATAACTGTCATTATGGGAATGGCCTGAGATACATGGATGGAATTGTCGTAAGACATCGGTGACACCATCTTAGGGACACAAGGTTTCAGAAATTTGGTGGCTTGGATTCATTTATGTGGTTTTCGCTCACTCATGATGTAAAATGTGCTGATTTGTGTAATATTTAAATAGGTTGACTCCTTGAGGAGGTGTCTTTGACTGCTCGTGTGGAAAGACGCCCCAAATACTTACGGTTTAATTATTATTGGTTTGGGAGTTCATTGAATATTGATCCATGCAGAACATGAGGATCCTTCGGGGGATAGTGGTGATGCTATTTGGTTGTTGGTTGTGGCTCACTGTGATTGAGGATGTGGTCCTGGATATTTATTTTAAGATATACATCGATGTTCCTCCAGTTATAATTTGAGGACAAGCATCAATGTTCATCCATTTTTCAGGCCAAGGGCATGACATTTTGAGAAAGGGCACATGCGACCAGGTTTCTATTATTTGGGAGTGCCATCCAGATGTCGGTACATTGATGCACAATGGGTCACGAGGCGTACGGTGATGGTTGTATGATTGAGGTGTAATAATATTCATTGCTGGGACTTTTTGTATTCCGTAGTACCTTGGGGAATTTTTCAAGCACTCACTTTGCATTTGATATTCCGAAATTTTCCAAAGAAGGTGACACTCCCTGGTGGCTACTAGGAACCAGCAGGGGTTGTGCTTATTTATTACATATCAATGATTACATTATTCAGATATGCGTGTCTACATAGAGATGTATACTAGTTACGCACCACTGGTTGGTATCCTACTAAGATTCATCTAACACCCATCACCTTCCCTTTGGGATGCATGTAGACTTTATGTTTTTATGTAAAGGTAAAATATATGTTTCAAGAGAAAGATCATCGTACTGTTTGGCATAGAGACTAGTGTAGACCTCGAGGTCATGCCTATCTAGAGTTTATTTCTATTTATCATTAATTACTATATCATCATGCCTATTGTTATATGTACATACTATTGGTTTTAAATGGGTGCCTTTGAACATTGACATGAATGAACTACTATGGATGCATGTCTCATTTTTTGTAGTAGTTTCATGTGGTTGTTTACTTTCCCATTATTTTTTTCTATATTACTTCAACTAATTGTTGTTATTATATTTTCGTCTGTATTTTAGTTCGGTTTTGTGTCTACCATGTCATTTAAATTCGACTTCCTGTTAAATTATTATAGTAAAACTAGTACAATTTACATTTCCATATGGTATAGTCTCCCCATTATACATGATTAAACCCTAAATTCTAGTTAGAAGCCTTTGGTATTCGAGGAGGATACCCTATGTTTAGTAAAGGATGACTGGTTAGCATTTTTCATTTGATTGTTCTAGTTAAGAAATTAAAATGTGGTACCATAGGATGTTGTTCTTGGCAAGAATTTAATAACATCTTTTGAATAGATACTGATGAGATCGATAATTCTGTTTATTTTATGTTGATTAACTATATTAGATATGGTATATTGAATATTATTTTGTTGTTTGAATGGGGATTCTATCTTTTTCTTGGGTTCCTATAGCCTCAGGTATGAGGGACAAACCTAGTTACATTGGTTTGTAATTACTTTTTTTTGTTTTTAGTTTATTACATTTTATATAGAGTCCACCTTGAAGGATTACAAGAATTGTGATGTTATTGGTTGTCATATATATCCATTAACCATGTGTGGTAAGGGTCGAATTGGAACTAGTCCCGATATGGAAAACTGTGGATTCATGACGTTTGATAGGCACATTTTTAGAAAATTTCAATTCCATATATACAGGTATGATCTGTGATGTGATAATTCCATTGAATAATATCAAATTGCATTATGTGATAGTATTTCATATATTTAATTTAATTTGATCTTCCATGCATTATGTATTGTTGAATTTTGTGTGGTATGTTATTTCTTACCATATCAAATACTAGAAAACAGGTTTTATTTTTTGGTGATTTTGATCAATATGATTGGGTGAATCGGTTGTCAAACTGAGGAAATGATGGTGTTTAGGATGGGCATCTCCCTATGAGTTGTTTTTTTCATACTTTTCAATATTAAGGGTATTAAGAGGGTATGACTTCAGGATTCCATGTAAATGGTTGTGATGGGGGAGATTAAGGTTATTTCATATATGTTACCTCATTACTAAATTACTAATCTTTATTATATAAATTTATTATACCAGGATTCTCGGAAAACGTAGAGAATTCAGGTGGTTCCTTCTAGATAACTAAATTGAACATTAGGTGGGTGATGGTACAATGAAAAATTAGCATGATCAGGTTCATACCGCATATATGCAAGAAGATCATGAGCCAAAGGTACATGCTTGGGGACAACAATATGTTCAAGATAAAGTGGAGGAATAGTAGTAGCTGGGTTTGATAAAATTTGGGTCATTCCTCGATGAGCAAATCAGATGTAGTTAGGTACATGTCATTCAGGGGATCAATATAGGTGCATATGGAATGGATCCCTCTATGTCTTTCCATACTCATTTGTTACATTCATACCAACCACTGCTTTTTCACAGTGAGAGTGTTCAAAAATGGAGTTGAGAAATAGATAAATAGCATGGAGATTATCTTCGACCAGCACGAGACACCACTTGGGCGGAGGTTCAAGCTTGCGACATATGTACTGAGACAACCAACAATGCACCAGAGGGATGTAATGGTTGAGGCCCATATACACAAGGTTCTAGCCTGGAAGAAAATCTTGGATATAATCATTATTCACATTTTTTTGAGATGCTGAGGGAAGAGAGATCATGGGATTTGTTATGCCTTTAGCAGGGTGACATGTCAATCATGGACTATGCAACTACTTTTACTGAGATTATTAACAACAAAAATGGTATGGTAATCAGTGACACATCAATGGTGTTGTTCATAATTTAAGGATTGTGAGACGTCATTTAGGTGTTAGATAAAATCTTTGGGATTTCCTAATTCTTATCGCTTGTGAATATGGTTTTCATAGTTGAGGAAAACATCACAGAAAAGTCTAACATGTGTCAGGCATCACGTTCAGGTGATAGTTCAGATGACAGGAAAGGTGGTTGAAATTAGTTCTATTAGTTTGGTGATGAAAAGGACTCATATAGGCCACATCATTCTAGTTTAGAAGTTTTTATATTGTTGTGTGGGAAGCGATTCCATGTCTGTACATAGTGTGATAGGCCTCCAACAGAGTATCATACATGTGGATAATCTTGTTGTCTTCAAAGGTTTTGTACAAAGACTTCTCAGACATCCAATAGATAGGTATAATGGTTGGTGTGGGTTTTAGAGGATGATCGTGGTTCAATACCAGTTTATGGTAGTCGAGGCTCATCTGCAATAAAAAAATTGTGGCATAGAAAATGGTACCTAGATGAGTGGTCAGTGTCTAGTGACGGGTGCCACACTGCAAGGAGGATATTATTCTAACAGCCTTGTTTCCATCCAGGTGTAGATCGTGGTGTTAAAAGGGGGTGTGTAGACTGGCAAGCCGATGAAGGGCATAATAATTCCATGGGTGTGGCCATAGTTATTTTTTTTAGTATCGTCTATTGAGTCATACCCATTTTGATTAAAAGAGGTGAACATGATGTATTTGGAATGAATAGTCAAGGGTCATTGGGTTGTCACCATTTTGGGTGCATGATTTTATTAATATATATGTGTATCAGATTCATGGAATGATTAGATTCATATTATTTGTTTATTGAGTTGTGTTGAGCATCAGGTTGTCTATGTGATAGAGGATACTTGAGGTGTTTTGGGCATGAGGGCATCAAGGATGCGGCTGTGATTGTTGGGATAGGTGCCATTTGGTTTTGAGCATCCATCCGATGAAGAATCTCATTATTCCATCACATCCATTGGATCAATGCATGTTTTGTTAAGGAGTGATATACGATTGAATGTCCAATGATATACAAGTTCAGCAGATGAGGTGCAGGGGTGATGAGGAATAACTTGAGTACCATGGGTCTGGAAACAAGTCATTGGACATTTTCTTGATTTGGGATTTAGGTAGGAGTTATTCTAGATTGTTTTCATCACCACCCTTATATGGATAGTACATGTATGAATTGTTATTAGGCGGGATGTTTATAATAACCTACTTCATACATTGATGTATGTGTCTATATTTTTTGGATTACTAGTGGTTTTGGAAGAAATATGGGAAACTGGGAATGTACTTGTATAATTTGGAAACCACTGTGTACTCTGAGTACATTCCAAATATGTCTTACAAGTGTAATGAGCACAAAATGAATGTGGGGTTGTAAGAATGGGTAACATAATTTACCATTTAAATTCCATGTTTTTATGTCTGCAAGACCTATTATAATTTAGTCGACAAATTAATAGTAAATTAACATACGTGGGGTGTAGTCCCAAGTACACACCATCTATTTTATTTTTTTTATTAAATCATACAATAGACTCGTTTTGAAATAGAGGGTAGAGGGGTTCATCTGACATTATGAACAACCAGTTCTGAGACACGTTTTTCTCTCTCAATCATCCATCTGAACACTGTTTCAAACATCATCGAATCCATTTGAACTCAATCGGTATGCCCTTTATACCACTTTTTACATTCCTATTGATTTCTCATCATGACCATGTTATTGAGGGTTGATCATTTTTTTCATTTTAAAAATCTACCATGTTATAGACCTAATGTGAGGTAGATACTCACTAAGGAATATCGTATGAGTACATGGATGGTGGTGCATACCTTTTTTTATATTTTAGTGGTCATTTGGGGGTTTCATCTTTTAGCACAATGGTGGGGTTTTTTAGTAGAACCATATTATTTAATTTCAATATGATTGTTAAACATTTTTGGATTTTTTTGGGTATTATCTTTCTAGTTATTCATGTACAAGGATGGGAGAGAGGTTGTTTCTCGTAGGTTTATTTTGGTCGCGTTGATAAAATTGTTTTAAAAGAATTTTCTTGATTTAGATTGATATGTCTGAATTGTTTATACAGTTTATTGAAATTCATGTCCTAAAATTCATATTATGATGATTTTTTAAAGTGTGAAAATCAATACTGAAAATTTAATATTAGGAATATAATGTGTTTTTTAAATTTTATGTATATATGAAATTACATAATTTCATGTGATGGAACCCTTTGGGTTGTGTTGTGTGTAGACAGGGTCTTCTTGAGTGTTTTTTATCCCAGGTTGGGAATGGCTTGGATTGCAATGGGTGGATTGAAAAAAGGATTGGGCACCATGGATGTACATTTGAGGTAGTGTGAGTGTTAGGTTGGGATGGCCTCAGATACATGAATTGCATGGCCATCGAATTTTAGCGACATAGTCGATGGGTCACAAGATATCATAGATAGTCCATTATAGGTTATTCTTGGTGATTTTCTCTCAATCGTGTGGGGTGAACCTCTTATTTGAGTCATGTTCACAAAAGTAGACCAGGTGATGAGGTGGTTTTGACTGTACATGTGGGTAAAGGCCCCCAATAGTTTTTGTTTAGTTATTAATGTTTGGGGGTGATTTCTATATAAATTCAAGTAGAATGTGAGGAGCCTTTTGAGGATAGTGGAGAGGCTATCATGATGGGAGATGAGGCTCTCCATGATTGAGGACATGGTCCTTGATATTTATCAAGGGACAAACATTATTGTTCCTTCGATTATTATTTGAGGACATGTATTGTTGTTCTTCTAGTTGTAAGTTCAAGGGTGTGATATTTAGATCGGGGATCCATGGGAACAGGTTTCATTTATTTTTTTGTGCCTTTGGTACATCGTTACCATGATAAATTTGGTGTGTGGAGGATCATAGTTCCATGTAATATGGTTGAGGTGGAAACTGAGGGTTCACCCAGACTTTATGACTTCAAGAGTACCATAAGTCGTCATCTAAGGGAACTATTTTCATCTATGATTACCCCATTTGTTGAAGTAGGTAACAATATCTAGTGGCTACGAATCAAAAGTTGATGATGTGTTTAATTATTACATCACACTATTTAAATTATTTAGATATGCATGTCTAATTTAACATTTATACTAGGTCTCCCCAAATTGTTGGTATCCTACAAATATTCATCATACACACTACACTGGACCTTCTGGTTATGTGTAGACATTATCGTTTTATATATAGGTAAAGGATCAGATTCATTATCAGGTTCATAGTAATTTATTTCCCGAAGAATTGATTGGACCATGAGGACGTTCCTGGCTGGATTTTATTTCTTTTTAGCTTTCATCACTATATCATCATGCTTAATCTTATATATACCTACTGTTGAATGGCCATGGGTGCAATTGTACATTTACATGTTTGACCTACAATGGATACATGGCTTGTTAGTTTAGTAGTTGATATAAAGCCCCAGAAATTTCATCGAAATGTTTTTATTAGTTTCATTGGAATTTTACGAGTCCGCAGTTCCTGAGGGCACTTGATTCCGAGGCCCGGTGTGCCCAGAATCAATTTCTAAAGTTTACCTCGGGAAGGTACAGTAAAAAAATGCATGGATTTTTCTATCATTTGAGCCGGTGCACGGAATTGAAATATGAGGTCACCAATTAACTCGCAGCACCGGTAATTTCTTAAGGGAACATTTACCACAGTTGCGTTTTATGCGGGTTGAAAGAAAAAATTTGGGGATTAGTTAAAAAGTAAAATAAAATTGTTTAGAACAATTTTATTCACCATGGAAATTATATCCTACATGGGGATGTTAATGGTCGGGCCCACCCCCACATCTCTTCCCATGTATGGATATTTGTATGTTGGGTCCCACATGAGCCCCAACCTTTCATCTCCCTTCAAACACCCTTTAACTCCCTGTCATTTATAATGACAACCACTCTCTTTTTTTAAGATTGTTAAACTCTTCACCTTCCTCCCAATTATATTTCCAACACATTATAATTAATTATTCTAATTCTCCAATTAATTAATTATAGTGTTTTATTGTTAAATCAATTGTTGTGAGAATAAAATAATAGGAAGAGCTATTATTAATGTTGTGAAATTGTGGTGTTGGAGAAAACCTAGGGAAAGCTCTAGATATTTAGATAAAGAATGTGCTCTTCTCTTCGATGAAGAACACCTCCAAAGAAAAATGATGATGCACCTTCCTTTATCTTCTCTGCGACGTCGGTTCCACGAAGAACGAAGACACACCTTCCTTTCTCTTCTCCACAATGCCACTCTTCATAAAGCCATTTACTGTGATGCTCGTATTCCGTGACTCAACGATGTGTGACGTCAATTATCGAGGTAGGGTGGATTGTTTCAATTTAATTTGAATAATATTGTTATTTGTTCTACGTGAAACCATGAATATCTATGGACAATTGATAATGCCTAAAGTGGTGGGTGAAGGCCGAAAAAAATGGTTCGAGGACCCTCAGCAGGTTGTTTGTCTATGCACGAATTGATGGGTGATGATGAAATGGGGCTGTAGCGGCATTTTGGATCCTTCGCAGTAATATTTGGGACCCGAGATGATCGCCAGCTTTGATGGAAGGTAAAATAGACCACCAGAGCGACCCTAGTGGCTCGTGGAACCTCATGGCGGTGTTGGTGCCCCAGTGCGCCGCTGTAGAAAATCTATCGCGACAACAGCCGTGGCGGCAACGCAGCAGATCCCGCGGCTGCGCGAGATCCCGGAAAACTGGGGGTGGTTCCAGCTGGCACCACTAGTTTCAAATAGCAGGGGGGCCGCGTCCCCCATGCTCGGCCACCTGGCCGAGATAGCGCACCACCCTGCCCGGACGTGGAGGGCCAGGCGGGTCGGGCTGTGCCATTTGGGTCGGGCCGTACCCAACTGGGCCGGACCCGGACCCGAGTCGGGTCGCCCAGTTCAGGCCAACCCAGGGTGGGTTAGGCCAGGTCGGACCGGGCCCAGACCCCCCTTTTTCAAACCGTTTTCGGTTAAACGAACATATCATGATCTACATACCACTGATCGATGCACCATTAGTTGCGTAGGATTCCATGTATCAAGAAGGTCATTTTGATATATTACACTCAAGGTTTTGGTGATGTTTGGGTATGGCCTAGTTGGTTTGAACTCGAAACCAACTGGGCCCTCAGAGCGGAAACACTTATAACATGAGTACCAGCCATCAGATTGAAGTTTCGTCGACTATGATGGATTCCTCTTGATGAGACAGTTCTTTTTAAATACTTCAATTGAGGTTTGGACTTAGTTGGAGTATGACCGGGTTGGTTTTACCTTAAAAACCAATCATGCCCCAAGAACAGAAAAGCCAATAACTCTCAGACCGGGTGTCTGTTCGAAAAACCATCAGCGACGTTGGTAAATCATAGAGAAACAGTTCCTTTGAGTACACCCCATGGGAGTTTGGAGTATATTTGATTTACGGTCGGTTTGGTTCGTACACGAAACCAACCGTGCCCCCAGGATTATAATGCTAATAACTCATAGACATGGCGTCTGATTGACGAGTCATCTATTGTGTTGAGTTACCTTTGACGAGACTGTCCTTTGAGATACTTCTTCATGGGACTTCATGAAAGATGGAGTGTCAACCAGTAGTTCGTGGAGCGGATCCTCTTAGAGATGAGCATACAGAGTACGGTGACCTTGTAGCAGGCTGAGACCTGATGACAGCTTGTCTGATTTGATTCAGGGTGACTTGATTAGCCAGTGGGGAGTGATACTGTTTTGGGGCGGCGGACCCAAGGAGGGGAGCGCTACTGTGTCAGGGAGGAAGACCCATTGTACTCTACATGAGAAGTACCTCTGTAGGCTATTAGGGGGAGCACTAATGTGTTGGGGTGGCAGACCCATGTCGGGGAGCACTACTGTGTTGGGGCGGAAAACCCGCGGTACTCGATAGGAGGAGTACCTTAGCAGTCTAAGGCTAGTGAGTGGCACCTCGTTGTCATGATAAGAAAACTGCGCTAGAAAGAGGAGGATTTCACCAGAAGCCGTGTATTTTTCATCTTGAAAAAAAAGTCATTATTTGAGATGAATCAATGACTTTTGTTTTTAACTCATGATTGAGATGGGTTACTTGAAAACTTAGGTATATATATGAGCATATACCTATGTAAAGTATATCTATTGAGATCATTCTTTGTGGTTTATCCTTGTTGGATTTGGTGAGACCTTGAGGGTCTCAGGGTCCCCATGGAGTATCGTTATGCTCTCCACTGCACGGGCTATGCCCTCACCTCATTGTGTTGGATGCAGATGATGTACAATGCTGACGGAGGCTGATTGTACAAGGACAAGACAGCACCTAGAGGTTGACCTCACGACGATTTGGTACACGGAGGTGGACATCACGATGATTTGGTACCCTGAGGAGGTTGACAAACGAGGGCGCAAAGGATGATATTTTTACCTACCCTTCATGTAGGATCTATGGTGGAAAATCTAGGAGTTGCGCTATATGTACCTGCCCTATAGGTAGGATCCATGGTGGATGATACATGAGTTTCTTGTCAACTTCCAGCTATTTTTTCTGTTACCGTGTACTTTACAATTGGGCTTCTATTTCCAGCCCCTTACTTTTAGCACTACTTTTGTTTTCAGTTATACATAGTTTTTTCTTTTGGTTGTACTCTGGTTGAATGTGTTTACATTTTATAATGGAAATGCCTTCCGAGTTATAGGGATTTACGCCTTTTGGTGCTAGTCGCTAGCCCCTGGCCTATGGAAGGCAGGCTTGGGGTTGTCACAACATGGGCCCTGAGGACGGGTCGTGACAAATTGGTATCAGAGGACGTCAATTATACCGCAGAACATGGGACTCCGATATTTTCTTTTTGTGAAGAAATAGTGTTATGGGTACTAACTGTGGCCTTCAGTTTAGGAAGTCTAGTGTTGGTGCGTGCGGCCAACGTATCCATACACCAGGAACTTGACTACTGGTTTCTGACTCAGTGAACAAAAACAATGATTGCATGTGTGTTTTGAAAATTTTTCCATTAAGTCATCTCAAAACCAGGTCAGTTCACCAGGTGTAGTCTTTTGACCATGTCACATCTGTTTCTTTTAGGATGCCTCCCCGTGGGCGACCAGATAGAGCCCCGAGAGTTTAACTTACTGATAGACCATCGAGAGACGAGGCCTCAATACTGGGCCCTCTTCCGGTTGAAGCAATAGCGGAGGCACTAGCTGTAATAACACCCATTGTGCCACCAATTACACCATCCCCAGCAGTAGTTGATGCATTCTACATGAGAAAAATGCACGAGTTTCAGCGCTAAAGGCCACCCAGGTTCCGGGTAGAGACAGAACCATAGGCGGCTGAGGATTGGCTGCAGGTTGTGGTGAGAGTCTTTAGGCTAGTAGTGACGCCTGCAGACTTTATGATGATCCTTACTGCCAACATCCTTCAAGTAGCAGCAGACAGATGGTGGAGCCTGATTCCATAGATGCACGATGAGGATACACCCCTATGGGGCAGACATTGAGAGAATGTTCCGGGTGGAGTTTGTATCATCTACCATTCTAGTGGTGCAGATACAGGAGTTATTGCATCTGCAGCTGGGCAACATGACAGTAGCACAGTACTCAGTGGAGTTCACCGAACACTCATGCAACTCCATTGATATGGTACGGGACCCATTTTTCAGGTCCCAGACCGTTGAGAAGGGACTCAGGTGAGAGATTAGATCTTTAGTTGTCTCCTACATCATTCTGATGCAGATGGGGGTGTTGGAGCGAGTCCACTTAGTAGAGAGTTTCCTTGCTGAGCAGTATCCAACAGCGGCAACCACCACTAGCCTGCATGCAGAAGGGTCTTCTATAGATGGTAGTAGATAGATGACACAGAGGTCCAAGAGGACCAGGCCTATAGATGGTTGACCGCACGACTCAGTGTTGGTAGTGCGGGGCACCTAGGGTGGAGACAGAGCCAGACCTTCTAGGTTGTGTTACTCATGCGGCGGATAGGGACATATGGCTCATGACTGTCTGACCCATCGTGTAGACAATCAGCAGATTGAAGAAGGACCTCCTAGGCAGAAGCAGATGTTCGATCGAGACAGTCTGTAGGGTGAAGGCGGATGGGGCAGGGGAGCTGTTCATGTAGCTGGAGGTGGACGACACGTCGAGGTGATGCCACCACCACCACCAGGAGGTCCAACCCAAAAGCAAGGATCAAGTGGACAAGGGAGAGCCCAAATTCTAGCAGTTGAAGCATATAACCATGGGACTCCAGAAGCAGGTGGACGGGAACGGGAATAGTTCCAGGCATGGAGGACTTTGTTCTTGGTGCTTCTAATCTTCCTTGTTGTATTAGTTTGTGGTTGTTATGTGCCTTTGTACATTGAGCTGTAGTAATAAAAGACACTAATCCTTATGACGTTTCTTTCTCTTTTTTTGTGGTTAATACTAAGAAGTTACAGTTTAAAACCGTTGACTTGACCCTCTCATTTGAGATTCCTACTGGAGGAGACCCAGTGACCACACACAAATGACGATAGTGTGACTTAACCCTTGGAGGAAAGAGTGACAGTTGGATATCTTGGTAGTAGCGTTTAGGCCTTACGACGTTGTCCATGGCATGAATTAGTATTGTTCATTTAAAGATTGACTATATTAGGCAAAGGACATGGTTCATCCAGGGGATGAGACTGGAATTCTATTTTTAACAATGGGGAAATCTTAGCGGCTCTTGTAGGACCAGAGATGGTTCAGTCTACAACAGATAAAGCAGATATCATCCAAGAGTGTATGAATACTGCACAGAGCATACAGAAGTCCTATGCTGATAGAAGACAAAGACCACTGCAGATCGAGGATGGAGACCACGTCTTCTTATGGGTCTCACCACGATGAGGTCAACAGAGATTTGGTTGAGGCAACTAGTTATCTCCAAAATTCATCAAACATTTTCATGTCATCAGTAGAGTAGGTGAGGTGGATTACCGCCTGGCCCTTTCACCTCAGTTGCACCTGGTGCATTACATATTCCACGTATCTCAGCTGAGGAGATATGTTCATGACCTATTCCACATCATCGTCCACATAGAGCTTGATATCGATGACATGGAGACATTTATAGAGGTTCCAGTAGAGATTGAGGATCGACGGGATCAGGTCCTACGTGGACGGTTGATTCCTCTAGTTCGCATTCGCAGGATGCACATGAACCTCCAGGGATGCACATGGGAGAAAGAGGCTCAGATGCATGCTCAGTACCCCTTTAGTTTTTCCCAAGGGTGTGTTGAAGCTATATGGGTACGTAAAGCCCTAAGGTGGGAGTAATGTAATGACCTATAAATTTCAAGGAAAGGTTTTTCATAATTTCTTTTGGAATTTTACGAGTACGTAGTTTCTAACAGAACTTGATTTTGAGGCCCAGTGTTCCCGAAATCAATTATTGAAGTTTAGCTCGGGTACGTTCTATAGACGAACCAGCTGGATTTTCTATATTTTTAACCGGTGCTCAGAATTGATATATGAGGGCACCAGTGAACTCACAGCGCCGGTAATTGATTAAGGGTACCTTTACCTCTGTTGCGTTTTCTACGGGTTGAATGTTAATGTTTGGGGATTTATTATAAATTTAAATAAAATTGTTTAGAACAATTTTATTCACCATGGTGGTTAAATCATACATGGGGAAGTAAATGGTGTGGCCTACCCCCACATAACTTCCTATATGTGGATATTTGTAATTTGGGGCCCACATGAGCCCCATCCTTTCATCTCCCTTTAAACCCCCTTTAACTTCCTTGCATTTATAATGATAACCATTCTCTTTTTTGAGTTTGTTAAACTCTACACCTTCCTCCCAATTAAATTGACAACACATTATAATTAATTATGTTGATTCTCCAATAAATTAATTATAGTGTTTTATTTTTAAAATTTTTTTTGAGAGAATAAAATAATAGGAAGAGCTATTATTTTAGTTAGGCAATTGTGGTGTTGGAGAAAACCTGGGGAAATCTCTAGAGATTTTGATAAAAAACTGTTCTTCTATTCGATGAAGAACGCCTCCAACGAAGAACGACGATGCACCTTCCTTTCTCTTCTCCGCGATGCTGGTTCCACAAAGAATTATGACACACCATCCATTATCTTCTCCGTGACACCGTTTTTTGAGACGCAATCTATTGCAACACTCATCTTCCGCGACTCAACATTGTGTGACGTCAATTATCGAGGTCGGGTGGATTGATTCAATTTTTTTGAATAAAATATTTATTTGTTCTACGTGAAACCATGAATATCTATGTCCAATTTACATTCCCTAACACGGAGGGCAGGGGCTGAAAAAACACGGTCCAACGACTCTCCGCAGGTTGTTGGTCTGTGCACAGATTGAAGAGCAATGACCAAACGGGGCCGCAACGGCGTTTTGGAGCCTTCACAGTAAATTTCGTGACCCAAGATGACTGACGGCACATATGGAAGGTAAAACGGACCACCGGAGCGACTTCGGTGGCGCACAGAATCTCGTGGTGGAAGGGGCCGCTGGCACGGCGGCACCCTGGCATTCCGCCGGAGAAAAGCCTCCGGGGAAATAGCAGTGACGGCGACACGGGGGATCTCGCGGCCACGCGGGATCCGAGATGACCGGGGGTCGCGCACCCCATGCTCGACAGCTGGCCGAGCCAGTGCAACCCCTCCCCTCCCCCCCCCTCCCCGCCAGGCTGGGTTGTGCCCAGCTGAGCCAGGAAGGGCCTAATCTGGCCGAACCGATACCCGATTCGGGTCACCCCGGTTCGGGCCGACCCAGGGTCGGTTAGGTCGGGTCGGACCAGGCAAAAACCCCCATTTTTTGGACCGTTTTCGGTTAAACAACCATATCATGAGCTAGATACCTATGATAGATGCACCATTAGTTTCATAGGATATCATTGATCGAGACAATCATTTTGGTATATTAAACTCTTGGTTTTTTCGATATTTGGGTATGGACAGGTTGGTTCGAACTCAAAACCCACAGGGCACTCACAGCGGAAACGCTTATAACTCGAGGACCAGCCGTTTGATTGATGTTATATTGACTATGTTGGATTCCTTTTTATGAGATGGTTCTATTTTCATACTCCACCTGTGTTTTCGATGCATTCGGAGTATGGACGGGTTGGTTTTCGCTTAAAAACAAAACGGGCCACTGGAACGAAAAAGCCTATAACTCTCAGACCGAATTTCTGTTTGAGGAACTATTAGTGGAATTGGTAAATTTGTTGAGAAACGGTTCCTTTGAGTATACCCCATGGGATTTCAGGGTATATTTGAGTTACGATCAGGTTGGATCACACTCAAAACCAACCAGGCCCTCATGATTAAAAGTCTATTAACTCATAGACTGGTCATCTGATTAACGCATTGTGTGTTGTGTTGAGACCCCTATGAAGAGATGGTACTTTGAGATACTTCTTCGTGGGACATTATTAAACTTCGAGTTTTGACCAGTAGCTCATGGAGCGGATCCTCCCGGAGAATAGAATACGAAGTACAATGACCATGTAGTTAGCCGAGACATGATAATTACTTGTCTGATTCGATTCGGAGTGACTTCACTAGCCCAGTGGGGAGCGCTACTGTGTTGGGGATGTGGAACCATGGTGAGGAGAACTATTGTGTTGTGGTGGCAGACCCACAGTACATGACAGGAGGAGTACCTATGTAGGCTATTTGGGGGAGCGCTACTGTGTTTGGGAGACAGACCCATGGCAGGGAGCGCTACTGTGTTGGGGCAGCAAACCTGCGTTACTCGACAGGAGAAGTACCTCAGTAGTGTATGGTTATGAGTGGCACCTTGGAGTCATGACAAGACTACTGCGCTTGATAGAGGAGGAGTTCTCCAGTAGTCGTGTTTTTGACATCGTGAATAAAAAGACTGGTTTTAGCTGCATCAATGACCTTTGTGTATACCTCATGATTGAGAAGGGTTACTTAATAACTTAGGTATATGTTTTGGAATATATCTAATTAAATGTTATCTGTTGATATCTTTCTTTATATTTTACCCTTGTTGGATTTGGTGAGACCTTGAGGGTCTCAGGGTCCCTAATGAGTATCGTTATTCTCTCCACTGCATGGGCTATTCCCACACATCATTGTGTTGGATGCAGAACACAGACAGTGCTGACGGAGGCCGAGTGTACAAGGACTAGATGAAACCTGGAGGTTGACCTCATGACAAGATGGTACCCGGAGGTGGACCTCACTAAGAGTCGGTACCCGGAGTAGGTTGACGGATGAGGGAGCTGAGGAGGATATCTGTACCTACAGTTCAGGTAGGATACAGGGTGGTCGATCTAGGAGTTGCGCTATCTGTACCTACCCTTCAGGTAGGATCTGTGCTGGACGATCCATGAGCTGCTTCTCACCTTCCAGCTGTTTTTTCTTTTACATTGTACTTTAAAGTTGGGCTTGTATTTCTGGCCCATTACTTTCACCACTACTTTTTTTTTCAGGTTTACTTAGTTTTTCCTCTGCTTGTACTCTGGTTGAATGTTTTTACGTTTTATAAATGCAATGCCTTTTTAGTTATAGGGATTTACACCTTTTGGTGCTAGTCACCATCCCCTGGGCTGTGGAAGGCGATCTTGGGATTGTCACAGCATGGGCCCCGAGGAAGGGTCGTGACAGTAGATGCAAGTGGTAGTCAGTGTGCAGTTTTCTTTACTCTCTACTTATTTTGATTTAATATTTTTCAGATTTAAATTCTTATGGGATGTGCATCCACTTTGCGGGTCTTATTCAAGTCTTCTAGTCCATTTAAATAACAATGTTTGTTATATTATTATACTCGTACCATTACCATATACATTTCCCAAATTTTATAGCCTCCCCACTATACCTGATTACACCCTTTCTGCTAGTCTACAACCTTTGGTGTTCAGTAGGTGCACCATAGGTCCGTAAAAATAGACCAGTTTATAACTATTCGGGTCGCTTTTTTTGTAGGGCAGTGAAAAAATATTCCCAAATCAAAAATAATTAATGTAAAAATATATACTCTATAATAATTTTCATTTTATTACTCTTCAATGAAATATGGTACTTAAAATTTTGTTTCATGACTTGGGAAAAAAAGATTATTTGACATAAGGTGCTTAGAAAGTGTATTAAAGTGATATATCCACATTAAAATTTTAATTACATGAGTATATTTGGGATTTAACATTGTCATAACATTTGATAATTGTACCCCTAATATAAAATATCGTATTTTTGAATAATGTAAAAAATATTGGAATTTCATAAGACTTATATAATAAAGGTATAATTGAACATGATCCACAAGTGTATAATATTTGAAAAAGACATGATATTTTGGCATACACATTATCATATACCATTTTAACAATTATAAATAGAGGTAGACTCATACATTAATTTAAGGACATCATACCAGGCCCTCCCAATTAATTATAGACAAGCAACAAGGATAACAGAGAACCTCCTAATCATGAAATACATTTCCATGCATAACATTGTGAACATGTAATTAGGTTTCCACATTACATGTTGAACCTGTAATCAAGTTCAAACATACCATATTTACACATTAGTTATATGTAATTACCCCATTCATGGAAATAGATTAATGGCCCACATGTAACAAAAAAGAAATAATATGTCTGTGTGTATAGAGAACATTAAACATTAATCATACCATAACCATTGAAAATAAATGGGTTCCATAAAAATTTAATTATATTATAACATATGAAAATGAGGATGGAATAATAATAAAGTCATCATTTCAACATTTCATAACACAAGGATAAAGTGATGTGTATCTTAATAAATTTATCATGATATAACCCAATGAAGAGAAATGAGTTATATTAATATATTATACTGATATACCATTTTGATAACTAATATTAATTATATCATTGGATCATATACCTATAAAATCATATGTTACATAAAATGGGTGTTAATATATTTAAATTTATTTTGAAATAAGGCATGTAATAATTCTTGGTTTTTCATAATGTTTCCAACATAAGTGAACCAAATACCAACTTACATGTAATAATTCTTGGTTTTTCATAATATTTCCAACATAAGTGAACCAAATACCAACATCCATGTAGAAATTATATTGTCATAAAACATGGAATTATTAAATACACATCCAATTAAAACATTTTTAATATGTATAAATTGAGAAATGTTCACTAATTTAGCAATGGACATGAAATATGACCCTTTCTTAACCATATAGTCATGTGTCCATGTCCATGACTAAAATTACATAAATTTAATATAGGTTCATCCATTAAATTGTGAACATTAAATCGGGTTCACAGATAACATTTTGATCATGTAATAATGTTCACACGTATCACTATTTAAATATATTCTTTTTCCCAAAACAATTGGAAAATTAATCCAGATCATTCATAACATATTTTCTCATGAGTTACTGTTATTTACCAAATTCATTGGATATAAATTTTTTCATGTGCCATATATAATTAATATCATACCTTTTTGTGAATAAATATAACCAAACATTCATTATATCATAACACATGAAATAAAATGGGATTCCAAAAAAATTAAATTCGTAACCTATGGAAAACACATTTCTATCATAGTAATTCAATAATTTCATCATAGAATTATGAATGGAATAAATAAGGGTTAGAAATAATTTTATCACTCTATTATCGAGGTTAGAGAAAGTGTCTTCACAAAAAAATCATCATAAGCCATTTAGAGAAATAATAAAAATTGTATCCTTGTTTTATATCCAAAACAAAAAAATTGATATCAATGTATTTCATCATAGATGGATAATTTTTTTAAAATATTAATATAATCATTTTTTATGATATATAACATTTCTCTGATCCAAAATTCTTTAAACTAAAAAGTAATTAATAAATTGGATATTATGTTCATTTAATATAGATAAGATAAATTTTTGTGTATAATTCAAATAAACTGATGGTCATGTTGGTGGAATATTTAATTCAAGTAATATAAATTATAAACTTTTTATTTTTAAATATGGGTAAAATTCATACTATAATTGTTTTGAAAATTACTGGAGGATTCCTTTTGAAAAAAAAATTACAATGGCCAAAATGATTAAAAATATCACGAAAATTTATTTTGATAATTTTATAATAATTCATTAAATAATTTTTTTAAAATATGTTTCTTCAAGGAAAAAAATTTCAACTGAATATATAAATAAAATATATTTTTATTACTAAAAATTTCTCAATTATATTATGTATAAAAGAGTGTCAAAATGATAATATTACATGAAAATACCATGAGTAATAATATGTTAATAAATCTAAATATAAATATCAAGTATTATATTATATGTCTTCATCTTTGGATACTTATTAATGAACAACCCTATTAAAAATTGATATTGTAAGATAAATCACTAACCATTGTAGAATCATTTGAAACATATCCATAAGGAATTAGATATCATAAAATAGATATATATTGAAAATTATTATTGATTATAAGAAAAATTAAATACATCAATAATAATAACATTTATAATAAAAATAAAATTTGTAGTTGATATAGAATTTCCTCAATAAATAAAATTTGAGAAAAAATCCCTTAACAATTTTGTAATATTTTGAAAATTAAATCCAGAAAAAGAATAAAATTAAATGATAAATAAAAAATATTTACAATGAGAATATTGATTTCATAAAATTTAATTGGGAATGACCTAAAACAAAAAAAAAATCTAGGAGTGTTGATTTGAATTTGTATATCATAAATAATAGACATACTAGAAGTCCCTTCGCAAATGAACATTAAATTATTTTATACATTTTCAAACATCATGTATTAAAGAAATATGTTTTTTTAAATATATTTTATAATAATAATCATACTTATATTATTTTATATGATCCCCTTATAACGGATCAACACAAATTTATTAATAAACAAATTATAAATTGGTTATCTATTAGTGAAAATTGTATGTTATTTTGATGACAGAATTGGTTTAATAGTTCTTGTAATTAATCAATGATAATCATAAAGTCATATTCATAATTAAAAATGTTAAATTAATATCAGATATTTTCACTATATAAATATTTATTTTCATTCAATAAATTTAAATATAGAAAGATGAAATACCCCATTCATGGAGACAAAAGGGCATACGTACACACGAACACAGATTTTATATATTTAAGAATGAAATGAATGAGGAATAACTAACAATTTATCATTATATATATATTATTTCTTATATATAACATAATTATATTAATGTAATATATTTTACCCGCCATGTAAATTATTAGTGATAAAAAATCACATCGATTGGAGAAGAGTTAGTCTTTCATAGATATGAGAAACAATTGAGTATCCCTTATGGAATGAATTGAAAAAAAAAATTATATGTGACATTATATTTAAAAATGAAATTATGTCACAAATATCATATAAATACACTAAATCCATCATTACCACCAACCAGGATATGTGGTTGTGGAGAACTAATTATGCTAGTTCACGAGGAGGTATCCCAACACACAACTGATCAATGGATTTATATCCCATTTGATGGTAGTGGATATTGATATTGGTTATTATATTGACATAATAAGAGAAAATTTTATAGGATTAAATGGTTTTATTATATATGAAGTGTTAAAAAATTATTAATGGTGTAAAAATAATAATGATGTTGAATGGTATTAATAAATATAATTTCATATTCATACAAGAACCCCTATTGTACCTCTTATTAAAAACCATAGGCTTTTATTTTGGGGATAAATAAAATTTATATATCATAGAAAATGGTTTTGTGTAAAAAAAATTTCCAGGTATTTACAATCTATATGAATAGATATGATTCAAGAATTTTATTGTGGTGGTGGCCTTTTTTACGTGGGAAATAGAACCCACATGGAAACAACATGGAAATTTCCCATGAAAAATAAAAATAAAAATTCAATTACAACAAAATAATATTTAAAATAATCATATATATGAACATAATGTGTATAATATTGAAATATTTCTAGAAAAAAAGGGCAATAATAAGTCAAATTTGAAATTTATACATTATCTTATTTGATTAACCTGTTGGATAATCAATTTTTAATATAACTAATTTAATTAATTTTTTATATTTTTATAAAATATTCTATTAAAATATTATTTCCATTATAGATAAAAAAATTTATTATATTGAAAATAATAAATCCATGTTTTAAAATTATATTCATAATTATTAATATTATAATTTAAAATTAATCTTGTTAATGTGAAAATAATGTGGGTTTTTTATGAATGAATTTTTAAATGTTTTCAAAGATTTTATATCAATATTCACTATGAAATATATTTAGTTGAACTAAATTGGATTATTTTGTTTATATTTTTTTATTGCATTATAAAACTGAAATTTAATAATATTTATATGATTATATAATTTAAACAACATGATAGTTTCAATTGATGTATAATATTTTCACTATTAATAAATAAATATTCATTTAGAAAATTATAAAATTACAATATCCTTATAATTACATATTAAATTCAAAAATAATATTTATTGTATAAAATTTATTATATATATTTACCTAAAAAATAAATTGCAAAATATTTTATTAAAAGTGGGAAAAATACATTTTTGAGGAATTCCATATATAAGTGTAATATAAGTTCCATTATTTATTACTGTATAAAAATAATAGTCTTTTGGAAATTTATTTATTATATAATATATATATATATATAACTAATGAAATTGAAAAAAAAATGAGTTTTCATAAATTTAATAAGTTAATTGATGTTTATTTTTATAGAAATTGGTTATTCAAAAAATTATTTAAATTATTATTGAAGTAGTTTTTATATTAGTTTCTAATTAATTAGTCACCAATTAATTCATCTTATATTCCTCTACAAACAACTTATTTTCAAATTTTAATTAGTATAACTCATAAATTTTTTCCAAATGGCTAAGGGAAAACTATTATTTTAAATAATAATATGTGAATTGTAAAAAACATTTCATTTAAACTAATTAATTCATGTAATATTTTCCAACATAGTATTTCATGAAACCCAAAATAAACTAGTTTTTTCTTATAACTGAAGAAAATATATGTTTTTAATGTAATGAAATATACACATGGTGTTCTGTGTTATAACCAATATCATAAACATTAAATATATTTGAATAAAATTTTACAAAAAAAATACTAGGGCGTTACATCCCCTCTAATACAACATAAATATTCATTTAATAACACAATTTTATGAAATCTACATATATATAAAAACATATCATATTTTCCCCCCAAAAAATAAAAACATGAAGATGTAGTGGATGGATTTTCAATGGATAATATTCGTGAGACCCACTATTTCCCCAAGGTATCCCATTTTTTGTTCGCCAAGAAGGTGGACTAGAGAATTAGGGTATTTATTGATTGTTGGTTCTAGTAAATGGTTTTCTTGAATAATATTTATCCTCAAATAAGAATGGATTACCATTTTAAAATTTTTAGTGGTTCATGATGTTTCTAGATGCTTCAACATAGAAAAATCCATCACCATAATTGATTTATTTTGAGGATATATAAAAAGAAATCATTTAGTTTTATAACTATTCACTATGACACCATTTTTATAGCGATCAAAAATAAAAAATCCCAGGTACTATTTATAGGACTCATGAATCATAAATTTTAATCTTATATAGAATATGTTTTCTTAGACATATTCAATGATATCCTATTGAACTTCTAAACTATTTAGGGGAACATGAGACATTTGAGGTTGGTTATAAAAACACTATATGGGATGAGAATTTATTGAATTCTCATGATGTTTCAATACTGGATTCATGATTTCCACACTATTGAAAGTGATATCTCTTCCATTGGTGTAGAACTTGACATAATTTTTTTTTGGTAGTAATAAATTGGGATCCATCAAAGAGAGTGACGGATGATCATATTATCCCTGGTATGGAAGAATAATACATGAAATTTGAGTTAGATGCCTTTAGGAATTGTCATTTTTGACTATAATAATATTGAATGTTCTTCCATTTATGTTGACAGAAAGACACCATATGGATTTTTTGGTATTGACATGGGGGATGAGAGGTTCCCCCAACATTATATTGCTCATGTATGGTGTTTATTACTTAGTGTTCTCAAGTTATTTGGAATCTATGAAAGTTTAGGTGATTATGTAGAGGTGAGATGTTATTCCCAATGGTTGTACATAGTTAAGATGGGATTACGGTAACTATCTGACTAATGAGATTGAGATGGTCATAGGAGTCTTACTATAATGATCAGGATACACTATATTATTTAATGGAGTTTTATCAACTACTTTAACCAAAAAAATCTCATGTATATATATTCTCAAAATAATAATATCATTATCATGTTCTGAGGTCGAGTGTTTTTCAAGGACTATGTCATTGAGAGTGATTATATTTCTAGGAAGGGGAATGTTATAGAAAACACAAACAATATTAGATATATACATTTTTTATAGATGATGCATTAGATTATTTTTCATAATTTTAGTTTTCTTATTTGGAAATGTTTTTTTCATTTGATCAATAAATGGTTGTTTCCCAATTTTATTTCATTTTTTTTGGGTAATATCAACATGGATATTCAATATTAGAGACCTTACGTACTCCAATATCAGGCGGACAAGATCACAAAATATTTCCTAAATGTACAGATAATTTTATCAATTTCAGAGGAGGGATTATGGAACTAGATACATTTTGGGATGAGGTGAAGAGAGATAATTCTACACCCAAATTGGTGATAAATTCATGTGTGATAAAGTTGTATTAGAACCATTGATGTCTGTTTTTCAGCCAAGAATTAAAGGGAGGGTCGCATAGTTTTTATCTCCCTCACTCACTCACTACTACAAAATAGGCCATTAACAGCACTACAAATGGACATTATCATCCCTTGGTAAGCATTGAATGCCAAATAATGATTACAATCCCTATTCCTTTATCATCAATAAAAACACATAGAAAATTGGGTCCCTTGTCAAGCTAAAAAGGGGATGATAAAGGGGTCCCTTATCAACATTAATAAAAGAAAAAACAATGAACAAGATTTATCATCACCTTTATTTTGGAACAATAATGGGGACTATTGTCCTTAATTTTAATAGAGTGGTTAAATGGGTCCTTTTTTATGGCTTGTAAAAGTGCTAATAAACATTCATTCAATATTTTACTACAAAAACACAATATAGTGACAATGAAATGTGTTTTAGACATAGAAAAAACACCAGAAACACACTATTTATCAACATTGTCAAGTAATAATAAAATATATAAATGAAATGAAATTTACAACCCAAATGAAAAAATACAATATTTTATTGGTATTTAAAACATATTTTTATAAAATTATATATGTCCAAATTATTACTTATATTAAAATAAATAAATGTTTCTCTTTATGGGAATATTAACATCAAATCATGCAATTCCCAAAACAACCACACCATATAGATCAAAACATGGAACATGTATAAGAAAAATAATCTTATGTTGGTAATAATATAAAAAAATAAATTAACATAATGTGTAAATTTTATGAAAATTGACATCAATTTTATAAAATAGAATTACATAGAGTTATACCTATGACACCTTGCATCCGAATAGGGTGATATTGATTCCAACACATCTAAAATGTGTTTTTTACCACTATATTAATGTATCAAATTAATCATAATGTGAATAATTAGTTTTGAATTTGAAACATTTTATTTTTACTAAATTTACATTTTATATTGAAAAAATTTACAATGACTCTCACACATCACATCTTGTATCAATTAAATATGATTATGAATCATAAATTCCAAAAAGGATATATGTATTAATATCCTAAATTTTCAATACAATACTAGAACATTTCTTTGGTTTTAGGGAGGGATACTTTTTGAACTAAAATGTTGATTTTAAATTAGTAATTCAAATATTAAGTCATACTAAGCACATCATGTATCATATTATTGTGAGGATTATTCCTATACATAAAAAATTATGTATGGATCATTTTACTAATGTATCAAATCAATACTATAACATTTTCTCAGTTTTGAGTATTCCATTTATCTATTTTACTAAAATTAATGTCATTTATATATAAAATGATGCACATAAAAACCTAACTGTCAAAATGTGCATTAGATTGAGGTGATTACTATTTCAACATGTCTCAAGTAACATATGTATTTTAATTCAAATTTGTAGAAATAATATTTATGTGTTTTCAAGTTCTTGAGTATGTTATGTGGAGACCCAAAGCTTGAAGAACATGTAAATTACATTAATTTTGTGGAATACTTAATACATGACAATAACTAATTCCCAAATACTGTATTAGTTTAGTTTCTATGGATACTCGGAACTAAATCTTCTAATCATGATGAAAGATCTTCAATATCTCCCAAAAAGATCTTCCCCTTTTTGGGTTTATTACCTAAAACATTTCTTTATATCCTGGGGAGAAGAAAACATAAAAATCGTGAGCTCAAATGCTCAGTAAGGGTAAACTTTGAGAACATAAAACAATCCATAAACATTTGAATGCAAAAACATGAACATAAAATCTAAACATCAAAATAATGAGCAATGACATAAATCTTGGAAGTACGTAAGGCATATATCATAAGGGAACATCAATCATAATAAAATAGCATGGTAATAAAACATGTAGTTGTGGAAAATAATTAAGCACATGATATGACATCTATAGTAGACAAGGAATTGCTGCCAAGACCATCTTAGTAGACAAAGTCACTTTCTGAATCGAGTTCAATCCTTGTTCCAGTCCTGTATCCCTGATCTGGATTAAGTTACCATTCCAGCCATGTCATTATAATTAGATATAAATCTTTACCCAATGAATTGGAGGTAGATATAGGTCCCACCCATCTCATAATGAAATCATTCTTTCATGTTCCACAAAATCATAAATCATACATCATAGCATAATAAATGTAATGAAATGGGATTCTTAAACATCACGCCATCATAAAAAATCCATATAGGAAATGGATATCATTTCATCATAAGAAAAATCAAACCATGAAATAAATGGAGACATTATAATTTCAATATACAAATATTAAATAATGTCATTTTAGATGGAGAATAGTTTTGATAAAACACTTTAAATGAATTCCTGAGGAAAATATCCTTTCTTATTCAAAATCAGTTTCATTTCCCAAAATTCCCTGAAATTTTAAAAGAAAAGGGTTCCATTGAAAATAATCATGAAATCATGTAGAGTAATCTTCATGAAAATGAGGCATTATGAAACCATAAAAATCCATTCACACTGTATAAGTTAAAAATAACATTCTCCTCGTAGTTTTGTCGCAAAAGTCAAAAAGTTCCTCGTGTGGTAAACAAAAGTAAGATTCCTTTTATAACATGTGTTAAAATTAAAAAATGTGTAAAAATAACATTAAAAATACATGAAAACATATTTATAAAACATGGATATGGATGATAATAAAAACCCCAGTAAAGACTTTCGAATAAACAATCTCGGATAAGAACGAGATTGGAATAGTTAATCCCTTACCTTATGTCTGATATGCTTCCTATGTATCTGAAACTCCTATATATTGATTTAAATAATGTCATTGACTTTTTATAGAATCATATTAATTGATATGATATCATATATGGTTCACTTATGACTTTATTTTTCCCATTCTTTTTTAAATTCCATGTTAAAGGAGCGTATTGGGTAATATCTTTTCATTTATTGTACGTGTTTCGACTTGTTGTTCTTGATATTAGTACTTATATCCTGATTTAAATAATTCTATAATGTAAAAAATGATTTATATATATATATAATATATTCATCATATACATATATATATATATATGATATATCGATAAATGGAATGAAATACACTGTTCATGGAGACGGTAGGTCGTACATATGCATGAACGCCGTTTTCCTTTCTTTATTGAATTGAATGGAATTGAGTAGATGAACTACATATATATATATATATATATAAAGTATCATTATTATGTCATATATTTCATTATTATTCATTATATATACTTTATAATCATTCATGAATGGTTAACATGGAGAATGAATCTCATCGTGTCGTGGAGACGGTAGTCCGTATGTACGCACGAGCGATGATATCATTACCATGATAATTGAATTTTATTTAAGTGTCTGTATAATATTTCAGAATCAATATAACTTTACAATAATCATATATAGTTAGTTATTTACACCATTAAACCATCCAAGTCACGTGGTGGTCGAAAACAGATTACACCACGGCGTGGAGACGGTATTCTGTATGTACACACGTGCGGTGATTTCGTATTCCATTGGATGGATAGAAGGTGAAATAGAGTTGTTTCATATTTATAATAACATATCAGTATATATGTAATAATGATGTTATTACTTTATAATGAAACTACTAAATAAGAGGAAATATAAGAGGAGAGAAACTTGAAAGAGTCGGTAGAAGAGATTACCTCTTCCTCGACGCACCTCCTTTAAACTTCTTATTAGGGCACTATATTTGGTCATTTTGAGAAGACCTGAACCACTATGATGTAACTAGATAGGTCGAGAAGAAGAATTTTCAGGGTATTTCTGAGCTCAATGCTCAAAAGGGTGTGATGAAAAGAGGGAAGGCGTGACCTTTTTATAACAGAAGAGAGGGGAACCTTTGGAATAACATAAAATATTATTTTATAATAAAGTTATATTCCGTTTATAATAGCTCCAAATTTGATTATTTCGATGTTAAATTGGGTATGGGTCTAAATACTATCAACCAATTGGTTCTAGAAAATTTTAGGTTACTATTTTAACCTTATCTTTTAAATTTAACTCTATGATAAATAATTTAACTTTTACCATGCCTTCTTATTTTCTTAAACTATATGGTTAATAGACATCCTATAATAAGCCAAAAGAACCCCAAGTGGTTCATTATTAATATATAAAACCTTATTTAAGTCATTTGGCTGAACCTTAGATTTTGTGGATTATTATAATAATTAATAATATAATATTTGTTTTAAAAACTATTTTATGTCAATTTTGACACTATTTGGTAATTTCTTTTTGTGAAAATATAAACAGCATGATTAGTTCAAACCAAAATAATTAAATCAATAATAACATGTCATATTAACCTATAAAATTAGTTTATTTCAAAAAAGTCTCAAATTACAATTATTTGGGTATTTTTCTAATAACAATTATTTTAATATTTCATTATTTAGATTATTTCTGTATCACAATTGTGTAATAAATAAATTAAATTATTTAATGTCTAAAAATTATAGATAAACTACCATTAGGTAGGAAATCTTTTTATATTTATAATTAATATTTATAGTAGAATTTATCTTATGTAGAACCCCATAATAAAAATGTTTTAGTTATTAAACTTTGATTTTAACTATTTTAACTCTTATTTAAATAAAATAATAATAAATGTCCTAATCTAATCCTAGTGAACCTAAATGATAATATTATATTCCTAATCTTATTTTTGGTTGATTTATATTTATCAAATAGAATTTGGACATGTGTTAGGGTAATAATAATATAATTTTATCCCTAATTACCCTATTTACTTTTAATCATGGTAAATAAAAGTAAAAAGTTACTATTCACCAAAAATTATTTTTATCTTATTGAACCACATTTTACTCCTTTATATTAACCGTGTCTCTCGGATTTTCAAAATTCCACTCACAGAAGTGGTAAAATTATTTTTTATGTATGTTTTTAAAAAACACCTAGGAGGTAGGTAAAAGACGGTGAAAAGTTCAATAAAATTTTTATATATCTAAAATTATTATAAAATGACTCTGATGAATTACAATGAACTTATGTAGGTATTATGAATCAATTTTTACCTAAAATAAATTTAAATTAAATTAATAATTATTTACATAAAAAGTTGGTTTTTAAATAGTAACCTAGTATTTTCCCCATTCATCAAAAATTGAATGTTTTCAGAAAAAAAATTTCACCCAAGGCTAATTTCCATATAAAGAATCTAAAAATGAAGTCCATTTTGAAAGATAAAATTTATAAAATTTCAAAAAGTGGGTATTAATATTCCTAACGGCTAGTTTATATAATATTTAAATAACATATCGTTGTTTAGTGAAACTCGGTATTGCGTACAACACACGTTATCGTGGAAGGTCACAATTTCGTGTAATGTAAGCCATGTCAGAGTTTCATGTAGTGCAAGACTCATTTGTTGTTGTGTATAACAGAATCCAAACATATTTTATTTATACATTGAATATATAAATATATATATATATATACACTCAATGTTGCGTAGAATAACTACTATCAAATGAATTTGAAATTCTGTGTAACATGATCCAAGAATAGTGTTGCGTATACTACAAGCTAATACGGTCTTTCATATTGAGCAAGATAATCTTGGTGTAGCGTACACCTGAAGATATAAATGAAATTAAAAAGAATAAATCTCATAAAATCTCGGGGTGTTACATTCTACTCCCCATAAAATGAATTTCTCCCTCGAAATTCATCGAGGTTATAAATGGATTATTACATGAGATTTTCTTTTATAGAAACCCACATCGTAAAAAGGAATACCAAAACTTATCTTTAGAAACTAAAGTATAAAAAGTAGGAGTTACCCAAATTAACTAATCACTGGGTTTCCACAAAGGATAAAATAGGGGAAAATATGGATAAATAAGAGAAATCTAACCATCAATTTCCGATAGAGAGTGGTAGAGGACATGGCTATGATAAAGCCAACAGTCACAAAGCCATAAATTTGTGATGATCTAAGGTAAAATATGATCCATCATATATTAGGGCACTAGGAAAACATTTTTGGTTTTCATGATCATTTCCCTAATGTAGAATATTTTTTGAATTATAAGAAATACATACTTGATTTTGGTACAATTTCTCTGTTGTTTGTGCCTTGAAAATTTTAAACTTCATCTCTTAAAGAAATGAAGTTGAATTTGTCTTTCGTGATGTGTTAACTGATCATGCGATAGAATGATATGTAATTCCTTCTATCTCAAACATAAGGTTAGCAAAAGTTATCAAATATACATAACTCCATCTATAGTGAGATTAATCATATATGGTTCCTAAAATGGACTTATACTTTATATATCATACTGAATAATATAATAAAACTAGTTTCTACTAACCAGGGACATCCATTAGGCCAATGGTATGTGATAAAGGCCGGTCGCACTTCAGTTCTGGGTTCGATTCCAACAGCCTTGTCCGACGCAACGAGTTGTCGCTGGTCATATGGGTTGACATTTTTCTAAAACTATACTATCATAATATTCCATAAATAATATCTAAAAACAATATCTATCCTTAAACAATATTATCTGATGTCTAACATAATCCATTACAATCTTTAGGCTTATCCAAAATATATTTGTCCAATCTCATAGTATAAAAAAAATACTGAAAAGGTTGCATAACAAGCACGTGGATACCATCGTTTATCCCCTATATATCAAAAAATATATCTTGTTGATATCATTCCAAACATGTGAATACCTTAATCATGTATTTCTTGAAACATAGATTTCCAAAGAACCTTAGTTAAAACATGAAGTATGTCAAAATTTAACTCTTTCCACATACCAAAATCCCAAAAAATTCTATATACTCAAATCATGATATCACTTTGTCCTTTTATCAGCCATGAGCTCATGAATAATATAAAACATATTATTTTATCCTTATCCCTTCATTATGAACATATCATCTTCTTTCCAAAAAATATCTGAATAACCGTTCATGGTTACCGGTAGCATTCAAAATATACTTTCAAATACTTTAGGAAAATCAATAGTGTAACAATACATAGATGGTTCCTTATTCCATAGTACCATTAAATTACCTATACAACATAACCCTTGATAAACATTCAATCATTCCACTACCTTCTTAAACCATTGACCAAGCTTCATCACTTCTTTCAGCTCATATATCATTTGTAGTCTCCTCATCATCATCCACATAAATACTACCCATATGACCATGCTGATTCTCTTCATGAGTTATTACCTTAGGGAATTGGTTTGCATAATTCCCATACATTCCACATTTATAACATCTAATCATTTTTGATGTCGTAGCAATACCATTATCCTTCTCCATGGTGTTAACTGAACCTTTTCCTTTGCACTTACTGGATTTATGTCCTTCTATTCTGCACTCATATCATCTTCTAGTTTCTTTGAAATATTTTCCTTGATGCCTCTTCCCACATGATTTACATAAGAGATATTGATCTTTCTTTCCTCTATGATCATCATTAAACTCCATCTTTCTCTTATTAGCTGATTCGGGAAAGTTACCAAAGTTGAGATTATTAATCATATTTTGTGATTATTGATTTGGCATAATAATGATGTTTAGACATCCAAATACCATTTCATTTGGTAAGTCATGAATAATATCATTCCATTGTCCATCATATCCTCCATTATCGTGAATCTTCCTATTTACAACCATTTTCTAAAATCCAAAATGAATAGTGTGAGAGGCAAAAATCATGCTAGGGAAAACAACTTAATAAAGGGGGTGTACCATCAATATCTAACATCTTAGAATAAATTATAAGATAATTACCGTAATTCCATGAATATGACCTATACGTATAATTATCCTTTAGGACATCCCTAAACATACCATAGAAATACCACTAGGGGTTTCACTAAAGTTTTCGCATCCTACTTTCCAAAGTATAAATAAACGTGGCTCTGATAAAAACTGTAGAGACACAAAGCTTGACATACATGGACATTAAATTACTTTTGTAGAATACTTAATACATGAATAAAACAGACGCCCAAAGACCGTATTAGTTTATTGTCTTTGGAAACTCGGAATGAAATCTTCTAATCATGGTGAAAGATCTTCAACATCTCCCATAAATATCTTCCACTTTTGGTTTCATAAAATTAAAACATTATTTATATCCTGGGGAAAAGAAAACATTAAAAGGGAGAGCTCAAATTCTCAGTAAGGGTAAACATAGAGAACATAAAAAATCCATAAACATTTGAATGCAAAAACATGAACATAAAATCAAAACACCAAAATCCTGAACAAAGAGATAAATCTTGGAAGTACGTAAGGTATAAATCATAAAGAACATAAATCATGATAAAATATCAGGGGAATAAAACATGTAATTATGTCAAACCATTAAGCAGATGATATGATTTCCATAGTAGCCAAGGCATTTCTTCCAAGACCATCTAAGTGGACAAAGTCCCTTTCTAAATCGAGTTCAGTCCTCACTCCAGTCTTGTATCACTGAACCGGATTAAGTTACAGTTCCAGCCATGTCGATCTCATGAGATATAAATCTTTACCCAATGCATTGGAGGGAGATAAAGGTCCCACCCATCTCATAATGAAATCATTCATTCGTGTTCCACAAAATCATAAATCATACATCAGATCATAACCCATGTAATAGAATGGGATTCTTAAACATCATGCCATCATAAAATAATACATATTAAAAAATGAATATCATTTAATCAGAAGAAAAATAAAACCATGTAAAAAATGGAGACATTATAATTGCAACATAAACATATTAATCAATGTCATTTAAGATGGAAAATAGTTTTGATAAAACACATGAAATTAATTCTTGAGAAAATATCCTTTCTTCTACAAAATTATTTTCTTTTCACAGAATGCCATGAAATTTTAAAATAAAAGGGTTTTTTGAAAATAATAATGAAATATTGTAGAGTATGATTCATGAAAATGAGGCATTATGAAACAGTAAAAATCCTCTCAGGCCGTATAAGTTAAAAATAACATTCTCCTCGTACTTTTGTCGGAAAAGTCAAAAAGTTCTACATGTGGTAAACAAAAGTAAGATTACTTTTATAACATGTGTTCAAATTAAAAAATGGGTAAAAATAACATTAAACATATATGAAATCATTTTTAGAAAACATGGACATGGATGATAATAAAAACCCAAGTAAATACTTACGAATAAACAATCTCCGATAAGAGTGAGATTGGAATAGTTATCCCTTACCTTATGTCTGATATGCTTTGTATGTATCTGAACCTCATTTATAATGATTTAAATAATTTAATTGACTTATTAAAGAATCATATTCAATATTATGATATCATATATGGTTCACTTATGACTTTATATTACCCGTTCATTTGTAAATTCCATGTTAAATCAGCGTTTTGGGTAAAATCGTTTCATTTATTGTACGTGTTTAGACTTGTTGCTCTAGATATTATTACATATATACTGATTTAATTAATTCAATATTGCAAAAAATTATTTATATATATAATATATATTCATCAAATAGACATATATATATGATATATATATAAATGGAATGAAAAACATCGTTCATGGAGACGGTAGGCCGTACATACGCATGAACGCCATTTTCGTTTCCTTGTTTAATTCAATGGAATTATGTAGATGACATATATATATATATATACATAAATAAAGTATCATTATTATGTCATATATTTCATTATTATTCATTATATATACTTTATAATCATTCATAAATGGTTAACATGGAGAATCAATCTCATCGCGTCGTGGAGACGGTAGTCCGTACATACGCACGAGCGATGATATCATTCCCATGATCGTGGAATTGTATTGAATTGTATTTATAATATTTCAGAATCAATACCACATTTAAATTATCATATATATATATATATATATTTATTTATTTATTTACACAATTATACACATCCATGTAAGGTGGTGGTTGAAAACAGATTACACCATGGCATGGAGACGGTATTCTGTAGGTACGCACGCGCAGTGATTTTGTTTTCCATTGGATGGATAGAAGGTGAAATAGAGTTGTTTCATATTTATAATAACATATCAGTATATATTTAATATTGATGTTATTTATTTATAATGAAACAATTAAATAAGAGGAAGTAGAAGAAGAAAGAAACTTGAAGGAGTCGGTAGAAGAGATTACCTCTTCCTCGACGCACCTCCATTAAAATTATTATTAGGGAACTATAGTTAGTCTTTTGAGAAGAACAGAACCTCTATGATGTAACTAGAGAGGTCTAGAAGATGAATTTTTAGTGTTTTTCTAAGCTTTAAGGCTCAAAGTATGTGAATAAAAGAGGGAAATGGTGTCGTTTTTATAAGGGAGGAGAGGGGAACCTTTGGAAAAACATAATATATTATTTTATAATAAAGTCATATTCGGTTTATAATAGCTCCAAATTGATTTAATGAGAATATAATGTAGGTATGGGACTGAATCATTTCAACCAATAGGTTTTATAAAAGTTTATGTTTCTATTTTAACCTTATCTTTTAGATTTAACTCTATGTTAAATAATTTAACTTTTACCGTGTATTCTTGTTTTCTTAGACTATATGATTAATAAAAATAATATAACAAGTCAAATGAACCCCATGTTGTCCATTATTAATATATATAACCTTATATAATTCATTTGGCATAAATTTATATTTTTTGGAATATTATAACAATTAATAATATAGTATTTTTTTTAAAACTATTTTATGTCAATTTTGACACTATTTGGTAATTTATTTTTGTGAAAATCATAAAAACATGATTAGTTCGGAAAAAGTAAATTAAATAATTAATAACATTTCATATTAACCTAAAAATTAGTTTAATTCATTAAAAGTCTCAAATTACATTTATTTGGGTATTTATAATATCAATTATTTTAATATATCATTATTTAGGTAATTACTGCATCACCATTGTGTCACTTATAAATTAAGTTATTTAATGTCTAAAAATTATAAATAAAATACCATTAGGTAGGAAATCTTTTTATATTTCTAATTAATATTTATAGTCGAATTTATGTTATATATAAACCTATATTAAAAATTGTTTTGTTATTAAACAATGATTTTAACTATTTGAACACTTTTTTAAATAAAATAATAATAAATGTCCTAATCTAAATCAAGTTGACCTAAATGATAATATTATATTTTAAGGTTGGTTTTGGTCGAATTAAACATATCCAATAGAATTATTACATGTTTTAGGGTAATAATAATATCATTTTTACACTTAATTACCCTATTTACTTTTAACCATGGTAAATAAATGTAAAAAGCTACTATTCACCAAAAATTATTTTTATCTTATTGAACCACATTTTACTCCTTGATATTAATAGTGACTCTCGGATTTTCAAAATTCCTCTCACAGAAGAGGTAAAATTATATTTTATTTATGTTTGCAGAATGCTCCTAGGAGGTAGGTAAACGACGGTGAAAAGTTCAATAAAATTTTTATATATAAAAAATTATTATAAAATAACTCTAATGAATTACATTAAACATATATAGGTATTGTTTATCAATTTTTACAGAAAATAAATTTAAATAAAATAAATAACTATTTAAATAAAATAAGTCGGTTTTTAAATAGTAACCCAGTGATTTCACTATTCATAAAAAATTGAAATTTTTCAGAAAAAAATTAATAAATCACCCTCGGCTAATTTCGATATTCCGAATCTAAAAATGAAGTCCATTTTGAAATATAAAAGTAATTATATTTCAAAAAGTGGGTATTACTATTCATAACGGCTAGTTTATATAATATTTTAATAATATATCGTTGTTTAGTGAAACTCGGTATTGCGTACAACACACGCTATCGTGGAAGGTCGCAATTTAGTGTAATGTATGCCAAGTCAGGTTTGCATGTAGTGAAAGACTCCTTTGTTGTTGTGTATAATAGAATCCAACCATATTTCATTTACACTTTGAGTATATATTCACTCAATGTTTCATAGAAGAACTATTGTCAAACAAACATGAAATTGTGTGTAACGCGATCCAAGAATAGTGTTTCCTATACTGCAAGCTAATACTGTATTGCATATAGTGCAAGATAATATTGTTGTAGCGTACAACAGAAGATATGAATGAAATTAAAAAGAATAAATATCATAAAATCTCGTGGTGTTACATGTTAATTGTATTTTTTTAATAAAATTCCATTTTAATTAAGAAACAGAAATTTTTACTCATACATATCACATCATGTATCAACATGAAATGAAATAGATTTCAACATCCGGAATATTTATTATAAATATCTTCCAAAAACTATCAATAAAATACTCTCTTCTCATATTGAATGTTATAAGGTGCTAATATTAAATCAAAAATAAAAATTTTAACCATATAACTAACACATTATGTTATGTGGGAAACATATTAGTTCATATTTAGGCTGAACTAAATCAAAAATGTATAGAATGACATTTGGATCATTTTATTTTATTATAAGAACAGTAAGAACAGTTTTTTACTATTTTTGAGTTGGTTTGATGACATTTTACTAAAATTGATGTCAATTTTACACAAATAGATCTCTAGCTTCATACAAGTCATAAAGTGCATTCAATTGTTGTGAAAATAATTCCTAAATGTTCTAAATGACATATTAATCATATTCTTAATATATCAAAACAATAATAATTTTTTTACTGGGTTTGAGTACATCATTTTATCCTTTTTTCCAAAAATGTAATTTTAAACATAAAACATGATATATGACTTATATCGATCACATTTTTTATCATATTGAGTAATTACTATTTATTATCCATCACAAATTATTTATGAATGGATTTCCTAAATTATCAAGAAATTCATATCATGTATTCTTGGATTTCATTTAGAGACACTTTTTGAACTATAATATTGATTTTAAACTACCATAGGACACATTGAGTCATATCGGGAACATCATGTTTTAATAGTGGTATGAATAATTAATACATACCACTAATGACATGTGGAACATCATAGATAAATCTTTAAAATATATGAATGCGCTATCATAGTTTACGTAGCTCAGTTTTCCAATTTACGCAAATTCATGATACTTATATATAAATGGCTGCACACAAAGTTATACCTATCATGAAATTTGTCAAATTGAGGTGTGGATGATTTATAATGATATAAAATGACTAATGTGTCATTTTAAGACTCTATCAAAACAAAATAAATAATTTTTTTGTTATTGAGTAACTCATTATTCATCATTACTAAAATTGTTGTCAATTCTAAATAATGATGCACATTTTGTCATACCTATAACACCATTCATCATATTACAGTGAAACAAATTACTAAACTTACCAAATAAATTTTGATTTTTGTTCTTCATGTATAAAATAAATCGAAAGTATTTTTATCGGTTTTGATTACATCACAATTTTTTTCACTAAAATTTCATGTTAAACATGAAACCCACACATTTACTCATATTGATTACATCAGGTATCATTATTTTGTGAGAGTGATTCTTACACATAGAAAATTAATTCCCAATCGATGTCTTAAATAATTAATAAAATATAATTGTTTCTTCTCATCTTTTAGTGTGTTAAAACTTATGAAGTAAAATAAAAATTTTAAACTGATAATCAACACTTTGATTTATTCATTCAACATTATTTACTACATTGAGGTGGATCTGATTCCTATATGTCACAATGTATAAAGGGATCATTTTATAAAATTATCATAACAATTAGATACTTTTTTCATTGTTTTGAGTAAGTTAGTTGTTTTTATAGAATTATTTTAATTTTAAAAATATTAAATTACTTGTAATCATACAGGTCACACCTTGTGTCTGATTATGGTTTGGATGATTCATAAAAGTCCAAAAATGTCAACATAATGTGTCTTTCAATTTTACAATGATTTCAATTTACGATAATTTCCAACCTACCAAAAAATCATATTGATTCACGATTCTTATCCAAAAAAACATTTCACAATATTGAAATATAGATGATTATTGGAAACTAAAGTGACAATTTTATAATGATAATTCACCGTAGTAGGAATATAGGATTCCTAAACTATAGTATATTTGAATTGGAAATGATTTTTTTATTTGGACATAGAATCAATATTTAGTGTTGGCTAGTCAAAAAAGAATGAAAATGTATATTGTAGTCACATTTGAAAAAAAGAACAGTTTACTTCTTTTGTGTCTTGTTGTAGATAATTTAATGAAACATATAAAATCCCAAAAGATATATGAATATAAACAAATATGTCTTATATAGAACTGATATGGATATTATATTAAAATTTTGAGATAATATACTGAGAAAATTAATAAATAATGAGTAGAAATTAATCATTTCATGATGGTTGTTTTCATTTTATATGCAATTAATTTTTTTTCATTATCTAAATTTTTTTGATAAAGATATAATATCTCATTATCATGAGAATATTATAATAAACAACACCCAAATGAACAAATGAATCCACCTTTATTTGAAAAAAAATATTATATGAGTAATACTAAAATTCAATAAATTAAACATAAATAGATAATAATAAATTATTTCTATAGAAAATGATTTTAATATGGAAACATCAATACTACATTTTTTATTTGGTAGTGGAGTGAACATAAAGGAAATTGAAACATTTCAACACGTCACAGCTGAAATGGTTTTTAGGGAGAAGCATTATATGGATATTTTTGTTCGCAAAATCATGAATGGTAGAAAGACCAAAAAACGTAATTCACATTTATAAAAAATCAAATTCTTATGAAATTAATACTAAAATAAATAAATTAAACATAAAATTGAAAAAAAAATTCTCAAGAATGTGATTTTATAATGCTAACATGAAGAATACCTTTGTAATTGTGAATAAGTAGCATCATTCCACATCATGAAAATGAGGTGGAGGGAATTTTAATTAAAGTAATGCAGTACAAAATAATATTGGTGACAAATATTTTACGAGGATGGATTTTGTCGATGTTTTGGTGTAGAAAGGAATGAAATAATGAAATAAATCTTCTAAAATGAAATAACAATATTAGGAATAAAAAAAATTCATTCAATATTTCAATATATGATATTTTGGTAAAATATCGAATTTATATCATAACAATATCATTATGTTTTCACAATGGTTTCTATAGTTATAGTTTATTCTTAGTGGGTACTCGTGTCAACATAATGTGTAGAAGAAATTTTATGCATGATTAATCAAACATTTAAGTTGACATTTAGAAAAAGTATTGAATGTAATGAAAAAAATAGGAATACAAGCAAGATATTTAGGTGATATTACTCATTGTATAATCAAAATAGTCATTGAAATTACTTTCATGAAATTTTATGAATAACCATATATAATTTTAACCCTTTTTAAGAAATTAAAAAATTATAATTTTTCATGTATGGATAGTTTACAACAAGCTAGAGGAAAAAAAGTATTCCAATTACCCTTCACAAGTTATAAATATTCCTTTATTCCCAGTTAAATAATGTCCAACATTAAATTTATGACATCATTCATTATTCTAGGAAAAAATATGTAATGTCCCTGTATCAATATAAAATAAAAATTTTACATATGTATGAAATCATGAAAATTTATAACAGGAAAACAATTTAAATATTATAGGTTTTATCCTATGAATTCATTAAATTGTGAAAGTTATATACAACTATCATCCTCATCCACTTATCTCTTGAGCATTTATCCTTGAATTGTATTGTATAACACACATCCACCTTCTCAAATGGACACATACATATGATTCTTGAAATAATGTAGGAAGTATTCATTCATTGGATGAGTAGTGATTAGAGATTCACATGAAACATAATAGATATGGGTTTTAGAATCTAAAAAAATGAAATAATAACATTTTTGGTAGAATATGTTGATGAGTATGATAGTGTACTAAACGAAATTGATGGAAAAATTAAATTAATGAATATTGTGTCACAATTATCAGATAGTTTGGATGAAAACTCGGAGGGGTAAGACTAAAAAAACAATCATTTTACTGAAGTAGATCAAAGTTTTTTAGATAAGTGTAAAATGATTATTATTGGATCAAGACAAATAAGGTATATCTTGATCCAAATACAAACAATGTGACATTTAAAATTTATCCATTCCTATAATATATAATTTTTATCAGATCTAGGCTGGTGTTATGTAATAAATTCATTTATAATGTAAATGTTTTTTAATAAAACAATATGAATGTGTGAATGGGAATTTCTATGATCAGATTAATTATACTTTATGATAAATATAATCCAATATCATGATTGGAAAAAAATTTATACTTCTATAAAAATGTAGTAATACGTATTGAAAATTTATGCGAAAACAATTTTAATCAATAATTTTCTTAAGGGATTGTTACAATTTGTGAAAATTGATGGGAATATTTTGGATGAAAAATAGGAAAATGAGTCTTAATTAGAGAATTCATTTTATAAGATAATAAAATAACTAATGAAATATTATTTAATGATTGATTAAAACATTATAAAACTTTGTTTTTAGTGATCCATAGTAGATCATATCTTCAACATAAATAATGATAATTATCAATGGATTTCTATTCTCATATATATTGATGATATAATATTTTAATGTTTCAAAAGGGACAGTAAATTTTTTATTTTATCGTACGTGTTATAATATCATGATGTTGATGATTGGTGAGTTAAGAATTCGTTTTAATTTATAGGTGATTCAAGAAAGAAATAGAACATATATTTCTTATTCATAATATAAAAAACTATTACCCATGTAATTTTAAATAGAATATTCCCTACTAATAACAACATCGAACACTATATGGTTGAGTTTTTCATATTTTTACAATTGAAATGAGGTCAATTTTATAGATGATATGTATTTTGTGCCTATTGTTTGTAACAACAACATGACCCATAATTAAGATTGATATATTTCAAGTGTCAAAGTACCAATATTGTCCCATGATGATCCACATTATATCATGGAAGTGGAATATTCTATATATATAAAAAATAGAGACTTTTATATTTATTTAATTTTGGATAGTGCAGTTAGAGTGGTTGTGATACATAGATGAGGGATGGGAAGGTTAAGTTGATAACCAAAAAAATGTATTAATATCGAAAAAAATTCCATTTGATCCTTAGTTTCATTCACCCCTCGAATAAATTGAACCTTGGATTCGATCATTAGAATAATTGGAACATTTACTATAGCCTAGATTTACGCTCAGACTAGAATACATGGAGTGTCAGGAGTATGTGGTTTTAGGGAGAGCATCAGATATTAATGTTGTTCGTGAGAGTTATTTTTCATAATATAGATCAAAACACTTCTATCATATCTTCTTCAAAAGCACTACTAATGTTTCCTATTATCATTGATAATCATAAAAGCACTAATAAATGAAATATTTATCAATTCTTTTTTTCCAATGATTAAAATTTCTTTTAACATCGATTATTACGTAAGCACATATAAAGGATTAATAATTTGATTTATAAATAATAAATTATGTAAATTAGTTCTTATAATTATATATTGTATATATATAGTAAATACATTATTTATTTAAATATATTAATTGTAATTGAATAATTATTTAAATATATAATCATATTTTTATAATTAAACTACAGATTTTCTAAAAAAAGTAATATTTATTTCATTATATATATTTATGAAATTATATATATTTATTTAATTATATATATTTAATAAATATTTATTTATATAATTATATTATATATATTCATCATTTAAAAAAATATATTATAATTTAATAATTATATAAAGATTTATATTTATTTAATTATATTAATAAATATTTTTTAAACATAATAGTAATTTATTTAAAATATTAAATTTATAAGTATAGTAAATATATATTTATAAATACACTTATTTATAAATATTTTGTACATATATTTTTATTAACATTATTAATGATTTATTCATCCTATGATCATGCTTATTAAAAATTAATGTAATTGATTGTTTAAAAATTAATACCCACTAACATTTTTTAAAAAACTTTATGATTAATTATTTAAATATAAATTATTAAGAAATTCTGTATATATATCGAAGTAATGAAGAATTCATAATGAAAATATTAACACATAGTTAATAACTAAATAAATAAATAAATAATACAAATTGATTAAATTTACAAAAAAATAAAGAAAATAAAACATATGAAAAATTAATAAATAATACCAATAATTAATAATATGAAATATAAATGAATAAAATTTACCATGTCATAATAAAATATAATAAATATGTAAGGTTTTAATAAAATTCTAATATTAATACAAAAATATGTATAAATTACACAAATATTTGGTGTATGTGTTTCTATATAAGATTTCATTAATTATTTAGTATTTTATGACGGTGTTTTATGTAAAAATTCATTAATTACATATATTTAAGAGAAATCAATATAATACACATTTGATCTATGTTATATTTAAAAATCAAATTGCATTCAATAAAGTCACTTACTCAGTTCAGTTAGTCAATCTTTTTAATTCATATTAATCTTTAATTATAATCAAACATTCAATAAATATATTAAATATTTAATGTAAATAGTCAATTTAATGTATTATATAAATAATATTTATATTCATTAATATATATCTATATATCTATATATTTTATATGTTTTAATTATTATCATTTGGAATTTTTATTTATGTAATAAAATTATTAATATGTTTCTTAATTTTATTATTTTCAATTGTTACATTATTAGTTTAAATTTAACATATATCAATATAATAAATATATATTATTTATTACTAGTTATAATTTATATATTTTATAATAACATAATTCATTTTTATCAATAATATTTTAAATAACTAATTAATATTTTTTTAAAGAAACAATTTTTTATTTTTTATTTTTCTAATAATTTCATTTTTTGATATGACTATAAAAACAAAAAAATCACAGATAAAGGATCCAATTATAGGAACTAAATTTTTTTCTTATAATGTTATCCTTTATGATTATTATAGACAAATCATTCATAATGTGTTCACCTTTTTCGGTAAAAAAATAGCTGATAAATGGTACCTTTTATCAAGGCTAATAAAATTGTTCATAAAAGGTTCCTTTTTTCATTTAATGTTTTCACAGTCATAAAGAACACATTTCCATCACATTATTCTAGAACTAAAAATGGTCAATGATATTAATAGACTATGTCACAGTAATGAATTTCTATAAGGTGAATGATGAAATATTAATTTCATTTTTTCTTATTTAACCACATTGATTTGATATAGTTAATATAGGATGGAATATATGTGTACATATTGTTGGTGTTCCCATGTACATCTAACATCTATAGTTTCATCAGGGGGACCATAGACATACTCATCAATTCTAACCAATTCCATTATATTTATGATCATATTTTTATTGAGAAAATGGGATGAGGATATGGAAATGGGATAGTTCATATCAAAGAACAACCCTCAAATATCATTTCAAAATATTATAACCACATCATGTCACTATTTTGGAGAGTATTTTGTGTGGAATTTTTGACTCGGAGACATTTTATATTTGAGTTACACACCTAGAATGATCAATTGAATTAGTATATTTTTCACTATTATGTAGATTTTCTACAAGATTACATGATTTACATTGGTCGTAGTTGGAAGGATCACAAACCCGTATATGTGTCTGAATAAAAAAACATCCCTTATTCCACCATTCTTATGGATACATTGTAAAAATTGAATGGGTGACACTATAGTTCACAATTGTTTTTGGATTTATCAAGGTGATATCTCACTCATGGTCCCTAATTTTGTTAAATATACCACATCGATGGTTAAAATTACCCATGAGTGGTTGAGGATTGCAAATACCCACCATAATTCATATGTAGACCAATGATCAAGGCCATTAGTGTTCAATTAAGGAGACCATGTGTTTATGCTGTTCTCATATAGACATGTATTTTAGATATTTTTTTGTGGTGGAATGATTTTTCATATTTTCATTAGACCATTCCAAATAATGTGTAGAGATAGGGATTTATTTTATTTCATGGATCATTTTCAATATTTAGATTGTATTTATGGTGTCTTCCACCTGTCACGTATGAGGAGGTATGTTCATGACCCATCACATACTATAAAATTGGTCGAGTTAGACAACGATGATGAACCATACATTGTAGAGTACCTAGTGGAGATCATAGTGTTTCTAGGTATGATTACTTGTGTTTGAGTGATTAATTTGGTGTGGGTTTAATATAATCACATGATTCAAATATAGATCACATTGGAGTAGTAGACCCATATAAGAGTTCAATACCAACATTTTTTGTAGTCATTTTTACATTTTGGGACAAAAATCCAAAATGAGGGGAGAATTTAATGTTTTACTATTTACCATGTCGTGATTTGCAATATTTCATGAAGTATTTTTGAAGTGAGGTGATGAGACACAATGAGATTATGGGTCACTATGAGGATATAATTGATATTTGAAATATATTTAATATATACATCATTTATGAGATGTTTTACTAAAAAATTGTAACAACTCATAATAATTGTATATGTCAAAAATTATAACACCATATTTGATTTCAGATCATGGGTTTATTCTAGGTTTGACATCATTGTTTTAAGTAGCACGATTATGGGGAAGAAGTTTCATTAGAAAAAAATAGAAAAATAAATAAATATTGTTATATTATTTCATTGGTGTAATAACCCAATTAAATCCCTTTATATGTCAATTTATAAATAAATTTTATGGTTATCCCCATAAACCTTTAATTTGAGATGGGAACTCTTCAAGTGACTACCTTCGATGAAAATTAATGTGTATATAATTGGTTACCAGTGTTCCAAGGAAATCCAGGGATCTTAAGAAATAAAATGGATAGAACCATTATAGATAAATGATTGGTTCAATATCCAGTTAATAAATTTTTTTAATGATTTATTATTATATTTTTATGATATGATGATTGCATATCAATAAAAAAAGGACTTATTAAAAAATGAATAATAATATCGGTGAGGGGTAATTTTATTGCAATTAAATAATTTCTTTTGGTAATTAATTATATCTCATTTTTTCATCTGACATAAAATTATCAGTTCTGACAGGTTTATTGACCATGGTCGATTGCTCATGTTTTTTATTTTTTATTTCATCCACAATTCACAGAGAATTCATATCTGGTGTTCATTTTATTTGGTGTATTGAAATATTCTCGGTAATCAATCATTTTCACTCATTTCATGGATTAAATGATTTATGACCCTTATTTAAATTCTAGTAGATTATTAGATAGTGTGGTTATTGTGGAGGAGATCAATTGAAATAGGATCATATATTACAATGTGTATGATATTTGTGTATAATGAATTCATGGATTGATGTTGTGATTTCTATTGAATATGAATATGGGATCAGTCACTAATTGTAGGGATGATGGTAATTACCTAGATTTGATATTCACAAGCATGTTTACATTTAGCCATTACGGAATTTCAAGAATGTGTGAGTATGGATGGGATTCAATAAAATTAAAATATAGGTATATTTTAGTTTAGAGATATATGAATTGTGGGTTCTTAGATACGACGCTAGGGTTTTCACTATGAAAAAAAGAATAAAACAAAATTTTAAATGTGTCACACATCATGTGACCTATACCTACAAAATAAGAATAGTTCCCATAATATTTGTAGTAATGAATAATACCATGTACATGAAACAAATAGATTACATGGGCTGATACATGTACATAGACAAAATTGTGTACATGAACATGGTCTCGTACATTAACATGAATATGTGTGAAATGGAATGAACACAAGCATGGTCTGTGATAAAGATATAACCCATATGGTAAAGGAATATATAATTTTATGATAATATAAATAATTTATTTCTTAAAATATTTCATATTTACCTTATTCCCCTAAGTATATAGTATTTTATTTTAATTTTTCTTTACCATGATCCATCAATATGAAAGTATTATTTGGAATTAAACCATGGGAATTGTGTTGTGATCCTAACCAGTAGATTACTTTTAGTGAGATTTTTCGAAATGCATCCCTAATGTTAGGATGTAAACCTATACTATTGTATTATATATATGTGGTTCATAGAATTGGCAGGGACCACTATACATGCACATTGACTCCCTAGATTACATGTTACACTATTTTGGGTTATTAGTAAACACCATGGATTTTGGTGTAATCCCCATATCTGGCTTGATTTCTCTAAACACCTATGGTTGTCTAAAACATGGTGATACCTGATAACAACCACATCTAGGATGGATTCCATTAGTACTATCAGAATAACAAATTAAGTTCTATTGATATTTTGTGGTTAGGGAATCTTGAGCAGAGTCTTAGGCTGGTAATGTTGTTGTGTTATTATGTAGAGACTAAGTGTTGAATAGGAGTAGAAATGAATTTTATACTATTTTAATAGTGTTATGATTGAAATATAATGGGTTGAGATGACTAATATTGATTATAAATGCATAATGATTTGGGGCTTCCCAACTAGGTATTTTTATATTCACCATTGTCTGGGTCATGTCCACATGTTTTGTGTCTTTTGAAGATGTTAGATAGTTCAATTGGGTTACTGGTGGATCAATTATAGATGATCCATATATTGCGATATAACTATTATTATTCACACAAGATGTCTCATTTCAAAAAAGTATTTTTATTATATCATGTAATAATTCTTTACAGTGCCTTTTGGGATTGTATTTTTTTGTTTATATGATATTATTATTGTCTTACTCTGATTGTAAAATTTAGATATATTCATCCATTTTCAGTCAAACATATATTAAATTTTGGTATTATTTGGTATTAGATATGAATTTTTTCATATATATAAATTAGTTTAAGGCCTCCCATGTTAGTTTTTTCTTACTTGGGGCTAGTCATCAACACCAATCCTAATAGAGGGAGGCTTGGGGTAGTCACACATAATTTACCACTGAATAAGTGAGCATCAATGGGATGGGTCCCAGATGTTTTTTATTATTTATAATATAATAGAACTTATTTTACTTGTACAAAATTAAAAAAAAATTAAATTAATGAAAAAAACTATTTAATATAAAAAGATTATTTTTCACTATTCATGAAAAACATAAAGAATTCCTAATGTATCCAAAAAATCTATCCTTTGAAATTTTTTATATTTTGTTATCAAAATTTAGGTTCAATTAATAAAATTAATATTATAAAAATAATGAATAATAATTAAATTATTTTCACCCATAAACATATAAAATATTTTTTTTTGAAAACATATTTTGAACAATAAAACAACTTTTATAATAATGATTTTTTATTTCATTAGAGTTATTCAATAAATTTAAATTGAGTACAAATTTCATATGTATTTTAAAAATTCATTATTTATATTCACAAATGAGAATTCATTGTCTATGTTATGGTGGTCATATTTAAATAATAATATTTCAATGTTTTTTAATGGTGGTCTTGTGTGTTTTAAATACTATGGATGAAATTTTGAGTTTAAAACCTTTTATAAAAAAAAATTAATACTGGAATATGTTATTTTTTCATGTGTTATAATTTAAGGATTCGAATGGTACCACCTAAATACTCATGTAAGAGATAATATTGTTATAGTATTAATATTGAATAAGTTGTTTCTCCCAAAAAAACATTAATATCCATATAAAAATTCCTCAATACATAATATATGGATTGAATTTTATTATCAGATTGACCATCTATCTATGGATAATTGATAATACTAATTCTCAAGTCTATATTTTATGATAGTTGGAGATTTTTCAAGGACATTGAGGTAAGAATAATATCAAAAATAAATATTAGTATGTTGTAAAACATAAAACCTTATACGGTCCTTTATTAATATCATATTAATAAGATCATGATTGAAATTTTTCATGATTGCAATGGCGTGACATGACATCATATGATATTCAACAATACATTATAAGGGTAATAGATAATGCTTTTATTCGGTGTATATTATTGAAATCCATTGAGTTGTATTACCATTAATATTCTTATGATTGTAGTGGTTTAAAATCACATTGGACTATTATCATATATCATTGATATATCAAAAATAAATGAATCAATATACATAAATTATAATATTCCATTATAAATTTCAAAGTATAAATTAAAATTGGGATATCATACATCCTATTTTTTCTATGATCAATACATAATGGTTATCATAGTACTTCATCCAATTGTTCCTTCATTGATTCTACTATTATTTGGACAGATTTTGTATTCATGGATATGATCATCCCAAAATGGTCAATGTTGTACTATAGAACAATCATTATATTACCATATATATATATATATATATATATTTATCCTACAAATATTTAAACCTCATTGGAATGGATGGTAAAAATTTTAAAATATAATTAATAAGAACATTCCCCTCCCCTAATTATTTCATAATCCATGAAAATAATTAACTATTTAATCTCTTTAAATCCTTGACATGGATGAAGTAACATGGTCCTTCCAAATCAAGGCACACAATATCTTATAATATCAACTATGGTTGTAATGAAGTATAATTATTAATCATTAATAAACTCAAATGTTCTCCTTTGTAAGATATTCCAATAATTCTGTGTCAATATAAACTTGATGAATATTGAAACTATAACAGTATCACAACAACTATCATATAGACAATTTCTATAAATTTTAAATTAAATATTTTCCTTATCGAAATGAATATCATTCTTCTTTTTATTTTTATTATTATCCAATAATTATTTTCATTCATAATTTAGTACTGTGTTATTGTTCCCTATATAATATTTATGTTCTTTTATAGTTGCATAATTATATATCATAAATTATTTTCCATTGTATTGTCATGTATACTTAGGTTCATGATACGAACTATACATTAGATCCCATATATTTTCTTCATTATCATGAATATAATGAAACATTTGTCAATTCATCATAAAAGTCGTTATTATATTTTAATATATTTTTATATTTCACTGTAAACGTCACAAGAACCCTTCTATCAAAAAATTATTGATTCTAGAAAACATTATTTGTCTCAATTATTACCCATTAACATTAATCACATAAGTATACATATATATACCATCACTTGTGATAACAAGATTCATGAATTAAAATTTATATATGAAAAATTCACACATATTAAATTATTCATTTACTTTATCCTTCCTCGGGGTCATCAAACTAATTATAAAATGATCTTCATTCATCTCAACTGTAATTGAATAAATACACATAGAATCTATTATGACTACTACCGACTACACATTTTGGTCTATAAAGACACTATTAATATGATCTGTGATGATATCTAGGGAATATTTATTTATAAACTATACATTCATAATAAAAAATCCTAATAATAAATTATATATCGGTTATATATTCCTTATCAATCCTCAATTGATGATATATAGAATGAAGCATAATATTTGAGAAATATTTTTCAATTAATTATTGACCGACAGAATAATAATTATGATTTATAGGACAGATATTAAATATTTTGAAATTTGTATGTTTCTTGTAATCAATTAAATAACTAATTCAGTAACAATTTTTAACTACAAAACGAATAGTTTCATCCTATAGTGGTACACTCAGACATATATATATCAATTATCTATATTCAACAATGATTCCCAATAAAACAATTCATATCAATTGGTAATTATTTTCTAAGGACAAATTTTATTTTATAACAACTTAGATAATTTATATTATAAAATATACATCTTTAATTATGGAAAAACTTTGATAATATTTCAAAATACAACAATATATTATTAAAAAGTAATAATATATTAGATATTAATATCCTTTCCATACATTTTTGATGTATTCACCTCGTGATTCAATATAAAGGAATTTATTTATATTCGGTGTTAATCTACATTCTCTCTTGTAAAAATAAATGGTTGATCCAATATATCAACTATTACATAACTTCAGAATAAATTGATATTGTTATATATATATTGATTTCGTAAATTCCAAATATCACATACGATTCAACATGTGGAGGAATCAAAAATATTTAACAATGTACATTCTCAAAAAAATTATTGAAGAGTAGTTATAGACCACATATGTGGTCACTATAAAATTAATAATATTCCTTAATAATATAACATCTTACTATTGAGATGGATATTTGTTCCCATAACTGATTATTCATATATAAAAGGGTTTTTAGATTCATACTCAAATAAATAATTCTTAATTCAATCTTAAATGATATTTTCACCAATTTACACATCTATCTCATGATATGTTTTCTCTCTTTCTATCACATGATATTTCCCAATGTATCTCTCCTTAATAGTTTCAATAGGTATATTGTAATAATTTACAAAAGGATACATTCAATGATTGTTATTTTTTACCTAATCCATATAGGTATATAATTGGAGTTTTTGTAATGAATTCAATTTATTATTTTCTCCATACAATTAATTTCATTTCATCTTCAAAATAAAAAAATCATTCATTTTCTCAGTAAAATAATCTTCCAAAAAAATACATCTACCAGTTCCCGTAAGGATATTTAATTCAATGGATCATTCCACACATTTATCATATATTATGTTTAATTTTCATTCTACTCTGGGTTTTATTTTTTGTTTTCCTCAATGATTAATAATTTTCATCATTTACCCAAAATGATAAAATAATTGGGAGTCTCCATGGTAGTTTTTTACCATAGGAGAATATTAAATTATTTCATCATAGATTATAAATTCCATTATGAAATATTCCATTTCAAAATAATAATCATAAGACATAAACCAATCAACTTTTCATTAATGGATGTTGGTAAAACTAAGCGAATAACATGCATGTGTGGTAAATTGTTTCCACATGTGATCTAATGGATACATCATCTCACTATATATGATCACAAAATTCCCCATACATTAATGTATGAAATGTTTAGAAAAATAATATATTATAATTTACCCACTTATAAATTTTTATTACATGGTGTCAGTATCCTTCTCCCACCTCATATTATTAATATGACTCTATTGTGGACAACATACACATTTGAAATTACAAATATGAAAGAAATGTTTTTAATGTTAATGAAATGGATAAGGGATTAATAATTTTTAATGAAGTTTTAATTTTCTCATAAATTAGTGGATTGGGGTACCCTCTGAATAAAGTTAGGCATTAACATAAGAAATATTCGATAGTGTGTTTCGTGTATCATTTGGTTATTTGGATGCTCATCAATATTCAAATGCTACAAGGGTTTTAAAATCATAGAAACAATATTTTTTATTTAAAAAACCAATTAATTATTTTTCACGAAAGAAATATCAGTTAGTTATCATTAATATTCATTCATAACATGAATTTTTTAGAATAATTAATTCTGTAAATCTAAAAATTAATGTTTGAGATCTATTAATTGTTTATCTATGTATGAATTATTACAATCAGAATAAATATCCCAAATGTATCCTAAATGTTTATCCACTTAATCATCATTTAACACATGGGGATTTTCATATATAAATATAAATTAACCATAGGTTATTTAATTTCAATTATAGTTTTCATCAATTCATATTGTCCAAATATAACTAAACTATGATCTAATACAAACAGATGTAGGACAAGTATTTTCCATTATAATATTATATCATTTATGATTGATATTAAATATATATGAGAATAAATCAAGCACATTAATCAAAAACGTTTACTGTCTTTTGATACTTGATACATAATAAAATTAATTCATGATTAATATTGCTTGTAACATAAATATTTATTCTAACAGAGGACCCTTATTAATCACACCCAACATAATAATTATTCAATATTATATATTAGGAAAATATATGTATGGTTTGGATATTATTCATTGTAAGGATAAACATGGAAGGTATCATATAATGATCATAAGTGATATTATTTTCATAAAATGTTATTGAGAAAATTATCACATCATAAAAAAATATATTTAATATTTTACCAACCATAAATCACGATTCATGAAAAATGATTCGTTATAGTAAAAAATAAGAGTTATATAACTATGAAACAATAAAAAATGAATTCTATTACATAATACAATATCATAAGAATGATATTAATGTTTTTGGGAACATATATATTAATATAATATAATTTCCTTATTCAAGGTTCACCACCAAGAATTTTACAGTTGATTAATTACATTGCTTGATTGAGTTTATTCCATGTTCACATTGTTTTCTATGGTATTTTTATCTTCCAAGACTATCAGATTGGAAAATGTCACTTATTTAGTGGGTTAAAATATTTATTTAAAACATATTATATCATGAGTGATAAATATTTAAACAATTTATTAGATATTTAATTAATTGTTATTCTATTTGAGAAATAAATAAAATCATATATATTTTTCCAATATTATCTTAAAAACATAAATCATTTCATCATTGTGTATGTAACCCATGGGAGAGAGACAAGTTTCATGAAATCAACCTTAAATATTCATCATCATATGTATTCATGATAATTAATGTTAATGTAATAATAAGAACGTATGTCTAGTGAATCCTAATAATCCTCAGTGGAAGATGATAGAGGCGAAAAATCTTTTTTTTTTAAATAATTTAAAATTTTATTTGAAAATATATAGAAATTATTTCTTCTATTTTGGACGAAAAATCTATAAAATAAATATTATAAAACTAGAAATGGTTTTTCATATAAATCATTTGATAAATATAAATAATTCTCAAATATATTAGATAAAAATTAATGTATTAAATTGTGTTCGTTTTATTTATGTTCAAATATTTTTTTCCTCTAAAATATATGTAAACAATTAAAACTGAGATGTAATATTTTTCATGAAAAGGATCATAATGATATTATAAAATAAAATCCAATTTTATTGAAATTTTTATTTCTTTGAAATTAATATATATGTAAAAAATTTAAAAAAAATTGTAGAACATGGATGAGTAAGAGAATGATTCATAATCCATGAGATAAATGATGTTTGGTGTTCCATAAAAATAATTTCTCTATTATTTTACCAACAAATTATTTAATAAATAATGTTAAACCAGAATATCATATAAATATAATGATAAAATAAAAATTTATTGTTTTTAATGTAGTAATACCATATGTTTCAAAAAATTATATTTAATCATGAAGATTAAAAATTAAAAATGACATTACGACAAAAGAAAATTCATTTTTTAATTAATTTATACATACTCCCTCTTCGCCTAATATGTAATTAATGATCATTTATCATAAAAATATACCATAAAATTTTTAAAACATATAATAAAACATATATTTTCATTTAAATTTATTATTACAATTTTATTAATGATTATTAATTAATATCAATATTTTTGATTTTAAATGTTCCAACTTGAATACATGATTTAGTACACCGATTTCTATCATTCCACCACTATCATATAATATATATCTAGAAAATATGATGTATGTATTAATTATTAAATTTAATAATTATATTGATTTATTTCTTTATAATTAAAAATTGGTGATGAAAATTCAAATACATCACATTGTGGATATAGTATCTTTTAAATAAACATGAGTGTGGTTTTATTTTACCAATTAATGGAACAAAATGATAGTAAGAATTTATATGTATTTACATATTTATTAAAATATAAAAATTATTGTCTATTTAATTAATTTTGGCATTAATGAATGACATTTTAATGATAAATTGAAATACAATCAACATTTATACTTTGATGTTTTATTACACATGTAAACATGAGCAATGTAATCAGTTTTAATCTGAAGGGTCGGTATGAAGGTAGGTGTAGCACCACCAGTTTTAGTTAATTAACAATATATATATATATATGTTAATTATATAAGCTAATTTTTTGATGTGTTGGTATGTTTGGAGTTGTTTTTATACACATTGGGTAATTTTTGGGAGGTATACAGTTTGAGAATGATTAGTATAAACCATGACACATCTCTAAGGAAATATTGTATTCATAATAGTAGAAACTAGTTTGAAATACATTGTACAAACACCATATAGACACATAGGATAGACCAAGAAATTGAGTATGGATGGGTTTATCAAGGTTGGTCAAAATTTTTTATAACTATGCAAGACAGCCATGTGAGGGTTGTATAGAGGTAGTGGTTGATGCATGGTTAGAGCACGATTTTCCTAACCATAAAGAATCTAAAATTAGATCATGATTTTTTGTATCTAATCATATTTATAATCTATTGTAGTATATTAAACCATTATCCAACAATAATAGTACTATGTGCCCCCAAAATCCTATAGACACCCTTCATTTTGATTAGGGATTGATCTGTTAGAGATTCATGGGGCATTGAACATTGGATTTCTTGGTGACTACTCATTGTTAATGGTTTCCATAGTTTTAATATATATATATCCCTTGGAATCATGTATATAACCCATTTTGAATAGGAAAATGATTTCTTTTTTCATTCATGAAGTTATCTACTTGTGTCGATGTTAGGGAACAAGATATATGGTCGATTTTTTGAATTTTGAAGCTAGTTTTTAGAAGAATTTGTGTTGTTCTTCATTTTCAGCTTAGTTTTTTGGTATGTGTATTAAATAAGGAATATTATAAATTTTAACAGGAATTGTTTTACATAAATTTATTGAATTTTTTGTATATTACCATTTAATTAATGTGAAAATCATGAATGAAATCATCTTTTATGATTTTTGGATAATTTGTGAAAATTGGTTGATTATGGAATGTGAAGTTGGATAAATGGTTTTATAATGATGATTTGAAATTGATTTTTTAGATTTTAATTATGTAAAATGGGTTTTAGAAATTTTTTCAACATAATGTTTTTAATGAAATTGGGTGGGATAATTTGTTAAGCATATTTTAACGACCCAAAGTTTCATTAATGGAGAATCCCTCTTGATCCAGTTAAATGTATCTTTATGAAAAATATTTTTTTTATAAGATGTCATCTTCTTTGGTTTTATGTTAAGAATTTTTACCATTTCTAATATAGCCGTTGAACAGTAATCACATGATTAGTATAAATAAAGGACTTTAACAAATCCAATTTAATCAGACAAAGGAATCGATGGCCTCATCCAGTAGAATTGCCCCATATGAATCCCATTTGTTGGATCTCGGAAAAGAGGTGGCATCTGTGGACTTCTCCCATGACCAAGCCCAAGCAGAGCTTCATCATGTCAAGCTCGAACCTAACTGTATATGAGAAAAGTGTAAGTTGATTTAAATTACCACTCGAGTGATGTTATCCGATCCATCCCAAGAGTCTGTCACCATCGCACACCTTACCCTTAGGTATTATGAAGCTGTTTTAAGGGGTTATGTAACAAATAAGTAGTACTATGTTAATGTACATTATTTTTTTTATATAATAATAAATATAATATCCAGTCATTTTTGATACATTGTAAATAGTTTTTAAAGTACAAATGGTGTTTTTAGTTTTTATTTAAATTAGAAATATTTTTTATTAAATTAAGGGATTTTTGAATTAAATAATATTTTAAAAAAATAATATTATTATTATTAAATTAATTTTTTATTAAATATAAATGATATTATAATTTTATGAATGCAATTAAAATTTTTATTAAGGTTTGAAAGCCATTTTTGTCAAAACCCATGAATTATCGATAAATGTCGATTTTTATTTTAAAAGTGAAAATGTAACGCCCCGACCCCAGCTACCCAGAGTCGGTGCATTACTTCGTAACATTGGCATGATCACAAAGGATCAAGTCTCGAAAGACCGATTAGTTTAGTAGCCTTGGAAACACTAGATACATTCATAAGTCTTTCATTACATCAAAAAGTGAAAAACTACAATAACAAAGTCTCCATAGTCCACACTCATATCCTCTTCCGACTATCCCTGCAGGTCATTCATAAAATACTTCTTCACATCCTGGAAAATATTTAAACATTGAAAGGGGTGAGCTCAGATGCTCAGTAAGGATAACAATATTGCGGAAGCTTTCATAAATAATCATTAACAATTAAGGCAATGTATAAATAAAACAAAAGCCTTTTAAACATGAACTTCAACATAATATGGCAAAAGTAAAATTAGATAATGCCATTCAATTCTTCACATGGATATTCTACTGGTCGAATAATCACATGCAATAACAATAACCACTTTCATAATGAGGGAATGTATAATGCCGGACATTCTGAAACATTTTGTCAAGGCCTCGGCCAAGACGTCTAAAATGATTAAGGCCTCGGCCAAAACCATAAATCAAATTGGGAAAGGGCCTCGGCCAATTCCACGTCTAGTTGTCTCATGAGACCTACCGATGCATCGAGGAGCTATTGCGGGCTCCACCCGTCACTTATTAAGTCCAATACATTCCTCATATGAATAGGTTTAAACATATCATAAACCATAACATAATCGTATCACATAAAACATGCATAAAGGAAACATAACATTTCCACATTTCAATCACAAGATATCAATACAACACATTGATATAATAAAAACGCTTTCAAAACCATTTTCAATACCAAAATAAAATAAAAGTATAACATGGTATTTATTTTTCATTAAAAAAGGTATGGCTTGAAGAGGAAGCCGAAACTCAAATAGTGGTCACGGCGGCGGAGAAGTCATTGTCGCCGCATACGTACGACCAAAATATTCCATTTTGTCGTTTAGTAAACGCTTCGTATAAAAAGATTCCTTTTGAATAAACGTAAAAGTCAAAGGGGTTTATACACCATATAAAATAAATTCGTGTATAAAACAAAGTATGCCTCAATGAAAGGAGATTAAGACGAAGTCCTTAAAAAGATCATTTTTAAAATGAAATAGATCTGTTATGTGTATTCACTATATGTACACATAAATAAAGTACAAATACAATATAGGACATAATAATATCATGACATAATTTGAAAGTAGGAGATTAACCCAAAGAATGGAAGTTGGGTTAAGAAGTTCCCTTACCTTGTGTCCGACTTGACTCAACCGTTCTTTAACCTCCTGAATAATAAACTAGAGTTAATATCTACCTTATTAAGAACCATTTTCAATTTCATTATCCTTTTTATATCACTTATTACAATGTTATGAACATTATGTAATTATTTAAGTTAATAACGGTCGTTTTGTCGATCTTTGGTACATGAGTCAACAATAAACTTCTTATAATTATAAGTTGTTCATGTGGTGAAATATCCATTATATCCAGAATTATATTAATGATGTAGATATCATATATATCATATATATACAGTATATACATTCATTTATAATATTACGTAACATTTAGAGGTATGAAATGAAATGCACCGTTCATGGAGACGGTAAGCCGTACGTACGCATGAACGCTACTTTCATTTCAATTTCATATTTAATGGAACTAAATCATAATGATATAAATGTATAATATAATTACAGTATAATATAGTGTATAATACCATTTACTCCATCCTTTATACATCCCACATATGGCATTAACGATTCAAATCACTTTGAGGGGGCGGTAGTCCGCACTTCCTAAAATGAAATTATCGCGTTTTACCCATAATGGAAATCATAAAGTATGCCATAAATGAGAAATACAGAAGCATAAGTAAAACATAAACAAATTATAAATCATATATAAAAATAGTGACATCTTAATGGCCACCTTTGAAGGTGTTATATGAGTGTTGAACAATCATCGTTTCGTGAGGCAGAAATTCGCCATCCACAGAAACCGTATGTTCTTTAACCATTAGACGAAGGTGTGTGTAAGTGTAAAACAAATCCTTATCATAACAACATCCTAGTATATTGTAGGTACTGGTGTTTTTACAAAAGAAATGAATAAAAAGAGTTTAGGGGGTTGGAGAAGAAAAATAAAACAAAACAACATTAGAAAAGACATTACCTCAAAATCGGGTAACTCTTTTTGATTTGAGCCAAAGGCTTCCTTGGGAAGAGTTCTGCCCAAAGTGAGGATTCTAGGAGTAAGAGAGGGAAGTTGGGAGAGTATTTGGGCAGAGGTTGGCCGAGCCAAATGGCTTGATGGTGTGAATAAGGTGGGAGAGGTGGGGGCCTTTTATAAGTGGAGAGGAGGGGCACTTTTGGAAAGTAATGAAATGTTACATTATTTCAAAATGCTTTTCGGATTCTAAAGGTCCCACATCTATATAATTAGAGGCTAAGGTGATAAGGTTTTCGAAATATCTTCATCCAATAGGCTTTGGACAAGTGTAAGCCTCGGATTTTGCATTATCTTCTCATTTTATTTAAATCGTCAAATAATGATGTCATCGCTGCATCATTATTATGTCATAAATACTTTAATTTATTTAATGTCTAAAAATTATAAAACAAATACTATGATGTAGGAAATCTTTTTAGCTTTCCAATGACTATTTATAATCAAAATTTGGACTTGTATAACCCCAATTAAAAATTGTTTTAGTAGAACAATTTATGTTAGTGTCATTTTCACTTTAACATTAAATAAAAAGTAATTTATGTTATTTCCCAACAAAAGTGGATCCATGGGGTCCCCAAGTTAGGCCATGGCTTGTCTTGGTCGGCCATGACTCAACCAATGAGGTTGGGACATGTGTCTAGGTCATTTCATATTATTAATGTATTATTTATACCTTAAACTACACTAATTACCACTAATCGCGATTAAGAACTTAAAAGTTACTATTCACCAAAAAATTATTTTGATCTCATTGAACCACATTTTACTTCTTAATGACAACCATGTATGTCGGATTTTTGAAAATCAAATCACAGAAGTTGTAATATTTCATTTAAACGAAAAATCAGTTATTTAACTACCACTTAGTGGTTTCACTATTCATCAAAAATTGAAGTTTTTCAGAATAAGGCCAAAATTTCACCCTAAGCTATAATTGATATTCCGAATTCAAAAATGATGTCTATTTTACAAAATTCCAAACATATAAGTTGTATTAATTAATTTCATAATTAATTCCCGCTGTTACAACAAATAGCATGTTTTTAAGAAACAATTTATATCAAAAGTTTGGCAATTGTTTATGTCCAATTTCAATGTTAAATTAATTCTAATGACCACCATTGGATAAAATGGTAAAAATATTTTCTAATTATACCTTAAAACCACTAAATAGTATAATTTATCTGTATAAATTATTTTGATTAAAAAAGTTGTTTTTATGTATTTTTCACTATTCATAAAAAATTAGAAGTTCTCAGAAAAATACCAAAAATTCAACATAGGCTAATTTCGATATTACAAATACAAAAATGAAGTCCATTTTGAAATATAAAATTTCTATAATTTTAAAAAGTGGTTATTACTATTCATAACGGCTATTTTGATTAGTTGCGGTGTGTTAGAACTCGAACTTGCGTACAATGCAAGCTATTGCATTATTGAATGAGAAGCGTATCGTGGAAGCTCGGGGTGTTACATTCTCCCCTCCTTCAATAAATTGCGTCCTCGCAATTTGAAATTTTTCTTTGATAATAAGAGGTTGAAAATAGAAAATACCTTTGTGGAAAACCCACATCGTAAATAAGGTTAATAAATATATAACATTAAAAGAAAGCAGGATAAGTACAAAGGTCACCCGATATAGCCCATTCTAGGATTCTGTGAAAATATGGATATGGAAGAAAAACAAACCATCAAGGTCTGATGGAGAGTTATAGAAAACAGGATTAGGAGAAAGTTTAACCATAAGAAAATCACAAACTTGTGATTGGTTAAACGGTCATTGAATCCCCAGATGGAAAAGTTAGCCGACAACATTTTTGTTTTAAGTTACCTTTTATAATGTTGAGGAATTTATTTATGAGATTTACTAAGAACGTAAGGGAATATACATACTTGTTATGTATACTTTCATTCGTTAATAAATTTTTACCACAAACCCAACTTTTACTCCAAATGGTAACAGAACTCAAAAATATTCTATTTATCCTAATTGTATAAGGTTCAAAATGTTAACACATACCATTTAGATTAGTAAAACTATTTTGTAATAACCAGGGACTTCCTGTAGGCTAGTGGTAGGAAATAAAGGCTTGTCGCACTATGGTTGTGGGTTCGATTCCTGCAGCTTTGTCCGACGTGACGGGTTATTCCCCACCCTGCAGGTTGTCCTTTTCCTAAAAATATAGTACTATACTATTCCAAAAATAATCTTCATAAATTTTTTAACCTTAAACAATACTATCCAAATTTCAACTTAATCCACTCCAACCTTTATAGTTATCCAAAATACCTTCATCCAGACTTTCTCTAAAAGGTCTCTAAATTCCAAAATCAATTGTAACATCAGATTCCCCAAACAAAGAAAAGTTTCTTTTATTGTCACATACTAAAAATATGATTACCTTAATCATATTAAAACCTTACTGAAATCAAAAAGTACTGCAGTACAATCCATATATATATATTACATTATTCTTATAACCAGAATATAATCCTTGAGTCCAAAAGCACCAATACATTAGTTATTCTGCTTCAACTGTAGTAACAGCATAAGATTGTCCTTGATCCCTTGGCCTTTTCTGAGGTAAGTTTCCCTGACGCTTAGGACATTCATTTGCATAATGACCCATTTCTCTACAATTGTAGCATTCAACTTTGACAGCCTCTTTCTTTCCCTTGCAATCACGAGCCTGGTGACCCTTTTCTCCACATTTATAACAAACTCCCATTCCGTTTAGGCAAGTACCAGGGTGATTCTTCCCACAATTATCACATAATGGAAAATCCTTCTTTCCCTTTTTCCCTTTATCTGTCTCTTGTTCCACCGTTCTATTTTTCTCTTGCTTTACTTTGTTTTCATAAGACTTAGAGAATTCCTTTTCTGTCTTGATAGCACATGAGACAATATCTTTGTATGATGAGAAGGATTGTGATACTAAAGCTCGACGGAGAAATGGTTTTAACCCATCAAAGAAACGATCAATCTTACTCCTTGGGTTACGTATATAATCGGCAGCATGCCTCGCTAACCTTGTAAAGTTAGCCTCATACTTTGCAACATTCTCATCCTCCTTCTGCCTCAGACTCAGAAATTGCCTTTCCATATCTGCTCGATGGTCATGAGGAAAGTATTTTTCTAAGAAAAGATCTTTGAACTCCCTCCATTCCATATTCGATATGTCATCATCTTCCTTTGTGTTTTGAATCAGCGACCACCACTGATCGGCATCTCCAGTGAGGCGGTAAACTGCCATGACAACCTTCTCCCTTTCACTACTCCCCAAGGCATGGAATATTTTCTCTAAGGAATTTATCCATTGCTCAGCTACTATAGGATTTGTACTCCCATTGAAGGTTGGTGGTTGTTGCCTCATGAAGCGGTCTAACATTGATCCTCCACGTTGCGGATCAGGGTGCTCCATACGAGTAAGGTTATTATTCATAACCTGAGTAAGTTGTCCCAGTATGGTGATTAGCTGATCGGCCCTAGTTGCATCACCAGCCCCACTATAATTATCTTGAGCAGGAGGGCAATCCCTACATGGAGTGCGTGCATTGATACGGTTTCCATTCCTTCCACTAGGCGCCATTTCTAAACAATGGCATAAACTAGATTAGTTTATGAATCAAAATACATAATCCCATACTTATAAAACACTTAACATAAATTGAACTATTTATGGATATAATCCATAATCATAAAAAGAAATGTTTTCTTTGAGAAAGTATATACTCATAACCCTTCATAGTGGTTTGTAAATAAAATGAGAATTATCCTAAGCATATCCCCCGGGAGTGTCGTAACCAAGAGTGCAGCAAGGCCCGTTGTCGTGCACCAGTTCCCGTTCGAGTCTAGCTCAAAGCGGTGTTTTCGGGTTTTACCCCTAGGTACATCTGTGCCAGAGCCGCCTCTACCTGCTCGTATCCAGACAGGGATGTATTGCTCGGAAAAGTCATAACATCTCTATAATACCAAAATTCTAGGAAGTTCTTCTATACTAATCCTCAAAGTCTATCTTTGGGCTATGTGCTCTAATCAGAGTTTATCTAAATCTAGATTCCAAGGTTAGTACTAAACTGCCTCTGATACCAACTGTAACGCCCCGACCCCAGCTACCCAGAGTCGGTGCATTACTTCGTAACATTGGCATGATCACAAAGGATCAAGTCTCGAAAGACCGATTAGTTTAGTAGCCTTGGAAACACTAGATACTTTCATAAGTCTTTCATTACATCAAAAAGTGAAAAACTACAATAACAAAGTCTCCATAGTCCACACTCATATCCTCTTCCGACTATCCCTGCAGGTCATTCATAAAATACTTCTTCACATCCTGGAAAATATTTAAACATTGAAAGGGGTGAGCTCAGATGCTCAGTAAGGATAACAATATTGCGGAAGCTTTCATAAATAATCATTAACAATTAAGGCAATGTATAAATAAAACAAAAGCTTTTTAAACATGAACTTCAACATAATATGGCAAAAGTAAAATTAGATAATGCCATTCACTTCTTCACATGGATATTCTACTGGTCGAATAATCACATGCAATAACAATAACCACTTTCATAATGAGGGAATGTATAATGCCGGACATTCTGAAACATTTTGTCAAGGCCTCGGCCAAGACGTCTAAAATGATTAAGGCCTCGGCCAAAACCATAAATCAAATTGGGAAAGGGCCTCGGCCAATTCCACGTCTAGTTGTCTCATGAGACCTACCGATGCATCGAGGAGCTATTGCGGGCTCCACCCGTCACTTATTAAGTCCAATACATTCCTCATATGAATAGGTTTAAACATATCATAAACCATAACATAATCGTATCACATAAAACATGCATAAAGGAAACATAACATTTCCACATTTCAATCACAAGATATCAATACAACACATTGATATAATAAAAACGCTTTCAAAACCATTTTCAATACCAAAATAAAATAAAAGTATAACATGGTATTTATTTTTCATTAAAAAAGGTATGGCTTGAAGAGGAAGCCGAAACTCAAATAGTGGTCACGGCGGCGGAGAAGTCATTGTCGCCGCATACGTACGACCAAAATATTCCATTTTGTCGTTTAGTAAACGCTTCGTATAAAAAGATTCCTTTTGAATAAACGTAAAAGTCAAAGGGGTTTATACACCATATAAAATAAATTCGTGTATAAAACAAAGTATGCCTCAATGAAAGGAGATTAAGACGAAGTCCTTAAAAAGATCATTTTTAAAATGAAATAGATCTGTTATGTGTATTCACTATATGTACACATAAATAAAGTACAAATACAATATAGGACATAATAATATCATGACATAATTTGAAAGTAGGAGATTAACCCAAAGAATGGAAGTTGGGTTAAGAAGTTCCCTTACCTTGTGTCCGACTTGACTCAACCGTTATTTAACCTCCTGAATAATAAACTAGAGTTAATATCTACCTTATTAAGAACCATTTTCAATTTCATTATCCTTTTTATATCACTTATTACAATGTTATGAACATTATGTAATTATTTAAGTTAATAACGGTCGTTTTGTCGATCTTTGGTACATGAGTCAACAATAAACTTCTTATAATTATAAGTTGTTCATGTGGTGAAATATCCATTATATCCAGAATTATATTAATGATGTAGATATCATATATATCATATATATACAGTATATACATTCATTTATAATATTACGTAACATTTAGAGGTATGAAATGAAATGCACCGTTCATGGAGACGGTAAGCCGTACGTACGCATGAACGCTACTTTCATTTCAATTTCATATTTAATGGAACTAAATCATAATGATATAAATGTATAATATAATTACAGTATAATATAGTGTATAATACCATTTACTCCATCCTTTATACATCCCACATATGGCATTAACGATTCAAATCACTTTGAGGGGGCGGTAGTCCGCACTTCCTAAAATGAAATTATCGCGTTTTACCCATAATGGAAATCATAAAGTATGCCATAAATGAGAAATACAGAAGCATAAGTAAAACATAAACAAATTATAAATCATATATAAAAATAGTGACATCTTAATGGCCACCTTTGAAGGTGTTATATGAGTGTTGAACAATCATCGTTTCGTGAGGCAGAAATTCGCCATCCACAGAAACCGTATGTTCTTTAACCATTAGACGAAGGTGTGTGTAAGTGTAAAACAAATCCTTATCATAACAACATCCTAGTATATTGTAGGTACTGGTGTTTTTACAAAAGAAATGAATAAAAAGAGTTTAGGGGGTTGGAGAAGAAAAATAAAACAAAACAACATTAGAAAAGACATTACCTCAAAATCGGGTAACTCTTTTTGATTTGAGCCAAAGGCTTCCTTGGGAAGAGTTCTGCCCAAAGTGAGGATTCTAGGAGTAAGAGAGGGAAGTTGGGAGAGTATTTGGGCAGAGGTTGGCCGAGCCAAATGGCTTGATGGTGTGAATAAGGTGGGAGAGGTGGGGGCCTTTTATAAGTGGAGAGGAGGGGCACTTTTGGAAAGTAATGAAATGTTACATTATTTCAAAATGCTTTTCGGATTCTAAAGGTCCCACATCTATATAATTCGAGGCTAAGGTGATAAGGTTTTCGAAATATCTTCATCCAATAGGCTTTGGACAAGTGTAAGCCTCGGATTTTGCATTATCTTCTCATTTTATTTAAATCGTCAAATAATGATGTCATCGCTGCATCATTATTATGTCATAAATACTATAATTTATTTAATGTATAAAAATTATAAAACAAATACTATGATGTAGGAAATCTTTTTAGCTTTCCAATGACTATTTATAATCAAAATTTGGACTTGTATAACCCCAATTAAAAATTGTTTTAGTAGAACAATTTATGTTAGTGTCATTTTCACTTTAACATTAAATAAAAAGTAATTTATGTTATTTCCCAACAAAAGTGGATCCATGGGGTCCCCAAGTTAGGCCATGGCTTGTCTTGGTCGGCCATGACTCAACCAATGAGGTTGGGACATGTGTCTAGGTCATTTCATATTATTAATTATTTATTTATACCTTAAACTACACTAATTACCACTAATCGCGATTAAGAACTTAAAAGTTACTATTCACCAAAAAATTATTTTGATCTCATTGAACCACATTTTACTTCTTAATGACAACCATGTATGTCGGATTTTTGAAAATCAAATCACAGAAGTTGTAATATTTCATTTAAACGAAAAATCAGTTATTTAACTACCACTTAGTGGTTTCACTATTCATCAAAAATTGAAGTTTTTCAGAATAAGGCCAAAATTTCACCCTAAGCTATAATTGATATTCCGAATTCAAAAATGATGTCTATTTTACAAAATTCCAAACATATAAGTTGTATTAATTAATTTCATAATTAATTCCCGCTGTTACAACAAATAGCGTGTTTTTAAGAAACAATTTATATCAAAAGTTTGGCAATTGTTTATGTCCAATTTCAATGTTAAATTAATTCTAATGACCACCATTGGATAAAATGGTAAAAATATTTTCTAATTATACCTTAAAACCACTAAATAGTATAATTTATCTGTATAAATTATTTTGATTAAAAAAGTTGTTTTTATGTATTTTTCACTATTCATAAAAAATTAGAAGTTCTCAGAAAAATACCAAAAATTCAACATAGGCTAATTTCGATATTACGAATACAAAAATGAAGTCCATTTTGAAATATAAAATTTCTATAATTTTAAAAAGTGGTTATTACTATTCATAACGGCTATTTTGATTAGTTGCGGTGTGTTAGAACTCGAACTTGCGTACAATGCAAGCTATTGCATTATTGAATGAGAAGCGTATCGTGGAAGCTCGGGGTGTTACAGAAAATTAACATATTTAGAAAATTTTTTAGATAAAATAAATGCAATTTCCGGAATCATGACGTCGAAATTATCCAATGGTGAATTTTTCGTAATTTTCTGAGACGGTCAAATTTTTGGGTATACATTAAATACGGATTGAATATATAATGTGTTTTATGACGTCATAATGACCCAATGGTGATGTAATAAAATACCATAATCCTTTTTTTCAGCCAATATATTTGTTCTCATTAAAATAATGTGATTTTGGGTTTGTTTGAATTACTTTTCAATGCATTAATGGACCCCTCAAGACATATTCAACACTTTGCCTTTTTAAATTAATTTCCATGGGAGTGTGACTCACCTCCACAAAAGAAACCTTATTATTATAAGAAGTTCGGACTTTGGCCTTATAAAATATTTTTTTCCTCTTCCCTTTGCCAGAAACCATGGGCAAAAACAATGGGATGGTTAGTGGTTTGGATTAATTTAATATAAGTGGTCCCAAACCTAAATAATAAAGAATTCCATCACCTTTCCTATATAATCCAACCCAATATCCCACTTCCTCCTCACTCAAAGACTTTGGAGTTCGTCCAACATATTCCCTACTCTCTCTAGAATCCTTCCAAGGTGCCCCAAGCTCCCAATAAGCCTCTCACAATCCTCTCTCTAGCCTTTGAAAGCACCCTTCCAAGTATGGGATTTTTCATCCTTTCTCATTTTTGTCCAATTTTATTTAAGTTGGTTTTCCCATTTAATTTCAATTTTGAATGTTGGGGTTTCGTTTTTCACCTCCCTCATACCGCCCTTTTTATGTTTTAATGATGGGAGACCCCTTTCTCTCTCATTTAATGCCTCCCATGTACACCTGTTACCATGCCAAAATTCCGAAAGGAACTTGTCCCTCCTTATTTACATTCAAGCAATACATTTGTATCTTGAACCTAAATTCATTTAAAATTTTTGGGACATTTATATATATAACCTAATTACTGTACATTACATGTAAATATTATTAGGAACCCCTTTCTCTCTCATCAACCATTTTTATGAATTCTTATGTCACGTCGTTACGCTGCCGAAATCGCACCGATTTTATAAGAAAATGTCATTGTGTAGTGTATACCATGCCCATTTCTCCATCAAGGGTATTCCCCTTTATTCACATTTACTTATTTATTGTAAAGTTCCATGTATAAATTACACATTCCTTTATCATGGAATAAATTATTATTTTTAATGAATCCATGTTTTGTGATCCATGTGGCACACTTATGCATGAAAAGAAATGTTTAAGAAAGGTGCCCCTTATAGCGCTCCAATGCACTGGGTAAAGTATTGTATAATGATATGTCATGTGAAATGAGTGTTGAATCATGATAATTCAAGTGCAACGAGGGTTTACTTGTGCCTTATGTGCAATGATGATTTACTCATGCTCCATGTGCAATGAGCCTTGGCTCATGCTAATTCCATGTTAAGTGTTGTTGCCACATTTCCATGTTATGATTATCATGCTTTATCATTCCTTTAAGTTCATGTTTATTATATTCTCTATTGATATGCCTATTGTCTAACATGTATTGTACTTCTCATTTTATTCCATGTGTACTCCCTTACTGGGCTTTAAATCTCACCCTTTTCTTATGCATGTCCTTAGGTTATCCCATGCAATGCAAAGTACGAGGGAATGTAGTGGTCATGTAAAGGAAGTTTTCAATAAAGATGTTGTGTTTCATGTTTTAAGTTTTTATGTAATGGTTCTAAGTCCCAAATACACTAAGCCTCTCGATCTTCTTTGTTGTATCAAGTGATGATTTATGTAATAAATCATGTTTATGTTTGTAATAAAAGCAGGGTTTTCATAGTTGGTATCAGAGGATAGGTTAGTTATTTTTGGGATTTGGAAACCCTTGTAAAGCCTTAAGGACAAGATTTAGTATAATAAAAACATCCCTATGTTTTGGTAAGTACTGAGTAAGTGTATTATCAGAAAAATACATCCCTGTCTGGATACGAGCAGGTAGAGGCAGCTCTGGCACAGATGAATCCTAGGGGTAAAACCCGAAAACACCGCTTTGAGATAGACTCGAACGGGAAATGGTGCACGACAACGGGCCTTACTGCACTCTTGGTTACGACACTCCCGGGGGATATGTTTTGATAAATTCAAAAGCATACTATGAACCATTATTAAGGTAATTAAAAAAATTCCCCTATGATTATATGTTAGAATGTAGATCATGAGAAGCCTAGATTGAAGCCTATAGACTCATGTGTTAAGGAAATGAAAGTTTATTTATAAGTTATCAACTTTTGTCTTTGGATTACCCTTTATGTTTTACCCCTAACTTTCCTTTTATTCCTTCCAATGGCCAGTAATAGGAGGACTCGGGCTAACAACCGTTATGAAGATCACTGTGATGATTGTACTAATGATATGCCAAATCCAATGGGAGCGGGAATCACAATCTTTGTCATGCTTCTCTGTCCGCTAACTATAGTTTTTAATAGAAACCCAGGTCAAGGGGAATGTTCAACCCCCCCCCCCTAGAAAAAACAAGTCAATGTCGAGAGCTTCATGAGACAAAGGCCTCCTACTTTTAGTGGATCATATGATCCCACGATCGCTGAACAATGGATCAACTCCATTGAAATGATCTTCTCCATCCTCCAATGTTCTGAACAAGAGAAGGTTATCCTAGAGGCTTATCGTATGGAGGGTGAAGTTGATCAATGGTGGATGGTGATCAAAAATATGAAGCCTGAGGAGGAGATCGAGGCATTGGAATGGAAGGATTTCCAGAATATGCTTTTCGATAAATATTTTCCACGCACCCTCCGGCTTATGATGGAAAGGGACTTCCTTTCCCTCAAGCAAAATGATGAAGAATCTTTTGGGGTGTACAAGGAAAAATTCACAAGGCTTACACGATAGGCTTCCGGCTTTGTCGTTACCCCCAAATGCAAGGTTGACTGCTTCTTTGGTGGGCTGAATCCTAGATTGCGGAAAGCATTAGTGATTCGTGACTTCGATAGCTATGAGGAAATTGTTCGATGTTCCCTCAAGGTTGAAATGTAGATCAGGGAATCACATGGGTATCATGGGGACATGAAGCGTAAGGTGGACTTCAATTCTAGTGGTCCGATGGATAAATACAACGGTGCTAAAAAGATCCAGCACCCCACATTCCAAACGTGTGGGAAGAAGCACCCTGGAAATTGCCTTAAGTGGACGAGAAAATGCTTCAGGTGTGGAAGAGAAGGGCACATAGCTATTAACTGTTGGGAAGAAGGACCCGCGACTGTGATAGAGGAGAGGAATGCTCTTTTCAAACCTCAAAACGTTCTTCAATGCTACAAATTCAAATAACCGGGTCATTTTTCAAATCAGTGCCCTAATCCCAGGGTTTTCAGAGGCGACCAACAACCTCCAAGGCAGCAAGGATGATATTTTTCCATCACTTCTGACGAAGTGAACCCCGAAAACGAAGTGGTGACAGGTATGCTAGTAATTCTTTCAAGAATAGTCAACGTACATTTTTATTTAGGTTATACACATTCTTTTATATCTAAAATATTTAGTATAACAATCCTAGCACCACCACAAAAAATGGAAGTAAAGATGTTAGAGAGTACGTAAAATGGGGAAATCATTGCATCCCATGAATATAAGTCCACCCATGTTATAATCTGTGGATTGAATTTCCCATAGAACCTCGTCATACTCCCTCTGGTGGAATTTGATACAATTCTTGTCATGGATTGGCTTTCCTTATATAGAGCCAACATAAATTGTCGGGAGAGGGAAATCACACTCCATATGGAGAATCGACCCCTGATTCATTACAAGTGTTAGGGGGAAGATGAATATCCTTTAGCTCTATCATCTCAAGATTGGATATTACTGCCCTATGAGAACGCATATCTGGCTCAGATGATTGAATCCAAGGAAGAATGAAACCTTGACGAACTGCCTATTGTGAGGGAATTCGCTGAAGTGTTTCCCGAGGAACTGTGTGGTCTTCCTCCTAGAACAGATGTTGATTTCTCAGTTGAACTTATACCTGGGGTGCTACCAATATCCAAGAGTCCTTATAGAATGGCTGTTGTTGAGATTTAAGAGCTGAATAAAAAACTACATGAGAATCTGGATAAAGGGTTTATATGCCCAAGTGATTCACCAAGGGGTGCACCAGTCCTCTTCGTCAAGAAGAAGGACAGGTCAATGCGGCTCTGCATCGATTATCGTGAACTTAACAAAATCACGATAAATAACAAGTATCCTCTCCTAATAATTGATGACTTGTTTGATCAGATGTGTGGAGCACAATACTTCTCCAAGGTGGACTTGCAGTCGGGATATTATCAAGTAAGTGTGAAAAAGGAAGATGTCCCCAAGACTACTTTTCGTACAAGATACGGGCACTATGAATTCATAGTAATGCCTTTCAGACTCACCAATGGTCCAGAAATTTTCATGGAATTAATGAATAGAGTCTTTAGAGATCATCTAGAAAAATTGTGGTATTCTTTATAGATGATATTCTAATACAGTCCAAAACCAAGGAGGATCATGAGGAGCATTTAAGAACTGTACTAGAGACTTTGTGCAAGGATAAGATCTATGAAAAGTTCATCAAGTGTGAGTTCTGGTTTAAGGAAGTCTCATTCTTGGGCCATATCATCACAAGCAATGGGATATCTATGGATCCCTCCAAAACAGATGCAATTGAGGGATGGCCAAGGCCATCATCGGTAACGGATATCCGTAGCTTCTTGGGGTTAGATGGATATTATCAACGATTTGTGATAAATTTCTCATGATTCCACAACCCTCTTACCAAGCTAACTCGGAAGGGAGTAAAGATTTCTTGGAGTGATGAATGTGAAGAATGCATCAAGGAGTTGAAAAGGAGGGTTATCACTGTGCCCGTTCTCACTTTACCCACAAGTGGGGAACTTTTTGTGGTATTCAGTGATGCTTCAAAGAAGGGCTTAGGTTGTGTGCTGATGCAGAATGACAAAGTGATATCCAATGCCTCATGGCAGTTGAAAATCCATGAGAGAAACTATCCAACACATGATCTAGAGTTGGCGGCTGTGATAATTCCCTTGAAAATCTGGCGGCATTATCTCTATAGAGAGAAATGTGAGATATATACTGACCACAAGAGTCTTAAATATATATTCACGCCGAAAGATCTTAATATGTGCCATAGAAGATAGATAGATCTCATCATGGATTATGACTGTTCAATACATTACCACCCTAGGAAAGCGAACAAGGTTGAAAATTCCCTAAGTAGAAAGGATCCAGCGATTCTATCAATAATGAGAATTGAGAAGGATCCAATCTTCTTAGACTTGATGAAATGGACATGGGAATCATAGAGAAGGGAACATCATCAATCCTCTCACAGATTATTTCTCAACCATCTCTTTTGGAAATGGTAAAGGATGCTCAAAAGGATGATCTGGAAATTCAGGACAAAGTGGAAGCTATCAAAAAGGGGAAATCCCCAGATTTTAATATTAATGAAGAAGGAATTGTGCGGTTTGGGAAAAGACTGTGTGTTCCATCAAGTTCGGAGCTGAAAAAGGAACTTTTGGATGATACATAGTTTAAATTTCTCTATTCACCCAGGGAGTACAATGATGTATCGAGATCTCTAAGAAAAATTTTGGTGGGATAATATGAAGAAGGAGATCGCTGAATATACATCAATGTGCCTGGTGTGTCAGCAAGTGAAGGCATAGAGGCAGAAGACTAATGGGATGATGCAACCGTTTCCCATACCAGAATGGAAATGGGAGAACATCACCATGGAATTTGTCACCGGACTTCCAAGGACATCCAAAGGAAACAATGCAATCTGGGTTCTTGTGGATCGTCTAACAAAGACTGCACACTTCATTGCTATTCGGGAAGATTTCTCATGGGATCAACTGGCACAGATATATATCAGGGAAGTGGTATGGTTTCATGGAGTACCACTATCTATTGTTTCTGACCGAGATCCAAGATTCACCTCTATGTTTTGGAAGAGTCTTCAACATGCTCTGAATTCTAAACTGAACTTCAGTACGGTCTATCATCCTCAAACTGATGGCCAATCCATGCGGACTATCCAAACACTTGTATATATGTTGAGATCCTGGTCAATGGACTTTAATGGAGTATGGGATCAACATCTTCCTATTTTTTAGTTCTCTTATAATAACATTTTCCACTCAAGCATCCAAATGGCACCATATAAAGCCCTGTATGGGAAAAGGTGAAGAACACCGACATGTTGTGATGAGGTCGGTGAACGTAAGCTGCTTGGACCAGAAATGGTTGAGGAAATGGTAGAGAAGGTGAAAACCATTCAGCAGCATATCAAGGCAGCTCAGAGTCAACAGAATAGTTATATAGATAACTGTCGACGATACCATGAGTTTAAAGTTAGAGACAGGGTTTTCTATGCATATCTCCATGGAAAAGGTCATGAGGTTTGGAAAGAACGGGAAGTTAAGTCCACTATACATCGGCCCCTTCGAGATTCTTGATCGTGTCGGGGTTGTGGCCTATCGACTAGCACTTCCACCTACTATGGCCAAAGTACATGATGTCTTTCATGTATCCCTCTTAAGGAAGTACATACCGGACCCTTCACATGTACAGTCCTCTAAGGTGGTACAATTGGAAGATGATCTTTATTATGAGGAGCAACGAGTGAAGATCATAGATCATAGATAAAAAGTTCTACAAAATAAGACAATTCCCCTCATCAAGGTGTTGTGGAGAAACCCCAAGTTTGAAGAAGATATGTGGGAATCGGAGGATATGATAAAGCTCAGTAACCCACATTTGATTTATTGTGGGAAGAGGAAAATTTCGATGTAGAAATTTCTTAAGGGGGGAATATTGTAACGACCCAAAGTTTCCTTAATGGAAAATACCTCTTGATCCATTTAAATGTCTATTTATGAAAAATATTTTTCTATAAGATGTCAACTTCTTTGGTTTTATGTTAAGAATATTGATCGTTGATAATATAGTCGTTGAACAGTAATCACATGGTTAGTATATATAAAGGACTTTAACAAATCCAATTTACTCAGACAAAGGAAGCGATGACCTCATACAGTAGAATTTCCCCATACGAATCCCATTTGTTGTATCTTGGAAAAGAGGTGGCATCTTTGGGCTTCTCCCTTGTCCAAGCCCAAGATGAGCTTTATCATGTCATGCTCGAACGTGACCGTCTATGGGAAAAGTGGAAGTTGATTGAAATTACCCCTCAAGCGATGTTATCCGAGCCACCCCAAGAGTCTGTCACCATCGCACACATTACCCTTAGGTCTTATGCAGCTGTTTTAAGGGGTTATGTAACAAATAATTAGTACTATGTTCATGTACATTATTTTTTTGTATATAGTAATGAATATAATTTCTAGTCATTTTTGATACATTGTAAATAGTTTTTAAAGTACAAATGGTGTTTTTAGTTATTATTTAATTAAGAAATCTATTTTTTTAAATTAATGGATTTTTTAATTAAATAATATTTTAATAAAATAATAATAGTATTATTAAATAATTTTTTTATTAAATATAAATGATATTATAATTTTACGAATGCAATTAAATTTTTTTATTAATGTTTGAAAGCCATTTTTGTCAAAACCCGTGAATTTTCGATAAATGGAGGGTTTTTTTAAAGTGAAAATTAACATATTTAGAAATTTTTTTAGATAAAATAAATTTCATTTCAGGAATAAGGATGTCAAAATTATCCAACAGTGAATTTTTCCTAATTTTCTGAGACAGTCAATTTTTTGGGTAAAAATTCAATACCGTTTAAATATATAATGTGTTTTATGTCATCATAATGACCCAATGGTGATGTAATAAAATACCATAATCCTTATGTTCGGCCAATATAATTTTTATCATTAAAATAATGTGATTTTGGGTTTTTTTGACTTACTTTTCAAAGCATTAATGGACCCCTCGAGACATATTCAATACTTTGCCTTTTAAAATTAATTTCCATGGGAGTGTGATTCACCTCCACATAAGAAACCTTATTATTTTAAGAAGTTAGGACTTTGGACTTATAAAATATTTTTTTCCTCTTCCCTTATCCAAAATCCATGGGCAAAAACCATTGGATGGTTTGTGGTTTTGATTAATTTAATATAAGGGGTCCCAAACCTAAATAATAAAGAATTCCCTCACCTTTCCTATATAAACCCACCCAAGCTCCCACTTCATCCTCACTCAAAGCCTTTTGAGTTCATCCAAACCCTGCCCTACTCTCTCAAGAATCCTCCCAAGGGGCCCCAAGATCCCAATAAGCCTCTCACAAGCCTCTCTCTAGCCTTTGGAAGCACACTTCCAAGTAAGGTTTTTTTCTTCCTTTCTCACTTTTGTCCAATTTTTGTTAAGTTGGTTTTCACTTATAATTTCAATTATGAATGTTGGGGTATGTTTTCGCACCTCCCTCATACAGCCCTCTTTATGTTTGAATGATGGGATAACCCTTTCTCTCTCATTTAATTCCTCTCATGTACACTCGTTACCATGTCAAAATTCCGAAAGGAGCTTCTCCCTCCTCATTTACATTCAAGCAATACTTTTGTATCATGAACCTAAATTCCATTAAAAATTTTGGGAAATGTATCTATATAACCTAATTACATTCCAATACATGTAAATATGATGAGTAACCCCTTTCTCTCTCATCAACAAATTTTATGAATTCATATGTCACGCCGTTACGCTGTCGAAATCACACCGATTTTATAAGCCAATGTCATTGTGTAGTGTATACCATGCCCATTTATCCATCAAGGGTATTCACATTTATGCACATTTACTTATTTATTGTAAAGTTCCATCAATGAATTACACATTCCTTTATCATGTAATATATGATTATGTTTTATAAATCCATGTTTTATGATCCATGTGGGACACTTATGCATGAAATGAAATGTTTAAGAAGGGTGCGCCCTTATAGCGCTCCAATGCATTGGGTTAATTATAGTATCATGAATCATCATGTGAAATGAGTGTAGAATCTTGCTAATTCAAGTTCAACAAGGATTTACTAGTGCTTTATGTGTAATGCGGATTTAGTCATGCTCCATGTGCAATGAGCCTTAGCTCATGCTAATTCCATGTTAAGTGTTGTTGTCACATTTCCATGTTATGATTATCATACATTATCATGCCTTTATGTTCATGTTTATTATATTCTCTATTGATATACCTATTGTCTATCTTGTATTTTACTCCTCATGTTATTCCATGTGTACTCCCTTACTGGGCTTTATAGCTCACACTTTTTTTTGAATGTCCTCAGGTTATCCCATGCAATGCTAAGTACGATGGAATGTAGTCCTCATGTAAAAAATGTTTTCAATAATGATGTTGTATTTCATGTTTTAGGTTTTTATGTAATGCTACTAATCCCAAAAGACACTAAACCTCTTGATCTTCTTTGTTGTATCAAGTGAAGTTTTATGTAATAAATCATGTTTAAGTTTGTAATAAATCAGGGTTTTCATAAATAATATATATAATTAATGGTTAGTGTGTGTTAATTTTCATTTACCTGACATTGTGGAAGTGGTGTGTGCTATCAGGGAACATTCTATATGATTAACTTTTGATGACTTGGTATATCAACAAGGAATAGTTCATTAGTATGTAATTTTCCCAAAGGTATGATGGTGTGGATATTCGAGAGTAATGGGTTACATTAAATGGATTGTGCAATAATTTGAAAAAGGTATTTTTATTCTTTCTATGGAATAATCATTTCCATTTAATTTTTCTTTTTATTTATAAAATTTTTTTAATGTATTTCTATAAGGTATTTATTATGAATAATTTAACATGTGTTATCCATGTGGTGTGAGTAGGGAAGTCATTGGGGGAAATCATATTGAGATTTATACTCACCCATGGAATGGGAATGATTGTTTATTTTATGATGTTATATACTTGCACACAATTAAATGGAAGGTATACTAGATCTTATATTGTTAACATTGATACCATGGGAATGTCCTATTATGTTTTATCTTATATATTCTTGGTAGTTTCTCTTTTATGTCTTGGTTGTCATTGGGTTGTTTGAATTATTTCTTATTTTTTAATTCAATATGATTCATTTTTTATCTGTAATTTTTGTGAGTTATTATACCAATGAGTTTTATAACATTATTCTCATAGATCATATAGTAGTGTATTGTTATTGTGTTATTTTTTTGTTTTATATTCAAATAAAAAATCATCCCCAACTAATTAGGAATCCCTTGGAATTTATTACCATCTATGGTGACTTGAGGATGATATCAAAAACATAGTTACATTATATCACCTTCTCAGGCCATTGAGTAGGCGCATGATGTTTCAAATGGTATCAGTATTTCTCGGTCCAAAAATTGTCTTAGGAAAATTGGTTTTAGTTGGTTTGGTCATTGAGTATGAAATAATTATTGTGTATTCTTTCATAGGGATGGGCATCATGAAGATATGATCTTCTGAACATTAATGGTATATCAAAAATAGGAATATCTTACATATTTATGTCGAACATCATGTTACATGAGTGTTTTGGAAAATTATTCATTAAGAAACTATAATGAGTGTTTACCTCATAAAAATTATTTTTACAAAATATCATGATCATAACAAGAATTTGATAGAAATTAAATCCCACTCAGAGTGCATAATTAATTTTGATTGATACTTTATAATTAAGTGGAAAAGTTTTTATTTATGAAAACAAGTAAGAAATGGTATATTTTAAAAAGTAATTGTATAATTTTCAAAAATCATTTCATAGTTGATATTTTATAATTTTGGAAATCCATTTCATGACATGTGTTATTCAGTACATAATTTTTTTAGGAATTTAGTTTCAATAGAGTGACACTAGAAACAAATTTCATTTGGTTATAGAAAATGGAATCATTAGGAATAGATTAAACGAACTAGAAGGGGTTACAAAACATGTGGTCTCACATGAGCCACCAGTGATCCAATATCTACATCAATATATTTTCAATGATTTCATTATAAGGATTGTGGGAATATGTATAATTTAAAATGTAATTCACGTCATTCCATTATAATCTCTATGTTGAATCCTCCCTACATTTGGGGTGATTCGTAACTAGAAAAATAATTAGTGTTACTGAATATGTTGAATACAATCATCGCTTTCCATGTAAAATTATAAGAGCTGAATGTCATTTTGGAATCTTATATATTATTGGATCTGTAAATCTAGTGGTGGGATATAGTAGTTCAGGATAAATTATTCTAGAAAATCTCATTTGGGGTTTTAAATATTGGGTCAACAATAATTCTATCCTTTAATTTATTGAATTCTTATAATAATTGGCTTCTTTATCATGGATAAATATAATCTCTCATTGACAGATTATAAAGCTATATTTATAAATATTGTCTTCTTTTTAAAGGATGATACTACATGTGAATCCATTATAGAGCACAGTTTTGAATCTGGATTAAATCCTTATAATTTATTGATGATTTCCACACTTTGTTTTATTTATTATATAGAGATGATATATATATAATCATGGGTAGAAAGAGACATCTCATGAACTGTGTTTTGAGGAAGCATGGTTATACCTATTATAAATTTTTGGGACTTCAATGTTGGGAATAACTAAAAAAAGGAAACATATTTCCAAGGGAGTGTTATAAAATATAATCATATTTTTAGAATAGAAAATCATTCGTATAAAACCATGAATAAAACATGATGATTTCAATGTTTTCCTTTTGAGAGCATCACGCTATATTATACTAAACCACATTGATCTTGCCATTATTGGAACTTAATTGTGCTTCTTATAAATTATTTTTAAATTAATAAAATAACTCTTTCTTCAAGACACATATCTTGATTTATAAACATCATATGATTCAATATGAAAATGTATGAAAATTAGTTCTCATTATTATAATCTTGGAAAACATGGTCGATTTATAAATACCATTAATCATCATCGATGTCAATATAAACTAAGTGATAAATAATAAAAAGTAGTTATTCAAAAATTATATAGAGATTATAATGTGATCATGGATGATCAATCGAGACCTTCCTAGGTGATATTTTGGATTCTTTTCAAGTTTATCCTTATAAAATATTTGATTCATATTGTTACATCTCTTTCATTTATTACATCTTGTGATATCGATTTTCTCGATTTTCCTATTTAGATTATGCCATATATTTTAAAACATCAAATAATTATTTGTAATATATAATGTAAATACCTTATCCGAAAGTCATGATATATAAATCTAAATGGTTCTGAATTGATATCGTATTTCTCTAGTAATTGAAACGATTATTATTAGAAAATATGGGGTTTGTATTTCCGTGACATTGTATTAATCTCACATCAAGAATTATAAATTATTTTTTAGTTTTAAAACTATTGTTAGGATGAATAATATCTTTATTAAAGACCATAATGTAAACCTAAGGGTAGTGAAATTTTCGGAACTATAAATTGAAATGATATTATAAAAATTAGATGACTTATCTTTGTAATTATTGGATGTGATTAGGGATAGTGGATTTGTTTTCAATTTTGATCAGTTTACAATTGACTTTCATAACAACATATTTTATTTTACACAAAAAATAGATGTGGAATTTTCAATTTATATATTACCAATTAAAAATCCTATTACACATCCATATTATTTGTTATAACTTAAAGAATTAGTGGGAAATAAATTTCCATTTGTAAGAGTCAGAATGAACATTTTCATTTTTCTAACTAAGTCCATGTGGGATCACCAAAATTGATTGTGAAAAAAGGTGGATGAAGATATTATAATTTTTATATATTATATTCTCATAAATATATTGGCATAAAAATAAATATCCATTTCCATTAAATAATGATCTTGAGGATCAATTTTTGTTAGCTCAGTGGTTCAAAAATATTTTCTTGTGATCAGTGTATCACTATTTTCTGGTTTAAGATTAGGTTATTTCAAAAACATATTTTATGAGTAGATATGGACAATATGAGAATGAGTTTATACATTTTGGTCTTATGAATACACCAATATTCATTTTGAAATTGATGAATGAGATATTTCAATTATATTTGGATTTTTTTGTGGTGGATTCTTTGAATGATATAATTGTGTATTCATATAAAAGGTCTGATAATGAGAACCACATAGATGTAGTGTTTGGTATTTTTTGGGATCATTTTTTCATCCAATGTTATGAATTTTTAAATTTTGGATACTGGTGGATTGTTTCCTTGACCATATAGTTTCTGTCAAAGGTGTTTCTATAGATCCCTAAAATATAAATGTTGTGATATATTGGTAACATCCAAATAATTTCTCTAAGATACATTGTTTATTTCATTTTGAAGGTTGTTAGTAACACTTTTTCATGAATGTTTTTGAATAAATTCCCAATAATAACTTGCATAATTAAATGTGTTGAACTCTATTGGAATGATGAAAAAAAATATATTTTAATGACCCTAAAATTCATAATATTGTATCGACGATCATGATATTCTTGAATTGGGACATGTATATGTATTGAATTATTATTCATTGGTATTTGGATTAGGATTTGTTATCATGAAAGGATATTATGTTGTCTCTTATTGGTAAATAATTTTACAGTTGAATAAGAAGAGATACCTAACACAAAATATGGAATTCTATATTCTATTCTATTCATTGAATGTTTTGTGTTATTATCACATTAGAAAAATATGTATGATGTTTATATATTATCAAAATTTAGAACTCATTTAATCATAATTGGTGTTTAATATGATAAAAAAATATGGATGGCATATCTCCAAATGTTTAACATTGAATTAAATCATTCACGAGGTAAATGAAATTCCGTGATTGATTCAGTACACAAAAGGTAATATAGTCTATTTGTAGAAGAGAATTCAGATTGGTGGAAGATGATGTAAGAGAAACTAAACATGAAAATAGATTCTGATTATATATGTTGGGTTTGGGTTATATTTATAGTATAACTAGTTTCTTATTTGATTAAAATGATTAATGGGCCATAGACTTTCATTTTAGATTGCATTAATATGAGGTAAAAACTCAATGGTGGGAAGAACATTTAGCTATTTAATATGTATGTGTGATCCTTATATTGTTATCATTATCATATGGATATATCATTGGAATTTTAAAAGAAATTCATCTTTCATAGCCCAATGATACTTGTGCAGTTCATCATCAAATAAAAAATATGTATTTTCAATTGACTAAAAAATTCTATTGTGTTGTAATTAAAAAATAATAATGATTTTTTTTTGAGATACCAGACCAATCATAATGATAAGGTATATGAATATAATCATTTGGTTATGTTGTTGTCTATATTTATATTTTTTTTTGAAATGGGAGAATAAATCCATATATTTTTTGAAAATTATCCCATGGATAGATTGGGAAAATGATTCAATATGGATGATAGTGTATCGAGTCAAATTGTGGCCCCATGTCATCCCTATTCATGAATCTCCTACGGTTGAGGAATTTAATATAATATATATCCTTGAAGTATTCAAATGTAATTTTGTACGAGTTTAAATATTATAGGCCCAGGAACTGAGTTTTATATCATGTTTCTAGAATACTTTACAACAATCCCTTATAACCAATTTTAATATGACCATGTAATATCATCCTCATATGGATGGATAATCTGAATGGATGATACAAGAATTTAAAGATTTAATTTTTTAATTTGTAATCTAATATTGTGGATTAGGGGAAGACTGAATACATTTGTGGTGTTCTCATATAACATCCATAACTAATCCATTCTATATATGTATTCGTATGAATCATTTAATGGGAATCCTAATCATTATCCCCATTTTTGGTGGAAAAAATGAGAATTTACTAGTTTGACAATGCCATGTATAAAAAGAAAATAATGATGAATCAGTTTATTTTGATTATAGTAGATATGGATAGGAGTCTTTAGAAATATTATACAAATCTTCATCTATAGAAGTTTCTATTCAAGATGAGTGATCATTTATTATTGAGAATATCTTCATGCCTTTGCTACCCTCATTTTTTGAAGAATGACATGTTATATCCCAGATTCATAGAACCTTTTGAGAATATTTAAGGGGTCGGATTGCCTCCTTATTGGTTGGATTGCAAAAAAAATATTAGTTCAGTGCTTAATTTGATTCATTAATATCAATTGAAAATGTATCATATATGATCCTGGATTTGTGTTTCGATATGATCACATTGAACTAGAAGAGGATAAAACAATTTTCAATGTGCTAGATTATAATATGGATAGGAAAGAGGATGTTTTTTAATGGAAAAATATTCAGTTTTGTGTAGGTTTTACGGTTACATAATTTTATTTAGTAGGAGAAGTGGGAGTTTGGTAACGAAATGGTCATGCTATGTCATTAACTCATTCAGGAATTTGTTGACTATCTATTTTCCTTGGATATAAAGACCAATGGAGGGGATAATTTAAAAACCCTTGCATTAGGTAATTAACCCATTATTTATCTATTATAATATATAAAGTAATAGGATTATGTGTTTCAAGGTTTTAATGAATTATATATATATTTTGTGACGTTTTTTGATTTCATGAATAAGAATGGTTAGTTTAAAACATGAGACATCTCATTAGAAACCATGAATATGAACAACATAGAACTGGGTAAGAACATAGTTAAAAAATCATATGGCCAAACAATTAATCTAACCAAGAGAATTGATCAAGTGTGGTCTGGGGGATTTATCATGGATGGTGAATGGTTTTCCTAGAAATGAAATCCTATTTTATTTTGGTTGTTTATTGGTAGTGATTAATGCACAATATGTGCATAGATTTCTTAATCGTGCTCTATAACCAAGAAGAATAAAAATTTAGATCAGTAATTTGTTTATGGCACATGATTTATAATATATGACACTATTTTCCATATTCCAACTCTAACACAAAATATATTCCTATAAATGCCTATAGAGACCCTTCTTGTTGTTCTGAGAGTGATTTTTGGTGAATAACAGTGCATTCAAAGATGTTTTCTTTGGTATGTGTCATTTATTTGTGGTCTTCCATAGATTTCTTGTTATCACATCTATTTGATTCATGGATGTAATTCATATGGTGTAAATATATGTTATGTGATGAATATCATGATGAGATATTGTTTTTCTGGTGGTATGGAACAATATCTATGGTAATTTTGTTGAGTTTAGAGACATTTTTCTATATATTTTGTTTCATTTATCATTTTTATAAATTATTGTTACATATGAGTATTCACTATCGAGTAATCATAATTATAATTTAAAGGATTTATTTCAAAATTATTAATTTTATAAAATATTATTCTGAATTTTATGATTAAATATTTAATGAATCACAATTTATTAATTGTTTCGGATATTAATAAAATTGTTGGATTGTGGAAATTGAAATTGATTACATGGTGTTAAAATGTTGATTATAACGTGGATTTTTTGTTTCGATTAATGGAAAGTTATTATAATATTATTCTCTTTAAAAATTAAAATATTATTAAAATGGTTTTTCAAAATAGGTTTCTCATAGTATTTTGAAAAAATTATAGGGGTGTTTTCATTTTCAATGACATGACACTATGGATGGGCAATGATCCATTGTGAAATATGTATATTGATACCTTTTGATGAATACTTAGATTTAAGGGATAAATCTATTAATTATGGAAATATCACATGGGAATTCAAGTTTGAATACATGTAATATAATGTGTTTTGCCAAATCAATTTTTATGTGGTTTGAAATTAATGTTTTGTTGCAATATATGGAATTTTTTTCATAGAAATGGTTTTTTATTTAAAAAAATGAATTTTATTGTTTTATATAATTTTATTATATAAACTTTATAACATGTTATATACTAATGAAATCATTGGGGAAGTAACTGGGAAAATCCTATTGAATTTTATACACAACCCCTCCTTGGGAACTTCTCTATGTTTGTAGATGAAGAATATCTCAACAAAAGTAAGGGATAAGTTTCTCAATTATTTAGTGCTACATGCGAATAACTACGTCCTGGTCTATTGAGTAGGATATATGATATTGTTGAGAAATTCTGCATGATTTATTGATTTTAATTATGATTTTGGTTTTACATTCCATATTGTACTTTGGGATGATTCATTGTTGTACATTTTAATTGTCTCTTATTTTTAATGGATTAACATGTATTAAATTATTATAAAGAAATATATATTAGTTTTTTGGTTATTTTATTCATATTTTGTTTTCATTAATTTCATATGTAATTTTATCCATCGATTTTATATGAATCTAATATCATTTAATCCTAGAAATTGGAATCATGGGAATGTATCATAAGGCCTTGTAACGTCCTACTACCTCCTCTAGAAAAATTTAGTGAGAAATGTTATAGTAGCTAATATTAAAAAATTTATAATATTAAATATATTATAAAAAACAATTTATATATTGTAAATTAATTTATATAACTATATATTAGTTACGGTGATAAAATATGAAATATGTCTTATTAAAGACACAATATTCCATATAAATAGGTTATTATTTAAATATTATATTTTACATAAAGGATATTGATACTATTTTTACCAATAACATAACAACATTTTAATATACTATAGATAATAATTTAATCCTATTAAAAATGTTATAGAATATTTTTTTGGATATGGAAAAAATCAACTTGAAAGATACTTATAAAATGAAACTACCTATACTTTAATAATCATTATTTAGCATAAAAATTAAGATGTATTGACATGGACTTTTTTCTATAAAATGGAAAATAGAATTTCTTGAGGAATGTTTTGAGGGACATGGTGTGGTTTTTGTCTGATGTAGGGTGCCTCAGTGTTGTGGAGATGTTAAATGTAGAGGAAATCCTTTTTAATCAGGGTGACTAGAATACCTCTCTATACATGGAACATTATTATATATTACATGTATTAAAAATTTGATATTTCATAAAATATTGATAATTTAAAATATAATTAATCAATGGTGGTAATAAAAAAATTATTTTATATGCAATAATGTTCTTTTATTTATGTTAATATGTATATTTGGGGTTAATGTCCCATTTTTAACCATTTCACCGTTAAAGTGGAAAGAAAATATTTTTATGGCAGTTACTTGTCATTTTAAATAATGTTTCTGAACCAATTACATAATATTTGGAATCCTGATTCTAAATTTGTATCAACATTTTCATGATTTAATTCTTAGAAGGCTTAAAATTTAACATAATTTAAACAATAACAAATTACAAAAAAATATTTTTAATTTTATAATAGGAATTAATATTTATTTAGGCAAAAATTCTTATGTTGCAGTTGTAACAATGAATTAATATTTTTTGAGTAAATTTTTGTTATTTTAAATATAACCTTCCCAAAACAGAATTGTATCGTTCAACTATAACATTAAAAATAATTAATAGAAAATTTATTTTTTAAAATTATAACATGGGGTTTAAAATACCAATCATGGGTTTTATAATTCAAATTTTTTTACTGTTTTTATTTTCATCCTTATTAATTTTATTTATTAATCCAAATGTTTTACATATAATAATTTATGTTTTAGATCAAAATTATATCATAAATGATATAATATTTAGACAAATTTAATTATTCTCAATTGAGAAAAATCCTTTTTAGATAAATATACAAACATCCCCCTTTGTCAAAGTCTACCCGATGAATTGAAAATTTATTTTTATATTATAATTTTTTCCCAATTATATCAATTTTATTTAAAATAATATATATATATATATATAATATAAAATAATAACAATAAATTTAAACATGATTTATCTATTATGTTTGGAATAATTAATGTTGAAATTTGTATAATTGAATAAACAACTTATGTTCATTTAATTATCGCATAATAAAGGTCAATTTTAAAAATAACTGGAATTATTTTATTTATTTAATTTTTACATTCATTATAATGAATAATGTCAATAAATCTTTTTAAAAAAGTGTCTCATTATAAAATATCATGGAGGGTCATTTCATAATAAAGAGAAAAAATAATATTTTCAATTTTCATATATGTTAATTATAAATATATTTTTAAATCTATATTACAATTATAAAATTTCAAGTTAATTTTAATTGATATTTATACTTATAAAAATTATAATAATTTTATATTTCAAAAAAAAATTATTGATAAAAAATTATTAATATGTTTCCCAATTTTGGTTATTAATATATTATTAAATTTAAATTATTTTTGAAATATAATTTTTCTAAATATAATTTTGGAATTAAAAACCCTTATGATGGCTCTATATTATATATAAAATAATTATTTTGAAATGAAATTCATTTGGACAAATAGGTATATCGAATCTATTATTTTAAGAGGGAAATAAAATTAAAGTTCACATATAAGTGGGAACGTATATCCTAAAGCTAATTGTAATCACATAGCCCACTATTATTAAATTGTATCAACAAAATGACAATTTACTATAATTATTGAATAACTTAAGGGGTATCATTAAATTTTATCAAAACGTGTATCATTATTTTCAAAATCAAAATTTTGTATCTATGATGGGAAAAAACATTAAATTTCCCTAAAAAAATTGAATATTTTGATATCAATTATACTCTAAATTATTTTTTATAGTATTATTATTTTGTTTTTATTAAGAATAATAAAATTAATATTGTTTCTAATGGATTAGGACTCACCACATCATAATAATTATTATCTCCCCATCAATTTACAAAAACAAAATCTAATATTCACAATAATGTTAAATTTAAAATAAAATTTAACTAAACATGATATAACCATATAAGAAGATGATATAAAAACCTATGTATGAAAATAAAATTAAATATGTAACTTATATAACACTAATTATAATAGTACTCATACATATGTTTATTTTTTATTTGCTAATTTTTATTCGTAACAAAACTATCAAAAATTTCTAATCCATAATCCAATTGATTCCCCTAAATCATGAAATCCTATAAATAATTCTACAAATAAATTGATTAAAAATTTAACTTAATACAATAATTTTCAGGACCCCCTCAATTTAACATCTCTTAGTACATATGTGAATTTAGAGTTTCTTGTGACTCATTCCCTCAAAAGTCCTAATGATGGGGACTAGAATTAATGGTTTAAATGAATAAACATTTTGTAAATTATACATAATATTTTATATATAATGATATATGATCAACAAGTAAACTAAATTATAAAATTATATATCCATTTTCATTATGTTATTGTAAATGAATGATAAAAATATTCAACATACAACAAATAATTTCTATATGGTGACCAAGGCGTTAGTATCTTTGGAAAAATCACCAAGATCTATTAATATCAAGTTAAATATCCCTCTCATAACTATAAAAAAGAAAATATATTTATAAACATAGTTTCACTATAAATTTACACTATGTAGGTTAATCCACAATTATTCCATTTGAATTGTAGAGGAATCACACTTCAACTCGTGTGATTATAATAATGAAGCATATCCTTTCATAAATTAGTTTATCTATTTAATAACATCACCAAGGCCCACTAAATAAGTGATAATAGAAAATATATAATCCATATTAAAAATATATGTTTACTAAATATAACATATATCTTCATTTCCAATAAACAATTCTCTTTAAAACCAAACATTATATTTTCTAGTTTCCTCATCTTAACTATTGGTAACATAGTGTATACAAAGAAACATATAAAATCTATATCATTATGTAATATTATATATATAAGAATGTAAATTCTTTTTAAAATCTCTATATCAACTTACACATCCATTCATAATAATCACGAAAAAATAATTAATAATATCAAGATAATATAACATTAAACAATCACCCACATAATTACACAATACATATCAATCCAATATATCTCCCTAAACAAATTAATTAAAATAATCCATTATAATGTATATACATGTATATATTATATATATATTTCCCTAAATTCCATATATTCTTTTATTTGATAATCAAGATATGTTACATTCAATAATAAATTATTAATTTTCAATAAATCAATCATATTTTGTGTTTGATAACATCCCTTGATATATATTTACTAGAGAGTGGGTTTATGGAAGATTTCAATCATTTGAATAATTTAAAACAAAAAAATTAGCAAGAAAAAATATTAACCAATTTATAATACAGGAATCAACATCTTGTTCCAAATTTTTGGATAGAAAACAAGACATAATATATCATTGTATAATATATTGAAGAAAAATAGTCTAGGGAAAATATACAAAGATTTTTTCACACTCAAGATGAAACCCCACATGAAAAATTATTTAGAACTGGTTTTTTATTGAAATTTAAATATAAGTATAAAATTATAATGATGTTCCAGTATCATTAGTATACGTATACATAACAATAATCAATGGAATATATATTTTAGCATCCACACTAACAATAAGATTCCATGGTTCATTCATATTCAACATTTTAATTGAATATGTCCATATATATTATCATAGATTTTATTCTAACTAATTAATGGTTCCAATATTTTATATAATTATAAACATAAACACTCATTACAATTAAATAATTTATTATTAAATATCATTCCTTATTTACAGGTATTTTAGGATCCAATTCAAGTGATATCTATGAATAAATTTGAAAACCCTAAAACAAATAATTTGAAACGAGAAAAATTATTCCTTATAGAAAATAAATAATGATAATTCCATGAAAATCCTAGTACTCATTAAAAACATAATAATATAATTAAAAACTATTATTTTTTATCCAAACCATCCCATTATGTTAAAAATTTGTCCACTCACAGAACTACGAAAAAAATATACCATCTTCCGCAATAAATCTAACCACAAAGGATTTCATTGAAATTAACTACACTGGATGAAAAATTATAATTTATATATATTGTGAAAACATATTTTCATCAAAAAAATTTCATATATAAATTAATGAAATTTCATTAATAATAATGTTTTATAGAAAACAATACATGATGGGGTGAAACCCAAACATTATTCTGATCTTTAATTTTATTCTATACCATCGAGATTAACTAATTAATTATGAAAAATATATGAAAATAAGAAATAAAATTTCTTATTGGATTTTAAAAAATATAAAAAATACATTAAAATTATATAAATAAACAAAATCCTATTTTTATTTCAATAGATTTATGATATAATTTAATGTAATCCACCTAATATTATATCATTATAACAATTTTGTATAACCAATTGAGAAATTACAAAAAATAACCAATCATATATAATCATAAATTTATATATTTTAAAATATATAGTAAAATAAATGAGGTAGATATCAGAACATATTGAAAAATAGTTAGATAATTACAACAGTAATTCGATATTATTAATATATATAAAATGAAAGATTATTAAAAAAAAGAAAAAAACATGGAAAAAAGATACAATCATGGAACACCCAACAACCATAATGAAGAAGTTATGGTGTTGGAGATCAAAATCTCAAACTTCAAAATAAAAGCATCAAGAACCACCCAACGAAGTGTGGTCAGATCTGGATGTCAATAGTAGAATCTTCCTTGATTTCCATTTTCAAATGCCTCTTCATCCACTTTATTCCATAAATAGCATCGAGGAAGGCCACTCCAGGTTGAGAGTTCGTCTCTCCATGAACTGCTAAAATAATGAGGCGACCTTTAAGAATGTCGAGAATGAACCCAACTCCAGTGGCCCAGTCCTGAAAAAACACCTTCACGCCCAAGGGTATGTAAGGCTCACCAGAATTTGGGATGACCACTACAACAGACCTGAATTTGGGAAGACCACTACAATTGAATATAGCACAATTTGATATTATTAATTCTATTATTAATAATAAATTAGAATCATTTCTATATCCCCTCCCTTTTACCAAATGGATATAATTCGAGAAAATAAAAATCATAAAAATAATCATTTCTAATTACTTATTTCTCCCACCCTGTAAATTCTTTTAGGAATCCCAGACAATAATGGAGGAAGAAGTAATCCACCACCTACAACAATATTGGAAACCACCATAGAACTTCACCAAAATGAACCATCATCAGCCATGATGGAATTATAAACAATGTTTAGAGAAACCAAATTATAATTACCTCTATAATATAACATAATAACTGTATAATTGAAATATAGAATAATATTAATAACATATATCGATGAAGATAATTAACCATGATTCATTATGTAAAATTACACTACAAGGTAGCTGGAAGGTATTAATGGGGACATTAATTTCTTCAGGGTTTGAAATATTTTTCAAAAATACATCCTATAATAATAGGACAATTAATTTATAGTGAATATCCTCTGGAATTCACTATATCATGGTAACATTGACTATGAATGTGGTGTCTCTCAAAAAATTAATCATCAAGGACTATAATCATAAAAAATAACATATCTTGTTCTATTTGTTTTTTAAACAATTTAAACATAGAATTACATGAACCATAGACTGGTGGAAGAAAAAAAATAAATGTACCCCTTAAGAAATTTCTCATTTGGAATCCTACCATGTCCTAGTGATATAACAAATTTAATTTCATAAACAGAATAAATTTGAGTACAACATGGGTAAAACAATGCAATTTTTTCAATATTACCTTCAAATTTTGACCTTGCCTTTACAAAAAACACCCAAATTAACCATCTCATAAATTTTATTTTTTCACATTTACCATGGTGATATCCTCCTTTAATCATGCCAACACAGTAAATACCCTACAATGTTATGAATTCTATAAAACTAATTAAAATTGTAGAAATTGGATACATATAAAAAACATGTACAATGTCACACATCACATGTTGTATAAAAATGTAACATTAAAAACATACTCATTTTTTATATAATAAAATTATATTGTGATACAACCTTCAAAATTAGTTTCATATGTAATTTATCTATACAGAAAAATATCCATCTCCCCTACCCCCAATATTGAAATAGGCTAGAAAATGTCCACTGTCACAGTTCTCATGTCCTTCATTTTTTCCCAAGACATCTATAAACAAAATCAATAACTCATAATCTCACCTAAAAATATAACTAATACATAAAGAATTAGATATTAATAAAATATAATTTAGAGAAAAAAATTTCTCTTATATCAAATAAATAACAATTTATGATAATCCTTGAAAATAAAAAAAAATAAATGAAGCTAACAAAATCTTTTAGAACATATAATCCTGAAATGATACCTCTCTGATATCTAATTATAATAAATACATATCCAACTCTTCATATATAGGAGGATATAATTATAATGTCTCAACCATATCATTTGTTTATAAATTTCAGATATTACAATTGGATAATATAACACCATAGAAGACCAAAGAAACTAGGTGAACATTTACAACACATATTTTCATGTACCAACATTTATTTATTTCTATCTCTACTCCACTAGAAAATGAAATAGAAACCCAAAAAAAACCTTAACATCACTAATTCCTGGTAGTTCATTTCTTGAAAAAATGCATCATTTTGAACTTTCACCCATCCCAGATCAATGAAAGGGGATACTTTATGAAAATATCAATGAATTTATAACGCATTTAAAATGAATTGGGATACCTCTAAACTCTTCAACAACAATTATTAACAATACAATATTAATTATTGCTGAACTCAGTATCAAATCATCCATCCTTGATGATAACAGTCCTAAATTCCTATGAACTATCATATACATCATATATGAACATTTTATTTTTCATTGTCTACAAAAATTAATATGATATACCACTCGATTTAATCCATTAAATCCTACTCTGTATAAATCTAGTTGATACTAAAGAAAGAGAATACCAGTGCACTACACATATCCCCTTTATAATTCTTGATTCATGGACATGGTATCCTAATATAATGGGGAACATAAATATCAAAGAAAACAAGGTATACATAAAATTTAAAATTTAAATTGACCTAACATCATTTGATATATGAAATGACTGGATATGGAAATTCAAATGCAAGAATCTAATGATATATATCTATATAAGCTCTCTATCCCTCATAGTAACAACTCTATATAAATTCCATTTTGTAAATAAAATTTTAAATGTGGAATCATGTGGTATTACTATGACATACCTCTCCACTATCTATTAATAAATACCTGAGGTAACTGATTAATTATAATGAATTAAATTGTAAAACTATAATAAAAATAATGAATGAGTAATTCTAAATTGATATTATCTACATTGTATGTTTCGAAATAGAAGTTTTCACTGTAAAAAAAACATGTATATAAATTTAAGACAACATTTGACCTTTTGATAGGACTAAAAAACCCAAAAAAATAGTTAATTTGGATAATGAAGGCTAGCACTGAATCTACATATCTTGAAACATTGACTGAATGAAACCTTTGGAAGTAGTAATAAATTATGTAGTTTTTTGAGATTTTTAGATATTGAACAATGAATAAAATGTATCTATCTAAAGTACTCTCAAAATAATCATATATAATGAGATCATTATGTTAAATTTATTAATTTTTTTGGATGGATTGATAATAGATCTTGGGAACAATACCACCTTAGAAAGGATACCAATGGACTACACTTCTGAAAGGAGGTGTGATTCCCAACATCTTGGTCTTTGTACAAAATACTATAAACACCAATTATATCACAAATATAATACATTGATATTAATTTTCTAATAATCAATATTCATGGTTGATTAAATGGAATAATCATTGAATTGAATGGTGGTCATCTGAAATAAAACATATGAATATCTTAGTCATAGAAGAATAGATACCACCACTTTCAATGGATTCCACACAACATGTCGGTAGAAAACATAACCTTGTAATGACTTGGAGAACATATAATCAATAAGAAAATATTTGTATCCTCTAAAAAGTCTAATGTATTATAATCTATTACTTATTGAATATTCTTATTAAGGAAATATCATAAATTAGATAATTTTGTATACTTTTGAAAATAATTTGTACACATCAGGTATATATTGATACATTTTCACACCGCAGAAAATTTAATAAACATGAACATAATGGGGACGAAAACCCATGTTAATACTAATAAAAGAAAAAAAATTAAGTTCATACTAAACCCATTAAATTGAATACTTATTATTTTTTATTCATATTCACTATAATAACATCAATCACACAATACATTTATTGTGGAAAAATATTTATGAATAACCATTACATTGTGAACGTCTAAAAAAGAATTAGTACATCACCTAGTGCATTAAATAAATATATAATCCTTATTTCAATTAAGAGTGAGGGGGAGAATATCATTTCCAAGATAGTTTCCCCTGGATATATCATGTATTGTGTTAAATTTATAATATTTCCCTACAATATCAAAAAAAAATCCTCACCAGTGTTTACCACCATGGTTAATCTTATCTATAAAAATGTTGTCTTGATTCCACTATTTCATATCTCATACCCTACATGTACTCCCACCAGGTCTATTATTGATGTTGGTAGGGGTCCCAAAGGCCACAACGATTTGGAAATGTGTTAGAATATCATAAATATATTTAATATAATAAATATATTGGAAATATCCTCAATATAAAATAATATAATATAAAATATCCACAACAAATCTATATAAAATATTTAAATAGAGAATACAAGTATTTGACATTTAAATATTAGGATTCATTGTTAATACCATGAATACATCCATTAAAAATATAAAAAACCCCATAGATCCTACATAATCTCAACAATTTTATAATTACCAACATGATGCATCACTCATGAACATAGATGTTGATAAAATATTTATATATATATAGGGACAAAAAATGTATACATATTGGCTTCCTCTAGAAAATATTTCATTAAAAGGTTATATAATCATATTGAGGAACTAATAAATAAATATATAATTTAATTCATAATATAAATCATTTAAATTATATAAATTCTTTAGAAAGGTTATATCCTTATGTAATCAAACGAGTGTATTTATAAAAAGTCGAATATTTTTTTTAATATTCATATATTCAGTAAACTACATACACATTACCACAAAACCATTCAACATATAATTGAACAACTTCTACCCCGTGACACACATTCTCTCATTTATCATACTACACATCACTGAACAATATTCTTAAAATTATATACATTACATAAAAGAAGACACAATGAAGCCACCAGAACATCTCTACTATCACATTCATGGATATACATCACATCCACATCATCATCTTATAATCCAGATCAATTCACACATATCCTAGTTAAATTAAAGTAATGTCCCTATAATATGATGATGCCATCAAGAGCTATCATAAATTATGTATGTTCTCAAAAACCATATTCCATTAAATTACATTTATAAATACACATGTAAAGACCATCTGTGATAATAACATTGAAATATGTCCATGTTCTTTCCTTTTTCCCCAATGTCCTATGTATATATATATATATATTTAATGATATATATATTTGTGTCTTTTTAATAACTATGATCCATTACCAACCACATGAGGGTATTCATTATATTAAAAATACGGCTTTTATGTCTATATACCATTATAAATTGTTATGTAAGATATTGGTAGAGGTCGTAGACATCGATGTTAATATTGAATTATCTTGATATTGGGAAGAACAATGGTATCTCAAGGCATGATAAGTATTCCACAGCACTCGGTAATGTGATTGGAGGATCTTGTGAAAGAAAATAATCTAATGGTTTATATCATACACAACGAGCTACTAGTAAGATATCCTACACTTGAATCCATGTCATAATAAAGACCCACCTGAATTTCATTATTCCACTGACAACTAATTGATATAGAAACTAAAATAAAATATATTCCTTTGTATCCTAAATCCTCGTTAATCTTTTCAATTAATAATAACCTATTTTTAATTCATACCATAATTCCCTTTACCCAACCTAAAAATAAGTTCTTTTATATTAAAAATTCATATTCAACATTTTTATTAGAGAACCTAGATAATTCATAATTGAACATCCTTTCATCATGAATAACAAATCAGTACTGACATGATCAACCATTCCAACCAACCCATTGGTTATTTAATATTCATTATAAATTATATGTTATTGATGACTCAATCCAATCTACCTAATGGATTAAATATACCCTCTACATTATAAGAATTCCATAAAATGAAAAAGATTCCATTGAAGCAATGAAAATAGATAATTTACATAAAGGGGTTTTTACTATTGAAAAATTTTAGGAAACCATCCTCATCACAATTATACATTATCAATACTATCCCTTTATAATCCAATTAATGTTTCTACAAAAATAATGGAATTGTAACCAAAACCCACAAATACACCAACCATACGAAGTTATGAATATCTAATTATAATGGGATATATAACATTATGATATATACATGATACATTATTATATTTCCTAAAAACAAATATCTTATAATAAAACATCATTAATGTAAAAATATTGTAGAATTTATGTTTCAGCATGGAGCTACCAAAATAAATAATTCAATAACTAATAATATTTCATACCCTCTTGAATAATAAATTTTTTAATTTTAGATATCAGATAATATTACACAATTTTAAATTATATTAGTTAATATATTTATTCAATATATATATATTCATAGGGAAACAAAAAATGATATTAATCATTTATAAGGAATCCTACTAGAATTTAATTAATGAATCACTTACTATCGTTTATTTAAAATGATCAATATATTGGATAAAAAATATAATTTAAAACATTTATTAAATAATATGTAAACTCATCATCAATATTTTTAAATAACAAATAATTAACATGAGGAAACAATAATGATTCGTAGAAGAATCATAAGAAAATAAGATCACCCATTTAATTTTCTCAATTCCATTGGTTAACAGATACTATCATAATAAATTTTTCCTTAAGAAAATCTCATTATAATTTAAATCATGATAATTTAATACCAAAAAACATAAAAAAGTGAATTTTTTTGAATTACCTTCCTCAATATAAATTGTTATGTAACACCACACATGATTATTGGAATAAGGAATCCCTCGACATCAATCAACATAGAGAACATCAACGAACCATACATTAATATACACTTATCAACCATGAACAAGTAAAAATGAAAACATAGAAAAATATCAATGAAAAAACAATTTCATATTATATATTATGAGAGAAAATATTAAAATTTATTCAATTATTACTCTAGATCATGATATATTACTATAGAAGATAATAATTATTTTAATAAACTGTGAGGTATTTAGAAGTACCTTATGATTTCTGGGTTTGAATAGAGTGTTAACTAATAAAAATGTAATTTTATATAGATTCCAACCTCAATTTGTAGAAAATATAAATTAGGCCTTAAAATTACTATGGATTCTTGAACCATGGATATGGTGTTACTATTCAAATATAAATAAAAATTTTCCCTTAAAAAATTGAATTTAAATGCTTATTCTATGTGACACATTCACCCATTTAAAGTGCGTCTAAATTTTACTAAGGAATGATTTTTTCCAACACAAATAAGAGTCCCTTGAGCATTGTTCATTTAGAAGAAAACCACTTGATAAAGATTTTCCCCATTACATTTCCAATATGTGATGTCTTAGATGATGTTATAATAGATAATTCCTTATAGATTCCAACATACATGCATTCATCATGAACTTGACCCAAAACCATGAACAATAGTGATGCGATTTTTTTTTTAAAATCCATGTTTCCTATAAGAAAAATCTCCTGGATCCATTATTAATAAACTAATTCATCCATAGCATGGTTACTTCAACATAACGTAAAATTTATAATAAAATGGAAATCTATAAAAACATATTTTCGTAACTCATTAATGTGGGAATACAATATAATATAAAATAAAAATGAGTGATACATTTCCCAACTTTTCCAAATGCCACTATAATATCTTGTCATTATTTTATGATGTTCTTAAATAGCTATTGTAAACATAATTTGGTTTTTTTTATTAGCGTTATTTCTAGGGGATGAATTGGATTTTAGGAATTTTTCAGGGACTTGCTTGATCAGCACATCGTTCCCACTAACCATTCACCCTACTAGAGAAAACCACACAAACAAAGTCTATGAAGTTTTTCATGGTTGGAACACAGATTTAGAAGTTGTTCACCAACCAAGGAAAAGTCATGTAACCCATTACAAATTCCGCATTTATTTGGTCTACAGTTTTACTAAATAGGGATTCCCTTCCTAGTTGACCAGACATACAATATTTTAAATACATAGTAATGTTTTAGAATCTCAAAATCCTAAAATTTGGTTCCCGATATAATTATATATCCCCCATTAAGTTTAATCTTAATTGTAAACTCCCATGATAGATTTTTGTCCCCTATAGACCCCTCATTAGTTGAATCGATTCTAGAAAAAAGACCTTTGGTATTATCCATGTGGGTTTCCTCTTCAAATTATCAATATTGAATTATTTTATCATTCATCCATAGAGTTTTATAGATCACTATGTTCACTAGAAGATAAAACAACCACTATATTGGATCTTAGATCTATTTTTGATTCCAAAATCCAATAAGTGTTCGTATCTATTGGAAAATCCTGATTAGGGTTTGGAGATTTGGGATCCCATGATGTCAATTTAGATAGTTCCATTATGATGGGTAACATTTTTGATAAATAATTTTTTTAATATTAGTTAAATTAATTAATTTTAATTCATTTTATTTAAATTGTGTTCAACTAATTTATGAAAAACAATATTCCATTAAATTGGGATATTCGAATTTGAAATATGATATTTTTGGATGAGTTTTCAAAAACCCCCAATTAAATTGAATTGTGGATTATTCATTACATTGATGGAATTATGTGATTTATAAATAAATGGCTTTTAATTGTGATATAATTTAATGTAATGTATTTCTAAATGGTATGGGGTGAAAATTATAAGATATTATTTTGCCAAAATCTAATTTGTTTTATGTTGTTAAAATTAATTATATAATTAAAAAGACATTTTTGTTTCTAAATGTAAAAGTGGGATATTTTTAAATGGAAAAAGTGATTAATTTTATTTTAATAAGTATAATGATAAATTTCCCGACATTTTTTATTTCAAATCATTATATCCAATGGTAGTTATTGATTTATTCAGAAAACAAACTATTATTTACTAAACCAATAATACATCTACAATAGACATATCCCCAATGGGATGGTGATCATTAATCCTTGGTTAGCATCAATGGTAATGTCTGAACAAATAATGTCTTGTAAACTATTTAACTGTCTATAGTCCCATATCCATAAACTATCATACCTTTAGATATATCAAAATATTGACCTCTTGTTTTGATATAAAATATCAATATTACATTTTTTAAAAATAATATCATTACTTATGAATTTATATAACCAATTAAATATAATATTTTGGTGAATCTATCTATTTAATGTATTTCATTCATTTTAAATGAAATTTGGGATTTGATTAAATATTATATTGAAATTTCAAATCTATTTATATATAAATGAGGTCATTATTTTTTAATTAAATGTTTAATCTATTATGGAATCAATTGTGATACCCTATTGGGATTATATATTACAACCTACCTATTTCATAGGGAATTTTTATATTAACTTCATCCCAGATCGATAAAGGGTAAGGAAACCCTTGGATGTTGTAGTAGTTGTTAAACATTGATATTTTTTATTTTCATCTCTTGGGAAATTGGAATATATTCTATTTGTTTGTCGCTTCATTTTATTACATTATAGATTCATCGTTTTTAAACTAATGGTTCACTTCTCCATATAGATTTTAACTTTAATGCCTATAGGTTTGTTTATCATTCTTCTCTTGTGTATATGTAAAATTTGTTACTAATTTCTTATTTTATGATGCTAGGTGATTGTCACCAACCCCTGGGGATCAGGAATTCCCTTCAGTATATGATATATCTATCTTGTTTTTTGGGTAACTAGGGGACCCAAAATGGTACTAGATAAATGGGTATTGGAGGAAGGTTGAGCTACTTTTTCGTATCAGTATGTAGTTGTGTAATACTTTCAAGACAGAAGTAGTAGTTAGGGAAAAGATCATGAACAAATATTACCACAATAAATCAAATGTCCCCTGGGTGGTTTTGGGAATGATGAATATAATATTAGTTCCTGTTATTTTCATACATTTTATTTTGTAAAGTTTTAATTAAAAATCCTTTTTGTGTGTCTATTAGGATTAGTAATCCTTTTTTCCTAATATGAGTGGTTCAATGATGTCCTTAATGTTTTCTACTAATAATTTTGGAATAATACCTCTATTGAGTTGAGATTATAGGATCTTGGAAGAATCCTCTGCTAATAAATAGTGAAATGAACCTCTCATGGACCCGAGTCTTGTTGAGGTGATTGTGTATACTTTCATTTCACAATGATAACCACCTCCTCTATTTCCCATTAAGGATATACATATAGATACTCAAAGGGATAATATCTATATTTTTTTAGTTCTTCCATTACCAAATTTCCCCATCATTAAATAGATCCAATGATCCTGAAGAATCTGTGGAATTGATGGTAATTATTTAGCATTTGATTGGGTTCTTGTGGACACTAGAGGAAATAAAGTTGCAGTGTTCCAAATTCATGTTGGAACAAATGAGAAAGAGAAGGTGGGACACAAATGTGATAAAAAATACTATAATGGAATAGAGTATAATTACATGAAAATTAAATTCACCAAAATATTCAATTTAATTTTAATTTTTTTCCCAAGGCCACTGTGTTTTTCAAACTTGAGTTGGCTAAAAAGTCTGTAACAGAATATGAAAAAACAATTCTCAAGGTTCTGAAATTTTATGTAGAGATTGAATCTAATGAGAATACAAATGATTTATGGTTTGATCTAGGATGATGATCTGTGAAAAATTCTTAGGTTTCCTTACTGATGTAAACTATTATGGTGAGGTGTGGGATCGAGAGTTGATGTTTACATTTACCCTAGATTTCATGTCAGGGATGATGGGAAATTATTTATATCCTACTAGTGGTGTGTGTTACAATAATGGAAACAAGAATCATGATGATTTATATATTGGATGTCTAAAACAAATTTTCTACACACATCATGTGGTTTCAAGTAGAAAACCATTGGTATTATACCAGTGGGGGAATATAAGGAATTCTAATAGGGTTTTAACAGAGTCACCACACAATCTTGGCTCTTTGTAATGATCAAGTGACCTATAGATTTTATGAAACATCTCCTCAACTCGTTTAACAAGCACTATAACATCATCACCTTCTAAAACTAAGGTGTAATCATATGTATCATGGAAAAATGGGTTCTATGTACATGCTTCAGGAAAAAAACATTATCACACATTTGAAGAGTATCTAAATGATGTAGATATGGGACTAATGACTGTGAGAATTACAGTCAATAAAGACTCATCATTAGTGACTAATTTATATTATAATTTTTCATATAATATATTTATTCCATCATGTGTTGTTAATCTAATATAAATTTCTATAGATATTTTATCTTATGTGATTGATATTAATACACCCTTTATAATAATGATACAACAGAGTCTCTGTAGTCCTACATGAGTATTATATCTACAACATGTTCACCTATCATGGAGTTTCATTATAATCATAATAAATCCACTTTGAATCATATTCGAGTTGGAATTGATTTTTTTCATAAATCATAGATTTATTTATATCTTTAATGTGTAATATTTATTACAGCCGATTGAGATTTTCATATAATTTAAGGAGAATGTGACATGAGTCTGAGTAGTTCCAGTTTAACAACATGAACTATAATAAATAAAATTCCCCATTTTATTCATCTATATGTCATATGGTTATATTGTATGTATTTACTTATTTAATTTAACAATATCCAATTGTATTTTAATGATCGTTTTGTATATTTAATAATTATCAAATTTTCATTTAATAAGGATCAGATTATTAGTATAATTATGGAGTTTTAACCAAAACAATTTGCATATTCAATGATGTTATAGATGAAACAAGTAGGATTGTCCTATATGATACCGATTTATTAGAGAATCTGAGGGATATATCAATATTGTGATTTAATCTATACGAATGCAATGATAAGATCCAAAAACATAAGCATGAGTGATAATTTTTACGTGATATGTTCATTCTAATATAAATCACATCTAAAATTATGTATTCTATATAACCCCATGAAATCCCTACCATCACACACCTTGCACATAGGGACAATAATGGTGTATTAATGGGATATTCATTAATATTGTAGAAATATGAATATATATATTGTTTTTTATAGAATATTGAATATATTTTCATCATATTATTTGTAAACTATATGTTAATTTTAGTTTGATTTGATAAAACAGAAATAGTATTTTTGTATCATAGTCAAATTCAATTCAGATATCTATGAATTAAAAAAATTAAATAAAAATAATTTTAAAAAATATCATTATTATATAATGAATATTATATATTAATTATCTTAAATTTTTTATGAATTCAAATTAAATATTTATAAGTTTTCAATTTTTTAAAAAAAAACATTTTTAATAAATGAAGATTTATATTTTAAAATGTGAAATCCACATGTTTGTTAAATTATCTAGAAAAAATAGAAAATATTTTACGAATTGGTATTTAGAAATTATCTAGTGGGGAAATTTTCATAAATTTCTCAGTCATTTGATTTTTTTTGGAAAAAGATAAATACATTAAAAATAAACATTCTATTTTATTACATCTCAATGAAGGATAAGTGATTTAATAAGTAATTTAAATGGTATACCTAACAAAATATATTCTTCCCCATTTAAAATATTTTTATTTTATGTTTAATTGATTTATTTCATAAATCCATTATGATTCCTCATAGAATTATAATATATTTTAATATTTTGAAACAATTTCTTTAGGAGTGTGACTCACTTCTACATTATTAATTGTAATATTGTAATATTATTGCAACTATTATAAAAAAATTATTGTAATACAATACCATTTTTCAGAAATCATGGGTAGAAACTATTGGACGGTTGGTGGTTTAGGATATTTATTTTTATTGTTTCAAATACAAAAATAATAATGAAATATCCACCTCTTCATATACACATCAACCCATGCAGTCGTTTCTTTACACTAAAACACCACGGAGCATGTCCAACATCATACGTTCACTCCATAGAGTCCTCTGAAGGTTGTATAATAACTCATAAAGTCCCACCCTATCCATTGGAGTCTGTAATTTAAATAAGGGACATTATTATAGTCCTTTCAAATTCATTAAAAATCTATAAAATTAGTTATTTTATTTTCAAATGATTCTATTTTCATGTATTTAGAATAATTAAATACATTTTATATGGTGTTATTTGATATAGGGATCATTTATCCTCTCCCACTGTGACCATTGTCTATGTTTTTACTAGAAAAATATTCTGTGATGGATCCCCACCATCTCCTCTATGTTCATGTTTGTTTACAAACATATGCAATGTATTTCAACTTTATAATGGAAGGACATGTATCTATGGGTCCATATTTCAGAAAGTATTAATTTTAAATTAATAGAGACCCCTATCTCTATCAATAAGCATTATAATTAAATTTTATTTATTTACATTATGCTTCCATAATTTCAACTTGAGTTTCAATGACACAATAATTATGTCGTGAATATTATAACCCTTTTTAAATCAAGGGTATTCACCACTATTCTCATGTACTTATTTATTTGGAATAAATTAATTTATTCCACATTAATTGATCATGGAATACATAATGATATTGAATGAATCCATGTTGTATGATATATGTGAAAAAAGCATCTAAAAAATGAGACGATTTTTATGAGTGAACCCTCATTGTGATCAAATGCATATGAAACTTCTCAGCATCATGATATGTCACGCTGGGACATGAGTATATCTGATTCTATTATGAGACATTTCCACCATGAAGTGTTACTATATTTAGCATTGATTTGTTTAAATGATTCAATATTTTATGTTGTTTCAATATTTCACTTGTTATAATTAGTATATTATATTATGCCTTACTATTCATGTTTTTTTATTCCCTATTGATATTCTTATTTTATAACATGTGTTGTCTATCCATATTTTCTGTTATTTATTCTCTTACTTGTATTTATAGATTACCCTTTTATTATGATTTTCCCCATGATATCCCTTATAGTCTTAGTTTCGGAGGAATATTATGAGCATTAAAAGGAATCCTTCAATAAAAACGATGTATTTAATATTATAAACTATTATGTTTTGTATCTAAATTCAAAATTCACAAAAAAAATCATCATTGTTTCAGTTTTATTTGTTGTAAATTTATGTAATTTCACATTTATTATTTTGAAATAATGTGTAAGGTTGTTATAGTCGGTATGTGAGGATCTATATAGTTATTATGGGAATATAATGAGAAAAATATAAATAATTAATTTGTCTTAGATAAATCTAGATAAAAATTTAGTGACAAGTCTAAGAATATTAATAAAATCCCCAAATTTTGTATCAATATAGAGTATGTGGATTATTAGGAAAATATATCCATGTCTTGATAGGACAAGTGGACGTGGTTTAGGCACTCATGTACCTTAGGGTAACAACCCAGACATGATGTTCAGGGCCTAACATGGGGTAATTTGGTACAAAACATTCTTTAATACGATAGACCTCATTTGTAAATCATGGGGTATATTATTTGGTAAATTCATAATCTCATTATTAACCATTATTATAGGAGAAAAATAATTTCCATAAGTATACAGGATAGGAAATAGGTCTTTTATTTCGTAGATTGAATCCTAGAAATTCATATGTTATGGAAATAAATGTAACTTATTAGTGATCCCTTTATTTTATTTGGATTTCCATTTATGATTTTAATGTTATAAAATATCCATCAATAATTGATTCTTTATTCTATTCAATAGCTAGTAATATGAAAAAAGGAGTTAACAATCATTGTGATGTGAAATGTGATGACTTACCTATTGAGATTCCCAATCCAATGGGAGATATAATCACAAAATTTTTCATATTAATCTCTCATATAACTCCTGTTTTTAATATAATATTCTACAAGTAGGATCTCATAAACCCCCATAAGAGACACCGAAAAAAAATCAATATCTTCATGTGACAATCACCTCCTATATGAAATTGATCATATGTTCCCTAAATCATTAAATAACAGATAATATTTATTGTAAATAACATATTCATCATTTAATGTTCCAAACAACATATGCTTTTTTTGTGTTTATCATATAGGGTGATAAAACAATGAGTGCTAGAAATTGACCAAAAATAAGAATCTAAGGGAAGACAATGAAGAAAGGGAGTTGAAGGAAATCCAGAAAAAAACGATAAATAATTTCATTGAAATATCCATCCTAAAATGGAAGGGGTTTTACATTCACCCATGATAAATTTTTATCAATCTATTGGGACTTATAAGGATAAAATCACATGAAATTATTATACGCCATTAGTTTTTTCATCACCATCAATTTCAATATTGTTTCTTCTTTGGTGGGCTAAAATATAGTATACACAATTCCTTAGTGATTTAGGACATTGATAACTAGGAGGAAATTGAATAATGTTCCCAGAATGTCTATATATAGACTGTATAATATTAATAGGACCATGTTAATATGAAGTGTAATATTGAGTTTAATTCTGTATGTCTGATGGGTAAATATAACAGTTCACAAAAATCAAACATCATATATTTTTTTGGTGAAGGATAAAACACCCAAAATTGTTCATAATGTTAATAATGAAATGTTTTAGGTGAAGTATTTTAGGACAAAAAACAAGTAATTAATGAGAGGATAAACTAATATAAAAAAATTTATTGAATGGAATTTTTTAGTCATCCCTTGGTGGATTGTTCATTTCTTCAATTGTAAGGAACCATGGATCATTGGAAATCAATGCCTTTAGATAAGGGTTTTTGGAGGCAACCAAAAACATCCAAGGAAGAACGAGAGATCCTTTTCCATCACTACCACCAATGTTAATCCCAATGAAGATGTGGTGATGGGTATGCTAGTTATTCATTAAATAATAGAGATATTACATAATGATTATTGTAACATCCCAGGTAAATAATGAATAAGAAATTTTCATATTTTTTAATATTTTTTAATTATATAATAATTTTACTTTAAAAGTGATTCTATGATTGATAGCGTACCCAATATGGAATAACATGTTTCTTTAAAATCTTATATAGCACACAAATAATATAATATAATTATTTTAAATGTAATTTAAATCATATTCGTTATATTGGAGGGATTGAAAAAAACTAAATAAAAGGATATTATAAATGTTTTTAAAATGTATTTACTTTTATCCGATAAGATTTAGAGGCATAAATGTAAATAAATCTAATTTTAAGCATAATTTAAATTAAAGGTTGATTTACCACCTTTTAATGGTGAATAATCATTAAATATAGTTTTGGTAACATTAATACATTCTATTTGACCAAATAAATTATTTATTTAGAATGGTGACATAAAAATTTACTTTCAGTAAATTTTTTAGAGTTATTCCGATAAAGTTCATTTTTTTAATGAATAGTGAAAATATTATATTTTAATTCAAAAATGCATTTCATTCAAATTTATTTATATGGTTAGGTTATCTTATTAATTGGTTTTAAAGTGTAATTTTAATATATTTTTACCATTTAATCTAATGATGGTTATTGAAATTAATTTCACTTTGAATTTCGACAAAGACAAGTGTCAATCTTTTGATATTTATTGTTTCTTAAATAAATGCTATATGTTTTAACTATGAAAATTAATTTTAAATTAATTAATGAAACTTCTAGGTTTGTAATTTGGTAAAATAAAAATCATTTTTGAAATTGGAATATCAAATATATCATAGGCTGAATTTTTGGCATTTTTCTGAAAAACATAAATTTTTTATGAATAGTGAGACCACTTAGAAGTAGTTGAAAAAATAACTTTTTCATTTAAATGAAAATTTAACTCTTTATTATTTTGAATTCCGAAAATCCAACATATATGGTTGTTATTAGTAAGTAAAACGTAGTTCAATAAGATGAAAATATTTTTTGTGAATAGTAACTTTTCTATTTTTATTTACCGTGGTTAAAGGTAAATAGGGTCATTCTAGGTGAAAATAATATTAAAATAATTCAAAATTACCTTAATACTTCTCCTAACCTTATTTCATTAGTAATTTACGACCATTGGAATCAATGGGTAGATTTTGGGACCCCATGGAGCCACTTATGAATGATAATGACATTTTAGATTAATTAATTTAATGTAAAGACAAAAATGAAATAAACAAATATCTCTTTGTAAGTTTTTTTACTTGGTGTTATATATGTTATTTTTTCGAATATAAATATTCATTGAAAAGATATGAATATTTCTTACATCATGTTATTTTTTTAATACTTTTTAGACTTCGAATAAATTAAATTACCTATGACACAATAATGATGCAGTGTTTACAACATTAATTAGTCATTTAATGAAATAAGATTATAGATATTAAAATAACATCTAAAACCTGTCCAAATATTATTTTCTGCTTTTATTTAAACCATTAGTCATCTTATCATCTCCTGTAATGATTTTGGACCTTTATAAACCGAATATCATTTTATAATAAAATTATATTTTCACACTTCCCTAACAAGCCCCTCCTCCCCCATATAAAAGAAGACCATTTATAAATAATTCATCACACCTCTCAAGACTTTTCGATAACCAAAACACTTCCCAATTAATCTCATTACTCCTATTTATTCCACCTATAAGACTTACCATGGGCAGAGGGAACTTAATGAAACCCTTTTGGTTCAAACCCAATTGAGTTACTGAAATTAAAGTTAACAATTTCTCTTAAATTATTTTCTTTTATTTTACTTCGCCAACCCCTAAACTATTTTTATTCATTTCTTTTATAACAAAAATAGTATCCCCAATATAATATTATGTTTTTATGAAATGTATTCGAACTACACATACACACACCTCCATCTAATGGGTGATGAACATACTTTTTCCGAGGATGACAAACTAACACCTCACGAAATGATGATTGTTTGACTATCTCCTACCACCTATCATGGTCACCATTAAGATGACACTACATTTATATATGGTATATATTATGTTTATTTTATCTATATTATTTGGTATTTTTCTTTTATACCATATGTTAAGTGTTTCCAGTATGAGTAAACACAATAATTTCATTTGAGGAAGTGCGGACTACCGCCCCCTCAAAGTGATATGACTCGTTAATTCCATATGTGGGACATATAAAGGATGAAGTTAAGGATATTATATAATATAATATAATATAATTATAACATATTTATGTATATTTATGTTTTAATTCAAATATTAAATAGAAATTAATGTAGCGTTCATGCGTACGTACGAGTTACCGTCTCCATGAATGGTGCATTTCATTTCTTACCTCCAAATGTTATGTACTATTATGAATAAATGTATATACTGTATAAAGATTATATATATGATATCACAATCATGAATATCATTATGGATATAATTTTCTATTTACCATAAGGATAACTTGTAAATATAAGTTGTTCATTAATGACTCAAATACCATATATCGACAAAACAAACGTTGTTAACTTAAATCATTACATAATGTTTATAACATGGTAAAAAGTGATATAAAAGGAATAATAAATTTTAAAATGGTTCTTAAGAAAGTATAAATTAACTTTAGTTTATTATTCAGGTGAATAAAGAGCGGTCGAGTCAAGTCGGACTCAATTTAAGGGACTTCATCTCAATCTCCTTTCATTGAGGCATATTTTGTCCTAATAAATGACTTTATTTTATATGTTGTATAAACACCTTTGAAATTTAGTTTCATTCAAAGGGAATATTTTTATATAAAGTGTTTTAATAAAAAAATGAATGTTTTTTTTAATATAAGCGGTGACAACGACCTTATTCACCGCTGTGATTATTATTTGATCTTTGGCTTACTTAACATGATGTGGTGTTTTTTAATAATAGAAATTAAATACCATATAATTTTTACATATATTTTTATTGAAAATGGTTTTTATAATAGATTTATTATGTCAATATATATTTTTAATATACAGTATCTTTCATTTATTTTTGTTTTATGTGTTACGAAAATGTTATGGTTTTTGGGAAATGTTTACGTACGCGGGTGGTTCTGTGATAAACCTAGGGCAGGTGAGCCTGAGATAGCTCAACAATTCATTGGGTATCATGATAGAGGTAAACATGGATGTTTCTCCTTAGAGATTATGGGAATATACTATGATGGGTATTCCAAAGTAACTACCTATGTACCTGTGATAGCTACAATGTATGTATGTTATGGATGCCAAAAGTTACCTTTATGTTTTATGATTTCTATGTGTAATTCATAATTCTTATGATTCATGAGGTAAGTAAAAGAGTTTATGTTCTGTATGTATTTATGAACTAATGTTTTCATTCTTCGTTTTCTAACCCTTACTGAGCTTTTTATTCTCATATCATGTTTTGAAATGTTTTTCACAGGACATAAAGATGAATTGGGTAACGGATGGGATCAAGGAAAAGTCAAGCTGTCTAAAACATGGAATGCGAAATAAATCGTTTTTTCATGATTTTTTATTTTATGAAAAAATGGAAACTGAGTAGAAGTGTCTACTTTTTAATATTTTTAAATTTAATCATTATATTCTAATTATCTAAAAATCAATACCTCAAAAGATCCTCAATGTGAATTATTCATTTAATTCAATATTATGTAATGTTTTAAGGATGGGTAATATATAGTTGGAATAAGAGGTCAGTTTAGATAACATTAGGAGTTATCTTATTGTTAAATTAATATCCATAAAGTAATTTATGTTAATATTGAAATCATATAGTATTTGCAGATTACCATGTTGATTCGACTAAGATATTTCTTTGATCAGAATGGTTTTTCACAGAGGAAACGTGGTAGCTATGTTGGGATGACATCAAGAGGAAGACAACCTTCCAAATCAGCAACCTGAGATGGTTGGAATTGGAACTGAACAGTTTGTTGCTGTGATGGAATATTTGACTTAGACTATAAATGGTGGTGGTATACAAGCACGAGATCAGCCAGATAAACCGTAGAGGAACATGTTAGTATTGGAGAATTTCATGAGGCAACATCCTCCATCATTCAGAGAATCATCTGATCCAGTGCTAGAAAAAGGGTGGATTAAATCATTGGAAAACATTTTTGATGTCATGGGTTGTTTAGAACATCAAAAGGATAGTCTCGTCATTTACTTTTTTAAAGGTGAATCTGATCAGTGGTGGTCGATGGTGAAAAATATCAGGGATAGTGAGGAGATTGATGCTCTCGATTAAGATGAATTAATAGATATGTTTCTTGAGAAATTTTCTCCTAAGGTGGTTCATCTTAGAATGGAAAAAATATTTCTAGAATAATGGGGGGAGGATGAATCAGTGGCTGCTTCTGTAGAAAAACTCACTCGACTGGCAAGGTATGCTCCAAAGTTCATACGATTTCTTGATATTAAAATCAGCCATTTTTAATCAGGATTAAATCCAAATTATTGATGGATTTATCTTTTCATTAGATCAAAAGTTATGAAAACATGTTCATTGTACAGAGAAGGTGGAAATGGAGTATGCTAATGATCATGTGTTCTTTAAAAAAACAACAGAATATGAGGTCGAGGAGGAAATAGAAAGGGAATAACTCTTCAAAAAAGACTAATGGTATGAATATTAAGATTATATTTAGTGAAAGTTGTGGTAAAAATCATGCTGGGTAATGTCTTTTGAATTCTAGTAAGTGATACTGATGTGGGAAAACGGGACATAAGGCTCATAATTACACTAAAAACGATCATGGTAATTGTAAGACAAAATCTGATTTACAGACAATAAAATGTTTTAAGAGCAGTGAAAAGGGGCAATATGAAAATGATTGTCAAACGAGGAACTCAAAAGAGGGAAAGCAGCTAGACTACAACCATAAAGGGATAGTGAAATCCTTTGCAACTACTTCAATAGATGTTGGGCCATCAAATGAAGTGGTATTAGGTACACTATTTGTTTGTTCCGATTATGCCAATGTGTTGTTTGATTCCGAGTCTACACAATATTTTATTTCTGAGAAGTTTTCTAGTAAATTGGTAATTCCATATAAAGATATGAATACCAAACATATGGTAAAAACACCTGGAGAAAAATTTTGAGAAAAAAAGAAAAAAGAAGAACATTTATTTCCTATTGTGCGGAAGGAATATACCTTCAAAACTTATTGTTTTCCTCTAGTAGAGTTTGATGTTAATTTCTGTATGGATTGGATTTCTTGATTATCATGTTAATACTGAATGCAGAGCTAAATAGGTTTATATTCATAACGATATTTAGTTTGTGTACAAAAATGAACCCATGAATTTCATAACTTATTAGGAAGCTGAGAAACTATTAAAATATGGAAATGAATGTTACCTTTTGAAATGACTGGATTGGTTGTGATCACTGAGAGGCGAGGGGTGAATCAGTGAAAACTTTTTCTTTTTATGAATTGTTCCCTTTCGATTATCAATTCAACCTCTGTAGCTGGTTAAATCCTAGATCTACTCTTTTAGTGGTGCAGTAATAATGAGAGCACAGATCACAGAGATTTACAAGGTTCGGTACAAAGACCTACTCCTTGCCGTGTTGGTTACACCCCCCAACACGGATTCTTCACTATGCCAAAAGATGATTACACAGTAATTGGTTATACCCCCCAATTACAAGTTGGTTAAACCCCCCAACTCCACAGCATCATCTTCATCATGGCTCCACTTCACTTCTTCAAAGGTGTTGTTCGAAACTTCAAGTAGCTTCAACAGTCTTCAAAAGATCTCGTTGGTCTTGCTCACCGACAAACCAATCACTTAGAATGATCAGTTCTTTTTCATTCACACACTCAAGTGTGTACTCCTCTTTTTTTCAAAGTTGGTCTTCTTCACTTGTGCACACACAAGGCTAAGCCTTGTCCTTCCACTTTGAACACCTACTGCCAGTAGAGCGTTCTTCTCTTCACTTGGCTCACACAAAGGTATGCCCTCGGGTTCTTCTCCACTTCTTCTCCATGCAAGGTTGCAAGAGTGCGGCCTCTACTGTCTTCAAATGCCGCGCAAGATGCACTGGCCACGGGCGCGCAAGTGCTACTGCCGCGCAAGCACTCGGGTGTGCAAGGTGCAACACCGCGAGGCGTTCAAGCTACTCCTGCCGCACAAGTATGCGGGCAGAGAGAGCTCCTTCCTGTTGCGCAAGGGAGACGCGCAGGGTACTTCTTCGGGGCCTCGAGTGGCTCTGGGATTCTCAGTCGTGCAAGAGGCTGCGCAGAGGTACTTCGCGTAGCTCGGATGGCTTCGTGGGACTCTCGAGTTCTCAAAGGATCAGCAAAACATTTCCAAGGGCGCTGGACTTCTCATTTTATAGGCGAGGAGTGTGAATAGAGTCCGCGGGATCCAAAACTTGAATGCCCGAAATCATCGGCGTTTTGAAAACTTCAACGCGTTAAAAATCATCCGCATATCTCGTTTGTTATTATCTGTTCAACACGGGATTCCTTCTTCTTCGGTTTCCTTCACGTGCATGTGACTTAGAACGCATGCACGGACTTCTGTTTAGGATAATCTATACAAAACATAACCCATCATGGCCTCGCACCTTCGGTTGCTTCGGCCAACCTCGAATTCATTCCTTTGTTGCATGCAGAGTCATTTTAATGCATGGACATGTTCGGTGTGGCCAAACGAGCTCAATGGATCCTTCGGCTTCGGCAATGGTGGCCGGGAGCTCGAATTCTGGTGCTCGGAGGGCTCTGGTTCAGCAGGGGACGTCGGGTGGCCTTCGGCTGAGCTCGAGGTTGAAGACGCCTCAGAGCCGTCGGATCCGGAGTTGAGAAGACATCGGACGGCTGGATTAGTTCGCGGCGCGCGGCAGATGAGATGAGCGGCGGAGATCGAGCGCGAGATCATATGGATGGCTCAGATTCGCTCTGCGGCAAAAATGTTTGTCCCACATCGAAACGGCCCGCGATTTCTTCGCGGTTTATCAAAGTTCCGCTGCCAGAATCCCTTCGATTGAACTTCTCCCTCCATGGTGCCTCCCCGCACCGTGTTCTCTCTGCGGGCGTGCTGTGCGCCCACTCTGCTCCCTGCGGGCACGCCACTGGCGCCCACTCTCGCCTTCGGGCGCGTGCTCCGGCGCCCATGCTGCGCAGGACCTGATCCCCTGCGTGGCCCGGCTTACACACGGCCGCGGCCTCTCGGGCTGGCCCCATGGGATCCCCTTGGGCGTGGTGACCTTGTCCCACATGTGCCTTGGTTTGAACCCTTAAGGCTGGCCCTTGGTGGCTAATTTTTTGCTTGAATATACACTAAGTATACAAAGTACTTAAGTGTAAAATGCCAAATGCCACTTCTTCCTTCTTCATTTTTCTTCTTCATTACAATTCCTCCATCCTCCTCACATATACTCAGTACATAGAATGTGGAATTCCCGAAGGGTCTTCTTCATCAACTGAGCTCCTAAATCAAACATATTCTTCAAAGAACTTCATTGATCTAATCAGAGAGGTCGGAACAAATTTAAATCCTCATGCACTAAGAGATAGTGCATGGTCTTCTAATCATGTTGTGACAATGTATCTCCTTGATACACGTGCTTTGAACTTATGATCAGCTTAGAAATCGTCTGATTTAATTCTTATGTAATCATCAATCTTCAAGATGTACTTAATCAGATGGCACACCAGATGGCACACCATGACAAGTTATTGACAACAAATGCAATTACTTCACTTGGGCACAACAATCTCCCCCTTTGTATTTGGTTGTCAATACTCCGAAGCACACTGATAGAATGTCGTGTTCCTGATGATTTCCCCCCCTTATTGTCCAACAAATGCAAAGGGATGAATGAAAGCAATACTCAGAGTATAGAGCTTCTGGAACCTGCACATCTTCAACTACCAATGCTCCCCCTCAGGGGATGCACTCATCTCCTTCAATTCCCTGCATGTAAGTACAAGAATACAAAAATTTAGGGAATAAGGAGGGACCTTCTTCTTCCTCAAGTGAGAGTAGAAGGTTGAACATGAAGTTTCAGCCTCAATTCAACAAATCTTTCCGTAGGCATAGCTTTGGTGAAAATGTCTGCCACCTGATCTTGAGTAGGAATGTAGTCTAGCTTGATGTCTCCACTGGCGACCCTTTCTTTGATGAATGTGCTTGGATCTGGAGTGTTGGATAGGATTCTTAGACAACCCAATTGCACTTTGATTATCACATAAGATCCTCAATGGTTTTTCACCTTTAATCCTCAAATATGCTAGCTGCACCTGCATCCAAATCATTTGAGTACATGCATGTGTAGCGGCCACATACTCTACTTCAGCTGTGCTCAATGTTACAGAATTTTGTTTCTTGCTGTACCAGCTAACACATCCTTCTCCCAGAAAGAAGGTTCCACCAGATGTGGATCTTCTATCAGTGCAATCACCAGCCCAATAAGCATCTGTGAATCCCAACAACTGTATGTTTGCACTGTGTTTGTATAAGAGTCCATAGTTGAGGGTTCCTTTAACATATATAAGGATTCTTTTGGCTGTAGTTAAATGAGATTCTTTTGGGTCACTTTGGAATCTGGCACACAAAGTCACTGCATATGCTATATCTGGCCTTGAAGCCGTGAGATAAAGTAGACTGCCAATAATTCTTCTGAACTCTTTCTGATCAACATTGTTTCCTTCTTCATCCTTGCATAGATTGGTTCCGACAGAAATGGGTGTGGAGACTTCCTTTGAACTTTCCATTCCAAACCTTTTCACTAAGTCCCTTGAGTACTTCTCTTGTGAAAGAAATATGGAGTTTTGTCTTTGTTCCACCTGAAATCCTAGAAAATATGTCATTTGACCAAGCATCGACATTTCAAAAGTTCTTTTCATCTTCTCAGCAAATTCTTCACATAGTCCTTCCTTGTTACCAGAAAAAATGATATCAACCACATAAATAATGACTATGAGGGTACCATTGGCCATTTCTATGACATAGAGGTTATTGTCAACTGTTCCTTTGACAAATTTCATGTCTTTAAGACAACCATCCAATTTTGAGTACCAGGCTCTAGGGGCCTGCTTAAATCCATACAAGGATTTTCTCAATCTGCACACCATACTACCATCTTTGTCCAGCAAAAATCCCTCTGGTTGTTCAATATACACCTCTTCTTCAAGATCTCCATTCAGAAATGCATATTTCACATCCATCTGATAGACCTTGTACTGCTTGTGTGCTGCAACTGCTAAGAACATTCTGATAGTTTCCAGTCTTGCAACTGGTGCAAAGGTTTCCTCAAAGTCGATTCCTTCCATTTGTGAATATCCTTTGCATACAAGTCTGGCCTTGTTTCTGGAAACTTCTCCCTTTTCATTGAGTTTGTTTCTAAACACCCGCTTTGTCCCAATAACATTTTTATTTTTGGGCCTTGGCACAAGATCCCAAGTGGAGTTCATTTCAATTTGAATGAGTTCCTCATGCATAGCTTGTATCCATTCCTCATGTACAACTGCTTCAGCCACTATGTGAGGTTCAACTTGAGAAACCAGTGCAGTCTGATCTTCCAATCTAAATCTTCTTCTAGTTCTTACTGAGGACTGTAGGTCTCCAAGGACATTTTTTGTGTCAACATGTTTCTTCAATTTGTTGTATCTGATTCTTCCATTTTCATTAATTTCATCTTCATCACTGGTATATTCTGAATTGATCTCACCAGCAGTTGGTGTTGGCTCAGGTAATTCTGCATTCTTCTGTTCCAAGGATGTTTCATTCTTTGAGTCATCATCATCCACAGTGTATGGCTTGGTGTTGTTTTCAATTATTATTACATCACTGCAGTCAATCTTTTTATTCAACCTCTTATTCCAGCATCTGTAGCCTTTTCCATCAGGTAGGTAACCCATAAAGATTCCTTCTTCAGCTTTTTCTTCAAACTTTCCCAGATTGATGTTTTTAATCTTGATGATGCAGGGACTGCCAAAGACTTTGAAATATTTAACAGTTGGTTTTCTGTTAAACCACATTTCATAGGCTGTCGTTTGTGTTTCTGGTCTCAGGAGACATCTGTTCTGTATGTGTATAGCAGTGCATACTGCTTCTCTCCAGAAAAACTTATAGATATCATGCTCAGCTAACATAGTCCTCCCCATTTCAACTATGCTTCGATTCTTTCGTCCAGCCACTCCATTCTGTTGTGGAGTATATGGTGTACTATATTGATGTTTGATTCCATGCTTGACCATATAGCTTTCAAATACATCACTGGTATATTCTTTTCCGTTGTCTGATCTTACTTTCTTGATGCAGAGCTCTAGTTCCTTCTCAGCCTGCCTTCTGAAAGTCTTGAACATCGTGATTGCCTCTGACTTGTGTTTCATGAACATGACATTGTTCATCCGAGTGTAATCATCAATGAAGGTTATAAAGTAGAAATCTCCTCTTGTAGACTTCTGTCTCATCGGTCCACATATGTCTGTATGGATGAGTTCAAGAGGCCTAGTAGACATGATATCAACTCCTTTGTGTGACCTATGGGTCAGTTTTCCCTTCTAAAATGTGTCGCAGACTTCATCTCTTTCTCTCTTTAATTTGGGTAGATCTCATACAACATTGTACTTCAGAATTTTACTCATACTCCTTTGACCAAGATGGCCAAGTCTTCTATGCCAGAGGTTGTTTTCATCTTTAGAGCTGAGAAAACAAGAATTGATGGGATCACCAATTTTAAATACATTTCCATTGGTTCTTCTTCCTTGAGTAATTATTTGTCCATCCTTTGAGCTCTTGATGATGCATGAATCCTTCTTGAACAACACCTCATGTCCATCATCACATAATTGACTTACACTCAGTAGGTTGTGTTTTAGTCCTTCAACAAATAACACATCATTGGGTTTTAGATTTGTTGTTTCAATCATTTCCTTTCCAACTCCCAAGATTTTCAGAGAACGATCATTTCCAAACACCACGGTTCCTCCTTCATGACTTTCAATGTTGCATAGAATTTTTGTATCACCAGTCATGTGGGATGAGCATCCACTATCAAGAATCCATGACTTGGTTTTACTGCTGGCTTTTAGAGAAACTTCAGCAAAGCATGTGATTTCATCATTGGTTTCATGAATACCTTTTCCTTTCATGTCTTTGATTTTTTTTCAGGAAGAGTAGTCATACACTTATCAGCTCTATGACCCTGTTGGTCACATTTTTCACAAGCCTCACTCAGGCAGTCAAATGTGTTCTGAATTGGAGGTTTTGATGTTTTCTGCAAAACACTCTGGGTTCCAGGATGTCTCCCCCTTGACTCATGCCTCATTCTTAGAAAAGACATGTTATACCAGCATACATAGGCCTTATGTCCAAACACACCACAGCACCAACAATAGCCTCTAAACCTTGATCTTCTCCGCTGATAGGAGTCATGTTGTAATTTTCTGTCCAAGATTTGAGTAGTCCTTCCTGAGGAATTTCTTTCTTCCATTGAAGATGATTTTACACAGGTTTGTCTTGATTTTATCTTTGAACCTGCATTGTTAGAAATAACAGATGTTTTTGGAGATTTACTGAGTGGTGAGTTGACCTGCCTATGAGCACCAGTATGAGAAGATTCTGCCTTGATCTCAATAGCCTTGTTAAAATCTTCTCTTATCTTTGTCAAGTTATTTTGTGCTTCAACCCACTTGGACTGTGTTTCTGATTGTTCTTCTTCTTTGAGGTGAAGCCTCTCCTCAAGATCTTTTGCAATCTTGTCCAGCTCAGCTATCTTCAGTTTGTGTCTTTTGATTTCATCAATGTACATTGTCTCTTTCTTCATACATTCTTCCAACTCCTCAGTCATTCTTTTAGTTTTTTTTTTGTAACAATTTCTTCTCTTTCATGAGTTTAATGTTTTGCTCAAGGCAAGCCTCTAATTCATCTTTCAATCTTTATTCAAGCTCTGTTCGTTCACTTTCATCATCTTCACTACTGCAGGTATCAAACCCTTTTTCCACATGAGCCATAAAATTCGTTTCTTCTTCTGATTGACTGGATGAAGTAGAGTCTGATTCTTCCTCTTTGCTTACATAGCTTCTTCTTTCACCTGGAACGAACCTTTTCTTTCTTACACCTGATTTTTTTCCTTCTCTTGGGTATCTACTCCATTTCTTCTTTTGTGACTTCTCATCTTCAACTTCTGGAGCACTATATCTCTTCTTGGGGCAGTTAACAGCAAAGTGTCAGAGGTTATTGCAATTGAAACACCTCGGTGGTAATTTCCCTTTTCCCTTGAATTTAGTTTTTCCAAACCTTTTAGATAAAAGAGAAATAATTTGTTTGAAATCTTCCTCCTTTTCTTCATTGTCAGACTCACTTGATTCCATGACTTCGTCATCTCTTATCTTGAGTTGTCTCATGGCCTCGAAAGCCATCTCATCCTTGATATTCTTCTTGAATACTGGAATCTTCCTCATTTCATATGAAATGAGAATGTTGTGAAGTTCATCAAGAGAGATATCATCTCTGTCTTGTAATGCTGAAACATTGGGATCAAACCTGTCAGGAAAGTTTCTCATCAGTTTTTTAACGATAGTTGAGTCCTCCAACTTTTCTCCAAAGACTCGAATGTTGCTGACAATTTCATTGACTCTTTTGAAATAATCGTCAATATTTTCTTCTTCTCCCATCTTAATATCTTCAAACTGACTTCTCCAAATTTGTAATTTATCTTCCTTGACTTTCATGTTGCCTTCATAACTGCTCTCCAATTTGTCCCAAATTTCTTTGGCATTCTTGAGTCCTATGACTTTTGTGTAAACCTTTTCTGAGAGAGACATAAGAATGAAATTTTGAGCTTTACCATCAACTTCCATATTTCTTTTCTCAGCAAGTGTCATAGCAGCTTCATTAGCATGAGGAGGGAATCCAAATAAGGCTGCATCTCTAACTTCAAGGCCGAGAGATAGAAGGTAGGGTAACATCCGATTCTTCCAGCTGTGGTAATTTTTTCCATCGAATGTAGGAACACCCCTACTATTAACAGAATTCAGATTGTCCATCTTCTTAGAAGTAGATCCTTACAGAGGCAACCTCCCTCTGATACCACTTGAAATGCCTGGATCGGTTGTGATCACTGAGTGGGGAGGGGTGAATCAGTGATAACTTTTTCTTTTTATGAATTGTTCCCTTTGGATTATCAATTCAACCTCCGCAGCTGGTTAAATCCTAGATCTACTCTTTTAGTGGTGCAGTAATAATGAGAGCATAGAACACAGAGATTTACAAGGTTCGGTACAAAGACCTACTCCTTGCCGTGTTGGTTACACCCCCCAACACGGATTCTTCACTATGCCAAAAGATGATTACACAGTAATTGGTTATACCACCCAATTACAAGTTGGTTAAACCCCCCAACTCCACAGAATCATCTTCATCATGGCTCCACTTCACTTCTTCAAAGGTGTTGTTCGAAACTTCAAGTAGCTTCAACAGTCTTCAAAAGATCTCATTGGTCTTGCTCACCGACAAACCAATCACTTAGAATGATCAGTTCTTTTGCATTCACACACTCAAGTGTGTACTCCTCTTTTTCTCAAAGTTGGTCTTCTTCACTTGTGCACACACAAGGCTAAGCCTTGGCCTTCCACTTTGAACACCTACTGCCAGTAGAGAGTTCTTCTCTTCACTTGGCTCACACAAAGGTATGCCCTCGAGTTCTTCTCCACTTCTTCTCCATGCAAGGTTGCAAGAGTGCGGCCTCTACTGTATTCAAATGCCGCGCTAGATGCACTGGCCGCGGGCGCGCAGGTGCTACTGCCGCGCAAGCACTCGGGTGTGCAAGGTGCAACACCGCGAGGCGTGCAAGCTACTCCTGCTGCGCAAGTATGCGGGCAGAGAGAGCTCCTTCCTGTCGCGCAAGGGAGATGCACAGGGTACTTCTTCGGGGCCTCGAGTGGCTCCGGGATTCTCAGTCGCGCAAGAGGCTGCGCAGAGGTACTTCGCGTAGCTCGGATGGCTTCGCGGGACTCTCAAGTTCTCAAAGGATCAGCAAAATATTTCCAAGGGCGCTGGACCTCTCATTTTATAGGAGAGGAGTGTGAATAGATTCCGCGGGATCCAAAACATGAATGCCCGAAATCATCGGCATTTTGAAAACTTCAACGCGTTAAAAATCATCTGCATATCTTGTTTGTTATTCTCTGTCCAACGCGGGTTTCCTTCTTCTACGGTTTCCTTCACGTGCATGCGACTTAGAACGCATGCACGGACTTCTGTTTAGGATAATCTATACAAAACATAACCCATCATGGTCTCGCACCTTCGGTTGCTTCGGCCAACCTCGAATTCTCTCCTTTGTTGCATGCAGAGTCATTTTAATGCATGGACAGGTTCGGTGTGGCCAGACGAGCTCAATAGAGCCTTTTTCTTCGGCAATGGTGGCCGGGAGCTCGAATTCTGGTGCTCGGAGGGCTCTGGTTCAGCGGGGGACGTCGGGTGGCCTTCGGCTGAGCTCGAGGTTGAAGACGCCTCAGAGCCGTCGGATCCGGAGTTGAGAAGACATCGGACGGCTGGATTAGTTCGCGGCGCGCGGCAGATGAGATGAGCGGCGGAGATCAAGCGCGAGATCAGATGGATGGCTCAGATTCGCTCCGCGGCAAAAATGTTTGTCCCACATCGAAACGGCCCGCGATTTCCACGCGGTTTATCAAAGTTCCGCTGCCATAATCCCTTCGATTGAACTTCTCCCTCCACGGTGCCGCCCCGCACCATGTTCTCTCTGCGGGCGTGCTCTGCGCCCACTCTGCTCCCTGCGGGCGCGCCACTGGCGCCCACTCTCGCCATCGGGCGCGCGCTCCGGCGGCCATGCTGTGCAGGACCTGATCCCCTGCGTGGCCCGGCTTACACACGGCCGCGGCCTCTCGGGCTGGCCCCATGGGATCCCCTTGGGCGTGGTGACCTAGTCCCACATGTGCCTTGGGTTGAACCCTTAAGGCTGGATCTTGGTGGCTAATTTTTTGCTTGAATATACACTAAGTATACAAAGTACTTAAGTGTAAAATGCCAAATGCCACTTCTTCCTTCTTCATTTTTCTTCTTCATTACAATTCCTCCATCCTCCTCACATATACTCAGTACATAGAATGTGGAATTCCCGAAGGGTCTTCTTCATCAACCGAGCTCCTAAATCAAACATATTCTTCAAAGAACTTCATTGATCTAGTCAGAGAGGTCGGAACAAATTTAAATCCTCATGCACTAAGAGATAGTGCATGGTCTTCTAATCATGTTGTGACAATGTATCTCCTTGATACACATGCTTTGAACTTATGATCAGCTTAGCAATAGTCTGATTTAATGCTTCTGTAATCATCAATCTTCAAGATGTACTTAATCAGATGGCACACCATATGGCACACCATGACAAGTTATTGACAACAAATGCAATTACTTCACTTGGGCACAACACCTTTCCCATATTGTTTAAAATAATGGATGTGTAGAGATTGAGGATGTGCCCGTGGTAAATGAGTACCATTATGTTTTTACTGATGTGTTTCCAAGTATTATACCTTAGTGGGATGTTTATTTTACTATTGTCTTAGTTCTTCATGCTAATCCAATTTCAAAACCCCTTAATAGAATGGCTCAAATTGAACTTTTACATTTAAAGAAGAAATTGATGGATTTATTAGATAATGGTTTCATTCGACCTAGCACATCACCATGGGGTGCTCCGGTATTTTTTTTTCTTGAAATAAAGATAGTTAAATGAGAATTTTCATTTATTATAGACAATTTAATAACATCATTGTTAAGAAAAAGTATCATTTTCCTCATATCGATGATTTCTTTTATCAGATCCATGGAGCTTAGTATTTTTCGAAGATTTAATTGATATTATGGTACCAACAGTTGAAAGGGAAACAGTCATTCCGAAGTCCGTGTTTCATACTAGATATGGCCATTAGGAATTTATCGTTATGACTTTTGGGTTAACCAATGAACCTACTATATTAATGGATTTTATGAATAGAATTTTCCATGATTTCTTGGATAATTTTGTGGTATTGTTCATTGATGATATTTTTGGTTTATTATAAAATTAATTAAGAGTATTAAAGTCATTTAACTATCATTTTGAAAACCATTAATGAAAAGAAACTTTATGGGAAAATCAGAATGTGTGAGATTTGGTTATAATAAATTTCTTTCCTTGGTCACATTGATTCAAAAAATGGAATAACAGTTGATCCTGCTAAAACAAAAGTTGTTGAAGAATTCCCAAGAACCACCAATATAACCGAGATCCATATTTTTCATGGATTGACAGGTTATTACTAGAGTACTGTTGAAAATTTTGTATGGTTATCTAGTCCATTTACTAAGTTAACTCGAAAAGGTGTTATGTTCGTTTGGACAAAACAATGTGATGATTTTTTTCATGAATTGAAAAGAATATTGGTGAATGCTCCATTTTTTTACAACCATCCAGAAATGGTGAGTTTTTTATTTACACTGATGCTTCATTGAAAGGACTTGGATGTGTTCTTATGCCGAATGATCATGTAATTGATTATACTTCATGTTAGTTGAAACTTAATTAGATAAATTACCCTATACATGATTTTGAATTTTGTATTTTTGTTTTTTGATTTAAAAATTTGGGGGCATCATTTGGGTGGAGTAAAATTTGAAATATATACTGACCACAAAATATTAATGTATATACTCACTATGAAAGAATTGAACATGAGATAGAGGTGATGGATGGAATTAATCAAGGATTATGATTTCACAATCCATTACCATCCAGGAAAAGAAAATAAAGTGACTGATACATTGAGTCGAAAAATTAATCTCTCACTAACCATGCTACTTTTGGAACGAGATCCTGCGGTTTTTGATTTGATGAACATTGTCATAGAATTTGTTGGTGTAGGAAATTATTCTATTTTGTTTTAGGTGTCACTGAAATCATCTCTATTAGACAGAATAAAGAAAGTGCAAGAAGAAGACAGCGAGTTGCAGAAAAAGGTAGAATTGTTTAACAATGGTATGTTTCCAGATTTTAACGTTGATAATGATTGTGTTTTGATGTTTGGGAAGATATTATGTATGCCTTTTCATTCACACTTGTAGAATGATTTGTCATGTGAAGATCATATTTCTCCATTTTCAGTTCATCCTTGTAGTACTAAGATGTACAAAGATATTTGGAAGTATTACTGGTGGGATGGAATGAAAAGAGAAATTTCTAACTTTACTATGAAGTGTTTGACTTGACAGTAGGTTAAAGTAGATATGAAATTAATGAAAGGGATTCTTCAGTTTTTACTAGATCCCGAGTGGAAATTGGATAATATATTCCTGGACTTTGTTTTGGGATTTCTGAAGACATCTCGAGGTAATAATGCTATCTATGTTATAGTTTATTGATTGACTAAATATACTCATTTCCTTCCAATTTGAGATACTTTATCTCTTGGTCAACATGCTCGGTTGTATGTTAAAGAGGTACTCAGGTTTCATGGAATCCCCCTCTTCATTTTATCTGATGTTGATCTAAGGTTTTCTTCTATCATTTGGAATGGGCTTCAAAAGTCATTGGGTACTGAGTTAAATTTGAATATAGATTTTCATCGACAATCAGATGGGCTGTCAAAACGAACCATTCATACCATGAAGGATATGCTAAGTTCATGTTCACTATATTATCAGAGAAGTTGGGACCAACATATTTGTTTGGTTTAATTTTCGTATAATAACAGTTTTCATTATAGTATACAGAAGTATCTATTTGAAGAATTATATGGAAATTGTTGTCGAACTCCAGCTTTTTGTAATGAAGTATGTGAATGTAAGCTGATAGGATCAAAATTGGTAGATGTGATGACAGAGAAATTTCAGTTGATTCAGAAGCACATGGGAATAGCTCAGAGGAGACAAAAAGTTATACAGATAAGCAAAGGGAGTATTTTTCATTTGAGGTCGGCGATCATGTATTTCTCAAAGATTCATTGTGGAAAAGATTGATGTGTTTTGGTAAGAAGGGAAATTTGAGTCAGAGGTTCATTGGACCTTATGATATCTAGGAGAAAGTTAGATTAGTTTTGTATAGAGTGGATTTACCTCTGTGTTTATCCCAAGTACACAATGTTTTTCATGTTTCGATGTTTAGAAGGAATATGCCAAATCTATCTCATGTTTTGAGACATGAGGTAGATCAGTTGTAAGAGAATCACTCTTATGAAGAACAACCAGTCGAGATTCATGATCGTAGAGAGAATGTGTTGCAAAATAATGTAATCCACTAGCTAAAGGTTTTGTGGAAAAACCATATTGTTGAAGAGGAAACATGGGAATCTGAAAATGTTATGAGGGATAAATACCCCCACTTATTTGATAAGTGAATAAAAATTTTGATGATGCAACTTCCAAAATGGGCGAAGGATGTAACATCCCAGGTAAATAAAGAATAATACATGTTAAAATTGATTAATATTTATGAATTAAATATTAATTTTACTTTAAAAGGGTTGTTGTGTTCGATAGCGTACCCAATACGCAACAACATGTTTCTCTGAAATCATACGTTGCACACTAATAATATATTATTATTATTTTAAATGAATGTTTACTCCTAGACGTTGTATTGGCGGTAATGAACAAAACTAACCAATATATGATTATACATTTTTTTAAATGTATTTACTTTTATCCAATAAAAGTTAGAGGATTAAAATGTTAATGAATCTAATTTTAAGAATAATTTACATTAAAAGGTCAATTTACATCCTTTTAATGGATAAAATTCCTTAAATATAGTTTGGGTCACTTTAATACATTTTATTTTACCAAATAAAATCCATATTTATAATGGGGGCATCAAAACGTTTTTGTGTAAATTTTTGGAATTTTTCCGATAAAGTTTATTTTATTAATGAATAGTAAAAAATATTGTATTTTAATTCAAAAGATCGTTTTAATTTAATTTATTTATATGGATAGGTTATCATTTTAATTGGTTTTATTGTGTAATTATAATATATTTATACTATTTATTCTAATGTTGGTCATTAGAATTAATTTCACATAGAATTTGGACATAAATAAGTGTCAATCTTTTGATAGTTACTGTTCCTTAAAAACACGTTATTTGTTTTAACAATTGAAATTAATTTTAAATTAATTAATGAAAATTATATTTTTAGAATTTATTAAAATAGGCATCATTTTGGAATTTCTAATATAAAATAGTGCTTGGGCTGAATTGTTTGTATTTTTCTGAAAAACATCAATTTATGATGAATAGTGAAATGACTTAGTAGTAGATAAACAAACTGAATTAATCATTTACATGAAATTTTACTACTTCTATGTTTTAAATTTTGAAAATCCGACAAACATGGTTTTTATTATTATGTAATATGAGGTTCAATAAGATGATTTTTTTGGTGATTTGTAACTGTTGTCTTTTATTTGCCGCGGTAAAAGGTAAATTGGTTAATTCAAAGTAAAAAGCATATTATAAAAATTTCAAATTACATTAAAACTTTTCTTAACATTATGGGATGAGTAATGGATGACCATGGGCTTTTTGCGACGATTTTGGGACCCCATAGAGCCACTTATGAATGATAATTCCATTTTAGATTAATTAATTTAATGTAAAGACAAAAATGGAATAAACAAATATCTCATTCTAAATTAATTTTTACATGGTGATATATAAGTTATCATTTACACTATAAATATTATTTGGAAATCTAAAAAGATTTTGTACATCATGTTATTTTTTTATAGTTTTTAGACATAGAATAAATTAAATTATTCATGACACAATAATGATGAAGTGTTTACCTCATTAATAAATAATTGAAATAAATAAGATTTTAAATATTAAAATGACATCCAAAATCCATCCAATTATTATTGCCTAATTTTATTTCTACCATGAGTCATATTATCTTCTACCCTAATGATTTTGGGACATTTAAAACCCGAATATCATTATATAATAAAATAATATTTTCACACATTCTTAATGAGCCCCTCCTCCCGCTTATAAAAGGAGACCATTTCTAACCAATTCCTCACACCTCTCAAGCCTTTTGGTTCATCTAAACTCTACCCAATTAATATCCATACATCCCTCTCTTCCACTTATAATCCTTACCTTGGGCAGAGGTCACTTCGACAAACCATTTTTGATCAAACGAAATGGAGTTACCCAAATTAATGGTAATGATTTTTCTTAACTTCATTTCTTTTATTTTACTTCTCTAACCCATAAACAGTTTTTATGCCCTTATTTTATGAAAATATGGTATCCTAAATTTACTAGGATGTTTTTATGATAATTATTCGAAAAAAAACATACACACACCTTTATTTAATGGGTGAAGAACATACTATTTCTATGGATGGAAAACTATCGCCTCACAAAACGATGAGTGTTCGACTATCTCATACCGCATATCTTGGTGACCATTAAGATAGAACTATATTTATATACGATATATATTATTTTTATTTTTTCTTTATGTTTATATATTTTTCTTTTATATCATACCTTTATGGTTTCCATTACGAGTAAACACGATAATTTCATTTGAGGAAGTGCGGACTACCACCCCCTCAAAGTGATATGACTCATTAATTCCATATGTGGGACATATAAAGGATGATGTTAATGATATTATATATGATATTATACAATAATTATAAAATATCTACGTATCATTATGTTTTAATTAAAATATGAAATAGAAATGAAAGTAGCGTTCATGCGTACATACGGCTTACCGTCTCCATGAACGGTGCATTTCATTTGTTACTTCCAAATGTTATGTACAATTATAAATAGTTTTATATACTGGATATATGTGATATATATCATATCTTAATCATGAATATCATTCTGGATATAATGGACTATTGACCACATATAGAAATTGTAAATATAATTTGTTCATTTTTTACTCAAGTACCATATGTTGACATAACAGACGTTATTAACTAAAATGATTACATAATATTTATAACATGGTAATAATTGATATTAAAGGAATAATAAACTTGAAAAGGTTCTTAATAAAGTATTAATTAACATTAGTTTATTATTTTGGATATTAAAGAGTGATCGAGTCAAGTCAGACATGAGGTAATGGAATTTGTCTCAATCTCTTTTTATTGAGGCATATTTTTACCTAATACATGACATTATTTTATCTGATGCATAAAAACAATTGTCTTTTCATTTCATTCAACGAGAATCTTTTTATTTGAAAAATTTTACTAAAAAAAATGGATTGTTTTTTTAGCGTTAGAGGTGATAACGTCCTTTTTCCACCTCTGTGAGTATTATTTGATCTTTGGCTTCCTTAACAAGTCATGGTACTTTTTTTTAAAAGGAAAATAAATAACATATAATTTTTACGTATTTTGGTATATAAAATGTGTATTATAATGGATTTATTATGTCAATATATTTTAATGATACATCGTATCTTTATTTTATGTTTTTTTGATGTGTTATGAATATGTTATGGCTCTTGGACATTTTATACATATACTGGTGGTTCCGTGATAAACCTAGGGCGGGTGAGACTGAGATAACACTCCTATGCATTGGGTAACGTGATGGAGGTAAACGTGGATGTTTCTCCTAAGAGTTTTAGATAATATACTATGATGGGTATTCCAATGTGACTCCACAAGTATCTGTGATAGATACAATGTAAGTAAGTTATGGATGCCACACGTTACATTTATGATTTATGATTTCTATTTGTCATTCATAAATATTATTATTTCGTGAGGTATGTAAAAGAGTTTATGTGCGGTATGGATTTATGAACTAATTTTTTCATTCTTTTTTTGTAACACTTACTAATACTGTTATGCTCATATCATGTTTTGTAATGTTTTTCACAGGACTTAATAATGAATTGGGTCAAGGATGGGATCAAGGAAAAGTCATCCTATCAAAAACATGGAACTAGACATGACTCATTTTTTCAAGAGTTTTTGTTTTCTGAAAAAAATGGAAATAGAGTAGAAGTGTCTACATTGTAATCTTTTGATATGTAATATTTATGTCGTAATTCTCTAAAACACTAAACCTAAAAATATCCTCAATGTAAATTATTCGTTTAATTCAATATAAAGTAATATTTTAAGGCAGGGTCTTTATAGTTATGGGTCTATGTATTCCTTCATATAACAATTGTTTTTTATAACTACCCAAATACCACCACAATTCTTGCAAGAATGGAAGACTATGAAAATGAAAAATGGGTAATTATTGAATCACATGTATTTAACTACCCCTGTCAATCTTATTGGATAGAACTTCACATAAAACCTTATCATACATCCCTTAGTTAAATTTTTTTCAATTCTAGTTATGTATTGGCTTCTCATTATAAAGCTAACATAAAACACTACAATAAAAACATCAATATCTGTTTAAAAAATAAACAGAAGATTATGTTCATGTTAAAATAGTAATAATAATATTATTTAACATCATATTCTAATGCTTGAGTATTATTTCCATATGATAAATTATATATATCTCAAATGATTTGGTCTAATGAAAGTATTATTCTCAGAGATATCCCTATTGTGAGGGAATATAATAATTTGTTCCTCGAAAAATTTCTAACCTTCGTCCAATATGATTGGTCAAATATACGATTGAGAATATAACAAGGGAATTTATAATATCCATGTCTCTATTATGTATTTTTATTGTGGAACGTTAGTAACTATAGAAAAAACTATAGTATAATCTGGATATTGGATTTATAGGAACTAGTGATTCAGTATGGGGAGTACCAATCAACTTCATCATGGACAAACAAGGGTAAATGCACCTCTACATTGATTATTGCAGTCTCCTCAAGTTCACAATAAATTAAACATATCATTTTCTATATATTGAAGTCCTGATTGATCGAATATATAGATACTGGTACTTATATTTGTTTTATCATTGGTTGCAATATTATCATGTGATGGGGACAATGTGTGATACCCTCAATACTACATTTTGTTCAATTTATGATCACAATGAGTTCATAGTGATTCCTTTTTGTCTCCCTAATTCTTTAAGTAATCCTCATTGAATTGATTAACATAATCATTAGATATTATCTTGGAACAGTCATGGGATAAATTATAGAATAAATTCAAATATACTCCAATAGAAAAAAAGAGCATGATGATCATTTGAACACTATTTTATAGTCCTTATGAAAGGATAAGCATTATTTCAAGTAAATGAAATGTTATTTCTATTTGAAGGAAGGATCATTCAGGCACAATATCATCCCAAGAAATTGGGTATATATGTATCCATCAATGATATAAGAAATCAAATGATGTGTGAATCCATCATCAGTGATATATATCAGTAGTTTCCATAGGATATATGTGTATTCACAATAATTGGTGAGAAATTTTTCATGATTTTCATATCAATAAATCTTGATTTCTCGAATGAAATTCCGGTTTTTGTGGAAAGATGAATGTGATGAACAATTCATAGAGTTGAAAATTAATCTTTTCATTGCTCATGTGATCACACCACTCAAACTTTTTGATCCATTCATTGTATTCATTGATGCTATAAATAGTGGATTATGATTTTTGTTGATGAAAAATGACTATGTCATTTCTTATGAAACAAGTATTTTGAATATTAATGAGAAATATTTACCCAAATATTATCTTGTGTTCGCAGTAGTGATCTTTTCATTTAAAATTTGGCATCATTTTCTCATTGGGGAGAAGTTTAAAATATATATGGTTCCTAAGAAAATAGAAACTATTAGGCATGGAAAATACACTAAGTATAATGTTAATAAAGAATGAATTGAGAGATGTGTTTCAATAATTTGTGTTCCATAAAATCTACATGTTATGAAAGAACTATTTGATATTCCACATAGATATACTTTATCTATTTACCCAAGAAATAAAATTTTGTATCAAGATCTCTGAGATCACTATTGGTGGGATAATATTTATTTGGAGATCACTAATTATACCTCAATTTTCCTGATATGTCAGCAAGTGAAGGCTGAATGATAGAAGTCTAAGGGGATGAGGCAAACATTACCCATACCAACATGGAAATGGGAAAATGTCCTAATATACTTTGTCATGATAAAGTTGAAGACATATAATGAAATCAATTTTTTTCCGGTTGCTGTGGTTCATGTTGAAAAAATTGGATAGTTCATTGTGATTCAGGAAGATTTATCACAATATAAACTAGAGCAGATAAAGATAATATATGTGGTGAGGTTTCATGGAGTACCACAATGAATTATGTTTTATCGATATCAAATATTGACATATATGTTTTGGAAAAGTATACAACATTCTATGAACACTGAAGTGATATCTAGTATATAATATCACCCTCAAACTAATGGTAAATTTGAGTAGACTATCCAAAAATTGAAAAATGTTTTAGAGAATTGTCAATTGGATTCAATGGAGGATGAGACAAAAATCATCATATGTCTGATGCCTCATACATCAATAGTTTACTTGTAAACATCGAAATGGGTCCCTATGAATCCTTCTATGTGAATTGGTGAGGAAAAATAGAATATTTGAATGATGTTGGGAAATAAAAAATTATATGTCCTGAAATTGATGAATAAATTGTAGTGAATGTAAAGTATGTTAAGCAGGACACCAATGCTACAAAGAGTTGAAAGAAGATCCATGTTCACAATCATCTGTGAATCCTAGAGTTTAATGTTAGAGACTTGGTATTCCTCTGCATATCTCTATGGTGTAATGTAATCATAATTATGAATAAGGTAAATCTTATTCTAAGGTGAATCATACCTTTTTATATCCTTGATTGCATCTGAGCTATGGATTACAAACTAGAAATCCTAGTAAAATTATCTCAATTACATGATGCTTTCCATGTATCCATATTAAAAATCATCATACAAGACACCTCATATGTACTCAATCCATAGGTGTAACCACTAGAGAATGACCGTTCTTATCAACTGAAATATTGGACGATCATAGATTATAGAGAAAATGTTCTACAAAATAATAAAATTCCCCTTGTAAAAGTGTTTTAGAGAAACAACATGTTTAAAGAATAAATGTTGGTACCTGAGGAGGTGATGATGCTAAGTCACCCTGATCTATTTTAATGTGGGGAATTAATATTTCAAGTGTGAATTTTCTAAAGGTGGAATAATATAATGAACTGAACACTTATGAATAAAATTCTACTTTTTGATTTATTTAAAATATTTATGGTTATATAATACATATAGACTTATTTTTTTACTGTAACTAGTTGGATTTTAATGACTATTATATTTCATTAACATTGATAATATAGATGTTGAATAGTGTTCATAAAATTACAAAAAATATAAGCTTTTAACAAATCCAATTCACGCTAATAAAGGAGTTTAAGGCCTCAACTAGTAGTATAAAACCCAAAAAATCCAATTTATTGGGGGCATTTAAGGAATATAAAATTTCTAGACTTTTTTCGACACCATGAAAAATTTATGATCCAAATACATAATCATGTGTGAATCCATTTATGAAAGAAGTTTATTCTCATCATGATCAATACCCAACACGTGTTCACCAAACCACTACTTGAAATCCCCAACATTGTACACATATCCTTAATTGAATATACTATAGTATTAATGGGAAATGTATCATGTCCATAGAGAAAAGAATATGTAGATTATTTTTTATAAATTAATTGAAATATTTTCATACTATATGTGATGAACTATAATTTTTTTATCTTGATTCAATAAAACCCAAATTTTATTTTTGGTTAATATTTAAATTCAACTATAATATCTATAAATTAATTGATTTTTAAATAAATATTATTTTAATAATATATAATTATTACAATAAAATATTAAATATAAATGAACATTTAATTTTTATGATGCCAATAATAATTTTTCTAAGGGTCCAAAAAAATTATTGATAAAAACCCATCATTTTCATTAAATGGTGATTTTTTAAAAGTAAAATTTCATATATTTTTTAACATATTTAAGTTAATTGAATATTTTTTTTTGGAATCATGACATCAAAACTATCCAACAATTAATTTTTCATATTTTTCATATAATATCAAATTTTCAGATAAATATTAAATACCGTATAAATAACATAATTCAGTCCCATTTTTTAAAAACATTTGAAAAACCCATGGGAAAAATTTTGGTTAGCATAATTTATTATGTAGTGTCCAAAACAAATATAATAAATAAATCACCCACTCTTCCTAAATAACCCCACCCAAGCTCCCATTTATCTTTACTAAAAATCTTTGGACCATGTCCAACATCTTCCCTAAAATAACTAGAACCCTCGAATGGAAGCCATATGATGTCAAGAATCCCCTCTCAATACTTTGGATTCACACATTCATGTACCAGGATTTCCAATCATCCATTCAAATTTGAGAAAATTTATTGAAATTATTTCAGGAAATATTGAATGGTTATATTGTATTACAATTATTATTATCCCCTAACATTAAATTATATTTTTTTTGAACTATCAATAATTTATCCTCTCCCATTTATACCTTTAACAATGTAGTTACTATTCGAAAATTCCACAAGGGAACCTCACCGTATCTAATTTGATCATGTTTCTTTATCAACATATGAATTTTATTTCCATTTCCTAATATTGGGGAATTTATTTACATTTCCCTATGAATATACATTGTATTTTTAATGGATGAGTGTACCCTCTCTCTCTTATAAACCAATTTTATGAACTTTTCTTTAATAACATTAGGTGTAAAAATTTATATATGATTTTCTATAGAAAAATAATTGGGTAGTGAATAACATATCCATTTTTTCTATCAATTGTATTTAGCTTCATAGATATATACTTAATGATTGGGGAAATACATATATTAATTCTACATTTTATTATTTAAGAATAAATAATGATATTAAATAAATCTATGTTTATTGATCTATGTAGAAAGCATAATCATATGAATAAAACTTTATTATGGGAATGACCGTATAATAATTCAATGAATTTGGTAATGTTTATTATTATGATACTTAATTTTGGGATTGCAGTGTAACTAATTCATGTATGGGACTTTTTCCACCATGAATAACTGGTGGATTTATCCTTGAATTTTGATTATGATGTAGTGGATTTTGTTGTTCCACCATTTTCCATGTTATTATTATCATGATATATCATGGATTGTTATTCATGATTGTTTTCATCCACATTTCTATATGTATATTCAATCATGTGTCATCACATTCGGGTTATTCCTTTCTTATTAACTTAATAGGATTTATATCTCAACCATTTCTTATGATTTTCTTAAGATTGCCGATGGATTTTTTAGTTTTACAGAATAATATGAACATGATATGGAATATTTCAATAAAAACAATGTATTTATTGTTTTAATATTATATGTATGTTAGAAAATTATAAAAGGAAAAATACATATCTTTATTTTGGGTTGTATTAAATGTTATTTTATTTAACAGGAAAAATATTATTTTTCAATAAATATAAGGGTTTCTATAACTCAAAAATCATATATAGAGTTTTGAAATTTGATATCAATATTTTCTGTTGATCTAAGGATAATATATTACAGTGGAGATATCCCTCTAGTTCTCATCAAGTTTCCCCATGTGTTTTTATATTAGTCATTAGGATTTTGAATATTAAGGGATTTTTATTCTTCTATTGATGGTTTATATAGTTCTAAATCATTTTTTATTCCCTCTTACTTCAGAGAATGAACTCAAAATAAAGTAATAAAGACTCATTTGAATGATATTGTATATAAAGTCTATATTTGCTTGAGTGTGTCACTGGGGTGGAGTCAATCCTCTTTATAAAGGAGACTAATGTTACTCTTTGAAATTGTTTGGATTAGAGAAAAATATTGAGTTATGGTAATGAAAATTATTCTATTCCATGGACTGATGATATGATTTCTAGTTGAATGGAGTGGTGTGATTATCAATGGTTGACTTTTGATATAGTTGTCATTTGTTTAGGGAAAAAATATGACATTTTGAGAACCACCATTAATGGTAGGTATAACCATAATGGCTACATTTTTATTCCATGTTTCTCAGAAATTGTCCTTAAATGTTTAGGGAATTAATGAACAACATTCTCCTTGAGTACATTGAGAACATTTTGGTGGTAGTTTTATGAAATAGCGGTTTAAAAAATGTAAGAGGAGGAATATATTCATTATCTAATAATAGTTTTGGAATTGGGAGAAATAACTAACATTATTTATATCCATAGAGGTGTGATTAAATGACATAGTAAGAAAATTTCTAGTGATACATGGTATCATAACATGGTATATTAGGTTTTCCTAAGAATATGAAAGCTCTTATTAAATGAAAAACACTACAAAGTGTTTTCAATATTCAAATATTCTTGGGTTTAGCAATGTATGATCTAGGGATTTTTAAGGACTAATAAATATTTCATTCTTTAATATATGCTCCTAAAAATTTTGAGTAGATATTTCATTGAATGTAAAATTTCAAAATTCATTTGCTGAGCTGAAACTACTTTTTAATAAAACACTAGTGTTGTATCTTTAAGAGGTTTTCCATGACTATGTGGTCTCATATTATGCATCAGTTATAGGATTGCGCTATTTTCATATGTAGTGTGATCGTGTTGTTTCTTATTTATCTAATACCCTTATGACACACGAGAAGTATTGCCAAATCTATGAACATCAAAATTTAGCTATGATGCACACATTTTAGAGATGGAGGCGTTTCCTTTATGGAAAAAATTTACTATTTTTTCAGACCACAATAGCTTTAGTTGTATCTTCTCAAAAATTGATTCAATATACAAAAAGTGAATTGGGTGAAATACTTGTAAAATTTTGATTTCCACAACACTAATAACCTATATAAAGGGAAAGTCATTATGGATATATTTACTTGGAATCATCTGACCTAATTAGTGAAAGATTATTCTAATGAGCGTCAATTGATGTTTTTATGCATATTAGAGACTTGGAATCAAGGATCTAGTATTCCATGGATAGTGATCAGTTGACGACCAATCTACTCAAAATGTTACATTGGTAATATTATATTGATGTTGAGTTTATTAGCATAAGAGGAATTATTTATGTGTGGGGGGCTACAATAGACAAGTCATTCTCCACTGTTGGAAATATCTAATTTAAGAATTAATTTTTTATTCAATTTGAGGTATGTAATTCTTTGATGGGGGATTTCCATAACTACTTGTTGGATGTGAACCTAGGAACCTAGAAGAAGTTTTATGAAATCCAGTATATATTTTGGTGGTAATGTTTGAGATAGGAAAAAACTGATTTTGTCTGTATTTTTATATGTTGTAGTAGGTTAATGTCGATCTCCAAATAACCGTAAGTCTTATTAATCATCATCCTATTCTAACATGTAAGTGGGATGAAATATCTAATGAAATTTTCATTGGGTTTCCAGGTACCTAGTAAAAGAAGAATGTGATATGGTTTTTGATCGATCAACATACTAAATTGGCTCACTTAATACCCATTCTTAACAGAAAGAAATCATCGTAGTTAGAAAATATCTATGTGAAATTGACAGAAAATTTTCATGGAAATACATCTACCATAGATTCTAATATAGATCCTCGGTTTTATTCTCATTTCGGGAATGGAATTTAGAAGGCACATTGATTTTTGGTTTGATTGATTAGTGAGTACCATCCATAGTTATATGTATATAAATAATGTGCGATAAAAATTCCTAAGTATATTCTATATTTATGAGTTCTCCAAAAAGGTGTATCATGGGATGAACATCTTTGGCTGGCATAATTGTTTATAACAATTATTACCATTTTGTGATTATAGTAGCTCTTTTTTTGGCCCTATACAGTTGTATGTCAAATCAATAATGTTTAGGTCAGATATTGGTTAATGTTCCTTTCTTTTACCAATCTTTGATCAACATATGACAATAAATATGAATTAGAGTAATCAGAAAATGATTATGGAACAAAGTCAGTGAAATTAATATGATGATTTCCACCACAAAAAGTTGGATTTTTCATATGGAGACTAGGGTTTCTTAAGAGATTCACCTCTTTTGGGTCATCCACGACCAGAGAAATTGGAAAATCTAGCTCACCATTTTTTGGACATTTTTAGTTTGAGGATAAGGTGGCTAAATTTTCATAGCATTTAGAACTCCCACCACATCTTCCCATGATACATAACATGTAACATGTATCTCAACTACACAAGTACATATCTAATCAATTTATTATTCTAATCTGGAGTGATCTTGATGTCAAACTAGATTTATCAATGACTTAACAATATGTCATATAGATGACTTTGAAAACATGTTAATTCATAAGAATACAATACCTTTCGATCATGTGATATTGTAGCCTATTTATGAGTATAAAGAAACATTGGAAAGTGTGGCACTGATGATAGAGGAAAGGCCACATCTATTTTGAAGGGAATAATATAAACATGCCTTCCAAGAATAGATATTTTCTATGGTAGGTAATTTAAAAAATCATGTCACTATTATTATGTATTATAAGACCCATCTTCTAATATTTTTTTTGTGGGTTTTGTTTTGGGATGTTTTCTGTGAAATAACTGTCATATTGGAATTTTTCTACATTGTACACGGTTGGGGAATGGTTTTCCTAAACGATGTTCCCAATTAGTGAATACTATGCAATCTGAGGTAGTGAGGTTTTGGACAGTTGGTGCAGTGTTTGACATGACATGCACCCAATATAGGGAAATCACAGAACCCATTAAAATGGGATCATAACTAGGGCACATAGATTCTCTAAACTATGAATCTAATCTTGTCTTACAGTGTGTACAACATTTTCTAATCCAAAATTATGTTATATGACCCTAAAATCTCTCTATTAGTAGATTCGCGGACCATTACGCCCCTCATTCAGTTTCATATTCGTTGGAGGATCCAAATTCATTTTCCACACATTCACCACTCCATAAGTGAATTGAATCTACAATACTAATGTTCAATCTTCTTGTAATATGTTACCTATTATAGTTATATATCATTCCCTCTCTATTGTTTCCTCCATATGGGGTTTTAAACCATTTTGATGATGGTAGTACGTAATAAAATTTGTCTTTGATATTGGATCAAAGGGTTATTCATGAATATCATTTCATCATTCTCTTTATTCAAATCCATGTTATGGTTTGGATTTTTGATATCCCATGATCCTAATGTTGGTGGTTCCATTATGATATAAAAATGTTACTAACCATAAATAGCCTCATATTAATTCAATTACTAGAAATTTATTTCAATTAGTTTATTACAAAATAAATTCAACTGAACTAGGGGTCTAGAAATTGAAATTCGATATTTTAGAATGAAAATTTTAAAATCTTTCAATACCATTGATCTTGGGTGTAATTTTGATATTTATATAATTTTATGAAATTTATATAGTTGTGTTAATTTTTTGACTTTAATTTGATGGAATTTATTTCAAAATTTAATTTTAAAAAATTGTACTAATGATTTTGACATAAATCTATTGGTTTTATCTTATTAAAATGAATATTTTGATTAAAACATAGTTTTTGTTTTTAAATGGATATTTTAATTATTTTAAATAGTTAATGTGATGATGTTTTTATAGGTGTTTAGAAATAAATTTATAATATTATTTCATTATTAGATCACATGAAAGGCTTTTGTAGCTATTTAGTTATTTATATAGAAATATATTATATATATAACTAACATAAAATCTGAAATAATATCATCCCCGATGGGTTAGTGATGAGATCTATATGGTCATTATTGAGGGTAATATGTGTACACATAAGGTTGTGTTAACAATTTAAGTGTGTTGAGTCCCTTATCTTATTAATATCTTAAATTTTGGAATATTCACTTGTTTTATTTTTTATTTTAAATTAATATATTTCATTATTTTATATTGTTTAACTTAACTTATAAAGTTCTATAATCTATTTTATATTAAAAAAATTGAATCCCTTTGTTTAAATTATTTACATCATTTTAAATGTAATCGATTTTCTGTCTAAATGTTATATTTGAATTCTAATTTTTTAATTTAAAATCTAATTCTTGTTTTGTTATATTTACTGTCTCATCTATTATGGAATCCGTATTGAGACCGAATAGGGATTTCCACTCACACACTACCAATTATTTCTTGTGATTGATGATTATCTTCTTCTTGGTTTGAGAAATTGTAAATCATCCCTTGGAGTTAGTAATAGAATATTATATTTTGGCTTTGTGAGTTTCATCTTTTGGGGCTTGTGAATTTATTTTTTTCTAGAAAATTGTTATTGTACAATGGTTGTCATGCGAATTTGACTTCTGGTTCACATCTCCTTGGAGATTTTCTCTTTTATGCATACGTACATGTTAATGTTTAATTCATTGTGATTGTGGAGATGTTGTTCCAAATTTCATATTGTATGATTCAAATTTAATGTTTATAACCAATGGAGATTGTGAACGCCCATCGAGCTATGTCAGTATCAGCTCAATTATTTGGTTACCTGGGTACCCAGGCAACATCTTGTCTACCACACAAATAAAACCAATTTCAATCTACCAATATTTATTATGAAAGACAACATATTAATCCCATTGATATTGCACCAAATCTGTATAGAACAATACATCCATCCTGGAGGATATGAATTTTTTTATTAAAAATCCAAAAATAAACTGTCTACCTATAATGCTTCCCCAAGAATTCTTCTCAACCATTCTATGGAAAGGAAATTGAACTGGATGGTCCTGGAAAAAATTAATACCATTCAATAAGTGAAAAATGAAAACCATTCACATTATTTATTTTGGTTATAACCATCAACTATGTGTTAAAACACATTTCTACGACATAAAGGTTCATTATATTTTTTATTATCAAAATTACCAATATTATTTCAAAACATAATATAAATATCACATATAAAATTTTCTAAATATGATTCAATTTATTGAACAGACATATAAAACTTAATTTGAAAAAGGTACTATGATAAATAATGTGATGATCAAGCCCATGTAAAGGGGTAAAACAAAATCATTAAGGCATATATTAGAAAACAACTAATTATAATCAAATGGGATAAATTTTTAGTAGTGTGAATAAAGGACTAATAAATTAATATTACAGAATTATAATAATTTAAAATAAAAAAACAATTTTTTAAATGTAATCCTAATTATAATATATCCATGAATGATATAAAAATTGAAAATAAAAATAATAGGGTTATAAATAATAGATCTCAAAAGAATTGAATGCATCATGTAGTAGTATAAAACAACAACTTTGATGCCTTTTTCGAAAACCGTCTAAATAATGATTAATGTCCCGCCTATTACCCTATGATAATTTGATGAAAGAGTCATACTAAATCATTGAGGTGATATATAATTGAATTCCCAATTAATCAAACAATCTATCCATTTAATTCATCCTAAATATATATATTTATAAAAAATATTACCTTAGAGTCATCTTATGTGGGAATAACTAGGTGGTTGATAAATAACCAAATTGAATTAAAAAATATATTTCATTTCGACATATTCCTGTGATATTATAATTTTATAGCACTTAAGATGGGTATCATAAAATCCAAATAAAAATATATATGGTATTAATTGAAAATAATAATATATTGGCTTATGATCTATTGAATAGTTTTATACAGTTAGTTTAATGTTATTTCTATCTAAGAGAATAACCATAAATTCTAGAAGGAAAAATATTTCATTCACATATTACTAATAAATGAAATATAACTTATATTTATTAAATATTACAATGCTATCAAATGGTATTATTTTCTTACTAAACATCATTCAATCGTTTGATTTAGTTGTTTGGTATCCATAATGTTGTGATCTGGTAATCAATCATGTTAAAAAATGGTAATACAAAAGTATTTAAAAATGATTAGCTACTCATATTATATATAAAAAATTTTATCGTCTACTTTAAATGAGCATATATATGATAAATTTGTTATTTCATTTTTTCGAGCATTTTTTATAAGAAGAGTAACCCTCATATTCCTAAAATTAGAACTTAATCGTCATGTATATAGAACGTATTTGTAGGGTGAGACAATGAAAGAGGGGAAAATGGTACTATTATTCAACTGGTCATATGAAGATGTTTTGCAAGAAAGGCCATATAAATGAAGTTTTAAAATAAAATAGATATAATTTATATATTAAAAACCTATAAAGGCATTATTATTTCCAAAATATTTTTAATATATTATGTCATAAATTATGGAGTGTTATTTAAGTCATTATTTTTACATGAGAATGATTATAACAAGGTTATGGGTATATGAAATTATAAATTTTGAATTAACTATATCTTGAAATCATTAGATTAAAATATACAATTTTAATTGAAATATATGATATGGAAGCTAGAATAGGTTTAAAAATTTTAAAAATATAAAATTTTTTGGGATGAATATAAAACATCAAATTTTTAGTAATATTTTTTTATAAAATTTTTCTGAAATGATAATTTGTAACATCCCGACCCGGCTCACCACTAAACCGGTTGTAGGACCAGTCGCCACATGACCTCATGTGCATCTCCCCGTACGGTAGAGGCTGCCAACTAGTAGTGAGGGTCTATAGATATTTAGTGGGGAGAAAATGTCATAATATTAGTGTTCAATATTATACATTGAAAATAAATAGAGGGTGCATTTGAAAATAAGATGAAGCAGTGGAAGGAAGATTTTATAAATATTATACTAAACCAAAGTCCAACACAAATTATACAGCAGATGCATGCATGACATGATAATGATACAAAAATAGAAAATAGTTAACAAAAAATCATTCTTTACATTCCTATATAGAAATAAATAAACAGTTCCTCAAATTCCTAAGGGAGATCTCCTCGATTATCCCGAGATACCACTCATTCCATTACTCATCTGTCACATGTAAATTCAAACAACACAATCCTTATACCAAATAGAGTATACTCGGGTACCTCAGTGCAATGGTGGAATGAGTAGGTTTTGAGAAATAAATATTAGTAGGCCATGACAACTAGTGTCAAATCCAAATTTAGACATTTAATAAATAATTTCAACTGTGTGAAAGAATGCATAAATTAAGTTAGTACAAAGAAACTTTATACCCAGTTCTCTACTTCGTCTCTCTTCTAGTGTCTGAACCTGCATTATACATTTTTCATGAATACAAAACCATCTTAACACAATAATTTTCATTTATCTATTATTAAAACATAATTTAATTATGTAAATATTGAGATTTGGTTTAAGCTCGACATTTCCCATATAAGTCACTCAATAAAAATTTCTTTAAAGACCATTTAAGTAATCAAATAAGGAATGAATCGAAGCTTGTACATTGTCTTCAATAACGTGTCATAAGATAATCAATTTAATCATTCATTTACTATTAATGAGCCCATCCAAAATAAATAGTTATTCGATCCTGGGTCCTTCCACTAATAGTTAATCACCCAATTTACTAAAAAGTATGAACCCTTTCTCATATTCAATTCACAAATCATTATGTTACAACCGTTTTCATTAACCATTAATTCAATTTATTTTTGACCAATTGGACCAAAATTCCTATGGAAATTAATGTGTGTAGAACATCATGTCTATCATCATCATGAGTATTTGGGGCATTAGTCCTTATCTCAAAACCCATGGGTATTTGGAACCTCAGTCCCTGTCCCCTAAAAGAATATTTTCAAGAAAGATGGGTGTATAATTCCATGTCTAGAACCTCATTAGTACTTGGAACATCAGTCCTTATCTCACAACTAGTTTACGAAATATATATATATATATATATATCCTTGGTGTAGAACACCCTATCTATAACCCCATGAGTATTTGGATATTCAATCCTTATTTCACAAACTGTTTATCAATCATACATATATATTTATCATCGGTGCAGAAAACTATGTCTAACACCCCAAAACATTCAATTAATTAATTCGTAAATTAATTAATCTAATCCATTAACTATTCAACAACTAATTAACAACATAAATTGCCTGTCAAATAATTCAACAATTATTTAAACATTCAAAATCTCAATAGTAAATAAATAATTTAAATTTGATTATTCATAGAAAGACAAATAAATAATTAACTCATCATTTAATTATCAAAATTATTTAACAAGTCTGAACCCACCCAATAAAATTGTGATTCATTGAGGACTTTAACAAGTTACAAGAATGTTATAATAATCTCAAATCATGCTGAACGAAACCCAGATATTTAGCAACCATCTCGTACAATATATCATTTTTTAACCAACTCCATCAAATACAAAATAATGCCCTGAAAATAAAACATGCTTCAAAAGATAACCTTGGCCAATAGTCGTAACAAATAATAAATTCACAATCTTAATTTAATGCATGAAAATTTATTAATTCAACAAATTAATTTATTAAATCTTATATATTTAACAAATCATCAATTAAATAACCATTTACCATTTAAAATGTAATAATTAATCCATCTATTAATTATTACTAGTTTCAAATTTATATTCCAAACACATGAAATATTCAATATTCTCAATAATCATTAAAACCACAATTTTATAACAACTCATGAAATTATAATTAACTATTCAATTAATTAACCTATTACCCATTCTACCCATCCATATCATTTATGTGTTTAATCATATAACTTTAAACAAATTAGTAAAAAATTATTCAAATCAACCCATTATAATTAATTCTTCAATTAATTAACCTATTACCCATTCTACCCATCCATATCATTTAAGTGTTTATTCATAGCACTTTAACCAAATTATTAAAAAAATGAATCAAATAAACCCATGTTCAATTCCTCATTTATCTCATGTGGGAGACATAATTTAATAACATCATATGGGTCATGAATAGATATATCATAATAAAGGAAACTCACATTATCCATTTATTTAAAGAAGCTACAATTCTTATGTAATGTTTTTAGGATTTTGGGCCAAACCTCACGGTGGAACCATTCTTATTTAGCAATTCTTTAATGTACTTGGTAGCAACTAGTCCAAAACTAGTTCACACGTGCATTCATGTACACATTTATATAAATATATGTATTTATATTTACATGTGTTCAATTTCCGTATTGATCAAAAATATTCAATATATTAAACATGTATGCAGAATCAATGTTGTAATTAACAAAGCACCTCTAACATGGTAATGTGGACTCATAAAAAATTTGCAGGCCTTAATATAACAAGTGAAAAAATAAATAGTGGGATTGGAAACTTACCATAGCTAATGAATAAAAAGATTAAAAACAATATGCCTCACCTTTTGTTAAATATGCTAGAATACAGAGCAATGGGTATTGAGTCAACATTCACATATCCTAAAAATACTGGAACACAATGATCAGATTAAACATGAACCATAGGGTTTCAGCTGAGAAAACAGGGAACGATAGTGGATTCAAATGGATGATTTGAATCAAATTTTATACACATATAGACTCACCTTAATGAGGCAGAAAAGATTTGTGAAGTGTACGAGAGGAATCGTTTCTCGAAAAGGGGAGTCTGGGAGAGGGGGTGGAGCACCTCTAGGAACTTCCTGGAAGGGGGTCGCGCCACGAGGGTCACACCCTGCAAGAGAAATGCCCGAGTGTCACTCATCTTCTGAGAGGTTTTCAAGGGTGTTGTGTGCTGCTGGATATCCGGAGGAGGAGGATCGTGTGGAGGAGGAGATTAGAGATTCTTCTACATCGTGCATGGAGGAGGAGAAATATGGGTGGTCACGCCACCTACAGGTAGCGCGTCCCATTTTAATTATTTTTTCCTTTAAATTAATCGATTTAATTGAATGTAATAATTAAAATATTAATACTCATTTTAGTTTTCTTTTTATTATACAAAATAAACACTTATCTAATAAGTTCAAAACTCCCCCATTTAATTATAAACTCTAACCCATTTTTTATTCACTTAATATACATTTCGTAATTAAATATGAAACTCCATATTCATCATTAAATTCTCATAATATTATTTAACTAAATATTCACAAAAAACACTTAAAATATTATTATTATTTTTCCAACATTGATTTATTTAAAACCCAAATCCCAAATTTATCAAAATATCATTAATATGATAACAACACCAACCCATAACCCCTAATTTAATTTCCATAATAAAAAAATTATTACATTCATAAAAGTGAAATAATAATAATCTCTAAATTATTATTTTTTGAAAACATTAATAATCCCAACTCCACTATTTAATAACAATGCGTCATTAGATATGAAACTCCTCATTAAATTAAATGTTTCATTGATAATCTCAAAAGACACACTAAATTATCATAAATAATATGCTTCTTTAACATGAAATTAAAATCATAAAGCATTAAAATATATTATGACACAAACATAAAAATAATAACATTATTATTATTAACACAATCTTCAATTTATTGATAAATGGTTCTATAATAATTTTGAAACACTTTATTTAATTAAAATGATTCGTTGATAAACCCCAAATCTACATTAATTTCTTCAACCGTCATTTAATTTATTCCTTATCATTCATTTTACTTAACAACCGCAATAATAATAATAATAATCACTTCATTATTATTATTATTATTAAATAATTATTTTTATTAATCACAATTTCTCATATGAAATTATTTAATTTAATTAAATAATTTACTCAACAGGAAAAACTGAAAGTGTTGGATCGTAACCATGTGATGTCCATGCATATCCATTAATGTGGAAATTTCTGGATCTGGTGCTTCTGTGACTCATCGGGACACTAGTTAAAATTATATAGTAATTATAGATGTCCAAAAAACATCACCTTTAGATGTTAAAACACTATAAATGAAATTCCGGAGATTGATTTAAAAACCGACCTTTCCTTAAACTGAAAATAAAATTCAAAAACCTTGGTTTTTCAACCCAGTTAAAAAACACAAAACGTTACAATCTATCCACCTTAAAAACATCACTTCCATGAGATTCCATCGAAAACCACTACTAAAACTACTTACCTAACATGGTCATTTAATCTCATTATAACTGATGATTTTCATTCCCAATGTCGAATGCAACATTGACCCTTTACAAGACTAACGTCTCTGCCTTTAAATGTGGGTCCCAAACTCACTTTATAGCTTAAATATAGAAAATTATAATATATATGAGGCCATTACTGGGACCATGTCAACGAAAATTGTTTAATCTTGATATAACTACAGAACAGGTTGTGCATGCTTCCCATTAATGTCAACATAGACATAAAACCCATATTCACCCTTTATATGAAGATGTGCCTTTAAAACAATTCAAAAACCATCTCGATGTAAAATGAAGTTCGTACCCGACCTCTGGTAAAATTTCCTAGTCAAGTCGTCATATGAATATTTTAAAAAAAATTATACCCTAACACAAATAAAGTATGAGCCTAATGAAACCATGCATCCCGCATAATACACAAATGAAAACCAATCATCAATCCCAACAACATTTAAACTGAAGTGCACCATAAGACCATCACTATCATAGGATTTTCCATGACATCGAAATAAAATAACTTCCACTCACCGGCGTTCTATTTCAAAACCCTTAATGCAAGTGTGTGATGTTCCTCGAACCACAATCACCACCTCAATCATTGATCATAAAACCCGTAGCTTAAACCTATCAACATGCGATAACACCCAAGTACCAAAATATCCTCTTGAGTAGTTTGACAATCTTACTTTAACATCTTATACAATTCTAAGGGAACTTCTTACCACAGGTTACTCCCTTATGAAACATAAAAGTCTACCCTCTCTCTTTGCCACACAAAACAGAATTCATGAGGATCAAAAGCAGATTTTTTAGGCATTTTAATTAATTCATTTCAAATATTTAACAAACAATAACTTTTTTACAAGAAGTTGCATGGTTTACCAAACAACACCTTCTAAAAAAATAGGTATTCTACCAAGAACATCCCCTTTAATCATTTAACATTCAATTCTATTCAATTATATTCACTAATTTACCATCTAAATTCATTTTACCAAAAGAGAGACCTCCGAGGGTCCCATTTATTCAATCGAGGTTCTTTAAAAACAATCCCCGCAACTATTCATTTCAACCAAAATCAGAAGTTTTACATTTATTACCAATTTCAAACAAACAATTATTATATAAAGTTCAAACACATGGGTTGAAATATACCAATATATAAGGTGACCATACACCTTATCACTGGAATTTGGATCCCATTTATCACAATCAACATTCATTGAAAATTTTAACATTATAACCCCTTCCACAAATCAAAGTATATATAGAATTTTATCGAAAGCAGTGACACAACAACATGATATAACACAGAAGAATGACACAACAACAAAAAATACTAATAACTAATATATTATGGTATATAATCAATCGATCATGTTTAATTATCACAAAAACATTCTCTATACAGAAACAAAATAAAGAAGGTCAAAACATGACATTGCACTGAAGGCACACAATCCAAATTACTCAGCATCCTACTAATGCAACTACATGGCATGTTATATACATTACATGTGAAGGTATAATTGATTAAGATGATGAATGTATGAAACCTCCTTTTAATATCAGGCTAATAAAAAAATCAAAATTCTCTGAATCATTAAGCAGTGGAAAATATACTAGTCACTCTATGTGAAATCATATTATTTGTAATATCAAAAAGCCTAAACATCAATTCTCAGCCCTGCCCACTTGGTCGTTTCCCATACATGGGGTTATCTATCCCAAGAAAGGATATTAACCCATGCACTCACACTTTCCTAGTCGCATGTCTACCACACCAAAATAAAAAGTTAAAAGTAAATGAAATATATCATAAACTATCCATTGATACTACTTTGTAACGTCTCGACCTGGATCCCCACTAAACTGGTGGATGAACTGGTCACCACATGACCTCAAGCACGTCTCCCCTTATGCCAGAGGCTTTTGACTAGTAATGGGGGTCTATTGATAGTCAATGGGGAAAAATATCCTCATATCATATTTTAATAATATAAATTGGAAACAAATAGTGTCTGAATTCGAAAAAATAATTAATAATTGGAAGGAAGATTTTATAAGTCTTCTAAAAAATTTCCCGCACTAAATATTCAACAGGCGCATGCATGGCATTATAATGATACAAAAATAAAAAAAACATAAAAAACAGATTTATTTATATTCTAATAGAGAAATAAATAAACAATGCCTCAATGCCTCGAGGGAGATCTCCATCGAGCATCCCGAGCATTTTCTCGGTCCTATGCTTCTATATCCCAAGTAATTTCAAATAGCACAATCTTGAAACCAACTTGAATCTAATCGGGTACCCCTGTGCAATGGTGGCCTGAGTAGGGTGCGAGATATAAATATCAGTAGGACGATACCACAAGTTTCTACCCCAAATCTCGACATTTAATAAATAATTTAAACCATATGAAATCAATTATAAATTAATATGTAGAATAATGTAACATTATACCCTAGTACCTAGTTCAACCCTTAGCTATTGTCTAAACCTGTATTATACATTTTTCATGCATACTCAACAATAATTACACAATAAATTTCCTTTATTAATTATTCAAACCACATTAAATTATGATTGTCTCGAGAGTCGGCCTTAGCCCGAAATCCCACATCAATGTCACACATCACATATGTCTCTAAAGACCATCTAAGTATTCAATGTAAAGACTGAATACAATCTTGTTATATAGTTTGGATAACATGTCATAATATTATAAATTTAAAATTTCATATACAATAACCGAGTCTACCCCCTAAAAGTCGTGATTCCCTCCGGGGTCCGTCCACAAACAGAGATTCACCCAATTCATTAATAAGACTGAACCCTACATCATATTCAATTCACAAATCATTATTTCAAAACATTTTTCATTAACCATTAATTCATTTCATGTACAAAAAATTTGACCCATAATCCAATATAAATTAATGTGTGTAGAACATCTTGTCTACCACCCTCATGAGTATTTGGAGTGTCAGTCCTTGTCCCACAAACCATCGAAATTTAGAGCATCGGTACCTATCACATAAAAGAATTATTGAATGAACAATGGGTGTAGAACCCCATGTATATCACCCCATGAGTATTTGGAGCATTAGTCCCTATCATACAACCCATTTATCAATCATACATATATATTTATCATTTGTGTAGAACAACATGTCTAGCACCCCATGAGTATTTGGAGCATCAGTCCTTATTTCACAACCTATTTATCAATCAAACATATATATTTATCACTAGTGTAGAACACCATGTCTCAAACCCCAAAAAATCCATTATTTAATTCATAAATTAATTAACACAATCCATTAATTAATTCAACAACTAATTAAAAACATAAATCACTCGTCAAAGAAGAAAAAATTTCTTTAACCATTAAACATGTCAATAGTTAATAATTTATAAAAAATTAATTATTCATTGAAAGAAAACTAAATAATTAACTCAACATTTAATTATCTATATTCATTAACTAGTCTGAACCTCTCCACTCAAATAGTGATTCTTACAAGACTTTATCAATTTACATTCATGTTACAATCATCTCAAAAAATGATGAACAAATCCTAGATATTTTGAAACCATCTAACACAAAACATAATATTTTTAAACAACGACATCCAAGGAAACATAAGGCATGGAAAAATAACACGAATTGAAAGGTACCCTTAGACAATAGTCGTAACAAACAATCAATTAACAATCTGTATTTTAATCATTAAAATTAATTAATTTAGAAATCAATAATTTAAATATTATCTCTTTAACCAATCATCAATCAATTAATCCATTACCTTTTATCATGTAATAATTAATCCATCTATTAAAAATTACTAGTTTCTAATTTATATTCCAAACATGTAAACTATTAAATATTATCAATAATAAGTAAAATCCACTATATTATTCCAAATCATGACATGATAATTAATTATAAAATTAATTTCCCAATTACCCATTCTTCCCATCCGAATCGTTTAATGTTTTAATCATATCACTTTAACCCAATTAGAAAAACATGCTTAAAATGAGTACATGTTCTGGTCCTCATTTATCACATGTTGATGAAATTATTTAATAATGTCAAAAGTGTCATGCATCGATATATCATAATCAAGGAAACTCACATTATAAATTTATTTAAAGAATCTATAATTCTTCAATAATTTGTTATGGATTTGGGACCCTGCCTTAGGGTGGGACCTTTTTTATTCCACAAAACTTTAATATACTTGGCACACCCAGTCCACAAGTGGTCCATAGCCACATGCGCACAAACGTTCATATATATATGTGTGTGTGTGTGTGTGTGAGAGAGAGTGTGCGCATTTTGTCTACATTGATAATAATATCAATATATTAAAATGGTTCCTAGAATCATTGTAGTATTGAACAATACACCACTAACAGGGTACCATGGTTACATAAAATAATTAACATACCTTAATTTACCCGGTGAAAAACTAAATAGTGGGTTGTGAAGTTTAGACAAACCAACGGTGGAAAAAAAATTTGAGACCATCCACATTTACCTAGGTGGATGATCCCGGATTATGGACCAATTGATCCCGAGTAGACATTTGTATATCCTAATAATATAGGATCACCATGATCCGATTAAACCCGAACCATAGTGTTTCAACCGAGAAATCATGTCAAGATAAATGAGTCAAATTGATTTTCCTAATAACATGTTATAGGTTGACGGACTCACCTTGATAAGGTGGACAAGATTCATGAAGAGTCCAAGAGGAATCATTGTGCACAAAGTGGAGTCCGAGAGAGGGGGTGGTGTGCCTCTGGGTACTTTAGGGAGGGGGTCACCCCATGGGGTTCACATGATGTATGAGCTCTTCTCGGGTATCACGCTACTACAGGGTGGGTCACTCGGGGGATGCGCACTACTGGAGGTCCTGAGGAGGAGGGTTTTGTATAGGAGTAGGCTACAGATGCTTCTTGTGTCACACATAGAGGAGGAGAAACATGGGGGGTCACACCACCTGTAGGTCACACCTCCCATTTTATTTTATTTTTCACCATAAATTAGTCAATTTAATTTAATTTAATAATTAAAATAATAATACGAATTTTATTTTTATTATTGTACCCATTAAACACTGATCAAAAAAGTGAAAAAAACCAATTTTATTAAAAAATCCTTCATCATTTATTATTCAATTGATAAACATTTTGTAATTAAATATGAAACTACATATTTATCATTAATTTCTAGGAATATTTATTTATCTAAATAACCACATTTATAATAAAAACATTATAATTGTCATTCCTACATTGTTTAATTTAAAACACAAACCGCCAAATTTTTTAAAACATTATTATTATTATAAAAACTCTAACCCAAAACCCCTAATTTAATTTCAATAATAATAAAAATTATTACATTCATGAAACTAAAATAATAATAATCTTATTATTTTTATTTTTTGAAAACTTTTATAATCCCAACATCACTATTCAATGACAAAACTTCATTAAACTTGAAACTCCTCATTTTATTAAACATTTATTTCATAAGCTCAAAAGACACATTAAATTCTCATAAATGAAACACTCTCTGAATATGAATTAAAATCATAAAGCATTAAAATAATTTATGACCCCATAGTAACTGTAATAAAATTATTATTATTAGAAAATTCCTCCATTTAATAATAAACATCTCTTTAATAATTTTGATACTCTATATTTAATTAATATAGATCTTTGATTAACCCAAAATCCACATTAATTTCTTAAATTGTCATTTAATTAATTCTTTATCATTCATATAATTTAATAAACACAATAATAATAATATCATCAATATTAATAATATTAAAAAATTCATTGTATAAATCACAATCTATTATATAAATATATTTAATTTAATTTAATAATTTATTAAACATGATAAACTGCATGGGTTTGACCGCAACTGTGTGTTTCTTGTGCATATAAATTAATATTGACATTTCTTGATCTGGACCCCCGAGACTCATCGGGACAGCCACTAAAATTATAGGTTATTACCCAAGGCCAAAAATGACACCATTATGTGTTCCGAAACTTGAAATAAAATTCCAAAGCTCGGTTTAAAAAATTACTTGTCGATTAACCCGAAAAATTTGAAAACCTTCGTATTTTTATCTAGTCCAAAAACACTGAACATTACATAATATGATTTATCACATATCATTAATATTTATATAGGAATATAAAAAAATTAAAAAATAAATTTTTCATCTAAGATTGTGATTTACTTGTGGTTATTAAATAATATTTAATATATATAAATTATGATTCAGGAAAGGTGAAATGATAGTATAAAAAAAATTTAAAAATAATTATTTCAAATATTTTAACTTATATTTTTGATGTTTTTTGTAGAACTTTTAATTCATTTTTGTCATCTGACATCAAAAATAATATGTATAATATATATAAAAATTCATGGAAATATGATATCATAATGTGGAAATTGATTTCAGGAAATGTCTCGTAGTATAACAACAAAAATGTCATTTCTCTATATATTGGTGCCCCATGAGAGTGTGTCCTCTACATTCATGGCGTTATTTACATGGGGATGATTCTATCAGTGTTTCCTTATGTTTAATCATTAAATCAAGTAAATTTGAAATCATATTTCTTCTTCCCCTTATTCGATATTATTTAATCTTATTTATGGCTTCTAAATATTTTTTTGACAATATCATAAATTAGAGGGAAAATAGGTGGGTAGGTATAGGAGATTGATAAAACATCAAAAGGATGATACACTAAGTACCAATATCATACATGGAAAATTTACATGTCATTTTTTTGATGGATCATAAAATGAGGTAGTGGTTTTTTACTTTTTGAATTCCTTATTTTTAATGTTTTTGGACATGTAAATTCATTATTGTTATAGTTCTCAAAATTACTTATCCCTCTACTTTATCATCATCCAAATTCCATCATAAATACCATTATAATATTCTAAATCCATTTATATTATTCATATCTAATGATTTTGTGAACAAATGAATTGATATAATATTAAAAAAAATTTGGAACCAATGATTACATTAGTTTTTTATCTCCATTCCATTTTCTATTTATCTACATATTTTAAGAGTAAACAAAATTAAACATTATTAAAGACTGAGTATTTATGATTATTTCCTAGATAAATGATGAATATATATTAGAGTCATTTGATCCGGTGATTGGGATGAAGGATTGTTCTTTAGGGCATGTACAATCTATACAGCGTGATAAAAACTTATTTGTGTTGTAATGATTTTGATTATCAAGAAGAAATTGTGATGTTTTTTGTTACTCATTGTGTGAATTGAATACATGATAAATTTATAAAAAATCATGGTAATTTAAATGGTATAGGTACAGTATTGTTAAATTCACATTCAGTTTGGATTTTAGTACACGTGGAGGAAAAATAAAAAATAATAGTGTGATTGGTGATATTCATTAAAGGGATAGTCTCTATCCTGTATTATAGGATGTCATAGTGCAGTGAGACCACATTTCTTATATTAAACCATGGTTTCTGAAGGAATAATGTGATTACTAGATGATTGGAGGTCACATCATTATGGAGGACTGAAATGAAAATATTATCTTTAATGGTTAAAATAACAAGGTCTTGTGTCATACATACGGGTCACCCAATATAATAATTTATACATACATATAATCAAAATTTTCTTGAGGAAAAAATTAAATTAAAGATGGAGTTAAGAAATATAGTAATTTATATGGGGGTTTTTCTCACAACAAGTCACCATGGATACTATGATTTTCAACTGTGGTATTGGAAGGTGAGAAACTATGAGACTGTAAAAACCCGGTTCTTATTTTTGAGGTATGGGATTCTTCTTTTTCCATTTCCTTATGTGTTTTTGGGAAAATATGGAAAATGGGGAAAAATCCTAAATTTTGGAACTACACGCCGTGTACTTTTTCCACACGCAGTGTAATTTTGGCCGTGTTGGGATGAGTACACGGGGCATATAGCCTTGTCGGCGACGAGGGGTGTAGGAACTGACTACACACCGTGTAGTGGTACCTTACACGCCATGTAGTCAGTCAGCAGGATTGAACAATAAGGCAGTGGAGTCACCGCCAACTGGGCGACAGTACACGCCGTGTACTCAGGAATACATGGAGTGTACTCAGGTCGACGGGTGAACAGTGTGGCAGTGCCGCCAAATGAACAGTTGAATGAAATATGTACACACCGTGTACTCAGAAGAACACACCGTGTACTTGGTTTTTTCGGCATAAAAAAGTAAGTCGCCTCTTCATTTGGTAGAGGAGGCATTTGAGCCAGTTTGGAGCCAAAGGAGGAGGTCAGATCATTGAAGATCTGCCTGGAGTTCGTCTGGAATCCGATTCGGCTTCGGACGATCTCGTTGGAACGGGACGGGTGAGCCCTCTCCTCTCCTGGTACCATTCTTACCAATTCTTCTCCAAAAGTACGTTATTTACATCTTAATGGGCTTTTTTATTCATCAGATCTATGTCGTTGTTGGGCGTTTCTGGAGTCGGTGTTCGGGTATAATGTTTGTTGGTGAATAAGGTAGGTGGATTTGTGTTTATTTTCCAATTTTTATTCGTTTTTTTGCTTTTTTTTTCACAAACCCATGTAGGGGTGTCGTGTGGCTGATTTCATTTTCATATTTAATGACTATAATTGATTAAGTATCTAATTGTGATAATAAAATTATCGTTGGGTTCGTTGCTTGGATACAGGACCATCCCGAGGGGTGTGTTCCTCTTTTTAGCTGTTTTTCCAGGATACCCGAGGGTATGCCTTAAATGTAGTAACTGTAGAATTTCCTATTGAGGAATTGCTTGTTTACTGCATTTTGATATGTTGGGAAAGGCATGGTTACCTGTATAGCCTGAGGTAATTGTTGTGATTGGCCTGAGGGTGTGACTGTTTTAGCCTGAGGGCTGTAGTATTTCACCTGAGGGAAACCTTCCATGCCTGAGGGATTGACTTCTATGCCTGAGGGAAACACTTCCTACGCATGAGGGAAATTTCTGTTATGCCTGAGGGAAATACCTGCGGGTTGGATTTTGTATGGCCTGAGGGAAAGCCTGAAGGCATGGTTACTATTTTAGCCTAAGGTCACGGTACTGGTTGGCCTGAGGGCTTGGTGTTGTTCAGCACAAAAATGTTACTAAATTAAAGTAATTAAATGAATAATAAAATGGAAATTTAACTGTTAAGTTAGTTACTTTTTAGTACTTCTTAGTTTATTGCATTTTACTACTGTACACTTGTTGCATGGTTTACACATAGTGCAGCACGAGCCTTTGGTGGGTGCCTACTGAGGTATATTTTGCACACCCTGTTAGGGTCACGCTTTTCGGGCCAAACAGATTATGTTGTTGCCGGTGTTGATAGGGTTATGAGTCTTTATACAGGTAATTTACTATTACTGAGGAGTAGGAGGGCATGGGATCGAGCCTAGGCTCGCGATTCCGCTGCCAGCTTTTTTTCGTGTTTTTATGTACTCTGTATTTTTTTGTACTGTATTGATGTATAACATGTTCTGGAAGTTTTCATAGAACATGAAACATGTAGCATCATCACTTATATACTTTTGGTTATATCCACTACTGTAGTTATTTCAGTTGTGTATGTTTACTTCTTCCACTGTCGTTGTATGTTTATTTTGTATTCCGCTACTCTACACTTTGACAAATGAGGGCATAGTTTCCCCACTATTAGACATGGGTGCTCGCAGCAAGTCGACAACCTCTGGTGTTTGGGGAAATGTGCTTGAGGTCACGTGGCGAACCGGGCTCGGGGCACCCGTTGCGTGGCACCCGGGTCCGGGATGTTACAAAGTTAAGCACTCTAAGTGCCACTTTTGGATGGACCAGATTCACTTCCTGTGTCATATCATCTCAGAGGCAGGAGTTGCAGTAGACCCAGAAAAGGTAAGATAAGTAGTTTACTTGGAGCAGCCTAAGAACGTGTTTGAGATACAGAGTTTCTTAGGTCTTTCTGGTTACTACAGAAGCTTCATACAGGACTTCTCCCGCTTAGCATCACCGTTGACGTGTCTGACTATGAAGGGTGTGAAGTTCTTTTGGTTAGAAGATTGTGATACATCCTTTCAGGACCGGAAGGGAAGGTTAACATCCGCACCGATCCTGATACTCCCAGAGTAGGGGAAGAGATATACAGTTTACTGTGATGCATCAGAAATTGGGTTGGGAGCCATTCTGATGTAGGGCGACCAATTTCTTGCGTACGGGTCTCGGCAGTTGTGTCCACATGATCGGAATTACCCGGTGAATGATCTCGAGTTGGCTACAGTTGTGCATGTGTTGCGCTGTTGGAGACATTCTCTATTAGGAGAGAATTTTGTGGTTTTCACAAACCACGAAAGCCTCAAGTATATCTTTACTCAACGTGACCTGAATCTGAGGCAGAGAAGGTGGGTCGAGTACCTACAGTCCTTCGATTTTGAGCTTGACTATACACCCGGTAAATGTAATGCAGTAGTTGATGCATTGAGCAGGTGGACTCAGATTCAAGCAGTGTAGGAGGCCAGTGGTGAGTGGCACCTTATGGCTTTGTTCTCTGAGATGCGTCTGGAGGTTCATGACAGTCAGGGGAAGACATTTCTTTCCACGTAAATTGTGACTTCTACCCTCCTGGACAGAGTGAGGATGAGGCAGCTATTAGTTCCATAAGTCCTAGTTCTACGGGATTCGATGGCAAGTGAGGCCCCTCCTCCCAGTTGGACGATGGGCGATGATGAGGTTTTGCATTTCCAAAGACGAGTATGGGTTCCATGGGATATACGTGAGGAGATGATGCGGGAGTTTCATGCTTCAGCTTGGGAATTTCATCCCGGGGTTACCAAGACGTACTTTGACATGAGATGTCAGTACTGGTGGTCGGGTATAAAGAGAGAGATAGCTGGTTTTGTTATGAGGTGTTCCACCTGTCAGCGAGTGAAGGCAGAGCACCAGAGGCCAGCTGGGCTGTTACAGAAGCTACCCATTCCAGAGTTGAAATAGGATGTTGTCGCGATGGATTTTGTGAATGTTTTACTGAGGTCACCTCAAGGCAATGACGTTATGTGGGTTGTTGTGGACAGACTCACAAAGGTAGCTCACTTCTTGCCGATCAAGGAGACCTTCAGTGTTGACGTGTTCAGAAGGCTGAATATCTGAGAGATCTTACGTCTTAATGGGTTCCCTCGTTCTATCGTTTTAGATCAGGATCCCGCTTTACGTCTCGTTTCTGGCAAAGTTTTCAGAGGGAGCTGGGTACACAGGTGCTTCTTAGCACAACATACCGACCTCTGACAGATGGCCAGTCAGAGCGGACGATATAGGTGTTAGAGTACATGCTTCGATCATGCGTCCTAGACTTTGGGGGTTCTTGGGATAAGCATATACCCTTAGTAGAGTTTTCCTATAAAAATAGTTTTCAGGAAACTATTGATATGGAACCATACGAGGATTTATACGGTAGTCCATGCTGATCACCATTGTGCTGGTTGGACACAGGTGAGGCAGCTTTACTAGGGCCACAGCTCATGTAGGAGACATCTGAGCAGGTCCAGTTGATTCAGAACTGGATGACTACCACGCAGTCTCGTCAGAAGTCTTATGATGATCGCCGCAGATGACCTTGGGAGTTCGTGGTCGGGGATCAGTTTTTCTTGCGTGCTTCACCGAGGCTGGGACACAAGCGGATCAGGAGATAGGGTAAGATTTCACCGAGGTATGTGGGGCCATTTGAGATTCTGGAGAGAGTCGGGCCGGTTTCCTATCAGTTTCTGTTATCGCAGCGGTACCAAGCCATGCACGATGACTTCCACGTGTCTCATTTGGGTCGCTACCATTCAGACCCATATCACACCTTTCAGCCGGAGGAGGTTGAGCTGCAGCATGATTTGTCTTTTGAGGATCATCCGGTCCGTATCGTTGACAGGAGCACGAAGGTTCTCTGAGGCCGGTCAGTTCCTCTCATATGGGTGTTATGGCAGCTTGGTCGGGTGTAGGATGAGACCTGGGAGCGGGAGGCCGACGTACGTGCTCAGTGGCCAGAGCTGTTATGAGATTTATCTACTCCACCCTTAGAAGGGAAATTCGGAGATGAATTGCTATAAGGGGGGATGTTTGTAAGAACCTGGTTCTTATTGTCGAGGTACAAGATTCTTCTTTTTCGTTTTCCTTAAGTGTTTTTTAGAAAATATGGAAAATGGGGAAAATCCTAAATTTTAGAACTACACGCCGTGTACATTGTCCACACGCCGTGTACTTTTGGCCGTGTTGGGATGAGTACATGAGGCGTGTAGCCTTGTTGGTGATGAGGGGTGTAGGAACCGACTACACGCCGTGTAGTGGTACCTTACACACCGTGTAGTTAGTCGGCAGTCTTGAACAGTAAGTCTGTGGAGTCGCCGCTAGCTGGGCGACAGTACACGCCGTGTACTCAGGAGTACATGTCGTGTACTCAGGTCGATGGGTGAATAGTGTGGCGGTGCCGCCAAATGAACAGTTAAATTAAAGATTTAAACATCGTGTACTCAAAAGTATACGTCGTGTACTTTTTTTTCAGCTTAAAACGGGCAGTAGCCTCCTAATTTGGTAGAGGAGGCGTTTGATCCATTTTGGAGCCAAATGAGGAGGTCGGATTTTGAAGATCCGCTGGGAGTTCATCTGGAATCTGATTCGGCGTCGGACGATCTCGTTGGAACCGCACGGGTGATCCCTCTCCTCTCCAAGTACCATTCTTAGCAATTATTCTCCTAACGTATGTTATTTACGTCTGAATGGGTTTTTTTTCTTCGTCGTATCTACACCGTTATTGGGAATTTCTGGAGTCGGTGTTTGGATATAACATTCGTTGGTGAATAAGGTAGGTGGCCTTGTGTTTATTTTCCAACTGTCGTGTTTTTTTGTGTGTTTTTTTCACTAACCCATGTTGGGGTGTCGTGTGGCTGAGGTTGTTCCTATATTTAATGCCAATAATTGATTAGGTATCTAATTTGGATAATAAAATGCTGGTTGGGATCATTTCATGGATCCAGGACCATCCCGAGGGGTGTGTTCCTCTGTTTAGCCGTTTGGCCAGGATACCCGAGGGTATGCCTTAAATGTAGTATCTGTAGAATTTTCTAGAGAGGAATTGCTTGTTTACTGCATTTTGAAATATTGGGCATGGCCCGGTTACCTGTTTAGCCAGAGGGAGTTTTTGTGATTAGCCTGAGGGCGTGAATTTTTTAGCCTGAGGGTTGTAGCATTTCGCCTGAGGGAAACCTTTCGTGCCTGAGGGCTTGACTTCTGTGCCTGAGGGAGACACTTCCTACTACTGAGGGAAATATCCGTTAAGCCTGAGGGAAATACCTGCGGGTTGGATTCTGTATGGCCTGAGGGAAAGCCTGAGGGCCTTGTTACTATTTTAGCCTGAGGGCACGTTACTGGTTGGCCTGAGGGCTTGGTGCTGTTGAGCACAAAAATGTTACTAAATTAATGGTATTAAATGAATAATAAAATGGAAATTTAACTGTTATGTTAGTTACTTTTGAGTACTTCTTGGTTTATTTCATTTTACTACAACACACTTGTTGCATGTTTTACACACAGTTGAGCACGGGCCTTTGGTGGGTGCCTACTGAGATATATTTCTCACACACTGTTTGGGTCACGCTTTTTGGCCCAAACAGATTACGTTGTTGTAGGTGTAGATAGGGGCAAGAGTCCTTATATAGGTACTTGACTGTTGCTGAGGAGTAGGAGGTCATGGGACCGAGCCTAGGCTAGTGATGCCACTGCCGGCTGTTTTGCTTATTTTTATGTACTCTGTATTTTTTTGTACTGTATTGATGTATAACATGTTCTGGATGTTATCTTAGAACTTGAAACATGTAGCATCATCACTTATAGATTGTTGGTTATATACACTACTGTAGTTATTTTAGGTGTGTATGATTACTTATTCCGCTGTTGTCGTATGTTTATTGTGTATTCCGCTGCGCTACACTTTGACAAATGAGGGCATAGTTTCCCCACTATCAGACCTGGGCCCTCGCTGCTAGTCCGCAGCCTTTGGAGTTTGGGAAAATGCACTTGAGGTCACGTGGTGAACCGGGCTCGGGGCACACGTTGTGTGGCACCCGGGTCCGGGATGTTACAAAGACCATACTAATATTGGGAAATTATTTTTTATAAGCATAGTCATCACCCAATGCTTTAATTAAAATTGATAAATCATATAGAAGTTTTATTTTCTATGTGGTATTCAATTTATAACTTATCAATTCTATATGGGTTGAGATACAAAGAGATATTATAAATTTACTGTCATTATCAGTATTGGGTGAACAGTAATGATCATGTTTGAAAATATCAGTGTTATCATGGCATAAACTCTACTCTAAGAATATTTATTTTAGGGAGATGGTTCTCAGCATCTATAATATGGTTTTTTACCCCTATAAATTCTTAACATGAGGTTATTGTTATATATGTGGGTTTCTGTTTGTGTGTTTCTGTCTATGTGTGTTTGTTACTCTATCATCAATTTTTATAAATTGGGAATGTGACCTCTATTGGTTTTTAGTAATCACACAGTCGATATGTGTTTATTGAATGGTATGGGTCCTCCATTATACAATTATATAGCTGATGTGAGATACTATATAAGTAGATTTAGATTCTAGTGGGTGATTATTAACTTTCATATGGTTGAGGTGTGAAAAGATAAACTCTTTCTAATGACCAAGTTTATAACAACTAATGTATATTTGTTGGTTTTCTCATGTTTTATTAATTATTTATCTTCTTCCTAATTTTTTTGTAACCTGAATTTTTGTAATTCCTCAATGTTATATATCATGCACTATTGTGTATATAACAACTCATCTAGTTATTTTTTCCTAAAATATTATATGTCTTATGTTATGTAGTCAATGAAATGCTCAGTGGTGACCATGGGGGAATTTTTTTGGTGATTTAATGTAGTACTCATATGTAAGAGTAGTAGAAAACATTGATAGATATTTATAATTTCAATGTGGAACTGCATAAAGGTAGTTCATTATGGTATTCATTGCATTTGGTTATTTTCGAATGTATGAAGACAGTTTTACATTCTTATTAATGTACAAGCTAAACCATTGTGAAATTAAGTAATTTCCATATATATTATATATAATAATAAAATTTATTTCTATGTTATAAAGTTTATAATTTTTTGTATGCGGTGTCCTATAAAAGTTAATTAATATAATAAATAATTTAATGTTTTATATGGATTCATGCTAATATTCAACAACCCATATCCAATTAGAGGTTACATTTGAGTGAAAAACTTACATTAATTCTAACATAGTTGTGTAATTGTGGTTTGAGTCACTTCAGGGAAGTAGAAAAGCTACATTTCTTTATAAATATGTATTAAGGTAAATATTCATGTTGATGAGTAGTTTGGGAGTTTATGTAATTTTGTTAGTGGTTATCAATGTAGATATCAGGTTAAGGAACCCATTAACGCAGTCGTGATTGATGTATATAATCACATGTCCAATGATAAACCACATTTTACTCAACAGAATAAGGAACCAATTAATGGAATAATTAAAGTAAAAAATAATTTTCTTTAAATGTTTCATAATGTTATATTACATATTTATAAATGAATAAGAATATAAGTTAATTACCATGTACAATATTGTTAAATATAGGAATGGGGCCATGTAGAAAATTTTTCTGGATCATGATACAATGTTATTAATGGTTGTTGCTATGTAGGATCCTCCTTTTATCAAGTATAATAGTTATTATACTCCAAAATTGGAACTTCAATGATAGAGTTTTACATATAGAATACATGTACAAATAAGTCCACAAATATATAGCGTTATGTCCCACCTCCTGATGTATAGGTAGATTTTCATATACCTATAGAGAATCTCGTTATTCAAGAGGGATATGACATGGATTCATGAAGGCAATGTATGAATCAAATATTCTAAACATGGGTACTACATAGGTGTTATTTATCACAACACCATTTGTATATAAAATAAAAAAATTATATAATGGCTTGATTATTACATTGGTTCTAGAATCCCTCTATTCTAATGGTATTTGTACCTTGTATACATCAAGGTAGAGTGAAAATTATATGGGGGTATATGATCAAAGAGAAACATGGGGAAAATAAACATCCTTGGATAGATATTATCATAGTTATTTAGTATATGTAATCTTTGAAAATGAGTTATATTCACATTCAATAGTTATGTTTTAAATTTTGGGACACATTTATGTTAATTTATATGTGTTTAGTTCCAATGATCTCAGTATTTACATAATTAACCATATAAATAAATGATTCTAAACTGAAAAAAATTAGATCATAGTGTCTATTTGGATAAGAGATGTGGTTTTTTAACTTGTTATCAAAACATATGTCAATGTTCATTAAAAATCCTTTTAATATACAAGATATTTGTATCCAAATAGAATTATTAATATTCTAATTGAAGTCATTTAGATGTATATTCATTTTTATTATTTAGCTAATATATGGAAGAATATTCCAAATTTATAATACCTGTATATAAAATATCTCATTCCATATTATTGATAATATATGTTTCCAATAGAGGACTTATTCATCCATCCGACCATTATTTTTATTCCTATAACAGGTGAGGTCAAATAGACATTTTATAATTCACCCATTTGAACCAGAAGATATTACACAGAATAAGAGGATGTTAGGTTTCCCTAGACATCATATTTAAAGATAATACCGTATTTCAAGACGTATATTTGGTAAAGGGAAAGAGAGATGTACCACCATGATGATAGATTTTGAGACTCCTTAAAGGGAAAGTTGGTCCTTATGATTGAAATAAAAGATCTATTAAGTGGGAAGATGTTTTTGATCACCCATCAATAGAAATTTTTACATATTTGTACATAAGACACCTTTTAATTCCATATTCATAATGGATAGGAAAAGTATATTGAAAATAATGAAATGAAAATGAAAGGTTTTATCCATAACTTATTGGACAAAATCAATATTGAATCATACCCTATGAATAACCTAATTTCATTTTCATCATATTGAATAGCACTTTCAAATACTAGTATATTGATTTTGGGGTTTATATGATTTTGGGAGAAATGATTCATCATAACCAATTCATTCCAATAAACATCTCATGTTATCTTCTCCAGGAATATAAATGAGAAATCAATGATTTATTTTAAATATAAAAATTTTAATTAGATTATAGTCATGAAAAATTAACCTATAGAGATAATTGATAACCACGTCAAACTGAAATGAGAGTATATTTTTTTCATTGATAAATTATTTGGATACCACAAAAAATAGATTTTAGAATATAATATTCCTTATATGAAATAGAATTATTGTTTATTATGATGTCCTTTAGTGAAGATAATAACCTAGAGTTGTTCATAGGAATTATGAATAAGGTCATTAAATATTTCAATAACATTTTGATTGTTCACTCCAATGGTGATATAAATCTCTATCCAACACTGGAGGATTATAATGTGAAGAGTCATATTATAAATTGATTTCGTGATGAGAACTAGTAGTATTGTATACACTTCACATTACATTTTTTATTTGATATTTTAATGTCCCAAATTATTTACATGATATTTATTCATAAATAGATGTTTTATATTTTTAATATAACATTTAAAAAATATATAGGAAAAAATTAATATCATTAATAATTATCATTACATTAGTCTGCAATGAAACCAATTAAAATACCCAAAATTACGACTGAGATATAAATAAAATGAAAAAACAAAAATTGGAAAATAAGGATCACCCCAATATACTAGAATAATATCTCCAGCAGAGAAAAGATATAAATAAATATATTTATTAATAATCCCAAAAATAACTTATAAAAAAATTATAACATTAATTTCTATTGTAATGAATCTTATGTTCGTGAATAAGTGATACATGTAATGTATAAAGGGATACATGACTGTTAGGATCAAGTATTATATGACCATTGGTCAATATGTCCATTATAAACTATACCCTTGGTTCATATTTTTACAGTTATAATTAGTATCTATAAGTAGTCATTGATGATAGTAATTTATATAGAAATAAGAATCGATGGAATCGACCAGTTGAGTCATGTCATTGGAAGCATATTTTTCAGGACATCATAAGGATGCAACTTCACTACGGTTCCCCTAGGAAGAAACCCAAGAATATCTTCAACAAGTGAATAAACAAAGAAATATACTATGTTATATGTTCATGCTCCTGCTGATGACCCCTTGATTGATTTCAGTAAAGCCACCACATGAAGCTAGAACCGTTACACAACATACTCTTAACGAGTATGCAGGTGTTGTAAATGGAGAATTTTTCCATGCCTTTGTTACATATTGTGTAATTTACAATGAATAAATAAAATTATTATTTAAATAATTCCTTCAATGCGTTTTTTTAAATTATAAAGTAGATGTATAAACGAGATGAATGTGAACAATTGATTTATATATATAATTACAACTACATTGAAATTTTCTATAAAATATCTAAAATATTGGGATTATATAATTTATTATAAATAATATTTTCAAATAAAATATTTTTCTAAACACCCTCAGCTATATATAAATGATTAAATAATTTTATATCACAGTTGAAATTATTTTTTTCCTTTATAAATTTGATTGTTCCCTAAATAATTATATATTTTAAATGAACAAGGATTTTTATATCTAAAAGATGAAATTATTTTATTTAGACAATTATTAATAAAAATAAAAATTATATTTGAGAATATAATATTTATATTTCTATGTGGTGAATTTATGATAATTTTATAAAATACATTATATTTCATGAATATTAAAAAATATATATAGTTTTAATTTTTCAGTATATTTTATGACATCATAATTTTTTCATAATGATGTATTAATCAATTAAACACAATCCAGGACCTAGAATATTATATTTTTTTAATATTATATATATTAATATATTTTTATCCATTTCTAATATGATATGGGTCATTTCAAATATCTAAAATGGAAAATTTTGTTTTTAAAAACACTTCATTTTGAAATCAATATATTTTCATATCAAAATAAGTATTAATAATGGGATTCAGTTTTGGTGGATTAAAAAATAATAAAATGTGACCCAATTATCAAAAACCATGTGTAAAAACAATTTTTTAGGAAAGTTGTTTTCATTTTCCATAACCTATATTTCCCTGACCTATATTTGGAAATTATTAAATAATTCCCCACATTTTAAATAAATACACACCCATTTATCAATTCCACTTAATATACAGTTTATCATCCATGATGTAATGTTGATTTTACCAAACATGTTGTCCCTGATATTTTTAACACTCTAAATGTTCCATCCTCCAATTCTAGTAACAACTATTCTAGGTAATGGGAATATCCACTTCCACTTTCCATTCCAGTTCAGATATCATGTAATATTTCTTCTAGTTTAAAAAATAAATTTTTTTTATACATTATAATATACCATAAAATTAATAATATAATTATATAAATGAGATGACCTTTTCCCATATAATGTACCCTTTTATAAATCTATGTCATATACCCATCATGCTTTTGAATTTACTTCTCAAATTTTACTCTTTCATAGGATAAATTATCTTTTCTTTTTTATTTGAATACAAAAAACTAAATTTCTTATAGTCAATGGGTATTAAACCATATGTGAAAATTAGTTTCTTATTATGTTTTTTAAATATATGTAACTCACAGTACCATTATTAGGTTTAAAATATTACATTTATCATGTCATTATGATATTTTTTATTCCACATTTTTTATAAGAAACCTGGTCATTATTATCCATGATTTATTTTCGAATTGATTTTTTTTGTGATAATTGTGGATTAGATTAAAATAATACATATTACTAGTTTTCATTAATAGATAATAGATTTTTCAGTTATTTAATTTTATATATAAATATAAACTTTTTTATGATAGCGTCAAGAATATCATGGGTAATTTTCATTTATGAAACCTTGGTTTTAATCTATGATGATATTTTTATCAACATGTCATTTAAATGAAATATCCAAATTTCAATGATATGTTTCATTTTCTTGTTATTATGATATTTTTTATCATGATTTATCTATAATATCCCTTAATACATAGTTCGATATCCATGTATATCAAATGTCAAAATTTTGAGTCCTTAAATAAAACACGGATGTTAATAAAACATGATTTATAAAATAATAAAAGTACTTGTTACATGGAATCATTACATAACCCATGTAATTTTTGAAATAAAATATAACCTGACATAAACATGATTCATGGATAAGATCAATGACTATATTACATGGTGGATAAAGTTCGATAAATGTACTAAGTTTACCTCTTTTCACCACATGATATATCATGAGGATAACAAAATTACCCAATGCATTGGAGTTCAATCAGGTATTAATAACTAAATTATAAAAATTCATATGTTTTCCAAATAAATAATCAAACATATGGAATAATCAAAACTGTTACTCATTGAATGTAATGGGTATTGTATTGTAATCATATATCATAACAAACAGAAATATATCAGTGGTTTCAAAATCAAAAATCCCTTGGTGAAATAATCATAACTCATATAATAACATATTCAATATGGTTTAATATGAGTACATTAACAAAAAATTATAATATTAAACAAAATATGTTGACATAGATGGAAATAAGTGATATGTGATTAATTTATAATTATTTAGGAAAATATGTTTTTTAACATTGAATGTTTCATAGGTTTAAAACTCAAGGAAATTATAGAAGAAAATATTTTCATGGATGATAACCATATAAAATTGAAATTTAAACTTCTAGAATATGGCATCATGATGGTGTGAAATTACAATAATTTAATATAATATAGAAATACATTCAATCTGTATTGTTTCCAAAAATACTAAAACAACCTAGTTTAGAAAATGATGAAATTTAATTTTCAATCTTTTTTAAAAAATAGATCATGAGTAAAAATTTCATCAAAAAATAATTGGATAAAATAGAAAACATTTTTAAAAATAATTTTAGAAAACACGAACAATGATGTAAATGAGTGTTTTATAGTATTATCAATAAAGATAATTTTTAAAAGAACTTCCATTATACATATCATATAATTGAAGTGAGCATTAATAAAATGAATAGAAACTGTGTATTCACTACAAATTAAAACAAAAATAATTGATATGCAAAATAATATATATAAATTTCATCTCTAACATACTATTATCATGAAATAAAGAAATATGTATATGATTAACCAAATGAATGAAAATTTGGTAATGAATTCCCTTCTAACATTGTGATTAGTCAAATAGTATGCCACACAAAAGAATTTTTTGGCAAGAGAAGAATTTAATTCCATGAAGATAATTATATTAATGATATTTTATTTCAAAATATAGTATAAATACACCAAATATAAGAGATATGTTATGAATACAACATACATGTCACAAAAGTAAAATTGAGACGAGAAACTCTTACCTCACACTTCTCTTTAACATAGAATTCGTTGTCCTCTAGTATAATTATTTAAATTGAGTTTGAAAATAATTTAAAAACTATATTAATATTTTTTATACATTATTTAATAATTTAATAACATTTTATGACTGATTTGATTATAATATTTCTGTATTTATATGTTTAAATGTATCATAATTTCATTGTTTTAGAGTCGGTTTAACTAGTCTAAAATTATTGATGTTCTAATAAAAAGGTAGCTAAAACTAAATTTGTTTAATGAAATTTAATTAATGATATTAAATAATTGTTAATGAACTAATATATCATTTTTAGTTTTTACAATTTGATTATTCAGTATATTAAATAATAATAATGGGTGTTTATTTTATTATAGAGGGTTTTCTGAATATCATTAACTAGTTGCATTTTTTTACTATTATGACAACATATTATTTCAAACAGGTATATAATATACCTATTAAAATATTATTATTATACAATAATATTTTTATGTCCATTCATGAATGTGTTAATAGATAACAAACAAAATAATTATTTACGGAGATGATTAACAAACACAATTTGAACAATAGCTATGATTTTTTTAATAAGAGGAGTTTCAAAAAGGGGATTATATAAGATATTAAGTTATAAACATATCATTATTTTATGTAAATTATTCTGTAATTATTATTGGATTATCAATAAATGAGATTAGAAAAATATGTAAGAATAAAATATGTACTTAGGAAAATGCGAAATATAAATGACTACCTATAGAATGGAAACTATATAATTAGAGTAGTTGAAGAAAATACAAGAGTACATGGGAAATAATGGATTTATCCAGTGTGGTGATTCCCCCGAAAGAGCCCCTATCCTCTTCTTTTAGAATAATAAGGGATCCATGTTGTATAGAATTTATTATATAGACATCAATGCTTCTACAATAATGAATAAGTTCCATTTTCAATTCATAAATGACATGTAAGATCAACATAACATAGAAAAATATTTTTCAAAGTAATGTTTTTAATGGTTATATCCAATTATGAGTCAAAATAGAATAAATTCTAATGATATATTTTTGGACGAATCATTGACATTAAAATTTTATATTAATTCCATTAGGATTGACTAATGAATCCTCTATTTTGTATACATAATGAATAGAATATTTGTGAATTATCTTGATGATATATTTGTGATATAAATTCATCTATTTATATAGTATTATAAAACTTATGATAACCATGTGAATAACTTATAGATCATTATTATTACACCTACCTAGGATCATTGTCTGGTAAATTTAGTAATTGTGATTTATGGATTAAACATGTTTTTTCAAGGCCAAATTGTGTTAATGGATTGAAAATTAGTTGATCATACATATAAAAAATTGTTATTAGATTTTACATCATGAATAAATATAAGTGTGGTATGTAGGTTCATTTATTTTCTCAGTTACTATCAGTGATTCTTTCAGAGTATTCCATGATTGACTAAACTGTTAAAACAAATTAGACATATAGGGATTATGATTGATTAGAAAAGGAATCAGAATAAAACATTGATTAACAAAATAGATGGTTAGTTAATGATTATATTTTAAATATGCCTTCTCTAATTTATGTGTTTTTATATTTACTGATGCATTGAATACTGTAGATGGTTTTTTTCTATTTAAAGAAATCATATGGACAACCTAAACATAACATGGATTTGATCCTAAGTTCGATTGATGAGGTGACAGGGAAGGTTTTTCTCATAAATGCATCGGAAGAGGAAGCAAACAAGATGATTTCTCGAGACATTGAAATGAATCTCACTGGGGAGAAATAATGTTGGGCTGACAAACAGGACATGATACTGGTCGGGGGTTTCAATAAGGGGTTGATCAGACTCGAGGATTATTTAGAGGTATGGGATAAACTGACCTTAGCATTTGAGGCCCTACTAAATGAAGAGCTGCACATTCAGGTTTTCTCTATTTCATGGAAACTATTTAGGGATATGGATTCTGGAAGAATTTTTTTTGCTTCAATGATTCTGCATTACCCTTTGATAATTAATATTTGGTTTCTCAATCTCACTTCCTTGTGGTGGGGTTGTTTCCCAATTTGTATGGATGGAGGGATTTGGGGTGGTTCTTTTCTAACATTTTTCTATCCGGCTTCAGATGGGGTTTAAAGCACAAGGCTTCCACTTGTGTATGACACTCAGAGTGGAAGACTGAGAGGGTATGGCCTGGAAATTGGTTCTGTGATCGTGCATCCTCGCACGTGACTGGTTGTCGAGTGATCATGCTTGGTGGGGGCCTAAACACGATGGAGCTACTGTGGCGAATTAGGACACAGTTTTTTTCAGATATTATGCGATGTTGCTTGGGTTATTTTGATGGACTCAGGGGTTCTGACTTTTCCATTAAAAGTGATTTGATAATAAAATAATAAAATAATTTACAGTCAGTATTGAGTATGAATAATCAGAGAATTCAAACCAAAATGTGGATGCATAAGGATCCAATGATCCTGGATCGTGTAAGCATGGGTATGGTAATTTATATGGAAGGAGTGAAAAAAATAATTGGTCATATGACTGCAAAAAATAAGTATTAGAAAATATAAAAAAAGAATTATGATGATAAAAATATTCATATTAATATTAATGTTTTCAATGAATAAATATTAGAATGATTTTTTTTGTGAAAATGGTCTTCTAATGTTTTGTGAGAGGCTGGGTGTTCCATTAAAACATGGTCTCAATATGTAATTTTCAAATGACGCTCGTAAGAATAATTTCTCATTACACCCAACTACCAAAAATATTTATAAGGAAAGAAAGACTCAGTGTTTGTTAAATAATTCGAAGTAAAAAAATTATTTTTATATTTCAAGAAGTTTTTTTCAAAATGTAAATGATGTGAGAAAACATCTTTAATGGGTTCTAAAACCTCTCATTATTTCTATGTGGAAATGGGATGAAATTACTATGTATTTCTTCATTGTAATTCTGAAGACTCATTTAATGAATAACACTGTATAGGTTATTAGGTACTTAAAGATGGATTTGAATTTGAAATCTGAGAATGAACTTAATGTGCCACATGTATGTGCTTCTTCCCATTATGGTGGCCTCATCCCTAATAATGGTGGTATATCCCTCACATCATCCCAGATAGGTTCTTCCTCCTCTGGTACCAGTGGATCCATGGTCCTCCCACCCTATATAATCTACCACATCTAAGGGGATAGGGATGTACTTGAAAGATACCCTCCTCCATAGCCCATCTATCTCTCTTCCTCGTCTCCATCCATTATTGTAAATTCACCATGAAGGATGTGAAATTTGTTCATGGGAAGGCTTCTTTGTTCTTAGTTTATTGTATTACCCTTTCAAGGTAGCGTCTCCCCTCCTCATGTTGACCGTGTTGGATGGATTTTGGGAGGAAAACCCCCTCTAGTGTTCTTCTAGAACATTTTTCTCTCCATGAATCTATCCCTCCCATCAAGGATCTCAATGATCAAAAGGAATTAATTCCTCATTGTTTTTGATTCGTTTGAAGAATTTTTCCACTCCTAGTCCCATAGTCCTCACTTTCTCAACCACTAGATTTTTCACCTCCCCTACAGGTCAATGGATGTGCATTGTAGAATGGAATCCCCCCAGTCAGCAGACTTGGGGAAGCTCTCTGGGCATCCCCTCCCCTTTTAGAATCCTTCAATTTTGGAAATGTTCTGTGATTCCATGAATGATTTTATGGGTATATCTATGTGATAAATTGTTATCCAAGATGCATTACATTTTCAATATTTTTTTACAATTTATCTTTGGTCACCCCTCTCAGATTCATCCCCAGATAGATGTAATTGTGTATTAGTGCCATCAAATTTTGTATCTATCATTTCCTCTCTACAACTCTGAAAGCCTCTTCCTTTTTCATTCTATGTAAGAGTGTAGAAATTAGACATCCCTTCATGAGAAATGGTGTTTTATGACCACCTACATTCAATCCTACTCCCCCTAAGCCTCCATCACCCCATATAAATATGTCTATTATTTGGTCCCCATCCTATTATGGGTCTTTTTATGATCCTCATATGCTTCCGCTTACTCACCCTCTGCCTCCTACTCCTCCTACCATTACCACATATGTCCCAGACATCCATTTACCCCACCCATCATCCCCCCCCTGTCCCTCCATTTTTCTTGATAAAACTCCATGTTCCTCGTGATAATCAATTGTCCCACGTTTTACTCAACATTACTCCAACCTTAACACTCCCCCTACATCATCATATCACCCACCTCTCTAGAAATCTAAAAAAATCAACTTTTATAATATTCTTCTCTCCAAATGCCTTCATCTCCATTGTTCTCGTATTATTTTTCATACCTTTTTTTCATTCCAACAACTAAAATGACATATCCCATTAGTCTCCTCCTCACTCTTCATTCTAATATCCTCATAATGTGATTGTTTCTACCAATGATAGTTTTAGGGTATCCCAATCCTTCCAACACCCCAACTCTTCTTAGAATGGGGTTTCCATGTGTTCTCAATCACAAAAAATAATAACCACGTATACCATCCAATGTGATCAACTGTTCAATCCTAGGTTGAGTTCAATTCGAACAATTTATCAATGATATTAGTGGTATTATGGCATACATAGTGCATATGAGACCATTTCAAGATCGACTACCTCTCCCTTGAGGAATACACAAAAAATCCTACATTTAGGTTTTTCTAGTGCCAATGAAATGTCAGAAAAATATAGTATTCTAGGGTAATTTGATTTAGTAATTAGATGCATGTTGGACCTATCAACCATAATATGTGGATGTTCTAGATCCCTGTCATGGAAGTGGAAAATAATGGAGAATTAGATCATCATATCTCAGTCAGAGTAGTTTTTTGAAGAGAAATTTTCCTTTAATCTTTTGTTTATGAAATATGAAATGCTAAACTTCTTGACAAACTCTTTCATGATCTCAATTTCATCAACCCAGGTGGCGAAGCCTGTTTGGTTTGTTTAATTAAACACAATTTTTAAGGTTTATTAAAACAAGGAGGAGGAATTATACCACGCATTGATAGGTAATCCATTGAGTCCTTTTCATTAGTGGGGGGTCCAATGAATTTAGGCTACAATGCAGAGAGGTTTACCTAATTCAACAATAATAAAGGGGGAACAAAGACCTGGTGTATATTAGATCACTACCTTGTATTCCTCCATGATAATTCGTCAATATCTATCATATAATTTTACCATATTATTCTTTCTCTATCATACCTATATTTTATCCTTGTTATCTTAAAGGCAGGTGATGTGGGTGGGTGGGTGGTTTTCTCCTTCAATTGAAGGTTTTTCAAACCATACATCCATTAACTGGTCCAACAATCATCGGAGACCCCAATCAATAGAATATGGGGGATCATCCTTCCCATGAAATTGTGATTCATACCAAAAGATATCAAATACTGATTCGGTTATCTCATACAAAATAGTCAAATAATGGGTTGATTATAATGGGCCCTCAACATCAATGAAGTTATCCATGAAACATCCTGGGATAATGTCCTTTTTTACACATTGTTCCTGAAGAAGCTACATTAAAAAAAATATTTTATGGATCATGAGTTTTTCGTATGGAAATGATCTCAGGTGACCTGGGATAAATAATTTTACCATAATTTAGCATTTATACACGGTTCCTAGAACATGAAATGGTGGCAAATTATACCTATCATTCACCAAGGTGAAGGTAAATTTACCAGTTAACATAGTGACATAATAGTTTTGTTTAGTAGTCCCTTAAATTCTATTTTATGCAAGCCTAACCCCTACAAGAAAAATGGATACCTGAGAGGATATTCTGAACACTTCAATTCTATTCTAATGTTATTTTTTGATCATTCCGATGCAAATATCTATATTTTTTTGGAGGACGATCAAGTCTATGACTATGTTAACTTTCTAAATCTAGATATCTTTCCAAGAACATATCGATTTACTAGTTTCTTCTAAATCTCCCCTATTTTTATCATAAATAATGACCTTATTGATTCATTTAAAAATTTATTTTGTTGAGGACCCCACCCTTGGGTGGCAAGCTCAACATCTCTTGTACTCATTTATATTGTTATAGACCCTCCCTCAATCATCCATTTTCTATTGATAAGCCAGTGAACCTTTTCATATAATGTTATGGCATCAATTTTCAATATGATTCTATCAAATTAAATAAACTCTTGGGTATCTAAATAATTATATACCTTTTTTCAAGTCATGTAAATCTCAGGGTTGATAATCATTTCTCACAAAAAGGTTAGTTATATTAACTAAATGATGAGGGTCATAATCTAATCATTAAAGTCAATATGGATAAGGCATGTGATCGCATTGTGTGGGGGTTATTTTTTCAAATCCTAATGGGTATCTATTTCTCCTAATGTTCCATTTAAATTAGGATTTAGTGATACAACTTTACCATATGAAGATGCTGTGTAGGAGTAGTTCCTAGTAGTTAGTCTAGGTTATATGTAATGTTTGAAGATTAGGTGAAATGAATTCATCTAAGGCCTATTATCCATGTAATACATATACCTACGGGCCTTGTAAGGGTTCCACCTAACCCCCGAAAAGGTGGATTATCAAAATCAATAAAATACTGAAGGCCTTTGTGAAATTGGATTTAAAATCTCTTGTTTAGTGGTTCACATTGTCACTTCATAAAATCAGTATGTGGGATATGTAAAAGGTATCCTCTCTCTCCATTCATCATCATTATTATTCAAGATTAAATAGTAAGATACAACTTCACATTCATGCACCATGTCCTAAAATGTAACACCCCATGCTTCCATAGTACGCTTCCCTTTGAATAATACAGTAGGGTGTGTTGTACGCAACTTCGAGTTCTAACACACACCACAACCAATCAAACTAGCCGTTATGAATAGTAATACCCACTTTTTGAAATTTTATAAATTTTAACATTCAAAATGGACTTCATTTTTAGATTTGAAATATCGAAATTATTTTAGGGTTAATTTTTGGTATTTTTCTAAAAAAATTCAATTTATGATGAATAGTGAAAAACCACAGAGTTATATTTTAAAACTGACATTTTATTTAAATAATTATTGATTTTATTTAAATTTAATTAAGGTAAAAATAGATACATAATATCTATATATGTTTTATGTAATTAATTTTTGTTAGAATAATTTTAGATATATAAAAATTTTATTGATATTTTCACCGTCTTTTACCCACCTCATAGGAGAATCTTCAAATTCAAATAAAACATAATTTTATCACTTCTGTGAGTGTAAATTAGAAAATCCGAGAGACACAGTTAATATCAAGAAGTAAAATGTTTTTCAATAAGATAAAAATAATTTTTTTTGAATAGTAACTTTTAACTTTTATTTACCACGGTTAAAAGTAAATAGTGTAATTAAAGGTAAAACAGATATTAATATTACCCTAACAGATGTCCTAATTCTATTGGACAATTTTATCTTGACCAAAAAACCTTAGGATTAAAATATCATCATCTGGGTCCACTTGTATTAGATTAGGACATTTATTATTATTTAATTCAAAGAAGAGTTAAAAGAGTTAAAGTCAATGTTTAACTACTAAAACATTTTTAATATAGGTTTATACACAAGATAAACTCAATTGTAAATACTCTATAGAAATATAAAAATATTTCATATATAATGGTAATTTATTTATAATTTTTAGACATTAAATAATTTAATTTATTTGCGACACAATTTGCATGCAGTAATTACATAATTAATGAAATATTAAAATAGTTGATATTATAAATATCAAAATAAATGTAATTAGAGACATTTTATTAATTACACTAATTTTATAGGTTAATATGACATATTAGTATTTATTTAATTATGTTTTTTCTAAGTAATCATGCTGTTATAATTTTCACGAAAATCAAATTCCAAATAGTGTCAAAATTGACATAAACGAGTTTTTAAAACCAATATTATATTATTAATTGATATTAAATTCCTAAAAATCTATGTATCGATCTAGAGACTAATTTAATGATTGGTGTATCATTAATGGTCAAATTGGGGGTCTCTTGGAGGTATATAGTATGTTTATTAACAATATAATATAAAAATACAAAGATACATGGTAAATGTCAAACTATTTAACTAAGATATAATATAAATTATAAGGTTAATATAGTGAACCAGACCTATTTAAAATCTATCGGATGAAAGGATTTCGACCCATCCCCTTCATAACCTTTAAATAATACACTTTCTAGCCATTAGAAACCGAATATTAATTTATTATAAAATAATATTTCTATCTTTTCCAAAGGTGCCCCTCACCCCTCTTATAAAAGGGCACTCACCCATCTCACTAATTCACACATTCAAAGACTTTTGTCTCGGCCAACCCCTTCCCAAATACTCTCTCAACATCAGTCACTTCAACTTAGAGGCCTTATTTAGATCATAAATTCTACTTAAGGATCCCTTTTTATCAAATCAAAAGGAAGAACATGAAGAAGAGGTAATGTTTTCACCACCCTCTTTCAAGATCCTTTCTTCTTCAACTTCTTCTTTCTATTTTATTTCCATTCTAAACTAATAAATGAAGTTTCATCTATATACTATGATGTTATTATAAATATGTTACAACCATATTCAGTAATCTATCCATCCTTTGAATTACATGTCACCATACGTGTGTATGCACGGCTTACTGTCTCCACGTCGTGGTGTAATTGTTATTCAATATATTAGTATTTGGATGGGTATATTAATGATGTTTAATTAATTTAAATAATAAATATAACAAGATAATTATTCTTTATATATGATATACCGTCCAATTATATATTATTTTAATATTAAAATATTGATATTGTCACTCGTGCGTACGTACGGACTACCGTTTTCAAGAACGCGATGAGATTCATTCAACATAGTATCCATTAAATAATAATTCTCATTTGATGATTAAAAGTAATGTTTAAGAACATTATATCATTCTAGATATGAATAAGATACAACCTATCCATAACAAACATTTCTTATGTACCAAAACATATAAAAGAAAACGAGTATGTTAATACCTGAAACGACTATAATACTAAAATATTATTAACAAATCAGTAATAGAAGATCATATATGATATCATAAGTGTGTATATCGTTCGTTTATAACTTAATAAAAATGTTTTAACTATTATACAGAAGTTTAACATACCATCGACTACATAAAAGTACAAGGAAATGGTTTATTTCACAATCTCTTCATTATCTAAGGATGTTTATACGTAATTATCTACTGGGACCTTTTTATGATCCACATCCATGTTTCTTAAAAATTTATTTCAAATCATTCATACAATTTTATAGAATATGGTTTAATGTCATTTATACCATTATTGAATTTTTATAAGATGATTATAAAGGAATCTTTCTATCATTTTCAAAACAATGTCCTTTTTAACATTTTCGACAGAATTAAGGTAAGAATGTATTGTTTAACTTATACGGCGGGTGCGACTATGTTATGCCATTATAAAATCGTCAAATAATCCCTTACAATCTTATAAGAATATTTTCAAAGTAAATATTTTATTTTATAATTATGTAACTTTTAAATGATTTAAAAAGAAGAGATATTTCTCTCAAATAGTTTTGATTTCATCTATGTCAACATCCTTTGAAGGATTTTAAGCTTATTTGAATGTGATTTATTATGATACAAAACTTCCATATTGTATTGAAGGTTTTGGGATATGTTTGATTGTGTATGTGTTTTTTATACCATTCATTGTTTATGGATAATGTATTGAAATTTCATATGCATGTTTTAATACAAATGTTTACATTATGTTTAAACGTGTTCATATGAGGAATGCATTGGACTTAATAAGTGACGGGTGGAGCCCGCTCTAGATCCTTGATGCATCGGTAGGTCTCATGGGACAAACTAGTGTTTTGGCACAAGGCCTTGACAAAATATTATTTGTAGTCTTGGCATAAGGCTTTGACTATGTGGTTATGATAGTCTGGAAATATGCATTCCATCATTATGAAAGTGGATATTGATATTACATGTGATTTTTCGACTAGTATAATATCCATGTTAATAAGTAAATTGAATTATTTCATTTTATTTCGCCAATATTATGTTGTTGTTCACGTTTAATATGCTTTTGTTTTAGTTATACATTGCCTTAAATGTTGATGATTGTTTATGAAAATTTCTTCTATATTGTTATCCTTAGTGGGAATTTGAGCTCACCCCTTTCTATGATTTATTTTTTCCCAGGATGTGAAGAAGTTTTTTCTGAATGATCTATTGGGATTGTATGAGGGGATATGAGTGTGGACGATGGAGACTATGTTGTTGTAGTTTTCACATTATTATGTAATGTAAACTTTATGAATGTATCTTGTGATTCCACGACTACTAACCTAATCGGTCTTTCAAGACTCGATATTTTGTGTTCATGCCAATGTTATGTAATAAGTCACTGACTCTGGATAACAAGGGTCGGGGCGTTATAGTTGGTATTAGATAAGTTTAGTACAAACCATGGAATCTAGATTTTGATAAACTCTGATTAGAGCATGTATACCTAATATGGACTTTTAGGATTAGTATAGAAGAACTTCCTAGAATTTTGGTATTGTAGATATTTTGTGAGTCTTCCGAGCAATACATTCCTATCTAGATATGAGAAAGTAGAGGCTGCTCTAGCACAGATGTGCCTAGCGGTAAAACCCGAAATCACAACATTGTGCTAGACTCGAATGGGAATTGGTTCACGACAATGGGCCTTTCTGTACTCTTGGTTACGACACTCCTGAGGGATATTCTTAGGATAACTCTCATTTTCATTACAAACCAATATGAAGGGTTTATGAGTATATATTTTGTTCAATGAAAACATTTTTATGATTATGGATTATATCCACAAATAGTTCAATTTATGTTATGTTTTTTACAATAATGGAATTATGTATTTTGATTCATAATCTGATCTAGTTTATGCCATTGTTTAGAAATGGTTCCTTGTGGAAGAAATAGAATCTATATCAATGAATGCACTCCAGTTAGGGATTTCCCTTATTCTCAAGATAATTATAGTGGAGCTGGTGATACAATTGGTGCTGATCAGCTAATCACCGTACTCAGAAAACTCACTCATGTTATGAATAATAACCATACTCGTATGGAGCACAATGACCCACTACATGGAGGTTCAATGTTATATTGCTTCATGATGCAATATCCACCGACATTCAATGTGAGTACAAATCCATTGGTATCCGAGGAATGGATATGTTCCCTATAGAAAATATTTCAGGCATTTGGGAGTAGTGAAAGGGAAAAAGTTATCATGGCAGTTTACCGCCTCACTGGATATGCTGATCAATGGTGGTAATTGATTCAAAACACAAAGTAAGATGATGAAGTATAAAATATGGAATTTAGGTAGTTAAAATATCTTTTCATAGAAAAATACTTTCCTCGTGACCATCGAGTAGATATGGAATGGCAATTTCAGAATCTGAGACAAAAGGAGGATAAGAATGTCACAAAGTATTAAGCTAACATTAAAAGGGTAGAAAGGTATGCTAGAGATTATATACGTAACCCATGAAGTAATATTTATCATTTCTTTGATGGGATAAAACCATTTCTTCGTCGAGCAATAGTGTCACAATCCTTCTCGTCGTATGAATATTTTGTCTTATGCACTATCAAGATAGAAAAAAAATTCTCTTAGTCTTAGGTCTTTAAAGAAATGTAAGAGAAGAAGATATCTTCGGAACACTCTGGGAATGGAAATAAGGGGAATAAGGGAATAGTTTAATATCCATCATGTCGTAAATGTGGGAAGAAACACCCCAGTACTTGATTAAAGGGAATGGGAGTCTGTTACAAGTGTGGTGAAAAGGCCACCAAGATCGTGATTACAAGGGGAAGAAAGAAGCTATTGTTGTTCAATGCTACAATTGGAGGGATATGGGACATTATGAAAATGAATTTCCAAAGCATCAATGGAACATTCCTTAGAAAATGCCAAGGGAACTAGGCCAATATTATGCTATTACTACTACTGAATTAGAATCTCTGAAAGACGTGGTGGCAGGTAATTTAATGGTTTCCACAATTTTAGAAAATACATTATTTGATTCTGGATCATCGCATTGTTTCATATCTTCCCAGTTTTCTAAGAAAATTAGATATTTCCAATTTGATTTACAAAGGTATTTGTTAGTTAAAACTCTTAAGGGAAGTATCATTGCAACAATGTTTTGTGAATCAGCCCCCATTGGAGCACATAAATGTTCTTTATCTAGTGATCTCATCATCATACATATGATTGAGTTTGATATAATCCTCAGTATGGATTGGATTTTGGACCATGAAGTGAATATTTATTGTAAGAAGAAGGAGGTTACAATTTTTGATGATGATGATAGAGAACACCTTTTCTTTAGAGAAGAATCATCACCACCTGATTCTTACCTAGATCTACCCCCAGTACCTCAACTAAATTCAATTATTGTGGAGGAAGATAATTAAATAACTATGGGTATGGAAATGAATGATCAAATAGATGATGTACCAATTGTGAGAGAATCGGTTGATGTGTTTCCAGAAGATTTACCTGGACATCCTCCAGAATGAGAAATTGAGTTTTCCATTGATTTAATTCCTGGTTCAAGTCTTGTATCGAAGACCCCTTATAGAATGGACACGTTGGAATTAGTTGAACTAAAGAAACAACTAGAGTAATTTATAATAAAGCATTTATTCTCCCTACTGTTTCTCCATGGGGATCCCCTATCCTTATTTATAAAAAGAAAGATGGATCTATGAGGTTACATATCAATAACAAGGAGATCAATTATTTAACAATAATGAACAAGTATCCCCTATCATGCATTGATGATTTATTTGATCAACTTTATGGAGCACAATAATTTTCTAAGATTGACCTTTGATCTAGATACTATCAGTTGTGTGTGAAGAAGGAATACATTCCAAAGACAATGTTTCAAACTAGGTACGGGAATTACGAGTTTATAGTAATGCCTTTTGGGCTGAATAATGCACCCTTTGTATTCATGGCTCTAATGAATAGAGTTTTCAAGGAATATCTCAATGATTTTGTGGTGGTATTTATTAATGATATCTTTGTATACTCAAAAATCTATGAAGATCATGAAAATCACTTGTGCATTATCCAAAAGACTCTGAGGAGACAAGAATTATATGTGAAGTTTAGCAAGTGTGAATTCTGGATTCAGGATATTTATTTTCTTGGCCATATTGCCTCTAAAGATGGAATATCAATTGATCCTTCTAAGACCAACGCAATCCAAGAATGGCCTGCACCAATGACTATAACTGAGGTACGCAGTTTTATTAGTATAATAGGTTATTATCGTCGTTTTTTCCAAAACATAACCCGATTGGATAACCCATTAACGAAGCTCACACGTAAAGAGGTTAAATTTTTTTGGACAAAATAGTGTGAATAATTTTTTGAAGAACTTAATTGAAGATTAATCAATGCTCCTATATTAACTCTACCATCAGGGAATGATGGGTTTGTTTTTTATAGTTTTGGTTCATTGAAAGGACTTGGTTATGTCCTTATGCAGAATGATAGGGTTATTTCCTATGCATCACGATGGCTAAAAATTCATGAGAAAAACTATCCTACTCATGATCTTGAGTTAGATGCTATAATATTTGAATTGAAGATATGGAGACACTATCTCTATGGTTAAAAATGTGAGATTTATACTGATCACAAGAGTTTGAAGTATATTTTCTCATAGAAATAACTCATCATGAGGCAAATGATATGGCTTTAATTACTCAAGGATTATGATTGCATGATACACTAACACCCGGGGAAGGAAAATATGGTGGAAGATGGTTTGAGCAAAAAGGATCATGGAATTTTGAACATGATTAGAATATAAAGGGATCCTATTTTCCTAGATTTAGTGATGATGGATATGGGAATTACAATGGAAGGTGAAACATCGAAAATTTTTCAAATGGTTGCCAAAATATTTTTACTAGAAAGTATAAAGAGTTCTCAGACCGATGATGAAGAATTTCAAAAAAAATATTAATGCTGTTAAGGATGGGAGATTGAGTGACTTTGTGTATGAAGATCGAATTTTGAAATTTTGGAAGAGACATTGTGTTCCTGATATACATGATCTAAAAAGGGAATTGTTGGATTATGACCATAGTTCCAATTTCTATATACACCCTGGTAGCACCAAAATGTATAGTGATTTGAAGGAACATTTTTTGTGGGACAACATGAGGACGGAGGTTGCCGATTTTTTTTCAAGAGGTATGGTTTGTCCACAAGTGAAAGCTGGAAGGCAACAGCCTGGAAGAGTCACGAAACCTCTTCATATACCTGACTGGAAATGGGATAATATCACTATGGACTTTTTCATCAGTCTAGCAAAGACTCCAAGAAGGAAGGGTGCAATATGGGTCATTGTTGATCGTCTTACCAGGTCGGCACATTTTCTTGCTATAAGGGAAGTTTACCACTTGAACGTCTTGTAAGGCTATATATTAATGAAGTTGTGAGACTTCATGGAGTACTGCTATCAATTGTTTCTGATCCTGATCCTCATTTTACTTCAAGATTTTGGAAGAGTCTTCAAAAGGCCTTGGATACTGAACTTCATTTGAGCACTTCCTTCAACACTCAAACAGATGGACAATCAGAACAGAATATTCAAACCTTAGAAGACATGTTTAGATCTTGCTCACATGACTTTTAGGGTATGTGGGATCAATATTTACCTCTGGTAGAATTTTCCTATAATGATAGCTTCCCTTCGAGAATTCAGATGGAACCATATAAAGAGTTATATGGAATGAGATGTCGCACACTAACCTTTTGGGATGATGTTGGTGAAAGAAAACTCCTAGGCCCATAACTGGTGGAGGAAACAATAGAAAAGGTGAAGGTAATCCAAAACCACATCGAAACAGCTCAATGTAGGCAGAATATCTATTCTAACAACCGAAGGAAGGATTGGGAATTTCAGGTATGAGATCATGTTTTCATGAAGGTTAACCCATGGAAGGGAGTTATAAGTTTCAGTAAGAAAGGTAAATTGAGTCCCACGTACGTAGGAACATTCGAAATTCTAGAACAAATTGGGGTTGTAGCTTACAGTTTGGCAATGCCGCCAAGTCTCTCCAAAGTTCACCATGTGTTCCACGTATCACTGTTGAGAAAATACATGCCTTACCCAACACATGTATTTACTTTTGAGGAATTAGAACTGGAACCTGCTCTTTCTTATTGCGAAGAGCCCATCATAATTCTTGATACCAGAGAACAAGTGCTGAGAAATCAGATGACTTGTCTGGTAAAAGTTCTATGGGGAAACCATAAGATGGAAGAGGAAACGTGGGAACTCGAGGAACATATGATGAAGAACCACCCGAGTCTTTTCATGCAGTTGTATTCTCGAAATTTCGAGGACGAAATTATTTGAAGGAGGGGAGAATGTTACACCCCAATCTTCCATGGTACGCTTCCCTTTGAATAATACAGTAGCATGTGTTGTACGCAAGTTTGAGTTCTAACACACACCGCAACCAATCAAACTAGCTATTATAAATAGTAATACCCACTTTTTGAAATATTACAAATTTTATATTTAAAAATTGACTTCATTTTTGGATTGGGAATATCGAAATTATCTTAGGGTGAATTTTTGGTGTTTTTTCTGAAAACATTCAATTTTTGATGAATATTGAAAAAATACTGAGTTATAGTTTAAAATCAAATTATTATTTAAATAATTATTTATTTTGATTAAATATAATTAAGATCAAAATATATACATAATATCTATATAAGTTCAATGTAATTCATTGGAGTTAGTTTAGAATAATTTTAGATATATAAAAATTTTATTTAAATTTTCACCGTCTTTTACCCACCTCCTAGAAAAATTTGCAAATTCAAATAAAACATAATTCTACCGCTTCTATGAGTGGAATATCAAAAATATTAGATACACGATTAATATAAAGGAGTAAAATATGGTTCAATAAGATAAAATTAATTTTTGGTGAATATTAACTTTTTACTTTTATTTACCACGGTTAAAAGTAAATAGGGTAAGTAAATGTAAAAATGATATTAATATTACCCTAACACATGTCCTAATTCTATTGTACAGGTATATCTCGACCAAAAACAACCTTACGAATAAATTATTATCATTTTGGTCCACATGGATTAGATTAGGACATTTATTATTATTTAATTCAAAGAAGAGCTAAAGTAGTTAAAATCAAGGTTTAATTACTAAAAAAAATTAATATAGGTTTATACATATGATAAATTATATTTTAATTATTAATTAGAAAGCTAAAAATATTTCCTAGATAATGGTATTTTATTTATAATTTTAAGACATTATATAATTTAATTTATTTATGACACAATGGTGATGCAGTAATTACCTATTTAATGAAATATTAAAATAATTGATATTTTAAATATCCAAATAACTGTAATTTGAGACATTTTATGAATTAAACTAATTTTATAGGTTTATATGACATGTTATTATTGATTTAATTGTGTTTTTTTATGTAATCATGGTGTTAAAATTTTCACAGAAATCAAATACCAAGTAGCGTCAAAATTCACAAAAAAGAGTTTTTAAAAAAATATTATATTATTAATTGATATTCAATTCCTAAAAATATAATGATTGGCCGAGAGTCTTATATAATGGTATTTGTATCATTAATGGACCTCTTGGGGGTCGTTTGGAGTTATATAGTATGTTTATTAACTATATAATATAAAAATAAAAAGAGACATGGTAAATGTAAAACTATTTAACTAATAGTTAAATATAAATAATAAGGTAAATATAGTGACCCAAACCTGTCTAAAATCTAATGGTTGAAAATATTTCGACCAATCCCCACCTTAAACTTTAAATAATCCACTTTGGAGCCATTAGAAACAGAATATGAATTTATTATAAAACAATATTTCTAGAATTTCCAAAGGTGCCCCTCTCCCCTCTTATAAAAGGGCACTCACCCTTCTCACTAATTCACACATTCAAATTCTTTTGGCTCGGCAAAAACCCTACCCAAATACTCTATAAACTTCCCTAACTTCAACCTAGAGGCCTTATTTTGATCAGAAATCCAACTTAAGGAGCCCTTTTGATCAAATCAAAAGGAAGAACTCGAAGAAGAGGTAATGTTTTCACCACCCACTTTCAAGTTAATTTCTTCTTCAACTTATTCGTTCTTTGTTTTTTCCATTATAAAATAATAACTCTGGTATCTTCTATATAATGTGATGTTATTATAAATATGGTTCAACCATATTCAGTATTCTATCCATCCTTTGAATGACATGTCACCATACGTGCATACGTATGGCTTACCGTCTCCACATCGTGGTGTAATTGTTATTCAATATATTATAATTTAGATGGTTATAATAATGATGTGTAATTAATGTAAATAATAAATATAACATGATAATGATTCTTTATATATTATATACCATCAAATTATATATTATTTTAATATCAAAAGAATGATACTGTCGTTCGTGCGTACGTATGGACTACCGTCTCCATGAACACGATGAGATTCATTCCCCATCGTATCCATTCAAGAATATTTCTCACGTGGTGATTAAAAGTAATTTTTATGAACATTATATCATTATTTATATGAATAAAATACAACTTATCCATAACAAACATGGATTATGTAACAAAACATATAAAATAAAATGATTATGTTAACACCCGAAACGACGATAATACTAAAATATTATTAACAAAGAATTAATATAAGATCATATATGATATCATAATTATGTATATGGTTCTTTTATAACATAATCACAATGTTTTAACTATTATACATGAGGTTAACATACCATCATCTAAAGAAAAGTACAAGGTAAGGGTTTATTTCACAATCTTTTCATTATCCGAGGTTGTTTGTACATAATTATCTACTGGGACCTTTTTATCATCCACATACATGTTTCATAAAAATGTATTTCAAATAATTCATTCTATTTTACAGACTATTGGTTAAAGTAATTTATACCCTGTTTGAATTTTTATAACATGTTTTTAAAGCAATCTTTCTGTCATTTTCCAAACAATGTACTTTTTAACCTTTTCGACAGAATTAAGGTAAGAATGTGTTTTTTAACTTATACGGAGGGTTGGCTATTTTCCACCATAATAAAATCATCAAAACACCCCTTAAAATCTTAAAAGAATATTTTAAAAGTAAATATTTTATTTTATAATGATGTGACATTTATATGATTTAAAAAAAGAGAGATATTTCTCTCAAATAGTTTTGATTTCATCTATGTCCACATCCTTTGATGTATTTTAAGATTATTTGAATGTGATTTTTTTATGATACAAAAGTTCAATATTGTATTGAAGGTTTTGTGATATTTGTGACTGTGGATGTGTTATTTTTATACCATTCATGGTTTATGGATAATGTATCAACATTTCATATGCTAATTTTAATACGAATGATTATGTTATGTTTAATCCTGTTCATATGAGGAATTCATTGGATTTAATAAGTGATGGGTGGAGCCTGCTATAGATCCTCGATGCATCGGTAGGCCTCATGAGACAAACTAGTGTCTTGGAACAAGGCCTTGATAACATCTTATTTGTAGTCTTGGCACAAGGCCTTGACTATGTGGTTATGATAGTCTGGCATTATGAATTCCATCATAATGAAAGTGGTTATTGATATTATATATGATTATTCGACTAGTAGAATATCCATGTGAATAATTAAATGGAATTATTTCATTATATTTGTTCCATATTATTCTGAAGTTCATGTTTAAAATACGTTTGTTTTAGTTATACATTGCATTAAATGTTTATACTTATTTATCAAAATGTCTTCTATAATATTATCCTTACTAAGCATTTGAGATCACCCATTTATATGTTTTATTTTTCCCAGGATGTGAAGAAGTATTTTAGAAATGACTGGCTAGGATAGTATGAGGGGATATGAGTGTGTAATATGGAGTCTATGTTGTTTTGGTTTTCATTTTATGATGTAATGTAAACTTTATGAATGTATCTAGTGATTCCAAGGATACTAAAATAATTGTTCTTTCGAGACTTTATATTTTTTGATCATTCCAATGTTATGTAATAACCCACCGACTCTGGGTAACTGGGGTCAGGGCGTTACATAAATGTTCCTTACCATTACTGATGCCACATTCTAAGTATTTATTACATCTTATTTGACAATGATATGAAAGTTTTATTAATGGTTATATAACCTATATCACAATCTAATCCATAATTGTTGGGGAATAATCAATCTTGAGAAGACAAAAAATCAACTGGGGAAATCAATATTTTATTTTCATCATCATGTTGGACCAGAAGAAGGACCATTAATGAAACAATACAGGGTACCCACTATGAAATCAACCCAATGGAGTACATTGAAGAACCTATTCTCCCAAGATAGTATAAGAAATACACTTTTATGGTATATTCAATATGATCTCCAACATAATTAAAACTTGAAAAACTCTTTCTATCATTTGGTGGAAGAATAACACTTATCAATAGTGTGATCTCTTCCATACCAAGGCAAGTGATTTTAGTTCTCAAGGTACCTACATATATCCTCAATGATTTTTACAATATATTAATCTGTTTCATATGGGGATTCACAAGGGGAGGGTCAGTTCCTTTATTCCTTTTGGACGGGGATTTCAAAATTAGTGGATAATGTGGGTATTAATATGAGAAATGTGGGGGATTCCATGTACTCTTTTCTTGGGAATATTCCTTCCTTTTTTATTGATGGAATGTACCTATGAATTAAATTTATCATAGGTATGTATGGTTGTAGTAATAGAGAAAAAAATAATTCTACCATAACCACTTTGGAACAATTAGTTCCAACATATCCTGGTCCTCCAACATCAATATAGATGGATCCTTGTGGAGGGAAACGTCATCTTTTATGAGTGTAACTCGGTTGAAGAACCCAAGGGGCTTTTAGGATATCCTACTTGTGAACAAAAAATCAATCAAATGAACTCCTATTATTGCTTTATTATAGGTGATTTGGAATCCATTCCATTTGAAATCCTTTATTGAAATAATGTTGGATCAGGACCCTGAACAATGATTTTTATCAGGCATTCCTTCAGGAATATTCAAAAAAAATACTAAAAAATTATGATGTTGAGGGAGTCTCCTTCCGTCCCCTTGGAGAGAAAAATATGTTGCAGGGATCTCACAAATATTTATATCATTATTCATTGTATAGTTTAAATTTTGTCAAGTTAATACAGATATAGTATTATATAGGAGAGATATTATTCTGGCCTCAAAGATCCTCTATTTCTCATCCCCCAGTTCATAAACCATGATGAACCTCCTCTCTAAAGGTTATTCTGAATGTATAACCCATAGTGTCTTTGTATTGTTTATTACTCAAATGAGTGAGGTGTATTATATTGTGCATTTTTATAGGGATTGTTTCTATATTCTAGAATAATTAACCATGAGAAGTATGTGTAGGTGATTTTTCATTTCAATGGTTGCTAGTCCAACAAGATTTTTCTTAACTAATATCAGCATACCAGTCACACTCCTAAATCTACTAACATGATTGTGAAGGCTTTTCGCATAGTTGATGTTCTTGTAGGCTTACTACATCACCAGGAATAATCCCCCTCTATCAAATGTTTCTCTTCTATAAAGAATGTGGTACCCTGATATATATTGGAGGGAATATGGGGGAGCTGGTCACCCCCTCCATTGGTCATAAAATGAACATGGAAGGTGTGTAAAAATAGGGGTTGATGCTCGGGGGAGGTTTGGTGTGTGATATCACTGGTTAAGTGGTGTATGAATTGAAGGATGCATTTGGATATGGTGATTCTATAGAAGATGATGAAAAGGCCATGCTCATGGGACATGATCATTTCTAGTCCTACAAAACCCCTCCCTCATGTTTGGAAGCAAATTTCAAGGTCATGGGTCCTCTATTAAGGTCTTATAGAATACCCCGTGTAAAATTACATACATGATCCACATAAGAATGTAATGCATTTCGATTAACAAAGATATTCTCAACACATAGAGGGAAGTTAAGAATGTAGTGGACATCATTGTTTCGCTAGCATCCTCAGACTCCCCTCAGGCAGAGTTTTCCACTCCCGGCTCCCTCCCCTCATATTATGATATAATTTTTACATGTGATTACAATGGAATTTATTATTTTATACCTCCATTTAATATTTTTTAATATTCCTCCACTCTCTATTAAAAGTAAATGACTGATTTCCAAAATTATTTTTTTTATGTGAAACAAAATCTACAGGGTTCGTTTCTATAGTATAATACCTAACTATTGAGATCCTATGAAGGAAAAATAATAATGATTTTAAAATTCATCATGGAATACCTCTATCAATTGTTTCTGATTGAAATCCCCCTTTATCTAAATATTATGGAAGAGTGTTTAGATCGGTATTATTACTATGATTTGATTGAGCATTTCCTTATAACCTCAAATGGATGGATTGTCAGATAAATAAATTAAAGAAAATGGAAGACATGTTCTAGTGACACACATTACCTTCATGTTATGTGGGATCATTTATTACAATTGGTAGTTCATTCCTATAATAATTTTTTTCAATCATGAATTCATGTGGACTCATATGAAGCATTATATGGAATGATATTTCTCACTCCAACTTGTTTGGATGATAATGTTGAATGAAATCATATAGTACTATAACATTTTCATGAGATGGTAAAAAAGGTAAATGGTATTCTAGATGATGTCAAAAAATCTCAATGTAGGAAAATGAATTATGCCAGTAATCATAGTATGTATTTGGAGTTTCTAGTAGGAGGTCGTGTTTTCTTGAATTTATATACATTGAAGGGTGATATAAGGAATATTGAGGAAGGGTAATTGGGTACCAAGTATATAAAACCCATTGTGTTTATTAAAATGTATAGATTCATTTGTTATCATATGGAAATTATTTTAAATCTCTCAAAGGTAAACGAAGTTTTCCAAAAAAACTTCCTTAAGGAAGTACATTCTAGTCACGAAACATTTTCTAAATTATGATAAAATACTATATGAACATAACCATTAATGATCTTAATAACCCATCTAAATTCTTGATTCAATATATAATTTTTTGAGGAATAATATAGATATTCTTGTGAAAGAACTCTAGTTAAAGAACAAAATATATGGAACAATATCGGAACCAAAGAATTATATAAAGTAGAACATCCCACATAACTCATAGAAGGTTATTCAACTAAAATTCTGATGATTAATTATTTTAGGATGGAAGAATTTATCACCATAATACTATACAATATTTTTCTTTTAGAATTAATATTATTTTTCTGAAAATGAGTAATGTTGTCATGACCCATCCTCGGGGCCCATGCCTTGACTACCCCATGCCTGCCATCCATATTCCAGGGGCTGGAGACTAGCACCAATGGCATAAATCCTGATAAAAGTGAAGGCATTTCCTTTAAATAAGAAAACAAACACCACAAAGTAAAAAAGCTGAAGTAAACACTAAGTAAACTAAGTAAAAAAGTAAGTGATTTAAGGTAAATGGTCCAGTATACAAACCCAAATGAAAGTATAGAACAATTGAGGAATGAATGTACAACAGCTGAAAAGTAGAGCAGAAACCACCAAGACGTCCTCCAGAACTCCCACCTGAAGGATGAGTATAGATAGCCTCATCGGCTCCTCAAGTTCAGCTGTCCTCTCCATGTACGTCCCGCCTGATAGTCCACCTTTGGGTATCGTCCCGCTCCACAAGCCTCAATGACGATCGGAGATGTCCTTCGTCTACAACCAACACAATGTAGTGCGGGCATAGCCCGTACAGGGGTGAGTATACGATACTCATGAGGGACCCTGAGACACCCAAAGGTCTCCCAGAATCCACGAAGGAAAAAACAAAAAGGAAAGATACAATCACGAAGTACCAAAAAACTCTTCATAGGTATATGACCATACATATACCTAAGTCATAAAATCTAATTTTTCTCCAACTCACGAGCCCAAGTTCATCCCATCCCACAATGGAAAGTACAACCCAATCCACACAGGAAAGCACAACCCAATCCACACAGGATAGAAATTCAATCATATCGAATATAATTATTGAATGTCAAAACTCATCTCAAATAGATGTACTACTCATGAAGAGGGATGTAGAGGATTAGATGTAGCCTCTAAATCATCTCCTCTGCCGAACCCATGAAGGATCCAAGTACAGAAGTCATCATTGTCGAACCCACGTAGGATCCATGTACAGTCATCATCACTGACGAACCCACGTAGGATCCATGTACAGTCGTCATCTCTGCCGAACCCACATAGGATCCATGTACAGTCGTCATCGCTGACGAACCCACGTAGGATCTAAGTACAGTTATCATCTTCATTGCAATCGCAGCCAGCTCTAGGGTTCTAGCACACAGCACTCTCAATTCTGGGAGGATCCTCTCCACGATCCAAGGGTTCGATACTTCAACAATAACTAAGTCCAGAGTTTATGTATCACAATGTTCTGTCTCTTCGATAGGAACTCAATGTGACAGACGGCGCATCAATCGGACGCCCGACCTGAGAGTTATTGTCTTTTTCATCCCAGGGGCCTGGTTGGTTTTTAAGCTAAATCCAGCCCGATTGTAATCTAGTTGCATCCAAACCTCAAGCAGAGTAAGCCAAAAGAACCCTCTTACTAATTGGAAAACAACATACTTGACGGCACATCGTCCGGACATCTGGTGGTTAAGTTATAAGTGTTTCCGCTCCAAGGGCCAGGTTGGTTTCGAGTTCGAACCAACCTGGTCGTACCCAAACATTACTAAGATCTTGAGCGTAATATCCATAAAAGAACGTATCTATCCAAGGATACTAACAAAATTGACGGTGCGTCGATTGAAGGTATGTAGCCTAATATATGGTTTTTGAATGAAACTTCCTGAAAAATAGGGGGTTCGGGCCCGGTCTGACCCGCCCCGATACCCCCAGGGTCGGCCCGAACTGGGTTGAACCGACCCGGGTTCGGGTCCAGCCAAGTTGGTCATGGTCCGGCCCAACTGGCGCAGCCTCGCCCGCGGCTAGGCGCGGCCCGGCTCGGAGCTGGCTGTGGGGTGCGAAGGGGAGGGTGCGGCCCCCATTGTTTTGAAACAGCGCCCCCCCTTCTGGTGGGTCCGCCCTAGACCAAACCAGGGGTTACAACCCCCAGTATTTTCAGAACCGGACGACCATAATGGCTCGCCGGTGTGGCTTCTGGGGGACCCGCGGGGTCTCGCCTTCTGTTGCGCCGGTGGCCGGCCGAGCTTGGCCGCCTCCTGCTGAACCGCCGCGTCCTAAGGTCGCGGCTCCCGTCCGACCGGCGCCGTGCGACGGCGCCGCGCCCCTCCACCGCAGCCCGCTCCTAGTCGCAGCCTCCTTCGGTCTCACTGGCGCGGCGCAACGGCTCTACGCACCTCTTCCACGGCCCACTCTATCCTTGGTACTTTCCCTTCCCGCATGGTGCAACTGCACTGTGATGCCTTCACCGCATGTTCAACGAGGATCAAAAAATAAAAGGGGAGGAGGATCTTCCATGTTTGTGTCGTCTGATCTCCTCCCATTATGTTGATAAAAAGAGGCCAATTTAATTAATTAAGAGCATTAAATCAATCATGAACGTAAATAACCTCTACCTCAACACAAGTTGTTGAACAATCAGTGTCTTGGAATACGGCGTTGCAAGGTGAGGTTCCATAAATGTCGACGGAGAACGTCCGAGGAGGAAGCGACGCCTTCCTTCCTTTGTCGCAGAGAGATGATTTTATTACGTGACGTCACTGGTGAGTATCCGCATTGGTGCCTCCTCCTTTGTCGTGAAGGAAGAAGTGGATGGAAGAAACCAGGTCACCGAGTTGATGATCTTCCTCAGAGTCTCAGCATTCTTCAACAATGAAGATGAAGTTATTCAAGAGAATAGAGCTCTCTCCCCCAAAATCATCACACCACAACTAACCCCCAAAATAAAATAAGGCTTACCTATTTTTATTACTTCAAGACATGCATTTCAATTTTAAAATTCAAACACTAAACTCACATAATTAATTAAACATGAGTTGTCTAAATAAATGGGGTGTTATGTTGGCAAGCTTAATGAGGGTGATATGGAGGAGTTACTCACATAAACGTGGAAGTTAGGGAGTTAATGGAATGTGAAGGGCTGGGGCTCGTGTGGGCCCCACATCACCTTTATCCTCTCAAGGGTTGTTAGTAACCAGTGAGTCCCACCCCAACTCCCACACATGGGATTAAACCAGATAGAATAAGGAAATAAAATCGTAACATAATTTTATTTTACATTACATTTAATCCACATTTTTTAACAACTCCTCCCGATCAAACACACCTACAGAAAAGGTCCTCCTAAACAATTACCGCCCATGCGGTTTCATCGGTGCACTCGGATTTCAATTCCAATCACCGGTTAAAAAGATAGAAAAACCCGCTCATTCGTTCACTGAACGCACCCGTGCTAAAAATCGTAAATTTATTTCGGGCACACCCGGCCTTGGAATCATTGCCGTCAAAAACTGTGTTCTCGTAAAATAAAAAAGAATTTATGAAAAAAAAAATTCCTTGAAATTAATGGGTCTTTACATTACTCCCACCTTAGGACTTTACGTCCCCATATTGATACATCATAAACTTGGGGAACAAATGAGGGTATTGTGCACGCATATGAGTCTCCCGCTCCAATGTACTCTCCTAGAGATTCCTGTGCTGCCTAATGATGTGCACTAGGGGAATCGACCGTCCACATAGGACCCACTCCTGTGGATCCTCGATCTCCACTGGGACCTCCGCAAAAGTCGCATCGTCATCGATGTCCAGCTCCCCAGGGTCGATGATATCCATCGGGTCATGCACGTATCTCTTCAGATGAGATACGTGAAAGACGTCATGCACCCGATGAAACTAAGGTGGAAGAGCCCGGCGATAAGCCACCTCACCTATCCTACTGGGAACCTGGAATGGTCTGATGAAGCGCAGAGATAACTTGCCACTCCAGCCAAATCTCTGTAATCCACTCCGAGGTGAGACCCATAAGAAAACGTGGTCTCCATCTTCTAACTCTAGTGGTCTCCAACACTTATCATCATAGGAATTCTCTCGGCTCTGAGCTATCCTCATCCGCTCCAGGATGACCTGTACCTTCTCCATCGTGGACTAAACCATCTCTGGTCCTACGAGTGCTGACTCCCCAGGGTCAGTCCATCACAGAGGTGATCTGCAAGGTTGGTAGTATAATGCTTCATATGGTGCCATCCCGATGGTGGAGTGGTACCTGTTGTTATATGCAAACTCCACCAAGGGTAGGTGATCCTCCCACATGCGACCAAATTCGAGGAAACATGCACAGAGCATGTTCTCAAGAGTTTGAATGGTCCTCTCCATCTGACCATCCGTCTGAGGGTGAAAGGCAGTGCTCAGGAGTAACTGCGTCCCAAATGCCTCCTGCAACCCCTTCCAAATCTGGGATGTAAAACAAGAATCTCGATTGGAGACGATAGTCGATGGAACACCATGAATCCGAACGATATCCGGATTATAGAGGCGTCCCAAGCTCTCCACTGATCCCTGCTCTCTGATAGGTAGAAACTGGGCCGACTTGGTGAGTCAGTCTACGATCACCTAGATGGAGTGGTGTCCTCTAGAATTACGTGGAAGACTAGTCAAAAAATCCATAGATATCCCATCCCACTTCCACTCTAGGACCTCTAGGGGTTGTACCAAGCCTGATGGTACCCGGTGCTCCGCCATAACCTACTGGCTGGTGAGGCATAGTGAAACAAACTCTGCCACAGCCTTCTTCATACCTGGACACCAATGATGTCGTCTAAGATAATGGTACATCATCGCTACTCCTGGATGTACTGCTAAAGGGGATGTATGAAACTCCCTCAGCACCTCCTCCTGCAAAGCAGCTGGTACCATGGTTCATCCTATGAATAGGACGACGTGCCCTCCTCCTTCAAAGAATCCATCTGGTGCCTGTCCGGAGGATATTTGTGCATGTCGCGTCTCACAGTCAACGTCCCCATTATGCACCTCTCTGACCCACTGAAGAAGTGTAGGAGTGACTATGAGGGAATGTAGAAAGGCTGCCCCATCTCTATCCACGAAGGATATCTGCAATGTGGCTAGCTGCTCCATCGCCTCACCAAGTAGATGGATGCCCGACCTCCGGCTGAGAGCATCAGCTACTATGGTTACCTTCCCATGAGTATATACTATCACAAAGTCAGAATCACGAAGGAACTTAAGCCATCTCCACTATCTCAGGTTCAGGGCCTTCTACGAGAATAAGTACCTCATAGTCTGGTGGTCAGAGTAGACCGTAAAGCGCTCACCCATCAGATAGTGCCGCCACAACTTCATGGTGAATACTACCACTGCTAACTCCAGGTCATGGGTAGCGTAGTTCTACTCATGTTTCCTCAATTGTCGTGATCCATAGGCGATCACTATCCGCTCCTACATCAGGACACACCCGAGTCTAGTCCCTGATGCATCGTAGTAAACTATGTATCCTACTACCTCCTCCTATAGCCTTAAGATGGGTGCATTGGTCAATATCTGTCTTATCTCCTGGAAGCTCTTCTGACATCTATCTGTCCACACGAAGGGTTTCCCCTTCTTCTTCAAAGAAGAGAGTGGTTCTGTAAATCTGGAAAAGTCTGGCACAAATCTCTAATAGTACCCAGCCAAACCCAGGAAACTCCGCACCTCTGTCACGCTCCTGGGAGGCTCCCAAGCTAGCACTACCTCGATCTTCGTAGGATCCACCGCAACTCCTGCCTCAGAGATGATGTGTCCCATGAAGTGGACCTATAGAATCCATAACTGACACTTCGAGATCTTACAATAAAGCTGGTGCTCTCAGAGTGTGTCCAGTACAACCCGCAAGTGGTATCTGTGCTCATCCTCAGTAGTCGAGTAAATCAATATATTTTCAATGAATACTATGAAAAATCGATCAAGGTAAGGCTGGAATACCATGTTCATGAGACTCATGAACACTGATGGAGCGTTGGTTACACCTAAAGGCATTACCAAGAACACATTGTGGTCATGCCAACACCTGAAGGCTGTCTTCTGCAAATCCTCATCTCAAACTCCGAGCTGTTGATAGCCTGACCCGATGTCTATCTTCGAGAACCATTGTGATCCCTTGAGCTGATCGAAGAGTTCATCGATCCACGGAAGTGGATACTTGTTCTTCACGGTCCCTGGTTCAGGCAACCGTAATCGACACACAGTCACAAGCTCCTTTCCTCCTTCTTGGAGAACAATATCGGGGAAGCCCATGGTGAAACACAGGGTTAGATGAATACCTTACCCTGCAAGTCCTCCAGCTATACCCGTATCTCTTGAAGCTCAGCGGGAGCCATCTGATATGATAGAGTAGATATTGGGCTGTCCCAGGGTATAGGTCAATATAGAAGTCTACCTCTCTGCGAGGAGGTAGTCCTGTAACATCGTCTGGAAAAACGTCCGCATACTGATACACCACAACAGGAAATCTCGGACTCCACACGTCAACTCCTCCTAGGATGAGACTAGCCAACTGAGGAGTGATCGTCTATCCTCTTCTCTACGTGAGTCCATTCGACGCTGCAAAGGCTCCCTTCTCACTAGTGAAGGTGAACCTACTCCCATCGGTAAGGACGCACGAAACCATGCGCCTAATACAGGCGATTTGAGCATGGACCGTAGATAACCAATCCATTTCCAAGATGACATCATAATGCCTCGACGCCACTACAAGAATATCTCAGTCGAAGCTCATGCCCCCTAGAGTAAGCCCACACTTCCAGAACTAGAGCGTAATCGTCGGGTCTTATCTAGTATGAGTCTCTAGTCGTGAGGATCGAGCCAATGGCTCCGTTGGAATCTCCAAGATCCGAAAAAGGGCAGTGGCAATGAAACAATGACTCACTCCTGTGTCTATAAGAACTGCAACAAGGGTGGAGGTGACACATATAGTACCTCAAATCATCTCAGGTGAGCCGTGGTCATAATCCTATGCTACCTGAAGCTGAGACTACCTCTGTCCGCCTGCTCCCTATGGTTGGGGTGGACCTCCTGGTGGTGGTGGTGGTAGAGCCTAAAAGCGTCACCCACCACCCACTGCTCGGACAGCTCCTCTGCCTCGTTCGCCTGCTCCCTGCAGACCACCATGGTCAAACCTCTGCCTCTGCATAGGTGGTCCCTCAGTCGTCCGATGATCGTCATCATGGAGGGTTGAACAGTCCCGATCCATGTGGGCCCGTCCGACGCATGCATAGCACTATCGTCCTCCCATATGACTGACTCTACTGCATGTGCGCCGCACATCTGAACCAGTGTCCTGAGGTCGTCCACCTGATGGTCTGGTCCTCTTGGACCTCTGCGACGTATGTCTTCTACCAGTTGTAGAAGACTCTGCTACGTGTCACCCTACAGTAGTCCTCGCTACTGGTTTTGGCTCAGAATGGATGCTCTCCATAAGAAGGGATCCCTCCAGTACTCCTTCCAGCATCGGTATGCTGAGGGAGATCATCGAAGCCTTGATGTCATTCCTCAGTCCCTTCTCGAAGGTTCAGGCTCGGAAGAATGGGTCTCGTACCATGTTCGTGGAATAGCGTGAGAGGTCGGTAAATCTTACTGAGTACTGGGATACTGTCATGGTACACTTTCGTAGTTGTAGTAACTCCTGAATGTGCACAGCACATAGGGTGGCTAGAACGAACTCCGAGAAAAAACGGACCTCGAAGTCCGACCAAAAGAGTGATTCCTTGTCGTGTACCTCGAGCATCAGGATCCAACATATACCTGATGCCTCATGCAGGAGACTCACCGCATGGATCACCATGAGGTCTGATGGTGTCCCTACCAACCTGAAAACTCGAACTACAGCCTCCAGCCAATCCTCGACTGCCTGAGGGTCTGTCTCCCCATGGAACCTGGGTGGTCTCTGACGTTGAAACTCATGCAGTGCACTCAGGCGACGTCCACTCTAAGCTGCTGGGGCTGGTGGCATCAGTGGCTCGGTGGGTAGAGGTATTGTCGGTGCCTCTGCCGTAATGGGGCCCTGCACCAAGGCCTCGTCACTTGGTGGGCTACCGTCTCACACAAAACTCGACACCCTAGATGGCTGCCATCATGGGGCCATCCTGAAAAGAAACAGGTGCTCCACGGTTAATACAGTATACCTGGTGAGCTGATACAATGTAATGATAAAGAAAACTTTTGAAACACACATGCAATCAATGTTTTCATGCATTGAGTTGGAAATCAGATGTCTGGGTCATGGTGTATGGATACGTCGGCCGCCGCACCAACACTGGACTCCCTAGACTGATAACTACACTCAATACCCTAAACACTATTGCTTCACATGGAAGAAATTGTTAGAGTCATGAGTTCTGGGGTAGAACCGACTCCTCTGATACAAATTTTTCACGACCTATCATTGGGGCCCGTGTTGTGACTACCCAAAGCCCACCTTCCATAGGCCAGGGGTTGGCGACCAGCACCAAAGGCGTAAATCCAGAATATAGGGAAGTAATAGCCTTTAAATAAGAAAACAAACACCACAGAGTACAGAAGATGAAGTAAACACTAAGTAAACTCAGTACAAAAGAATGTGCTGGAAATTAAATGGGCCAGTATACAATCCCAACTGAAAGTACAGTACAACAGAGGAATGAACGTAGAACATCAAAAAAGTAGAGTAGCAACCACCAAGACTTCCTCCAGAACTCCCACGTGAAGGGTGAGTATAGATAGCCTCGTCGGCTCCTCGAGTCTGGCCATCCTCTCTGTGTACGTCCCGCCTGATAGTCCACCTCCGAGTACCATCCCATTCCACAAGCCTCAACCACGATCAACACTATCTGTCATCTTCAACCAACACAACGTAGTTCTGACATAGCCTGTGCATGGGTGAGTATACGATACTCAATAGGGTCCCCGAGACTCCCAATGGTCTCCCAGAATCCACGAAGGACAAACCACAAAGGAAAGATACAATCAAGAAGTTTCAACCAAATATTCTTAGGCATATTCCCACACATATACATAAATCATCAATTCCAGTTCTGCGCCAACATATGAGCCCACGTTCAACCCAGTCCACACAGGAAAGTACAACCCAGTCCACACTGGAAAGCACAACCCAATCCACACATGATATCTAGTCAATCATATCGAAGATAATGATTGAACGTCAAGACTCAACTCACACATGTATACTACTCACCAAGAGGGATGTAGATGATTAGATGTAGCCTCTAAATCTTCTCCTCTACCAAACCCACATGGATCCAAGTACAGAAGTCGTCACTGCTGAACCCACGTAGGATCCAAGTACAGTCATCATCACTGCAAAACCCACGTAGGATCCAAGTACAGTCTTCATCACTGTCGAACCCACGAAGGATCCAATTACAGTCGTCATCACTGCCGAACCCATGCAGGTTCCAAGTACAGTCATCATCGTCGTTGTAGTCACAACCAGCTCTAGGGCTCCTGCACACAGCATGATCGATTCCGGGAGGATCCGCTCCACGAGCCAAGGGGTCAATACATCAACTATCATGAAGTCCAGAGTTGATATATCAAAATGTTCTATCTCATCAATAGGAACTCAACATGACAGACGGCGCGTCAATCAGACGCCCGGTCTGAGAGTTATTGTCTTTTTCGTCCCAGGGGCCCGGTTTGTTTTTAAGATAAAACCAAGCCGACCATACTCCAGATACATCCAAACCTTAAGTGGATTAAGCCAACAGATCATTCTCACTAAGATTAAAACAACGTAACTGGCAGCACGTCGTTCGGACGTCCGGTCGTTAAGTTATAGGCGTTTCCGCACCATGGGCCTGGATGGTTTCGTGTTCGAACCAACCCGGCTATACCCAAGAATTACCAAGAGCTTGAGTGTAATATACCTAAATGACCGTCTCGGTCCAATGATCCTAATACAAATGATGGTGCGTCGATCGGAGGTCCATAACCCAAGATATGGGCGTTTGAATGAAACTGCCCGAAAAATAGGGGGTTCGAGCCCTGTCCTACCTGGCCCGATACCCACTGGGTCAGCCCGACCCGCGTCCTTGTCCGGCCTAGTTGGATGCAGCTCAGCTCGGCCCGCGGCTGGGTGCGGACCGGCTCAGAGCCGGCCGCGAGGTGCGTGGGGGTGGGGGGCGTCCCCCTTTGTTTGAAGCGGCGACCACCCTTCTGGTGGGGTCCTACCTAGACCAAATCACAGGTTACAATCCCCAGTATTTATGGAAACGACCGGCCATAATGGTCGTCCGGTGTGACTGTCATGGGACCCATGGGGTCCGTCCTACTGGTGCGCCGTCGGCCGGCCGAGCCCAGACGCCTCCTGCTGATCCGCTACAGCCTAAGGCCGCAGCTCCCGTCCGATCGGCACGGTGCCCCTCCGCCGTGGCCCACCCTGTCCACGACCCACCCCAGCTGCGGCCCCTTGATTCTTCGGCAGGGAGCGACGATGCCACCCCCCTTTTCCACGGCACGCTCATGGACGCGGCCTCCCCGGCGTCGTGTGCCGGCGCCGCGTACCTCCGCCGCGGCCCGCTCCGGCCGCCGTCCTTTCCTTTCCCGCACAGTGCAACAACGCCGCGCCGCATTCTACGCAAGTTCAATGAGGATAAAAAAATAAAATCGGGGGAGGATCGGCCATGTTTTTTGTGGTCTGATCTCCTCCTGTTATGTCGATAACAAGAGGACAATTTAATTAACAAAGATCATTAAATCAATCATGAATTTAAATAACCCCTACCTCAAAACAAGTTGTCGAACGATGAGAGTCACGGAAAACGGCATCATGGGGTGAGGTTCCATAAACGTCGACCGGGAATGTCCAAGGAGGAAGCTTCGTCTCCCTTCCTTTGTCGCAGAGAGAATATTGTATGGCGTGACGTCGTTGGTGAGTTTCTGCGTCGGTGACTCCTCCTTTGTCGTGAAGGAAGAAGAGTACAGAAGAGACCAGGTCACCGAGTCGATGCTCTTCCCCAGAGTCTTGGTGTTTTTCAACAAAGAAGATGAAGTTCTTCAATAGAATAGATCTCTCTCCCCCAAAATCATCACACCACAAATAACCCCCCAAAAAAATTGACATATCTTATTTTATTACTTCAATCCATGAATTTTAATTTTAAAATTCTAACACAAAACTCACTTAATTAATTAAACTTGAGTTTTCTAATTATATGGGGTGTTATGTTGGAAAGCTTAATGAGGGTGAGAGGGAGGAGTTACTCACATAAAGGGGGAAGTTAAGGAGTTAATGAAATGTGAAGGGGTGGGGTTTGTGTGGGCCCCACCTCACCTTTATCCTCTCAAGGGTTATTAGTAACCAGTGGGTCCGACCCCAACTCCCACACATGGGATTAAACCACTTAGAAAAAGGAAATAAAATCGTAACACAATTTTATTTTACATTACATTTAATCCACATTTTTTAACAACTCCTCCCAAGAAAACGCACCTTTGAAAAAGGTCCTCTTAAGCAATTATCGCCGATGCGGTTTTAACGGAGCCCTCAGATTTCAATTCTGAGCACCAGTTCAAAAGATTGAAACATCAGCTCGTTCGTTCAGTAAACGTACCTAAGCTAAACTTCAAAAATTGATTACGGGCACACTAGGCCTGAGAATCAATTGCCGTCAGAAACTACGTACTCATAAAATCCCAAAGAATTTAATAAAAAAAATTCCTAGAAAATTACGGGTCTTTACAAATTCACACAACATCGGGTTTTAAGAAACACCATTTAGTCTTGTTTTTCAAGATAAATTTAATTATAAACTATTAAGATAATTTAAATAGTAAAAATATATGATATATAGACAATAATTTATTTTTAAAATTTTCCAATATATTTTTTTTATTCTTGAGAGAATATAAAACACAATTTTACAAAATTAAACCAATCTTTTTTATAAAAAGTTGTTTTGCAACATTTTAATGGATCACAAAAATTAAATAAATTATCTGGTACTTCTATATATTTAATATGATAAAATGAACTCAATATTTTAAATAAAAACCACATTTTTATTATAGGGTGAATTGTAGTTTTTTTGAGAGGTTTCATTTTTTAATGAATAGTGAAAATATTGATTTTAAATTCAAAACTATTTTTTTAAATATTATTAACAAAAAATGATGTTAATTATTTTGTTTTTAACTTAATTAGATAAATTATAAAATAAATAATCTTATTTATGTGATTATAATAAATATAAATTTTAAACTAGATATAAAACATAGAAATCTTTTGAACACATTTACTATAAAATGATGCATTGTCATCCTATCTGTGTGATTAATTCTATAATAATTTAGGAAAGTAATGTGATTGTAATTATTTAATATATATTATATTTTTTTCTCCTGAAATTTAATAATTTCCAATAGGTTCATATTATTTTTTCAAAAAATTATTAGTGAACTTGATTTAAATAATTTAAAGTAATTAAGAGAGAAAAATGTTATCAAATGACTAAACGATAATTGTATGAAAAAAAACTACCGAGAAACATATATAAAACATATTTTTTGGAAATATATTGAACCAATAATCCCATTTATCCATTTATTATTATTCATTGATCCATATTTATTTTGAATTTGTTTTTGAATTCATATTTATCAAATTTACAAGAAAACCCCTCCTCCAACACTATAAAAACTCAAAAAAACATCGATCTTATTAACTAATATATTCCCATAGGATCTTCAAAACCCATATATAATAACCTCCAAAAGTTAATCCATTAATAATGGAATCTATCATTTTAGTATAAATCCATCCCATGAATCCATTTTCAAAAAACCAAAAGGAGATTCCCAAAGAAGACAAATCATCAATCCTCAAGCTCCTTTGATGTATTTTAATTATCCACACCTAAAATATTCTTATTAAATTATTATATAATAAACCCAGTGTAATAAATATACAAATTTTATTACATTTTATGGGTTATAACTACATTCCAATATACATACATCAGATTAGTGAAGAAGTTATCATTTTTTTAGGAGAACAACCACTTCACAAAAGGATGTTGTTCGTTTTTTCATTTAGCACATTTAATGGTCAGGAATTATGATGGACACTCTATTAATAGAAAATATATATTATATTAGTAATATATTTATGCTTTTGTAATATTTATATAACACCTACCATTATGCTACCCATTTTTTGGGAATATGTTAACATCGTTTTTTGGAAATATTGACTATCACATCTTCAATGTGATTTGATTCGTTCATGTTATACATAAAATTTATAAAAGATGGTTTTATTAAAACTATGTGAGTTATATAAATATATTCTGGTCTTCAACTTATAATATAAATATATATATATATCACATACTTTTATTATTTTAATGCATCAAAGTTATGAAAGTAGCGTCAATGCATATCTACGATATACAATCTCATGAAAATGGTTCGTTTAATTTCTTATATTCATATATTATGGATCATTTAAAAAATTAATCTAATTATATGATATTTAAATTATGTTTTTACTTATTTAGATGATTAAATCATTTTCTAATTAATAGGGAAAACATATAAGTAACAAAAACATATTATATAATGGAAATTAATACTCAAATGAGTGGAAGTAATGCGATATAATTAATAAATAGGAAATAAATAATTATAATAAGTTAATATATTATATAAAAAATATATCCATGGTTATTGTAAAATATAGTACCCTTTTAAATCAATTACTCTAATGCATAATTAATATTCACCAAAAAGAGATTCAATGTATGGATTATTGTATCAACATTCTTTCTGTGAGGCATATATCATTTTCACTAATTAATTTTTCTGTGATTTATATATGATAGATATTGATATATTAAATTATTAATTATTGAATCATCATGTTATTTTATGTTTCATATTATATTAACTCCCCCAGTTTGTTTAGATTGTCAAATTCCTCTTGGTAATGGTCATCTTTGAAATGCCTCATTCTTTTTTGATTGTTAACATTATTTTTAAAAATCAAATTTTTATAATAATTTTCAATTCATAATCTCTTTAATATATTAATTCATATGTAATTTATATAATTATAGCCTAAAATATATACCATTTATATATATGGTGTTTATAATGAAAATAATTTTAATATGTGGGGAAATATGGAAAAATTGGTGTTCTTTATTCAATGAAATCATCTGATAAGGAATATTATTTATTTTGATTATTTTATATGAGTAATGGTTTGGAATGGAAATGATGCGTTGGGCCCAAAAATAATATATCTCTTTGATGAATTCATAATTTATCATGAGAAGGATAAATTTTCAGAATTAAATATTCATAGAACTGTAGTTATAAATCAAATTTTGAAAGGCCTTGATGATATATGTTTTCTTGTGCCTCAGTGATGAAGTATAATAATTGAGAATTTAATTCATAGATATTTCATTAATCATTTTTATTATCAATGGTATTTTCATGTGACATAATATATGGATGCACTTCATTCATATTTTATGGATTGAATTACACTTTCTTCCATTATTTACATTTCCATATTAACAATTCCATATATAATTAATTTAATAGAATATTTTATTTGTTATTTAACATTCCATATTGATATATTCTCTTTAATTCATTATTTCATCAACATTTCATGACCTTTATCTACATTTGAGTTCACATTAAATTTCTTATTTTCTACACTTTATGAATTGGAATCCATTTAATAGGTTTCAAGGATGATGAGTTTTTACTTTTGTTATGATTTATTTTAGATTCTCAAATGTATTATGAGAATGATTTATGTAATTTTTTGTTCAAAAACGGTTTTCTTGTTCTTTTCATTAGTATTTAATTAATTCTAATAATACTATGTTATTAAACTATGCACTAGCTCCTGGATTCTTGGGTCATGGTGTTACATTGGTGAATGAATTATATGTATAAAATGAAGAAGAATAAATGAAAACAGTAGATAGGTTTTGAAAAAATTACTTCTTGAATATCACCACATTCTATGACCCCTTATGGGCCCTCGATTTGGTTATTTTGTTTGAAGAGTCATACATGCACCTGGAGAGAGTTATGAGGATATGTTTGGGTGGAGATTTGCTAATATTCAACGATTTTGAGCCAAAATGGTGTGGTGAGTGTTGGTTTTTATAATTCAATATAGGTGGGTTTAACTGATTAAACTAATGATAATTTTATATTTAAAGAAAACCACATTATGGTGGATTTAATTTCAATAAATTATATTTTTATTTAATTTTTTTTGGTTTTATAGTTTACATAAATACCTCAAATGACCATTAAATGAGTTATTATTTATGTAATTTATTCTTTTTTCTTTTTTATTTAAAACCTTTTGCAATTTTACATATACTGTAGAAAATATTTTTTTACCGTAGTAACATTTTTTATTCCAAAAAATGATATATAAAGTAAATTATTTTTGAAAATTATGATTATAAATTATGATTATATTTTACCAAACTCAATTCATATTATTGTAAAAATTACATTTAATATTAATCTTTCATAAAAAATGATAAAGCATTTCATTAAAGTGAAAATGATTAAATGTTTGAAAATTTTTTATATCCTATTCAAATATTAAATTAATTGCAATTACCTAAATTGGATAAAATAATTTTTAACTAAAATAATTAAATTCTAAAAAATATTTAAATAATTTCATAACGTTGTAAAAGTATTATCTGAAAATTCATATTTCAATTAATATTAATTAATTTTTACTATTAATCAAAAAAGGATTGATATTAAAAAAAACCCATCCTATGAGATTTTTCATATCCGAAATTCAAATATTATTTTTATTTTCTATATAATTATTATAAAATATTAAAATTTTATTTTTAAAATCATTATTCCAGGAATATATTAAAATTTTTAATTTTGGAAAAATATAAAATTTTATACTTATGATTACTTTTAATCATACCTTAATACAGTCAATAATATTTAATGAATTTAATAAAATTTAATTAATATTTAATATATAAAATTCAATTTAATATTTCCTTAATGTTGAATCATTTAATTTATTAATAGAAAATACCATTATTCTCTAAAAATTTGATGTTATGAAAGAAAGTCATTTATGTTGAATTGGGTTTTATTTTAAATTATAATTACCTTCTAAAAAGTGAAATACTTTTTTAAAAGTTTCATTTTATATTATACTAATAAAAAATTATCTTTCATTTAATCCATTAAAATTTCTATGTGATAATATTTGTGTAAAAATATTAAATTTTTTTCAGAATTCAATAAATCTCTATGTCTTGTGCAATATAAGATATCGAAGAGATTAAATTTATTTAGAAAAAAATACATATCCTAAAATCATAGGTTTCTACATTATCATGATTCCTCATGTTATTATTGATCTGTCTCAGTGTGTAATTATATATGTCTCTATTTATTATTCCCTAACTGGGATTTATTTTCACCCCTTTTTTTAATGTATGGCATTTTGGATATGAAATACTATAATAGTAACCTATAGATAACCCATGAAGATATCTTTCATGTGGGTTTAGAATAATTTTATATGTTTTCTTGTATTATATACCATATCTAAAAGTAACTATTACTAAAATGACACTATTTTTTATCCATTTAATGATATTTAATTTAAATATGGTATACCATACACGTAATCAATGGAAGGTTTAGTTTTTTATATAAATTAGTATTTTAAAATATTTGAATTATCCCTAGGGTCATTTTTATATATAGGAATAAGTTTTATATTTCTGGTGAGTATTATATATGTGGATTCAAAATAGATACATCTTTTTCTGAATACAATTAGTGGTTGTGGATATGGAATAATTGAAACAGGGGTAACCTGGAAATACCAAATTGATATAGACTTGATCCGAAAATAGTGCAATACAAGAGGACTTCTTGTACCACTAATTTGAAACTCCATTGAGACATGTTTAGTTAGTCAAATTATTTTTATAAAAAAAATATGATTAAAAAATATATATTTTCTTTAAATATTAGTTGAATAAACAATTAAAATGTTTTAGAATGAATTTTTAAGACAGAAATTCCCATTATAATTATAATAATCTTAAACATAACATGTATTTCACTAAGTATTTCTTCTTATAGAAATTAAGGCAGTAAATAGGGGGCCCAACATAAATATTGAGGGACAAATAATATTAAGTAATGGAGTTATGGTAGTAGATATAATGAAGAACATTAGGAGGAATATGAATCAAATAACTCAGGTTATTAACATTATCTGGAATCATGTTGAATGACCATACTGTGCTTAAAGGGAATGTATTTATATTGATTCGATTATGTTCCTATGAAAACCCTATATTAGTGGATATATTTCCCCACTGATTGAAAAACATTGGGTGAGATCTATAGAATATATATTTTCAATAATCTATTTTTTATGTAAGATAATATCACCCAAGAAGTGTACCAATTAAATAGAGATTCTGATCTGTGGTGGTAATTGACTAATAATGACATGAAAATAAAGAAGATTAATTATATGGAGTGCGATGTTTTTTGTGGAATCATATTCAGTAAATATTTAACTCATTTTATGAAAATGGTTATGGAATACCGATTCATGTAGCTAACGTATAATGAAAATTAATGGATGGTAAGCTATGAAATTAACTTTTAAGGACTTTTTAGGTACATGTATACCATTTTTATGGATCCAAATTTTATGGTTGATAGATTCATTGGTGTACTAGTACCCCATATACATATAAATCCATAAAATAAAGGCTATGAATGTTATTTTATGATAGTAAATATTTGTATGAAAATTGAGCTAGAGTTCATAGAGATTTAGTGGTCACATATATCGAATAAAAATCAGATTAGAATAGATCGAAACTCATAGATGATCATTGAGCATAGAATACGAGGACAAAAAGGGTAAAATCTAATTTACAACAATTGTGTAATGATGGATTAGGGGAACATGTTTCATTGGATTGAAAATTTAAAAAAATCTAGATGATACAAGAATATATCTTGGAATTTTTTTTCTTAGATGAAGCCTCATATTATCAACAATAATGATTAAGGGAAGATGGAACAGCCCTACCGGAAGGGAAATGAATCATGTGTGGAATAATGGGGTACCTTTCCAATAAATTTTCATATAATGATATTATAGAGGTAAAAAAATATTATCATTAGCATTGTATGAGTGTGAATTATCATGAATTTTATTTCACAATTAAAGAAGTAGAGGTCCAAAATTATTTGTTGAAAAATACAACCATTATTCATTCAAATATAGAAATTATTTTCATTGATTATTATTATATGCATTTCTTATTTCATCAATGTTTGAAACTAATATAGAATAAATCATTTAACTGATTTACTTAGATTAATCATTAAATATTGTTGTAGCTATAATCATAGAATCAATAGTTTATAGAAATAGAGGTATTAACTCTAGAGATTATATTCTCCTCACAAATGTTGTAGTAATTTCCAAGGTGGAATTCAACACTATACTAGGGATGGAATGGATCTCAATGTATAAGTATAAGGTCAACGGTAGATGTTTGGAAATTATAATTGTCATGAATGGATATAATAATCTTATTTTCAAAGGATACTTATCCCAAACTTATATTTTACTATTAGAACCTCCCATTTAATTTTTTATATGGATTATTTATCAATAGGGGATTAAAACAAAAATATGAATATAGTAAATTCCCCCATTATTCAAGACAAAATTGATGTATTTTGTTATGAGATTCATAGACAACCACTATAAATAGATTTAGGGTTTTACATAAATTTAATAAATGTATTCAAGATGATATTGATGAACACAAATATAATGAGAAATATGGTGTTATATGAATTAAAGAAAACCCTTTTCAATATATTGTAGTAGGTATTTTTTGGACCATGTGTTTCTCCATGGGGAAATAATTTTCATTTTTTTATGATAATGATGAATCAATACAACTCTGAATTTATTATATATTACATAAATTGATCATTATAAAGATCATGTAACCTCTTCAATGGATTGATGATTTTTTTGATCAGTTTCATGGGCTAAATTATTCACCATGATTGACCTTTGATGTATGTATCATCAATTGATTTTGAATTTAGATGTTATTTCAAAGTATATTTTCCAAATAAGATATGTGAATTATGATTTTGTTTTTATTCCCTTAAACATATATAATTCAATGTTATATATATGGATTTTATGAATATTGTATTTATGGGATATATTGATAAATTCATTGTAGTTTATATTGATGATATTCTGATCTATTCAAAATTTTAAGAGGATCATGAGGATCATGTAATGGTTATATTGGTAAATCATAAGAAGGGGAATCTATTTAAAAATTTAAGATAATGTGAATGCAATTTTAAAAAAGGTATTATTCTTGAGGGACATTCTAACCATTGTAGGAATCTTAGTTGACCTTTTGATGACCTATCATATAGAGTGGTGGACACATACTAAAAAATTAATTTATCTTTATAGTTTACATAGTTTATCAAGATATTATATGAGGTTTTTTGGAAAGAATATGATTTTATGATACACGAATCAAGTAAAATAAAAAATCAAATATGTTAATCTAGATATTGAATTATGAAAAATGATTAAAAGAACTGAAGAATATATTTATTACTACACCATTCTAAATTATACACATATTCATAGAATGAATCAATATTAAGATCAATGAATCCTTGAATTAGATTTGGTGAATGGTCATTCAAAATGACACAGCGATAACTTTTGAATTTTTATAGTCAATGCCTCATGATTATAAATATCATATGCATAACTTGGATTTAGAATTAGTTTTTGTCTCTTGGAATACAGAGGCCCAATTTTTATATTGGGAAATGTGATATATACAGTGATTTCAAATTATTAAATTATATTTTCATGGAAATGAAACTAAACATTATAAAATGGATATGCGTGGAATTGTAAAATACAATGATTTTTCTTTTCCTTATCACAATATAAGAGAATACAAGGTCGTTGATGCATTATATAGGAAATTTTATATTAGGCTAGAAATAATGAAGATTCTAGGATATCCATTTACTATGGACTTATTAATAATGGGAATTGGAATAATAGGGAATGATATATCATCATCTTTATCAAAAATTATTTATCAACATGAATTACAATGAATGATCAAGTAAGATAAAAGTCAAGATTCATTTTCATAAAATAATATTGAGGCTAAAAAATGGTTTTTTTATATATTCCATTTTGAGGAAGATGTTTTTTTTGAAGTTTTATACTAATCTATTTTTTTCACCTATCATTGAGGTATCAAAAAATATATTTGTTGTGGCCCATAGATATACATTATATATACATCATGGAAGCAATAAATCTTATGGGAACATTTTTTATCATTATTGCTGGTATAATATGAAAAATGAATTCTCTTAAAAGACTACATGATTTTTGGATTGTCATAAGGTGAAATTATAGTGAAAAAATCCTAGCGGGTTATTAAAACCACAACCCATACTAATTTGGAAGTGCAAAAATATCACTATGGGCTTCATTGCAGATTTCTCAAGGACATCCCCCTGAAATAATGTGCGATGAGATATAGTGGATCAACTCACCATGACTTCCAATTTTATCGCTATTCTAGATGATTTATTTCATAAATAACATGAAAATGTTTTTGTAATGGATGTGGTGAGGGTGCATGTTGTGACCCATTATATCATTTCTCATTTTGATCTGAGGTTCTCATCTAAATTCTATAAAATTTATCAATATATATTAAGTGCTGAATAGAATTACTGTATGACATATCCCCCAAAAACCAATGGAAAATATCAAATGACTAATTAGAAACTCAAGGAAATTATAAGAACATGATTAATTTAATTTAATGGTTTGGAGAATCAACACCTACCATTAGATTATTTCTCAATCAATTACAGCTTCTAATGAAGCATTCATATATCTCTATATAATGATCAACATTATTTGTGATGTTGAACTCCTACATTATTGGATGAATGAAGTGAGGTATAATTATATAGACTCGATATTATCCAAGTGATGGAAGAAATTAGTCATTCCTAAAAATTATATCTAATGGCTTCACATATTCAGTAGAAGATTTATGGTGACAAACATCTAAGGGACATGGGGTCTGATTATGGAGGTAAATATTTACATTAGATATCTATATTGAAGATAGTCATGTGATTTGGAAATAAATGTACTATTTTACCTAGATATATTGGCCCCTTTAAAATAATTAATCACATATGAGTAGTGTCCTATCAACTAGAACGTCCACCAAATATTTCTGAAGTTTATCACATATTCTATGTTGGGACAACTGGAACATGACCACTCTAATTAGGCGATGATTGTGGAGATCATGGAACATTGGGAAAATATTATTCACAATAAACCTCCCACCATGTCGATGTGTTTTGGAGGAACCATAAATATGAAGATGTTATATGGGAATTTGATAATATAGTAGGACATTGATACCCTCACCTTTTCTCAAGAGATAGAGTGATTTTAAATACTGGGGATGAAATTTCAAAATGTGCGAAGAATGCAAAAACCCAGAATTTTAAATGATATTTTCCTCCTGAATGAATTTAGATTATATAAAATAATACATGTATGAAATATAGTAAAACTAAAATTATTTAATATCATTAATAAAGATCATTACATGAGTCAACTATGAACCCAATTAAAATGGGAAACATTACTAATAAAAAAATATAAATTTAAAATATATAAAATTAGAAATTAAGTAATGACCAAACTATCTAAAAATAAAAACTTCTATAGAAAATGTTATATAATTTATACAAAATGATAGTAAAACAATGTAAATGTTATGAAAATGATATAATAAACATAATGTGGAATTGTAGTGAATTTTTAGGGAATGAATGAAGTTGTATTTAATGTGTATAAATGGACATGTGGCCTTTGGGATTAGACCATTACAAGACCATTGGCTAATATTACAATTGGAAACTATACTATAGCTGATAATTTTACTAGTATAATATTTTGTTTATAATTTATTATTAAATGGAATAATTAGTATCTATAGAATAAATAAAGGCCTCATCCAATAAAGTCATGTTGTTTTAAGCCAAAATATTTGAACATAGGTGGGAGTCATCTTAAATAGGGGTTTCTAATGACTATTCTCAATGATATATTCAACATATTAATTATGAACAATATTTCATGTTTGAAATTCAATGATATTGGAGATTACTACTTGATCAATGTTAGCTGAACAACCCCATGAATGAATGACCATCCCACGCAACTCACATAGGGTGTATGTAGAGTCCAAGACAAAGACAATTAAATTTAAATTTACTATGTATAAATAATTTTTTTAAAATAAAATTACATTTTACCATAGGTTTTTTTAATAAAATATCTTGTAAATTGTGATAAATTTGGTAAAATTATTTTAGGATGAAAATTATATATAATTGTTTTTTTCGAAAATATATAAAATATTAAAAAAATATCGAGTATTTGAAAATATACATTATTAATAAAAAAATTTAAATATAATATATATAAATATAATTTATTAAATAAATTTATAAAGTATTGATAAATTTTTAATGATTCTATGAAATTTTATTCTTCTTAATAACTTGTATATTTTATATAAATAATTATTTCAAAATTTAATAGTAAATTTGATCATATTTATTGAATCATTTGGAAAAAATAAAACTTATATTTAAAGTAATATGATCTATTATTTTTAGGGTTTATATATCGAAAAATTCTAAAAAATATTACATTCAAATGAATATTAATAAATATTGTTTTGGGTATTCAGTATTTTCTATGACATTATACTTATTTTAAAATGATTTAATAATTAATTAAACAAAATCATTGACCTAAAATAAATTTTATTATTAATATTAACTATTTTAAAATATTTTCATATATTTTAATCCATTTCAAAAACTATAAGTTACTTTCCAATGGCCTAAATAATGAAATTGTTTTTTTAAACGTTAGTTTATATATTGATTATTTTTATCACGAGAAAATAATTTTATGAACATTTTTTCATATTATTTGGATAAAAATATCTGAAAATGTGACCCAGGTGTCCAAAAACAAGGTATAAAACCATTTTTAATACTATGGATTTTAATTTTCAACAACCTAAATTTCCAGACCAATATTTTAAAATTATTCCGTATGTTTGCCAATTTTTCTATAAATACCAGGCCACTTCACTGTTCCCCTTATCTTCTAGACCATGATCCTTGATGTTATGGTGATTTTTTCTTCCATTCATTACCTTCAAGGTTATCCCATTATACTAAGGTTCTATATTAATTTTTTGTAATAAATCATCAATATAAGGGAATTAGTTGATCCATTATCCAATCTAGTTCACATTTCATGTAGTATTTCATCTAAAATTTGTTATTATTTCACATCAAACTATCCCATTACTATAAGAATAGTATTTTTTAAATTTTAAACATTCCCCCCACTCGTATTATCATTTTCTAAAACCATGTGTTGTACCAATCATGTTGTACAATTAACAAATTAAATTTCAATCCTTTACATAATAGATTTTATTTTACTTTTTATTTTATTTTCGAAAGAAAATTCCATTTAAATTTGTTTTCAAACATATGAAATAATTTAATTATTTATTAGGGATTTATAAATTTTAATCCAAATTTTCCTTTCATGTTTTTAAAATGATGTCATGATCATGTCTTTATCCACTTTTTCACTCAAATATTTTTATATGAAACCTATTAATTATTCAACGTGTTTGATTATTGAAATTATTTTTTATGTTATATGTTGATCAAATGACATTAATAAATATTTATGATGCACCCAAATATTTATCCAAGGCATTGGATAATTAATTTAATTCCTAAATATGTCATATTTTACAAAAGCATGATGAATTACCCTTCTAATATTAATTTATGACACCATAGAGAAAAATCAGGATGACATTATATATAATTTATCATTAAATTTTTGTAACTACATGTATGTTGTATGATTCATCATGTTATTATTATGATATCCCCCATTCACATAACTTATATTTATTCATCATTTTCATATTGATATGTCACAAGATCACAAGTTAGTGGTCTCTCTTTGTTATTCCATAATTAGGCTTCATAACCACCCTTGAAATTTGATATATGTCTCATGGATACGATATATAGTAAAATTAACCTTTTTAACCCTCTAAATATTTATATCATGTGAAATTAGAAGATTTTTATATGGTATCACGTATTATGTACAGTATTTTCACTAATATATACATTAATAGATCATCTATTTATACCATGTAATGTAAATTTTATAATAAAAAAGTAGGATTCCAGAAACATGATTACATAAGGGGTCATAGTATATCAAAAGGAATTTTATCTATATATGTTAATGAAATTCATGTGGTTTTGGTTTTTGATCCATCAATTCATGTGTTTGAGGTAAATATATTTGTTTTGATCGTAGTGTACCACTGATGATTTGGGGAAATGTCTCCATTATTATGGAAAAAAGCATTTTCATTACATGAAATTTATATCAATTCATTTTGATTGATTTAGGGTATTTATATTTTCAGAACAAGAAGTTGATATTTATGAGTACAACTCCTATGTATTTTAAATATAAATGAGTTCACTGCATTTTATTTTGGAATTCCTCATGACATGGTATTTTTTTTGTAATTAAGGGGTGGGAATGATGTATTATTTTTCTATATTTATTTTAACACACAAGGGGAATTAGTCAAACTATTATCCTGAGTTATAATAATAATGTTTTCCTTGATGAAATAGATGAACAATCTTCCTAGAAGGTGATTGATAATATTTACAGACCATTAGAGTTGATGGTATATAATTTTGAAACTAAAAACAATATAATAATTAGATTTTGGTCAGTGTATATATAAGAGTATGAATTTGAAATTTTCAAGAATACTCTAATATAAAATTTTGATAGTAAATAACTTATAACGATGACAACTTTTAGAGATCATGTATGTGTAATAAAAACATAATCATGCACCATACCATCACCAATATATGTTAATTTGGATTAAAAAATGTAAAATCTGTAATGGTGATGAGAATATAAAAAAGTTGTTATTAATAATTAATACATTAGAATATTTTATTTTAAATTATTTTGGATAGTCACAAATATTTCTCCTCGATACTTTTTTCATGGGGTTTTAATATTAGTATATATATAATATATATAATTATTGAAAAAATGGATGTTATGGGGTGGCCGTTTATATCATGAATCATCCTTTTGTGTCCTTTTGGGGAGGGTGTTTGTTATATCATATGGGTTTTTAATATGTCTAGAAAATTATATGTATTACATTACTCCTTACAGGTGTATCCCATAATATTTCCATTATGTGGTTCATTTCATTGAAATTTTTAATTATTAATCTTTTAGATAACCATATTTAATATGAAATTATTTTAATTTATTCAATCCAAATATGAGATCAAAACAATACTAATTTTATATGAAAATAATGTGGGGGATTGTGAGACCCTGGAGCCTCTGTATTCATGTATTGTGGGAGATCAACCACCAACCTAAAAAATAAAGATGATACCGATCTAGGATCTGAAAAAAATGAGAAGGGTGATTACTAATAAATATTTACATATTCAACATGGTTTGGACAATTGAATTTATTTATCAGGGTGGTTTAATAAATTTCATTATCTCAATATATTTCTTTATTAAAATTCATCAATAATTCAATTTCTTTAGCATTGAATTCCATTATATTATTCATTATTGTTAATTATAACCCAAATTTATAGTAGAGTGATTGTAACATACTGGCTAAAAATATAAATAATACATTCTATTTTTTATTAATATTTGGAAAATTAAATATTAATTTTACATTAAATGGGTTTCTATGTTCGATGGCGTACCATATAGGCAACAACAGGTTTCTTTGAAATCTTATGTTGCGTACTAATAATATAATATTATTATTTTAAAAGGAAGTTAATTCCTAGCCCTTGTATTGGCTATAATGAATAGAACAAAAAAATTATTATACATGTTTGTTAAATGTTCTTACATTTATCCAATAAAATTTAGAGTCTTAAAATATTAATGAATCTAATTTTAAGCATAAATATTCTATTATTCAGTAAAAGGTCTATTTACCGCCTTTTGATGAAGAACCATTTTTAAATATAGTTTTGGAAATTTTTTATATGTTCTATTTGACCAAATAAAATCCTTTTTTAGAATGGGGACATCAAAATTTACTTTTTGAAAATTTATGGAATTTTTCTGATAAAGTTCATTTTTCAATGAATAGTGACAAATATAGTATTTTATTTCAAAATGACGTTTTAATATAATTTATTAATATGGTTATATTATCCTTTCAATTGGTTTTAAAGTTTAATTAGAATATATTTTTAACATTTAATACAATTTTGGTCATTAGAGTTAATTTAAATTTGAATTTGGACATAAACAAGTGTCAATCTTTTGTTTCATAAAAACACGCTATTGGTTTTAACAACAAGAATTAATTTTAAATTAATTAATTCAACTTCAATGTATATAATTTTGTAAAATAGACATAACATTTGAATTCAGACTACCAAATATATCTTAGGCTGAATTTTTATATTTTTCTGAGAAACATCAATTTTTTATGAATAGTGAAACCACTTAGTAGTAGTTAAAAAAACTAAAACATTCATTTAAATGAAATTTTACAACTTCTGTGAATTTTATTTCTAAAATCCAACATAAATTTTTGTTATTAGTAAGTAATATGTGGTTCAATAAGATGAAAATAATATTTGGTGAATAGTAACATTTGACTTTTATTTACAGCGGTTAAATGTAAATAGGGTAATTCAAGTTAAAAAAAATATTATAATAATTCAAAATTATCTTAAAACTTGTCTTAACCTTATTGGATGAGTAATTTCTGACCATGGGTATCCTTGGGTCGATTTTGGGACCCCACGGAGCCACTTATGAGTGATATTGACACTTTAGATTAATTAATTTAAATTATAGGAAAATATGACATAAATGAAAATATTTTAGTAAATTAATTTTTAAATGGAGTTATATAAGTAATATTTTTGACTATAAATATTCATTGGAAATTTAAAAAAAATTACTAAATCATGGTATATTTTGTAATTTTTATACATTAAATAAATTAAATTATTTATGACACAATAATGATGCAGTATTTACCTCATTAATAAATTATTTAAATAAATAAGATTAGAAATATTATAATAATATCCAAAACATGTCAACATCTTATTTGATGATTTTATTTCGACCATGAGTCATCTTATCATTGTATTTAATTAAATTAGGACCTTTAGAAACCGAATATCATTATATAATAAAATACTATTACCACACTTTCCTAAGGATCCCCTCCTCCCTCTAATAAAAATCTCTCACTTATAACCAATTCATAACACCTCTCAAGACTTTTGTCTCGTCAAAACTCTACAAAATTAATCTACCTACATCCCTATACTCCTCCTAAAAGCCTTACCTTAGGCATAAGGCACTTCAAGAAGTCCTTTTGGTTCAAACCAATGGAAGTTACCCAAAATAAAGGTAACACATTCTCTAAACATCTTTTGTTTTATTTTATTTCATAAACCCATAATCTCTTTTTATTACACTATTTTATAACAACACTAATATCCGCAATATACTTGGATTTTTTATGTGAAGGATTCAAACTAAACATACAGAAACCTCTATGTAATGAGTGGTGAACATACTGTTTCTGTGGATGGGAAACTAACACCTCATGAGATGATGACTGTTCGATTATCTACTACCGCCTATCATAGTGGACATTAATATGAAAATATACTTATTTATGATGTATGTTATGTTTATTTTTTCCTTATTCTTATGTATTTTTCTTTTATATCATACCTTTATGGATTCCATTATCGGTAAACTCAATAATTTCATTTGAGGAAGTGCGGACTACCACCCCCTCAAAGTTATATGACTCGTTAATTCCATATGATGGATGTACAAAGGATGAAGTTAATGATATTATATATGTTATTATAATGGAATTTTAATATACCTATGTATATCTATGTTTTAATTCCATTAAAATAAAAAAAATGAAAGTAGCGTTCATGCGTATGTACTGCTTACCATCTCCATGAACGGTGAATTTTATTTCTTACCTCCAATTGATCTGTACTATTATAAATATATATATATATACTGTATATATATGATATGTCTGATATCTAAATAATGAATATCATTCTTAATATAATGGACTACTGACTACCTGGACTACTTGTAAATATAAGGTGTTCATTTTTTACTCATGTACCAAATATCCAAAAAAAAGAATGTTATTAACCTAAATGATGACATAATGTTTAAAACCTAGTAATAAGTGTTATAAAAGGTTTAATAAACTTGAAAAAGGATTTAAGAAAGTACAAATTAACTTCATTTTATTATTCATGAGATTAAAGAATGAACGGGTCAAGTAAAACATGAGGTAAGGGACTACATCTCAATCTCCATTCATTGAGGCATCTTTTTTTCTAATACCCGACATTATTTTATAGGCTGTGTAAACACCTTTGAATTTTCATTTCAATTAAAGGGAATCTTTTTCTATGAATCGTTTTACTAAACAACAAAAAAAATAATGTTTCTATTTATCATACGTGGTGACAACAACCTTTCTGCCATCGTGAGTATTATTTGATCTTATGGCTTTCATAACAGGCCATAATGTTTTTAAAAGGGAAAAGAAATAACATTTACTCTTTTTACGTATTTTGGTATTGAAAATGGTTTTGATAATGAATTTTTATGTCAATATATTTAATATGATATATTTTTATTGCGATGTGGGAATTTTATTTATCCATTATGCTTATTTTATGTGTTTTGATCATGTTATGGTTATTTAGAATTATTTATTTATATGGGTGGTTACAAGATAAACCTAGGGAGGATGAGCCTGGGATAGATCTCTAATGCATTGGGTAATGTGATGGAGGTAAACATGAATGTTTCTATTAATAGATGTAGGTAATATTAAATGATGGGTATTCCAAAGTAACACCCTATGTAGCTGTGATAGCTATAATGTAAGTATGTTATGGATCCCACAAGTTACCTTTATGATTTAATATTTCTATTTGTTATTCATAAATCTTATGATTTTATGAGTTAAGTAAAAGAATTTATGTTTTTTATGCATTTATGAACTAATTTTTTCTTTCTTTGTTTTATAACACTTGCTGAGTTTTTTTGCCCATCCCAGTCTTTGAAATGTTTTTCATAGTAATTAAAGATGTATTGGGTTATGTATGGGATTAAGGAGAAGTCATGCTATCTGAAACATCGAACTAGACATGACACATTTTTCAAGAGTTTTTATTTTATGAAAAAATTGGAAACTGAGTAGAACTGTCTTCTTTTTAATCTTTTGATATGTAATAGTAATGTTCTAATTCTCTAAAACTCTAAACCTGAAAAGATCCTCAATATGAATTAATTCAGTTAATTCAATATTATATAATGTTTTGAGGATAGGTCCTTATAGTTGGGATCAGAGGTCGGTATAGATAACATTAATAGTTAGGGTATTGTTAAATTAATATATGTAAAGTAATTTATGTTATTATTGAAATCATAGAGAATTTAAAGATTACAATGTTTCTTCTCCTAATATTTTTCTCTGTTCAAAATGTTTTTCCACATAGGAAACATGGAAGCTATGTGGGGACAACATTATGAGTAAGACATATCTCCGAATAAGTAACCTAAGATGGTCAGAATCAGAACAAAATTGTTTGTTGCAGTGACAACATAGTTGACTCTGGGTATAAATGGTGGTGGCATCCATGCACGAGATCAGCCAGATCAACCACAGAGGAAAATGTCAGTAGTATATCATTTCATGAGGAAACATCCCCCATTATTCAGAGGATTATCTGTCCTTGTGCTAGTAGAAGGGTGGATTAAGGACCTGGAGAAAATTTTTGATGTCATGGGTTGTTCAGAACATCAAAAGGTTAGTCTCGCTATTTACTATATTGAAGGTGAAGTTGATTAGTGGTGGTCAATGGTGTAAAATATTAGGGATAGTGAAGATATTGATGCTCATTATTTGGAGGAAATAATAGGAATGTTTCATGAGAAATTTTTTCCCATGGTGGTTCATCTTATGAAGAAAAAACAATTCCTAGAATTGAGGAAGGAGGATGACCCATTGGATTCTTATGAATGAAAATTCACTCGACTGGAAAGGTATGATCCATATTTCATCTGATATCTTCAGATTAAGATAAATCATTTTTAATCAAGAATAAATCCACGATATCGAAGAGTAATAGCCTTTTATGAGATCAAATGTTTTGAAAAACTAGTTCAATGTGTGGGGAAGGTGGAAATGGAGTTTGTCGATGATTAGGTTTTCTTTGAAAAATAATAGGACAAGAGGTCCATTTGGCAGGAAAAGGGAATAAATTCATCAAAGAAGCCTGTAGGTAATAAAATTAAATACATAACTTGTGATAAGTGTGATAAAAAGAATCCTAGATAATGTTTATCAAAGTCTGGAATGTGCTTCCAGTGTGGTAAGTATGGTCACATTGCTCGTAACTATAAGGAAGATGATCAAGCAGTCAATGAAAATAAATCATTAAGATGTATTATGTGTAATGAAATGGGTCATTATGAAAATGATATTACAGTGAAGAGCTCAAATGAGGGAAAGCATCTAGACTACAAGAAAAAAGGGGTTGTGAAATCCATTACAACAACTTCAGCACATGTTGGGGCATAAAACTAAATAGTATCAGGGTCATTGTTTGTTTGTTCAAGTTATGTCAATGTGTTATTTGATTCATGTTCTACAGACTCTTTCATTTCTGATAAGTTTTCTAATAAATTGGGAATCCCAACTCAAGATATGAATACAAAACTTCTGGTAAAAACACCTTGAGGAAATGTTGAGACAAAAATAAAACAAAAAAACCTTCATGTCCTTGTGTGCGGGAAGATTCAACCAGCAAACCATATTGTTTTTCTATATTAGATTTTGATTTTATTTTGGGCCTGGATTTTATGTCTATTTATCTTCCTTAGATTAACTATAGAGCTAATGAGGTCTCATTTCAGAAAGAATTATAGTTTGTGCACAAGAATGAACCATTGATTTTGATAACATATCAGGAAGCTGAGAAACTAGTAAAAGATGGAAATAAATGATATCGTTCTCATATTGTTGAAAATAAAGGAAGTGATGAGATTAATGTTGTGCTAGTGGTAAATGAGTACCGTGTTGTTTTTCTAATGAGTTTTCTGGTGTTATACTTTATTGGTAAGTTGAATTCAATATTGACTTAGTTCCTGATGCTAAACCAATTTCAAAACACATTTATCAAATGGCTCAAATTGAACATTTAGAGTTAAAGAATAATTTTGATTATTTATTAGATAAAGTTTTCATTTGACCTAGCACATCACCACATGGTTCTTGTGTCTTGTTTGTTAAAAAGGAAGATGGTTCCTTGAGACATTGCATTGATTATAAATAATTGAATAACATCACTATTAAGAACAAGTATCCTTTTCCACATATTGATTTTTTTATCACCTCTAAGGATATCAGTATTTTTCAAAGATTGATTTGAGGTTGGGGAACAATCAGTTGAATGTAAAGGAAGCAGACATTCTAAAGACCACATTTTGTACTTGATATGCCCATTATGAATTTTTTTATGCCTTTTGGTTTAACCAAAGAACCTGCTGTATTCGTGGATCTTATGAATATAATTTTTTGTGAGTTCTTGGATAAGTCTATGGTTGTGTTCATTGACGATATTTTGGATTATTCTAAAAGTAAAGAAGAGCAAGAAAGTCATTTTAGGGTCATCATAAAAACCTTAAAAGGAACAAAACATTATGGGAAATTCAGAAAGTTTGATTTTTGGTTAAAAAAATTTCATTCCTTGGTTACATTGTATCGAAAAATGGAAAAACTATTCTCCTACTAAAACAAAAGTTTTTGAAGAATTGAAAAGACGCATAAATATATCCGAGATTAGTAGTTTTCTTAGTTTGGAAGGTTATTAACAGAGGTTTGTAGAAAAATTTGAATGGTTATCTAGTCCAATGACTATGTTAACTCGGAATGTTGTTAAGTTCATCCGGACAATTGAATTTCAGAACTATTTTTAGGAATTGAAAAGAAGATTGGTGAATGCTCCTATTTTGGAACTACCATCCAGAAATGGTGAGTTTGTTATCTTCAGCGATGCTTCATTGAAAGGAAATGGTTGTGTCCTAATGTAGAATGACCAGCTAATTTATTATGCTTCACGTCAGTTGGAACCACATGAGATAAATTACCCTACACATTATTTGGAATTTGGTGTTGATGTTCGTGCTTTAAAATTTTGGTGGCATCATTTGTATGGAGTAAAATCTGAAACATAAACTGGTTAAAAAAATTAAATTATATATTCACTAAAAAATAATTAAACATGAGACAGAGAATATGGTTGGTATCAATCGAGGAATACGATTGCACGATCTAATACCATCCAGTAAAATAAAATAAAGTGTTAGATATTTTGAGTAGAAAAAATAATGATTGATTAACCATGTTATGTTTGGAATAAGATCCTTAAGTTTTTTTTTGATAAACTTTGGTATATAAGTTGTTGGTGTAGAAAATTGTTTTGTTTTGTATAAGGTGTCAGTGAGATCATCTCTATCAGATAGAACTAAGCAATCATAGAAGGAAGGATGTGCCATATAGAAAATGGAAAAGTTGGTTCGTAAGGGTATGTTTCCTGATTTTAACATTGATAATGATTGTGTTTTGAGATTTATAATGATATTATGTGTGCCATGTGATTCACAGTTGAATAATGAGTCGTTATATGAAGCTCATAGTTATTTGTTTTCAATTCATCCTAGTAGTACTATGATGTACACAGAACATCATGAGTATTATAGGTGGGATGGATTGAAAAGAGATATTTCTAATTTTACTGTGAAGTATTTTACTTGTCAGTAGGTTAATGTAGTGTGGCAGTTACTCATAGGGATTATTTTTCCTTTACCAGTGCCAGAGTGGAAATTGTAAAATATATCCATGGACATAGTTGTGGAATTATCGAAGACAACTCGAGGAAATTATGCAATCTGGGTTATAGTTTATCGATTGACTAAATTGTATCATTTCCTTCCTATTTGAGATACATTGTCTCTAGATAAACTTGATTGGTTGTACGTTAAAGAGATAGTCAAGTTTCATGGAGTTCCCCTCTACATTGTATCTGATCGTGATCCCAGGTTTACTTCTAACTTTTTGAAAGTCTTGCAGAATTTTTTGGGTACATAATTAAATTTTAGTACATATGTTCATCCTCAATCAGATGGGCACTCATAACCCACAATTCAGACCTTGGAGGATATGATAAGTGCATGTTCACTGGATTACCTGGGATGTTGAGACCAACATATTTCTTTGGATGAAATTTCTTATAAAAAATGTTTCATTCCAGTTTAAAGATGGGTCCTTTTAAGGAAATATACGGAATGCGTTGTCGAAATCCATCTTGTTTGGTTGAAGTAGGTGAAAGGAAGCTGATGGGAACAGATTTGGTAGAAGAGATGGCAGAGAAAGTTTAGTTGATTCAGAAGCACATGAGAATAGCTTAGAGGAGATAGAAACGTCATGCAGATTACTGGAAGAAGGATATTTATTTTGAGTTAGTTGATCATGTCTTTCTCAATGTTTCTCAATGGAAAAGTGTGATGTGTTTTGGTAAGAAGGAAATGTTGAGACCAAGGTTCATTGGACCTTATGAAATCACAGAGAATGTTGGATCAGTTGTGTACAGAGTGGATTTACCTCCAATTTTATACAAGGTAAAAAATGGTTTTCATGTTTCAATGTTGACAAATTATATTCCAGATCCATCTCATGTTTTGAGCCCAGAGGTATATTAGTTGGAAGAGAATATCTTTTATGAAGAACAAACAATCCAGATTCATGATCGTAGAGAGAAAGTTTTGCTGAATAAGGTAATTCACTGGGTAATGGTTTTATGGAAAAACTAGATAGTTTAAGAGGAAAAGTGGGAATCTGAAAATTCTATGAGGGATAAATACCCCCACTTATTTATAAGTGAATAAAATCTTCAGGACACAATTTCCTAAAGGGGGGAACGATGTAACATCCTAGGTAAATAAAAAATAATAAATTATCTTCTTTATTATTATTTTTAGAATTAAATATTAATTTTACTTTAAAGATGTTTCTACGTTCTATGGTGTACCTGATACACAATAATGAGTTTATTTGAAATCTTACGTTGCACACTAATAATATAATATTATTATTATACATGGTAGTTAACGCCTAAATATTGTATTGGAGTGAATGAATAGAACAAAATAAAACATGATTATTCATTTTTTTAAATGTTTTTAAATTTATCCAATTATAGTTAGGGGCTTAAAATATGAATGAATCTAATTTTAAGCATAAGTACTCTAATATTCAGTAAAAGGATGATTAAACGGATTTTGGTGGCGTACCCTATTTAAATATAGTTTTGGTAACTTTTAAATGTTCTATTAGACCATATAAAATCTTTATTTATAATGATGTCATAAATATTTACATTGTGTAAATTTTTTGTAATTTTTCAGATAAAGATCATTTTTAATGAATAGTGAAAAAATTTGTATTTTAATTCAAAACTGCATTTTATTCTAATTTATTTATATGGATAGATTAACTTTTTAATTGGTTTTAAAGTGTAATTAGAATATAAATTTACCATTTAATCAAGTTTTGACCATTGTATTTAATTTCACGATTGAATTTGGACATAAGCAAGTGCCAATCTTTCGATAGTAATTGTTTCTTAAAAACAAACTATTTGTTTTAACACGAGGAATTAATTTTAAATTATTTAATTCAACTTATATTTTTAGAATTTGGTAAAATAGAAATAATTTTTGAATTCAGACTATCAAATATATCTTAGGCAGAATTTTGGTTATTTTTCTGAAAAACATCAATTTTTGATGAATAGTAAAACCACTTTGTAGTAGTTAAAAAACTAAATTTTTCATTTAAATGAAATTTTACCACTTCTGTATATTTAATATAATAAATATAACATAAATGGTTGTTATAAGTCAGTAAAATTTTGTTCAATAAAATGAAAATATTTTTTTTTATCGTAAATTTTGACTTTTATTTAAGAATATTATAATAATTTGAAATTACCATAACACTTGTCCTAACATTATTGTATGAGTAATTTCTGACCATGGTAATCCTTGGGTAGATTATGGGACCCCATTGAGCCACATATGAATGATAATGACACATTAGATTAATTAATTTAAAGTAAAGGCAAAAATTACTTAAACAAAAATATTTTAGTATATTAATTTTTATATACTGTTTTATAAGTAATAATTTTTACTATAAATATTCATTAAAAATCTAAAAATATTTCTTACATCATGGTATTTTCTTTATTTTTAGACATCATATAAATTAAATTATTTATTACACAATAATGATGAAGTATTTACCTCATTAGTAAAAGATTTAAATAAATAAGATTATAAATATTAAAAAATATATCCAAAACATGTCCAATTATTAGTGGATGATTTTATTTCGACCATGATTCATATTATATTTTAATTTAATTATTTTTTTACCTTTAAAAAGTGAATATCATTATTTAATAAAATAATATAATCACAATTTCCTAAAGAGCCCCTCCTCCCCCTGATAAAAATCCCTCACTTCCCTCCAATTCCTCACACCACTAAAGCCTTTTGGATCTTCAAAACTATTCCCAATTAACCTCCATACAACCCTCTACTCCTCCGATAATCCCTACATTAGTCTAAAGGCACTTCATGAATTCCTTTTGGTTCAAAAAAATTGAATTTACCCAAATTAAAGGTAACATTTTCTATTATCTTCTTTTTGTTTTATTTAACTTATCCAAGACTTAAACTCTTTTTATTACATTATTATTTCACAACAACAGTATCCTCAATAAACTCAGATGTTTTTATGAGAATGATTCAAACTACACATACACACACCTCTATCAAATGGGTGAAGAACATACTTTTTCTGTGGATGGAAAAGTAACGCCTCATGAGATGATGATTGTTCGATTATCTCCTACAACCTATCATGGTGGCTATTAAGATGACCCTATATTTATATATTATATATGTTATGTTTCTATTTTCTTTATGCTTCTATATTTTTATTTTATATCATACCATTATGGTTTCCATTATGGGTAAATGCAATAATTTAATTTGAGGAAGTGTGGACTCCAGCCCCTCAAAGTGATATGACCCGTTAATGCCAAATGTGGAAGGTAAAAAAATGGAGTTAATGATATTATATATGATATTATACTGGAAGTATAATATACCTATTTATCATTAAGTTTTAATTCCATTAAAATAAGAAATATAAATGAATGTAGCATTAATGAGTACGTATGGCTTACCGTCTCTATGAACTGTGCATTACATTTCTCACTTCCAAATGACAAGTACATTTATAAATATTTATATAAACTAGATATATATGGTATATATGATATCTAAATAATGAATATCATTTTGGATATAATGGAATATTGACCTCATGGACAACTTGTAAATATAAGTTGATTATTTTTTAATCAAGTGCCAAATATCGACAAACGAATGTTATTTAAATAAATGATGACATAATGTCTATAACATGGTAATAAGGGATATAAAAGGAATAATAAACACAAAAAATGATCTTAAGTGTAACGTCCCAGTTATGGAAGAAACCCGGAGGCACCCCGTTCCTAGTTGGTCACATGGCCTCAACCGTATTTCCCCAAACTCCAGAGGTTGCCGACAAGTAGCGAGGGACTTGGGTGTGATAGTGGGGAAACTATGCCCTCATTGGAAGATTATACATCGGAAGTAAACAAATCATGCAATAGTGGAATCAGAAAACATCCAACAACAATGCAAAAGTAAACAACGAAAGACTAAAATAATAAACCATTGGAGCACATTTGTATATATGAAATGATGCACGATACATATCTAGGTAAAGAGAAAAACAGGTCACAATGCTGGAAATACAAATAGTACCAAAACAAGTACAAAAGAAAAGATAAAGACCTCCTTAGTATCGCAAGCCTAAGCTTGGTCTAATTGTCTCCTACTCCAAAGAAATAAAGTACCATAAGTCGAAGGGAACTCTCCCTTTTCTATACCTACAACAACACAGTCTTTTTGGGCCCAAAATCATGACCCAAACTAGGTGTGAGACTAAATCCCAGTAAACAACCACCCTAAGATCTGTGCCTTACAGTTGATGAGCATATAGAAGGTAATAGTACATTAAGCAGTAAAAAGTAACAATAAATAGTAGGCAGTAATGAGTAAGTAGTAACAGGATGATATACAACAGTAATCAATCCACATCACATTGAGCAGCAGTAAAGCAAACAGCTAACCACAATAGCGAACCCTCTAGGAAGTACCTGCAGCCAATCCCTCTGGTCCTATCCAAGAACTATCAACAACCCTCTGGGCAGTGCACTCAACCAAAACCCTCTTGTTTGGTCAAATGAAATTATAAGATTCTATGGGGTAGCTCGCTCGATCAATTCCCCTTATAGTCTCAGATAGTCAGGGACTCTCTGAGAAAGATCACGCGGTCTAACCCTCTTATAGCCCTAAGGTCTAGAACCTCTCTGGGGAATCCCACTTACTCAATTCCTCCTATTGTCACAGGTATATCATAGACTCTCTATGGAATCTCACTCATTAAATTCCTTCTCTATCCTGGAAAGGTTATAATGAAATTCAAACAAGTAAAGACTCTCTAAGGAAGCTCACTCGATCTAAACTTCTGTAGTCTATAATTTACAAGACTCTCATGGAATCTCACTTAGTCTATCCCATGTAGTCTATAATGTCCAATAATCTCTGATTAAGCTCACATGGTCTACACTCTTGTAGTCTATAATATTCAATACTCTCTAGGAAGCTCACTCGGTCTATCCCTTATATTCTATATCACCAGGGTCTCACAGTCTCATGCCAGTCAATGCATGATAATTCTATAAGTCCAAAGTACACCTAAAGAGATACTAGGCTAACCATTCTATAGAATAACATGAATTTCAAGAATATCACTCCATCCTACGGTCACGAGGAATGGAAAACAGGTATAAAGGCCAAGGATAACAAGACACAGAGGTCGTATCAAATCAAGGCATGGAAAAACATTCAAGAAGAGCAATAATCCCCATACGAGATCAAATTACCTCTACAGAAGTGAACATGCAAGGTAGGAAAACAGCAGGGTAAAAACGGTAAACATGCAATACCTAGTTCAGGGTTATTAGTGAAATTTGTACATAAAACACAAAGACATAGAATGTTTAGGAACAAAACACTTACCTTGGTGCTAGGATATCAATATAATTTGACCACGAGGCTTGATTCTCCTTAGTACAACATATATCTACGAAAACGTTCAAAACGTTCAACCCATGATATCTCGAGAAAGAGGGAAAATCATGGAATGAGACTCAATAAGAAGTAATATCTCACCTCTGTAGTTCCAACGAAATCGACTATGGTCAATTCGGCAAACAGATGGAGGCTCGGGGGCTCGGATGAAGGTTGCGTTCATACGGGTGCTCCTGGTCGAAGAACAAGAAGAAGAAGACGTTTCTGTCGATTAGGCATGACCCTGGTCCATCTAATGAAAAGAAAAGAAACTACACGGTCTGTACTTCTGGGGTACATGCCGTGTACTTTTCCATTCTGTACTCCACTTTAACCAGCCTCCACATCACACCTTCACACCATTTGTGTGGCCTGGACAGGGCCAGCACACGACCTTACGCGACATCAAAGTACATTGCATTTACTTATAAAGTACATAGCGTGTACTCTGGAAATGTCTATATTTTCCATTTTTTCTAAAAAATGGACAGAAAATAGAAAATATACCTGAAACGAAGATCCTGGTTCTTAAAAAATTCCCCCCTTAACGAAATTCATCCCCGAATTTCCCTAACGAGGCGTAGAAGAAGAAACCCCAAATTGATCCGGCCAATGCGATCATACATCGGCCAGTATAACGTCCGAGATCCTGCTCCTGAAGGGTCTGTTCCACAGTGAAACTCTAGCATGTCCTATGTCCCTGTGCCCCTGGTTGAGAACTCTGATCTAATCCACTTTTTTGTTGCTGGTAATCTGGTGACTTACAACCACGGCTGGGACCTCCACCTCAGCCCGAACAGCCAAAATAACTCTATTTCTCAGACTGGTGCTAAACTGGCAGTACATATCTAGTACGGGGGGTCATAGAAGAACTCCTACAACCAATTGTACATGAGAATATTTGAAAAAGACGCTGAAGATGGCCCATCTTGCTGAAAGATCCGCACCCCATCGGGTCTCTCTGACATTTAGGCCTAGTATTCCCACTCCTACAACACTAGTAGCATACAACCTGGGTTCCCGAAGATACATTCCGCTGACTATGATCTCCCCAATATTGCTCCCTGAGGTGATTCCTTCTATCATAAGAAGGAGCACTATCTCTTGAGGTCGAACCACCCTGGCTCACTGCTCCAAAATCTCTCAGATTGCGCTCAGCGATCAGTTCCTGATTGATGATCGAGGATATAGAATTCAACCAGAAGATATTCAACTGGGAATGTATCTTCTTCCTGAGACCATCCTCAAACTTCCAAGCAATGAACAACTCATCACCTGCTAGAATCATCGTGGAGCGCTACATCTCGGTAAAAAGAGACGAGTACTCCATAACAGAAAGAGTACCATGCTCAATACCCATAAACCTAAGGGATTGGTTGGCCCTAAAGGTCTCTAGATAAAAGTAATTGTAGAAGGTGCGCCAAAACTCATCCCATGTCATACGTTGTTGGCGCCCTGATTGTGAGATCACCTCCCACCACCTCTTGGAGGTGTCTCGGAGCATATATGTAGACACCTTTACCCTTTTCTCTTGATGTATCACCAGATGATCAGAGATTGTCAGCATGGCATCTAGCCACGACTGTTCAACCTGGGGTCCTCCATCCCTTGAGATTATTGGAGGATGCTGCTTCTATAAAACCCGTGTCAACTCAGTCATCGAAGGGGCAGGAGGTGGTGCTCCCTGAATGGTCTGCATCATCCTCATGAAGTCATCCCTAACCTGCGTATCGGCGCCTAAAATGGGTATAATTGCTGGTGCCAAGGCAGGCACAATAGGAGGATCTGTAGGAGGTTCCTGATTAACCATATCCTGTGTCAGATCACCATACGGTAGCTGATGTACGACCAGAGGATGCCTAAGAGGCAATTCTATGAAAGATAAAAAACACACCTTAGGTCAGAATTATCAAGGATAGAGAAAACATGAGCACAAATGGTAACAGTAGGAAAAAACACTCATGTTTCACTAAACACGACTACACGGCATGTATAAAACTACATGGCGTGCTCCTTAAGGCCATTCACATAAATGTGTACTTCTTCCACCTTTGGTTATGTAAAACCCCAGACTACATGGTGTGTACCTCATCTATATTCCCCTGCTCGAGTTTCATTACACAGCTAACTCACACGGTCCTCTTAACCCTAGACTACACGGCGTGTTCACTAAGGACATGACATGTACTAGTCAAGGTTCCGGCGACCCATGTTGTTAGTTACACGGCTAGATACATGGTTGACCCTTACACGGAATGTTCTGAAAAAAAAGGCGTGTATAGGATAGATAACAGCGTCCCATGTTCTTCATGCCACGGTCGTGTACCTCGAACAAGACTACATAGTGTGTTCGTACGCAACATTGCGTGTAAGACACGAGCTTCCCCGACCCGTGTTGTTAGTGACACGGCCAGGTACACAGCTCACTACTACAAGGCGTGAAACGACTGTACACGGCGTGTTTCTGAAAACTTTTTCACCACCCTAGGTTTCTACTCACACTGTTAGTGAGACGGTTTAAAAATACATGGCGTGTATTCAATTACACAGCGTGTGTTCTGGGTTTTTCCAGGCAGTAGATTAGAAACTGCACAGAAGCCCAGAAAACACTGAAAAACAAAAATTAAGGGACCAAATTATAATCCGTGGGGGCCCATAATCCCCGTGAACCAAAGATTGGAATCTTCTAAATATCACATACTAGGGAAAAAGGTCATTTATCCAACATTTTTTGATTCATGAGGTCACATAACACATAAAAAACCAAAATTTGTCATTCATTTAAGCAAGGAAAAATACAAACAATTCCTCTATAATATTTTGGGGATTCTATCAAAGCATTTATCATAACAGCATGCATAATCTACACAACATCTATCACAAAAAAATGCAATCGCTAATGCATACTAGATGACATGGAAAGCATGCCTGGAATGTGATTTCTAACAAGTTCCTATATGATACCTGATATTTCATACCCTCAACTCATCAGATTTCAATGGAAATAGAACTGAAATAACAACAAAGGTAACATCACAAAGCGTGTGAATCACTCTAGGTGAAATCAAATCAATTGTAACATAGAAAAACTAGAAAATTGCAATAAGCGAGGTAGACTGGATTTTCCCTGTACAAGGGTTAGCTACTCTCAGGCACAACTTATTACCAAGTACCTAATCCATACAATCCCTGGATAAAGGCTCCAAACAATAAGTCATGAGAACTGAACTCTTTTAATACCACATTGTAATGTACAGGTTTAGGAATCCACCCAGAGGCGCCCTGTACCCGATTGGTCACATGGCCTTAAGCACATTTCCCCTACCTCCAGAGGCTTCTGACAAGTAGCAAGGGTCTTGGGTGTGATATTGGGGAAACTATGCCCTCAATGGAATAGTATATAGAGGAAGTAAACAAAACATGCAATATCATAAGCCGTAAATATCCAACAATAATGCACAAGTAAACAACAGATGACTAAAACAATAAACCACTATACCAAATATGTATATATGAAATGATGCACGATACATATCTAGGAAAACATACAAATAGGTCACACTGTTGGAAATACAAACAATACCAAAACAAGTAAAAAAGAAAAGATAAATAGATCCTCAGCATCGCATCCCTATACATGGTCCCATGCTCTCCTCCTCCAAAGCAATCAAGTACTATAAGTTGAAGAGATCTTTCCCTTGTCTATACCTGCAACAAAGAAGTCTATTTGGACCCTAAATCATGACCCAGACTGGGTGTGAGACTAAATCCCAGTAGACAACCACTCTAAGATCTTTTCCTCATAGTCAGTGAGCATATGGTAGGTATTAGTTTAGTATGTAGCAAAAAGTAACAGTAAATATCAGGAAGTAATCAGTAAGTAGTAACATGATGATATACAACAGTAATCAATACACAAAACAACGATCAATAGTGAAGAAAATATCTAACCACAATAGCAAACCCTCTAGTATGTACCCGCATCCAACCCCTCATGTCCTATCTAAGAAGTACCAACCACCCTCTGGGTAGTGCACTTAGCCTAACCCCTCTGGTTTGGACATAAGAAATTATAAGACTCTCTGAGGAAGCTTGCCCGGTCAATTCCCCTTATAGTCTAGGGTAGTAAGGGACTCTCTGAGGAAGATCACACAGTATAACCCCCTTATAGCCACAATTTCTAGAAACTCTCTGAGGAAGCTCTCTTGGTAAATTCCTCATATAGTCTTAGGTCTATCACAGACTCTATAAGGAAGCTCACTCAGCAAATTCCTTCTCTATCCTAGAATGGTTTTAATGAAATTCAAACAAGTAAAGACACTCTGAGGAATCTCACTCAGTCTACCCTCCTATAGTTTATAATTTCCAAGAATATCTGGGAAGATCACTCAGTATATCCGATGAAGTCTATAATGTCCTAGACTCTCTGAGGTAGCTCACTCGGTCTACCCTCCTGTAGTCTAAAATATTCAATACTCTAGGGGAATCTCAGTCATTATACCCATTATATTCTATAGCACCAAGTTCTCACTGTCCCAAGCCAGTCGGTGCATAATAATTCTATGTGGTCAAAGTACACATAAAGAGCTACTTGGATAACCATTCTACAGAACAACAAGCATGTCAAGAATATCACTCCATCCTATGGTCACAAGGCATGGATAACAGGTATAATAGCCAAGGCTAACAAGACCCAGAAGAGGTAACAAAACAAGGCATGTAAAAACATCCAAGCATAGCAATTATCCTTATACAAGATCAAATTACCTCTATAGAAGCGAACAAGCATGGCAGGAAAACAATAGGGGGAAACGGTAAACACACAATACCCTATTCATGGGTATTAGTGGAATTTGCACATAAAACTCAATGTCTTCGAATGGTAAGGCACAAAACAGCTACCTTATTGCTAGGAAATCAACATACTATTACCATGAGGCTTTATTCTCCTTAGAATTCCATAGATCTATAGAAATGCACAAAACGTTCAACCCATGATATCTCAAGAAATAGGGATAATCATGTAATAAGACTCATGATGAAGGTAGAGCGCACCGTTATAGTTTATATGCAATCGACAGTGGTTGATTTAGCAAACAGATGGAGGATCGGGGGCTCTGAGGATGTTCATGGCTGTACGGACACTCCTGGTCGAAGAACATGAAGAAGAAAACATTTTTTGTAGATTTGGCGCAACCTCGGTCCTTCTAACAAATTTAAATGAAACTACACAGCATGCACTTTGTGGGTACATGGCGTGTACTTTTCCTTTTTGTACTCTGCTTTAAGAGGCCTCCACATCTCCCCTGCACACCATGTCTGTCACCCACACATGGCCATCACACAGCCTTACGCGACATCAAAGTACATGGCGTGTACTTATAAAGTACACGGAATGTACTCTGAAAATTTACAGATTCTCATCTTTTTCTCAAAAATGACCAGAAAAGGAAAAACATACCAGAAACGAAGATCTGAGTTCATACATTAATAAATTAGAAATTAACATTAATTTATCATTTAGGAGATTAAATAATGAACATGTCAAGTCATACGTGAGGTATGGGACTATGTCTCAATCTCATTTCATTGAGGCATATTTTGATCTAATACACAACATTATTTTATATGCTGTATAAAAACCTTTGACTTTTCATTTAATTCAAAGGAAATATTTTTCTAAGATGTGTTTTACTAAATGAAAATAAAATAATGTTTCTTTTTAGTGTATGCAAAGACAACGACCTTTCCGCCGCCATGAGTATTATTTGATCTTTTGGATTCATTAACAAGATCTAATGTTTTTAAAAAGGAAAATACATACTATATACTCTTTTTGTGTATATTGGTATTGAAAATGGTTTTCATAATGGATTTTTTATGTCAATATATATAAATGATATATTTTTATTGAAATGTTGGAATTTTATCTTCCCTTTGGGATTATGTTATATGTTATGATCATGTTATGGTTATTGGCCATTATTTACATATGTTGGTTTCTCTGTGATAATCCTAGGGCGGGAGAGCCCGAGATAGCTCTCCAATGCATTGGGTAATGTGACGGAGGTAAATGTGAATGATTCTCCTAGGATATTTTGTTAATATACTATGATGGGTTTTCCAAAGTAACTCCCTATATAGCTGTGATAGCTACACTGTAAGTATGTTATGGATGCCACAAGTTACCTTTATGATATATTATTTCTATTCATTATTCATAAATCTTTTGATTTTATGAGGAATGTAAAAGAGTATATGTTTTGTAAGTATTTATGAACTAATGTTCTGTTTCATTGTTTTATAACCCTTACTGGGCTTTTGTTTCTCATTCCATGATTTGAAATACTTTTCACAAGACTTAAAAAAATAGGGTCAAATATGGGATCAAGGAAATGACATGATGTCTGAAACATGGAACTAGACATGTCCCATTTTTCATGAGTTTTTATTTTTTGAAAAAATTGAAATCTGAGTAGAAGTTTCTATATTGTAATATTTTGAGATGTAAAAGTTATGTCCTAATTCACTAAAACATTAAACATAAGAAGATCCCCAATGTGAATTAATTCGTTTAATTCAATATTATTTAATGTTTTAAGGTTAGGTTCTTATAGTGATAGTATATTAGTCCCTTATGTACTCATTTAATGATGCACCTAGTTTCGTTACATTATATTCACCACTATTGTTCCAATTTATAACAATTATTATAATTATTATAGGAGATACATTGAATTTGACAAAAAAAAATTTAGTGACTATGATATTTTTGAAATTTTTCACATATAATTATCTAAAATTAAGTTTTAAGGAATTTGAAATCTATAATGTTTTATGTTTGAACACTAGATGGTTTAGTTATGTGAATTTTCATGATATAGTGATATTATTTCCACCAATAAAATAAATGAATTTTCAACCAACCATTTTTCTTCAATGTCAAGGTTTGAAATCAATAATTAGGGACATGAAAATGATGTATGAGCATTAAAAATAACCTTTTTTTATTATAGGATCAAATGAAGATGATAGGGTGATTTATGGTGTTTCGTGGGGGGGAGTCATCAAACCATGTTATTGTAATTCATAATATGTTGTGATGTATGGATAATGATCTCATCATGACAGAGAATGAAATATCATGAATATTGGATGTTTTAAGTCATTATATCATAGAGGGGAATAATATAATGAATATATCAATTTAAAAAAAAGTTAAATGTGATATTAAATGTAAGGGTTATCCTATGTGAGGCTTTAATATTTTGAATGCTAAATTTAATGAATATCACTCCATAATCTATAGTCTATGGATAAATCCTAGGTGTCATTACATAATGGATGATTAAATAGAAAATTTTCCAATATGAAGAATGTCTCATTAGAATTTATAGAAGGGGTTTACTTGGAGACATCAATTCATGTTATCCTATCATGGTCTCGACAATTTGGTCAAACTGTGATAGTGGGTATGAATAAGGGAGATTTATATTTTACATGTAATGTTACGTTGATATTATCATCAGAATAGAAGGTGAGATATTAGTAGATACATATATTTTAGTATCCTTAACTCAATTGGAATGAAGAAATGGACTAGGCGGGCTACCCAAATATTTCATAGTGTTGTTACTCTACAACATCTCGTTTATATAATATAATTGGTCACCATATCTCATATATTTTTTTTATAAACCATAACATTGTTGGCTAATTGGACTTATATATCTTTATTTTATTACTCCCCAAACTGTGATTTGATATTGGTAGTGGGTAGTCCATTGGCGTATAGTATTTTCATAAAAAATATTTTTCCTTGTAGTTATATGGGATTTATAACAATTATATGGAGTAGTTATATATGTTACAAGAATTTTTCATTCATGTTTATTGGGAAATAATTTTATTCTATATGGTTGTTCAATCAGATGAAGTAATCGTACATATGTCTAGGATTTCCTCTATTAAATTATATCAATTTATTATTTTTCATATTTGTTATTAATTCCTTCATTATATTTTTATTTTAATAAGATAAAACTTCTAATTATTATTTTTTAATTTATAGGAAGTAAATATATTTATATATATACTTTTCATTTAATGATTTCCATTTCATACACATGCCTTTTTGTTTTATATAGGAAGTGAATTTGATCATGTAATGTCCTGACATAGAAGCCATAGAACGGTGTTATAAGCCGGTTGGTCACAAGCCCTCATGCACGCCTCCCCGTACGCCAGAGGGTGCCAACTAGTAGTGGGGGTCTAGTAAGTCAGTCCTGGGGAGACTATACCCTCTGTTATCAAAATAAAATACCAGCAGATGTAACCAATCTATAGCGGAAAAATATAAATACAATAGTACATTTTCATTAGCATAATCAAAATTGGAAATTAAATACTCAACTGAAAAGTAAAACATGATATGACAGTGCAGGTTCCATGTGTCTATAATGAAACTAAATGTCATGATACAATGACTCCAAATGGGATCCTAACCATGTATGGTTCCCTGTTCTATGCTCCAACCACAAACAGTACTCTAACCGGGGTTCTTTCCCTTATCCTATCCTGCAACAACAAAGTCTATTCGGGTACCAATCAGCCATCTTGAGTAGGGTGTGAGTACGACTCAGTAGATCACCACCAACAGTGTCAATAAAAATCCATTCATACGCAGTGTTTGTAGTTGAATTAACAATAAATCAAGGCAATAGTTAAATCAATTATATTTACCCAATTAACCTTTCTTTAATATGTTAAACATCTGGGTTCTCGATAACACCCAAAACACAATTCCTTCTTTGCCCCATGTAGGAACCTAAACCATTTTCCCTATTTAATTAAAATTAATTATGCCACAATATTAAGTTTTTGAATATCCAAATGAAATCATAGTAAAAAATAAATTAAAATTGGTATAATATAATGTCTATAACACATGTGAGTATTTAGAGCATCTGTCTCTTTCTAACAACCCCATATGTATTTGGAGCATCAGTCCTTGTCCCCTAAAATATCAATTCCATGCATGTCAATGGTTCTTTAACACCATGTCTAGAACCCCTGTGGGTATTAGGAGCGTCATTCCATGTCCCAAAACCCTTTTTATAATCAATATCCAATTCACATATACAAAATTAATAAAATATTTAATCATCCTTATCCTTCCATAATTATTCTCACACAAATTCAAATAGATACACAATTAACATAGAACTGCATAACCAAACCACCAATTAATTTTTTATGCCATGCCATTTATAAAAGTGCATTCTCATAACATGATGAGACATTGGGATTATATTTTAAACCACCTACCAAAATTTATTGATTGAAGTCATCCCAATGAAAATCCCCAAAATCCGAGCAACACAACGTTGTCAATCATGTTCTGGATCTAAATCCTTTAAACCAAAAAAATTATCAAAGGCATCAAGATCATACATAAATAGATATAGTTCCACAATCCTAGATCTATAAAATAACTCATAGTTCTAGATCCATGGAAACGATGGAAATATCCCATGAAAAGATTGAGTAAAGATAGAGAAAAGAATGGAAGAAACAACAATATGAAATCCACTTACCGGAAGGAGTGCAGATCATCAATCCGAGCCTTGGATCTAGAGGAAAAGTGCTTGGATCACCTTGTAATATATCCAAGAGGATTTGGAAAACCTATAAATTTCTAAGCCCGAGCCATGGTTGGAAAATAACGATGTCCCAAGGTTTGGGTGGTTTTAAAAAGGATTTTCAGGAAAAAAAACGGTGTGCACAGTTTCCTGGGCAATGGAGCACGACATGTCAAACCATGCACAAACAGTGTGGACCTCATTGTCCAGATAGGCATGGTCTAGATGGTTTGTCAAAACGTGGGTAAACTGTGTGTACCACTTTGTCTAGTTCTACTTGGTTGGCACGGTTTGGTCGCACAGTTTGTCAAACCGTGCGCAAATCATGCACAACCCACTGCCCTTTTGTTTTAATTAAAAGTTCACCCAAACGCAACCCAAGTCACTACTAAAAAATAGAGGTACATAAATATATCAATTGTACCAGAAAATGTGCATGAGAATGACTCCCTAAAATACTGGGATAATACATTAATGTACCACTCAGATATTGGGGTTTTGGTTGGGATAACTTCAATCAATAAGTCGAGGTAGGTGGTTTAAAATCAAATCCCACAGTCTCATCTTGTTAGGAATATGAGGTTGTAAAATTTTCATTGAATAAATAAATAATTGGTCGTTTTTTTATGTGCTTATTTTTGAATTGTTTATCTAGTTAAATATGGGTGAGATTTATGATGGAAGGATAAGTATGATTAAACATTTGATTAATTTTTTGTATGTGAATTGGATATTGATTAGAAACAGGGTTGTGGGACACGGACTGAAACTCCTAATTTCCAGAGGGGATCTATACATGGTGTTCTAGAACCAATGACATGCATGGAATTGATATTTTATGGGACCAAGACTGATCCTGCAAGTATCCCTGGGGTTGTGAGATAGGAACTGATGCTCCAAATACTCACATGTGTTCTAGACATGTCATTCTACACATTTTCATTTATTTTGTAATATGGTTTCATTTGGTAATTCATAAAGTAAATATTGTGACATAGTATATATGAATTGAACTGGAGAAATGGTTTAGGCTCCTTCACAGTCTGAAGAAGGCACTGTGTTTTGGGTGTTCTTATGAACTCGGATGTTTAACGTATTAAAGAAAGTTTAATTGGATAAATATAATTATTTTCCCTATTGCCTTGATTTATTAGTAATTCAACTATATAAATTACATATGAATGGATTTGTTTTTGACAATGTTGGTGGTGATCTACTGAGTCTTACTCACCCCTACTCGGGCTGCCTGATTGGTACTCGAATAGACTTTGTCGTTGTAGGATAGGACAGGGGCAAGAGCACTGGTTAGAGTGTTTTTTGTGGTTGGATCATGGAAGAGGGAACCTGATGTCAGTCGGGACTCATTTGGAGTCATTGTTTCTTTACTTTTGGTTTCATTTTAAACACTTGGTGCATGCGTTTTCGAAGAATGTTTTACTTTTCAGTTGAGTATTGTATTTTTCATTTTGTTTATGCTAGTGAAATTTTACTATTATATGTATATGTGTTTCCACTATTTCTTAGTTACTTCCTGTGGTATTTTGTTTTGATAATAGAGGGTATAGTCTCTCCAAGACTTACTTACTAGACCCTCGCGGCTAGTCAGCACCCTCTGGCGTGTGGGGAGGTGCTCTTGAGGGCTTGTGACCAACCTGATTAGAGCACCATTATGTGGCTCCCAGGTAAGGATGTTACAAAGTTTTTTCAGAGTGGAAAGGTTATCATTATTTTTCTTCTGTATTAATATTTTGGAAATGTAGACAGTGGATTTGGAAAAGTTGGGTCTTGGTAATGAGCTTGTGAATGGGATTTACAAACCCATGTACGGGGGATAACTCAAGTACTCATGGTGAGATTGCGGTTATTTTAATTTTTCATTATAGTTGAATATTATTTCACCTTGGTTGATACACTTGTTGTGTGATGTGATTATTATTTCTGGAAATTGTAGATTATTTATTTGTGTCCTAGAATGGAATGAGTGTTTCTTCGACATGCATCATTGTACCCACTCAGGATTACTATGACATGAATCATTTTAGGCACACACAAGAAAAACAAATTATGGGTAGAGTGTTGAAATTAAACCTATTTCTTTTCCTTGTTTGTGAAGTTGACATTTTAATTGTGTGAAATTTTGAAATTGAAATAAATAATTGTTATTTTATTTTCATAAATTGGTTGTGTGTGATTGTGGTAACATTGTGAACTATTTCATAAGCTGCAAGTTTGTCCTTGTAGAATTATGCCTCCATGACGATTGTTGAGAGGATGAGAGGGGGTTATAGTTATAAATGGTCCTCTAGTGGTTGAACTTGAGGAACTAGAAATACCAACTAAATAAGTGGGGGAGGTGTTTTGATAGAACCTTACGTGTTTAATGAAAATGATGGAAAGAGGCCTAGGGTGGGTTGTGAAAATTAGGTCTGATCTTATGAGGGAGTTTCAGTTGCAGAAACAGTCGAATTTTACTGGAGAGGGTGGTCTGGAGAAAGCTAGGTTCTGGATTGAATCGACCCAGAGTATACTTGAACACATAGACACACCTATTGAGAAGAGAGTCACGTTGGTAGCATACATTTTTCACTGTCAAGAGAAACGTTGGTGGGACATCCAGACTCGGAATCGGTAGCTGGAAGATATGGAGTGCAATGAATTTAAGGAGAAGTTCATCGAGTACTTCTATCTAGAGGTGCTCAGATAGGATAAAGATGTTGTGTTTATGAGGCTAACTCAATGGAATATGTCTGTAATGGACTATGTTGGATGATTTATCGACATAAAATTTTTTCCTCCAGCATTGGCTGCAGACATGGTCACATCAGAAAGACTATTTCTGGATAGACTTAAATGTGAAATAAAGTCTCAAATGAATATTTCTATGATGATGAATTCTACAGAAGTGGTAAATCAAGATCTCATCTCTGAGGGTAACCTAAAGGAGGATTCTAATGGTGGAAAATGGATTTTTATGAACAATGAGGTGGTGTGAAATTTGAGAGTAGTAAGCGACGTTATGAGAATGTCAGTTAGGGAGGTTGGAGACATAGTAACCTGGAAGAGCAGTTGGTTACTCAGGACCTTAACAAAGTGTTATGCCACCAGTGTGGAAGGTCGAGACACTATCGTAATCAATGTCCCTGACCCCCTGTTGAATACAGATCTTGTGGTAGGACGAGACATCTCCAGAAGTTCATCATGAACCCAAAGGAGTCAGGTGGTGATGGATTATCTTAACAGAGTTACAGTGTGGGAAGGGGATCCACTGAACCCTTTCAGTCCCAAAGTTGGAGTTCTACTAGCTGATGTGGTAAGGGTGATGGATGCGGTGCTCTTGGGAAGCAACGCCCATATCAACAGAGTTCTACAAGTCAGGGGAGTCAGATGGAATCACATGGAAGGGGATAACCACAGTTGAAATTAGTACAACCAACAATTGTGGATAGCGAGGCTGGACTATCGACAGTGAGGGGTACTAATATTGTGGATTCAACATTAGATAATGCCTTATTTGATACCGGTGCCTCTCATTCCTCTATATCTACAAAAAATGTTAATGGTTTGAGTTTGGATATGAATTTTATGGGTGTTTCTATGAAGATAGCCACACATTTGGGGGTACAGTCTAGAGACATCTGTATGTGCAAGGGATGTTCTCTTAAGATTGGAGAGTACAATTTCCTGTGGGATATCTATATCCTTGATATGACAGGATTTGACCTAATCCTGGGTATGGACTATTTAGTCACATACCGAGCCCACATTGATTGTTATAGTCGGAGGGTTTCATTTAAGCCACTTGCAGGTGACCATTACATTCCCTATGGGTAGTGGGATATCCAGGAAGGCAATGCTGGGGAAATTACCTAGCAACTAAGAGAGCTCACAGAAAAAGTTTCTAGTCTATTACTAGATGATGAAGGTGTTAGGAAAGATATCCTTCCACCAGTGGTTGATTTGTTTTAGGATGTATTCTAGGAATACTTCACAGGGCTTCCACCTAAGAGAGATGTTGAATTTAATATTGAGATCATGCTAGGAGTTGAGTCAGTATCAATTCTACCATATATAATGGAACTAATAGAGAATCAAGAACTCAATTCTCAGTTAGAAGAATTGAATGATAAATGTTTTATCCATCCATGTACATTTACATGGGTATCACCTCTTATGTTTTCAAAGAAGGATGATGGGATTATATGTTTGTGTGTCGATTACCGGAAGCTGAACAAGATGGCTGTGAGGGACTGATATCCTCTACCACATATCAATGATCTATTTGACCAGTTGAAGGGAGCCTATGTTTTCTCAAAAATCAAATTAAGATCTGGGTATCACCATTTGAGAGTTTTGACATCTGATATACCGAGGACTGAATTCAGGAGTAGATATGGGATTTAGGGGTTTTTTGTAATGCCATTTGGTTAAATAACGCACCAGCAGTGTTTAGGGAAATGATGAATAAGATCTTTCTTTTATAATTAGATCATTTTGTGGTAGTATTTTTTGGATGAAATCTTGGAGTACTCCAATACTCATGACTATCATGCCCAACATATTGACATGATCTTGAGTACACTGAGAGAGAATCGGCTATACACCAATCCATCTATGTTTCAATTTTGGATTTATTAGGTACACTTCTTGGGATACATCATCTCGAAGAATGGTGCTTCAGTAGATGAATAGAATGTGCAAGCTTTGATTTCATGGGGGAATACCAAGAATATTTAAGATATCTGAATCTTTTTGCGGTTCGCTGGATATTTCATGAGATTTATCCAAGAAATTTCCCATTTTTAAACACCACTTTTGGGCTTGACCAAAAAGGGAGTATAGTTTGAATGGTCAGAGGATTCGGAGACATCTTCTCAGGAGTTAAAGAAGCATTTGATGTCGGCACCAATTTTGGCTCTACCTGAGTAAGGTGAAGAGTACACAGTGTATTATGATGCTTCTGGGATAGGACTCAGAGCAGTGTTGATGCAAACATATAAAGTTGTGGCATATGGGTCTCGATAGTTGAGTCTGCTTGAAAAGAATTATCCAACACACATCCTTGAGTTAGAAATGGTGGTTTTTTGCTTTGAAGTCTTTCTAACACTACATCTGGGGTGAAAGGTTTACATTTTATATTGATCACAAGAGCTTGAAGTACATCTTATCTCATCGTGATTTCAGTCTTTGATGGTAGAGATGGGTTGAGTATATGCAGTATTTTGATTTTGAGATAGTATATACACCTGGGAATGGAAATGATGTGGCTAATGATTGGAGTAGGAAGACTCGGACTCATATTTTTCAGGAATCTAGTGTCGAGTGGAGGACGATGTTGTTTCAAGCTGAAAGGCACATTGTGGTTCAGGGGAGACAGGATGAAATGGAACTTGTGTCAGTTAAAGTGGAGTCTACACATTTGAGACAGATCAAGGACAAGCAATATGAGGACACTGGATGCTTAGAATTGAGGGAAAACTTTGAAGGTGGGGAGACACCTTCAGACTGGAAGATAGATGGGAATGATATCATCTATATGAAGAATCAGGTTGTTGTTCCTACGAGCATGTGAGAGGAGCCCATGTGGGAATTTCATGCCTCAAGATGGGAGGTGCACCCTGGTGTGACCAAAATTTATCATAATCTACGATGACAGTTTTGGTGGCCAGGCCTGAAGAAGGAGAGAGTATAATTTGTAACACGATGCTTCAACTGTCAGTAGGTGAAGGTGAAGCATCGATGACCTGGACGTTTACTGCAACCCTTGTCCATTCCATAAGGATGTGGGATGATGAGACCATAGACTTCGTGATAGGTCTTCCAAAAGAAAAAAGGAATAATGATAATATTTGGGTCATTGTGGATTGACTGACAGAGGTGGCACATTTCATGCCTATTGGAGAAATTTATAGAGTTGAGCATTTGGAAGAGCTGTATTTACATAAGATAGTAAGATTTCAAAAGGTTCCATGAACTATAGTTTCATATCGCGAATCATGGTTTACTTCGGGATTCTGGAAGGGCTTGCAAAAGACACTTGGTATGCAGGTTTTATTGAGTATGGTTGTCCATCTCCAAAAAGATGGACAGTTAGAGCCAACTATACAAGTTCATGAGGATATGGTGAGTGAATGTGTGCTTGACTTTGGTGGTTCATGGGAGAAGCACCTAGGATTCGATGAGTTTTCATATAATAATAGTTATCAGGAAACTATACAGATGGAACCATATGAGGCTCTTTATGGTAGGCTCTGTAGATCACCGCTATGCTGGATGAAAGTGGGTGAGTCGGAGTTGTTGGGACCGAGTCTCACAAAGAAGGCGGTTGAACAAGTTTAGCTAATTCCGAATGAAATTGATACGGATAAATGTTCGTAGAAGTCTTATGCTGATAGACGGAGGAGGCCTCTATAGTTTACAGTCGGTGATCGTGTTTTCCTTTGAGTATCGCCTAGGTTGGTTCACCACAGGATACGAAGTCATGAAAAGTTGGAAACCACGTTTGTAATACCTTTTGATATTGTGAAGAGTGTTGGGATGGTAGCATACCAATTTTCTATTCCACAGAAATATATTTCTATTCATGATGTTTTCTATGTATCACAACTATGGTAGTATCACACTGACCCTTCTCATGTGATCGATGAGGATGAATTTAGCTAGAGAGAGATGCATCCATTGAGGATAATCTGATACGTGTGTTAGATAGCACTAAGAAGGTGATTATGGGAAAGACCATAACGATAGTTTATGTTTAATGGAACCATGGTCATGATCAGGAAGAGACATGGGAATGGGAGGTAAATATGCAAACTTAGTGGCCTGATCTTTTCAGCTCAGAATCTTAGAGATGTTCGGGAGTACAACTCAAGGATGAGCTGTTATAAGGTGGGAAGAATGTAAAATCCTAGCCTTTTCTGATGTCAATATCAGGCGTGTTTTCATATAATTGTTTTTATGTTCCTCAATTTTGGAGTAATGACTTGTGGTGTGTATGGGTGAACATTTATGTAAAACAGAAAGGATGTGGGTTGTGCACGGTTTGCGCATGATTTGACAAACCATGTGACCAAACTGTACCAACCCAGTAGAACTGGAAAAAGAGGTACACATGGTTTACACATGATTTAAAAAACAGTGTGACCAAACCATGTGGACCATGAAAATCTGGATAGTGAGGTCCACAGAGTTTTCTCACAGTTTGACAAATCATGCGCCACTGACTACGATACCGGGCGCGCGGTTTTTATTTCCGAAAATCCTTTTTAAAACCACCCGAACCTCGGGACATCGGGATTTTCCGACCATGTCTCGGGTTTAGAAATTTAAAGGTGTTCCAAATCCTCTTGGATAGATTCCAAGGCGGTCCAAACAGTTTTCCTCGAGATCGAAGCCTCGGATTTAAGGTCCATTATCTATCCAGTAAGTGGATTTCACCCTATTGTTTCTTCCATTCTTTTATCTATCCTTCCTTGATCTCTTCATGGGATGTTTCCATCATTTTCCTTCATCTAAAAATATTAGTTAAGGAATAGATCTATCATTTTGTATCTAGATCTAGTTTTGCAAGAACATGATGCCTTTGATCTTTTTAAAAGGATTTACATCCAGAACATGATCGACGACGTTGTGCCGCTCAGATTTTTGGAATTTCTATTTGGATAACATCCATCAATAAATCTAGGTATGTGGTTTGAAATACAGTCCCACAGTCTCATATTGTTTTGTGTATGTAGTTGTATAAATTTCGTGGCCTAAATAATTCATTGTTTGATTGGTTATGTAGTTCTTTGTGAATTGTTGATCTAGTTGAATACGGGAGAGAGTTTTCATGTAAGTATATGGATGATTAAAAATTTGATTAATTTTGTATATGTGGATTGGATATTGATTTGAGTAAGGTTTGTGGGACATAGACTGAAGCTCATAATAACCACAGGGTTTCTAGACATGGCGTTCTAAAACCAATGACATGCATGTAATTGATAGTTTATGGGACAAGGACCGATGCATCAAATACCCATGGGGTTGTGAGATAGGGACTGATGATCCAAATATTCACATGTGTTATAGACATGACGTTATACGCATTTTCATTAATTTTTTACTATAGTTTCATTTGGTTATTCATAAAAATTGTATTGGGACATAGTAAATATGAATTGAAAGGGGAAATGGTTTATGCTCCTACAAGGGCTGAAGCATGCATTGTGTTTTGGGTGTTCTCAGGAACCCGGACGATTAACGTATTAATGTAAGGTTAATTGGATAAATATAATTTTTTTCCATATTGCCTTGATTTATTATTAATGCGACTGTATACACTGCATATGACTTGATTTGTTTTTGACACTGTTGGTTGTGATCTACTAAGTTGTACTGACACTCTACTCATGCTGCCTGATTGGTACCTGAATAGACATTGTGGTTGTGGGATAAGACAAGTTGAAGAGCCCTGGTTAGAGTTATGATTAGGTTTGGAGCATGGAAGAGGGAACCAGACGTGGGTTGGGACACGTTTGGAGTCGTTATGTAATTAAATTCATTTTCATTGTAGACACATGGCTCCTGAATTATCATATCATGTTTTAATTTTCCGTTGAGTATTGTATTTCTGGTTTAGATTATTCTAGTGACATTGTACAATTATATTTATATGTGTTTCTGATATTGCTTGGTTACTTCCGCTGGTATTTTATTCTGATAATAGAGGGTATAGTCTCTCCAAGAATGACTTACTAGACCCTCGGTGCTAGTCGGCATCATCTGGTGTATGGGGAGGCACGCTTGAGGGCCTATGACCAAGCGGCTCGGAGCACCGTTTTGTGGATCCCAGGTCGGGACGTTACAGATCATTACCTTGAGTATAATATAATTAGTGCAACTCAGTTGGTCAAGTGATGAGAGTTGTAGATTAAGTTTATATATCGAGTTATTTAATTAAAATGACTTATATATAGTTACAATTATTTTGTTTTAATGTGGTATTCATATTTTACCATGTACCTTATTTTAAATTGGTTAATAATCAGTAAAGACAATAATTATTTTCATATAATTTTATATGTTATATATTGTATTTAGATTTAATAGTCTATTTTATATTAAAAAAAATCATTTGGTGTTATTGGTTTTGTAATATTCCATTTTTATAAGGTCACCCACTATATGCATTATTTCTATATGATTTTGATCACCCTTTATGTGATTACGAGAGTATGTATTATTGTGGAACAATATACTTACCACCACCCCCAAGGGGTCCCATTGGATGAAATCAATCCACATAATTCCATATCACAAATATATACAGGAACCATTTGAAACATATAAGAATATATTTTTGGGAACATTTATTTTGTTTCGGATTTATTAGATTTGTTGAAAGTGTGTTTTGAGTCATGTTTTCATTGAGTGGTTCATTTGAACAGGAATATAAAATGAATGAAAAATTACATTATGAAACATTTACATTACTCAAAAAAATTATATCGTAAGAGGAAAAATATTTATTTTAATTTCTTCAATATGACCTAATCATTGTTCAATTTTTAGGTATATCCACTCTATGGTTTTGGGATTATAAATTTTGTAAATAAATTTGGGGCATCTAATCTCTTTTGAAAACTATTTTTCAAATATTAGAACACTATTAATTCTGATACATCGCTTATTGTAGACCCTTAATAACATAGTGTAAAATAATTGTTTTCCATGTATTTGGGAATCCCATTAGTATCATTAAATATTATATTAATTTTTATTTCCATTTTGATGACATCATAGTCAATATTGGTGAATATTTTATGAATACATTAAGGGATAAACTTGTTGATGATAGTAATTGTGACTTCCAAAGGAAATATATATATATATATATATATATATATATATATATATATATGGATTAACTAGTTCTATAATAATTTTTTTTCATATATTTAATTATGATATTATTGTTACATTATTCAAGGGAGTCAAATGTATTTTAATATTCTAATATTATAAATAGATTTTATCCTGCTATTATAATCATGTTTTTAATAGATTGAAGTTATTATTAAAATTATATAATGACTCAGATGAAAATAAGTAATTTGATGTGTGTTCACTTATTTATATATACATAATTCATTTGTATTTATTTTTTATAAGAGATATTCAATGTAATTTTATATTTTTTTAAATGTGTTTTTGAGAAATATGGAAACCAATTTATAAATGGAAGGAAACCCTGGAGATTGAATGAAAAGGACCTCATGGAAAATTGGAATCCTTATTTTATTATTTTTTCTTGTTTTATTTATAAAATTATAGATGAAGAATGAATGTATTATGTTGACAGTGTCTTTAGACATTTTCTATTTACTATTTTATTTTTTTAATGATTTTTGTATTTTCTTTACTATAGTATATATATTATAAATCAATGTATTGTTTGATAATTTCATTGTAATTTTATAGATGATGTTGTGGGATGTTTCTAGGATTATCTAAGGGTTTGTTTTTGAAGTCGTTTCACATGATTTGGAGTTTATTAATTAAATATTTAATAATTTTTTAATAATGTGAGAAAATTTTATATAAAGATGACATGGAAATATTCGCAATGATAAAATAGATGTTAAAAATGAGAAACCATAATTTTTAAATATATTATCTTGTTATTAAAGAACACACATCCACGTAGAAGTAGTAAACTGGTAGAATTTTTTTTATTAAGGAAATAAGTGATTTTAGAAATATTTATGAAATTGGCGGATATTTTTATTATAATGCTGGTGTGATATTTTTTCAGGGGTGTTGATACATGTTATGGTAGAATTTGTAGTATATTTTTGTACTATTATTGTTATTGATTTCTATTAATTGTTTTAGAGTTTCGTGTCTAGATATATTACATATTTGTTATATTTTTTAATTATTTGGAATATGTTATATTTTGATTTAATCATTATAGACCATCACTCATGTATTGTAATGATATCAATGTCTAGTTATTGTATTCAATTCACAGTAAACATGTATCATAAATAATGCTTGAGAAATAATTTGATGATTAATCCATATCTTGTTGATATAGAATATGTTCTGGTGGATAGAAATTTCATTTACAATAATGTGGTGATATTTTACCAATACAATAATGTTTTTAATATGTTTTACTAATTTGAGATTTGTTTTTTTAATGGGAGAAATAAAATTGTTATGTTCTTTTAGTGTGAATTTAACGTGGATATTTTATTATATAATATATATGTAAATTTAGAATGTGTGGGAATATAAATGATATGATATTTGACATTGGGGAATCATGGTGATAACTTTTTTGGGTATATCATTATGTCATAAATTACGCTATAATTTTTCATTGATTATTATTTCATTATTAATATACAAAATTATCGAGAATTGGCTACAACTATTTGGGCTCTAGGTTTATTTCATTAAGTTATGTTTTAATTTCATTTTTAATTAAAAATTACATCAACATGATTCATAAATATTTTATGATATATTATTGGAAGGAAACAACTTATAGTAACATATTCCTAGTGATATAATATATTTCATGTTTTCTTTTATTTCAACAAAATATATGGTTGTATGGATTCACATTTCATGTTTATTCTGATCATACATGGATGTACACATTCTTTTTTCAGAATAATCTATCTAGATATAAATTAATTAGAACTTATATTGTTATATCATAATTTATGAAATTTATGTAACTAATGAATGAAATTTATTTTTTATGAAATGTAATAGTCATTTTTATATATTACCCAAAGTATTTATTATGGTTTTTCTTCTTTTATTACATCATTATACACATATAAATAATCTACCATCCATGAACTACTCGTGTTAGAAATTTGGGATTAAACCATTCAAATCATCAAACATGGATGCATTCAAATTGATTAGGCTGATGAAATTGTTGAATTAATAATTTTAAGAGTGAGATGTGATATGTATTTAGGAATTAAATTATAATCCATTTGGTTCTGTAGTGAAATAAATTTTTTAATCCAATCATCTCATATTGGAAAAAAGCTTGATTATTTATATATGGTCAACAAAATAATGATACAAGTGACATGATATATTTTTAAAAATTAATTGTGAATATTTTTTTCTCCTACGGTGGAGACCATGTAATGGTAGATTTAGGGTAAAGTATTTCACTTATTATTTATGTTTTGTAACAATTTATTTTATATTAAAAAAAATTAGGATATAAAAATTTTTAGGATAATTGTTTTTCTTAATTTTTTAAATTATCTAAATATAAAGTGATTTTATATTTTATTAATATAAAAATATTAATCAAAAATTATTTTATTCATTATTAATTTTGATTTCACAATGTTAATGGTCTTTATTAAGATTAAATTATTAATTATAGTTAATTTTTTTTTAATTATTGTGGCTGAAATTAATGTTATATTTATATATGGATTTAAAAAATTTATTATCATGTGTTTAATATGGATCATTAATAATAATTTTTTTCATATTTAGAATTTTAAATTACATTAATAATTGGGAGAAAAATTATTATAACAACATATTTTGAGATATTGTGATAATTTCATTCCATAATAAAAGTTGATTAATGGTATAAATGATTGATTCCAACTATTTATGGTAATTATTATAAATATAATCTAATGTGAAAATGAACATTCATAAATTATACATAATTATTAATTAATGATATACTAATTGTAAACCACATTTTGTTTACATTCCCTGCTATGATCTTTTATTATGAGTATCATGTTGTATTATCAATAACATAGTTTAAATGAACTAATTTGTGAATTTAATCATGTTTGAGAGGTATTATATTTATGTGTTGGTACACAACTAGTCTTCAATTCCTTTTCAATTTCATAATATATTTATTATACATTCCATTATATGATAACTTTTTATGTGTCCTGCTATTAATGATTATTTATTTAAAATACATATTTGGAAATAAAATTATACAATAATGTTGTTTATTTTTGGAAATTATGACATAGAATATGAATGTAATGCATTTTTTTAAATTAATTATTTATTAATAGTTTAACACAATTGAAATATGATATATATAATACAGTTTTTTTCATGACATGAATTATCCAATTATTAGCTTTGGTTGTGGATTATAGTAGTATTGGATAAATATATTGATATGTGGATGTTTTTTATATTTCTAAATAAATAGTTTCTAATATGGAAATTAATATTTACTAAAAAATTAATCCTAAATATTATTTTTTCTGAATATTATGTTTTTCACAACCAATTACTTATATTGAAATTATGTGCATATTAATTTTATGATTATTTAATGATATCGTCCAATCAATTCGGATTAATCTATGAAATATTTTCGACAAATGCTAATTTTTTAAAAAATATATAAAAGTATATTTATTATATTTTATAATATTATTTTAAAAAGAATATTAATCAAATTATATTTTAATAGAAAATGTCAATTTTACATTTTTGAAGGTTTATATTAGGGTTTTTTGAAATATTATTTTAAAATAATAGAATATAACATATTTATAATAAAATGATTAATGAGAAAAAATTTAAATTGTCGTAGTTTTTGATGTATATGTTATTATTTTGAATAATATTTTTCATATTGATTTATATATTTAGTTTATTCTATACAACAAAATTTACATGTGTTAAATGGTATATCAGATCAGTGAATTTATGTAACATGTATTAAAATTTTTATTTTAATATTACTGTTTAAATATTTTTACAATTGAATATATTATTCACGTGGAATGGTATATATGGTATTTTCATAGATTTTAAATTTTTTCCTATATTTTCACTTATGGAAGAATATTTTTTGGAAGTTCTTACAGATATAATGATTTTATATTGTTTCATTTTTAATAACTGGTATAAGTAATATAACAAAATTTAATGTACTATTTTTCATATAAAGTATGTAAATTTAAATATTAAAGTTTTATATTCATATTGTTGAAGAATTATACCTCATAAAATTTATGTAATCCTATTATTAGTGTTCAATTTGTTTTTATGAATAGATATTTATTAATTTTTTTTATTTTATTGTAGACTTCTATATGAAATGTTATTGTAATTCTATGCACAAATTGAGTGATGTGTATTTATGTTAGTAAATTAATATAAATTTCATTGAAAAGGATAATGATGGTTTTCAATTGATAGGATGACAATACAATCTAATGAATTAACACAGGGTATTGAAGTCCCTTTTGTGTTCATGAGATCCTTCTATTGATATGTTCTCTCAAAGGAAAGATTTTTTTTTGGAATTTTACATTCTTATTGTTTATGATAAAATATTTTCATATATATTAGATAAATAATAAATAATTTTCAAACTAATTAAAATATTAATTTATATAATAATATCAAAATATAGAATGTATATGAATAAGGAAAATGATTCCACATGGGCGATGTCATCTAAATGTTCCTTTAACTAACTCCATAAGTATAAAATTCTGAATAAACACACATCTAGATTATGTAGGAATAATAAAATATGTTTTTAAATATTATTTGAATAAAAATATTTTATAAAGGGTTATATTCAATTAATGGACCCCTAGAATGAAGATAGTTCCCATATCAGGAAATAATGATTGCATGTCTGTTATAAAGAGATTCATTAGATATTTATTTATGTGAGTGAAGAGTATTGATATGAATAATTTGAATAAAAATAAATTCGGTGAATAAATGAATGGTGGGGGAAAAATTATTTAAATTTGAAATATTTTAAATCCTATGATTGACTGGTTTATGATGTTATGTGATGAAAAATGTATGTTGTTTCCCATTTAATATGGTAGTTAAATTATACGGTGGTTCCTCGTGATTTTGTTTTCATTAATAATATGTCATTGAAATATTTTTATAGTAGTTCCATGAGACTTATATTTGTGATCAAATATAAAAGAGTGGTAATTACATTGATGAATGATGGGTTTTATAGTTAAGGCTCCTTTTTTTAAAAAAATTTCTAATTAAAATATTGTAATTAATGAAATGTTTACTTATGAAATGTTCTAATTCCAATTTGAATAATGTAGTGTTGTGGGGATGTAAATTTATATTTCAATAGTATTTTGGAAAATTCAATTGAGGTGTTCATAGTAATATTAAATAATAATGTGATAATTTGGTCCTTGAAAAAATATGCAACATTAAAAATGTCTAATCATTTTTATAAATCAACAAAATCGGGTTTTTATAAAATTACAGTGTTTTGATATGTAAATATTCATTTCTATAAAAATAATAATAAATTATATATGATATTATATATGAAAATATGTATTTGTATTATATTTAATGTAAGAGATTGAAATGGTTTATGCTATTTGTGGTATTTATTTACATTATCCTAATTATTCAACTACATGATTAGGGTTATTCATTATGATATTTGAGTGTGAGTGATATTTTCTTATGTGGTACGATATAGAAGGTATTTTATTTTAAAGTATTGGTTTTATGGAATTTTTAATCTATTTTTTATATAGTATATATATTTTTAGTGATTTATTATGAAAATGGGATTTCTATAAGATTGTAATTTATTTATATAGAGATTAAAACATATTCAAAAATCTATGTGATGTAAATATAATATATTTAATTTGAGGATCATCTCTATTAGACCATATTTTTTTCCAATGGTGCATATATTTTATGAATTTTATCTCTGATAATAATTAATTGTTTTTTATTTCCTACATCTATAGTTTGTATTATTCATAGTGCTAAAAAAATTTAATAGTTATATAATTTATAGTAAAATATTTTCAAAATCCATTGTATTTTTAAATAAGGTTTTTTAGTTAGCGGTGTGGTTTTTACCATTTGGTTGAAAATAAGTAAATTATCAGATTTAATTTTTGACATCAATAAAAAAATTCTTGAGGCCAAATCATGAAATCTTGTTTTTTCTATAGTTGTGTTGGTTTAGATGAATTTACACTTCTTAATGTCATGATCATTATGAGAAGATATTTTTTATTGATATTAGGGGTTTTTTTAATGTTTGGTGAACTTGTAATTATTGATACATTTATTTTTGGAAAAGGAGAACATATCCTGAAAATTAAAATTGTATCACATAATTGATTTGAATTTATTGAATTGAAAACATTATTTTTTATTTGATACTAGAAGACTATTATTATTGAACTATAATGTAACAATATTTATTATGGTGAAAATTCTAAATAAAATTATTTTGTAATGTACCATGGTATTATCAATTTTTTATATATTTTGAATGATTTTTTCTAGGGACCTATGATGTGATTTTTTGATTTTTTGGATATATTATTGATCTAGCCCTACTAGATAACGATTTTAGGTTTTATTCCATTAATATAAAACCTATAATATTTATTAATAATTATCGTAATCATATATTATAAGTACAATTCATTCAATATTTCTAAAACAAATAACGTTCTTATGTATCATTCATTATAATAATTTCATATATCGGTTTCATCTAATAGATTTCATAATATAAAGGGTTTATTTATATTTTTTCATATCATGAATAATTATCTTCCATCCCAATAAAGCTACATAACTTTATATGGATTTTTAATAGTCGATAATGGTAAAAATTCATCCAACAAAATAATGGGTTCAAGGGTTTGTAAATGATCATTCTAATTTTCATGGTGTAAGATTAAATTACTTTTAAAGAGTTTTCATTAATTAATTATTAAAGAAACATGATTCATATTTTATTTATTTAATAGTGTTATTTTTTAATTATATATCTATTATTTTATTTTTTAATGTGAAATAGACATGACATGTAATTAAATTGATGTTTGACCAAATGAAAAATTCTATGTGAAATTAAGTTTAATTAGATTTTTTATAGTTTTTTTTTGAAATAATGATGATTTACTATGTTTTTTATTTATAATATTTTTATCAATTAAAAATATATATATTTTTTTGACACCCAAACAACAGAAAATATATAATTTTTTTGAATTTTGAAATTATAATTTAACATTTTTAAATAAATGAATATATTAATTTTCGATATATTAGTTCTGTGATGATTTCACTATTTAGATCTATTTTATTTATATTTTTTATGAATGTGTAGTCTCATGATGTTTTATACTAAATATATGTTATTCTAGTTTTCTCTGGAGTTTGTAGTTTCAACTGTAGTGTTGATGTTTTTGAATTTTGGAATATTTTATTATGATATTCATTGGGTAATTTATTCTCTGAATTTAGTTTTTATTACACTAATAATTGAATATAAATAATTTGATTAATAATAAGTGGAATGGAAATTATATTGGATTAAAAAAAATTTCTTTAGCTAATAAATTTCTATTATGAAATAAATTATTTGTCAGCTGAATTATAAATGTTATATTGGGTGTTCTAAAATAGAAATTAGGATATTAATAAATAAAAATGTAAAAGAAGATGAAATATTACCTTATATAGTGTTGTTTATTCTTAAATGGGTCACTTTTTATGATAAATTTGTTTCTATGTTGGTTCATAATGATAAAAAAGGATCTTACAGTGAATTTTTGGAGGAGTAATTTTTTTGTACAGGTTATGGAGTGTTATTTTTATATGTGGGAAACAAGGTTATCATACATTTATTATTTTACATCCATTTTATATTTTAATTTCTTACATTAAACCATATATGTAGATGAATAAAATTTATAACTACATGAAGGTATAATTTTAATCTATATACAAAACATCCAGGAATTTTGGGACACATATAGTTAGAAAATTCATATTTAGATCACATTTTTCAATGATAGTATTTCATATAATGGAAAAAAAATTTGAATGTGTTGATTTTGTGATGATGTGATAATGTGAATAGAGAAAAGTAATTTTGGTGAATAAATATTATAATATTTTAGATGAATATTTAATGAATAACATTATGATACTAGTCCTAATTTTACAAGCCTGTTATCATTTGAAACAAGATAAAAAAGATATTATTTAAGAACATTAATTATAATATCTCAAAATTTCATTCTCATGTTTTAACATTTAGTATATAACCAATGAAATACATTTTACATTATCTAGGGTAATGGAAACATAAGAAATAGTGATCTTATATGGTCAATAATGGTAAATGTGGGATACATCCATCAATTAAAATACAAAATACAAATATATGAATTAAATAATTAGTTAATAACCATTACATAAAATTTTCATATAAAAAAATTATAGATAAAAATCATTAATCAGGATTGAAAACAATATCATTTCTATAAACATGAATCATATGTCTGAGTAATCATCATTAATCATTAATGAAGTATTGTATAAGATCATTAGAAATAAAAAATTTATATGTGTGTTTCACAATCAAAGGTATGAAAATCAATTCATATATTAAGTAATTCTATTGTGACCATAAAGACATATTATAAACACATATAACCTATATCATAATTTATCACACATCATCAACAATTTCCTTTAATGGATCAGCAATATCATATTGTATTCTATAGTATATCTATCACGAAAACATGATTCCCATAATTGTATCATTGGATATATAATAGTATCCAATGTTTTGTATGGATATATAATTCTAATACAACCCATAATATAGTGAAAACCTATGATATATATTCTAAATGCTCATATAAAATCATCTTATCTATATAACATGACCCCTGGGAGTAAGATAGGTTTCAAAAACACGTCTTCAACTCATCATGGAAGAATCCATGGAAAACAAATATGTTACATAAAATATAATAATTATAATAATAATCCATCAATGTAATGAATAATTAAAGTATAATTTTATTATATCCTAGTAAATAATAATTAACATCTATGGATGTGATCATAAATAAATATTCTAGATCACATGATTATTTTTTGAGGAATATAACCTTTTCACCATTAAATAACATTGTCAAATATATAAAAATAATTAATATTATGTAAATAGTAATATTTGAAAATAATAATTGAATTTAATAATTGATTATATACATATTTGACCAGTTATTATAGAATGAAATCACATTCAAGAAATTTCATTTAACAGAATGATTTATTGTACAAATTTAACCAATTTCAACAGTACCTTATTTAAAAAAATTATAAGAATGTTACATTTAATTCAATTTTTAATTATTTAGAGACGGGTTAAAAATATAATATTCAATAAGAGGATAATTTTATTAATATTCATTAATTTTTTTTAATTCATGTGTATGGAAGGGAAAATATTGTCAACAGAAGAGAGAAATAATGTAATTTTTCCATAAAAAGAATTCAATCTACTTCATTAGTATGTGAAGTAATAAAAATTAATTTTAAAAACAATTATAAAAGTTAAACATAAGAGAATTAAATTCATGAGTATCATTAGAGTTAGATCATAAAAATTTTATTACCCATAACATATTCATAAATAATCCCCATAAAAATTAAATTTAAACAAAAAACTCTTTTCATATGTTCAAAATGATATTAAGTCACACTATTTAATATTAAAAATAAATTTAAATCTACCATAATTATGTTAATGATTAATTTACATACTTATAATATCATATATGATCCATATATAACATTTAATCCCATATTTCTTAGTAATATATTTATAAAATCATCAATTTCTTTTATTAACAACTTTATTTTAATGAGAATTTCAATTCAGTGGTTCTGAGCCACTTACATTGATCATCAGTACATCACCATAATAATTTAATTAAGTATATAAATATTTTAAATAATAATTATATAAATATTTTTAAACATCCACAAGTAGTAAATAATGATAAAATAATTTATCCATTTATAGAGATGGTGGGTCGTATGTAGGCATTAATGTTTTTTTTCATTTATATTTATGGAATTAAGGAATGAAAAATAACTCTATATCCTACAAAAAATAATTATTATATCATATATATCATATATATTTATTAAATTTATCATTATTAAATTTCATATAAGGAGAAAACAAAAAAAATAAATACATTGTATAGGTGGGAATATACACTTACGCATGAGCGATACATCATTTTAGAACTAATGGGAATAAAATATTATTGATAAGATATTTTACTAATATATTCAAAATTTTAAATTTTATATAATATATATAATAATTCCATCATAATAAACATCCACTAAATATGGTTATGGAAAATCAATTGTTTCATTAATTGGAGGTAGTAACCCAAACAAATGCAGAAGAGAAACATTCACTTTTCATATGATGGAATAGAGGAAGGATATTACTTATTGGATAATAAAAATAAATCTTATATATGTGTGTGTATTGATGTTACAATTTTTTATTATTTTATGATGAGTATCTCTGATTTTGTGGTGGATGATAAAATCATAAATTTGAATGATGATTTGCAAGGTGGTTACATATTATTCAAGAATTCATCGTTAGATACATTCATAATGGTCATTGTAATGGTATTTTTAGAAGCTCAGGTATTTTATAATTTTATTCAGAAAATGTGTTATATAAAATTCTTCAGTTTTTTCATGATATATTTTAATTTTTTTTATTAAAATATCCAATTATAATGTAGTATAATGACACTCCATGAATAACAAAATATCTCTATAAATATATATAAATATATATATATATATAATAATTTTTTAATATAAATGGTTACAAATGGCTCGATAATTGATTAAAATTGGTTTCTGTGGGTATATCGTCATCTAATGACATTTTGAAAAAAAATTCACGTTTAGAAATGTCATTTTGTTTAACCCCATTTTTGAGTTACATTATGAGTAATTCTGACAATGTGTTATTTAATATTATAGGGTTAAAATTTGAAATATAAGATTAAATATAAAACATAAATTTCTTAAGGGTGAGACAAAAAAATTTTAAAATTTTTACTGTTCATATTATAATTATATTTTTTTTTATTTTTAAATAATTTTTTAAAAAAATTTATTTAATATTATATATCATTAATGTTATTTCTGAAAATATTCATTTAATTAGGAATTATGTTCATCACAATAGATAATAAATTATAATATAATATTTTAAAAACTTCACAAAAATGTGATATTTTTAAATTATATTAATTAACCATTATAAATCACTAATATTTTAATATTTTTAATGTTTTCAAAATAAGTTAATTTATTTTTATGTTAATTCAAAAAAAATTGTGTCATTGTTTGTATGAATTTCTTCTCCATTCGAAATAACTGAAAAATATTAATTAATAACCATGATAACAATATTTATGTATTATTTCACATAATCATTTGTAATAAAAAATATCCCATTTTATCATATTGTAATAATTTTATTTTGTTTTTATATTCAAGAAAGTATCATATTGTATTTATTTTTATCATAACATAAAATATTTCAATAAAAAATATAAATGGGACTATGTTTAATGTTATTTAAGAGAATTATTGGTAAAATTATAATTAACTCATACAATAAGACAATATAATGTCTTTGATCGACATTAATTACATACCAAAACCATTGAAACAATAATTATCTTATGTTACATTTACCATGGTAAAAAAATAAATCATTTCCTATTCATATTGACAAAAAATAATGGGGAAGCATAATAGAAAATTAGACCCCCTTATGTTAAACATATAATACATTTTCATTTCTTTAAATCAAAATGTTTTTAGTCTATAATTTATAATTAATCTGTCAAGTGTCGATGAAAATATATTTTCTTGATAAAAAAATTATTCTAAAATAAAACATGTTTTTTACGAAACCCAAACATAATATTAATTCAAATAAAATTTATTGGACAATTAATGATATAAGTGAAGTAATTTTACTTTTAATGTGATTTTTAAAAACATTTCACTTTTATATATTGGAAATGAAATGTTTCATTTGATTTAAATATATATTTTTTACTATTAATCAACAGATAATTTTTTTTTTAAAATATACCAATAATTCAACAAAATATAATTGATTCTTACTGAACAAATAATGATTCTTTTTATAAATAAATTTTTTAAATTCGGAATATTATTTTATATTATTTTATGAAATAAAATAATAATATAACATTGAAGTGAAAATTTATTTTTACTTATTGTTACAACATCATTTAAATATATTTATTTATCAAACTAATATATTTATATATATATTAAATGTGTTTATTCATATTCATTACAAAAATTGTATATGTTGGTCATATGGATATATTATATTTCATTTCATTTAATCATTTTGTCGTGTGTACTGCATTTAAAAATAATAATTTATTTAAAGTGAAGTAAATCAAAAAATATCAGGGTATTACATTGAGACTTTTAGTTTGTTATGTGATATTTTTGTTCATGTCACTATCGTGTTTGTTAATATATGGGGAATATGGTATATGGTGGTTTTATGTTATTGTGGTTGTGATGTGGTAATGAAATATGTGGTTATTTGGATAAAATTGAATGTATATTTCAATGACACAAGTCATGGTTGTGTGAAGGAGGCTGTTTCCATATAGAATTTAGTGTAAGGTACCATTCTAAATATATTCAATTTATTAATATGTTACCATCGTTTCATAAATATTTAATGAGAAAACAGATGTCTATCCACGATTCATTAGATTTGTGAGGAGAAATTAATTAGATTAATTTGTTATTAATTATGATCTGTGTATGCGTCTACATCATTTTAACAACATATATTTGGGAGGAACATTCATACAATACATGTATACTCACTACAATATATTATATTTTCATTTTAAAAATATTAATGATAATGATTTTGAAAAGGATAAAAATTACATGCTGAAGGAGATTTTTCTTAGAATTGTGGTCATAACAACTCTAGTTATTTAATTTTTTAATGATTTTATATTCAATATGAATTTTAAATATATTATAATAATTTTTAACTATTGTTGTGATTTGATTTAATTCTATATAATCGATTGGTCATTACAATATATGAATTTTAAGGATTAATGGTTGTAATTCCTCTTATATTTTTTAATTATTTTTTTACCATTCTAATTTCATAAAAATGACATATTTATTGTGGGTTCTGAGGGATATTAATTTTGACACTAATGTTTATTTATTTGTTATAGCAGTTACCATCCAAAATATTATGACATGGAATAGGTAGTACTTCTTGAAAAATATAATAATAAACACATAAGTCAATAGATAAAAAATCTTATTATAATACAAAAATGATTATTAAAATAGTCTTTAGAAAAGAATAAAATATTTTAAAATTAAATGAAGAGTATGAAACCCTCATCTTTCGTGATACCAATCTTTGTAACCCACCCATCAGACCATCAAAAAAAATTAATTTCAGTTATGGACGTAATGATGAAATTAGGAAAAATGAATCAAGTATAATTATCAATTTCAATGTGTATAATTGGTCCATGGGTTGTCCTTTAATAGTTTATGCTCATGGAAAACTTATCTAAGACAAGACATAGAAAATTTTTTATGAACCACATAGTTGTTGAGTATGTTATTTTTGAGTACTGAGTTATATAAAATGATTTTTTTAAATTATAATTTCATAAAAAATTATTCAATAATATTTAATTTTAATAAAATATACTATATTCATGTCATTCCATATTTTTTATATTTTACATTATGTAATATTATTTAATTACTCCCTTAATAATTTTTTACTATAAATAAATATATTTTGTCCCTTTTATAAGATCAATGTGAAGTATAACAAAATTATATATAAGTAGAATTAATAATTTATAACTACAGAAATTAAATATTAAATATAAAAAATAAATTTTAATGAGTGACTCATAATAAAAAAATTATTGTTTTATGTGTGATTATATATTTTTAATCATTTCATAACAATTAACTAAATAATTTTTTGTTTTAAATATTTGTAAAGAAATTATGTCAAATATAAAATATATACATCATTTTAAATTTCATTATTATATATATTAGTAAAATTGATACCAAATTATTTTATAATGACCATATGTTGATGTGGAACATTGATGATTACCACATTTTTGAATTCAACATCCATCAAAATAGATCATGTTTCTCAATATATTTATAAAAATATTGCAATCATTTGATATTTGTATAAATATTAAAAAAATATGTCACCCTTCATAAATTTGAAAACCTTATATAACACAAATAATCAATGATTTATATATAGACTTTATTTTACATGTGATCAATTTTAATTTCATGAAATAAATTATTTTATCTATTTTACTAAAAACATTTACTTATATTTTTTTCAATCAACTATATTAAAATTAAAATTACACTATTACATGTATATTCAATTTAAAATAGAAATATTTTATTTTATAATGTGGTCAATCATCAACAAAAATATTTAAAAAATACTATTTATAATAAAAATCCTAGATAAAAATATTTTTTTATTTTTATATAAAGAATTCATAATTGTTACATAATTTTTTTATTAAACTAAATCATTATTTTTTTCAAATATTAATTTTAAATAAAAAATTATATTGGTACTTTAGTTTGTTATAACAATATTTAATTTATATCATCCAAAATATCAGTGAATAATAAAAATATGTTGAATATTAAATTAGAAATGAAATACAAAACTTACACAAAAATAAGTAAGATATATTTTCAAGAAATTACATTATTTTAATTTTTTATTCCAATACAATATTTTTAAAATATTACCAACATGGTATTAATAAGATTTATTACTTAATGTTGGTATGTGAATATTTTTTTTCATATTTTATTAAAAATTGAACATGAAAATAAATAAATAAATTTAAAAATAAACATTCTTGAAATTTGAAAAAAACCCATACATGTGACCTAATGATTGGTAAATATAAAATTTACAAGTTAAACAGTTACCATTAATGTGATCATGACCATTAATCATGAATATATAATAGCGCCCTAAAATTTTTCATACAACATATACATTTTATTGACATCGGTGATATGATGATTGAGAAAGGAACACTGATTTTAACATTTCTAGATGATATAAATAATTTAAAACACAATTAATTTATTTTCAAATGATTACATAACTCATAATAAAGTAATTTATATCTTTCACCTTTCAATGGACTCATAAACTTCATTATACATCTTATTTTTAAGCAACCACATCTCAAACTCAATGAATCCCTTATAACTACAAGGTAATTATTGTTATTATATTTAAAACATATTATAATTATTTTAAAGGATAATGATAAATAAATCATTGAGTGTTATAGCTATGGGGTTTGATAAAATGTGTAAAAATCATGACACAAAGATTAATAGATATCCACATCCAAAAAATTTATATCTATTAGGATATTATGTTGTTTGAAACATATTTGAGTAGGTTTCAATATTAGAGTTCATCAAATCCAAAATAATAGTTGATAAAGAATAATGATAATATGATAAATCATATGATGTACAATATTACAATATTTGTGAAATATTCCTCCAATCCCGTACAGGTTTCATTAATTTATAATGGAATTCTAGAAATAAAAATATATATCTATATGAAATAACTATATGATATAAATTTTCAATTAGTGTTTTTTATAATAGAAAAGGATTAATTTAATAAAAAGGAATTAATATTTATCAATAATATTTTATGATCATGTTTAATAGATATATACCAAATAGGAATATTGTTTTATCAAAAATGAAAAAATAATGTTTGATAAATTTATCATTAAAAATATATATCAGGAAAAGATAATATTGAATTTACTATTTTAAATAATTATAATGTTATTGATGTTTTTTAGAATTTTTAATTGTTTCATTTTTTAAATTATATATTGCATATTATTGTGAATTTTATAGTCTTAAAAACAGTTAGATATGGTTTTAGAATTATGTAAATAAAAAATTCATTTTTTATTGGAAATTATAATCCAATAAATTTCAATAAAATATTATAACATTAAATTAATTATAATTGAATAAAAATGAATTATCAAAAAATTTGATTTTTGAACCTTTATATCCATAGTTATTAAAATTGATCATTGGTAGCCTATGTTTTTTTAATAGTCAATTATATAATTAATAAATTCATTTCCTATACAGATCAATGGAAAATGGATTTTTGGGTACATATATTACATTTTTTAATTACTGATTATTTCTAGAATTCCTCTATGCCCTGACAAATTACATAATGTCCCCATGAAATTTGATATTATCAACCTTGGATGTTTAATATCCATTGATGTGTGATACCATAGTCTAATTTATTATTCATCATTAATGCAATTAGTGGATTGATTTATATATAGAATTATTCTAATATTAAATGTATTATTAATTTAATATAATCATACAAATTTGATGAATGAATTATAGTTAGTGGAATATATTTATTTTATAGATAAGAAAACATATTCTTATATTGAAATTGATTATCTCATTTGATCATACAATAATAAAAATAATTATTATTAAAATATGAAAATAAAACAAATATTTTGGTTTTTTTAAAATATTTGATACAATAATTATAAATTAATATTTTATTTTTTAAAATTTAAATATAGAAAATAATTAATTATTTTTAATTATTTTTATGATTTAAATATTATATATGACTACTAAAAATATTAATTTAACAATGAATATGTTGTTTCTCATTCTTAATATGATTATTTTTCAAACTATTGTGATATTGGAGGATATATCATTATTTTACATCTACTCTAATGTATATTTTTTGTGATTGAAGCATGTGGATAATTTTGATACATTCTCTTATGAACTGAGACATCATTTTATAGTATGATATATTTTTATTCATGTTATTGTATACTATCATTAATTAATATATTTCATCAATTTTTATTCATATGATGAAATGGTTATTACGATTGGATTAAATTATAAGATCTCTCATAGTGTATTTATTGAGTACATTATCACTACATCTGAACTAAATTTTGAAATTATATAACTTTACATACAATATAGTCATAATTTTTATAGATTAAATGAAATTAACGAAAATAAAATTTTTGAAAATTTTATATTTTAATACATTATATTAATATCTTTGTATGATTTTTAACTTATCTTGGATAGATATTGATTTTTTATTCATTTAAATTAATTTCTATATTTGTTATTCATGATGATATTTCTCTAAACACCAAAAATATGATAATATTGTATTTTTGGAGTAATGGTATTTACTATATTTTAGGGAATGAACAATTAATAACAAATTAATCAATTCCCTAAATGAATATATTACTAAGAAGACTATATAAAATGACTCAATTCTGTCATTACATTGAAAAAACAGTACTATTAATATAAAAAATTACTAATATTACTATAAAAAAAATATTTGAAATCTAATTTTTTAAATATATATATAAATCACATTATTAATTCAATAAATGGAGTTTTTTAGAATATATTAGTGTTTAAAAATTGTTATTCATGCATGGTAAATGAATAATATTGAAAAAAATCATTGATTAAAATCAAAATTTAGGCCTCAACATTGGGAAAAATTACAGTTACATTTGTAGATATATTATAAATTGATGTAGGACATTAGAATACTATATTTTTGTGAATAACTTAATGGGATATTCTGTCATAATAATAATAATTTTTTAAAATGCTTTCATTGGATTCTAATGAAAATTATTGTATTTATTATATAATTTTCAAATGTAGTCATTAATAATTTCTCCATAAAAAGGATTTAAATCCTAAGGAATGATACTTTATTATAATGTAAATTTTACCTTCTATCAATGTAATATTATATTGTCCTAGCTTTCAAAATTCATTTTATTAGAAATGTATAATAATGGTTGGTACCACTAATTGGAGAGGAGGTTAATAATAGGTACTCTATAATAATTAAATTTAATAATAAAATATCATATGTTATATATTATATTACCAATCATTTCAAATATCACAAAACCCCAATTACTAATTTTAATAGTGTATGTCATCCTGGTCTATTACATTGCATGTTTTTTGTCAGTAGATTTTTTAGGAACCCCTATGTGGTTCTGGAGATATTATGTTGGTAAAGGATAAATGATGTGGGATTACACATCATGTAACTAGGTTACACAACGTGAAACCCTTTTTCATATATTGTCTTGGTGGTTTCACTGTGTTTAATATTCCAGGGTTTGAAAAAAATTACTTAATCTATTGGAGTTCTATTTTATGTAAAAAAAACCCCTGAATATTATATGACATGATTTGGGAATACGTGTCATTTAATACCCAGATCATTTTTCGTTTTACAATTCATTTTCGAATGAACCCTGAATCATTCTTCCATTCCTAATAGTTTCTCTATTTTATGATAATACATAGGCTCTACGAGGAATTCTTCATTCCATCTCCCCCTCATCAATCTCTTGATCATGGTGATATATTATTGGTGATCTGTGGTGATCCATGGTGTGTTATCCATTAATTTTATATATGTTTCTATTGGTTTGGACTCATTATCATACAAATATTCTCAACATTCTATTGAACAATTTTACACATATTTGTAATGGGGATCCCTTTGGTTATTGTTTTTGTGGTAATTCTATAACATCTTGAGATAGATGTAAATTTTGTGGGATATGTGATCAGAGGATTGTTAGATGTTCATTTCTTATAAAATGATCATTGACATCCCATTGAGGTAGGATTTCCATCATATCATTTTATTATGTTGCATTAATGATGTGTTTTTAATTATTTTTACCATTATATCATGGTTGTTACATACTAATTAAATATAATAAATTAGATATTTTAAATTTAGTGGAAACCATTTTTTCACTTGTATTTAACGATTTAATATTTTTATGATCCTCTTATTGTTTGTTCTTGATACCCAAGTGAAAATTATTTTAATTGGTGGATTTTTGGGAACTAAGAAAATTATTTAATACATGCTTATTTCTTTTGGTTTGAGATATAGATATAGAAGCTGGATAATTATGTATACTTGATGGATGAATGGATGTCCATGGATTATACAGTTTCTGTGAAAAACCATGATTTAACAGGTAAAATTAAATAAGGGTTTCTTATTAAATAAACAATTTTTTAGGGTTTCTATTGTGGTTTGTTTATAAGAATGGTTTGTAGTAGTTATATGGATTAAGAGCTGCAACAGATTATCAGGTTGATAGATTTAATGATTGTGGTTTGAATGAGATGTTTTTTGAAGTAGAACTACAACTTATTTGTGCGGTGATGTGTTACTGGATGAAATTGTGCATGGATAGTTTTTAGGGGAAATATTGATAATGGATGGTGATGGTTACCATGGGTAATTCATATGGAGTTTCATCATGAATGTATTTTGTTGTGATTCTTGTCATGTTTTGTTAATAGTAGATTTCCAGGTAGTAATGGAAAGAATAAACATTTTCTAATGAATTTTGGGATGTTTTGGTAGGTTTTTCCATAAAATGAATAATAGAATTGTTAATAATTAAGGGGAATTTGCTAAATGAATTGGTTGAGAGAATGAAATGGTTTTGTGTCGTGGCATGTGTTGTCTTCCAAGTAGATGTTGAAGCAAAGTTTATAGTGTTGTGACTTTGTAGTTCATATTGATAACACCTATGTTGGGTATGTGTATTTGGTATCTTATATGTATATACATGGATTTTACTTATTATTTAAATAATCACTCCACTTTATTTGAGAACTATGTCTGACACCCACACATTTTCACCACGGGAGGTTGGGGGTATAAGGACATTGAGTTATTACATTTTATAATCATGAATTTTAGTCAAGAAAACATTTGAGTTAATATTGAGGATCTCTTAAAGTTTAGGTATTTAGAAAATTGGGATCTAATTCAATAATAACATCCCATATTCATGTATAGAAGATACCACATAAATTTTATCCATTTCAACCAAAATATTAATCTTTTTAAATAAAACATATTTTCTTTGGAATTTTTTTTGATATAACATGGCTTCCTTCTTTGTCTTGCACATACATATAACCTGTAAGTATCATATAAAAACATGTGATGAATGGAAAAACCTAATTATTGGATATAAAAAGCTTTAAATAAAACATTATTCCATGAATACTTGTTCTGTGTGAAATCATTTTCCAAAAAGGACATATTTGTTACCCATATAAACTTACATTCTGAAACAAAATATTTAAATGAGATTTTCACAAAACATATAGAACATTAATAGAACCATAATGTTATCTTGTGACATTATTTATGTACATTTTAAACCTTGAGGCTACCCTATGATTTGTAATTCTCACGACCACATTACAATATAACCTCACAACTACCTTATTATATAACCATCGATGTTACACTTAGAGTAACAATATAGTCGACCAAAAAATGACACATACCCAATGCATTGGAGGGAGATATAGGTCCCAAAATGTATCAAAAACAATGCCCTATAACCATAAATCCGTCATAAAATGTGAATAATTTCATAACATCATTTCTTTTTAATTTCGAAAAATAGAATTTCAAACGAGGGTTTAAATAGAATGTGACTTATAAATATAATATATTATAATTAAGAGATAATATAGTGTATTTAATATTAATATACAATGTGAACACATATAATTAAACATAATATAAACAAAATTATTCTCACAATCAATTTTAAAACCACATAAATAATTAATTAGAATGTTAACCTAAATAATGGAAATCGGGTTTTGAAATCCCTTACCTCTAGTATGTCTTCTGTAATAGTCATTTAAACCTCCTATATAATGGTTAGAATAGTGTTATTTAAATAATATAGAAACATAATAATCATTATAATATTAAATATAATTATTTCATTAAATCATTTAACCAATTAATTGTTAGTATTTTGTAACATTCTTTGTTTTTTGGGCATTCTTTACATGATTTCCATGGCTGGTTATACATTGATAGTATTGTCATATGGAAATGAAATTATATAAGTGAAAATAAATAATAATTATGTTTCCATTATATATAATGATACCATAAATAAATTTTCTGTCATATTTGATGATGAGACATTACATAAAACATTAATAATGTTTTTTATATAATTTTCAGTGTTTCCTAGATAATCATGAACTCGTTTCATTATATAATTTAATTTCAGGAATATGAGTTCATTCCAGAACATAAAATAGGTTAGAAAATAAACATTAAATAATTTTTAAACCATTATTATGATCATTATTGTAGGATCTATTGGATATTGGAAACACATTGTCCATGATTTTTGTAAGTTGGCTCATCATGGACAATGTTTTTATTTTTAGAACAGGAGGGAGAGGATAGGAAAGAAGATGATGAATGTTTTACATGAACATGATAAAATAAATAATATATATGATTATATATATTTCATACCTTTTAGATATGTGGAGTAATTGAGAGTATAATAAAATAAATGTGTTGGAATGAAAAAACTAGAAAAATAAGAGAATTCTTACTCATGATATCTTCTCCTTCAGATCATCATTAAGGACTTTGGGTTTAGCCTTTTTATTAGAAAATATGTTCTTGGACATGGTTAATATCCTTGGTGAGATTATTTGGAAGAATTTCCACAATTATCAAGGCATTAGAAGTGTGATAGGTAGTGCAGAATGAAGGATGTATTTCTAATAGAGGAGAGGAGGGATTTTACATTATTTTAATCATTAGTTTAATATTGTTTCTCCAAAATATGAATATTATTAATTCATTTGACCAAAAATAGTTATAATTTCGACTGAGCTAGAACCAAGAGTGATTAATTCATCCCTGAAACACCTATGAAGTATTAGAACAATTATTTACCATTTATCAAAATTCAATATATATTACTCTTCCTAAAAAATTCTGGAATTTTAAAAAAATCCCCAAAATATTCCATAATCCTAATTAGATATGTAGAATTTAAAAATGATGTCAATTTTTTTAAAATAATTTTCAAAATATTATTAATTTAATTTTTCAATAAAATCATAATTTAATTTAAAATAAATGTTTTTAATCTATAAGTAATTTTTTAGCACCAAGAAAAATTAATAAACATATCATTATCTTATATCCTTGTGAAAAATAATTATATTATTATTTAATATTGATATGGTTCATATTAATATTCATATAAAAATTAATAATTGTATTTTAATAATCAGAATAAAAAATTTTGGTTCTATAAGACTCCAAAATCTCACTCATCACATCTGCAGATGAACGTTTTTTGAAATTAAAATCATAGTAGAGAAAAAATTATGTTTAAATTGTAGTTATATTTATCTACTTAAAACCATGTTTCTTATTTTAATTTATTCTTTAAAAACATGGGGTGTAGCATTATCCCCAACATCTGGAAATTCCTTCCTCACAATTTAATTTACATATTAATCAAGTGAGGGTAACATTCCCTCATAGAATTTTTAGATTCCCATGTTACTTCTTAAACCATTTGGTTTATCCCCAAAACCATTGCCTAGTGGATTACCTTATTCCAAAATACTTGTTCCCTTCGATCATGAATCTGAACTAGTATCACTTCATTTGAAAGGTTAACTTCTAGTCGAACTACCTCCAGGCTCAAAACATTGGATGAATTTGGCACATACATTCTCAAAATTAAAACATGAAAAATATTGTGTACCTGATATAAACATGGTGGAAAGCTACATGGTATGCGACTGGTCCAACTTGTCTATTATTTCATATGGTCCAATGAACCGTGGACTTAGATTACCTTTATTACCAAAACACATAACACTCATCTATGGTGAGATTATAAGAAAAATATGATCATCTACCTCAAAATAAATGTATTTCCTCCTATTGTCTGAATAATTATATTCCTTGCTATGAGCTATCCTCATGTGTTTCAGGATCATCTTCACTTTCTCAACCACTTCCACTACTAAATCTATTAATATTAACTTCATTTCCCCAAATTCATCCAAAAAAAAGATGGTGTTCTACACCACTATCTATACAATTACTCAATAGTATCCATATGTATACTTGAATTAATACAATTATTATAAGAAAATGTATCTAAATAAGGATTCTAATCCCAACATCCAAGGAAGTAAATTGAACTAGATTAAAGCATTTCCTCCAAAGCCTGATTTTTTTTTTGATTTTCCATCTAATTGAGGATGAAAAGTTTTAGTATAATTTAAATGTGTTCCCAATGACTATTGAATTCCCTTCCAAATTTTAAAAATGATGTTCGGATCCCGGTCTCATATAATGTATTGAGTAACTCCATGTAACATGACAATATATTTGATGTCCAGTTTAGAATCATAATCCAAAGACCATGTATTATGAATAGAATAAAAATGAGATTATTTTGACCACTGTTGAAAATTAACCCAAATTGTATTGTAACATTGAGATGTATTTGGTAGTCCCACCACTGTTTCTATGGATACATTCTCTTATTTTCACTCTTCCACTGGAAACAGAAAAATCATCCCCTTCGGTAACTACCTATCTTATTTAACCTATTCACATGTCAATAATTTCATACCAAAATCTACAATATCCCTTTTCATTCCAATCCACCAGTAATACTGTTGAAGGACTCTTTACATCATAGTACTTCTAGGATTGACAGAAAAATGGAGAACTTTGAGCTTACCACAACAATTCCTTCTTCAACTGTTAATCAAAATGCACTCACAACATATTACCAAATCATAAAGCACAATATTTTTCAAAATTAAACTTTGGAAACATACCCATTTTAACCAATTATATCTTTTTCTGTAGCTCGCGGTTATCTTTATGTGCTATCATAATTCTTTCTGATAAATATGAATTTACTAAATCCTGAAATGAAATAGAGGTATTTCCCACACTAATAATTTCTATGGAAAAATTCATCAAATCATTAATCAAGAGGTAATATTCAAAATTTAACTTGGTTAATGATGTAGGTAGTTTTGAAATCATGGTGTCAGCCACTAGGAAGTTTATTCTTAGATGGAAATTGATCATTCAATCATAAGTCTTTATAAGTTCTATCCATCATTTCGGCTTCATGATTAATTTTTTATAAGTTAATATTTACATCAAACTATTTTGGTCAGTAAATATTTGAAATTTTTTTAATATAAATGATTCCACCAAATTTTCAAAGAATGAACCATAGAAACTAATTCCAAATGTTGTGTGGGATAATTTAACTTTTTAGGTTTTAATTATCTTAAATCATAACCAATTACCAGACCATTTTGTATCAAAATATAAACAAATACCATCAATGAAGCATCACCGTAGATGAAAAACTCCCCATTTCAAGGAAGCAATTCCAAAACTAGAGAATTCACCAAACTCTTCATCAGTTCTTAAAAACAAACATAAAATTCTTATGTCCAAATAAATTTAACCCCTTTTCACGTTACCTTTGTTAGTGAGTGAGATAACTGTGAAATGTTTTTAACAAATTTTTGTTAACAACCAACTAATCTAATTAAACTATGAATATCTATATCATTTTTAGTTCTTTTCTATTCATCAACCAATTTTATTTTGGAAGAATAAACGGTTATTCAATATTTATTTTCATTATGAAGAATAAAAGAACCATTTGAATCCAAAATCAGACACGTAGAAATTTTCATATAGTTTTTTTCCAATATGGTTTTTGAAACAACTGTTAGAAGTTTTCCATGCTCTTCATTTTTCATAAAAATACCTGAATGTCATTAATATACAAAACCAAATAGATATCTAATAACTCATGAAATATTTTATTCAAAAGATCCATGAATATGGGATATTCATTTTCAATCCCAAATGACATAACAAAAAATTTATAATTCCCATATCTAGTTTGAAAATATATTTTTGGGATGTTATCCTCCTTCACCTTCTTCAGATGGTGTTCAAATCTCAATTCAATCATGGAAAAGTACTGAGCTCCATGTAGTGGACCAATCCAGTCATCAATATGAGGAAAAGGATGCAAGTTTTTAATAGTAATGTCATTCAAGACTCTATAATAATGGTAATGTCTTATTGAACCATTATAATTTTTAACAACCAAAATAGAAGCACCCCATGGTGGGCTTCTCGGATGAATGAATCCTTTATCAAAAAACTCCTACAGCTAGTTTTTCAATTCATTATGTTACATTTGAGCCATTTGATATGGATATTTTGAAATTGGATTGGCATTTGGAACTAAGTCAAGTGTGAATTTGACATCTCTATGGTTATTATTTGTCGTGGTACCTTTGTTCGTTCTCTTTATTGGATGTCACCACCATTTATTACTTGTTTTTTATAATCCATTACTATTAAAAACTTCCCAGTTCCCATACCTACCATTCTGGGATAAAAACATAGAATTATATCCTTCTTTCAGTGCCTCTCCTCTTCTACTACCATGATTCTTCTATGGAACGCCATTCAGAAAAAACATGTCATAGTATACGAAACATGGTAATATTTAAATTATATATCATTTCAAATTAACCATAGAGTAAAAATTCAATAATGGTATTATATTAACATTATCTTAACCCATAATGATATCTAAACCATCCTTCTTTTATACAAACTATAAAGACCTGGCCTTATTACATTACATGATCCATAATTTTATCAAGAAATAATTTCCTTTAAAATTTAGGATCTATTCACATTTATAGTTTTTTATAAGTGGGATATATTACATATATAACATTTCACATTCATGTAGAGAAGATACCACAAAAAAATATTTTACATTTCATCAATAATATAAAACATTTTAAATAAAACATTTTTTGTTTTGAAAATCATTATAACGTTTTACATGGCCTACAGATTTTACTGACATTCCATTGTAACCTATGAAAATAATTTAAATAAATTTCATGAGAACAAAATTTTTAGTATGGGAGATAAAAATAATGAATGAAAATATTAGCCCATGAATACTTGTAATGTTTGAAATCAATGAAAAACCTACTTGTTTCCCATATATTCATAAAATGTTAAAATAAGATATTTCCATGAGGCTTCCACAAAATATTTAGAAAAAAATAGAACCATAGATGATTCAAAGGAAATTAAAATACTTATATGGTATCCTTAGAGTCTACCTTATGATATTTAAACCTCATGTCTACCATACAATATAATGCTCTTGGCTTCCTTATTGTGTAACTGTCACAAGTAAACATGGATTAAAACCATGGAAGACCTCCAACATACACATAACCAATAAATTAGAGGGATATATACGCCCCACCCTTCATTAAATGTAACTACCAAGAATCATAACATAATCATATGGCATGAATAAGTTCATAAAACATTTATTTTTAATTTTGTAAATCTGAATTTAAAAGATGTTTTTAAAAGGAAAGACTGTTATAGATATCATATAATTGAAATTCAACATAATAGCGTGTATGGAATATGTATATAAGTAATAAAAAAATTAAAAATATCCTGAAAATTTTATAACACGATCAATTTTAATACCACATAAATAATGAATTAGAATGTTATCCCAAAGAATGGAAATCAAGTTATAAATTCCCTTACCTAAAGATTGTCTTACTTGAAACCCATTTAAATATCATTCATAATGATTAAAAGTGTTTTTTATATTAAATAAACATATTCATATTTATTATATCTTATATTATCATTTCAATACATCATTTCACCCATTAATTGTTCGTATTTTGTTTATTTCATTTTTGGGTGTGTTCATTACATGATTTCCATGGTCGGTTTGTGTTTAATTTTTTACCCATTTGGAAATGAAATTACATATGTGGAATGAAATATTATTATTTTTATTCTATAATATAAAATGATTCAATAAATCATTTGGTTATTATATATTATTATGCATCATTAGATAAATCATTAATGATGTTTGTTTAGATCATTTTTGGAGGTTACTCAGTATTCAGGAAATTGTTTCATTATATAATTTAATGTCATACATAGTTGATCATTCCAGATCATGAAATAGGTTAAAACATACAATTTACATTAATTTTAAACTATTAAAAGGTTTTTATCATCATCATTGTGGTATTTTATAGATATTTAAAAGACATTGTCCATGATTTTTGTAAAACGGCACATCAAGGATGGTGTTTATGTTTTTTTGAACAGGAGGGAAAGGAGTGGAAGGAGGATGAAGAATATATTACATTAACATGATAAAATTTAAACTAAATAATATTAAAGGGATTTAATTCCTCAAGGATTAGTGGAGGGAAATATAGTATATGAAAATAATGGAATTGGAATGAAAACACATGAAAATGGAAGAGAATTCATAGTCTTGATCTCTTCTCCATTACATCCTCCTTAAGGAATTTGGTTTTGGACTTTTCGTGGGAGTAGTATGTCTTGTATGTTCTGTAGATCCATTGGGGGGGATGATTTGGCTTAAAATATACAATTATCATGGCTATAGAGGTGTGATAGGATTAGTGGAATGAAAGTTATATCTATAGTGGATGGGAGTAGGGGGTTTGCATTATTTCAATCGTTAGTTTAATATATTTTCTCAATATAATGAATATTGTTGATTCATGTGCCCCAAAATATTAATAATTTAATGTGAGTTAGATCCATTTCAGCTTACATTATACTTGATTCACCTATAATTCAGTAAAAATGCATTTAAGATTTTTTCACAATTTATCATATTTGACTATTCATCCTAAATTCATGAATTTCAAAATAATTCCAAAAATTCACCCATAACATTTTTCAATGTGTATAATTAAAAAATAAACACCATTTTTTGAAAATAAGTTTCTATATGTAATTAATTTAATTTTTAAATAAAATCATAATTTATTCAAAAATAACAATTTTAAATCAATACCACATTATTTAAAACAGGAAAAATTAATCAACGTCTAAATATCATATATCCATATGAAAAAATAAGATGATTTCCTATTAATAAGGTTCATATAACTAATAATATTACCATTCATAACAGAATTTTACTATTCACAAAAAAAATGCATGTCAGTTCCATTAGACACCAAATATCTTATTAATCACAATAGTAGAGGACTATTTTTTGAAATTCAAATCATAGATGTGACATAATTATGATTAAAATATAGTTATAAATATCTACTTACAAATTTTTCATTCATTTAAAAAAAATTTAAACATTGTATGTTACAATGGTTGTATTTCCCAAACATTCCATTTTGAGAATGGAAATATGGCCACCTTCTCTTCACCGATCCTTCTTTCCAGAGGGGATATCCCATGAATATCCAGGCATGTTGTGGTGTTGAGGCCTAGTTATGTACAAGTGATTTGAGATTTCCCATGTGTCTTCATAATGAGATGTGGTTTTCGAACAGGTTATCTATGGGTATGATATGATGTGGATTGTGGAACATGTGTCTATGGGTGGGATGTTATTACGTTGTCAGAAATAGGTGATTGTTGGATAGATGTGATTTGGTATGTTTGAAAGTGGTGGGAGTGTCTGGATGTTTTCCATTATGGTGTTAGAGTGCCTAATTATTGGGAATGTTATGTGGGTAACCCTATCATCATTATTCTTTACATTATGTTACCTTATTTTTGTTATTTGAAGACTGTTCATTAGTGTGTTTAGGGTGGTTAGTATACACATTTAGGTGATATTTTGGTTCTGATGATTCCTTTAAAGAGCATTAGTATTATTCATTCACATGGGCACAAGAGACATTGGTTTTCCTTGTGAGAATACATGTATGATCACCCTATGTAAAAAACATACATTAATGTTTCCATGAGTATTTTTTCACACCATTATGAACCATATATTCTCGGATCTATATAGTTGTTGTGTCGTATCATAGATTTACTTTTGGTATATACTTGGAGAATTTCGTAATTATATAATTTTTCCATTATTTTCACACCCATTTGGGTAAGATTTTGTCTTTATTTCTATGTGTATTGGGGTTAAATTTTATATGACCCATCATTTCTACCAATCCTTTTTGAAAAAGGGGTAATTCCTAACATGTTGTGTGATTTATACAGCCATGGTACTAGTCATCAATGTGTGACCTACTAGAGGTAGTTGATGGGGGTCATAATCTTTCGTTCTCATTTTCTAGTCCAATAGGGGTATACCTATTGAATTTGGGTCACTAATTGTTTAAATAGAGGTGGTTAACAAATAAAACAGTGTATGAATATAGGAATTTTTAGGATTTCAGGGGATGGTATATAAACTGTAACTTTTTCAGTGACATATGGCTGAGAGACTAGCTTGGACATGGGATTTTAGGGCCCCCAATGAGCAACTATATGGAATCTAATATTATTGAACAACCATATGATATAGAAGTGCTTGTAAGGTAGATACTTAGTAATCACCCTTGAGATGGATGTGTGAAGAGCTTCATCAAGATGTCTGGCATGATACTCCTCTTCTGGAGAAACATCTTGGGAAAATAATAAAAGGTCAATGAACAAGATATCACGCTCTCGTACTGACATAATAACTGGATTAAGGGAGATTAGATCATAATTCTAATACTCCTTCATAGAAAATGAGTAGGCCTCCTCCTAGAACTCTTGTTGATAGTCAAACCAGAACATGTCTGCCTCCATTAGCTCTCCCAGAAAGATGGTCCACCACTAATGCACAACACCCCACAACTGAATAACCTCCCAAGGGACCATGTACTGTATCAGGGACCAATTCAGAATGAAGGAAATATCTACCTCCTTTATCAAACCAACTATCTCTAAATCAGAAACACAACCCTCATACATTCCCAAGGACATATTCGATAATGCACAAAACTCACTCATCTCGACATTTATACAACATTTTTTGTTTTATTTTATCAATACACTTTGTAAGTGTGTGTGGATCCGTTTGAGAAACAACATATATTTTATTTTCAATAATAAATATTTTTCTCATATGCAATTTAGTATATGGAACACCAATATTCATGTTACATTCTAAGTAGTTTTTTATCATTTGAAATTTTAGTTTTTTACATTTAATAGTAGTATTATAATATATAAATATATTTGGATACAAATTATCCTTATTTTGATTAGGAAACAATTATTATTCAGTAATAGTTTTTTAAAATTTTGTGCATCAACATATCATAATTTAAAAAAACATCTTTAACTTATTTCCTTTATTTGGGACTATTTTTATGTACATTAATATCCAAATAATCAGCTTTTATATATATCATATCATTCCAAAAAAATACAACTTTTTCATTTGGATTAATAATCCAGGAATACCCCATTATATATAACAATAGTCTCTACTATATATATATATATATTGTAAATCAATATTAAAAATGGAAATAAAATAAAAATAATTAATTAAATATAGGACTCTTCATGTTTTAAATTTAATTACAAGCCCTAATTTATTACAATGTCTTCATAAAAATTTAATGATTACAAAAATTTTTAACTAAAGTTTCATTCAAAATGAATAATGATGTGTTATATTCATCTTTCATGGTTCATATCATTTCAAAAAACATTTTATACATCCAATATAAATAAATATTCTTCTAGAATTTATATATAAAACAATCCTGATATTTAATACAATTCATTGGGATATATGATTTGAATGAATTACTAAATATATATTTTATATTTTATATTCCAAATATCATAGTATATTTTCATTATTCATTATAAAACCCCCACTTAAAAATCATCAACGTAATTATTTTATAAGAAATTTTTTTAATGAATCACCCATTAGTTATCTGATTTATGTCATAAATTCTTATAAAAATGTAAATATAAACCTTATTATATTTTTTGTAACATTTGGTCAAGTAATTCAAAATGTATAATTTTCTGTCTACTTTACTAAATCTTTTACTTTTTTAGATTTAGGATCCATATTCTAATTTTTAAATGTATCAAAAAACATGTATTTCTCATTATTTATGGGGTTTCTATCTCAAAATATTTAATTGGGATTTTAATAAGAATTCATTGACCAAGATAACTTTTTATCAAATCAAAAAATATTATTTTCATCTTCACCACATATATAATTATTTTTGGTGACATGGATAAATAATTTGGAATAATTTAAAACAGATTATTTATTCTATAGTAATAATTAATCACTCAGTATATTAAAGTTTTCTAGATTGTTTTTATTAAATATAAATTCATTTACATTTTAAAAAAGTTACCATAATATCAATAATTTTTTTGTAAGGGATCAAAAAATTAAAATTCTTTGGATTTCAGTTTCTGTTATTGATTCTAATTTGAAATATTTCCAATATTTATTTAGTTAAAATCATTTAAAAATGAAATTAAACCACATAAATTATAAATAAAAATTACAATTATGTTTTTTATGCATTAAACTATGATTTCGGATTCCAATTTAATTTGATGAATGATTCTATAAAAAATTAGATTATACCTGTAATAGTGAATTCTGGGGTTTATTGGTTTTTTCAGCATAACACTATAGATTTTTACTAATCAATGGGTGATTAAAATCCCTTTACTTGGAGTTCATGACTTTTATTTTACCTGGGGAAGAATTCTTGAACATGAAATATAGTGTGAGTGTTTTGTATTCCATGTCATGGGTTGACATCGCGTATTAGAAAATATTGTGTTTTTATTTAAAAGGTGATATGTTTTTTGTTGTATCTCAGCTTTATTAATTTCATGACATGTAAGGGATACCATTCTATATAATTGAAACCGATTGGGATTTTAGGATTCTTAATGATAGGGTTATCATCACATTAATTGTACGATTCCATTACCTCAACCTATAGGATATTTGTAGGAGATTTTGGGTGATCCATCAAACCACCATGTAGATCACTTCATTTAGAGACAGATCCCAATTTCAGTTAGATTTCATCTCTCTAGGTATGTGATCCATCAAATTAATCTTTGTTTTTGTTTCGATTTGTGAATTCTTTTATAGTTTTATTTTGATTTTTAATAAAATACTCTTCTCAATCAATTCTTTATTTTTCGTTTTGTGGCATGGATTTTAAATTCCTTTCTCTTGGTTTCTAGTAAATATTGTTGAATTTGGTTAGGTATATAACATTTTGATGTAATCGTTTATATAAAATAGAGTAATATTATTAATTTAAGGTCATTATATTTTAATTTATTTGGGATTTTAATTTATTATTATTGATGTGTGGGTCCAATTAATTTATGCAAAGGATCATATTTTTAAAATATGGTCATTTGTTAATTTTTTTTTTACTTGCGAATGGGATTCAAATCAATAATGTGGATTATATGTTCATTGATTTTTTTTGCAATTGTATTCATGTTTTTGAAATGAATTTTGAAAATTTCACATTGGTAGCCTTGGTTTTATCACGAAAGAGACATGTGTAGCCTTTTTTTGTATCAAAACTATATGATTTTTTATTTACTGGTATCTACTATCATTAACCATTATTTGGTTTACAAAACATTATGAATTTATAGTAATTTTAGATTCTAAAACATAGTCTCTCATATTCTATATTTAAGTAACCGAATTTTTTATGTCATTTTTTAATTATATAGAATTATTAAGACTCTGTGAAAATTATTAGCACATGATTCTGAGGCCTGGTATGTCCAGATTTAAATTCTGAACATTTTTTTAGGTACGTTCAGCAAACGATTGAGAGGTGTTTTGTAATTTTTGAACTGGTGCTCGGTATAAAAAACTGTGAACACTGTTGAACCCACATCACTATTATTTTATTAATGGATTCTTCACCTCAACCATAGTATGTTGAGGGTAGAAGTTATTTTTTTCGGTTCTTCTTGGGAGAGTTAAAACTAATAATAAAATAAAATAATAACTTTTATTTCACTTATATGAACCTCACATTTGAATTTTGGCATTGGGAACCACCCGGCCTTGAAACCTTTTTAACTCTTGGAATTCCCCAATTGATGTGCCAACATTAATTGGTCATGTAATTAATTATTAAACATAATTAAGTTGTATTCCACCATTCTTCTTCCTAGGGGGTGGAATATTGGGAGAAAACTTTTGCTGGAGAATTCTTGAAGGAAGAACATCCTCCAAAAAAGAAGATCCTCAAATGAAGAGAATATTACGAACTAGGAATGGGAAAACAATGTTCTTGAAGAGCCGAAAATCGAAAACGGGTTCATTAAGCCCAGTGTTTCGAGAGATGGGAGTACAAATATAGTATTTGCAGGGAAAGTGGTTCATTAGTCCCAATGTTTCTCCTTGAGCATCCCCAATTTTGTTCGCCATGAAGGAGGATAGGATTTGGAGAACCTATGTGGACAATCGACACCTAAACCAAGTGAACATGGGGAAAAAGTACCCAATCCCAAGGATTAGTGATCTCTTTGATCAGCTAAATGGAGAAAAATGGTTTTTGAAGATAGACATCAGATCAAGCTATCACCAGCTCATGGTACGATACAAGGATGTGAAGAATACGACCTTTAGATGTCGGTATGGAATCTATGTGTTCTTAGTTATGCCATTCAGTGTGACCAATGCCCCATCTGTGTTCTTGGGACTCATGAACTGGATCTTTCATCCATACCGTGATCTCTTTGTGGTAGTCTTCATAAATGACATCATGATATACTCAGCTACTGAGTAGAAGAATTCATATTATCTACCGATAGTTCCAGACACACTTTGAGAGAACCATATTTATGGTAATCTCTCGATGTTTCAGTTCTGTATCTAAGAAGTTCAATTTTTGATAGACGTTATCTCGGAGGCTGGTGTTTCATTGGATCCAATGTAGATTTAGGTTGTTCCTCCTTGGGAGCCACCCTAAAGTGAGATGGAGGTGCGGGGATTCCTGGGTTTGGTTGGTTACTTCTGGAGGATTGTTCCTAGTTTTTACCGAGTTGTGTAACTCTTATCAGTGTTGAAAAATAGGGAAAACAGTTTGTGTGGATGGAGAAATGTAAGTGGAGTATCAAAGAGAAGAGGCAGAGACTGATGAGTGACCCCATAATGAGGTTACCCGATGAGGTAATTGGGTATGTAGACTACTGCGAAACATCAGGGACCAGTCTTGGATGTGTCTTAATACAGGAGTGAACCGTGATCATGTTTGGTTCTCGATAGCAGAGAAAACATGAGAAGAACTACAGTACCCATGACCTAGAGTTAGCAGCATTTATCTTTGCCTTGAATATGTGGTGACATTACATGATGGGAGAATGTTTTACAGTCTACTCGTATAAAAAAAGTTTCAAGAATATCTTCTCTCAAAAGGACATGAACCTGACACAGTGGTGTTGTCTTGAGTTCCTCCAGGAATATGACTTCAAGATAGACTGTACTCCTCCGAAGGTAAATGTAGTAGAATATTCACTCAACAGGAGATCCAGTATACATTTGTTGTGTGAGGCGATGGAGTATCTATTCATTTTGAGGATATCCTACATGTATCGAGATGGAGTAGATTATCTCCAGTCTCTAACAGACACTCCCATTACCCTTTTATGAGTAAGGGAGGCACGGATTGGGGACACTGGCTTTGGGGCTTGACATGCTCAAATATCCATAGGAATGAAACCTTATAAATTTTTTGATGGTGGGGATCACATCACCCTCTTCAGAAGACATACTATGGTACCGGTGGTGCTACGGTAGTATGGGTTGAGGGAGTTCCATACATCCTCTTAGTGGTACATCATGGAGTGGAGAATATGTAAAAATATCTTCGGTGTCAGCACTAGGTACCCAGAATGAAGAAAGAAATGGCAGAGTATGTCTCACGGTGACTCACTTGTTATCATGTGATGAAAGAGAATCAGGCTCTAGTAGGCTCAGTTTATCCAAATGAGGTTCCAGAGTGGAAGTGGGATGGATTTTCCCTAGACATCCTGATTGTACTTCCATGCACTACTAAGGGACATGATTCCATCTAGGTGATCGTGGACCGCCTCACAATGACATCCCACTTCATACCTATTAGGGAGAAGGGAGCAGTAGAGAGCTAGAGACACATCTACGTGAAAAAGATTGTATGGAATCATAGAGTACCTTCGATGATTTTCTCTGATCGTGATGCATGTTTTACTTCATAGATATGGAAGGGTTTGTAGGAGGCTTTAGGGACTCATCATCAATTGAGCACCACCATCCATCAGCAGTCGGATGTTCAGATATAGCAGACCATTCAAACCCTTGAATACTTGATGCATGCTTGCTTCCTTCATTTTAGTCACAACTAGGAGGATCACTTTCCCTTGGTGGAGTTTGAATACAACAATAGTTGTCACTCCACTATTGATATGTCACCATTAAATTAATTGTATAGATGACCTTGAAGATAACCACTGTACTAGAATGACTCAGGAAAGTCAATAATCATTGGACCAGAGATGGTATGAGCTACCCTGGAGAAGGTTCCGATCATCCAGGAGCAGATGAAGATTGCATAATGTAGGAAGAAGTCATATGAATAAAGGAGATAAAGAACTCTCTAGTTCGTGGATGGTGACCATGTTTTCCTAAGGGTGTCACTTAGACATGGTTTGCAGAGATTTGGCTAGGGAGACATGTTATCTCCAAGGATCATCAGACCATATCAGGGCCTCTACAGAGTTGGTTAGGTGGCGTACCACCTAGATCATCCACCTTAGTAACACGGAGTGCATGACATTTTCCATGTATCCCATCTGAGGAGATATGTTCAAGATACTTCATACATCATTGACTGGGGTGAGCCAGCCATCGACGATGTGGAAACGTTTTTTGAGGTTCTAGTAGAGATAGAGGTTCAACCAGAGAGATTCTTTTTTGTGTGATCGATGCATCTGGTGCGGATATGTTGGCAGCAAGGGATCCTCCAAAAGAGAACATGGGAGTGGGAGGAATAGATTCATGCTCTGTTCCCCCACTTGTTTCCCTAGCATGTGTTGTGGCATTCGGGGATGCAAATCCATGATGTGCGGAGAATATAAATACCCTGATTCTCTATGTAATTTTTTTAATTATATAAAATTATTAAGAGTATGAAAAAGTTAGCGGTGCATGATTCCATGGCCTGGTGGGCCCAGAATATAATTTTGAACTTTTTTGTGTACATTCAGTAAATGCGTGTGTGGTATTTTGTAACTTTTGAACTGGTTCATGGAATTGAAAACTGAGAACATTGTTGAACTCGCAGCACCTATATTATCTTAAGGGATCCATCACATCTACCGTTGTAGGTCGAGGGTGGATGTTTTTTTTCAGTTCATCATGGGAGAGTTAAAATAATAATAAAATAAAACAATAAATTTTATTTAATTTATTTGAACCTCTCATTTGAATTTTGGTGTGGGAACCACCTGACCTTGAATCCTTTGTAACTATTGGAATTCCAAAATTAATGTTCCAACAATAATTGGTCAAGTAATTAATTCTTAAACGTAATTAAGTTGGATACACCCTTTCTTAATCCCTGGGGGTGGGTGTGGAAAATGTGGAGAAAACATTTGTTGGAGAACTCTTGAAGAAGAACATCCTCCAATGATGAAGATCCTCTAACAATGAGAATCCTCTGAATGGGGAATGGTTAACCAACATTCATGAAGTGCCAAATCATCATCTTCCTCCTCACACCACCTCCGATAGATGATCAAGGTAGGGTTCTTATTTTGGAGTTTGGTAAACATCTATTTGTTGATTCCTCCTAATCTTGATTCTCAAGGAAGATAGACAAAAAAAACACCATCATCGATCAACAAACATACCCTAATCATTTCTATATGTTGTTCTCGCATTATTCGCATGTTCTTCGTCACCAAATAATTAACTATACTAAAAATACAATGTTTGTTTAGCGTGACATATGGATGCGTGTATCTCGACTAAAGGATCGAAAATATGCGGATGCCAGATTTTTCTGGAATTGAATGATGTTGCACATGCCCATGGAAGAAGGCAGTAGTCGGCACTCTGGTCGGCCACATAGAGGAAGGGGACGCACAACCGCGCCACTGGTAGTGGTAGAGGCCACGACTGACAAGCTGCAGCAGTGCACTAGGGCGACCGACACCTGATCGGCCATGGGAGGTGCAGTGGGGTGGCGTTCATCCATGACTTCGGAAGAGGAGGATGTCGTGGCTACTAAGCTGTGGCCGCAAACACGGATGGCGTCTAACACCCAACTGGACATGAGAGGAATATTGGCGTCGTTTCCATGCAAGAAGGGGAGCTGGCCGGATATCCGGCCGATTGAGTCACGCCGACTACGACCGCTCTGATGGATCCCACATGCTAGCAGGTGGTGCCACATGGTGCCTCCGGGTTTTCCAAAGATGAATGGTTGATGTTACTGGTCAGATTTCTAGGGGCACCTTCCACTAATATAGTGTATAGGGTGGGCCCCGCCACGATGATCTGCACTAGGTCGATCGGGTCGTGCACTACAGATCATTCCCTGGGGGCCACGCCTAGTGGGCCCACCTGGGCTGCACCCGGTCTAGTTCGGGTCGACCTAAAGCAGGTCGGGTCGGTCGGGGTCGGTTCCACTGTGTCGGACCAGACTTGGGCCAATCAGGACCAAGATATGCATTTTTTCCATATCGTGAGAACAAGGTTTCTGTTTGACGGACCGTCTAAGGCGCCAGAAACATTGAACTGAGATTGTCCTTTTGGTATACTCTACATGAGTTTTGGATAATTATGAAGTATAGCGCGGTTGGATTGAACCTGAATCCAACCAGGCCCTCAGAACGGAATCACTAATAACTTACAAACCGGGGGTCCTATTGACACGCTATTAGTCGCATTGGGACCCTTTGGATGTGAAGAGCCTTCATGATACTTATTTTTAAAACATTATCACATTTGAAGTATCTTCTATGGATTGATGACTGGATACACCTGGAATCATGTGTGATTAGTGTAAGAACCCTATGGCTGGATGTACTTGATGAATCTACAGATCCTATGTGGGTCATCTTCAGATACTGGGTGGGTCATATTCCTATACTATGTGGGAAATATTAAAATATTTAGTGGGTAAACATATTCACATCATATGTGTGTCATATTCAGATCCTGTGTGGGTCAACTAAAATCTTGTGTGGGTCAATAGAAAAGATTCTCGAAGAAGTAAGATGATCTTGCAGCACAACTAATCATCTATATATTTCTACTTATGTTATACCTAGTGTGAGCTGAGTCTTTTTCTTTGTGGTAAACTTCTGTGTGGTGATACCTTCATGGTATTCTTCTGTGTGGTGATACATTTTTGGTACTTACATTCATGGTATTCTTGTATGTGGTACTTCTATTTTCGTGGTGTTACCTATGTGGTACTTTTAACTTTATTATGTTACCTTTTTATAATTATTCCCCCACGTGTATGATAATTATATATATTGATTACTTATGTATATGTATGGGGATATACCTAAGTAGTGTTGATTACTGTTACTTCATGCTTTAATATTTAGGTCCTGCTTGTGGATTATCCTTTGTGGATTTTGATAGACTTTCGGGTATCTCGGGGTCCCTACTGAATATTGTTATACTCACCCCTACACGGGATATGAACGCACCTTATTGTGTCTTGTGCAGATGATATAAAACAATGATCTAGGATAAGGGTTCTAGGACTTGAATCTACTCAGAGGTGGCCCAATAGAGAGGATGTATCACAGAGACGATTTTTCGAGAGTTGTACCTACCCTTCAGAAAAGATCCTTGGCCGGTGTTCATAAGAGTTGTTTTCAATTTTACTTGTAATTTCTAGTTGGGATTTTATTCGATCCCCCTTTACATACTATACTCACCATATTTACTATATAGTTTACTTAGTGCTTGTATCATGTGGTATGCTTGGATTGTGTGGGTTTGCAGGTTAAAAGGAAATCCCTTCTCAGTTTTGGGGATATGCCTTTCCGATGCTAGTCACCCACCCCTAGGCTAGGGTAGCCAGGCATGGGGTTGTCCTGAAATGGGGCCTGATAGATAGCTCGTGAAACTAGATCCCAAATTTGAATTTATTTTCCATTTAAAGATTATTTTTTGCATCATTTGTTATCATGGACTATCACTGTCTAGTTATTTTATGAGGTTTTATAACAAATTTTTTCATGATTTATTGATTAATTTAAATCAGTTTACATATTTAACACTTTTTGTATAGATATTATTTATTAATAATAAATTATTCATTCCATATTTATGGTATTAGAATGTGAACATATTTTATGAAATCCAAAGAGAAAATTATTTAAAATACAATTGATTTATGAAAATTATTTTAAAAATATTTTGTTTTAAAAGACCAAATTGTTTTATTTCAGTTTCTATACCCTATATAAAAAATAATTTGGTATCCTACAACACTTTATCACCCACCATACTACATCCTTTATGGATTTTATGTTTTTTATTTAAAACATTATAGAAAATGAAAGTGGATCTATTAGAATGTTGGATTATCTTATTGATGATAATTTCTATTCAGGAGAGTCAAGAGGATATTTTTGATCTAGTGGGGTTTTGACATAGTTTCTAGTTTAAACTTTTTTGGATTGGATTTTATATTTGATTGGAATTTCATTTGATTCATATCAGCAACCGTTTTTAATTTATTGTTTCTCATATTTTAGTTAATGGGTTATGTTATACTATATTACAAATTTCACCTGACCATTATATTCGGTAGTCCTATTTAGTTGCTTCGGGTTTGAACATTTTAATTTCATATCCAATCAGTGCATAGAACTATGTCTTTCAACTGTACTAGTGTTTGGTTCTTTGTGTTGGGTAGATATGGGATAAGAACATCATGATTTATATAGTAAGTAAGGAAAAGTGTCTAGGAATTCTCACATTTTCAACTAAAACTATGTTACCATGGGTGGTCTGGAACATTTACCATATATGTGGCTTGGTGTTTAATTTCATTTGAATGAACTATATATTGTGATTATATAAATTTATCTATTCATGTATTGGTATAGTTTTCACCTTTAGACTCATGGTAGATTTAAATTGATAATGATTTATATATTCGTCACCAATTCATTTGTCTGGACATTGGATTTTGAAAATATCTCAAGAGTGGTTGGTGATTTTTTTAAATTATATAATAATTCTAGAAAGAGGCCATCCAAATCCGAGAGACGATTCTATGATATAAATTCCTGAAATTATTCTTCAAGTGAAAAAATTAATGTCATAAGTTATTGTCTGCATTATTCATAATCTTTATTAAGTTGGTTTTGGGAACCAATGTAACTTGGGGTTTCATAGGAATGAATTTACTTTGTAAAATCCAACTATATTTCATGTAGATCAATTTCCATAGGAATCCTAGGAGTTGATTGATATGATAGAGAGGGTCTTTAAATTCATGATTAATCTTGAATAATGTATAGTGGGTTTTGAGAAATATGTGATTTGAGGGATGTGGAAGGACATGATGAGGATCCATTTTTAATCATATGTTCACTACAGAAAATGATTTATACTAATATAAACTTATTGACAGAAAATATATATATTTATAAAAATGAGTAATTCCAATAGATATTATGTTTAATTGGTGTTAATTTTAAGGTCTAAAAATTGTTTTTCCCAATAAATACATCTATTGGCATTGATCATTCAATACCAAAATATCATTTACCAATGGTTAAATCTAATTCATTATCATACAAGTAAAAACATTCTATAATAACACATGATTTTTCTAGTAATAATAACAATTACGAACAATTATTTTATCACTTAGGAAAATTATTTCAATAAACCAATCAATAATAACTATGACTTTATTGGTAACCAATAAAGAGTAACCTAATGTTTTATGAAAAAATTCAACAGCAATTATTAATTGTTTTATTAAAAATATATCATCACATTATTTTAATGTTTAATTTTTTTCTTTATATAAATAGTTTTTATATTTTTTACTATTGTTGGTTTAAAACAGACACACACACACACATATAAATATGTATTAGAAACAACTATTTAAATCATTTTAATATTTGATATATTTACATAAATTTTTTTATAATAACTGTATAAAATATAATTTTATATTTATATTTAAATTTAACATACATAATTATATATAATCAAATTATTTTCAAAAAAACAAATTACATAATTTTTCTTATATTTTAAATAGAACAACCATTTTCATTACATCTTGATCCCAATATAGGGTATCCCTCTAGATGTATTCTTTGTAGGTTGGTAGATCCCTCTTTATCAGGAGATCCTGATTGGAGATTCTTTTAAAACTAGATAGACTTTAAAATATAGGAATCATTCTAGTCATTAATGAGGGTCTCAATTGATGTACATTTCAATGCCAGTTTCGGGCACTAGTGAGGCTATCAGCTGTGAGGGAAATTTATTATAGATCTATATTCATATCTAATGACATTAGGACTGCTGCACGATGGTGAGGACTTATTTACTAATGTGTTGGATATTTTATTAAAAATGTGTCTATCTTGATTAGTTGATGACTAGTGTCCTCAGATTCAGTCACAGGTGCTTTATCTCATACACTTTTGAGCTCATTAGTGATGCCCTAGAATTCATACCAGGACTGTTTCATGGAGAAAATAATCACCTAATGACGATGTTCTATGGTTTATCTTTTACTGACGCTAATTATGAAATTCAATTTCCTAGGATACCCCCACATCTAGCATCACTAGTGACAATAGGTTCAGTGGGCATCTAAATCTAAAATGACCCCGGCCTATGATGGGGTTTAGCGAGCTATCTAGTTGATGAAATTAATATACACATTCTACCTATTGCGAAAATAATTATTATAATGCATCATAAGGGGTGGTGTTTATCGATTTCTAAAAAATGATAAATGATGCTTTCCAAAAAACTTATTTTCTTTCTCTCATTGTCTTAATACACAAGGTTATACAAAAATCAAATAAAATCCAGATAAGTATTTTGTAATTCTCAATTCAATAATACTTTACTACATTATATAATATAATTTATTACTATAATATTACTCAATATTTGGTTTTTTTTCACTCTTAATTAAAAATAAAATCATTCTCATTAATTTTTTGCAACTTTTTATTTTATATCATTTAATGTATTTTTCTTTTTTTTCACTCTATAGATTTAGTTAATGTGTCCTAGTTAATTTTTCTTGATCAGTTGTTTTTTTATACCATTATCTATGTTGCTAATTTTTCATTATTTTTATCATCCTCTATAAACGTTTATGTGGTAATTGATCATTTATTCTTGTTGTGGTAACTAGATAAGTACTCAAATGGATATTTTTGTTCCCACTGGATTGATAATCCTTTAATTTTGTTCACAATTTAGAGAATGTGGTCATTGGTTATCATCTATTAATGTTATCAAAGATTGTATTCTAGTTTTTGGTAAATGTTTTGATAATATTCTAGTTATTTTTAAATCATGTGTTGTTATTTTTAGTTATAATGGAAACGAGTTGTCTTATGCAAAAAAATTCTTAGTAAAAAATTTATATCTTGTAAAATACCGTCTCAGGATAGTTTATTTTTAATGATTAAAATGTTTCCTGTTTTGGGTTGAAAAATATGATAGGAATCTAAATCATTTTTCTTCTTTTGTTTGAACGTTCTTATAGTTAATTTTTATTGGTTTTCTAGGGTATATTAAATTTTTTCCATAATATATTCAATTTTGATTCTAGATTCCATATATATATTAAATAAATATTATAATTTCAAAAATGGAATTCCAGTTTGATGTGGAGTTTCAATAACAAATTAAGGATCATAGCTATTTTATATTATTTTTTCATGTAGGAGTAGTGTGGCTATAACTTGTTTTCAAGGGGGTTTTCCTTTTTAATAATAATGAATGGATATGATTAGTCTGCAACTGGATGGATGGATGAATGATGCTATGAATTGGAATATTTGGTTAGGTAGTCATAAAGTAATTGTTGTAGTAGTTTTCTATTGTATGTTTTAGTGTTTACAAAATAGATTCACAATTGGCTATAAATTCATTCTACTGTCTCAAAGAATCATTTAATTTCCTTAAGTGGAGGTCAATTTGATTCGGAGATTCAATACAAGAGTTGGTTTCACTATTGTTTTATTTATTTTTTTCAGGTATGAGTATAAAGATATACATTGGGGTGGATATAACTTTTTTTGGATGGGGGTTTTACTTTCTAGTATAATTTGTTCCCTTGATCAAATTGATGGATGTGTGAATGATGGTATGAATTTCTATAAAAGGGTATAAAAGATTATTATTTAATTATCACAATTATCATTGATAAGGGTGGATTTATTTTCCCATTGAAACCATTATTTTCATTATAGTATGACGCACTGGATTGTTTTTTTATTCATGATCAAAAAATTTTAAGGGTAGTTTTTTCTTTTTAAAACTAGGAAGATTTATTTCTGAGGGTTTCTAATAAACCCCTAAACATCATAAATCATGATTACTAAATATTTATTTTGAAGGATATCTATTGTTAATGTTGTCTCCAAATCTTGTGAATTCGTAATTTAAAATTACTTCCAAAATAAATTTAAAGAATAATTATTAGAAAATATCATGTGTCATTTTTTTTCATGATTTCTCAGAGATTATTTCTTTATATAATAAATTAAATTGAAAACATTTTTCTAATAATTTTTTTGTGTGATCATAATTCTAGTTATGATGGTTTAGTTCTAATGTAGAGGGACATTGGTTATATGTTTCTTTGAACAACTAAGGGTGGTCAACTATAATCAAAGAGGTTATAGTGATGTCTTGTATTTTTAAATCCACTATAGTAAATAAAAAATCATGTCAATTAATCATCATTACACAAGAATGACATACGATCCTTTATATAAATAGAATTGAGATTGCACAGGAATTTACATTGACATCATCGTAAACACTCTTAGTTTATGAAAATTTTTAAACATGTTTGCAATAATTCTTTTGGTATTTCATTACTTTTTCATAAAATTTGAAAATGATTATAAATTATATTTTTCATTTATTTTTTAAAAAAATTCACTCTTTTATAGTGTTTTATATAAGCTAATTTTAGAATTATTATATTATAAATATAAAAATATATTTTATATAATTATAGTAATGAATATAATATAAAATTTTATGAATAAATATTCTAATACTAACAAAAAATTTTTATCTATAATATTATTTAGTAAAATAAATTATTTGTCGTAATTTTTTATAAATATTAACAATATTAAAAATTGATATTTTTGTTGTACTAATAAATTGCTAAACATTTTTACCAAAATATATATTTCCAGTTGGTATTATTATTATTGAAATACAATCATTTTATTTTTCATAGTAATTTTTATTGATATAATTTTTAATAAAAAAAAATTCACATTACAATTTTTTGTTAAAAACATTTACAAAGAGAAAATGAACTTTTAACAACAGGTATAACCATGTTGGAAAAATATAATTATTTTGTAGTTGGTTACTAAATATATTTCATGGTTATTGTTAATCAAGATAATTAACATAATTTTTATAATAATAATTTAATAATTATAATACCCATACGATTCTGACCATAGATATAGGGAAACATGTCATTATATATTATTATACCGATTTACCAATGATGGTTTCATTTGGCATGGGAAAATTTCACTAATAAGTACCTAATGTATCAAATAATGGGGATGGGGATGGGGACAAATAATCAGTCAATGTTTATTACCATTATCCTTCTGACCATTAGGGAGGTAGATGAAGAATCATCATTGATTGGGGCATCCCTAGCTCCAAAGAAATGTATGGGTGGATCTTTAGTATTTTTGTGATTAGCTAGTGTTGTTATTCTGGAAAATAGGGGAAGTATATTATCAGTATAATTTCATTAAGAAAGTTTTAGGGTCATTGAAAGGGATGAATAATATTTTATACTACTAGTTGGGAATGTAATTACTTACTAATGAAATATTGTGCAGAATCTCTTAAGAGTTTTCATTTTTTTATATGACCATTGACAGTTGTTTTTTCTGATAAGTTGCCTTAGGGATGTAGAGAAGGATCCACTCATATAAGGGTTTAATAGGATGAAGATAATTCGTCAATGAGTAATGGGTAAAATCCTCAATCTAATATATATGTTCATGAAGCTTTGAATGGTATGATTTATGAAATAGAGTATGTTCTGTGGGAATCAGAAGTATATCCATCTTCCTTAAGAGGAACGATGTTAATTTTTTCATCTACGGTTATATATTTTGTTGATACACTTGGTACATATTATTTTATATCTAAAAATTTATTTTACAATATGGGATTTCAATTAGATCTTATGAAAGTTTTGTTAGATCTCTCTATTCCATTGGGAATGATTTTATATTAAATAATATTGTCTCACATGTATGTTGATGATAACTGACATTGAGGTGGATTTGGAATTTTTACTTCATGACCATAACATAATTTCCATGATTATCAACATGGATTATATAATCATTGTGAAAGTATTGATATTCTTTTATCACCATCATGATCAGTTATTATCTAATTATGGGTTAACTTGTGTTTTCTAAGGTTACAGGGACTCTAGGAAAGGAACATATGGGTCAATTGTTCCTTATATTCATGTAATATCATTCTAGTTTTCAGAGAAGTTTCAAGATGAATTTGACTATTGTTTGGGTGGTTGACATTCATATGTATTGTTTTAATACCTCTAGTTCATTACATATGCTTTCATTGGTCGACCGAACAATATATATGTATATTTTACTTTAGAAATACTCCATATTATGATGCCAATTTCATTTTCGTCCTACTATATAACACCTATTGAGATTGTGGATGTTATGTTCTTATTTAGGACCTACTGGATAAATGATAATTACATCTTATATTTTCACCATTGTGTTTGAATACCCAATTTTATATAAGGGTATATGATATCCTCGTATTTTATCTTTTTTATTGAATCTTGAATCATGTGACTGTTAGGAAAAAAATTCATTTTCTAATGATCAATTATCTCTTTTATTAGATTATATGTGTTGTTGGTTTTTTATTCTTGACCTGATGTTAGAGAACCACTAGTGGAGAGTCTTATTTTGGGATATTCCTAATACAAAATTCATATGTTGATATGGGAATATCAATTTTCATGTTATTCCATTCATCCCTCGAATTCCCATGTGATGGTTATGGATTTGATGAAATAGATCATTCATCTATTATTGGGAAAAAAAATTTCATGGATGAGGTGATGGATTAAACCATTTCATAGGATGAGAACATATAATATTTGGATATCATTACATAATCGTTTATTGAACATCATCTTTTGGGGAAGAAATGAAAATGTGACTTCTATATCTGGTATGTGAATTTTATATATTATATGACATCTGATTGGGGATCATAGTTTATTTTCACAATGTATATGATCTTATGTCCTAGGAGCATCCTATAAATTTATTTAATATCCATAGAATATTGGTAATGGTGAGTTACTATACATACATTATTCTGAAATTCTATACAATTTTATGTTTTATAGAACGAGTAATCTAAAAAATTGTTATAATTGAATTGAATGACAAATGTTATAGATATTTTTAGGTACTTATGGTTAGAAAATTATCTATACCATTTTTTATTATTGCATAAATTCTATGGGGTTATGATGTTTTATGTGATGCTTATGCTTTGGATTTGGGATGTGTATTGATATAAGGGAAATAAGTTATTACAAATGGAACTCAACAGTTACACTCTCATAACATCAACTATCGTACCAATTTTCTTGAGTGTGGATTGGTTATCCAATAACTCAAAAATTGGTGTCACTGCCCCTTTAGAGGTCATTTTTTTGGAACATATTGTCTATAATATCCCGAAATATATTATTATTCAAACGGATATAATTTCATCATAGTGATAATAGGTGGAGTATCTTAAATAATTATTTTTATATTTCTGACCCCTATGGGAATGGTAATTCAGTCTCCAATGAATTTAGTATAAAATTATAGACAAAAAAACGTGATGGAATCAATTGAGGAGATGAATCTGATTTGTTTATCTAATGAGATTGTATTGGGAGTGTAAGTGTATAGTTTGTGGTTATGTCCACCTTGGTGAGGGATGAAACATTATATGATTAACAAGTTAGCCTTCGGAAGACATCTAACATTATTCTCTTTAGTTATGGTAAAATTAGTAATCATGTTGGGTCTTTAAGTGAGCTTTCCAAGTCTAGAGGTAATTATTTAAGCTTTGTGGTAAGTTATTTATGTATTTTCCCCATGGAATGACTTTTTGGATATTTTAAAACATTTTTATTATAACTTGAACCAAGTTATAACCATGAGGAATCATGATTCGATACAACGGTATTTAATTTAGGGGGTGAGATGGTCTATTGTAGTTTTTATATTTTCCCCTACATTTCCAATAATTAAGGTCACACTTCAAAGGCCTACGGGGGTTATTGTAGGACCTCCCTAGTACAATAATGAATTAGGATGAGATTTATTGTGATTTCCTCAATGTATTTCCATTAAATTATAGTCGAAAGGATGTGATTTGTGTTAAAAATACTCGACTCATAAAACCAGTGAATTTCCTACCTATCAAGGAGACAATGAATATGGACCATTTTTGGGGACTTGAATATTCATTAGATTTTCAGACATATTGTGGTTACCTATATAGTTGATTCTAAAAGGGACATTTGGTTTGTATATATGATACATAATGTTTTTCAGGGGTCAGTGAGTTTCTAGTATAGAAGGATATTATCTTTTTTACCAAATATGGATGAAATGAAATAGTTGACACTCCAAATTATATACGATATTCTGTGGGCTAGTTTTCATAATTTCATAGGATCTTCGAAAAATCATTTTCTTTTAGTGAAATATTCTTATTATATTAGTTATCAAACTACTATAACAATGGCACCTATTGGGAATTATAATTGGAATCCAGGTAGATCTACATTATGCAGGTAATTGTTAGGAGAGATGTCCACGGTTTTGAGGGTTTTTTGTTAGAGACATTGGAGTTGGTGTAGTTGATCTGGAAGAGTTTGATCATGTAATAGAGTCATTATTATTATTTTTATTGACATCACCTTCATCCATTGGTGATTTTGGATGGTGATCAGTGATTTATGGATGCTTTAAATTGATTGGTACCTCATCTATCAGGTATATAGTGTAATCTATAAATGAGTTTTTGGGGCCCCATTCAGATCATTGTATGATTAGGTATGGAGGACTATTAGTTTAACATTCATTTTGGATTAACATATAACAATGAAATGTTTCTTGTTTCTCTATTTTAGAAGTTTATACCAAATTCATTCCATGTGATTGTATGGGAGGATATTGATCTTAGGCTAGATACTAGATTGGATAATATTTGAGATAAAAATAAAGATTTCTTGGATTATTTTCTACATGATAAAATGACCACCAAAGAACACATAATATTTTAGTGCGGAAAATATATGTGTGATATGTGGGTGTGGGAGTCATTGGTGAGGAATCAATGGCATTATCTCTTTTGTGATCTTAAATATAGAGGTATTTATAGGGAAATAACGCATTTTTTGTGGAGAATTTTATTTACTCACTACCATTTATTAGATATTCATTAACCATTACATTTGGATTCCTTTATCATTAGATGAATGAATCCTCTAAATTAATTTGGAGGATATCTATATTGGTGAAGTCATGTATTTGTTAGAGTTTTTCTGCCTAAATCTATTGTTTTTGTTATCTGTTGTGCGATTACATGCCATGTAATCGGAGTAAAAGACATGTAATTTCTATTAGGAGGATTATATAAATTGGATACAAAACAAGAGAGGATTATTAATTTTTTAAATGATTCACACCATGTATTGAGAATATTTATTTTTTAAATAAAATTTCGATATGTATTTTTTTGTATTTGATATTTGATTATTAAAAAACTTGAATAGGGATTGGACACCATGTAATACAAAATAAAATGGATTTTTGGTAATTTCACAGGTGGTTTATTCATTTCATTAATTTTCATATTCATTTCTCCTAACATGATGTATCATTCTCAGTGATATATATTTATTCCCTCCCTTCTAGTCATTTTCGTCAAATAATATTGAATTCTACCTTGTTTAAGTAGGTGTTTTTATACAGTGGGTCAATTTGATGAATTTTAAGACTTTATTGATGATTAATTTGGGTTGTTAATTCAATGGATGTGATATGTGGTTTTAATGAATTTCTAGGAATGGAAGATAATTCTAAAATGTTGGTTTTCATTGAAAATAAATTTTTTCGATTTATAGATGTGTTTTAAAACTCTTATGTGGATCAATTGGGAATTGAAAATAATTTATGATATTTGGAATTTTTTTAAAATAAAAAGTTTCAAAATTACCCAATGGGGTCATTTGGTGGATCATGAAAGAAACACAGGTAGCCTTACTGTGTTTAAGACAACACTTGGAGGTAATCATATGTGATATCGACCGAAATGACCCTATATCTATTTGATCCAACATCAAAAAAAAATATGATTTTTATTATATAATAAAATGTATCCCAAAAGCTAAATCTAAAATGTTATATATTTTCTCATTTACTGATTTTTATCAAATTATTGATTAATATCATTTATTTATGGTAATAGGTTGTTTTTGAGGTAATATTACAGAGCTAGTAATGATAGGTCATTTTATTAATATGTGATTACCTCTTTAAATTTTGATGAAAAAAGTTTATTCCAACTTTATCACATACACTTTTCATATTTAATGTTTGATAATATGAATATCATTAATCAAACAAAAAAATGTTATACAATTTGATTTTTTATCATAAATTTGTTGGTGATACTATTTTGTTTTAAATGATATAATTTCACCATTCTTGATATAAGATATTTTGTTGATATATGTCTGGTATCCTATTAGGATTTTGATCAGAACCTACTTGCTAATTTGGGTATCATTATTTGAAGATTCAAGAACATTGAAGAAGATATTATAACATATCGACACCCATTATTGTTTCTTCATTCAATTTAGGTTGTTCTGTTGGTGACTATTGTCCATGTTGGGTTTTGACATACATTTTAAATTAGCCTATATATCATGGATTTTGTCTATTTATGGTCTTTAGTATGTTTTCTCTATTTACTCTTGTTGTATGCATTGTTTTTATTAAATTAAAGACAGATTTATGTTGTCTTGTTTTTCATATCTTATACGATAGTATACTTTTGGTGGATTTACTAGTTTAACTACAGTGGTTCGTTATAATTTCAAATCAAATAGATTCTCAATCTGACATGTGTTAACACCACCATAATATGGTTCTATGTTTTTGGTATATAATCAATTGTATTGTTTGAATTAAAATAGATTTATTTAAAAAGTGTCTGAGTCATTTCACTTTTATGATTGAAACTGAGTTAAATTGTGTGGTTATGATCTTTTCTCAGTGTGAGACTACGAGTTCAAGGTTATTAGAATGAAAAAAATGTGATGATTTTGAAAATTTACGTGTTTCGTGTTATGAAATAATTTATATTAGTACACTCATGGAATCATTAAATTCATATTTATTTAATTAATGGATATCAATTATAGAAGATGATCATACTATTGATAAAATTTCCCATGAATGATTGGTTTATTTACATTATTATACATTTCCAGTGAGAAGATCTCTTCCAAATTTGAGAGTGAAAAATTTGAGGTAGGTTCTATATTAAAATCATCCAATGGACCCTCCTTTTTAGTATATGTTATGAACACTAATTATTCTTTACGTCAAGTCAATTCTAGGAACCCATGACATATGGTGGATCATGGATCTTAATTTTCTATGTTGAATCCACAAATCTATATTTGTGAAAAAAGGAACTCATGAATCCAAATAGTATATTGAGTGGATAAATATGATATTATTCAACTTTAAAATCCTCATGACTCAATTTTTCGTATTTCCATGTATATACCTAGGGTACTAGAAATGATATTATGAGAATATATTGTGTAAGAAATATTTTATATGGATCTTACCTGAGCATCAACCAGGAAAATAAATAACGATATATTTTATCCCAAATCATTTCATTCAGTGAATATTTGACAGTTTATGATTATAATGAAGGGAGAGAATATGGTTTTGGAGTTTTCTACCCATTTTCTTGAGTTGTTGCATCTCAAAATATAGTTTTTATATAATGACATTTTAAAGGATCTATGCATTGATTTAGAATTGAGGTATGAGATTTGGTATATAATGATACTAATATTCCATCCATGCATTGTTGATGTAGTTGAAATGTATTATTTAGATGAGGTTTACAAAGATATAAATAAATTATATTGTGGGTATTAATTTTGTTAAATTGTTTTTCAAGGTGAATCTTCTAGATAGAAGAGGAATCATGTGAGTGTACAGTTTTCCTTTGGACAACTTTTAGGGGAATTTATAGTGAAAAAGAGGGTTGTTGTAATATCCATACATGGGTGCCACACACCAGTGCCACTATTCGATAAGTCTCATGACCTCATAAGAACATCTCATATGATAGAGGATTACGACTTGTAGTGATGGTATAATATCAATCATGGTGGTACTATACCATAGTTATTAGAGACATAAAACAAGTGAAATAAAAAAATAATGATTTAACATAACATAAATAAAAATGTATAATAGGATGACCTAAATAGTTTATAAATTATAAAAAAATTACATATTCCATGATAAAGTTCATTCCAAATGTATAATTTAACTAAATAATGAAGACACTAAAAACACCCAAGAAGGTCCTAAACCATGTTTGGATTCTTTATCCATGATACATCCATTTTTATCCACCGTACATACAGAAAATTCCATTATCATATCCTATAACCATGGAAACTATTCAAGAACCTATCAGATAGTCCAAGTATGGTGTGAGTACAACTCATTATTCCACCACGAATATTGTCTAAAACAATATAAAGTAAAATTTTGTAAGTAGTGGTATTGAAAATAAATAAATGTAAAAAATATAGTTTAAATTTATAAAATTAATATTTATTTAGCCACATAACACATTTTTCCCCGAGGACACCCAAAATCTCAATAGTTTCTTCATCCCATGTAAGTGTAGGATCTATCCCTATAGGATAAAACATCTCAAAATTAAATTAATATCATTATTCATCTCAAATGACATATGAATTACAAAATTACCATTCATTATCTTAATTCACATATTAATTGAATATTTCATATTCATTATTTCAATTCACATATTAATGTTATTGTTAAAAGTAATCATTTCAATTCACACATGAATTCCATAATTACCATTTATCATTTCAATTTACAAATAAAATCCATTGTAAACATTAATCATATTAATTCACATGAGAATGTAATTTTTATCATTCTTCATTTAAATTCAATAATATCAAAATAAAAAATAAATAAATTCACCAATTAATTACCCAAATTCAACCAATTTAGGTTCACATGTTTTAAATAATTAATTGAGTAATTAATGAATCATATATACCTCATTACATATTTAAATATCTAATTATTTAAATATATATCATTAATATATTATATAATTTATTATTCATCTCAATCAAAATCATAATCAATTCAATATACAATCATTAATTATATAATTAATTATACTATTTCAATCATCTCTATCTGACCAAAATTAACACAACAATTAATTTTTACAACTCCCAATTTCAAATTTCCATTCATTCCAATTAATTAATCAGCTTAAACAATCTCAATAACTCAATTGTTAATTAAAAAATTAATTATTCCAATTCACAATTTCATAATTATAACCATTATGATTATTTAACTCACAACATAATTAATCAGGTTAGAAAATATAAATATCTCCATAAATAATTCAATAATTAATTATTATAATTTACCAAATCAATATTCACAATTTCAAAATTTTATAAAAAATATATATCACCAAATTAATTAATTTATTATAAGAAATGAAATTTTTAATCACTAAATAGTAATTATAAAATTGAATACATATTATTGAAATCAACACATTGGTATTTGAATTATAAACCACTAACACTACTTCATTGAAGATTAACCAACCAATATAATCAAAAAAATTAATGGTATAATTGAATATAATGATATATAGATTCTAAACATTAAATGAATACATGAAAATTATGATAAAAATATATATATCAACATCCAAAATCCTAGAACCTTATCCAACCTAAAACAACGAAGAAAAATCCTTCAACGGATGTGATATGAATGGGAATGAGAAAGACAACCACATGTGATGAGATACTTATACGAGGAGGGGTTAATATCTTCATTCTAGGATTTTTATGAAAATTAAAAAAATTATTAAATTACAAGGAATCTATGTAAGAGACTTAATAATTGTAAAAATTCATTATGGGTCATGTAGGGTGAAATTTATGGTTAATATGGTTGTTTAAGTAATTAAAATCTAAATATCTAGAAAATTAATAAAATGTGCACAATTTTTCAAACTATGATCCTTAATCGTGTTCCCCTTCATGGAGGGGGGGGGGGGGGTACATGCTATATAGATTTAAGAAGAATGGTTTGAAAAACTATGTCCAGCCTTGGAAACACTATCTTTCAAGGGTTCAACGATTTTCTATTCTATGGTGAATGGTTTTTTCCAACCATGAGCGAACTATTAATTTCCTACTTTCTTATATTTTTCTCAAATACTCACTCAATAATACCCTATGGTAAAACCCAAAAAAATTACATGTCCTAAGGAAAAATATCACTTGTAAAATAGATAAAAATATCTCCAAAAAATATGTGGCTTTAATTCTCTCAACATTATATGAGGTGTCCTCAATCTAGACTCCCAAGAATATCTATGATTCGGGGTCACAAATATTTTTTTACTAAGACCTTATGTCGTCATGTCTCTCACATGTATCCTCCTAATCACAACCATATTCCCACAATTCATTAATAATTATTAATGTACTTCCCAACAAAAACATATAAAAATGATCCAACACATGTATCAGATTCTCTTGAAAGTTTGTATCTAACTCAAGATCAATATCATTCACCTCGATCATATGAGAAGAGAAGGCGTGATACTTACAATGTTCAGACACATGTAAAACATAATGATAGGAATGGTATCTCTGTGGAAGATCCAATTTGTATGTCACCATCCTGATTACTTCCACAAACTCAAGTGGATCAACATAAATGGGATCCAACTTTCCCTATCTCTGTATCATGCGGTGACCCTTCCTAGGGGAAACCGAAAGAATATAAGATAACTATCATTAAAATATAGAGATATATGACATATATAATTGTAAAGATTTATCTACTATATGAGTTTTCCATATTATTTCAAATTAAATAATCTTGGTCTGACTTCTCATGTATGAGACTTAGTCTGAACAACATTGACTCACCTACTTCCACCCAAAATATACGCGATTTATTTATCCTACCATAAAAATAAACATTTTTTTCCATTTTTATATTTACATAAATAAAATTTTTATATAAAATAAACCAAAGAAAGGTGATTCTCTCAAGCCCCACCAATGTCAAGAAATCATGACCACAACATATACTCAAGAAGATTTATAGTATGACCACACTACCCATCTGTATGTGGGTGGAATGATGCACTCATCAAGACCATCATAACAAGAATCTTATACTATCATTTATACAATCACAAATTAAATCACGATTCATGGATTGAAACAATATTTTTTTCTCCCATTATAGATGGAATATCTTCTGAACATATTATTCTTCTAGATGATCCTCTGGGAAAGACTCTCGTATAGGATGTAAATGTGATATCATTGTCAAATGGTCCACAATAACCAATATATAATCATTATTCATTTAATACTCAATTTTCCCACCAAAAAAATCCAATGTAACATTATCTCACTTCCACTATATAATGGTCTTTGGCTGTTGTAAATCACCAGGTAATTTATGTGCAGCCTTCACAAGCTGATATCTATGACATCATTTCAGGAACCCAATTATTTCATTTTTCATATATGGTGACCAAAACTATCATCATATTTCATGTTCCATTTTGGTCATAACTGGATGTACCACCCACTTAGAGGAATGAAAATCACACATCATCTCCAATCACATGATTAAAAAAACATGATTCCTAACATAGATGAACTCATTCTCATATATGGTCCAATCATAAGGTGACTCCCAACCTTTATGACATTCCCTCAATGATAAAAGCTATAGATATTCATTAATACATCCACTAATTCGTTTCAAAAGTGTATATTCCATTGAAACTTATTCTATATTCTTCTAATAATGAGTCTCATAAACTACACCCTTAATATAAACCTAAAAATTCGCCTTCATTCACTCATTCCTAGACTCATTGACTAACTCAGTCTGAGTTTTAATGATTGAATAATTAACATCTCAATTTCCCTTTCATGGTGTATATTCTGGATAAAAATAATGCGGTTTCATATACTCAAAACCAATCAGTTCTTCGTGATTAAAATATCATTTTGAAAATATATACATCATTCTTCTTTGATCCACATAAAAAAATAAAATTTTCATCAAATAGATAATGCTACCAACACTTCAAGTAATCTCCTACATTAATTATCTTGTGGACGTTTATAGGGTATTTTTATCCATGTGCCCTGAAATATAGGGACATGAATGCCAAAAAAAATATTACTACATTATAACTTCTCTAAACCTTATTCCAAAAGCATCAAAAACCACCATATACTAATTACAATGATCAGGTAGGATCAATATTGGGGTCAATGATAAGAAGTTTGGTATCTTATAGGAAGAATTATCACATAATATAGACCATTCATACATTATCCCCTATTTGGTTAATCCCAATAGTGGCGCTGCAAGATTGAAAAATATTTAATGAATCTCTGATAATGTCCAACTAATTCTAGAAAGAAACAAATTTCAAAAACAATATCGGTATTCTCCCAAAAAACCACAACATGTACTTTCTCTAGGACCATAAAAACACCTTATTCTGCGATGATGCTATCAAATAAGTTTACCTGATCCCTCCAGAACTGAAACATATATTTTTAGGCGTATATTTGATTTTATCTCAGAATACTGAGGATGGTGTCAAAATGTGGGTATGATCATTAGGATTCTTGGAGTACACCATGATATCATCCAAAAACACTATCATAACATGATGCATGTATGGATGGATAATTCTCATCATCATGGTCATTAACACATCCAATGAATTCATCAACCCAAATATCAATTCGATGAACACTAATAGGTCATACCTACTACTAAATGGTGAATTTGGTGTATTATAATATTGAAATCTCAACTAATAATACCCTCGTCTCATGTCAATCTTTGAGAAAATAGAATCTCCCGTAAAATGGTCAATTAGATTGTGGATATGAAGTAAAGGATACAAGTTTGTTATGGCCATCTAGATCATCTTCTAGAAATCAACCTATAAGTTCAACGTACTATTGAACTTATTTTAAAAAATACTCAGGTACCCTAGCCAACATACTAAGACAGATAAACGCCATATCTTCCAACTCATGTGGATTTGTAATGATATCTTGAAGATATTTTGGTTCCATTCTATATGGGGAATAGAAACATTATAATACCATGAGATCATATAAATTTTAAATTACACATTTCACTAAGGGAGTACCGCTTTGAAGTATTTAGTAATCACATCATGAAAACTATCCACTGTTGGTGTTAAGAAATCCTAATTTATAGTTCTATCATATAGAAAATAACTAGAAACCTGGATGGCCTGTACACCCAAATACTGGTGACCTTTACCTTTATGTCCCTCCTTCATATCTAAATCTCCATCATGAATATACTATTCTACATTAAGAGATTTATTGGTCAGTAACTTCTGTTAATATTTTATGAGGTCTTACTATGCTACTACCCATCCTATACCCATAGGAAAATGTCCAAGAAATGGTAGAAGTTGGCCCTACGAAAATTAAATAAAAATGGTACATAGTCAACCATACCTGGGGTTATTACATAAACGATACTGAATCACACCACATATATCTTCCTTCACCAATAGGACACAGTAATTAGGAGTCATGAAATACATGATCTCACCATGATCAATGATTGCCCTTTTTCCAATGCATCCACCTCAACATTGGCCTCCAGATAGATAGGTGAAACAACAATACGCATTTCAGTGAGATTGATGAGACATTCAACCCACTGAGGAACCACACACCAAGATAGAAGATGTTTCTTTGTTCTCAATGCTAGCATCGCACTCTGAGAATCAGATTCAATCCATATAAATTTCTGATTAAACATAACAATGTACCTGATAGCATGAATGATTGACCATATTTTAGCTTCAATCGAATTTCCATATCTAATGAAGTGATAGAAGCATCCCTTTAAAAACCCATAATAGGTGTGTAACACTCACCCATAGCCCGAAGGACCTGGTTCACCTGACACAACTCCATAATGTTTACCGTGAGACAAGGCACAATGGGAGGTATCCATCAAATATTCATTAGCATATGAGGCTTCTGTGGATGACCCAAAATTCCAAGCATTCATAGAGTTTGTAAATAAGAAACAGTGGTAGACATAACACCATCTAGGACAAGTGAAGAAGCATACACATCCCAGTGAGTAGGAACCATTCCTTGCAGGATAGTGGTGTGTGAACTAACAAACAACGCTACATTATAGGCCTCCCAAATGGTAGTAATAAATTCAACAGTAGAAAACAATAAAATGTATAAATTTTCTCAATTCATTTGAGCATGATACAGTTCAGAAAATAGGTCATGAAGTGGACTACTGGTACTAAAGGAACACCTTAACAGAGATCTTGTATATGGCAAGAGCTTAGTGGCCTTCCTACATTCCAAGAAAGCATGATAAATAGAATCATCAATATCATTGAAAATGGAACAAATAATTTCCACATGAATACCATATTTGTTTAGATGATCGGATGTGGTAATCATTTTCCCTAGATTCTTTAGATCAAAAAGAATCTGGAAGGCCCGATAAATCTGGATATGAAATTCATGATCCAAGCAGATTGAAGAACTATGCCCCCATAGAATCAATTAAAAATCCCTATAGTTTAATTTCCCATTTCTTCTAGGTGTCCAAATAAATGTTTCAAAATCTATAAAATAATAGAGATTGATTTCAGTATCCACATGAGAAAGAATGCAAGAGATAGGTGAGTGCATCTGTTAAAGGAAACCCAAAACAGACAAAGGGGCTCTTTCAGGTGGAACATTCAACTCACAAAGGGGATGTGTGAGCCACTAGGTGTTCCAAAAATTATGATCCGAGTCCCTACATACCAACCATTTTGTATCCTTCATTACCCTTGTATAGGCATGTTTTTGGGAAGCCCAAACGGATGAGGAAAGATAATATTCATAGCCATTGAGGTACCTCATTTTGAATCTATTTGGAAGAATGTCCTCATCAGCATCATGTGAAATCGTATTCTATGTGAATTTCAAAAATCAAACCATCATTTATCGTAAATAGATCTTTTATAACAATGCCCCTATATCAACAGTCATGATGAAATCATTCCATTAAACTGTAATAAACTTCCTTTCATGTGTTTACCATGTCCATATGAAGTTTTGTACCATGTTTTGATGCTCCTTGCGAATTACTCTCGACCATCTGTAGAGGGATAATGAATAGATGATATTCGAACTGATTACAGAGATCACGAGGTAGACCCTCTTATCCAAGAACATAGCCTCCCCTTTCTAGAGAGACACTAGATGTATAATACTAGCCAAAATACCCTCCAAATACTGTTTTTCACCTTTCCTCAAAACAGTGGGACCCCGAGATACTAGAAAAGCAGGGATCCCCTCTTCACCCCAAGATACATGAAAATTATGTTCTTTTTATGAAATAATATTCCATTAAAAAAACTATGGGAGAATTTTCCCAACTGATGACCTAGCCAGGACCCTCCTCTTAATGACTGAAAAGGTCCTTGATAGAGGATATGGTTCTTCTTGAATATTGACTAAGAAATATAATGTCATCAGTGTACTATAGGTGAGATGGGGAATGCCCATGCACACCTACCCTAATCTTCTTGTAAAGTCTTTTTTGAGTATGGTCTTTTATACACCTGGTGAGGTAATCCTATAAAATGAAAAAACGAATCACATGTAGTTGATCACCTTGAGGAATCCCCTGGTGGACGGAAAAAAACACACAGGACACCATTAATAAGAATTGACAGCCTTGAAGATCCATGTATGGTGAGAATCATATTCACAATCCCATTAGAGAAACTATATCATCGAATAAAATCACGGAGAAATCCCTATTTAATAGTAACAAAAGACTATGAGATAACAATTTTGAGAGAGAAATTCCCATTCCCTGTTCTTCCTTATCTATAGGTTGACACTCTATGAGGACATGAAGATACACTTTTAGATTCTTCCCCTAGGAAAAAATCCAAACTGGTCTGTCGTGGAAATTCCATAAACTAGTACACCCATTCTTCTTATAATAATCTTACTAATAAATTTGGGAATTTTGTTCCCAAGTGAAACTGGCCTGATGTCCTTGATATCAAGAGCATTCTATTTCATGGGAATGAGAGCAATGAATCGAGAGTTTATTCTATGGGGCATGTATGATTGGGAGAATAATTCCATAATGGCCTTCAATGTATTTTTCTAAAAAATGTCCCAGAAAAACATAAATTTCTATGGTGAATCCATAAGGGCCTGAGGCACTCTCATGATTGAGGGAGAGGGGAGAAGATCTGATCTCCTATTAGTATGGGGGAGAAACTATAAGCAGATTCAAGTACTCTACAATGCATGGGTTGATGTTTTCCATCATGCGATGAGTACCGGGCTACTCATTATTAATGTAGATTAACCTATTGTGCAAAACAATAATCAGAAAAAATGTAATTTTATTTAGATTAGAGATTCCCACACATTTTTATCACCTTTTTTACTACATGTGGCCTCTTTTAATTATGAAATCTATTGATGAACTTGGAGTTCCTATCCACATAATTTAACCATCCCTCATTTAGTTGAGTTCTGACTAATATTTCATTTATCATTATTAAATAATCAGGATTATTATGGGTTGTTATTTCCTCTATAGATATAATAGGTTTTTGATCATAACACATCAAAATCCAACCAAATATTCCTTTGATCTCTTGATATACAAATCAATTTTTGAAAATTATTTTCTGCACAATTACCTCATCAGCCCCTTAGGATTCTTGATATTTACAAAAAGTCATTGGAGCGGGCTCCAAATGGCTTCAAATTTTCTTACATCCATGATCATGTCCCCGCATCCAAGAATCACAATCCATCTATTGTCAAATCTAAAATTAATAGGGGCTGACATTGTCATATGAGAGTTAAAATTAACTACAATTGTGTTATGATAGTAGTGGACTTTCGAGAGTGTGAATCTAGAGACACCCTGGGCTATATCATGGTCATAAATGTGGAAAAATAATCTATCAAGATTGCTGGCTTGATTCCCATCCCATTTGTATCAAAACCTTTTAAAATCTGAACTAGAAATGAGAACTTGATCTACATTATAATTTTCAATGCACATAAAAAATTCAAAATCATCAATCATATTAATGTTAGTTCTAGTTTTTTCCTCATGCATCAAAACAATATTGAAATCACCAATAAGTATAAATTTTTGATCTATCCTCGTAATGGTTACTTTGAGATCCTCCAATTACTCCCCCCACATGATATAAGATGTGGAAGCATAAAAATGATATTGAAATATTATGCCTATCAGTTATACAATTAATTAGAATTCATTGATGCCGATTATTATAGGAAATAATCTGAACAGTATCATGCCTTAAAACCCACATTTAGTCTATAGAAGATGTATGTTGATTTCTGGAGACCAAACTATATCATAGTGAACCCCATTTGATTCCATTAAAATTTTTAAAGTGGATTTTAGGTTCATCAATACTATAAATGTAACACTCTGACCCCAGTTACCCAGAGTTGGTGCATTATTATATAACATTGGAATGATCAAAAAATATAATGTCTCGAAAGACCAATTAGTTTAGTCGCCATGGAATCACTAGATACATTCATAAAGTTTACATTACATCATAAAGTGAAAACTAAAAAAAAATAGTCTCCATAGTCCACACTCATATCCCCTCACACTATCCCTGCAGGTCATTCATAAAATATTTCTTCACATCCTGGAAAAATTAAAACATAGAAAGGGGTGAGCTCAAATGCCCAGTAAGGATAACAATATAGAGGAAATTTTCATGAATAAGCAAAAACATTTAAGGCAATGTATAACTAAAACAAAAGCCTTATAAACTTGATCTTAAACATAATATTGCAGAAATAAAATGAAATAATTCAATTTACTTATTCACATAGATATTCTACTATTCGAATAATCAAATGTAATATCAATAACTACTTTCATTGCGATGGATTTTATAATGCCATACTATAGTAACCACATAGTCAAGGCCTTATTCCTAGACTACAAATAAGATTTTTTCAAGGCCTTGTGCGAAGACACTATTTTTTCTCATGAGACCTACTGATTCATCGATAAGCTATAGTAGGCTCCACCCATCACTTATTAAGTCCCATGCATTCCTCATATGAACAGGTTTAAATATATTATAAACATTCGTATTAAATGTAGCATATGAAATGTTAATAATTTATCCATAAACCATGAATGGTATAAAAATAACACATCCATAATCAGACATATCACAAAACCTTCAATACAATATGGAAGTTTTGTATCATAATAAATCACATTAATATAAGCTTAAAATCCATCAAACGATGTTGACATAGATGAAATCAAATCTATTTGAGAAAAATATATCATTTTTTTAAATCATTTAAAAGTCATATAATTATAAAATAAAACATTTACATTGAAAATATTCTTATAATCTTGTAAGGGAAGCTTTAATGATTTTATAATGGTGGAAAATAGCCAAACCCGCCGTAGAAGTTTAAAAAGACATTCTTACCTTAATTCAGTCAAAAAGGATAAAAAGGACCTTGATCAGAAAAAGATAGAAAGATTCCTTTATAAAGTTCATATAAAATGTAAACAAGGATATAAATGACTTTATATTATAGTCTATAAAATAGTAAGAATGATTTGAAACACATTTCTAGGAAACATTGATGTGGATGATAAAAATGTATCAGTAGATAATTACGTATAAACAACCTCAGATAATGAAGAGATTGTGAAATAAACCATTACCTTGTACTTTTACTTAGTCGATGGTATGTTAACCTCCAGTATAATAGTTAAAAAAATTGTTATTAAGTTATACAAGAACCATATACATAATTATGATATCATATATGATCTTCTATTAATGCTTTGTTAATAATATTTTAGTATTATCATCGTTTCGAGTGTTAACTTACTCGTTTTGTTTTATATGTTTCGCTACATAAGTCATGTTTGTTATGGATATGTTGTATCTTATTCATATATAGAATGATATAAAGTTCTTAAACATTAATTTTAATCATCAAATGAGAATTATTCTTTAATGGACATGATAGGGAATGAATCTCATCGTGTTCATGGAGACGGTTGTCTGTACGTATGCACGACCAACAAGATAATTATTTTGATATTAAAATAAAATATAATTGTATGGTATATCATATATAAAGAATAATTATCATGTTATATTTATTATTTATATGAATTAAACATCATTATTATACCCATCCATATAAAAATATATTGAATAACAATTACACCACGACGTGGAGACGATAAGTCATACGTACGCACATATGGTGACATGTCATTCCAAGGATGGATAGAATATTGAATATGGTTGTACCATATTTATAATAACATAAAATTATATATAATATACTTAATTTATTATTTTAGAATGTAAATAACAAATAAAGAATAATTTGAAGAAGAAAGGAACTTGAAAGAGGGTGGTAAAAACATTACCTCTTCTTCGGGTTCTTCCTTTTGATTTGATCAAAAGGGCTCCTTAAGTTGGCTTTCTAATCAAAATAAGGCCTCTAGGTTGAATTTATGGAAGTTGAGAGAGTATTTGGTCAGGGTTTGGCCGAGCCAAAAGGCTTTTAAAGTGTGAATTTGTGAGACGGGTGAGTTCCCTTTTATATGAGGGGTGAGGGGCACCTTTGGAAAAGCTAGAAATATTATTTTATAATTAATTCAGATTCGGTTTCTAGTGGATAAAAATTGGATTATTTATAGGTTATGGTGGGGATGGGTCTAAATCCTTTCAACCCATAGATTTTAGACAGGTTTGGGTCACTATATTAATCGTATCATTTATATTTAACTCTTAGTTAAATAGTTTGACATTTACCATGTCTCTTTGTATTTTTATATTATATAGTTAATAAACATACTATATACCACCAAGAGACCCCCAAGTGGTACAGTAATGATACACCTATCATTATATAAGTCTCTTGGCGGAACATTATATTTTATGAATTCAATAGAAATTAATAATGTAATATTTGTTTTAAAAACTATTTTATGTCAATTTTGACACTCTTTGGTATTTGATTTTTGTGAAAATTATACCTGCTTGATTACTTCTAAAAACATAATTAAATCAATTATAACATGTCATGTCAACCAATAATATTAGTTTAGTTAATAAAAAGTTTCAAATTACATTTATTTGGATATTTATAATATCAATTATTTTAATATTTTATTAATTAGGTAAATACTGCCTCACCATTGTGTCATAAATAAATTAAATTATTTAATGTCAAAAAATTAAAAATAAAATACCATTATATAGAAAATATTATTATATTTCAAATGAATAATTAAAATTGAAATTATCTTATTTATAACCCTATATTAAAAAAAATTTAGTAATTAAACCATGATTTTAACTCTTTTAACTCTTCTTTGAATTAAATAATAATAAATGTCCTAATCTAATACAAGTGGACCTAAATGATAATATTTTATTCTTAAGGTTGTTTTTGGTCTAGATACACATGTCCAATAGAATTAGGACCTGTGTTATGGTAATATTAATATCATTTTTACCTTTAATTACCCTATTTACTATCAACCGTGGTAAATAAAAGTAAAAAGTTACAATTCACCAAAAATTATTTTTATCTTATTGAACCACATTTTACTCCTTAATATTAACCGTGTCTATAGAATTCTCGAAATTCCACTCACAGAAGCTGTAAAATTATTTTTTCTTTGAATTTTCAAATTTTCATAGAAGGTGGGTAAAAGATTGTGAAAATTTCAATAAAATTTTTATATATCTAAAATTATTCTAAACTAACACCAATGAATTACATTGAACTTATATAGATATTCTATATCTATTTTGACATTAATTAAATTTAAATAAAATAAATAATTATTTAAATAAAAATTCATTTTTAAATTATAACTCAGTATTTTTTCACTATTCATCAAAAATCGAATGTTTTCAGAAAAATACCAAAAATTCACCCTAAGCTAATTTGTATATTCCGAATCCAAAAATGAAGTACATATTTAAATATAAAATTTATATAATTTCAAAAATTCGGTATAACTATTCCTAACTGCTAGTTTGATTGGTTGTGGTGTGTGTTAGAACTCGAAGTTGCATACAACACACGATACATTATTATTAAAAGGGAAGCGTACCATGGATGCTTGAGGTGTTACATTCTCCCCTCCTTCAAATAATTTAGTTCTCAAAATTTCTATAATACTACTTCATGAAATGACTCGGGTGGTTCTTCATCATAATTTCACTGGGTTCCCACATTTCCTCTTCCATCTTAAGGTTTCTCCATAGAACTTGTACAAGACGAGTTGTCCGATTACTCAGCACATGTTATTTGGTATCAAGAATCCAGATGGGTTCTTCGCAATAAGAAAAATTGGGTTCCAATTATAATTCCCCGTAAGTAAGTACATGTGTTGGGTCAGGCATGAATTTTCTCAATAGTGATTCATGGAACACATCGTGAACTTTGGAGAAACTTGGCCGCATTGCCAAAGGTAAGCTACATCCCCAATTGTTTTTAGAATTTCGAAATATCCTATGTTCCTGGGACTCAATTTACCTTTCTTACTGAAACATATAACTCCCTTACATGGGGATACCTTCAAGAAAACATGATCTCCTACCTGAAATTCCAAATGAGTCCTTCGGTTTTCAGCATCGCTCTTCTCCCTACTTGGAGCTTCTTTGATGTCATTTTGGATTACCTCCACCTTTTCCATCGTTTCCACCAGCAGTTTTGGGCCTAGAAGTTTTCTTTCACCAACATCATCCCAACAGGTTGGTGTGAAAAACCTCTTTCCATATAATGCTTCATATGGTGCCATTTGAATACTCGAATGGAAGCTATTGTTATATGAAAATTATACCATAGGTAAATATTGATCCCACATACCCTGAAAGTCATGTGATCAAGATCTCATCATGTCTTTTAAGGTTTTAATAGTTTGTTATGATAGTCCATCTATTTGAGGGTGGTAGGTAGTGCTCAAACGAAGTTCTGTATCCAAGGACTTCTGAAGACTCTTCCAGAATCTTCAAGTAAAACGGGAATCATGATTTGAAACAATCAATAAGGGTACTCCATGATGTCTCACAACTTAATTAATATGTATCCTTTCTATATGTTCAAGTGGTAAATCTTCCCTTATAGAAAAAAAATTTGCGGACTTGGTAAGACGATCAACAATGACCCATATTGCATCGTTCCTTCTAGGATTCTTTGGTAGTACCATGACAATGTCCATAGTGATATTATCCCATTTCCACTCAGGTATGGGAAGAGGTTACATGACTCCTTGAGGCTATTTCCTTCCAACTTTCACTTGTTTACAAACCATACATATTGACACAAAATTAGAAATATCTCTCTTCATGTTGTCCCACTAAAAATGTTCCTTCAAATATCTATACATTTTTGTGCTCCCAGGGTTTATAGTGAAATTGGAACTATGGACATCATCCAACAATTCCCTTTTTAGATCAAGTATATTGGGAACACAAATTCTCTTACGAAATTTCAAAATTCCATCTTCATACCCAAAGTCACTCAATCTCCCATCATTCACATCTTTAATCTTTTTTTGAAATTCATCATCATCTATCTGAGAACTCGTTATCCTTTATAGTAACGATGTTTTGTAAACCATTTGAAAAAGTATCGATGTTTCACCTACCATGGTAATTCCCATATCCATATTCACTAGATCCATGAAAATAGGATCCCTTTCAATTCTCATAATATTCCAAACTCCATGATCCTTTCTGCTCAAAGCATCTGCCACCTTATTTTCCTTCCTCGGGTGGTAGTGTATCGTGAAATCATAATCCTTGTGTAATTCAAGCCATCACCTTTGCCTCATGTTGAGTTTGTTCTTTGATAAAATATACATCAGTCTCTTGTGATCAGTATAAATCTCACATTTTTCACCATAGGGATAGTCTCTCCATATCTTCAAATAAAATATTACAACAGTTAACACAAGATCATGAGTATGATAGTCTTGCTCATGAATTTTCAACTAATGTGATCCATATGAAATAACCCTTTCATTCTGCATAAGGACACAACCAAGTCATTTCATTGAAGCATCACTATAAATAACAAACCCAGCATTCCTTGATGGTAGAGTCAATATAAGAGCATTGACTAATCATATCTTCAGTTCACCAAAACAGGTTTCACACTCCTTTGTCCAAACAAATTTAACCACTTTACGTGTGATATTCATTAATGGGTTAGCCAATCAGGAAATGTTTTGGGAAAAACATCGATAATAACCTACTAAACCAATAAAATTGTGCACCTCGGTTATACTCATTGGTGCTTTCCATTCTTGGATTGCTCATGTCTTAGAAGAACCAATAGAGATTCCATCTTTAGAGACAATATGGATGTGAAAAGAAATATCTTGAATCCAGAATTCACTCTTTCTAAACATCCCAAATAATTCATGTCTTCTCAGAGTCTTTAGGATAATTCACATGTTATTTTCATGATCTTCATAGATTTTGGAGTATACCAAGATATCATCAATAAATAACACCAAAAAATCATCGATATATTACCTAAAAACTCAATTCATTAGATCCATGAATACAGAGGGTGCATTAGTCAGCCCAAAAGGCATTACTGTAAACTCGTAATGCCCGTACCTGGTTCGAAAAGTTGTCTTCATAATGTCTTCCTTATTCACACACAACTAATGGTATCCATATCAAGGGTCAATCTTAGAAAAGTATTGAGATCCATTCTATTGGTCAAAAAAATCATCAATGCGAGGTAGAGGATACTTTTTCTTTATTTTTATAGAATTGATCTCCCTGTAGTCGATACATAACCTCATAGATCCATCATTCTTTTTTAAAAAAAGGGCAGGGTCTCCCCATGGAGAAAAACTAGGGTGAATAAATATCTTATTACTCAATTCCTCTAGTTGTTTCTTTAGTTCAAATAATTCCACAGTGACCATTCTATAAGGGGTCTTCTATATAGTACTTGAACTAGGATTTAAATAAATGGAAAACTCAATTTCTCATTCTGGAGGATGTCCATGTAATTCTTCTAGAAACACATCACCATTTTCCCTCACAATTGTTAAATCCTTTATTTGAACATTTATTTCCTTACCCATAGTTATTTCATTCTATACCATCACAATAATTGAATGTAGTTGAGATATTAGGGGTGGATCTAGGTAAGAATCAGGTGGTGACGATTCTGGTCTATGATATGGTGTTCATTATCATCATCATCAAAAAATTTAACATCCTTATTCTTATAATAATTATTTTCATAATGTTCTAAAATCCAATCTATATTGAGGATTATATCAAACTGAATCATAGGTAAGACGATGAGATCTGCAGAGAAAGAACATTTATCTACTTTAATGGGGAATGATTCACAAAACATTTTTGCAATGATACTTCCCTTAAGAGTTTAAACTAACAACTCCCTTGTTAAATCAAATTGGAAATATAAAATTTTCTTAGAAAACGGGGAAGATATGAAATAATGTGATGATCCAGAATCAAATAATGAATTTTCTAAACTCGAGGATACCATTAAATTACCTTCCACCATGTCTTTCAGAGAATCTACATCAGCAGTAGTGATAGCATAAGCTTGGCCTTGATCCCTTGGCCTTTTCTGGGGTAAGTTCCCCTGACACTTAGGACATTCATTTGAATAATTTCCCATCTCCCTGCAATTATAGCATTGAACATCGATATCTACTTTCATCCCATTGAAATCACGAGCCTCGTGACCTTTTTCAACACACTTGTAATAGACTCTCATTCCCTTTAAGAAAGTACCAGGGTGTTTCTTCAAAAATTTACTGCAGGATGGATATTCAACTTTTCCTTTCATCCCCTTATTTCCATTCCTATAGTGATCAGCAGATCTCTTCTGCTCTTTATATGCTTTCATGTTGTAATACTTAGATAATTTATTTTCCATTTTGATAGCGCATAAGACAATAGCTTCGTACGATGAGACGGATTGTGACAATATTTCCTGATGAAGAATTGGTTTTAACCCATAAATGAAATGATCAATCTTACTTCTTGGGTTTTGTATATAATCTCTAGTATACCTTGATATCCTTGTAAAGTTATCCTCCCACTTTGTGACATTCTCATCCTCCTTTTTTTTGACTCAGAAATTGCCTTTCCATATCTGCTCGATGGTCACGAGGAAGGTATTTTTCTAAGAAAATCACTCTGAAATCCATCCATTCCATATTTAATACTTCATCATATTCCTTTGGGTTTTGAATCAATGACCACCATTGATCAGCATCTCCAGTGAGGCGGTAAACATCCATGATAACTTTTTCCCTTTCACTAATCCCCAAAGCCTGAAATATTTTCTCTAGTTAACTTATCCATTTCTCAGCTACCAATGGATTTGTACTCCCTTTGAATTTTGGTGGATTTTTCCTCATGAAATGATATAACATTGATCCTCCATGCTGAGAATCATTGTGCTCCATACGGATAAGGTTATTATTCATAACCTGAGTGAGTTGTCCCAGAACGGTGATTAGCAGATCAGCACCAGTTGTATCACGAGCTCCAATATAATTATCTTGAGCAGGAGGGAAATCCCTACATGGAGTGTGTGCATTGATATGGTTTCCATTTCTTCTAATAGGTGCCTTTTCTATACAATGTAATAAACTAGATCAGTTTATGAATCAAAATACATAATTCTATACTTGTAAAACACTTAACATAAATTGAACTATTTATGGATATAATTAATAATCATAAAAATGTTTTCTTTGAGAATGTATATACTCATAAACCCTTCATAATTGTTTGTAAAGAAAATGAGAGTTATCCTAAACATATCCCCTGGGATTTACGTAACCAAGAATGCAGTAAGGCCTATTGTCGTGCAATAGTTCCCGTTCGAGTGTAGATCAGAGGAGTGTTTTCAGGTTTTACCCCTATGTACATCTATGCGAAAGCCACCTCTACCTGCTCGTATCCAGACATGGATGTATTTCTCGGAAAACTCACAAAATCCCTACAATACCAATGTTTTAGGAAGTTATTCTATACTAATCCTCAAAGTCCATCTTAGTTCTATGTGCTCTAATCAGAGTTTATCTAAATAAAGTTTCCATGGTTTATACTATAATTCCTCTAATACCAACTGTAATGCCCCGACCCCAGTTACACAGAGTCGGTGCATTATTACATAAACTTTTCATGATAAAAAAAGATCATGTCTCGAAAGACCGATAAGTTTAGTAGCCTTGGAATCACTAGATACATTCATAATGTTTACATTACATCATAAAGTGAAAACTACAAAAACATAGTCTCCATAGTCCACGCTCTTATCCCCTCATAATATACCTACAGTTCATTCATAAAATACTTCTTCACATCCTGGGAAAAATAAAACATAGAAAGGGGTGAACTCAAATGCCTAATAAGGATAACATTATAGCAGAAAATTTTCATAAATAAGAATAAACATTTATGGAAATGTATAACTAAAATAATCCTTTTAAACTTGAACTTCAGCATAATATGGCAGGAATAAAATGAAATAATTCCATTTACTTTTTCACATGGATATTTATTAGTCGAATAATCACATGTAATATCAATAAATACATTCATAATGATGGAATGCATAATGACGGACTATCATAACCACATATTCAAGGCCTTGTGGGAAGACTAAAAATAAGATTTTTTCAAGGCCTTATGCCAAGCCACTAGTTTGTCTCACGAAACCTACCGATGCATCAAGGAGCTATAGAGGGCTCCATCTGTCACTTATTAAGTCCAATTCATTCCTCATATAAACATTTTTAAACATAACATAAACATTCATATTAAAACTAGCATACGAAATGTTAATACATTATCCATAAACCATGAATGGTATAAAAATAACACATCCACAGTCAAACATATCACAAAACCTTCAATGAAATATAGATGTTTTGTATCATAAAAAATCACATTCAAATATGCTTAAAATACATCAATGGATGTTGACATAGATGGAATCAAAACTATTTGAGAGAAATATATCTTTTTTTTAAATCATTTAAAAGTCACATAATTATAAAATCAAACATTTACAGAAAATTTACTTTTAAGCTTGTAAGGGAAGCTTTGATGATTTTATAATTGTGGAAAATAGCTGCACCCCCCGTATAAGTTAAAAAAGACATTCTTACCTTAATTATGTTGAAAAGGTTAAGAAGGACCTTGTTCGGAAAACGACAGAAATATTCCTGTAGAAACTTCCTATAAAAATTCAACAAGGGTATACATGACTTTAACCCATAGTCTGTAAAATATTAATAATGATTTGAAATACATTTTTAAGAAAACATGGATGTGGATGATAAAAAGGTCCCAATAGATAATTACGTATAAACAACCATGAATAATGAAGAGATTGTGAAATAAACCCTTACATTATACTTTTCCTTAGTCAATGGTATGTTAACCTCCATTATAATAGTTAAAACATTGTTATTACAGTATATATGAACCATATACATAATTATGATATCATATATGTTCTTCTATTAATGCTTTGTTAATAATATTTTAGTATTATCGACGTTTTTTGTGTTAACTTACTCATTTTTTATATGTTTTGTTACATAGGTTGTGTTTGTAATGGATATTTTTTATCTTATTCATATCCGGAATGATATAAAGTTCATAAAAATTACATTTAATCATCAAATGAGAATTAGTCTTGAATGGATATGATGTGGAATGAATCTCATTGCGTTCGTGGAGATAGTAGTCCGTACGTACGCACGATCGATAATATCATTATTTGATATTAAAATAACATATAATTGGATGGTATATCATATATATAGAATCATTATCATATTATATTTGTTATTGACATGAATTACACATCATTATTATACACATCCAAATAATAATATATTGAATAACAATTACACCACAACGTGGAGAGGGTAAGTCGTACGTATGCACGTATGGTAACATGTCATTCAATGGAAGGATAGAATACAGAATATGGTTTTACCATATTTATAATAACATCACAGTATATTTTAGAATGTAAATAACAAAGAAATAGGAAGTTGAAGAAGAAATTAACATGAAAGAGGTTGGTGAAAACATTACCTCTTCTTCGGGTTCTTTCTTTTGATTTGATCAAAAGGGATCATTAAATTGGATTTCTGATCAAAATAAGGCCTCTAGTTTTAATTGAGGGATGTTGAGAGATTATTTTTTCAGGTTTTGGAAGATCCAAAATCTTTCCAAAGTGTGAATTAGTGGGAAGGGGGAGTTCCCTTTTATAAGAGGGGTGAGAGGGACCTTTGGAAAAGCTAGAAATATTATTTAATAATAAACTCATATTCGTTTTATAATGGATCCAAAGTGGATTATTTAAAGTTTAAGGTGGGGATGGGTCGAAATCCATTCAACCATTATATTTTAGATCGGTTTGGGTCAGTATATTAACCTTATCATTTATATTTAACTCTTAGTTAAATAGTTTGACATTTACAATGACTCTTTGTATTTTTATATTTATATTTAATAAACTTACTATATACCTCAGAGAGACCCAAAAGTGGACCATTATTGATATAAATATCATTATATAAGTCTCTTTTCCAATCCTTATATTTTTTTGGAATTGAATATCTATTAATAATATAATATTTGTTTTAAAAACGTTTTTATGTCAATTTTAACAATATTTGGTATTTGATTTTTGTGAAAATCATAAAATCATGATTACTTCTAAAAACATAATTTAATCAATTATAACATTTCATGTAAACCTATAAAATTATTTTAGTTCGTAAAAAGCCACAAATTTCATTCATATGGATATTTATAATATCAATTTTTTTAATATTTCATTAATTATATAATTACCGCATCACCATCATGTCATAATCAAATTAAATTATTTAATGTATAAAATTTAAAAATCAATTACCATTATTTAGGAAGTCTTATTATATTTCCAATGAATATTTACAATTGAATTTATCTTATTTATAAGCCTATATTAAAAAAATACCAATTAAACCTTGATTTTAAGTCTTTTAACTCTTCCTTGAATTAAATAATAATAAATTTCTAATCTAATCCAAGTTGACCTAAATGATAATATTTTATTCATAAGGTTGTTTTTGGTCGAGATACACTTGTATAATAGAATTAATACATGTGTTAGGGTAATGTTAATATCATTTTTACCTTTAACTACCGTATTTACTTTTAACCGTGGTAAATAAAAGTAAAAAGTTACAATTCACCAGAAATTATTTTTATCTTATTTAACCAAATTTTCCTCCTTGATATTAATAGTTTCTCTTGGATTTTCGAAATACCACTCACAGAAGCGATAAAATTATGTTTTATGTGAATTTGCAAATTCTCCTAGGAGGTGGGTAAAAGAAGGTGAAAATTTCAATAAACTTTTTATATATCTAAAATTATTCTAAACTAACTCCAATGAATTACATTGAACTTATTTAGATATTATGTATCTATTTGGACCTTAATTAAATTTAAATAAAATAAATAATTATATAAATAAAAATTCCGTTTTAAACTATAACTCAGTATTATTTCACTATTCATCGAAAATTGAATGTTTTCATAAAAAAACAAAAAAATCACCCTATTCTAATTTCGATATTCTGAATCCAAAAATGAAGTCATTTTTGAAATATAAAATTTATAAGATTTCAAAAAGTCAGTGTTACTATTCATAATGGCTAGTTTGATTGGTTGTGGTGTGTGTTAGAACTCAAAGTTACATACAACACATGCTACTGTATTATTCAAAGGGAACCGTACCATGGAATCTTGGGGTGTTATATTCTCCCCTTCTTCAAATAATTTAGTACTCGATATTTCTAGAATACTACTGCATGAAAAGACTCGGGTGGTTCTTCATCATAAGTTCCTTGGGTTACCATGTTTCCTCTTCCATCTTATGGTTTCTCCATAGAACCTTTACCAGAGGAGTCGTCCATTTTCTCAGCACCTGTTCTCTGTTATCAGGAATTCTGACTGGATCTTCTCAATAAGAAAGATTGGGTGCCAGTTCTAATTCCTCGTAATTAAGTACATGTTTTGGGTCATGCATGAATTTTCTCAACAGTGATACTTGGAACACACCGTGATCTTTGAAGAGACTTGGCCGCATTGCAAAACGGTAAGCTACATCCCCAATTCGTTCTAGAATTTAGAAGTTTCCTATGTACCTGGGACTCAATTTACCTTTCTTACCGAAACGTATAACTACCTTCCATGGGAATATCTTCATGAAAACATGATCTCCTACCTGAAATTCCAAATCCTTCCTTCATTTGTCAGCATATCTCTTCTTCCTACTTTGAGATTCTTTGATGTGGTTTTGGATTACCTCCACCCTTTCCATCATTTCCTCCACCAGTTTTGGGCCTACGAGTTTTCTTTCACCAACATCATCCCAACAGGTTGGTGTGAAACATCTCTTTCCCTATAATGCTTCATACGGTGCCATCTGAATACTTGAATGGAAGCTATTGTTATAAGAAAATTCTACCAGAGGTAAATATTGATCCCACATATCCAGAATGTCAAGCGAGAAAGATCACAAAATGTCTTCTATGGTTTGAATAGTCTCTTCTGTTTGTCCATCTGTTTGAGGGTGGTAGGAAGTTCTCAAACGAAGCTCAGTATCCAAGTCCTTCTGAAGGCTCTTCCAGAATCTTGAAGTAAAACGGGGATCATGATTAGAAACAATCGATAGGGGTACTGCATGAAGTCTCACAACATCATTAATATATATCCTTTCTATACATTCAAGTGGTAAAGCTTCCCTTATAGAAAAAAATGTGATGACTTGGTAAGACGATCAAAAATGACCCATATTGCATCATTCCTTCTAGGAGCCTTTGGTAGTCCCATGACAATGTCCATACTGATATTATTCCATTTCCACTCATGTAAGGGAAGAGGTTGAATAACTCCTCCAGGTTGTTGTCATCCAGCTTTCACTTGTTGACAAACTATACATCTTGACACAAAATCAGCAATCTCCCTCTTCATGTTGTCCCACCAAAAATGTTCCTTCAAAACACTATACATTTTTGTACTCCTAGGGTGCATAGAGAAAGTGGAACGATGAGGATCATCCAAAAATTCCCTTTTTAGATCAAGTATATCGGGAACACTAAGTCTCTTCCAAAATTTAAAAATTCCATCTTCATACACAAATTCACTCAATCTCCTATCATTCACAGCTTTGATCATGTTTTTAAATTATTCATCATCGGTCTGAGAACTCTTTATCCTTTATAGAAAAGATGGTTGGAAACCATTTAAAAAAGATTCAATGTTTCACCTTCAATGGTAATTCTCATATCCATCTTCACTATATCCATGAAAATATGATCCATTTAAATTATCATAATGTTCAAAACACCATGATCCTTTCATCCAAAAGCATCTGCCACCTTATTTTCCATCCCCAGGTGGTAGTGTATCGTGAAATCATAATCCTTGTGTAATTCAATCCATCTCCTTTGCCTCATGATGAGTTCTTTCTGTGATAAAATATAAATAAAACTATTGTGATCAGTATAAATCTCACATTTTTACCATATAGATAGTGTCTCCATATCGTCAAAGAAAATATTATAGAAGCTAACCCTAGATCATGATTAGGATTGTTTTGTTCGTGAATTTTAAACTGTCGTGATGCATAGGTAATAACCCTATCATTCTACATAAGGACACAACCAAGTCCTTTCTTTGAAGCATCACTCTAAATAAAAATCCCATCATTCCCCGATGGTAAATTCAATACAGGAGCATTGACTAATACTCTATTCGGTTCTTAAAAACATTCTTCACACTCTTTTTTCCAAACAAATTTATCCCCTTTTCGTGTGAGCTTCATTAATGGGTTATCCAATCAGGAAATGTTCTTTAAAAAACGTCAATAATAACCTGCTAAACCAATAAAACTATGTACCTCAGTTATACTCGTTGGTGATGTCCATTCTTGGATTCCTCTTGTCTTAGAAGGAACAACATAGATTCTATATTTAGAGACAATATGCCCAAGAAAAGAAATCTCTTGAAGCCAGAATTCACACTTTCTAAACATCCCATATAATTCATGTCTCCTCAGAGTCTTCAGGATAATGCAAAAGTGATTTGTATGATCTTCGTAGCTTTTGGAGTATACCAAGATATCATCAATAAATACCACCACAAAATTATCGAGATTTTCCTTGAGAACTATATTCATTAGATCCATGAATACATAGGGTGAATTATTAAGCCCAAAAGGAATTATTGTAAACCCATAATGCACGTACATGGTTCAAAACGTTGTCTTTGGAATGACTTCCTTCATCACACACAGCTGATGGTATCCAAATCAATGGTCAATCTTAGAAAAGTATTGAGATCCATTAATTTGGTCAAAAAATCATCATTGTGAGAGAGGGGATACTTGTTCTTTATTTTTATAGCATTGATCTCCATGTAGTCGATACATAACCTCATTGATCCAGCGTTCTTTTTAACAAAAAGCAAAGGGGTTCCCCAAGGAGAAACACTAGGGTGAATAAATCCCTTATTACTCAATTACTCTAGTGGTGTCTTCAGTTCAACTAAATCCATAGTGGCCATTATATAAGGGGTATTCGATATAGGACTCGAACTAGGAATTAAATCAATGGAAAACTCAATTTCTTGTTCTAGAGGATGTCCAGGTAAATCTTCTGGAAACACAAAAAAATATTCTCTCACAATTGTTAAATCCTCTATTTGATCATTCCTTTCCATACCCATAGTTATTTCATTCCCTTCCTCCACAATAATTGAATTTATTTGAGCAATTGGGGGTGGATCTAGGTAAGATTCAGGTGGTCACAATTATTCTCTAATGATTAGGTGTTCATTATCATCATCATCAAAAATTGTAATGTCATTCTTCTTACAATAAAATCTTCGCATCATGGTCTGAAAGGAAAACCATACTGAGGATTATATCAAACTGAATCATAGGTAAGATGATGAGATCAGTAGATAAAGAAAATTTATATTCTCTAATTGGGGACTGATTCACAAAACATTGTTGCAATGATACTTCCCATGGGAGTTTTAACAGAAAAATACCTTGTTATATCAAATTGGAAATATATAAATTTCTTATAAAACTGGGAAGATATGAAACAATGCGATGATCCAGAATCAAATAATGCATTTTCTAAACTCGAGAAAACCATTAAATTACTCGCCACCACGTATTTAATAGATTCTACTTCAGTAGTAGTGATAGCATATGCTTGGACTTGATCCCTTGTACTTTTCTTAGGTAAGTTCCCCCGAAACATAGGACATTCATTTTCATAATTTTCCATCTCCCTACAATTGTAGCATTGAACATCGGTAGCTTCTTTCTTCCCCTTGAAATCACGAGCTTGGTGGCCTTTTTCACCACACTTGTAACAGACTCTCATTCCCTTTAAGAAAGTACCAGGGTGTTTCTTCCCACATTTTATGGAGGATGGATATTCAAATTTTCCATTCTTCCCCTTATTTCCATGCCCATAGTGATCAAAAGATATCTTCTTCTCTTTCTATTCTTTCAAGTCGTAATACTTAGAGAATTAATTTTCTGTCATGATAGCACATAAGACAATATATTCATACAACCAGAAGGATTGTGAAAATATTTCTCGATGAAGAAATGGTTTTAACCCATAAAAGAAACAATCAATCATACTTCTTGGGTTATGTATATAATCTCCAACATACCTTGTTATCCTTGTAAATTTATCCTCGCACATTGTGACATTCTCATCCTCCTTTTATTTCAGACTCAGAAATTTCCTTTCCGTATTTTATCGATGGTCATGAGGAAATTATATTTATAAGAAAATCCCTTTGAACTCCCTCCATTCCATATTTAATACTTCATCATCTTCCTTTGTGTTTTTAATCAATGACCACTATTGATCAGCATCTCCTGTGAGGTGGTAATCTTCCATGATAACTTTTTCCCTTTCACTACTCCACAAACCCTGAAATATTTTCTCTAGGGAGATTATCCATTTCTCAGCTACCAAGGGATTTTTACTCCCTTTGAATGTTGGTGGTTGTTTCCTCATGAAATTATCTAACATTGATCCTCCACACTGAGAATCATCGTTCTCCATACGGGTACGGTTATTATTCATAAACTGAGTGAGTTATCCCAGTACTGTGATTAGCAGATCAACACCAGTTGTATAACCAGCTCCACTATAATTATCTTGAGACGGATGGAAATCCCTATATGGAGTGCGTGCATGGATATGGTTTCCATTTCTTCCATTAGGTGCCATTTCTAAATAATGGCATAAACTTGAACAGTTTATGAATCAAAATACATTATTCCATACTTGTAAAACACTTAACTTAAATTGAACTATTTATTGATATAATCCAAAATCATAAAAATGTTTTCATTGAAGAATTATATACTCATAAATCCATAATAATGGTTTGTAATGAAAATGAGAGTTATACTAAGCATATCCCTCAGGAGTGTCGTAACCAAGAGTGCATCAAGGCCCGTTGTCGTGCACCAGTTCCCGTTCGAGTGTATCTCAAAGCCATGTTTTCAGGTTTTACCCCTAGGTACATCTGGGCCAGAGCCTCCTCTACCTTCTCATATGCAAATAGGGATGTATTCTCAGAAAAATCACAAAATATCTACAATACCAATGTTCTAGGATGTTATTCTATACTAGTCCTCAAAGTCCATATTAGGTCTATGTTCTCTAATCTGAGTTTATCTAAATCTAGCTTCCAAGGGTTGTACTAAACATCCTCTAATACCAACTGTAACTCCCGACCCCAGTTACCCATAGTCGGTGCATTATTACATAACATTTTCATGATCAAAAAAGATCACGTCTTAAAAGACCGATTAGTTTAGTAGCCTTGGAATCACTAGATACATTCATAATGTTTACATTAAATCAATATGTGAAAACAACAACAACATAGTCTCTATAGTCCACATTCATATCCCATAATACTATCCCTGTAGTTCATTCATAAAATACTTCTTTACATCTTGGGAAAATTAATACATAGAAAGGGGTGAGCTCAAATGCCCAGTAAGGATAACAATAGACAGTAAATTTTCATAATTAAGTATAAACATTTAAGGCAATGTATAACTAAAACAAAATCATTTTAAACTTGAAAATTAACATAATATGGCAGAAATAAAATGTAATAATTCCATTTTCTTTTTCACATGCATATTCTACTAGTCGAATAATCACATGTAATATCAATAGCTACTTTCATAATGATGGATTGCATAAGGTCAGACTATCATAACCACATTGTCAAGGCCTTATGCCAAGACTAAAAATAAGATTTTCTCAAGGCCTTATGCCAAGACACTAGTTTGTCTCATGATACCTTCCGATGCATCGAGGAGCTATAGTGGGATCCACCCATCACTTATTAAGTCCAATACATTCCTCATATGAACAGGTTTAAACATAACATAAACATTCGTATTAAAACTAGCTTACGAAATGTTAATACTTTATCCATAAACCACGAATGGTATAAAAATAACACATCCATATTCAAACATATCACAAAACCTAAAATACAATATGGAAGTTTTGTATCATAATAAATCACATTAAAATAAATTTAAAATCCATCAAAGTATGTTGACATAGATAAAATCAAAACTATTTCAGAGAAATATCTCATTTTTTTAAATCATTTAAAAGTAAAATAATTATAAAATAAAACATTTACATTGAAAATATACATATAAGATTGTATGGTAAGCTTATAAGATTTTATAATGGCAGAAAATAGCCACACCCCCTATATAACATAAAAAAGACATTCTTACCTTAATTCTGTCGAAAAGGTTAAGAATGACCTTGTTTGGAAAACGACGAAAATGTTACTATATAAACTTCTTATAAAATGTAAGAAAGGGTATAAATTACATTAACCCATAGTCTGTAAAATAATGAGAATGATTTGAAAAACATTTTTAAGAAACGTGGATGTGGATGATAAAAGGGTCCCAGTAGATAATTACGTATACACAACCTCGGATAATGAAGTGATTGTGAAATAAACCATTAAATTGTACTTTACTTTAGTCGATGGTATGGTAACAACTTTTATAATAGTTCATAAATTGTTATTAAGTTATACAAGAATTATATACATAATTATGATATCATATATGATCTTCTATTAATGCTTTGTTAATAATATTTTAGTATTATCGTCGTTTCGGGTGTTAACTTACTCGTTTTCTTTTATATGTTTTGTTACATAAGTCTTGTTTGTTATGGATATGTTGTATCTTATTCATATACATAATGATATATTGTTCTTAAAAATTTCTTTTAATCATAAAACGAGAATTATTCTTGAATGGATACGATGGGGAATGAATCTCATCGCGTTCGTGGAGACGGTAGTCCGTACGTACGTACGAGAGACAATATCAGTCTTTGATATTAAAATAATTTATAATTGGATATTATATAATATAAAAAAAATATTATCATGATATATTTATTATTTAAATGAATTACACAACATTATTAAAATCATCCAAATAATAATATATTGAATAAAAATTACACCACAACGTGTAGAGGGTAAGTCGTACGTACGCACGTATGGTAACATGTCATTCAAAGGATGGATATAATACAAAATATGTTTGTACCATATTTATAATAACATCACATTATATAGAAGGTACTGGTGTTATTATTTTAGAATGGAAATAAAAAATAAAGAAGATGTTGAAGAAAAAAGGAACATGAAAGAGGGTGGTGAAATCATTACCTCTTCTTCGGGTTCTTCCTTTTGATTTGATCAAAAGGGCTCATTAAGTTGGATTTATGATCAAACTAAGGCCTATAGGTTTATGTGAGGGAATTTTAAGGAATATTTGGACAGGTTTTGGCTGAGCCAAAATCATTTGAATGTGTGAATTAGTGAGAAGGAGGAGTGCCCTCTTATAAGAGGGGTGAGGGGCACCTTTGGAAAAGCTAGAAATATTTTTTTATAATAAATTCATATTCACTTTCTAATGGATGGAGAGTGGATTATTTAACGTTTAAGGTGCGGATGTGTTGAAATCCGTTTAACCAATAGATTTTAGATAGGTTTGGGTCACTATATTAACATTATCATTTAAATTTAACTCTTTGATAAATAGTTTGACATTTATCATGTCTCTTTGTATTTTTATATTATATAGTTAATAAACATACTATATACCTCCAAGAGACCCACAAGTGGTCCATTAATGATTCAAATATCATTATATAAGTCTCTTGGCCGAACCTCGGATTTTTAGGAATTGAATATCTATTAATAATATAATATTTGATTTAAAAACTATTTTATGTCATTTTTGACACTATTTGGTATTTTATTTTTGTGAAAATCATGACAGCATGATTACTTCGAAAAAAAAATATTAACTCAATACTAACATGTCATATTAACATATAAAATTATTTTAATTCATAAAAAGTCTCAAATTACTTTTATTTGGATATTTATAATATCAATTATTTTAATATTTCATTAATTAGGTAATTACTGCATCACCATTGTGCCATAAATAAATTAAATTATATAACAACTAAAAATTATAAATAAAATACCATTATGTAAGAAATCTTCTAATATTTTTATGTAATATTTACAATAGAATTTATCTTTTGCATAACCCTATATTAAAAATGTTTTAGTAATTAATCCTTGATTTTAACTCTTTTAACTCTTCTTTGAATTAAATAATAATAAATGTCCTAATCTAATCCAAGTGGAATTAATGACCATATTTTATTCCTAAGGTTGTTTTTGGTCGAGATACACTTGTCCAATAGAATTAGGACATGTGTTAGGGTAATATTAATATCATTTTTCCTTTAATTACCCTATTTACTTTTAACCGTGGTAAATAAAAGGAAAAGTTACTATTCACCAAAAATTATTTTTAACTTATTGAACCACAATTTACTACTTGATATTAACCGTGACTCTCTTATTTTCTAAATTACACTCATAGAAGCGGTAAAATTAAGTTTTATGTGAATTTTCAAATTCTCCTAGGAGGTGGGTAAAATACGGTGAAAATTTCAATAAAATTTTTATATATCAAAAATTATTATAAAATAACTCCAATGAATTACATTGAAATTATATAAATATTATGTATCTATTTTGAACATAATTAAATTTAAATAAAACAAATTATTAATTAAATAAAAATTAGGTTTTAAACTATAACTTAGTGTTTTTTTATTATTCATCAAAAATTGAATGTTTTCAGAAAAATAACAAAAATTCACCCTAAGCTAATTTCGATATTCCGAATCCGAAAATGATGTCCATTTTGAAATATATAATTTATAAAATTTCAAAAAGTGGGTATTAATATTCATAACGACTATTTTGATTGGTTGTGGTGTGTGTTAGAACTTGAAGTTGCGTACAACACAGACTACTGAATTATTAAAAAGGAATCGTACCGTGGAAGCTTGGGGTGTTACAAAAAATGTCAGTTTGTTGGACATAATATAATGTAAATGGGACCTAGTCTTGGAATAGTTTCACATGGCTTGACAATTCCAATAAATAATCCTCATTTGTTACTAGTCATTCCCCTAGTCAGAGGCCCCCCTTTTTGTCCAATGATGCTTGGATTTTCAATTTCTTCCCCTGGCCTCTCTACCCCTTCGTCAGAAAAGAAACATAACCAAGGAAATCAATGTTATGACCTACCTTGATCACCTATTTGGCATCACTTACACATTTTTCAGTATGAGTGCACTGATTAGGAGTATCAGTGGTAACATGTAACTCATCCAATCAACCACTTGGAGTAGTAGTAGCATCCCCTGGGCTGGTTGTGACAGATTTAGTCTGTTGGGTTTCCTCAACCTGCTTTGTCCCACTTGCTTCAATAGGTAGCCCATCCGGTCCACCACTGGGAGCAGAAGTAGCACCCCCATGAGTGATTGTAACTACCTCAGTGTGATTAGCATCCTCCACCTAATCTGACCAGAGACTACCACTCAGTGACATGATGGTGTTCGTGGAATTAATATGGGGATCAATTCCCACATTAGGCTTCCTTATGGTTGCCTTGGATGGGGAAATATATGTGAATTTTCCTCGTTTATTAGAATATGGATGGTGGTTAGTGCAGAAATCAGTTCTAATACCTTGAGAAGTTGTCTCGGGTAATCCATCCCAAGCAGTAGCATGTGCCTCAACTCCCATACATTCAGGTGTGTCCTTCTCCACATGAGTAGTAACATCGCCCTTAGGGAAGACAGCTTTCCTATCCACCATAGGAAAAATCCCAATACAGGGGGATGAGGTAACCACCTGAATTTCAGCAACCAGGACCCCTAAAGCCAAGATTAGCCCATGAGATTTCCTATTGGGGCTCAGGTCCTTCTCCATTTCCATAGAGGATGGGTCCCCATGTGTTGATTCCAATTCTGCCCAGTCCCAGTCTATTGTCAAGCTCCATTGTTCTCTGGGGGTTCGAGAGGAATTTTCTCTTTCCCCTTCCTTCTTCTACATGTACTATCATCAAGACCCTTCGTCTAGAAGAAGTAAAATTCATTATCTCTCTTGCACTCAGCTATCATATGTCCAATGAATAAGTATCTCAAGCATAATATTAGCTTCCTCTCATAAAATATGAAAGTATTCATTCTATCATCCAACATTGTAAGAACCACCTCCTCGACAGGAATACATGGAATGTTAACATCCACCAGAAATATGGAATAATGCCATATCCTCGGGTTGTCCGTTTGTCGATCCATTCAAATTGTTTTTCCAACAATAGATAAAGTATCCCACATAATCATTGGGTTCAAATATAGCCAATTTTGTTTATAAATTCTTATCTCTAATTGAGTATAGGTCTAACTAACATTCGTAGGATAAATGTTCTGATCCTATTCTTACACATTTAGAAAACTCAAGCACAAGGAGACAATAACTTTGCTCCATGATTTCCACATACCATTATCTAAGGCGAATAACACATGATAGTATCTCATTCCCATCCCAATCATTATCCAATCATTAAATACCCAAACCTCTACAACCATTTTAGTCAGATCCATAAATTTAAAAATATTTTCACCCTTAGGTTTGATGACTCTTGCGTTAATTGAATAACAGAAGAGGTTGATTCACTCCTCAACAACTTCTTGATTAGCAGAAACATGATAAATATACCCCTTTATTTTCACTCTCCTAAGTGGAGTAGCATCAAAATCAGAGAAGTAAGGTCATGTTGCGTTCTTCACCATATTTTTAAAACTATTACATGTCCCAATCGATTCATTCAGTGATATTACCTTGGTATGATTATTATTTATTGCGAACGAGAAGTTCTTTGTGTGACTAATAGTCTCATCAAGTGTCCTCGCATCACCGACATCATCTGTGAAATTCCCTGAGATGGGTTCAAAGGGATCATCAGCTACACCAGATTTATGGTTCACACCCGGTTCCCCTTGAGCCATCCTATTACATCCCAATCTATACCCATAATAAGGTCAATGTCTAACAAGTCAATGATGTATATATCTCATGTATAATGATACTCCCCAACCATGAGACAACTTCCCTTCCATAAGAATAGGTCCCTAGTCCATAATCCAACCAGTTTATCAATTTTCAACACCTCTCACATGTACACCTCCTCCAGGATAAAATCATTAAAATAACTATAGATATAAAATGATGAGATTCACAAGTATAAAATATGGAATTGATAATGTATAAGAAATAATAATAGTACCTATCATTATCAATGGTCCACAATTTCTAGAAATAGTTGAATACAAAATGAAATTTGACTATAATGCTCATCAACAATGTGACGCTGGTTGAGTCCCTAATGATTCCCCAAACTGCTAATATTAATGCTCTTTCCCAGAAGTACCACGTCAAATTCCATGAGCACCATGTACTGTAGTAAACCAACTTCTAACTTCATATGTTTTCTCAGATCTCGTCCCCACACCTAGAATATACAATGCTACATAATCAAAACCTGTATGTCGCTTGTTTTTGCAGAAAATATGTAGATGTCCCATCCTGCCACAAGATTTGAAACCTAATAGTGGTCTGGGATAGTTTCTATTATTGTATTTTTCCTACGATTCTGGTGACATAACATATAGGTAATATACTATGTAACTAAACCTTCACCATTTTCACTATCCATATTATTCCCATGGGAAACACACTCATAGTGATGCCTCTTTCTACAATAATTCATAACGTCGGATCTTACAGCATCCTCCATATGTACTTCACTATAAGTATCCTTCAGGTTCTCATCATGTAGGAGAGTCTAATATACAAACTCAAAAAATATCTATATACATATTAGGTTTACATGGACTTATTCTCACATTAATATCAAAAATTGAAATTCATTTTTGTACTTCACTAATACAATTCCAATTCTATAGAAAAGTGATAGAAATCATTAAAGCATCCATGAAATTCCATAAAAAAAATACTCTCCTGATTCAATCTCAAGAGCTCAACTACTCTCACCTACCATAGAATCACAATATAATATTACTCCATAAACATCACCAAATTGTCATTCAATAACATACCATCAGTCAGTCCTGTATATGCATGATTATGCCACTAGAGATTCACAGATACTGGTAGCATATAAGAATCCAAAATAAAACTATTCTTAGAAGAAGTCTCCATATGGTGATGAAACATCTACATATAATTAATCTATAACTCAGATACATCATGTCCTCCATTTTGGTTTTAGTCAGAGGGTAATACAACTGATGTTATCATATAAGGTCTATCATACTCTTCACAAACCACTATGGGTCTCTCAAAATAATGTAAATGAAGTGAGAAATGTTATTTGGTAAATAATCTCCTTCTACCTCATCTGACACTATCTATGCATCACATTCCACTACTGGTGGATCATCTACATCTATAACCCCCAGTCGTCTTGTCAATAAGAATCTTCAATGAAGAGTATCTATTCAACTCCATACAAAACTATTTGGATAGAGAATAATAATTTAACACATTTTCGTTGTAATTAAAAAAATTAATATAATTAACTTGTAACATTTTTATGGAATATGGATTTTCTATATCTTTTCAATTTGACATCAAATTATAACATTACTCCTACTACGTATATATTACAAATTCCATCAAGAAATGTAATTTTTTATTTTGATTCCCCCTTTGGTGGATTATAATACATTTATGTAAAATAGAAAAATTATTCACATGACATTACTATGATCTCGGATATTCATTTACTATTTCATAACCCCTTTAATTGTGGTCAATATACCTAAGTGATATTAGAGAAATTAACCAAACAACCATTAATAGTTGATGTATGAAATATTAATTCCATACATTGTTGTAAAATGACTACTACTACATCATTAAAATGTTATATATTTATAATAGAATCTCAATAATGTAATTCAAGATTTTAAATTGATTTTTCTTGTGGATATAACTTGTCAGATTAGTTAGATATCCATCATAATGGGTTTTAATATAAATTAAATCTAATGATATATATTTAAAAATATATACCTAATTTATTTAATATATTTAATATACTTTTGTATTTATATATTATGTTAGTAATAAATCTTTATTTATTGTATTTTATGATTCAATTAAGTTTTTCTCTTTTGTTGGGATTTTATTTAAATGTGATTATAGTAATAAAGGTTTATTTTATAATATCCATTATTCTACATTATCTAGGTATAAATTTATATTAGAATAATTGTATGCTCTTTATATTTTTAAAAAAATTATTATCTTATCCTATTTTCAATTATGGGGTATACATGTTTTTTAAGAAATATCTAATATTTTTCACTCTTATAAATAAATAATTTTATTATGTAAAAAACAGAACTTATTTCATATTTTTAATGTGGAATATTCTTCATCCATATAAATATTTTTATAAATGGGTCATGAGATTTATTATCTTTATTTAAATTATGGTTACTATTATATTTATACTACAATTTACATTCATGGAAAATGTTTAAAATGAATATTTTTAATTTTTCCAAATATGTTATTGTTGACTTTGTACAAATGTGTGAATTGAATGTTATTTATAACATAGATTTTGTAAAAATCATGTCCTATCTCTATCACATATATTTTTTATTTAAATTAAAATAAAATTATCCATGTTGTTTTCTAAATAAATCCATTAGGAATTATTTTATGAATTTATATCTTTTATATTAAAATAAAAAATCCTTATTCCCTAACAGGGATAAAATAATTATTGATTTAATATATGGCATCATTTTTATGCAATGTTATAAAGGGTCTTTGAATGTTTAATTTTCATTATAAATATACATAACATTTTATAAAATTCACATTATTAAACAATTGAGGGTATTATGAAATAGCTTTCTATTTTATAGATTATATCTATTTTATACATACTACACATTCATTTGATCAACTTATATATCACTCAATGTAATCATTGGACACTATTTCTAAAATTTAGGACCATGTCTTCATCATAATGGATTTATCATATATCAATTATATTACTTCATTTTTATATCTATCTTATACCATTAAATATATAGTATTATTTAAAATAAACTTATTAACAATTTTATTCCATTTACTGAAGAAATATTTGTGTTTTGTATTACTAAATAAATAGGAATATTTATTAATTATTTTGGAATATTGATAATGATTTATAATGCTAATTGATATTACGAGAAATGTATTGGACATATTTATGTGATGTTTTAGGATCAGTTATTGTTAGCCTATAAATGGATTAATATTCATCAAGAGTTGAACTATTGGGTATATTTTTTTGTTTTTAGTGTATACACAAATATTCGTTTAAATGTCATGGAAAAAGTCCATGATGTTTAGGTTCATGATTTCATGGTATGAATACTTAATATTATGATAATAGATTCTAACATTATTCATTTACATCATTAATATTTATTCTATTATTATCGATGGAATATTTAAGTTGACATATTATAAGGACATGACCGTAAAAAAATTCATAACAATGATTTTATTATAAATGAATTATATTTCATAAAATTTAAGGGTCATTACTATATAGTTTTTTTATCATTAGTTCATAAATCATAAATAGTAATACCAAATATCAAAATGTGTTCACTACCAATTAGTATCCATTTTTCAGAAAATATAAAACAATTAAATTGAAAAAAAAAATCTTCTAATGAATATTTTACACTTCATTTAACTTGTTTTATAAATTGATCATTCTAATTTTGTGCCATTTAAAACAAATTTTAAAATAATTTTATAGGTACAAAAATTTATATAAATGATAGAAATTATTTAAACCAATAGAACAGTGAAAACATGAAAATCCATAAAAATTTTACATTTTTAATATTATTCATTGACATAAAAATTAAATTGAATCCAAATGAAAATAATTTTTTAAAAAAAATTATAAACCATAGAAAGAAGATAAATGAACATGTAGTATTATTATATAATTACATCGCTTATAAATTATTACTTATTTTAAAAAAAATTAGTGCCCAGATCAATCAAAAAGAGAAACCACTATATTTAAAACCCTTCTTCTGGCCTATTGCAACTAGGAATATAACCCAATACATTAGATAACTATATCTAGAAAACCACTAATATAAGATATATCAATATCAACTTTCATCATATATACTGATAATATACTATATCAAGAGTAAAATATTTTTATTATTTCCTTTATTCTTCTTGAATACCATAAAAACACTTTTTGACACTTAAATATTACTATCCATTTTCACAGAAAATAGTGGAAATATCACTAATTTTTAAAAATATTTAATTTTAATAATTTCCAAATATTTGGAAATATTATTATTTGAGTATAACATTGAAAAAATATAATGTATGCTTCAATTAAAAGATAATTAAAAAGGTGATAAATTCTACTCTTTTCATAACTGATAAAATAATTATTCCATTCATACATTTGGTAGTTGTATCATGTTCATGAAATGAAACAAAAAATACATTTTATTCATTTTAACAAATATTAAATGTAATTTAAATGAAATTTTATGATATGTTATTTTTAAATAATAATATTCATCAATCACATTTATAATCATGGGTACCAGGAAAAAATATTAATACCATAAAATATTTTTAAATAATTAATTGATGAAAAATATTGTATGTTAAATAATTCCTAGGGTTCAAAACTCATTACCACTAAAATATAAATACAATATTTTTTATTTACATTATAATGATAAATTTTCATGTTAATTATATTATTTTTATCTATTTTATGTCATTTATTACCTTGTTTGACATGGTTTCATAATAGTAAATATTAAGTCAGATGTTTTGTGGATCATCAGTTCATAATAAAAAAATGGCTTCATTATTAGAACCATGTTAAATGGGTTCATCATTGAATGATCTCTAAAAAAATAATTTTGAAAAAATTAATATTTTTTATATACTAATTTAACTCTTTTATCCTTTCATTAGAGACTTACTAAAACAATGAATCACATCATCTCAAGGAGGTAGTACTATTTACATATTCATGAATGCAGTTATCATTTATCAATTTATTTCAAGGTAAAAAAGATTATATATTTTATATATATAATAATAATTAATAAATAAATATAATATAAAAAATTAAATATAACATAGAAAGCCTGATTGTTATATTTTTTTGACAAAAAATGTGTCACTTCGCTGATGAAGTAATCAAGATTTACTCATTGGTGATGAATTAATTTCCATATTTATGAAAAGTAGATGGTATACGATTTTGTAAGATATCTTAATTTTCCAGGTACATCCCTCATTTATTTTTTCATATGAGCCTTTCTAGTAGAGTTATGTAAAAATTGGAGATCCTTTGTTGAGTAAATTGGTTTACTATTTAGGGACAAATTATTGTTTTAATTAATGTTGTCTGTGAATTAATGGGTTAACTAGTTCATGGAATAATAGTATGTTGTGATGTTTTAAAGGGGTTTTAGGTTGTTTTATGTGAAAAAGGGATTAATAACCATTTTCATAAAATTGACAGGTTGTGTAAATGGATTACATGTTGTGTAGATATTTAGTATTATAATTTGATAAATTTAAGGAAATGGGATTTTTGGAATATACCATGTGGTTGATTTTTTATTTCAAGTGACTAAAACAACCTCCTCTTGATACTAGGGAACCTTCTAGGTGATTTTAAATGCTAACCTCCCTTCTAGATGTCCTTTTTATGTGATAAATCATCGATAAGACACTATAGTCATTATTATCTTTCTTCTCCTAACTATTATGGTGGAATACATTGACTATGTCTATTGTAGGATTTTTTCTTTATCATTTTGGATCTGGGACTATATTTTTTGTAATCCACACCTTCAACCTCATGGGTGTTTTCCATTGGTTGATTTTTTGAATTTTGTGGTTAATTTAGGTGATCGTAATCATTACCTTATGGTTTTATAATTTACATGTTAATTAAATATTATTATTATGACAACATAATGGGAACCCAAATTGATTATATAATTGATGGTTATTTATTTTGGAGTATTTGGTTTTCATTTGGATTCAATTATAGGTTATGGATACCCATTGGGCGAGTGACCTATAAAAATAATATAATTGGATATAGTTTTAAACTATGTATATCATTATGAGATATCTTTTCTGATATCTTGATATAGAGTATATATGTTTTGAATTATTTCTTATTGTTAATAAATTTTCACTTAATTTAATGTATGATATGATGGATAAATGGTAATTTTCATAATTAACCATTCGTATATATGATGTTATATTATGATATTCCTGACGTATGATAAGAATTATGTTACATGATGTAATGAATATATATTGGGATTGTATGATGGGAATGCAAACCTATATGTTGTGATGATGGTATTGATCGACATGAGTCGTGTCCCTGGAAGTAATTCTTATAGAGAGATGTCTCTTCCAAGTTTCATTATGTAATTATTGATGGGCTTCCACTCAGATGTTGGAATTCTTTTAGGGATTTGAAGAATTTTTTTTAAAATTTACCATGGTTATATGGTGGTGGATTGTGTGATCGTATGACTTGATTTATGATATTATGACATGGAACCAATTCCAGTTATTATATATTGTTTATATATTTATTGATAACATTGTTTTATGACATGATCAGACACATTCCAAAATGGACTTAAAGCAGGTTGTTGAGGTATTTACGTTATTTTTGAATTAATTAATAAACATGTTTATATCATAATTTCATAAAACTATTATCATATTGGCTTATTTGTAGAAGTTAGTGTCGACCTATTGAGTTATACTCGCACAATCTTCATACTGATGTTTTGTAGTCAAGAAGATAATTTAGACGTAGATTTACAAAATGAAAAAAGATCTTGTTAATTATTGTTTTCTTGTTGGATGGGCTAGATTTTGGAGATGTGAATGTAATGTGGTATATGAATGGGGTATTTTGGGAATTTAATTATGTCTTCTATATATTTAATTTTCGTTTCTATCCAAACATTTAGTTACAATATAACTTGCAATTACATTATTCCATTATTATTTCTTAGATACTTATTTTGGGTTTTTTGATGGTTTGTAATATGTATATAATTTTATTTCCTTTTGTTATATTTTTTATTTTATATTTCAATGAATCTTCACAGAATGAGGTATAGTCTTCCAACTATAAATTTCACACCCTCATTGAAAGTTGGTAGCCTCTGGAATTTGGGGACGCTTGTTTTTGGTGTACTAACCAACCCTTTTTTCATTTGAGAGTGAGTATGATTAAGGAATGATACCAAGTGGTATCAAAGTATAATTTTATATTTTCATATACATTTGAGATTGGTAATGGAATAAATGAGGCTATATTGTGTTGGGTCTTGGTAACGGTCATGGGAAAGGGATTAGAAAACACATATATGTGGTAAAATCCATGTTCTTATGGATGTTAATTTTTTTGTTATTTTTTATTATTGAGGATGTTATTTCAACTTTGGTGATTCACATAATGATTGAGGTTATTTTTTATTATGTAACTACTTTTTTAGAATTTTACTCATTCCCTAGTAGGGCATGAGATGAGAAAACATGCATCATAATTGGCATAATAGAATATATTGACAAGTATTTTTCAAGGGAGGGAATATCAATCTATTTTGTATTTTGATATACACATTCATGTAGAACTATAATATGATATATATGTACCACTAGAAAAATTAAATGAATGTAAATGTCATACTAAAACACATTTAACCAATTCTTTGAAAGACCTGGAGTTAGTGGTTATCTGTTTTTGTCACTTATTGATGTTTCAAAATGTTGATAACTAGTTTGGTAAGTTTTTCATGTTTCTATTAGGGAAAATTCCTCATCCTAATATTCCAATAAAACATGGAAATAGTTGAAAGAATCTTAATAAAAAATTATCTAAACCATTTATTACTCTTTTTCTTGAGTATTCGATGTATTTTCAGCATCATGGTTGATTATTATGGGTTATTAGATTCATATAAAGGGAGTTAGTTTATCCCATTTGTTCAATGTTTTGATGACATGATAGTATTAGCTATAGTATCCTGGAATGTTAAATAATGATGGAAAATCATAGGAAGTCATTTTATAGATCATGTCAGTCTAGAGGATCACTATGTACATTCATACACCCACAAATATTAGGGTAGATATTATTGTATATATGCTTCTTAGAACAAATAATAATTTGTGGGATATTGCGGTGGAAGTTGGGTATCAGGATGAGCTATCATAAAAGGACATATAGACAATTTTCTTGAGCCATTTAAATCCCAAGACAGCGAGGGATGAAAAATAATTTGTGTTCATTAATTAGTTCCAGTATGTCATGCTATTGATGTACTATGATGGATATTTCACTGACCTAATGTTCTTGAAGATATCAATTGTAGCTGATGAGATCACTAGGGAGGGTCGTTTGCATGATCATCTTTTCCATGAGATCAGATTGTAGGTGATCTTTTTCACTTATAAATCTTTGAGGATGTGATGAACAACACACTATGTTAGTAGTGAGGACATATACCCCTTAAAAATGGTTTCTAATCATTTTACTCTCCCATTGTAATGAGGCAAGGGTTGTAGTATCCTAGTAACTGAGTATTAGTACCATGAATGGGGAAATAAAACTATGTAGTTATACTGGAACTAATGTTATGTGGATGTTTATGGAACATTTTATGGATACTACTGCAACTATTGTGGATGTCGACCTGTCTGATGTTAGATATATAATTCTTGAATCATATATCTTATCTTGTGATTTGATAAATTCCAGAGAATTGAAATATTTTATATTTAATCTATTGAAAATAGAAATTTCTTTGATGTGTAAATATTCGATAGTTCTTTGACTATTTAAAAACCTATGAATGTTTTGTAAGATAATATCAAAATTTTCCAGGGGTGTTCTCTATATTTTGGTTATTACTCTTTATTATAAGAACGATTAGTTGTTATAATTATAAGATTCAACTTGATTCATTGTATTTATTATTTATATCTATACTAGGTTCATTATTGGATTTTAAAAGGATAGTCACATTTATATCTCAAGAAGGATGTAGTTATTTTCACCATTGTGACTAGGATAGATAAGATTCCATGTAGGACTAATTTAGTGTACATTGGGTTTTATTAGAGCCTGGATTTCCATTATTTATATAGATAAATTGGTGATGAATCCTAATTATATTCCACAAGTGAAGAATAATATTTGGATGTAATTATTTATGAATTCAATCGATTACTACCAAGATGATATATTGAGTTCATAAATTTGTTGGTGCTGATAGGATAACATGTTTTGATCCCACCTCATAGAATGGAAACATAAGTTATTCAGAATTACTATTTTCATTTGGAATATATAGAATCTAAAAGAATAATATGTCCTACTATACCTGAATGGGGTTTTCTAGTTCACTTCACCAATAAGGTTGATGAATCATTATAATTGTGTATTGAATCTAAGAGGTTGGAATGCATAATGTAAAAGAACCAGTATCATATTCTATATAGTTTTGATCTCTTTGTTATTATAATAGGTTTTAGGATCATATACAATATCGATTCTATATAGAGATACATCCATTAATTGGTAAAACCATAATAGATACCTCAGAGAGCTTTTTGAAGAATGTGTGGTTTGTATGAGTTCAAAGTGATCCAGTTTAGATGGAATATTTAACCTAAGGTATTAATGGAAATAATTAATAAGAATTTTCACCCATTTATAGACTAGTTTTTGTGGTTTTTTACAAAATAATTGTGTGATTATAGTTAGTATAAGATCATTCAAAGAATCTTGGCATCATCTTGAGTATACTGAGAGAGAATCTAAATTACACCATTCTATCCAAAATTAGTTTATGGATTAATAAAGATCCCTAATATTCTCATTTCACCTCAAAGGAAGGAGTATAATAGTACCATGATAATGTAATAAATGTGATATCTTTGAAACAACCCAATAACATCATTTAGTTTTAGATATATTTGATTTTTAAAAGTTATTATCATTGCTTAATCCAAATTTCTCCGATTTGGAAACACAAATGTCTAAGATTACCATGAAAGGGGGGATTTTTTTTCATTGATTCTTGTGATAGTTATTTATAGGATCTAAATGGAAGGATGAGTCCAACCAATATCCTCAACATAAATTTAATGTGTAATTCATGTATCATATACTACAAATCATCAGGATTTGGACTCAGAAAAATTTAAATATAAGAGTATAGAGATGTTTCTTATTACACATAGATGCTAAGAGTAATTGATTAATATTTCTATATTCGTGATCTAGAGTTAGTAGTAGTGGTTAATTCCCTGATATGTGGGATACAATATCTCATGGGTGATAGGATGTTAGTATACACTGAGAATAAGAGCATCAGTTATATAATTTCATAGAGAAACCTAAACCATCAGTAGAGGGGGTGGGTCATTATATATAGCTCTTCTACAGTAAATCAGATTTTACACTAGTAATGTGAAACATAATTAATGTTTCCTTGAGCCAAAAGACTTATAAAGTGGTATCAGGGGAAAATTTTGGTTACTGGTGGATAATTTCCCACTTTATATACATGCATCTGGTTTCTCAAGTATATTAGGAATGGGTAGCAATGACATTATAGTCTGTTATACCCATAATTTTAGATGTGATTTTATTCAACTATCTTTTTTTATATAGAGTGCTCAGTTCTGATAGAATATTAATATAATATGGAAAAACATTCTGATGGTTTATTAGTAGTGTAAATTCACTTCTTTTATATGGATAGGCATGGGTTCATAATTTTTTACACTAATAGGACATTATGATTTTCAAGAATCGATATAGGTGGTGAATCTTTATCTAAAAAATATTTAATGTGATCTATGTATATAGTAATGTCGGTCATGAATGAATAATGAGGTTGAATGGCGTATGGCTAGATGCATCTATTATTATGAGATGAATTCCATTTATTATAAAAAATTTGGAAATCTGCATCATTCCTTATTATTGAGTAGAAATAGGATGATGTCACAAAGAGTTTTAAATAGGATTACCCAAGACAACCCATAAGAATGGAATTATATGAGTTTTTTTGGATTGAAAGAATATGGAAGGCCACTTCATACCTATCATGGAAACTAACACAGTTGATTATATATTTACATGTTTGAGGTGGTTCAATTAAATGGTGTTCTGAGGGGTACCAATTTAGAAATGAATGCTTGTTTCCAATCACATTTTTGAAAGGTTCTTTAGAATTATTGAGATATCATGTTATTTTTTGAACATCTTATCATCCACATATGGATGGTCAATCTTAGTGGACTATTCTGGTCCTAGAGGATATTTCATGAAACTGTTGTTTGGAATTTTTTGTGTTTCATGGTAGAAAAATGTGAAAATATGGGAGTTATCATATAATAGTAATTTTCATTATAGGATCCAAATATAAACATTATGGTATTTTTATGGAATGTTTCTCTGTTATTATATTTGTTGGATGGAGTTAGGTGATTTAGTACGTGTTGAGCCTAATATTAAGGAAAGATACATATATGTAGGTTTAGTTGATCATAAATGGGTTCTTGACTACACAAATAATTTTTAAATCACTTACAGACCGTCACAGAAAACCAACATAATTCAAGGATGGTCATAATTTTTTACTTCAGTTGTTTCCTATATTGGGGAAATAATGTATCAAGAAACAAGTAAAGTTAGTGACATAGTTTTTCATTAATTTTAGGATTGAATAATCGTTTTTTCTAGTGGTGTACTATTTATCCCTTTCATATTTCTAAAGTTCCATGAATAATGTGTTCTATGTGACATAGATGCATGAATTTTATGAAAACACTTCTCATTTATAGAAATTCCAATCATTGATATTTTTTATGCATACCTAGAAGAGAATATGATACTATTTTTGGATCATAATATCAAATATCATCTGGTAGGACAATTTCAATTATTCATGTTCTGTCACACCATGTGTGAGTTCAAGAGAGTACATATAAGAGGGAATCTGATATGTGAACACGAGGTCCATACAAATTTTTTGATATACCGCTATGATGATTGTGGAAGCTCATAGATTAGCTTTTATATTGTTTGAGGTTCTATTAGCCCCCTTTATCATGGTATGTCTTGGTTTTTTATTTCATCCTTGGTGTTTGAGTCTTATTCTATGAAATAGTTCCCTTATTGGAAAACATGAACAAATGTTTAGGGATACATGATTGTATGTATTATAGGAGTCCAGGTATATTCGGGTAAAGTGTTTCATGGATTTTTTAAGTATTTGATATTCTAAATGAGGTTTAGGTTATTTAATGAAGAAAAATTACTAAAAATTATCCTCATAACACTTAAAAATGAAGTATATAGATTTCACATCATTTATAGGTAGGTTTTTTAATAAAATAAATCATAGGTGATGGAATTTTTTTGTATCACATTTCAAATAATTAAAAAATGTATAAATTCATTAATCATAATGTAATTACTAAAATGATTATTTATAGATATTCCATGTGGTTGATATTTCATTTCAACTTTTTGACACATTCTTTTATTGACCATAGGTAACCATAAAAGTGATTTTGTAATTACATCCTTCATTTAAAATATCTCATTTTTGTGATAAATAAATGCTAATTTATTTCTATTTTCCATTCAATTCCATTAATTATTCAATAATTTCATATGGTGAAATCCAGTGTAACATGTTATTTTGGTTTTGATATAGATATGTTTTGATTTTATTTTATCTTTGAAGTTATACACACCATAATCCTCATTGGTGTTTTACATTGGAAGAATTTTTTGATCATCAAGTTATGGTAGGGGGTCTAAATAGTAAATCTAGGGTTTGGTATTTACTCGGTTAATGATATATTACAATAATGATAATAATTTGTTTTAATATATAATTTAAATAATGGATTGTATTGTCTCTTTGAATCCTTAATTTTCATTTTGATTCTATCCAATCATATGGATACACATTCATTGAGAAGACCATGAATATAATTGATTTTTCTAATATTTGAGTGTTATGTAGTGTGACAGGATACATTGGGTGAATTATTTATAACGAATCCTTAAGTTTTGTCTTACTTAATATTGTTCTGAATTTTTATGAAATTTTAATTTAACTTGTAGTGTAATATTAAATAAAAAAATTTATATCTTATAATTAAAAATTTTGATTTATGATGTGGTATTGTGATATCCATGGTGTATGGGAAACTTTTGTTCCATGATGAAATTATTATATATCAGGAATAGCCCTAGAACATTCATATTTTTATAATATAATAATGATATTAATTTGATTTATCTCAGCACCATGATGTAATTTCAATAATGATCAGGCTCTGAACTGTCCCATGATGTAATGCATATAGGGATTTGAACTAGATCATGTAATGCCAATATGGTTCTAACATGGAATTTTGTTACCATACCATGGTTATATGGTGGTGTCTGGAATGGTTTCAGGTCATTCGTTAAGATATTTTGTGATGTATATGAAGAAGGATATTTTTCCATGGTTATATAGTTGTGTTTTTCATGGTTTATAAAATTATCATAGAAATTATATCACATATATGGAGTATGTTGTAGATATATTTAATTAATTTTTGTATAAATTAATACACATGTTTGTCACATTATTACATACACTTATAATCAATCTTATCAACTATTGAGTTATATTCACACATTTTTGTGTTTTCCTTTCATACCCAATAAGATTACATGGATGTGGGTTTATAAGAGAGAAAATTACCATGTTTTGTATTTTTTCCAATGGGATGGCTAGAAAATGGGGATGGGACTAATATGGGTTCATGATAGGAGAATTTTGAGTCTTTGTTTGAGTCTTCTAGTTTTTATGATTTATGGTTTTTTATATGATATTTTGTTTCATTCTATCACTTCATTACATTATCCCTTTATTAATTATTGGATTAATATGTTGGGGTTTTTCATAGGTTTCTTTTATATCTATAAATTGAATTTATTTTTTATAGGGTTCATTTTCTAATATGATGACTCATAAAACTAGGGGGTATAGTATCCCCACTATAAATTTCACGTACCCACTGATGGTCAGCAACCTCTAGAATATAGGTAGATTCACTTGAGGTCTTGTAAAAATAATTATTTTCCATTTAAGAGAGTTCCAGATCACTGGATGTTACTTTTTTATATTCATATTAATAACATTTTTCTCTATTGAATATAATGATGTTATTATTTTATTATGGATAACCAATATTTGACCTAGGATGAAGAAGTAATAAATATGAAATTTGTTAGTTATGACTTATATGAACTCATCATATTGCCTATTTGTATTACGTAATATGATTTATATGAAAAGGATTTCACGGAGGCCATGACATATTTAATATAATGACGGATATTGGTTAGATGTTTGTGTCAATCATCACTGAACTATAGTACTCAAAAGGGGTTTGGAAGAGATTATATGATGTTCTCATTTATTTGATATGGAGGGTAACCCTTAAAATTAATTATAGTATTAAATATATATAATTAAAATTTCATATTCATATTAAAAAATAATTATTTAAATATTTATATTTGGATTTTTTAATTCAGTTGATAAAATAAAATTTTTGAATGATTTGTTGTTATTTTGAACGTTTTCATTATTATAACTACCTATTAACACATTTGATCATTATAAACATATCAATCATTTTTTAGCACATAAGAGTCATGAAATTTAAAATTAAATAGCAAGTGTCCAGATTCTAGAAATCAAGTGATATTATAGATCACATATAAAAATCATGGAAAAATATAATAATTTATTAATTTTAAATCACAAGTAATCGATTCATCTTGTTGTATTCAATTAATTTTATTTTCACACTTTATCACATTTTCTGACTTTGATGATGTTAAAATAGGGTCATAATTTAAATATAATTTATTAAGAATATCGTATTTTTTTTATTTTTCAATAAAATTCAAAAAACACAATAATTAAATGATTTTTTAAATAATTTATTTATTTTTTTATTTATATGACGAATGATTTCATTGGCTTTTCATAGTCGCATAAGATAATGAGTCTATAATTTAAATTTGAATATAACATAACATGATAAAAATAGTTCATTCATATTTTAATTAATCCTTTAAAATAGAACCTCACCATCAGGTACTCTGATGAAAAAAAATTATTTCTTTTTAAATAGAGTGGTATTTTATTTTCATTCAACACATAAATATTATAATTGTCATTATCATAGTATAATGAAATGAAAATTAAAAATCGTAAAACCATGTATCTTTATTGCAGAATAACACCATAATAATTAAATAAATACATTTTTATTGACATATATAGGCCTAATATAACAATTTTGTTTCGGGTTTTACTATATTACCCCTACCGAGTGGACAAATTATTACTATTAGAACTATTGAAAATTTTCAAAAAAATAATGGAAAATTTTACTAAATTTGAAATTTAAATATATAAAATATGTAATTATTTTTTTATGATAAAATTTTTATATGTGGTGAAAATTAAATTTAACATCAAATCCAAAAAATGATTTTTTTATAAAAAATATTTCTATTTACAAAAAATGAAAATATATAAAAAAATAATAATGTCCATTTTGATGCTCCTAATTATGTTATATAAAAATAAAGTATACTTATGTTACTTTATGATGAAATTTAAAACATATTAGTACATTTAAATTACATTATTTAGTGTATACAAATGAATGCTATAAAAATATGAATGCATCACTTTCAAAAAAAATAATATTTTTCTATAATCCACAATAATAAAATATAATGTATCATTGGATTTTTTTAAAAAAATAATCATTTCTTTATCAATGAAGAATTTATAATTTAGATGTTATGTATTTTTATGAAAACTATATTATACATGGATATTAATATGGTAAGAATAAAACTGTTTCATTTTATGGTGAAAAGGTGGGTTATTATATTATAATAAATATAATTTAATAACAAATATTTCATGAATATTATTAAGGAAATATATTTATATACAAATATCTTGTGGTTTCATTGTTTCTCACTTTTATAAATTACGTCCACTAAATTTTATTGAATTCGTTATCAAGTGCGGGTATTATCTATTTGTCTCAATTTTTGAATACCATGTTGCTTCGTCAATCATATGGTAGTCCTATGAAACCATAATATTATGAATCCTAATATTTAGGAACACCTTCCCACTAAAATAAAAAACAAAAATAGTTATTTATCATAAAAATTACAAACCTCAAAATATAATATAGTTGGCCCAAAATAATGAGATGCATCTGAATAATATTTCCTTAATAATGAATCATGAAACCCATTATATATTTTCGATAAAACTTGGGTGATGTCCACGTGGACTAAAATTAATAAAAAATTATCCAAAAAAATTTATGCACTGATTATATATATCATTATCATTTACATTTTCTAACAAAAATATTACCCTTTTTAATTAAAATACTTTTTCAGAAACATTATCACCAAACACAAATTAATCATCATTTATCCATATATTAATATAAGTATTTTGTATTATAAATTATTATATGATATTAATTTTAATAATAATTATCTTTTTATCCATGTCTTTTACCAACTAAAGTAACAACTACATCCCTCCACATACTTTATCCTAATTATCTAGTGTCTGACACAACATTCCATATAATGACACACATGGTTTCATCTATTCTGAGAATGAAACCACTAATAAAATTAAAATTCAATTAATGATATATGTTAATCCGGAATTCACTATTAATACTTTCAATAAGGTCAGGTCTCATCATATATCTTATTAATCATTCGATCTTTTTATCCATCAAGTAAATGATGAAATGTTTTATTTATAATTATTTTTGGACCCAATGACATTTGAAAACAATTATGAAAATAATATTTATACTAGGGATTGTGGTTAGATAATATAGGGGTGAAAACTATATAACTTTATTTTCCCCTTCCTATACAAATTGTAAATATTACATAAATTCTTCATATCTCAAATTGGAAGGAAATGTGAAATTTTAGTCAATTAATATATAATAACCCAAATCTCATTTATCATTTTGATTTAATTGTAAATACTACATCTAAATCTATCGATTTTTTACCTATTTTCAACTCTTTTACTATAAAATGATTATGTACACTTTTATGTAAAGATTATTCAGGATTGGATTGATGAAATGTAAAGTAATTTCATTAAAACTCATCCATTTCATTCTTCTTTCCATTCCACCATTAAAACATCAATATTTATTTGTGCATAATAGTAATATCAAGATGAAAATTAAATTAGTTTTATGACCTTAACTCAATAAATCAATTCTCAATCATGATTTACGAGGAATTAAAAACAATTTTACAAATCTGAATGCATCATCCATGATAATGTAAAATTCTCTTATCTTATTTTCATTACTAGTTCCCCCATTACTTGTAAATAATGATCTTCCTTATTACCTTAATTATTTTTCATTGTAATAAATACAACACTTAATCCTAAAACAATAATTATATTGTTAACATATGAAATATTCCTTGAAAATAATTTATAAAATAATTTACATTAGTATCATTCCCCAAATGATTCAGGTTTTATGATGATTTATCATTTAAAATAAAATTATCAACAATATTTTTGAATTATTCTAGATGTTAATGAATCATTGAATCATAATACAATATTATATCAGGTAAAAAATTCCTCATATCCAACTAATTTTGAGCTAATATATAACTAATAATTTTATAATATTTATATATTTTACACTGAGCACAGTATTTTAGATGTCTACAAACTATTAATGAAAAATAGAACAATTTACAATTCCAAAATGTGTAGGATAATTTATCTCATGATGTTTCTATTAATGTTTTTAAAAACTTATCAAACCATTTTGAATTATAACACATAGATTTCACAAAAAAATACATTAATATATCTATGTAAAACACTATTAATTGCGCGATAATCTAAAATTCTACCATTAAAATGTATAATTTTTAGTTTGGGAAACGATTCATCACAATCTTTCATCCAGATGAATTTAAATACATTCGTAATTAACATTTTTTGTAGTTTAGATCACAATTATGAATATTTAAAAAATATTTTATATTATCCCACTACTGAAATAGAAAAAAATACTTGTTACATTTGTTTGAATTATATATTCTTAAACCACATAAGACTTAAAATTGTCAATAGTTATTCCATTACAATAATAAATATACTCGAAAAAAATCTACTTCATCCAAAATTCACATTTACTAGTATATCCATATAATTAATTTAAATATAATGATTTCAATAAAATACATAGAAAATTTTCAATATTCATGTTAACTGAACAATATACAATTAAATAACCAAAAAGAACATCCATATTCAAATATAAATATTCAATGAAAAATCTTTTCAGCTGACCCCTAAATGAAAATAAATAATTAAAAATCAAAACATTCATTATCACAAACTCATAATGAATATATCTAGTAAAAAAATTCATATTCCATTTAATTTCCTCCCTCACCATCAATTTATGGAACCCTATCCTCATATCAAAATTAATAAAATTATTCTTCTTGGATTTATTTAAACTAATCATTGATATGTAGAAAAAGATATCTATTTATAAAAGATGTATTATTCAAGACTATACAGTCAATGAAAATCGTTATTGAACCATCAATAATTTTTGACTAAATAAAAAAGGGGGATGTAATGGTGATATACTGGGATGAATGATATTATTACCAATAAACTATACTTACTACTTTTTAATTCCAATATTTCTATATGATATATTTGATAATGTGGTTTTGCAATATTATTAGTGAAATGAAATAATTTAAAAGTCAATTCATCCCATTGAAAAATAATAATAATAAAATGATCGATAAATACATCAATATATTATTTTAAATCCATAAAATCTATAATATATCGAATTTTGTTTTTTAATATCATTTTCAAGGTAACCATCACGATTTTCATTAATCAACTTCACATCTTCCATATAATTTATTAAATTTTAAAATATGTGATGATATTTTTATTATAATAGAATTGTTTGTTATAATGATTATATAATATCAAATCAATAACCTATATAATATCAAACCATATTACGGATTGTTAAAAAATATTTAGAATAAAATAATTAAAATTTTAAATAATATAAAGATTTTTTATATATCATGATTACAGAATTAATTTCACATGGAGTTTTAAAATAATTTTATAGTAAATTCATTAAATACTATTCCCACATTAAAATAAAATTTATAAAAAATGAATATTTAGACCTATATCAAAATGTAACACTAAAATAATTTAATTAATCATGTAATGCACCACTAGCTATATCAAAAGTCATCCCAATCATCCACTGTTTTAGAAAAAAATGAATTTTACACCATTTTTATCATTTGTTTTAGATGATTTCCACTGGGAATAAATACCTTAATATACACATAAACCTAATTCCCAAAGGAATTTTAATTAAAAAAAATGACCATTATATTTCTATATGATAACCCATACATCAAATGATCTAGACTATTTTCATTATAGTCAAAATTTATATTACCTTAATTACAGCTTTACTAACATGTTTATAATCATTTAAAATGTTCCCAAAAATGTATCATTCAATGCATAAAACATGATGGTATGATACCAATATATTTATTTTTTTTCCCACTTTTTTTATTTTTTTATATATTAACTATTATATACACTTATCATCCGGAGGATCATAAGTTAAAAAAACATCATTTCAAATTTCAAAACATTATAATACAAATGAAAATTAATATTAATTTCATTTGATGAATGATATGTATTCAAAAATGGTTTCAGTCATGGTAGAAACATTTAATGTCACATAAATTTCTAAAATATAATTAGAGGTATATGTATAAATATGTATGCTTGTATTCACAGAAGGATACTGAATCCTGATAATTTTTCATCAATTCCATGAATTTTTGTCAACATGTTGTCCAATATTCTGATGGAAATGCATCTTATAATTAATTTATAATGATTCTTCCCACTATATTTCATTAATATCATCTCTTAGTGTTATTATTAAACAAATACCACCATCATTTTTATAGATATCAACATGATAAATTTAATTTGTAGAATATTGATGTTATGAATTTCTAATTATACTAGGTTTAATTTCCAGATAATTGATCAAACAAATTAAAACCACTAGATCATATATTCTACCAATATCAATACGTATCTTTTAATAAGATTCTCAAATATTGACATGTTCATATGTAGTCAATCTTTTTTACCTAAAGATGTTCCAAACAATTAGAAAATTTATAAACAAAGACATCACTATAAATACTACTCAGTTCCAATTCCTTAAATTCTAGGCTATTATTTTTGAAGGATAATGTCCTCTTGATTCCATATTACTCACGATTCCCTAATTATATTGTTGAAAAACATTCTATATAAACATATATTATATGAAGAGACATTTTAATCATCAAAATATAAATAATCACAATATAACCATTTTTTTAATATCTCATTAGTGTTAAATTAATATAATCCAAACATATTTTGTTATATAATTCTTTATATTTATGACATATATATTGACCCACCATTAAAACAATTCATAATCTAATTTTTAAGAAAATAATTCACATTCGTACCTATTGTGGATTTTTATGCTTTATAGTTTCAATTAATCTGGCCATACCACATAGACAACATCTGATATAATACAGTGATGACATATCCAGTAAATACCCAATTTTACTACAATATATATATTTTATAGTTTTACTCATTTTCATTACCTAATTAATGACTAAAACTTTTACCATTTTATAATTATTGTTTGTATACATCAATAAACATTATGGGGAACCTTTTAAAATAGAAGGTTATAAAAAAAGAATCTCAAAAATGGATATAAATATATAAAATCTATAGGTCTGGTAAAAAAACTAAAACAAAATATTTTTACCTTTTATTAATTATTCTTTGAGAATATAAAAGTTTTTATATAAACATGGAATAATATTACACTAATATAAATCATTTAAATCCCCTAGAATGGAAATAGAAACCCTTGTAGGAATTATAAAAAATTATATACATTTCTTATTATCAATATGGATTGAAATTATAGTAACCTAGTAAATTCAACAGAAGAAATCTCACTAGTTAACTCCATCGTTCCTTGTATTGATGAAAAGGAACATTTCCCAATTCATTGGTTGTGCAATATTAGACACAGTAGTCATCAAAGATATATTAAGATGAACTATAAAATATGTTGTATCATGATCACAGTTCATCAATTATAATGTTGACATACCATATCATGAATTTATAATTTTCATGTTTTTCCTAATTAATCATAAATCCCTTAAAATAAATTTTGAAACCCTAAGAATATAGACCAAATTACCTATAAAAAATATCTAAACATTAATTTCATTAAAAATATATTTTAAATTATTAAATTTAAAATTAATGGAGAGTTGATTCTATTTTTAAAATAAACATAGATTGTTTTAATGTAATATTTAGATCATTGGTTTCTCATTGTGATATAAAATTTGGTTCATCCAAAAAATTATTGAACATTGATTCCATTAACACCATTCACAACCCATAATATTTCTATAAATAAAATAAGTATTCATTTATAAAACATTTATATAAAAGCAATGGACTTTGAACATTTTTTTATTTACAATAATGATTATATATTAACTTTTGAAAATTTATTTAATGATCATATATTAGGATTAAAATTATAAATAAATAATATAAAAATTTAAAATAATGTTATAAATAAGAATCCAAATCCTTAAATTTCATCTAGCATCCATCCCTATATAAAACCTAAATAAAAAAATTTATTATTTAAATACATTATTAAAATGATTTTTCATGTTCATTAAATTGACAAATAAATTATTTAATTTATATAATCTTTTATAGATTTTAGGTTTAGACTAAGAAATACATATGTAGATTTATATTCATCAATGGTCCTATATTATATCATATCTAAAATATAAAAAATTAAAAAAAACATTATAATTAAAATTATTTATATAAAATAGTACATCATCCTTGAATTTTGTACATGAAAAATGAGTCACATCTCATTTTGGGGGTAATTTTCCCCCAGTATACATGAAGTCCATTATAATTTTTCAATGTATAGAATGGTGTGTCCAGAACCAACTTGGGTAACCTAGTAACCCAATAACCAAGATGACATTGACATAGACTAATGGGCCTTCTTGATCCACACAGGTCAGTGACTATCACCTAACATCATACAAATGGAAATTTGGAATGACTTTTCCACAAATATTACAGAAGACAAAGAAACAAGATAGTCTACATATAAAAAGAAACTCCATTGTGATTAATGTACCAGAATTCATACAAGAATTAATTCACGATGTACTTCAACTAATGTACCATAAGAGGGAAAACCACACATATCTCAATGCAGACGTAAATAACCATGAACAATGTTCAATAGTTAGATCTACCATCATGATATATTTTACCCATTATCAAACCAATAAGGTGACAAAATAATAACCCTAAAATCCATAATTAATTTGTGATCTAAATACCATTAAGAATGCAAAAAAATATTCCATAACAAGATACCAATATCTAAATAAACCAGAATGTTGTTTAATTTTTAAAACAAATAGTTTTGGTATATCAAGGTCATATTTAGTCAAATGATCCTTTACAATTTTTAAGATGGAAATACATTAAAAATTCATTCTTCGAGATTAAAATGATGCAAAAACATTGAAAATGGTGGAATTTTCCTTTCACCAAATTATAATTGACAGAGAATTTACTATTCAAAATAATGGCTTAAATAAACACATTTATATAAAACAGTCTATATAAATATACATTTCCAATAAAATTCTATAAAATAATTAAATATTTACAATTGAAATAAAAATTAATTTAGAAACATGGTCGTGATCCTAATAAGATACAAACATTCTAGTCTATAAGGATTCCACACTCATAGTGAATATATATATATATATTCCCCTTGGACCATAGTCCAATGATGACTCATCACTATAGACTAATGAATGTGATGTGTTGATATTTTGTCTTAGAGAATTCTAAGATGTAAATATAAATCTATATAACTGAATAACTACCTATGTAATACATGTTCTTAATTAAAAATATGCTGATATATTTATTTCCAAACTACTTAAGATACAATTAATCCCATTATCAATTTCAAATATTCTAAATTCCCCTATAAAAATAAAAATGACTTTATAATAAAATACATTCCATTTCACCATGATAAATATATAATATTTCAATAATTTCATTTTTAATAAATTTTTAATAAATACGGATTTGAAAGAAATTTAGTTAATTCCAAAATTTAATATGTAAATTTAATGCATCAATTCAAATTTCTGTAAAATCCCCTAAATTTAAGAACAAAACCCCAACTCATTGGAATTGTGTTGATTCAGTATTTTCAATAAAATTCATTTCACAATTTAAATTAAATATTAATTTTTTTTTATTTCCATAACCACACCACAATTGATTGCAATTGGAGCTTTTCTAATGTCATACCAAAAACACATTTCAAGACCTAAATCCAATGAAATTGGTTTTCACATAACAAACTAGTTGAGATCCATTTTAATGAACATACAATTTAATGTAAATAATAATTCATTTTAATATAAATTTCGAATCATGATGGAACAACAAACATTATTAGCACAGAAATAGGATGTCTGTGACATAGCCCCAGCCAAAATAATGTCACAAAATATCTAAGATCCCAAAAAAGCAAAATGATATGATAAAATGGAGTTTAGATTAATATATTCCATAGGATATATGAAACCATAATGAGTAAAATATAATATGATAGAGATATGGAGAGTACACATACACATAATGTTACCCTGAAACCAATATAATGACTTATTGGTGATCAAAACCACCTAGATGGGTATGGGGGACCCAAAGTGGTATGAGAAAGCATATATGCCTAAAAGGATGATGTTATAGATATGAAGAATAATTTCTTCATCCATTATTCCAATTTAAAAAAAATATCATGGTTTTACATAGTTTGTAACACAGTTAAACATATTGTAATTGAAAAAATATCATATCTGTAAAAAACCCATTACCATTTTTAGAAAACATATTATTTTTATATTGGGATTTACAAGACATGAATCCATATTATACTAAGTGTAAATATTTATCATCATATATAATATACTGGTTAAATATGAGAATCCAAAAAATATGTAATTTTCCCATCATTATTATCATTTAAATTTCTTATGGGCCCTTATCCAAAAATGATAAATGAAAAACATGACATGGTTAAAGATGTACCTGATTGGTCATTAATGGGATGATGCGACCTCACCCCAATAAAAAAAATTTATCCCCAAAAATCCTAAAAAGAATAACACATGTAAAAAATATGATCCCACTTCTTTCTCATTAGTTCATCAAATTACCTCATCTCATGATATTATTAACTCTATTTCCACAATAGTCCAACAAAAATTTTCGTCTTCCCATTATGTTCCCTGGTTTCAAAATCAACTATCCTAGTAGATCTTTTAATAATATCAAATTTTAATCTCAAGAAAAAACCAACTCAAAAAGTGATATGGATTAGAAAAAGACTTCAATGGATGAGATATAAGGAAAAAATTAATTTTCATCATTAGGTATAGTGGATGTTCTATACAATAATAAACCATATGTACATACTCAACATCCTTAAAAGGTCCTAAAAACAATGATTATGTTTGAATTTTATTCAAATCCATTGATTACCCAACAATTAATAAGCTATCATGAACACCCCCAAATAAATTGTTAATTATAGTGGTTTATAGAGACAATAAACATAATATTAATAATGGCTATGTGTAATTAGAATTATTTGATGAATCAACAAAAAAAATTCGTCGCCTCATACACAATGCTTAGTGAAACCATGAAACATTCCCCAACCAATGAAAAACCAAATAATTATCTTCATGGTCTACCATAAAAGGCCTATAAAGTTGAAATTATGATAATGTAATGATAACAATTATTATAAGATAACAAATCTAGTCCCAAATGGTCATCTCAAGCCCAAAAAAAAGTAGAGAACACAAGCATGAAGAATATTCTTAATAATATTTATATCTATTTCTTTCTGGATATCCGACTATGGATGGTATGCCATACTCAAATGGATGAGAGATTTTAGTTCCTCCTGATGGCCTCTCAAACAATGGGATATAAACCGATTATTCCTAATATAGACTATAGAAAATGGAACTCTATCCAACTGAACAATCTCTTTCATATAGAGATTAACCAATTCCTAAAATTTGCCTATAACTTGAATGGGTATAAAATTTAGCTGAATTGGTCCCCCAATTGATAAAAAACCATATCTATTTATTCATTATCTAGGTACATAGAATCTCAAAAATAACAATTATTAAGATCTCATCCCACCACTTTGTATAAATTGGAAGTGACTGAACCAAAACCGAAGTTTTATTGTGATCGACCTTAACCTATTAGCATGTATACCAACATGAGACAAACTTGAAAATTTCTTATCTCATAACAGGACACCATTAGTATATTTTCATATCATATAACATCAAGTTAGTTCATGGGTGAATTAATCATTTGGAATTATAGTAATCTCCCATAACAACATTTATTACCGCTAACAAAACAACAATTTGATTCTGATGGAATAGAGTAAAATATTTTGATAATGGAAAATGAGAAACTATCAGCCCACCATAAATAGAGTCTATAATACTACTGAACTCATGATCATGCTACTAATGCTAAAGGATAATCTTGGGATGAGAAGATGTCAACTAAGAACAAGCCATGTAATCTGTATCCCCTGATTCATGGACTTAAATAAGAAACTGTGAAAAGAGATCCGTTTAGTTATCATATTATGAAGATTCATTCATGTATTGGGTCAGTATATTCCCATTTAAAGAATTTTCAATGACATTCCCCTTCCATGGGTTATATGAAATTTCAATATCGAAGGAATATTGTTACTCTACCCAACATATCTCGTGGAGATTCAGATCTTTTTGAGATATGACATTATTTAATAACTTGTGGTATGAAAATTGGGAATTTCATTATCTATAATGTTATTTATCCCATCTCTTAATTTTTTTAATCACAAATATAAGTTCAAGATCATGGGTCAAATTGTTTTATTTATTTGGCCTATTCTACCGGGATCTATAGGAAATGATATGATTACTTTGAATATTAATGAAAACCAAGACATAACTAGATACATCAAAGAAGACCACATAGCCATGTGTGACCACTTAAAGATTAAATAAAGGATTAGTAGTAAAATGATGTTTCCTCTCAATAATATAATTTTGACATCATTCATCCCATGAATTATTTACTCCCATTCGAGTTAGTGAATTCATTAGAGAAGTCAAATTTGTGATGTCCATAAAATACCAATGATAATAACAACATATCACCAAGAAAATTGTTATTTTGATAACATTTTTTGGTTTTTCCCATGATGATATGAAATTTAATTTTTCAAGATCAACTAAATTACTATGTTATGACACCACTTATCCAAATAATTTAACCTATTGAATATATATGTTTCAATAAGAATTCATGGTATCATTTATGTGATTTCTCATAAAAAATAGAAACCTTATCAAATGATATACAAGGTACTCTTTGGATTTAGTGTAAAAATGATTTAATTTATGAATAATACCAAAATGGTGTCCAAAAACTTTGTGGAAATTCGGTTAATTAATTCCATAAAAACAATAGGATATTTATTTAAACCAAAGGGTACAACAAGTTACTCATAATGAAAAGGCATACTCTGAAAGGTTGTTTTCTAAAATCCAGATTATATTATTCAAAAATGATGGTAACCAGAGTGATGATCAATATTAGAAAGCCACTTTTCCCATTTCGACATATCAAACAGATCATAAATCCATGGAAACAGATATTTTTCTTTACGGTAACTCAATTTATGTTTTGTTAATCAACACATAGGGGACATGAACATCATTTTTCTAATTAATGAGTAATAGTTCATCTTAAAGAGACATAATCAAGAATATAAATCCTTTCACTATAGGAACATAAAACTTGGACATCATCTATTTCAGTTCAGTTGGTTCCATTTGGTAAGGGGAAATTGAAAATGGTAGAGTACCAGGAATAATTTAAATGGTAAACATGAACTTTTTTGCTAATGAAAAACTATATAATTCAAAAGGAAACACATCTAGAAACAAAATGAAAACTAGAGAGAGTTTACTACTCAATGATTCCCACTCCCGATCAAAATCAAACACTGATATTACATTCTATAAATCTAGATAAAATGTTTTGGTTCTGAAGGACCATGGATCACATTATTCTAAAATGAAATGAGACTCACTAATTCCCCTAGTAACCTAGAACTACCAAAGACAACAATCTATTTTTGATTAATAGAAAATTAGACAATTTAAATCTAAAATTACATCAAGAGTATTCATGTCATGAATTATAAATATCCATGAAACATTGACACCTAATAGAGAAAATAAACATAAGGTACTATAGAGATCTTATTCTCTCTTCATTTCCAGAGGTGTAATGATATCCATTGCATATGAAAAATAGATCTAATTATATTAAGAATATTAAATATGTATTTTTACATAAATGAATGATATGAACCAGTATCAAATAGAGAGATCACCAATGATGAAGCTATAGTAATTGTACCTCTCAGAGTCATTGGACTTGTGTCTGCTTCCTCTAGGGAATATTCGATTTTTAAAATTAGATTCGTTCAATAATCATATGAATGATACCCTAGTATACATTAAGGATATTATTTCCCTGTATTTTTAAGAGTATATAATGATCTCATTCCACATCATATAGTATAATATATAAGGAAGAGTCTCTATAAGTTTTCTGAGCATCCACACATTCTATAATTTATGGGTGCCTCATTTCAAATTCTTTTTGAATTTATTTGATTTAAATACTAGATGAAAATCAATGAAAATTACCCTCGTGAAGTATAGGGTCTATATTTACTGTGTCATCGATAATTTCCTTGAGAATCATCACAGTTTCTTTTTCCTATTAAGGAACTCTTGCAACCAGTGGGAGAGAATGAAACTCCCGATTACACAGACATGGTAGACCAGTCCATGTCGACCAACTATGATCTATATAGTACATCCAAGAATGAAGATACCTCCATTGTGAAAAACTGAGAATGAATATCTGGATTAATTCCCTTATCAAACCTTAGGTTCCTCACCTTCTCATTTTATATAATCTCATGTGTGAAATTCATTATCTAAATAAAATTTTTTTCTTACACATTCATAGTTTTTAGACTATTTGATATTTAAAAACGATGTCACCTTTCTAATAGAATCAAACCTAAATAGATAAGTATATTGAAATTAATGATGAAGAACATCTACCCTAATCTGATTGGAATCATCAAGATTTCCATAGTGTTTAACCATCTCCAGTTTGGTTATTCCATCATGAATGGGGCACACTTCACATTGTATTCATTGGTTGTTTACATGAACGAAAAAAATATCTCCATCGGGATCAACCATTAGATGGACTCTTGAGAATAAGTAAATCCTTTGAGTGGTGTTGTTTTTAGGTGATGGAACTCCTTTGATCAAATCATGAGAAAATCCCTCTTATGTTCTAACATTAGAGCCTGAAAGGGAACTGGTGGTGGTGGATGACCCAGAACATAGACAACGCACACAATCAAATCAACTTAATTCTAATCTAATACATGATTTTGTCACTGAGTATCAACAACATACTCCTCCGCGGTTCAAATCACACTTCATTTAAAATGATTGATGTTACTCAATGTCAACAAAAAATTGGACGACATCATATTACACAAAAATTGAGAAATAAGGGAGATTGATCAAAAAAAATATAATAAAGATGATTTGTATATCACTATATCCAACCAAAGTGGGAAAAATAGTAGAATTAATAATGAAGTCATATTTACTTTACCAACCCTAGAGATATAATGTTTATTTCAATTATATATATCTATTAACTTAGTCGCAACTTCCTACGAAGTCCTGTCATGATTTAACAACTTCATACTCACTTCAAGACAAAATCTCAACCAAGATCTTTGATACATCTTTGAACAAACCAAATCAGAAACCCTTCTAACCCAATACCAGAAAAACAAAAACATATCCAAGAGAATTTTGTTATCCCCATGGGTTGCATACTAGCCCCTAGAACAACATAAACAGAATATGGGAACATGTTTTCCACAAAAATCGTATAATTAAGAGAAACAAGAATGTATGAATATTCAATGAAAATAAACTGGGATTAATTTACATTAATTAAATAAAAAATTATTCCCTAGGGTACTGTAACCAATGTACCAAAATAAGAATAATATCATATGTCCCAACTCAGATTAAAATTACCATGTCCAAGGATTAACAGCTAGATCCACATCTAAAAGATCATTTACTATTTCTCAAACATGGAATAACACAATATTTAAATATCTAAAGAAACATGTACTTTGTAAAAAATCCAAGTAGGATTTCACCATTGGATTCCAAAAAATTATTTTAATGACAAAATAACTAGGAATACAATTTACAATTAAAAAAATTTAATATTGAATACCCAGAGAATATTGAAACAAATAATTCATTATGATTTAATTGATTTAAATAATTTTTAAATTCATGCTTCAAATTTTAAATTATGTCAATACATTCCAAAAGATATAATATTCATTTAACTAAAGGGATCTGTATAAAAATGTTAGTTTTCACAATAAAGGATTAAATAAACACTTTTATATAAAATTATTTCTATAAATTTTCCTGCAATGTAGAATACTATAAAATAATGGAACATATATATATTTGAGATAAAAACAAGAGATAATAATTTATTTTACCTTGTAACATGTGAAAATTGTTGTCTAAAAGGATCCAGCGCTCATAGTGAATGGAAAATATGTAAAAACAGCTCTTTGAACACATGCCAATGTGGACTCATCACATTCACTCAAGGTTTGTGATGGGATGATATGATATTTTATAAACTTTTAGGTCATATACATCCATCCTCATAAATAACTATCTACATAAATTAGTCATTTATCAAGTATTGAGCAATGATGGAAAATTTATTTCAATACTACTTTAAATATAATTAATTTCATTCACAATTTCAAATATGATAATTATACCTTTAAAAACATTACAGGTTCTTAATAAAAAAAATTGTATTTTCACTGTGATAAATCCAAAAGGTTTCATTAAAAACATTTTAAAACCATTTTTCATAAATAAGTACTTCAAATGAATTCCTTTAATACCATAATAAAATCTAACAAATAAATTCATCAATTTATTTTGAAAATAATTCCAGTCAATTTCCTAAGAAACACTTAAATCAATTGATTTTTTTTTTCAAATTTTAAATCAAATTAATTTCAAAATTTAAATTAAACAATTTAATCTTTCAAAATTTCAATAACTACAATACAATTCACTATTATTACTTTTTTTCAAATTTCACATAAAAAATCTAATTCAAAATCCCAAACCAAAGGACTTGGTCTTTCTCCAACAAACAAATTGAATTACATTTCAAGAAAGGTCAAAAAAATTAAAATTAACCAAATAATAGATATTTAACCGAAATTTATGGCTTAATATAATTTGGTCATCATGATGGAAACACCTACCTTTTTATCATAGAAACACAAAGCTGTCGATGTACCTACAAAAAATGAAGGTGCAGGTTATGTAAGAACACAAACTAGAAACTATATTTGACATCATAGAGTTTAGTTATATCAATTATCAGAAGATATATCAATACTCATGGAGTAAAATGTAAATTTATAGATATATGATGAGAATACATAACCAGTTATTTATTCAGCTACTTCAACAATGTCCAAATTTTGAATGAGAACACAGGGAAGGGTTTGACGCCTCCAAATTTTTCTAAGAATGCCTCTAGGGTCGACATGGAGATATTATAGAGATGATAAATAATATTTCATTTTATTATTACTATATGAAAATAATTCATACTATTTTACATGGCATGTAACCCAGTTATAGATCTTGTAACTGAAAAAGTTTCATATCTGCCGAAAAACCAATCGCTTTTTCCTTATAAAAAATTATTTCAATTTTTGGATTTACACAATGTGTAACCATATTAAAAAGAATGTAAATATTAGTAGGATTTTTAAATTACCTTGTAAAAATGTGAATGCCACAAATTTGTGACTTCTCTATTATAGGTATCCTCCCAAATTATTTATGGCCTTTTTTAGAAAACAAAAGAGGAAAATATTGACAACATTGATGGATTAATTGAAAGATCAGTAATGGATTGTTACATGGTGATAAAATATATCCTATATAATTTTTAATGTTTGAAAATTTTTTCATGAATATAATCCATATATTTTTTAAATATTAAATAAAAACCATTATTATGAGGTGATGATTAAAAACAAAGAAGATCAATTCATGGTGGTTTTAGACGACATGTATCCAAGACTGTGGAATTGCATTCCCATATGATGGAGGAGGATATTAAAAATATTTTTACATAAATATAATAATATATCTACCAATTTTATATACTAATATTAATATCTCATCATGTTTTATTATTTTTTGATGGATTGATATTTTAAAATAAAATTTAAATAGTGATTTGGAACATATAAATTCTTATCAGATAATTACATTGGCTTACGCCATACACCATATAGGTTTATTCTTTTTTGAGACTAGGATATCTCATATGCATGGAGAGATTATGGGGGTATATTTAATTTTTTATTGGTTGAAATATAATTCTAAAAATGTGTGAGTAATAAATAAAAAGAGTTTTTATTTTATATGTGAAAAAGGAAAACCTTGGCATTACTTAATGTATTAAATTAAAATAAATTTATATTTATTATTATGTAGAAAAATATTGACACAATAAATTAATAAGATGAAAAATATTCTAAATAAAATCAATCATCGAAATTATAACACGATTATGTGAATTTCATCATCCATATATTTTTTTTAATGAACCAGTATCCCTTTTGATGATTACTAGGATATGAAAATATTTTACTATTTAAGTTTCAATAAAGAAAATATAAAAGTAAAAAGATCCATGATGTTGTAAATACTGGGTATATTGGAAAATATCCCATTATATTTTATAATTATTACATTTTTATGAAATCAAAATCATTAAAAAAATATTATTACACCTATTATGCCATTATATTATTTTTCTGGAATATTAATATAGAATGAGAATAATGACTTATATATAGAAATAGAATTCAAATATATAATATTTAAACTTCACTAGTATATAATATAAATCTAAATAATTCTTACAAAATTAATATTCATATGTTTTTTTTCGAATATAATGTTTTTATAATCACATTGTTGGATTCCCAATTACATCAACTGGCCATATTCACCCATTTCACAACATCCAAAAGTAGCTATTCAACCCTTCTAAATAAAAAACAATATTTGGAAACAAATTATATAATTCATAAAATATCAATTCATAAATTAAAAGAAATTTTTTTATCCATATAAAACAATATAAGATATATTAAAAAAGATAATGTCATTTTTTTATGATCCACATTAAATCATATAAATTTCAATATCAATTAAGGGTATATTAAATTTAAAAATATGATCAAAATATTAATATAATAGAATTAAATTTGTTAAATAATGTAATTATAATGGATTGGTGGATTTAGTGACCATATATTACAATTGTTTCCACGAATAGTCAATTTTACCATAACATAGGTGAGAAATATTTTGTATGATTACTATTAATTTTGAAAAAATATATACATATTTTAAATAATTTGGAATCATTATTATAAACATGGAATATCTATTTTAAACCCAATATCTATACGTGGTTGATATAGATATTAAAATTAATGTGTACTATTTAATGATAAATAATTTTTTGAAGAAATTTTTTTCAACACAAAAAAATGAACATATAAAAAACATATTGTAAAATATGATACATGTGAAATAAATGAGAAACTTTATAAATAATGGTGTATTATATTACATTCAACTAAAATAAAAAAACTTAATATTTCCTATTGATTAAACTATTTAATGAAAATAAATGTTATTCATAATATAATTGGTATTGTTCACGGTAAATATAAAAATAAATCTTTATAGAAAAGTATATAAAATTTGTTCTGAGATAATTTTAAATTTCAAATTCAAAAATAATATTTCCATAATTTAAAGCAATTAAACTTTGAATATTTATAATTAAAAATATAATAAATGAAACATAATTTGACCAGAATATAAATGTTCCATTTTTGATTTCAATGTAACTAAATATTATTAAAATGAATATTATTATACAAAAATTAATTATTGAATATTACTAAGGCAATAAATTTTTATATTATTACATAGAATATCATTTATTTTCCATGGATCTATTTTTAGGCTCTTATTTTTTATTAAATAAATTATGTATTTTTTATCAACTTGTACATATTGTTAATGCGTTATATACTAATGATATATCCCATTTTAAACATTACATTACAAGTCATCCATGGTCACACTTTATTACCATTCCTTTTCAAATGACAGGAAAAATGTGGATCTAATATATATTCAAGGATGAAAAATTGATTTTCATGTTTTTATTTGGTTTTCATGTTGTTAAATTTAAATTGTATATATATATATAGTCTTTAAATAAATATAAACAGATTGATCCAATATGTTTTAATCCCTTGTATCTTGTATATATGTATCATATTAAAATAAATATATGTGTTACGAGATTCAAGTATTCTACTATTACTATAAAAGGAAAATTAGTGGGACTCCTAAGAATAATATTTTAGAAGACCATATCTATCACATTCATTAATATAATTCCATGAAATTTTTGATAAATTTTACGAAGTTATATCTAATCGATCAATATTAATTATTTTATGAGATAAATATGTCGGTTTAATTTTTTAGATAACCATCCTAATATTATAATGGAAAATAATATATGATCATATAGTGTATTTAATGAATGTTGTTTTATGAATTTCAATAAATTAATTGTTTGGTTTTGATATATCATTTCTATATTGTGGAAACTGACACAGGTAATAAAAAATAAAAAATAATATAAATAGAGACATGTTTTTTCATATCATGATTCCATTATTTTGTATTTTTTATTATACATAAGACATCGTCCTATAATATAAATACTAATCTATGGTTAGATATGTAATGGATCATGTCCTATAATATCACATACCTAACATTGCAAAGTAAATAAATGAAAAATCATAATCTATAAGTATATTATTTAAATGGGTATGAAGATCCATGATTGTCAGATATCAAGAATAATAATGATTATTATGAAATTGAAAGTATGTTGAAAATAAATTTTAATTCAATCTTCTACGAAAAAAATGTTCCAAAACTGAAATGAGATAAAAAGGGAGAAATTTACACTAATTAGAAATGAAGGAAGTGGAATTTGTGGCCATATTTGAGACAGTATTCACATGTTGAAAAATTTATTAATTAGAGTACCTAATTAATTCAATAATCAATATTGTCTAATTCTATGATGGGATTTATTATACCCTCATAGGACACTGATCACACAAAAATTGTAATCATATGATGATATAGTATAATTATACATCAAGTTGGATAATTGATTTTTTTGGACTTTTTACTTGATTGTAAATCAATAATTGATGAGCTCTGTCAAGAACCATGAAAAAAATGTGTAATATAAGAAAAATGTAATATTAGGTATCATAAAATAAAGCATAATGAATAAAACATCATATAAAATTCTAAATGGGAATTAGAGTTTTTAAATGATTAAAAATAAGTCCTTTTAAACATTAATACCTGGGATATAATGAAACTATTTTAATCCAGATATTTAAATGTAAATTGATTTGGAATTATTAATAACAATTCCTTATGAATCATGGGAATCTACAATAGATGTGAAAAGAGTGGAAGGGGATACTTATTATATTAATGGTGGTGATGAGAAAACAGAACCAATAAATACAAATTGTAAAATTTTTATAGATCATGAAAGTGATTGAATGAATACATTAGTGTGTTATATGAATTGTTATTGTGAATTTAATTAGAGAATAATGTTAATTTTTTTGATTCGACTCATTCCTAATTCAGAACCTATTTTAAAAACATCCAACTGACTAGCTATTATGGAATTAGTGGAACTCAAGATACAACATCATGATTTATGTATTATGTTCTCCATTAACACATGTGATCCACCAAGGGGATACCCTATAAATTTTGAAAAAAAATAAGGATTAGTGTCTGTGTTTATGCCTTGATTACTAAGAAATTAATCCCGCTAAAATTATGAAAAAATATAATCTAAAACAGATTATTGTCATAATTATCTAATATGAAAGATATCAGTATTCTAACATTATTGATATTTTTTATCTGTAACATCAATTGCGAGTATGAGTTGAACTTATTCCAATTAAGAAATTTCCCAAATAATATTGATGTCATGACTTCACATTAATTCTCTTACTATTGGGTAAATAACCATTTATTTTTTGGTTCAAATAAACATTTTATTTATACCCAAAACATTGAGAATAATGTGTTATTAAAACATGATTCCAAAATTTTAAAAAAAAACTTCCAAATATACAAGAAATTATATAATATTATCTATAATATATTAAATTATTTTATATTATTTTATAATTAAATGATAAATATAACTCTATACTTTAATATAATAGTAAAAAAATAGTTTACCATTTCTTCCTTATATTAGTAGGTTCTGATTAGTAAATTTTCTGATATTTTCCATTATTATCTAATTCCTTTATTCGGTTTACATTTAAATGTGGTATAATTATATATCCACATGTATGTAAATAAATTATTGGAATATTATGGATGAAATTGGTTAATACAAAAATAATGAACTTACCTTCATGATTTCATGGTTTTATGATATATTGATATTGTACGAACAATATACATAGATATATCGTTTTAAATAATGATTTTATTATCTATTTCAGTAATATAATATCATATTAATGAATTGATTTATACAACCCCAGATTATGACATGGATGCTCATATCTTTTTAATGATTACAATGAGTCCTTGTCTCAAATTTTATTGATATGATAAATATATAGATCAGTTGATATTTTTCTACATCATTTTACCAAACGATCTCCCATTAAATAATGGGGAAGGATCTACTTACCCATACATTTTTATTTCATGATTAACTACCACTGAATGATTAAAAATATGTCAATTGAGGTATTAAGATAGATTTATCATAGATTACTATCAAAAATGGAAATTTAAAAACATATTATATTCTTATATTTAGTGAATTTGAATTTAGGAATCAATATGGAAGGGGATTCTATAGAATAAATAAATTCCAAAACATAATTACTTGAGAAGGTAAAAAATAAAACATCTTGATGAAAAGATATTATAAAATAATACTAAGGACGTAAATTATTTTAACAGGAAAACTAGGTTTAAGAAGTTCATGGACTAATATTTCAAAAGGCTCCATAGGTTTCATCAATACCTGAGTTGAATATGATTTAGTTATTTATTCCCATCACAAAAAAATTTCTATAAACATGATATTTACCTTTATGGGCATAATTTTAACATTAAATTAGGTCGGTAATCTGATGAGTACCATTAATGATAATTTATCAAGAATATTCATTTTTCGATATTTAATTACAATGGTAAAACATATAAATAGAATGAAAACTCTATTTTTTATTATATATAGGTTTGATCATTATACAATGGAAATTGTCATTGGATTTCGAAAAAACCAAAAACATATGATGTAATTTTTGTTATTATTAATCACCTAAAATGGATAAACATTTCTATGACATAAGGTAGGATTTATAATTTACCACCTCCCATGGATTTGTATGAATGATGCTATGAGTTTCAATAGTTCATGTAATGACCCTATGCATTAAGATATATTTATATTCAAATAAATTTAATCACTTAGATTCCATGAAATACACATAAGATTGAGTATAAATAATAAGTAATATTGTATACCATTATATCCTATACATTAATTATTTGGATTCAATAAGTCTAACTAAATTACAAAAATAAACTTATTTAGAAATCCAATAAAAAATTTATTTAATGATTTGAAAATTGGATTTAATTTTCTAAATATTACTAATTAATATTATGTAATAAGTTCATCATAATTATTAGTAAAATTAATTCTGAAAACAACTGAATGCTAATTGTTAATGTTAAGGTTATAATAATGTTTCCATGATTTCATGAACCGTTGTAAAAGTTAATTTTATACCCATATATATTTTTAATTTTTGATCTTTTATTAATATTATAAGTCTTTAGGATCATATAATAAAATATGGATTATTTATTTTTATTATTTAAGGATAAATTTATTGGGTGATTTAGATATGTAGTTAATGTAGTGAACACAAATATTGTTAACATTTGTAACTTTTTGGATAATTGAATTACATTTTTATAAAAAATTTCAATTGTTATAGTGGAGGTTTTAATCAACATTATTTTCCCATAAATAATTTATTTAATAATTTTTTAGTCACATGGGTTGATAATTACTCCCTAATGTGGAATATCCTTTGAGAATTTACAAAAATGTAACACCACCTCAGTAATAAAAGGGAACATTCTACCCCCATATCTACATAGCTAATTTGATTGACTAAAACTAGAAAATATCACTCCCATAAATTGAAATCCTTATTATATTTATTTTTTTCATCCCTAAAGTCCCACCCTAATAACCATTATAATATTTCTATTAGAGTATTTTCTTAGGCAATGAAATTTTCTTCAATAAGCCCTTAAATTTTACATCATCTATTACAGCCTTCATCAATGTAATGATAATTAAACTATATTGACTAAATTGTATAAAATATAATAATATGTATATATGTTTATGTAATAACCAATATCCATATCCACTTCTATATAATTTGAAATGAAATTGACAATCATTGATATAGAATGCATCGACATCATCAAATGATATAACTCGTTTTCCATCACCACATCTCACAATGGGATAACATGATGTATTTAATATATATATATATATATATTAATTAAATATTTATAATTCATGAATTATTATGTAATATCTTACTTATTACCTTTATATCCAATAGAAAATGATATGATCCTTCCTCTGTATGTGTTGTCTACCACTTCTATGATGAAAAGTCGTTCACTTTTCATTTCTGATTTGCATGGATAGTAATAAGGAAGAATATGATGAATATATATTATATATATTATATAATAGTAATTATATAAATCTCAATTGTTATTCACCTTTAATTCATTATATCCTATATAAAAAATGACAAAATGTTCATGTGTATATATGGCATACCGCCTTGATAAAATGTGTGAACTATTTTTTATTTATAAAATTAATGGGCGTCTCAAAAAAAATTATAATTAATATATATGATTTTAAAATCATGATTTGGATTCTGGATATGATTAGAACATGATTAGCCTACATGTACTGAAACTAAAAAACCAAACATTACATGAAATATGTTATAATTGTTTAATAAAAATAGATTTTAACAAGGAATTGATAATAAATTGTTGATAATATATTATAAGATTAATGACCAGTAGTGAAAGGGACTAATAAACAACACCAAAATTCCACCACAAATAGAAAATGGGTTGGTGAATATTGTTGATTAAGAATATCAAAGATATGTGAGGTCTTATCAAAAATTATATGTATTCACGAACCCATGAACAACTCAATGCAACAATGGTAAGATAAAAAAACTAGAATATAAAATAAATTCATACGACTCTCCCAAAAGTGAGAAAAGAATAAGTATTTAATTCTTATAAATAGAAAATCCCATTCCCTCCAAAAACAATAAAATAATAAAACAACCACATAAGGAGGGGATAACTATCAAATGTAGACGCCATAAAGCTCCTTAACCTAGATTTGGTAAAAAAATCACTCAGTATAGCTCCCTATTCATCATTTACCTCGATTCGTCTAGGGTCACAGTCAAAGTTCCTATTTTCAACATAAAACACACCACATGTGGGAAAATCCCATTCAGGCATGACTATATTAATACTTAGTATGTTCCCAAAAAACCCCCCCAAAAAAAGAAACAATCTTAAAAGAAACAATCAACTCAACCTAGTTTGAGGGAACCCAATCGACAGAGAAACTCCATATCAGAAAATTCATGGATGAAAAAAAATATTTTATCTAAGTCTACAAGTGTTGTCAACTAAGACATGTGTAACCACTACAATGTCTCATAGAAAAACACATATATAATAATTATATACTCCGTGTATCATGAGGTTTCATCCTCATATAACGTGAAATAATTCTATATGAGGTAGTAACGATAGCACAAAAGTAGGAAAAATCTCCACGAGCTCTACAATCCAAAATGTCACCCTCCCAAGAGATTCACTTTATCGAGAACCACTTACTATTTATAGCTCTAGTAACTAGCACAAGAGGTCCTATAGAATTTAAAATTCTACATGTAAATGTTTGTAAGAACCCATGTAGAGATGTCTTCTTCTCACCAGTACACATATTCAAGGGAGAACTATAGTTGACCAAGAACCTCATGCATCTTTCCTAATGGGAGAGATAATGGAGGGACCCACAACACACAAATTCCCTGTAGTCGAGTGAGTACTTTCTTCTAACTGACTCTTGAAAACTTTATCACTCCAGTATATAGGGGGCTACAAGATAATATGTCAACACAACACTAAAAAGATACCAAAAATAACATATAAGAAGTGAAGATTCCAACTCCTCATAACATTAATCAATAACCGATGTACAACTGACACCAATTGATAACATGCACCTGATAATAAAAACGTAGTACAACACCACATTTGAGGACCTAGACCCCAGTATGATAGGGTAGTACCACTATACTGGTTCATTTACTAATTGGGACCACAACTAGATAGGAAAAAATAGTATCAATCATAGGATAGCGGACCCTCTCCCTAACATTGTGGTTAAGTACCAAGTCAATATAGTTGACACATATGGTGGAACCGAACACAGGAATGATATGGTATTTCAACTCCAATGATTGAGGACCTTCAGTCAAACATGATGGGGGGTTGGTACCAACTATATCTATACATCAGGTCTGGAAAACCAAATCCCTAATAGGTATGAGGAGTAACAACTCTGCATCCAGAGGTACCACTCCCCATTCTAGCATGGGAGTAACTACTCTATTTTTTCAACATGAATGGTTTGAACACACCCTTCCTCGAACGGGGAGTGTTGTATCAGACAACATGAATGATACAGGAAACTCATACCCTATACTGACATGGAAATAACAACCTAAAAGAACAACCAAAGAGGAATATAACCCACTCCCATGATGGTGGTAGTTCCATATATTCCAAATAAGAGTGGATAGGAGAACATATTCCCTAGTTTCATAGGTGATTATGTGTCCCAACGTCTCCCATTTTGGACCACACCAATCTACAACATTGGTCATTCACTACAGAAGTAATTTTCCCACATATTCAAATGTATAAGAAAACCCAATTTATTATAGGGGAATCACACCCTAATACAATATGGAAGAACCCTTGTAGTGTCCTAAAGTGTCTAGGGGACTATCATCTGATGGTGATATGGAAGGATACAAAATGTGACACTATCTCCCCATCCTCGATAGGGGTGTGTTTTATCTAAATTTTTTTTTACGTATTTTTACATTAATATAATAAAAATATTTTCCTAAAAATTTAAAGGAATAAATTAATAAAAAAATTTAAAAAATAGTTTCAAAATTATATTAGGGTGATTTTTTCGAAATTTTCAAAAAAAAATTATATTTTGAGGAATAATGACACAATCAAAATATTAATTGAAACTTTCAATTCATTTAATATATTCTTAATTATAAATTATATTATTAGGTTTTTAAAATTTTTTTTACTTAAATTTGATATAAATTAATCCAATTTAGTAAAATGTGATCAATTTTGTATTTATTTTTAATATAAACCCATTTAAACAATTTGAACATTTTCTCATTAAATTACCCTCATTATTATCATAATAATGGAAATATTTATAATTTTAAATATTCCCCAAATGTGACAAAAATTTCAAAAATATATGAAATATTTTGAGTTATCATAGTTTATAATTAAAAATAAATTTAATATAATTTTTTTCCAAAAACATTAAATAATTTTTTATAAATAAATTAATGGAATTAATATAAAAATGTGTGTAATGTGTGTTAAAATATATAGAGATGGGTAAAATTAAATTGAATGAAACTCCAAAAACTATTGGATGGAAATTTTTAAACAATTAAGACAATATGGTTATATAATTGTCAAATTTTTACCCTTCTAACATATGAAAATCGTGGGAGAACATTATTTATTTCAAAAATACCAATTGTGCCCTCTCCCTAGGTATAAAAGGACACCCCTCTCATTTCCTCCTCACAACATCAGTCCTCATTCTTTAAACTACTCCCTACCCATTTCACTACCAAAAACAAATCTTATCTTCCTAGTAGTATTATTTTGATAATAATTTCATCGCGGTAAGTATTTAGTTAAATCATAATGAGGATACAATTCTACCAAAAAACGAGGAAAAGGGAAGGACATATTTTATTTGAACTAAACAGAAAGCGTGGATTAAAGGGGATCGTTTATCAGTGATTTCTAGAAGAGCTAATAAATTTACCCCATATCAGTACTACAGAAAAACTAAAGATTGTTTACTCTTTATCAGAAATTTTCTTAGTTCTATTAATGGATTGGTTTATCAATTCTATTATGAGTGCTAATAATAGGTTTCAATAAATAATATTCTTATTTTGTATAATAATAATATATTTTAATATAAGAATATTGATTATTTTATACACTAAATATAAATTGCATGTTAATAATTAATATATTGTATAATAATTAAAATATATATATATATATATATATATTGATTAAAAAAAGGATTTCTATTATTATAATTATATATATATATATATATATAATTATGATATTATGCTATAATAATTTAACATCCTAATCTAGGTGTAACACGATGATGCCCCGAGACATTTAACCATATAACATCAAGCGTACCTCCTCATACATAGAGAATACCAACTAGAAGTGAGGTTCTCTTAATTCATTCATGGGGAAACTACACCCTAATTTATCAGAGTAAAGAATAAATATAAATAAATAAGAAATTGAGGAAGAATATATATAACCTGAACAATACCCATGTCACATGAGAATAAATCAAGAGAATAATACTCAATAGAAAGTGAAAAAATGATATGCCTATATAACTGTCATGTGTATAATATGAAACTAAAAATATAGACACTTTTACTCCCCAAGAGGGATCTGAAGTACGTCTAGTTCCCTCCTCTATGCTCGATCACCAATCAGCCACCTACCAAGGGCCTTTTCCCTTATCCAGCCCTCCAATAATTTAATTTATTTGATTACTAACAGGAATGCCTGAATAGGGTGTGAGTATAACTTAGTAGGCCACCACCAATGGTTTTTTAAAACTATTATATTCCAAATATAGTGTATTAAGATCAATAAGAAATAAGTAAAATGCTTAAATAACCATATGTTAAATTATCATTTATTCTTATCTAACTACATTAACTCCAGGGCTCCTAAGGATACACGTACCTCACTACTAACTACATCTCACACAAGATGTGGATATTTTCCCTAGGTAATACCATATCTTAATACCTTATTATTTCTTATGCTCGATGTATTCAAGGTAATATGATATCTAATTACCTAATTTGACTCATTTTAGAGTCGAATATTCTCATGTGAGAAAATAACTCAAAGATCCACTATTTATATTCCATTATTTAATATTTTTAAGCCTCATTTCCAAATTTACCAATATCAAAAATGTAAGTAAGATGATGATATTACAATGCTTTATATTCAAAATAATTACCATGGTCACATTAACTTTACTCATAAGTATAAAGTCATTGCTACCATGTAAACTTTTAAATTTTGAAAAACTATCTTTAAATTCTCTTCACTCATAAGTATGATGACCATGTTAATATTTTCCCTACACAATTTTGAAGGACCATTTTCACATTTTTTATCACATAATTAATTTACCAATTTATTATCTACCCCAATACCACAACTAATTCTTAATTTAGTGACATACATCCATTCCATCAATTAATTAAACAATTAACAATTTAGTTTAAACCATTAATTTGTTCATTAATTAAGGAATTTATATCACAATTCACATTCAATAATTAATATTCCAAAATTAATGATCTATTTCTAATGTCATGTTTCAATAATTAATCCAATAATTAATTTTCTAGATCATATAATCAAAGGAACACAATCAATCAATATTTAATTATATCAACAAATCCATTTCAATGTCTCATAATTAATCCCCAATTAATTATACAGATTAAATCTCCTATATATTATAATTAGTTTCCCCAAATTAATTATATAATAGGCATATAATTATTCTCATTATCAGTTCCCAATTTAATCACATATTTCATCAGTGCTTCGAGACAATACTTGGTCAACATAATTATGAAAATTCAAGAAAAATTATTTGTAAATGATCATATACATTCTATAATTTTTTATTTACATATCAAATCCAAAACTATGGAAATTATATTTAGACCACACACCACTATTACTTGACTGATGTTTCCAAATTGAAATTCCCCAAATATGAGATGCACAATGACAAAGATATTAGTTCCCAATTTAAATCCCTAATCAAGATCAGGAAATTGAGATATAATCAAAAGTGATCCAGATCTAAAATTCTAGATCAAAATTTCACAACATAGGTTTGGATCTGAGAAACCTATGATATCAACTACCAAAGGATGTTGGAGAGATAAAAAAATGATATAAAAACATTGGGATGAGATCCTCTTATAGGAATTAGAGAGGATATCAGATTGAAGCCATTGATTTCTAAGAATGGTGTTTTTATGGCCCTGAAATACATAATATTGTTTGAGTGATCATTTTCTTACACATTGGAAAAAAATCCCAAGTTTGGGTGGCATAAGTGATGAAATGGATCATTAAAAATTGAAAGCGTGTGAGATTCCCAATTTTAGGATCTCACTATTGGATCATGCATGGTTTAATCACACAAATTGAATAATTGTGTACTATAATGGAATTAGCCACATCATCAAGGTGGAACTACACATGGTTACCTCACACGACCTCATAAACCTTTAATTTACCATTCCTAATCTACTACCTCAAAATTATAGATAGCGCACGGTTTCTCCAAGGCATTCGCACAGTTTTTAAAACCTGTGTGCGAACCCTGAACAACCTCTTTTCTCCATGGTTTTAATAAACATATCCAAAATGTAAACCATTTCACAACTCCAATTAGAGATACTAATATAAAAACAAAAGGTACTTGAAATAATGCCTCATATAACTATAAATATTGTAGGATCATATAATCTCCCCATATTAAAAATCTCATCCTCGAGCATCACCTCCAAGTATTTCTATGATTATACTAAAAAGATACCATGACATTGAACCCTTGAATTTTTTTCTCATTCACATGTTTCCTCCTATAGACATCGATGTTTCCATAACACACAATCTATCAGCACAATCTTTCCTGACAACACATTCCCACTACGAGCCAACACACATATCAAATGCTCATCAAATGATTCATCTATCTAAAAGTCATCCTCATCAGCATCGATCACATGATAAGGGTTCTATGATATCTCTAAATTTTTTATACATATAAAGCATTATTCATGTAATTCTATCCCTGTGGAAGATAAAATCAATTTTCCATTGGCTCAAATGGTCCAACAAACCAATTATCCTTATTTCCCTACCTCCATGTCTTGTTGTGAACCAACCTAAGTGACACTCTACAGAACACACTATCACCCTCAAAAACACTTTATTTAATATCCATCTATCATCATATGACATATATCTACATTGTGTTGAAACAATATATTTCTAAATCAATAGTAAAAGATCTGATGTCTCCTGTATGAGACTATTTTCCAACAACTGTGACTGACCATCCTCCATCCTGCATATCGGTGATCTACATTGAATACCATAAAGATAATTATATGGATCCATCTATATAATTTCCTCATAACCATTGTTATTGGATAACTCCACTAATTCTATGTTCTTTTCAAAAATCCACCAAATTTAAGAATATGTTCACGCAGCATAAATTTAATATCTTGTATCATATGTTTAATCCTCTCATATATATATGGGTGGAAAGATATACACATCAATAATTGTCTTCCATGAACATCCATTAGTCATGTATTTATGTTTAATGTAATTTTGGAATCATGATACGAAACTATAGTACATGGAACTACATGTAGATGAAATATCTCTCAGATGTATAGTTCTCCCAACTTTTTACTATAATGCTTTCCCTTAGAGGTAGTCAATGAAATATATTTTCATAAATCCAAAATGACCCAAATAGCATCATTATTACTAAGAACCTTCGAGGGACCCACCTAAAAATCCATTTTCACTTCATCCCACTTCCATTTTAGAATAAGTAATAATTGTTTTGAACCTCCAGGTTGTTGATTCTATTCATTAACCTGTTGTCATGTGAAGTATCCGGTCACAAACCCTACTATATCTTTTTTGATTCCTAGAGAAAAAAACTATTGGCATAGGTCATGATACATTTTGGATACACCTAGATGCACTTCCCACATAGAGGAATGAAATTCCTCAATGATCTCCTTTTTCATGCTCGTAGGTACAATAACTAGATTCTTCACTAAGGTGATCTCATATCCATCTATCAAACTGTCCAAAGGTGTCTCACCACCTTCAATGAATTCCCTCTTTTCTATGAAACATGGATCCTCATAGAGTATATCACTAAACCATCTCCAAAGGGTAGAGTCAAACTCAACTGAAACAAGAGTCATCTACTCCTGAATCTCTTGAACCACCACATCCATTTCATCCAGCAAGGTCATCATCTACCACCATGAACTTGACTCCTTAACCATCTGAGTTTTAGTTTTCCTCCTCAAAGAATCTTCCATACTATTTCCCTTCTTATGAATTTATATTGTTTAAAATAAAAAGACTTCATATACTGAACCCACCTCTACTATGGAAGATTCAATTAACTCTATGAAAATATATAATTCTTGTGATTGTGATTCGCATAGACTGTAAGAATTTTTCCCAATATATATTGTCACCAACACATTAGATGATAAACTAATTATTCCAACTCGAGGTCTTATGTAGGGGAATTCTATTCAGGATGCCTAAAATACAAAGACACATACACCAAACCTCAATCTCCCTATATCTACATGGCTCCAAGTCCAATCCAAAAAGCATCACAATAAACAATATATTCCTTAAATGACTCAGATAATATCAAAATTGGTGTCGATGTTATGTCCTTCTTCAAATCCAAAAAATCTATCTCAAATTTCTTTGACCATTGAAATGTTACATTATATATTTATCATACATGAATGTGTCGCTACCGAAAATGAAATTTCTAGGATGAAACTCTTGTAATATCCATATAATCCAAGAATTCTTTGGATATCAAAAACATTGTTGGGATACTCCCAAGAAACCACTACCTGGACCCACTCTAAGTCCACTGACACACATTCCTCCTAGATGGTGTGCCTCGGGAAGTGTACCTAGTCAATACAAATTTGATACAAAGATAACGTGGAATATACCTGATTCACTATCAGTGTACATAGGATGAGTCCATGACGTTGAGCACGATCATCATGAGTATTAGAGGTCACCAAGACGACTTCCACAAGGACCACCAAGAGCTGATCCAGATACAGATGAATGATCATGTTTGTTAATTCCATCAGTGGTGTTGTCTTTTTTAACCCAAAATGAATTATGACAACTCATAAAGGTGTTCATAATTTTAATAGAATTCCTAGGTATATTTGAAGCATGTAATCTCAACGGATGATACCATGATCTCAAATCAATCATTGAGAACAGTTAATCACTCATAAAATTTTCAAATATATCATCAAGACATGGAAATGTATATCATTTATTCACAATCATATTTTTCAAATTATGGAAGTCAACACATAAGTGTTATCTCCCACTAGCCTTATTATAGAACAAAACATGTGATCCCCATGGAAATATACTTGGATGGGTAAATAACTTATCCTCTAACTCCTCCAACTGAGCCCTAATCTCTTAAGTCTTAGTCGGTGCCATTCTATACGATAGAATATATATTTTTTCAGCCCAAAACATGAGATAATTATCGAATTCCACCTCCCTATAAGGTTGTATTCGTGAGATTTTTTCCTGAAAGATATCCTGAAATTGTTCCACAACTGGTGGAAGAAAATCTTTCCTAACACCACTATCATCTAAAAAAGACTACAATCATTGTCTATGAGATCTCCCAATTTCTAAGAAATTGGACAGACTCATCCTTCTTAAATATCCCTCTCTATATAATGAATATATTTTTCATCCTTATGATTCAAAAATTTCACTCTACTATCATAACAATCGATGTGGGCTCGGTAGTTGTCTTGCCATTCCATCCATATAATTAGTTCAAATCTCGTCATATCAAGAACAAAGGACACCCATATGAAATGATATTCCCCAAACAATAGAGAACATTAATTGTATAATAATATTTGTCTAGACTCCACTCCCAACAATGTATATATAGTAATTACCTCGCTCACAATCTACAACAATAGGCTCAAAACATTAACAGGTTTTGTATATATAAAGGAGTGAGAGGAACTTGATTCAAGCATTTCACTAAATAAAGTAGAAGATTATACAATAGTAACTCTTATTGTCAATGGTCCAGCCTCCCTATCCAAAAGTGTATATTGTTTTAGATATATTTATGCTACCCATATTCTATGAATTGTTTTATGAATCACATGAGGAGCACCACTCTTCAAATGCGGGCACTTCTGCACATAAGCACCATGTCCATAAATACTACCCCCCTTGGCAAGTAGAGAGCCATCTTCCATCCAAATGTTGTGTAGAAGATTAACTTCCCAAATGATGCTTCAGTATTAGTCTATCATTATGACCTATATATATTGATATATGTTCAATATTTCTACAATATCGACACTCTACAAGTGGTTGAGAATAATTTCGACGATAGTGACCAAAACTACCCTATTTATGATTTATCACCCTAGTAAGGTCCATTCCAATTGACCCTCCTGCCAAAATACAATACCACACAATGTTTTGGATTGAGTTGTCTTAATGGTGTTTCATCATTTTAGAAGTATCACCTCGAGATCATCAGGTAACAACTACCTGTCTAGAACATGAATCCTCCATCAAGTTATATTCAACTATGAGAGGATGATACACCAATTTTATTAGCATATTAAAACTAAATATATTAATCCAGGACATAATCTCACACTTCAGTCAATTTTAAAAAAAATCACCATAGCTCCCTCATATTCTACAAACATTAGAGGAAAGAATCGTTGATATGTGTAGTGTCCATAATATTCCATTACTAACATGCTCCCTTATGTCACATGAGTGATCTCAGAAGAATTAACTTGACTGAATTTATGTGGATAATAGTGTTCCAAGAACCACACAAATAAGTACTAATATAAAATACCTTTAGTCTCTCTTGTTTGTGTATGTATATCCATCCAGCACTTCACTGAACCACATAGGATATAAGTGGAATGCATTACCCACCACTATATTGGAGTCTCTAAATTCTCATGCATTATCAATATGCACATAACCTATAATTCATCTCCCTCAGGTCTACCCCCTCTAATAAATGATGAATGGTGATACAACTGAATATCCCTTGTCAACTCAGATCTACATTTCACTACCCGCCCTCGTTCTCATTTAATGAATTGCATGAAGTGGATAATGTTATATCAAAACATTTCTGCTTCATCTTTTCCTAGAAGATCAGTGGCACATGTTCCCATAATGGAAAAAAATTTATAGGAACACCCCTTGATCGTCCCCTCAATAAGTTTCATGGAGGAATACTCTCTAAAATGACAAAAAAAATGTCTCATGTCTTATAAATGAACCTTATATCATTATGTGATATGAATAAACACAAGAAGTATTTTCCCCTTACCACGTGGTCAAAACCAAGAATCTATCCATACCCTTAAACACCCTACTAATATGTTTTGTTTTATAAGGGTAAACACACTATCATAAACTTTATTTTCATTTAGATACCCAATTATTCTCATTTCACATCATTTTTTAAAACATTTTTCAATAAATGTTTAGCACCATAATCATTTTAATATCACAAACAAGAAAAATAGTTCATGTTTAATAACATACACATATTTTATTTTCCCATTAATGCCTAAAATTATTCCTCTCACAATTACCCTATGTTACTATAATGATACCTGAATACTAAACACTCATTCCATTATAGTCCATGATTCAATACTAAAAATTATCAGATTCAATAATCACATCATACAATATTTTCATTTCCCAAGGTGAAATGATATTCAACTGTTACGGAAAATAGAAATAACAACAATCCCATAATGAGTAAATGGGTTTCCCAAATACATGGGTTTGCATCTATCATGAAAGAGCTCATTACCATGCCCCGAATCATCATATACATTTATATACCGTTACCCAAACAGAGAGCCAAAAGGGGAAGAAATAATATTGGAACCCTAAAACCCATTTGTCATGTCCCGGCCCAGCAGCTAGAGGATGGTTCCCCAAGATGGTTCCTCACCTGACTTCATTCATGCCTCCCCATATTTTTGGGACCACTTCCTAGTATAGAGGGACTATTAAGTCATTAATATGGATTCTATACACTCATTGTTTTCATTATAATGAATGCGTTGAAATAAATACACTATTGAAAAAACATATATATAAACAGAAAAATACCCATGTAACAATATAATAAAACAGGAAAAAATAATCATCAAAAATGGAAAACATACTATACCAATATAATTGTCATGTGTCAAATATGAAGCTAAAAATAAAGACATTACAGCTCCCCAAGAAGGTTCTGAACCATGTCTGGTTCCAACCACTGTTCTCCATCCCTACTCATCCACCTATATCATGGAATTTTCCCTCATAAATCCCTACCACAATATAATATATTCGGGTAATGATCATTCATCCCAAATATGGTGTGAGTACAACTCATTAGTCAATCACCAATGCGGTCAAAAATAAATCAAGTAAAAAATTGTGTGTTTAGTTCAATAAGAAATATTTATAGGGCTTAAATGACTAGTTTTTACATTATAAATTTTTATGATCTATATACATTAACTCCATTATTCTTATGAATGCTCGTATCTCATTACAAACATCATATTGTAGTGGAGACCGATGTTTTTTCCATATGTAAAAACTTATTTTAATACCTATTTCTTGCTGATGCTCGATGTATTCAGGGTTATATGATATCTCAGTAACAGTTTTGACTCATGGAAGAGTCGAATATTATCATATGATCCCACAACCCTAAGTTCCATTTTTTCTATTCTTTAATTTCACACATATAAGAAACATTTACTATGTTTGAAATATCACATACATAAGTAAGATGACCGTGTTACCATGCTTACTCCTCAATATAATGACCATATTCCCATTCTATTTACTCACATGTATAATGACCATGTATACATCCCAATTTAGTATGATCATGTTCCAATTATCAATACTCATATTTATGATGGCCATGTAACCATTTTTACATCTCAATTTAGAATTACCATGTTCCCATTAAATATTACATAATTAATTTACCAATTAATTATCCATCCCATTCTGATTACCAATTAAACAATTAGTTAAACACATCCATTCCCATAGTTAACAAAAATAATTAATAATGTTCTTGAAACCATTAATTGATTCATAGATTAATTATTTGATATATAAATTCAATTTTAAAAATTATTTTCCATAAGTAATTTTCTCATTCTCATATCAACATTCCAAAATTACACCCACAATTAATTATGTAGATCATATTATTAATTTCAAATAATTACCCATTATTATATTATCTCAGCCTATTAGTTTCAATATCTCACAATTAAGACCCCGATTAATCTTCTAAGTTATGAATACTACCTATTATAATCAATTTCTACAAAATTAATTTTCTAATAGGGATGATCCTTTGTCTCATGATTAATTCCACAATTAGTCACCTATTACAACAAAGCATTAATTAAACAATTTGTTATCTTAATTAACCAAATTCAACAAAATCATTTTCAAAAGCATACATGAAATTAAACGAATTTGCATATACATATCATATCCATGACTATGAGAATTAAATTTATACAGCCTACCTTGATTCGTAGATGTAAAATTTTCCCAACTAAAATTACCAAAATTCGAGCAGTCAAACATTATAGATGCGGGTTTGGATATAAATCCCGAAATCAAGATCATGATATCAAGATATAATCATTCAAGATCCTGATCTCATCACATAGATTAATATATAAGAAAATAGAGGATATCCTCCACCAAATGATGAAGTATAGGGATGATAATGAACAAAAAAACCTTGGGATGATATCCTCTTACCTGGAAGAAAGCAGATATTCAATTAAGGATTTCAATCTCGATGAATAGAGATCATATGAAATTTTAATCCCTCGGAGTTGGTTGTAGAACCTTCTTTTACCCTTTTGAAAGAATAATACCGACATATGACTGCATAGGAGCTAACAGAGTTCATTAATAGTAGACACCCCGTGAGATCCACAATTTTAGGAGCTCAATATTGGCCCGTAGACTGTTCAGTTGCACAGTTGGACAAAATGTGCAATAATTGTGAGTTAGTCACTAGTTCAAGGTGCACTGCCCTAGATACCTCACATGACCTCTAAAACCATGTATTGGTCTTGGTAAATCTATTTCCTCAAAACTAGATAGGGCATGATGATTTCATATGTTTCACCCGGGTTTGTATAAACCATGCGCCAACTGTGAACAAGCACTTTTATCCTAGATTTTCTTAGACATCACCGAAACGCACTCCAAGTCATAACTCCCATCAATGGTACTTGAATAAAAACAAAAAATCACATTATAGATAACTCCAAAAAACATTAGGATCTTAAAATTTCATTAAATAATATATATATTTATTATTTTTAATATATGTATATTTATTAAAAAAATTATTAAATAGATTTATTAGATTTAATGGATTTATTATATTTATTATATTCATTATATTTAATATATTCATTATATTTATTATATTTATTATATTTATAATATTTATAATATATATATTTATTTATTTTATTTATAATTAATCTATATAAATAATTTTTAAATATATATATCTAAAATTATATTTATTAAATAAATCTATATGTTTCCAATGAATTTTGTCAATAAATATATTGATCATGTGTGAGTAGACATGCATATAGGTTATGTGTCATCATAAATACTCATTTTTTTATTACACCCTTCTTATTATTCATGTTTTCCATATGGCATGGCTTATTTTTTTATTATGCTTACTTTACAAGGTATATAATTAATTAATGTTACTCATATGAACTATTTTATATTTTCTCAAAAATACTTGTAAAATTACATTAAATATATTTAAATAATATATCTATCTATTATATTTATACGTATTAAATTTTAAATTTATATTTTTTTTTAAATATGTATATTTATAATTATAACTACAAGAATAAATATTTAAACAATTATAAAATTTCAATTATTACATATAATATAATGTAATAATTATACATCTATAAATATATTTATAATTATATAAAAATATTTATAAATATATTTACGTAGAGATAAAATAATAACTATAAATAAAAATGTATATGTAAATAATTATAAAATAAGAAAAAATATATTTATTATGCTTATAAGTTAATATATAACAAATTAAATAAATATACTTAGGAATATATAAAAATATTTAAAATAAATACAAATAGTTATAATTAAAATTCATAAATAAATATAGATATATTTAAATAATTAAAACCAAATAATTAATATATATTAATAATAAATATTTATATAATAAAATTTATAACTAAATTCAAATAGTTATTATTATAATTCTACCTAAATATAGAAATATTTTATTAATTACAAAATTTTAATATATATATTAAATTTATATATTTATAAAATTATCAATATATTTTTTATAAATCTATAATTATTTCTATATATATATTTTCATCTTTAAATAAATACTTCTTTACATTTATTTTTAATTACAAAAATAAATGTGTGTTTGTAGTTATATATATAAATAAATAAATATTTATCTAAATAATGATTAATTTATGAAAAAATATATTTATTTTTTTCATATATAATAGTGAGAAACGTGAAGTCCTCCTCGACTCTTCAATATAGAGTTTTGGGATTTCCTCCATCATCCTCGAATTCAATAGAAGAATTTCGTGCCCAAGGACGCTTTGATTATCAGAAGCACCAGGAAAAACCACTACTCATAAATCAAAAACCTTTGGATATGAATATAAATGTGGTTAGTTCTCATTATCACACTTTTTCTACCTTTAATGGTTCAAATTCTAGTACCTATTAGAAGGGGACAATTTCCCATATCAAAGATTATGTGGATGATATATCAGAATGACTCGAGATGAGATAAAACTCCATCATTGTGTGACTCATATTGCTGAGAGGATCTATTCCATGGAATCTCGAGCTTCTGAAACGGTGTTTGAATGAGGTGTGGTGTTTCATCTCCAAGATGTGTGTCTTTTTACAGAAATGGTTCTACAACATTTTATTTCTATTTGAAGACATCCAGAGGCGTGCCTGGGGTCACGAATCAATCTCTTTCAAGCCTGGAGCACTGCACATATGGGAATGGGACTAATTGTTCAACCCATGGAAATATGTAACATGATGGTTTGGACTTGTGTTATGGTCTTCAGTTTAATATGGATTATTGGTCACCCTCATATTATTTTTGAAATTTCTTTAGCATTGTGAGTTCTGGTCAAATTTTATAAGGAAATGGTGGTTTCCATGTATGGAAACATTGCCCGATTAATAGATTGAATTTATCATTGTTCTATATTAATTTATATGTTCCATCACTCCATTTATGTTGATGAACTAGAGCTAAAAATCAAATATAAAAACATCCCCATGTTTATTCCAAAATAAAATACAATTGGTCATCATTCCGAAAATTGTAGAAGATGACATGTTTGGTCATTATATGATCTACGTAAGCATGATATACATTCTTTCATTAAAACATTACACCCTCAGAAGGCGGATACCTCTGGTTTAATTACACAATCTACTGTTTTTTATGGGGATTCCGTGGTTTCTACTAATCCTGCTCGGAAGATGCCAGTTTTAGATATCCAAATAGAATCTGTGAATAACCCGTATAAGGTTATTGCACATCATCCTATTGATGTACATGATACACTAGATGATAACACAGCAGGTTCTATTATTAACCCCCCCTAATTGGCAGCTATAACCTCAAAAGACATCTTCCCAACATGGAACTTGGTCATGGGCAGCTATTATTGTCAAGGGGGCTTGTGAGGCCCATATTTCTAAGGAACTCACTCATGATCTGGAAAATGTGGGTCTCCCTACTCATATTACATCCCAAAACTCCCACTCTCATGGTTTAGGATGGTTATGTTGTGGTAAATTTTGTTTCTTATACATCTTTCACACATTTTGGGGATGATAAATGCACTTGAAAAAATCCATTGCACCCAACTCGTGATTTCACCACTGATGTTTCACTTGAATATGATGTGGTTACATCAATGGATTTCAAACTTCTGGAAGATGATGTAGTGGCTTCAGAAACCTCACCATTGGATCCACTAACCTAAAAAGGCAGATCCACAATCTTCTCTTCATGTGAAGGTTACCACACCTATGGACGTTTTTGGTACTATTGCAGGTAATTTGGAGGTTGCGATTATTGATACTTCTTAGGAATAGGTGGAATCATCGACCATGATTCTCTCCCCATCGAGGCTCCCAAAAACCAAGAAGATGATAGAGGATCCCCCAAGATAGTCATGGAACCTTCTGCAATGAAGAATGATACACTACTACAAATACAGGAAAGGGAAGTACCCCCTTATATCAGCGCTAAGTAAAACCGCTGATAAAGGTTACCTTGTATCAGCGCTAAAATTTTATCCCTGATAAAGGTGTTCATTATCAGCACTTTTCTAGCGCTGATATAGGACCTCTTTATCAGTGCTAGAAAAGCGCTGATAAAAAATAACTGTATCAGCCCTAATATTGTAGCTCTGATACAGGGAGTCTTTATCAGCACTTTTCTATCACTGATAAAGGAACATTTTATCAGCGATAGAAAATCACTGATAATGAACTCCTTTATCAGCCCTAAAATTTTAGCACTGATAAACAATCCCTGTATCAGCGCTAAAATTTTAGCGTTGATACAGTCAGGATTTATCAGCGCTTTTTTAGCGTTGATATAGGATACTATTATCAGTGCTAAAAAAGCCCTGATAAAGGACACCTTTATCAGCGCTAAAATGTTAGCGCTGATAAAACCTTAGTGCATTTTTTTATAAAGTTGGTCTCATAGTGCCCTCGTTTTGTCACGACCTAATTCTCTTGCGGTACTGGAACCCTACGACTCCCCTCTTGCACCCGCTGATATCATATTGCCAGACCTACTCCGCCCTCGCTTCTCGTTGCTGGACCTCCGCCGCCCGCTGAGTTCGTGTTTCCGGACCTCCGTCGTCCACGAGATTCAGTTTTCCAGACCTCTGCCACCCGCAACGCTTTCAAGCTTCAGTTTGTCAGACCTCCTTTAAGGCATGGTTTCCAAATCTGTTTTCAAAATTGTTCTCCTCTCCCATTTGTATATAATTGTTTTAACATGCTTTTTTATTCTATGGGTGTGTATTATGGATTGACCGATTGAAGAAACTGAACCATACTTGATGCAAAATGATGTAAATGGGATGACTCGCTCTTTTTTTTATTCTATGGGTGAGTATTATGGATTCACTAAGTGGTTCATACTCCGACTAGTTGAAAAAACCCTATACCACATAGAGTCATATTTTTTGTGAATCCAAAATACACTCATTAGGCTATATCCCCTTTTAGTTAGACCAAAAATGCCTTATCACACATATTTATCATACTAACTATCACTTGGTATCATTCAGAAAAGCATCTAAACAACATGATGTTAAAATATATCAATTATTTATTATTAGAAGTACATTTCACATGGTTGTGATAAATACCCTCGGTGCATTCACTAACTCAGGACATGTTGGAGGATGGTTTTAGGGGGTCACTACACTATAATCTACTAACCACTAGAGGGGTCTAAATGGGTATAGGCCATGAAATAGTGTTATCAAAGAAATTTATTAGGAGATATGATGGGGTTTGATGTTAGGAACATTTTAGGATTTCAATGGTCTGGTTTAGAATGTATTTCATATGAATTCATTGGTATGTTTTGTGTGTACCTTTCCTTAGGTTTCAAATTATGCTCTTAGTGGTTCTTCATGGTTAGTGGTTGAAGTCTATTATTTTGGTGAAGGGATGTGTTCTTAGTATATTTCCATCTTATGATGTTCTTCATGGTTAGTGGTTGTAGTCTCTTATTTGGAGCTGTATGATGTTCTTGGTGAGGGCCATTATCTAGCTAGTGGTGTCGTTGTATATGAGAAAGCATCGATGTAGTTGGATATGTAAGAAGTTCTTCATTTGAGTAGACTCATTCAGATTCCAAGTGGGTGTTTCTATACTATATCTTCATTTTGGGATTCATGTGTTTCATGAATTCATATATTATCCATTTGAAGTTGGTTAGACACGTTTTGATCATTTTGAGTACAAAATAACCCTATTAATGAAAATAATATATGGAATGGTTGGTATCTTATTGTGAATTAACCTTTTTCATTGAAATAAATTAGATTTACTTCTATCGTTGGTGGATTTGATATTATAAATGAAAATCATGGTTTAAAATAAAGATAAGTTGACTCTTTAAATAAAATTCCAAATGGTTTAGAATTTTATTGTTTATTGAATTTTTTTGTGAATGATTTCCAAAATAAATTAAAATGTCTTGTTTTTAAATGGTTTATGGCATTGGAATTTTAAAAAATTGAGGGGGATTGATTTTCCTTTTGAAAAAAATACCTTCGATCTCGACCACCAACCATTGTTTTTTGGGGGTGACATTAATTTCATTTCCAACACAAAGGAAAGGAAAGATAGAAGCCCACTCCAAAGGAAGGCCATCATGGAGTTTGTTCAGTTCATGGATGGGAAGGGCCTCATTGATCTCAGCTTCTTAGGTGATAGTTTCACCTCGTGCAACAACTGTAGGGGCCATCACTTCTTGTGGAGTTTATTGGATAGGTTTCTAGCCAACATGAAAGCCACTAACCTATTCTCAAAAACCATGTTTTTTCATCTTGTTTGGGGTATTTTGATTCACTCCCCCATTTTGGATTCCATTTCTTCTTGGCATGATCATCAGGAACGGTTTCACTTCTACCAGCAGTGAGTATTTAGGAATGATGATATTGAATGTAGGGCAGATACCTAGGAGTGGTAGATGTATCATTCTTGATTATTCATGTTTTTTTTGTGGGGTGATTTGAGGAAACTATAATGAATCCAAAGTAATTATATTTAATGAAGATGAATAAATTCTAATGGTTAGGCTCTATTAATCTCCATTTTTATAAGGAAGTGTTCCTCTTGTACTATATTTGGAATTCTTGTTTTTTGTACTTGAACCATAAATACTAATATTTGAGATTCAAATAGGATGGAGATGAATAAATATTGGATGGATGTTAATCATTTAACAATAGAGTATGAGAACGGAGTGAAATAGTTCATCATGTTTGAAATGGATCACACAAAGGATCCTTCTCAAATCCTTTGTCCATTTTTACGTTGTTTTCATTCTAGACTACTTACTCCAGTGGAGTTGGAAGAACATTTGATATTTCACATAATAGATCGGAGTTATAAATGATGGAATAAACATGTAGAAAAGGCGAATGTAGCTACTGGCTAGGATAAAACTGAGTTTTATGGATCATCAGATATGAAGACAAATATGGATAATGAAGAAGAATGTATGGAGGATGTGATTACAGGTTTCAATGATTATGAATATCATATTGAGGAAAGGACAAAGACAATTCATGATGAACTCCGTGATTTCCCAAAATTGTTTGAGAAGTTAAAGAGTTGTGGAAAGACGCCATTGAATGCTGCTTTCACTAAGTATACAACATTGTAAGCTGTAATGAAGTTTTATAAATTGATAGCATGCAATGGATGGAGTGATGTCAGTTTTACGGAACTACAAGCTCTCTTGAATGACATTTTCCCGGAAGATAATGAGCTCCCAAGCCATACATATGAAGCTAGAAGAATGCTACGCTTGTTGGGAATGATTTCTGAAAGAATACATGCCTTCCCGAAAGACTGTATATTGTTTCGCAAAGAGAACAAATCACTTACAGAATGCCCAATGTGTGGTGCTTCTCGATACAAGAAAGATAAATCCAATCCTACGAAAGTTTTATGGTACTTTCCAATCATTCCAAGGTTTAGGCTTCTATATGAAAGTGAAGAAACTGCAAGACAATTGTCGTGGCATGCATATAAAAGAAATAAATATGGGTTATTACATCATCCGGCCGACTCTCCTCAATGGAAGAAAATTGATCATGAGTATCATGAATTTGGAAAAGAGCCGAGAAACCTTCGTCTTGCATTATCTACAGATGGAGTGAATCCTTTTGGTTTTCAAATCAGCACTCATAGTACATGGCCTGTTATGTTGGTAAATTATAACTTTCCACCCTGGTTATGCATGAAGCGGAAATTTATCATGTTATCTATACTTATATCATGACCAAAACAACCAGGTAACGATATTGATGTTTATCTGGCTCCTTTGATCGAGGATTTCAAGTTATTGTGGGACTCACGTGGAATGTTGTATGATACTTATAAAAGATAATACTTCACGTTGAGAGAGATTTTGTATGGGACAATAAATGATTTCCCTGCTTATGGATGTTTGTCAGGCTATAGAATTAATGGAACTCAAGGGTTCCCCGTGTGTGAAGAAGATACAGAATCAATTAGGTTGAATCATTCATCGATATCTGTGTTTCTAGGACATCGTAGATTACTACCTCGTCGACATAAGTACCGATCTTGGACGACATTATTCAATGGAAGTTCAGAAAAACGCACAACACTGTCTCCACTAACAGTTGATCAGCTGTTTGAGAAAGTAAATGATTTGAACACTGTTTTTGGTAAACCATTTTCGAAAAACCATACGAAAATCGGTTGGAAAAAGAGATCAGTTTTTTTTGAATTACCATACTTGAATTTTTTGTAGGTCATACATTTTCTTGATGTGATGCATGTGGAAAAAAATGTATGTGACAGTGTTATCGGAATGTTGCCAAATTCCCCTAGAAAAACAAAAGATGTAATTAAATAAAGGTTGGACATGGTTGACAAGGGAATACAAGAAGATTTGGATCCCGTGAAGGGTGAAAATAGAATGTTTCTTCCTCTAGCTGCTTATACTCTTTCTAAGGTGGAGAGATATCAGTTTTTCATATTCTTCAATCATGTAAAGGTTCCAGAGGGGTACTCATAAAATATCAAGAACATTTTGTCAATGAGTTATTTGAAGTTAAATGGTTTTAAATCACAAGATTGCAATTTTTTGATGCAACATCTAATTCCTATAGCTTTACGTTGCATTTTTTCCATGAATTTTCGTCATACATTAACCAAACATTGTTTCTTTTACAAATCAATATGTAGAAAAGTTTTAGACCCGGGGAAATTTCCAGCTATGGAAAAAAAATTCATCATATTATGTGAATTAGAAATGTTCTTCCCGCCAACATTCTTTGATATGATGGTTCATTTGATGATTCACTTGGTTAGAGAGAGTCGACTTTGTGGTCCTGTGCACTATAGATGGATGTATCTTGTTGAATTGTATATGATGATTTTGAAAGGGTATGTCAAAAATCGATGTTGGCCAGAGGGTTGTATAGTGGAACGATATATTGTTGAGGAAGCCATAGAATTTTGTACTGAATACCTATCTGATGTGGGAAGCATTGGTCTCCTGACATCTCGTCACACTCGATGCATTGAGGGTGAGGGAATTTCTGGAAGAGAAGTTACGAAAAACAGTATTACTGATCGGGAGCAGGCTCATCTTTATGTTTTTCATAACAGTTGGGAGGTTTCTCCATATATTAAAACTCACAAAGAAATTATTAGGGAGTTGAATCCATCGAGGTATGAAAATGGTTATCAGATACACATAATCACCAGTTTATAGGATAGTTTCATGACCACATTTTTAAGCATTTGGATGAAAATCCGAATTCAATTTCAGAACGTCTTCGATGGCTAGCCGCTGGAGAATGTGTGTATGTATTATCTTATAGTGGTTATGTAATTAATGGTTATACATTCTATACAGATGAACATTATGAAGATAGTACCATGAAAAATAGTGGAGTTACACTATTGTCTGAAGAGATGCATTTTTCTGGTAGTAAGGAAAGAAATCCAATTTATGCAAATATGTCATACTTTGGCATTATCAAACTAATATGGGAGTTGGATTATACGACATTCCAATTGCCGATTTTTCAATGAAAATCAATTGATAAAAACACTGGTGTTAAAATAGTTGAATGAGGATTTGTGAATGTTTATTTTAGTTAATAAGGGTACAAAGAGGAATAGTTTATAATGGCATCACAAGATGTACAAGTTTTTTATGTTCTAGATCCCGCTACCCGAAAGTGGTCGATTGTTCTGTTATCATCCAAAACTACTGAAGGATACCATGAAAATTAAGTTGAGGACGATCCTTTTAGTGGTACGTCTCAATCATTTCAGAGTGGTCCCAATGCAGATTATGTTTTCTATGTTAGAGGAGACCACAATGAAGGGATTTGGATAGTAGATAGAGGTGTCAAATCCCTTCAACCTTTGAAAAAAAGAAAGAGAGTTCAGTAAACAGGTTATATTTTATTTGTAATATAGATCTTGTTATCTCATGTTATTATCTTATCATTACTGAATTTATGTAATCTGAATTAACTGTTCAACGACTTTTGCAGATAATGACTTCTGCACATTCTGATGCTCTTAACCTTGAGTCTGAACTAGTCTCTCATGCAGTTGTTGCTGCGGCTTCTGCTACTCCTGCAGCTCATGCTGCTGCTGCTATTGCTCTTGTTGTGGCTCCTGTTGCAGCTCTGGTTGCTCCTGCTGCTCCTCCTACTGCGGCTCTTGCTGCTGCTCGTCCTCCTGCTACTTCTGATGCTATGGATCCTGCTGCTCTTAGTGTTGAGGTCCAACAACCATCAACACATGTCGTTGATATCATTCTAGATGAACATATTGATGGTGTTGATATCGATGAAATGGTCAGGAATAAAGGACCAGCGTTGCAGAAATCATAGGTGCATCGTAGTTTGATGGTGTTAGCTAAAATTCATAAGGAGAAAAGAAAAGGCATCAAATTTGATGTCGGATGGAATGCACGAGTCAAATATGTAAATCCCAAAAAGGCTATGTTTAGCAGCTACATTGGATTTTTCACTCGGCAACGCGTGCTGATTAACATAGATTCATGGCACCATGTTGTGTCCGGGATGAAAGTTGTGATCTGGGATGAAATTACGGTATCATTATGGATTTATTTCATTAATTTACTAGAAAATAAAATAATCAAAAAATGTATTACTCTTCTCAATCTCTTGCAGAGTACATTTATAGTAGACGATTCACACAAGGATTATGTACAAAGGCTTGTAGGAAAGATTCATCGAGGTTTTCGCACTATTTTAACAAGATGTCACCTCATAGATTCTAACGGTAAAATAAACCTACACCCACCTATTTTCTACGCTCACCTGATTTCCCAAGAAGTATGGGATGCATTTATTGGCCGTTGTGGGGATGAGAAGTTTCAGGTACATTGTGAGTGATAATACGTTGTCTGAGGATACCTATATTCATCACATTGATTGTCAATATTTCATTTATGAAACAGAAACTTTGTACTCAAAATAAGGAACGTTCTTCAAAACCAACATACCCCTATCGTAAAGCAAGGATGGGGTACGATTCATTATAAAAGAAAATGGTATGTTTTTTAAATTTACAATTACATTGTTAGGTGCCAATAAACAACATTATAATTATTTTTCAATGTTTATATATAGATTGATGAGTCTAAAACCAAATGCACTTCCATCCCACGTCATGTGCTATGGAAGGAGGCACGTGTGAACAAAGAAGGGAAGTTAGTAGATGAGAATACACAGAAAGTGTGAGAAATATGTGTAAGTATGACAGGACGATAAAATAATTTGTTTAAAATTTCTATTACATAAAAATAATTAGTCATTTTCCAATATTTGACAGTCACAGGAATCAGCTACTGCTGTAGCTGATATAGACCTATTATCGACGGCTTTGAAGCAGCCAGAAAATATGGTCGTGTCAAAGGTGCAGGGTTGGGGGTGACACCCTGAGTATATTTTGAGAAGAAGAAAAAAATGGATGATACTGATGAAAAATTGGAACAAATGAATGAAAAAATAGCAACCCTTGAAGAACAATTACAATGGAAGGGAGAGTTTCTAGCAACTTTTATGGGTGGGAAGTAAAGGGAAGCCACAACTCAAGAAAAAACGTCACATGAACATCCCGCCCCACCCCCCCCCCCCCCCACCAACTTTGAGGCGAGCCATTCGCCTCAAAGAACTGTCTTAGCCGTTGTAATCAATATTCTAATAATTGTTCCCATGAAATAGGAATCAGACAAACACTGATAATTTTTCTGTACTCATCTTCAACAGGGTGATAATGATTGTGATTTATATCTATCAACACCCAACTTTCACATTGTAGTGAGGGCTACAGTGTTCAATATCCCAGATGCCACACTGCATAATAGACCACTTCTGAAAGATCATCTAAAAGTGACGATTACTGTAGCTCATGAGCCAATGGCAGAGCTACCTATTCCACATGATGACGATGATATTCATAAGGTCAAAAAGGCTATTGGGACATTCATTGCATGGCCGTCACAACATGTAAGAGTACATGTAGACAAATGGGTATTTATTTCCATTTCTTTTCAAGATAAACCCTTAACAATTAATGAAAAAAGGTTATAAACCAATGATTTTTGTTATAGATGGAGAAAGGGAAGGGGTGACAAACATCAGCTCAAAACCATCTAAAGGATCGACTAACCGATCCCATGGAGCTACTGAAAGCACAATAACACCACCTGTTCTCTATCCACATTTACTAGCATTGAAGACTCGTCTGGATACGAAGCTAAAAGATGGTAATAGTCATATAGTGGTTTTTGAAGAGAATATATACGGAGAGGAAAGTCAATATTTCGTTGCTGATGAAAATGTAAATGAAATCCTTGAAAACGGTTGTCTAGGCGTCACAGTTGTAAATGTATATATGAGGTATGTTTCCCTGAATTGATTTTCAAAATCTGATCTAATGTGAAAATTATGACTAATTGAATTTTATATTGTAGATAGATGCATTTAGGAAGAAAAAATTGAAGGAATTTTCCCATGAGCCATGATTTGGACTGGTTAGTCCTCATATGACATCAACACACATAACAAAAATAGAGCCATCCAAAAGGGATGAAACAGTGAACGGCTTGCTGAAAACATCTGAACGCAAGATTACAGATGACAGACTTTTCCTAATACCAACCATACAGGGGTAATAATCTACGATTAAAACATATCAATTATATTTTCACTTCTTTTATTACTTATTACTTTTTGTGTCTTTAGGCAAAATTAGTTTCTAATTGCGGTGAACGTGGATACTCCGAAGATTTATTTTCTTGATTCAAAGCAAGGATATCCCTCAAAACGACTACACATGATGGAGTTTTTGAATCTGTAAGACACTATATCTTAGGTTTTAGGTCTAAACATCAAGTAATATAACTTATATTTTATTTTACTGAGGATACTGTTATGATAGGGTGGTGTATCATTATCATCTAAAAAGGGAATGAGGGCAGGGGCTAAGCATAGGGAGGCGATCAAGTACTACATCTGGACAAATATCAGGGTATATATAATAAAATTTAACTATCCCAACACATCTCAAAACAAGTTACTTATTCTCCTAATGATCAATTTTTTTACAGTGTCCAAAACAAACAAATGATAATGATTGCGGTTATTATGTTTGTATATTTATGAAAGAGATGGTTTTTCATCAGCAAACTAGCATTCCAAAAGAGGTATTTTTAAAAACAACTACTAGTTCGTTTAAGATATTTATTAATTCTTTATTTTTTTATTTTGCAGTACTACTCTGACTGCCAAAAAGTCTCATACTCACAAGACGATATTGATGTGTTCAGAAACGAGTGGGGTGCATACCTGATGGAATATTGTACACGAATACAGTGAAGATCTGACTTATGGACATGTACAATTTCTGTTCATTTTTGGGAGGGGTTAAGGGGATCAAAAGATGAAACATTGTCGTATGTAAATGTTAATAGGAAAAATTTAATTATTATTAAATAAAACATCCTTTCACCAATGAGTCATTTTTCCATTTTAACAGATGATATTCACCAACAACATGCATGAATGCTGAACCACTCAAATGTTCTCTATTTTGTTTAAAATGGACAAGATTTTATGTGAAAACAACAACTAACCTACAGATATCTGACCAAACGAATTCAGATTGCATTGATCGTTTATAAGAATGATCCAAGGGTCCTTGGTGACATGTACGAGTCAACCCCACTTTAATCTGAGGCATGGTGTGGCCGCTAGCACTCAAAGGGTCTCTATTTTGTTTAAAACGGACACGATTTTAAGTGAACACAACAACTGACCTACGGAAATCTGACCAAACGCATTTTGATTGCATTTATCTTTTATAATAACGATCCAAGGGTCCTTGGTGACATGTAAAAGTCAACACCGCCTCAATCTGAGGCACGGTGTGGCTGCTAGCACTCAAATGGTCTCTCTTGTTTAAAATGGACACGATTTTAATTGAAAACAACAACTGAACTATGGAAATCTGACCAAAAACATTAATATTGAATTTATCTTTTATAAGAATGATCCAAGGGTCCTTGGTGACTTGTAATATTCAACCTCACCTCAATCCGAGGCACGGTGTGGCCGCTAGCACTCAAAGGGTCTCTCTTGTTTAAAATGGACACGATTTTAATTGAAAACAAAAACAGACCTATAGAAATCTGACCAAACACATTCAGATTGCATTTATATTTTATAAGAAAGATCCAAGGGTCCTTGGTGATTTGCACGAGTCAATCCCGCCTCAATCCGAGGAACGGTGTGGCCACTAGCACTCAAAGGGTCTCTCTTGTTTAATGTGGACATGATTTTAATTGAAAACTACAACTGACCTACGAAAATATGACCAACCACATGTGGATTGCATTGATCGTTTATAATAACAATCCAAGGGTCATTGGTGATAGTTATGAGTCAACCCCTCCTCAATCCGAGGCACAGTATGGCCGCCAGCACGCAAAGTGTCTCTCTTGTTTAAAGTGGACACGATTTTAATTGAAAACAACAATTGACCTACGGAAATCCAACCAAACACATTCATATAGCATTAATCTATTGTAATAACGATACAAGGGTCCTTGGTGACATGTACGAGTCAACCCTGCCTCAATCCAAGGCACGGTGTGGCCGCTAGCACTCAAAGGGGCTCTCTTGTTTAAAATGGACACGATTTTAATTGAAAACAACAACTGACCTACGGAAATCTGACAAAATGCATTTGGATTTCATTGATCTTTTATAAGAACGATCCATGATTCCTTGGTGATGTGTAAGAGTCAACCGCACCTCAATCCGAGTCATGGTGTGGCCGCTAGCACTCAAAGGGTCTCTTTTTTGTTTAAAATGGACACGATTTTAATTGAAAACAACAAATGACCTCCCACCAAACGCATTTAGATTGCATTTATCGTTAATAAGAACGATCCAAGGGTCCTTGGTGATATGTACGATTCAACCCTGCCTCAATCCGAGGCACGGTGTGGCCACAAGTAGTCAAAGGGTCTCTCTTGTTTATAACGGACATGATTTTAATTGAAAACAATAACTGACCTACAGAAATCTGTCCAAACGCATTCGGATTGCATTGATCTTTTATAAGAATGATCCAAGGGTCCTTGGTGACATGTACCAGTCAACCCCGCCTCAATCTGAGGCACGGTGTGGCCGCTATCACTCAATGGGTCTCTATTTTTTAAAAATGGACAAGATTTTAAGTGAAAACAACAAATGACCTACGGAAATCCGACCAAACGCATTCGGATTTCATTTATATTTTAGGAGAACGATCCAATGGTCCTTGGTGACGTGTACGAGTAAACCCCGCCTCATTCCGAGGCACGGTGTGGCCGGTAGCACTCAAAGGGTCCCTATTTTGTTTAAAATGGACACGATTTTAAGTGAAAACAACAATTGACCTATGAAAATCCGACCAAACGCATTCGGATTGGATTGATCTTTTATAAGAACAATCCAAGGGTCATTTGTGACGCGTACGATTCAACCCTGCCTCAATCTGAGGCACGGTGTGGCAGCTAGCACTCAAAGGGTATCTATTTTGTTTAAAATGGACACGATATTAAGTGAAAACAACAACTGACCTATGTAAATCCGACCAAACGAATTAAGATTGCATTGATATTTTAAATGGGGGGTCATGGCATGTGGTCTATCATGGGCCTCATATATATCAAGGCATGGTTGGCCTGGTATACTAGGGTGATCATGTGTTGGGGTCTATGACATATGGAAAACCGACCAAACGCATTCGGATTGCGTTGATACATTATGCCAAATGCCTTGATCAAATGGTTCTAATCATCAAATTCCAAACCATAATCATGCAACCATTCACGGTAACGATTGGATCCAAACAACATGCAATTAGATCTTTCAAAGGGTAACAAATGTTTTTTATTGCATACAAAATAAACTGAACCAAAACAACTAACCTAAGTAAGTTCTTCCAAGGCATTGACCTGTCTTGTGGTGAAGAAGGCAAGCTAATCAAAACAAACCCAAAAGAGACCACCCACCCCCACACAGGTTAGTTAAATACCCAACAAGAAAAGCATGTGAAGTAAGGCTGTGTTTGGTTATAGAAAATGTATCCTATCCTCAGTTTTCAAAAATTTATCAGATCATATCCAGAATGCCATACATGGTAGTAGTCTTGATAGGTCGTCTCCACTTGAACTGGGATTTCAACTAGGTAGAAATCAAAACTTCTGAAAAAACAAAGAAAGATGGAATTCATGGAGGAGACTGAAAGTTCTAAAACATTCAAATGTCAATATGCATACATGCCTTGTTTACCTATGATTAATAAACCTTGAAACATTTCCATAGTATCTAACAAACAATATTGGAAATCGCCTTATGCAACGTGGCCTAAATTACAATACCTGCAAGTTGTAACTTAGGCCGTATTGCACAAGCCGATTTCCACATTGTTTTTAGCCACCACATTTGCTCCAACACTCTAATGATCTTCGCTGCTTCATGTCTCTTATACTCTTCCTGAAACTCTTCTCTAAGAAGGTCAACTATCATGTACACATACTCACCTTCAAATTCATTGGTTCAAGTACAAGGCACCGATGAAGATAAAAAATTTCCAAAAAAAGTTGACCAACATGCATCATCCTCGATGGAAGTAACAGAGAAATTAACATGGAAGTTCTTAAAGATATGATTTTGATGTATATAGTGAAAGGGTGGTGGATGTTCATTGTTGATGTTGTTCATCCACGGGACATTCACCTTCTCTTCTCCTCTCACTATGTCTTGGACATCATGCAATAGCCTTATATCATGTGGGGTAAATTGAGGTTTTTGAGAAACTATTGCACCGCATGATCTTTCATGTCCAGTGCCCTCTGGATTTTTTTGCAAATCAAGTTGCCTCTGATCATTAGTTGCATGTAAAGGTGGTGCGGTAGCCTCCATGATATATTGGATGTTGACCAATCCATTTTATGAACACGATGGGATTCTAAATCTGACATTAAGAGCATCCAATACAGGAAATTGTTCCAATGATTCGGCAAGTGAGGCTAAATTAAAAGATATTTCATGTGTTTCATCAAGCGAGTCAGTTCCTAGTTCCAAAAGGCATTCACAAACATCACTCATCAGTTTCCTCAAGGATAAACTTGGGTTTATGGCTTTGTATGATCAAAGAGATCTATCCTCTGCTGCTTTTACAACCTATGTGGTGCATGCTTCAAATTCCTCCAGGAAAAAGGAACAAATGTGGTGAGTTGTAAGCCACATCTATTTGATGTTTTGAAATGATAATTATGTTTTGAAAATGGGTTCAACATTTGAGGAAAATTTGAATTGTTCTTGATTCATGTATGGATGATGGATTCACATCCATTCTAAGTGGTTTCGATGGAAAGGATGGATGGTAACATTGGTTTGTTTTCTCATAGAGTTCTAAGCACGGTAAGTTAGAAAACATGTTGGTTATGTTGTGGAGTTTTAGTTGGGGTTCTAGTGGATCTTTCCCAATGATGGTGGTGTTAAACATCAAATGGTGGCATTTGTGAGCTAATGCCTATATTGGGGAGCACCATAGAAATTATGTGGTCGGTTGATGACATGATCGGCGTTTTAAATTAGATAGTCTTGGGTAAAATCAATCATGGTGTTTAGATCGGTTGAGTACATTGAGATGAATGTTGTGGTTGGGTTGTGTTATGGGTGTTTGGGGAAATGTAAGTATTTAATGGTACCTTTATGTTTTGCATAATGAAAAATTAGTAGATCACATTTTCTTGTTTGATATACTGGTTTTTCTGCAGGTCTTGTTCAGCTGGCTGTACTGATGCAGATTTTTTATTTGTAGGAAGCAGGGATTTAACAGCGCTCAAAAAGCGCTGTTAAAGGTAGCCTTTAACAGTGCTTTGTTGAGCGCTGTTAAAGGGGCACACCCCTTTATTAGCACTGAGCTTTATAGTTCTTTTTTAGCACTGTTAAAGCCCGATTTGAGCGCTGATATTGCCCGTTTTTTAGTTGTGATGTCTCTTCGCAATATTTCAAACTATGGATGTGTGTATGTCTCCATCAATGTCGTGGGTGAGGACAATGAAAAGCATACATGAGATCAATTCAAGATGAATCACACTCTATGGATTCAAATTTGAATGAAGACATTGAAATCCTTCTACCACGATCAAGGAATCAGAAAGTTCCTCACTCAAGGGGTCAGACACATGGGTGAGGTCATGGAATTGATTAGGGATCCTTATAGGATTCGGAACATAATAATGCATATAAGATAAGAGAAAAATTTGTCCCTTGTGATGAGGGATACTAGCTTGTGGGAAATGAACTACTTCAGTAATCAGGTATGCATGCTTTTGATTTAGTAAAAAGGACCATGACCATCGCCTTTCTAAAAAAACAATCGTATTAATTATAAATATTAATAATATTTTAATAAAAAATTAATCTTATATATTAATAAAAAAATAATGAGTAGAAATTTAATTTTTTAAAATTTTTATTTTTATTTAAATATATATATATTATAAATAATTATATATTCATTAAAATCATTATAAAATTATAATAAATAAAGTTATATATCTCTATTATTTTAAAAAAATATAAAATTATATATTTATTATATATATTTATATGAATATAAATATAATAAGTATATTTATTATAATTTTATAAATATAAATTGATATATGATTATATATAGTTATAATTATAAATAAATATTTTTTATGTAACATATATATAATTTCATAAATATAAAAAATAATTTAAATTAATTAATAACATTATATAATTTCAGCTCTTTTTAAGCACCAATAATGATAGTTCTTTATCAGCCCCAAAAAATAATAATAAAATGGGTATTTATTAGTGCAAAAATTTTATCATGGATAAAGACACTATTTTGAAATTATTTTTTTACACTGATAAAGTCCTATCTTTACCAGCACTAAAAAAGTACTGATAATGGAATATTTTATCTGTGCATTCAATTTTAGGTTTGATAAAACATACATTTAACAGTGCTTCTAATCTAGCACTTGTAAAATTTTTAATCTATTTTACAAAGAAACCCGAATAGTCACCTTTATTTTCGTACAACTTAGGCTCTCACGGAAGATGACCCCATGCGCCGCCAACCCCACCTTAACTGACCCATCCTTTGCAGAAAAACACTCCTCTTCCATGACCCATCCCCCATCACGAACCATCCTCTTCTATGACTCATCCTCCGCTAATGATACCCACCTATAAAGATGCTCCTTAGCCATAGAATCTCCCCATCCATGGACCATCCACTATCGAGGACCCTAACCCACCACAAACCCTCCTCTTTTAGTGGACCATTTATTCCCCGAACCCTCTTCAAGCATTACTGAAGCCCTTATACCTCAATCTTTGGTCGGTTCTAACTCATATTCATTAAGGAAACATCATGTATGTCTCATTTCTATTGATTTATCCTTCCTTTTAGGGATTATCTCTCCCTTTATTGAGTTCCAATTTTCAATTGTGTTATTTGAAATAATGTTAGTAAATTCATGTGTTTTTTGGAAAATTATTTAATATTTAGTATAGATCATTCCTTAATAGAGACATTTTGAGGTTCAATTGTGGTTTCACACCGATTTCTAAAGGTTTTCAAGAGAGCGGAATGTTATTCAATGATTCTACATTATTATATGATTATTTTATTCCGAGGTTTTTTCTTATATGTGTTCCATAGATTATTCATTTAATACAAAACATGTTTTCCATAATGTGTTGACAATCATATGTAGAGAAATACGGTTTCTGAAATGAAATTGGTTATATTTCGTACGTTATTTGTGGCGGTGTTCCTTGATAATGTTTTATACCCTGTGCAATATGTGAGACTAGTTTTCAAACAAGAGATTAAAATGGTTAAAATATGTGGAAAATGGATTTATGGAAGGGAAATGAATTGTTAGTGTGTGTATGATTCTTTGTTGGGCACCTTAAAGGTGCTTTCAAATTATTAATGTAATCTGAATCATGATATGAAATAGTGTTTATCTCTACATGAATTTTAAAAGGGGATTTTCACATGTTCCTGAATCATTGTTTATGATCCCAATATAAAGGTGATAATTTGATCTCACTAGTAAGGCATTCTCCGAATTTTCCCTTATTTGCCCTTTATTATGATGTCATTGTAATGAATATGTATTATCCCACCACTAATTGACAGTGGGTTATATATTAAATGATTGTTTTCATTCCTTGTTATACTATACACAACCATATTCAATTTAGAACTTATTTTGAAGGTGTTTCGTCATTTTACTATGAGGGAATCATACTCCATGAACCCTCTTTCTTCTACACAACCACCTTTAATGCCAATATCATTGAGGTATGTCCTTCTCCCCTCTTGTGTTGAACCAATAAATTGGATTATCTAACATTATATCTCCCTATCCTCCATCAATATAGTTGTTGAACCAGTTGTTTCGATTTTGTTTAATACTCATTCATTTCCCATTAGTCACCTCCCTTTTATAGTCCAAATCTCAAAAGTTACTATTTACATCCCTTCCACAACCCTTTGTTCTAGTGGAGTTTTAAAACCCTCGATGTATCCCCTCTATACACCAAAACACATTTATTCAGGATGTCTTGGTTGATGAAGAATCATCAACATGGCTTCTCTTTTCACCTGTCATGCACTCCCATTTGACAGATGGGACAACTTCCACTACTTGTTTCACACATAGAGCATGGATCTTGTCATATTAAGAGATATGATAGGGTGTTCCCCACATGGTAGAGATAATCCATGACCCCTATAATACCAACCATCAAGACCATATACTATGGGAAACTCATTTGAATGTCTCTTGTGTAGTGTATAACCCCTTTTCCTCATATTCATGTTGGAATTAAACAACCTCGGCCACACAAAGCCTCCAAAACACATAAATATTTTCTTATATGTTCTTGTACCTTAACTTTTTTGTATTCATATTGATCCAATATATATTTCATTAATATAACAACTTGTTTCTAGGCATCATCATTTTAAACTATGTGAAACATATATTGGGGATATTCATTTTGTGACAGGAAACTATGGAAATCCTTTCATAGTTGGTTCATACCCTCTCCCATTCCACAAGATCCTCTCTTGAATACCCATATTTTGGCTCAAGATACTGGTACTTAATCTATAATAAGAAATTTCAGTCCAAGAATCATGACCTTACACTATGTGAAACTCAATTTTGTGATGCTTTCATGTCAATAGGACTCATTGGACCACCTTTCACATCTGTTTTTGAACCCTTCGATGCCACACAAACCCTTATGGAACAATCCCATTTGGTTTGATCTCCACAACCTCAATGTGGTGGAAATCATGTTCCAAGCATTATGAACATAATATATATGTACAAAGGGTCCCATTTAGTCCTCAAACCACATCATGTTTTCATTACATTTGGATTTTCTTTAAATAGTATCCCCAATTATTACATCATTACTCAAGAGGAATCCCCCATTTGTTATCGACCACATTCCACACCACCTCTTAGATCTACATGTGGGATGATTCCCAGTTCTTGTGTGATATGTAGTGACAAAAAGACCCCCTATCCTTGGTACATTATCAAACACCCCCGATACTCATTCCAATTTTTTGGAATTCATTGATCCACTTGAAACATCATTTCTTCATTGTGTTGTAATGGTGAGATTAACTTTTTCCAATATATAGTAACATAAACTATCATCAACCAATTTTCCCTTGAATAATTAACCAAAACAAAGTAAAATTACTGCGACATAAAACATTAAAACATATTACATCACTTCAATGTGACACATATTCTAGAAATAAGCCAAATATGCCACACCTAACCTCTTCCATTCACATTGCATGTGATTCTATCTAAACAAATAATCCATCTCATCGATTAGGGTCCATGAATTATAACATTAATCAATTTATTAATTAATCAAATCGATTTCCATATAACACTAGGCCTCTCAAAAAATTCATTCACATTGGGTTCATAGGATTCTCAATGGAAATATCATTCTGAATGGAGTATCCATAAAATTACCATGGATGGAGGGAGAAATTAATTTTAGGTTCAAATCATGAAAATGAAAACCTAAAATAATGTACGGATCCCCCCACCTATAATATTATACCCTAATACTTGGTCAAATGAAAGGGAATGAACAAAAAATGTTCAAATCCTATGGGTCTCACTTACCATTTCCATTATATACCTATAATATCCCACTAAACACAGTAGTTCTAGATTAAGTGATATCAAATACCATGTATTTCACCCCATTCACAAGGTCATTCATGAGGTGCCACCCTCCACACATCCCTTTCATTCATCACACTACCATTAAATGGTTTTTTTATTTTTGTTGGTTTTCATTTAACGGTCACATGATGAGAAAATATATGATATATCATACCCACAATATGATGTTTAATTTTTTATTCAATTTTCTTATTTCATAATATTAAATTTCATGGTTATCATACTCATTGAATAATATAAAAATCTCAAATATTATTTCTCTTTATTTATAGGAAACCCCCTTTTACTATTGGTCACATAACATAGTACTCATGTTCCTCTACTATCACATGATAATAAGGACAACACTCCCCTTGGCATAATGTGTGTACCATTACTACAACTAATATTTCCCTTTAATAATCTTAGATACATAGTTAATAAAATTTCATAGCATTGAACTCTACATTGATGTGTTGTAGAAAGGATGTAATTCTCTTGAGAATTATAATGATACTATCATCACTTTGATTCTAGAGGTTTTTGATTTGAGATCAGATAAGGATTTTATTATGAAATGTCTTTGTAATTTCATTTATAAAAAAAATTGGAAGAATTTAAAATATATACTTTGTAAAATCATATAATCTATTAGTTTAGTATAATAATTCATTTATTATTTTTACTTGAGGCAAGAAGTGCAATAATGAATTTGGAATGCAACATAGTATCTTTAGTGATAAGTAAAATTTGGAAAATATTTTTTAGAATGGAATGAAACATGAGAAATTTTTAATATAATAAAGGGTTCTTGAATATAGATTTTCATATGTGTATTTATAATGGAAGTAACCAATAGATTTTTTGTGACCCAAGGATAATTGTCATAATTAAGTGTTTTTAGTAAACTATAAAATGATTGATTCATGGTTGTGTGCAGGGTCAATGACTATGGAACTTATCCATTGGTAGTCTGGTGTTGTGGAGAAGGATAATTGATAAAATTAAAAAATGGAATAATGTATAAGAAATACACAATGGTAGGGAGAATAATATCAAATGATTGTGGAAATTATAATCATTGCACAAACCCCTGGATAAAATTACTTGAATCATAGAACACTTATTGATTTGGGATGAATCAAGGTGTTTTCAATTTTACTTTTATAATGGTCCACTGTTGGGATTTATGTCATTGTAAAAATGATACATGTGTTTTGAAATGATTTATAAAAATTAATATGTATTCAACATATCCATTTTTGGTTGTAAATCACTTTAAAAACGTTTAAATACATTCAATTGACCTAGGATACATTAAAATACTTTGTCAACAAACCTGATTAGCCTCCATAAAGGGATGTGAATGTTTTTAAAGCATATTTAATGTTTGTTTTATTTTAACAATGGGTGTTTCATGTTTTAAATGAAATTTTGTAAAATATATAGGGTGTTTTTATAATTTTAAATGTTTACGATTTTTGAGTCATGACGTTTCCTTGAATTATATAAATAATGAAATTTTAGTTTTGTAAAAGATTTTTTTGGAATAGATGGGTTTATTATAAAATGTGTGTGCAATTTTAAAGAGGAATTATAGTAAATTGTAAGTTCATTAATGATATTTCAAGTGAGTTTTTATAAATAGTTATGGAATAGAATATGGGTTTTTGTTTTTCTATAATAGTTTGTATTATTTTTTATTATAATTATGAAAACCAATATACTATATCAACGTTTTTATTTTTATTTTGATAAATATCAATATTAATGAATAAATTCGATGGATATGATTAAATAATGGATTGATTCAATTTTATTGACAAAAGTGTATGAAGATGGTGTGAAATAGTTCTTCTTGTTTAGAAAAGTTCATTCATTTGACCCTAATAAAATTATTTTTCCACATTTTTTAGTTATTATTCATGAATAATTAGTCCAAAGGAGGTGGAATAATACTTGATCTGTGGTGTAATAGATCGTTGTTAGAAATTTTGGAATAATAATTGGAAAAATCGAATGTAGGTACTAACTGGGATAAAAATACATTTTATGGATCATCTAATATGATTAAAATTGTGAAAAATTAATAAGACCATATCGAGTATGTAATTACAGATGAAAATGATGAAGAATATTGTATTGATTTAATGAAATGGTTAGATGATTATGAACATCGTGATTTCCCAATATTTTTTGACAAGTTAAAGGGTTGTAGTTTGACTCCATTGGATGATATTTACACTAAAAATAATGACTTTTATGACATACAGAAGCTATATAATTTTAAAGTATGGAATATATGGAGTTATTTTAGTTTTATGGAAGTAATTTCTCTCCTAAATAATATGCTCCCTGAAGATAATTAGATCCCAATCTGAACATATGAAACCATCTAAATTCAATGCTTGATGGGTATGATCTCTAAAAGAATACAATACAGCTCAAATGACTATATATTGTTTCATAATGACCACAAATAACTTACATAGTACAAACATGAAGGGGCTTATTTATACAAGAATGATGAATCTAGTCATATGAAATTTGTATGGTACATTCCAAGCATTAAATATATTTGGCACCTATAATGAAGTGGGGATACTATAGGTAAATTGATGTGGAATGGAGAAAATTGAATTACATATGGAAAACTATGTCACATGAAAAACACTCATCATTGAAAGAGAATTGATCATCTATATCATGAATTTTGAAATGAGATTAGAAAAAATATTCTTGTGTTTTCTATAAATAGTGTGAATACTTTTGGTTTTCAAAGAATAACTCATAATAAATGTATAGTTATGTTGGTAAATTATTACAAACCATAATAGTTATGCATGAAATGATAATACATCATGTTATCTATACTTATGTCAGGAACAAAACATCCATGTAATGATGTTAATGATAAATTGGATCCATTGATCGATTATTTGAAATAGTTGTGGTATTTAAGTGTTATGATGTATGGTGATTACATGAATGAATATATCACTTTGAGTGACATTGTATGGTATAATAATTACCCTTCTATATTATGGAAATATTTTAGTATATAGAATTAATGGAATTCATGGGTGTCCTATTTTCAAACAAGGTACACAATCAATTAGGATGAAACATTCATCGATAACCATGTTTCTAGGACATCACATATTTCTACACTGATATCATAAATACTGATCTTGGATAACATCATTAGATATATGTTCAGAAAACTGTACAACATTGTATCCACTAATAGGTGATCAACCACATCGGAATATAAAAGATGTGGACACTGATATTGGTAAACCATATTCAAAAAACCTTACGAAAACCAGATCGAAAAAGAGATCCGTTATTTTGAACTACTGTAAATTAATTTTCTATATGTCATATATTTTTGGGATGTTGTTAATGTTGAAAAAAAAATATGTTATAGTGGAATACACATGTTGGTAATTCACCTAAAAATAAATAATGGAATTAAGGCTAGTTTATACATGGTTAACAGGGGAATAATATACGTGTTTTTACTAATGAAGTGTGAAAATGAACATTTCTTCCTCCTTTTACAAACACACATTCCAGGAATGAGATATATCTATTTTGTAACATCTTGAGTGACAAAAATGTTCAAGTGGGGTATTCATTGAATATTAATAACATCATTATAATTAGGTATTTAATGTTAAGGTGTCGAAAATCACATGAATTCCACATTTTGATGCAAATCTACATCCAGTAACATGAAGATTCAATTTTCACAACAATGTATGTCATATAATAACCAATCACTGTTTATTCTTCAAACTAATATTCATCAATGTTATAAATCCATAAAAATTTTAGACTTTGGAAACATAAATTTCAATTATATTAGGTGATTTATAATTTTCATCCCACTAATGTTATTTGATATGATGGTTCATTTGATGATTCATGTGGTGAGAGAGATTCGACTACGCGGTCCTCTAAACTATAGAAGGATGTACCCCATTGAATAATATATGAATTTTTTTAAAGGGTATGTAAAAAATAAAAGTCAGAAAAAAGGTTTTATTATGGATTGATATATTTTTGGGGATGCTATTTAATTATTTACTGAATATCTCTCTAGTGTGGAATGCATTGGTCTACTAAAATCTCATCACACTGGGCATATTGAGTGTGAAAAAAATTCAGGAAGAGAGGTTGTTACAAGAAATATTACAGACCTATAGTAGGTATTCCTTTTATTTTTTTCATAATATTTTATACCTTGATCCAAATTTTCAAACCAAAAACGAATTTCATATGCATTATAATCCATCATGTTAAAAAATGGATATCAGTTACAGCTATCTGTAGTTTATTGAATGGTTGTGGGACCATATTTTTAAAGAGTCATATGAAAATCTGGACTAAATTTCAGAATGACATTTATGGCTATATGGAGGACCATGTGTTTAAGTATTATCATAAAATTCATATGTAATAAATGTTGATAAATTTTATACTAATGAATATGGTGAAAATAGTAACATATAGAATAGTGGTGTTACACTTGTGGATGAATTTATCCATGTTTCTAGTGATATGGTAAGAAATCCAATTTATGTTAATATGTAATACATTGGAAACATAAATATAATATGGGAGTAGGATAATAAAAAATTCAAAGTGTTTATTTTTCAAAAAAAAAATTGATAATAACAGTGTTGTTAAAATAGATGAATTGGGATTCATGAATGTAAATATTAATGTGGATGGGTCTACAATAAACTAATTATAATGGAACCATTGAATGTGCAATTATTTTTTTCTCCATATCCTGCAAACCAAAACTGGTTTATTATTGGGTTATTGACTCAATCCACTGAAGGGTCAGGTAAATATTCAATGGATTGTGACTCTTTCATTTGAACGTCGAAGTGATTTTGATGTGGTCCTAGTGGGAATATAATTTTTTATATTATAATTGACCACAATAATGTTATTTTTATTATCGAAAGAGGGTTCAAATCCATTACACCTCCAAAAAATAATGAGAGTTCCATAATAATGTTATATATTTTTTAATATATATGAGGTTTCCTTATGTTATTATCTATTGGCTGCAACATTTACGTAATCATAAATCAATGATAAAAAAACATCTACAGATAATGACTTCTACACGAGTCAATGATCTCATTCCTGAGTCAAAATGGGTCTCTCAAAATGGTTCTACCCATTTTGCAAATGAACATCATGTTTCTCAACATGTTACTACAACCAGTGACAAGGTACAACATGTTTCTCAACTGGTTGATTATCCCAATGCAGTGGTACAACCACCATCCACACAGGATTATTCTACCACTCTAGGGGAACATATTGATGGTGTTGAATCTAAGGAAATAGTAGGAAAAGAAACGCAAGTGGCATAAAAAAAATATGAGTGTTGTAGTTTGATAGAGTTTGAAATAATCATCAGGTATAATGTGAAAGGAATCAAATATTAAGTTATCTAGAATATGAGGGGTCGTCATGTTCACCCCAATAAGACCATGTTTAGCTGTTACATTGGAATAATCACTCAACAATGTGTGTTGTATGATGTATATTGGTGGAAACATATTATCACCTGGTTTAAGACACATATGTTATATGAGATTACGATAATAGTATGGTAACATTTTTTCAATTTACTATAAATTAAAATAATGAATCATTTACATACACGTCATCATCCCTTACAGAGTGAATTTATAGTAAATGAAATTCTGAAGGACTTTTAATTAAGGTTTTTTTGATGAATACCAAAGGATTTCACCTAATTTTAATGAGATATCATCTAAAAGATGATGAATGGAAAATAAACCTGCAACCACCTCCTATTTATGCATACCTGATCACCCAAGGAGCGTGGGATGCATTTTCTGGCCATCACAAGAGGAAGTGTCTTCAGGTACGTTATGTATAGTAATAGTGTTTGAAGATAAAAGTTTTAATCAATTTTAATAGATATTAATTATTAATGAAAAAAATGTGTTCAGAAAATATGGAACATGTAGAAAAACTGGTGTACCTATATCGTAATGAAATTATGGGGTATGCTTGACATAAAAAATGCATTTATTTTAAATCTACTATAATTAATTTATGTGACATAAATCAAAACCATGACCATGTAGTGTGTTTATATAATGAATGGTGAATCCTAATTCAAATCCAATTCCACCCCCACACCATTTTCAATAGAAGGAGGTTCATATAAATAAATATTGGATACTAATAGATGAAAACAAAAAAAATTTGTTGGAATCAAGTGTAAGTATGAAAAAATAATAAATAATAATTAAATTCATATTACATTACAATTTTTCTTATTTTCCTATATTTCGACTTGATATTGTAAATGGAATAATCAACACACAAACCATGTGTAGACATGCATTCAGTATCATTGATTTGGCCAGAAAAGTATGGCCATGATTGAGGTTTGTGTTTGGGGTGACACCTCGAACATATTTTTGAGAAAATATCAAGATAATGATAAAAGTGAAGATATTAAAAAAATGAGAGAAATAGTATCTATTCTGGAAGAATAATTCCCATAGAAGAGAGACAATATTTCCAATATTATGGGGGAGGCAAAGAGAAGATACTACTCAGGATCAACTTGTGCGGGAAGATCCTGAACAACCCCCACCGTCTTAGAGGTGATAAATTCCCCTAAAATAATTCTTAACTGAGGTAATTGATTTTATAATTCTTGATTCTATGAAATGTGAATCTGATAGACATTGATACCATTCCTGTATTGATATTGTACAATGTGAAAATGACTGTCATTTATACCTGTAAACACCAACCCATCGCCTTGTAGAGAGGGATACATTGTTCTATATCCAGAAGGATATTCTTCACAATAGAACACATACAATAGGTCATGTCCTAGTGTCAATTAATGTATCCCATGTTCCGAACACTGATCTACCCATTCCCATTGATGTTGAAGACATTCATATAACTGAACAAGATCATGGAATATTCATCTCATGGACATCGAAAATTCTAATAAACATTTAGACAAAGAGGTATTCATATTGAAATTACTTTTCGTGAAAAACCATTAACCTTTAATGAAAAACGTCTGAATTGATTAATATTATTACAGACTGACAATTTGAAGGGGTTAAATGAAATAACATATCAAAAACATCTTATGGATCAACTATGTGATTGAAACAATCTATTAAAATAACCTTAGTCCTAACCATTATATATCCCCATGTATTATCATTGTAGGCTCATATATATATGAGGTAGAATGATGGTATTATTCAAACAATTTATTTTGATGTAAATATGTATAGAGGGGATAAATCAGACAAAAATGGTGATGAGAATATAAGGTAAATTCCCAGTTATGATTGGTTGGGCGGCATTGTTGTAAATGTTTACAGGATGTATGTTTTCATGATTTAATTTTCCCAAAGATGATATACTATGTTAATTATGAATAAATACATTTCATATTATTTGTAGGAATATATGTGGAAAAATTAATGTTATTTTACCCTTGAAAAAAAATTGGGCTGGTTAGTCCTCACTTGAACACTAAAAAACATGAAAAATTTGAATCCATGAATGTGGATGAAATATTATTAGTCCTACTCAGATCATTTAAAATAAAAAACAATAATGATAGATATTATTAATACCAACTATGCAGGTTAAAAACACTACAATTTAATCATATAAAATATATTGTCATTTCGTTCATTTTATATTCAATTTTTTAGGCAGAATTGTATTATCATTATGGTCGATTTTCATACAGTAATTATCTATTTAATTGATTCAATGCATGGATATCCAAAAAATGATCACACAAGATGGAATTTTTCAATTTCTATTACACTACATCCAAGCATATAGAACTAAACATATAGTTATATAATTTATAATAACATTTAATATTGATTATGTAATGATATGGAAAACATAAATAATTTCTACATCATGGAATTAATATAGGGGATATAGAAAATAAATAAGATAATTAGTATGACTGGAAAAATATCATGGTATATATAATATGATTTCACTATCCAATGATGTATAAAAAATTACATATTTTTCCAAAATTTTCTATAGTGTCTAAAACAAACAAATGGAAAATACTAAGACTATTATGTTTGTAAATTTATGAAATTGAACATATTTCATAAAAAACTAGAGTCCATGATGATGTATTTTTGAATATAATTAATATTTCATATAAAAATTTATTAATCTTTTGTGTATTTAAATTTTTTCAATACTACTATGAATGTAGAATAGAAAGATTTTGACATGATGAAAAATATTTGTTTTAAAATGAATAGGTAGCATACATGATGGAAGAAGGTACACAAATATGAAGAATAGGTGACATCCTTATATGTAGTGGTATTTTTCATATTAATGTTTAATTTAATTATTTTTATTATTACTCACATAATAATTGTGGTATTATATAGGTGAGTTCCATTATTTGAGTGGGGGTAGTTTGTTCAAAAATGATCATGCTTGTGAGCGATCAGACTTTGAGTCTGCAATTGAGATAATTACAACTAGTAAAAGGGTTAGGAATGTATAAAGGTAAATTAATACTACTTATTTTATCCTTATTAAATCATTGGAATCTCCCTTTTTTATAGTTATTCAGTATCTATGACCACCATTTGTATTGTTTCATATCCTTAGGTTATGAAGAATTGCATTGTAAATGAATTTTATTTCTAGTAAATAATAACTTAATTAGAAACTATAAAGAAATAGTTCTCTATGATTCCATGCATTAAAATGAAGACGACATAAAATATTATAGCATGGGTAATTATTTAATATATTTAAAATTAATCTACTAAGATGTGATATCTATATATGAAATGGCTAGGATAATATAGTTGGTATCATAGTAGCTGACCAGCTCAAAAAGAAGTAAACACATTCAACTATCTCGATACATTTTTGAAATGGTCCATAAGTCATTTTAAACATGTAGGAATCAACTCCATCTCAATATGACAAATGGTGCCACTGGTATGACTCAATGTGTCCCTTTTTATTTAATATTGAAATTATTATAAATTGAAAGACGAATTGACATAGTAAAAATGTGAAAATACATTCATACTATTTTTCTACTTTAGTAAAATGACCCATAAGTCATTTTTTTGTGTATGAGTCAGCTGCAGCTCAATTTGGTGTACTAGTGAATATTATGACTTTATGTGTGTATTTTCATATTAAATATACAATATATTTAGAAAAAAAAGTGAAAAACAGAATCATGAAAAAAGTCATTCAAGTTGTTTTGATACTTTATCAAAATGATCTATAGGTCTTGTGTGATTTGAAGGAATAAAACACACCTCAATTTGACGAATGGTGTGACCGAAATGACTAATAGTGTCTATTATGAGTTTAAAATTGACATTTTATCTCAAAAAGAATATCTCACTAAAAACATTGAAAACACTATCAAATTGTCTTCATAATTTAGGAAAATGATTTTTATGTTTTATGTTATGTGTATAAATTAGTCTCATGTCAATATAAAGCATGATGTGACCAATATAACTAAAAATAGGTGTTTCAGTTTGAAATGACATTTTTGTAAAAAATCAAATCTAACACACTAAAAATTAATATAAGACATTTTTATTTTTTTCTACTTTAGTAAAACAATACATATGTCATTTGTGACATTTATGAATCTACTGTTACTCAATCTGATAAACTATGTGACCGACATTAGTCAAAGTGTCTATTTTTATTAAAATTTGACCTTAATTTTATTATTAACACAAATTCCAAACATAAACTAATAAATATCATTTGGATTGTTTTGATAATTTAGAAAAACAATCCATGAGTCATTTTTGATGTGTAGTAATTAACCCCACCTAAATACAATTCAATATGTGACCTATATAACTTCAAATGTGAATTTTTATTTATAATTGACATTTGTTTTAGTAAAAATAAGAAGTGACATACCGAAATCCAAGAAAATTTACTCGGATTTTTTTTCATTCAGGAAGAAAAATTTTCATGAGTATTTTTTCACTTTTACCAATAATCCCAACATAAATTTATAGCACTATGTGATAAGTGCGAATAAAAAGTTTATATTTTCAGTTAAAAATTGAAATTTTAGCTCATAATTGTGTTACTGACTAAAATCCATGTAAAATGGGTCTGATTGTCTTCATAATTTAAGAAATTGTTATTAATGTACAATATGAAGTGCATGAGTTAGTCTCATGACATAATGATGGACGAAGTGACCAATATGACTAAAAAACATTGTTTCTAGTTTGAAATGATATTTTAGTAAAAAACAAATTCCATATTGGAAATAAATGAAACACATTTGGATTGTTTTGATACATTATGAAAATGATCCATGAGTCATTTTTGACATTTAATAATAAACCCCATCCTTAATAAAAGCCATGGTTACTCTGGTATAACTCCAAATGATTCTTTTTATTTAATTTTGACCTTAATTTAAGTAAGAAGAATAAGTGATATACTGAAAAAGATGAAATAGAATTTAGACAGTTTTTATACATTTAGAAAATGATACATGTTTCATTTTTTTATGTGTAATAATCAGTCATTCCTTAATCTGACACATGGTGTGACTGGTATGATTAAAAGTTTATATTATCAATTTAAAATTGAAACTTTTTCCCAAAAATGTGTCACAAAATAAAATCAATCATAACATGATATGGTTATCATCATAATATAGGATAGTGAATCATAAGTCCTTTTGTGATATGTATGAATCATTATCATGTTAAATTGTTTCAAAATTTGACTGGTATGTATCAATATTAATGTATCTAGTTTGAAATTATATTTTAGTAAAAAAAAGTGGCATAATTAAAATTGGGGAAAGTCATTTCGATTGTTTTTAGTAATTTAGGAAAAAAATTCATGATAAATTTTTGAAATTTAGAAATCTATACAACCTCAATAAAATTCATGGTATGACCGGTATAATTCGAAGTTATACTTTTTATTTAAAATTAGCGTTGATTTTAGTAAAAAAGAAAAAGTGACTTGCTCAAAACAAAGAAAAAAGAATCAGATTGTTTTGATACATTAGGAAAATGATCTATGATTCATTTTTGAGGATTATTAATCAACCTCATCTCAATCTAATGTATAGTGTATGATGTATGACTAATATCATTCATTAACATTTTAGATTTGAAAAATTAGAAAAAAAACGTGTCATATATTAAAAACCAAGAAAATAAAAATCCGGTTGTAATAACCCAATGTTTTATAAATCTAAATTATTTTCTTATAATTATGTATTATTATCACATGATATCACAACACAATGAACTAATATGTAATATGTGACCTTTAAGCATCATATTTTCACTTCTGGGATTTGAATTTTGAAAATTAGGCATATATTGTTGTGATCAGTAAGATGTTTGGAGTCTGATAAGACCAATATAATTTTGGGTGAATAGTAACATTCACGTATGAATAGTAATATGGACCTTAGGAATATTAAATAATACCAAACAATAGTAACCTCACCCAGGAATGAATAAATTAAATTTATCCATCTTATAAGTGATAATATGATTAGAGTAAATGTATTTGTATTTTTGTATGCCATAAATAAATAATTAAAATAAATTAATTTATTTAAAAGAAAATGTATTTTCATAAAAAAATTTCATAAATTATCAATTTTATGTCTTCTAGTTGTAATATATTTTTATAATACCTCATGTACTTTTTGAAAACATTATAAATTCAGTTATAGTTTTAAAATCAATATTTTTCAAGTAAATTATGATGTTATTGAAAATTTATATTAATTATATTTAGAAAATTACTTCTGAAAATGGAGTTCATTTTTGGATTCTACATGTTGAAAAATGGTTAGGGTGAATTTTTGGGATTTTTCTAAAATAATTGTATTTTTGATGAATTGTAAAGTACAATAATTTGAAAATTAAGATAAATACATGATTTATAGGGTTATGTATGATTCTTTATTGATGTAAGACCAATTTTTTCGAACTAACAAGCACATATTACTATTTGTGGTCTTGGAATCATCACTATTTCATAAATTTATGGAAATTAAATGTTATGAAAACCCTCCTCTTCTCTACTATAAATACAACCAATCCTTAACGCTTCCCTTTATTCAAATAAATCCTTGTATATTTCCTAAATTATACCCTAATATCTTCCCATTATCCACTCTAATTCTAAAAATACCTTAGTCACATCTAAATAACAAATAATCTCCCCTTAAAAGGCTCTCAAGGATGATTGAATCAAGAGTTTAATTCCTATTTTCAATTCTTGTACTTTCTTTTCAAGTTCATTTGATTTCATTTCGATCTTTACCTCACTACATCCAAATTTTATGAAAACTAAATTACCATACATGTAATGAAATTTTTTTATGATAATGGAATATTTTATTATCATCTCTCCTTTACTTCTATATTATACTATTAGAAAATACACCATCTGATATGTGTTAATTTTCAGTATTCAAGGATGATGGGTTTTCAATTTCTTTTATCATCTTCAATTCTGGTCATGATACCATTTTTTATATGTTTGAACCAAATTATTATGTAATATTTCTTATTTAGGTTACAATAATTTTTTTTTGTAAATATGATATTAAATTTTAATGTAAAATGAGTTCGTAGTGATAAAAAAACCCCCCAATAAACCTGAAAGGTTGTCACTAATGGTTTATATAATGATTCAATATCACTGCAAGTAAAAAAATTAAATATAAAACCATGAAACCATGTGGATGTTGGATAATAAAATCTAATTCAAATTATGTAAAACTAGTCCCCTTTTATATGTCTATTGATCCATGAAAATAAGTTAACTGATCGTAAAAACCATGAAAACAAACAGGCCCGAAAAATGAAATTGAACCACTTGACGCTTCAAAAATGTAATGAATGAACATAAAAAGGATATAATAAATAATTTAAATATATAAGTGTTTCATTAATTTTTAATTAATGAACATAAATTTGTGTATTCATGTCATTAATATCAACTAGAAAACACCATATGACTTAAGGTATGGGATCTTCTCTATTTAACGCTTCTTATTGAATGCACTGTATGTTCTCCCCTTTTTTGTAATCCCTATTGATGGGATATCATTAATGAAATCCTACATACTTCTCTCATGATTTATAAGTTATTAGAAACTTTTTTATCTCTCATCAATCCCTCTTATGTAGACCTGATTCCACGTCGATAATCCATAAGGGATTTTTCCCAAACAACCATTATTCTTTTGGGTAGCCTTATCATCCTATTACCTAAATGAAGTCATATTATCTTTTTAAGTGAATCATATAAATTATTTTTACATGTTCTTAATTCATTTATCAACAGCCTTTCATCATTATCAATCAACATTATACATGTTTTTATGTTATTCCCTCCCCGATAATTCTCAATAAGCAAACCTTTTTTAGGGGAACATCCTGAATTCTTAACCGATTTCAATTTAACAATATCTTTTATTTTTATATACCAGTGTTGTTATAAAATCAGTATTTTATTATTATGAAAAAAATTTGTTTCACTTATGGTTTTATATAATTTAGTTTTCCATTTTTTATTTTAATGTCTATATAGTATTTTCCGTAAAACCATAGAAAAATGTTTTAATGCTATAATTTCATAAATAATTTTCTTACATTCTGTCACAACAACATGAAATCACATACCATAATACATGAAATATTTTTCATTATGAATGTCCATTTATATTTTATGTCCTTTATTTCATGAACACATTTATGATATACCCATTATTTGTGCTTTATAACATTATTGTTGTATGCAAATAATTACATAGTAACCCTTATGTTGATGTAAGATTTATTAAATCTGCAGTTTCTATGAAAACTGTATTCATGAAAATATACGATGGTTTATCCTAGATAGAGATTCAATTCATTGTGTATAGATGAGTCACATGAGAAGTTATGTATAACGGTCTTGGATGTTATCCTTGGCTTGTGCTTCCTTGTGCAGTGGTCTTGGTGGTTTGCCTTTGCATGTGCTACCATGTGTAATGTTCTTGGAGGATATCATTGACTCATGCCAATGTCATGTTTTATGTTACGTATGTAGTATTTTGACTCCATGATTATATGATTCCATGTTTATTTGATATGATTCCATATTTTACAATAATTTTTATATCATCATATCTTTCCTTCTATCTCAGGTGCTAATGATTTGTTCTTATGTTTATTATCATACAATGATATTTTCCATCGCATTGTTCATGTGTTCCACAGTGTACCCTATGATTATGTTTGGGAAAAAATGGAGGTTATGAGCTCAATTTGTAGATGAAATAATGAAATTTTTTATTCATTTAAATATTTTCAGTTTTATGTTACTAGACTTCAAAGACACAAGAATTTCAGATCCTTAGACTGTACTCTATTGTATAATTATGCATAAAATCATGTAATGTTATATGTAATTTGATAGGTCTTCTATAGTTGTTATCATAGTATTTTCATGTTATTTATGTGGATTAGGAGTAGAGAACATTACTTTGTACCTTATAGATGTGGCTGAGTTAAAGAAAACACACCTAAATGTTGGTAAGCATAGAGTAAGTGGTTTATCAAAAATATAAATCCATGACTGGATACATGAAGATATAGGTAGATCTTCAACAAATGTATCTTGGCGTAAAACCCAAAAATACCTCTTTATGCTAGACTCGAACATGAACTAATTCATGAGAATGGGTCTAGTAGTACAATTTTTTGGAGACTCCTGAGGGATATTCTTCGGTAAATTCATGATCTTGGTAGGAAATATTATTAAGGGAATGAAACAAAATCCCATAAGAATCAAAGTTATGAAATAGATCATGGATATCCTTGATTTAAACATTTGGAATCATTTGTTAGGAAATAACTCTACTTTACATGTTTATCCTCTTATGTTCGTAGTTTCTATTCTATTCACCAATGAGAAGTATTCAATACCTCATATTGTATGTTATTTTTATTTGTTAATGGAGGAAAATAAAATAACATTTTTCAAAAATCAATTGGATAGGGAATATGATGATTTCCATAGTGATATGAATGATTTGATGGGAATAGACTCTCAAAGCATCATGATAGCACTTTATCAATTGGATAATGTTATGATTAATATCATGAATCAAGTGTAAACCCCTCCTCATCTATGGAAATCGAACGTTGTCATTGAATACTGCATGCGGTAAAGGCCAGCCATGTTTAGTGGATCGTCTAAACCCCTCCCCATGGAATAGTGGATTACCTGAATTTAAAAGATATTATTTGTTCTACAATACTCAGAATAAGAGAAAGTGGTACTAAGATTCTATCATTTTTACATAAAAACTGATCAGTGTTTGACACTAATCCATAATATGATTCCCTGTGAGAAAATTGAATCCATGAAATGGGAGGATTTCAAGAAAAAAAAATTACTAAATATTTTTCCCAAACCCTCCATGTCAATATCGAAAGTGAGTTCCACATAATCAAGAATAAGGAAGAAAAGTCCATGAGACCATAAAAGAGAACTTCACAAGGATTTCAAGGTTCACCTCTGGATTGGTATTGAAATCCAAAATTAAGTTTAATCTATTCTATAGCATTCTAATGTTGTGTCTATGAAACGCGTTGGTGATTTAATACATTCATAGTAATGAAGATATTTTCCATTTTTCCATCATGGATGAAATAGAGATCATATACACTCATTTGAATCATGGTCCCTGTTACAAGAAGAGGAAAATGGAATCAAATGTCAGTGCTCCCTCAAATAAATTCCATGATGGAAATAAGCTCGATCATACCAAATCTAAAAATTGATGGATGATGTATCATATAAACTGTCTGAAGGGAATGAGGAATTTCTCCAAATGTGGAATGTTATGAAATCTTACTAAAAATCGTCGACGGGATATAATGAATCCCGCTAATGTGGAAAACGATAGTATGGTTTATATCAACACTCATCTGGAAGTGCAATGTAACAACAACAAGGAGCATGGGTATTGTGCTAGCAATTTCCCTAAGATGAGGATTGTCATAAGAAATAAAAATCAACTTCCAAGGTAACAGGGATAAGATTACTCTATCACTACTGCTGAGGTGGAGCCTGAAAATGATGTGGTGACAATTACTCTAGTTATTTATTCTATAATATTGAACGTACTATTTGTTTTTTGTTGTATGAATTCTATCATTTCGTACATGTTTAGTAGAATTATTCAAACACCACCTCAAATTATGGAGGACAAGTTACCTTTGAGAACATTGAATGGGGGTATTTTTGCGTCCATGGTTTATAACTCCTCCCTGGATAAATTTTGGGGAGTGGAACTCCCATAAAATCTCATCATACAACATTTAGTGAACTTTAACACTATCTTGGGCATGGATTGTCTTTCTTTATACAAATACAAAATCAACTGTTGGGAAAGTGAGATCACCCTTCACTTCCTAAAGAATCCTCCAATTCATTACAAGTGTAAAATGGAAGATGTAATCGTTGTCTCTTGTTAGGATATTAATTCCTTGTGATAAAATCATGTAGAGTTAAAATGATTAAGACGGTGGAGATAATGATGAATGAAGATATTCACATCATGAGGGATTACACTGATGTATTCCTTGAAGAGTTTTTTGATCATCCCCTTGATCAAGAGGTAGAGCTCTCAATTGAAATATTTTTTTGATCTTTGAATATATCAATGAAACCTTATATAATGGACAATGTAGATATGGAAGAACTAATGAAGCAGTTATAGGAGAATCTGAAGAAGTGTTTTAAATGATCGAGTGCATCACCAAAGGGTGATCCAGTCTGCTTCATTAATATGAATGATAGATCAATATTGATATGCATTTATTATCAAGAGCACAATAAAATCAGAATAAAAATATATCCCCTTGCATAGATAGATGAGTTGTTTGATATGCTTCATCGGACCAGTAATTTATCTTAGGTGGACATTCGGTAGGGTTATCAGAAAATAAAGGTAACAAAGGAAGATATTACCATGATATACTTCCAAATGAGGTATGAAAACTAAGAGTTCATATTTATTCCCTTATGACTCACAAATGATTCAACTATACTAATAGACATAATGAATTGATTCTTTATAAATTATGTAGAAAAATATTTGGTAGTCCTTATCGATGATATTCTGATATAATCCATGAGAAAGGAGGAACATAGGGATAATTTGAGTAATTTGTTAAATACATTGGGAAGGTTTAATCAGCATCAAAAGTACAATAAATGTGAGTTCTGAATGGAGTAAGTATCAATCATGGTGCATGTTAAAACTACAAAATGGATAATTGTGGACCCTTCCAAGATAAAGGGGATATAATGGTGGCCCTTTCCAATATCTGTAATGGAGATCCATTTCAATCATAGTCTAGCTGTGTATTAGTGACTGTTTTGGATGAACATTTCATGATTGTCAAACCCAATGACTGAGATGACATAGAAGGGATTAGTGATTTTTTTGATTCAATAATGTGTCGAATACTTTAAAAAGTTGAAAAATTGGTTAATCTCTGTGCTATTACTCATACTCCAAATAGGTGGATAAATATTTTTGGTGTATAGAGATGCTTCACTGAAGGGGTGAGGTTGTGTTCTAATGGAAAATGATAATGTCATAGCTCATGCCTCATGGAAGCTGAAAATCCGTTAGAAAAATTATCATACGAATGATCTAGAGTTGGAAGATGTGATATTTGGCTTTGAAATTTGGCATCATTACCTCTATGTGAAGAAGTTTGAGGTATATACTGATGAAAAGAGTATCAAATATATATTCTCAAAAAAAGATCATAATATGAGCCGGTGGTGATGGATAGAGATAATCATGGATTATGACTACTGAATCCACTACAATCATGTTAAGGAAAAAAAGGTGGTAGATGTTCTATGTATATAGGATCATGAATTTATATTAGTCATGACAATTTAAAAGTATCCAGTCATATTATATTTTTAGAGGATAACCATGGGAATCATAATGAGAGTAACATTATCAAAACATTCTCAAAAAAATTCCCAACCATACCACATGGAGAAAATAATGGATTCTCAATTAAAAGATGAGGAAATTTAGAAAATGGTTGAAGCAATTAGAAATGGAAAATCCATTGAGTTTAAGAATAATAAGGATATAGTCATAAGGTCTGGTTCATGATTATGTGTACCATCTGATCCATAGATAAAGAAGGATATTTTGAATGATTCACATATCTCACCATTCTCTATCCACCTGTTGATCACAAATATGTATCGTGATATCCTAGAAAACTGTTTGTTGAAAACTATGAAGAAGTAGATTTGTGAGTATACGTTAAAGTGCATGGTATTTCAAAAAATGAAGGATAACAGATATATTTCTAAGGGGATTATTCAACGACTACCCATACCAACATGTAAGTGGGATAACAACACTACATATTTTCATAGGAAATCAATGTACATCCAGAGTAAACAATGCTATATGGGTCATTGTGGATCATATTACAAAGGAATTTCAATTTATCAAAATTCTAGAGGACTTCACATTAAATCAAAATTTACGAATATATATAAAATAAGTGGTAATCCATCATTAAGTACCATTATTTATTGTATACAATCGAGGTCTGAGATTCCACATGATGTTCTTGAAATGCCTTTAATATGCTCTATGCACTAAACCGAACATAAATATAGCCTATCACCCTCAAACTAAGGGCCAACATGAGAGAACTAATAAAAAATGTGATGATATGTTGACATAATGTTATATGGAAATAATTAGTAGATTGGACTAACATCATCCACTGGTTGAATTCACTTACATCCTCATTTTCCACTCATGCATCTGAATGGCACCATACGAAGCCCTCAATGGGATAAAGTGTAGAACACCATAGTGTTGGGATGATATCAGTGAGTGTATGCTTCTAGGAAATAAAATGGTAAATGAAATTATATAGAAGGGTAAAACCATTTAGCATGACATCAGTGCATATCAATGTCAAAAAATAGTTCTGCATACAATCATCGATGAGACATTGAGTTCCATGTTGGTGAAATGGTATCCCTATGAATATCTCTATGGAATACGGTTACGAGATTTGGGAAAAAATTATAGTTATATCTCAGGTACATAATCCCCTTATATATTATTGATAATATCAAGGATGTTTTCTATCGACAAGCTCATCCACCTACCATGGACAACGTATATCATTCCATCTATGTATCCCACATAAAGTTGTAAATACTAGCTCCTTCACATGTACTCTCTCCAGAGGTCGTATAGTTTTAGAATGATATTTTATACATGGAGAAGACATTGAAGATCTTGGATTGTATATATAAGTATCTATATAACAAAAATAATCACCTTGTCAAAGTACTATGATGGAACAATAAGCCTGAAGAGGAAACATGAGAACCATAGGAGGTGATGAAGGAAAATTACTGACCCCTGTTTATGGCTTAGAAACGAAAAAGAAATTTTGTATGAGAAATTTCATAAGGGGGTGATAATGTTATGAACCAATGTTTAATAAATGGAAATTACCTTAATAATATGATGTCATATAATCACATGAAATCACAACACAATGAACTACTAAGTACTATGTGACATTTAAACATAATAGTTTCCCTTCAGGGATTTGAATTTCAAAAATTTATCATACAAGATTTTGATCAGTAAGACATTTAGAGTATGACAAGGAAAACATAATTTTTGGTGATTACTAACTAACCCATATGAATATTAATATGACTCTTATAATTATTAAATTTTCGAAAGGAATAGTAACCTAACACATTAATTTATAAATAATATTTATGTACAATATAAGTTATAATATGACCATAGTAAAAGTATTGATATTTTTGTATGTAATAAATAAATAATTAAAATTAATTTTTTAATTTAAAAAAATCCTAAATAGTGGTCCTAAATTATCAGTTTTATGTATTCAAGTTTTAAGATGATTTTATAAGACCTTATGTAATTTTAGAGAACATTATAATGTCATTTATATTTTTAAAATATGTATTTTCCATGAAAATTATGATTTTAATTAGAAATAAATAATAATTATACATAGAAAATTATTATTAAATGATGGAGTTCATTTTTCTAATCTACTCCTCAAAAAATTATTTGGGTGAGTTTTTTTGGATTTTTCTAAAATAATTGAATTTTTTATGAATAGTAAAATACAATAATTTTCACATTCTGATAAATACATGATTTATAGGGTCATGGATGATGTTATATTGATGTAATATGAATTCATTCAAACTGACATGCACATATTACTATTCTTGGTCATGTAATCATCATTATTGTTTGTACTAAGGGAAACTAATAAACTAAGAAATTAAATATTATGAAAACCATCCTCTCCTACACTATAAATTTCCACCCTCTTTAGAACTTATCATCAATCCACTAAAGCCTTGAGAATTCCTAAAATTTTACCCAAATCTCACCCTATGATCCTCCCCCATGTCCAAAATCCCCTAGTCTCTTCAAATGGGAAATTCGTCTACCCTTAGGAAGATCTCAAGGAAGATTATTTCATGAGGTAAATTTATCTTTTCAATTAATTTTCATTCTTATCAAGTTCATTTGTTCACTTTTATATCATTACCATTTATTCTCCAAAGTTATGTGAAATAAAAAAAACATACATGTACTTTATTATTGTTATGAAAATTAAATATGTTATTGTCATCTCTCATTTACTCTACATTTATACTAGTAGTAAAGTCTCAATTCAAGATGTGTTAATTTATCACATTCAAGGATGATGGGTCAACAATTTACACTACCATATTCAATTATGGTCCTGAAACCATCTTTTTGTATGAACCATATTATTATGTTATATATTCTATTTATGGTTCTATAATATTTTTTCACATGATATTAAATTTTAATTCAAAATGAGTTCCTACTGATTAAAAACCACAAATAAAGTCGAAAGGTTATCACTATTATTTTATATAATGATTCAACTTCACAATAAGTAACCAAATTAAATTTATCACCATGTAACAATATATATTTTCAATAATAAATTATAACCCCAATTCTTGACAACTATTACCAGATTACATGAATATACATTCATGATAACAAGTAAACCGATCATAAAACCCAAGAAAACCAATGGACATAAACAATGCAATTTGACCACATAAACCATAGTAGAAGTTCATGAATGAACATAAAAAGGATATGTCAAATTATTTAAAAATATAATAGGATCTCTAATTTTTAATTAATGAAGCTAATTTTATATTTCATTTCATTAGTATCAAATGGATAACACTATCAGACTTATGGGAAGGGATTCTCCCTATTTCACTTTAATTCATGAATGTCCTCTATGTTATAACATATTATGTGTAATCAATAAATATGGGGTATGATTTAAAACCTCCCCCATACTATCCACATGATGTACAAGTAATGATAAACCCTTTTTACCCTCATTTATACCTCTTAAGTACATAAGATTCAATGCTGATAATTTGTAAGGGATTCTACCCGAACCTCTTTTGTTCATTTGGGCTGTCTTATAGTAATTTAAACATAATTAAGTTGTCATATATTTTTATTTTCATATTATAAATGTTGTTTATATATACAATAATCATTTATCTAAACCCTTTCCCCATTATCTTTCCAATATATACATGTTTTTAAGTGATTCCATCCTCAATACTTCTTGATAAGAAAACCTATTTTTGATTGAACTTCGTGAATTAATAACCTATTTAAAGTGAACTATATCTTATCTTTTATACAACATTTTCCTTTATAAAATAATACTTCTATTTATTATGAAAACATTCTTGGTTATGTTCTGGTTTTATATAAAAAAAATTTCTTTTTCTTTTTAAAATTCTCTATAGTATTTTCCTTAAAACCACACAAAAACATTTTAATGCTAAAATTTCTTAAATAATTTTCAAATATTTTTTCACATATACATGAAAAAACATAACCTAATACATTAATATTTTACCTAATTAATTTCCATGTTTATTTTAGTTTCTTTCATTCATGGGCTCTTTTATGATACACCTATTTGTTATTCATTGTGACATTATTGGGGCACCCAATTCCTTCCCTGCGTAACACTTATTTTATGTATAGTTGATTATGAATGATTATTCATGTGGAAAAAATATTCAAGATAAGTTAATATGGGTGTAATAATAAAATTCTCAAATTAATTCGGTAATGATGAGTCTCATAAGACGTTATGTGCGATAGTATTGGTGGTACGACTTCGCTTGTGCTACCATGTGCGACGGTCTTAGAGGTTAACCTTGTCTTGTGTTACCATATACAATGGTCTTGGAGGTTAGGCATTACTTGTTATAATGTATTTTATTATATTTTTTCCACAATATTATGATTCCATGTTTATATTATTCAATGATTATATGTTATCATTCCATTTGTTGCATGCATTTTTATATTATCATATCATGAATTCTATCTCATGTGATAATGATTTGATTTTATGGTTATTCCCATACTGGTATTTTTAGACTGTCCCTTATTTCATGTGTTCCCTAGGTTACTATCACCACCCATCCCTTGGGGCACATGTCGTGAGTACCCCAAACCCGCCTTCCATAGGCTTGGGGCTAGAGAATAGCATCAGAAATATATATCCCTAAAACGAGAAGGCATTGCATTTAAACCTATACAAACACACAGACTAGAATGAAAAAAGAAGTAACCATGAGGTAATCTACTACAGTAAATGGATGAAGAATGTAAAGGGGTAGAAATACATGCTCAACTAAAAATTACTAGTACAACTAAAAATTATAAATACAACTGAAAAGATAAAATAGCTCATGGGTCGTCCTCTATGGGCCCTACCTGAATGGTAGGTACATCTCACGATTAGTAGTCCCTACGTCACATAATGCCAAATAGTCCCCCGCTGACTCTTTTCTAGTCCTAGCTCCCTCATCCATGATCAATGTTGTCTGTCATCTTTACAAGTCATAACAAGGTGTGGGAGAATGTCATTCGGTGATGAGTATTACGATACTCCGTAGGGACCCTGAGACCCCTGCTGGACTCCGAGAGTTCCACAAAGGAAATACCAGAATTTTAACACCATGAAGGTAAAATTACCACACTGGTATCACCACAATGATAGTAACATGATGTTAAGAGTACCACTGTGGTATCACCACGATGATATTACCATGAAGGTAAATGTACCACGATGCTATCACCACAATGATAGTACCTCGATGATAAAAGTACCACACATCTATCCCCATGATGATAGCACCTCAATGGTAAAAGTACCACATAGGTATCACCAAAAAGATAGTACCACTAAGGTAAAAGTACCACACATGTATCACCACGAAGATAGTACCATGAAGATAAAAGTACAGCACAAGTATCGCCACAAAGATAATACCATGAAGGTAAAAGTACAACACAGGTATCACCACGAGGATAGTACAATTAGGGTAAAATGACCACATTGTTACTGCCTCAAAGATAGTACCATGAAGGTAAAAGTACCACATGTGTATTACCACGAAGATAAAGGACTAACCTAACACCAGGTATTAGTGAAGTATAGAAGTGCAGATGATTAGTCGCGATGCTATTTCATTTTATTTTTTCAAGAGGCACTGTTTTTTACCATATGGAGACTGGCCCTCCACAGGATCGATTGGTAACTAACCCCCACAATGACCCACATATGATCTGACCAACATAGGATTGATAAGTACTCAACCCCCGCAATGACCCACATAGGATTTGACCCACACATCATCAATAGTTAACTGACCCCCTCCATGACCCACATATGATCTAACCCACACAGGATCGGTAAGTGCATACCCACACAGGATCCATGAGCACTGACCCACACAAGATTTGTCTCACACAGGAATGATATGCACTGACCGAGACAGGATCTCTGAGCATTGACCCACATAGGATCTGACCCACATAGGATTGGTTATGACCAATATAGGATCTCTCAGTACTAATAATTTTATTATATGTCTCTAACCATTGCCTCACTGCAAGAAACTAGATTCCCCACATCCGGTCAGCTCGAGTTATGTAGAATCATCCCTCACAATATTGTTTGTACCCCGAATGCAACTATTCTCCCCAAAATAGTAACCCAAAAGGACTGAAATATGCTAAGGGTTCCAACACGATAGAGGTACATCAATCGTATTCCCGGTCTGTGAGTTATAAGCGTTTCAGTTTCGAGGGGGCGCGGTTGGATTTGGGTTCGATCCAACCTAGACATACTACAACTGTTTCCAAAACACAAGAGGAGAATACCAAAATGACTATCTTGATCCAAGGATCCCATCTCCATAGATGGTTTTTCAAATGGACATATGGTTCTAAATATATGGGCATATAAGTGTTTATGGACCTAGTGGGGCCCAGGTCCGGTCTGACCCAGTCGGACTGACCCGGACCGACTTGGTCTGGGCGGGGCCATGGTGGGTTCAACCCCCTAGGCCAACATCCCTCGCGGCCTATAAGGGGGTGACACACATGGGCGGCCTGACAAGAAATGTGTGGCTCACAATGGGCAGACCTCATGGGATTCCCAACCCGTAAAGGGGTATCCTGCATGGGTGGGCCTGCCTACATAGGGAACAGAATGCAAGGTGTGTGTCCCAATGGGTGGTGTCCCACTGCACAGATAGCCTTACCGCATGAGGCACAACCCAAAATGGGGGTCCTCCCTAGCCGCCACTGGGGGAGCGACCCCCCAGTTTTCTCGAACGAATAAAGGGTGTTCGATCTTTTTTGCAGGGGTGGAACCACGTAGTGATACCAGGGGTCACACGAGACCTTCTAGTGTGTGTCTTTCATATTACATTATCATCGGCCGGTGTGGCGGTCATCCTCTACAGCAGAGTGCGACGGTGCGCCGCTCAACCTCCCGCAATTGACTGGTGTGTCGGTCGCCTTCCTCTTGTCACCACGGCTGACAAAATGCAGCCCCCTTTGCCCACTTGTAGCATGTGGCGGCGCGACGCAGCTCCTCTTCAGCTTTCATATTTTGGCTACTCTAATGACCACCATGTCTTTGTGTCACGGCCTCCACTTGCGTCATGCGTCGACGCACTTCATTCTTTATAGTTGGCCATTGTCACCGCACTGGCGGTATTCCCCAGAGAACGCAAGGTTGTATCAATGAATTGGAGTGTCCATGCCGAGTTTTTTAGGCCCATGAACTACACATTATCTCGTACCATAAAAGAGTCTAATGGGTTATATAAAGTCACTTGAAATAAATTATAATCAGCACCTCTACCTTGTAAACCCATTGGGGAACGTATGTTCTTGAAGGTGGATTGGTGATCTTCATTCCCTCCACAGGCTTCCAATGGTGTAGCTTGCACATCATCCTTCAGTTCACAGTTTAAGTGTATCTTGTCACAGCACACTGAAATAGACTCTGTCCTCCAAGGTATTGGCATCCCGGCACTCCATCATCACTTTGTTTCTTGTCCAAACTATGTTGAATCCCATCCCCAAGCTCCATATAAATAGGATATGGGGAGGGTAGGTAAGAACGTGTTATATTAATGGGGGCTCATTAATTATGAACCTTCCTAATTCACCAATGTTGTCTTTAAATACGATTGATAGGTCAGTCCATTTAATAGATTGATAGATCGTGGGTCCCATAACACCATTGTCCATTGGAGAAGAAAGAAATATAAAATAATAAAATTATTTCATTTCATTTCATTTAAAAGGTCACAAAGCTTAAATTTTTCTCTAGACCTACTATATTCGATGTAAAACCAACCTTATGGAAATCCCATCATTGTAGATTCAACGGTGCCCCCATAATTTTAATCTGAGCTCCGGTTCAAATGTTAGAAAACTCCTCTCACGCGTTTACTGAATGTAGCTTAAAAAAGTTCAATAAATTAATTATGTTCACCCTCAATCTATTCCAGTTGAGGTTAGGCTCTTCCTAAAGAGAACACGCACCAAAGAACACAACAATACTCTCATATTTTCAATCCAAGTTACTGTTTAGAAGTTATTGATTTTACAATATAATAATTGCCACTTAATTATTTTATTTATGGATAAAATCTAAATTTCACAAGTGGCTCGCACTAGAAAATGATAATATTTTCCTAAAGAGAGAACATCCAAATGATCTTAGCGGTGGTCTTATATTTTTAATTCAATTCACCGTTCATGAGTTATAATCATTTGAAAAATTAAATAACTTTATTTAATTATTTTATTTACAGTTATGATATTTTCGTTTTTTCCCACATTAGGCCTTTGCCGATTAAATGTAAGTCATTCCTAGGGTAAACCTGCCATCATGAATGCAACGGTGCCCTTATATTTCTAATATGGGAATCCGGTTAATTTCTATTCCACTTTTTCAGGAAAACTGCTTACAGGTGAAAAATAAGGTTTAACCAAATTTTGACGGATCATTCCAGAAACTCCATGCCTTGGAATCATTCACCGTCCGATTTAGTGGTCTTGAAATAATTACATATAATTTATAAAAATATAAGGAAAATATGGGACATTATATTCTCCTCACCTTTGGGATTTACTCCCATAAATCCAAAAAGTTGAAAATCCAACAAATTATTGTACTGAGCATCAATCTGAGCCCCCTAAACCCATGAGATCTCCTGGAGGTCCCCATGCTACCACCAAAGTCATATCAATGGTATCAAACATCCATGAAAGAATCGCTCTTATCAACCATCTATCTCAACCGGGAACTCAGAAAAAGTCACCCCATCATCAAAGTTCAACTCGCCCTAGTCAATAAAGTGTGATGGATCATGCATGAATCTCTTTAGTTGCAACAAATGGAAAATATTATGCAACAATTGTATCTGTGAGGAATGAGATAGATGGTATTCTACCTTGACCACAATGTTGATAATCTATAAATGTCTAATGAACCTCGAAGATAACTTTCCTTTCTGGCCAAATCGTTGGAAACCTCGTCGAGGTGAGACCCATAAGAAGACATGGTCTCCCTCATCTTGTTAGCATAAGACTTTTATCGGCTCTATGCAGTCGTCACTTGCAGACAAGTGATGCATTGTGATACAAACTCTGCCACTGCATCCTTCATCCCTAGCCACCAGTACTGACGTTGGAAGTCTTAGTACACCTTCATCATTCCAGGATGTGACGCTAAAAGAGATTTATGGATCTCAACTAACACCTCCACATAAAGCATCTCATGTACCATGGTGTTTCTTCTGAATAAGATGACATGCTCTCCACCTTCCAAAAATCCATTAGGATACCATCCTAATGGTATTTGAGCTTGACGGGCCTCGTAGTCAACATCTCAAGTTGTGCACCAAGAATTTTTGGATGAATTGGTGGTGTGACAGTCATAGACTAATGGTATGTTGCTCCATGTTTATCCACAAATGATATCTATAGCACGACTACCTACTATGACACCTCACTCAGTATTTATCGACCAAAGCTCATGTTGAGTGTGTCTGCTACCACATTCCTCTTCCCAAGAGTATAGACTATCTAATAGTCATAGTTTTTATAAACTTTTTCCATTGTCATTGTCACCACTTTTAAAAGCTCTACAGAAACTTATCCATCCACAAGAAAGGATCCCCCTTCTTCATCAAAGCGGAAAAGGGTGTTGCTACCCAGGAGAAGTCCAATTCAAAACTCTTCTAGTACCCAGCCAAAGAATAAGTTCCACTACTTTTAGGGAGGTAATCCTATAAGAATACCTTGAAAATATGTCCACACACTATTCTACTACTGTTGGGAACAAAAATCTCAAAACTCCCACCGCCACAAGGTTAAGGGTAGCTGACTGAAGAGTGATCGGCTGCACCCACCTATGCATGAGTATATCTTATGCTGCTTGGGTTTCCTTTTTCACTGTCCATGGAAAATCACATTCTGAAATTGTAAGTAAACCCCAAACGTTTTTCCTAACACCATCAATTTGAGTATGAATTTTGGATGTGAATTCCATACCCAAACTATCGTCATAAGTCCTCAATACTACCACCAAGAGGTTCAATCCGAAACTCTCACCTCATGGGTTAGATAACACAATCGACATATGTGTGATTATCAGGTATCCACCCAACGGTATCTCCAGACATAATAATCAGGACAAAGGTTTAACTAGAAACTATAGGTTTTGAACAAGATTCATGGAATGAAAGAATTATTAGTTCATATGTCTGTTAATATGGTAGCTAGTAGTACACAAAGACCATACCTGTAATCATTCTTGGATCCCATAGGTCACACTCTTTGATAGCATGAAACTACTCCATTCTCCTATCCTCCATCTCCTTGAGCCTGGTGGGGACCAGATTGGGTTGGTGGTTGTAACATGTTGAAATGTATACAAACTCATGATGATCTCCTAGCTCCACTTCCTCACCTGCTACCCTACATATTAATCTATCCCTATCAGTTCCTCTTCTGGAAATATTTTACATTCTAAAGTCTCTAAGAATGGTGTTTTTTCCTACTTCCTGACTGCTAGCATTCATTGTCTGTATCCGCTCATCCAAATAATATTAAACCACAAATGTTCTCTCTAGCACCCTAATATATGGCAGAATGCATAGAGGAATGGTGATGGATCTGATGACCATAAACACACCTTACACGGAGGTCCGAACCCTAAATAACTGATCATACTATATTCATCGAGTACCTGGGATGGTCGATAATCCCCAATGAATACAAAGCTACTAAAAAGTAACCTCATTGCAAGATTCGGGTAATCTAAATCATGTAATCGTAATGCTAAGCCATGTAGAAGGCATTATATGAGGACCACCATCTATCTGAAAGGTACCCTGGCTAGATGGAAAATCAGTCACCTCCTTAATATAGACCATAGCTGCTTGTGAGTAAGGCTTGCCTCAAAACCTGATGGGTAATCTGATTCTGAAACATGTGTAAGGAACTAAGCCTGCATGTTTCCTTTACTAGTACCATCAGTTTTAACTACTGAACAACGGGTATTCATATAGCTATCACACTACCTGAAGGTACTAACGACGTAAGAGGGCCATGCACCATCGCCTCATCGCTCGGTGGTCCATCACCGTGTACTCTCTCAGAAATCCTAGATAGATATTAATGGGGAAACATCCTGATAATGAACAGGTGTTCCATGGTCATTAAGATAACCCTAGTGAGCTGACTCTAGAGAAACCATAGAAAAAAACATCCAAAAACACAGGAAATTAGTGCTTTCATGCACAGAGTCAGAAATCAGAATCCAGGCTCCTGGTGTGTGGATATTTTGTCCTTCGCACCAACAATATATTCCAAAAAAATGAAAACCATACTCTTAACACCTAACATTATTTCCACATTGAAAATACCAGAATCCTAGTTCTTCGGTAAAACTAACTTTACTGATACAACATTGTCACGACCTGTCCCTCAGGGCCCTTGTCGTGACTAGCCCAAGCCCTCCTTCCGTAGGACCGGGGATGGATACTAGCACCAGAAATTCATATCCCATAAATGGGAAGTCATTTCTTTTAAACCTGTACAAACCCACAGACTAGAACACAACAAGAAGCTACCACGAAGTAAACTACTGTAGTAAAAGGGTGATGAATGTATAGGGAATAGAATACCAGCCCAACTGAAAAGTACAAGTACAACTAAAAAATATTAATACAATTGAAAAGTAAAAATATCTCAGGGATCATCATTCGAGGGTCCTACATGAAGCGTAGGTATACCTCATGATCAGTAGTCCTTGTGTCACATCATGCCAAACAGTCCACCTCCATGTATTGTCTAGTCCTAGCTCCCTCAGCCTCAATTAATGATGTTAGTTATCCGCACAATACACAACATAGTGCGGGCATAGCCCATACAGACAAGAGTATTACGATACTCAGTAGGAACCCTGAGACCCCAATAGGTCTCCCAAAGTCCCAAAAACGAAATACCACAACTGTAACACCACGATGGTAAATGTACCCAATAGGTATCACCGCGAAGATAGTACCACAAATGTATAAGTACCAAACATGTATCACAATGAAGATAGTACCATGAAAGTAAATGTACCACACATGTATCACAAAAAAAGATAGTACCATGAATGTAAAAGTAACACATAGGTATCACCAAGAAGATACTTCCACGAAGGTAAAAGTACCACATAGGTATCCCCCCCCCCCCCGAAGATAGTACCACGAAGGTAAAAGTAAGACGCAGGTATCACCAAGAGGATAGTACTACAATGGTAAAAGTACCACACAGATATCGCCATGAAGATAGTACCACGATGGTAAAATTACCACAGAGGTATCACCACAATGATAGTTCCACAAAGGTAAATGTACCACATAGGTATCACCATGAAGATGGTACTGCGAAGGTAAAGGTACCAAAGAGGTATTACCATTAAGATAAATGACTCATATCTCACCAGGTATTAGTGATGTATAGAAGTACATATGATTAGTTCGGAATCTATATTATCTTATTCAATCAAGTGGCACTACTTCTGACCATACAGAGTCTCACCAACATAGGATCGATACGTAACTATCCCCGCAATGACCAACACAGGATTTGAACAACACATGATTGATATATAACTTACCACCACAATGACCCACATAGGATATGACCCACACAAGATCTATAGGTGACTATCCCCCACAATGACCTGCATAAGATCAGACCCACACAAGACTGATATGCACTAACCAACACGGGGTAGTAGAGTGTTGACCCACATAGGATCTGACCCATACTCGATCAATATGAACTATCCCACATAGGATTGATAAGTTCTAACCCACACAAGATCTGGCCCACACAAGATCGGTATTGACTCGTACATGATCGCTCAGTACTAACCTCAGTATGATCTGTCTCCAACCACCGCCCCACTTCCAGCCACTGTTTTTCTTGTACTCAGTGCGCTCCAATTCAATATAATCTTCCCTTGAGATATCGACCATACCTATACTGCCACTAAGCACCAAAAATTAGTAACCCAACGGACCTCCATTTTGTAATGGTTCCAACCCAACAGACCATACATCAATCGGACGCCTAGTTCCAGAGGCCTGGTTGCATTTGGGTTCAATTCTACCTGGTCGTACTCTATCTATCTCCAAAACACAATATGACTATACAAAAAGGACTGTCATGATCCAAGGATCCCAACATCATAGATGGTTCGTCAAATGAACATCCAATTCACATGATACGGTCCTTTTAGTTTATATGGGACCGGTGGGGCCCAAGTTCAGTCCCACTCGGTCGGACTAACCTGGTCCGACCTAGTCTAGGCAGGGTTGCCGCCAGCTTGTCCTAGCCTACAAGGGGGATTACCAAAAGGGAAGCCTATCCTAGAAAGGGGGTCCCACAAAGGGTGTCCCACAAGGGTAGCCTGACCCGCAAAGGGCTGGACTAGCCCATGGAGGGCGTGACAGGGAAGGGAATCCGCCCGTTGGGCGGCGGCCCGGATGCATGAGATGCAACCCGCAAGAGGGGTTCTCCCAAGACAAAAATGGGGTAGTGACCCCTCGGTTTTCTCGAATGGCTCAAGGGAATTTGGTATTCTTCGCAGTAGCGGCGCTATGTCACACCACTTGGTGGCACACAGGGCCCATTGGAGAAGGTTCTGCCGATTCCATCATGGTCGGCCAGTGTGTCGGTCGCATTCCTTCGGTCACCACAACGGATGAGTCGTGGGCCCCTTTTCACATTGGCAGCATGTGACGGTGCACAAATCCTCTTCTGGGGTCAATCGGTTTCGGTCGCTCTGATGACCACCACAGTTTTGTGTTGAGGCCTCCTCTAGTGTCATGGGTCAATGCACTGTCTTTTTCGTAGAAAGACGATGTAACCCCCTGGTGGTATTCCACTGAGAATGTAAGGGTGTAACAAAGTATTAGAGGATCCAGGCTGAGTTCATTAGGTCCACCCCCTCTATGATTGCTCGTAATATTTTGGATGAAAAGGTGTTAAATAAAATCACATGAAATCAACAAGAATCAAAACCCATACCCCGTAAACCCATTGGAGGACATTCGTCTATGAAGCTCGATCAGAGTTTTTTTGCTCCCACCACAGGCTTCCAATGGAGCTTCTTGCACATCATCCTTCGGTTTGGGGTTATGGTGTCTCTTGGCACTTCTCTCCAGAAACAGCTTTGTCCACCAAGGGTTTGACTTCTTGGCACTCCTTCAGCACTTCATTTCTTGGAAAAGCTGTGTTGATACACCTCCACAAACACCATATAAATAGGGGAGGGGAGGGTAAGTAATGTCTTGGGAAATTAATGGGGGATCATAAATTATGAAACATCATAATTCCCCAAAATATCCCTTACATAATATTGATAGGTCAATACATTTATTGGCTTGACACATCAAAGGTTACATACCCCTCTTGTCGTTTCGTGGAGAAGAATGAAAACTAATAAAATAATTTTATTTTATTGCATTTCTTTTAAAAAGTCACAAAACATATCTTTTTATCCAGAACTATTACGGTCTTAATAAATCCTCCATGAAGTGAATCCAAGTGTCATGGATTAAACTGTTCCCTCATATTTTTAATCCAAGAAGCGGTTCAAAAGTTAGAAAATGCCACTCATGTGTTTACTGAACATACGATAAAAAAATTTAATAAATTAATTACATTCACCCTAAACCCATGTCGGTCTAGGTTATGCACTTCCAATGGAGAACACACCTCAAAAAACATAACTTTGCCCCTAGATTTTCATTATGAGTTACCATTTAGATGTTATGATTTTACAATAAAATAATTGTCACTTATTTATTTTAATTATGTCCAAAAACTAACATTCTGTGGTGCCCCACACTGAACAATGTTAGTATCTACCTAAATAAATAATTACCCCATGAGATTAGAGGTGGTATCATATTTTTAATCTGATTCATCGCTCATGATTTCTAAGAATTTGAAAAATAAATTAACTTTATATAATTATTTTATTTACGGTTATTCCATTTTTGGTTTTTCTCACAAGAGGCATGCGTAGACTAAATATAAGTCGCTTCTATGGTAAACCCACCATCTATAATTCAATGGTGCCCTCATATTTCCTATCTGGTAAACCATTTAAGAGTTATTATACTTTTTTAAGAAAACTTATCATGCATGCTAAATACAGCTTATCAAAACATCGACCAAATCATTTCGGTCACTCCAGGCCTCGGAATCATGCGCTATTAGTTTTTGAGGTCTCGAAATAATTTCATATAATTAATAAAAATTATACATCAATTTAGGGGAATTACAAGAACCCTATGATGATTCATGGGAATAATGGAATTTGTGTGATTAGTTTGAATATTAAATAATTAAATCTTTTATTTTGTTCCATGTTTTTAGTATAATGTACCTATTCATCCAAGACAATAAAATTTATGATCTGTAGCTTGTACTCTGATGTATAATTATTCTAAAAATATTGTAATGATATTTGTAAATTTCTAGGGCTTCTATACTGATTGTAATCATAATGAAGTACAGAGATTCATAAGTCCTTTGAAACGGGTATGTAGATGTCTTGCATCAAACCGATTCATGATGCAACCCGTATGACTCAAAATGGATGTTTTCGATTGAAACTATATTTTATAAAAAACAAAACATGCATATTGGAGTCGTAGAATATTCATTCAGATTGTATTGATACATTACGAAAATGATTCATTGGTCAATTTTATCATGTCGGAATCAACCACACTTCAATCCAACGAATGATGTGATGAATATAAATCCAAATATGACATTTAAATTTTGATATTATTTTTATTAATAGAATATGTGACCTACTCAGAAACTTAAAAACCCTTTCAAATTTTTATGATAATATCGGATAATGTTTTCATACTCATTTGTGACATTTAGGAATCTAACCCACCTCAATATTAGGCACGATTTCACCGGTATAACTAAAACTATGTATTTTTTTGAAATTGACATTTTAATAAGTAATTAATTCATATTAATGTTTAATTTATTTATTAATAATATTACAAACAAAATATATTATTTATTATATAGGTGGATTCTTTTTATTGAGTTGGGAATATTTTTTGGCATCTAATACAGTGGAAAGTGATTTTTTAGAGGGGATCACAAACTTCAAAAGGGGAAACATTAATTTTTTTAACTATATGATCGATAATATAAAATTTAATTATATAAATCATTGTTTTAAATGTATATAGAAGTGTTTTTCGATGAATATCATGGGTTGATATTTTTTTATTGATTATTTCAATTTAATGTTAAGAGCATTGTTTTCCAAAAAACTTATGTTCAGTTATTTTTATCCTCTTTTTCATCATGTATGTGTTTTTATTGTCATGATTTGTTATTTTCACACATTAATTAAAATAATCATTATTATTTGTAGTGAAACCATGTGATAATTTTACTGGTTTAGATTACATTATTTTCCACTATTTTCGGTAGGTTTTGGTTGGGTAAGCTGCTATATAAACATTATGTCATAGGAAGATAATCCTTTATGAGGGATACTACAAGCAATGATAAAGGTCTGCCTTTATCATCACTAACTAATAGGATAATAAAATGGTCATATATAAGCACTCAAAATAGAACTAATAAGGGGGGGATTTATCTGCACTATTTTATTGTAGATTTAGGACCCCTTTTATCAGCACTTTTTAGCATTGATTTATGGGACCCCCTTTATCTTAGAAGCGATTAACAATGAATTTTTGGCAATTTTGAATGTGGTTTTCGGCACTTTTAAAAGTAGTATCAATAGTAATTCACATCAAAGAGATAATTTTTTTTTCAATAAGAATAACTTTTTTACTTTTTTCTCCACATTATTAGTTATATTTTAAAATTTAAGTCAAAATAAAATCTGTATATTTCATATTTTAATTTATTTTTAAAGCAATTTAATGTCTAAAATCCTCCATCACATTCATAAATTTGTTTATTAAATCATTGTTTGGGTGTAAGAAGGACTACAACATCACAAACTGATGTAATATAATTTTCCATTACCACCCCTAAAGGTTGTATATAATTATCAATATTAAATTCATATATGATATTTATGATGATATTATGATAATATAATTATTATATAACATATAAACATTTTCATTTGTTTTTGTGACATGATAATGTTGGTCATGTGTATGAAAAATTACAACCTTGTGAAGTGAGTTTGTTCATTCATGCTTCACATGGATGGTGATAAGGGTAAATATAATTATTATTTGTGTTATAAATGATGTAATTATTATATTAATGAAATATTTTTCATTTTGAAATTATAATATATATTATTTTATTTGTTACCTTTTTACTCAATGAAATCTGAAAATATTTCTCATGTATATGTGGAATACCTCCATCACCAACAGATGTCACTCCCTTTTCATAACAACACCACGGTTATGTTATGGAAAAAATATTTAAATAAATAGTATGATTCATAAGATATTATTATCATTATATATTGAAAATATATTGTTTACCGCTTTTCCATAATGATCATTCAAAATTTTAACATTATTCATATGTATGTGTGGCCTACCATCTACATGGCCGTATCATACCATATTTCTTAAAAAAAATATTTCATAGATACTATTAAAATTTTATTTGAAAAATTAATATTATAAATAAGTCATTATTAATTTTTTTATTGTGATTTAAAAATGATCAATTTATGAGTAATGAAAAAAATAAGTGATAAAATATATTAAAAACATATTTCTTATTACTTATAACATGAATTTAATATATTATTCATTATAAATTTGTAATAAATTTATTTAAGTAAATAAAATGTGGTACTAATTATATAATTATGGTTCTTTAATAAATATGTATGATAATTAAATTTATTATTATTTATATTTGAATGATTATTACGGAATTTGAGACTCTTAGTAAGGGGATTTCTAGTCTCACTTATAGTTCTAAGTGACATATGTTGTATTGACCTATATTTTCATTTTTCATGGTGTATATACAAACTTATAAAATGATATATCATTGATATAAATCATTTAATTATGATTAATGATATTCATTAATTTTTTATTGGATTCAAAAGTTATACAAGGGGTAATATAAATCAATATCAATTTTTATTCTTTGATGAATATGTTATGTTATACACCTATATTCCTTAATGAGGTGTATATAAAGACACTTTGACATGTAATATAACGAATGTATCTATCTTTTGATATTTTAGGCCTTTTTATGTTACACTCTCTTGGGGATTACGATTCAAAGATACCGATGTTCTAGGATTTTTATGTTACAATCTCATCACATGTCAAGGTTATTTTTTTTTGAAGAAGGTGGTTCCTCAGTAAAAAGACCAAGGCAAAATTTATTGAATATTAAAGATAGAAGTTATATGAGTCTGAAAGATGGTATATTACGACAATATTTTTCATACAAATAATGAAATATTATGATATATATCAAAATAAACTCATTTATTTTATTATAATATAGTAATTTCATTATAATACGTTTTTACACGTAATTATCCTCAATTAATGTAATGATATTTAAAATAGTTATTTGATAAAAAAATATCTTGGTTATCAAAAAAACATTTCATTTGAAAACAATTTTATCTAAAAAATGATTTCAAAAATGTTATATAATTATCCTATGATTCATAAAGGTATTTTGTACACATTTTTTACTTTATGGAAAAAATTGAATAGAATTATCATGATGTTTTACAAATAATTCCATTTTGTGTTTTTAGAAAAATGTGAAAGGAATGATTGTTTTAACATGTATTGATTATTAAAAACATCCCATCATCATGACAAATAATTTTTGAATATTACATTGTAATTTTCCTTATTAATTTATATCTTTTTTTATTAGAAATTTTTATATTTAACTATATATATTATTTAATTTGGAATATATATTTTCCTCGATTAATATATAAAATTATTACGAATGAACCGTTTATAAGAATTCGTGGTAATTATAAATGAAAAAGTTTTTCAAAACGATTTATTTTCTTAAAAAATAGGGTCCCTAATAATTTACATTTTACAAGAAATATTTTGAAATGAATAATCATAATTATTTTCCATCTAAGAAATCAACCAATGATGTTACCTATTAGTTTTTTGGGATATGATCTAGATATATAATTCTTATTCTTTCTGGGAATGGATTATCATGATTAAATATTATTTGAACTCAATTTCATAAGTTTAACAATGTTAGTAGTCTTATTGAACCCATTTCCATTTATTTTTTATTATACAATGTAATGATGAAGTGATTCTGATTCATATTTCTTATCGCTTGGTAATGATAATGTCAAATTTTTATGAAACACATTTTATTTTGTGGGATATGATATGGTGAATGTTTTGTGATCTTCTTCCACCCATTATTATAAATTTCATTATGTGATGTTGGTGAAATTATAACACCATATTGGTGGTACCTGTATATCCTTCTAATGTTTTGGGTGATGATTTATATATCAAGACATAGAAAATATTGAAATTAGTAGTGAAAATAGTTTATTATGATATAACTAGAAAATAGAATCAATCAATTTCATAAAGAGAATTCAGGAATGGGGAGTGAACCTGGTTGTCTAATTTAAGAATAGAGTGTAATGTGAACCTAGTTCAATAAAACTGGGATTGAACATGGGATGAATCAAGTTCAGTGTGTTGTTTTATCCTGTATGATGGTCTTGGGAGTTATCCTTCAATGTAATGATTGTTAGGATATGAACCATTCTACATTGAGGAATGTTATTCCACTGTGTATAGTGATGTATCCCACCTAGAAGGTTTATCCTACCATTCTACATTGAGGAAAGTTAATCAGTCTATTGTTTATTTTTTAAATAAATTCAACATGCTGTTAAAAATTATGAATAGAGTAAAATATGGTCTAAGAATTTGGACCTAGAACGTTACAAGAAGATAAAATAATATTAAAGTGGAATATATTTGAAACATGAATCTATATATATTATGTGACATATACTAATTATTTGAAATGATCCTCGGTGTCGACGACAAGTATATGAAATATTCTTACAAAAGGACAACATATTTGGTATCCTGATTCCACAATGATCTTATAATGACCATGTCATCAGAATCATATCATTGTATTCCCTTCCCTTTTAACTAATTATGGAATTTTACCGTTATAATTATATTTTATTTCATTACAACATCATCAATAATCCTGATTTATGTACGTGACTTAGATAAAATCATAATTTTTCATGGATCAATTCTATTGATTCCCTTGCAATCATCATATTATATAAACAAATATTTACATGAATATATTCCAATATTCATTAATAGAAGATACGTTATATAATATTTAGATATAAGGGAATTAAAATAATTAATATAAAGAAGAAATAAATATGGTGATATATAATATATTATTATTTCATTTTATAAATTATTATCAATTATTTATTTAATGTATGATCCAATTAGAATTGAAAAAATCCATCCACCGATTGTTAATATTAACTCAATAATTATATCATGTAATTATTATCATCTCATATAGTTTAATGAGAACATACATGATTATCATAATCTATAATTTATTATAGATTGTAATTATTAATTATTTTCCTAATAAAATGGTAAACTACATGGTGTCTTAATTACCATGATTTCTAAGAGATATGTTTACAAATATTTAAATTTTCATCATCTCTATCATGTAATACCAAATTTATAAATTCACACTTTCATAATATATAATAATACATTCCATGTGACACTAAGAGAAATAATATCAATGTGTTAAATGTAATGACAGTTAATGATTCCTTATATAATTGTAAAAATATCCTTTAGTGGACTCATATTTTAGGGTAAATAATTCATCAATGTGGGGTGATTCATTGATAGAAGAATTTAAAAAAATAATTAATGGAAAATATCAATATTATATTGTGATGATGTCGTATATTTATTCTGAAAATATAATTTGAAAAAAAAAATAATTATTACCAAGTAATATTTTTTCTAAAATATTACATAGAATAAAATAATTTCACAAAACATTATTTTTGGTTATTTCAATGAAGACAAAATAATATTCTATTTTTGAGTAATATCATCGGTTCCACTGCATCTGATGTTTTAACATTCATATTTCATGCCTGAATGGCCCGAAGGCCATCATTTTTATTGATTTTTTTGATAACCCCCCTTTCATGGGATGTGGAGGAACCCTTACAAGGCCCGTAGGCTCAGAGATGACATGTCCCATACTCTTCAGAGATTAAATTACCTAAAGGTCGTGGGGAATTCAACCAGACTATCTACAAGGAACTACCCCTCCCCAGCATCTGCATCATGATAGTATCACTCATCTGTTTCATGACCGTCTGGCTAGGATTCCCATGCATGCACAGGCTGGTGCTGATGGCATATCCATACCCTCTAATTCTGACAATCCATTTGGCTTTGCTCTGGTGAGTGCACCTACTCTGAATCCTCTTCTGGGATTGCTCCTTTTTTATAGTGTGATGGGGCCTGCATTCATGTGGACCGAAGGCCTTGGGGTGTCCCTGAGGCCTTAAGGAGGCCCGAAGGCCTTGAGAATCAACTGGCCTGAAGGCCTTGGGTGGCCCGAAATCCTTGTAGGACCCGAGGACCAACCCTATGGCCCGAAGGCCCAAATGGATGAATCGTTCTGGCTGCTATAGTACCGAACAGTGCATGCTACAGTAAATCTACAATACCCCAGAAATATGCCTCCACCCAGATTTGTTCTCGGGTCTCATGGATACACCTAGCGAGTCCTCACCAACTGGGCTGAGGGTCTTGTGCAACTTTCATATTTCATATCATTCATAATCAGCCATATTAGTCTATTTTATCTATCAAGATTTTATATGGTCTTATAAGGGTATTTTATTCAAAATAATATCATTAATTATCTTATTTTATGATCCAAATAATAATTATTTGTTATTTCATTATTAAGATCAATTTCATGGATATAACCCTATGATTACATGTACAATATAGTTGATAAATAATAATAATATAAAATATATTAATGTATCATGATATCCCTGTAAATGAAAATAATACATATATATCTACATATGAAGGTTCATGCGCTACAACCAACTATTTGGATATTTGATATGGGGGTTAACCTTCTCTAAGTCTCTAAGCGTTATTTTGGCCAATTAAGACATCATATATTCATTATATTATGTCAAAATCTCTCTATACAGTATGTTAATATGAATCATTCATGATGACATAATTATATAACTATGTAATGTGATATTCTTAAACAAATATACATAATAGCTCCACATATGACTTTATAAAACTCTTATATGATCTAGAAAATATATATTTTAAATTATAACATATTAATGAAGAAACATGAAACATCAATATCCCTTTTTTAAATCATCTGAATCAAATAAATAAAATACATTCATGTATAAAATGTTAAAATAATATTTAAAATATTTCAACATTAAGTAATACATTGTAAACGTACAAAATTTTCGTTGAATTATGGTTAATTCATTCATTTATTTCATGATATGTGGAATGATGATGAGATATTGAATTCTCAATAAAATAAATATTATTAAAGAATAATTAATTGTGTGTCTCCTATAATCATTATTCATGTGTATCATGTGGAAGAGGGAATTCCAGGGGTTAGGCCCGTGGAAATGGAAAAAATCCCCCAATAATTCAATAGAAGTAAAATCCCACATAAATGGTAAGAAAATGAAAAAAATGAACCATTCAAGAACATTGTAATGATTTTCCATATAATAATAAAGTAATAGAAAAAAATTACCAAGTATCTTCCACCACCATTGAAGGGTAATCTATTTGGTAACTGAAATGAATAAAGAGAAATGATTCTTTTCTCCATGAATATAAATTTTATGATAGCAGATTAAAATCCTCCACCAAAATAAACAAATAAAAAAATTAATATGGAAAAATAAAACATATAAGGAAAACACATGTAAGGAGATAAACATGAATCGTCCACCCAATTTGAAATTAATTGGAAATTATAGAAAAATGTAATTGAGGGACTCATGGTTGTAATTTTGAATTAAACATGGATATTATTCACAAATTATAGAATATAATGATTACAATATAAAAATGAAATAATATGAAAGAATAAATGTGTGAATAAATTTGTTTCCTAGTGTATTATGGTTCCAAAATCGAAAAAAAAAATTATTAAATTTATATCTTTTTACCAATTATTACAAAAATCTTGTGGAATTGAATGATATACCCAATATACATTTTGATTCACATAGTTGGTGAAATATATTTGGTGATTGGTATCACATACAGAAAGAGACATATTTTAATAGTGACTATAATATGGAATCATTGAAATTCAAAAACTAGAAAATGAATATAAGAAATATATAATATAGAAATGGAATGATCTTATTCTATATTCTACAACCTTATGGATTTTTAGAATTTTATAAATCACAAATTTTATGAATAATGTTACACCCCCAATTTTCAGTATGTTCCATTAATTTATATTTATATATGTTATATTTTTCTACATGGGATTATGGAATCATTAGAGAATGGTTGGTAGAAGGGTTTGGTGATTTGTTTTTCTCAAAATCATTTTACTAGGAGACCAATTTTGGTGAGGGTTTTGGTTCTTAGAATTTTTCATCACCATGTGTAGTATTCATCTAAGATAACATAATGTAACTAAGATATATCACCTTGTGTATTAGTGTGTTTTGTGGTTGGTAGTTTCATCTATTTGTTATGAGTAGACTGAAACGCCTAGTTAATGGTCGTGGTGGTTGAATAGAGGTGGGTATCATGTAGAATCCATTAAATATTTCATGATAAATGTGTCATTTCAGGGTCTATGAAATAATATTCGTCAAATCATATTATTTTCATTACCAAAAATTATTTTTGGGCCAATCTACTTTTTCATTATTTTAGGGTATGTGTTTATTATATTTTTTTTCTGAATTTTACAATTCATTTTTTAACATTGGGTGTGTAATGTTCTATAGATATATTAAGTGATATGCATTAAGTGATATTAAATTCTATTTTCAATAATATATCTCCATAAATAAGAATCATTATATTTTTTGTTAACATTCATATATATCTAATATTTCTCTATGGTGATTGATAGTGATTCCTCATTATAGTGGAACCAATACATCTTAGTCTTAGTTTTGTGATTGGGTGAGATATAAATGGTATATCAGACACTTGAATTATATGTTGAAATCAAATTATTTTGGTTTTTAAAAAACCAACATGTAATTATTAATTTAAATTATAAATTTAAATCCATTTTAATCACATATGAACCATTATATTTTTCCCATGGATTTAATGTTTTTCTAAAAACATTTAGTGAACAAATATTGTCTTTTTTTGTATTTATGGTTATGTGTTTTACTTGTTATTTTTAATTTTTATTTTTTTCTCTTCATTAGGTCATACATGGTATATAGAATAATTTATTTTCAATGAATTCTACTACCAAGTAACAAAAAAGGTATGATTGTACGAGTACAACATAGTATTTGGAAATGTTCATTTGGAATAAATTAATATGAAAAGAATTGATTGAATGTTCAATTAGTTTGGAATCCAGAAATATGATACCATAATGTTGGAAATTACAATAAAATATTAGTATAAACATATATATTCTATCCATTTAATCCAATTTTTTTTTATTTTCATTTTCTACTCTAATGAGACAACATGTTCTTTTAATCATTGTGTATGTGGAAAGTGTAAGGTACTATATTTGTATAGTTTGATCAAATTGATGTATCCAAATCTATAGTTTCTAAAATGTTCCATGGATTGTGTATGAATTTATTTGATGATAAGATGTTGTAAATGGGGAGAATTCATGTTGTGAAATGTTTTCATGTCATGAATGTACAATTCATGGATTTTGATAGAGTTGATTCAAAACTACAATGCCATTCACATCATGATTGAGGATGGATCACTTGGTGTTAAATTATGGGTAATAATTCACTATTAATTATAATATGGTAATATTTTTCTTAGAAATATTCAAAGATTTAAATTTACATTATGTTAGACAGTTTCACACCATGTAAACACATAGTCCAGTGCTCTTATAAAGACTACAATGCCTCAGGTTTTTTCACAAACATAATTTCTCTCCCAAATTCTAGGAAATCAATTTACCATATCCTTCATGTTTTTTTATTCCTTCATTGAGGATTGATTCATCACCATACATCATTTATCCATAGTGATCCAAGAAATGTTATATGTCTTTCAACATATTTTGTTGTTATAGATCATCTCATTTTCCCTTTGTGTGAAAAGTCAGTTTTCCTCTTTATTTATAATGGTGTTTTTTCTATAAGTTTGTTGGTGTTGTTTTGAACAAAATATTTTGATGGATACAACTTCTTATGGGAAATGATATCAATATCTACTACATCATTTTTTTCTCATGAAATTAATACATATTTTTTTGAGGTAAAGGACTCATTTAATCTATTATTTATTTATGTAAAATGATAAAAATAGAATGGTTTATCCATTTGGATGGAAAATTAATTATCCTAATAATTATTGTACCATATTATTAGTGAATGTTTTATAAATCTCATTTTGAAGTCCTTTTTACTGTGATGGTGTTTTTACACTTGATTTTCTAGAGATTGTGATATATATTCTATACTATGGTTTAATTTTCATATGATTAGATTATAATGTGGTTATTCATGGAAATTGGTACAAAACATAAAACGATATGTAATTGATAAATTGTATTGATAATTTATAAAGAGGCATGCTTTAGGGAATCTAGGGTTTCTTATTAATTTATAGAAATTAAATTAAAGAAACGAACATGGTTATTTAAATGTTATCTTCTATGATAATGGAATTTTTAATTAATGTGAATAATGATTATTATTTTTGAGAATTATTAATTTAAAAATAACATTTAATTTTAATATTATGTTCCATGTTTGGTTCTACACAATTTTTTTTCTAAAAAATGCTCTATTTTTATAGCATATTATATCTTGATTCCTAAGGTTTCTCATAGATGGAACCTATGAAAAATGGATATATTAATTCAAGTTGAAATTATAATATTTTTCTTAATAAAGGTAATTTCTAGGACATTAGTTTCTTATATATTTATAGTAAAAAAAATTCCATATGTTTGAAAAATGATAAATAATTTACATGAAAAAGATAAATTCCTTATTTTAGTGTATATATTTCCCTATAAATTTTTACATCATGATTATTTCATCCTTATGATGTGATCTATATAGGGGATGACCCATGAGATGATTCAAGAGATTGAATCTAGGCTTACATAGTGTATGGGTTGTACTGGATTGAGTTAAAATAGATGATATATAATAGACATCATATGGGATGTGGGGGATCCAGAATACATCTTGTACAATATATAAAGATTTTATTTGGGATTATGTGATGATGTGATGCAAAATGTTCATGTTTTGATTCCATTCCTTGTTATTTTAATGAAGCAATTGTTTTGTAGAGAGGTGGATGAGGACATGAGACATTTGGTAGAGCAGAAACCCACTTGTGAAGTGGGAGTGGGGTACCCATGATGTTTAAATATTTTTTTATATGCCCACATGTGTGTGATAACCAGTTAGAGTGAGCAATGGTGAGGCTGGGAAATGAGTATAACTTTTTAGGTGATGAGTTAGTTTCACTATAGTTCAAAATTATTTATATTGATTTCCATATAATTAGACAAAGAGGCTTTGGGACATATCCTATTTAGTATATTATAATTAACACCCTATTTATATATATTAATAAAAAAATCATCTACTAGAGAAGGTTGGAGATTTGGAATGATATTGAAAACTCATGGTCTTGTGGGAGAATTTGTGGATTTGTGGTAACTATTGTATTTACCATTTTTTTTTAACTGTAGTTTCAAATCAATTCGTATTGTTAGGTATTTCATTTCATAATAGAAGATGGTATTTCATTATATATAACAAACTAATTAATTTTTGATTCATGTATCTATCTTATATATTTATTTATTACATTCTCTTTGAGATAAATTTATCCCATCTCTTAGATTATAAAACTAGTTGAACTAAAATATATATCACTCTCCTCTAACAAGTCATCTACGACTGAATGTAAATATTATACCTTATAATTATATACACAATATCACTAATACTCTATGAGATCCCCCATCAATGTGATATCATTTTTTACCTCCACTATATTATGGGAGTGCCTAAAATTTATGAGCAGTCAGCATGTACAAGGAGTTCTATATTTTGACCATTCATTTCACCAGTTTCAACCAAATTAGTAGTGTCGTAGTTTTTTAATCTATGATAATAATTTAGAAGTATTGAATAATTTTGTAAATTCACATGATGTTCCTCTAACTCAGTGTTCAAGGTGTGACCATCGAGGTGGTATTCATCTGGACCATTGAGTTGTGGGGTTGGTATTGGTCAGATTTATTAATTTCTATTTCATCTTTCAGTGAGATTGATATCATTTGAGGTAAATTATTATTGTTTTATTCGTGGTTTAATTCATTTTTTTATTCTAGAGTGACACACTCAATTTGTTGAAATATCCTCAAAAATTATTTAGGAGTTAAATTATAGAGTTTTATATTTTACTTGGAGTTAACTACACTAGTTGGAGGTTTATATCACTTGAATGAAGTACATAATGACTTTGAATAGGTGACAGTGAAGGATCTCCCATGGTTATAGATATATCGATAAGAAATCATCCTCCAAATGCAATTTTTTCTCTGGTTAAAGATGTCATGGATTTATTTATCTTGGTATTTGTGTTCTATGTTTTTATTATGAAAAAATAGTGTTGGTTGTTATGTGATACCCTTGGATGGGTGCAATGAATATTTCTTCTATGTCATGAGTGATGGATGGACCGATGATGTTCTTTATATAGGGTTATAATTCAATTATTCTAGGGGTTTTAGAATATTCCAATGATGTATTTCTAGATTAGTTTTTATTATTACCCCCATCAACATGAGATTGGGTTTTGGATCTATCATTAAATAGGTGTGTATCTGATCTTGATGTCTTCATAAAATATGGTTCCTTTTGAGTTTTGAGATCTATTAGTATAGATAGATGATCTATTATAGAGAGATTTTCTTTATAATTGGTTCACCTTGGGGTACACATGATTTATTCATGACAATGGATGATGGTAGTTTTTTGGGTTTTATCAATTATAATCATGTGGAATGAGTGATAATAAAGAACTATAGTCATATTCTATGCATTGATGATTTATTTTATTATTTGAAAGGAAATTTTTGGTTCTCAGTGATTGATCTATAGTCCGGATATCATCAGATGTGGGTGAAGGCTGAGGATATCTTGAATAGTGACTTCAGTTGTGGTCATGGTCATTATTAGTTTTTTTAATGTCATTCTATCTTATTGTTGCTTTAATAGTGTTCCCAAAATTGATGAATATAGTTTTAATAGGGTTCCTAGATAATTACATGACGGTTTTCATAAATTAATTCCGTCAATAATATTTATCTTAGGAGGATCATACATAGTATATTATGTATGAACCTGGATCATCTTTTTAGGTATTCTTTTCTCTTTTCAGTTGTTTTTGAGAAAAGATGATTTTTTGGAAATTTTTTAAGTACACGCCTTGTACTCATTTGAAATATGTAGTCATGTGCAAGCCATGTAACAGATGAGCACACAGCCGTGTGTGGTGACTTGGAGACTTCCTAATTTATGGGCCTAAAAGGGAAAGTACACAATTTGAACTTCAAAAGTACACGACGTGTAATTATAAAGTATACACCAGGTACTTTCTTTTTATTTAATTAAATGGATAGGGGTTGCATCTATTGGTAATAACGTTATTCTTCTTCGCCTTCATCATCTGAGAGTGTCTGTATGGTGTGGGTCTTCGCCGAGCCCCCGATAGAGAATTTTTTCTCCGATTATATTTTTGTCCATTTTGTTGGGATCACCACAGTAAGCTCTTCCTTCATATAGAGCTTCATTTCCTGATTTCTACTCTTTTAAGAGTTATCATCAGTTTAACATTTTATAAATTTTTATAGATCTACCACATTCTAGGTTGATACAATGGCCGACGCCGGGGTATATTGATCGTACAATGCTAAGGTGGGTGGTTTGTGCCTTTTAAGAGACAGTATTTAAGTTATATGTGCAATATTGCCCAATACCCCTGACCAAGGTATTGTGTGTTAATGGTTTTAACCCTCTTATTTCCTGATATGATTTATATGTTTGAGTAGAGGATAATTGTATGTGAATATGGTTAATTGATATTCTATGGATGTGTTTCCCATGATTGTATTGTTTATTACCATTTTTTCTTACTTAGCCTTCTAGGATGGTTGCTTCACTTTCCTTGTGCTGATAGGATGGAGTAATATTATTTTTCTGACAAGCTATTATGTTGTAAACTATTTAGCCAAGTAGTTCATGATGTTTACATTGGAGGCCATGAATCGTTTGTGCACTATTGACTTATATAGGGTGTGGTAACCAGGTGTAGTAGACCATAGGGAGAATATACATTGAGGGCTTCTCCAGAGTGTCTATTTTTACTATTACGATGTGAGACCATAGTGGTAATTGATGTAAGTGCTTCCTCAGATTGTTTTTAGTTCCCCAATGTGGGAAATAGGGTCAATAAGGCATTGAGGGCTTCCCATAGTGCCTTTTAGTTGATTATATGAGACTATAGGGGGAATTTATGGTGGGTTCTTCCTTAGATAGTCTATGTTAAACCTGAACCTGAGGGGTTCGACTATGTGCAATTCCCTGATGGTTTCTTCTGCCTATCTGGTTGAACCAGAGGGGTTAGGTTGTGAGTACTTCCCAAAGGGGTACTTGTTTTTGTTTAGCTACATTCTTGATATATGAAATTTAATGCATTGAAACAGTAGGATTGATTACATTTGTGTACTTCCTTGTTTACTACATCATTTTGATTATATCCTTCCATATATATACACTAACTGTTAGGCACAGATCTTTGGGAGGATTTCTACTGGGATTTAGTATCACACCCTATTTGGGTCATGCTTTTGGGCCAAAACTGATTATATTGCGTCTGGTATGTATAAGGGAAAGCACCCTTCTACATCATGTACTTGATTACTGAGGAGCTGGAGAGCATTGGACAAACCTGAGCTTTGTGATGTTGCTGAAATTTATCTATTTTCTTTTATACATTGGATATTTCTATATTCCATCATTGTGACTTTGTTGGATTCATTCCTATATATTTGCATCATGCATAAATTAAATATATATATATATATATATATATATATGCTCCAGTTGTTTATTACTTCCACTGTTTACCTATTCCAAGTTTTAATTCTCCCGCTATTACTATCTGTTTTACTTTCATTGAGTTATTCTGTCAATAAGAGAATTGTTTCCTCATTATCACACCCATGGCCCTAGCTGCTAGTCGGCAGCCTCTAGTGTTCGGGGAAAGGCATTTGAGGAAATGTGACCAACCTGGTTCAGTAAACCTCTGGGTAGCTTTCAGAACCGAGATGTTACAAAGTGGTATCAAAGGAATTATTTTCTTTTGAATTATTTTTGTAAGCCTATGCTACTGATATGAATGAATAGGTACATGGAGATAAGTTGTTCCTGGGATTAGCTAACCCGTGTATAGGGAAATACTAATCTACCTCTTTTATTGATATTTTTCTGGTTTTTCAATTTAACGGTTGATTTAATTTCACCAATGGGTGATTCACATGTTTTTCTTTATTATTTTTTATATTATTTAGGTTCTATTTGTATTGAAACCCGATGAGATGATTGTATGCCATCTCATGAATCAGGTAGTCAGTTGCTAGAGATCACATGTCATGCATTCTTACCAAGAAATTTAGGTTGCATTAGTGATTTCATGTTGTTTTAATAGATTTTGTGCTAGATATGCATGTTGTTATGATAGATTCTATGATATAATACCAGCTATTTTATAGGGTATAGAATTGTGTACTGACTTAGTTTGAATGAACTCCAAACTTTGGTTCTTGATGTATTATGGGCCCTCATGGACATAAATTTGGTGGATCATTTCTCTGTTATGTTTATATATGACATGTATAAGATTCCAAGATTTGCTTTTTGGGGAGTATGGGCACTCACAGATCGGAATTTGGCACTTTAATTTTCATTCCATTGTTCTTATGGGTATCATAGTAGTGTTTGAGTCTTACTATCTGAAAAAACCCATAATACATGGCGTGTAAGGATAAATACATGCCATGTGTCTTTATTTTACAAAAAGAACTATTTTTCTTAAGTACACATCGTGTAATGAATATACACATTGTGTAGTCTCTAACTGTGTCTCTATCTGTATGGTAATAGACATGGGGTTGGTAAATCTTGGTAAAACACGTCGTGTACGAGACGTACATGCCATGTGGTGTAGACTGTGTGTCCACCCATGTGACTAACATCACGAAGTGATAAATCATAAGTTATACACGTTGTGTCAAGTTTGATCACACCATGTAGTGTAACCTGTGTATCTATCCATGTAGAAAACAACATGGGTTGGTGAAAAAATTCTAGTACAGGACTTGTCTGGAAGAAACACGTCGTGTGGGGTCAGCTGTGCAATCGACCATGTAACTAACTACATGGGTCGGTGAACTTCGTCTAGTAAACAATGTGTCTGAAACTAACACTCCGTGTAATCTTGTTTTAGGAGAATTGCGTGGCTTAGCCATGTAGAATAACTCAATAAATGGAATACGATTCTAGTACATATCGTATGTTTGGAAAACACGCTGTCTATATCGGTTGTTACACGACATGAGTTGGCAGAAGTACACGCCCATGTGAAGGATTAAGGGAAAATGTTGTTTAGGCATTATACAGTGTGTGTATCAATGTTTTCAAAAAAATGAATTATTTATTTCTATTATTCCCTTATTACACTTTTATGTTTCAGTCCCTATTAATCTTGATCTAAGGTGTGTGCTTGACCATGCAGAGTCATGCCACCGAGACGTACTCTGGTTTTCTTCCTGTTAGACGGCAGTGATCAGACACCGGATATGGCTGATCGGGGACTAACAATAGATCATCTAGTTGTTCTATTCTTGGCATTTGTTGTCATTGTGGACACAAGTGATGAAATACAGTTCCGAGAGGGTATTATGAGGTGCACACAGACCTTCTAAGGAGTACCGTATCCTACCCCTTCTATGGTAGAGTTGACGTTGGTTTTCTAGCAGCAGCATCCTTTCACCTTCATTGGGTAAATAGGACCTCAAGCTGTGTATTCATGGTTAGAAGCCAGGTTTTCGATCTTCAATAGTCTAGAGATGCCTCTAGAGAGGAGGGTGAATCTCGAAAAATATATGCTTTGGGATTCATCCTAGAGATGGTGGGACCTAATCTCAGAAGTACGATGCATGTAGGAGATGGCTTTGGATGACTTCTACCATGCTTTTTATGGCTACTTCTACCCAGAGACATTTATGGCCAATCGAGTCCGAGAGTTCAAGAGTATGGAGAAGGGGACACATTCTGTAATGGATTATTCATCTAGATTCACAGAGCTACTATTCTTCATGCCTATTAATGAAGGCGATGAGGTATTTCAAGCAAGGAAGTTTGAGTATAGTCTCAGGAATGAAATCTGATCAAAGGAGAACATATTCAGGTAAACTTCCATCACTTCTATAGTCAACTAGGCGGTGATCACAAAGCGCAATCTGATGAATTCGATATTGGTGAGCCATGGTGTCTCGACATATGGATTTTTTATCCCTCCTACTGATAGTAGGAAGTGCTGCACTGAGTCAACATGTGGCGATATGAGGAGGCGGGACACCTATTCTGGAAACTAGGTGGTGTGTTACCTCTGTGGAAAGAGCCGGATGCGAGGCCGCATTTTCTAAGGGACCTAGTGGAGTTTCGATCATGCGTAAAGATGCGAAATCTTCAGCGCCTCTGTTAGATCTTCTCAGAAATAGCGATTGACCAGGGTTCTGTGATGACTCCTCATTCAAGAGCAGCACCACCAGTTTCTAACCCGTCGGGGACCCGTAGTTTTTCTGGCCATTTCGGCCGAGGTGGAATTCATGGACATGGTATTGAGTCTCCAGGCATTCAGATGCAGTAGGGTGGATCAACATAGAGTGGTTAGGTAGGTTCATAGGGCTTTGGTGCTGGTCAGACTTTTGTAGTGGAGCAGACCCAACTAGATCAGGATCCCGGACCCTCTATAGTTTGAGGTACGATTCTATTTTCCGTAGTTTTAACTTCTACTCTTTTTGATACATTGTATTCACATAGATTTATATTTGATGATATTGTGGATATCCTTAGGCTCTGAATATTTTCTTTTGTTGATATATTAACTTTGGACACTCCATTGGGGAAAAGAACAACGAGTATACTTTAGTGCAAGGAGTTACCTCTCAAGGTTGGTGGGTGTCACTTCTTATGAGACCTTTATGTCCTAGAGATGATGGTCTATGATTTCATTCATAGAATTGAATGGTTAGTTCCATTCCAAGCTATTGTCGATTTCCATCATCATAGAGTGAGTTTCACATCATCATAGGGAAGATCGTTTATTTATAAGGGTTAATGGGATGTTCAGGCGAGCAGAGCGGGACCTGAGCATCCTAGGATGGGAGGAGTTACAGCCCAGATTTCTAGTCTATAGTTGGATAACTAGGGGACATCACAAACGGACTTTCCTCCATTGGTAGATCGTTTCAGGGATGTCTTTCCAGAGGACTTTTCAGGTTTTCCTCTGTATCAAGAGGTGGAATTTTCTATTGATCTTCTTCCAGGAGCGACATCGGTATCTATTATTCTTTATAGGATGGCTACACCAGAGTTACTGGAGCTCAAGAAGTAGTTGGAAGAGTTGTAGGCTCAGGGGTTTATCCGACCCAGTACTTCTCCTTGGGGTTCGTCTATCCTGTTTTCAACGAAGGATAACAGTACCCACATACATAGTGTGGAATATCGGAAGATGAACTGTTTAAGGTTAAGAACTGGTATCCCTTGTCGAGGATTGATGATCTCTTTAACCATTTTCAAAGAGATCGGTTGTTCTCGAAGATTAAAATGAGATCTGGTTACCATTATTTTCACACTAGTCCATATTATATACATCTTACAGCCTATCGAAGTAGGTATGGTTTTATCTAGTATGTGGTTATGTCGTTCGGTCTCATGAACGGGCCTGTTGTCTTCATGGTTCGGAAGAACCAAGTTTCTAAACCATACTTGGATTCTTTCATGTTAGTCGTCATGGATGATATCTTGGTGTACGCTCACAACTGAAAAAACCATGTCACACTACTTGAGATCATCTTGAGTACAATAATAGATCATCAGTTATATGATATGCTCTAAAAATGACACTTTTGGATAGACCAAATTCACTTCTTAGGTCATGTTATCTTAGAGACAAGAGAATCAGTAGACCCATTGAATGTGAGATCAGTACTTTCCTGCGAGCATCCAATGAACGTCTTTTAGGTAAGAGGATTTCTAAGGAATTATGGTTTCTATAGGTGTTTCATACAGAACATTTAACGCTTAGCATCGCCACAAACAGGCCAGAATAAGAAGGGTGTGAAGTTCTTGTGGTATGATTCTTGTGAGTCAGCCATTCAGGAGATGAAAAATAGGTTGACTTCAGCACCAATACTAGTATTTTAAGAGATAGACTAGAGATGTAATATGTACTATTATACATCATGGATAAGGCTTGAAGTTGTGCTTATTCAGGGGGGAAAGAGTCGTTGCGTACGGGTCTCAACAGTTGAGGCCACATGAGAGGAATTACCTGATGCATGATATCGATATGGCTATAGTTCTTCATGCATTAAGCTATTGGAGACACTACCAATTGGGAGAAAATTTATTGGTTTTCAATGAAAATAAAAGTTTCAACTATATCTTCACTCAATGTGACCTGAATTTGAGATAGTGATGGTGGGTTGAGTAACTTCAGTATATTGACTATAAGATTTCCTACACACCTGTGAAAGGAAACAATCGTGGTTGATGCGTTCATCATGAGGACTCAAATATAGGCAGTTCAGGAGGGCATTAGTGAGTGGCAGCTTTTGGCTCTATTCTATGAGATGCATTTGGACGTACACGTCAGACAGAGGAAGGCATTTCATTCTTCTGTAGTTGTTTTCTATACTCTACTTGATCGAGTAAGAATGAGGCAGCTATAATATTTTTAAATCCTAGTCCTATGGGAATGTGTGACGGGAGAGAAACTCATTTTTGGATGGATCATAGGTGGGGATGAGATATTGCATTTTCTGGGGTGATTGTGGGTGTTAGAAACGCGAGGAGCTGATGCAGTATTTTCGTTCCTCAGTTTGGGAAGTTCATCCTAGTGTCACCAAGATGTATCATGATCAACATCATTAGTATTGGTGGAGAGTTATGAAGATATATGTTTCTAGTTTTGTCACGAGGTGTTCCACCTGTGAGCAGGTGAAGGCGGAGCATCAGCGACCAGCAGGGATTTTGTAGAAGTTACCCATTCCAGAGTGGAAATGAAACGATGTCGCGATAGACTTCATTATAGGTTTTCCATGGTCACCTTGAGGGAATGATTCGTGTTTGGGTTTTCATTGACAGACTCACGAAGGTTACTCATTTTTTACTGATTAAAGAGGCATTCTGTGTTGATGAGTTGGGTAAGTTTTACATCTAATATATTCTACGTCTACATGGGGTGATACATTCCATTGTTTTCTTACAGGAATTCTTGTTTTACTTCTCAGATCTAGAAGTAACTTTAGATGGATTTGGGAGAACAAGTACATCTGAGTATAGCTTACCATCCCCAGATAAATGGCCAGTCCGAGTATATGAATCAGGTGCATGAGGATATGCTTCGAGCATGCATCCTAGATTTTTGAGGTTTGTGGGTGAATCGCATATCTATTGTGGAGTTTGCCTACAAGAATATTTTTCAAGAAACTATTCAGATTGGACCTTATGAGGATTTGTACTGTAGGCTATTTCGTTCACCCTTATGTTGGCGGGAGGTAGGTGACGCAGCTATGATGGGACCTCATCTTGTCTGAGAGACCACAAAGAAGATAGAGTTGATTCAGAAGTGGATGGATACTACACAATCTTGACAGAAGTCTTATTCTTATCAATGGAGATGACCTCTGGAGTGTGAGGGTGGAGATCAGGTTTTCCAACGTGTAACACTGCGATTGGGAAAAAGGAGTATTAGGAGGTTGGGTAAGAATTCACCGAGGTATGTTGAGCCATTTGAGGTGTTGGAGAGAGTTGGGCTAGTTTCCTATCGGTTGCAGTTACTTTAGAGGTACCAAGATATGCATGGTGTCTTCCACATTTCTCAGCTTTGGTGTTACTTCTCGAACTCATCTCATGATATTCAACCTGAAGAGGTTGAGTTAGAACTATATGCCTTATTAGAGGATCATCATATCTAGATTTTCGATCAAAGTGAAAAGGTTCTCCATGGCCGGTCTGTTACTCTGGTACGAGTGTTATGGCAACACAGGCGAGTATAGGAAGAGACCAGGGAGAGGGAGGTCGATGTACGATCGTAGTGGCCAGAGCTTTTTGAGGATTCTGATTCTACGCCACCTTTCTGGGGAAATATGAGGATGAATTTCTTTGAGAGGGGATGTTTTTGAGAACCTGGATCTTCTTTTTTGGTATGCTTTTCTATTTTCTGTTGTTTTTGATAAAAGAGGCTTTTCTATAAATTTTTGAAGTACATGTCATGTACTTATATGTACACGTCGTGTAATCTTTTTCTGCACATATCCATGTGATGGCTGTGTAACGGCCGATCACACAGCCGTGTGTGGTGACCTTAAGACCACCTAATGTGTGGGCCAGTAAGGTAAATTACACACCGTGTACTTCTAAAGTACATGCCATGTATTTTCTTTTTATTTCATTAAATGGACCGGGGTCGCCTCTATTGGGAAGAACATTCTTTTTCATCATCTTCTTCATCTGATAGCATCTATAGTGTGTAGATCTTCACCAAGCCCCTGATTGAGCATCCGTTCTCTGATTCGACCCCCATTGATTGCATTTGGATTGCCACAATAATCTCTTCCTTCTTCTAGATCTTCGTTTCCTGATTTCTTCTCTTTCCAGAGTTATTTTAAGTTGAACATTTTATGTTTTTTTGTAGATATACTGCATTGTAGGTTGATACCAGGACCTACGCTGAGGTATATCGATCGTACGTTGCTTTGGTAGGTGGTTTGTTCCTTTCCATATATATTCTATGAGTTATATGTTCAAAAGTTCCCAATACCCTTGATCGGGGTATTGCATGATAACAATTTTAACCCATTTATTTTCTACTATGATTTATACGATTGAGTGGAGGTTTATTTAATGTGAATAGAGTCAATTTCTATGCAATGGGTGTGTTGACCATGATTTTATTATTTATGACCATTTGGTCTTGTTTATCTTATTAGGATGCTTTATTTTCTTCATATTGTTGATAGGATGGAGTTAAATTATTTATCAGACATTTTGTTCTGTTTTAGACTATTTATCCAAGTATTTCTTAAGGTTTACTTATGCTTCCATGTATCATTTGAACACAATTGACTTACACAGGGTCGTGAGAACCTGGTGTACTAGACCATAGGGAGAATGGTCATTGAGAACTTCTCGAGAGTGTCTATTTTTACTATTATGATGTGATACCATAGAAGGAATTGATGTAAGGGTTTCCTAGAGAGTATATATTTCCTTGAAGTGGAAAATAATGGGAATGAGACATTGGGTGCTTCCCCAGACCACCTTTTAGTTATCGATATGAGACTATAGTGTGAAATGATGTTGATTGCTTCCTTAGAGAGTCTATGATTAAGGTGAACTAGAGGAGTTAGACTGTGTGTACTTCCCAGAGGGCTGCTTCTGCTTGTTGGGTTGAACTAGAGGGGTTAGGCTCTGAGTACTTCCAATAGGTTTACATACTTTTTATTATGTGCATGTTTGGTATATTAAATTTAATGCATTAAAATTGTATGATTGTATACTTTTGATTAATTCCTTGTTTACTGCTTCATTTTGATTATAGCCTACATATATATTCACTTACTTTTAGGCACAGATCTATGGGTGGTTTCCTAATGGGATGTAGTCTCACACCCTATTTGTGTCATGATTTTGGTACCAAATTTATTATATTACTGTAGGTATGTATAAGGGAAATCCCCCTTCTAATTTAGGTGCTTGATTTCTTATTAAATGGAAACCATGGGACCAAGCTGAGGCTTGCGATGCTATTGGAGTTTATATTTTTTTCTTTTGAACATTGGATTTTTCTATATTAAATCATTGTGACTTGTTTGGATTCTTTCCTAGAAATTTTTATAATTCATAAATTATATATGTATATGTGCCCAAGTTTTTTATTACTTTTGATGTTTACCTATTGCATGTTTTACCGCTTCTACTATTGTTATCTATTTTATTTATGATGTGTTACTCTGCCAATGAGGGCATAGTTTCCCTATTATCACACCCAAGGACCTTGCTTCTAGTCATTAGCCTCTGGATTTTAGGGAAATAATCTTGATTCCATCGGACCAACCAGGTACAAGGCACCTCTGTGTGGCTTCTGGAAGCGGGATGTTACAAATTAAGGTTTTTTCGAGTGTTTTATTAGGAGAATATATTCCTTAGGTCGTTGAAGTTAATGTTCTTCACTCTTGAAGTCTACTTCATAGTGTATATTGTTTCAAATCATGGTGTACCTTAGGATTTGTTGAATTAGTAGGTGGTTTTTCCTCAAAATCCTCTAGGAAAGAGGATGAGGTGTGGAGATTCCTTGATCATATATTCAATTTTTTGAATGATCATTACTAATTTATCTCTAGTTGCAACTGATCTGAAATCATTTACCACAATACATTAGGTTTTATATTATACTAACTGTTAATAGGAATTTTTTGTGATCTTAGAGAATTTTTTTCAAAACTATTGTCCTTCTTTCAGGTATGGGGGTTTAATTTTTTGGTTTTCTATTATGATTCACATATTTGGTTGTTTTTTATTTGGATTACATAGATATATATTGTCCATTATATAATATTTATTTTCTTCACATATGTGTAAATATGAATCCCATGATAATGGTTTTGTTACAGTAGTTATTAAACTAAATTTGGAGACAGATTAAATCATTTTTGAGTGTTATATTTTTGTAACAACCATTCAATCTAGATGCATGTCTTATCCTTGAATGGAATGAAAAAAATTCAGCATTAGTGGATGGATTTTTTTGTATTAAGACATCATGAATTCACATATTCCATGAAAGGGAAACATGTTAGAGGATTTGATGGGAATGTAGTCACATATTAATTACCTATGTGAATAATGGGATTCTTATATATTTTTGGGATAATTCTAAGAAATGGATCTTTATAATATAGTGGTTGGAGGAAAATTTTGTCATTCCAAGATGATGGTGCATCCATACGTGATGAAGCAGGTGGAAGGGTCCCAGTTGGGGGATTCATAGGTGGATGTATAAATGGAATGAGTTGTTTGTAGTGATTTCATTGATGGTTAGTATGATAATGGATATCACAAGGTATTCTCCAATGAAGGGATTATTGAAACATTGGAGATGAGTGAGTTGGTTCTTCATGAATTCTATAGGACACCAATAGAATTAAATCCTAGTGTTACAATGATGTGTCATGATTTATGAGTTCACATTTTTTATCTTGGGATGAAACAAGTAGTTGTAGATTTTGTTTCTCGATGTTTGGTATTCCAAAATGTAAAGTCTGAGCATCGGGTTCATAGTGGTTTTATTAAGTTGTTACGTTCACCCCATATGTTGTGGGAGTAAATTTTTATGGAAATCATTAATAGTTTACCTCAAGCTCAAGGGGGCATGATTATATATGGGTGAATGTGGATTTTTTGACAAAATAATCCCACATTATAGGGAACAGGGAGACTAGATCAGCTTATTATTTGTTGAGGAAGTATATAGAATAGAATTTTTTACTAAATGGAGTCCTGAGGATGAGAAACTCAAACCACAACCCTCTTTCTAAAATTATTGTGTGTAGAGGTCACAATCATGATTTTATCCCTTAATTATATTGTATAAACTCTTTTTATCATAAAATGGATGGTCTAAATGAGTGAACTGTGTAGAATCTTGAAGACATGTTTCATTTCGAGTTCTGGATATTTTAGGATCATGGATGAGGCACATAACCAATTTCATGTTTTCATAAAATAATACATCCCACTAAAGTATTGGTACAGTTACATTTAAATATTTGAATGGTGGACCATTCCATTCACTACAGTGTTCGACTACTATCTAAGAGGAAAAAAATTACAGATCGTAACTATTAAATAATAGGATCTGGATTCTCAAAGAAATTCACGAGAGGATATTAGTAGTGAAGGATTGACAAAATTCCTACATAAATCATTGTAAGGTTGATTTTGATTTCAATTTTTGAGCTCATAGATCATGAATGATACTCAAATTAACGGGATGAGAAGTAATGGCAACGAGCATATGTTTTCTATAAGGTTTTTTTGTCCTTTGAAGCTGTTGAATTTTTTGGATCCATTTCATATAAGATAAAATATAAACTATAGAAGATTGAGATATATAATTTTAATCATGTGTTTATTCACCATCAATATATTCCAAATGACTATCCTGACATTGATTGTCAAATGATCTTGGTTGAAAACATGTGAACATCGAGTAGCGGTCTATGGATAATAAGGACCATAAGAGGAAGGTTTTTTTAGTGTTCTATTCCATTTTTCTACGTATTATGGATGAATGATATCACAGAGGAGAGTACTTGAGAACATTATTTGTAGATTCATAATCAATACCCCATGATTTATAATGTTTATATTTACTTTTTTAAACGTTTTTATTCTATTCAGGTTAACCTTAATGGTTTGTTAGAGTGTTGTCACTAATTACATGTTTTTTTATATTACCAATTGGGAGGTACATCCTCCATTAGGTTTTTTAGAATTTGGTTGTTTAATTCTCATTGTCTTCTACTTTATTCAATTAAATGGGAGTGTCTAACAATAATAATGTTGAGATCCTAGAGAGGTATCTTTTGGGGTGGCTGTTTAGGTTACTCATTTTTTTATAACATTTTTTGGGTTTTGGATTATTAAGAAAAATATCTTTTATAGGTATCTAATGTATGGTTCCATATCTTCATAGTCCAACCATTTGAATGTTTCCATGGATCTGGCTTCTTAGAGGAGAACTAGAGTATGTTAGAAGGAGTTGTATTCTTAAATGCTCGAAACATGGAGAATTCATTGTGTGTAATATTTTCACATCATGAATTTACGATTTATGGATTATGTGAGTGATGATTAATGGTTATAAATCCATTCAATTCTTATTTGATGATTTTAAATTTGGTGTAACATGATCTGCAATGATTTTAATTTATTTATTCATGGTGATGCATTTTTTAGTGATTTTAAATGCTCAACATATACATGATGTGAAATTGTTTCATGACATGTTAATATCATGTGAGCATGCCTATAAAGTCAATATCAGTTGGAGTTTTTTCTCAAAACTTATGGATCCCCTAACATACAGGTGATCCAAAACCCAACTCATCAAAAAATTTGCGATTACTTTTTTGGAGATTTATTATGTACTTTATATTGTTGGTCTATAGTGTTTAAATGTATGTCATTTGTATTTTCATAGAGTTCCTCTATCTAGAAATACATTTTTCTTCAATCAATGAGATATTATTTGTTCCATGTTTGTAATGTATTTTTCATTTTTTATTAGTTAGTTTGATGAACATCATCCTCTGAGATATGCAGCTTCAGTGAAGATAGGATATTAGGATCTATGATGTTGGTCCATTCTCATGTATAGAAAATCCATCCCTATGAGGTAAGGGATATATTGTGTCTCTTAATTATTTATGTTCTATAGAAAATATGAAATGGTTTATCCCTTTATATGGAAATTTAATTAACCAAATAATTATTGAACAATATAAATAGTGAATTATTTTTTCATTTCAGGTAGATGTTCAATATTCAATAATAGTAGTATTTTCTGTGTTTTCCATTATTGGTAATTTCTACATTATTCCTTATTATCATGTTCATATGCATGAATTATCATATATTTTTATTTGTATATTTCTGTTGAAAAATTAACCATTGTTAGTGTATTAATTTTATTTATAATTTGAGAATATTAATGTTTTATTGAATCTTATGGTTCTTATAATTTTATTTTAAAATAATTTCTATGATGCACATGATTAATAAAAAAATTTATTCCTAGATAATAGAATTATTAAATAATTTGATGCATTATAATTATTTTTTTGAAATCATAAATGAAAATTACATGTTAATATTAATGGAACTTCTCTATGATTTAAAAACTGATTTCAATTCTAAAAAAATACATCTCCATGTTGAATGTGATTTGAATTATTGATTACGATTAGAACTCAATGTGATATTTTTTATTTTATAATACATGGTATGGGGAATATTGGATGTGATATGAGGATGGGATTACTAGGGCTCAAACAGATTTTGTAATAATTTCAGGGAGGCTTGAATGATGTGAAATAAGTTCACACATATGATTGAGAGATGCATTGGGATATGCATGTGGAAATCAGAGATTAAATCAGAGATAATGTAATTTGTTAAATCTAGATTGTCCGGTTTTTCTAATTCATGTATCAATAAAGATCACTTTTGAATATTTTTAAAATTTTCATCAGATGTGTTTCTTGTTCAAACTGAATTCATTTCCCCACATCTGGAAGAATTTATCAATTCCTGGTTTCATGACTCAACATGGTGGAAGATTAGGATGGTTTTCAAAGACATTATAGATTATATAATTATTAAATAATTATTATCCAAGGGGATGGGTGTTGTTTTAATGAATATATTGAAATGATGTTAGTTTTTTGAAACATTGTAATCATTTTAGATTATTCATACAGGTAATGGAAAATAATTTTATGATTAAATAAATTTAATGTAAAGTAATTTTAATAGATAATATAATAGGTAATAATTAAATTAAGATAATTAAATATTAAAATTGAATTATGTATTTAACATTGCAATTTAAAATTTTGTGTTCATATAGTATGTATGGTCATGGGATTGGAAGTATAATGATTGAGAGAGGTGAGTTTTATTTGAGTATATGACTAGATTATTCCCAATTATGGTTGTGAAATATATTATTTCGTATATATTTTTTTAATTAATATGATTCCATAGACATTACTATTAGAGTGAATGGAATTTAGTGGAATCTAGGGGTGTTTTTACCAACATATAGGTGGAAGGAATGATCGATGAATACCCATTATGGCCCCTCTCTAGTCTCTTGGTAGTTTCTTGTGTGGGTATGTATGAAAGTTAATTTTCACACATATGTGTGAAGAGGAATATGTGGGATTTTTGTTCTTTATCATAAACTTTTTTATTGAAAATCGTATCCAAAATATTATTGTATATATAATGTGTATAAAGTATATTTCATTGGGGTTATTACTTAGTGTATGGGATATAAAGGATGTATTTATACTATCAAATTAATGATATTAATTATACGAGATTTGGTGGACCCTGAAAACATATTTTTTACATTGTGGATATTTGATATGGGATTATTTGATGATGTAAAACCTAAGGTGTTTGTTGTGATTCCTTTCACTAGTGTATTTGGGATGGATTAGTTGGTTTTTAATAGATTGACCATGATGAGTGATGTTAGGGTAGAGTAGAAACCTTGTGGGTAAGTATTATTGGGTTAACATTAATGGTGCATTATTATAATTTTTCACTCTTTTATTTTATATTAGGAGATAGTGATCCATATAGGGGATTATAACATAGTATAAATATTTAGATGATGAGGAAGATTCACTTTTTTAATTTTTCATTAGTATGATTTCTTTATCTATTTCATGGGAGGCCTTGGGGTGGATCCTAATTTGCGTGATGTTATGCAAACCCTCTATATACATGAAGACTAATTTTTAGCTTGTATGGTTAATGTTGGATATTGAGGAGGTTATTAGTAGATCAAGTTATTTTACGATTTTTTTGGATTCATTTTCATTTCAATTATTTCCCATTTGGTACAAATAGTTTCCTTATAGAAGTTATAGTACTATATGAAAAACAATGTTTTCACATGGTATATCTATATATATGTGTGTCTGGGAAGGTTTATATTATATTATCAGTCTTATAACTATAATCCTCATGTTATATTAATGGGTAATTCATCATATATAATATGTTATTATACCCTATGTGCTAGTCCTCAATCTAGAGCCTACTAGAGGTGGGACACGGTTATTCATCATGTCCATTATCTCCATTCGTGTACTAGATATGTACACATTGGGGTGAGGGTTAGTGATAGGATGTATCAGGGAATACATACAAGGATGTATACTCAACCTAGAAATATACACCGTGAGGCATATACAAAATCCAATTTTCCATAATATCCGTAATGGGGTGATGTTTTACTTTTATGGAATATTGTCACCATACTACAGTAATTTCAAATGGTTGTGATAGATTAAAAATTTGTCATACAGTTTAATTTTCATGGTTACACAATAGTTACATTGAGAATTTTGTTCATTGAAATTTTTTATACTTTTTATTATATATTTTTCTTCTATTAATCTGATTCAGGTCATATTGTTTGATGGGTATTTTTTTGTTTTTATATACATTAGCATCATTACATTTTTTTATTTTGATCATTTGTGGTAAGATGGTTTATGTAGGTGAGAGGAAATTGTCCCCATGATTTTGTAAATCCATTTGACGTTTTTTATAGACATTGGTGTTGAGGTATTTCACCTAATGTAAGTGTAATATTATTCCAAGCAAAGATAGTGAGTATGGCTTGGGATGTTAAAAATAGAATTAGTTTGGTATTGTATATCATCCTGGAATGACTGAAAAATGTATTAGATTTTTTGGGGAATGAAACTTAAGATGACAATTGATTAACTAATATACTTATAATTAATAAAAATTTAACATGGTGGTTTTAATATTAAATTGGATATAAATAACTTTTATTGATGTTTTTACATCATCAAATGGGGTTTACCAGATGGGTGTCATACATATCCCTGGATTAGATTGATTTTACACTAGGAATGAATCACACATATGATATTTTATAATTATTTATATAATTATCTATTTTATACAAATGATATATCATTAATGTAATCATTTGGGACTTACAATTTAGCTATTTATGATAGTAATAAAGTGAATCCAATCAGGACATATAAACACTAACAAGAGGATTCTATTTGAAATTTTCATTTTTTATAAAATATAACTAAATGAATATCTTCTTGTTACTTCATGGAATAATTCCATGCTTATGAAAAAGTAATTCAACAATTGGAACCCTGTACAGTGTATTTCCCACTAAAATTTTATCGATTGGAAAAACTGATTATTCGTGGTGGAGTAGATAATTTATGGAATTTATATAATGGATCAATCATATCCTTAATTTATTTTTGACACAAAAATTAAATAATGCGATTATAAAATCGTTAATTCTCTTGTACCTAGCCGGAAAATGGGGGGGGTACATTTTTTTCCTTGATTTTGTTGATCAATTAATTATATGGGATAGATTGGAAGAATTATTTATCTTGGAATCTATCTTTGAGACCTTATAAGTATTACTAATAATTTATTTAATAAACTAAATAATGTAATCCTTTTTTGTGATTCAATGTGGGGATTTTTTTTATATCTCTCTACTTTGGTACAAAAAAATAGATCAAATGAATAAATAATGGAAAAGGGGATTGAAGTGGATCTATAATCTAATATTATATCTAAATTAAAAATGTTACACATTGAGAATTACATGGACATTGTTAAAATGTATATGGTTGTGGAGAAAAACATTATTGGGGACCTTATTTGGTTGAACACCACTCTCCTATCATATAAATGATAGAAATATAATGGTTTAAATTAGTATAGAAGGGGGATATTCTATGTGCGTAGTAGATAAAGGGAGTTATAATCAACGAGATAAACTTGATTACTTCAATTTTAAAGTAATATGTTTTATATAAACCCATATATTATAATAATATATATTTTTTATAATTTTTTATATATTCACTACATAAAAATGTGATACATTTACAAATGGTAATGGATTATTGTATTTTGAAGCAATATAAACATTATTCTTTTTTCATTGATTATATTCCACATCTTCCACAAGAATCAAACCACATCGAATTATTCCCATACATACCATACAGAAACAATTGTCCATCACATTGCTAAATTAAACATAATAAATGGTGAGAATATAGGATCAGTAATAGAAAATAAGGGATATATCAATCATAACATAAACATAACATTGGAATATATAATATAAAAACTGAAATGGAAATTTTAAAACTATAAAAATAATACCATATATCACATTATTGAATCATGGATGAATTTACAAAACATTTGGATAAGGCATAAATTTTAAGCACAAAAATATGCATAGAATTTCACTTACAAATGCAAGGATCACTACCCAAAACGAACAATATGGATTGGGTTCATTCCCAATTTCATCATATCCTTAGTCAAAGACTAATTAAAAGTATATAATAGTTGATATAGTCCCTAATTGAACTGAGTTTACACCCTATTTCATTATTTATTATATAATATAATATAAAAATTTACCCAATACATTAGAGGCATATGCAATATTTAGAGCACTGATTAAAAAATAATAATAAATTTATATGTTTTCAACATTTTGATAAAACATTCATAGTATATCATATAACATGAAATGTAAATATATTTCAAACAAATAATCATTTTATCATAGAATAAACAGTGGAAAATTAATTGGTATTAAAAACATATAATAATTATAATTCTAAACCATATATTGAAATAATAATGATGCTATCATTGAATCTTAACATTTTAAATGAAAATTTCAAATCAATAAATTTTACTGTAAATGAAAAATCCATTAAAATATGTTTTTAAATATTTTTTGAGGAAAATAATCATTTACATTTGAGAGGAAATATTTAAAATCTAAAAATATATAACACAGTATGAAAAAAATCCAATTAATTGAATCTTGGAAAATCTTAAAATTTGCGTTATGTTATTTTGTTGACAAGATAGCTGTAAATACTAATCATGGTGTGTAAATTATAATTGATATAAATTTCATTTTTTATATAACAAATAAACAGTACATTATTTTGAAAAATATAAGAATATTCCATTTAAAAAACAAATATTTTTAGAATTGTTCTAATATAAATTTAACCAATAAATGGATAACATTAATTACATTCATTAAATAAGATTTATGAAAATATCGTTATGGTTGAAAAAATTTCATGAATGATTTTCAGAAAACATTGTATTTTCCATAATAACATTATTTATGACTCTTGATTAATTAATGTATAATAAAAATTAAAATGGGGAATATCTTTATATTAAAAATATAATTTATATACAAGATAAAGGCCTTTATTTAAACATCATAAGACCAAATAGTTTCATAATATAACATTTTTCAAAAAAGAATTCATGTAAAGATGATAAACCCATTTCTCTTTCGAAATATCTGATTAAAGTTTTCATGAATGATATAACCATATATTGATGTTTAAATCCCTATATTTCTTATTTAAATAATCATAATGTATTTTCATGTTTTCTAAATACACCACACAAATGAAATAGATGAATAATATATAATATTTCTCAAGAAAATAAAAGTGGGATGTTAAACAGTTACAACTTATAGGGCCTACATCAAAATGAAATCAATCCTCATATATAATAAATGTAAATTTTTTATACATATATTCCAAAATAATTTACATGCTTATAATATCGAATATAATTTTCATATATAAATTTTACAATTTTTTTTAATAATTACATATTTAGATCATAAAATAAAGTTATTAACATTTTTGTTTTTATGGAATTTTTTATTCAAAACATATAGTCCTTATAAATTTTTCATGGTCATCATAAATTTATTTTTATCCATGATATAAATACCAAAAATACATATTTAACATCATAAATAAATGTTATATATATAATATTTACACCATTCATTGATATTGTTGTCACAAAAAGGAATGAACATCAGTTTCATTTTCAGATGAGATGATATAAATAATAATAAATATTATTTATTAATTCCATAAACATGTTTATAAGATTAGAATAATATTTATACATTTCATGTATTCTTATTACCATGTATTTAAAATTTAAATGAAAAATGAATCACATCGCTTCATGGAGTTTGTAGTCCACATGTACACATGATTGAATTTATTTTTTTTTTCAAAAAATTGATGGTTGCAAGAAAGATATGATATTATAATTATATAATTATATTGTTTTTAAAATTATTTTTACCTATATTTTGAGGTAGTAGCTGCATGTCATCATGGGCAGTACTTTCACATCTGATTTAATATAAATAAAAGTGAATAATGGTATTTCTATAATCATACTGAAATTTTGTTAAAACTAGTTTATTTAATTTAGTATTTTATGACGAATTCCTCACATTTAGTGTTTTTATATAAAGAAATAAAATTGTAGTTGTTTGATAGGTTGATTTCTTATTCTTTAAAAAACTACTTTTAAATACCTTCTTAAGGACCATAGGAAAAGATTCATAAGATATCAACATGAATATTATGTTTATAGTTTATTTTTGATGAAAAATGGATAGGTTTTGGTTGTGATAGACGATTATTGATGCTATAATTAATTACATAGTGATTTTTTCTTTCATAAGTGTGGGATATGATACATAATGAATTAATAGAAACATTCAAAATATAATAAATTCATTAACAAGATAATGTAGTGCCATTTGGCCATATTTTCAATTATTATAGAATATATTTATTAAATAACATCAACCAATAATTTTTTTATAGGATTATGTGGTACTATAAACCATATCTATTGGATTCAATAGTTTGTTTAAAATTTTTATCATTAAAGGAGACACCATAATTTTCAAACATGAAGGGTTAAAATTGTACATATAAGTAAACAAGTCATCATAAATGGTCGTTCCAAAACATTTACCCCATATATTATCTTCTTTATCATTTATAAAGTATTTTTTGTCCTTTAAATATTTTAATTATATATATTTTTCATAAAATCTCAATATTTTAATTTTATATAGTATTTATTTAATATTACATTGAAATCATATATGTAGTAATATTAATTATAATAAATATATTCCATACAATACTATTGGGATATATTTTTCTATTAAAATTAATTGTCTAAAAAATTTTACCAAATTATATATGTTTCCCTATTACCAATATAATTTACTTTATTTTTCAAATACATGTGCAAGCACTATGTCAGTGATTAATACAATTTTATGGTAATTATATAATAACTAAAATTTAGAAATAAATTAAAATTTAGAAATTAATTTAATTTTTTAAAAAATATCCATTAATTACTATATATCATCGAACAATTATGATATTGTTAATACCAAGACATATTTTTTTTATTTTTTATAAAACAATATATGGTTTACAAAAAAAAATTCAACAGAAATAGGGGTCATATTTTAGTATTTCAGATGATTATTTAATAAATATTCTCATTAAGTTAAATATAGGAATGTTTTTTGTTTTTTTCCCTTACCTCATAGTTATAACCTTTTCTTTCCAATTTTATCCTTACCAAGATAACATAAAAGTACCATGCTTACTATCTCTAATTAAAATAAATAAAGGGGACCAATTAACAAAATTTGAACATATTTATTCCATATAAAGAATAATTATATTTTATTCAATATAAAATATTAGAAAAAATACGTTTTAATATATATATATATATATATTTCAATGTAATTTTTTTTATAATTATGTGTTCTCAATAATAAAATTGTTTTCAAATTAATGATCATTTCAAATTAATATTTTATAAAAAAAATATTATAATAAAAATGAATCATATTTATTTTTAAAAGAATCTCAAAAATATAGTAGTATTTTTTAATTATATTATTCAAGGAAATGAAAATAAATTATTTGTGAAATATGAGTTTTTTTTATTTTTACTAAAACATTAATCATTTAAAAAATATCCTAAAATTTCACCACTAATTTAATATAGATAAGATGAAATCAGAAAATTGTCGTAGTTTTTAAAATAAATTTAATTACTATAGACGGAGTGAATTAATCATTAAATGCATAAAATGAATTAATTTTTTTTTGAAGAAAATTCATTTTTGATGCATAAAATGACATATAATTAATTTAATTGCATATTTCATATAAATTCATAAAAATATTATACTGGGTGGGACTATTATACATATATCTCATAATGTTGTTACACATGTCTATACCCTTCAATTTAATATCTTTTTTATAACTATCATAATTTTATAATAATATTTTTATAATATATCTCTATTCGTCGAAAGCTTGGTGTTGCTTGTGATGCATTAATTCTATTTTATTATTCTTTTGTACTAAATTTTCTTAGTGTTAAACCCTCAAACAATAAATATAATGTGCCAGAAAATTTTATCTTATCCAGATATATATCAATAGTTTTTATAACCATTATTTAAGACCACATCATTTTGAGATATATTAAATAATGCATTTAAAGGGGAAGTGGAAACAAAGGATACCTGAAATAAAAAATAATTGGTTTTCCAGATAAAGATGAAATTTATAGGAGTTAAAGATATTTACATGGAGTAAAATAATTAATTTTAATTAAAATATTTTTTGATAGATGACATGGTCATTATAATGTAAATTACTATAATAATATTATAATATGGGTGGTGAAAATTCCATAATTACATCAGAAATGAAGGTAAAATAATAAAACATTTGTTTGTATATGGGTTCTAAAATATTACGTACTATGATACAATTATGATAGATATCATAGTAAAATTTAATTACTTTATTTAATTACACTTATAGTGAAGATTTAGTTCCCCCTCTTGTGATTTGATAAATTAAAACATCATAAATTAATCTATTAAATGTATATTCATGTTGATTATTTCAATCATGAAGTAATAAAATTAAAATTTAATGGATCATAAAAATTATTAATTAATGAAATTTTTTTCCTCTTAATAAAAATATATAAAAATACCAATATTCCTAGCTCATGTTAACCAATATGGTTAAATATAGTAAATTAATATCTAAAACCTCAGACACCCGATGTTCAATATAATCCATTACATAAATAATTAAACATACAAACCATCAAATAAATTAACCTCTAAACAAATAAACCAAATAATAAAATTAATTAATGAAAAAAAATATTATTATCAGGTATAATATCAATCTCCCAATAATAAAATGTATCACAAAATATCACAGAACAAATATGTAAATATCTTTACCATATATTATTAAAAAAACATGTTAACCTATTTAATCACAATTCTACCTTGATGAAAACAATTAACCATGACATTATTCCACAAATAAAATAAAAGACAGTCTAATATATTCATTAAATCTGGTAAATAAATTAATATTATCAATGATAACATAAAATCTTTGTTATCAATTAAAAAATTAATTACAAGGTCTTCAATACTACCTAAATTACATTATTAATTGGGATACATACTATATAACATAAAAGTGTTATTATAGTATCATCGTAAATATATTAGTGGCTCAATTCCCTAAATCATGTCTTCTCTATTAATATAACAAAACTATTAAATAAATTTTATTTTTTCTCTATACCATTCAACATATTCTTTTAAATACATAAATAAAAATTTAATTTAATTAACCTATTGACATTTAATGACTCGTAAAACTAAAATAACATTGATGTAACACTTATAAAATATAATTCTAAAATCCCAATACATAAACACATTAATCCTTACATTTTAACAGTTGAAATAACATATATCTTTCCTTTACTAATGTTTTAACCAATGGATTAATCCACTATACAAAATAATTTCCATATTCCCAATATATAATATATTTAATAAAAACTATACATTGGTATTAACATTAAATACCACCATTGAACTCATTATTTTCCTTATTTATTTCCTTACTAATTTCCTTCATTTACAAAGATATTATATCCTCTCATTATGTTGTGGAATTCACCTAAGTTCCACTTCCCATATACCTAATATGTAGGATTATAAATCAACATCCCAACATGTTATTTTTATAACTACATTTTTAACATTATTTTATTAGTAATCTCACCTATGTTGATATTTTTATTTATATAATGAGAGGAATTATTTGGAATATTCACAATGATTTACATTACACCCCTTGTTTATCGCCATTTACCATTATTAAAATCATTCAATTTTGTTACACATTTTGTGCTAAAAAATTCTCTATGTTCCATAATTTGTATAAAAAATATATATTGAGAAATAATAATAAAAGTGAAATATCATAAAAATTCTATAATAAAATGTTAAAATCATGACCCCTTCTTTTAATACAAGGACATATTAGGTTTTACAATAGTATTCCATGGTAATTATCTAAGAAAACCTTCAAAATATTTTTTAATCAAATGTTGACTTAACCCATTATTATCCATCATGAGGGAAAAATAATGTACATAGTAAGGGTACACTCTGTAGTCACCTGAATAATTACTGATATGTACTCATCAAATCATTTGATGGTGTAAATAAAAATCGATGAATCTTTTAAAAATACATTGGACTACTAGAATCCATATAGGGAATTGATTCATGGATAAAAAAATAGTCACTTAATTACGAAATAATTTTTTTTCTATCATATTCGTAGACTTATCCCATGGGTTTTTAATAAAGTTTGTTAAGCATAATCTCGCACGATTACCTAAAATATTATATTCTGGGAACTATATTTAACTATAATATTAATAAAAAATATATTAAATCTAATTATAAAAATATTCTTTATATAATAACATGATGCATTATGGTACCATAATTCCACAACCCTCCCCTCAAAGATTCAACTATTAAGATAAAAATAGAGAAAGGGAGATAATGAACCCCTAGTCTCACCTCCAGTTGGCCCAGGGGTGGTGACAATCACCAAGAGAATACTATCCCACAAATAGGAGGCATTTCCCTTTTTAAGAAAACATGATCAGGATATAAGATGGTTTATCCCATTTCAACTATAACATTAATATATATTTAAAAATAAAAAATCTATCATACATGCATGTTTAAAAGAAAACAGTTACAATTGAAATTAAAACTCCAAATTAAATACCAAAAACAAGGATACAAATTGATTGGAAAACTATCGCATTGTCTGAGCTGGTATGGTCCAGCATGGCCAATGTAATCCTCATAGAAAACTAAAAACAGGTCAATATAAATAGGGTGAGTGTACAAGTATACTCAGTTGTAAAAAACAATTCTATCATGGGTAATATGTGAGAAGAAAACTAATGCTACCGTGAGAAAACTATAGAACCTAAAACACCTAACAAGGTATACTAGCCAGCCCAAAATCACTAGGGAATACTCACCATGTAACACAAGTCATGTAAATTAATATAGTTCACATTGATGATAGGGTACCCTTGTCACCACCCGTCCTCGGGGCTCGTGCCATGACTACCCCAAGCCCGCCTTCCATAGGTCAGGGGCTGGAAACTAGCACCAAAGGCGTAAATCCCGATAAGAATGGAAGACATTGCCTTTACAAGTAACAAAAAACCACAGAGTAAGCAAGCTGAAGTAAACACTAAGTAAAATGGGTACAACTATAAGTGCTGGAATGTAAATGAGCTAGAATACAAACCCAATGGAAAGTAAAGTACAACAAAAAATAAAGTACAGCAACTGAAAAGTAAATCAGCAACGTCGAGCCATCCACTGCAAGTCCCACCTGAAGGGTCGGTACAGATAGCCTCCTCAGCTCCTCGGGTCCAGCCATCCGCTCTGTGTACGTCCCACCCAGTGGTCCACCTCCAGGTACAGTCTTACTCCACATGCCTCAACCACAATCAGCGATGTCTGTCATCTACATCAAATACAACGTAGTGCGGGCATAGCCCGTGCAGGGGTGAGTATACGCTACTTAGTAAGGAGCTCGATACCCCCGAAGGGCTTCCAGAATCCACGAAGGATAAACCACAAAGGAAAGATAAAATCACGAAGTGACAACCAACCCTACATAGGTATATTCCCATAAATATACCTAAGTCATCAATTCTAATTCAGCTCCAACATCCGAGCACATGTTTGATCTAGTCCACACAGGATAGCACAACCAATCCACATAGGATATCAAGTCAATCACATCAATGATAATGATTGAAAGTCAAGACTCATCTCACATAGGTATACTTCTTCATAAGATGATAGAGATGATCATATGTAGCCACTGATTCATCTAAGCTGTCAGACCCGCGTAGGATACAAGACCAGCTAAGCTGTCGGACCCATGAAGGATACAAGACCAGCTACTCTACCGGACCCACGTAGGATACAATTACAGAGTCAAATAATGTCATACACAAGTAGGATACAAGAACAGTAGTACTATCGGACCCACATAGGATACAAGAACAGTAGTCATCGTCATCAAACCCATGGAGTATTTCAGTACGGTCGTTGTCGCTACCGAACCCACAGAGGATCCCAGTACAGTCGTCATCGCCATCGTAGTCGCAGCCATCTCTAGGGTTCCCGCACACAGCATGCTCGATTCCAGGAGGGTCTGCTCCATGAGCCAAGGGGGTCGATACATCAACTGAAACTTAGTCTGGAGTTGATGTATCACAATGTTCTGTCTCAAAATAAGGAACTCAACACGACTGACGGCGCGTCAATCGGACGCCCGGTCTGAGAGTAATTGGCTTTATCTTCCGAGGGACCTGGTTGGTTTTTAAGTCAAAACCAACCCAACCAGACTCCAACTGCATCCAAAAATTGAGCGGAGTAAGCCAAAAGAACCGAATCACTAAGATAAAACTATCAAAGTCGACGACACGTCAATCGGACTTCCGGAGCTCAAGTTATAAGTGTTTCCGCACCGAAGGCCCGGTTGGTTTCGTGTTCGAACCAACCCGGCCATACCCAAAGTTCACCGAAACCTTGAGTGTGATATACCGAAACGACCATCTGGATCCAAGGATCTCTATCCAACTGACAGTGCGTCGATCAGAGGTCTATATTCCATGTTACGGGCGTTTGAATGAAGTTTTCCGATTTTAGGGGGTTTTGGGCCCGGACCGACCCAGCCCAAAACCCCCTGGGTTGGCCCGAACCGGGTCGACCTAACCCGGGTCCGCGTCCAGCCCATTAGGGTGTGGCCTGGCACAGCTGGCGCAGCCCGGCCCTGCCGGCGCAGTCCAGCCCTGCGTGGGCGGCCCGTCGCGGTGCGGCCGGTCCGGCCTGGGCAGCTCGACGCTGGCAGAGCGGGGTAGCTCGGCGCTAGCCGAGCGGACGTGGAAGGGGGAACCATCCCCCATGATTGAGAAACGGCCCCCGCATGGGGGCCCTCCTGCCTTCCACCGGGGGTTACGACCCCCGGCCTCCTCCGAACGGCCGACCGGGTTGGCCGGCCGGTGCTGCTACTGCGGGACCCCGCGGTCCCGCCCCTCTGAAGCACCGGTGGCCGGTGATTCCGGCCTCCCTTCCCAGCAACGTTGTGGCCTTAGCCCACGGCCATTGTCCGACCGACGCGGCGTGATGGCACCTCGCCCCTCCGCCACGGCCCGCCCTGGTCACGGCCCTCCATGGTTCTCGGTTGCGGCGTGAAGACGCCACGCCCCTCCGCAGCGGCCCGACTCCGGCTGTGGCTTCTTTCGGTCTCAATGGTGCGGCGCGACGGCGCCACGCTCCTTCTCCACATTCCTCCTCGTTCCCGCGCGGTGTCGTTGCACCGCGCCGCCTTCATTCGAGCCACAACGAGTAAACAACAAAGGGGGAGGAGAGTCAGTCGTGTTCGTGCGGTCCGGCGTCCTCTCGTTTATTCGATAACAAGCGGCTAAAGAATTTAACATTGGATGGAAAAAGAAAATAAACTAACACAAAACCAAACCCCTAGCTCAAGAAGTTGTCATACAAAGATCGTCGTGAAAAATTGGCATCGCGAGGGTGGTTCGAAGACAACATTGGCGGGCATCCAAGAAGAGGATGTCGTCCCACACCGGCTGCAGAGGAGGGAGAGATCGGCACATCGTCTCTCCTTAGTGACCCGGTGTTCTTAGCGTTCTTCAATGAGGAAGAAGATGTTCTTCAAGACTAGAGCCCTCCTCTCCAAAAATCTCCACACAAAGATTCAACAATAAAAAATAAGGCTTTTCCTTATTTTATTACTCATGCCAACCCTTTTCAAAATTCAAAATGAATTCACCAAATTAATTAATGTCTGTTGTCCAATTAATTAGGCGTTTTATTGTCATGTAATTTAATGTGGAAAAGTTACAAAATAATTGTTGGAGGGGGTCCAAAGGGGTGTTGGGGAAATTGAAGGAGGTGGGGGCTCGTGTGGGCCCCACCCCAACTTCCTCACATCTTCCATTTCCACAACACTTAACCATCAGTAGTGTAATAAAAATATAATTGTTTTAGAAATATATTTTTATACTTCACATTTTTAACAACTCCTCCCGAGAAAACGCACCTTCGGAAAAGGTGTTCCTAAGTAAATACTAGAGCTGCGGTTTTATCGGTGCCCTCAGATTTCGATTCCAAGCTCCAGTTCAAAAGATAGGAAAACCCGCTCATTCGTTCACTGAATGTACCCGAGATAAACTTCGAAAATTGATTCAGTGCACACCGAGCCTCGGAATCAGGTTCCGTCAGAAACTGCGTAATCATAAAATCCCAAATAAATTATGAAAAAAAGTTCCTTGACATTTACGGGTCATTAAATTACTCCCACGTCAGGGATTTATGTCCTAGTAAAGATAAATCACAAACTAGGGGAACAAATGTGGGTATTGTGCACGCATCTGAGCCTCCCGCTCCCAAGTTCTCTCCTGGAGGTTCTCGTGCTGCCATCTGATGTGCACTAGAGGAATCGACCGCCCACTTAGGACCCGCTCCTGTCGATCCTCGATCTCCACCGGAACCTCTACAAAAGTCTCCCCATCGTCAATGTCTAGCTCCCTATAGTCGATGGTATGTTTCGGTTCGTGCACGTACCTCCACAGCTGAGAAACATGGAAGACGTCGTGTACCCAGTGCAACTGAGGTGGTAGAGCCAGGCGATAAGCCACCTCGCCAATCCTAATGAGAACCTGGAATGGTCCGATGAAGCGCAGAGATAACTTGATGCCCTGGCCAAATCTTCGTAATCCATGTCGAGGTGAGACTCGCAAGAATACATGGTTGCCATCCTCGAACTCTAATGGTCTCAGCATCCTGTCAGCATAAGACTTTTGTCGGCTCTGAGAGGTCCTCATCCGCTCCTGGATGACCTGGACCTTCTCTGTCATGGCATGGACCATCTCTGGTCTCACAAGTTCTGACTCCCCATGGTCTATCCAACACAGAGGTGACCTGCTAGGTCGGCCATAAAATGCCTCGTATGGTTCCATCCTGATGGTGGTGTGGTAGTTGTTGTTGTATGCAAACCCTAACAATGGTAGGTGATCCTCTCAGCTGCGACCAAAGTCGAGGACACAAGCACAGAGCATGTGCTCAAGAGTCTAAATGGTCCTCTCTGTCTGACCATCCGTCTGAGGGTGAATGGTTGTGCTCAGACGATGTGTCCCGAATGCCTCCTTCATCCCCATCCAAAGTGGGAAAGTAAAGAGAGAATCTTGACTGGAGACAATAAATGATGGCTCACCATGAATCCGTACAATCTCCTAAACGTAGAGGTGTCCCAATATCTCGACTGAGCCCTGCTCTCTGGTGGGTAGAAAGTGGGCCGACTTGGTGAGCCGGTCGACAATCTCCCAAATAGAGTCGTGACCTCTAAAAGTACATGGAAGTCCAGTCACGAAATCCATAGATATCCCGTCCCACTTCCACTCCGAGACCTCCAAGTGTTGTACCAAGCCCACTGGTACCTGGTGCTCCGCCTTCACCTGCTGGCAGGTGAGGCATCGAGAAACGAACTCTGCCACATCCTTCTTCATACCCGGCCACCAGTGATGTCGTCTGAGATTCTGGTACATCTTCACTACCCCTGGATGTACCACTAAAGGGGAAGTGTGAACCTCTCTCAACACCTCCTTCTGTAAAGCAGCTGGTACCATGGTACATCCTCTAAAAAGGACATCGTGCTCTGCTCCTACAGGGAATCCATCAGTTTCCTGTCCTGAGGATATCTGTGCACGTCGCATCTCACAGTCAACGTCCCCACGATGTGCCTCTCTGACCTGCTGTAATAGTGGAGGGGTGACTGTGAGTGACTACAGAAAGGCTGCTCTATCACTATCCATGAAGGATGTCTGCAAAGCATCTAGCTGCTCTGTCGCCTCCCCAAGTAGTTGAATGCCCGTCCTCCTGCTGAGAGAATCGGCTACTACGTTCCCCTTTCCAGAAGTATAGACTATCTAAAAGACATAGTCATGGAGGAACTAAAGAAATTTCAATTGTCTCAGGTTTAGGTCCTTCAGCGAGAAGATGTACTTGAGACTCTGGTTGTCAGAATAGACTATAAAGTTCTCACCCATCAGATAGTGCTGCCACATCTTCAGAGCGAAGACCACTGCTGCTAACTCCATGTCATGGGTAGTGTAGTTCTTCTCATGCTCCCTCAACTTTAATGACCCATAGGTGATCACTGACCTCTCCTACATCAGGACACACCCAAGTCTGGTCCCTGATGCATCGCAGTAGACTACGTACCCTACTCCCTCCTCCGGTAGCTTCATGATTGGTGCGCTGGTCAATCTCTGTCTCAGCTCCTGGAAGCTCTGCTGACATCTATCAGACCACACGAAGGGTTTCCCCTTCTTTTTCAGAGCTAAAAGTGGTGTTGCAACTCTGGGGAAGTCTGGCACAAATCTCTGATAGTACCCAGCCAGACCTAAGAAACTTCGCTCCTCCATCACGCTCCTGGGTGGCTCCCAAGCAAGCATTGCCTCCATCTTCACAGGATCCACTGCAACTCCTACCTCATAAATGATGTGACCCATTAAAGGGACCTCACATATCCAGAGCTAACACTTAGAGAGCTTACCATAAATATGGTGCTCTCGGAGTGTGTCCAGTACAACCCGCAAGTGGTACGCGTGCTCCTCCTCAGTGGTCGAGTATTTCAATATATCGTCGATGAAGACTATGACTAATCGATCGAGGTAACGCTTAAAGATCATGTTCATGAGACTCATGAACACTGCTGGAGCATTGGATACACCGAAAGACATAAAAAGAACTCATAGTGGCCATGCCGACATCTGAAGGCCGTCTTCTGCATATTCTAGTCTCGAACTCTGAGCTGATGATAGCCTGACTTGAGGTCTATCTTCGAGAACCACCGTGCTCCCTTGAGCTGATCGAAGAGGTCTTCAATCCTCAGTAGCATACACTTGTTCTTCAGGGTCACCTAGTTTAGGTGACGAAAGTCGACACACAGTCGCAAGCTCTCGTCCGCCTTCTTGGCGAACAAAATCGGGGAAGCCCTCGGTGAAACACTAGGTCGGATAAATCCCTTGAACTACAAGTCCTCCAGCTGTACCTGTAGATATCGAAGCTCAGTAGGATCCATCCAATATGATGGAGTGGATATCAGGTCTATCCTGGGGTACAGGTGAATATAAAATTCTACCTATCTGCGAGGAGGTAGTCCCGGAACATCATCTGGAAGAACGTCCGCATACTGATCCACCACTATAGGATAACTTAGACTCTGCACGTAAACTGCTCCAAGGATGAGGCTAGCCAACTGATGAGTGATCGGCTGTCCTCTCCTCTGCGTGAGTCTATCCTGCGCTGCAAAGGCTCCCTTCTCACTGGTGAAGGTGAACCTACTCCAATCGGTGCAGACACACCACACCTTCCACATAATACAGTCGATCTGAGCATGGACTGTAGATAACCAATCCATGCCCAAGATGACGTCATAAGGCCCCGACGCCACTACCAGAATTTCCCAGACAAATCTCTCTCCTCCTAGATTAAGCTCACAATGCCGGAACCAGTGCGTAATCGTCAAGTCTGCTCCCGTAGAAGTGTCTAGCCGTAAGGATCGAGCCAACGGCTCCGTCAGAATCTCTTAGCTCTGAACAAGGGTAGAGGCAATGAAAGAATGACTCACTCTTGTGTCTATAAGAACTGCAGAAAGGGTGGATTAGACATAGATAGTACCTCAAATCATCTATAGTGCACCGTGGTCATAGGCCTCCGCTGCCTGAAGTTGATCATGCCTCTTCCCGAAAGCTCCCTGTGGTCAGGGTGGACCTCCTGGTGGTGGTGGTGGTAAAGCCTCAAAGCTTCTCCCACCACCTGCTGCCCGGCCAGGTCTTCTTCCTCATCCTCTTGCTCCCTGCAGACCACGATGGTCGACCCTCTACCTCTGCCTGGGTGTTCCCTCAACCGTCTGCTACTCCTCTGCACGGCGGGTCGGGCAGTCACGAGCCATGTGGCCCTGCCCGCCGCATGCGTAGCACTATCTGCTCCTCGTAAGACTCGCTCTGTGCCGTGTGCCCTGCACCTCTGAGCCAGTGTCCTGAGGTCGCTCACCTGATGATCTGGTCCACCTGTACCACTGTTACATCCGTAGACTGCCAGCTGCAGAAGACTCTGCTATGTGCCGCCCTGCGGTAGGTCTCACTGATGGTGTAGGCTCACCAAGAAAGCTCTCTACGATAAGGGATAGCTCTAGTACTCGTGCCTATATCAGAATGCTGAGGGAGATCATCGATGCCCTGACCTCATGGCTCAGTCCCTGCTCGATGTACCAAGCCTAGATGAATGGGTCTTGTACCATTTCTGTAGAGTAGGGCGAGAGATTGGTAAATCTCACCGAGTACTGGGCTACCGTCATGCTACCCTGCCGTAGCTATAGTAGCTCCTGAATGTGCACCGCACATAGGGTGGTTGTGAGAAACTCTGAGCGAAAGAAGATCTCAAGGTCCATCCAGAGGAGAGATGCCTCATCGTGCACCTGGAGCATCAGGCTCCACCATCTTCCTACTACCGCGTGCAGGAGACTTGCTGCAAGGATCACCATGAGGTCAGCGGGTGTCCCCACTAACCTAAAAACTCGAACTACAGCCTCCAGCCAATCCTCGGCTTCCTGAGGGTCCGTCTTCCCGTGGAACCTAGGAAGCCTCTGGCGCTGAAACTTGTGTAGTGCACTTAGGTGACATGCACTCTCAGCGGCTGGGTCTGGTGGCATCGGTGGCTCGGCTCGTAGAGGTACCGCCAGTGCCTCCACTGTAAAATGGTCATGCACCGAGGCCTCATCGCTCAGTGGGCTGTCATCTCGCACAAAGCTCTGAACCCTAGTTGGCTGCCGTCGTCGGGCCATCCTGAAAGGAGACAGGTGCACCACAGTCAATACAGTATACCTGGTGAGCTGACACAAAGTAATCACAAAGAAAACTTTTGAAAGGAAATTGAAGGAGGTGGGTGCTCGTGTGGGACCCACCCCAACTTCCTCACATATTCTTTTTCCAGAAAACATAACCATCATTAGTGTAATAAAAATATAATTGTTTCACAAATATATTTTTATATTTCACATTTTTGACAACTACTCCTAAGAAAACTCACCTTCGGAAAATGTGTTCCTAAGAAAATACCGGCGATGCGGCTTCATCGGTGCCCTCAAATTTCAATTCTGAGCACCGGTTCAAAAGTTAGGAAAACCCACTCATTCGTTCACTGAACTTACCCGAGCTAAACTTCGAAAATTTATTCCGGGCACACTGCACCTCAGAATCAGGTGTCATCAGAAACTACGTACTCATTAAATCCCAAAGAAATTATTAAAAAAAATTCCTTGAAATTTATGGGTCTTTATAACCCCCCACCACATTCCCACGTATTAGCCACTCCCAAACCATATCAACAAATGTAATGGCACTCCCACAACTTCTAAATGGACCATCTCACAAACTTCTCACAGACACCTATTCCTCATAGCTAGTCTCGTCACATGGTCATACAAATCTCATCACATCCTACCTGCACAAAACTAGTAATCACAACCACATAATGTCAACATAAACATGGACCTCACAACCACATCACATATCTCCTACAATCACCTAGTTCACATAACACATCACATCTTGAAAACACCTAGGAATGAACAATGCATATCATCCCAAAGAAACCTTAGAAAAAAAACTCTCCCACACACACCTGGTCACCACAATCCACCACCTACATGATGAATCTTGGGTTATCGCCTCTTGGAAGGGGGAGTAGGGAAGAGAATGTGTCTATTCATTCATCCCACCACTTGGATGTTTTTGAATGACAGCCTACCACATGACGATGGGAGTGTTTGGAACATTTTTCTCATCTAGGGTGGGATGCATATAGAAATAGAAATAGAAAATACATTTTTATATCTATATTATACCAAACACTTATGGACATAGAATGGGTTTCACAACAAATACATCATCTTTTATTATTAGAAACAGTGACATCGGATGTTGATGAAATTAAAGCAACATCACATATATCTTTCACTCATCACATATTTATTTCAGTATTTAGTTTTAACAATAGTTTACAATGAAACACATAATTTAACATTTCATCAAAAAAAACTCATATCCATTTACCAATCCAATTCATGAAACTTCAACATTATTATGTATTTATTTGTTAATCACTACCTAGGAAACAATGTAACACATACCACAACAAGAAGCATAATTAAAGAAATAAAAAGGAAGGAGAACCATGGTAAAGTTAAACCTCTTCACATCACTCTCAATCTAACAACAATTCATGGCATAACATACATTTATCCGGATAAATGCGGTGGTGATTTTGGTATGCTACCCATGGATAGACATGAGGTGAATTACCTATTCCAAAAAATTGTATCATCATTATTCAATTTTATTCCACCAAATACTTCCACTAAATATAGAAAACCACAACCCACAACCAAACCCATCTACACATCTCATCAATAAAACAACACACCCACTAAAAACATTAATTGTAGCCCTACTTCCTAACCACACCACAATCATTTAACATTTAAACAATCTCTCAAATTCAGATTCCAACACACCTTGTGAATCACCCATACACATGCATTATCAAAATCATAGTACCATTAAAACTACATAAGGAATAATTTCTAGATTTAATGAGGAATCCTTTACTAAATTACAATATCTAATTAAGTTTTTTCGTAGAAATAGTTTGTTCTTTTGGAATCCATTTATTTAACCAAATATACATGGTTAACCATTTTCATATATATATACATGCATTCAACAGAAGGCAAAATAAAATTCACAATCTATCACAGGAATGTAAACAAGGACCACCAAAGTTCATGATTTTCATTAGGAATATATCCCCTTCCGTTCACAATATTGATCAAAACATCACGAACAATATGATCATTTGTCACATTCCCAACCCCACATGTCGATCTTAAAATAATTCAGTTATCATTATTTATTTGGTATTCTATTATCATCTTTAATGATGAATTCATACACCCTTACCACATGATAGAAAAATAAAAAATTGATTAAGGGATCCCTACCTCAAGGAACAGAAAATCAATAAATAATTATTTTCCGAAAATATTGGATTCACATATAGCTGGAAGAAACTCCCAGAAATCCAGATCCAATGGCCATAACAAAATTGAATGACTCCTCAAGGAATAAAGGTTCAGGGAAAATTTCACAAATAGAAAGATAAATATACAATGAAGGCATGACCTCAACTTTATAATGTATAGGTATTAAATTAATGAGTTAAATGTACTTTAAAATCCATCGAAGGTGGATCTTGACCAAAACCACACTGATTGTATGTCAATGGATGTTTTAGTTTTTTATAAGATATGTATGGGTTGAAATGGATCCAAAACCACACTGGTGTGAGTGACCAGTGTGAGTCACCAATGCGAGCCACCGCTATGAGTCACTGGTGTGAGTAACAATTCAGTGAGCTACCATTGTGTGCTACTATTCCAAGCGAACATCATGATTCACCATTTTGACTCACCAATGTGACCCACCATTATGATCTATTGTTGTGACCCACCATTACGAATCACCATAAAAAATAATTTATTTGAGTATCCATTTCAACTCACCATCATGACTCACCATCATTACTGATAGGTGTGAGTCCCCATTGTGAATCGGTATCATGACCTACCTGTGTGAGTTACCATTCTGACTGACCAGTGTGACCCACCATTATGAGCTACTGATGGAGTACCTAAAAACTATAAATTTTTTCAATTTGTTGAAATAAGTCACATTGACCTCCAAAAACACCAAAACACTACATTTTCACAATTTAATGGACAGGAACATCAGGGAAATTACATCATATTTATCTCAATCTATTGTCATCCTTGAGATTCCAAAACCATAACTAGAAGGAAATGAAGGGTCCAAACCACCACTTTTTTAGATACCTCCTAATGATATCACTACACTAGAAAAACATCTAATAACCAAACACATCAGCATCCATGGATATACTACACTATATTTTTTGAAAGTCGGAGTGGAAACCTCCTCATCCTAGAATACCTCCTCTAACATCTGTTATCCCAAAAAACCTCACAGAACTCTACACAAGCACAATAACCCCACTATCCAAACTTGTAAAACAGGTAATTCCATCCTCCATGTGAATATACTATCCACTCTAGGTGGCACATACTTTCCCTCATGAGATTAATATCATCTTAGTTAATGTGTATTTATCAGGAATCTGGTCCTCCCATATTCACACATTAATACTTCATCACATATTATGCAGAAGGGAAACAACTCATCTCATTAAAAAAATGTAAAAATATTACATCATATGAAAAAATTAACATGGAGGAACAAAAACAACTCTAGATACTAGGAACTCATATGTGTTTCTAGTACCCATGAACTCTTCTCTAGGATACCATGCCTCAACAACACCTAATCCAAAGGAATGGTTCATCAACACAACGCATTATCCTAACGATCATGGATCTCTATCGGCCACCACTCATGTGTCGTGTCATATTTGATATCAAACTCTTCTCAGTCAAGTACATGATAGTAATCAAGAATATATTAAATAATTTGAGATATTTGGAATACATCATGGATCCTATCCATCTATAGTGGCTATTTCAACAAGTGTGACACTCTTCTAACACATCTCAACACCTTGAAGGGTCCAACGAGACATGGAGAAATCATTATCCCTCATCAAAACCTACTCTGCATGTGTTGAGGGGAAACCATCATGAATATGTGGGTCCCCAAACATGAACTACATGGAACTCCTCCTACTACTGGTATATGACTTATTCTGGTCTTATTCTACCCTCATCCTCTCTTAAACAAGATAAACCTTCTCAATAGTGGCCAACACCACATTCGGAAAATTATTAGATGTCTCCCCAACCGTCATCCAACTCAAAGCTGATGGACATGGTCCTCTATACAACACATAAAATGGAGCCATTCGAATGGATGAGTGATAAGTATTATTGTAAGAAAACTCTAACATGGAAAATATTCATACATAAGATCCACCAATGTCCAATACACAGTTCGAAATATATCCTCAGGTATATAGATTATCTGTTGTGTCCTCCCGTCAGTATGAGGGTGGAAGTTTGTGTTGATGTGTAACTGAGTGTCAGAACTATGTCGTTATACCCTCTAAAATTGTGATGTAAATTGTGTATCCAAATCTGAGACAATGGATCTCAGAAATCCATAAATCGCACCACCCCATCCACTTACCTCTTTACCAAGGCATCCACTACACCCAACTCATTGATCATTAATAGGTGATATTATTTTTTAATTTGATCCCCTACTACCTAGATATCATCATTGATTCTCTAATACATGGGTAAACCTATGAAGAAATGCTTCAAGATATCAAACCACATTCACAAAGGGATATAAAAGTGATGAAATAAACAACCATGAACACAGTGCTCAACCCTCACACATTGGAAAACTAATTACCATGCCAAAAACTCTTCTACTGGCCGATTTTTCAAGGGACACCAAAACTAAATCTTCCAGACACAGTATATCTATGAAATTCTTGGGTGAAACACGAAAATTGATCTATTAAATTGAGTAATAAAATTACACATACATCAGCAAGAGAATAAAAAAATTTCCTTCAAACTACTTATTTTTCTGAACATCCTTTGACCATCATTCTAGAGAATCATCATGGACAACTTAATCATTCATCAACAATTCATCTGAGTTTCCCAACTGAGACTCTTCCACCTAATACATCTGATAAGAATGCACTAACATCTACAAAAAAAATTATCTCCTACACTTTATTCCTGCATCCTTGTTCCCAGATACAAACTCCCCCATTTCATTGAAAGCATTCATATATTCCCAAAATACCTCCTTATATGAATTCCTTCTCATGGAATCATCCACAACATTCCCCTTTCATGAGATGTAGAAGATCTCAAAATCATACTGCAGAAGAAACTCAAGCCACCACCACATTCACAATTTCATATCTCGCTGGGAATAGATATACCTAAAAATCTTATTATCTATAAAGACCACAAAGTTAACATCAATGAGGTAATATTTCCACACCATCAACAAAAAAATGATTGATGCTAGATCCAGATCATGTGTGGAATGCTTATGTTAGTGGGGACATAACATCTTACACTGATAGGGGAGTAGTACTCACTACTACATCATGACACATACCAATACCATATGAGAAGAATTACAAAAAATCTCAAACATCACCCCTTCCACTCAGAATCGGTGCACTGGATAACTATCCAACATCCCCTTTAGATAGCCAAACACTACCTGTAATAGCTCACTCTAAACAAAGGCATATCCTTTCTTGGTCAAATATATCAACAGAGATACAAATCAAGAGAAATTGTGTAAACCCTCTAGTAATATGATTCAGGGCCAAGAAAACTATGAACCTCTACAAAATTCATGGGTGATTCTCCTGAAAGAACTTCATCTACCTTTGATGGGCCCACTTATACACCCTACTAAAACCCAACATTCCCATGGAAACACACCTATCATGTATATAATATACACATGATCAAATTACATTAGAGTTGGTTTCATTGATGAACCTGAGTGGTGGTCTTGAGATGCTTGACATTCTCCTCTTATGACTTAAATTAGATCAAGATAAAATTTGTGAATTGGACGATGATCTGATTCATGAACTCATGAAATAGAAAGATTTTAGTCCCCATGAACACAGTTGGTGCATTTTTAATAATAAATGGCTTGACTATGAACTTGAAGTCCTCCTACATTCATCTGAAATGAGAATTTGGAACATCACCTTCCTTCACTCTCAACTGATGATATCTGAACTGAAGATTGATCATAGAAAACCAACATTCCCCACTCAGCTTGTCAAAAAGATAGTCCATCTTCGGAATATGGTAATGGTTTTAAAATCACCTAATTCATCCTCTAGTAGACTATATAAAACTTTATACTACCAGCATATTTCATTGTGAATAGCACCAGATCACCCCCGGTGACACAATGAGCCAAATAAATCCGTTCTTCCTCATTTAATATATTTGAATCCTCAATTGATATAACATAAAAGGTTCCATCATATAAGGATCCATGGAAATCGTAAAATCAATGGGATTTAAACATATCTCATAATAAATTTCACATATTATGGGTAGTCTCCCAAAAACCTCATTAAAATATCTAGGAACTCCTCAAAAACACTAGGAACCTCCACCATCTCACCATCAACTGATTTCACTAAAAAAATAATCCAATGAGAAGAGAAGGGGCACTACTAGAATACTACCTACCTAAATACACTCCTCACTACAGAAAGCCACATGATATCCATTCATGTATGAAAAACGTATCTTCTCCTAAAAAATCGATAATATAATGAACATAATACAACTAATCGATGATAATAATGACATTGAATGGGTACATCAATAGAAATAAGATATCCACACGAGACTATTGTAGTCTTATCATCTGTCTACATCCCCGGCACACATCACAAAAACTGGTCTAACCTCTTACTAGTGTACACAACACCAAGGGCACAACATGCCCCTCTATGTATAGTCCCTAGGAATATGATAGAGTGGGTGTAACAAAGGAATGTGAGGGTCCAAAATAAAAAAAAAAATATTGAAAATAAGGGTACTAAACAAGATTATCATGCATCTAATGATATTCGGTCCTACCAGAACATCTACCTACAATGTGGAAGTGACCACACCATGCTCTTTTACTCCTCTATTAATGATTGACTCCATAGTCGGGCCTAGCTCAAGGTACCTGAGGAACACGATGATGTCGACCTCTACCTCCTCCATCTTCCATACGAAGATCATGGTCCAAATGTCCCAACTACTAAAACGGCATAATAGGAAACTATTAATGAGGCTAGAATAGAACCTATCCACCTACTCTATAATGAGTTCAAACAACCACTGGCCTTTAATTTTTAATATGGCCATGATGACCATAAAGGAAACACATCGACCTTAAGCTCATAAAAATGCACAATTTCTAGATGGTCAAAAGAGTAACTGTTGAGGTTGACTCCAAACTGGTAGAAACCAAGAAGGCCCTAGAACATAAGTAGAGCTACAGTTAAAACTCCCTCTCTTATAACCCTAATGGATCCCCTATCAGAATAGTCCTCCTCGTGAGGGAATCATATCAACAAATTCGACCTTATTCTAAAAATCCATTTATTTTGGAAAGTTAATAGAGGTAAATACATAAAAGATTGATGGAAAACGTGCCTCCTATTGGTTTATCTCATGAGAATCCTCATCGTATAAGAGATATGGGAAAAATTGATGGATATACATGAATATAATCCTCATCTCTTGTACTAACACACTCCCCTGCTTGAGGAAGAGTAACTCATGCCTCTTCTTAGCCTTCATGGTCAATGAAAGGAATTATACAAATAAATACTTCTTTGAATTGTCCCACAGAATGTTATCCTTGTTCCTTTACCCCTGATATAGTTTCCAAAACTATCGTGCATCACCCCACATATTTCTCACTACCAAAAGAAAGTACTCCATTGGATCCTGAATCAAATTATAGGTGATCTGAAGATCAGTGAGACAGATATCCACATCCATGTATGAAACAATGATATCATACATTTCCCTAGACAACCGTTATATATCAAAAAAATGTTTTCCTTCCACTGTTCATCCTCCACTACTGATCGACCCTCCACCGATCAAATGGATCGGTCTATAGAGCCTCATATATCAAAGAAACTTGCGGACGACAGACGGGTTCTATAGTTGAAAATGGTAAAAAATGATTTCTTAATCTCGTGTATTATGGAAATCTATATAGATTCATTTTAACTCATTTTTGTATCCATTTCAAATCCTAAAAAAACCCAAATTAGACAGGATCCCTTGTCATGATGATTCATGTACCTTCCCTTGGTTCTCTGTCCTAAAATTAGTGTAGCCTAATGTGGTCATTTGGTAGGCTCATAGTTCTTGCATCATATCACATGGGGGGATTAAAAACTATGGTTTTTCCATCCTCCCTAGCCTATGTCATGCACCAAGATCATATAACACAGTTTCCCTACCAACCCTTGAAATCCTCAACACACCTAACTCCAAACTCCAATATATCTCTCAACCATCTCCAATGATAAAATTCATTTCTGACCCCCATATATCCAATTATTCCCCTCCTTAGATGGAAATTGAGAAAGTGAGAGAATGAACCCCCGTGTCCCAACTCTATTAGGCCCTGGGGTGGTGACCAACACCAAGGGCATACAATCTCTAATATAGAAGGAATTTTCCTTATTAATAAAATAAGATTCGGAGATGTGATTTTCAATACCATAATAAACTCACGATCTATATATGTAGATGAAATCCAAAATAGATCCCACATTCATGTTTAAAATTAAAATGTTACAAATTCAATGTAAACTCCAATTTATATAAAAATGGAAAAATAAATTCTTGGAAGCTCTACCAATGTTCGAGATTGTATGATCCAGAATGGTCCAAGTAATCCTCATCGAAACATAAATAAAATGATATATATATAGGGTTATCATACATGTATACTCAGTAGTAAAAACCTAAATCTCACATGCACAAGTGAGATAAGAATATAAATTCTTCGATTAGAAGACATCGAAACCCACCAACACATAATAAGGTATTATAGGCACCCAAAATCACCAAGTCACAATTACAACATAAATTAAATAAAGTAATGTAATATAGTTCACATAGAAGATAGGGTACCCCACACCACATTCCCAATGATTATCCACTCTCACATCCTAATATAAAACTTACTGGTTCTCCCACCTCTTTCAAAAGTACCATGTCACTACCCAGCCAAACACACCTGGGCCTCACAACCACATCATTCCTATGACACCTAGGTGTCACAACCACACAACATCCTTCCTAAAGGAACTTGGGCCACATACCATGTCACATACAAAAATAACATGGGAATGAATAATGCATCTCACCACAAAGACAGCTCGGAAAACACAACTCCCTTATAAACACATGGACCTAGAAACCAAAAGCTGCCAAATGAATCCTGAGATATCCCCACCTGGAATAGGGGCATGATAGAGAAGCTACACAAACACTCATCCCCACACTGGGATGTTTTGGAAATACACCATCCCCTATGATGATGTGGGTTTTCAACATATTTTCATCATATTAGTTTGGGTGAATATTGAAAATAAAAGAATATATATATAATACCAAGTATTAAAACCCAACCAATGAGTTTCCCAATAACTGCTACCTCTATTAGTATTATCAATATTCAGTTTGAAAGATGCTAAAATTAATGTAGAATCACAAATACCTTTCACTCATCACAAATAAATTTCATTATTTAGATTAAATAATATATATCTTTGAAACTTTACGTGTCTAATTTCATTGAAAAACACATTCTCATTTAACAAATAAAATAATTCTAGCTAAACATTATTATGAATTTAGTTGCTCTGTTAATTCCTAGGATACTAAGTAATACCGACCATAATAAAAATCACAATGAAATCCACTCAATGTAAATAGAACCATGGAAATGTTAACCCAGATCACATCACTCTTAGTTTAGTGCACATTCCTTCCATAACATAAATTGAAACCAAGACAAGGGGATAAAATTTCTGCATGATACTAATGCTAAAACCAGAGGAGAATTATCCCTACCAACCACAAACATACACATGAGCCTCATCTCGGTTGGTGAGGACTCGATAGGTGCATCCCAGAGACCCGATGTAAAATCTGGGTGGAGGAGTATTTCTGGGTTACTGCAGCAGGTACTGTTCGGAAATTTAGCAGTCGGAACTATTTATCCATCTGGGCCTTTGGGCCACTGGTTTGGTCCTCGGGTCCTACAAGGCTTTCGGGCCACCCAAGGCCTTCGGTCTAGTTGATTCTTAAGGCCTTAATGCCACTTTAAGGCCTTTGGGCCTCCACAAGGCCTTCGAGCCACATGAAATGAAGATGTACCAGTCAAACTACAAGGGATAAGTCTTTAAAAGAGGATTCTAGGAAAACGCATTCACTAGAGCAGAGCTAGTCGGAATTTGAAGAATGAGATTGTATGGATTTTCCATCGGTACCAGGCATGTGCAGGTTTCCATAGGACAACTAGTTGACCAGACCTGTAAAGGTGGAGTGTTGATATCATGACATATGCTGGGGAGGATCAGTTCCAAATGGTCTTGTATGGTTTATTCCTCTATGACATGTGGGTCATGTAATTATTTTCAAGCCTTCAGGCCTTATAATGGTTCCACCTCACCCTTTGAAAGGTGTATTATCAAAATAATATAAAAATGAAGGCCTTTGGGCCATTCTGATGATAACCATCATCATATTTCAATTTCATTCCAACCAACCAATCCTATCAAAAAATAAAACCCCAACTAACAGACACACCCAACAACACATGTCAACAACATGACATCATACTCATTTCAACCAATCTCAGTAGCCCTACTTCCTAACCACACCACACTCATTCCAAAATTATGAAATCTCTCAACCATATATTCCAACACACCATACAAATAACCCATACACACCTAGGCTCACAACTGAATCACCATACAGACCACACAAGGTACATTATCCTTATTTATTAAGGAAACCTTAATTTAGCTACACATATTTATTCAAGGGTTTTAAAATAAAAAATTTGATCAGGGGGAATCCATTTATTTAACTGAATCTAAATGGTTAATAAATTTCATTTTTATATTTATTTTCATTCAAAATATGTCCAACAGAAAGAATTCAAAATATATCATTGGTTGGAAAACATGGACGACAAACAAAAATTATTTTTTGTAGGCTTATATCCCTTAATTTTTATAGTATTGATCAAAATCTTAAGAACAATAAGATCATTCATCAAATTCCATGTCATGCATGTTGATCATGAACTCATTTATTTATGTTTATTTATTTGGTATTCAACTATATTTGTAAAGGATACATTCATACACCCACCCTACATGATACATAAATAAAGTAAAGATGACTGGAACCCTATCTCAAATAAAATATGATCAGCAATTCTTTATTATCCCAAAACAAGGGATGCATATGTAGGATGAAGAACCTTCATAAAACCATTATCCAAATGTTGTATTACAAGTGCATGAATAATCGATAAATATAGGTTTGGGGTGCCATTCACCATGATAAATAGAAACACACAAGGGTGATAATATCTCAAATTTAGAAAGTCCAGATCCTAAATCAATAAGAGAAAAAAAATTTAAAATCCATCAAAGGAAGATGTTGACCATGACCAAGAAGTTTGGAAGTCAAAGTAATCATTATTTTTTTATAAAATTGAGAGAAATTTAAAAATATCCAAAAACTATTAAATATTGTTTCAATCATATTTTACTTCACTTAAAAATTTAAATGGCAAAAATGATGGAAACTAGAAAAATGAGAATCACATCAAACAGTTGGAAATGAATCACCATTATGAGAGTCACCGGTGATTGTCACTGGTGTATGTAATTGATGGGAGTCACCATCGATAATCAAAATTCAGTGAGCTACTGGTGTGAGATATAGGTGTGAGTAACCATTTTGGGTCACTGGTCGACGAGCTACAAGTGTGAGATACTATTGAGAGTTATTGTTCAAACTCACTGGTGTGACACATCATTTTATGCTACCACTTAAACTCACAATTGTTACCCACCTCTATTGCCTACCAGTGTGAGTCACCATTGCAACTCAATTTCATGACTCACTGTCCTGGCCTACTTGTGTGAGTTACCATTGTGACTCACCGTTATGAACTACTGGTGAGAGACACCATTCTAACTCACTAGTGTGACCCACCATTATGAGCTACTATTAGAGAACCTGAAAAGATGTAAATTTTGAAAAGTATTTAAATACATCTCTGTGACCTCCCACGACACCTAAAACACGGTATTCTCTCAATGTGATGGATTGTGTAGGTTCGTTCCAATAGACATAATGTTATAGTGTATTTGGAGACTATATTCACAATATCCTTTTTTCATGAATGAACATCAAAATCTACCATAACTATATTCCCCCGTATAAATATTTATAAACATATCCTATGTAAAACAATTTTTAATACATGTGGAAAGTAAATTGAAGAAATGGTAGATAATATGACCTATGAGGGAAATGAGGGAAAACATAAATGTTCACATAATAATAATAGGAGTATAAGAGTATGATAATATGAGAATAATATTTTAATACCATATTAATTATATCATTGATCATAATATTGAATCTTGGAATAATGTACTATAGTTTAAAAAATATAAATCATAAAGAAATCAATTAACTTGAGACATAAGGTCCTAAAGTTTTCAAAATATATAATTTCATGTAATAAAAATATGTATTTAAGATAATTTAAATAGTAATGGTTCATTTACAACAATATCCAGGTGGATTGGGTTCACTTCCAATTCCTTGAAATCCTCAGTTAATCTTTCATCTGATGACTACTAATGTAGAAAGATTCCCTTACTGAACTAGGTTCACATTCCATTCTTGTTCCTTATTATCTCATGGTATATCCATTGTTAAAAAATGAATTATAATGATATATAATTTCAGTCCCACCATTAGCATAATCATTATCTATTCATATGTATTCAATAGTATCCTAAAATATTCCTCTTATATGAAAACATGTTTAATGCAATAAGATTACATAATCATTTCAACATTTCAACAGATTATAACCAATTTAAAACCAATGTTGTTCATAGTCATGTCATATTAATAATCCTAAACTATCATCATTATGAATAATTATGTTTTTTCATTGGATATTTTACCCTTTATATCATAAGTAACATAAAAAATGTCACCTTAGTTGATAATTTAAATAATAGATCATACGAATAATTATAATGGAAAATTCCATTTTCAACTTCAATCAACATCTTGAAAATAATTAATCATATAATAAATATTCCCACCAATTTTTAGGGAAATTATCCAAGGATACATGTAAATTATTATTCAAATCAATTATCATTCATGTAGTTAGGAAATTTAATTCATGTTATGTATATTATAATAATTATTAATTTCACAATTCTAGTTTGGTGACCAAATTATCATTTTTAAAAAATTATAGGAAGAATAAAATTTATTAATTTTTATAGAAATTAAAACATTGTTAAAAATATAATTAAAAGTCTCATGAGTATAATCAAAACATCCTTCTAAAAAAATTAATAAAAAATTGTCATGGATGAAAAATATTAACGATCAACCAGTAAATCAAACTCACTTTTCAATAAATGTTTTATTTTTGGACTCATTAGCACATAAAGAGGGAAAATCAATGGAAAACATTAAATTTTAAAAAAAAACAAGAGGAATAAAAAATTAATGATATTTGTTTGAGTTAATTAATAAAATTAAAACATATCAATCTTATTCATAAATAATTTCGATTAACAAAGGGAATATTACCTTAAACCCTCACAATTTGTGTATATGTAGATTCATATTATCCTTGTATAAAAAAAATAAAATAAAAAATTATGTATCTTGGATATAATATGATCAAAAATATCAAATTTCACCCTGGATATATATACATGTCATAAAATAATATAGCTAAATTATATAACACGGGTCTATAAGAAGTCATATTGAGATGATAAAACTTTATAACTTCTGTAATATCTGAATTAAAACAAAATTAAATGAAGAAACAAAGAATTATTTATACATTCACATATTTTATTTTATAAAAATAATAAAATAAATTCATGTAACGCATATAAACCACACAAAATAATCAATGTGTTGAATATAGAATATGTCTCATATAAATTATTGTGAGATGATAAACTAATACTTAATGATATAAATTCATTGAAAGTAATATAACATCCTCTCTGATAATAATAAAAATATAATACATCCAAAATAAAATCATTTAAATAATTATAGTATAATTTGTAGTGGATTTATTGCATTTTAACACCAATTTACTAGTAACTTAAAATTAAAATATCAATTTTTTGAGTTTGTACTACTTTTTTACAGAATATATAGTTTGGTAGTTATAATCCTTTTACATTGAATAATGATCCATTTCACCATAGTTATATTAATTATATAAATATAAAAAATATTCATATTTAAAATCATCTTTAAATGATAGGTATAATAAATAATTAACACCATTTTGGGAGATGGTAGGTCATATGTATACATGATGACTACTTTAATTTTCCAAAAAGATTAATCATAGAATGGTAAATACTATTTTACCATTATTGAAAAATATTAATGTAATGAATTACATATATATAATTCAATTATTTCCTTTTTTCCATCCATTTTAATAGTAAATAAAAATTAAATAACTTCACTGTGTAGAGGTGACTATTCTATAATTTATATGACTGATGTTATTGTATTCCATATATTTGATTCTATTAATGACGATCGGATATTGTGATTCCTAAATGATAATTATTTCTTAATAATCATATATAATCATCAAACCAATCATGATAAGAATCCATGAGATATTCATATAGAAAATTAATTATTTGTCTATATATGGCATATAATCCACATATATACGCAATCGATACATAAATTTAATTTTCGATGGGAACAATAGTGGGTAATAGTGATTCAATCAACAGATCAATATTTCATTATATTTCGTATACTTATATAATAATTTTTTGAACAATTAAAAAACATTTAGAGGATTTATAAGAATAAATAAATTGAATTTTGGAAAAAAGAGTGATTATCCCTTCTCCGATATACTGCATTTTGATCCCTATTGAAGGGACATTGGTGGTTATAGATGTCTCAAGGTGGAGTAAAAAAGAAAATGATGGTTTTTTCTTAAATACATGGAGGACATTACACAATGGAAATTAATAAGAATATTTAAATATAAAAAATTCATATTTATCTAGAAGTGACACAATGTGTCTAAAATTATAGAATCTATGGTTGGATATTTTTAATATACCAGCATCAAAGAATATTTGGGCATGTTTATGATATGTTTTAATCTATATATTTATGTTTAACCCCTCCTCTAACCATTACATTAACCCCAATACTATCTTTTCCATTTATAGATGGATTTAATTTTACCTATTATGTATCAATTTTTTCATAACTATCCAATTGAAAAAAATTGGCACTATATCATAAGAAATATTCCCTATTTAAAAGAATTAATCAATTTTAAATTATTTTATTAAATATTTGTTTTCAAAATAAATATATTTACATTAATTTTTAGGAATTTTCCTATAATTTTATTTTAATATAATTATTTAATTAATGGAATTCAAATATAATATTTTAATACCTTATTAATTTGTCATATTTATATTAAAAAATCACGAAACTATAAAATTCACCAATATATATTACATAAAATGAATTTAAAATAATTTAAATTTGATTTTCCACTTCATTCATAAAAAATACATTATGATTATATAATAATTTCATGTCATTATATAATCAATCAAAATTTTAAATTAATTTCTATCATGAAAAAAATTATATTTAGAAAAATAACATATAATAATAATTTGGAAGTTTTTTATCCCTATGTGAACATATATATTATTTATAAAATCAAGAGAGGAACATTTTTTGTGTTTCATTATATAAATTATTATATATTCCATCATCAAAGGAAAATTGGAAAAAGGACAAATATTCAACGTTTGTATGATTTTCTAAAAAATATACGTAACAAATGAAATATTAAAAAAATGGGTTGTTTTTTAGAACATATATCTTCTCTTTAACCACGATTTATCCATTTTACCCTTATATAGGTAACGTAATTTTACCATTGCTACTATTAATAATAATAAAAATAAAATTTTCCAATTAACTAAATCGGATCCTCTTGATACAAAATAGTTTATCCATTTTTTACAATTAGATATCTTTAAGTGGGTGAAATATATTTTAATAAATATATGTAAAAAAATTTAAAAACAGGTTTTAATCAATTTTTATTTTCCCCATTAAAATAAAATTATATGTATATAATTAAATGTACTTCATAACATGGATATAATTTGATTATTCAAAATTAATTAAATCATATGTCACTATATGTAAATAAAAGAAACTAGTCTTTTTAATTTCATGATTTAATTAAATGTAATGATAGTATTTGAGAAATTGGTATTCGTCACTACTCATTGAAAAATTAACCATTTCAGAAAAATCCCCAAATTTCACAATAATTTAGTTTTGAAATTATAATTTATAAAATTATGTTCATTTTATATAATAAAATTTCTAAAATATGCGGATATTATTTATATTTTCAACCAAAAAATTGAAAAAAATAAGTTTTCAAGAAAATTAATTTTCATGAATAAAATAAATTCAATAAAAATTAATACTTACATTTTGATAAATAAATAATAATTTTATTGTACAATCATTGTACTTATATTTCATAATTAAGTTACTCATATTCAATGTCTTGGATCTAACAATAATATTTAAATAACAATCATCTTTTAGTGAATCACAATTTTCTTAAATCATCTTTTGCATGTTATGAATAATATCTAGAATATAAATCATTAAAACTAAATAGTTTTTTCATCACATGTCAATCAACATATGATCTGTCAAATTATAAAAAATTCTTATGGAAGTCAATAAAGTGTTTTAATAGTTCTATATTTTTCGATATGTGGATAAAATCTTCAGATATGATTTTTTTTAAAATTAAATTTGTGGATGTGGTTCAACCATGTATTGAGATTCACATTATCAAATATCATGGTCCCATATTATTATTTTCACTCTATGTATCATAAGAACATGATGATTCAAAAAACACCACAAAAACATAGTAAAAACATCCTTAGAGAGGGGTTATTACTAAATTAGGGGGTGAGGGTGGATCAATAATTTTTTATAAATGAAAATATTTTTTAAATTATGGATACACGAATCTTAGATATGTGATATATAGTACTCAGTCACTTTACCTGCATGTTTTTATTTTTAACCTTCTAGTTCCCAATATTTTAAATTTTCTTTGGCCTTAAAACAAATGTGTATGTATAGGTAAATGATTCCTTACATTATAAGAATCATTAATCCTCTTGTAATGTAGTAATATTTGGGTTTAAAATGGTTTCAATATTCCATTACAATTGACTAAATAATTTTTTATTGTTAGAGATAACTATTTTAAAATGAAAATCTTCAATATTATCTTGTCATTTGATTGAAAGGTATAAATTGAGTCTCATAATGACTAGTGTGATCACTGTATAACATTTACATATCATAGGGGATCATTGAATTTATTTTCAGTGGAAAGGGGTATTAATGAAAATAGTGATGAATAATTTATGTCATCGGTTTTCACTATATCATATCAATAAATAGTTATCCACATATGGCCATATAATGTAACTAAACATAAATAATTTCTTATTATTTTATATTGACACCCTATTGTGTTTGAAGATGTTGTCTCTAGTCTACCACCAAAATGTATTGTGAAATTATTTATTAACATGATACAATAGATTAATTCTACTTAACATTCATAATATTTAGTGGAACTAATAATAATTAAAAATAAGAAATAACAACTGAAATAGTTCAAGGGATGGGTTTTATATTCCCTATGAATTTCCCTAACAAGCTATTATTATATTATTTATGAATGTTTATGGTGCACATCGACATTTTAAAAATTATTTTAATATAAATCATGTTATTATAAATAGTAGATACTCTCTTCGTCTAATTGTTATGTTGTTTTATCTAATCAAGTTATCATAATTGTTCTCTATATATGATATCAGACCGGGGTACAAAAAACGCAATGTAGATAAAGTGTATAATATAATGAAAAATATTATAAGCTATTAGGATCATTATGAATACATTTTCATTTCTATTTTCTTCACTGATACACCAACAGAATTCAGGGTGTTCAGAAATATTTTCATTGAAAAAGTCATAGAATATTTTTTTACTGACTTCTATAATGATAACATAGTGTATTCCTTGATGAATGATAATCATAAATGGAACATGGATATAATATTATATATACTAATATACCTCCCCATTATTTCATAAATTGAATGTGTGAATTATGGAAAAATGTTGTTAACTCTCTTTGACACATTATGTTATGATATATGTCGATCGTTCTAAAATTTATGGACTCTTTAATGGAAACCACATTAGAATGTATTCACAAAATGCGTTTTCTCTTATTAGTAGTCTATTATAATCAAATTTTATATGATTTTCCATTTATCTTCTACAAAATGATTTCATTAAAAAGGAATGGTATTCTATTCCACATGATTTATGATTATAATAAATCATTAATGGTAATCAAGGATTAGCTAAATTAATCACATATCCTCAGCTATCTATAACTTGGTGTGGGATATAATGTCTTCTTCAACGCATTTTGAAAAGGTTTTTTATTTGATCTCTAATAGGTAGATAATTTCATATAATATTGGATACTACATATGAGGATACATGAAAAAATAATATAACCCATTATCTGAACATTTTTTTTTGGATCATGCCTTGAAAATATAGCATCATTATCAAATTTCTGAAAATATAAATATTTATAACTATGATAAATAGTCCACACACATATTCTCATAAATTAACATGATCCTAGTGGTTTGGTTTTTCATTGAATATATAAAAATTTTGGGTTTATATTTTATTTATACACATAAGAAAATATATTGAATAATTGATTATTTAATTAAAAAGTCCTATAACATTGTTGTTAATCGTTCTCAAGACAATAGAAAAGTAATCTAAATAATTATTTATTTTAACATGAAGTTTTATTATAATAATTAATATATAGATTAATTTTTTTGACACTGTAATGTCATGCATAGTTGAAAAATTAATGGTTTCCGAAAATATTGATACTAGTTTTCGTACAATGAGATAAAACATCAATGGTTAGGGACCATTAAATGTATGAAATAACATGAAAATTTAGTGTTGTTATTTAATGGTTACATCATACTCCCTACATATTTTCTTCATCATTTTATTTTTTCTTATAAAAAAATTATGTGGATATCTACCTTGGAACTAAAAAATGATTATGGAAATTAATGACAATTTTTTTCATGATCAATGATGAATGTGATTGTTGAGTATGTTATGTTATTTATCCCCATACAACTATTCAAGATCATACATCTTCGGTTGGAAAACATGTTGTGGTTATTACCTATATAAATATGAAAATAAGAATAGACTCTATATGATATTTGAACAATCTTTTAAGAGAATATTAGAACTATACTTCCGTTTTAGTAACTATGGACTAATACACAATGTCATGAAACTTCATTCAAATTTGTGAGATGAATATAGTAGACAATGTTTCTAAGAAAATACATTTTTAAGTGGTAAAATTACATTTGGTAGTATTTAATATCATTACTAATAGAGAACCACAATTCACCTATGATTTTTGTAGATCATTTTTAAAATCCCATGAATCCATGTTAACCAAGACTACCGTATATCTTCCCAGGCATATTTCCAGTCAGGGTATATAATTCATACATTAGTTTATCATTATTGATTGTGTGTTAGACTTAAGTGGCTCCTAGGAAGACCATTTTATTTATTATTTTTTCATGGAATAATAGTTATTAGGGTATGATATATATTTCCCTATATTTTTACTTTTATAGTAATCAATGTCACTCTCTAAGATTATGCGTAGATACTAGAGACACATAACAAATTGTAAAATCCATTGCTAATTATGAAATAAAGATGATGTAAATTATTTGGGTGAGAGTGGAAATAACAAAAATATACTTGAAAAGTTATTTGTATCAACATAAATATATATGATTTTAATTTTGAGGTATTTGTTTTGTATTTTTATTAGTTTTTCTGAGGATGAGGAATCATGGTTTTGGTATGAAAGGGAAATTGTATCCTTTATTCATTTGAGTTGTTGATATTTATGAATATACAATTAACTAATATTATTTTTTATATCTATCATTGAGATTTTTTTCTATTTAATTTTTTTTCATTTAACCCCACTATAGATGTAATATCATAACTATACCTTTCACGAATCAACCAAGGTCAAACCCAAATAGGGCATCCAATAAAATATTTGATATGGTCAAAGATGTATTCCTAATCCTCCCATGATTGAAAAATATTTTAGTAACCATGATTAACTCAAATATAAATTATATAGCACAATAAATATTAGATAAATAAAATAGAATATGAAAAACTAATACATGTAACAGAAAATAAACATGAATATAAAATAAATAAAATTAATCACTAGTTAAACCTCTATGTGACGTTATAGATCACCACCATCCATGAAATCATAGACTTTTCATGAGAGAATCTGGTCATGGATATCCTGGAACCAAATAATGATAATGAAAATAGGTGAGAGAATTTAAACTCCCACCATGGATGACATTCATTGAAATACCATTTGAAAACTATTTAAAGAGAAATCCAAATTATTCTTATTTAAATTAAAAAAGTAATAAAATATTTCAATTTGATCATAAATAATATATCAATTTTTAAATCTAATAACATCATTTCGGAAAAAAAATTCATAAAATTTAAAAAAAACATTCAATAAATTATTTTTGGATGAAAAATAGTACAAAATAATAGGTTTATCAGTATGAAATAAAAGTATGAAGGTAACCTCATAATGAAATTATAAAATAATGGAATATAGAATGCATGTAAAAAATTATTCATGAGAGTATTAACCCTTGGGTGGGTCATGCCATGAATATGGTTGTTATTATTCAATCATAGATCCTCATGATTCTAATGTTTCATTCCTAAAAGTTGGTTATTTTTTAAAAACTAAATTATATTTAAATATAAAAAATTTCCAAAAAAATCAACAAAAACATCACACCTTTGATTTCCTCTTTAAGAATGGCCCTTTTCTCAGTCACACTAACTAAACTCAAGTATATTAACTAGGAACATCTCCCAAGTAAAACATATTTTCCACACACTGCATTAATAAATATAGTATAATGCTTTTTGTTAAATTTTAAATATTTATAGAACAAATAATAGGTCCAACTATACCTCATCATTTTTTGAATATAAATTATATAAAAACTAGTTTAAATTATTTTTATACATAAAAATTCAATGTTTGAAAATTTGGTACATTATTTCAATGAATGAAAACCTATTTATAAATAACAAAACAAAATTTCCATATCATATATGCAACATATTATAATAAAAAAAATATAAATCGCTCATGGAATCATGTAAGTAAAATTGAAGGCTCAAACAAAGGGATGCTACCACATAACATGTCGCCTATTATAATGTAAACCCATATCCTCTTCAACGTGGTTCACAAATGAAATAGTTTCCAACCACTCTACGGATTAAAAAAAACTATTTTATGCATACACACATATACACCAATACAGATGAATAATTAAATACCAAATAAATCAATGTAGATATTCCCCTCACAATTAGTGAATATGTGTAAAAGGGGTATATATATATATTTGGAATTCCCATGATGATATGTGTAATTTGTCTCCATGAATTTTTGACCAAAGACACCACAATGAAGTCCATGGTACATGAAAAAAATAAAAGATAAAAAAATTAAAAAATATCCAACCAAAAAATTATTCAAAGAATTTTATGGGATGAAAACCTACCTAAATAGATTTTTGAAAGGTTTGTGTCTTTAAAAAATAATTTAATGTAATAAATAATAACCATTTAAATTACTAGATTTTGAGGTAAACATGAAATCTGAAAAATAAACCCCTGTTATGTTTTGGTAATTCATGAGATAAGACAATGAGAGGAGAATAATTAGAGCATGTGAGGGATATAAAAATTGTATATTTTGATAGGATTACAAGATTTTATCACATCTAAAAATTAGAGATGATGTAAAACCATGATTGAGGGAGAGGGGAGGAGTTGTGCATGATTGGGGATATCGTTTAGGGTGTTTTCACATGAGAGCGAGACATGTAGGAACTTCATATATGTGATCAGAATGGTGAAGGGGTAGAATTATGATTATTATTATTTTTATTATCATTTAAAAATAATTCTTATTTTATTTTTTATTTTTTTACATTTTTTTTTCATGTCCTACAGTATGGTTTCAAGGTTGGACAAACTATGCACAAACTATTTTACCCGCTCTAGACCTCTAGTGACCCTACATGAGATGGGGAACATTTGTAGAAACCTTTCAATTTTTTTTTGGTAGTCTCAAATCGAGACATCATATGCACCATGACAATTTGTGACATATTTCTTATAATCATGTGTCAACTATCTTCCCTTAATAGGAATCCAAAAAATGGAATTTAAATCTTGGTCTAACCCAAAATAAAAACAATAAATTATATAATTAATCCATTTAATAAATTTAATATGTCATGTTTGGGGTGTGGAAATTATCATCATCATAATACATTCTTCCCCCCAAAAGTCCAAATTCACATGACTAATCGAGACACGGACAAAATCATACCCAAATATAAACCACAATAAGAAGAAGGATAAGCATCATAAACTCACATTCCACCCAAAACATGAAAATACATGACCCTGGGAAGTAACTTGGCCATAATCAATGTACCAAATACACATTCAAATAATCTAATAATGTTATCCATAGTGTCAATCCACCAAACAAAAGAACTAATAGTGATGAACTCACATCTACAAACATAACCTCAAAATTAAGAAATCTCCTACCTCTAACATATAAATCACCAAAGGATCATATAAAGTTCTATTCTTGATCTCAACGAGCCTCTATCGAATGTAGAATTATCCTTGTTAACCAATTGCTACTAAGATCTGGGTGGCACCTGATATTAATACGGAATTTCCCTACCATGAATTACATTGATATCGAGTATTCCATGATTTAATTTTATGGTGTTGTCTTCTCCATATTAGGAAAATATTTCAATGTTGATTTCCAATGTCAGAAAAAACTCAAAAATACATAAAAACCTCTAAAACTAGTTTGAATTCTTATCTTCTTGAATCACACCACATCTATTTAAGAGAAGTCATCAATGACTCCCATATTGGGTATCCCATCAATAAGTAACTAATTGGAAATGTGGTTTCACTAATAAGAATTTTCGAATGAATACCATCTAACATAAATTGGACATGACCAAGGAAAATAAAATTGTGTATCAAGGTAAATCATTATTCATAATTTCCCAAGATTGAGAACCTACAATTAGGCCCCCACATAAACCAATTCAACTCAGATTGATGGTTGTCAATTAAATAGTGAACCATTAGAAGGAAAAAATGTAGCGATATGATTACAAATGAGGCTATCAAAACCAAAAGAAAATGGGTTCCCAAAAATTAGTCATTAAATGGAAATACACAAACAATGACCTCTCTGATGTAGTAGGGAATAGGGTTGGTCAATATCCAACACACTTGGATGCTCCTTAAATACATGAAAATCATTACTCAAAGGTCAGTGTCTAGATCCATAATGTCATTAAAAACCATATTCCCCACATTCAAGATATATTGATCTTCAATAGAAACATCATCTTCCAGTAGTAAGAAATAGAATACCCATTCCAAGTGAACTAATAAGCCAATCTGAATAGAGAATCTTTTTATTATCCAACTAGGATTGAAGTATTATCATATTTAGTACTAGATGAAGGTAAAAACCAACCAATAAAATGTGGGTGTGGTAAAATATGTATAAATTATCTGGATCCAATAATTTACTGAGAGTCTAGGTTCATTCAGCAATGGGACCTCGCTGAGAAATAGTTATTTTCAATTTCCTCAAAGACTCCAACCACCTAAATATAGTCCTGAACAACCATGAAAAAATGATCCACAGTGACTCCTAAAATTTTACATAAAATAGAAAAGCAAGGAAGGAACTGTAGAGACCAACCATACACTCATACAACCAAGTAACATATGGGCATATAATAAAAAAATTATGCATAGAACCAAATAACGTATCATAAGAAACCAAAACTCTGCATCTCAATCAAAAATCAATAACCAACTAAAAACCATTTTAACCACAATTCCTACATGTTTAACAAAAAAATCCATTTAAAGATGGATCTAAACATGAATATAAAACAACAAATCGCAACATACCCAAATTTTAATGTAGTAGAATTCCCCATTTTGATAACCACTTTCAGTGAAAAAATATTTAAATCCCCAACACCTACCATTTGGTATTCCATTAAAAATATTATATATATAAATGTTCATCAGATCAAGCACACATTTACACATACCACAACTTATCAACATGCCACATCTATGAATCCATATATGTGATTAGTCATTGTAATCCCAAGGGTTAATTTAGAAAACATTCAATTCAAAAAACAAATCATTCAACACAAATTGAAATTACCAACAAATTTCAATAATTCAATTATAATTCCAAAAAAATCCAATATTCGTATTCAACATGAATTGTCCATTTCTCATTTCACATAACCTTCCAAAAATCCTGAAAACAATTTCCATTCTGATTATAATTTATAAAAAATAATTTTCCATAATAATCTATTTCATTTTCACACAACCCCATGATTTTCATTTTTAAAATCAACCATTGAAAAAAATTAAAACCAGTTTTAAGAAAGAAAATAAACACCACAAAATAAATTAATACCAATATAAGAAAAACCATATAAATCAAATTATTAAATGGAACCAGTGCTACCCATGATATGGATCTAGATTATAGAAAGTTGTGTGCCAATCGAGTGAGCACAAGAGCGGTCCTTAGATGAAATTCCATCGTATGAACGTGGATTTCTAAACCATGCAAAACAAACATAATCCATTGTAATTACATTAAAAAAACTCTTAAAATAGAGTAGGCGCACTCTATCAATACAATATACCTCAAAAACATCTGAGATAGGATCATTTTTTTATGCAAAATCATCCTAGACCATGGATGAAAATCATACATATTTTAGAATATTTTTTTATTAAGAACCTTCCCATGATCAGCCACATGAATTACTATAACAATTTCCATATAATACTATACATCCCAAAAAAAATTGGTTAAATCCTTTGATAATATTGTTTCCCCAAACAACCTTGGTTGGCCCTAACCTCATGGGTCATTGCCAACCATGGAACTACAGTCACACTTTGAGAAAATATTATTTTGGAGAATGTGGAAGTAAAAAATTACAGAGAATATACAATGGGAATTTAAATGTTGATAATGGATGCTAAGAATAAACAAATCTATACAACATATTATTAAATAGAAATCAATATCATGTTTTTTTGAAATACAATATTAAAAATTTGGTATTGGTTTCCTTTATTTAGAACTTGACAATATTTCATTGTATGAAAACCATATTTCTAAACATCTTTAAAAAATATTTTCCAAAATATAAAATTCTTTTTAATAAAAAATTAAATATTAATACAGTACTACAACTGGTGTAGGGTATAAAACATAATAAAAACAATGAATATTTTTTATAATTGGACATATACTTAATTTTCTTCATAGTTTTACGTTCTCTACTATATGTTTTAAAAAAACATGTACATTTTTTACAGTAAGACTTTCTATGATACCTATTGTATCACCCGGAATCAAGTTGCAAATAGTTGGTGGTAACTGTACTAAATCAACACTACATACAGTGATCAAATCAAAAAGGTAAGAAGGCATTCTTAAGAGAATGTTCGGGAGATGAAGGAGAATGCGCCTGACGTGCCGCCCCCATTTAAAATATTCCCGACTATTACATCATTCCCATGCGGCCCCCTCTCGGAGACACCTGCTCCGCCATTCTTCGTGTTGTCTTCAAGGTCACTCTATTCAATTGTGCAGTAACCGCCTCTGTGGTGGTCGACGTAGATTCAAAAATGTGGCCTAGGGTTTTAAAGCACAAACCGACCACCGCCAAAGCTTTGAAGACACCCAGGATCCGTCTTCGAGGGGGGAGTTTATCACTGATCACGAGGTGCCCTCCCCGTTGCCTCCGCAGTCTCTTCCAGCACCCCTCTCGCTGGTCACCACAAGCAAGGAAAAGGCTCTTCCCAGTGCACCAATCCTGGCCTACATTCCCAACAAACTATAATGGCCTGACCTCTTCTATTCTAAAGTCGTTCCAGGATCCTGAGACCTTTTTCTGCATCTTAACACCTCTTTGTCCCCCTCCAGGCACCCCCTTTGACATGCCCCCTCCTCATTTCCAGAAACGGGACCTTCTCATTTTCCTCATCTGGGTTGTATCTCTCCCCATACTTCTCCCCCAAATCACCTTCCTCGGCCCCTCCCCCACTTTTCCTCGAGTCCCACATCTGAGAGACAGAAAAGCAGAATCCATGTACCCCATCCTCACGGCGCGAACATGACCCAAGGTTGCCTCGAGATCTGAAAGCACCATCCTCCTTTTGCACGACCACCCCCTGTAGTTCTCGTATGTTCATAAGGGATCAAGCTAAAAAGGTGATTGATATTTCCCCTTCCATCTCCGACAATGCAAAGAGTTTCTGGGACCATGTTATTATGCTCCTCGCCCAGTGATTCCTTTAGTCATATGGATTGTCCACGGCCTTGGGGCTCCGGTGAAAATGGAATTCCTCTCATCTTATGTCTGCAACAAAAAGGTCAGTATCGTTTCTATCATTGAGAACAAGAAAATCTGTTCTAGAATTGCCTGACATCTCTAAAAGGCTCTCAATGCATGATTATACACAAGTAGAACCATACAAAAATCATATATGATCATCAGGAACCAGTATTGCGATTGATCTCATTCACTCCGGTGAACATCATGTTTCTACGAAGGACCCCGTGAAAAAGGAGGGTTCATTGCTTCTTTCTTCTATAAGAGCTGAGATTCCCATAAACGTGAGGTCATTAAGCAAAACAATCCCCTTTCATCCCAGGAAGCTACCCCTGGTTCCTTGGAGGGAACATTAATGTCACTATGAACCAAGAAGAAAAGAAGGGGAGAGGCCCCTTTCCCAGGAACACTAGCATGGACATAGCTAAATTATTGGTAGAAAATCGTCTATTGGATCTTGGGTTCTACGGTGAGGAATTTACGACATGCAATAATCTGTGAGACTTTCACCTCTTGTGGAGTTGCATTGACAAATGCATGGACAACATGCAAGCCGTCACACAGTACCCCGACACCCAAGTCAGTCACGTAGTGCATGGTCTCCCCATCCATTCCCTGATCCTTATTAATATCTAAGCAGGTTAGGAGACACATGATCCCTTCAGATACCTCGAGCACTGGGCAAGTATTCCAAGATACAATGAAGTGGTTGGAGAGGTGGGGCATGCACCCACCCATGGGAGGTTATGGGTTTCCTTCAATAATAATCTCAGAAAACTCAAAGCCAGACATCATGACTATTCGAATTTACATCATCAGTCTGACATGATATGTTCCATGCCACGAAAGAGATCAATCATCTCGAACAAAGTCTAGAAGGCTCCTCGGACGATCGATCCTTGGAAGATCATTCAATTAAAAAGGATATTATTTCTCAAACTATCCTTCATCAAGAGTGGTTGGCATGAGTGAAAGAGATGATTAGATGTTTAGAAGAAGGATATGGTAACACATCCTTTTTTCATACATGCATAAAAGAAAGAAAGTTCCATGTTCTTCCCAACATCTTTTTGTCGGGCTAGTCGATCATGAATGAAAGAGAAGTTTTGGGGCGCCTCGCCCACTCTCTCTTCAATTCAATTTTGGTGGGACCAGACCCTAGCATCCCTGATGGCTACCTGTGGGATATGTGGGCTTTATAGGTACCAGTGATGCCCAGGATTCTTCCTAGACGAGTGATAAAGTTGCATCCTTACTAAAGGATTAAGAATTTCACGATTCTATTAGGCATCTCAAAGCAGATAGCTCTCCAGGGCCTGATAGTTTCCTATGTTCCATAAACAGAGAGGCATGGGAGGTGATCTTGGATGACCTTACTATGGTCATCCAAGAGTTTTTCTAGGGTGGCAGTTTACCCAAACTGCCCTGCGCCACTTCCCCAATCACTTCTCCGAAAAGGAAGCACCCCTCCTTGATTCACCACTATGGTACAATTGGCTTATTCAACATCACAATTATGGTCTTGGAAGGTATTATTAATACCAAACTCAAGGCACACTTACCTCGTTGTATTTAATTGGAACATCATGGCATCATGAGGGGCCATATGATCCAGGGGGTTGTAGCCATGGAACAAGATTTGATTCGAGATATCAACACCACAACACATGGCTCTATCCTGGATCTTAAAATCGATATGAATAAGGCCTTCAATCATGTAAAATGGGGTTTCATCAACAAGATCCTCTCATTTATGGGATTATCTCCACAGGTTACTAATCTCTTCTTCTTCAGTTTCATCTATGTTTATCTGGAAATTCATTTCAGGTGAAAATACAACAGCTTTTTTAAGTATACATGGGGCTTATGCCAGGTAAATCCACAATCTCTCCAACCCTATTTGTTCTCTTCCAATAAATCATCAGTCACCTTATTCACTACAGTTTATATAGCAGTATCAGTATCCCATTTATGAGAATGAGAAGATCTGCGTCCATCTCCCACCTTATGTTTATCGAGGATACCCTCATCTTCCTGAATGCTTCCACAAATTCTATACAGTGGTTTATCTCGGTCCGGGAAGAGTACTGCCATTGGAGTGGGAAAGTTATTAAAAAAATAAAAAGTAACCTCTAAATCTCAAGGGGATGCACCTCCTCTCATATTACATCCATTTTCATCCTTTTGGGTATCCCACAAAGTTGTTGTCCAATGAGCTATCTGGGCACCCCTATCTCCCTCGCCGTTTCTGAATCCAAGATTTTGACATCATTGTATGTTAGACCACATATAGAGTTCTCAACTGGAAAAACGGATACCAATCAATTGGTGGTCGGATCACCCTAGTTTATAATGTTATCCTTGCCACATCTTTTTAGGTGATTTCCTATGTCAGATCACCCAAAGAGGGAATATAAATGATTGACAAGGTGCATTGGCATTTTATTTGGGATGTCTGGGCTAAGGGGAAGCATTCATCGGTGTCATGGGAGAAAATTGTGAGGCTCGTTCATGAATGGGGGATCATCATTCAGTGCCTTGTGGATACCCTTCTATGTCTTCATTATAAGATGGCTTGGGAGCTTCATGAACAATGGACCTTATTGGGTAAGACTGTGGGTGGCCCCTTGGTGGAAAACGTGTTGAGTGATAATAGATAAAGGTCACCTTTTATGTCCATGCTCATCCCTTTTTTTATCTTCCTTTCTCCACCATGTCTGGTGGGATATTGGAGAAGGAAATGTGTCCTTCTAAAATGACAACTGGTTTACCGCTTTCCTTGGCTTCCCAAGTAGTCCAACGTAAAACATTACGTGTGAGGCATCCATCAGATTTCCACCATCCATAGAGGAAGCTCTACACAAGTTCCAAATGGAAATTTTTCACATCATTGAGATCTCAGTGGTGCTAGAAAAATGTGTCTTTACCCCCTCATGCTCAGGATACATATCCTAAAATGATTATCATTGGGGTCTTATTCCTCAACCGCAGGACCATCAGTGGAATTCCCTTCTTCAGAACAAGAAAATCCCGACGAAATATAATTTCCTCACATGGAGGGTTAGACATGTTGTTGTCTCTACCGATGAGAACATCAAGAAATGTGGAGTTCTCTATTCTTTCATGTTCATGTGTTTTAATGTCCCCAGGGAGGAGAGCATTGAGAACCTATTCTTTGAAAATGAGTGGGTGCGAGAGGTCTGACCATCCAATGGTAGCTTCACTCTTATTAGTGTTCATCCACCACTTGATTCCTTCTTCTTTTCTCGATGGTTCCATGGATCGGGTTATAGTGGTGTCATGTGTATTCCTAGATCCATTATTTTTTATGCTGGTGTGTGGTTCATTTGGAATGGTTGGAAGAAGTGTAGATTTGACGGTGTTGGATCATCTACCATGACCATCTATGCTCGTGCCCACAGCCTGTTGCTAGATCTGATTAGGTTTTTGGAAAACTGGTGGGATGCACCTATTCTTAAGATCCTTTTCTCATCTCTTCAGGTTTGTCATACAATCGACATTCCTAGTGAGCGTTGGGTATGGCGGCATCCTCCTCACTCAGGTCTAAAACTCAATACGGACGACTCCTACAATGTGGGTGATATGAGGGGAGGTGGGTGGTTTAGGAATCATGGGGAACCATGTTGATTTCTTTCTGGGTCTTCCTTGATAGAGGATCATCCCTCTACGAGGAAGCTCTAACATTTCTCTCTAGCTTCATTCTTTTTAGGAAAGGCAGAATCGATGTCGATGAAATGGAAATGGAATCTCTCATCCTCTTCAACTAATTCCAACGAATTGTCAATACCCCTTGTCAATCTCTTACCCCAGTAGGAAGTTTCATACTCTTAATTATACCAAAAACGGCTTTAGAGACACATGGATATATAGAAACAATGTGGATGAGCATTTGGAAAAGCTTGCAGTGTAGGGTTCTGGCACTACATGTTTCTACAACCCAAATTAGTTGAAACCTAACTGTAAAATCCTTATTAAAGGGGATTCCATGGGTCTTCATTAGTTATGCCCCCCCAGGGCTTCCCTTATATGTTATCCCATCTATTTAATACTTCCATTCTTCAATAAATAAAGTACGATGATGAAGAAGAAAATGGTATGACTAATTTAGCACTCTTGATAAAATAGATAAATAAATGAATATAAAATTATTTTTATAATATAACATTCAACAATATTTTTTTCATTGAAAAACTTATTATTATATCCATCATGTCCCTTATTATCAGTTATAGTATAGTTCCCAAAATCCAATATAAAGGAAACAAAATATGAGTGAGATCAAATTCTAAGAATGGGTTTCAGCCAACGTGCGCGTACCTGATTGGTAAGGGGGCCTACTTGGCATCCAAGAGACCCAGGTTCAAAACCGGGTGGAGGTGAATTTCCGAGGTGACTGTAGTAGTCACTGTAGCATTTACTGTTCGACACTGTAGCATCGGGAACTATTCACCCGATTTGGGCATTTGGGCCACAAGTTTTGGCCTATGGGTCTCAAGGGCCTTCAGGCCATCAAAGGCCTTCGGGATACATGGACTTCGGGCCATTGAAGACCATGAAGTAGCCCAGTTTACACAAGGGCAAGCCCCAGAAGAGGATTAGAGAAACAATAGCCGTTACCAGAAGCAGAGCTAACTGGATTGAAAGAATGAGAGGGTCTGTCAACCACCCTCGAGACCAGGGACCATGTAACTTTGTACGGGGCAGTGCTAGCCAGTCAGCAATGTAGGTGGGGAGATAAAGGCAATAAATGATGCAGAAGATGGGGAGGGGCAGTTCTAGTGGGCTGGGTCTACGGGTCATGTAAGGGCATGATATGCCTCTGGGCCTTCAGGTCATGTATTATGAGTCATGTCGGGCCTTGTGCCTTGGGCCTATAGGTCATGTATGGGTTCCCCTTCAACCCTTAAAATGGGGATTATCTATAATAAAATAAAAATGATGGCCTTCGTGCCATTTGGAGAAAGAATGGGTTTAATACAATTTATTCAATCATGAGTAAATAAAGAATAATAAACATAGAAAGGTAAATAATTAAAAACACATTCCATTTAATCAATAATTTTTTTGAAGAATAATACGTTGGGAATATATGCATATCAAAAAACATTATATAAATAATTAAATGGCACTTTGTGTTAAATATAGTTTTTATAAATAAGTTCATAATCAGATGTACATCATTAAATTATTTCACAATGAATTAATTCATAATTAAGAATATCATAAATTTACTATAGAGGCCTTGTTCTTGGACTTGTTATAGAAATGTGTAATACCATATCCAAATACCAAGACATGTTTTTCTACTGATTCCTATCAATTAGTCAAAACGATATATAATTTTTCTCCCAATTATCACATAATAAGCCCAATGCATTATCCAAATGAGAAATTGATAAAATATAATGCATATGCCTTAGTAAAAAAACAATTTCTCCATTGGATGAACTAGAATAAAAAATATTAATAAATTACATTATTATTTAGAACATAAATATTCTATTTAAATATATTTGATGGTATCGTTACTTTTTGATCCCTCATAAAGTATAATATTTATAATGGAATGCTGAATGAAAGATACTATTAAATATCCCTCCAAAATATCACGAGGAAAATAATATTTTCATAATGATATCCCTTTTTTAAAATATAAAAAACAAGAAATAAATTCTTTTAAAAAAATTACTTTAATAAAATATTTCAATTTTGTAAAATTAATCCTTAAATAATTTACTATCCATGTTTGTAGGAAATTTTATATGTGGTGTGCATGTCCAAACAATGATTCCCTTCCAACTATCAATAAAAGTTTCCACTTTTGGTAATTTATAGGTGATTTTATTCCAAGAATATTACAAAAAGAGAAAAAATGGTTAAAATTTAAAATTAGAAAACAATTTGGAATATGAAGAACATTATCAATTACATTTTTATGAAAAAATTTACATAGAAGAAAAGGATTTTAGATTGAAATAAAAAAAATTAAAGTGTTCCTTAAAAACATTATTTTGGTTTCATGAAATCATAGGAGAAGAATATGAAATGAAAAATTTTAATTTTCAAAAATAAACTATGGATAAAAAATATTTTATGTTTATTATAAAAATATCATATAATTTCATAAATAGACAAATTAATATAATAAACATGGTCTTTTGATGAAATTAAGAAATAAACCCTTTACTCAAAACCAACATGCTTTGAATGTGCTCGAAAATCTTATATGATAAAATTAAATTTATTATAACTCAGTAGTAGCCTAATTTATATGCATATAATTTCATATATCAAACACTTCTTCATCGATTTTTTAATATTACTGTATTGAATTTTTTTTAAAGGTGTTAACATTTTCGTTCTTCATGGAGGATTCTATTGTTTACTTTTAGTCATTATACTACGATCATTTTCCATCATATAATGAAATTAAAAATTTATATATTTTTATTATACATTATTTATATAAATTTTTATATTTTGACATAAATTAAATAGATATGAATATGAATTCCATAATTCCTAGAGACCATAGGTTGTTGGTGCACATGAACACTAATCCCATTTCCAACTGGAAGAATGAAATAAAGATATATATTAAGTAATCATTGAAGTATCATAATAATATAAAAAAAATATTCTTATTAAATCAATATTTATATTCATCCTTTTATTGTGTGGTTGAATAATGTAATACACCACTATGTGTAAATGGTATGTCATTCATACACCCAAGCAATGTTTTCACTTTCAATGGGAAGGGAAATGGTGGATAATGCATTTTAAATCATCCTAATAAATATTTAATATATTTAATATACTCAATTAATTATATTATATTGGATATCATAGATATTGAGGATGTATAAGAAATAAAAACATTGAAAACATTTTGTTATTATTATTTCCACTTAGTTCAGAAACTTCTGTTAGTATATCCCTTAATATTTTATGGTATGGTTTTTTGTGATGAAAATAAGATTAGGTAATTGGTGAATGAATCGTGGAATGTATTATGTTAGGCATTTGGATGATGTTTACGTCATTGTTGTTTTGTGGAAGAAAGTAGATGAGGATCACTTTTATAAGGGGAAGGGTTGACTAAAAATTAGCTAAATTATGAAATTAATAAAACTTAATTTTATTTATTAAATTACAAATATATGTATTTTAAATATAATATGATTATATGTTCAAATAATCTAAAACTATAAAATTTAATCAAACCTATGATTTTATTTAATTCTTATCACATTTTTTATATAAATGTTATTCCTTTCAAAAACTAACACAATGTGAATGTTTTCTACTAATTAGGGGTCATGAATAATAACAAAAAAAAATGAAATATTACCCATAAAGGGATCATGGTTGATATTGAAACCATAACCCATTATATCTTTCAATTATTTAATATTCATGAATTTAAAATCATTTGATAAAAAAAATTATCATCAAATATAATTTATATCATTTTTGGAATAACATTATGTACTATAATATAATATGAGTAACAATCATGTTAAATGTATCCATGATGTAAATACATCAATGAAAAAATGATATTGTTTAAATATAATGACCCAATAAATGTTTTTATTTTTTAAATATGATTATAATAATAATATTTTTATTTAACCACTTGTTTATGTAATTTCATCTATCATTTTGTTAATGACCTTTTCTATTTTAATGGTCTCTATTTTTCAATTTATGTATAAAATTTTCACATAAAGAGAAATGCGATGATATTTAAGATCATTTTTACTCCTAAATTTTCACATTTTCTATTTTTATGTATTTTAGTACTTTCATAAATTATATTTAGCCAAAAATAATATTAATATTATTTTATGAACTATTAAAAAGTGTTATCTTTGAAAAAAATGAATTAAATTTTAAAAGAATATTAAAAATACATGCATATATAATATGTTATAATTATATTATTTTCCCCCACTTTTTCTGACAAAAAAATTTACATTTTGTGTTTTATATTATTTATTTTATTTTTTAGTTAATGTGCCAAATACTTTTTCAGTAATAAATAAGTTGTCAAGGTAATTATTCAATAAATAAAAATAAAAAAAATTAAAATCATAAAATATTTATCATATTTATTTTATTAACAAGTATAAATGATATTATCGTCAATTAATACTTTTATAAAAAATTTATATATATTACTGAAAAGTGTTTAAATTTTTTTATTTATTGTTATTTTATAAAAAATATAAAGTTTTTATTCAATGGAAGATTCCACCATGTGGCCATATATTTATTAAATATATGTTCAAGTAAAAAATAGCCATCAAAAAAATTATTGGTATAATTCACTGAAATTTAAAATACTTAACCAAAATTTGTAAGTTTATTTTTTATGTTTTTCTATTTAGAAGATTGAAAATATTTAGTATTGTTATAATTCATAATGGAAAAAATTAAAATTGAACCATTTAACAAATTTTACCATTATTATTCTAAATAACTACAAAAATCATTAATCAATTCATCGAAGTCTAGGGAATTAATTCAATATTTAACAATCTAGACATGACGATGGATTTTTTTTTAGAAAAATTATTTTTCCACAGTAAAAAATTTTTTATTCAAATTTCCAACATAAAAATTAATTTCATTGAACATAATTAAATTATTAATAATAAAAATTGAATATTTATACCTATAATAAAATTTAAAAGAAAATTTATCTTTTTATATTCATAAAAAAACATATTTTACAGTAAAAGTCCATATAATTCATTATTTATAAGAAATTCAATAATTTAATGAAATTCTAAAAAAAATATCTTAATAAAAGTATAACAAGATGATTTCAGAAATGAGGAACATTTTATTAAAATATTTTTTCTAAAATTGTATAAAATGATCAATATTATTTATTCACAAGAATCAATAAAATCCATAGTGAAAAAAAAGTTTACTATTAAATCATATAATCACATTATAATAAGTATAATTGATTCATATAAAAAATTATACATTTCCAACAACAAATACATCATATTAATTCCTCCTATATAACATATTGGTTATAATGGTGACCATTAAATAATTTTTTAACCGCAAATCTGGGTTTTTCTAGACTCATTGTTGCATGTAACAAAAGCTATAAATGAAAAAATATTAAATGTGAAATAAAACTACAGGTTGATACATGTATAAAAAGAGAATTCATTTTCCCAATGATCTTGTAATTGATTTATTAAATTACTCTATCTCAATATATTATAAATCTATATAAAGAAATTGATTTTTGTTTTGATCCGAGTCTGAGTTCAATTTAGAATTCTACCACTATTTTTTTGGTAAGTAAATATAAATCATCATGAATTATATATATGTACTACTACGATATGTGTATAAATTATATATTTTTATAAATCAATTTATTTCCCTTCTATAAGAGATATTTCAATAAATAAATTTATAACCTTTAATTAATCAAAAAAACATGAGCTAGAATAAAAATCCATTGAAAATAACATCTTTTATTATAATCCAAGAATTATTAACTATCATTTATTTAAAACATAATCAGGGCGTTGAACATTAAAATCCAATAAATCCCTTTAATTTTTTTTAAATGATGTCATTTTAATGAAAAAATAAATGAATACGATATTATAATAACAAAAGTCAAGAGGGTACTATTTTTATACAACTTTTGATTGAATTGATTAAATAAGAGTATTAAATAAAATTTACCCCTCTAATAGAATATGATTTGTATTTTTTGTTATTTTAAAATTTTTTTTATGTAAATGAAAGAACAGAACCATAATAAAACAGTTAATGGGAAACTATTATGTGATCAATGAATGTTACTGCCAATGATTCCATAATATCCTCAATATCGAATGTCACGATACCAATTGCACGAACATTATCCATGGGACTCCATTAAGGTTGATTACAAATTACCACTATCATTCAAAAATTTGATCACTAAGTATAATTGTCTCTATTTCTTCCACAGTGTATGAATTTCACTACAAAAAATTGTTCAACTATTAATAAATTTTATTTTATGATATTTATTTAATTGTGGAATATCAATGATGTTTTAGAGTAATATTTTCATCCATTCTACATATTTTTATAATTTCCCAATTATATGAAGACAATTCTCAGTTGTGTCGTCCCATAAATGGTATACATGGGAAGATGTAGTTTCATTATGTCTTTTTCATGATCACATTTATTTCCAAAAACTTTAACTATCATTATATTATAATTAGCTTAAATGAATGATAATTGACATTTGACAGAACTATATACTTAAATAACTCTAAACCACATATATCTAATGTAGTTTTAAAATTGGCTCCATGTACTCTAATAGATCAATTGATCATCCCAAAAGAATTGCTGGAAAATCATGACGGAGATCAAAAAATCCATGTAAAGCTCATACCTTAACATTTAAATCGATAATTATACTTTTATAAATGCTGGAATGAACGACATTCCATTTTTATTTAGGTCTTTAGAGGAAAATTGATGATGAAAAATATTTTCATTACTCATACCACCCCATAGAGTTCACTTTATACATTGGTGTTGAGTTTCATATCAATGTCTTTAATTTATCATATTCCCTCTTTTTTGGTATGTAATATATAGGAAACAATAAATTCAATATATCAATTTCTCCAAGAAAATATCACTCCTAAAATATTGTTAAAATTTACTGTAATAAATCGGTCTAAAGGTCTCTTATATGTATGTTTTAATTGGTTATTTAATTATTCAATTGATAGTGATTATATCTATAATAAAAGGAGGTGATAATCATGATTTTTTTCATTATACATATCATGATTTAGCTTATTTGAAATTATCATAATTTAGTCAACTCCTTATTTAACCATATTGGGTTGAATATTATTACATTTACCATTAAATATATTACAATCCCTAACTATTTTATTAATTTTCCTAGAAGAATTATCCATATTTTCTAAAATGGATACTAGTTGGAAATATTATAAATTTTTAATTGATATATAATATAAAATATTACCTATTATTGAGTTTCTTGGATCATATAATCTTATATTTTATAACTTTTATGGATAAATAATTATAATAATTCATATCCTACATAATGGGGTTTAAAATGAAATATGATAAACAAAATATTTCCCTTGAGAAATTATAACTATATGTGATTTATTTTGTCCACTCATAATTCACTAGATTTAATATTAATTCATTGTAACCATCATGTTTTGGGGGTTATTTATCCTAGGTTAATTATTTCCAAAATAGCAACAATATTCCTGTATCTATACGTTGATGTTGTTTCTTCGAAAACCAGATTGTATATAATTATGGAAAATATACTAATTTTTTCATTAACCGATCATATACATCACTTAATCACTAAATTATTATTTTACTAAATTCAATAAATAAATAAACCCTACTCCAATGTTAATTATAATGAACAATAAATACTAACATAGTAATAATAAAAATTCCATTCCAAAAATTGTTAATAAAATATTATCCTCTATACCTTAATTAGGATTCGTTTCATGGAAACATTTAAAACAGTACATTGTAAAAAAGTATTACATAAGAAAACAATAAAAAATCAATTTTCTTGGAAAACATCTTTATGATGATATTGATTTTCACATTATTATATATTATATCATTACTAATATGCTTCCACGATCATTGGAGGACCTCTAAGAACCAAATAAACTCATTTTTTAGGTATGAAGATGTGTAATGATATGTAAAAAATGATAAATTCTATTAGGGTTTAAAGTCATTTGAAAATGGGTTTGAGTAGGAGACACGAAATAAATAAAAAACGTGATTTTTAATTGAATCAAATGGTTCATAAATGGTAGGAATGGTATCACAATGGGGTTAGGTAGGTTTGGTGTGCTATGTGAATTAATTCAGAAAATTCTAGTGAAATATGGTGGTATAAATTAATATTCTAGTAATATAATTCATGAAGATAAAAATATATAATTGATTTTGTAAAATTTAGGCAACATAATTTTACCCACATTTACAAATATTAAAGATGATTAATTATTTTTCACTACTCAACCCATATTGGGGCTCACACTGTAACTACCCCATCCAACCATTATAGGCCAGTGTGTGGCCATATGTGTCAAAGGGACAATAAACTCAGGGAGGCCTTTTCATATAAACTAGTACACACTCACACTAACACTGTCATGTCAATGTAAAAGTGTAGAGGGAAAGTAAGATATTATTTAACACTTTTATAAATAAATCAAGAATGAAAGAAATGCTAAACAGTACAAGTATAGTAGAATAAAATGAAGGGAAAAGTGAAAAAATGCACACCCAACTTGAAAAGAGACACAACCTGAAAAAAATAGAAAAGTAAAACAGCTGAGAGTTCCTCTCTCTTGGATCCAATGATTTGACCCACATACACTATCTAAGCACCCATATCTCTAAGCACATCTGATGTTATGATTTTCCTTTCTGTTGCATATATAATGAATGAAATGTGTAGGCAAAGACTATGTAGGGGTGAGTACAAAAAATACTTAGTATGATTCCCCAAAAAGGATAAGGGGGATATATAAGAGTTACTCATAAAAAGGGAAAGAAGTGTATGGGAAAAGTTGCAGTAAAAGGAGTGAATCTCAACCCAATGGGAGAGTGAATGTAAGATAATTTAAACACAAATAGAAATAAATTATGATATAATGAACTTCTAATCGAGTCTTCATAACTTATAATATGGGAGTACACTATTCCAACAATGAGAAGATAGACACGAAAATAACATAGCTTACCCCAAGCATCTTCTCCTCTCCTAGAAGTAGAGTAACCAAAACACATGGAGTGGGAACTAGAAATGTAATATATATATATATATATATATGTTTAGTCATTGAAAACCAAATGATAGAGTAAGCCGATCTCCATCTCATAGCTCAGCCCATGAAAGTGAGTAGACAACAATAATTAATGTAACTACCATAGTTTCCCAACAACCTACCCGTTTTCTATAAAATGTAGATGATTGGGACTCAATCACCACACCATGATATTTTACTCAATGATTCCACTATATCACCCTCCATGTTTTAGGTCATGTCACAAGGACATGTCATAGTGGGAAAATTTTCCCTCTTCCTCATGAGTCCAATGTTACGTCAATGCATACCCCATCACTATTCCTCGCTGTCAAGAGGTCATCTCAACGTCATGGATCCATTCACATCCCAACTGGAGGATTAAAATCATCATCGAGTATCCATGACCTGGTACATGATGGGGGATTACCACCTCAAAGATGATGGGGACCCACTGACCAACTCCATTGGAGGGTACAAACCATAAAGCGTCATTGACATGACCCACTTATTAGCCCCACAGGAGGGATACATGAAACTATCATTGGGGACCACTAACAAGATCAGTTGGATTTATGCCTGGAATTTCCATTGGAGACCACTGCCCTGCCCAACTTGAAGAATGCGCCAAACTAGTTTGGCTATCCATACTACTTGGTACATCTAGAAATGCATTGAGGAACCACATTGGCCATCCTTTGTGGTTGGTATACTCTCAAAAAGCATCAAAGAAATGTTTCCATACCTACTGGATTGAACCTCTCTAAAAGCATATATGAACAATGTGCAACCCTACTGGATGGTACTTAAGGTAACAATAATCATCAGACATCACGTAAAAAATGCATCAGGCCCGAAACATCAAGCATCTTAACACAAAATACACTATATAGGGCATCAAAACATACTACTTGAAAAAGCACATAGGTTAGGCTAAAAAATGAAAAAAATTTGAGTTTATAAGGAGTTATAGTAGGTTGAAGCCTTGTAATTTCATACATGATGCATGTGGGAACCACACAATGTGTGACCCGACCTAATCATCTGGAAGTGTAGCATTCCATTGTCATTTCCTAGACTGGAAACAAGTAGTCCTAGGTGTGACAACATACCCCAGAGTACATTGTATATCTATCCAAATGGATATTGAGTGCTTGAAACTTGATTTTGTTTCTAATTGAAAAAACACAATTTCACATACATGTCTCCTCAAATGGCCCCATAACATTTGACTACATCTCTTCATACATCATATCCACTCTCTCGGTAGTGGATGCTAATCGAAGCTGGGGATTCTCTTCAAACACAGTATAAGAATTGTCCACTAATATTTATTTCATTTTCTACAGTTTTTTCTAGCACGAATATGTCACCACACATCTATAATGGATTTCACCATTGCGATACTTGTTAAAAACACACAAGATCAACCACTCATTCACCCCAAAATGAAAAACAATGAAAATGTATAAAGTTGTAACATTTCTCTCGAAAGGAATCGAGGGGGACCAAACCATGATCCTACAATTAATTATACAATTCATTCCATTGTGATCCTTACAAATGGTATAGACTACTCATTTTTCCATAACGGAATACCAGTGAGAAATATACATTTCACCGCAAGAGGCTCGAAGAAGAATTTATTGGGATAGCTTCTCAATATTTATTTAAAATACTGATATTAGTCTTAAAATCACCACCTCAATGTCAGGATCAAAACATTACTGACATGTTTCAAATATGATATTGTATGGAAGACTTATGAGAGATGTAAGATTCTGTAATAAAAATATTATTATTATTGGGGGTTTTGTGGAAATGAACAACAAACCTTAATTAAATATCCATCAATAGTCCCAAATCAACCATCCAAAATACATAGTCATATCACTGATGATGACACATCCATCAGAAGCTGCATGAAGAAGTTATGGTTGGTAAAATGATTAATAATTATATTAAATCTAATTTTTCAAGAGCATTTCATGGGCCTAGTCCTTGAGTATGAGAGAATTTTTAGGTATGGTCTTAAAAATATGGTATCATTAATGGGGTCATTATACCACATATTTCACATCAATGAGACACAACAAGAGGGAGTTACAAGGGTTAAATTTATATTATTATTATTATTATTATTATTATTATTATTAATTTTTTATACCTATTAGGCTTTCCCCTTCCCCACTAGTTTCACATGAACCAATGTCTATGTGAAACCCAATTCTTAACCATTTGGCATCCCACCAGCACCGAACCGTCCTGCTACCCCGCCGACCAGCACCTCGACTCCCCACACCATACTGGCCTCGACATAGTTAATGCAGCTGAACGACCCCACCAAAATCCTAGTCCATTCTCCCAGCTGACCGCCACGGTTCCGTCAGACTGCCCTACATGCCTCCTCCTCTTTCACTCATCCACTACAATCCACCTCATCCTCACCAGCCTCTCTTAACTCAACCCACAATCTTCTACCCTGGTCACCTCTCCAAAGGCCACCCGCCACTGAATCCCATGTCTTTTGACTCGTATGGAAGGACTCCGCCTTCCTCTCACAGTACCAACTACTCTAGCTTTCTGATATCAGATGAAAAAAGGGATAGGCATTCCTCATATTGAGGGTTTCACTCTACCAACCTCCCCTCAATGATCCATTAGTAATTTTATGACCCCAAAATCTATGAAAAAATTCATGTTGAATAGGTTACAAATATATAAAATGAGATATACAATATGATGCTCGGATGATGTCCATGATCATTCTTCTGTCATATTGCTTTTCAATTTAATTAATTTATGGACAAATTAAGAATAAAATAGGAAAATTAATCATATGTTCATAGATAGAACAGAATCCAACCTTGATTTGATATATCATCATTGATGATGCATCCACTACTCTCTCGCATCAATTCATTGTGGTTTCGTCATAGAACTATCATTGATTTGATGAAGAACAGATGATGAATGTTTGATAAGAAGATAGATAGAGAGAGAGTTCAAAATAGATAGATATTGAATTATGGGATAACCCTAATTCTAATTACATATGTTCTTATTTAAATAAAAACACTAAATCCACTGCCAATAGTCTTGGAAATCCAAAACTCCCACTCCCTCAAATTTTATGACGTTCATTATAAAATCACCTCATTATGAACAGAACAATGGTCTCATATTTCCAATAGGATCCCCCATTCATTATTTATTGATTTATAGTACAAGATAAAAGAATTATGTTTATTTATTTTATTTACATTTTTTCAATAAGTGGCTTTTCTCACCAATTTCCCACACCATTAGAATTAATGCCCCACCTAGGGTAAACACCATCTTCTAATCTTAACCATGGCCTCATATTTCTGATATTAGGTATCATAAGATATATGTCCCATTTCTGTAATGTTTATTGTATAAAATATATGAATCATTTCTACAAAATTTATTTTGGGCACATCCGGCCTTGGAATTTCACTTCTTCTAAGTACCTAGGTCTGGAAATATATGTAGAAATATTCCATAGTATAATAAAAAAAACAGGGTCGCCAAATTCTTATTCATCGCACATATTTTCTCAAAAAAAAATTTACAAGGACATTGTTACAAAATATTGGATACTAAATCCATATTTTTTCTCAACATACCCTAATTATATTATTGAATATGTGGAAATTAACTTTTCAATAAAAACATATTGTGCGTCGAAATACAATTTATTAAAAAATGTTGTTTTAATTAATAATTATACTTAATATTATTTAATATAAAATTTCAAACGTTGTGAATTTATATTAAAATAAATTTTGATATCATATTGGGGAAATCATTTATAACTAATTAAATTAAATTACATAATAAATATTATTCAATGTTGGTTAAAAATATAACATATACATAAATTTTTTTTTATGAAATATGAATCATCCGATAATAAATTATTATTTTTACTTGAATTAACAAAACTATTAAATCGGTGTTAACATATATTATTGTGTACAATATTTAAAAAATAATTAAAATAAATTTGAAAACATAAAAGATCATTTCATATAAATAGGAATTTCATTGTTGAAAAACATATTTAACTCATAAAATTTTTTATTAGTAAGTTTCATTAAATAGTTTAACTCATTTATGCATTTCCACAATTTTTCATTTAGTATAAATTTAAAAATTAAGTACTATTTTTTACACATCCCAATAATACAGTTTCATTACATTAGAAATATTAATTTAAAATAATTTGTGTTTTGGTTCATCTTTGTTCATAGAACTGTGTGGAGGATGTTAATGAACACATTACATTTATATAAAGGAAAAAAATGTATTTATATTTTAAGATCATGGGGTGGTACATTTCCTACACAATAATGAATTTTTTATTTGATTATATTATATGTTGGAATGTTATATAAATTTTCATATAATGAATATTTAATAACTGATTTCAAAAATATCATCAATGGAAAAATAATGGTGTCACATAGATTCATTGAAACATAGTTATTTTAACATTTAGTTTCAATATATTTAATTTTTTACTTATTATTTATATCTATCCAATTGTCTACATCAATGAAAATAATTTAAAACATATATATAATGATTTTAAATAAATTTCACCCATGTTAAAATCATTTATCAAACTCTAAAATTGTTTTCCATTGAATACTGAATATTAAATTTTCCATTCCACTATAAGAATCCATATTATTCCCTCACATATTCCATTATGTTATAAAATAACCTCAAGCTATTATGCTCACATGAAATTTTATATTTTATCTTCATTTACTTTGAAAATTTAAATCATGTTATATTCCGTTCCCTTATCAATAAAAACAATATATCACAAGTAATAAAAGAATGAAAAAAATATAACACTTGTGTATATGATATATATTAGTATGGTAGTAACTCCTTATCATTGAATAGATTACATATCCATAAATATTTATAAGTTTAATCAAACAACCAAACTATTTGGATATTGATTATGAGAGAACCACATCCATCTATGGGTATAAATTCTTGACGCAAATGGAATCATCCATTGATTGTCAGAATAAGTTACATATTAATATTTTTTCATAATCAAGTGATTATTTATCCTCCCAATGTTCATCATGTCCTCAAAGATATATGTAAAAATCTAAAAAAGTAATCAATAAAAAAATTATAGACCCATGTTTGAAAATAATCAATGAACCAATAATGGAATTTAATAAACTGAAACATTATATCTAATAATTATAGAAATCAGTGAAACATATTCATTGTGATTTTCATAGGTGATGTTAGAATATTTAATAATCATTCTACCAAGATAGATCAATTCATATAATGGTTTATCGTTCATGATAGATTAAGAATATTACATGTATGATCCAAATTGAAATATTTGAGAATAACCAATCAATTAAAAAACCAATGTGTAATTCACATTTAAGACATTTTTCACTGCAATATATTTCAAATCCACCATCAAATAAATTTGATAATAATTATAAAAATTAAATCAAAATTGTCATTGAAATTCATGAAATGTATTCATATTCATGGAATTATATAATAAATATTCAAACAATTATTAATATTTGATTTATAATCATGTCATATGTTAAAATATAAAAATATATTAATTTTTTCAATACTATGTAAAACATTAAATAATTATTAAAAATAAAATATTGTCGATATTGAATTTATGAATAAAACATTTTATATTTTTGAATGAAATATATATTTACATATTATATTGCTTTCCATCCACGAATATATTGAAAATTAAAATGTAAGAAGTATATAATTTTTATTTATCCAATTTCACTCAATTAATATTAGATGAAGTAATTTCTAAAACATTGAATTGGGGTTGATTATTCACCATGATAGGTAAATGAGGATATAAATTGCATAGTGGTTTACTTTATATTAAATATTATATTAAATTACAATCATTACCCATTAAATATTAAAAAATGATCATAAAAATGGTACCAAATATATTGGATTCATAAAAGTTTCAACACCAAATCCATCACCTAAATATCAATTAATTCTCTAAAATACATCCATTAGCCAATAAATGATTTCAATAACCTATAACACTAAATACTGTATAATAGTTATATAGATTTATTAATATATTACAAAAAAAATAAAACATGTTATTATAAAAAAGTGTAACAAATTAATAATTTCTTTTATATTATATCATATAAATTTTATTTCAGAATACTATGATAGATTTCTTGAATGGGAATGTCCCATTATTCCAAAGAAAAATCAGCAAATTTAATTATAAAAAATATAATTTGGTATATTTAATCATACATATGTTTTAAAAATAATGAGGATTCAGTATTTAAATATATATGGAAATATATTATTTTCAAATTTATAACTAATGCATTCCAATATATTTTTTGAAGGCATCTAATGAATACATATAATTGATTTCATGCTAATATCCCCAAAATTTTGTTTTCCTAAATTACCTAAACTATCCACTTATTTCATCATAAACATAAAAATATAGTCATCATAGTTTAAAATGGTCATATACTAGTTTAGAGTGGTATAAATATTCTATTTTTATCTTCATTGTTGTTGTCCTCATGAAATGTATCTCTATTGTTTCATCATAGTTGATTGAGCATGTTGAATTACTATAAATTTTTAAATACCTCAATGAGTTACTCAATTTTTCTTCTCATTTATATCCTCTTTATGTTTTTGGGGATTTTCTTAATATTAATAAGAAAATATTACAAGAACATTAAAATTAATCTACTATATAATAGAAAATATATAGAATTTTAATATTAATTGTTTCTTATTCATTATATGATGGTTTTTGTTATATATGAAATTTATTTAAATTAAATAATTCAATTCATAATTGTTTCATTTTTATTAAGAATGTTAAAATATTAATTATTGACCATCGCATGAATTTTAATATATACTTTTATAAATAATTTTAATTAATTGTTTTTTTCTACTAGACAATGACAAAATACAATAACTAAAAACCTTTGCTAGAATTTATAAAATTATAATAGTATTTTTTATCAGATTTATTGGGTTCCATTATTTTTTTTTAATTATTAAAAGTATCCATAATAGATAGTTTAGAATTTTATGGACAACATTTTTCATGGGTGACTCTCCAAATTTACTATTTCCCACTCTCCTTATATATGTTGGTTTTCCAACAATGATTATTATTTTTCCAATGTTCATGATAAAATTATTCATGTCTTATAAATGATTATATAACATTACATCCAACCAATAATCCCTTGGAATTGTTATACAATAGGTTTTCATGATAATTTTAACCACCACTTATATGAGCATGTCTTCCTCCATTAAAAATAATAATCAGATACTAGATAGCTACTCAATTATATGTTATAGTATTACTCCTTTTGGAAATCCAACTTGGTGTAGGTAGAAATTTTTATTTTTTCATTATATATCATGATTTTTCAACATGAAATATTTATTATATAAACATGAGAAATATAATTATACTCTCTATGAAAACATTACAGTATATAATGTTAATATATATGGAATTAGAATAGTGAAATTTTAAAATATATTGTAGATGTTTTTATAATGAAAATTTCCCTCAATGATTGCAACCCATAATTCTTGACTGGTGTTTTAATAATTCATTAACTAATATTTAAAATAATCAGCATGGTCACTACTAGAATGTGGACTTTTCCAAACACTTGTATACCAACGGTTCAAAGAACCGTTGGTATATGTTTTCTTTACGAATGGTTTTCATAAACCGTAGGTAAAGATCTTGAACAAGTGACTTTTCCCAACGGTTTTATTAAACCGTTGGGAAATGTGGGGGAAAAATAACTTTTCCCAACGGGTTGAGGAAACCGTCGGGAAATATGGGAAAAATTTTAGTTTTCCCAACGGTTTTATAAAACCGTTGTAAAATATTGAGTTTTCCCAACGGTTTTAAAAAACCGTTGGAAAAACAAATCTCGGCCTCCCCACGATTCCAGAACCCTTCCGCAGGTCTCCAGAAGCGATTCCTTGGCAGAAGCACTTCAAAATACCCACCTCTTCCATCAGATCAGTAGCTACCAGGTTAGACACCTTCAATATTTTATCAAGGATATAGTTCCACCTATTATCAAGAATATCCTTCTATTCTCAACGATTTCGTTATTCCCAATTTTTAGGGTTTTTTAAAATTTTATTATTGTTCCACGAATTGTGTACTCAAATACCTATATCGGTGTATGTCCAATTAATGTTTTCATTACACATTTATATTTATAAGGGCAGGGTGTCTCTTTATTGTGTTCCAATTTTGATGATTCATAGTTTTTTTTAATCTCAAGGCTTCTAATATTATAGCTTCAGGTATATGAACTAATAAGAAATTGTTTGTAATATTTATTGATATTATTTCATGAAAATCACTCCTTTCATTAAGATCATGCCAAACATTAAGATATTGTTCATCTTAATTTTTAAACACTATGTGTATTACATAACAAGTATGTATCATGTTTCTATCAAAATCTATATATATATAAAATGACACATTGTTCACTTATCCTTTGCAGAATAGAACATATGGAGTATCTTCTTGATCTTTTACAAATAGTATGTGGTCCCTAATTAGTACTTCTCCCTTCTTCATGAAACTAATTCAATGAATGTCAAATTCGCAATATTAGTGAATATTATTTTTTCTAATATATCCATTAATCATTCTGCCTTCGACATCATACATGTGTTTTTCAATCACCTTTTTAAAACACAATGACCATTTTCACTGATTTGGGGTTCCTCAAAATGATTGGGAAAATCATAAAAATGCATGTATTGGATCGTGTTTCTCAAATGGTTTCATGGATAGAAGTTCATCTTGAAAATCATGACTGTGTGGTTCAAATATCATGAGGACCATGTGATTATTATTCTTCATACAAATGAAGTTGTTTTCTACAATTATGTGTTTTTGTTTTCACTTTTAATTTGGCCAAAATGGGATCTTTGTGGTCATTAATCATGGTTGTGGGTGGTCATTTAGGATGTAAGATAGTATGACATCATTTTAATTGATATATCCAATATTATTATTTATTTATGTTCAATTTTATTATCTCTAACAAGTGATGTTATTTAATAAGTTGTTATTAATGGTTGCAATAATGACGATATGGTATAAGAGTTCATATGGTGTGTATAAGTGTTCACATGGTGTGTATAATAGTTGACATGGTATCAGTGAACTCAAGTAATAAATTTATGCCTTCATTATCACTAGAATGTATGAAATTGAATGATGTAAACCCATCCTCACATAATTTCTTACCTTAGAGAGTGTCCAACATATGGAATATACGCTTTTTAATTCATCAGTTAACCAGAATCAAATATTCCATTTCCCCCAAGATGACTGTACTAATATAACTTTAGGGTCAACTAAATCTGTTTCTCATTGTACATTGTATATTATGTGTCCTTCTTGGCCAATACTCACTTTTATGAGGGTGGGGTGCTTTTCAATACCCATTCTGGGATGTGTAGACAACCATAAAAATGTTAGATAAGTCACAAGTTTAATTCAATAATGTTTTTATCATTGATATACTTTATTAAAAATTTCAAATTTAAAAATAAATGTTTTTGTCTATTCTTAATGAAATTAAATCTTTTTACCAGCCATGAATAACCTATTAGTGTAGAAGCCTAAAATTTATTCACCCATGGGGTGCACTTGACATGGGGAAGTAATTTGGTAATGAATGGTATGTCCATAGAGGTGTCAATAATGCCTTATTGAACATGAGTGAATGATTTGGGATGCCTATAACACATGATGGGACCTGAGGCATGCGCCTATTATAGACCTAATGAAAATGAATATAAATAAATTTTAATTTAATTTATGAGTACTTGTTCTATACATTATTTTAATAGTTCACAACATCAACTAGAAACTTCTTCCTTTATCGTTTACTTATGTTTATTTTCTATTAAAGTTCAATCCTATTGAATATTTTATGATAAAATGACTTATATAAATTCATTTTACAGAATGGACAGAAGTTGTATGTATGAAACCGATCGGATCTCAAGAGATTTTCAAAACAATTTGGAGGGCATTATAGATTGTGCATTTCACAATGCTTCAGATAGTGGTTTCATACACTGCCCATGTTCCAATTGTGTTGATAAACCTTGGTTGAGCAGTGAAGAAGTCAGCTACCACATAACGAAAAATAGTTTTCAAGAAAACTACTTTGTGTGGTATTACAATGGGGAGAAAATGAAATCTCAAATTGGTGATGATCAAAATGAAAGGATTGTAATAGAGAATTTGTTAGATGACCAGTTTCCATTTATTCATCATCATGAAAAAGAATGGATTTCGACTCAAGAAGGCTTCGATATGAGCACAGCTGACACATCTATTGAAAATGATGATATTGATTGGGTGAACAAATTGAATGATGCTACCACGACTCCAATATATCGACAATACGATAAAATGAAAAAGCTTGAATTTTTAATCCGATTGTTTCATGGGAAAACTATGTATGGGATTTCTAATACAGATATCGATTACATTCTTACCCTCTTGAAGGATTTACTTCCAGATGATGCAGATATTCCATCAAACCACTATATGGCATGGAAGTTATTTGAGAAACTTTGGTTTTCAAGAAACAAAATTCATGCTTGTCTGAAAGATTGCAGTTTATTCTGGGAGGAAACTGCTGAACAAAATGATTGTATAAAATGTGGAACATCCTGCTGGAAGTCAAAATCTGATGGAACAACATCCCACATTCCACAGAAAGTAATGTGGCACTTTCCATTATTCCACAGACTCCACAATCTTTTTATGTCTGATAAAATATCAATAAAAATGATATGGCATGATACCGAGATAAAGAAGACTACTAATGAGTTGGTTCATCCTGCAGATGGATTTTTATGGAAGATATTTGATGCTCAACATCTTGATTTTGTAGCTGATGTGCGTAATGTGAGGCTGGGTCTTTCATGCGATGGTTTTAATGCATTTGGGCAGATGCTTACTTCTCACAGAACATGGCCAATTTTTATACACTTTTATAATCTTCCCCCATAGTTGTGTATGAAAAAACCTTTCACTTTCATGAGTATACTCAAATCTGGTCCTTCTGATCCCGGAATTGATATTGATGTATACATTCAACCATTAATAAAAGAGTTGAAACTTCTTTGGGAAGTGGGTGTGCGCACATATGATGCATGTTCGAAAGACATATTTCAGATGCGTGATGTGCTTATTTGGACGATCAATGATTTTCTAGCTCATGCAATGATGTCTGGATGGAGAATGAAGGGAAAACTTTCAAGTCTAGTTTGTAGGAAGAATACACAATTCAGAAGACTGAAACATCATTGTAGTTTCAGTTTTATGGGACATCGACGATTCTTTCCAAAGGATCATCCATATAGAATGAATCATCGAAGATTTGATAATACCATAGAGACTGATGATCCACCTCAGCATATATTTGGAATTGACGTGCTTAATGAATTGATAGATTTCAGTTTTTCATTCGAGAAGGGTCAAATGAAATCTGTAAAGAGAAAGAATGTTTCCACTGAAACCTGTTACAATTGGAAGAAGAGGAGTATCTTTTTTGATTTTCCTTATTGGTCAACCAATTTGTTACGTCATTTCATAGACATAATGAATATTGAAAAGAATATATGTGAAATGTTTCTTTCAGTTCTTCTAAATGTCAAGGGGAAGACAAAAGATGATTTACAATCTCGGCGTGACTTGGTGGATTGGTGCATCAGACCAGAATTGCTTCCTGTGTGTGTCAGTGAAAATAAATGGAAACTTCCATGGGATTCTTATGTGATGACACCTATAAAAAAAACAATTTTTTGAATTATTAGAGACTATTAGAGTTCCTGTTGGCTATTCAAGCAACATATCTAAATGGGTCAACAGAAGAGAGTTGAAGCTAAAATCTTTGAAGACTCATGATTATCACGTTCTAATACATGAGTTTCTTCCAATAGAAATCTATCATCTTCTGTCCAATAATCTAAGGGTGGCTATTATTTGGTTGTGCCATTTTTTTATATATCTTTGTTCAAAGAATCTGTCCAAGTATTTCTTGTAAAAAATGTTGACAGATGCCCCATTAATTTTGTGGGAGTTGGAGAAAATATTTCCTCCAAAATTTTTCACATGCATGATGCATCTGACTGTCCATATTCCCACAGAAATACTTCTCAGAGGACCTATTTCTTTTCGTTAGATGTATCCAATTGAATGAAATATGTTCACATTAATGTCTTATGTCCGAAATAGAAATCATCCCAAAGGTTCTATCATGAACGGTTACCTGGCTCAAGAATGTATGGATTTCTTCTTAATGTATTTGTCTGATCTTACTACAAGATTGAACAGACCAATGAGAAATGTAGAAGAATAGTATGAGAAAATTGAACCCAGTTTTCCATCACTTCCTCAAACAAGAGGAATTCCTATATCATGTACATTGAAGATAGTAAGCCATGAAGAGCGGGAGATGGCACATCACACAGTTTTGTTCAACTATGATTTGTTCGATGACTATATCAGGTAACTAAATTGATTATGTATATCTTACATATATATCTATTAAACTATTCATATTTATTATCGATAGGGAACATAAAACAATGATAAATAGGAAGCATCATTGTTTATCTTTGAGAAGGAGAGAGACTTTTCATAGTAAAGAGGTTTCTACTTGGTTAAAATTGAAGTTAAAAATATTAATGATTAAAATAATTATATCAATATTTAATTAAGTTTAATAGTCATTTATATTACAGGTATTGAGTTTGTCTGCTGAATATGTCTTTGAGGAAATAAGAGATTTGGCTTTTGGTCCTAATACCGTGGTTCATGACTGTAAATCAATTGTTATCAATGGGTACAAATTTATTGTCATTGAACGAGCAAAGAAAATGAGACACAACATGCTGGTGTTGTGGTTACTGCCACAACAGATTGTTATGCCAGTGCATGAAATAGTAGACCACGATTGGAAAATGTGGGTTATTATGGGTTTGTTGAGAAAATAATAATATTGGATTATTACTCTCATGGACGAGTCACAATGATGAAATTCCATTGGTTTGATTTGATGATGATACATGAAACATTTATTGATGATTGTGGATTTAATGTAATTAATATAACTCGCACTCTTGCTACTGAAGAACCATATGTGTTGGCATCAATGGATAAACAAGTTTTTTATGTCATAGACCAACATCGACCTCAATTTTGTGTCACTGTTGAAGTAATTCCAAGACATATTTTTGATGATGGTTATGATGGAATTGACACTGTATCTAGTGCCATTGGAACCAATCCATTTATTTCTTTTGATGACTCCTACAGCTCAATTTTCAGAGTTGATTGTGAACCTGAAGTTGTGGTTGAAAATATATAGAATCATTCATCCATGTTCTCAATTATTTTGGTTTACCTCGAGTTGGGTTGTTAAGGGTGGTAATATTCAAATTGATTTAGTATTGATCACAAATATGTTTTAGATGACTTGACCATTATGTGAATTTTCACTATTCATTGGTTGCAGTTTTATTTGAATTGCATTTTCTAATTTGGAATTGAACTGTATTCAAAGCTAGTCAAACAAAATTTCTAACTTGGTGAAAATTACAACTTGTATGATTTATTAAATCCATTCCAGATCTTCTAATTTGTAATTGAACTGTATTCCCTCATATATTTAGTTTTTTGGGTTACACATTAGTTTCCTTTTTCTAATTAATTACATATTTGTTTTCAAAATCAGGAAATGAAGCCAATTGAAGAGAGACAAAGGAAAAAAATGATGGATAACAATTGTCGAATGACGGAGTTGGGAATTCCATCATTAGTGCCTGTAGTGAGTACTTTATTTCAAATTTATATATTTAAAGAATATATTTTGTCATGTGATTAATATTTTTTTAAATTTTTTTTTAGGATCCACCTATACGTCAACAATTATTCGACGAGGAGCCTAGTACTGGTCCTAGTACTCAGGCTGATGGTATAAGGAGGGTTTGTACCAGAGGTGGACGAGCAGCTACGCGTACCAGACTAGACCCTGACCCTCCCACTGACATTTCAACCTTCCCACATTCTGATCCTGGTGTGTTGTCAGAGACACAAGGGATATTTAGGCCTCCCATGTTTTCACTAACTTCTGCATCTTCTGGCCCATCATTTTCACATCCCATGATGATTCCCACTCCCCAGTCAGAATCCGGCCGGACAACTATCCAATCTTATTTTCCTTCTACTTCTGTCTCTCTGAGCTTCTATATTCCATCGACATTGACTCCTGTTCCACCACAGGGTGTTCCATCAGTTTATGTAGATCTAGCAGCACTCAGCGATCAGATTGGCCCAGGTATATTTGTAGAACCCTAACAAATTTTTATAGCAATATTTATTTACATTAAAACATGTATTGATAAAATATTTGTTTTTCTTTCATGATAGATACATATACTAAACGGAGGCATGGGCGGGGGAATACACGCATGCGTTCGGTGTGGAACTGCCGCACAAAGGTTATGGAGGATTATAATGAAGACACCCAAATCGTTGAGAAAACAGGGCAGCAATGTCGGAGTTTTTTGGCGATGCTTTCCAAATACTCTGACATCATTCCCGTCAGCCCGCTATCATGGAGAAATTTTCCACATTAGTTTAGGGATAGGGCTTGGGAAGAGACATGGGTAAAAAAATATGTTCTATTTAATTCCATGAATTATTTTTGTATTTATGTGAAATAATATTTTGATGTCAGCTTCGATTTAATTTTCCCGATGGTGAGGGTGCATGACTGGAACGTCTAAAGGATTTAGGCGAGCTTTGGAGAGTCTACAAGCATTAGTTTTATATTGGCTGGGTTTCTAGAGTTGGCATTGAGTTAGAGGCGGTGCCAGTGGTGAATGATTGTCCTATAGAGTAGTATCGTCAGATGATTACTCATTGGACGAGTACCCAGTTTAAGGTATTAATTACATTTGAGGTATTTAAATAATAACTTTCATGTTTTTCACTAATACTATATGTTGAATTTTATAATTTTATTTAGTAATCATCTGGAAAAAATAAAAAGAACATTGATGAAAAAAATACCTCCACACACTGGGACGCACTACGATGCCTGATCATGAGAGGAAGCAGGTATGACAATTCTTTATAAGTTTTATTTATGACATACACTTTATTTTGTTTCCTCAATTATTTAATTTTTTTCTAAAGTTTTCATATAACTTTAGTTTTCAATGTCATTGTAGAGGAAAATACAAAATATTTAAGGATGTGTGCCTCGAGCAAAACTGTTTTGCTCAAGTAGAAGGAAAAATGATGGAAGTACCATCAACGAAGCGACTCAGCAGCAGATTGTAAGATTTAATCTGTTGAATTTATATTTTAATATCTATTTTGTAACATAATGATATATTTATATTTGTAACAGGATGCTTTAGAGTCCCTCGATGCCCAAGAACCAGACAATTTTGGGCAATCATATCACTTACATCAGGTGTTGGGATAGGAGCATCCTAGCAGAGTACGTTGCCGACCTAGGATTGCATCGAAAAGGTATTATCCCTCCTCAGGTACGAGTTTTAGTTCCACCGAGCTACAACATATTAGGGAATAGGCTGAACAGGCTGAGAAAAGGGCCACCGAGACGGCAAAACACTCTTATAGGGAAAATAGTGTGTTTATGAAATTTATTGAAGTTCTATGTCCAACACTTCCAACAGAGGCCAGCCCGGCTATTGATGAATATATGTCGTCGATACGTTCTATATATGGTGAACCGGGTGGCAGTTCTAGTGGGGCTCAAGACGATGTCCATATTGACAATGATGATGGCGATGAGTATGATGCGGAAGAGGAGGGAGAGGAGGAGGGCTAGGCAGGTGGCGAAGGCAAGGAGGAGGGTGAGGGTGAGGAGGAGGGCACTGAGGAGGGCGCAGATGATGATGGGGATGAGGAAGAGGGTGATGATGATGATGGTGATGGTGATGGTGATGTGGGACAAATTGATCCATTACAATTTTGACTAATATTACTGATATTTGATATTTATTCTATTCTAGTTATTGGTTTTAACTAGACTCGTAGTATAGTATTGCAATTGAGTTATTTATATATATTATCTGTTTTTATGGATGTTGTTGTCTTTTAGTGGTTGTGTGTTTGGGAACCCTCTCCTTCCTGGACCTTGGAAAACCCCCCACCATCCTCCATGGACCCCGGACAGCCCTCCGGACAGCCCCCAGACAGCCCCCCGAATAGCCCCCAGACAGCCTCCCCACCCTTCTCCTTGGACCCCGAACAACCCCCCGAACACCCCCAGGACAGCCCCCCCAGACAACCCCCCACCCTCCTTGATTTCATTTACTACTAGAAAATCTATAATATATATTTTATTTATTTTCATAATGATAATCAATGTAAATCACATTTACACATCTAATCAATATCATAGATTCTTCGTATGCTATAAAAGGGATGTATTCATTGGGCATGGCATTGTTAGCTCTTAAATGTTTCATAGAATGACAAAATAAAAGCTATTCCATTCTATTATTGATATAAAAATAATCTACATGAATGTCCAGAATATTTTAAGTAAATAACATTCCACTAATAGACACATGAGGATTTTCTTAAATCATGTTTACCTTAATACTTCTAGAAGGATTTTTAGTAAAAGTTTTATCTTCTATTAATTTTATGATATTCTCATTTTAAAAGTAAATTTTTCATAAATAAATTATTTTAAAGACCCAAAGTCAAATAGTGTATTTGAATAATGTGAAAAAACAACTAACATACCATTCTAACTGTGTCTCTTTTGTTTAAAATGAACAAGATTACAAGTGAAAAGTACAACTGACATACAGAAAACTGACCAAACGCATTCAGATTCTGTTGATACATTATCAAAACGATCCATGGGTCACATGTGACGTGTACGAGCAAATTCGGGCTCAATATGAGGCACAGTGTGGCCGGGATCAGTCTAAGTGGCTCCCCTTTGTTTAAAATGGACAACATTTTATGTACATATGGAAAACCAACCAGACGCATTCGGTTTCCATTAAAACATTAGGAGAACGATCCATGGGTCATATGTGATGTGTATAAATCAAACTCGCCTCAATCGGAGATGCGGTGTGGCCGACACCACTCAAAGTGTCTATCTTTTGTTTCAAAAGGACGTCATTTTAAGTGAAAAACATCAACTGACATACGGAAAACCAACCATTCACATTCATATTGTGTCGATACATTAGCACAATTATCCATGGGTCATATATGATATGTACGAGTCAACCCAGCCTCAATCCGAGGCGTGGAGTGGCCGACACCATTCAAAGTGTCTCTCTTTTGTTTCAAATGGACATGATTATAAGTGAAAAGAACAAATGACATACAAAAAACTGACCAAATGCATTCGTATTCTATTGATAATTTATCACAATGATCCATGGGTCATATGTGACGTGTACAAGTCATCTCCGCCTTAATCAGAGGCACAGTGTGGCTGGGATGACTCTAAGTGGCTCTCTTTTGTTTAAAATGGACAACATTTTAAGTACATGCGGAAAACGGACCAAACTGATTCTGATTGTGTTGATACTTTAGCACAACGATCCATGGGTCATATGTGACATGTACAAATCTACACCTCCTCGATCTGAGATGTGGTGTGGCCGACACCACTCTATCTATGTCTGTCTTTTGTTTTAAAAGGACATAATTTTATGTGAAAAACATCAACTGGCATACGGAAAACCGACCAAACACATTTGGATTGTGTCGATACTTTAGCACTACGATCCATGGGTCATATGTGACATGTACGAGTAAACCCCGTCTCAATTCGAGGCGCGGTGTGGCCGACACCATTCATAGTGTCTCTCTTTTTTATCAAATGAAAAGGATTATAAGTGAAAACAACAACTGACATACGAAAAACTGACCAAACTCATTCCAAATGTGTTGATGTTTTAGGACAACGATACATGGGTCATTTGTGACCTGTACAAGCCAAACCAGGCTCAATCCAAGTCGTGGTGTGGCCAGGATCACTCTAGGTGGCTCTCTTTTGTTTAAAATGGATAACATTTTATGTTCATACGGAAAACCGACAAAACGCATTCGATTTTTGTTGAAACTTTAGGAGAACGGTCTATGGGTCATATGTGATGTGTACGAATCAACCCTGCCTCAATCTAAGACGCGGTGTGGCTGGCACCACTCAATGTTCCTATCTTTTGTTTCAAAAGGATGTCATTTTAAGTGAAAAACGTCAACTTGCATACATAAAACCAACCAAATGCATTCGGATTGTGTCGATACTTTAGCACAACGATCCATGAGTCATATGTGATGTGTACGAGTCAACCCCGCCTCAATCCGAGGTGCAGTGTGGCTGACACCATTCACAATGTCTCCCTTTTGTTTAAAATGGACATGATTATAAGTGAAAAGAACAACTGACATATGGAAAACCGACCAAATGAATTCAGATTCTGTTGATGCTTTATCACAACGATCCCTGGGTCATATGTGAAGTGTAAGAGTGAACCCCGCCTTAATCCGAGGCATAGTGTTTTCGGGATCACTCTTAGTGTCTATATTTTGTTTAAAATGGACAACATTTTACGTACATACGGAAAACCGACCAAATGCATTCGGATTGTGTCGATACTTTATCCCAAGGATCCATGGGTCATATGTGACGTGTGCGATTCAAACCCACCTCATTACGAGACGTGGTGTGGCTGCCACCACTCTAATTGTGTCTCTTTTGCTTAAAATGGATAGGATTATAAGTGAAAAGAACAACTTGCATACAGAAAACTGACCAAACGCATTCGAAATGTATTGATTCTTTAGGAAAACGATCCATGGGTCACATGTGACTTGTACGAGTCAAACCCGCCTTAATCCAAGGCACGGTGTGACCAGGATCACTCTAAGTGGATCCCTTTTGTTTAAAATGGACAACATTTTACGTACAAAGAAAAAATCAACCAAACGGATTCTGATTGTGTTGATACTTTAGAACAATGATCCATTGGTCAGATGTGACGTTTACGAATAAATCCTTCCTCAATATAAGACGTGGTGTGTCCCACACCACTCAAAGTGTCTGTCTTTTGTTTCAAAAGGATGTTATTTTAAGTGAAAAACATCAACTGGCATACAGAAAACCGACCAAACGCATTCAAATTGTTTTAATACTATAGTACAACAATCCATGGGTCATATGTGATGTGTACGAGTCAACCCCTTCTCAATCAGAGGTGCGGTGTGGACGACACCATTCATAGTGTCTATCTTTTGTTTAAAATAGACATGATTATAAGTGAAAAGAACAACTGACATACGTAAAACCGACCAAACGCATTCGAAATGTGTTTATGCTTTAGGAAAATGATCCATGGGTCATATGTGACCTATACGAGCCAACCTGGGATCAATCCGAGTCGCGGTGTGGCCGTGATCACTATAAGTGGCTCTCTTTTATTTAAAATGGACAACATATTAAGTACATATGGAAAACCGAACAAATGCATTCGGTTTCCCTTGAAACATTAGGAGAATGATCCATGGGTCATATGTGATGTGTATGAATCAACCTCGCCTCAATACGAGATGTGGTGTGGCTGGCACCACTCAATGTGTCTGTATTTTGTTTCAAAAGGACGTCATTTGAAGTGAAAAACATCAACTGGCATATGGAAAACCAACCAAACACATTCTTATTGTGTCGATACTTTAGCACACCGATCCATGGGTCATATGTTACGTGTACGAGTCAACCTCACCTCAATCTGAGGCGCGGTGTGGCCGACACCATTCACAGTGTCTCTCTTTTGTTTAAAACAGACATGTTCAACCAAACGCATTCAGATTCTGTTGATGTTTCATCAAAACGATACAAGGGTCATATGTGACGTGTACGAGTCAACCCCGCCTTAATCTGAAGTACAGTGTGGTCAGGATCACTATTAGTGTCTATCTTTTGTTTAAAATGGACAACATTTTAAGTACGTATGGAAACCCGACCAAACGCATTCGGATTGTGTCGATACTTTATCCCAATGATCCATGGGTCATATGTGACATGTACGATTCAACCCTACCTCAATATGAGATGCGGTGTGGCCGACACCACTCTAACTACGTCTCCTTTGTTTAAAATGGACAGGATTATAAGTGAAAAGAACAACTGGCATACGGAAAACTGACCAAACGAATTCGAAATGTATTGATGCTTTAGGACAACAATCCATGAGTCATATGTGACATTTAAGAGTCAACCCGGCCTTAATCTGAGGCACGGTGTGGCCAAGATCACTCTAAGTGGCTCCTTTTTGTTTAAAATGGACAAAATTTTAAGTACATATGAAAAACCGAACAAACACATCCTGTTTCCATTGAAACATTAGGATAATGATCAATGGATCATATGTGACGTGTAGGAATCAACCCCGCCTCATTCCAAGGCGTGGTGTGGCTGACACCCCTCAAAGTGTCTGTCTTTTGCTTCAAATGGACAGGATTATAAGTGAAAAGATCAACTCGAATACAAAAAACAGACCAAACACATTAAAAATGTGTTAATGTTTTAGGAAAATGATCCATGGATCATATGTGATGTGCACGAGTCAACCCCACCTCAATCCGAAGTGCGGTGTGGCCGACACCATTCACAATGTCTCTCTTTTGTTTAAAATGGACAGGATTATAAGTGAAAAGAACAACTGACATATGGAAAACTAACCAAATGCACTTGAAATGTGTTGATGCTTTAGTTCAACGATACATGGGTCATAGTGACATGTAAGAGTCAACATGGTCTCAATTCGAGGCACGGTGTGGCCGTGATCAATCTAAGTGACACCCTTTTTTTAAAATGGAAAACATTTTATGTACATATGGAAAACCAACCAAACACATTCAGTTTCCGTTGAAAATTTAGGATAACGATCCATGGGTAATATGTGATGTGTACGAATCATCCCCGCCTTAATCTGAGACGCGGTGTGGCTGACACCACTAAAACTGTCCATCTTTTGTTTCAAAAGGACATAATTTTATGTGAAAAACATTAACTGCCATACGGAAAATTGACCAAACACATTCGGATTGTTTCAATACTTTAGCACAACGATCCATGGGTCATATGTGATGTCTACGAGTCAACCCCGCCTTAATCCGAGGAATAGTGTGGCCGAAACCACTCTAACTGTGTCTCTTTTGTTTAAAATGGACAAGATTATATGTGAAAAGAACAACTGGAATATGGAAAACCGACCAAACGCATTCGGAATCTGTTGATAATTAATCACAACGATCCATGGGTCATATGTGACCCGTACGAGCCAACACGAGCTCAATCAGAGTGAAGGTGTGGCCGGGATTAGTCTTAGTGTCTCTCTTTTGTTTAAAATGCACAACATTTTATGTACATATAGAAAACTGACCAAACGCATTCGGTTTCTGTTGAAACTTTAGGAGACAGATCCATGGGTCATATGTGACGTGTACGAATCAACCCCACCTCAATATGAGATGCAGTGTGTCTGGCACCACTCAAAGGGTATGTATTTTGTTTCAAAAGGAAATCATTTTAAGTGAAAAACATAAACTGGCATACGAAAAACTGAGAAAGCGCTTTCAGAATATGTTGATAATTTAGGACGATGATAGATGGGTCATTTATGACGTGTACGAGTTAACCTAGCCTCAATACAAGGCATGGTGTTGTCGGTATCACTCCAGGTGTATGTATTTTGTTTAAAATGGACATCATTTTAGGTAAAAATATATGGTATACAAAAAAACCGATCAAATTATGAATTGAATTCCGGATTCCACATATAATTATCATCTAAATTTTAAATTGAATTCTAAATTAATTATGTATGTTTATAATTATGTTGTGAATTCTAATTTAATTATGGATGTGTATAGTTCCACGATGAATTATATGTTAAATGTGTATGAATTTGATCTCTATATGTATGTGTTAGTTGGTTATTGCAAGTACAATAATTGTATATGTATGTGTTAGTTTATTGCAGGTATAATAATTGGATTGAAAATGGGAGGTAATGCACAAAATGAGGCATGCTGTGAAAATTGTAGACATGATGTGCAAATTACAGGCTTCTATACATATAATTCCATATATGAAACACTAAAAAAAATTCTACACCAATGTTTTAATTTTACAGTTTTGAATTTTTTGTTTCAAGGTGTTAACATTTTCGTTCTTCATGGGGGATTCTATCGTTTACTTTTAGTCATTATACTATGATAATTTTCCATCATATAATGAAATAAAAAATTTATATAATTTTATTACACATTATTTATATAAATTTTTATATTTTGACATAAATTAAATAGATATGAATATGAATTCCATAATTCCTAGATACCATAGTTCGTTGGTGCACATGAACACTAATCCCATTTCCAACTGGAAGAACGAAATAAAGATATATATTATGTAATCATTGAAGTATCATAATAATATAAAAAAATATTCTTATTAAATCAATATTTATATTCATCCTTTTAATGTGTGGTTGAATTATGTAATACACCACAATGTGTAAATGGTATGTCATTCATACACACAAGCAATGTTTTTACTTTCAATGGGAAAGGAAAAGGTGAATAATTAATTTTAAATCCTCATAATAAATATTTAATATATTTAATATACTCAATTAATTATTTTATATTGGATATCATTGATATTGAGGAGGTATAAGAAATAAAAACATTGAAATCACTTTGTTATTATTATTTCCACTAAGTTCAGAAACTTCTATTAGTATACACATTAATATTTTATGGTATGGTTTTTTGTGATGAAAATAACATTAGCTAATTGGTGAATGAATCATGGAATGTATTATGTTAGATATTTGGATGATGTTTAAGTCATAGCTGTTTTGTGGAAGAAAGTAAATGAGGATCACTTTTATAAGTAAGGGAAAGGGTTGACTAAAAATTAACTAAATTATTAAATTAATAAAACATAATTTTATTTATTAAATTAAAAATATAGATATTTTAAATATATGATGATTATATGTTCAAATAATCTATCACTATAAAATTTAATCAAACCAATGATTTTATTTAATTCTTATCACATATTTTATATAAATGTTATTCATTTCAAAAACTAACACAATGTGAATGTTTTCTACTAATTAGGGGTCATGAATAATAACATAAAATTAAATGTTACCCATAAAGGGACCATGGTAGATATTGAAACCATATCTCATTATATATTTCAATTATTTAATATTTATGAATTTAAAATTATCATCAAATATAATTTATATCATTTTGTGAATAACATGATGTACTATAATATAATATGAGTAACAATCATGTTAAATGTATCCATGATGTAAATAAATAAATGAAAAAATGATATTTTTTAAATATAATCACCCAATAATTTTTTTTATTTTTTAAATATGATAATGATAATAATATTTTTATTTAACCACTTGTTTATGTAATTTCAGCTATAATTTTGTTAATGACCATTTCTATATTAATGGTCTCTATTTTTCAATATATGTATAAAATTTTCACATAAAGAGAAATGTGATGATATTTAAGATCATTTGTAGTCCTAAATTTTCACTTTTTCACTTTTTTTGATTTTTAGTACTTTAATAACTTATATTTAGCCTAAAATAATATTAATATTATTTTCTGAACATTTAAAAACATTTATATTTGAAAAAAATGAATGAAATGATAAAAGAATTTTAAAAATACATGCATATATAATATGATATAATTATATAATTTCCCCCCACTTTTTCTCACAAAAATTTAACATTTTGTGTTTTATATTATTTATTTTATTTTTTAATTAATGTGCCAAATACTTTTTTAGCAATAAATAAGTTTTCAACGTAATTATTCATTCATTAAAAATGAAAAACAAATTAAAATCATAAAATATTTATCATATATATTTGATTAACATGTATAAAATATATTATCGTCAATTAATACTTTTATAAAAAATTTATATATATTAATGAAAAGAGTTTAAATTTTTATATTTATTGTAATTTTATAAATAATATAATGTTTTTATTAAATGGAAAATTCTTTTATGTGGCCATATATTTATTAAATATATGTTCAAGTAAAAAATATCCATCCAAAAAAATATTTGTATGAATCACTGAAATTTAAAATACTTAAAAAAAAAAATTTAACCTTATTTTATATGTTTTACTATTTATAAGATTGAAAATATTTAGTATTTTTATTATTCATAATGGACAAAATTAAAATTGATCCATTTGACAAATATGGCCATTATGATTCAAAATTACTAAAAAATCATTAATCAATTCATCGAAGTGTAGGTAATTAATTCAATATTTAACCATCTAGACATGATGATGGTTTTTTTTAGAAAAATTATTTTTCCACAATAAAAATTTTTTTATTCAAAATTCCAACAAAAAAATTAATTTCATTGAACTTAATTAAATTATTAATAATAAAAATTTAATAGTTATTCCTATTAAAAATTTAAAAGCAAATTTATCTTTTTAAATTCATAAAAAACATAGTTTACAATAAAAGTCCATATAATATATTATTTATTAAAAACTAAATAAATTAAAGAAATTTAAATAAAATCTTAATAAAATTTTAACAAGATGATTTCATAAATGAGGAACATTTTATTAAAATATTTTTTCTAAAAATGTATAAAATGATCTATATTATTTATTCACAAGAATCAATAAAAGCCATAATGAAAAAAATGTTTACTATTAAATCATATAATCACATTCTAATAAGTATAATAGATTCATATAAAAACATTATACCTTTTTAACAACAAATACCTCATATTAATGCCTCATATTTAACATATTGGTTATAATGGTGACCTATAAATAATTTTTTAACCACAAATCTTGGATTTTCTAGACTCATTGTTGCAGGTAACAAAAGCTATAAATGAAAATATATTAAATGTGAAATAAAACAGCACATTGATACATGTCTAAAAAAATAATTCATTTTCAAAATGATCTTGTAATTTATTTATTAAATTACTCTATCTCAATATATTATAAATCTATATGAAGAAATTGATTTTGGTTTTGATCTGAGCCTGAGTTCAATTTAGAATTCTACAACTATTTTTTGGTAAGTAAATATAAATCATCATGAATTATATATATTTACTACTACGATATGTACATAAATTATTTATTTTTATAAATCAACTTATTTCCCTTCTATAAGAGATATTTCAATAAATAAATGTATAACCTTTAATTAATCGAAAAATATGAGCTAGAATAAAAATCCATTGAAAATAACATATTTTATTATAATCCAAGAATTATTAAGTATCATTTATTTAATACATAATCAGGTTGTTGAACATTAAAATACAATAAATCACTTTTATTTTTTTTAAATGATGAAATTTTAATGAAAAGATAATTGAATATGATATTATAATAACAAAAGTCAAGAGGTGACTATTTTTATACAACTTCTGATTGAATTGATGATATAAGAGTATTAAATAAATTTACACTTTTAGTAGAATATGATTTGTATTTTTGTTATTTTAAAATGTTTTTTATGTAAATGAAAGCATAGAAGCATAATAAAACAGTTTATGGGAAATTATTATGTGATCAATGAATGTTACTGCCAATGATTCTATAATATCCTCAATAATGAATGTCACAATACTAATAGCACGAACTTGATCCATGGGACTCTATTAAGGTTGATTACAAATTACCACTATCGTTCAAAAATTTGACCACTAAGTATAATTTTCTCTATTTCTTCCACAATGTATGAATTTCACTACAAGAAATTTTTCAACTATTAATAAATTTTATTTTATGATATTTATTTAACTGTGGTATATCAATGATCTTTCAGAGTAATATTTTCATCCGTTATACATATTTTTATAATTTCCCAATTATATGAAGACAATTCTTAGTTGTGTCATCCCATAAATGATATACATAGGAAGATGTAGTATCATTATGTCTTTTTCATGATCACATTTATTTCCAAAAACATTAACTATCATTATATTAAAATTATTCTAAATGAATGATAATTGACATTTGACAGAACTATATACTTAAAGAACTCAAAACCACATATATCTAATGTAGTTTTAAAATTGGTTCCATTTACTCTCATAGATCAATTGATAATCCCAAAATAATCGCTGGAAAGTCATGACACAGATAAAAAAAAAACCATTTAAAGCTCATACCTTTACATTTAAATCAATAATTACACTTTTATAAATGCTCGAATGAACCACATTCCATTTTTATTTAGGACTTTAGAGGAAAATTCAGGATTAAAAATATTTTCATTACTCATACCACCCCATAGAGTTCACTTTATACATTGGCACTGAGTTCCATATCAATGTCTTCCATTTATCATATTCCCTTTTATTGGTATGTAACATAGGAAACTATAACTTCAATATATCAATTTGTCCTAGAAAATATCACTCCTAAAATATTATTAAAATTTACTGTAATAAATCGGTCTAAAGGTCACTTATATGTATGTTTTAATTGGTGATTGAAATATGAAATTGATAATAATTATCTCTTTAATAAAATGAGGTGATAATAATGACTTTTTTCATTATAGATATCACGATTTAGCTTATTTTAAATTATCATAATTTAGTCAACTCCTTATTTAACCATATTTGGATGAATTTTATTACATTTACCATTAAATATATTACAATACCCAATTGTTTTATTAATTTTCCTAGAATAATTATCCTTTTTTACAAAAAATAGATACTAGTTTGAAATATTATAAATTTTTAATTGATATCTAATATAAAATATTGGTTATTATTGTGTTTCTTGGATCATGTAATCTTATATTTTATAAATTTTATGGATAAATAATTACATTAATACATTTCCTACATAACGGGGTTTAAAATGAAATATGATAGATGCAATATTTCCCTTGAGAAAGTATAACAATATGTGATTTATTTGGCCCACTCATAATTCACTAGATTGAATACTAATTCATTGTAACCATCATTTTTTGGGGGTTATTTATCCTAGGTTCATTATTTCTAAAATAGCAACAATATTCCTGTATCTATACATGGATGTAGTTTCTTCAAAAACCAGATTGTATATAATTATCGAAAATATACTAATTTTTTAAATATATGATCTTATACATCATTTATTCGCTAAATTTTTATTTTACTAATTTCAATAAATAAATAAACCCTACTCCAATGTTAATTATAATGAACAATAAATACTTACATAGTAATAATAATAATTCCATTCCAAAAATTGTTAATAAAATAATATCCTCTATACCTATATTAGTATTTGTTTCATGGAAACATTTAAAACAATACTTTGAATAAATGTATTACATAAGAAAACAATAAAAAATGAATTATCTTGGAAAAAATCATTATGATGATATTTATTTTCAAATTATTATATATTATATCATTACTAATATGCTTCCACGATCATTGGAGGACTAATGAGAACCAAAGAAACTCATTTTGAGGTATGAAGATGTGGAATGATATGTAAAAAATGATAAATTCCATTATGGTTTAAAGTAATTCGAAAAGGGTTTGAGTAGGAGACATGAAATAACTAAAAAGAAATGATTTTTAATTGAATCAAATGTTTCATAAATGGTAGGAATGGTATCACAATTGGGTTAGGTAGGTTTGGTGTGTTATGTGAATTAATTCAGAAAATTATGGTGAAATATGGTGGTATAAATTAATATTCTTATAATATAATTCATGAAGATAAAAATTTAAAATTGATTTTGTAAAATTTAGGCAACATAATTTTACCCACATTTATAATTATTAAAGATGATTAATTATTTTTCACTACTCGACCCATACTGGGGATCACACTGTAACTACCCAAGCCAACCATTATAGGCCAGTGTGTGGCCATATGCGTCAAAGGGGAAATAACCTCAGGGATGACTTTTTGTATGAACTAGTACACACACACAAACACTGCCATGTCAATGTAAAAGTGTAGAGGGAATGTAAGATATTATTTAACACTTTTATAAATAAATCAAGAATTAATGAACTGCTAAACAATACAAGTGCAGTAGAGTAAACTGAATGGAAAAGTGAAAAAATGCACACCAAAATAGAAAAGAGACACAACCTGAAAAAAATAGAAAATTAAAACAGCTGAGTGTGCCTCTCTCTTGGATCCAATGATATGACCCACATACACTATCTAAGAACCCATATCTCTAAGCACCTCTAATGTTGTGATTTTCCTTTCTGTTTCATATATAATGAATGAAATGTGTATGAAAAGACTATATAGGGGTGAGTACAAAAAATACTTAGTATGATTCCCCAAAAAGGATATGGGGGAGATATAAGAGATACTCATAAAAAGGGAAAGAAGTGTTTGGGAAAAGTTGCAGTAAAAGGAGTGAATCTCAACCCAACAGGAGAGTTAATGTAAGATCATTTAAACATAAAGAGAAATAAATGATGAGATAATGAACTTCTCGTAGAGTCTTCACAACTTATAATATGGGAGTACACTCTTCCAACCATGAGAAGCTAGACACGAAAATAACATGGCTTACCCCAAGCATCTTCTCCTCTCCTAGAAGTAGAGTAATCAAAACACTTGGAGTTGGAACTAGAAATGTAATATATATATATATATATATGTTCAGTCAATGAATACCAAATGATAGAGTAAGTTGATCTCCATCTCACAGCTCTGCCCATGAAAGTGAGTAGACAACAATACTAGATGTAACAACCATAGTTTCCCAACAACCTACCCGTTTTCTCTAAAATGTAGATGATTGGGACTCAATCACCACACGATGATATTGTACTCAATGATTCCACTATATCACCCTCCATGTTTTAGGTCATGTCACAAGGACATGTCCTAGTGGGAAAATTGTCCCTCTTCCTCATGAGTCCAATGTTATGTCAAAGCATACCCCATTACTATTACTCACATTCAAGAAGTCATCTCAATGTCATGGATCCATTCACATCCCAAATGGAGGATGAAAATCATCATTGGGTATCCATGCCCTAGTACATGATGGGGGATTACCACCTCAAAGATGATGGGGACCCACTGACCAACTCCATTAGAGGGTACAAACCATCAAGTGTCATCGACATGACCCACTTATCAGCCCCACTGGAGGGATACTTGAAACTATCATTGGGGACCACTAATAAGATTAGTTGGATGTATGCCTGGAATTTCCATCGAAGAAAACTGCCCAGCCCAAATTAAAGTATGCGCCAAACTGGTTTGGCTATCCATACTACTTGGTACATCTAGGAATGCATTGAGGAACCACATTGGTCATCCTTTCCGGTTGGTAAACTCTTAGAAAGCATCAAAGAAAATTGTCCATACCTACTGGATGGAACCTCTCGAAAAGAATATATGAACAATGTCCAACCCTACTGGATGGTACTTAAGATAACAATAATCATCAGACATCACCTAAAAAATGCATCAGGCCCGAAACATCAAGCACCTCAACACAAAATCCATTATATAGGGCATCATAACATACTACATGAAAAATCACATAGATTATGCTAAAAAATGATAAATTTTTGAATTTATAAGGAGTTACAGGAGGTTGAAGCCTTGTAATGTCGTACATGATGCATGTGGGGCCCACACAGTTTGTGACCCGACCTAATCATCTGGAAGTGTAGCATTCCATTATCATTTACTAGACTAGAAACAAGTATCCCTAGGTGTGACAACATACCCCCATAGTATATTGTATATCTATCCAAATGGATAATGAGTGCATGAAACTAGATTTTGTTTCTAAATGAAAAAACACAATATCACATACATGTCTCCTCAAATGGCCCCATAACATTTGATTGCATCTCATCATACATCATATCCACTCTCTCGGTAGTGGATGCTAATCGAAGCTGGGTATTCTCTTCAAACACAGTATAAGAATAGTCCACTAATATTTCTTTCATTTTCTACAGTTTTTTATATCCTGAATAGGTCACCACACATCTAGAATGGATTTCACCATTGAGATCCTTGTTAAAAGCACACAAGATCAACCACTGATTCACCCCAAAATGACAAACAACGAAAATGTATAAAGTTGCAACAATTCTCTTGAAAGGAATCCAGGGGGCCCACACCTTGATCCTGAAATTAATTATACAGTTCATTCCATTGTGATCCTTAAAAATGGAATAGACTACTCAGTTTTCCATAACAGAATACTAGTGAGAAATCTAGATTTCACCGCAAGAGGCTTGAAGAAGAATTTATTCGGATAACTTCTCAATATTTATTTAAAATACTGATATTATTCTCAAAAACACCACCTCAATGTCGGGATCAAAACATTGCTGACATGTTGAAAATATGACATTGTATAGACGAATTATGAGAGATTCAAGATTCTGTAATAAAAATGTTATTATTATTGGTGGTTTTGTGGACTTGAACAACAAACCTTAATTAAATATACATCAATAGTCCCAAATCAACCATCCAAAATACATGGTCATATCACCGATGATGACGCATCCATCAGACGCTGCATGAAGAAGTTATGGTGGGTCAAATGATTAATAATTATATTAAATCTATTTTTTCAAGAGCATTTCATGGGACTAGTCCTTGAGTATGAGAGAATTTTTAGGTATGGTTATAAAAATATGGTATCATTAATGGGGTTATGCTAACTCATATTTCACATCAATAAGACACCACACAAGGGAGTTACAAGGGTTAAATTTATAATAATAATAATATTATTATTATTATTATTAATTTTTTATACCTGTTAGGGTTTCCCCTTCCCCACTAGTTTCACATACACCAATGTCCATGTGAAACCCAATTTTTAACCATTTGGAATCCCGCAATCACCGAACTAGCCTGCTACTGTGCCGACCAGCACCTTGACTCCCAACACCATACTGGCCTCGTCTTAGTTAATGCAGCTGAATGACCCCCCCAAACTCCTAGTCCATTCTCCCAGCTGACCGCCATGATTCCGTCAGACTACCCTACATGCATCATCCTCTTTCACTCATCCACTATAATCCACCTCATCCTCACCACCCTCTCTTGACACAACCCACTATCTTTTACCCTGGTCACCTCTCCAAATACCACCCACCGCAGAATCCCATGTCAGTTGACTCGTATGGAAGGACTCCACCTTCCGCTCACAGTACCAACTCCTCTAGTTTTCTGATCTCAGATGCAAAAATGGATAGGCATTCCTCATATTGTGGGTTTCACTATACCAATATCCCCTCAATGATCCATTAGTAATTTGATGACCCCAAAATTTTTGAAAAAAATCATGATGAATAGGTTACAAATATATAAAATGAGATAAACAATATGATGCTCGGATGATGGCCATGATCATCATTCCATCATCTTGTTGTTCAATTTAATTAATTTATGGAAAAAATTAAGAATAAAATATGAAAATGAATCATATGTGCATATATAAAATAGAATCCAACCTTGATTTGATATATCATCGTTGATGACGCATCCACTGCTCTCCCGCATCAATTCATTGAGGTTTCGTCATAGAACTATCATTGATTTGATGATGAATGGAGGATGAATGTTTGATAAGAAGAGAGATTGAGAGAGAGTTTATAATAGATAGATATAGAATTATTGGGTAACCCTAAATCTAATTCCTTATGTTCTTATTTAAATAAAAACACCAAACCCTCTGATAATGGTCATGGAAATCCAAAACACCCACTCCCTCTAATTATATGGCGTTCATTAGAAAATCACCTCATTACGAACACAACAATGGTATCATATTTCCAATATGATTCCCCATTCATGATTTATTTGATTTATAGTACGAGCTAAAAAAATTATGTTTATTTCTTTTATTTACAATTTTCCCATGGGTGGCTTTTCTCACCAATTTCCCACACAATTAGAATTAATGCCCCACCTAGGGTAAACGCCATCTTCTGAACTTAACCATGGCCTCATATTTCTGATATGAGGTATCATAAGATATATGTCCCATTTCTGTAATATTTATTGTATAAAATTTATGAATCATTTCTACAAAATTTATTTTGGGCACATCCGGCCTTGGAATCACACTTCTTATCAGTACCTAGGTCTGGAAATATATGTAGAAATATTCCAAAGTGTAAACAAAAAACAGGGTCACCAAATTCTTATTCATCACACATATTTTCTCCATAATTTTTTTTATAAGGACATTGTTACAAAATATTGGATACTGAATCCATATTTTTTCTCAACATACCCTAATTATAATATTGAATATGTGGAAATTAACTTTTCAATGAAAACATATAGTGCGTTGAAATAAAATTTATTAAAATATGTTGTTTTAATTAATAATTATACTTAATATTATTTAATATAAATTTTCAAACATTATGAATTTATTTTAAAATAAATTTTGATATCTTATTGGGGTCATCATTTATAACTAATTAAATTAAATTATATAATATATATTATTCAATGTTGGTAAAAAATATATCATATACACCAAAAAAATATTTTTATGAAATATGAATCATTCGGTAATAAATTATTATTTTTACTTGAATTATCAAAACTATTAAATCAGTGTTAACATATATTATTGTGTAAAATATTTAAAAAATAATAAAAATAAATTGGTAAACTTAAAAAATCATTTCATATAAATAAGAATTTCATTGTAGAAAAACACATTTAACTCATAAAATTTTTTATTAGTACGTTTCTTTAAACAGTTTTACTCATTTATGCATTTCCAAAATTTTTCATTCAGTATAAATTTAAAAATATAAGTATGATTTTTTTCTCATCCCAATACTACAGTTTCTTTACATTGGAAATATTAATTTAAAATACTTTGTGCTTTGGATCATCTTTGTTCGATGAACTGTGTAGAGGATGTTAATGAAAACATTATATTTATATAAAGAAAATATGTATTTATATTTTAAGATCATGGGGTGGTACATTTCCTACACAATAATGTACTGTTTATTTGATGAAATTATATGTTTGAATGATATATAAATTTTCATACAATGAAGATTTAATAATTGATTTCAAAAATACCATCAATGGTAAAATCATGGTGTCATATAGATTCATTGAAACATACTTATTTTAACATTTAGTTTCAATATATTTAATTGTTTCATTATTATTTATATCTATCCAATTGTCTACATCAATGAAAATAATTTAAAAACATATATATATTGACATTAAATAAATTTCACCCATGATAAAATCATTTATCAGACTCAACAATTGTTTTCCATTGTATGTTGAATATTTACTTTTCCATTCCACTATAAGAATCCATATTGTTCTCTCACATATTCCATTATTTTATAAAATTACCTCAAGCTATTATTCTCACATGAATTTTTATATTTTATCTTCATTTATTTTGAAAATTTAAATCATGTTATATTCCTTTCCCTTATCAATAAAAACAATATATCACAAGTAATAAAAGAATGAAACAAATATAACACATGTGTATATGATATATATTAGTATGGTAGTAACTTCTTATCATTGAATAGATTACATATCCGTAAATATTTATAAGTTTAATCCAACAACCAAACTATTTGGATATTTATTATGAGAGAACCCCATCCATCTATGGGTATAAATTCTTGATGCAAATGGAATCATCATTTTATTGTCAGAATAAGTTAAATATTAATATTTATTCATAATAAATTGATTATTTATCCTCATAGTGTTTATCATGGCCTCAAAAATATATGTAAAAATCTAAAAAAGTATTCAATAAAAAAAGTATTGATCCATGTATTAAAATAATCAATGAACCAATAATGGAATTTAATAAACTGAAACATTATATCTAATAATTATAGAAATCAATGAAACATATTCATTGGGATTTTCATAGGTGATGCTAAAATATCTAATAACCATCCTCACTAGATAAATCAATTCATATAATGGTTTATCATTCATGATAGATTAAAAATATTACATGTATGATCCAAATTGAAATATTTGAGAATAACCAATCATTTAAAAATCCAAAGTGTAATTCACATTTAAGACATTTTTCACTACAATATATTTAAAACCACCATCAATTAAATTTGATAATAATTATAAAAATTAAATCAAAATTGACATATAAATTCATGAAATGTATTCATATTCATGGAATTATATAATAAATATTCAAAGAATTTTTAATATTTGATTTACGATCATGTTATATGTTAACATGTAAAAATATATTAATTTTTTTCAATACAATTTAAAACATTAAATAATTATTAAAAAGAAAATATAGTCGATATTAACTTTATGAATAAAACATTTTATATTTTTGAATGAAATATATATTTACGTATTATATTCCTTTCCATCCAGTAATATAATTATAATTCAAATCTAAGAAGTATATAATTTTTTTTTATCCAATGTCACTCAATTAATATTAGATTAAGTAATTTCTACAACATTGAATTGGGGTTGATTATTTACCGTGACAGGTAAATGAGGATATAAATTTCATACTGGTATACATTATATTAAATATTATATTAAATTACAATCATTTCCCATTAAATATTAAAAAATGATCATAAAAATTGTAATAAATATATAGTATTCATAAAAGTTTCAACACCAAATCCATCACCTGAATATCAATTAATTCTCTAAAATACATCTGTTAGTCAATAAAGGATTTCAATAACCTATAACACTAAATACTATATAATAGTTGTATAGATTAATAGATATAGTATATAACAATAAAACATGTTATAATAAAACAGAGAAAAAAATTAATAATTTATTTTGATTTTTATATTATATCATATAAATTTTATTTTAGAATACTATGATAGATTTCATGAATGGGCAAGTCCCATTATTCCAAAAAAATAAGCAAATTTAATTATAAAAAATATAATTTGGTATATTTAATCATACATATTTTTTACAAATAAAGAGGTTTCCCTATTTAAATATATATGGAAATATATTATTTTCAAATTTATAACTGATGCATTCCAATATATTTTTTCATTGCATCTTATCAATACATATAATTTATTTCATGTTAATATCCCCAGAATTTTGTTTTCCTAAATTACCTAAACTATCCACTTATTTCATCATAAACATAAAAATATAGTAATCATAGTTTAAAATGGTAATATACAAGTTTAGAGTGGTATCAATATTCTATTTTTATTTTCATTGTTTTTGTCCTCCTGAAATGTATCTCTATTGTTTCATCATAGTTGATTGAGCATGTTGAATTACTGTAAATTTTTAAATACCTCAATGAGATACTCAATTTTTCTTCTCATTTATATCCTATTTATGTTTGTGGGGATTTTCTTGATATTAATAACAAAACATTACAAGAACATTAAAATTAATATACTATATAATATAAAATACATAGAGTTTTAACAATGTTTTTTTCTTATTCATTATGTGATGTTTTTTGTTATATATGAAATTTATTTTAATTAAATAATTCAATTCATTATTATTTTGTGTTAATTAAGAATGTTAAAATATTAATTATTGACCATCACATGAATTTTAATATATACATTTCAAAATAATTTAAATTAATTATTTTTTTCTATTAGACAATGACAAAATACATTAATTAAAAACCCTGGTTAGAATTTAAAAAATTATAATAGTATTTTTTATCAGATTTATTGAGTTCCATTATTATTTTTAATTATTACAATTATACATTATAGATAGTTTAGAATTTTATGGCTAATATTTTTTATGAGTGACTCTCCACATTAACTACTTCCCACTCTCCTTATATATGTTGGTTTTCCAACAGTGATTATTATTTTTCCAATGTTCATGATAAAATTATTCGTGCCTTATAAATGATTATATAACATTACATCCAACCAATAATCCCATGGAATTGTTATACAATAGGTTTTCATGATAATTTTAACCACCACTTATATGAACATGTCTTCCTCCATTAAAAATAATAATTGTATACTTGATAGTTACTCAATTATATTTTATAGTATTACTCCTTTTGGAAATCCAACTTGGGGTAGGTAGAATTTTTTATTTTTTCATCATATATCATGAATTTTAAACATGATATATTTATTATATAAACATGAGAAATATAATTATACTCTTTATGAAAAACATTATAGTATATAATTTTAATATATATGGAATTAGAATAGTGAAATTTTGAAATATCGTGAAAATGTTTTTATAATCCCAATTGCCCTCAATGATTGCAACCCATAATCCTTGAATGATGTTTTAATAATTCATTAATTAATATTTTAAAGAATAATCATGGTAATTTTTTAGAATTACATAAAATCAATAAATAAACATATCCAAGAGACATATAAATGCCTAATGTGGTTGTTGAATCGTAGTTTTAATCAAATAGTTTTCCATTTCAATATATATAGAATGTTATCATATAGAATCATAAAAATGTTATTTATTTCCAATAAACTAATTATATTTAACTATACCCATTTTCAATATCTTTCTCAGTATCTTTATAAAAATATCCTCTAATTTTCAATTTTCATCATTCCCTGGGTGACTAGGGGAAGGCTCATTAAACACATTTCATATAAAATAATTGAGGATTGAAAAATTCAAGAAGAAATGATATAGAACAGTAAGGAAATGATGTTTCATAAAATGAATAAATCAAATAATAATATATATAATATCATGATATGAACTCATTAACCAAAATTCAAATCCATTTGTGAATTCAAATATCAATGAAAAAACACAAAGCACTATAAAATATCAAAATTCAAAATATATTTTCAAACATTACTAATAGTCATGGTCCATGTTTTTGTACCTTTTATCAAAATTATTATTTAATATTAAATAAATGATAAAAAATTATATGTTGGATACATTTTGGTCAGAAAAGTTCAAATAAATATATTCCATATAACATGAGATATTTCCTTCCATAAGGATTGGGTGAGTGAAAATAATATTTCCATTATAAAGTTTTCCCCTTTAAAAATCATCTATATTAAATTTTTATTTTATTAATGGATAACCTAATGATAAATATAAAAATTATAATGATTATTAAAGAGAAGATAACAAAAAATAATATCACAAAATATAAGTATTACATAGTTCATTGATATTTTTTCATCAATATTTCATATATATGCCAATCAATTATTATTAAAAAATACCTCCACATCATAATAATACGTTATACAATCAATATAGTGTGAAATGGAGTAAAAATATACACCTAGAGAATAAAATTAATGTACTCTAAATGAAAATTTTAAATAGATTAAAATAAATAATCTCTTTATCCTATGTTTCATATCAACCATCTTCTTTATTATCCTTCGAATTTATATATGATTTTTGATTTATTTGGTACTCATTTTAATAATTGGTTGGTGGACATATTCCATGTTGATAATAAATAGTAATATTTTTATAATGGTCAAAATTTATTATATTTTCATTCACTATAGAATAATTTTTATCTTTATAATGATATTTTCTATCAATATATATCCAGTAAAAACTCTTTTTATGTATTCATATCAGATAGCCTCATCATTATTACTGATTTAAATTTATTAAATGAAGAGTTAAATTCATCATATTGATAGTGAAATGTTCAGAATTTTAGTATTTGTTTATTCAATTAAATATATGTTGTAAAATAATTACATATTTTAAAACATACCGAATTTAGTCATTCATGTTTAATCATGGAGAAATATTTAATCTCATAATCATATATAAATTTTCATTATTCATTCATTTTTCAATGTTAAATCCAAGAATCTGTTATATAATTTATCTTTGTATCCAATTAATCCACTCCATTATTAACATACATAATTTTTAGATTATCATTTAATTAATTAACATGTTATAACATTACCATATATTATAATGTGTTAGATATCTGACATCCTAATTGGTTACTAATAAAATATTTAGATAAATAAATTTGAAATTGAACACCATTTTAATATATAATTATAGTTAAAATAATTTTAACATTATTCATCTATAACAAAAACCCCACTATGAAAAATCAAAACTTTATAATTCAAAGTAATTCTAACCTCAGGATCATGGAAGAAATAATTTAATTATTCAATGATAAGTGATTTGTAATTATTTTATGTATATGTTCAAGATACAGTTTGAAATTACACTTATTTTCATGAAAAAATACACATTATTATCTGATTCCTGACTTACTAATTTTGGTAAAATCATTTATGGAAAAATTACAATGTTATGAAGAGACATTCCCCAATATCACGTTTCAACAAATAAATTCACTAAATTTTATTATGGAGAACTCTACTATTTTTATATGAATCTATATAGTATATTTAATATCGTAAATATTTTTATGTTAATTTTAAAAATAATGAATGCAGAGACCCGTATCTTGACATACATGGACATTACATTACTTTTGCGGAATACTTAGTACATAACAAAAACACACACACAAGGATCGTAATAGTTTAGTGTCTTTGGAAACTCGGAGTATAATCTTCTAATCCTGGTGAAAGATCTTCAACATCTCCCATAAAGATCTTACCTTTTTTTTATACCTAAAACCTTTCTTTATATCCTGGGGAAAAGTAAACATAAAAGGGTGAGCTCAAATGCTCAGTAAGGGTAAACAAAAGAAATATCAATCACATCGTATTCATAAGAACATAACATTTTGGAAATCTTAACCTGCAAAAGAGAGCATAATTTCATAACATGGGATAAATCATGGCAGTGAAATGTAATCACAATAATCATAACATAAAACATGAAACTTTGTGGCATTCACACATAATCATAGAGAATCATTTCTTGTTAGTCAAGACTCATTGCCAAGACTATCTTAGTGGACAAAGTCCCTTTCTGAATCGAGTAACCCTCGTTTCAGTCCTGTTTCACTGAACCGGTATAACCTACCGTTCTAGCCCTGTCTATCTCATGAGATATAAAATCTTTACCCAATTCATTGGAGGGAGATATAGGTCCCACCCATCTTATAATGAATCCTTTCTTATGTGTGCCACATAATCATAAACCATACATCATAGCGTAACCCATGTAATAAAAATGGGATTCTTAAACAACGTGACATCATAAAACAATTCATAAAGATAAAGGAATTCATAAAAGTATTTCCATCACAACATAATCAAATCCATGTAATAATAGGGATAAAAACAGAACCCTTTTATTATCTTAGATGGAAAATAATTTTGATAAAATACTTGAACTCCATTCTTGAGGAAAATATCCTTTCTACTTCAAAAACATTTTTCCTTTCATAACATGTCATATGAATTTAAAATAAAAGAAGTTGATTAAAAATAAATTTAAAAACTTGTAAAGGAAGATTCTTGGAAATAATGTTTTAAAAATCCATTCATGCCGTATAAGTTAAAAAAACATTCTTCGTACTTTTGTCGGAAAAGTCAAAAAGCACCTCGTACGAAAAACGACAAAAGATTCCTTTCATATCTTTTACTAAAAACATACCGATGGGTAAAATTGGATTTAAACAATTGTAATTGGATGGTAATAATATTACATATTGAGGAAAACATGGATGTGGATGATAAAATACACCCCAGTAAATACAAAAGTATAAGCAATCTCGGATAAAAATGAGATTGTGATATTTTCCCTTACCTTAGGTCCGATTTGCTTCGTATGTGTCCGAACCTCCTCTATAATGATTTAAATAATGTAATTGACTTATTAAAGAATCATATTCATTGTTATGATATCATATATGGTTCACTTATGACATTATATTACCCGTTCTTTTCTAAATTCCATGTTAAAGAAGCGTTTTGGGTAAAATCGTTTCATTTATCGTAGGTGTTTTGACTTGTTGTTTTTGACATTATTATTACTTATATCATGATTTACTTACTTCCAGAATATAAAATATTATTTATATATCATATATATTCAGTATATATATATATATATATATATATATATATAATAGATAGATAAATGAAATGAAAAACACCGTTCATGGAGACGGTAGTCCGTACGTACGCATGAATGATGTTTTCCTTTCCTTATTGTCTTGAATGGAAGTAAGTAGATGACATACATATATATATATACATAAATCCACTAGATTTATAATGTCATATATTTCATTATTATTTCTTATATATACTTTATAATCATTCTTAAATGGTTAACATGGAGAATGAATCTCATCGCGTCGTGGAGACGGTAGTCCGTACGTACGCACGAGCGATGATATCATTTCCATAAATATTGAATTTAATTGGAGTGGATTATACAATATATCAGAATCAATATGATGTTTTAATAACTATGTATATTTATTCTTTACACCATTATACCCATCCATGTAAGGTGGTGGTGGAAAATAGATTACACCACGGCGTGAAGACGGTATTCCATACGTACGCACGCGCAATGATTTATTTTTTCCATAGGATGAATAGATGGTGAAATAGGGTTGTTTCATACATAAAATAACATATCAGTATATGAGTGATACTGATGTTATTACTTCATAATGAAACAACCTAAGAAGAAGAAGTGGAAGAAGAAATAAAGATGAAAGAATTGGTAACGGTAATTACCTCTTCTTTGAAGCGCCTCTTTGACAACTCCTCTTAGGGCACTAAAATTGGTCATTGAGGAAGACCATAACCTCTAGGATGTTTCTAGGGAAATGGAGAAGAGATTTTGGCAGGGGTTGGCCGAGCTTGAGTGCTCAAATTAGTGTGAGGAGGAGGGGGAGGAGGTGTCCTTTTATAAGGGAGGAGAGGGGCACATTAGGAATACCTCAAAATATTATTTTATATTAAAGTCAAAATCGGTTTATAATGGTTCCAAAGGGTCTTATTTCGGATCTAAAGTGGGTATGGGTTGAAATCCTATCAACCAATAAGATTTAGACAAGTTTAGGGTATTATTTTAACCTTATCAATTAGATTTAACTCTAAGTTAAATAATTTAACTTTTACCGTGTCTTTTTGTTTTCTTTCACTATATGGTTAATACACATACTATAACATTCCAAATGAACCCCAACATGTTTATTATTAATACATATATCCTTATCTAAGTCATTTGGCCGAACCTTATATTTTTAGGAATAAAATAACAATTAATAATATAATATTTGATTTAAAAACTATTTTGTGTCAATTTTGACACTATTTGATATATGATTTTTGTGAAAGTCATAACAGAATTATATGTTCGAACCAAGTTGATTAAATCAACAATAATATATCATAGTAACCAATAAAATTATTGTAATTCATAAAAAGTCTCAAATTACATTTATTTGAGCATTCATAACATCAATTATGTTAACATTTCCTTAAAAGGGTAATTACAGCATCATCGTTGTGTCATAAATAAATTAATTTATTTGAAGTCAAAAAATTATAAATAAAATATCATTATGTAGGAAATCGTTTCATCTTTATAATGAATATTTATAGTCGAATTGATCTTATGTATAACCCCATATTAAAAATGTTTTAGTTATTAAACTTTGATTTTAACTATTTTAACTATTCATTAAATAAAATAATATTAAATGTCATAATCTAATCAAAGTGGACCTAAATGGTCATTTTATATTCATAAGGCTGCTTTTGGTCGAATTACACTTATCCAATAGAATTAGGACATGTGTTAGGGTAATAGTAATATCATATTTACCCTTAGTTACCCTATTTACTATTAACCGTGGTAAAAAAAAAGTAAAAAGTTACTATTCACCAAAAATTATTTTCATCTCATTGAACCACATTTTACTTACTGACACCAACCATGTCTCTCGGATTTTTGAGATTCCATTCACAGAAGCGGTAAAATTATGTTTTATGAAAAATTCAGTTTTTTTAACTACCACTTAGTAGTTTCACTATTCATCAAAATTGATGTTTTTCAGAACAATGCCAAAATTTCATCCGAAGATATATTTCATATTCTGAATTCAAAAATGAAGTCTATTTTACCAAATTCATAACATATAAGTTGCATTAATTAATTTTATAATTAAATCCCGCTGTTAAAACAAATAGCGTGTTTTTAAGGAACAATATCTATCAAAAGATTGACACTTGTTTATGTCTGGTTTAAATGTGAAATTACATCCAATGACCAACATTGTATTAAATTGTAAAAATATATTCTAAATATACTTTAAAAACATTCAAATTAATAATTTATCACTATTAATTATTTTTATTAAAAAAGTTGTTTTTAATAATAATTTAGTAATTTTCACTGTTCATCAGAATATGAAAGTTATCTGAAAAGTACCAAAATTTCACCTTAGGCTAAATTCGATACTCCGAATCCAATAATCAAGTCCATTTTGAGAGCTAAAAATTTTAAAAAGTGGTTATTAATATTCATAACGGCTAGTTTTAATAATATTTTAATAGCATATCGTTGTTTCGTGAAACTCAGTATTGCGTACTACACACGCTATCGAGGAAGGTTGCGATTGCGTGTAATGCAAGGCAAGTCAAAGATGCGTGTTGTGCAAGATCCTTTTGGTGTAGCGTACAACACAAGACATTAATAAAATTAAAAAGAATATTTTTCATAAAATCTCAGGCTGTTACATTCTACCCCCCTTAAAATGAATTTCTCCCTCAAAATTCGTCGGGGTTATAAATGGTTTACTATTCGAAAGTTCCTTTAATAGAAACCCATGTCATAAAAAGGAATATCAAAACCAATCATTAAAAACAAAAGTATGAAATGTAACAGTTACCCAAATAAACTAATTACTGGGTTTCCACATAGGTGAAAATATGGATATGGAAGAGAAATCTAACCATCATGTTCTGATGGAGAGTGGTAGAGAACATGGCTATGGAAAAGCCAGCAATCACAAAGCCATAAATTTGTGACGATCTAAGGTACCATCTGATTCATCAGGTATAAGATCACTAGGACAACATTTTTGGTTTTCAAGATCATTTCCCTAAAGTTGAAAATTTGAATTAGAATAAATACTTACTTTATTTTGGTACAATCTCACTGTTGTTCGTGCCTTGAACAATTTCAACTTCATCTCTTAAATAAATGAAGTTGAATTTGTTATTCGTGAAGTGTTAGCAGATCATGTGACAGAATGACGGGTCATTCCTTCTGTCTCAAACAAAAAGTTAGAAAACGTTATTAAATATACATAAGTCTTTCTATAGTGAGATTAATCATATATGGTTCCTAAAATGGACTTATACTTCATATATAATACTGCTAATATAATAAAATTGGTTTCTACTAAACAGGGACTTCCTGTAGGCCAGTGGTAGGCGATAAAGGCCAGTCGCACTTCGGTTGTGGGTTCGATTCCCACAGCCTTGTCCGACGCGATGGGCTGTCGCCCATCCTGCAGGTTGTCCTTTTTCTAAAACTATATTACTATAACATCCCATCAATAATATCGAAAAAAAACTTCTATCCTTAAAAAATACTAACTTATTCCAACATAATCCATTCCAATCTTTAGGCTTACCCATAATACTGCAGTCCACTCGCATAATATAGTGAAAACAATTACCAGAGATTTAATACCATCATTGATCCCCATAAGATATGTCTTTTTGGTCACATTCTAAACATTCAAAGTCCTTAATCATGTATTCTCTTTAATACCTTAGTGAAAACATGAATGCAGTTTAAAGTTAACACTTTCCACATACCAAAATCCTCAAAATTCTATATACTCAAACCATGATATCACTTAGTCCTTATATCAATCATGAGCTCATGAATACTATTAAACATTTCATTTTCTCGTTTTCCCTTCATTATGCGCATATCATCTTATTTCCAAAAAATATCTCAATCACTTTGAATACCACATCAATAAATGCTGCAATACTCAATGATACAACATTATTTTGGAATCCCATTACATAAACACTTAATCATTCCACCACATCGTTGTCATTTTCAACATTGCCAATAGTGATCGCATGTGACTTCCCTTTGTCCTTTTCCTTCAGTGGTTGCTCATGTTGATCATCACTAACCCTTGGATTAGGGCATTTATTAGAATAATGCCCCATTTCCTTGCACTTGAAGCATTGAAGTGTTGGTGGTGCGTTCTCTGCAGTGTTTGCTTTATTCACATCATTAGAAACCCTTTTTCCATTACTTTGACACTCAGCTGCTCGATGACCTTCTTTTCCACACTTAAAACATTTTCTAGTCCCTTTAAGACAATCTCCACCATGCTTCTTTCCACACTTTGTTCATAAGGAAACATTCATCTTCTTTTCACCATTATTCTGAGATTTCTCCTTGAACTCCATCTTTCATTTCTTGTCAAAACCATGAGATGGATATGTAACACCAACTTCCATTTCTACCTTGATAGCACAACGCACAATTTTTTCATAGCTACTGAAGTCTCTTATAGCTAATTCCCTTCGAAGACTTGGTTTTAAGCCACTGAAAAATCGATCAACTTTACTTTCATGTTGGATGATAATTCCAGATGCATACATTGAAAGTCTTGTAAAATTCTCTTCGTATATACTAACAGATTCATCATCTTTTTTCTTTAGTTCAAGAAACTCCTTCTCCATCTTTGTTCGAAGAATATGAGGGAAGTACTTATTGAAAAATAAGTTCTTGAACTCATCCCATTCCATGGAATCAATTTCATCTCTTTGCCTTGTATTATTGATAAGATCCCACCATTGATCATCTTCACCTTCCAAACGATATACTGCTAAGATTACTTTATCATGTTCAGAACATTGAAGAACTGAAAATATCTTTTCAGTGGTACTGATCCATTGTTCAGCAACAAGTGGATCAGAAGACCCACTGAAAGAAGGTGGACGTTGCCTCATGAAGGACTCAATAGAATATTTTTCCCTTCTCTGCTCATTTGGAAGTCTAGAATGATTCATAGCTTGTGTAAGTATAGCAATAAGATTTTGCACTCCATCTCCCATAACATTTGTTTGTTCAAGAGGACAATCATTGCATTGTCCATTGCATTGATCAACACGGTTCCTTCGGGTTCCAGCCATCGTCTAAAACCCAAAAAGAATAGTGTGAGAGGCAAAAATTATGCTAGGGAAAACAACATAATAAAGGGGGAGTACCTTCAATATCTAACATCTTAGGTTTAATTCTATGATCGTTAGCGTAGTTCTAGTACTATTACCTATACGTATACTTAACCCTAGGGACATCCCTAGACATACCGTAGAAATATCCCTAGGGATCTCACTAACGTTTTCGCATCCTAGTTTCCAAAGGTTGACTAAACCTTTCCTCTGATACCAACTGTAGAGACCTGTATCTTGACATACATGGACATTAAATTACTTTTGAGGAATACTTAGTACATAACAAAAACACACACACACGGATCGTAATAGTTTAGTGTCTTTGGAAACTCGGAGTATAATCTTCTAATCCTGGTGAAAGATCTTCAACATCTCCCATAAAGTTCTTCCCTTTTTTTTATACCTAAATCCTTTCTTTATATCCTGGGGAAAAGTAAACATAAAAGGGTGAGCTCAAATGCTCAGTAAGGGTAAAAAAAAGAAATATCAATCACATCGTATTCATAAGAACAGAAAATTTTGGAAATCTTAACCTGCAAAAGAGAGCATAATTTCATAACATGGGATAAATCATGGCAGTGAAATGTAATCACAATAATCATAACTTAAAACATGAAACTTTGTGGAATTCACACATAATCATAGAGAATCATTTCTTGTTAGTCAAGACTCATTTCCAAGACTATCTTAGTGGACAAAGTCCCTTTCTGAATCGAGTAACCCTCGTTTCAGTCCTGTTTCACTGAACCGGTATAACCTACCGTTCCAGCCCTGTCTATCTCATGAGATATAAAATCTTTACCCAATGCATTGGAGGGAGATATAGGTCCCACCCATCTTATAATTAATCCTTTCTTATGTGTGCCACATAATCATAAAACATACATCATAGCGTAACCCATGTAATAAAAATGGGGTTCTTAAACAACGTGACATCATAAAATAATTCATAAAGATAAAGGAATTCATAAAAGTATTTCCATAACAACATAATCAAATCCATGTAATAATAGGGATAAAAACAGAAACCTTTTATTATCTTAGATGGAAAATAATTTTGATAAAATACATGAACTCCATTCTTGAGGAAAATATCCTTTCTATTTCAAAAACATTTTTCCTTTCATAACATGTCATATGAATTTAAAATAAAAGAAGTTGATTAAAAATAAATTTGAAAACTTGTAAAGGAAGATTCTTGGAAATAATGTTTTAAAAATCCATTCATGCCGTATAAGTTAAAAAAAACATTCTTCGTACTTTTGTCGGAAAAGTCAAAAAGTACCTCGTACGAAAAACGTCAAAAGATTCCTTTCATATCTTTTACTAAAAACTCACCGAAGGGAAAAATTGGATTTAAAAAACTGTAATTGGATGGTAATAATATTACATATTGAGGAAAACATGGATGTGGATGATAAAATACACCCCAGTAAATACCAAAGTATAAGCAATCTCGGATAAAAATGAGATTGTGATATTTTCCCTTACCTTAGGTCCGATTTGCTTTGTATGTGTCCGAACCTCCTGTATAATGATTTAAATAATGCCATTGACTTATTAAAGAATCATATTCATTGTTATGATATCATAAATGGTTCACTTATGACATTATATTACCCGTTCTTTTGTAAATTCCATGTTAAAGAAGCGTTTTGGGTAAAATCGTTTCATTTATCGTAGGTGTTTTGACTTGTTGTTCTTGACATTATTATTACTTATATCATGATTTACTTAATTCCAGAATATAATATATGATTTATATATCATATATATTCAGTATATATATATAATAGATAGATAAATGAAATGAAAAACACCGTTCATGGAGACGGTAGTCCGTACGTACGCATGAACGCTGTTTTCCTTTCCTTATTGTCTTGAATGGAAGTAAGTAGATGACATACATATATATATATATATATAGATAAATCCATTAGATTTATAATGTCATATATTTCATTATTATTTCTTATATATACTTTATAATCATTCTTAAATGGCTAACATGGAGAATGAATCTCATCGCGTCGTGGAGACGGTAGTCCGTACGTACGCACGAGCGATGATATCATTTCCATAAATATTGAATTGAATTGGAGTGGATTATAAAATATATCAGAATCAATATGATGTTGTAATAACTATGTATAGTTATTCTTTACACCATTATACCCATCCATGTAAGGTTGTGGTGGAAAATAGATTACACCACGGCGTGGAGACGGTATTCCGTACGTACGCACGCGAGGTGATTTCTTTTTTCCGTAGGATGGATAGATGGTTAAATAGGGTTGTTTCATACTTAAAATTACATATCAGTATATGAGTGATACTGATGTTATTACTTCATAATTAAACAACCTAAGAAGAAGAAGTTGAAGAAGAAATAACGATGAAAGAATTGGTAACGGTAATTACCTCTTCTTTGTAGAACCTCTTTGAGACCTCCTCTTAGGGCACTAAAATTGGTCTTTGAGGAAGACCAGAACCTCTAGGATGTTTCTAGGGAAGTGGAGAAGAGATTTTGGCAGGGGATGGCCGAGCTTGAGTGCTCAAATTGGTGTGAGGAGGAGGGGGAGGAGGTGTCCTTTTATAAGGGAGGAGAGGGGCACCTTAGTAATACCTCAAAATATTATTTTATATTAAAGTCAAAATAGGTTTGTAATGGTTCCAAAGGGTCTTATTTCGGAGCTAAAGTGGGTATGGGTCGAAATAATATCAACCAATAAGATTTAGACAAGTTTAGGGTATTATTTTAACCTTATCAATTAGATTTAACTCTAAGTTAAATAATTTAACTTTTACCGTGTCTTTTTGTTTTCTTTCACTATATGGTTAATACACTTACTATAACATGCCAAACGAACCCCAAATTGTTTATTATTAATACAAATATCCTTATCTAAGTCATTTGGCCGAACCTTATATTTTTAGGAACAAAATAACAATTAATAATATAATATTTCATTTAAAAACTATTTTGTGTCAATTTTGACACTATTTGATATATGATTTTTGTGAAAGTCATAACAGAATTATATGTTCGAACCAAGTTGATTAAATCAACAATAATATATCATAGTAACCTATAAAATTATTGGAATTCATAAAAAGTCTCAAATTTCATTTATTTGAGCATTCATAACATCAATTATGTTAACATTTCCTTAAAAGGGTAATTACTGCATCATCGTTGTGTCATAAATAAATTAATTTATTTGAAGTCTAAAAATTATAAATAAAATATCATTATGTAGGAAATCATTTCATATTTCTAATGAATATTTATAGTCTAATTTATCTTATGTATATCCCCATATTAAAAATATTTTAGTTATTAAACTTTGATTTTAACTATTTTAACTATTCATTAAATAAAATAATATTAAATGTCATAATCTAATCCAAGTGGACCTAAATGGTCATTTTATATTCATAAGGTTGTTTTTGGTCGAATTACACTTATCCAATAGAATTAGGACATGTGTTAGGGTAATAGTAATATCATATTTACCCTTAGTTACCCTATTTACTATTAACCGTGGTAAAAAAAAAGTAAAAAGTTACTATTCACCAAAAATTATTTTCATCACATTGAACCACATTTTACTTACTGACACCAACCATGTCTCTCGGATTTTTTAGATTCCATTCACAGAAGCGGTAAAATTAAATTTTATGAAAAATTCAGTTTTTTAACTACCACTTAGTAGTTTCACTATTCATCAAAAAATTGATGTTTTTCAGAACAATGCCAAAATTTCATCCTAAGATATATTTCATATTCTGAATTCAAAAATGAAGTCAATTTTACCAAATTCATAACATAGAAGTTGCATTAATTAATTTTATAATTAAATCCCGCTGTTAAAACAAATAGCGTGTTTTTAAGAAACAATATCTATCAAAAGATTGACACTTGTTTATGTCTGGTTTAAATGTGAAATTACATCCAATGACCAACATTGTATTAAATTGTAAAAATATATTCTAAATATAATTTAAAACCATTCAAATTAATAATTTATCACTTTTAATTATTTTGATTAAAAAAGTTGTTTTTAATTATAATTTAGTAATTTTCACTATTCATCAGAATATGAAAGTTATCCGAAAAGTACCAAAATTTCACCTTAGGCTAAATTCGATACTCCGAATCCAATAATGAAGTCCATTTTGAGAGCTAACAATTTTAAAAAGTGGTTATTACTATTCATAACAGCTAGTTTTAATAATATTTTAATAGCATATCGTTGTTTCGTGAAACTCAGTATTGCGTACTACACACGCTATCGAGGAAGGTTGTGATTGCATGTAATGCACGGCAAGTCAAAGATGCGTGTTGTGAAAGCTCCATTTGGTGTAGCGTACAACACAAGACATTAATAAAATTAAAAAGAATATTTTTCATAAAATCTCGGGCTGTTACAATGAATGATACACCCCAAGATTCCATAGTACGTTATTTCATCAGTGTAATTCAATAACTTCCACTACACGCAACACCGAGTTCATGATCACCACAACCTACCAAACCAGACGTTCAGATGTTATATTTTTAGAACCAATTATGAATAATTTTTATGAAAATGTAACTGTGTTACATTGAAGGAAACAATACGCTGTACATACACATGAGTAACCTTTCCATTAACCTATGATCGTTATAGAAAAAATATATTTATAGTATTATATATATATATTTATAATTATATAATAAATACCATACTAATTAGATAATTGTTTTATTATATTATATCATTGTGACGTGCTGATGAAAAATGAATCAAATCCCTTTGTGAAGGCAATATTCAGCACGGAAATGAATGAAATTTTCAAATTATAGTGTCAGAAATACAATGATAAATTTTCCTTTCGATAATAATAATTATTTTATTAACATCACTCTTATGTGATTAATATAACTTCTATTTATTACATATATACATATTACATTCCATGTAATGAGTTATTGAAAAATTAATCACATATCTTCATTAAATCGTTGTCTATGGTACACATCTGTGACGTTATCGTATCCCCCATTGAATGGAATATAACAAGGACTTTTTTTTAACATTACTACATATGTATTATTATGTTATAAATATAAAATATATAATTTCAATCCAATGTGATATCATTCTATAAGAGAATATGATGAGAAAATATAGACATTAGTTCACGATGCATTAATTCGACAGATACCCAAATGATGACTTCATATCCGATTTGATAGAGGAGAAGATGAATACATGTATTTACATTGACATCAAAACATATATAAATACAGGAGATTAATTTTTAACTATTAGGTAATATTTTAATATTATTTTATGTATATTTAATAATAAATATAAAAAAACACTTATTTAGGACTTTTTTCTTTTATTGAACAACCTATATATTATTATTAGATCAAGTATTCCGAAAAATGATGTTCCTTCCAAAACATGTATCCAAGGATGATGGTATTGATTATTGGAATATAATTATTCTTGTTATTTTACAAACCGAACATATTTTATGGTGTGTATAGGAGAGGAGAATGTCCAGCCTTTTTTATGTGATGGAAGTGACACACTTGTATATTTTTTAGATAAAAATGTTTTTCCATGTTATTCACCTTAGAAAAGGTTAAATAATAGAACATTATAAATAATTACGAATTATACGGTATAAATATGGAATGAAAATTGATTTTTTTATAATATATAGGAAATTTTGACACATATAATTTTTGTTTAACTACACATTAAACTCGTTTTCACCATCTCCAACGTAATTAATTAATAGTATTATCATAATTCATTATCTTAAAAAATTTAGTTGAAATTATGTGATAATATAAATTAAATTTATTAAAAATATGGGAATTATTTTAAAAAATTTATTTTGAATATGTGTCAGAAGTTAATTTAAAATTAATCTCATAGATGTTATGTAATTTTTTTTCCTCAAAAATATTTTTCCTGAGAATGATGATTTTATATTAAATCAATGAATAAAAATAATTATTTTATGAATTTAAATATTTAAATATTTATATATAATTTATAAATTTTATATCAATTATTCTTCAGTAGGCTGTATTTAATTATTTTTAATGGATACACATTATAGACATTAATATAATTTTGAGGAAAAAACCATAGTTTTATAAAAATAAATTAACATACACTAAAATAAAATATAAATATGATTCATGTATATTTATGTCGATTAAATATAACAAGATAATCATTAAATATAATTAAATAATAATTATAATGCATTAGTACTCGTTAATTATGTAATTTTTATTTAAAAAAGATGACATTTTTTAAAAAAATTTGTATTTTCAAATATTCACTGAAAAATCACCATTTTCCCAAAAAGCGTAAAATTTGTCAATTATTTAATTTTAATTTTATGAATAAAAATTTATTTTAAATAAAATAATATATAATGTTTTAAATATTATTTATAATATTTTCTCACAAAAATCAATCAAAATAATTTCTATTAAAATAAAAATTATATGAATAAAATAAAATTACTAAAAATGATTTATTATTAACTAAGAACTATAAAATATTATAATTAGTACAGAATATGTAAATATATATATTTTAATTTTTTTATACTATAAATACATAGTAATTTAATTTTTTTATAAAATTTATATATTCATGGATCTTTTATGTTTGGTGTTTCCTATCGAATATGTTATCGAAAATAATTATCATATTTTAAAATATCAGGTTATTACATACTACCCCCTAAATAAATTGAATCCCTTAAATATTAAAATTCATTGGATAACAAATGACAAAAATGAAACACTGAAAATTGATAACAGACAAAAGTAACTACAAAATCATCAGGAAAAAAACATACTATATTCCTAAATAGGATATCATCGGTGAAAATGACAATTTTTATATGGATGAAAAGAAAAGTGACCAAATAATGAAATATCTTGATATAGATCATTAATCTAAATAAATATAATGATCAAGGAAAAGATACAAATTACAAAACCCTAATATAATGATGTGTTAAGAATGACCATTATTTCATTAGAAGTGGTGGTAATACGATATCATTTTGTTTAATATTATGTTCACTATAGATAATGAATTAATTTTTCATATATACTTTAATTATATTGAAATATAATTATTTTTTGATTATAATTTCATCACTTTATCAATTTCCACCACAAATCTCATTTTTTCCTTAAAATGATGAGTATTCAATAGTCAATTCTTTTCATGCCTGGTAAACTAAAATAAATAAATAATGGATTATATAACTATAATAATAACAAAAATATATTCCTCCTATCATTAAAAATATCCAATACCAAAATTGTAAAAAAAATATAAGTAAGATCCAAAAAATGTTTAACCATTCACATAATGAAATAATATATTAATCGCATAAATTCAATACTAGTACCCATTGTTCAAAATTATTCATTTCATTGATTAAAAACAATATTTATGAATCAAAATAAATAATCTCATTGTGGAATATTTTCTTTTACCTCAATGGTCATATAATACCTTCTATCATAGAATAAAAATAGTATAGTGATCGTATTATGGTTATCACATAGGCCAGTAGTAGAATTACAACCTTGACATGATATTATTAGTGGTAAAAGCCCTGTAGATTTTCCATTTTTTAATGGTTGTCATGTGGCCTTATTGATATAAATTTCCAAAAAAATCCACCATTATAACATTTCATCAAATATAATGAAAATTCATAAAAATGACCAAAATCACCAATAATTAGGTATACACTGATGGTTACTAATAACATGAAAATATGTATTTAAATGTTATTGTCATACTTCATGATAAACTAATGAGACTATAAATTGGGTGTATAAGAAATTATTTTAACGATTAACCTTAATCTCATAAACTCGTGATTATATACACAAATCCCAATTTAACCTCACATAAAAACATCCTCACATATAATTTTATCTGAAAAACTCCTTTGATACAAAAAAACATCCCTGAACAGACCTTCCTGAATCAAGTGCTAAAAATATAAAATTTAAATTTTAGCATTTCCAACAAATGATTGTCACTACTTTTTCACCTTAAGAAAATTACAATAGCGAATGGAAATCATTGGATATCATAAATTATTAAGGAACTATTTGGTTTAGAGATTTAGATGATTATGAAAAAAATTCCCCATGACATTGAATGGGAATTTAAAAAACATATCCCAACATTTCATATTTTACCTTATGTAATAATTATAATCCATATGAAACCCTTTAGGAACTGACCCATGATGTGGATCGAGTTGAAAACACCCTATGATCTCCACCATATACTTGGGGCTGGTGACTAGTGAAAAAGGCTAAAAAACATGGTTGGGGTTTCTCTTAAGTATGTATATGCACAAACGATGTCATCTCAATGCATAAGTGGATAGATATTATTGAAATACATGGGAAATATTAAGGGAAAAACATGCATGCAAAATCTCTAAAAAATAGAAGAGTATGATATAGTGAATTTAATATTAATGAAAAAAATACATTCCCTAACCAAAAGATCTCCCAACCTAAAAAATTGGAAATTAAGACACTCATAGAGGTAGATCCTAAACTCCTAGCTATGACAACTGTATGCATTCCAGTTAAATAGGTATCCATAATAAAATCCATATACACCACTAACATGTCTGTTTTCTACATAAGGCACGAAAATTTGATAAAATTACATGTAGGTGGAGTATATAAATACCATGTAGGACACCTTGAAATATAAATTGGGAAATATAATAAATAAAACATTAATATAATGATAGTAGATAAGAAAAAAGATACGAGATGATGTGATAGAGAAAAACTCAACCCCAACCAATAGGTCAAGTATCCTCATACAAAAAAGTGTCTCAACATGGTGTGTAGTGATTCTATATCTAGAGCTATTTCCACCTATAATTGAAATGTAAAATTATCCAAGCATGATATGATACAAATAAAAATCATGTGACATACCCTAATATTATTACCACCAATGGAAGGAGTGTAATGGAATAAAAAGTTATGGATTTAAATATATATATATATATATATATATATATATATATATAAGGAAAGTCATAAGAAGGCCAATAATGAGAGAATGGGATCTCCATCTAAATAATCATCCCAATAAAAAGGCTTTCTAATAATTAAAAAAATAGATTAATGACACAAAAAATATCATGCATCATCCGTAAATTAACTTTGTGAAGAAATATGAGTCTCCAATATGTCTTATAACCGGGTGGGAAAATATCAATGTAGAGGACCCATACCGTGGTGTATCAGGGGGTTCCACTCTGGTGTCATGAGGAACCACACAATATCTGATAAGGTGGTCCACTCAATACATTTATGTAATGGACCTTCTACTAAATGCATTTGGGAGGATCTACTCTATAAGTATACATTGAGAACCTCTTCCCACGAAACTTTCTAGTTCCACTATAGTATCAGAAGGACCTAAGCCATATATCATAGGGTAACTCCACTTAGTAGGTATCTATAAAAGGTTCATTCCCAAGATGATTGGGGTTCCAGTATAGAGTCACATGGACCCGCACCATGTCTAATAGTTGTGTTCCACTAAATTGGTATCATTATAGGTTCCACACAAATAATGATGGGGGTCGGGGGTTCCACTACAGTGACTATATTGATCCTCAATCTATACTTTAAAATCATATAGAATTTACCAAATAATTGTTTCTCCTAAAACATTTGACATCACATCTCGAAATACACCATGGAGTGAACCATCACAATCTATGGTAAAAATCAACCAGGATTGGAAACTCGTGGGCTCAAATATATGTCCTAACAAAGGGGATAAAAAATATTTATTTTTATTCAAAAGTAGCCAAGAGGTACATGTCATGTGAGGGGACCTACAGAATGTGTTTTCCCACTCCAACACATGTCAATGTCCAGGGAGGAATATGAATCACCTACCTTGTAGGTATACACAACTTTTAGGGGATATAAACAGAGTGTTTGTTCCACTCAGGGGCTTTCCCGTGTTCATAGATGTGTAATTATATTCATCCTATGGTTATGTATACTATTACATTGAATTAATCTCCATATGTTGTATATATCTTATGTGTTTTTTTCAATCCCATATACTAAAGAACATTGAATGTTCCTGGACATGTTCTCCTCAACACTTATCATCTACATGGGAAAGGTGGCATATGATATGTAATGAGTGTACAAGGTGATCCATCCCTATGAAAACCCAATACCCTTGAGGTCACCACCAAGGGGATACACGTTGAGTTTTCATCACAGTATAGAATTTGTAGTTGGGTTTTTCATGGATTCTCATTTATTCATTCCACTCATTTAATCTGACCATTATTCTGGATATGTCACACCATTTTCAACTGAGAATTGAGGATCTTGTCGGGATATCTTGTTTCCTACCATATGGTGGCTGGAAATTGATTCCATTCATGATGGTGGTTCATCACTCGATCCATCACACCTCAGTTTCAATTGATGTTGATGATTTTATCTCCAATTATCAAAATGATCACCCATTTCTTTCAAAAAATCCAGATGTATTTCTTATTTAATGATCCATAAATTTCATATGATTTAATTGATATTTTTTGGGTCGGATTGGGCTCGATACTACCCGAAAATGAAAAACCATTATAGTCATTTTCAATTGGTTTAGAAAATGAATCAATGGAAGGGGGAAGGAATAATAATGTTTTTTATAATTTCAATATATTATTGTCCACTGATCATGAACATGGATATTCATGGTTTCGAAAACCAAATGTTAATCTATTTAATCTATACACTGGAATACGAAAACGACACTATAGACGTAGATCAACATATGTGATTGATCTTCACAATAAATTTAATCCATAGTAAAATAAAACCAAAATTTGTGTGTCCAACTAAGGGATTAGATAAATCAATGAAGGAAAATTCACCCTCATATGATTGAAGGATGTTATTATGTTTGTTGAAATTTGATATTCCCTAATCCATAGTTTCATTTAAACACTAGGTGATTCACCATGAAAAGGAGGGGAGGATGATCTATAATACTCATAGGGTTTATATGGATAATGATGGAGGATTCCCCATAGTTATGTATTTTAATAAATTTTATTTGTTTAAAATTATCAATTAATTAATATAATATAATAAATTAACCATCAGAATATACTGCCAATGGGCGAGATATCATAACTATTATCACGATCCCATTTTATGTTCCTTTTAGGATAACAAACACTTTAGGGACAAAAATGTGGGCTCAGATTTTTGCTCAAAGATTTTGTTTAAGACTTATCACAATTTTTTAAAGAATCATTTTTTTCATAATATAATTATATTTAATATTTTGATAAAATTAATTCCTGGAACACTAGGACTCATAATCACATTTCATCTCAGTACCAATATATATATATATATATATATATATATCATATTCATACAATGAAATAATTATGACTTTATTATAAAGACCCGTATTTTCCATGTATTTTTTCTTAATTATATAGAATTAATATGAGCCTGTGAAAATTAACGACTCCTAATTTCAGGGCCCGATGTACCCAAATGAATCTCTGAACTTTTTTTGGGTAAGTTTAGTAAATGTGTGTGCGGTATTTTCTAAATTTTTAATCGTCGATTGGATTAAAAATATAAGGGCACCGTTGAATCCACAGCGCCGATAATCGCTTATGGGGGGATTTACTTTGACCGCAGAAGGTTCAGAGAAAAATATATTTTTTGTGAAATTTTAAAATGGGAAGAAATAAAATAATTTTTGTTATTTTATTTCATAAACCCAAAATGTACAAATTAATGTTTGCGGTCGGCAGTGTGTCAAGCCATTAAATGGCTTGACCTACCAACCTTATGTAACGACGATGTTGGGGAAATTAGGAATCTTCCTAATTTATGAGCCCCATTAATTCTCTAAGTCATTACTTACTCTCCCCCAGTACTATAAATATTTGGATTAGGGGAGGGGAATCAGAAAATCTTCTCCATGAAATGATGTTTTGTTGGAGTTCCATAACACTGAGCCCTTAGATGACAAAGATGACCATAGTAGGAGTTGACGGTCGACACCGAAACCCTTAACCAGAGTTTGAAATTCAGGTGACGGTGAAGACAACTTATTGTGGGGATGGTAAATAACAAGACTCCCTACACCAAGAGCGCTCTACAAAATTTTATGTATTGGGGTTATTTTTAGTTGAGTGTTTTAGTTTCCCTCTTCCTTGTTCTTGAATTTATACGAAGTACTCGGGTCAACCGACTAACGGGTTGACAAATTATTCTTTCTTCTTTGCGGGATGCTGTTTCGGGGTATCTTGTGGAGTATATATTATTTATTAATTCAATTTTCATTAAACCCTTAACCCCCATCATGTTATGAGATAACGTGGAGGGTGCAAGCCTAATGAACCTTGAATAAACCCTTCGCTAAAATTGTTACATCCCTATGCCACCATGGAAGAATGAGAGCACGTTGATGCAAGCCACAAGAGGAAGGCAACGGCTTGTTATCGAAGAAAAATAGAGGAAGAAGCCGACACAATAATCAGTTGTGGAAAGGGTGGAAGCACGAATGCCATGCCATCAGAAAATGGAATTCGCGGCCGAAGCCGCGGCTGTGGCCGAACCCACCTTTGGCAGTTTTTGTGGTGACCAAGTGACGCCCACGCAGTGCAACCGCCTCGCCAACCGAATGGCCTTCGGGCCGATCGGGAATCCGGGAGACCGGGGGGTTACACCCTCCCCATGTCAGATCGAACCAGGCCACCTCCCTCGAAGCTGGGTAGCTGCCCTCATGACTTGCTGCTTCCCTCGGAGGAGGTCTCCGCCCATGATCTCGGCCGACACACTCACGCTGGGTCACCGCCCACGGAGCAGGCTGCCGCCCTTAGAGTAAGCCACTGCCCTCGAGTCGGGCTGCCGCCCTTAGTGACAGGAAACCACCCATGGAGAGAATCGCTGCCCTTAGAGAAGGCCTCTGCCCTACAGCTAGGCTGATGCTCTCGAGCCAGGCCGCCACTCTCGAGTTGGGCCACTACCCTCCCGCCGAGCCACCGCCCACGGAGCTAGCTGCCGCCTTTGAGCCAGGCCGCCACACATGAGCCTGGATGCCACCCTCTGAGTGAACCACCGAACTTGGATCAGGCTTCCTCCCTTGATCCAGGACAACTCCCTTGAGCCGGGATATATCCCTCAAGCTGGGCCGCCCCCCTTAAGCTGGGCCACTGCCATCATGCCAGGCCACCACCCTTAGAGCGGGCCACTTCCCTCAAACCGGGATGCCGTGGTCGAGCACGGTCGCCACACTTGAGATAGGACTCCACCCTCAAGTCGGGCTACCAACCTTATACTAGGGCACTGCCCTCATGCCAGGCCCCACCTTCAGATCAGGTTTCCACCCTCTGACCGGGCCACCGCCCTCGAACCGGGCCGCCGCCCTAGCGGGCCACCACCCCTAGACAGAGCCATCGCGCTTGCAGGTCACCACCCCATACGGGCCGGGCCTCCGCTTTTCAAGCTATTCTATTCGAGATATCCTTATTGAGGGTCATAAGGGACATATTCCCAGTGGACAGAGTCCACCTCAGCCCATCCCAGACTTGGTCGGGCTGGGTAGGTCCAACCAGGTCGGACCAGACCCAGGCCCGACTGTGCCCCAAAACTCTCAAAGGACCTTATCATGAGATAATAACACCCGTTTGATGAACCGTCCATATATTTGGAAACCTTGGAGTGAGAAAACCCTTTTTTTACTACATTAGTGTTTTGGAGATACATGGAGTACAATCGTGTTGGATCGCACCAAAATCCAACCAGGCCCTCTGCACTAAAATGCCAATAATGCACAGAATGGGTGTCCGACTGACGTGATGTCTGTTGCGTTGGGACCCTTATTACATGTAAAATAATAAAGTTATATCTTTTTGAGACTTTTTACTGATTGATATACAACTTATGTCTTGGGGATCGGTTCTCCCAAGCACATTAAGTACACAACCCTACAACTGGCTGTAACTATACAACTACTATCTTTTTGAGACATAGTGACTTGACAGTAGTGGTACATGATGGGGAGAGGTACCATCGCAAGCCATGATGGTGGTGGGTTTTTCTATGTGACCTGGATGGCCATAATTGGGAGCGACCACAGTACGTGATGGTTATGTGTACCTTAGCATACCACGATGGGTGGTAGGTTGTTCTGTGTGACCTACAAGACCCATAGTACCTGATGGGGAGGTCTACCTTAGCATTTCAAGGTTAGTGTGAATCTTTTTAGAGTGACCCCGCAGACCCAATATACTCGATAGAGGAGGAGTTCTACAACATATAAGGCATTTTATGTTGTGACTGGGGATGTTACTTGTTACTACTCCTAGAATAAATCATGATGTGAGCTATATTTACCTTGTGCTTGTGATTGTGGTTATGCAATGTGGTACATTACCTCTATGGTAATCCAACTTCTTGGTGTTACCCTGTGGTTTTTCTTTGTGGAACTATAGGAGAACTTCAGTGTCTTGGTGTAACTACTGAGTATCATTATACTCACCCTTAGATGGGCTATTCCTTCTCCTTGTTGTGTCTTGTGAAAACTAAATACAACATTGATTGATACTGAGGAAGCAAGGAATGGATGGTGCATGGAGGTGGACCATTCGACATGACATGATGTAGAGGAGACGAGAAGATGGGGAATGAAGTGGAGGCGATCTGTAGCTACCCTTCAGGTAGAAACCTCGTCGGATGAACTGGTAATTGTTTTCCTTTTTATTTATGTTGTACCATATGTTCGGTCGTACTTGTAATTTTATAGTTAGGATTGTATTTTGGAACCTTTTACTCTCAGCACTATATTCTTGTAGCAGTTTACTTACAAGTGGATTCTTATTGGGTTGTTCAACTTTGTGTTTACATAGGTTCAAAGGAAATGCCATCCCGTTTTAGGGAATATGAATTTTTGTTCTAGTCGTCATACCCTAGAAAAGGGAAGGTGGGCTTTGGGTAGTCAGGACACGGGCCCCATGGGATGGATCGTGAAATAGTGGTATTAGAGGATTTCGGTTCTACTGAAGAACTGGGACTCTGATAATTTCTATGTGGAAATAGTTTTACATGTTTTGAGTGTGGTTTTCAGTTAGATTAGTCTTGTGTTTGTTTGGAGGCCAATGTATACATACACCCAGACCCTGGATTTTGATTTCTGACTCAGCACGTGAAAACACTTATTGCATGTGTTTTTGAAAATTCTGTCTTGTGTTTTCTTGATTCAGCTCAGCAGGTATAACTTTTAACCATGGAGAAGAAGTTTCATTTTAGGATTCCCCCATGAATATAGCCACCCATGTTTTCTGATATAGTATGGGATGATGGGCCACCAAGCGATGTGGCCTCTGTGTAGATCCCTATCACTGCATTACACATTCCGGTGGTCTACCAACAACACCAATTCCCATTGGGAAACCATCACCACTAGCCCCACTAGCAGAGGATACATGACGACTAATCACGTTGAAAGAGTTCCACCGGCAGAGGCCTCTGAGGTTTACAGGTGAGATGGACCCATAGGCGGATAAGGACTTGCTGGAGGCTGTGTCCAATGTCTTTTACTTTGTTGTGACACTAGATGATTTTATGGAGATCCTAGCAGGATGATTTTTTCAAGAAGCCGCAGGGCGATGGTGGAGCCTGATACTATAGATACATGATGATGCAACCCTCATCTAGGCAGACTTTGAGGGACATTTTATGGGAGAGTTCATCCCAGTGACCTTACACTCAATGCATATATAGGAGCTGGTGTACATACAATAGGGAAACATGATAGTGGGCCAGTACTCAATGAGGATAACTAATCTCTCTAGCTACTCCACCAATAAGGTACGCAACCCTTTATTCATTGCCCGAACCTTTGAGAAAGGTCGTCAACAAGAGATCATGACATCAATGGTATCACATAGCTTTATAACGTAGGCTAGGGTGCTTGAGCGAGCACTTTGGGTAGAGAGCTTCCTAGCTGAGTAGGCAACGATAGCAAGGGCCACCACTGGATGAAAGGTAGCCGAGTCATCTGAAGGAGGTAGTAGGAAGATGACATAGAGGTTCAAGCAGACTAGACCTTCTGGTGGACGACCCCAGGATGCAGGGTCAGAGGTGAAAGGCTCGCAAGGTAGAGGGAGATAGGAAATGGGCACACAATGTTACAATTGTGGTAGGTAGGGTAATATGGCTCGCGACTGCCTGACCAACCCTACCAACGACTTGAAGATGGTTGATGGCCCACTGAGGAAGAGGCAGATGTTCGAGCAAGGAGGTCTGAAAGGTGGTAGATGTCATTGAGGAGGTGGCCATGTAGTAGGTGGTGGGTGATGTTTCAAGACACTTCCACCACCACCGCTAGGTGGTCCACCCTAACCATAGGGAGTAGGAGGAAAGGGATGAGCTTAGATCTAGGAAGCTAAGGCCTATGACCATGGTTCTCCGGAGATGATTATAGGTACCATATTTTTATACTTCACATTAGATAATGCACTTGTGGAGACATTTTCCAGTCACTCATTCTTTTCCATGTCCCCCATTTGGATCTTGAAGATTCCGGTGGAGTTGATGGCTGTAACATTACTGCAATAGACTCATAAATGAGTAGATTCAATGATTATGCACTAGTGCCTACCTTGTGATATTACTCTATGAGGTGAGATCTTCGGTTGGGATCTCTTAGAAGCGACGTCAAGGGCTTATGACATAATCATGGGTATGGATTGGTTATCCATAGTCCATGAACAAATTGAATATATTAGGCACTACGTGCGATGTGTCCGAATGGACAATACTGGGGTTTCCTTCACCGAAGAGAAGGGAAACCTTGCAACACAAGATGGAATTAACCAGTGGAGGGTGTAGCTGATTACTGATTAGTTGGTTAGCCTTACCCTCAGGGATGTTGATGTTGAGAGTCCAAAATATAATGTATTGGTAGACCTATATGCTGATGTCTTTCCTAATGATGTTCCAAGACTACCTCTACACAGATAAGTAGACTTTTACGTCGACCTATACCCCGGGACTACGTAAATATCTACAATAGCATATTGGATGGATCCTGTGGATCTTCGTGAGTTAGGTGTATAGTTGGAGGACTTGAAAGGAATGGGGTTCATAAGAACCAGGGTTTCTCCATGTGAAACCCCTATTTTGTTTTCAAAGAAGGAAGATGAGAGTTTTGAGACTCTATGTGGAATATCATCACCTGAACCAAGTGACCGTTAAGAACAAGTATCCACTTAAGATGACTGATGAACTTTTCAATCAGATAATGGGAGCTCGATTGTTTTTGAAGATAGGCCTCCCATCAAGCTATCATCAGCTAGGGTTATGAGATGAGGATGTGCGGAAGATGATCATTAAATGTCGGTATAGCCATTATGAGTACTTGGTTATACCTTTCCGCATGACCAACACCCTAGTTGTGTTCATGGGACTCATGAACAATAACTTTCATCCAAACCTTAATTGATTTGTGGTGTTTTTCATCAATGGAATCTTGATATACTCGGCGATGGAGGAGGAGCATTCCAAACATCTATAGATAGTTCTTGATACACTCTGAGAGCACCAGCTTTATGGTAAGCTCTCGATTCTCCAGTTCTGGATATGAGACGTCCAAATTCATAGACACATAGTCTCAGAGGATAGATATGCAGTGGATCTAGTGAATATAGATATTGTGATAGCTTTGGATCCACCCAGGAGCATGACAGGGGTGCGGAGTTTCTTAAGGTTGCATGGATACTACTAGAGATTTGTGAATGGTTTTTCAAGATTTTCAGCACCATTTTCAGTTTTGAAAATGAAGGGGAAATTTTTTTCTATGGAATGCGAGATGCTAATAGAGTTTCTAGGAGATGAGGTAGAGATTGATGGGTTCCCCCATATTGATTCTTCCCGAAGAGGATGCTGGGTATGTTGTCTACTGTGATGCGTCAGGGACTGGGATTGGGTGTGTCATGATGAATGAGAGAGTAGTGATCACATATGGTTAATGAACGATGAGGCAGAATGAGAAAAACTATGATACCCATGACCCAGTGTTGTTCGATGTTGACATTTCTTTGATGATTTGGCGACATTAATTATTTGGCGATCATTTTACAGTCCACTCTCATCACAAGAGTCTCAGGTATATCTTTTCACCAAAGGTCATATACCTAACATAGCGGCGATTGGTATAGTTCCTAAATGACTTTGACTTTGAGAGAGTCTATACTCCTTGGAAGGGGAATGTTTTAGTAGATGCACTCACCAGGAGGTCTGGTTTATAATTGCTGAGTGAGGCGATAGAGAAGCTAGTCGCATTGTAGATATCGTTTGTTGATAGAGATTGATAAGAATTTTTCCCATCTATGACAGTCACACCCCTGCTCCTTCAGCAATCCAAGGAGGATTCATTTGAGGAAACTGACTGTAAGTCTTGACATGCTCAGATATCATCATGTCAGACACTTAATAGATTTTCTGATGCTGGGGTGCACGTTATCCTCTTTAGAGGACCTACCATGGTACTAGTGGTGCAACGAGAGGAGGTGTTGAGGGAGGTCTATATTTACCCTCTGTAAGTACATACTAGTGTGGAGAATATGTACCAGGACCTCTACTATCAGCAATGGTGGCCCGGGATGAAGAAGGCAGTGGTAGTGTTTTTTTTCACGATGCCTCAATTGTCAGCAAGTGAAGGATGAGCATCAGGTTTAATCAGTCTTAGCTCAGCCACTGGAGGTGCTTGAGTGGAAGTGGGATGATATCTTCATGGACTTTGTGACATGGATTCCACGTATATCTAGGGTACATGATTCCATATGTGTGATCATTGACTGACTCACCAAGTCGACACACTTCTTACCTATCTGAGAGAAGGGATCAGTAGTTGACTTGGGACACCACTATGTACAAGAGATTATGCGACTTCATGGGGGGTTATCGATGATAGTCTCTGACCATGACACATGGTCTACATCCCGGTTGTGGAAGGGATTTAAGAGGTGTTTGGGACTCAGCTGCATTTTAGCACCACCTTTCATCCTCAGACGGATGGTCAGACGTAGCAGACCAATCAGATGCATGATGACAAAATACGTGCATGCGTCCTAGATTTTGGATTCATTTGGGAGGGTCATTTTCCTTTAGTGGTGTTTTCATACAACAATAGTTATCACTCAACTATCGGTATGACACCATTCGAGGCCCTATATAGCCGACGCTACCGATCACCTCTATGTAGGAAAGACCCTGGGGAGTAAGAACTTATGGGTCTAGTGTTGGTATGTGATACCACTGAGAAGGTGCAGATCATCCAAGAGTGGATGAAGACAGTACAGAGTATACAGAAGTCATTTTATAATAGAAGACGAAGTCCTTTGGAGTTCATTGAGGGGGACCACATTTTCTTGTGAGACTCACCTTGATATGGACTATGAATATTTTTCTGAGGAGAATGTTATCACCAAGTTTTATTAGGACATTTCTAATACATTGGAGGATAAGTGAGGTGGCATATCACTTGGAACTTCCACTACAGCTGGAGATGGTGCAAAAATTCATCCACGTATCCCAACTGATGAAATACGTGCACAACCCATATCACGTCATCGACCTTGGTGAGGAGGACTTCTATGATGGGGTGATGTTTACGGAGGTTCTAGTAGAGATTGAGGATCAAAAATAGTGGGTCCTTTTTGGGTGGTTGATACCTTTGGTGCGCATTCAATGATAGCATGATAACCTCCAGGAGAGCACATGTGAGAGGGAAGCTCAGATTCATGCTCAGTACCCCAATTTGTGTCCTTAGACTATGTTATGGCATTTGGGGATGTAAATACCTAAGGAAGGGATAATTAAAAGACATAGATTTTCCATGTAATTGTTTTTAATTATATGGAATTATTACGAGTCTGGAAAAAAGGAAGGTGTGTGATTCCGAGGCCCGGTGTGCCCAGAATGAATGTCTGAATTATTTTTTAGGTTCGTTCAGTAAACATGTGAGCAGTATTTGAAAACTTTTGAACTGTTTCTCGAATTAAAAATATGAGGGAACCATTGAATCTATAACGCTGGGATTCGCAAAAGGAAGTCTTTACTTTGACTACAATCGGTCTGGAGAAAACGTTTATTTTTGTGATAATTTTTTAAATGGAATGAAATAAAATAATTTTTTTTATTTTATTTCATAAACCCCCAGCAGACCAACTAAATGGTGGGTATGGTGGTGTGTGAAACCATTAAATGGATTGACCTACCAACCTTATGTAACGATTAAGTTGGGGAAATTAATAAGCTTCCTAATTTATGAGCCTCGTTAACTCCCCACATCGTTACATACTTTCCCCCTCGCTTTTAAATAAATAGATTGGGGTAGGGGTATCATACATGTTTTTTTATGAAACGAATTACTAATGGAGTTCAATAAGGTTGATCCCATTGAGGAAGGATCCGACCCCAGAAAGAGGTGACATGCGGCACCGAATCCCAAAATCAGAGTTTGACGTTCGAGTTGCGGCGAGGACAACTTCTTTCTAGGACAACGAACACCGAGACTCCCTTAACTACGAGAATTCTCAAACATTTCATCGTAGGGTGTTATTTTAGTTTGATATTTCTTGTTTCCTTGTTTCCCATTCATGAATATATATGAAGAACATGGTTCAATAGACTAAAAGGCTGACCCATGATTCCTTCGTCCTTGCAAGAGTTTTTTGATGGGTATTTTAGAGGGTTTATATTATTGATTAATTCAATTGTTATTAAATTCATAACCCCCCTCATGTTACGAACTAACATAGAGGGATCAAGCCTAAAAAATCCAGCCTGAACCCTCTAGTATAATTATAATATCTGTTCCCCACTGTGGAAAACCACGAGCAAGTCAACACATGCTGCATGGGGAAGGCCGCATCACTTCAGGCGCTGTGAAGGGAGGAGGTGGATAGCATGCCGTCCGGCTACAGGAAGGGAGGTGGGTGATCGCGATGACACTGGTGAACGGAAGCCATGGCTGAAGCCACAACAGAGGCCGAACCTGCCTTCTGAAGGTTATACAGAGACCGAGTGGTTCCCACATGGTGCCTCGATCTTGCCTACAGAATGACCTTCAGAACCGTCAGGAATCTAGGAGACCAGGGGGTTACACCCCCCACACACATCAGACTAAACCGAGCCACCACCCATAGATCTGGGACTCCTCCCTTAGGCTGGGCCTCCTCCCTCATGTCGGGCCACCGCCCTCAGAGCAATACACTGCCCTAGGAGTTGTCCTTCACCCTCGAGTCAGGCCGCCGCCCTGAAGTTGGGCTGCTGCACTTGGAGCGGGCCACTTCCCTTAGAGTAGGCTGCCACCCACGGGCCAGGCGGCTATGCTCGAAGCCGAAGCACTAAACTCGGTGCTGGCCGCCACCCTTGAGCCTGGTCGGTTCCCTAGAGCTGGGCCACCACCCTCATGCTGGGAAACCACCCTCGACACAGGTCTCCGCCCCCGGACTAGGCCACCGCCCACGAACCGGGCCTCCTCCCTCAAGGATAGTAACCGCACTAGATCCGGGACGATTCCCTCACACCAGGTTGCAACCCCCATGCCAAGAAACCACCCTCGAGCTGGCTCGCCACACTCAGTGCAGGATGCCACCATCGGACCGGGACACCGCCCCAGTGGGCACCGCCCTCAGACCGGGTCGTCGTCTCAGTGGGCAACCGCCCCCAGACTGGGTCGTCACCCTAGTAGGTCCCCGCCCCATGTGGGCCGAACCTCCCTTTTGAAGGATGACCTTTTTGAGTCATGAAACCCTTGTAGGACACCCCTCATATGGGCTGGACCAAACATAGTCCAAGCTGGCTGTGTCCACCTCGGCACAGCACAGACCAGGTTGGGTCGGGTGGGTCCAACCGGATCGGACTATACCCGGGCCAAAGAACACTCAAAGGACCTTAACATGAGAACAAAACTCCCATGTGACAAACTATATACAGTGTTGGGACCCATGGAGCGAGAAGATCATTTTACCGTACTCCATTATAGTTTCGATGAAACATGGTGTACAACAGGGATGGATCGCACCCGAATCCAACCGGGCCCTCGACACTGAAATTCCAATAATGCACAGACCGGGCATCCGATTGATGTGTTTCCTGTTGAGTTATAACCCTTATCACTTGGAATATAATCAGGATACATCCTTTTGAGACTTCATGATGGTTGAGATACGTTTGATGGATTGGAGATCGGTTCTATGACGTGCACTACGTACAGAACATTGTGACTGGTTGAGACCTCACGACTGTTGACATTTCGACATGGAGTGACTCGAAGGATACAGTACACGATGCAGAGGAGTACCATTGCAGGCCACGATGGGGTTGGGAGGTTATATGTGACCTGGAAGGCCATAGTGGGGTAGTGGATGTGGTACACAATGGGGGGGAGTAAATTTGCAGACCATGATGGGGGTGTGTGGTTTTGTGTGACCCGACAGACCCACAGTACGTGATGGGGAGGTGTTCCTCAGAATTTCCAGGATTGTGGGAAGTGGCATGGAGTGACATGGTAGGACCATTATACTCGATAGAGGAGGATTTTTCTTGTAGCTAATCTGTTCGATGTTGTGATTGGGGATGTTACCTGTTTCTACCCATAGAATAAATTCATGTGTGATATGTATTTACCTTGTGCTTCTGATTGAGGTTATGCTATGTGGTACTTTACCTATATGGTAATCTACCATTGTGGTGTTATGTTGTGATTATTCATTTTGAAACCCTAGGAGACCTTCAGGGGGTCAGATTCCCTACTGAGTATCGTTATACTCACACATGCACTGGCTCCACCTGCACTTTCTTGTGTCTTGTGCAGATGACGTACAACATTGATCGAGGCTAAGGGAGCCATGATAGAATAATGCTTGGAGGTGGGCCATTCAGTGTGATGTGATTCAGAGGAGACGAGTGGATGTGGAGTGAAATTGATGCGATTTGTACCTACCATTCATGTAGGTACCTCAGAGGACGACCCATTAGCTATTTTCCTTTTTCTTTTAGTTGTACCGTACATTCAGTTGTAATTGTACTTTTATTGTTGGGGTTGTATTATGACATCTTTTACATTCATCAATATTTTAATACAGTAGTTTACTTCCCATTTTCTTCTTGTTGTGTTCGTGGACCGTGTGTTTGTACAGGTTTAAAGGTAATGCCTTCATGTTTAAGGTAATATGCCTCTCAATGCTAGTTTCCATCCCCTGGCCTATGGAAGTTGGGATTGGGGTAGTCAAAGAACGGGCCCTAGGGGACTGGTTGTGACATCAATATTAATCCATCATTCAATCCTTTCATACCCAAAAATAAAAAATAATCCCAAAAATGAAATAGTAAGAATCCTCAAAACCATTTACACGATCTCAAACCACCTAATAAACCTCAGGAATATCATTGCTCCCTAGACTAACCTCCACAATCCTTATTAATTTGAGAATAATGAAAAAAATGTCTCCATAATTGAACTCCAAATGACTAAGATTTTAATATTTATATGATTTATCCATGAACTAGGACATCCCCATTTTCACGTGGAAGAACTCAACCATAATTTTAATTACCTATACAATCCCTAAACACATATGATATTTCTCATTGATCTCTATCTTGCACATGGGTAACATGAAGGGTCTCCCATATGGGGTCTCAAATGGTTCTATGTCAATAGTATAGTCCAAACTTGATCATCATATATCCTAGTGAAGTATAAAGCTCAATTAATCTATAGTGAAAACTTGATCTTCCCCACACTAGGATTTATAACTATGGGTGATGTGTGGAACTCAATCACCACCTCCTACAAAATTGTAAAAAGGTTACAACATATGAACCTAGAAAATATGACATGAATAGTTTTATAAAAATATCCATATGGTGAATCTCGCATAGATATATGGTCACAGAATAACTCACAGTTAATGTCTCCAATTTGAGACACTGTCACAGGTTGGAGAAGTTGAAGAGTCAACATCATTGAACATTGAAAATTATTACCCTCATAATCATACATGATCATATGTAAAGAATCCAACTACTCTAATGATTCATACACCAAGCGACCCTAGGATGTTCTTATATAGTAATGTACTTGAACAATTACCTTCTTCAAATTATAGAATATATCTAATTTATAGTATTCGTGGAACTCAAACTAGCACCATTGTATATGGTTGTAGTCTCTCTATGTGAAGTAATACCAAACACATTGATGGTCTTGGAAAAAAAAAAATCCACAAGGAGATATTCCCTCTAAATCCTTAGGAAAATACTACCACTACCATATATATTTCAGGTGGAACATAATTATTCTCATTAAGTTTCAACTACCTCGGACTATATATAATACACTATGTACTCAATGCCATACTCTTATACTATCATCCTAGGATCACTCATCAACATTAGACTAAACTCATCAAATAATATCTATGACTACTCAGTCCAGTTAAATGGGATCCCTTTTCGAGAAGTTTTTTTCAATGGGCTACAAAATTAGATAATCCTACTACTAACCTCTAATAGTACCTTTTATTTCCAAGAAAACTATTCACCTCTGACATGATCTTGAGTGGATCCCCAGAGACCAATATATTAATCATCGTTGCGTCCATTACATAAACATGTCTAGATTTGACATTCCCCAAAAACTGATCAAAATTAATCAATAATTAGAAAATCTAGTGCTTCCAATAATGCTTATTATCTTGAATAAAATATAGAAATATTATAATGTGATCAAAATTATCCTCCTCTGATGTAGACTAGATGAGTAAGTTGTTGATGAAAATGATCAAAATCATGTCAATGTTCATATAGTATATTAGGACCATCAAATACTTAAACATGGTGGGGATGTTTTTCATAATAAAATGAAGCACTACGAACTCATTATGCCCATATAGACATCGGATTTCTTTCTTCGGAATATCTAACTCATGGACCTTCATCAAGTGGTAGTCAAATTTGAGATCAATATTTTAGAGTCAACTCATTTTTTGTTAGTAATCAGCTCTTTCATCAATCACATTAAATGGGTAATTGTTCTTTATCATGTCAAACTCAATGGGACAAATATCCAGAAAATGTAGTAATATAATGTCCACTTTTTCACAAAAAAAACTAGAGCTATCTAGGGGGACACACTAGGTCAGACGAAACCCATCACTCAATGATATCACTCAAAATGTAATCCAAATTTTTATATTTCATGCTACACCAAGTCATACACTATAAAAATTAATGTTGATGGGATTGTACAGACATCTTACAAAACAAACTCATCCTTCATTGCTCTCACCCACAAAGGGGAATATCATCCCAACAGTGTGTAGGCTTCTAACTCTTTTGCATCGACAATAAATTAAGGATCTTTCAATGGATAACAAATACATAAAAAACATTATGTTATATGTTTCTATTATAACATCTAAAATTTCAAACATGATCCTTTCTCTAGTAAACAACATCTCACACAACTGAAAGAAAAAACATACAAAAGTAGTGTTCTTTATTGGAATCTAAATTTGAATCTGTTAGGTTCGATCCACAACTAGGACCTACCTCAGTCATGACATAGTTTTTTTGATCTAGGAATAAAAATAACTTGTGTGTACTAATAATAACCAAAGATTATAATAGACACATATCATAAATCTAATCATCTTGTGCACCACGTTGTCATAAGAATCTAAAACCTACATCGGCCTGTGTCCCTGGTTGCTAGCTCCCAAAGCCTGAATTAGGCCAACTAGTGGTGGTGAAACAAGGATTCCATACAATCATAAACCAAACATAACATCTCCTACTCCTCATCTAGTTCCACATCCATAGGTTCAAACTTTCCTTTGAATTGGATAACCATGATCAAGGTGATAACTCTACATTTGTAGTTCGTTAGATACATATATTCACTCCATCACATTCCTAGATTGTAATTACCTCATTATGTGAACTCACCCATCATTATATAATCACCATCCATCTCTAGGCTTCCCTTTCCCTTATAATATTCCATCACCACATCCCTGAGTCCGATCATAGGGAGGTCGCTTGTGTCTATATCCTATCATCAGGAATCAACTAGTTACTCTAGAAAACTCATCCATATAATTCCCATGACAAACTCTACCTACCTAGTTTACCAATCCAAAAAAAATATATTTCTCACCATAACCTTCCCCAGTACCCAGACATAGGTGGGGATACACAAGGGAACCTCACTATCATAGATCTCTCTATGGAGTTCCTTATACAATTTATTTGATCAGAAGTATCCATACCGAAATATGTCAAGGGATTACATGTTATTATTTATAAACCCATCTATGTACTCAGCTAGCAGCACCCCTCCATGTTATTGCTCTAGATTATCTTTATTCTCTTTAAAGCGCAAATCTGATTTTTAGTACTACATATAGAATATCTGATTGATGTTTGACCATGAAAATGATAAATAATTGTACATATAGGTAAAAAGTCTCCACCATCACCCAACTACTCTTTGGAATTTGTTATATTGCAGTGAAACTAACTCACATTGTCATGGTTTTATTGTGACAGTGGACACAGACCTCCATCTATCGCCAATTCTATATTGTCTATGGATCTGGAACCCTAATGAGCCTCAACAATGTGATGTTCTTGAACTTACAGAGCATGATAAGAATGCATTCATCCTCATCCATATCTACTGGGATCATAGGCTGCTCAATTGTATGAGGTGATTGTATATTCCATCATGAAGGATGAAGATTGTATGATAGACCCTGAACTGCGGCCTCTTCTCTCATTATATCATCATTATTTTCAAAAATAGTAACATGGTAATATATCATTATAGTGTCATCATAAAATTTAATAAATATGTATCATGGTCAGATAGAGAAACACACACACACATATATATATATATAAAAAATAATAATGGAGATATGACTTAAGAAGGATAGTAAAATACCAAAACCTATATTATAATTGTAGCATTGTTACCCATAACTAATTTGTCGATATTCAAATTCAGCAAGTAGTCAATAAATGTCCATGTGAATGGATACATCAGCCGCCCACAACATCACTTGATTCCATAGTTTAAGAGAAGCAGTGGAAATAGTCTCAATTTTTTCCCAAATACCTAAAAAATCTCCACATGGGGAAAAATAAACTACCATTCCAAGCATCAAATCACCTCCAATACAAATCGATCATAATATAAACCACATCAGGGATTAAGTCACCATTAATCCAAGACCACCTCTATATGATAGTTTATGAAATCTAACACTGAATTCATAAGTAATATAGGGAGGCCTTTAAAAAACTACAAATATACAAAAAAACAACAATTTTGATGAAAAAATTCATAGGAATAATACAACATGATGAAAAATACTAGGGGAACAACCATACATGTAAAACCAATAAATAGTAAAATTATACAAAAGTGTAAATAGGAATGTAATGGAGAAAATACACACCCAAAAATAATGATGTACCATCTGGAGAAAAACTGGAATGTAAAATTCTAAGAGACACCAATTACCAATCTCCAATCAACAACTACCTTACAAAGTCCAGTGTTCTACGTGACACTTGTCACGACCCATCCTCGGGACCCGTGCCGTGACTACCCCAAGCCCGCCATCCATAGGCCAGGGGATGGAAACTAGCACCAAAGGCATAAATCCTGATAAAAAGGGAACGAATTTCCATTATAAAAGAAAAAAACACCACAAAGTACGCAAACTGAAGTGAACACTAAGTAAACTGTAAAAAAAACGTGCTGAATGTACAAAGGTCAAGAAATACAAGCCCAAAAGAAAAGTACAGGTACAACTGAAAGTAAAGTAAAACTCAAGGACAATAGGTGAAAGGTGACAAGATGCTCCTGTATGGTCCTCCAGTTTCCTAACTGAAGGGTAGTTACTGATCTCCTCCTCAGCACTCCACGTCCGTCCGTCTCCTCCGGGTACTGAATCGAGGGGATATCCACCTCTGGGCACTAACTCGTCATTAGATCCTCCTCTGGGTACCGTCCAAATATTCAAGCCTCAACCACGATCAGTGATGTCTGTTTTCTGCAACCAACACAACGTAGTGCAGGTGAATCCCAGGCAGGGGTGAGTATACGATACTCAGTAGGGTCCCAAAGACCCCCAATGGTCTCCCTGAATCCACAAAGGATAAACCACAATGAAAAGATACAATCCTGAAGTATCATCCAACACTACTTAGGTATATGCCCATACATATACCTATGTCATCAAATCCAGATCTGCTCTAACTCTCGAGCTCAAGTACAATCCAGTCCACTCAGGAAAGTAAAACTTAATCCACACAGGAATGTACGACCCAATCCACACAGGAAAGCATAATCCAACCCACACAGGATATCAAGTCAATCACATCGAAGATAATGATTGAATTTCAAGGCTCAGCTCACACAGGTATCCATTTACGAAGAGGGGTGGAGATGATTAGATGTAGCCTTTGAATCATCTCCTATGCCGATCCCACGTAGGATACAAGTTTTGTAGTCCTCGCTGCCGAACCCACAAAGGATCCAAGTATAGTAGTCATCATCATCTAATCCACGGAGGATCTAGTATGGTAGTCAAACCCATGGAGGATCCCAGTACAATAGTCATCCCCGTCGAACCCACAGAGGATCCCAGTATGGTAGGCGTCCTCGTCTAACCCGCGGAGGATCCCAGTACGGTAGTCATCCTCATCGAACCCACTGAGGATCCGAGTATGGTAGTCGCCCTCATCGAACCCATGGAGGATACCGGTATGGTTGTCGTCCTCATCTAACTAATGAAGGATCATAGTATGGAAGTGATCTTCGTCGCAATCGCAGCCAGCTCTAGGGTTCCCGCACACAGCACGCTTGTTCCAGGATGATATGCTCCACGAGCCAAGGGGTCAATACATCAACTGTCACGTAGACCTGTGTTGATGTATCGCAATGTTCCATCTCGACAAAAGAACTCAACGCGACAGACGGGGCGTCAAACCGACGCCCGGTCTGAGAGTTATTGGCCTTTTCTTTCCAGGGGCCCGGTTGGTTTTTAAGTCAAAACCAACCCGACCATACTCCAACTACATCCAAACCTCGAGCTGAGTAAGACAAAATTTTCGTCTCACTAAGGGGAAACCAACAAGGTCGACGACATGTTAATTGGACGTCCAGAGCTCAATATATAAGCATTTCCGCTCCGAAGGCCCAGTTGGTTTCGTGTTCGGACCAAACCGGCCATACACAAAGTTCTCCTAAAACTTGAGTTTAATATACCGAAACGAACATCTCGATCCAAGGATCGCATGACAACTGACGATGCGTCAATCGGAGGTCTGTAGCCCAAGATATGGGTGTTTGAACAGATCTGTCCCAAAACAGGGGGTTTGGGCCCGATCATACCCGGCCCAAAACCCCTTGGGTCGGCCCGAACCGGGTCGACCCAGCCAGGTCCGAGTTTGGCCCACTAGGGTGCGGCACGGCCCGGCCGGCGCGGCCAGACCCAGCCGGCGCCGCCCCGCCCGGTGCGGGTGGTCTGGCCCGGTGTGCCCAGTCCGGCCTGACGCGGGTGCGACCCACGTGGCCAGCGTCCCGGCCGTTTGGCCGAGTGGAATGCGGAAGGGGTGCTGCCCCACCCTTGATTGAAGATATGGCCCTCGCATGGGGGGCCTGCCTCTTTTCCAGCAGGGGGTTACGACCCCCGGATTTTTCGAAACTGATTGGTCGAAATGTAATACCGATGTGCCACCGTGGGACCCTAGCGGGTCCCGCCATCCATGCACCGGCAACCGGCAGTTCCGGCTGCCCCTCCCTACACCGCCGTGGCCTTGTCCAACCAGCGCAGCGTGATGGTGTTGTGCCCCTCCGCCGCGGCCAACCTCGGTCACGACCCTTCGTGATGCTTCAGTGCGGCGAGATGGCGCCACACTCCTCCGCTATGGCCCGTCATTGGCCGCGGCTTCGTAAGGCTTTGCCGGCATGGCACGACGGCACCCCGCACTTTCACCGTGTTCATCCTCATTCCCGCGCAGTGTCGTTGCACCACGCCGCATCCGTTCCATACCACGTCGACTATCAACAACAAGGGGAGGAGGATCGGCTGTGTTTGTCCGGTCTGACCTCCTCCCGTTAATTTGATAACAGGTGGCTAAATTAACATAAAACAACTTCAACAAGGCAAGAACAAATTTAATACATTAAATTTGAACGTAAAACCCCTACCTCGAAGAAGTTGTTCATCGATGTCACGGTAGACTGCATCAAGGTAGAAGGGTGTCATTCCATCAACGTCAGGAAGGATGAAGCCGAGGGTAGTGTCAGCGTTCTTCGTTCTTCGTTGGAGGAAGAGGAAAACTATCTAGCTGCTGGGCGTCGTGCATCGCTACTATCATTTTTCCGCTTGAAGAAGCCGTATAGAACTCCTCCCCCTCGCCTCCTTTAAATAGGAGTGGTGGGTTCGTCGTTTGCATTCAAGTCATAAAAGGGGGATTTATGACATAGGGTCCCACTCAATTAATCCGCTGCGGTGTAACATTAAAAAGAGAGGAAGGATCCTCATTAATTAAACACGTTGGCATTTAATAAAGAGAGGGTGGAAGGTTCCTCAAAAACATGAGGGGTTGACATGTATTAAAGAGGGAGAGGGTGTTTAATGGGGTGGTAGAAAAATTAAGGACGTGGGGGCTCATGTGGGCCCCACCCCACTTTCTCACAACTTCCATTCCCATAACTCATAAACCACTAGTGGCGTAATAAATATATAATGGTAAAACAACTATATTTTTATTCCTCAAATTTTTAACATATAATACCGAGCAAATGAAACTCTAGAAAAAGTATTCCTAAGCGATTACCAGCACTTCGGTTTCATCGGTGCCCTCTAATTTCAATTCAGAGAACTGAATAAAAAGTTATAAAACCCGCTCATTCGTTCACTGAAAATACCCAATCTAAACTTCATAAAATTATTCCAGGCACACAGGGCCTCAGAATCAAGCTCCATCAGAAACTGCGTACTCGTAGAGTTTAAATAAAAATTAAGAATAAAATTCCCTTGAAATTTACTGGTCATTACATTACTCCCACCTCCGGGATTTACGTCCCCATAAAGATACCTCTCAAACTAGGGAAATAAAGGAGGGTACTGAGTATGCATCTGGGCCTCCTGCTCCCACGTGCTCTCCTGAAGGTTCCCGTGCTGCCACCCGAGGCACATTAGAGGAATCGACCATCCACGTAGGACCCACTCCTGTTGATCCTTGATCTCCGCCGGGACCTCATAAAAAGTCACCACATCGTCAATGATATGGGTCGGGTCATGCATGTATCTCTTCAGCTAAGATACATGGAAGTAGCCATGCACCTGGTGCAACTGAGGTGGATTGGTCAAGCGGTAAACCACCTCGCCTACCTTGTTGATGACCTAGAAGGGTCCGATGAAGCACGGAGATAAATTGATGCCTCGGCCAAATCTTTGTAATCCATGTCGAGGTGAGAACCCTAAGAAAACGTGGTAACCATCCTCGAACTCTAGTGGTATCCACCTCCTGTCAGCATAAGACTTCTGTCGGCACTGAGCTGTCCTCATCTGCTCCTGGATGACCTTAACCTTCTTTGGTCCGATAGAGCTGCAAAGATTTCTTCTTTTCCGATAAGAGAAATCCAGTCTCATCCCTTGGATGAACCACGTTATTTCCCTAATACAAGTATTCCTGACATGGATGATACTAATCCACACCAAGGATGACGTCGTAAGGACTCGATGCTACTATCAAGAGATCCAACCATTACTCTCACCTCCAAGGGTTGAGTCACACTATCAGCATCAGTGGGTGGTCCATGGGTCTCCACCAGTAGGTATCTCAAATGAGATGGTCAAGTAAACAGTTTTAAACCAGAACCTCTTAGTATCAACTATATAAAAAGGGCAGGGAAGAAAACGCCACAAGAACATGTGTCTTTTATTACTGCATCTCATGGTACAAAGACACAAAACATCCATAAACACAACATCAACAAGGCCTTAAGCCACATGAACAAAAGTCTCTAGGACCAGAGTTAGTCCTGCTCCTGTCCATCATCTCCCAGAGCTCCATGGTCATAAGCCTTAGTTTCCTGAAGGTGAGCTCTCCCCTGTCCACCCGTTCCCTGCGGTCGGGGTGGTATTCCAAGTGGTGGTGGCGGTAGGGCCTCAAAGCGTCGGCCACCACCAGCTGCTCGGCCAGCTCCTCTGCCTCCTCCGCCTACTCCCTGTGGACCGCCATGGTCAAACCACTGCCTGGGATGTCCCACTACCACCTATTACTCATCTGCAGGATGATTCGGGCAGTCTCGAGCCATGTGACCCTGTCCGCTGCATGCATAGCACTGCCTGCTCCTCGTGTGGCTCGCTCTCCTTCATGTGACCCATACAAACGAATCTTCATCTTTAGATTGCTCATCTGATGGTCTGTCCCACTTGGACCTCTACATCATCGGTCTACTGCCAACTGCAGAAGACTCTGCTATGGGTCACCCTACGGAGGGTCCCGCCACTGGTGACTGCTCGAAGAGAAAACTCTCCTCTAGAAGGCCTGTATCCGACACCCCTACCTGCGTCAGAATGTTGAGGGAGAACATAGAAGCCATGTTCTCATGCCTCAGTCCCTTCTCAAAGGTCCTGGACCTAAAGAATGGTTCCCATACCATATCCATAGAGTATCACGAGAGATCAGTAAACCTCGTAGAGTACTGGGCCATAGGCATGCTACCCTGCCGCATCTGTAGTAACTACTGAATGTGCACCGCCCATAGGGTGGCTGGGACAAACTCCGAGAGGAATATGCTCTAAAAGTATATCCAAAGAAGTGATGCCTCATCGTGCACCTGGAGAATCAGGCTCCACCATATTCCTGCTGTAGCGTGTAGGAGAATCGCTGCAAGGACCACCATGAGGTCAGCTAGTGTCCCCACTAACTTGAAAACTTGAACAATAGCCTCCAGCCAATCCTCGGCTGCCTGAGGGTCCATCTCCCCACGGAACCTGGGAGGTCTCTGATGCTAAAACTCATGCAGTGCAATAAGGAGACGTTCACTCTTAGTGGCTGGGGATGGTGGCATCAGTGGCTCGGCGGGTATAGGTACCACCGGTGCCACCGCTGTAATAGGGCCCTGAACCGAGGCATCGTCGCTCGGTGCACTGTCGTCTCACACAAATCTCGGAACCCTAGATGGCTGTCGTCATGGGTCCATCTTGAAAAGAAACAGGTGCGCCACAGTCAAAATAGTATACCTGGTTTGCTGACACAAAGTAATCAAAAAGAAAACTTTTGAAACACACGTGCAATCAGTGTTTTCATGCACTGAGTCAGAAATCAGAAGTCAGGGTCCTGGTGTACGGATATGTTGGCCACTGCACCAACACTGGACTCCTGAGACTGATAACCACATTCAATACCCTTAACACTATTTCTTCACATAGAAGAATGATCAGAGTCCTAACTTCTGCGGTAGAACCGAACTCCTCTGATACCAATTTGTTACGAACCATCCTTGGGACCCATTCCATGACTACCCCAAGCCCGCCTTCCATAGGCCAGGTGCTGGCGACTAGCACCAAAGGCGTAAATCCCGATAAAAAGGGAAGGCGTTGCCTTTATAAAAGAATAAAAACACCCCATAGTACACAAACTGAAGTGAACACTAAGTAAACTGTAAAACGAACGTGCTAAAAGTACAAGGGGCCCTAAATACAAGCCCAAAAGAAAAGTACCGCTACAACTAAAATTAAAGTACACCTCAAGGACAACAGGTGAAAGGTGACATGCTGCTCTTGGATCGTCCTCAGCCTTCCTACCTGAAGGGTAGGTACAATTCTCTTTCTCAGCACTCCACGTCCATCTGTCTCCTTTGGGTACCGACTCGACCTAATATCCACCTCCGGGCACCGACTCGTCATGAGATCTTCCTCCAGCTACCAGCCAGCTCTACAAGCCTCAACCACAATTAGTGATGTCCTTCGTCTGCAGCCAACACAACGTAGTGCGGGCGAAGCCCATGCAGGGGTGAGTATATGATACTCGGTAGGGAGCCCGAGACCCCAGAAGGTCTTCCTGAATCCACAAAGGATAAACCAAAAAGAAAAGATACAATCACGAAGTATCATCCAAAACTACTTAGGTATATGACCATACATATACCTAACTCATCAAATCCAGATCAACTCCAACTCTCGAGCTCAAGTACAATCCAGTCAACTCATGAAAGTAAAACATAATCCACACAGGAATGTACGAAAAAATCAACACAGTAAATCATAATCCAATCCACAAAGGATATCAATTCAATCAAATCGAAGATAATGATTGAAAGTCAAGACTCATCTCAAACAGGTATCCATTTACGTAGAGGGGTGGAGATGATTAGATGTCGCCTATGAATCATCTCCACTGCCGAACCCACATAGGATCCATGTTTAGTATTCCTCACTGCCGAACCCACAGAGGATCCATGTATAGTAGTCATCGTCATCGAATCCACGATTGATCTATCACGGTAGTCGAACCACGGAGGATCCCAGTACAATAGTCGTCCTCGTCGAACCCACGGAGGATCCGAGTACGGTAGTCATCCTCATCAAACCCACGGAGGATCCCAGTACGGTAGTCATCCTCGTCAAACCCACGAAGGATCCTAGAATGTTAGTCGTCCTCGTCAAACCCCCAGAAGATCCTAGTATGATAGTCGTCCTCGTTGAACCCACAAAGGATCATAGTACGGAAGTCATCTTCATTGCAGTATAGCTAGCTCTAGGGTTCCCGCACACAACACGCTCATTCCGGGAGGATCTGCTCCACGAGCCAAGTGGTCGATACATAAACTGTCACATAGACCTGAGTTGATGTATCGCAATGTTCCGTCTCGACAAAGGAACTCAACGCGAAAGACTGTGCGCCAATCTGACGCCCGGTCTGAGAGTTAAAAGCTTTTTCGTTCAAGGGGCCCGGTTGATTTTTATGTCAAAACCAACCCGAACGTACTCCAAATGAGTCCAAACATCAAGAAGAGTAATCCAAAAGGTCTTTCTCACTAATAGGAAACCAAAAAGGTCGACGGCACGTCAATCAGACGTCCGGAGCTCAAGATATACGGGTTTCCGCTCCGAAGGCCCGGTTAGTTTCGTGTTCGAACCAACCCGGACATACCCAAAGTTCTCCAAAACCTTGAGTGTAATATACCAAAACGACCGTCTCGATCCAAGGATCACATCACAACTAACGATGAGTCAATTAGAGGTCCATAGACCATGTTATGTGAATTTGAATTGATCTATCCGAAAACAGGGTGTTTGGGCCTGGTCAGACCCAGCCCAAGACCCCTTGGGTCGGCCCGAACTGGGTCGACCAATCCTCGGTCCGGGTCCCGCCCACTAGGGAGCGGCCCGGCCCGGCCAGCACGGCCTAGCCCGACGTAGGGGATCGGCCTAGTGCGGGCGGCCCGGCCCGACGTGAGCATTCTGGCCCAACGCAGCCGGTCCGGCATGACGCGAGCACATGTAGCGTGGCCAGCGGCTCGGCCGTTCGGCTGAGCGGAATACGGAGTGGGTGCTACCCCTCCATTGATTTAAGAAATGGCCCCTGCAAGGGGGCACTGCCTCTTTGCCAACCGGGGGTTATGACCCCCGGATTTTTCGAAACCGGCCGGCCGGTGTGCCACCGCTGGACCCTCGTGGGTCCTTCCTTCCATGCATTGGTGGCCGGCGGTTCCGGTCGCCCCTCCCTGCACTACCGCGGCCTTGTCCGACTGGCACGGTGCGACGGCACCACACCCCTCTGCTATGGCCCGCCCCATCCATGACCTTCCGTGATGCTCCGGTGCGGCGCAATGGCGCCGCGCTCCACAGCCGCAACCCGTCCTTGGCCGCGGATTCATAAGGCTTCACCGGTGCGGTGCGCCGGCTCCCCACACTTTCGCTGTGTTCATCCTCATTCCCGCGCGGTGCCATTGCTCCGTGCTGCCTCTATTCCAAACCACGTTGATGATCAATAACAAGGGGAGAAGGATCGACCATGTTTGTGGAATCGGTGTTCTTCATTCTTCGTTGGAGGAAGAGGAAAACTCTCTATGTGATGGGCGCCGAGCCTCGCTGCTTGTGTTCCACCGCTTGAAGAAGCCGTCCAGAACTCCTCCCCTTGGCCTCCTTTAAATAGGAGTGTTGGGTTTATCGTTGGCAAACAAGTCATAAAAGGGGGATTTATGACATAGGGCCCCACTCAATTAATCCACTGCGGTGGAACATTAAAAATAGAGGAAAGATCCTCATTAATTAAACATGTTGGCATTTAATTAAAGAGAGGGAGGAAGGTTCCCCATAAACTTGAGGGGTTGACATGTATAAAAGAGGGAGATGGTGTTTAATGGGTTGTTAGGAAAATTAAAGAGGTGGGGGATCATGTGGGCCCCACCCAACTTTCTCACAACTTCCTTTACCATAACTCATAAACCACTAGTGGCGTAATGAAAATATAATTGTAAAACAACTATATTTTTATTCCCCACATTTTTAACATATCATCCCGAGAAAAAACAAGTCCAGAAAAAGTATTCCTAAGCGATTATCAGCACTGCGGTTTCATCGGTGCCCTCAGATTTCAATTCCGAGAACCAGATCTAAAGATAGAAAACCAGCTCATTCACTCACTGAACGTACCCGAGATAAACTTCGGAAAATTATTCTGAGCACACCGGTCCTTGGAATCAGGCACTGTCAGAAGCTGCGTACTCGTATAATTCCAAAGAATATTAAGAAAAATATTTCCTTGAAATTTACAGATCTTTAAAACCCTAACCTCCATTTTTGACATCAGTGACATGTCCATCTTCATTATAAGACATGACATGTGTGAAAAAATATTATGCACGGGTGAATATATACATACCCCGTAGGAAACCACGATCGATAACAGGGGAGATATTTGAGAAAAAATATGAAAACATTGAAATTAAATATTCAAAAGGATGTAAGATGTAGTGATAGGGAATATATCAAACCAAACCAATAGGGTTTGAAAACACATAGATCCAAAATAGGGTCAATACAATGTGTATATGAACTACACATTGAGCCTCTCCCACATGTTGAAGGATTGTAAAATCATCCATCAATGAGGATATAAACAAATAAAGAACATAATATACCAAACACGTCTTTGGATCCCATGATAGTAGAGTAATTGATATAGATGTGTATATATATATATTTGATCATTAATAATAATAAATAATAAGATATTAATCAGATCTACCAAAATCTGATGAGACCACGAAGAAGTGTAACCAATAGTTCCTAAAAAACATCAATGATTCACAATGTTTCATGACTCTTCCTAGAAGTAACTATGTAAACCACCACACCTAGACACATGGACACACAACTGGGGGAAAAAAATCCATATAGATGACATGTGTCCATTTGTTACATAGGGATCCACTATGGTGTGAATAAGACTTACTAACAAATATGTATCGATGGTTTCACTCTATATGTACCTATATAGGACCCACACACTGATGTTTACCATGGGTTCCACTTGATAAGTATCCCTAGAGAACCCACACCCAAGCTGATGGAGTCATTCACTCTAGTGTCTTGATCACCCACACCCAATAAGAAAGGGGGTTCCACTCAACATGTATCCTCTCATGGTGACGGGGGAGTTAAACTCTAGTCCCACAAGGACCCATGCACTATATGATATGTAGTCTACTCATCATGTATATATAGAGGGTCTGTGCCCAAGCTTATGGGGTGCAATGACCCAAATTTTTATTAATGGAAATTAATTTTGATCTAATTAACTTTCTTATTATGTAAGATAGATTTATAAAAAATATTCACTTATTTGGTTTTATTTTTTTGGATTTTAGAATACTATTTAGAACTGTTCCCATTGCTAATGTACCCGTTGAAAATTAATCACATGATTAGTATATATATAGGGCATTAAAAACAACTAATTTTCTATGAAAAATTATGTGATGACCTAATCCAATAAAATATCTTCATACGAAGTCCATTTTTCAGAGCTCGAAATGTAATTGTTTTCACTGGGATTCACTCATAACCATGCCCAAGATGATCTTGAACATGTTAATCTTGAACTAAACCTCTTACGTGAGATGTTTAATTTAATAGAAATTACCACCTGGGCGATGTTATTTGAGCCACCCCAAAAGTTTATCACCATCGCACACCTTAACCTTTGGTCTTAAGAATGTGTTATAAGGTGATTTTTAACAAGACCCTATCACCATGATTGAATTATTATTATTTTTTAATTAATATAACTTTATTTTATGGTTACTTATTAAATGGGTCTTAAAGCAAATATAGTAATTTTAGTCAATATTCCATTAAGAAATCTATTCTGATAAAGTAATGGATTTTTTAATTGAATAATATTTTAATAATATTTTGTTACTAAATTTAATTTTATTAAATATAGAAGATCATATAATTTTTATGTATATAATTGTAATTTTTATTATGGTTTTAAATCTATTTTTGTCAAAACCCATGATTTTTCTTTAATTGTAGGTTTTTATTTTGAAATTAAAAAATTAACATATTTATAAAGTTATTTAGGTAAAATGAATATTAATTTTGGATTTAGGACGTCGAAGTTATCTTAATGTTTATTAGTAATAATTTTATGAGACTATCAAATTTTTGGTTAAAAATAAAATACCATTAAATATATACTGTTTTTTATTAAATCATAATGACCCAATAGTGAATTATTATAATACTATAAACGTATTTTTTGAAAAATATATTTTTTATCATAAAAATAATGTGATTATATATAATTTTGAATAATTTAGTGGTGTCGTAGTGGACCCTCTATGAATTATAAAACATTATTACTTTATAAAAAGATTTCCTTGATAAGGTGACTCACCTCTACATAAGCAAGACAAATATTTTAATAATTTCTAAAATTTTCCTTATAAAATTATGTTTTCCAAAATCCTTTTGAAAAAACCCTTGGAAAAAATCATGGGTAGGTTTGTGGTTAGGATTAGTTCAATGTGTAGTATCAAAAAACTAAATAATAAATAATTCCCTATCTTTTTCTATATAAACCCACCCAATATCCCACTTTTTCTAACACCCCAAGCTTCCTCGGTATGCTTCCCATTAAATAATACAGTAGCGTGTGTGGTACACAACTTCGAGTTCTGACACACACCACAACCAAATAAAATAGCCGTTATGAATAGTAATACAAAATTTTTGAAACTTTATAAATTTTATCTTTCACAATGGAAATCATTTTTGGATTGGGAAAATTGAAATTAGCTTAGGGTGAATTTTTTGTATTTTTCTAAAAACATTCAATTTTTGATGAATAGTGAAAAAACACTCAGTTATAGTTTAGAACTGACTTTTTCATTAAATAATTATTTATTTGATTTAAATTTAATTTAGGTCAAAATAGAAAAATAATACCTATATAAGTTCAATGAAATTAATTGGAGTTAGTTTAGAATAATTTTAGATATATAAAAATTTTATTGAAATTTTCACCGTCTTTTACCGACCTCCTAGGAGAATTTCCAAATTCACATAAAACATAATTTTACCGCTTCTGTGAGTGGAATTTTAAAAATCCGAGAGATACAGTTATTATCAAGGAGTTAAATGTGGTTCAATAATATAAAAATATTTTTAGGGGAATAGTGACTTTTTACTTTTATTTACGACTGTTAAAAGGAAATAGGGTAATTAAAGGTAAAAATGATATTAATATTACCCTAACACATGTCCTAATTCTATTGGACAAGTGTATCTCGAGAAAAAATAACCTTAGGAATAAAATATTATCATTTAGGTCCACATGGATACGATTAGGGCATTTATTATTATTAAATTCAAAGAAGAGTTAAAATAGTTAAAATCAATGTTTAATTACTAAATAATTTTTAATATAGAGTTATACATAAAATAAATTCGATTGAAAATATTAATTAGAAATATAAATATATTTCCTACGTAATGGTATTTTATTTATAAATTTTAGACATTATATAATTTAATTTATTTAGATATAATGGTGATGCAGTAATTACCTAATTAATGAAATATTAAAATAATTGATATTATAAATATCCAAATAAATGTAATTTGAGACTTTTTATGAATTACACAATTTTATTGGATAATATGAAATGTTAGTATTGATTTAATTATGTTTTTAGAAGTAATCATGTTGTTATAATTTTTTGAAAAATCAAATAACAAATAGTGTCAAAATTGACATTAAAGAGTTTTTTTAAAAAAATATTATATTATTAATTGATATTCAATTCCTAAAAATCTAAGGTTCGGCCGAGAGACTTATATAATTATAGTTGTATCATTAATGGAACACTTGGGGGCCTCTTGGATGTATATTGTATGTTTATTAACTATATAATATAAAAATACAAAGAGACATGGTAAATGTCAATCTATTTAACTATGAGTTAAATATAAATGATAAGGTTAATATAGTGACCCAAAAATGTCTAAAATCTACTTGTTGAAAGGATTTCGACCCATACCCACCTTAAATTTTAAATTATACGCTTTGGAGCCACAATACACTGAATATGAATTTATTATAAAATAATATTTCTAGTTTTTCCAAATGTGCTTCTCACCCCTCTTATAAAAGGGAACTCACCCTTCTCACTAATTCCCACATTCAAAGCCTTTTGGATCGGACAACCCCTGACCAAATACTCTCTAAACATTTCTCTCTTCAACCTAGAGGCCTTAGTTTGATCAGAAATCCAACATAAAGAGCCATTTTGATCAAATCAAAAGAAAGAACCCGAAGAAGAGGTAATGTTTTCACCACCCTCTTTCAAGTTCCTTTCTTTTTCTACTTATTCATTATTTGTTATTTCTATTCTATAATAATAACTATAGTATATTCTATATACTGGGATGTTATTATAAATATGGTAAAACCATATTCATTATTCTTTCCATCCTTTGAATGACATGTCACCATACGTGTGTACGTACAGCTTACTGTCTCCACGTCGTGGTGTAATTGTTATTCAACAAATTATTATTAAGATGGGTATAATAATGATGTGTAATTCATGTAAATAATAAATATAACATGATAATGATTCTTTATATATGATATAACATCCAATTATATATTATTTTAATATCAAAATAATGATATTGTCACTCGTGCGTACGTACGGACTACCGTCTCCACGAACGTGATGCGATTCATTCCCCATCGTATCCCTTCAAGACTAATTATCATTTGATGATTAAAAGTAATGTTTAAGAACATTATATCATTCTGGATATGAATAAGATACTACCAATCCGTAACAAACATGACTTATGTAACAAAACATATAAAATAAAACGAGTAAGTTAACACCTGAAATGACGATAATACTAAAATATTATTAACAAAGCATTAATAGAAGATCATATATGATATCATAATTATGTATATGGTTCTTGTATAACTTAATAACAATGTTTTAACTATTATACATGTGGTTAACATACCATCCACTAAGGAAAAGTACAAGGTAAGGGTTTATTTCACAATCTCTTCATTATCTGAGGTTGTTTATACGTTATTATCTACTAGGTCCTTTTTATCATCCACATCCCTGTTTCTTAAAAATGTATTTCAAATCATTCTTACTATTTTACAGACTATGGGTTAAAGTCATTTATACCATTTTTACTTATTATTATATTTTCATAAAGTAATTTTTCTGTCGTTTTCCAAACAAGTCCCTTTTTCACCTTTTTGACAAAATTATGGTAAGAATGTCTTTTTTAACTTATACAGTGGGTGCGACTATTTTCCTCCATTATAAAATTGTCGAAACTTCCCTTAGAAGAATATAAGAATACTTTCAATGTGAATGTTTTATTTAATAACTATGTGACTATCAAATGATTAAATAACGAGATATTTCTCTCAAATAGTTTTGATGTCATCTATGTCAACATCCTTTGATAGATTTTATGCTTTTTTAATGAGATTTATTATGATAAAAAACTCCCATATTGTATTTAAGGTTTTGTGATATTTTTGACTGTGGATGTGTTATTTTTATACCATTCATGGTTTATGGATAAAGTATTGACATTTCATTTGCTAGTTTTAATACAAATGTTTATGTTTTTTTTAAACTTGTTCATATGAGGAATGCATTGGACTTAATCAGTGACGTGTGGAGCCCTATATAGGTCCTCAATGCATAAGTATGTATCATGAGAAAAACTAGGGTTTTGAAACAAGGAATTGACATAATCTTATTTGTGGTAATTGAACAATACCTTGACTATGTTGTTATGATAGTCTGGAATTATGAATTTCTTCATTATGAAAGTGGTTATTGATATTACATGGGATTATTTGACTTGTATAATATAAATGTGAATAGATAAATGGAATTATTTCATTTTATTTATTCCATATTATACTGAATTTCAAGTTTAAAAGGATTTTGTTTTAGTTATAAATTGCCTTAAAATGTTTATGCTTATTTATGAAAATTTGCGCTATATTGTTATCGTTACATGGAATTTTAGCTCACCCATTTCAATGTTTTATTTTTCACAGGATGTGAAGAAGTATTTTATGAATGACATGGAGGGATAGTATGAGGGGATATGAGTGTGGACTGTGGAGACTATGTTGTTGTAGTTTTCACTTTATGCTGTAATGTAAACTTTATGAATGTATCTAGTGATTCCATAGCTACAAAACTAATCGGCCATTCGAGACATGATCTTTAATGATCATGCCAATGTTATGTAATAATGCACTAACACTGGGTAACTGGGGTCTGGGAAATATAGTTGGTATCAGAGGAAGTTTAGTACAAACATTGGATGCTATATTTAGATAAACTCTGATTAGAGCACATAGAACTAAGATGGAATTTGAGGATTAGTATAGAAGAACATCATATAATTTTGGTATTGTAGAGATTTTGTGAGTTTTCTGAGCAATAAATCCATGTTTGGATACAAGAAGGTAGAGGTGGCTCTGGAACATATATACCTAGGGGTAAAACCCGAAAACACAGCTTTCTGCTAGACTCGAATGAGACCGTGTGCACGACAATGGGCCTTACTACACTCTTGGTTACGACACTCCCGGTGGATATGCTTAGGATAAATATAATTTTCATTACAAAACATTATGAAGGTTTTATGAGTATATAATTCCACAAAGAAAACATTTTTATGATTATGGATTATATCCATAAATATTTTAATTTATATTAAGTGTTTTACAAGTATGGAATTATGTATTTTGATTCATAAACTGATCTTGTTTATGCCATTGTTTTGAAATGGTTCCTAGTGGAAGAAATGGAAACCGTATCAATGCACGCACTCCATGTAGGTATTTCCCTCATGATCAATATAATTATAGTGGAGCTGGTGATATAACTGGTGTTGATAAGCTAATCACCGTACTGGGACAAATCACTCAGGTTATGAGTAAGAACCTTACCCGTATGGAGAACACTGATCCGCAAAGTGGAGGATAACTTTTAGATCACATCATGAGGCAACAAACACAAAAATTCAATCGGAGTACAAATCCATTGGTAGTTGAGCAATGGATAAGTTTCCTAGAGAAAATATTTCAGGCATTGGGGAGTAGTGAAAGGGAAAAAGTTATCATGGCAGTTTACCACCTCACTGGAGATGTTGATCAATGGTGGTCATTGATTCAAAACACAAAGGAAGATGATAAAGTATCAAATATGGAATAGAGGGAGTTCCAGTAGCTTTTCATAGAAAATACTTTCCTCGTGACCATCAAGTAGATATAGAAAGGCAATTTTTGAGTTTGAGACAAAAGGAGGATGAGAATGTCACAAAGCATGAGGCTAGCTTTACAAGGATAACAAGGTATGCTGGAGATTATATTCATAACCCACGAAGTAAGAGTGATCGTTTATTTTATGGGATAAAACCATTTCTTCATCGAGAAATAGTGTCACAATCCGTCTCATCGTACGAAGATATTGTCTTATGCGATATCAAGACAGAAATTGAATTTTCTAAGTCTTACATGTTAGATGAAAATAAAGAGAAGAAGAGATCTTCTGATCACTATGGTAATTGAAATAAGGGGAAGAAAAGAAAATTTTGAATATCCATCTTATAGTAAATGTGGGAAGAAACACCCCGGTACTTTCTTAAAGGGAATGGGAGTTTGCTACAAGTGTGGTGAAAAAGGCCACCAAGCTCGTGATTGCAAGGGGAAGAAATAAGCTACTGATGTTCAATGATACCATAGTAGGGAGATGGGACATTATTCAAATGAATTTCCTAAGCGTCAGGGGAAATTACCTCAGAAAAGGCCAAGGGATCAAGGCCAAGCTAATGATGTCACTACTGCTGAAGTAGAATCTCCGAAAGACATGGTGGTAGGTAATTTAATGGTTCCCTAAAGTTTAGCAAATTCATTATTTGATTTTGGATCATTGAATTGTTACATATCTTCCTAGTTTTATAAGAAAATTAAATACTTCCAATTTTATTTAACAAGGGATTTGTCAGTTAAAACTCCTAAGGGAAGTATCATTACGACAATGTTTTGTGAATCAGTCCCCATTAGAGCACATGCATGTTCTTTATCTGCTTATCTCATCGTCAAACCTATTATTTAATTTGATATAATCCTCAGTATGGATTGGATTTCAGACCATGATGTCAATATTTATGTAAGAAGAAAGTGGTTACAATTTTTTATGATGATGATAAAGAACACCTTATCTTTAGAGAAGAATCGTCACCACCTGATTCATACCCAGATCCACCACTAGTAGCTCAACAAAATTCAATTATTGGGGAGGAAGAGAATGAAATAACTATGTGTAAGTAAAGGAATGTTCAAATAGAGGATGTACCAACATTGAGAGAATATGTTCATGTTTTTCCATAAGATTTACCTGGAAATCCTCCAGAACGAGAAGTTGAGTTTTCCATTGATTTAATTCATAGTTTAAGTCCTATATCGAAGACCCCTTATAGAATGGCCACTGTGGAATTAGTTGAACTAAAGAAACAACTAGAGAAATTGACTAATAAGGGATTTATTCACCCTAGTTTTTATTCATGGGGAGCCCCTGTCCTTTTTGTTAAAATGAATGATTCATCTATGAGGTTATGTATCGACTACTGGGAGATCAATGCAGTAACAATATAGAACAAGTACCCCTACGACGCATTGATGATGTATTTGAACAACTGCATGGAGCTAAATAATTTTCTATGATTGACCTTCAATCTGGATACCATCATTTGTGTGTGATGAAGGAAGACATTCCATAGACAGCGTCTCGAACCAGGTATGGGCGATACAAGTTTAGAGTAATGCCTTTTTGGATGACTAATGCACCCTCTGTATTCATGGATCTAATGAATAGAGTTTTCAAAGAATATCTCGATTATTTTGTGGTGGTATTAATTGATGATATCGTGGTATACTCCAAAATCTACGAAGATCATGAAAATCACTTGCGCATTATACTAAAGACTCTAAGAAGACATGAATTATCTGGGAAGTTCAGAAAATGTGAATTCTGGCTTCAAGAAATTTCTTATCGTGGCCATATTGTCTCTAAAGTTAGAATCTATGTTGATCCTTCTAAGACCAAGTCAATCCAATAATGGCCTGCACTGATGAATATAACTTAGGTATGTAGTTTTATTGGTTTAGCAGGTTATTATCGATGTTTTGTCGAGAATTTTCCCTGTTTGGCTATCCCATTAACGAAGCTCACACGTAAAAGGGTTAAATTTGTTTGGAAAAAAGAGTGTGAAGATTGTTTTGAAGAACCGAAGAGAAGATAAGTCAATACTTCTATATTGACTCTACCATCAGGGAATGATGTGTTTGTTATTTATAGTTATGCTTCAAAGAACATACTTGGTTGTGTCCTTATGCAGAATGATAGTGTTATTGCCTATGCATCGTGATAACTGAAAATTCATGAGAAAAACTATCCTACTCATGATCTTGAGTTAGCTTCTGTAATCTTTTCTTTGAAGATATGGAGACACTATCTCTAGGGTGAATAATGTGAGATTTATTCTAATCACATGATTTTGATATATATTTTCTCATAGAAATATCTCAACATGAGGTAAAGGATAGGGCTTGAATTACTCATCGATTATGATTTCATGATACACTACCACCCAGGGAAGGAAAATAAGGTGGCAGATGCTTTTAGTAGAAAGGATCATGGAGTTTTGAACATGATGTGAATTGAAAGGGATCCTATTATCATGTATCTAGGGAAGATGGATATGGAAATTACCATGGATGGTGAAACATTGATACTTTTCAAATGGTTTCCAAACCATCTTTATTAGAAAGGATAAAGAGCTATGAGACCGATGATAAATAATTTCAAAAGAAGATTAAATCTGTGAATGATGGGAGATTGAGTGACTTTGTGTACGAAGATGGAATTTTGAAATTTGGGAAGAGACTTCGTGTTCCTGATATACATGATCTAAAAAGGGAATTGTTGGATGATGATCACAGTTCCAATTTATCTATTCCCACTGGGAGCACCATAATATATAGAGATTTGAAAGAACATTTTGGGTGGGACAACATGAAGAGGTATATTGTTGATTTTGTGTCAAGATTTATGGTTTGTCAACAAGTGAAAGCAGGAAGGCAACAGCCTGGTGGAGTCATGAAACATCTTCCCATACCTGAGTGCAAATGGGATAATATCACTATAGACTTTTCCATGGGACTACCATATAATCCTAGAAGGAAAGATGCAATATGGGTCATTGTTGATCGTATAACCATGTAAGAAAATTTTCTTACTATAAGGGAAGATTTTCCACTTGAACATCTAGTTAGGATATATATTAATGATGTTGAGAGACTTCATGGAGTACCGCTATCGACTGTTTCTGATCGTGATCCACCTTTTACTTCATGATTATGGAAGAGTCTTCAGAAGGCATTAGATATTGAACATTGTTTGAGCACTGCCTACCACCCTAAATCAGATGGACAATCAGAACTAACTATTTAAACCTTAACAGACATGTTGAGATCTTTCTCACATGACTTTAAGGGTATGTGAGAATAATATTTTCCTCTGGTAGAATTTTCCTATAACAATAGCTTCCATTCGAGTATTTCGATGGCACCATATGAAGCATTACATGGAAAGAGATGTCGCACAACAACATGTTGGGATGATGTTGGTGAAAGAAAACTCGTAGGCCTAGAACTGGTGGTGGAAATGAGGGAAAAGGTGAAGGTAATCCAAAACCACATCAAAGCAGCTCATAGTAGGCAGAGGATCTATGCTGACAATCGAATGAAAGTTTTGGAATTTCAGGTAGGAGATCATGTTTTTTTGAAGTTCTCCCCATGGAAGGGAGTTATACATTTTAGTAAGAAAGGTTAATTGAGTCCTAGTTATATAGGACCTTTCGAAATTCTAGAATGAATTGGGCCTATAGCTTACCATTTGGCAGTGCTTCCAAGTCTCCCAAAGTTCACGATGTGTTCCACGTATCACTGTTGAGAAAATACATGCCTGACCAAACACATGTACTTACTTACGAGGAATTAGAATAGGAACCTGATCTGTCTTATTGCGAAGACCCCGTCAGGATTCATGATACTAGAAGCATGTTCTGAGAATCCGGAAGACTCGTTTGGTAAAAGTTCTTGGGGAAACCATAAGATGGAAGACGCAACGTGGGAACCTGAGGAACTTATGATGAAGAACCACCAACATTTATCATGCGGGATTATTCTAGAAATTTTGAGGACTAAATTATTTGAAATAGGAGAGAATGTAACACCCCAAGCTTTTATGGTATGCTTCCCTTTGAATAATACAGTAGCGTGTGTTGTACGCAACTTCGTGTTCTAACACACTTCACAACCAATCAAACTAGCCGTTATGAATATTAATACCCACTTTTTGAAATTTTATGAATTTTATCTTTCAAAATGGACTTCATTTTTGGATTCGGAATATCCAAATTATCTTAGGGTGAATTTTTGGTATTTTTCTGAAAACATTCAATTTATTATGAATAGTGAAAAAACACTTAGTTATAGTTTAAAACTGAATTTTTATTTAAATAATTATTTATTTTATTTAAATTTAATTAAGGTCAAAATAGATTCATAATATCTATATAAGTTCTATGTAATTAATTGGAGTTAGTTTAGAATAATTTTAGATATATCAATATTTTATTGAAATTTTCACCGACTTTTACCCAGCTTCTAGGAGAATTTGCAAATTCAAATAAAACATAATTTTACCACAAATTTGTGTGAAATTTTGAAAATCGTTGAGACACGGTTAATATCAAGGTGTAAAATGTGGTTCAATAAGATAAAAATAATTTTTGGTGAATAGTAACTTTTTTACTTTTATTTACCACAGTTAAAGGTAAATAGTGTAATTAAAGGTAAAAATGATAATAATATTAACCTAACACATGTCCTACTTCTATTAGAAAAGTTTATCTCGACCAAAATCAACATTATGAATAAAATATTATCATTTAGGTCCACCTGGATTTGATTAGGACATTTATTATTATTTAATTAAAAAAGGGTTAAAAGAGTTAAAATCAAGGTTTAATTACTAAAACATTTTTAATATAGTGTTATACATAAGTTAAATTTGATTTTAAAGATTCATTAGAAATATAAAAATATTTCCCACATAATGGTATTTTATTTATAATTTTTCAATATTAAAAAATTTAATTTATTTATGACACAATGGTGATGCAATAATTACATAGTTAATGAAATATTAAAATAATTGATATTATAAATATCCCAATAAATTTAATATGATACTTTTTATTAATTATAATAATTTTATCGGTTAATATGATATGTTACTATTTATTTAATTATTTTTTTTGAAGTAATCATGATGTTATAATTTTCACAAAAATCAAATACCAAATAGTGTTAAAATTGACATAAAACAGTTTTTAAAACAAATATTATATTATTAATTGATATTCAATTCCAAAAAATCTAAGGATCAGCCAAGAGACTTATATAATTATAGGTATATCATTAATGGACAACTTTGGGGGTCAATTAGAGGTATATAGTATGTTTATTAACTATATAATATAAAAAATTAAAGACACATGGTAAATGTCAAAATATTTAACAAAGAGTTAAATATAAATGATAAGGTAAATATAGTGACTCAAACCTGTCTAAAATCTATTGGAAGAAAGGATATAGACCCATATCCACCTTAAAAATTAAATAATACACTTTTGAGCAATTAGAAACTGGATATGAATTTATTATAAAATAATATTTCTAGGTTTTCCAAAGGTGCCCCTCACCCCTCTTATAAAAGGGCACTCCACTGTCTCACTAATTCACACATTCAAAGACTTTTGTCTCGGCCAAACCCTACCCAAATAATCTCTCAACTTCCCAAAAATAAACCTTGTGGAATTATTTTGATCATAAAGGAAACTTAATGAGCCATTTTGATCAAATCAAAAGGAAGAACCCGAAGAAGAGGTAATGTTTTCACCACCCTCTTTTATGTTACATTATTCTTCAACTTCTTCTTTATTTGTTATTTACATTCTAAAATAATAACACCACTATCTTCTATATAATTTTATTTTATTATAAATATGGTACATCCATATTCAGTATTCTATCCATCATTTGAATGACATGTCATCATACGTGAGTAAGTACGGCTTACTGTCTACACGTTGTGGTGTAATTGTTATTCAATATATTATTATTTGGATGGGTATAATAATGATGTTTAATTAATGTAAATAATAAATATAACATGATAATGATTTTTTATATATGATATAACATCTAATTATATATTATTTTAATATAAAAAGAATGATATTGTCGCTCGTGCGTACGTACGGACTATCGCTTCCACGAACGCGATGAGATTCATTCTCCATCATATCCATTCAAGAGTAATTCTCATTTGATGATTAAAATTAATGGTTAAGAACATTACATCATTCTGGATATGAATATGATACATCATATCCATAAAAAACATGACTTATATAACAAAACATATAAAAGAAAACGAGTAAGTTAACACCCAAAATGAAGATAATAATAAAATATTATTAACAAAGCATGAATAGAAGATCATATATGAAATTCTAATTATGTATATGATTATTTTATAACATAATAACAATGTTTGAACTATTGAAATGGAGGTTAACAAACCATATACTATGGAAAAGTACAAGGTAAGGGTTTATTTTACAATCCCTTCATTATCTGAGGTTGTTTATATATAATTATCTACTGGGCCTTTTTATCATCCACATCCTTATTTCTTAAAAATATATTTCAAATCATTCTTACTATTTTACAGAATATGGGTTAAAGTCATTTATACACTTGTTGAATTTTTATAATATGTTTATAAAGGAATATTCATGTCGTTTTCCAAACAAGGTCCTTTTTTACCTTTTCCACCGAATTAAGTTAAGAATCCCTTTTTTAACTTATATGGCAGGAGGTACTATTTTTCACTATTATAAAATCGTCTAAGCTTCCCTTAAAAGATTATAAGAATATTTCAATAATAAATGTTTTATTTTATAATTATGTGACATTTAAATGATTAAAAAAAGATATATTTCACTCAAATAGTTTTGATTTCATCTATGTCATCATCCTTTTATGGATTTTAAGATTATTTGAATGTGATTTATTATGATACAAAACATCCATATTGTATCAATGGTTTTGTGATATGTTTGACTGTGGATGTGTAATTTTAATACCATTCATGGTTTATGGATAAATTATTGACATTTCATATGCTAGTTTTAATATGAATATTTATGTTATGATTAAACCTATTCATTTGAGGAATGCATTGGACTTAATATGTGACGAGTGGAGCCCACTATAGCTCCTCGATGCATCGGTAGGTCTCATGAGACAAACTATTTCCTTGGCACAAGGCCTTGACAAAATCTTATTTCTAGTCTTGGCACAAGGCATTGACTATGTGGTTATGATTGTCTGGCATTATGTATTCCATCATTATGGAAGTGGTTATTGATATTACATGTGATTATTCGACTAGTAGAATATACTTGTGAATAATTAAATGGTATTATTTAGTTTTATTTCATCCATATTATGATTATGTTCAAGTTTAAAAGGATGTTTTTTAGTTATATATTGCCTTAAATTTTTATTCTTATTTATGAAAATTTCTTCTATATTGTTATCCTTACTGGGCATTTGAGCTCACCCCTTTCTATGTTTTATTTTTCCCAAGATATGAAGAAGTATTTTATGAATGACTTGCAGGGATAGTATGAGGGGATATGAGTGTGAAATATGGAGACCATGTTGTTTTAGTTTTCACTTTATGATGTAATGTAAACATTATGAATGTATCTAGTGATTCCAAGGCTACTAAACTAACTAGTCTTTCGAGACATGATCTTTTGTGATCATGCCAATGTTATGTAATAATGCACCGAATCTGGGTAATTGGGGTCAGGGTGTTAATCTTTTCCTCAATAAATACACTTGGATCATGTACCTACACTTCCCTCCTCTCCCTAAAATCATCCCAATGCACCCCAAGCTCCCATTAAGACACTCTCCCTCCCCTCTGAAGCCTTTGAGATCACACTTACAAGTAATGGATTTCTTCCATTCTCATTTTTCTCCAAATTTATTTATATTTTTATACCCCTTTAATTTCAATAAAAAATGTTGGGGTATGATTTTGAACCTCCACCATACTTTCCTATTTATTTTTGAATGATTATATTCCTCTTTATCTCTCATTAATGACTGCCTTTTTCACCTGTTATCATTCCAAAATTCCATAATGAATTTCTCTCTTCTCATTTACATTCCAAAAATTCGTTTATATTATGCATATAAATTTCATTAAATATTTTGGTACATGTATCTATATAACCCCATTATAGTCCATTTCTTGTAAATATTATTATATACCCATTTAACTCTCATAAAACATTTTTATTAATTCTCATGTCATGCTGTTATGCTACCGAAATTTCACTGCGATTCTGCAAAACAAAGTCATTGTGAAGTGAATACCATACCCATTTCTCTATCAAATGTACTCATATTTATGAACTTTTAAATATTTATCATAGAGTTTTATTTATTAATTACACATTACTTTATCATGTAATAAATGAATATCTTTAATGAATTCATGTTGTGGGATCCATGTGGAAAACTTATGCAGGAAATTAAATGATTAAGAAGGATGTGACCGGAAAGAACCTCAATGAATTGGGTAATGATCAGTATCATGATATTTCAAGTGAAATGAGTATTTACTCTATATGATTCATGTTCAATGTGTGTTTAATCATTATACGTGTAAAATTATACTTTTCTCATTCTGTTATAAATTTAAATGTTGTTTCCACATTTCAATGTAATGATAATTATGATATATCATTCCTCTATGTTCATTATTCTATTATGCTCTATTAGTATGCCTATTAACTAAAATGTTTTGTATTATTAATGTTATTATTTATTTAATCCCTTGTTGGGATTTATATATAACCCTTTTCACATTAATGTTATTAGGTTATCCCATGAAACCCTCAGTACGATGGAATGTAATGGCCATGTAAAGAATATTTGCAAAAAAAATATGTTGTATTTTTAAGTCTTATGTTGTCACGAAATGTCCCTAACATCCCACAACACTAGAACTCTTGATCCATGGAGTCCTATTATGAGAAATTTTATGTAATAAATCATGTTTATGTTTGTAATAATGACCAGTGTTGTTATAATTGGTATCATAGGATAAGTTTTGTTTTTTGGTATTAGGATTAGAAATACCTAGTACAAGCCTTAGGGATAATAATATTTACAATAAAAATATCCCTAAATTTTTATGAGTACTAAATAAGTGGTTTATAAATAAATTACTATCTAGATAAATGCATGTAGATATGGGTTTGGTACAAATTTATCTATGGGTAAAACCTGAAAACACAACATTAAGTTAGACATAAAAGGGAACTCGTACATGACAACAACCCTTAATGCACTTTTGGTTACAAAACTCCCAGGGGATATTATTTGTTAAATTGGTAAACTTACTATGAACCATTATTAGGGGAATAAAAAATTTAGCCTATGAATATATGTATGGAAGTAGATCATGGATAACATTGATTGAAGCCAATAAATTCATAAGTTATGGAAATTAAAGTAATTTATATGTAGTCTAATTTTGTCATTGGATTACCCTTTATGTAAGGACCCAACCCTAGTTTCCTGGAGCCAGTGCCTTATTTTATTAAATTCGAAATAAAACAAGGAATAAGAATCCTGATGGAGTGATTATTTTATTTTTATTCGAAAAAAAATTCATAAACAAGTTACACATTACAACAGGAAAAGAAATACTACATAGAACCTCCATAGACAACATGCACAACTCCAAGGTTATTTCATCATGTCATTCATAATAAAAATCTTCATGTGATTAGATAATTAATTATAATAAAGTGTTGAGATAAAATTCTTAGTAAGGGTAAGAAATACAATGTAAGATAACAAAAACATTAGACATGGTGAATTATTTAAAATATATGCCTCTAAAAATAAACATTAACATAATGTGGAAGAAAAATGAGTTGAGTAAATATTACCATAACATAACATAATCATGGTTATTATACTAATCAAATAACCACCTGATCCATAAATAATATTTTCAAAATTTGGTAATGCCTAATTTGAAAGAAAAACCATACCATAAGTCATTGTTCCAAGACCATATGTAATCATTTTTCGGGTCCTAGTGCCATGACGATAGATTGTCTCATGTGACCTACTGATGCACCGAGGGGATATAGAGTGACCCAACCAACAATTAATATTTCAAATTAATTCCATCATATGAATTTGGATAAATATAAAAAACATATACATTCATATTGAAGGTAATATATTAAATGCAAATAAATTTCCCAGAACATTATGCCTAAACACTAACCATTCAGAGAAAATTGGGGAATAAATTTAATATAGAAAATCCACAAAAAAAGTATTCATAAACCATTAAATTAAATATGGTAGATTAAAACATGAAATTATAATAACAATAATACATAATAATCAATAATAATGATGAAATATATGAAGATACTTTTATAAACTGATCGAGTAAATCTTGAGATAAATACTCTTTTACTTGGAAAAGAAGAGTTATTTTGCAAAAATATTTTTATAAAATCAGAAGTTAATTATGATAGTATTATAATAATAAAATAGTTAATTTTATAAATATAACGGTTTCCAAAAATAGATTATTTAGTTCCCTTAAAAATAATAAATAATTACGGAAATTCCTTTGGATCGGGCTTGTATTTTATAAACAATATCAAAATTTTATTTTAAAACATGTATCCATCCTTAAAATAAGGAAATATTTTGGTTGGTAAACATATATATATATATATAACCAAAAAAATAATTTTTTTAGGAGTAAATTATAATAAAAAATAGTTTTATTGAGGTAATAGACAATAAAAGTAACTTTATGAAAAATGGATGTTCGGGAGGAAAAACCTTTAACTTAAATCAGAACATGTTCCTCTCTTTAACATAAGATACTAGAATATGAAATTATTCTTATTAATAATATATTTAAGAACATATTAGTCATTTATTTATTTTATCATAATTATTTTTAGATCATTTATTACCTTATTGATATGTTATTATATTGAATTTTTTCATTCCATAGTGTTACTTTCTTTATTTTCATAAGTGCTTCACGTGTTCTTCTGTAATGGAGATCATGTGAAATTTTTGTAAATCATCAAAATTGAATTATAATATTATATATGTTAATACATTGGTGTTATAGGTCATTTATATAACTTGGTTACATGGCTTGAAACTGAAATATTATATATAACATTAATGATAAGTGTTTCAGTTAATTTGTGGGTTTTTATTACAACAAACGCTTTTTTATTTATAACACAATACCATTTTGTAAAATGGGATTACAGAACCATAAATAGGGTATATAAAATCTATAATAATCTGTTTCAACAATTAAAAGAATGGGTCCATGAACATAATTGAAAATGATAATAGAAATCAAAAGCCCATCTTCCTTGAATGTGGAAAATTGACACATCTCAGATGGTGTTATTTATACTAGTATAAAAGATGGTAAATGGAAGAGATGATGATAAATTATTCCACTATCATGAAATCATTACATTATATGAATGTTAGAGGATTAATCAAAACATTTGGATTGGTATAGGTAATAATATACAAATAAAACAAATGAACTTGAAATGAAAGACAAATAATTAAAAAGTGGAATTTACCTCTTGAACCAAACTACATTGTCAGCATCCTTATGGGAGAGGTTTTGTTCTTTTTATGAGGCCATGGAATGATGGATGTGGTTGAGGAGGTTGTGAGGATATTTGGATAGAATTTGGGGAAGGAACAATGCTTAAGATGAGTGAAGAGAAGAAGGAATGATGAGGGTTTTTATAGTGGAGGTGAGAGGGGATTTCTCAATTTTATATTCATTAATTTATTAATTCTCATGAATACATGGAATAGAGAGTATTCAATTACCAATAATAGTAAATTTATCATATGAATTCGAATAAATTGGGTTTACATAAAAATAACATCATACATGACTCTATAATTAATGTATTTAGCTTATTTTGTAAATTATGATACTTCACTATTCATAAAAAATTCTAGTATTTAAAAAAAATCCCAAAAATTCTCCCACACCATTTTTCAACATGTAGAATTGAAAAATGATGTCCATTTTTCCAAAATAATTTAATAAATATGATTAATTTAAAATTTAATTAAAATCATAATTTATTCTAAAAAATAGTTTTAAAACATGTATTTACATATTCCAAAATATACGTATATCGTACTCCAACTTGAATTTTATTTATATATAATCATATTTAAGATTACTATTTATTATGGTATATAAAAGTTCTTTAGGGTATGTTACTATTCATAATTTTATGTTATTATTCCCCAAAAATTATGTTTTTCTTATCAAACTCAAAATAACATACTCATCAAAACCATGTAAGTTAGATATTCGAAATTCACATCACAGAAGCGAAAAACATATGTTTTAAATTTATAAGTTATAACAAAGTGGTGTTTTTAGAGACTCATGGATCCATGAATTCTATAAAAAATATATTTGTAAATTCTAGGGGTGTTCAATTAACCCCTCACAAAAATTTCACCCTTAAAATTTAAAATTGAACATCGATATTTAACGATTGATACTTCATAATTAACTTACAGAAAATCACATCAGAAATAGGGTTAATTAAACATCCACTTAAATAGACTTAATGGAGATGAGGTGGTCACACCAAAAAGCATGGTTTCTAATTAGGTGTCATTAGTTAGAGGAAAAAAAAGATGGACATGGAAGAGAAATCTCACTACGAAGTTATGATGGAACATGATAGAGGACATGTCCATATGAATGTTAATTACTAAAAAACTATAAAAAAAAATAGTACATCGATATTATCAATTTTAATGATAAAAGTAAATAATTTTATTTAAGACTATTTTACATGAGTCGAAGAATTATTCTACTCCATAAGAGTATAAATATTCATTTCTACTTTTAAAATTATCTTTTTATTGTAGTTGAACTATATATACCTCATCACATAGCATGTGTTACAACATTTGGTGAAGCAATTCATGATCCTCTAAGAGCTCATACAATGATCAACTTAAACCATTTCATAAATTCTTTAAAAAAATCAAAAATTTAATGATTTACCACATTATAATGAAGTCCTCTAGATTTCCATGATGAACATATCATTAATCATTAATCAATAAGAAGTATCTTTCAAAATCACATTCCAAACATGTCAGTAACTTCATAATGTATCCTCTTGAAATATCATAATCACATGAATTATCGTAAAAACCATATTGGAAATATGAATTATTCCATATTCTGTATGTAACATACATGTTATTGGGTATTATCTATAAATATAAAACTGATGTAATCTTCATTGATGATAGCATAGACAAGTTTTCGACAAGTCAATAATCAATTCCAAGGTTGTTAATATTTATCTGAATCAATAATTTTTTCATCATTATCTCAACATCAGATATATATTAAGGGTTTCCTTTCCCTCAATCATGTTTTTTTTTCAAAAAAGTTTTACTTTCCACTGAATCACTTTTCCTCTATACCATTCATCATATTAACTCAAATCCTTAATGAAAGAGTACTACAATACCATCATTATATATCTTATAATTTATACAAACATTACATTACTAAAAAATAAACAAATGGAATTATTCTTGACTAGGAATATTAATCATTCTACTTCATATAATGTAGCATCATAACTTGATCATTATCCAAAATCATTATTTGGGGTATATTGCTTTGATGATTGGGTCATTGATTCTTATAGTGTCCCATCTCCTTGTAATTGAGGCATTGTACATTCGAAACCATTTTCATACTCTTGAAATCATGAAAATGGTGTCCTTTTTCTCCACACTTATAGCAAAAACCCATTCCCTTCAAGTAATTACGAGACTGGTTCATTCCACAGTTATCACATGTGGGAAAAATCATCTTTCCCATATACCCATTATACCAGTATCTATCTGCTATCCTCATATTCCTTTGCTTCACCTCAAATCCATAAAACATAGATAAGTCTTTACATAACTTGTTAACACATGATATTATTTCATCATCAGATGTGGATAGAGATATGATCTTTCTTACACTTCACATCCCGTGCATTGGTTAATTTCTCATTCCATATGCTAGGAATCATATCTAATCAATTACATATTATTTGTTAGATCATAATATTATGCATTTCCTATTACTCTAAACATGGTATAACACATAGCATAATTTTTTGAATCCTAAATCCTAGAACCATATACTTTGGTTACTTTTCAAACATAAATCCCTCTCAATGGTGGGTAAATAAAATTTGAATTATCCTAATCATATCCCATGAGAGTGTCAAACCATGAGGGCATAAAATCCAGTTTTTGTGTACCAGGATACCACATACTAGACCCGAAACTCCTTGTCAGAGTTTTCAATTCTAGGTACATCTATTCCAGAGCCACCTCTACTTTTTGGTATCCAAACAAATATTTATGTTTTAGAAATATCAACATAATATATTAGGTAAAAAAATTCTAGTATTTTCTTATTTTTATCTTTAAAGATGATTTTATGTCTTTCTTACCTAACCTAAGTTTGCTAAATCGAGTTACCAAGGTTTCTACTAAACATTCTCTGATACCAACTGTAAGGATCCGACCCCAGTTGACTAGAGCCAGTGACTTATTTGATTACATTGTAATAAAAAATGGAATAAGAATCCCTATGGACTCAGTAGTTTTTTATTATCGGAAACAATATTCATACATAACTTAATCATTACTACATGATAATAAAATACACATAGAAACTCCATAGACAACATCCATAAATCCTAGGTTATTTTATCATGTCATCCATAATAAACTTATTCATGTCCAAATAAAATTATTAATAATAAAGGGGTGAGATAAGATTCTTAGTAATGGTAAAAAATATAGAATAAGATATCATAAACCTTTGACATGGGGTATAATTGAACAAATATGACTCTAAAAATAAACTTTAACATAATATGACAGAAAAATGAGCTCAGATATTATTGCAATGACATAACATAATCATTGTAATTCTAATAGTCAAATAACCATATGATCCATCAATACTATTTCATAATGAGGGAATTCATAATGCTATAATACATAACTATACCATTAAGGCTACATGCCAATGCCATATGTAATCATTTTGTCATGGACTTGTACCATTATCGTAGATTGTTTCTTGAGACCATCTGATGCACCGAGGGGATATAGAGGGCCCTACACGAAATTTACTATGTCCAATGTATTCCTCATATGAACGAGGATAAACATAAACAACATATACATTCATAATGAAATTAATATATGAAATGCATATAACATTACCTATACATTCAGGATAAGCACTAACCATTCCGAGTAAATAGGGGAATGGATTTAATATTGAATATCCACATCCAATGTAACAAAAAAAATTATATTAAATACAGTAGATGATAAAATGGAATAATAATCCAAATAATATATAAGAATCCACAAGACCATTGAAATATATGAAAATACTCTAATAAATTCTTCGAGTAAATCTTGAGATAAATACTATTTTACTTAGAAAAGAAGAGTTCTTTTGGAAATATATTTGTATAAAACAATAAGTGAAGTAAGATAGTATTATCATAACAAAATTAGGGATTTTATAAAGATTGTGATTTCTAAAATTAGATTATAGAGTGCCCTTGATAATATATAGGATATAGAGAAGTTCCCTATGATCAAGCTTTTATTTTGGAAACAATTTCAAAACTACCTTTTATAACGTGTAGACATTAATAAATTAAGGAAATATATTAGTTTATAAACATATATATAACTCACACATATAATTTTTGAGTAGTACATAATAATACAAAAGAGTTTTATTGAGGTAATAGACTATAAATGTAACCCGAATGAAAATGTATGTTTGGGTGAAAAAACCCTTACCTTAACAACGAACGTGTTCCACTATTGAAAAAAATTCATGGAATATGAAATTATACATATTAATAACATATTTAAGAAACTATTAAAACTTTATTTAGTCTATCATAATTCTATTTAGTTCATTTTTTCCCTTATTGATTAGTTATTATATTGAATTTCGCCATTCCAAAGTGTTCGTTTTGATTATTTTCAAAATCGGTTCACTTGTTATTAAATAATAGAGTTCATGTGGAATGGATGAAAATCCCTATAATTGAATTAAAATATGTTTTATGATCATACATATGTGTTATATTTCATTTATATAACATGGATACATTGAACGAGGATGAATTATTATGTAGAACTCTAATGATAACTGTTTGAGTTAATTTCTGGGTTTTTATTACAATGAAATCATTTTAGTTTATAACATAATACCTTTTATTCAAAGGAATTACAGAACCGTAAATAAGTTATATTAAAAATATAATAACCTGGTTCAACCATAAAATAATTATTTCATGACTTTAATTGAGAATGATAATAGAAATCAAAATCCCATTATCCTGGAATGTGGTAAATTGACACATCTCAGTTGGTGTTCTTGCTACTAGTATAAAAGAAGGTAAAATAAAGAGATGATGATAACTTATTCCTCTATCATGAGAACATTCTTGTACTTTTATGGTACTAGAGTCATCCAAACATTCAGATAAGGAGTGGTAATAATAGAAAAATAAAACAAATGAGCTTGAAAGGAAAGATAATGAATTAAAAAGAGGAATTTACCTCTTGAACAAATCATCCTTGAGAGCCTCCTTATGTAAGTGGTTTTGTTTTTCTTATAAGACCAAGGCTTGTTGGAAGTGGTTGAGGAGTTTGGGAAAATATTTTTACTAAATTTGGATAAGGTAAAAGTTTTTTAGAGGAGTGAAGAGTTGAGGGAGTGATAAGGGGTTTTATAGTGGAGGGGATATGGTATTTCTCAGTTTTATATTCACTAATTTATTATTTATCAACAAGATATGGAATAGAGAATCTTCCATGGAGAAAAATAGTAATCATATCATGTGAATCCGAATAAATTTCTATTATATTAGAAATACATCACACATGACTTTATAAATAGTGTATTTTACTTATTTTGTAAATTATGGTATTTCACTATTCAGAAACATTCATGTGTTTCAAACAATAACAAAAATTAACCCCAACAATTTTTCAACATGTAGAATCAAAAAATAATATCTATTTTTCAAAAATAATTTTATAAATATGATTAATTTTATATTTAACTAAAACATTAATTTATTCCAAAAAAACATTTAAACATTTATTAATTTATTCCAAAACAAACGTATATCATACTCTAACCTGAATATTATTTATAAACTATCATTGGTAAGGTTACTTTTCATTATGGTATATCACTATTCATAAGGGTATGTTACTATTCATAAGTTAAAGTTATGATTTAGAAAAAATTATGTTTTTCTTATTAGACTAAAAATTGCTTAATCATCACATCTGTGTATATAAGATTTTTCAAATTCGCATCGTAGAAGTGACAAACTTATGTTTACATGGCTAGGTAATAAGAAGGTTGTGTTTTTAGAGAAAAAATGATCCATGTTTTCAATTATAAATCTATTGGTAAATTCATGTGGTGTTACACTTTATTTGTTACCCATAACAATACTTTTATTCCAACCAATGGCCAGTAATAGGAGGAATCGAGCTAACAACTGATGCAATGATAAATGAGATGACTGTTCTAATGAGACCCCCAATCTAATGGGAGTGGGATTTATGAACATTGCCAAAATAGTCTATCAGTAAACTCATATTTTGAATATAAACAGGGGTCAAGTGGAATGTTTAACCCCCCCCCCCCCACTAATGAAAAATTTTCTATTTAGTGATTTATTATACAAAGGCCTCCGAAATTAAATGGATAATATGATACCTCAATTGCTGAGAAATGGATAAAATCCATTGGGATGATCTACTTAATCATTCAATGTTATGAACAATAGAATATAATTCATGAATCTTATCATATGGATGGTGATGCTGATCAATGGAGGACAATGATCAAAAATACAAATACTAAGAAGGAGATCGAGGTGTTGGAATGGAAGGATTTACTAAAAATATTTTTCATTAAATATTTTCTTCTCACCCTACGACTTAAGATGGAAAGGTACTACCTTACCCTCATGAAAAAATGGCTAATCCTTCAGAACAAATGAGGTAAAAATCCATGGCTGGCATGATACACCTTAAAATTTTTTTACCAGCAAATTCATGGATGACCGCTTATTTAGAGGGATAAACCATAGCTTACATATGTCCATATAGATCATTGAATTATATTTCTATGAAAAAATTTTCTTATGTGCCCTCAATGTATAAATGGAGAGTAGTGAATCTCAAGGGTATCGTGGGGATAAGAAACTCATGGTGGAAATTAATTCTATTGGTCTGATGGATAAATCCAATTGTGCTATGATATTCTTACACCCCAATATTCAATGGTGCAGAAAGAAGAACCACAGAAATTGCCGGAAGGGGATGAGGAAATGATTTAGGTGTAGATGAGAATGACCCCTAGCCATTAACTAGAGAGAAAAAAACATCTAGATGTGACAATATATAAGAACAAATTGTTGAAACAACAATGCATTTTTCATTTCTTCAACAACAAATAACCAGAGATCTTTGAAATCCAGTGTCCTAAACCAATGGTTTTTAGTGGAAACAAACAATCTCTAAGGAAACAAGGGTGAGCTATTTCCATCACTACTACCGATGTGAACCCCTAAAATGATGTGGTGATTGGTACAAATGTTATTCATTCAAGAATAGAGAACCTAATTATTTATTCTAGTTCAATAATTTCTTTTATATCCTGAAATTTTAGTAGACCAATCCAAACACCACAAAAAATTATGTAATTAAAGATGTTAGTGAGGACAGAAAATTGAGCTTTCATTCCAACTGATTAATATACCTCCTAACCTATCACAATATGTGGTTTGAACTTATGGGAGAACCTCATAATACTCACTTTGGAGGTACTTCATTAAATTAATGGCCAATATTTGATTTCATTATATAGATCAAACAAAAATTTCATTGAGAGGTAAATCACTCTCCATTAGAAAAATTTGTCCCCAATTTTGTAAAAGTGCAAGGAGGAGGATGAATCTTCATTAGCACCATATTCTCAAGCATGGATATTAAATCCCTATGAGAACTCTTATCTTGTTCAGACGATTGATTATATGGAAGAAACATTACATGAATACATTCCGTTTGTGAAGGAATTCCTTGAAGTGTCTCTCGAGGGATTTCCTAGTCTTATTCCTATTGTAGATGTTGAATTATCAGTTGATATTATAATAGGGGTGTTACAAATATCCACATATACTTATATAATAAATGTTGTAGAGATTCAGGCGATAAAGAAACAACTATAGAATAATATTGATTAATGGTTTATATGACCATGTGCTTCACCAAACGGTGTGCCAGTCCTCATCATCAAGAAGAATGATGGGTCAATGCTCCTTTACTTTGATTATCCCGAGGTCAAGAAAATCATGATAAATAACATGTATCCTATTCCCTAAATTTACTACTTATTCAATGAGCTACGTAGAGCACAATACTTCTCAATAGTGGATTTGTGGTCGGGATATTACCATGTATGGGCGAAGAAGGAGAATATCCCCAAGACTGATATTCGTACATGGTATAGGAACTATCAATTCATATTAATGCATTTCCGACTCACGAATTGTCCAAAAATAATCATGGACTTGATAAATAGAGTCTTTAGAGATTATCTCTATAAATTTGTCTTAGTATTTATAGATGATATTCTATTATTCACCAAAACCAAAGAGGGGCATGTGGGGATTCTAAGAACTGTACAAGAGCACTTGAGAAAGGATAAGCTCTATGAAAAGTATAAAAGTTTGATTTCAGGTTGAAGGTAGTCTCATTCATGAGTCCTATTATCAAATGTAATGGGATATCAGTGGATACCTCCAATATAGGTGGAATTGGCAGTTGGTTGATTTTATCATCGGGGATGAATTTCCCTAGCTTCCTAGGGTTAACTGGATCTTATCCCCGATTTGTGAAAAATTTCTCACGATTGTCCAACAATCTTATCTAGAAAACTCAGAGGAGATTAATGTTTTCGTAAAATTGAAGAATGTCATGATAGATTTATGGAGATAAAAAGGAGGCTTATCAGTATGAATGTGCTCAATCTACCGATAAGTAGAGAACTTTATGGGGTATTTAGTGATGTTTGAAAGAAGGACCAGGGAACTATGTTGAAGAAATATGGAAAATACACTTCCTATGCTTCATGGAAATTGATTGTTCTTGAGAAAAAATATGAAACACATGATCTGTAGAGGGATATTGCAATCTTAAATTTAAAATTTCAGGGAGATTACCTCATTGGGAAGAAGTATAAAATATACACAGATCACTGAATCCACAAGTATACATTAACACATAAATAGTTAAATATTCAACAATGAAGATGGCTAGATCTGATCATTGACAATGAATGCTCAATCCGTTACCACACTAGGAAAGTGAAAAATGTGGTGCATTTTTTAAGTAGAAAGGACCCAGTGATTATATAATTGATGATAATTGAATAGGATCCAATATTCATATATTTTATGAATATGGAAATGGGATTCACAAATAATGGAACATCATCAATCCATTCGAAAATTATTTCTCAACAATCTCTTTCGGAATGGTTAAAAGATGATCAAAAGGATGATGTGTGACTTTATAAGAATGTGGAAAATAATAGAAAAGTGGAATCCAAAGATTTCAATGTTAATTAACATGTAATTGTAAAATTTGGGACAAGACTATATGTTCTTTCAAATCCAGAGTTAAATAATTGTCTTTTGGATGATGCACAAAGTTTAATTTTCCCCATTCACCATAGAAACAAATAATATCAATGCTGATAATAATTTATGAGACCTATAGTTTTATGTTGGATACATGGTACTTATCCTCATATCATCGTGGAAGAGAATTATGATATTTGGGAAGAATGGAAAGCTTAGTCCAAGGTACATCAACCATTTTGAGATCCTTGATCGCATTAGAGAAGTGGCCTATTGATTAACACTCCCACTAAACCAATCTAAATTACATGATGTATTTCATGTATAACTATTGAGTATGTACAAACATGAACCATTACATGTACTCAATCTAGAGGTAGTACCATTAGAGAATGGACACTCCAATGAAGAGAAGCCAAAGATGATCTTAGTTCGTATAGAAAAAGATATATCAAATAAGACAATGACCCTTATAAAGTTCTTGTGGTGAAACCATAAGTTTGAAGATGCAACATGGGAATCAGATGAATTGATGAAGTAGAGTTACCCTCATATTTTTTAGTGTGGGAAAATGAAATTTTGAGGGATAAATTTTTTAAGGGGGGAGGATTGTAATGAGCCAAAATTATATTAATGGAAATTCATATTGATCTATTTAAATATATTATTTTGTAAAATAATTAAATAAAAAATATAAAGTTCATTGGTTTTATGTTTTTGGATTTTATAATACTTTTATGAATTGTTACCAGTACTAATATATTTTTGTTGAATAGTGATCTCATGATTAGTATAAATATAGGGCATTTAAAAATCCAATTTACTCAGACAAAGGAAGAGATGGCCTTATTCAGTAAAATTCCTCTATACAAAACCTATATTTTATATCTCGGAAAAGTGGTGGCATCACTAGGCTTCTCAATTAACCAATACCAATCCGAGCATTAATGAATTATGATTTAACAGAACTTCCTACAGGATAAGTGATTTTTAATAGAGATTACCACCCGAGCGATGCTATCTAATCCACCTCAAGAGTCTATCACCTTTGCACACCAGACACTTAGGTATTTTGAGGGTGTTATAAGGGGATATGTAACAACTACCTAGATACATTATTGTCTGCTATATTTTTGAATAATTAATATACATTTATTTTATTGTTACTTTTTAAATGGATTTTAAAGGACAAATAGAATTTTTGTCAATATTCAATTAAGAAATCTATTTGGATGAATTATTGGATTTTTGGAGTTAAATAATATTTTAATAAAACTATATTAATAAATTAATTTTTATTTAAGATAAATGGTTTTATAATATTTAGGAATTAAATTGTAATTATTATTAAGGTTTAAAAGCAGTTTTTGTCAAAACCCAAGAATTTTGGATAAATGTTAGTTTTTATTTTAGAAGAAAAAATTCACATATTCAGAAATTTATTGATATTAAATTAATATTATTTGTGTAATCATGAATTAGAAATTAACTAATGTTTGATTTTTCTTAATATTCTTCAACAGTTGAATTTTTCGATAAAAATTAAATACCGTTAAATATATAACGTGTTTTATGACATCATAATTACACAATAGTGATTTAATAAAAAATTTAAATTGGTTTCTCATCCAATATATGTCATATCTTCCAAATAATTTGATTGTATATTTTATGGATTAATTTTATTGTTCGTTAGTAGACCCTCCATGTCTTATAAAACAGTTTAAATTATTAATATTATTTCATTGAGAGTGTGACTCATATCCACAGAAGAAAGCATAATATTTTAATAATTTCAGAAATTGGCCTAAAAAATAATGTTTTAAAAACATATATGGAATAAAAATTGGTAGAAAACCATTGTATGGTTTTTTGATTTGAGTAGTTTAATGTGCAGTGTCCAAAACCTAAATAATAACAAATTCTCTTTATTTTCCTATATAAAAGCACCAAAGATCATAATTAAAATCACCAAATACCCTTGGAACACGTCCCTAAACATCCCTCCTCTATCTAAAATCCTCCAAAGGCAACCCAAGCTCTCACTAAGACTCTCTCAAGCCCCTCACAAGCCTTTGGGATCACACGTCCATGTAAGGGATATCTTCCTTTCTTATTTTTTTTCCAAATTTCATTATATTGCTATTCACTTTTCATCAATTAAAAATGTTGGGGAATGAATTTTCACCAGCAAATACTTCCATCGTTATTTTTTAATGATTATAGACCTCTTTCTATCCAATTAATTCTTTCCATGCACTCGCATTACCATGTCGAAATTCCATATGAAATTTCACACTTATCATTTACATTCAAGAAATTATTTTATATTAAGCATTTAATACGATTAAATATGTTGGGACATGTATAAATATTCCCCAATTACATTCCATTTCATGTAAATATTATGAGATACATATTTATCTCTAATCAACAATTTTTATTAATTCCCATGTCATGCCTTTATGATGCCGAAATTGCACAGCAAGTCTCCAAGACAAAGTCATTGTGTAGTGAATACCATGCATAATTCACTGTCAAAGGTATTATCATTTATGCACACTTATGTAATTATTATATAGTTTCATGTATTAATTCCATAAAAATTTATCCTGGAATAAACAAATATTTTTAATGAATCAATGATTAATGATCTATGTTGCACAAATATCAATGAAATGAAATGATTAAGAAGGGGGATCCCTGATAGATCTCCAATGCATTAGGTAAAGATTAATATCATGAGACGACAAATGTATTGTGGTTTTACTCATTCTAATTCATGTGAAATAAGGTCTTACTAATTCTCCATGTGCAATGTTCCTTGGTTAATTCTAATATAATATTAAATGTTGTATCCATATATCATTGTTATGATAATCATTCTATATGATACCTCTATGTTAATGATTATCTTATGCTATATTGATATACCTATTTCCTAAAATTAGTTTTTTTTCATAATGTTATACCTTTTTAATTCATTAATGGGAATTATATCTCACCCTTTTTACATGTATGACCTCGGGTTCTTTCATGTAATGATATGCATGTGGAAATGTTGTGGTCATGTAAATGAAGTATTCAATAAAGATATTGTATTTCTATATTTTCTGTTGTCATGTAATGTCACTAATTTCCCATGACATAAGACCTATCAATCCTTAGAGTCATATGAAGTTAATTTTTATTGGATAAGTAATGTTTACTTGCGTAATAAAGGATATGGTTGTTATATGGGTGTTCCTATAGCGACCCATTCTTATAATATATTGATATTAAATCATTTTAGATGAATATTATGACCAATAAAAAACACAAACCCAGGGTCCATAATATTTCTCTATCATTGGAAAATTATAATAAAATATTTTTACATTGCTATAGCTCAACAATATTTCCTAAATTGTTCTTCCCCATTAGTACTAACACATAAAACTGTTCATCGTTTCCTAAGGAAAGGAATCATAAGAATGGGGATATCAATAATTTCTAGTAAAGGTAAAGAAAGTAGATATGTATTAATAATCCAAAAAATAAGGGAATGACAAAGTGATCCTAAAATTATAAAATCATATAATGTTCACCGAATATCATGCATAAGATTCATCAAATAAATATTTGAATTTAATAGGACATGAATTATAATGAAATCATGAACATATGATATAAGAGTTTAACATTGGAATAAGACCTGATATTTTTTGTAGACACATAATCATATAAAATTATTCAAATAATATTCAATTGATAACTAGAAAAGACATCATGGTAAAATTTTTACACTCCCCATACCATCATGGTAGTCATAGATCCCTACAATAACTATTTATGTAGTCAAGCTAAACTCATAAGATTTTATCAGTGGAAAAAATACTTTACCGAATATAGTTCACTCCCCAATCCAACAATCTATATCTGATAATATTAAAATATTTCTTCAATTAAATGAAATTCGATATGGGTCCCACAGATCTCATAATGTAATCATTCATATTCTTCATTATCATTAAAAATCATATCATAAATTATGAAATGAAATTGGAATTAAATATATGTAATCACTTCATAACATAAAATAAAATAAAAGGTCTCATAATTATTTAATAAAAGAATAACATGTGAATATAAGAGGGGTTTTAATAATTTTAAAAATGAAAAGGGTAACAGTTTTCATAAATACCATTCCAACAAAAAATAAACCATTCCAGGAACGAATGTGAATAGATCCTTTGAATAATTTCCCATAATGACATGAGTATCATCAAAATATTTCATCTCAGATAAAAAATAATTTTAAAAGATCATTTAAAAAAATTTCTTAAATGAAATATTATTTATTATTTAAAAAATTTTAAACAAATATTCATTTTGTAGACCATTTTCTTATCAATTACTTAGTTAAAAATTTTAGAATCTTGAATAAATTGAAAAGCTTTTTTTCTTGAAAACTCATAAAATAATATTGACTTTTTCCTAAAAAAACTTCATTTTCAAAATGGGAAAAAATTAAAATCTTTATTTCTAATAATTTTATTCTATTTATTTAATAAGAAATTTAATAGATATAAATAATACATCAAAAAATATTTTTTATCAATTTTTAAACGCCAGTTTTTTCTTCATAAAATGACTTCTTTGAAAAAAAATTAAACAATTGCCATAATGTTAGGAAATACATTTTCCATAATATGATAACCTTATAAACATATAAAGAAATCATAATTTATATGATGGTCCTAAAAGCTAGTAAGTATATACATTATGAACATTCTTTTTTGCACCCTACATATTTTAAAAATTTCCATGATCAAAACATGACAAGAAGAATCCTTTTAAAAGAATTTTTATAAAGATATAAACTCTATAAAAATTCATATTGAACACCATAGGATATAATTATAAAATTTGAAATCTTTTTTAGACAATATAGTTCTTAATGAAAACTGATTTCTGAACGAATAGTGAAACAACATATAATAAAAAAATATTCTTCATTATAGTATGTAAACAAGTGTGTAAAATGTAAAAATTACATGGATATAACATAAAAAATATAGATTAATATATTTTATTATATTTTTTCATAATTGGATCACAAAATGTCATCAATGGATGTATACCCATTTTTAATCTCAATAAATGACTACATTAAAACAATAAACAACTACAACATTGATATCATCAATTAATAATAAAATGGAAATAATAACATTTTATAAATAATATAATATAATTAAAATAATTAAATTCAATATATAAGATGTAAAAATTAGTATATACACCACACATACAAATATAGGTTCATAACATGGATTGTGCCTCTAAGAACAAAAACTGAGAGTGAATTACATTACCAATTTGGTATCTTTTGAAAAATATAACCCATGAAAAAAATATAGTTAAATTGACATGTAAAAAAGTAAAATAAGTATATGTAATAATAATATGACACATCAATGGGTTGTATTCACAACACATATAAGATACATGAGGTGAACATGGCTTATGTCTCATCTAAAATAAACGGGAGATGAGAAAACACTTACCTTATGTCATGACTCTCGTTATACTCAATATGAATTCAACTATAATTAGTATAAGTTTTTTATAAATCCATCATTGAAATATATATATATAAATATATAATATATTATTTACTTATGAATTTATATTAACAATTCATCAATAACCCCATGTTAATGTTATGTTTTGGGTGATAACCACCTTATTTTATGTACATGTATGGACTTGTTATTCTTTGTCCTATTACATAGAGATTGATTAACTTATTCCCGTAATTTTAAAAATGATATAAAAATCATATATTTAGATTAATTTTTTTTAATAATATGTATAATATATAATTATGAAATGAAATACATCATTCATGGAGATGGTAGGTTGGATGGACGCATTAATGCTGCTTCCATTTTATTGTAATATTGAAAGAAATAAATAAAATGAAAAATATGAATATATATATATTATAATTATAGTTGAATTATTATGTCCTAAATATCATATATTTTACCGAAAATAATCTTTAATACATTCCATGTAATGTATGAACAGATCACATTGATTTAAGGATGTTGTAGTCTACACGTCCACATAACAATGTTATTGTATATACAAAAATGTGAAAGCATAAAGTTATTTTATATAAAATAAATAAATAATCATAAATAGAAATTTAATATCATATTTATCCTGTAATAAAATTTCTCTTTTCATAACTACCAATCATGAGTGATGATAATGTAAAAGAGTACAATATCCTTTCATGATGTTGTAGTTTGACATACAAAAGAACAATAAGTTTGATACACAATAGATTGAAGTTTGTGTGAATGTGCATGTGTTGGTATACCACATTTACTAACAAAATCTCATTATGTTTATTATTCATAGGTTATTATATGACAATGCAATAAGAATATTTGATGTGGTGGAAAATGAAAATAATAAAAAAGAGCATGAGGATGGTTATTACAACTTCTTTGGGAAAGTGCATTTTAATTTCCCTAAAGGGATTACTTGGATGGATTTAATTAAAAAATAAGGCTTATAGAAATAAATTATGTAGGCTTATAGATTATTTAATTGGATTTTTAGTGATCCAAATATCAATAGAGGTTTGAATAAGTGGGAGGGTGAGTTCCTCTTATAGTGGAGGAGCGGTGGTATTCAGATAAATTTCAAAAAAAAGAGAATTCAACACCTATTTATCCAATGTTATTTGGATATAATAAGGTTCCAAATTAGATAACACTTCTTAAAGGGTCTATATATTTTCATAAAATATATTTTTTAAAATTTTATTGGTTATTTGGGTCCTTATGTATCAGAATTTTTCCTTCTTAAGCTAATTTCCCTCAAAACTCCTATTAAAAATTTAAATTAAATTAACTAATATTTTATAAAAAAACAGAGATAACCTTATTATAATTTATAAATTGTTCTTATTACAAATATGAAACCCATTTTTAAAAATTATAATTACAGAATTGGAAAAAATGAAATTAAATTTAATCTCACAGACCAGACAACAATGTGAGTTTTTAAAGTAAAAAAGGACCAAAATATTTGAATATTATTGTATCCAATATCAAAGTGAAATTGTTTATAATCACATAAACTATTACAATTTATGGATATATTATCTAATTATACATTACATAAATAATAAAATATAATGTCACTATACAAATAAAATAGGAGAAAAATTAGTTTAAATCAAAAATTTTTATTTGTCACTGTTCATCAAAAAAATCATGATTCATAGAAAAATAAAAAAAATTAATACTATTTATATTTTTATATTTCAATATAAAAATTAAATATAAATTTTTTAAATAAAAATTATAAAACTGTAAAAATTAAATTTAAAATGTGTTCACCATTAAAAGATGATAAAATTACTCTTTTGAATAATAAATCTTTTTATTTGTGAAATTTGATATATTCTAATAAAATATATTAGAATAGTATAAAAAATATTTATTTAATATATAATTTTTATATTTTGTTAAAAAATTATTCAAAACTATTTTGATGAATTTATTCAAATAAAATAGTGTTTTTACAACGAAAAATTATTTTCATAGAGATGCAATTTCTATATATTCAAACAGTTGATATATTAACTTGTATAAAATTTTTAAAAAAAGTATTTATATTAAATAACTTTGTAAATAATAACTTCATGATTTAGTAAATCATATCTGTAACATCATTTCAAACGGCTAGGTGGTAGTTATAATAATAGATTAATAATCATGTTAATAATATATATTAGTTTTTCAAAAACGCAGCCTTGTGTGTTACTCAATGTGTAAAATGAATTCGTAATTGTGTGCAATACAAGCTAAAATAAGTTATGAATTCTCTGAAAGATAATATAAGTGTTTCTTGTGGAACAATATTAACATGGTTTTGTGTATAACGAATAATAAACTTAGTGATTTCATATAAAAAAGTTTTATTTAGTTTTTCATGAAATGTATTATGAAATACAAACCCTTAATACCATCTAAAACATTAAGCAAGATGATTCTCCAGTAACTCGAATAGCGTTCCCAAACTCCTTGTGCTAGTGAAAATTTCGTTGCGTCAACTAATAACTATTTGGAACGATTTCACCTTAAAAATATTTAAAAAATAGAGTATAATGTGGATACATCATCATATATATAAATCAATACATACATATCAATGTGCAAAGAGATATTAAGTAAATTGAATGTAAAATATAATAAATATAACTAACCTCTTATTGTTCCATGAACACCCACATTTTCCCAATTCCCCCCCTCCATTTTTTACCCTAACTCAAAACCACATAGGATGGTGAGTTCTTAAACAACTACCCTATCATAATAAAGGGTTGAAAACACGAAAAGGTCAAAATGGAGTGAGTAATAGTTCCCAATAGGGTTCCCAAACTATTTTATGGAATTAAATATTTATTAAACTCAAATATACTAAAATAGTATTAAAATATAGATATGACAAGGATTGGATTATAAATTTTTTTTTAATAATTATATAAAATCATTTATCAAACTAAACCTATTAAATAAACAGTTTCACGGTTTAAAAACTCATAATTTTCTTGAAAATATCTAAAAAAAATTTATGATTCCAAAGTTAAAAAATCAAGAAAATATAAAAATATTAAATTTATATGGGATAAAAAACATGACTCCATACAATATATTCCTATATAATAATAACAATTAATGAAGAAATCAAAGAAACACTCATTATTAAAAATTATAATGAATGATGTCAGGTAGAAAAATTATGTATACACATTTACAGGGTATTAAATAGGTACTATAGTGAGTCCACCTTGGAATAGCTAATAAAATGACTAATTATCAGGCTTATCTCTAGTATCATGGGTCCAAAGAATTGCTGTTACATGAACATGCGCTTTCATTGCAACATGTCTTTAGCCAGAAAATTTCACATTATCTATGGATCCACTATAAGGGTGTTTGTCATCTAGTTAAGAATATATGTAGGCCATCACAAATAACTATCCAGAATCCCATGTCTAGTCAAAGTAATGGGTGAGATAAACATGTCATTAATATCACAAAAGGATCCTTATCATCAATATCTCATTCTCACCCCCATACTCTCTCAAATCAAATAATCCTTTTTCAATCCCCATAACAATGAAAAGTATAATAATTAAACAAGTTATAATTAAGGGATTATCAAATTGGATATTTATTATAAATGTCCCATTACTACATCATGAATCTTCATTTTCTATTCAAATTATTTAATAAAATAAAATATTCAAATGGGTTAAAAACCCCACATCCTTAATAATTATTCAAACAAATTCCTAATGATTATTTTGGGAATGTGGCATCTACGTCCATATTGTCTATTTCACCCTTAAATTGATGCATTATAAATTTTTCAAGGTAAGTCTTGGAACATCATAAACAATGGTTATCCCAATGCACAAGTCTCACTTAAAGAATCTTTCCCTGGTTGACAGTCTTGCTTCCACACTCTGGTATGTTCTCTCACCTATTGTAACTTCTCTTCAGCCACACTCCTGATGGATTGATTGGAAGGGTGAATTCACATTTGGCATCAAAACAAGGTCATAAATACCATTAGATTCCCATGGTCCATTGCCTCATCAATCTCCTTTAGGGAGGCTATCCCTCACCCAACCCACTTCAAGGAAGTGTTGAAAGAGGGAAACTGGATATATTTAACCTCATTAAACTTTACATTGAACCTGATAGATGCATCATTATTCCCTTATCCTTTGGGGCCTTCTCTAGTAGGTGTTTATTCCACATATTAGATATTTTGGATCATTTTGGTATTTGGAATGAGGCCCTTTATCCAAATGGTGTCCCTTTGATGTACAACATCATCACATGGATGATAAAAAAAAAGTTGTTCCCACTTATGAGAATAGTAAATATTGTGTCATCAAGATGGATCCAAGATATACCTTTTGAAAAAAATTAGTGGGATGAGAGTGCATTCTATATTTTCATTAAGGGTGACAAGTTGAGTGTGGTGTGTAATTATATCGATGTGTTCCCTGATATCCTTGTTCATAACATTGATGATCATCTGTTCCTAGAACTGTGGTTCCACAGTGTGGGAGAGAGGGTTCTAGAGAGGTTTTCCCACACCGTAGTTATACATGATGGTTTCTTGTGCTTTTGGAAGGCTAGGAACAAGGATAGAAACTAAGGAGTACAAGACTAGGGATGTTCCATCATCATGGTATAATGAACCACCTCCTCGATAGGGTCAAAATAATCACCTACTAAAGGGAGGCTTCAACCCTTCAATGTCTTAATTATAATACTCACAATTCCCAACCTAGTAGTAGAAGTACATGAGGCCACTGAGTTTTCTGAAACCCCTTCCATAGGCCTCAAACACTATACTAATGGGTCCTGCAATATGGGGTTCTTACACAGAAGAGGGGTCATCTATGACCCCATAGGATCAGTCATCTAAGCCTTTTCTCCTTTCCATGGTGATATATCTTCCCTTCAAGAGGAGGGGAAGACGCTGCTCTATGGTCTTATCTTTTTCCGTGAGAAGAGCATTGATTTAATAATCACTGAAAATTAATTAATGATCCATAATAACACCCAAAATGGAATTTGATCCACTCCTTGTTTGATTCACTACATCATAAGAAAGATTTGATGAATGATTAAATATAACCACATTGATGTTCATACATAGCATTAGGTTAACCATCTCACTCACTACCCAATTTCTGCTGAATTCTTTGGACCAGAACCCATATTTTTAGATAATGTTCTCATCTTCAATCAATATGGTGTCAATATTTTTAGAGGGTATTCTCTTAGAATTTAGTATTTAATGCCACCGCTCTTACTGTCTTTTAAATATACTGCTTTTCGTGTCTTGTTTTTCCCTATCTTGTTTCCATTATATATATTTACATGATTATGATGATGATAAAATGTAACAGATTTCATTATTATACCCATTAAATTAATTCCATAACGAATTCAAAGATATATTGGTCAAATATTTGTTATGGAATAATTTAAATGATACAAAACAGGACTAGTTAGAAGAAAAGATTCCGATAATTTATAATAATAGTAGAAAATGTACAATAATGAGTTTTCATGAGTTCGAAAAATAACAAATTTTAAAATTTTCGAAACACACTTCCTTGAATTTATCTAAAAAATTAATTATAAAACTATGTAATGTAATAAAAACATATATATGTAATATTTGGAATCCAGTAATGATAGATCAAGGATGTGTCACCTATAATGGTGATCAATGGATCTTAGAAGAGATATCTCTGTAGAAGAAATAATATTTTCTATATCCATAATTCCACATAAATCAACCATGGTTCATCAAATAACAAGGATATCATAGACTATATAATGTATTAATCATGATAATATAATATATTGAACATCATGACAAGAAGAACATATCGAAAGAGAACATTACCACATTGATTAAAACATAATTCTTCTAATACATTATGTTTGGGGAGAAAAAATGACTCTGAATGGATCCCAAAATCAATAGATTCAAAAAAATATCACGTGGGAGGATTTTTGGGTCACATAGGTGGTTTTGGGATAGTAAATATAATATTTTGAACTATAATTACCATTCTCATGGTATCATGGTCCATGTCACATTGTTAATACTATCCATGTTCCATAACATTGTAATGTTTCACACAGAGGATGTACACTTAGTTTAACCACAAAAAAAATAGCGTGACTTGGTTTCACAAAAAGTTTATCCATTCAAAAAGAAAGTTAAAAGAGTAAAATAGGTTTGAGAAGGTGATGAAGCACACACAAAGAATTCTAAAATCATCCAACCCTTATTGCGTTTTATTTTTATACATGAGAAATCCATGATCAGAACAAAAAATGGCCCAGAAACCTTCAAAATGTATTTGGTAAAATTTAGAAAACAACCAGAAAGGAGATCCAATCATTGATTACACAAATAAATGGGTAGTAATCCAAAAAAAAAGTAATGGTATGTAAAATTCTCTACACCATTTAAAATTATATCTGTAGATAGTATCCTTATCGAATGATAGAACATGATGACTCCTTTAGAATCCAATCAACCATATTCTGAGGTGGATGTTCCATGGTCCAGAAGAGAGACTCACCCAAATGATAACAACAAACAAAATACCAACATCAAAACACAATGATCAAAAAAAATATCCATATGAGAGAATGAATAATGAACTATAACAGGTATCCGTATAATTCATGTATTCTCCAAAATAGTGAAACATAAGAAAATAACATCATAAATACCTATACAAGATACACCAACCCCTCTGTATAGATAAAAATATATGATAAAAACATGAATATAAATTTAAATAAATAAAAAATATTTATACCTAATGTAATTACTCTATTTTAACCATTTATTTTTATAATCAAAGCCTCATTCCTCGATGAAATCATCAAATTAAATGCCACCACCATCGTATTCCCAGTATAAAAAAATTCCACATTGTCCTACATAACTGTGTACATTCCCATGTTCTATGTAAAACTGCAAGGATCTCACACAACTAGGTCTGTTCAAAATTCATAACTATACTGTCACTAGGGATATCTTCCCACATGACATATTTAATCCCTAGCCACCATGTAAAAAAAATTAGAAGGATATGGAAAATAAAATAAGATATCAAAAAATTAAATGATTATACCTATTAAATATACAAATATTGACATCCAAATTCCATATTATAAAATTTCAATGATCCAAAAAAATGTTCCCAATTTAAACACGACATAATAATGGAAAAAATAAAAAAAAATACATATCCACATTAGAAAAAAAACCTTATCAACATTTACCATTGTAAACTAGAAGATACTCCACTATAAGAAAATATTCACTCTAAGGACAAAGGATGGTTCCCCATTATAATAAATGATATATTTCCGTTCATTTAGGATATGATATTACCTACAAAAATTTCCATTTCTGGTTTCTCAACATAGAGAACCTCATAATGTTAACAATGTTTCCCCACCATTTAAAAACACCTTGAAATTTCTAATACAACTTATTTGGATGACGAGGTATTATACACAGTGAACACAAGGTGGTCCTCTTTTTTCTTAAGAATACATAACTTCATTTATTTTGAATTTGTAATTGATACATTCATGTTTTTTTTCTAGAACCTATTTTGATGATAAGTCATTTTCAAGAATATCTAGAAATTTTATCAACCATTCCACATGAATGGAATTTACAAGGTTATGGAGAGGGAAATTTCTAGAAGAGACGAACTTATTTAATTCCTTACCAAAATGAAATCGTATAAAACATACCAAACATGATTAATTTATGGAATAATTTATAACTAATATAGGTTCCTTACTAAAAATAAAAAAATAAAAAAAATTTATCCTTACTCACTTCCTTAGGGTACTACCATTGAATGAAGAGTCACTATATTTATTATGAGGATACTATTACATGCATACAAGAAGTAATCGAAACTCCAACAACTCTTATATAGGACCCCAATATAAGAACTGTGTACACATTAACCTCATATTAAAACATGTTTTGAGAGTATCAATTATCACATCAAAAACATTAATTCCTTGCGCTACCTCTATATAACTTTATTCATAAATATTTGATTATTTTTGAATGTCTAGGAATTCTTGGATGGGGTGAAAAGGTTGTATAATTAGATCGAACATTTGATATGCAGTCTAGGTTGAGTTGTTGATAAGGGATTATTCTTATAGATCACACAAATAACCACCATGTAGACTAGACTATTGGACAAACATTCAATATTTCATTAAATATTTCAAACAGAACCTTTATAAACATAAATAAATATATTCATAACAACTGAAGACTCGATAGACACACATACATAGAACCAATGATTTAAAAAAAAATTCAAACCCCACATTAATTAAATCAACATTGATTTCATAATAAATTTTTTTCCACAATTTATAAAACAATAACCATTGATTTCAAACAGATAAATGATGTTATATGTCAATTTAATTTTTAAAAACACCTGATCAGCACTTGTAAATTATTGCATGTCTTAAAAAAGAGTAATCCTTTTTACTAGTTATCATAACCATTCTAATTTAAAATCTAGTATGAAACAAAATGTATTTTTATACATGGTTTTATCACATTACATAATATTCATTTATATATTTTTTTCCAAAAAAAAATTTCATGAAAGATTATTCTTTGTAATTGAAAAAATTTCACAATTAAAAAAATCAAAAACTAGATTTAAGATAAAATTTAGTTTTCAAAATGGATATAAAATCATCAAAAAGGGATAAAATAATAATTAACCACCAATGAGAATTTAAAAACCTGAATCCATAACACACAAAATGAAAATCAAAAAGTGATATCATTTCTATAAAAATGGTTAAGGATTCATGTTTAAAAACAATTTTACACTTAATTGGTTTATTTGTATATTTTGATAAACCACACACCAATCTCACCACATTTAATTTCTTGAAATCCAAATAAGTTACACCAATTCCATAATGTTTACCATACCCTGAAAACATTATCTAGCAATTTTCATCCTTTTATTATTTTGAAAAAATTCATAATAGATTCCCTAATCCAAACATAGTCACATATAGAATCATAATATTATTTATCATAAAAAACAATAACTAAAAAGAATGACTCAATTCCCAACATACATGGTAACTCATGTATCACCATTAATAGGTGGTGATGAAGCACTAGATCACTAATGCCCTCTTGAGTCCCTATAAAATATTAATCTTTCTTCCACCATGAATCACTAAAAAAATGGAATTTAATTTGAATTATTTCTCTTCAAGGAAGTATTTCCTCTAATATCATTCATGATGAACCATGCCATTATTTCATCTAAACTATTGTATAAGAAAATTCTCCACAAACCATAAGAGCATTACTGATCAGCAAGGTGTAGAAAAAAGTAAATAGAAATCCAAAAAATAATTGGTTGGAGGGATTTTCCTTCAAATTTTTTTATATAATAATTTACAATTATGAAATATATTCATATATGAAAATCAACAGACACATATCAATGTAAAAAAGATAAACTGTAGAAACTGATAGTGGAACATCACAACTAAAAAATGATTCTGAGGGGTCCAATTCAACCCACAGTGTCCCAAAACACCCACCCATATCCACCTCTATTCAAAAACAATAATGAATGAGATTTTATGAACACCTAAAATAAAATAATAAGGGGATGAAAAACCCATGTGCTCGAAGAAGTGCATGAACTAATGATCCCAGTAGGATTTCACGAAATACTATATTCAATTACTTCTTATGGAATAAAAAATCTTGTAAAAGAGGAAAAAATATGATTAGTTTCAAAAATGAAATTTTATCATTTAAATTTTTTTTATGAAGTTAAACCTGTAAACATTCCACATTAACAATTAAAAAATGAAAATATTCTTAAAAATATATGAAAACCTTTTCACATGATAATGTTAAATAATCATGAAAATATGAGAAGGTTAACCTTATATAGAAATATGAAAACCAGTCAATAGAATAGAGTCATTGTGCATAAAACCATAAATAAAGAAAGGAAGGAAACTTCAATGTTTAATAGTATTAATTAATGAGGTATTGTATCGATATCATACATATGGATGTCATGGGTATAACCTAGGTACAATATTGATTCCATATTATTGTGGCTAATCAAATGACTAATATTTGGGATTGCATCTTTTCTCACAATTCTAAATAAAACTAGTTCCACGCACACCCACATTCTATGCTATATTCCCATAGCCTGATCTTCTTAGCATCTATATCGATCCAACTGGAATAGTTTGATTCTACCTGTGAATCATATATAATGTCTAACCCATCTAAAAATCCATGTTCCCAATGAATAGTCAAATGAAGGTATGATAGAAACATGTTACTAGGATCACATGGGGTTCCTTATCATTAATATCTCACTATCACCCCTTAACACTTTGCAATTAAATTTTCTTATTTTTCAACACCCACAACAATGGGATGTATATGAACTAAGAAATTTAGAATTAAAAGATTTTCATTTGGTATAATTATAATAATGATTATATTAGGATTTTATGTATCATCAATTTCAATTCAAAAAAATTATAAAATTCATTATTCAAAAGGGAAATAATAATTACTTCCTTTCAAAATTCATAAAAATAACAAATGGAGATTTAAAACAATAATTTATTTCAAAGAATCTATAAATAATTTAGAAAAAATATTAATATCTTAAAAACATTGAATACATTTCAAAACATGGGAATACTACCTATTTCCATGTAAATAAATCAATTATTTCAAATAACCCAAGAACACCAATTATAATACCATTTTAAATTAATTTTATATGGGTTTATGGAAATTTAATAAATTCATGAATTAAAAAGTATTTATAATAAATCAATTAGTTATATTCATTTAATATATATCATTTAATGACCATTGAAAATATAAAAACCCAATAGAAATGCCTTGATTTTACAAAAACAACCCTACAAATGATTATTAAAAATAAACCTGAAAAAACAACATAATATAAAAAAGTTAACAAATTTATATATAATTCATTATTGTATATATTCAATTAATTAATTTTTAAATTAAAAGATAAATTGATAAAATAAGATTTTATGAAAAATTTACAGGGTATATTACATATATTATAAATATGAAATTAAGAAACACACATCCATTAATTTATGTAACAAAAGTGAATTAAAATATGGTGGAAGGGTATGGAATAACCAAAATGGAATATTAAGAATCCAACTACAAAAAATATATGTTGTGTAGCCTCTCAAGGTGATCATCAGATATAGGAAGAGTGATATGGGATGAAGAATCAACATTTCATTGATCAAAAATTTCACATGAATAAAAAAAAGTTCTAAAAAATCACTGGAATATAATTTCATTTAGGAATAAATAATCATAATTGTGATAGAGGTAAAACTCAAATAGAATAATAAAAAAATGAAATAGAATATCACTGCTTTGAGTATCACTTTAACAAACCATGATAAAAGGTTTTATGTTAAAAACACCACCATAGGGTTCCTAAGAGTCAAATAATCTAATTATAATTGAGTGGGAGGAGTTTGGTGTTTAAAATGGGGTTTATATTAATTAAGTTTTTTAGAAAAATAATTATCATTCTCATGGTATCCAGCTCCATGTGACAGATTTAGTACTAACCTTGCACCCCAATCATGGAACGTTGAAAACATAGGCTATATAAATAGTTTAATCACTCACAAATAATTTGACAAGACAATGAATTTTGTTTAACCAAGTGAATACCATGAGAAAATAGTGAAATAGTTTACACAAAATGTTTGAATGTGGAAAAAACATACAAAAACCATGAAACCCATAATGAATAATTTTTTTAACCATACAATAACCCTGAAAAGGCCCAAAAGAATCCAAATTGATTTGGTAAATTAAGGAAGACATCCATAAAAGATATCCAATCATTGGTTACACAAATAAATGGTCGATAAAGCATAAGAAAATGTAACAATATATTAAATGAAATGTGTCAAAATATTAAATTAAATAAATAATAATAATTTTTAAAATCATGGGGTGATACATTCTACACCCCCATAAATTAAATTCCAATTAGAAATTAGTTTTTTGTATTAAATGTATTATACATCAATGTTCTATTCATAAAAACCCACAACACAAATTGAAAATAAAACATTCACTAAAATGGAATTTTAAAAACGTTATTTCACCGAAATTAACTCATTAATAGGATTACATATTTTAGAAAATGGGTGTGATGTGAAGTTAGTATGTAGAAGAAGATAACAAAAAAAATATTGATATTTTTAAATATCATTGATTGCCTTTCATGTGAATAGTTAATGGAATGTTAAGGGAATCATGGACGTAAATCAATGATAATTTATAAGACCATTGGTTCAATAGAAATTAATATATTAGGATAAATATTTTTCACTAAACTTTTCCTAATCTTCAAGAGTTCATTAAGTATCTATTAACATTAGTAAATTTTATTACCTGTCTTTATTCCTTTTCACAATACCAATATTACGCTTTGGTTTTTCCAGGATCAATTTTCACTTCATCTCTTACAATAATAAATGAAGGATTGTTTTTAAATTATGATTTACTATAGTATCATAAGGAATATTGATAAGTACATTCATCATTATTTAGATAGAATGGGAAAAAATGATTAGTAAATGTAATTCAATTGGAATAAATTATCATACGGAGAGATAAAATATTAATATCAAAACCGTCAACCGATGTTTATAAAAAATATTCAATAAATGGTTAGCATTATAATCCTTTTAATAGATATAAATCAAATACATTATAATTATGTTTACTAAATCTACATAAGATTGATCTACCATATATCAAAAAGTATCCCCTGGTTTTCACATTACCTATATCAGAATACCCTCCTCGTATATTCTCTTAAAACATGTTAATAACCTAAATTAAAATAAATCATTTTTGAACAAAATCATAAATTTTTTATTTTTATGATTAATAAATATATATCATAAATCTATGAAGTTTTAAATGGTATCCATGATATAATATACCACATTTTTAAAAAAAAATACATTATTTAATCTGATGTAAAAAATACTATCTAATTAACATTATAGAAATCATTTTTTTCATTAACCAAGATAAAAACAATTGTCTAAATATAAATTATCACATTATGGGTTACCATCCATTAATTTAAACCTTCACCCTTATGTTAATACTATTTTATATGTCTTCATCACCATTCATTATTTAATTTGTAATTCTTAATGAAAATTGTTACATAAAATACATATATATTTCATTATTCATATAACATATTGAATTCCAAAACACAAAAACTTCAATAATCCATATGTATTCTTAAAGTATTACTCCGGATTTATCATATTATTCTTTAATACCCCACGTATAAGAATATGTAATATGAATAATGTCATCAGGTTTTCCAACATAAATCCAATCATTATTCTTTAATTTAATATAAACTATACTGTTAGAACATTGAATTCCTTATACATCTCGTCTATGGTTTCATTATTTTCGTATGTATTACCAATAATCCTACCGTCGTCCGATTTATATTAATTATATCTCAATGTATGAATTTATTTTTAAAATAACCTTATATTACTCTTCTAAAACATTCATTGTTCTTCCGATTATTTCTAGTACCTTTTATTGAATATCTTCCAAAAAATTGTGTGGGGAACACTTATCATAGAAAAATACACCTAATCATGAAAACAATTAAATATTTGTTGTCTATGACATTAAAACTACCTAATTAATCAATAACATATTTTGTTTATCCTAGGTTATTAATATTAATATTATATTAAAATCATCCACTACGGTTCAGAAAGAGATTGTTAATTTCAAAATCATATCTACAATGAGAGTCAAACCTAGTGTTCAGTAATTACCATTTTCTTGCACCACTTCCCCATAGAGTTTATCTAAATATAGTTTTTTTATATTGTTACACCAATATACATCAATTATAGATCCACATCCCCTTCTAGAATCTATATACAATTTTTTTTTCGTCAAATCTCTCACTCAATACTATAACATAATTCAAGGATATTTTCCAATACATTAATATATACCTTGAACTACCCATAGAGAGATACCAATATATATACTTAGAAATATTTATAGATATAACAAAAGAGTTTTATCATTATCATTTAGAAATTTTGTCTAAATAATTCCAATGATACCATCTATAGGGACCCGATCCAAATATACATATATATTATAACAATTAAATGGAATATTTAGTATATGAAAAAAATACATACCCCAGGACAATAATTTATTTGTGTCTTTGGAATCTGGGAAAAAAATAATCAATCATGGTGAGTGTTATTAAATGTTTCCCACAATGATCTTACACAATTGTAGTTATACATAAAACAATCGTTATAACTTGAGTAAAGGAAATATAAAAAAGGGGGGAGTGTAGATGATTAGAATGGATAGACAAATGAGATACATAAGCATAATCATGAACATGTGGGTATGAGAAAATGATCATAACATTATAATTTAACACCATTCATATGAAATATCATATATATGAGTAGTGAAATAAATATTAGATTTTGAGATACATGAATCATACGGTAGTTAGGATAATTCCCCATTAAATCATTACATTAGATTATGAATTTTAATTTTTGGGAGTCATAGAAGCATATAAAATGAATTACAAGGTATCAATGTAATCAGTTCCAGAGCCATATTATAAGTATGGTTTCACTCCCCATACCATCATGGTAGTTATGGTTCACTCCCATGAATATATATGTATCAAAAATTCACTCCCAAGCCCATGTTAATAAAAAATCACATTATTGAACCAAGTTCACATTTTATTACGGCCATGTCTATCTCATGAGATATAAATATTTACCCAATACATTGGATATAGATGTAGTTTCAAAAAATATAATATTTAAATTACACATACATATGGAACATTATTATAAAAAATCATATCATAACCCATTAAATTAAATATATATAATAAACATGTAATCATATCAATGACTGTGGAAATAAAACACATGTTTTATAATTATATCCTAAAATATTAACCTATGAAATGAATCAGTATTCATAAGAATATGACATAGAAAAAGTGAAAATTGATTCATAAACCTGATTTTGAAAAAAAAAACATTTTGGAAAATTAATTTAATATTATCCATTCGATCATTTCCTAGAAAGTCTAGAGTTACATAAAAAAATATCATATTAGATAGTAAATAGTTTTCTTATATCATTTAAAAATAGTTCTTGAAGAAAATATCTGTTAAAAAAATTAATTTTTTAAAATAAAAATCATTTTGAAGACTATTTTATATTAAAATTGCATTTTTATCATATAAATAATTTATCTAACATTTTGTAAAACATTTTTCATGATTTTTTTAATTGAAGTGTGAAATTTTTTCAGAAAATTATTTTCATTATAATAAAATGAGAAATGAATAGAAGAATCGTTTATATCATTTAAATACTTCTCATTGAAAATATCATTTTAAAAAAAATAAAGTAATCATTTAAAACAAATTAACACACTTGTTAAAAATAAAACAATTTTAGAAAAAAAAATTATTAGAAAACCTTTTTTCAATGTGAAAATTTCAGTGTATTAATGAGAATATTTTATATAAAAAATTAACCATGATAACTTTAAATCGATTTATTATGTAAATTATGTTCATGATAGTAGTTAATTATATTCATGTCAAACATTCTATTTTTGACAATAAATGATTTAAAAAAGTTTTCTAATAGGTAAATTACAAGAATTTTTTATTTAAAACCATTTTGTAAAAATGTAAAACATGTTGGGAATTTATTTTCTCAACAATACTCAATATTTTATTATGATTTAGGTGATCCAATTACCCTTGTTTTTTTTGTATTGTTATTTTTTGAGTGAGTTTTTAGGAAATAATATTCGGGTTTATGGAATATTACATTATGATAATTACTCTAAAAACATTGTTTCAATCCATATGTTAAACTAAAAAATGTGAAATGATTGTGTACGGTATCAAACATGCATAATGATAAATAAATTGTTTTTGGATCAACAACATTATGATCAATGAATCATCAAATAAATGGGTCATCCAAAAAACATTTGAGTCTTGAAATATAATTTATCGGCCCAATGTTCAGGAATATGAATGTATTGTTAATCAATGCTACATTTTGGATCTTATTCTAAAATGGTTAATATATGGATAATAATCCCTATGATAATTTTATTTATGTTACATAATTATGAATGAATGGTTAGGGAATGAAAAATTATAATTAACCAAATGCTATGAAAAAACCCCTATGCTAGATAGTCCCACCATACATTGTGTTTTCAACGGTGAAATTTTTATGCTATGATATTAATATGAGATAATCTCAACAATTAAGTCAAAATTGATGACCGATTCAAGGATCATTGTGATTTTTTTCAAATATCCATACTCATTGGAGAAAATAACTCATTATTTTATGGGAATTTAATACTACACTTGTCCTTTGGATTTTGAACATTTGTGAATATTCATGGAATTATTTGGAATCTGAATTACTAATTAATGATATTTATTTTCTATATTAATTTAGATTATCTCTTTAATAATATTTTTTTTTGTGATAATCAATTAACATATGAAAAAATATTATTTAAATTATATTTTACAATGTCGCTGCAACAAAAAAGTGATTTTGAAATAATCTACACATTGGAGATATACATGTCCTATATTTCACTATTGCATGATTTCTACTACTATTTAGTTTCTAAATTATTGATGATTATTTTTCCACAAGGGTCACATCAATGTTTTTCATTCAGGAATATATTATTTTTTGAAGTGGAATATCAATAAATTTCCAATTGCATGCTGCTTCAACTATGAGGATCACACATGAAACCTCCAAATCATTATATTTTGATTTATTGGAGTTTCAACTACTCGTACACGTTTGTATAGGAGTATCATCTTTTTGATGAATGATGTGGATTGATGGATCTCTATTATAGAAACAAATTTTCATTTTTAATGTATTTTTTAATGTTTTCAACTTCCTACACTCATTTAAATATTTATTGTTTTTTAGTAAGAGTACTATTTTATTGAACTTTTTCATACTTTCAGAGAGATTGATTGTTAGAGTGGACTACATGATATTTTTTCCCTTAACCACTACAAAATTAATTTTTCATTATTTATGTTTATCTACTGCATATTATTCTTATAGAAGTAAACACTACATATCTGTATAAATTGTAGTTATTGTGAAAATCCACAATTATTGATGATTATTGAAAAGATTTAATTCACCTCCTTTTGTGTTACATTGTTTATTCTGACCTAAAAATTGATATAAAATGATTTATTTTACACAAATCTATAGCAAGGTAAAATTAAAAGGTCTATATAAATATGGAAATGGATGATCCTAGAGAAGGAATGTCATTGATATGTTCTCCATAAATTAATAGTGAAAATTGTGGACATTGGAAATATAAAATGATTATCTATAAAAAATGTATTGGATTCAACATATGTTCTATAGTCATTACTCTTTTTAATATTCTTGAGAAAACATAAACATGTACTGCTGAAACCAAAGCTGAGTATGCTATCAATTCTTCAAAAATGCATGATATTAGTTGTTATCTTGCACCTATTGAATTTAATCATGTATCACAATTTCCAAATACTTATGAAATGTGAAACCCTTTATAAATTTATTATGATGTAAAAAATTAATTTTAAACAGATGAGATATGTACAATAAATATAATGTTAGCCTCATTTAGAAAGTTCTATGTTGAACACATCACACAGATGAAAGGAAGCCTTATAGAAATATTAAATAATATTACATATGTATGTGAACCCATCTAATAATCATATCATATCATAAAAGTACAGATAATACTAATATTTTAATGGAATGGAATATCTGATGAAATTATCCAATCATCACCTGTCAATGATCTAAAAATGAATGATATTATTGGAACACTAGTGATATATGTAGTGAAAATATATGTTGAAGATGAATATAAAAAAGATTATATTGAAGAAGGAAAATACTGATTGATTATGATATCATATAATCATAATAGAAGAATAGTGATTGAATTCAAAGAAAATTATAATTCAGATTCCTCAGATTCTAAAATGGAACTATCTTAGTTAACTAGATGGTTCATCAAATTATACAATATGAAAAGAAATAGAATAAAATCTTTCAGGAAGGATGAAAAAGAAAAAAGTGATGTTTGATATTATGAATTAATGAAATTGGGTTATATCCGAACTCATTATCCTCAACTAAAAGATGAATGAAAAAGAACAGAAAAGTGATATCATAAAAATACTGATTATGAGCAAAATGGAAAAGATGAATGAAATATACTAGGAGGGTATATGATATCTCAAAATTACATCAATGTATGAATTAAAATAATAAAAATCTAATCGAAAATCAAATATTTTCTTTATAATCGAAGAGGAAAAGGTACAAACATAGAACTCTTATGATTATGAAATTGTTTATTATTCAAAAGTATGTTGAAATAGTGGGTTCCCAAGACCCATCAATTCAGTGCTTTTGATTACCATATCGTGTATATAGTATGCTATGCATGATTTCATCTTACCATTAGAGTGTATAATTTTCTTCGTCCACTATTAATATGGTAATGTCTAAAGGTTAATTGTTATACCAAAAGGTTATATGAGTTCCCATGCTATAATGAGAAACTCTAGATACTATGACATTAATCTTAAATATATGTTCTAAGTTATAGATACATCTTACTGATTGGACACATTAGATTTCTAACCATTAGGTGCTGGGGGCTCATAAGCATTGAGACTTCTTCTCATGAAGTTTGCACTTGGTGATCTCTAGAAGTTAGATCTTGAGGAAAAACCCTCCAATAGAAACTCCACATGTTTTAGGTGTCATTATATGTTCCTATTTATGATCATGTGTAATGGTATCCTGACTTGAGATCATTACCAATGTATGTCATTTGATTGCGTACTTTGATCCAAGACTAAAACCATGGAAATCAAATCGTGGTGAGGTAGATTGTATCAGTTGCGTCATTGGTGGCATGACATTAGTTGAATGGTCAAGAATGGATTTGACACTTCTGGGTTATGGAAGTAATATATCTCAGGCCATGTTGATATGGATGGAAGTACCTTTATAAGACCATGGCCATGGTATTCAAGGGTAAATCCGTCTAGATAAATCAACAAACTATAACGCAAGAAAAGGGTGATGACACAACATTGCGTCCTTCTTTATGAGATATTACAGAAAAAGATATTTTATTACATAGTGAATGTTCATAGGTTTGTTGTCGCTGCTGTGACAATACATATTTCTTCAAGGGCCATGATGGGTTGCTAGATCCCGCTCTTGGTCTATGAATACTATTCACGATAGTTGAAATAAGGGCCTAGAGGCTCACGTACAATAGCTTATTCAAGTATCTTCCCTATTCAGTTGAAGAGGAGTTTTGGACATTGTGGGCCTCGCCACAGGGGTCCAGGATTTGTTTAAAGATAAACGATCACCAATGAAATAAAAAAATTTATATTATTCATGTTTAGAATAATTAATATTGAATTTATTTTATTAATGTATTTACTAGTTTTAGAAAATACATGAAAAATATTAATTGACGAATATTAAATTATTCAAGGATCAATTAATATTTATGGGAGCGAAGAGTTGAGCTAAGGAATTAATTATTATCATGTAATATATTTTAATATATTACAAGTATGTTATAATAATATTTATGACTCAGACAAGTAGTCGTAAAATTCCTTTGATAGTGCATTAAGTATTCGGCGCCGGCGAGGCAATACCAGGTATTTTAATTAAGAACTATAAATAGAAGATGAGGGGCTTTTACCAAATACTATTCATGGATATTATCTCTCCTCTTCTCTCTCGCACACTCTAGAGTGAGATGCTCGGGATCCAAGGAGCTCAGGTGGCGCTCTCTCTCGGGCATCGCTAGCAAAGCGATGCCGTGATCATTGGAACGTCGAAGGCATCGTCGGTATTCCGTGCTAGCACCCGGAATACAACGAACGATGCTCCCACAGATTCATTGAAGCACGTGTGGATGATCTAGAGGAATTCGGCTTCAGATTCATTGTGTAATGATCTCCAATGACGAGAAGACGTCGTGCGCGGCTTTGGATCTAATCCAGGTATTTTATGGTTTATGTTTGAGCTTAAAATCCTCCACGCGAGATCCTCAGCTTTGACATGGATCCTCTTCACTAACATTGGAAAGTTTACGTCGAACGTAGGGGAAAAATTATTAAAAAACCCACCTGTTTTTGGCTTCTTCTACACACCCAGTTCCAAAAAAGGAATTATTGATTTATATTTTATAATGATAGAAGAAATATATTATTCATTATTAAAAAAAATAAGTCATTAAAAAAATTCATAATTGTGTTTTAGGTTAAATATATACCATGGTAAAACAACCTTAGGTGGTACATGACATATTTAATTTCTCTTAACAAACATTTTCAATCAGGAAAAGAAAATCATGGAATTATAGGATAAAGTATAATTCTATAATAATGCTTCACTTATTATTCTGAAAAGTGAAAATATCTAAAATGTGATTCAAAAAAGAATGTAATTAAAATGGAAAGATTTAGAATAGTAATTAAGGGTAACAAGTAAAAAATATATAAAAATTAATTTATTCCTAACTCAAAAAATTCAATTTGTAATTTTTTTGTATCAAAATGTCATTTCTAAAATATTTCTATTGGAAAAATCATTAAATTAGTATAATGAATTGTCAGTTTTTCTAAATGTTTTTCTAAATATATTTGTATTAATTAATGATTAATATTGAAGATCTGGATTCCAAGATCATTGTTTTTTGGCACTCATAGATCCAAGAAGAGTAGTAGGTTTGTATTATAAAATAAAAAAAATAGGTTTTTATTTTTTATTGGATTATAATTCTAGATTTAATTTTCTATATTTTCAATACTTAAAAATTTATGTTCTCAAGGTTTAGGAATGTTTTTGTAAATTTTTTCAATATTAATGTAGTTTGAAAATAATTTCATTGATATGTTATCATGGAGGAGAATTTTAAAATCAAGAATTTAATTTTTTTTAAATCATGGAATTATACACACCATATTTTCACCAAGAACAAATCATAAAAACGGAATCTTCAACTGAAAGAAAACTATTCTGAAATTGCATGTATTGTGCTGATTGAATAAAATTTTCCAACCTATATTTTGGTAGATGCAGTTAGAACATCCTTATAATTCATGAATATAGTTATAAAGGTGGATATTTTCATAAGGATACCCAATGAACAATAGAATAAAAATAACATAAAATAATCATGTTTAATCTTTTTCAATGCCAGGTTTTTATCTTTAATACTAAGGAAAACCACGACATGTTCATAAAAAAGTAGATGATGGGATATTTTAGGGATATTATGCAACCTATAATGTTTAAATAGTGTCTCATAAAAATAAATTATTATTTATGAATAAATTCATGGTGTGTTGGATGAAACCAAAACATTTATTAAAAAAATTATAATGTAGATGAAGTCACTAAATATTTTGAAAAAATGTGACATTAGAATCCTAAAACTAATTTTTAAAATGATGTTAAAAAACTTATCCCAGTTCAAATTATTATGGAACAAATTATCCTAAATGTTTCCTTCTAAGATGAAATATAACTTTAAAAAACACTCATCTAGAAACTATTATAGGGGACTTACACATAATAATTATTAATAAAGGAAATTTTGGAATCCTATACACAATTATAAGCATTTTTATAAAAGTTAGAAACTAAGACTACTGAAGAAACCTGAGAAGATGAGATTTGGCTTCTAGTAATGTATCAAGATCTTAACCAATTCCCATGGAATGAATATTTAGGACTATTAGAAAAGATTACCAATTTTCACGTTATAGGAACTAAGTGGGTCTTTAAAAATAAGCAGAATGATCAAGGTCTCATAATAAGAAATAAATATAGAATAGTATCTAAAATATATAATCAGGAATAAGGTATATATTATGATGAGACCATTTACCATAAATATTAAATAATAATCACAATCCTTTTAACATACGAATCTCATATGAATTATAAATTATATCAGATAGATTTAATGTTTTCCTATTTCAAAGGTTATTTAAGAGAGGAAATTATTTTCGAACAACCCCATGTTTTGGGAAATATTCAAAAACCAAGCACTTTTTTTAATAAAATTATAGCTCTCATTGGATTTATTCAGGCACTTAAAGAATTGAATGAATGTTTGAGTTCTTTTCTTTTCCAAATAAATTTACTATTGGATTTGTAGATCCGTCATGTTTTATGAAAAATATTTTTTCTATTATTTTATTACTTCAAATTCATATTGATGGTATTATTTTTCTCTCAACTAAAAAATTATTTGTAATTAATTTAGAAAATTAATGTAAAAATAATTTTAAATGAGTATAATGGGAGATATAATTTTTTTTAGGATTTCAGATTTTTCAAAAATATTTTGGAAATATTTTAAATGAATTTAAAAACATTTTTGTTTTAATGCAAATGTTTGGACATGAATATAAAAATTCTTATACAAATCTCATGTGAAATAATATCTCTACAAGTGAGATCATGAGGACAGACCCGCCAATAAGAACTCCACATGTTTCAGGTGTCATTGGATGTTCCAATCTACGATCATGTGTAATAGTCTCCTGACATGAGATCATTACCAATGTATGTCATTTGATTACGTACTTTTATGCAAGATGAAAACAATGGAAATGAATTCGTGACGAGTTAGTTTGTATCGGGTGCGTTATTGTTGGCATGACATTGGTTGAATGGTCAAGAAAGTATTTGTCACTTATGGGTTATGGAAGTAATATATCTCAGGACATTTTAGAATGGATGGCAGTACCTTTATAAGACCATGGATATGGAATTCAAGGGTAAATCCATCCAGCTAAATCAACAAACTATAAAGCATGAAAAGAGCGATGACACAAGAGTGCGTCCTTTCTTTATTAGATAATGCAGACAAAGTGATTATATTACACAGTGCGTGTTCCTAGGTAGGTCGTCGCTACCGTGACAATCTTTATTTCATCAGGGGCCATGATGGGTCACTAGATACCACTTTTAGTCTATGAATACTATTCACAACTGTTGAAATAAAAGCCTATAGGGTCACAAACAATAGCGTATTCATGTATCTTCCCTATTTTGTTGAATATGAGTTTTGGACATGGTGGGCCCGCCACAGGGGTCCAGGATTTGTCCAATGTTAAACTATCACCAATGAAATAAATAAATTCATATTATTGAAGTTTAGAATAATGAATAATGAATTTATTTATTTATTGTATTTATGAGTTTTACTAAATACATGAAAAAATATTAATTGACAAATATTAAATTATTCATTGTTCAATTAAAATTTATGGGATCGAATAGTCGAGCTAAGGACTTAATTATTATCATGTAATATATTTAAATAAATTACAAGAAAGTGATAATAATATTTATGACTCGGATAAGTAGTCGTAAAATGTATTTGATAGTGCTTTAAGTATTCGGGGCCATCGAGACGATACCAAGTATTTTAATTAAGTACTATAAATAGAAGAGGATGGGATTTTTCCAAATACTATTCATGGAGCTTGACTCTCCTCTACTCTCTCCCACACTCTAGAGAGAGATGCTTTGGATCCAAGGATCTCGGATGGTGCTCTCTCTCGGGCATCACTAGTGAAGAGATGCATCGATTGTTGGAACATCGAAGGCATCGTCAGTATTCCACACTAGAACTCGGACAACGACGAACTACACTCCTGCAGATTCTTTGAAGTGCGTGTTGATGATCTAGAGGAATTCAGCTTCAGATTCTTTGAGCAGCTATCGCCAACGATGAGCAGATGTCGTACACAAATTTGGATCTAAACCAGGAATTTTACTGTTTATGTTTGTGCTTAAAATCATCCACGCGAGATCCTCGGCTTTGATCAGGTTTCTCTTCACCGACATCGACAAGTTTACGTCGAACATCGGTGGAAAATTATTAAAAACCCCACCTGTTTGGGGGTTCTGCAGCACGCCTGGTTCCAACAAAGGAAATATAGATTTATATTTTATAATGATAGAAGAAATATATAATTCTTTATTAAAAAATAATAAGACATTAACAAAATTCATAATTGTGTTTTAGGTGAAAAAGATACCATGCTAAAACAACATTAAGTGGTACATGACATATTTAATTTCTCTTAACAAACATTTGCAATCAGGAATAGAAAATCGTGGAATTATAGGATAAAGTATAATTCTATAATAATGCTTCACTTATTTTTCTGAAAAGAGAAAATATCTAATATGAGATTCAAAAAATGAATGTAAATAAAAGGGAAAGATTCAGAATATTAATTAAGGGTAACAAGTAAAAAATATATAAAAAATATTTTTTACCTAACTCAAAAAATTCAATTTGAATTTTTTTGTATCAGAATGTAATTTCTATAATATATTCTATTTGAAAATCATTAAATTAGTATAATTAATTTTTAGTTTTTCTAAATGTTTTTCTAAATCTATTTGTAATAATTAATGATTAATATTGAAGATCTGGATTCCATGATCATTGTTTTCTGGCACTCATAGATCCAAGAAGAGTAGTAGGTTTGTATAATAAAATAAAACTATTATGTTTTAATGTTTTATTAGATTATTATTCTAGATTTAATTTTATTTAGTTTCAATAATTGAAAATTTATGTTCTCAAGGTTTTAGAATGTTTTTGTACAATTTTTCAATATTAATGTAGTTTGAAAATAATTTAATTGATATGTTATCTTGGAGGAGAATTTTAAAATCAAGAATTTAATTTTTTTCTAAAATCATGGTATTATACACTCCATATTTCCACCAAGATCCAATCATTAAAGTGGAATCTTAAAATGAAAGAAAAATATTCCGCAAATTTCATGTGTTGCACTGAATGGATAAAATCGTCTTAACTATCTTTGGGAAGAAGCGGTTAGAAAACCATTATATTTCATTAGTAGAGTTATAAAGGTGGATATTTTCATAAGGATACCCTATGAACATTAGAATAAAAATAACATAAAATAATCAAGTTTAAATTTTTGTTTACTAGGTTATTATCTTTAATATTAAGGAAAACCGCGACATGTTCATAAAAAAGTAGATTTTGAGATATTTTAGGGATATTATGCATCCTCTCATGTTTAATGAGTGTATCATGAAAATAAATTATTGTTTATGAATCAATTCATGGTTTGCTTGATGAAACCAAAAATTTTATTAAAAAATTATAATGTATACGAAGTCACTAAATATTTTGAAAAAATATGACAAGAGAATCATAAAACCAATTTTTAAAATGATGTTAAAAAAATTTATTCTAGGTCAAATGATCATGAAACAAATTTTCCTAAAAGTTTCCTTCCTATATGAACTAGAACATTAAAAACACTCCTATAGAAACTATTATAGGGTACATACACATAATAATTATTAATAAAAGAAATTTTGGAAACTTATACACAATTATAAGCGTTTTTATCAAAGATGGAAACTAAGACTATTGAAGAAATGTTAGAAGATGAGATTTGGATTCTAGTAATGTATGAAGATATAAACCAATTCCCATGAAATGAATATTTATGAATATTAGAAATGATTACCAATTTTACCATTATATGATCTAAGTGGGTCTTTAAAAATAAGCAGAATTATCAAGGTCTCATAATAAGAAATAAATATAGATTAGTAGCTAAAATATATAATCAAGAATAAGGTATATATTATGATGAGACAATTTCCCATAAATATTAACAAAAAGCAATAATAGTCATTTTAACATACGAATCTCATATGGATTATAAATTATATCAGATTGATTTTACGTGTTCCTTTTTCAATGTTTATTTAAGAGAGGAAGTTTTTTTTGAACAACCCCATGTTGGGAAATATTCAATAACCAAGCACTGCTTTTAATATAATTATATCTCTCATTAGACTTATTAATGCACTTAAAGCATTGTATGAATGTATGAGTTCTTTTATTTTTGAAATAAATTTACTAATGGATTTGTAGATCCATCATGTTTTATGAAAACTATTTTTGCTAATATTTTCTTAGTTCAAATTTATATCCATGGTGTTATTTTTCTCTCAACTAAAAAATTATTTTTCATGAATTTAGAAAATTAATGTAAAAATAATTTTAATTGAGTATAATGGGAGAACTAAATATTTTTTTAGCATTTCCTATTTTTCAAAAATATTATGGAAATGTTTTAAATCAATGTAAAAATATTTTTGATATAATGAAAATGTTTGGACATGAATATAACAAGCCTTATAAAAATCTCATGTGAAACAATATATAACATGTTTTGGATGAAGCTGGAAAACATGTTGAAAACCACTTATATAGATGTATGATTGGTTGTTTTTTTATATCTTATAGATATTAGACCATACGTTAAGTTTTTTATATGTATTTGTGATCGATTTATATAAAATCTAAAAGATTCCAATCATGATAATGTCCAAAAAATTTAGTTATTTAAAATCAAAAAATATCCAATATCATCATTACCCACAAACATATGAATTTAATTTCATTTCATATTCATATTTAGATTTTGTTGGTTTTATATTAGATGGAAAAACAACCTCAGGAACCTATCACTTATAGAAAATAAATAGTTTCATGGTCAAGTCAGAAACAAAATATATTTTACTGATCAATCACTAAATTGTTATATATATATATATATATATATTATGTTTGTTGTTTGTACATGGGTTTTGTGCCTGAAAAATACACTAATTGACTTTGGAAGAAATCTAATAGTATACATATTTGATTGATAATAATAGATATGAGAAAATTTAAAAAATCATATAATTCATTATAAGACTACTAACATTTAAATAAGGCCTCATTTTTGAAGAGACCAAGTCCTTAAAAAATATATATCATTATAATATCTTAATATCGAATATCAATTATCTTATATTTTCACTAAACCACTTCTATGTACAATTTTTAAATTTATTATGTGGGAGTTATGATAATTTAATTTATTTTTATTTTTATTAAATTGTTTATATTTTATGTATAGTATATGATTTATATAAACAATTATCATGACTTCTGTAATTTAGTTACATGGTAGTTATATTTTAAAAAGAAACTTAATTTATTAAAAACGTAATGGGTTGATTCTCAATCGAAGTGAGAAAAAAATTGACTTCTCCAGCTTTATTTCTACTCTCGTATGTGTCCCTTCTATATATAGTGTATTTATTTCACTCTTATGATCCCCATTTGTTAAAAACCCTAATCCTTCAATCCCTTCATTCTCCAAACCATTATAGATGGAATACTCTCAATGATATGATGATGATGAGTTAGATTCAGAAACTAACGCAGTAGGGAAAGATCACAAAATTCTCCAAAGAAATTTAATTGACTTCAATTATTTATATTCCTCAAATATTTTTCTCAAAGAAGATATGAGGATACAATGTATGGTTTTTTCTTTTAGATAAGATAATAAACCTATAGTTTATGAAATTAATGTAAATGAATTTAATATAAATTAATTGTTCATTCCTAGACTAGATGAATATATTAATGTCCATACGATTGAAAATTATGAATGTTCTATTTCTTCTATGGAAATGGAAAAGTTGTTTTGTTGTTATCATGAGGGTGAGCTTCAATTTTATTTATGGAATATAGGTAATGGGAAAATTATTTAAGTGTAATTTTCTTATTTTGAATGAGAATTATAAAAATGTGATGGTGAATGAACATATTCCTGACCACCATGTTTTAATGAAATTTAATCATTCTGGGACTATTTCACGGATATATGAGCAAGTGAAAGTCAATTATCTAGACATGTTTGTCATGTTTTTCATTTTGAATGAAATAATTTTAAATTTCCGTCATTTTTTGATATGTTATTTATAAAACTACTTTTAAAAGGATAACAATATGAAATATTATTCCGTTGGATGGATTATTTCATTTTTTCTACAAATTAAAAAAATCATCAATAAGTTCATTGGTAAAAAATTTCATCACGAACACGTCTTAAATGATGTGAAAGTAATAAAGATTGAATTTTATTTGATAAATTCTTAATATAGTATTTTTCTATTTATTTTGGAACTAAAATAGTGTTTATTGAGATCTACTCAAGTGGAGAAAATGATGTTTCCATCTGGTGCCTTTGTCAGACCAAGTCATGCAAAAGAGGAAAAATCTAGGCTACAAGGAAATTGTGTTCAATGAATAAATATTTCTGTCAAAATTATATATATTTTGGTTGAATCACCAGAAGTAGTTGTTTTTGAGGCTCTAATGGTTGATCATGTTTATGAAGAGGATCCTAACTAATAACTTAACAGGGAAGTTCATTCAGATTTTGAGGATACTGTTTGAATTTCTTTATGAGATATATTTGTTGATAATGAATTGCTATATTTTTCCATGATATAATTTCCTACCAAAGAATATATACCATAACCCAAAATTAAATATCTTTAATATTATGATTCACATGATGATGAATTAGTTATAAATGTAAATCGATTTGATATAGGGAGTTTGTTTCTTAGAGACTAATTGGAAGTAAAGAAATAGTAATTTTAATATTTAAAAATTACTATAGCACTAAGATAAGAGTTTGAAGATACATTTTTTAATCAATTATAATTCAAGGAAAATATTATTTCAGTTAGATGTATTTATGAGTTTATCAACAAATTATCTATAAAATTAAACTTGTTGAAAGATGAATCAGTCAATGAAATCAATTTTTTATGAGCATAATCAAATGATTGGTAGATAATTTAAATCTACATGGGGAAGTAATTGAGCATAAAAATTCTCTAAAAATTAACCATATAATTAGAAGGGTTTTAGTACTTACCTCAATAAAGGTATAATTCATTGATACGATACACATTATATAATTTTACAATATCCCTTTAGGTGTTCTATTTTATGATCAAATGCATATTTTTAGAAAAATTTATTCTAAGGAATCCTAGTTTGTATTACTACATAATATCATTAAGTATATTTTGAATTCATTAATTAAGTTAGATGAAGAATAAAAAGAGATTATGAAGGTTAATATAGTTGAAAATTAAGATATTTAAGAAGATTAAAAGAAGATACTTCAGAAGTGGTCATAAGTGTTAAATTATCATATATAGAGCATGGTTTTTATGGTCATTGATATTAGGTATTTTTTAAAAGACATTATTCAGACCGATGAACCTGCTACACCGTCAAATTCAAATTAAAGTTCTTCATTCTGAATAAATTTTGTTGGGTGTGTATTGTGTTCTAATATATTGTTCAAAACATTTTATTTAATTTGAAATACAAATTCAATTATTCTTCATTAGGATTATTTTCATTTAATATCAATTCTAAACTATGAATCCTAAATTTATTCCACTTGTCTATTTTTATAACAATTAATTTATAGTTCAGTGCTACATTAACAATTATTTTACTAATTTATTCTTTTAAACCATCATTTTGTTATTACAAAAGTGGGGGGGATATTTTTATGAAAGGGGAGTATATTTGATAATATCTTTTGGGGATAATATTTGATTACCATTACATTTAATTAGATATAATATTTATCATTTAATATATTATCCTTTTATCAAAACAAAACTATTAAATCAAAATATCAAAATACATTCTATATAGATTTTTGTATGTTTTCAGATCATAAATTTTCTATAAAATGTTTTATGGGTAATTTTATGGGTTTTTTGATCATCCAAATGGAGGAGATTTTTGGTCAGTTATTTTCTCAACAATAATCTGTATTTTTAGGTTGATTTTGATGCTCTCAAATGCCATTTTTATAGTGAATTTTTCTTGAGTTAGTTTTTAATATTTTATTTTAAGGATAATTTAATTTAACATTATGATAATTATTGTAGAAATACAATATCAAACCCTATGATACACAGGAAAAGTGAAACACTTGCGTATGTTTTCAACCCTATGTCATGCTAAATAGTTTTTTTTTGAAAATACATCCTTATGTTTCATGATTTTCAAAATTTATATATCAAAAACACAACATTGGTGTCTGAAAATACTTTTTTCAAACCTAAATTCAAGAATTTCAATGCATGGTTAGTCAATGCTACGTTCATGATCATATGCTAAAAAGGTGAATGTAAGGATTCTCATCCCAACACTAATTTTTCTCACCATGTTACATAAAGATGAATGTATTATTAAGTAACCATATGTTGTAATGAAACCTATACTACATAGAGGATCACTATGATATGCAATGGAACTCTATGCTATGTAGTTCAACCCTACATTGTGTTTTCAATAGTGGTGTTTTTCAGGCATGTAATTAATCCACAATTTCTACAGTGTTCAAGTCATAATTTAATAAAATAACTCATGTAATGATCATTATTATTTTTCAAATAACATTTTTCAATGGATAATATCACTCATGTACCTAAATTATGTTATGACTCCCATAGTCAATTTGATTTTGAATTTCGATGATCAATTAGGCTATTCTTTTGGATTTGAAATACCAAAGAATGCTATTTGTTCTATATATTCATTTAATATATATCTTTAAAAATATAGATATCTGTGATATGCGATTCAAAAGTGATACCATATTAATGAAATTTACATTTACATGATTCCACTATGGATAATCAATTCCGAGCGAATCTACACTTTAGAGATATATATGTTCAATATTTTAATGAGTAATGAATTCTACAATTGTTTAGTTTATACCTTATTGAAGATAATTTTCCAATAAATCTAACATCCGAAATTTTCATTCAGGAAGATGTTTTTTGGGAGATGAAGATCCATCAATTGTAATTTGTGTTCCTTTTCAACTGTGAAGACAAACTATAACCTTTCAAATAAATAAATTTTGATACAATGTACTTTCAACTAGTCGTACTCACTTGTGGTAGAGTATCTGCTTATCGATCTATTATTTTGATAAATTTTTCTCTAATATGGAAATATAAGACTATGTTTTAATGTCTTGATATAATTGTATCATCTTACTAATCATAGTTAACAATTTATAGTCTTGTTAAAATAGGAACATTCTCGTGAAATTTATACACTTCACAACGAGAGTGATTGGTAGGGTGGACTAAGGGATTTTTGTGCGACATGATTCTATAAAAATATATGTTCTATATTTATATATATCCGGTTCATATTATTTTCATCAAATTAAATACTGAATATTTTTTTAAATCACAGAAGGAATCGAATGCCAAAATTGTGGATGATTTCAAAAATGTCTTAATTTACGCCTATAACGACCCATACTTTACATACATTGTTAATACTTCGAAATTGAAGCACACTTATTACAACATATGACAAAACCACAAAGGACCGTATAGGTATAGTGTCTTTAGAAACTGGGAAACATAAACAACTGGTTCATAAATTTTCTTACAGTGTCTCCCATTTATTTCATCATATCTAGGGTCCCTTTTAGCATATTCTACTTAATATCCATCTTCCTGACCTGGGGAAAAGAAAACATAAAAGGGTGAGCTCAGATGCTCAGCAAGGGAAAATAAAGGAAATAAAATCATATCATATCTTTATGAAGATCAAAACCTGCAAAAGAGATCATAATATCTTAACATGGAATAAATCATAGAAGTGAAAATGAGATCCCCATAATCATAACATAAAGCTTGAAACTTTGTGGCATGCACACATAATCATAGAAAATCATTTCTTGTTAGTCATGACTCATTGCCAAGACTATCTTAGTGGACAATGTCCCTTTCTCAACCGAGTTCACTCCTCGTTTCAGTCCTGTATCACTGAACCGAAATAACCTTCCGTTCCAGCCATGTCTATCTCATGAGATATAAAATCTTTACCCAATGCATTGGAGGGAGATATAGGTCCCACCCATCTTATAATGAATCCTTTCTTATGTGTGCCACATAATCATAAAACATACATCATCGCATAACACATGTAACAAAAATGGGATTCTTGAAACATCATGACATCATAAATCAATTCATATAAGATAAAGGAATTCATAAACATAATTCCATCACAACATAGTCAAATCAATGTAAAAATATGGATAGAAACAGAACCCTTTATTATCTTAGATGGAAAATAATTTTGATAAAACACTTGAATTGAATTCTTGAGGAAAATATCCTTTCTTCTTCAAAATCAATTTCTTTTCACAAAACATCATGCAATTTTAAAAGAAAGAGATTTTATTGAAAATAGTCATGAAATATTTTAGAGGAAGCTTCATGAAAATAAGGCTTTATAAAACAGTAGAAATCCGTTCGTGCCGTATAAGTTAAAAAAAACATTCTTCGTACTTTTGTCGGAAAAGTCAAAAAGTACCTCGTACGAAAAACGACAAAAGATTCCTTTCATACGTATTACTAAAAAATCCCCGAAGGGTAAAAATGGATTTAAACAATTTTAGGTGGATGGAAATAATATTACATATTGAGTAAACATGGATGTGGATGATAAAATACACCACAGTAAATGCTTACGAATAAACAATCTCGGATAAAAATGAGATTGTGATATTTCCCTTACCTTAGGTCCGATTTGCTTTGTTCGTGTCCGAAGCTCCTGTATAATGGTTTAAATAATGTTATTGACTTATTCCAGAATCATACATATTGATATGATATCATATATGGTCATATTATTAGCTTCTTGTTAGTAATATTTCATTGTTACTTGTTACTCGGGTCTTTATAACTTTTTGTTCTTATGCGTGTTTTGTTGAATAAATTCTTATTCTTATCTTTAGGTTATAGATAATTCATTTCCAGAATTGTATTGGTGTAGTATATACCATATTCATTCATTCAATTCATTTATATAATCATTATGAAATGAAGATCATGTAGAACGAGTCGCATCACATCGTGGAGACGGTATTCCGTACGTACGCACGAGTGATGATATCGTTCCTATGATCGTGGAATTGTATTGGAGTATATATATATATTATTTCAGTATCAATATTACTTCATAATAATCATATATAGTTACTCATTACACCATTATACCCATCCTTGTAAGGTGATGGTGGAAAAATAGATTACACCACGGCGTGGAGACGGTATTCCGTACGTACGCACGCGCGGTGATTTCATTTTTCCTTAGGATGGATAGAAGGTGAATTAGGGTTGTTTCATATTTATAATAACATATCAAGAAGAAGTTGAAGAAGAAAGAAATTGAAAAGATCGGTAATGGATATTACCTCTTCTTTGGAACGCCTCTTTGAATCCTCCACTTAAGGAACTAAGATTGGTCTTTGGAGAAGACCAGGACCTCTAGGATTATTCTAGGGAAGTGGAGAGGAGAAAATGGCAGGGGTTGGCCGAGCTTGAGTGCTCAAATTGGTGTGAGGAGGAGGGGGAGGAGGTTCCCTTTTATAAGGGAGGAGATGGGCACCTTAGGAATATCTCAAAATATTATTTTATATTAAAGTCAAAATCGGTTTATAATGGTTAAAAAGGGTCTTATTTCGAAGATAAAGTGGGGATGGGTCGAAATCCTATCAACCAATAGGATTTAAACAAGTTTAGGGTATTATTTTAACCTTATCAATTAGATTTTAATTCTAAGTTAATTAATTTAACTTTTACCGTGTCTTTTTGTTTTCTTTCACTATATGGTTAATAGACTTACTATAACATGCCAAACGAACCCCAAATTGTTTATTATTAATATATATATCCTTATCTAAGTCATTTGGCCGAACCTTAGATTTTTAGGAATAAAATAACAATTAATAATATTATATTTGATTTAAAAACTATTTTGTGTCAATTTTGACACTATTTGATATATGATTTTTGTGAAAGTCATAACAGAATTATATGTTCGAACCAAGTTGATTAAATCAACATTAATATATCATAGTAACCTAGAAAATTAGTTGAATTCATAAAAAGTCTTAAATTACATTTATTTTGGTATTTATATTATCAATTTTGTCAATATTTCATTAATAAGATAATTACTGCATCATCTTTGTGTCATAAATAAATTAAATTATTTGATGTCTAAAAATTACAAATAAAATTTCATCATGTAGGAAATCTTTTTAGCTTTCTAATTAATATTTAAAATCGAATTTATCTTATGTATAACCCCATATGAAAAATGATTTACTTATTAAACTTTGATTTTAACTATTTTAACCCTTCTTTAAATAAATTAATAATAAATGTCCTAATCTAATCCAAGTGGGCCTAAATGGTCTTATTTTATTCCTATGTTTGTTTTTGGTCGAATTACACTTGTCCAATAGAATTAGGACATGTGTTAGGGTAATATTAATATCATATTTACCCTTAGTTACCCTATTTACTATTAACCGCGGTAAAAAAAGTAAAAAGTTACTATTCACCAAAAAATTATTTTTATCTCATTGAACCACATTTTACTTACTGATATCAACCGTGTCTGTCGGATTTTCGAAATTCTATTCACAGAAGCGGTAAAATTAAGTTTTATGCAAAATTCAGTTTTTAACCTACCACTTAGTGGTTTCACTATTCATCAAAAATTGAAAGTTTTCAGAAAAATACCAAAATTTCACTCTAGGCTAAATTCGATATTCTGAGTCCAAAAATGAAGTCCATTTTGAAAAATAAAATTTATAAAATTTCAAAAAGTGGTTATTACTATTCATAACGGCTAGTTTTAATAGCATATTGTTGTTTAGTGAAACTCGGTATTGCGTACGACGCAAGCTATCGAGGAAGGTCGCGATTGCGTGTAAAGCAAGCCAAGAAAGTTTTGTGTAGAAAAAGATTCCTTTGATGATTTATATAACATAAAAGTCTCGGGTGTTACATTCTACCCCCCTTAAAAAGAATTTCGCCCTCGAAATTCGTCACTTTGCAACAAACAGATGAGGATACTTCTCCCTCATCATATCCTCAAGCTCCCATGTAGCTTCTTCAAGTTGGTGGTTTCTCCATAAAACTTTCACCAAGCGAGTGGTCTTGTTTCGTAGGACTTTTTCGCTACGATCCAGAATCTCTATCGGCTGTTCTTCATAAGAAAGATCTTGCTCCAGCGGTACAACTTCTGAGCTGAGTACATGTGAAGGATCTGGTATGTACTTTCTCAGGAGAGATACATGGAACACATCGTGAACTTGAGAGAGATTCGGTGGAAGCGCCAATCGGTAAGCTACCCTCCCAACACGATCCAGTATTTCGAAAGGACCGATATATCTAGGGCTCAACTTCCCCTTCTTTCCAAATCTCATAACCCTCTTCCAGGGAGATATTCGTAAGAACACTTTATCACCCACTTCAAACTCTAGGTCTTTTCTTCGGTTGTCGGCATAACTTTTCTGTCGACTCTGAGCTGCTCTTATGTGTTGTTGAATAGATCTGACCTTTTCTGCCATTTCATCAACGAGATCAGGTCCTAATAGCTTTCTTTCCCCAACTTCATCCCAGCAAGTTGGAGTCCTGCATTTCTTTCCATAGAGAGCTTCATAAGGAGCCATCTGAATACTGGAGTGAAAGCTATTATTATAAGAAAATTCCACCAAAGGTAGGTGTTGATCCCAACCTCCTTTGAAATCCATAGAGCAAGCTCTCAACATATCTTCTAGGGTTTGAATTGTTCTCTCAGACTGACCGTCTGTCTGGGGATGATAAGCAGTGCTGAAACTCAACTCTATATCCAGAGTATGCTGAAGACTTCGCCAGAACTTCGAGGTAAATCTCGGATCCCGATCAGATATAATAGAAAGTGGTACTCCATGCAATCTTACCACTTCCTTTACATATATCCTGGCAAGCTGATCTAGAGAGAAATCCTCTCTAATAGCAATGAAGTGTGCAGACTTTGTAAGACGATCAACTATGACCCAGATAGCATTATTGCCTTTGGATGTTTTAGGAAGTCCTGTGACAAAGTCCATAGTGATGTTTTCCCATTTCCATTCGGGTATGGGTAATGGTTGTAACATCCCCTTAGACTTCTGTCTCTCAGCTTTAACTTGTTGACAAACCAAGCATCGAGAGACATATTCAGCAACATCTCTTTTCATGCCATCCCACCAGAAGTACTCTTTCAGGTCCCTATACATCTTCGTGCTTCCAGGATGAATAGAGAATGAAGAACTATGAGCCTCATCCAGCATCTCCTTCTTTAATTCGGGGATGGGAAGAACACAAACCCGATTCCTGAACTTTATTATCCCATCACAATCAAGGTTGAATTCAGGAACATTTCTCACCTTCTTTTGTAACTCGACATCTTCTTTCTGTGCCTCTTTAATCATCACATGTATAGATGGTTGAACATTCATTTGAGAAAGATAAGATTTTTCCCCTTCCATTATAATTCCAAGATCCATCCTTTGTAAATCCATAAATATTGGATCTTTTGTGATCCTCATCATGGATAAACTAGCATGGTCTTGTCGACTTAATGCATCTGCCACCTTGTTTGCTTTCCCAGGGTGGTAATGGATTGAGCAGTCATAATCCTTAATCAGCTCCAACCATCTTCTTTGACGCATATTCAACTCCTTTTGTGTGAAAATATACTTTAAACTTTTATGATCAGTATAAATATCACACCTTTCACCATAAAGGTAATGCCTCCAAATCATTAATTTAAAGATTACCGCAGCCAACTCCAAATCATGTGTTGGGTAATTTTGCTCATGGATTTTCAACTGTCGTGAGGCATAAGCTATCACCATATCATTTTGCATAAGAACACACCCCAATCCCTTCTTGGATGCATCACTGTAGATCACAAACCTTTCTCCACTACAAGGCAGTGTGAGCACAGGTGCACTGGATAACCTTCTTTTCAACTCCTTGAAATTCTCTTCACATTCCTCTGTCCAGACAAACTTAACTCCCTTCCGAGTCAACTTGGTGATTGGATTAGATAATCGTGAAAAATCTTTTACAAAACGTCGATAATATCCAGCCAAACCAAGAAAACTTCGGATCTCAGTTACTGTTGTTGGTCTTGACCATCATTCGATAACCTCTGTTTTTGCTGGATCCACAGATATCCCCTCTTTTGAGATTATATGACCCAAAAATGCAACTTTTTGAAGCCAAAATTCACACTTGGTAAATTTGGCATAAAGCTTCTCCTTTCTCAGGGTCTTCAATATAATTCTCAAGTGATCTTCATGCTCTTCCTTGATCTTTGAATAGACAAGAATATCGTCAATAAAGACTACCACAAATTGATCAAGATAGTCTCTAAAGACTCTATTCATTAGATCCATGAAGATAGCAGGGGCATTTGTAAGACCAAATGGCATCACTATAAATTCATAGTGTCCATACCTTGTACGGAAAGCCGTCCTTGGTATATCCTCCCTTTTGACCCTTAATTGATGATACCCTGAACGAAGATCAATCTTGGAAAAGTATTGAGCTCCGCGTAGTTGGTCAAATAAGTCATCAATGCGTGGGAGAGGGTATTTGTTCTTGATAGTGATCTTGTTAAGTTCTCGATAATCAATGCAGAGTCTCATTGATCCATCTTTCTTCTTAACAAATAGAACAGGTGCTCCCCAAGGTGACGCACTAGGGCGTATGAATCCCTTATCAAGATTCTCTTGGAGTTGCTTCTTCAATTCCTGCAACTCAATTGGGGCCATTCTATAAGGTGTCTTTGAAATTGGAAAAGCGCCCGGTACGAGTTCTATTAAAAACTCAACTTCACGATTTGGTGGAAGACCCGGTAATTCCTCCGGAAAGACATCATCAAACTCCCGTACAATGGGCATATTCTTAATCGTGAGTTTCTCACCAACCATTTGAGATAAATAACCTTCATTTAGTGGAATCAATACCCATAAGATGGAAGAAATTTCCACTGGAAGGTTATGTTCATCCTTGCATTGATAGACGATCGTAGATTGATCTGGAATATGAAATGTGACTTCCCTACTTTGGAAATCGATATGAGCTCCATGTAGAGAAAGCCAATCCATGCAAAGAATCACATCAAATTCCACTAAAGGAAGGATCACAAGATTTGCAGGAAGCACTTTCCCACAAACTTCGATCGGAGAAGAATTATAAACTTTTGATGCGATTGATGTGCCATTAGGTGTTGTCACAGCTAACTCAACATCTAATTGTTGAGGTAATACGGTGATACCCTTAGAAAAGTCTTCAGAAATAAAAGAGTGGGTGGATCCAGAATAAAATAAAACATTTGCTACTTTAGAGTGGATGGTAAGTGTACCTTTCACCACATCGTTATTGTACTCCACATCGCTGATAGAAATTGCATGTGACTTTCCTTTGTCTTTAGCCTTAAGAGTTTGTTGACGTCGACCATCATCATCAACCCTTGGATTTGGGCATTGATTGGCATAATTCCCCATCTCCTTACACTTGAAACATTGAAGTGTAGTAGGTTCATTCTGTGTATCCCTTCCTTTGTTTGCATCATTAGACATCTTCTTCCCATTATCGCGGCATTCAAATGCCCGATGACCTTCCTTTCCACATTTAAAACATTTACTTGTCCCTTTAAGACAACTCCCTCCATGTTTCTTTCCACACTTTGAGCATAAGGGAAAGTTCATCTTCTTTTCAGTGTGCTCTTTAGATTTTTCTTTGAATTCCATCTTCCTCTTCATATCAAACCCATGTGACTGATGGGTTACTCCAATCTCCATCTCGACTTTGAGAGCACATCGAACGATTTCCTCGTAGCTATTGAAGTCCCTTATGGCTAACGACCTTCGAAGACTTGGTTTTAAGCCACTAAAGAATCGATCGATCTTACTCTCAGGTTGGATAATAATACCAGAAGCGTACCTTGCAAGTCTTGTAAAATTTGCTTCATAGGTACCAACAGATTCATCATCCCTTTGCTTCAGTTCAAGAAACTCTTTTTCCATCTTTGTTCGGAGAATACGAGGGAAGTACTTATTGAAAAATATGTTCTCGAACTCGTCCCATTCCATAGACTCAATTTCATCCCTTTGCCTCGTATTCTTAACAAGATTCCACCATTGATCAGCATCTCCTTCCAAACGATACACTGCTAGGATGACTTTATCATGTTCAGAACATTGAAGAACTGAAAATATCTTTTCAGTAGTACTAATCCATTTTTCAGCAACTAATGGATCAGTAGACCCTCTGAAAGAAGGTGGACGCTGCCTCATGAAGGATTCAACAGAATGTTGCTCCCTCCTTTGCTCGTTTGGAAATCCTGCATGATTCATAGCTTGAGAAAGTTGTGTGAGCATGGCTACAAGATTTTTCATTCCAGCTCCCATATCGTTTGGTTGCTCAGGGGGACAATCATTGCATTGCCCATCACATTCCACATTAACACGGTTCCTTCGGGTTCCAGCCATTGACTAAAACCAAGAAGAATAGTGTGAGCAACACTAATTATAATAGGAAACCACATAATTCAAGAATAAAATTTTCATGCTTAAGGTCTTATCCTAGGTTATTCAATGCCATTTCTAAAACACTAAGATTGTGTTCTATGCTTAGAATTATCCTTAGGGTTCTTACTAAGGCTTTCACATCCTAGTTTCCAAAGGTTGACTATACCTTTCCTCTGATACCAAATATAACGACCCATACTTTACATACATTGTTAATACTTCGAAATTGAAGCACACTTATTACAACATATGACAAAACCACAAAGGACCGTATAGGTATAATGTCTTTAGAAACTGGGAAACATAAACAACTGGTTCATAAATCTTCTACAGTGTCTCCCATTTATTTCATCATATCTAGGGTCCCTTTTAGCTTATTCTACTTAATATCCATCTTCCTGACCTGGGGAAAAGAAAACATAAAAGGGTGAGCTCAAATGCTCAGTAAGGGCAAATAAAGGAAATAAAATCATATCATATCTTTATGAAGATCAAAACCTGCAAAAGAGATCATAATATCTTAACATGGAATAAATAATAGAAGTGAAAATGAGATCCCCTTAATCATAACATAAAACTTGAAACTTTGTGGCATGCACACATAATCATAGAAAATCATTTCTTGTTAGTCATGACTCATTGCCAAGACAATCTTAGTGGACAAAGTCCCTTTCTGAACCGAGTTCACTCCTCGTTTCAGTCCTGTATCACTGAACCGAAATAACCTTCCGTTCCAGCCATGTCTATCTCATGAGATAAAAAATCTTTACCCAATGCATTGGAGGGAGATATAGGTCCCACCCATCTTATAATGAATCCTTTCTTATGTGTGCCACATAATCATAAAACATACATCATCGCATAACACATGTAACAAAAATGGGATTCTTGAAACATCATGACATCATAAATCAATTCATATAAGATAAAGGAATTCATAAACATAATTCCATCACAACATAGTCAATTCAATGTAAAAATATGGATAGAAACAGAACCCTTTATTATCTTAGATGGAAAATAATTTTGATAAAACACTTGAATTGAATTCTTGAGGAAAATATCCTTTCTTCTTCAAAATCAATTTATTTTCACAAAACATCATGCAATTTTAAAAGAAAGAGATTTTATTGAAAATAGTCATGAAATCTTTTAGAGGAAGCTTCATGAAAAAAAGGCTTTATAAAACAGTAGAAATCCGTTCGTGCCGTATAAGTTAAAAAAAACATTCTTCGTACTTTTGTCGGAAAAGTCAAAAAGTACCTCGTACGAAAAACGACAAAAGATTCCTTTCATACGTATTACTAAAAACTCACCGAAGGGTAAAAATGGATTTAAACAATTTTAGGTGGATGGAAATAATATTACATATTGAGTAAACATGGATTTGGATGATAAAATACACCCCAGTAAATACTTACGAATAAACAATCTCGGATAAAAATGAGATTGTGATATTTCCCTTACCTTAGGTCTGATTTGCTTTGTTCATGTCCGAAGCTCCTGTATAATGGTTTAAATAATGTTATTGACTTATTCCAGAATCATAAATATTGATATGATATCATATATGGTAATATTATTAGCTTCTTGTTAGTAATATTTCATTGTTACTTGTTACTCGGGTCTTTATAACTTTTTGTTCTTATGGGTGTTTTGTTGAATAAATTCTTATTCTTATCTTTAGGTTATAGATAATTCATTTCCAGAATGGTATTAGTGTAGTATATACCATATTCATTCATTCAATTCATTTATATAATCATTATTAAATGAAGATCATGTAGAACGAGTCGCATCACATCGTGGAGACGGTATTCCGTACGTACGCACGAGTGATGATATCGTTCCTATGATCGTGGAATTGTATTGGAGTATATATATATATTATTTCAGTATCAATATTAATTAATAATAATCATATATAGTTACTCATTACACCATTATACCCATCCTTGTAAGGTGATGGTGGAAAAATAGATTACACCACGGCGTGGAGACGGTATTCCGTACGTACGCACGCGCGGTGATTTCATTTTTCCGTAGGATGGATAGAAGGTGAATTAGGGTTGTTTCATATTTATAATAACATATCAGTATGTAAGTAATACTGATGTTATTACTTTATCATGAAACAACTAAAGAAGAAGAAGTTGAAGAAGAATGAAATTGAAAATATCGGTAATGGATATTACCTCTTCTTTGGAACGCCTCTTTGAATCCTCCACTTAAGGAACTAAGATTGGTCTTTGGAGAAGACCAGGACCTCTAGGATTATTCTAGGGAAGTGGAGAGGAGAAAATGGCAGGGGTTGGCCGAGCTTGAGTGCTCAAATTGGTGTGAGGAGGAGGGGGAGGAGGTTCCCTTTTATAAGGGAGGAGAGGGGCACCTTAGGAATATCTCAAAATATTATTTTATATTAAAGTCAAAATCGGTTTATAATGGTTCCAAAGGGTCTTATTTCGAAGATAAAGTGGGGATGGGTCGAAAGCCTATCAACCAATAGGATTTAAACAAGTTTAGGGTATTATTTTAACCTTATCAATTAGATTTAACTCTAAGTTAATTAATTTAACTTTTACCGTGTCTTTTTGTTTTCTTTCACTATATGGTTAATACACTTACTATAACATGCCAAACGAACCCCAAATTGTTTATTATTAATATATATATCCTTATCTAAGTCATTTGGCCGAACCTTAAATTTTTAGGAATAAAATAACAATTAATAATATAATATTTGATTTAAAAACTATTTTGTGTCAATTTTGACACTATTTGATATATGATTTTTGTGAAAGTCATAACAGAATTATATGTTCGAACCAAGTTGATTAAATCAACATTAATATATCATAGTAACCTAGAAAATTAGTGGAATTCATAAAAAGTCTTAAATTACATTTATTTTGGTATTTATATTATCAATTTTGTCAATATTTCATTAATAAGATAATTACTGCATCATCTTTGTGTCATAAATAAATTAAATTATTTGATGTCTAAAAATTACAAATAAAATACCATCATGTAGGAAATCGTTTTGTCTTTCTAATGAATATTTACAATCGAATTTATCTTATGTATAACCCCATATTAAAAATGATTTACTTATTAAACTTTGATTTTAACTATTTTAACCCTTCTTTAAATAAATTAATAATAAATGTCCTAATCTAATCCAAGTGGGCCTAAATGGTCTTATTTTATTCCTAAGTTTGTTTTTGGTCGAATTACACTTGTCCAATAGAATTAGGACATGTGTTAGGGTAATATTAATATCATATTTACCCTTAGTTACCCTATTTACTATTAACCGCGGTAAAAAAAGTAAAAAGTTACTATTCACCAAAAAATTATTTTTATCTCATTGAACCACATTTTACTTACTGATATCATCCGTGTCTGTCGGATTTTTGAAATTCCATTCACAGAAGCGGTAAAATTAAGTTTTATGCAAAATTCAGTTTTTAACCTACCACTTAGTGGTTTCACTATTCATCAAAAATTGAAAGTTTTCAGAAAAATACAAAAATTTCACCCTAGGCTAAATTCGATATTCTGAGTCCAAAAATGATGTCCATTTTGAAAAATAAAATTTAAAAAATTTCAAAAAGTGGTTATTACTATTCATAACGGCTAGTTTTATTAGCATATTGTTGTTTAGTGAAACTCGGTATTGCGTACGACGCAAGCTATCGAGGAAGGTCGCGATTGCGTGTAAAGCAAGCCAAGCAAGTTTTGTGTAGAAAAAGATTCCTTTGATGATTTATATAACATAAAAGTCTCGGGTGTTACAACGCCCCTCTAGTGTTACGTTGTATATTACCAACTGACAATACATGTGTAAAAATTAATATTAAACATAATAGGATACAAGTTATGTTATTTATAAAACATTATAATAAAACATAGTTTAATAAAAACACAAATTTCCAACCCGAAAATAAATAAATTCTGATTTCATAAAAAAATTTATATAATTTTCATTAGTACCAATGAGTGGAAAAAATTGTATCAGAACATATATAAACCACGAATAACCATAGGCTAAAAAATTAAATTATTTTTCAATATATATGAATCATAATTATTCACTAATGGAATAATAAACACAATCAATCTCGAAAAACTATGTTATTTTAATAATAAATTGTTACCTTTTTGGTTACATTGAATAATAACAAAATGGGAATGATAAAATTAAATGAATAAAAAAAAATAAATGAATGGTATTCATGTCATAACTAGTAAAAATATTTATTTACATATCACATATTAATATAGGTTCCTAACATTGAATGTATCCAAATTAATGCATATTGAGGAACAATTACTTTAGCAATTTGGCACTTTTTGAAACATATACACCAAGAATGAAATATCAGAAAATGGATACATAAATACACTTAAATTAATTCATAAAAATAATATAATACATAAATGGGTAATAAACACACCAAATATAAGAAATATGAGGTTAACACAGATTTTTTATAATTCAAAATAAATGATAGATGCCAATGCCCTTCCTTTATTTTATAACACTCACCAAATCATTTAAACATCCTGTATAATATTTATATGTTTATTATAAATCTATCACATAACTATATTCATAAATATATATATATATATAATAAATTTTTATTTATTAATAGCTTCATATTACCAATTAATTAATTACACTAAGATAATCTTACATTTCTGGTGATAAACTCCTAGTTTTTTGTATATAGTTTTAATTGTTATCCTTGGTCCTCTTATATATATTATTGTTTAATTATTTTAAATATGTAAATAAATATATTAAATTAATATATATTCATTATATGTGTAATTATAATTATTTATTTTATAATGAATTATTAAATGAAATACACTATTCATTGAGATGGTATGTTGTACGTACAAATGAACAGTTATTCCATTTTATTTTCATATTGAATGAATATAAGTAAATGAATTATACAGAATATTATTAAAATATAATTAGAAATTAATATATTTATTATATTTTTACTACTACCATACAAAATACATTCAATGAATAGTGTGAATAAATAACAATGCTTTGATGAGGCGGTAGTCCACATGTCCATAAATAATGTAATTGAATATTAAAAAATTTAAAATACCGAAGGTATGTTTTATATAATAATTAAATAATATTAAATACATCATAAATAACACATATTAAATATTAAATCATAGTTTTCATCATAATTTAAAACCATGATATGTCGTAAAGGATAAATAAATAACATCGTTTCATGTGGCGATAGTTCACTATTCATGAGAATGGTATGCGTGTTACCCATTAGATAGAAGTGTATGTTTCTGTGTTTGTAGAACTCATATAATAAAAACTAATATTAAATTTATTATTGTTAGGTTATTATATGACTATTTCATAAGAGTATTTGAGGGGATGTATAATGAAAAGAAAACAAAAGAGGTCGAGGAATGATGTAAAATATTCTATGGGTGACTCCTTTTATGTTTCATCAAAATGATTATTGGGTGGATTTATTCCAAAATGTAGGATTTTAGGATGATGGAATTCGTTTTTTGAGGATATTTTAATTTTTTTATAGCTATAAAAAATTATATATCTATGTGAAAAAGTTGTAGGGGAGACTATATTATTATAGTGGAGTGTGAGTGGAATTCTTTTAAATATTTGAAATAGGGAATTCCACCTATGTTTATCAATGTAATTTCACAAAAATAATAGTCACAATTAAATAAATTAGAGGATATATTCTAAATATAGATTCCTAATGGGTTTTAGAATTGTATCAAGGTCTCTTTTTGCCTTATGATTTGGTCTTAGTCCTTTGAAATGTTAATTTTTCTTTTAATCACTATAATTAATTGTAAATAGGTTCACTAATATTTTTCATCAAATACTATGTTGAAATTATGAAAAATTATAATTTATGAGGAATAAAAATATGTAATCCACCTTTACCAATTCTATTAACATAAGTGAATGAATCTAATTTTATTCTAATCCTATAAATGGGACCAGAAATCAGGTTATTTAGGTAAATGGTACAAATGTTTGGAATGTTTATTATCCTATATCCAAGTGAAATTTGATTCAATAACATATATTTTATTAATTTAATTAAATTTTATATAAATAAACTTCAAAATAAAAATAATACTTAAATTATATATATATAAATTATATGAAAAAGTAGTTTTGAATTAAAATTCAGTACTTATTCACTATTACTCAAAAATTATTTCTCTGAGAAAAATACCAAAAAATAAACCAAATTAAATTATTAAATTTTTATTTAAAATATTAATTTTATTTTTTTTATAAAAATTATAAAACTTTCAAAATTCATATTTATAATGGTTTCTCTATTAAATTAAGGTCAAATTTCCTTTTTGAATATTTCATATTTTTATTCATAAAATTGGATTTATTCTTATCTTATACATATGAAATGTAATTAATGAAACTAAAAAATATATATTTAATATATAATACATAAATTATATTTAAAACATTAATCAAAATTGGTTTGATTAATATTTTTTGAATTTTTTTTGTACATTGATAACTAAAATTCTTAGGGAGGTAATTGTTTTATTTTAAAATAGTTCTCACAATAAATTATACTAATTTTTAAACAAATGATTTATTTCATATGCATGTAAAATTTATATATTCATAATTTAGTAAATGATATTTATAAATTACATTATAATTACTAGGTTTAGGATATAATAATATTTTGATCATCATATTACAAGTATATTGAAGTTCAGTATATACTCATCCTTGTGTGTTACACAAGCTCTCAATTGAACTGAGCATTGTGTGAAATAGTTTCCAAACATAGTATTTCATGCACTACAAGAAAATATAATTTTTTCTAGGAGGCACAATATTAAAAAAGTTAATACACATAATGCAATCTGCACTTATTGGGTAAATATATAAACCATATAATCAATGTTGTGTGAAATATAAAATATTAATTGATTAAATTAATTTTAATAGTTTTTTTTCAAAAAATCATGGGGGGTTATTTCTCCATGCTACTATATTCATTGATCCCCTTTCTGATCAGTGTAATTGTTGGGTGTCGAGTATTTATGTTATTTTCCTACAACATTTCATATTATATCATGAAATACAAAATAGAGGGAACTAAAATGTTATATGCGGAAAAAAACATAGGATAATCTACTCGAAGGTAAAATATGAGTGAAAATGATATATATTTTAAATATTGATGTTTTCAAAAAAACTAGGCGATAAATAGGGTGTTATAGGACCCACACTATGTGTTTTCCTGCATCAACATATAGTTATGACCCTAGAGGAACACAACACGCCTACCGTGTTGACACATATAATATGTAGGGGATATACACAATGTTCCAATCATACTCAGCATCCCAATCATATTCTTGGGCAGGTCCATGCATCCACCATATTTTCATGAACATTTATATAGAATATTCCTCTCCACATGGGGTATCTCCCATGTACACTAGTCGTTCTTGTATACTTAGGCAGACAGTGAGTGCCAGGCTGTGTACTCTGCCACATGGCTCATCCACACGAGAAAGGGGATACATGGATTTTAGTATATCTATAAGTCAATCCATCCATATTAAAACACAAGAACCTATACCCCAAATCCATGGGGATACAAGTAATGTGTTAATCACAGTACACATCATGTAGTCAGAATTTTTATATATTCTAAGATCTGCTTTCCACACATTGATTCTCGCCGAATAACCATTGACCTAGCCTTGTTTCATCCTGAGATGAGTGGATCCTATTTTTATTTTCGTTTTTCATCCTTTTAGTGAATATAATATGATTTCTATTGTGATGGTGGTTAGTCACTCAATCCCACATGCTTTAGTTTAGCCAAGAGCTAATGAATTCATCTATGTTTTACAAAAATATCATACATGTCTTGTAAACAACCCATATAAATACCAAATTCACAAATATTTCCATGGTAAATGACTTAATTATGAACATTGGGGAATTATTGTGGTATTTACTTCTTGAAAATGTGTAAATGCAACAGCAGGTCCCAACCACTGCATAACTGTCAATAAATATATGGGGAATGGAAGAAGATCAAATGTTTATTGATCGATGCAAAATTTTCATTTACAATGGAAATTTATGGTGTTATATAGGGAATAAAATGTAGTAATTAAATTTTTTAATAACTACACAATTGATATAAATGTCAAAAATAGTTGATGATCAGTGGTGTAAATTTTTCCTCACGATCGATTTAATAAAAATTTGAATAAATCACATTTTTATGAGTCCATAATAAAGATTTTATCATTCATACTTGAGAATTCCCCATCCAATGATTATTGGAAGTCATTGTGTTTGTTACATCTCGATATGCTCCAGTCCATATATTTTTCATAGTCGGAGGTGATATTCTTACAGAATGTGGGGAATAATCTTTGTAATCCTTTTATAAATTATCTGGATACCCATTAAGGATACTCAATATTGATGTACTCTTATACATTTAGTTAGGTTAAAATAATAAATCGATTAATTTAATTTAATTAACTAACCAACTAAATATACCACCAATGGGGAATTCATCATAACACCCCATGTAAATCGATTTCAGGTCTTACAGGGCATGAAAAATATATTTTAGACATAATAATTGTCTTAAATATTGACATGATCATACGTTTATGATATATTCGGGTTTTTTATGAAACCATGTAATCAAAATATATAATATATTTAATATTTTTTAAAAAATAATTCCAGGAACATTAGCCCTCATTATGAAATTTCATCGCAATTCTTGGATCTAGAAATATATGTATAAATATTTTGACGTCATAAAATGAAAAAATAGTTGACTCAACATCATTCCCTCCATTAAAATTTTAATCTCTGTAATAAAAACATAAAAAATCAGGTGATACTGAGCTTGAAATGGGATCACCCACACAACGAGTAACTCACCTTGACATTACCTTGTTTCCACAACTTACAACATATAGCGATGGTCCACCCACACATGGTCCTCTCTTGTCAATCATTTATCAAAACTAGATGCTCTGAAAAGTGGATCCATCATTGATGTGTAGCTCAACCCATTTGATGGCGTGTGTGGGATCATGCAAGTATCCTATTAGCTATGACACATAGATGAAATTTTTCACCCACTATAGCAATAGGGGTAGGGAACGGTAATAAACATACATTCCAAACATATTCACATTCTTGAATGACACATTTAATCTTTTAGATAACATGAATCCCTAAAAATAGCTCCACACTCCTCATCACGGTGAGACACTTAAGAATATGTGGTCTCTATTCTCTAACTCCACGTGCCTACAAATTTTATCTAGATAAGATTTTCCTCCTTCAGGTCACCTGCATCCAATCACAGAAGACCTATACCTTCTCCAACACCACATATACCATCTCAAGGCCCACAAGAGATGTCTCACTGATCTTTGTCTAACATAAGGGTGACCGATATAGATTCCCATACAGGTTCTAAAAATGATCCATGTTGATAGTAGTGTGGTAGTTGATGTTTTACAAAAAAACTATGATGGTAAACTGGTCTGTCAATCATTGGTGGAATTATAACATATAGGCCCTCAACATATCCTAAATAACCTAGATTGTGCATTAATCTAGCCATCTATTGGGGTGAAAGGCTATACTCATTTTTATTTGCGTCATAAATTCCTCATATAGGTCTCAAGATAATCATTATTTAATCATCACATCAATATAATAGAAAATTTTTGGGGGCACCAAATTTAGGTAAATAGTCACCCACATGTATAAATTCAAAAAACACTCTACTGAACAATGATCCCAAATTGAAAATAAGTTTTTCAGCTTCATGAGTTATCCAAACATCACCTAGAGGGAAACATAGAAATTTTCATTCCACAAAATCCAAACTAGAATCCATCAAAATATGGAAATTTATTTCCACTCTACGATCTCAAGGGCCTAAAAAATATCTTCCAGAACATGGGTTGTATCCTTCTCAAATAGGTTGGTGAATACCTAATAGATGAACATGGAAACAATGAATCACATTATATAACACCATTAATGCTGCCATTGTTCTATTCAAATATTCCCTACACTAGGTTCTATATCTAGTGGAGATTTGTTGAACTCTTGAATCACCTCCTCCCACATCGTGATTGGATCCATAGTCCAACCCCTAAAAAACAAGACATGATTACGTATTACGTAATAACCATCTAGTGAATCCCACATGGATATAAATTCATGTAATACCTTGTAGTTTATATATCATATATGGTACTCTCTAACACACTATAGAATATGAGGAGTAAATACAAATGAATAAATAAAAGTTGTACCTTCCCCCTCTATCGTGGTCTTGCGCATAGATTCCAACTGCTCCAATTCCTCCTACACATAGCGATACAGATATTTCTATCTAGGTTAATCCTCTAATGCATTTTCATTATCAGTATTATTTACTACATTGAAGTAATTATCTTGTAGGAACTGCATCCATCACTATTTTATCAGGTGCATATATCCTTGTGTGAAGACGTACAAGAGACTCTGATAATATGTGAAAATCCAAAAAACACTTCCAAATAAGTTATTACCTCAATATATTATGGTATAATATTGTTGCTACAAGATCTAGGTCATGATTCCCTTAGTTTTTCTCATTGGGTCTCAACTCCCTCAACATGTTTGTGATGAATGTATATAGCTACGCAAAAATGAAACAAATACAAAATATTAAGGTGTCACACTATAATACATAATATACTGCCCCCAATTGTAGTATCAATAATGTGTAAACTCATCACCATCAAACTCAACTCCTCAATGTCCCTCTAGAACATCTTATTCTAGGTAAACAACTTTACTTTCCATGTCAGGATGGTTAAAGAGGCTACAACCTAGGAAAATTATTCCAAAATCCTCCATGAATACACTTCCATGTGATGAAAAATATGAACCTCTATGAGTCTCCTGGGTGTCTCCGATGAAATCCCAAAATAAATATTTACTAGTTCCGTGGCTAAAAAATAATGATAACTTCCCTACCCCAGACTGTTAGCATTGTCAATCTAAAATTGGAACATCAACAGTTTTCCATAAACCAGATGTTCTTGAAGAAAATCTAAAACCATCATCATGTGTTTGTAATTATCGTAATATGATATAGATGATATTAGTGAGTTTAGGTGTAGGATAAACAAAATCTAGTACAAGTTTGTCATATTTAACTGGTTCATCATAACCATAAAAATGGGGATCATGTTTGTCTCACCAAAGGGAATCTCAATCAAATAATAGTGTCCATAGTAAACTTAGGAAACCATATTAAGAATATAATCCTAAATATCCCAAAAATGGTGTTATCCATACCTAATATCGATGTTTTATATCTACTTAATTCCTCTATATTGATCAATGAAGTCATAAAACCTCATAAAGTTGTACTTTTACATTATCGTGTCAATGATTAGTAGATGATAATCCATGAAAATATGCAATCTCTCACCTTATTTTTTATTGAAGAACACATATGACGACTAGGGGTAAAAAAAATCATAATGAATCCCTTATCTCAAATGTATTCCAACTATTGCATATACTCTCAAGACATTATAAGATCTATATGATATGACACAAAATATATCAGTTCTCTTTCAAGATGCATGTCGATAAAAAACCCTATCTCATACCTTAGAAGAAATTATATATTTTCTTCAATGAATATTTCCATATATTATTCCTCAAATTAAAGAATATATATGTTTGGTTTTCCTAGTTCACAATGGGATACACTCTTCAACTGATGGGGGAGGGGATGCATCCTCATGATCATAGAACCAACTTTTATAACCATGGGCACAATTACTACTAAAAAGAAGAATCATGTACCATCAGCACCACTTCATATGACTTGTAATCATGTATAATATATCCAGGATTGCATTATAGATATCCAATCCAATCCCACGATGATTTTATATGGTTCCATTATGATGAAAAAATGTACCAGATCAAGATGTCAACACCAATTTATAGATCACACTATAGTCTGATAAAATATGCAAAAAAAGAATTATTTATTAGATCATCATGATAATATTAATAGATATAAATTCAAACTAGGATATCCAACTATCATACCAATAGTATATATGTGAAATAATTACTATAAAATGTGTCTGCTAAAACAATAAAATGATTATAATAAACATATATTTTAGATCTAATCTTCTCTTGTGACACATTGTGTAATGGCCCGGACCTCTCCGGTCCATTTCTTTGTAAAAAATTTGATGTGGTCAAACACGACACGTGTTGTAATAATAATTTTTATAATAATAATTGATAATGGTGGCGTGAAAATATTTGGTGTTAATTAGATAAAATGGTTTTAATTTAATCATTGTAAAATATAAGAAATAAAATCGAATATATTTAATAAAATTATGGGAGGCGCATGGAATAAGTTATAATGGAATAAATTACAATAAATGAGGCTCATGTAATAAATTATAAAGGAATGAAATGCATGGGGTGCATGGGTGTGACCTTGTACAGGAGGCGTTGTGCGGTTCTCCACAATTAAAGTTGGAATTGTGTTAATAACATTAAAAGGGTATTATTATATAATAATTTGTTATAATAATAATAACATGAAGAGGCACGTGAATGCGGTTCCCAACCATGCGTGAATATAATGTTATGGGATATATGGAGTAATTATATGAAAATAATGGGCGTCAATAATAATAATAATTATTAAAGTTAATGATGTGGACACGTTAATGAAATTGAAAGAGGATTTATTGCTATTGAATTAAATAATAATGATAAAGGTGACAGAAATATGTGTGTGATTGGTAAATTAAATTAAATGGATTTAATTTTTGGTTAGTAAATTACATTATTTGAATTTAATTAAATGGAATGGTTTTAACTTAATAACCATGGTAAACTAATTTAATGGGATTAAATTAGTACATTAATTATGGGTGTTATTATTATTAATTTTATTAAATAATAAATTTGAAGTGAGAATGGAGTTTGGGCCGTTCCACATGGAGTAAAAGAAATGGGAGGCGCCACTTTTGGTGGTCGGAGAGAATCATGAAAGAAAAAAAATAGATTGGAGAGAGAAACAAAAAATAATAATAAGGGAAATAAAATTAAAAGACAAATAAATGAAAAAGGAGGAATTGGTGCTTAATTATAGCACCCATGAAGACTCCAAAACGTGATTTCTTTTGGAGTTATGAAAAATAAATAAATAATTGATTAATAATAATAATAAAATATTGTTATTATTAATTTTTTTGATAAAACACTTTTTTGTCCGTGACTTCTTCGTGCGACCTCGGTTTCATGAACCGTCAGTGGCAGTACGACCCTGACTACGAGACGAAAATTATGAGTCCAATATTGGATGTCTTTTTCGGGTTTTCGGATTGGGTACCCGAAACGCTCATGAATTATTAGATTTAATATTGTTATTATTACGGGATCTTGTATCCAACGTATCTCCCTCATACGGTATCGGATAGATGATCCGTCAGCGACAGCGTAACCCTGAAATTATGACGGTCATTTTAAGACCATTAATGAGCTGATTTTATGACTCATGCCTTGGGGCAACGAAACACCACATATTGATAGAATTATCATTATTATTAAAACGCGTGGAAACCGCGTGACGTGTTGTGTGTTAACCAATCAAAACATGTAACGTATGTACGGTCACATCATGTATTCATTAATGCACGCTGAATACAGATTTACCTATTCGTTGCCTATATAAGAACGATGTCATGTTTTATCTTCCATATCTATCGCTTCTTTGTCGCACGACGTCGCTCTTGGACAATCGAGAAGTATTCCTCCTCTAACTTCTTTGTCCGAGATCCGAATTACGATCCGTCAGCGGCCACAGGATCGTAGCGACGAGACGAAGCTTCTAAGCCCAGACTTTTCACCTTTCCTTCCGGCCTTCCTTTTCCAGCTTCCATCCTAGGAGGCGTTTTTCGGGTTTGGCGAAGGCGGAGGACACCGAAGGACGTCGTCGGATGTGACGTGATCGGGACCTTTTGAGGTAGGGGTTTACCTTCGTCTCTCTATTTGGTGCAACATGCGGGGTGGGATATTTCTCTTTTGTTCCATGGGATGCAGTTGAACTTTAAATAAAGATAATAACCGGATAAAGAAGGGTTTGGGGTTTTGTGCTGTTTCTATTGCCTTCCAGTTTCTTTATCTTCTGATTGTGATTTTGGATTGAAAGGCCTTTGCCTACTGAAAATCAAGGCCGTTGGTGGCCTTTGCGTGCGCAATTGATATCTGAATTGTTTGTGGTTGGTTTTGTTAAAACATGGAAAATGGATAAGCACGTAAATACTGGATGATTAAATGAGAATGAAAACCTTTTGTGATCACCCCGGTTGAAAAAAATTGGAATAATGAACATGTTGGTGGTTTGGTTGTTTTGTGGGAAATGTTTTTGTAAACGATGGGGTTAAAATGGGAAGAGGTTGGTTGTGGAAAATGCCTTTATTTATGAAAAGTGTTTTGATTATGAAATGTGTTTTGAAGTAAAATGTGTTTTCAAATGCGGAAATGTTTTGTGTGTGGAAAAGGTTTTATGTGTGGAACATTGAAATAAATTAATGATGGAATGTTGTATGGTTGTGATAATATTTTGTAAATGAAATGGCATGTGGTTGCTTGCGTTTTACCTAACCTTGGTTGTGGATGGCAGGGATATGTTAGAGAAAGGTTTTGTCTGGATGATAGTTGCCCAGTAGTAATAATTTGTTAAACCATTGCATGAAACATGAAAACCTAAATGGGGTTGGGGGATGATTGTTTGGTTGTTGATGCATGATTCGTGGTAGCAGTGCCGAGGCACATGCTCAGTTTCTCAATTTAAGAAGCCATAGGTTGGGCTGTGTGTTTGGTATATGTATATATATAATTGTATCTTTGTGTTTTGTCGCACCACACCCATGTCAAGCACCTAGTGCCGAACACTCCCATTTTATGGGAGAGGGTGTTCCCCCTTAGTTACTAGCTCCTTCCTGCTCCTTCTTCCATAGGCTATGATGGATTGAGGTGACCTTACACCCAAGACTCTTCGGGTTGGTCTCGGAGGCTGTGATGGCTTGAGGCGACCTTTAGCCCAAGACTCTTCGGTTAGACTTACCGTTCCCAAGAACCTTCAGGATGAGGCCCAGGTGTCTGCGGGCGGGTTAGTGGTTGTGGCCCAGGTGTCTGCGGGCGAGATGCGTGGTTGTGAGGCCCAGGTGTGTGCGGGCGGGATGAGTGTGGTAGCGTCAGGACGTTTACCGTTAGGAAGAGCAACATCTAATTAAGTGGGAAATGGTGTGGGGTAACCAATAATTTTGTTCTATATATATACTAAACTTGTTTGTGATACTTGGTGAGTGTGACCAGTGAGGCTGGGTGGGTAGTTTTTCCTTGTTAGTTTCTGGTTCTTCTATTTTCTCACGGGACCTTTGGGTGTCTCCCCACTTGTGCACGAGAGCTTTAGGTTCTCTACTGAGTATACTTGTATGCTCACCCTACGTTGTATCAGGTTTTCAAGAGGACTACCAGGGCCATGTGGGACCCTACTAGTCAGGCAGTGGGAGTTGTGCAGTTTCTGCTTTCTTGTTTTCCTTTTGGTACTGTACTCACTTGTACTTTTGAGCTTCCTTGTACTTGTACCTTGTTATAAAAATTGTTTAAACATGCATGTGGGATTGTTTTGGGTTTATTTATGTACACTTGTTCTTTTCCCTTTTTGGTGGTTGACTTGTCCTATTTCCCGATCCAAAATAATAAAAAGGGTAATGCATCCCATATTTGTGAAAACTCATACCCTTGGTGCTAGTCTCCATCCCGGGGCCTACTGGAGGCGGGACTCGGGGGTCATTATCTTCCGTTCACCATTGCCAGCTCAGGAGGGGCATCTTTGGTGGGAGGGGGTCATGACAGAATGGTATCAGAGGTGATGGTTGAGAGATAGGATGGAGTCTGGAGTTAGGCACAGTGAAGATTTCATGGGATGGTAGGGCAACAGTGTTCGTTAATCTTGGTGCGTGACATAGGCCAGGGAAGACTGGCTAGGACACGGGATTTTATGGCCCCCCGTGATCCGATGCAAGGACTCTGAGCCTACCGAAAGACCATGTGAGACTATATTGATTGCAGGGTAGAGACCCTAGGGAAGGTACATGCATCATCATGTTTGTGTTTTACTTGATTTGGGTGTTCTGGGAATGAAATTGAAATAAAATGATAATTAGAACTTTGAGTTTTTCATTACTACTTGGGCTTAGGCGTTCCCTGTTTACCGAACAACAATGGCACCTGGACGTCAACAGAACGTCAGAGGAGTGGGACACAGACAGTTTCATGCAATAGAAGTGGAAACCCTAGCAAGGCCAGAGTTCAAGATAGATGTTTCCGGTTTTACTTAAATGCTCTCATTTATGTTTTGATTAAATTCAAGATCATCACACTCCTTTGTTGAAACTCATTCTCGCCCATGCTTTGGGCCTGGAACTTTTTTTTCATGAATTTATAATGCTAAGTTGTTTCCCTCTTTCCTTTAAATGTGTGTGTAGAGTCATAACATGTGGGGAGAGGAGGACCTAATCCCTAATCAAGACGCATTAATGTGGATGCGATTAAACCCTTGCAGGCGAGTCAGTGCCGCCTAAAGCGGATAATATCTCGACATAGGAGAGGGAATTCCTAACTCACATAATTAGGGTTGTCGGTTGTTTCTTGTTATGACAAGAGGCCTGAGAGGTATCTTGAGGGGTGGTTGTTCGGACCATTCCCCCTTTTATGGGTTGGTTTTAATTCTCGAGGACGAGAATGTTTTGAGAGGTATCCGGTGTAATGGCCCGGACCTCTCCGGTCCATTTCATTGTAAAATATTTGATGTGGTCAAACACGACACGTGTTGTAATAATAATTTTTATAATAATAATTGATAATGGTGGCGTGAAAATATTTGGTGTTAATTAGATAAAATAGTTTTAATTTAATCATTGTAAAATATAAGAAATAAAATCGAATATATTTAATAAAATGATGGGAGGCGCATGGAATAAGTTATAAAGGAATAAATTACAATAAATGAGGCTCATGTAATAAATTATAAAGGAATGAAATTCATGGGGTGCAAGGGTGTGACCTTGTACAGGAGGCGTTGTGCGGTTCTCCACAATTAAAGTTGGAATTGTGTTAATAACATTAAAAGGGTATTATTATATAATAATTTGTTATAATAATAATAACATGAAGAGGCACGTGAATGGGGTTCCCAACCATGCGTGAATATAATGTTATGGGATATATGGAGTAATTATATGAAAATAATGGGCGTCAATAATAATAATAATTATTAATGTTAATGATGGGGACCCGTTGATGAAATTGAAAGAGGATTTATTACTATTGAATTATATAATAATGATAAAGGTGACAAAAATATGTGTGTGATTGGTAAATTAAATTAAATGGGTTTAATTTTTGGTTAGTAAATTAAATTATTTGAATTTATTTAAATGGAATGGTTTTAACTTAATAACCATGGTAAACTAATTTAATGGGATTAAATTAGTACATTAATTATGGGTGTTATTATTATTAATTTTATTAAATAATAAAGTTGAAGTGAGAATGGAGTTTGGGGCGTTCCACATGGAGTAAAAGAAATGGGAGGCGCCACTTTTGGTGGTGGGAGAGAATCATGTAAGAAAAAAAATAGATTGGAGAGAGAAACAAAAAATAATAATAAGAGAAATAAAATTAAAAGACAAATAAATGAAAAAGGAGGAATTGGTGCTTAATTATAGCGCCCATGAAGACTCCAAAACTGATTGCTTCTGGAGTTATGAAAAATAAATAAATAATTGATTAATAATAATAATAAAATATTGTTATTATTAATTTTGTTGATAAAACACTTTTTTTGTCCGTAACTTCTTCGTGCGACCTCGGTTTCACGAACCGTCAGTGGCAGTGCGACCCTGACTACGAGACGAAAATTATGAGTCCAATATTGGATGTCTTTTTCAGGTTTTCAGATTGGGTACCCGAAACGCTCATGAATTAATAGATTTAATATTGTTATTATTACGGGATCTTTTATCCAACGTATCTCCCTCATACGGTATTGGATTGACGATCCGTCAGCGACAGCGTAACCCTGAAATTATGAAGGTCATTTTATGACCATTAATGAGCTGCTTTTATGACTCATGCCTCGGGTCAACGAAACACCACATATTGATAGGATTATCATTATTATTAAAACGCGTGGAAACCGCGTGACGTGTTGTGTGTTAACCAATCAAAACATGTAACATATGTATGGTCACATAGTGTATTCATTAATGCACGCTGAATACGTATTTACCTATTCGTTGCCTATATAAGAACAAGGTCATGTTTTATCTTCCATATCGATCACTTCTTTATCGCACGACGACGCTCTTGGACAATCGAGAAGTATTCCTCCTCTAACTTCTTTGTCCGTGCTCCGAATTACGATCCGTCAGCGGCCACAGGATCGTAGCGATGAGACGAAGCTTCTAAGCCCGGACTTGTCACCTTTCCTTCCGGCCTTCCTTCTCCAGGATCCATCCTAGGAGGCGTTTGTCGGGTTTGGCGAAGGCGGAGGACACCGAAGGACGTCGTCGGAAGCGACGTGATCGGGACCTTTTGAGGTAGGGGTTTACCTTCGTCTCTCTATTTGGTGCAACATGCGGGGTGGGATATTTCTCTTTTGTTCCATGGTATGCAGTTGAACTTTAAATAAAGATAATAACTGGATAAAGAAGGGTTTGGGGTTTTGTGCTGTTTCTATTGCCTTCCAGTTTCTTTATCTTCTGATTGTGATTTTGGATTGAAAGGCCTTTGCCTAATGAAAATAAAGGCCGTTGGTGGCCTTTGCATGCGCAATTGATATCTGAATTGTTTGTGGTTGGTTTTGTTAAAACATGGAAAATGGATAAGCACGTAAAGACTGGCTGATTAAACGAGAATGAAAACCTTGTGTGATCACCCCGGTTGAAAAAAATTGGAATAATGAACATGTTGGTGGTTTGGTTGTTTTGTGGGAAATGTTTTTGTAAATGATGGGGTTGAAATGGGAAGTGGTTGGTTGTGGATAATGCCTTTATTTATGAAAAGTGTTTTGATTATGAAATGTGTTTTGAAGTAAAAGGTGTTTTCAAATGCGGAAATTTTTTGTGTGTGGAAAGTGTTTTATGTGTGGAACTTTGAAATAAATGAATGATGGAATGTTTTATGGATGTGATAATCTTTTGTAAATGAAATGGCATGTGGTTGCTTGCGTTTTACCTAACCTTGGTTGTGGATGGCAGGGATATGTTTGTGAAAGGTTTTTTCTGGATGATAGTTGCCCAGTAGTAATAATTTGTTAAACCATTGCATGAAACATTAAAACCAAAATGGGGGTGGGGGATGATTGTTTGGTTGTTGATGCATGGTTCGTGGTAGCAGTGCCGAGGCACATGCTCAGTTTCTCTTTTTAAGAAGCCATAGGTTGGGATGTGTGTTTGGTATATGTATATATATAATTGTATCTTTGTGTTTTGTCGCACCACACCCATGTCAAGCACCTAGTGCCGAAAACTCCCATTTTATGGGAGAGGGTGTTCCCCCTTAGTTACTAGCTCCTTCCTGCTCCTTCTTCCATAGGCTATTATAGCTTTAGGTGACCTTACACCCAAGGATCTCCGGGTAGGTCTCGGAGGCTGTGATGGATTGAGGCGACCTTTAGCCCAAGACTCTTCGGGCATGCTTACCGTTCCAATGAACCTTCGGGATGAGGCCCAGGTGTCTGCGGGCGTGTTAGTGGTTGTGGACCAGGTGTGTGCAGGCGAGATGCGTGGTCGTGAGACCCAGGTGTGTGCGGGCGGGATGCGTGGTTTGGCCCAGGTGTGTGCGGGCGGGAAGAGTGTGGTAGCGTCAGGACGTTTGCCGTTAGGAAGAGCAGCATCTAATTAAGTGGGAAATGGTGCGGGGTACCCAATACTTTTGTTCTATATATATACTAAACTTTTTTGTGTTACTTGGTGAGTGTGACCAGTGAGGCTGGGTGGATAGTTTTTCCTTGTTAGTTTCTGGTTCTTCTGTTTTCTCACGGGACCTTAGGGTGTCTCCCCACTTGTGCACGAGAGCTTTAGGTTCTCTACTGATTATACTTTTATGCTCACCCTACGTTGTTTCAGGTTTTCAGGAGGACTACCAGGGCCGTACGGGACCCTACTAGTCAGGCAGTGGGAGTTGTGCAGTTGCTATTTTCTTGTTTTCCTTTTGGTACTGTACTCACTTGTACTTTTGAGCTTCCTTGTACTTGTACCTTGTTATAAAAATTGTTTAAACATGCATGTGGGATTGTTTTGGGTTTATTTATGTACACTTGTTATTTTCCCTTTTTTGTTGTTGACTTGTCCTATTTCCCGATCCAAAATAATAAAAAGGGTAATGCGTCCCATATTTGTGAAAACTCATACCCATGGTGCTATTCGCCAACCCGGGGCCTACTGGAGGTGGGACTCGGGGGTCATTATCTTCCTTTCACCATTGCCAGCTCAGGAGGGGCATCTTTGGTGGGAGGGGGTCATGAAAAATTATCATAATTCTCTAGATATTTATGTCCCTAGACCTCAGATTCCTAATCCAAATATGGGCCATCATTTGATTGTGGTGGAATTATTTCATATAATCTCCCAACAAAAATAACTCAACCACCCCTTATACAATAGTTACTCTCTAAGGACTACCCTATTCTCTCATGGGATATACCCAATCAATGAGCATCCACTTTTTGGTGGTGGGAAAAAAACCTGGTTGGGGACATTGGAACATCTGGTTAGGTAGTCTCAGGCTATGTTACCTTACTATCACATAAAGATAACCAACAATATATGGTAATGAACGTCCCTATTCTTTGTCCCTGACCATGTTCTAGTGTATATTCATGTGTATGTCTCCCATATCTTGATAATGTCATCTAGAACCTGATCAGGGATATAAATGACCCATCCTAGTGAAATTCAATACTAGCACTAACATGATAGTTTCCCTCAGATAGGAATATCTATGTCACCATTTCCCTATCCAACACCCCAGAATATGTCGTAATTTAAAATAAAATCATCTAGTAATATTTATCTCTATGGGGACCTTGACCAAACATTCATTCTTGGATGTAGCCATCCCTGACCATGTCAAAGGATACCAAGTAAGGTATGTGATCTTCGCTTCATACTCTTCCACCATTATCCCTCCATGATGTATCTATAGATGCTTATGAATCTGAATAGATCCCATAAAGGATGGGAATACTTATCATGGATGAAATAATGTATTTTGGAAAATAGTAGTTTTGACTCAACATGTATTTGGGAATCAACATTCCACCAGTGACCAACTACTCTGTGGGAAAAAATAATACATGTGAAACCATCTAATCCATTATTTTATGGATGAGTATGAATGAACAATCCACCAAATCTATCAAATCCTATAAAACATGAGAACGTGGCTCCCCTTGTAACCTCTATGACCACAAGCCCTAGAACTCATGGAGTCAGATTATCCTATAAACATCCTAAAACTACATTTCTGGGATGATTTTCTATTCATCAATAGGATTTACTGATACCTTCCTAGATAGATGAATAATCTTGGGGGATGGTCCCTAAAATGAGGCCAAATTTCTCAACATATATTTTTCATGATCTGGCACTCTTATCTAGGTTAGAATTTATCATGAAGTCATCATAAAATTATTCACGATTTACCATAATTAGATGATCACACACACATATATTTATCAACAATGGGGATCTAACTGATGATTGATATAAAATAGTCTTTAATATATTATTCATGTAACATTTAGCCCACAAAATTATGTCTCACCATGCTGATTTGACAAAAATATAGTCATGGTATTTGTGAATTGGTATGTCAGCTAGTAGCGCCATCCCTAGAGTCCAAATCTTGAGAGATGAATTAATGACACTCAAACACAATTTACCTAATCCTAATGAAATACATGTAATGGTAATAATCTAACCACTATATCATGTATCATAAAAAATTTGATACCATTTCATCAAAACCCTGAAAAAGCCAGGGATGAAGTCATAACTACCTAAAACCCACCTCTATTAGCCAAGGATTATCAAACAGAAATAACAGAACAATAGAAACATGTATGCCTTTTCTGATGTTTCTTTAAGAAGAAAAAATCCATCATCATATTGAATTGTATTGGATTAATAAAAATGGATGAAAAATTCTTGGGGAAAACCACGCATGTAAAACAATAATATTTTAGAAAAGTATATTATTGTAAAAGATGTTTAATGGGGAAAAGTAATCTATAAACATGGAACATCCACCAACATATGAAAATTTGACTGAAAATGTTGACAGATCCCATATTTGGATTACTACTATTGTACGCCATATGTTTTACAAAGTATTAGGTATTTGTATTCTACTTTATGGTCACTAATGACTTATTTTTAATCTATAAAATACATGAACTTTGTGGGAAAATCCCAAGAAGGGGTGAGTATATAAATACCATGTAGGACACCCGGCTAGCTCTAGGGGGAATAGTAAGAGATAAAGATATAATAGAAAGACAATAAATAGTAATCATGATGTATGATCCAGTGAAAGAGAACAACTCATACTAATCCAAGAGGGAATGAATCCACATTAAAATAAAATGAGGTAAACATGATGTGTATATAAACCAAATTTTGAGTCATTAACAACAAATAAAAGGAGATTAAAAACATCTATAATTCATAATATAATCCCAGAATTAATGTGGAATAAACTGTGCCTCTTCAAAACCCAAAAAGGGGTGAATTAGAATCCAATGGGATGAATAAAAATATATATACATTTAAATACTGAATCAAAATTATCCAAAATTACAATGAAATGATAAATAAATATAATATTTTATATTAAGAAGAACAATCTCCAATAGTTTCAAAAGTCTATTGAATATGCCCAGTATCTCATGCGTCTTCCAAGAAGTAACCATGTGAAGTCCTAGGCCTTGAAAATGTTCTATATAGTTGAGGGGGAACAAAATACATGTAGAAGATACATTCCATTATTTCTTAGGGGTTTAATTATTATTTCATGTGGACATGTGACCTATTTAATAGAGGCGTATATTCATTAGATATCTATAGTGGACCCAAACCCTGATATGTTAGGGGGTTCACTCATTATGTATCCATAGACAACTCACACCAAATATGATTCTGGTTCCACACTTGTGCCATGATGACCCTCACTCTATTAGAGAGGGGGTACCACTTTGTATTATCTATAGAGGACCAGTTCCAATGATAATGGGGTAGAGGGGGTTACTCAAGATTAATGATGAACTGCACGACATACTACTGGGAGTTCTACATGGTAGTTGTTTGTAGGGGACATGAGCCTAAGCTAGTGGGGTGTCCATTATAGTATCATTAGTGATCCACTTTCTAATCACTTCCATTGTCAGGATTATCTTAAATATGATTCGTTCCCAAAAAAATCATATTATATCCCAAAATCCACAATAGATGAAACCATTACATTATATATGGAATGAAACACATGATAGGGTACTTCCATAATAATATCCAAGTCCAAAAAATGGATATTCAAAAAATTGATGATTCATTTAAAGGAAATATCTGGGTCCCATCATGTGAGGGGACCCACACATTGTGAGCACCCTCCATATCACATGTATGTATACATGGAGGTATATAAGTCACCTTCCATGTCATTATAAAAGGAATAACATTGACACACATGGTGTTCTCATCCCACTCAGGGTCCATCCCATGTTTTTGTCTATGTCAGTGTATCCACCCAATGTCTATGTACATTATTAAAAAATGTTCCACTAAACATGGTGATCCACTCATTTGTTATGGTTGTGCTCTGGTACTCGTGGACATGACATGTTCTTGGATGTGTGCTCCAAAACATGACTCATCCATATGGGAAAGGGGTTACATGGTAGGTAATGAATCTATATGGAATTGCATCTTTATGGAAACCCAAAAACCTAGTCTCCACATCCTAGTGTAATCATACTACGTGTTTATCGCATTACACAATATATAGTCTGATTTTACATAGTTTCCCATATCAGTGTTCCAAACATAAAATTTGGTTATTATTCTACAAATCTCACCTCCTTTTTGTATGGGATTAGTGTATCTAGACCAAATTATACATTTCAGGATATATTTTGTGCTAAAATAAATTTCTATCATGGTTTTGGTTCATTCCTCGATCCATCATACCTTAGATTGAAAAACTTTTGATGATATGAACTTTTTTTGAAATAGAATTACCCACTACTCTCCTACTACCCATATACACACTTTATTCAACAATCCGAACTGTTTTTCGATTCAATCATTATTAAAGGGTCTGGTTAGGATCTATACAACCTGGTAATAATGAACCATGACTTCATGGTCTAATCAGTAAAAAATGAAAAGCAACAAAGGGGGAAAGAAACAATAAAAAATTATTATTTACAAAATCCCTGATTAACTATAGTCAAATCATGATAAGGGATATCCAAGGATAGAAAATTAATTAATAATCAACTGAATCGATACATGGGTGCCTAAAAATACCAAAATAAGAATAGATCAAAGGGAGGATTGATATATTCAATCTATTTAATTATAAATGGAATAAACAATTTTTTTTGAGTAGCACTACGATATTGAATCTATAGAGACCCGAAGCTTAACGTACATGTAAATTACATTACTTTTGTGGAATAATTTGTACATAACAAAAACCCACACACAAGGACCATAATAGTTTAGTGTCTTTAGAAACTCGGAATATAATCTTCTAATCGTGGTGAAAGATCTTCAACATCTCCCATAAAGATCTTCCTTTTTTTTCTACCTAAAACCATTCTTTATATACTGGGTAAAAGAAAACATAAAATGGTGAGCTCAAATTCTCGATAAGGGTAAACAAATGAAATATCAATCACATCATATTCATAAGAACATAATATTTTGGAAATCTTAACCTGCAAAAGAGGGCATAATTTCATAACATGGAATAAATCATATAGTGAAATGTAATGCCAATAATCAAAAAGTAAAACATGAAACTATGTTTCATACACACATAATCATATAGAATCATTTCTTATTAGTCAAGACTCATTGCGAAGACTATCTTAGTTGAAAAAGTCCATTTCTGAACCGAGTTCACTCCCCGTTTCAGTCCTATTTCCCTGAACCGGTATAACCTACTCTTCCAGCCATGTCTTTCTCATGAGATATAAAATCTTTACCCAATGCATTAGAGGGAGATATAGGTCCCACCCATCTCATAATTATACCATTCTTATGTGTGCCACAAAATCATAAATCATAAATCATTGCATAACACATGTAATAAAAATGGGAATCTTAAATATCGTGACATCATCAAAAAATTTCATATAAGATAAAGGAATTCATAAAAATAATTCCATCATAACATAATCAAAAAAATTTAATAATAGGGATATAAAAAGAACCCTATATTATCTTAGATGGAAAATAATTTTGATAAAACACTTAAACTCCATTCTTGAGGATAATATCCTTTCAAATTCAAAAACATTTTCCTTTTTTAACATGTCTTACAATTTTAAACTAAAGAAGTTGATTAAAAATAATCTTGAAAACTTGTAAAGGGATATTCTTGGAAATAATGTATTAAAAATCCATTCATGCCGTATAAGTTAAAAAAAACATTCTTCGTACTTTTGACGGAAAAGTCAAAAAGTACCTCGTACAAGAAACGACAAAAGATTCCTTTCATATCCTTTACGAAAAACTCACCGAAGGGTATAATTGGGTTTAAACAATTGTAGGTGGATGGAAATAATATTACATATTGAGGAAATTTAAGGTGTTATATAGGGAATACAAATTAGTAATTAAATTTTTTAATAACTACACAATTGATATAAATGTCCAAAATAGTTGATGATCAGTGGTGTAAATTTTTCCTCACGATCGATTTAATAAAAATTTGAATAAATAACATTTTTATGAGTCCATAATAAAGATTTTATCATTCATACTTGAGAATTCCCCATCCAATGATTATTGGAAGTCATTGTGTTTGTTACATCTCGATATGCTCCAGTCCATTTATTTTTCATAGTCGGAGGTGATATTCTTACAGAATGTGGGGAATAATCTTTGTAATCCTTTTATAAATTATCTGGATACCCATTAAGGATACTCAATATTGATGTATTCGTATACATTTAGTTAGGTTAAAATAATAAATCGATTAATTTAATTTAATTAACTAACCAACTAAATATACCACCAATGGGGAATTCATCATAACACCCCATGTAAATCGATTTCAGGTCTTAGAGGGCATGAAAAATATATTTTAGACATAATAATTGTCTTAAATATTGACATGATCATACGTTTATGATATATTCGGGTTTTTTATGAAACCATGTAATCAAAATATATAATATATTTAATATTTTTTAAAAAATAATTCCAGGAACATTATCCCTCATTATGAAATGTCATCGCAATTCTTGGATCTAGAAATATATGTATAAATATTTCTAAGTCATAAAATGAAAAAATAGTTGACTCAACATCATTCCCTCCATTAAAATTTTAATCTCTGTAATAAAAACATAAAAAAATCAGGTGATAATGAGCTTGAAATGGGCTCACCCACACAACGAGTAACTCACCTTGACATTACCTTGTTTCCACAACTTCCAACATATAGCGATGGTCCACACACACAGGGTCCTCTATTGTCAATCATTTATCAAAACTAGATGCTCTGAAAAGTGGATCCATCATTGATGTGTAGCTCAACCCATTTGATGGCGTGTGTGGGATCATGCGAGTATCCTATTAGCTATGACACATAGATGAAATTTTTCACCCACTATAACAATAGGGGTAGGGAAAGGTGATAAACATACATTCCAAACATCTTCACATTCTTGAATGACACATTTAATCTTTTAGCTAACATGAATCCCTAAAAATAGCTCCACACTCCTCATCACGGTGAGACACTTAAGAATATGTGGTCTCTATTCTCTAACTCCATGTGCCTACAAATTTTATCTAGATAAGATTTTCCTCCTTTAGGTCACCTGCATCCAATCACAGAAGACCTATACCTTCTCCAACACCACCTGTACCATCTCAAGGCCCACAAGAGATGTCTCACTGATCTTTGGATAACATAAGGGTGACCGATATAGACTCCCATACATATTCTAAAAATGATCCATGTTGATAGTAGTGTGGCAGTTGATGTTTTACAAAAAAACTATGAAGGTAAACTGGTGTGTCAATCATTGGTGGAATTATAACATATAGGCCCTCAACATATCCTAAATCACCTAGATTGTGATTAATCTAGCCATCTATTGGGGTGAAAGGCTATACTCATTTTTATTTGCATCATAAATTCCTCATATAGGTCTCACGATAATCATTATTTAATCATCACATCAATATCATAGAAAATTTTTTGGGGCACCAAATTTAGGTAAATAGTCACCCACATGTATAAATTCAAAAAACACTCTACTGAACAATGATCCCAAATTGAAAATAAGTTTTTCGGCTTTATGAGTTATCCAAACATCACCTAGAGGGAAACATAGAAATTTTCATTCCACAAAATCCAAACTAGAATCCATCAAAATATGGAAATTTATTTCCACTCTACGATCTCAAGGGCCTACAAAATATCTTCCAGAACATGGGTTGTATCCTTCTCAAATAGGTTGGTGAATACCTAACAGATGAACATGGAAACAACGAATCACATTATATAACACCATTAATGCTGCCATTGTTCTATTCAAATATTCCCTACACTAGGTTCTATATCTAGTCGAGATTTGTTGAACTCTTGAATCACCTCCTCCCACATCGTGATTGGATCCATAGTCCAACCCCTAAAAAACAAGACATGATTACGTATTACATAATAACCATCTAGTGAATCCCACATGGATATAAATTCATGTAATACCTTGTAGTTTATATATCATATATGGTACTCTCTAACACACTAGAGAAGAGGAGGAGTAAATACAAATGAATAAATAAAAGTTGTACCTTCCCCCTCTATCGTGGTCTTGCGCATAGATTCCAACTGCTCCAATTCATCCTACACATAGCGATACAAATATTTCTATCTAGGTTAATCCTCTAATGCTTTTTCATTATCAGTATTATTTACTACATTGAAGTCATTATCTTGTAGGAACTGCATCCATCACTATTTTCTCATGTTCATATATCCTTGTGTGAAGACGTACATGAGACTCTGATAATATGTGAAAATCCAAAAAACACTTCCAAATAAGTTATTACCTCAATATATTATGGTATAATATTGTTGCTACAAGATCTAGGTCATGATTCCCTTAGTTTTTCTCATTGGGTCTCAACTCCCTCAACATGTTTTTGATGAATGTATATAGCTACGCAAAAATGAAACAAATACAAAATATTAAGGCATCACACTATAATACATAATATACTGCCCCCAATTGTAGTATCAATAATGTGTAAACTCATCACCATCAAACTCAACTCCTCAATGTCCCCCTAGAACATCTTATTCTAGGTAAACCGCTTTACTTTCCATGTCAGGATGGTTAAAGAGGCTACAACCTAGGAAAATTATTCCAAAATCCTCCATGAATACACTTCCATGTGATGCAAAATATGAACCTCTATGAGTCTCCTGGGTGTCTCCGATGAAATCCCTAAATAAATATTTACTAGTTCCATGGCTAAAAAATAATGATAACTTCCCTACCCCAGACTGTTAGCATTGTCAATCTAAAATTGGAACATCAACAGTTTCCCATAAACCAGATGTTCTTGAAGAAAATCTAAAACCATCATCATGTGTTTGTAATTCTCGTAATATGATATAGATGATATTAGTGAGTTTAGGTGTAGGATAAACAAAATCTAGTACAAGTTTGTCATATTTAACTGGTTCATCATAACCATAAAAATGGGGATCATGTTTGTCTCACTAAAGGGAATCTCAATCAAATAATAGTGTCCATAGTAAAATTAGGAAACCATATTAAGAATATAATCCCAAAGATCCCAAAAATGGTGGTATCCATTCCTAATATCGATGTTTGATATCTACTTAATTCCTCTATATTGGTCAATGAAGTCATAAAACCTCATCAAGTTGTACTTTTACTTTATCGTGTCAATGATTAGGAGATGATAATCCATGAAAATATGCAATCTCTCACCTTATTTTTTATTGAAGAACACATATGACGACTAGGGGTAAAAAAAATCATAATGAATCCCTTATCTCAAATGTATTCCAACTATTGCATATACTCTCAAGACATTATAAGATCCAAATGATATGACACAAAATATATCAGTTCTCTTTCAGGATGCATGTCGATAAAAAACCCTATCTCGTACCTTAGAAGAAATTATATATTTTCTTCAATGAATATTTCCATATATTATTCCTCAAATTAAAGAATATATATGTTTTGTTTTCCTAGTTCACAATGGGATACACTCTTCAACTGATGGGGGAGGGGATGCATCCTCATGATCATTGAACCGACTTTTATAACCATGAGCACAATTACTACTAAAAAGAAGAATCATGTACCATCAGCACCACTTCATATGACTTGTAATCATGGATAATATATCCAGGATTGCATTATAGATATCCAATCCAATCCCACGATGATTTTATATGGTTCCATTATGATGATAAAATGTACTAGATGAAGGTGTCAACACCAATTTATAGATCACACTATAGTCTGATAAAATATGCAAAAAAAGAATTATTTATTAGATCATCAAGATAATATTAATAGATATAAATTCAAACTAGGATATCCAACTATCATACCAATAGTATATATGTGAAATAATTACTAGAAAATGTGTTTACTAAAACAATAAAATGATTATAATAAACATATATTTTAGATCTAATCTTCTCTTGTGACACATTGTGTAATGGCCCGGACCTCTCCGGTCCATTTCTTTGTAAAAAATTTGATGTGGTCAAACACGACACGTGTTGTAATAATAATTTTTATAATAATAATTGATAATGGTGGCATGAAAATATTTGGTGTTAATTAGATAAAATGGTTTTAATTTAATCATTGTAAAATATAAGAAATAAAATCGAATATATTTAATAAAATGATGGGAGGCGCATGGAATAAGTTATAAAGGAATAAATTACAATAAATAAGGCTCATGTAATAAATTATAAAGGAATGAAATGCATGGGGTGCATGGGTGTGACCTTGTACAGGAGGCGTTGTGCGGTTATCCACAATTAAAGTTGGAATTGTGTTAATAATATTAAAAGGGTATTATTATATAATAATTTGTTATAATAATAATAACATGAAGAGGCACGTGAATGGGGTTCCCAACCATGAGTGAATATAATGTTATGGGATATATGGAGTTATTATATGAAAATAATGGGCGTCAATAATAATAATAATTATTAATGTTAATGATGTGGACCCGTTAATGAAATTGAAAGAGGATTTATTACTATTGAATTAAATAATAATGATAAAGGTGACAGAAATATGTGTGTGATTGGTAAAATAAATTAAATGGATTTAATTTTTGGTTAGTAAATTACATTATTTTAATTTAATTAAATGGAATGGTTTTAACTTAATAACCATGGTAAACTAATTTAATGGGATTAAATTAGTACATTAATTATGGGTGTTATTATTAATAATTTTATTAAATAATAAAGTTGAAGTGAGAATGGAGTTTGGGGCATTCCACATGGAGTAAAAGAAATGGGAGGCGCCACTTTTGGTGGTCGGAGAGAATCATGAAAGAAAAAAAATATATTAGAGAGAGAAACAAAAAATAATAATAAGAGAAATAAAATTAAAAGACAAATAAATGAAAAAGGAGGAATTGGTGCTTAATTATAACACCCATGAAGACTCCAAAACGTGATTGCTTTTGGAGTTATGAAAAATAAATAAATAATTGATTAATAATAATAATAAAATATTATTATTATTAATTTTGTTGATAAAACACTTTTTTGTCCGTAACTTCTTCGTGCGACCTCGGTTTCACGAACCGTCAGTGGCAGTACGACCCTGACTACGAGACGAAAATTATGAGTCCAATATTGGATGTCTTTTTCGGGTTTTCGGATTGGGTAACCGAAACTCTCATGAATTAATAGATTTAATATTGTTATTATTACGGGATCTTGTATCCAACGTATCTCCATCATACGGTATCAGATTGACGATCCGTCAGCGACAGCGTAACCCTAAAATTATGACCGTCATTTTAAGACCATTAATGAGCTGATTTTATGACTCATGCCTCGGGTCAACGAAACACCACATATTGATAGAATTATCATTATTATTAAAACGCGTGGAAACCGCGTGACGTGTTGTGTGTTAACCAATCAAAACATGTAACATATGTACGGTCACATCGTGTATTCATTAATGCACGCTGAATACGGATTTACCTATTCGTTGCCAATATAAGAACGAGGTCATGTTTTATCTTCCATATCGATCGCTTCTTTGTCGCACGATGATGCTCTTGGACAATCGAGAAGTATTCCTCCTCTATCTTCTTTGTCCGAGATCCGGATTACGATCCGTCAGCGGCCACAGGATCGTAGTGATGAGACGAAGCTTCTAAGCCCAGACTTGTCACCTTTCCTTCCGTCCTTCCTTCTCCAGCTTCCATCCTAGGAGGCGTTTTTCGGGTTTGGCGAAGGCGGAGGACACCGAAGGACGTCGTCGGAAGCGACGTGATCGGGACCTTTTGAGGTAGGGGTTTACCTTCGTCTCTCTATTTGGTGCAACATGCGGGGTGGGATATTTCTCTTTTGTTCCATGGGATGCAGTTGAACATTAAATAAAGATAATAACCGGATAAAGAAGGGTTTGGGGTTTTGTGCTGTTTTTATTGCCTTCCAGTTTCTTTATCTTCTGATTGTGATTTTGGATTGAATGGCCTTTGCCTACTGAAAATCAAGGCCGTTGGTGGCCTTTGCGTGCGCAATTGATATATGAATTGTTTGTGGTTGGTTTTGTTAAAACATGGAAAATGGATAAGCACGTAAATACTGGCTAATTAAATGAGAATGAAAACCTTTTGTGATCACCCCGGTTGAACAAAATTAGAATAATGAACATGTTGGTGGTTTGGTTGTTTTGTGGGAAATGTTTTTGTAAACGATGGGGTTAAAATGGGAAGTGGTTGGCTGTGGAAAATGCCTTTATTTATGAAAAGTGTTTTGATTATGAAATGTGTTTTGAAGTAAAATGTGTTTTCAAATGACGAAATGTTTTGTGTGTGGAAAAGGTTTTATGTGTGGAAAAGGTTTTATGTGTGGAACTTTGAAATAAATGAATGATGGAATGTTGTATGGTTGTGATAATCTTTTGTAAATGAAATGGCATGTGGTTGCTTGCGTTTTACCTAACCTTGGTTGTGGATGGCAGGGATATGTTTGAGAAAGGTTTTGTCTGGATGATAGTTGCCCAGTAGTAATAATTTGTTAAACCATTGCATGAAACATGAAAACCTAAATGGGGTTGGGGGATGATTGTTTGGTTGTTGATGCATGCTTCGTGGTAGCAGTGCCGAGGCACATGCTCAGTTTCTCAATTTAAGAAGCCATAGGTTGGGCTGTGTGTTTGGTATATGTATATATATAATTGTATCTTTGTGTTTTGTCGCACCACACCCATGTCAAGCACCTAGTTCCGAACACTCCCATGTTATGGGAGAGGGTGTTCCCCCTTAGTTACTAGCTCCTTCCTGCACCTTCTTCCATAGGCTATCATGGCTTGAGGTGAACTTACACCCAAGACTCTTCGGGTAGGTCTCGGAGGCTCTGATGGCTTGAGGCGACCTTTAGCCCAAGACTCTTCGGGCAGGCTTACCGTTCCCAAGAACCTTCGGGATGAGGCACAGGTGTCTGCGGGCGAGTTAGTGGTTGTGGCCCAAGTGTGTGCGGGCGAGATGCGTGGTTGTGAGGCCCAGGTGTGTGCGGGCGGGAAGAGTGTGGTAGTGTCAGGACGTTTTCCGTTAGGAAGAGCAACATCTAATTAAGTGGGAAATGGTGCGGGGTAACCAATAATTTTGTTCTATATATATACTAAACTTGTTTGTGTTACATGGTGAGTGTGACCAGTGAGGCTAGGTGGGTAGTTTTTCCTTGTTAGTTTCTGGTTCTTCTGTTTTCTCACGGGACCTTAGGGTGTCTCCCCACTTGTGCACGAGATCTTTAGGTTCTCTATTGAGTATAATTGTATGCTCACCCTACGTTGTTTCATGTTTTCAGGAGGACTACCAGGGCCGTGCGGGACCCTACTAGTCAGGCAGTGGGAGTTGTGCAGTTGTTTCTTTCTTGTTTTCCTTTTGGTACTGTACTCACTTGTACTTTTGAGCTTCCTTGTAATTGTACCTTGTTATAAAAATTGTTTAAACATGCATGTGGGCTTGTTTTGGGTTTATTTATGTACACTTGTTCTTTTCCCTTTTTGGTGGTTGACTTGTCCTATTTCCCGATCCAAAATAATAAAAAGGGTAATGCCTCCCATATTTGTGAAAACTCATACCCTTGGTGCTAGTCGCCAACCCGGGGCCTACAGGAGGCGGGACTCGGGGGTCATTATCTTCCTTTCACCATTGCTAGCTCAGGAGGGGCATCTTTGGTGGGAGGGGGTCATGACAGAATGTAATCAGAGGTGATGGTTGAGAGATAGGATGGAGTCCGGAGTTAGGAACAGTGAAGATTGCATGGGATGGTAGGGCAACAGTGTTCGTTAATCTTGGTACGTGACATAGGCCAGGGAAGACTGGCTAGGACACGGGATTTTAGGGCCCCCCGTGATCCGATGCAAGGACTCTGAGCCTACCAAACGACCATGTGAGACTATATTGATTGCAGGGTAGAGACCCTAGGGAAGGTATATGCATCATCATGTTTGTGTTTTACTTGATTTTGGTGTTCTGGGAATGAAATTGAAATAAAATGATAATTAAAACATTGAGTTTTTCATTACTACTTGGGCTTAGGCGTTCCCTGTTTACCGAACAACAATGGCACCTGGACATCAATAGAACGACAGAGGAGTGGGACACAGACAGTTTCATGCAATAGAAGTGGCAACCCTAGCAAGGCTAGAGATCAATATAGATGTTTCCGGTTTTACTTAAATGCTCTCATTTATGTTTTGATTAAATTCAAGATCATCACACTCCTTTGTTGAAACTCATTCTCTCCCATGCTTTGGGCTTTGAACTTTTTTTTCATGAATTTATAATGCTAAGTTGTTTCCCTCTTTCCATTAAATGTGTGTGAAGAGTCATAACATGTGGGGAGAGGAGGACCTAATCCCTAATCAAGACGCATTAATGTGGATGCGATTAAACCCATGCAGGCGAGTCAGTACCGCCTAAAACGGATAATATCTCGACCTAGGAGAGGGAATTCCTAACTCACATAATTAGGGTTGTCGGTTGTTTCTTGTTATGACAAGAGGCCTGAGAGGTATCTTGAGGGGTGGTTGTTCGGACCATTCCCCCTTTTATGGGTTGGTTTTAATTATTGAGGACGAGAATGTTTTGAGAGGTATCAGGTGTAATAGCCCGGACCTCTCTGGTCCATTTCCATGTAAAATATTTGATGTCGTCAAACACGACACGTGTTGTAATAATAATTTTTATAATAATAATTGATAATGGTGGCGAGAAAATATTTGGTGTTAATTAGATAAAATGGTTTTAATTTAATCATTGTAAAATATAAGAAATAAAATCGAATATATTTAATAAAATGATGGGAGGCGCATGGAATAAGTTATAAAGGAATAAATTACAATAAATGAGGCTCATGTAATAAATTATAAAGGAATGAAATGCATGGGGTGCATGGGTGTGACCTTGTACAGGAGGCGTTGTGCGGTTCTCCACAATTAAAGTTGGAATTGTGTTAATAACATTAAAAGGGTATTATTATATAATAATTTGTTATAATAATAATAACATGAAGAGGCACGTGAATGGGGTTCCCAACCATGCGTGAATATAATGTTATGGGATATATAGAGTAATTATATGAAAATAATGGGCGTCAATAATAATAATAATTATTAATGTTAATGATGGGGACCCATTGATGAAATTGAAAGAGGGTTTATTACTATTGAATTAAATAATAATGATAAAGGTGACAGAAATATGTGTGTGATTGGTAAATTAAATTAAATGGGTTTAATTTTTGGTTAGTAAATTAAATTATTTGAATTTAATTAAATGGAATGGTTTTAACTTAATAACCATGGTAAACTAATTTAATGGGATTAAATTAGTACAATTATTATGGGTGTTATTATTATTAATTTTATTAAATAATAAATTTGAAGTGAGAATGGAGTTTGGGGCGTTCCACATGGAGTAAAAGAAATGGGAGGCACCACTTTTGGTGGTGGGAGAGAATCATGTAAGAAAAAAAATAGATTGGAGAGAGAAACAAAAAATAATAATAAGAGAAATAAAATTAAAAGACAAATAAATGAAAAAGGAGGAATTGGTGCTTAATTATAGCGCCCATAAATACTCCAAAACTGATTGCTTTTGGAGTTATGAAAAATAAATAAATAATTGATTATTAATAATAATAAAATATTGTTATTATTAATTTTGTTGATAAAACACTTTTTTGTCCGTTACTTCTTCGTGCGACCTCGGTTTCACGAACCGTCAGTGGCAGTGCGACCCTGACTACGAGACGAAAATTATGAGTCCAATATTGGATTTCTTTTTCGGGTTTTCGGATTGGGTACTCGAAACGTTCATGAATTAATAGATTTAATATTGTTATTATTACGGGATCTTGTATCCAACGTATCTCCCTCATACGGTATCAGATTGACGATCCGTCAGCGACAGCGTAACCCTGAAATTATGACGGTCATTTTAAGACCATTAATGAGCTGCTTTTGTGACTCATGCCTCGGGTCAACGAAACACCACATAATGATAGAATTATCATTATTATTAAAACGCGTGGAAACCGCGTGACGTGTTGTGTGTTAACCAATCAAAACATGTAACGTATGTACAGTCACATCGTGTATTCATTAATGCACTCTGAATACGGATTTACCTATTCGTTTCCTATATAAGAACGAGGTCATGTTTTATCTTCCATATCGATCACTTCTTTGTCGCACGACGACGCTCTTGGACAATCGAGAAGTATTCCTCCTCTAACTTCTTTGTCTGTGCTCCGAATTACGATCCGTCAGCGGCCACAGGATCGTAGCGACGAGACGAAGCTTCTATGCCCGGACTTGTCACCTTTCCTTCCGGCATTCCTTCTCCAGGATCCATACTAGGAGGCGTTTTTCGGGTTTGGAGAAGGCGGAGGACACCAAAGGGCGTCGTCGGAAGCGACGTGATCGGGACCTTTTGAGGTAGGGGTTTACCTTCGTCTCTCTATTTTGTGCAACATGCGGGGTGGGATATTTCTCTTTTGTTCCATGGGATGCAATTGAACTTTAAATAAAGATAATAACTGGATAAAGAAGGGTTTGGGGTTTTGTGCTGTTTCTATTGCCTTCCAGTTTCTTTATCTTCTGATTGTGATTTTGGATTGAAAGGCCTTTGCCTACTGAAAATCAAGGCCGTTGGTGGCCTTTGCGTGCGCAATTGATATCTGAATTGTTTGTGGTTGGTTTTGTTAAAACATGGAAAATGGATAAGCACGTAAAGATTGGCTGATTAAACGAGAATGAAAACCTTGTGTGATCACCCCGGTTGAAAAAAATTGGAATAATGAACATGTTGGTGGTTTGGTTGTTTTGTGGGAAATGTTTTTGTAAACGATGGGGTTGAAATGGGAAGTGGCTGGTTTTGGATAATTCCTTTATTTATGAAAAGTTTTTTTGATTATGAAATGTGTTTTGAAGTAAAAGGTGTTTTCAAATGCGGAAATTTTTTGTGTGTGGAAAGGGTTTTATGTGTGGAACTTTGAAATAAATGAATGATGGAATGTTGTATGGTTGTGATAATATTTTGTAAATGAAATGGCATGTGGTTGCTTGCGTTTTACCTAACCTTGGTTGTGGATGGTAGGGATATGTTTGTGAAAGGTTTTGTTTGGATGATAGTTTCCCAGTAGTAATAATTTGTTAAACCATTGCATGAAACATGAAAACCTAAATGGGGTTGGGGGATGTTTGTTTGGTTTTTGATGCATGCTTCATGGTAGCAGTGCCGAGGCACATGCTCAGTTTCTCTTTTTAAGAAGCCATAGGTTGGGATGTGTGTTTGGTATATGTATATATATAATTGTATCTTTGTGTTTTGTCCCACCACACCCATGTCAAGCACCTAGTGCCGAACACTCCCATTTTATGGGAGAGGGTGTTCCCCCTTAGTTACTAGCTCCTTCCTGCTCCTTCATCCATAGGCTATGATAGCTTTAGGTGACCTTACACCCATGGATCTTCGGGTAGGTCTCAGAGGCTGTGATGGCTTGAGGCGACCTTTAGCCCAAGACTCTTCGGGCATGCTTACCGTTCCAATGAACCTTCGGGATGAGGCCCAGGTGTCTGTGGGTGGGTTAGTGGTTGTGGCCCAGGAGTGTGCAGGCGAGATGCGTGGTCGTGAGGCCCAGGTGTGTGCGGGCGGGATGCGTGGTTTGGCCCAGGTGTGTGCAGGCGGGAAGAGTGTGGTAGCGTCAGGACGTTTGCCGTTAGGAAGAGCAGCATCTAATTAAGTGGGAAATGGTGCGGGGTACCCAATACTTTTGTTCTATATATATACTAAACAAGTTTGTGTTACTTGGTGAGTGTGACCAGTGAGGCTGGGTGGATAGTTTTTCCTTGTTAGTTTCTGGTTCTTATGTTTTCTCACGGGACCTTAGGGTGTCTCCCCACTTGTGCATGAGAGATTTAGGTTCTCTACTGAGTATACTTTTATGCTCACCCTATGTAGTTTCAGGTTTTCAGGAGGACTACCAGGGCCGTGCGGGACCCTACTAGTCAGGCAGTGGGAGTTGTGTAGTTGCTGTTTTCTTGTTTTCCTTTTGGTACTGTACTCACTTGTACTTTTGAGCTTCCTTGTACTTGTACCTTGTAATAAAAATTGTTTAAACATGCATGTGGGCTTGTTTTGGGTTTATTTATGTACACTTGTTCTTTTCCCTTTTTGGTGGTTGACTTGTCCTATTTCCCGATCCAAAATAATAAAAAGGGTAATGCCTCCCATATTTGTGAAAACTCATACCCATGGTGCTAGTCGCCAACCCGGGGCCTACTAGAGGCGGGACTCAGGGGTCATTATCTTCCTTTCACCATTGCCAGCTCAGGAGGGGCATCTTTGGTGGGATGGGGTCGTGACACATTGTCATAATTCTCTAGATATTTATGTCCCTAGACCTCAGATTACTAATCCAAATATGGGCCATCATGTGATTGTGGTGGAATTATTTCATATAATCTCCCAACAAAAATAACTCAACCACCCCTTGTACAACAGTTACTCTTTAGGGACTACCCTATTCTCTCATGGGATATACCCAATCAATGAGCATCCACTTTTTGGTGGTGGGAAAAAAACCTGGTTGGGGACATTGGAACATCTGGTTAGGCAGTCTCAGGCTATGTTACCTTACTATCACATAATGATAACCAACAATATATGGGAATGCACGTCCCTATTCTTTGTCCCTGACCATGTTCTAGTGTATATTCATGTGTATGTCTCCCATATTTTGATAATGTCATCTAGAACCTGATCAGGGATATAAATGACCCATCCTAGTGAAATTCAATTCTAGCACTAACATGATAGTATCCCTCAGATAGGAATATCTATGTCACCATTTCCCTATCCAACACCCCAGAATATGTTGTAATTTAAAATAAAATCATCTAGTAATATTTATCTCTATGGGGACCTTGACCAAACATTCATTCTTGGATGTAGCCATCCCTGATCATGTCAAAGGATACCAAGTAAGGTATGTGATCTTCGCTTCATACTCTGCCACCATTATCCCTCCATGATGTATCTATAGATGCTTATGAATCTGAATAGATCCCATAAAGGATGAGAATACTTATCATGGATGAAATAATGTATTTTGGAAAATAGTATTTTTGACTCAATATGTATTTGGGAATCAACACTCCACCAGTGACCAACTACTCTGTGGGAAAAAATAATACATGTGAAACCATCTAAACCATTATTTTATGGATGAGTATGAATGAACAATCCACCAAATCTATCAAATCCTATAAAACATGAGAACGTGGCTCCCCTTGTAACCTCTATGACCTCAAGCCCTAGAACTCATGGAGTCAGATTATCCTATAAACATCCTAAAACTACATTTCTGGGATGATTTTCTATTCATCAATAGGATTTACTGATACCTTCCTAGATAGATGAATAATCTTGGGGGATGGTCCCTAAAATGAGGCCAAATTTCTCAACATATCTTTTTCATGATCTGGCACTCTTATATAGGTTAGAATTTATCATGAAGTCATCATAAAATTATTCACGATTTACCATAATTAGATGATCACACACACAAATATTTATCAACAATGGGGATCTAACTGATGATTGATATAAAATAGTCTTTAATATATTATTCATGTAACATTTATCCCACAAAATAATGTCTCACCATGATGATTTGACAAAAATGTAGTCATGGTATTTGTGAATTGGTATGTCAGCCAGTAGCGCCATCCCTAGAGTCCAAATCTTGAGAGATGAATTAATGACACTCAAACACAATTTACCTAATCCTAATGAAATACATGTAATGGTAATACTCTAACCACTATATCATGTATCATAAAAAATTTGATACCATTTCATCAAAACCCTGAAAAATCCAGGGATGAAGTCGTAACTACCTAAAACCCACATCTATAAGCCAAGGGTTATCAAACAGAAATAACGGAAAAATAGAAACATGTATGCCTTTTCTGATGTTTCTTTAAGAAGAAAAAATCCATCATCATATTGAACTGTATTGGATTAATAAAAATGGATGAAAAATTCTTGGGGAAAACCACGCATGTAAAACAATAATATTTTAGAAATGTATATTATTGTAAAAGATGTGTAATGGGGAAAAGTAATCTATAAACTAGGAACATCCACCAACATATGAAAATTTGACTGAAAATGTTGACAGATCCCATATTTGGATTACTACTATTGTACGCCATATGTTTTACAAAGTATTAGGTATTTGTATTCTCCTTTATGGTCACTAATGACTTATTTTTAATCTATAACATAAACGAACTATGTGGGAAAATCCCAAGAAGGGGTGAGTATATAAATACCATGTAGGACACCCGGCTAGCTCTAGGGGGAATAGTAAGAGATAAAGATATAATAGAAAGACAATAAATAGTAATCATGATGTATGATCCAGTGAAAGAGAACAACTCATACTAATCCAAGAGGGAATGAATCCACATTAAAATAAAATGAGGTAAACATGATGTGTATATAAACCAAATTTAGAGTCATTAAAAACAAATAAAAGGAGATTAAAAACATCTATAATTCATAATATAATCCCAGAATGAATGTGGAATAAACTGTTCCTCTTAAAAACCCAAAAAGGGGTGAATTAGAATCCAATGGGATGAATACAAATATATATACATTTAAATACTTAATCAAAATTATCCCAAATTACAATGAAATTATAAATAAATATAATATTTTATATTAAGAAGAACAATCTCCAATAGTTTCAAAAGTCTATTGAATATGCCCAGTATCTCATGCGTCTTCCAAGAAGTAACCATGTGAAGGCCTAGGCCTTAAAAATGTTCTATATAGTTGAGGGGGAACAAAATACATGTAGAAGATACATTCCATTATTTCTTAGGGGTTTCATTATTATTTCATGTGGACATGTGACCTATTTAATAGAGGCGTATATTCATTAGATATCTATAGTGGACCCAAACCATGATATGTTAGGGGGTTCACTCAATATGTATCCATAGACGACTCACACCAAATATGATTCTGGTTCCACACTTGTGCCATGATGACCCTCACTCTATTAGAGAGGGGGTACCACTTTGTATTATCTATAGAGGACCAGTTCCAATGATAATGGGGTGGAGGGGGTTACTCAAGATTAATGATGAACTGCACGACATACTACTGGGAGTTCTACATGGTTGTTGTTTGTAGGGGACATGAGCCTAATCTAGTGGGGTGTCCATTATAGTATCATTAGTGATCCACTTTCTAATCGCTTCCATTGTTAGGATTATCTTAAATATGATTCGTTCCCAAAAAAATCATATTATATCCCAAAATCCACAACAGATGAAACCATTACATTATATATGGAATGAAACACATGATAGGGTACTTACATAATAATATCCAAGTCCAAAAAATGGATATTCAAAAAATTGATGATTCATTTAAAGGAAATATCTGGGTCCCATCATGTGAGGGGACCCACACATTGTGAGCACCCTCCATATCACATGTATGTATACATGGAGGTATATAAGTCACCTTCCATGTCATTATAAAAGGAATAACATTGACACACATGGTGTTCTCATCCCACTCAGGGTCCATCCCATGTTTTTGTCTATGTCAGTGTATCCACCCAATGTCTATGTACATTATTAAAAAATGTTCCACTAAACATGGTGATCCACTCTTTTGTTATGGTTGTGCTCTGGTACTCGTGGACATGACATGTTCTTGGATGTGTGCTCCAAAACATGACTCATCCATATGGGAAAGGGGTTACATGGTAGGTAATGAATCTATATGGAATTCCATCTTTATGGAAACCCAAAAACCTAGTCTCCACATCCTAGGGTAATCATACTATGTGTTTATCCCATTACACAATATATAGTCGGATTTTACATAGTTTCCCATATCAGTGTTCCAAACATAAAATTTGGTTACTATTCTACAAATCTCACCTCCATTTTGTTTGGGATTAGTGTATCTAGACCAAATTATACATTTCGGGATATATTTTTTGCTAAAATAAATTTCTATCATGGTTTTGTTTCATTCCTTGATCCAACATACCTTAGTTTGAAAAACTTTTGATGATATGAACTTTTTTTGAAATAGAATTACCCACTACTCTCCTACTACTCATATACACAATTTATTCAACAATCCAAACTTTTTTTCGATTCAATCATTATTAAATGGTCTGGTTAGGATCTATACAACCTGGTAATAATGAACCATGACTTCATGGTCTAATCAGTGAAAAATGAAAAGCAACAAAAGGGGAAAGAAACAATAAAAAATTATTATTTACAATCTCCCTGATTAACTATAATCAAATCATGATAAGGGATATCCAAGGATAGAAAATTAATTAATAATCAACTGAATCGATACATGGGTGCCGAAAAATACCAAAATAAGAATAGATCAAAGGGAGGATTGATATATTCAATCTATTTAATTATAAATGGAATAAACAATTTTTTTGAGTAACACTGCGATATTGAATCTGTAGAGACCCGAAGCTTAACGTACATGGAAATTACATTAATTTTGTGGAATAATTTGTACATAACAAAAACCCACACACAAGGACCGTAATAGTTTAGTGTCTCTGGAAACTCGGAATATAATCTTCTAATCGTGGTTAAAGATCTTCAACATCTCCCATAAAGATCTTCCTTTTTTTCTACCTAAAACCTTTATTTATATACTAGGTAAAAGAAAACATAAAATGGTGAGCTCAAATTCTCAGTAAGGGTAAACAAATGAAATATCAATCACATCATATTCATAAGAACATAATATTTTGGAAATCTTAACCTGCAAAAGAGAGCATAATTTCATAACATGGAATAAATCATATAGTGAAATGTAATGCCAATAATCAAAATGTAAAAAATGAAACTATGTTTCATACACACATAATCATAGAGAATCATTTTTTATTAGTCAAGACTCATTGCGAAGACTATCTTAGTGGACAAAGTCCATTTCTGAACCGAGTTCACTCCCTGTTTCAGTCCTATTTCACAGAACCGGTATAACCTACTCTTCCATCCATGTCTTTATCATGAGATATAAAATCTTTACCCAATGCATTGGAGGGAGATATGGGTCCCACACATCTCATAATTATACCATTCTTATGTGTTCCACAAAATCATAAATCATACATCATTGCATAACCCATGTAATAAAAATGGGAATCTTAAATATCGTGACATCATCAAAAAAATTCATATAAGATAAAGGAATTCATAAAAATAATTCCATCACAACATAATAAAAACAATTTAATAATAGGGATATAAAAATAACCCTATATTATCTTAGATGGAAAATAATTTTGATAAAACACTTGAACTCCATTCTTGAGGAAAATATCCTTTCAAATTCAAAAAAAATTTCCTTTTTTAACATGTCTTAAAATTTTAAACTAAAGAAGTTGATTAAAAATAATATTGAAAACTTGTAAAGGGATCTTCTTGGAAATAATGTATTAAAAATCCATTCATGCCGTATAAGTTAAAAAAAACATTCTTCGTACTTTTGACGGAAAAGTCAAAAAGTACCTCGTACAAGAAACGACAAAAGATTCCTTTCATATCCTTTACTAAAAACTCACCGAAGGCTATAATTGTGTTTAAACAATTGTAGGTGGATGGAAATAATATTACATATTGAGGAAACATGGATTTGGAAGATAAAATACACCCCAGTAAATACTAAAGTATAAACAATCTCAGATAAAAATGAGATTGTGATATTTCCCTTACCTTAGGTCTGATTTGCTTCGTAAGTGTCCGAACCTCTGGTATAATGATTTAAATAATGTCATTGACTTATTCCAGAATCATACTCATTGTTATGATATCATATATGGTTCACTTGTGACTTTATTTTACTCGTTCTTTTGTAAATTCCATGTTAAAGAGCGTTTTGGGTAAAATCATTTCATTTGTCGTCTGTGTTTTGAGTTGTAATTATTCATATGATTACTTAGATCATGATTACTTAATTACAGAATATAAAACATGATTTATATATAATATATATTCAGAATATACATATATATAATAGATCAGTAAATGGAAAGAAATACACCGTTCATGGAGACAGTAGGCCGTACGTACGCATGAACGTTGTTTTCGTTTCCTTATTGAGTTGAATGTAATTAAGTAGATGAAATAAATATATATACACAAAACTCCAGTATCATTACTATTTCATATATTTCATTATTATTCATTATATATACTTTATGATCATTAATGTCTGGTTAACATGGAGAATGAATCTCATCGCTTCGTGGAGACGGTAGTCCGTACGTACGCACGAGTGATGATATCATTCCCATAATTATTGAATAGAATTGGAGTGGATGGTATAATATATCAGAATCAGTATGATGTTATAATAAAAATATATAGTTATTCTTTACACCATTATACCCATCCATGTAAGGTGTTGGTGGAAAAACAGATTTCACCACGGTGTGGAGACGGTATTCCGTACATACGCACGCGTGGTGATTTTGTTTTCCGTAGGATGGATAGATGGTGAAATAGGGTTGTTTCATACTTATAATAACATATCAGTATATGAGTTATACTGATGTTATTACTTCATAATGAAACAACTAAATAAGAACAAGTGGAAGAAGAAATAAAGTTAAATGAATCGGTAACGTACATTACCTCTTCTTTGAAACGCCTCTTTGAGACCTCCTCTTAGGGAACTAAAATTGGTCTTTGAAAAAGACCAGAACCTCTAGGATGTTTCTATGGAAATGGAGACGAGAATTTGGCAGGGGTTGGGCGAGCTTGAAGGCTCAATGTGGTGTGAGGAAGAGAGGGAGGAGGTGCCCTTTTATAAGGGAGGAGAGGGGTACCTTTGGATAGACTAAAAATATTATTTTATTATAAAGTCAAGTTCGGTTTTAAATAGCTCAAAATTGATTTATTTCGAAGCTAAGGTGGGGATGGGTCGAAATACTCTCATCCAATATAATTTAGACAAGTTTTGGTTCCTATTTTAACCTTATAATTTAGATATGACATTAAGTTAAATAATTTTACTTTTACTGTGTCTTCTTGTGTTCTTATACTCTAAGGTTAATAAACATACTATAACAAGCCAAACGAACCCCAAGTTGTATATTATTAATATATATAATCTTATCTAAGACATTTGGCCGAACCATAGATTTTTAGGAATAAAATAACAATTAATAATATAATATTTGTTTTAAAAACTATTTTATGTCAATTTTGACACTATTTAGTAATTGATATTTGTAAAAATCATAATAGAGTGATTAGTTAGAAAAAAGTTAATTAAATGAATAATAAAATGACATATTAACCTAAAAAATTAGTTTAATTCAAAAAAAGTCTTAAATTACATTTATTAAGTATTTATAACATCAATTATATCAATATTTCATTAATAAGATAATTACTGCATCATCTTTGAGTCATAAATAAATTAAATTATTTAATGTCTAAAAATTACAAATAAAATACCATTATGTAGGAAATAATTTTATCTTTCTAATGAATATTTATAGTCGAATTTATCTTATGTATAAACCTATATTAAAAATTCTTTTGTTATTAAACATTGATTTTAACTATTTTAACCCTTCTTTAAATAAATTGATAATAAATGTCCTAATCTAATCCAAGTGGGCCTAAATAGTCATTTTTTATTCCTAATGTTTTTTTGGTCGAATTAAACTTATCCAATAGAATTAGGACATGTGTTAGGATAATAATAATATCATTTTTACCCTTAACTACCCTATTTACTTTTAAACGTGTTAAATAAAAGTAAAATGTTACTATTCACCAAAAATTATTTTCATCTCATTGAACCACATTTTACTTACTGACATCAACCGTGTCTCTCGGATTTTTTAAATTCCATTCACAGAAGTGGTAAAATTACGTTTTATGAAAAATTCATTTTTTTAACTACCACTTAGTGGTTTCACTATTCATCAAAAAATGAAAGTTTCCAGAAAAATACCAAAAATTAGGCCTAATCTATATTTGATATTATGAACTCAAAAATGATGTCTATTTTACCAAATTCAAAACATATCAGTTACATTAACTAATTTAAAAATTATTTCCCGTCGTCAAAACAAATAGCGTGTTTTTAAGAGATAATAAATATCAAAAGATTGACACTTATTTATGTCTGGTTTAAATGTGAAATTACCTCCAATGACCAAAATTGTATTAAATTGAAAAATTATATTCTAAATATACTTTAAAACCACTCAAATTAATAATTTATCACTATCAATTATTTCCATTAAAAAAGTTGTTTTTTAATTAAAATTTAGTAATTTTCACTATTCATCAGAATATGAAAGTTATCCGAAAAGTACCAAAATTTCACCCTAAGATAATTTCGATATTCCAAATCCAAAAATGAAGTCCATTTTGGAAGATAAAATTTATAAAATTTCAAAAATTGGATATTACTATTTATAACGGCTAGTTTTAATAATATTTTAATAGCATATCGTTGTTTAGTGAAACTCGGTATTGCGTACAACACACGCTATCGAGGAAGGTCCTGATTGCGTGTAATTCAAGGAAAGTCAAAGATGCGTGTTGTGCAAGCTCCTTTTGGTGTAGCGTACAAAACAAGACATTAATGAAATTAAAAAGAATATTTTTCATAAAATCTCGGGGTGATACATTCTACCGCCATTAAAATGAATTTCGCCCTCAAATTCGTCAGGGTTATAAATGGTTTACTACTCGAAAGTTTCTTAAATAGAAACCCACATCGTAAAAAGGAATACAAAAACCAATCTTTAAAAACAAAAGTATGAAACATAACGGTTACCCAAATAAACTAATCACTGGGTTTCCACATAGGTGAAAATATGGATATGGAAGAGAAATATAACCATCATGTTCTGACGGAGTGTGGTAGAGAACATGGCTATGTAAAAGCCATAAATCACAAAGCCATAAATTTGTGATGATCTAAGGTACCATCTGATTCATCAGATATAAGAGCACTAGGACAACATTTTTGGTTTTGAAGATTGTTTCCCTAAAGTTGATGAAATTTGAATTAGAAGAAATACTTTCGTGATTTCGGTATAGTATCACCATTCGTCGTTCTTTGGAAAATTTCCACTTCATCTCTTAAAGAAATGAAGTTGAATTTTTCATTCTTGATGTGTTAGCAGATCATGTGATAGAATGATGGGTCATTCCATCTGTCTCAAACAAAAGGATAGAAAAGTTATCAAGAAAATACATAAGTCAATCTATAGTGAGATTAATCATATATGGTTCCTAAAATGGAATTATATTTCATATATCATATTTCTTAATATAATAAAACTAGTTTCTACTAAATTGGGACTTCCTATAGGCTAGTGGTAGGCAATAAAGGCCAGTCGCACTTCGGTTGTGGGTTCGATTCCCACAGCCTTGTCCGACGCGATGGGCTCTCGCCCGTCCTGTAGGTTGTCATTTTTCTAAAGATATATTACTATAACATCCGATCAATAATATCAAAAAAAGTTCTATCCTAACTTATGTCCAACATAATCAATTCCAATCTTTAGTATTATCTAAAATACTTCGGTCCAAGCTCATAGTATAAAGAAAATGATTACTTGAAATGTCATCAACCAACCATCATTTATCCCCCATTATCTTGTTGGTCACATTCCAATCATGTGAATACCGTAATCATGTATTCTCTTGAAAAATGAATACCCATTAAATCTTAGTGAAAACATGAATGCTGTCAATAGTTAACTCTTCCGACATACCAAAATCCAAAAATTCTATATACTCAAACCATGATATAACCTTCTCCTTATATCAGTCATGAGCTGATGAATACTATCAAACATTTAATTTTCTCCTTATCCCTTCATTATGCGCATATCATCTACTTTCCATAAATACTCGTACCATTCATCACACACTTTCAAAACATATGGAAAGAAAACAGTGTAACAATCCTTAGATGTCTCTTTATTCCATAGTACCATGAGATTACTTATACAACATTACACATGATAAACATGTAATCATTCCACTACTTTCTTAAAACATTGACCGAGCTTCAACAATTCTTTCATCTCACATATCATTTGCAGTCTCTTCATTATCATCAACATAAATACTACCCATATGACCATTCTTATTCTCTTCATGAGACGTTCCCTTAGGGCATTGGTTTGCATAATGCCGTACATTCTACATTTAAAACATTTAACCATTTTTGATGTCGTAGCAATACCATTATCTTCATCCCTGGTGTCAACTGAACCTTTTCCTTTTCACTTACTGGATTTGTTTCCTTCTTTTCCACACCCAAAGCATCTTCTAGTTCCTTTGAAACATTTTCCTTGATGACTCTTCCCACATGATTTACATAGGGGAAATTGAACTTTCTTTCCTCTATGATCATAATTAAACTCCATCTTTCTCTTATTAGCCGAGTCAGGAAACTTACAAAATGTTACTTTATTGATCATATTATGATATTGCTGATTTGGCATAATAATGATATTTGGACCTCCAAATCCCATTTTATTTGGTTTCTCATGAAGAATATCATTCCATTGTCCATCATATCCTCCATTATCGTGAATCATCTTGTTTCCAGCCATTTTCTAAAACCCAAAAAGAATAGTGTGAGAGGCAAAAATCATAATAAAGGGCGAGTAACTTCAATATCTAACATCTTTGGTTTAATCAAATATCGTTACCATAGTTATAGTACTATATCCTATATGTATAATTATCCTTAGGGACATCCCTAGACATACCTTAGAAATATCTCTTGGGATCTCACTAACGTTTTTGCATCCTAGTTTCCAAAGGATGACTAAACTTTTCCTCTGATACCAACTGTAGAGACCCGAAGATTAACGTACATGGAAATTACATTACTTTTGCGGAATACTTAGTACATAACAAAAACAAACACAGAAGGATCATAATAGTTTAGTGTCTTTGGAAACTCGGAATATAATCTTCTAATCGTGGTGAAAGATCATCCACATCTCCCATAAAGATCGTCCTTTTTTTATACCTAAAACATTTCATTATATCCTGGGAAAAGAAAACATAAAAGGGTGAGCTCAAATGTTCAGTAAGGGTAAACAAAAGAAATATAAATCACATCATATTCATAAGAACATAATATTTTGGAAATCTTAACCTGCAAAATAGTGCATAATTTCATAACATGGAATAAATCATAGTAGTGAAATGTAATCCCAATAATCATAACATAAAACATGAAACTATGTGGCATACACACATAATGATAGAAAATAATATCTTATTAGTCAAGACTCATTTCCAAGACTATCTTAGTGGAAAAGTCCATTTCTCAACCGAGTTCACTCCCCGTTTCAGTCCTGTTTCACTGAACCGGTATAACCAACCGTTCCAGCCATGTCTATCTCATGAAATATAAAATCTTTACCCAATTCATTGGAGGGAGATATAGGTCCCACCAATCTCATAATGATACCATTCTTATGTGTGCCACAAAATCATAAATCATACATCATTGCATAACCCATGTAATAAAAATGGGAATCTTAAACATCGTGACATCATCAAACAATTCATATAAGATAGAGGAATTCATAAAAATAATTCAATCACAACACAATCAAATCAATGTAACAATAGGGATATAAATAGAACCCTATATTATCTTATATGGAAAATAATTTTGATAAAACACTTGAACTCCATTCTTGAGGAAAATATCCTTTCAAATTCAAAAACATTTTCCTTTTCTAACATTTCATACAATTTTAAACTAAAGATGTTGATTAAAAATAAACTTGAAAACTTGTAAAGGGATCTTCTTGGAAATAATGTTTTAAAAATCCATTCATGTCGTATAAGTTAAAAAAAACATTCTTCGTACTTTTTTCAGAAAAGTCAAAAAGTACCTCTTACGAAAAACGACAAAAGATTCCATTCATATCCTTTACTAAAAACTCACCGAAGGGTAAAATTGGATTTAAAAAATTTTAGGTGGATGGAAATAATATTATATATTGAGGAAACATGGATTTGGAAGATAATATACACCCCAGTAAATACTAAAGTATAAACAATCTCAGATAAAAATGAGATTGTGATATTTCCCTTACCTTAAGTCTGATTTGCTTCGTAAGTGTCCGAACCTCCTGTATAATGATTTAAATAATGTCATTGACTTATTCCAGAATCATACTCATTGTTATGATATCATATATGGTTCACTTATGACTTTATTTTAGTCGTTCTTTTGTAAATTCCATGTTAAAGAGCGTTTTGGGTAAAATCGTTTCATTTGTCATCCGTGTTTTGACTTATAATTATTCATATGATTACTTCGATCATGATTACTTAATTACAGAATATAAAACATTATTTATATATAATATATATTCATAATATACATATATATAATAGATCAATAAATGGAAAGAAATACACCGTTCAGGGAGACGGTAGGCCATACGTACGCATGAACGCTGTTTTCGTTTCCTTATTGAGTTGAATGTAATTAAGTAGATGACATACATATATGTACACATAAAAACATTATAATTATTATGTCATATATTTCATTATTATTCATTATATAAAATTTATGATCATTCATGTCTGGTTAACATGGAGAATGAATCTCATCGCGTCTGGGAGACGGTAGTCCGTACGTACGCACGAGCGATGATATCATTCCCATAATTATTGTATATAATTGGAGTGGATGATATAATATATAAAAATCAGTATGATGTTATAATAACCATATATATTTATTCTTTACACCATTATAACCATCCATGTAAGGTGTTGGTGGAAAAACAGATTTTACTACGGCGTGGAGACGGTATTCCGTACGTAGGCACGCATGGTGATTTCATTTTCCGTAGGATGGATAGATGGTGAAATAGGGTAGTTTCATACTTATAATAACATATCAGTATATTAGTGATACTGATGTTATTACTTCATAATTAAACAAATAAAGAAGAAGAAGTGGAAGAAGAAATAAAGTTAAAAGAATCGGTAACGGACATTACCACTTCTTTGAAATGCCTATTTGAGACCTCCTCTTAGGGAACTAAAAGTGGTCTTTGAAGAAGACAAGAACCTCTAGGATGTTTTTTTGGAAGTGTAGAAGAGAATTTGGCAGGGTTTGGCCGATATTGAAGGCTAAATGTGGTGTGAGGAAGAGAGGGAGAAGGTTCCCTTTAATAAGGGAGGAGAGGGGTACCTTTGGAAAAACAAAATATATTATTTTATTATAAAGTCAAGTTCGGTTTTAAATAGCTCTAAATTTATTTATTTCGAAGATAAGGTGGGGATGGGTCGAAATCCTCTAATACAATAGAATTTAGAAATTTTTTGCTTCCTATTTTAACCTTATCATTTAGATTTGACATTAAGTTAAATAATTTTACTTTTACCGTGCCTTCTTGTGTTCTTATACTATAAGATTAATAAACTTACTATAACAAGACAAACGAACCCCAAGTTGTATATTATTAATATATATAATCCCATCTATGTCATTTGGCCGAACCTTATATTTTTAGTAATAAAATAAAAATTAATAATATAATATTTGTTTTCAAAACTATTATATGTCAATTTTGACAATCTTTAGTAATTGATTTTTTGTAAAAATCATAACAGAGTTATTAGTTAGAAAAAAGTTAATTAAATGAATAAAAACATGTCATATTAACCTATAAAATTACTGTAATTCATAAAAAGTCTCAAATTACATTTATTTAGATATTTATAACATCAATTATGTCAATATTTCATTAATAAGATAATTACTGCATCATCATTGTGTCATAAATAAATTAAATTATTTAATGTCTAAAAATTAAAAATAAAATACAATTATGTAGGAAATATTTTTATCTTTCTAATGAATATTTATAGTCTAATTTATCTTATGTATAACCCTATATTAAAAATGATTTAGTTATTAGACATTGATTTTAACTATTTTAACCCTTCTTTAAATAAATTGATAATAAATGTCCTAATCTAATCCATGTGGGCCTAAATGGTCATATTTTATTCCTAAGGTTGTTTTTGGTCGAATTACACTTATCCAATAGAATTAGAACATGTGTTAGGGTAATAATAATATCATTTTTACCCTTAACTACCCTATTTACTTTTAACCGTGGTAAATTAAAGTAAAAAGTTATTATTCGCCAAAAATTATTTTAATCTCATTGAACCACATTTTACTTACTGACATAAACCGTGTCTCTTGGATTTCTGAAATTCCATTCACAGAAGCGGTAAAATTATGTTTTATGAAAAATTCATTTTTTAACTACCACTAAATGGTTTCACTATTCATCAAAAAATGAAAGTTTCCAGAAAAATACCAAAAATTATGACTAAGCTATATTTGTTATTATGAACTCAAAAATGATGTCTATTTTACCAAATTCAAAACATATAAATTACATTAACTAATTTAAAAATTAATTCCCGTCGTCAAAACAAGTAGCGTGTTTTTAAGAGATAATAACTATCAAAAGATTGACACTTATTTATGTCTGGTTTAAATGTGAAATTACTTCCAATGACTAACATTGTATTAAATTGTAAAAATATATTATAAATATACTATAAAACCACTCAAATTAATAATTTATCACTATTAATTATTTCGATTAAAAAAGTTGTTTTTTAATTAAAATTTAGTAATTTTCACCATTCATAAGAATCTGAAAGTTATCCGAAAAGTACCACAATTTTACCCTAAGCTAATTTAGATATTCCAAATACAAAAATGAAGTCCATTTTGGAAGATAAAATTTATAAAATTCCAAAAAGTGGTTATTACTATTCATAACGACTAGTTTTAATAATATTTTAATAGCATATCAATGTTTAGTGAAACTCGGTATTGCGTACGACACACGTTATCGAGGAAGGTCGCGATTGCGTGTAATGCAAGGCAAGTCAAGTATGCGTGTTGTGCAAGCTCCATTTGGTGTAGCGTACAACACAAGAAATTAATGAAATTAAAAAGAATATTTTTCATAAAATCTCGTGGTGTTACAGAATCATTAGTCATCGAAGAAAGAGAACCAAAGATTGAAGAAATTGATTCCCTTTGCAGCATCCTGGTATCTTCTGATGAAGATTTTCTTTAGTTTTGGAGGTGATTCATCAAAGGGAGGGGGGTAAAAAGTTTGGAACCAAACCAGTGATTATTCATAAAACCAAAAATGATTCTCTAAGTGATATAATTTTATACACTAATTTATGTTGAACTAATAAATTAATTAAATTAATTTTACTAATTATCCAAATGAATGAACCAACAATGTTAAAGATATCAAAATTCCCCATTTTGAATGATTTTAGGTCTTGAATAGGTTAAAAAATTCCTTCCACACTCAACCATGGCCCTATATATCTGATCATATATCTCTTTTATGATATATTCCACTGTAATTTTTTTGTGCACACAATATAAAATATATATACGAATTTTATAAAACTAAATTTGGGCACACTAAAACCTAGAATCATTCAACCATCTTAGAGTATTGATCAATAAATATATATAGTAATATTTTAATTCCATACAATGATATATTTTGGGTCCCTACAAAACAATTCATTATATAATTCATTAAAAATCATTCTTGATAAGCTAGGAAAATTGAATCATAACAAGGGAGATCCCAAATGATCATTTGGTATAAAAATTAGAATTATCACTTAAATAAAATCAATTAATATAAGATGAGAATATTGTTATGATGATTTATTTAATGTGTATGAAAATAAAATTAGAATATTATTGAACATAAATTAACAGATCATCAAAAATGAAAACATGCTAAAGGAATCATTATAGTAATTAGAAATATTAATAAATAAGAATGAGTCATGTGATATCAATTGTGATAAAATGAAACATTTATAACTTATAAAAATAATAATGAAAATCTGTTGGTATCATGGATAATTACCTTCATACAACTCTTATAGAACCATTAAAAATGTGAATAACCATATGGAAAACTTCTAATATAATTCCCTAATTGAATCATCAAAGAATTAATCGGAGCAATATCTGTCCACATCCATTGAATAAAATTTTTCAGTAAACATAAATTAATAACATGGACTATTAATTTTTTCATAGATGTAATAGAATAAATAATTATTTTATTAATATCATGAAAAACCCAAAGGAAATAGAAGAGTTGAATATCAATTTCCCGGAAACCTAATTGACCAATTGAAAATAAACATGTTCCATAAAAATCCCATTGAAACATGATTATCCTAATGAAAAGAAGTGGGTTTTTTATTAATATAATTAAAAAATTATTTAAATATGTAATGGAAACATGATCCATTAAAATATCACTCAAACATAATTAACATATAGAATATAACTTTTGACCCAAAAAATCTACTTCAATGATATTTTCTGAATGGAAATTATAGTTTCATAAAAATATCATTTATATATGATTAACCCATTTGAAGGAAAAGGGTTATAAAATAATGTTTTTGGAACAATATTAATTTATAAAGAGAATGAACTATGATGGTATCATTGAAAAATATCCCCATTAGAGAATAATTAACAATATGGATTATTTATTTTGAGAAATTAAAAAGAAAATTCAAGCCCATTAAATGCATTTTGAATAATATATAAATTTCATAACGAAAATCACATTTGAATAATTAAGAAATAAAAAATTAACTGAATTTTTTTATTGGAAGAATCATTTGAAAAATATAAATAACGATTCAATGAAAATAATGATCATAACTGCATTGAAATTTTTTCATGTTGTAAATATGAAAATAATATTTATTGATTTCAAAAACAAATTATAAAATTGTGTATGTATTGAATTTTTATTTTTAAAACCATTTCTATCTTTTCAATGTACATATACAAAATATTTAGGAAATCATTTACATTTTAATGATCATTTTTTATGAAATCATGAATATGGAAAGTAAATGTTCATAATCTAAAAAACAATAAATGATCAGTATCACATAAAAATTACTTTATTTATTTTACTATAATATGTATGGATAAAAATGAAAATAAAAAATGTAACCACATTCATAACTCATTGGTAAAAGGAGGGATGTTTAAAAAAAATAAAAGCATATGATTTACCCCCAAGGGACACTGAACATAATCAATCTATAAAGGATGTAGATTGTAACATAAATCATTTTCAAATTTGGTTATTCTTGAATCAAAAGAAACACGAACTAATTAAATCAAATGACCCTATAAATATCCTAAAAATAAATATTTTAATGATATATCAATTTAAAAGGATGTATATATATCATGTTAAATAAAATAGGTTTAAAATAATAAAATATTCTCCAACGAATGTTAATTAATATGAAATCCCTTACAAATTTGTTAATCTATTGATTAAAAACCCATGACGTAGGGAACATAATATAGATTTTCATATCAATAAAATAATAATTAATGAATTATTAATGAATATCATGGTAATTATAGTCATATAAAAATTATTTATTATTGAATATATATTACAGAGTAAATGTGAATCTAGAAACTATCACCTCTTGTTCAAAAAATCCTTCTGTGTTCATTAAATCATATATAATGATCTTGCATAAATTATATTATTTTTTAATATTAATATCAAGTTTTATTAATTTTAAAAATTAATTTATTTTATTTATATAATTATGGAATTTTTAAATATTCAATTGGTTAAGTCCAGATCAAGAGTTTTGTGTATGTTTTCCTCATTGTTTCGAAATGACATTTTAGTGTTTATCGTGGTAAAAGTTCTCATTATTTAAAAATATAAAAAATAATTATCATGAAGTATTTATCAATGAATTTATATATTATACTTTTAAAAACAATTATGTATATTATTTATCAAAAATGAACTTTGTTATGATCAGAAATATTATAGTTTGTACGTATTCATGGGTACAATTTTTGTTTTTCAATGATAATTATGAAATGAAGGTAGGTTTTATATTATCATTAAATAATGAAATTAATATAATAAATATTGTATTTTTATATAAATTTACTAACATATATTATCCTTGTTATAGGGATATAAAAATGAATCATATTGCTTCTTATAGGAAATTGACCACAAGTAGTTGAATGACGTGATAACTTTTTAGTGTAAGAACAAAAATTCAAGATTATAATTTAATAATAATAATGAAATAATTAATATAATTATTATTTGATTTTTAGAACTTATATTTATTAAAATTATACTTATTTCCACCCATTTTATTTGTTAGTAAAAAAATCACATTGCTTCATGAGGCAGTAGTCTGCCATACATATGAGGGACCATATCATATCAAACATGGAATGAAAATTTAGATGTTATTTGTTATATAATTAATCAACATGTATTTATACATAATATAAATCACATATATAGTTTAAATATTTCATTATATTAGTCATAGATCGGAAATTATATAAAATTAATGACATAGTTTCTCGAGGCGGTAGTTGTTATACACATGAATACTGGTTTTGTATTCCATTGGAAAAAGTGTGTATACATGTATGTTATTAAAGTAACCTAACAAAATATAAGTATATATATTAACTATTTTTATTAAAATATATTATTTTTAAATTATTATTACATGTTCTATAATGACCCATACTTTACATACATTGTTAATACTTCGAAATTGAAGCACACTTATTACAACATATGACAAAACCACAAAGGACCGTATAGGTATAGTGTCTTTAGAAACTGGGAAACATAAACAACTGGTTCATAAATCTTCTACAGTGTCTCCCATTTATTTCATCATATCTAGGGTCCCTTTTTGCATATTCTACTTAATATCCATCTTCCTGACCTGGGGAAAAGAAAACATAAAAGGGTGAGCTCAAATGCTCAGCAAGGGAAAATAAAGGAAATAAAATCATATCATATCTTTATGAAGATCAAAACCTGCAAAAGAGATCATAATATCTTAACATGGAATAAATCATAGATGTGAAAATGAGATCCCCATAATCATAACATAAAACTTGAAACTTTGTGGCATGCACACATAATCATAGAAAATCATTTCATGTTAGTCATGACTCATTGCCAAGACTATCTTAGTGGACAAAGTCCCTTTCTGAACCGAGTTCACTCCTCGTTTCAGTCCTGTATCACTGAACCAAAATAACCTTCCGTTCCAGCCATGTCTATCTCATGAGATATAAAATCTTTACCCAATGAATTGGAGGGAGATATAGGTCCCACCCATCTTATAATGAATCCTTTCTTATGTGTGCCACATAATCATAAGACATACATCATCGCATAACACATGTAACAAAAATTGGATTCGTGAAACATCATGACATCATAAATCAATTCATATAAGATAAAGGAATTCATAAACATAATTCCATCACAACATAGTCAAATCAATGTAAAAATATGGATAGAAATAGAACCCTTTATTGTCTTAGATGGAAAATAATTTTGATAAAACACTTGAATTGAATTCTTGAGGAAAATATCCTTTCTTCTTCAAAATCAATTTCTTTTCACAAAACATCATGCAATTTTAAAAGAAAGAGATTTTATTGAAAATAGTCATGAAATCTTTTAGAGGAAGCTTCATGAAAATAAGGCTTTATAAAACAGTAGAAATCCGTTCGTGCCGTATAAGTTAAAAAAACATTCTTCGTACTTTTGTCGGAAAAGTCAAAAAGTACCTCGTACGAAAAACGACAAAAGATTCCTTTCATACCTATTACTAAAAACTCACCGAAGGGTAAAAATGGATTTAAACAATTTTAGGTGGATGGAAATAATATTACATATTGAGTAAACATGGATGTGGATGATAAAATACACCCCAGTAAATACTTACGAATAAACAATCTCGGATAAAAATGAGATTGTGATATTTCCCTTACCTTAGGTCCGATTTGCTTTGTTCGTGTCCGAAGCTCCTGTATAATGGTTTAAATAATGTTATTGACTTATTCCAGAATCATACATTTTGATATGATATCATATATGGTCATATTATTAGCTTCTTGTTAGTAATATTTCATTGTTACTTGTTACTCGGGTCTTTATAACTTTTTGTTCTTATGCGTGTTTTGTTGAATAAATTCTTATTCTTACCTTTAGGTTATAGATAATTCATTTCCAGAGTGGTATTAGTGTAGTATATACCATATTCATTCATTCAATTCATTTATATAATCATTATGAAATGAAGATCATGTAGAACGAGTCGCATCACATCGTGGAGACGGTATTCCGTACGTACGCACGAGTGATGATATCGTTCCTATGATCGTGGAATTGTATTGGAGTATATATATATTATTTAAGTATCAATATTACTTCATAATAATCATATATAGTTACTAAGTACACCATTATACCCATCCTTGTAAGGTGATGGTGGAAAAATAGATTACACCACGGCGTGGAGACGGTATTCTGTACGTACGCACGCGCAGTGATTTCATTTTTCCGTAGGATGGATAGAAGGTGAATTAGGGTTGTTTCATATTTATAATAACATATTAGTATGTAAGTAATACTGATGTTATTACTTTATCATGAAACAACTAAAGAAGAAGAAGTTGAAGAAGAAAGAAATTGAAAAGATCGGTAATGGATATTACCTCTTCTTTGGAACGCCTCTTTGAATCCTCCACTTAAGGAACTAAGATTGGTCTTTGGAGAAGACCAGGACCTCTAGGATTATTCTAGGGAAGTGGAGAGGAGAATATGGCAGGGGTTGGCCGAGCTTGAGTGCTCAAATTGGTGTGAGGAGGAGGGGGAGGAGGTTCCCTTTTATAAGGGAGGAGAGGGGCACCTTAGGAATATCTCAAAATATTATTTTATATTAAAGTCAAAATCGGTTTATAATGTTTCCAAAGGGTCTTATTTTGAAGATAAAGTGGTTATGGGTCGAAATCCTATCAACCAATAGGATTTAAACAAGTTTAGGGTATTATTTTAACCTTATCAATTAGATTTAACTCTAAGTTAATTAATTTAACTTTTACCGTGTCTTTTTGTTTTCTTTCACTATATGGTTAATACACTTACTATAACATGCCAAACGAACCCCAAAATGTTTATTATTAATATATATATCCTTATCTAAGTCATTTGGCCGAACCATAGATTTTTAGGAATAAAATAACAATTAATAATATAATATTTGATTTAAAAACTATTTTGTGTCAATTTTGACACTATTTGATATATGAATTTTGTGAAAGTCATAACAGAATTATATGTTCGAACCAAGTTTATTAAATCAACATTAATATATCATAGCAACCTAGAAATTAGTGGAATTCATAAAAAGTCTTAAATTACATTTATTTTGGTATTTATATTATCAATTTTGTCAATATTTCATTAATAAGATAATTACTGCATCATCTTTGTGTCATAAATAAATTAAATTATTTGATGTCTAAAAATTACAAATAAAATACCATCATGTAGGAAATCGTTTTAGCTTTTTAATGAATATTTACAATCGAATTTATCTTATGTATAACCCCATATTAAAAATGATTTACTTATTAAACATTGATTTTAACTATTTTAACCCTTCTTTAAATAAATTAATAATAAATGTCCTAATCTAATCCATGTGGGCCTAAATGGTCTTATTTTATTCCTAAGTTTGTTTTTGGTCGAATTACACTTGTCCAATAGAATTAGGACATGTGTTAGGGTAATATTAATATCATATTTACCCTTAGTTACCCTATTTACTATTAACTGCGGTAAAAAAAAGTAAAAAGTTACTATTCACCAAAAAATTATTTTTATCTCATTGAACCACATTTTACTTACTAATATCAACCGTGTCTGTCGGATTTTCGAAATTCCATTCACAGAAGCGGTAAAATTATGTTTTATGCAAAATTCAGTTTTTAACCTACCACTTAGTGGTTTCACTATTCATCAAAAATTGAATGTTTTCAGAAAAATACCAAAATTTCACCCTAGGCTAAATTCGATATTCTGAGTCCAAAAATGAAGTCCATTTTGAAAAATAAAATTTATAAAATTTCAAAAAGTGGTTATTACTATTCATAACGGCTAGTTTTAATAGCATATTGTTGTTTAGTGAAACTCGGTATTGCGTACGACACAAGCTATCGAGGAAGGTCGTGATTGCGTGTAAAGCAAGCCAAGCAAGTTTTGTGTAGAAAAAGATTCCTTTGATGATTTATATAACATAAAAGTCTCGGGTGTTACATTCTACCCCCCTTAAAAAGAATTTCGCCCTCGAAATTCGTCACTTTGCAACAAACAGATGAGGATACTTCTCCCTCATCATATCCTCAAGCTCCCATGTAGCTTCTTCAAGTTGGTGGTTTCTCCATAAAACTTTCACCAAGCGAGTGGTCTTGTTTCGTAGGACTTTTTCGCTACGATCCAGAATCTCTATCGGCTGTTCTTCATAAGAAAGATCTTGCTCCAGCGGTACAACTTCTGAGCTGAGTACATGTGAAGGATCTGGTATGTACTTTCTCAGGAGAGATACATGGAACACATCGTGAACTTGAGAGAGATTCGGTGGAAGCGCCAATCGGTAAGCTACCCTCCCAACACGATCCAGTATTTCGAAAGGACCGACATATCTAGGGCTCAACTTCCCCTTCTTTCCAAATCTCATAACCCTCTTCCAGGGAGATATTCGTAAGAACACTTTATCACCCACTTCAAACTCTAGGTCTTTTCTTCGGTTGTCGGCATAACTTTTCTGTCGACTCTGAGCTGCTCTTATGTGTTGTTGAATAGATCTGACCTTTTCTGCCATTTCATCAACGAGATCAGGTCCTAATAGATTTCTTTCCCCAACTTCATCCCAGCAAGTTGGAGTCCTGCATTTCTTTCCATAGAGAGCTTCATAAGGAGCCATCTGAATACTGGAGTGAAAGCTATTATTATAAGAAAATTCCACCAAAGGTAGGTGTTGATCCCAACCTCCTTTTAAATCCATAGATCAAGCTCTCAACATATCTTCTATGGTTTGAATTGTTCTCTCAGACTGACCGTCTGTCTGGGGATGATAAGCAGTGCTGAAACTCAACTCTGTATCCAGAGTATGCTGAAGACTTTGCCAGAACTTCGAGGTAAATCTCGGATCCCGATCAGATATAATAGAAAGTGGTACTCAATGCAATCTTACCACTTCCTTTACATATATCCTGGCAAGCTGATCTAGAGAGAAATCCTCTCTAATAGCAATGAAGTGTGCAGACTTTGTAAGACGATCAACTATGACCCAGATAGCATTATTGCCTTTGGATGTTTTAGGAAGTCCTGTGACAAAGTCCATAGTGATGTTTTCCCATTTCCATTCGGGTATGGGTAATGGTTGTAACATCCCCTTAGACTTCTATCTCTCAGCTTTAACTTGTTGACAAACCTAGCATCGAGAGACATATTCAGCAACATCTCTTTTCATGCCATCCCACCAGAAGTACTCTTTCAGGTCCCTATACATCTTCGTGCTTCCAGGATGAATAGAGAATGAAGAACTATGAGCCTCATCCGGCAGCTCCTTCTTTAATTTGGGGATGGGAGGAACACAAACCCGATTCCTGAACTTTATTATCCCATCACAATCAAGGTTGAATTCAGGAACATTTCTCAGCTTCTTTTGTAACTCGACATCTTGTTTCTGTGCCTCTTTAATCTTCACATGTATAGATGGTTGAACATTCATTTGAGAAAGATAAAATTTTTCCCCTTCCATTATAATTCCAAGATCCATCCTTTGTAAATCCATAAATATTGGATCTTTTGTGATCCTCATCATGGATAAACTAGCATGGTCTTGTCGACTTAATGCATCTGCCACCTTGTTTGCTTTCCCAGGGTGGTAATGGATTGAGCAGTCATAATCCTTAATCAGCTCCAACCATTTTCTTTGACGCATATTCAACTCCTTTTGTGTGAAAATATACTTTAAACTTTTATGATCAGTATAAATATCACACCTTTCACCATAAAGGTAATGCCTCCAAATCTTTAATGCAAAGATTACCATAGCCAACTCCAAATCATGTGTTGGGTAATTTTTCTCATGGATTTTCAACTGTCGTGAGGCATAAGCTATCACCATATCATTTTGCATAAGAACACACCCCAATCCCTTCTTGGATGCTTCACTTTAGATCACAAACCTTTCTCCACTACAAGGCAGTGTGAGCACAGGTGCACTGGATAACCTTCTTTTCAACTCCTTGAAATTCTCTTCACATTCCTCTGTCCAGACAAACTTAACTCCCTTCCGAGTCAACTTGGTGATTGGATTAGATAATCGTGAAAAATCTATTACAAAACGTCGATAATATCCAGCCAAACCAAGAAAACTTCGGATCTCAGTTACTGTTGTTGGTCTTGACCATCTTTCGATAACCTCTGTTTTTGCTGGATCCACAGATATCCCCTCTTTTGAGATTATATGACCCAAAAATGCAACTTTTTGAAGCCAAAATTCACACTTGGTAAATTTGGCATAAAGCTTCTCCTTTCTCAGGGTCTTCAATATAATTCTCAAGTGATCTTCATGCTCTTCCTTTCTCTTTGAATAGACAAGAATATCGTCAATAAAGACTACCACAAATTGATCAAGATAGTCTCTAAAGACTCTATTCATTAGATCCATGAAGATAGCAGGGACATTTGTAAGACCAAATGGCATCACTATAAATTCATAGTGTCCATACCTTGTACGGAAAGTCGTCTTTGGTATATCCTCCCTTTTGACCCTTAATTGATGATATCCTGAATGAAGATCAATCTTGGAAAAGTATTGAGCTCCGCGTAGTTGGTCAAATAAGTCATCAATGCGTGGGAGAGGGTATTTGTTCTTGGTAGTGATCTTGTTAAGTTCTCGATAATCAATGCAGAGTCTCATTGATCCATCTTTCTTCTTAACAAATAGAACAGGTGCTCCCCAAGGTGATGCACTAGGGCGTATGAATCCCTTATCAAGATTCTCTTGGAGTTGATTCTTCAATTCCTGCAACTCAATTGGGGCCATTCTATAAGGTGTCTTTGAAATTGGCAAAGCGCCCGGTACGAGTTCTATTGAAAACTCAACTTCACGATTTGGTGGAAGACCCGGTAATTCCTCCGGAAAGACATCATCAAACTCCCGTACAATGGACATATTCTTAATCGTGAGTTTCTCACCAACCATTTCAGATAAATAACCTTCATTTAGTGGAATCAATACCCATAAGATGGAAGAAATTTCCACTGGAAGGTTATGTTCATCCTTGCATTGATAGACGATCGTAGATTGATCTGGAATATGAAATGTGACTTCCCTTCTTTGGAAATCGATATGAGCTCCATGTAGAGAAAGCCAATCCATGCCAAGAATCACATCAAATTCCACTAAAGGAAGGATCACAAGATTTGCAGGAAGCACTTTCCCACAAACTTCGATCGGAGAAGAATTATAAACTTTTGATGCGATTGATGTGCCATTAGGTGTTGTCACAACTAACCCAACATCTAATTGTTGAGGTAATACGATGATACCCTTAGAAAAGTCTTCAGAAATAAAAGAGTGGGTGGATCCAGAATCAAATAAAACATTTGCTACTTTAGAGTAGATGGTAAGTATACCTTTCACCACATCGTTATCGTACTCCACATCGCTGATAGAAATTGCATGTGACTTTCCTTTGTCTTTAGCCTTAAGAGTTTGTTGACGTCGACCATCATCATCAACCCTTGGATTTGGGCATTGATTGGCATAATGCCCCATCTCCTTACACTTGAAACATTGAAGTGTAGTAGGTTCATTCTGTGTATCCCTTCCTTTGTTTGCATCATTAGACATCTTCTTCCCATTATCGCGGCATTCAAATGCCCGATGACCTTCCTTTCCACATTTAAAACATTTACTTGTCCCTTTAAGACAACTCCCTCCATGTTTCTTTCCACACTTTGAGCATAAGGGAAAGTTCATCTTCTTTTCAGTGTGCTCTTTAGATTTTTCTTTGAATTCCATCTTCCTCTTCTTATCAAACCCATGTGACTGATGGGTTACTCCAATCTCCATCTCGACTTTGAGAGCACATCGAACGATTTCCTCGTAGCTATTGAAGTCCCTTATGGCTAACGCCCTTCGAAGACTTGGTTTTAAGCCACTAAAGAATCGATCGATCTTACTCTCAGGTTGGATAATAATACCAGAAGTGTACCTTGCAAGTCTGGTAAAATTTGCTTCATAGGTACCAACAGATTCATCATCCCTTTGCTTCAGTTCAAGAAACTCTTTCTCCATCTTTGTTCGGAGAATACGAGGTAAGTACTTATTGAAAAATAAGTTCTTGAACTCGTCCCATTCCATAGACTCAATTTCATCCCTTTTCCTCGTATTCTTAACAAGATTCCACCATTGATCAGCATCTCCTTCCAAACGATACACTGCTAGGATGACTTTATCATGTTCAGAACATTGATGAACTGAAAATATCTTTTCAGTAGTACTAATCCATTGTTCAGCAACTAATGGATCAGTATACCCGCTGAAAGAAGGTGGATGCTGCCTCATGAAGGATTCAACAGAATGTTGCTCCCTCCTTTGCTCGTTTGGAAATCCTGCATGATTCATAGCTTGAGAATGTTGTGTGAGCATGGCTACAAGATTTTTCATTCCAGCTCCCATATCGTTTGGTTGCTCAGGGGGACAATCATTGCATTGCCCATCGCATTCCGCATTAACATGGTTCCTTCGGGTTCCAGCCATTGACTAAAACCAAGAAAAATAGTGTGAGAAACACTAATTATAATAGGAAACCACATAATTCAAGAATAAAATTTTCATGCTTAAGGTCTTATCCTAGGTTATTCAATGCCATTTCTAAAACACTAAGATTGTGTTCTATGCTTAGACTTATCCTTAGGGATCTTACTAAGGCTTTCACATCCTAGTTTCCAAAGGTTGACTATACCTTTCCTCTGATACCAAATATAACGACCCATACTTTACATACATTGTTAATACTTCGAAATTGAAGCACACTTATTACAACATATGACAAAACCACAAAGGACCGTATAGGTATAGTGTCTTTAGAAACTGGGAAACATAAACAACTGGTTCATAAATCTTCTACAGTGTCTCCCATTTATTTCATCATATCTAGGGTCCCTTTTTGCATATTCTACTTAATATCCATCTTCCTGACCTGGGGAAAAGAAAACATAAAAGGGTGAGTTCAAATGCTCAGCAAGGGCAAATAAAGGAAATAAAATCATATCATATCTTTATGAAGATCAAAACCTGCAAAAGAGATCATAATATCATAACATGGAATAAATCATAGAAGTGAAAATGAGATCCCCATAATCATAACATAAAACTTGAAACTTTGTGGAATTCACACATAATCATAGAAAATCATTTATTGTTAGTCATGACTCATTGCCAAGACTATCTTAGTGGACAAAGTCCCTTTCTGAACCGAGTTCACTCCTCGTTTCAGTCCTGTATCACTGAACCGAAATAACCTTCCGTTCCAGCCATGTCTATATCATGAGATATAAAATTTTTACCCAATGCGTTGGAGGGAGATATAGGTCCCACCCATCTTATAATGAATCCTTTCTTATGTGTGCCACATAATCATAAAACATACATCATCGCATAACACATGTAACAAAAATGGGATTCTTGAAACATCATGACATCATAAATCAATTCATATAAGATAAAGGAATTCATAAACATAATTCCATCACAACATAGTCAAATCAATGTAAAAATATGGATAGAAACAGAACCCTTTATTATCTTAGATGGAAAATAATTTTGATAAAACACTTGAATTGAATTCTTGAGGAAAATATCCTTTCTTCTTCAAAATCAATTTCTTTTCACAAAACATCATGCAATTTTAAAAGAAAGAGATTTTATTGAAAATAGTCATGAAATCTTTTAGAGGAAGCTTCATGAAAATAAGGCTTTATAAAACAGTAGAAATCCGTTCGTGCCGTATAAGTTAAAAAAAACATTCTTCGTACTTTTGTCGGAAAAGTCAAAAAGTACCTCGTACGAAAAACGACAAAAGATTCCTTTCATACGTATTACTAAAAACTCACCGAAGGGTAAAAATGGATTTAAACAATTTTAGGTGGATGGAAATAATATTACATATTGAGTAAACATGGATGTGGATGATAAAATACACCCCAGTAAATACTTACGAATAAACAATCTCGGATAAAAATTAGATTGTGATATTTCCCTTACCTTAGGTCCGATTTGCTTTGTTCTTGTCCGAAGATCCTGTATAATGGTTTAAATAATGTTATTGACTTATTCCAGAATCATACATATTGATATGATATCATATATGGTCATATTATTAGCTTCTTGTTAGTAATATTTCATTGTTACTTGTTACTCGGGTCTTTATAACTTTTTGTTCTTATGCGTGTTTTGTTGAATAAATTATTATTCTTATCTTTAGGTTATAGACAATTCATTTCCAGAATGGTATTAGTGTAGTATATACCATATTCATTCATTCAATTCATTTATATAATCATTATGAAATGAAGATCATGTAGAACGAGTCGCATCACATCGTGGAGACGGTATTCCGTACGTACGCACGAGTGATGATATCGTTCCTATGATCGTGGAATTGTATTGGAGTATATATATATATTATTTCAGTATCAATATTACTTCATAATAATCATATATAGTTACTCATTACACCATTATACCCATCCTTGTAAGGTGATGGTGGAAAAATAGATTACACCACGGCGTGGAGACGGTATTCCGTACGTACGCACGCGCGGTGATTTCATTTTTCCGTAGGATGGATAGAAGGTGAATTAGGGTTGTTTAATATTTATAATAACATATCAGTATGTAAGTAATACTGATGTTATTACTTTATCATGAAACAACTAAAGAAGAAGAAGTTGAAGAAGAAAGAAATTGAAAAGATCGGTAATGGATATTACCTCTTCTTTGGAACGCCTCTTTGAATCCTCCACTTAAGGAACTAAGATTGGTCTTTGGAGAAGACCAGGACCTCTAGGATTATTCTAGGGAAGTGGAGAGGAGAAAATGGCAGGGGTTGGCCGAGCTTGAGTGCTCAAATTGGTGTGAGGAGGAGGGGGAGGAGGTTCCCTTTTATAAGGGAGGAGAGGGGCACCTTAGGAATATCTCAAAATATTATTTTATATAAAAGTCAAAATCTGTTTATAATGGTTCCAAAGGGTCTTATTTAGAAGATAAAGTGGGGATGGGTCGAAATCCTATCAACCAATAGGATTTAAACAAGTTTAGGGTATTATTTTAACCTTATCAATTAGATTTAACTCTAAGTTAATTAATTTAACTTTTACCGTGTCTTTTTGTTTTCTTTCACTATATGGTTAATACACTTACTATAACATGCCAAACGAACCCCAAATTGTTTATTATTAATATATATATCCTTATCTAAGTCATTTGGCCGAACCTTAGATTTTTAGGAATAAAATAACAATTAATAATATAATATTTGATTTAAAAACTATTTTGTGTCAATTTTGACACTATTTGATATATGATTTTTGTGAAAGTCATAACAGAATTATATGTTCGAACCAAGTTGATTAAATCAACATTAATATATCATAGTAACCTATAAAATTAGTGGAATTCATAAAAAGTCTTAAATTACATTTATTTTGGTATTTATATTATCAATTTTGTCAATATTTCATTAATAAGATAATTACTGCATCATATTTGTGTCATAAATAAATTAAATTATTTGAGGTCTAAAAATTACAAATAAAATACGATCATGTAGTAAATCTTTTTAGATTTCTAATGAATATTTACAATCGAATTTATCTTATGTATAACCCCATATTAAAAATGATTTACTTATTAAACTTTGATTTTAACTATTTTAACCCTTCTTTAAATAAATTAATAATAAATGTCCTAATCTAATCCAAGTGGGCCTAAATGGTCTTATTTTATTCCTAAGTTTGTTTTTGGTCGAATTACACTTGTCCAATAGAATTAGGACATGTGTTAGGGTAATATTAATATCATATTTACCCTTAGTTACCCTATTTATTATTAACCGCGGTAAAAAAAGTAAAAAGTTACTATTCACCAAAAAATTATTTTTATCTCATTGAACCACATTTTACATACTGATATCAACCGTGTCTGTCGGATTTTCGAAATTCCATTCACAGAAGCGGTAAAATTAAGTATTATGCAAAATTCAGTTTTTAACCTACCACTTATTGGTTTCACTATTCATCAAAAATTGAAAGTTTTCAGAAAAATACCAAAATTTCACCCTAGGCTAAATTCGATATTCTGAGTCCAAAAATGAAGTCCATTTTGAAAAATAAAATTTATAAAATTTCAAAAAGTGGTTATTACTATTCATAACGGCTAGTTTTAATAGCATATTGTTGTTTAGTGAAACTCGGTATTGCGTACGACGCAAGCTATCGTGGAAGGTCGCGATTGCGTGTAAAGCAAGCCAAGCAAGTTTTGTGTAGAAAAAGATTCCTTTGATGATTTATATAACATAAAAGTCTCAGGTTTTACATGTTCAGAATATAAATAGAATAACATATAGTTAGAAATATTGCCTCTTCATGGACAACGTCATTAAGATTATACCCAACGTATTGCATGAATGAAATTAATACCAAAACATGGATTCAATTATTATTTGGTTTTAAATTTTTAGCTAATTTTTATATTTACTGTATGATGTAAAAGTGTTTGAATTTGTTAAGAGGAGATGAGAGGGGGAGGCTTTCCATATGCGAGCAGGCTGACACAAATTTAATTTTTTAAAAGAAATAATTCTACCAATATTTCATACAATTAAAAGGATCCAAATATTCCATTATCTAATAAAAATAAATATAATGATCATATATAACCTTTAAATAGAATTTATTCATTTTTTCATTTTTAAAATTACACCTTTTGTTTAACCAGGGTAAACGAGTTTCCACCATAACTAAGGTAATTAATTTTAAATGTTTCCACTATTCAATATGGTTAAGAAATTTATGATTACTATTTTTGGTGATATAAATTTTTATAAATAAAAATATGTAATCAATTTTACCAAATTTATTTTATATATTTCAATATTTTTAATTTCAAACTAATCCTGCAGAAGTAGTGAAAATTGGGTTTTCAAGAAGTATAATTTTCAAGAAGTGTAGTTTTCAAGAAAAAGGTGTCAATATATAAAATATATGACTATTAATAATTATATTATTAATAAAAATTAACAAATAATAACATATATTAATTATATTTAATTTAAATAATTCTTAATTTTGGGTTGTTTTAATTAACTTAAATGGATAGAGATTACCATCTCTAAATTCGTTAGGAGAAAAAACTTTTCTTTAAACATAAAAATATAGTGACATTAATTTGAAACATAAATATATTTAATATTTAATATGAGGATTAAGTATAAATATATATTAATTATTTTTTCTTGAATCAAATTTCAAAACATAATAGTAATTTTAACATAATTAATTCTTCAAAATAAATGATATTTAGAAAATAGGAATTTTCTGATATTCACTAAAGAAACTATATTTTATAAAGAAAAAAGTAAAACACATATGAACCCAATTTAATTTATATATTATAGATTATAAAAAAAATATTTATTTATTAATAAAATTATTCGAGTTGTTCAAAAAATTATTTATAATATTTTCTCACAAAAAGAAGTAAAAACATTTTTGAATAATCGTTTTTATATTTATAACCCCTTTAATAAAGATTTATTTATTATTTAAATAAACATATAAATAAAATATATTATGTAAGAAAAGTGTGAATATATATATGTTGTAATTTATACTATTCAAACTTGCTAATTTACTATCTTCCCAAGAATTGTTATATTTTTTACGGGTCGTTCAAGTTGAATGTTTTGTATCAAATATTATATCCATAAAAATTATATCATATTAATATATCATAGTTTTATAGTATTTCATTACATAAATAGGAATTAAATTTGGATTTAACCTATTTTAGTAAGGGAGTTTTTATATTTTGTTAGTCATGGGAGTGAACCATAACTACTATGAAGGTATAGTGAGAGAACCAATTAATGTATTCCAATTTTCTAATGAGAATTAACTCATAATGAAATTATTTTATATCCTTATTTTCATTCAATATATCTTATTTATTTTCCATTTTAATGTCATCCGGACTCATGTTTTTAAATTTTTGTGTAATTAATGTATTATAAACTTCCATTATTTACTCAATTAGTAATGTTTATGATCAATGATAAGTTTAGTTTATCATTGAGGTGTTATTATCATGTTATCATACCCATATACTCATGATATTTGTATATCAAGAATGTTTACCATTTCTATGAATAAAATTTCAACCATTTTTATGTTTCCACTCCGTATATCATAATGATGTGTTTTCTGTAGGGAATGACTATATCAGATACTATGTGAAATGATAATTATGATAGATGTTAAATAAATATCATGAAATAATTTTTTTCTCTAAATATACTAAGGAATGATATATAAAGGATCCTAAGTTGTGTGTCTGTGTAATGTAATGAATATTATTCTAAAATGGGTAATTTATTTGATTGAGATGATTGGGTCTTTACAGTTTGTATTAGATTAATTTTTTATTTTACCATTAGAAATTAGAATTAGTAAATATTTTGAAGACCCATGAGGATATTTATAGAGATATTTATATGGATATAGATAATTATAACTCTATATTTGTGTAAAACTATAGTATAAATATATGAAATTCAGATATGGATATTGTATGGTTAATCATAAATTTCATCAATATCTGGATACTATAAGTCGATGTGAATCTAAAAAAGTGTTTCATAGGAATAATAACTATGTAATGAATGTTTTGAGATTGTTTGGATAATCACATTGTTCATGACAATAGGACTTACTTCACAACTGGTTTAGAACTCCTCCTGGATATTGATTTGAAATTCCAAAAAAAATTACAACGAATTTTTAAGTATTTTAATAATATTCATGAATGGAATTGGTTATGAATAACGTGAAATATATTTAAAATAACCTTTCATGATTTAGGTATCGTAAGTTATTTTCATGATTATTTAGTTTCCCTCAATGATTATGGAATCTTATAATATTCTCTCTGGTTAAAGTTAAAGGCGGGACAAGGATGAATTATATTGACACTGAATGTGATTGAAAATTACATGATTATGAGAAACCAAATTAGATGATGACTCATTAGGAAGATATTTGTATTATTAATTACTATCCATCATGATATATTATTTAAATTAGAACAAAAAATGATATTCTTAATGTGTCAAGTAAGTGGAAAAATGAATTTCATGAAATTTTATCTGGTAAAGAACATAGAATAAATAATAGTTATCTTCCTAGGTGTCAATATGATGGGAATAAAATCATTTAATAATAGTTAAAATTTTGGGGAGTATTTTTTTCTACGTAAATTATAGACATAAAGCAATGAGATTCATAAGAAATTCAATATATTATATGTGTGGATATTTTAAATTAACTAAATCAATTCTCTAAAATAATTTATGCATCCTATACCATGGAAATACATATGATATTCCAATTTATTAATTTATTGTACTTGAAATATTATATATTCTTATTAATTAATTATTGTGTGAAATTATTTTTTTGGTGGTTCTTTAATTTTATATGCTTGAAAAAATCTAGGAATATTAATTATTTTAAATCATATATGTCTTCATATATTATTAACCAAATAGTTCTTTATACCATCACATTATGATAATTTTATGGTTGAACATATTTTAAAATTCATAAAAATAACATTTACATTTTCAGATGATGTGATTTTATATAGATTTACGATATTTTGAGAGACACTGATTGCAATGAAACCATTAGATATTTATTTATATTACTGAAGAAGATAATTTTAAATAATTTAATTTTATATAATTATAATTAATGGTATTATTATGATATAGTTTCATCATATCTTTCACGATATAATAATTGTAGGGTTATTTATAATTCATAATTGTTTAAGAATTTTTATTTTGAAAAATCAAAAATCCTTATGTTATGAGACAACTGTTTTCATCTGTATTCATCATGATCCTAGAATCCACAATTAAAGAGAAAAATGGGTATAACACCATCCATTAACCAATGTGAATGTTTATCTTTAGTGTAACAAAACCATGAGACATATTCCTGTGTAAGTATCTTGATTAATATTTTTTCGTCAATTTAATACTAATAGAAAATATCATGAATTTATTTTCAACGAATTAACTATAATATAAATAAAATGAAAATAAATAAAAAAAATTATTTCATAAGACTTCAAAAAATATCTAAATACAAAAATGATAAACAATATTTAGTGTATCAACTAATCATTTGATAAAACATTATTTTTTGTTATATAAAGCTTCGGTCTAGTTCATCATTCCAAATAATTTATTATAGATGTCATATAGTTTCATGGAGTTCCACATTATGTTATATCAAATCATGATATGGGGTTTCCCAAGATTTTTAATTGATTTTGTCCGCATTCCCTAGAAAGAGAGTAATTTTTTAAAAAAATGTTATCCTTCCATGATATTTTATGATTTTTGTAGAACAATTAAAACATTATAGGACATTTAAAATTGTATTATATGTATTTCCATGGTGGTCATGATCAACACCTCCCTCTAGTGTAATTTTCATTCAAAAAATTATTTCCAATGGGAACTTAGATTCCCCTGAATGATCATTATATAGAAATAATTTTTTAACTACAATGTAACTGAATGAATTTTTTGAAATATAACAATTGGGATATGAGGTTAATAATGAAATGTAATAGAAGTTATGAAAATTCATAAAAATGTTTAGGGAACACAATGTCTACCAAAATTTCATGTTGATAAACATCAATACTATGAAGAAATTTATATTGTTGAGAAGGTTTTTCTATGTTGTTATCTATGGGAAAAATATTGGAAAAAACATCTGGGTGTTTTCATCACATTCCAATATTAGACTAAATTTTGTTGGAAGCCTTTGATTTGTTACTTTAATAAATCAAATGTCATGATCATGATGGGTTCTATGTATACCTCTCGGGAATGTACATACCCGATCTATCACATGTACCGAACATTGAGTATTTACATGTGGAGCATGATCATTCTTATCCGGAACAAATTCTGAAGATTATGGATAATAATAAAATTTATAATAAAATATTACTCACTTCATTAATGAAATTTTTTTGGAAAACCAGCTATCGTGAGGATGTAATTATATATACGAACATCTAATTGTTTGAAAAAAATGATATGAATATTAATAGTAAAATATATTTTGGATGTGGTATAATGTAACACCCTCAGATTGTACAAAATATATTTTTCTTTTAAAAATTATTTTTTAAAATATTTTTTGTTAAACAAGACACATAGTTTCAATTTCATTACACACGATAATGTGATTAAATGAAATTTTAAATTTAATTTTATGAATAATTATTTAATATAATGGTTATCACCAAGCCAATGGAATGGAGAAAATTAATATGATTAACTCAATTAATAAAATATATATTGTGCATATATATATATATATATTAATATCTATAAATACCAATTAACTGTACAAGAAAAAGTATTTTAAAATAAATGATATTGATATTTGAGAACTAATATTTATGAAAAAAATAAATTATTAAAAAATAAATTAATCAAATCACATTTTTGTGAATTATTTTAATAATATTAATATAGTTTATATTAAATAAAATTTAAAATAGTCGTACAAATATTTTCTCATGTAATGATATAAAAATTATTCTAAATTTATTCTTAAAACAGTATTATTCTAAAATGAAATATTTATTCTATTTTAAATAATATTTTAAATATAAATATTTCCAATATTAGATAATTTAATTTCAATAAATACAATTAATTGATTACATTTAAATGTAAAAAATATATTTGGGATAAATTGTTTTTTTCAAAAAATATTAATTTATCCATGAATATTGAAAAATAAATTTTTTATAAAACTATGTATTTTAATTTAAATAATTTCTATAGACAAAATTTGTGATAATATTTGTTAAAAATTAAAAATTAAAAATTTATATATATATATATATTGATCCAATTTATTTCATTTAAAATAATTTCATGTATAATTTTTATATAATAAATATTAACTATTTTGAAAAACATCCCATAAAAAGAAATTTTTGACATGTATTCATGATTAAATTTAAAGAGAATTTTTCCTTTTATATGAAAAATATTCTAAAATATTATTTTATATTTTCACAAAAACAATTTGAAATAAATTTTCAAATATAAGTAATAGTAATATACGTAATAAAAAATTTTCACATTTCATGAGAAAATGGGTTTACAGGGTGTTTAATATTAAATAATAATATATAAAATGACCTAGAATCATGAAAAAGAACCCATTTTAAGTATATAAATTTATTATAACCATTATGTTTTGATAATTGACCTTTTTGATTCTTTTTTCATGTAAAAAATTTAATTCCAAAAATATTCATTTCAAAAAATAGAATTATGACACTCACATAACTTTTAAAAGGTCACCAACCTCTTCTACATTCAATATATTAAAAACACTTTATTTCAAACAATACCTTCAAAAATACCTTTAATAATTTCCTAATATCATATTATAAGTGTTATTTTTTTTCATAAATTCATGCTACAATGTCATTTGGATAAAACCAAAATAATTTGTCTGAAAAACAATTAACGTCCCTAACCATGTGTTTTATTTTATACATTTATCAATAAATTAATATTATTATTAATAAAGTAAAATATAATAAAAATTTTATATTTAATATAATTATGTTTTTTATTTCATGATGACATAAAACCCCCTATACTTTAGTAAAATTATTTACAAAATCATCATTTGTGTGTAAAACAGATTATCACCTCATAATCTAATGTTACTTTTTTTCCATAAACACATCTCATAGTAGGATATAATTTTATATTTAATGTTTATATATGATATTTATGACATTATTATAAATCTGGAATTATAATAAAATATATAACTTCTTACCTCACAATCCATGAAAATCAACTTTGTCCCTCGTGAGTAAGACACTCTAGCTCCTTTCAAAAAAAATTTGATGTTCTTTTCAATTATAATTTACATGGATATAAATAAGGATATATTTAATTATTAAATAAGTCATAGTAAAAATAATTATACCTATGTAATTATTATATCATATTTACCTTCATAAATTTCAATTTTTTGGTGTATATTATAATTTCATTTCTGTGTACATTAAACTACAACCTCACAAAGAAATGTGAATAGTTTTCACTAAATTATTTCATCGAAAGTAATTTGGTTAAAAAAAGGATATATATGATATATATGACTAAAAATAGTATTTTGGTGATATATTATTTTACATTTATTCATTTCATCAATCTCGAAAATGGATACATCATTCAAGTGTATTTAGGCCCTAGAATTTTAATGAAGGATGTATTTAATTTTCAATAAATAATTTATGAGGATTAATATAAATAAATATTTACTGAATATATATGATATAAAAAAAATAAAACATTAGGGAAATTATAGATTCATGATCAATGTAATCGTAAATAATATAATAAATAAAAATATACATAAAAAACAAATCATTTATTAAATGAAATGTGATTTTGACACAGAATGTTTCATAAACAGGTAATAAAAGGTCATAGGTGAATCATAAATTGTATGATATATATAGGTATTGTGTTTATTTTTTGAAATATATTTGTAATAATCATATATTTATTATTTAATATATACGAATGTGGATGATGGAATTCAATACTTAATATTAGGTATTTCTATCTCACATTTATTTTATGTGAGTCATATTATATATTCACCAAATGTTTATTTTATATGGGTTATATACATGCCATGAATTTGTTTTATAAATCATATCTTTAATACTATTAGGATTTACATATCAATATTTTGATATATCATTCATGGTGTATATGATGTAATGACATCGACCACAGTAACTTCGATCCAATGTCTTAAGTTATTACATTAGAAAAAGGTACAAGGAATCACATCTCAACAGACTGAATATATGTTTATTCATGGTAAACTAATTATTAAAATTATTCCCAGATTATAATTTAAATAAAAAAATAGAAACATAAATTTTTAATATAATATCATTATTATCTCTAGTATATCTTTTCATATCAATTACCCTAGACATCAAGGATTCATAGGAAATGAAAAAAATATAGGTGAGATCAAATGGTTTTTAAGGGTTAAATAAAGAGGGATATATCATGAATTAATAAAAATAAAATAAATGGGATGATATTGAAAAAAAAATCCATCTTAATAAAACAACTATCATGATAAGATAATCCATATCCAATATTAAAAAAATTATAGAAAACACATTCCATAAAATAAATTACTTTACCATTATAAATGGATAATTAATAAACTATATAATTTTTTATATAACTGAAAAAACATTAAATTTTATAAATAATGTATGAATTAAATCCATAAAGATATAATTTCATTATAATAAACTCATGGATAATAATAATCGAAGTGATAATTAAAATAATTTATAACCATTGGTCAATACGTACTCATTATCAGTGTATTTCTACTATCAATACCGTATACAAAATATTTTAAAACTAAGGGTAGAAAATATTAAATCCTAACCCAGTTATTTTTCTTATTACATTACTGATTCATTTAAGGGTTATATAATTTCAGGCTACACCCATCACATCATGTCCAAATCATTATTTATATATCAAAAAATTAAATTTTTTATTTTTAATCAACGTTATTACCAAATATCAATAGTCAATAAAGAATAAATAATTTTCAATATTTTTCTTTATAATTTAATAACATTCAATATAGAATGTTATATTTATTAATGATATAAGTATTAATCAAAAAACATTTACAATAAAAATAATATCGATATTTAAAAAAATTAATGTCCAATGATAACAGGAGTGTTTATAATTCAATGAAATGAGAATGACAACCAAAATGAATCATATAGGTGAATATTAATATTATCCATGGTAAAAAAATTATAAACCATCCATTATAATTATAAGGATGATCTTAATAAAACATATCACAATTTTATTACATGTGAAATAATGGGTTTTTGTCTTTTATGAATATAAATAAAATAAATAGTTTATTTAAAAAATTCTTGATGAAGACATCCTTTTCACTTAGAAAATATATATATTATAAAATGAACAAAATGTTCATAAAAATTAAAATTATTCTCATCTAAAAAACACATTTATCATTATAAAAAAATATTTTAAACATTAATTTTTTATTATAGATCAAACTATAATATTTTCTTATAAGTTGGAACAATCAGTCACTATTTCAGTAATAGAAAAATGGGAATTGCACAAAAAATAGCATGAATATTAATTTAATTTTTTTTAAAACATGTAATCGTGAAAAAAATTTATTTAATAAATCATTTTGATAAGGGATACAAATATATTTTATTTTCTAGGAAATTAATAAGAATTTTGATGATAAAAAAATATCAACCAAACATGGAAAAAATATAGATTTCTATAGAAACATTTTCACACCATATGAAGAACCAAATGTTGTAAATTTATAATATCAAATAAAATATTTCATGAATAAAAAATGATAATGAAATGAAATAATTCATCATAAAATGATCAAATAATTTCCTTCAATGGAAATCCAAGTATAAACATTCCTGATTTTAATTATATTGTGAAATAATCACAAGTCATAACCATAACATTGATTTGATAATTATCCAATGAATATATTAAGTTTATCAAATTTATATAAACATAATATAGGTTTAAATACAATATTTTATATAAAAAATTAAATACTCACATAATTAAGTAATACCCTAGATAATGACGATGTAATATTACCTTGTGAAAAAAACGAGTTCTGAATTTTTTTTACCACATTTTAATTTTCAAGCCATATCCCAATAGATGAAATAATTCAAATTAAAACAAAAAATTTCATTTAAAATTATTTTTTCATTATAGTTTTTGTAAAATAGGAATTATATATACAATATTAAAAAAAATCTGTGCATGCCATTAAAATATTCAATAATAAAAGTAAATTTAGACGATTTCTTTTTCCATTATTAAAACTCATCACTTATGTTTTTTTCTACAATAGTTATAAAATTGTATTAATTATTTAAATTAATGATATTATTTTAAATATTATTATTCCATTTATTTAATTTATTACCATGTTATAAACAATTTCATACACAATTATGTAATCTTCTTGTTTTTAAATGATAATTGATATCTGTCAATTATAAATTCAACCGAATAAATATTTTTCTATGAAGTAATTATTTAATCATCTATCAAATAATAATCATGATGTAATTTTAATATTTATACATCAGTTATTATATTAAAATAAATCATGAAATATTGTTTTGATAAATTAATTATGTTACAAACAAAGAAATGGTATGTCGCAGGTACACATGAGTAGCATTTCCATTTTTTATTGATCATTTTGGAAAGAAGGTAAGTAATATTTTTCAATCCATGAATGAAATTTAAATCATATTTACAACATTATATAATTAAATATACTTTTATATATTATCCATGTAGTGTTTTGATCAAAACATAGTCACATATCTTGGTCAGTGTGGAAATCCACACGTACAAAAGTGAGGTTGTCATCGTTCTGTGAGTGGAAATGGAATAATAAAAAATATATATTATCATAAAATAATAATAAATATGTCACTAATAAACTTATTATTTCATGTATATGCCATATATTATTTAATATTTTTTTATTACCATCCATGTAATGTGTTTATGGAAAAGGAATCATTTCCCTCTATAAGGATGTATTTTATTGTACACATGAGCAACATTATCGTTTCCCATAAGAAATGAATACTAAAAAATTAATATATGAAATAAATATGAATTATTAATGATATGTTATTTATATAAAATTCATATATTAATACCATCATCATACTTAGTTGTTATAGGCATTGATGGAAAAAATGTCACCATGGTTTATATAGTGGTATTCTGTTGTACCGAAAATCAATGTTACCATTTCCCATTTCAGTGAAGAGGATATGTATATATGAAATTATCCAAAAATAATAACATTTTTGTATATAAACCATTATTTTGTTATTATATAAGAATATATTATTAATATTTTAATGATAATTATGACAAACAAATAGATTTAAGAAATTTATCTCTTCTTAGGAAATGTATTTAGAATTATATATAAATTATTCTTATGATTCATTTATGTAATAAAGACTTATTGAATGATGGTATGTATGTTTTAATGTTATTTTTGTTGGTATTTTCTAAAAAAATTGGGTTTTATGAACCAAATAATAAAGGAGAGATGCTTTCAATTTATAAATGAGTTCAGGGGAACATTTTCAATTTATTAAATGAAAAAAGTCTAGTGACATTTTATACATATCTGAATGGGATGTTGTAAATTATTATATAGATATAGACATTATACTGTAGAAATTTTGTATGTAATAATATTTTACAAAATTTATTTTTTCATTTTAACCCATATCCTATTTTCAACCCCTTCCCCTAGTATTTAAATATTGACCTTACATATGGAAATCATTTTTAAATCTTTCATAATTCATTATGGGAAAACATTATTTTACCATATTATAAAATATATATTATGATTATTAAATATTTTTAATAAATATTACCATTTATAATTAATATAAGTGTTATAACTAAATTTAAAATTATAGTTTCTAACAAAGTAAATAAACTGGTTTCCAATCAAACAATTATAATATGTGTAAATGTTTTAAATATAATATTTTATTATTATTATATTCCAATTTTTTTCCAAATTATTATAAAAATAATTATATTTTTTAACACTTTTAAAATATAATTTATGATTGTATATTTATTAAATTTAATGGGTATTTTTTAATAGAATTTTGTATTTGCAATATTCTTTGATAATTGAATCATTTTAGATAATCCCCAATAACTCATCATTATAAATTTTTTATATTTTAAATTCAAAAAATATATTATTTTCAAAATATATAGTCTATAAATTGAATAAATAAATTAAAAATCATGTGTTAAAATCACAACTAAATATCCTTTTAAAAAATCCAAAAAACATATATTTTTCATTTAAATGATTTATATTTTTTATAATCTAGTAGACACACCTAATATTGGTAATTAAGAGAGTTTTAAACATAACTACTGATTTAATTTATATTTTATAATGTTAAAATATATTGTGGCTCATTTAATTCAATGGTTTCATTTCCACAACCTATTAATGAGATTATATTTAAATAAAAACATCTTAATTTTTTACATAAATGTTCCATGTAACATACAATGTCAAATACAATATTATTTTTTTATAAACCATGGATGTTTCATTAAATACAAATTTTTCAAATTTCTTCCTCAAAATATTAATTTGAGCATGGTAATGAATAATTTCTCATTTGAATATTTAAATGTTGAAAACCAATAATGTTAAATTATTTTGTATTATATACTCCTAAAAATTGAGAATGTAATTTAAAAAAATAATATGGATTTAAAAATTATGAAGTTTCAAATATTGATAAAATATATCCCATGTGATGATATGGTTTTATATGACAAGTGTAAATAGTTATAGTAAGTGATAGAGTTCATTGATGTCAAGACATCGAAGGATAAATGGAATGTCAAAGAACACAAAACTATAAATCTAGGATTATTTAAAATTTAAGTTTATTATATTATAAAATAGATGACTCATTATAAAGTACTAAAGTGTATTAACTGTTTTACTATCAATGAATATAATGAAATATTCATACCTGAAATGATTATATTTCAAAATAAAACTTTATTATTTGGATGTACAATGATCAATTTCCAATTCACTTGTTACTCCCAGTAATAAATATCTAAATTTGTTTTTCATAATCTACTAAAATTAACTTTCAATGCATCTAATTACACTTAATTTTTTTAATTTTCATTCCTTATATATCGTAAATTTTTTCCAAACCAATAATGTTTTCACATGTTATACACAATATTACATTAATCATCAAACCTCAATAGTAGCACTACTAGTTCAACAAAAATAATCTTTGGTCATTTTATTTGACTCAAAAAATGGAATATTAAATATTAAATCATGTGGTAATTTTTTTGGTTAAACCCTTATCCTCATTTAGTCATGGGTTCATGCTCTGCATCCTTTCTATATACGATATGTTTGTCACCCAAAATTCAGGTGGTCTTCTTCCTAAAACTATATTAATATAATTACTATAAAATTAAAAATATTTACTGTCCCATATTTACCTCAATATCAATGATAATAAAAATAGTAATGTTTAAAAATACCTTTAAACATATCAACAAAAAATATTTCATTTTGTAAAAAATAACTTTTTCAGTAAGACATATATTTTACTAATAGGTGGTATTTCCATAAATGTATCCCAAAATTTCATTATTCCTAGTTGAATCCCATGACATAAAACATATAATCAGTTTCTAATACATTGAACTTTTTATTAATTTAATAATATAATCCCATTGTTGTATATATATCTCTAAATCAAATCGGGACATTTACTCATATGAATTTTAACATAATTCTAAAATAATTCATGAATCTTGAGACAAAAATACATGTGTTAAAAATAATACACTAATATAATTTTGGAAATTGAATAAATAATTGATCTTATTTATTTCACCATTTTCTATTCATTATTATATTATTTAAGAACTAAAATACCCACTTTCCATAGACAATGTCTCAATTCACCACATTTTTGGTAATGATATATAAATGTATCCCTTCTATGAAATTTATTTCCATCCATTATAGTATTATTTTTTTAAATGTTAATTAATTTCATTATGCGATTATTTTTTACAAATCAAACATATTACTATTCAGTTGAGACACATTTATGGGTGTCTCTATTCACATTAATCACATGAATAAAATCATTACTTCATTCATATATGGTTTCCACCACTCGATATCATAAAAAAATAAAATATTCTCTTCTTTGTGAGCATTATATTATTTTGAGGAAATTATTTCTAATCAGATTTTGGTATAACTAATAATAAATTGTAAAGGTATATTTCACGTCGATCACCATATAATTTGGATTCTTATAATCAATAAATTTTTATTTCAGTTCGATAATTCAGAACTACATTGGGTTCCATTCAATTATTAAAATAATAAATCATAGTGTGAGTAATGATAATCATAATTGGAGAACTATATAATAATTTCTAGGCTTCATAAATCATCACACCCGTTTTTAATCAAATACACCTTGTACTTAAACAAGGTGATTCATTTTTGTTATCGATTTAAATACAACTTAATAGATTATAATGAATATGTGATTTATTTATATAATAACCCATATTAGTGAAAACTAGGTATGTGGTAAGGATTTTTTGAGTCACCATGTGATTCTTGGGTTATTCCAAAATAACCCCTTCCCATGTTATAAACACTAGGTCCATAAATTCCTAAACAAAGTCCACTTACTGAATAAATACTGTGTTGTATTTGAAGAAAAAATAAAAAAATACATTCCTTAAAAAATCATTAGGTGTTTGGAAATACATATACTCGAAATATTTGGTTTTTATCCTTAATATATTTTTTCCAAAATAAAATTCCATCCATCCTAATAATATTTTTATTCATGAAGAGAATGTACAACAAGGACATAACAGGATTATGAGGGCTTAATGAAGTACATGTAGAGGGCATCGCCTTGGATCAAATTAACGCCCTATGGCTTACGAAATCAGTACTAAGTAGGCGATGGTTGTTGGATCTCTTGTTCTCTAATGGTGAAATGTGATATACATTCTTATTACCCTCACAACATGTGTGGGTCACCTAAATGTTGTTGCAGAGTTGGAATATAAATTTATTAACTATGTAGGATATGTAACAAGATGTGGAGCCTCTTCCATATAAGGAATCATTAAGGATCAAAGGGTCATTATCAATGTTATGTTGTATGAAAAGGGTGAACCTAGTGAGCATCAAATTGGCCTCAAATAGAATGGAGTTAACATTACAATAAGAAGAAGTGAAGTCTGAAACCACATTCCCCCTAGTTCCATGAATCAAACTACATCCTCTTATGTTTCCAAATAAGAATGAACCGTCTGTGTTCAACATCTAGCATGTGCGAGGAGAATTTCAACATACAAATTACCCCTATGATATGTAAATGAAGGGATGGGTTTAAAAGGTACTGACCATCATTTGATGCAAGGATGGAGCTTCCTTAATGTATTTGATGAGAGAGGACACGTCCACTAGTAGGAAACATGTTCTCACAAGGATTGACCTAACAGTGGGAAGATAGAGTTCATACCTAGCATGGTTCCTAGCTATCCAAAAGCACTAACACTTGTCCAAACGTTCAATAATTTAATACTTCATTACATGGAATCACTATTATAAGAATGAAGTGTCACTCTACTCATGAGAGAAGAATGAATTGAATATGGTAATGAAAATACACACCACATGATCCCATTCTCATTCAGAAAACAGGTAATTATTTCTATCCCCCCACCGATTTATAAAAAAATGGAACATTTAAGTAAATATTATTCCAAATTTCTCAAAATTTTCATTCATATCAATGAAAGGTTCTCAATATTCCATGTTTGAATTTTGTAATTTTCATGGATCCTATTCCACCTCCCCAAATCCTTACAACTATCCTGGTGATCCCCCGATGAAATCAGTTTATGAAAATATCTGACAGTTAAGACTCCTGAGGAAGAAGGGTTCAACACCCACCTATCTAGTTCAAAATTGATCACAATTTAATCAAGGATATCCTATTTTAAATTGTCCATGACTTCCTTTGTAACCATGGGAATGATATGTGTATTTATAATCAGGATCGTTGGAGTAGGGAATCCTGGGAAACTATAGACATACCTGATTCTGATAGTATATTTCTATACAATAATTAATTTTTTTCTATAATATCACTATTACAAATAAATTTTCCTCACTTATCAATCATAGTTAAATTCATCTATTCTTGGAAAGTAAACAATAAATGGGATATAAAATTATCCATAAGGGTTATGTATAGAAGAAGTTATCATGTATCAAAGGGATTAAATGACATGTAATGGAATATAATCAAACACCCACTCCATTTACATAACATTAATATAATGATAAGATAATGAAAAAACATTATTGAGTGGTAAATTCATAAAAAATAAATTTAATAAAATAACTGTTTATAATAACTAGATAAGAAAAAATCATTATGGTATGGTAAATAATTCAAAACACATGATATTTTACAAATAAAATGAGATTGAAATGTGTCTAGATATAATATCATTGTGAAAATATAATGTATAATAAAAACTAAAATCTTAATGATGGAAATTATTATTCATTGTTTATAATGTTATCAGAGTCACAATAACGGTAGCTTCAAGGAAATTTACATTATGTTTTATAACTATCTATATAAACACATTGAATTTTAGTTTACCAACAATCCACATGAGAATACAGATGATTCAAGGGGACATATAAATTTTTCCCAAACCATCACTACATGTCCAATTCATTATTCATATATAAAAGATTCAATTTTGTTAATGAAAAATGTTTCTTATGAGAAATTTCAATATTAATTATAGTACATATGTATATCGACTATTTTTAATATAAATGAATTAAATTAAATATAAATAAAATTATGTATAAATGATCTATGATTTTAAAAATAAACATATTAATGATAAATAATATTGTTATTTATGGAATATTTATTATTCAATGATCACCTAAATGTGAATAATTAAAGGGAATGAAAATGACTACAAATATGATTCAATGAATTGATTTTCAATTCTATCCTTAGTCAAAATAATCATAACCAATCTTGAGGTAGAATGAACATTATTTCAATGTAGTATATTCAGAGTGGAATGTATATAAATAATCTGTTTTTTTATTGATATGAAGATGTTCTATAAAAATATATTTAAAAAAATTCTTGAGGATGGAAACCCTTTTTACTTTGAATATATATAAATATATATTTTTTTAAAAACCATAGTAGTTTAATTACATTACAATAATTTTCTTAAAAAATAATCTAATATAATTATAAAATAATATTTAGAACAACATGTGGTATTGATTATTTTAAATTACAATAACCTTTTATATGATAAAATAATTATTCCTTTTAACTTTTTGGTAAAATCCAAATAAAGTTTTTTAAAAAAAAATAAACAAATAAATTTTCCATTGAATAAATTTTTAAATTCACAATAATCTATTGTTTTTTTAAATTAATCATATGAAAAAGGGAGATAAATATTTTGGATAACATTTTACGAAAATATATATTTTCATGAAGACAAATTATTGGAGAATGAAAAAAAATATTCTGACTTTCTGTATAAAAATTCATTATCATTATAAGTCCAACAGATTGAAAATAGTATTATTAATAGAAATAGATCATGAATAATTTTACAATAATTAAATAAAAAAGTATATTAATAATAATAAAATAATATTTTTCATTATGAATTCATAGATAAACAACCCTGCTAAACATTTTATCCTAATATAATCAAATGAAAAGATATAAATATTTATGTGAGAATTAAATAATGAGTATATAATGTGTTTCAAATTTAGATTCAATTAAATGTCGAGAAATTAAATCAATATATATTAAAAAGTTATTACATAGATAATCTATGAATATCAAAGACAACAATGTAATAATATAACCTAGTGTAATGAAATTGAGTTATGAAATTTTTTACCACTATGTAATTTTCATGTAAAATACCCATTGATGAAATAAATTATGTTCAAACTAAAAGTAACAATATTTATATGGGATTAAGAATATTACATGTATTCTAGGATTTATAGTCAACATATAAATGTAATTAGGTTCATAACATTACAATATCCCTCCATGGAAGGAATTGTGCATGATGTCCCTTAACATGAGTCCAAAAAATCATATACATTATTTATCATGTAAAATAATATACTTCATCTTATTAAAAACTACAAAAGAACCTTTTTAATGTTTATTATTCCATTTTTTTCACTTATTACTATGTATTGGATAATTAATTAATAATTTAGTTTTACATTTTTTTCAATGATAGTTGTCTTATGTATCAAAAAGGAATTCAGTAGATTGAGTATTTTTCTAGGATTCCATTATTTAAAAACACATATGTAATTAATGTCAAATTTATTATCAAAATTATTTTTTAAGAGTCAATTTATGGAAAATAATTACTAACTTATTCTATAAATTAGATATGATAAGATCATGGAGATTGTAGGTTATATGTAAACATGAGTAACATTTCTATTTTTAAATGATTAAAATGTAATGGAGGGAAGTAATATTGTATCATTAGAAAAAGAGGAATATATCATAAATACAATAATTTTTATAAAATTTACTTATATATATCATCCATGTTTTTTGGTTATGGAAATTTAGTCAAATCTAGTCATGAAGTGTAGTAACTCCTACCCCAGTTTTCTATAGTTTGTTACTTTATGAAATTTCCATCAATAAAATATTGAATACCCAATGGAATGATAATTTTAGTATTTTTGGAAACTAGAAAACATAATTCAAATTCACATCATAACTTAAATCATAAAATTAAAAAAGATTTTTTGTTGAGTAAGCCAACAATATACTTAGTGTAATCATGATTATCAGACACAAAACATATCAACAAATCATGGGAAAAAATAAATCGTAATAATGGGGTGAGCTCCAATGATAAGTAAGGGTATGAGTACAATGTATGTTATGAGTAAATATGTTATAAAAAATATATGAAGGTAAATAAATGAATTAATAGATTTTTTAATATTCACATGAGCTAGGAAACATAACATAGATATACCACTAGTCTAATAATCACAGGGAATATAAATAACTAATCTCATAATAATGAAATTCACAATTCTGTAAAACTAAAACTTATGATCAAGTCCTCGGCCACTACATCTAAAAATAATTTTTTATGACCTTAGATAAATCCATAATTAAAAATATATTGGCAATGGCTCAACCAAGAACATTTCTAATTTTAGTCATGAGTCTTACTAATTAATTGATATGAAATAGGAAGACCCACCTAAGAACATACAATTTCTATTTAATTCCTTATACGAGTGGGGTGAAAAATAAGAGAAATATAAAAAAAATGTAAATAATATTCCTCAACAAGTACACATAATCACCAACGATTTTTAGTTATATGGTGAATGATATTAAAATAGCACCTCCAAAATTTAACGAATCATAATAAATTTAGCAGAATGTGATAAATGATATCATTATACATCAAACTAAATGAATTAAAAAAATTTATACAAAACATTGGAATGGTTAAAATTTCAAAAATAAAATCTATAAAAAATTCCTTAGATAAATTCCCATTTGATATTTGAAATTACTTTTTTAAAAGATTGTGAAAAAAATTTTTGAAATATTTTTTTTAAAAGATCAATTTATTCATGTAATGTAGTCTTCAAAACATTAATGGTTTTTGAAAGTGAAAAATTATTCTCACACCATCTATGTTAAAAAACATTTCATCTGTCAAAAAAGTCATAATGTACATCATTTCATAAAGTAATGAATGATTCTATTAAAAATATTTTATAAAATCTTGAACATGGTTAAATATAATTTAAACATTAATATGGTAATAGTAAAATCCTTCATGAATTTTTCTAACTAGCAGGGAAATGGAGAAAAACATGAGATAATTAAATATTTGAATATTCCTGGTGTAGCATACCACTTTGAATATTTAAATAATGATGACAGTTAACGATTTCTTCTAACAAACAATGATGAAATATAAATTAATAACATGATTTTTAAAAGGTTCTGTATATACACCTCTTAAAATTAGGTTGTTTTATAAAATCTAACTACCCCTCAACGAAAGGAGACTTCAACGAAGTCCCTTACCTTGAGTTTCCTTTTGGAGAACATTATTTATTATAATGGAAAATTGGTTCAATAATGTTAATAACTTAATAAAAAACATATTAATTTTTATGATATCATATATGGTTCTCTTAAATTATTTTACTACCATATGTTAGTAATCATCTAATATTTTCATTATTTCATGTGTTAATTGACTTGTTTATTGAGTATGTTTTCACTTTATATTTCTTGGTCCAATTACAAAAATTATGATTTCATCACCAAAATAGTGTAATATATGATTTAAATTTTTTATATATTTAATATATTTTTATAATGAACACTAATTTCATGGAGATAGAGGTCGTATATACGAATGAACACTATGTTCATTTCATTGCTCTTATAAATGAGTGATATGTAATTGATATATTTGAATATTATAATTATAGTACCATATATATGAAATATATATAAAATATGTATATTAAATCCATCTTTCATATGTTATATGTATAGTGTGAATGAATCATATCGCTTATAGGTGTCGGTAGTCCACACATCCACAAATGATGTTATTTTATTTACACAAAATAAGAATCACGAATGTATTTGTTATATAATAAATCAAGTATAATTAAGATAACATTGATAATATATATATCATTGACATATATTGTTTCCTTCAGAATGACCAACAATTATAGGTGGTAAAAGAAATAAGAACGACATCATTCTGCGACGTGGTAGTTCACTGAACATGAATGGTAAATATGTAACCCATTTGATATAATTGGATGTAGTTGTAGGTAGAAAAAATAATATAAAAAATATCAGTGTATTTAGGATACTAACATCATTATATAATCATGTGATAATTATATATTAATGAGTGGGGAAATAAATAAAACTAATGTTATCATTAAAGAACACTTTTTTATTTGGGTAACTCCTTCTGGTTTATATCAAATTCCTTCCATGGATTTCTTTGATCAAAATGTTATAATTTTTGGATGGAGGTAGGGATGTTTTGAGAATAGTTTTTAATGTTTTTTTCATTGTATAAGTCTATAATTTATGTGATCAAGTGAGGGTGGAAGTTCCCTTTTATAATAGGGGTGATGGAAATTTTCAAAAATCGTGAAAATATTGAAATGTAATAAATAAATCCTATAGATAAAGACATTAAAATTGATAATAAATTTTTGGGGAAACATATTTTTGGCACTATATTATATATTTTTTTATTATATATCATTTTTTGTGATTTTAAAATAATTTAATAATAGATTAATTTAATAAAATATAATTGTTGTCAAATTTGATACAATTAATTTTATTTGATGTAAAATGCATCATTCTAATGAGGGAATTCAATTATAAATATTTCACACATATCTATAATATATCATTTATTTATATCATTCATTATACACATTAAACAATCTTGAATATAACAAAATTAATCTTTTTAATATTAAATAATTTATTTTTCATTTAATTAAATAAATATTGTTTTCTCATTGAAGAAGAATTTTTAGATAGTTATATAATTTATAAAAAAACCAATATAATTTTTATAATGAAAATAATTTCCCTAATATTAAAATAGAAAATTATTTTCATTCATATCATGATTTTTCCCTATGAGGACACAAAAACTATATAAAATTAATATAGTGTGACAATTTGTGACTATAACTGATTAAATAATATATAATTTATTTTCATGGAAAAGTGTCCATTAAATACCTATAATTCGATATTAAGGTGATAAGGGTATTATTTTATTCATATAATAAATTTTAATAAAATTTTGATCACAGTTACACCCTTATCAGTTGACCTCAACCCTATGATAAACTTTTTGACACTTAATGTGACAACATGTCTTTTTGGTCTTTAAGGGATACTATAGTTACTATTATATGACAATAGAACCACAAATGCATCATGGGAGACACATTAAACATCGTCCAAATAATTTCATTTATTTTAAATAATTTTATAATTTTTTTTGATTTAATTATATGTTAACTATTTTAAATTATCATAAATGCCAATTTTACATCTATTCATTTCACTACTTTTCATGAAATATAAATGTGTATGATAACATCAAACCAATACCATAAACACATGAATAATATTTCTATTTAATCTTCAATGTTTTTGAATGAAATAAATCATAGTAAATTATATATTTATATATATTATTATTTTTAATAACATTTATTTGATATTCCAAACAATTAAATAATTATAGTATCATAATTTTTCATGAATTAACTTTAATTATTTCATATAAAACATTAAAAATTATTTTTCATGCTTAAAAAAAACATTTAATATTTCATATAACTACTTATAGTCGAATTTATCCTCTAATTTAGCATATATAAAAAATGTTACAATTATTAAAAACAAGAGTGTGACATATTAGACATAGATTAGAATAAAATACTATAATGAATAAATTCATTCATTTGGATCCAATGGGTCATTATATTGGCTCAGAAATGATTTAGGTTCTAAATATATCATCTATAAAAATTAGTATATGTGTTAGTGTAATTTATTAATATTATATTTTCCCATAATTACCACACTTACCCATAACCGTGGTAATTAAAATATTTCTAACTTTTCTATTGATATGTCTCAAATAATAAAAGCATATTTACATAATTTGGACCCACTGATTATATGTATAGTGTTTTTTTCAAAATAAAAAACTAATATTTTTCTGTAATTAATTATAAATTAATCTCATTGATGAAATAATAAGACATATTATTATGGGAAAATATTAAATAGGTTGAAATGTTTTTATACCCTTATTCAATGTCAAATAGATTCAAATGAACGAAATTCGATAAAAGGCATATATATTTATATAATTATAATATAAATACTAACATATATTCATTTTAACACTCTAAATAATGTATATGAAAAATCCAATTATCAATTAAATTTCAATATTTTATCATAATTCATCAAAACGTGAAACTTATTATAAAATTAATAAAAAATAATCCAATGTAAATTTTTGTTTTTATTTTTCATATAATAATTTTATTATGTATTCTATATTATATTAATGTTTTCAAAATTTGTTTGAAAATATTTTTACCAATTAAAATGTGTTAAAACTTTCTTTAGAAAAAAAATAGGTTTTTCATGAGTAAAATCTGATTCCTAATTATCTGATTCCTACAAAATCAATTGGATGACTGTAAAATGTCATGATAAATTATATAACATATAAATTTAATAATTAGGTTAATAGTATTAATTACATCCAGTTTAATGTCTTTGTTACAATAATAATATTTTATCACATTTCACAGTTCATTTAAGCCCAATGTTGCATGCAATGTAATCATTCAATGGTATTGAATTTATATAACAAGTGACATATCATAAAATATTTTTTTGTCACATTTTACCGTATATTAATAAATTTTATCCTTATAAATTTAAATTTAAGTTAAAAAATAAATGGTTGATTCTTGAAAATGGATTTATGGGAAACCCACATCTGAAATATGAATAATAAAACATCTAATTTATAATATAAAAAAGAGATGAAAATATCACCCCAATTATAGGATTTCTAATAGGATTAAATTATTAAATACTTGGATAAAGATGTGAAATATGACAATATTTTTTACGGATATTAATAGAGAACATGGTCATCACATTTTATACCATCACAAAACCAAATATTTTTGATGGGTTAAAGAGGTTATTTATTTCACAATTAGAAAAATAAGTGGATAAAATTTTTGTTCTTGACTACCTTTCCATGATTTGAGGGACAATTTTACTTTTAAGATTATAACATAATTTATTAAATTCTCTTTAGTAATCATAATCTCATTCTTTTTTTTTGTGCCTCAATAAATTTTTACTTCATTTTGAACAATGGGAAATAAATGTTCAAGATCAAATTTTCATGCCTGAGTAACATTTATGAATCATAAGATCCATGATTAATTATTTTTTCCTTTAAATATATACATAATTATAATTATCCAAACATTCATTAATGGAAATTCCTCGCAGTCTTTTAAAATATCATTTTAAGTAAAATGGTTATGTAAAGTATTTGAACTTCCTTGGTTTTATGTTTTTAAATTATGACTGTTTCTAATATGGTTGTTGAATAGTGATCACCTAATTAGTATTAATATAGGTACTTAACTATCCAATTTACTCAGAGAAAGGAAGGGATGACCTCATCCTGTAGAATTTCACCATACGTAGCCCTTGTTTCGGAGCTCAGAAATGTGTTGGCATCACTGGGATACGATCTTGACTAAGTCCAAGCTGAGCTTCAATATGTTAATCTTGAATGGAACCGTCTATGTGAGAAGTGGAAGTTGATAGAGATCACCACACGAAAAATGTTATCTGAGTCAACCCAAGAGTCTGTCACCATCACACACCATACCCTTAGGTCTTATGCGACAATTTTAAGAGGTTATGTAAAAATTCCCTAGAACTATGATTATGTACATTATTTTGTATATAATAATTAATATACTTCCATTTTATTGTTGTTACATAGTAAATATATTTTAATTTCCAAATTGTGTTTTTAGTTAATATTAAACTAATAAATCTATTATGAAAAATTAATGGATTTTTGTATTAAATAAAATATTAATAAAATATTATTATTTTTATTAAATTAATTTTTATTAAATATAAATGATCATATAATTTTATGAATGCAACTGTACATTTTATTAAGGTTTGAAATCCATTTTTTTCAAAACCCATTAATTTTCGATAAATGTAGGTTTTTATTTTAAAAGTGAAAATTAACATATTTTGAGAACTATTTAGATATAATAAATATTATTTCTGGAATTAGGACATCAAAATTATCCAATGGTGAATCTTTCATAATTTTCTGAGACAATAAATTTTTTGGATAAAAATTAAATACCGTTTAAATATATAATGTGTTTTATGAAAAAATAATGACACAATAGTTGTGTAATAAAATACTATAAGCTTTATGTTCGGCCAATATATGGTTTACCATTAATATAATGTGTTTTTGGGTTAGTTTGACTTATTTTACAAATCATTAATGGACCCTTCAAGACTTATTAAACATCTTGTCTTTTTAAATTGTTTTCCTTGGGAGTGTGACTCACGTCCACATATGCAACCCCATTATTTTTGGATGTTTGGACATTGGCCTTATAAAATAAATTTTTCCACTTCCCTTTTCCAAAATCCATGGGAAAAAACCATGGGCTGGTTTTTGGTTTGGATTGGTTTAATGTGAGGTGTCCCAAACATAATAAATAAATAAATCCCTCACATTTTCTATATAAACCTACCCAAGCTCCCACATCCTCCAAACTCAATGCCTTTTGAATTCATCCAAACTCTGACCTAATATCTCTAGAATCTTCCCATGGTGCGCCAATCTCTCAAGAAGCCTCTCATAATCCTCTCTCAAGCCTTTCAAAGCAGACTTTCAAGTAAGGGTTTTTCTTCATTTCTCATTTTTGTCCAATTTAATTAATGTTGTTGTGCCCTTTAAATCTCAATTATAAATTTTGGGTAATGTTTTCCCACCTCCCGCATACTACCCATTTTTTGTTTGAATGATGGGATACCCTTTTCTCTCTCATTAAATGCGTTCCATGTACACCTATTACTATACCGAAATTTTGAAAGAAATTTATCTCTCTTCATTTATATTCTAGAAATTATTTTGTATCATGACTCTAAATTCCATTTCAACATGTATCTATATAACCCACTTAATTTCCATTTCACTTACATATGATGATATTACACTTTCCCTCTCAACCACCATTTTTATGAATTCTTACGTCACGTTGTTACACTGCCGAAATTACACCAATATTTTAAGCCAATGTCATTGTGTAGTGAATACCATGACAATTTATCTATCAAGGGTATTCAAAATTATGTGCATTTTATTATTTATTATAATGTTCCATGTATGTTTTCCACATTCTTTTATCGTGGAATAAATGAATATTTTTTTATCAATCCATGTTATATGATCCATGTGGCACACTGATGCATGAAATGACATGTATAAGAAGGGTGCGCCCTTACAGTGCTCCAATGCATTGGTTAAAGTTTAGTATCATGATATTTCATGTGAAATTGGTGTTTACTCATGCTAATTCATGTTCAATGAGGTTTTCATTGTGCTTCATGTGGAATGTGAATTTACTCATGCTCTATGTGCAATGAGCCTTGTATCATGATAATTCCATGTTAAGTGTTGTTGCCACATTTCGATGTTATTATTATCATTATTTAACATGAATTTATATTTATTATTCTCTTGTGAACTATTGATATTCCTATTGTCTAACATGTATTGTATTCCTCATGTTATTCCAGGATTATTCCCTTACTGGGCTTTATAGCTCACCCTTTTCTTATACATCTCCACTGGTTATCTCATGCAATGCTAAGTACAAGGTAATGTAGTGGTCATGTAAAGGATGTCTTCAATAATGATATTTTATTTCTTTTTTTATGTTGTTATGTAATGATCCTAATTTCAAAAGACACTATTCCTCTCCATCTTCTAAGTAGAATCATGTGAAGTTTACATACTAAATTATGTTTAATTGTGTAACAAAATATCAGGGTTGTCATAGATGGTATCATAGGATATGTTTAGTTATTTTTGGGATTTGAATTAGAAAACCATAAGGATACTATAGAGACAAGACAAATAAAAACATCCATAATTTTTAGTGAGTAATGAGCTAGTAGTTTATCAAAAAAATGCATCCTTTTCTGGATACAAGCAGGTAGAGACGGATCTGGAAAAAATTTATCCTAGGGGTAAAACTCGAAAAAACTGCTTTGAGCTAGACTCGAACGAGAACCGGTGCATTAAAATGATCCTTACTGCACTCTCGTTAATGACACTCTCAGGGGATATGCTTTGGTAAATTCCCAAGCATAGTATGAACCTTTATTATGGGACAAAAAATACCCTAAGAATATATGTTAGAAATTAAATCATGGATTACATAGACGGATGAAAATAGATTCTTATGTCAAGGATATAAAATTTATTTATAAGTCATTATTTTTTTCATGGATTACCTTTTTTGTGTTACCCCTAAATTTACTTTTATTCCAGACAATGTTCGGTAATAAGAGGACTCAGGATAACAACCGATGTTTAGATCGATGTGACGATTGTACTAATGAGACACCCAATCCGATGGGAGAGGGAATAAAAAACTTTGTCACTATTCTCTCTCATATAACTCATTATTTGAATAAATACATGGGTCAATAGGAATGGTCAACCCCCCTAATAAAGAACACGTCGCTATTGAGAGCTTCATGAGACAATGGCCTCCTAATTTTAATGGATCATCAGATCCCTCAATCACTGAACAATGGATCAACTATATTGAAAATATCATCTCCATCCTTCAATGTTCTGAACAAGATAATAGTTTCTTGTCAGCATATCATTTGGAGGGTGAAGCTGATCAATGGTTAACTTTGATAAATAAAATATGAAGCCTGGGGAGCAGATCGAGGAGATGGAATGGAAGGATTTCTGGAATATCTTTTATGATAAATATTTTCCGCGCACCCTTCGGCTTAAGAAGGAAAGGGAATTCGTTGTCCTTAAGAAAAAATATGATTAATCTGTTGGAGCGTACAAGGAAAATATCATAAGTCTTTCACTATACACTTCCAATTTTTTCATTACCCCCAAATGGAAGGTTGACCGCTTATTTATTGGGATGAAACCTAGCCTCTGGAAAGCCCAAGAAATCCATGACTTCGACAGCTATGAGGAAATTGTCTGATGTGCCTTTATGGTTTACATGGTGATCAGATAATATCAGGGGTATCAGGGGGAAAAGAATCGTAAGGTGTACTTCAATGATGGTGGTCCAATGGATAAATCAAAATGTGCTAAGAAGATACAACACCCCACATTCCAAAGGTGCGGAATGATGCAACATGGAAATTTCCTGAAGGGGAGGATGAAATTCATTAGGTGGGGAAGAGAAGGGAACATAGTAGATAACTATCAGCAAGAAAGACCCATAGATTTCACAGTGCAGAGGAATGCTCTGTTCGAACCTCAATGCATGGTTCATTGATACAACTGAAAAGAACTAGGTCATCTTGCAAATCAGTTTCCTAAGTATAGGGTTTTTAGAGGCAACCAACAACCTCTAAGGCAGCAATGGAAAGATTTTTCCATCACTACTACCAAAGTGAACCCCGACATTATAGTGGTGATAGGTACACAAGTTATTCTTTCAAGAATGCTGAACATAATTTTTTATTTAGGTTCTACGCAATATTTTATATCTCAAAAGATTAGTTGAACAATCCCAGCACCACCACAAATCATGGAAGTGAAGATGTTGGTGAGTACTTAAAATGGGAAAATCATTGCATCCCCTAAATATAACACCTCCCCAGTCATAATCAGTGGTTTAGAATTCCCAGAAAACAATGTCTTACTCCCTCTGGTGGAATTTTATGTGATTCATGGCATTGATTGGATTTTCTAATATAGAGCCAACATCAATTGTCTTGAGAGGGAAATCAATCTCAATGTAGAGAATTGACCCCAGATTCATTACAAGTTCAAGGAAGAAGGTGAATCGTCATTAGCTCTATCATCTCAAGTGTGGATATTACTACCCTATGAGCATTCGTATCTCTATCAGACGATTGAGTCTAAGGAGGCAACTATCCTTGAAGACATTCCAATTGTTAGGGAATTCGCTGAAGAGTTTCCTGAGGAATTTCATGGTCTTCTTCCAAGAAGAGATGTTGAATTTTCAATTGATCTTATACCTGGGGTGTTGAAAATACACACGAGTCCATATAGAAGGGTTTTTGTGGAGATTGCGGAGCTGATGAAACAACTACAGTAGAATCTGGATACAGGGATTATATGCCCAAGTGCTTCACCGTGGGGTGCACCAGTCCTCTTTTTCAAGAGGAATAATTCTTCAATGCACCTTTGCATCGATTATCGCGATCTCATAAAAATCATGATAAATAACAAGAATCCTCTTCCATGAATTGGTGACTTGTTCAATCAGCTACATGGAGCACAATACTTCTCTAAGGAGGATTTGCTGTCGGGATATTATCAATTAAGGGTGAAAAATGATGATATCCCCAAGACTACTTTCTGTACGAGATACGAGAACAATGAATTCATAGTAATGCCTTTTGGATTCACTAATGGTCCAGAAATATTCATGAAATTGAAAAAAAGAGTCGTTAGAGATTAACTCAAGAAATTTGTGGTAGTCTTAATAGATGATATTCTGATATACTCCAAATCCAAGGAGGATCATGAGGAGAATCTAAGAACTGTACTTGAGACCTCATAGAATGAGAAGCTCTATGAAAAGAACAACAACTGTGTGTTCTGGTAGAAGTATGTGTCATTCATGGGTCATATCATCACAAGTAATGGGATGTATTTGGATCCCCCCAAAACTGATGCAATTGAGGGGTGGTCGAGGCCAACATCAGTATCAAATATCCGTAGCAGCTTGGGGTTAGCTGGATATTATCAATGATTTTTGAGAAATTTCTCACGATTGAAAAACCATGTTACCAAGATAACATTTAATGGAGTAACGTTTTCTTGGAGTGTTTAATGTGAAGAAATAATTAAGGAGTTGAAAAGGTGGCTTATCACTGCGCCCGTTCTCACATTACGCACAAGTGGAAAACTTTTTGTGGTATTCAATGACTCTTCAAAGAAGGTATTAGGATGTGGGGTGATGAAAAATGAAAAAGTCGTTGCCTATTTTTCATAGCAATTGAATGTTCAAGAAAAGAAATATCCAACTCCTAACCTCGAGTTGGCAGTAGTGATCTTGACTTTGATAATTTGGCGAAATTATCACTTTCGGTAGAAGTGTGAAATATATTTGGACCACAAAATCCTCAAGTATATATTCACATAGAAATAGTTGAACATATTCCACCAAATATGGTTAGATATGATCAAAGACTACGACTTCTCAATCCATTATCACCATGGGAAAGCGAACAAGGTGAAAGATGTCCTATGTAGAAAGAACCTAGTGATTATATCATTGATGAGAATTAAAAAAGATCCAATATTCATAGGTTTGATGATGATGGACATGTGAATCATAACGAAAGGAATATATTCAATCCATTCACAAATGATATCTCAACCGTTACTTTTGGAAAGCTTAAAAGAAGATCAAAATGATGATGTGGGAATTCAGGAAAAAGTGGAAGCTATAAAAAAATGGAAATCCTCATAGTTTAATGTTAAGGTAGAAGGAATTGTTAGATTTGGGAAAAGACTATGTGTTCCATCAAGTCCTGAGCTGAAGAAGGAACTTTTGGATGATGCACATAGTTTGAATATCTCTATTCTCCCAGGAAAAAGAAAGATGAATTGGGATCTCCGAGAGATTTATTGGTGGGATAATATGAAGAAGGAGATTTTTGAATATACATCAATGTGCTAGGTGTGTCAGCACGTGAAGGCAGGGTGGAAGAAGTTTAAGGGGATGATGCAACCATTTCCCACACCAGAATTGAAATGGGAGAACATCACAATCGAATTCGTCATCGTACATCTGAAGACATCCAAATGAAACAATGAAATCTAGGTTGTTGTGGATCATATTACAAAGGCTACACATTTCATTTCTATTCAGGTGAGTTTTTAGTGGGATCAACTAGCATAGATATATATCAGGTAAGTTGTATGGATACATGTAGTACCACTATATATTGTGTCCGACCAAGATCCATGATTCACCTCAATGTTTTGGAAGAGTCTTCAAAATGCTCTGAATAATGAACTGATGTTTAGTACGCCCTATCATGCTCAAACTGATGGCCAATCTGAACAGACTATCCAAAAAATTGAGGAAATTTTGAGAGCATGGTCATTGGACTTTAAAAGAGGATGGGATCGACATCTTTCTCATGTTGAGTTCTCTTATAATAAAAGTTTCCACTCGAGCATCCAAATGACAACTTATGAATCCCTGAAAGGGAAATGTTATAGAACCCCTTCTTGTTGGGATGAGGTCAGTGAGCATAAGCTATGTGGAACAGAAATGGTCGATGAAATAGTGGAGAAGGTGAAAACCATTCAGCATCATATTATGGCAATGAATAATTTACAGAAGAGTTATGAAGATAACCATTGACTATACCTTGAGTTTAATGTAGGAGAAATGGTATTTCTATGAATATCTTTGTGGAAGAATTTCATGAGGTTTTGAAAGAATGGAAAGTTAAGTCCAAGGTACATTTTCCCCTTCGAGATTCATGATCCTGTTGGGGTTGTAGCCTATCCACTAAAACTTCCACCAGCCATGGACAAAGTACATGTTGTATTTCATGTATCCCTCTTAATGAAGTACATACTGGACCCTTCACATGTACACTCCTCAGAGGTGGTACATTTAAAGGATGATCTTTCTTATGAGGAGCGAACAGTGAAGATCATAGATCATAGAGAAAAAGTTGTACAAAATAAGCCAATTCCCCTCATAAATGTGTTGTGGAGAAATCACAATTTTGAATAAGTAGTGTGGGAATCAGAGGAAATGAAGAAGTAGAGTTACCCACGTCTGTTTTAGTATTATAAAAGCAAATTTTTTGAGGGATAAATTTTTTAAAGTGGGGAACATTTTAACAACCCAAAATTTTATTAATGGAAATTAGTCTCGGTCTTTTTAAATGATGTTTTATTTAATATGGTTATGTAAAACATACACACGTCCTTGGTTTTATGTTTTTGAATTATAACTGTTGCTAATATGGCTGTTGAATAGTGATAACATGATTAGTACAAATATAGGTCTTTAACAATCCAATTTACGCAGACAAAGGAGGCCATGGCCTCATCCTGTAGAATTTCTCCATACGACGCCCATTTGTTGGAGCTCTTAAAATATGTGGCGTCATTGGGCATTGATATTGACCAAGCCCACATCGAGCATCAATAGGTTAAGCTCGGACGGAACTGTCTACTGGAGAAGTGGAAGTAGATAGTGATCACCACACGAGAAATGTTATCCAAGACACCACAAGAGTTTTTCACCATCGTGCACCTTACCCTTAGGTATTATGTGGATGTTTTAAGCTATTATGTAACAAATCCCTAACACTATGATTATGTATATTATTTTTTATACAAAAATGAATATACATTTATTTTATTATTGTTACATTGTAAATAGTTTTTAAACCACAAATTGTATTTTTAGTAAATATTTTACTAATAAATATATTTTGATGAATTAATGGATTTCATTATTAAATAATATTTTAATAAAATATTATTATTTTTATTAAATTAATTTTTAATATATATATATGATCATATAATTTTATGACTACAATTGTAATTTTTATTAAGGTTTGAAATCCATGTTTGTCAAAACCCATGAAATTTTGATAAGTGTTGGTTTTTATTTAAAAAATTAAAATTATCATATTATGAAAATTATTTATATAAAATGAATATTATTTCTAGAATAAGGACTTTGAAATTATCCAATGGTCATTTTTTCATAATTTTCTGAGATTGTCAATTTTTTGGAGAAAAGTTAAAATCCGTTTAAATTTATAATGTGTTTGATGACATCATAATGTCCTAATAGTGATGTTATGAAATACTATAAGCTTTATTTTCGGCCAATATATGTTTTAACTTTAAAATAATTCGTTTTGGGTTTTTTGACTTATTTTACAAATCATTAACGGACCCTTCAATACTTATTAAACATCTTGTATTTTTAAATTGTTTTCCTTGGGTGTGTGACTCACCACCACCTAAGAAACACAATTGTTTTAAGATGTTTGGACATTGGCCTTATGAAATATTGTTTTTCTCTTCCCTTTTCTAAAAACCGTGTGCAATTCCAAGGTCAGGATTGTGGATTCGATTACATTAATGCTTGGTGTCCCAAACCGTAAAAATAATGAATTCTCTCACCTATCCTATATAAACCCACCCAAGATCCAACTTCCTCCTCACTCAAAAACTTTGGAGTTCATCCATCCAATGCCCTACTCTCTCTAGAATTCTCCCAAGGTTCTTTATTCTCCCATGAAGACTCTATCAAGACTCTCTCAAGCCATTGGAAGCACACATCCAAGTAAAGGTTTTTATTCCTTTCTCATTTTGTCCAATTTTCAAAATGTTGTTATGCCCTATTAATTTCAATTATAAATTTTGGGGTATGGTTTCAAAAGTCCACCATAATGACCTATTTATTTTGAATTATGGGATACCCCTTCCTCTATCATTAAATTTCTCCCATGTACGGATGCTACTATGTCAAAATTCCAAATGAAATTTCCCGCTCTTCTTTTGCATTCAATCAAATATTTTATATCATGACTCTAAATTCCATTTCATTTGTTGGGACATGTATATATATGACCCTGTTATTTTCCCTTTCATGTATATATTATGATATTCTCCTTTATCTCTCATCAACTATTTTTATGAATTCTTACGTCACATCATTACGCTGCAGAAAATTGCACCGATTTTCTAATCCAATGTCATTGTGCAGAGAATATTGTGCCCATTTATCTATCATGGGTATTCAAATTTATGCACATTAACATTTTTATTGTGAATTTAAATTTATTAATTACACATTCACTTATCATGGAATAAATGATTATGTTTTATGAATCCGTGTTATATGATCCATGTGGAACACTTATGCATGAAATGAAATGTTAAAGAAGGGTGAACCCTTATAGCGCTCCACTGCATTGGGTAAAGTTTAGTATCTTGATATGTTATGTGCAATGGGTTTTTAATCATTCTAATTCATGTGCAATGAGTTTTTACTCATTCTTCATGTGCACTAAGGATTTACTCATGCTCCATGTGCAATGAGCCTTGGCTCATACAAATTCCATTTTATGTGTTGTTCTCAAATTTAGATGTTATGATTATAATGATTTATAATGAATATAATTTTTATGCTTCACTTTTTCTCTATTTATATTCCTATTTTCTAACATTTATTGTATTCCTCATATTATTCTATGATTATTCACTTACTGGGCTTTATAGCTCACCCTTTTCTTATGCATTTCCACATGTTATCCTATGCAATGCTAAGTATGAGAGAATTTAGGGGTCATGTAAAGTAAGTCTTCAATAAATATGTTTTTTTTCATGTTTTAAGTTGTTATGTAATAATCCTAAGACACAAAGACACTAGACCTCTCAATATTCTATGTTTTATCAAGTTATGTTTATGTACTAAATTATGTTTAATTGTGTAATAAAAGATCAGGGTTGTCATAAAAATCCCAAATGGATATCACATTGTAAAAAATGAATCATACATTAGCATCAAATAATATCCCATGTTGAACTAAATACACTCCAACTAGAAGGCTCATCCAAAATTATTATGTCCAAATTATAGTTTAAAAATTTATAATAAATGTCACTAAATTTCCAAAATCATCTTAACTATATATTATCCAAAATAAAAATAAAGTTTGTCTTATTTTCAAATAAAAAATAAAATAATTCATTAATCATATTAAAATAATAATGAATTTATTTGTGCATCCAAATACTTAATAATAAATTGAAATAGTAAAATCCATATAGATATCTATATCAATATCACTAGATAACCATTGTTTAAATAATAACAGAATAACAAGAAACAAGTACATTATTCATTCTACATCATTCTTAAAACATTGAATATGATTCATCAAATTATTCATTAGTTTATCATTCTTTTTATTTGTATTTTATAGTCTCTTATTCATAAGTGGTATAAAAATTAATTGTGTAGTTTTGTTGATTCCAACTGTTAACCAAAACACAAAGCACAATGTCAGAAAAACTATTCATAGTGATATAATCCTAATGAATCATTTATAGGTTGTCTAAATCATGAACTATTTTTCTCATTTTGTGAGTCCATATGTTTAAACTAGGTTATCCATGGTATTATGAATTCTATAAGATGATATCATATACTTAGGCTTATCCTAAAATAATATTCTATAGTTGTGTTCGCTAATATTGTGTTTATGGTTCCTAATAAACATTATTTTACACAAAATATAACAACCTTAACAACAGTACCTTGTAATTTGGGCCATAATTTTATTTATATGTGAAAAAAATATATTAAAATCCCAAAATAACTATTATTTTAGATATTTATGGAAACCATATTAAATATGTGAAATTCATATCACAATCTAAAACATAAAATATAGAAATAATTTTCATCGATCATGAAATTATTACCCTTAGCGTATCCATGAATAAAAAACTCAAAAAAATACTTTGTGTTACAGGGGAAAATAAAATATAAGAATGGGATAATATCAAATTCATTGTATGGGTGACCATATAATAGATTATATTAGTAAATATTTATTAAAAACTATTGAAAGGTAAATAAATGAATCAAAATCAAATTAAATAATAACATGAGCTAGGAAACATAACCATGGTTATTCTGCAAGATGAATAAACACAAGAAATATTAATAAATAATATAATAATTATGGAAATCATAATTCTACACATAAAAAACATACCATCGAATCCTTAGACAAGAAATCTGAAAATAAATGGTTAAGGCCTTAGAAAAATACATATAAAAAAATAAATTTCCAAGACCTCAAACAAGGCTATATCTAATTTGTCTCATTAGACCTACCTATCAATCAAGGGGATAGAGTAGGCCCCACACTACATATAAATTTTCCAATTAATTCCTCATATAAATGGGTTGAATCATAGAAAAAATATACACAGAAAATATAATAAATCTCCCCAATCAATAAATATAATCTGAAATCATTCAGAGTAATATAAAGAGTTGTATCAAAATATCACATACATGGTAAAAATGATCATATACTATTTAATATAATATGTTACATGATATAATAATAGTAAATACATAATGTATCATAAAATTAACGTAATGACATTGATAACGATGAAAATACTCAAATAAAATAATTTAAAATTCTTTGGGGAAGTATAATTTTAACATTTAAATTATTTATAAAAAACCATAAAACTATAAATGAATATAAAAATTGAAATGAGTCTTTAAAACATGTAATGTGTGATTTAAATCATTAGTAATTGTTGACCTAAGACAATTTTGGTCAATAACCATACGTTATAAAAATATCCCTCCATCCAAAATGTCATGAAGTATCTCATTTGGAAAAAAATTATTCTTATCATGTTATTTCTTAATAAGTGGAACATGTATTAAAATAAATTAAACATTTATAAGTTAGTAATAAAATCCATTTTATTTGTCAAAATGGATATAGAGAAAAATATTTGATTTATATATATTTAAATATTCATGGTTTCCCATACGACTTTGGATATATAAATCACAATCTTATTGAATGAATAAAAAAAACTTTATATCTATTAAATTAGTGAAATTATATTTTGAAGGGGTGTTATATACACCTCACAATAGATGGTGGGTGTATAGAATTACACTACGCCTCAATGAATGAGATTGAGAAGAAGACCCTTAACATGTATTTAAATTTGTGAAAACTATATTTTATCACATGTATAATGGATTTATGAATATTAGTAATTTATTTTGGAACCATATTAAAATTTATGATATAATATATTTTATTCTTATAATATTTTATTACCTTTTGTTAGTAATAATTACTTATTTTCACTATTTCGTGTGTTTATATACAAGATTCTAAAATATATTTATACATTTTATTTGTAGTTAAAATTAATTTTATTATAATTTAATCATCTAAATAATGTTATCCATGATTTAAATTTCATATATATTAAGTATATATATATATATAATAGTTCATTCAATATGGAGATAGTAAATGAAATGTATAGTTAAGGGATAGGCCATATATATCCACGAATGTTATGTTTATTTCATTTCCACATTAAAATATATGAAATTAAATTATATATATTTATATTTTAATTAAATTATCTAATATATGTCTTATATATCACATATTTTTATTAAAAACATCCTTTATGTGTTCCATGTATATTATGAATGAATCAAATCCCTTTGAGGAGGAAGTAGTCCACACTATCACAAATGAAGTTATCATATTTATTGAAAATGGAAATCTTGAAGGAAATAGTTATAGAAAATTTATTGTAGTATGAATATAATATATAAATCCTATAGACAATGTAAAATCATTTTTTCAAACATAATGGCCAACCATGAGAGGTAGTAAAGGTAAAAATGAATGACATCATTCTGTGAGGCAATAGTTCAATGTACAAGATTACAAAATATGATACCCTTTTGATGGAAGTGTATGCATGTGTTTGTCAAAATCTCTAAATTAATACACATTAATATAATGAGTACACTGATGATATTATATAATAACAGGATAATTGTAAATAATGGATTGGGTAAATAAAAATTACTAAAGTGATCGTTGCATAACATTACCTTTTATTTGGGTAACTCTATTTTGGTTATGCTGTAATTCATCCTTGGTTTTCATTCTTCCCAATGGATGAATTCTAGGATGGGGGGGAAGTAATGGTCCAAAACCTTATGATCCATTGTATTGTGAAATTTCATATTTTTATGCATTTTGGGATGTCACAGTGGCTCATTTCAAGAGTTTTTAAAAACTCTACTTTATAAAATGTTGCGTTTGGATCATTAGGGTGAGACAGTAGGTTGCATTGGTGACTTTGGAAGGTGAGTCGGTAAAATTGAGTTAGGATTGTTATTGGGAGATGTTAAGTCACAATGGTGACTCGTCACGGTGAGTCAGGACCAGTGGTTAAGGACTCTTGAGTTAGATTGATGACTTTCACCAGGGACTCAAAATGTAGAGTTGTTGACAGTAGACTGCTAACTATGAGTCATCTACCAATATCCCATGTCAGTATCTCATCGAATGATGACATGCACAGGTGTCTCATCGACTGATAGCTTTCTACGTTGACTCATCCAGTGGTATATCATTCTGGTAGCTCACTGAATGGTGACTCGCACTGGTAGCCCATCAAATAATAACTTAAACCAGTGTCTCAACCACAAGTTACTTCTATTTATCGGTTTTTAAAAATCTATAATCCTCAATTTTTTTCTGGTTTTACCCCTGATTGTTTCATTTGATACGAAATGAGATTAATTTTATATTTAATGGTTTTTGGTGCTGTTTCAAATCGTACTTGTCTTCTAAAAACCTGATGTTACCTATTATATAGAAACTTCATGGTCTTGGGTAAGAACCACCTTTAATATATTTTAAAATCCATTTATCTTATGGATATAGGATCTATCCTTTCTAATGCTAAGATATTATCTGCATTGTGTTCTCCTATTTTCTCTTCGTGGACCTCAAACTCTGCTTCCTCAAGGAGTCATGTGGTTGTGTTTCAACTTTTACGATTGTGCTTTCCTTTAGTTTTTTTCTTACCTGTGCACCCCCAATTTTATCCCAATAACCCATTACTAATCATCTATTATTATAGGTTGGGATTCAATTTTCTCTCTTTTATATGTGTATTTTGGGGGTTTGGTGAATGTATTTTTCCACTATGTAGATATCATAATATGTAATTAATAAGGATAAATGAATATATTAAATGAAAATATGTGGTGGTCGTTAAAGGTGATGTATTATCTTCTTATAATTTTTTTAGTTGTTTTTGTGATTTATATGTGCTAAACACCTGCTGAAAATCATGGTCATTGGGGTCTTTATTTTCATACTAAGTAATGTTTATAGAATGGATAATGTATTTTATCATTTTGAGAAATTTTTATGAAATCATTTTACCACATACAATCAGCTAATAAAAGAATTCCCTATAATAAAAATATTTCCATGATAAACTTGGAAGTTAACAGGTGGAATTAAAGAACATATGACTTCATAAATATGAATAATCTTTATTTGGATTATGTGAAGGTATGATTTTCAGCACTGTTATGTGACATGGGTTGGTTAAGGAGGTGTAATGGAATATCCAGATGGGATATTTATTGATTGTTGAATTTATGTGATTTTTTGTATAGAAGTGTTGTAATCTATTTATTCTTTGTTATGTTTCATCTTATGGTGGGGTTTTTCTTCAGGGTAGACAAGAATGGTTTTTGTGAGTGTGTTTTATTTTTAATGTGATTCAGTGATCGGTGTGGCTTTGAGTAAGGGGTTTAAACTATTGGGAGGATGAATTGGGTAGAATTAATTTGAAGAATGATTATGGAAGGGGTTGGAATGTGTAATTCACATGTTGTTTCTCTATGGGTAGCATGACGAACACTTGAATTTGTGTCTTCAGATCAGCTTTTTTATAAATGAATGGGTGTTATATGAAGATGAAATATTAATTTGGTTAATTTAACTTGGTTCTTATTCCCCTATGTCACAATTTTTTTGATATTTAGGTTCTATACATATTAGTTTCCTTAATAGTGATGGAGCAAATAATTACATAATTATATTGAGATGAGCTTAGTAGGTTTGATTAATGGGAAGGAGTTTGTTTATGAAAAGTAAAATAATTGGTTTCACAGTTAAATATGGTTAAATGTAAATAATTAAATGAATGCATGTTGAATGGAATATCTTTGTGAATGAATATTAATTTATATACTTCTGAGGTGACTATTAATGATACTAATTGAGGTACATGTTGTTTTCAATCCCATCAGTTGGCTGTGATTGTTTGGTATCATATATGTATTAAATGTATTTTTACATGTGATTTATATTATCTCCCAACCATAGTTTGCACCATGTTCCAAAAAACCACCATTATCACATGGTTTTGTTCCTTAATCAGACAACCTCGTGGTTGGATGGATGGACACACACATGATATTACATACTTCCTCATAGAGGTGGTGATAGCCCAAGATTCTACTGGAAGGTAGTGGTTCATGGGTCCCAATATTTTTTGGTTGAGTTTTTTTTCTCATGTGTCATTGAGATCAGATGTGTTTTAGAGTACCATTTTTGTTTTGAGATGTGATGTGATATTTGGAACAGGTGTGTGTGAGAGATTTTTTTCCTAATTGTTTTTTTGATGAGACGTGTTGTTCTTTCCCAAGTGTTTTTGGATGTGATGTGATATGTGGCCTAGGTGTGTGTGGGTGATATTTTTCCCATTTTTATTTGGTATGAATTTTTTTTCCTTTACCAAGTTGTTTTGGGATGTGATTCAATAAGTGTATTAGGTGTTTTGGAGTAGGATATGATGCGCTTCATTTTACCAGGTGATGAGACTAGTTGTGCGGCCGAAGTGTTTGCGGGTGGGTTTTGACAAGGTTATTTCGAAAGAGGTGGGAGTGTGATGATGTTACATGTTAGGGAATAAGAGTGGTTAATCAGTGGGGAAGTGGTGACATGTACCCTATCATCAATGTTCTTACAATAATACTTTACATGACATGTGTTATATGGATATCGTGCCTTGGTGTGGTGGGTTGATTAGTATTACTCATTTGATGTTTTTGGTTGTGTTTTTTTCACATGGGAGAGTATGTATTCCTCTCTCAATTCTTCATCAGGGACATTGGTTTTTCCAAATGATTATACATGTATGATACCCATACATATATAATACTAAGTCTAGATTTCTAGGAGGACTGTACGGACCATGTTCGGTATTACTAACTTAGACATTGGGAATATTGTTGTGTCACTACATAGCATTAATTTTTTTTTCATACCATGGAGTTTTGTTCCATCTGTAACTATTTTATTTATAAACATGCATATTTGATAGATTTTTCCTTTCATTTATCTATACTTTGGAGTTAATTTTAGTTTTAAACAACTTTTAACTTGATCATGATTTCTTACAATGGGTAAATTCATCCCATATTGTGAGATATTTGTATAGTTGTTATTTGTCACCACCACAAGGCAAACTGAAGGTGGGACTCGGGGAGCCATTATCTCCCTTTATTCATTTCCAGCTTAGGAGGGGAATATTTGGGGGAGGGGTCATGAATGAATGGTATCAAAGGTGATCATTGAGAGACCTGAAGGATTTTGGAGTTACGCATGGTGAGAACCACCTGGGTAGTTAGGGAATTATTGTTAGGTGATATTTTTTCATGACATATGTGATGATTGGCCATAACACAATATTTTATGTCCCTGCATTATCTGATGCAAGGACATTGAGATTACCAAACAAAAAAGTGATGTTACACTATATTCATGGTAGCAAAAATTATAAAGGTTCATGCATGATATTTAATTTTGTTAATGTATTGATTTGGAAGATTTTTGGAATTTTAAATGGGTAAAAAATATTTTAAAACAAATAACAAATAAAAATTTTATACTACATCTGCTTCGCAATACCTTATTTACCTTTTTCAGTAATATCACCTAATTGTCTTCTATGTTTGGATATGGCACTTGAGGCTCAGCATGATATCCCGATTGATTATTGGAGGATTGATCTAGTGCAGGAGGACTCCCATTAGAAGTGTATGTTACAATCATTCCAGCCACAAACCATGGGAAAGTAAGAATGTGGTGTTTTAAACACAGAGATAGAGATCTGGCACGAGGAACTTAAAATCACCTTCTATTATATCCAGAATCTAGTGGAATACATGGTTCCCTTATTGGTGATCCAGATTTTGGGAGTTTCATGACAGTGATGGACACTACACCTATGGAAGAGGAAGGAAGTTGACATTCTTTGGGTATATTTTAAGGGGTTCCAATCAGAATAATATTCATCGACTGTGAAAGATATGAATATGTATAAGATACTATCCCTCACGTAGCGAAGTATGTTAGTATAAGATCATGTGATTTATTACAAGGATCTCCTTTATTTCACCACTAATATCATTTCAGAATGGGAGTCTCATGCAAGGCTCCTAGAAGTGGCACTTCATCCTTCTATCAATATGTGCTTAATCGATTTACGTTACCAACACACATGGACTCCCAGAAGAAGGAGGAGATAATTGAAAAGATACAATCATGAAGATGACTCTTTCGATTGGGGATCTATCATAGTTCATTATGGGTAGGGACCATTTGTATAATTTCTCTTTCATTGGGACCACTGTGGTTTTGAATTCAAGGGAAGCGACCTCAGTAGTTTATCTTCCAGCCTTCTAGTTCCAGTACTTCACGTTCCCCTACTATGTGTTTCAGATTGATGTGATTCTTTATAGAACTACATGAAAACCTTATGAACCAGTTATTATTGTCTTTTCAAGCTTAGATTAGTGGGAATGATCAGGTTATTCATCATCATTAGTAGTAGAAGTTAGCTTTCCAATATTATAAGGAGGGATTGGAGACTCATTCTCCACCGAGGTGACACAACGTAGGTAGATGGATCCCTTCAGGGGTTTTTAGGGTCATCCACCATAGTGTGGTTGAGGAGGTGGTCTTTAGAATAGGGATATATGATCTAGAATTTGTTAATTGAATTATATAGATGAGTTTGTTTTGGTTGGTCTAGAGTTCATTAGAGTTATGATGAACTTTTTTATTACCATTTCTCGAGATTTATTTGATTCAGGAGCATTGCATTAATTTTTTGAACCTAGTCAATCCTATGCTCAAGGAATATAATTATATAGGATTCTCAATACCATGGTGTTGACTATGCTAGTTAGATATTATACCAAATTGTTTGCTGTTTTTTGGGATGCGGTCTAATGATGGGTCTCCATCATCCACAAGTGTATATTTTCATTTTAGAAATGAAACCTTATTATGTCATTATAAGAATTGATTGGTTGTTTTAAATGAATTAAATTATTGACTTATTTCAGAGAAGATTTGTTTTTCATAAATAGATGGTCGGTGTGTGGATTTCATTGTCATGTGGAGTTTTAATGTTTTCAATCATCACATACAATCATTTTCCCTTCTTCATAGACTACTGATGGTATAATTTGGTGTATGTCAAGAATTATTAACCTCATCCGGGGATATATTATTTTTTTGACCAGATGAGGGGAGAATGTTGGTTTTCTAAGACAAATCAATGGTATGGATATGACCATTTTAGGTTGATGGAGGTAGATATCTTAAAGACTACCATCATATATTGGTATGTTTACTTTGATTTCCTAGCCATGTACTTCAGTGTTATGAATGCAACAACCATTTTCATGGGGATTATGAAATCTTTTTTTTGATGAGTTTTTGGACGAGATAATAATCATATTAATCTATCACATAATGACTATATAATTATAGAGTTGGAAAAAATTGAACATTTCAATAATATTTTGTATGTCCTTCAATGCTACCATATCAATGGAAATATATCCGTGTTCTTGTTCTCTACATGAGAGGTGCATTTCATTGGACATATGGTGTAACATCAGGGTGTAACACTAGTCCCTTTGAAGGTATAGGTAGTTGTTTCTTGGGAATCATCTAGTAATGTTTAATAGTATTGATGTTTTCATGGTCTGTTAGAATATAACTATAGATTTATATCTAATTTCTCTAGAGTTGCAGCTCCATTGAACTCTCTGTCCCTAAATGACAAGTATTTTGGGCAGAGGAAGCAGTTAGAGGCAGTGTTCAGTTATCTATATATCAGATGGCCATAGGAAGTAGTGATGTTCGAGGTGTTTTTTAATGATTTCCATTTGGGGAAAATAAGCATGATGATGTAGTAGTAGAGAGTTAACTATTATGGTTCAAGTATATTATGTACCCACAAAAATAAAGATTCCACCCATGATATAGAGTTGGTTGAAATTGTGTTTATGCATAAGTACTAGTGGTATTACCTCATTTGTTTGTGCTTTATGATATTCATAATTCATAAGATTTTGAGTTATATCTTTTCCCTGCGAGACCAGATCTTGAAACCACAGAGGTGGATAATGTTTATTGAAGAACATTATTTTTAGATCTACTTCACCAAAGGGAAGGGGAATATCATGGTCGATGTCTTGAGTAGGAATATGCAAAAGGAGGTAGTTATAGTATCTTTGTATTATTTTATTGTGATAGAGATGTTGGATGTTTTTCATATTGATGTTGGAATGGTTGATGGTAATGTTTGTTTGTTTTAGATGATGGTGTGGTCATATCTGAACTAGTATGTGGAGGAGTCTCAGTGGAGAGACTCAGAGAAAGAGGTGACATAAAATCTCACTGATGATGGTGATTCTCTACAGGGATGTTTAGTGCTGGTTAGAATCATATGTTGTTCTATGAGAGAATATTTGTTCTTATGGACATGTGAAATAGATTACACAGTGAGTTTCAAATCTCACATTTATCGGTGCACCTTGGAGATTCCATAATGTACACTGGCTTGAGGAAGTAGTTTTTGAGGCTATTGATAAAACATGTAGTAGCTGAGTTTGTGGAGAATTGATTATTATGCTAGTTATATAAAGGATAAGAACCCTGTTATAGGATATTATTTTTAAAAATATAGATGTCCGTGAGTTGAAATAGGATGGAATTTTGATGGATTTCAACACAGGGTTTCATAGGGCTCGAGGAGGTTATGATGCTATCTAGGTAGTAGTGGATCAATTGATGAAATTGGAACACATATTACTGATCAAGGAGTTGAGTAGAGTTAATGGATTAGTAAGGATGTATATGGATGATTTTATGTGGTTACACGGTGTTAATAGATCTATTTTCTCAGATCATGTTTTACGGTTTACCTCACAAGTCATAAGGGGATTACAGTTTTCTTTAGGCACTTAGTTACACAACAAAACTGTGTTCCATTCTCAGATAGATGGGAAGACATAATGGACAATCCACACACTAGAATAAATGATGTAGAAATGATTCATATAATATATAGGATATTGGGAATGAAACATTCCCATGGTAGAGTTTCCTTTCAATAATATCTAACTCTCTTCCATTGGTATGGCTCCGTTTGAGGGTTGGTATGGATGACTGTGTCATTCACCATTTTGTTGGAAAATGTTTGGGAGATAGATGATCTTGTCCATGAGGATGTTCATAAAATGGAAATTAATTTTTAGTTTGTTCATCAGAGGATATGAGTGGTGAAAGACTGGTAGAATATGTTTGCCGATCGCAGGAGAAAGCCTTCAGAGTTTGAAGGTAGGGACCACGTGTTCCTAATGGTTTCCACTATACATGGGAAGTTGAGGTTTGGAAGTGGGATTAAGCTTTATCATAGGTTCTTTAGGACCTTTATGTTGTTGGGGATAGTAGGAAACATGGCATAATAGTTGGAGAATCCACCATAGTTGGATAGGCTCCATGACGTATTTCAAATCACCCAACTTCTTCATCATCATCCTAATGACTCATATATCAATGAATGGGTAGAGTCAGATATCAAAGACAACAAAGAATATGTACAGTGGTGATTATAGATCCAGGATCATCAAGAGAAGGTTCTATATAAATCAGTTGTTCCTTTTCATTGCATGTGGTTGAAGCATGGTTTCCTGGAAGAGAGTATCTGGGATAGAGAAGTGAAAATGTAGGCCCCTTATCCAGAGTTGTTTTCTTCTTTTAAGTGTGATGTTTTGATTCAAAATGTTATCTTAGAACCTTAATATATATAATATGAGTTGTTTCTTAATTACATAATACATAGTTTATTCCTGAATTATGGGAAAAGGGAGGACCCTGTTAAAAATTGGGACTCATTATTAGAGATGCGATTTAAACATTATGATCGAGTCAGTTCTTCCAATAATAGATATTGTATTTACAAGGAGGATGGAATTATTTATATCATGTGTGTAGATAGTGTATTTGTTGTTATTTTGTAATGTTCCTATTGGTTAGATGGTTTACTGATGTTCGAGGAGGTGTTTATAGATGTTGAGGTTTCAATAATGCTTTCAGAAAATAGAAGAAGGAATATAATTTAACTATATTGTGTTTGTGTAATGAATTTTTTTTTCTGGATTTAATATTATAAATTAATGGGAAAATATACGAGACCAGGTACTGAGATGACGTGCGATTTTGACGGCCGATGTGCCCAAAGCAATTAATTGAAAAATGATTTGATTTTAATAATTTTTTACAATGATTTTACTAAAATAGTAGAATAGCACTTAAAAAACTTCTAGAATTATAAATATGAAGGAAATGATGATTTTAGAAAGGTGGTTTTACCCAAGATATTAATAATCATTAGTCGACATGGGTCTTCAGTGGAAAAGTTGTGTAATGGAAGTAAATTTCATTAATAAATTAAACAATTTTTTTGTGACACAACGTTGTTTTTTATTTTAATATTACATTTTCATAATTTTATGATAATTACATAAACATAATATTCATCTAAGTAACGGTGATAGAGATCACTCCAATGAACACTATCAGATTGTGGATCATTGATAAAAAATGCAGCCAGATTTAAAAAAATGTCACTAAAGGCAATGCAAAAACAATCATTCATCTATGACTCATCTAAATTATGGTAGGTCATTGTTTATTGATTTTTATTACATGTTTCTAGATTCAATGAATAATACGTATCATCCAATGAAAATATTGAGCCTCAATTCATTCATTCTTATGAGATGAGCTTAATTTTTGGAAATCATCATGGATTATCATTTTCTGTCCTTATTTCATCATTCCTCATTGTAACTAGAATTGATTTATTATGAGATTAAAAAGGCCATGTTTCATTACCCTGATCATTCTTTGTTGTTTTAATACCCTCTTTCTTGATGTTCTTCATCATTGGACTGTCATTGAACCACGGGTGATCCATCTTCATGGGAACCAATGTTGCACTGCCTTGACCAGGGGCTTAGAGCAAGGGTGTTATATGTGTGGCAGACATGCAGACCCACATGCATGCTGGTTGGACCATTGGATCTGTGCGAGACAAGTCCAAGAGGGTTGGGAAGGACTAGGACAAGCAGGTCGGGTATGTTCATGTTAGATTGACCAGAATGAGTTGGTTCAACAGAACTTCGTCGTGTCGTGCTGGGTCAGGAGCATTGTATCTGACCGGTTAGGGTTCATATAATTTTTACATCAATGATCATAAAATTTAAAAGGTGCATATATTTGATGATGCATATATACCATTGGGACCCTTTTGATTAAGCAGTCCTTTTGAGCTATCATATGTTCATTTTTGTTGATGTATGTAAACTAATCAATGAATTAATTATTATGTTCCCCCATAATGAGCATGATTCAAACATAATTGGGTGGCTATATGTGACGGTTAGAGTATATGAATAATCAAGACAATGTGTCTTATTGATATTTATCTCTTATCGAGTCTATTGGTCTAATAAATACTATGTTTCTTTATCGGAATGTGTGTCTTATTGAGACTATGTGACTTGTGAAATACATCTAAAATTCTAATTATTCAAATTAACGAATTATAAATATTTGATCATGTTATTTATTTTCATTCTACTATTTAGTGTCGTATCATCTTCATGGTATTTCACCAATGTGGTATTCAGTGTGGTATCACATTTTTTGTAATCTGTGCGGTTTTATATTCATGTAATTTATGTTTTGTGCTATTTTTTTCTAATCTTTTTTATGGTATTTAATTTGTGGTTTTGGGGTGTCCTTCTAATAATTCTTTATCTCACACCTACATGGGAAATTCTCACTTGTGTAATGTATTTTTCAGCTGACTAACCCAAGATAGAGTCTTTGTTGGGTGAAGAAGATGTATTGTTTTCAATGATAGATAGAATAGGTTTGTTCTGGTGGTTTATGCAGTATTCCCAGTACCACATTACATACAGGTTGGACATGTGATTATAGACTCTTGTTGGGGGATTATATTTTGTACCTATTGACATTATTGAACTTCATGTCATTCTTTATTTTGGGATCATTATTTATTTATAGAATTTGTTACAAAGTGTTTTTACAATTCATCATTTATGGCCTGTAGATGGGTGTGTGCATTCCAGTTCATTGACAAAATCCTTCAATTTTGGGGATATTCCTACTCTGGGATAGTAACCATTCACATTCCTATTAGAGGATAGATTGGGGTAGTCACGACATGGTCGCCTCTTGGTTGGGTCGTGATAGAGTACTATCACAAGAGTTTAGTTATATATTTGGACTGAGAGTTTATGAGGTTGGTTTGGGAAAAAATGTTATGTACTATGAGTTTTTCATTCAAGAAAGGGAATCCACTCTTTATATAGCAGTTGACGTATCCATAAACCAAAAATATAGGCACCATATTTTTGATTGGGTATATGAAAAACTATTTTCAAGGAAAAATAATGTTGCATGCATCCTATAGGATTTGGGTGTGTTTTCAATTCCTTATTGAGTATACTCACCAGGTATGTTATGTTGACTATAGTTCAACTTGTATTGTAACAGGATGTATCCAATTAGATATCCATATATTATTCCAATGAATGATCAAGATGATGATCCACTAGATGAGGATGCATAATTACAATTTTTATTACCAACGATAAAAGAATTATGCGGTGAAGTAGATTTCCCACTTCCTCTAGAGAATCACATGGTACACATAATTCAAGAATTTGTGGAGAGAATAATGAGAACACATTAGGATTTTCAATGATAGATTACCCTATGGTTTTGAGGACAGCCCGAAACACAAGTGGCTAAAAACTAGCTTGAGGCAGTGACTCGTGGATTCCATCTATTCAGGAAACACGTTTATGATATAGTGTTTCTAGTGGGAAGCCTTATACAAGGCTTAAACGAGAAATTGTGGGGTTTAGAAACACAATATTATGACGTGGTGAATCATAAATGGACAGAGTGATAGCACCATTTCAGATAGGAGTTATCTCTTTATATGCCAAGGGCTATGCATGTCTAGGATCATCAATAACACCAGAAGAATGAAATGTATTCTATGAGTATTCACCGTGGAATTCAATTATTTACATGTTATTTATGGAAATGATACATGACCATTACATTGGAGATAAGACCATCAGGAATGATGTGTGATGGGACATTCGATATAAGGTTATCCCACTATTCATTCCAAAATATGCTAGGGTGCTTGATCGTGATTTTTTTGGGTGAAGGTTTATTGGAAATGTAGACACAACTTGTGATTAACAACCGTGGGAAAGAAGAATAATAGATCTCAGTATTATTGAGTTGATGTCAGCCTCAGAGATCTCAATGTACGAGATGCTTCATGAGGAGGCCTTGAGAATTAGGACCTTCACTTTAGGGCTTATAGGGTCGGACCGTTCATCACAGTGGAAATGGATTTTACTCTTGTTGAGATAGGGGACATATAATGCTAGATGGTCCTAACCATGGTATTACTAAAAAAGAAATATTTTATAGACTAGTGAGAATGATACAATGGAAAGATTATACTGATCCATATGATGGAAGGCATCAAAGAGGTGTTGAGATACCAGCACGAGATGTTATATGTTTAGGCATGTTCCACCATCCCCATAGGATGTATATGGTATGCCCTGAGATATGGTGTAAAAGGACTAGGATAGATGTAGGAGATAGAGGCTTTTAACGTCGAGGCTACATGGATGATTAGTGGTATGATATTTGTCATTTCCAGTATAGCTGTAGTTTTTATAGATAGAGGTTCTGATTATTCCTTTCTTACTACGGGCCACGTTTGGTCTCAGAGATTTTGGTCGAACAATTTGTCTACCCTTATAATTAGTGATTCATTTCAGAATGGATTTCATTATCACACACAAGTGTTGACAATGTGACCTTACAATTTTAGGTCAGTGTTTTGGTTGGGATATACAGGAAGTGGTGTTGAGGCCTTATGACGTTATTCATGGAATGTTATTGTTAACTATAGTTCATGCATGGATTAAATGTTTTAGGTGTAGAGTGTGGTATGTCTTGAATGAGAGGAATAGTTTTTCCATTATTGGTGAAAATAAATCTCATGAAGTATATGATACCCACACTCATAGGAGGGTGCATTTTATTTCTGATCAATTGGATAGCCTCACCCTCAGTGTAGAGGATTATTTGATTACCCAGATTCCTGCAGTGGTGATGGATTATGGTGATGTCAATACAAAGGATATTCCTGGATTTACATCCCCACATATAGGTATATTTATGAATTGATCTACACTCTAGGAGTGAAAATATATCTACACCATCATATCTGATGGCTCCCATATATCTTCATTAGCTGGGGGTACATTTGGAGGACTTATTAATGAAGGGATTCATGCAGACTATTTTTTTAGCCATAGTGATCTCAATTCTGTTATCCAAGATGTAATACGAGATCTAGAGGTTATCTATGTACATTAGTCACACAATCCAGATAACCATGAAGAATAATTATCCACTTCTAAGAATTTATGACCACATCGATCAGTTAAAAGCGATGTGGTGGTTGCCAATGATTATCCTCAGATCGGACTATCACCAGCTATAAGTACGAGATGTGGATTTACCTAATATTGCCTTCAGATGTCTATAAAGACACTATGAGTACATTGCGATATCATATTTTGTGATGAATGCTCCAACAATTTTCATGAGACTCATTAACCTGATCATTCAGCCCTACATGGATTATTTCATGATCTTATTCGTTAATGAGATCCTATTGTACTCGAAGTCCAAGTAGGATCATGTAATACCCATAACGATAGTTCTAGACACACTCTGAGAGAACCAAATTTATTGGAAAATCTCAATGATTCAATTCATGATTCAACAGTTCCATTTTATAGGACACATCATTTTAGTGGATAGAGTTGTAGTAGATCAAGTGTTTATTGATGTAGTCATTTCATGGGAGCCACGTAAGAGATTTATCATGGGGCATAGTTCCCATGGATTGGTTCGGTATTATTAGTGGTTTTTACTCGAATTATCCAGACGAGAAGCACTGTAGATGACTTTGAATCATAAGGGGAATCCATTCTTGTGGACAATAATGTCGCAGAATCACTTTTAAGAATGGATGAAGTTGTTGTTGAGTGACCACGTCTTGAGTTTTCTAGAATATGGCATCAAGATAGGTGTTTAAATTGATAAATCTAAAAAATGTATTGGTTTTACCCTTATGAATGGAAATGTATTGAAGCATATGGTTTACACTAGTTGATAAATATTGAAAAAATTACATGACCCATGATCCTGAGCATGTAGCAATTGTCTTCAATTGATGAAATTATGACACAACCTGATAGGTGAGCGGTTAATCGTCTACTCTAATCACAAGAGTATCAAGTATATATTCATTCATAAGGATCAAAAAATGAGATACTCGCACTAGATAATGATTCTTCAGAACTATGAATTTGAGATTGTATATATTGTAGGTAAGGGAGAAATGGTGGAAAATTATCTAAATAGGTCATCTAGTTCAAAACTTCTGAGTGGGGAATCGTATTAGTTTTCTTCATTGTGGATATCCTTTTTAGATAGTGATGGAGTGTCTTACCTTCATTCGTTTGTTTTCACAACTCCACTATTAATGTGATTTAGGGAGGCACAACATTTTATATCATCTCTGTTATATTAAATGATCATATGAACAAAAGGAATTTCCCTAAAAGATATTCAATAGGTGGGGAGTATGTCTTCCTCTATATAGGGAATACTTTAATACTGGTGGAATTGTGGGAGTAGGTTTTGAGACAGTTATACAAAACCCATATAAAGGTATATCCATGTTTGGAGACGATGAAACTGGACCTATGATGTTTATTTTAGTGGACTGGGTTATCGATTGGAATTTTAGAGTTATTCTCCAGATGATTCACTAGTTAGAAGGTGATGGATTAGCCACAAGTTATAACAGGTTTGGAATAACCCTTTGAGATGAAAAAATGGATGTGCGATGGGATATTAATGGAATTTGTGGCCGGTTTACCACAAATATTTAGGGGACACCATACTATTTGGGAGATCATTGATGGAAACACCAATACGTACGATTTTATAACTATCAACCATCAACGATAGGTAGATATATAATAAAGCCACTATATATAGGTGATAGTGCAACTTCATGGAGTTATATCAACAAATGTATTAGATCATGATGCTAGCTTCTGTATCAATTTTATAATTGATTGTAGGAACCATTTTGGACATAGATAAACTTGATCATGATGTTTTCCCCAAAAAATGGACAGAAGTAGAAATACTTTTTGGTTATAGAGTATATTTTGTGTCCCTATATTCTAGATTTTGGCCTCATCTGGGAGGATCACCTACCTCTATTGGATTTTGGGTACACAAAATAGATAACAATCCACCAATATTATGGAACCATTGAAGGCCTTGTACATGCGACCCAAATGGTCACCAGTTTACAGGACTGAACATGGAGAGTCATCACTCATTTATTTGGAGTTGGTAAAGGGCACCATAGAGAATGTGAAGATCATGTATGAGTTGGTGATGAATTTATAGAGCCAATAGAAGAATTATGATGATAGGAAATTAAGGAGTTGGAAGTTTGAGGTAGGGGACCATGTGATACTTTTGGTCTTACTTTGACATAGTGTACAATGATTTAGATGGTGTTTCAAGACATCTTTGAGGTTCATCTTACCTTTCTAGATTCTATGTATGTTTGGTGAGGTGGTGTACTTCATGTCTCAACCACCATAGTTAGTTTATTTCCATGATGTTAGACACATGTCCCAACTAAAGAGGTATGTGGAAAACCTCTAACTTGTAATCTACTAGTTTGAGTTGGACGTCGATGATGGGGTGACATTTATCTGTACCCTCTAGTGAACGTTGATCGAAAATATAGTATCCTTAATGGTAGGTCTTGTAGGATAGAAACAATGATGTTGATTCACTATATACAAGAGGGGGGGGGGGTGTGAATTGTATATTTAAAAATTCCTTTGGATCTTTTAAAGTAGGTTATAAAACATTTGTTTTAACCTTGTGGAAAACTATGTTTAACATAGTTAATCAAGGTAAATGCACAATACCACATAGTTCAACAAACTGGCTAGATTAACGATATAGGGTTCTGAAAATGAAACATAAGAAAATTTTACAAGGACAAATATTCTACTTTAAAGTGTATAGAATCATACAAATCAGAGTATACAAGTATCAGAATGAATAAGAAAATTATACATTCCATATTAATCGTAATACAGTAGAAAACAAACATGAAACAATAAAAGTAACAATTATATAGTATTTTAACACAAAGAGTGGGGTATCCAACATCCTTGGATAAAGTACTATTGATTTATAATTTCAAGAATGTCAGTCTTACCCACACCAAGGTAAGCCCTTGATAAGAATATCAGAGTCTATATTTCTATTCATGAAATCCCTAGAACATCAAGGTTGTCAGAACCTCTATCTTTCTTATCCTGGATGTTCTAAAACATTAATGTAGTCAACACCATTGTCTTCCTATCCCCGGAAGCCCAAAATTGTACACAACAGCTATCATAGTTGCATGAAGAAATATGAACATGATGTTCAAAGAGAGTCTCTCTCTATAAATCTCTTCAACATCATGTAATATCATGATTTGTAGAGTAGTATTGAGCTCAATGAAATAATCTCTTATATATATATTCATTTCTTCAATGTTTGGCTCCCTCCTCCAACAGTCATATTATTCCTTGAATCTTAGAGGGACCTGTACACAAGTCACTCAAACAACGGTTAGTTAGAAATAAAATGCAAGACCTCATTTCATAACTATAATAAGTGTAAGTAAATATGGTTTCTCAAGTAAATATATTTTTCAGAGTCTAAGGAAAAATATTGTTTAGAGTCTATATAACAAGGCTATTGGGATTCTTTTTTTCATGGAATTTGGAATCATAATTCTATAGATTTTAGAGTCTGCATTCTATGTAATTCGGAACCTAAATTCCGAGGAATTAGGTGTCTATGTTATATAGAATTCGGAACCCAAATTCTATGAAATTCGGAGTCTGAATTTTATGGAATTCGGAAGATGAATTCTAAGGAATTTGGAATCTAAATTTCAGAGAATTCAGAATCTTATTTTCATAGAATTCAGAGTCTTATATATATTGAATTATGAGTCTTAATTGTAAGGAATTTGGAGTCTAAATTCTAGAGAATTTAGAGACTTCAGAGTCTGAATTATATGGAATTCAGATTCTGAATTTTAGAGAATTCTTAGCATAAATTCAATGCCCCCGGAATCTGAATTTCAGAGAATTCAGAATCTGAATTTCAGAGAATTCAGAGTCTGGAATTCAAGGAATGGAGAGTCTGAATTCTATGGAATTTAGAGTCCAATATTTAGAGAATTTGGAGTCTGAATTTAGAGATTTCATAATCTGAAAGAAAAATGATTCATATAGAAGTATTTTAAGGATTTTTAGGTAATAAAAGTGAGACTGAATTTTATACATAGAAATAAAAAGTGTTAGATTTCGTGAAACAAAATAATGAAAAATTAAAACAAATAAACGATAAAATTTTATTGGGGATGAAAAAATATCCTTAATAAGAAAAATACTCAAGGAAATAAAATTTTCCTTGAGGTAGAGCATTTTTGATTTTCAAAACATAAAAGAATTGAAAATTCATAATTAGTCCTTTTTGAATCAACTATATCCCCATTTAATTAAATCAAAAACATTGTTACAATAAAGAATCTAATGACATAAAAATTTTATTGACTAAATAAAAAATTATCTCCCTTTACTTATGGATCATAGTGAACACAACTAACACCCCCTTAGGATTTGTAAACACAAAGGATAATATTCATGATTTTCTGAATGATATTTTTCATATTATTGCATTTAAAAAATATGATTGATAAGAACATTATTCTAGATAAACACCCCCTTCCATAGAGAAATATCATCTTTACATATAATTCTTTTTAACATTACTTTCTCCCCCTTTTTGATTTCCAAAAACCATTAGAGGGAATGGAAAAATTGGCACCTAAAAAATTATTACTAAACAAAAAAAAATATGGAGTGCAACAAAAATTTCATTAATAATGGATTTATTTGTACAATGAGGAAAATACAACAAAAGATCGGAATGGAAATAAATTTTCCTTCATTCTCCTTCGACACTAGATTTTTCACAATAGTTTTTGACTTCTTGAGATCCATGTGATCCTCTTGTACTCACTCAAGAAACTGATCTAGGTCTTCAATTTTATTCTATAGTTCTTGAATTTTCACCTCTTGAGCCTTAATAATGCCTACATGAGTATTGAAAAATTATTCTTACATACAAAGATTCTCTTCGATCTCCATTGTAAGATCTCTTCCCATATTCAAATTCATGGAGACAGAGTTAATATTTCCAATCAAATCCTTAACTTTCTGTTCCTGAGTAGCCTCTACCAGACATAACTTTTTATCAAAATTATTTTTACGATCTTTGATCTTAAAATCGTTAGTATCAAATGAATCCTTGAAATTATAATGGAATTCATCAAAGATTCTCATTTCTTCAATCGTATTCATTTACCATCTTGGCATCTTTTTGTGCGAACTTTTATGATCATCATAACCAATGAGGAAGGTCCTAAAATATTCTTTTAGTGCATCACATTTGTCCATCACCATGGAAACTGAATCTTGAACTCTGGTTTATTATTTTATGAAGATTTTGTCATCTGGAATCTATGATTGGAATTAAAGGAACAATACCAACCAGCTTCTTCAATGACTAGACAACAAAATCATGTCCAAGGGAAGGTGATTCTAAATCTGAATGTTTTGTTGGTGAGGATTCTTTTTCACTATCCTCGTCTTTCCTCTTTGATGAAGCACCAACATCTTTATTCTTCCCTATAGATTTTCTAGGTCTATCCACAACAACTGTCATTCCCATATCTGGTCTAATAATAATGTTTTGTTCATTATGAGATTCATGATCACTATCAAATAACTGAACAATCGTATCTTCCTCAACCTATTATTTATCTTCATCAGCCACTAGAACATCTGGTTGAATAAAATCATGATTACTACTTTCATAGTATATTGGATGATTCACTTCTTCTTCTCCCTTCTCATCTTATCATGGGGAAGAAATTTTCTAGGATTTAGCTAGGGATGTTTGGATTGATAATTTTACAGATGGACTTTCCTTATCTTGTCACACTTCAACTTGTTTAATAATATCATAAGTTTCATTTCCTTCTTTTCTCCATCTTCAACTTCTTCTATTTCCTCTTCCACTTCATGAGGAATCTCATCATCTTGATGCGATTTCGGAACCACCACCTTCTTTCCCAGTATCTCTGGTAATGGTTTTATCAAAAAGTTATCTTGTACCGAAATTTTTTTAGAGGCACTTTTAGTATCCTTAAGAAGATATTGAATGACTACATCTTCCAAAAATTTCTTCCTTTTCTTATTTTCTATTTCTTCTTCTTCATGATTTGTATTAGCATTTTTCTTTAATGCTTTTTCTTTTGAAGGGTCCAAGATAATCATACGCTCCCCTTACATCCAGTTATTCTTATCTTCTCTCCACTTTTCCACTACTTCATCGGGATAATAGTTTTTCTTCTGTGGCATCAGTGATGCAGAAGGAGTTTCCTCGGCCACAGGAGTTACTGTTCTCTCTTCCATCCCCTTAGCCTTTCTCTTCCTTCCACCTTTCTTAGAGGTTTTGTCCACTTCCAGATTCCTTGAAGAAGTTTAAAATTCAACTTTAGAATTATTATAGAATTTTCTGGATTCATAGGAAAATCCAATTTTCATTCTCCTTAAGGTTCAATCACATAGCTACATAACATTTTAATTTCTCAGTTTGGAACTATATGGGATTTTAAATTACTGAAGGAAAATAACAACAATATATGAAAGAATATTCAGATATATAATAATCTGAGACTTTCTATTTTCATTATTGATATTCCCAATTGTTACCTAGATATAAATAACCATGTTAATCTTCATTAGATTCAACCAGAAATCCAATATATAGATGTCAGTCTCCTTTAGAGTATCCTTATACCCTTTCCATTGAATTATAAATCCTTCTTCCAACAGTTCAATAATTCGCAAATTTGTAGAGAGATAAATGATCTTCAGAGACTTCACTCTTTTCAATCCAAGACACACTATTTCTTCTCTTTATTAAAAGATCTTGATTCATCACATAATTTGTGAGTACTGAACTATACTTCCCCTTCATAAGGAATAAAAATCAGACTTTCTACCTTGATGTATGAAAGTGATTAGGTCTCTCCATAACACTTGAAATAAAATTTATATTTCCCTCCATCATTAAAAAATAATATTGATTCATAAAACTCCACTATAAAATCTGGATACACCGGATCATGTGTCTTCAGCTTCGAAATACAAAGTCTCTCCCAGCCATTCAACTTAATATTTTTGGAAACAACAAAATCAGACATGTCAGCGAATTTATAATCAACTATCCTCTCTCGATATATCTGCCTCTCAGATATTTCCTTAACAGTTGTCATTTCATTCTGAGGAGAAGCTTCAAATGACATTTGGAACTAAGAAAATTTTGAATATTTACAACAGACATATAATATAGAGGTAGCGATTCATCATGAAAATGAATGAAAAAATGATGTGGGAAAACCATCAGTGGGGCTTTATATAGGAGATTTAGGTGAAATTTCTACTTCTATGGTTGATCCAATGGTTCTAAAAATTCTAATCAAATCTGACTATTGAGATGATAACTAAAGAAGTAATTTGATAGGTTTCTATCATTAGAAATTTTTTTAAGAAAAAAATTTGGATTTAGGAAAAATAAATAATCCAAAAAAATTAAAAAGAAAATACCAAAAATTAAAAGATGATTAAAAAAATTAGAAAATAAAATATACCTTTTAGAATGCTAGGACGGTTATTCATAAAGAAGAAAAATTCTTCTTTAATAAAATAAGATTTTGAAAATTTTAATTATAAAAATTTTTGACTATAAGAATTTTGACTAAAAAAACATGATTATGAAAGAAAGAATGATTACAGAAAAAAACATGATTACTTGAAAAAAATCATTATAAATAAGCAAATGTACTCACCTAATGAAACTGAGTTTTTTTATTGGAAGGAGATGTGTTTCAAAAAAATTTAATATGGAAGATTACCTTTCAGTTACCATTCATAAATTTTGTTTAATATATTCAAATCTATCGGTGGGTAAATATTTTTTGAATATGTCAGGAATTTGATCTTGCATTCCGATAAATTGAATAATTATATCTTCTTTTTGAGTGTGATCCCTAAAAAAGTGATGCCTAATATCTATGTTTTTTTCACGAGAGAGATATGTATAGTTTTTACTAAAAGAAATTGCACTAGTATTATCACAAAATATTTTTATTTAGGTAAAACATATATCACAGACTGTGAGTGTGTGTTGCATCCACAATACATGAGCACAACAAATTCTTGCTGCTATATATTCAGCTTCAGTAGTGGAAAGTGATATTGAGTGTTTCTTTTTTCATTCCCAAGAAACTAATTAATATCCAATGAAATGAAATGTTCTTGATGTACTTTTTATATCCATTCTACATCCACTACTCTCAGCATCTGAAACCCTTTTAGAACATAATCATTTCCAGAATAATAAAAGTGTCTAAATACATTTTTCCCTTTACGTAACACAAAATCTTTTTCACTGTCTTCAAATGAGATTCCTTAGGATTAGATTGATATCATTCCTATAATAATACTAAAAACATTATGTCTGGATTACTAGCAATTATGTAATGTAGACATTCTATCATATCTCTAAATGATTATAGATCTATTGGTTTCCCTGCATCACCAAGATGAATTGAATTTGAGGTACCAATGGGAGAACTTATACTCCTAGTCTTTTCGTATCCATACATTTTAAAAATATCTTTAATATACTTATGTTGGAATATATAGATTTTTTCTATATTTTGAGAAATTTTAAAACCAAAAAAAAATGTTTAGTCACCCATCATACTCATTCAAGCACATATTTCCTTTGATTCATAAAGGAAACAATTAGAGACTGATGAGTTGAACAAAATATAATCTAATAAAAATTAATAAGAATAATAAAAACATTTTTTATTGTTCATTACCAAATTTGTTGGATCATCATATCCCTTAGAAGAATTTGTTTTGTAACAAAAACCCAATAAGCCTATCATACCAAGCCCCAGTGGCTTGTTTATGTCCATATAAAGCATTGGTATGTTTAAAAACATTTTTAGGAATCATGTTATCATCAAAACTAGAAGGTTGTTACACAAAACATCCAATTTATTATAACCATTAAGGAAAGTACAATTAACATCAATTTGAAAAGTTTTGAAGTTAAAGAATGCTGTAATGGAATGTAGAATATGAATAGATTCAAGTCAAGATACTAGAGCTTATGTTTCCTCATAATCTATTCCTTCATGTTGATTATAACCATTAGCAACCAATCTATCTTTCATTCTTACTGTGACCCAATTTTCATCACACCTTTGTTTGAAGAACAATTGTACTCCATTTATAAAATTTTCCTTAGATCATTACACCAATGTCTAGACTTCATTCCTTTTGAATTCATATAGCTCATATTGCACAGATTTTATCCAATCATCATAAACTAAAGCATAAAAAGTTATTTATTGTTATAATAGGTAAAGAATTCTAGATGTTCTACTTCATTTCAATAGAAACTTCTTTTCCATACAGGTTCGTTTACATCCCTAATGATACAATCTGATTGATGATTCTTAAGAAACAAATGATTTGGGTTTTTTAAAACCTTTTCATCAACATATTGTTGAAAATATCGTGGGGTAGATGCTTCAGAAATATCTTCTTGAAAATTTTCCTTATCAGAAGGATATTTTATAAAGGGATGATAATTATTTTTTGAAAATGCATCCATGAATGTAGATTGAGGATGTTTAAAAACAAAGGGATTGGTTTCATTGAATTTTACATTTAATGTTTCTTCAACAGTATAAGTATTTTTATTAAAAAATCTACATGACTTAGAATTTGTGGAATAGCTTAAGAAGATTAATTCATCATATTTGAGTGTGAAATTATAAAAATTATCATTCGTATTTATAATTACTACTGTGCAACCAAAAACCTTGATGTTGGAATGTCGAGGTTTTATACCATTCAATAACTCATATATAGTTTTTTTAAGAAAATGTCCAATCAAAACAAGATTTATAGTATAGTAAGTAGTATATATAGCTTCATCCCAAAATTTATTGGCTACTAAATATTCACTCAACATGGGTCTTGTAATATATTGAGAAAATTTAGTTTCCCTTTTAAACTACACCATTTTATGAGGAGTTCTTAGCAATGAGAAATTATAATTAATTCCTTTTCTACTATAAAAATGTTCAACATCATATTATTTAAATTCTTCGCCATGATCACTATGAACTGTTATCAATTGAATATTTTTCTCATTATAATGATGGGCTCTAAAACTATTGAAATAATAAGAAGCTTCAGATGATTTTACTAGAAATTAGACCAATGTATATCTAGTGTAATCATAAACTAAGACAAAATACTTAATATTTTCCTCTAATGCTTCCAGTTTGTGTTGGACAAAAAATATCCATATGCCGCAACTATAATGCATCTGTGGTTGAGACTTCACTGATTGATTTAAAAATTTATTTATGTTTCATGCCATGTTGAAAAGGATCACAAAATAATGATGAATCAAATATATGCTCTGGTATATCCTTAACTAGTCTTCTCATAGAGAGTTTTCATTGGTTCCTATGGTTACAGTGTCCTAACCTTCTATTCCATAACCAAGAATAATCTTCCATTTCACTATGACAAGGTAGATATTGGCTACTAAGGTCTTATAAATTTAATGAGTATACATGATCTTGCCTATGTGATGAAAGAATAAACTTGACCTTGGAATTATATACTAAACAATTTTCATTTCTAAAATTCATAGAGTAACCTTCATCATATAATTCACATATTCTAAAAAGGTTGTGCTTAAGACACTTAACAAATAAAACATATGAAATCTATGTTTTTACAAGAATAAATATATTACCAATACCAATATTTTCTCCTAGCGAATTATCTCCAAATGTTACATTTCCACCTTTCTTTATGGTAATATTTTGAAAGATGTTTTTTATTCCAGTCATTTGTTGGGAATGTCCAATATCTGTGTTCCATATATTTTTATTGGTACTATCATTAATTTCCTGAAAATAAGAGTGTTAGTCTTTCCAAATCGAAACATTATAGAATACATAATCTTCAAAAAGAAATTTCATAAGAATCAACATTTTCATTGAAAAATAAGCTTTATGAATATCTAAAGACGGAATTTTGTTTAAGGAAATTTTTTTCCCAATGCCCACCACACTGAAACTTATTGCAGAATAGAGAACCTTGAGGAACGAAATAATTATTTTAAAAAAATGAGTTTGAATGAGTATAGACAAATCCAAAATTATTCATTAGAGGTTGAATTTAATAATACATCTAGTCAATGTTTTCCTTACCCAAGGTATGCATTACAAACACTTCCTCAAGGAAAATATTTCTCACTTCAGTATAATAACTAAGTTTCTATCCTAAAAAAATTAGTTTTAGCACTTGAGTTAGTCTCGAAAACATTTTTCATAGGAATTACTTTTTCAAGATCCTTATAAAGTTTATCCTTATCAGAATTAACTTCCCCACGGGTTTCTGAAATACTTTCAAAATTTTAAATTTTCTTACCATGATCTATAGAATGATCTGATATTTATTTAGCATGAATAGAAATTCTAGAATTCTCCTTTTCAAGATTTTTATAGACATTAGAATTTTTATTTTCAAGGAGTATACAAACCAAGAAACTTCTTCATAAGTAAGTAAAGTATTATCTTCATCAAAATAATATTCTTCATTCAATGATTCATAATATTTACTATCACTATAATTATAATTCAAGGTTAAATTGGTTTTTGATTCAACATTGTGTACCTTGGACATTAAATGATGATTTTCTATAGGTAATTTGGCAAGTAAACAAATATTCTTCTGACAAGAAGATTCATACTGTGAGTATTCATCAGAAGAGTCTCCACCACTGGAACTATAGGTTTTATTGGATTTCCAAACATTCATAGCATTATCATTATAATACTTCTTTCTATTCCTCTCACAATTATTTTCCTTTCTATCCTTTCTCTTAAGCCAAGGACAATCTGTCCTTTTATTCCCTGCGCTTTTACATTCATAACTAGTGACTTATGAGTCTTTCTTGTCCATTATCTCTTTCTTCTTATTGCTATACTGAATGTCTTTCTTCTTAACTATCTTGTTCATCCTTCGATCAATATTAGTGAGTTCATTCTCAAAATGATCACATTCTCTTGATTCAGATAAAATAGTAACCATCTTCGACCCAAGTCTAGTAACCCTTTCAAGTGTCTTGGATTTTGTAGATATAAAAGCTAATCTTCCATTTACATTCTTCTTTTTATTCCAATCAGTATCTCTTTTCATTCTTGTCACATGCTGAAGAAGATTTCCAAATACCAAAACAAGAGTAATCTCAGATACTTTCCTATTCTCATCAATAGCTGTTCTCATAGATTCCTACTAATTAGGCGTGATGTCTAAAATCTTTTACACTAGTGACTCAACATATAAACCTTTTTCATCCCTAAATTGTAAACTGTTAATAATAGTCATAAAAAATGTTTTAACTTAGACAATGGTTCTTCATAAGGTAAAAAAAATCCTGATATTCTGCTCTATGCATATCTCTTCAGGTTTTTATAACCTTGGATGTACCAAAATGAGTAACCTGCAATTTCATCCAAATACTATTTCAGGATTCAAAAGAATAAATCGGGCTATATATATTCCTAGTCATTGAACACAACAAAGTATTGTGTACCTTGTAGTTTAGTTGATATTCTAACATTTCTTGATTAGTAAATGTTATAACTTCATTATCAAGAATCCTTTAATCTACATTAAGAATGACAATATTGTCCACTCAAGTGTTAATAACAAAAGTCTTCATACTATCACAACAATATTCATAATCATTCCAATCATATAAAAGTGGTCTAGTAAGATTATGATTTTTAATCGAACAAACATTCATTCCTACCATCTAAAAGTAAATATATTTTGAGAAAAAAATATTTACATAAAATGTTTGTAAACAAGGATAAAAATCCAAAGCAAGGATAATATAGAACAATTAAAAAATGAGAATGAAAGATTATATTTGAATTTAATTATTTTAGAGACCTCCTCTAATAACAATTGTAGGATCAAAAAATGATTTAGATGATCAATATACAATTGGGGTGGTGAATTTTATACATTAAAAATTATTTTGGAACATTTAATGTTGGTTATAAAACATTCGTTTTAACATTGAGGAATACAATGATTAACAAAGATAAACATGGTAAATTCAAAAAACCTATTTGTTATACAATCTTGCTAGATTCCTGACATTTGGTTCTTGAAATGAGACATTAGAAAATATTACATGGAAAAAGATTCATCCTTAAAGAACAATGAATCTTACTCATCAGAGTATAAAAGTACAAGAAAGTATAAGATAATTACACTTTTCATATTAATCAAAATACTGCGGAAAACAATCATAAAACAATACAAGTAATAAGTATAGAATCTTTTAACCCAAATAGAAGGGTATCCAACATCAATGGATAAAGGTCCACTATTTTATACCTTCCTAAAAGTCTGACATACCCACACTAGGGTAAGACCTTGATAAAAATATCAAATTCTATCTTGGTATCCCTAAAATCCCTTGTACTTCAAGGTAGTCCAATACTCTGTCTTCCTTATCATGGAAGTCCTCAAAATTTATAGTAGTCGTCACCTCTGTCTTTCTATCCCTGGGAGCCCTTGATTGTACACAACAACAATCAGAGTCGCACAATGGAATCTGAACAAGATGTTCAGTAGGAAGAAAGCATGATATTGTAACTCTCTAGACATCACTTCAAAAACCTATAATCTCTGTAGTTGTAGAACTGTGTTTTGATCATTCAAATGAGCTCCTATTTATATGAATTTCATCAATTGTTGACTCCCTCCTCCAACAGTCATATTTTTCTGTCAATATCGGAGGGACCTGTACACATGTTAGTCAAAAAATGGTTAGTCAGAATCATAATGCATGACATAATTTCACAAATATAACAAGGGTAAGTAAAACTGGTTGCTCAAAAAATTATATTTTTTGGAGTCTAAGGAAAAATAATGCTCAGAGTCTATATTAAAAGTATATTTGGATTATATTTTTCATGAAATTCAGAATTAAAATTCTATAGATTTAAGAGTCTGAATTATAAGAAATTCAAAAGCTAAATTCTAAGGAATTCAGAGTCTATATTCTAAAGAATTCAGATCATAAATTATAAGGAATTCAGAGTTTGAATTCTAAGAAATTCGGAACCTGAATTCTATGGAATTTGGAATCTAAATTTCAGATAATTACAAATATGATTTTTAAACAATTCAGAGTCTAAATTTCATAGAATTATGCGTCTTAATTCTATCGAATTTTGAGTCAGAGTTTCAGATAATTCGGACTATGAATTTTTAGAATTCAGATACTGAATTCTACGTAATTCGGATTCTGACTTTCAAATAAATCAGAGTCGAATTCCGAGAATTGAGAATATGAATTTCTTTGAACTAAGATTTTGTATTCAGATGTATTTGGAATCTGAATTTTAGAGAATTTTAAATCTTAATTTTAATGAATTCGATGTCATAATTTCAGAGAATTTAGAGTTCGAATTCTAGGGAAACCAGAGTCTGAATTTCTGAAAATTCGGAGTGTGAATTCAGATAATTCAAAATCTAATAATAGAATTGTTTATATCTGAGTATTTATTATATTTCGGGGTTATTTGTGTGATACATAATTATAAAAAAAAAGAAATAAATAGTTTTAGATTTAGTGAAACTAAACCATGAACTATAACAAAAATGATAGGAGAAAATTTTCTTTGGGAAGAACAAATTTCATTATTAAAAAAAATCTTTAGGTAAATACATTTTTTCATTGAGATAGAGTGTTGGTGATTTTCAAATAATAATGGAATGTAAAAGTCCCATGGAAACCTAATTGACTCAACAAGTCTATTCCTCTTGTGTGATATCAGTGGCAGTATGGGAATCACTTGGAGATCACTTGTTAGTTTCTTGCATAGTACCCTCATTTGTCTGTTTTAGTAGCCCATGTTTTGGATTTCAGGGACACAAATCCCTAACGCATGGAGAATGTAACCACTCAAAATTAATTAGTTTTATTTTGGTAAATTAATAATGATATTTCCAAGATGAGGCACTAGGGCTGCGTGTGATTCATAGGCCTAATGTTCCTAGAATAATTTGTTGAAAATGATAATTTTTTAATAATGAGTTGGTGAAATTTTATTGAAATAGATGAATAAACATTAAATGGAGTCTTATAGAATAACTATGACGGAAACATTAATTTCATAATTTAAGGCTTTCCCTAGCAAAGACATAACATTAGTCGGTATGAGTCTTTATTGGAAAACCCCAAAATATTTTTAAACGTCAATAATAATTTAATTAAATAGTTAATTTTGATATAACATTTCAGTGTCATTGAAAATTATTATTTTTGGAATTATTTTTTAAAACATAACCCTATAATTATACATAGAAAATAGATAATTTTCTCTCCAATAAACACTAGAGTATCTATGATCGATGATCAACAACACACCCAGATTCATAGGAACATTGGCAATGTCGATGAAGGAAACAATACTTTTTATAAAACAAATCCTAATTAAGGTAGGGCATTGTTCAATTATTTTATTTTATTTTATATATAATAAATGATGAAATAAGATCATACAATAAATAGTTTGACACACAGATTGATCATTCATGCCATAATGGTTAAATTGCATGAAATCAATGGGGGTTTATTGTTTTATGTTCTTATATCATAAATATTAGTTCTAATGGGAAATGATTGATTATGAAGAAAAATGTAAGAGGTTCATTTCTATGGTATTTATTATAACATTTCTTACCAACATTATTAACCATCTTCACCATTGGTCTTTCGTGGCCACATCTCAACTTTTCAGGAGGCTCCGAATGTGATTAGACAATAGAGTGGTGGAATGATGATTCATAACCAAATGATGTATAGATATCAACCTAGGGATGATTGATGTATATTCATAATTAAAATAGGGAAATAGAGGATAGTTGGAAGCCTATGGAAGTGAAGGATCTAGTGACAATGGTCGATGGAATAGTGCGCCAGCAGTATGTGGAAGGCTCCTTGGCTACAGAAGGGTGCCCACAACAGCGGTGAGACCTGGGATAGGTTGTGTACATAAGATGCAAGTAGATATTTTGGGATGACAGCATTGGATGAATTATATTACCACATGTACATGGAGAGGTGCATAGATAGGGCATGCCATGTGCGGTGGAAAAGTAGGATTGTTTTCATTTGGGTCTGACCAAGGGAGCATAGTCATGCCATGTAGACCCAAAAAGCTGGGCAGGTGGCCCAACTGGCCCTAAGAAGCACTATAGGCCAGACCAGGCTGGGTCAGTTTGAAGCTCATATCTAACTCGGACCAGACCTAGGTTATTTATTTTTACTATAACAATCATATGATTTAAATCAAGTGTCTGTTTGAAGATCCATCCCTAGCATTTGGAACCGTGAGAAAAGAATTTCCCATTGAGATAACCTAGGTATGATTTTTTTCATGTATTAATTCAACCTAATTCAATGAGTAGTATGCTCTCGTAAAATTATAATTCTATAAATGAAATTTTGTGGATATTTTTGACATTGAAAATATTTGAAATATCAATATTATCTGTCTTACAAAGTGTATTTTTTTATCAATTTTAGGTATCTTATAGAGAATATTTTTCATAACAATATTGTGTGCCATATTGAGACTTTGGGTATTATTAAATATGAATGATAATCATGTTATGTGTAATAAAGACTTATACCTATTTGAACTGATTATATATCTTCTCTGTGATATTCTTTGAAGATTCTTCTTTCAGGTATTTCTAAATTGTGGTATTTTATGTGGTAAATCCTTTGTGGTATTCAAAGTGGTATATTCATCATGGTATTCCTTATTTTTTATATTCTTTGTAGTATCTTTTTTATATATTTATATTCTGGTTTTATGGTATCTTAGTATCAATTGATTTACTCACCCTTGAATGGGAGTTTCCCACATGTGTCATGTATTATATAGACAATTGACATATTCCTTTGAAGAAAAAGGACCAAGCAGTACATAGAAAGCCCAGGTAGATGAGGTGTGTTTCGGTGGTTAAGACTGTCGTCCTATTACCTCATTTCATATAGGACAATCATGTGGTTATTAACTATTTTAGAGAACATGTATTCTAGACCTTCTTATACTTTTGTACTTTCTATCATACTATTTTGGGTGATCATAGTGGTTTTAATGCATGGTTTACATAGTGTTTTTACATTTAAGTATTGCTGGCATGGAGATTTTTACAAGCCTACATGTATATAGGAAAATGCCTCCCTTTTGATGGAAATGGATACTCTAGTATAGTCATTATTCCCAAGTAAATTAAATGTGTCCATGGTATATCACGATATGTGACCTTTTATGAAGTGTCATTACAGTTTGATTGTCAGTTATGCAAAAAGTGAAGCAAGGTGGGTCATTTATTATAGATCACTAATGGGGAGTCATCCACTGGTAGCTCCTGTCTATATCTCACTGACTGGTGATTCACATTGGTACTTCATCCTCTTGTAGGTCACACCAATTACTCATCCACTAGTAGATGGAACTAGGGAGTCATAAACTAGTAATTTGTGCTGGTAGCACATAGAATGAAAACTCTCACGAATCACTCATCCTCTTCTAGCTCACACCAGCAACTCATCCACCAATGATAACTTCTAAACATTTTGCCAATATTCTACAATATTCTAGTTATTTTCTAAATTTATATCCCTAATATTTTATTTTACATGAATATTTTTTAATACCATATTGAATTTTTTTGATCCATTTATAATTATATTTAAATTCTTAAAACATAAATATTCCTTGGACACCCAAAAGGTGTGTTCATGGTCTGTATCCTCCTTTAATGGATTTATAAAACTACTTCTCCTATCGATATAGGATCTTACCTTTCTAAATATGACATTCTATCTTCCTTGTGGGATCCCTATTATCTCTTGGTTCACCCTGAACTTTTCTATCATGAGGATACATGTGGTTGTGTTGTACATTTTTAGATTGCATTTCCCTGGAGGATTTTATTTCATGTGAAACCCCAATTTTAGCACAATAATGATGTGATGATAATCTATTATTCTGGGATCCAATTCATTCATATATTTTTTATATGTGTATCATATAGGGTGGGTGTATGTATATTTTTTCTATGAGAATATAATAATAATAAATTAGTAAATATAAATTTATTTTTATAAGGCATATAATCGTGGTTAGGGAAAAGGGATTTATTATATGCATGATATTTTGTTTTGGTTATTGTTGTGAGAAACATGATCTAAATTCCCTACTAAAAATAAATCTTGTTGGGTTCTTGGTTTTCATACTAATTAATGACTATGGAATGAATAATGTTTGGGTTTCTGTAGGAAAATTGATACGAAATCAGATAAAAATATACAGTTGGCTAATTAAATGATTCCACATGATCATAATTTTTCCATGGTAACCTCATAATGTGAAAAGGTGATATAATGAACTGAGGACACTTTAAATCTGAATATATTTTTTGGCATTGTGTTTTGGTAAAAGTGTGAGAACTTTTATGTGTTTGGGTGTTATTCAATAGGTGTAACTGAATCATAGGTTGAGAGACTGATTGACTGTAGATTTTATGAGAAATGATTTGTAGTGTGGGTGTGATATGGTTGGGCTATTTTGTGTTTCTAGGATTGTTATCGTTATTCAGTAGGGTTGACAAGTGTAGTTTTGATGGTTGTGTTGTATTAGTACTGATATGTGTTTCCAGGTTTTTCTATCATTTTGTGTTTTTCCCTTTTAAGACAATGGACTGGGTAGCATGATGTTGAAAAATTATGAATTATTTGGTTCGAATAATAACATTTCTTGATGTTTATCCATGATTTTCATGCCCAATTTTTCCCTTTATGTATAAATATTGGTTTTGTTATGAAATAAATGTGTGTTTAATAGTGTGGAAATATGAAGTTAGTTAATTAACAATGGATCTTATTCCACTTTGCGACTTATTTTCATGCCTTGTTGTGCTCTATACATGTTAGGTTCTCAAATAGTGATGGAGAAAATAAATACAAAATAATGATGAGATGGAATCCATTAGTTCTATTAATTGGAAGGGGTTTGTTGATGAAAATTTAAATTATGGGTTTCATGGTTAACTATTTTTAATGTTAAATAATTAATTGGATAGGTGATCAGAGAAAGAGATTTGTAATTCCAAAATATTTTATTATCTTTCAAAGTGACTGTTTCATATACTAATTGAGCTAAAAAATTGAGAATCCCATAGGTTGGGCTTTAGTGTTTTTTATCATATATCTATTACATTAATTTTTCCTTTTGATGTCAATGCACACCACACCCTAGTAGAGAACCATTTTTCGAACACACACTTTATCATGGGGGATTTTGTATTTCCTGAACATCTTGGTGGGAGGATGGATGGTTAGACAGCTTCCCATCCATGCCCCCTATTCCATGAAATGATAACACTTGATTTTTTTGGGTAGGTTACAGTTTGTGGGGACTAGGATTGTGTGGGAGAGTTTTGTTTTCTTAATAGTCTTTGGGATGATGTTTATTTTTATTTCTAAAGATATTTCATGATCTGATGTGATATGTAGCCTTTTGTGTGAGGGTGAGTTTTTTTTACAAGGTATTTTAGGATTAGATGATTTGTTCCTTCCTATGTGTTTTTGGTATGTGATGTGATATGTGGCACATGTTTCCATGAGAGATATTTGTTTTCCCATATGTCTTCAGGATGAGATATGTTGTACTTTACAAGGTGATTTCAGGATGTGTTGTGATATATGGCCCAAGTGTGTATGAGCTGGATGGGATGAGATCCATTTACTATGGGAAGGTACTAGAAACTTGGCCAAGGTATGTGTGGGGGGGTTGTGATGTGGTTCCATCAGAAGAACTGGGAGCTCTGGGATGTTTTTATTTTGGGTGTGAGAGCACCTAATCAGTTGAAAGGTGGTGTGAGTTACACTATCATTGATGTCTATATTATATAACATTACATGACATGTGTTATATGGTGAGTGTTACATGGTGAGGTTTGGATGGTTAGTATGTCTCTTTAGGTGCTGTTGGTTTTGCTGTTTTCTCTAGAGTGTACTAATATGACTCTCTCACTGGTGCACAAGAGAGATTTATTTTTTTCTATTGAGTATACAAGTAAGATAACCCTATATATATAAAACTATTTGATGGTTTTTAGGAAGAATAAATGCTCCAAGATGGGAATTAATATCTTGGACTTTTGGAAAATTTTTATTTGGATTCTTTTCATTTCATTTGGTACTTACCCTAGGGTTTTGTTTAATTTGTTAAAATTTTATTTCTTAACATGAATGAGGGATGGATTTGGGAATTATTTTATATATCTTTTGGATTTTTTAAGGATGATAAATCTTATATGTTGATATTATTTTATTTCAAAGGGTAAATGCCTCATATATTGGGAGATCTTTGTATCATTGGTACTAGAAGCCTCCCAAGGGACTACTACAGGTGAGACATGGGGGTAATTTTTTCCATTTCTTTATTACTAGACCAGGTAGGAAATATTTAGAGGGTGGGGTTTTTGATATGGTAGGGAAGTTGGGAGATTATTTGGTTAGGGTTTGGTGAAGCTAAAAGAGTCAATGTGGTGTGAAGAAGTGAGGGAGGTGGTTCTCTTTTATAATTTAGGCGAAGTGGATTTTCAGAATTCCTCAAAATATTTAAATATAATAAGGCAATTATATATCCAATGTATTACCAATTTATAATATATGTAAAAAATATGTCATTATTTAACCTATATTAGCCCACTTGTTATTATTTAACATTTTTTGATTTTCAAATAATTTAACATAACATTAATTAACTAAAATTTAGTTTATGTCAAATTTTATACTATTTAATTAATTTGACTTCAAATTCATCATTCAAAAGTTAGAATTATAATATAGTGATTTAAAAAACTCTAATATATCCTATTGGTCTTTGAAATTCTGTAGACACATAAAAACATCCAATATATAATGAAATTCAAAATTTTATTATCAGTTAAATTAATATTTGGTTAATTAAATAAGGATTATTTTTGCAATGACAGTTATTTTATTGTAGTTATATAATTTATAAAAATTAAAAATGATTTTTTATTGAAAATTTTTTCATTAAAATTACATTAGACATTTTGTTTCAACGATTCATGATTTTTCATTTTTGAAAACATAAAATATTTTGAATAAAATGATTGTGTTATTTTTTTACTATAATTTTTTTAAATAAGATATAATTTATTTTCAATAAAAATAGTCAACTAATTAAATCTAATACAATATTATGGTATTAAGGGTTGAATAACATTCATCCAACAATTTTGTAGACATATTTGGTCCCTTTTGTACCATTATCTATTGTCTTTTACCCTTATAGAACCCTCTAACTCTAACCATGAAAACATGTCATTTAACACTTAATGGGATAATATAGTAACTATAAGAATCCAAAAAACCATAAATTTTGTATGGTTGACACATTAAAAATTTTCCAATTTTTTTTTTGAATTTTAGTTTTTTATGAATTATATTTCATTGAATAAAATATTATTCATTCAAAAAAATCATTAATGTATATATTGACACATTTAAATTTTTGAATTTTTTCAAAATTTAAATACACATATTAATTTAAATATTATACATTTAATACACCCATAATATTTCTAGGATGAATATCTTTTACCTGGATACCATCAATTATATCAAAAAAAAATATTGTAATATTTCTCATATCTTTTATTTGACATTTAAATTAATTAAAAAATTGCATCATTATCAATGAAGAAGCAATTATATTAATTATTTCTTACCTAAAATGTGGAAACATATTTTCCAGATTAATATAATTTTTTTTTTCAAATCAATATTTTTAGTTGAATATATCCTCTAAATATCTATATATAAATAATATAGTACTTATTAAAAATAGTGTTACATATTTCACGTCCCTTAAAATAAAATGATATAAAATGATTAAAGTCATATAAGTGTCTCTAAGAAAAAATAACATCAAACCATAGACGATTTTGGCATATTATAGTTTATCAAAAAAAATATGTCATGTTTTTGCTTGATTTTACTATATAATTTTTACCCATATTTACCATATTTATCTATAACTATAGTTATTAAAATATTACTAAATTAACTATTCATATGCCCAAAAATATAAGAAAATTAATCAAAAAATTTATACCAACTACTTCAAAATATTGAATTTATTTTACAAAATTCAAAACAAAGATGTTATAATAATTATCTTTAATGTAATCTCATTGATGAAATGAGAAGACATGTTTTTTATGTTAAAACCCTAAAATGATTAAAATCAACTAATATCTATATTCATAGTGTATTTGATTCCAATGGCCTAAATTTTATTTAATGAGAAATTATTTAACCAATAATACTAAAACACAATAAAAAGTTTTATTTTAACAATTTAAATAAATTTGATGAAAATGCTATTTTCAATTAAAATGCATTATTTTATCACTATTCATAAAAATATTAAACTTATTATAAATATAAAAAATTTCATCCGATGTAAAATTTTATATAAAAATTTGAAATAATAATATTATTTTTTTCAAATATTGTATATATTAATGTCAAAATTGGATTTAATATTGGTTTTCCCTAAATTGGTGGTAATTCTACCTTTAATGAATTATAGGTTTTTAATGCATATTGTTTTATTCATTATTATAATATTAGTATAAATTATTTTGATGAATTTAATAATATTTGATTAATTATATAATATAAAAATTTAATATTTTGGTTAATATTATTAATTATTTCCTATTAAATGGATCAGTTATAATAATATTATTTAAGAGTATATGGTAATATGTTTAAAACTGGGGTTGTGTGAAGTATAATATATTGAAGAAAATAAATTTCTTTAAAAAAAGACACATCAAAAAATCATGTTTTGTTACATTCTCCTCACCTTTAGAAAATATTATCCTCTCAATTTGAAAATTTATTTAAAAAATAAATGGATTTTACATGAAAATTCATTTATGGGAAACTAATATAAAAATAGTAATATGAAAACATTCCATTAATTATAGGGAAAAATAAATGAAAAGGAAGAAAATAAATTTTGATTTATTATTAGAGAACATTAGTTATAACATGGATATTGAATATAAATATAAATTTCATTTATTTTGGAGGGTGATAGTGAAAATGGTTATCAGAAAGAATATAATCAGAAAACCCTAATTCTGTTATGTGTCAAATAGGTTATTGATATCACTACAAGACAACAATCAATTCAAATTCCAGGTTTGACTGGAAGAAATATTTTTAAAATAATAAATATATCAAATTACCAACATGCACAATTTTCATGAAAATGTATTGAAACTCCCGAATACTGGCTTGGATTGGAATTTCGAGGATACTATTGAGGTTATAATGTGGGGTTTTCCAAATATGAGACATAATCTATAATTAGAAGATCCATTTATTAAAAATTCACTACATGAGAAAATAAATAAAATTAAATAATTAATAGTTATTTTAATTATTTTTGAGGCATCATATGATTTCTAATAAATGTTTATGGTTATAGGATTTCATCAGGGTTGGAAGCATAAACCCTGATGATTCAGAGGACTATGGGAGAGCATTCATGAATAAGGACAACTAATATAGATCAGATCATGTATAGAATCACCAAAAGCATTCAATGATCAAGTCAATGAAATAAATTAAAAACATTTCTTTATGAATGATTGATTCAAATTCATGGAATTATATATTTCCCTGTGATTTTCAACCCATTTATTAGTCAGATGATTTTTTTTTTCATTTCCACAAATAGAATAGATACACACATCGTCAGTAGAATTTAATTGGTATAATTTTTTATTTGTCTTTTGTGATTATTCAACATTGTAAATCCTTTTCATGGAAATTGGATGGAGGTAAAAAAACCATGTACTTCATTCTGGACATTTTTTTTGATTTTGTATTTCTTCCCCTTTCATTTACACATTCATTGTATGTTTTTATTTTTGGTTTATGGTTTGAGAAATACTGATTATTTGGTCATTTCACAACCATTATTCGTTATGAAAAATCAATAACACATGTGTTTTTTACAATCATTGGTTTGATCGAGGTGAGAAAGTAGTGATGGATGATAAAGGAGGACCATAACAGATTTTTCCATTCCTTTCTTCAAGATATTTTATGCATGATGATAGTGGCTCAATGATGTAACTTCTGAGATGATTTGAGTTCAGAACTCAACCAATCAACATTTTGAAGGACCCAATGAACCACAATAAAAAAATTTAAATAAGGGAGGTGGCTCTGGAAACATATATGATTACAAAAAAGAGATCTAGATTGATATGGATATTCCTAAATATGATTCTCAATATTTTAGGATTACACGCACTATAGGTATCCTAGATGCGACACTATGGTTTCGATTGGAGTTGACTATCTCACACTTTGTGACTCAGTCACACTCCATTTGACCCTTTCATGTTGTCTAAATGTGTATTTTTTACATAGTACATACATGAGAAAAAGTACACATCCTATGTCATGCTGTGTACTCAGACACATACAGGGCCATGTGAAATTGGAGATGGTCTCCTATAAACAAGTTGGTAAATGACCAAACAATGATCACAAAAATGAATAGTGGCACACATGCAAGAGTCTAGTGTTCCTTACTTGTTGTGTTATTCTCAAACATGACATGTTTAATGATATTTAAATTTCATTTCAATCTTTAACACATGGGATGTCATGGTAATATCATGACTTTTCATGCACATATTTGTGCACATCACACAGCCACATCAAGATTGTTTGAAGCAATCTATTTCCATTGATAGGACCTGTGTAGGATGACTTTGTTCAATTGGAAATTTAAAATAGAGGTATAATCCAAAAAATCATTCATATAATAGGATTGTGATCCTCTGTTTTTGAAGAGTCTCATATAGAGCGTAGATTTTCCTTTGTGAGACTGAAGTGTTATCATTTATCTACATTGTCTCCTAGAAGGTGTTTGAAGAATTATCATGGTTCCTTATGTAATTATTTGATTCTCCATATATCATGATTTATTGGGGGGGATTATTGTATAATTATAATAAAATCACTTCTCTAGAATGTTTATCCAGATTATATTAATAGTGACCCCTAGTGGTTTAGTGTGTGACCCATAATCTAGTTAACTTGGTCACTGAAGAGCAGGGAATTTTTTTAGTGGGGAAGACCTATACTAATTTATTATGTCTCACTGATAATATCAATTATAATTGAGTTGAATATCATATAAGGATAATATCATCAAGATATATTCTTTTTTTCCTTTTTATTTATGACCACTTAGGGGCATTCTGCCTTTCCTATGTATATCTCTGTGTTACTATTATACATTTATTTTATTATATTTTAATGATTCAAACATACCTTTTAAAATGTTGTATGTGTTTCTGGGGTGTCCTAATAGGTATTGATATACTCAAACTTGTATAGTATTTTCTCACACATGACATATCTTATGCTTATGACAACCAATTTAATAATATCCTAGTTATAAAGGGAGAAGGTAAAGCTTAGGTCTAACTTGTAATAATGAGGTGTTTATAATGATATTTCGTTTTACCTTTTCCTCACCCTTGGAGTACGTTTTACTCTTTATAATTTTTTATTTTCCTTTAATTTTAACCCTTTTTATGCTTCCAATACTTCACTATAAAACTATTTTCTTATATCATTAATTTATGCATATATTGGTTTTAAAGGATTTAAATTTATTCATTATATGGGATTGGAATTGTTTGTGTTTGTAAATATACATTAGACTAATGACTCTAATTTACGGTATATTCCTAATCAAATTTGGTCTTCTTCCTTAGGAGAATTGGATTTCATCTTAGGGTAGTCATGGGTATGACCATGGTAGGTTGGGTCGTGATGTTGTGGTATCATAGTGTATGGATCTACCTGAGGACTGGATTTGGTTTTTTTTCTTGGGAAAAAAGTGTTAAATGATTTTTGTTCATGTTTCATGATAGAGACTCTAATTTTAGTCTATTTTCTGACAATTCCATACAACATGACTTTGTTCATGTACCGTTCAACTTGGTAAATGTAAAAAAATTATAAGAATAAATTGGTGCGTTAATCATATAATATTGTTTTTGTTTCCCATTTACTTCTTTTGTTTTTTTCAGTAGATATACTCTTTGACTATGGTACATATTTTTTATTTTAGGATGCCTCTATGTAGTTACCCCTCTAGGATTCCACTACATGATCAAATGGATGATTCACCTAATGATGAGGTTTGAGTACATGTGAATGTTTAGGAGATATAAACTCTAGGTGTTTTACATATTATATAAATACAAATTTATCAACATATAAATATGGATGTACCAATATAAGATGTATGCAATTTCATTGCATTAAAAGAGTTTTTTATGTATCAATATGTTTTGGTATGAACTAGGACCCCTTGTGGGTGAGGAATATCTTGAGTCAGACACTCATGTTTTCTCCCTTGTGAGTAAATATGTCTAAAAGATGACTATCCTCAGGGAATTTCTTCTTGAGGGATCTACTAGTACTTAGTGGAGTTTAGTGACACTATCACACAACAATAAATCTATATCTTGGACAAATTTTGTGCATATCTTAATGGTAGAGTTAAATCCTTCCACATTATAATTGGCTCACATTCAAGAGAATCTCCATTTTTCAGCATCACAGTTTGACCATGTAATTGTACTTAGAATGGGTTAGTAGTCTCTTACAAATACTCCTGGAATATGTTGTTTGATATTTTCATATATTTATTACTACTAATATGGGTTTACATATAGAAATTAGGGATTATGTGGTTTACCATTAAATATTATCATATGAAAGGGTGCTTTAGGGATCTACTACAAATGGGATCCTTTTGGAATATCAATAATCGACATGGAGATCATGTAGTGCAAACCTAGTAGTTGAGACCATGACATTAGACATGAAACAAAAGATACACGAAAATAATAATTTAAAGTGATTCAGAAAGTTATCTCATGAAACATGTTTAAAAGTGTAGTTCTCTTAGGACTGATAGTATTATCTAAGGGAGAGGAAATGTTACTACTATAATGATCAAAGATATCTGGCTCAGTATTATACAACCCATAATACTGTTGATAATGATACAGTAAAGTGTGTACTAAGGTAAAAAATAGGTAGGATCCTATTGGTCCATAGAGAACCGTACAAGTAAAATGTTTTAAAAGGGATGGATGAGGTGGTAAGTGGTTCAACCATTTACAAAAACCACCAATAGGTGGTCCTCACTGGACTCAAGGAGTTGTTGGATAGATACAAGGAAAATTACAGACTATGGAATCCTAGGACCCCGATGTAATAGGGAAGATATTATGTACAATCTGTGTCTTTTCTAATTTATCTATACTATTTATTGACATAGGTTGGATTAATTACATGTATTCCACTTATCTAGTTAAAGGCATAGAGACTATAGTTTATACTATAATTGGACACTTGAGTATGGATATATCGAAAGGCAATGAATCTGTGATTACACAATTTTAATGATAGTGTAATTTGATTCTTGGTCATGGGAGTTCGGTATATGGTCTCATTTTAGTAGTAATGAGTCCTTACTTTAATATTATAGTTATTTAATAGCTATAAATAGTTCATGCATATATTAGTTATTTTTATAGGGGGATTTGGTTTTTCCACAGTGAAAAATGAGGTTTTCCTTTTCCGGTGAAAGGGAATCATTTTCAGAATAAGATGAGAACAAGTATAGGATATAGATGTTGAATACTCACCTATACGACAGAATTACACATGGAGCAGTGGATAAATTGGGATATCAGTTTCCTATGGTGATGGCAAAGTATGAGGATGACATTATTGAAGAATTACAGTGATTAACTCCATGTTGAGAGCTATAATTTAATCTTATTTAATTATGGGATGGAGCTGATATCTACCCCATCATATAATATAGATCCTATGGATATTTTAGACATGAGATTGAAGTCGATGTACTAGAAGGATAAGGGATTTATGACACCTAAAATTCCCTATGGGAAACCATCTCCAAGAAGGGTGATTGTAGATTGGGGTTCTGTGTGGATTACTAGATCAAGAATCAAGTGACCATAATGAATAAGTATCCACTACAGAGGATCAAAGAACAAATTTATTAGTTTATAGGTATGTAATTTTTCTCATAGATTGATAATTGATAAGGCTATCACCAAATGATAGTATAAGATGAAGAGATGTCGAAGATGGAATTATGATTTCTCTAGGGTCAATATATGTACATGAAGATACCATTTGGCCCGATGAATGACCAATTCATGTTCAAGGATACCACGATCTAGATTTTTTTCCATTCATAGACTGGTCTGTGGTGGTCTTCATCGACATCATCCATGAGTATTTGGTGCTTTATGAGAAGAAAACGAGACACATAAGGATAATATTAGACACAATCCGAGGGAAAAAAATTATTGGTATGTATATAATTTTTAGGATTGAATTTTTGATGTCAAATTTTTTTCCATGTCATATCATAGGCTGTAGTATAATTTACTCCAGCATAATATGAGGAAATGCTTAAATGGGAGCCACCAAAGAGTGTTAACATGGTGTATAAATTACATGGGTTGTAAAAGTATTATATCTGGGGTGTTCCTGATTTCTCTATAGTGGTTGAAATAATGAAATCCTTGACCCATAAAGGGTATCTGTTTCTATAGATTGAAAGTTTTAGATATGTTCAAAGGATTTCAAGAATGGGTTGAAATGATCTACCATAATGGGATTTCTAGAGGATGGTGTTGAGTACAATGTGTTCTATGATTCCTATAAAACCGAACACAGTTATGTTATTATGGATATGAAGGTGGTTATTACATATGTTTCACATAAGTTGTGACCACATGTGAATAATTATTTGATTCACAATCTTGAGATAACAGTAGATGTTTTCCCATGAAATATGTGGAGACAAAACAAAATGGAATGGTGGTTTATTATTTACTATGGCCATAAGAGTGTCACGTATATCATATCATATAACGATATTATAGTCAAAAGGTGGTGGATTCCAAAAAGAATGTGGATTTATGATTTAATATAATCATGGGATGGGGAACATGGAGGTAGATGATCTCAATGGGAGATCATGTTCCCTATTTATAGATGAGGTGATAGAGTAGTTCTCCAAGTTTCATTTTTCCTTTCTTGGAAAGTATAAGGCTTCATATCTACAAGTGGTTGTTTTTAACCCGACACTATTAAATCATTTTTCGGATGCCCAACATAGAGATACATACTCTGGTACATTAAATATTCATATATCCATTAGACATGCTCGTGATTGATATTTTTAAGGGGATCACACTGACCTATTTGAAGTATATAAGATTTTACATTTGAACTTTTGAGTGTAGGTGATGAATGGGAATTAAAAAACCCAATTGGTGGTATATATAGGTGTTGAAATTATGTAACAGGACATCCTATGTCATTTTAAGGTTCCACGAATGATGAGGGGATTAATATATTTGGTTTCTTGATGCCTCACTTATCAGCATCGGATGACTAAAATCGGAGATCCAGCTAGATAATCTCATCCCCATGAGGTGCCAAAATAGAATTGTGATTGAACATCCAAAGACATACCTATGGGGATACCAAGTACATATAAGAGAAAAATTACCATCTGGGTTATCATAGACCATATAACCAAGTTTTCCAACTTCCTCGATATTATAGAAAAATGTTCAGTTGCAAACTTGGGATGCCTCTACATGAAGGAGATAGTTAGACTCCATAATTGAAATCCACAATAATATTGTAATGGTATTATAATTCACTTTTTGATTATGTATAGGATTAAATTTGTCCTTTGGCACTCAGTTACACTTGAGCGTAGCTTCTCACCCACAAATTAATGACCAGACAGAGCAGAAAATCCTTATCTTAGAGGACATTCTACTGGATTTCATGATAGACATTGGAACTAGATGGGGGGATCACCTACCCTTTGTATAGTTTTTATAAAATATGTAATTCCATTACACAATTAGTATGTCACAATTTTATGATTTTTATTGGTGAACCAATAGGTCAAAACTATATTGGACTCATCTGGAAAAGTAAACACACATGGGCCCAGATTTGTAGTGATAATCTATAAAGAAATTTATGATTATATAAGAATAGATAAGGGATAAACATAGCCATAATATGTCTTCTATATAATGATTAATGCGATCAACAGATTACATGGAGGAAAAATTGGTTTCCTTGATGTTCTCACCATGATAAGGATTTTAGTGATTTGACCATGAAGACAACTTATCTATAATATAAATAGGTACCTTTCAATACTAAATAGTGTTTGTGAGGTAAAATAACACTTAGATCTACTGTCACAATTGGAATTGGTAGATGATGTCTTCTAAATCACGTAGATGAGGATGTATGTGTAGGACCTGTCACATGCTATCGACTAGGGTGAGTTGGATATCGAGGATTGATCTACCTTGGAATTGCACCAAATATAGAACAATTATCATAAATAGAGGATCCTTCATAGGAGATAAATTCTCCTTGAGATAGTATAGTGGAACCATCAAGAACATTAGATGTTCACATGGGAGTGGGAAACAAAGATTCAAGCCCAATACACTCATATTTTTAGATGGGTGTACAACTATTTGGGATGAAAATCTCCTAGGATTAGAGAATGTGATGAATCAATTTTAATTTTTATTTGTTTGATTATAATTTGTATTATTTGGAAGACCATATTTTGAGAAAACATATGATTCCATGGCCTAAGGTTCCCATAATAAAAGATAGAAATATATTAATTAAAGAGTTCATAGTTTTCTAAAAAAACTGCAACAACATTTGAATGGAATGTGGGGGGGGGGAGATCAAAAACAAGATGACACCATTGGGTTCATAAATTAGGTTTACTCTAAGCATGACATAATCCTTTAAAGAATGTAATATTTTTGAAAAAATTATTCGAGTGAATAAATAAAATAAATAAATAAAATATTTTATTTATTATATTATTTTTTTATGTATAAATGGGTTTCTACTATAAGTGTGTGATTATTGTATTTCTTCAAAGATGAACACTGAATCCATAAGAGATTAAAATGACCATTGGATATATTTTTTTGCTGAAAAATGATTGTTCAAGATTAGATTAAGTATTGATTCCCTAATAGAGTTGGAGGATCTCATCATTGATGGAAACATAGAACAATTATTTTTCAATGATCGATGAAAAAAACATGTAGGATGTATTGCCATGGGATTTTGATACCATCACATAATACAAGATCAAAATGAATAAATTCAACATTTATACATCATACACTCATCGTTCGTGGATGAAATAATATTATTGAAATAATATTTAAAAATATTATATATTTTCTTGTATTTTATAACAAGACAGGATAACACATGGATATACCTAATATTGGGTTGGTCTATATATCCATGTAATGAAATAAACATAGTGTTAAATGAAGATAATAAGAAATGATAGAAAATTGGAATATTAATGGGAAAACGGATGAGTATCGGAAACATGGATAATGTGGTATGATATGAAATTAAACATAAATGAGACTTGCAAATGACAAAAAAAAATAAAAAATTATTTGAAAAATAAGTCAAGTCTTACTTCCAATCCTTCATGGTGGAAGAAGTCCTAGAAAATAGTCATGTTCACTCCTAATCGGAACATGGGGTCTCCAGAGAATAACCATTAACAAATGTATTGGATTGATATTTTATATTGGGTGAACCCATCAGATAAATTTCATTATAATTTTTAATATTTCCACACATATCATACATTATGGATTAACTCATTGTAATATCATTGTTCTTAATTTACAGAACATGTTTTATTTCTTTTTTCCATTGAGTTGTTTTTAAGAAAATATTGGAAAACATGGAAAGTGCAAGAAGAAAACTATTAAAATCCATGTACTCCCAAGTACACATCATGTATTATTTTCATGTGTGTAGGGTATACATGGCATGTGGGGTTTCAGAGAGAAGAAGAAAAAATATGAACTACACACTGAGTTCTTCTTAGTGCACGCCTTTTAGTCATGTCGGAAAGACCTCAAATGTATATTAAAAAAACTCGATCATCTTTGGAACTATAAAATAACCCTCATGGATTGTAGTCCCATGAAATAACTATTTATTTTTTAATTTTTTCATAAAATGGGTAGTACAACAGTTTTTCATTAGTTGACAGAACGTCCTCACCCGAGTTCACAAACTAGATAGTCGGGACTCATTTCTACTCCTGATTTTTATTCTGAAGTAGAATTCGAATATCATCAGTTCCATTGGAACCCCACTAGTTGGATATTGATTCCTCTTGAGTTGTACTTTGATATTTTTTTCTCAACCTTGTTATATAGTTTTTATATTTTATTCTCATTGGGTAGATATACCAACTTTGAGGCCAAATTAGATATTGTTAGTGGATGAGGATTATCGTTAGAGTATGTGGTAGGTGGTGCATAACGTGTATTGTTTTTTTCATGTTTCTCAGTGGTGTTTCCTTTGTTGATTGTTCATATATTTTTGGAAAGGACTCATTATAATTATGGTTCTATATTGAGATAATTGTTAGAACTGTGGGATACCATTGGGCATGGCCCATACCTGAATTTCATGAGCGTGTCCAGGCATGAGGTTGTTGAACATTTGGATATTTTGGTCAGGTGTTCCAAAATGGTTATAATAGTTTGACCTTATCTTTAATTTTTTATATTTTAATTTCTTTATATTTATTATTCTTGTAAGAGGCATTTATGACCTCAATGCCGCTATATGATGGTTAGTTGTTAGTGAAACACAACATTTTAAATTGAAATAACTTTTTACAAATGTTTTAATGTGATTATATATATATATTTAACCCTTGGGAATACATATGTTGATGCTATAGATATTTTTACAGGGCTAGGATGAAGTTATATGTCATGGACATTAGGATTGGGTGATATGGATCACATGTTGATTGAGGCCTGCATTTTCTTGGGTATTTTTGACCTTGAGATTGGGAATCATAGACATCAGTTTTAGGTAGTGTGATTGTAATGTTGGGCATGTCCCAGGATAGATGGATGGAATGAACATCAGATTAGGTTGACATGGACATAGGGGCACGAATGTTCATAGATGGTGTGGATTGGGAAATTTATTTTGGTTATTTCTGCTCAATCGTGATATCCCAATGTCACCTGTGTCTTGTGCACATATTTTGAATCCTTTATGATGTTGTTTTGAGCACTCGTGTCAATAATGGACCCCAATAATAGTAGATTATGTACTATTGGGTTGTGGGTTCTTCCCATAGGAAGACACATCGATGGATATGAGCCTTTTCATGGTGGCAATGATGATACCAGGTTGGTGGTTGACTCTCGCCATGATTGAGGGAAAACATTTTTATTTATATAGTTATTCAGTTTAGGGTAGAAATTAAAGATTCTCTAGGTATTATTTTATGGAAGACCTTGATGTTTCTCCATTTATTTTTTGAGTACATGCATCTTTGTTCCTCTGTTTGTCGGTCCATGGGCCAATGTTAGCATCCGAGAAGGGGTATGTGTTACTAAGGTATTTTTTTTTGTGAGTTTATTAAAGATGTAGGTACTTGAGACACATGGTGTCAAGAGGAAAATGGTGCCAGGTTATGTATTTGAGGTGGAACCTAAGGGTTCATAAAGAATTTTTGACTCGGTTCATAACTTTTTCGAGGATTCAAGTACTCTATTTGGTTATGATATTCCTGCATTGGCCTATGTAGGTAACTCTCCTTGGTGGATGTTGATCACTATTATATATTGTAATAATGTTGAATTGCATGGTATACCTTACATATAGATTCATTTTATCTTAAGAACATATAATATGTATGAAGCATTGGTTGGTATCAAACTATGATTCTTATGACACCCTATAGGGTCCCTTTATGACGCGTATAGAAATTATAGATTTAAATACATCTAAATGTTCTGCTTCAAGATCTAGGTAGTAGTGTTGTTTGGCATGGACATTGGTATGAATAATGAAATTATTCCAATAAAAAGTGTTACATAGTTTTAGTTTTTATTCATGTATCAACATTAATAATATTATTATGTATATCCAGTGGATATCCATGGGAACCATTTTATATATTGACATGTATGACCTACCATGGATGCATGAATTATTTGTTTAGTGCTAGTTAAAAGTTTTGTTTTGTATGAGGTTCTGTTCACTCTCCACTGTAGTTGTTTCTATGTTTCCTCAACTATGTATTGATATTGAATATAATTCTTTTTTGTGGGTATAGTTTGAGTCTAATTAGTCATTTTTCCACTATATTTTTTTTCTATTAAACATCAACAGATACCTTTATCATCATTCAACATTGTATAGATTCCCATTATACCAATTAACACCATCACTTATTGTTGTATGTTTTTAGAATTCAGAGATGTGGGCATATGGTGTTTGAAACCCAGCCCATCTAGCGCTGTTCGGGTGGTTGTTCTCATCTGGATGTTACAAAGTGGCATCAGATGAGGATTTTCTTGACTGGTATTTAGTAGACGTGAACATTTGGATACTAATGAGATTGAGACTGCCTTTATTTTTCCGTTTTTTAATATTTTGGATTTTGTAGATTGGAGATAGGTTTTAATTAGAACATGGTTTATTTATTGTTCTTGGGTTTCTATAGACCTAGGTATGAGGGATGGACCATGTTTCCTTGGGTGAGGATTATTTTCTCTTCCACATATTATAGTTTATATGGTTTCCACCTTGGTGTATCTCTTGGTTTTTGATGTTATTGGTTGTGATATGTGTCCTTTGACCTGGTGTGGTATGGGAAAAATTAGTCCTTGTCCTGGTATTCCAATGCATGGTTTCATGGATTTTGATATGATTTTTTAGGGTATTAAAATTTCATATAGGCATGTATGGTCTATGAAGGGATAATTCATTGTGAATAATATAAAACACTACGATGTGATATAATATCTGGATTTTATGAAATTTTATCTTTCATGTCATATATAATGGTAGAATTTCACATGGAATGGGATTTGGAACTAGCTCTAATATGAGAAAACATGTACTATAGTTGAGGTGATATTGATAACTAGTATTGGGAGACTCAGTCAGTGGTTTGAGGAAATTATGTTTTTCAGTATGTGCCTAGCCTAGTGAGTTTGTGATAACTAGCACTATTGAGGGCGAATCAGGATGCCATGAGGCCATGATTCCATGGGAAAGGTTGCGGTGGGAGAGTGTAATGTTATATTTCAAGAGCATCCTTTTACTTCTTGCAAATATGCATTAATATATTGTAAAATATATATATATGTGGTGTTTTTTCATTTGTGGTATTAAGAGGGTTCTTCTTATAAGGCTCAATGGGGTGTTAGAAAGGTGATGATACAATGTTGTATGAGCATGATCAGGTACATGATGAGGGGTAGGATTAGGTATAGGATCTAGCACAGGCAGGGATACATGACGGACATGTCTCACATGGGCCTGGTGCTGGCCTCAAGTGATGGTCTTGATGGATGGAAATGGGGTCTGGATTCATTCTAGTAGATTGATCAGGCCAAGGACCCAGCAAGACAACCTTGTGGAAGTTCATCTGGGGATTTATTTCAGTGTGGGTAGCTATGGAATGTCTAGATTCAGTGTGATAGGCCACCAAATGAGTGTCATGCATTGGTAAATGTTGTTCATATTGAGAGGTTCTACAACCATACTTCCTAGATATATGGTAGTCAGGGACAATGGAACATAGTGTCATCTAGTGTCAGAACATGATCAATACTATTTGAGTAAAGACAAGGTGCAGTTGCATTCTGACAACACAGAATATACACTAACACCCACTAGAGGGGTCAGTGACCAGTGAGTGGTGCAATACCATATGGAGGACATGCTTCAGGTTTCTCTATGTCCAGCCAGGTGCATGCCGTGGAGCTTCCAAGGACTGAGTAGGATGGTGAGCCCAAAAAATTCATAGGTGCATCACGAGTGTGGCATTGATTTTCTATTTTCATTTGGCATGGCCTATTGAGGAATGTATGTTAGGTGTGCATGAGGTGCAGAAGATATATGTGATCTAACTAGAAGTCGGTCAGTGGAATTGGAATATTCTAGGGTGCATGAGATATATATATATATATATATATGTGCGTGTGTGGTGTTATTCTCCCAAATAATCAAGGATATGGGTTACATGAGGTTCAATGAGCTTCAAGTCATTGATGATGTAGTTTACATGAGGTGTAGGGAACCTAATTTTATTTTTATAATCCATGGGATACATGAACTCATTATGGTGGACACTGATGAACTGCAGAAAATGATACGGGGTCAGAATAAATATTGGATCACCAGAATTGTTTTTGGTGCGATGATGCATCATGGGGGGACAATGAGTCCTGGAAATAGGACAATGGTCCATTCATGATTTGATTTTTTGAAATAAGGTTTTCTGGGATTGTTCGTCACCACACATGGAAGGGAATTTCAGGGATGAATTTCTTTAAGGTTGATGTTTGTAAGAACCCAGTTCTTAATTTATAGTACGAGTTTCTTTTTTATTTTTTCTATGAGTAGTTTTTGAAAAATTAGTGCACCACAGGGCATGTGATGGAAGAAAAAAAATTACAATTCATGTACTCCTAGGTAAATGTCGTGTAGTGTGGCCATGTGTGAAGGGTATATATAGTGTGTGGGAATGTCAGTGAGAATGATTTTAAAAACAAGTACATGCTATGATATTCCAAATACACACTATGTAGTCATTTTGGCAAGACCTGGAATGTAAGTCAGTGAAACTCAAGAGTCTTTGGAATGATAAACGAAACTTCACGGCATGTAGTACCAAGTACACATAGTGTATTTGGAAATTTTATTTTCATAAAATGGGTATAATATTAATTTGGAATTACTGGATAGAACCTCCTCACCTAGGTTTTAAATCTAATCGGCTAAGACTCCTTTCTACTCCCAATTCTTCATCCAATGTTGAATGCAAACATCATCAGATCCATTTTAACCCCCTTTTAATAACATGATTTATCTTGATCTGTTCTTCAATATTTCAATTCATGACTAGGTTATTTGATTTTAAGTATTTATAATCATTGGGTAGATATACATTGTTCTAGAATTAATTCAAGGAAGGTACTGGAAAAGGGTATTATCATAATGGTATGATGTAGTTGGTGCATAGCTTGTTTTGTGTTTTTTAGACTTTGGGTCACATGGCCTTGGGTTAATTTTTTTTATTTTTAGTGATACCCCATTATAATTGTTTTTACATATTGAATTCAATATTATACACATGGTATTACAATGATAATTCCTTATACCTGAATTTCTGGAGAGAAGTCATGTGAGACATTGTTTCTCATTTGGTTATTTTGGTCAAGGGTGCAAAAATGGTTATAATAGATTTCCATATTTTAAATTGGAATGTTTAAATTGATTAATATTAATTAATATTGTTAGAGGCATTCAATAACTTAGTGACTCTATGTGAGGGCTAGTTGTTTGTGTAACTGAATTGTTCAAATTGAATTACCTTTTTTTACAAGTGTTTTAATGTGATTATATATTTGTAATGGTTGGTATTACATATGATAATGCTCTTGATTTTTTGATGGTATTTTCCCTATGATGGATGTCATGGACATTGATTTTAGGAGATATTGATCACATGGTGGATGAGTACTAGATTTGTTAGGGGTTTTTTTACCATGGGATTGGGTTTCATGAAGGTTAGTATGAGATATTTTGACTGTCATGTTGGGCATGGCCCAAAAATGATTGGATTTCATGGACATCATATTTGGGGGAAATGGTCATAGGGAAATGTGTTTTCAAATATGGAGTGGTCTGTTTTCATCATATTGGTGATTTTATCTCACATGTGATGACCAAAATACTCTTGATTCATGTGCACACAAGTAGACTATATGATTAGGTGGTTTTGAACATTATTGTGGGTAGAGGACCACAATAGTTTTTGTTTAGATACTACTAGGAAGGGGGTTCTTGTTGTAGAAATACATGTGGTAGGTGGGGAGCCGTTGAAAGGTAGTGATGAGGCTACTAGGTTGGGGGATAAGCCTCACCATTATTGAGATAAGACATAAATGTTTATCTGATTATTCAATTGAGTGTAGAAATCATTGTTTCATTTTTTATTACCTTAGGGAAGAAATAATTGTTCATCAGGTTATTATTTGAGGACAAGCAATGTTGTTCTTCCAGTTTTAATGCTATGGGCCGACATGAGCTTCTGAGAAGGGGTCTGTGGGATCGATATACTTTTTTTGGGAATGCCATTGGGACGTCTGTTCTTGAGATATGATGTTTTAGGAGGCACATGGTTCCATGTTACATATTGGCGGTGGGACCTAAGTGTTCACTTAAACATTTAGGTTTAAAATGTTCCATGGACTTGGGGCTAAGGTCTCTCTTAACTACTGATATTCCGGTGTTGTCCAAAGAAGGTGACACTACCTTATGGATATTATGAAATGGTTGAGATTGTGTTTATTATAGAATCTTATGTTTTACCTTAAATAGAGATTGGCGTCTATATAAACAAATATATACAAGGTACAAACCATTGGGTGATATCTAAGTGAGATTCATCTCACATCCTACATGGGCCATTAAGGATGTATGTAGAATTATGGGTTTTATGTATAGGTTAAGGATTAGATTCTTGAGATGGGTAGTAGTGATATAGGGTATAAAGGTTATCATGGACTATAATTTAATTAATATTTATAGTTTTACTTCCATTTAATTTTTATTAAAGTATCAAAATGTTTATTAATATTATGTATCTAAAATGGTTAGCCATGGGCACCCTTTGTGTACTGACATGTATGAACTTATATAGATGCATTGCTTGTTTAATTAGAGGTATATACATTCGATTTTAACCGTTCTGTTCTATTTACATTCCACTATAACTATTTAGATATTACTTCTTCTATTAATTGACATTGAATATATTTTATCTCTAAATGTCTTGTTCTAGTCTATTGAATCATTTATTTTCAAAATTATTTTATGATATTATTCTTGGTAGGAAACCTTAATATTACTACTAGAGGGTAAAGTATCCCCAATATACAAGTTTACACACTCATTGCATGTCTTTGGCCTTTGGCGTTCGGGGAGGTTCTCCTAAGGTCAGTGACACGCGACTAATTTGACACTATTTAGGTTATTTTTCGGATCAAGATGTTACCCTCATTAGAATATTTTATTATCAGATAATGTAGTGCGGAATAATTATATATAATCCCCATGTCAAGGATATGTAACACTATAATGGTGAAATCATTTTTTGAGAACTGTAATTGTTATTACATACACAATTGTATTTTTAGGAATAAATGTGGTGAAATTTCAGCACCTTAATGACATCACATTAAAATTAATAGAATGGGTTGATCAGAAGGAAATGGTTCTCTCCTAATTTTTTAAATAAAATGATATTTAATAATGAAATTTTGGGAAATATCAAAACATTAGGAACAAAATATATATGGAATATTATAATAAAGAAATATGAATAAAAAAGACAATGTGAAGATCCCTTACAAGAGTTTGTCACACCAAATTCATATGAAGAGATTCTCGGAATCTTGGGGGTTCATTAGGATGACTCTAGTGTGGATAGGGAAGAGTAATAAATATATTAATAATCATTTAGTGGTGGTAAATGTGATATTTGGAGGTTTTTTATGGGAAGTTATTGGGGAATAGGTTTTTGTAATCCATGTATTATAATAACAAAAACAAAAAAATAATCCCACTGTTAATGACCATTATTTTTTAAAAATGACATTGGATTAAATTATTTAATAAATAAATGTTCTTGAAATTTTAAAATACTACCATTGATGAATTGTAATTGAGTCTTACACATCATGAAATGATATTAAAATCATAAAATATATTAATGGTTTATGAGGATTACTAGAGGATTTATAAAATTAATAAAATAATAATAAAAAAAATTTATTAATGGGAAAAAAAATATTTGGATATGGAATATTTTTATATTATTTATTAAATCTATTTTAGGTTATTATGGTGTCATAATACATAGATTATATTTATATGATATTTAATGGATTTTTCAAATATTGGACTATCACAAAAAATATTGAATATTTCATTGTTGGATATTTCTTTCACTCTCATTTCAAAAATGGAATTCATTTTATCTAAATATATTTCTAAATAGTTGAATTTTTACATTTAAAATAAGAATCAATTTTAATTGGAAAATACTGGGGGTTTATACAATAACAGATTTAAATCGCTTAAAAAAGTACATGGGGATTCATAAAATATATATGATCATTTGAATTTTAAAAAATACTTAATAATAATATTAAATTATTATTTATTTCAGTAATAAAATAATTCATCAAAAATAGATGTGCTAAGAAAATTTTAATACTAATTACAAATAATATTAGTGATTTATTTAAAAAAATCAAAGTCATTTATTTGGTAACAATAAGATGAAAATATGAACATTATTCATTTGAAATATAAAATATAGAAATTCATATATTTATTATTATGATGTTTATACCTATAATACACTAAAAATTTACAAAAGAATAATGAAAGAGACATTGGGACTTTCATGGGGTGGTTCAGTGAACATCCTTAAGGAGATGATATTGAACATATTTACCGTCATCAATAAATGGGTTTTATAATTCGTATGCTGTAGTATATCATCATTTGATTGGTCAAGGGAAAATACTAGTGATGTTTTCTCCCATAAAATCCATGATAAATGTGATTCATAGGGTATGAACCTACTAGTTGAGGGAATCACAACCTTTATAGGTTTCAATTGGATGTTATAAAACAATATATTTATACCAATCATGTGATCATAATTCAAAAACAATATTATCAACACTAAATATTATTAATAGTCTTTTAAATATATTATGATACAATAAGAAAAATAAGTTTTTGTCTATTCAATATCCATTTTACCAAATAAGACAATTAATCATATGGGTATTTATATTTATAAAATTATGTCCCATAAAATCATCTGCACTTCAGAAATTTATCCTTATAAATTTTCATTTCTCAAAATAAAATAGATGAAAATAACTCAGTTCCATCCCCTCCTATATCTTTCACATCACCTATTCACATATCTATTTTATTCACAAAAATTGGACAATGTCTATTATCTAATTTGTTATAAAATTGTTTTTACAATCCATGATTTTCACTTATTGTTTATCATATGAATGCTAATTCCCTAGTGGTAGCACCATTATTTTTTTACATGGTAGGGGTTTGTCATGTAATTCCAAAATAGGGATTCACGTAATACATCATATACATGTTATTGGTTTAGTGTGACTGATATTCAATAGGCCACCACTACAATTTGATCTAGGATCTCAAATGTGATGATGTACCATGGAATAAATTTACCCTTCTCCCAAAATCTCACCACCTTCATTAATGGGGATATTTGGAGGATTATTATATCTAAAATATCAAAATCTAGGCCTTGTCAAATAATATCATCATAATTCATCTTTAAACTCTGAGAAACCTTGACATGACACTAATTGAACACAAAAGTTTCCACTCGTTCGTCCTCCTTTTAAGGACCTTTCATTTTTCATTCCCCAACATCATCGCACTATGATGGAGTTTGGAACCACCTAAAATAAATTCATTCATAATAATATTCCTTGAATTTTTATTGGAATTTATTTTAAACTCGACTAGAGGAAAATTTTTGTTCTTTCCCCTTATAAATTAATTTGTGCTTGATCTCAACATCTCCTCAATTTTCATGATAATCTACTAAAATTGGAAATCAGTTTGGGGGAGATAAGAGGTTATGTTATTAAACTAATTATTTAAATAATGTTAGAAACTCTTCAAGAACATTGAGGAAACTATGAGAACTCAGTCGAATACATTCAATAATTTTGTTCTGTGTAACCACAACTTTTCACTTATCTATAACATTACAAATTGTTATTATGATATTTCTTATAGAATCACAATGAATTGTGTATTATTTATAAGATTGCCTATTATGATCCATCTAAAATTATTTCCTCATGATGTCATTTTAAGATTAGTGGAAAATTCAATGGTGATTTTCCCATTTCCATAAAGGTATGGGTAATTACTACATCATCCTCGAGGATTTTTTCCATTCTTATTTCACTTGATCACATTAATGTCATCATCAAGTATATTCCGCTCTATTAATCTTCATATTTTCCGCATATTAGTGCTCATGGAGATCAACATACATCATTGTGATTTTGTGATTGATGGAGAATGTGGAAATATGACATTAATCCTACAATTACTTATTTATATTATTATTCAATGGTACCAATATTAGTGACCAAACTATTAAAATTCTATATTTATTTACATAAAACACTGAGGATTTCTATTTTCATAAATATTATAATTTCTATTAAATTCCAACATAAAATCTTGGAAAATAATATAAAATCATAATAAGGGAAAGATGAACAATCATTAGTTAAAGGAATAATGATGTTTGTTCTATTATGTTACCAATTTACAACCAATTCAAATGTAAGCATATTAGATCCATCTGAATTCTCATCAGGGTCAAAATTTCATGATCCTTTATACTTAGAGAACCCACCACATTATTCACATTAACTACATGGTATTTGGTTGAGTAATCAAATTCCAAAATAAAATTCAACCATCTTTGATTGGGTATGTTCATATCAATCCATGAGAATATATAATTACAGTTTTTGTGATCTTTATATATTTAACACTTCTCCCAAATGATATAATGTTGACATATTTTTGATGAAAATATCATATAAACAATCTATAAATCATGTTATGTGTTGTTCTATTTATGTATATTCAACTACCTTGAAATATAGGCTATGACATTGTCATTCTACATTAACACATATTAAAATCCGATCTTCTAAGCATCACTGAATACCATGACATGTTCTCCCCTTATGGGTATTGTGAATATAGGTGTAGGGAAAATAACCCATTTAAAATCTTATAATCACTATAATCATTCATCATTTAAAAAATCATGACCCCCTTCCAAGTCAATTTGGAATGGGGGTCGAAAATAATGGGACATTTTGTAAAAATCAACGATAGTACCCAACTAGTCCAATGGAACTAGGAATTTCTTTCATAGATGTTGGCCTCAAGCATCCATTATTTTCTTCTATAAATAAAGAGTGTACAGATATTCCATTGATAATGATAATATTTCCATTTAAAGAGACATCCTTCATCTAGAACACATAGTTACCGTAGTTGGAATAAATCATCTCCTTATATGAGGTATTTAGAGTTGTTCTATGATTATCCTAATGAACCTCCATTATATTAGTGTATATGGGAATATAACCTATACATAATACCTAAAATTTTCCAATGTAATCCATATATTCCATATTCATCATGTACTTTATCATTTCTGGATCATTTTTAAGTCTGAATGTAATTACTATAACATCATATTTCTAAAACCATATACAAAAATCCATCTTAGTCGTATCCCTTTATTCAACAAAACATGGTAATATCCCAAAAACAAATCCACCTCATAGAAGTACTGTGATCCATATTTCTAATCCAAAAAACCATTTATCCATGGAAGATGATACTTATTCTTTATCATGAACTTTTTGAGCTCATTATAATCAATTCAATGACACATTATCAAATTATTATTCATGACGAAGAGGATTGGTGGACCTCATGGTGATGCACATTAAGATGTGAACTCTTTTCTAATATTCCCATATAGTTGTTTCTTCGTATCCTCATGTTACAAAATGAAATTTTTTATGGAGTCTTTCATAAGGGTGAAACATAAGGTAATATCTCGATTAAAAATTAAACTTCTCATATTGGTGGCACACTAGATGATTCATCAGGAAACACATTAGTGGGATCCATCATAATGGCCATGTATTCAATGATGTCTACTCCCATAAACTCAATCATTCTAGTTAGGAAATATTTCTAAATTATAAATAATATACATGGATGAGATGTTGGTTCTAAAGAAGAATCACCCTCCTCCTTGAACATGTATTGAATCAGGGGGTAATTCTAGTTACAATGATTGAATTTTTTATCACAAAAATTTATGTAGGGTCTATATATGGAAATAAAATACATGCCAAGAATTTAATCAAATTCCAAAAAAATTATTATCAACTGATTAATTGAGAATATTAACCCACAAATTTTTATAATGGTTGATTTATATACTAATGATGTATTAATTTCCCCATTATATGTTCTCACTGACATCTTAAAACCCAATTTTGTGGTGTTTTAATAGTTCTACTAATCATTCGTGATATGAATGAATTCATTGAAAAATAAAAAACGTCATTTTTTATATTATTGAATGAATCACTACAGTAATATTCCCCCCCTTTTTTTGGTATCATCTAAATGGTTATTATAGAAAAAGATGACCAGTTAGTGCATTGTTTGTAATGTGCATGTGTTCATCTCAGTTGATGAAAGGAACAATTCACTGAGTATTGAATGATGCATTATATTACATCATCACAATAGTGGGGTTCTATTATCAGTAATTGGTAATAGGGATCCCTTATTAAACAATCAAAATAAATTTCTCATTCCTCTTAGGAAACATCCATGGTTCCTCTTTCTGCACCTTTGACAAATGGTCTTCTGAAATTTTGTAGAACCATTAGATTTCTCAATTAGACAAAAAAAATAAAACACTAATGTAGACTTCTTATCCACATTATACCAATGGGATTCATCAACCTCTATACCGAAATTGAGGGTACATAAAACAATTTCCGTATAACCATCAATGTCTTAGATCACTAGGGATTTCCATAGACATGGTTTTATCCCAATAACAAGTGCAGAACCATAAATTATAGGGTAATGACAAAGTTATTGGATTATAATGATTATATTGTGATTTGTTACTCATTCCCACAATATATTCACAATATTTTTTATCAAGGTCAACAAAAAATTTAAGACGATTATGTCATAGAGTAAAATGAATTATTTTTTGAAAAAAAATTTATAATTACTTCCACCACATATCTTTGATCTATTCCTTAGGAGTTATATTTATTAGCATTAACCACTAATGATTATAATATACCCCATATGATAAATACCAAGTAGAACCTTAAATTTTTCTATACATTTTATAATGTAGAATATCGTCATGATGGAGCTAATCAATTATTTCATAATTAAAGGATAGAGCGATCCAATAAAAGTAGGAGGACTTTTTCCCAAATAGTCCCCAATTGTAGCTTGATATATATTATATGGATTTTTATTCTCATATTTATTTAGGTTTTTATAAATATCTGATGTCATATTATAGAGTATCATAAAAAATATTACATTTCTCACTCTCATCACATTATGCATCTTGTTTGGGGAAGTCGTCACATTACCCTTAATATTGGGTTTTTACATAATTCCACTTATATGCATCTATTGTATAAAATAAATGAAAAATAATGTATGATTATTATTAAACTATTGAAAACATAAATTTTGGATCCAATGAAATGAAAGGTATTTCTTGTAAATTATATATATTTCTTACCTTATGAATTTATAGGATTCAATATATAATATTCGTGATCTATTTCATAACTTATAATCTTATGGGAATTTTAATGGTCACTAAATGATGTTTTATAATGAGTTTATGAATTTACAAAAGAGTAACCCCCAGGAGTGTTAAACTATGTGAAAATCAAGCACCATTTTCATGCACTAGTTCCTAGTCAAATATAGCTCATTGTGGTGTTTTGGAGTTTTACACCTATGTACATATGTTCCAGAGCCACCACCACATGTATTATAGAAAAAAGGTTATATTTTCATAACAAAAAATTTAATATATAAATACTAAAATTTAGGGATGTTTTCTTATACTTATTTTTATCTATACTAATTTCACTAGATATTATCAATCCTAAAACAAAAAATAACTAATCCCTTATTCAGAACAACTATAAAAACCCTTCTCATTATTTGATATTAATTCAAGATTTATTACATAGAAAAATACATAATAAAACCTAGATGATCTAGAATTTTTGTTTATATTGAATTTATGTACAAAGAATAAAAACATGAACATAGGGCATAACATCGTTATTGAAAACATCCTTAACATGATTCATGATTTCTATGGAATTTAAAACTATAAGCAATAACCCGGGGACATACATAAGAAATGGGTTATCCATAAAGAATACAAATGTAACAAACATCATTTGACATGAATGAAATAATACATTTAATACAATTGGAATATAATTAGGAATCCAAATTGATCGATACTATAAACAAGAACAATACGGCAAGATATGGCATTATTTGATAAAGGACACATGTGAAATGTGGAAAAAATATTTAACACTTCATCATAAAAATAAATTAATGTTATCTCCGAAGACATCATGTTGAAAAATTTTCTCTAAAGGAATCAGGTTCACTCCATTCAACAACATGACATATCATGAGACTAAACATTAAACAATTTATTGAAGTGATATGTGATTATGAGTGCACCCATCACATTCATTTAATTCTCTAGCTTAAGAGTGAAACAATGATCAAACTACATGGATTCATTCATAAAAATATTTTAATACAAGACCAATGATGGTTGAATAAATAATGGTAAGTATTAAGTTTAAGAATTATTAAGGTATAAATGTGAACAACCATGATAGGAAACAACTATGATATTCCCAATTGAATTGGTTTTACAAGGAAAATTTATGTGAAATATTAGTATTAGAATGACATCACATTAAAATTTATAATGTGTGTTGAGGACATAAAAAGGTGATTATAATCATTTGTAAAAAATTGGGATGTTATATGTACATGGAATGATATTTCTAGTCATTATGAATTTGAAATAGAGTTCATAATATAATAATGAAACCTAAATAAAAAATAGAAGATGAGGATCCATTACTTGAGTGTATAAAAACAAATTCTTGGGAGAACCTTATTGGGAGCATTGGGAATCATTGGGAAGACTCTAGATATGTGAGGGAATTATAGAGTAATAATCCAATTAATTTTAGTAAAGGAAATGAGATCTTTTGGGGGTTTATATAGGTAATGAGTGGGGAATTTATTTTCATTCCTCATACATATGTTTTGAACTGTAAGTAATAAAATAAAAATCCCAAAACCATACAATTGTTTTTTTCTATGGTTTCAACCAAATGAGAGTTATTTTCATTATTTTTTATGGCCAGGTATTGAAAAAAATAAATTTATACCCTTGATGATTTGTGTAACAACCCAAGATTCCAAGGTACATTTCCCCCTTGAATAATGAAATAGCTTGCATTTTACGCAACTTTGGGATTATAACACACCGTGACCAATCAAAATAACCATTATGAATTGTAATATCCACTTTCTGAAATTTTATCATTCAAAATGGACTTCATTTTTGGATTCGTAATATTGAAATTATCCTAGGTTGAAATTTTGGTATTTTTTTGAAAACATTCAATTTTAGATGAATGATGAAAATTACTAAATTTAAATTTAAAAAAACCCTTTTAATTGAAATAATTAATAGTGATAAAAATTTAATTTGTGTGGTTATAAAGTATATTTTGAATATATTTTTACCATTTAATACAATTTTTGTCATTGGACATAATTTAACATTTAAATCAGACATAAACAAGTGTCAATCTTTTGATATTTATTATTTCATAAAAACACGCTTTTTGTTTTGACAGCGAGAATTAATTTTAAATGAATTTCTGCCACTTCTGTGTTTTGAATTTGAAAAAAATTGATTCCATATTTGGAATCAGTATGTCCAAATTGGGTAAATAGTTATCTTTTATTTTTAGGCATTTTGAATAATTACTTCGGTAAATATTTTATTTACCATGGTTAAAGGGTAAATCCGGTAACTAAGGGTAACAAAATAATATTATATTAATATTAAATTACACTAAAATTTTTCTCAAACCTACTGGATGATACATTTCTGACCATGGGCATATTTGAGTCTATTTTGGCACCCCATGGAGCCACTTTTAAATGATAATGACACATTATATTAATTAAATTAAAGTAAATACAAAAATGACATAAGCATATATCTTTTAGAATTTTTTAAAATAAGGTTATATATGTTATATTTTCTACCATAAATATTCATTAGAAATATAAAAATATTTCCAACATAATTTCATTTTATTTATAATTTTTTGACATTGAATAATTATATTTATTTATGACACAATAATGATGTAGTATTTTCCTTATTAATGAGAGAATCAAATAATTGGTATTATAAGTGTTAAAATAAATATAATTTTAGGTTTTGATGCCATAAACGAATTATATTGGTTAATATGACATGTAAGTATAGCTTAAATGAATTTGGTTAGAATTAATAATGTTCCTATGACTTTAAAAAAATCAATTATCGAATAGTGTCAAAATTGACATTAATGAGTTTTTAAAAAAAATATTATATTATTAATTGATATTGAATTCCTAAATATCTATGGGTCAGACAATGGACATATATAATGATATTTGTATAATTAATGGAACACTTGGGGGTCTCTTGGAAGTATATAGTATGTTTAGTAACCATATAATATAAAAATAAAAAGTTACATGATAAATGTCCCTATAATAAACTAAGAGTTAAAACTAAAAGATAAGGTTAATAAAGTGACCCAAAATTGTCTAAAACCAATTTTTTGAGTTTTTTGACCTATAATAACCTTATACTTCGAATAATCCTCTTTGGAGCCATTAGAAACCGAATACTAATTTATTATAATATAATATTTTTAGTTTTTCCTAAGGTTCCCCTCACCCCTCTTATAAAAGGAAACTCCCCCTTCAATCTAATTCACACCTTCTAAGCCATTTGGCTCAGCAAAACCTTCCCAAATAACCTCTAAACTATACTTAATTCAACCTAGAGGCGTTATTTTGATCTAAAAGCCAACCTATAGAGCCATTTTGATCAAATCAAAATGAAGAACCCGAAGAAGAGGTAATTATTTTCAACACCCTCTTTCAAGTTCCTTTCTTCTTCCACATCCATTTTGTCTGTTTTTTCCATTATAAAATAATAACTCCAGTATATTATATTTAAAATTATGTTATTATAATTATGGTACAACCAAATTCATTATTCTATCCACCCTTTGAATGACATGTCCCCATACGTGCGTACGTACGGCTTACCATCTCCACGTCGTGGTGTAATTATTATTCAATACATTATTATTTGGATAAGTATAATAATGATGTGGATTTTATGTAAATATTAAATATATCATGGTAAGAATTATTTATATATGATATACCATCCAATTATATGTTATTTTAATATCAAAAAATGTTATTTTCGCTCGTGAGTACGTACGGATTACCGTCTCCACGATACGGTGAGATTCATTTCCATGTTCACCATTCATCGACTATTATAAAAATTTATATTACTAATAAGTATGTAATATATGAAATAATAATTCTACTGGAGATATATATAATTATATATATAAATATTTATGTACTTATATATATCTTATTCACTTACTTCCGTTCAATACTATATAAAAACAGAAACAACGTTTATGAGTACGTACGGACTACCCTCTCCATAAACGGCGTTTTCCATTTCATATATACGTCTATTATATATATTTATATACTAAATATACATGATATATAAATCATTTTTTATATTATAGAAGTATTTATATCATTATCTATGTTATAAAATCAAGAGCAACATGTTAATACACATATGATAACGAAAGCGATTATTACCTGAAATATTAAAATAACATGGAAATTATTATTAAATGGAATGTATAAAGTCATAAATGAATAATTTATGATATCTTAAACATTAATACGGTTATGGTATTATTTAATAACATACTATAGTCTTCATACAAGAGGTTAAACGTACCATCGATGAAAGGAATGTGCAAGGTGAGGGGGTTTTCATCTCACTCCTTATTCCCGTCAGATTCATGCAATATTGCCACTATTACCTTTTGCATGGTGTATGTACTACCCATAATTGCTTTCATTGTGTAATACTATATAATTTATGTGTATTTACATATTCATTTTAGGATACCTCTTTCATGGGGTGTATATTTCGTATGTTAACAAATTAGTAAGGGTTTATTTAAAAATCTCTTCATTATCCGAGGTTGTTTAAAAATAATTATCTACTAGGAACTCTTTATCATCCACATCAATGTTTCTTAAAAATGCATTAAAAACATTCTTACTATTTTACAGAATATTGGTTAAAGTCATTTATACCCTTGTTTGACATTTTATAAGATGTTTATAAAGGAATATTTCCGTCATTTTCCAAACAAGGTCCTTTTTAACCTTTTCGACAAAATTAATGTAAGAATGAAAATTTTAACATATATGGTGGGTGTGTATATTTTCTACCATTATAAACTCATAGAATCTTCCCTTAATAGCTTATACTAATATTTGGAATTTAATTGTTTTATTTTATAATTATGTGACTTTTAAATGATTTCAAAATGAATATTTTAAGAATTTGTGAAAGGTACTCTGTATCTAGATCATAATTTTAAATGATTTAAAGATTTATCATTATAAATCATTTTAATTAATTTCCATGTTTTCACAATGATTTTATATATTTATTTATATTTAAATGAATGTTGTGAAATGATATTTCTTATCAAAAGATTCAAAGTTGTATGGGAAACATTGATTCAATAAAATATATTTTAAATTAATTCCTTAATAAAAGTGTGACTTTAAAATGATTTCAAAAAAGAGATATTTCTCCCAAATAGTTTTTATTTAATCTATGTCAACATCATTTGATGGATTTTAAGATTATTTGAAATCGATTTATTATGATGCAAAAACATCCATATTTTATTGATGTTTTTGTGATATGTTTGACTGTGGATGTGTTATTTTTATACCATTCATGGTTTATAGAGAAAGTATTGTTATTCTGTATGCTTGTTTTAATATGAATGTTTATGTTATGTTTAAACCTATTTATATGAGGAATGAATTGGACATATTAAGTGACTGGTGGAGCCTGCTATAGCTCTTCGATGCATCGATAGGTCTCATGAGACAAAATAGTGTCTTCGTACAACGCCTTGACAATATCTTTTTTTAGTCTTGGCACGAGGACTTGACTATGTGATTATGATAGTCTTTAATTTTTCATTTCATCATTATGAATGTGGTTATTGATATTGCATATGATTATTCGACTAATAGAATATCCATGTTAATAATTAAATGGAATTGTTTCATTTTATTTTTTCAAAATTATGATGAAGTTCATTTTTAAAAGGATTTTGTATAAGTTATACATTGCCTTAAATTTTTATGAATATTTATGAAAGTTTCTGCTGTATTGTTATCATTACTGAGCATCTGAGCTCACCCCTTTCTATTTTTTATTTTTCCTAGGATGTGAAGAAGTATTTTATGAATGACCTGTCGGGATAGTATGAGGGGATATGAAGACAAGATGTAGTTTTTTTTCACATTATGAAGTATTGTAAGACTTATGAATGTATCTAGTGATTCCAAGGCAACTAAACTATTCGGTCCTTTGGGGATTGATTCCCTATAATTGTGAAAATTTATTAAAATAATGCACCGACTTTGGGTAACTGGGGTCAGGGCATTACAGTTGGTATCATAGGAAGTTTAGTACAAACCATGGTAGAAAGATTTTGATAAACTCTGATTAGACCACATATCCCTAAGATGTACATAGAGTATTAGTATAGAAGAATTTCCTAGAATTTTTTATTGTAGTGATTATGTGAATTTTTCGAGGAATAAGTCTCTGTCTGGATTTGAGAAGGTAGTGGCGGCTCTGGCATAGATGTACCTAGGGGTAAAAAACAAAGACACCACTTTGAGCAAGACTCAAACGAGAACTGGTGCACGACAACGGGCTTTGCTGCACACTTGGTTATGACACTCCCGGGGGATATGCTTAGGATAATTATCATTTTATTTACAAATCATTATGAATGGTATATGAGTATATAATTCCTCAATGAAAACATCCTTCTGATTATGGATTATATCCATAAACCATTCAATTTACTTTAGGTATTTTACAAGTTTGTAATTATTCATTACAATTCATAAACTGACCTAGTTTTTTCTATTGTATAGAAATGATGACCAATAGAAGGAATGTGAACTCCAACAATAAGTATGATCCAAAGAGTTAGAAGGATCATATCTTTCACAGTATTAAGCAAACATTTAAAAGGTAAATAACCTCCCATGTATTCTCATCATATGATGAAATAGTATCATGTGTTAATAAGATAAGTAATGAATTATTCTAGTCCTTTGTATTTGAAGGGAAGAAAGAGAAGAAAAGGATGGAAGAGAGAAAGATGGATAAAGGGAAGAAGGAAAAGAAGAATTTTCCCATATGTGATAAATGTGGGAAGAAACACCATGGAACTTGCCTGAAGGGAATGAGAGTTTGTTATAAGTATGGAGAAAAAGGACACCAAGCACGTGACTTCAAGGGTAAGAAAAAGGATTCAAATCTACAATGCTTCATCTTCACGGAGTTTGGACACTACACAAATCAATTTCCTAGTCATCACACTATGCTGTAAATGATGCTGTAGGATAATAATCAGGTTACGATACTACCATAGATGAAAAGGAATGAGTAGTGTTCTTATGTTGTTATTTTGGAATTTTTATATTGAATTGTTGTATCAATGATGTACTGGAAATAAATAAGGATTGTACTGCAGTACTATTTGCTTGAGGAATTGAGATTTTATGGTACTAAGAAAAGTGACTCTACAGTATGTTATACTTTTTGGAAATTTCCTGGTTGAAGGAAAGATAAACCTTAATTTTGTCCTAATATTAAGGTACTAATTTTTGAATAAGATATGGTTGATTTGGGTGAATTATATTCGATATTCTTAACTTCCTTGAAACTAGTTAAAGATTAGTATATTCCATCATTGTTGGAGTTTACAACATTTTTGGATGGATGAAGTATATCCAGTATTCTCTAAGGAATGGGGGAGCATAAATGTAATCAATATTGATTTGTGGAAATTTAGGATGTTTAAGTGTTTTAAAAGAATACATGATGAAGGTATTCACATGCTATTACGGGGTAAAAGGGATCTACATTATGTTTACCTTTCATATATATTTTGGACTGAAGGTTTACAGATGTATTTTGGATATGTATAATTGTTTTAATGGATTATATTTTATATTGGATACTATTGTTAATTTTATTTTTGGATATTTATAAAAAGGACAACATGCAGACCATGTGACAACCAATCACGTCAGAAAAAGATGCGGAAATAAAACCCACAAACATAGTGCAATTGGGACTTATCACCTACCACAAAACTATGTGAAGTCCCTAGAGGGTATAAGGTAGTTTTCTTTTTTAGAAGTTCTTATCGATGAATTATAAATTTATTTTTGGAACCAGACATTGTTATAATAAATTAAATATTTTCGATTTCTATTTCCCTTTGGAGTGAATGATGGGTTTGTGTTAAAAATTTATTAAAGAATGAAAGCCTACATGAAAAGTAAGTATATTTCTTTATGTTCTTATTAAATCTCATTTATATATTCCTCAACATTATGAAATTTAACATAAAACAAAAACATTGTCGGCTAACATTTCTTAAAGGGGAACCAAAGACCATTTAACCAATCAAAAGTTTGTGATTTTCTTGTAGTTAACTTTCTCCTAATCCTATTTTATACAACTCTACATCAGAACATGATGGTTTTTTTCTCCTCTATATCAATGTTTTCATATAATCATAGTATGGGAAATCTCGGGAGACCATTGTACTTTTCTTTCTTTCTTTTAAAGTAATATTTTTGTTAACCCTATTTTTGTTATGGGTTTTACACTAAGGTATTTTCTATTTTAAAAAATTTATTTTTGAAGAAAAGTTTCAAATTGTGATGACTCAATTAATTGAAGGAGGGGAGAAGGTAACACCCCTTGCTTCCACGGTACATTTTCCTTTTAATAATGAAATAGATTGCATTGTACGCAACTCTTAGATTCTAACAAATCGTGACCAATCAAAATAGCCATTATGAATAGTAATACCCACTTTTTGAAATATTATCTTAAAATTATCCTGTGGTGAAATTTTGGTATTTTTCTGAAAACTTTCAATTTTTGATGAATATTGAAAATTACTAAATTTGAATTAAAAACAACTTTTTTAATTGAAATAATTAATAGTGATAAATTATGAATTTGAGTGGTTTTAACGTATATTTAGAACATATTTTATCCATTTAATACAATTTTGGTAATTGGACAAAATTTCACATTTAAACCAGACATAAACAAGTGTCACTATATTGATAGTTATTTTTTCTTAAAAACATGGTTTTTGTTTTGACAGTGGAAATTAATTAAAAATTAATTTATACCACTTCTGTGTTTTGAATTTGAAAAAAAGATTCAATATTTAGAATCAGGATGTCCAAATAGTGTATATAGGCAACTCTTATTTTTAGACATTCTGAATAATTACTTTGGTATATATTTTATTTAGCATGGTTAAAGGGTAAATCTAGTAACTAAGGGTAACAGAATAATATTATAATAATATTAAATTACCCTAAAACGTGACCTAACCATATTTTATGATACATGTCTGGACATGGTCATCTTTGGGCCGATTTTGGGACCCCATGGAGTCAGTTGCAAGTGATAATGACAGTTTATATTAATCATGTTAAAGTAAATACAAAAATGACATAATCATATATCTTTTAGAAAATATTTTTTACATAGGGTTATATATGTTATATTTTCTAATAGAAATATTAATTAGAAATATCAAAACATTTCCTACATAATGGTATTTTATTTATAATTTTTCGACATAGAATAATTAAATTTATTTATGACACAATAATGATGTTGTATTTTCCTTATTAATGAAAGAATCAAATAATTGATATTATGAATGTTAAAATAAATATTATTAAATTGTTTTAATGACATAAAAGAATTTTATTTGTTAATATGACATGTTATGATATCTTAAATGATTTTTTTTTTGAATTAAAAATGTTGTTAATACTTTAACGAAAAGCAATTTTTGAATAGTGTCAAAATTGACATAAATGAGTTTTTAAAACAAATATTATATTATTAATTGATATTCTATTTCTAAAATTCTAATGTTCATCCAAATGACTTATATAATGATAGGTGTATTATTAATGAACCACTTTTGGGTCAGTTGTAAGTATATAGTATTTTTATTAACCATATAATATAAAAATACAATGTGACATGGTAAATGTCCAACTAATTAACTAAGAGTTAAAACTAAAAGATAAGGTTAATAAAGTGACCCCAACATATCTAAAACCTATTTTTTTAGTTATTTTAGACATATACCCACCTAATACATTGAATTATCTACTTTGGATCCATTAGTAACCGAATATGAATTTATTATAAAATAATATTTTATGTTTTTCCTAAGGTTCCCCACAACCCTATTATAAAAGGGAATTCCCCCTTCACTCTAATTCACACCATCAAACCATTTGGATTGGCCAAAACCTTCCCAAATACCCTCTAAACTATCCTCCCTTAAACATAGAGGCCTTAGTTTGATTCTAAATCCCAAATATAGAGCAATTTTGAACAAATCAAAAAGAAGAACTCGAAGAAGAGCTAATGATTTCACCACCCTCTTTCAATTATATTTCTTCGTACACATCCTTTTTTTTCATTCTAAAATAATAACTCCAGTATATTATATATAATGTGATGTTATTATAATTATGTTACAACAAAATTCACTATTCTATCCACCCTTTGAATGGCATGTCACCATACGTGGGTACGTACGACTTACTGTCTCCACGTCGTAGTGTAATTTTTATTCAATACATTATTATTTTTATGGCTATAATAATGATGTGAATTTTATGTAAATAATAAATATAACATGATAATTATTATTTATATATTATATAACATACAATAATATACTATTTTAATATCAAAAAATGATATGTTTACTCGTCCGTACGTATGTATTACTGACTTCATGACACGATGAGATTCATTTTGAAGTCCACCGTTCATCGATGATTATAAAAATATATATTATTAATAAGTATGTAATATATGAAATAATAATGAAACTAGATATATATATATATATATATATGTATTTATGTACTTATATATATGTTATTCACTTACTTCCATTCAATACTATATAAAAACGGAAAAAACGTTTATGCATACGTACGGACTGTCGTCTCCCTAAACAATGTTTCATAATTCATATATACATCTATTATCCATATTTATATTATAAATATCTATGATATATAATTCATGTTTTATATTATGGAAGTATTTAAATGATAATCTATGTTATACAATCAAGAGTAACAAGGTAATACACGTATGTGAATGAAAGCGATTATTACCTGAAATATTAATATAACATGGAAATTATTATTAAATGGATAGTATAAAGTCATAAATTAATAATTTATGATATCATAAATATTAATATGGTTCTTTTATTATTTAATAACACACTATAGTCTTCATACATGAGGATAAACGTACCCTTGACTAATTGAAAGTGCACGGTAAGGGGTTTTTCTTCTCATTCCGTATTCCCGTGACATTCATGTCATATTGCCACTATTACATTATTCATGCTGTATATACTGCCCATAATATTATTATTTGTGTAATACACATTAATTTATGTGTATTTAAATATTAATTGTATGATACCTCTTTCATGGGGTGTATGTTATGTATGTTACCAAATTGGTAAGTGTTTATTTCACAATCTATTCATTATTCGAGGTTGTTTATACAGAATTATCTATTGGGACCTCTTTATCATCCACATCCTTGTTTCTTAAAAATGTATTTCAAAACATTGTTACTATTTTACGTAATATTGGATAAAGTAATTTATACCCTTGTTTGACTTTTTATAAGATGTTTATAAAGGAATATTTTCGTTGTTTTCCAAAAAAAATCCTTTTTAACCTTTTCAACAAAATTAAGGTAAGAATGTATTTTATAACTTATACAGAGGGTGCAGATATTTTCTACCATTATAACCTCATTGATGCTTCCCTTAAAAGATTATAATAATATTTTGAATGTAAATGTTTTATTTTATAATTATGTGACTTTTAAATGATTTCGAAATGAATATTTTAAGAATTTTTTAAAGGTACTCTTTATCAAGATCAGAATTTTAAATGTTTTAAATATTTTTCTTTCTACATATTTTTAATCAATGTCCATGTTTTCAAAATGGGTTTAAGGATTTATTTACATGGACATGAATGTTTTGCAATGATATTTATTTTCAGAAGTTTCAAAGTGGTATGGGACACGTTGATTCAAAAAAATCTCTTTTAAATTATTTCCCTAATAAATGTGTGACTTTAAAATGACTTCAAAAAAGAGATATTCCTCCCAAATAGTTTTGATTTTATCTATGTCAAAATCATTTGATCGATTTTAGGCTTATTTTATGTTTATTTATTTAGATTCCAAACTTCTATATTGTATTGATGGTTTTCTGATTTGTTTGACTGTGGGTGTGTTATTTTTTTACCATTAATGGTTTATGGAGAATGTATTGAAATTTCATATGCAAGTTTTAATCCGAATGTTTATGTTATGTTTAAACCTATTCATATGAGGAGTTCATTAGACTTAATAAATGATGGGTGGATCCTGAAATAGCTCCTAGATGCATCAGTAGGTCTCATGAAAAAAACAAGTGTCTTGGCACAAGGCCTTGACAAAATCTTAATTGTAGTCTTAGCACAAGGCCTTGACTATGTGGTTATGATAGTCTTGAATTATGCATTCCATCATTATGAAAGTGGTTATTGATATTTCATGTGATTATTAGACTATTATAATATCCATGTGAATAAGTAAATTACATTATTTCATTTTATTTTTTCCATATTATGATGATGTTCATGTTTAAAAGGCTTTTGTATTAGTTATACATTGCCTTAAATATTTATGCCTATTTAGGAAAGTTTATGCCCTATTTTAATCCTTACTGAGCATCTGAGCTCAACCCTTTCAATGTTTTATTTTTCCCAAGATGTCTAGAAGTATTTGATGAATGACATGCAGGGATTATATGAGGGGATATGAAGACAATATTTTGTTGTTGTTTTTTTACTTATATGATGTAATGTAAGACATATGAATGTATCTAGTATTTCCAAGGATACTAAACTAATCAGTCCTTTGGGGATTTATTACTTGTAATTATGCCAATGCATTAAAATAATGCACCGACTCTGGGTAACTAGGGTCGGGGTAATACAATTTGGAAGTGAGTCAAAATATTAAATAAATTATTTTAATACCCTGAAATATAATATTGGTTCGAGAGTATTCGTAAGGGTTTTGTAAAATTAATAAAATAAACAAAATATGAAATTAATCTAAATGATACTAATATTTTTTTCCATGGATTCATTTTATATTTTCTAATACATAAATTTTTGATTGTTAAAATGTCATTATAAACAAATTATGTTTATAAGGTATTGAATCATTTACTAGAAAATTTTGATCTTCTTAAAAATTATAAAAAATTGCCCTTTGGATAATTTTGATGATTTCAGTGAAATTTTTTTTTTTTGAGAATAAACCTCTTTTAAGGGATGAGAGGAAACACATAATGACATCATTGACATATAAAATAAAAAATCCCCAACAGACGAAATGATCAAGATCACAAAAAACATACACTACAAGAAGGAAGCTCCACCAAGAAACAAAAAACACTAAGTCCACTTCCCACTATCTTAGAGCAGAACGTCAAGCTATCCCATGACAAAGCGCATGAGACCAGCACCGATGACCGAAGACATACCCTCTCAAACATCCAATTCTGAAAATCCATGAAATAGCGAGTAGCTATTTCCCTACCACTCATCTAGAACAACTTCTTGTAGACAATTAATTTCCAAAACCCATGAGCACCGGATCATCGAGGCCAAAACCAAATCACCTTACAAAAATACAATCCACAATGGAGATAAAAAATAATCAACCCAAGCAATTATTAAATGAATGAACCTACCGAGCTTCAAGAAACATGCAGAAATACAAGAAAAAAACACAATTCATAGAATGACCACAATGGAGGAAAACCCATCATTCCCAATTCAATCGGAACAAACCTGAAAAAATCCATGAATCACCAACTGTTATCCCTCCTCTGCCTAAGCCAAAAAGAACCAAGCACATGGAACCAACATAGTCAAAATCAGACAGCAAACCTCCAGTGAGACTGCAAATCGTTGTCGGAACCAAAACCAAATACCCCACCATATCCGTAAGACACCCTCCTACACCATATAATATAATACCAGATAGGAAGATGAACCAGAGAGAATGAAGATAAAACTTCTTCACCCAGGACTAGAATCCCCACCTGCACCTCGAGGGAGCATCGCCATTGAGAGAAACCGAGTAGATATTATGCCCCAACGCCTCTCTGGGCTTGTATTGGGATAGATCAAAACCACATAGGAACAGTCGCAGGATTCCAAACTAGATAGACTACTGGATGAAGGGACCTGCAGGGAAGGAAAAGGGAACTCTGACGACGACATCGGTCTAGGAACACCAACGGAAGCTTCCCTTAATAGCTTATACTAATATTTGGAATTTAATTGTTTTATTTTATAATTATGTGACTTTTAAATGATTTCAAAATGAATATTTTATGAATTTGTGAAAGGTACTCTGTATCTAGATCATAATTTTAAATGATTTAAAGATTTATCATTATAAATCTTTTTAATTAATTTCCATGTTTTCAAAATGATTTTATAGATTTATTTATATTTAAATGAATGTTTTGAAATGATATTTCTTATCAAAAGATTCAAAGTGGTATGGGAAACATTGATTAAAAAAAATATATTTTAAATTAATTCCTTAATAAATGTGTGACATTAAAATGATTTCGAAAAAGAGATATTTCTCCCAAATAGTTTTTATTTAATCTATGTCAACATCCATTGATGGATTTTAAGATTATTTGAAATAGACTTATTATGATGCAAAAACTTCCATATTGTATTGATGTTTTTGTGATATGATTGAATGTGGATGTGTTATTTTTATACCATTCATGGTTTATAGAGAAAGTATTGACATTCAGTATGCTTGTTATAATATGAATGTTTATGTTATGTTTAATCCTGTTTATATGAGGAATGAATTGGACATATTAAGTGACTGGTGGGGCCTGCTATAGCTCTTTGATGCATCGATAGGTCTCATGAGACAAAATAGTGTCTTCGTACAACGCCTTGACAATATCGTTTTTGTAGTCTTGGAACGAGGACTTGACTATGTGATTATGATAGTTTGGAATTTTTCATTCCATCATTATGAATGTGGTTATTGATATTGCATATGATTATTCAACTAGTAGAATATCCATGTGAATAATTAAATGGAATTGTTTCATTTTATTTTTTCAATATTATGATGAAGTTCATTTTTAAAAGGATTTTTTTTAAGTTATACATTGCCTTAAATTTTTATTCATATTTATGAATGTTTATGCTGTATTATTATCCTTACTGAGCATCTGACCTCACCCCTTTCTATTCTTTATTTTTCCTAGGATGTGAAGAAGTATTTTATGAATGACCTGTCGGGATAGTATGAGGGGATATGAAGAAAAGATGTAGTTTTTTCACTTTATGAATTATTGTAAGACTTATGAATGTATCTAGTGATTCCAAGGAAACTAAACTATTTGGTCCTTTGGGGATTGATTCCCTGTAATTGTGAAAATTTATTAAAATAATGAACCGACTTTGGGTAACTGGGGTCGGGGCATTACAATTGGTATTAGAGGAAATTTAGTACAAACCATGGTAGCAAGATTTAGATAAACTCTGATTAGACCACATATCCCTAAGATGTACATAGAGGATTAGTATAGAAGAATTTCCTAGAATTTTTTATTGTAGTGATTTTGTGAATTTTTTAAGGAATAAGTCTCTGTCTGGATATGAGCATGTAGTGGCGGCTCTAGCACAGATGTACCTAGGGGTAAAAACCAAAAACACCGCTTTGAGCTAGACTCAAACGGGAACTGGTGCATGAAAACGGGCTTTGCTGCACTCTTGGTTATGAAACTCTCGGGGGATATGCTTAGGATAATTATCATTTTATTTACAAATAATTATGAATGGTATATGAGAATATAATACCTCAATGAAAACATCCTTCTGATTATGGATTATATCCATAAACCATTCAATTTACTTTAGGTATTTTACAAGTTTGTAATTATTGATTACAATTCATAAACTGACCTAGTTGTTTCTATTTTATAGAAATGACGCCCAATAGAAGGAATGTGAACTCCAATAATAAGTATGATCCAAAGAGTTAGAAGGATCATATCTTTCACAGTATTAAGCCAACATTTAGAAGGTAAATATCCTCCCATGTATTCTCATCTTATGATGAAATAGTATCATGTGTTAATAAGATAAGTAATGAATTATTCTAGTCCTTTGTCTTTGAAGGGAAGAAAGAGAAGAAAAGGATGGAAGAGAGAAAGATGGATAAAGGTAAGAAGGAAAAGAAGAATTTTCCCATATGTGATAAATGTGGGAAGAAACACCATGGAACTTGCCTGAAGGGAATGAGAGTTTGTTATAAGTATAGAGAAAAAGGACACCAAGCACGTGACTGCAAGGGTATGAAAAAGGATTCAAATCTACAATGCTTCATCTTCAAGGAGTTTGGACACTACGCAAATCAATTTCCCAGTCATCAGACTATGCTGCAAATGATGCTATAGGATAATAATCAGGTTACGATACTACCATAGATGAAAAGGAATGAGTAGTGTTCTTATGTTGTTATTTTTGATTTATTATATTGAATTGTTGTATCAATGATGTACTGGAAATAAATAAGGATTGTACTGCAGTACTATTTCCTTGAGGATTTGTGATTCTATGGTACTAAGAAAAGTGACTCTACTGTAAGTTATACTTTTTGGAAATTACATGGTTGAAGGAAAGATAAACCTTAATTTTGTCCTAATATTAAGGTACTAATTTTGGAATAAGATATGGTTGATTTGGGTAAATTATATTAGATATTCTTATCTTCCTTGAAACTAGTTAAAGATTAGTATATTCCATCATTTTTGGAGTTTACAACATTTTTGGATGGATGAAGTATATAAATTATTCTATAAGGAATGGGGGAGCATAAATGTAATCAATATTGATTTATTGAAATTTAGGATGATTCAGTGTTTTAAAAGAATACATGATGAAGGTATTCACATGCTATTACGGGGTAAAAGGGATCTACATTATTTTTACCTTTCATAAATATTTTGGACTGAAGGTTTACAGATGAATTTTGGATAATTATAATGGTTTTAATGGATTATATTTTATATTGGATACTATTGTTAATGTTATTTTTGGATATTTATAAAAAGGACAACACGCAGACCATGTGACAACCAACCGCGTCAGACAAAGCTGCGGAAACCGAACCCACAAACATAGTGAAATTGGGACTTATCACCTACCACTAAACTATGTCAAGTCCCTGGATGGTATAAGGTAGTTTTCTTTTTTTAGAAGTTCTTATCGATGAATTATAAATTTATTTTTGGAACCAGACACGGTTATGATAAATTAAATATTTTCGATTTCTATTTCCTTTTGGAGTGAATGATGGGTTTGTGTTAAAAATTTATTAACGAATGAAAGTCTACATGAAAAGTAAGTATATTTCCTTATGTTCTTATTAAATCTCATTTATATATTCCTCAACATTATGAAATGTAACATAAAACAAAAACATTGTCGGTTAACATTTCTTAAAGGGGAACCAAAGACCATTTAACCAATCAAAAGTTTGTGATTTTTTTGTAGTTAACTTTCTCCTAATCCTATTTTATACAACTCTACACCAGAACATGATGGTTTTTTCTCCTCTATATCAATGTTTTCATATAATCATAGTATGGGAAATCTCGGGTGACTGTTGTACATTTCTTTCTTTCTTTTAAAGTTATATTTTTGTTAACCCTATTTTTTTATGGGTTTTCCACTAAGGTATTTTCTATTTTCAAACATTTATTTTCAAAGAAAAGTTTCAAATTGTGATGACTCAATTAATTGAAGGAGGGGAGAAGGTAACACCCCATGCTTCCACGGTACATTTTCCTTTTAATAATGAAATAGCTTGCATTGTACGCAACATTGAGATTCTAAAAAATCATGACCAATCAAAATAGCCATTATGAATAGTAATACCCACTATTTTAAATTTTATCTTAAAATTAGCATGGGGTGAAATTTTGGTATTTTTCTGAAAACTTTCAATTTTTGATGAATATTGAAAATTACTAAATTTGAATTAAAAACAATTTTTTTAATTGAAATAATTAATAGTGAAAAATTATTAATATGAGTGGTTTTAACGTATATTTGGAACATATTTTAACCATTTAATACAATTTTGGTAATTATACATAATTTCACATTTAAACCAGACATAAACAAGTGTCAATATATTGATAGTTATTTTTTCTTAAAAACATGCTTTTTGTTTTGACAGTGGAAATTAATTAAAAATTAATTTCTACCACTTCTGTGTTTTGAATTTGAAAAAACGGATTCAATATTTAGAATCAGGATTTCCAAATAGTGTATATAGGTAACTCTTATTTTTAGACATTCTGAATAATTACTTTGGTAAATATTTTATTTAGCATGGATAAAGGGTAAATATAGTAACTAAGGGTAACTGAATAATATTATAATAATATTAAATTAACCTAAAACGTGACCTAACCATATTTTATGATACATGTCTGACCATGGTCATTTTTGGGTCGATTTTGGGACCCCATGGAGCCAGTTTCAAGTGATAATGACAGTTTATATTAATCATGTTAAAGTAAATATAAAAATGACATAAGCATATATCTTTTAGAAAATATTTTTTTACATAGGGTTATATATGTTATATTTTCTAATAGAAATATTAATTAGAAATATCAAAACATTTCCTACATAATGGAATTTTATTTATAATTTTTAGACATAGAATAATTAAATTTATTTATGACACAATAATGATGTTGTATTTTCTTTATTAATGAAAGAATCAAATTATTGATATTATAAATGTTAAAATAAATATTATTAGATTTTTTTAGTGACATAAAAGAATTTTATTTGTTAATATGACATGTCATGATATCTTAAATGACTTTTTTTAGAATTAAAAATGTTTTTAATACTTTAACGAAAAGCAATTTTTGAATAGTGTCAAAATTGACATAAATGAGTTTTTAAAACAAATATTATAGTATTAATTTATATTCTATTTATAAAATTCTAATGATCATCCAATTGACTTATATAATGATAGGTGTATCATTAATGCACCACTTTTGGGTCAGTTGTATGTATATTGTATGTTTATTAACCATATAATATAAAAATACAATGTGACATGGTTAATGTCCAACTAATTAACTAAGAGTTAAAACTAAAAGATAAGGTTAATAAAGTGACCCCAACATATCTAAAACCTATTTTTTAGTTATTTTAGACATATAACCCCCTTATACATTGATTTATCTACTTTGGAGCCATTAGGAACCGAATATGAATTTATTATAAAATAAATAATATTTTATGTTTTTCCTAATGTTTCCCTCACCCCTATTATAAAAGGGAATTCCCCCTTCACTCTAATTCACACCATCAAACCATTTGGCTCGGCCAAAACCTGCCCAAATACCCTCTAAACTATCCTCCCTTAAACATAGAGGCCTTAGTTTGATTCTAAATCCCAAATATAGAGCCATTTTGATCAAATCAAAAGGAAGAACTCGAAGAAGAGGTAATGATTTCACCACACTCTTTCAATTATCTTTCTTCATACACATCCTTTTTTTTCATTCTAAAATAATAACTCCAGTATATTATATATAATGTGATGTTATTATAATTATGGTACAACAAAATTCACTATTCTATCCACCCTTTGAATGGCATGTCACCATACGTCCGTACGTACGACTTACTGTCTCCACGTCGTACTGTAATTTTTATTCAATACATTATTATTTTGATGGGTATAATAATGATGTGAATTTTATGTAAATAATAAATATAACATGATAAGTCTTATTTATATATTATATAACATACAATAATATACTATTTTAATATCAAAAAATGATATGTTTTCTCGTGCGTACGTATGGATTACTGACTCCATGACACGATGAGATTCATTTCGAAGTTCATTGTTCATCGATGATTATAAAAATATATATTATTAATAAGTATGTAATATATGAAATAATAATGAAACTAGATATATATATATATATGTATTTATTTACTTATATATATCTTATTCACTTACTTCCATTCAATACTATATAAAAATGGAAACAACGTTTATGCATACGTACGGACTGTCGTCTCCCTAAACGGTGTTTCAAAATTCATATATACATCTATTATCCATATTTATATTATAAATATCTATGATATATAAATCATGTTTTATATTATGGAAGTATTTAAATCATTATCTATGTTATACAATCAAGAGTCACAAGGTAATACACGTACGTGAATGAAAGCGATTATTACCTGAAATATTAATATAACATGGAAATTATTATTAAATGGATAGTATAAAGTCATAAATTAATAATTTATGATATCATAAATATTAATATGGTTCTTTTATTATTTAATAACATACTATAGTCTTCATACATGAGGATAAACGTACCCTTGACTAATGGAAAGTGCACGGTAAGGGGTTTTTCTTCTCATTGCGTATTCCCGTGACATTCATGTCATATTTCCACTATTACATTTTTCATGGTGTATATACTGCCCATAATATTATAATTTGTGTAATACACTTTAATTTATGTGTATTTAAATATTAGTTGTATGATACCTCTTTCATGGGGTGTATGTTATGTATGTTACGAAATTGGTAAGTGTTTATTTCACAATCTATTCATTATTCGAGGTTGTTTATACAGAATTATCTATTGGGACCTCTTTATCATCCACATCCTTGTTTCTTAAAAATGTATTTCAAAACATTCTTACTATTTTACGTAATATTGGTTAATGTCATTTATACCCTTGTTTGGCTTTTTATAAGATGTTTATAAAGGAATATTTCCGTTGTTTTCCAAAAAAAAATCCTTTTTATCCTTTTCAACAAAATCAAGGTAAGAATGTCTTTTATAACTTATACAGAGGGTGCGGATATTTTTACCATTATAAACTCATTGATGCTTCCCTTAAATGCTTATAATAATATTTTGAAAGTAAATGTTTTATTTTATAATTATGTGACTTTTAAATGATTTCGAAATGAATATTTTAAGAATTTTTGAAAGGTACTCTTTATCAAGATCATAATTTTAAATGTTTTAAATATTTTTCTTTCTACATATTTTTAATCAATGTCCATGTTTTCAAAATGTTTTTAAGGATTTATTTACATGGACATGAATGTGTTGCAATGATATTTATTTTCAGAAGTTTCAAAGTTGTATGGGACACTTTGATTCAAAAAAATCTCTTTTAAATTATTTCCTTAATAAATGTGTGACTTTAAAATGATTTCAAAAAAGAGATATTCCTCCCAAATAGTTTTGATTTTATCTATGTCAAAATCATTTGATGGATTTTATGCTTATTTGATGTTTATTTATTTAGATTCCAAACATCTATATTGTATTGAAGGTTTTCTGATTTGTTTGACTATGGGTGTGTTATTTTCTTACCATTCATGGTTTATGGAGAATGTATTGAAATTTTATATGCAAGTTTTAATCCGAATGTTTATTTTATGTTTAAACCTATTCATATGAGGAGTTCATTGGACTTAATAAGTGACGGGTGGATCCTGATATAGCTCCTCGATGCATCCGTAGGTCTCATGAAAAAAACAAGTGTCTTGGCACAGGGCCTTGACAAAATCTTAATTGTAGTCGTAGCACAAGGCCTTGACTATGTGGTTATGATAGTCTGAAATTATGCATTCCATCATTATGAAAGTGGTTATTGATATTTCATGTGATTATTCGACTATTATAATATCCATGTGAATAAGTAAATTACATTATTTCATTTAATTTTTTCCATATTACGATGATGTTCAAGTTTAAAAGGCTTTTGTATTAGTTATACATTTCCTTAAATGCTTATGCCTATTTATGAATTTTTATTCCCTATTGTAATCCTTACTGAGCATCTGAGCTCACCCCTTTCAATGTTTTATTTTTCCCAAGATGTCTAGAAGTATTTGATGAATGACTTGCAGTGATTATAGGAGGGGATATGAAGACAAGATTTTGCTGTTGTTTTTTTACTTATATAATGTAATGTAAGACTTATGAATGTATCTAGTAATTCCAAGGATACTGAACTAATTAGTCCTTTGGGGATTTATTACTTGTAATTTTGCCAATTTATTAAAATAATGCACCGACTCTGGGTAACTAGGGTCGAGGTAGTACAATTTGGATGTGAGTCAAAATATTAAATAATTTATTTTAATACCCTGAAATATAATATTGGTTCGAGAGGATTCGTAAGGGTTTTATAAAATTAATAAAATAAACAAAATATAAAATTAATCTAAATGATAGTAATATGTTTTTCCATGGATTCATTTTATATTTTCTAATATATAAATTTTTGATTGTTAAAATGTCATTATAAACACATTATGATTATAAGGTATTGAATCATTTACTAGAAAATTTTGATCTTCTTAAAAATTATAAAAATTTCCCTTTGGATTATTTTGATGATTTTAGTGAACATTATTTTTTTATTGAGAATAACCCTCTTTTAAGGGATGAGAGGAAACACATAATGACATCATTGACATATAAAATAAAAAAGCCCCAACAGACGAAATGATCAAGATCAAAAAAAAACATACACTACAAGAAGGAAGCTCCACCCAGCAACAAAAAACACTAAGTCCGCTTCCCACTATCTTAGAGCTGAAGGACAAGCTATCCCATGCAAAAGCGCATGGGCCCAGCACCGATGACCTAAGACATACCCTCTCAAACATCCAATTCTGAAAATCCATGAAATAGCAAGTAGCTATTTCCCTACCACTCATCTGGAACAACTTCTTGTAGACAATTAATTTCTAAAACCCTTGAGCCCCGGATCATCGAGGCCAAAACCAAATCACATTACAAAAATACAATCCACAATGGAGATAAAACATAATCAACCCAAGAATTTATTAAATGAATTAACCTACCTAGTTTCAAGAAATACGCAGAAATACAAAAAAAAAACACAATTCATAGAATGACCACAATGGAGGAAAAACCATCATTCCCAATTCAATCGGCACAAACCCGAAAAAATCCATGAATCACCAACTATTATCACTCCTCTGCCTGAGCCAAAAAGAACCAAGCGCATGGAAACAACATAGTCAAAATCAGACAGCAAACCTCCAGTGAGACTGCAAATCGTCATTGGAACCAAAACCATATACCCCACCGTATCCGCAAGACACCCTCCTACACCATATCATATAAAACCAGAGAGGAAGATGAACCAAAGAGAATGAAGATAAGACTTCTTCACCCAGGACTAGAAGCCCCACTTGCACCTCAAGGGAGCATCACCATTGAGAGAAACCGAGTAGATATTATGCCCCAACCCCTCTCCGGGCTTGTAGTGGGATAGATCAAAACCATAGAGGAACACTCGCTGGATTCCAAACTGTATAGACTACTGGTTGAAGGGACCTGCAGGGAAGGAAAAGGGAACTCCGACGACGACATAGGTGTAGGAACACCAATGGAACATCCAACCCATACCTATCAAACGAACCACATACCTACTCGAATGAAATGTAGGGCCTCCAGAAACCCTAAACCCCCTACCCTCCGCATCACTCCAGGGCTGATGCAATTCCCACCAGACATGGACGAAACTCCTCTCCCAGCACGACACTGCGACCTCTGATGCAGACTGGGATCCAACACCGAAAATCCTTTATTGGCCTATACATTGCAGTCGTACTCCATATCCAAGGCCATTGACCCAAGTCTCGGCCATTGAGACCCTCCCCCATCGCGGACAAGCCCGAAGCACGCCAGCACGTTGACAGAGCATGAGACGAAGCCAAGCCGCAGAACCAGAAAAGGCGTCGTCATCGAGAAGTGCACAACCTCGAGCAGATGAGACAAACCAGAGTGGGAGAGGATAGGAGATGGCGAGATCCAAGGTAGAAACCCTATTGTCGTAGACTGGGAGATCGCTGCCGCTCTGAGGCCCCAATTTCATTGGATAATTTTGATGATTTTGTTTCAAAAAAACTTTTAATTTTATGAAAATAATTATTAAAATTTGTGTATTTTCACTACCAAAATACAAATCCCAATTTATATTGAAATGAATGGTTTTATACTATAACCATTTTCAAATCCCAAAAAACATACATTTTACTTCACAAATAGAATAGTAATTTAATAATCCCATTTTTTAATTTTTCAATAATTATAAAAACATTTATTATGTAATGATAATAAGAAAATGTGAACATTAATCTATATAAAATAGAATTTTTATATTATTATTATCATAGTTGTGATACATATCCCTTTAAAAAACCCAAATACACCCTACGAGTTTGTTATGTGGCGGTTATAATATCCTGGGGTTGTTTAGCCACCTTGGTTTGGGTTATGATCATGATGAGATTTAACATCACTCATTAATTGTTTCTATCATAGTTATGTAGTCATATATAATCTTGGGGTCTGTAAATAGAAAAGACTAGTGATTCTATCTACCACGGAAGATCAAAAAAATGGAATTATAGTGAACCGTAATAGAATTCTATTGATTCGATTTTCCATATTATGTTTATTTCATATATTATATGTCACAAATAATCACTCATAGAACATAATAAAATCATAATAAATTAATAATGAATCATGAGAGAAGTATATCTGGACGTTGCAGAACCTATAGAGATGAAATAATAATATGACATTATGAATAGAAATTTGATCCTCTTGAATTTTAAAGAAGCAAAATTAATATTAACCCCACCCATTAAAGTATTTATAAATTTATAGATTTTATTAATGAAATAATGATATAATTTTATTATAGTGTAAGTAAAAGAAATATTAGTTTTTTTAATTATGTTATAGTATTATTATGAATTATAAAGATTTAATCAAAATTTTGTAATTAAATAAAAATTTATTTGCCTAAATTGAATTTAGAATTTAAATTTATTTTGTATTATGATTTTAGGATAACTTAATGTGACCTAAATTTGTTATTGATCATGTTATAAAATCAGTAATAAATTTAAAATCTATATATTTCATTTAAATGATAGATTTATTTAAACATTAAAATTTTAATATATAGATAACATTGTTAATAATATAGAGTCATTTTTCTAATTCTAAATGTCTAAAAATTTGTTTGGGTAATTTTTTTGGTTTTCTTAATATACTTGAATTTTTATTGAATAGTAAAACACGATAATTTACGGGATAAATATATTATATGCTACATTCACTATTTGTTGAATTGTGAATGATGTAAGAAACATAATATAGAAAATTACTACATTATATTGAAAATTTTTGTTATAATACTAAAAATATTCAGAGTCTATACACAAAATAATAAAATAAATAAAATAGATACTCAAAAACCAGTATCCAATATAAATCCCCCCTCACCACCACTAATCCTCAAACAACTCATCCATGAATCTCATTAAATATATACACAATAATATCCAAAATAATCTGTCCCATGTCAAGGATATCTGGGATTTATCGAAAGGCCAAAAAAATCCCCTTAAATTGGTTTTGAAGGAGGTGTATTCAAGAGACAAAATCTGCTTTCTTTTCCTTTTAATTACATTTCATGTTATTTTATTTTATTATTTTCTACTCACCTCCTATATAAAATTTAATATGATAACTCCATTATCATATATATACTATAATAATATCATGAAAATATAATGTAATTCTACACAATCCTTTATCTATATCTATTATTATAAAATCAAAATCATTGTCTGTGTGGTGCCAATTTACAACCATCATCAACGATGGATTTTGATTCATTAATTTCTATTCTAATGATAGTAATGAAACAATATTAATGGGTACACCAGAATATAATATACACATTTCAACCTATTTAATCTTCTACAAATAGTATATAAATATAATATTAATTCATATAACCCAACTAGTTCGAGATGTTCAAAAAACCACCCAAATATTCTAAATGACTATCACCAATGTTTCATCTAATTACTCATACCAATACCATATAAACAAATTAATTATATAAAAATTTGAAATTATATATTTCATTTAATATCATATAATTAAATTATGGATAATTATACCCATTCCGCATTAACCTTTATACTCATATACAAGTTTGTCGATCAAGAAAACCATGGAATCAAACTCTCCCAAGAAATAAAATTTTTCCTTATAACATATAAAAAAGGCTACAAAATAACGTAATTAAATTATAATAAATCAAATTAACATATATAATGTCCAATTTTTTATATTTAATTGATTTATTTTTATTATACATGATTTTATAGTCATTGGTAGAATAGATTCTTACATAAGGCAAGGGTTTTCATCCGGAAACACCATTTTCATTCGGTTTATGCTTTATTAGACTCTACCCCAATGTAATTTTTAATTTTCTTTTAATTATTAAAAATTATATAATTATGTTCCAAAATAATAAATCTAGATATTTTCATTATTCATTTATGAGATAATAAATGTTTTTTAAGGTTCCCTTTTCAAATTATCCAAATAGGAAATCTCTAGTTAAGGGAATGCCTCAAATTATTACATATTTTCAAGTTCACCTTGTAATGTGTTTTAAGACAATTATATTTCCATAAAATCAATTATTTTATTTTTGAAATACTATATTAGTTCACTTCTCATTTTAGGCAAAAAATTTTCTAAAAGAAAACTTCTTCGAGAAATAAAATTTTATTTTTCTAATGAATACTTCGATGGTTTTATAAGAGTATTTTCAGCTATTTCAACACCTATGACGGTTCTTATGTTTAATTTTGATTAATATTTTATTATATAATCTATCATATTTTATTTAAGAGTTTGTTAATAATTTGATTATGGATGTTCAATATTAATACCATTAACCATATAACAATTAAAGGTTAGTGATTATGTTTAATGATTAGGGAAGGTTACTTAAATTTTATAGGATAGTTTCAATATTTATATATATGTTGATTACGATTAAACTTTTTCATATGATGAATTTATTAGAATACATATTTTTTGGTTGGATCCCTTTATATCCCCTTGGGGCATTGGTAGGTTTCATCAGATAAACTAGTTTTTGGTATGGGATAACGTATAACCTGGTTAAGTATGGTGTCTTGGATAATGTCCTGACGATAGGTAAAGGATGTCCCACATTATGTAATCAATCATTACGATATTAGTAACATATATTAAGTGGTATTATTAAACTGTTTGAATATCCATGGTTATGTTTAATTATCATATCATCATATATATGGATATATTTAATAAGTTTTTATTCTTACCATATATGCTTAAGTTTTGGTTTTAATAACAGTTTTTATTAGTTATTAACGTTTTTAATGGTTTAATTTTATAATGTTATTTATTTTTAAGCTTAAAGAGTATCCAAAATAACCTATTTCCATTATATATTTTCCGTTTGACACCAATAGGAATTTTATTATTGACCTAAAAATAGAAACTAGATGAATAAGAGTGTACCGAAGTATTTTCTGTGATTTATTTAATTATGTGTTGTAATGTTGAAGTTATGTAATTATCACTTATTCCAAATCTACTAATTTATTCTATCCTTGGGATGATTCTTCTTGGTTTATTTTTTAATGTAATTAATTATTACATCATCTATAGGAAACATATGTCAGGGTCTTCACTATTGGTATTAGAGGATGTTTAGTAGAAACCATAGAATCTATATTTAGAAATAATATATCAGGGAACATAACCCTAATATAGAATTAGAGGATATGAATACAATAATATTATATTATTTTTTAAGGTAGATATTATGTTTATATACATAATAATACAACCCTGTTATGATTATAAAACAAGATATGATGCTACCTCTAATGTACATTAGGGTATGAAATCCAAAATGGTGTCTCGGACTGAAAAGGGATAAACTGGTGCACGATAAAGGGCCATATTGCGCAGCTAGTTCGACACACACATGGTATATATTTATAATAATTAAAATTTTATTATGAAACCATTATAAAGGAATTAAAATTAAATATTTCCCCAATGAAACAATTTTTATTATTATGAGAATTACTATATATAGAGTTTTAATTTATGATAAGGGTTTTTCTAGTATGAGATTATACACGATCATTCACAAAATAATCTTATGTATATCCTTTTTTATAAATATAGAATAGTAAAAGGAATGAAGACCATATCAATTCACATATTCCATGTAGGGATTTCCCTCCCATGCAATATAATGATGTTAGTATTGGAGTTGTGACTTTTGTTAAGAAACTTATAGCTATTCATGGACTACTAAATCAGGTTACGAAAAATAAACATAAAAATATAGATCTTCATGATCAGCAATTTTTTTGAGAAATATTAGACTATGTTATTTTATAATAACCTCCATCAATAAATGGTACTACAAACCCCTTTGTAAAAGAGAAGTAGATTAGTTCCATATATAATATATTTCTCGCTTTGGGATGTAATGAAAGGGAGAAGGTCGTCCTGGTTGATCATCATCTATTAGGGAATACTTTTTGATAGTAATAACCAATTAAAAACAGAATGGTGGGGCAATAAATCAAAAATATTAAATTAATGCATTTGAAGTAAATTTTCATAGAAAAATATTTTCATCACGATCTACAAGTAGGTTTAGAGAGTAAATTACGGTGTCTAAGACAGAAAGATGATGAAATTTTTTCTATGATTAAAGGAAACTATAATAGGCTAGTAAAGAATTTAGTTTACTAAATATGTAATAAAAAAATATGATTGACCGATTTTTTGATGGTTTAAAAACATTAAACTAAATGTTACTGGCCTCCCGTAATTTCTCATTATAAGATTATATTGTCACATTTTATTAGTAGAAATAAGAATATATCTCTATTTAATAAGAAATTAATGTAATGAAATATAAAAAGTTGGATTCTAAAAACTATGGAAAAGTAAATAAGGAAATGAAGATATAGGGAAGAGTTAAATTTCCACCCTATAGTAATTGTGAGAAGAAACACCATTGTACTTTTCAGAAGGGAAAGAAAGTCTGTTATATGTGTAGATAAAATTGAAACCAAGACCGAGAGTTTGAGGTAATTAATTAATATTTCAACATTTAATGAAATAATTTTAATTATATTGGAAATTATGAATATGAATACACTAGATGGTAAGGAAAAATTCCACTATTATTTCCAAGGATATGTGTTCTCAACTACTGAGGTTGATGTTCCTAATGATGTGTTGGTAGGTACATCAATCATTTAATCAAACATAGGCAGTGATTTTTTTATTCTATATCGTCACATTATTTTATATCATATCAAATTTCCAAGGAAATTAGAAATTTTGAATTTTATTTAATAAAATAGTAGACTGCCAAAACCCCTATGGGAAGTATCATTGAAACAAAGATGTTTTAATCATCCCCATTTATGAAACCAAAAGGCACTTTTGTTTCAGAACTTATCATAATACCCATTATTTTATTTTATATAATTATTTATATGGATTTGATTTCCAATTATGATAAAAACATATTCCATGAAGAAAGAAGTTAAAATTTTTTCTAATGATGTATAGTCTCATATATTTAGAGTTGAAACATCACCATCTGATTCTTATCTAGATCCACAACCAATAGAACTTCTAAATAAAACTCTTAAAATGTAGGAGAAATAAATCTATATGGATGAGTAATGAAATCATCTAATTGAAGATGTACCTATTGTGCAGGAATACATTGATGCATTTCTAGAATATTTACCTACATATCCACTGTAGTGGGAAATTGTGTTCTCTATTGATTTAATTCATGGTTCAAGGCCTATATTAAAGACACTATATATAATGTACATTGTATAATTAGTGGAGTTGGAGAAAAAAAAATTAAGAATTGGGTAAAAAAGGATGTAACCACCTTAATTATTTTTCATGGAGAGTCCTTGTTCTTTTTGTTTAGATGAAAGATTGATCCACGAGGTTATGTATTGAATATAGTTATATCAATTATATTATGATAATGCAAAAATCTTCTCTTCCGTGCATTGAGGATTTATATAAACAAATTCATGAAGCCCTATATTTATTTAAGATTGAACATGGATCAAGATATCATCAGTTTTATGTGAGGAAGGATGATATTTCAATGAAACCCTTTTTAACCAGGTATGGGAAATAAAAGGTTATAGAAAATATTTTTGGGGGGACTAATTCACCCTCTATTTTCAAAGATTTAATATATGTATTTTTCAAGGAATATCATGGTGATTTTTGTGGTTTTTATTGATGATATATTGGTATAATCCTAAGGTTTTCAAGATCATGATAAGGACAATATAATTATTCTATTGGCTCTTATAAGAAATGAGTTATATGTGATGTTAAGAAAGTGTGAAATGAGGCTGCCAACTATTTATTTTCTTAGATATATTCTCTCTATGGATGTATTCTTAGTGGATCCTATGAATAAAAATGTGTTTTAGGAATTTCATATTCTATTAATCATTACTGAGGTATATAGCTTCACTATTTTTATAAGATACTATCATCATCCAGTTTAATATAATCCGACATAGCTAACCCATTAACCAAGATTTCATGAAAAATAAGTTATGTTAATATTAAAAAACAATAAATACACGGATGTTTAAAAGAATTAAATAAGATGTTGGTGAATGCTACCATCATGACTCTATCATATAGAAATTGTGTGTTTTTGATTTATTGGTACATCCTAGGTAAATGAAGAATAATTGATTTTTAAATTTATTAATATATTTGAATTAAATATTAATTTTACATTAAAAGGATTTCTATGTTCGACAGTGTACCCGATAAGCAACAACAGGTTTATTTGAAATCTGACATTGCACACTAATAATATAATATTATTATTTTATTTGTTAGTTAACTCTTAGTCGTTTTTTTGGTAATGAAAAAAACTAACAAAAATAGGATTATAAAGGTTTGTTAAATTTATTTACTTTTATCCAATAATATTTAGAGGCATAAAATGCGAATGAATGAAATTTGTTGCATAATTGACATTAAAAGGTAGATTTTATGCCTTTTAATGGAGTAACCTATTTAAATATAGTTTTTTCCACATTAAATCATTCTATATGACCAAAAAAATCATTCATTAAAATTGGGACATCAAAATTTACTTTTTGTAAATTTATAGAATTTTTCCGATAAAGTTCATTTTTAAATGAATAGTGAAAAATAATGTATTTAAAATCAAAAGTTCCTTTTAATTTAGTTTATTTATATTGTTAGATTATCTTTTCAATTGGTTTTAAATTGTAATTAGAATATATTTTTAATATTTAATACAAATTTGGTCATTGGAATTAATTTGACGTTGAATGTGGACATAAACAAGTGTCAATATTTTGATAGTTATAATTTATTAAAAACACGCTATTTGTTTTGAAAATGGGAATTAATTTTAAATTAATTAATGAAACATATATGTTTTAAATTTGGAAAAATAGACATCATTTTTTAATTCGGAATATCAAATAATTCTTAGGCTGACTTTTTTGTACTTTTCTAAAAAACTTCAATTTTTGATGAATAGTGAAACCACTTTGTAGTAGTTAAAAAATTAACATTTGAATTTAAATAAAATTTTACCTCTTCTATTAATTGAATTTTTAATATCCTACATACATGGTTGTTATTGTTATGTAAAATTTTGTTCATTAAGATGAAAATAGTTTTGGGTGAATAGTAACTTTTGACTTTTATTTAACGCGATTAAATGTAAATAGGGTAATTTATAGTCAAAAAAATTATAATGATTTTAAATTACCATAAAACTTGTCCTCAAATGGTTGGATGAGTAATGTCCGGCCATGGGAATACTGTGGTCGTTTTTGGGACACCATGGAGCCAGTTATGATTGATAATGACACTTTAGAATAATTAATTTAATGTAAAGGAAAAAATGACAAAAAGATAAATCTTTTAGTAAAATAATTTTAAATGGTGTTATATAAGTTAGTTTTTCGACTTTAAATATTCAATTAAAATCTATGAAGTTTTCCTATATCATTGTATTTTCTTTATAATTTTTAGATATCGAATAAATTAAATTATATATGACACAATAATGATCCAGTGTTTACCACATTAATAAATGATTTATATAAAAAAGAATAGAATAATTAAAATATTTTCCATATCCTATCCCATTCTGATTGGATGAATTTATTTTGACTATGTGTCATCTTATATTCTACTATAATTTTTTTGGATCTTTATAACCCGAATATCATTATATAATAAAATAATAGTTTCACACTTTCCTAAAGAGTCCCTCCTCTCCCTTATAAAAGGATACCATTTATAAAAAATTAATCACACCTCTAAAGACTTTAGACTCGTCCAAAGTCTCCCAAATTAATCTCAATAAATCCCTCTCCTCCTCTTAGAGGACATACCTTGGGTAGAAGGAACTTCAACATGCCTTTTTGGTTCAAACCAAAAAAAATTACCCAAATTAAAGGTAATGGTTTCTTTTAACTTCTTTTCATTTATTTTAATTATCCAACCCATAAACTCATTTTTTACCTTTTTTATAGAAACACCAGTATCCTCAATATACTAGGATGTTTTTATGAGATGTATTAGAACTACCCTTACACACACCTCCATCTAATGGTGGAAGAACATAATGTTTCTGTGCATGTCAAACTAACACATCACGAGAGGATGATTGTTTGATTATCACTTACTGCCTATCCTGGTGGCCATTATGATGACACTGTGTTTATATGTGATTTATATATTTATTATGTTTATGTTTTCATTACGCTCGTTTATTTTCCATTTATATCATACCTTTATTGTTTCCATTATGGGTAAACATGATAATTTCATTTGAGGAAGTGTGGACAATCACCCCCTCAAAGTGATATGACTCGTAAATTCCATTTAGGGTATTTATATAGGATGGAGTTAATGATATTATATATGATATTATAATAGAATTATAATATTACTCTATATCATTATGTTTTAATTCCATTAAATAAAGAAATAGAAATGAAATTATAGTTCATGCGTATGTACGGCTTACCATCTCCATGAACGATGCATATCATTTCTTACCACCAAATGTTATTTACTATAATAATTACATTAATATATTGGATATATATGATATATATGATATATAAATAATGAATATCATTATGGATATAATGGACTATTGACCACATCAACAACTTGTAAATATAAGGTGTTCATTTTTGACTAATGTACCAAATATCGACAAAACGACCATTATTTACATGATTGATTACATAATGTTTATAACATAATATTAAGTGATATAAAGGGAATAATAAACTAGAAAAATTTTCATAAGCATGTAGAAATTAACATTAGTATAGTATTTACTATATTAACGAATGATTGAGTCAAGTCAGACATGTGGTAAGGGACTTCGTCTCCATCTCCATTCATTGTGGCATATTTTGTTTTAATACATGACAATCTTTTATACGCTGTATAAACACCCTTGACATTTCCAAGGCTATATTTTTCTATGATGAATTTTACTAAATGAAAAAAAGGAATATTTGTTTTAATGTAAGTAATGACAATGACCTTTCTACTGCCACGAGTATTATCTGTTCTTTGGCTTCCTTAAAAAGCCATAATGTTCTTTAAGGAAAATAAATACCATATATTATTTTATGTATTTTGGTATTTAAACTCTTTTTGATAATGGATTAGTTATGTCAATATATTTATGGGACATATTGTGATTGAAATATGGAAATGTTTTATTTCCTTTATATTTATTTTATTTGTTATGAATTTATAATGGTACTACAATATTTAATGGGTGGTTACATGATAATAAAAATGACGGGTGGTGCTGTAAAAACCAGGAAGGGTGGTTACATTATAACCTCCAATTCATAGGGTAATGAAGTTGGCTTTATGGCTATTCAATTATGAAATATGTGTGAAATTCGACCATATGGTTTTTCCATTTAAGTATGTTAATGTTCCAAGTTACCTTTTTATATTTTCTGTTTTATATATGGGTTTTATGGTAATATTATGGATAAAAAAGGTTAAGTAGAGATCTTTTATTCAGTGAAGAGTATTTACTACTTCAAAAAGGATAAAAGTATTACTTATGTTAATGTATTCGTGGTATAATTGTTGTTTTGAAAAATTAACTGTTTTTCTTTCTTTTTGTATCCCTTACTGAGCTTTTTATGCTAATCCGACATTTTCTATGAAAATATTTCACAGGATGTAATGTGAAATAGGGTCAAGGATTGGATCAAGGAAAAGTCATGCAATATAAATCAAGGAACTAGACATGACTCTTTTTTTCTAGAGTTTTTATATTATGAAGAAAAATGGAAACTGAGTACAAGTGTCTAATTTGTAATCTTTTGAGATGTAATAGTTATGTCCTAATTCTCTAAAACTCTAAACTTGCAAAGATCCTCAATGTGAATTATTAACTTAATTCAACATTATGTATTCTTAAAGGCCGAGTCCTTATAGTTAGTATCAGGGGTTGGTTTAGATAAATTTAGGAGGATAGGGTATTGTTGAATTAATGTCGATAAAATAATTTATGGAAATATTGAAATGATATAGCATTTAAAAATTACTATGTTTCTTATACTAAGATATTTCTGTGTTTAGAATGGTTTTTCGCTGATGAACAAGGATGCTATGTTGGGACAACATCAGGAGGAAGAAAACATTCCAAATCAGCAAAGTGAGATGGTCAGAATCGGAATCGAATATGTTTTTGCAGTGATGGCACAATTGACTCAAGATATACATGGTGGTAGTATCCATGAATGAGATCATCCAGATCAACAGAAGAAGAATATGTTAGTAGTGGGGAATTTCATGAAGCAACATCCCCCTTCATTCAGAGGAGCATCTGACCCCGTTCTTGCAGAAGGGTGTATTAATTCATTGGGAAAGATTTTCAATGTCAATGGTTGTTCAGAAAATCAAAAGGATATTCTAGCTATTTACCATTTTGAAGGTGAATCTGATCAGTGGTGGTCAATGGTGAAAAATATCAGTGATAGTGACGAGATTTATGCTCTTGAATGGAATGGATTCAAAGTTATGTTTCTTGAGAAATATTTTCCTAATGTGGTTTTTCTTATAATGGAAAAAAATTCCTAGAATTGAGGTAGGAGGATGACTCAGTGGCTTCTTATGAAGCAATGTTCACTCGACTAGCAAGGTATGCGCCATATTTCATCCAAGATCTTGATTGTAAGATATATCTATTTTACTCAGGACTAAAGCCACGATATAGATGATCATTATCCTCTCGTAAGATGAAAAATTATGTAAACCCTGTTCGATGTGAAGAGAATGTGGAAATGGAGTTTATCGATGATCAGGTGTTCATTGAAAAATAGAAGAATAAGAGGCCCAGTGGGAATTCAAAGGGAACGAATTCTTCAATGAAGGCTGGATGTAAAAAAAATAAATATTAAAATTGTGGGAAGTATGGTAAAAAGTATCCTGGAGAATTTTTATCAAAGTCTGGAAAGTGCTTCCAGTGTGGTATGTTTGTTCATATAGCTCGTAACTGTAAATAAGATGATCAAATCAGTAATAAAAACCATCAGAAAGATGTTTTAAGTGTAATGAAATGGATCATTATGCAAATGAGTTTCAAAAAAATAATTCAATTGAGGGAAAGAAGTGAGACTACAAGAATAAAGGGGTGGTGAAATCCTTTGAAACTACTTCCGCAGATGTTGTGCCATCAAACGATGTAGAATCAGGTACACTGTTTGTTTTTCAAATTATGCCACTGTTTTTTTTCATTCAGGTTGTACACACTCTTTTATTTTTTAGATGTTTTAAAAAAAAATTGGAATTCCATCTCAAGATATGAATATGGAACTTATGGTAAAATCTCCTAGAGGAAATGATGAGATAAAAAGAAAACATATGAATCTTACAGTCCTTGTTTGTGGGAATAATCTACCTGCAAACCTTATTTTTTTTGCCTTTAGTAGAGTTTTATGTTATATTGGGCATGAATTGGATGTCTTTTTATCATGATAAGATTGACTGTATAGCTAATGAGGTTTCATATCAGAAAGATTTACAGTTTCTGTACACGAATGAACCCTTACTTTTGATAACATGTCAGGAAGCTCAGAAACTAGTAAATGATGGAAATGAAGTTTACCATGCACATATTTTTTAAAAAAAATGAATTGTTCAAATTAATCATGTGCATGTGGTAAATGATTATGTTGATGTTTTTCCTGATGAGTTGCTTGGTATTATACATGATCGGGAAGTTTAATTTATTATTCACTTAGTTTCTGATGCTAAGTAAATTTCAAAACCCCCTTATCGAATGGCTCAAATTTAACATTTAGCGTTAAAGAAGCAATTACAGAAGTTATTAGATAATGGTTTCATTCGACCTATAACATCACCATGGGGTGCTCTAGTGTTGTGTGTTAAAAAGAATGATGGTTCAATGAGACTTGGAATTGATTATAGATCCTTGAATAACATCACTGTAAGAAACAAGTATACTTTTCCTAATATCGATGATTTGTTTGATCAGATCTATAGAGCTTGGTATTTTTCGAAGATTGACTTGATATCGGGGTACCATCTATTGAATTTAATGGAGGCATAAATTCTGAAGACTGTGTTTCGTACTAGATATGGCTATTATCAATTTGTAGTTATGCCTTTTGGTTTAACAAATGCAGCATCTGTATTCATGGATCTTATGAATATAATTTTCCGTGAGTTTTTGGTTAAGATTGTTGTTGTGTTCATTGATGATATTTTAGTTTATTCTAGAACTAAATAGAAACATGATATTGATTTAAGGGTAGTCTTGAGAACCCATAAAAGAAACGAAACTCTATGGGAAATTCAGCAAGTGTGAGTTTTGGTTGCAAAAAATTTCTTTCTTTTGACACATTATTTCATAAAATGGCATAACGATGGATCCTGCAAAAACAAAAGTTGTTAAAGAATGTCCAAGACCCACAAATATAACCAATATCTATAGTATTATTGATTTTTCAAGTTATTACAGGAGGTTTTTTGATATTTTTTCACAGTTATCTAGTCCAATGACTATGTTAACTCAAAAATTTGTTACGATCATCTAGACAAAAGAACGTGATGATTGTTTTCATGAATTGAAAATAAGATTGGTGAATGCTTCAGTTTTGGCACTAACTTACAGAGATGGTGTGTTTTTTATTTACAGTGATTCTTCATTGAAAGGACTTGGATGTGTCCTTCTGCAAAATGATCAGGTAATTGTATATTCTTCACGTCAGTTGAAACCTCATGAGTTAAATTACCCTAGACATGATTTGGAATATGATGCTGTTGTTTTTGCTTTAAAATTTGGAGGCATTATTTTTATGGAGTAATAGGTGAAATATATCCTAACAAAAAAAATTTAAAGTATATATTCACATATAATGAATTGAACATGAGATATAGGAGATGGATTGAATTAATAAGGGATTATTATTACACGATTCATTACCATCCGGGAAAATCAAATAAAGTGGCTGATGATTTGAGTAAAAAAATAATGCTTCATTACCATGTTACGTTTGGAACCATATACTTTGGTTTTTGATTTTCTGAACATTGGAATAGAATTTATTTGTGAAGGAGATTCTTTTATTTTGTTTCAGGTGTCAATGAAATCATCTCAATAAGAAAGAATAAAGCAAGCATAGATAGAAGACAGTGAGTTGCAGAAAAAGGAAGATTCGGTTTAGAAGGGTAATTTTCCTGATTTTAACGTTGATAATGATTGTGTTTTGAGGTTTGGGAAGAGATTATGTGTTCCTTGTGATTCATAGTTGAAGAATGAGTTGTTATGTGAATCTCATAGTTATCTGTTTTCAGTTCATCCTGGTACTACTATGATGTACAAAGATCTTCACGAGTATTACTAGTGGGATTGAATGAAAAGAGATATTGATAAATTTACTGTGAAGTGCTTGACTTTTCAGTAGGTTAAATCAGAGAAGCAGTTACCGAAATTGATTTTTCAGTCTTTACTGATGCTAGAGTGGAAATGGGAAGAATTATGCATGGACTTCTTTGTGGGATTACCGAAGGCATCTCGAGGTAATAATGCTATCTGAGTTATAGTTGATTGATTGAAAAAATCATCCCATTTCCTTTCTATTCGAGATACCTTGTCTCTATAACAACTTAATCGGTTGTATGTTTAATAGATATTCAGGTTGCATGGAGTTCCCCTCTCCATTATATCTGATCTTGATCCCAGGTTTACTTCTAACTTTTTCAAAGGCATTCAGAAGTCATTGGGTACTGAAATAAATTTTAGCACAACTTTTCATCCTTAATCAGAGGGATATTCAGAATGAACACTTCACACCTTGGAGGATATTCTATGCACCTATTCAGTGGATTTCATGGGAATTTAGGACCAACATCTTTCTTTGGTTGAATTTTCTTATAATAACTGTTTTCATGAAGTATACAGATGTCTCAATTTGAACCATTATATGGAAAGAGTTGTAGAAATCTTTATTTTTTGGATGATGTAGGTGAAATGATGTTGATGGGACCAGAATTGGTATAAGAGATGGTAGAGAAAGCTTAGTTGATTTAAAATCACATGAGTATATCTCATAGGAGACAAAATATTTATGCGGATAACCTAAGGAAGGATATTTCTTTTGATCTAGGTGATTATGTATTTCTCAAAGTTTGTCCATGGAAATGTGTGATGTGTTTTGGTATGAAGGGAAAGATGATTCTGAGGTTCATTGGACCATTTTAAATCCGAGAAAAATGTTGATTAGTTGTGTAAAAAGTGGCATTATATCTATGTTCATCTCAGGAACACAGTTTTTTTCATGTTTTGATGTTGAGAAAGTATATGCCAGATCCATCTCATGTTTTGAGTCCAGAGGTAGTTCAGTTGGAAGAGAATCTCTCTTATGAAGAACAACCAGTCTAAATTCTTGACAAAAGAGAGCAAATGTTACGGAAAAAGTTAATTCACCAGGTATAGGTTTTGTGGAAAATCTATATGGTTGAAGAGGCAACGTGGGAATCTTAAAATTCTATTAGGGATAAATACCCCCACTTATATTGATAAGTGAATAAAAATTACGAGGACACAATTTACAAAAGGGGGAAGGATTTATCATCCTAGGTAAATGAAGAATAATAGATTATCATATTTATTAATATTTTTGAATTGAATATAAATTTTATTTTAAGTGGGTTTCTATGTTTGATAGTGTACCAGATACGCAACAACTGGTTTCCTTGAAATCTTACGTTGCACACTAATAATATAATATTATTATTTTAAAATGTTGATAACTCCTAGGCATTGTATTGACAGGAATGAACAAAACTAACTACAATATGATTATATATGTTTGTTAAATGTTTTTAATTTTATCCAATAAAAGTTAGAGCCTTAAAATGTGAATGAATCTAATTTTTAGCATAATTTACATTAAAATATAGATTTACAGCCTTTTAATGGAGAACAATCATTAAATATAGTTTTAGTCTCTTTAATAAATTCTAACTGACCATATAAACTCATTCTTTAGAATGGGCACATCAAAATTTACATTGATTAAATTTTTTGAACTTTTCTGATGGAGTTCATTTTTTTAATGAATAGTGAAATATAATGTATTTTAATTCAAATGGTCCTTTTAATCTAATTTATTTATATGGATAGATTATCATTTTATTTGTTTTTCAATTGTAATTAGAATATATTTTTACTATTTAATCCAATGATATTCATTGTAATTAATGTTACTTTGAATGTGGACATAAAGAAGTGTCAATCTTTTGGTAGTTATTTTTTCTTTAAAACAAACTATTTGTTTTAACAACGAGAATTAATTTAAAATTAATTAATGAAACTTCTATTTTATGAATTTGAAAAATTAGAAATCATTTTTTAATTTAGAATATCAAATAATTCCTAGGATTTATTTTTGTTATTTTTCTAAAAAACATTAATTTTTGATTAATAGTGAAACCACTAAGTAGTGGTTAAAAAAGGACTTTTTCAATTAAATGAAATTTTACCACTTATGTGAATTGAATTTAAAGAATATGACATTTATCGTTTTTATTAGTAAGTAATATGTGGTTCAATAAGATGAAAATAATTTTTGGTGAATATTAACTTTTTTATTTTCTTTACAGCGGGTAAATGTAAATAGGGTAATTTAAGGTAAAAAGAATATTATAATAATTCAAAATTACATTAACACTAGTCCTAACCTTATTTTATGAGTAATGGACGACCATGGGAATCCTTGGGTCTATTTTGGGACACAATGGAGCCCCATATGACTGATATTGACACCTTAGATTAATTAATATAAAGTAAAGGCAAAAATGACAAAAACAAAAATCATTTAGTTAATTAATTTTTACATGGTGTTATAAAAGTTAATTTTACAAAAAAAAAATATTAATTGGAAAGATAAAAATATTTTATACATCATGGTAATTTTTTTTATAATATTTAGGTATCGAATAAATTAAATTATTTATAACCCACTAAGGATGCATTGTTTACCTAATTAATAAATTATTTAAATAAATAAGATTATAATAATAATAACATTATACAAAACCTGTCCAATTCCCATTCGATGATTTAATTTAGAGCATGAGTCATATTATCTTCTACTATCATTTATAAACCGAATATCATTATATAATAAAATAATAGTTTCATACTTTCCTAAAGAGCCCCTCCTCTCCCTTATAAAAGGAGACTACTTCTAAACAATTCTTCACACCCTCTCAAGCAATTAGGATCATCCAAAATCTTCCCAATTAAGCTCCCTACATCCCTCTTCTCATCCAAGTAGCATTAAATTATGCAGAAGGTACTTTAAGAAGTCTTTTTGGTTCAAACCAAAGGAAGTTACCCAAATTAAAGTTAATGGTTTCTCTTAATTTATTTTCTTTTATTTTACATATCCAACACCTAAAATCATTTTATTCCATTACCTTATAGAAACCCCAGTATCCTCAATATACTTGGATGTTTTTATGAGAAGGATTATAAATTAACTTATAAAAAATTCCATCTAATGGTTGAAGAACATATAATTTTTGTGGATGGAAAACTAACACCTCACGAGACGATGATTGTTCGCTTATCTCCTACTGCCTATCATGGTGGCCATTATGATGACACTATATTTATATATGATATATAGATATATATATTATTTATATGTTTTCATTATTCTTCTGTATTTTCTATTTATATCATACCTTCATGGTTTCCATTATGGGTAAATGCGATAATTTCATTTGAGGAAGTACGGACTACCGCCCCATCAAAGTGATATGACTCGTTAATTCCATACGTGGGATGTATAAATAATGGATTTAATGATATTATATATAATATTATGCTTTAATTAGAATATAATTATGTATAATTATGTTTTAATTCCATTAAAATAAGAAATCTAATATAAAGTAGTGTTCATGCATAAATACGGCTTACCATCTCCATGACTATTGCATTTCATTTCTTACCTCCAAATGTTATGTACTATTATAAATACATTAATATAATAGATATATATGGTAAATATTATATCTAAATCATGAATATAAATATGGATATATTTACTTTTGACAACATGGACAACTGGTAAATATAAGGTGTTCATTTTTGACTCATGCACCAAATATCGACAAAAAAACCATTATTTACTTGAATGATTAAATAATGTTTATAACATGATATTAAGTGATATAAAAGGAATAATAAACATGAAAAAGGCTCTGAATCAAATATAAATTAACATTATCTTATTATTTAGGAAATTAAAGAATGATTGAGTCCGGTCAGACATGAGGTAAGGGACTTCATCTCAATCTCCTTTTATTGAGTCATATTTTGTTTTAATACACGACATTATTTTATAGGGCTTATAAACACCATTTAATTTTCAAATAAACCTTTTTCTACATAGTGTTTTACTAAATTACAAAAAATTAATGTTTCTTTTAATAGAAATGGTGACAATGAACTTTTCTGATGTCGCGAGTATTATTTGTTCATTGGCTTCCATAACAAGTCGTAATGTTTTTTAAGGAAAATAAATACCATATATTATTTTATGTATTTTTTTATTGAAAAAAGTTTTGATAATATATTTTTTATGTCAATATATTAATGTTATATATTGTGATAGAAAGGTGGATTTTTTTTATTTCCTTTATATTTGTTTTATGTGTTATGATTTTTTAATGGTACATGGACATTTGACGGGGGTAATGTGATAATCCAAATGATGAGTGGTGCTATGAAAAATAGTATGGGTGGTTACGATATAATCTCTAATTCAATGGGTATGGAATTCAGTCGTAGGGATATTCCATTTTGTGATATGTTTGTAAGACGAAAGTATGGTAATTCCATTTAAGTATGTTTATGTTCAATGATACCTTTATATGATATGTGTTCTTTATATGGGTTTTATGGTAATATTTTGGTTACAAAAGGTTAAGTAGTGATCTTTTATTCTGTGAAGAGTATTTAATACTTCATAAAGGTGAAAAGGATTATAAATGTTAAATTATTCATTATTTACTTGTTGTTTTGAAAAACTAACATTTTTCATTCTTTCTGTATCCCTTACTGAGCATTTTATGCTCATACCATGTTTTTTTGAAATGTTATTCACCTGAAAAAATGTGGAATAGGGTCAAGGATTGGATTAAGGAAATGTCATGCTGCCTAAAACATGGAACTAGACATTCCACTTTTTTTCAAGTGTTTTTATTTTATGAATAAAATGGAAACTTAGTACAAGTGTCTACATTGTAATCTTTTGAGATGTAATAGTTATGTCATAATTCTATATAACTCTAAACCTGAAAAGATCCTCACTGTGAATTATTAACTTAATTCATGATTATTTATGTTATAAGTCTGAGTCCTAATATTTATAGTGATGAATTAATGGATGGAAATGGATGGGCTATTATGCAGAATTAATGTGTTATTCACTATGAATCAAAGATGTTAACAAATCATCAGTAGAACTATCCAACTCATGATCTACGTTTTTCTACAGTAATATTTTCTATAATGATACAAAGACACTATCATTATGGTGAAATATGTTAGATATATATATATATCACAAAAGATTGAAATATATCATCTCACATAATGATCTCAACATAAGAAAAATATGACGCCTCAAGGTACTAATGGATTAGAGTTGTTCAGTACACTAATTCTCGTGGGAGTGAAATTTGGTATAAGATTCTTTGATTCGGAAGGATCATGGAGTTATATAAAAAATTATTATTGATAATGATCCCATGTACACAAAACTAGTTAATATTGTTATTGGGATTATCAAATAAGGAAAAACAACACTAATATTTCAATTGGTTTCAAAACCATGATTATTGGATATAATTAAATGTTCCCAAAATGATGAAGAGATTCATTAAAATTAAATTAACAACATGGATGATGGGATGTTTATGGACACAATGTTTGAGGATGGAATTATGATATTTGGGAGGAGGATACGTGTTCCCTCTATACCCGAGCTAAAAAGGGAGATATTAGATATTCCAATAGTATGAATTTCCATATACACCCTCATTGAAAAAATATGTATATATACTATAAGGAACATTTCTAGTTGGATAAAATGAAGCGAGAAACATCTTATTGTTTATCAAGGTGATTATTCTATCAACTAGTGAAGGCTATAAGAAAACATTTTAGAGGAGTCACATGACCTATTCATATTCCAACAATTATATTTGATGAAATAACCAAGTATTTTCATTGTATTACCAAAAACTCAATGAATTTATAATATAATATGGGTGACTGTTCATCAATATTCCAAAATCACACATTTCATCGTGTTAAGGAATGATTTTTCCATAAGAGAAACATGCACGAACCAATATAAATTAATTTGTAACAATTCATAGAGAACCACTCTCAATTTTTCTTAATAATCATCCACATTTTACAAAAAAACACTAAAATGTCTTTTGAATGACTTGGATACTGATCTTAAATTGAGTACTGCATGTCACCCTTAAAATGATTGGCAGTCAGAAAGGATCATCAAAACATTATAATACATGTTGTGATTATGATCACATAACATTCATGGTAGGTTGGAATACTATTTACCATTGCTGGAGTTTGTCGAATAAAAAAGAATCAATTCTAGTATTTAAATGAAATTATATGAACCATGGTATGGAATGAGATTTTATACACAAACATGTTGGGATCTATTATGTTAAACGATGATTGTGGGCCTAGAGTTTGTAGTCAAAAAATAAAAAAAGTAAATTCCATTCAAACCCATATTAATACATCTCAATCTATGGGAAATAGATATTTTTATAATATATAAAAATATTTTTAAATTAAATTGGGATATCTTGTATTATTGAAATCATCTCAATGGAGGGGTGTTATAATATATGGGATGAAAGGGAAACTTACCTCAATTTACAATGGACCTTTTAAAAATTATGTATAGAATTAGATATTTTGATTATAATTTTTAAATTCCACCAAAACATTCTAAGGTACAAAATGTGTTCCACATCTCGTTGTTATTGATGTAAATGTTAGACCCAACACATTTACTCACTTCTGATGGAATATAATTAGAAATTGTCATAACTTACTGTGAAATTCCTATCTTGATTCTAGCAAAGAAAGTAAATTTGTTAAGTAATTGGATGACTCTACCAGTAATGGTACACTAGAAAATAATAAAATTAATGAGACAACATGGGATGCTTTGTAACATTTGATAAAGAACAACCCAAATCATTTAATGAGAAAACATTCCATAATTTTGGAGGATGATGTTTTGGTAGAAGGGGGGAATGGAACGACCCATAATTATTTCAGTGAAATCATCCAATTTATGTTTATTTCATGTGGTAGAGATTACATAAAATCACATATAGACCAAAATACAATCCTTTTAAAAAATTAATTAGTGAAATAAGATGTATATCATGAAGTCAAGAATCTTATACCGATGAAATAATATCATGACCTTAGTAATAGTAATATGAATGTAATGAATAGTAAACCGACCACATATATATTAAATCACCCATGAATGTATAAATTTAATTTGTGGATCTTATAAATGAAATTATGATATAATTATATCATACTATATGTAAATTAATACTTTAAATATTATTAATTATGTGTCTTTATTTTTCTATATTATAAATATTTAATTAAAATTTTATCATTACTAAAAAAATTTAAATGTAACTTTATTTTCAAAAAATGTATACATAAATTAATATTTGTATGTCTTATGATTTTAGGATAATTTTATGAAATATTACTTACTTTTTAAATGATTTAAAAACATTTTTATAAATTTAAAATAAGTATTTTTTGAATAAATTGTTGGTTTATTAAAAAATTAAATTTATAATATTTAGAAATTTATTTTCATAAAATGGAGTGCAATTATTAAATATAAATGTTGAAAATTGTTATAGTGAATTTTTTCATTTTTTTAAAAGTCATGGATTTTTGTTGAACAGTAAAATACATTAATTTATAGTATAAATACATTATAAGTTAAGTAAAAAATTCCTTGAGAAATTAATGATGTGGGAAACATAATATCAAAATTAATTTCATTATTTAAATATTTTTTATAACAATTATAAATCTACTCAAAGCCATGAGACAAATAAATTAAAAATTAATTAAATATTAAGAAATCACCCTATCATCCACTATACATACCACCCCTCATCCCTACTCTCCTCACAACTCTAAGACTAGAATATTGTCAAATTAATTCAAAATATTCTCCCAATTATTCTCCTATATTTCCATGATTTCTTGGTATTATCATATTATCATAACTGAATCCCCTTATGATGTTTCTCAAGGAGGAGTATTCAAGAGGTTAAATACTCTTATTCTCCAATTAATTTCACTTCATGTTTATTTGTTTTATTATTAACTACTCACAGACTTTATAAAAACAAGAATGATAAATATATTATAATATTTATACTAGAATGATAGTGTGTTAATTGAATATCCTTAAAAAAATTCACTTCTATATCTCTCCAATATTAAAAATTAAATCATCATATTTTTGGTGTAGATTTTAAATCATTGTTTAAAAAAGATTTCTGTTCTACAATTTCTACTTCAAATATTGTAACGAATAAATTTTTTTGGTTAAAATAGAATTAAATATATTTATTATAACCATTATAGTGTTATATATATAATATATATACACCATGTAAACTTATTTGAAAAAATTAGTTCGTGATGATAGAAAAACAGGAAACATAATATCAATGATTATCATTAATGTTTTATCTAATGACTCATCATAATTAAATATTATCTAATGAATAATATGACCATTTATTATTATATATTTTCATTAATATCATATAAATTCAATTATGGATAATTATACCAATTTTACATGAACTCGAATACTCAACAATATGTATACTGATCATGAAAACTAATGAAATGATGCCTCTGGATCAATAAAATTATATATTATAACTCATAAAAAGGATATATATGAAATTTATAAAATTATAATAAATAAAATAAATGTATTAAAGTCTTTTAATTAATTAATTAATTATTGTATTTATTTTTTTTATTATGGATTTTACAGTCAAGTGCATAACACATTCGAACATAAGCCATGTTTTATTCCCGAATCTCAATTTTTATATGAGTTATTCATTATTCAACTATACACCAATGTAATTATTCTTTTTGTTTATAATTTTTTTATAGTATAAATATATTTTCCAAAATAATATATATATATATATATTAGTTCATCATTATTTTATGGATTAATAACTTTTTTTAGGGTCCACCTTTCAATTTATCCCAATATTCTAACTGGATTAAAGGGAAGGACTTGGATTTTTATCTATATTAAAGTGAAGTGTATAACATTTTATATTATAATTTTTTTACAAAATCACTAATTTTCTTATGAAAATAATTTATTAATTAACTTGTGTTTTTATATAATTTCATATCCAAAATAACAATTATATACAGAATAAAAATTATGCCTCTTAAGATTTCCTTAATTATTTTACAAATGTACTTTCAACTATTTCAACATCATGGTCGGTCTTTATGTTTAAATGGTATTAATACTTTACGATATCATATACTATATTTATTTAATTTTTTATGTATTTTTTTATTATGAATGTTCAATATAAATATCATTCACCATACTAATCTAAATGGTTTTCTAAATATGGTTACTACATTACAAAATTTATCAATATTTCATATGTTAATTTTAATATAAATGTATTTATTGATTATTCTTCCAAAAATTCATATAAGGAATGCATTGAACTTATTAACTATCGGTTGGGTCCCACTATATCCCCTTGGTGCATCAGTGGTTCTCATGAGACAAACTAGTTGGGGAATGGGATTAGGTCTTACCCGATTATTATGGGTTCTTTGCCGCTTGTTTGGTAGTATGATTGTGATGGTCAACATTATTCATTACCTCATTTTGAGATTAATATTTTATATTACATGATTTTTTTTTAATTTTAGAATATCTATTTTTATGTTTCATTATGCTATGATAATTTATATTGATTTTTTAATCAGTTCTTATCCCCACCATATTATTCTCATGTTTTGGTTATAATAACAATTTTTTTAGTTCGTCACCTTTCCAAATGATTTATTTTTCCCTTACACTAAATAATTTCACTAACTTAGAATCAATAATCACCCCTCACATTTATTTTCCCCATGATTCCAGGAACAATTTTATGTACAACATGCAATTATTAACTAGAAGAATAATATTGTCCAAGAGAACTTTCTATGATTTATTTCAATTCAAGTTGTAATTATTTAATATGGAATGTATCTAGTTTTACAATTCTTATGAACTCCCCCAACCATTAGGATATTTCATCATTGTCTATATACCAATGTCATAATTTGAGGAAATATCATTGATAAAATGGGGTCGAGGTCTGTATGTGTATGGTATGATCTTACTAGTTTAGGTCTTCACATTGATTTTCTATTTGAATTTGATTTCTTGAAACCATATATTTTTACTAATAATCTGATCCCCATTCAATATATATGGTATCAAAAGTAATGATTAATAGTTTCTGTTTAAATCATATAAGATATTATAAAACCAAATAAGTTCTATTTTTTCTACAAACATATTATAAATTAATACATTTAATCATAATGGGTATTTTATTTATTATAGTTCGGTCATTACCAGAATCACCTTGGTTGACACTATCAATATTTTTTATGATAATCATCTTGATGTGGGGATTAAATGGTTCATTTATATGGAATTGAAAATAATTCCCACAAAACACCCTTGATATAAAATAACATCATAATGAATTTTGGATGTGATTTTTACCTACAACATTGAAGAACAATATAGATGAATTTCCATTGATCCCTTTATAATAACAAATAATAATTTCTATATATCATTTGTCATCATGGAATATGAAAATACCTAATTACACCTATAAATGAAGATATATGATTCCTTATCTATTAGTTAATCATTATTAGATACTATATATCACAAATATACTTAGAAAATAACATATAAAAATATTCCATTGGGTATAAATAACATGAAATGATAAAAAAATAACTGATAGACATCAATAAAAACTAATGATTCAAAAAAGGGATATTCCAAAAAACAAAACATAATTTGGGAATTTTATTAATTTAAAATTTTTTATTGATATCAATCAGGTTGTGGAAAGTTTGAGGATAAAAACTTGAAAATAATAAAAAATATAATAACTAATCAAATAATATAATGGTTTCTTGGTGCATTGTGATTATAAAATCTAAAACTATATTTTATCATTATACATATGTAAATTATAAAAATATATCTTGGGGTGTTGGGAGATACTCCGGATGAATATTTCAATTAAAATATTTTATGTAAAATATATATTGATAGCTTTCTATTAGAAATTATATTATATATCAGTAAAATATTTTTTAAAATGATATTACTGAAATTATTATATATGTTTCAAATTTTGATATTATAAATCGAAAATAATCATTATAGAGGTTAAAAAATTATGGGTTATTATTAATTGTTAATTTATTTTTTCATGTTTTTTATATTAAAACATTATATTACTATAACATATATAATCATGATCTTTTAGTGAAATATGATATCTATTAATAATATATTCATTGATGAAAAGAAATGTCATAAGTACATATACGGGGACATAATTTTCCATGAAATGAATTGATTAGTAAAATATAACTTTGATTCTTCAATAATTGTATATAAATATAAATTATAAGATTAAATTTTATGTTATAGGTTAAATTCACATATTTAAAAATTATAGAATCAAAATATAGTAATATCGTAGTTTAAATACACTAATATTATAATAATAATTTTAGGTTTTTTGGACAACTCAAGAAGTGATATATGAAAATTGTAGTATATGAAATAACATTTATTATATTTTAGGGATATTTTAAAATATAACAGATAAATTATTATTGAGATATATAAGTATATGGTAACCCTCAATATCACAATAATTCATATGTGATACCATTTTATTCTTTATATAATGTAAAAAAATCATAAAAAAAGGATATTATCCAACATCATATTGAATTTGTTAAAATTTTCATGTTATAGAAATAATTTTATATGTTATATAAAAAAAATTAAAATTATAATGTTATATACTAATTATATTTGAAAATTAAAATTATATTTTTTGATATGTTAAAATTTTATCAGTTAAAATAATTAATTTGTTTACTTATTGTGTATATTGTTCATAATATAAATTGATAAATTATGAATTTTACCTCAATATTTAATAAATATATATGAAATATAATTTTAATAAACTTTATAGACAACAATTAATGTTAATTATTCAGTTTTTATGAAAAAATGATAAGGATTTCCATTTTAAATGATTATTGGAAAATTATTGTGTATTTTATAATTTGAAAAAATATTACAAAATTGATACCAAAAATTCATATATCATGTTAATATAATTATTATTAAAATAATATCATAAATGGTTCACATTAATTATTTATATTAAAAATTTCCATAATTTATAGAAAAATAAATTTTCATGTATGCCATTATGAATTAAATATGAAATTATTATATATACAATATTTTCTGAATATTTATACATTTTATAATCATATATTCCATATATGATGGAATATATATATATATATATATATTATTTTTATAAATACAATGTGGATATATTTATATCACATAATCAATATAAATTTCATTCATAATGGAGGGTAAATTTGTTATTCTCATGGATGTTTTTGTTTTTATCTTATCTTAATTTATTAATTTTCCATTTATTTATTTGTTATCTTAGTCAACTGTATATATATATATATAATGATATTTATAACATATTGTTTATATTTTACAATCAATATATATAAAAATTCCTGGAATTAAATTTATTTATAACACTTTACATTCTCACAGTATAATATTTTTATTTTATATAATGATTTTTTTCAAATAACATTCCATATTATACATTGTCATATAATTAGTAATATATTTGATTTAATAAATTGATATATAAGATTTATATTAACATTGAGTATGAATCTGTATATTATAGGGACTTTAGGTTTCAAATCATTGCAATAGGAGTGGTTGTTCTTTATAAAATGGAGGTGTTCAGTTCCTATAATACTATACATGATTTATATTATGTATTATGATTATTAAGATTTTGGTGTTCATAATGAAAAACAAATATAATTTTTTTTGAGATTCTTATATATATATATATTATTATGATGAAAAAAATATTTAATGATGAAAAAGTAAAAACATTAATTGTATAAATAGTTATAAATTAACAAGAAAAATACTTATTAACTTAGATGATCATTTTAGAATTCTTAAATTTGACCAACAAAATATTTTTTAATGCATATATAGAATATAATCTCCAGGGTAAGTAGTTATTTCATGAATGATAATTTGACCTAAATTCAAAAGGAAATGTGTTGCAGACTAAAATCATGTGTATATATATGTTTTTAATTAAAAAATTAAATTTGATGTTGATATGTATATTAAAGAGTTATGACCCAAATATATATATAAAATCAACAGTAATAACATGCATATGAGTTTATAAATATATTAGAAATTTTCATGATAAAATAGAATGAATAAACTAGAAATTCACATTTCAAAAGGACTCAATAACATTAAAATATTATTTTTAATCATGATCAATGATTGTACACCACAATACAAAAAACAATATATCTTTTTTGAAATATGGTTCAACAGAAATGAATTATTTTCAAATGAAACCTAAAACACTTACATATACGTGTTATAAAATATTAATTTAATAATGAAAAAAAATTAACCTAACTCATTTCCCATAATATATCCACAAAAAATTATTTTATTATGTACCACTCGATAATTCATATGAAATATCCAGATAAATAATAATGAAAATTTAGTAAAAGAAGATTCATAAACCCACTTCCCCACCTATTAACCAACCTTGTTATTCTACATGAAAATTTCACTCCATTATAATAACATCACTTTTCAACATTCTATAATTGTCATGTATCCATATATTGTAGAAACAATAAATTTCATTATAAAAAATTAAATTTCCATATAACATTACAAAAAAATACACTATATACCACTATCACGTCCAATACACCATAACTATGCTATATCCATAACGATGATCATGATAGGTTGTGTCATTAAACAATTATAACTTCAATAATATATATATATTTGTTTATTAATAAGTTTTAAAATATTTTTTTAGAAATTCCTATAGATACATGTTTGTAGTGGTGTTTTTTTTGAAAAAATGTACATATATGATTAATAAAATATTATATATCAGCCTATATGTAGTAATAAAATCAACAACTAACACAAATTTTGTGACATCCAATCACCACAATATCATTGAAAAAAATTTCCATCATATTTCCCTATAATGATGTGAAAACAATATTCATAGAAACATGAAAAGAACATATGTCATAAAATTATATATATATATATATATATTCAAATCAAAAATTATTTATTTTTAACCATATCATTTTATATTCCAACATTGAAATTATAAATTTAAAAACTATATCATTCCACACCATTATAATGTAATGAGATATATTACATTATTAATTATTAATTATCAATTAATAATTAAATTAATATATAATATAATTCATAAAATTAATTAAAATTATGCAACTTAATATATAACTTTTTTAGTTTCATATCAATTTATTGGAATAAAATTTTGTTATTTGTTTTATAATTTATCGGATTTTCTTGAAACATGAAACATTTATTCACAAACACCTCATAATTCCTCCATGTTAATAAGTCCACTAAAAACATTATTTTCCACCATAATTTTATAATTATATAATATAATAACAAAAAACTAATTAAATTATTATTTAACCATTATATATTTATATAATATTGTAACATACTCATGGTACAAATATTTTCATATCTATTATGTTCCACAAAAAATATGGACAAGAAGATATAAAAATTATTTTTACTATTTTTTATATAAATCACATTTCACCTTTCATATTGATCCATTCTATAATTAATTATTAAAAATAATTATATGTTCCAAATGGAAACTAAATGATTCATTCCCATCACTATAAATAATAAATTTATAATTACTGTCTATATTTTTACCAAATATTAAATTTTTCATCTTCTAAGAACCATTTAATGGTTTTTTGTTGTCCCATCAACAATTTTCAAGATTTAATCCCTCCACATATCAATAAGATCTAGCAATGAAAAAAATAATTTAGTATAAAAATACATATGAATGTATCTTGACACACCAATTAATGAAACAATCTAACACTAGAGCATCAATTATTATAAGTATATATTCAAATTTAGTAAAACTAAAATTCAATTCAAATTATTATGATTAATAGACAAAAAATAATACCTTTTTAGGAAATATATAAACTTTGAACAAACTTGGTTAAAATAATAAAAGATTGAGTTTTTGAAAATTTCCCTTAGAAATAATATTACATTAATAATTCAAAATGTTGTTTTTAAAAACTAACCTTCTTCATAAAAATAATATTTTATAATATGAATGATTAAAAATGTATTGTTTATCAATTTTACTGAAATATTGATTCAATATTTTTGAGGTAAAAAATTGATAGTGTCTCAAGAATAATCGGTATTTATAGAAAGGTAAATGACTTTGTATTTTCATTAATTTATATAGTATTTACATATTTTTTATTTAAATTTAATTAATAAATAACTATTATAGATATATGAATTTAATTCAATAATATTAATCTTACTAGTCAAATAGTTAGCATAATATATATTATTCATTAAAATTGAATATCTTGTTAAATATTATTTTGGATATGTTTTTTAGGTTTTTTGGAAATATATTATTTTTCTTATATAAATTGAATTCAATAAATTTGGTTCAATTTTTTGAATCATCAAGGTAAAATATAATAGTAGGGACATAATTGTTTTTTGTAATAATGACGTTGAAAAAATGAAAAATAAATTCACCATAGTGGTCGTTAAAATGTGTTTAATAAGAAGATAACCTTAACATATTACAATTAAAATAACATATGATAAAAAATATGAAAACCTATTTTTTATTATTTTATTTCCTAAACATTACAACTTATAATATGACCCATATTGTTTCCCATTTTCTAAGAATGCGACTTGAAATTAATGTGATATGTTGAAAATTTATAAGTGTTCTACTCAACTCAATTTTAAAATTAAACCACCTCTCATCACTTATTAACACCTATAGATAAATTTATCCTTAAAAAACTTCTAAAATATTACCCCAACATACCAATATTCATTATATACAATATATAATTCCTATAATACTATCACATTGGTCCCTAATATAATATCGATTGGAAATTTCTATAAAAGATGATAATCCTCTTCCCCAAAATATTTAATTTTTCTTATTAATTTAACTCGTCAAATAATATAATTGAATTAAAATACAATAACACTAATAATTCACAATATTTTAAATTTTATAAATTTTATTTCACAATATTTATCCACAATATTATCTTTCAAATTTGAAAAAAAAATCAACTCTTTTTTGTATAATGTATTACTTCCTCATGAACTGATGAAATTTTTTTCCATCACAAAATCTCATAAATAGAAATAATGTATGAAATAATCAATATAAAATAGATTTATGTCATGATATTGATTCATTAAAATTAATATGTCATCCACTTTTTCAGACTTTCACCCATTATAGAAATTGAAATGTTTTTCAAGCATTTGTATAACATGTCTTCTCCCCAAAGCATTGTGATTCCTTTTCCTTGTAAACAAATAATTAATAATACAAAAAAAGTATATAATTTTTTTTATTAAAATAATAATTTTTTGGATGATTTATATATAAATTAATAATAATAATAATAACTATTACATCAAAACATGTATGAAAAAACTCTAAATATAACACCCAAAACAATTGAAATAATTAAATAATATCAAAAAATATTTGATTTTTTGTTATATGAGGATAAAATATTTTAAAATAAATATTAATTTGGTTCTAATATAAATAATAATAATGTTTAGATTTGTATAAAGTACTATAAATGAAATTCATCTAATGTGATGTGGCATGATTGTGATTTTGTCTCTTTTTCCAATTAATTCACACATGTTTAATATTATTCACCTATTTAATATTTTATAGAGTATACTCTTTTTCATTTATATATTTTTCAAGAATTACTACTTATTAATGATTAAATTAATATTTATTCATACTTTGTGTTACAATTTAAAATTTATAAAATATGAAAGAATTCATTTCAATTCTCTTTATTTGTTAATACCACAATTTGGTAACGAAATCTTACAATCCATTCTTATATAATCTATATTTTCCCCCTAATTTCTATTTTTAAGATGTTACAATTTTTTCAACAATTTTTTCACTTCTATTGTACATTATTAATGAAACTAAATGTGCCAATAATATGATTTTATTTATTTTTTTCCGATAAATTGGATCGATGTCTACATTTATTAAAAGTTGTTTTATGAAATTCCTATAATTTACACAATTTATTTATTATGAAAATATTTTCATGTGTTATTAAAATAAAAAATACTTTTTATATATTCATTATATTGAAGGGAAATAACAATAATATTATTTAGAATTAATAGTAATATAATGTGAATACCACAAAATAAGAAGAATTAAATGGAAAAATTTCCATTATGTGAAAATTGAAGAATGTATATCCCGGAAAAAGAATTATGAGATGAAAAGTTTTCTAAATGTTCGGATATAGGGTTCATCTTTCAAATGAATGTTTGATATGTAATAGAGCAATGAAATGGAATTATTTATCTGTATATAAATTAGTATTTATTCAATATATTATCCCATGTTTAAAGAGAACATGCCCTAAAAGACAATAAGTATAGAAGCCCATGGTTTTACAGTTAAAAATGATTAGGTAAAAGTCCCAAAAGAAGTAGTGGTGAGTGCATTATTCATATCATAAAATTTAAAAAATTCATCATTTTATTCGAGATCCGCAAACCCTTTTCTATCATCCATGATTCCATTAAAATAAGTTGTTTCCCTAGAATCATTTGAAATGATTTATAAGTCAAATATACAAGTGGAAATATAAATGCATTAAGGATGAATTATGATGTTACCATTATTAAACATAAACGTCCACTATTGGACAAATTTATTATTATTCATATGTTCTAATTCATAATAATATCTATTATGGGGTGGAATTCAATATAAGAAGAAAACTATTAGTTAAATGTGAATGAAAATATGATTCATTGTAAAGAAGTGTGATATATTATCTATAGTAGTGAAAATTCGTCATTAAATTCATGTCATGATCACCCTCCAGTAACTCATCTGAATTAGAATATTGGGGAATATTATTGTACACAATATGTAAATATTAATTCTATATTTAAAATATAGTATGTACCTCTTCAATATAAATATGATGATGTATTTATTTAGGATTTATCTAATTTTCAATAGTGTGTGAAATATATATTTCAATTGATTAAATCCTTGGTATAAGAATTATATCATAAGAAATATTATAAAATGATCACTATAAAAATATTAGAGAAAAATAAATAGCATTAGGAGTTTTGTGATAAAGTATTTATACATCCAACTTTATCACCTTTTCCAGCCCATGCTATTTTTATTAATAAGAAAGATAGATCTATGAATAACATCCTTGATTATATGGAAATCAGTCCAGTTGTGATAAAAATAGTCTCTCCTACCCCTCATAGATGTACCATTCTATAAAAAAACAGAGATATAAAATACTGAGTGTTTTAACATTGTTCTAGGTATAATTAATTTTGAGTAATGACTGATGATGTTATTAACAAATCATTTCTTTCATGATATTTTAAATTAAAATTTAATTTAAATATATTTTTATTGAATAATGAAACCTATATTTTTAATGATCTAATGAAGAGTTTATTCAAGAAATAAGTTGTTGATTTGGGTTAATTATTTATTTATTATATCTATGGGTTTTATAAAACCAATGTAAACAAGGAAAATCACGTCCATCTCATTAATGATAATAAAAGGGTGAATGTGTAATATTATAAATTTATAATGTTAGAATACTATGTTATGAATGTTTCTTTTCAATACAATATTGTCTCCATTTAGGAAATATCATTTGATCATTGGAATGAACTGGTGTTTATGGAATTTACAGCTCAAAAAAATTGAGGTATATAGTTTAATTTCTATGTCAGATAACTAATTGTGATTCATTAATTTGTTTTTTATTATTTTCTAACCTATAGACGTGGAATACATAGAAATGTGATATCATTTTATGGAAAATGGAATATGAACAAAGTATTATTTAAATAAATATTAATTTTTTAATTATTGTATTTTATCTATACTATTGTGAAATGTTAAATTTTAGTTATATCATGATGCATAAAAGAAGGTACATAGTGGTTTCCTTGTTCAGATTAATAACATTATTTCCTATTCATTAATGCAGTTTAATCTTTGTGATTAGAACCATTTAACTCTTCATCATGAGTCGGTAGCTATAATTGCTTCTTTTATTTTATGGAACAATTACTTACGTGTTGGATGATGTGTTATGTGAATATAAAATAACATCTCAAAATAGTTATTTCCTACAGAATCCCAATTTTTTATTACATAGTATTTTACCAACATTGGATATTTTAATGATTAGTGTCTTTTAAATAAGTTACATAATAACTAAAAAAATGATTATTCTATTTCATGTGAAATTATTATTCTAGAATAATCATTTTTAAATTTTCATCATCTCATAACATTTATACAAAAATCAAAAGAAAGGGTGAGTAAAATTCCTAGTTATGGAATACACAAGAAAAAATTTAGTAGTTATGTAGAGAGATGTTAATAAGAATTTCATGAATTTTCATAAAGGATAAAGAATAAGGCATATAAAAAAATATGAAATTGAATCATAAAATTGAAACGGGTCAAAATCATTTAACATTTACATTCATAAGCATATCACCAAGGCATATCCGAACAACGTTATTAATATAACCGAGGTTATTGACTAAGGTATTGTGAAACTAATCATCTCTAGAGATAAAATTCATTAACCACTACTTTAGAGATATATCAAGGAGAACCCTTAATATGTATTTATTTTCATGTTATGCACATATATCATAATTAAACATTTCATAAATAATCCATAGATAATAACAGAATATGATTTCATATCAAAATCATGGAATTTATTAAAGTTATTAAAAACATGATCATTATGTCATTTATAACCAAAAATAGATTTAATGGGGTTTTTATATATGTAAATTAAATAATTAAATAAATATTATTTATTTATTTATTAATAAACATATAAATTAAACATGATTGGGTATTAACATAATGAAAATTAAATAATTTCTTGAGAAAAAATGTTATACTTTGAGACAAAAATTAACATCATAATGGGTATGAAACACTGTATAATAATAAAATAAAATGAAATGGTACAAGGGTAAGACATTAAAAAATAATTATAATAAATTATAGGAAAAAATATGATGTCAATAAGAAAAATTTATCTAAATATTAATGTCATTCCAAAAAATAGAGATCGTGAATGGAAAATGGAGGTTGAGAATTCCATTACCATGAATAATATCTTATAAAACATTAATATCGGGACCCTGGGGGCTTGAGTACACCATGGGAGTACTCCATTGGAGGAAATAATATCATATATTATAGGATAGTAAATTTTAATTGAAATATAAATGAGGAATTGGTGGCAATTATTAGAAAAAGTGAGGGAGTGGTTATTTAATGTCTAAGGACACCTCATTACTGTTATTTGAAAAAAATATTTCCTTTTCTTGGGTATTTTATCATATTTTTGTCCAATTTTGAGAAATAATATATTATTTTAATACTAAATAGTCCACCATAATTATTACACCATTATTAAATCAACAATTATGTAATTAAACCTATGAAAAACTCAAATATGTAATATTAAAATTCACAGGAAAACAAAAAAAATCCAAAAAAATATCATTAATTAACCATAAGCTAATATAAATCATATAAATTAAAAAAAGAAATTAATTTTATCAAAATAATTATATATATTGGATGAATTAAACTTTTAATTAGAAAAATAAAAAATTCTTTAAAATAAAATCTGAGAGAAAATGCATAGTAAACTGGAGAGTAAAATTTCAATACATGAAAAAAATAAAATTATTATATAATTTTTAATTAAAAAGTATTGTTTTTATAAAACTATTTAATTTTAATTAACATTATTAAATAAACATAGTTCATTAGAATAATTTTTATCTCTCTACAAATTATAATTCTTACATGAAAATTAAAATTATCAAATTCCATCTCATTTTTTATGAATAACCATTCCTATAATGGAAATAATTAAATAAAAATATTCTGTAAACAAGGGATTACTTATTAAGTAACTATGTACTTAACAGATGACCACTTAAATCACACACAAAAGTCATAAAGGTAAAGTGTACGAAGTTGATAGACTCTTGGGGTGGCTTTTATAACAACACTTGAGTTGTAATATCCACTTACTTTAACATATTCCATAAGATATTTTTTTCAAGATTAAAATGTTTAATCTTGGTCCATGATTGGTCAAGAGCGAGGCCCAGTAACACTACCTCCTTACCAAGCTCTAAAAAATTGTCTTTGTATGATCCAATTCAACTGGAAGAGGACATAAAATCTCATTTATACATTAATTACCCATTATCACTTGTATTTAAAATAAATCAACAAAATGTTAATAATTATTATTCATTCCAAAAAAAACATATTAAAAAATTGTCATATAGTGGTAAAAAACCAATGGTCACACTTTATATATACAGATATATATATATATATATATATATATATATATATATATATTCAATATGACATAGAAAAAAAAATATTTTCAGGAAAAAGTATTATTTAAAAGTCTGCATCATTATATATTCACATATAGATATCTATATGTGGAGAAGGAGATGACATGAACTACTCACATATTATGAATTTTCAATAAAATACAACATAGGTAACGTAATAAAGGTAAAGTATTCATTAATAAATAATGATAATAGATTCTTGAATAAAAAATGTGGATTTTTTGGGACCCTATGGTGGGGGATAGAGTATATTTCTATATTGGAATTATTATTAGAGGGGAGGTACACGGTCATTCCAAATGATTTCTAAATCATATTTAATTGAAATTACAAAATGTTACCAACATAATTATGATTATTTTCATAAAGAAATAAATCAGTTGAATGCGGTATAATATAATGACATCATATATGAATATGAAACTATAAATTTATTATTTATTTTATGTGTTCTATTTATTATTAAGATAAAAAGTGAACAATTTAAAAATAATAATATATTTTTTTATCTTCTCACCAAGGTGGCACCAATGTGTATAGGTATATCAAGGATTATTATTCATGGGATTATACGATAAAGTTATTTTCTTATCATGTATCAAGATACATGGTTTTTAAATTGGTTATATCAAAGAGACATCGTCATATTAGAGTATTGAAACCTACAAACCATCCAATGAAGAAAATAGATTACATTACAATAGAAATTTTCACTAGAAAAAAAATTAATCCAAGAAATAATTACGATATATATGTTATTAATTATTTACAAAGAAAATATGCAAATTTACATTATATAATGGAATATTTATATATTTTGAACCTTTAACAAATCTAAATTATGGATTTTCTAATAGTTCAGCGTGTACCAAAATTGATTATGTCTGATAAAAACCCTTGATACTAATAATAATTTCCAAATGTCCTCATTTGTCTTCTGATACAAACCCTCATTTTTTACCCTCTTATCAAAATCACACTGATGGAAAATATATGTGGACTATTCAAAAAATAAATGTTTTGAATAGGTCGTACTTACATCACATAAATTTCATGTAGGAATAATATTTACCTTTGGTATATTTTTCTTATATATATATATTCCATTCAATATTAAAATGGTGTTGTAGGAAGAAATATCTGGAAAAAGATTTTGTACTCCAACTTCTTGAAATGATGTTGGTTAAAGGAATAATAAAAAACAAATCTTTTTATGGATAGTAAGTTAGTGTGTAATGATGATTATATTAAATAATCTCAATGAAGGGTAACTATTTACAATGATAAAAGAGGATATATGTTAATTTTCATGTGGGATATCATTTTGCCTAAAATTATTTCCATGGATGTGTGTTATAAGGTTCCATATTAATGGGAAATATGCACGAGGTACATCAATCCTTTTGAAATTTTATAATGAATTGGATTTCATTTTTAGTATTTTTAAAATTATAACATGGATATAAAAGGAAGCTATTGTGTTCCATATTTCATTGGTATGTCTGTAAATTATCGACCCACCAAAAGTATTCATTTCTAAATAAGTATAATTTTAACATGATAGGTAATAATATGTAGATTACATCAATATTTATAACACTAGAGATAATTTACTAAAAAATAGAATGTCTTTACATGTAATGGTACATTGAAGAAATCATTAAAAATTGTAAATAAATTTGAAACTATAAAAATTTATAATAATTTACCACTCATTTTTTTCTAAAAAAAATAATCAATGAAAATTTAAATGTCAACTTTTTGATAGATAAAAGAATTTAATACATAATAATAAATTATATTATTTTAACATTATATAATTATAAAGATATATCACAATGTATATTTTAATTTATTATGAAACAAAAATTATAATTTCGTAGGATGAATATTGACATAGAATATACATTTGGGATTTTTAAATTTATTAATTGAAATAAAAATTTATGATTAATTTAAAATGTAAATTTAACTATCCAAAATTTTCATTTGAACAAAATTATTTAATATATATAATTACCCATTTATATATAATAATTTGATATAAATAATTATATAATCCTTTCATTATAAAAAGGCCTTTTAGAAATGTATTTTAAGGAGTAATGAAATTATACTTTAATTAATTAATGTATACATTATAGTTTTATGATGTTAATTAATTTTATTGATTATATATATTAATATACTAATATAATCCATATTATTATTATTAGTCATATAATTCATGTCACATCAAAATTTCAGGAAAAAAGACATTTCATTGAAAAATATTATGTGACATGATTTGTGTGTTTGTATTTATTTTATGTTCTATTGCTTTTAGTAATTGAATTTTAATAATTGTATTCCATATTTTTTATTAACATTAAATTATTGTTTATTAAGGATGCATTTATTACTATTCACAATGAATAGTATAATTAGTAATCATTTATCACTACAGTTAAAGAATAAACTATATTACAAGGTATCAATATAAAAATATAATGGTTTAAATAAAATAAAAACATAATTAATGTAGCATCCCAGGTAAATAAAGAATAATACATTTTCATATTTATTAATATTTTTGAACTAAATATTAATTTTACTTTAATGGGGTTGCTATGTTCGATAGAGTACCTGATATGCAACAACAAGTTTCATTGAAATCATACATTTCACACTAATAATATAATATTATTATCTTAAATGGTAGATAACTCCTAGCCTTTTTATTTACGGGAATGAAAAAAACTAACTACAATATTATTATACATGTTTGTTAAATATATTTTCTTTTATCCAATAAAATTTAGAGTCTTAAAATGTGAACGAATCTAATTTTAAGCATAATTTACATTAGAAGATCAATTTACTACCTTTTAACGGTGAACAATATTTAAATATATTTTTGTTCACGTTAATACATTCTACATGACCAAATAAAATCCTTCTCTAGAATGGGGACATCAAAATTTACTTTGTGTAAATTTTTGGAATTTTTCTGATGGAGTTCATTTTTTAATGAATAGTGAAAAATACTGTATTTTAATTCAAAAGAGAATTTTAATCTAATTTATTTATATTGTTAGGTTATCTTTTTAATTGGATTAAAATTTTAATTATAATATATTTGTATCATTTAATCTAATATTGTTTATGGTAATTAATTTCACATCGAATTTGGACATAAACAATGCCAATCTATTGATAGTTATTGTTTCATAAAAACACGCTATTTGTTTTAACAATGGGGATTAATTTGAAATTAATTAATGCAACTTCTATGTTTATAATTTGGGAAAATAGAAATCATTTTTGAATTCAGAAAATGAAATATAGCTTAGACAGAATTTTTGGAATTTTTCTGAAAAACATCCTTTTTTGATGAATATTGAAATCCCTTAGTAGTAGTTAAAAAAACAGAATTTTTCATTTGAAGGAAATTTTAACACACTATGTTTTGAATATCAAAAATCCGACATACATGGTTATTATTAGTATGTATAATGTGGATATCTATGATGAAAATATTTTGTTGGTGAATAGGAACTTTTGACTTTTATTTACCACAGTTAAAGGATAATATGGTAATTCAAGGTAAAAAGAATATTATAGTAATTCTAAATTATCTTAACATTTTTCCTAACCATATTGGATGAGTAATGGTTGACCATGAGAATACTTTAGTCGATTATGGGACCCCATGGAGCCATTTATTAATGATAATGACATTTTAGATTATATAATTTATTGTTACAAAAAAAATTACATAAACAAATATCTCTTTGTAAATTAATTGTTACATGGTGTTATATAAGAATTATATTAGAATATAAATATTAATTGTAAAGATAAAAATATTTCCTACATCATGGAATTTTTTTTATAATTTTTAGACGTCGAATAAATTAAATTATTTTTGACAGAATTATAATGTTGTGTTTACCTCATTAATAAATCACATAAATAAATAAGATTATAAATATAAAAATAACATCCCAAAACGGTCTAATTCTTATTGGATGCTTTTATTTCAACCATGAGTCATATTATCTTTTACACTAATTATTTTTGGACCTTTAAAAACCAAATATCATTATATAATAAAATAATACTTTAACACTTTCATAATGATCCCCTACTCCCCGTTATAAAAGGAGACCATTTTTATCCAATTCTTCACACCTCTCAAGACAGTTGGCTCATCCATAATCTACCCAACTAAACTCCCAATATAAAGACCCATACTTTACATATATTTTTATTACTTCAAAATTGAGTTTTACTTATTACAACATATAAAAAAACCATGTTAGGACTGTATAGGTATAGTGTCTTTAGAAACTGGGAAACATAAACAACAGGTTCATAAAGCATCTACATTGTCTCCCGTTTATTTCATCGTATCTAGAGTCCAATTTTAGATATCCTACTTAATAAACTTCTTCCTGACCTGGGTAAAGAAAATATACAAAAGGGTGAGCTCAAATGGTTAGTAAGGGTAAACAAAAGAAATATCAATCACATCATATTCATAAGAACATAACATTTTGGAAATCGTAACCTGAAAAAGATATCATAATTTTATAACATGGGATAAATCATAGTTGTGAAATTTAATCCCAATAATCATAACTTAAGACATGAAACTCTGTGTAATACACACATAATCATAGATAATAATTTCTTAGTTTTCGAGACTCATTGCCAATACTATCTTAGCGGACAATGTCCAGTTCGGAACCGAGTTCACTCCTCATTTCAGTCATGTTTCACTGAACCTGATTAACCTGTCGTTCCATACATGTCTATCTCATGAGATATAAAACTTTAAACAATTAATTGGATGGAGATATATGTGCCACCCATCTCATAATGAAACCATTCATATGAGTGCCACAAAATCATAAATCATAGGTCATAACATAACCCATGTAATAAAAATGGGATTCTTAATCATCATGCCATCATAACACAATCCATATAAGATAAAAGGACATAAAAAAAATAATTTTATCATAACATAATGAAAACAATGTAAAAATAGGGATAGAAACAAAACCCTATATTATCTTATATGGAAAATAATTTCGATAAAACTCTTGAACTCTACTCTTGAGGAAATTTTTTTTTCAACATCAAAACATTCTCCTTTCATAACATGTCATATAATTGTAAAATAAAATAAGTTTATTAAAAAAACATGAATAATTGTGAAGGAAGCTTCATGGAAATAATGTTCTAAAAATCCATTCATTCCATATAAGTTATAAAAACATTCTTCTCTTACTTTGGCCGGAAAAGTCAAAAAGTACCTCATACGAAAAATGACAAAAGATTCCTTTCATTTCATTTACTAAAAACTCAACGAAGGGTATAATTTGCTTCAAAAAATTGTATGAGGATAAAAATAATATTACATATCGAGGAAACATGGATGTGGATGATAAATATTCCCTAGTAAATTCTGAAGTATAAACAATCTCGGATAAAAATTGAGATTGTGATATTTTCCCTTACCTTAGCTCTGATTTTCTTTGTAATTGTCCAAACCTCTTTTATAATGATTTAAATAATGTTATAGACTTATTCCAGAATCATACCCATTTTTGTGATATCATATATGGTTATATTCTTAGCTTATTATTAGTAATATTTCATTTCTACTTGTTATTTGGGTGTTTATTACTTTTTGTTCTTATGCGTGTTTTGTCGAATACATTCTTATTCTTCTATTTTGGTTATAGATACCTCATTTCATGAATGGTATTATTGTAATATATTTTATATTTATTCATTCAATTCATTTATATAATCATTATTTAATGAAGATCATGTAGAACGAGTCACATCACATTGTGGAGATGTTATTCCGTACGTACACAAGAGCGATGATATCGTTCCCATGATCATGGAATTGTATTGGAGTGTATTTATACTATTTAATAATCAATATCACATTAAAATAATATTTTATAGTTCTTTTTTACACCATAATACCCATCCAAGTAAGGTGTTTGTGGAAAATAGATTACACCACGACATGGAGACGATATACTGTACGTACGCACACACGTTGATTTCATTTTCCGTAGAATGGATATATGGGGAAATAGGTTTGTTTAATACATATAATGACATATAAATATATGAGTGATACATATTTTATTACTTCATAATGAAACAACTAAAGAAGAATAAGTAGAAGAATAAATAAATTTTAATGAATCGGTAATGGACATTACCTCTTATTTAAAGTGCCTCTTCTTAACCTCCTCTTTGGATACTAAAAATGGTCTTTGAAGAATACTAGGACCTCGAGGACGTTTATAGGGAAGTGGAGAAGAGAAATTTTCAGGGTTTGGCGAGAATTAAGGCTCAAAGTGGTGTGAGGAAGAGAGGGAGGAGGTGCCCATTTTATAAGGGAGTAGAGGGGCACCTTAGGAAAAACAAAAAATATTATTTTATTATAAAGTCATATTCGGGTTTTAATAGCTCCAAATTAATTTATTTATAATATAAGGTGGGTATGGGTCTAACTCCTCTTATCCAATATAATTTAGACAAGTTTATGTTTCTATTTTAACCTTATCATTTAGATATAACTTTAAGTTAGATAAATTAACTTTTACAGTGTCTTCTTGTTTTCTTACACTATAAGGTTTATAAAAATACTATAACAAGAAAAACGTACCCAAATTTGTTTATTATTAATATATTTAACCTTATCTAAATCATTTGGCCGAAACATAGATTTTTAGGAATAAAATTACAATTAATAATATAGTATTTTTTTTTAAACTATTTTATTTCAATTTTGACACTATTTGGTAATTGATTTTTCTAGAAATCATAACAGAATGATTACTTCTAATAAATTTAATTAAATAAATTTTAACATGTCATATTAACCTATAAAATTAGTTTAATTCATAAAAAGTCTCAAAATACATTTATTTTTGTATTTATAACATTAATTATGTCAATATTTCATTAATAAAATAATTATTTTATCATCATTGTGTCATAAATAAATTAAATTATTTAATTTATAAAAATTATAAATAAAATACCATTATATAGGAAATATTTTTAACTTTCTAATGAATATTTATAGTCGAATATATCTTATCTATCACCATATATTAAAAATGTTTTAGTTAGTAAACATTGATTTTAACTATTTTAACTATTCTTTAAATAAAACAATATTAAATGTCCTATTCTAATCCATGTGGGCCTAAATGGTCATATTTTATTCCAATATTTTTTTTGGTTGAATTAAACTTATCCAATATAATTAAGACCTTTTGTAGGGTAATAATAATATCATTTTTACCCTTAATTACCGTATTTACTTTTAACCATGGTAAAAAAAGTAAAAAGTTACTATTCACAAAAAATTATTTTAATCTCATTAAACCACATTTTAGTGCTGGATATTAACCATGTCTCTCATATTTTTAAAATTACACTCACAAAAGCGGTAAAATTTAATTTTATGTGAATTTTCATATTCTCCTAGGACGTAGGTAAAAGACAGTGAAAAGATCAATAACATTTTTATATGTCTAAAATTATTATAAAATGACTCCAATGAATTACGTTGATCATATATTGGTGTTATGCATCAATTTTTACAGAAAATAAATTTAAATAAAATAAACTAAAATAATTAATTAAATAAATTAAAAGTTGGTTTTTAAATTGTAACCCAGTGTTTTCACTATTCATCAAAAATTGAAAGTTTTCATAAAAATACCAAAATTTCACCCTAGACTAATTTTGATACTCCAAATCAAAAAATGAAGTCCATTTTGAAAGATAAATTTTAAAAAAATTTAAAAATTTGGTATTACTAATCATAACGGCATGTTTTAATTGTATTTTAATAGCATATCGTTGTTTTGTGAAACTCGGTATTGCATACAACGCAAGCAATCGAGGAAGGCCGAGGTTGTGTATAAAGCAAGCCAAGCTGGTGTTGTGTGTATTGAAATATTCTTCTGATGATGTATATCACATAAATACAAATTATTTCTAATAAAAATCTCAGGTGTTACATTCCACCCCCCTTAAAATGAATTTCGCCCTCAAAATTCGTCACTTGGTAATAAACAGATGAGAATTCCTCTCCCTCATCATATCCTCAAGATCCCATGTAGCTTATTCTATTTGGTGGTTCCTCCATAAAACATTAACCAAGTGAGTGGTCTTCTTACGTATGACTTTTTCGCTACGATCCAAAATCTCTATCGGCTGTTTTTCATAAGAAAGATCTTTCTCCAGCGGTACAAATTCTGAGCTAAGTACATGTGAAGGATCAGATATGCACTTTATCATGAGAGATACATGGAACAAATCATGAACATGAGATAGATTCGGTGAAAGCGCCAATCAGTAAGCTACCTTCCCAACACGATTCAGTATTTCGAAAGGACTAATATACCTAGGGGTCAACATTCCCTTCCTTCCAAATCTCATTAATCCCTTCTAAGAAGATATCCATAAGAACACTTTATCACCCACTTCAAACTCTAGGTCTTTTCTTAGATTATCAGCATAATTTTTTGTGGACCTTGAGCTACTCTAATGTGTTGTTGAATAGATCTGACCTTTTCCGCCATCTCATCAACAAGATCAGGTACTAATAGCTTTCTTTCCCCAAATTCATCCTAGCAAGTTGGAGTCCTTCATTTCATCCCATAGAGATCTTCATAATGATCCATCTGAATACTGGAGTGAAATCTACTATTATAAGAAAATTCCAAAAAAGGTAGGTGTTGATCCCAACCACCTTTGAAATCCATAGACCAATCTCTTAACATATCTTCTAGAGTTTGAATTGTTTTCTCAGACTGACAGTTTGTCTGAGGTTGATAAGAAGTGCTGAAACTCAACTCTATATCCAGGGTATGCTGAAGAATTTGCCAGAACATTGAGGTAAACCTCGGATCCCGATCAGATATAATGGAAAGTGGCACTCCATGCAATCTTACCACTTCCTTTACATATATCATGGCAAGGTGATCCAGAGAGAAATCCTCTCTAATAGCAATGAAGTGTACAGCCTTTGTAAGACGATCAACTATGACCCAGATAATATTATTTTCTTTGGATGTTTTAGAATGTCCAATGAGAAATTCCATAGTGATGATTTCCCATTTCCATTCTGGTATGTGTAATGGTTGTAACATCCTCTTAGACTTCTGTCTCTCATCATTAACTTGCTGACTAACCAAGCATCGAGAGACATATTTATCAACATATCTTTTCATACCATCCCACCATAAGTACTCTTTCAGGTCCCTATACATTTTCATGCTTCCATGGTGAATAGAGAATGAAGAACTATGAGCCTCATCCAGCAGCTCCTTCTTTAATTCTGGGACGGGAGGAACACAAACCCAATTTCTAAACTTTATTATCCCATCATAATCAAGGTTGAATTCATGAACATTTCTCACCTTCTTTTGTAACTCGACATCTTATTTCTGTGCCTCTTTAATCATCACATTTATAGATGGTTGAACATTCATATGATAAATATAAGATTTTTTCCCTTCAATTATAATTACAAGATCCATCCATTGTAAATCCATAAATATTGGATATTTTGTGATCCTCATCATATATTAGCTAGCATGGTCTTGTCGACTTAATGCATCTTCCACCTTGTTCTGTTTCCCAGGATGATAATGAATTGAGCAGTCATAATCCTTAATCAACTCCAACCATCATCTTTGGCACATATTCATCTCCTTTTGTGTGAAAATATACTTTAAACTTTTATGATTAGTGTAAATATCACACCTTTATCCATAATGATAATTCCTCCAAATCTTTAATGCAACGATTACCGCAACTAACTCCATATCATGAGTTGGGTAATTTTGCACATGGATTTTCAACTGTCGTGAGGCATAATCTATCACCATATCATTTTGCATAAGAACAAACCCCATTCCATTCTTGGATGCATCACTGTAGATCAAAAACCTTTCTCCACTATAATGAGGTGTTAGTACAGGTGCACTGGACAACCTTCTTTTCAACTCTTTGAAATTCTCTTCACATTCCTCCATCCACATGAACTTAACTCCTTTTCGAGTCAACATGGTCAGTGGATTAGATAATCATGAAAAATCATTCACAAAACCTCGATAATATCTAGCCAAACCAAGAAAACATTGGATCTCAGTTTATGTTGTTGCTCTCAACCATCTTTCGATAACCTCAGTTTTTGCTCGATCCACAGATATCCCATATTTTGAGATTATGTGACCCAAAAATGAAACTTTTTGAAGCCAAAATTCACACTTGGTAAATTTGGAATAAAGATTCTCCTTTATCAGGGTATTCAATACAATTCTCAAGTGATCTTCATGTTCTTACTTGCTCTAGGAATATACAATAATATCGTCTATAAATACTACCACATACTGATCAAGATAGTCTCTAAAGACACTATTCATAAGATCCATGAAGATAAAAGGGGAATTAGTAATACTAAATGGAACCACTATAAATTCATAGGTTCAATACCTTGTACGGAATGTTGCCTTTGGTATATCCTCCCTTTTGACCCTTAATTGATGATACCCTGAATGAAGATCAATATTGGAAAATTATTGATCTCCACATAGTTGGTCAAATAAGCCATCAATGCATGGGAGAGGATATTTATTCATGATAGAGATCTTGTTAAGTTCTCGATAATCAATGCAGAGTCTCGTTGATCCATCTTTCTTCTTAACAAAAAGAACAGGTGCTCCCCAAGGTGACGCACTAGGGAATATGAATCCCTTATCAATATTCTTTTGGAGTTCCTTCTCTAATTCCTATAACTCAATTAGGGCTATTATATATTGTGTATTTGAAATAGGCAAAGCACCCGGTATGAGTTCTATTGAAAACTCAACATCACAATTTGGTGGAAGACCCGAAAATTCCCCCGGAATGACATCATCAAACTCTCGTACAATGGTCATATTCTTAATCATGAGTTTCTCTCCAATCATTTGCGATAAATAACCTTAATTTAGTGGAATCAATAACCATATGATGGATGAAATTTCCACTGGAAGGTTCTGTTCATCCTTGCATCGATAGACGATCATAGATTGATCTGGAATATGAAATGTGACTTCCCTTCTTTGGAAATTGATATGAGCTCCATATAATGAAAGACAATCAATGCCAATAATCACATCAAATTCCACTATAGGAATGATCACTAGATTTTCAGGATGCACTTTCCCACAAACATCAATCAGAGAAGAGTTATAAACTTTTGATGCAACTGTTGTGCCATTAGGGGTTGTCATAGCAAACTCAACATCCAAATGTTGAGGTTATATGGTGATACCCTTAGAAAATTCTTCATAAATAATAGAATGGTTGGATCCTGAATCAAATAATACATTTGCTACTTTAGAGTGGATGGTAAGTGTACCTTTCACCACTTCATTCTCATAATCCACATCTCTGATAGAAATAGAATGTGACTTTCCTTTTCCTTTATCCTTAAGAGTTTTTTGAAGTCTAACATCATCAACAACTCTTGGATTAGTGCATTGATTATCATAATTCCCCATTTCATTGCACTTGTAACATTGAAGTGTAGGAGGTGCACCATGTGTATCATTTTCTTTGTTCGCATGACTAGACATCTTCATCCCATCATTACTGCATTCAAATACCTGATGACCTTCTTTTCCACATTTTAAACATTTACATGTCCCTTTAAGACAAATCCCTCCATTATTGTTTCCACACATGGAGAATAAGGGAAAAATCAACTTCTTTTCAGTGTTCTCTTTAGATTTTCCTTTGAATTTCATTTTCCTCTTCTTATCAAACCCATATGACTGATGGGTCACTCCAATCTCCATATCATCATTGTGGGCACATCGAACGATTTCCTCGTAGCTATTGAAGTCCCTTACGGAAAACGCCCTTCGAAGACTTGGTTTCAAGCCACTAAAGAATCGATCAATCTTACTCTTAGGTTGGATAATAATCCCAAAAGCATACCTTGCATGTCATGTAAAATTTGCTTCATAGGTACCAACATATTCAACATGATTTTTAATTAGTTCAAGAAACTCCTTCTCCATTTTTTTCGAAGAATACGAGGGATGTACTTATTGAAAAATAAGTTATTGAACTCGTCTCATTCCATGGAGTCAATTTCGTCTCTTGGCCTCGTATTCTTGATAATATTACACCATTGATCAGCTTCACCGTCCTAACTATATATTGTTAAGATGACTTTATCATGTTCTAAACATTGAAGAACTGAAAATATCTTTTCATTGGTACTGATCCATTGTTCAGCCACTAGTGGATCAGTAGACCCGCTGAACGAGGGTGGACGTTACCTCCAGAAGGATTCAACAGAATGTTGCTCCTTCCTTTTCTCATTTGTATGTCCTTTATGATACATATCTTGAGAATGTTGTGTAAGAATGGCTACATGATTTTCCATTCCAGCTCCAATAACATTTGGTTTCTCAAGGGAACAATCATTGCCTTTCCCGTCGCATTCCGCGTAAACACTGTTCCTTAGGGTTCCATCCATTGAATAAAATTAAGAAGAATAGTGTGAGAAACACTAATTATAATAGGAAAACCACATAATCAAGAATAAAAGTTTACAATTAATGTCTTATCATTGGTTGTTCATGGCCATTTCTAAAACACTAAGATTGTGTTCTTTCCTTAGGCATATCCTTAGTGTTCTTACTAAGGCGTTCACATCCTAGTTTATAATGGTTGACTATAACTTTCCTATGATACCAACTATAATGACCCATACATTAAATATATTGTTATTACTTCAAAATTGAAGTACACTTATTACAACATATAACATAACCATGGTAGGACCGTATAGGTACAGTGTCTTTAGAAACTGGGAAACAAAAACAACTGGTTCATAAAGAATCTACATTTTCTCCCATTTATTTCATCATATCTAGAGTCCCTTTTGGAATATAATACTTAATAACCATCTTCCTGACCTAGGGAAAGAAAACATAAAAAAGGGTGATCTCAAATTCTCAGTAAGGTTAAACAAAAGAAATATAAATCACATCATATTCAACAGAACATAACATTTTGGAAATCATAACCTTCAAAAGAAAAAATAATTTTATAACATGGGATAAATCATAGTAGTGAAATGTAATCCCAATAATCATAACATAAAACATGAAACTTTTTTTTATACAAAAATAATCATAGAGAATCATTTCTTATTAGTCAAGACTTATTTCTATGACTATCTTAGCGGACAATTTACATTTCTGAATTGAGTTCACTCCTCATTTCAGTCCTGTTTCACTGAACCAGATTAACCTATTGTTCCATCCATGTCTATCTCATGAGATATAAATCTTTACCAAATTAATTGGAGGGAGATATATGTACCACCCATCTCATAAGGAAACCATTATTATGTGTGCCACAAAATCATAAATCATACGTCATAGCATAACCAATGTAATAAAAATGGGATTCTTAATCATCATGCCATAATAACACAATCCATATAAGATAAAAGGCCATCATAAAAATAATACCATCATAACATAATCAAAAAAATGTAAAAATATGGATAGAAACACAAACCTATATTATCTTAGATGGATAACAAATTTGATAAAACAATTGATCTCAATTCTTGAGGAGAATATCCTTTCTACTTCAAAAACATTTTTATTTTCTTAACATGTCATATAATTTTAAAATAAAATAAGTTTATTAAAAATAAACATGAAAACTTGCGAATGATGCTTCATGTAAATAATGTTCTAAAAATCCATTCATGTCGTATTAGTTAAAAAATCATTCTTCTCGTACTTTGGATGGAAAACTCAAAAAGTACCTCATACGAAAAATGACAAAAGATTCCTTTCATATCTTTTACTAACAACTCAAAAAAGGGTAAAATGGGATTTAAAAAATGGTAGGAGTATATAAATAATATTACATATTGAGGAAACATGGATGTTGATGATAAATATTCCCCAGTAAATTTTGAAGTATAAACAATCTCGGATAAAAATTGAGATTGTGAGATTTTCCCATAACTTAGGTCTGATTTGCTTTGTAAGTGTCCGAACCTCCTGTATAATCATTTAAATAATGTTACTAAATTATTCCATAATCATAGTCATTGATATGATATCATATATGGTCATATTCTTAGATTCTTATTAGTAATATTTCATTGCTACTTGTTATTCGGGTGTTTATTACTTTTTGTTCTTATACGTGTTTTGTCGAATAAATTCTTATTCTTATTTTTAGGTTATAGATACCTCATTTATAGAATTGTATTAGTGTAATATATATCATATGTATTAAATAAATTAATTCATATAATCATTATGCAATGAAGATTATGTAGAACGAGTCACATCACATCATGGAGACAATATTCCGTACGTACGCACGAGCGATGATATCATTTCCATGATCGTTGAATTGTATTGGAGTGTTTTTATACTATTTATGAAACAATATAAATTTAAAATAATCATATATATTTATTATTTACACCAATATAGCCATCCAAGTAAGGTGGTGGTGGAAAATAGATTACCCCACTACGTGGAGACGATATTCTGTACGTACGCACACACAGTGATTAATTTTCCGTAGGATGGATAGATGGTGAAATAGGGTTGTTTCATACATATAATAACATATCAGTATTTTATTGATACAGATTTTATTACTTCATAATGAAACAACTAATGAAGAATAAGTAGAAGAAGAAATAAAGATGAAAGATTTGGTAACAGACATTATCTCTTCTTTGAAGCGCCTCTTCTTAACATCTTCTTATGGAACTAAAAATGGTCTTTGAAGAAGACCAGGACCTCTAGGTTGTTTCTAGGGATGTGTATAAGAGAAATTGGCAGGGGTTTACCGATATTTAAGGCTCAAAGTGGTGTGAGGAAGAGAGGGAGGAGGTGCCCTTTTATAAGGCAGGAGAGGGGCAGCTTAGGAAAAACTAAAAATAATATTTTATTATAATGTCATATTCGGTTTTTAATAGATCAAAATTGATTTATTTATAAGATAAGGTGGGGATGGATCGAAATCCTATAATAAAATATAATTTATACAATATTACCTTTCTATTTTAACCTTATCATTTAGATTTAACTTTAAGTTAGATAATTTAACTTTTACCGTGTCTTCTGGTTTTCTTACACTATAAGGTTATTAAACATACTATAACAAGCCAAAATAACCCCAAGTGGTTAATTATTAATATATTTAACCTTATCTAATTCATTTTTCCGAACCGTAGATTTTTAACAATCAAATAATAATTAATAATATAATATTTGTTTTAAAAACTATTTTATGTAAATTTTGACACTATTTGGTAATTGATTTTTGTGAAAATCATAACAAATTGAGTAGTTCGAAAAAAGTTAATTAAATCAATACTAACATGTCATATTAGTCTATAAAATTAGTTTAATTCATAAAAATTCTCAAATTACATTTATTTTTGTATTTATGACATCAATTATGTCAATATTTAATTAATATGATAATTACTGCATCATCATTGTGTCATAAATAAATTAGATTATATAATGTATAAAAATTATAAATAAAATACCATTATGTAGAATGACTTTTTAGCATTCTAATTAATATTAATAGTTGATTTTATCTTATGTATAACACTGTATTAAAAATGTTTTTTTATTAAACATTGATTTTATCTATTTTAACTATTCTTTAAATAAAGTAATATTAAATGTCCTAATCTAATCCAAGTGGACCTAAATGGTCATATTTTATTCCTAAGAATTTTTTTGGTTGAATCCAATTTATCCAATAGAATTAGTACATGTGTTAGGGTAATAATAATATCATTTTTACCCTTAATTACCCTATTTACTTTTAACCGTGGTAAAAAAGTAAAAGTTACTATTCACAAAAAATTATTTTCATCTCATTGAACCACATTTTAGTCCTTAATATTAACCGTGTCTTTCATATTTTAAAAATTCCACTCCCAGAAGCGGTAAAATTAAGTTTTATGTAAATTTACAAAATATCCTAGGAGGTGATATATCTAAAATTATTATAAAATGACTCCAATGAATTACATTGAACATATATAGGAGTTCTGTATCAATTTAGACCTAAAATAAATTTAAATTAAATTAAATAAATAATTAATTAATTAAATAAAAAGACGGTTTTTAAATATTAACCCAGTGTTTTCACTATTCATCAAAAATAGAATGTTTTCAGAAAAATATGAAAATTTCACCCTGGGAAAATTTCCATACTCAAAATCCAAAAATGAAGTCCATTTTGAAAGATAAAATTTACAAAAATTAAAAAAGTGGGTATTTCTATTCATAACGTCAAATTTTAATAATATTGTAATAGCATGTCGTTGTTTAGTGAAACTCTGTATTATGTACAACACAAACTATCGAGGAAGGTCGCGGTTGCGTATAAAGAAAGCCAAGCTATTGTTGTGTGTAGTGAAAGATTCCTTTAATGATGTATATAAAATAAAACCAAAATATTTCTCTTAAAAATTTCAGGTGTTACACCCAACATCCCTCTCCTCCACTTAGAAGCCTTACCTTAGGCAGAAGGCACATCAAGAATACCTTTTGGCTCAAACCAGCGAAAGTTATCCAAATTAAAGGTAACCATTTCTCTTAACTTCTTTTCTTTTATTTTACTTCTCCAACCCCTAAAATCTTTTTACTCCTTTATTTTATTACAAAACCAGTATCTTCAACAAACTTGTATATTGTTATATGAAGGATTATAACTACACATATACACACATCCAACTAATGGGTGAAGAAAATGACTTTTCTCGGTATGGAAAACTAACGCCTCACGAGATGTTTATAGTTTGATTATCTCATACCACATATCATGGTGGACATTAAGATGAAACTATATTTATATATGATATAATTTTTTTATGTTTTATTTATTCTTCTATATATTTTTTATATCATACCTTTATGGTTTCCAATAGTGGTAAATGCAATAATTTCATTTGAGGAAGTGCGGACTACATCCCCCTCAAAGTGATATGACTTCTTAATCCCATATGTGGACGCATTAAGGATGGAGATAATAATATTATATATGATATTGAACTAGAATTATAATATACTAATGTAGGATTATGTTTTAAATTAATTAAAATATGAAATTGAAATGAAAGTAGCGTTCATGCGTACGTACAACATACCATCTCCATGAACGGTTCATTTCATTTCTTACCAAAAAATGATATGAACATGTATATACATATTGGATATATATGATATATATGATATAAATAATATCTAAATAATGAATATAATTCTGTATATAATGGACTACTGACCACATGGACAACTTTTAAATATATGGTGTTCATTTTTGACTCATGTACCAAATATCGAAAAAATGAATGTTATTAACATAAATTTTTAAATAATGTTTATAACATGGTAATAAGTGATATAAAAGGAAAAAAAGGTTATTAAGCAAGTAGAAATTAACTTTAGTTTATTATTCAAGAGTTTATACAACAATGGAGTGAAGTTAAACACGAGGTATGGGACATCGCCTCAATATCCATTCATTGAGGCATTTTTTATCATAATACACGACATTCTTTTACACACTTTATAATGAACTTTTAATTTTAATTTCATTCAATGAGAATCTTTTTATATGTAGCGTTTTACTAAATTACAAAAGGAATTTTTTTTAACGTAAGTGGTGAAACCAACCTTTTTCCACTTCCATGGGTATTATTTGATATTTGGATTCCTTAACAAGCCATGGTGTTTAAAAAAAACAAATACCATATAATTTTTATGTATGTTGGTATTGAAAATGGATTTTATAATTGATTTATTATATTAATATAGTTTAATGATATATTGTATCTTTCGTTTATGATTGTTTTATGTGTTATAAATATGTTATGGTTCTTGGGCATTGTTTACATATAATGGTGGTTCCCTGATAAACCTAGAGCGGGTGAGCCTGAGATAGCTCTCCAATGAATTGGGTAATATGACAGAGGTAAACGTGGACGTTTATCCTAAGATAATTAGGGAATATACTATGATGGGTATTCCAATGTAACTACATTTGTAGCTGTGATATCTACAATGTAAGTATGTTATGGATGCCACAAGTTACCTTTATGATTTATGATTTCTATGTTTCATTCGTAAATCTTATGATTTCATGAAGTAAGTAAGAGTGTTTATATTCTGTATGTATTTTTGAACTAATGCTTTCTTTGTTTGTTTTATAACGCTTGTGGAGCTTTTTATGCTCATAACAAGTTTTGAAATGTTTTTCATGGGACTCAATGATGAATACGATCAAGGAAAAGTCATGATATCTAAAACATGGAACTAGACATGATTGTTTTTTCGAGAGTTTTTATTTTATGAAAAAAATGAAATTGAGTCGATGTGTCTACTTCGTAATCAATGGAATTGTAATAGTTATGTCCTAATTCTTTAAAACTATTAACCTGAAAAGATCGTCAAGGTGAATTATTCGTTTAATTCAATAATATGTAATTTTTTAAGGAATATTCATTATAGTAGGTATCAAAGGTCGTTTTAGATAAATTTATATGTTAGGGTACTGTTAAATTAATATCCATAATATAATTTATGTTAATATTGAAATCATATTTCATTTATAGATTACCTTGTTGCTTCACCTAAGATATTTATTTATTTAGAATGATTTTTCACAGAGGTAATAGGGAAGCTATGTTGGGACAAAATCAGTAAGAAGACAAAATTCGAAATCAGCAACCTGAGATGGTCAGAATCGGAACTGAACTGTTTGTTGCAGTGATGGCATAGTTGACTCGGGCTATAAATGGTGGTGGTATCTATGTACGAGATCAGCCTGATCAACCATAGAAGAACATGTAACTAGTAGATAATTCCATGAGGCAACATACCCCATTATTCAGAGGATCATCTGATCCAGTGTAAGAAGAAGGGTGGATTAAAGCACTGGAAAAGATTTTTGATGTCATGGGTGGTTCAAAACATCAAATGGTTAGTTTCTCTATTTACCATTTTGAAGGTGAAACTGATCAGTGGTGGCCAATGGTGAAAAATATCATTTATTGTGAGTAGATCGATTCTCTCAATTTGGTTTGAATTCAACAGTATGTTTCTTGAGAAATATTTTTCTAAGTTGGTTCATCTTAGAATGGGAAACAAATTCCTATATTTATGATAGGAGGATGAATCAGTGGCTTCTTATGAAGAAAAATTCATTTGACTACAAAAGTATGATCTAAATTTCATACGAGATATTGATAGAAAAAACAACCATTTTTACTCAGGATTAAAGGAAATGTATCAATGGGCTGTAGCTTCTCATGTGTTAAAATGTTATGAAAAAACATGTTCATTGTGACGAGAAGGTGTAAATGGAGTTTGCAGATGATAAGGTGTTCTTCAAAAAACAACATAATAAGTGGTCGAGGTGGCATGCGAAATGGAAGATATCTTAAAATAATTCTGATGGTAAGAAACATACATTTACAATTTGTAAAAAATATGGTAAAAAACATGCTGGGGAATGTCTTTTGAATTCTGGTAAGTTCTATTGATGTTGTAAAATGTGACATAAGGCTCTTAATTTCACTGAAAATGATTAGGGTAATGGTAAGACACAATCTGATTTAAAGTAACTAAAATGTTTTATGTGAAATGAAATGGGTCATTATGAAACTGAGTGTCCAATAAAGAACTAAACTGAGGAAAAGCAGCCAGGCTACAAGTAGAAATGGGTGGTGAAATCCTTTGCAACAACTTTAGTAGATATTGGGCCATCAAAATACGTAGTATTAGGTACACTGTTTGTTTGTTCAGATTATGACAATGTGTTGTTTGATTCAGGGCCTACTAACACATTTATTTATGAGATGTTTTCTAGTAAATTGGGAATTCCATATCATGATATGAATACCGATAATATGGTAAAAATTCTAGGAGGAAATATTGAGATAAAAAGAAAACATTAGAACATTCATGCCCTTTTATGCGGAAAGAATCTACCAAAAAACATTTTTGTTTTTCCTCTAGTATAGTTTGATGTTATTTTGGGTATGGATTGGCTTTCTATTTATCATGCAAAGAATGACTGCAGGGCTATATTGGTTTCCTTTAAGAATGAATTTCAATTTGTCTGCACAAATGAACCCATTATTTTGATAACATATCTCGTAGCTGAGAAACTAGTAAACGATGGAAATTTATGTTACCTTGCTCATATTGTTGAAAATAAAGGAAGTGTTGAGATTAATGATGTGCTAGTGGTAAATAAGTACCTTGATGTATTTTCTGATGAGTTTCCTGGTATTATACCTGATCAGGAAGTTGAATTTACTGTTGACTTAGTTCCTGATGCTATGCCAATTTCAAAACCCTTTATCGAATGGCTCTAATTGAACTTTTAGATTTAAATAATAAATTGTAGGAGTTATTTGATAATCGTTTCAATGACCTAGAACATCAACATGTGGTGCTCCGGTATTGTTTGATAAAAAGAAAGATGGTTCAATGAGAAATTTCCTTGATTATAGAGCACTGCATAACATCGCTATTATGAACAAGTATCCTTTTCCTCATATTGATGATTTGATTGAAAAAATCTAGGGAGCTCAGTATTTTTTGAAGATTGACTTGATATTCGGGTACCATTAGTTGAAAGTAAAGGAAGAAGACATTCTGAAGAGCGTGTTTTGTACAAGATATAGCGATTATAAATTTTTAGTTACGCTTTTTGGGTTAACCAATGCACCTACTTTATTCATGTATCTCATGAATATAATCTTTCATAAGTTCTTGGATAATTTTGTGGTATTGTTCATTGATGATATTTTTGGTTTATTCTAAATGTAAATTGGATCATTAAAGTCATTTCAGGGTCATCTTGAAAACCTTACAAGAAAAGGAACTTTATGGGACATTCACCATGTGTGAGTTGTGGTTAAAACAAATTTTTTTCCTTGGTCACATTGTTTAAAGAAATGGAATAACATTTGATCATGATAAAAAAAAGTTGTTGAAGAATGGCCAAGACCACCAAATATTACTGATATCTGTTGTTTTCTTGGGTTGGTAGGTTATTACCAGAGGTTTGTTGAAAATTTTTCACAGTTATCTATTCCAATGACTTCTTTAACTCGAAAAGGTGTTACATTCATTTGGACAAAAGAATGTGATGATTTTTTTTGAAATTTAAAATAAGAGTGGTAAATGCTCTAGTTTTGGAACTGCCTTCTAGAAATAGTGAGATTGTTATTCAAAAAAGTGATGTCTCATTAACAATGATATGTATGGAACGAGATCGTTTGGTTTTTGATTTGATGAACTTTTTCATTGAAGTAGTTGGTGTAGAAAATTATTCTATTGTGTTTCAGGTGTCAGTGAAATCATCTCTATCAGACAGAATAATGCAATCATAGAATTAAGTCAATGTGTTGAATAAAATGGTAGAGTTGGTTTATAAGGGTATGTTGCCTAATTTGAAGGATGATAATGACTATGTTTTGCGGTTTGGGAAGAGATTATGTGTGCCTTGTGATTCATGGTTGATGAATGAGTTGTTATGTGAAGCTCATAGTTCTATGATTTCGGTTCACCTTGGTATTACTAATATGTACAGATATCTTTGGGAATATTACTAGTGGGATGGAATAAAAAGAAATATTTTTGATTTTATAGTGAAGTGTTTGACTTGTCAATGGGTTAAAGCAGAGTAGAAGTTACTGAATGGGAAGCTTCAGGCATTACCGGTGCTACAGTGGAAATGGAATAATATATCAATGGACTTTGTTGTGGGATTACCGAATAACTCTCTAGGTAATAATGCAATCAGGGTTATAGATGATATATTGACTAAATCTAATCATTTTTATCGTATTTGAGATACTTTGTCTCTAGATAAACTTGCTCAGTTGTATGTTAAAGAGATAGTCAGGTTGCAAGGAGTTTCCCTCTCCATTGTTTCAGATCGTGATCCCATGTTTACTTATAACTTTTGGAAAGGCCTTCAGAAGTCGTTGAGTACTAAATTAAATTTTAGTAAAGCTTTTCATCTGTAATCAAATGGGAATTATGAACGAAAAACTCATACCATGGAGAATATGCTACGTTCTTGTTCACTGGATTACCAAGGAAGTTGCGACCAACATATTTATTTAGTTGATTTTTCATATAATAATAATTATCAATCTAGTATACAGATGACTCCATTTGAGGAATTATATGGAAGGAATTGTGAAACACTAGCTTTATGGGATGAATTAGGTGAAAGTATGTTGATGGGACCAGAATTGGTAGAAGAGATGGTTCAGAAAGTTCAGTTGATTCTGAAGCACATGAGAATAGCTCAGAGCAGAAATAAATGTTATGAAGATAATCGAAGGAAGGATATTTCATTTTTGGTATGTTATCATGCCTTTCTTAGTTTTTTTCTATGGAAATGTGTTATGCATTTTAGTAAGAAGGGAAAGTTGAGTTTGAGGTTTATTGGACATTATGAAATAATAGATAATGTTGGATTAGTTGCGCACAAAGTTGATTTACCTCCATGACTATCCCAGATACATATTGTTTTTCATGTTTCGATGTTGATAAAGTATTATCCAGATCCATATCATTTCTTGAGTCCAAAGGCGGTTTAGATGGAAGAGAATCTATCTTATTAAGAATAACCAGTATGGATTCTCTATCGTAGAGATAAAGTGTTGCAGAATAAAGTAATTCACCAGGTAATGGTTTTGTGAAGAAACCATATGGTTAAATAGGAAATGCGGGAATCATAAAATGCTATGAGGGATAAATACCCCCATTTATTTGATAATTGAATAAAAATTACGAGGAAGAAATTTCTGAATGGGGGGAAGGATGTAACATCCCAGATATATAAAGAATACGGAATTTTCATATTTATTAATATTGGAGAATTAAATATTTATTTTACTTTAATGGGGTTTCTATGTTCGATAGCATACCTGATACACAACAATGGTTTTCTTTGAAATTTTATGTTGCATACTAATAATATAATATTATTTTTTAAATAGAAGTTAACTCCTAGCCATTTTATTAGGGGGAATAACAAAACTAACTAAAATATGATTATACATTTTTTATAAATTTATTTACTTTTATCTAATAAAACATAGAGGCTTAAAATGTGAATGAATCTAATTTTAAGAATAATTTGCATTAAAAAGTCAATTTTCCACCTTTTAATGGAGAACACTATTAAAATATAGTTTTGGTCACTTTAGTACAACTTATTTGACCATATAAAATACGTCTTTATAATTGGGACATCAAAATTTACTTTGTGATAATTTTTGGAATTATTCCGATAATGTTTATTTTTTTAATTAATATTGAAAAATATTGTATTCTAAGTCAAAAATGCGTTTTAATATAATTTATTTATATGGTTAGGTTATCATTTTAATTAGTTTTTATGTGTAATTAGAATATATTTTTACCATTTAATCATATTTTGGTCATTGGAATTAATTTCACATTGAATTCAGACATAAACAACTGTCAATCTATTGATAGTTATTGTTTCTTAAAAACATTCTATTTGTTTTAACAATGGGAAATAATTTTAAATTAATTAATAAACGTTCTATTTTTATAATTTGTTAAAAAAAGATATCATTTTTGAATTTAGAATATCAAATATAGATTAGGATGAATTTTGGGTATTTTTTTGAAAAACATCAATTTTTGATAAATATTGAAACCAATTAGTAGTAGTTAAAAAAACGAAATTTTCAATTAAATGAAAATATAACACTTCTTTGTTTTGAATTTATAAAATACAAAATTCATGGTTGTTATTTTTATGTAAAACATGGATCAAAAATATGATTTTTTTTAAGAATAGTAACTTTTGACTTTTATTTACCGTGGTTAAAGGTTAATAGGGTAATTCAATGTAAAAATGAATATTATAAAAATTAAAAATTACCTTAACACTTGTCCTAATGCCGTCTTAGCTCAGTCGGTAGAGCGCATGGCTTTTAACCATGTGGTCGTGGGTTGGAATCCCACAGACGGCGTCAATATAATTTTCTCCCTCGTTGAAATCGGTGAAGGGTTCCACCAGCGGTGATGCGCTCTGTTTCTCGTCACCGGCGCGGATGATTGCGTGATGACGAGCGTCGGTGAAGCTCATCGGCGTTCTGGTGTTGTGGATATGTCTGAATGGTGTGATCCGTTGTTTTTCGACGACGTCGATGGATGAAGATGGCCGGAATCTCTCGCCGGTGATATGGATGGAGGTGGTTTGATTTCTGTCAACTCGTTTCTCGAGGTGGTGTGCGGCTCGAGGTGGCCACGTGGAACGCATCTTGAGGTGGCGTGCAGATTGGGGAGACGCGTGGTTCGATTTTAGTTTGAATTTGGATTTGCTCCGCTGAATGTGGTTTTCTCTCTGAATTTTGGCTGTTGTGAAATGTACCATGGGAACCGGGTACCCTCAAACCGGCCTTCATAAAATCAAAAAAAAAATGATTTGCGCCTTAACACTTGTCCTAACCTTATTGGATGTGTAATGGCCGACCATGGGCATCCTTGGGTCGATTTTGGGACCCCATGGAGCCACATATGAATGATAATGAAATTTTAGATTAATTAATTTAATGTAAAGACCAAAATGACATAAACAAATATCTATTTGTAAATTAATTTTAACATGGTTTTATATAAGTTATCTTTTTGACTATAAATATTCATTGGAAACATAAATTGATTTTTCATACATTTTGGTATTTTTTGTATAATTTTTAGATATTGAATAAATTAAATTATTTATGACACAATAATGATTCAGTGATTACCTCATTAATAAATCATTTTATTAAATAAGATTATAAATATAAAAATAACATCCAAAATGAAACGCCCTGACCCCAGTTACCCAGAGTCAGTGCATTGTTACATAACATTGTCATGATCGCAAAATATCATGTCTCGAATGACCGATTAGTTTATTAGCCTTGGAATCACTAGATACGTTCATAAAGATTTCATTTACTTCATAAAGTGAAAACTACAACAACATATTGAATCCACACTCATATCCCATTATACTATCCCTGTAGGTCATTCATAAAATACTTTTTCACATCCTGGGAAAAATAAATCATATAAAGGGGTGAGCTCAAATTCCCAGTAAGGATAACAATATAGCATAAATTTTTATAAATAAGCATAAACAATTAAGGCAATGTATAACTAAAACAAAAGCCTTTTAAACATTAAATTCAGCATAATATGGAAGAAATAAAATGAAATAATTCCATTTACTTATTCACATGTATATTCTACTAGACTAATAATCACATGAAATATAAATAACCACTTTCATAATGATGGAATGCATAATGACAGACTATCATAAACACATAGTAAAGGCATTGTTCCAATACTACAAATAAGATTTTGTCAAGACCTTGTGCCAAGAAACTAGTTTGTCTCATGAGACCAACCGATGCATTGACGTGCTATAGCGGGCTCCACCTGTCACTTATTATGTCCAATGAATTCCTCATATGAAATAGTTTAAACATAACATAATCATTCGTATTAATACTAGCATACGAAATGTCAATAATTTCTCTATGAACCATGAATTGTATAAAAATAACACATCCACAGTCAAACATATCACAAAACATTCAATAAAATATGGATGTTTTATATCAAAATAAATAAACATCAATGAAGCTTAAAATCCATCAAAGGATGTTGACATAGATGAAAACAAAATTATATGAGAGAAATAACTCTTTTTTTAAATCATTTAAATGTCACATAATTATAAAAGAAAAAATTTACATTGAAAATATTATTTTAATCTTTTAAGGAATGATTAAATGATTTTATAATTGTGTAAAATAGCCTCACCCACATTACAAGTTAAAAAAGACATTCTAACCTTAATTCTGTCGGAACGGTTAAAAGGACCTTGTTTAGAAAACAACCGATTGATTCCTTTATAAAATTCTTAAAAAAATTCATCAATGGTATAAATGACTTTAACCCATAGTCTGTAAAATATTAAGAATTATTTGAAATACATTTTTAAGAAACATGGATCTGGATGATAAAGAGGTTCCAGAAGACAATTTTGTATAAATAACCTTAGATAATGAAGAGATTGTGAAATAAATCCTTACCTTGTAATTTTACATGGTTGAGGGAATGTTGAGCTCCTGTATAATTGTGAAATAATGGTTATTAAATTATAAAATAATAATATACATTAATATGATATCATTTATGATATTTGAACATTGATTTGTTAATAATATATTTGTATTATAATCATTTCTGGTGTTAACTTACTCATTTTCCTTCATATGTATTGTTACGTAATCTATGTTTTTTATGGATAGGTTGTATCTTATTCGTATACAAGATTATATAAAGTCTTTAAACAATATTTTTAGTCATCAAATGAGAATTATAATTTCGTGGATATGATGGGGAATGAATCTAATCATGTTCGTGGTGATGGTAGTCGGTACGTATGCACGAGCGACAATATCATTCATTAGATATTAAAATAATATATAATATTATGTTATATCATTTATACAGAATTATTATCACGTTATATTTATTTTTTTACATCAATTACACATAATTATCATACCAATCCAAATAACAATGTTTTGAATTAACAATTATACCATGACATGGAGACGGAAGTCGTACATACGCACGTATAGTGACATGTCATTCAAAGGATGCATAGAATACTTAATATGGTTGTACCATACTTATAATAACATCACAGTATATAGAAAATACTGGAGTTATTATTTTTTAATGGAAGTTAATAATATATAAGAAGTTAGAGAAGAATGGAACTTGAAAGAGGGTGGTGAAAACATTACCTCTTCTTCGGATTTTTCGTTTTGATTTGATCAAAATGGATCCTTAGGTTGGATTTCAGATCACACTAAGGACTCTATATTGGATAGATGGAAGTTGATATAATATTTGGGTAGGGTTTGGCCGAAACAAAAGGCTTTGATGGTCTAAATAATTTGTTATAAGTGGTTTCCTTTTATAAGGGTGGAGGATGGGCTCTTTAAAAAATTCTTAAAGTATTATATTATAATAAATTCATATTCAGTTTTTAATGGCCTCAAAGTGGATTATTAATAGTATATGGTGGATATAGTTCGAAAAAAACTCAACCAATAGGTTTTAGACAGGTTTGGCTCACTTCATTTACATTTTCTTTTATTTTTAACTGTTAGTTAATTAGTTTGACCCTTACCATGTCACATTGTAATTTTATATTATATAGTTAATAAACATACTATATACATCCAAGAGAACCCCAAGTGTTCTATTAATGATACATCTATCATTAAATAAGTACATTTGCTAATCCTTATATTTTAAGGAATATAATATGAATTAATAATATAATATTTGTTTTAAAAACTCATTTATGTCAATTTTGACACTATTCAATAATTTATTTTCGTTAAAGACTTAAAAACAATATTAATTCGAAAAAAATTCATTTACGATATCATGAAATTCCATATTAACTAATAAAAATCGTTTATGTAATCAAAACATTCAAATAATATTTAATTTAACATTTATAATACCAATTATTTGATTCTTTCATTAATAAGGAAAATACTGCATCCTTATTGTGTCATAAATAAATGTTATTATTTAATGTCTAAAAATTATAATTAAAATACCATTATATAGGAAATATTTTTATCTTTCTAATTAATATTTATAGTCTAAAATATAACATATAAAACTCTATGTAAAATTTCTTTTTCTAAAAAATATATGTTTATGTCATTTCTGTATTTACTTTAACTTAATTAATATAAAGTGTCATTATCACTAAAAAGGGGATCAATGGGGTCCAAAAATAAAAAATACGATACCCATGGTCGGAAATGTATCAAAAAATATGGTTAGGACACATTTTAAGATAATTTATTATTATTATAATATTATTTTTTACCCTTATTTACTAGATTTACCCATTAACCAAGGTAAATAAAATATCTATCGAAATAATTATTAAAAATGTCTAAAAATAAAATTTACCTATTTACACAATTTGGACCACATGATTCTAAATATGAAATCCATTTTTCAAAAATTAAAACACACAAGTGGTAGAAATTAATTTAAATTTAATTCCAGTTGTTAAAACAAAAAGCTTGTTTTTAAGAGATAATAACTATCAAAATATTGACACTTGCTTATGTCAAGTTTAAATGTGAAATAATGTCCAATGACCAAAATTGTATTGAATGTTAAAAATAAATTCTTAATATTCTTTAAAATCCCTCATATTCATAATTTATCACTACTAATTATTTCTATTAAAAAGTTGTTTTTAATTAAAATTTAGTAATTTTCACTATTCATCAAAATATGAAAGTTACAGGAAAATTACCAAAAATTCACCCTAAGATAATTCTGATATTCCTAATACAAAAATGAAGTCCATTTTGAATGATAAAATGTATGAAGTTTCAATAATTGGGTATTACTATTCATAACGGCTAGTTGATTGGTTGTGGTGTGAGTTAGAACTCGAAGTTGCATACAATAGACACTACTATATTATTCAAAGGGAAAAGTACCGTGGGAATTTGGGGTGTTACATTCTACCCTCATTCAAATAATTTCTTCCTTGAAATTTTTATAATACTACCGCATTATATTCCACAGGTGGTTCTTCCTCATATGTTCCTCGAGTTCCCTCACTGCCTCTTCCATCTTATGGATTCTCAATAGAAATTTTACAAGACGAGTCGTCCAGTTTCTTAGTAATTGTTTTCTCGTATCAAGAATCCTGAAAGGATCTTCACAATAAGATAGAACAGGTTCCAGTTCTACTTCCTCATAGGTGATTAAATTCATTGGGTTACGCATGTATTTCCTTAATAGTGATACATGAAACACATCATGAACTTTGGAGAGACATGGCGGCATTTCCAAACGGTATGCTACAACCCCAATTCGTTCTAGAATATTGAAAGGTATAATGTACCTAGAAATGAATTTTCTCTTCTTACCAAAATGTATAACTCCCTTCCACGTAGATACCTTCAATAAAACATGATCTCTAACCGGAAATTCTGTAACAACCCGAGATTTTATGAAAAATATTCTTTTTAATTTTATTAATGTCTTGTGTTGTACGCTACACCAAAAAGAGCTTGCACAACACACATCCTTGACTTGCCTTGCATTACACGCAATCACAACCTTCCTCGATAGCGTGTGTAGTACGCAATACTGAGTTTCACGAAACAACGATATGCTATTAAAATATTATTAAAACTAGCCGTTATGAATAGTAATAACCACTTTTTAAATTTTAGAAAATTTAGCTCTCAAAATGGACTTCATTTTTGGATTCGGAGTATCGAATTTAGCCTAAGGTGAAATTTCGGTACTTTTCGGATAACTTTCATATTCTGATGAATTGTGAAAATTACTAAATTATAATTAAAAAAAAATTTTTTAATCGAAATAATTAATAGTGATAAATTATTAATTTGAGTGGTTTTAAAGTATATTTAGAATATATTTTTACAATTTAATACAATGTTGGTCATTGGTTGTAATTTCACATTTAAACTAGACATAATCAAGTGTCAAACATTTGATAGATATTGTTTCTTAAAAACACGCTATTTGTTTTAACAGTGGGATTTAATTATAAAATTAATTAATGAAACTTCTATGTTATGAATTTGGTAAAATAGACTTCATTTTTGAATTCGGAATATGAAATATAGCTTAGGAGGAAATTTTGGCATTGTTCTGAAAAACATCAATTTTTTATGAATAGTTAAACTACTAAGTGGTAGTTAAACAACTGAATATTTCATAAAACATAATTTTACCGCATCTGTAAATGGAATTTCAAAAATCCGAGAAACACGGTTGATGTTAGTAAGTAAAATGTGGTTCAATGAGATGAAAATAATTTTTGGTGAATAGTAACTTTTTACTTTTATTTACCATGGTTAAAAGTAAATAGGGTAATTAAGGGTAAAAATGATATTAATATTACCCTAACACATGTCCTAATTCTATTGAACAAGTGTATCTCGACCAAAAACAACCTTAAGTGTAAAATATTATCATTTAGGCCCACTTGGATTAGATTAGGACATTTATTATTATTTAATTCAAAGAAGAGTTAAAAGAGTTAAAATCAAAGTTTATTTACTAAAACATTTCTAATATAGGTATTTACATATGATAAATTCGATTGTAAATATTCATTAGAAATCTAAAACGATTTCCTACATAATGGTATTTTATTTGTAATTTTTAGACATCAAATAGGTTAATTTATTTATGACACAAAGATGATGCAGTAATTATCTTATTTATGAAATATTGACATAATTGATGTTATAAACACCAAAATAAATGTAATTTGAGACTTTTTATAAATTCCACTAATTTTCTAGGTTACTATGATATATTAGTGTTGATTTAATCATCTTGGTTCGAACATATAATTCTGTTATGACTTTCACAAAAATCATATATCAAATAGTGTCAAAATTGACACAAAATAGTTTTTAAATTAAATTTTATATTATTAATTGTTATTTTATTCCTAAAAATCTAAGGTTCGTACAAATGACTTAGATAAGGATATATATATTAGTAATAAACTATTTGGGGTTCGTTTGGAATGTCATAGTAAGTGTATTAACCATATAGTGAAAGAAAACAAAAAGACACGGTAAAAGTTAAATTATTTAACTTAGAGTTAAATCTAATTGATAAGGTTAAAATAATACCCTAAACTTGTCTAAATCCTATTGGATGATAGGATTTCGACCCATACCCACTTTATCTTCTAAATAAGACCCTTTGGAACCATTATAAACTGATTTTGACTTTAATGTAAAATAATATTTTGAGATATTCCTAAGGTGCCCCTCTCCTCACTTATAAAAGGGTACCTCCTCCCCATCCTCCTCACACCAATTTGAGCACTCAAGCTAGACCAAACCCTGCCAAAATCCCTTCTCCACTTCCCTAGAATAATCCTAGAGGTCCTGGTCTTCTTAAAAGACCAATCTTAGTTCCCTAAGTAGAGGATTCAAAGAAGTGTTTCAAAGAAGAGGTAATATCCATTACCGATCTTTTCAATTTCTTTCTTCTTCAACATCTTCTTCGTTAGTTGTTTCATGATAAAGTAAAACCATCAGTATTTATTATATACTGATATGTTATTATAAATATGAAACAACTCTAATTAACCTTCTATCCATCCTACGGAAAAAGGAAATCACCGCGCGTGCGTACGTACGGAATACCGTCTCCACGCCGTGGTGTAATCTATTTTCCACCATCACCTTAAAAGGATGGGTATAAAGGTGTAATTAGTAACTATATATGATTATTATAAAGTGATATTGATACTTAAATAGTATACATACACTTCAACAGAATTCCACGTCCATGGGAACGATATCATCACTCGTGCGTACGTACGGACTACCGTCTCCACGACGCGATGAGATTCATTCTCAATGATTAGCCATTCATGAATGATTATAGAGTATATATAATAAGTACTAATGAAATATATGACCTAATAATGATACTGGAATTATTTATATTTATATGTATGTCATCTACTTAATTCCATTCAATTCAATAAGGAAACGAAAACATCGTTCATGCGTACGTACGGACTACCGTCTCCATGAACGGTGTATTTCATTTCATTTACTGATTTATTATATATGTATATTCTTAATATATATATATATAAATCATGTTTTATATTCTGGAATAAAGTAATCATGATCTAAGTAATCATATGAATAATTACAAGTTAAAAACACGAACGACAAATGAGACGATTTTACCCAAAACGCTACTTTAACATGAATTTACAAAAGAACGGGTAATATAAAGTCATAAGTGGACCATATATGATATAATAACAATGAATATGATTCTGTAATAAGTCAATAACATGATTTAAATCAATATACAGGAGGTTCGGACACTTACAAAGCAAGTCGGACCTAAGGTAAGGGAAATATCACAATCTCTTTTTTATCCGAGATTGTTTATTCGTATGTATTTACTGGAGTGTATTTTATCATCCACATCCATGTTTCATAAATATGTAATATTATTTCCATCCACCTACAATATTTTAAATCCATTTTTACCCTTCGGTGAGTTTTTAGTAAAAGAAATGAAAGGAATCTTTTGTCGTTTTTCGTACGAGGTACTTTTTGACTTTTCCGACAAAAGTACGAACAATGTTTTTTTAACTTATACGGCATGAATTGATTTTTAAAACATTATTTCCAAGAATAATCCTTTACAAGTTTTCAAGTTTATTTTTAATCAACTTCTTTTATTTAAAAGTCGTATGACATGTTATGAAAGGAAAAATGTTTTTGAAGAAGAAAGGATATTTTCCTCAAGAATGGAGTTCAAGTGTTTTATCAAAATTATTTTCCATCTAAGATAATAAAGGGTTCTGTTTTTATCCCTATTATTACATTGATTTGATCATGTTGTGATGGAAACATTTTTATGAATTCCTTTATCTTATTTTTTTATGATGTCATGTTGTTTAAGATTCCCATTTTTATTACATGGGTAATTCTATGATGTATGGTTTATGATTTTGTGGCACACATAAGAATGGTATCATTATGAGTTGGGTGGGACCTATATCTCCCTCCAATGAATTGGGTAAATATTTTATATCTCATGAGATAGACATGGCTGGAATGGAAGGTTATACCGGTTCAGTGAAACAGGACTGAAACGAGGGTTACTCAATTCAAAAAGGGACTTTGTCCACTAATATAGTCTTGGCAATGAGTCTTGACTAACTAGAAATGATTCTCTATTAATATGTGTGAATGACACAAAGTTTCGTGTTTTAAGTTATGATTATTGGGATTTCATTTCACTACTATGATTTATCCCATGTTATGAAATTATGCTCTCTTTTGCAGGTTAATATTACCAAAAGTTATGTTCTTTTGAATATGATGTGATTGATTTTTCTTTTGTTTACCCTTACTGAGCATTTGAGCTCACCGTTTTATGTTTTCTTTTCCCCAGGATATAAAGAAAGGTTTTAGGTTAAAAAAAGAAGATTTTTATGGGAGATGTTGAAGATCTTTCACCACGATTAGAAGATTTTATTCCGAGTTTCCAAAGACACTAAACTATTACGATCCTTGTGTGTGTGTTTTTGTTATGTACTAAGTATTCCGCGAAAGTAATGTAATGTTCATGTAAGTCAAGCTTCGGGTCTCTACAGTTGGTATTAGAGGAAAGGTTTAGTCAACCTTTGGAAACTAGGATGCGAAAATGTTAGTGAGATCCCTAGAGATATTTCTACGGTATGTCTAGGGATGTCCCTAAGGTTAAGTATACGTATAGGTTATAGTACTAGAACTACGCTAACGATCATAGAATTAAACCTAAGATGTTAGATATTGAAGGTACTCCCCCATTATTATGTTGTTTTCCCTAGCATGATTTTTGCCTCTCAAACTATTCTTTTTGGGTTTTAGACGATGGCTGGAACCCGAAGGAACCGTGTTGATCAATGAAATGGACAATGCAATGATTGTCCTCTTGAACAAACAAATGTTATGGGAGATGGAGTGCAAAATCTTATTGCTATACTTACACAAGCTATGAATCATTCTGGACTTCAAATGAGCAGAGAAGGGAACAATATTCTATTGAGTCCTTCATGAGGCAACGTCCACCTTCTTTCAGTGGGTCTTCTGATCCACTTGTTGCTGAAAATGGATCAGTACCACTGAAAAGATATTTTCAGTTCTTCAATGTTCTGAACATGATAAAGTTATCTTAGCAGTATATCGTTTGGAAGGTGAAGCTGATCAATGGTGGAATCTTATCAAGAATACAAGGCAAAGAGATGAAATTGATTCCATGGAATGGGACGAGTTCAAGAACTTATTTTTCAATAAGTACTTCCCTCGTATTCTTCGAAAAAAGATGGAGAAGGAGTTTCTTGAACTAAAGAAAAAGGATGATGAATCTGTTGGTATATACGAATCGAATTTTACAAGACTTGTAAGGTATGCATCTGGCATTATCATCCAACCTGAAAGTAAAGTTGATCGATTTTTCAGTGGCTTAAAACCAAGTCTTCTAAGGGCATTAGCTATAAGAGACTTCAGTAGCTATGAAGAAATTTTGCGTTGTGCGATCAAGGTAGAAATGGAAGTTGGTGTTACATATCCATCTCATGGTTTTGACAAGAAACGAAAGATGGATTTCAAGGAGAAATCTCAGAATAATGGTGAAAAGAAGATGAATGTTTCCTTATGCGCAAAGTGTGGGAAGAAGCATGGTGGAGATTGTCTTAAAGGGACTAGAAAATGTTTTAAGTGTGGAAAAGAAGGTCATCGAGTAGCTGAGTGTCGAAGTAATGGAAAAAGGGTTTCTAATGATGTGAATAAAGCAAACACTGCAGAGGACGCACCACCAACACTTCAATGCTTCAAGTGCAAGGAAATGGGGCATTATGATAATAAATGCCCTAATCCAAGGGTTAGTGATGATCAATATGAGCAACCACTGAAGGCAAAGGACAAAGGGAAGTCACATGCGATCACTATTGGAAATGTTGAATATGACAACGATGTGGTGGAATGATTAAGTGTTTATGTTATGGGATTCCAAAATAATGTTGTATCATTGAGTATTGCAATATTTATTGATGTGGTATTCAAAGTGATTGAGATATTTTTTTGGAAATAAGAAGATATGCGTATAATGAAGGGAAAACGAGAAAATGAAATGTTTTATAGTATTCATGAGCTCATGATTGATATAAGGACTAAGTGATATCATGGTTTGAGTATATAGAATTTTGAGGATTTTGGTATGTGGAAAGTGTTAACTTTTAACTTCATTCATGTTTTCACTAAGGTATTCAAGAGAATACACGATTAAGGACTTTGAATGTTTGGAATGTGACCAACAAAACATATCTTATGATATATGGGGATCGACGATGGTGTTAATTCTCTGGTAATCGTTTTCACTATGTTATGAGAGTGGACTGAAGTATTATGGATAAACCTAAAGATTGGAATGGATTATGTTGGACATAAGTTAGTATTGTTTAAGGATAAAAGTTTTTTCTATATTATTTATGGGATGTTATAGTAATATAGTTTTAGAAAAAAGGGCAACCTGCAGGACGGGCGACAGCCCATCGCGTCGGACAAGGCTATGGGAATCGAACCCACAACCGAAGTGCGACTGGCCTTTATCACCTACCACTGGCCTACAGGAAGTCCCTGTTTAGTAGAAACTAGTTTTATTATATTAAGCAGTATGATATATGAAGTATAAAGTCCATTTTAGGAACCATATATGATTAATCTCACTATAGATCGACTTATGTATATAATTTTTGCTAACCTTTTGTTTGAGACAGTTCGAATGACCCGTCATTCTATCACATGATCTGCTAACACTTCACGAATAACAAATTGAACTTCATTTATTTAAGAGATGAAGTGAAAATTGTTAAAGGCACGAACAATAGTGAGATTGTACCAAAATAAAGTATGTATTTATTCTAATTCAAATTCTTTAACTTTAGGGAAACGATTTGAAAACCAAAAATGTTGTCCTAATGATCTTATATCTGATGAATCAGATGGTACCTTAGATCGTCACAAATTTATGGCTTTGTGATTGCTGGCTTTTCCATAGCCATGTTCTCTACCACTCTCCATCAGAACATGATGGTTAGATTTCTCTTCCATATCCATATTTTCACCTATGTGGAAACCCAGTGATTAGTTTATTTGGGTAACCGTTACGTTTCATACTTTTGTTTTTAAAGATTGTTTTTGATATTCCTTTTTACGATGTGGGTTTCTATTAAAGAAACTTTCGAATAGTAAACCATTTATAACCCCGACGAATTTCGAGGGCGAAATTCATTTTAAGGGGGGTAGAATGTAACAGCCCGGGATTTTATGAAAAATATTCTTTTTAATTTTATTAATGTCTTGTGTTGTACGTTACACCAAAAGCAGCTTGCACAACACGCATCCTTGACTTTCCTTGCATTACACGTAATCGCAACCTTCCTCGATAGCATGTGTAGTACGCAATACTGTGTTTCACGAAACAACGATATGCTATTAAAATATTATTAAAACTAGCCGTTATGAATAGTAATAACCACTTTTTAAATTTTAGAAAATTTAGCTCTCAAAATGGACTTCATTTTTGGATTCGGAGTATCGAATTTAGCCTAAGGTGAAATTTTGGTACTTTTCGGATAACTTTCATATTCTGATGAATAGTGAAAATTACTAAATTATAATTAAAAACAACTTTTTTAATCGAAATAATTAATAGTGATAAATTATTAATTTTAGTGGTTTTAAAGTATATTTAGAATATATTTTTACAAATTAATACAATGTTGGTCGTTGGTTGTATGTTCACATTTAAACCAGACATAATCAAGTGTCAATCTTTTGATAGATATTGTTTCTTAAAAACACGCTATTTGTTTTAACAGCAGGATTTAATTATAAAATTAATTAATGCAACTTCTATGTTATGAATTTGGTAAAATAGAAATCATTTTTGAATTCGGAATATGAAATATATCTTAGGATGAAATTTTGGCATTGTTCTGAAAAACATCAATTTTTTGAGGAATAGTGAAACTACTAAGTGGTAGTTAAAAAACTGAATTTTTCATAAAACATAATTTTACCGCTTCTGTGAATGGAATTTCAAAAATCCGAGAGACATGGTTGATGTCACTAAGTAAAATGTGGTTCAATGAGATGAAAATAATTTTTGGTGAATAGTAACTTTTTACTTTTATTTACCACGGTTAAAAGTAAATAGGGTAATTAAGGGTAAAAATGATATTAATATTATCCTAACACATGTCCTAATTCAATTGGACAAGTGTATCTCGACCAAAAACAACCTTAAGTGTAAAATATTATCATTTAGGCCCACTTGGATTAGATTAGGACATTTATTATTATTTAATTCAAAGAAGAGTTAAAAGAGTTAAAATCATAGTTTATTTACTAAAACATTTCTAATATAGGGTTTTACATAAGATAAATTCCATTTTAAATATTAATAAGAAAGATAAAAAGATTTCCTACATAATTGTATTTTATTTGTAATTTTTAGACATCAAATAAGTTAATTTATTTATGACACAAAGATGATGCAGTAATTATCTTATTTATGAAATATTGACATAATTGATGTTATAAACACCAAAATAAATGTAATTTGAGACTTTTTATGAATTACACTAATTTTCTAGGTTACTGTGATATATTAGGGTTGATTTAATCAACTTGGTTCGAACATATAATTCTGTTATGACTTTCACAAAAATCATATATCAAATATTGTTAGAATTGACACAAAATAGTTTTTAAATCAAATATTATATTATTAATTGTTATTTTATTCCTAAAAATCTAAGGTTCGTCCAAATGACTTAGATAAGGATATATATTTTAATAATAAACTATTTGGGGTTCGTTTGGCATGTCATAGTAAGTGTATTAACCATATAGTGAAAGAAAACAAAAAGACACGGTAAAAGTTAAATTATTTAACTTAGAGTTAAATCTAATTGATAAGTTTAAAATAATACCCTAAACCTGTATAAATCCTATTGGATGATAGGATTTCGACCCATACCCACTTTAGATTCGAAATAAGACCCTTTGGAACCATTATAAACTGATTTTGACTTTAATGTAAAATAATATTTTGAGATATTCCTAAGGTGCCCCTCTCCTCCCTTATAAAAGGGTACCTCCTCCCCCTCCTCCTCACACCAATTTGAGAACTCATTCTCGTCCAACCCCTGCCAAAATCCCTTCTCCACATCCCTAGAATAATCCTAGAGGTCCTGGTCTTCTTCAAAGACCAATATTAGTTCCCTAAGTAGAGGATTCAAAGAAGCGTTTCAAAGAAGAGGTAATATCCATTACCGATCTTTTCAATTTCTTTCTTCTTCAACTTCTTCTTCTTTAGTTGTTTCATGATAAAGTAATAACATCAGTATTTCATATATACTGATATGTTATTATAAATATGAAACAACTCTAATTAACCTTCTATCCATCCTACGGAAAAAGGAAATCACCGCGCGTGCGTACGTACGGAATACCGTCTCCACGCCGTGGTGTAATCTATTTTCCCCCATCACCTTAAAAGTATGGGTATAAAGGTGTAATGAGTAACTATATATGATTATTATAAAGTGATATTTATACTTAAATAGTATACATACACTTCAACACAATTCCACGACCATGGGAATGATATCATCACTCGTGCGTACGTATGGACTACCGTCTCCACGACGCGATTAGATTCATTCTCAATGATTATCCATTCATGAATGATTATAAAGTATATATAATAAGTACTAATGAAATATATGACCTAATAATGATACTGGAATTATTTATATTTATATGTATGTCATCTACTTAATTCCATTCAATTCAATAAGAAACGAAAACAGCGTTCATGTGTACGTATGGACTACCGTCTCCATGAACGGTGTATTTCTTTTCATTTACTGATTTATTATATATGTACATTCTGAATATATATATATATATAAATCATGTTTTATATTCTGGAATTAATTAATCATGATTTAAGTAATCATATGAATAATTACAAGTTAAAAACACGAACGACAAATGAGACGATTTTACCCAAAACGATACTTTAACATGAATTTACAAAAGAACAGGTAATATAAAGTCATAAGTGGACCATATATGATATAATAACAATGAATATGATTCTGGAATAAGTCAATAACATGATTTAAATCATTATACAGGAGGTTCGGACACTTACAAAGCAAGTCAGACCTAAGGTAAGGGAAATATCACAATCTCATTTTTATCCGAGATTGTTTATTCGTATGTATTTACTGGGGTGTATTTTATCATCCACATCCATGTTTCATAAATATTTAATATTATTTCCATCCACCTACAATTGTTTAAATCCATTTTACCCTTCGGTGTGTTTTTAGTAAAAGAAATGAAAGGAATCTTTTGTCGTTTTTCATACGAGGTACTTTTTGACTTTTCTGGAAAAAGTACGAACAATGTTTTTTTAACTTATACGGCATGAATTGATTTTTAAAACATTATTTCCAAGAAGCTTCCTTTACAAGTTTTCAAGTTTATTTTTAATCAAATTCTTTTATTTTAAAGTCGTATGAAATGTTATGAAAGGAAAAAAGTTTTTGAAGAAGAAAGGATATTTTCCTCAAGAATGGATTTCAAGTGTTTTATCAAAGTTATTTTCCATCTAAGATAATAAAGGGTTCTGTTTTTATCCCTATTATTACATTGATTTGATCATGTTGTGATGGAAATATTTTTATGAATTCCTTTATCTTATTGTTTTATGATGTCATGTTGTTTAAGAATCCCATTTTTATTACATGGGTTATGCTATGATGTATGGTTTATGATTTTGTGGCACACATAATAATGGTATCATTATGAGATGGGTGGGACCTATATCTCCCTCCAATGCATTGGGTAAAGATTTTATATCTCATGAGATAGACATGGCTTGAATGGTAGGTTATACCGGTTCAGTGAAACAGGACTGAAATGAGGGTTACTCGATTCAGAAAGGGACTTTGTCCACTAAGATAGTCTTGGAAATGAGTCTTGACTAACAAGAAATGATTCTCTATGAATATGTGTGAATGCCACAAAGTTTAATGTTTTATGTTATGATTATTGTGATTTCATTTCACTACTATGATTTATCCCATGTTATGAAATTCTGCTCTCTTTTGCAGGTTAAGATTACCAAAAGTTATGTTCTTTTGAATATGATGTGATTGATTTTTCTTTTGTTTACCCTTACTGAGCATTTGAGCTCACCCTTTTATATTTTCTTTTCCCCATGATATAAAGAAAGGTTTTAGGTAAAAAAAAGAAGATTTTTATGGGAGATGTTGAAGATCTTTCACCACGATTAGAAGATTTTATTCCGAGTTTCCAAAGACACTAAACTATTACGATCCTTGTGTGTGTGTTTTTTTATGTACTAAGTATTCCGCGAAAGTAATGTAATGTTCATGTACGTCAAGATTCGGGTCTCTACAGTTGGTATCAGAGGAAAGGTTTAGTCAACCTTTGGAAACTAGGATGCGAAAACGTTAGTGAGATCCCTAGAGATATTTCTACGGTATGTCTCGGGATGTCCCTAAGGTTAAGTATATGTATAGGTTATAGTACTAGAACTACGCTAACGATCATAGAATTAAACCTAAGATGTTAGATATTGAAGGTACTCCCCCTTTATTATGTTGTTTTCCCTAGCATGATTTTTTCCTCTCACACTATTCTTTTTGGGTTTTATACGATGGCTGGAACCCGAAGGAACCGTGTTGATCAATGCAATGGACAATGTAATGATTGTCCTCCTGCACAAACAAATGTTATGGGAGATGGAGTGAAAAATCTTATTTCTATACTTACACAAGCTATGAATCATTATGGACTTCCAAATGAGAATATAAGGGAACAATATTCTATTGAGTCCTTCATGAGGCAACGTCCACCTTCTTTCAGTGGGTCTTCTGATCCACTTGTTGCTGAAAATGGATCAGTACCACTGAAAAGATATTTTCAGTTTTTCAATGTTCTGAACATGATAATGTCATCTTAGCAGTATATCGTTTGGAAGGTGAAGCTGATCAATGGTGGAATCTTATCAAGAATACAAGGCAAAGAGATGAAATTGAGTCCATGGAATGAGACGAGTTCAAGAACTTATTTTTCAATAAGTACTTCCCTCGTATTCTTCGAACAAAGATGGAGAAGGAGTTTATTAAACTAAAGCAAAAGGATGATGAATCTGTTGGTATATACGAAGCGAATTTTACAAGACTTGCAAGGTATGCATCTGGAATTATCATCCAACCTGAAAGTAAAGTTGATCGATTTTTCAATGGCTTAAAACCAAGTCTTCGATGGGCATTAGCTATAAGAGACTTCAGTAGCTATGAAGAAATTGTGCGTTGTGCGATCAAGGTAGAATTGGAAGTTGGTGTTACATGTCCATCTCATGGTTTTGACAAGAAACGAAATATGGAGTTCATGCAGAAAACTCAGAATAATGGTGAAAAGAAGATGAATGTTTCCTTATGCACAAAGTGTGGGAAGAAGCATGGTGGAGATTGTCTTAAAGGGACTAGAAAATTTTTTATGTGTGGAAAAGAAGGTCATCGAGCAGCTGAGTGTCGAAGTAATGGAAAAAGGGTTTCTAATAATGTGAATAAAGAAAACACTGCAGAGAACGCACCACCAACACTTCAATGCTTCAAGTTCAAGGAAATGGGTCATTATGCTAATAAATGCCCTAATCCAAGGGTTAGTGATGATCAACATGAGCAACCACTGAAGGAAAAGGACAAAGGGAAGTCACATGCGATCACTATTGGCAATGTTGAATTTGACAACGATGTGGTGGAATGATTAAGTGTTTATGTAATGGGATTCCAAAATAATGTTGTATCATTGAGTATTGCAATATTTATTGATGTGGTATTCAAAGTGATTGAGATATTTTTTTGGAAATAAGATGATATGCGCATAATGAAGGGAAAACGAGAAAATGAAATGTTTAAGAGTATTCATGAGCTCATGATTGATATAAGGACTAAGTGATATCATGGTTTGAGTATATAGAAATTTGAGGATTTTGGTATGTGGAAAGTGTTAACTTTTAACTGCATTCATGTTTTCACTAAGGTATTCAAGAGAATACACGATTAAGGACTTTGAATGTTTGGAATGTGACCAACAAAACATATCTTATGATATATGGGGATCGACGATGGTGTTAATTCTCTGGTAATCATTTTCACTATGTTATGAGAGTGGACTGCAGTATTATGGATAAGCCTAAAGATTGGAATGGATTATGTTGGAAATAAGTTAGTATTGTTTAAGGATAAAAGTTTTTTTGATATTATTGATGGGATGTTATAGTAATATAGTTTTAGAAAAAAGGACAACCTGTAGGACGGGCGACAGCCCATCGCATCGGACAAGGCTATGGGAATCGAACCCACAACCGAAGTGCGACTGGCCTTTATCACCTACCACTGGCCTACAGGAAGTCCCTGTTTAGTAGAAACTAGTTTTATTATATTAAGCAGTATGATATATGAAGTATAAAGTCCATTTTAGGAACCATATATGATTAATCTCAATATAGATCGACTTATGTATATAATTTTTGCAAACCTTTTGTTTGAGACAGATGGAATGACCCGTCATTCTATCACATGATCTCCTAACACTTCACGAATAACAAATTCAACTTCATTTATTTAAGAGATGAAGTGGAAATTGTTAAAGGCACGAACAATAGTGATATTGTACCAAAATAAAGTATGTATTTATTCTAATTCAAATTCTTTAACTTTAGGGAAACGATCTTGAAAACCAAAAATGTTGTCCTAGTGATCTTATATCTGATGAATCAGATGGTACCTTAGATCGTCACAAATTTATGGCTTTGTGATTGCTGGCTTTTCCATAGCCATGTTCTCTACCACTCTCCATCAGAACATGATGGTTAGATTTCTCTTCCATATCCATATTTTCACCTATGTGGAAACCCAGTGATTAGTTTATTTGGGTAACCGTTACGTTTCATACTTTTGTTTTTAAAGATTGGTTTTGATATTCCTTTTTACGATGTGGGTTTATATTAAAGAAACTTTCGAATAGTAAACCATTTATAACCCCGACGAATTTCGAGGGTGAAATTCATTTTAAGGGGGGTAGAATGTAACAGCATGAGATTTTATGAAAAATATTCTTTTTAATTTTATTAATGTCTTGTGTTGTACGCTACACCAAAAGCAGCTTGCAAAACACGCATCCTTGACTTGCCTTGAATTACACGCAATCGCAACCTTCCTCGATAACGTGTGTAGTACGCAATACTGAGTTTCACGAAACAACGATATGCTATTAAAATATTATTAAAACTAGCCGTTATGAATAGTAATAACCACTTTTTTAATTTTAGAAAATTTATCTCTCAAAATGGACTTCATTTTTGGATTCTTAGTATCGAATTTATCCTAAGGTGAAATTTTGGTACTTTTCGGATAACATTCATATTCTGATGAATAGTGAAAATTACTAAATTATAATTAAAATCAACATTTTTAATCGAAATAATTAATAGTGATAAATTATTAATTTTAGTGGTTTTAAAGTATATTTAGAATATATTTTTACAATTTAATACAATTTTGGTCATTGTTTGTAAGTTCACATTTAAACCAAACATAATCAAGTGTCAATCTTTTGATAGATATTGTTTCTTAAAAACACGCTATTTGATTTAACTGCGGGATTTAATTATAAAATTAATTAATTCAACTTCTATGTTATGAATTTGGTAAAATAGACTTCATTTTTTAATTCGGAATATGAAATATATCTTAGGATGAAATTTTGGCATTGTTCTGAAAAACATCAATTTTTGATGAATAGTGAAACTACTAAGTGGTAGTTAAAAAACTGAATTTTTCATAAAACATAATTTTACCGCTTCTGTGAATGGAATTTCAAAAATCCGAGAGACACGGTTGATGTCACTAAGTAAAATGTGGTTCAATGAGATGAAAATAATTTTTGGTGAATAGTAACTTTTTTACTTTTATTTACCACGGTTAAAAGTAAATAGGGTAATTAAGGGTAAAAATGATATTAATATTACCCTAACACATGTCCTAATTCTATTGGACAAGTGTACCTCGACCAAAAACAACCTTAAGTGTAAAATATTATCATTTGGGCCCACTTGGATTAGATTAGGACATTTATTATTATTTAATTCAAAGAAGAGTTAAAAGAGTTAAAATCATAGTTTATTTACTAAAAAATTTCTAATATAGGGTTTTACATAAGATAAATTCGATTGTAAATATTCATTAGAAATCTAAAAAGATTTCCTACATAATTGTATTTTATTTTTAATTTTTAGACATCAAATAAGTTAATTTATTTATGACACAAAGATGATGCAGTAATTATCTTATTTATGAAATATTGACATAATTGATGTTATAAACACCAAAATAAATGTAATTTGAGACTTTTTATGAATTCCACTAATTTTATAGGTTACTATGATATATTAGTGTTGATTTAATCAACTTGGTTCGAACATATAACTCTGTTATAACTTTCACAAAAATCATATATCAAATATTGTCAGAATTGACACAAAATAGTTTTTAAATCAAATATTATATTATTAATTGTTATTTTATTCCTAAAAATCTATGGTTCGTCCAAATAACTTAGATAAGGATATATATATTACTAATAAACTATTTGGGGTTCTTTTGGCATGTCATAGTAAGTGTATTAACCATATAGTGAAAGAAAACAAAAAGACACGGTAAAAGTTAAATTATTTAACTTAGAGTTAAATCTAATTGATAAGGTTAAAATAATACCCTAAACTTGTCTAAATCCAATTGGAGGATAGGATTTCGACCCATCCCCACTTTAGCTTCGAAATAAGACCCTTTGTAACCATTATAAACTGATTTTGACTTTAATGTAAAATAATATTTTGAGATATTCCTAAGGTGCCCCTCTCCTCCCTTATAAAAGGGTACCTCCTCCCCCTCCTCCTCATACCAATTTGAGCACTCAACCTCGGACAACCCCTGCAAAAATACCTTCTCCACTTCCCTAGAATAATCCTAGAGGTCCTGGTCTTCTTCAAAGACCAATCTTAGTTCCCTAAGTAGAGGATTCAAAGAAGTGTTCCAAAGAAGAGGTAATATCCATTACCGATCTTTTCAATTTCTTTCTTCTTCAACTTCTTCTTCTTTAGTTGTTTCATGATAAAGTAATGACATCAGTATTTCTTATATAGGTGTAATGAGTAACTATATATGATTATTATAAAGTGATATTGATACTTAAATAGTATACATACACTTCAACACAATTCCACGACCATGGGAACGATATCATCGCTCGTGCGTACGTACGGACTACCGTCTCCACGACGCGATGAGATTCATTCTCAATGATTAGCCATTCATGAATGATTATAAAGTACATATAATAAGTACTAATGAAATATATGACCTAATAATGATAATGGAATTATATATATTTATATGTATGTCATCTACTTAATTCCATTCAATTCAATAAGGAAACGAAAACAGCGTTCTTGCGTACGTACAGACTACCGTCTCCATGAACGGTGTATTTCTTTCCATTTACTGATTTATTATATATGTATATTCTGAATATATATATATATATATAAATAATGTTTTATATTCTAGAATTAAGTAATCATGATCTAAGTAATCATATTAATAATTACAAGTTAAAAACACGAACGACAAATGAGACGATTTTACCCAAAACGCTACTTTAACATGAATTTACAAAAGAACGGGTAATATAAAGTCATAAGTGGACCATATATGATATAATAACAAGGAATATGATTCTGGAATAAGTCAATAACATGATTTAAATCATTATAAAGGAGGTTCGGACACTTACAAAGCAAGTCGGACCTAAGGTAAGGGAAATATCACAATCTCATTTTTATCCGAGATTGTTTATTCGTAAGTATTTACTGGGGTGTATTTTATCATCCAAATCCATGTTTCATAAATATGTAATATTATTTCCATCCACCTACAATTTTTTAAATCCATTTTTACCCTTCGGTGATTTTTTAGTAAAAGAAATGAAAGGAATCTTTTGTCGTTTTTCGTACGAGGTACTTTTTGACTTTTCCGACAAAAGTACGAACAATGTTTTTTTAACTTATACGGCATGAATGAATTTTTAAAACATTATTTCCAAGAAGCTTCCTTTACAAGTTTTCAAGTTTATTTTTAATCAACTTATTTTATTTTAAATTCGTATGACATGTTATGAAAGGAAAAATGTTTTTGAAGAAGAAAGGATATTTTCCTCAAGAATGGAGTTCAAGTGTTTTATCAAAATTATTTTCCATCTAAGATAATAAAGGGTTCTATTTTTATCCCTATTATTACATTGATTTGATCATGTTGTGATGGAAATATTTTTATGAATTCCTTTATCTTATTGTTTTATGATGTCATGTTGTTTAAGAATCCCATTTTTATTACATGGGCTATGCTATGATGTATGGTTTATGATTTTGTGGCACACATAAGAATGGTATCATTAATAGATGGGTGGGACCTATATCTCCCTCCAATGCATTGGGTAAAGATTTTATATCTCATGAGATATACATGGCTGGAATGGTAGGTTATACCGGTTCAGTGAAACAGGACTGAAACGAGGGTTACTCGATTCAGAAAGGGACTTTGTCCACTAAGATAGTCTTGGAAATCAGTCTTGACTAACAAGAAATGATTCTATATGAATATTTGTGAATGCCACAAAGTTTCATGTTTTATGTTATGATTATTGGGATTTTATTTCACTACTATGATTTATCCCATGTTATGAAATTATGCCCTCTTTTGCAGGTTAAGATTACCAAAAGTTATGTTCTTTTGAATATGATGTGATTGATTTTTCTTTTGTTTAACCTTACTGAGCATTTGAGCTCACCCTTTTATGTTTTCTTTTCCCCAGGATATAAAGAAAGGTTTTAGGTAAAAAAAAGAAGATCTTTATGGGAGATGTTGAAGATCTTTCACCATGATTAGAAGATTTTATTCCGAGTTTCCAAAGACACTAAACTATTACGATCCTTGTGTGTGTGTTTTTGTTATGTACTAAGTATTCCGCAAAAGTAATGTAATGTTCATGTACGTCAAGCTTCGGGTCTCTACAAATTCCAAATCCTTCCTTTGGTTATTAGTATAGCTCTTCTGCCTACTTTGAGCTACTTTGATGAAGTTTTGTATTACCTTCACATTTTCTATCATTTCCTCCACCAATTCTAGACAAAAAAGTTTTCTTTCACCAATTTCATCCCAACAGGTTGGTGTGCGACATCTATTTCCATATAACGCTTCATATAGTTCCATTTGAATACTAGAATGGAATCTATTGTTATAGGAAAATTCCAGCAGAGGTAAATGTTGATCCCACATGCCTGAAAGTCAAGTGAGCAGGATCTAAACATGTCTACTAAGGTTTGAATAGTCCGTTCTGATTGTCCATCTGTTTGAGGGTGGTAGGCAGTGCTCAAACGAAGTACAGTATTCAAGGCCTTCTAAAGACTTTACCAAAATATTTATGTAAAATGGGGATCATGATTCAAAACAATTGATAGGGGTACTCCATGAAGTCTCACAACATCATTAATATATAGTCTTTCTAGAAGTTCAAGTGGAAGATCTTCTCTTATAGCGAGAAAATGTGTTGACTTGGTAAGACGATCAACAGTGACCCATATTGCATCGTTCCACCTAGGATTCTATGCTAGTCCCATGACAAAATCCATTTTGATATTATCTCATTTCCACTCAGGTATGGGAAGAGGTTGCACGACTCATCCAGGCTGTTGCCTTCCAGCTTTCACTTTTTGACACACCATACATCTTGACACAAAATCAACAATCTCCCTCTTCATGTTGTCCCACCAAAAATGTTCCTTTAAATCACTATACATTTTGGTTCTCCTAGGGTGTATAGAGAAATTAGAACTATGAGCATCTTCCAAAAATTCCATTTTTAGATTAGGTATATCAGGTACTCAAAGTCTCTTTCCAAATTTCAAAATTCCATCTTAGTACACAAAGTCACTCAATCTCCCATCATTCACAGCATTAATCTGCTTTTGAAACTCTTGATCATCGGTCGGATAACTCTTTATCCTTTCTAGTAAAGATGGTTTGGAAACCATTTGAAAAATCATTGATGTTTCACATTCCATGGTGAATCCTATATCCATCATTACTAGATCCATTTATATAGGATCCTTTTCAAGTGTCATATTTTTGTTAACTCCATGATCTTTTCTACTCAAAGCATATACCAGCTTATTTTCCTTCCCCGGGTGGTAGTGTATCATGAAATCATAATCCATAAGTAGTTCAAGTCATCTCCTTTGCCTCATGTAGAGTTCTTTTTGTGAGAAAATGTACTTAAACTCTTGTGATCAGTATATATATCACATTTTTCACCATAGAGATCTTGTATCCATATATTCAAATCAAATATTACAACATGTGACTCAAGATCATGAGTAGGATAGTTTTTATCATGAATTTTCTATTGTTGTGATGCATATGAAATAACTCTACCATTATGCAAAAGGACACAACCAAGTCCATTCTTCGATGCAACACTATAAATAACTAACCTATGATTCCCCAATGGAAGAGTCAACATAGGAGCATTGACTAATCTTCTCTACAGATCTTAAAAAAATTCTTCACAATATTTTTTCCAATAAAGTTTAACCCCTTTACATGTGAGCTTCATTAATGGGTTAGAAAATCGTGAAACATTCTTGACGAAACGCGGATAATAAACTACTAACCAATAAAACTGCGTACCTTAGTTATACTCATCGGTACTGGCCATTCTTGGATTGCCTTGGTCTTAGAATTATCAACATATATTCCATCCTTAGAGAAAATATAGCCAAGAAAAGAGATCTCCTGAAGCCATAATTCACCCTTGCTAAACATCCCATATAATTCATGTCTTCTAAGAATCTTCAGGATAATGAACATGTGATATTCATGATATTTGTTGATTTTGGAGTATACCAAGATATCATCAATAAATACCACTAAAAAATCATCATGATATTCCTTGAAAACTCTTTTCATTAAATCCATGAAAACAGAGGGTTCATTAGTAAACCAAAAAGTAATTACTGTAAACTCATAATTCATGTACCTTGTTCAAAATGCTGTCTTCAGAATGACTTCCTTATTCCCCCACAACTGATGGTATCCAGATCAACGGTCAATATTTGAAAATTATTGAGATGCATGCATTTTGTCAGATAAAGCATCAATGCGAGGTAGTGAATACTTGTTCATTACTTTTATAGTATTTATTTCCCTGTAGTTGATACATATCCTCATAGATCCATCTTTCTTCTTAAAAAAATGTATAGGGGATCCACATGGAGAAACACTAGGGAGAATAAATCCATTATTACTCAATCCCCCTAGTTGTTTCTTTAGTTCCACTAATTCCACAGTGGCCATTCTATAAGGGGTCTTTGATATTGGCCTTGAAACAATAATTAAATTAATGGAAAACTCAATTTATTTTTCAGGAGGATGTCCAAGTAAATATTCTAGAAACACATCTATATATTCTTTCACAGTAGGCTCATTTTATATTTTAAATTTCCTTTCCATACCCACAGACATTTCATTCTCTTCCTCCCCAATAATTGAATTTTTTTGTGCTACTGGGGGTGGATCTAGACAAGGATTAGGTGGTGATGATTCTACTCTAAAGATAAGATGTTATTTATCATCATCATAAAAAATTGTAACGTCCTTCCTCATTCAATAAATTTTCACATCATGGTCCAAAAGCCAATCTATACCAAGGATTATATCAAATTCAGTCATGGGTATGATGATGAGATCAACAGATAAAGAACATTTATATTCCCTAATGGGAATGGATCCACAAAAATTTGTAGCAATGTAACTTCCCTTATGAGTTTTAACTATCAAATCCCTTATTAAATCAAATTGGAAATATCTAATTTTCATAGAAAAATTGGAAGATATGAAACAATGCGATGATCCAGAATCAAATAATGCATTTTCTAAACATGAGGAAACCATTAAATTACCTGCCACCACGTCTTTCGAATCTTCTACCTCAACATTAGTGATAGAATAAGTTTGGACATGATCCCTTGGTATTTTCCCAGGTATGTAACCTTGATGATAAGGACATTCATTTTCATAATATCCCATCTCCCTGCAGTTTTATCATTGAACTTCAGTATATTATTTCTTCCCCTTACAATCACGAGCTTGGGGGGCCTTTTTCACCAAACTTATAACTGACTCCCATTCATTTCAAGCAAGTACCAGGGTGTTTCATCACACATATAATGTAGGATGGATATTCAACTTTTCCCTTATTCCCCTTACTTCAATTACATGTGTGATCAGCAAATCTCTTTTTATCTTCCTTTGTTTTAAAGTCTTTAGACATAGAGAATTCCATTTCATTCTTGATAGCACATTAGAAAATATCTTCATATGATGAGAAGGATTGTGACACTAATTCTTGATGAATAAATGGTTTCAACCCATCAAAAAATGATCAATCTTACTTCATCGTCTGCATATATAATCTACAACATACCATTCTAACCATGTAAATTTATCCTTATACTTTGCAACATTCTCATCATCCTTTTGTCTCAGACTTAGAAATTTACTTTCGATATCTTCTCGATGGTCACGAGGAAAGTATTTTTCTAAGAAAATCTCTTTGAACTCCATCTATTCAATATTTGATACTTCATCATCTTCCTTTGTGTTTTGAATCAATGACCATAGTTGATCAACATCTCTAGTGAGGTGGTATACTTCCATGATAACCTTTTCCCTTTCACTACTCCCCAAGGCATGTAATATATTCTCTCTGGAAGTTATCCATTTCTCAACTACCAATGTATTTGTACTCCTATTAAATATTGGTGGTTATTGCCTCATGAAGTGATCTAACAATGATCCTCCACGTTGTGGATCTGGGTGCTCCATATGGGTAAAGTTATTATTTAGAACAAGAGTGAGTTTTCCCTGTATGGTGATTAGATTATCAGCACCGGTTGCATCACCAGCTCATCTATAATTATATTGAGTAGGAGGGAAATACCTACATGGAGTGCGTGCATTGATACAGCTTCCATTTCTCCCACTAGGCGCCATTTCTAAACAATGGAATAAACTAGATTAGTTTTTCATTCAAAATACATAATTTTATACATGTAAATCACTTAAAAAATATTGAACAGTTTATGGATACAATCAATAATCATAAAAATGTTTTCTATGAGGAATTATATACTCGTAAACCCTTCATAATGGTTTATAAAGAAAATGAGAATTATCCTAAGCTTATCCCCCGGGAGTGTCGTAACCAAGAGTGCAGCAAGGCCCATTGACGTGCACTAGTTCCGATTCGAGTCTTGCTCAAAGCGGTGTTTTCGGTTTTTAACACAAGGTACATCTGTGCCATAGCCACCTCTACCTGCTCATATCAAGACATGGATTTATGGTTTGGAAAACTCAAAAAATGATTAAAATACCAAATTTCTTGGAAATTATTCTATAATAATCCTCAAAGTCCATCTTAGGTCTATATGCTGTAATAAGAGTTTATTTAAATCTAGCTCCCAAGGTTTGTACTAAACTTCCTCTGATACCAACTGTAACGCCCTGACCCCAGTTACCTAGATTCAGTGCATTATTACATAACATTGGCATGATTGAAAAATATCAAGTCTTGGAATACTGATTAGTTTAGTAGACTTGGAATCCCTAGATACATTCATAAAGTTTACATTTACATCATAATGTGAAAACTACAACAACAACTTTTCTCTAAACTCATATCCCCTTATTCTGTCCATACAAGACATTCATTAAATACATCTTCACATCCTGAGAAAAATTACCTAGATAAAGGGGTGAACTCAAAATCCCAACAAGGATAAAAATATAGCGGAAATTTTCATAAATAAGCATAAACAGTAAGGCAATGTATAACTAAAACAAAAGCCTTTTAAACATGAACATCATCATAATATGGAAGAAATAAAATGAAATAATGCCATTTACTAATTCACATGGAGATTATACTAGTTGAATAATCACATGGAATATCAATAACCACTTTCATAATGATGGAATGCATAATGAAAGACTATCATAACTACATTGTCAAGGCCTTGTTCCAATAATACAAATAAGAATTTGTCAAGGACTTGTGGAAAGATGCTAGTTTGTATCATTAGAACTACCGATACATCGAGGAGCTATAGTGGGATCCACCCATCACATATTAAGTTCAATGCATTCCTCATATGATTAGGTCTAAACATAACATAAACATTCTTATTAAAACTAGCATAAGAAATGTCAATACCTTCTCTATAAACAATGAATGGTATAAAGATAAGACATCCTCAGTAAAAAATATCACAAAACCTTCAATGCAATATAGATGTTTTGTTTCATAATAAATACTCTTCAAATAAGCTTAAAATCCATCAAAGGATGTTGACATAGATTAAATAAAAACTATTTGAGAGAAATATCTCTTTTTTTAAATCATTTAGAAGTCACATAATTATAAAAGAAAACATTTACATTGAAAATATTATTATAAGATTTTAAGGGAATGTTCAACATTTTTATAATGGAGGAAAATTGTTGCACCGACCATATATGTTTAAAAATACATTCTTACCTTAATTCTGTCGATATGGTTAAAAGGACCTTGTTTGAAAAAACGCAAAAATATTCCTCTATAAACATCTTATAAAAATTAAAGAATCGTACAAATGAATTTAAGCCATTTTCTATAAAATATAAACAATTATTTTAAATACATTTTTAAGAAACATGTATGTCGATGATAAAGAATTTCCGGTATATAATTATGTATAAACAACCACAGATAATGAAGAGGTTGTGAAATAAACACTTACCTTGTAATTTTACTTGGTTGAGGGTAGGTTAACCTCCTATATAATGGTGAAATATTTTTTATTAAGTTATTCAACAATCATATACATTAATATGATATCATATATTGTCTTTTATCATTGATTTACTAATAATATCTTAGTATTATCATCATTTCGGGTGTTAACTTACTCGTTTTATTTTATATGTTTTGTTAAAAAAGTAGTGTTTTTATGGATAAGTTGTATCTTATTAATATATGGGATGATATCAAGACCTTAAAAATTATTTTTAATCATCAAATGATAATTATACTAGCATGGATACGATGGTGAATGAATCTCATTGCATTCATGGAGATGGTAGTCCGTACGTTTGCACAAGCGACAATTTCATTATTTTGTTATTAAAATAACACATAATTGGAAGGTATATAATACATACAGAATCATTATTAGGTTATATTTTTTATTTAAATAAATTTCTCATCATTATCATAACCATCCAAATAATAATGTTTTTAATTAAGAATTACACCATACGTGGAGACGGTAAGTCCGACGTACACACATATGGTAACATGTCATTAAAGGGATGAATATAATATTGAATATGGTTGTACCATATTTATAATAACATCATAGTATATAGAAGATACTGGAATTATTATTTTATAATATAAATAACTAATAAAGAAGATGCCGAGGAAGAATGGACCGTGAAAGAGGGTGGTAAAAACATTACCTCTTTTTCAGGTTCATCCTTTTGATTTGATCAAAATGGTTCCTTAGGATGGATTTAGGATCAAAATAAGGCCTCTAGTTTGAAGTGAGGGAAGTTGAGAGAATATTTTTTTTGGGGTTGGCCGTACCAAATGTTATTTAAGGTGTGATGAATTGGTAATAAGTGGATTCCTTTTATAAGGGGGAGGATGGGCTCTTTAAGAAAAACATAAAGAATTATTTTATAATAAATTCATATTCAGTATATAATGGCTCCAAAGTGGATAATTTAAAATTATAAGGTTGGGATAGGTTGAAACAAACTCAACCAATATGTTTTATATAGTTTTGGGTCACTTTATTAACCTTATATATTAGTTTTAACTCACAGTTAATTAGTTTGACACTTTCCATGTCACTTTGTATTTTTATATTTTATTGTTAATAAACATACTATATACATCAAAAAGACCCCCAAGTGGTGAATTAATGATACACCTATCATTATATGACTCCTTTGTCCAAGAATTATTTTTTTATGAATATAATATTAATTAATAATATAATATTTGTTTGAAAAACTCATTTATGTCAATTTTGACACTATTCAATAATTGATTTTTGTTTAAAGTCCTAAAAACATTATTAATTCAATAAAAACTAATTTAAACTATCATAAAATTTCATAATAACAAATAAAATTCGTTTATGTAATAAAATCTTTTAAATTATATTTATTTTAACATTTATATTACAAATTATTTGATTCATTCATTAATAAAGAAAATACAAAATCATTATTGTGTCATAAATAAATTTAATTATTTAATCTCTAAAAATTATAAATAAAATAAAATTATGTAGAAAATATTTTTATCTTTCTAATAAATATTTCTATTCTAAAATATAACATATATAAACCTATGTAAATTTTTTTTTCTAAAAGATATATTCTTTTGTCATTTTTGTATTTACATTGACTTAATTAATATAAAGTGCCATTATCATTTCAATGTGGCTCAATGGGGTACAAAAATCGACCCAAAAAAGGAAATGGATGGAAATGTATCATCAAATAGGGTTAGGACAGGTTTTAGGGAAATTTATTATTATTATAATATTATTTCATACCCTTATTTTGCAAATTTACCCTTTAACCAAGGTAAGTACAATATTTACCGAAGTAATTATTCAAAATGTCTAAAAATAAAAGTTATCTATTTACAGAAATTGGACCTCCTGATTCTAAATATTGAATCCATTTTCTAAATTCAAAACAAACAAGTGGAGGAAGTTATTTTAAAATTAATTCCCGTTGTTAAAACAGGAAAGCATGTTTTTAAGAGATAATAAGTATCAAAATATTGATACTTGCTTATGTCCAGTTTAAATGTGAAATTATGTCCAATGAATAAAATTGTATTAAATGGTAAAAATATATATTCTAAATATACATTAAAACCACTCATATTCATAATTTATCACAATTAATTATTTCTATTAAAAAAGTTGTTTTTAATTAAAATTTAGTAAGTTTCACTATTCATCACAATATGAAGGTTATCTAAAACGTACCAAAAATTCACCAAATGCTAATTTCGATATTCCAAATCCAAAAATGAAGACCATTTTGAAGGTTAAAATGTATAAAATTTCAAAAAGTGGGTATTACCATTCATAACAGCGAGTTGATTGGTTGTGGCGAATGTTAGAACTCGATGTTGCGTACAACACACAGTACTGTATTATTCAAAGAGGAGTGTAACGTGGAAGCTTGGGGTTTTAAGAAAAACCTATCCAATTCGTACTGTATGATTTTATTTCAACCATGAGTTATCGTATATTTCACTCTAATGAATTTTTGTCCTTTAGAAACAGAATATCATTATATAATAAAATTATATTTTCACACTTTCCTAAAGACCCCCTCCTCCCCCTTATAAAAGGAGACCATTTCTTAACAGTTTATCGCCCCTCTAAATCCTTTTCTCTCATCCAAAATCTAGCCAATTAATCTCCCTACATACCTCTACTCCACCTAGAATCCCAAAATTAGACAGAAGGCACTTCAAGAATTCTTTTTTGGTTCAAATCAAAGGAATTTACCCAAATTAATGTTACCGGTTTCTCTTAACATTTTTTCTTTTATTTTAATTATCCAACCCCTAAAATATTTTTATTTATTTATTTTATAACAACAACATCATCCTAAATATACTATGATGATGTTATGAGAATTATTCTAACTAAACATACACGATCCTCCATCAAATGGTTGAAGAACATACTCTTTCTGTGGATGGAAAACTAACGCCTCACGAGATGATGATTGTTCGATTATCTCTTAATGCCTATAATGGTGGACATTAAGATTACACTAAATTTATATATGATATATATTGTGTTTATGTTTTATTTATGATTCTATATTTTTCTTATATATCATACATTTATGGTTTCCATTATGGGTAAATGTGATAATTTCATTTTAGGATGTGCGAACTACCACCCCCTTAATGTGAATTGAATGGTTAATGCCATATGTGGGACATATAAAGGATGGAGTTAATCATATTATATATGATATTATATAGGAATTATAATATACCTATGTATAATTATTTTTTAATTCCATTAAAATAACAAAATAAATATGATAGTAGCGTTCATGCGTACGTACGACTTACCATCTCCATGAACAGTGCATTTCATTTCATAACTCCAAATGATATGAATTTATATATATATATAATGGATATATATGTTATATATGATATATATTATATCTAAATAATGAATATAATTATCGATATAATTGAAAAATGACTACATGAACAACTTGTAAATATAAGGTCTTCATTTTTGACTCATGTACCAATATCGGAAAAACGAATGTTTTTAACATGAATGATTTCATGATGTTTATTACATGGTAATAAGTTATCTAAATGGAATAATAAACTTGAAAAATTTTCTTATGCAATTAGAAATTAACTTTAGTTTATTATTTCGGAGATTAAAGTGTGATCGAGTCAAGTCGGACATGAGGTAAGGGACTTCTTCTCAATCTCCTTTAATTGGGGCATATTTAGTCCTAATACACAACATAATATGTTCTATTTTTCATGGAATGTGACATGAAAATATTGTATGTCGTTGAAAAATTACAATTATGAAACACACCTAAATTATAATATATTTCCTTCTCTCCTAACTTCGTCATGTTTCTTCAACTAATTTTATTTGAAAATCCCCAAATCCCCTTGAAAACCTACTATTATATATTCTAGAACTTCTTTTCTTCCCCAAAATTAATCCCTATGGTTAGTAACAAGATATCCAATGATGGATTTTCAAATAGAAGTCAGTCATCTCCCCTAATATCATACTTATTAACTTCTCCATTTACCAAATTCAATTATTCAATAACAATTATAGAATAATAAAATCATTATTTCACTTTTATATTGTATTTATTTTTTTAACTACATAATATTAATCCATATTATTCACAATGAAATGGGATACAAAATCATCACTCATTGGTATGATATACTACATCCTCACAAATCTATGTAAATTTTTATCCATCATTACATTGTTGGATAATAATAATGATGAAATTAATTATTATATTGTAAAATAAAGGAATTATATTTATTCTTAAAAAGTAAAATATCATCAACATCCTTTACATTTCACCATTTAAGGAAGTAATAATTTTAATCATTCATACATAGAAGCTACCCTATTCACAATATGATGTGATTAATTTTCTGGTTCAAAATGTAATGAATTATTAGGAAATGGAATTTAATTATAAAATAATAAACTTATTAAAATTAATATAATTTTATGGATGATAAAGTATATAAATTGTTCAGTATTCCGATCTTTTGTTACTAAATGTGAATGATTAAATGAAGCACTCAACAATTAAAAAAATTGTACTAATAAAATATTTTTAATTAATGGGTGATATGATTTTAAAAGATTACCAAAAATGATATTATAAATATGAATATAGTGATGATATAATTTATTAATGTGATTAATAAAATGATTATTGGGGATAAATGAAAAATAACTAAATGGAATTTTGATTTAAGGTATTTCTTTTCAATTTCCATTCAATTAAGACATATTTTCTGTTATGCATCTATATAATATTTTTGGTTCAATTCACTACCACTAAGATATATTTATCATTAATACCATTTTATTTTTGATTAATAATGTTTAATTTAATAGTTATTTTTACATGTGTTTTTACCTTATAATATTCCAATTAATTATGGAATTATTTTAGAGTCTTTTTTTTGGATTTACTTAATAATCATCGAAGGAATTTCATAATCCACAATTTATAATGTTTTTCCATTTTAACCCTTTAGATATCTAATGAAATTATATTTTTTAATTAATAAATTTAGACTATTTTTTAATTGAATATTGAAAATAAATGTAATGAACTGTCCCCCGTGGCAAGTGTCGTGACATCCCCCTAGCTAGCCTCTTGAAGGACAACTATTGGAGACTAGTGCTGATGGAAGCAACCTACAAGTGGGTGGAATTTTAATGATTTCCTATATACACAGACACACACAACCATACCCTAGAGATGGAAAAGTAAAACATGAATGACATAAACACCCACTGAGTAAATATAAAAATTATAATTCAAAAGGATCATAATACAATCCTGACAAATAAGAAATGAATACTGGAATGTACAAGAAAAATTTGAAAATTGTCTACTGAAAATCCTATCTAATTGATAAGGGTAGCATAGCTGTTGGAATCCATATAAGTAAGACCAACCAGACTGGTCTAACTGGGAACCACTTAGTCCTCAGCCACCAAGTCCTCCATCAAGGTGCCATTTGTCTGCACCAGACACAACAAGTGCGGGTGAAGCCCCAGAAAGTGTGAGAAACGAATTATGTTGTAGGTCCCCAAAATCAACAAGTTAATACCATTATGTAATACACAACGAAATATGTCTTTCATGATCACAAATCATTATAGCTCAAATAGGTATAATCTATAGTTCAAAAAGAAAGACTATCATTTGTAACACAAAACACCATGGACTGTTGAGGTACTCATCCCAGATGAATATTTTTGGTCGGATATGTCACACATAGCCAATTGTAGTTGATACCTACATGGTCACCATTAGGTAATCCACATGGTGTAGCTAGAATATGATACACACTGTGTCTCTAGGAGTTGTTCCATAATGGTTCGTTAGGAGCTAATCCACATAGGGTTTCATGGATCTGATCCATACAGTGTCTCTATGAGATGATCAAAAAATGGTTGCCACTGTTCATTTATCATCCAGCTATAGGATTCCCGAAAAATGTGCGCATGATTTCTAGGTAATGTACTCTTCAAACGAATCATTGTATTTCAACATCCAAGAATGTATACACAGGTAATTCCAAAAGAAATTCCGTGTCGTGATTTCTCCAAGGATGCAAATTTCATGTCAATCAGATTCCCGGGTTGAATGTTATAGTTTTTTTTGATATAGGTGTTGGTTGACTATGAGTCCAGTCCAACACGGTTGGAAATACCTGACTATATTTTTCTTGACCCTACATATTATATTCCAGGATCGGCCCTCTAAGAATTTGTCTATCCCTGAGGGTGGGTTCGGCTTTCTGGGTGTGGTTCAGGCATGAAGTGGAATCCTCTCCCATGCCATGACAAGTGGTGCATCTTGGCATGCCCCCCATGGATAGTATAAGAAGCCACCCATTACCACCTCACACACTGTCAAAAACCACGTGCCCCATGAACCCATAACATGTGGATGAGGTCCATGTCATCCACTACTTTCCACCCAAACAAAGGTCGACATCTCTTGCCACACCACCGTGGCCACTCGTGATGTGGCACTACTTCCGACATGTCGTCAAGGAATTCTGTCATGGTGCATCACCAGAAGCTACCTATGTGGACATTCGATTCCTCTATGATTGTCTGTTCTTCATTACACTGGCACCTATGAACTATAAAGGATTTCATCATCCCTACATGGACTCGAATCCAACATATTTCCATTATGATCATGATGCAATGTATAATGCCAAAAAATGCACATGGAAGAGCAGCTCGAGCATTGTTCATGTCAGACTACGCCCTCAGTATTAGAGGTTTAGATTAATGGGATAAATGATTTATGTTCTATCACAATGTAACCCCAATGAAATCGCGAGAAAAGAGTGACCTCCAGTAAGAACATGAAATCCCTAGATCAAACTATTCATGGTCTATATGGGATCATTTTTTGGGAACAAAGAATAGGGAAACTCAAGTTTAATGAAAACCCCTTCCTGGGTCATATTGTTCATTGGCGATGGACAGTGTCACTACATTCTTTACTCCACATTCCTCTATATACAACCATTGGTTGGTCATCTTTACTGATGATCTGTTCAATGAGGTGGTTGGAGTTCGTTGTCATCAACCACCAGATCATTAGAGAAAAACGAGGATTGTGCCAAAAATCATGCATTGCCTTCCTGGACATTAAAGGAGGAAATGTGAATCATCATTTCAGTTACATTTAACTTACGAAGTTGTTATGTTGTTTCATTTAATTAAACTAGTTATTAACTTTTACATTGTTGGAAAATCATTGAACTGAAATGATTTTAATATTAATAAAAATAAAATAAAACAAGTATATTTATTTTTTAACTTTTTCATCAAAAAATTTTGAAAAATAAAATTTCTCATGATCCTGTTTTGGTCGAGGTTAGGACCATCTTTTGAGAATCACTCCATTCTGAGTTCAAACGTGGTATCATATATTTGATACATTACGGGGTTTTAATGATAGATTACCCCACAAGACCATTTATTTAAATAAACTAAATAAAGTTCTAAATTGTAATCCGGCCTCACCAATACTCTGAATCCTGTGCGTTTAGAGCTTTTGGGCTCAATATAATTCCGTATAATTTAAAAAAAATTACATGGAATTTCTAGGATATTACATTCTCCAAACATTAATGATTTACTACCCTATAATCCAAAAAAGACCAAAAAATGTGGGTACTGAGCATGAATCTGATCCTCCTACTATGATTATCTCTCATAGAGATTCTAGTACTGCCACCAAAAGAAGACAAGATAAATAAACTACCCAAGAAGGACATACTATTTTCGATCCTCTATATCCAATTGAAACTCTACAGACATCACCCCATAATCAATGTCCAACTCTCCCCAATCGATGACATGCTATGGATCATGAAATTACCTCCACAACTATGATATGTGGAAACCATCGTGCACCCGATGAATCTATAGGGGATTAGTTAGTCGGTACGCCACCCCGCAAACTCTGCTCAGAATCTGGAAAGGTCTGATTAACCACATAGGTAACATGGCACCATGGAAAATTCTCTGATATCCTCATCAGGGTGAGACTTGAAGGAACATATGGTGTCCCTCTTTTTCCTCTAATGTAATCATTCTCCAATCACCATAAGATTTATACCATCATTGTGCGGTCCACATCCAATACTGGATGATTTGTACATGTGTAGCGGTATCCTATCCCAACTCTCGGCCGATGAATGCATTCTCTGATGTGTCTGTCCAGCATAGAGGCGATCTACATGGCCACCCATAAAAGGCCTCAAACGGTGAAATTATAATTGTAAAATGATATTCGTTGTTGTATGAAAATTACACTATTGGAAGGTGGCCATTACAACAACAAAAAACAGTCAAGGACGAAAGAAAGAAGCATGATCTCTAAGGTCTGTACATTCCAATCTGTATGATCATCTGTCTATTGATGAAATGTTGTCTTCAATTGCAGTTGAGTCCCAAAAGCCTATTGTAATCCCTTAAATATTTTGAATGTGAAGCGAGAATCACGTACTAAGATGAATGTCGAAGGAACCCCATGAAGCCCCACTATCTCCTGGAAATATAAGAGACCCAATCCCTCTACCGATCCCTACTCCCAGATGGGTAGGATGTGAGATAATTTTTTGGATTTGGTCAATGATCACCCAGATATAATTATGGACCTTATAGGTGCATGGTACTCTCGTCACGATGTCCATAGAGATAGCATCCCAATTCCACTCCGACACCTAAAGTGGTTGTGTCAAGCCTACATGAACATGACTCCTGACATTCACAAGCTCATTTGTGAGGCACCGTGAAACAAACTATACCACTGGTTTCTTCATCCACAACAACCAGAATTAACATCGAAGGTCCCATTACATCTATGCCAGACTAGTATGTACAGGCCAAGGGGATGCATGGAACTCCCTCAATAACTCCTCCTATAAGGACACTGGTACTATGGTTCACCCTCTAAAAAAGATGACGTGCTCTCCACATATCTAAAATCCATCAGGAGCCTGTCCTAAGGATACATAGTATCATCAGGCCTCATAGTCATTATATATAATCAAGGCCTCCCTATCTCAATATAAGAGTTGGGGAGTGACATTAATCCATTAAAGGAAAGATTCTCCATTATTATCAACTAAGGATATCTACATTTGTACTACATGCTCTATCACCTGACTCAGAAACTGCAAATTAGACCGCATACTAAGAACTTCTTCCACCACATTCCCCTTCCCCATGATTATACACTATGTCAATTTCGTAGTCCTATAGGAACTATGGCCATCACTATTATGTCATGTTTAGGTCCTTCCAAGAGAATATATACATGTCACTATAGTTTTCGGATTAAACATTAAATCATTCACCAACAAATTAGTGTTTCCACCACTTTTGAGAATAGACCATTGCTTCTAACTCCAGGTCATGGTTCTAAAATAGTTTTATAAGGACTCAAATTTCATGAAATGTAGGTGATCAATGCCCGATACTAAATCTATACCCAACTCAATCTAGTCCATGATGCATCGTAGAAAACTACATACCATATGACCTCCGATGGTAGTCTTAAGATGGGGGTCCTCTTCAGTCTCTACCTTAGGGAATGGAAATTCTATTGGGCTTTATCTATCCTCAAGAAGGTATATTGCTTCATTTATAAATCCTATAGGGGTGATTATACTCTGGAAATTTCAGGTATGAACCACTATTAGTATCCATCCAACCCCATGAAACTCTACACATTTTCTATTATCTTGGGTTTCACCCCGGAAATCACTACATCTATCATCACATTATCCACTAAAATTGTATCCTCTTACATGACATGTCCCTGAAAGAGGACCTCCCAAATCTAGAAATTGAACTTTGACAGCTTCCAGTAAATATTGTTCTTTTAGAGTGTATCCAGGACTCTCTATAGGTGTGTGGCGTGATCCCCATTTGATGTGGAATACATCAATATGTTATCAATGTTGCGAACCACAAAAAATTGAAGTAAGGATAGAAGATCCTAGTTATGATCCCCATGAATAGTGGTGGGTAATTGGTCATGGTGAATGAAATCCCCTATTACTCATATTGGCCATAACAACATATAATGGATATTTGTGGTACATCCACATACCATACACTAAGTTTATGACAACCACACTAGAGGTCGATCATCGAGATCCACCTCAATCTCTTCATATTATCGAAGAGATAATCAATCCGCAACAGTGGATACATGACCTTCACAGTCACCTTGTTCAGGTGCCAAAATTCCACACATAGATTCATGATCCCATTTTCCTTCTTGGAAAACAATTCTAGGGCTACCCATGGTGAAACACTGAGCCTCATGAAAAACTTTTCATGAATGTACTCCAGATTTACCCTCAATACACAATTCCCAGTAGGAGGCATTCAATATATCGGTTCAGAAATAAGTGTCTTCCTAGGGTATCATTCAATGTTGAAGCCTACCTCCCTATAAGGTGGTAGTCCTAGAACATCATCCAAAATGAAATACTCATAATCTTCCACCACTACATGAAATCATGGAGTCATATCATTCAAATAACTTAGGGAGAGGCTAGACAATTGGGGGTCAATCCGCCACTCCCTTCTCAATGAATATATGTCATATTCTGCAAGATTTCCCCAATCACTAGTTAAGGAAACTATTGTCCCATCCTCACAGACACACCACACTTTTTCCAGATATATTCGATCTAAGTGTGGACTAAAGATGACTTGTCCATACCCAATATGACATTTTATGTCCTTAATTCCACTATAATGATATCTAATCTGAAACTCTTACCTCTTAGAGTAAGGTCACAATATTGGAATCAGAGTGTAATCATCAAAAATGATCTTGTATAAGTCACTAATCGTGATGATTATGACAACAACCCCACCATAATTTAGAAGACCCTAAGAAGGTCCATGGAAAGGAAAGAGTTAATTCCACTTGAGAATAAATGAACTATATTCAAGGTGGATGAAACCAAGACAACACCTTTAATCATATCAGGCCCACCATGGTCCTAGGCCTCCATCACCTCGTGCTGGCCCTACCCCAATCCATGGGCTCTCCATGCCCATGGTGGACCACCTATGGGTGGAGGTGGTAGGACCTAAAACATTTGTTTATTTCCAGCTACTCAAACTACTCCCCTACCCCATATGCCATCCTGAGTACCACCCCACTCGATTATTTGCTGCTTCCTCAGTATCCCTTCGATCTCCTACTAATTTTCTATGTGTAGAGTCTGGCAGTCATGAGCTATGTGCCTCTACCCGCCGTAGGAGTTGCATGACCTACACCTTTGCTAACCCCCACCACCTTGGTGGTTATGAACCACCGATATTTGTCCTATGGTAACCCTTCGGATGGTCAGGACTGCTTGGACCTCAATTTCATCTATCTTCTTACCACCATGTATGACTCAACCACCAGCTTCCCGATGCTATTTCCCACCATCGGCAATAACTCTACGATGAAACCCCCATTTATTAGTGTGTTTTCAACTCTCTTAAATGAGTGTTGATGTTGAGGGAAATCATTGGTACCCAAATATACAATTGGAGTCCCTAATCAATGTTATATGCCCTAAAAGGGGATCTCATTCCATATACATAGTGTAGAGGGATAGGTCTATGATCCTCCTAGATTACTCAACTACTATCATTTTTCCATGATGTAGGGGAAGAAACACCTGTATATGCCCCAAGTGTATGGTTAGGGGGAATAACTTGTCCTGGAAAAGCTGCTCGATGTCATCTTGAGAGAGGGTCACTTACTCATGAATCTGAATCATCAAAATCCACCATATCCATACAAATCCATGAAATTGATCACGGAAAAGACTGACATCTGGTCAAGGGGAGTCATCACTAAGAAAAATATTTTCATCACTACCTCCATCTAATTCTCAGTGACCTAAAGATATGTATCTCCCCTATACCAAGGTGGTATCTGTCTCTAAAAATGTTGTAGTGGTTCTGATCCTACGTGCATCTTCTACCTGTAACACCAGTAGTAGATGCTGACAAACGAGAAGTGGTAACAATATTGAAATACCTAGTGGGGATATCACTCGAACTAGTCCCTGATATAACACATCATCACTAGGTGGGTTGTCCCCATGAACTTCTGTTAGAATCATGGTAGGCTATTAGCAGGGAGGCATCCTGAAATATATCATGACATCCCATGGTCAATTGATTATACATGGTGAGATGTCTCTAATTAAATAAGAACATGCAGAAACTCTGAATTCTTATATGATGTACGCAACAAGTATTTATTATAAATCTTAATAAAAATAATTCAATGTCCTGATTTTTGGATTTGTTGGTTTCCACTCCAAAAATGGACTCCCCAAATCTAAAAAGTGGATCAAAACATTCAACCATATTTCCCCAAAAAACAATAGATTTCTGGGATTTTAGGTAGAATAGACAACTACTGATACCACATTGTCATGACCCATTCCCCCAGGGCTCATGCCGTGACATCCCCCAAGACCATTACTCGAAGGATAGTGTTCGGAGAATAATGCTGAAGGCATAAACAAGAATATGAGTGTTATTTCCCTAAGAACCACAATCCATGCACAGACAACCACATCCCAAATCTAGAAAATTAGAAAATTCATGAAAATAAACATACATTGATTAAAATTACTAACTGTTGGTAAAATGGGCCTGAATAGATACATAATAGAAAACTAAATGTAAACATGTTTGTTCAAGGAAAATATTAATTCAGTTTGCTGAAAACCAAACCAGAGGAGTAAGTGTCGATTAGTTGATGGATTTCGTAGAAGTATGCTCTGCATGCCTGGTAACGCTGGGCACCCCCAGGTCCTCAGAAATAATTTCCCCTATCAAGGAGGTCGTCGTCAGCACTAGGCATAACAATTATAGGTGACGATTTTCCATGGGTGTGTGACAAAATACACATTAGGGACCCAAAACCATAAATGAAAGACCTCAAAGAAATCCACAAAGAAAACCACGAATCATGATCATGAATAAAGACATATAAAACTGGTATAATCGAAATTATTGGAAGCATGTATATCTATAGTAACACTGAACTCCTTGGACTATTATGTTAATCACCCCAAATGATTTCGTTGGGCCTACTGTGTCAAAGATTTCCACTAGTAGCTGATCCACATGTTGTTGTTAAGAGGTGATCCACACAAGGTTGTTAGGATCTGATCCACACTGGGATCTTGTAGCTTATCCACATAGGGTCATTAGGATATGATCCACACATGGTCGGTAAGAGAAGATCTACATAGGTTCTCTAGGATATGATACACATTGGGTCTTAAGGAGCTGGTCTACATAGGGTCACTAGTCTTTCTTTCTCAAGAAGTCGCATGATTCCAACTCAGAGCGCTCTTGGTTCCTGGAAAATTTACTTCTCAATAAAATAGTATTATTTCATATTACATTAATGACTCCATAGAAAAATCCAAAATAAAAAACTCATCCAGATGGATCTAATGAAAAAAAACAGAGTCAATTGGACAACCGATTTAAATGTTAAAGATGTTTTTCTATAATGTATTTAGTCGGTTGTGGGTCCGGTTTGACCCGGTTCATCCGTCCATCCTCAGATCGGCCTATTAGGGCATAGATCTTCCCCCCTGGGTATGGGTATGTCTAGTTGGGGTGTCTGGCCCCCTTCTTGGAGAAATAATTCTTTCGGGTGTTCCACCTCTTGGCTAGGGAAAGCGGCCACCCGTTACAGCCTCGCACGTGGTCAGAGCCCTAGTACCCCATGAAGCCACGTCGTGTATGTGTGGGTTGCATCCACCACCGCTAGCTACAATCATGAAGGTCTTTGACTCCAGCCTCATCATAGTAGGACTCACGGCCCATGGAACTTCATTTGTTGTGCCAAATACTATATTAATGGACCACCTTGTCCGCTCCGGGGGTCCGTTCTTTTCACCGCTTTTCCAATGAGATCTGAGGGATTCCATCATTTCTATGAGGGCCTTAAATACTCAATTACACCATTTGTAAGTAGAGCAAAATAATAATTAAAAAATGCATAATGTTGAGAGTCTAGGGACTTCATCATGTCCTTATATGCCCTCTGTATTAGAGGTTTAAAAACATTGTATAAAAGAGTGAATTTCTATCACAATTTAACCCCAATGAAATCTTTATAATAGAGTAATATACCAGAAGAAAAAGTGATCCTTATATCATCATGTTCATCGGTTAATAAACATTCATTGTTTTAGAATGAAGAATGGGAAAATCCAGCACAAAGAAAACCCCTACATGGGTTCGAGAGGGTGGAGTAACAAATTGAAACAATGAAATTATAGAATATAATATATCTCACAAATGAAATATTAAACAATCCTTGCCTTAGACTAAATTTAATTTCACATCTCATGGACACATGATTTTCAGTGCTATTACTCAATATCCTATAAGAAAATAACCATATAACAAGATAAATTAGATCAAATTATCCATTTATATCAGTTTCACCTAATGATTATTAATTATTTAATAATTAATTAACCATTATCATTTCCACATTACATTTCATTAGTATTACAACAATATTCCATGGCCACTAGGCATACCAAAACAATGTCCATAGATTCTCATAAATATTACATCATCATTGAATTCCACCAATCTACAACCCCATGTGTTAACATCATTTATTCAATCATTTAGTACTAGAATTTTCAATTTCCAAAATTCCTTGGCATTCATGATATGAATTGTAACCTACCAAACCCTTGGGGATCAACACGGTGTGTAGTTGAACTACCTGTACAATATTTTAAAAATATAGAGAGAGTTTATACCAATCAATACTCAGGAACCGAAACATGGAAATCACATGGGATACCCCATGCATCTTAATCCTTTTGGAACGAGGGTATGAAATACCATATACCCCGAGGAGATGGAAACGTAAATCAGATAAACAATAAACATGATTCAAAAATCATCCAACATTAACATCTGACCAGTTTCATCATCTCTGGTGTCCTCTGCGATTCCCACATGTATAAACCAATGTATATTTCCACCCAAGGAATCAAATTCTATGACCAGAATTCTGGAAATATTCCCTTAAAAATCCCAACATCCAACCTAGATCAAATCACAACAAAAGTTGTATGGAAAATAAAAAAAAGAAAATGGGGTCTTGGTCACAAGAAAGGAATTAATTCTTGACATATGACAAGCACTCATGGATCCAAAGCTAAGACCACTAAGCTTTACTATAAATAGGGTATCTTTGAACTCTCTAAGGAAATATCATTTATCAATGAACTGGTAAATAATTCCATCTCAAATGATACTATTTAATTAAACATGCATAATGTCACCCATTTTATTTATCACCATGCACAGAAACAAGAACCCAATTTATTTTTCATTCCACATTATCATTAAAAAATTATTTTGTAATTAATATCATATATACATTCATTAAAAATTTCTATCAAGAATGAACTGATAATCATGAAAGGAATATATATCACCTGATCTACCTATCATGAGAAAAATCATTATCACTGTATAATGTAATGACATACGATCGATTAAAATTATTTTAATCCAGTTCTAATTTTTATTATGTCAATTCCATTGTGATCACGTGGGATAAAACATGATAACTCTAATACTTGACATAGATAAAATTTGGTATCCATGATTCCCTTACCACAATAAGATCATGTCATTCATTAAGAAATACCTTATCAACACAACAGATCATGATCACCATTACTAGATGGTTGCATCCACCCGAGGACTTAATGACACAACCACACCAACCAAAGCCCATGAACTCCACTAGAAACATGGACATATTATTTCATAATATTCACAATAGAAATTGAAAGATCGGAATCGAGAATAATAGAGGTAGAAAATACCTTATATCAGAGACATATCAACAATTCTTTATTTCCCCAAAAAAAAGGTGTTCAAGTTGTAGGAATAATACTAGGAAAAAGATCCATGAATTTCATTTCAATCACAAAACACCTATAGGATAAAGAACTATGAGAATCCTGAGGTAGCGGAATACAATGTAGGACGAATAAAGAGGAACATATGATAGAATTTTTGAAAATCCAAATAGATCATCAGTTTAGATATGGTTTTAGATTTTTGATTGATGGAGGATTTGATCAGGAACAAGCAGTTTGGCCTAATAAAGACCATATGACATTTAAGAATATTTATATAGGAGTCATGGGATTTGATTCATATTTAAATCTCTTAAAGAAAATCCTTGAATGCATTTTATGTCAGAGAAAATGTAAATTGAGAATATTACAGGATGAAGGAAACATTGTTCATGTCTATCTCAGTGAAATCACAATTCAGATTTGTCTCACCAACAACACTGTTTACAACTGAATCACTGAAAGAATTTTTCACAAAGGAGTCACTAAAACAATTATTCACTAATGACTTATAAAATAATCACTGGTAGAACTATTCACAAATAACTCGCTAACATCAGTGTTCATAAATGAATCTGTGATAACACTATTCAAAATATCTCACCGACAACACTATTTCTAAATGAATAACTGATAGAACAATTCACAACTGACTCATGGATAACACTATTTATAAATGACTAACTGAAAACACTATTAACAAATGAATTACAGACAACACTATTCACAAATAACACATAGATATAACTGTTCACAAAATAGGAAACACATTTCATAAAATATGAAATCCGAAATGTTTTGGGAAAAAGTCACATTGACCTCCCATAACCCCTCAAGCATCAGATATTCAAAATTAAATGGAACGGATAGTTATAAACTATTACATAAAATAACTCTCTATATATTATCATCCTTGAGAATCTAAAACTAACCCAGAAAGGACATAGGAAAATGGTTCGTAACAACCACCCTTAGAGATACCTATCAAGGCTCTGTACACCAATTGAACTCAACCGATAAATAAATGAACATGTGAAACTACATAAAGATATGATAAAAATAAATAATCCTATATAAATATAATGTTTCCTTATTAATAAATCCCATTACATTATATTCATTATTATGAGTTTTCAAACTATGGATATTGTAACTCACACTATGTTTTCTGATTTTTTAATTGTAGAGACTATAACAAATCAAGTTAAAACTAAATCTTATTGAATATTTAATTAATATGAGCATAATAATTGAATTATGATTGGATATAATGATATTTTAATTTTTCATAATTAGAATAGTGATATATATCTAACAAGGATAGAATTTGAGGGATTTATAAATAATAATATCAGAAGAAGATGATGATTCATAAATATTCATGTGGTAATAAACATATATGAAAAAGTTACAACTTCATGTATGATATGAATGTGAGATGAATATAAAATAAGAATATATAAAATTGGTGTGATGATGTTATAAATGTTGAAATGATGGCTATATAGGTGAAAATTTAGATGGTTTGAATGTATTATTTCTGGGGAATATAAGAATTATGAATCTAAATTTAAAAATATAATAAATAAATTATAATAATAGGAATAACATATTAACTATAAAAAATTGATGTAAATGGATGAGATTAATTTTGTAAGATTCATTGATTTTGTGGTAGATGTTTCTTCCCAATGATAACTATGTAGTATGAATACTAAAACATATATTGATTGTGATTATTAAAAAAATACATATTCTTATATTATTAAAATGGGATTTAAAAATTACTTGATGAATTCATATGCTCTAGGTTCATCATAAGTTCAATTTCTTAGTCAATCGTCATGTGGTTTTGGGTGATGGGATTTTATAATTATTAATGTTATTTTAAAATAAATTTATTTAAATACGACTCTTTAGATTTGAGGAGAAATGAAATTTTATGGAAATATGATTATAGGTATTGATTTCCTTTAGATTATACAATATCATTTAATTTATGTTAATTTTTTTTTAAATATGACCTTTTCTATTTATAGAGATTGTAAAAAGGTTTACTTGAATGCAGTGTAACAACCTGATTCATCTATAATGGACAAGGGTCATGAACCCATAATTGAAGGGTGAAAAAGGTATTTCTCAAAAGAATATATTGTAAAAAATATATACATTATCATGATACTATATATAGATATATTTCATTGTATGTACATCAATTATAATTATTTTATTAGTTAAATTATATGATACAATGGTCAAAAAGAATTATACAACCATTATTACTACTAAGAATAAAATGGGAAGATATAACACATGGTTTTCTATTTAGCCACACACAAAAATCTATCTGGAATAATTATAAATGGGTAGAGTCCATTATTCTATAATGTCCATAGTCATCATCAAATAACAACGAATATTCCTATAGGGATGTGTTTTAAAGGATATATATTAAAGAAGTCATATAGTTTACAATAATACTACATTTAATTGTATATTATCAGGACCCCATTTTAAGCTTAATGTTTTAGAGATGTATTTAACACTATTTTGATATAGAATTGATTTTCATCAATAATAGAATAATTGAATTTTTATAGGATATTATATTTTCAAATTCAAGTAATTTCAATTGTAGTTGGGATTAAAAAATCCCATAGATCTATTTACTTTAGACAATATAATCATCTAAGGAATTTATATGGGTACTTATTAATCCCTTTTTCCATACTGGAATGATGTTATAGAATAAAATATACTAGATCCTATTATAAATATTGAGATGAAATAGTAGGTTAAAACTATTCAGAAACTAGTAAGTACTAGATAATGTTGATAGAAATATTGTAATGATAATCATTGACACGATACATTATTTTATGTTGGTGACATGTTATTTGATTGAATTTTAATATGGTAGAAATAATGGTAATATAAGACCAAAATATTTCATTACTATTAAAATAGTTAATCATATCCAGATTATAGCATATTTTTCTGAACTTATATTAATCCACTATAAAGTTAAAAATCATACAATCCATCACTCATAAGAAGGTACATACCTAATTAATCATATTATCTAAATGATAAGGTCAGGTCACTATATCATGATATTTCATGTCAGAAAAAATTGGTAGAAAATATGGAATATGTAATGCATGTTCTACAATATAAGACCACGAAACTCATCATTGTTTTTCTAGAAAATAAACTATTATTAAGAATATATTTATGAACCTAATGATGTAATGATGAATATGTATCCACCGTTGTTGGTACCAATGTGATGAATTAAGAGAGATAAATTTATTTTATAGCGGTAGAATCTAACAACCCAATATTTTTTAATTTTTAAATAATATTTTATTATTTTCTATATTTTTCCTTATATGAATGTGATTTGTTTTTGTGCATGACACCAATATAGATTTTGTCTTACGTTTGACACAAAATAATATTTTGTAATAGAAGAACTATTATTGTTAAAATTATATTATATTATATTATATAAATAACGATGGTATAGGAATAAGGGTTAGGGATTGGATCATCAAAATTATGAACAAATAATTTTTACACATTAATATATAATTAATTCTTTAGCAACTAATATAACAAAAATAAAAATCTAATGTACATGAAAATAATGGGAAAAATTTTCTGAAAAACAATTTTTATGCTACCAAACAGATTTTACAACAATAAATATTAAAAATAGATTTTAGGGAATTAATTTAATTAAATTTTTATTAAATTTTGTTGAATTAACATATTAGAATACATATTATGTCTTTTTTATAATAGAGTTATGAATTAATCACATTTTACACATATGAAAAATATTTTTTTGAAGATAAATTTTCAATCATTTTTGAGAGAATATTTTATAAATTATATTTAAAAATTATAAAATATTTAGTTGATAATATAATATTAAATTTTTAAAAAAATATATAAAAATAAATTTAAAGTTATTTATTTTTAATTTCATTGAAATAAAATTTTTTGATGAAAATTGAAAAATAATAAATTTGGATAAAATACATTATTTGACGATAAATTAAATATAATTATAAAATATTTTTAAAATTAAATTTAATGTTATATTATTATAATTACATATCTCTTAATAATTTTTATGTCAATTAAAGAGATTTAATTTTAAAATTTGATATAAAAATATTGTATTCTTTTGAACTTTTTTTCATTGAAAAGTCTTTTTCTCATTGGGCCTTTTAGATTACTATTAAAAAAAAATTTCCATTTATATGAACTGAATTTATAAAAAAATTTCAATATATTTATTTAGAATGATTATATTTTCTAAAAACATCAGACCTATTTTTGTCGAAAATGTATACTGAAAACATTAAGAAAAAGATACTGTAGTTATGGTAAAAATGGGTTATGCCGAGGTAAAACTAAAAATAGAAGGGTTTAAATGACATAAAATTTTGTATAAAATATATTTTATGGAAGTATTACAACCATTGAATTTTTTATTCTCAATAATAATCAATTTTATGGTCATTTCCATTATAAAATCATCATTACACCTTTTCATTTTCAATTATGAAAATTTTTCCACTCCCCAAACTTATAAAATTCCACCCACTCTCATATTTTATTAAAACTATAAAAAATATATATTTTTCAATAAGCATTGAAATAACTACCAAAATTTCATTATATAATCATATATTATTTATTTTGTGTATAAATCCATTCAACAGAGTCTTTTGTGAAATCATAAAGTGGTTATCCAAAGAAGAGGATATGATTTTCCATGAGTGTTTTTTATTGATTTTCCAACCACCTACATAAATAATTATTTTCCCCTAATGAAATAATATACTTATTATCATATATAAACTGTTATTTTTTATGTTATTTTTTCCTACAACTATATATACTTTAATCATAATGAGTTATGATATCATCCTATGCGTGTAAGGTGAAGTACGCCCTCACAGACTGATGTCATTATTTTTATCCAGTACCACCAATCCAGGATGGGTGTGATGATGAATATAATTTATATATATTTTACATATATCATTTTTATATCATTAAATCCATTATAGGATTTTTAAAAAACATTGTACTTTAGATCCAATGAGCAGATTTTGTCAAGTGATCTACAATTACAGAGATTGCATTATTACCTTGAGATGTTTTTGGTAATCCCATAATGAAGTCCATGGATATATTTTCCCATTTCTACTCGGGCTCTGATAATGATCGAAGCAACCCTTTCGATAACTGTCACTCTATATTAACATGCTGACATGTCAAAAAATTCATAGTAAAATCAACAATATATCTTTTCATTCAATCCCACTAGTAAAACTCATGACGATATTTATACATATTAGTACAGCCGGGATGAACTATAAATGGAGAACATTGAGCTTCACATAAAACACCTTCTTCAATTATGAATAACAAGGCACATATATTATCTTCTTAAACCTCATAATACAATAATTATCAATGTTAAATTCAGGCAGCTTACCCTTCTGAACCAACTCTTCCTTTTTCTACAACTCATTATCTACCTATTGTGATTTCGTAATTATACCAAATAAAGATGATTTCACTAACACCTGAAACAATATAGGGTAATTTCTTACACCAAAACGTCTATTCACATGTTCATTAAATAAAAAACCAATGGATCTCATTCAAAATGTAACAAGGTTAATGTAGCATAACATTTTCAACTCAAATCATCAACCACTATATTTTCCTTTCTTCTATAGTAATGAATTGTGAAATTATAATCCTTGATAAATTCCATACATATCCACTGTCTCATGTTCAATTCATTCGGTGTGAATATATACATCAAACTTTTGTGGTCATTATATATTTCACATTTTATTCATACAAATGATTCCCCCAACATTTTAAAGTAAAAAAGCAGCTAATTCCAAATCATGTGTAGGGAAATTTAACTCATGAGGATTCAACTGACGTGAAGAATAATAAATTACCTAATCATTCTATATTAATACAGAACCAAGTCCTTTCAACAAACATCACTATTGATAACAAACTAACCATTTCGGGAAGGCAGTGCGAAAAATAGAGAACTCACCAATATTCTATTTAGTTCTGAAAACAATTCATCACATTCCTTTTCCCGATGAACATAACACCTTTTAGAGATAACATAGTCATTGGGATAGATAATTATGTAAAATTTTCATCAAAACTCTGGTAATAATCCTCTAACAAAAAAAACTAGGAATCTCAGTTATATTTTGATTGGTCTTGGACATTTATCAACATATATTATATTAGTATCATCTACAGTTATACCATTCATTGAAACAATGTGACCATTGAAAGAATTGTTTTGTATCTAAAACTCAATATTTCTGAATTACCCATATAGTTTTATTTTTTTATAGTTTGCAAGAAAACCCTTAAATTATATTCATGACCCTATTTAGTTTTTAAATAAACCAAAATATCAACTATAAACACAACCACTATTTATCACCTCAATCAACTGAGTCATACATGGAAAAAAACTATTCAATTATGATTCTGATAATCCCAGGATATTGATTTGTAAGGTCATTTTACTCTGTATTCCCTCTGAGTATTGTTTTCTTGTTTTTTCCGAGGAAAACCATTATGAACACATAAATATATTTAGTGAATCAACATGATAATATGTAAATTATATATCCTTAACATAAATTAATTTTGGGATATTAATTTAACAATATCCTAAATCCTAATTTTATCTAAAATAACCAATGATACCAACTATAGGGACCGTTCATTATAATATTACTAAATATTTAATTAAATTAGTAATTAAAAATGAGGATATTTTTATGTTTATAGTATTGGAGAATTGCGACACAACAATTACATTACATGTCAAAAATTTCCTAGCGGACACTTCTACTTAGTGTCCATTTTTATATAAAATAAAAATTCTTTTAAAAAAAGTTCATGTCTAGTTCCATGTTTTAGAGAACAATAATTTTTCATGACTCATCCTTGAGCATATTAATCATCATGTCCTATGAAAAACTTTTCAAAAATTTGGTTGAGCATAAAAAGAAAAGTATGGGTTATGAAATAAATAAAAACAACATTAGTCCATAAAAACATATGTTTTTTTAACATAACTCATGAAATCATATGATTTATGAATAAAAAATTGAAAACATAAATCGTAATGGTAACTTCTTGTATCCATAATAAACTTACATTTTTTCTTTCATAGCTACATTGGGAGTTACATTTAGAATACCTATCACAATATATTCCCTAAATCTATAAGGAGAAACATTAATGATTACCTCTGTCATGTGACCTAATGCACTGGAGACCTACCTTGGGCTCATCTACCATATATTTATCAAGGACCCACCCGTATATTTAAAAAATTCCCATGAACCATAATATAGTCATAACATATAACACAATCATAAAAGAAAGATAACACTTCCAAATTTCAATCACAATATATAATTTAAATATATTGACATAATTAATCCATTATCAAAAACATTTTAAAAATGAAAAGATTTAAAAATAGTAAATGGTGTTTATTTTTCATTTTAAATACATTTTGACTTGTTAAGAAAGCCAAATTTCAAATAGCACTCACATCGACCGAAAAGTTCGTTGTCACGGAGTACGTTAAAAATCATTAATATTTTCATTTAGTAAAATTATTCCTAGAGAAAAGAATTATTTTTGATGAAATGAAAATCCAAATGATTGTGTACACTTTATAAAATAATGTCTTGTATAAAACAAAATATTACTCAATGAAAGGATATTGAGACGAAGTCCCTTACATCGTGTCCATTATGACCTGTTCATTCGTTGTTTTCATGATTAATTAACTAAAGATACTTTGTACTTTCTTAGGAAAATTTTTATGTTTATTATTATTTATATATCACTAATTACCATGTTATTTACATTATCTAATCATTTATGTTAATAATGGTTGTTTTGTAAATATTTGGTATTGAGTCACAAATAAACTTATAACTATAAGATTTTCATATGGTCAATGGTTTGTTATCACCCAAAAGATATTAATTATCGATATATCATATATATTATATATATCTAGAATATATATGTATTTATAATAGAACATAACAGTTGGATATAAAAAATATAATTCACCGTTCATGGAGACGGTATGTCTTATATACGCATGAACACTAATTACATTTATATTTGATATTTTTATGGAATGGAAACATAGTGATACTTATATATGTTATAAATATTGTATTACATTATATATAATATCATTAAATCTATCCTTTTAATTTACCATGTATGGAATGAATGAGTCATATCACATTGATGGGGTGATACTCCACACTTCCTAAAATTGTATTATAATATTTACCCACTACGAAAACCATAATGGTATATTATAAATGAAAAATATATAAGCATAGAAACAATATAAAAATTATATATCTCTCATATAAATATAGTTCCATAATATTTTCAACCATAAGAGGTTGTTGGAGAATATTAAACAATCATCGTTTCGTGTGGCAGTAGATTGTCGTCTCCAGAAACAATATGTTCTCTATCAATTAGTTAGTGGTGTGTGTAAGTGTAATTAGAATACATCACAAAAAAACAACCTTGTATATCTATGATACTGTTGTTTTTATAAAATAATGGAATAAAAAGAGTTAGGGGGTTGGAGAAGTAAAATAAAAAATAGAACTTAAGAGAAGATGATACCTTCAAATTGGGAATCTCTCTGTGGTTTTAACCAAAAGGTGTACATGAATTTCCTTTTTCCTAGAGGAAGGCTTCAAGGATTAATAGATGGATTTAAGGAGATTTATTGTGCAGAGTATGGACTATTGAAGGGGCTTGAGAGATGTGAGTAATCACTTAAAGGAAAGAGCTTTTTAAAGGGGGAGGGTCTCTTTAGAAAAAGTTTGAAAATATTATTTAATTATATAATTATTTTCAGTTTTTAAAAGTTAAATACTCATTAAAGATGAATATAAGATGACTCTTGTTCTAAATAAAGTAATCCAATAATAATTTGATAGGTTTTGGATCTCTTTTTATCTTTATAATCTTGATTATTTAAATCATTCATTAATGAGGTTAACATTACATCATTATTTTGTTATAAATTATTTTATTTATTTGATATATTAAAATTATATAAAAATTCCATTATGTAGGAAACATTTTTATCTTTATAATGCATATTTATAGTAGAATATATAACTTATACAACCTCGTGTAAAAATTTAATTACTAAAATATATATGTTTTTTTATATTTGTCTATAATTAAAATTAAATAATATAAAGTGTCATTATCATTTCCATCTTGCACCATGGGGTCCCAAAATCAAAAAAAGGAGTCCTTTGGTCATACGTGTATTATAAAATTGTATTAGGGAACATGTTAGGAAAATTTAATATTATTATAATATTATTTTTTTATTTTGTTTACCAAATTTACCCATTAACCATGGTAAATAAAATATATACTGATGTAAATATTCATAATGTATAAAAATAAAAGTTACCTATTTACACAATTTGGACCTCCTAATTCCCAATATGGAATCCATTTCTAAAATTTCAAATCATAAATGTGGAAGAAATTAATTTACAATTAATTACTGCTGTCAAAACAAGATGTGTGAGTTTAAAAATAATAATAATAACTTTCAAACAATTGACACTAGTTTATATTCAAATTCAATGATAAATTGATTCCAATGACCAAAATTGGATTATATGGGAAAAAGATAATATAATTACACATTAAAAGAAAATAAAATGATAATCTATCTGTGTAAATAAATTAGATTAAAATGAAATTTTTAATTATAATACAGTATTTTCAATATTTATTAAAGAAATGAACGTTATCAGAAAAATACCAAAATTTCATCAGAATTAAATTTTGATGAACCGATTTTAAAGAATAATATTATTTTTTCAATAATAAAAAATTTAAGTGAAAAAAACTAGATTTAATAATGGTTCCCTGTTAAAAGGTGGTAAATCGACTTTTTAATGAAAAATAAAGTAATTATGCTTAAAATTAGAAAGTTTTTTTCATATTATATGGCTCAAATTTTTTTGGATAAATGTAAAAACATTTAACAAACATGTATAATCATATTCCAATTATTTTTGTTTCTTCCCACCATTACAATGGCTTGGTGTTAACTACCATTTTAAATTATATTATTTTATTATTATTTTCACTATATCTCAATGTTATTGAAAAGGATAGATTTCTAAGAAACGTGATGTTTCATATCAAGTACTCCATCGAACATATAATCCCAATTTGAATTAAAATTATTATTTAATTCACAAATATTAATAAATTTGAAAATATCTTATTATTTATTTACATGGGGTGTTACACAGAGACACACAATCAGTCTAAAATATCATTTCTCATATGATACCTCATACTAACAAATTATATATCACTAAAATATGTTGTCTATATGATACATATTGATATCTTAATAAAGTGGTAATCCCAACAAGTAATCAGTGAATATGTACTCATGCTATGTAACAATTGTAGGAATATAAAACATTATCAAGACTTCTAATCCTAAGGTAATACATGAAAAATGATAGTTAATGTGTCTTTTCTATAACATCAGATCCCATGATTCTATTCATGGGTTTCTTTCTCACCATTGAATGAAATACTCAACCCATCATGTCTAAAACAATGTATTATTTGTTTTAAATTGTGTATTATTACATAAAATATTGATAGTTAGTTCATATCTCTAATAAATTTATAAGGCCTCATCAATGTCACAAAATTCCCCCATGATGGTCACACCTCAATTGGTCAGGTCAAACTATAGGTTTAATTTTTTGATACCTAAATATCTTATAGTAGATATCTCCAATCACGTGGGTCATGCCATATGCTACAATAGAATCAATTGAAACTGAACAAAAGTTATGGAATGAAAATAGTGTTCCATGCCTATTTCTATAAATAATATATATAAAATATTGATTGTATTGATAATTAAATTAATAATAATTTGATAGTTAGGGTCATAAGACTCATTATATTATTGAATACATTTTCTAAGGCCCCCTGCTCCCCACACCTGACATCAACCACCTGGTGGTTCTAATGGAAACAAATCAAAACATTAACTAACATCCTCAAATCTCCAAACCCGTCTAAAAAATGATATCATTTGAATCTAACATCCCTAGAGACTATATATTATGTGTGTTTTCATAAAACAAATCATGTTTATCCATATAATTATTGGGAGAATACTTCATGAAATAACCATAACCACCATAAGAGTAACATCACCTATCACTATAATATTTGGAATCATTTAAATAGTGATAAAATATAGAACCTATATCATGAAACCATCTCATTAAATTACTCATAACCAGGTATCCCTAGGCCTATCATTAAATTCTAGCTACCAAAGTATTAGCTCCATGTTTCACACTACCAAAATTGACTTCCATCATCAACTCACCTAAAAAATCTCGACAACCAAGGGGAACAGTTTCCCCAAAAATGATGTAGGAATATAAACATATACCATATTATAATGGATATATCAGTGTATTAAATTCCCTATGGTCCAATCATGAATGTGAAGATAAAAAATTATATCATTTGTTTTCTGTGATATGTTATTGTACCATGATATATTCTCTGAGTTTTTTTTTACACTACTAGAACTCTATATTCTCCTGGATATGTACTATCAAATATTTCATTGGATAAAATTAATTTATAAATAAGAGTAAAAACCCTATTAGATTGTAAATATCTTCTGCAGTCAACTATGACATAAGATGAAACCTTGTACCTATGGATATAAGGAGATGTCTCACAAGATGGACAACCATTTTCTCATGAGTGGTCCAATCACAGAAGAAAGAAAATCTAAATGCATCAATACAATAAAATTAAAAATATTTTTCATTTTCACACTAAAAAATAAGGGTAATAGTAATTTTAACAAATTATGTGTTCTCAAAATATAATCATCATTAGAAGATTCAACTGAGAAAACTATCTACTTAGGAGGTAGAGGAATGATCGAAAAACCACAGGTAGTTATCACCTCCAAAACATTGCACAAAAAATGGGTACTCGTCACTAGGAAGATCATCCCCATGATCATAATATAGAATCCAATATATTTTTTATTGAGGTAGGTTGATGAATATATGATGATGCACCGTGGTTAAATAGTATATATAAGAATATAATTGAACAAGGACATTAAAACAACAACGCATTAAATTATTATTAATGTTTTGATTTTTTCTTCTACAAATTGTTCATATATGCACTGAGTTGTCAACAAGGATGGAAATTTCCTTGTAAACAGATATGTTATCCACCAGCCCATTATATGGATCCAAGGACCTAGAGAAACACTCAAGACACTTTTACCCTATAATACAATTTCCCGTATCAAACATTAAAGCTAGATATCCTAAAATCTATGGTACAATGACTTAACAGCTCTAATACTACTCTTACATGACATATCATTTTGGGTCCCACCTTACCAGTGTAAATATGAGTGTCACACCCATATTCCACATTTTATTGGATCAGGGATGGCCAAAGGTAATATGTTTTCATATAACGCATATAGAAGGACATATCCTATGGGTCAAAAACACCAAAAATATACAGACATCAATATAATTCATAATATTATGACGAAAATAAAACTAGGAGGAATTATTATGATTATTTACGACATTAATTTTTTTAAAAAATTATGATACTGTAAATGGTAGTATAAAAATCTCATCCATGCTATAAATGATTCCAACATTATATTTGCGAGGGGAATGTTTTCAACATGGAAGTCCATTAATTAACTTTAGTCTAGCAAACTCAATTTTTCATTACATACTCCAATTATACGAAGGATTCCATTTAATGTAATGTCCAATTCATAGGAAAAGGAATATGGGGGATGATATGGTGGAGGAGTGAGTAGGAACATGCCTAATCGAATACCATAGAATAACTATTCATAATGAATCAATGATATTAAAAAAAATAAAATGAATAATAAATAATTGGTATTATCAAGATAAAGATCTATTATAAAATAAGGACATATCCACAATACCATCATAGGATTTTACTATATGATTGATGAAAATGAACATGTATCATAAGACTGCCTTTGGTTCTTATTAACAGTCATTGTTGTTATACTAGGGTTCAATATAGTTTTCATGACATTAATACATACCAAATGAAACTTATATATTGTTGGTATAAATATATGGGATCATTCTCAGGACCCATGGTATATAACTAAAAATAAATAGAGTATTATACTACGATGGTTATTGCATAAATATCAAATATATAAAAGGATAATTGTAACTTCATAGAGAATATTAAAAGATCTTTATACCTTATTACACATAGATAGAACCATGAGTCTATTGAAAAATATTACCTAAAGGGGATCACTATTCTTATCCCTAGGTAATGATTCCTCACAATAGCCTCATAAGTGTGTACCAATAGAATCATACCAAATGATAATCTACTAGAATAAATTTATTGGTCCATTCAAACAATCTCATGAGATGACAGTGGAGTGTATAGTGATTACAATGATTTTGATTCATAGTCTAGACTTTTTGAAGTCCATACATATTCTTATGTCCTTTATCTATTTCCATTGTAATATACACATTTTAACATACACTGGTAATTACTATGTATTTTATCCATGGTTGTGCCCACTATAAATTCACACGCCCATGTTTGGTGGACATGAATGATCCTAGTTACCCAAGGTTAAAAAACAAGACATCATTAATAGGTCCACCAAAATTTGAAAAAAACAATATCTAAAAGTTTTCATTCATGTAAATCCTATCCATCATGGAATGTAATACATAATACCAAATGGTAGAAACCAGGTCATCTATAAAGGGTTCCCCATAATGTGAAAATGGAAAACTATGTGTGATAATTTTTTTATTCATATAAATCCTAGCCAACATGGAAAGGAATATACATGTAATGCTTCCTTATAAAATAACCATCATGTATGTCAGGTTTCCATATAAATAATTATAATTCCTTACTTATATATCCCACTCCACTATCCCAAGTAGTTCAAAAATACATTAAAACATATAAATCAAATATACCATTAACCATGTATGATACATCACTTGTGGTTTAATTATTACCACATATCCATTTGAAGGTCGATTATCATCATACCTCATTACAAAATCTCAAAATATAGAACAAAAAACGTATTATATAAACCATTTTGTTCCCTCATCATCAACACACCTAATCAATTCTTCCAATAAAAAATATAAAACAAATTAAATGATTTTAGTGCCAATTATATATTTTACATTGATCGATTTCTATATATTGATGAACCACAATTCAAACTAAACACAATGGTTGAATGATAAAATAATGTGGGGAGAGAATTAAAAAAATTTTATGAAAAATATATTGAATATTTTTAATATTGGACTAGATTTATTGTTGATGGAAATAGATATCAGAAAATTGTAAATAAATTTAATATAACATTTAGAATTTATATTTTGACGAGAAGTACTATCTAATGAAAAAAAATATTGACAATTGATTTAATTAGCTATTGAAATTAATTCATGTTCTATGATTGATAATCATAATTGGGAATAATAAATAAAAAAAACAATCATCATTCATATTTTACCAATCAATAATGAAAAATTAACCCTACATCATTTTCATAGGGATATGCATGATCTCATTTGATTAACGAAAAATCATTAGAAAAATTACTATCAACAAATATTATCATTTATGTTCATCAAAAAAATCCACCATGTTGAAATCAAATAATTGGATTTATATTTTCTTCCATATTATTTCCTTTAAAAACATTTAAATATATTTTTATTCTATATTTCAAAATTTATGGACCATGAAATAAAATAATTATTCATTTAAATCTTTTTCTACCAATAATAACTTGTAATAAAACACCAGAAACATAAAGAAATTATGTCATTCTGGAGTGAAACCTACATTCCATATATAATGGTTGTCATGAAATCCCATCTCTAACACAGTTTGGGATATTTTTTGGTATTCATAAAAACTGGTCATATTTGATATATATATATATATATATATATATATCGATAATTATTTTATTATATTAATAGTGAGGGTCCCTAGGCCCTAGAATCCCGTGTTGCCTCTATTCATACTATAAAACAAATTATATATATGATGTTACAAATTATTAGAGGGAATATATCATATTCAATTAAAAAAATTATATATCAATATTTAGTTAGTTTTTATCATTCATTACAATTGAATCAATGTTTTATAAATGAAATAAAATAATAAAAAATTCATAAAATACTACTGTTGTTTATTGTATTCACTATAAAAAATAGTAAAACTATAAAAATCATGTATTTATACTCTCCCCATTCAAATTAAAAAAAACCACAAAACAATATCTTCCGTTTAGTAATCATGGGTTGATATTTTAATATTATAATTTTTAAAACCCTTGACATTTAGAGGATTAATAATATATCCTCTTGATAATAATAACTATGAAATGTGAAGGTCATCTAAATTAACACATTACTACATTTCTAAATAAGATACAAAAGTGATATGCCAAAATATTGATGTGAAGGGATGCCAATAAGTCCCAAATAATAATTGGACATATATCGAACATTGATCAAAAGAATGTGAATCGTCTGGAAAATATTGGTTACCGAAACCCTATTGATAATTTATTTCATATGTATTTAAATATAAAATAAAACATTATTTTTTGAATAAGGTATGGTAATATAAAAAATATTTACACAATCATGAGAAGAAAGAATATTTTGAACACCAAAATTTCCATAATAAAAACTTTTGTTCCACCAATATTATCTCATAAATACCCCAAAATCTTAAACAACATTTTTAAAATCAAAATAAAAAATAATTTTAAACACAATTGTGATCTCAAACCATTAATCATACCTGTTTAATAATATAATTATATTCTTCCCGAATTATTTGAAAATTAAATATGATTTTAATCATTAATATTACATATACATTAATATAATAAATCATCACCCAAAATATAATTAATCTCCATCAATAACTTTATTTAATATCATATTTTATTAAACATGACAAAAATATCATGAATCAGATATACATACTGAAAAGAAATTTATCCATAGCTTAGCCAGGCATATCGTTAAAAATATCACATTGTTAATCAATCACATTCGTTATTAATAGATTATCATTTTCACATTACCAAATAGAACAGAGAAAATTTAAATAAAACTATATACAATACAAATAGATTATTTATATTTTAAATATATATTCCTCATAAAACGCTGTAATTGTTTTATGTAACCTATAATTTTTTGAAAAGTAGTCCGAAAAGGGTGTGTATTGATATAAACTTATGATCACAGTTAAAATCATAACCCCCTTATTGAATACAAAACTCTTATAAAAACACCTCATGAAGACATATACATTTATTAAAATAAAATAATCCAAAATTTTAAAATAAAAACATTGAATATTTTATGTCTTTCAAAAATAAAAATTGAAAATTAAAACATTATCAAAGATGAACATAATGAATATCCAATTCCAATGTCACTAATAATATCTTTTTTACTTCATAAATGTCAATAATTTTATCATGAATACAAGATTTTAATCTAATAAAACTAATTCAATTTTTATATTCATCAAAACCATTATTTTTTTAATTAATTAATGAAAAACTATTGTGTGATATTCCTTTTATGTTAGATGATTTTACAAATAAATTTTTTTTATAACTCTTCTAAAAAATAAATCATGAATAAAAATACATAGAAAACTCAACACATGCAAATTTAATAAAATGATATAGGATAATTCCTTTCATGATATAGGAAAACACCCATGTATATGGTCATTAGTTCTAATATTTCTGATATTCCCCAAATAGATCTTATCAATTGATAAATGGTACCATAGGATGAACATTATTTCCCACCATACAAATTTTCATTTTCCCATGAAAATATAATTCCATCTTAAATTATATTCCATGCGTACTACAAAATATTAATCCTCTGACATTGAAAATAGTTATTTTTCCCACAGAGATCACAATTATGAAGAAATATATTTTAACCACTATGAACATCATTAAACTACATATTTAATTTATAATGTATCTCATAAAAAGAATCTTGGATGATATGGATAATTATATAATTATTTAGGTGATTAGTCATAATTGCATGGTTTCAACGTCTAGATACCATTTAATTTGAGTTTTCATGAGCATGGTAATTTTAATTTCTATGAAAATTTCCATTTACTATAACCCTCGAAATTCAATTCATTCAATAAAGCTGAAAATTATATTCTGGGTCAATAATTCATAGGGAATAAAAATATAATAATAAAAAAATTATAGGATATATAAATAATTCATTATTATTTGTAATATATTTCATTATAAATACCCCAATTGTAGTATTCAAAATTCAGTACCTGCATTGTTAATTTTTTATGAAATTAATGAAATATACTATTAATGGATAAAATGGTTAATTATATATATATATATATATAAACTAAACACATAAAATTTGAGATCATATTTATAAATCATAAAATAAAACCTTTATTTTTAATTGAATACATCACTATTCCCTTTATAATATCACCTCATATAAATCATAATACACTTCATCAAATCCCATAGAACGGTACAAAATGTAGTGACTTAAGATGATCATTAAGGGTATGTGTAATGTTGATGTTGTCATGAATACATAAGAAATAAACAAATGTCATGTTAAATATAAATCTAAATAATCAGTATAATCAATAAAATTGTGCATGATTAATAATATGGTTTAAATAAGGATGACGAAATAAATATATATAAATAACTACTTAAGATTGAATCATATGAATGCATAGCATAACTAATAAAATAGTTACATGGATATCAATATCTAATAATATTTTCTGAGAATTCATAACACATTAAATCATAAACTTATTTTCATGGACTCTTTACAATACATATTACATAAATTGTAAAACCTCTATTAAATATCTAATGTGTATTTTCATTATGAAATTGAATGAATTTCCCATATGAACAAGGTGAAACATAATCAATGAAAGTATTAATATATAAAAACTATCATGTTAAATATAAATACATTTCCCAATCAATAAACATTAGTATATACCATATATATTAATATAGAAAATTGAATAATAATTGTACATTTCTTGTAAATCTTATTACTCACAATGTAATGTTGTCATATATGTATTTAGTTTAAAATAATCATTAAAATATATTTGGAAAATAAAAATTTTAAATTAAAATATCATATTTAAGGTAAAAAAGACACCCAAAATAGTGGTGAAAACATATTCCTTAAAATTTTCCTTTTACTAATTTAAAGGAATCTTTAATGAAATGAGGGGTCATGGAAATTTTTAATTTTGTAGTTTCTGTAAAAAAAATATTTTCTTTCACAATGTTTTCATAATGTTAAAAATATCTCTATTTGGAAAATAAATATAAGATTCCATTATAACTATTTTTTAATAAATCAAAATGGGGGGAAAAAATAAATTTAAAAAACATAATAGATTATTAAAGACCATAATAAAAATTATATTTAGAAAACACAACCATGGATCATAGTGGATTTTATTCCAATTAATGAAATAATTTTTATTTTCCTTAAAAAATTAATTACTTCAATTAATTTTGTTATCAAGAATTTTTCTATTTATTCTTGATGTCAGAATAAATATTAATATATAGGCCAGATAAAAATTGGAAATGTAGTATTTGATCATTTTCCAATGGGTGAAATATACAAACAATAGGTCAATGAATGTTTTTATAGGAAATGGTATAATAGACCAAAATTCCATTTTTAGCCAATATAAAATGGTAAGGAGGAACTAGATGATGGGATGTGGATTTATGGAAATTTGAATTCCATATTAAGAATTTTTTATTTAGTTTATTAAAGGATTAACATATTAGTTTTCCACACATCTAATTTCTTAATTGCAATCCAGTGATCCCTCTACAACAACAAGTTGGTTGGTTGTAATAGATATCCTTTATAGAAATAAAATTCCACTAGATATTTATCACCCATAGGCAGAAATTGAATTATCAATCACCATATCATGGTGATACGAACCAGGTTATCAAAAAATATATCTGGGATAAATATTTCCCACAAAATTTATAATTCATGATTTCTCATTCCAAAATTAAAAAAAATTCAATCATTTAGGAATTTTTAGGAAGATTTAGACATCCTTGTACAATAATATCCACACCAAAATTGTAAAAAAGGATGAAAAAATAGAATGAAATATGTGTCTCGGTGTTACCATCTATTACATCAATCAGAATATCATCATGATAATGACATCATCCAATATCAGTCAATAGATTAAATAAAACAATTACATTTTTTTACGTTGTAGAATAATCTAAATATACCCAAATGTATATGTTAGGTTTTAGAAATAAACCATGTTCAAAATCACTATGTTTCAATACAATGATTTTTTCAATGAAACAATCAATTTTTTCTTATAAAAAACAATTTAAAAAATTAATTCTTGTCAAAATCAACATTCATAATAAATTATTTGGAGTTAATTAAAACAATCCATATTCAATGAAACCTGAATATGAGTATTAATTTTAATAATTTTTAGAATTAAATAATTAACATCATCTATGGATATTCCATATAAAAATTTAATAAATTAGAAAACATTTATATCATCATTTAAACAATGCACCAAAGGAATTTATCCAATAACAATACGTACATGTAAACATGATGAAAAAATCCATTCACACAATTAATCATGTTTATCGGTCCTACCACAATCAGTCCATATAATAATTATAACAATTAGTGATTTCACACTAATTTTGGTTTAATTATGTCCATGACTCAATGCACCGATGTTTACCACGTCATATATTTTCACTATATAATTATGAAAAACATTGGATAATTTTTTTTTTCAAGTGGTGAATTGTCGATATCATGCTTGATAAACCATTTTAGATCCAAAAATATATTTGAGGTATTACATATGATTCATGATTTGAATAAAACTATTTTCAATGAAAACCCCCTTTACAAAACATTAGTTGAATCCCATTATTAAATTTCATATAAAACCCCCCTCTAATAACAAATTAATAATTTTCATAGACACAACCAAATGAATATAGTTATTCATATAGTACATAAAGCGATACAAATGTTATGTAGTTTCTCCAACATCAGCAATATATAAAACCTTGTATCATCTAAAAACCTTGATTGGAAACAAATATATTGGATACCTACAAGACATTTATCATAATAAAATTCACTAATTTCCTATCAAACAATATATATCAAGAAATATCTTACAATCATCGATGTATTGGGTTAATGCAAATAGATAACTAGTGTAGATCTATAATAATAATGAGAAACTATGATGATATTGTAATATTCCCATAATATATCAACACAAATCAATCGACAGTAATCCTTGAATCATTGACATATCCTTCTAGATATTTATGAATAAAATATTTTGAGATATATAAGTTTTAGGAAATTATTTGGGTAAAAAAATCATAAGGGGATAGGGAAATTTCCTGATTTTAACAAACTCATTTGAGGAAAATTGTTAATAAGAACAATTATACAGCATGTTCAATAATATTTTTGAAGCTACAGTCACATTTGAAATAAAATACACTATTATATAAGAATTGACACTTTGTAAAAAATATCGTTATAAATCCCCGTGAAATCATCCAAACCAATTCAATTAATAATCATTATTTTATATGAACCTACATGGTTATAAAAACTATAATAAAACCACGAAAAATACCAATTGAAAGAAATGATCCATTTTGAATAGTAAATTCATAGTTACTAATAACCCTACAAAACAATTATGTTATACCACTTTCCCCAAATATTAAACTCCAAAACCAGGTTCCTAAAATCCATTATATCATTTGAAGAGAGAAACTAGACCCAATATAATTCACGAATGAGACCTATAGGGTATCAATCTACACATTACAACAAAAGATCATTTCATTCTAAATAAAAAACACATGATTTTGGACTCCTTATGTTGTAAAAAATCATTGTATCATTAAAGGATCATGATCCATTGCCTCACATATATTCCATATACACTGCCATAATATTATAAAATAATATTTGTTCACCCACACTACACATCTAACTATAAATCCATTATCTAGACTTCATACTCAATCACTAAGTTATCAAGGTGATTAATAAAATCTTTTGGTTTCATCTTATGGTAAGGGTATTTTTGATTTATCTATATTTTTAATATAAAAATATTTTCATTATGATATATCAAACATGAAATAAATTACAACATATAATCATTTATTATTAGTATTTTGAGGATATATGGTGAGAAAAAAATATTTTTTCCCTCACTCTATCCTTACAAAAATGATAATGTCCATAATGAGGAGATACCTTTAGAAAAACCAAATCACTTACTATAATATTCAATGTTTGATGGAGATAGTTCATATATCATTTAAAATGACAATGATATGTATCTACCCACATTTATATCAACTATAAAATCTATAACTTTTATTAATAATACACGATGCATCCAACTATATATCTATCAACATAGAAAAATAGTTTGGAGATCTACATGGTTGTCCATATAATGCTAAAATGGGTGAAATTTTAATATATTCATGAAATTTTTTTATAGGATTACTCATCCAAAAGGAATATTATTTTACCTAAATCCATCTGAATACATCATTGATTATTGAATATTTTCCTCAATTATCATAGTGGATGTCTTAGTCTGTCCATCAAATGAATAGTGATTTGTTATTTGTAATGATAGTTATATACCCATAGAATTTTTTAATAATTTACTAAACATGAATATAAACCATGGGCCATTTTATAAATAAATATAGAAGGCATGCATTCAATTTCGTGATCTTTTAGACACACATGTTTTGATGCTCATCAACATTATATACCTCTATGATATAAAGATATTGAGATAATTTTGTAAATTTAACAATGAAAACATAATCAAAAGCATCTGATTAGGTGTATATAAAAAAATATGATGATGTGTAGTGATATATCATCATACATCCCGAACATAATAGGAAATTTATTTAATAATATTTCTTATTTATAAGACTTTTTCTTGATATTAATGGAATTAAGGTGATAGAACACCAATTCTGTAGTTAACATTCTGAAATATACACACAAAATAGGAATGTGTTAAATCAAGATATATCTATATAGTAAGATTGTACATGATAGAACTGGATATATGCCCACAATCAATCAACAGTCACCTCAGTGATACCAGAATGATCAATCTTTCTTGAAAACATAACTTATCCTTAGGAAACTATGACCAAATAGTCGATGTATCTTTATATACATTATTTCCACTTAAAATTGATAATTAATTATTATTTATTTTATAATATGAAAATGAAAATTATGTGATGAAACTGTTTTCATATAGGTAAACAGAATATTTCATCTATATCCTATATATTTATGATCGATTCTTGGAATATACTCATTAAATAATACTACCAAATTATTTCATTATGGCATAATTTGTAGATATAATACTTTGTGAGTCAATTAAAACATTCATTTTCATATGAGTATATGTAATATATATATATATATATGTAATATATATATATATGTAATGGAGATACTAAATTCATTGAATTTGTATCAAGACCATGAATCATTGGTGGAGCATACAGGTTAAGATATTAAGATATTAATTCATTGTAATACACTAATAATATATATAGTTGTTCCATGTCAAGATGGAATGAATCACTATATTAAACTTGAGATCATGGTATGGATAAGTATTATCCTGAAAAAATATTTGGAGTGACCGAGAGGCATGCACCTCTTTTCCCAGAATGAGAAAACATACCAATCCCACACATTATGTTTGATCGAAAACATCAAAACACAATCAACCGTTTTAAAATATTTTGAACTAGAGATAAAATCATTATCACCATCTTATCCATATATTATCCTGGAATCCTATTAATATATTATATCATTACACACATATGTGTTTACACTATTATGGGATATTTAATATTGAAAACAACATGAATGAATTGTCTAAAAAACCTACTATGAACTAGTATCTTGGAATCTCAAAAAAATTTAGTGCAACAACATATGATATCACTATTTCTATGTCAGAAATATTCACTATGATTACCCACTAAAATATAAAATATCCAAAAAACATTATAAATTTTTTAGAAAATAAATCATTAATAATATTTCAATTTAGATGATTTTTAGAATGATGGAAATAATATGTATATGAATATGGTTTTTTTCTCCAACAAGGTATAAAAAGTTAACTTTCACAAAATAAAATAAAATTGGAAAAAAAAATATGGCATATATAATTAATAATTCTTTTAAACACTATTTGGGAGTTAGTAAGACCAAATTACATAAACAATACTTAGAGTGTTAATACCTACTCATAATGGATGTATTAAGATTATCCAACAGTCAAACCATTAACATATGGTTCAGAAATCATGGTTCTTTTCATAGAAATCATCCACACTCCCCTAAATAGATTATAAATGAAAAAATTTATTTGAAAATGATAGTTTATAGTACTATTCACCTAATTAATCTTTCAGTAATTAATAGTTTTACAATTCCATAAATCACTCATCATTGAAAAGTGAACCAGTAGAACCCAAAATGAATAACTAAAATGAATAAACCCATTGAAATATTGATCTTCACGTTGATGTTTTTTCTATTAAAAACAATGGGTTTAATATAATAATATTTTATTGAAATGGTATTTTCACCATAATCGTATCAAAAATTAACCCATCCCATTTATGGGATGGTAACCTGAAACAAAATTATGATTGACCATAGGGTACTCATTCAAATCATCAGGAAGTGGACCATGGGAATGGAAGTCGATTTCATTAAGAATGAACTATTATTAAAAGAAGATATTAATATATAATTTAAAAAATACCCATAGTTCAAAATCTGGGATCCCACTGAAAATAAAATATGAGAGTAGCCTTAAAAAATGATATTAATTAATATAAAAATGATATAAATTAATTTATTCATTAAAATTAATAGTTCAATACATTCAAAATAAGATTTTTTATATTTCATGATATATAAGTAGAAAAGCACGTATATATTCTTTTTAATGGACTAGGACCTACATTGCTGAATCCTATACAAAAATAATGAACCGTAAAGTTTTGGAAAAGATTAAAATATATGTTACCGAAACATTTTCATAAAAACCCTAAAACATAAAGATGATGAAATGGATCACATAAACTCTCGATGTCCATTTATGTTTAGTGTTTTTGAAAATTATACAATACTGTTACATAAACAATACAGATGTTACCAACTGAATCTTTATCCCATATAACCCATAATTTATTTTTTTGATTAGGTCATTAAAAAAATCATGATTATATTAGTTATAGACATAATTTTAAAACATCTATTTATAAATCTTGGGTAAAAGTAAGCATAATAAATGTGATATTAAATTATCAATGTGGGTAAAAAGGAAATTTCAATTGAATGTTATCAATGAGAAAAATATGTTTATACATATATAATTACATAATAAATGTTCATTAGTAATACCTAAAAATAATCATAGTAATAAATACCAATAAAATTGATCATGAAAACAGTTAATATGGTATTAACAAATGAAGAAGTCATAATAATCAATAACTATGTTCCAAGAGATAAAAATATTCAATAAATGAAATATCATAAACCTATAACAAACGTCATATAAAAAAACCACGGTATCATGGAATATAATATCATATTACAGTTACAAAACCCATATATAATCCTCATAAATTCGTTTAACCATTTAGATGACATGAAATATAATTCTCTGGAAAAACAATCATCACCATATGAAATGAATCACTATTTGGGGCCACCCAAATCCATAATGGGTATAACATTGGGATATAATGGGGATGAAACATTCAAAAATATTTTAAGGCAACAAATCCATTTTATGTCCATTTATAACAATTGTAATTCCACATGTAAAAGATATTCTCTTTTCAAAAAATTATTTATTATAAAAATAATATTAAAAATATAAAAATTGTATTCATAATAATGAAACCATTTTCTATGAAATGAACTATGAACACATATAATGGAAACATTAAGGAATAATTGAGTCGTGATTTAAGAAAATTAAATTTATTCGTTATATATAAATTACATTTCATTTGACAATAAAAAAATAGATGAACGAGTAACATTAAAACAATATTTTTTTAATTATTTTTTTGGGTATAATACTATAAAATACCCCTTTAAAATAAACTTAATGATAGTATTAAATAATATTTTAAAAAATATAATATTCATAGAAAATAATTATTTAAAATAATTATAATAAGAATTTACATAAATAGAAATATTTTGAGTAATAAATCATTAAAACATATAAAATTGTGCTTTAGTAAAAAGTACCTTACATATTTCACATCATTGAAATGAATTAAACAAATGAATTGATTATATAAATCCAATAGGAATCACTATAAGGAAATTAAATAAAACCTAATATACTAAAATGTAATTTCTCACAAAATTATTTTACAACATTATTACAATTTAAAATTTATACTGAAAGAATATAAATTTGGTAATGAATTCCATTAATACCATGTAATCAATAGAATAATATTCCACATGGAAGAGTAATATTTAAATCACCATTAAATGTAGCTATAATAAATGAATTATTTTTGTAAATTTTCAATTGATATTTATATAAACATCATAATAGAATATTGTATCATAATATCAAAAAAACACTACGGAAAAAATGATATAATGTCCCAGAGCATTAGTCTGGATCCCATGTACAATTATTATATTAATAAAAAGAAACCAAGGATAAAAATTTTATTTTCATATAAATTGTTTAATATTTAATATTCATTCTGTTTCTATTGTTACCAAGTAATTACAATTAGTTAAATTTTTTGTGATTATATTGAACATTTTTATTATATTTATTATAATAGTCCAAAATTGCATAGGTTTGATGCATATATTCAATTTTGTCATTTTAAAATAATGTCCAAAATAATAATGATGAATGTATTTACATTCATACGAATCAATTGAACTTATATATACATCAATTAATTATAGATATGGGAAATTAGTAATATTAAAATATGTGATAGGGTATGTTGTACATACGCATGACCATCATTTCAATTTTTCAATGATAATTATAGAAAGTTGGTAAGTATCATTTTATCAATAGACAATGTCTATAATTTAATAATTTTAATATTATTATTTTATATATACATATATTTTTAAAAAATATGTGATGTAGTGATGAATGAAAAATCACATCGCTCAACGGAGTTGATAATTCACAGGTATACCTAAAGAAATTATAAATTTTCTTGGTATAAAAATATGAGAAAATAAATTATATATTATAATTTAATAATGATAAATATGTAATTAATATCATATATATATATATAAATTAATTTTATTATTAAAAAAATTCATCCGAGATTGTGTTGTAAAACAAATTCCATCGGTTAATGAGCCAGTAGTCCCCTATAAAAATGAACAATAACTTTTTTTCACATTTTATTGAAGTGAATATTGATATAAGTCAGAAACTGGCACATTAACATATCTATATAATGATGATAATTTAGGTTATTATTTTATCATGGTTTAATAGGATTTTAATTATGTGTAGGAAAGAACAAAACAAAAATAGTTGAATAAAAAAGTTAATTCTTCTTATGATGATCTAAAATTATAAACACATTAAAATGAAAAATGGTGGATTTATTCATACAATAATACCTATTTAATGTGAGGAGTGAGTTGAGGTAGTTATGTAGAATGATATTTTCTTATATAATTTTTTTTATTGTTTTCATAAAATAGAAGAAGAGGGTCCTGTTAATAATAATAAGGGGGGATGAGATTTTAGAATTTCTCCAAATATTAAATTAATATAAATTTAATTCAATTTACAAAAGGAATGAAAAATAAATAATTTAGTTGATATGATACCTATGGGTATATTTACTTTTATACAATTAAAATTATACATGTTTTGAATCTATATTAATTTTTATAATTTTTCATTATCCTCTATTTAACCACATTAACTCTCACCAATGGCGGCATATATTTTAACAAATTAAGGGTAAATAAAATTACAATTAAATAAAAAAATACACATAAATTATTAAATAATAACATTTTAAATAGTATTAAATTTATTTTTTCAAATTTTTTTTTATTTTTAGATCATTTAATAAAATATTATTTATTTGAAATTTTAATTAATGTCAATATAGATATTATTAAATACATTGAATTTAAAAAAACAATAAAATTTGATATATTAAAAAAAATTCAAAATAACATTAACATTTCATGGTCAACTATGAAGTTATTCGATGACATTAATTATCAAAAATAATTTCTGTAATATTATTAGCATCATATATTTAGTATTTCAATTAATGAAAAAATTACTATATTATTATTTGGAAAAACATTATGTTATATATTTATTCAATACAAATTGAAGATAATTTTCGATGATTAATATAAATATTTTATCTTTAAAATTACTATTTACAGTTGAATATTTCATATGAATAACTATATAATATAATTATATACTTATTAAAATCATTAGTGTGGAATGTTTTGTATTTTATAAAATAAAATACTATAAGGGGTTTAAAGTTATCCAAGTTCCTCCATGAGATTATAAATATATTCCATACTAGATTTCTGTATCTAAAAAATCATTTAATAAAATTTGAACATGTTTCAATTTAATTTTCCATATTATAATTATTTTTCCTTTAAATAACGGATTTAACCCGAACTATGGTAACAAAAATTACTATTTTTACAAATCATATTTTCTAAAAATTTTAGTTATTAATTTACTAAAACATGACCCTATGAATAAATATATATAATAAATTATTTAAAATTTTAAAAAATGATGTTGGAAAATATAATTTAATTTTCATCTCATAGATGAGGAAGAAATCATGCTTTTAATGTTGAATTGTTCAACATATCAATGTTTTTTTATTTCCAAATTCTGTATAATAGTTATTCCAACTAAATAAATTGTCTTTATAGATGAATATTTTTTATTATAATAAATTAAAATTAATTTTAAATAAAATTTAACAAAATAAATTTTTTAGATGAAAACACAGTTTTCAATTAAAATGATGTATTTTTTTCATATTTGAAAAAGATAAATAATTTCAAAAAAAAATCATAAAATCAAACAAAGATAAATTATAAATAAAAATTATTAAATTAATATTATTTTATGATATAATATATATGATAGTTTTAAAATTTATTTTTAAAACAAATTCATCATCAAATCGAAGAAAAATACACTTTAGAAAAATGTTTTTTATTTTCTGTATAATTAGATGCAATTTTATATCATGTATATAAAATACATAGGATGAATGTTAAAGAATTAACTTATTAAATTATTTATTGAATTTAATAAGATAATCCTAAATGGTGAACTTTTTAATTATTCTAATAAAATACACTCTTGCACATTTAGTTAGTTTTCTTAAAAAATACTTTTATTTTCAAAAAGGTATTATGTTAATTTATAATTAGTTGGTAACCAAATGTTTCATTATTTATGAATCCTAAAATAATAATTTCATAATTCAGTTAATCCTTTTCATCCCCTACATTATAAAAAATATTTAATAATAGAATATTTTAATGAATATTAATTAATTATTCGTTTATGCTCGATGTGGTATATCATGTACACTATCGATCATATTGTTTCATTAAAAAATTATCAAGATGTTAAAATAAAACATGTAGATTAAATTTTGTCTTGAATTATTATAATTTAATTGGAAACAAGTGAGTTGAAATTTTGAAATACCATTGTTAAAATCCCCCATACGAACAAGGGTTGTTACACTTCTATTTGAAAAGTGAAAAAATGATATTATGTAGTTAAACTATGACAACAGATACTATATATCCTTGTACGAAGTCATAAGAATGAGATTGAAACTGATCTATCATTATCACATGTAGGGATAATGATAGTAATTAAATTATATTGTTTACCATCACAAAACGAAAAATCACTGATGGGTAATAAGTATGTTGATTTCCATTATGAAAAATAAACAGATAACATTTCTGTTTTAATATACATATTGTAGAGTTAAAGAATTATTGTTTTTTAAAAAAATAAAATAAGGAAATAACAATAATTTACAGGTAGATATTCATTTGTAAATCAATTTTCTCTATGAAATCATCTTTTTATCCAATATATGATTATCCAAGATGGATTTTTACAATTAAAGCACTAGAATCAACATCTACATATCATAAAATTAAAAAAAGTATAAATATATTGGATAATTATCATTAGACATTAACTAAAACAAATATGTATAGGATATGTTAAAATAATTAAACATTATTAAAAAAACATTAATATGATAAAAATAACTTTAATATCCAAAATAGAACAGTAATACCAAAAGATCAAAATAGATCATTCAATATGTAACTATCCAAAAATTAATAAAAAATAATCAATTTTAAGATTAAATCCTATAAATAAGAATTATTTGATCACAAATAAATCAAACAATGAATAACAATTTATCAGTAAATTACATCAATTATTCATAGTGTTTATTCCAATATTTAATTTATATAATAATATAAACACTATGTATACTATCCATTTCTGTATTTAAAATGAATCATCACAAATCCAAAATGAAATTCCATATTCTAATAAAATATAAATCAATTGTTTTATCGAATAAAATTTATTATTTTACTAATTACATTACTCATATTGGGTTCCTATTATAGTTAAACTCTTTTAAAATAACATTAGTTACTAAATACCCAAATCATTTTCCAATCATAGGGTTTTCTATTCGATAAAATGTATGTTACAAGAATAAACAAATATCAATTATATATATTAAATGATAAACTATATTAAGGTATCAGGACATCACATTGGCCAGTTGATGATGATTAACCCTTCCCACCCTTTGGTTTTGGGTTCAATTCCCTTGACCATGCCAAACATGATGTGTTATTTTAAAGACTGGTTTTTTCGTTTCTACAAAATTGTATAATTCATACGGAAATAAGAGAAATATTACATATTCCTCAAAAAAAAATTAATATGGCTTAACATTGATAGTTATCTCATACAATTAATTTTGCATCCCAAAATGTAATAACCAATAATTACCTCATAATTGAATGGATCCAAAAATACCATTTGTTACGTTAAAATATAATAACAAAATTCAATTAAAGGATATTATAGGATTCTAAACTAATAATAATCAATAAAATTACAAAATAAAAATAATATACCTAATAGTAAATAAAACATCCTAATCTATACAGTGGTTTTTACCATAATTTTATCCATCTATAACATACCATGACACATTCTGAAAAATCATATACTGAAATCATGAAAATAACATGTTCATCTTTGATTCCAATATTTGTGACCCAAATATTTCAATATAAACCATTATTATTAAATTTAATTCATGGTTCACTTGCGTTTAAAATGAAAATTAAAGATTATATTTTTATAGAATTAGAAAAAACTACAACATAAACAATTTAAAAGTCATCAAATGAATAGTTCAAAAATTTATCCCATATTTTCATATTTATAATTATATTATCCACATAATTTTTTTAAATCCATAATTGTCATGTATTTTTCAAAAACACTCTTTAAAACCTATGTAAAAGTAAAAATAAGATGGGTGATCTCATTTTTTAGTAACGGTAAACAATATAATTACCAATTGAATGTCACAAATGAAAATAAAAATTTCAAAATTGTATAATTACAAAATCTAAAAGAATCAGTGTAGAATTAAAATAATCATACACAAAAATACAGATGTCATCAACCATGTAAACAATACCTAAGGAAATAAAAACGAAAAAATTAATAAGAATAAAAAATCATGTCAAATGTGATATCATTCTTGATCAAATAAAACAACATAAAATAATAACATGAAAATATAGAAAATATTTGAATCTTGGAACATTAACTCATATAACACTTACAAAACCATTACAAAACCCTTATAAATTGGAAAAAAAACATTGTAGTCATCCAATATAATTCTTTAGAGAAGATTATCATTACACAATGAATTTGTGATCTATATGTGTGCTCCCCATACTATAATGGGATAAATTGTGATCTATAATTGGGATAATCCCTTCATCAGAAATGTCCAAGTTCCCTACAAGAAACAAAACCCTTGAAATATATTTAAAAAATCTGAGGAAAAACATATAAGAATATCAAAATACCATCTAATTTTAATTTAATCTTTTAAAATATAAAAAAAGAAAATTATAATGAATCCATTTCCATTGAAAATAACATTGAAACACATATTGTAACCATTAATGAAATAAATAACCAAGATAGTGTTAAATTTTATAGATTATTTGATTGTAAAAAAACATTTCATTTCTGTATTGAAAATAAATACATGAGAGAGTAATGCTAGAAGATGATTTTTAAATGAAATTCTATTTAATAAAATAATAAATAGTCACCTTTAATAAATACTTTATTGAAATTGTAGAATCATATTTTTATAAAAATAATGTATATATAAATATTTTCAAAAGAATAATTTTAAATAAAATGACATGAAACATTAATATAATGATGAAAACATATTTAAAACATTTAAAAAGTTGTTTTTGTGAATGAGTGCCTTAAAAATTTCTTATCATTGAAGTAAACATTAATAATATTAATTTATTATGTTTATATTCTATTAAAACACATAAAATATATTGAAATAAAACCTCATATTTTCAAAATTCATTTAAAATAATATTATAATGAAACAAACAAGAATTAGAAGTTTATCCTAGATAATGGAGATTGTGTTATTAGTTCCCTTAAAAATTTTCAATTAGTTGAATAATATTCCACATCTTACTATTAAATTTTTAACAAAAATAATACATATTAGAATAAATAAATTCCCAATATAATATGTAAATGGAGGTTTATAATAACCTCAAAAATTAATATAGTTACATAACATCAAAATATGCCCCAATAAAAGAAAATTGAATAAATGTCCCTTACCTAGTGTCTGTTGTGCAACATATTATCGTTATATTCCTAAAAAATAATCATATCATAAATATTTATTTTAATTATACATTTTTCAATTTTATTATTCCTTTCGTATTTTCCATTAAAATTTTATAACAATTACATAATTATTTAACTTTAATTCATACTTTGGATGATATTCTGTAGATGAGTTTTAAGTGATTTTTGTATTTTATATATTATATATGTGGAAATTATTCTATAACATCTATAATAATAGTCATGAGGTAAATATAATTTTATACATAAATTTAAAATTTAATTCCATCCATGAATTATAGTGTTGAAAAATGCATTACCTGATAATCATTTAGATGGTAAGCCATACATACCATGAGAAATGCTTCTATTTTCAAATATTCATTATGGAAAGAAGGTAAGAATATTTTACCTATCCAAAATTATTATAATATAAATTTTTTCTTATTAATATTTTTAATATACTAATATATATCAACCATGTGATTTGGTTACGAAAAAGTTATCACACTACATCGTGGAGGTGATAATTCACAACTCCACCAGGATGACATCATCATTTTCTTATGCACAGAATGATAATAACATAAATGATATATTGTCATTATAAAATGATATATTTTTATCCAATATCTTATATATGAATTGTTCACTTCATTATAACTAGTATATAGATAATGTGATGCGAAAAAAGTCCATCGACACGTGTTGCTTTAGTCCACCTTAATCAAGAATGATAACATATTTCCCCATTTTATTGAAATTGATAGGGTTATATGTCCTTTAAATGACATAATAACATATATTTATATATGTTATAATATATTTCTTATTTTATATTGTGTTAATTTGTTTTTATGGATGAATATTAATAAAATGGAATAAACACTTGATTAAAAATTAAACTTATCCATCAGATGATAACAATTTATTAACACTATAAAAACACAATGAGTGTTTTACATACTAATCTATGACTGATAGAACATGGGGAGATAATATATTAATGGATTTGGAAGATAATGCATTAACACATTATGTTTTTATGTTTGAGAAAATTGAATAATAGGTTCCCTTTTATAATATTTTGAAGGGGATCCATAGAATTTCTCAAAATATTAACTTCATATAAATTTATATTATTTTCCAAATGGATTCATAATAACATAATAAAAATTAAAAAAAATTTAACCAATTACATTCATCTAATTTAAATTAATTATTTTTTAACTATTATTTAATACTTATAATATTATATTATCCATTATTTATATAAAATCACTTTACCCGAATTGGGAATGTTTTCCCCTCTCTATATGTTCACTTATAATACATGTCCACAGAAGCAGTTTAATGTATTTTCAATTAGACATATATCATGTATATTTTGTACAAAATTGGTAATTGGTTTGTATTAGTTACTGAATAGAAGATCTGAAAGGGGACAACACGCTATGGAAGGGTACATGTAATGACAAGATATTATACTATGTGAAATGAAAAAATATCAGTTTTTTATTGAAGGTCATAGAATTTTTTGCACTCATATCCATTGAAAACATCATGAAATAATAAGGGGTTACGCTGCATGCCTTGACCAATATCCAGTTTTAATATACGTGCTCGACTATTTTGGTTTAGTTCCCTCTTCATATTTTCATTACTCTCCACTTGAGGCAATTCCTAGGTGATATTCTTCTGAGAATTTCCTTCCAGATCGATCTGATGAAATTTGGATCAACATTGTGTCTAAGATGATTCTATTTGGTTTTCCCGTCTAGTTTCATGTTGTGGTAGATCATGATATTTTTCTAGATTTGCAGTACCAAATCCATTGATCTAGGTTAGATGTTTATTCTTAGTTTCTTCAATACGCATTGTGTGATCTCATTTATGATGAAATTTCATTCAATGTTAGTGGTCCATGGAGCATTAATCCACAAGTTATGTGGGTTTCCTCTCATCTAATGCTCTATTGTATTTATATATTTTTTCAATCCTACTGTGTGAGGATTTAATTTTAGGGATTTCATTGATAGTCTTGGGTTTCATTAATTTTGGATTTCATTGCAGGAATGTGTGACCCAATTATTAACGTAGGTTGGTTGTTCTGTTACCTATGTTGTTATGATTTGTTGTTCTTTCTTAATAAATTTATTTATAATTGTAATTGGAATTATTTTTTGTATGTTTTGAAAAGGGTTATCAAGGAAAAATCGGGTTTCCCTAGTTATTTACAAATGAAATGAAAATGGGGATTTCAAAAAATTAAATGATTTGTGAAAAATAGCACATGTTTTACCATTAGTAATTAGGTTGAAGGATAGATTAGAGAAATTATTAAATTTTTTCTATTATAAAGGAGGTATGTCCTGAGGCATTCCTCTATTTCATATAGCCATTTTTGGGGGACCGATATTGATATTTTTGTGGTTTTACTCTTGGGGTATTCCACTACTTCCTATACCAGTGTTCTAGGATCATATTTGTGCACATGATTATTTTTGAATAAATATTCTTAGTCTAATAACTATAGTATTCGATAATGTTGTCATACTGGTGCCAAAATTTTTAATTTCTAGGATTTTGGATATATCCATTATATAATTTTTTTAAAAAAAATTGAAATTGAACATCTTCATTGAAATTGATAAAATTACTTTTGTTTACAACTCTAGGAAAAGGGAAATGTTTATATTTTTTTCTATAAAACTGAATCACTTCTTATAATACAATATATTTATTTAAAATTATAATACAAGATTTTTTATATAGTGAATTTTTAGGTAACACATTTGTGGGATCCTACTAAGTATATTATCTCACACTTTTCACTCCTATTTGGTGGTGTGCAGACCATTGTTTTTCTTCTAGTGACGGTAATGACATGGTTCCATAGTTAAGTGGTGAGGTTCATGTCATAATGTTGGGTCTCTAGTGGGGTTTCATCGGGAGTTTGTCCCTACAATAATTTATAGTAGCCTTTTGGTTTTTTTTTCCTTTGTTGTTGGACTAGTCGTTGAGTTTTTATCTACTTTTTTAGTTTTATATTTTCACTATTTTCTCATAGGTATGGAATATATATTCATTAGTTGTTTGAAATATATTTCGTTAATTATGTATATATTATATGTGGTTGTTCATGTTGGGCTATACCATTCCCGCTTTGGTGTTGTCCAATGCCTCAGTTTTTGGAGCTATCCAAAGGGGATTTAGAATGCCCTTTGGGTTTGTAATAGATGATGTCAGGTTTCAGGTTTATGGTAAACCTATGTTGGTTCTTCATTATTTGTTATTAGATGAGGTATGTCTTCAAGAGGCCATTTATTGGAATTTATGTTATATTAGAGATAGAAATGTCAGGCCATGGGTGGTATGTTGTGATTATTTCCTTTCTAGATCTTATTATTATGATAATATTTTTTCCTTGGGATGATGGGATGTGTGTCTCTAGTATTGGTTCTTGTTTTAAAAATTAATGTTTTTGTATACTTATTTTCTAGTTTTGACTGAGTTTTTATTCTATCATCTGATCGTTCTTATGTTTTAGTATTAGTAGTATGGCTTGAAGAAGTCTTCCATGAGTTCCTTGGATGGGTGTAGCTGATGCTACTCAATAGAACACAATTGTAGATCAAAAACATCATTGAGATGATTGTACATGTATTCCCTTCCATTTATAAGAATGGTTAAAGGGTTCATAATGATATCGTTGAGGATTATCCATATGCTAGAGGATATAGTGATTTATCATGAGAGTTCTTGTGTGAAAAGACCCCATCCTTTATATGAATGAATGAACCTAAAGAAGAAGAGGATTGGAAAGATAGGATAGATCAAATCATTGAAATATTTATTAAAATATGAATGTCATGGTTATAGGTGAATCATTCATACTTGAGGGTTCAAGAATGTATTGGTGGTACTCTATATTCTAGGAAGACAAACATTTAGACATGGATTGGAAGGGATTCAAACCCTTGTCTTATTAGATGTTTTTTTAAAGAGTCTCAGATGTTGGAAATGTCACCGGACATCTGGTCAGTTCATAATGGATAGTGGTCGATGATGGAATACACCAACCAGTTTGGTGAGCTTATATGTTTTTCTCCGAAAATTGTAATAAATGAGAAACAAATGGAAAATAAGTACCTATAGGGTCTGTGTTGGGATATTATATCAGATTTTTTATTATAAATATTTCTTCATTTGAATTGGTAGTGGAACGATATGTGATGAATGATATGAATATGGTAGGAAATATAGACTTTCAACATATTATCTTCTCTCTAGTGATACCATCAGTTGGACATATTTGATGATGATCGTGTGGAAGTACTGTCACAGATGTGGTGGAGGTGGGTCTCATTATTTAATCTTCTCTACACTATCCGTTATATCTAATAGTATTAATCATTCTTTCTATTTATTTGGAAATAGAAGAAAAACTAAAATTTCTTGTTCTATTCCTACAAATAAGTGTAATAGTTGTGGATGTCTTTGTTATCGACGAGGATTCTCTCATGATATGAGAACACTTCATTTTGGTAATGGTTTATTATCTCTAAATTCTACTCTGGTGTATTTAGAAGCATCAATGACTAAAGGGATCCAACCAATGTCCTTTGTAGTAAATCATTTATGTGCAGTATATAATTATCTAGTGGAAATTGGTGGAGGTCCATTAACAGTTAGTGGTACTAACCTTACTAAATATTCAATAGAAATTACTTTATTTGATACTCATGGATCCTACATGTTTATATATACATGTATTTTTGATTTTTTAAAAGATATAATGAAACATATTTAGTTTAAAATGGGGGTAGAAACACCTCTTTTTATGGGGAAAGAGTAGGGGATTTAATGTATTTTATGTTCATTAATGATAGTCGATACAGATTTTGTATATAAATTTCATGTTTTTGATTTTTACCTATTTTAAATCATCATTATTATGGATTGGATTGTCAATCATTGAGATGAGGTTGATTTTTATCCTCAGCATGTTTCATAAATTCGTGCCATAGAAGGTATCATTTTTTTCAGGGGGAGTGGCACTGAAAGTCTGGTCATTAACAACATTCCCAATCAGAACATAGGTGGTTGTTTATTGCTGTAATGTTTAATCCCAAGGATTTTTCTATTGTTTGTGACCTTCTAGTAATTTAATTAGAATATTCTGTTTTTTTCTTAGATGACTTCTCTGGTATTACTCATGAGATAGAGGTAGTGTAATTAAGTAACTTTTTTCTAGGTACGTAGCTGATATTGATCCCTTCATACTACATGGAACTAGCTGACCAGATTGATCTCAAAATTTAGTAGGGAGGCCTATTGGAAAAGGGTTTCATTCACCATAATATTTTACCATGGGCATCTCGAGTTCTATTATCCATGAAATAAATGGTTATTTTAATTTTTGTGTTGAAATATGATGTTTATCAAAGAATCAATTAAGAACATATATCATTTTCCACTTGTGTATTATCTGTATTATCAACTAATGGGGGGAAAATGGATTTCAAATATTGGCCTTTGGTCTGGGTATCATCAACTCGGTGTTTGAGAGTCTGATATACTGATGAAATCCATTATGAGTAAGTATGGAAATTATGAATATCATGAGATATGTTTTGATTTTACTAATGGTCCTATAATATTCATATCTTTGACGAATTAGATTTTACATGAATGTTATAAAAGATTTTTGGTAGTTATAATGGATGATATTATGGTTAATTCAATGTATGTTCATGGGAAAGATCACCATATGTGATTGGATCTTTAAATAATGAGAAATCATCATTTATATGGAATGATTTCCAAATATAATTTCAAGATTCAAAATGTGAAGATCACATGGTATGGAATTTCAGGGCATGGCTTATAAGTTAACCCAGATAAGTTAATGGTTTTTGTTCAGGGAAGGAACACTGAATGATCATTGAAATCTGGAGCATCGTTTGAATGGTGGGTTCCCACTTAACCAAAATGTCTTTCAAAAATCAAAAAAATGAATTCCTAGGTGGAGCTTCTTTTTAATTATTGGATACTACTGATCGTTTGTCCGAGACTTCTATATCCTGGCATCACCATTAACTAATCCGACCAGGAAATCAGTGAAATTCACTTAGAATACAAATTATATTATCTATTTCAATGAAATGAGAGGATTTTGACATCAGATCATATGATGACATTACTTGAGTGCAAAATGGATAAATGGAATTTTTGTGATTCTTCGGGTGACGGTTTTGGATACATCGTTATGCAGGATAACCATGTGGTACATTGTGAATCTCTATAACTCTAATCAAATTAGAAAAATTACACACCTCTTTATTTAGGGCATGTTTCATCCATGAATTTTCATAAGTGATGATGGAAATATATATTTTGGGATTTATTTATTCTCTTTGCTAATCATAATAGTCCGAGATATATCTATTCACAAAATTACATAAAATTATGGTTGATATGATGTGTATAACACCTTTAGACATATGATTCGATATCACAAACACCCTAAAGAAAGGTAATGTAGTCAATGAATATCGAATCATCATAGTACCATCACAGACACTTTTGGAATCATAAGAGGAGTGGAGTCTTATGAGGATTTTTTCTTAGTGTCACATGGACATTTAAGAGGATGATTCAAGTGGGATATTAACCGTTGATAGGTTATCATCATCTCTCGTGGAGTCATTTTTGTAGAGTAAGTATTAATATGACGAGGTCATAAAATTTCGAGAAAGCCTTTATTATGCAGAGATAGCTCATGGTTGGCCACATTCATTATATGTAAAACTTCTCTTTAGGATGTTATTTGGGATTTCAAAATTTGTGATTTTTATAGCCTTGATTAATTATCCCAGATCTATGTGGGTCGTAAATCTAAGAACAAAAAATATTTATTATGACATGAGAAAATGATTCTGGTCGCAGGGGAATGTTGCATGACAACGTTGAGTTTTTGTCTCACAGTTACACTGTCCAACAAATAATTGAAGAGAAATAGGAACCCTTAGAATTTTATCAGCCACATTTTGAACCAGTATGGATGTGGGTTGAGATATCCATGGATTTTCTTATTTAATTATCACTAACACCCCGAGGGAAGAATTTTATTTGGGCGGTCGTTGATCATTTCATGAATTCTATTCATTTCATTCTTAACAACGACTATACTAAGGTTGAAGATATGGGTATGTTGTATATGAATGATATTGTGATGTTACATGGGAGTAAATTTTCCATTGTTTTATATAGGGATCTTAGGGATACCTTGAGGTTATAAAGTGGTCTCTAATAGTAAATGGAAACATATATCAAATTGATCCCAACAAGTCATCCATAGAAAGACTGTCAAATGGATCATGTATTTCAAATTGTAGAGGTTTATCATCCTGCCTATGTCTTAGATTTTGGTAGATCATGGGATATCCAACTCATATTAGTTGTGATTTTTTACACATAAATTTATCAATCATCAATCTTAATGGATCCCTTTAAAGAGTTGTATTATTTTCCATATGGATCTCCTTTTTGTTTGAAAATGGCGGATGGCGTATCGTTGTTTAGAGAATGATTCATTCAAGAATCATTTGTGATGATTCAGGATTAAGATTGACATTTGGTTCCATCCAAGAGATGGAATAAATAATACGAATATTGTAAAATACTCCAATTGTATTTTTCTATTGGTGACTTGGACTTCATGAATATTTCTCCACATTTGGGTCACCGTCAACATGTAAAATATGGAATTTTCTAAATGAAATATGTTAGACTATTTTAGATCACTAATTTTATTGGCCATGATTTTTATTGGTTAATATTTATAATTCAATTTATAAACAATCATAATTTTTTCCATATATCTCATATCAGGATGTATAACCCTAACCCCACTAACATTCTAATTTGGGATGATATTGAGCTAGAACCAGATGCTTATATTTTGGTGAAACCAATTTTGATCATTGTGACTAAAAAGAATGTCTTTTGTGGGAAATATATTATTTTTGTTAGAGTTATAGGGATAGAAGGATTGTATTCTGATGATAGATGGGAACGCGAGTCAAATATGAGGGAGTAGTGGGATCGTCTATTTCTAGGGTTTAAATAAACCAACTGAATTTTTGGGGATGGTAATTCATTATGGTAGGGTGCTTGTAACATCTCTTTTCCTTGAATAGGAATGTTTTCCCCTCACTCTATGTTCCATTTTTGTTAAATTCATTATACAAAATTTTCAGAATTTTTTGTCAGCTAGTGATTGTTATACACTTTGTAATGATGTTACACAACATGTTTGGGCATCTGGATTCATGTCAAGAATGGGTAAATCATGCTTTAAATGGATACATGTCTTCATAGGGGCCTACATGATGTGACATTAAAAAAATGTCTGTTTTCAACCTGGGGAGATGGGTTTTTTAGCATACAAATCTAGCTTGGACTTCATAATGTTACTAATGGTTACATGTCAGGACTCATCCCATGTCTATTTTTAAAACACGTGATTCTATTTTTTTTGTTTAGTTCCCTCTTTGGATTTTTATTTTTTATGACCTGAGGTTCTACCAAGATTATTTTTAGAGGCATCATTCCATCTGTATCGATCCAATTGGATTTGGATTATTATTAAATCTACTGTGTGAATCTCTGGGAAAGTATACAATCTATATTGTCATTGGGGTTGATCATGATAAAGAATTATCTTTATAGTTCTAGATTAATTTAAAAAATTTGGATGTAACATATTTGATTATTCTAGAACCATTGTGATATCTCATTATAGAGTCCTTTACATTCATTGGTCATGGCGTAGTGGGAATTCACCCTCATGGAATTTGGGGGTGATCTATTTCACCGACATATTATGTTTTTATATTTGATGAATGCTATGTTGGGTTGAATTTTAGTCAAGGGCTTTACTGATGGTGTTATGTTTCACTAATTCTGTATTCAATTGCATATGTGTGCGGCATGATTTGTGAGGTAGGTGGTTCAGTCTCAAGACAATGTTGACAAGCATAATTGTTCATTATTTTTAAATTTTCAAATAAATGGAATTGGAATGATGTTTTTTCTTCATTTAAAATTCTTTTAAAATAAAAATGGGTTTTCATGGGTTATTGATAAATGATGATAAAATGGGTATTTCAAAAAATTAAAATTAATTATTAAAAAGAGAATGTGGGTTAGTTTGGGTTCATAGGTGGGTGGGTTACCTTGTGGCCAACATCAATTGTTTTGGGATTATCCTGTAGTTTTGTCAGGGGTATTTCCTATATATCCTAGGTCCATTGATCGTGAAGACCACTATTTATATTTTTGGGGGTTCAGTTAGGGGTTATATCTTTGATTCCATGAATTGTGTTCTATGATCAAATTTGTACTCTTGATTATTTTGGTATGAGTAGTCTCCATCCAAGACATGTTGTATTCCATGGGATTGTGATACATATGCTCCAATTTTGTATTTCATGGATTTCTATGTCATCCTTAATATGTATGTTCATTCTTGTGAGAACATATATTGAAAATATGCATTGGAACAAATATACATTCTTTTTTTTAGAAATATATAATACGGGGAATTTTAACATGTTTTCTATAAAACTACATTACTTCTTATAATTCCTTTTTTTAATATGAGAGAACAAAATTTTTTATATAGATAATTTTTATGGATGTCCATGTTTGGATCTTATTGAGACAGTTATATCACCCCATCTGCACCTCTTCAGTTGTCCATAGTCCTTTGTTTTTTTTCGAGTGTAGGGAAAGGAATGGCCCCACAGTGAGACTGTGAGGTTCATATCATCCATTTGGGTAACTTGTGTTCAGTAGGTGGGAGTCCATACTTACTATTATTTTTGGTAGCTCTATGGATTTGAGTCCTATATAGTTTAAAATGACTGGGGTTTTTTGAATCTTAGGTAGTTGTATGTTTTTTTCAACAGTTAATGGATATATATTGATTATTCTTACGATTATTCATTATTAATTTATTCTAATATTTCATGTGGTAATTACAATTTTGATAAATCATTCATTATATGATGGTTATCGATGCTTGGGTGCTTGTCACTATCTTTTTAGGATCGGGAACTCCATTCAGGTATGTAATGGACCGGGTCGGGTGATGATTTTAAGGGTTACCCGGGTCAGTTCTCCAATATTTACTCTCATAATCCCTTATCAAGACAAAAAGTAATTTTGAATATTTATGGTTAATATAATTAATATAAAATTAAAAGAGTCCCATATATTATTAATTGATTAAATTTACAATATTAGAACAAATATTTTTATGAATATTTTTATTATTAGTAGTTTTATTTCGCAAGGAAAAATATTAATTTTTTTAATATCCCATTAATGTAATTTATGAAGCAACTCATAACTTTTTATTATATTTAAATTGGTAATAAAATATTCAAAATAAAATTATTCTTAAACAATAATAACATTAAAATTCATTTTAAAATTCATACATGAAACTAATTTTCTCAAATTATGTATATTTTAGTAGTTTTAATATCATTTTATTTCAATTTACGTTAATCAAACAATTATTGCATCATCATTGTGCGCACCGTTAAGGTAATAGTTTTTGTCCTAAAAATAAAAAAAAATCTCAATGAATATCAATATTTGACCTTTTTTATTGATATTTATATTATAATATATCATATTAATAAACCTATTTTTAAATTTTAATCGTATTAAAATAATTGGTGTGACGTGATTTAATTTCTTAAGACATCATACTATATGGCGCTTCAAGTAATAAATGTGGCTAAATTTGGTATAAAATTCATCCAGGGATGACTTAGGTCAAATATAACTATTAAAATAATATTTTTAAATGTTTTAGAGTAGTATTTTATCGTTATATTAATTATTTTTACCTTTAATTACCTTATTTATTAATAACTGTGGTACTAAAATTCTAATTTTATAATTAAATTTTAACAAAAATATGTGGAATATATAATAAATATGGAAATTCCAATTTCAAATATTGAATATTTTTTTTTGAAAAAACATAATATATAATTGGAAAAAATTAATTTAATATTACACTTATTGTTATGGGAAAAATTTAGGTTTTTAATGTAAAAATATTCAAATGTTTGAAATGTTTTTATATCCAAAATCAATATAAAATTGATTGTAGGGACCTAAATTGGATAATAATATGTATCAATGATAAATATTTACTATAAATCCAATTTTATATATAATTTATCATCATTAATTTCTATGATGAATAGTAAATATTCAATTAAAATTAAATTTTTTACAGATTACATAAAACTGATTCTAATTAGAAAATAAAATTAACCCTATAATAATTTTGACAGTTAGGTTATAAAAATTAATATAATTACATAATATAAAATAAAAAGTGTTTCAAAATATTTTTTTAGATAACCGAACATTCCAATATAGGGAAATCTACCTTAAAAAAATCACTGCATTTTATGCAAAAAATTGGATTTATTCCTATACCATTTAAAGGAAAATATTGGATAAATCAGAAGCATTATATAGAATATATTATTTACATTTCTCAATAATATTTTAAAATAAGTTTGATTATTTATTAATTTTTATAAAACACAGTTCTGAACATTAAAATAGTTTACATGAAAATGAATTCAAATAATTTATGAAAGGGTTTAATTTTATTTTTATTTAATTAGTCATAAAAAATCAATATATATACTTGTGTTATGAATATTTTCATGGTTAATTTAATATTTGACATATATATTATCCAAAATTTTAGGTTATAATTATATCATTTGATGAATAATATTTAGATTCATTTTAAGCATGATTTGGCATAAATTTTATGTTTTCAATCACGGTGTTTCTTCCTTAAAATATTAAGATGTTACATTTTTTTTTCATTTTGACCTAACACAATATAAATTAAAAAATTTATACTTCTATTCTTCTCAAAGGAGTGTAATGATCGATTATGAATATTAGAATATCTGAGTGAAATACCAAAACATTAAACCACAATGTCATTATAAATGAATGAGGTGAACACAAATAAAAAACCAGAAGTAACCAGGATTAAATAAAAGGTCTACCAATCCCTATAGTTGATCCCTATTCACATTACTTTGGTTTATACACTTTTTTTGGAATAATTATATCCTAAACACCTCAGTGATCATCAATTTTGGAATGAATATTACTATTATCATTAGATTGATATCCAATAAATTTTATTATTTCAATTCAAGCCTAGGATCATCAATTAATGGCCAATAATGCTTTTCTATATTTGGACATTCATCTTCAAAAAACTATACGGTGCTTGAAATTATTAGAATGATGGATTGTTCTAGTGCTACAATATAATAATTCATATTATAAAAAAGGTATCAAACACTAATAGAAATCAATATGGGGTTGAGATGAGGAACCCCATGAAACATATCTTGAATTAAACTGATCACACTTATTTCACATTGTTTTATGGAATGTTTCTCACAATGGATACCCATTCCACATCCAAATATCCACTGAAACTATCATTCCAAACTATTTTTAGTATATATATTGTATCTTAATCATACACATCAGTAAATTTTCCTAGGAAAAAGAGGATCTTTATTGATATATTTTGGTCCATTAATCCATTCTCAATCCATTCAAATTTCATGTTATCATTACAAACAAGAACTAGTGGTTGTGCACAAACATTTTGAAATTATTCATACAATCAATAATAGATCATTACACATGATAAATGGTCATTATACCAGAATTCCTTTCGACCATAATTTTATTTACTAAAACTACAGATTTAGGAATACCATTATTTTTATTTTGGTATGATACACAAACAAAAAAGCTTGAAATATTGACAAATTCTATTTCAATCATTGTAATACTATAATATAAATAATAATACACACATTTCATTTCACTAGATTCCTTATCATGATTGATAATTGATAATTTAATTATTTACATTCTTTATGATAATTGTTTATATATTACACATGAATTATTAGTGTTTTTTATTAATAAATTCATATGAATGGTTGATTATCCATTAATGGTTACATACACATTCCTTACCCAAAATATTAATTTTATGGATTTTTAATTACATTATGATGGGATTTATTGGAGAAAATATTGGGAAACATGTCTCATGGATTGCTCTTTGGTATATATAAGATATCTTCAGGATGAATTATAAATAAATTATAGCAAGAAATACAATATTATTATAGAAAAACATTCGTAAATCCAATAAGAACATGTATAATCTGTACTTAATCAATTAATGAACAAAAATAAATAATGATAACATATTTAATAATATAATGGAATATATATTGACAAATGAAGTTATTATATAGAAATTATTGCTAAATAAACCTTATATAAATTTAATATCATGGTGGTATATTACATGAACAAAAATTTTGACTCAGGGTAAGACTAAATTTTTAGAAGTATATGAACTATTACCCATATACCACATAATATTTTATTTTCCAAAATAGTATCTAAATTAAACTATATAGAAAAACATATAATTTCATCACACTTATGGAAGGATATTGGATCTAATTTCAATTTTTATTTATCTCTCCTGGGTCAATCTATCAAATCATATAATACTACCCTCTACAAGGCTTGATGTTCATTCCAAATCACTACATCATAGTTACAATAACACTGTTATATAATCATAAAACCATTTTAATGATTTCACAAAGAAAAGAACTCCTAATGTCTCATAACCAAATTTAATGATAACAAATTATATTACAGAACAGAGGAATATTTACACCTCCATGATACATACAAATAAAATAATATTGGGGAATCCTAGATGAAAAACCAACTATTAAAAAATAAATTATATATGTTATCTTCTATCATTATTATCTCTATTATAATATATTGATTTTTCTATCCATGATAAGAAGGTGTAATATTTGATAATAATTTGTTTACATGTATCCAACCAAATGAAATTTTTGTAAGATTTGAATAAAATATATTCAATGAGGGAACTACGTAAAAGGATACCATCGTTAATGTATAAAATGTTGGTCAATATAAAACTATTACTTATTACATTAATACGAAACAATTTTATAATAATTTTTTGGAAAACACTTATCAGAAACCCCAATTTTTTATGTTTATAGAAATACATATTCCAATCCACAAGAAGAGAAGTATTATCATGAATGATAAATATAAGAAATTAAATAAAATCATATATATATATATATATATTCCATATATCATCCATGTGAGGATGAAATAATGAATCATTAACATCATGAAAAAAAATTATACTCCATTCTAAATTGATATTACTATAAATGGATATTATCCACTCATCTAAACATAGTGTTAATCTTAAAAACCAAAAATCTTTGCACAGACTATAGATATCACAATCATAACACCTAGTGTATTCACAATAACTTTGACATATATAGGAAAATTTTATAATGGACCCAATTATACCTTGTTATTTATTTTCAAAAAATAATAAAATAAAACATTCTCAAAAATTAAAAACATTTTTGAAGGAGACATATCACTCCTCTAATATACAAAAATTAAATTTTATATTGAAATCATGTTCGACTTATTTCATATAATAAATTGTATTTATAATACTATTATCAATGAAAAATCCATATAAACAAATCATTTCCAGACATATATGATTAATTAAAAAATACCATAACACTTATATATAAAATAACTCATTTCAATAATTCAACCCGAATATATTAACAATATCATAAGATAAATATATATAGATAAAAAAATTATAGAGACACCATCTTATATAGTGTAATAAAACATACTTCAATTAATAATTGGGATTGTAAGGGAATAGACCGAATCCTCACACGCTTATATAATTATGAAACATCCTAAATGCAGATCCTCCACCCTAGTAAATCAGAGATAGGGGTTTAAATCATTACACTTTATAAGATAGAATGATGTGCATCCCAAAGGGAAAAAGTATTTTTTCTTTCGTCGCAATCTAGATACATAATTGGGTATTCTATTTCATTTTAATACCCAAATTAAAAATCATTTTTTTGGAATGATATTATCCTTGATAGAATATCCTTTTATATCAATCATATTTAGTTCCTTGGATTTATGAAAATGGAATAAATTTAGAGTGATATAATACTATAAAATGGATTTATGTATATAAGAATATTTCATATATAAATAATAATAATAAAATGAAATTGTAAATATATAAGGACAAAATTATTTTATGTAACCAGATAAGGAATAATTAATATGGAACAGTATATAACTAATTAAACAAAATATTTAATCAACAAACCAAAAATTGATGTCATTGATTGATAATTTCATTGTTAAAATCATGATGATAAAATTACATCACTCATAATGAATTTATTTCTCATCTATTTGATTTCATGTCTCGGTAACATGAATAATCAAATGTAAACTCCTTTCAAAATACCGTTTAAATAATAAGTAGTCCCACATTTAAATCTATCTTAACATGATTTGTCTCATAGAATATATCAATTCATTTAGGAAATTTATAATATAAAGCCACTACTATAAATTACTGTTATAAAAATTCCACATAATTATATTAATTTATTAAATTCATTAACAAATATTTCTAAACATCAAATATCCATATCGATTAAATAAAAAATATTTCTCAATATTTCCATAGTTAATCTAATAAAATTCAGATTAAATCAAAATTTGTATAAATAATATATGGGTTAGGAAATAATAATATGAACAAAAAATAATATTGATATTTTTGGTAAATTCTATTAATATTAATCACATGAAAGGTAGTATTTTATCATGATATAAATGAATTATACAATGGAATTAAGGAAGTTAGTGGAAAAAAATTCCTTTGATCAAATGAGAAAAAAACATTCAGTTGAATATAAAGTATCGTATGAATAAAATATATACCAATTATAGTATGAATAAATGTTTTTTGATGAATAAAAATTCTATCACATTTTCTTAAAATATTTTTTTAACAAAATAACATTTTCAAATTGATAATGATTTTGAAAATCCATTTTAATGAAAATAAATTTAAAAAAAATACTTCATTTAAATGATCCTCAAAAAATGAATAGCCTTAATTAAATAATGGATTGTCAAGATGAAGATTAATTTATTAAATTCAGTAAAAGAAAAATTATAATATTTGTTTTAAAATAAAAAATTATTTTATGTTGCCTTTTTCAGAACATGATAATAATATTTCATCCACATTTTCCATAAAATCCATACGGAAACTATCATAAAAAATATATAATGGTTACATTTAAATGAATTTTTTATGTTGAAAAATGTATTATAATAAATTTTATAAATCAAATTTAAAAATATTACAATAATTTATGTAAATAATTTATGTAAACGTGGTTTTAATGGAAATCATATTTTTGATGAAAAATAAAAATGATGTTATATTTTTGTAAAAACATTTTATAAAACCATTTATTTTCCAAAAAGTTTTAAAATATTACTATTACATTATAATATAAATAATATTCCTGGTGGAATAAAATTAAACTTATTATTAAATTGTTATCAATTAATTTCCATTAGTTTATATCCATGAAAAAAATCCTGATTGTAATTATATTATGATGTAAACCCTTACTACATTCACAAAATCGATCTGATAATTGAAAAATAAATTGATTATTTGTATCTAATATAAATAAAAATTGAAAAAGTGTAAAAAAAAATAACAAAATATAATTAATTATATATATAATCATATACTTATATAATAAATTTAGAATATGATTAACCCAATGACATGAAATTCAGTTTAGAAATCCCCAACATTAATATATTTTTTGTATAAGCATGATTTAACCTAAAATGTAGTGCTTAAAAAAATAATTATTTTATAAGCTATATTTATATTAACAATATAATATATTATCCTTTTTTAATCATTTTAACACTTACATAAATTATCATTCATTATTTCCATCATTTCATGTGTTAATTTTACTTTTTTGTTGTTTATGTTTTATTTTAAATGTTCATATTATTGGACATATTATATATTTATATTATCTAAAGAGTAATAATTAGGACATAATTATTATATTTTGAAATATAGAATACTTTTAATATTTATCATGTATAATTTTTATGAATAATGTAGCATATTGTGATCATAGAGATGGTAGGTCATATATACGCAAGAGTAAATTTTCCATTTACAATTGATAATTTGTAAAGAAGTTATGTTATATTTTAAAAATGCATCATTATAAAAATATCATATATATAATATAATATATATATATATAATCAATATGATGTTATGATGAAAATACAATCACATTACTTAATCATGGTGGTAGTACACACATACAAAAATGATGTTTTCATCAATGGAGTAAAAAAATTAACATATTATATTGACTTTTAATATTTTCAGGATATATAATTAATATATTTTACTCATTTATATAACAAATATTAATTATAAACATAAAATACCATATTTTATGTAGAGCATTAGTTAAAGAAGACTTCAATTGCATCGAGAGGAGAATGTCCACAATACACATGAGTGTTTAATTATGTTTTTTATATTAAAAGTATACTATCAATTTGTCATAATACCCATCTATGAGAGGTCAAAGTGGAAAAACAAATGACAACTGTTTGTGAGGTGGTAGTCTTCCGTACACCTGAATAACGATTTCGTAACACATTATATTGATGTTTTTATCATTGTTGGTATAAACCATACAAAATTATATAATTTTATGGTAAATAATAATTATAATATGTTATGAGGATATTCTCAAACATTATATAGGTGCATAAAATATTAAAATAATGATTCATATTGATCAACATTACCCCTTAATCGAGTACCATCTTTAATTATGCTAATGATGAAGGAGGATGAATTTATTCACTAAAAATGATTATAGGATGGGGGTAAAAATGTTCTGAATTGATTTTAGAAGTTATTTTATAATCCAATGAAATTTGAGGTTTCGAAAAATTGATGAGAAGGGGTGACCCCATATAAGCCTCGGAGAAGACACACATGGTATTTCTGAAAACAATTGAGTGCATTCATGTTTATAATTTTAAAAAAATTCAAAACATTCAATTATCATAAATTTTAGGTGTAATGTTTAAAAATAGTGAATTAAAAAAATTTAATGATGATAATATCTTTTTTATCCTTATATTTTAACATTTACATCAAAATATAATCATAATCACATAATCATCAATTATTATTTTTTACTACATTAACTATTAGTTTCGCTAAAAAAATATGTTCAAAAAATCATAATTATGAATTTATTATGATTTAAAATGTGGAATGTATTATTCCAAATTTAATTCACATAATTTTATTGTTTTAATTTATAATTAATCATTCATCTGTGATGAGAGATCATGGTTTTAAATTGAATGTTGTAAAATATTTATTTTGTTTTTATATATAAATTCAAAATAAACATCTTTAAAATAATGTAAATTGGTTATTTATATGTATAATTAAAATATTTTAAATTTATAAGAAATTAAAATTTTAATTTAACATTATAAATTATTTAAATTTAAATTATTTTTCCGATTTTTTTCTATTATTATTAACAATTTGTTAAAAATTTATGTTACTCAGACAATTACCAAAAATTACCCCTAAGATAATTTTATCCTTTAAGAAAATAGATTTTTTTTAAATAATTTTTCTAATATTTTTAGAATTGAATTTTAATTTATGTGTAACAAGAACGATTATATAGTCTTTTATAAAAAATAATATTTTTATAAAAATCCTTATTTTTCAATTAATGGGTTATTATTTTTTTAAAAAATAATTATTTAATAAAAATGTATAAAAACTTAAATTCAAAACTTATTCAATCATATTTATACATTCCATTATAGTATCATCATAACAATAATAATATTAAATATTATTATTAATTGTATATTGTTGTTCAGTAAACTCAATCTTTCATATACAACTAGTTCTCGAAGAATATCATTGTTATGGGAGTAATAAGCTGTCAATGGAAAATTAAGCTGATTATAGAATACAAATATTTTATTTTCTTTGTATATTATACTCCCTTATAATTTATCATATTAAATAAAATATTATAATTTTTTAATTTCAGGAGTTACGTTCGACCTATCATAAATAAATTTATTAATCTCAGATTAATCATGTTCTAGATTATGAATGTTTTGATATTTTAAAATAAATTAACTAAAAACAACATCATAACATAGATTATAAGACAAAATCTTGATAAAAGAGGAAGGGACGAATTATGTTCATCTAGAATAACACCTATGTTTTTTTCTATGTAGGCGAACAATGGTGGAATGTGATGATACAATCGTAAAAGAAAAATAACCAATAATTATATAGATTGATAGTGATAATTTATTCTATAAATGTGTATGATAAATAGAGTTTTAATTGGTAAAAAATATAAAATTATTTATAAAAAATTATTATTCCTTATATATGAAGGAAATAATAATTATTTTTCAATATCAATTTTCTAATGTTTTGATATTATTTTCCAACTTAATAATATAATAATATATATATAAATTAAACTTATCTTCTTAAAATTCATGATTATAATCAATGATAGTTATCAAAAAAATTTCAATTTTTACCTTCCAGAGACAAATATCCAAAAAAAATATTGTATTCATGATGCACTTAAATTTAAATTAAATGGATTGTGAAATCCATAAAATAGTTATATATGTTTCAATCTATCCCAATACAATTTAAAAAACCAATATTTTTTTAAAATTTTATCCATTAAATCTATATCAAAACCCAAAATAAATTCTACATTTTAATTAGAAATATTTAGTGATATTTTTATGTAAAATTGATTAACTAGACACATTGAAAAATTAATCATGACCTTGAGAAATCTAGTGGTATAAACAAAACCGTTATCATCATTCGATCATTTGATTTTACCCCACCATATTTCCAGGCATGATGGGTAGTCACCTAGTATATGGGTTGTTATTTTTACAAAAATTATTAATATAAATTAAAATTCATTATAATGAATATTTTGGATATCCAAGAAATAATATAAATTAGTAAATAATGAATTTTTTTACAGTTTTCCAAAAATCCATTTTTTATAATGTCTAATAATCTTATTATTTAAATTTCATCAATGAGAATATCATCCAAAAAAGTTATAAATATCATTTACTTTATGACTATAAAATGTAAAATAATTTTTCATAAATTAACATCCCCACTATAACTGTTGAATCAATATATAATAAATAATAAAAATATAATCAAATTAATTCTCTTAAATGAATATGCGTACATGCAGTGAAGTAATTTTAATTAAAAAAAGATTATGTAATTTAAAATTTGAAAAATCAAAATCCTATTTTTTATGGTCATATGAGTCAAACACAGTCAGAGTAATAATGATATAGAGTTATAATCACAAAACATATGATTAAATTAGAGTTTAATGATTGGTATCATAGTAGATATAATTAATAAGAGTATATATATCATAATTAGAGTAATGTAGATAAAATAAAAATAATATAATGATGTAAAAGATGAATCACATTCTATTAAATTTTGGGAGGAATAGAAACTTTTAATCGAACAAGTAATACACTTTCTATTTAAAATTATTAATTACATGTTAGATATTATAAAAAATTTATTTATTTTAACATTAAGATAATTGTAGTCAATATGCTTTTATAAGGGTATCCACAATTTTAAAATTATAAGAAATTATATCCTTCCTTACTAAGAATTCTCTATATATGAAGATCATATTAGCCCTATCTTCCTATCCTCAGAATTCATTGATATTATGATCAAATTATGTCTCACAATATCCAGGAAATCCCTCACACATATTTGTAGAATTAATCATCTTAAAATCCTTAGAATCCCCTAATCGTAACATTTAATAAAGATAGTACATATTAAAAATGTTTTTAAGGAAAAAACCTATCTTTTTTTCCTTATGAAGTCAACATTATAAAAAAATTAAAATACTAATAATGAGTTGATCGGGCTGCATATTATTATAAAAAATTTGTGATAAAATATAATAACTAATATGTTTATATTGTAACCCACACTAAACATTTAAATATAATTAATATTTATTTTCATTTCTCCAATAATCATATAATTGTCATATTTCAATGTTTGTGGCAATGACCTTAATCACATAGAACTTATCAATTCTATGTAACTGAATTTATAGTGTTTTATTTTTCAACACCATTACTTTGTTAATTGTTATCATTTTATTAGAAACATGTGATTTTATTCGAATTAAAAAAAAAGTTAATTGACACAGTTAACAACAAAAAATATGGAATATATTTTGAATATTAGTATGATTTTATCTTTATAAGTATCTATCTGATTGTCAATAATTTTAGTAGTATGATTATAAGGACTAATTTTTATATTTCTGTTTGATAAATGTATGTCTTATTAATCATACACATAGTAATTGTGATAATAATAAGGAATAAATTTTTATTTTAATAGTCCTGATACATTAGATCATTTTATATGTATGGTAAATGGTAATGTTTTCTATAGAATTAATGTCAAATACATGGCAGATAAAATATTTATAAAAAATTTATTAATAATATGTACATGACTTCCCTAAATAATGTTATGACAAATTATGAACCAGAAATTCATACCCAACTACACCCCTTTTGGAAATAATAAACCCCAAATCCTAAAAGAAAAATAAATTGAAAAGGATTCTACCCATTTTACTTTTTAGAACATCATATTAATTTTAAATCATTAATCTGTCACTCCCCCTATGTATTTAACTCTTTTTAATATGATAGAGATAGTTCTGTTTAATATTTTTGCATACCCCTTAGATAATATCTACCAATTCGATTAATGTATTTTCATTAATGATGTTTCCCACATTCATAATGTAACATATCTTCCATTATATTATAACTCAAAAATTATATAAAAACCTATTTTAAAAATTTATCTATACATTATGTAATTATTCCAATTTATGGTTTAAAAAATTAAATGATATAGAACCAGATACTAGATCAAATGGATAGAAAAAAATATTAATACAATATTGAAATTGTAAAACATCCAAATATGTATGGAAGAATATATAAACAATCAAAATTGAAAAAAAAATCATAATAAAAATTGGCTGAACAAATAATTTCAATTTATCATCAAATATAATTACAAAAACATATATATCTTGAGTACATAAAATATTATTATCTCTTCATCGTGATTTTTACATATTTCGTCATATTATTGAACTCCTTCCAAGCGTTTTCAGCTTTCATATGATTTATTCATGAGAGCATAGTCTATTTAAATAATCTAATTTTTTTTATTATCTTCATTTATAAACAAAATATTAACTTCAACGTATTATTTTTTTGTTAATCCAAACTGCATGTATTATATATTATTTTTCATTGAATTAACTACCTTGATTCATTCATGATTTTCATCATTGAAAAAAATCACAAACATAACCATATCATGAATTCCTTTAGAGGACATTTGTATGGATTTAACTTGTCACGACCCGACCTCGGGGCCCGTGCCGTGACTACCCCAAGCCCGCCTTCCATAGGCCAGGGGCTGGCGACTAGCACCAAGGCATAAAATCCCGGTAAACAGGGAAGGCATTGCCTTTATAAGTAACAACCACCACAGAGTCAGCAAGCGGAAAGTAACTACCAAGTGCAGAAAAGTAAAGGGGGCCGGAATACAAGCCCAACTGAAAGTACAACTAAAAAGGTAAAGAACAGCAACTGAAGAAAAGATGGCGGCCTCGTGTCGTCCACTGGCAATCCCACCTGAAGGGTGGGTACAGATAGCCTCCAGGCTCCTCGGGTCCCACGTCCGCTCCGAGCACGTCCCGCCCAGTGGTCCGCCTCCAGGTACCGTCCTGCTCCACGCCCAAACCGAGATCAGCGCTGTCCGTCGTCTGCATCCAACACAACAAGGTGCGGGCAAAGCCCGTGCAAGGGTGAGTATAAACTACTCAGTAAGGACCCCGAGACCCCTGAAGGTCTCCCGAAATCCACAAAGGATATAGCACAAATGAAAGGGGCAACCACGAAGAAACAACTGACTCGACTTAGGTATATGCCCATACATATACCTAAGTCCCCAATTCTAGCTCTGCTCTCGAGCTCAAGGTCAACTCGATCCACACAGGAAAGCAAGACTCAAATCCACCAGGGAGAGTAAATAGTAAATCCACATAGGATAGTTCAACACAAACACCAAGGAGAGTAACATAAGATTCAGCTCAACCAGGTATACTTTTTCAGATGACGACAAGATGATCACCGAACCATCTAAGTCGTCGGACCCACGAAGGATCGATAGGTACTAACCTCGGCAATGACCCACACAGGATCGGGCCCACACAGGACCTGTAGCAATGGATCACACAGAACCGTAAGAGATGACCCACACAGGATCGGGCCCACACATGACCTGTAGTCAAAGCTCAAACAGAACCGTAAGGTGATGACCCACACAGGATCAGGCCCACACAGGACCTGTAGCACTGATCCACGTAGGATTGCTGAGTGCAGTAGTCGACGCAGTCCACTGAGGATCTCTGCACAGTCGTCGCCGCAGTCCACGAAGGATCTCTGCTCTGTCGTCGTCGCAGTCCACGGAGAATCTCTGCTCTGTCGTCGAAGTCACAGCCAGCGCTAGGGTTCCCGCACACAGCGAGCTCGTTTAGGAGGGTCCGCTCCACGAGCCGAGAGGCTGATACATCAACTGACACGTAGTCTGAAGTTGATGTATCCAAAAGTTCCGTATCGACAACAGGATCTCAACGCAACAGACGGCGCGTCAATCGGACGCCCGGTCTGAGAGTTATTGTCATTTTCGTCCCAGGGGCCCGGTTGGTTTTTAGGGCAAAACCAACCCGACCGTACTCCGCCTGTGTCCGATCCTTGGGCGGAGTATGCCAAAAGTTCCGTCTCACTTAGAGGAAACTTCCACAGCTGACGGTACGTCGATCGGACGTCCGCAGCTCGAGTTATGAGCGTTTCCGCTCCGAGGGCCCGGTTGGTTTCGCGTACGAACCCACCCGGCCGAACCCAAAGTCTTCCGAAACACTGAGTGTAATATACCGAAAAGACCTTCTCGATCCAAGGATCGCGTAGCCGCTGACGGTTCGTCAATCGGAGGTCCCAGGCCCAAGATATGGGCAAAAGACCGAAGAGGGCCCGAAAACGGGGGGTTCTGGGCCCGGGGCGACCCTGCCCGAACCACCCCGGGGTCGGCCGAACCGGGTCGAACCGAATCGGGTCGACCTGACCCGGCCCGACCCGGCTAGGCCGGGTCCGGTCCGGCCTGGGCGCGGCCCGGCCGACCGGACTGGCCGGCTCAGCTTCGGCCGAGCGGCCGAAGAGGGCTGCCGCGGGGCGCCGCCCCCGCGGCTCGGTGGAAAACGCGGCCCCGCGGGGGGGTCGCCTGTCACGCGGACGCGGACGGGCCGCCGCATCCCTCCCCGGTTCCGCGCGACCGCGGAACCGGCCGCCGCCGCCGCGGCTTCAGCCGCGGCGGATTCCTCCACGGCGGCGCGCCGGGCGCCGCCGCCTCCGTCCGCGGGCCGCCGAAGTTGCTCCGGTGGCCCGTTTTTCCTCCCGTCTGCGCCATAGCTCCTCCTGGGGGCCGATCATCACTGCGGGATCAATGGATTGCCCCTGCCACACGGTTCGTCGTCGTCCGCCAAATCCGCACAACAAAAAGATCGGAGGATGGTTGCCAGGTCTTGTTCGTTAGACCCGCACCCTCCGCGTTAGTCATAAAATCATCGGGAGGGATTAAGGCAGCCACAATTTTATCCAAAAATAAAATTGTTCAAGTTTGGTTCTTTAATTAAAAAGAACTAGATCACGGGAACGAGTCACCAAGAAAAAAATAAAATCCCTACCTCGATGTCGCCGTCGGACGTGAGGTCGTCGCGGAATCGCTCGTCGCGGAAGGAGGGGATCGTCGCGTCGTTGCGGAAGAGACGTTTGTCGCACCGCTGGAAAAATGTCGCGCCGACGATCTCCGGATCTAGAACAAACGGATTTAATTAATTAAATCCGTTGTCATTGAAATTAAAAGGGAGAATTAAACGATCTGTTTCTCACCTTAGTTGCCGAACGAGGATCGGCCGCGGATGAAGAGGCGTCGCCGAAGAACGTCGCGGGTAGAGCTCGTCGAATTCTGGTCGCCGGCGTTCTTCGTGTTCTTCACGTTCTTCGCGAGGAGGGTGGAGGCTCAGAGAATTCGCACAATGATAGCAATCCTCCAAAATAGACAAGTTTGTCTATTTTATTAATTTGCCAACGAACGCAATCGCGTAAGTAACGACCCATTAAATTCGTTGAATTAATTCAACGAATGAAACAGCTCATTTAATTCACGAAATAAACCGCCCAATTAAATGGTCTGTTAAGAATTAAGGAAAACGCGTCGGTTGACTTTTCAACTACTTGACGGGTTTTCGCGGGTGCGTTACTTAGCGAAAGAAACGGCGGGGCTCGTGCGGGCCCCACTTCACAAATATCCTACCAAGGGGTAGGTTATTTCCGGATAGCACCCTATCTGCTTTTACTCAGTTCAAGTGGCTTCCAAGCGGCTTAAGTGAAATAAAATAAAGTTGTCGCACAACCTTTATTTTATTTCCGACTTAAAGCCCAAAATTTTTAAAACCACGGTTGAGCAAATGCAACTCCGGAAGAGGCGTTTCTAAGCAAATACCGGCGCTGCGATTTCATCGGTGCCCTCAGAATTCGATTCCGGGCACCGGTTCAAAAGATAGAAAAACCCGCTCATCCGTTCACTGAACGTACCCGAGCCAAACTTCGGAAATTGATTCCGGGCACACCGGGCCTCGGAATGAGGTGCCGTCTGAAACTGAGCTCTTATAAAATTCCAAAGAAAATTAAGAAAAAAAAATTTCCTTGAAATTTGCGGGTCTTTACATTACTCCCACCTCAGGTCTTTACGTCCCCGTAAAGATACATCAAAAACTAGGGGAACAAATGGGGGTACTGAGCACGCATCTGAGCCTCCCTCTCCCAAGTGCTCTCCTGGAGGTTCCCGTGCTGCCATCTGACGCGCACAAGAGGAATCGACCGCCCACGTAGGACCCGCTCCTGTCGATCCTCTATCTCCACTGGGACCTCCGCAAAAGTCTCCCCATCGTCCACGTCCAGCTCCCCAAAGTCGATGATGTGCATCGGGTCGTGCACGTATCTCCTCAGCTGAGACACGTGGAAGACGTCGTGCACCCGGTGCAACTGAGGTGGTAGAGCCAGGCGATAAGCCACCTCTCCTATCCTGCTGAAGACCTGGAAAGGCCCGATGAAGCGTGGAGACAACTTGCCGCCTCGGCCAAATCTCCGTAAACCACTTCGAGGTGAGACACGAAAAAGACGTGGTCGCCATCCTCTAACTCTAGTAACCTCCGCCTCCTGTCAGCATATGACTTCTGCCGGCTCTGAGCTGTCCTCATCCTCTCCTGGATGATCTGGACCTTCTCTGTCGTGGGTCGGACCATCTCTGGTCCCACGAGTGCTGACTCCCCAGGGTCTGTCCAGCACAACGGTGATCTGCAGGGTCTGCCGTACAACGCCTCGTATGGTGCCATCCCGATGGTGGAGTGGTAGCTGTTGTTGTACGCGAACTCCACCAAGGGTAGGTGGTCCTCCCAACTGCGACCAAAGTCGAGAACACATGCACGGAGCATGTCCTCGAGTGTCTGTATGGTCCTCTCCATCTGACCATCCGTTTGAGGGTGGAAGGCTGTGCTCAGATGGAGCCGCGTCCCGAACGCCTCCTGCAACCCCTTCCAAAGCCGGGAAGTGAAACGAGCATCTCGATCGGAGACGATAGACGATGGCACACCGTGAAGCCGTACGATCTCCTGGACGTAAAGACGTCCCAAGATCTCCACTGACCCCTGCTCTCTGATGGGTAAGAAGTGTGCCGACTTGGTGAGTCGGTCGACAATCACCCAAATGGAGTCGTGACCTCTGGAAGTGCGTGGTAGTCCAGTCACGAAGTCCATAGATATCCCGTCCCACTTCCACTCCGGGACCTCCAAGGGCTGTACCAAGCCTTCTTGTACCTGATGCTCTGCCTTCACCTGCTGGCAGGTGAGGCATCGTGAAACGAACTCTGCCACAGCTTTCTTCATGCCCGGCCACCAGTGCTGTCGACTGAGATCCTGGTACATCTTTGCCGCTCCGGGATGTACCGCCAAGGTAGAATTGTGAAACTCTCTCAGTACCTCCTCTCGTAAAGCGACTGGTACGAAGGTACGTCCTCTGAAAAGGATGTATTGCTCTGCTCCAAGGGAGAAACCATCAGGCGCCTGACCTAAGGATATCAGTGCACGCCGGGTCTCACAGTCAGCATCCCCACGCTGAGCCTCTCTGACCTGCTGTAGAAGTGGAGGAGAGACTGTGAGAGACTGAAGAAAGGCTGCTCCGTCTCTATCCACGAAGGATATCTGTAAGGAGGCTAGCTGCTCCGTCGCCTCCTCAAGTAGCTGAATGCCCGTCCTCCTGCTGAGGGCATCAGCTACCACGTTCCCCTTCCCAGGAGTATAGACTATCTCAAAGTCATAGTCCTGGAGGAACTCAAGCCATATCCGTTGTCTCAGGTTCAGGTCCTTCTAAGAGAAGATATACCTGAGACTCTGGTGGTCAGAAAAGACTATGAAGCGCTCGCCCATCAGATAGTGCCGCCAAGTCTTCAGAGCGAAGACCACTGCTGCTAACTCCAGGTCATGAGTGGCGTAGTTCTGCTCATGCGGCCTCAACTGACGTGATCCATAGGCGATCACGGCCCGCTCCTGCATCAGGACGCACCCGAGTCCAGTCCCTGATGCATCGCAGTAAACTACATATCCAACTCCCTCCTCAGGCAACCTCAAGATAGGTGCGCTGGTCAATCTCTGTCTCAGCTCCTGGAAACTCTGCTGACATCTGTCTGACCACACAAAGGGTTTCCCCTTCTTTTTCATGGCTGAGAGTGGTGCCGCAACTTTGGAGAAGTCTGGCACAAATCTCCGATAGTATCCGGCTAGGCCCAAGAAGCTCTGCACCTCCGTCACGCTCCCGGGTGGCTCCCAAGCTAGCACTGCCTCGATCTTTGCGGGATCCACTGCAACTCCCGCCTCAGAGATGACGTGCCCCAAGAAATAGACCTCTCGTAACCAGAACTGGCATTTTGAGAGCTTGCCATAAAGCTGGTGCTCTCGGAGTGTGTCTAGCACAACTCGCAGGTGGTAGGCATGCTCCTCCTCAGTCGTCGAGTATACCAAAATGTCGTCAATGAAGACCACGACAAATCGGTCGAGGTATGGCTGGAAGATCCTGTTCATGAGGCTCGTGAACACTGCTGGAGCATTGGTTACGCCGAACGGCATAACCAAGAACTCATAATGGCCATACCGACACCTGAAGGCCGTCTTCTGCATGTCCTCGTCTCGAACTCTGAGCTGATGATAGCCTGGCCGGAGGTCTATCTTCGAGAACCACCGCACACCCTTGAGCTGATCGAAGAGGTCATCAATCCGTGGCAGCGGATACTTGTTCCTCACTGTCACCTGGTTCAGGCGACGATAGTCAACACACAGTCGCAAGCTCCCGTCCGCCTTCTTGGCGAACAAAATCGGGGAAGCCCAGGGTGAAACACTGGGTCGGATAAACCCCTTGCTCTGCACGTCCTCCAACTGTACCCGCAGCTCTCGAAGCTCGGCGGGGGCCATCCGATATGCTGGAGTAGATATCGGGGCTGTCCCGGGGTACAAGTCGATGTAAAAGTCTACCTCTCTACGAGGAGGTAGCCTTGGAACGTCGTCGGGAAAGACGTCCACGTACTGGTCCACCACTGCAGGAAAAAATGGACTCCGCACGTCCACTGCTCCTAGGATGAGGCTAGACAACTGATAAGAGATGGGCTGAACTCTCCTCCGCGGAAGTCCATCCTGTGCTGCAAAGGTTCCCTTCTCGCCGGTGAAGGTAAACCTGCTCCCGTCGGTGCGAACACATCGCACCTTGCGCCTAAAACAGTCGATCTGGGCATGAACCGTGGATAGCCAATCCATGCCCAAGATGACGTCGTAAGGCCTCGACGCCGCTACAAGGAGATCCCAGCCGAAGCTCTCGCCTCCTAGAGTAAGCTCACACTGCCGGCACCAGTGCGTAATCGTCGAGTCTGCTCTCGTAGGAGTCTCTAGCCGTAAGGATCGAGCCAACGGCTCAGTCGGAATCTCCGAGCTCCGAACAAGGGCAGAGGCTATGAAAGAGTGACTCGCTCCTGTGTCTATAAGTACTGCAGCAAGGGTGGAATAGACACAGATCGTACCTCGAATCATCTCTGGCATGTCGGGGTCGTAGGACTCCACTGCCTGGAGCTGGGCCTGTCCCTGCCCGCCAGCTCCCTGTGGTCGAGGTGGCCCTCCTGGTGGTGGTGGGGGTAGAGCCTGGAAGCGTCGCGCACCACCCGCTGCTCGGCCAGCTCCTCTGCCTCGTCCGCCTCCTCCCTGCGGACCGCCACGGTCGACCCTATGCCTCTGCCTGGGTGGCCCCTCCACCGTCTGCTGCTCCTCTGGTCGGCGAGTCGGGCAGTCACGAGCCATGTGACCCTGCCCGCCGCAGGAGTAGCACTGCCTGCCTCTCGGAAGGCTGGCACTCCGCTGTGTGCCCCGCACTGCTGAGCCGGTGTCCTGAGGCCGTCTGCGTGGGGGTTTGGTCTGCCAGGACCGGAGAGTCATCCGTCGGCTACCTGCTGCCGAAGACTCAGCTACCTGCCGCCCTGCGCTAGGTCTCGCCGCTGAAGAAGGCTCTTCCAGGAAGCTCTCGATCAGGAGGGCTCGCTCCAGCACTCCCGCCTGGGTCGGAATGCTGAGGGAGATCAGCGACGCCCGAATCTCCTGCCGCAAGCCCTGGTCGAAGGTCCGGGCCCGGAAGAAGGGGTCCCGTACCATGTCGGTCGAGTAGCGAGATAGGTCAGTGAACCTCGCCGCGTACTGAGCGACCGTCATGCTGCCCTGGCGCAGCTGGAGAAGGTCCTGGATGCGCACCGCTCGGAGGGTGGCCGGGACGAACTCAGAGCGGAAGAGGCTCTCGAAGTCCGTCCAGAGCAAGGATGCCTCATCGTGAACCTGGAGCATCAAGCTCCACCATCGTCCTGCCGCCGCCTGCAGGAGGCTCACCGCGAGAATCACCATGAGATCCGCTGGTGTCCTCACTAGCCTAAAGATCCGTACCACCGCCTCTAGCTAGTCCTCGGCGGCCTGGGGGTCCGCCTCACCGCGAATCCTGGGCGGTCGCTGGCTCTGAAACTCATGCAGTGCCCTGAGGCGACGTGCATCGTCAGCGTCTGGTACTGGTAGCATCGGTGGCTCGGCGGGTAAAGCTACCGCCGGTGCCACTGCTGGCAAAGGGCCCTGCACTGAGGCCTCGTCGCTCGGTGGGCTGCCCTCGCGCCCTACACTCGGAACCCTAGCTGGCTGTCGTCGCGTGGCCATCCTGAAAAGGAGAACAAGAGCACCACAGTCAGAACAGTATACCTGGTGAGCTGGCACAAGTAATCACAAGGAAAACTTGAGACTTTCATGAAGCAGATCAGTATACCCAGTGAGCTGACACAAGTAATCACAAAGAAAACATGGAACACACACGCAATCAATGTTTTCATGCATTAAGTCGGAAATCAGGAGTCAGGGTCCTGGTGTACGGATACGTCGGCCGCCACACCAACAGTGGGCTCCCTGAACTGATAACCACACTCAATACACTAAACACTATTGCTTCATATAGAAAGAAAAGACGATCAGAGTCTGCGGTAGAACCGACCAGCTCTGATACCAATTTGTCACGACCCGACCTCGGGGCCCGTGCCGTGACTACCCCAAGCCCGCCTTCCATAGGCCAGGGGCTGGCGACTAGCACCAAGGCGTAAAATCCCGGTAAACAGGGAAGGCATTGCCTTTATAAGTAACAACCACCACAGAGTCAGCAAGCGGAAAGTAACTACCAAGTGTAGAAAAGTAAAGGGGGCTGGAATACAAGCCCAACTGAAAGTACAACTGAAAAGGTAAAGAACAGCAACTGAAGAAAAGATGGCGGCCTCGTGTCGTCCACTGGCAATCCCACCTGAAGGGTGGGTACAGATAGCCTTCAGGCTCCTCGGGTCCCACGTCCGCTCCGAGCACGTCCCGCCCAGTGGTCCGCCTCCAGGTACCGTCCTGCTCCACGCCCCAACCGAGATCAGCGTTGTCTGTCGTCTGCATCCAACACAACAAGGTGCGGGCAAAGCCCGTGCAGGGGTGAGTATAAACTACTCAGTAAGGACCCCGAGACCCCCGAAGGTCTCCCGAAATCCACAAAGGATATAGCACAAAAGAAAGGGGCAACCACGAAGAAACAACTGACTCGACTTAGGTATATGACCATACATATACCTAAGTCCCCAATTCTAGCTCTGCTCTCGAGCTCAAGGTCAACTCGATCCACATAGGAAAGCAAGACTCAAATCCACCAGGGAGAGTAAATAGTAAATCCACATAGGATAGTTCAACACAAACACAAAGGAGAGTAACATAAGATTCAGCTCAACCAGGTATACTTTTTCAGACGACGACATGATGATCACCGAACCATCTAAGTCGTCGGACCCACGAAGGATCGATAGGTACTAACCTCGGCAATGACCCACACAGGATCGGGCCCACACAGGACCTGTAGCAATGGCTCACATAGAACCGTAAGAGATGACCCACACAGGATCAGGCACACACAGGACCTGTAGTCAAGGTTCACACAGAACCGTAAGGTGATGACCCACACAGGATCGGGCCCACACCGGACCTGTAGCACTGATCCATGTAGGATTGCTGAGTACAGTAGTCGACGCAGTCCACTGAGGATCTCTGCACAGTCGTCGCCGCAGTACACGAAGGATCTCTGCTCTGTCGTCGTCGCAGTCCTCAGAGGATCTCTGCTCTGTCGTCGAAGTCACAGCCAGCGCTAGGGTTCCGGCACACAGCGAGCTCGTTTAGGAGGGTCCGCTCCACGAGCCGAGAGGCTGATACATCAACTGACACGTAGTCCGATGTTGATGTATCCAAAAGTTCCGTATCGACAACAGGATCTCAACGCAACAGACGGCGCGTCAATCGGACGCCCGGTCTGAGAGTTATTGGCATTTTCGTCCCAGGGGCCCGGTTGGTTTTTAGGGAAAAACCAACCCGACCGTACTCCTCCTGTGTCCGATCCTCGGGCGGAGTATGCCAAAAGTTCCATCTCACTTAGAGGAAACCTCCACAGCTGACGGTATGTCGATCGGACGTCCGCAGCTCGAGTTATGAGCGTTTCCGCTCTGAGGGCCCGGTTGGTTTCGCGTACGAACCAACCCGGCCGAACCCAAAGTCTTCCGAAACCTTGAGTGTAATATACCGAAAAGACCGTCTCGATCCAAGGACCGCGTAGCCGCTGACGGTTCGTCAATCGGAGGTCCCAGGCCCAAGATATTGGCAAAAGACCGAAGAGGGCCCGAAAACGGGGGGTTCTGGGCCCGGGGGACCCTGCCCGAACCACCCCTGGGTCGGCCGAACCGGGTCGACCCGACCCGGCTAGGCCGGGTCCGGTCCGGCCGGCCGGACCGGCCGGCTCCGCTTCGGCCGAGCGGCCGAAGAGGGCTGCCGCGGGGCGCCGCCCCCGCGGCTCGGTGGAAAACGCGGCCCCGCGTGGGGGGGGGGGGCACCTGTCACGCGGACGCGGCCGGGCCGCCGCGTCCCTCCCCGGTTCCGCGCGGCCGTGGACCCAGCCGCCGCCGCCGCGGCTTCAGCCGCGGCGGATTCCTCCACGGCGGCGCGCCGGGCGCCGCCGCAGCCTTCCGCGGGCCGCCGGAGTTGCTCCGGTGGCCCGTTTTGCCTCCCGTCTGCGCCATAGATCCTCCCGGGGGCCGATCTTCACTGCGGGATCAACGGATCGCCCCTGCCGCACGGTTCGTCGTCGTCCGCCAAATCCGCACAACAAAAAGATCGGAGGAGGGTTGTCGGGTCTTGTTCGTTAGACCCGCACCCTCCGCGTTAGTCATAAAATCATCGGGAGGGATTAAGGCAGCCACAATTTTATCCAAAAATAAAATTGTTCAAGTTTGGTTCTTTAAATAAAAAGAACTAGATCACGGGAACGAATCACCAAGAAAAAAATAAAATCCCTACCTCGATGTCGCCGTCGGACGTGAGGTCGTCCCGGAATCGCTCGTCGCGGATGGAGGGGATCGTCGCGTCGTCGCGGAAGAGACGTTCGTCACACCGCGGGAAAAACGTCGCGCCGACGATCTCCGGATCTAGAACAAACAAATTTAATTAATTAAATCCGTTGTCATTGAAATTAAAAGGGAGAATTAAACGATCCGTTTCTCACCTTAGTTGCCGAACGAGGATCGGTCGCGGAAGAAGAGGCGTCGCCGAAGAACGTCGCGGGTAGAGCTCGTCGAATTCCGGTCGCCGGCGTTCTTCGTGTTCTTCGCGAGGAGGGTGGAGGCTCAGAGAATTCGCATAACGATAGCAATCCTCCAAAATTGACAAGTTTGTCTATTTTATTAATTTTCCAACGAACGCAAACGCGTAAGTAACGACCCATTAAATTCGTTGAATTAATTCAACGTATGAAACAGCCCATTTAATTCACGAAATAAACCGCCCAATTAAATGGTCTGTTAAGAATTAAGGAAAACGCGTCGGTTGACTTTTCAGCTACTTGACGGGTTTTCGCGGGTGCGTTACTTAGCGAAAGAAACGGCGGGGCTCGTGCGGGCCCCACCTCACAAATATCCTACCAAGGGGTAGGGTATTTCCGGATAGCACCCTATCCGCTTTAACTCAGTTCAAGTGGCTTCCAAGCGGCTTAAGTGAAATAAAATAAAGTTGTCGCACAACCTTTATTTTATTTCCGACTTAAAGCCCAAAATTTTTAAAACCACGGTTGAGAAAACGCAACTCCGGAAGAGGCGTTTCTAAGCAAATACCGACGCTGCGATTTCATCGGTGCCCTCAGAATTCGATTCCGGGCACCGGTTCAAAAGATAGAAAAACCCGCTTGTCCGTTCACTGAACGTACCCGAGCAAAACTTCGGAAATTGATTCTGGGCACACCGGGCCTCGGAATCAGGTGTCGTCTGAAGCTGCGCTCTTGAAAAATTCCAAAGAAAATTAAGAAAAAAAAAATTCCTTGAAATTTGCGGGTCTTTATATAACTAATTGAACCATTATCTTCTACAATACATGTAAATGTTTATTATCCTTTTTAATTCTGGAATAAACATAATGATACCATTTAACCCTTAATTATAATAATTTTTATGAGTCTAGTAAATTTCATGAAAAAAATTCACCAACGCTTCAATATGAATGATTTCAATGTTAAAAACATTATCGATTCTTAATTCTGATTAATATTTTCTTGAAAATGTTGATAGCTATATTAATGTTATGTAATATAATGACACGATTTGTAATTTCTTTTTTAATATTGAACAATATAACATTCTACATCAATAACTATAGTTCCTGGTGAATTCGATTTATCTTTTTGAAACTGAGGGGTTTTTATTATTATAGTTCTAGTATCATATTCCTTTATATTGTTTTTTTTTGTATAATTGAAATATCGATTTTTACATCAACAATGGTTGTTGTTCATATTATAATTTAAAAATGATGATATTTTTTGGCTAAATATTTTCATCATCTCCTTTCATGGAATTATAGTCATATTTATTAGTTATTGAATATGTATGATCTAAATTTTATGATTTTTATTCTTCCACTTCTAAAATTAAATATGACTTATTTTTATCATTATTTTAGGAAATGATTTGGATGGATTTAGATGATGATTTCGATGATGACTTATCTGATTGAATTATTTCTATATTTTCCAGATAATTCACTTACTATTCATCATCTTCTTTAAGATATATTTATACATTAACAATAGTTTCAACCTCAAAATAATTGTTTTATTCTTTTTATAACAATATTTATCATTGTTTTTTGTCCATATAATTTTTCATTTATTTTTTATGAAAATATTCTTAATTATTCTTAAATACTCGAATTTATCCCATTGTTGGTGATATCGGTGCTGAATTATTTTCTAGTACTAGCTGGATGAAGAATAATTTCTAAATCTCTCTCAACAAATTTTTAAACGAATTTTTTTTAAATATAATTACAATTTAAACTCCTTATTTTTTTACTAATATTCACCATATAAAGTTTCATCAATATGATCAATTAAATATTTGGCTCCGGATGGGTCAAGTCTGATCTCTATATCCCCTAGACTATTTTAATCATTCTTATTCATTCCCGTATAAAAATATTCATCTGGTAAATTTTTCTATTACTTTTCCATCATTATAGGAGACTTCTCAACAATACCCTTATTTTCCTTATCATCCTTATCTACATTTATTAATGGATCTACCTCATATTCATCCCCACCAATGATTTAGTCATTCCACAAATATTTTCATTAAAAAAGAAAACCCATCATGTTTATATTATCATCATTAATAATTGAAATTTTATCTGTCATCAAAAAAAATTTATTGAGAACATTTAAAATAGTCATACATTCAAAAACAATTTTTTAATTTAACCAACGATCAGAAGGAACATGGATTAGAAAGAGTTTGTTATTAGTTTTCCATAGTATTAATAAATGATTTAAATTTATCAATTATTCTTATATTAAATATAAAATATACCATAATGAAATCAGATACCTTCAAATATTCTTGGTAACCTCTTCTCTGCTGAATAAATACATTAATCCATAATGCAACTGGATGATTATCTAGATCCAGATGTGAAACATTCCCAAAATTCTTATAATGGGGAAAAATAATCCTCCTATCCTGTTATTATTAAATTTATTGATATCATATGAAAACATGTGTTATGGTAAATAAGATACACTATTAGTTATGATTCCAAAAATATAAGCAATATTAATATTATAAATATTATAAATGTTTGCATAAATTGTTACATAACATTCTCTTTTCCTTCTTCTTTTAAGAAATTTTATAAAGAATAATACTCATGAACTAATTATGGATAGTAATGTATAAATAATTTTTTTTGGAATCACCATGTAAACCATCTACCAACATTGAATATAAATTATTTTCTTCCATGTGAATTCATAATTTTCATAGAATTAATTTTCAACAATTTTTTAAATAAAAAAATATATTCTTGATATATTCCGTAGTAACAATTGGAATTGAATATTATTCCAGTGAACTCCCATAAAATAATCCTATCAGACAAAACACTTATAAGGAGAATAATGTTGGGAGAAAAAACATCATTAGAAATCATGAAGGATATGGTGTCCCAACATTATATAGTAATTGGGGTGAAAATTTATATTTCATAAGAAGACAAGTGGCAGGAATCTAGAAAATATGATTTCTTGGTTTTAATTGATCCGAAGAATATTTAAAATAATTTTTTTGAAAACTATTTGTTTTAATGACTTATAAAATTGTAGAAATAATATAATTTGGAAAAAAATGAATTAAAATTTAATGTTTTTATAGAAAAATTATAAAACCAGAATTTATTAAATAAACATAATTGAATAATGAAAAATGTAAAACCATAGAAGAGTAACTTTATATGTGAAAGGATATATATCTTTTAGTAAACTATACATCTAGGCTTTTGAAATCATAAATAACTATGATATTAAAAAATTAAAACTGAATACATTATTTTTGTAATTATAATATACGAATTATATTAGGTTTTGATGAAATTTTGAGTTTGTAATTTTTAAAACAACTTTTGAGTCTGAGAACAATTTTTAGATAATGACTATGAAAAGTTTATAAAAACTACATGAATCCTAAAAAGTCATTACACTAATTTTTTTTAGAAGAATAATAAAAAATATTTATGCCACATACCATATGTACACCCCATACTTAATGGAGTAACATAATGTCAGGACATGATTAAATAAGATTCTGGAATAACCGATTACATAATGTTGATTTTTATTAATTATGTGTCATATTGTAAAACATATTAATGTAAGGTGCTTTATAAAAAATAATCAAGTTGATCTTTCATTAAGTATAGTTTTCATATTTAATCTCTATTTATTTTGTGGTATTTATGGAAATTGTGTCTTATATTTATGTACATATCACATGACTGATTTGGTGGGTCATTATTAATGAAAAAGACTTATATTATCCTAATGTATTTAATTTTTAGTAAATAAAAATACATTGTTAGTGAGTTTGTGTTTCATCAAAAACACATTAGCAAAACAACATCCATATTCCACTTCTTTGGATTCATCACTAGATTTTTATACTGAGTTATTTTTCATACAAAACCAAAAAACTATGTAATATCTAGTGAAATAAAATATAACGCCAAAAAATTATAAATTAAGAACATTGTATTTGGAAGTGTTTATAACATGCCACACCAAGAATGAAAGGGAATATAATATCCAAAGATGATATAATATATTTTATATTTTATATTAATTATATCTATAATGTAGTTTTCTGTGTAAGAAAAACAATGTTAGTGTGCACCCCAAGAAAAAACAAATTTCATTAGTGACTTGAGTTACATGGAAGATTGGGATTTATTGGGAATAAATTTATTATAAAAATATTATTATATATTATAATATTTCTATACAATTATCGGTTAAGTATGTGATTAGTTAATCTATGGAAAATAAATTTTACAATATATAAAAATAAATCATTGATTAACATAAATTAGAAGAAAATATATAAATAAATTGAATATAAAAAAATATTTTTATTTCATTTCCCCCTAATGAATTTTTTGTTAATAAATTAAATTAATGAACGAAATTAATTGAATATATATGTTATATATTCAATAGAATATTTTTTATATTTATCTTATTTACTTTATTGATATAATATTACATTAAACAAAAATTTAAATATAAAACATATATTTGTTCTAAAACACATTTTACAATGTAAAATTTCGAAATGAATTTTACTTTTTCCTTATAATAATTAATATTTGGATAGGTGTAATCATTGCTATTCTTCTATGATGTTTAATTTTGATTATGAATATTAAAAACTAATGAATTTTATTTCCAATATATTTCTTCAATTAATTTATTTTAATGGATAATTTTTATTTTAGATATACATTAAATTAAAATTAGATAATCAATCCAAATTTTAATCAAATTTATGTCATTTATGTTAATATCACATTGAAATTGGATATAAAATCATTGAAAACATCTGAACATTTTTGTATTATAAACCGACATCATCATCTCATCTACGTGATTATTCATAAATTAATTATTTTAACATCACTTAATATAATATTGAAAAATGGATTCCATATGTGTAATATAAAAATTTCTAATTTATAATATGTTAACCATAGATTTGTACCCAAAATATTATTTAATAATGTTAACAATAATGACTATTAATAAGGGAATATTTATCTTAATAACGCACTAAACCATATTATTAATATAAAAAATGACCTATAAGAAAGACCATAATACACATTCTTACATATTTAGACCATATAATTACATGTATCAAATTTGGAACATTATTGGGGCCACATGGAATGAAAAAAACGTTTTTGGAATTCCCATTCCAATAATTTACAAGAATAATACTTCTCCTCCTATATAAAAATAAACTTATACATCCAACATCCTCCAACGTCGAAAACCACATTGGAAAGAAAAAAAATAAAAAAAGATAGCATCAGAATCCCAAACCTATTCCTAGATTCCCTACCATTGTTATGACTACATCCATGGGAGCCCCTTGGTCAAATTTGAAATGTTTGACACAATGAAGACGCAACACCCTTCATCAAGATCATTTGTTTTAGTCTCATTATCTAAAACTAAAATCAATTTATTATATGAATAAAAAACACTAAATATTGTAATATTTTTTGTATTTTTTAATATAATGTAATAAAAAAACAATAGAATGGGAATCAAACTCACCATTTGTCTTCGACTAACTTCAACTTTTGAAACAATTTCAATCATTTTCTCTTCACCACATACCTTTTTTGGAAATAATGGTGGAAAAAAATTTATATCCGATATAGATGAAATTAGTTATGTATTTATTATTATATAATTTTTATATTAAACATACATTAATTTTTTCAATTTGAGGGAAAATGTAACATCATTTGTGGACAAGTGGACTACCACATCCTCAATGACATGTGATTCATTCAAGGTATATATATAACATATAATTGATATGTTTGATAACCTTGGTGAAATATTTTCTATAATTAGGATAATTTTATTATAATATACATATACAGACATTTGATTTGAATTTTATTCTTTCAAATACGTAAATTAAATTGAAGTAGCATTCATTGTATGTATTATCAACCATCTCCAAGAACTATAAAAATTATTAAATATCTACAAATATTATTGAAAATTATAAATAAATATATAATTAATATATATGTTATTTTCACCATGGTTTAGATTTTTTATATATGGAATCCATGATATAATCTCAAATTAACTTGTCCCAGCGTACATAAGAAACAAGGAAAATAAAACTACAAATAGTTTAAATAATGAAATATTAATAAAAAATGAGTAGTAATATAATATAATAAAATCATATATGATATAATAAATATTAATATCAATATTGATTAATTTTACATGATTATTAATCATTATATCAGAAGTTAATGGACCATAAAATAAAAAAAAACATTAGGAATGTATTTATTATCTCACTCTTATTTCTGTGAGAAAAATACATTTTCTAAACATAATTATTTTTTGGGGTGTATATATATATCGTATTGTATTATATATCATGAATAAATATATTATAATTATATTTAATGTTAAAATTGAAATTATTTTAATCACATGGATCAAATTTCGAAATTTAACAAATTATAATGGACATCATCTCAATCTTCTTTCTTTTGGACATAAATATTTATTATGAAAAAAATTTATAATATATGATCAAAATATATATAATTTTAAATATCAAATAATTATTAATTTAATATTATTGTTATATTTAGTTTCTAATTGAATTGTTTCGCCATATAAGATTTCAAATTAAGTGTTACCAAATGAAAATTAATTTCATAACACAATTTCTTTTCATTGGGTTATTACACATCGTTATTATCAATAATTCACAATAATTTTGTGTTTAATCACTTTTTAATATATATTTATTCCTATTATTTTTTTCGATTAATATTTAAGACACATTACATATACATTTATAGATACTAGTATGAATTTTATCGTCACGTAAATTGTTATTTTTACTATGTAATTTTTTGGGATTGTTTATAATAGAATTTAAATGAGGGGAAATTATTTGATCATTGTATAATAAATATTTTAATTTTATATTTCTATAGTTATTCATGAATATTTTGATGTAATAGTACCATTTTTCTTCAATTTGATTCTTAACGGTTTTTAGAATGATTCTTAACATAACCAAATGTTATTTATTCTTTTAGTAGGAGAACCTGTTTTCTTATAAAAACCAAATTTTCATTATAGTATACCTAAAATGAAGTATTTTTTCCTATATGATTTACTAAATAAATTTTTAACCTTTTTTCTTTTAAATTTTTTTTTAAAGGAAACGACTAGTCATTTTCTAGAATGTGAATTTTTTTACCACTTTTACCATTAAAAAGTAATATTCATTTTTTGACATTGTATGAAATGTACGATATTACCAGATTCATTTTAATTGAATATTACATTCTATGTTTACAAGGTTAAATTTTAATAATAATTAATTAAAAATTAATTTCTGATTTTTTTTTCAAATTTTTTTTCAAATTGAATAGATTATTTTACTCTTAATAATATTGAAATATATTTTTAATTTATTTCTATGCATAAATGAAAAAAACCACATTTATGTTACTCTACATGAGATATGTTTTATTGATACCATTTGTATTATTTATCTATATGATTTATGATTTATTTGGACAAGGATAGTATTTAAACACACTTCCATTATTCCATAGATAGTTGTCTTGAAATTTTGATCATCATAAAAACATTGGAAAATTAATTTCCCCATAATATCGATATTATTTATCAGGAATATGTTGATTTATTATATATATATATCAATTATATATATATATATTTTCTTATGATAGTTAATTTTATATATTAAAAAATAATAGCAAATTTAAATTATTATAAAATAATAATATTTGATAAGTCATAGTTTTTATTAATTTAATTGAGTACTCTATATGATGAATTATTTCTATAGAAAAAAACATGTTTTGGGGAGAATTTATATAGCCCATCCAGGTTTCAAAATATTGTCATAAAAAAATTTAGTTTCAAAAATTTAAAATGTTTTTAATTTTTTTTAAATCGACTTCTTAGATGTCATGTCAGAATTTGTTTTCATGTTCTTGAGAAATGACATCCAATAATTAATCAATTTTTAAATTTTGATTTATTATTTATTATCCATTTTATTTTTCACAAATAAAATGTCTGTGGAATCATTTTATTCACAATAATAAAATTAGGTGGAATGTTTTTTAATTTTCATTGATTTCCATATTGATTTTTCCTTTTCATGTTATTTTAATTTTTTTTGTTTTTATTTATTTACATTCTATATTGTTTAGGTAAATCACTATTATATTATTTGTCTTATTTCCCCTGTCTTCATATATTATCATAAAACATCAACAATTATCACATCATCATTATTTTTTAACCTATACATCAATATTACTATGAATTTCATCCCATCAATTTTTAGTTTCCATTCAACATGAATTCAAGAAGAATAATAAGAAATACAATCAATGATATTCTATAAGGAATGATGTATTATCCCCTATTGTGAAAAATTATAATTTAATTATTTAATTTATTTTAAATCGAAGACTCAGGTATTTATCTTGTTTTCCAAGATTAATAAAATACATATTCCTTATGTTTTTGAATCCTTTTAAAAATTACAATGTAATTTTTGAAGAGACCATCTTCTGGCGTCTAGGGTTGGATCACTACAGTTGGTATCAAATGATGTTTAGTAGTAACCATTGGAACCTATTTAACGAAATCATTTATTAGAAAAAAAATCCAAATTTTAAATTCTATGTATTTATATAGAGGATCGTCATATAATTATTGAAATATCGAGATTATGGGGGTATTCCTTGAAATAAATCACATATGGATATTTCAAGTGGATGTGGTTCTAGAACTGATATGGATAATTGTATCAACAATGAATTGAAGTGTTAATACTAATTCATGCATAAACTATATATATAAATGGAACTTACTATGAACCTTGTTTGACAGTCCTTGGGGATATTCTTAGAGTAATTCAAATTTTCATTACAAGATATTATGAATTGTTTTTATAGGTAATGAAAATTAATAATCTAGGTTAAACATAATATGTTTTATATTGATACTAATTTATCTTGATAGTATTAAATTGACTAAATATTTCTCACATTATAATAAATAATTATCAAACTGTGGATTTTATTTTTAGGAACATGCAATATCTAAATGATATCTCTAGTCCATGGAAGGGTCAATGTGGGAATAAATTCATGATGTATTTATGTATTGAGATTCTATTTAAACACTTAGTTAAAATTCAATTTAATTATTAACATTATTTAAAGGATGATCATCTTATTTATTTTATAAATTATATCAATATAGTTATAGAAAAGGTAATTCTGAGTTTTGGGTGAAAACCCATCATGTCTGGTAAGACAGTGGGACATGAAAGCACAATCAAATGATGATAAGGGTATAATGCCAACAACTAATATATAACATTTTTTAGTCGATATGTCATTAGTTTTAGTTGAAACTTTTGATGAATTTATATTTATAATAACCCTATAGATTTACTTTTTTGTTTTAGAAATTAATTTATTAACTATATTTGGTTTGGAGAATAGTTATAAAAACTATTTGGACATCATTATATTGTTTATGAGCCTTACGATATTTTAAATGAGTTTTTTATTGATTCTAAGAAAAAGAACAATGTTCAAATATCCATTTCTAGAAGTAATGGATGAATTGAATTTTTTTTAAAGAACCACAAATTGATGATATTTTATTTATATAAATAACTCAGGTTAATATATTTTCTCATATTATCTGGGATAAAAATAATTAAAAATAATTATGAATTTGATAAAAAACTGTTGTCTTAATAATTTTTTTATTGAACTTTTAATACCCCACACTTCCACGGTACGCTTCTCATTGAATTGTACAATAGCATGTGTTGTACGCAATGTCGAGTTCTAACACACCACAACCAATCAAACTAATGGTTATGAATTGTAATACCCACTTTTTGAAATTTTATAAATTTTTTATTTCAAAATGGACTTTGTTTTTGGATTCGTAATATCTAAATTAGCTTAGGGTGTCTTTTTGATATTTATCTAAAAACAATCAATTATTTATGAATAGTTAAAAACACTGAGTTATAGTTTAAATCCGAATTTTTATTTTAATAACTCGTTATTTAATTAAATTTATTTTAGTTCAAAATAGATACATAATACCTATATATGTTCACTATAATTCATTGGAATCATTTTATAATAATTATAGATATATAATAATTTTATTGAACTTTTCACCGTCTTTTACCCACCTCCAAAGAGAATTTGAAAATTCAATAAAACATAATTTTACCTCATTTTTGAGTGGAATTAAAAAAATAATAGAGACACAATTGATATTAGTAAGTAAAATGTGGTTCAATAAGATGAAAATAATATTTGGTGAATTGTAACTTTTTACTTTTATTTACCACAGTTAAAAGTAAATAGTGTATTTAAGGGTAAAAATGATATTATAATTACCCTAACACAGGTACTAATTCTTTTGGATAAGTGTAATTCGACCAATAAATACATTAGGAATAAAATATGATCCTCAAGTCCACTTGGATTAGATTAGGACATTTATGATTATCTAATTCAAAGAGTTAAAATGTTATATTCAATGTTTAATAACTAAAACATTTATAATATAGGGTTAAACATAAGATAAATTTGACTATTAATATTAATTAGAAATATAAAAATATTTCCTATGTAATGGAATTTTATTTATATTTTGTAGACATTAAATAATTTAATTTATTTATGACACAATGATGATGTAGTAATTACCTAATAAATTAAATATTAGTATAATTTATACTATAAATATCCAAATAAATTTAATTTTACACTTTTAATGAATTAAAATAATTTTATATGTTAATATGACATTTTAGGGTTGGCTAGTTTAATTTTTTAGAAGTAATTATGCAGTTATGATTTCTGAAAAAAAGTACCATGTTGTGTCAAATTTGATATAATAGGGTTTAAAAAATATTATATTATTAATTGATATTATATTCCTAAAAATATAAGGATATTCCAAAGAATTATATAATGATAGGTGTATCATTATTGAACTAGTTGGGGTTATCGTAGAAGTATATAGTATGTCTATTAACCGTATAACATAAAAACACATAGAGGGATGATAAATGTCAAAATATTTAACTAATAGTCAAATTTAAAGGATAATGTTAATATATTGACCTAAACCTATTTAAAAACTATTATATGAGTGGTTTTAGATCCATCCCCACCTTATCCTTTAAATAATCCATTTTTGAGCCATTAGAAACCGAAAATGATTTTATTATAAAATAATATTTCTAGCTTTTCCAAAGGTTCCCCTATCCCCTCTTATAAATGGGCACTCCCCCTTTTCTCTAATTCAAACCATCAATGCCTTTTGGCTAAGCCAAACCATACCTTAATACCCTCTTAACTAATATCCCTTCATCCTATAGGCCTTACTTTAGTCATAATGAAATCCTAATGAGCCCTTTTGATCAAATCAGAAAAGAAGATCCCAAAGGAGAGGTAAATTTTTCATCCCCTCTTTTAAGTTCATTTCTTCTTCCACATCCTATTGCTTTCATGATTCCATTCTATAATAATTACTCTAGTATCTTATATAAATTGAGATTTTATTATAAATATTATGCAACCATATTCATTATTCTGTTGATACTTTGAATGACATTTCACCATACGTGAGTACGCACGGCTTACCGTCTTCACGTCGTGGTGTAATTGTTATTTAATACATTATTATTTGGATGGTTATAATAATGATGTGAAATTGATGTTAATAATAAATATAACATGATAATTATTCTTTATATATTATATACCATCAAATTATATATTACATTAATATCAAAATAATGATATTGTTGCTCATGCATACGTATAGAATACCGTCTCCACGAACATGATGAGATTCATTCCTCATCGTATCTATTCAAGACTACTTTTCATTTGATGATTAAAAATAATATTTAAAGACGCTATATAATTCTATATATGAATATGATACATCCCATCCATAACAAATATGACTCACATAAAAAAAATATAAAGGTAAATGAATCTGTTAACCCCCGAAACGACGATAATACTAAGATATTGTTAACAAAGCATTGTTAAAAGGTCACAAATGATATCATATTAATGTATATGATTCTTGTATAATTTAATGAAAATTATTTTAAAATTATAATCGAGATTAACCTACCATAGAACAAGTAAATGTACAAGTTAAAGGTTAATTCTGCAATTTCTTCATTATCTGAGGTTCTTAATACGTAATTATCTAATAATACATCCTTATCATCCATATCCATGGTTCTTAAAAATTTATATCAAATAATTTTTCCTATTTAATATAATATAGAATAATGTCATGTATAACCTTTTTTTGACTTTTATAAGATTTTTATAATGGAATATTTCCGTGATTTTCCAAACAAGTTTCTTTAAACCTATTTGACAAAATTAAGGTCAGAATGGATTTTTTAACCTATACGGTGGTTGCGGCTATTTTCCACCATTATAACATCATTAAAGCATCCCATACAAGATTATAAGAATATTTCAAAAAATAAATGTATTTTTGTAGAAATATATTAATTTTAAGTTATTTAAAAATTTAAAGGGATATTTCTCTATAAAGGTTTTGATTTAATCTATGTCAACATCCTTTTATGGATTTTAAGTTTATTTGAAATTGAATAATTTTGATAGAAAACATCAATATTGTATTGAAGGTTTTGTTATATTTTTTATTCGGGATGTATTTTTTATATACTGTTAATGATTTATGGATAATGTATTGACATCTCTCGTGAATGATTTAATATGAATGATTATGTTACATTTAATCTTTTTCAGATGAGGAATGCATTGGACTTAGTATGTGATGGGTGGAGCCTGCTATAGCTCCTTGATGAATCGGTAGGTCTCTTGAGACAATCTAGATTCTTGGAACAAGGCCCTAAAAAAACATTATTTTTAGTCATGGCACAAGGCCTTGACTATGTGGTTATGAATGTTTTGTATTTTTCATTCCATCATTATAAATGTGGCAATTTATATTGCACGTGATTATTCAACTAGTAGAATTTCCATGTGAATAATTAAATGGAATTTATTTTATTTTTATCGTTTCCATATTACATTGAAGTTCTAGTTTAAAAATATTCTGTTTTATTTTTATACATTAACATAAATGTTTGTGCTTATTTATGAAAGATTTTGCTATCTTGTTATCCTTATTGAGCATCTGAGCTAACCCATTTCTAGGTTTTATTTTTCCCAATATGAGAAAAATTATATTATGAATGACCTGTAGGGATATTATATGGGGACTAAGTTTTGTCTATGGAAGCAATGTTGTTGTACTTTTCCATTTTATGATGTAATTTAAACCTTGTGAATGTAACTAGTACATCCAAGGATACAAAACTAATTGGGATTTCGAGACTTGATCTTTTGTGATCAGGCCAATGATATGTAATAATGCACCGTCATTGGGTAACTAGGTTTGGGGAGTTACATATGGTATTAGAGAAATGTTAATACAATCCTTGGAATGTATATTTCGATAAACACTAATTTGAGCACATATCCCAAAGATAGAATTTGAGGATTAGTATAGTATAAATTACTAGAATATTGGTATTTCAGAGATTTTGTGAATTTTCCAAGAAATATATCCATGTCTAGATACGAGCAGGTAGAGGAGGCTCTGGAACAGATGTAACAAGGGCTAAAACACGAAAACACCACTTTGATATAGACTCGAACGAGAACAGCTGCATGTTAATGGGACATGCCACATTCTTCATTATGATACTCCCAGGGGATATGTTTAGGATAATTGTAATTTTATCTACAATCAATTATGAAGGGTTTATGAGGATATACATCCACAATGAAAACATTTTTTATGATTATGGATTATATCCACAATCTATTCAATTTATGTTAAGTATTTTACAAGTTTCTAATTATGTATTTCTATTCATAAACTAATCTAGTTTATTCAATTTTTTAGAAATTGCGCCAAATGGAATCAATTGTAACTGTATAAATTTATACACTCCATGTAGAGATTTATTTCTGAAATAAGATAATTATAGTGGAGATAGGGATACAACCACTGATGATCAGATAATCATCTTACTAGGACAACTAACTCAGGTTATGAATAATAACATTACCCATATAAAGCACCATGATACACAGCGTGGAGGATAAATTTTAGATCACATCATAAGGCAACAACCACCTGCATTAATTGGGCATACAAATCCATTAGTAGTTATGAAATGGATAAAATCCTTTGAAAAAATATCTCATTCCTTAGGGATTAGGGAAAGGGAAAAAGATGACATGAAAGTTTATCGCCTCACTGGAGATGTTGATCAATGGTGGTCATTGATTCAAAACACAAAGGAAGATGATGAACTATCATATATGGAATGGATGGATTTGAAATAAATTTTCATAGAAAAATACATTCCTCATGACCATCGAATGGATATGGAAAGGAAATTTCGAAGTTTTAGGAAAAAGGAGGATGAGAATGTCTCAAAGTATGTGGATAACATTACATGGTTAGCGTGGCATGTTGCAGATTATATACGTTACCCATGAATTAAGATTCATCATTTCAGTGATGGGTTAAAACCATTTCTCCATCAAGCATTAGTCTCACAATCCTTCTCATCGTATGAAGATATGGGCTCATGTGTTATTAAGAGAGAAAAACAATTCTCTAAGTCTTATGACTTTAATGAAAAGAAAGAGAAGAAGAGATATGCTAAACACTATAGAATTGGAATTAAGGGGAATAAGGGAAAAGTGGAATATACATCCTACATCAAATGTGAGAAGAAACACCCTAGTACTTGCCTGAAGGGAATGGTATTCTTCTATAAGTGTGGTGAAAAAGGAAACAAAGTTCGTGATTGTAAGGGGATGAAAAATGCTATCGATTTTAAATGCTACAATTATAGAAAAGGGTCATTATGTGAAGAAATTTCCTCAGAATTAGGGGAAGTTACCTCAGAAAAGACCAAGGGATCAGGGACAAACTTATGATATCACTACTGCTGGGGTTTAAGCTCTGAAAGATGTGGTGGCATGTAATTTAATGGTTTCCTCAAGTTTAGAAAATTTGTTATTTGATTCTGGAACATCACATTGCTTCATTTCTTTCCTATTTTCTATAAAAATTAGATATTTCAAATTTTATTTAAGAATTGATTTGTTAGTAAAAACACAAATGGAATGTATAATTGCAACATAGATTTGTGAATCAGTCCCCATTAGGGAATATAAATGTTCTTTATCTGCTGATCTCATCGCCATACCAATGATTTAATTTGATATAATCCTTGGTATGGATTGTCTTTTAGACCATGATCTAAAAATTTATTGTAAGAAAAAGGATGTTCCTAATTTTTATGATGATCATAATGAACACATTATCTTTAGAGCATAATCATCACCACAAAATTATTATATATATCAACCCCCGGTATCTCAAATAAATTCAATTATTTAGGAGGAAGTGAATAAAATATTCGTGGGTGGGGAAAATAATGTTGAAAATATAGTATGAACCTATTGTGAAAGAATATGTTGATGTGTTTCCAAAATATTTACCTTTACATCATCTAGAATGATAAATTGAGTTTTCCATTGATTTAATTCATGGATCAAGGCCCATATCGAAGACCCCTTATATAAATCCCACTGTGAAATTAGTGGATCTAATAAAACAACTAGAGGAATTGAGTAATAAGGGATTTATTATCCCTATCTTTTCTCCATGGGGAGCCCTTGTCCTTTTTATTAAGAATAAATATTTATCGATGAGGTTGTGCACTGACTACATGGAGATCAATTCTATAAGAATAAAGAACACGTATCCCGTACCCCGCATTGATGATTTATTTGAAAAACTTCCTAGAGCTCAATAATTTTCAATGGTTAACCTTCGATATGGATACTATCAGTTGGTTGTGAAGATGGAAGTCATTTTGAAGACATCATTTCGATCCTGTTACGAGCATTAAAAGTTTATTTTAATGCCTTTTGGATTGACTAATGCTCCCTATGTCTACATGGATCAAATGAATAGAGTTTAAAGGAATATCTAGATGAATAAATAGTGGTATATATTGATGATATCTTAGTATACCCGAAATCCTATGAAGATCCTGAAAATCACTTGTGAATTATCTTGAAGACTCTTAAAAGACATGAATTATATGTGATGTTTAGGAAGTGTGAATTTTGGCATTACGAGATTTCATTTCATGGACATGCTGTCTCTAAGGATAGAATCCATGTTGTTCCTTCAAAGACCGAAGCAATCAATGAATGGCCAGCACTGACCAGTATAACTAAGGTATGATGTTTTATCGGTTTAGTAGGTTATTATATGCATTTAATCCAGAATTTTTCTATATTGGCTAACCCATTAACCATGATCACACGTAATGGGGTGAAATTTGTTTGTACAAAATAATGTGAATAATTTATTGAATAATTTAATAGAAGATTAGTCAATTCTTTATATTGACTCTACCATCGGTGAATGATGGGATTTTTATTTACAGTGATGCATCGAAGAAATAACATGGTTGTGTCATTATGTATAATGATAGAGTTATTGCCTATGCATCATGACAACTGAAAATTCACAATAAAAACTATCCCACTCTTGATCTTCAATTATTAGTTGTAATCTTTGATTTGATGATTTGGAGACAGTATCTCTATGGAGAAAATTGTTATATTTATACTGATCACATGAGTTTAAAGTATATTTTCTCTTATAAATAACTCAACATGAGGCAAATGTGATGGATTGAACTACTCATGGATTATGATTGCACAATACACTACAACCCATGGAAGGAAAATGAGGTGAAAGATGATTTGAGCAGAAAATATCATGGAGTTTTGAACAAGATGTGTGTTGAAAAGAATCATATATACATGGATATAGTAATTATGGATATGGGAATAACCATGGAAGGTGAACCATCAATGACTTTTAAAATGGTTGTCAAACCATCCTTACTAGAAAAGATAAAAAAATTCAGGGTGATGATGAGGAGTTTCAAAAGAAGATTAAAGCTGTGAATGATGGGAGATTGAGAGACTTTGTGTATGAAGATGGAATTTTGAAATTTGGGAAGATACTTTGTGTTCCCAATACACCTGATCTAAAAAGTGAATTTTTTGGATGATTATCATAGTTCTAATTTCGCTTTAAACCCTAGTAGCACTAAGATGTATAGAGATTTGATGTAACATTTTTGGTGGGACAACATGAAGAGGGATATTTATGATTTTATGTGAAGATGTATGGTTTGTCAACAAGTGAATATTGGAAGGAAACAACCTGGAGATTTCATGAAACCTCTTCCCATACTGAAGTGGAAATGAGATAATATTACAATGGAATTTGACATGGGACTACCAACGACTCCTAGAAAGAACAATCAAACATGGGTCATTGTGGATTGTCTTACGATGTCAGCACATTTTCATGCTATAAGAGAAGATTTACCACTTGAAAGATCAACTAGAATATATATTAATGAAATTATAAGACTTCATGGTGTACCAATAACAATTGTTTCTGATCGTGATCCACGTTTTACATCAAGAATCGGGAAAAGTCTTTAGAAATGCTTGGATATTGAACTTCATTTGAGCACTTCCTACCACCCTCAAACTGATGGAAAATCAAAACGAACTATTCACAACATAGAAGACATGTTGATATCAAAATCACTTGACTTTCAAGGTATAAAGAATCAATATTTACCTTTTGTAGCGTTTTAATATAACAATAGCTTATAATAGAGTATTCATATGGCACCATATGAAGTGTTATATGGAAAGAGATTTCACACACCAACATGTTGTGATGATGTTGGTGAAATAAAACTCGTAGGTGCATATCTTGTGGATGAAACAATGGAAATGGTGAAGGAAATCCAAAACCACATCAAAGAAGATAAAAGTAGGAAGAATAGCTATGATGATAACCTAATAAAGGATTCAGAATTTCTAGTAGGAGACCATGTTTTTTTGAATGTACATCTATGTAATGGAGTTATAAGTTTTTGTATGAAGGGTAAATTGAGTCCTAGGTATATTGGACATTTCAAAATTTTAGAACGAATTGGGGCTGTAGCTTACTGGTTGGCAATGATGTCATGTCTTTCAAAAGTCCACGATGTGTTCCACGTATCACTATTGAAAAAATACAATCCTGAACCAAAGCATGTACTCACCTATGAAGAATTAGAACTATAACTTGATCTGTCTTATCACGAAGAGCCTATCATGGTTCTCGATACAAGAGAACAGGTGTTGAGAAACCGGACGACTCGTCTGGTAAAAGTTCTATGGAGAAATATACGATGGAAGAGGCAGCATTGGAACCCAAGGAACTTGGGATGATGAAACACACGAGTCATTTTATGCAGTACTATTCTAGAGATTTCGAATATGAAATTATTTGATGGAGAGGATAATGTACCGCCCCATGAATAAACGATACACTTATCTTTGAATAATACAATAGCGTGTGCTATACGAATCTTCGATTTCTAACACACTAAAACTAATCAAACTAGCCATTATTAATAGTAATACCAACGTTTTGAAATATTATAAATTTTATCTCTCAAAATGCACTTCATTTTTGGATTAGAAATAATAAAATTATATTAAGGTGAATATTTGGTATTTTTTTAAAAACATTCAATTATTAATGAATAATGAAAAACACTAAGTTATAGTTTAAAACCAATTTTTTAATTAAATAATTATTTATTTTATTTAAAATTATTTTAGGTCAATATAGATACACAATACCAAAAGAAGTTCAATGTAATTCACTAGAGTCATTTTAATGTAATTTTATGTATATAAAAATTTTATTTAAATTTTCACTGTGTTCTACCCACCTCCATGGAGAATTTGAAAATTCACATAAAACATAATTTTACGATTTTAGTAAGTGTAATTTCAAAACTATTAGGGACACAGTTGATATTATTATGTAAAATTTGGTTCTATAATATGAAAATAATTTTTGGTAAATTGTAAATTTTTTACTTTTATTTACCACGGTTAAAATTAAATAGGGTATTTAAGGGTAAAAATGATATTATTATTACCCTAAAACATGTAATAATTCTATTGGATAATTTTAGTTCGACAAAAAACAACCTTAGGAATAAAATATGACCCTTTAGGTCCACTTGGATTAGATTATGACATTTATTATTATTTAATTCAATGAAGAGTTAAAAGTGTTAAATATAATGTTTAATAATTTAACAATTTTTCATATAGTCATACATATAAGATAAATATGATTATAAATATTCATTATAACTAAAAAAAGATTTCCAAAATAATTATATTTTATTTATATATTTTATAAATTAAATAATTCAATTTATTTATGTCACAATGATGATGTAGTAATTACAAGATTAATAAAATATTAAAATAACTCATACTATAAATATCCAAATAAATTGAATTTTAAACTTTTTAGGAATTAAACTAAATTTCTAGCTTAATATGACATATTATGGTTGGTTATATGATTTTTTTAGAAGTTATAATGCCGTTATGAATTTATCAAAAACAAAATACCAAATAGTCTAAAAATTGACATAAAAGAGTTTTTAAAACAAATACCATATTATTAATTGATATTTTATTCCTTAAAATCTATAGTTAGTAAAAAAGACTTATATAATTATAGTTGAATCATTATTGAACCACATAGGGTTCTCCAAGAAGTATATATTAATTTTATTAACTATATATTATAAAAAAACAAAGTGACATAGTAAACGTCAACTATTTAACTTGGAGTTAAAGCTAAAATATAAAGTTAATATTGTGACCCACAACTATGTAAAAACTATTGGATGAGTGTTTTTGCACCCATACCCACATCATAATTTAAATAATCCAGTTTTGAGCCATTAGAAACCAAAAAATATTTTATTATAAAATAATATTTCTAGCTTTTTCTAGAGTGCCCCCACCCCTCTTATAAAAGGGCACTCCCTCTTCAATTTAATTAACACCATCAAAGTCTCATTGGTTGGACATCACAAATCCTAATACCCTATAAACTGCCCTATATTCATCTTAGATGCATTCCATTAGGATGAATTCCAACCTATAGAGACCTTCTGTACAAATCAAAAGGAAGAACCTAGAGAAGAGGTAAATATTTCATCATCTCTGTTAAGTTCCTTTCTTCTTCCACTTCTTATTTAATTATTGTTTATAATATAAAATAATAACTTCATTATCTTCTATTTTCACGACCCGTCCTCGGGGCCCGTGCCGTGACTACCCCAAGCCCGCCTTCCATAGGCCAGGGGCTGGCGACTAGCCCCAAAGTCGTAAAATCCCGATAACTGGGAAGGCATTGCCTTTATAAAAGAAAACAAGCACCATAGAGTACAAGCGGAAGAAGTAAACACTAAGTAAAAACTGAGTACAACAGTAAGTGAGGAAAGTAAAAAGGGGCCGGAAATACAAGCCCAACTGTAAAGTACAACTCGAAAGGGAAACCAGCAACTGAAAAGTAAAGCTGCTACGCCAAGATGTCCACTGGAAATCCCACCTGAAGGGTGGGTACAGATAGCTCCTCTGCTCCTCAGGTCCCACCATCCGCTCCGAGTATGTATTGCCCAGTGGTCCACCTCCGGGTACCGCCTCGTCGTCACGTCCACCTCTGGGTACCGCCTCGTTGTGAGGTCCTCCTCCGGGTACCATCTCTTCATATAGTCCACCTCCAGGTACTGTCCAGTCCTCGAACACTCGGCTTCTATCAGCACTGCCCGTCGTCTACAACCAACACAATGAGGTGCGGGCATAGCCCGTGCAGGGGTGAGTATAACGATACTCAGTAGGGACCCAGAGACCCTCAAGGTCTCACTAAACCAACAAGGATAACCACAAAGACGATCTCAATAGATAACCTCTACTTAGATATATGCCCATACATATACCTAAGTTATCAAGTAACCCATCTCAATCATGAGGAAACACAAGGATTGTAAAATCAACGGATAACCACTACCCGGGTATATGCCCATACATATACCTAAGTTAGCAAGTGACCCATCTCAATCATGAGGTAAACACAATGTCAAGAGTCTCAGCTCAAACCAGGATTTTCATTATCGAAACTGTAACTGCTGAAGAGCTCCGTCTCTGGAGTGTACAGTGGTCCTGTCACGACTCTGAGGTACTTCTCACTAACCTAAGACTACTGAAGAACTCCACCCATCGAGTACTGCGGGCCATCTGCTACAACCAAGCGCTCCCATGTGCCGCTACAACCAAGCGCACCTCTGTGGTGGGTCTGCCGCTACAACCAAGCGCTCCCATGTGCCGCTACAACCAAGCGCACCTCTGTCGTGGGTCTGCCGCTACAACCAAGCGCTCCCATGTGCCGCTACAACCAAGCACACCTCTGTCGTGGGTATGCCGCTACAACCAAGCGCTCCCATGTGCCACTACAACCAAGCGCAACTCTGTCGTGGGTCTGCCGCTACAACCAAGCGCTCCCATGTGCCGCTACAACCAAGCGCACCTCTGTCGTGGTATGCCGCTACAATCAAGCACTCCCATGTGCCGCTACAACCAAGCGCAACTCTGTCGTGGGTCTGCCGCTACAACCAAGCGCTCCCATGTGCCACTACAACCAAGCGCACCTCTGTCGTGGGTATGCCGCTACAACCAAGCGCTCCCATGTGCCGCTACAACCAAGCGCACCTCTGTAACTCACCGAGTCGTTCGATCAGCAGTCGTCGGGTCTCAGCCAGCTACACGGTCTCCGTACTCCGCACGCTCGTTACTAGGAGTGTCCGCTCCACGAGCTACAGGTAGATACTCCAAGTATCTCAATGTCCCATGAAGAAGTATCTCAAAGGACCGCCACGTCATAGGGGTCTCAACGCAATAGACGGCGCGTCAATCGGACGACCGGTCTGTGAGTTATTAGCCTTTTCGTCCCAGGGGCCCGGTTGGTTTCGTGAGCAAACCAAACCCGGCCGTATCTCAAATGTACCCCGAAGTCTCATAGGGAAAACTCATAGGGACCGTTTCTCAATGCGATCACCAACACCGCTGACGGTTCGTCAAACGGACGTTCTGTCAGAAAGATATCAGCTTTTCCGTTCCAGGGGCCCGGTTGGATTTCGGTGCGATCCATCCCGGCCACTATCCATCTACATCCAAAACTCGGGCAGAGGATGCCAAAAGTTCCGTATCGTCAACAGGAACTCAACGCAACAGACAGTGCGTCAATCGGACGCCCGGTCTGAGAGTTATTGGCTTTTTCGTCTCACACTCACCTTGGGAAACTTCCCAGGAGGTCACCCATCCTGATCACTACTCTAGGCCAAGCATGCTTAACTATAGAGTTTTAACCACGTAGGCTCTCGAAAAGGAAGCTGAATCTTGAGTACAGTATACCGAAACGACCGTCTCGATCCAAGGATCGTGTTGCCGCTGACGACGAGTTGTTTGGAGGCTCGTAGCCCAAGATACGGTCATTTGACCAAACCTCTCGGTAACGGGGGTTTCGGGCCCGGGCCGTCCCGGCCCGAGACCCCCAGGATGGCCCGAACCGGGTCGACCCACCCCGGACGGGGTTGACCCGGCCCGGCCCGGCGTGGCCCGGCGCGGCGAACCGGCCAGGCACGCCGATTCGGCGCAAGGCAGCGTGCTGGGCGCGCTGCCAGCTTGGCCGAAGGCCGACCTTGCTGGAAACGGGGGGCCGCCTGCCACCCCTTTGTGAAACCGGCCCCCCTCATAATGGGGGGCCAAATAACTGCCCGGGGGAATTATATTCCCCCGGTTTCCACCAACCCGGTCGGCCCGACCTGGCCGGCCGGCTTCTTGTCAACAGGACCGGCAAGGGCCGGTCCTCTTCCGTCTTCCGGCACCGGCGGCCCAGCAGGCCGCCGGTCATCACGATCCGCCGCGGCCCGGAACCGGCCGCGGCCTTCGTCATCCGGCGCGGTGCGACGGCACCGCGCCCCTCCGCCGCGGCCCCGCTCTGGCCGCGGCGTCTTCGGTTTCCTTCGACGCGGCACGACGACGTCACGTTCAGGATAATTCTTTCCACGGCGCGGCGCGACGGCGCCACGCAATAATTTCCGTGTGATCCCCGCGTGGTGCGACGACACCACGCTATCTCGTTTCACCCGCAAGAAACATTCAAGAACAAAGGAGCGGGGTTCGGCCGTGTTTGTGCGGTCCGGTCCCCCTCTCGTTAGACGATAACACTTAAACGTTCCTCCTCAAGTTTGTCATGCTAGAACCAAGAACGGAAAATAATTAAATAAAGCAGCAACAAACCCCTACCTCGTTTTTCATTATGTGTTGACGAAGTCACGGAAAGGCGGCGGCGATTCGTCGACATTGGAAAAGAGAAGCCGTTGACGGCGTCGGCGTTCTTCGTGAAAGGTGTTCCCTTCTTTATTACGGAAGGAGTGGGAAGGAGGCATCCAAGAAGGGATCGAAGTTGGAAACTTCACGTTCTTCTTTGGAAAAGGCATTCTTCGTCGAGAAGACGTTGTTCCATGTTTGGAGATGTCCTTCATGTTCTTCGTCGAGGGTGGAATTCTCTTCAATCCTTCCATGACTCTATCACAAAGATTTAGCCAACCCCAAACAATAAAACAACACACCTTATTATAGTGTTAGCTTAATGAATTCAAAATTATTCAAATTCATTAAGTTACATCCTTCATTAATGGGTGGAGAGGCTCCAAAATTAATGAAGGTGGAAGTGAAGAGTCACATTTAATTGGGGGGGGGGTTCAAGGTAGTTAAGGAGTTTAAGGAGTTAGGAATTTGAGGGGTTTTGTCACATTAAGTGCAAGGGAGTTTAAGGGGGGTAGAAGAGAGTTAAGGGGAAGGTGAAGGGTTGGGGATCGTGTGGGCCCCACCTCACCTTAATCCTCACTTGGTTAGTTAGGAACTTGTGATTCCACCCCAACTTAAACACTTAGGATATAACCACTTAAGAAGATAAATAAAATTTGTAACACAAATTTTATTTATCTTTACACTGAAATCACAACCTTATTAAACAACTGCTCCCAAGAAAACGCAACTCCAGGAAAGGCATTCCTAAGAAAAAACCGGCGCTACGGTTCCATCGGTGCCCTCGGAATTTGATTCCGGGCACCGGTTCAAAAGTTAGAAATTCCTGCTCGTTCGTTCACTGAACGTACCCGAGCCAAACTTCGGAATTTGATTCTGGGCACACCGAGCCTCGGAATCAGGCGCTGTCAGAAACTGTGTTCTTGTAAAATTCCAAAGAAAATTAAGAAAAAAAATTTCCTTGAAATTTCCGGGTCTTTACATTACTCCCACCTCAGGGATTTACGTCCCCGTAAAGCTTCATCACAAACTAGGGTCACAAAAGCGGTACAGAGCACGCATCTGAGCCTTCCGCTCCCATGTGCTCACCTAGGGGTTCCCGTACTGTCAAAGGAAGTGCACCCAAGGAATCGATCATCCTTATAGGATCTGCTCCTGTCTATCCTTGATCCCCACTGGAACCTTCGTGCATGTCGCTCTATCATCGACGTCCAACTCCCTGAGGTCGATGATGTGTGAAGGATCAAGCACATATCTCCTCAATTGAGTTACGTGAAAGTCATCGTGCACCTGGTGCAACTGAGGTGGATGGGTCAAGCGATAAACCACCTCTCATACCCTGCTGGGGACCTAGAAAGGTCTATTGAACCTCGGAGATCTCTTGCCGCCTCGGCTACATCTCCGTAAACCTCGTCGAGGTGAGACCTGTATAACAACGTGGTCACCATCCTCGAACTCTAAAGGTCTCCCTTTTTAGGTTAGAACTGAAACTCAAAACTCCTGCTTCCACGAGGTTAAGGTTGGCCGACCAAAGAATGATCGGCTACACCCTCCCATGCATGAGTTTATCTTGTGATGCCCAGGGTATCCTTTTCACCGACCAAGGAAAACCCATCCCAACGTTTGCCTAATACCGTCAATTTGAGTATGAATAGTGATTGCCAAATACATACTCAAACTAACGTCGTAAGGCCTCGACGCTGCCACCAAGAGGTCCTAACCGAGACTCTCGCCTCAAGGGTCAGATCACACCGTCGGCGTAAGTGTGACTATCGAGTCTCCTCCCAAAGGTATCTCCAGACGTGAGGGTCAAGTCAACAGCTTAACCGGAATCTCTAGGTCTGGGACAAGATTCATGGAAGGAAGGGATGATTCGTTTCGATGCCTGTGGCTACGGTAGCTAGTAGAAGATAAATTCCGCACTTCGAATCATCCTTAGAGCCCCTTTTTGGTCGCACTCCATGACCGCAAGCAGCTACCCTCTTTCCCTGCTCTCCAACTCCCTGAGTCTAGTGGGGACTACAAAGGTGGGTGATGGTAACATGTTGAGATGTACACCACCACGAGCTGCTCTCCAAGCTCTGCCTCCATGTCTACTGCTCTGCAGATTCATCTCTCCTTAACATTTCCTCTTCTTGAAACATTTTACATGCCCAAGTCTCTGAGACTGGTGTCAGTTTCCTGCTTTCCAAACTTCTAACATTCTCTGGCTGTATTCGATTAGCAAATAATTCTCAACCACAAAGGTTCCTTCTAGCACTCTAGCCTAAGTAGAAATGCATAGAGAAAATGTGCTGTCTCGGAAGCCCTTAAACATACCATGATCAGAGGTCCGACCTCTATTGCACTGATCGAAACGCTTCTATCGAGTACCCGATATGTTCGGTACGCCTCGATGAATTCTCAGCTATCAACACGTCGTCCCGCCGAAACTGTAAAAGTTCAAGAAAATTTTCAGCCACCTCCTCAAGCCAGTCCTCAGCCGCCTATGAGTCAGGTTCACCTCAGAACATGAGGGTATCTGAAGCTAGAACACATGTAAGGCAGTAAACTTACATGTGTCACCTACCGGTACCGCCGGTTGTAACTGCTGACCAACAGGTAGTGATGTATAGCTGACACACTACCCAAAGGCACTATCTCAGGCATCGGTTCACGTACCGAAGCCTCATCAGTATGCGGACCATCCTCATGGTCATTCACGGGAAAACACTAGTGGCCAAGTCCACCATCCACTCTACTGATGTCTCAGCTAGGTGGAAAACTCTATCAATCGCCTCCATCCACTGCTCTGCTGTCTGGAAATCTGCCTCGCCTCGTAACTTCTGAGGCCTCTACTGCTGGAACTCGTGCAACGCGCTCCGCCAGCGTGCACAGTTTGCTAGTATAGTAGTTGGCATCTGCTGCCCAATAGGTGGTGATGTACTGGTACACCACCCGAGGGTGCCAACATAGTAAAAAGGGCCCTGCACCAGAGCCTCGTCGCTCGGTGAGCCGTCATTGAGTACTCTCTCTGAACTCCAACTGACTGTCTGCGTGGAGACATCCTGAACAGATGTGACATGGTCAATGTCTTATACCTGGTGAGCTGACCTGGTTTGTGCTGACTTTAAAACTTTGGAAACACACACGCAATCAGTGTTTTTGTGTACAAAGTCGGAAATCAGTAGTCAGGGTCCTGGTGTACGGATACGTCGGCCGCCGCACCAACACTGGACTCCCTGAACTGAAAACCACACTCGGTACCCTTAACACTATTACTTCACAGAAAGAAACATCAGAGTTATAAGTTCTACGGTAGAACCGAACTACTCTGATACCAATTTGTCACAACCCGTCCTCGGGGCCCGTGCCGTGACTACCCCAAGCCCGCCTTCAATAGGCCAGGGGCTGGCGACTAGCACCAAAGGCGTAAAATCCCGATAACTGGGAAGGCATTGCCTTTATAAAAGAAAACAATCACCATAGAGTACAAGAGGAAGAAGTAAACACTAAGTAAAAACTGAGTACAACAGTAAGTGCGGAAAGTAAAAAGGGGCCGGAAATACAAGCCCAACTATAAAGTACAACTCGAAAGGGAAAACAACAACTGAAAAGTAATGCTGCTACGTCGAGCTGTCCACTGGAAATCCCACCTGAAGGGTGGGTACAGATAGCTCCTCTGCTCCTCAGGTCCCACCGTCTGCTCCGAGTATGTCTCGCCCAGTGGCCCACCTCAGGGTACCGCCTCGTCGTCACGTACACCTCTGGGTACCGCCTCGTCGTGAGGTCCTCCTCCGGGTACCATCTCTTCGTATAGTCCACCTCCAGGTACTGTCCAGTCCTCGAACACTCGGCTTCTGTCAGCACTTCCCGTCGTCTGCAACCAACACAACGAGGTGCGGGCATAGCCCGTGCAGGGGTGAGTATAACGATACTCAGTAGGGACCCCGAGACCCTCAAGGTCTCACTAAACCAACAAGGATAACCACAAAGAAGATCTCAATAGATAACCTCTACTTATATATATGCCTATCCATATACCTAAGTTAGCAAGTAACCCATCTCAATCATGAGGAAACACAAGGATTGTGAAATCAACGGATAACCACTACCCGGGTATATGCCCATACATATACCTAAGTTAGCAAGTGACCCATCTCAATCATGAGGTAAACACAAGGTCAAGAGTCTTAGCTCAAACCAGGATTTTCATTATCGAAACCGTAACTGCTGAAGAGCTCCGTCTCTGGATTGTACAGTGGTCCTGTCACGACTCTGAGGTACTTTTCACTAACCTAAGACTACTGAAGAACTCCACCCATCGAGTACTGCGGGCCAGCTGCTACATCCAAGCGCTCCCATGTGCCGCTACAAAAAAGCGCACCTCTATCGTGGGTCTACCGCTACAACCAAGTGCTCCGATGTGCCGCTACAACCAAGCGCACCTCTGTCATGGGTCTGCCGCTACAACCAATCGCTCACATGTGCCGCTACAACCAAGCGCACCTCTGTCGTGGGTATGCCGCTACAACCAAGCGCTCCCATGTGCTGCTACAACTAAGCGCAACTTTGTCGTGGGTCTGCCGCTACAACCAAGCGCTCCCATGTGCCGCTACAACCAAGCGCACCTCTGTCGTGGGTATGCCGCTACAACCAAGTGCTTTCATGTGCCGCTACAACCAAGCGCAACTCTGTCGTGGGTCTTCCGCTACAACCAAGCGCTCCCATGTGCCGCTACAACCAAGCGCACCTCTGTAACACACCGATTCGTTCAATCAGCAGTCGTCGGGTCTTAGCCAGCTACACGGTCTCCGTACTCCGCACTCTTGTCACTGGGAGGGTCCGCTCCACGAGCTACAGGTCGATACTCCAAGTATCTCATAGTCCCATGAAGAAGTATCTCAAAGGACCGCCACGTCATAGTGGTCTCAACGCAACAGACGGCGCGTCAATCGGACGCCCGGTCTGTGAGTTATTAGCCTTTTCGTCCTAGGGGCCCGGTTGGTTTCGTGAGCAAACCAAACCCGGCTGTATCTCAAATGTACCCCGAACTCTCATAGGGTAAACTCATAGGGACCGTTTCTCAATGCGATCACCAACGCCGCTGACGGTTCGTCAAACGGACGTTCTGTCAGAAAGATATCAGCTTTTCCGTTCCAGGGGCCCGGTTGGATTTCGGTGCGATCCAACTCGGCCACTATCCATCTACATCCAAAACTCGGGCAGAGGGTGCCAAAAGTTCCGTATCGTCAACAGGAACTCAACGCAACAGACGGTGCGCCAATCGGACGCCCGGTCTGAGAGTTATTGGATTTTTCGTCTCACACTCACCTTGGGAAACATCCCAGGAGGTCACCCATCCTGATCACTACTCTAGGCCAAGCACGCTTAACTATGGAGTTTTAACCATGTAGGCTCCCGAAAAGGAAGGTGCACCTTGAGTATATTATACTGAAACGACCGTCTCGATCCAAGGATCGCGTTGCCGCTGACGACGAGTCGTTTGGAGGCTCGTAGCCCAAGATACGGGCATTTGACCAAACCGCTCGGTAACGGGGGTTTCGGGCCCGGCCCGTCCCGGCCCGAGACCCCCCGGATGGCCCGAACCGGGTCGACCCGCCCCGGACGGGGTTGACCCGGCCCGGCCAGGCGCGGCCCGGCCCGGTTCGGCGCAAGGCAGCGCGCTGGGCGCGATGCCAGCTTGGCCGAAGGCCGACTTTGCTGGAAACGGGGGGTCGCCTGCCCCCCCTTTGTCAAACCGGCCCCCCTCATAATGGGGGGCCAAATAACTGCCCGGGGGAATTAAATTCCCCCGGTTTCCACCAACCCGGCCGGCCCGACCTGGCCGGCCGACTTCTTGTCAACAGGACCGGCAAGGGCCGGTCCTCTTCCGTCTTCCGGCACCGGCGGCCCGGCTGGCCGCCGGTCATCACGATCCGCCGCGACCCGGAACCGGCTGCGGCCTTCGTCATCCGGCGCGGTGCGACGACACCGCGCCCCTCCGCCGCGGCCCCGCTCTGGCCGCGGCGTCTTCGGTTTCCTTCGACGCGGCACGACGGCGTCACGTTCATGATAATTCTTTCCACGGCGCGGCGCAACGGCGCCACGCAATAATTTCCGTGTGATCCCCGCGTGGTGCGACGGCACCACGCTATCTCGTTTCATCCGCAAGAAACATTCAAGAACAAAGGGGGGGGGGGTTCGGCCATGTTTGTGCGGTCCGGTCCCCCTCTCGTTAGACGATAACACTTAAACGTTCCTCCTCAAGTTTTTCATTCTAGAACCAAGAGCGGAAAATAATTAAATAAAGCAGCAACAAACCCCTACCTCGTTTTTCGTTATGTGTTGACGAAGTCGCGGAACGGCGGCGGCGATTCGTCGACATCGGAAAAGAGAATTCGTTGACGGCGTCAGCGTTCTTCGTGAAAGGCGTTCCCTTCTTTATTACGGAAGGAGTGGGAAGGAGGCATCCAAGAAGGGATCGACGTTCGAAACGTCACGTTCTTCTTTGGAAAAGGCATTCTTCATCGAGAAGACGTTGTTCCATGTTTGGAGATGTCCTTCGTGTTCTTCGTCGAGGGTGGAATTCTCTTCAATCCTTCCATGACTCTATCACAAAGATTTAGCCAACCCCAAACAATAAAACAACACACCTTATTATAGTGTTAGCTTAATGAATTCAAAATATTTCAAATTCATTAAGTTACATCCTTCACTAATGGGTGGAGAGGCTCCAAAATTAATGAAGGTGGAAGTGAAGAGTCACATTTAATTGGGGGGGGGGGGTTCAAGGGAGTTAAGGAGTTTAAGGAGTTAGGAATTTGAGGGGTTTTGTCACATTAAGTGCAAGGGAGTTTAAGGGGGGTAGAAGAGAGTTAAGGGGAAGGTGAAGGCTTGGGGATCGTGTGGGCCCCACCTCACCTTAATCCTCACTTGGTTAGTTAGGAACTTGTGATTCCACCCCAACTTCCACACTTAGGATATAACCACTTAAGAAGATAAATAAAATTTGTAACACAAATTTTATTTTTCTTTACACTTAAATCACAACCTTATTAAACAACTGCTCCCAAGCAAACGCAACTACAGGAAAGGCATTCCTAAGCAAAAACCGGCGCTATGGTTACATCAGTGCCCTCGGAATTTGATTCCGGGCACCGGTTCAAAAGTTAGAAATTCCCGCTCGTTCGTTCACTGAACATACCTGAGCCAAACTTCGGAAATTTATTCTGGGCACACCGAGCCTCGGAATCAGGCGCTGTCAGAAACTGTGTTCTTGTATAATTCCAAAGAAAATTAAGAAAAAAAAATTCCTTGAAATTTCCGAGTCTTTACATCTATATATTTTGATGTTATTATAAATATGGTACAACCATATTAATTATTTTATCCATCCTTGTAATGACATGTCACCATACGTGCGTATGTATGGCTTACCGTCTCCACGTCGTGGTGTAATTGTTATTCAATACATTGTTATTTGGACGGGTATAATGATGATGTGTAATTGAAGTATGTTATAAATATAACATGATAATTATTATGTATATAAGATATAAAATCCAATTATATATTATTTTTATATCAAAAGTATGATTTTGATTCTCATGCATACGAACAGATTAACGTCTACACGAATGTGATCATATTCATTCCTCATCATATCTATTCAAAACTAATTTTCCTTTTATGACAAAAGATAATGTTTAAATACTTTATATAATTATGTATATGAATAATATACATCCCATCCATAACAAATATGACTCACAAAATAAATAATATAAAGGAAAAGGAATATGTTAACACACAAAACGACGATAATACTATGATATCATTAACAAAGCAATATTAAATGATCATATATGATATCATATTAATGTATATGATTCATGAATTAATTAATAACAATTATTTAAACACTATAAAGGATGTTAACCTACCCTAGACCATGGAAAAGTACACGGTAACGGTTAATTCTAAAATCTCTTCCTTATCCGAGGTTGTTTATAAGTAATTATCTATTGGGACCTCTTTACCATCCACATCCATGATTCATAAAAATGTATTCCAATATATTATTACTATTCACTAGACTATGTATTAATGTTATTTATACCATTTTTTGACATTTATAATTTGTTTATAAAGTAATATTTCCGTCTTTTTCGAAACAAGGTCCTTTATATCCTTTTCGACAAAATTAAGGTAAGGATGTATTTTTTTAACTTATACGATGGGTAAGATATTTTCCGCCATTTTAACATCATCAAATCATCCCATAAAATATTATGATAATATTTCCTAAATAAATGTTTTATTTTATTAAAATATGAATTTTAAATTATTTCAAAATATAATGAGTTATTTCTCTAAAAAAGGTTTTGATTTCAACTTTGTCAATATCCTCTGATGGATTTTAAGTTTATTTGAATTTGATTTATTAGGATACAAAACATCAATATTGTATTGATGTTTTTGTGACCTGTTTTATTGTGGATGTGTTATATTTATACCATTAATGGATATTGATAATTAAATTTCTTATTCTAGTTTTAATAGAAGTGGTTTTGTTATGTTTAATCCTTTTTATATGAGGAATTAATTGGACTAAGTATGTGACAGGTTGAACCAACTATAGGTCCTCGATGCATCAGTAGGTATCATGAGACAAACTAGTGTCTTGACACAAGGCCTTGAAAAAATATAATTTGTAGTCTTGACACAAGGCCTTGACTATGCGGTTATGAAGGTCTGGCATTATGCATCCCATCATTATGAATGTAGCTATTAATATTGCATGTGATTATTCGAATAGTAGAATATATATGTGAATATGTAAATGACATTTATTTTATTTTTATCATTTACATATTAGGTTGAATTTAATGTTTAAAATTATTTTGTTTTAGTTTTATACATTTCCATAAATGTTTATTCCTATTTATGAATTCTTATGGTGTACTTTTATCCTTACTGAGAATTTAATCTCTCCCCTTTCTATGTTTTAATTTTTCCCAGGATGCAAAGAAGTATATTATGACTGACCTGCAGGGATAGTCTATGAGATCTCAGTATTGTCTATGGAAACAATGTTGTTTTAGTTATCAATTTTATGATGTAATTTAAATCTTAGGAATGTTATTAGTACTTACAAGGATACTAAAGTAATTGGTATTTCGAGACATGATCTTTTGTGATCATTCCAATGATACGTAATAATGCACCGAATCTAGGTAACTAGGGTCGGGTAGTTACAAAACTGATTTTATTTTTAATCACCACTTATTTATAGATTTGGGGAACTCAAAATTATATTTATAATTTACTTCAATGTGATTGACTAACTCAATAAAACCATAATAATATTTTCATATATCCTCAAAGACTATATATTCACATTCCCTTAATGTTCTCACTCATAGGGACCTCGTTAAATAATAGTCAATTTGTATTTTTTAATTAAATTTTAATTTTTTCTATAAGATATTTGATGAAATATTTTCATTTAATGGAATTTAAATATAAAATATTTCATATAATTTTTTTTGAGATATAGTTCAAATTGCGAGGAGGCAATTCATTTATGGTTGGGGGAATGTAATGCCCCAAAATTATAATGTAATAATTGTTTATTCAAAAGAATGTTTGAAACACAACACCAACATATTTACAGAATATAATACCTTGTGATCATATAAAACATTAAATAATTTATTTAAATTCAATTTTTAATGTATCTATCAATGCATGTTACACTATATAAGAGTGTGTCTCATGGAACAATGAGTTTCTTTTTTGAGTTGTGTCACCCATAAGAGCCAGTTTTTCAAAACACTATATTACTAAAATATAATTATTTAATATAACCTACAATTTAGATTTGTGATCATTATTAGCAATAACAAAATTATGAAAATATATAGTTTATGTAATATTAAATGCAATCATATGATGCAAATTAATTTGAATCGAATATATAAACTCATAGAATATAAATGAATTATTTTATTTTTGTTATACAAATGTAATTTTTAAATAATAAATAAAATTATTGAATTAAACTAGTGAAATATATATTTTATATATGGAAAAAATATTTTTTATACAAATACAATATATTTTATAAGTACATTTAACAATAAACCATATTTTATGAATAAACCCCCTTATTTTCTTAAAAAAATTAATGACTTTTCAATAGTGATCATATAATAAATAAAAAAATTTATTTGACTATAAAAGATTAGAAAAAATAATAATCACTTATGATATAAGAACATTTATATTAAATTAATGAGTTTTTTAATTTTTTATAATGTTTATTTTTTATTAATAATGACTTTTTTTTAAAATTATTTTAAAAATATATTTCCTATTATTAATTTATTAGTTTAATTTGTATTTTTTGTTATAATTTAAAATTATATAAATATAAAATATTTAAATTTAATATTGGTCATTTTAATCAGTTTCATGTTAGAATTGGATTTTAAAAGTGACACAAACATTGATCATTTTAACTTCAATAACACGCTTTGTCATCTCGTCTGCAAGATTACATTTAAATAATTATTTATGACCTGTATGATTTGGAAAGTTAAAAATATATTGTATATTTATAATAATAACAATTTATAATTTATATTAATGTCATTTTAATATTTTACCAAAAAATATTAGTCAACAAATTTATAAATAAGGGCAACGATTATGGGAAAAATTAGAATAAAAATGGACTAATCCTTAATATTAATGACCAAAATTGCCACTAAACATGTAAAAAAGTAAAATTATAATAATATATAGAACATATACTCCATTTAATATAATTATTTCAATTATTACACCCATATGAAATGGAAAAAACGTTAATCTAATTCATATTTCAAAAATAAACAAGAATGCCACTCGTCCTACATTATTAAAATCCACTCATCCCTCGCACCGCCTCAAACCTATAAAGCCAAATTAGAATGACAATAATCAATCAAAATATATCATAAAAATACATATCCTCATTCTATGAGCTCCTCATTGTCGATAAATCCATCCATGCAATACCATTATTATAAACCAAAAGGATTTACATAATGAAGCTGTAACATTATTCCTAAATCTATTTTGTTTTATTTTTATTTTCCACCCCCTCAAATAATATTATAAAATTATTAAATAAAAAAAATATGTATCCTTGATATACATATATATTTATGTTAATTTTTTTGACCTAAACCTACACAAAATTCCATTACATGGGAAACAATAATCTCATTGATGATCAACTAACTATCATCTCGTGAAATGATGCAATAGTTTTTATATAAACTACTATCATGGATGGTCATTATGATTAAAATAGTGATTATATATGATATAAATTATATTTATTACATATTTATTTATTTTTCTAGTTTTTATATTATACATACCATTATTCCTTTCATTTTATGGGAACATGATAACATAATTTTTGGATTATGGACAACTACCTCCTCCATGAAAGGTTATTCATTCACGTTAGACAAGGAATGTGTAATGGATGGTGTTAATAAACCAATTTCATATATAATACTTAAATATGAAACTATAACTATTATATAAATATAAATATAAATAATATATTTTCATTCATTTCAGTATTATAAGGAAATAGAAGTAGGGTTAATGCGTACATACGACCAACTATCTCCAGGAATTGTACATTTCAGTCCCTATCTCAGAATAGTATAGACTATTATAATTACATATATAATGTGAATATATGACTTTTAAATCACTTTATACGTTATTATGATGATAAAACCAAGATATTATCAACAATTAACTAGTCAAATCTAACTGAAGAGACTATTACATTAACGTCTAAAATTGTAAAAATAATGATTGATTAATAACAGATGAGTAATATGACAATATTAGAAGATAATATATGATATAATAAATATTAATATGGTTATGAAATATGTTTTTATAAATTTTAAAAACATTGAATTGTATTTTAAAGGAGATTCACCTAAAATCAAGCCCATGGTAAGTGAATCTTGTGTCACTTTTCATTCTGCGTGGTAGACACCTTTTGAAACACATAATTCTTTTTTGGGATATATATATATAACGTTCAATATTTTATATCATGAATACATGTATAATAAATTTATTAAAATATTCATTTGATATTTTTTCATTCATGTGTATTTTAATTATAAATTTAATATATTTTAAGGGATTCCATGTCAATCTATATTAATTATGACATACTTTATTATTGTGCACCTAATTTCATATATATGGTGTACATGATACCATATTGACGACTAATATCATGATTATTTCTTTATTCATTGTATTTTGAGTCTCAAACTGAATTATTGCATCAATGTGTATTTAAATTATGTGTTACCATGTGGAAAATAATTTCAATAACGAATTACTTTTAATTGGGTATAATTACATCCTTGTTGTCATTAATATTATAAGATTATAATTGTAATAAATTTTTAATAAATATTGTTTCAAATATATTTTTTTGGATTTAATATTGACATAGGAAATATTTTCTTTGATTAATTCTCACATCAATTTTATTTTCTTTTAAGGGGATACAACAAAATATCATTTTGTTCATTATTATTTACACTTTAATTTATATAAGAGTTAAATATTTGGATATTACCTTTGAAAACCGTAGATATTATTCACTTATATTTATACGTGACCTATTCTATATAATGGTACCATATTCCTAATCTTTGATACAAAAAATATTTTACAAATTGTTTTATGATAAACTGATTTTTTCCCTCTTTAGTGAGAGAACAATTTTTCGTATAAAACCCATGTTTTATAAAAACATGTACTATAAAATGTTTTTACACATTAAAAATATATTTATTAAATAATTTTTTACAATTTGTGCTTTTATTATTTATGACAACATAATCTCTATTTCCCCTTTTGAATATTTATTTTTTCATACATTTTTAGCATGAAAAAGGAATGTTCTATTTTTACCATGTTAAAAATGTGCCAATATTCCTAACATTATTTCATAATAGATTTCATTCCATTTTTAAAAGGATTCATTTTAAATAATATGTTTTAAAAAGTAATTTTAAATGTAAATTATTTTAAAAAATATTTATTAAAATATATATTATATTTTCCACAATATTTTTTAAATGATATCTTTATTGAATTTATATTAAAAAATAAAAAAAATGCATTATTTTAAAACAAAATGTAATTTTTTTATAACATCCTTATTTTTCCCTATATGGAATATGATTTAATTCACAATGAATAGTATTGTCATTGAATTACATGATTTTGTTTTTTCTATTTTTGAAATATCAAATTTTTATGATAAATAGCCATTGAATATACCCTATTTATCCAAATCATTTATCATGGATTTGATTATTTCATAAAAAAAATTATAGTTTTTATATACGGTGTTTAGATTGATAGTATATTGATTATATTATGAAATATTGACAAACCATTAATCTTTATTCAATATGGATCTCTGATAAGGTATATTTTTATTAATAGAATATATTTAATTATATGTTGAAATATTTGGATAGTAAGTGATTGTTGTGGCCTAGAATTTATGTAGTACCTCGAGGAATCAACGAGATTTAATGATACTAAGTATATGTGGAAATTAAATAGGTTTATACTTATAGTTTTTAAACATCTTATGGTATGTTTTATTGGGATATGATTTCATTTTTTGTAGACATGGTGTCCAATATTTAAGAATTTCCTTTATTTTGATTTGGTATTTAGTATGCATTATTTTTTCTATATGAAAAACCTATGGATGCATTAAATTATTATCATATAGAGTATGTGGAATCCTATTTAAGATTCTTACCATTCCTATTGATGTTTCTTTTTATATTTTTTTAATTGTAATTTGGTTTATGTTATTTACCTTGTCATATTAATATATTACATCATTTTCATTTATTGGGTTTATGATATGTATCATAATTTATTATTATTTTACATTCCTTACTTAGCATTAATTTTTATAGATTTTTGATAACCCCCATTTCAAGGGATGATGGGGACACTTATAAGGCATGTATGATTATAGATTACAATGCACATAGGCTTGGATACATTACAAGGCCCATAGGTATTATGGAAATAACACAATCTATGAATTCTAGAAATATCACATCCCCAACATCTGCATCCTGACCATCTCTCCACCTTTGCATGGATGTTATGCTTGCATTCCTCTATTGATATGCATAGGCTCGATACTTATGGAAATGCCATTCGATCACATTCTTGGAAATCTGATAGTCCTATTCTGTAAGAGCTAGAACAATTCACATTGGGCCACGAATTTGGGAATATAGTCCATGAGGAATTTTGGATACCCAATAATTTTATTATACAAGGATTTCAGGCAACCATTATGGCTTTCCAGCCACCTCAAGACCATTGGGACAACTGAATGTCCTTTAGGGAACCATGATATGTGGATTCCAAGACAGATTCTGAAAAGGACCCATCCCTTAATTGTTTTTCATTTTCCCATGAATCCAATATAAATACTAATGCATACATGAAAGTAAATTCTATGCAGAATAAAATTATTATCATTGAATGAAAAAATTTGTTTTATTTAGGGTATTTATTTACTATATAATACCCATGTTTGAATCTGGTTTACAAATACACATAAACTATTCAGTTCAATGTTATTTAATTCCTCGTAATTATGAAAATTCAATATTATTAGGCATCATATTAAGTATTTTTTGGTTGGGTCACTACAAGAAATATTCCAGATGTACATTTCTTATCAATTATACATCCACAAAATTCATTATATGGATATTATTTTAATTCAAAATAATATTAATAAATATAAAATACCTATATCCATAATTCCATTAATGGAGTAAAAATTTATTTTTACATATTTTTTATTGTAATATTTTTTATATTAACAATATTTAGAACAAAAGAATATAAAATACATTATTTATGGATGAATAGAATTTATGAAAAGTAAAAAACTAATCAGACATCTAAAAATTTTATGATCAATTGTTTTCTTAGCCTCGTCATGATCTAATGTATTTTTGGTAATGATTTCTGTAATAATACATTTAGTGTTTTAATATCCAAATTTAATAAGAATTTATTTTTATTCACATTTGGAGATAAACAATTACCTTATAATCACTAAGAAATTTTATATTCAAGAAATATGTAATCTCACCCACCATAATAATTTAAAATATATAAAGTATAATATTTTTACGGGAAACAGATAAAGAATTTTGAGTTCATCTAAATATATTTTCATCAAAAAAAATTTCTAAGAACATAATTTTTTAATAATTACATTTATAATAAGGGATAACTCAACTATGATAAAAAAATTATGTCATAATAATAATTAATCTATAACAAAACGAACTATGATCATTATTAATTTTCTGTAAATCATTCATATGTGTATAAACATGTTTTTGAATTATTATATTCATAACTAGATGGGTTTTAAAAAAAATTCCACGATAAAAATTTGTTATGAAATGAAAACATCAAAACATATTGAAAAAGTTTGAAATAAAATAACTACACAAAGGCTAGAAGTATTCATGTATCGTCATATCTTTCTACCAGAGAATAAATTTTTTTATAATCAATTACATATTCTGTATTATATCACTTAAATGAAAATATTGATTTATTTATAATAATTATTACTATTTCACCACATCTCATTAGAAAAACCTATTTTTCTCTAATTATAATAGATTTATTAATTCATTAATCTATGTTAAAAAATTGTTCCTCTAAAATTCATTTAGATCATATATCATATCCCTAATCTAATAATCATCAAATAAATCTATATACAGATTTTTTCGTTCAAATTGGTATTAGAAAGATGGATGTTCAATTTCATTTTTGGAGGCACATTGAGTCAAAATTGGTCGATCTGAATCCCTAATGGTACATCCAAAAGGTTGATTCCAAAGAAATAAATGAATTATTGGATTTTAAAAAGATTACTCTTAGAAAAATGGATAAAATTTTCTATATGAAAAATTTCACAAACCAATTTATTATTGTTCTCTACATGAGATGATTTTGTGACAACTGATAAAAATAGTTTTACTTATAACAAATGGGGAGGGTGTTTTTTGTTTTTATTAGAAAAAAATGGATCGGTTTCATTATACATAACACTAACTATTTCTTGAATATTATGAAAATTATTTTAAACTCTATTATTAATATATGTATTGAAAAAACCTAAAAATATTCCACAATTTTTTTGGGTTCAAATTTTTGTTAATTATAATTTTTATTTATTATGAATGATTTCAAATAAAAATCACATAAAGTAAGAAAATTTTTATTTTCCACTTGAACTAGAATTATTAGTGGTTTTTTTAAGAAAATGTGTAATTAAAACATGATTTTTATTATATTAGACAATACTAACAACTGAAACCCATAAATGTTTTTCAACTAACTATTAAATAAACATGGTTTGAGTATTTTATTTTTTAATTCTATTTCTTCTAATAAAAAACCATTTTTTTGGGTTATAGTGGATGAGAAATTATGTTCATTAACTTTCTTAGTATAAAGTATTTTAGAACGATAATTTATTAAATTTTCACCATTAACACTACAATTAGTTAATAAGGGAAATTTATTCTCATTTTCATCTTTCCCTAGAAATATTTTTAATTAACAAAAGTAGTCAAATTTTATTATTTGAAAATAATCCCATGTATAACTAGTTTAATCATCAACTATGAAATATAGATAAGATTTTACACCAATACATTTAGTTTGTGTGGGACCAGGTAAGTTCATGTTCACCAACAATAATGATTTATAAGATGATACATAATTAATATATTATAAAAAAATAATATTTTTACCTTATTGAGTAGGGACATAGACTTTTGTATAATAAATCATATGTTTCGCTAGAACCTCAACAATTAATTTATTAGTATAATTAGATAAGTCTGTTAGGTAAAAATTTTCTATCATTATATAAAATAATGAATATTAATATTCCAATTATATAAGAAAATTTAGTACATTTCACCTATGGTCTTTTAGGATAGGTTTATAATAATTTTTATTTTGATTGGAAGAAGAAATAATTTCATCTTGGAATAATTTAGAAAACATTTATCATTCATAGCGTTCATAAGGTAAATATAATAAATTTATTGGATTATAAATATATGTTTTTTATGTGGACCACTAATTATTAAATAATATAAAATAATAGATTTTAAAAAAATAAAAATATTACACATTCTAATATATCTCCACGGAATTATCTCATAAAGAAACATTTCCACCATTCTACATGATAATATTGATAAAAAATAATTTTCTACCAATCATATTTATATAACATCCAATAACCATGAACCATGCATTCATGTGTTTGGAAAATTATTTATATTCTTCAAAAAATCATTAGACTTTCCAAAAAAATTATGGGTTCTGTATTGTCAGATAAAGAATTCATTGGAAAACACATTTTTCCCAAATGGTTTAGGGAAAATTTCATTTTATTTTAATAATAAGATTAATGAAAACCCAGTGATTGAAATTTAATTAATAAAAAAATATTTTTCCATTTGCCACCACAATAACGCATTCAACTAAAAGGTTAAAATTAAGGAAAAACAAAATTGTTACTTCAAATTGAATTTTTTGTTAATACCCTATTCCAAAACTACTTCGGGAGGATCAACCTGATTATATATTTTTTCAATTATTTCATTATTTGGGGTAAACATTCATAAATTATTCATCAAATAATATATTTCGTATTGTTATTTTATAACCAATTTTTAATACTCATTAGTAATGGTTTAGAAATTGAGATTTTGAAACTAAAATGTACACGATTTTTCTCGAAAATATATTCCCCAGGACCATTTGAAAAAAAATAAAGAAAATTGTCATTTTGATCATCTGAAATATAATGTATTATATTTTTCAGAACATTTTTTATGGATTCATCCTTAGAAAGGGGTGTTTATAAATTATCAGGTTTTCTTTGAAATCATAAAATTAGAATTTTCTACATTTATACGAATATGAGAAACCTCATCTTCAAAAGGTAATGAATTATATTTAATAGATGATTAATACTTTTCATAACATGTTTTATAATTCATATCATCAGGATAATTTTCACATAATGATGTATTTTTATGTTTTTTATTAGTTTGTAATCATTACATAAAACATAGATTATCCTAGGGTAGTTTATAAAAACTACCCGAGTTTCTATTTACGGAGCATTAATTGTCTTATGAACATTCATAAGAATCACCTCACTATAAATCCATGAGTTATATGGATTTAATACCATCATGTCATTTTGTTTCAAATATTTCATATCATTTCTTTCATAATTTATATCTATTACTTTTCTTCCTCTTCAACATTGGAAAATTTGGTATAAAGCTTCCAACATTTATACAATGATAACATGTGTCATCGTATTTCTTATCACATTTTCCATATAAATAATTTTTACTGCGAATGGAAATCATTCATAATTACTTTATTATGGAATATTGTTTGTATATTTTATAAATAATTCTAGGATTATCCCGATGAAAAAAATAATTTATTGGAAAACTACATTATTCTTCAATAAATAAATTAAAATTATTAAGAGATTAATATTTAAATGATAAAGTTGTAGTGGTGAATGATACACATCGATTTTCCAAATAGCTTTCCTCGCTTCTCTTTTTAGTCTTCTATCATATTGAATAAGAGTTCTAATATGATCATTAAGAATATGATTTTTAATTTATCTTGACTCATCAAATTCAATTCGTTCAAATTACCACTCATTGGGAATGATATAAATTATATTTTCTATTATAATTTCATCATCAAGAATATTTTCCCCATTAACTTGTAAATTTTTTATAGTTTACATTAATCTATAGTTCATCATTAAAAATAATTATATAGTAAATAAATAAAATTCATGTTTGTCTGCTCCAATAATTTCACTACTAATCTCAACAACTTTAGCAACTCTAATTTGGGTGACATCCAACTTATTCATGATATTATTTGCAAAATCACATGATGATATATAACTATAAATACTCTTCAAAATAAAACATTACAAATAATTCCAAAATATATAGTTTAACTTGTACTCATTATTTTATTTTGATTAGTTACAACTTTAAATTCCTCAACTTGTTTCTTGTATACTTTAATTATCATGAGAAAATTATCTTGTCTTTTATTAATAACATAAATTTTCATTATATCTCTCTATTACTCCTAAATATCACCATAAATTATTGGTGGTTTTTATGGATTTTTATTGTCTACTATACCAACATAATGAACTTTTATTCAAAATAACAATAATCTCTTTTCCACATTTTCACATTATTGTAACAGTGATTATAAAGAACCATTATAACAAAATTATTAAAAACATTCAATGTGTAATGAACTAAAAACTATGGAATTATATGATGAGTATAATCATACTCTGATACAAATTGTTGTCTCAGAATATATAAAATATTTAATATTGGATCCAAATTAATATTTCCCTACTCAGATGCAGCTTGCTATGAAATATCACGTAAATGGAATCCAAAAACATCTAAATAAATAAGAGATAAAAGATATATATCATGAGAGATATAACTAATCATAATATGTTTAATGTAATTACTGAAATATTGGTATAATTAATATAAAATAATTTTTTTATACGATTAATCACATCAAATTATATATTTTTTGGAATATAAACAATTAAAAAAATTAATACAATGGCTATGTTAATGTAAGAATTTAATGCATAATGGTAACAAAAAGTTATATTTTTTATCCTTATTAAAATAGTATAAAATTAATTTGAATAATGGAATCCACTATTTTATACATATAATAATTTATATATATCCATATTAAGAAATACCTCAATATGAAGATGAGATTATCTCTCACTTTTTATACCTAGAATCCCTCAATACGATCGTCTAATTATATGTCATACTATCCCCATAATATCTTGATATTATCGATCAAATTAACTATCTTATAATTCTTGTAATCCATAAATCCTAATAATGATAAAACCTAGTTACACTTACAAATGTTCTCAATGAATGAACATGGGAATTTTTCATTGAGAATAAACATTTCAAATGTAATAGAAATTCTAAGAATTGTTATTTCATGATATGAATTATTCTGAATAACATGAGAGTGAATATAATAAAACATATTTTTCTAATGTTACCCACATAAAACTATTCAATTGACTCATAATTTTTGGCATTTTCACTATAATTCATATAATCGACACATTTCCATGTTTTGTGCAACGACCACAGACTCATGGAACATGAATGCTAATCATAATTGAATGACTAAAATTGTAATTTTTAACACCATTATAATGCTCAAAATATTACTTACATAAAAAACTTATTTTTATTCTTAAAATGAACATTATAGAGTCTTATGTATACCCTTTAAAATTTCAATATAATAATCATTTTGAGCATTATTATGATTTGGTCGGTTCAATTATCAATCCATTTCTAAAGAGTTCGGTCCATAAGAATGATATATCTAAATTATCACTTCTATTCTAATACTGCTATGTCCTATTTATTAGACACATAGTTATTATGATAAATGGAATGATTAAATTTAATGATTATATTCACAATACATTAGAACATTTTCCTACGCATACTAAAGAGAACGATTTTTAAAAAATTCTAAAACACAATTGAAATATAAAAATGATTAGAAACAATTTTTTACTTTATTTATTGATTTCATAATATAAATAAATGGAAAGGAAATATGTATATCTTATGACCAAAAAAATTCCATCAATTTCCCCCAAATTCCTCTAAACTCATGACATTCCAACAACATAAATCTTAAAAGATGTATTTAAGAATATTAATATACGATCATTATTAAACACATTAACCCTTGATGGTATCCCTAAATCTAATGTTAATTTTCTCATATATGATTATAAAACTATCGAAATGTGGATATTGATTGTTATACCCAAATTTTTTTTGTTAATAATAATTCTTTAATTTAATTCAGGAATATTATTAAACAAATAATTCATCCATTTTATTTCAACACATGTCCTTCCATAATATATGGTTTATCATACATCATTATTGCATCATCAAATTTTTCATAATTTCATTTAAATTAAATTCAAATTATCATAAGAATATCACCATGGAATTTCAATCCATGTTCCCAATATGTCTTGTTTTCCTAAACAGGGTGATTATTGATCCATGACCTATATGGCCTTTTTAGAGTGATTCACACAACATAAATTTTTTATAACCACATATTGTTGTAGAATTTAGAAAAATAGGTATTTATAGGTTTTCCCACATAATATCTTCATTACCATAATGTTAGTATTTATATATATTTATATATTTCATCAAATTCCTTGTATTTTTACACTGTTTTATTTTCTCAGACATGTAGTTTCCATGAATTTTAAATAACATTGTCCAATACCAATTATAGTTACCCATACAATAGTAAAACTGAGAAATAATCACAATTAATTACATTGGAATAAGAAAAAATTAATTACATCCTAATTTACCAAATAGATTAATATTCTTGGAAAACAATATATTTAATTGTGTTATTTATTATATTTGAATAAAAAATTACAACATAAATTTTTTGAGAATAGAATTATTACATAAATTATATCCTTACATATCAAATATAATATTATTCATGTATTCTATAGATGTGAAAACATTAGGCTATTTTAAAATGACGAGTAAGTGTCACGTATAGGGTATGTATGCATTACTCAATTAGAATAATTCACAATTTTGGGAATATCAATAATCACACATTAAATTAACAAAGAATGATAAAGAATAATAAATATGGAAAGGTAAATATTTAATTAAAAACCCACAGTTACACTAAAACATGGGGAATGACTGAATCTATTACATTACTGTTGGGGTTTTCTGACCCCCACAGACTGGCAACAAGCACAATGTCATCACAAAACAAACCATGTAAATAAGTATTTTGTAATATAAAGGATGAAAATGTCTATATATATTTACTCAATGAGAAAACTAACTACGTAATACTAATATATATCGATTCAATAATTGTAAGAAGTACGTGGAAGAAAAATGAACACTAAAGTAGCTACAAAATGAAATAGGTATGTCTAATCACAAAGGAAAAAAATAGGAAACTACTCTATGTGATAGTGTAGGAAACCTCCCACTATATAATGATTATCTACCCCCACTCAGTTGACACAAAACCCACAGCCTGATTATGCTACCTTGAATATCCCTACAAAAAATATTATACATATGGTACACACTCCGCCAAGGGGATGCATAGGGTTGAGTTAGTAATCTCAATATGATCCCACCCATTAGTTCTATAAAATGTATATCTATTATAATTTCCATATTCCCATTTCAAACAAAAAAAATCATGATTAAAAAATGAATAATATAGAAAAAAATTTGAATATTTATATATTACATAGTTATAAAACAAAAACATTTAAAAATATTACAAAGTTCATTTTCCAAATAATATTTCAATAGAATCAACAAGATTATCAAGGATAATATAGTACCAATCCATGATGTATAAAATACTAGTAGAATCATTGGTTTCACAACACCGAGGAAACCCCATTTTCAGTCAATATTTCATTCCAGCACACAAAAAATTGTGCCATTTTCAGACTAATATATTTATAAATGCATTTATAAAAATATAACTATATTGTTTATCAATAATAGAAAAAGGATGAATCCACCAAACATAAAATCTATATCCCACATGTCAGCAATGAAATCCTCCCACAATGAAAACCAAAACTATCAATGAAATATCTCTTAATAAAAAACACATATAAGGATATTATAAATTTATAAAAGGGGATAGTGTAATAGATTAAATCCATATACATAAAAAATGAACAACCACCAAACCAAAAAAACAATTAAATGCAACAACAGAGATCTAAGAATCACTCCTTTAGTAAGGATTTGACAACATGGTGTTTTTATCCATCGATTCATATATCATAAATCAATCGTAAAGGGAGAAGAGAGAAATAAAATTAGACAATGATTAATTATTATGTAAAAAAATTTCATGTACAAGGATCAATCATAAAAAAAATACTATAAGAGGTTAGGGGTATCCCAAAAATACTTTGGGATGGGTTTTGGTCCACAGGAGAAAAAATTGAGAAATTCAACTAGTATTCCTATTTAATGAAAATCCCCAAGAAATTAAATGATGTGCAACCCCATAAAATGTAATGTTACTATCGAAACTGATAATTAATAAGAAATCCATTTCCTTTTGATTAAGATGGATTTTAATTTAATTTATGATATATACATCGTGTAACCCTACTATAGGATATAAAATTTTCTATAAGCTATATATTTATTAGGTTTTACTCTGGAAATTCCATAAAATATCTGACATCCCCATTATAGGTATCCTTTAATTTCCAACTCAGAAAAACCTAGTCAATGAAAAAGGGAAACCATGAAAATTAAAAAATCAAACCTACCAATAGAGTAATGGGATGTTACGACCACCCCACTATAATTCATTTATATAACCATAAAGCCTAAAAATAAGACTCCATGCTTAAAAGATGATTCTGATGATCTAGAATCACTTCCTCATGATCCCATATCTCAAGAGAATTAAATCTCTACAACCCTAACACTTGAATAAATTCTATAATTCACAGAAAAAGTTCCATAGTTTCAGTATCTGCTATCCATACTATATGCTCAATGATGGGGGAGTTTTTATCAACATAAATATAACACAATCTGATGATATTAGATGGATAAAATAGACACATTCATAGGAGAGATACATGAAACATGTAATGTATCAATGTCACCTGCGTGTGATGTTCCATTTGTTATAAATACATCCCCATATGGTCTACAAATGATATATGTCCCACAAAATGATGCGAATGTTTTTGATGACTTCCAATACATCGATGAACCAAATGGGATGATTCATTAATAAAAGGTTTCTCACCAACTGAATAATTCAACAAACAATGAAAATGGTCATCATTATATTTATACATACATGGTACCGTCAACATCATATGAAAAAAACATAATCTTGTTTTATATCTTGAAAAATTATCGGTTCAATAATGGAACTATCGCTAATATTTGACCTAGAAAATAGATTTTTATAAGGATATATATTCAAGGACAAAAATGGATCCATTTAGATCATAGACCAATAAATATTGATTTGAAATACATAATGGCCCCCAAGTAATCATCCAAATCTACACCAATGATGAAAAAAAAGAACAAAAGTATCCTCATGAAAATGTGTAGCTCTTTCGTTATATCCATCTAATTGTGAATGGTATTCCATACTCAAATGAACATGATATCCGAACTCCCATTGAATGGACTTTCGAAGAGAGATAAACAAACTATGGATCTCTATCGGAAACAACTGGGAATGGATATATGTACAAATGATGAATATATTTCACACATATATTTCCCAACACTTAATCATTTGTTGTATTAAAAATGGATATAAAATGAGTTGACTAAATTCATCTATTGATCAGAATACAAATAATATTCTTCTTTTCCTGGGTATGAGGAATCCCAACCACAAAGTCCATTGATATCTCATTCCACCTCCATGTAGGCACTGGAAGAGGATTATTAAATAAAAAAGTATTATGATGCATGATTATCACATGTTTGAATTCATATTAATGAGATACAAAGATGAAAATATCTCATATCACACCACACCAAAATAATTGTTTCGACAAGTCAAAGAGAATATTTGTGTTTCCTAGTCTGATTCGCACAAAAAACTATTTATGTCCTCCATAACATCTCTCCCTTATGAAAATTGTACAGATAAATGATTTTTTATACAATTAACACCAACTATCTAGAATGACCACTTAGAAAGTTTCTCCCCACATTTAATATATTTTCAAATTCCATAGAACAGATCATAATTCTTTTGTACTTAATGAAAAAACATGAAAACTATAGACTTAAATTGAAAACTATTTAAATAGATATCATTGGCTATTTTCTAGAGTTCCATATGATTTTTTTTGCAAAAGAGCCATCATGTTCAACTCAATTGATGATTCATTAACTACTTGGTTTAGATGATTATTTCTCCAAGCATCTAGAATGACATTTCCATTCCAATTGTTGTAGTTTATATCAAATTCATTCATCTGAAGGTATTCTACCCATTATCTATATATGATATTCATGTATTTTATTGAGAATATAAATCTTAGACACTTCAAATTAGAAAATTCTATGAAATGCTTCCCCAAAAAGGCAGTTCTACCAATATTTAAATGCATGCATAACCATTGAATGCTAAAAATACTTAGTGGGGAAATTATTCCCATGATGATGGAGATAAAAAGAGTAATATTCCCCCAAATGATAATCCTACATAAGTAAAAAACCCCTACCAACACCAACAACCTCAAAACATACCACATATAACATACTAGGTCATGTAAGATTAGTATAAGAGACAATATCAAACATCGTTTCAGTTCATTAGAAGAGAACTAACAAATCTCGTGTAGGGAGGAGGGTTCATCATTAATTATAATGAAATTAAAAGTTGATTCCATTTTATATAAACCATAAAAAATCACCAGTAGTATCTATCAGACCATGTAATCTGAGACTCTAAATGTCTCCCGGTGATATAATCAATAAAAATATAGGATTAAACATTTCAGGATCAACAAATTACACATGTTTGGAAATCATGTTCCCTAATAATTTCATATCATGAATACAAAATAAATATTTTTATGTAATTAAATATAAAAAGATAAATTTCAAAATTTATAGAACCAAACTAAAATGGTGGTCATTTTCAAACTCAGATTTTGAATTAACTAGAATATCATCTATGAACACACAAAAAATTTCAAAATATTATCGTCATATATGAATCATCATATCCATGAAAACTAAAGTATATGTGGACATATTAATGGAATCATAATACATTCCCCATAAAACTATCATTATAATATCATACTTATAAACATTGAGCACATGACGTCCTGACCAAAGATCAATATTTCAAATGTATTTTCACCCCTTTATCTAATAAAAAAATAATCCACAAAAGGAAATGTGTACAAGTTTGTAACTATTACCCAGAATAAAATATGATATTCTAGACACAATATATGTGAAGAATTTGTCTTCTTCGAATAGATAACATGGTCTTCACCAAAGGATACAATATGTAAATAACATGTTTCTAATAGGCAATCAAACTTAATATTATGCTATTTTTTCTCTGCATGTGCCTCAAGATATAATGTATCAATATCGACTGCATCCCTAGAACCAACTCACACATTAAATATAACACTCTATTTTGAGGAAGACCCTTGATTTCATTTGGGTAACCATTTTTAATGTAATGAAAAATAATGAGAATATAAAAAAATAATGATAATAGTTGTCAATAAGAATTGTTGTAAACACACTAATTACTACAAGGATGGAATGTCACAAAGGACCAATGCTCACTTCCCACTACCCCTAAAACACATGAGATCATTGATCGAGAGTAAGAAGAAAATCATTTTGATTATAACAATCAACCTTGGCTATATGAATGACTATATAATAAATACTGATAATGATGTCAAATATATCAAAGTCAAGAACAATAAAATCCAAGAACAATTCCATAACATCTATAATTAACGAACATGAATGACACCAAAAAACCCTAGTTATTCAACATAAAGAAATATATTGCAATGTCCATAACAAAGGACATTATTTATATTGTATTATTAATGATATTGACAAATCATGAAAATATAAATGATTGGAAGAAACCAATATAAATTAGTGAAATCTATATAAATGGTACAATATTTATAGTACCTCTCACTATTGATGCACATACATGGAGTTCCTCCAAAAAGACATCTAATGCTTTAATGGGAATCACTACAATGGCTTGTGGATGAATCCATATAGCATTTGAGGCATTTAATTGACATGAATTTTCCATTAAAGCGGATGAATTCTTACCATATTGAGTCTTAGACATAGCCTGACAATTCTGTGGTAAATGGCCAAAACATTAACCACATTTCCACATCATCATAAGAATAGTAAAAAACCATGTAGTGTGTCTTACATTTGTAAAATGATATAAATTTATCAGTATAATATTTTCTGTAGAAGATTTTTTATAGGAGGCTCACACCTGAGACCCACATCCACCACTCATGGGATGATCCTACCGTATCCTATTCCCACCATGCGATCCATTGAAGATACAACTAGATGGAATAAGAGTATTGGAAAATCAAACCTTTTATTTTATATTTATTTCTATGATCATATATCTATCTACCATATACTCATACATAGAATTATTCATCATAAAAACCTACAATATGATATATATTTTATAACACTATTAGTACTTATGGGCCATTAACTGATCATTATTTTCCACTTTTGGGGAAAAAACTAACTAGATAATTAAACAGGTTGGTGTTCAATGAATCCAAACGTTGTCCCTGATCAAAGAGAAGAACTAAATTGAAATTTACATAATTACGGACTCTAGAATAAAATGTTTGAAAAACAAGTTTTTCAAACCCATACAATCCAAGTCCACATGTTTCTCTACCTAGACCATTAAATCCATCCATCACATAACATAACACTCAATCCTAAATGTTGTACAATTGACATCTATATTTTCAGGTGTCTCTAGAATGATTAATATTTGTTTGGTCATATACATCCATTCCTTTTCCCCTTAATTTTCACCCATTTCATTAAATAAGGGTGTATTCTATCACAATAATTCCCATGATTTATCTATATTTCCTCATGCTCCTGGATATGCCTCAACAACTTCTTTCTAAAATCATGGTACAATATAGAAAAAAAACATGAACTACCCATACTATATCTTCAATAAAATTACAATCTATTGATAGATTCCATTGAGGAGCATCAACTGCACCCCTTGAAGAACATGTGGGATATGCCTTAGAAGAAAAGTTATATACAATGAAATAAATGCAATGACCATAGAATGGAAAAAATATTTATTCAAACCATAGAACACATAATAAAAAATGTATTTTTGTTAAAAGACACAAAACAAGTGACACATACCAAATCATTCCAAGGAAACATGAGTCATGTCATGCTATAAGCCAGCCATACACTTATTATAACATACATATCATGTGTCAAAAATCCTATCTGCAGTAAAATAGACGACCCAAGATAAGGAAAAATGAAGATAAATGTCCTTTTATATGACATTATTACAAACCAACTAATGTAATCCTCAAACATGGAACCCCACCAAATTTGTTACAACCAAAAGTGAATTATCAATCACTAAAGGATGACAACAATGACCACACATTGAAAAAAAACACTATGGGGATGATTTATTACTATCATTAAATAAGAAAATAAAAACATATACATTATCATAGAGAAATGAATTAATTGAATACCAGTATATATTTGTCTCATAACTATAAGAGGTAAACAAAAAAACATTCTATAATGTATCTACAAACACCAAGAGTCATGTCAAATATAAATGATAAAAAAATGGGAATATACTCCAGGTGATAGTGTGTGAAACCTCCCTCAATGTCAACAATATCATATCAATTCCCCTTAAATGAAGACCTACTACCTCATGAAATAACCTTTCCCTTACCAGCATCAAAGGACATATAATGGTCTACACACCACAAAAGGGGTTTATATGGAATGATCTAACAATCTCAAAAGGATCCATCCTATGTGTTCAATAGCAATCATCTCTATAAAAATTCATATGTACTCATTTCAAATAAAACATGGCATGATATGAAGTAAAATAGTTTTACATAAAACATGATAAACTTTTCATTTTTCAATAGTTCCCAAAAAAAGTAGTTATATATATTTGAAAAAATAGTTACAAATAATCATTCATAATCATTAACATGCATGGAAGGTATAGAATAATACAAAAATATTATTACAAACTTGCAGTAGTACCATGGGTCTAATAACACCACAGAAACCCATTTTTTCCTTCAAAATACCATTACAACACACAAATAATCGTTCTAATTTCATAATAATTTTTTTATAAAACAATTTATAAAAATATGACAATATAGTTTATCAAATATAATATATATATAGAAGCACCAACCTCATCTATAATTTTAAACATGCCCAAAATTGTATCCACCATCAAAATAAACAATATTGAATCAACAGAAAACATATAATTCAATCCAAAACACAAGATATAGTCAATTTTGAAAATGGGGTTAGAATAATGGAGGACATAAACATACTTCAATAACACACACCATCCATACCATAACCAATGAATAACTACTGTAATAGAGATTCATGCATAATAACTAGATTCAATATTTGAAAACATGGAGTTTAGGTCCAGAAATCCCTATATGGTTGATCAAAATCTGAGGGCGACGATAGTATGAGATATAGAAATATCATAAAATTTATTTTAAAAAATGAAAAAATGAGTAAAAAAACTGGATAAAAATACCTAGAGGGGTGGACGGCTCCAAAAATTTCTTGGGGATTTCTCTAGGTCGAGTGAACAGAACCAAAATGTATTAAAATTGAAAAATTTAGTCATGAATACTATTTAATAATCATCTGGACATTACATGATTTGTAACACAATTAAAATTAATTTAATTTTCAACTCCCCTAAATTCTATGAAATACATCTATTTTGGAATAAAAACCAATTTAATAATATTTACAAGTTTCAGATTGTGTAACCCTATTACAAGGAAATTAATTGTCTAGTAGGAAATAGAATTAGTAGGTTTTATTCTATATATTCCAAAAAAACATGATTCAACATTACATGTACCCTCTAATTTTTTTCTCGACCCTATCAAAAAAATGAAACCCTTGAAATGATGAAAGAATTATATGTTAGAAGGGTAATAGGATGTTAAAAAATAAAGAAGGACTCAATCCATTTAATCATTAAATAGTAAAGAAAAATCAACCATTGGTATTGTCAATATAAAAATTTCATAGAAAATAATTAATGATATCTTAACAAATGAAATGAGTAACTATTGGTTATCATGGATTATTCACTTGATAAAAATACCGTTAATACCATTCATAATGTTGTTTAAACTATGGGAAAATACCTGTTAAATGCAAACATTTCCTTATTTGTCTCATGACTCCTGCTGATTCATTGAGGGAAAATATATTATTCATCAAATCCCATCATATTAGGTTAAAATTATTTATCATATATCATGTAATATATTTAAATAATGAATAAATATGTCAAAACATCAAAGTCCAATATTGAATAAAGAATATTTATTAATCAATATTTCCCTTTGAAATCAATCATCTTTTAATGTTACACATCATATGTACAAATGATATATTTTTTAACAAATAATAATATAAATCATAAAAAATATGGATTTTAGAAGGAAAAATTAAATCTAAAGATCATATGTAGGAAAATATATAATTCTATTGTTAATGAATATAATAAATTAAATCAAAAAACTGAATTTCCATAAATTCCATAGAAAAATGTATTATAAACAATCCAGGGAAACAATACCAAGGGTATCAAAAAAAAATACCAATTAGTGTAATAATAACGGGGTTTTCATTGAAGAATATAAATACCATAAAAACTGTTCATTAAAATTATTCTTATATGATATATCATATTCATTTGGAAAAAAAATTTGAATTTTTTTTGTTAAAAATCATAATTAAAAATTCCATTAAAACACATGGGTAACTAGGAAAAGTAAGAATCAATAAAATTATAGTCCTGAATAATGTTATTTAGGTATATTCCATAAATTGAAAAAATAATATTCCATTATCAATGTTAATGACTAGTAATGTGCATTGCCTCAAAAAGTGAAATTAGAATCAATTAAAGTTATTTTAAAAATTCAAATGGTTTATGTCTAGAATAATACATAATTATTAATTGGAGATAAATTTACTGAGTAAATATAGGTAGATATTATATTTATAAATTATTTTAAAAAGGTTATAAACATTATTTGCAATTTTTTAGAGAATAATTTTTTAATAGAACACATATTTTAGACCAATTAATGTGATGAAGTCGGATTTTATTACAAAAAAATTCTAAATTATTTTAAGTACCATAGAATATAATTTTTTTACTATTAATAGAATATTTAGTTAATAACTGAATGAATTGAAAATAAAAGTATTTCATATAAAATGATAAATATTTTTTTTAAATTTGAAATTATGATTACAAAATTTCGATTAAAATGATTTTGTGAATTCAATCCTTAAAATGGTCATAATGTTAAAGTGAGTATAAGGACATAACCATAAAACATTACATAACCATGAATTAAACGAATAATTCACATTGAGGATATTTTTAGGATTATAGTTTTAGAGAGTTAGGACATAACTATTACATCTCAAAAGATTACAAAGTACACTTGCACACAGTTTCCATTTTTTCACTAAATAAAATCACTTGAAAGAAAAAGAGTCAGGTCTATATCCCTGTTTTAGAGGGCATGACTTTTCCTTGATCTCATCCTTAACCATATTCATCTTTATGTCATGTGAAAAACATTTCAAAACATGGGATGAGCATAAAAATCTCCTTAAGGTTTATAAAACAATGGATGATAACATTAGTTCATCATTACATACATAACATAAGATCTTTAACATACCTCATGGAATCATAAGATTTATGATTAACACAATAGAAAACATAAATCATAAAGGTAACTTGTGGAATCCTTATCATACTTACATTGTAGATATCGTAGCTACATAGGGAGTTACATTTGGAAAACTCATAGCAATATATTCCATAAATATCCTTGGAGAAACATTCACATTTACCTCCGTCACAATACCCAATGCATTAGAGTGCTCTCTCGATCTCACTCGCCTTAGGTTTATCACGGAACCAACCTCATACGTAAACAATTACCATTAACCATAACATATTCAGAACACATAAAATAAACATAAAGGAAAGATATGATTCTAATCAGAATATATTATTTGACATAACAAATCCATTATCAAAACCATATTCAATACTAAAATACATAAAAGATTATATGGTATTTATTTTCTGTTTAAAATAATTTCATTTTGGTAATGAATCCAAATATAAAAAAATACTCGTAGTGGTTGAAAAGCATGTTGTCACCACTTACATTAATAATAAGCATAACATTTTTTGTCATTTAGTAAAACTCCTCATAGGAAAATATTCCCTTTGAATGAAATGAAATTTAAAAGGTATTTATACATCATATAAAATAAATTTGAGAATAAAACAAAATATTCCTCAATGAATGGAGATTGAGATGAAGTCCCTTACCTCATGTCCGACTTGACTCGATCATTCATTAATCTCCAGAATAAAAAAATAAAGATAATTTCTACATTCTAATGAATATTTTTCAAGTTTATTATTCATTTAATATCACTTATTACCATGTTATAATCATTATGTAATCATTTATGTTATTAACTGTTTTGTCGTCGATATTTTCTATTTGAGTAAAAATGAACACCTTATAATTACACGTTGTCCATGTGGTAAAATATCCAATATATTCAGAATTATATTAATGATTTAGATATCATATATATATCATATAGATACGGTATATACATTTATTTATATTATTACATAACATTTGGAGGTAAGAAATGAAATGCACTATTCAAGGAGACAGTAAGTTGTACGTACACATGAACGCTACATTCATTTCCATTTCATATTTTGATGTAATGAAACCATAATGATAAAAATTTATATTTTATTTCAATGATAATATCATAAATAATATCATTAACTACATTCTTTATTCATATGACATATGGCATTATTGAGTCATATCACTTTGAGGGGGAAATAGTCTGCACTTCCTAAAATGAAATTATCACATTTATACATTATAGAAACCATAAAGGTATGCTATAAATGGAAAATAAAAAAGAATAATTAAAATATAAACTTTATATATATCATATATAAAATAATTTCCATCAGAACCTCCACCATGAGAGGTGGTAGGAGATAATTTAACAATCATCGTTTCGTGAGGTGTTAGTTTTCAATCCACAGAAACATTATGTCCATTACCCATTAGATGAAGGTGTGGGTATGTGTATTTCATATCCATCACATAAAAAAATCCTAGTATATTTAGGATGCTTTTTTATGAAATAATGGAATAAAAAGTGTTTAGGGGGTTAGAGGAGTAAAATAAAATAATTAAATTTAAGAGAAGACATTACCTTTAAATTGTTTAACTCACTTTGGTTTGAATAAAACGGGGTTAATGAAGGGAGTTCTACATAAGGTATGGATTCTTTGTAGAAGATATGTATCTTGGGAGATATTGGAGTGGAGTTTTCACGAGAAAATTTTTTAGATGTGTGAGAAATGGGTTAGAATTGAGTGATTTTTTTAAGGGAGAGGAGGGGCTCTTTAGGAATGACTGAAACAATTATTTTATTATAACCTCATCATCAGTTTTAAAAGGTCCACTATACATTAATATCAATGTTAAGATGAATCATGCTTGAAATAAAATAATCCGATAATAATTGATCTTAATTTGTATATTGTTTTATTATTTATAATCTTAGTTATTTAAATCATTTATTTTTGACATAAATATTGCATCATTATTGTGTCATAAATAATTTAATTTATTCGATGTCTAAAAATTATTAAAAAAATAAAATGATGTAAGAAATATTATTATCTTTCCAAATAATATTTATAGTTGAAAATAAAACTTAAATATACCCATGTAAAAATTTATTTTCGAAACGATATTTATTATGTCATTTTTGTATTTACATTAAATTTGTTAAAACAAAATATAATTATTACTCCCATGTGGCTCCATGGGGTCACAAATTCAACCCAAGGATGAAAGTGGTTCTATAGGTATCATAAAATTGGATTTAGACACATTTTAGGGTAATTTAATATTATATTTTACCTTTATTTACTATATTTACAGTTTAATGATGGTAAATAAAATATTTACAGAAGAACATATTTCAAATGCCTGAAAATAAAAGTTACCTATTAACATAATTTGGACCTACTGATTATAAATATTGGATCCATTTTTCGAAATTCAAACCATGGAGGTGGAGGAAATTAATTTAAAATTTATTCCCGCTATTAAAACTAATAGTATGTTTTTAAGAAATAATAACTATCCAAAGATTGACACTTGTTTATGTACAATTTCAACATAAACCTACATACAATGACCAAAATTATATTAAACGATAAAAATATATTATAATTACAATTTATAACCAAAAAATAATATAATCTTTCCATATAAATAAATTAGCTTAAAAGGCACTTTTGAATTAAAATCCAACATTTTTTACTATTTATTAAAAAATGAACATTATCAGAAAAATACCAAAATTCCATCCAAAGTAAGTATTTATGTCTCGATTCTAAATACTAATTTTATTTTGTCAAATAGAACATATAAGAGTGTGAACAATTATATTTAAAGATAGTTCTCCATTAAAAGTCATAAATTGAACTTTTAAAGAAAAGTATTTTTAAAATTAGATTAACTCACATTTTAAGCCTCTAACATTTATTTGATAAATGTAAAAACATTTTACAATAATTTATAATCATTTTTTAGTTATTTATATTCATTCCCACTGATACAATGGCTAGGCGTTAACTACCATTTAAAATAATAATAATATATTATTATTGTGCAACGTAAGATTTCAAAGAAACCCACTGTTGTGTATCGAGTATGCTATAAAACATAGAAACTCATTTAAAGTAAAATTAATATTTAATTTAAAAATATTAATAAAAATTTAAATGTAATATTCTATATTTACTTGGGATGTTACATCCTTCCCCCATTTGGGAATTGCGTCCTTGCAATTTTTATTCACTTATCATATAAGTGGGGGTATTTATCCCTCATAACATTTTCAGATTCCCAAGTTGCCTCTACAACCATATAAGTATTCCAATAAAAACATTTACTTGAAAAATTACCTTACTCTGCAATATTTTCTCTTTACGGTCTAGAATTCAGACTGGTCGTTCCACATAAGAGGGATTATTTTCTAACTAAACTACCACTAGGCTCAAAACATGAGATTGATATGGCATATACTTTCAAAACATTGAAACATGAAAAACATTGTATAAATGAGATAAACATGGAGGTAAATCCACAATGTGTGCAACTTTTCCAACTTCCTCCAGGATTACATAAGGTCCAATGAACCTCAAATTCAACTTTCCCTTCTTTCCAAAACACATCACACTTTTCGTTGGAGGAACTAAGACAAAGACATGATAACCTACCTTGAATGATATATCATTCCTCTGGTTATCTGCATAACTTTTCTTCCTTCTTTGAGTTGTACTCATGTTCTTTTGAGTCAACTGAACATTTTCCACCATCTCTTCTAACAATTTCCATTACAATGGGATTTCTTTCACATACTTCATCCCAAAAAGCCAGAGTTTTACAAAGAATTCCATATAATTCTTCAAATGGATCCATTTGTATACTTGAATGAAAACTGTTATTAAATAAAAATTCAACCAATGAAATATGTTGGTCCAAAAGTCCCTGGTAATCCAATGAACAATCTCCTAGTATATTCTCTATGTTTTGAATTGTTCATTCTGACTTCCCATCTGATCGAGGATGAAAAGATATACTAAAATTTAATTCCATACCTATTGAAATCTTAAGGACTTTCTAATAGATAGAATAAAACCTGGGATCATGATCAAATTCAATGTAGAGGGGAATACTGTACATCGTGAATATCACATTAACATAGAACCGAGAAAGTTGATCTAGAGATAATGTATCTCTAATAGGAAGGAAATGATCTGATTTTTTTCAATAGATCTACAAGAAGACAGATTTCATTGTTACCTATAGATGTCTTTAGTAATCCCACAATGAAGTCCATGGATATATTTTCCCACTTCCACTCTGGCACCTATAATGACTGAATAATCCCTTTCAGTAACTACAGCTCTAATTTAACTTTCTTACAAGTCAAACACTTCACAGTAAAGTCAGAAATGTCTCATTTCATTCCACCCCACCAGTAATACTCCTGATGATCTCCGTATATCCTAGTACAACCAGGATGAACAGAAAATGGATAACTATGAGATTCACATAACAACTCATTCGTCAATTGTGAATCACAAGGCACACATAATCTCTTTAAAAACTTTAATAAAAAACATTATCAATATTAAATTCAAGAAACGTACCCTTCAGAACCAACTCTACCATTTTCTGTAATTCACTGTCCTTTTTTTTCACTCACATAATTCTGCCTAACAGATATTGTTCCACTAACAACTGAAACAAAATAGAAGAATTTCCTACACCAATATGTTCTATGCCAAATGTTATCAAATCAAAAACCAAAGGATATCATTCCAAACATAGCTTGGTTAATGAAACATTACATTTTTGACTCAGATCATCAGCCACATTATTTGATTTTGCTCGATGTTAATAGATCATACAATCATAATCATTGATTAATTCCAACCATCTCCTCTGTCTCATTTTCAATTATTTCTGAGTGAATATATACTTCAAACTTTTTTCGTTAGTGTATATTTCACATTTTACTCCTTAAACATGATGCCTCCATATTTTTAAAGGAAAACAATAGCAGCTAATTCTAAATTATGTGTAGGGTTATATAACTCATAGAGTTTCAACTGACATGAAGGATTAGCAATTACCTGATCATTCTGCATAAGGACAAAACTATGTCATTTCAACGAAGCATCACTATAAATAACATACTCACCATTTCTGGAAGGTATTAAAAAATTGGAGCAATCACCAATATTGTTTTCAATTCTTGAAAACAATTATCACATTCTTTTGTCCAATTGTTCTTAACACCTTTTCAAGTAAATTTAGTCATTGGACTAGATAACCATGAAAAAACCTCATCAAAAATTCTTTGATAATCCTCTAAACCATGAAATCTAAGGAACTCATATATATTTGTGGGTCTTGTTCATTTTTAAAAAACATTTTTTAGTAGTATCATCATTTATATCATTTTATGAGACAATGAAACCATGGAAAGAAATTTATTGTAGCCAAACCTCACACTTGCAGAATTTTCCATTGTGTTTTTTCATTAAAAGATTACAATAAAAACTTTAAATGACTTTAATGTTCTTCTTTTCATTTAGAGAAACCAAAATATCATCAATGAAAACAACCACAAACTTATCGAAAAACTCATGGAAGATTCTATTAATTAGTTCCATGAATACAGTAGATGCATTGGTTAACCCAAAAGGAATAACTAAAAATTCATAATTGTCCTATCTAGTATGAAATGCGGTCTTCAGAATGTCTGCTTCCTTTAATTTCAACTGATGGTACCCTGACCTCAGAACAATCTTTTAAAAATACTGAGCTCCCAAGAGTTGATCAAACAAATCATAAATAAGAGGAAAATGATACTTGATCTTAACAGTAATGTTATTCAATGCTCTATAATCAATGAAATGTCTCATTGAAACATCTTTTTTTCAACAAATAAGGTAGGACCACACTGTGGTGATGTGTTTGGTCGAATGAAACTATTATCTATTAACTCATTCATTTTTTTCTTTAACTCTAAATGTTCCATTTCAGCCATTTGATATGAGGGTTTTGAAATTGGTTTTGCATCAGGAACTAAGTCTACTATAATTTCAACTTCTCGATTAGGTATAATATCAGGAAACTCATCAATAAAAATATCAGGGTACTCATTTACCACTAGAACATCATTAATTTCAGCACATCCTTTATTATCAACAATATTAGAAACGTAGCATTCATTTCCATATTTTACTAGTTTCTCAGCTTCCGGATAAGTTATCAAATGTAAGGGTTCATTCTTGTACACAAACTGAAAATCATTCTAAAAAGAAACCTCTTTAGTTCTATAGTCAATCTTAGCATGATTAATAGTTAGACAATCCATACCCAAAATTACATCAAACTCTACTAGAGGCAAAACAATAAAGATTGCAGGTAGATTCTTTCCACACAAAAGAACAAGAAGGTTCTTATTTTTTATTTTTGTCTCAATATTTCTCCAAGTGTTTTAACCATAAGTTAAATATTCATAACTTGAGACGAAATTCCCAATTTACTAAAAAATATCTTAGAAATGAAAGAGTGTGTAGACCGTGAATCAAACCACACATTGGCATAATCTGAACAAACAAACAGTGTACCTGATAATACATCATATGATGGCCCAACATCAGATTAAGTAGTTTCAAAGGATTTCACCACCCCTTCTGCATGTATTCTACTTCTTTCCCTCTGTTATGTTATTCGTTGTACACTCATTTTCATAAGAACCCATTTCATTGCACTTATTACATTTTACTAACTTTAAATCATATTTTTCATTACCATTACCTTGATCCTTTCAAGGGAAATTACGAGACTTATGTCCCATTTTACCACATCTATAACACTTAATATAATTCAAAGTACCTTCCCCAGATTTCTTTTTACCACAAATTTCACAAACTATAAATTTATGTATGTAACCACCAGAATTTTTTGGAGAGTTATTCCATTTCTCCTGACACCTCGACCTCTTATTTGGATGTTTTTAAAAAAAATCCTAATATTAAGAAAACTCCATTACCACCTTATCATCACAATGAATAAGTTTTTCATAACTTTTTATATCATTAGAAATTAAATCCCATAAATAAATTGTAATTAATCTTGAGTAAAAACTGTTGATTTTACTATCAAGACCTCTTATGATATTCGGAGCATACCTTGCGATTCAAGGGAATTTTTCTTCAAAAGAAGCAATTGGGTCATCCCATACCTCATTCTAGGAATTATTTTTCCATACTAATTCAAACCACATTTGGAAAATATTTCTCAAGGAACATTCCTTTGAATTCATCCCTATCAAGTGCATCAATCTCCTCACTATCCCTAAAATTTTTCACCATATTCTACCACATATCATCTACACCATCAAAATCGTAAACAAAAAGACTATCCTTTTGGTGTTATGAACACCCCATGACATCAAAAATTTTCTCCATTGCTTTAATCCACCCTTCTCCTAGGACATAGTTAGATAATCCTTAGAATTATGAGGGATGTTGCCTCACGAAATGCTCTACTACTGACATGTTCCTCTGTGGTTGATCTGGTTGATCTCATGCATGGATAACACCACAATTTATAGCTTAATTCAACTGTTCCATAACTGCAACGCACTGTTCAGTTCCGATTATGATTTTCCTAGGTTGCGGATTTGGAATTATTTCTTCCTCTTGATTTCACCCCAACATAACTGCCATGTTTCCTCTATGGAAAACCATTTTGAAAACATAAATATCATAGGAAAAGAATCATGGTAATCTGTAAATTCTATTTCATTTAAATATTACCATAAATTTATATATGGAAATTAATTTAACAATATTCTAAAACCTAATGTTTTTTAAACTGACCTCTGATACCAACAATATAGACCTGGCAATATATTATAATATAATCTTGAATTAAATAAATATTTCACATTGATGATCATTTCATGTTTAGAGTTTTATAGAATTAGAACATAACAATTACATCTCCAAAGATTAAAAAGTAGACACTTCCCCTTATTCTCAATTTTTTCAAAAAATATATACACTTGAAAGAATAAGAGTCATGTCTAGTTCCATGTTTTAGACAACATGACTTTTACTTATCCTAATCAAGACCCTATTCATCTTTAAGTCATGTGATAAATATTTCAAAACTTGAGATGAGCATAAAAAGATCAGTAAGGGTTATAAAACAATGAATGAAAACATTATTTAATCATTACATACATAACATAAGATCGTTAACATACCTCATGAAATCATAAGATTTATGATTAACACTATTGAAAACATAAATCATAAAGGGAACTTGTGGAATCTATATCATACATACATTGTAGGAATCAGACATACATAGGGAGTTATATTTTGAATACCAATCATAGTATATTTCCTAAATATCTTAGGATAAACATTCACATTTGCCTCCGTCACATTACCCAATGCATTGGAGATCTATCTCGAGCTCACCCACCCTATGATTATCACCGTACCACATGTATGTGTAATCAATCCCCAATAACCATAACATATTCAAAACACATAAAATAAACATAAAGGAAAGATATTATTCTAGTCACAATATATCATTTGACATAAAAAATTCACTATAAAAACCATATTCAATAAAAAATTTATAAAAGATTATATGGTATTTATTTTCCTTTTAAAAACATTTCATCTTGTTATGGAAGACAAAGAATAAATAATACTCATGGCGATAGATAAGGTCATTTTCACCACATACATTAAAAAAAAGCATTCATTTTTTGTCATTTAGTACAATTTATCGTATGAAAATATTCCATTTGAATTAAAGTAAAAGTCAAAGGTATTTATACACCTTAGAAAAAAAATATGAGAATAAAGCAAAATATGCCTCAATGAAAGGAGATTGAGACGAAGTCCCTTACAACCTATCCGACTTGATTTGATCTTTATTTAATCTACTAAAAAATAAAGTAAAGATATTATATACTTTCCTAGGAACCTTTTTTCATGTTAATAATTCATTTATTATCTCATATTAGCATTTTATAAATATTATGTAATCATTTATGTTATTAACAGTTGTTTTGTTGATATTGGTTACTTGAGTAAAAATGAACACCAAATAGTTTAAAGTTGTCCATGTTGTCAAATATCCATTATCTTAAGAATGATATTAGGGATTTAGTTATCATATATATCATATATATCTATTATATACATGTATTTATATTCGTACATAACATTTGAAGGTATGAAATGAAATTCAATATTCATAGAGAAGGTAATCTGTACGTACTCATGAATGCTACATTCATTTCCATTTCATATATTTATGTAATTAATACATAATAATTCAAGTATATATATTAATTCAAGTATAATATATTGAATAACATCAATAACTCCTTCCTTTATTCATCCCACATTAGGCATTAATGAGTCATATCACTTTGAGGGGGCAGTTGTCTGCACTTCCAAAAATTAAATTATCACATTTACCCATTATGCAAACCATTATGGTATGATACAAATGGAAAATAAAGAATAATAAGGAAAACATAAAAATTATATATATCATATATAAATTATGTTCCATCATAATGGACACCATGATAGGTGTTAGATGATAATTAAAGAATCATCATTTTGTGAGGTGTTAGTATGCCATCCACAGAAACATTATGTTCATTAGCCATTAGATGGAGGTGTGTGTAAGTGTAGTTTTAATCCATATTATTAAAAATTCTTTCTATATTAAAGATACTAGTGTTGTTATAAAATAATGAAATAAATAGAGTTTAGGGTATGGAGATGTAAAATAAAATAAAAGAACTTAAGAGAGGATGTTACCTTTAAATCGGGTAACTCCATTTGGATTGATCCTAAAGGTTTTCCTTAAGTACTTTATGCCTATGGTAAGGCATAAATATTGAATATAAGTATCTTGGGAGATTATTGGAGAAGAGGTTTCCTGAGAAAAAGGCTTGAGATGTATGGGAAATTGGTTAGAAGTGAGGGCATTCTATATGGGAGGGGAGGGGCTCTTTAGGAATGTTTGAAACAATTATTTTATTATAATGTCATCTTTAGTTTCAAAAGGTCAATTATTTGAAAATATCAAATCTATGATTACTCATGGTTGAAATAAAAAATCTATTAAGAATTGTACTGGTTTTGTATATTGTTTTAATATTTATAACATTATTTATTTAAATTATTTATTAATGAGGTAAATATTGCATCATTAATGTGCAATAAATAATTTAATTTATTTGTAGTGAAAAAAAATACCATGATGTAGGAAATCTTTTTAGATTTACAAAAAATATTTAATGTTGAAAATATTACTTATATATCCCCATGTAAAAAATTATTTACTCAAAGATATTTGTTTCTGTCATTTTTGTCATTACATTAAATTAATTCATATAATTTGTCATTCTTACCCCCATGCTGATCTTTGGGGTCCCAAATTCAACCCATTGATGCCCATGGTCGGATATGTATCAGACAATAGGACATGGATTTAAAGACCCATAAAATTTAAGGTATATTTGTTTCTTAATTTTCTTTGGGATTTTTCGAGTACGTAGTTTATGATGGCACCTGATTCTGAGGCCTGGTTTTTCCGGAATCAATTTCCAAAGATTAGATTGGGTACATTCAGTGAATGAACGAGAAGGTTTTCCTAAATTTTTCAACCGGTACTCGAAATCGAAATCTAAGGCCCCCTATGGAACCACAACGCCGATAATTTCTTAAGAAGACCCTTTCTGGAGTTGCGTTTTCTCGATAGAAGTTGTTAAAAAATGATCTTAGTTTCTGATGTAAATAAAAATTTGTGGAACAAATTTTAATTCTAAGAATGTGTGGAAGTTGGGGAACTAACCAAGTGAGGATAAAGGTGATGTGGGGCCCACACGAACCCCACCCCTTTATATTCCCTAACCCCCTTAACTCTTCTTCTTTGAACCCCCTTGTATTAAATGATGTGACTTCCTCCTTCACATAAGTTGGGGAACTATCCAAGTGAGGATAAAGGTGATGTGGGTCCCACATGAACCCCGCACCTTCATATTCCCTAACCCCCTTAACTCTTCCCCTTTGAACCCCCTTGTATTAAATGATGTGACTTCCTCTTTCACATTAAATCATGCCAACACTTAAATTAATTGAGAGTTATCTGTTTGAAATTTTCAATTTTAAATGCATGGAATGTAATAATAAAATTAGAATAAATATTATTTTATTTTGGGTGGTTGTATTGTTTTGTTGGGGATTTTTTAGAGAGGGAGAATTCTTTTTATTAGAACAAGTTAATCATCCTCCTGGAAGAATGTGTAGAATGCACCGACACCGATGAAGAATGCTAATTCCTCGGAGATCGACGACGCGAAACCGTATACCGCAATGCCGAATATCCTCTTCACTGTGACATCGTGTACCACGACGTCGACGACGCTAATAGAGCCTCTTTTCGTGATGCCGTCTTCTGTGAATTCTTTTTCCACAACGAACCTCGTTCGACGACTTCATCAAGGTAGGGGTTTGGAATTTTTATTCGTGAAATATCCTTTGCCGTTATTCATCTGTAATTTTTTGGGCCACTTTTTATCATCTAAATAGGAGGAGGTTGGACCGCACAAACACGACTGAATCTCCTCCCCCTTTTGTTGTTGTGTTTGTTGCGGTTCGAAAGACGGCGGCGCGGTGCAACGACACCGCACGAAAACAAGGAGAAATGCGGCGAAGATACGTGGCGTCGTCGCGCCGTGCCGTTGAGGCCGAACGAACCCGCGGTCAGAGTCAGGCCACAGAGAAGTGGAACAATGCCGTTTCGCTATGTCGGAGAACCATGAAGACACTGTGGCCGGAGCGGTGCTGCGAAAGAGGGGTGCAGCACCATCGCGCTGCACCAGTCGAACCAAGGCCACGGCCTGTGGCCGCGGTGGAGCTGGGAGCGGTGGCCGGATCCACCAGCCGCCGGCATGTCGGAGGGGCGGGACCGTGGGGTCCCATGGAGGTAGCATGGTCGGCCAGCCAGGCCAGCTGATCGAGGACGTTCGGGGGTCGTAACCCCCGGCTTGCCAAGGAACGCCCCCCCCCCATGTGGGGCAGTGGTTTCTCAAACGCTCGTATCTTGGGCTACAGACATCTGATCGGCACACTGTCAGTTGTGATGCTATCCTTGGATCGAGGTGGTCGTTTTGGTATATTAAACTCAAGGTTGAGGAGAACTTTGTTCATGGCCGGGTTGGTTCGAACAGAAGACCAATAGGGCCCTCGGAGCGAAAACACTTATAACTTGAGCTCTGGACGACCGATTGACATCCCGTAAACTTTGTTGTATTCCTCTTAGTGATACATACCTTTTGGATTACTCCGATAGAGTTTGGACGCAGTTACAGTGTGGTCAAAGAGGTTTTGGCTTAAAAACCAACCGGGCACCAGGAACAAAAAAGTCAATAACTCTCAGACCGGGCATCTGATTGATGCGCCGTCTGTTGGGTTTAGTTACCTATGCCGAGACGGAACATTAAGATACATAAAATTAAGACTACGTGTTATTTGATGTATCTAACCCATTGGATTGTGGAGAGGACCCTCTGGGAAACGAACATGCTGTGATAGGAGCCCTAGAGCTTGCTGCGACTGCGACGACGATGACGACTACACTGAAATCCACTGTGGGTTCAGCCGCGATGAATACCGTACTAAAATCCTATGTTGGTTCAACAGTGATGACTACTATTCTTGTATCCAACGTGGGTCTGGAAGTACTACTGTTCTTGTATTGTACGTGGGTCCGGCAGTGCTTGACTCTGTTCTTGTATCCTACGTGGGTCTGGCAGAGTAGCCGGTCTGTATCCTATGTGGGTCCGACAGTTTAGCTGGATTAGTATCCTACGTGGGTCCCTACGTAGATGAATCAGTGGCTACATCTGATCATCTCTATTATATTACGAAGAATTATACCTATGTGAGCTGAGTCTTGAATTTCAATCATTATCTTCGATATGATTGACTTGCATTCCTATGTGGATTGTGTTGTTCTTTCCTATGTGGATTGGGATGTACTATCCTGTGTGGACGAGATCAAACTTGGCCTCAGATGTTGGAGCCAAACTGGAATTGATGACTTAGGTATATGTATGGGAATATACCTAAGTAGTGTTGGATGTTACTTCGTGATTGTATATTTCCTTTGTGGATTGTCCTTTGTGGATTCTGGAAGACCTTCAGGGGTTTCGGGGTCCCTACTGAGTAGCGTATACTCACCCCTGTCCGGGATATGACCGCACTATGTTGTGTTGGATAAAGACGATAGATAGTGCTGATCATGGTTGAGGGTTGTGGATCAGTCGGTACCTGGAGGTGGACCACTGGGCGGGACGTACACAGAGCGGACGGCTGGACCCGAGTATATGAGGGGGCTATCTGTACCCACCCTTCAGGTGGGACTTCAGTGGATGGATCGATGTTGCTTCTTTACATGTAGTTTCTATTCATTCTTTCCAGTTGTACATTACATTCATTTTGGGTTTGTATTCTGGCCCATTTACTTTCCGCACTTACTTTTGTACCTAGTTTCACTTAGTGTTTACTTATGATGGCTTACTCTGTGGTGTTTGTTTACTTTATAAAGGAAATTCCTTCCCCTTTTTCAGGATTTACGCTTTTGGTTCTAGTCTCCATCCCCTGGACTATGGGAGGCGGGCTTGGGGTAGTCACAGCATGGGCCCCGAGGATGGGTCGTGACCAATTGGTATCAGAGGAGTTCGGTTATACTGCAGAACTCAGGACTCTGATCTTTCTTCTATGTGAAGCAATATTATTAAGGGTATTGAGTGTGGTTATCAGTCCAGGGAGTCTAGTGTTGGTACGACAGCCGACGTATCCGTACACAGGGACCCTGACTTCTGATTTCCGACTCAATGCACGAAAACATTGATCGCATGTGTGTTTCAAAAGTTTTCTTTTTGATTACTCTGTTTCAGCTCACCAGGTACACTATTTTGAACATGGTGTACCTGTTTCTTTTCAGGATGGCCCCACGACGACAGCCATCCAGTGTTCCGAGCTTTGTGTGAGACGACAGCCCACAGAGCGATGAGGCCTCGGTGCATGGCCCCTTTTCAGTGGAGGCACCGGGGTTACCTCTACCCGCCGAGCCTCCGATGTTACCATCCCCAGCCACTGAGAGTGCACGTCGCCTTATTGCACTACATGTGTTTCGGCGTCAGCGACCGCCCAGGTTCCGCGGGGAGATGCACCCTCAGGCATCTGAGGATTGGTTGGAGGTTGTAGTTCGAGTATTCAAGCTAGTGGGGACACCTGCTGACCTCATGGTGTTCTTCGCAGTGAGCCTCCTACACGCGGCAGTAATAAAATGGTGGAGCATGATTCTCCATGTGCACGATGAGGAATCCCTTCTCTGGACGAACATTGAGAGCCTCTTCTTCTCGGATTTCATCCCAGCCACCCTCTGTGCGGTGTGCATTTAGTAGCTACTACAGCTGTGGAAGGGCAGCACGACAGTCGCCCATACTCAGTGAGATTTACTGATCTCTCGCGCTATTTAACATACATGGTATGAGACCCATTCTTTCGGGACCGGACCTTCGAGCAGGGACTGAGTAATGAGATCTGGGCATCGATGATCTCTCTCAGCATTCCGACACAGGGAGTAGTACTGGAGCGAGCTCTACTCATAGAGAGATTTCTTGCTGAGCCTACACCAGCAGCAAGACATACCGCAGGGTGGCACGTAGCAGAGTCGTCCGCAGCTGGAAGTCGATGGATTTCATAGGGGTCCAGGTGGACCGGACAATCAGGCGGACGACTATAGGACAATCGCTCAGAGGTGCGGGGCACACGACGCAGAGCCAGCCTTCCAAAGAGAAGAAAGTGATATGCATGTGGTGGGCAGGGCCACATAGATCGTGACTACCCGACCCGCCGTGCAATGGTGCAATAGACAGTTGAGGGGACACCCAGGTAGAGGCAGAGGGTCAACTTTGGCGGTACGCCGAGAGCAGGAAGACGAGGCAGGGGAGCTGGTCGAGTATTAGGTGGTGGGAGACACTTTGAGGATTTACCACCACCACCACCAGGAGGTCCACCCCGACCAGAGGGAGCTGGCGGGCAGAGGCATGCTCAGCACCAGGCAGTGGAGGGCTATGACCACGGCGCGCCCGAGATTATTCGAGGTACTATCTGTGTCTACTCCACCCTTGTTGTAGTTCATATAGACACATGAGTGAGTGATTCTTTCATTGTCGCTGCCCTGGTTCGGAGCTCAGAGATTTCGACGAAGTTGTTGGCTCGATCCTTACAGCTAGAGACTACTACGGGAGTAGACTCTGTGATTACGCACTGGTGCCGGCAGTGTGAGATTACTCTAGGAGGTGAGAACTTCAGCTGGGATCTTCATGTAGCAGCGTCAAGGCCTTACGATGTAATCTTGGTCATGGATTGGTTTTCTATTGTCCATACACAGATCGACTGTATTAGGTGCATGGTGCAGTGTGTTTGCACCGATGGGAGCAGGTTCACCTTCACCAACGAGAAGGGAGCCTTAGCAGCACAGGATGGACTCACGCAGAGAAGAGGACAGCCGATCAGTCATCAGTTGGCTAGGCTAATCCTAGGAGTAGTTGACGTACCGAGTTTGAGTTTTCCTATAGGTGTGGTTTAGTATGCGGATGTTTTTCCTGACGACGTTCTAGGACTACCTCCTCGTAGAGAGGTAGACTTCAATATTGACATGTACCTCGAGACAACCCCGATATCCTCTCCAGCATATCGGATGGCCCCCGATGAGCGTCGATATATATGGGTACAGTTGGAGGACTTTTATGGTAAGGGATTCATTCAACCAAGTGTTTCACCATGGGCTTCCCCGATATTGTTCGCCAAGAAGGCGGACAGGAGCTTGCGACTGTGTGTCGACTATTGTCGCCTGAACCAGGTATCCATGAAAAATAGGTATCTACTACCGAGGATTGACGACCTCTTTGATCGGCTCAACTAAACATGGCTTTATACCAAGATCTCCCTTATCCTTAAGCCTAGTTGGATGATTGATAGGGTTGAATTCCTCCAATTTCTTAGCCTCATCATGCACTCATCCTCATAGACATGGGTCCAAAATTATTTTCATCATCATTAAAATTACCTTTTTAATGCATAAATTGTCACATAATACAATTGTTTCCACCTTTTCTCTAGGACATCATTTCACCTTCAACATCCAAGATATCAATGTAGTAGGAAATAAGTCATTGGATTTTGAACTGGGATATTTCATATCCTCTAATTGAATCATCAATAACCTACACACGTTTATCATAGTTACATTATTCAATAGATACAAATGAAATACATTCTTAAATTTCCATGTAGCAATGTTACCACTCATGGGACTCAAGACATGTTGAAAAAAATTAATCATCATCTTGTCTTCTCCATCCATCTCAGCAGCGATGACATTCTATGTTATCCCCCTCCCTATCTGTTCGACTAAGGATTATTTATAACCAAAGCAATCAGTGGTGGGAGGAACCAATCATAAGTAGTAATACTAAATCCTACCATGTGGTACTCTCAAACACTCATCCCATCCAATAGAGGGTAATATTACACTTATGCTATTTACCCTTGAAGACATTTTGTTCTCATCATTAGTTTGTTCGAATTTCAAAAACTCATAGAACTCCTTAACTATCATCAGGAAAAAAGGACTATTGTTGTTTGTAAAGCATTAATCCTAGCCATGAGCATCAGTTTCCTTGAAAACAAATGATATTCTCATTAGAGAACACTTAGAACTGAGATCTTTTTCAACTATGATGTCTCTCTTCGACAGATTAGTATTGATCAACACTAACACTGCCTTTCTTCCACCACTTGACTCAGCTCGTGGTCTCTTTAGAATTTTCTCATCACCTTCTTCACTAACCAATTGTCTTTTCACTCATTCCATGTGATCTAAAGTGGTTCGAGTGTTTTGAAAGAGGGTTATGTTTTGATGTTAGGGAGAAAATAGAATTGTGAAAGAATTTGAGGTGGATCATAATGTGGTATGATCAATTAATTTTATCATTTATGGATCAAAAAATAAAATCACACAACTTAAATATGTAATGTAGAAAACGATTCAGATTCCAGCAGAGAAAAACACTATGTCCCAAAAACATCGGCTATTAGTAAGGTTATAACAGTGAGGTTTCAAACAATGAGATATATAATAGTGGGGTCCAACGGTGAGGTTCCAACAGTGTGGTCCAATGGTGAGGTCTAACGGTGAGGTCCAATGGTGAGGTTCAATGGTGATGTTCCAATGGAGAGGTCCAACGGTGAGGTTTCTATTGATGAGGTACAACAGTTAGGATCCTTTCGGTGTGGCTTCTAACCCTTAAAGTGTATCACACCTAACACATGTTCAAAGTAATTTAACCTCTCAAAATTCAAAGGAACTATGAACATATCAGTCAATTGGTGTTCTGTGACAATAAATTCAAGACTGATATCGTCTCTTTGATAATGATCTCTCAAGAAGTGATCTCTCACATCAATTTTATTTGTCCTAGAATGAGATAATTTTTTATTAAATATGTTAATAGTAACTATATTATCAAGCATTATAGAGACATGTTTTAATTATTATCCATAGTCTAGTAAAGTGTGTTTCAAACACAGAATATGAGCACAACAAATACCAGCAGCTATATTTTCATCATTGATATTAGATAATGTAGAATAATTATGATTTATCCTACACCATGATACTAGAGACGTGCCTAAAATGTGACATGTTTTAGAGGTTCTCTATCTATATAACTTACAACCAGAAAAATCAACATCCAAATATCAAATTAAATCAAAAGATTGTTCTCGTGGGTTAACCAGTCCTGAGTTTAAAGTATACTTGAGATATTTAAAAAACATTTTTATGAGTAGTTAGATGAGACACTTTATGTTTGTATTAAAAGAGTCCACACAATAACATACTAAAAATAATAATAGTTCTGATAGCGATAAGATAGATTAGACTTTCTGTCATTCCTCTATAATTGGTTTGTTCCACTGGTTTTCCAATTTTTACCAGCATCCACATAAGGGTGGTACTTATAAGTGTATCACTAACTTCATTGTAGAACAAACCAAAATATTTTCAAATATCATTGTTATATTTACTCTAATTTGGAAAAATACCATTTATATTTTGAAAAATTAGAAATCCAAGGAAAAATTTAAGTTCCACCAGTAAAATCAGTCAAATTCATCTTGGATAATTTTTGAAAAATCACTACATATAGAATTTTTAGAGGATAATAAGAAAATGTCATCTACCTAATGTTTTACTTTTAAAACTACTTTGGAAATTCTTCTAATAAGAAGTGTATGATATGAACTTCCTTTAGTAAAACCTTTTAAAATAAGGAATGAACTATGATTATCATACCCAACTCATGGATCTTGTTTTAGACCATATAAGGATTTTTAATGTTTGAAGAAATGATTTGAAAAATGGGGATTTGTAAAATCAGGGGGATGTTCAACAAATACATCTTCCACTCTGTACCCATTTAAAAATGAAGTTTTGACATGAATTTGATATATTTTGAAATTCAGATGAGCTGCATAAAGAAGTGGTATCCTAATGGATTCTAGTCTAGATAATGATGCAAATGTTTCCTCGTTGTCTATTCCTTATTATTGATTATATCCTTATTCAACTAGTCTATACTTGTTACATAAAATTTATTCATAAAAATTATTTATAAACATCTCATTAGTGCCCATCGTCAATATTTCTTTAGGACTTTCTACTAATTCCCAAAGAATGTTTCATTCAAACTGATTTAATTATTCTTTCATAGCTATCTCCCAGAATTCAGTATTGATTGCATCATCAATATTATTTGGATCATGTTGTGAATGAAATTCTTGATGTTCAACCTAGTTTCTCAGAGAAGATCATGTTTTTGATCATCTCTTTAAATCACCTACTACAGTATCTAAAAGATGATTCTTCAGAGTTATAATACCTCTAGAATGAGTTGAAATATACTCTTCTTGATTTTATATAGTTCTAGATTCATCATGCATAGATCATGGGAAATTTTCGAGAACTGGATGTTTTCACTAAGGGCTCACTGTGTTTATCATTAAGGTGTAGAATTGAAAAATCTCCCTCAAGTAGTTCAACAGAGGCGTTGGCTTTATGTGGACCAGTCTCATCAAATTTTACATGTACTGATTCTTCCGCAAATTTGGTTCTCTTATTAAATATTCAATAATCTTTACTTGTGATTGAGTATCCATGTAATATTCTGTCGTCACTTTTGGAAGAAAATTTGTCAAGATTGTCCAAAGTGTTAAGGATATTGACTTTGCAACCAAAAACTCTATAGTAATTAAACTAAGGATTCCTATTATTATAGATCTCATAAGGGGTAATCTTATGAATTGGAATAATTAAGAATATATTGATAATGTAACAATATGTAATAACTGCTTCAGTTCAAAAATAGATAGGTAGATTATACGTATTTAGCATAGTTCGGGAAATCTCGTGAGGATTAATATTTCATAATTCTACAACTCAATTTTTTTGAGGTGTTCTAGGATAAAATTAATTATGTGTATAGCCATTATATGAGAAAAAAGATTCAAAATCTTGATTTCAATCACATGTCCAAGAAAACCTCTTAATGGTTTTTTAATATGTCCACTATAATTTTCTATAGAAATGGAATATTTAAATAAGTAAGAACATTGTTACATTTTTTGAGCTAGAATGTATACACAGGTATATCTAAAAAATCATATAAAAGATCATAAACCTAGTTCTTCCCATTTAAACATGAAACTATGGATGGTCCAAACAAATCCATGTGAACCAACTCAATTGGTTGAATAGTAGAAACTTCTTTCTTTGGTTGGAAATTAACATTCTATTATATTCCCTTTTAACAAGGATTAAAATCATTGTTAAGTTGGAATTATAATTTAGTTATGTCTTTAACTAAACCTTTCTTAGTAAGTTTCCAATGTGAGTGCACATTATAGTGTCATAATATCTTTTTCTATATCCAGGATTCTTTATGAATAGCGTTTTAACATGAAACATTTTTCATATCTAATTAATTTAAATCAACAACATATTCATTTTCACCTATAAGAGCAGTGAATATTAAATCATTTTTCAAATGAAAAACATAGAATACATCATTTTCAAATTTAACATTAAATCCATCATCAAATAACTGATAGATATTTATTAAATTGTACTTTAACCCATCGACAAAAAGTACATTTGAAATTAATACAATATCAGGGTTACCAATTTGGCCTAAGCTGATGATGTTCCCTTTTTCATTATAACAAAACATAACATGTCCAAGATCATCATTAATTATTATCTTGAAGAACGAGTCATCTCTTTTCATGTGTCTTGAACATCCACTGTCCAAGAACCATAAAGTTTTACAGTAGCTCTTTAAAAAGTCTTCCTCCAAAAAAGATTATGTGTAGGGTAAATTGGGTACCCAAATTTTCATGGGTCCAGAGAGGGTAGAATGTAAAAAATTGGGAACCCTACTTGTCTCATAGGTTTCCTATAATCAAAAGATATTTTTTGAGACATAAACACCTTTTTGGCCTTTTATATAAATGTTTTCAAAACATGGTCCCAAACCTGAACTAGGAGTGAACTGTCCGGATTTTGGAAAAAATTTATTCTTAATAATTCTTCAATGTACTTGCTGTCAACCTAGACAAGATTTCTATTTTAGATCAATCTATTTTACAAGTAACTGATTCAAGATATCTCTATTTTTAGAAAAATTCTAATGATATCTCTTTAATTTCTCATTTCATAATTTTTTTAGTATTTTTTATTAACTATTGGTCACATTTTATATTTCAATATCCAGATCATACTTATGATTGGAATTTAAAGCCTGGTGTCTACTCAATAATTTATATTTATCCTTGAATTCATTAATGGTGTCTTCAAACATTCCAAATTATTCAAATAGTTCATCCTTATTCATATTTTAATCATTGTTTGATTCGATTTCATTTTAAGAAGCGCAATCATTTTGAAAAAGTGAATTGGGTGTTACCTCTGATGTTTTAGTCATTAAACATAGGTTTTCATGATTGTTCCTTTTAATATAAGAGGTGTCAGATTCACTTGAGATATCTTCTTAGGAACTCCATGCATCTTTCATAGCCATTTTATGTCCTTTGTCATTGTCTTCATATTTATTCTTAAATTTCCTCTTGGGGAAATCCGCTTTCACATGGCCTTTTAATTTACACTCATATCAGACTATCTAATTTGTGTTATCATTCCATTTTATGTCATTTTTCAATGTTATTTATTATCATAAAATCATTAACAGTTCTACATTCTAAAAAACCTTTTCGTATGGTTGAACATCATGAATCTCCTTGAATGATGAGATATCTCATCATCACTATCAGAATATGAGTCTTCACTTGTGGATGTGTCTACAATCACATCAGATTTTTTATTGTCCTTATTTATCGAGGTAGAAGTCTTAAATGATACATATTTTTTTCATAGTTCATTATATGCTTCTTGATTAACCTTAAGCTCTACTTCGTAAATCATAATAATTCTAATTAGATACTTCACTGTTCTCTTTTCTATGTCACATGATTCTCAAATAGAAATAGAAGATCATCTTCGAATTTCAGGTAAGCATCGTAGAAATCTTATAAAATGATCCTGGTTGTCCACCAGTTTTCCAAGAAGACAAATGGTATTCACTATTTCATTGACCCTGAGATACATTTTAGAGATAGGTGTCCCAGGCTCCATCATAAAATTATCAATTTGTCTAGTATAAGTATTTAATATCATTTCCTTGTCATTGTATGTTCCATCATGAGAAATTTCTAAATTATCCCAAATGTCATATGCAGTTTTAAAATCCTATATTCTACTGAATTCTACATCAGCTAGAGAAAATTACCATGCATTCATAGCATTACAATTATAATTAAATGTAGCTTTATCCAAGTGAGACCATGTGTCAACAATGATAATATTTAATACATTTTTTTCATCAATTGTGTCCACGATTTTATGTCCGATTATCTTTGGATACATTTTCAATTTTAAATTCTACTGAGCATTGTTATTTCCATTAATCAAAGGTTTCATGTTAGTAGAATCACCCTCATCTCGGTTATCCTTTGTTAATTATAATTTTAATGACCATAAAATTTAGATATAACAGAAATTTTAAGATCATTATGAAACAAATAAAATCACAATTAAAAAATATAACAAGTTTAACAACAATTAAAGTAGTGTTAAAAACAATCTAAACTACATACTATGATATAAAATGTTGGTAAGATATGAATATCAAGAGGGGTGGGAGTGGCGAATTGAGTTCTTACATAAAATTTATGTTAAAAAGGTTATTATGAAGATACCCCAAATTGGGAAATCAACCTAGTTAATTAAGGCTATAGTGGTAAATATCTCCAACTGGTCAACAGGTTTCTCAAAGTGTTATTAGTCCTTAGTTGAATTAGTGTGAAACACAATTTCAACTTCTGAAAAAAGTTTTCTGAATTAAACAGATACATACACTAACCAAAACTATCAATCAACGTGATTCGAAAATAGTTTAATGTTTTAGAAATTATAAACCTAAAAAAAAGATAAAATAGTGTATGAAAAAATATATTGCAAATAAATGTTAAATAAGAGGATCAATCTCAAGCTGAGACGTAACCCCCACAACTCTGTGATTACCAGCCACCAAATAGTTTATATTAAAAATTAACACGATAGACTTCATGTATCAGCCTCCTCAATGGTTTTTATAAACATTCTATGGTTCACACCCTATACCATAGTTCATCATGGATAAATCAAACAATACAAACCACACACAGTCACATCAACAGTTATACGTGGGAAAAAAGGTGTAAGAGGAGTAATATGTGAGGATATATTAATCCTCCAGTTCAAGAATATGAGATAGTGTGTATATTAAAAATAAACATGACTCTGAAAAGTAAAAAAAAAGAACAAAATAGGGGAAATATGATTCGATTGAGTTTAGATGGCTATATGTGTTTGTAGTTCAGATCATGTCTCTTTGAATTGGATAGTTTTATGTTTGAGTCTTTCTCTATAATTTTTCTCCAAAACAGAGTGTTGTAACACCATGTTCTGGATTTCATGAAGTTATTGTTCTACTTCTTGTGTTAATCAAGACTTGATGATGAACAGAAGGTATAAGTGAGTATGTCCCCAAATATAGTTTCATGATGCTTGTGGGTTCAGATTGTATGTCTCGGATGGTTATTCTTTTATGTAGAGATTATGTTTATTCATATGCTCATACACACTTGTCATCATCAAGTACACTCCTTTTTTTGTATTCCTCATTCTTCTAATTTATATATATGGGGTAATAATAGGTTTCAGTACATCACGTGCTATCTTTCTCATTCCTAGTATGGTCCCAAGATATGGTCTCCTGATATGTCTACTATATGAATTAATTAATGTCAGCAACATTATTGTTAGAAAATAGGACCGTTAGAATAATATTAATAATTTGAAAAATTGGGGATTATAAATGTATGGAAGACTAGTAATTGTATCCTTCACAGTGGTAGGATTCTAAAGTTTGTTCACATCGATAACGTTCATCGGTAACCTTTCCAATGGTGACCTTCCATCAATGACTCTCCATATTCATCATTTTATTGGTTACACACTTTTTGTAACCATTAATTGTTCTCTCTATATTGGTAACCTTTTCAACAGTAACCGTGTATCTGTGAAATTGCATCGATGACCTTTTTATCTATGACCATTACATTGGTGACATTTTCATTGGTGAACTTTCATCGGTTACCTTTTCATCAGTGACCATTGCATCTATGAACATTGCATCGGTGACCTTTCTATCAGTTCTTTGTTCATTGGTAACATAGCATCAGTAAAATTTTTACATTGATAAATTTTACACTCTGGGCTTTAGACAAGAGTTTAGTGAGATTAAACGTACATAGTTATCCCTTCTATATAAATATTATTTTCTCATAAATGATTATCTTGTAAGAGAAACAAAATTATCAACTAAATAAAACATTATTTTGGATTATCAAAACATGATTTTGGATTATCAGAACAGGTGAGTCTAATATATCTTGCCATCGTGATTTTAGTAATACCAAGACTCCTTAGGCAGTTCAATCTCAATAGGTCCATAATGAACATAGTTCATTGATGAAGTAATTATATTGAGTTGGGATACTGATTTTGGATGATTAAGTGGGACTATCTATGGTGAGAGATATGATTCATTAAAATTAAAAACATATTAAACTGATTTTTGAAACTAGTGCATCACATTCCATTATCACTTCCCATGGTATTGATTTGTTGTGTAAAAAACTCTAGATAATTCAATCCAGGATAAATCATCAAACTCTTCTTGGGGAAATATAATTTAGATCCATACTATGTATCGAATGTGCTATATATGTTGATAGAGGTATGATAAAATTGAAATATTTAGTGTTGGATATGGATTTATAAGATGTAATTATGGTTATGTACTGGTTGACACCATACAGTGTTCACATTATTTTTTATAACATACTAGTAAGTTTCATGACCATGGATGGAATTGTACATCTATTTAAAGAAGAATGTGTTGAATAGATAAGTGAAATGGGATTATTGGCACTAGTTGTGGGAACGACCTATTACCATTTTTTTGCTTTGTCCTAGGAATCCGTGGAATAGGTCGTCATATGTATATTTTTTGAAGTTTTTTATTTGTTATTATATACATATCCGAAGGATTTCACACAGTTTCCTCCCCAAGGTATGTGGAGTCAATTATTGATATCCTTCCAGGGACTAGCCTTATAACACTTCAATCATATCAAATAGATGAAAAAAATAATGGAGATGAATGTTTATTTGGAGGATCTAGAACAAAAGGGTTCCCTTCAGCTGAACATATCTCCAAGGGTATCCCCAGTTATGTTAATTATGAAATATGATGGAACATTATGGATGTTTGTAAGCTATTATAAGATTAAAAATGTTAAAATAATGAATAGGTATCCACATCCATGCATCGATGATATGTTCGATCATTTTTTTGGATCCCAATGGTTCTAAATGATTATATTGTGATCAAAATATCACTAACTCGGAGATTAGAAGTATTATATTCTAGAGAAAGAATTCAGAATTAGATACATATATTATGAATATTGATTAATATATTTTTGTCTTATGAATTCACCAGCAATATTTATGGAATTAGTGAATAAAATATTTGAATAATATCTAAAATCTAGTATTGTGAGGTTTTTGAAGGATATATTGGTGTATTCGATGACAATGGTTGAGAATGAGAAACATTTGTTTACCATGTTTGAAATCATGAGATAATATCACCTTGTTATCATTTCATCACTGTGTGATATTTCAAAAAAAGTGATATGCTATCATATACATGTAATTTATGAAAGATTTGTTCATGTGTATCAATAAATGTTGATTTTATAATCTTTTATCAACCACCAAATATTATCTTTGTGATCTGAACATTTATTGTCCTAGTAGGTTATTACAATAATTTAATTTGTCACTTTACACAAATAGCCTCGAGAATTTCATCATTGAAAAAGAATAATGTTACATTACAATGGATGTTTGAATAACATAAATCTTTTAAATAGCTAATGTTTCTCTATACATTCACACCGATGCTTTTTTCCATTGTCACGGAAATTGTGTGTGGTGTATTATGAGATATCAGGATCTATGTATGGATGTGTTCCCATGCTAGGAAACCATGTTGTATCTTATTTATAAATGTAGTTACAATTTCATGATAAAAAACAAACAACACAAAAGTTGGATTTAGATGTAGTTATTTGTACTTTAAAAACATTGAATCATTATCTATTTGGGGATAAAACTATTTTCTTATTTGATATTAAAATATGGAAGCATATTTTATCACTAGGGGTATTGAATCACAAGAAAAAATACAGATATAGTATCTAAAAATGGCCAAAATTGAATTGATGTATACTAGATGTATATTAAGATATGTGGCTGATGCATAATGCATAAGGACATACACTCAATTGTCAGAAAGAAGCTTTATATGATTGAAAGATAATGTTAGTCCTAGCTATCATGAATGTGCAAAGTGAAGGCTGAGGTAATGTTGGGGTTCTCTTTTCTGTTGTAGTTATTCAGGATTTTGGTAAAACTAGTAAATTAGGCAAAACATTCAATGAATAATGAGTTGTTATGAGGTCAAAACCAAATTTTGTGGATAATGTTTAGGTATGGAGGATATATGAGAGATTAGTTGTGTAGTTTTGAGATTGGTTGGTTGTACCTAGGACTTATTAGGAGAAAATTATTCATTATTACAACAATTCGATAAAGGTTATCTTTCCCAGAATATAAAAAATGTATAAATCATTGATGTTGATGTTTTAGTTAATATAAAAGAAAAGGAAGGTGGATGTGTTTGTATAAAAATGATTAACTTTTCATAATGTTAAGTAAACATTTCAATGAACAATATAAATGTAACTTTTTTTATCTATCTATTTGTGGAAATGGGAGAAGGTGGACATTTAATTTGTTATTGTCATCCAAGGAATGTTTCAAATGCACAACTTCAAAGGGGTGATTGTGGATCAACTCAAAAATTCATCTCACATAATCTTTAATCATAAAACTCATACAATAGAGGATCTGTCCAAAATATAAATCTATTTGGTTGTAAAAATGAAAGTTATATTAGTTTCGATCATATAATTGATAGAGATCCATGTTTTATCTCAATGTTATGGAAATCCTTACCCATATCTTCTGGGTATCATTTGACTATGAATATATAATATCACCCTCTGATGAATTTGAATTAGGAAAGGACAATACAAAAATATGAGGAAATTTGTTGGTCTTTTGAATGGGATTGTGGTAAATCTTTGGAAGAGCATGTGTTGTCATTTGATTTTTCATATAACTATAGCTACTAGGAATCAATACATATATCTCAATTGGAGGTATTTTAATGACTTTATTTTTTGTTATCCAATTTTTTGGTTTGAAATTGGAATAACATCAGTAGTTTGGAATATCGATGTCCATAAAACAATGAATAATAGTCAGTTGATTAGTAAATATAGAGATACATCTTATTGTCTCTTGGAATCACAAATATTTCATTGTCTATAGTCATTGGAATTTTCATTGTTTTATCATGTGTTTCTAAAGATTTCCCCATTTTAACACCTCAGTCATCCAAAATATGTTTCCCAATTGAATAATGCAATAGCTTGCATTGTACGCAAATTGGTGTTTTGCCACACCACGACCAATAAAACTAGTCATTATGAATTTTAATACTTACTTTATTATATTTTTAAAATTTTATTTATCAAAATGGGCATTATTTTATGATTCGTAATATCAATATTATGCCATAGAGAATTTTTTGTATTTTTCTAAAAACATTAAAATTTTTATGAATCGGGGAAAACACTACATTATTGTTTATATCCAAATTTTTATTTAAATAATTAATTATTTTATTTAAATATATTTTCGATTAAAATACATACATAATACTAATATATGATCAATGAAATTCATTGGAGTTATTTTATAATAAAATTACATATATTAAATTTTATTGTGCTTTTTACAGTCTTTTACCCACCTTCAAGGCACGTTAATTTTTTTTGCATAAAACGCAATTTTACCACTTATGTGAATTGAATTTAAAAAATCAAAAAGACACGGTTGATATGTGTACATAAATTTTTTTTAATAAAATGATATATTTTTTTGAATAGTAAATTTTTACTTATTTAGCACGGTTAAAAGTAAATAGTGTAATTAAAGGAATAAATGATATTATTAATAATGTAAAAAATCTCCTAATTATTTTGGATAAGTATATTTAGGGAAAAAATTCCCTTTGGAATTAAATATGATCTGTTTGTTCCACTAGGATTAGATTAGGGCATTAATGGTAATTTTATTTCAAGAAGTGTTAAAAGTGTTCATTTCAAAGTGTAATAAATAAACAATTTTTAATATAGGGTTATACTTAATATAAATTCCTCTATAAATATTCATTATAAAGATAAAAGTATTTCTAAAAAATGGAATTTTATTTATAATTTTTCGAAAATAAATAATTAAATTAATTTATGAAACAATGATGATGCAGTAATTAACATAATACTTAATGATTAAAATAATTGATATTACAAATATCCAAATAAAAATAAATTGAGTCTTTTGATGAATTAAAATAATTATATTGGTTAATATTGAATTTTGAGGTCGATTAAATAATTTTTTTTCAAATTTATAATGTTTTTTTGTCTTTCACAAAAACAAAATTCCAAATAGTGTCAAAATAGACATAAATGAGTTTATAAAACAAATACTTTATTATTAATTTTTATAATAATAATAAAAGGATAAGGATAATCCATATGACTTTTATAATTATAGATATGTCATTAATTAACCAGTAGGGGTACTCTTGTCCATTTATAGTATGTTTAATAACCATTTATTATAATAATACAAGAATACATAGTAAAAGTTAAACTATTTAACTAAGAGTAAATATAAAATACAAGGTTATCCTGGTGACCTAAACCTATATAAAACCTATTGGATTAGTTTTTTTCGTCCCATAAACACCTTATCCATGATATATATCATTTAAGAGCCTTTATAATCTGAATATGATTGTATTATAAAATAATAATTTTAGGTTTTCCTAATGTGACCCTCACCTCTCTTATAATAGGGTACTTCCCCTTCTCATAATTTTTCACCATGTAATCCATTGGGATCCTCCAATACCTTCTCAAATATCCTTCTAACTACCCTCATTTTTATCTATAGGCCTTACATTGAACATGATTCCATCATAACGAGCTCATTTGATCAACTCAAAAGGAAAGAACCGAAGAAATGGTAATAATATCTCTAACTCTTTCAATTTTGTTTCCATCTTCCACATTCTCATTCTTTATTTTTTCCATTACATAATAATAAATCCAATTCCTTATACATTATATTATGTGATTATAAATATGGTACATAAATATTAATTATTTTATCAATCATATTAATGACAAGTCCCCATACGTGTGTACGTACGACTTGCCATCTCCACGGTGTGGTAGTTTGTTATTCAAACATATCATTTTTTGGATGGGTATAATAATCAGTTTAACTTATGTAAATAATAAATAAAACATGTTAACTACTCTATATATTTTATATACCATTAAATTTAATATGATATCACCATTAGTAGAATGATATTTTCGCTCGTGCATTTGTACAGATTACAGTCTCCATGAATGCGATTAAATTCATTCATCTTTATAACCAAGAAAGAATAATTATCTTTTTATAACAAAAAATTATGTTCAAGAACACAAAATCATTCTGTTTATGAATCAAATACATCATATCCATAACAAACAGGACATACGTAACCAAGCATTTAAAGGAAAATGAATCAGTTTACACCTAAAATGATTATACTACTGAAATATTATTAACAAATCCATATTAGAAGATCATATATGATATAATATTTTTGTATGTGGTTCTTCTATAATTTTATAATTTTTTTTAACTATTATAATATAAATTAAAGTATAATGGACCAAAGATAAGTACATATTAATGGTTAATTATACAATATCATTATTATCTGAGGTCGTTAATATGTGAGTATCTACTCGTACATCATTATCATCCACATCGGTGTTTTTTAAAAATGTATATCAATTTTTTTTAATATTTTCTAGAATATGGGTTAAAGACATTTTATACCATTTTTTGAATTTTTATAAAAAATTTCTAGTGGAATCATTCCATCTTTTTCCAAACAAGGTCTTTTAAATCCTTTCTGATAAAATTTAGGAATGAATGATTTTTAACATATATGGTGGGTGCATATATTTTCCACCTTTATAACACCTTCAATGCTTCCCTTATATACATAAAATAATATTTCAATTACAAGAATTTTAAATGATTTCAAAATAGAATGAGATATTTCTCTCAAATAGTTTTTCTTTCACACATGTCAACATCCATTGATTGATTTTAAACATTTTTAAGTTGATTTATTATGATAGAAATCATTCATATTGTATTGATGATTTGTGATATATTTTACTGTGGATGTGAAATTATTATACCTTTCATGTTTTATGGATAATTTATTGAAATTTCTTATGCTAGATTTATTACTAATATTTATTATATGTTTAAAACATTTCATATGTGGAATGTATTGGTCTTAGTAACTGATGGGTGGAGCCCTCTAGATCTCCTCAATGCATCAGTATGACTAATAAGAAAAACTAGTGTCTTGGAATAAGGCCTTGAAAAAATATTATTTGTAGTCTTGGAATGAGGTCATAACTATGTTGTAAGGATGTCTCGAATTATGCATTCCATATTTATGAAATAAGGTATTGATATTCCCTGTGATTATTGGACAAGTAGAGTAACCATGTTAATAAGTAAATGGTATTATTATATTTATATTTTCCATATTATGATGATGTTTATGTTTAAAAGGATTTTGTTATAGTCTTATAGACTAACGTTAATGGTTATGATTATTTAAGAATATTTCAGCAATATAGTTATTATTATTGATCATCTGAGATCACTCATTTATAAGTTTTATTTTACCAAGGATGTGAATATGTATTTTATTATTGACCTACAGGGATAGGCTAAGGGATATAAGTTTATTCAATGGAGACAAATTTTTATTTTTATTTTTATCTAATGAAGCATTGTAAAACATGTGCATGAATCTAGTACTGCCAATACTACTGAACTAATCATTCATTCGAGACATGATCTCTTGTGATCATTCCAATGTTATGTAATAATGCACTGAATATATGTAACTTGGGTCAAGGAATTACAGTTTGTATCAGGGGAAGTTTAGTACAATTCATGGAAGTTGGATTTCGAAAAAAATATGATTAGATAACATTAACCTATAATTGTCTTTGGGGATTAGTATAGAAGGACATCCTATAATTTTTGTAATTTATAGATTTTTTGAATTTTTTTAGTAATAAATTGCTATCATTATTCGAGAAGGTAGTGGTGGATCTGGAACAAATGCAGGACTTTCTGCACTAATGGATATGATACTCCCAGGGGATATGATTAAGATAATTCATTTTATCATTACAAACCATTATGTTGGTTTTATAAATTTATTCCTCTATAAAGAAAACATTTTTATGATTATGGATTATATCAATAAACTATTCGATTTACGTTAAGTTTTTTACATGTTTGGAATTATGTATTTCGATTCATAAAAATATCTACTATATTCCACTGTTTAAAAATTGTGCCTAGTGAAAATAATGGAAACTATATCAACAAAAATAATCCATGTAGGTATTACCCTCCTACCCATGATAATTATAGTAGAGATGGTGATGCAAGTTGTGCTGATCACTTTATCACCAAACTAGGAAAACTCACTTATATTATGAATAATAATGTTACCAATATGGATCATCCTAATGAACAATATAGAGGATCATTGCTAGTTCGATTCATGATGCAACAACCACCAATGTTCAATGGAACTAAAAATCAAATTTTATCTGAACAATGGATAAGATCCTTAGAAAATATATTTAATGTTTTGAAGAGTAGCAAAATGGAAAAAGTATTCATGGTTTTATATCACCTAATTTGATATGCAGATCAATGGAAGTCAATAATTGAAAACCAAAAGGAGGATGAACAAGTATAAAATATGTATTATTGAGAGTTTAATGTGATTTTCCTAGAATAATTATTTCCTCGGGACCATCAAGTGGATATGGAAAGAAAATTTTTGAGTTTGAGGAAAAGGAGGATGAGAATGTTGCAAAGTATGAGGCTAACATTATAGGGATAAAAAGGCATGAAACAGATTATATATGTTTCACAAGGTTTAATATAGATCGATTCATTGATGGGTTAAAAACATTTCTCTATCAAGCATTACTCTCACAATCCATGGCATCGTATGAAGATATTGTATCATGTTTTATTAAGATAGAATAGGAATTCGTTATGCCTTACGATATTAATGAAAATAATGTGAAGAAGGGATCTTTTAAACAACATAGAAATGGAAATATGGTAAATAAATGAAAACTTTAATATCCATCCAATGGAAAATATGTGACGAAACACCTTGGTACATTTCTAAAGGGAATGGGAGTCTATTACAATTGTGGTGAAAATAACCACCAAGCATGTGATTGAAAGGGAAATAAAGAGGTTGTAAATGATGAATGAAACAATTGTAGAGAAATGGGGAATTATGAAAATTAATTTCCTAAATTCCAAGGAATCATATCCTAGAAAATTTTAAGGGAGAAAGTCCAAGCATATGAAATCACAACTGTGGAGGTTAATGCTATGAAAGATGTGGTTGTAGGAAATTTAATTGTTTCCTAAAATTTTTTCAATGCTTTATTTGATTCTAGATCATCTCACTGTTTCATATATTCTCAATTTACTAAGGAAATTATTTATTTCAAATTTTATTAAACTAGGGAGATGTTAGCCAAAACTCTGAAGGGACGTATCATTTTCATAATGTTTTCGGAATCAGTTCCCATTAGGGAATATAAATTTTCCTATTATTCTGATCTCATCGTGATACACATGGATGAATTTGATAAAATCCTCCTTATAGATTGGTTTTAATACCATGATTAATTTTTTTTTTGTAAGAATAATGAAGTTACAATTTTTATGACGATAAAGATTACCTTTTCATTTGTTCAGAAATGTCACCCAATGATTTTTATCTATATGAACCCCTATTATCCCAACTAAATTCAATTATTATTGAGGAATGGAATGAAGTAACTATGTGTGAGGGAAGGAATTCTCGAATATACAATTTTCCTATTGTGAATGAATATGTTGATGGGTTTTCATAGGATTTACCTCGACATCCTCTAAAAAGAGAAATTGAGTTTTCCCTTGATTTAATTCATGGTTCAAGTCCCATATCAAAGACCCCATGTATAATGGAAACTATAGAATTATTAGAAATAAATAAATACTAGAGCTATTGGGTTATAAAGTATTTATTTTCCCTAGTGTTTCTCCATGGAGAGCCCCTGTTCTTTTTGTATAGATGAAAGATAGATATTTGTGGTTGTGCATTGACTATAAGGAGGTAAATGTTATAACATTATAGAACAAATATCCCATACCTCACATTGTTGATTTATTCATCCAACTTCATGGAGATAAATATTTTTCAATGATTTACCTTTGATCAGTATATCATCTTTTGTGTGTGAATAAAGAAGACATTCCATATAAATGCTTTTCGATTCAGGTATGGGAATTATGAGTTTACAATATTTTATTTAGGACTGACTAATGAAACCCTTATTTTCATTGATCTAATTAATAGAGTTTTAAAGTAATATCATGATGAAATTATAGTGGTATTTATTGATGATATATTGGTATAATCAAAAATATATTATGATCATGAAAATAACTTGTACACTATTCTGAATACCCATAGAAGAAATAAATTATATTGGATGTTTAGCAAGTGTGAATTCTGGAACTAGGAAATTTTTTTTAATGTCCATATTGTCTCTAAGGATGGAATCTCTATTGATATTTCTAACATAATATCAATACATGAATGTTATGAAACATCAAGTATAACTGAGATAGATAGTTTTATTAGTTTAGTAGGTTATTATCGTTGTTTCGTCTAGAATTTTTCCAGATTGGATAACACTTTAACCAAGATCACATGTATAGGGGTTAAATATATTTGAAAAAAAGAGTGTGAATATTGTTTTGACAAATGAAAAGAATATTAGTAAATGATATTATCTTGACACTACCATCGTGGAATGATTGGTTTGTAATTTATTGTGATACTACAAATAATGACTTCAATGCATCCATATACAGGATGAAAGTGTTATTGAATATGCATCATGACTGTTAAAAATTCATAAACATAACTATCCCACCCATGATCTTGATCAAGTAGCTATAATTTTTGATTTTATGATATGGAGACACAATCAATATGGGGATAAATGTTAGATATATACTGATCCCAAGTGATTAATATATAATTTCTCATAGAAAGAACTAAACATGAGGAAAATATGATGTCTTGAACTACTCACATGTTATGATGGAACTATACACTACAACCTGGGGATGTTAAATAAGGTGGCAGATGATATGAGTAGTAAGGATCTTGGAGTATTGATAGAGATGACAGTTGAAAGGGATACTATGTTCATGGATCTAGTAAAAATAGATATGGGAATAATCATGGAAGGTGAAAGATCCATACTTTTTCAAATAGTTTCAAAACTATCTATACTGGAATTGATAAATTGTTCTCAGAGTAATGAATAAGAGATTCAAAATAAAATTAATGATGGGAATGATGGGAGATTTATTGGATTCACATATGAAGATGGAATTTATAAATTTGGGTAGAGACTTTGTGTTAATAATATACATGATCTAAAAAAGTAATTTTTTGATGATGATCATCGATCCAATATCCCTATACACCTGGTATAACTATAATGTGTTGATATATGAAGAAACAATTTTTGTGTGAAAACATAAAGAGATAGATTAGTGATTATGTGTTGAGAAGTAAGGTTTTTCGACATATGAAAGTTATAAGACAACATCCTAGAGGATTCATGCATCCTCTAACCATAGTTGAATGGAAATGGGATGGTATTACAATGTAATTATTAATGGGACTACCAAAAACTCTAAGAAGGGATTAAGAAATATGGTTCATAGTTGATCATCTAACCAATTCAGCAAATTTTCATGCTATAAGAGAATATTTACAACTTCTATGTCTAGAAAGACTACATATTGCTGAAGTTGTAAGTATTCATGCAGTAAACATTTTGATTTTTTATGATCATGATTTCTGTTTTACATCAAGATTCTAGAAAAGTCTTCAGAAGCCCTTGGATACAGAACAACTTTTGATCACTACCTACCACCTTGAAATGGATGGACAATTAGAATGGACTTTTCTATCCTTAGAGGACATGTTGAGATCTTTCTCACATGACGTTTAAGAATTGTGGGATTAATATTTAGCTCCGATTGAATTATCCTCAAACAATATCATCCATTCAAGAATTCAGATGGAAACAAATAAAGTGTTATACAGAAAGAGATTCCATACACCAACCTGTTGGGATGATGTAGGTAAAAAAATCTTGTAGGCCCAGAACATGTTGAGGATACAGAGTAAAAGAGGAATATTATCCAAACCCACATCAAAGAAGCTCAATATTGAAAAAAGTTCTATGCACATAACTGAAGGAAGGATTTATAATTTTAAGAAGGTGATCAGGATTTCATGAAGTTATCTCCATGGAAGGGTGTTATACTTTTCGGTAAGAATTGTCAATTATGTCCAAGGTTCATCGGACAATTTGAAATACAAGAATGTATTGGTGTTACAGCTTATCATTTTGTAATGCCTCCATGTCTCTTCAATGTTCTTCACGGGTTCCATGTATCACTGTTGAGAAAAAACATGCCTAACCCAATTCAGGTAATCACTTTTGAAGAAATAGAATATGTATATGTTCTATCTTATTGTAATGATCTTGTTAAGAATCATGATACTAGAGAACAAGTGTTGAGAATCCGGATGACTTTTCTGGTAAATGTTTTATGAAGAAATCATAGGATGGAAGAGGCAATGTGGGAACCCGAGGAACTTATGATTTAGATCCGCCCAATTATTTTTATTAATTAATATTATATAAAACTATAGGACAAAATAATTTGATGGAGGGGAGAATGTAACACCCCATGATTCCACAGTACATTTCCCTTTTGAATTATGCAGTAGTTTGCGTTGTAAAGAACATGGAGTTTTAACACACCAAAACCAATAAAACAAATCATTATTAATAGTAATACATGATTTTTGAAATATTTTTCAATATAGACTTAATTTTAGAATTCATAATTTTAAAATTAACTTAGTGTGAATTTTTAGTATTTTTCTAAAAAAATCAATTTTTTATTAATATTGAAAAACAATGTGTTAATGTTTAAAACCAAATTTTTATGTAAATAAATATTTAGATTGTTAAATTAATTTTAGGTATAAATAGATAGATGATGATTATATATGTACAATTAATTTCTTTAGACTAGTTTTATAATAAAAATAGATATATAAATTTTTATTGAACTTTTTACCTTCATTTACCCACCTTCTAGGCACGTGAGAAAATATGAATAAAATGTAATTCTACCACTTCTGGGAATTTAATTTCAAAAATCTAAGAGACACAGTTGATATCTGTTTGTAAAATGTTTTTCAATATGTTGAATATAATTTTTGGTGAATTGTAAATTTTTTCTTTTATATACCATAGTTAAAAGTAAATATTGTAATTAAAGGTAAAAATTATTTAATTATTACCCTATAAATGTTATAATTCTATTGGAAAAGTTTATTTAGACCGAAAACTAAATTTTAAATAAAATATTATCCTTTTGGTCCGAATTAATTAGATTGGGACATTTATTATTATTTTATTTCAAGAAGAGTAAAATGTGATATAATCAATGTTTAGTAACTAAAACACTTTTTATATATAGTTATAAAAAAGATAAATTCTAATGTAAATATTAAATAGAAAGATAAAATTATTTTATACATAATTTTATTTTATTTATAATTTTTATTCCTTATATAATAATTTTTTTATGACACAATGATGCTAGAATAATTACATTATTAATTAACAATTAAAATAATTGATATTATAAATATAGAAATAATTATAAATTGATAGTTTTTATGAATTCCATTAATATTTTTGGTTAATATGAATCTTTAGGGTATATTAAATAAATTTTTATCGAATTTATATAGTCGTAATGATTTTCAAAAAAAAAAATCAAATACTGTCAAAATAGATACAAATTTGTTTTTTAAACAAATACAATATTTTTAATATATATAATAGTCATAAATATCTATGGATCCCCAAATGTACATATAAGATAATACTTATATAATTATTGAAGCACATGAATTTCACTTTTAGGTAATTTTTATCAAACAATTTTTTATAATAATACCTGAATACATGATAAAAGATAAACTATTTAACTAAGAGTAAACTCTAAAAGATAAGGATAATATGGTGACAAAAATATGTCTAAAACCTATTGGTTGATATTTTTATACCCATACCCCCTTTATCCCAAAAATAAATCCTTTTGGAGCCATTATAAACCGAATATGATTGGACAATAAAATAATATTTCACGGTTTTCCTTAAATGACCCTTGCCTCTCTTATATAACAGTACTTCACCTTCTCTTAATTTCACACCTGAAAATCCATTTGGATCGGCCAAACCCTGGTAAAATAACCTCCCAACTATCCTCACATCTATGAAGATGACATTCATTGATCATAATTCCATCATATGGATCCCTTTTGAGCAACTCAAAAGGATAAACCCGATGAAATGTAATAATTTCACCACCTCTTATAAAGTTCATTTCTTCTTCTACTTCCTATTTCATTCATGTTCCCATACAAAAAATAATAACCCCAGTACCGTATATATATTATGATTTTATTATAAATATGGTATAACCATATTCATTATTCTATCCATCCTATGAGTGACATGTCACCATACATGCATACGTATGGCTTACCTTCTCCACATCTTGGTGTAGTTTGTTATTCAAACACTTCATTATTTGGATGGGTATAACATTGAGTATAAATGATGTTAATAATAAATTTAAATTGATAATGATTCTTTATATTTGATATACTATAAAATTACCTAATATTTCCCCATCAATAGAATGATATTTTCTCATTTGCATACATAAAGATTAACGTCTCCACAAATGTGATAAAATTCAACCCCCGTCACAACCATTTAAGAATAATTTTCATTTTATAATTAGAAATATTATTTTATGAACATTATATCATTAGGTATATGAATCAAATATACCCTATCCATAACAAAAATGTCTTACTTAACCAAGCATATAAAGGAAAATGAATCTAATGACACCTGAAACGATGATACTACAGAAATATAACTAACAAAGCAATACTAGAAGATCACATATCATATCATATTTATGTATGTGGTATTTGTATAATTTAATAAATATTTTTTATCTATTATACAATAGATTAACATACCTTTGAACAAGTAATACTATAAGTTAATGGTTAATTCTACAATATCATCATTATCTGAGGTTGTTTATATGTGAGTATCTACTGGGACATCTTTATAATCCACATCCATTTTACATATAAATTGATTTCAAAACAATTTTTTATTATTTCCAAGATAGTGGGATGAATTCATTTATACCCTTGTTGTAATTTTTATAAAATATTTATAAAGGAATCTTTCCATCGTTTTCCTAACAAGGTCCTTTATGACCTTTTGGACAAAATTAAAGAATGAATGTTTTTTAAAATATGTGGCACGTGCAGATATTTTCCACCATTAAAACATCTTCGATTCTTCCCTTAAATAATTATAATAATATTTTATAATACATGAATATTTAATGATTTCAAAATAGAAAGTGATATTTCTATCAAACAGTTTTGATTTCATCTATGTCACCATTATTTGATGGATTTTAAACATTATTGAAGTTGATTTATTATGATACAAGTATTCCATATTGTATTTAATGTTTTATGATATGATTTTCTATGGATGTTTTATTTTTATACCACTCATGGTTTATGGATAATGTATGGACATTTCTTTTTCTAGTTATAATATGAATTTTTCTATTATGATTAATCTTTTTCATCTGAGTAATGCATTGTAAAGTGCATGTGATGGGTGGAGCTCACTATAGCTCCACAATGTAGCAGTAGGTCTATTGAGACAAACTAGAGTCTTGTCACAAGGACATGAAGAAATTATTATTTGTAGTCTTGTCACAAGGCATGGACTATGTTGTTATGATGTATATCATTATGCATTCTATTATTATTAAATGGTCTATTAATATTTCATGTGATTATTCAACAAATAGAATATATATGAGAATAAGTAAATGGAATTATTCAATTTATATTTTCCATATTATAAGGAATTTTTAGCTTAAAATGTTTATGTGGTAGTATTATACATTTCCTTTAATTTTTATGAATTTTTATAAAATATTCTTCTATATTGTTATCTTTACGGAGCATATAAACTCACCCTATTCCATGTTTCAGTTTTCCCAAGATGTGAAGAAGTATTTTATGATTGACTTGAGGGATAGGATACGGTATATAAGTTTGTTAAAAGGAGTCTAAATTGTGTTGTTGTTTTTATCTCATGATCTAATGTCAAACTTATATACGAATCTAGTAATGTTATGGCTACTATAAAAATTGGTCTTTCAATACATGATCTCTTATGATCATGCCAATGTTATGTAATAATGAACAAAATATAGTTAACTAGGGTTGGGGCGTTACATCCATCAATTGGAAAATATCATTTTGGGAAGCAAGGAATGATTTCTACTAGTTAAATAGGAACATTATAGATACTAGAATGGGTGGAAAAAATTTCATATCCAATGGAATTACCACAATGATTCCATGTTGTGAAAAATGTGTTTAACATATCTCAGTTAAAAAAGTATTTGTATGGTCCAGAACATGTGATTAGATGGGATCACAATGACCAAGAGCTTGATTAATATATGGTACACATACTAGGGAGGATTTTGGATCAGAGAAAACCCATCTGTGAAATATTCAACATTCTAATGTTGGATTTTAGGATACATGGTCAAATCCAGGAAGAATCTTAGGAACACAAGAATGAAATTAATGTGAAATGGTGAGAACTCATTCGCAAAAATTATGGATTTTTACATTATGATGATTAAAATACTAGAGGTTGTGAGAATTTAAAAAGCATAGTTTCTTGTATGTAACCCATTATTTATGAATTTTATGTATATAAATTATAATGGTTATGTTTGTGGAGTTTAGAAGTCCTTTTATGTGTTTTTTGGGATTTTCTAAAGGTTCATTGGTGGATCACGGTTTTTAAAAACCATGAAACAAATGTTGGGGAATGTTCACAGTGATAAAATGGAAAAGGGATGGTGAATGGCCAACATATATTTTTCCAGAAACTAGTTTCCACTAATTAGAGACCATGAGCTTTGAAAAATTACTTTATCATTTTTTCTCCGGTGGATGCAGAGCTATTGGAGCATTCTTGGAATATCATTAAAGATGAACATGTAAGATTCTTCCTTATAGAAGTGGATAACACACAGTTTCAATGTGTTTTTCCTAACCATGAAACAAAACCATGAGTGACACTATGTTAGGTACTGAAATTTTGGATCTAACTTGTTATATCTACAAGTGTCCCATTTTCTCCTAAAAACATCCCAAACTCTGTATTTTTGTATATAAATGTTTAGAGAATCTGTCCCATGAAATGTAGATGTGATCTAGAGGCTTTTCTGAGTGTTTATGCTGGATTATCTTGTTATGTCATCATTCCCAATCATTATTTTTAGTTTTCTATAAATTTCAAATCCCTTCCTCTCATTTTCATAGATCTATGCCCAATGTGGGTATATCCTTCTGTTCAAGTATAATATACGTTTATATTTTTTCTTGTTATGTGTAGGGGGATTTGAAGTTGTTTCATGGAGATTCAACCTGGTTTTGTGTATTTTATGTATTTTCTATTATTTTTTACAAAACATTAGAATAAGGGGGATACACTGTTGAATAAACTATTTTATAACATTAAATATCATTTTAAAATTTTCTTCTATGACTGATATTAAATATTCAACCAAATTGAAATGAGTTTTAATAACCACATGAGTGATAGTTTTGGGAAATTAAGAACAATGGATTGTTTTTGTATAGTGTCTTTTATTACAAGAACATTAAATGATGATTTTAAAATAATTATTTGTTAATCTACATTAAATAGTGATTTTCAATTGAAATAATGAATCTTTATTGAATATTATTCATCACACTATTGTGTAGAATGAGTTCTGAATTGTTTTGTGGTGTGTGTTCATATGCATTAGAATGGATAAGGGAATTTAATATTCACATCAAAAGGAAGGGACATGTAAGGGAATAATGTACCCCCGTCAAAGTGTTCCACTAAGTGATGAAAAAGAGGAAGGATGACTCACCACTGGTGAGTATAGTGAGGTGCATGGATTTCATTCATGGTTGTATATATAGATTTGTTGAATGGAATGGTTTATTCCATAGTACAATGTGACCTGATTTACAAATATTTTTATGTTTTTCCCAGGAAACACTATTTACAATATATTTATTATATTTCGAAATAAATAATTTTATAAATAATATTATATGATTTTTTAATAAATGTGGTTAACATGTTATATACATTTTGAGTGAGTACAAAAGTCATTGAAGAAATTCTAATGTGTTTTAGTACTGACCCCTACATTGGAATTTGGTGATTTTTCATTTGTCATCTACCAGTACATGAAAAAAGGTCATGTATAACACATTTATAACACTCATTTGTGATTCTTTGGATTTTTGATGAAGTTATTTCATAGAGTTTAAATTCATGGAGTCATGTAGTTATAATGGACTATCATTAGATTTTTTCTGTTGTTTATTTTGACATTTTACATTACAGTGTAGATCATGATTTTTTTATTACATGGAAATGTGAAATTTTTAGTTTTCCTGCATGGTAACAATGCATCATGTTGTGGTTTTTTTTCTCTGTAATTTTGGATTTGTGTTTTCATTATTAACGGGAAAATATTCTCCAATATTTAATGAAACACTTATAAATTTATTACCATCCATTCACATGATGGGAATGTCACTTAAAAACATTTAACAACCTTCCACCCTCTAATGTCAACGAAATTAAGTGGGGAGTAATAGAATTTATAGAAAATCACAAAGGAAATGGATATGAGGGACTTATTGGTGACTAGTTGTCATTTATTCTAATGAGGTGTGTTTTCAAAGCCTTGGTGACATGTCTTTTTAAATAATAGTTTATATATTTATTTAATTACAGGGGATATTTTTTATATTATATTATATTTTATATATATTGGATTTATATTTTCTGTAAATTTCTAAATTATTTTTAAATACTCCTTCATAATATTCAACATTTTTTATTATATCAATTATTATGGGGATATGTTTTAATCATATTTATGAATTTTATAGTATGTAATTTATATTAAATCAACTGATGTGCATGATAATACTTCATGATTATAGTAAAAATATTTTATCCTACTTATTCACGGATTCTTTTGGAATACCTATATTTCTAATTTCACTCCTAGATTTCATACAGGATGTGAAGTGTTAGCATGTTATTATAAGTAGTTTTATTTTGGGGTAAATTTAAGTGAATATGGTAAATATGATATTTTTGAAACAATGTAAAGATGGATGATTTTATTTTGTTGTTTTATTATTAGACATAGAAATCTAGTACATGTTCATGAATAAACTATATCATTTATTATGGAAATTTTTGATGTAATAGTTTATATTATACTTCATAGAATTATTTTTGGGCATTAAGAACATTTTAAAGGGATAATGTATCAAGGATTATCCCCTTACATGTCCTTCTTGAGCTAGATACCACTGATATTATTTAATATCATTGTGTTAATATTGGTCACTATAGGATGTCACTTCATGTACAACTCTAATAGTTTTAGAGTCATGATCCAAACTACCCATTAACTATATATAAAGAAACCATTGGAAATTATTTTAGGGATTATTCATCAGTTGAATGATTAAATAATGATGTATCAAATCCTGGAGAATATATGTATATACCTCAAAAAATTGGATTAATTTATATGACCCACTGGTTGTGATATTGTGTGATCCTACACATATAATGTGGTATATTATCATTATTTAATATGACTCAAAACCCCATGAACTAAGAGAATTTTTAATGATTTTATAAAATTTAGAATATATACTCGTAGGCAACCAAGTTCTATAGGATTCCGGCGACATTCTTGAAGTGGTACTAGGGAGTTTGTAATTTTTTTGATAGACATGTATTAGATGAATGTGATTCCAACCAGACATCATCATAATGTGTTGTGATGTAAATGTTTTCTAGATGAAGGAATATGATATGGCTCAGAAGATTAATTATTGTTTAATCTAAAATATTAATATAAATTTTTATTATGACAAATTTTTATTCATTATAGTGGTTTGTTAATTTAAACATAAATTTAAAATAAAATATATCTGTGAGAATGAAACCAATGTTACACATTATAATAGTTTTATCATCATATAATCCACCCATATATATATATATATATATCAATTTATCATGAATGATCTATTCCAAGATCCATTACTATTTATTCCCTGTTTTTCATAGACTCTATAATGAAATTATATTGTCCACACCTTAATGATGTTGGAGTTAGTACCCTAGAAAAAAGTGACATTGTACATTATATTCCATGAATATTTCAATACAAGACTATTGATTAATTTATTATAACATTATTATTATTAATTAGTATAATATTGAGGTGATAGTGTAATAAGTGAACAACACAACAGAGAACGCAAGATAAAGTAAACACTAAGTAAACTGAGTACATAAGTAAGTGATGAAAAGTAAATGGGCCAGAATACAAACCCAACTAAAGTATAGTACAACCGAAAAGAATGTAAAGCCGTAGTAAAGTAAATCAGAAACCACCGAGTTGTCATCCGGCTATCCCACCTGAAGGGGGGGTACAGATGGTCTCCTCATCTCCTTGTGTCTGGTCGCCCACTCCATATACGTCCTGCCTGATAGTCCACCTCTGGATACTGTCTCGCTCCTCAATCCTCAACCACGATCAGCGATACCCATCGTCTGCAACCAACACCACGTTGTGTGGGCATAGCCCATGCAAGGATGAGTATACAATATTTAGTAGGGACCCCGAGACCACGGAAGGTCTCCCAGAATCCACAAAGGATAAACCACAAGGGAATGATACAGACATGATTAATCAACCAACTCTACTTAGGTATATGCCCATACATATACCTAAGTCATCAATTCCAGTTCGGCTCCATCTCACGATCCCATGTACAACCCATTCCATAATGGAAAGCACCACCCAATCCAAACAAGAAAACACAACCCAATCCAAACAGGAAAGAAATTCAATCAAATATATTATATTGATTGAAAGTCAAGACTCATCTCACATAGGTATACTACTCAAGAAGAGGGGTGGAGATGATATATGTAACCTCTGAATCATCTCCACAGCCGAACCCATGTAGGATCCAAGTACAGAAGTCGTCACTGCCGAACCCACATAGGATCCTTGTACATTAACCATCACTGTCGAACACACGTAAGATCCAAGTACATTCGTCATCAATGCCGAACCCATGGACGATCCATGTACATAATTCCTCCCAGTCGAACCCACATATGATCAAATTACAGTCGTCATCGTCGTCGCAGTCAGAACTAGCTCTAGGGTTCCCGCACACAGCACGCTCGATTCCCAGAGGGACCGCTCCACAAACCATGGGGGTCGATACCTCAAAATTCACGATGAACAGAGTTGATGTATCCCAATGTTCCGTCTCTTCAATAGAAACTCTACGCAACTGACAGCGCGTCAATCGGGCACCCGGTCTGAGTGATATTAGCTTTTTCGTTCTAGGGGCCCAGTTAGAAATACAATCATTTCTAACCTGGACGATATCCTATATCATCTGATACTCACTCATAGTATCGCAAAAGGACCATCTCATCGAAAGAGTCACGTGTTCTGTAGACAACACATAAATCGGACGCGCGATCCTTAAGTTATTCATGTTTAAGTGAATAACAGGCCCGACACGTTTAGCCTAGTTGGCCAACGGGTCAGGTTGACCTAGTTTGGTAGGTCCGACCTAGTAGGGGTGTCAGACCGGTCTGAATAAAAACATAACTCTTCCCGAATGGATGCGGCCCGACCTGAAGTGGCGCAGCCAGAACCAAAGTGGCATGACAGGGCGCGGCTCGGCCCGACTAGCTCGACCGAAGCCGAGCAGCACGACCAATGCCAAGTGGGCTATGGAGGGGGGTGGGGGTCTTCTGCACTGGCAGCGCCAGGTGGCACCGCCCTTCCCAGAACCGCCCGGCTGCACCGGCCGGGCTTCTGCGCACGCGGCCTGCATGGGCGGGCCGCCGTTTACTAGGGCGGCACCCTCCTGGCGCCGCGGTCTGGCTCTGCCTAGCCGGCCGGTCCTCTAACATGGCGCCCTCTGGGCACCTTGACTCCACTTCGCCAGGCAGTCCGACGGGCCGACCGGTTCTTCCGCCTAAGGGGCCCATGTTGTGGGCCGCAGTTCTTTCTGAACAACCGGCGTGACTGCACCAGTTCCATTTATCACAGTCCTGGCAGGGCGCGAGAGTGCCGTGTTTTTTCATCCACCTCCAATTGCATATTCCAATGGAATAATGTTCTAGCGGAGGGTTGTCAGGCTGTGTTTGTTCGGCCTGCATCCTCTCCGTTAGAAGGTATCACATGGCCAAGAATGCACAAGGTTCAAGAAAGGCAATGAACAATTTTATTCTCAATATAATTGAATCAACACATCATACCTCATCAAAAGATGAAAAGCATTAGCATCGCGGGATGAGGGTTCGTAGACGTCGATAGAGAGCGTCTGAGGATGAAGTGGCATCTCCCCTTTTTATCAAGGAGAGAATATTCAAAGTCATGACATCGTTGGTGAGTTCCCATGTCGTTGTCTCCACCCTTTTTAGAGAGGAAGAAGAGGACTATGAATCTAGGGTCACCGAGTCGATGTTCTTCGTCGAAGAGTTGACGTTCATCGTTGAAGATGAAGTTCTTTAAATAGAATTAATGCCCTCTCCCCAAAATCTCAACACAACGTGCCAACACAAAAATTAAAATAAGGCTTCCCTTATTTTATTAAATCATTCCATGCATTCAAATTTACAAAATACAAACACTTAATTAATTAATGAATAGTTTCAATTAATTATTTAATGTGTGTGTTGGCATGAAATAAATAGAAATAGAGGTAGAGTTACTTAATTAAACGGAGTTAACAAATTTTAAATGGGGATTTTATGAGAGTTATGGAAATGTTAGGGTTGGGGATCTTGTCGGCCCCACCTCACATTTTCTTCACATGGGTAGTTAGGATGTTATTGGGTACCACCATAACTTCTCCATGTAGGTTATAACCACTTAAGATATAAAAATAAAAATGTTCCACAGTTTTATTCACCTCTCAATTAATCCACAAAAAATTAACATCTTCTCCCGAGAAAACACATCTTCAGTAAATGTCCTCTTAAGAAATTACTTGTTCTACGAGTTCGACAGTGCCCTCAGATTTCATTTTCGAGAACCAATTCAAATGATAGAAAAACGTGCTCGTTCATTTACTGAACGTACCCGAGCTAAACTTCGGAAATTGATTCTGGGCACACCGGGACTTGGAATCAGGTTCCGTTAGAAACTGCGTAATCTTAAAATCCCAAATAATTTAAGAAATAAAATTTACTTCAAATTTTTGTGTCTTTATATTACTCCCACCACAGGCATTTACATCCTCGTAAAGAGACATCTTATACTATGGAAACAAATGAGGGTAATGTGCACGCATCTGTGCCTCCCGCTCCCATGTTCTCTCTAGGAGGTTCCCATGCTGCCAACGAATGCACACTAGAGGAATAGGCCATCAAAATATGACCCTCTACTGTCGATCCCTGATCTCTATGGGGACCTCCACAAAAGTCACCCCATCATCGATGTACAACTTTCTGTGATCAATGATATGTGTCAGGTCGTGCACATATATTCTCATTTGAGATACGTGGAAGATGTCATGCACTCAGTGCAACTGAGTTGGAAGAACCAGGCGATATACCACCTCCCCTACCCTACTGAGAACCTAGAATGGTCTGATGAAGTGTGGAGATAACTTGCTGCCCCATCCAAATCTCTGTAATCCACATTGAGGTTAGACCCGTAAGAAAACATGGTCACCATCCTCAAACTCCAGTGGTCACTGCCTCATGTCAGCATAAGACTTTTGTCTGCTCTGTGCAGTCCTCATCTGCTCCGGGATGATATTAACCTTCTCTATCGAAGCCTGGACCATCATTGGTCCTACAAGTGCTGACTCCACAGGGTCAGTCCAGCACAGAGGTGATATGCACGGTTGACCGTACAATTCCTCATATGGTGTCATCCCAATGGTGGAGTGGTAGCTGTTGTTGTACGCAAACTCCACCAAGGGTAGGTAATCCCCCCAGCTATTACCAAAGTCAAGGACGCATGCACAGAGCATGTCCTTGAGTGTCTGAATGGTCCTCTCTATCTAGCCATCCGTTTGAGGATGAAAGGCAGTGCTCAAGCGTAGTTTCATCCCAAACGCCTCTTGCAACCCCTTCCAAAGATGGGAAGTAAAGAGAGAATCTCGATCGGAGAGGATAGATGATGGAACACCATGAAGCCGTACGATATTATGAATGTAGAGGCGACCCTAGCTCTCCACTAAGCCCTGCTCTCTGATATGTAGGAAGTGGGCCGACATGGTGAGTCGTTTGATAGTCACCTATATGGAGTCGTGTCCTCTGGAAGTACGAGGGAGCCCCGTCCTGAAATCCATGGATATCCCATCCCACATCCACTTCGGGACCTCTAAGGGTTGTACCAAGCCCGCTGGGTCTTGGTGCTCTGCCTTCACCTGCTGGAAAGTGAGGTATCGTGAAACGAACTCTACCAGAATCTTCTTCATACCCGGCCACTGGTGTTGTCGTCTGAGATCCTGGTATATCTTTTCTACTCTAGGATGTACCGCCAAAGGGGAAGTGTGAAACTCTCTCAACAACTCCACTTATAATGAAACTGGTACCATGGTACGTCCCCTAAAGAGGATGACATGCTCTTCGACTACAGAAAATCCATCAGGTGCTTGTCCTATGGATATCTGTGCACATCGCGTCTCATAGTCAACGTCCCCACACTATGCCTCTCTGACCCTCTATGGTAGTGGGGTAGTGACTGTGAGTCACTGTAGAAGGGATTCTCTATCTCTATCCACGAAGTATATCTGCAACACATCTAGTTGATCTCTCACCTCTCCATGTTGCTGAATGACCAATCTCTTGATGAGAGCATCAACTATTATGTTACCCATCCCAAAAGTATTGACTATATCAATGTCATAGTCCTGTAGAAACTCGAGCCATCTCCACTGTCTCAGGTTCTGGTCTTTCTGTGAGAAGATGTACCTGAGACATTGGTGGTCAGAGTGGACTGTAAAGTGCTCTCCCATCAGATAGTGATGCCACATCTTCAAGAAGAAGACCTCTACTACTAACTCCATGTCATGGGTAGAATAGTTCTACTCATGCTGCATCAACTATCATGAACCATAAGTGATCACTATTCTCTCCTGCATCAGTACACACCCATGTCCGGTCCTTGATGCATCACAGTAAAATACGTACTATACACCCTCCTCTAGTAGCCTCAAGATGGGTGAACTGGTAAATATCTACCTGAGCTCTTGGAAGCTCTACTAACATATATCTGACCACACAAAGGGTTTCCACTTTTTTGTTAAAGCAGAAAGTGGTGCTGCAGCTCCGCAGAATTCTGGTACAAATCTCTAATAGTACCCATCCAAACCTAGGAAACTCCGCATCTCCGTCACACTCTTGGGTGGCTCCCAAGAAAGTACTGCCTCGATCATCACTGGATCCACCACAAATCCCACCTCAGAGATTATGTGCCCCATTAAGAGGACCTCCATAATCCAGAACTGACACTTAGAGAGCTTATAATAATGTTGGAGTTCTCGGAGTGTGTCCAGTACAACCCGTAAGTGGTAGACGTGCTCCTCCTCAGTAGTCGAGTAAATCAGTATGTCATCGATAAAGACTACAAAAAATCGATTGAAGTAAGGATCGATGATCTTGTTCATGACACTCATGAACATGGTTGGAGCGTTGGTTATGCTGAAAGGCATAACCAATAACTCATTTTGGCCATACCGGCACCTGAAGTCCATCTTCTACACATCCTCATCTCAAACTCTGAGTTGATGATAGCCTGAGATGAGGCCTATCTTCGAGAACCATCGTTCTCCCTTGAGCTGATAAAAGAGGTCGTCAATCCTTGGGAGTGGATACTTGTTCATTATGGTCATCTGATTCAGGTTACGGTTGTTGACACAAAATCATAATCTCACATCCTCCTTCTTGGAGAATAAAATCGAAGAAGCCCAGGGTGAAACACAGGGTCAGATGCATCCCTTGCCCTGCAAGTCCTACAGCTTTACCCATAGCCCATGAAGCGCAGCAGAAGCCATCAGATATGCTGGGGTAGATATTAGGGCTATCCCAAGGTACATGTCAATATATAAATCTACCTCTTTGCGAGGAGGTAGTCATATAACGTCGTTAGAAAAAATGTCTTCATACTGATCCACCACAATAGGAAAACTCAGACTCTGCACATCAACCGCTCTCTGGTGAAGGTTACCATGCTCCCATCTGTGCGGACAAACCGCACTTTGCGCCTAATACAGTCTATCTAGGAATGTACTATAGATAACAAATCCATGACCAAGATGACGTCGTAAGGCCTCGACGCTTCTATAAGAAGATCCTAGCCGAAGCTCTCACCTCCTAGAGTAATCTCACACTGCAGGCACCAGTGTGTAATCATTGATTCTTATCCCATAAGAGTCTCTAGCTATAAGGATCGAGAAAACCACTCCGTCAGAGTCTTCGAGCTTCGAACAAGGGTAGAGGCAATAAAATAATGACTCACTCATGTGTCTATAAGAACTGCAACAAATGTGGAGTAGACACAGATATTACCTCGAATCATCTTAGGCGCGTCGTGGACATAAGCCTCTACTGCCTGAAGCTGAGCCTGCATGTGTCTGATAGCTCCCTATGGTTGGGGTGGACCTTATGGTCGTGGTGGTGGTAGAGCTTCAAAGTGTCTCCCACCACCCGCTGCTCGGCCAGCTCCTCTGCCTCATCCTCCTACTCCGTGTAGACCGCCACAGTCGATCCTTTGCCTCTGCCTGAGTGGTCCTTCGACTTTCTGATTCTCCTCTGCATGGTGGGTCGGGCAGTCACGAGCCATGTGACCCTTCCCACCGCATGTATAGCCCTGCCTGCCTCTCGTAAGACTCACTCTACTGTGTTTTCCCCGCACCTCTGAACCAGTATCCTAAGGTCGCCCACCTGATGTCCTGGTCCGCTTAGACCTCTGCGACATCTATCTACTCATGGATGCAGAAGGCACTACAATGTGTCTCCATGTGGTAGGCCTCACTGCTGGCGTATGCTCAGCAAGGAAGATCTCCACATGTGGGGCTTTCTCCCGTACTCCTACATGTGTCAGAATGCTGAGGGAGATCATAGAAACCTTGAATCATGCCTCACTCCCTACTCAATGGTCTGGGCCCAGAAGAATGGGTCCCATACCATGTCTGTGGAGTAGTGTGAGAGATCCTTAAATGTCACCGAGTACTGGGTTGCTGTCATGCTGCCCTGCCGCAACTGTATTAACATCTAGATGCGCACCACACTGAGGGTGGATGGAACGAACTCCGAGCGGAAGAGGCTCTCGAAGTCCGTCCATAGTAGAGATGCCTCGTCGTGCAGCTAGAGCCTCAGGCTCCACCATCTACCTACTGCTGTGTGCAGGAGACTCGTGGCAAGGATCACCATAAGATCTATTGGTGTACCTACCTATATGAAGACTCGAACAACAGCCTCCATCCAATCCTCGGCTACGTAAGGGTTTGTCTATCCGTGAAACCTGGGCGGCCTTTGTCGCTGAAACTCATACAGTGCAGACATGCGGCGTGCACTCTCAGCTGTTGGGGATGGTGGTATCGGTCACCCAGCGAGTAGAGGTACTGCCGGTGCCTCCGTTGTAATGGGTCCATACACCAAGTCCTCTTCACTCAGTGGGCTGCCATTTCGCACGTAACTGGGAATCCTAGCTAGCTTCCATTGTGGGACCATCCTGAAAAGAAACAGGTGTGCCACGGTCAATACAGTATATCTGGTGAGAAGAAAAAAATTAATCACTAAGAAAACTTTTGAAGCACACATGCAATAAAGGTTTTCATCCACAAAGTCAGAAATCAGAAGTCAGGGACCTGGTGTATGGATACTTCGGTAGCCACACCAACACTGGACTCCCTAGACTGATAACTATACTCAACACGGTTAACACTATTGCTTCACAGAAAGAAAATATCAAAGTCCTATGTAATGCGGTTGAACTGACTCCTATGATACCAATTTGTCATGACCCGTCCTCGGGGCCCGTGCCGTGACTACCCCAAGCCTACCTTCTATATGCTAGGGGCTGGAAACTAGCACCAAATTTGTAAATCCCAATAAAAGGGAAGGCATTGACTTTATATAAGTGAACTACACAACAGAGAATGAAAGTTGAAGTAAACACCCAGTAAACTAAGTACAGAAATAAGTGCTGAAAAGAGAATGGGATAGAATACAAACCCAACAGAAGTATAGTACAACTGAAAATAATGTACAGCTGTAGTAAAGTAAATCAGAAACCACCGAGTAGTCCTCTGCCTATCCCACCTGAAGCATGGGTACATATGTTCTCCTCACCTCCTCGGGTCCGGCCGCCCGCTCTGTTTACGTCCCGTATGATAGTCCACCTCTGGATACCATCCCGCTGCTCAAGCCTCAACCACGATCAGCGATGTCTGTCTTCTGCAACCAGCACCATGTAGTGCGGGTATATCCCGTGCCGGGGTGAGTATACAATACTCAATAGGGACCCCGAGACCCCTGATGGTCTCCCAAAATCCCCAAAGGATAACCCACTATAGAAATATATAGACACAATGTATCAACCAACTCTACTTAGGGATATGCCTATACGTATACCTAAGTCATCAATTCAAGTTCGGCTCCAACTCACGAGCCCATGTTCCACCCATTACACACTGGAAAGAACAACCCAATCCCCATAGGAAAACACAACCTAATCCACACAAGAAAGCAAGTAAATCAAATTGATGATATTGATTGAATGCCAAGAATCAGCTCAAACAGGTATAATACCCACGAAGAGGGGTGGAGATGTTAGATGTAGCCTCTGAATCATCTCTCCTGCAGAACCCACGTAGGATCCAAGTACAGAAGTCATCATTGTCGAACCCACATAGGATCCTAGAACAGTAACCATCAATTCCGAACCCACGTAGGATCTATGTACAATTTTCATCACTGCCAAACCCACAAAGGATCCATGTACAGTCTTCCTCACTGGCGAACCCATGTAGGATCCATGTACGGTCGTCATCGTCATCACAGTCGCAGCCATCTCTAAGATTCCCGCACACAACACGCTCGATTCCGGGAGGGTCCGCTCCACGAGCCAAGGGGTTCGATACATCAACTATCATGATATCCAGAATTGTTGTATCCCAAAGTTCAGCCTCATCAATAGGAACTCTATGCAATTGACTTCGCGTCAATCAGATGCCCGGTCTGAGAGATATTGGCTTCTCCATTCCAGGGGCCTGGTTAGAAATACACTCATTTATAACCTGGCTGATATCCAAGATCATCTGAAACTAACTTCGTGTATCTCAAAAGGATCGTCTCATCGAAAGAGTCCTAGTGTCGCAGACAGCGTGCTGATTGGATGCACAATTCTTAAGTTATTCACATTTAAGTGAATCACAAGCCAGACCCGTTTAGCCCAGTGGGCTGATGGGTCAAGTTGACCAAGTTTGACGGGTCGAACCCAGCAGGGGTGTCAGACTGGTCCGAAGAAAAACATAACTTGGCCCGAAGGGATGCGGCCTGGCCCGAAGTGGCATGGCCCAACCCAGCCCGGCTCAGCCCATCTTGGCCCGGCTCGGCCCGACCCCGCGCGGCCTGGTAGGCTTGGCCAAAACCTAGCAGGCTCTAGGGGGGGTGAGCATGGCCCCCTAGTCTTCTGCACTGATGGAACCAGGCGGTGCTGCCCTTCCCGGAACCGGCCGGCTATCTGCGCATGTGGCCCACAAGGGAAGGTCGCCGTTCTCTAGCGCGTCGCCCTCCTAGCGCCGCGACTCCACTTCGCTCGGCCGGTTCTTCCGCCGAAGTGGCCCGTAATGCGGGCCATGGTTTGTCTTGCACAACGGGAGCGACGGTGATGGTTCCCTTCATCACGGTCCCAGCATGGCACGATGGCGCTGTGTTTTTCCTCCGCCTCCAGTTACCAATTCCAAAGGAATAATGTTCCAGTATAGGGTTTTTGGGCCGTGTTTGTTCGGCCCACACCCTCCACGTTAGAAAATATCACATTGACAATAATGAACAAGGTTCAAAAATACCAAAAAACTATTTTATTCTCAAACAAATTGAATCCACACACCCTACCTCAACAAAAATGAAGAGTTCTGGCGTCGCGGGATGGGGGTCCGCATGCATCGATGGAGAGCGTCCGAGGAGGAAGTGGAATATCCCTTTTTTTCACGGAGAGAAGATTTAAAGGAGTGACATCATTGGAGAGTTCTCGCATTAGTGTCTCCTCCTTTTTCATGGAGAAAGAAGGGGACGAAGAAGTCGGGGTCGCCAAGTCGATGTTCTTCATCGAAGAGTTGACGTTCTTCGTTGAGGATGATGTTCTTCAAATAGAACTAAAGCTCTCTCCCCAAAATCTCAACACAACATGCCAACCCCGAAAATAAAATAAGGATTCCCTTATTTTATTAAATCATTCTGTGCATTCATATTTACAAAATTCATACACTTATTTAATTAATGAAGTGTTTCAATTAATTAATTAATGTGTGTGTTGGCATGAAATAAAGAGGGAGAGAGGGAGAGTTACTCAATTAAATGGAGTTAACATGTTTTAAAGGGGGATTTTATGAGAGTTATGGAAATGTAAAGGGTTGGGGATCGTGGGGGCCCCACCTCACATTTATCCTCACATGGGTAATTAGGATGTGAGCGGGTCCCACCATAACTTCCTCATGTAGTTTATAACCACTTATGGTATAAAAATAAATTTGTTCCACAATTTTATTCACCTCTCAATTAATACAAAAAAATATTAACTTCTTCTCCCAAGCAAATGCATCATCGGTAAAGGTCCTCTTAAGCATTTATCAGCCCTGCGAGTTCATCAGTGCCCTCCGATTACAATTTCGAGCATCAGTTCTAAAAGATAGAAAAACCCGCTCATTCGTTTACTGAATGTACCTGACCTAAACTTCCAAAATTGATTTTAGGAACCTCGGGCCTTAGAATCGGGTTCCGTCAGAAACTGTGTATTAGTAAAATCCCAAAAAATTTATGAAAAAAAGTATCCTTGAAATTTACGGGTCATTACAATGATAACTTGTATAATTTAAAACATGTTATTTCTAGTGTGATTATTTAGTATGTGAACACTATGAAGTAGTTTTTTTTTAAATGGGAAATTAACAGGATGTATCCACTTGATTATTGTTAATAATATCCAATCATGTTTAGTAACTAGTTCTTTAAAGGAATAGGTATTTTAAATGAACATGTTATATATAATTTTCTATGAATCATGTTCTTTTTAATATATATGGTGTGGGAATATGTATGATCCAATCATCATAATTGATGAATGATGTTTGAATTGAATCTAAGTAAATATAAATCATTAAATCATTTCACACCATATACACCACATTCTTATTTGGGTGGAATATTACACTGGGAATTTCAATTGGTATTATAGAGGAGGTTACACATTTAATTCGATCTAAATTAATAGGTTTTTTGTTTATATAAAAATTATATATCATTCGTAAAAAAATTTCATTATCAATTAGAAGTTCATTAGATGTTAAATATTACTTCTATTCCTCATGTAAAAATTTTGGTTGTTTTATCCAAGACGTAATGAATAAAAGTAAGTGTGTTTGAAGGAAGATGATGAAGAACTCATTGTGGAAAAAACACCATCCACTGTACAAAGTGAACCCGATTCATAATTATTAAAGGAAAATAATTGATTATATTTATAAATAATTTTTATGATATGATAATGATATGATGAATTCTGAAATATGATAAAATTTGAATAATGTTCCTAAATATTTGATTACTTTTATAGTTGGTGGTTTATAGAATTTTATAATGAAAAATAAATACTAATAAAGTATGGTGATTAAATGGTTTCATAGTATGATAAAACATTTCATAACTACAACACTCTGATTAATTATTAGATAGAAAATACAGAGACACAATTTTATCTGTATAACTCATCATGATGGAAAAAGAATAAAAATAAAAATAAATTTTACATTACAATAAAAATATTTATTGATGATGATATGAAAATAATTTTGTATAAAAAGAATTTATGTGATTTATTTCAAGAGACATCAATGTTATAAAAATATTACCAAATAAATATATGAATTTAAAAGGTATAAAATTTATTGTAATGAAAGTTCAAATTAGGGATATTGATTTTTTTATGAAATGCCAATCATGTTTATGATGATATGATTCTGAAGAAAAATATCTAGTTTTAATAAATCAAGAAATAATTTTTTGTTAATAAAATTAAACTAAAATTAAATTTTCTTGAACAATATGTAATAATATAAAATCATGAATATATAGATTCTGAGAGGAGTTGTGCTGCAAAAAAAATAATTTATTATAACATGTACTTTCAATGAGATCCCAATTTCTGAAAATAAATAAAAAACATAGATGAAATAATATATATATAGATATATATTATAAGAATATATATACTTCTAAATCATTGTAAAATTTAACACATTATCTAGATAAATCCTTTTACATAATGTTCTGTTGATGACTAGTTGGGATTCCTTCTTACAACATGGATAAAATATATGAAGAAAAAATCATACGAATCAAATACAACAAAAATTATTTATGTATGATTATTTGAGGGAATTTTTGTTTGATAATGAAAAAAATGAATCATTATATTTTCCAAAATGTAGATTGTGTAAAAAATTGTAAAAAGATATCATAGATGATGAGCTCAATATTTTTTCTAATATTTTTATTTTTTTAAAATAGATCATCATTCCAAATATTTTTTGTAAATTTTATTTTTTTCTTGTAATTATAGAATGAAATTATTTATGGTTATAATAGAATAATAAATTAATAGACCATTACTAGTAATTAAAATTTTTATAAAATATAATTTTTCATATAAATAATATATTTGAATGCATTTATTATTATTTTTTATACCAAACATGATAATTTAAATTTGATGATTACTGTCTTTTTTACCAAATATGAAAAATTATTCTATTGTAGTGTAAAAAATACTATAAAAAAGGGTAGAGGTTAAGAAATAAATTTAATTTCTTATCCTTAAATAATACCACATTATTTAATATTTATAATTTCCTATTGAAAATTCATTCCAAACTATGAATGATCGAATCAAATAAAAAATTCATATATAAAATGAAATAAATGATTAATTTTCCAATTAAATATATGATGAAGAATATTAAATTTTCATTTAAATTATCACTTCATGACTAATAATGAAATGTGTGGAATGTGTAAAATGAATGATTATTATGCTAATAATTTCATAATATTTTTTTTCAAAGATGATCTACTTAACATGAATGATATACAACATATTAAATGTTATTCAAAATATATTTTTGTTAAAAATGTGTTCATAAAAATTGATATCGTATGATGGTTCTAAATATTTCTTAATCAAATATCCATAAATGTTAAATAATTCTAATAATATTGATGAAAAATTGAAAACAACATGTCCCTTTATAAAACGTGTAAATATTCATATTTTATTGAAGAATATAGCTGGGTTGCAATCTAAAACACATCCATGTTTACCTATATATGATGAATTATAATACCACCATTATCATATATTATATGTTTTTTATGTATGGAAATAATGTTTATGCATGTATTTTTGGGAGGGGGGACGAATTTAATAGAGGTTTTTAATATCCATTAGTTATAATGTTTTCCATCATGAATTATTTTTGGAAAAACTTTTCCTCTTTGAAAAATTAATTTTTATATATTAATATAATTGGTTTCTATAATTAATTAAATTCTATTATGATTTGGATGTATATATTTTATCTCTTGAAGGGGTGTTATTAGTAAAAAATTTTAGATATCTATATATTAGATGATATCTCATTAATACTTCATGTACTATTGATGTATTTATATGATAATTCTAGATGGTAAAATAATAAAAATATGAACTTATTATAATTGATGTATATTAATTAAATTTTATTTAATATGAAATAATAAATCTTAAAAAGATAAAATGATTAAATGATTATAATTTGAATCCAAAATATGATAATTGGGAAATAAATTCATTTAATTCATTGAGTCTTATTTGTTTTTTATTTATATATAATGATATTTGAAAATTGAGTGAATATATGATTAATATATGTATTGACAATGTTATCGATTTTGTTAATTTATTAAAATAATTAATGATTGAGTTGTTTAAAAATTTTTTTGTAATCACGGATCATTTAGACATGAAGATAAATATTTATAACTCATTTTTAATAGTGTATTCATGTCATCATTTTATATATATAATTTGGTAACTTTTTTTTGAAATGAGTATATTATATCATGAAAAATATATTGCAGTGATTATAAATTCTGCACACACACATATATATAATTTCATATATTGTAATTAAGGGAAATATGATAATTGTTATTATAAAAATTATATGGGTAAATAATAAAATGTCAGTTATGGAATATATTATGTGGATTATTTGAAAATTTATTTGGTTTTTATAATTTTCTTATGAGATTTAATGTCAATGATATATTGTTTTTGGTAAATATTTAACATTTCATATTTTTAAGAGATGTTATAATTGAATTTGGAGAATTAAAATTATTATATATAAATAATTAAGTGTGGATTATTTGATATTAAATGATGGTATATATAAAAATGAACATTATATTTAATATTTTTTATTTATTTACAAAACTCGAAAATTGAAAAAGGATAATCAAATTTGATATTAGAGTTTCGTAACATGGAATTTCACATTGATAATTTAATGGACTTGAATTATATTACTAATAAATTTATTTGAAATTATTTAAATAATATATTCAACCATATTTATTTAATAGGACCTGTTTTTCTATTATTATGTGGGGATATATATCTTTAATGGTTAGTACAATATTTTTAGGTGAAACTAACTACTAACAAACATCCACAAAAGATGAAAAGATTGACGAGACATAACATTCACTATGTATCAGTAATAGAAGTGGGTGAATAAGGTTATAATGAGTGGACCCTTATTCTAACATCCTGAAATTAAAAATATTAATCTTTTAGGTTATGTTGAACAAGTATATAGTTTTCCCAATTGATGAATCCTGAAATATGTGAACACTTCACCCACCATTAAAATACATGTACAAATGCACGACCATCTGTTCTAACCTCTCTATGTCATTAAATCAAGACCGGTTTTTCATCATCCAATATTGTTAAATTGTATTTTTTTATACTTTTCAATAATTAATGATATAAATTATGATTTCGATTATTATTGTTCAAAATTATATTGGTTGAAGTTGATATCTCAAAATTATCAATGAATTTTGACGATGCGGTTTTCTTTCATGGTTTTTCATTACATCATGATATGATGTATAAGTATGTGGAGTGGGATATTAAAGGATGTTTGATCATTGATAGCCGACTATTTGTATGATTTTTTGAAGCATAGTGGTATAAATATTCATGATTGAATAATCCAAGGTGAGTCTGTTTGTGAATATGTTGTATGCTCATGATCATTTGATTCATATTTTGGTGTATAAATAAATTGATGTGGTGGATAATGTCATTGATATTCTAATATTAATATACATAACCTTCACCATTGTAATATTGTATTTGAATAACAAATAGGTGTAATGATATATTATGAGAAATACAAATGAATACATCATATTCATATGTATTAATATATGGTGTCCATAAGATGTTCAAAATTTTCATTCCAAGTCCTTCTCGATGATATGAAGTTCAGTTAATTTTTTTAAACTTGTGCATCTATGAAAAAATTATCTATTATTCATGATGAATCAAAATATTTATGTATTTTTAGGGAAATGTGTGCGTATTTCATTTCAACAATCTTATATCTATTAAGAAATAATAGAATCATTATACACTTTTATAATGAATTGGAAGGGATGTACATGAATGTTATAATATATATGCATCAACATGAGTGAATCCATTTTATTATATTTAAATTTCCTAAGCATGAACTATAACAGAAATAGGGAAATATTATTAAACAATTACCTTTAATATATATAGGCAATCCTGGAGGATTTATTCATTAAATTTTTGATTTCTGATAAAAATTGGATTCATTATGAGTTTTTAAGGAGTTGAGATAAAATTAAATGGAAAATAAGTGAATTAAATGATTCATTCAATCAAATTAATTATTTATGCTACAAAATTTAGAAAATTATGATGTAGTATATTGTAAGTCAAATTTAGAGACAGTGATTCATTTATTGATTCAAATTCAGTAAAATTACATTACGTGATAGTGTGAAATTCAATTATTTAATGACATGAGTAATTATGGAATATTTTTCATTACCGAAAGTATTTTATGTATGCCCAAAAAATTTAAATTTTGAATATGAATATGGGTATGTGTTCTAATTGAAATGAACATTCATAACTGAGTAATCGGTGTATTAAAATGATAATGATCTTTTATAGAATAATATATAGTGAACCATATTCTGTAGTTTACAATTAATTATTTATATTCATTACATTGTAAAAAAATTGAAAGGTGACTTCGTTTAATGGGGAGTTATATTTTATCTTGTTTCACTAAAAAAGCAATAATTACTTCCCTAAGATCATTCATATCAGTGGAGCTTATTTGAACAAAAAGATGAATTATAAAGATGGATTACAGAGTATGAGAAAAATAATTGTGGCAATATATTGATCACTAGTATTTGTAAAAACATATTATCTCTGGTAAAACACCTGTGTTTTGGAAACTTCATACAATCCTATGTTGTAAACACATTAAAATGGTAAATAATATACAATTAGATGACTAAATTGTATAAAATACTATGAAATTCCACCCAACACTAATAATATTTTTTATGGTGTTTAATTTTAAATTCCACATTGATTGTGGTATGATAATGTAGAACATCCACACATCTTAATAGGTGTTAGAGTTTTAAATGATGATTTGGTAAATGAAAAATGATTATAATTTTGTCTTACAAGTAAAACCTAATTTACCCTAAACACATGTATGCCAATTATTGATCCATTACTAACATCACACGTGAATTTGTTCAATTATTCATGAACCAATAATTCTCATTATAATTTTTTTATCTAAATTTTACTTTGTATTCTACCCAAAAATGTGAATACATTAATTAAACAATTTATTACATATCATTATAAACATGAGTTACATATAACAAATGTTATTTAGTATTCAATTATTCAATTTCATAATATAACATCCATAAACCATTAAATATGGGTTCTATAAAACCTGAACTCAATATATCCTAAATTTTATTAACTTATAAATTAAAATTATATTTCACATTAACATAAAATAGGATGAGTTGTAATGATATAAAACTTTTGGAATGTATAAACACATAACAATCCATGAATATATAAAGATAATTCAAATATATAAGGTCATTTTATATGAATAAAATTTGTAATATAATCCCCTTATCATATTATATCATATAAATATGGGTTTACACATTCTATTGTAATGAATAAATTATTTTTTCATCCTTTATTAAATGTATTTGATGAAAATTACATAATAATATAATGACCACATATTCAGTTACATAAATAAGATACATGTTATATAGTGGTAGATATATACATAACAAATATAGAGTTCAGAAATAATTTCCTAATCATTCAACATCTCTATATAACAGATGATCTATATAATTAAGTATACATTAACAAAAAATGATTGATCCATTTTATTATAGTCCATAAAAATATGTGGAATATTTATAAAAATTTATATTAATCTAATGCGGAGATACCAATATACATGTTTATATATTAAAATGTTAAATGATTAAAAACAATTGATTTCAAAAAAACTTTTATCCCCTATGATCTTCAATACCTGATGTCACTGTGTTATATGCCCATGAGAATAATATTCTATTCTCATAACCCCAATCCACAAATATTTATACATCATCTTTGTTATGTTTATATCATATATATATGGACAATTTGACATAAATTTAGTATTAATATAATATAATCATGAGAATATAATTACTATTATTTACCCATATATCCTTTTAATAAGAAAAATTATCAAATGAAAACAAATTGAAAATTTAGTAGATATATGTGATAACACTATATTTGTTTTAAATAAATACCACATAACTCTCGATTTACATAATATCATATTTTAAAGGTAAAACTCACAATTTTTCAATGTAACACACATACACATAACACACTATGATGTCACATCTTGAGGTTATTACTAACATAAATCTTTATTTTAATGAATTATTATATATATTACCAGAAAAATTAATCCTTAAATTTTTTTGTAGGAAATCTTGAAAAAAATCATTTTTCTGAAAATAATAATAAAAATAAACCACGTTTGAATGTTGTAATTTTCTTAATTTCAATATAATTTATTTCAAAAATTTAATATATATTTTCATATTTATGTACTAATAATTTTTAACAAATATAGAGGTTGAGAGATTATGGTGGGACCAATATTATCACAATATGTCAACTAATTTAATGTCCAAGGTTATGGATATAGATATTGACCCCTATTAACCCAAATTTCCCTATATTATTATTGTATCATCTAATTTGGAACATAGATAAATAATATTATAGTTTAAATTGAATCATATTAAATATATATATATAATTGTAGTTGTTAAAACATATCTATTTTAGGTTATTATCCTCACTGACACTACAATCTCAATTTCAAGTTTCATATTGACATAAAATACTATATATCCGGTTTTTGTGTATTTAAGTCACATCATTTGGTATTATGACTCTATTAACTATGATTACTCTCATCCTAATATTTAAAAAATTTATAATTTTATCAATGTTCTGTATTGTCATATTTTTTTATGGAGACTCTATTGTTTTATCAATGAAATATTTTACTGAACAATGATCTAGAAAAGATTTTGGTTACTCAACATCAATAGAGATAGAAATATTATTTTAAAAATTATATATTTTATGAAATTAAATTATGTTCTAATCCATATATCTTATTGGCTTGTTTATGCCGCTATTCCTATCTTATCTATTAATATAATCTTTCGACCTCATCTTACTATTCATGACAAACATGTTATTTATGTCATCAAATTTGGTATTCATTATAATTTATTTAATAGGGTGACGATGACCGAGCAAGACCAGCGACGATGACCTAGATCCGGCGATCGAGGTCCTCCCTCCCCCCTCTCCAATGGAGGGGGGAGTTCTTTCTCTCTCTTCGTCACGGATTCCCCCGCCTGCTTTCATTCTATTTTCTAATCCTGAATTCTTTCCCCCGTTCCTGCGAATCTCAATTTGCCCTAAAGTTCCATATTTGTTTCGTGGAGCGCCTCAACAATGTTTAGCGCCTTCAGAACTTAACTCTTCCACAGATCATCTCAAGCTGACTCTAGTGGCTCGATTTCATCAAAGTCGTCCGTCAGTTGATTCTTTTGATCAGTTTTTCATTGAATCCTGGAACCTGCAAGATCGGGTGGTGATTGGTCTTCTCGATCGACGACACATAATTATTTGTTTTGGGTCTATGGATGATCTCATCACGGCGTGGTCTATAGCTCCTCGACGGTGTGGAGGTATGCCTTTATTTCTTCTTCGGTGGAATTTTGATTTCCATATGCAGCGGGATAATCTGAGTATAGCGATTTGGGTACGTTTCCTGGGCCTTCCACTCCAATTCAATAACCCTTCCATTCTATCTATGCTTGGGAACATGGGCGGCCGCTCCCTATGCTCAGACATCAAAACAAAGACTGTGTGTCATCCCATCTGCCCTCACATATATGTGGAGATTGATGTCTCCAAGACGCCGGTGGATTGGGTGTGGATTACTGATGGGAAAGAATTCTGATGGAAGCAGGATGTTATGTTTGAATCGTGGGTTGATTATTGCAGTTTGTTCCATCAGCTGGGACATAGTTTCTTTGCTTGCTGAAATGGCTCTCTGAACAGGAGGGTGTGCTGGAGGGTGAGGGATGGTTTGGGTTCTCATGAAGCTGCTGTTGTGGGGAGTTTGAGGACACATGGGCATTTGGTTGATGGTGGGGTGAACGTAGAACAAAACATACTCCCACGGCATGAGATGGTGAACTTAGTGGATAGTGGGGCTCAGGGAACGGGGGATGAATTTCAGAAGCCTGGTATGGAGCCTCCTAGAGTAAAAGTCAGTGATATTTTTTACAGGTTGAAGCGGGACATGGGTAAAGTTGATATCCTGAAATGCAGTGGTGAGCCTTCTTCTGCTGTTAAGGATGCAGGAGGCATTGCTGAAACTCCAATGATTGAGGTTCCATCCTTGATGGAAAGCCCCCGAAGGGAAGTGAGTGCTAGTGTTGATAGGAATCTTCATGTTGAATGAAGTTGTGCTGCTGTGGAGAATGATGTGGACCTGGGTGGGCAAAATGGTGGTGTGGACTCACTCTGCCTGGAAACTGTGAGGGCACCTGCAGGAGTTGTCGATGTCCATGATGAGAAAGTTGTTGTTGCAGGTCCTAATGCCCCAGCTCAAGAGGGGATTGAGAGGAACTGTCAACACATGGATCTTGGGATTGTGAAGCTGGATGGGAATCAAGAAACCCCTATCAAGGAAACTGCTAATGAAATTGGTGCCATGATGACAGTGGATGGGATGCAGGAAACACCTGGGAGTCAGGCGAACAACTTTGAGCTTGGCAATCGGTTTGCATGCCTGGTGGATGCTGATTTGGACCTGTATCATGAGCAGGATGTTGAAAGGACTCATGAGTATCAAAATTTTGTTTCTTTAGGTGCGGATGTTGAGTCAAGGGTTGCTAGTGTTGGCACTTGTGATCAAGATCTAGGGATTGTGAGGAAATATATTGCTGAGAAGGGCTCTGAAGCAAATATGAACAATGGTTCAGTACTGGACAGCTTTGTTGGAGATTGTAATGTGAAAAAAGGCATTCATGGTGGCTGTGACTCTGTCAACAACTCCCCTGCCTTAGTTTGATGGATGTCAACAGTAAATCTCAACAGGATCAAGGTGAGAGGGACGGGTATAGGGTGGTGCACATTTCTGGTAAATGGGGGGACTGCTCTAATAGTGAGAAAGAAAATGATGGTGTTATTTTTCATCCCTCCTATACTGATATGGTTCAGGGTTGCAAAAATAGAGTGTCTATGGTGGAGAAAGTGAAGACTGACCAACCACGAAGAAGGCCGTGGAAAGACTATTCTCACTTGCCAATGACTATGACTACGAGAGCTTCTAGAGGGAAGGTTGCACGGATTGGAAACTCTTCTAAGGAGCTCCTTTCTTTGGAGAAGCTCAATCATAGAATGAAGTATGCCAAGATTCTGAAACATTATGAAAGTTCGATGTGGGAATCAGCTACTACGGAAGAAATGGTGTATCAGGGATGTGGCGATGGGTCTGACATTTATGATATGTAATTGTTGTTCTCACCTTGTTGTGCTTGTCTGATGTACTTTTCTTTTTGTTTTATTTTAAATAAATTGTCAGAGGTTTGCCTCTGACTAAACATTCGGCTATAATTTATTTAATATATTAGGAAATTCATGTCAGAGTGATGAATGTTCATCCAAATAAAACATGTTTTTTGATGCAATACCATTGGGATTTTCTACCATATAAATTATTGGAATATGATCATACCTGCAAGACTTTGTTATGATTTCATTTTTTTATATTTCTGGGTTTTTAAATGTAATAGTCATAGATCTCGAATTTTCACTTTATGGAATTTAAAGATTGTTAGATAATATATTATTATTGATAGTAACATATTATGTTTCTCTATCTTGATGTTCATATAAAATATCTTAGAGAATTTCTATTTTTTATTCTTATGATGATGAAAAATATTGTGTATTTTACAGTTTTTTAAATTATTAATATATGTAAGAAAATATGTCTTGAGATATGGGATATGGATAAGTTTAATTTTTTTATAATATTATCAGAGATATATAGTACCCATGAATTCCAATATTATCCACATTTTTATACAGGTTAAACAATTATACTTATGTTATTATTTCACTATTAAATTATTTATAAAATTCTCATGATATATCTCCATATATAATTAAAAAAATAGTATACATAAAATTTTAAAAAAACTATTCTATCCACTTATTTATCATATTTTCGTAAATACACATATAATGGACTAGACAATGACTCATTAAAGAGTTTCCAAAAAAAAACTCAGTTCCATCATACGTTTCCACTGAAACGGTGGCACCATGTTGGTCGCACCATGATGGTCACAGAATCATGATCACACATCGAAGCGGTGGAACCATGAGGGTGGAACTATGATAGTGGCACCATAACAGTTACACCATCACTGTCTCACACTGAAACAATGGCACCATATACAGTGGCACTAAAACGGTGGCACCGCTTACGATTTATCCCCAAACGATGTCCCAACCTTGGATATATATCCTGTTCCACTCACACAATGTATCATTTCATGTAAGAGCATGTTAATACACCTTTAAAATCCAATTAAATCCCATAAATGATTCCCAAAATGACCCAAGTTCTCGAATACCCTTTCCTTAACAAATTGTGTGGATTTTCCTCGATGTCACACCTTTTATTGTACTTTCTAGTTCCACCCATTTTACGTATTTCAATCCGATTAAAGTAAACCATTAAATGCAAAACTATTATGGTCACTTATCTAATTAGAATTATTAAATGATAATTAATCCCATTGTGTGTAAACACCCGACCTCTTGGTGAAACCAATATCCAAATTTTTAGTCATTCTAAATTCTTATCCCATAAACTCCAATATCCTTCCTTTTTGACACATGAGAATTTCTTCTACTTTTTTACCATCATGGATATTTTTTTCCTTCCATATTGTTTTTGGAGTCCCCCTTCCCATGGAAAGTGGAGCACCTGTACTGGAGCATTTCTACTCACTCATGGATTCCTCGGAGTTCCTCCCCTACCAGTCATGCATCCCCAATTCATGGCTCCTAGAGAGAAACTTCGATCTTTGATCATATATGTAGGGTTCATCCTTTGTCTCTCATTACTGTGTATCGTGTGGGGAGAGTATGCTAATGTTTATACAGTGATCGATTAAACCAAGCCTTAATAAAGATTATAAAAAAAATTTAAAGAACTAAGGGTTCTGCTTGATGATGTTGTTGAACACTTTAATCCGTCCTAATATATTGTGAATTGTATTGGATTGTGTCCACTAAAAACATTTTCCTTGGTTTTCTTTACTTGAACACTAATGGTCCCATATCTTTGATGATGATAGAATTGTTGTAACATGGAAATTGGTTAATCACGTAATCTTGGATGATAAAATGATTGTCTAGGTAACAAGATTTCCTGTGTGAAAACCATGGTTAACTAAATGAAAATTAGAAACACAATGAATGGTGTGATTGAATATGGTGACTCCCTTTATCATTTCCTATTATAATTTAGGGTTATTCTAATTTATTGTTTTCAGAACATTGAAATGGATTGGATCCCCTACTGTGTAGAATTTGTTGGTTTGTGGATCTATGGACTTGTGGGGTTGTATGGTGGGGAATTGTATGGTTTCATTACATTGGGTGATCTTATATATCCCATATGTTTTTGTGACATTTCAAGGGAACTAGGTGTGAATGCATAATCTGTTGCTTTGTTTCTTTTCATTCCTTGGATTGTGGCTATCCCTATTAGTTGCCGAGTAGTGATAATTATTTAAAATAGATCCACTCAAATGTGATAAAAACAACAGGTTCAATGTGGAATAGTTTTTTAGGAATGATTTGTGACTTTCTTGTGGGTGGTGTTCTTTTTATGAATTAATTGTAATGAGGGTGTTGGTGTATAGGTTGTTTTGTGAACACCTGGGTTTGGATGAGTACTTGTTTACCGATATATATAGTTTTTTATTTTGTTTCTTATTCTCAACCAATCCATGTTGATAACATCGTGTCGAACAAACCCATTTCAAGTATTGGGGTTTGTTTTTCCCAACACTCATATGAGTGGATGGTTATTTGCACATTTTCTGCTCCCTTTACCGAGTATCCAAAGAGACATTGGGCTTCCTGTGACGGCCTAAGGTCCATTGTATCCCAAATTTCATCGATTAGTGTAGTTGTGGTGGTTGGATCAGGTGTGTGATTCAGTAAGTTGTTTTCCAAGTGTCATCGTGATGTGGCCCGAGTGTCTTTGAGTGTGGTAGTAGCCATTGGTGATGAGGTGTATTCAGGAATAGTGGTAGTTGTTTTGGCCCAAGGGTATGTGGGTGTGGATACTTGTGGTGGTTATGGACTTGTTTTATGCATACATGATGTGTGTTTATGATAGCCCATGTATGTTATTGTGGGTTATGGAAGTGGGATTCTGGTGAGAATGGAGGGAGAGGTATGACATGTTGCATGTCTTCAATAACCATTGGTAAAGTGGTGTGGGTTACCCAAATTCATTGTTCCGTTAATATTACATTACTTTACATGTGTTATTTGGGGAGTGTTCCTTTATGAGTTTGGGTGGATAGTTTCTTTAATGGGTGCTTCAGTTTTTTCTTTTTTCTCACTGGGCATTAGAATTCCTCCCCACATGTGCATGAAACCAATAGGTTTTCCCTACTAAGTATACCTGTATAATCACCCTATGTATATAAAACAACTTTCAGGTTTCTAGGAGGTCATCGAGGACCATACATGATCGTAATAGTTTGGACGTCGGGATAATTTTTGTTTCTATTTTTACTTTCATTGTTATTTACCATTGGAGTTTTCTTGTATTTTATAACCTATTATTGAAACATGAATATGTGAATGGATTGTTTGGTATTTGATTTTACATACACATTTGGTGTTGTTTGGGACTCACTATCTTATCATAAAATCCTACTAAATAAAATGGGTAATTCCTCCCATTTTGGGTATAATTACATATCCTTGGTTCTAGTCACCCCTCCAGGACCTATTGAATGTGGGTATCGTGGTTCATTAACCCTCATTCAACTTGAACAAGGATGGGTATTGTAATCAGTTGTCCCTTCCCTCATCATGGTGATGGAGGGTCATTACAGAATGCTATTAAAGGGGGAGGTTGAGATATATGATGGATTTCAGGGTTAGGAACTGCGTGAATTGAAAGGGATTATAGGAAAAATGTTTTAGGAAATCATGGTTCAGAAAATATGCCAATGAAGATTGGTAGGAAAAGAGATTTTAGGATCCCCTTTGATCTGTTGTAAGGACTCTGGGCCTACCGAACAACCTAGGGAGGCTACACTGATTGAAGGGTAGAGACACTAAGAAAGGTACATGCATCAATGTTACATGTGTTCTTTGGTGTCTTGGGTATTTTATGGATTTATAATGAATAAGAAATCTATGAAAAATTGACAACCAATATTCTACACTAATTGTGCTAAGGAATTCCTTGAATACCGTGTAGTTATGGCACCTGGATGATGGCCATGAGAAGTGCGAGTGATTGGGGAACATGAGTATTATCTAGATGACCAGAGGAGGGATGAATGATAGGAGGAGTAAGTTCATTGGGATAGGATGCTTTGTGCCTTTTAGCGGCATACCCACAGGATGCATTAGGGCAGCTTCATGAATATTGTGACTGAGAGATGGCTCAAGGAGCTGGTGATATATTTCTGGTTGATCAGGTATCCGACGAAGTAATGGGTTCCTCTGGAAGTAATATAGATGTAGGGAGTAGTGGGTTAGTGGTGGAGTCCCAATCATGGGGAGATGAGGGAGGCTAAAGTTATACAGACTAACTATGAGAGGGATTTCAAGGTAGAATTATTCAGATCCACGATGAGTGATGAGTAGAGGTAGGACCTACTCTCATTTCAATAGGGGGTATTTCAGTGTGATATTTGGGGATCATGTTCATGGATATCCTTCTATTTTATCCACACCTCATTCTGGATGCGGAGTCTCATGCGAGACGTTTAGAGGAGACACTATGACCATCTATCCAGTATGTCGTTAATCACCCCACTCTACTGACATTCATGGAGATCCAGAAGAAGGATGAAGTTGTAGAGAGGATGCACACGCTGGGATATGTGTTGTGAGATAGGATCAAGTTGGGCTTTCCAATAGGAAATATCATCCATATAAGTCCTCTAGAATTAGGGACTTCTATGTTTTGGCTAGTGGGGAGCAGGCCCTTGCAGTTGCAACTTCGTTCCCCTAGTCATCCCCAATTCCTTTATGTCCCAAGACCAACTTGCATCATTAGTGTTATTCATGGTAACCATTATAATTAGTAATAAGATCAAGTGTAGAACAGTGGGGGTGGGCCAGTTTAGCTCCCACCTTAGTCACACCATTTTCCTACTATTCCCTTTCAGATGAAACAACTGGGACAAAGAGCCTTCGCTCCTCCAATATTTGATGATGTCGGAGGATCTGACCACAAGATGCTCCACAAGGACCTCGTCCAGGGTGTGGTTGGGGAGGCGGCTGATAGCCTAGGGTAAGGGGAGTTGGGTGTGGGATGCTTCATGTCATAGAGGCAGACATTCCAACTGGGCCTAAATTCATCCAATGTAAGATCATCTTGTATAGTACTCTTGAAATATCCTTGATTGATTCAAGAGCTTCACATTCATTTTTATTTACCCATTCAATCCGATGATTTTTTTCTAGAAACATAGTAACTTTCTATTCACCTTGTCTTGAGTAGGCCATTCAAAGTTCAAACCTACTTTTCTCATGTTCTCTGAGAATGTAGATTGATGTGGTGACAAAATTAGTCCAGTGGGGACCTTTTTTCAGCAGAAGAAGATGTATGATTTCATTCTCTAAATTTATTGGTTGTTCTATGTATGTGCTGTTATTGACTACTTCTGGAGAAGGATAATTTTTTCAGATGTGGGCAGTCAATGGGTGACATTTTATCGGTGAGCGAGGATGGTAGGAGGGTAGCTAGTGAGTGGAGCCCCATCTTTCCTGGTTAGTCGAGCTATTAATAGAGTCAGTGGATACATAGATGGTGTATGACTTAGGGATTTTCAATGATTTCATGGACGTCTTCCTTGAGAAGGTGGTGAATCTACCCCCCTTAAAGAGATGTTGTGTTTGGGATAGACTTACAACCTAGTGGCAGTCTTATTTTGATGGCTTCTTATAAGATGGCGACTTTTGTGCTATGGGAGTTACATATATCGATTGATGACCAGATAAAAGGGTTTTGTTCAACCAAGTGTGTCACCATTGGGCGATCTGGTCTTTATCATGAAGAAGGTAGATGGTGATCTTTGGATATTCATAGACTAATGGAGACTGAATTAGTAAATGATTGAGAAAAATTACCCTCTCCCAATGATAGACAACTTCTTTGACAAATTGATGGGGGATGAATGGTTCTACATGATAGATATGCGGTCAGAATATCACCATTTATGTGTGATGGAGAGTGACATCTCGAATACTACCTTGAGTTGTAGATATGGGCACCATGAGTTCGTAATCTTGTTGTTTGGAATTTTGAATGTTCTATTCATGTTCATTGGATTCATGAAATATGACTTTCGTGAATATCTTGACCGGTTGGAAGAAGTCTTTATTGAATACATACCGATCTACTCAAGATCAGATGAAGACCATGCTGAGAATTTGAGGACATTTTTAGAGGACCTTCGACAACAAAAACTCTATGGGAAATTGTCCACGTGAATGTTCTGGATGTGAGAGGTACACATCCATGGACACATGGTGTCTGAGAAGGGAACATGGGTGGACCTGTCAAAGGTCGAGGAAATTGATTCTTGGGAGAAACCCAATAATTTTATTGTGAATCATAGATTCCTAGGCTCAGCAGGTGACTACAATATAATCGTACCAAAAATCTCTTGAGTTTCAACACCATTGATAGCCTTGACCTTTAAGGACAAGGCTTTCATGTAGAATGGGAAGTTCTTGTAGTCCTTATGTTATCTGATGGGGAAGTTGGTTAGTGCCCTAAGGTTGAGGTTTCCAAAATAATGAGTGATGTTTGAGTTATTTCGTGATGTATCCGGTCATGTTATGGGGTGTGTACTGATGCCACAATATCCGGTGATCTTATTTGGGTCTAGGCAGTGACATCCTTATAAGCGTAACTATGCAACCCACGATCCGGAGCTTGAATATTTCCTGTTAGCACTAATTTTGTTGAGGCATTAACTCATTTGAGAGAACTTCGTAGTCTTCACTGATCACAAGAGAATGAGGTATATCTTCCACCACTAGGACCTGAACATGCAGAAGTGGAAGTGGATAGTGTTTCTTCTAGACTACGACTTAAAAATCACTTACACTGATGGAATGGGAAATATGGGTGAAAATTACATTAGAAGGAAATTTTAGAAATATGTTGTTTAAGAGTCTAAAGATGCATCGAAGGCGATGAAGGTGTTGGATTCCCTACACCTGGATGGAAGGGTAGAGGATGGAAGAGGCTATCTGTTCTAGAAGGCATTTTTGTCATCTCTATTGGAGAAGGTAGTGGATTCATAGTGGGGGACATAGAGGCTGAAGTGATGAACGATTGTGTAAGCCAAGGTGATGCTCTAGGAGGACAGTCAGAATATGGGAAGAATCAGATGATGTTTCATGGGATGTTGTTCATCACAATTGAAATGTGTAATGGAGCTTTTGGTGACTTCCAGAACTCACCCCTAGTGGTGCACCTATAAGTTTAAACAAAATACCAAGGCTTGGGGGGTCTTATTTGGTGGCTGGGGGTGAAGTGAGAAATGGCAGAGTTTATGGAAAAGTGCCTCATATGTCAGCAGGTGAAGGTTAAACCCCACATCCCAGGGGGTCTATTACATCATTTAGATGTACCTAAGTTTAAGTGGGAAAACATCTTATGAATTTTATCACAAGACTACCTTGAGATAAAGGGGGCTACGATGCCATATGCGTAATGGTGGACATGCTGAAGAAATCAGCTCACATCCTAGAAATCATGGAGTCGTGTGTAGTGGATGCACTAGAATAGTGGTATGTAGATGAAGTAGTGAGGTTGCATGGATTTATGAGTTCCATAATATCTAATCAAGAATCTCGGTTTACCTCACAGCCCTTGAAGTGTTTTCAACATGCTTTTAGCATCTAGATATGCCTCAGTACTACCATCCACCACCAAATATATAGGAATAGAGAGCGCAACATCCAAACATTAGATGATTTTCTACGAGATTGTGTTCTGGACTTTGGGGGCTTGTGGGTACGACACTTTCCTCTGGTTGAGTTTTAATAAAACAATAACAATCACGCAACCATAGGTATGGTTCCATTCGAAGAATTGAATGGGAGGCCAAAAAGCTTACCTGTGTTATGGGAAGAGGTTGGGGAAGCAGATGTTCATGGCATGGATGTGGTGTGAAAAATGGTGATGAAGGTTCACCTTATACAATAGAGGATGAAGGCAACCTAGGACCGGCAGAAGTCGTAGAAAGATAATAGGAGGATACCATTTGAGTTCGATGACGGGGAGCACATTTTCTTGAAGGTCTCCCCTCAGAGTTGACAATGGAGGTTTGACAGGTCTAGTAAGACTTCTCCCAGGTTTGTTAGACCCATCTAGGGGTTTCGGAGGTTCAGCAAAGTGTCTTACCATCTATTTCTATCGTCACCTCTACTGAGAGTTCCTGATTCCTTCCATGTTTCTCATATCCATTGTATCTATTTTAGGATTCAAACATCCACGACTGGGGGATACTAGAGATCAAGGATGATATGAAATTTGTAGAGCAACTATTGATGATCGAAGGCCAGGAGGAGAATATTCTCTATGGATGATCCATTCTATATTTTCATGTGTTATTCTGGTATGGTGGACTCCAAGAGAGTAACTGAGAACAAGAGGCATAGAGGTGCACCCAGTACCAATATTATTATTGAGTTTTATCCTCTTCGGGTTCGTAATTGTTTGTGATTTAGTGCTTAACCTTGTTAACTTTTAAATGTGTTGTTTTTCTTGTTCTCTGAATGTGTTTGTAGAGTCCTGATAGTGGTGTAGGGGGGACACGGTTACTGTTCGAGAAGCATTAGGGTGTATTCAATTAAACCTATGTGGGATAATCAGGCCCTCCTAAAGAAAATAATATCTTGAAATGGGGAAGTGGACTCCCAAATCCATATTTTTGGGCAATGAACCTAGTATATATTGTGTGGTTACATGATTTGGAGGTGTTTCTATCTGTCGATGAGGCTTTCTTCTGAGAGGTATCTTTTGAGGTGGCTATTCGGATCCCACTCCTTTCTTCATGTCTAATTTTGATTCTCAAGGAAGAAAATAGTTTTAAAGGTATCTAATGTATTTTCTTGGACAATGAATCATTAAGGAGTATTCCAAAAAATTGGTTCTATCAAACTGTTCCACCAGAACGGTGGATCCTGTCACGGAGTCACACTGAAATGGTTTCACCGCTAATGGGAGAACCTTGATAGTGGAACAATGATGGTGGAACCATGAGGGTGGCGCCATGAAAATGTCATCGTAATGGTCACACCATCATGGTTGAACACCAAAGCACTAACACCACTGAAGGTTGCCCCATAACAGTGGAAACGTGACTGTGGAATAATAATGGCCACTACGTCACAGACACACATCAAAATGGTGGCACCGCTTATGGTGGAACCATGTTTGTGGAACCACTTAAGGTCACACCGTGAGGATGTAACTATGACACTGGCACCGTGAGGGTGGAAAGATGAACATGGCTCCTTGACCATGGAACCACATACTGTGTCTCACCAAACGGTGTCCCACCCTTGGTTCTTTCACAAGTTCCACTCCTGAAATGCATCTTTTCATGTTAGATCATGTTAATAACCCATTAAAATCCTATTTATTCCCTTAAATGATATCTAAAATCCTAAAAGATTCGGGTGACCCTTGACATACCAAAATTTGTGGCTTTTTTTGTGTGAAACATTTTCTCTTACATTCTAGTTCTGCCCCAGTTACACATTTTCCTTTGATTAGTGGGAAAAACATAATGCATAACTGTTATATCCACCTCTCCAATGAGAATTATTAAATGAAATTTAATTCCATGGTGTGTAACAGACCAACCACGTGGTGAAACCATGATCCTCCATTTTAGTCGTTCAAAATTATTATATTGAAATCTCTTAGATCTCACCTTTTTATCATAGGGTAATTTCTTGTTATTATTATTCTTCTTGGTTGGTCTATTTTCCATTCCAAGGTGCATTTGGACTCCCATTTCTCGATTAATATGGAGCTCATATGCTGGAGCCTTTATGCTCACTCTTGTAGTCCTCGGAGTTCCTCCTCTACAATTTACACATCCCCAATTTTTAGCGCATGGAGAGAAACATTGTTCATTGATCTTACAAGCAGGTTTATTCCTTCGTCTCTATTTAATGTGTATCATGTGGGGTGGGTATGCTAATTTTTATATTGGGATGGATGAAACCAATCCTAAAAGAAGATAATAAAACGTCTTTTAAAGAATTAAGGGGTTTATTTGATGATGTTATTATACTATTATACCCTTTATTTTATGTAGTAAACTATATGGGCTTTTTTACACTAATAATTATGGTCGTTGGTGGTATTTCCTTGTGCATTAATGGAAACCTATATTCTATGATGATTGAATGGCTGTAACATGGAAAATGGTTAATCACAGAAACTCGGTTGGATAAATGAATGTTAAATGAACAAGAATACTTGTGCGAATTCCCCTGTTAACCAAAAAAATAAGAATCTCATTTAATTGTGTGATTGAATTTGGAGATTCCTTTCACTATCTTTGTAATATAGGGGGTGGTTCTGCTTGTTTCTTGTGTGGTGACATGGATAGTGAGGGGATCTCCTATTGTGGTGCAGTTTTTGGTTTGTTTATTTCAGGGAATGTGTGTCCATTTGGTGGGTCATGGTTTGGTTCAAGTACTTTTAGTAATACCATTGATCACTTTAGTTGGGGTTATATTACAAGAGAACCGGGTTTGATTGCCTAATGTGCTACTTGGTTATTTTTTCATCCTTGGTTTGAGAATATAGCGGTTATTTTCCCTAAACTGAATAATTATTTAAAATATAACCACTCAAATGTTATAATAAGAATTGGTTCAATGTGGAATTGTATTGTGGGATTGAGTTGATACTTGGCTATGGGTGGTGAGATTTTTATGAATGAATACTAATGTCGGTGTTTGTGTATTGGCTGGTTTTGGAACCCCTTGGTTGGGTTTAGTGCATGTTTACCTATATGTATAATATAGTTCATATCTTTCTTATTCATAACCCACCCATGTTGAGAACTTCGTGTCGAGCACCACCATTTCAATGGGGGAAGGTGTTTTTCCCAACATTCCTAGTATTGTCTGGTTATTAGATCATTTTCCCCATTTCCGTAGTATCCAAAGACTCTTTGGGTAGGCTCTGATTCTATGAGGTCCATTATAGAACATGATATTTTGTGGAGGGTAGTTTTGGTGGTTGGACCAGGTTTGTGTGTGGGATGGTTGTTTCCCAAGTGATTTCAGGATGATGCCCAGGAGTCTTCAGGCTTGACAGTAGATGTTAGGTCCCAGGTGCCTTCAGGTGTGGTCGTAGTTGTTCTCGCCCAGGTGTCAACATATGTGGTTGAGTTTGGTGGTTGTGGCCCAGGTGTTTTCAGGCATGATGTGTGGTTATGATAGCCAAATTATGTATGTGTGGGGTATTTTAGTGGGACTTTGGTGAGAATGACGGAAGAATCTGACGTGTAGGGTGACTTCAATAACCAATGGGAGGGTTATTTAGGGTATCCAAATATCGATGTGCAATTAATATTAACTTACATGACTTGAGTTATTTAAGGATTGATCCTTGGGGAGGTTGGGATGATAGTTTCATTGCATGGTGCTGTAGTCATCTCTTATTTCTCACAAGGCATTAGAATGTCTCCCCACAGGTGCACGATAGCTTTTGGTTTTCCCTATTGAGTATACATGTATACCCACCCTACATATATAAAATTGTTTTCATGAATCTAGGAGGAATTCTAGGACCGTGTGAGACCATACTAGTTCAAATGCAGGGATAATTGTTTTTAATGTTTTTCTATTAATTGGTATTTACCATTGGAGTTTTCTTATATTGTAGACCTTATTTTTGAAACATGTATATATGAATGGATTGTTTTTTATTTTATTTTACATCCACTTTTGGTGTTGTTTGTGACTTATTATCGTATATCCTGATCCTACTAATTATAAAGAGCAATGCCTTCCATTTTTTGCGCAATTCCATACCCTGGGTGCTAGTCTCCACTCTGAGACATTTTGAAGGTGTGTTTCATGGGTGATTATCACTCCTTCCACATGAAAAAGGAAGGGTCTGTCAATAAACTATACCTTCCCTCATCTTGGTGAGGGATGGTCATTACAAAACATTAATAATATTTACTTTTTTTCTGAATGAAAATTTCATATGATATATAATTTAATGAGTTCTATAAATAGTAAATAATTTTCAATTATTATTAATTTCTTCTGAGGGGTGACTATTTATTAAATCGAAATTTATTTTTAACTAATAAAATTTACAATATGTTTCCCCATATTAAAACATATTTTACATGACATAAATTTTTTTTATTATCTATAGTCATTTAACAACATATTCATTTTTCTAAAATTTGTACTCATATATCTCTCTAATATATTATAATTTGATATGAAAATTAATTTACAAAATATTTTTTATTTAGTTGTATTATAAAAATTTTATTCTTATTTAGAATTTAGTGGGTTTCTTTATTACTTTACATAGGCATGTTATTGTTTCATTATTTCTTTTTTAATATAATAATTTTTTTAGAAAATAATTTATTAGTAACTATATTACATATTTTTGTACACACTTATCTATATTGGTGATTTTATTGATTCGATTGTGATTCATTATAGTCATTTCTGTTAGATATATATATATTTAATTAATTTTGTTTTATCTAAATTATTAATAATTCTTTGTTAGTATAAAATGATTTCCATAATGTAGAAAATTATAATATCAATTTTTTAATTTTAGTTGGATCATTTTTCCTATATAACACCGTGAAAAACTTTTAACCTAAAAGGAATAATTTTTTCAATATATAAATTATATTAACATTTGAATTAAATATATTATATAACATGTTTTATAAATAATAAAACATCACACCAATGAAACCTATATTACATAAGATAAATAGTTTTAATGAATATTTATATTAAAATTTTATACCACATAATTGAATGAATAATTTTTTTATTTAAGAATATAAAATTTTATACCATTTATTTATATTGAACGTCACCAAATATAGAAATGAACTTATGGTTATATAAATTTACACAAATATCATATAATAAAATATTATAAAAATGAAAATAATTTTTGTGTATATATTACTGTAAATTTCACTAAGAGAAATTTTTTTTTTTTGAAATTATTTTCATAAAATTACTATGTAATTATAATTTTGATTTTTTAAAATATATCATGTTGAATAGAATTGGATGAATACTTTTTCAGTATTAGAGGTATGTGGTAACCAAATTAGAGAGAACAATGTTATGAAAATTATAACTAATTAATCTTATAGAAAATTAGAATAAAGTTACCAAAAAATAATTTAATTTTTTAATAACCACTCATTGAAATAATATAATCTTAATTAATATATATTATATATCCAAAAAAAACATAGTACATGCTGAATATATCACCACATTATATTTTATTCAACACTATTTAATTTCTAAAAATTATTTTGCATGTAGATAAATTTTTTATCTACTGTAGATACCACTACTATGGATGAATGAAATCAAGTCCACATTAAAATCTACATTATTTTTAAGAAGTCATACCAATTAACACTGATTCATGTTTTTATATTCTTATATTTCTGGGTTCTCTTGTGTACTCATGTCATATTTTTTTATTAAAAAACTATTGATATATATAATTTAAATTATTCCATTTCAATTTTCATTACAACTAAACCTAACATATTTCCCTCTAAATATGACTCCAAATACCACATGTAAATATATTTTTAAAACTTATTAATTATGATATAAAAAAAAAATTTATATCATACAATTTTTTTACCATTCAATTTTTTTTCAATGTTCATTAATATATTTTTATCATGTAAATGATCAATATTTCTTTAGATTTTTTATTATGAATATATTATGGGAAATATTTTTATAAAAATGATAATATATTTTTTAATAAATCATGTGGGGAGTCCCCTAGAGATTTAGATATCTATCATTAAATTAATGAATTTCCTTTGATCGATATAATTTTTGGTTCTATAAATTATTTGTTGATATATATTATTTTATTCAATTATTTTACTTATTTTTTTATGGCATGAAATCATTTTAACATTTGGGATTCCATGTCATGATTTCTTTTATAAAATCAATCTATATGGCACCATCCAAACAACAATACAAAAAATATTTTATTTATTTAAATTTTCAATTAATATTTTATGATATGTTTGAAATGTTTCATTATTTCCATGATATATTATAATGGGAAAATAATAGGAGGATATAACTTCATTAATTATAAGATCCATTTTTAGTATTTTAAGTAATTATATGTATAGTTAATATTTTTTACCTTAATGACTAATTTTATTAACATATTTCTTAGTATTCAGCTCTGAAATAAATTATAAATATTTACTCTATTTATTTTAAGATATCTTATGAATTAGTTATATTTAAATACAATATTTAGAAATTAAATATTTTAAGTAATTATATAAGAATACTATTGGGAAAACATTTATGATATAATGATTATTGAAAACATGATTCATCATCAACTTGATTATTATTTTAATCATGTTCATATATCACTTTTCAATAAATTTTAATATATGTATTAATTATAATATCAAAAACATATTCTTATTTTATTAAAAACTACAAGAAAAATATTTTTTTCTGCAATATTTTTACATAATGTTTTATTTCATCAATTTTAGTTTAATTATTTAAAAATTATTTTATATTTAGTTTTGAAAACATTGAGTTTACAAAAATTAATATTTTCATTTTATTACCACAACATTTATTTGATATGATAAATTTTTCAAAAATTAGATATCTGATATATTCATTACTGTTCTCCAATTTTTTTGATATCCTTTATTAATTTTATTATAGTGTAAATTGATATTCTCATATCAATAATGGATGATGAAAATGTATAAAAGCACCATATAAATAATGGCCTCTTTGTTTTGGTTGATGTTCTTATTCAACATGATTATGTTGCTGATATCCCTATAGATATCGTAAAAGATTTTGATATGAAAGATATTGTATTGAACAATATGAGGATAATATGAATCAATTTTTTAGTATATTTTATTTAGGAAAATTTCATAGTTAGAAAATATACTATTTCATTTCTATAATACATGTATCTTACATTTGATTTTGAATTAGTAACAATTGTTATTTATTATAAAAATAAAAAAATCCATTTTTTAATTATATCTAATTTATACCAATTTTACATTTTATATATACACTTCATTCCTATTAATATAAATTATAACATTGATAAATCAAAATAATTTATTTTTTTAAAAAAAAATATTTGTAAACATTTTCTAATAATTATTTGTTTATTTAAAATTCATAATAAATTATTTTATATTTATATTTTAAAAAAAATTATATTTTTTTACCATCTAATATATTCAGAATTTTTATTTTCATAGAATTTTTTCAATGTGAATAATTATTATTTGTTAATTTTAAAGAGTAATCATGTTGTTTTATTTTTCTTGAACTGTGTTGTTTCTATATTCATTACATTATAAAAATAGATCATATTATATTTGACGAAAAATGTGGACATAATTTAAAAAAATAGATTATATGTTTAAAATATTTTTCAGAAAAATATGTATGAATATGTATTTACAGAAATATTTGTTATTGATATAGATTATAAATTTAAAATATTTCCATCTACATTAATATTAAATGGTGATATGGTGTGTCTTTAAATTATAATGTTGGTATTTCATGGATTATATATATTATTTACATAATATGTTATTAGTGATGATCTACTGTGGTTGTTTTATGGAATTAGTGGAATGAGAATGAGTGTTTTAAAATTGAATAGATCAATTATATTAATATTACCATTTTTTAAAATTAATTCATCCAAGATATGAAAAAATATGTTTTCAAATATGTATATTAGAAGAATTATAGTGTATAATGTAGTTTTAATTTCCATTTCTGGGATTTTATATTTATATGAAATTTCAAACTAATCTAATTATAAAATTAATATCATATTTTTTAAAAAATCTATAACAATTTATCACACACCCTTCCAGAACATAAGGGTTGTGTTTTGAATTTAATTTTACAACATATAGTGTGTCTGATTTATATTCAATTTTCATATAGTGTTTCCTACCATCATTCATGTTTGATTACCTCAAAAATGTGGAGTTCTACCTAGTGATGTGGAGGATGTTATGATTTCATATTTACTTAAATATTTTGAGTGTTATCCTAAATATGGTTGAGTATATTTTAAAAATAATTTATTGGTTTTGGTACTACTTTAACATTTTGAATGATTATATTTCATGGGAACATATTTTATTTATTTTTTTATACGTAATCAGGATACAGTTTTCAATCTATGAATTCTCACTTATTCCACTGTTTGTGATATTATTTAAAAATCTATAGTTTGATATGTAAATGGATGGTAGAGGGAAGGGAATATTATAGTTTTCATTTGGAAGTGTTTTATATTTACAATAAGTTCATAATAAAAATTAAGACCCCATTATAAAAGCTTAATTTATACATTATCATTTTCATTGGTATTTGTGATAGGGTAGTAACATAACAGATAAAAAATTACCTAGATAGACTGTTTGACTCATATAGATATTTAGGATAAATGGAATGAAATAACTGGACCGAATGTAAGATTTAGGGGAGTTACTATTGAATGGTAGATAGAACAACCTAATAGATATAACAATAAGAAAAGAGGCCTCCCTTTTAATTTCATTGTACTACTCCAAGAATATGTGTCTATAAATGATTATTAATAGATTGATGATGATCAAGAGATGTGTGATTAATTTACCCATTCCATCCAATTTTTTTTTAATATCATCTGTAGGGTCAGAATTTTTCTAGCAAGGAATAAGAATAGATACATTATAAAGGAGGGTATAACAAAAAATTAGTATATAAGTTATGATATAATTTCTATTTTTTATATAATATTTCAGTTACAAGTCTTACTAAAAAATTGGTCACTTTTATGAATGAATCAATATTTCTTCAATTATAAAATAATGTAGATCCCGTAGCCAAAACTATCTAGATATTGGATTACACTAATGTATACCGCATTCATTCCAAGGTATTTAAATAGGGGGTTCATGTGAATAGTCTAAGGTTATTTTCTAAGGATATCATTATTGTGATACAAATCCCTATGACATATTCAGTGCTATAAAATTACAATATTTATTACATTTAATGATAAGTTTCTATCACCAATTTTAAATTTACTATCGATATGATTTTTTACTGTTCCAATTGATGATAATTTTATATCATTAGTTTAGATAAAATGGTGTAAAACAAAATATGATATTCTATGAAATACTTTCTAGGGGTTTTCATTGAAACCCAATACATAACTTTTTATGTAGTAAACATATATTTATATTGAATAATTATAATTTATATTTATATAATTAAACCAATTAGATAAAATAATTAATATATATTATTTTACAAAAAAATGGTTTTATGATTTTTTATAATATGATGACCTATTGAATTTTCAAATAACGAAGTATATATGTTTCAAAGAAAAATTATTATTAGAATGATAGTTTTTTGGTTGAAAATAATTATAGTTTTTTCCAATAAGTTTAACATTATATTTGGAATGATTCATAGGTTATCTAATGATAATGGGTACGCTAATACCAATTTATTTAAAAACAATCCTTGATTTTATGGAAGGATTCTAATGGAACATTTTATATACCTTGTATCTTGGTTATAAGAATGTATGAATATTCATAAAAGTTTAAATATATGGAGTTTATATTGGGACTATTAATTTTATGCAACCACTTATTTCTTGAAATACATACAATTGTTGTAATTTTAAAATCTCAATTATACACAATCATAATACATTTTCAAGTGTTTCTTCTAAAATCACATAGTGTTTAATTCTTATTATCTAGTTCAAGATCATTTTGTGTTAGGTATTGTGTTTTTGGACATGGTTAAGGTAATGACAGATGTCCTAGTTGCCTAGATGAGTTTCAGTAGTGTGTTTTATAGAAATCACCATTTCAGGATAATTAGTGAGCGGATAATTGTTTCTTTTAAATTGTGAATCCCTCCTAGAGAAATTGTGCATCATGGTTTTATAATGGTGGTTTGATTGGTTTAATCATTATTACCCATAGGTAACACCATGTGTCCAATTCTAGTTTTTTTTAAGATGTTGACCAGTTTGTTCGTAAATTAAAAGTGGTGGAACATGGCATTTTTAGTTCATCTAAAAAATATATATGAGGTTTCATGGGAAGAAACATTTTTAGTAAACAATGTTCACATCCATCATGCATAGTCACACAAATGATTTTTACTTCTTTGTGGGCAGACAGATAGATGAATCATATTCTGCAGCCATGGGTCTGACTAATATATATAATGTTATTGATTTTATCCTCGATCATACCTCTTATTCCCCACCGAATTCTATACCCATTAATTTATGGATCACCATCCATGGTTACCTCTTCCTCTACTATAAAAATGAATATATATTCTTCTTCTAATTTTTTATTTTGTCATCATTGGTTTCATTGGATAACCCCAAATTTGTTCATGTTTCTTTTTTCCTTTACTTTTTCTTTTATATCAACATCCCATGTGCTACATCCATGTGATTTATTCAACCTTTATTGATATTCATCCCATTAAATTTATTCTATTAAATTCACTTGAATCAAATTTAGTTATTGGATGTGTGATGAATCTATCATATAAGGTTGACATTCTACATGATTTTCATTTAATTCAACATATTTTAATAAATATGTTATAATACCACATTACAAATATTTAATTTGCTTCTACGAAAAGGTGTAAAACGTTAAATATTTTGTAATCACATTAAAATAGACCATTTATGATTCCCCTAGAATTGATGGTGGTCTAAAAATTAAAAATAAAAAAATAATGTGTTTTATGAAATATAATTAAATTTAACATGGATTCCCACATTACCAAACGTCCACATGGGATTATTATAGATTATTAATATGAGCAGATTTCATGGGATAATTACGTGAATGGTAATTTTTTAGTTTTCACAGATGAACATAGGTTAATTGACATGATAGGATAATCAATTCATTTAAGAAACAACATAAACAGGGTAGTTAATTACAATCGATCGAATTTATAAATGGTTGGATGAATTGTATAATTAAATAAACTAATTTTTTAAATGGAATGAAAGAAGTTATGGTGGTATCCTAGAAATTAATGGATAATACATGTCTATTATTTATGATAATTTTAAATGGTAAATATAATAAAATGAATTGTTAAATTGGTGGATATGTTGTTTCATAAACCTTTTTAATTTTTCATTGATAATGTAGATTCCATGTTAATATTTTTATTTTGAATTGGTTTATTTACCATATAATGACCTAAAAATATAAATAAATTATAATCCAGATTTATTAGCAACATGTCCTATGCATAATTTCTAATGGCAGGTGCCAACATTATGTTGTTATACGTTGTCATTGAAACCATCATGTGTCTAATCCCTCATTATATATATTTATATTTATGAATGGTGTCTCGTAGCCTTGGAATACATCATTATTTGTGAGACTCATAAATTATGTCCATTATATATTGTGTTACTGAGTTATAGATGTCCCCAATAATAGATTCTCTTATAATTTTTTATACTAAGGGTAGTATTCAATCAATATTCTTGAGACATTCGTGAATAAGATTCGATGATATTGATATACTTTGGGGCAGGGATAGAACAATGTAATTTTATATTTTCCAATATATTTTTCAATTTATATAGTGATTATAAATACATACAAATATAAATACATTCTTAGAAATATATGGCGACTCCACATCATAGATATACATGAATGGGAAAAGATAATTTTGTGTCTTTTAGGTATCCTTGAGGAACGAGACCGTAACTTGTTTACATTTATTTACATGATTACAACTTTATGGATATACCTTTACAAGAATTTATTTTATATACAACTATTGGATAACATTATAAAATATTGGTGGTGGCCATTTGAGTTACTCGTACACCCTATAATGAATTCGATTGTATTGGGGTACCAAAATAGACCTCTTGGTTGTAAGAAATGGTTTTTGATTCTACATTCATACTATTATTCCTGGATATGTGAGCTAGTTAAAGAATACTGATCTAGATGTGGGGAATCTCATAGAGTTATCCCACATGGATTTTGTAAAAATTTAGTATACATATATTGTGCTATATAAAACCACTTATTGTATGTATAATTATTTAGATAATATACCCTTATAATTAGATTCATTTATTAATTATTATTTGGAATTTTATTTTATACCAGTTCTTATTATATTGTACTACTATATTTTTTTATTAATACTATCAATTTAATTCATAAATTTTTACATTATTAAAAAAAATTCTACTATAATCAGTAGGTTTTAATCTACCAAATATACCACATTTTCACCCTCAATAGTAGTCAGTAGAAAAATGAATATAAGAATGAATTATTGAGGCCATGTGAATGACAAAATCAATGAACTATTTCAGTGGCTGTCATGTTAGAATTTTGTTAAGTGGTTTTATCGGTATGTTTCCATTGTCTTACTATTATGGGATTTTAGAGTGAAGAATATGAATGTGTCATCTCTTGGTAAATAATGGTCTACCTAAGTCGTCAATCTAAAAATATGGTAATGATAATGTGGTCAAGGATGGCATTATGTTTCATGAATTTCATTATTACAATTGTTTGTTATTTCACACATAGGGATTTATGTACATTTATATACATAAAGAATATTGGATGTCATCACACTTTATCACTGCAGTGGTATGAAATGGGATTCACCTAACATACATCATTATAGGCATATATTTATTAACAATAAATGAATATTTAATTCAATGGAGATTGTATTGTTTAATTACTAGATTAATATGATATGCTCTTTTCATGAATATGATACATGTTTCAATATTATTTATCTTTATTTTCTTATATTCCAAGATTATATAGATTGATATTTTGTATTTTTTTACTACATAATTAAATTTTAGAACACTATAAGTAAATTATTTTGATATAATAATTTGCATTTAAATGTATTAATTAACAGAAATAATGTTTTACTATATAGTTGAGGAAGGAACCATAACTAAATAATCTATACATTTTTAGGAATTGAACATTGGTTGATGGGGATGGCTATTTTATTGTTGTTATTATCTGGATTTAAAAAGATCTTTATTATATGTTTGGGACCATACAAATTAATTATTGGGGCCCATATAATTAATCCATTACATTCAAGTGTTATAGATTTTTATATCAATGATAAAAAAACATGTTGCAACCACTTGAATGAAATTTTATTCTTATATTTCATTATAAAATTATTATTTATTAATGTTATGGTATCAATCATAGAAACCGTTTTTTATGAAATTTAATTCTAATAGATAATTCTTATTTATTAAATGATTTATCCTACATAAATCGGTTTTGAATACTCATGTTATTTAATTCTTAATCACACATCTAGACAAAGATAAATCAGTTAGGGAATGATTCAAATATGATTATCCTTTAATGATTTTTAGAAACATTAAAAATTAAATAAAATTCTATTATGTTCTATCAATTTCGAACAAGGTTGTATATGGAATGAACCTCTTAGGTCACCATTATTTAGATACTCCTCTGTACTTCAAAACTGGGGGTATGTTCATTTCATATAGTGAGGGAAATATGTTGTTCCCACAGACAATTTTACTTTGTAATTTATAAATGTGTTGTGGAATATTAATCATATATATATATTATATTAACAAAAAAAATTATCTTTTTTGAGTATTGTAATAATGAGGATTTGGTTAATTAAAATTAAAATTACTCCCCCATATTTTTTCCAAAAAATCATTAATTTAAAATTTTATTTTTTAAAGTCAAATAATTATGTCTTTTTGGATAAGTAAAATTGATGAAAATAATTTATATGATAAATTAACAAAAATTAGGATATGATATATAATAAGAAATTATAGCATTTAAAGAATTATAACATAAATATCAATTATTTTCTAATGGAGAATGGCAAATAATGTACCACATATAGTTATTTTCTTGACTAATGGTAGAAACTAATTAAAAAATATCCTAGAAATTTGTTAAGAGAAAATATTAAGAAATATTATTCATTAAATGAATCCATATTTTGGGGTTTTTAGTTTTTTACTCATCAAAGGGATGTTTAAATTTTTATTTTAAAGTATCCTCTGATTATGAATGTGATCATATTCCAGTGGATTATTCTATTATTCCATGTGAATAAATTATATGCAGTAGAGATTAATAATCTCTTTAAAATATCCTATAAATATGGTTGAGGATTTTATCATTTATAAGGAGATTACCCGATCTGGCCTTTTACATCATAAATTTAAAACCATACTAAATATTTGTGAACCACTATATACATGTTTTCCATTATGTTGTATTTTTCATTAGTAGGAATTCATGTTTCTAAGATATATCCAAGTATGGATGGAACAACTTTTGATCACTTTACCACTATTATGGTTGTTACCATCTTTTAATTATCAATTTTATTATGTTGGACATACCAAAAGAATGATTTTATTCTTGGTTAGTCATGCAAAACATCATTATTTTCTAGTGGAAAAAACATATGTCATTACCACATATAAGTTAAATGAGGTAATATTTCTCTAAAAATTGAATTTTTTTTACTTGTTAATTAAAGAAGAAAGATTTTTTTTATTCCATAATTGTGAATATTTTGGATGATTGTGTTGATAAACATGGTACAAATCCTGATTCATATATGTTACAATGAACATAATAATTTTAGAGGTAATAATTTTTTATTTGATCTATCAAAACATTGATCATTATTTTCCTCAGAGGTATTGTGAGTTTGATGTATTGGGACATTTCAATCTTCTCAATCTAAGGGATGAAATTACTATGTGGAACTGGTGTTGTTACATGATAGTGATTATTTTTATGGAGTTTCAAACAAATGATAACAAAATAGATGATAATTTCTCATATTTGAACCATACATGAATATAATGTGAATAAGAACACAGTGCACATTTATTTGGATAGTTGGCACCTCTTCTCATTTTGTTTGTTTTTAAAATTACGATGATCATATACAGGACATGCAGTTTGTGGTTGAATGGGTGGTTTCTGTGGTATGGGTTCCTATTCATATGTAATGAATTTAATGAAACTCATAAAGATGAGAGAAATATTTCAAATATTTTTTATCCTATCCTCCAAAAATATGAACATCAACCATTAAATTAAATTGATTTCATTATATTAATTACCAATGAGGGTGATTTGTTTTGAAACATGGTTTTTTTAGAAATAAAGACAAATGTTGAAATTTTTGGTTTTCTATGAATCCTTTTATGAAATTGTTATTCATGAATGATGATATATGAATATTCATGAGTTTTCAAGAGATTCCTCATGTGGTAATGTAATAGTGTTCGGTTAAATAAGACACATCAGAAAGATCATTAAAACTGCTTGATATGTGTATTCCATGATTTTGATTTAGGGTTGTTACATTCCTGGATTATTTAATTTGGTTGATAATATTAATAATTTTTCACTTTTAAACATTATATTATATTTTAAAAGGTTACTATACATATATGAAAATGAAAATAGTGTTATAAATAAAAGTTCTAAATGTATGATTGTTCCATGATGATAAGATGCATTGTGTTAAAAAATAATATTGCAACTGGGATCAAAATTCAGGGGGATATGATGAAAAATATAGAACCCATATGAAGATGTTTTCGTGTCATTATCTCAATAAAAGTTTCGAATTTTCTTCAGGGGTTAATGGAGAGATATAAAATAATTGTGGTACCATTACACATTATAAGTGTAAAATAAATTTCATTATGTCAAAATAATATATGAAATGATTTCATCATGATATAATTTTTTTGAGATTCCTCCACCACTCATTTTACACCATTTTAAAAATAAACATCATGTACTAATCAGAACACTTGATTTTTTTTTTGCATTATAGTTGATGGATTCGATGGTTTTCACATATATTAACCACCAAGGCCACAATTTGGTGATGTTGGGAACCATGAGGAGAGACATTTATGACTTACAGACAGAGGGTGTGGGATTATAGGACCATGTAGTTGTTATTCTCCAATGAATTTCTTCTCCAAGTACCTATGACACTCATTTTTATCATGTCAAGCATGAATGTGAATTGATTCTCCTTCAGCTGATTTTATTATAGGTGATGTGTTGTTTGGGATTATTTCTATTTTATTTTATTGTTTTGGAATGAATAAAATATTTTTATCAATTAAAATTATTCTTCATTTCATATTCATTTCTGATATAAATAGCCTTTATCTTATTAAATGAATTAATATTTATATACTTTGGATGGTCAATAAAAATTCATAGTAAAATATTTCTAATATTTTTTTGGGAAACCATGTTTTTTCATTAAATCTACTTGATTAAAATTCAAATAGTGTAGCTACAATATCAATAAATTAAACATGTATGTGTATTTAATGCATTACTTTTTGGGAGTTTTAGTTAATATATTTATGTAATTTAATTAATATTCATTAAAATATTTTGAATATTTAACTTTATAAGTATTAATGGAAGGATACATAAAATATTTATAAAATGGAAAAATGTTATGAATACTGGATCTAAAAGAAACTTCACTCCATGTTAAGAACAATCTCTACATGAAAATGGAATATTGATGATGGAATCCAAATAATCCTATGTCTAGATTAAACTATTGATCATATATGAATAAATCATAACATAATGAAATAAATACATGATATGGTATTCATTATTTTTATCAAGGAATAGATATTATGAATTTATTGGATTGGAATCAATTAATTAAATGAGTTCACCAGGAAAAATAGATTTTGAGAATCCATAACCTCATAGTTCACTCTATGTAAACAGTAATAGTTTGGTAACCCTTGGGTTCTTGGAATGTTTACTCAATAGTGATGAGGGATTGAATAAGATAAATATTTATATTCCACCATTAACGAACCATGGGTTTATTGGGATCCTAGTGAAGAGACATGAACAAATTTATAATGAAGGGTGCATGACTACGGAGCCCTACTACTACTATTATTCACTACCTTTCTTCTTCTGATATCCATGATGATAGTTTTTATCATCAATATCTAGACCAAGTATTTCAATATATATCATGTTATATTATCATTATTTTATGTGTTTTATTTAAATAAACCAATTTGATTTTGATTTCTTATATTTCTATAATACTGTTTCTCAAATAAAATTCTTCTACATTTTGTAATGTATTACAACTCATTAGGATCAAAGGTTCTGTTTTTTTTATATGATTAATTTCCCTAAATTTTTTACGAAAACAGAAAAATATACAGATAATATTTCTAAATAGGATTTATGGTCCACTACTTTTTTGATTAGACATGGTAAATAATAATTTCATTGGTTAAATTATAGGTTTATTATTAGATAACCAATCCAGGAATCCCAAAAGATAATATTCAAACACCAAATCATGAAATAAACAGTAATATATTTAATTCAATGAATAGAAAACTGAAAATAATTAAACATATCAATCTATATATATTGATTTTATAATAAAAAATTTGGCACTCTATCTCTATCTCCTTTCACGGAACAAATTCCATTTTTTATTTCAATATTTAATTAAAATATTATATTTCATATTTTTTTAATCTTTAAATTACATGTTAATTTTTTTTATATTTTCTATGTTTATATATAATTAAAATTGTGCATCAATATTTGAATTTAAAGTCACATTTCAAGATATCACACATTCAAAAGAAATTGGCATTCGTTGGTTTGATTGTTATTATAGGTGGATTTAGAAAATGTTTGGTTGAAAATCATGAATGGCACATTAAAAGATATATTATTAGATTATATCAAGTATTCATAGTAATATTTTATATCCTCATTTTTTTCTCATGGATTAGTGATAAACAAGCCCCCATCATTACATCATTCACAGTTCACTATGGGAACATCGATTATACATATTTGTAAATATACATTCTATTATATTTCTATTAACAGAATCCTTGTGATTTTATCTTAAAAATAATAATTGCTGATATATCCTTGGATATTATTAATTTAAATAGATTTTCATGAGTTAAGAAGCCTTATATGGACTCATGGGCACTAGATAATTCATATCATGACAATCATTAGTCTCAATCAATGTTTTGATGCGTAGACACTTCAGATATGTTCTGAAGTCTATCATCTAACCACTAGACTACGATATACATTGGATGGACTTCATGGACTCCATTTTATGATTCTATTGTTACACAAAACATTTGTATGGATAAGATTATTTTTTTATATGTGAAGTAAATGTGTTCTTATTCCATTATATAGTGTTGTTTGTGTTGTTTAACAACATCATCAATGATCATTTGGGGTATATCCATGACTAGAATCCTATTACTGGATTTTGTGTGTGTACATGGTGGGATATTAAGGTACCTCACAATAGTTAAATAAATATATCGTTTTTTAAATTCAACACTAGTCTATAAAAGTATTTTTTATGATAGTTAATCAATGGTGGAATGGAAAAAATATATTACCCTCTCCTTATCTCACACACTATATCTTTTATTCCATTTTGTTAGAGAGGGACTACATGTAGAACATTTTTAAGATAAGGATAGTTTAGTTCATTGTCATTCATGGTCATTCAAGAAATTATGGCTTGGACAAGGTATTTGACTATATTTTGAAGTCAATAGTTTGATCAAGTTGAGAAACTTGAAGGGAGAGTAATTATAAAAATAGGGTTATTGCGAAATTATAATTACGACTAGAGTGAGTATTGTGACATGGAATTATTAATTAAATGATGGAACATTATGGGGAGTTCTATATGATATATGTTGATAATGTAGTTAATGACATAATATATATGTTTTAATGGTCTTGGTTATGTTAAATACCTATTTTTCTGTTTTTAAATATGGAAATTGGTATTATTTTTAATAGCTTATGTACCATATGGTTATAATGATTCTGTGATGTGCATTAAAAATTAGAATTATTCAATAAATATTTGTATAAATTATCATGATCCAAGTTGGTAGGGTGATGTTATGTCACAATACATCTCAGGGATGAGAAATTTTCATGCCAGTAGGCTTTTTGATCCCATATGTTTTGAAACGATTGAAGGATAGATAGATGTACTTGGTGTTAGGATGATTTTTAATTCATTGATATTGGACATTCCATTTCAATAGAAATATCTTGAGCCAACTAAATTTTTTAAACACTTTTTCTATATCGTATAAACACTAGAGAATATTTTTTGTAATGGGAAACACTGTGTTTTAATTTTTCATCATTTATTTAAAATAGTGTTCCCTAGTCTAGTAGATATGAGGGGTTTTCATAGTATATTCAAAATTTTCATGTGGACACAAAAAAATTCATTTAATTATATAGTAAAAAATAGTGGGGAACACATGAAGAAAAGAGATTTGGAAACCATTCACCATTCCCATAACCTTTTTTCACATCAGAAATGGTGTCACAAGTCATATTCATAATAATCTAAACTATTCTGAAAAACCACGAGGGTCATTAATTGGATAGAAATTAAACATTTCCACTCCAACTTACAACTTATATTATTGCCTATTTTATTTAAAATCTACATAGAAAATCTATCCCCTAGTTTCCCCCTCCCATTAATCGAGGCATGATATGATCTTCATCATTTGGAGATTGAATCGGGTTCTTTCGATTTTATGGGATTGACTTTTTTACTATTAGATTCATCTTCCTTCCATTCATTAGTTATATTTCTATATATTTTTCTATATTAATGTGATATAATTCACCAAATCATTATAGTTATATACTAATTATTCATTTTTAATTCAATTGGCTTGAATCAATGATCAATATTGTATGAGGGAATATTTAATTCTATAAGGTATGTGGTATATATTCAATTCACATAATTTTTTAATCATATAAATTATTTTCTCACGTTAAACATAATGTATATTGTATTATATTAACCTAAAATGTTTAACACCATAAATTATTTATTAATACATCATCCTATACCCATGAATAGAACCATATAATGATTGGTGGTTTAAATTATTGACTATAACATCTTATTAATGTTGGCTAAAAATAAACAAATTTGTAGAAAATAGTTAACAATATTTCCAAACTACCTCCATGGAAATTTGTGATCTCCCATTATGATTTTATATCTATAATGGGTTAAATTAAATGTAATTATTTAGTATACACACGTGACCATATGTTAATGAATGTGAGGGAATTTCAAAGTGAAATAATGGAATTGAAATTTGGGAAAATTAATTACTCTTGTCCATATTTATAAATTTACTAATCATGTTCATAATTAAAATTAATGGATTATTAAATGATACAAAACCACAATAGGAAAATTCAATAGTAATAATTGTGAATACATGTCTCTTTCATACAATTATTTGAAATGTTAAGGAGGTATAAATTAATTTTTTAGGTTAGTTTGACATAAAATTTCACAAACCTTATTCATTTACCTTTTACTATGGAATGTTTTAATTAAATTATCGAATTGAATTGTTTTATTTATATTAACAAGGAATAATCATATTAAGGACATTCCATATGGCCTTATTACAAGAATAGATGACCATTGTTATTAATAATATGTTACAATAATGTATTTTGACACAACATAACGGTTTTACTCAATCATTGAACCCATCATAGTTTTTGTTAGTATAAAATTGTATCCACAATATATTGTTATAATTTGGAATGGTGTCCCTGGGGTTTGATTTCACTAATTTTGTTTCATACTCTCGAATGATGTTATTTTTATATTTGGAAACATGGTTGTGGTGTCCCTCATTAGTTATGATACATGGGAATGAATCCCCTTTTATATTGTGATATATGAGAATGATATCTATTTTGAACAGTGTCCCATCTAAATTGTGATAATCTAGTATAGAATACCACAAATATTCCATGATACATTCATGAATATGATTAGATTGATATGTTATACCTCAAGTCCTACAAATAACTACATATGTAAATGTATGGATACATATGTGACTACATATAAAGTTCACATATATAAAAAAATGATACACAATCGTAAATATATGGTGAAATCCTATCCGTGATATTCATTCTTATACAAATGTAGTATTGTTAGCTATGTGTCCATGTAGATCCTATGCATTTCCTAACTAAATTAGTTTATTTATTTTCAATATTAGGGATATACCTACACAATTAAATATTATATATTCATAGACTAGATATCATTATATAGTCTTGGTTGTGGCCAACATAGAATATCTTGCACACAAGTTTTGACACTATTTCATAGAGGTACATGGAAAAAAACTCATAGGGGTAGGATCCGTTTCTAGATTTTTATTTCTTATTAATTTTTTGGATATGGGTGTTATGATAAAAAGACATAGCTATGTGATATGATTTTCATGTATTAATGCCATTTTTATTTTTATACTTTTATTATTCATATATGGTATCTTATATAAACACGTTATATATTTTTACTTTGTTATATTATGTAACATCATATATAAATGCATCCATAAATGTATATTTTGATTTAAAAGAATTATAACATTTTATTATATTATGAAATTTTTTATTTTAGTTATAAATTTTATATTTTTATTGATTAATTAATTATTACTCAAATTTAATAGTATGATCAAGATGGAATAGTATCCATTTTGTACCACCATTATACCCACATTGAAAGTGGAAAGCCTCTAGTTATTTGGGATATATTACTGTGTCTATTTGAGAATCCATAATGTGGCACCATTGTAGTGTTTAAAAATATGATACATTATAATTTGATATATGACATTAGAATTTGAAACACATTGTTGAGATTTTTATAGGTAGAATTTCTAATTTTATGATTCCCTTCATCATGGGTTTGCAAATGGAAGACATATCTGAGCACTGATTTTTTTAATTAGATAAATCGAAATATGATTACTATAAATGGAAATCAAATTTTATTAATACATATATATTGAATGCTTCTAATTCATGAATACCTTGAATCATGTATACGTATTCCCCCTCTACATTGTCTTATAGAATTATTTTAAATAAAATACATTATTGTATATTTATTTTCTAAAGTATAAATCCATGATTTTTATATACACTATTATAATTCATTTTTATAATAAATGTTAATTTAAGGATGTTTTAATTTTTCCATTCCATTTAATAATATTATTTTTACTAATAAAATGTTGATTTCAATATTATTAATATTATCATATATATAAAATATGATTATATTGTGGGAACTTGAGATCATTTTGTTTTTAATTTATTTACATAATTCTGTGGGAAAAATTATTATTTAGAATACGACTAACAAATTTATTTTGTGTGTTTTTATGAATATTTATAAGCCAAAACATATTCCCTTTCCAACATTCTACATTTGAAGCTAAACCTGAGGTAATATCACCGTATTCATTTCTATATCATAATTTTTTTCTAAGTTTCAATACATTGATATGATAAACGTAGAATTATTTTCAATAGTAGTAATGGAATGAATTATAGATGAAAAATTATTATAAATTCAAAATTTAAATAAATGTCCAATTTTTTATAGAAAAAATTATAATATCGGTGAATTTTTTTTCAAATATATGTTATTATTTGTATAGAAAATAAGTTTTTTTAAATTTTTCGGAATAAATATAATATCTTATATGGAAATTTATATTTTTTAATGAAATTGCAACAAAATATTTATGATATAAATATTTTTTTGTGTTATATTAAATGATATATTTAAAATCATTTATCATCTAGTATAACTAGTTGTGAAATTTTGTGTAATCATGTAGTTATTTTAGAACATAAAATGTACTTGAAATCATGTGAGATATATTAATGGTTTACAATTATATAATTTATATTCTTCCCTATGAAATAGTCCTTGGGATGCATAATAGATTCATAAAAATATGGATTTGTCGGTTATATACTAGTGAAAAGGGTTTATTGAGTGAACATTATTTTTATGAAGGTTATAGATATTTTAATAAATTAATGGGAATAAAAATTATCAATACAAATTAAAAAAATGTCTTTATAATTTTTGTATTTATGTTATATTCAGAAAAATCGCTCAATATTTTTTTAGATTAATGTGAGATATAGAAATAGAGAAATTGAAAAATGCTATTTTTGTTATATTAAATACCTAAAAATCGATATTTATATATTTTATGAGATTATATTTAAAGGGAATTTGTTTAATGTTTATAAAGAACGAATTTTTTCTCAAATTGATGTTAAATATTTTAATAATATGTAAGTATAATATATTACAGATATATTTTTTAAAATATATAATATAACGATTCATCAGAATGAATAGTTTATGAATCATTAAATTCGTGTCATATTCATCTTGATTGTCCTAAATTATGATTATAGGATTTATTGGCATATAATATATTTTCAATAAATATAATTAATTATTTTATAAAATCTATAGATATTTCGAGTGTATGTTACAGTGAAAATGACTTTTATATTTCATCATTAAAAGAATACAATATTTTCAAGTAAAAATCAAAAATATTTTATTGGAAAATGTATTTTGAAAGGAAAAAAATTAACACTAGATTAAAAACATTTTAACGATCATGAAGAAGATAATAATAATTAAATTTAATATTATGTGGGGTGTTGAAGAAAAGTATCTTCAAAAATATGACGTATTTAATGCTTCTACAATTGATTGTGATATACGAAAGACACACATTATAATATATAAATATTTCATAAAAGTGAATATAACAAAATCAAATTAATTTTAATGAAAAACAATGAAAACTGTAAAAAATATATACAGAAAATAGTAAAATTTATTAATTATTATGATGAATTTGAAAGGGAAACGTAGAGGCCCAACAAAAATTTGAATATAATAGGAAATATAAATTGAATAAAAAGAATTTCTTATGTATGAAGATCATAATAAAAAATAATAAAAATAGTTAGGGGACATGTATGACAATCGTTCATAGATAAAATGTTGTTGTTAAATTAATGTATAAAATTAGATTGTCTAAAAATTCTATTAAATATAAAGTAAGTATTTATAATCGTGTTCTAGAGAGTAGATTAAAAAATAAAATTTAAAAGAACTACTAATGGACGGGGTAAAAAATCATCAAGATATTTTATGTATGCATACGACAATTTGCTTTCCATTCCATGACATTATTTGTAATATGTCTCATAGAAAATTTAATTAGGGAAAGATAAAATTTATGAAAAAATTCCAACACTTCTATTTCATTCATAATATTGGTTAAAATATCTTATGACATCTAGATTTATAAAAACTTATGGGTACAAAATATCCTTTTCGAAATTATGTATTTTAAAAAGAGGTTCTTCCATCAAAAGTACTAATTGAAAACTATAATGTGACCATGAAAAAATAGACGAAAATTTATTACATGTTTTAGTTGATTTATTCATTATTTATGTTAAATATCAATTTCAAATTATTATTTATTTTATGTAGTTTAAATTTTTATTTTTTATACCACTGTTTCATTCAATTTTTGGGGTATTTTCATATTATTTTCTAATATATTAAAAAATAATTTAGAAATTCTATTTTATATTTAAATTGTAGGTAAATATATCTCTAAAATAATTTTAAAATTTATTAAATTAACCGAAATTAATTTTATAGGACATTAAGATAATAGTATATTTATGAATTTTAAAATTAACCAAATTTTTAATACTTTTTTAAAATTGTAATTTTTTTCATTTTATGGTTCATCAGAAAATATAACCATAGAATGATGAATCAAATGATGTTTAAATATATATTAATTTAAATTAAATATAATAAATGACATATGATTTGATGGGAATAAATCATTGCCCATGTTTCATTAAAATTCTCAATATTATGAAATGTTTATAAAAATGATTAGTTTGAGAATGTGATGGATACATTCAATGTATAACTATTGAAAAGAAATATATGATTTTCAAAGATATTTTTCATCTTATAATAGATTTATGGATTCAACATAAGAAATATCTTCAATGGAGATCGTCATGTAATAAATGGTTAAACTGTAATTTTTTTATTGTATGAGTTTATGAAAAAGGATATAGTTAATAATCATGGTTTCAAAAGACTCACTTACACTACCGATGATTATTAAATTTTATACATAATACATAGAAAATTATTTTTCGGAACAACCATTAGTAACACCACATGGTTTTAAAAACAATTATTAGATTATTTTTATAATCTATCCATTAAACATAAATTTTCCTCTACTATGTTTTGAATTTCAATAAATGGTCATCTAGAGTTGCTACTAGTATGCCATTTACAGTCTGAAAAAAACTTGATTTTTGGTGAATAGAGACTTACCATTTTGAATAGTAATATAAATAGTAATATGACATGTAAGAATATTAAATAATGATATTATTTTAATAACTTAAGTAAAAAAGTGAACAAGATCTTAATTAATTTTTAAATGTGATATAAAACAAAATATACAATTCAAATTGTTATTTTATAAAAATAATTATGATTTTATATAAATATTAATATAATAATATTAAGAAAATAATTTTTTAAAAATGGAGTTAATTTTTTAATTATACTTATTAAAAAAATTTATGGGTGAATTTTTGGGATCATTCTAAAATAATTGAATTTTTTTAGTACAAATACAGTTTTGAGTTTTCATTATATTTGATGACATCATAATGATGTAATAATTAATAAAAAATGTGTACAACATATTTAGAGTGAAATAATATATTTGATGTCCCAATTGGCTAATATAATGTGAAAATACCATGGGCAAGGCCCTGGTTTTACAAAAAACAACTATTGAGGTGTCTTTTTAAATTAATAAAAAAATCTCTCCCTTTTACAACAAATAACCACTCACCCATTCTTTTTCAATAATTCCAAATACATCATCTAGGATGATATAGTGGTTTTCCCTCACTATTAATCCTCCCTTGTTTTCATTAAGCCCTCAAGGACCCACCAATCATGTTGTAGGAGTTATTCTACATTGTAAGGGAATCATTCCCCCTCCTCTTTTACCAAAATTTATTTTATGTTATCTATTTGAATTTTCATTATCATATGTTGGGTATTGATATTATGTATTATTCTTATTATCCATTTTATTTACATAATATTAGATACCCTATTTCTCTCATTAATACAATTTATGTAATTTTAAGAGACGCAGTTAGGCTGGCAGTTTTTCATATGGGATCTCTCAACTTTTTGTTAATTTTCACGTTCATCACTTTTATTTTTCTCTCATCACCCCCTATGTCCAAATGACCATGATATGTACAGCATAATATATATAATGGAATTACATAATGTTAATGGAATAACTATAATCAATATTCTTACTCTCTTCATTTTTTTTATAAACTAAATCAACATCCCTGAGGATCCAATTTTTAACCTTCATGGACTACGATGTTTCATTCATCTATTTATTTTTCATTAATGGTCATGAAACCATTTAGAAGTTTTAATCTGACAATAATATATGAATTATAATATAATTAATATTCATGAACTAATATATGTACATATTATTATTTTATATTACAAAACTAGTTCATAATAATACTAATACAACCAAATAATCGAAGTGGTCATCATCTAATCATTCATCCCTATTCCATGTATTGAAATTACTGATATGACCAATAACAATTTCATATTTTCATTAATAATATTTCACTTATATTATGGATATTGAAATCCTTTTCACATTAACTCTATTAATTAAAAAAAGTGAACCATTTATGAAAATCAACTAAACAAACACTTTGTAACGATGAAAATCAGTATATTATCTTATAAATAAGGAAATAAATGACTTAAATATAATTCAGATAAACTAATAACATTACTATTAGGTTATTAATTATGTTATTAATGAGACTAATTTCATATTCATGGACCATAGTTTTAATACGAGAACACATTTGGAGTCAAGGTAAGGGGTTTTCCACAAGAACCTCCATTTTCATTCGGGTAATTTCTATTGACTAATTTCCTAAATGATATTCATTAGTATTATTATGTAATCATAATAAATTTTTTGTGACTTTTCTATATATGTTTACTAACCTAAAAAATTCCTTTCATTGTTTGTAGGAACACTCTTTAAAAGGATCAATCAAAAATAATTTCTCGCATACAAGATTGTTTCAATTGAATATCTAAAATTCATACATATATTATTGGTTACCCTATTATATGTTTTTGGATAAAATTATACATGTAATATCACTCATATGATTATGAAAATATTTTTGTACATGACATCTTTTTTTATAAAAATATGTTTCCAAAAATAACTCTTTTTTTCAATGTAAAAGGGTATTTATCTCAAGAATTACATGAGGATTTTATAAGAGTATATTCATATATCACAAAAATATTGTTTATTCTTATGCATTATTCGGAATAATATTGCATTTAATCATCTAAAATAATTATTTTAATGGTTTATTATTCATTCCCATTGTGGATGTTCAATCTTCAAACCATTCAACAATTTACTCCCAAATGATAGTGTTTGTGCTTAAACTTCGTGGAAATTTCATTATATTTCATATTATATATTTAATATGAATGTATATGTAGTTTATATTTATCCACATTCAATTGGAGAATGCATTAGACATAGAATTTGTTTGGTGGGGCCCTCTATATATTTAGATTCTTTGGTTGGTCTCATTAGTCTAAGTATGGTCTTAGCACAAGGCCTAGAAAAAATGATTATTTATGGTATAAGTGCAAGGACATGTCGGTATAGTAATGTTCTCCCAAATTATTCATTAAATCATATTGATAAAATTATTGATGGTTTTTGTGGTTATTCTACTAGTATAACAACCCTGATTATTTTTTATTACGGAATTACATACTCAGTTCTTATTCCATCCATGATGTGTTCTAGTTTTTTATAAAGGAATATGTTTTTAGTTATAAACATATATAATGAATATATCTCTTCAACTGTATTGTATACCCTTACTGTGAATTTGAGCTCAATCGTATCTTATGTTTAATTTTTTAAGGACTTGAAGAATTTTATTATGAATTACATATTGAAATAACCGAGGTGTTATGGATATTGTCTATAAAGTTCCTATGTTGTATTTGTTTTCATGTTGTAATATTGAACATATGTACGTTTAATTATTCTATTAATACTGAACTAATTGCTCTATTGGGATGCATATTCCATGATTATATTCCAATGTAAACAAATATGGCACCAGCTCTTGGCAACTGGGTTTGGTTCCTTATAGTTTTTCTCTGAGGAAATTTAGTAGAAATATTTGAAACTAGATTTATAAAACCTAGATTATGGAACAAATTCATAAGATAGCCTTTATTATAAGAATACATGGAAATCTTGGAATTTTGGTAAGGAATAGTTTATGTGGATCATTCTAAAAAATACATCCTGGAATGGTTACAAATATGTTGAGGTGGCTCTAGAACAGATGTCCATTGGAGTAAAATATCTGACAAAGAGTTTCAGGCTAGGCACAGGGTATCCTAGAACACAACAATGTACTTAGCTTCAGTCTTGGTATTGAAACTCTTAGATGAAATGCTTAAGATAATTCATATTTCCTTTAGAATCCATTTTAACAGATTTAAATGTTCTTTTTCCCTTATAGATAACATGGTTATGATTAAGAGATTATCAATGCATTGAATTTCAATTTAGGCTAATTATTTTTCTATATTTAGATTATACATTAAGATTCAGACCCTAATCTAGTATATTCCTTTATTTAAAATGAATCCTAGTGGAAGGAATAAAAACCACATGAATGAACGTGTACCATATGGGTATTTCCCACCAATGAATTAAAATGATATTAGATCTAATGTTGTGACTGGTGTAGAGAAACCAATAACTATACTGGGAAAACTTATTCTGGTTAAGAATAATAACCATACCCCTAAAGAGAATCTGGATCTACCACATGGTGGTGTGATATTAGATCACTTTTTGTGACAATAACATCAATCATTCAATAGGACTACAACCCTGTTTGTGGCAAAGATGTGGATATTCTCCCAAGATAATATATTTTACAAAATGGGATGTAATGAAAGAGATAATGTTGTTTTGGAATTTTATTGTCTCTAGGGAGATGTGTAATAGTGGCGGTCGTTAATCCAAAACACTAACGGTGGGGATGAAATTTAAGTGATTGAGTGGAGGATTTTTAAGGAAATCATTAAAGAATATCATTTCACTCATGAAAAATGAGTACATATAGAGTGGAATTTCGAAAATCTATGGCAGAAGGATGATGAAAATGTTCCCAAGTATGAAGCCAACATTACAAGGTGGGAATGGTATGCTACAGATTACATAAGTAATTCAAGAGGCAAAAATTATCAAATCATTTTTGATTTAAACCCATTTTTTAGAAAGGATATAGTCTCCAAAATATTCTCATCATAAGAAGATATAGTCTCATGTGTAATAAATATATAAAAGGAATTTTATTTTTCGTATAATTTTAATGAAAAACTATAAAAGAAGAGGGATACCAAAACTCCGTGAAAGGGAATAATGAAATTGAGAAGAATGAACTAATTAAGATTCAATCCTACAGTAATTTTTGTATGAAACACTCTGGCACTATCCTAAAAAGAAATGGTATTGTGTAACAAGTGTAGTCAAAATGGTCACATATCATAGGATTGTAAGTGTAATAAATAATGTACCAATTTTTTGTACCACAATTTTATGGAGATTGGACATTATGCAAATTAATGTTCTCAGCGACAGGGGAACATTCCCCAAAATGTACAAGGGAGAATGGATATTCTTATTCAGTCTCAACCGTGGTGATTTATGTTCTTAATAATGTCATGGTAGGTATATAATTCATTTCATCAAACATATCCAATGCATTAGTTTATTTAGGATCATCACGTTCACTTATATCTTCCCTGTTTTCCATGAAATTTAAACATGTCCAATTTTATTTAGTAAAGGTGTTATTAGTAGAAACTATAGTATATGTATCATTTTAAAAAATGTTTTCCAATTACTCCCCCTCATGACACATAATCGTGGATTAGATTCTAAATTTATCATAATACCAATGATTGAATTTGTTATAATTATCGATATGAATTGGCTGTAAAATTATGATGTTATGAACTATTTCATGGAGAAGGATGTTAATTTTTTTTGAATGGTGTGGAATCCCTTATCATTAGTGAAGAAACATCTCTATTTAATTCTCATCTATATCCACCCCAATTCTCTCTAATAAAATCAATTATTGAAGAGGAAATGATCCCAATATCTATGTGAAAGGAATTAAATCTTGAAATTGAATATTGATATGTATTGAAATAATATGTTGATGTATTTCCTGTTTATTTACCTAGATATCCTATAAAGAGTGAAATTGAGTTTTCCATTGACATAATTTCTAGTACAAGGAACACATCAAAGACCCATTATTGAATGACCATTGTGGTGTTAGTGGATTTCAAGAAATAACTAGAATAGATTAATGGTAAAGGATTAATTCTCCATAGTGTTTATCCTGGGGTTCCCTGGTTCTTCTTATTATAATGAACAATAGGCATATGAGGTTCTGTATTGACTACAGTGAGATCAATGATATAACAATAAAGAAAAAGTATCCACTACCTCATATTGATGATTTATTTGATCATCATAATGGTGGCCAATATTTTGTCGAAGATTGATCTTCGATCTTGTTATCCTCAGCTACTTGTGAGGAAGGAAGTCATTCAAAAATAATAAATTAGAACCAGTTAAGAGAATTTCGAGTTGGTAGTAATGCCTTTTATATTGTCTAATGCTCCATCTTTTTTAATGAATCTGATGAATAATGTTTTCAAGAAATAACTAGATGTCTTCATAGTGGTTTTTATTGATGATATACTGATATACTCTAACAACTATGAAGATCATGAAAATCACATGCTTTTTATTCTGAAGTCTATTAGATGATATTAATTATATGAGTGGTTTAGAAAGTGTGATTTTTGTCTCTAATGAGTTTCCATTTTGGTCAACATTGTCTCATAGAAATGAATATTTGTAGATCCTTTGATGAAAAAGGCTACACATGAATGGCCTACTACAATGAACATAACTGAGGTATGTGTTTTTATATCTTTAGCATGTTATTATCATCATCTTGTTCATAACTTCTCCCATTAAGGAAACCCAATTACCATGATCACGCGAAAAGGGGTTAACATTGTGTGGACAATGTAATGTGATGAATTTTTTGATGATTTGAGAGGTGGTTTGAGAATTATCTGATCATATCCCTATCATTCAGAGGTGATGGGTTTGTTATCAATAATGATGCATTAATGAATGGACGTGGTTGTCTCCTTATGAATAATTATTGAGTGATTGTGTATGTATCTGAGAAGCTAGAAATCATGAAATAAACTATCCAAATACTGATCTTCAGTTAGAATCGGTAATATTTTCACTAATGATTAGGATACATTACCTCTATGGTGAAAAAATGTGAGATATATATAGATTATAAGAGTTATAAAAATATCTTCTCATAGAAAGAACTCATCATGAGATAATGGATTTATATTGAGACACTGAAAGATTATGATTGCACAGTACACCACCACTTGAGGAAGGAAAATAAAGTGGCTGACTATTTTAGTAGAAAGGACCCCATAATTATGAACAAGATGAGAGTGTAAAGGGAACAATTGTTTGTGGATCTTATAATGATTGATACAGAAATTATCAAGGAAAGTTGCACATTAATAATTTTTCATATGTTTTCCAAACCTTCATTACTAGAAAGGATCAAATGTTATCAGTCTGATAATGAGTATTTTCAATAGAAAATTAATGTTGTAAATGATGAAAATAGATTGACATTGTATATGAAGGTGGAATGTTGAAATTCAGACGAATTCTTTGTGATCTTGCTATTCCTGAGCTAAAGAGGGAACAATTAGATGATTCTAATAGATTTAATTTCTCTATACACCCTTGTAGCATAATGAAGTATAGATTTCTGAAAGAACATTTTTTGGGAAACATTAAGAGGGATATATATGATTATAAGTCAATATTTTTGGTTTTTCAAAATATAAAGGTTCTAAGTCAATTTCTGAGAGGAGTCATGCAACCCAAACCTTTTATTATGTGGAAATGGGATGATATTCAGAAAGAATTTTTCATTAGGCTACTAAAGACTCCATGAAAAAATGATGCAATATATGTCATTGTTGATCGTCTTATGAAATCATCACATTTTCAGGCTATAAGGGACGATTTACCACTTCAACCATTATCAAGACTATATATTAATGATTTTATATGAATTCATGGTGTACCCTTATCAATTTTTCTAAACATTATCCCTTTTTTACATCACTTTTCTGGAAAAATCCATCAGAAGGACCTAGACACTGATCTTTGTTTGAGCACAACCGACCACCCTCCAACCTATGGAAAATCAGAATAGACTATTCATATGTTGGAAGATACGTTGAGGACTTTTTTCACATGACATTCAAGGTTTGTGGGATCATTATTTACCTCTTGTAGAATTTTCCTACAACACTAACTTCCATTCAAGTATTTATATAGAACCATAAGAAGAATTATATGGAAAGAGCTGGCAGACCCCATCTTTCTGGGATGATGTTGGTGAATGAAAGCTCATAGGCCTAGAACATGTTGAGGATACCACAGAAAAGGTGAAGATTATCCCAACCCATATCAAAATAGATCAAAATAGGAAAAAAGGATATTTTGATAATCGGAGGAGGGATTTATAATTTCAAGAAGGGGAATATGTATTCATAAATGTATATCCATGGAAGGGTATAATATAATTCGGTAAGAAGTGAAAATTAATCCCATGTACAATGAAACATTTGAAATTATAGACCGAATTGGATTCATAGCTTGTCATTTGGCAATTCCACCCTGTCACTCTACAGTTTACAATGTGTTCCTTTTATCAATGTTAAGAAAATAATGCCAGAACCAACACATGAACTCACTAATGGTTAAATAGTGACTGAGATCTATATGTATTATTATGTAGCGCCTATCGTAATTATTGAAAATAGAGAATAAATATTTAGAAATCAGATAAATCACTTGGTAATGGATTTTTTGAAGATGCATAAGATGTATATAGAAACATGGGAGCCAGAGGAGATTATGTTGAAGACATACACCAATCTTTTATAGGTAACATTTTGTGAATTACGAGGAAAAAATATTTTTAAGGAGGGGAGAATGTAAATCCCCAATGTTTTGAAAACAAATATTGAATTAAATTTACAATCTATCCCTTAAACACAACATTTCCTCTAGTCTACTTTGAATTTTGAAAAATATTCATCTATATTTTTGACAAGTATGTCATTTGGAGTCTGATAGAACAGACATGATTTTTTTGTGAATAGTAACACCCCCTTATGAATAGTAATGTGACCCTTAAGAAAATTAAATTGTGATATTATTTTACTTTCATATGGTAATAATATAATTATATGTTAATTAATTTTTCAATGTGATATAAAAATAATTTAATCTTTAATTTTTTTCGAAATAACATTACTTTTTTTAGATATTAAATGAAAAATATTTCATAAATTAATATTGAATAATGAAGTACAATTTTTATTTATAGGCGTTTGATAATGGTAGAGGTGAATTTTTTGGATCTTTCTAAACAAATTAATTTTTCATTAATAGTAAAAATACAGTTTTGAGTTTTCTGAATATTATATGTCATCATAATGTTTTAATAATTAATAAACATTTCAGGTCGACTTTTGTAATGTAAAATAAGATATTAGGTGTCCCATGTGGCGAATACGATGGTAAAATACCTTGGGAAACCCATGATTTTACAAATACCACTAATGAGGTGTGTTTTTAAATTAATAAAAAGTTATCTCACTTTTAATACAAATACCCACTCACCAATTTCTTTTCATTCAATAAAATTCCCTTATCCAGGATGCTCTAGTGGTATTCCCTCTTTTGGAATCCTCCCAAGGTGTCCTAAGTCAACCATGGTCACAACCTTCATGTTCTTTTGGTTACTCTACATTGTAAGGGAACGTTTCAACATGATCCTTTATCCAACACTTATTTTATGTTATCTATTTAAATTTCTATTCTCATATATTGGGGTTTGATATTATGTATTCCTATTAAATTTATTTTTTATTTTCATATTATGAGATACCTTATTTATTTCATCAATTCTTTTTATGAATTTTTTTACGATGATGTTAAGCGTCCTATATTTCGTAAGGGATCTCTTTACTTGCCTTTTATTTTCATGTTCATGTATTTTATTATTCACTCCTAAACCCCTCAGTCCAAATGATGATGATATATCTACTATCATCTATATACTATAATTATATCCGATTAATGGATGAACCATCATTAATATTCTTATTCCATACCTATAATTTTTATAAATGAAATTAACATCAAAGAGGTTCCAATTCAAAACCTTCACGGACAATGAAGATTTGTTCATAAATTTGTCCTTCATTAATGGTCATCAAACCATTTATATGATTAATCCATGATATAATAAATTTATTATAACATAGTTAATATTTATTAACCAGCATATGTACATATTGTTATTTTATATGCAAAACCTAGTTCATAATAATCCAAATACTCCCAAATAATCGAAGTGGTTGTCATCTGATGATTCAACCCAATTCCATGTACCCAAATGGTGGATATGACCATTAACAGTTATGTATGATCCTAAAAAATATTTAATTTCAATTCTAAAAATTTAATGTTTTTTCACATGAACTCCATTAATCAAAAAATTGAACACTTTTTGATAATAAAAAAACAAACACTCCGGAACATTGAATATCTATATAACAATTTGTCAATAATGACATTAATGAACTAAGAAAAATTATGCTAAACTATTCACATGTCAATAAGTTATTGATTTATGTAATTAATTAGTATAATTTGATATTCTAGAACCTTAGGTTCAAGGGGGGGACACATTCAGACTCATGGTAAGGGTTTTTCCACACGAACCGCTATTTTTATTCGGGTTATTTCTATGTATAATTACCAAAAAGAGATTCTTGAGTATTGTTATGAACTAATAAATTTTTTTGAGTGTTCTATATATGTTTACCAACCATAATCCTTCCTTAATTTATTGGTAGTAACATGTTTTAAAATAAAAAATCAAAATTATATTCAGAATACAAGCCCGTTTCAAGGGAATATCTCCAATTCTTAGCTATTTTCTATGGAAATCTATAATCTATTTTTTGAAACCATTATCATTTTAAAATTAATAATTTGATTATGAAAATAATATATTACTTCATGCCTGGTTTTATACTAATATGTTTCCAAAATAATTATTCTTTTCAGAGTAAAAGGATATTTATCTCATGAATTACTAAAGGATTTTTTAATTGTATCTTCATCTATCTAGGAAATTGTGATGATTATTTTGAATTATTGGGATTAATATTTGATGGAATCATATAAAATATTTAATTTAATGGTTTATTATTATTTTGGATTGTAGATTTTCTGTCTTAAAACCATTCCCCAATTTACTCTGAATGGTTAGTGTTTATACATAATGATCAAGTAATATTATTTACATTCCATATATTAGTTCCAATATGAATATATATGTTATTTATATTTATCACAATTCATATGAGGAATTAATTGGTCTTATCATGCGTTGGGGTCCCTTTTATATCCCTTTGGTGCATTGGTATGTCTCATGAGACGAACTATGGTCTTAAGAAGATGGACATGACAAAATGATTATTTAGGGTCTTGGTACGAGGCCTTGACTGTACGGTTATGTTTTCCCACATTATGAATTACCTCAATATAAAAATAGTATTTATGTATCATGTGGTTCTTGAACAAGTAGAATAACCATGATTATGTTTTATTCTGGCTTGACATACTCATCTCTTATTCGTGCCACAAAGTGTTCAATTTTTTATTAAAGAAATATGCTTTATGTTATTAAACAAGCATAATGTCTTTATATATTTCATTGTATTGCCTACCCATACTAAGTATTTTATCTCACCCCTTTCTTATTTTTCATTTTCATAGAAAATAATGAAATTTATTATGAATAACATGCTGAAATAACCATGGATTTATGGATGGTGTATAAGGAGTTTCTATGTTGTATTTCTTTACACGTTGTAATATTGAACTTATGTTTGTTTCATGTTCCCAATAATACTAAACTTCTCAGTCCTTCAGGATGCATATTCCTTATTTATATGCATGTGTAATAAAATAAGGCATTGACTCTGGGAAACTAGGTCAGGTCATTATGTCATTCATTTGGGAGATTCTAGAATAAATAGGGATAATTATGTTCAATTGAAGAAGATTTTTACTTTATATAATTAAATTCTTGAGGAATTACATTTAGTACAAATAAAAGTAAAATAAATATTTCCATACCTATATTTACTATAATCACACAGTTTTTTGATGGAACCGACTTTCAAAGGATATAATTTTTTAAAAAAATTGATAAACTACGCATGAATTTACATATTTTACCAGATCTAAGCATTGTTTTCTAGTGGGTACATTATTTATTTTACAATTTGTGAGAGAAAATGAAACTATTATGATAATTGAACAATAAATATTGTACATTCTAATAAATTTGGTCACATTCAATAATGTGTAAATATATATGCTTATATAGATTCTAGTATAATTTTATTACTAATGTTGATTAATCACTTCCATAGACAGATTACAAAAAAAGATAAAATGATGATATTAGATGTAAAAATTATAAAAAATAAATCTATGGTTGATATTGTTAAAAATATATATAGATGTTTTGAGAACCTCATGGTTGATATAGACATATGATTCGAAATAGTAGATGTTTTTCTTGATTTACGTTTTTGTTTCTTCCAATGATGTTTGAAAAGACAATTCATTTTTATTTGACTAAAAAAATAATGATTTTTAGGAACATCATAATAATTAATTAATTAAATATAATAAATCTAAATCTATATAAGTTAGAGTTAAAATAAACAAAATTTCCAAAAATATAAAAAATATATAATTTATTGATTTCAATAATAACATAGTGGTTTCATGAGGTAAAAGTGATTCATGGATATAATATAAATGATTACTGAGAAGATTTTATATTTTACTTTAGAATATAAATATATTTCGTCAAATCAATAAGATATAATGTTAATAGAAATTTAGAAGAGGATAAGATGAAATAATATTTGATAAAAGCATGAAACTGATAAATGTTACAAGCATCATAACCTCAGTAAAAATTTTAGAAAAAATGTTTGGGGAATATTAGTTGAAGGTAATGTAAGAAATAACATTTGAATGAAAATATAAATATATGGATGAATATCTATATAATTATATATATATATATTCTATCACCACATCTAGGGTTTGAAAATAAAACTAGAATATTTCAAATATAATTCCCAGTGAATTTTGTTAATTATAAGCACATGAAAATTACCCAAAAATTTTGGTCTATGGGCCATGTAATGGGCTAAATGACATCTAGGCCATCAGGATATATAATGGGTCTCCCTCTTCCCAGTTAAAAGAGGTAATTTCTTTGTTTTAATAAAAAATGAGTCTCCAGCTCCAATAGTTAATTTTAATTTTTAATATAGAATATGAAATATAAAATATGAAAAACCAATTGATTTTAATGAGTTTAGTTTTAAGTTATTTAAAAATGTATAAGAATGATTGAATGTTGGTGAGATGAATAAATAAGAAGATTGATCAGGTGGACCATATGAATATATCATCAGTATGGTATACTTATAAGAAGACCATACGATAGATAATCACTATACTCATTTTGATTTATTTAAAAATAATTCTATTATATTTTGAAAATTTGGTTAATGGATTAGTATAAATCATTTTTCAATAACATTTTTTCAAGATTGAGTGTGGTGAAATTGGTTAATTCAATATGTTTTTGATGATAAATGTTCATAAAATTATGTTATGTAATAAATTACCTTCCATGTCATAGGTATCAAAAAATAAAAAATTAATTATAGTCAAATGATAAGGATATAAAATCAATAAATGAAAAAAGTGATAATTTAAATAACAATTATGATATCCATTATATAATCGAGATGATAATAATGATTTTCACAAATAAATATTCGATAAGATTATTGTAATTTATGTTTCTATTGAATATTTAACGGACGATTAAATAAATCAAAATTGTAATATTATTCCAATGCATTCACTATATGAACCTGAAGATGAATTATTCTAGTTAATATTTTAACTATAAAAATAGTTGTATAGTTTAAGTTAGAGGTTGTCATTATAAAAGATAATTTTTCTAACACATACCTAATGTTAATCGTACATGATGATATATGGACAAAGAAACATATCTACATTATAACATTTATTCGGATGAATGAAATATCTCTTCATTATTTTATTAAATTTTATATTCCTAAAAATTATAAAAAATGAAGGGTATTTTAGAAATATTACATTTTGAATCGAATGAAATATTTGTGTAATTAATTAATTATTTTGTTTTAATTTTTTTACTAAATCAATGATAATATATTTGTTATTTATTATTACCTATTGACAAATCATTGAATTTTATATTGATTAATTAAATTCCAAATAAATTTCATTTTATTATAATCATTAATATTTAATATAATACCGAAGTGTTGATCTTTAAATCGACCATAAATTAAAAAAAAATCTAATCAGTGATACTTATCACTATTTTATTTTATTTTATTAAATTACTATTTTAGACTGTGTGGTAATATTTTTGATAAAATAATGTCATTTTATATCATCTTGGTTGTGAAATTTGGAAGAGATTTTTCAAATGTGGAAAATATGATGTTTACAATATTTTATTTAAATGGGTAGATATTAACATAATATATTGAGAATGGATGTATTCCATTTTCTGATTATGAAAATATTCATTTTTATTTATTTAATGATTTTGATTAATTATGGATATTGTACAGTCAAAGTGACATTGTGAATTTTTTTGAATAGGAAAAAAACAAATATTTATGTGTTTAGGATATCATGAGATTCCCCAAACATTTTATGTTTGTATAATGGTAAATCATTAAAAATTATTATGAATTAAAATGATTTTATGAAATAATGATGTCATGATGATTTAAAAAATGATGATAAAAGTAATTTCAAAAAAAATATATATTTTAGTTTCCATATTTATAAATAATCTAAATTTTTTAATTTTGATTTTTATTGAAATTTAGTAGTCTATGATATCAATATCATATTGAATTTATATATAATATTTTTTAAAAATGATAATTATTAAATTGAGAAAATTTTCAATATAACTAATCCTAAATATAATTTAATTTAATTGATTAAGATTTAATATAAATAAATTGATGATTATAGTAATTTAAGATCAAATATAACACTCTGAATAATTTTTTTTGCGATAGATCACAAAATGTCATGAAATAGTTTATTTCATGGAATACATTATATCATTTTAATTTTCAATACATTTATTATAATAAGTGTATCTATGATGGAAGATTTAATATAATTTATTATTGTGTACATTACTTTATTCTATTCATTTTTTGTAATACTAATCATGGGATTCATTGTGACCATTATAGACACAATATTCTAGTCATTAGAGGTATTGAATTTTCTATCATATTTATTTAGAACTCCTATCTATATGACAGTACCATGTCATTTATTAGTTATAGTAGAAACAGTCCAACTATTTTAAGGTATAGAGAATTATTTGGTTGGGAAGATGAACCTTTAAATAGGTTTATAATCAAAGATACATCGAACATGGTAAAAATATTCCCCTAGTACTTTCGGTTTATATATATGTTTTAATAATACCATTTATGTTGTATTTTATAGGTAAATATGTAGTTCGACTTCATTAATATCCACTATGGTATTTATTATATATAGGAAAAAAATGTCTGATAGTATATATTTTTTAGACATTTTATTTCCAAGATAAATTGATGTGACACACTTATTATCATGTTACTATTTTGATTCTTTTCATTTTCATGGATTATATTTAGTATATATCAAAAGAATTTTTTCTATGGATAATAATACGTCTAGAGGTGAAAATAAAAAAAATTTAAACTAAAATTTTCCACCACACATACTATGCTTTATATAATCATCTGGAGAATCAAAAAATACTTTTGATCAATAATTATTTGTGGATTTGTGACATTACTCTTGATAATTTATTGTATATCAACATTCGATTATATTATACATGTATTTATATTTTTATTAATAGAAATTTATGAACTTATGTTAAAATTGTATATTAATATATTAATTGAATTTTTAGACTACAATTATATTCTTATAATCACGAAATATAGGCATATATAGGATTAAGGAGTTATGGTTAGTCAAGGTGACATTTTGGGGAAATGTCTTACAATAACATGTTTTTATCCATGGCTAGATCCTTCTATATTCATGAAAGATACATATATGATTTTATGGATAAATATTGATTATCACCAATTGGACCATATTAACATAATGATAATACACCATCTACCATACTCTGATGGCCTTTTAGAACATCCAAATAAAGTTATGAATCTCTAAAATATAAATCTTTATTTCAGATAACATGTGTTTTTTGTTCACTAGATGGAGATCCAAATGATGGTATTCAATATATTAAAGGGTAAATAAGTTTTCCTGGTGTTATTTTTCTTTGTGTTGAAATAACCTTATTGTTTTGATGAAACAACTAAATAAAACCTTCAATCCATCAAAGGATTTACCATGATGGATTTCAAAAAAATAATTTTCTATTTTTCATATTATGATGTTTATACTAAGAATCTAAGAATTTCCCCAATAATATATGTGGAGCTAATAGTAATATAAACGGTGAAAATTTCTATTTTTATTTAGATAATAGGTTTTATAATTCCATTCCAAATACTATATTTTAGTACCTTTTATTCCTATTATAGTTTTTAAAGCCATCTCATGGGATCATTCTAAGAATTTATTGGTATTTTACATATTCCTCTTGATGGGTGCATATTTTTAAGGATTTATAAAATAATAATCTATAATTATATCTTCCATGATTAAAAATATATGAATGGGAATACCATTAATTTTTTTAAATAAATAATATCATTTATAGGGAGATATATTCTAATGTATTCAAATATCTTGGTAAATAAATAATTTACATTGTTTTATATGACTCCTTAATAAAAAAATATTACCTATTTTCTAATAATGAATAATATTATTATTATGTAAGGGCTTTTATTGTTGATCCCTAAATAGTATAAATATGTGACCTATTAACATGATCTTATAGTGGCCATTCCTCCCAGGAATATCAACATGAATTATATTCCCTCTTTTTAATTCATGTTAGGAAATTTCTATAAGAATCTCTGGTAATAATTAACATGTATGTTCTAATCATATGGTGAGGAATGTTGTCGTATATCTTCATGTTTAAAATATTTACATAGTTTAAAAAATAAGGTAGTAAGGTTTGTTTTCTAATTACCAAGATATGGATTATCATCTGTAGACTCAATCAGTTGATTTTATGATAATATTAGTGATTTTGTTTGTTTTTAAGAGTTTTTATACAATAAATAAATTCTATTGATTATTGGTTCCCCCACACTCTTCCACTGAATGAAATAGGGACGACATACCAACTTTTATTGTGATATATTTCTTTAAAGAAAATTATTAGATGATGCTGATCATTATTTTCTAATAGAATAGATCACATTATCCACTGTTGGGGTGACCATTAACTTAGATTATAAATATTACGAGGTGACAGCATAATTTAAAAGTATTAACATATTTTTAAATATATTGTATGAAAAAATTTATATGTATCATATGAATTGCAATTTTTAATAAAGTATTAAGTGTAATGTGGTTGTTTTCAGGTCTTTTATCTTCACCAATTTATAGTTGAAAATAAACAACATTGATCAACACAACGAAAGATGGTATCCCAAGGTTCCCTTATTGAATTGGGTTGGAAAATATATATATAATGTTTTATAAAACATAATCATTTACCTAAAATTGATAAATATAATTTAGTTATCATTATATTCTAAAAAAATAGTGCACATCTGACATATTTAATAGTAGAGTCAAAAATATATTTTTGTAGTTGTATTCATAGATATTAATATGATTCCGAATGGAGCATCCTAGAAGAATATTTTTGACCAAGGTACACTATTATTGTTAATCCACATGTTTTTAGTATGTATAAACCAATAATATATTATGATGATAGATAACATGTATCATATATACCACTAATAAAAAAACCACAATATGTTTTTACTATACAATATAAATATTGATACATTCCAAGAATAAATTTTGAAACAATATAATAATATTTTAAAAAATATTATAATATCACATAAATAAATAAATAAAAATAAATTTAAAAATTATTTACAAAAAACATGAATTTTAATTCCTTTCATAATATTATTATCATTTTAATGAATGATCTCATTTTTTCTAATACTAATGTATTTAAAAAAATATCATATGGATATAAGATTGATAAATAATTATAATGAGATATGGTATAAATCAATCATTATAAAGAATTTTTTTTTCTAATGAACAACGTATATATAATTTTTATATTTTTATTTTCAAAACATTAATGAATATTTTTCAAATATAATTATTCATTTAAATAGTTGATAATAAAATATATAATTAATGATTGATATGAAATAATACTGAGAAAACATAAGAAATACGTCGTAATTTTTCAAATAAAAATATATTTATTCAATATATAATTATTATAATATTGACTTTAAACAATGATATTTTTTAATTTCAAAAAATGATATTTTTTAATTTTAAAATATAATATTTTTTAATTTTAAAAAATGATATTTTTTAATTTTAAAAAATAATATTTTTTAATTTTAAAAAATGATATTTTTTAATTTTAAAAAATTGTGCTACATTCTTTCTTTAGGGTTATTGAAATGAACTTTGGATACATTTTGTAAATTTTCAATAAAGGATGATTTCATGGTGAATATTAAAATGATTATTTTTACAAATAACATAACTTTTATAACATCATCATTTCATTAGAATGAAATAATATTTCCATTGAATTTTTTGAAAATAAATATACATTTTCATCCAAAAACAAATAAATATCATAAAAATTAAAACTAATCAATATTTTTTAAATAAATTATTTTATATATTAAAAATTATTCTGTTGAAAAAATATATGTTGATGATTAAATATATTATAATTAATTTTTATGATTTTTGGAATTGATTATAATAAAATTTATTCGATGTTTGGAATCATAAGAATCCATTCTGTTGTGTATTTTAGTATTGTTTTTTTGAAATATAATAAATTACCACGGTAAATTTATTTCATCAATTTAAAAGCTAAAATATTGTAATAAGGATGAATTAATGGGTATGGCCATAAAATTTCAAAACATATTATTAGATTAATGGATTGGAGTATACAATATCTACCCAAATTATAATTTTGTTATTTTTTATTTTTTTATTCACATTTTCAGAATATGACGATCTTTTATATTACTAATTATTTATTATAAAATTAATATCATCATGATTATAAATAGACCCCTCCACCTCAATTTCTATGTCAAACCTAAATCCACATTTTTTCAAATTGTTATTCCATACTTCTATCAATATGATGTAATGAACATTTTCCAACACCTCGTAAAAAATTACATAAATCTATCTAAAAGCTGAAGTATTCCAGGGGATTATACGATATGTTCATTGTAACTAATGGCCTATAATAATTATCATTCATTAGAAGTTTCCCTAACTATAATATTTATTTTGATATATATTTATAAAAAATTAATTATTTTATTTCTATAACATTTTTATTATTTCTATACAATATCATTTTCTCACTAATTCTGACATTATATGTTATTCTAGTTTTGGTAGCATATATATACTCTAAGAATATTTTTATAATTTTTACCTCTAAAATGAATGATATAATATAAATATTATTAAAGTTATAAAATAATGATTAGTTTGTTATGTTTTAATAATTCATTAATTGAAATTAATTTACATATATATTTATCAATGAAATCAATTTTAATAAAATAAAAATTCATGAAAATGGATATTTTTAGACAATGTGAGGTAGATAAAAAAATTAAATTCCATGAAATGATAAGGGGATTATTGAATATGTCAAAAAGATATAAATAATAATAAACATTTTTGGTTCTGAACACCTGAAAAATATGTAAGGAACAGAAGTTCCAAACATATGCATGTATTAGAAAAAAAAGAGATCACTCATGAATATCAATTGAAATAAAAATATTTTATAATTAATAATGAAATATTAATGAATTAGATTAGGTAAATTGAAAATTAATTTTTTTGTTAGGTATATATATAATAATTATAAATTTATTATATATAGATTTATTATTCATAGGATAAAATGGATGTCTCATGTATGGGTTCAGCATCACAATGTCCCTTAATTGATATATTATTCATTTCCACCACTTTTTTTATTTTATGTGGTTTATATAAATACAGTGAATATATTCTATAAATTTTTTAACCAAATTAATGTTACATTACATTCCATAATGGAACATATCATCCATATGATTTATATTCATATTCTTCCAAAGTCATAATATTTTTACTTCTAATCTGAAATGGAGTTGGAAATTAATTCATTCCAAATCTAATTGTTTTTAAGTATATTTTTATATCTTCAAAACATAATATATATTTTTCACTATTTGTTATTTATTTCTATTTTATTTCGTTATATCATTTGTTATCACATTCATTAAAAATTTAACCAAAGAGATTCAAAAAATTAGTACTGGCCATTTCACTTTATGTTGGGTGAGAATCATTTTTTTGTGTGTACATATATTTTATGTTGAGTATAGAATGTTCAAATATCGTTACCAATAATTATTAAATTTTATTTATAATTTTATTTTAATATATTTTCAAATTTATAAAATGGAATATTTTTATCATTTTCCAATATGGAAAATTTTTGGGTTTTTTTTTAATTTTAAAAAGAATATGTTTTGTAAAACTTTTTCACATTAATTACTTTTCAAGACAATATATATATTATATTATATTATTTTAATATTATTTTCTATTTTATCAATGATTTCTTATGTACTTTTAATATCAATTATTATATGATTATTTGATTCACTAATAAATAGAATAACAATTGAATGATATTTTTTTCATTTTTCACAATAAAGAATTGTTGTTCTTATAATGATATCTTTCATCTATGTCAATATAGTTTTATGTATTTTATGTTTTTTTGGGTTATTACCACAAGAAACTACCCAAAAATACTCTATATTTTGATAGTGGTTTTATTTTATGGATTATTTTAGGAAACATGATTCATTACTATTGGATAACATACAAATTTTAGAATCGAGATTGATTTATGTGGATTGTTACATAAACATTTTTTCCCATCAATTATAATATGGTTGATTCCATTATATCCCTCCAATTATTTAGGTAATGATAGACATAAGAGTAATAAATTTTATAGGATTTTGATTTGTTAATGTTTTTCGGGTGAGTATAAAATGAAATAATGGTATGGGGCGTATGCCCAAAAGGTATTGGGTAATAGTTACATTGAATCATTAAAAAATATTATGGTATTTATGTGGTAATTAAATGACACAATGTTATTGGATATTAATGATAATTACATGTACCAATGGATATCATACAAGGGTTTTATACCATATATATTTATTAATATAAAATAAGTGGTCTATTTGAGTTCAAAATGCAATGCGACACATTTGGTTACATTATTCACACCATTTTAGGGGATATGAGTGTTTATCAAATGTAATTTATATTATGGGACGAATTATATCCTAGTAAATTATTTTATGACATTCTATATGGTTTGTGTTGAAATATATTTTGATTTATATTAATTTTTTTATGTGACATTGTAATTTCATATTCTTTTTCATATATTATGTTTTCATCTGCCTTGATTATAAAATTATGTCTCCTATAAAAATAATTAATGTAAAACATTATTCCCTAAAATAGGGATTATGATTTATATATTTTAGGTATTATTTTTCGATTTTATGTCCAAAATAACTTAAAATGTTAACAAAATATTCATATATTCTGACTTATGATGTTCAATTTATATCTCATATGATTGCATATAAAATCCATATTTACTTTTTTATGTCGGATAATATTATTGAATTGTTATATTTTTCTATCATAATACTTGAGTGTATATCTGTTGAATTTATTTTCTAAAATATAATAGAATATTTGTTTTAAACTCAATGTAAATTTATATTTGATGATTATTCATTCAAAAAAATTATAATCCATATCAGATATTAATTATAAAAAGAATAAAAAACAATAAAAAAATATAATTATAACGGAAATAATAACCCAAAAAACATGTATCGAAAAAATATATAATGTTCTAATGAAAAAATTAATAAACATTATGTGATAAAAATTTTAACATTTATATTCATTATAAAAAAATTAAAAAAAATTGAAAAAACGATCTGGACTATTAAACATTACTATAAATGAAATTCTTCCATATCCATTAAACCCCTTCATTTAATGATTATAATAACAACATTTTCCTTATCACTTGGTAAAATTTACTAATATATCGTAAGAACACTTTATTTATTATACAAAAAATAAATTAATCACACCATATTAGACATTGAAATCGTAATAAAGAATATATTTATATAAATTATTTAAATAATCAAAATAGATGTCTTAGGAAAAAGACACTCTAATATATAATAATGAATCTATCTTTATCAAATGAGTAATTACTAGAGCATCAAATATATATTATGATCATTACATTTGTAAAATGATTCCTCCTACTCATATGAAACATATATTTTTATATGTATATCCATAATTATATTATTTTTATCAATATGATGGTTGATATTATTTCAGATGAACTATATCCTCTATTGGAAGGTTTAATATGTCATTCATTCCGGATACCCATTTTAATAAAACAACATTACAATTTTTATCAATTCCTACTAGTTGAATATAAACAAGTAATTTATTGCAATATATTATGATCTTATATCTTGTATTATTTATAAAATTTTGTCATCAAATAAATACTATCACTTTCAAATAATGTTTGTTTAATATAATAATAGTACATTATCATGTGTGAATTTTTTACACATCATGTTATAAACACTAAAAACATCCATCTGATGATTTTTTTGACATAAATTTATTATATTTATCAAATGTTTGTATATTATGGAAGGTATTTCCATTTTCACCCATTTAGAATAAATTATTAATGTTAAATTCGATTAGAAATTTTATTCTATATCTGGTAAGAATATTTACATTCCTTAAAAAATAATTTAACAAAAATGAATTTAATTAAATAATAGTATAAATTTATAAGTATATTGAATTGGTTTTAGATCATCTTTTATTTAATATGTATAATGAAAAAATTCAACTCAATAATAGCCTGCATTATTAAATACAAAAACATATTTTTTAATATGAAAATTAAATGTTATAAAATTTATTAAAACAAGTACTCCTTTCATGTAATGCCCTGAACCTAGAAGCCCCAATCCAGTGAATTATTTCATTATAGTTGAATGATTATAATAAATCATATCTTGAAGGATCAATATGATTATATTTCAAAGTACATAGATTACATACAAGAACAAGATATGGAAATTTCAAACATAAAATACTACCTAGATTATCTTTTGAGGAAGAAATTATTCACCTAGAATCACCCTGTATATTTATTATCATTTACTTTTTTGGAATTCTAGGAAAATAAAACCTCAGAATTAGCTGATCTTAGATTCTCAATAAGGATAAACAATATAGCAGAATCTATCATAAATAATCATAATGTTTTGTGGAAATTTATAAAATTGAAACATAAGCCCTATAAAAATAATGTTCTGTATAATATTGAAATGATAAGTCAAATAATTCCATTTCATTATTCACCTGGATATTATAAAAGTTGAAAAATCACATGTAATATTAATTTCTATTATCATAATGATGGAATTCATAATATTATTCATCTTAACGATACATTAAATTCCTCATGGAATGGGCCTAAATATCAATTTTTCCAAAGCCTTCTTCCATGACACTGGTTTGACTAATGGTATCTACCGATGAATATATTGAATATTGGGTTCCCCTACCTTCCCTTACTATGTCCGATGCATTAATCATATGAAAGGGGTGAAACATAACATATTCATTTGTATTAAAACAAGCATATTATATTTCAATACATTAACCATAAACCATTAATGGTATAAAAATATCACATCAAAAGTCAAAAATATCATAATTCATTAAATTCAATATGGAATATTGTATTATCATAAATCAACTTCAATAAAGAATAATATCTAGTAAAGGATGCTGACAATAGTTGAAATAGATCAGTAAAACAGATTGAGATAATAAAAATTTTCATGAAATAATTTATTTGTCACACAATATAAAAAGAAATTCACTTCAAAGGAATTTTTGAATAAATGTTTAACATACCAATTTGAAACATTTAAGTGGAATTAATATTTTAAATATAATAAGATTCTTATAAATTAATCCATAAATCATTTTTTAAACATGGGCATTAATTAAAAAAATTTAGAAAAAAAATTCAAACATTAAAAATGATGATCTATTTAAAGATAAAATTCCATAAAAACATAAAGGAATCCTTTTGAATAATTTTTTTTAAGACATGTAATTGGATGATAAATATGTCCCAATAGTTACATAAACATAAAAAATCTAGGATAATAATGAGATTGAGGAATAAATCCTTTCCATGAGAATTTAATTATTTTAGAGTATTTTAACCTCAAGTATAATAGTTAAATAATTGTTATTAAATTATACTATAACAACATAAATAAATATGATTTCTTATATGATCCGCTAATATTTCATTTTTAATTATATTTTAGTACTATCATTGTTTTGGTTGTTAACTGATTCATTTTACATTCTATGTTTTGATACATAATTAATGTCTTTTATGGATATGATTTATTTTTTTCATATAAATAATGAAATAATGTTCTAAAAAATTATTTTTCTTATCACAAAATGGAAATTATTCTTGAATGGTTATGAAAGGGAATGAAATATCTTCACTTCTTAGAGACGGTAAGTCATGCGTACGCACAAGAAACAATATAATTATTTTTATGGTGAAATCATATAGAATTTGATGGTATATTATATATAAATAATCATTAACATGTCATATTTATTACTTAAAAATTTATATATATAATTAATCACATCCAAATAATGATGTGTAGAATAAAAAAAATACACTACGATGTGAAAATGTTAAGCCATTTGTACGCATGTGTGGTGACATAGTGATTCATAGGATGGATAAAATAATGAATACATTTGTACCGTATTTATAATAACATATTATTATGTAGATTATATCATATTTTTTTATTTTACTATATAAAAAACCATGAATTTGGATGTCTAAGAAGAAAAAAACGTTGAATGTAGTGATAAAAAATAACCTCTTCTTTCAGGAATTCCTATTGAATTTAACATAAGGGATCTGTAGGCTATCTTTATGATGAAATTAAGGCCTATATGATTAATTTATGGTTTTTGGGATGAGATTTTAGTAGTGGTTAGCTAAGCCATATTTATTTGGAGGTGTTAAATTTACAAAATGGCATGTACCCTTCTATAAGATAGGTGAAGGCACTTTACGAGAAGATTAAAATATTAATTTATTATAAAATTAATTATGGTTTATAATATTCCCAAATGGATTTATTTATATAATATAGAAGGGATGGGTAGAAATCATCCCATTCAATTGGATTTAGATATTTTTATGTCTCCATATTATCTTTATCTATTAGTCTCAAACCCTGGTACAATAGTTTAACATTAACAATTTCTTATGGTATTTGTATACTACATTGTTAAAATAGTAAATATGTAATTCCAAAATAACAGAAAGCGGTTTATTACGGACATATATAACATTTTCAATGTAATTTTTATGAATCATTGAGTTTTATGACTGTTATATCATTTAATAAATTAGTATTTGTATTAAACACTAATTTATGTCAATTTTGACAATATTCAATATTTGGTTTCCTTGATAGAGATAAAAAACATTATTCATACAAAAAAATACATTGAATCAACCCTAAAATTTCATATTCACCAATAAAATTCATTTATGGAATAAAAAGGTTCAATTTACATTTATATTGATATTTATAATGATATTTATTTTAATCATTCATTAATAAGGTAATAACTGCATCATCATTGTGTTGTGAGTAAATTTAATTATTTATTTTAAAAACATAGAAATAAAATTTATTTATGATGGAAATATATTTATCTTCAGAATGGATATTAATATCTATATATAAATTATGTATTACCTTATATTAGAAATTTTTTTGTTATTAAAATTTAAATTTAACACTTTTAAATCTTAATTATGTAAAATATAGTAAACTTACTAATCTTATCCAAATTAATCTAAAATCATCTTGTTTTTTTCCTAAGGTTTATGTTGGTCCAAAATAACTTATCCAATTGATTTATGTTACATGATGGGATAATTATTTATTATTATTATATTATTTTTAGCTTTAATTACCCCATTTACTTTTAAAAGTGGTAAATAAAATATCAAATTTATCATTTGCCAAATAATATTTTCGTCCTATTGAATAAAATTTTCATAGTAATGACAACTATTTCTGTCAGATTTTTGAAATTCAATTCACATAAGCAATGAAATTAAATTTTATGTAATTCTAAAAATGTTCCTACAAGGAGGGTAATAGACGTTAAATAGTTCAGTAAAGTTTTCTATATCTAATCTTATTAAAAATTGAATATAATTAATAAAATTAAACTAAAATATTTATTATGTATTTATTTTTAAATTAAGATACATTTTAAATAAAAATATTTATTTAAATGTCAATGTCATTTTTTATGTACTATGAAGTATTCTCGATTTTCATCAATACATGAATATTTTTTGAAAAATACAAAAATCCAATAATGAATTCAATTTTGAGAAATAAAATTTATAAATTTCAATATTTGTGAATTAAAATTACTAATGTTTTCTTAAACATATACTTTTATTGGTTGTGGTGTGAAAGAACTCATAACTATGTACAAGACAATCTATTTTATTAATCAAGGAGAAGTGTACTATGGAATCATGGTGTCTTACATTTTCCCCTCCTTCATTAATCTACATCCACACCATTAATAAATTTTTTCAAAACTAAAAGTTTGAAAATAGAAAATTCCTTTATGGAAACCCCTCATAAGAAATAAGGTTAAAAAATTATATATAATAATACCTAATGGGAAATGAAAACGTCTCCAAAAAATAAGGATTTTGAATATGAGAATACAATTTCCATTAAAGAAACTACATTGGAGGAAAAAATAAATAATTATAGGGATTGATTGGGGTCATCAATCACAAACATCTAAAAAATAAATTGAAAATTGTTGGCCTCAAATATATAAATTATTGATTCATTAATGTATCCTTGGTTAAAAAACATTTGTTCATAAGATAACACATATTTGGGAAACATTTCATAGAAGATGGGGGATTAATATACTATAAGGGTTGGAAATGAAGAAAACATACTTGATATCATTACCTATCATAATCATGAACTCATAATTTAGTTGTGCTCATATAAACTTTTACATCATCCCTTAAACTATTTAATGGATGTTCAAAATGTTTTTTAATGTGTGAAACACATTTTATAAATAATAAGTAACACAATATTTTATTTAGTCCACTATATTATTACTGAAAACCAAATGGTTATGTCAAAGTATCTAATAAATTATAATATTATCTAAAAAAACTATCAACCTCTCATATTACTCCAATCAAACATTATGACTTATCCAATATTCTTATTTCCAAACTCAGATTAAAAAAATTAATTGTGAGGTAAAGATAATTAATATCTTTTTTCCTTATAAAAACATGTGACTACTTTCATCATGTATTCTTATAAAAAATGGTAACTCCATGAATTATCGTAAACCTTACTAATTAAATTCATGTTCCCTTATTCCTTATATAAGACGAGATATACTATATAAATCAAAAAATGTGGTAAACTCTTACAATGATGGAATAAACAAAAAATTAATTAGTTCCAAGGTGGTTAAGAACAACCAATAAAATTTATCCAAATCCATTATATCTTATTCCAAAATCACTAACTCAATATCAGTATCATATAAAGGTTTATCTTTCCCTCGACCATGTATTTTCTAAAAAATGCTTAACATATGATTGATTCTGTTTTCTATGTACCATACAATCTAAAATACTTTATTATATAGTATTGTATTATAGTCCTTAAATATGTCTGTATTTCATATAAGAAATAAATAATTAATACAAAACACAAATGATATAATTATTTAATCTCAAAACACAAATACATTAAATATTCCATTGCAACTATAGTAACAATATATGCTTGAATTGGACCCCTTGGATTCTTCTGAACTATATTTCATTGATTCTTAGGATATTAATTTGCACAACTTCCCTTATCATTAAAATTATAACATTTCAAAACTTCTTTGCTTCACTAAAAATCACGACTATGGGTTATTTTTCTCTATATTTGTAACAAACTTTGATTCCTTTTAGGTAAGTATCACAGTGGATCATCCCAAAATTATCACACAAGGTAAAATCATTCATTCTCTTTTCCATTTTTCTTACTCTTTCCCTATCATTATATTCTTATAATTATTTACATTAAGGTAATAATCCTTTGAATTTTTTTTATATCTTTATAAAATAATAGACATTATCACCATATTATGAGAAATATTGTGAGACAAATTCCCATAAATGGAAAGGATTAATTCCCTCAAGGAATCTAGGAATATAACATCTTGGGTTTCGTATGTAGTGTGTAGAATTACTTGATAACCTTGAGATGTTATCCACATACTTGGAAATATTCTCATCCTTGTTTTTCCTCAATCTCCTAAATTGTCTTTCCGTATTAGCTCATTGATCGTAAGAAAATTATATCTCGTGAAAAAGTCTATTAAACTCTCTCCATTATATATTTCCCAAACCATCATTATTTTTTGTGTATTTAACTAATGACCACCATTGATCCGCATCCTCTGAGTGAAAATAAACATCAATGACAACCTTTTACCTTTCATTACATGACAAAAAACAAATATTTTCTCTAAGGAACTGATCTACTACTTAGTTATAGAATTAATTTTATTCCCATTGATATTTGGAGGTATTTGTCTCCAAGGGAGATTTAACATTGATCCGCGGTGTTGTGGATCAAGATAGATCATATGGGTAGGGTTATTATTAAAAACCTTATTCAGAAACCCCAATACGGTTATATGTTGTTCAGTACCAGTTGTGTAACCAATACTACTATCATTGTCTTTCAAAGAAGGTAAATCCCAACATGGATTACGTACATTGATATAATTTTCATTTCAACCAAAAGAAAACATTTATAAATAATGGTATACACTAGATTAGAATATAAATAATATTTCATAATTGAGAAAATTTTAAATACTTATCATAAATTTAAAATTTTCTTATTATCTAATACCTAATAAAAAATATGGTTCCTTTGAGGGCATATTTACTCATAAATAATTAAAAATGGTTTGTAAATAAAATATCAATTATCTGTATATTATCCCTTATGTGTGTCAAACGAGCTACGCTGTAAGGCCTGTTATTTTATACCAGTTTACCCCATGTCATACTTCTAACACCTTTTTAGAGTTTTCACCCCTAGGTACATCATTTCAAACACCACTTTCACTTGTACTATCAAGATAGTAATGTATTTTCTAATAATACCCACATAATTTTAATTTTAAAATAATATAATTCTCTTCAATGCTTCTCCTCAAATTCTATATTATGGTTATGTTTTCTAAAATTGGTTTTTTAATCTATTTCGTAGGTTATTGTGAAACATCTACGAAACCCTAACACTTGAATCCTAGATTTAGTTCATAATTTTAATACATTGTAATTTTTACAAGAAATAAATTTCCAATAGACTGATCAATTTAGCAGTCTTGAGAAATAGATTTTATAAAATAACATAACATTATAATTTTTATCATAAAATACTACATATAAAATCATTTAGGATGATATTATTCCCAATACTTATCCCAATATATCCATAATTATTCACTATTTGGAATCCTTGGAAAATAAAACATAATAATGTGGTGAGATCATATTCTTAGTAAGGATAAACAATATAGGGGAATCTATCATAAAAAATCATAAACATATGTGTCAAGTTATAAAATTGAATCACAAGACCTTTAAACAATATCATCAACATAATATGGAAAATATAAATAAATTAATTCCATTTACATATTCACAAGGTTATTCTACTAGTTGAATAATCCTAGGTAATATCATTAGCTAATCTCATAATAATGGAATGCATAATTTCGGACATCATAACAACAAATTCAATGCCTCGTTCCAAAACCCTATATATAAATTTTTTCAAGCCATTGTGCCAAGACACTAGTTTACCTAATGATACCAACCACTACATCAAGGGTTTATAGCGGGCCACACTAGTATAATAAGTATAATTGATTTCTCATATGAAAAGGGTGAAACATAAAAAAATCATTTGTATTAAAACAAGTATACAAATTATCAATACCATAACCATAATCAATGAATAGTATAAAAATATCACATCTATAGTCAAACATATCATTAATCATGCAATACAATATATAAGATTGTGTTATAATAAATTAAATACTATCAAGAATAATATCCTTTAATATTTACCATAAAATATAATTATTTATAAGATACTGGAGTTATTATTTTATTATGGATTAAACAAATAAAGAGGAAGTAGAAGATTAAATGAACATTGAAAGAGGTTGTATAATAATTAACTCTTCTTCAAGTACTTCCTTCATATTTGAATAAAAAAGATCCATTGTTTAGATTTCTAATAAAATTAATGACTATATGTTGATGTGATGGTAGTTGGCAGGGGATTTGAGTAGGGCATGGTCCATCAAAATGGATATAGAGGTGTGAGTTTAATATAACAGGATGTACCCTTTTATAAGAGAGGTGAGGGGAACTTTAAAAAAATCATGAAATATTAATTTATTAGAACATTATTATAGGTTTATAACAGATAAAAATGGAATTAGTTCAATGATTAGGTGGGATTGGTTATAAATCCTTTCAACGAATATGTTTAAGACTCTTTAGGCCACCATATTAACCTTATCTTTTAAACCTAACCTTTATTTAAATAGTATAACTTTAACCATGTCTTCTTGTATTTTTATACTACATGGTAAATATAGATGTTAAAAAATGTCTAGAAAACCTCAAGTGGAAAATTGATGACATATATTACATTATTTAATTCATTTGGACGAATCTAGTTTTTAGGACTATTATATCATTTAATGAAATAGTATTTTTTAAAAAAATCATTTATCTTAATTTTGAAACTATTTAATTTGTGGTTTTTTTAAATTTCATAAAAACATTATTTAATAGAAAAAAATAAATTTCATCAACTGTAACATGTCATGTTGACCTATTAAATTCATGGAGGACATATAATGTTTCAATTTACATTAATTTTCAGATTTATAATTTCATTTATTTTAATCATTCATTAATAAGGTAAATATTGCATCATCATTGTGTCATCATTATATTTAATTATTTTATTTATATAAATAATAAATAAAATACCGAGATATAGGATATCTATATATATTTATAATGATAGGTTTTATTCGTAAGTTATCTAATGTATAACCTTATATTAAAAATGGTTTAGTTACAAATATTTCAATTTAACTAATTTAAATAATCTTTAAATAAAATATAATAAATATCTTAATCAATCCCAAAATTATAAAAAAGTGTCATATATTTGTCTTATGGTTAATTTTGGTCGAAAAAAAATTTCAATTGAATTAAGACATGCGTTGGGGTAATATTATATTATTGTAATATTTTTTTATCCTTAAATACCCTATTTACATTTAATCGTGGTAAATTAAATAAAAAATATGAAATTCACCAAATATTATTTCCATACTACAGAACAATAATTTACATAACAATGGAATCTATTTCAATTGGATTTTCGATATTCATTTCACATAAGCGTTCAAATTTAGTTTTATGCAAATTTTCAAATTTTCAAAAAATGTAAGAAAAAGAAGTTAAAATGTTCAATAAAATTATATATATATATATTATTATAAAAAGTCTCAAATGACTTAAATTGGACCAATATATGTATTATGTATCTATTTATAATTTGAGATAAATTTTAATTAAAAATATTTATTTAACTGAAAAAGCCTTGTTTTTATGTATTATATCGTATTTTCAAATATTCATAAAAAATGATTGTTTTTATAAAAATAACCAAAATTTATCCTATTTTAATCTCTATATTCCATATCCAAATATTAATTGCATTTTGAAAAATAAAATTTATAAAATTAAAAAATATGATATTACTATTCGTAAGTCATATTTAAACAGCTTGTTTGATTGGTAATTGTGTGTTAGAACTCGGAGATATGTACAACGTAAGCTATTGTATTATTCAAAGAGAAGTGTACTTTGGATGTTTGGTGTGTTACACCTATTGTTAAAACATAAATTCAATAAAAAATTTCTAATTATTTTTAGAAATATTAGATGAATTTTCCTTTCTCCCCCATTTCTAAAAATTTCTCATTCTTGAAGTCCTTTAAATCCAATATTGAATATTTATTATGTACATTCTTCCCAAAATGTTAGTGTTCCATAACACTCTTTTATTTTAATAAATATTCAGATGATGTATGAATTTATAGTAAAATTATCGAGATAAAAATATATTTCAAAAAAGTATATGATAATTGATCTGAAAAATATTTGAAGATAATAAAAAAATTTTAAATAATTCATCAAATTTTTTAATGATATTTCATTATAAAGTATATATCAGAATATATTATTCATATATACTTACAAACATTAATGGTTTTGGGAGATAATTTAAAATATATTGAAATGATTTTTTTATAATCTTTTTTCATATCCTTCTAGTATGTTTCTAATTTGTTAACAATATCTATCTTTATCATTGTTTCTTCTTCTTGAAAGTTAATATTGTTATAATAATTCTTATTTTTATATCAGTCATATACAAATTCCATTATCTTAGTAAAAGTTTGTTACAATGGTACCATATTCTTAACATTCCATGTAATATCATAATATTTAATCATTAAAATAGGTTTTGGATTATCAACGACTCCTATCCAATACACATTTTAAAAACACATAATTATTTCAAACATAGAAACATATATTTTTTCATTAAATATCCCATAAAATAATTCATCAATATTCTTTGTATATTATTCTATATTTTTCATCCACATGATTAGTCCCGTCAATATTATCTATATGGATTTATTATTTTTTATTTTAACCATTAAATTTTGCAACATTATATGTTGTTATCAGATTATATTGTTTTAATTAACATGAGATTTACTATTAATAAATAATTCTATTAAAATTCATGTAACATTATCATATTTATAAATGGTTTTCCATTGAAAATTATTCCTATTTAAAAGATCATTGACATAACCAATTTTTATATCAATAAATTTGACAATTTCTCCCGGGTAATAATTTTTATAATCATAAGAAATATAAGGAATAGAAAAATAATTTTGTTTATCAGGTAAAGATTTATCTTTTCATTTGATATATTGAGATTGTAAAATCCTCACAATATCATATTCTATATAAGACTCACATTTTTCTGAATATTTATTATTTTTTATCTTCCACTTTAGATGAATAATCATATTTTGTTACACTATGTTCTGCATCATTTTTATAATTAGATTATAATGAATCAATGGATTCAATAAAAATTTCATAAATATATGGATATTTATTTCAATATTTGGAAATATCAATTTTAATTCATTTTTGACACTTCTCATATTTTTCAAACAAATTTTCAACATTAATTTGACTGTATTCATTATAGGTGTTTAAAAAAACTTTTTCATTTACAATTTAAATAGATATATATTTAATTAAAATAGACATTAATATACTGGATCTTGTTATGTAATAACTCTGAACTATATTAATTTTAAAGCATTCCTTTTATTTTAACATGAGAAATATTTTCATTTCATTCCATTGTGTCTAGTATGTTATTCTTTTATTACACTGTGAGATTGCAATATTTTTCCCCTTTAGATCCAAAATGTCATTATTATTCAATTCATATAATATAATATCAATAGTTATATTTAATTCAGTTAAAATAAATGTATAAATTTCCTTGTAGCATATATATTTATTTATTTGTCTTCTTGGGTTCCAATAATTATCCTCATTTCCTCCCCTACTTGAAATTTTTAATATTTTTTTACATTCATTGATGGTTCTGACATTTTCAATTATGTCAAAATAAAATTAAATGAAGTAATAAATACTATATTTCTCATATTTTTGGTTTATTTTCCAAAATAATATTTATTTTCTTTATAGGTAGTACATTAAATTTAGGTTTTTTAAAGGAACATGATATATATTGAAAATATAGTAATAAATATATTGTAAAATGGTACCATCACCATCAATGATCCATCACTACCTGGGTATATAAAACTAAACATAAACATTACAATGGAGAATTTTCAAATATTCTATTATTAATCCAAATCCTAAATGGATTGATCATTATTATAATTCCCATTTCCATATCTTATTTTATTAAAAATCTTTGTATCGAAATAAAAAAACAATGATCGAGGAACTAATGGAATGTGTACCTTATTTAATTCAATTTATGAAAAAAATTCGGTTTATCTTTTGAAATATCAAAACAACAATGTTTCTCTTAGAGTTTATGTTTCAATAAATTAGAGTCACATTTTAGTGATATTTAAATAACATCATTTAATTTTTTTTAAATAGTATATATTTGTTTCGTAACCGAGTATGTGTATTTTTATAAACATTACCATCACTGAATTCATTAACGACATAAAATTCAATAATAACAACTAGATAGTATAAATTAAATGTATATTTATATGAAGAAAGTGGTGACCTTATGTGAAATATGATTACAATCATTAGAAAAAAATATTATTTAAAAAAACATTCAACAAGTTCCTCTATGACAACCATTCTTCACATTAAATTAGTAGCTGAAATCATTCATATGATGGGATAAACCTTTTGGAATTGTAAAATCCAGAAAAAATTTAATATAGTAATATAGAACAATAATTATTATCCACTCAATCTATAAATTATAATATAATTTATTTACCTACTTCTAATTTATATATGCTCTGTAGACATATCGTATATTTTTCAATATTTTTAAAAACACATATTCATAATCATATAAAAGACTATAGTTGATAATAATTATATAATTTCCAAAAGATACTTGAACTAATGTTGTGTTTAATGTATTTATATAGGGTTTTTTTGTTAATAATTTATTCTAATGAATGATTTTATTTTTGTAAAAAATAACTATTTTTGTATAAAAATTAAAAATATGTTTTAAAGTACTAAATAAATATATTCGAAAACTTAGAAAAAATATATTTCGAATTCAATAATTTGAAATTTTTATAAATAATATTATAGGTTATTATCAAGTAAAATAAATATAAAACATTCATACAGGTATCTATTAATCATTATATGCTAACATTAATAAACCACATTCAAATGATCTTTTTAGAAATTCATTTAATGTTGACGTCACATTTCCTTTTGATTTGTATTTTCATTTATTTCCCAACATTAATAAGAAATTAATAATGATTCATGTATTCTTAATGTATATTATTTATCTAGTAAGAATGGTTAGATTTTAAAAAAAATCATTATTTACAAAATTATTTACCAAAAAATGTAATAAATGTTAAATTATATGGAATTGGTTTGTGATTATCAAAAAAAATTATGTCTTGATATAAAACATTTGACTCAACAACTATGTTATATTGTTGTTCTAAATACAATATCTTGTGTCGTAGATTGATAACCTGAGACAGGCCTATCTAAGATAAATCACTACTTTTTCGTTCATTTTCATGAAATCTATGGTTTTATATATACTATATGTATCCCAGTTATTATTCTAGGTGCAAAAAAATATCCACATATTTCATCTTATATGTATCTTATTTTCTTATGTCACGTTACCAAATGTGTGGAATCATATTCAAAATGAAAATGCCATTATTTATTTCCAAGTAGTGATCATGTAATAGTGGGGTATTCCTTTATAGAGGTTGGTACATATTAATGGTATGATATTTTTGTAACCATGATAATCATAATGATAAATTGTGGCAGAGAAAGAATATGACAAAATCCTAGTATCATATTGAACCTTTTTAATGTTCAATTTTATATAAATTCCACAGAATATTCTAATTATATACAGAATTTTTTTATTTAATCAAACAAATTATTTTGAAAAATACCTTCAAAAAACATCATTATGTGTGTTAATTTCACATTACATCACAATATCCCAATGAAAAATACAAAGCATTAAAAAATTATTTTTATATAATGACTGTAAGAGTTTTTATTATAAATTATAATTTAAATATAAATGAAAATTGAAAATAAATCTATAGGATCCCAACCTCTTCCATCATATATATTAGGAAATATTATATGAATATTATAAACATAAAATTATAATCAATAATATAATCACATAGGTATTATATCATTGAAAATATTGAATCATAATAAAATAGATTATAAACGTACTACATAATCTCCCACTCTATTATTCATAACTATAAACCTTCATATAAAAATTATATATAATTAATTTAATTATAACTTTAGGAAAATGAGGATAATAATGGTTGACCATGATGATAGGTAAAGGTTAATAGGGGAGTTATAATTGATCATTTCAAAAAAAAAATGTGAATATTGGTATGATAAGTAGATCATAAAATTGTAGATAACATATCACATATATTAAATATAATAATAATAATTAAATTTTATTTTATTTATATTACAGAAAAAATAAGTCATAAAGGAATACTATAAAATGATTTGTGAGAGAATAACATTGGCGTAAGACCTATTTTGCTAGCGTATACCTTTTCATAAAAAATATTTTATGTATTATTCAATTATTATCACCAAGGAAAACATATTGGGTTAGATTCACTACCAAAACCATCATTGAATTAAATATATATTCATAAAAGCATTAGAGTGGAAAATTTTCAATACTGAACAAGTTGTAATCCATATTTTTTAATGTTTTTCACAAGAGATTTAAATATTTACCCAATGATTTATATGAAGATATAGTTCCAACCAATCAATTGAAAAATATAATATATATCTGTTACAAATGATCATAAATTTAATATCATATAAAATCTAATGAAAATATTTGTATTTCATTAACATTTAACCAAAGAATAAAAAATATAAAAATAACTGGTTTAATAAGCATTTAATCATTATAAATATAAACTAAATAGAGAAATAATAACAATGGTATACATGGTTTTTATCACTCTAAATTAATATGTAAAATAATCTTAATTTTTACATCATGAATTAAATTATAATTTAATTATCATTTAAATTTTCATAATGATTACAAGCTTTAAATTTTTAAAATAGTTTTTTAAAAACCAATAAAATTTAAAAAATTATTGATAAATATTTGCAATATTACCAAGGTAGAATCTAAAGTATCAAAAAATCCATGTATAATTCATGGTGGGTGGGTATTTAACTTGTTATGTATAATTTATAAGAAAATATATATTTTATAATTATGTAAAAAATAGTAAAAAATTACCTCATTTGGAAAATTAATAGAAGATTCCAAAAGAAAAATTTTCTAATAAAATAATAATGGTAAAAAATAATAAATTTATTATTCATGTAAAATTAAAACATTCCATAATTTTTTTAATGAATCTTGGTCATTGAATATAAATGTAATTTTACCGAAGAAAAAAACAATACTAATTTTTTTAAAATGTTTTTCCATTATCTAAAGTGACTAATGAGATGAATATGAATAAAAAGAATTTATTCCCAAGATATAACTTTAGGATATTACATTTTCTTGTATAATTAAATTTTATAACATATAATTTCATTAAAGTCCCAAAAACAATTATATTATAACCTAAAATCCCTACCTCAAATAAGACATCATTCATACATTTTTAAAACTACTATATAATAACTATTAGTTTAATATAAGTTCATTAAAATCCATAATAATATACACATAAAGATATATTATTGAAATAAACAATTATCAGGTTTTTTTAAACAATTCATTATTAAAACCGCTATCCTAGATGATAACTTCTTAGTTTATCATGTGTTTTGTTGTTTAGTAGATTAATTCTATTTAAATTTAATAGTGTATCATCATATAAATATTTAATATCATTCTATAGGTATTATATATATATACACACATTTTTACATAAATTTTAGGGATTGAAAAATGAATTATATCATCCATAGATACTTTATGTCATACGTAGATATAAATGATGTCATTATTTTTCAAAAAATCGAATTGATGAAATGAAAATATTAATTTAATTTTCTAAAATAATTTTTATACCATATTAATCATATATATTAATCATATATATCCTTATTACAATCAATATATGGTTGATGTTCTTTTCGGAGGGATGTAGTCTACCCATACACAGGAGTGGTATTAAAATTTCACAATGTATTGGAATGTAACAGTGTAGAAATTATATTAGCATTAAAAATGTATAATTATATCATTAATATATTATATAAACATTATTCCAAAATTATATCTTTTTGGAAATTTATGGATAGTAAAATTGGATTAAATGGTAATTTGGAGACAGTATGTCATATGTACACGTGAGCGATGTATTCAATTCACATATGGTGGGAAAGAAGGTGAATAATGGGGGATTTATAATAATAATAATAATATTTTAGATTAAATTATATACTCTATATTCATTCAATGATATATACAATATATCTATAAGAGTTATAATAATATTTAATTTTTTTATATAATTCATGCTGATTACATATTTTTGCGAGAAAAATATCTTATCTCATAAAAATAATCATTTGTTGGTCTCATTGTAAGAGAATAACCTTAATAATGTCGATAAAATATTTAGGATGGTATTTTTCTATCGAATGGTGGATCAAGATAGCTTCATGGCGTGTGTTAGGGGGAATGGAGGTGAATCCTTTTATATGGGTCAAAGGTTGTAGACCTCAATTTTTTAATTATTAAATTATAATAATGTATTTAAAATAAAAAAATCTAAATGTACATATATTAATTGAATATATAGTTTTTGGTTCTAATATCATAAAATGATAAAATATGGAACGATTTATCTGATGTTTTAAATAATAAAAAAAATTTCATTACACTATAGTTAACCCATTTTATAATTAACCTTGGTAACAAATTTTCACTCCTAAAAGTGAATAATTTTACTTATAATGTATCTACAGAAGATTAAATTGGTAAATAATGAAATGTTTTAATATATAATATCAAAAAAATATTCCAATAATTATATATGATTAATATTATTTAATAATTCAATATTCTGATATGGTATAATTAATCATAAATTATAACAAATAATTTATTAATTCATAAAAATATTTTTAAAATTCTGAAATTTATTATGTTATATTGATGTTAATATTTTTTTTAATAAATAATATTGGAGAACTATTATTCTCTAAAAATATATTACGTTTTATATTTATAAATTATCTTTTTAAAATTTTCAATTAATTGAATAAATATTGTGTTCATGTTGTATATGAATTTAAATGAAATAAATTAATACTAAAATTATAAATAAATATATATTATTAATAAAATTTTATTATCCTAAAAATATTCATATATATTCTTTCAACAATACATTTTCCAATAGGTGAACTAATAAGAGTAATTTAAGAGTCATTGAGTGATGTTTTATATGATTCAGTTTTCAATTAATATATGGGTCATTTTAATATAAAAATAATTTATTAAGAATCCTATTTAATGCCTATGATGATAAGGTTCGTATTAAATTTATCTATTAATAAATATAATTTTAAATAATTTCATTATCGGTTTTTTAATCAATATATACATGATTTTCCTATTGTTGTGGTGAAAAATTAAACTGTGCTTACTATTCATATTCAGAAAAAATATAAGGGGTTATTTTAAAAGAGATTAACTACAATATATAATATTGGAATTCATTTTCTATTATTCCTCACCTAAATGTATTGGGAACTAATTTTAAATTAATTATGCAATAGGTAGCAAAAATAACTTTTAAAAAAGTACATTTTTTAATAATAAAAAATAATTAACCTTTATCTGACATACATTAAAACTATTAAGTGAAAGTTTTTATGAAAATATTAAATATATTTTTTTTATGATTAATTAATATCATTTACTAATACAGATCTATATATTATTTAAAAAAACATTCCTTTTAAAACAATTTCTGAATGAAAACCCATATTATGAATATAATAAAAAATCATCATTTTTATTTATATGTAGTTGTTATCAAATGAATTAATTTTATACATATAATATAAGAAATTATTATTTAGTTAGTTCTATTCATACATGTCTATAAACAAATAGAGAGATAACATTCACATTAAATAATAACATTTTAACAATATATTACAGTTTGGATAAACTCAATGTGGCCTGAAATACAGTCCATTAAATAAGTAAAATTATTAATGGATTAATATATTTTAAATATATCGTTGTTAATTTATACCATTCAATAAATTAAATTTGATACTCTAAATTCATCACAATAATACAATCGAATGACTATATCTCTATTTTTCTACGTCATCATATTCAATTGTAGGTTCTTTGATTTTTTCATATATCTAGAATAATTCAAAAATATAGTATTATTATTCTATAAAAAAAATTTATATAGTATTAATGAATTATATTTTATATTTATTATATTAAAGATAATACTCCTGGGGAATTTACTCAAATAACTGAACATGATACTAATTAGCTATGTACTTCCCTATGACAGACACATGGAACATGTAGAGTTCCTGAGAATGATCCAGTGGAAGTGACGTGTGATATATTACCATCACTAATCATCAATAAATGAAAATTTTAAAATATAAATAGGTATCATATTTACCTTCCTTCAAAATATCCTAACCTTTTTAATGGTTATTTCCTAGGAAACATTCTCAACAAATTTAATTTAATCATTACACCAATTATTTTTTATATTTCATGTCCACAAATAATATTCACATGAGATGTGTAGGAAAAATACTCTAACATTATATTTCATTTCCTATTAATGATAAGGACCAAATAAATTTATTTGATCCTTCAAATTAGAACATTTTTTATTTCTACATGTCATTCAATATTTGGATTCATAAAGAGAAATCTGAATGATCTATTGAAAGATATTATTGTATGAAAATAAAAAAAAGGAATGTTGTTAATACCAACCACAATATAAATACCTTGAACAATATTACAACCTAAAATCTAGGGTTTTAATTGTCCTTTAATAATTAACATCTCTCGGGATGATATGTTTTATTGAAACTCAACACATTATCTAGATCATAATGAGATAATCACTTGAACAACGTGGGAAACCTTTGATCCCAATCAGAAACAATAAAATAAAATAATTAATGAATCCATAAAACATATATATATATTATATTCTTATAATAAATTCTATATAAATTATTCTTGAATATTATTTAATTTTTCTATTTAATTAAGGAAATAAACTACAACAAAAATGAAATTATTCACGATAGATTGTTTGGGGAGTCCAGTGACAAAGACCATGGTGATGCATTCAAATTTTAATTTTCATATAGATAATATTTATAACACCCCCTTAGAATTCTATCATTCTACCATAACTAACTGTAATTCGAGGCACCAAGAAGGATAATTTTCAAAATATCGCTTCATGTTATCCCACAAAAAATTATTCTTCTAAATCCAAATAAGTTATCTTTCCTCTAGAATGGACAGTGAGTGAAAAAAAATAGATTAATTAATCAAATAGTTAAAGTATTGAATGGAAATAACACATATAGTGTTTCTGAACCTAATCACCAAGTTCAAATTATGTTTCAATATATTATCATTCTCATCATATTCTTATTATTTATATTATTTTTATCCAATACATAAATAATATCTTTTATAGATGTTCAAAAATAAATTTGAGAAAGAATATATCTATATCTTTCCATAATGATTTAAAGACAAAACCATCTGAAATATTGATATATTTGATATTTTGTGTTATATATCATATATAATACCGTAGATGACTTTTTCTTAAAGAATCATAAACTTTTTTTCCTTACTAGGTTTGTATTATATTTATCATTCATAATATTTAATAAACACTTACCATTACTAATTAATGTTCAACTCATTTGTTGGGAATATATATTTTACGATATTGTGATTCTTATATATGACACATAATTATCTGTAAATATAATTCCTTCTTATAGTTAACATTAAATTTACCCCATTTCACACTAAACCATGAGTTAAGATGATTTTTTTCAAAAAAAATCAATGATCATGATGAAAAATATATATCCTTATCATTATAAATGTTGATGTATCACAGTCTCATATTTTATTGATCACTATATATTACTAACCATTCACTACTTCATGGTTTTGTATGTATAGGTTCAATGTCATACCATTTAACCAGTTCCATGATATAGTTCATACATTCATTCATCGAATGGAAAATGTGTCCCTTATGATTTAACATGTTGATTTGAGTCAATAACGATGAATTGTTTTTCACAAAAAACAATGATAATATACAAGTAATACAAAATTACAATGGATAATTTTTATAGTGGTTGGTCTAAGAAAATGGTTAATACATGCTTTATTTTATGGATAAAATGATATACCTTCACACAAGATTATACAATCCAAAAAATGGATTCTTTAAAAAATTTATAAATGATAAATTTTTCAAAAAACATCACTATCCTTAATGTATTTTTCAAAATTATCATGTGATTTCCATTACCATTCCTCCTCCTTCAATAAATAAGATTAAATTTTTAGATGACTAGAAAAAGAAGTCAATATAATATCCAAACACTCTACTAAATATATTTATTAGGATAAAGGGACCATTTTGAATCATTGAATGCTCGTAGTGTCTATACCTTATTCATTATTTTTTCATTGTAATATCCTCCATCATGACCATTAAAAGGTGATATACAGATTGAATATAAATATGGAAAAAGTGTCAATCTATTATTAGTGGATAAACATGTCATTAATATGAGGTAGTTGATATTTTTTCTTGATATTGATCTTTTTATGTTCTGTATAAATTATGTTGAGTACTATTTATTTATTTATGATCTACGAAAAATTAATTTTTTCATTCAATGGCAATTCAATGCTATCAATAAATCCCCATTCTGGATTCTCCCAATGTTTTTTCATGAATTCATAAAACCCTACGGTTTCAATTCTACATGTAATAGTTGAATATTTAATTTAACTAGATTTGTGTTATATTGACAATAATAATTCATAATTTATAGTAATACAATTAAAATATTATATAAATACATTGAAAAACTACTAGAAATATATTTATCATTAAAAATTACTTCCTTCCTGACCACCTAAGATAGTGTGCACGAATGAATACGAATAAAGACAAATAGGATGGTTGAAATTTTAATAAAATGTATTTTTTTGTAATCATATAGATATATGATCAATGTTTTGTTTGGAATATCAAATTAAAAATTCATTGTAAAGTATTTTTTTTCATCTTCATGCATAGAAAACCAATACATGACCAAATGAAAATTGAATTCAACACGATGATAATAACAAGATTTTAAGGAATTAAATTATTAAAAAAAATATTAAGGATAATTCATGTAATTTTGATGTAATATTCATGATATTATGTATTTTTACTTCTAATTCATCATCTAATATTTGAGGATTAAATTTCATAAACATTAAAAATTACATAAATATAGAGTAATCTATTGAAAAAATATAAATTAACACATTAAATTTACAAGAGTTGATAAAATTTATATGTTTCAAAAATCATTATCAAATCCCTTATCATAGATAGTTCACATTTATAATCCCAATAACCTTTGGAAAAAAGTTTTGTTTACATCGACCATTGTCCTTAACCTTCCTATAAGGGACTAGATATCTTAATTCAAATAGTCCAAGAAATTTTATAACAAGATGCTGGGTGGTGAATTATTTTGTGACTTATCTATATTAACATTTTTAGTATAGTTATTCTCATCACATGGGAATTCAATTTCTATATGACCTTCTTTTCCACACATGAATCATTTACTAGTACCTATAATATAATTCAGCTGATGTTTACTTCCACATTTTGAGAAAAATGTCTTTATTATGTTATTCTATCTGTTCTTTTAGAATTTAATTCTAATTTCATAATTATTTTATTTTTTAACCCTTATGGTATATTGGTATCCAAAATCACCATCTAAAACATAGTTACAGATCAAGAATTTCCTCACAGATATTGAAGTCCCTTATTAGACCACCCTTTGGAGAATTGGTATTAAGCCACTATATAATTGAACATCATTAATGTCATATAAGATGATAATAATTTTATCATATACAATATGTATTGTAAAATAATCCAAATATATTCCAAAATATAAATCATCCTTTTCTATTATAACATAGAATTACATCTCCATTTTTTCAAAAAGATTAGGAGGAAATAAAATATAGATAAATGACCTCATAATCACATCTAACACAATATATTATATTTATCCATTTGGAATATAGTTAAATATAATTTCACTCCATTGATCATATTAACCATCTAAATGTTAAAAGTCATAACAAACATATCATATTCCAAACACTAGATAATAAAATATATCATTTCAACGATACTAATTTATTTCATTGTGAATAGTGGATTAGTGAACACACTAAAATACAGTTGGTGTAACCTTGTAAAAGAATAAATATATAATTTTACCATAAAGTTCTTATTTTTATAATAATAATTATTCATATCATCGAAAATTGGTGTAATTATATGTATGTTTATTAAATTTCAAATTCCTTAAAATTCTGTTTCAACTAAAAAATCAATCCATTATTAATTTCATCCCTCATTAACATGATTACATTATGTTATATCCATTAGATGAAACTAAAAAGAATATTGTGTGTAAAACTAATCATATTAGTAAACTATATAATAAATTAAAAAAATTTATTCGATTTCTAAATAATGGAACCCTCTTCTATGATACATATGCTTTAAACTATGGCATTTTTGATCATTAATAAAATGATTGGATTTTTTCAAATAGATAGACATAACCCAAGGGTTCTCAAAAATAATACCTCATTCTACTTTCGAAAGGATACCTAATATTCCCTATAACACTAACAATAGTGTCATATGATATCTATAAATATATATTACATATAATTAATTAAAATTTTCAAAATATAATGATTTTCGACATAATCATATAGGTCATGTATCATTGGAATAATGGATACATAATTAAATTTGGTCTTAAATTAAATAAATATTCTCCCACTAAGTCCATTAAAACATGAACTCTTATTAGAAATATCATACATAATACCTTTATTTCAATCCATGGTTGATGAATTTAAAGAATGTGGGATATCTAATTATTAGTATGTTGTTTGGATCCTGAAATTTATGGAGGTTTGTCCTTAGTTATATATTGGTCTCAATCCCATAAATTTGGATAATGTAATTTTTTCCAGATGTATGAGAAATCATGGGTTTTTCTTTGCGGTTCATGACAAAAATGAAAATGGAAATTAGACCATCATGTACTTTTTTAAGGGTTCTGACATGTTTAGTGGTAACGATGTACCAAAACCATACTATTATGTTAGTGGTGTGTGTATTTTAGTAAACATCACAAGTGGGAACCAAGATGCATGGGTTAGAGACATTTCATAGGTTTGGGACATGTTTTATCATATAGGGTAGGATACCAAGGTAACTGTGCGACCTGGGCTCATCCTATATAGAGGTAGTCTCATGGTTAGTGCATGGTATGGAGAAATATATGACCAAATCATCTAACATATTAAATATGTTTATTTTTCCAATTTCTCCCGTTTTATTTTATTTTTAAGACAATTTTCCAAAGATTAATTTTTTTCCATTCTTAGTTAGGATCCAAAATTTCCCAAGATTCCCAGGTGTCAATATAAATTTAGTCTATACAATTTATAGTTTCATCCTATATGGATCGATGATCTGGTTCAGTCTAATAATTCTCTTGATTCTATTTTCCATATTAGGGCTACTAGTTTATTTATTCTTCTATTGAATCACTAAAACTATTTTTTCTAGCTTATCATAGGTCCATAATTCAAGCTTTTTTTGAATCCACATCAATGGTTATTGTTAAGAATATATTCAAAATTATATTATATGTATTCGGTCTATATGTCATATCACATATTCATGATGTTGATTTTTGGTTTTGTGGATAGGTTAGTGGTTCTATCTTATTCTAAATTTTATGATTTCGGTTAATTTGATGGCTAAAAAATAAATTGATCCACTCATGATCGCTACAGGTTTCATTGCAGTTGATTACACTGCATTAGGGTAACCCATGGGGTGTTTCGAAATTCTAAATGTGAAGAAAATGAAATATTAAGAATATAATTGAGTTTTGATAATGTAGACCATTAATGAACAAGGTGATATGATAGTTTTACTTCTAATGGTAAATTTATTGTTTTGTACAGATATAAATAATGGATTGATGGATTTTTTTTTCATTAATGTGGAATGGGTTGGATAAAATGTATTTATTGGGGTAAACGACTTATGAATTGTACATTAATATCACTAGTTGGTTAATCCATGTGAAATTATGAAAATTATAAAAGGGAAAATTAATATAAATTGTTAAATGTGATAAATTGGTTAGTTCATGATAACTGATGAATATTTAAAATGGACTAATGTATGGGAATTTTTTTCATTGCTAAATGGGTTAAAGTATGTAAAGGTATACTAGATAAATGGATAATTCTACAAGTATTGTAAAATATTGAATGTGATAAGGATTGAAGATGATTAATATGTGTAGGATATGTAAACTATATATGTAATATGTATATATTTTTTATGGTTTTGGATATTTTAAATGTTTTTAATGGATAAATATGATTCCTCAAATGTCTTATTATTTTTCTGGTATAGGATGTCAGGATCTACACAAACGGGTTCTGTTATAAACGAGAACTAAAATCCAACCCTATAAAATAATTGTTATAGAAGGAGAAGGAGCCATTATTCCCCTAACAGTTGCATTTGATGAGACTACCTGTAATGAATCTCCAATATATGTGAAATGAAATGGGTTTTTAATTGTTTACCTCTAGTGATATAGGGAAACAGAATTATATTCTTATGAATTGTTGTTAACTATCATATATCATTTTTATATTATTTAAATACCTAACCCATGGAACAGGTAATGAATATATATTATGTGAATAAAATGGGAATTGTGAATATTTTTATATAAGGGACCCTTGTTTTTCTTTTCACTACCTTGTCATTTTTTAGTTTTTTCATGAATTATCAATTTATATTTTATATTTTATAGACACAATTAGTTTTGGCCTACATTTTTGTACTCACACCCTAGTCGGGACCCAATTGGGTACCTAAGATGATTTCCTAATTTTGGTTCAGGACAAGGGAAAATGACATATGCTAGGACGATGAGTTGGGATTGGGTTATGTATATTTGTGGATCTGAACATGGATTCAAAATCTATTTTGGGGATTCTGTTGTTGGTATTATTTTATGTTGCATTAAATTTTATAAATATTATCATGACATGGTTTAATTATTGTTGTTTGTTTTCTTTGGCCTATTTTTGAATGGTTGGTAATGAAATTTTCACATTTGTTGTTTATTTTTTCAATTATTTTTCATGCCTTATTTTTTTGGATTACTATTTTAATGTTGGTATTGTATCCCTATGTGATCAAATAGAACACAACTGATATATAATAACCTTCATCTTAGGGGGAGGTGTGCTTTAGGTAATGTGGTGAACCAGGTCGATGCACTGGTTAGTTGCTTCCGGCTCGTAGATATTACAATGTCTTATCCAATAAGATCTTGTATATACCTTACAATATGGGTGTTTTAGAAAACATATTTATGTGTTTTGAGCCTTGGAAACTAATTTTATCTTAGGAGTAGATCATTTTAGATGTAAAACACATGTACACATGGTGGGGATTGTTATTCATTATGTGTTTTGACAAAGTTTCATGATATTTAACCACTTGGTGATTCAAATACTATGTGATGTTACTATTTAATGACATTTTTATTAGGGAAATAATGGAATGAGGATTTAAATAAATTCCTCAATGTAGGAACCTAGGGACTTGGTGGGAATTCATTATGGTATGAACAATCATGAATGGTGTGTGGGATCTTAAAGGTATGATATATTTTACCACATTTACTAATTTGAAGAAAATGATGTCAAGTAATAATGATGAAATAGAATAAATGGAATAAATGTAAAATAATGGAAAAATAATTTTTCCTAATGAAGGGAAGTAAATGAGTTATAATGATGAATGTAAAAATTTGTGAAATGATAAATGTTCGTCAGAGGTAATATATATGTTTTCATTTGAGAATTGTATTAAAAATAATCTTAATGATAGATAATGGACTATGTATATTTCTTTACCCCATGATTTTAATGACCTACAATAGTGATGAGAAATGGTATTGTTCTAGTTGTGATGTTTTTTGTGGGGGATAGTGTGTGAAAAATGGGTTTTTAGGTTTATAAGAGATCCATATTTTGAGAAAACTATGAATATTATTTTATTTGTTATGAGATGTAATATTATGGTTATAGAAATAATCTAGCGTTATGACATGTATAGTACGATAAAAAAAGATTATATTGACAATAATTTTCCACCTGTGGTAGAGATAGAAAATACTTTCTTCGAAGAGAATAAAATAGAGGACAAATTACATGTGAAACTTTATAATTTTTTGTAAATCATGGAATGATACCCATGTCTAGATGTACAGAGTATCATTAATCTGAACATGGTGTTTTATTATCAACACCATCCATATATTTTTTCATAGGGTGGATATGAGGATATAGATTTATGGTTGGAGTCCATCCAGATGATTCTAGATCACATATTGATTCATGTTGATAAGATAGTCATGATGAAATCATATCTATTGTGGGGAAAGGAGAAGCGCTAGTGGGATATCCTGGTCCAGACACAATAGGATAATGGTGTTTTATGGGAGAACATCTATAGAATTTTTATAGAACAAATATATTCGATGACTATGAGATAAGATTAGGTTTTAGATTTTATGAGATCGACACAATCAACTATGTTAGTGATGGATTACATGGACCACTTCCGGAACATGAAATTCATTGACCCAACATTGGTAGGGGATGGGGCCTCGATGAAAAAATGTCTATATGATGGTATTATACATAATATTAAGTAAAATGTGAATATATTTTATTCAATAATGTTTATTGATGTGGTGGATCATCCCCTTATTTCAGAAGGGAACATGATATAGGTTTCAGGTGCTGAAAAGGGGTTCATGAGGGATAGATATGTCATGACCCTCCCTCGGGGTCCATGCCGTGACTACCCCAAGCCCGCCTTCCATAGGCCAGGGGCTGGCGACTAGCACCAAGGCGTAAATCCTGGTAAAAAGGGAAGGCATTGCCTATGTAAAGTAAACATGTACCACAGAGTAAGAAAGAGGAAAAGTAAACACTAAGTAAAAACAGAGTACAACTGAAAGTGCAGAAAAGTAAATGGCCAGTATACAAACCCAAACTGAAATTAAAGTACAACTCGAAAGGGAAAACATAAACAGTAAAGTAAAAGCCGCTACACCGAGCTGTCCACTGGAAATCCCAACTGAAGGGTGGGTACAGATAGCTCCACTGCTCCTCGGGTCCCGCCGTCCGCTCCAAGAACGTCCCGCCCAGTGGTCCACCTCCAGGTACCGTCATGCTCTTTGAGCCTCAACCACGATGAACGCTATCCTTAGTCTGCAACCAACACAACGTAGTGTGGGCATAGCCCATGCAGGGGTGAGTATAGGCTACTCAGTAGGGACCCCAAGACCCCCGAAGGTCTCCCAAAATCCACAAAGGATAAACCACAAAGGATAGATACAAACACGGAGTAACAACCGACACTTCTTAGTTATATGTCCATACATATACCTAAGTCATCAATTTCAATACGCTCCAACCTCCGAGCCCAAGTACAAATCAGTCCACACAGGAAAGTATACGTATTCCACACAGGAAATCAAAACGAAATCCACACTGGATAGCACAACACAATCCACACAGGAAAGCAACAGGATTCAGCTCACACAGATATACTTCTTCGAAAGACGATATAGATAATCACTGATCCATCTAAATCGTCGGACCCACAAAGGATCGATAGGTACTAACCCCCGCAAAGACCCACACAGGATTGGACCCACACAGGATCTGTAGGCGCTGATTCACACAGGACCGCTGAGCGCAGACCCACACAGTATCAGACCCACACATGATCAGTAGCACTGATCCACACAGGATCTCTGAGTGTTGTAGTCGTCATCATCGAATCCACTAAGGATCTCTGTACTGTCGTCATTGCAGTCACAGTAGCAGTCGCAGTAGCAGTCGCAGCCAGCTCTAGGGTTCCCGCACACAACAAGCTCATTCGGGAGGGTCCGCTCCACAAGCCGAGAGGCTGATACATCAACTGTCACAAATTCAAGAGTTGATGTATCCAAATGTTCCATATCGTCAACTGGAACTCAACGCAACAGACGGCGCGTCGATCGGACGCCCAGTCTGAGAGTTATTGGCTTTTTCTTCTCAGGGGCCCGGTTTGTTTTTAAGGCAAAACCAACCCGACCATACTCCACCTGCTTCCAAACCTCGAGAGGAGTATGACAAAAGATCCTTCTCACTTAGAGGAACTCAACAAAACTGACGGCACGTCGATCGGACATCCGTAGCTCAAGATATGAGTGTTTTCGCTCCAAGGGCCCGATTGGTTTCGTGTACGAACCAACCCGGCCGAACTCAATGTATTCTGAAACCTTGAGTGCAATATACCGAAGTGACCATCTCGATCCAAGGATCACATCGCCGCTGACAGCGCTTCGTTTGGAAGTCTGTAGCCCGAGTTATGGGCATTTGAATCCAAACCACTCGGTAACGGGGGTTTCGGGCCTAGGCCGTCCCGGCCCGAGACCCCCCGGTTAGCCCGAACCGGGTCGACCCACCACGGACAGGGTCGACCCGGCCCGGCCCGGCGTGGCGCGGACCGGCCCGGCGCGGCGCGGCGCAGCCCGTCCAGGCCTCGCGAACTGGCCGGGAACGCCGGTTCGGCGCAAGGCAGCGTGCTGGGCGCGCTGCCAGCTCGGCCGAAGGGCGAGCTGCTGGGAAACGGGGGGGCCGCCTGCTACCCTTTGTGAAACCGACCCCCTCATTATGGGGGGCCAATTAAGCAGCCCGTGGGAATTTAATTCCCCCGGTTTCCACCTTTTTCGGCCGGCCCGACTTGGCCGGCCGGCTTCTTCTCAACAGGATAGGCAAGGGCTGGTCCTCTTCCGTCTTCCATCACCGGCGGCCCGGCTGGCCGCCGGTCATCCCGTTCCGCCGCGGCCAGGAACCGGCCGCGGCCTTCGTCTTCCGGTGTGGTGCGACGGCACCGCGCCCCTCCGCCGCGGCCCCGCTCCGGCCGCGGTGCCTTCGGTTTCCGTCGACGTGGCGTGATGGCGTCGCATCCATGAAATTCTTTCCACGGCGCGGCACGACGACACCGCGCATTAATTGCTGTTTTTCCCGTGTGGTGCGACGGCACCACGCCATCTCGATCCATCCGCAAGAAACATTCAAGAACAAAGTAGGGGGGGTTCGACCGTGTTTGTGCGGTCCGTCCCCCCTCTCGATAAACGATAACACTTAATCATTTATCCTCAAAGTTCATCATGCAAGAACCAAGAATGGGAAATAATTAAACAAAAAAACAACAAACCCCTACCTCGGATTCAAGTGCGGAGCACGTCAACAAGCCGCGGAAGACAAGCGTCGCGAAGGTCAGGCGTCGCGGAAACCGAACGCGTTTCCATTGACGTCGAGGTGCGTCCGAAGTGGTACGTTGTTGGAGAAGCTTCGTAAGCTGGCGGAGATAATCCGAGGAGGAAACGACGTCTCCTTTCTTTGACTCGGGAAGAAGATCGAAGATGCAACATCGTCGATCTTCGGGAACACATCGGCTACGAAAAGGAGAAGCGGCGTTCTTCGTCAGAGCTTAAGTGTTCTTCGTCGTGGTTGAAGAGGAAGAAGAAGCTCCCAAATTCTCTCAAGGTGGAAAGAGAAATCTAACTAAAATAAAATAAGCTAATGCCTTATTTTATTAACACAAGTAAGCCATTTTGAATTTCAAAGGTTTGAAATTAAACAACTCAACTAATTTAATAATCTAAGTTGTCAAGATTAAATAAAGAGGAGTTATAGGGAGATTTAACAGGGGAGATGAAGTTTTAGGGATTGTGTGGGCCCAACCACACATAATCCTCTCAAGGGAGGTTAAGTGGATGTGGGTCCCACCCCTAACTCCCTTTGGGAGGTTATAACCAACTTGGTTAAAAATAAAATGTGTTTCCACATTTTATTTAATTTCTATTTACATTCCCAAAAACTAACTCCCAACCTGCATTAAACGAATCCTCGGAAAAGGTCTCCTTATGCGAATATCGGCGTTGCGAGTTCATCGGTGCCCTCAGAATTCGATTCCGGGAACTGGTTCAAAAGTTTGAAATTCCCGCTCGCTCGTTCACTGAACGTATCCGAGACAAACTTCGGAAATTGATTCCGGGCACTCCGGGCCTCGGAATCAGGTGCCGTCTGAAACCGCGCTCTTTTAAAATTCCAAAGAAAATTATGAAAAGATTTCCCTTGAATTTTACGAGTCTTTACATTACTCCCACATCAGGGATTTACATCCCCGTAAAGATACATCAAAACTAGGGAAACAAATGAGGGTACTGAGCACGCATCTGAGCCTCCCGCTCCCAAGTGCTCTCCTAGAGATTCCTGTGCTGCCATCTGATGCGCACTAGAGGAATCAACCGTCCACGTAAGACCCTCTCCTGTCGATCCTCGATCTCCACCGGGACCTCTGTAAAAGTCGCCCCATCGTCAACGTCAAGATCCCCATGGTCAATGATGTGCGTCGGGTCGTGCACGTATCTCCTCAGCTGAGACACGTGGAAGACGACGTGCACCCGGTGTAACTGAGGTGGTAGAGCCATGCGATAAGCCACCTCTCCAATCCTGCTGAGGACCCGGAAGGGTCCGATGACGTGCGGAGATAACTTGCCGCCTCGGCCAAATATCCGTATACCACGTTGAGGTGAGACCCGCAAGAAGACGTGGTCTCCATCCTCGGACTCTAGTGGCCTCCACCTCCTATCAGCGTATGACTTCTGCCGTCTCTGAGTTATCCTCATCCGCTCCTGGATGACCTGGACCTTCTCTGTCGTGGCCTGGACCATCTTCGGTCCCACAAGTGCTGACTCATCAGGGTCTGTCCAGCACAAAGGAGATATACAAGGTCGGTCATACAACGCCACGTACGGTGTCATCCCGATGGTGGAGTGGTATATGTTGTTGTACATAAACTCCACCAAGGGTAGGTGGTCCTCCCAGCTACGACCAAAGTCGAGGAAACATGCGCGGAGCATGTCCTAGAGAGTCTGAATGGTCCTCTCCGTCTGACCATCCGTCTGAGGATGAAAGGCGGTTCTCAGACGTAGCTACGTTCCGAACGCCTCCTGCAATCCCTTCCAAAGCCGGGAAGTAAAGTGAGAATATCAACCATAGACGATAGATTATGGCACACCATGAAGCCGTACAATCTCCTGAACATTAAGTCGTCCCAAGCTCTCCACTGAGCCCTGCTCTCTGATGGGTAAGAAGTGAGACGACTTGGTGAGTCGGTCGACAATCACCCAGATGGAGTCGTGACCTATGGAAGTGCGTGGAAGTCCAGTAACGATGTCCATAGATATCCCATCCCACTTCCACTTCAGGACCTCCAAGGGCTGTACCAAGCCTGATGGTACCTGGTGCTCTACCTTCACCTGCTGGGAAGTGAGGCATCGAGAGAAGAACTCTGCCACAGCCTTCTTCATGCCCGGCCACCAGTGCTGTCGTCTGAGATCTTGGAACATCTTCTCCACTCCAGGATGTACCGCCAAAGGAGAAGTGTGAAACTCTCTCAGCACCTCCTCTCTCAAAGCGACTAGTACCATGGTACATCCTCTGAAAAGGATGTCGTGCTCTGCTCCAAGGGAGAAACCATCAGGTGCCTGTCCCGAGGATATCTGTGCACGCCGTGTCTCATAGTCAGCGTCATCTTGTTGTGCCTCTCTGACCCGCTGCAGTAGTGGAGGGGTGACTGTGAGAGACTGAAGGAAGGCTGCTCCATCTCTATCCACGAAAGATATCTGCAAAGAGGATAGCTTCTCCATCGCCTCCTCAAGTAGCTGAATGCCCGTCCTCCTGCTGAGGGCATCAGCTACCACGTTCCCCTTCCCAGGAGTATAGACTATCTCAAAGTCAAAGTCCTGGAGGAACTCGAGCCATCTCCGCTGTCTCAGGTTCAGGTCCTTCTACGAGAAGATATACCTGAGACTCTGATGATCAGAAAAGATTGTAAAGTGCTCGCCCATCAGGTAGTGTCGCCATGTCTTTAGAGCGAAGACCACTGCTGCTAACTCCAGGTCATGGGTAGCGTAGTTATGCTAATGCGGCCTCAACTGTCATTATCCATAGGCGATCACTTCTCGCTCCTGCATCATAACACATATGAGTCTGGTCCATGATGCATCGCAGTAGACTACGTACCCTACTCCCTCCTCAGGCAACCTCAAGATAGGTGCACTGGTCAATCTCTATCTCACCTCCTGGAAGCTCTGCTGACATCTGTCTGACCATACGAAGTGTTTCCCCTTCTTCGTCAAAGCTGAGAGTTGTGCCGCAACTCTAGAGAATTCTGGCACGAATCTCCGGTAGTATCCAGCAAGTCCCAAGAAACTCCGAACCTCTGTCACACCCCTGGGTGGCTCCCAAGCTAACACTTCCTCGATCTTCGCAGGATCCACTTCAACTCCCGCCTCAGAGATGACGTGTCCCAAGAAGTGGACCTCACGTATCCAGAACTGGCACTTCGAGAGCTTACCATAAAGCTGGTGCACTCGGAGTGGGTCTAGTACAACCCATAAGTGGTAGGCATGCTCCTCCTCAGTCGTCGAGTAAATCAGAATGTCGTCGATGAAGACCACGACAAAATGATCGAGGTATGGCTGAAAGATCCTATTCATGAGGGCCATAAACACTACTAGAGCATTGGTTACGCCGAAGGGAATAACCAAAACTCATAGTGGCCATACCGATATCTGAAGGCCATCTTCTGCACGTCCTCATCTCTAACTCTGAGCTAATGATAGACTTACCTGAGGTCTATCTTCGAGAACCACCGTGATCCCTTGAGCTGATCAAAGAGGTCATCAATCCTCGGTAGGAGATACTTGTTCCTCACTATCACCTGGTTCAGGCGATAGTAGTCATCACAAAGTCGCAAGATCCCGTCCGCCTTCTTGGCGAACAATATCGGGGAAGCCCAGGGTGAAACACTGGGTCAGATGAACCCCTTTCCCTGCAAGTCCTCCAACTGTACCCGTATCTCACGAAGCATAGAGGGGGTCATCCGATATGCTGGAGTCGATATCGGGGCTATCCCGGGGTACAGGTCAATATAAAAGTCTACCTCTCTACGAGGAGGTAGTTCTGGAACGTCGTCGGGAAAAACGTCCGCAAACTGATCCACTATAATACCCGAGACTTTTATGTTATATAAATCATCAAAGGAATCTTTTTCTACACAAAACTTGTTTGGCTTGCTTTACACGCAATCGTGACCTTCTTTGATAGCTTGCGTCGTACGCAATACCGAGTTTCACTAAACAACAATATGCTATTAAAACTAGCCGTTATGAATAGTAATAACCACTTTTTGAAATTTTATAAATTTTATTTTTCAAAATGGACTTCATTTTTGGACTCAGAATATCGAATTTAGCCTAGGATGAAATTTTGGTATTTTTCTGAAAACTTTCAATTTTTGATGAATAGTGAAACCACTAAGTGGTAGGTTAAAAACTGAATTTTGCATAAAACTTAATTTTACCGCTTCTGTGAATGGAATTTCGAAAATCCGACAGACACGGTTGATATCAGTAAGTAAAATGTGGTTCAATGAGATAAAAATAATTTTTTGATGAATAGTAACTTTTTACTTTTTTTACCGCGGATAATAGTAAATAGGGTAACTAAGGGTAAATATGATATTAATATTACCCTAACACATGTCCTAATTCTATTTGACAAGTGTAATTCGACCAAAAACAAACTTAGGAATAAAATAAGACCATTTAGGCCCACTTGGATTAGATTAGGACATTTATTATTAATTTATTTAAAGAAGGGTTAAAATAGTTAAAATCAATGTTTAATAAGTAAATCATTTTTAATATGGGGTTATACATAAGATAAATTCGATTGTGAATATTCATTAGAAAGCTAAAAAGATTTCATACATGATGGTATTTTATTTGTAATTTTTAGACATCAAATAATTTAATTTATTAATGACACAAAGATGATGCAGTAATTATCTTATTAATGAAATATTGACAAAATTGATAATATAAATACCAAAATAAATGTAATTTAAGACTTTTTATGAATTCCACTAATTTTTTAGGTTACTATGATATATTAATGTTGATTTAATCAACTTGGTTCGAACATATAATTCTGTTATGACTTTCACAAAAATCATATATCAAATAGTTTCAAAATTGACACAAAATAGTTTTTAAATCAAATATTATATTATTAATTATTATTTTATTCCTAAAAATCTAAGGTTCGGCCAAATGACTTAGATAAGGATATATATATTAATAATAAACAATTTGGGGTTCGTTTGGCATGTTATAGTAAGTGTATTAACCATATAGTGAAAGAAAACAAAAAGACACGGTAAAAGATAAATTAATTAACTTAGAGTTAAATCTAATTGATAAGGTTAAAATAATACCCTAAACTTGTTTAAATCCTATTCGTTGATAGGATTTCGACCCATACCCACTTTATCTTCGAAATAAGACCCTTTGGAACCATTATAAACCGATTTTGACTTTAATATAAAATAATATTTTGAGATATTCCTAAGGTGCCCCTCTCCTCCCTTATAAAAGGGAACCTCCTCCCCCTCCTCCTCACACCAATTTGAGCACTCAAGCTCGGCCAACCCCTGCCATTTTCTCCTCTCCACTTCCCTAGAATAATCCTAGATGTCCTGGTCTTCTCCAAAGACCAATCTTAGTTCCTTAAGTGGAGGATTCAAAGAGGCGTTCCAAAGAAGAGGTAATATCCATTACTGATCTTTTCAATTTCTTTCTTCTTCAACTTCTTCTTCTTTAGTTGTTTCATGATAAAGTAATAACATCAGTATTACTTACATACTGATATGTTCTTATAAATATGAAACAACCCTAATTCACCTTCTATCCATCCTACGGAAAAATGAAATCACCGCGCGTGCGTACGTACGGAATACCGTCTCCACGCCGTGGTGTAATCTATTTTTCCACCATCACCTTACAAGGATGGGTATAATGGTGTAATGAGTAACTATATATGATTATTCTGAAGTAATATTGATACTGAAATAATATATATATATACTCCAATACAATTCCACGATCATAGGAACGATATCATCACTCGTGCGTACGTATGGAATACCGTCTCCACGATGTGATGCGACTCGTTCTACATGATCTTCATTTCATAATGATTATATAAATGAATTGAATGAATGAATATGGTATATACTACACTAATACCATTCTGGAAATGAATTATCTATAACCTAAATATAAGAATGAGAATTTATTCAACAAAACACGCATAAGAACAAAAAGTTATAAAGACCCGAGTAACAAGTAACAATGAAATATTACTAACAAGAAGCTAATAATATGACCATATATGATATAATATCAATATGTATGATTCTGGAATAAGTAAATAACATTATTTAAACCATTATACAGGAGCTTCGGACACAAACAAAGCAAATCGGACCTAAGGTAAGGGAAATATCACAATCACATTTTTATCCGAGATTGTTTATTCATAAGTATTTACTGGGGTTTATTTTATCATCCACATCCATGTTTACTCAATATGTAATATTATTTCCATCCACCTAAAATTGGTTAAATCCATTTTTACCCTTCGGTGAGTTTTTAGTAATACGTATGAAAGGAATCTTTTGTCGTTTTTCGTACGAGGTACTTTTTGACTTTTCCAACAAAAGTACGAAGAATGTTTTTTTTAACTTATACGGCACAAACGGATTTCTACTGTTTTATAAAGCCTTATTTTCATGAAGCTTCCTCTAAAAGATTTCATGACTATTTTCAATAAAATCTCTTTCTTTTAAAATTTCATGATGTTTTGTGAAAAGAAATTGATTTTGAAGAAGAAAGGATATTTTCCTCAAGAATTCAATTCAAGTGTTTTATCAAAATTATTTTCCATCTAAGATAATAAAGGGTTCTGTTTCTATCCATATTTTTACATTGATTTGACTATGTTGTGATGGAATTATGTTTATTAATTCCTTTATCTTATATGAATTGATTTATGATGTCATGATGTTTCAAGAATCCCATTTTTGTTACATGTGTTATGCGATGATGTATGTTTTATGATTATGTGGCACACATAAGAAAGGATTCATTATAAGATGGGTGGGACCTATATCTCCCTCCAATGCATTGGGTAAAGATTTTATATCTCATGAGATAGACATGGCTGGAATGGAAGGTTATTTCGGTTCAGTGATACAGGACTGAAACGAGGAGTGAACTCGGTTCAGAAAGGGACTTTGTCCACTAAGATAGTCTTGGCAATGAGTCATGACTAACAAGAAATGATTTTCTATGATTATGTGTGCATGCCACAAAGTTTCAAGTTTTATGTTATTATTATGGGGATCCCATTTTCACTTCTATGATTTATTCCATGTTAAGATATTATGATCTCTTTTGCAGGTTTTGATCTTCATAAAGATATGATATGATTTTATTTCCTTTATTTGCCCTTGCTGAGCATTTGAGCTCACCCTTTTATGTTTTCTTTTCCCCAGGTCAGGAAGATGGATATTAAGTAGAATATGCTAAAAGGGACCCTAGATATGATGAAATAAATGGGAGACACTGTAGAAGATTTATGAACCAGTTGTTTATGTTTCCGAGTTTCTAAAGACACTATACCTATACGGTCCTTTGTGGTTTTGTCATATGTTGTAATAAGTGTGCTTCAATTTCGAAGTATTAACAATGTATGTAAAGTATGGGTCGTTATATTTGGTATCAGAGGAAAGGTATAGTCAACCTTTGGAAACTAGGATGTGAAAGCCTTAGTAAGAACCATAAGGATAAGTCTAAGCATAGAACACAATCTTAGTGTTTTAGAAATGGCATTGAATAACCTAGGATAAGACCTTAAGCATGAAAATTTTATTCTTGAATTATGTGGTTTCCAATTATAATTAGTGTTGCTCACACTATTCTTCTTGGTTTTAGTCAATGGATGGAACCCGAAGGAACCGTGTTAATGCGGAATGCGATGGGCAATGCAATGATTGTCCCCCTGAGCAACCAAACGATATGGGAGCTGGAATGCAAAATCTTGTAGCCATGCTCACACAACTTTCTCAAGCTATGAATCATGCAGGATTTCCAAACGAGCAAAGGAGGGAGCAACATTCTGTTGAATCCTTCATGAGGCAGCGTCCACCTTCTTTCAGCGGGTCTACTGATCCATTAGTTGCTGAACAATGGATTAGTACTACTGAAAAGATATTTTCAGTTCTTCAATGTTCTGAACATGATAAAGTCATCCTAGCAGTGTATCGTTTGGAAGGAGATGCTGATCAATGGTGGAATCTTGTTAAGAATACGAGGCAAAGGGATGAAATTGAGTCTATGGAATGGGACGAGTTCAAGAAGTTATTTTTCAATAAGTAATTCCCTCGTATTCTCCGAACAGAGATGGAGAAAGAGTTTCTTGAACTGAAGCAAAGGGATGATGAATCTGTTGGTACCTATGAAGCAAATTTTACAAGACTTGCAAGGTACGCTTCTGGTATTATTATCCAACCTGAGAGTAAGATCGATCGATTCTTTAGTGGCTTAAAACCAAGTCTTCGAAGGGCGTTAGCCATAAGGGACTTCAATAGCTACGAGGAAATCGTTCGATGTGCTCTCAAAGTCGAGATGGAGATTGGAGTAACCCATCAGTCACATGGGTTTGATAAGAAGAGGAATATGGAATTCAAAGAAAAATCTAAAGAGCACACTGAAAAGAAGATGAACTTTCCCTTATGCTCAAAGTGTGGAAAGAAACATGGAGGGAGTTGTCTTAAAGGGACAAGTAAATGTTTTAAATGTGGAAAGGAAGGTCATCAGGCATTTGAATGCCGCGATAATGGGAAGAAGATGTCTAATGATGCAAACAAAGGAAGGGATACACAGAATGAACCTACTACACTTCACTGTTTCAAGTGTAAGGAGATGGGGCATTATGCCAATCAATGCCCAAATCCAAGGGTTTATGATGATGGTCGACGTCAACAAACTCTTAAGGCTAAAGACAAAGGAATGTCACATGCAATTTCTATCAGCGATGTGGAGTACGATAACGATGTGGTGAAAGGTACACTTACCATCCACTCTAAAGTAGCAAATGTTTTATTTGATTCTGGATCCACCCACTCTTTTATTTCTGAAGACTTTTCTAAGGGTATCACCGTATTACCTCAACAATTAGATGTTGAGTTAGCTGTGACAACACCTAATGGCACATCAATCGCATCAAAAGTTTATAATTCTTCTCCGATCGAAGTTTGTGGGAAAGTGCTTCCTGCAAATCTTGTGATCCTTCCTTTAGTGGAATTTGATGTGATTCTTGGCATGGATTGGCTTTCTCTACATGGAGCTCATATCGATTGCCAAAGAAGGGAAGTCACATTTCATATTCCAGATCAATCTACGATCGTCTATCAATGCAAGGATGAACATAACCTTCCAGTGGAAATTTCTTCCATCTTATGGGTATTGATTCCACTAAATGAAGGTTATTTATCTCAAATGGTTGGTGAGAAACTCACGATTAAGAATATGCCCATTGTACGGGAGTTTGATGATGTCTTTCCGGAGGAATTACCGGGTCTTCCACCAAATCGTGAAGTTGAGTTTTCAATAGAACTCGTACCGGGCGCTTTGCCAATTTCAAAGACACCTTATAGAATGGCCCCAATTGAGTTGCAGGAATTGAAGAAGCAACTCCAAGAGAATCTTGATAAGGTATTCAAACGCCCTAGTGCGTCACCTTGGGGAGCACCTGTTCTATTTGTTAAGAAGAAAGATGGATCAATGAGACTCTGCATTGATTATCGGGAACATAACAAGATCACTATCAAGAACAAATACCCTCTCCCACACATTGATGACTTATTTGACCAACTACGCGGAGCTCAATACTTTTCCAAGATTGATCTTCGTTCAGGGTATCATCAATTAAGGTTCAAAAGGGAGGATATACCAAAGACGGCTTTCCGTACAAGGTATGGACACTATGAATTTATAGTGATGCCATTTGGTCTTACAAATGCCCCTGTTATCTTCATGGATCTAATGAATAGAGTCTTTAGAGACTATCTTGATCAATTTGTGGTAGTCTTTATTGACGATATTCTTGTCTATTCAAAGAGCAAGGAAGATCATGAAGATCACTTGAGAATTATATTGAAGACCCTGAGAAAGGAGAAGCTTTATGCCAAATTTACCAAGTGTGAATTTTGGCTTCAAAAAGTTGCATTTTTGGGTCATATAATCTCAAAAGAGGGGATATCTGTGGATCCAGCAAAAACAGAGGTTATCGAAAGATGGTCAAGACCAACAACAGTAACTGAGATCCGAAGTTTTCTTGGTTTGGATGGATATTATCGACGTTTTGTAAAAGATTTTTCACGATTATCTAATCCAATCACCAAGTTGACTCGGAAGGAAGTTAAGTTTGTCTGGACAGAGGAATGTGAAGAGAATTTCAAGGAGTTGAAAAAAAGGTTATCCAGTGCACCTATGCTCACACTGCCTTGTAGTGGAGAAAGGTTTGTGATCTACAGTGATGCATCCAAGAAGGGATTGGGGTGTGTTCTTATGCAAAATGATATGGTGATAGCTTATGCCTCACGACAGTTGAAAATCCATGAGAAAAATTACCCAACACATGATTTGGAGATGGCTGCGGTAATATTTGCATTAAAGATTTGGAGGCATTACCTTTATGGTGAAAGGTGTGATATTTATACTGATCATAAAAGTTTAAAGTATATTTTCACACAAAAGGAGTTGAATATGCGTCAAAGAAGATGGTTGGAGCTGATTAAGGATTATGACTGCTCAATCCATTACCACCCTAGGAAAGCAAACAAGGTGGCAGATGCATTAAGTCGACAAGACCATGCTAGTTTATCCATGATGAGGATCACAAAAGATCCAATATTTATGGATTTACAAAGGATGGATCTTGGAATTATAATGGAAGGGGAAAAATCTTATCTTTCTCAAATGAATGTTCAACCATCTATACATGGGATGATTAAAGAGGCACAAAAAGAAGATGTCGAGTTACAAAAGAAGGTGAGAAATGTTCCTGAATTCAACCTTGATTGTGATGGGATAATAAAGTTCAGGAATCGGGTTTGTGTTCCTCCCATCCCCGAATTAAAGAAGGAGCTGCTGGATGAGGCTCATAGTTCTTCATTCTCTATTCATCCTGGAAGCACGAAGATGTATAAGGACCTGAAAGAGTACTTCTGGTGGGATGGCATGAAAAGAGATGTTGCTGAATATGTCTCTCGATGCTTGGTTTGTCAACAAGTTAAAGCTGAGAGACAGAAGTCTAAGGGGATGTTACAACCATTACCCATACCCGAATGGAAATGGGAAAACATCACTATGGACTTTGTCACAGGACTTCCTAAAACATCCAAAGGCAATAATGCTATCTGGTTCATAGTTGATCGTCTTACAAAGTCTGCACACTTCATTGCTATTAGAGAGGATTTCTCTCTACATCAGCTTGCCAGGATATATGTAAAGGAAGTGGTAAGATTGCATGGAGTACCACTTTCTATTATATCTGATCGGGATCCGAGATTTACCTCGACGTTCTGGCGAAGTCTTCAGCATACTCTGGATACAGAGTTGAGTTTCAGCACTGCTTATCATACCCAGACAGACGGTCAGTCTGAGAGAACAATTCAAACCCTAGAAGATATGTTGAGAGCTTGCACTATGGATTTCAAAGGAGGTTGGGATCAACACCTACCTTTGGTGGAATTTTTTTATAATAATAGCTTTCACTCCAGTATTCAGATGGCTCCTTATGAAGCTCTCTATGGAAAGAAATGCAGGACTCCAACATGCTGGGATGAAGTTGGGGAAAGAAAGCTATTAGGACCTGATCTCGTTGATGAAATGGCAGAAAAGGTCAGATCTATTCAACAACACATAAGAGCAGCTCAGAGTCGACAGAAGAGTTATGCCGACAACCGAAGAAAAGACCTAGAGTTTGAAGTGGGTGATAAAGTGTTCTTACGAATATCTCCCTGGAAGAGGGTTATGAGATTTGGAAAGAAGGGGAAGTTGAGCCCTAGATATATCGGTCCTTTCGAAATACTGGATCGTGTTGGGAGGGTAGCTTACCGATTGGCGCTTCCACCGAATCTCTCTCAAGTTCACGATGTGTTCCATGTATCTCTCCTGAGAAAGTACATACCAGATCCTTCACATGTACTCAGCTCAGAAGTTGGACCGCTGGAGCAAGATCTTTCTTATGAAGAACAACCGATAGAGATTCTGGATCGTAGCGAAAAAGTCCTACGAAACAAGACCACTCGCTTGGTGAAAGTTTTATGGAGAAACCACCAACTTGAAGAAGCTACATGGGAGCTTGAGGATATGATGAGGGAGAAATATCCTCATCTATTTGTTGCAAAGTGACGAATTTCGAGGGCGAAATTCTTTTTAAGGGGGGTAGAATGTAACACCCGAGACTTTTATGTTATATAAATCATCAAAGGAATATTTTTCTACACAAAACTTGCTTGGCTTGCTTTACACGCAATCGCTACCTTCCTCGATAGCTTGCGTCGTACGCAATACCGAGTTTCACTAAACAACAAAATGCTATTAAAACTAGCCGTTATGAATAGTAATAACCACTTTTTGAAATTTTATAAATTTTATTTTTCAAAATGGACTTCATTTTTGGACTCAGAATATCGAATTTAGCCTAGGGTGAAATTTTGGTATTTTTCTGAAAACTTTCAATTTTTGATGAATAGTGAAACCACTAAGTGGTAGGTTAAAAACTGAATTTTGCATAAAACTTAATTTTACCGCTTCTGTGAATGGAATTTCGAAAATCCGACAGACACGGTTGATATCAGTATGTAAAATGTGGTTCAATGAGATAAAAATAATTTTTTGGTGAATAGTAACTTTTTACTTTTTTTACCGCGGTTAATAGTAAATAGGGTAACTAAGGGTAAATATGATATTAATATTACCCTAACACATGTCCTAATTCTATTGGAAAAGTGTAATTCGACCAAAAACAAACATAGGAATAAAATAAGACCATTTAGGCCCACTTGGATTAGATTAGGACATTTATTATTAATTTATTTAAAGAAGGGTTAAAATAGTTAAAATCAAAGTTTAATAAGTAAATCATTTTTAATATGGGGTTATACATAAGATAAATTCGATTGTAAATATTCATTAGAAATCTAAAACGATTTCCTACAATATGGTATTTTATTTGTAATTTTTAGACATTAAATAATTTAATTTATTTATGACACAAAGATGATGCAGTAATTATCTTATTATTGAAATATTGACAAAATTGATAATATAAATACCAAAATAAATGTAATTTAAGACATTTTATGAATTCCACTAATTTTCTAGGTTACTATGATATATTAATGTTGATTTAATCATCTTGGTTCGAACATATAATTCTGTTATGACTTTCACAAAAATCATATATCAAATAGTGTCAAAATTGACACAAAATAGTTTTTAAATCAAATATTATATTATTAATTGTTATTTTTTTCCTAAAAATATAAGGTTCGGCCAAATGACTTAGATAAGGATATATATATATTAATAATAAACAATTTGGGGTTCGTTTGGCATGTTATAGTAAGTGTATTAACCATATAGTGAAAGAAAACAAAAAGACACGGTAAAAGTTAAATTAATTAACTTAGAGTTAAATCTAATTGATAAGGTTAAAATAATACCCTAAACTTGTTTAAATCCTATTGGTTGATAGGAGTTCGACCCATCCCCACTTTATCTTCGAAAAAAGACCCTTTGGAACCATTATAAACCGATTTTGACTTTAATATAAAATAATATTTTGAGATATTCCTAAGGTGCCCCTCTCCTCCCTTATAAAAGGGAACCTCCTCCCCCTCCTCCTCACACCAATTTGAGCACTCAAGCTCGGCCAAACCCTGCCATTTTCTCCTCTCCACTTCCCTAGAATAATCCTAGAGGTCCTGGTCTTCTGTAAAGACCAATCTTAGTTCCTTAAGTGGAGGATTCAAAGAGGCGTTCCAAAGAAGAGGTAATATCCGTTACCGATCTTTTCAATTTCTTTCTTCTTCAACTTCTTCTTCTTTAGTTGTTTCATGATAAAGTAATAACATAAGTATTACTTACATACTGATATGTTATTATAAATATGAAACAACCCTAATTCACCTTCTATCCATCCTACGGAAAAATGAAATCACCGCGCGTGCGTACGTACGGAATACCGTCTCCACGCCGTGGTGTAATCTATTTTTCCACCATCACCTTACAAGGATGGGTATAATGGTGTAATGAGTAACTATATATGATTATTATGAAGTAATATTGATACTGAAATAATATATATATATACTCCAATACAATTCCACGACCATAGGAACGATATCATCACTCGTGCGTACGTACGGAATACCGTCTCCACGATGTGATGCGACTCGTTCTACATGATCTTCATTTCATAATGATTATATAAATGAATTGAATGAATGAATATGGTATATACTACACTAATACCATTCTGGAAATGAATTATCTATAACCTAAAGATAAGAATAAGAATTTATTCAACAAAACACGCATAAGAACAAAAAGTTATAAAGACCCGAGTAACAAGTAACAATGAAATATTACTAACAAGAAGCTAATAATATGACCATATATGATATCATATCAATATGTATGATTCTGGAATAAGTTAATAACATTATTTAAACCATTATACAGGTGCTTCGGACACGAACAAAGCAAATCGGACCTAAGGTAAGGGAAATATCACAATCTCATTTTTATCCGAGATTGTTTATTCGTAAGTATTTACTGGGGTGTATTTTATCATCCACATCCATGTTTACTCAATATGTAATATTATTTCCATCCACCTAAAATTGTTTAAATCCATTTTTACCCTTCGGTGAGTTTTTAGTAATACGTATGAAAGGAATCTTTTGTCGTTTTTCGTACGAGGTACTTTTTGACTTTTCCGACAAAAGTACGAAGAATGTTTTTTTAACTTATACGGCACGAACGGATTTCTACTGTTTTATAAAGCCTTATTTTCATGAAACTTCCTCTAAAAGATTTCAAGACTATTTTCAATAAAATCTCTTTCTTTTAAAATTGCATGATGTTTTGTGAAAAGAAATTGATTTTGAAGAAGAAAGGATATTTTCCTCAAGAATTCAATTCAAGTGTTTTATCAAAATTATTTTCCATATAAGATAATAAAGGGTTCTATTTCTATCCATATTTTTACATTGATTTGACTATGTTGTGATGGAATTATGTTTATGAATTCCTTTATCTTATATGAATTGATTTATGATGTCATGATGTTTCAAGAATCCCATTTTTGTTACATGTGTTATGCGATGATGTATGTTTTATGATTATGTGGAACACATAAGAAAGGATTCATTATAAGATGGGTGGGACCTATATCTCCCTCCAATTCATTGGGTAAAGATTTTATATCTCATGAGATAGACATGGCTGGAACAGAAGGTTATTTCGGTTCAGTGATATAGGACTGAAACGAGGAGTGAACTCGGTTCAGAAAGGGACTTTGTCCACTAAGATAGTCTTGGCAATTAGTCATGACTAACAAGAAATGATTTTCTATGATTATGTGTGCATGCCACAAAGTTTCAAGTTTTATGTTATGATTATGGGGATCTCATTTTCACTTCTATGATTTATTCCATGTTATGATATTGTGATCTCTTTTGCAGGTTTTGATCTTCATAAAGATATGATATGATTTTATTTCCTTTATTTGCCCTTGCTGAGCATTTGAGCTCACCCTTTTATGTTTTCTTTTCCCCAGGTCAGGAAGATGGATATTAAGTAGAATATGCTAAAAGGGACCCTAGATATGATGAAATAAATGGGAGACACTGTAGAAGATTTATGAACCAGTTGTTTATGTTTCCCAGTTTCTAAAGACACTATACCTATACGGTCCTTTGTGGTTTTGTCATATGTTGTAATAAGTGTGCTTCAATTTCGAAGTATTAACAATGTATGTAAAGTATGGGTCGTTATATCCACCACTGCAGGAAAAATAGGACTCCGCACGTCAACTGCTCCTAGGATGAGGCTAGCCAACTGCTGAGTGATGGGTTGTCCTCTCCTCTATGGAAATCCATCTTGTGCTGCAAAGGCTCCCTTCTCTCCGGTGAAGGTGAACCTGCTCCCGTCAGTGCGTACACATCGCACCTTGAGCCTAAAATAGTCAATCTGGCCATAGACCATAGATAACCAATCCATGCCCCAGATGACGTCGTAAGTCCTCGACGCTGCTACAAGAAGATCCCAGCCGAAGCTCTCGCCTCCTAGAGTAAGCTCACACTGCCGGCACCAGTGCGTAATCGTCGTGTCTTCTCCCGTAGGAGTCTCTAGCCATAAGGATCGAGCCAACGGCTCTGTCGGAATCTCCGAGCTCCGAACAAGGACAGCGACTATGAACGAGTGACTCGCTCATGTGTCTATAAGTACTGCAGCAAGGGTGGAATAGATATAGATAGTACCTCGAATCATCTCGGGTGCGCTGTGGTCGTAGGCCTCTGCTGCATGGAGATGTGCCTGTCTCTGCCCGCCAGCTCCCTGTGGTCGGGGTGGACCTCCTGGTGGTGGTGGTGGTAGAGTCTCAAAGCATTGCCCACCACCTGCTGCTCGGCCAGCTCCTCTGCCTCGTCCGCCTCCTCCCTGCTGACCGCCACAGTCGACCCTCTGCCTCTGCCTCAGTGGTCCCTCAACCGACTGCTGCTCCTCGACACGACGGGTCGGGCAGTCACGATCCATGTGGTCCTGCCCGCCGCATGAGTAGCACTGCCTGCCTCTCAAAAGACTAGCTCCGCGCTGTGTTCCCCGCACTCCTGAGCCAGTGTCCTGAGGTCGTCTGCCTGAAGGTTTGGTCTGCCTGGACCCCTGAGTCATCCGTCTACTACCTACAGTAGAAGGCTCTGCAACGTGCCGCCCTGCGGTGGGTCTCGGTGCTGGTGTAGACTCAACAAGGAATCTATCGATCAAAAGGGCCCGCTCCAGTACTCCCGTCTAAGTCGGAATGCTGAGGGAGATCAGTGATGCCCTGATCTCGTGTCTCAAACCCTGATCAAAGGTCTGGGCCCGAAAAAATGGGTCTCATACCATGTCAGTCGAGTAGCACGTGAGATCAGTAAATCACGCCGAGTACTGAGTGACCGTCATGTTGCCCTGCCGCAACTGAAGAAGCTCCTGGATACGCACCGCACGATGGGTGGCTGGGACGAACTCCGAGCGGAAGAGGCTCTCAATGTCCGTCCATAGTAGAGATGCCTTATCATTCACCTGGAGCATCAAGCTCCACCATCGTCCTACTTCTACGTGCAGTAGGCTCGCAGCGAGGATCACCATGAGGTCTGCAGGTGTCCTCACTAGCCTAAAAACTCGAACCACTGCCTCCAGCCAGTCCTCTGCTGCCTGGGGGTCCGTCTCCCCACGGAACCTAGGAGGTCGCAGGCACTGGAACATGTGCAGAGCACCAAGGCGATGTACATCGTCAGCGGCTGGTGCTGGAAGCATCGGTGGCTCGACGAATAGTGCTACCGCCGGTTCCACTGCTGACAAAGGGCCCTGCACCGAGGCCTCGTCGCTCGGTGGGCTGTCGTCACGCTCGACTCTCGGAACCCTAGATCGCTGCTGTCGTGGGGCCATCCTGAAAAGGAAACTGGTGCGCCACGGTCAGAACAGTATACCTGGTGAGCTGATACAAAGTAATCACAAAAAAAACTTGAAACACACATGCAATCAATGTTTTTGTGCATTAAGTCGGAAATCAAAAGTCAGGGTCCTGGTGTACGGATACGTTGGCCGCCGCACCAACACTGGACTCCCTGGACTGATAACCACACTCAATACGCTAAACATTATTGCTTCACATAGAAAAGATTAGAGCTCGTGGTAGAACCGAACTCCTCTGATACCAATTTGTCACGACCCGCCCTCGGGGTCCGTGTCGTGACTACCCCAAGCCCGCCTTCCATAGGCCAAGGGCTGACAACTAGCACCAAGGCGTAAATCCCGGTAAAAAGGGAAGGCATTGCCTTTATAAAGTAAACAAGTACCACAAAGTAAGAAAGTGGAAAAGTAAACACTATGTAAAAACAGAGTACAACTGAAATTGCGGAAAAGTAAATGGGCCAGTATACAAACCCAAACTGAAGGTAAAGTACAACTCGAAAGGGAAAACAGCAACTGTAAAGTAAATGCCTCTACACCGAGCTGTCCACTGGAAATCCCACCTGAAGGGTGGGTACAGATAGCTCTACTGCTCCTCGGGTCCCACAGTCCGCTCCGAGCACGTCCCGCCCAGTGGTCCACCTCCAGGTACCGTCCTGCTCTGCGAGCCTCAACCACGATCAACGATGTTCGTCGTCTGCAACCAACACAACGTAGTGCGGGAATAGCCCGTGCAGGGGTGAGTATAAGCTACTCGTTAGGGACCTCGAGACCCCCGAAGGTCTCCCAAAATCCACAAAGGATAAACCACAAATGAGAGATACAAACACGAAGTAACAACCGACACTGCATAGGTATATGACCATACATATACCTAAGTCATCAATTTCAATACGCTCCAACCTCCGAGCCCAAGTACAACTCAGTCCACACATGAAAGTATACGTATTCCACACAAGAAATCAAAACGAAATCCACATAGGATAGAACAACACAATCCACACAGGAAAGCAACATGATTTAGCTCACACAAGTATACTTCTTCGAAAGAAGATAGAGATTATCACTAATCCATCTAAGTCGTCGGACCCACAAAGGATGGATAGGTACTAACCCCCGTAAAGACCCACACAGGATCGGACCCACACATGATCTGTAGGCGCTGGTTCACACAGGACCGCTGAGCGCAGACCCACACAGGATCAGACCCACACAGGATCGGTAGCACTGATCCACACAGGATCGATGAGTGTTGTTGTTGTCGTCATCGAATCCACTATGTATCTTTGTACTATCGTCGTCACAGTCACAGTAGTAGTCACAGTAGCAGTCGCAGCCATCTCTAGGGTTCCCGCACATAGAAAACTCGTTCGGGAGGGTCTGCTCCATTAGCCGAGAGGCTGATACATCAACTGTCACAAAGTCCAGAGTTTATGTATCCAAATGTTCCATATCGTCAACAGGAACTTAACGCAACAGACAGCACGTCGATCGGACGCCCGGTCCGAGAGTTATTGGCTTTTTCGTCCGAGGGGCCCGGTTGGTTTTTAAGGAAAAACCAACCCAACCATACTCCACCTGCGTCCAAACCTCGGGAGGAGTATGCCAAAAGATCCGTCTCATTATGAGGAACTCAACTAAACTGACGGCACATTGATCGGACGTCCGTAGCTCAAGATATGAGCGTTCCGCTCCGAGGGCCCGGTTGGTTTCGTGTACGAACCAACCCGGCCAAACTCAAATTATTCCAAAACCATGAGTGCGATATACCGTAATGACCGTCTCGATCCATGGATCACATCGCCACTGACAGCGCGTCATTTGAAAGTCCATAGCCCGAGTTATGGGCATTTGAATCCAAACCGCTCGGTAACGGGGGTTTCGGGCCCGGGTCGTCCCAGCCCGAGACCCCCCTGTTGGTCCGAACCCGGTCGACCCACCCCGGTCAGGGTCGACCCGGCCCGGCATGGTGCGGCCTGGCCCGGCGCGGCCCGGCCCGGCACAGCCCGGCCCGTCGCGGCCCGGCCTGGCCTCGCGAACCGGTCGGGCGCGCCGGTTCGGTGCAAGGCTGCGCGCTGCCAGCTCAGCCGAAGGCCGTGCTGCTAGGAAACAGGGGGGCCGCCTGCCCCCCTTTGTGAAACCGACCCCCCTCATTATGGGGGGCCAATTAAGAAGCCCGAGGGAATTTAATTCCCCCGGTTTCCACCTTTTCCGGCCGGCCCGACTTGGCCGGCCGGCTTCTTCTCAATAGGACCGGCAAGGGCCGGTCCTCTTCCGTCTTCCGACATCTGCGGCCTGGTTTGCCGCCGGTCATCCCGTTCCGCCGTGGCCCAGAATCGGTCGCGACCTTCGTCATTGGGCGCGGTGCGACGGTGTAACGACCCAATCTTTTTGAGTAGTATATTATCTTACTCATAATGATTTAATATGATGTTAATGGTTAATGCAGAAAGAGGAGTCGATGGCTTCATCCAGTAGACTCGACCCTTATGAAGCCCACTTATAAGTGCTTGGGAAGGAGGTAGCATCTGTGGGCTTCGCTTTGGACCAAGCCCAAGCCGAACTCCAGCGTGTCAAGCTTGAACGGAAACGCCTACGGGAGAAGTTTAAGTTAGTAGAGATTACTACTAGGGCAATGTTATCTGAGCCTCCCTCAGATTCTCTCACCACATCACACCTTACACTTAGGTCTTATGCCGGTGTTATAAGGGGCTATGTGACGAGACCCTAGCTTCCTTGTGTAATCCTTTCGGGTGAATAAATTGAGATATCATCCTTTAGTGATGTTTGTGGATTTTCTTTTGTCTGGATAATTTTAGGATATATTTTATTGATGAATTTTTGAAAAAGGGATATTTTAAAACATTTATGTAAACCCTAAATAACTAGTGATGTGTAATGATTTTCAAAAAATGGTCTTCTACCAAAGTGTTCAGTAAGGAATTTCGAGTCTAATAAGATCAACTTAATTTTTGATGAATAGTAAATTATGAATAGTGATTTTACGCTTAGGATTAGTAATGTGACCAAATGGATTAGTAATTTCACTCAAATAAAGTTTTAATATAATTTGGACACCTAGATTAAGTAATGTGATTCAATAAAATGGGTAAATAACGGTTTCATAAATTATTAGTCATGTATTAGTTTTTTCGGATGAATAGTGTTTTTAAATTAAAAATTTAATTAAAATAATTAGAAATTTATTTTTATAAAAAGGACTTTATTTTTGAACTCAGAGCATCGATATTATGTTACGGTAATTTTTGGGGATTTTTCTGAAAAAAATTAATTTTCGATTAATAGTGTTTTTATTTAAAAATTAAATTAAAAATATTTAGAAAAATATTTTTATAAAATGAATTTCATTTTTGAAATCAGAGCATTGATATTTGGTTAAGGTCAAATTTTGGGGTAATTCTGAGAAAGATGGATTTTCGATGAATAGTGAAAATATAGTTTTTAAGTTATGGGTGTTTAATGACATCATTAAATGATGTATTCAGTATATATTCAATATGGTCGAATTATGAATAGTTAGATAAGGTATGAGGTGTCCCAAGTGGCCAATACCATGGGAAAATACCATGGGCAAGCCCATGGTTTTGCCAAAACCACTAGTGAGGTACCCTTGACCATTATTGCCTTTTCCCCTCACTTTCCCTATAAATACCCACCCTTTCCTCCTTTAGTTTTCACTCCCAACTCTTCCCCAACGATGTTCTGGTCTTCTTACCTCCAAAGGAGTCCTCCCAAGGTGCCCCAAGCCCTCAAGGTCCAAACCATTGAGTTTCAAGAGTCACGTTTTAAGGTAAGGGATCCGACCTCTCTCTTTCTTTTCATGTAATCCTTTTTATGTCATTCCTTTTATGCTCCATGTTCTTATGTGATAGGATGTTATTTTATATTACTCTTACTTCCCTTTTCATGTTTATATGATTAGAGATCCCCTCTTACTGTCATCATTTCGTTTTATGAATGTTTAAGTGATGTTGTTAGGCTGCCGAATTTTTAAGGGATTCTTTCACCCTTCTCATTTTTCAAGTTTGATTTTCATTTCAAGTCTTTCAAGTTCCTTTTTTTATGATGGGGTATGATCTCTATATCTATCATACTGATCTCTTATGATCATATGATGAGGGACCCTTTTTGATCTTGTCAATTCTTTTTTATTGATGTTTAAGTGACACCGTTAGGCTCCCGAATTTTCATAAGAGAAATCTAATTTTTGTCTTCCTTCCATGTTTTTCATTTCAAATTGTATGTCCTTCAAATTTCATTACCATGTCCATATATCCTTCTTATTCTGTCCCCTTACTGTTTTATGGATCATTTATGAGTGGTTGACCCATGTCCCCTGTCTTTTCAATGTTTCTAAAACCCTGAAACATAACCGTTATGCTGCAGAATTTTCGTCTCAAAATGCCTCTCTATCTTTTATCAAAATTATTTTTTGTTATAAAGTGACTACTCAAAGATATTATTTCTACAAGGGTATTCACATATATATCCAAATGTTCTATTTTAAATTCTGGTATTTACATACATGAGACCCACTTTCCCTTCCGCGGGTTTAAAGTGCCGTAAAGATCATGTCTTTAAAGAAGTTTTTAAAACGTTATGATTATGAAATGAAACCCATTTATTTTATGCTATGTGGGTTATTTATGAAATGTTTGATGATGATATATGTGGATCACATGATAATAAAGGAAAATTTAAGGGTGCGCCCGGATAGCGCTCCAATGCATTTGGTAATGATGTAACCATTAGAGATTACAATTTTCACGATACCTTGGTGAATAACCTTGGTAATTATCAAATGACACCTTGGGGATGGATCTTGGTGATATGTTAATGATTGTCTGTGTTAAATGATGTATCCACATATTCATGTTATGGAAAATGTTATTTTTATTATGAAATTCCTCATGATTTCTTTCTCAGGCCTTAATGTTATTTTCATGTCCTTATTGAAGTATCTCAAGTTCACATGTAAAATGTTCCTCTGGTTTCCCTTACTGGGCCTTCTGCTCACCCTTTCTTTTGATGTATGTCCCTAGGTTATGAGATGCAGTAATTAACCTAGGATGAACTTAAGGAGAAGCCTTTCATGTGTTTAAGTAGTGTGTTTTATGTTGTTTTCATGTATTATTTTCCTGGTTTCCACGACACTAGACCTTAAAGATCCTCAGTTTTGTGTAATTTAATGAAAGTTTATGTTATAAAAAGGTGGAATCCTATAGTTGGTATCAAAGTATGGTTTAGTTATTTGTGGAAATTGGGATATAAAATCTTTATAAGAGCCCTATAGAAAAGTTTAAAAATAGGAAAACTTCCTGGTATTTTGGTAAGTATTGAGTAAGTGGTTTATCAAACAGATGCATCCCTGTCTAGATACGAGCAGGTAGAGGCGGCTCTGGCACAGATGTACATAGGGGTAAAACCCAAAAACACCACTTTGAGCTAGACTCGAATGGGAACTGGTGCACGATAACGGGCCTTACTGCACTCTTGGTTACGACACTCCCGGGGAATATGTTTGGTTAATCACAAGCTTTTTATGAATCATTATGAAGTAATTATAGAAAAGTGTAATTATCTAAGCATTAAGTCTTAGTTAAAAGATCCATAAATGAAATAAGTTTCTCACTAAGGTTTTATTCTTTTAGAAAATGGCGGGCAATAGGAGGAACCGTGCCGATGGTGACCGCAATGAACCATGTGCTGAAGGCCCTCCGATGGAAGCCGGAATGGAAACATTCATGCGAATGATGAACCAACTGACTCAAGTTATGAGTAATAACTTGAATCAAGCTGAGAGTCTGACCTCACCACGAAGGGAAAAACTTTCTGTTGAGTCCTTAATGCGTCAGCGACCACCAACATTCAGTGGATCTACTGACCCATTGGTTGCGGAACAATGGATAAGCTCCATTGAAAAGATCTTTTCTGTACTTCATAGTTCAGAACAAGAAAAAGCCACCCTTGCTGTTTACAGCCTAGAGGGAGAAGCTGATCAGTGGTGGTCACTGATCAAAAACAAGAAGCCACGAGGAGAGATGGAAGCTATGGAGTGGGAAGAGTTCCGGGGAATATTCTTTAATAAGTATTTCCCTCGTTCGATGAGAAAGATAATGGAGAATGAATTTCTCGAGATGATGCAAAAGGAGAATGAATCAGTTGGAACCTATGAGATGAACTTCACAAGGCTTTCCCGTTATACCTCAAGCTTTGTCATGGACCCTAATGGGAAGGTTGATAGACTCTTTGGTGGACTATGACCTCATCTGTGGAAGAATCTAGCCAATATGGACTATGATAGCTATGAAGAAATAGTTCGAAGTTCCATGAAAGTTGAACTAGAGTTTGGGGAGACACAGTGGTCTCACAAATCTACTGAGAAGAAGAGAACTCTAGAACCAAGCCTGGGAAGAAATTTTGATCAGGAAAGAGGTGGAAAGCATATGCAACATGCCACATGCAATAAATGTGGGAAGAAGCATTCGAGGAACTGCTTGATCGGAAGTGGTAAGTGCTATAGGTGTGGAAAAGAAGGCCATATTTCTCAGAATTGTTGTAGTGATGTGAAGCCTCAACTTTCCAACACTAACGACAGTGGAAAGATGGTTCTGGTCCTACCTGAAGTCACATGCTTCAAGTGTGGACTGCTTGGGCACTTTGCTAATCAATGTCCAAATCCGAGGGCGGTGGAGTGGAATCACCATCAACCTCAGCAGAAGCCAAGGGAGGAAGGCCATGCTTTCGTTATCACAACAACTGAAGTTGATGTTCCGAACGATGTGGTAGCATGTACTCTCGTTGTCCTCTTAAAACTAGCAAGTACTTTATTTGATTCTGGTTCTACTAATTCCTTTATTTCCTCCAAGTTTGCAAGGAATATAGTATCAATCCCTGAACTCCTAGAGGTAGAGTTGTCAGTCAAGACTCCAAGTGGGATTATCCATGCATAAACATTGTTTAGAGACTCTAGTGTTTACTTTAGTGAGCACAATCTTATCTCAAATCTAGTAGTCATTCCCATGTAGGAATTCGACGTTATACTAGGGATGGACTGGCTCTCAAAGTATAATGCTATGATCAAATGTAGAAGTAAGGAAATCTCAGTAGTCTTGAATAAACGACCTACAGTTATCTTCCAAGGAGAGATATCCCGAACTGATCCCTATCTAGAAGCACCTCCCATAGCTTTCTTTATTGAGTTAGTTGGTGATGATGAAGAAGGGAAAGGGAGCATACAAATAGAAGATGTTCCGATTGTTCAGGAATACATGGATGTATTTCCTGACGAGTTACATGGACCTCCCCCAGAAAGAGAGGTAGAGTTCTCCACTGAACTCGTACCTGGGTCTCATCCAATATCAAAGACTCCGTATAGAATGGAAAATGTGGAGCTAGAGGAGTTAAAGAAACAACTCCAAGACTTATTGGAGAAGGGGTTTATCCGACCGAGTGTGTCTCCTTGGGGAGAAACAGTTCTCTTTGTGAAGAAGAAGGATGGATCAATGTGGCTATGCATTGATTATAGAGAACTGAACGAAATCACAGTGAAGAACAGATACCCTCTTCCAAGAATTAATGATTTATTTGACCAACTTCTTGGGGCTCAATTCTTCTCTAATATTGACCTTCGATCTGGTTATCATCAACTGAGGGTGAAGAAGGAAGATATTCCAATGACTTACTTCCGATCAAGATATGGGCATTATGAGTTTACTGTTATGCCTTTCGGCTTGACTAATGCTCTTGCTATTTTCATGGATTTGATGAATAGAGTCTTTAAGGACTACCTTGATAACTTTGTGGTAGTTTTTATTGATGATATTTTGATATATTCAAAAAGTCATGAGGAGCATGAAGATCATCTGAGGGTTATTTTGAATACTCTACGGAAGGAGAGGCTCTTTGGGAAGTTCAGCAAGTGTGAGTTTTGGTTACAACAAGTGGCTTTCTTGGGGCACATCGTAACCAATGAAGGAATCTCAGTTGACCCTGAAAAGACAATGTTTGTGGAGGAGTGGCCTCAACCCACAACAGTAACTGAGATTCGTAGTTTCCTTGGTTTAGCAGGATATTATATGAGGTTTGTGAAAAACTTTTCACGACTTTCTAATCCACTAACCAAGTTGACTCGAAAAGGGGTTATGTTCATCTAGACAAAGGAATGTGAGGAATGTTTCCAAGAGCTGAAGAAGAGATTGGTTACTGCACCTATGTTAACACTACCCTCTATCGGAGAAGGATTCGTTATTTTTTGCGATGCATCTCTGAAATGGCTTGGGTGCGTCCTCATGAAAAATGACAAGGTAATTGCTTATGCATCTCGAAAGTTGAAGATTCATGAGCAGAATTATCCTACGCATGATCTAGAGATGGAGGTAGTTGTTTTTGCTCTAAAGATATGGAGACACTATCTTTATGGGGAGAAATGTGATATATACACTAACCACCAAAGTCTAAAGTATATTTCCACTCATAAAGAATTGAACATGAGACAAAGGAGATGGTTGGAGCTTATTGAAGACTATGATTGTTCAATTCATTATCACCCTGGAAGAGAAAACAAAGTCGCGGATGCGTTAAGCAGGAATGATCCTTTTGTTCTGGCAACAATGAGGATCCTAGGAGATCCCTTGATTAAAGATCTAGTAAAACTGGACATGGGAATTATAAGGAAAGGGACATCATCAACCCTATCCCAAATGATTTTTCAACCTTCATTACTACAGAAGATCAAGAAGGCTCAAAAAGAAGATCCTTTGATGCAGGAGAAGTTCGAGGCTGTAAAGGATGGGAAGTTCCCTGATTTCAATATTGATCAAGAAGGTGTATTGAAATTTCGTACAAAATTATGTGTTCCATCTATTCCGGAGATAAAGAAAGAACTGATGGATGAGGATTATAGATCTACTTTCTCTATACATCCGGGAAGCACAAAGATGTATAGAGACCTTCATGATCATTATTGGTTGATAACATGAAGAGGGAGATTGGTGATTACACTACAAGGTGCCTGGTGTGTCAGCAAGTAAAGGAAGAACGAAAACTTTCTAAGGGGGTATTACAACCGCTACCCATACCAGTATGGAAGTGGGATAATATCACTATGGACTTTGTAACTGGTCTCCTGAAAACATCCAAAGGAAACAATGCGATATGGGTTATTGTGGACCATCTCACCAAGACAGCCCATTTTATCTCTATTCGGGAAGATTTATCTCTGGATCATCTTGCCATGATATACATGAAGGAAGTGGTAAGACTGAATGGGGTACCACTATCCATCATATCTGATCGTGACCCAAGATTCACATCAAAATTTTGGAGAAGTCTTCAACATGCTCTGAATACTGAATTGAATTTTAGTACGACCAATCATCCTCAAACTGATGGCCAATCTGAAAGGACTATTCATACACTCAAAGACATGTTGAGATTATTCTCAAGGGAATTTAAAGGTGGATGGGATCAACACCTCCCATTAGTGGAGTTCTCCTATAACAACATCTTCCATGTGAGTATTCAGATGGCACCCTATGAAGCTTTGTATGGAAAGCGGTGTAGAACTCCTAATTGTTGGGATGAAACTGGTGATAGGAAGCTTCTTGGGCCTGATCTCATGCAAGAGATGATGGAACAGGTTCATGCCATCCAACAACACATAATGGCAGCTTAGAGTCGGCAGAAGAGCTATGCTAACAATCGTCGAAGGGACTTGGAGTTTGGTGTTGGTGACAAATTCTTCCTTCGAATTTCTCCATGGAAGAGAGTCATGCGGTTTGGGAAGAAAGGGAAGCTCAGCCCTAGGTACATTGGCCCCTATGAAATCCTTGATCGCATAGGAGAAGTGGCCTATCATCTAGCACTTCCACCAATCCTAGCTCAAGTTCATGATGTCTTCCATGTATCTCTCTTGAGGAAGTACATACCTGACCCTTCGCATGTACTGAACCCAGAGGTGGTACAACTGGAACACGACCTCTCTTATGAGGAGCATCTAGTGGAGATCTTGGACCGTAGAGACAAGGTCCTATGAAACAAGACTACCCACCTTGTGAAAGTGTTGTGGAGGAATCATAAATATGAATAAGAGACTTGGGAGCCTGAGTAAACAATGAAGCAAAAGTACCCTCACCTTTTCGACTAGGCCTCAAGTGTAAATTTTGGGGACGAAATTTCTTAAGGGGGGAAGAATGTAACGACACAATCTTTATTAGTAGTATATTAACTTACTCTTAATGATTTAATAAGATGTTAATGGTTAATGCAGAAAGAGGAGTCGATGGCTTCATCCAGTAGACTCGACCCTTATGAAGCCCAGTTATCAGAGCTTAGGAAGGAGGTAGCATCTGTGGGCTTCTCTTTGGACCAAGCCCAAGCCGAACTCCAGCGTGTCAAGCTTGAACGGAAATGCCTATGGGAGAAGTTCAAGTTAGTAGAGATTACTACTAGGTAAATGTTATCTGAGCCTCCCTCAGATTCTCTCACCATAGCACAACTTACACTTAGGCCTTATGCCGTTGTTATAAGGGGCTATGTGACGAGACCCTAGCTTCCTTGTGTAATCCTTTCGGGTGAATAAATTGAGATATCATCCTTTAGTGATGTTTATGGATTTTCTTTTGTCCGGATAATTTTAGGATATATTTTATTGATGAATTTTTGAGAAAGGGATATTTTAAAACATTTATGTAAACCCTAAATAACTAGTGATGTGTAATGATTTTCAAAAAATGGTCTTCTACCAAAGTGTTCAGTACGGAATTTGGATTCTAATAAGATCAACATAATTTTTGATGAATAGTAAATTATGAATAGTGATTTTATGCTTAGGATTAGTACAGTGACCAAATGGATTAGTAATTTCACTCAAAGAAAGTTTTAATATAATTTGGACACTAAGATTATGTAATGTGATTCAATAAAATGCGTAAAGAATGGTTTCATAAATTATTAGTCAAGTATTAGTTTTTTCGGATGAATAGTGTTTTTTAATTAAAAATTTAATTAAAAATAATTAGAAAATTATTTTTATAAAAAGGAATTTATTTTTGAACACAGAGCATCGATATTATGTTAAGGTAATTTTTGGGGATTTTTCTGAAAAAAATGAATTTTCGATGAATAGTGTTTTTATTTAAAAATTATATTAAAAATATTTAGAAAATTATTTTTATAAAATTAATTACATTTTTGAAATCAGAGCATTGATATTTGGTTAAGGTGAAATTTTGGGGTAATTCTGAGAAAGTTGGATTTTCGATGAATAGTGAAAATATAGTTTTTAAGTTATGGGTGTTTAATGACATCATTAAAAGATGTATTAAGTATATATTCAATATGGTCGAATTATGAATAGTTAGATAATGTATGAGGTGTCCCAAGTGGCCAATACCATGGGCAAATACCATGGGAAATCCCATGGTTTTGCCAAAACCACTAGTGAGGTGTCCCTTGGCCATTATTACCTTGTCCCCTCACTTTCCCTATAAATACCCACCCTTTCCTCATTTAGTTTTCACTCCCAACTCTTCCCCAACGATGTTCTGGTCTCCTTACCTCCCAATGAGTCCTCCCAAGGCACCTCAAGCCCTCAAGGTCCAAACCTTTGAGTTTCAAGAGTCACGTTTTAAGGTAAGGGATCCGACCTCTCTCTTTCTTTTCATGTAATCCTTTTTATGTCATTCCTTTTATGATCCATGTTATTATGTGAGAGGATGTTCTTTTATATTCCTCTTACTTCCCTTTTCATGATTATATGATGAGATATCCCCTCTTACTCTCATCATTTCGTTTTATGATTGTTTAAGTGACGCCGTTAGGCTGCCGAATTTTTAAGGGATTCTTTCACCCTTCTCATTTTTCAAGTTCGATTTTCATTTCAAGTCTTTGAAGTTCCTTTTTTCATGATGGGGTATGATCTATATATCTATCATACTGATCTCTTATGATCATATGATGAGGGAACCTATTTTATCTTGTCAATTCTTTTTTATTGAAGATTAAGTGACGCCATTAGGCTGCCGAATTTTCATAAGAGAAATCTAATTTTTGTCTTCCTTCCATGTTTTTCATTTCAAATGGTATGTCCTTGAAATTTAATTACCATGTCCATATATCCTTCTTATTCTGTCCCCTTACTGTTTTATGGATCATTTATGAGTGGGTGACCCATGTCCCCTCTCTTTTCAATGTTTTCTAAAACCTCGAAACATAGCCGTTATGCTGCAGAATTTTCGTCTCAAAATGCCCCTCTCTCTTTTCTCAATATTATTTTATGTTATAAAGTGAATACTCAATGATATTATTTCTACAAGGGTATTCACTTATATATCAAAATGTTCTATTTTAAATTCTGCGATTTACATACATGAGACCCACTTTCCCTTCCGTGGGTTTAAAGTTCCGTAAAGATCATGTCTTTAAAGCAGTTTTTAAAACGTTATTATTATGAAATGAAAGCCATTTATTTTGTACTATGTGGGTTATTTTTGAAATGTTTGATGATGATATATGTGGATCACATGATAATAATGGAAAATTTAAGGGTGCGCCCTGATAGCGCTCCAATGCATTGGGTAATGATGTAACCACTAGAGATATCAATTTTCACAATACCTTGGTGAATAACCTTGGTAATTTTAAAATGAAACCTTGGGGATGGACCTTGGTGATATGTTCATGATTGTCTATGTTAAATTATGTAGCCACATCTTCAAGTTATGGAAAATGTTATTTTTATTATGAAATGCCTCATTATTTCTTTCTCATGCCTTAAAGTTCTTTTCATGTCCTTATTGAAGTATCTCAAGTTCACATGTAAAATGTTCCTCTTGTTTCCCTTACTGGGCCTTCTGCTCACCCTTTCTTTTGATGAATGTCCCCAAGTTATGAGATGCAGTAATGAACCTATGATGAACTTAAGGATAATCCTTTCATGAGTTTAATAAGAATTTTTTATGTTGTTTTCATGTATTATGTTCCTGGTTTCCAAGATACTAGACCTTAAAGATCCTCTGTTTTGTGTAATGTAATGAATGTTTATGTTATAAAAAGGCGGGATACCATAGACGGCACTGCGCCCCTCCGCCGCGGCCCCGATCCGGCCGCGGCGCCTTCGGTTTCCTTCGACGCGGCGTGATGGAATCGCGTCCATGAAATTCCTTCCACGGCGCGGCGTGACGGCGCCGCACAATAATTGTCGTGTTTCCCGCGTGGTGCGACGGCACCACGCCATCTCGTTCCATCCGCAAGAAACATTCAAGAAGAATAAGAAGCTCCCAAATTATCTCAAGGTGTAAAGAGAAATATAACTAAAATAAAATAAGCTAAATCCTTATTTTATTTACACAATTAAACCATTTTGAATTTCTAAGGTTTGTAATTAAACAACTCAACTCATTTAATAATCTAAGTTTTCAATATTAAATAAAGAGGAGTAATAGGGAGTTTAAAAAGTGGAGATGAAGTGTTAGGGATCATGTGGGCCCCACCACACTTAATCCTCTCAAGGGAGGTTAAGTGGATGTGGGTCCCACCCCTAACTCCCTTTGGGAGGTTATAACCAACTTGGTTAAAAATAAAATGTGTTTCCACATTTTGTTAAATTTCCATTTAAATTCCCTAAAACTAACTCCCAACCCGCATAAAACGCAACCTCGAAAAAGGTCTCCTTAAGCGAATATCAGTGCTGTGAGTTTATCGGTGCCCTCAGAATTCGATTCTGGGCACTGGTTCAAAAGTTAGAAATTCCCGCTCGTTCGTTCACTAAATGTACCTGAGCCAAACTTCAGAAATTGATTCCGGGCACTCCGGGCCTCGGAATTAGGTGCCGTCAGAAACCGCGCTCTTGTAAAATTCCAAAGAAAATTATGAAAAAATTTCCATTGAATATTTCAGGTCTTTAAAAGATAAGTGGTGTAACATACATGGAAAGGATGCATCATTTTGAAAATAATGACCATTGTGGTTTAGTATAGACTATTCCTAAGAGAGCATAAACCACTAAGGTTGGTGAAATGGTGTTTTTCTTTTAGTATGGTTGGTTAAGACCCCTTCAATGTTAGTTACCCCAGCCATATGTTGAATGATGAATGTACCATAGAATATGTAATGTACAGAAATCACATAGGAACCCTCAACAATTAGTCATATAATAATGATGAAGGATGATAACTAGCTTATGTAGGGGCCAGTTACCTAACATTAAAAAGGTAATTGAAGATCTAAAAGATGCACATGTATAGGCATATAGTGTAGTACTACAGGATGATAGAGTCTATAGCAGATTGGTAGTGCCACAATAGAGACTAAAACTGATACCCAGGATAGAGGGGACCGTTAGCTACATATTACTCATTCTACAGTAGAATGTGGTTATTCTGGACTATAAATAGTTTTAGGAATAATTCTAGTGTCTTCAAAATATTCTAGTTATTTATTTGTTAAATGATACAAACAATATTTTAGATCGTCTTTATTTTTGGTTATGCATTGTCTTGTAGATTAATGTATGTGTGATATTATGTGGATTGGTAGATCAATGGTGGAGTAGGGAGAAAATATTAGTTTATATAAGTGGTGTGCACTTAATGTTGGAGGAAACTATATTCTATTGAACTTATTTGGGTTTGAGATGTTGATTTATGTCCTTATTTTTGGTATGGATTAGGATGTGTTACACAAAGACCATATTTATTATTACTATCATAGGGTAATGACCATGTAACTTGAGGGGGACTCTTATGTCAATCATGGTTAATGGGTTATCTAAGTATTCTATAAATGGTCAATCAGTCAATGATTATCCAAACTGAGGACCCTAGTGTATTTTTTATACCTGATGATGTGGATGTTGGGATGGATTCCATCCCCCAAGTGGAGTATTATTTTTGTAATGTTTTCCCTGAGGACATATAGGGGTTGTAAAATATGAGAGAGGTTGAGTTCACAATAGATTTACTATTGAGAGAAAACCCTGTTTCTATTCCACTGTATAGAATGGTAATGTAAGAAATCTATGAACATAAAACTATATTATATGAACTATAGAAAAATGTGTTTTTTATCTAGATTACAACTCCTTAGTGATATCCAATGTTATTATCCAAAATAATGATTTTTCCATGAGGTTTTTCATTAATTATATGATGTTTAATTAAATGGTGGTTATGAATTGATACTTGATTTCATGAATTTATGAAATTTTTTACATGTGTTGAGGGGATTTAGTTTTTCTAAAATTGATCTGAGATCAGGATATCATCATCTAATAGAGAGACCTTATGAAATAGTGTATACTAAATTCTGGAAAAGGTTTTTGTTTTATTATTTTATTGTGATTCCCTTCTATTGTACCTAACCACTAGTATAGTTTTCAGACATAATGTATTGTATCGTTCTTCCTTACCTAGATTTGTAAATTAATGGATATATTGATGAAATATTGGTGTACTCCCAGACTCATTAAGACAATTAAATAAATCTTAGAATCATTCATGAATTTTATAATTGATCATATGTTAATCACCACGATATTTAAATTCAATTTCTTGACTGAAAAGATATTTTTTGGGTTATTTCATCTCTAAGGATGTTTTTCTAGTGGAATCAGATAATGTGCAAGAAGTAGTGTCTGGGGGTCATCCTAAGATTGTTTCTAATATCTGATTTTTTATGATAGTTGAAGGCTACTACTGGTGATCCATTAATGATATATCATGTTTGGACAAACCTTAATAACGATTAACCAATAAATCATCATGTTTTAATTGTTGTAGGATTTTGAGAATACCTTCTAGGTGATAGAGAACTGACTGCCAAATTCACCGATTTGGATTTTCCATGAATTGGGTATAGATTGTACATTGATTTGTGATGTTTCATGTGTCTGGATTGCGGATGTGTTGATGCATTATGACTGGGTTGTGTTGTATGGATCATAGTAGTTAAAGAATCTTGAAATAAATTACCTTAAAGAAGATCTTGAATTGGTCATTGGAGTTCATTCCTTAATCTTTTGAATTCATTTCATTTTCATTAAATTTTACTATTTATATTAATCATAAATTCGATATTTACACCTTTTATCGACATGATTTAAATATTCTCTATAGAAGATGGGTTGAATATAAGAAATACATTTCCATTCAGCAGCTTCAGACACCGGGATTGGGAAACATTATATTGTATTATTTGATTTGGATGACATGAAATTAAGTTGTTCGTGAATCTAGTTAAGAGTTGAGGATAATGGAGTTTTTATGAGATGACTTTTAATGTGAAGGATAGTCAAGGAAATACAACCCTTGTATCTTGGACAGTTTATTCCTGGAATTTGAGAAGGATTATGTAAATGCAGTATGAGGATCCCGGATGTTTGGCTTCTATGGGATTTCTTAAATATTTTGAGTAACTTTTAGGATGGCCCATTGATGATGTTGTGATTATTTATTTTTAGGGTAATGTTGTTGTTAACATTTTTATTTGAGAATATTTGATGCATTGATGTGGTATGTGCATCCTTGTATGACCAAAATTTATTATGGTCTCTATAAGTTGTATTTGTAGCAAGTAATGAAGAATGTGGTTGCTGGTTTTATGGTTTGATACCATACTTAAATTTATGTATATGTTGATAATAAATCACTAGATGTTTTGTTACAACCGTTACCCCTTCCAAAATGTTAATTGGATAATATAATGTTGGATTTTTTGGTAGGCCTCCCAATGATACATTGTAAAAAATGATGAGATTTAGGTATTTTTTGGATTGGTTGAAGAAGTACACTCATTTCATGTCAACTCTAGATACATTAACACATTATTAGTTATTTGGGTTATATTTGTGTGGGGAAATACTGTTTCATGGGGTGAATTGAATGTTAGTTTCAGTTCATGATCTATGTTTGAATAACCTTTATTGGAAGTGTTATCAAAGGGATCATGGTACCTAGGTATTTTTTAATATGGATTTACTCCCACATATGAATGGAAACTTAGAGCATACTATCTACGTACTAGAAGAAATGTTCGTATCTGGTGTCCATGATTTTTATGGATCATGGGAAATAGATATGTAACTTTTATGTTTTCCTATAAAAATATTTACCAATATACTATTCATATAGCACAGTTTGGGGAACATAATGGTAGAAATTGTAATTCTTTGTTATGTTGGATGGAATACGGTTATTCAGAATTTTTGGGACTGAGACTCTAGTAGAAAAAATAATAGGAAGTCCTATTCATTTGAAAACATATGTAAATGGATAATTTTAGTTAAAATGTTTATGAATTAGAGTCATATACCTATTGTGTCTGTGGTGGGTGATCGTATGATTCTTCATGTGTTACTATGTTTTTTTTCACCATCGAATTCAATTGTAGGTCATGATGGCACATATGTACATGGTTCCTTTTGACATAGTGGAGAGGATCTTACTAGTGGTGTACTTATTGGATCTTCCATAGTGGTATAGATGAATTCATGTTTTTTTTCTTATATAACAATTTTAGATGTTTTACTCTAACCCATATTATTTGATTCATTTTCATGATGATCAGTATGAGGAAAATGCACCCGCTAGGAAGCATCTGGTACTTATTTTGTATTTTATCGATAATGCCTTATGGGGAAAGACTATTCCCATGAATTGAGTTTTGTGGTGTAATATTAATTATTGGGATTAAATATGGAATAGAGAGTATTACATAGGGGATAAGTGGTCCAATCTATTTTCTATGGATGCTTAATGATACAATGATTTAGAGCTTGAGGATGATGTGGTGTATTGTGGGTAGGTTCTATGATCCTGATTATAGTGGAGGTATGTCCTTGTTTAAATTTTATTTTCTAAATATATTATATTAGGTTAATGTAATTTTTTCCTTGTGTATAAGAAGTCTCATATGGTTCCCAAGGTTCATGAAATTAAATAAATAGTAATTGAAGACACTATTTGTTTGATGCACAGTTGTTACACGATTAGTGGTAACCATGCACCAAAAAAGATCTTCCCTGGAGGAGTGGTTCCTGGTTTCGTAAACTGTGAAAGGAAGTGGTGAAACATTTTTTCTTGGGATAGATACATTTTATATTTTTTTGGAAGGTGGTTTTCAAACCATGTGGAATATTTACGTAGCCATGGGACATGCACCCCTCTTGGATAGAGGTAGGAGAATGGTTGGTGCACAGTTCATAAAATCATTCAGCCAAACCGTGTGTGACATTAAGAGTTCGTATTTACCTTTTCCCACCTCATCATTTTATGTGTCTCACAATATTTTCCTACAAATTAATCTTCCTCCATAAATATTGACATTTCATAAATGACTAAGGCTTCCCAAGATTCGATATACCTTTATTCTAGGTAATTTAGATTGTTGTGGTTTGTGGATATAAGATCTACATATGTCTAACACATTTCATTATCCACTATTTAATATTAAGGATTGTGGTTTCATTATTGTTTTTATAATTCCCTAAAAAACACAATTCATGTGGATCATATGTTGAGGATTTATAGGGTTCTCGGATCCGAATATAAGGGAAAGGATAATTGAGTGTTCATCTATGAATTTGAGGTAGGTGGTTTCCAAGATATATGTAATTGTAATGAAGTTGAATTGTTCTTGTGTGGTTGGGATAATAGTCCTATATTGTTGTTCATTTAATTTTTTAAAATATATTATATTAAATGTTATGATAAATTTTTAATTGAACCCCTTATTATCCCCCACAAAATTCATTTAGGTAGACTAGAACACTTTAGGGAAATCCATGGGGTGCACCATCATTCCCAAAAATTAAAATATTGTAAAGTTATTCATAATATTGAATTATGATAATGTAGATCCCATTATGAAATTTATTTGTTAGTTTAGAGAAAAATGGAATATTTGTATTTCTTTCAAAACATAAATAATAGCATTAGGGAATATTTAGAATAATATGGAAGTAGTTGGATAAAATTTAATGATTCCTATTGAATAATTATTAATTGTACCAGAATAGTATATGTGGGGTAATGAATGGAAAATAATGACGATGATAAATTTTTAAATCATTATGAATTCTTGAATGTGTTAAATTTTCTTGTAAAAAGGACTTTACAAATTCATTATGTCGAATAATGTATGAGACCAGTTTACTATGCTAAATTGGTTATAGTATAGAATGTAAATGGGGTTAAATTGTCTATGTTATGTAAATGGTAAATATGCAATGGGTTATGGATTATTGAGGATTCATATTTTGTTAATTTTATAATTTTATATATTATGTTTATTGGATGTGAATACATTTTGATATGGTATATTTCGAAAATGGTTAAATAAGCATGTGCGCTTGGCGTGATAATTTTTGGGCACTGGGTATGAGGATATAATCCCATGGGTTAGGTTTGACTGAGGCATAAAACTCTACACCTATAATGTATTGATTATAGAATGGGACTATGGTTCTATGACCCTAATGGTTTCATTAAAAGAAACTTCCTTGACTAAGGATCAATGGTATATTTAATATATTTATTTGGGAAATGTTTATACATTATGTGATCTAAAACATGACATATTCCATGGTTCATAGTAATTAACCGGCATTGGAAATTATGTAAATGATTTAAATACCTATCCCATGGAACAAATGAATGTTATAAATTATTTGATTAAAATTGTTAAATTGTATATTTATAAATAATAGAACCTGGTTTGACTTTTGATTAAATTAAAATTTATATGGTTTTTACATGTACTATTTGATTAAACCATATATTTTGAATACAATGTTTAATGTGGCCTTGTTCATTATACTCCCACCATACATGGGTCTCTGTTATGTACCCAAGAAAATTTAAATATAACCAACCACTACAATTTCAATGTCCCAATGCTAGGGTGTTGGGATGGTCTTGGGTTGCGCATGTTTGAGGATCTATTCTTGGATTATGTCCCAATTTTTGGGATTGTTGTTTTTCCCTATATTTGGATTTCTTCAATTTTTTAAGAGTTAGTAAGGTACAATATAATATTTGGTGGTTGTTTTTCAGACCATTTTGGGTATGTATTGTCATGAATTTTTCTAGATTATTTTTTATTGAATCCTTTATTTCATATTTTTTAGGTAACATACATTATTAAAGTGGGTATATTCTCCCCCACATGATATAGTTGACAATCACTACCAGTCAGAAACCTATGAAATAAGGGGAGGTTCATTTGGGGTAATGTGGAATCCCTATTCAGGCACCTGTTAATGTATTTTGGGTAGAGGTTATTAGAATCTGTAATAAATGATGATTTCAACCATCACATAAACTTATCAACAGAATACTTTTATGAGAAAATTATCTTAGCCTTTATAAAATTATATATTGTTAATATAATATCATAATATTAAATAATTGATTAATAATTGGTAGTTCAAAACACTAAAATAATAGAGGGATCAATGAAAATTATAAATGATATAATAAAATCATTATAATTGTAGTTTTTTGGCATACACATAGTTAGATAAGAATTGAATTTGAAATCATTTCACATTTCCAAGACAATCAATATAGACAGGTCCTACTTCAAAATCCATAAAAGTAGTCAAGGTTCAATTTCATTATTATTATATATAATAAATAACATTACTATGATTGGTTAAATAATAATTGATTCAATGATTATATAATGATATAAATATCATTACATAATGCATTCATCAAAATATACATGAACATGAAATCCCTAATTTAGTGATTTAATTGCTAGAATTACATTTAATACATTGATATTGATGTTTTTGACTATGTTTTATCCAAATAAAATATTTTTCTAAAAGGAAATGTTAGATTATTTATCATCTGAAGGGTTATTTAAGAAAAAATGTAATAAAAATTTATGAAGGACTCTAAAAAAAATATATAATTAATCATGAGAGTTCCATTCCCACCAAACAAAGATGCTCATACTGAATATCAGGTTATCAACAAATAACCCATGTGGATTTAATTCATTAAGGATATTATTTGACAAATGGTGGTAGAAAAACATAGTAAGAGTGATGTAAAATGATTATTATTAGTAATAGTTAACATTTAATGTTTTATTTCACCAGAGAGTATAAGAGGAGAAAATGGTATGATAACACCATATATAGGCATGATAATATCATAAAAATATTTATACCCCTCATTAGATGGATAATAAATCATAATAAATTGAAATATTTATTTAGAAAATGATAGTTTCATCAAAATCAAAAAGCATGATCCATGTAAAAAATATCATTGTCGTAAAATACATTAGAAACCCTTATCACGAATAATGGAAATGTGTTGTTATCTGGGTTAAATAATTTGATAATATCATTAATAACTATTATAAATCCTTTAATATGGTACTAACCATATGTTTGACATACATACCTAATGTATTGGTGAAATATATGTTCCAACCCATCTTATAATCTCTATTGGGATCACTAGATGCAATCCAGGAACAAGCATCATAAACCAATGTCCATTAACCATTAAATATATACATAGATCAGGACGTTCATCATAAAACTCATAAAATAGCCATTGTTATTTCTATAAAATGGTTAACCAATAGAAAATTCATAGGTTCCATGATAATCTCATTAAAAATTATTTAACTATGTAAATGAAATGGGTTGTATAACAATATCACTATAACACATTTATCCTAGAAAAAAAAGAGTCATGTCCCATTACAATCCCTTTGAAACATTCTTATCCCATTTAAATGAAATAGTAACATTAAAAATATATTTATAACAATCATAAAAATTTCAGATAATGAATGAGGATTGTAATATCCTTGATTTTATTAGTGATATGGACACTTTTAATTAATTAATTCTATATTTAAATGTTTAAATTTAACCTTTTGTGAATTCTATTTGAGTTTATGGTTGTGAAGGGGGTATCTATGGCCAGTTCAAAGACGTGATCCAAGTTTTTGAGTTGAAATAATCCAGGTTCATGGTTAGTTAAAAACATTAATGTAATTTTCTATAGTTTGATAAACAATGTGACGATTGAGAATAGAGTATGGGAATGCTATAATTTTTGACAAAACTGAGCTATTCGGTTTCAAGGTAATGTTTCCATGTATTCAATATTGAATATTTTTACATAGTTTTCACATAAATAGTCAATCTATGAGAAAAACCATTCATGGTGCCCTTTCTCTAGAGGGAATCTTGAACGATTATCACACTATTTGGAAACTGTGTGCCAAATCCATTTGACCAAGTGTTTTGGGTGATTACCCAAACATTCCCTTCATTAATATAATAAATGAACGAAACATTCCATTATTCTTCATGGACACAAAACCCCCTTTTGAAATCATCTTGGCTTCATATTCCTGAAAAAAGAGACAATATATGTACACTATTTTATTCAAGGGCCACATTTCTTGTTATATATGAATAAGTGAGTGAGTGATTCCAATTTATCTATTCATCATTTTATTAGTTATCAACTTCACAATTTAGGTGAAATATAATATTCACTATTTTTATGTTCTTCACACGTTCATCCATTTTGTACAAATGTGTGCCAAATAAATAGATGATACATGATTTTATTTCAACTATGGACCAATGGTATGTAGCCTCCATGATTTTATTAAAAATTTAATTGTCTATATATTTTAAATTTTCTAATTTCCCAAATCTTACAACATCTCACATGAAATGAGAATAATAATATAAATTAAATTGGATGGTAAAACATCTTAAATTAATGAGGCCTATTAATGAATGGTTATAGGTTGATAACCAATATATGAGACCAACCATTGGATGTGTTGTGAATTAAATGGTCCATTATTTTATGGAATATGAAATTGGACCCCTTTATGTGTTCCATTTTAATTCTTTTTATGGGATGGTTAATTCAAATTTTATAGTTTTGATTTCAATGAGTTGTAAATTTATTTGAGAGATCTTTTGTAATTTAATGGCTTATTGAGTTGGGGTGAAATGATAATTAACATTGTCCCTTTCCTTGTATGGATTTTTTTGTATTTAATTTTCTTTTTATATGAAATTTTCATATGTGTAATTCAGGTCCCAAACATCAATGAATAGCCAATTCCATGTTTCAATTTTTGAGGTTTTTTATATATTGACTGTTCCTACTGTTGATAATGACATAAGTAAATATGTTTTTTTAAATTTTATTTAATGAAATATATAATTGATATGCCTTTACTGACAGCTAGATTGAAATAATAAATTACATATAAAGATTAAATAAGATTGTGCTATTATTATTTTTGAGTGATACTTGGACACCATAGCAGATAGCCATTGAATGAGTCTGTGTCTTTAATATTATATACAGACTAATACAAGGATTCATCTGACAATTTTATGGATGGACTTAATTGGCATTTGATCATATGGTTTTGTGTTATTGTTATTCTTTCGGAGTGGACTACTAAGGATGAACATATGTAGAAGTGGAATTACACCACACCTATAGTGATACCTGGGTTCGTGAGGATATACATTGATGATCATGTATTGTGTTGGTTAATATTATACCTGGAATGATACCAATATTAAAATTAATAATTCCATTGAGGGGGTTAGGTTCATAATTTATTACATAGTGTAATTAACTATACTGAGCATATTCCATGAAATAGAAAAAGACTAGATTGAATATTTTTTATACTTTATGGATGATCTATTTACAAATACTTGATGATATTCCTATAGTGGATGAAAAACTATGTTTTAGGTATATTTATGTAATAATTAAAATAAATTTAATTGTGAATTGGACATGATGGTTAATGATAAATCCCTAAATATTAATTAAAATACATAGATTAAAAATTAAATTTATAATCCAAACATTATTATAAAATGAGATATTAATCCTATTGGTTGTTTAATTTTGACTACTTCTATTACTTGTATATTTTTTTGGATCATTTTTATTATATATTTATATTCTCAAATAATATAGAAAAGACCTTGGATTATTTCATACTTGTATTATATATCAAACCCTATTGTGGCCGTATTTGGGGACCCAATTAGACTATATGATTTTAGGAATTGATAATGGAAGTCCCCCAACTATATGTTAGTGATTTCTACATAGGATCTTGAGAGAATGTGACCATGTTGATGCTCACAATGATCTTGGAAATATTTTTTCTGTTCTATAATTTTTTTATGTTTCTTGTTATCCATCCTTGAATACATTTTTTTGGATGATTTATTTGAGAAATGTGACATGTAGTGTCTTCATCATTGTATTTTAGTTTCATTTAATTACTGTTATATTTCCTTCATATCATTCTATTTTCTATAACATTTATTTCTTCCACTATTTATATGATATTTATATTACACTATGTTACACTCTAGTAATAGGTAAAAGTCTCCTTGATTATTCACAGTAGTCCATCATTTCTAGTTGTCATACATTGGGATTTGGGTTCATGTGATAGAGGCCATGTGGCCAACTAGGCATGGGGCGTTGTTGAGTGGTGTCTAGATACAAGATGTTACAATTTGATATCATAGGCATAATTTTATAGTTTTTTATATTTTATATCAAAAATAGAAAGTGATAGTAAGTAAATTTAGTATGGTAATGAGGTGAGCTCTGGAGTAGCTCCATTGTGTATGGGAAAAAAATTGCCTCTAATGAAATTTTTTTTTCACTTTTTTGACTATTACAATTGATTATTATCACAAATATGTTGATAAACAAGAATTATGATTTTATTATTGATATGATTTTCTGTAATTTTGTGTTGAATCACAATGACACGGGGTTAATGAATCTCATGAATTATAATATAAACATGATATAAATAAGAAAAAATTAAATATTCAATGCCTTTTTTGATTTATAACTTTATTCATGTTATTATGAGAGGTGTTTTGAAAGATATACCAGCAATTATGATAGGTGTTCTATAATTTTTATGGTATAAATATGGATGATTGCACACATTAGTTACGGAGGTTTATGTTCCATCATGAATGACATGTTTTTGAAATATTGTTTGACCACTATAAAAAAGATATATGATATAAATGTAATATGATATTGAATTTCAATGAATGTGAATATGGGAATTAAATTACAAATGAATTAGGAATAGACAACTATTCATGTATTGAACTAGATCCATACATGACCTGAATAGTTGAATGTGTGAAGTTCATTATGATTTTATATGATTTGTATGACACCCACACCAAACTCATGGTGTAGTAAGATGGGTGTGTAGATATATAATAATTCTTGTACCTATCGTATTTCAGAATCTATACTTCTAATCCATGACTGTATAGACCCATGTTTGATGTACATGGATATTACATTTCGTTTGAAAAACACTTAATAATGGAAAATATCAAATTCGCAAAGACTGTATTTGTTTAGTGTCTTTTGAAATTAAGAACATAATCTTCTAATCATGGTTATTATTATTCATCATCTCAAATACTAATCATCCATATAGCTTTCCCAACTTAAATACATTAATTATATCATGGGGAAAGGAGAACATAAAAAGGGGGATCTCAAATGCACATTATGGGTAAAAATCCAAAAAATTAGACAAACCATTCAAATTTGAACATCAAAAAATGAACAAAAAGATTAAACATAAATATATGGAGTCATGAAATAAATCCTAGTAGTATGTACGACCTAGATCCTAAAGGAAAATTAATCATTATAAAAACATGGGAATAAATGATGGAATTGTGTATGATTGTCAAGAAAATAATATTAATTCTATATAATCCAAGGTATTGTTTCCAAATCTGTTATAGTGGACATAGTCCATTACTGAACTGAGTTTCTTGTCATTCCATCCTTTTATTAGTGAACCAGATTTAACTATTACTTCTTTAATTTATATCCTATGAGATTTAAATTTTTACCCAATGCATTGGAGGGATATGTTGGTCCCACCCATCTCATAATGATAACATTCATACATGTTCCACTAAAATATTAATCATTCATCATATCATAACCCATGAAATAAAATGGGATTCTAAAATGTCATGTCATCATAACGTAATCCATATAAGATAAATGGTATTCATTAAATCAATTACATCACAATAAAAATCACATAAAATTAATTATACGGATATAAAAATAACCATAAGTCATCTTATATGGAAAGTAATTTTGATAAAACACATGAACAAAGGTCATGAAGAAAATATCCTTTCTTCTCTAAAAATGATTTCTTTTTACAAAATGATGCGTAATTTTTCAATAAAAAAAATTATATTAAAATAAAATTTATTAAATGTAGACGAATATTTATTTAACTATGTAATCTAAATATGTAAGAATCAGTTCATGTATTATAAGTCAAAAAATAATCTCCTCATACTTTTTTAATAAAAGTAAAAAAGTACATCATATGGTAAACAAAAGAAAGATTACATCCATACAATGAAGTAAAAGTAAACAAATGTTTAAAAATGACTTTAAAAATAAATATAATAAATATAATAATTTTATAAATGTTTTCTATAAAACATGGACATAAATGATGAATATATCCTTATAAAATACATACATATAAATAATCTCGAATAAAAATGAGATTGGAAAATTTTCCCTTACCAAAGGTCCAATTTCATTAGTATGTGTCCAAAACTAATTTATATTGGTTTAAAACATATAATTACCTTTTAATAGAACCAAAAAAAATTTTATTATATCATATATGAATCAGTTATGACATTATATTATCCGTTAATTTGTTAATTCTATTTTAAAGCAGCATTTTGGATAATAATCATTTTATATTGCGTTCGTGTTTGGACATGTTATTCTTGATATTATTACATAGATCATGATTTACATACATTAAAAAAGTAAAATATGATTTATATATAATATATATTCATTATATAAATATATATAATAGACTGATAATTGGAATGGAATACACTGTTCATAGAGAAGGTATGTTGTACATACTCATGAAGACTTTTTTCACTTCCTTATTAAATTAAATGGAAGTATGTAAAATAGATATATATATATATATGTGTAAAACCAAAAAGAATTATTATGTAATTTATTTCATTATTATTTATTATGTTTATTTTATAATCATTATTTAATGGTTAACATGGAGTATTAATCACATCTCCTCGTGGAGCCAGTAAGTCGTACGTACGCAAGAGCGACGATATTGTTCCATTAGTATTTGAATGGTATAGAAGTGTATGTTTTATAATATCATTTAATTAGTAACATGATATAATAAAAATATATAGTTATTATTTCAAACATTATACCCATCCATATAAGGTAGTGGCAATAAACTTATTACACCACGGCGTGGAGATGGTACGTTGTACTTACACACACTGGGTGATTTTGTTTTTCGTAGGATTTATAGAAGGTGAAATAGGGTGGTTCTATATTTATAATAATATATCAGTATATTAGTGATACTAAATTAATTAATTTATAATTAAACAACTAATGAAGAGGTATTTGAAGAAGAAAGAATTTAAAAAAACGGTAGAAAAGAATACCTCTTCCTCGATGTGTCTACTTTTAATTTTCAACTAGGGAGTTAGAGTTGGTATTTGGATAATATCATCACCTATAAAATGTGAATAGAAAATATTAGAATATAAATGTGCAGAGTTTGGACAAAACAGAGTGAAGAGGATAGAGAAAAGGTTATATTTTATAAGATAGGGGAGTAGCACGACAGAAATGTTCCAAAATATTAATTTATAATTAATTTTTGATTTAAAATGGTTCAAAAAGTATTTTATTATAAGATAAAATGATATTGGTTTTAATAACCATAATCCATAATTTTCTGACATCTTTTGAATATTTTTTTATCCTTACCTTTCTTCTTTACCCATATTTTACCCATTTTTAATCTAACCGTGATATCATGGTATTTACACATTGTGTGTTAATGTAATTACCATTTCATGTCAAGCTTACCAGAAAAATAATTTTATGATATTTATCGAATTACATTATCCGTTATTCTAAATCTTAGATTTTTAGGAATTTAATATCATTTAATAAACTATTATATGTTTTCTGTTATGAATGGTGTCAATTTTTGACAGTATTCATACTTGATTTTTTTTTAAATTTCATAACAACATTTTTACAAAGGACCAAAAGAATTAAATCATCTTTAATATATCAACTTCTTCCAAAAAATTATGGGATGACATAAAAGTAATCATATTACATTTAATTTAATATTTATAATTTCATTATTTTGAATCATTATTTAATGAGGTAATGACTATATCACAATTGTTTCATACATAAATATATTAATATAATGTAAAAAAATTATAAATAAAATAGATTGATGTATTAAATACTTTTATATTTATAATTACTATTAATAGACAACTAGAACTGTTATATAACCCCATATTAAAATAAATTTAGTAAAAGATATATGTTTAGTTAATAATTGTCATTTCTTTATATTAATTATTATAATGGGTTATTTTCACATCGATGCGAATCCATGGGGTCCCAAAATCGACCCAAGGATGCCCATGGTCGAACATATCTCTTCCATTAAGATTAGGCACATGTTAGTGTATTTTAATATTATTATTATATTATTTTGTAGCCTTATTTACCAAATTTAACCTTAAACCCTGGACAATACAATAATTACTGATGTTACTATTCATAATTACCAAATATAAATAAGTACCAATTAAAACAATTTAACCGTTTTACTCGAAATAGGGAATGAATTTTTCCAAATTCCTAATACAGATGTAGGAGTAATTAATTTTAAATTAATCTCATTATCGAAAAAAATCTTTTTCATTTTAAACATTTCAAAATATTGAAATGTTTTCACATATTAATTCAATGTAAAATTAATGAAAATTAGTTACATTATCATAAATTATAAAAATATATTCTATTTAAACATTAAAATAATTAATTATTATACTTTATCCATTAAAATTATTTTGATGAAAAATGTTTTTCTCTTCTAAAAATTAGCATACTTTTACTATTCATCAAAATAAAAAAGTTATCAAAAAATATAAAAAATTTATCCAAATTTTTTTATCCTAATACTAAAGAAGAAGATTATATTTCAAAATATAACATATAAATGTGTAAAAAATAGATTTAAATTGGGTACTCCCTCAAAAGGTGGTAAAAGTACAATTTTTTGCCAAAATACATCATTTATCAAAAAAATTGATTTTGGTCACATATCAGGTGTATTAAGAATGAAAATGTTATTTTAAATTGAAATTGTGTTTAATAAAATTCATAATGGTATGTTTATATAATATTGTAATAATATATCATTGTTTAGTGAAACACGGTATTGCATACAATGCATGTAATCAAGGAAGGTCTCTTTTGCGTGTAACATAAGACATGTCAATGCTACATGTAGTGAAAGATATCTTTGGTGTTCATATAACATTATCAAAATATATTTCCATTATAAATTGAAAAAACACTATAATTAGTGTTGTGGGATATTAATTTTATCATGTGTACATGTAATTGTGTGAAACACAAGCAAAGAATAGTGTTTCATATACATCAAGACAATATGGTGATGCATATAGAAAAATCTAGTCCGGGGGTAATGTACAAGGCAAGACATCAAAAAATATATCTCATAAAATATCAGGGTGTTACATTCTCCCCTCTTAAAATTAATTTATCCCTTCCAATTTTTAAAGGTTTATAAATGGTTTTCTACATGAAATATATTTTTATTGAAACCCACATCATAAAAAGGAATACAGAAACATAATTTTAAAAATGAATGTGAGAAACATAATAGTTACCCAGAGGAACTCATTAGTTATTCTATAGGATAAAATAGGTTGGATGTGAAATCATGTATAAGGATGAAAAATATAACCATCTTTGTCTGATAGATATTGATATATAATTAGGTTTTGAGAATGTTAATTACTATAAAGTCATAAATCTGTGATGATTTAAGGGATCATCTGATTGATTAGATTATAATGTACTAGGATAAATTTTTTTGTTTTCAAGTTCTTTTACCCAATGATGATGAATTTTAAATGAAAATAATTACATAAATGATATTGGTAAAATCTCAATGTTTTTAAAGCCATGAAAAATTTCCACTTTATCTTTTATTTAATAAACTGAAGTTAAATTTTTCATCCAAGAAGTTTTTACTTATCAAGCCATATAATTATAGGTCATTCTATCTGTCACTATCACAAAAAGGTTATCATAAGTTATTAAATATACATATGTCCATATATGGTGATATTAATCCAATCTGGTGGATAAAATGGACTTATACTTCAACTATCATACTGCATAATAAAATATAAATAAATTATACTAACCAAGGACTTCACGTAGCCTTGATGTACATGATAATGGTTTGTAACACTTCGGTAGAGGGTAATATTCCCCCACCCTATCCCAACGTGATATTTTTTCACCTATCTTGTGAGTTTTTTTCTAAAACTATACAATTATTACATAAAAGAAATAATATAACAAAATGTTTTATCCATAAACATTACTATATGATGTATATCATAACGCATTGCAACCTATAGAATTATCAAATATACTTATATCCAATCTCACAATACCATGAAAAAAATTACATTAAATGTCATATAAAAATAACATCAATAAAATCATTTATCCCCCATATATCATAAGATATATCTTGTTGGTCACATTGGAAACATTTGAATGACCTCATCATGAATTCTCTTGAGTTATGGTAATAAACTAAGAATCTATATACCCTTTTTGAAAACATGCATGTTTTCGTATTCCAGAACAAATTAGACATATTATATAAGTGCAGAAAATATGTATACATTATCCATGACAACATAACAAACATTTCAACAAATCCTTATCTAGTTCCAATGTAACTAATATTGTCCAAAAAATCGTTATATAAATATCATTATCTCTACATCATTTTCATATAAAGGGTTATCCTTCCCTTGAGAAAATATTTCTTAGGAATATCACCTTTAAATTAAATCACTTATCTTACCCATTATAACTATTCAACATATTCCAAAAAATCCATTGTGAAAAACATATTCCAATAACTCTTATATAATTCATCGTTGATAATTCGTGGATTCAGGTACAAAAAATAATACAATCTGTATACTTTAATGGTATGAATGAAATATATCCTACCTTGTCCTAGATATAGAACCTTTTGTATGGTCATTGAAATGGGAAATTTTCTTGTTCACCACAGATAAGACATTGAAATCCATAAAAATGCTTCACTATTTGACCCGCTTTTTCATAGAGATAACATCCTACCATCAATGTTAGGTACTCATCAAGGTTCTTATTCCCTTCTTTTTGATATATAGTAATCTTAATAATTTTTCATCTATGTTCATCATAATGGGTACATTCCTAAATCTCCATATTCTTCTTAATCAATGAATTAAGAATCCCTATAATGACCATCGTATTAATCATATAACATGATGACTTATTAGAAATAATCCAAATATCATTCGCTCTATTCATTACACAATTTCATTGATCATAGTAACCAATTATTCAATAAGATTCAATATTTAACCAATTCCTTATAGTTCTTTCTATGACAAGAACACAAAAATAATAGCGTGAGAGAAAAAACTAATTCTATAAAAATAACAAAAAAACGTTGAGTACATTCATCATATTAAATCATAGGAGTAATCAATTATTATTTATGATCATTTACATAATTCTCAAACGGTATCCTATAGTTATACTTAAACTTTGTTACATCACTAGACATACCCTAAAAATATCACTATGGATCCCACTAAAGTTTTCAAATCCTTGTTTCCAATGACAGATTAAACATTATTTGATACCAACAGTAGAGACTCAAGAATGTTGGATATGGAAATTAAATTTCATTTATGGAATACATTATACATGAAACAAAAAAATTCCAAATGTCAGTATCGGTTTAGTTTTATTGGAAACCTAGAACACAATATTCTATTCATGGATCATGATCTTCCACATCTCCCATAATGATCTTCCCATTTTGTTTTGCTACCTAAAACATTTTATTATATCCTAGTGAAAAGAAAACATAGAATGTGTGCTCTCAAAATTCTCTGTAACTGTAAACATGGAGAAAATAAAACAAACCTTATACATTTCAATGTAAATACACGAACTGATATTTTAAAAATAAAAATCTTGAATCATGAAATACATCTTGGCATTACGTAAGGAATATATCCTAATGAACATTAATCACGATAAAATAGAATGGGAATAAAACATTAAATTATGTAAAACCACTAAGAACAGAATATTTTTTCAATAGTAGGCAAGGAATTGTTTCTAAGACCATCACAATATACATATCCCAATACTAATTGAGGTTTACATTCCATTTCATCCATGTATTATTAAACAAGATTTACCTACTATTCCAGTCATGTATATCCCATGAGATAGAATTATTTAACCAATTCATTGGAGGGAGATATAGGTCCCACCCATTTCATAATGAGATTATTCATACATGTTCTAAAATACATAAGTCATTCATCATATCATAACACATGAAATTAAATGGGGTCCTAAACATTGTGTCACCATAACATAATCCATATAAGACAAATGGTTGTCAAAAAAATAATTTCATCACAAAAAAATTAAAATTTAAGTAATAATTGGGATAGAAACATAACCCTATTTCATCTTTTATATAAAATAATTTCGATAAAAAGAATGAACATTGTTCTTGAATAAAATATTTTATTTTCTCCCAAAACGTTTAATTTTCTCAAAATGCCACCCAATTTTTAAAGAACATAATTTAGTTAAAAAATAATCTTGAAACAATTTAGATTAAGTGTCAGATAAATAAGTCATTAAGAATATGGAAAAATCATTCTTGTTTTATAAGTTAAGAAAACATTCTCCCCAAACATTTACTGGAAAAGACAAAAAGTATATCATTTGGTAAAAAAAATATTCCATCCAAACCATGTATTAAATGTAAAAAATGGGGAAAATGACATTAAAATTCCTATAACAATATTAAAAATTTAATGAAAAATGTTTTATAAAACATTTACTTGACTGATGCATATATCACTAGAAAAGTCATACATATAAATAATATCAGAAAAAAATGAAATAACAAAATTATTCCTTAACATAGGTCCAATTTCATCCATATGTGTCCAAAAATATTGTATATATGTTTTAAATATATTATCTACATTTAACATAACCAATATAATATTTATGACATCATATATGTTTCACATAAGGCATTATATTATCCATTCATATTTCTATTCCATGTCAAAGAAATGTTTGGGTAATAATTGTTTTATTAATGTTTTGTGTTTGGACTTGTTATTATTGATATTTTTACATATATCATTATTTATTAGCTTTGAGAGTGTAAAAAGATATATATTATATATATTCAGTATATAAATATATATAATATATCAATAAATTGAAAGGAATACATTGTGCATGGAGATGGTATGTCGTACATACGAGTGAACATTGTTTTCATTTTCTTGTTAAATTGAATGGAAGTAAGTAAATGAAACACACAAATATATATAAATAAATCCAAAACAATTATAATGTAACATATTTAAGGATTATTTATTATATATACATTATAATCATTCTTGAATCTTCAACATTGAAAATGAATCTCATCTCATTGTAGAGACTATAAGTTGTACGTACACAAGAGCGATGATATCATTTCCATAGTTACTGAACAGTATTTAAGTCTATGGTGTATAATATATTTGAATAATTAAAATGTTATAATAAAATATATAGTTATTATTTAAACCATTATACCCATCCATGTAAGGTGGTTGTGAAAAATATATTACACCATGGTGTGGAGATGGTAAGTCGTACGTATGCATGCACGTTGATTTCATTTTAAGTTGGATCGATAGAAGGCGAAATAGAGTTGTTCAATATTTATAATCAATTATAATTATATGAGTGACACTGATTTCATTAAATTATATTGAAACAGATAATGAAGAAGATGTAGTAGAGAAAATAATTTTGAATAATCGGTAGAAGAGATTCACTCGTCCACAGCATGACTTTATTATATTTATTCATAGGGAACTAAAGTAGGTATTTGGGGAAGATCACCACATCTAAATGTAACTATAAAAATTTATAAATGAAATGTATAGGGTTTACATGATATTTAATGCTCAAAATGGAGTGAAGATGAGATGGAGTAGGTTCCCTTTTATTAGAACGGATAGGATCACTTTAAGAATGTTCCAAAATATTAATTTATTATAAATTCAATTTAGAATTAAAATGGTCCAAAACCAATTTAATTATAAAATAATATTATTTTACTTCAAATACCGATAATCCAATAGTTGTTTTAAAACATTTGAATATTTTTTATCCTAACCTTTTTTGTTATAACCTTATTTAACCCTTTTTAAATCTTACTGCGGTATCATATTATTTACACAAAGTAAGTTAATATTATTACCATATAACTTCAAATAACCAAAATAAAGTTATTTTTTAAAATATTTGGACTTATATTATCCATTGTTTCAAATATAATATTTTTAGAAATTTGTTATCTTTTAATAAACAATGTTATGTTTAATGTTATGAGTTGTGTCAATTTTGAACACTATTCGTACATTATTTTTGAAAAAAAATCATAACAAAATTATTAAAATGAAAAAATGAAATTAAATCATATATATTATTTCAATTTAATCCATAAAATATGTGGATGACATCAATTTAATAAAATTAAATTTATTTTCTTATTTATATTTCTATTATTTAATTATTTTATTAATGAGGTAATCACTACATCATAATTGTGTCATAAATAACTATATTTATTTAATGTCTAAAAATTATAAATAAAATACCATGAATTATTAAATTATTTAATCATTATAATTCTTTTAGTGTCATATTGGTCTATTATATAACCCAATATTAAAATAAATTAAGGAAAACATATTTGTTTGGGTTATAATTATCTTTATTTTAAATTAATTCTTATTAAGTGTCATTTTCACATCCATGTGAATCCATGGGGTCCCAAAATCTTCCTATGGATAAAAATAGTCATTCATATCTAATCCAATGAGACTAAGTAATGTGTTAGAGTAATTTAATATTATTATAATATTATTTTCTACACATATTTAACAAATTTATCCTTTAATCAAGGAAAAATAAATAATTAATGAAGATAGTATTCATAATGTCCAAAAATAAAAAGTACATATTTTCAAAATTTATCCATTTGATTCAAAACATGGAATTCATTTTTTAATATTCAATAAACTAATTTTGTAGTAATTAATATATAATTAATCCTGTTGTAAAAAACACGGGTTTTTGATTAAAACATTGGAAAATATTGAAATGCTTTATCATATGAATTCAATGTAAGATTATTGAAAATAAATTAAACTATCATAAAAAATAAAAATATATTATATTTATACATTAATACCATTCAATAATATATTTTAATTGATAGAATTATTTTGATGATAAAAGTTGTTTTCAATTAAAATTTAGCATATTTTCACTATTCTTCCAAATATGAATGTTATAATAAAAAATTAAAAAATTAATCCAAAGTAATTTTTTATTTCCCCAATCCAAATAATAATTTTATCATTCCATATATAACTTATAAAATTCTAAAAAACTACATTACAAATGGTTTCACTCTAAAAAGGATGAAAAAGTGCATTTTTTTCCAAAATACTTTATTTATCTAAAAAATTGATTTTGTTCTCATATCATGTGTAAGAAGAATAATAATTCTATATAAAATTTAAAATGTGGTTATTAATATTCATAATGGATAGTTTATATAATATTTTAATATTATAGTGTGGTTTAGTTAAACTAGTTGTTGCGTACTATGCAAGCTATGGAGGAAGGTCTCTCTTTCATTTTACACAAGCCATGTAATTGTTGCGTGTAGTGAAATCACCATTTGGTGTTTCGTATAAAATAATAAAATCTTAATTCATATATAAATTTGAAAAAATATATACTCTGTGTTGTGTGAAATGAATTCCATCATACGAACTTGAAATTGTGTGTTACACAATCCAATAATAGTGTTGTGTAAACTACAAGTTCATACAGTGTTGCATATAGTGCATGCTAATCATGATACAGTCTGCAACATAAGAAATAAAATAATCTATATCATAAAATATTAGGGTGTTACATTATTCCCCCTTTATAATTAATTTCTCCTTCGAAATTCATTAGGGTTATAAATGGTTTTCTTCATGGAAGTTTCTTCTATAGAAACCCACATCGTAAAAACTAATAGAAATACATAATTAAAAAAATGAATGTTAGAAACATAAAAGTTACCCAGTAAAACATATCACTAGGATTATATGTATGAAAAAATATGGGTGGAATGGAAATAATGGATTTTGATGAGTAATATAACCATCAATTTCTGATTTATAGTGATATAGAATGAGGTTTGGAGAAAGTTAACTACTAAAAACCCATAAATTTGCGATGATTTACAGGAAAATCAAATAAATCAGATAATAAGGATCTATGATATTTTTTTTTGTTTTGAAGTCCATTTACCTAATATTGATGAATTTTTATTGAGAATAAATACTAACTAGATTTTGGTAAAATTTCACAGTTGTTCGTGACTTTAACAATTTCCACTTCATCTTTTATTTGAAGAAATGAATTCAGATTTTTCATTATTGAAGTGTTATAAGATCGTGTGAAATAATTATTGGCCATTACATCTTTCTATATAAAAAATATTATAACAAGTTATTAAATATACATAATTCCATCTATGTTGAGATAAATAAAATATGGTTACAAATACGGACATATACTTCATTTATCACACCGCTTAATAAAAAAACTAATTTATAATATCAGGGACTTCTTATAGAACAGTTTTATGTGATAATATCCTATCACACATTATTTATGGTCTTGATTCCAACATCCTTCTCTGATGTGACGTGTTTTCACATGTCTTGTAGGTTTTCCTTTTTCAAAAACTATTCTATTATAACATCTGAGAAATAATAAAAAGAATGTTCTATCATAAAAAATACTATATGATGTACGTCATAACCCATTCCATCCATTATGATTATTTAATATACATCTATCCAATCTCTCATTACAAATAATACAATTATTAAAAAGGTCATATAACAGTGAAATGAAAACAATCATTTATCCATCATATATCATAAGATATATCTTATTTGTCAAATTCGAATCATTTGAATGACTTCATCATCAATTCTCTTCCGGCATTATTATAACCATGATTTCCATATATATTTTTTGAAAAAATGATTGTTTATATACTCCAAAACTTATTGGATTAATTTCTTAAATCCTAAAAAATTGTATACTTCATCCATGACAACATAACCCACATTTCAAAAAATCCTTTACCAGTTACATGGTATCGAAAATCGTCAAACATATCACTCTTAAAATATCAATATATTAATATCCTTCCTATATTATGGGTTATCCTTACCATAATCATGTGTTTCACGGAAATATCTACTTTTATTTAAATCAATTTTATTATCTATTATATCTATTCAACATATTCTTGAAAATCGTTTGAAAAAAATGTAACCAATAACTCTTAAATTATTCACCATTCATCATTAGTGGATTCAAATAAATAAATAATCCAATCCTTCTACTTTAATTGTAGGAATAGAATAATTCATTCATTTTCATAGAGGTGGATCCTTATGTCTGGGCATTGAGAAGGGCAATGCCCCTGTTTTCCACAGAAGAGACACTAAACACCATAAAAATATGTCACTCAATGAAGCATTTTCTAATAGAGATAACATCTTCCCCTCCATTTGACGTATTTCTCATGGTTATTATTATCTTTTTCATGATATGTTGGAATAATAATATTATTTCCTATATCTTCCTCACTAGGGGAACATACATTAATGTCCATAATCCTTTTATTTGATCACATAGTAATACCAATAATGTTCACCGTGTCAATCGTATAACCCAATGTATTATTCGGCATTATAAAAATATCATTCACTCAAGTCATTACACAATTTTATTTCTCATAGTCACCAATTTTTTAATCATATTAAATGTTTACCTAATTCCATGTAGTTCCCTTTATTGACTATAACACAAAAAAGATTATTGTGAGGGGAAAATCAATCTAAGAAAACAACATAATCAAGGGGGAGTACTTTCAATCTATGAAATTATTGGATTAATCCAAACATGTTTATGATCATTACAATAATTCATAGAATGGATCCTTTAGTTTTACATAACATTTTTTACATCTCGAAATATACCATAGAAATATCTCTAGGGATATCAATAATGGTTTCATATCTTTATTTCCAAAGTATGACTAAACCTTGTTCTAATACCAACTCCAGTAACCCAAGCATGATGAACATGGACATTACATATATTTTTCAGAATACTTAATACATGATATGAAAAAATTATCAATTATTTTATTAGTTTAGTGTCCTACAAAACTTGTAACATAATATTCTAATCATGCTGAATGATCTTCAATATCTCTTATAATGTTCTTTATATTTTGTTTTCCTACATGAAACATTTCATTATGCAATGGGTAAAATAAAAAATAAAAAGTCTTATCTGAAATACTTATTATGTGTAAACCTAGAGAAAATAAAACAAACCATATACATTTTAACATAAAAACATGATCATAAAGATTAAACTTCAAAATCTCGTGTCATGTAATAAATCAGGGCAGTGCGATATAGATAATAAAGGAACATTAATCCCGATAAATTAGCCTATGTATAAAACATGTATATTGGGAAAACCATTAATCACATAATATTATTTCCATAGTATCCAACACATTGTTTCCAATACCGTCATAGTGGACAATGTCCACTACTGATCCATCTTTTCATGACATTCCAACCATGTATTATAGAACTAGATATACCTGTAGTTCTGGTCATGTCTATCTAATCAGATATAAATAATTACCCCATTAATTGGAGGGAGATATTGGTCCCACCCATAACATAATTAAAATATTCTTACATGTTCCACAAAAACAAAAAATACAATCATTAATAACGCATGAAATAAAATAGGATTTTTAAACAACATGTCATCATAAAATAATCTGTATAAGATAAATACACATCATGAAACATAATTAAATTACAAAATAAATAAAATAAAAGTAATAATATGTATATAAACATAACTATATGTAATCTTAAATGAAAAATAATTTTTAAAAACACATGAACTTAGTTCTTGAGTAAACTATCCATTCATCTATAAAAATAATTTCTTTTCTCAAACAATCATACAATTTTTTTTAAAAATAACTTATTTTAAAATAAAGTTAAATTTAGGTCGTGGATGCTTTGTGTAGATAAGTAATTAATTATACATAAAAATATATTCATGCTATATAAGATAAAAAATCATTCTCCAGGCACTTTTTCCTTAAAAGACAAAAAGTTCCACTGATGGATAAAAAAAGGAAGATTCCTTCTATACCATGTTGTAAAAGTAAAAAATGGGTAAAAATTGAATTTAAAAAACATATAAAAAAATCAATCATATTATGAAAACATTTTTTTAATTCATGGACATGGATGATGAATATATCCAAATAAAAATACTTATGTATAATCAATCTCGGATAAATATGTGATTGAAAAATTTTCCCATACATTAAGTCAATTTTCTTCTATATGTGTCAGAAAATCATATACAGTGGGATTAAACATAGTATTAACTAGAAATAGAACCATAATTTTCTTTATGATACTATATATGATTCACATATGACATCATATTACCCATTAATTTGCCAATTCTATGTTAAAAACGTATTGGGTAATGATCATTTATTTATCGTACGTGATTGGGCTTGTTATTCATGATATTATTAAATAGATCATGATTTTCTAACTTACAGAATGTTAACAATGATTTATATATCATATATATTCAGTATATAAATATGTATACTAGATCAATAAATGGAATGGAATACACAGTTCATGGAGAGAGTAGGTGGTACGTACGCCTAAACGTTGTTTTTGTTTACTTATTATATTTAATGAAAGTAATTAAATGACAAATATATATATACATAAAAAATATAAATTCTTATGTCTTATATTTCATGATTATTTATATAATATATGTTATAATCATTTTGGAATGGTTAAAATGGGGAATGAATCACATCACGTCACGGAGACGATAAGTCGTACGTATGCACGAGCTACAATATCATTCTCATAGTTTTTCAATAGTGTCTAATTGGATGGTTTATAATATTTGATAATTATAAAAATTTATTAATAATCTTATATATATATTATTTCCTCGACTATACACAACCATGTTAGGTGGTGGTGAAAAAACAGATTACACCACGATGTTGAGACGGTAATTTGTACGTACTAAAGAGTATTGATTTAGTTTTTCATAGGATGGATAGAAGGTGAAATGTAGTTGATTAATATTTATAATTACATATCTGTATATTATTGATATTAATATCATTACAATAAAACTAAAAAAACTAATTAAGAGGATGCTGATGAAGAAATAAATTTTAAATAATCGGTAGAAAATATCACCTCTTCCTCGAAGTGCTTCCTTTAAATTTTTTCTTAGGGCACTAGAGTTGGACTTTCGAGAAGATCAGAGCCTCTAACGTGTAACTATACACGATATGAAAATAAGTAGGTAGGGTTTCACTAATCATGATTGATCAAAATTTAGTTAATTGTAGAGGAAGGAAGTTGCCTTTTACAAGAGATGAGAGGGGCATTTTAAGAAATATCCAAAATATTAAATTATTATAAATTAAATTTCTATTAATAAGGTTAATAAAATTATTAAATTATAATATAAGATAATTTTTGATACAATAACCATCATCCAATAATTTTTGGTCATGTTTCGAATATTTATGTGTCTTTATGGTTTGGATTTTACTATTTTATTGCCCTTTTAATATTACTTTGATATCATTTTATTTCCTCATTATGGGTTAATGTAATTTCTATATCATGTCAAAGGACTCAAAAAGTTCTTTCGGGAATATTTTTAATTATAGTAAACATTTATAAGTATCATATATATTTAGGAATTAAATATCATTTAACAAACTCTTTTATGTTTTATGTTATGTATTATCTTAATTTTGGAATCTATTCCTTCTTAAAAATTTATAAACCATCATAACAACCTTACTAATTATTAAAAAATGAATTAAATCATATATAATAAGTAAATTTCATCCTAAAAATTCTTTTATTACATCAAAATATTCATATTATGTTTATTTTAATATTTATAAATTAAAAAACTTGAATCATTAATTAATGATGAAATAACTACATCATAACTGGGTCATAAATAAATATTTTAATCTAATTTCTAAAAATAATAAAAGAAATACCATGATTTAAGAAATATTTTTATATTTATAATGAATATTTATAGATTTGTATATCTTTTATATAACCCCATATTAAATTTTTTTTAGTAAAAGATATATGTTTAGGATATAATTATCATTACCATAAATAAATTAGTAAAAAGTGTTATTTTCACATCCATGTGAATTAATGGGGTCCCAAAATCGACCCAACGATGCCCATGATCTGACATATCTCATCAAATAAGATTTTTCATCTATTAGTGTAGTTTATTATTATTATAATATTATTTTTAACCCTTATTTACAAAATATACCCATTAACCATGGTTAATAAAAAATTACTGAAATTTCTATTAAAAATGATCACAAATAAAATGTTCTCATTTGCATAAGATGAAAATTATGATTAAAAATATGGAATCCATTTTTCCAAATTCAAAACACATATTTTTTAGTAATTATTTCAAAATTCATCCATTTTTTGAATAAATTGGTCATTATTTAAAACATAGAAAAAATTGAAATGTTTTTATATATGGATTCAACAAAAAAATTAATAAAAATGAAATAAATTTTCAAAAAAAAAATATAAATCTAATTTATTTACATATTAAATTCATTTAATAATATTTCATATTGATTTAAATCATTTCAATGAAACAATTTGTTTCTAATTAATTTTTTTTTGTATTTTCATTATTCTCCAAAATATGAATGTAATCAAAAAAATATAAAATTTTTACAGAAAGTATATTTTTAGGTCCCTATTCAAATGAACATGTTTATATTGTCTAATATAACAAATACTAGAGTCAAAATTGATATTTAAACTGCATACTACATCAAAAGGTGGTAAAACTGCAAAAAAATTTAAATAATTGTTTTATCTGAAAAAGATATTTTGTTCCCATATCATGTATAAGATGAATTGTGATGTTACATAAAATTAAAAATGTGGTTAATAATATTCCTAACATCTAGTTTATATAATATTTTAATAATATAATGTTTTTTAGTGATACCTGGTAATATGTACCAAGAAATATTTCTAGGAAGGTTACTCTTCTGTGTAAAACAAGCAATGATAGAGTTTCTTGTAGTGAAAGCATATTTTGGTGTTTTTTATAAAATAATCCAAAATTATTTCATTTATAAATTGGAAATAATATATGCATAGTGTTGTGTGAAATTAATTCTATCAAAAGAACATGAAATTATGTGCAACAAATGTCAAAAATAGTGTTCTGTATACTGCGTGCTAATACGTTGTGCATATATCACAAGCGCATCTTGATGCAGTGTACAACATAAGACAACGGGAAATCAATCTTATAATATATTGAGGTGTTACATTGCGCATTGATAGTGATATCATATATTAGAATATATCTGGAATTGTAGAGGCATTCCACCATGATTACCTCATGTCAAATGCAAGGATGGTTGAGATTATCATACTCCAGAGGTGGTGGACCACATAACACTATTGGAACCTCCTATACTACACCCTACAATACTAGTAGTTGTAATAGAGATATGTGATGTGACACAGTTCTATGATGTGATATTTCATTTCATAGAGACCATTCAGGGAGCATCCTAACCTAGACTAGCTATGACAGAGATGAATTTTACGTTTTAGTTGAATCATCTACCCACATTTTCATGGGATGGGGGAACACATGATGTAGATTCATGCATAGAGGCCCGAATTTCAACCATTAAACTTTTTGAGATTCTTATTGATGTGACCATAATTTTTACTATGTAAATGATGCTTAATATGTGAAGAGATTTTTAGATGTCATTAATTAGGAAGATTTGTCATTAGAATATGGATTGAAGGTAATTTACTATATTATTCTAAAAAAATTATATCTCGATAGGTTATGGGATGATAGATCATGTGATACATTTCACCAAGAGTTGGAACCATTATGTGTTTTTGAATATTCATCCCATTTTACTAACCTCCATCACGTCACACTAATTCTAATTTTTTAGGAGCAGTCTAATTTTATCTAATTCAAAAGGGTACAAGGTATGACATCATATCATTGTTGGATTTATTTCTACATACTATTATTCCTAGAATAGAGAATCTAGAACATAACACAGAGTATATCCTAGTAGATGCTGGGAATTCAAGCAAAGGGTGTCGAGTATGTTGATATGATAATAAATTAACTGGTAATATGATTCATCATTTTGATCATCCACATTATTATGTAAGTACTAAGAGTATATAATAATTTAGCCAAGAGAGGTGGTAAAATTGTATTTGGTAGAGACATTCAACACCTTTCTCATTGAGAGACCAAGTAAAGTGTTCATCACGTCCCAAAATAGTCATTAAATAGCTCATATATAGAATTTTTCTTCAAAAATAATGTGAGATAGGTTCTATACCAATTAAATGTTTAAGATAAATTTCAATTTATTCTCATCATAATATAATATTGAGTAATGATGGCCTATCAGGCCAAGGAGGTAGCTTTTTCCATGGTCATCATACACCGATTTTGCAACAATAATTGGGTGGATTATCCTTGGGTAGCCAATTAGTATCACATAGTTGTATTCTTGAGAAAATATAAATATTGAAACATTTCATTTTGGATCATGATCCCCAAAATTATAATGGAATAGATAATATTTTTGTAGTCTCTACATTAGTTTCTATACCTTTTTATATAGGGGCTTCCCATAGCTTTATATATGTTCATATTGGGGAGATCCATGGTATCACTAGTAATAAATATTATTTATTCATGAAAAATGATAATCCATTGTGGATTAGAATAGATTTCTTATGTCACTACATGTATTTCCTAGTTGAGATTGGCGGGTGTTACTTTATATGGGACCTCATTTCCCTCGAGATGAATGGTTTTGACTAAATTTTTGGGAGGGACTAGTTGGTCATTTTTCATGATTTCATTTGTTTCTATCACCTCAGGGTGACCATCACATCACCATTGGGAAGATAGATTATTCACAAGGTTGAATGAGATATCCACGCTAGTTGAGATGGAACCAACCATTATGGGAGGGGATGGCTGAGATCCCAAATAAAGTGTTTGAATGTGGATGATCATGGAACATGTCATTGATATTTCTATATAGTGTATTATCATTTTACATACATGTTCCCGAAAAAATATCATGATAAACACACCTATAAGATGTTAGTTTTAACTATCCATATTATGATAAGGGTAGCACTAGTATACATTCCTCCTTACTAGATGGATACTACTCATATATAGGGGACAATGAAGAAGATAGAGTATTTAGAGGAAAAATATTTTTTCTAATCCAATGGAGCACAATGGAGTTCATCATTCCTTTATATGATGACGGAATTTATAACCCACAGGATATGTGTGCATTACGAGAAAATGAACCAGATGAATGTTATGAACTGGTATCCTCTTCCATGGATATATTTTCACATTGACAAAATTTTTGGATCTCAGGTTTTATCAATGATTGAGTTTACATTCATTTATCAACTTGTTTTGGTTAGAACATTTTAGATTCCTCTCACAATATTTCATACAATTTATGGTATAAATGTGTTTTATTTTATGTCATTCAGTCACACAAACACACTAGAGCTCTTCATATAACTAATGAATTGAGTGTTCCATTATTGTATGGATTAATTTATTTCATGGATGATGTCATGGATTATTTACATTATCGATAAAACAAATCCAAAAATATTAATTGTATTCATTACCTATGAGAAATATAAATTATATTTTATGCTCATAATGTGAGACTTCTAAATGGATTTGATTCCCTTACTAGATCACATTATCATAGAGAAATGTGTATCAGTAGTATATAATATGGTGAGAGTTGTAGCTTCATGGGAACATATGAAGAATGTAATTTATGTTGATATTATACTAGGGATGGATTGTTACTTCATCTGTATCATACAATAATTCTCATTCCCAGTATCAACACATTTGATATTGATAATGAAGAGTCGAATTTTTTTATTGTCAAATTCTTGGGTGATGGCCTTTTTGGAAAATAATGGTCGATTGAATTCATCGCCAAAACTAATTTTTGTATATCCATGTCGGATATACCATGTATACTATGATACATAATGTATATGGCTATGATAATTTTGATGATGTGGGGAAACGTTATGGTGTATAGTTCATGGTAGTTGGGGGATTATTAGAGAAATAACTTCACACATGATATTGATCTACGAATTTTTGTTCATTGATTATACTTCTTGAAACCATACATATGTGTATATTTTTTTATGTTGTTCATGGACCGAAAAATACTCAAGTACATATTAGAACCTATTGATTTGGATGTGAGGAAGAATTGGTGGGGTTAATAACTACAAACATTCAATTTAATAATTTCATGTAGGCATGGCAAAAATGAAATAAAGTGGCCAATTAATTATGAAGGAGGACTCAGATATATGCAATTTCGTAGGACTATTGAAAATGGATACTCGTGGAATTATTATCTATGATTCACATTTAGTTTAATGACAAACAACGATAGACATTTCAATTATCGTTACTTATTATCTATAAACTTTTGGATAATATATGGAAGATTCATCTATAAGAATTAGAATTCACTATACTATGGGAGAGTTTACCATGTGGGGAAACTCATCCTGGTTGGAATGTAGGTTTGGATAAGAATATATGTGTACTTGGACATGAGTGGGATTATTTTAAAATGCAAGGGGTGCCAATGTGGGACTTTCATACATCAACATGGGCATTGAACCTCGTATGGGCCAAGAGGTATCAAGATTTACATCAACAGTACTGGTTTTCAGTTGTGAAAAGAAATGTATCTTGTTTTTTCTTGAGATCATCCACTTATCTATAGGTCATGGTGGAGAATTAGTGACTAGAAATAACATTACATAAGTTACAAATTTTTTATTAGAAGTGGGATAAAGTGGTGATGAATTTCAATAATATTTTAATGATGTCACCATCATTTAACAATATTGCATGTGTTTTTATAAGATCATGTAGTGTTCAATTATTATTAATAATGAAAAACATTATTGTTGATGGGAATGAGAGGTTATATATTTGTGGGTTATTACAACATCACAAGGTCCAACACACTATCAATTTTTTCAGGGTTTAAAATAATACATCACCATTAAAGAATGGATAACTGAGGTAATTAGGTACAGAGGTGATTCAAGGAACATCATACCATAACCAGACAGATGGCCAGTTAGATCACACAAATCATGTGCTTAATACATGTTTCAAGACAGAGTACAAGATTCCAGTGGATCTTAGGGGATGAATATAACCCTGGTTGATTTATCTAAAAATATTAGTTTTCTACATACTATTCATATGGATCATTATTACGATTTATATTAAAGTCCATTTCAATCAACACTTTGTGGATAGAGGTAGGAAATATAGCTACTCATGGACATCATCTTTTTTGGGAAACCACCCAAAAGAGATACTTGACTCAATATAGGATTTTTTTCCCTCTAGTTTCTCAATTAAAATCATATTCATGACAATACATATGATATCTAAGAGGCTGAGTAAAGGCCGCAGTGGCTAGACATATTAACATATAATGATTCACTTCCATCATAAGTTAATTCCGAGGAAATATTTCATTATGTAGGATGGTTATAAGAACAAAGTTCTTATTTGAGTTTTGTATACTGTACATTATTACAATTCTTAGTTTTAATGTTTAATTATGATATTATATGATTATCCTTTTTTATGTAGTACTCAGGGTGTCTCGGGATATTTGAAATCCCAAAATCAATGATTATTTTTGAAATAGTCATAGAGCATGACCATGTTCCCATGTATGAAATTCCAAAAGTGGGTTCTAGCACAAATTTAATAAAATTATTTATACTATGTGTAAAACACATACAAGGATCACAATATCTATAAAAAACCGTGAATTGTTCAAAGATAGTTTAGAAACTCTTAAACTAAAACATGAAAAAATTTGATTTGGTTGATTTTAGAAAATTCCCCTCAATAATTTGTTAAAATAACCCTAATTTATATTGGAAATTCCAAGATCAACATCGCCCTATATGAGATATTATTTTATAATCATTATTAGAATCATTATATTTTCACTATATAGTGTTCAATTAAAGAGTCGCTCATCCCATGTTATCCACATCAGTGATAGAACACATCCTTTTATCTCATTCCGCATTTGGTTTGGAATCAACTATAATATTTATGTTAAATGTAATTTTACCTATTATTAGGTTCTTCTCATGTATTCCATTTTATCTTCATCTCAATGGATTAGGAGTTGATAGAAGATGAGATATTAACTATATACATATAGTTTTCAGTTTATTTATTTTCATCAATTATACAAGGATTTATATATTTTCACAGTGCCTTGCACCCATGTCATGGATCATCACCCTTGAAATTTGTTTCATTACATAACTTAAATTTGTAGGTATATCCTATTCAATTAACGGGCCCTCGTAATTAATGGTTATAGGTTAGGGAAAATTATTTTAAACCACTACTTTTTTTTGTTATTTTTTTTAAATTGGGTGTACCTGTTCACCCATTATTAATGTATGTTTTATGATAAATTTCATGTGGTAATTAGAATGAGTTATAATTTGACATGTGTTATAAATTGTAATTGAATTTTTTAATTGGGATGGATGAATTGATCATGAGACTCATCCCATTCCTTTTATATTATTTTTTATATTTAATTTCTTTCATAAATAAATTCTAATATAAGTATTCATGGTCCAATTGTTATTTGAATTTCCAATGAGTTATGTCACCTTTTGAGTTAAGGTGTAAATAGAATGTTCTTAGTGTTCACCATGATCTATGTAAATTAAATTTATTAAATGGTGTTGAATGATATTTAATTTTTATATTCCTTGGGTGAAACATGTTTTCATATGATGAATTTCATGGATTGATACAATTATCTTGTTCCTTTCTTATGATAGAGTGAATCATGGAATCCATAGCAGAAATATGCAGACAGAATCTGATAATTGACTATTATATTTAGAGTGATACATGATATAATGTGATAATAACATAGATAAAATCATTGTAAATATGATTATATAATTTTCATTCATACATTGGAATCCTTAATTGACAACCAAGGACATACTCAAGAAGTAGTATCTATATATCTCACATAGAGAGATAACAATGTTCATGGGGATCTCTACGGACAAGATCATTGTGTGTTGGATAATATTATACCATGATAGATTTTTAAAATCAATATTATAAAATACATTGATGGGAATTGATTTTTAATATTGTAATTAATAAAATTATTGATATGACACATCTTCTAGGTTAAAAAAGATTCTTTGATTCATTAATTGTTTTTTATTAAGGGATGATATTTTTATGATTCCATGATCATTTTAGAATGGGGGTTTTCAGGCTATGTGAAGGGTCTCGAGACTCATAAATTAATTGAGATTTAATACCAAATTGAATATTGTGATAAATGACATTGTCATGACTGTTAATTCAGATAATTATCTTCTAAAAAGTTATTATATATACATTAATATAAAACAAGAAGATAGTCTTATAGGATGTATATTTTATAGTACATCCATTATTTTATATTTTCATTCTCACTATTTATATATATATATATATATATTCACTAACTATATGAGACAGACCTTGGATGATTTCCAACAAGGTTAATATCTCACACACTTTTTTGGTTTCCTTTGGGTAACAAAATAGACTACATAATAGCATATATTGATATAGGAAAACACCCATCTAAATATTTTTTTTCATAATAGGACTATGAGAGAATAGGACTGTGATGAGGCATGGGATTTTAGTAGAAATAAATTTTAAATTTTTTGATTATTTTTTCATTTTTTTTTCACTTTCCAAGTATTCATATTTTGGTTGTTTACAGAGATATATAAGATATATAACATCTTAATCATTGTATATCAATTTCATTTTGTTAGTCTTATATATCCTTGAAGTCGATATCATTATGATTTTAATCATATTATACAAATCTATTATGGATATTATGCTATTCATTATTATGGTAATAAGTAATAGTCCCTCAAAAGAGACACCATATGACATCGCTACTTGTCAGCATCCTCTGGAATTTGGTGACTTGGTCTCGAGGCCAAGTGGCCAACATGACTTGGGGAACTATTTTTTGAATTTGGCTCCTCGAAATTACTAGTATAATAACATTAAATATTATTCCCATTAGATTATATTTATCAAAAAATATTATTTGTGATAATGATTTAAAATAATTTATAAGTATCATTTAAAACAATTAACATAAAAATTAATTTTTTCAATCTGGATCATCAATTTTACAAAATAATAATTCTTAAAATATTATGAAAATTATATTTATTCAAATAAATTGTTTAAATTTAAAATTAAATATATCGAAAATGGAGGACATCATTATGGGAGAATATATTCATGTAATAATTGTAAAAAGTTTCTAAATAATATTGAAAAGTGAGTCAAAAGTAACCCATTTGGAAGATGTTGTGAAAATTACATTTATAATTTTTAAAATAATCTCATAGATCATGTATTATATAATTATTAATTTATTTATTTACATAAAGATCATTTTTGAAAATATTTTTGAAATTATTGTTAAAAAATAGAATGATTCCAGATAAAAAAGAAATACAAGATCAATATCACTTATGCATAATATTCATGTCATTTCATCAATATATATAGGATGAAATGTAATTTAAACATGTTATGAATATATATTAATAGTTGAGGGTATAATTTATCTAATTCAAGAATATCATATCATATTATTTCTCATAATATATACATGTTCATAACCAGACTCAAATGAAAGGATATTGAACCATAAATCAATCACCACACAGATAAGTCTTAAATTTTAAGCCTTGTGATAGTATAAGATTAAATGAAACCATGAAAATCATAAAAAATGTATATTTATAATATAAAATTACAATATGGGAGTTTATAAATTTCACCATTGAGACATGGTCATATCAAAGAATTATGTCCCAATGAATGGAATCTATGTTGATTAACCATTAAAATGACTATATCACTATATTTGTAGTTATTTAATCGAGATATTATTTGGTAAATATTTAATTCCATAAAAAATTCAAAAAATATTAAGATTAATTTAAACATAAACGTATCATAATTATGTCACTAAATTAGTTTTCTATTCTAATGGTAACTAATTGATTAAAAAAACTTGTACCACTTTATATCATTCTAAAAAACCCACTTGGATTATATACATTATGTTGATAGAAATATACTATGATTTATGAAGGATTCTATATATTACAATGAAAAGGGATAATATATATATGAAAAAAAACATTATTTTGTAATATATCATATAGATTTAAAAGTGATATGACCAAGATTCATCCACAGATTTTAGAAGTTCCTCATATGTCCTTTTTCTACACTTTAATAAGAATTATCCAATTATTTTTTATAAAATGAATCATTTAAATGATAAATACACTATAATTAATATTTATATTATATTATAATTTAATTATTTATTATACTATTTACTTATTTTTTTCATTGAATGGTGTTTTGAGGTCGTTTTGTTCATTGTTTTAAAACGGTTTCACTTTATTGATTGTTTCCAAAGAGGTCATCATTTCAAAATATCCAAAATAATAATCAATAATTATTTATCGTATTTATTATTAAATTATAAATAAAAAACATTGGGAAATTTTTATAAAAATGAACTCTGTTAAAATCATTAGCATGATATGTCTTACAGGCGCATGAGTAACATTTCCCTTTTTCAATGATTATTATGTAATGTAGGTATGTATTATTTTAAATCTCCATGATGATCATAATAACATAGATATAATTTATTTATTTAAATATACATATATATTTCATTATCATGATGTGATAGTGAAAAAAGTCACATCACATCGTAAAGGTGATACTCGAAACATAAATAAAAAACGTTATAAATTTTAAGCGTAAGAAATAAAATGATATATATACTCAAGAGATTAAAAAATATACTTGGAATAAAATTATTTTTTTTATAATATCACATATATTCCTTAAAATTATCATATCTACCTTTATGTATATATTTTCTTCAAAGATTAATCAAATCACCTTACAATGTTATAGTCCTCCACACACATAAGATACATTATCAAATCCCCCACAAAATGGGAATAAAAAAATTTATATGTGATATCATATTTTGAAAATTATAAATATGATAAAAATATAATTTATATACATAAAATACAAAATTTCATTAAGTCATGATATGAAATAATATAAAACTAATAACATTGATTCTTGATGAGGTTGTCCACCATACACAGGTAGAATGATTTTACATCTATTTAGTTGATGATTATAAAAATTTATGTAATTAAATTAGTATAATAATTTTTTATCTTCATCATTTTAATGATAAAAACACTCTTTTTAAATAATTTTTGTGTAGTTTTATCTGAAAAATGTTAATTTTCAAGTTGAATAAATTAAAAAGATTTTTAAATGAATTTCATAAGTGTAAATTCCTAGTTTAAACTGTGGAATATTCTTTCAAATATTATTTATTTTCAGTGTTAGGTTATAGAGATATTTTCTGGCTAGTAAATATTTGGAATTGGTGATGTATAAATATCATCTATATTATATTATATATCCATTATTATTTTAAAATAATTGTATATATACCAAGTAGTATTTCTTAATAGAAATGTGAAATAATTTTTATATTTGGAAAGAATATTACCATATGTGGAAAATAAATATTTTTCATGGTGAGTGATTGGAAATATCTCATGTGAGGGTAAATTATTTAAAATCATTTAAAAATTAATTTTGAAAAATAATATAATATATCTAAAAAAGTGCATCATATAAAAAATGTGATCTCAAGGTTAGTTCTGTGATGACAATTTAACCATAGAAGGGACATAACATTTGATCACATCATGAGTTTGATCGGATAACATGTAATGATATCATATTTAATAATATTAATAATTTAATTATTAAAGAAATTATTTTCATCATCCCAACCTTAACTCTGAATATTCAACAATATGAATGGTGAAATCTAGAACCTTGGGTTTAAAACTATTATGTTCATTTTACTATTTAAACGCCTTCAATGGAAGAATTAGAACTCAAAAAATCAATTTTCAATTGAAATTGAATATAAATGTTGTGTATAATATTTTATTGGTGGGAAATTTCATTATTATTCTTATATTACCAAACCATTTTCCTTCAATTATTTTTCAATCCCAATACTAACTTGTCCACCAAAAATGAATTCAATAATGATTTGATTTGTTATGTTTTTACAATAATAAACAAGTGAACTCTATAGAATTTCATTTTATGTGGTCTCTCTATATATCAACCAAGGATGTGGTTTTTTTTCGTCATATTTATTTATCGTCAATAATTATTTCTATCTTAATCATAGAAAAATTTATTGAATTTTTTATAATTTATAAACCCTGATTTATCAAAGGTAAGTCTTCAAATAATAATTATTGTAAATTTATGAAAAGTATAAAATGATTTTTATAAAAAATCATCAAATGATATAATTCAATTAAAAATTTGATATTCAAATAAAAAAATATAAAATTATTTTAAATGATACTCAATTATTACAATTATTTTCATTTTCATTATAACTATCAAATGATAATTGTTAGATTAATAAACAATGACTATTAAAAAGCATCAAATGATTATTAAAATTTTAATATGCGATAAATATTATATATATCAAATGATAATTGTCATATTATCAATGAATAATACATAGAACATAATGTATGAAAGGATATTTTGATGAAAATATAATAGTAAAATTTATGTAATTGTTATATGATATAAAAGAATAATTATTAAATTATCAATTATTAATTTTTATTTTATTTGAAGATAAATTATATAAAATGGTCATTATATATTTATAAAGGATAATTTATGATAATTTATTAACAGATAATTATAAAAGTATAACTTATAATAAATTATCATGAAATAACTATAAAAGTATAATTTGTAATAATTTTTAAAAACAATTATAATAGATAATTTATGATAACTTTTTAAGAAATAATTATAAAAATATATATGAAATGTATCAAGATGGTTATAAAAGAGAAAAATATGTGAAATTATAATGATATAATTAAAGTATAATATTTTCTGATAAATTTTGAAGCGATAATTATAAATGGATAAATTATTATAAATTATCAATAAATAATAATAGAAGGATAAAATATATGTAATTTTGAGAAGATACATTTTCTTAGGTATAATATCACATGTTCATGGGATGAATGAGAACTATAATTATGATAATATATAGGGGAGAGAATGATTCATCACATGAAATTTTTTATTTCAATTTTAAATTAAATAAGTATTTTTGGTTCAATGATATTATTTTGAATGTGAGCGTTGACATGTCTGCATGTATGATATCAGTGATTATGTTGTGGTGTTGTTAAATGTTGAGTTTTTGACTCCATATTTCAAACCACTCATAATTTTTTTTGTTCAGGATGTTTTAGTCGACATCCTTGTGGTAGGATGATCTATATATTTATGACTATATATATATGCCGTTATATTGATGACGTTTTTATGTTGTACTAAAACAGTCTTATGATGATATAAATTTGGGTGTGTTTAATCATGGTATTTTTTATTAAATGTGATTATATGTGGCTTTATATATTGATCTCTATGGGCCTTGTTGTTTCATGCTATGAATTTTTTTTAATATCCTATATACTTGTAATAAGATTAATGATATACATAGTTAGAGACTTGGGGTTTGATTTTATTCCGTTTTAACATATTTTATTGTGGGTGTGGCTACTTTGATTTATGCTAAATTATCAACATCCATTTACCCAACTTAGACTAGCCCTAAATCCCTTAATGGAGGGTGATTCTACCCCAATAGAGGTTTAATATCATCATCTAGATTATAGGTACTATGTTACACATGTAGATCCTTGAGTATGACAACTATATGTGTTATTTAATTGTCACACAACCTATTGAAGTCCTAATATCTAAAATTTGTGATTGGATACACCTATTGTGGTGAAATAATAGTGTCTAGCTATGAAATAATGGTAAGGGATTTTTACAGACATGGGTCATAGGTGATTAATTGTTTATGCTGGCATGTGATTGAATTGATTTAAGATGAAGTGTTCTTGTGACCACCCGAGAAGGGTTTGGAGAACTAATTGCATGGGGAAATGTGACATAATATTAAAATTACTACTAGAGGGAGGGTTGAACATTATGGCCCTAAAGGAGGTAGATTAATTCTTTAAATTAATATGGGAAATGAACCAATGATGATTAATATAGGGTTCCTATAGTATATTTCAATCCATACTGATTCAACACATTTATATTTAGTGATCATTTAAACATGTCTTCAAAAAAATTTCATATATATATATATATATTAGACTTCGTGTATAGATGTTTTTGTGGTGTATTTCAGTGTCTGGAAATCACAAAATAATCTATCATTGGAGTGCACTTTTAGATTACATACCCACATATTCTACAATGTTCGAAGGACCTATAGATTATGGTTTATTAGTGGAGAATATATTTAGAGTTGATCTAGATAGATAATGTAGTACCTAGAAAATGATGGTTTTTTTAATTTTATTGTATTACAATCTTAATAGACACTACACATGCTTACCACATTGGGAGCTACATTAATATGTATGACTTTTTAATTTCTATATTTTACTTTTATTATTAACTAATTGTTTTTTAGTATTAATTTTTTTTACTTCATGTCTCCCAATTGATGTATTTAGACCATCTATGGTAGTCAAAATCCACTTTTTTAGGAGGAGGGTAATATGAGGTTATGTGGAATTCTATACTGTTCATGATGGTTCAGGTCTGTCTAATACAAAAGGGTATCAATGGAAAAAGATTCAAAAACATGTTTTTATCATTGAATTGGTAAGGGATAAAATTGATATTATATTTTATTTTTATGACTGAAGGATAAAATTTATGTCATTTCCTTGAAAGAAATATATAGTGTACCTCTGAGATTCCAAAAAGATGGAATTATTCTTTTTAGTTAATAATTATTAAAATGACCATGGGTAAAGAACAAGATGTAAATATTTGATTTATCTTATTTAAGATGCATTCATACATCTCGAAAAGGAAAACTGGTACGCATTTTATATATATACATGTTGTTGTGCTGAACTATCATTATTAATTAAATTTATCAATTTTTGATATTTGTTTAGAACTATTTCTTCTTCTGTTATAAATATGACCGCATGATACTGTGATATATGTTTACATGAATCAAATTGTTTAATGGATAATGTTTTTGTTTTAGTACATATATGATGATAGTGACAAATATCTTGGGATAGATTCCTGAATTATTTTTTAAAGGCGCATACCTTGGGGTAAAAATAGACTATTATGAAAAACATGTATGGGATAATATACTAGTTAAGACTTGTAATTCAAATAATGTCTTGATGATATAGATATATCCCCATGATATTGTTTGGATATACCATTGCCTTATTAGTATAATCTTGTTAATGTTTTCGAACTAGTACCAGTGGTTCACACAATAGTCCCACATTATATGGGAGTCCTACAAAAATTATCAATGTTCGAATATAGTAGAAAATTCCAACATATGAATCCCCCAAATTTTTATAGAACTGGTGTGCCACAATCTATGAAGGGATGTATATCCCCCAATTTGTATTTTTAAATCACATGGAAACTACATAGGTCTATTAGTTTAAACCATAATCATCAATGGTAGTAGGAAACCATTTTAGAGTGTGGTGTTGTGAATCATTCTAGAATATATAATTGATTGAAATTGAAATTATTCAAAAAAACTGTATGTTATGAGTTTCATTTTATTAAAATGAAAATAAAATGTGGCTATTAACTCCCATAACATCATTACAACTGATAAATAGTGATTTCCCCCATGGAATTACTCATGGAGATACATTGAATGTTACCAATGGAATAGAATAGAAATTAATTGGGTAAAGTTGCAGACATATCTATGATTCCAATGGACCTTTTGGTTTTAATTCTATATGAATGGATAGAATGCATATGGTCACCTTCTAGGGTGGTGGTATATAACCATGGAATAGAAAGGTCTCAATAATACATCTTTTGATTAAAATAGGCTGGTAATACCTAAAATGTGAAGAGGTTGTGAATTATCTATTTTTATGAACATCACATAACTTATGATTCAACAAATGTAGCTATACAACAATTCTTAATTAATATTTATTAAGACTTATAAGGGCTAGAATACACTATAGGATCTCAAAATAAATGTTCATGGGACTACTTAAACTGTTGGGTCCCACATTAGCTATCCAAGATGGTAGGTTCTCATGTGAGTCATAGACACAACCAAATATATGATTTTGGACATGAAGTGTTTAAATAACCAATATATGGTCTATATAACTTGATGATGTATGGGGTGAAATCATGAACACAACGTTTTGATCATAATCCCTTTTAATGGATATATTTTCCTTATATTTGCGAATTATGTTAGAGCATAACTTATTTGTAGGGTTCTGATTACATAACATACCCTTCCCAGATATGTTATTGAATAATGACATGAAATCCTAATATATGAGACAATGGAAATCATTTCATCCATTATTGTGAGACTCGGGATAGGTCCACTAAGGAAAGGATATGGGAGTGTTCCATGTTTGAGAGACAGTAAACCTACAATATGTCTAGTTGAGTATTATTTCTCCCTGTGATATAGATATTTTGTCATACATATGGATGGGGTTGAATGAATCCCTATGTACTAAATAGAGATTGATAATTCAGTAGATTCATTTATCTAATAGAATTTTTAATTAGACAATATGCATTTTTATTATATACGTATATGAAATTTGATACCACGGTCAGTTGTGAGTGGATGTTCATTCACTCATTGGGACATAACCGTAGTGTGAATTTGGTGTATGGTCTGATATCACTTAATGATATTATATATAAAATTTTTATTATTAATTTAATTATTATAAAACAAAATTTTTATTCATTATACATACCATAATACTAATCCTCCAATAATGCATATGGAATAATATAAAACATTTTTTTCAAAACCCATTGATGCTTTCATGATTTCAACGCATTAATGGGGAAATTCAATACAATATAGAAAAATTTATTGACAAAATTATTATATTAATATGTGGTTTCATGTTTTAAAGGTAGAATAGGTGTCGGTTATTTAAGAATAGTTGATGAATTTTTCTTTAATAATTTTTCTACCTAGAAAATACATTTTTCACCATTGATGAACTCTTTAATGATATGATTTTGTTTTTTCTTGAAATCCCAATCGTGATGCCTATGTTGTATCCCACCGTACATGGTTCTTGCAATCGTAAAACAAAGTTGAGTATTGTTTTTTAATTTATTAATAATCATTAATAAATTCCTTCTTATATAAAGGGGAAAATGATTAAATTTAGAATAAATAATAATTCATATATTTAACAAAGACAAATCATAAATTATTTTAAAAAAGAATAATTAATAAATTCATTCACAGATATTGTCAAAAACTATTAATTTATATAACAAAACAAATAGAAGAAATAATATTTGAAATATTATAAAGATATAAAATTTAAATGGATGTTCTCACAGAAGTTTCACGAGGTATTTTATTAGAGTTATGAAATGATAATTAAAGGATACAGAATGGTTTATTATTCAAAAATATTAAATTATTATTATGATATTATAAAAGGATAATTATTAATATTTTCAAATAATAATATCATGATTATCTATTTTTATCTCTTAAAATATAAATTATTAATGGGTAGGCACATTATTTTATCAATTATAAATATATAGAATTAAATAAAATATTTTTCTAATTATCAGTAAATAAATATTAACTTATAAAATACGAATTTTTATCTTATATAAAGATATAAAATAAAAAAATTATCAAAATATAATTATAAATTATTATATATGATGAATTTCCATATGATATATATAAATGGATAACTATTAATTAATAATAATGATAAAATTAAAAAATGATATTTATAATAAATTCCTACATGGTAATTAAAAAATTTAATTAATGATAAATTATCAAGAAAGAATTATAAAAGGATAATTTAATAATTTTATCAATATATAATTAAAAAAGGATAATTATCGTGAAATTATCATGAAATAACTATGAATGAATAATTTGTGTTAAAATTTCAAGAAATAATTATATAATTTTGATTCATGAAAAAATATCAAATGATAATTTCAAAATGATAATATATAAAAATTATCAAAATATAATTATTTTTATAGAGAATAATACGATTTCATGCGTGGCCTTACAATGATAATTTGAAAATTATATTGGTGAGAAAAAATAACAATTCATATAAAATCATATTTCACATTGAAATAAAATAACATGTTTTCAATATTGGATTTTTTTTTTGATTTTGAGCGGTGACATGTCTAAAAGAATGATATTAATGCAAGGGTGGGGGTTATTGTGATAATTAAGGCATACACTAATGATTTCTACACACATATTATTGTCTATTCATGTCATTTTTGTAGGACCCCGGGACACCCTGAGAGGGGAGGGGTGAATCAGGGTGGCAACTTTTTCTTCTTTTAGTTGTGGATCTTGTTCCCACGTTGGTAGGAACTACATAAACCTGTATGATGGATATGATCAGCAATTAAACATTCACATGCAGAGAGATGACACAACTATTTTTACAAGGTTCACCACTAAGGGCTACGTCCAAGGAGCATACGCCGACAGGTTTTCGGTCATACCTAAATCCACTATGCTTCACTAGCTGTAGATTATAATGGTTCAGGTATAGACACTCTGTCCCAGGCTCACTGCCTTTACAATTGTTCAGGGATAGCTCAATGCGTCCCTCGGGTCACTCCCGTTGACTCCCCCTGGCTCACTGCCATTGGTGAAGTCCCACTCAGTTTATAGATGTGAAGGTCTCTTCAATAAATGGGAATTGATGTTCTTTGTCTCCTGTTCAACATGAGACTTTTCTTGCATCAGGGTTCAGAGTTGATGCTCTTTATAGTTCAATCTTTCTTCTTTAGTGCAATGACTGAATGCACTAGATCCCCATGTATTCGTTTTCTTGAATCACAATCACTTAGGTGATTTCTCATTAATTGATGTTCAGCTTACTCAGCATTCGTCAGAATCAATTCACCATGTACGCATGAGATTATGCATGTATCATTTAGATTTCTTTTTCAATCTCTCTTTTCACCGAAATTATCAGGCAATCTTTAGCTCCTGTGCAGCTCCAGAAAGTCGGGTGTGGTTCAACAATATTTGGCTCTCCTTTTCAAGCCCGGCGCGCAAGTCTCCATCTGGCGCGCAAGTCTTAGGAACGCAAGTATAACCAGGCGTGCAAGTGTCTCCAAAGCACTTGCGCGACTCTGCCTTCTTGAACATCAAACCTGCTCGACTCACTTCCTTCCTTGCCCAAATCACCTGGGGCGCTCAACCATCAGTCATCGCGCAACCTCTACTTGCGCAACCCAACTACCACTTGCGCGGTTCAACCACCTGCGAGATGAGAGCTCGAACAATCTCAAAGTCTTGAGCTCCGTGAGAAATGAGGAGGGGTGGTCCAGTATTTATAGGCAAACTGGACCCCCTGCGCGGCGGCGCGCAAGTCATCCATCGGTGCGCAAGTCTCAGCCCCTGCTAGGCACTTGCGCAATCAACATCCAAACTTGCGCGAACATCTTGCCTTTGCCAAATTTGGATCTTCTGATCTCGAAAACCCATAGGCGCGCAAGTTATAATGCATTCAAGGTTTCGACACACAATTCTCTTCCCAACACATAATTCAACTGCGCGACCTCACCAAAACATGTGCGACCCTTATCCCGTTGCCATATTTTGATGCTCTGATCGTAAAAAATATATGGCGCGCAATTTTCCTATCCTCCAATAGTATGGCGCGCAAGTCCCTTTGCCAAAATCACTATTCATCATTTGTTGATTTTGAGGCCCTGAAATTTGGTAAACACTGGAAAATGACGCCACCTTGTATCTGCTCTTTTTGTACCGCATCCAGATCATCCATTCCTCTGTCGATGTTCTTGAATAAAACATAGATCGTTGACCACAACTCTTGAACTTGATATGTCACCAGGGAATCTCCTTTGTCAACAAATTTTAATGTCATTTGTTTTCTTTGTCGACAAGCATGATCACCTCAACATCACTTCTTCTTGGTGATCTGTATCCTTCAACAACTCTTTTGCTTTTATCACAAACTCCACTATTGTGATATGTATTCTTTGAAGGAAAAACTTTAGTACCATCATCTACTATGACAATGTGATGTGCATGGCCATTTCATAAGTCAACTCATTGGCGCATTGCCTCCTTCATACTCTGTCATGATCAACTTCATGCAAACCATGTGATTCAATCCGTCAAGAAGTCTCTAGCATGGTTCGCACGCAATCATGAGTAATTGCATGGTCTTCATCCAAAAACACCATCCTTCTTTAATCATCCTTGGATGGATTATTACTCACATTCTTCATTGTTTTAGACAATGTATCACCTTTGACACATGTTCTTTGAACTTATGATCAGTACAACAATCATCTGAATCACTACTCCTCTACTTCATCAGAGTTCTTCATGATCTCTTTCATTTTGATATTCCATTGACAACTATTGACAAAAAATAAAAACCTATACAAAATGTGGTTCCAACAATCTCCCCCTTTGTATTTTGTTTTCAATACCTTATACATCTTCTGAAATTAATTTGTCAATGTCAAAATGAGAATCTTCTATTCAATCAACTATTATTTTCAAACATTCATTTCACTTTCTCTCTCCCTTATAGACAAGAAATACAAAGCACATGGTAGGGATGGTATCAATCCACACTTAAGAAATGTTTCATTAATCATTTCACTCTAAGTCTACTTGAGAAATGCTCGATATAGAAAACAAGAGGATTTGATTAAGTCAACAAGGCTGTCCATTATCCACAGATCATGATACCAACATGAGATGATAACTCATGTATCTTGTCTTCAAGGGTTTACCACATTTATTCCAGTTAGAATAAGATCAACAATTATAGAGAATAATCAACCTGAAACTCCTTCTCCATTGGCGTGTTCTTCAAGAAATTCACAGAGTAACTGCTTTTGAGTCCAGCTGGCATTGATATTGATTGAAACAGTGATTATGGAAGCTTCTTCATTCTTCTCCCCCTGAGGGGAATCACTCCTCATCATCTTCATCAAGAATGATCCTTCATCATCATAATCTTTGAATATCAATTGAAGAATCTACTAAGGATGGAAACTTCTTTAGCTTGGCTATCAGGAGTTGACATCATTCACTACTTCTCAGGTTCTCCCCCTGAGATCATGCTTCACCTTCAATTCCCTGCATTATTAGCACAAATACAATACAAAAATGGTTACGTGAATAAGGTGGTTCCTTCTTGCTTCATCAAGAAGACTTGCTTGGTTGAGGTTCTTTTCTCAACCAAGTTCCTCTATTCACTCTAGTCTTCATGCCTTCAAATTTTAAGATATGTTATAACATATGTTGGTGTGGCATGGCTCTGTTCACATTCTCTTCTGCTTTGTGTGGAGAATTGTTCTGCTTAGCAGCCATCATGAATGATACATTCTTACTCGTCTTAAGGACTGCTTCTTGCTCTGGTATTAATGTTAGGAAACCTTTTTCAATGTTACCAGATTTATTGCATCTCTCACACAGAACTTCTTTGACACATGTGTTTCTCTTTGTTTGCAAACTCTCCTGCATTGTGTCTTCATCACGTGAATGTTTTCCTTTTCCTTTGTCACCAGCCTTGGCCTTCTCATCTTCAAGTTTCCTTATTCATTTCAAATCTTCTGGCCAGATGACCAATATTTCATTTAGAACTTCTGCAGCTGGTTTAGGTCTTCCACATGGGTTCATCCGAGATTCATCCCACTTAGTGTTTCTTTTGGATGAATGACCCTTCAATTTCATGGATCTAAAATCCTGGGTTTTCTCAGCTTCCCTACTTGAGATCTTCTTGGAAAAATGTGTGTTCCCAACATTCTTCTGATTTCTCCCTAAGGTAGTTGCTTCATTATTTGACGGCATCAGATGTCTTCTTTTATTTTCAACAGTGAAAGCATGTTGATATGGACATGTGCCTGCATTGTGACCGTTGTCGTTTCATACATCACAGATGTTATCAAGAATTCCAAATCTATTTGCAGTAAATAGATGCTTTTGGACCTGCTGATGTTGATTCTTTTTCTCTGGTTTCCTTATCTTTGATATAGGCATTCTCTGTGCTTTTTCATGTAAGGGATTATAAAGACAATCCAGTGCACAATGCCCAAATCCGTTGCAGCACCAACATTGACCCACAAATCTTTTCTTCTTTGTGTCTTCTGTATTAAGTTGTTGGGCCTTCTTCTTAATCTTTTGTGATCTATTTGAGGAACCCACTTCCTCCTTTTTCTTCCCATCCACCCTAGCCATGGTGGTAGGTTTCTTCTTCTCACCTTTCCTCATCCATACTTGTTTATAACTTTTCTTCCCACCTGCACTGATTGTAGGAGTGTATTTAGAAATATGAGTACAAGATGGTTTGGATGGTACCTTCACTTTCTCAGTTTCTTGTGATAGATCAATGAGTGAAGTCATGATCTTCTTATCACATGTTGGAGGTCTTTTGACAATAGAATCCTCCAGTGAGCATTGAGTACCAGCATCAACTGATTCTTGATATGGATAATCAAGAGTTGTCATAATCTTCATATCACCTGTTGGAGGCATATCACCTTTAGAATCCTCCAATGAACATTGAGTGCAAGAATCACTCATTTCATTCTTTTGTGAAGTCTCAATATGTGTGTTCTCAATTTTGGTCAACTGAGCTTCAAATCTTTGACCCACAATATTGAGGATGATCTTCTGATCTTCAATCGTGATCATCTTCTCTTCACAAGTATTCTTCAACCTTTCAACCTCATCTTCATGCATCTTAACATTGTTTTGTAACAAAGAGTCAAGTTCCCTGAATTTAATGGAAGTTTCTTCCAGACAAAAACTCTTGACTTCATTTCTCTTCATCAGCTCAGCTTCAAGTGCGTAGATCCTTTCTTTTGAAGTCGTATTGACTTCCTCTTCTTCTTCAAAGACATCCACCTATTTGATGAGCTTCATACTTTCCATAACTTTTCTTTCCAACCCCTTTTCAATATTGTCAGCTTCCCTTTCTAATCGATTGATCTCAACATGCATAGATTGGAATAGGCTACAAATAATAGCAACCCTTTCTTCTAGAATATCATGCAGATATGTTCTGGGTTTTTCCTGAAATCTTGAATTAGGGGCATCATCCTTTCCTCTAGATGCGTTTTGAGCCACCTGCTTGATACTTTCCAAGCCTAATGTTTCTTCATTATTGGAATGGAATGGAGAAAAAGACACTGCATCTTCTTTTTATGTGGTTGACATCTTCATAATCTTCTTCTCTATTTTTTCCTTTTTGTTAAAGTCTTGGTGGATATAGATTTCTCCTAAGAAATTACTACGTCATTATCAAGACTGCTATTCATTGTTGACTCTAGGAAAGAAACTCAAATCCTCTTCTCAATTGAATTACTGGAGATTATCCAACATACGTTAACCTTTCCCTCTGATACCACTTGTAGGACCCCGGGACACCCTGAGAGGGGAGGGGTGAATCAAGGTGGAAACTTTTTCTTCTTTTAGTTATGGATCTTGTTCCCACGTTGGTAGGAACTACTTAAACCTGTATGATGGATATGATCAGCAATTAAACATTCACATGTAGAGAGATGACACAACTATTTTTACTTGGTTCTCCACTAAGTTCTACGTCCATGGAGCATACGCCGATAGGTTGTCGATCATACCTAAATCCACTACGCTTCACTAGCTGTAGATTACAAAGGTTCGGGTACAAACACTCTATCCCAGGCTCACTGCCATTACAATTGTTCAGGGATAGCTCACTACGTCCCTCAGGTCACTCCCGTTGACTACCCCTGGCACACTGCCGTTGGTGAAGCCCCACTCAGTTTATAGACGTGAAGGTCTCTTCAATAAATGTACATTGATGTTCTTTGTCTCATGTTCAGCATGAGACTTTTCTTGCATCAGGGTTCAGAGTTGATGCTCTTTATAGTTCAATCTTTCTTCTTTAGAGCAATGACTGAATGCACTAGATCCCCTTTTCTTTGTTTTCCTGAATCACAATCACATATTTCATTGCTCAATAAATGATGTTCAGCTTACTCGACATTTTTCAGAATCAATTCACCATGTATGCATGAGATCATGCATGTATCATTTAGATTTCTTCTTCAATCTCGCTTTGCACCGAAAGTATCAGGCAATCTTTATCTCTTGTGTAGCTCTAGAAAGGCGGGCATGCTTCAACAATATTTGGCTCTCCTTTTCAAGCCCGGCACGCAAGTCTCCATCTGGAACGCATGTCTTAGGCGCGCAAGTATAACCAGGCGCGCAAGTGTCTCCAAAGCACCTGCGCGACTCTGCCTTCTTGAACTTCAAACCTGCGCGACTCACTTCCTTCCTTGCCCAAATCACCTGGGGCACTCAACCATCAGTCGGCGCGCAACCTCTACTTGCGTGACCCAACTACCACTTGCGCGGTTCAACCACCTGCATGAAGAGAGCTCGAACAATCTCAAAGTCTTGAGCTCCGTGAGAAATGAGGAGGGGTGGTCCAGTATTTATAGGCAAACTGGACCCCCTGCGCGGCGGCGCGCAAGTCATCCATCGGTGCGCACGTCTCAGCCCCTGCTAGGCACTTGCGCAATCAACATCCAAACTTGCGCGAACATCTTGCCTTTGCCAAATTTGGATCTTCTGATCTCGAAAACCCATAGGCGCGCAAGTTATAATGCATTCAAGGCGTCGACACACAATTCTCTTCCCCACACATAATTCAACTGCGCGACCTCACCAAAACATGTGCGACCCTTATCCCGTTGCCATATTTTGATGCTCTGATCGTAAAAAATATATGGCGCGCAATTTTCCTATCCTCCAATAGTATGGCGCGCAAGTCCCTTTTCCAAAATCACTATTCATCATTTGTTGATTTTGAGGCCCTGAAATTTGGTAAACCCTGGAAAACGACGCCACCTTGTATCTGCTCTTTTTTTACCTCCTCCAGTTCATCCATTCCTCTGTCGATGTTCTTGAATAAAACATAGATCGTTGACCACAACTCTTGAACTTGACATGTCACCCTGGAATCTCCTTTGTCAACAAATTTTTATGTCATTTGTTTTCTTTGTCGACAAGCACTATCACCTCAACAACACTTCTTCTTGGTGATATGTATCCTTCATAAACTCTTTTTCTTTTATCACAAACTCCACTATTGTGATATGTATTCTTTGAAGGAACAACTTTAGTACTGTCATCTTCTATGACAATGTGATGTGCATGGCCATTTCATAAGTCAACTCATTGGCGCATTGCCTCCTTCATCAACTGTCATGATCAACTACATGAAAACCATGTGATTCAATCCGTCAAGAAGTCTCTATCATGGTTCTCACGCAATCATGAGTAATTTCATGGTCTCCATCCAAAAACACCATCCTTCTTTAATCATCCTTGGATTGATTACTCCTCACATTCTTCTTGTTGTAAACAATGTATCACCTTTGACAGATGTTTTTTGAACTTACGATCCGCATAAAAATCGTCTGAATCACTACTCCTCTACTTCATCGGAGTACTTCATGGTCTCTTTCATTTTGATATTCCATTGACAACTATTGACAACAAATACAAACCTATACACAAAGTGGATCCAAAAAATTTCATTGTTGACATTGATGTGTGATGCCACTTTTCATTTTGGTACTTGTATATATGATTTTATCCTTATGTATTGATTATGTTAGACCAATTCATTCTTGTGATGAGTTTCAGATGGGTGCTTCGGTAGCTATGACATTTCTTGTTTATTCCATTGGATAACATGTTTCTTTTCATATTGTTCATTATGTGATATATCATTCCATTATATGACATGTATTACATTTGTATCACATAAATAGAGAAATGAGATATAGGAATCAATATACTCAGTTTCCACCTCTATATTATGATTTTTGATATTCTAATGTATGTAACAGTGTGAATGGATATCCTTGTTGAGGGGAAAACATTGGTATATAGATACCCATCCAGATGTAGTCCAAATGCCATTAATAGTGGTTTTGGATACTCCGATAGAGAGGACATCACATGTGATATCTATCAGGTACCAAGATTCCCATGTGGTATCCTAGAATTTGTTGTTATGCGGCTTAGTGGTCAGTTAGCCAACTTAACTTAGTCATAACGTCCATTAAAGTAGGCATTCCTACCCCAGTATTGGGGAAACATCATGTCTAGATGGTATATACTGGTCATGAATTCCCAATATCATGGGTCATAGGTGATCAAAAGGTAAAATAGGTCAAGGATAAATATTATTTAACCATATCGTTCCAATTAAATCCACCAAAATGTTGGGGTGAGCACATTCTAAGGAATAATTCTTGGTGCTCAAGCGATGTACATTGCTGAGGTTGGGTGATCTTGGTAACCTTGATGAAGGTACATGAAATACTATGATTCATACAAGAAAATAGATAAAGAAAGTGGGACCAGGGTTCCAGGATGATTTTTCATCACATGATGGATCGATATATGTTTGATTATGGATCAATTACGTTTGATATAAAATATAATGTGTTATATATTGTGCAGTTATTATATAGAAGTATTTGTAGTTCCATACCATTTATTGTCCTCATATTCTTATAATGAATTATGATGATCATATAGATTTCATGGTAAAAGGTCATGGGAATGGAAAGGGGAAATGGTGTATGGTTTGGTAGGGGAGCATGGAGCTAGAGATGGCTGGGAAAAACAATGTTATGGAATGTAGATCTAGTTTGTCACTTATAGTGGAAAACCTCTTTCATTCTGCTCTACATGAATGATGTCACTTGGTATTATGAATTTAAACTATTGGATCCATTTATTATATTTAAAAAACACACACATATATATATATAATAGAATATTTTTATCATATGAGTATAGTTGAATATGATTTTATGGAAAATTAATAACAAATAAAACAATAAATGGTTAGTAAGAAATTTTACCTCTTATCAAAATACAACTTTTATATTATAAATAAAATATTACTAGAATGCTTTCCTGACCCAAAAAGAATTCTAGGATGAGGTGATGGAATTTGGTATGTTAAATGGGTCATTATTTCCCAATCCAATACTATTTTTTGTTGTGAAGAATAATGGATTGTGGGTGGTCATTTATTTGTGAGGAAACTATAACACTTTTGATTTTTTAAATTTATATGGTGTGTCAAATTTTTTTAGATAAAAAAGTATAAAAAATTGAGTATTATAATTTATAATGTCTAAATTTGGGATGAAAATATTCCCAAGACAGTTATTATATTATTTTAATAATTACATTTTTTGTTTAACCCTCTATAATCCAATTTTGACTTTAATCTTGGTAACTAATTTTTATACTTTTCACTATCCATTATGTTGAAAAAACTGGTGGTATATATTAGATAATAAATAAAAATATATATATATGAAATACAGAAGTAATTTAATAAAAATATATAAATACAATTATAAAAATAAAATCTAAAACAAAACACACAACCCTTATGAAAAAGTGCATTTTCAAGAAGTTTTTTATTAAAAATATTAATATTTAACAACTATATGATTAATAATATTCACATAATGAATCTAAATTTATATTTTTTGTTATAAAATATAAAAATTTAAATTTAATTAATTCCTCATTAGTTTTATTTTTAGTTACATAATTTTGATAAGAATTATGCTTTTTAAAATTCATTATTAAATATCCAGTTTTTAATCCCAAATGAAATCATACTAAAATCCTATATAAATTTGACTCAAACAATTTTTAAAGGACTAAATATAACATACTAATATATATATTATTTAAATTCAAATTTAAAAATGATTCATTTTTTATTTATTAAAAAATAAATTACATTTTTAGAAAAATCTGTATTCTTCACTATACACCGAAAAATAAAAATTTACAGAAATAAAATCACTGTCTATAAATTTTGATATATTCTCTAAAAAATAATATAAATTTATCAAATGTTTTTTTAATATTTCCAAATAATAATTATTATATTTTTTAGAAAATAATTAATAATAATTTTAAAAAAAATATTATTTTTAAGAATTATTATACATTACATATAATTGGTTTATTATTTATTAATAAATATAAATAATTTATGTTGAGTAACAAATTTATATAAATATATATATATATAATATGTTAACTAATATAACTAATATATACCAATTTAACCGAGAGGTTATGACAATATTTTATTTCGTGGGTTATTGAAGTAATTATGTGTCTATCAAATATTCTATCAAACATAAGTATTCTAAAAAAATACAACGATGTAAGATCTATCCCCCAAAAATAATTTCCCCCCTTAATTTAATCTTTATGTCATTAATGAATGGAATGTTATTTTAAAATAATCCTGATCTCATATAATGTTGTAAAAAGGGTAAATAAAACATCCTATCAAAAAAGTGTATAGGGAGTACATAGGTCATCTGGATTAACATGTAATTAGTTTCCAAATAAAAGAAAATATTGCAATGTGATGATCAAGACATGGATTAGAATAATAATTCCAAAAATAATTTTATAGAGTTAAATAATCCATTGATCAAAATAAAGTGAATGATCAAGAGAATGTTAACAACCACAAATCCATAAACCATATTGTCAGGAAAATGTCAATTATATCATATGAAATGATGGTAAAATTGAAAAATGTTTTTTCAGGATACCGTTTATATTTTTAAGTAATTTTATACAATATATAATAGTTAAAAACTAACTTAAAATTCTTGGGATGATTAAATTCATTCCATTAATATATTTCCATTACAATCTTATATAATTTTCCAATAAGTGAGTATTTAAGATGAATTCTTCATGGATAATTCAATAAAATCTTCATTTATTTACCATATATCCATAAATGTGGTAACTACTAATTTTTATTTCCATTATACATTATCTTAATCCAAAATTGTTATCCAATGGTAAATTAATTTAAAAATTGAATATCAATTATAATTAAAATTATACTTCAATTTTCATCAGTAATACGCATTGCTCAAACTAGTTAATTCCTAAATCCTATATAAAAAATAAACATAAAAACCTCAAAATTAAAAATTCATTCAACCTAAAATGTTTTTCATACCATCTATCTTACAAGAAAAACAATTATGGTGACCTTGTTTTCATGTAACATAATTCACTGAGACGCTAAATCACTTTTCAATCACTTGTTTATCTATATGATAAAACAAATAATGCCAAAACTACTGTAATACACTTGATAATATAATCCATAAATTTAATCACTACAAAATTCATATTCTTACAAAATTTAATGAATATATATCATTACGATAAACCATTACATAAACATCAAGCCAATAAATCATCTAGTAATGAGTCATTATTTAATTTATGATCTCATCACTTAAAACCTCAATGAGGTGTCTAAGGTATTGATGATTTGATCATTATTATTATTTTACAATTATCATGGTGTCCATGAAATTTAATATATACTCATATGAAATAATTCTAATCACAAATTGTATATAAATATTTCCTTTGATACAAACTATTACAGACCTAAGCTCACACCCTCCAATATAGTGCTAAAACCATAAAAATTATATTTCCCTCATCTATACTGATGAAGGGGTCCAATTATAACCATCCAAAACATTCAACATTTAAAGGAAATTGTGGATGAATTAAATTATCAGTTACATTTTAGCTTCGTAGTTTTTCAGAATTAGGAAAAAACATACATAAGTATTACCCCTTAATTCAAGATAGTTTCATTCCCACTTTAATAATCTATTCCCATTCCATATTATTTCCTCCAAATAATACATCTAAAACCATTTATTACAAAATTAATTAAACATAATACTTGGTATACTAGGGTAAAGTAATCATATAAAATGTGATATCTGATGCACAGAAAGGGTAAAAATAATATTATTTTATTATCAATTATAAGGTAGTATAAAAAGTGAATAAGGGTATAATGAAAAATTCTATGTGATTGAGTATTAACAAATAATATTCACACTTCTCAATACCAGGATCCTATGATATAAAAACATTTCATAATTATTTATTAATGGTAAGAGTCGTCATTGTCATTAAAAATGATCATTGTGGTATGAATCATGATCCTAAAAAAATTTAACCCCTTGTAAAAAAACAAAATCATCTTTTAATCAGGGGAAATTATATTCCAAGATCTCATACAAATAACATATAAAAACCATTAAAAATATAATATCCATATAGAAGACTATCACACCCAAGGGAATATTTTTCAATCTATGAAGATTGATCAAATATTTTATATCAGGATAACCTGATTATATTTAGGCACACCATTAATATGACAATATCAAAGAGCTATAAAAATGGAACAAAAAGAATTTGTATCATTTTGGAACTAATAAATCCATTATTCCATTATTAATATGATTAATAAATTGGGAAATATAATAACCAACAAAATAAAAATGAAACATGATTAATAATCTAAATAAAATGAGATCAATGACAATATCATTGAAACATTATTAACTGATGGAAAAGAAAAATATTACATTAAAATATATTTGAAACATGTTTTACTCAAATAAATGAAACAATTTATATACAAATGTCTTTGAAAAAATCATAAAATTTCTACTAAAAAATGAGGATGGTATCATTATAAAATATACCCAGTATAGATTTTGTAATATAACTTGTTTAGGAAATTTATGAATGAAAATTAAGATAAAATATCATTTAACACATGTTTAATTGAAAAAATATTTAAAAAATGAATTATAAAAATTAATAATTTAAAATATATTATGAAAATAATTTTCATTGAAAAAATATAGAATTATATAAATGAAATGTTAATGAAAATAAAAAAAATGGAATGAAAATATATTCATTTCTTAAGTGTTATAAATAATCATTCCTTCAAATCATATGGAGAAAGGGATTTAAAAGTAACCCATATTTAAATCATTAATAAAAATACTTTTAAAACCATTTATATTAGGGTCAAATTCCTTGTAAAATATAGGTCAGAAATCATTTATTGGTAGAAAAACATTTATCCTGACAGTTGAGTAATAATTACATAAATATGTTTTTATGATGGGGAACATATATGGGATGTGATTATATAGACATGGTAGAAAAGCTTAATGTCGAAATAATGATGGGGTTGAGATATTTTATTGATATAATAACGTGAATGATTAAGAGAAACTAATGATCCTCAAAACTATAAATCTATGATTAGTTATGGAACAATTTTATTTATCTTAAATGATTGTACTTGGATAAAATTTATTATTGTAGTTTATTTTCTAGGAGTTGAGTAATTTGATTACAATATTTATTAGGAAAACTATAAAATATTCTCATTTTTTTCTTTTAATTTATTATGAACTATTTCATCGTTTGTTTTGATTTGTTAAATTTAGACATAATTTTATATTCCTTGAAAAGAATATCCAAAATTAAATTTTATGATTTAATTATATTTTAACATATAATTAAGAGGACATTCCCTTCAACTAGTATCTAGTTATTTTCCAAAATCAATGTATTGAGACAAATTCATCCAATATCACTAGTTGTTCAGCATAATATATTCCATATATAAATAACTTATGTCTCATTAAAATATTTTACTGTGCAAATTTAATGTCTCCATGTACCCATGGAAGGATACTAAAACAACATTATAATCCCTTGAAAATATAACGTGTCATCTAATGTATCTATCCAAATTTTTCAATACTTTGTTCACCAAAACCAAAATGAAAATATTCATGGATCCAAATATTAATCATTATGTTGTAAAATATATTCCATAAAATTATAAATGAATTAAAATCCAATAATGATAACATTTATAATAAAATCTAAAACCAATTTCTTGTTCACAAAAGAAATCCATAAAATATATATTTATAATCTCACCATAGGGATCATTATAAGGGTTATCATCTATTTCTCTTGTGTTTTCTAGGTAGATAATATTTTTTATGGAATCACTTTTCATAATCAATTGTACCATTCAATATATGATCATAATCCTATATGAAACCGTATTGATTTACAGTACATATAAATTTCGTAATTTGAATAAATTGAATATCATTTATAATATATTCTAATAACTATATTAACAAATCCAAATAGAACAAGTATAATAATACCACTTCATCTGTGGTAATATAATTTAATGGACCATTACTCATTTTAATATATTGTGATATATATTGTCACGACCCCCTCCCCACAAAGTGTACCCCTCCAGGGCCGACAATGTGAGAAGGGAGATAATGACCCCCGAGTCCCGCCTCCAGTAGGCCCCGGGATGGTGACTAGCACCGAGGGTATAATACACACACTAATGGGAGGCATTACCCTCTAAGAGAACACATGCAAAAGAGAGAGATAGAATAGACTCCAACAAACTCAAACTCATAACTTAAAATATAAAAGAAACCCAAATACATATATGAAATGTCATGCAAAAGTACTACAGCTGAAAGGGAAAACTAAAAGTACCAAAAAGAAAGTAAAACGGCAGCGACCACAAGCCCGAACATCTCCTCCTCCAACCCCAAGCTAGTAGTAACCAGCTTGATCTCCAACCTGCTCCAAGTGACCTGAAAAACAGTTTGTATATACATAGGGTGAGTATAACAGTATACTCAGTAGGATCCTCCCCAAGCCTCTCGTGCAAAAGTAAAGAAAGCATGCTAAAGCCCAGTGAACAACAAGTGAAACTAACTCATTACCTAAACAGGTATACTAAGTTCCCAGCCTCACCATTGCTACTCTCACCAAGTAAAGCATACAAGAAAATAGCATATAGTAAAGAATATCAAGGGTACCCCGCTACTACTTCCCCACTGGTTTGCCGCTTTGCCCCAACGACATACGTCCTGTGCATCTCTCTCCAAAGGCTTGCCCGCAGACACCTGGGCTATGCTCCACAATCTGCACCTCGTGCACCACATAGGCTTTCCCACAGACACCTGGGCGAAGCACCACACCGTCCTCACAACCAAAGGTAACCAGGTAGTTTCTGGGAGCCACCACAGCTCGCATAACGTGTATCATACATCGGGTATAATACCTCAAGCCATTACAGCCCATACTTTGAGTAAGGATCCTCAAGCCATCACAGCCTATACACGTTACACCTATAGTAGTCCATAGGATACTATATCCAGAATATATGTGTGTGAATAACCACAAGCCATTACAGCCCTCTAGACACATATATGGGGTAACTAACCGCTTTCCTCATGGAACAAGTATCTACCAAGAGAAGAGAGTGGGGCCAAAGGGGGTAGTCAGCCATTCAACCTCCCATCAGAATGTTGGGGAAAACACCCCCCCAGGGCTCAGAATCCCAGGGGTGTCAGTTTCCTTTACCAACAGGGTGGAGTAGCGTATAGAAACAAAAGAAGTACAGAATATATATAACTCACAACCACACTATGGGCATTACTTAGTCATAGGCACAACTGCAGCTAACGTCTCTCAGACTCCAGGCTGCTACTTCTAAGACAAGGTATCCTATAAGCACACAACCATTTGAAGAGCTTTATTAGATTACTCCATTTACATTTTATCAGTTCCACTATACGTTAATTAATTCTTTAAACATTAATTAACCATGAACAATTTACCACATTAAACTAAATTGGCATTACATTCAAAAACTGCTCCGTTTTAGGATTCACATCACTATTAAATTCCAGTTTCTCCATCCCCGTGGATTATCACCATTTAAACAATCTTTCATTATGGAATTACCTTCCCCATATTCCCAAGTATTCTAGAAAAGCATCCTATGTTACTAAACAAAAAGGGCTCAACACGATGAATAGATATACTACCCATCGAGTCTTTGCCGCCTATAGCAAGAGCATAGACCCATCCTCCATCGAGAGGCTAAACACAGAAAGCACGTGGCATACCCCGCATGTCTTCGCCTCCTTCGGAAAGAGGGTAAGCAAAACCAGCTGCCTTGAGAAGTGGGGAAAATTAAAGCAGATAAACAATCAAACCACCAAAATCAAACCATCACATTCATCTCATACCATCATCCTTGGTGTCCTCCCCGACACCCACATGCATAAACCGATGCATCTCGCCACACTAGGCGTCATCTGCTGCCACAACCACAAGTCCCCATACCTCCACATATCACAACAGCCATCCAGGCTTACATCAAATCACAAACAGCAGGAAATCAAAGATCACAAAATGGGCTCCCAGACCTTTAACAAGGCATTCAACCTTCATACAATATGAGCACTCAGAGCTCCAAACCACAAGGCATTCAGCCTTACAAGCAAGCTGGTAACTCAGAACCCTTTTGAAATTATCGAACTAATAGTTCTTTAATACATCTTGAATTAACAGATTCATTAACATGCCTCTTTATCTTTAGTCAATTATTTAACAAATAATTCCAAATTTACGTTCTTTATCAATTTCCATCATGGACGAGCAACAAATTAAAGAAAATCATAGATATCACTATATCTAGGAAAAATATGAGGCAAACCGTTATCACGGTACAAAGTAACAACATACGATCAACCAATTCTGTTAATCCGGTTCAAGTATTTAATTAGGTCAATTTAATTGTGATCCAAAGGACTAAATCATGCTAATTCTACGATTGCACATACACAATTAGAGAAGCCATGAATCCCCTACCTAGAATAGTTCTTGACGTCCTTTATCCACACAACGGGTCACAGTCCTCTTCTCCTCACGACAGCTGCATCCACCGGAGGATGCCACGGTACGACAGTACCATCCAACCCCAAGAAAACCCATTAGAACCATGGAGATTACATGCTAATATGGAAGGAAGAACAAGAGAAGGTGATCCCCGAAGGAACGATGATAAAACATACCTTATATCGAAGAACGATCGACACAACTTGGTTGCATCAACCGAGCGGAACTAATCTGAGTAACGTTTGATTGTGAAACTCCTACGAGAATGATTGCAAGGTTCTAGCGCCTCGTAGATGAGAACTAGGAGGAAGAACAACGAAGAATGATATTTCGTTCCTTTAAAAAAAATTAGAGAGGCGACAGTTTAAGATCCAGTTTATTCTCCATTAAAAACGGATCGCATTAACCCATGCGGTTTGACCAAGTAAAAACATCCCGGCCTTAGGAATAATTAATATAGGATTTATGGCCTTTGAATCGGCCTTAAAGTCCTTAAAATAAGGTTTGAAAAGTAATTTATGTCAAAGAAAACGTCAAATTTGCGAAGCTGGAATCACTGTTCACATACTCCAAATTTGGCAAAGTATGGAATCGGTAGCTCTTATGGAGTCTGGAAACACTGTTCATTCGTGAAATTTGGCAAAGTGTTAGCTGAGCTACTGCTGGACTGCGGCTACCAGTATACCGAGCTATCAGTATGCCGTGGCTACCGGTAAACCTAGCTACCAGTAGGATGCGGCTACCGGTAGACCGAGCTACCGGTAATCAGCAGCTACCGGTAGACCGAGCTACCGGTAATCAGTAGCTACCGGTAGACCGAGCTACCGGTAGGCAGCAGCTACCGGTAGACCGAGCTACCGGGAAGCAGCAGCTACAGGTAGACCGAGCTACCGGTAATCAGCAGCTACCGGTAGACCGAGCTACCGGTAATCAGCAGCTACCGGTAGACCGAGCTACCGGTAGGCAGCAGCTACCGGTAGACCGAGCAACCGGTAATCAGCAGCTACCGGTAGACCGAGCTACTGGTAATCAGCAGCTACTGGTAGACCGATCTACCGGTAGACCGAGCTACCGGTAGGCAGCAGCTGGGGGATAAGTCTCCTTGTCCTCCCGGAACACCTGCAACACCACATTTTCACAAAGTAATGGACCAGGGAGGTCCGGGCCATTATATTAGATACCTCTCAAAATATTCTCGTCCTCGAGAATTAAAAACCAACCCAGAAGAAAAGAGGGGTCTGAACAACCACCCCATAAGATACCTCTTAGGGGAAAACCACCATGAGTTGTTCAAAAGATGGAACAAAACTACGACATCCGAGAGTATGGAAACAAATAATCCATAACCAAACAATTCAAACATAACATCACATCAAAGGTACATAAATAAAAAATGAAAGGTCTAACCATAAAGGAAACATCATTACATGGAAAGAGTTAAACATTAAACAACTTTGGGTACTGAGCACGTATATGTGACTCACGCTCCCAGGTACTCTCCTCCATGCCACCATGTCGCCACAGGACACGAACTAAGGGGATAGAATGCCCACGCAACACCTTCTCCTTGTGGTCTTGGATCTCCACAGGTCGCTCCTCGAAGGTTGCATCATCGTCAATATCGATCTCTCCCCAATCAATAACATGAGATTCATCATGAAGATAACGACGAAGCAGTGATACATGGAAAACATCTTGTATCCAACTCATCTGAGGGGGAAGTGCTACTCGATACGCCATAGATACAACACGAGCTAACACCTCGAAAGGCCCAACAAACCGAGGAGAAAGCTTACTTCCACGACCAAACCTTCGCTTCCCACGACGGGGAGTCACCTTTAGAAACACATGATCCCAAACATTAAACTCTAATGGTCTCCTTCTTTGATCAACATATGATTTCTGACGATCCTGTGCTGTCTTCATCCTCTCACGAATCACCTGAACCATCTCTGTTGTATTCTGCACTAGTTCTGGTCCGAGGATTGCTGACTCTCCGACCCCAGTCCAACACAACGGAGAACGGCATGGCCCGCCATACAAGGCTTCAAACGGCGCCATACCGATGGTAGAGTGAAAACTATTATTGTAAGCGAATTCTACCAAGGGTAAGTGCTTCACCCATGAACCTCCAAAATCAAGAACACAAGAGCGCAACATGTCTTCAAGAGTCTGGATGGTTCACTCTGTCTGACCATCCGTTTGAGGATGAAAAGCAGTGCTAAGGCATAGTTGAGATCCAAAAGCATGTTGGAGACCTCTCCACACCCTAGAGGTAAAACGAGGATCTCGATCAGAAATGATCGTCCTAGGTACTTCGTGAAGCCTCACCACCTCCACCAGATACTGCCTCGACAAAACCTCCACTGAGCTCGACTCCTTGATTGCAATGAAGTGGGCCGATTTAGTTAAACGATCCACTACCACCCATATAGCATCATGTCCTCCCGGAGCTCGAGGTAAACCTGTAACAAAGTACATTGAGATGTCCTCCCACTTCCACTGAGGAATCTCTATGTGCTGGAGAAGACCACCAGGAACACGGTGTTCGGCCTTCACCTTCTGGCAGACTAAACATCGAGACACATATTCTGCAACTGAACGCTTCAGCCCAGGCCACCAAAACTGACTCCTCAAGGATTGGTACATCTTCGTCACACCAGGATGTACCGCCAAGGGTGAACTATGGAACTCTCGGAGAACGGTCTCGTGCATCGCCAAGGGAACAAAAAGCCTGCCATGATACAACACTCGGTGTTGTTCATCCTTCGACCAACCATCAGGGGCCTCAACACATACAACTCTGTCTCTCCAAACTTCCACCTCTAGATCACCCAACTGAGACTCTTCCACCTTCTGCATCAGGGATGACTGCACCGTCTTCTGGAAAAGACAACCTCTTCCCCCAACTTCTCCTATATCAAGATGTAAAGATGATAGCTCTTCCATCACTCTCCAAGAATCAACAGATTCACACACAACATCACTACGTGACTTTCGGCTCAGTGCATCAGCAACAACATTTCCCTTCCCAGGTGTATACGATATTTCGAAGTCGTATTCCTCCAAGAACTCCATCCACCGACGCTGCCTCAAGTTCATGTCCCGCTGAGAGAAAACAAACCTCAAACTCTTATGATCGGTGAAAACCACAAAGCGCTCGCCAATGAGGTAATGTCTCCACAACTTTAGAGCAAACACCACGGATGCCAACTCAAGATCATGGGTGGCATAGTTGCGTTCATGGGGACGCAACTTCCGAGACCCATAAGAAACAACGGACCTCTGCTGCATGAGAACACAGCCTAGCCCCATATGTGAAGCATCACAGAAATCATCAAACTGGACTCCCTCCGCTAGAAGACAAAGGACTGGAGCACTTACCAACTTCTCCTTTAGATACTCGAAAGCTGTCTGACACTGATCAGTCCATATGAACGCTTGATCCTTCCTGGTCAAAGCTGTCAGAGGAGTCGCAACTCAGGATAAATTGGCCACAAACCTCTTGTAATATCCTGCGAGACCAAGGAAACTTCGCACCTCTGACATGGTCTTGGGGGATGGCCAAGACACCACTGCTTCTATCTTCAAAGGATCCACAGCTACTCCCTGTTGGGACACAACATGTCCCATGAAACGAACTTCTTGAGCCCAGAACTCTCACTTGGACAACTTCCCAAACAACAGATGTTGGCGATGAACTCCCAAAACGGCTCGTAGATGCTCTGCATGCTCCTCTTCAGATGTGGAGTACACAAGGATGTCATCGATGAAAACCACAACAAACTTGTCCAGGAATTCACGGAACACAGCATTCATCAACCCCATGAAAACAGCTTGAGCATTCGTCACGCCGAATGGCATTAAAACAAACTCATAATGCCCATGACGACAACAGAAAGCAGTCTTCGGGATATACTCATCCTTTACACGCATCTGGTGATATCCCGACTGCAATTCTATCATTGAAAACCAACTTGCACCCTTCAGTTGATCGAATAGGTCATCAATCCGCGGGAGAGGATAACGGTTCTTTATTGTCACTTTGTTTAAGCGACGATAATCGACGCACAACCGCAAACTGCCATCAGCCTTTTTCACAAACAAAACTGGTGCACCCCACGGTGACACACTTGGCCGAACAAAACCACACTGCAACAGACCGTCGAGCTGAATACGTAGCTCTCGTAACTCAGAAGGGGCCATCCTATACGGAGACATAGAGATAGGAGACGCTCCTGGCTGTAGCTCGATCCCAAACTCGATCTCTCGTCGAGGGGGTAAGGATACAACCTCTTCTGGAAAGACGTCAGGGTACTCCTCTACGACCCTAGGAAATGCCAGTTGTTGAACCTCTGAAGAACTCAGCATCATCCCAGCCATCATGGATGATAAGGATGAAACTCGTCTATGACTCATCCGAGGATCTCTATCACCAACAAACACTTCTTCCTCTCCATCTTCATCAAAGAAAACAACCTTCTTCCTGTAGCAATCCACAATAGCCTGCACCGAATACAACCAATCCATGCCGAGGATGAAATTATATGGTTGTATTCGTAAACATAAGAAATCTCCCCAAGAGTGGTGCTGCCCCAACACTAGCTCACAGTCTCTACATACTTCAAACAAGCTAGCTCGACCTCCAACTGGCGTAGTCAACGCCAAGGGCACTGGAATCCTCTCTACCTCAAGTCCCAAAGCGTGGAAAAGGGTAGGGGATATAAAGGAGTGTGTCGCTCCTGAATCAAACAAGGAATACACCAAGGTAGAAAACAAGCAAAGGGTACCTCAGACGACGTCTGGCTCACCTGGAGCTTGCAACACTAGAGCATGAAGCTGACCACGACCACCTCCACGGCCTCCCTGACCCTGATGAAGACCACCACCACGACTACGCTCTGCTCTCTGAGGACGGGGAGCGTCATGGGGCTGTCCTCTGCCTGCTCCATCTACCCTCTGGTGATCTAAAGCTGGTGCAACCTTCTACTGCTGCCTCGGCTGGAACTGCCTCAACGGAGGAACCTGGAGTGGAGCGCCTGGTGCATGATGACTGCTCTGAAAAGTTGGGCACTCCCGCGGCTGATGACCACGTCCACCACAAGAAAAACAAGCGCCTGATCCCTTGGCATAGGTCTGAGAGTTGCTACCTCCGGGGAAATGAGATGGGAAGGGCTGGGACCTACCCCCAGGTGAACGGAAACTCTTCTGTCCTAAAAACCGGGAACCCCGGACCATAGCTCTGCTTCGTGAGGAATCATGACGATTCCCCTCTCGTGACGATCCGGTCCTAGTCAAAGTTCTCTCAACAACCTCTTCCCTCGCCAGCACCTCAAGATATGTCTTCAGCATAAATGGGGTGACCTGGCATTGGATCTCTGTACGCAAAGCCTCCTCGAAATGCCTCGCCCTGGCCTCATCATCTGGTAAAAGGTCTGAAGCATTTCGTAGAAGGATCCTGAAACGGATTCCAAACTCCCGAACACTGGAGCTCCCCTGTCGAAGGGTGAGAAGCTCCTGGCGACTGGATGCCTTCGAAGTCGATGAAAGAAACTCAACTCTAAACCTGTCTTGAAACTCCTCCCATGAGATCTATGACTCCTCACGATCCCCAAGGAACAAGAACCCCCACTGTCTCGCTGCTCCACGCAACATCGTCACAACCAAGGACACCCAGTGTTCCTTCCGAGCACGAATCGAACTGAAGCCTATCTCGACCTCCTCCAACCAGTCTTCTGTGACTGCATCTGAAACGGAGCCCTCGTACTTCTGTAGACTCTGGCGCTAAAACTCTCGGAGTGTCTTCCTCCAAGTGTCATCGTCGTCAACCTCTACCCGGCGGCGATCTGCTGGAACAACCTGCTGGGCACCTTCTGCGCAAACCTGACGAGGACGTCGACCTGGAGCCATACATGTAAAATAACAACTGTTAGAGCTCCTAAGCCTGGAATATGGAAGACTCAACATTAATTAATTAATTTTTTTGTTTTATTAATTTTAGGTTACCTATCCCAAGGTCTACCCATTCAAACACAGGCGTAAAGAATAATGATGCATGACCCTTTCCGAGGTCTCTACCCTGCAACCAGTATCAATTTGTTTAGTAGCCACCGTAAATTTAAAGGTCCGTGCAACGGATCATAGGGGGCCCTGAACGCCTATGTCTCTGCCGGTCTCCAGTGTTTACCCCACTTGCTAAACATGAATGACACTGTTGCCCTACCATCCCATGCATCCTCACCTGTGCCTAACTCCAAACTCCATCTTATCCCTCAACCAGACCATTGATACCACTCTGTCACCACCCCCTCCCCACAAAGTGTACCCCTCCAGGGCCAGCAATGTGAGAAGGGAGATAATGACCCCCCGAGTCCCGCCTCCAGTAGGCCCCGGGTAGGCGACTAGCACCGAGGGTATAATACACACACTAATGGGAGGCATTACCCTCTAAGAGAACACATGAAAAAGAGAGAGATAGAATAGACTCCAACTAACTCCAACGCATAACTGAAAATATAAAAGAAACCCAAGTACATATATGAAATGTCATGAAAAAGTACTACAACTGAAAGGGAAAACTAAAAGTACCCAAAAGAAAGTAAAACGGCAGCGACCACAAGCCCGAACAGCTCCTCCTCCAACCCCAAGCTAGTAGTAACCAGCTTGATCTCCAACCTGCTCCATGTGACCTGAAAAACAGTTTGTATATACATAGGGTGAGTATAACAGTATACTTAGTAGGATCCTCCCCAAGCCTCTCATGAAAAAGTAATGAAAGCATGCTAAAGCTCAGTGAACAACAAGTGAAACTAACTCATTACCTAAACAGGTATACTAAGTTCCCAACCTCACCATGGCTACTCTCACCAAGTAACGCATACAAGAAAATAGCATCTAGTAAAGAATATCAAGGGTACCCCGCTACTACTTCCCCACTGGTTTGCCACTTTGCCCCAACGACATACGTCCTGTGCATCTCTCTCCAAAGGCTTTCCCGTAGACACCTGGGCTAAGCTCCACAATCTGCACCTCGCGCACCACATAGGCTTGACCGCAGACACCTGGGCGAAGAACCACACTGTCCTCACAACCAAAGGTAACCAGGTAGTTTCTGGGAGCCACCACAGCTCGCATAACGTGTATCATACGTCGGGTATAATACCTCAAGACATTATAGCCCATACTTCGAGTAAGGATCCTCAAGCCATCACAGCCTATACACGTTACACCTATAGTAGTCCATAGGATACTATATCCAGAATATATGTGTGTGAATAACCACAAGCCATTACAGCCCTCTACACACATATATGGGGTAACTAACCGCTTGCCTCATGGAACAAGTATCTACCAAAGCGGGGCCAAAGGGGGTAGTCAGCCATTCAACCTCCCATCAGAATGTTGGGGAAAACACCCCCCAGGGCTCAGAATCCCAGGGGTGTCAGTTTCCCTTACCAACAGGGTGGAGTAGCGTATAGAAACACAAAAAGTACAGAATATATATAACTCACAACCACACTATGGGCGTTACCTAGTCATAGGCACAACTGCAGCTAACGTCTCTCAGACTCCAGGCTGCTACTTCTAAGACTAGGTATCCTATAAGCACCCAACCATTTGAAGAGCTTTATTAGATTACTCCATTTTCATTTTATCAGTTCCACTGTACGTTAATTAATTCTTTAAACATTAATTAACCATGAACAATTTACTACATTAAACTAAATTGGCATCACATTCAAAAACTGCTCCTTTTTAGGATTCACATCACTATTAAATTCCAGTTTCTCCATCCCCATGGATTATCACCATTTAAACAAACTTTAATTATGGAATTACCTTCCCCATATTCCTAGGTATTATAGAAATGCATCCTATGATACTAAACACAAAGGGCTCAACACGGTGAGTAGATATTCTACCCATCGAGTCTTTGCCGCCTATAGCAAGAGCATAGACCCCTCCTCCATCGAGAGGCTAAACACGGAAAGCACGTGGCATACCCCGCGTGTCTTCGTCTCCTTCGGAAAGAGGGTAAGCAAAACCAGCTGCCTTGAGAAGTGGGGAAAAGTAAAGCAGATAAACAATCAAACCACCAACATCAAACCATCACATTCATCTCATACGATCATCCTTGGTGTCCTCCCCGACACCCACATGCATAAACCGATGCATCTCGCCACACTAGGCGTCATCTGCTGCCACAACCACAAGTCCCCATACCTCCACATATCATAACAGCCATCCAGGCTTACATCAAATCACAAGCAGCAGGATATCAAAGATCACAAAATGGGCTCCCGGCCCTTTAACAAGGCATTCAGCCTTCATACAATATGAGCACTCAGAGCTCCAAACCACAAGGAATTCAGCCTTACAAGCAAGCGGGTAACTCAGAACCCTTTTGAAATTATCGAACTAATAGTTCTTTAATCCATCTTGAATTAACAGATTCATTAACATGCCTCTTTATCTTTATCCAATTATTTAACAAATAATTCCAACTTTACGTTCTTTATCAATTTCCATCATGAACGAGCAACAAATTAAAGAAAATCATAGATATCACTCTATCTAGGAAAAATATGAGGCAAACCATTATCACGGTACAAAGTAACAACATATGATCAACCAATTCTTTTAATCTGGTTCAAGTATTTAATTAGGTAAATTTCATTGTGATCCAAAGGACTAAATCATGATAATTCTACGATTGCACATACACAATTAGAGAAGCCATGAATCCCCTACCTCGAAGAGTTATTGACGTCCTTTATCCACACAACGGTTCAGAGTCCTCTTCCCCTCACGACAGCTGCATCCACCGGAGGATGCCACGGTACGACAGTACCAACCGACCCCAAGAAAACCCCTTAGAACCATGGAGATTACATGCTAATATGGAAGGAAGAACAAGAGAAGGTGATCCCCGAAGGAACGATGATAAAACATACCTTATATCGAAGAACGATCGACACAACATGGTTGCATCAACCGAGACGAACTAATCTGAGTAACGTTTGATTGTGAAACTCCTACGAGAATGATTGCAAGGTTCTAGAATCATGTAGATGAGAACTAGGAGGAAGAACAATGAAGAATGATATCTCGTTCCTTTTAAAAAAAATTAGAGAGGCGACAGTTTAAGATCCGGTTTATTCTCCATTAAAAACGGATCGCATTAACCCACGCGGTTTGACCAAGTAAAAACATCCCGGCCTTAGGAATAATTAATATAGGATTTATGGCCTTTGAATCGGCCTTAAAGTCCTTAAAATAAGGTTTTCAAAGTATTTTACGTCAAAGAAAACGTCAAATTTACGAAGCTGGAAACACTGTTCACATACTCCAAATTTGGCAAAGTATGGAATCAGTAGCTCTTATGGAGTCTGGAAACACTGTTCATTCGTGAAATTTGGCAAAGTGTTAGCCGAGCTACTGCTGGACTGCGGCTACCAGTATACCGAGCTATCAGTATGTCGTGGCTACCGGTAAACCCAGCTACCGGTAGGATACGGCTACCGGTAGACCGAGCTACCGGTAATCAGCAGCTACCGGTAGACCGAGCTACCGGTAATCAGCACCTACCGGTAGACCGAGCTACTGGTAATCAGAAGCTACCGGTAGACCGAGCTACCGGTAGGCAGCAGCTACCGGTAGACCGAGCTACCGGTAAGCATCAACTACCAGTAGACCGAGCTACCAGTAATCAGCAGCTACCGGTTGACCGAGCTACCGGTAATCAGCAGCTACCGGTAGACCGAGCTACCGGTAGGCAGTAGCTACCGGTAGACCGAGCTACCGGTAATCAGCAGCTACCGGTAGACCGAGCTACCGGTAATCAGCAGCTACACGTAGACCTAGCTACCGGTAGGCGGCAGCTGGGGGATAAGTCACCTTGTCCTCCCAGAACACCTCCAACACCACATTTTCACAAAGTAATGGACCAGGGAGGTCCTGGCCATTACATATATCCTTAATTATTGGGGAATTAATTCCTTATCTCATTTTAAATAATACTTTACAATTTAATAATTTCAAAATTTGCCTTAAATTTATGAGCACTATGACCTTCAACACATATATAGAAAACTCCCATTCTCATCCAGAATGTACCATGATGTTTGTATCCAAAATTATCACATGTGATAATTAATTTTTTCCTTTTCTTCCTTATATATATATATATTTTCATACTCTTATTTTATAGATTAAAATCGATTCCAAATTTCATTAAGAAAATTTTCTATTTCATGACCTCTCATGATAATATTTCTTCACATTATGAAAATGTTGGGAATAATTGTTTATTTTCAATCACGATCTTAAACTGATCATTGAAATTATTATTCATGAGCTATGTATTACCTGAATTGTTATTATTCAAATTCTTTCTTATATTCAATATTTATAAATGTTTTCATACACTATTTTAATTCATAACATAATTAAAAATAATGTGTAATACAAAAACTAGTGTTACAAGTAACATAAATTTATCCATTTACGAATAGTTAACATAATAATTTCAAACACGGTTTTTTTATATCAATATTTTAAGAAATTGGTATTTTTTGTATATAAAATTTGAATTATCCTGTGAATATACAAAGGGAGTATTAGATTATGTATGGATTAAAGACCAAATTCCTAGACTAGGTGACAATTCTGTCAATCCCAAGTATCAATTTTCTGATTAATTACCATTAGGTTCATTTTTGAATGAAGGACATCAAAATTTAGTATCCATAAAGGAATTCATTAATTAGAAACATAAAATTATCACTTCCATAACAAACAATTAAGATTTTATTTAATAATTATCTTTTTTTCATCATGGGTTTAGGTTGTAAAATATATATTTTTTCTATATATTTTCCTAATAAATCAAAAAATCCTTCACTAATTCCAACTATACATACCCTATCTATAGTTTATCAAATATGATGGTTACATTGTAAAATTGGGACTAGATAAATGGAATCAATTTCCAAAAGACCAAATTGTTTAATGACTTGGTAAACAAGATACATACTTTAATTTTTTGTACATATGAAACATCATATATACAAATAGTTTCCTATGATGACACCATTATTTTAACGTATCTGTCCATATATATTAATTGAAAAAAACTACATCGCATCTCTGAGAAAATAAATCCTCATAAAGGCAAGAGATATTATATTAAAAAGGGGTATCAATACAATGGATGGTGTAATGTATAAATTATCATAGTCATTTTGGAATGGTATATAACTGATGAACTTTTCATTTAATCAATGAATTTATCCTGATACGGTAGAAATAAATATTAATCAAATAAATTTATATAGATAAAAACATGATATTTAAAATTTGTACACGAATATTAAAATAACATATTCATCAGTAACTAATCTCATAATGTGGAATTAATTATTCAAAATGTTTGAAACTACCAAGATCCTCCTTAATCTAGTTTAAATTTTTAGATTAATGCTAGTCAAAATGAGAAAATATATATGTCACGTAATACATGTGGATTCATTGAGGGGAAATCAATAAACATTCCCAATATTTGAATTACTATTTATAAATCATTACTCCTATTAATTATTCAAAACATAAGAATAATAATAATTAATATTGAAATACTATAAAATGAAATGTTAACAATTATCACAATAAACAAAATCATAATAAATTTATTGTAATATGATCGGTACCAAATTAGTCCATCCCTAGTCAAACTAATCCTATTGAATTTGGGAAAAAAATATTCATGTTAAGGTCAAACCACATCCCTAGTTGAGCATAAGTACACTAATGGTTTTATGTTATATATTAACATAAATACCATAAGAAAATCATTAAAATTATTATTGAGGAAAAATATTTTTTATTTATAAAATTTCCTTTCAAAAGAGTCCACAAAATATTCAAAAAATTTTTTAATATAACAATATAATATTATAAAATATGTTTTAAATCATATATTTTTTGGAATTTAAGATTATATTATTCATGACGTATAAGTTAAAATGATAATTCCAGTCATATTGTTGGGAAAACCCAAAAAATAATTTTTATCAAAAAGACAAAATGATTACTTTAAAAAATTTATGTAATGGATATAAATTTATTTTTTATGTAATTTTTATATTATTAAAAACATTTTGAAAAAAAATTCTCCATACATTTGATTTGAGAAAAATTCTTTTCGAAATGAATTAATATATAATGTAATAATATTATAAAAAATTTGAACATTAATTTTATGAATCAATGATTGGGGAAATAAAACTATTATATAAAAAATTTCATGAATAAAATTATGATAAGAATATATATATATATATATTAAGACATAAATATCAAAAAATTACCCAATGGTAGTGTCACAAAAAAACAGTCCCAAATACTAATGAAATTATAAAAGACATCTATATTAGTTTTCTAACTTTTGAATCATAATCCCTATAAGATCAATATTATCACTTGAAAATTCATGAACCATGAAGATAATGAGATTATTGATATAACTAATCTGAAAGCGTAATATATATCACCATAACAAAAATAATAATTTGTGAATGAAAAATATATCTCAAGGAAGTAAAAGTGAGATGAGAGACCATTATCTATAAGTTTAATAAATTTATATGTTTTTGAATATTCATTAAAATTGTTATTTTATTAGTATAACTATAGAAGAATAATAATATATTTAATAATAGATATTATCATATAATAAAATTTTACGATTTTTTTGATTATATTATTTCAATATTTTTATTGTTTTGTCTATTAATTACATTATTTTATCATTATTATTTTCTCTTGAATGTTTGAATTATTATATATAATATATCATTTTATCATAAATAAATGGTAATAATGTATAAATATTATTATATTTTATACATCCATATATTCAATATTTGAATATTATTCATAAAAAATGAATTCCATCACTTTGTTTAGTCAAAAAGTCATACATATGCTTAAGGATGATAGAATTAACATAAATGGTGAAATGGTAATAATTTTTATAAAATATTATTTTCTTATTTTTATTCTTTTAATATATATAACATATGTTGATTAAATTTATCCATATACCTTCCATGTAATGTTTATGTCAAAAATAAATCAGTTAACATCATCTAGAGGAGGTCAACCATACAAATGAGCCATGTATTTTTTTAAATTTAATGGAAAATAAGAAGTTGTATGTGATATTATATGTCAATAATTATATTACATAATTATATATATATATATATATATCAATTATTTCATTATATATAATTATGTGAAATGTTGATGGAAAACATATTACATCAGTTCATGAGGTGGTGGTCCGTCCTACACCTTTATGAAAATTATTTTTCCCATTTATTATAATCGAATACTAATAAATATTATAAATATTAAAAAATAAAATCTCAGTGTATAATTTATACTACTATTATTATATTGAGGGTTTTATGTCAAAATTTATGTTCTTAAAACAAGAATTATAAACAATGACCAGAGTGAAGTCAGATTCCATCTCATAAAGAAACATCATATTGATAGGTTCTTATCAATCATACGTACCAAATATTTGGATGAACATAAAATCGAGAATCCATATAAGGATTTATTGGATCTAATTAGGTTGGGTTTAGTCAAAAATCTTTATTTAGAGGTGTGAATATTCTACCCAAATAACACCATATTATAATTGGGGATGAGTGTTATTTTTTTTAATATACCCAAATGTTTGAAATAATGGGTAGTCACCCTCCACCAATGAATCATAAAAATATAATAAAATAGTTTTTTAGATAATATATTAGATTAACACCTTCGAAAAAAATTAAAAAACATGTTATAAAATTAATTTTCTATAACACATAAAAACTGTGACTTTTTTCATTTTAATATTCAATATCATAACATGTTTATTTTCAGAGGTAATTTTTCTTTTGATTAATAATTAAAATGGTTCCCATTATTTTATTTGGACCCTAATATTAAATATATAAAATTAAATGTATTGAATAAAAAATCATATATCTGTGAAACATAATTTGTAATTCAATCACATTTAATGTTCGAAGACAATATATTATCATTATCTATTGTAAAAAATATTTTACAGTTTATGATTCAACATTGTCAGTACAAAATAAAATTGGAACCCTAATGAACCAAATCAGATATTTTAAAAAATTAAAATTAAAATGTAATAAGATAGGTTTCTTATGAATTTTAAATCATTTAATGAAAGATAATTTATTAACAAATAAAATTAATGAAAATGATTTCATTTTTCATTTAATTTTAATCTATAAATACCATTGAATTTTTAAAATTATAATTATCTATTTTAAAACATTAAAAACATTATGTATTTGGATACAAAATTATTTAACTGAATAATTAATCCAATATATTTTAAATTTAATAATTTTAGTGTCACATCGCCAGTAAATAAATAAATAATACATTCTCTTTTTATTAATATATTGATAATTAAATATTAATTTTACTTTAAAGGGGTTGCTATGTTCGATGACGTACATGATTCGCAACAACGAGTTTCTTTGAAATCATAAGTTGCACACTAATAATATAATATTATTATTTTAAATGGTAGTTAATTCCTAACTATTATATTAGCGGGAATGAATAGAACTAACTTAAATATGATTATAAATGTTGTTTAAATGTATTTACATTTATACTACAAAATTTAGGGGCTTAAAATATGAATGAATCTAATTTTAAGAATAAATACTCTCAGATTCTGTAAAATTCCGATTTACCATATTTTGATGGTGAACCATATTAAAATCAAGTTTTAGTCATTTTTATATGTTCTATTTGACCAAATAAAATCCTTATTTGGAATAGGAACATCAAAATTTACATTGTGTAAATATTTTGAATTTTTCCGATAAAGTTCATTTTTTAAAGAATAGTTGAAAATATTGTTGATTAATTCAAAATTGTGTTTTAATATAATTTATTCATATGGTTATATCATCTATTTAATTGGTTTTAATGTATAATTATAATATATTTTTTCTGTATAATCAAATTTTGGACATTTGAATTAATTTCACTTTGAATTTGGACATAAACAAGTGTTAATCTTTTGATAGTTAATTTTTTTTAAATACACGCTATTTGTTTTGACAAAAAGAATTAATTTTAACTTAATAAATGAAAATTCTATGTTTATAATTTTCTAAAATAGATATCATTTTTTAATTCAGAATATCAAATATAGATTAGGCTGATTTTTTGGTATTTTTCTGAAAAACATCGATTTTTGATAAACAGTGAAACAACATAGTAGTAGTTAAAAAACCAAAATTTTCATTTAATTGAAATTTTACCACTTATGTGAATTAAATTTTGAAAATCCAATATACATAGATGTTATTTTTATGTATACTATGGTTCAAAAAGATGAAAATATTTTTTTTGTGAATAATAACTTTTGACTTTTATTTATCGTGTTTAAAGGTAAAAAGGATAATTCAAGGTAAAAAGAATATTATAAAAAATTAAAATTACCATAACACATATCCTAAAACAAATTGGTCATTTAAAACCATGGGAATCTTTGGGTCAGTTTTTTGTACCCCATTGAGACACTAGGGAGTGATAATGAGACTTTTGATTAATTAACATAGAGTAAATGTAAAAATGAAAAAAAATATCTTTTAGTAAATTACTTTTTACAAAGGGATATATAAATTGTGTTTTAGACTATAAATATTAATTGGAAAGATAAAACGATTTCCTATATCATTGTATTATTTTATAATTTTTAGATATAAAATAAATTAAATTTTATATGACACAATAATGATGTTGTGTTTACCTCATTAATAAATCATTTAAATAAATAAGATTATAAATATTAAAATAACTTCCAAAACCTGATCAATTATTATTTTGTGATTTAATTTCGTCCATGAGTCATTTAATCTTCTAATCCAATGATTTTTGGACCTTTTGAAACTGAATATAATTATATAATAAAATAATATTTTCACACTTTCCTAAAGAGCCCCTCCTACCCTTTATAAAAGGAGACCATTTATAACTAATTCCTCACAAGTCTCAAGACATTTGGCTCATCCAATATCTGCCTAATTATGCTCCCTATATCCAACTCATCCACCTAGAAACCTTACCTTAGGATTAATCCACTTCAACATACCATTTGGGTTCAAACCAAAGGGAGTTACAAAAATTAAAGGTAACATTTTATCTTAACTTCATTCCATTTATTTTACTTCTCCAACCACAAAAATAATTCTATTCATTTAATTTATAACAAAACCAGTATCATCAATATACTAGGATGATTTTATGATATGTATCTAAACTACACTTACAAACACCTCCATCTAATGGGTGATGAACATACTGTTTCTGTGGATGGAAAACTAACGCCTCACAAGACGATGATTGTTCAATTATCATCTACTGCCTATCATGGTGGACATTAATATAGAACTATATTTATATATGATATATATTAGGTTTATGTTTTTTATTCTTCTGTATTTTTCTTTTATAACATACCTTTATGGTTTCCATTATTGGTAAACACGATAATTTCAATTGAGGAAGTGCGGACTACCGCCCCCTAAAAGTGATATGACTCGTTCATACCATATGTGTGACATATAATTGATGGGATTTATGATATTATATATGATGTTATACTGGAATTATAATATACCTATGTATAAATATGTTTTAATTCCATTAAAATAAGAAATAGAAATGAAAGTAGCGTTCATGTGTATGTACGACTTACCATCTCCATGAACTGTGCATTTCATTTCATACATCCAAATGATATGTACTATTATAAATATATATATATATATACTAGATATATTTGATATATATCATATATATGATATCTAACTAATGAATATCATTCTAGATATAATGGACTATTGGCCACATGGAAACTTGTAAATATAAGGTTTTCATTTTTGACTCAAGTACCAAATATCGACAAAACAAACATTATTATCATAAATGATTACATAATGTTTATAAACTAGTAGTAAGTGATATAAAAGGAATCATATACATGAAAAAGTTTCTTACAAAAGTAAAAATTTACTTTTGTTTATTATTTGGGATATCAAAGAACGAATGGGTCAAGTCAGACCTGAGATAAGGGACTTCGTCTCAATATCATTTCATTGAGGCATATTTTGTTTTAATACATGAATTTATTTTATAAAATGTATAATCACCATTGACTTTTCAAATGGAAGATTTTTTTACGAATACTTTTAATATATGTCAAAAATGAATGTTTCTTTTACCGTAAGTGGTGACAACGACCTTTCCGCCATCACGAGTATTATTTGTTCTTTTTCTTCATTAACAATCCGTAATGTTTTTTTTCAAGGAAAATAAATACCAAATACTCTTTTATGTATTTTGGTATTGAAAATGGATCTGATAATGGATTTTTTATGTCAATATATTTATGTGATATATTTTGAATGAAATGTAGAATTTTTTCTTTCTTTTATATTTGTTTTATGTGTTATTATTTTATAATGGGTCTTAGACATTTAATGGGTGGTTACACGATAAACCAAATGATAGGTGGTGTTATGATAAACCGGGATGGGTGGGTAAGTTATAACCTATAATGCATTGGGTATGGAAGTTGGTCGTATAACTATTCTATTTAGTGATATGTGTGGAAGTCGATGGTATGCTTATTCCATTTTAGTATATTTATGTCCCAAGTTACCTTTATATGTTATGTGTTCATCATATAGTTTTTATGGAAATCTGTTGGTTACAAAAGGGTTAGTAGTGATCTGTTTTTTCAAGGAATATTTTTTACTAATTTATAAAGGTGAAAAGTAATACATATGTTAATGTATTCATGGTTTACATGTCGTTTTGAAAAATTTATAGTTTTCCATTTTTTTGAATCCCTTACTATGATTTTTATGCTCATCCCAAGTTTTTGAAATGTTTTTCAGAGGACATAATGTTGAATAGGGTCATGGATGGTATCAAGGAAAAGTTGTGATTTCTAAAACCTAGAACTATACATCTAATTTTATTCAATATTATTTATTTTATGAAAAAATTTATACTGAATAGAATTTTCAACATGAAATGTTCATGTTGTTAGTTAAATTTAATAACCTATTTCCTTACAAATCTTAACCTGAATAGATCCTCAGTGTGAATTATCTATTTAATTCAAGAATATGTAATGTTTATGGTCGGGCCCTTATAGTTGGTATCATAGGTTGGGGCACCATCAGTTGAAAGTAAAGGAAGAAGACATTATTAAGACCAGATTTCGTACTAGATATGGCCATTATGAATTTTTAGTTTTGACTTTTGGATTAATCAATGTACCTTCTGTATTCATGAATCTTATGAATAGAATTTTCAGTGAGTTCGTGGATATGTTTTTTGTTTTCTTAATTGATAATAATTTAGATTTTTTCAAATGTAAAGAGAAATATTAATTTCATTTAAGGGTTGTCTTGCCAACCTTAAAAGAAAATAAACTATTTGGGAAATTCAGAAAGTGTGAGTTTTGTTTTGCAATAAAATTCATTCCATGGTCATAGTGATTCAAAAAATGTCTTAACTGTTGATCCTGGTAAAACAAAATTAATTAATTAATGGCCAAGACCCCAAAATATAATTGAGATTCGAATTTTTCTAGGTTTGGCAGGTTATTACGAGAGTTTTGTTGATAATTTTTCACATTTATCTATTCCAATGACAATGTTAACTCAAAAAGGTGTTAAGTTCGTTTTGACAAAAGAATGTGATGATTGTTTTCAGTAATTGAAAAGATGATTGTTGAATGCTCTAGTTTTGGAAATTCCATCCAGAAATGCTGAGTTTATTATCTATAGTCATGCATCATTCAAAGGACTTGGTTCTTTCCTAATGCAGAATGATCACGTAATTGCGTGTGATTCACGTTAGTTGAAACCATATGATTTATATTACGCTACACATTATTTGGAATTAGCTGCTGTTGTTTTTTCTTCAAAATTTTTGAGGCATCATTTTTATGGAGTAGAATGTTAAATATATACTGATCAAAAAATATTAAAGTATATATTCACTCAAAAATAATTGAACATGAGATAGAGGAGATTGTTTGAATTAATCAAGGATTATGATTTCATGATCTATTACCATCCGAGAAATGATAATAATGTCGATGATGTGTTGAGTTGAAAAAATAATGCTTCATTAACCATGTTATGTTTTAAACAGTATCCTTTTCTTTTTTATTTAATAAACATTGGAATAGAAGTTTTTGGTGTAGAAGAATCTGTTGTTTTCTATCTGGTGTTAGTGAGATCATCTATTTCAGAGAAAATTAAGCAAGAAATGAAGGAAGACAATGAGTTACATGAAAATTTAGAGTTGGTTCAGAAGGGTATGTTTCATGGATTTAACATTGATAGTGATTGTTTTTTTAGATTTGGAAATAGATTATGTGTGCCTTGTCATTCACAATTGAAGAATGATTTGTTATGTAAAGCTCATAGTTCCATGTTCTCAGTTCATCCTCACATTACTATGATGTACATAGATCTTCAGTAGTATTAGTAGCGAGATGGAATGAAATGAGATATTGCTGATTTTACCATGAAGTGTTTGACTTGTCAGCAAGTTAAAGTTGAGTGTCCATTACCAAAAAGGATTATTCAGTCTTTACCAGTGCCAGAGAAAAAATTAAAAAATATATCTATATACATTTTTGTGGGATTACCAAATTAAATCTTGAGGTAATAATTCAATCTGGGTTATTGATGATCGATTGAATAAATCTCCTCATTTCCTTTTTCTTCAAGATACTTTGTCTCTAGATCAACTAGCTACGTTGTATGTTAAAAATATAGTCAGGTTGCTTGGAGTTCCCCTCTCTATTGTATCTTCTCAGGATCACAGAATTTCTTCTAAATTTTGAAAAGGCCTTCAGATTTCATTGGGTTCTGAATAACATTTTAGTATAGCTTTTCATCCTCAATCAGATGGGCATTCAGAATGAAAAATTCAGACCATGGAGGATATGCTACATGCTTGTTCACTCGATAACCAGGGATGTTAGGACCAACATCTTTCATTAGCTTTTTTTTTTATAATAATAGTTTTCATTACAGTTTATATATGGATCCATTTGAGGAATTATATGGAAAGCGTTGTAGAACTCCATCTTTTTTGGATGAACTCGGTGAAAGGAAGTTGATGGGACCAGAATTGGTTGAAGATATGGCAGTGAAAGTTCAGTTAATTCAAGAGCACATGAGAATAGATCAGATTATACATCAAATATGTTATGTGGATAACCATAGGAAGTATCTATCTTTTGAAGTAGCTGATCATGTTTTTATCAAGGTTTATCCATAGAAACATGGGATAAGTTTCAGTAATAATGTAATGTTACGTCTAGGTTCATTGGAGCTTATGAAATTTGGGAGAACGATGGATCAGTGGAATATAGAGTGGATTTACCTCCATGTTTATCCCAGTTACACAATTCTTTTCATGTTTCAATGTTGAGAAAGTATATGTCAGATCTATCTCATGTTTTGAGCCCCGAGGTAGTTCAGTTGGACGAGTATCTCTCTTATGAAGAACAACTAGCCCATATTATTGAGCATGGAGAGAAAGTGTTGTGGAATAAGGTATTTCACTAGGTAATGGTTTTTTTATAAAAATCTTTTGGTTGAAGAGGCAACATGGGAATCTAAAAATGCAATGAAAGATAAATACCCCCATTTATTTGATAAGTGAATAACATTGCGAGGAAACATTTCTAAAAGGTGAGAAGGATGTAACATCCAAGGTAAATAAATAAATAATACATTATATTTTTTAATAATATTTTCAGAATTAAATATAAGTTTTACTTTAAAGGTGTTTCTATGTTCGATAGAGTACCCGATACACAACAATGAGTTTCTTTGTAATCAAAAGTTTCACACTAAAAATATAATATTATTATTTTAAAAGATAGTTATTGCCTAGCTGTATTGTTGGTGGGAATGAATAGAACTTACTAAAATATGAATATAAATGTTTTTAACGTTTTTACATTTTTTAAATAAAATTTAGGGGCTTAAAATATGAATGAATCTAATTTTAATCATATATACTATAATATTCAGTAAAAGGTCGATTTACCAGATTTTGTTGGTGAAAACTAATTGAATCTGTTTTTGGTAATTTGCATATGTTTTATTTGGATAAATAAAATCGTTCATTAGAATAGTTACATCAATATTTACTTTGTGTATATTTTTGGAACTTTTCTGATAAATATCATTTTTAATGAATAGTGAAAAATATTGTATTTTAAATCAAAACTGTGTTTTAATATAATTTATTTATATGGTTTGATTATAATTTTAATTGAAATTAAAGTATAATTTTCATATATTATTACCATTTAATCTAATTTTGTTCATATTAATTAATTTCACTTTGAATATGGACATAAACAAGTGTCAGTATTTTGATAGTTATTGTTTCTTTACAATACAATATTTGTTTACACAATTAGAAATAATTTTAAAGTAAGTAATGCAACTTATATGTTTATAATTTGGTAAAATAGACATAATTTTTTAATTAGGACTATCAAATATATAGTAGGTTGATTTTTTGGTATTTTTCTAAAAAACATCAATTTAGGATGAATATTAAAACCACGTAGTAGTTGTTAAAAAAATGAACTTTTCAATTAAATGAAATTTTACCACATCTGTGAATTGAACTTCAAAAATATGAAATACATGGTTTTTATTAATATTTAAAAATTGGTTTTATAAGAAAAAATATTTTCTGATGAATAGTAACTTTTGTCATTTATTTACTACGGCTAAAGGTTAATTATGTAATTCATGGTAAAAATAATATTCTAAAAATATCAAATTACCATAAAACATGTCTTAACCAAATTGGTTTTGTCATTTTCTACCTTGGGCACCTTTGGGTTGATTTTGGGTCCCCATTGATCCACATGAGAGTGATAATGACACTTTAGATAAATTAACTTAATGTAAAGGCCAAAATGACAAAAAAAATATCTTTTAGTTAATTAATTTTTACAAGGGGTTATATAAACTATAAATTCGACTATAATTGTGAATTGTATTTCTAAAAATATTTCCTACATGGGTCATCTTATATTCGACTCTAATGATTTTTGGGCCTTTTGAAACCTAATATCATTATATAATAAAATAATTTTTCCACACATTCCTAAAGAGCCCCTCATCTCCCCTATAAAAGGATACCATTTCTAACCAATTCGTCACACCTCTCCAGCCTTTTGGATCATCCAACCTCTACCCATTTAAGCACCCTACATCCCTATCCTCCACCTTGATTCCATACCTTAGGCATAAGGCACTTCGAAAAACAATTTTGGTTCAAACCAAAGGGAGTTACCAAAAATAATGGTAATATATTCTCCTAAATTCATTACTTTTATTTTACTTCTCCAACCCCTAAACTTTTTATATTACTTTCTTTAAAAAAAGAATCCTCAATATACTAGGGTGTATTTAAGAGAATTATTTGAACTACACTTACATACACCTTCATCTAATGGGTGAAGAACATATTGTTTATGTGGATTGAAAAATAACGCCTCATTAGACGATCATTGTTCGATTATCTCCAACCACCTATAAATATGGCCATTAAGATAGAAATATATTTATATTTTATATATGTTATGTTTATGTTTTCTTTATGCTTCTGTATTTTTCTTTTATAGAATACCATTACGGTTTCCATTATTGGTAAACATGATAATTTCATTCGAGGATGTGCAGACTACCACCCCCTCAAAGTTATATGACCTGTTAATACCATATTTTGGACATATAAAGGATAGATTTAATGATATTATATGTGATATTATACTGTAATTATAATATAACTATGTATCATTATGTTTTAATTCCATTAAAATAATAAATATAAATGAATGTAGCATTCATTCGTACGAACGAATTACTATTTCCATGAATGGTGCATTACATTTCATACCACCAAATGATATCTACTATTATAAGCATAAATATATATTGTATATATATGATACATAAGATATATATGATATCTAAATAATTAATATCATTCTGGATATAATTTACTATTGACTACAAGGATAACATGTAAATATTAGGTGTTCATTTTTGACTCAAGTATCAAATATCGACAAAACGAATGTTATTTACTTAAAAGATTACATAATGTTTATAACATGGTAATAATTAATATAAAAGGAATAATAAACATGAAAAATCTTCTTAATCATGTAGAAATTAACTTCAGTTTATTATTAAAGATATTAATGAATTAATGGGTCAAGTCGGACATGAGGTAAGGGACTTCATCTCAATCACCTTTCATTGAGGCTTATTTTGTTTTCATACATGAATTTGGTTTATACGCTATATAAACCCCCTTGAAATTTCATTGGAAATCTTGTTCTATGAATTGTTTTACAAAGTGACAAAATGGAATTTTTCTATTAATGTAAGCCATGACAATGACATTTCTTCCACCACGAGTAGTATTTGTTCTTTGTCTTCGTTAACAAGTCGTAATGTTTTTTTCAAGGAAAATAAACACCATATACACTTTTATGTATTTTGGTATTGATAATGGTTTTGATAATTTATTTTTTATGTTAGTATATTTACGTGATATACTGTGATTGAATTGTCGAAATGTTTAATGTCCTTTATACTTGTTTAATTAGTTATGAGTTTATAATTGTACTTGGACATTTGAGAGGTGGATACATGATAAACCAAATGATGGGTGGTGTCGGGATAAACCAATATGGGTGGGTACATTATAACATCTAATGCATTGGGTTTGGAAGTTTTTTGCATGGCTATTCAATTTTGTGATATGTGTGGAAGTCGAATGTATGGTTATTCAATTTAAGTATGTTTATATCCCAAGTTACTTTTATACATTATGTGGTCTTTATATGGGTTTTATGGTAATATTTTGGTTACAAAATGGTATGTAGTGATCTTTAATTTCAGTGAAGAGTATTTACTACTTCATAGAGGTGAAATGTATTACTTATGTTTATGTATTCATGGTTTACATGTTGTTTTTAAAAACTAACTATTTTCCTTATTTTTGTATCTCATACTGAGCTTTTTATGCTCGTCCTTGGTTCTTGAAATGTTATTCATAGTACATAATGGTGAATAGGTTCAAGGATGGGATTAGGGAAACATCTTGTTGTCTAAAACATGGAACTAGACATGTCTCTTTTTTTCAAGTGTTTTTATTTTATGAAAAAAATGGATACTGAGTAGAATTTTATCTATGAAATATTAATGTTGTTTTATAAATGTAATGACCTAATTAACTAAGAATCTAAACCTGAAAAGATACTCAATTTCAATTATCCATTTAATTCAAGAATATGTAATGTCTATGGTCTGGTCATTATATTCAGCATCATTTATTTTATTTTTAAATTTATTATATAGGTATTTTGTGGGAGTGGCTAATGAATTTAATTTAATTATTTGATTTCTAAAAATTAAAATGTAAATTAAACTCAAATAATAAATTTATTATACTAATATTTAATATCTATATTACTTCAAAAACATGTGTTTTTATTATGATAATATGTACATTAAATTTAAAATAAATATGTTGACATTTTTTATTTTTCTATAATTACATATATGTATTATTCACATTCATTTACACGTGTCCAAAATACTAATAAAAATAGTTAATTTAAATATATAGTTCATAATATTCCCATTTAATATAAATTGTACATTTTATAGTTCATTATACACAATCTCTTGTAATCTTAACCCCACATCTAAATATTTTTAAACTTATTCGGGATCAGTAATTGTTAATGTTTTCACTAATGGTTATGAAAAATAATGTTTCACAGAATACATAATATAAACATTGTTGGATTGAAAATTTAAATACAATTTTATAAATACAATTTATAAAATAAGATTAATTCAATTGTATATGAAACTACTAAAGTGACTAAAGAGTAGATTTTTAAAGGGTTATTTTTCATATATTTTGAATATATTAATATAACTAATATAATGAAATTGATTAAAATGAAATAATTTAGATTAATTATTATATAACTGACCAAATATTATATTCATAAAAAGTAATTATATTAAAACATTCTTATCATATAAATGAAATTATTGTTTTTAATGAAAATCAATACTTTTCGCAATTCATCGAAAAGAATATTTATTAAAAAATTCAAAAAAATTCCCCCAAATATAATTACTATATTACTATTTCAAAAAATGATGATATTTTTGAATAATATATGATCTAAAATGTTATCATCTATTTTAAATTATTATTAAAAGGATGAGTAAACATCCTTTATGAGTTATTTTAGAAATCCTTTATTTATCATTCAAATCATTTTTTTCAGTAAATATTTTTCCATTTAATTTATTTTATATGTGTTTCAAAAATATAATTTTTATACATTATTATATTTATTAATACGCAAAATTTTAATTTCTAGGATACAATGGTTGTATTTAAATAAAAATATTTTAAAAGAGTAATAATTTTCATTAAACCTTGTTCTCATGGATTCAAAAACATCAATGAGATTAAATTTATATAATAATAATTATATCATTAGTTATCATGGTGTAATTATGTTTTTTAAACTATTTGTTTTTATTCATTCATTCAGGCGACAATGATATTACTCTTTTAAAATATTGGGGTGTAATATTCTTGATATGTATATTTTATTACTAACTCTCTTATAGGTATTTGTGTTATTTTAAATATTATGGTATATCGAAAATTATTACTGATAATATGAACCCTAAGGTTAACCAAAACAACGTCGTATATTGGGTGAGTTTCACAATTTAATTTAATAAAAAATGGTGTAATTAGTTATCTATAGTATAAATATTTATAATTAATAATTAAAAAAAATTAAATTATATTGTTTTTGAAAATTATTTTTTATAATTTTAAAAGAATTGAAATTTAACATATATAGGATAATTGATTAAGGGTATTTTCTACATTTGGTGTCTATATCAAAAAATTTAGTTAGTCATTTCTCTCATAGAAAATATACATATAGATGGGTCATTAGGATAATAATATCCAAATACTAAATGGATATATTAAAATAGAATCACTAGAATTTTTTCATATGATTGTCTTCGAGTGATGGAACTTATCCCTCCCAACTATGGATTCCGATATATAATTTATCTGTGGGGATTGATAAAAACCCAAAGTGGTTTTTATAAATTTCTCATTAAAACACATTATCTATAGAGAACCCATTAAATGATTATTTTTTAGATGGTGGGATAAATATTATAATATAAATACAATTGTTTGTAAAGTAGTCATAAAAATAAATTTTTTTTATTATGTAATGAGAAGGATTTAATAACATTTGGGGATTTAATACAACTGCATTATAAAAAAAAATTAATAGGTCCAATGTAGAGGAAATATGTGTGGTTTAGGCCCATATTAGATAATGCCTATATACATGTCAAACAAGTAAATATATATGATAATATATGAGATTAAAAAATGTGTGATTACAATATGTGACGTAATATATAGACAAATACCATAATGTGTGATTACAATATCTGACGTAATATATATAATGAAATCCATATTTTAAAAAAATCTTCCTTTAAATTATATGGGGGATACAACTCAAATCTAGTGATTGATGCTTGATTTTTGAATAGTTACCCATCCCTTCCTCTAATCAATACACATTTCTAGTAAATTTTATTTTTTATACATATTTTTCAATTTTTTTGATTTTAACCTCACTTTACCATCCCGTATCTCATTTAAACTCTTTATAATGTTTATTATTAGAAATATATATATATCTATAAATATTTTTATTATAGTTACTCCAAAATTCAAGTTGATTATCAACATAAAAATTCATTATTCTCCTTTTCCCTCAAACTATATTACCAAATTTCATTCTTCCGTTGTGTTATTGTAAATTCAAAAATCTTATCAAACAATGAATTTATCTCTTTATATATGTTCATTATAATAAGAGGTTTCCCATAATATAGTGTTAGTGAATTATATTTTTTGAACTAATTTAGTACCCTACGGTAAGTGAAATTATATTTTGTATGATAAATGAAGTCATTTCTTTTAAATGAAATTTTATACTTGTCATCTCTTTTATTTAATTTTTTAATAAAAATAGTTATATTTTACATGTATATAACTTATATCAATAATGAAATTGAAAATAAAATCTATTGTATTCATGTATTTATGCTTATAAATATAGTTTTACATGAATAAATTTTTATTTTTTTTATTTAATTTAAAAATATAGTCCTAGTGAATATGAATATGTATACTAAATATTTATCAATAGAATTGAAAATAAATAATATGTTCTAACATAAAATATATTTTAGAATCTAATAATTCATGATTTCATGTAATTATATTCAATAAAATTATATATTTTTCACTAACTAAATTATTTTGACAGTCCTTGGTAAGTAGGTTTGTTTTATTTATTTATGAAATTATTGGTCTTCATATTTCTAATGATTATTTCCTAATTAAGGATAAAAATTTCAAATTTATTTCATCAGAGAAAATATATGATATAATTTCCTAAATATGTTATACCTTTATTCACATGATAAAAATGTCAATGAAATGTAATAAATCATTTCTATAATCTCCTTCATGGAATACTATTTATAATATTATTACTTTGTGGAAAGAATTAGTAAACATAATATAATGAAAAGTTATTTGGATGTTTTTTATAAAGGGGATTTGTTGATGATATGATGAATTTTATGGTTTAATATATTTTTATTTTGATTGGATTTCATGATCTTCCCAAAATCAAATATATTTATATTCATTCAATGGAAACCTATTTAATTGTGTTAGAGATCAATGATTTATACAAAAATTTTCCCTATTTATATCATTTTGATTTCCTCTCAATATTGTTTGACTATATATTATGGAGATTGCCAAATGTGGGTAGTTGAGTGTATTTATTTAGTAATTTTTTATGTATTAAAAAATGGTTGGTAATTTTTTCCACTTGATAACGTATAAGATCGTTATTTTAAACTCTAAAAACATTATATCATTTCATATTTTTAAGACTATATTCATAAAAAAATTTCAATATTTTGTTACATTGAATTATTTCATTTTCGAATATATAGTATTCATGTAATTAAAGGGTTATCATATAATAGTTTCACATTACATATGTGATGGTTCAATGGATTTTTTTAGTTTTTTATTGCATTAATCAATTAGTTATTAATATGCATACTTAAATTATCAAAAGGAATGATTAAAAATTTTATTTAATCCATTTTTTACATATTGAAGTATTTTGGTTTAAAGATTAAAAATACCTTTTTAGAACTATAGTATATATAGAGGATATGATTATGTGTCTATAATGTGATTACAACACACTACACTAATTCCCTAAATAAAAAATCATTTTAATATAAAAATTATAATTTTATGTCATGAAAAAATTCATAAAATGTTTTTTCAAGATAATTTCATGGTCAAATGTATTAAATTATACTTTTAACATTTTTCTCACATCCTTCATACTGAATTTAGTTTTTAGATCTTATTGATTTTTATGTTATCTATGGAATTAGTTTTCATATTTAAATCAATTATTATGATTATATATGATTAATTTTTATTCTAATATGGGTTTTTAAATAGTTCAAATTGATATGACCATATAATGATACAAATTTTTGGTTTTTCATGATATAAATATGTTTCAGCCACATTGGGAATATTATTTTAATTGGTTCTAAATCTATATGATCCATAATTTATATATTTATATATAACATCAATGTTTATTTTTTATATTTATCATTTTTTTGTATATTTTTTATCATTATCTATTTTATACAGATGTCCAACATATGGATAAATCACATTGGATTCTTAGAATGTCACTTTTTATTATTTAATGATACTAATTAGTTAAATAAATCTCATTTATTATTTTTATACCCTTATTTTTTCCCGAATATAATAGAAATCAATTACGTGTCACCAATTATGGATATAAAGATTAGGTGATATGGCTGGTTATATATATATTTTTTATACAAATTGTACCTTTTACATATTTTAATTTTGGGAGAACTAGAAGATTGAAACTAGTGTTAGTAGAAATTAAATTGTAGGTCCCAAGAAAAAAAATAAGGAACTCCTTCCATTACAAAATATTATTTTATGGGGGTAGATAGGATTTCAATCCTAAAATAGATTTTAATTATCAATTATTTTTATAACATTTTATTACTACTATATTAGATCTTACTTTCATTATATGATATTTTTTGAATTTTATAATTTTTTTGGAGTAAATAGATGTATAATTTTGGTACCATGACTTGTTGATAGTATAAAATCTCATATGTAAATAGTGAGTGTGATGACTCATCCTAGACTTCCGAGAATAGTAAATGGACCTCACCACCATGAGACTTCAAGTTCACCTCCCCAAATGATAGGGGCTGATGACTAGTAGAAGGGGTCTATAGTGGTACTGTAGTAATGTTATACCCTTATATCTGAGTTAGAATCAACAGTAAATAAATAAATATCACACATAACTAAAATCATAATATATTATATTGGATAACTAAATCATGTGAAATAAATGTCGGAGTATGGGTATGAAAGTCGATCTCTAACTCAATAAATCATATATATAGTCTAAAAATATAAAAGAAAAAAATAACGACCGACTAAAAATATGAGCCTTAATATAATCTAATATATATTACAACCCATGATATCCTAATATATCTTCAAATATTAATCCTCGACCTAACCTTTTTATGTAATAAGTGGTAAATAATCATTTACCCAAGTTCCAAGGATTCCCTAGCAATGTGTGAACACATTACATAGTAGGAAACCACTAATATAGTCAAATAATATACCATTAATATAAATATATGTGATAGTTTTTGTTTTTTATTTTTAATTTATATTGATAATTTCTCGAATACAGAATGATTTCCCAATATATAATCTATAAGAGGGGGAATTAATTTATCATTTAGAAGCCAAATAAAATATCACTTATATTTGAAATATATAATGGATGAAATTAAAATATATAGTTTTTTATAAAAATTCACTAGGGGAAATTTTTATTAAAAAATAATATTTGAAATAATTAAATTCAAGTTATATATTATCCTTTTGATTTAATGAATAAAAACAAGAACATTTAGGATATAAAATATATATTGATATTTTCACAATTTGCTGGAATTCTTAATAACTATAAATATTGATCTAAAAAAATTACATCATTTTTTGTATTCTAAATTATATATCTATTGAACCATATTGTCTTTGATACAACCATGATGGAGGATAAATCCATTATCTCACTATTGTAAGTCCTCAAATATAACCATTTTACTTGACATATCAAAATCCTTATATTCCATCAACAAACATCATCAATATAGAATTGATAATTACATTCTCATATCTATAATCTTTATATGGTTAAAAAATTGGAAAAGTCTTTCTCTTATACCATGGAATAAGTTATTCATAAGATATCGTAATTATAATGATTAGGTAAATAAATTCATTAATATCTCAAAATTGAAAATATCGTTGTGGTAAATATATTCATATCTAAAAATTATGAATCAATAGGAGATCTCTATTTTTTGAGATATAGAATAGAATTACAAAAATTTATGGTCAATTAATACATAGTCTCCCTTTTATATCATGTTGTCACAATAATATCTTAAGAAAATAAAAAATCCCCATGTTAAAAAATATGATTGTATAATATTTGGGCTCACATAAACATCATCACATATATTTATATGAGTTATGTAAAACATAATGGAATATAAAATAAATAAAATATCATATTATATGAATTAAATGATATTAATTTCAATTTATATAATCTATATTTGAAAAAATATCAAGATTTTATATATAATAAAAAGTTTATTTGGATTATTAAAATAATGAAATGGTATACATCAAAATAAAAAATGGATCAATAAAAAATTAGTCAATATTACTTATTAATAAATCCTTATACAAATAATAACACCAATATAAAAAAAATCTCTCATCACCATTATAACACCATTTGGGATCCCAAGTACATAATAAATACCTCAAAAAAGGAAAAATATACATTCATTGGATGAATATACCATTAGAGACCCCTATAACCAAGATCCATGTGGTTCTAAAAACCATAATCTCAATCGTAGATTCATCTAAACTGGAACAAGAAAAATTATTATTCAAGGTATTGTCTTTCTAGAAACAACACTTCTAGTTATAATGGTTTGGATGGTTTGTTCAGAAATATATAAATCATGGCACCCTAAAAAATGAATTTCTTGTATACATTGTTTATTATAAAACCAATTATCATAGTATCTAAAGGGTTATAACAAATAGAAATACTTGATATGATTTATAAATTGTAAACTTTAGTACATAAAAATATTCCTTTCATGGTAGGTAATGTATGAAATTGTTTATTTTTATGCATAACCAATGTATCTCTATTGTAAAGTATTCTTACTGTATGTGATTAATATTATTATTATTTATCCTATATCAAAGGAAACCATGGCTGTCTGATTAGATTTTTGGAATATAACATACTTCCTAAATGTCATAATTAAATCCAATCCCATGCTAATTAAACTAATTTCATAAAAATACCACAGTGGTGGATAGGTACATCGAATAAAGATTATAACCCACACATCAAAATGAAGCAGGTCTTCTTAATCCAAAACTATATTGGGGGTTTTGAATCATTAATGTGATATCTGTTAAAAAATAATGTGTTATGACACACTGGATAAAGGAATATTCCTTGATGAACTATAAAATAAATAACATACCACTATCTTGTTTTCATTACATCGAATATTTGTAGGGGTCTCATGGTAAAATAAAAGTATACACACAAGAAATTACTATAATAACCCATACAGATGATTTATCATCGTAATAAATTAATGAAGGGACAAAAGGTATTATCAATTATAAATATCATTAAATGTCGATGTATCAAAACAAAAAATATATAGTTGACTCTAGACATGTTTTTATTTATGGTTGACAACCACCATAGTATAAATACATAGAATAACCAAAATGGTTGGGAAAAATGATTGGGATGTGGTATTAAATCGATCGCATATAAGATAATACCATCTATAAATAAATGAAAAAAATTTCATGGTTTTCCAAAAATACTAGTCCACCCTAGAACCTCAGAAAAACTATCTAATAGAGATATCTATAAAACAAAAAATACTGTAAATTACTCTTTAGAAGTCACTAGTTCAAAAGTGGATCACTTTTTTAGGGAGTATAAAAAAATTATAAAAATTGAAAACCTTAATGGCTAATTATGGAAATATAGTGATATTTATTATGTACCAAAAATTCTCACAAAGCAAACCTGAACTCCACTATAAATAGTATGTGTTCCTTGATTAGATGTATTGTGAGAATAGTGGATATTTTGTTATTTAAATTAAAGATGTATAGTGCTCCCCATATTGATACATACTTTTTTATTTCATGATCATGTGTATATTTGTGTTCCTTAAATAAAACATGAACCACATTAATTCATTTAATACAGTTTGGGATTCGTACATACAAATAATGTGATAACCATGATCTAAAAATATTTTTAATGATATAGAACCAATTTATTTAATTTTTTAAAAAACAATATGATCTTTTATCCTTATAACATATGATTCCCAATGTAAAACAAAAAAAATGAAAACCCATATTGTGTGATTTCTGAATACATGGTCTATTTTCAATCAAAATCAATGTATATTTAATTGAATATGATGAATTTTACCTTACTACGCCAACCGTCGGGTACCATATGAACATCTATGGAATATTTCTGGTCAAAAAGCATTTGATATTTTTAAAAATATAAAATCATCTTGAACTAGACCAATCAAATAATTAAAATATAAATAAAATAACTATAGTCAGATTATAAGAAACAAATTCAAATAAAAATAATTAAAAATGGGTAATTTTATGAATTTATGAAATAAAATTAACAATTATTCTTTTTGTAGGTTTTTTTAAATCATAGAGGATTTTTCTCTAGAAATTCCATGGAACTATCCCATTATCATGTGGATGAACCTTCACCATTCCCTTACAATATCATTAATATTTCAATTACAAATTAAATATAACATTTATATCGGTCCATTTATTCTATTTTATATTGAACCAAATATCACTATTGATCTTTTTTTCAATATTTGAAGGTTATAATAAATATTTTACATTCATAAGAGTTTGATCTAAACATTAATTTTTCATGGTTCTAGAGTAATTGTTTTTTAATTTTTAATTTCTTTTATAATTTTTCCAGTTATTTAATTCTTGGAGTATAGGCTTTAGATTAACTTCGTCCATGGCATAAATGAAATAAAATATAAATTTGAAATTATCATAGTATTTAAAATATTTTTTTTGATAATTTTTCTCATTTTTTGAAGCGAATTTGTCACGACAACTAATTATAAGTTAATTAATTCATAATAAATTTCATTTTTTTAATAATAAATATAAAATTACTAATACAATTATTTTATTTGATACTGAATTTTAAATAAAACGATAATTATAATAAATAAATTGAAACTTTTAAATTTTTTTGTTATATTATTATAATTATAATTATTTAATATAACTATTAGTTTCATGTACTACTGATAAATTTATTCATGTTTTAGTAATTATATGTAACCATTGATATTTCAAAAAACTAATAAATATTATTTGATAAAAAAAAGAAATTATTATAGAATGAAAAATTTAGAAATTAATATTTTTCTTCACTTATTATATATATATAATATGTTGTGATAAAGAAATAAATTAGGGTTTTAATTTGTTTCTTACATTAATGGATTCATATTACTTATTCATTCATTCATCTTGGGTTTTTTGTGGTAATTATATTTTAAAAAATGAAATGTTGATGACATTTTATTGTAACATGATGTGTTATGTGTGTGATTAAATTACTGTTGTGATGGTATAAATTGAAGAAATGATATTTTTCTTTATTGTAATGTTTTTTATATTAATTAATATATTATCACTAAATGACTTTAATTTTCATGGAATTTGGTGTAATTCAAAAAAAATTAATAATTTAGGTGGATAATTTAATTTATAATGGTTTTTTTGTTTTTTAGTGATGTGTTCGGGATCATTAATAAAAAACTACGAGAAGATATTTTATCATGTAATTAAATCATTATAAGGAAATCATAACTAAATTTTATTAAATTTGTAATAATGAAATAGTATGATGAATAATTTATATGATTGATTATATATATTATATTATACTTTTTATATATATTAGTTTGTTTATAGGTGGTATAGGTTGTTGGATTTTATAAAGAGTTGTTGTAATAGTGTGTAGAAGTTTTTTTGGAGGATTTATTGTATATATTTTAATCTTAGTATATTATTTTTAGTATTTATATATCAATAATAGTTTTATATATTCCCATATATGAACACATTTGTTTAGTTACATGAATAATGCCCATATGTGGATTTAGATTTCATGTCAACCACATACAAAGAGATTAGTTTTAATATAAATTTAAAACTACTCCCATTACATTATCTAGATCATAGATATAGTGTATATTGAAAATGTATGAGTATTTAATATGTGAAAGGGGGCAGTTATTATATGTATAAGATGATTAATTTATGATGTAGTTATAAGTTGTATGATGTCATGATGTGGTTGTGGTTTTGTATGCGTTATATAAATATGGAACATTTATTTTTCTATATTAATATGGTTCTTCATATGATTCAGTTAATAGGAAAATTGAAATTATTTAATTAAAGCATTGGATTCCCTAACTGTTGTCATTAGGGTATGATGGAAACTTATTTTCATTAGAATTGGGTATGAGGTAATTTAATAAATATATACAAATATCCATATGATACATGTAATAATATTTTATTATCAATATTATTAGTGATCCTTGGTGAGTATGTGTTGTACATTTATTCATTAGAAAAAAATTATTATCCACTATTTATTAAATGAATATTTATAGAACTCAAATTATAATTTCTAAATAGTTTTTAATGATAATACTTTGGAGAATATGATTTTTCTAACATATATCTCTTATATATTTTTTCAAATTAATTAAATTATTTGTGTATATATTGGGATATTGATTTTCTATATATGGTTAATATTCATGTTGGAGTCAATAAAATAGTAGTTTATCCTATTTTTATACTTTCCTTTGTTTATGTACATCATTACATGTATTATCATATTTACAATTTTTAATGTTATTATGTTTGAGTTAATGGTGTGATTTATTTGTCACCCCTTATCATTATAAGATTAATTATATTGATATTATCTCTCATAATATTTTTTCAAACTCATACTGAAGGATTATTGAATAAAATATTTTTTTGGTCACACTATTATTAATTTTTATATATAAACATGATTTATGGTTATGGATCATGATAGAGTTATGGAGTATGATTTATGAGTAAAAACATATAATGATTAATTTCATTAATATGTTGATTTTAACTCACCCCTAACTCACATTTCATTGATTAATTTCATAGGAAATGAAAATATTCTAATTATATTAGAGATTATTTCTATTTTGGGAATATATTGGATGTCAAAGTAATGATCCAATAACTATTGTGATTTGTAGGGAATGTAATTCCATAACCGAATCCATCAGAATATGTATAATAGATAATTATGAAAAAAATAATATTCTTGTAGGAATTCATATTTTTAAGGGTCATGGTAAATCATTACAATTATGATTTATTTTTATTGATCTTTAAATATATATCGACTTCATTATAGAATGGAAATTATATAATCAATTCTGATATAAATATTTCCATAAAAATATCCCTCACTAATAGAAATAAGATTTTGAAATAAATTAAAAATATTTAAATTTCTATATAGATATAAGTGCACTAAAATTCAAGGACTAATTCCTCTATCAAAAAGAATTATTTTTTTAATGAATCACATAATTGTTTATGATAGTCAAAACAATATTATGATAATGAATAATTATCAAATGAATTAGAAAAATGAAAATATTGATCATATACACTTGGATTAATAAATATTAATAAGTTATCTTTTATTAGGATATAATTGAAGGAGGAATGGTTGATATTCAAATTGGTACATTATATAAAACACATTTCCACCATGGGAGCGTAATTATGATTTTTGAACACAACGAATATCAAAAAATTCATCATAAAATATAAATAAATATTTTATTAGATAAAATAATAGATATTTTTTGTAAATAATAATTATATTATAATACATTTTATATTTTTTATGTAATTTATTGTGTATTTAAGAATAATTTTTAAAGATATATCAAAATAGAAATTTTATTTAAAAATTTAACTAAGGTTTATTTTGATGGAAAATTAGAATAAAATTTTAAGGAATTTCATTGTATTTATTGGGTCATATATTGGTCCTTTAAAATAATTAGCTACTGATGCACAAACCTTAATACATATATTAATAATATCAATAGTTTCATTGTATTAAATTGGATATTATTTATGGTTTATAATGAATTTTGTTTTATTGTCGAATCCACCAACAATGAAATCTTATCATGGTTTCATGTTAGTCATGAAATATTAATGAGAGGAATAAATTTGTTGGAAAATAATAATGACAGAAATATTAACAATACCCATATTTCCCTCTTATATAGAAATAATTTTCACATATAAAAATGTTTAAAAGGATTCCAAAGGTTTTTAGCCAGGAATTTTTATAATTGGATAGTGTAAGACTTAGGATATCAAAAATTTCATACGAAAAATATCCCTACCCCTGATATAGATATTATAATTGAATTAATTTCATTGAAATATTAAATTAATTAATAATATTTATTTAATTTGGTGTAAATACCACGAAATATCAAGGAATATTTTTTTTTAATTTCTTTGGAATTTTACGAGTCTTTAGTTTCTAAAGACGCCTAATTCTGAGGCCCGGTGTGCCTAGAATCTATTTTTGATGTTTTTTTCTGGTACGTTTAGTAAACGTACGTGTGGGTTTTTTCTATCTTTTAAACCCTTTCTAGGAATTTAAATCCGAGGACATTGATAAACTCGCAGCACCGGTATTATCTTAAGGGCAACTTTACCGCAGTGGCGATTTATGCGGGTTGAGAGTTAATTTGGGGATTTATAATAAAATAAATAAAATTTGTAGTACACAATTTTATTTATGGATGTCAGTTATTTCCTCCCAAGGGGAGTTAGAGGTGGGGCCCACACCCACATAACCTCCCATGAGAGGATTTAGTTTGGTGGGACCCACATCTGCCCTAAACCTTTTCTCTCCCCATAACTCTCCTTAACTCCTTAAATACCCACTTCATTTATTATGAAAACTCCGATTTTTAATGTGATCACTTCACCTCAATCTCTCCCTATTTAATATGGCCAACACATATTGATTAATTAAATGAACCCTTCAATTAATTAATTAAAGCGTTTGAATTAATTTTATTTGCATTCCACTTCATTAAAATTAGATATGTTTGTTATAATATTTCCCAGATAAAATATTTTGGTGGGGAACCTCTGGAAGATTAGAGGAGCATCATTCTTCCTCTAAAAACATCATCCTATCTCAACGAATAATGCTACACGACTTCTCATATCTTCTTATTTCTCCGCGTCCAGGGAGAATACATCGCTCGTGGGAAGTGTCACCTACGTCAACGACTCTTCCTCCAACGTTAACGGGATGACACCGTTCTATCGCGATTCTCATCTTCTACGACTTGATGATGTGTGATATAAATTTATAGGTACGGTGTTTTTGTAATTTAATTCCAATAAATTATACATTTGTTCTTGTTGAATGCGAATAATTTTCTATGGTCAACTATTACCACCTAAGACAGAGGGCATGGGACGAACGAACACAGCCCGATAACCCTCTATTATTTCATAATTTTTAATTCGCAATGGGAGATGGTGGAGAATGGAGGCAGCAAAAATTGAAGGCGGAAGTCACGCACCGGCCGTGTGCAAATGAATTGTGGCCCGCAACCGTGGGCCACTCGCCTGAAGATGAACTGGCCGGGCTGGTGGAACTGTGTTTCCCCCATGGCGTCGCGCAGTGGAAGACCGCGTCTGGCCAGGCTGGGAAGACCTGTGATGCCAAGAGGGTGACGCACTGAAAGAACTATGGACCGCCCGTGTGGGCTGCTCGAGCTGGGATGATCGGTCGTCTTCGGCCGGCCTAACGAGAGGGTAGCATCGCCGGTTTGGGAGACCTGGGGGCCACCCCCCCACCCCCAACCCCCGCAGCGCTCGACCACCTAGGTCGAGCCACGACCAGCTGGGAAAGGCCACGCGGCGTTGGGCCGGGTAACGCCATGACAGGCTCTACCCCCACGGGCTAGGCCGCGCCCCTTGGGCCGTATCGTGCACTTCACCGGTCTGGTCCGACCCTCTATCAGGTCGGACCCACCGAATCGGTTCGGGTCAACCCACCAGCCCACAGGGTTTAACGGGCCGAGCCCATTTTCACTTAAATGTGAATAACATAAAGACCGTGCATCTGATCGATGATTCGTCTACAGAATTGGGACCCTCACGACGAAGTAATACTTTTTCGATAGACTTTGGGAGTTTTGGTCGACTTTGGAGAAACCGATGGGTTGGATTGAAAGCAAAACCAACCAGGAATTCGGAGCAGAAATGCTTATAACTTAAGGACCAGGCGTCCAATGGACTTGCCGTCAACTTAATTGGTTTAATTTTGATGAGATGGTTCTTTTGGAATACACCACATGGTGTTTAGATGATGTTGGAGTATGGTAGGGTTGGTTTTAACTTATAAACCAACTGGGCCTTTTGAACGGAAAAGCCAATAACTCATAGACCGATCATCCGATTGACGTGCCGTCTGTTTCGTTGAGACCCGTATGACAAGGCTGGACATTCTGATACTTCTACGTGGGATTTAATGACACGTGGAGTATTAGCTTCAGTCTCGTGGAGCGGACCCTCCTAGTGACGAGCGAGTACATTGTAGAGACCTAGTGGCTTGCTAAGACTTGATGACTGATGATCGATCGAATCAGAGTGATTTGGATGGCCCAGGGGGGATCCCTAGGTAGTAGCAGCATACCCATAGTGGAGGAGCGCTTGGTTATAGTGGCAGACCCATGGTGGGATGCACTTGGTTGTAGCAGCATGCCCACAATACTCTACAGGTGGAGTACATCACCAGTCCAAGGTTAGTGGGAAGCGCCTGGTTCTAGAGACAAGAACACTACACTCGATAGAGGAGTAGTTATCCAGCAGCCTTGGTTTCAACATCAAGAATGAAAATCATTGTTTTAGCTGAGTTAATGACCATTTTGTTTTCCTCACAATTGAGATGGGTTACTTGATAACTTAGGTAAATGTATGGGCATATACCTAAGTAATGGTTATCTTCTGAAATCGTACTTTGTGGTTTATCCATGTTTTATTTTATGAGATTATGAGGGTCTCCAGGTCCCTTCTGAGTATCGTTATAATCACCCATGCAAGGGCTATGCCCAAACCTCATTGTGTTGGATGCAGACAACAGACAGCGATGACGGTGGTGGAGAGCACCAGGACTGGACGGTACCCCGAGGTGGACCCCTAGGCTAGATGGTACAAGGAGCGGACTGGTAGATGTGGAGTTCCGAGAGGGAAATTTGTACCTACCATTTAGGTAGGAACCCCGGAGGACAATCCATTAGCAGCTTTAACATTCCAGATATTTGGACCTTTTTAGTTGTACTTTCTTTTCGTTGTATTTGTACTTTTCAGTTGGGCATGTATTCTGGCCCCTTTGAAATTTCAACACACTATTTATAAAGATTTTCTTTGTGATTACATCAACTTGTACTATGGTTTTTTGTGTTTACGATTTATAAAGGGAATGCCCTCCCAATTCTAGGGAATTATTCCTTTGGTGCTAGTCGCCAGACCCTGGCCTGTGGGAGGAGGGCTTAAGGTAGTCACAATGTGGGCCCCGTTGGATGGGTCATGAAAAATTGGTATCAAGGGAGTGGGTTCTACCATAGAACATAGGACTCTGATATTATCTTTATGTGAAGTAATAGGGTTAAGTGTAATGAGTGTGGTTTTCAGTTCAGGGATTCCATTGTTGGTGCGGCGACCAACGTATCCGTACAGTAGAACCCTGACTACTGATTTCTATCTTAGTTCAAGAAAACACTGATTGTGTGTGTGTGTATCAAATGTTTTCTTTTATGTAAGCTCAAACTAGGTCAACTCACCAGGTACAACCTTTTTATCATGGAGCACCTGTTTTTTTTTTCACGATGTCTACACCTAGACAGTAAGCGCGGTATCCGAGTGTGGACCGTGATGGTAGCCCACCGAGTAGTGAGGCCATGGTTCATGGACCTATCATAACTAAGGAACCAGTGGTACCACTAACCTCTAGGCTACCGTTTCCACCATCCCCAGCAGTATAGGGTGTGCGCTGCTTAAGCACATTTCATGGGTTCCTGCGATAGAGGCCTCCGAGGTATCGAGGCGAGACATATTTTCAAACGACCAGTTGCTAGTTGGAGGTTGTAGCACAGGTTATCCACACAGTTGGGACACCCACTGACTTGATGGTGTAACTAGCTATTAGTCTCTTTCAGGGAGCAGCTGAGTGGTGGTGGAGGCTGATGCTCTAGTTTTACGATGAGGCAAACATCACCTGGGGAGACTTTGAGGTTCTTTTCAGGGCGGAGTTTGTACTAGTAAATCTACACTCTGTGCGGGCTCAGGAGATACTTCTCTTTATGCAAGAATTTCTAACCGTAGCAGAGTCTTCGGCAGCTAACAGTAGACAGAAGACATAGAAGTCCAATCCGACTAGGCCAATAGGTGGGCGACCTCAGGATACATGATTAGTTGTGCTAGGCACACAAAATAGTGCCATCAATACGAGGAGTGGGAAGTGCTATGCATGCGGGGGGTAGGGTAACATGGCTCGAGACTGCCTGACCCATCCTGAAAATGAGCAGCATGCAATATAGGGTCCTTCCAGGCAGCGGTATAGGTTCAACAATGGAGGTCAGTAGGGAGCAGGTGGATGCGGCAGGGTATCTGGTTGAGTAGCAAGCGACAATGAGCGGGACTACCTCTAGTCATGGAGGCCATTTTTAGGATGTTTCTAGCTTCATTGATGTTGTTTCTTGTTGATGTACTGTGTCTCTGTAATATGAGATTCCTTAATGAAAGACACTTGTCCTTGTGACATTTTCTTTCCTGCCTTTTTGAGTGATTGATACTGAGAGGTTCCGGTTAAAATCATTGACTTGAATCTCAAGTTCGAGATTCCTACTGGAGGAGACCTAGTGACCACACACTGATGCCGACAGTGTGACTCATACCATTGAGGCGACAGTAGTGGCTGGATCACTTATTAAAAGCATTGGGGCCTTACGACGTCATCTAGGGCATGAATTTTCACCGTTCATGTTAGGATTGACTTTATTGGGCAATGGGCGTGGTTCATCTAGGGGATGACACTAGATTTCACTTTTCGGAAAAGGGTAAATCTTAGTAGCTCTGGATGGACATACTATAATACATGTTTCACTACAAGAGGAGGTGCTTAGGGAGTTCAACAATTCCCCTATAGCGGTACATACAGGAGTGGCTAAGATGTTTCAGGACCTTCGACAACAACACTAGTGGCTAGGTATGAATAAGGATGTAGCAGAGTTTGTATCATGATGCCTCACTTGTCAGCAAGTGATGACGGAGCACTAGGTACCAGTGGGCTCGGTTCAAGCCATTGAGGTTTCAGAGTGGAAGTTGTATGGGATATCCATTGATTTATTGATGGGGCTTGCACGTACATCAATATTAAATGACTTTTTCAAGGTGATTGTAGACCGACTCTCCATGTCGGCCCACTTCATAATGATTTGATAGAAAGGCTCAGTAGAGAGATTAGGATGACTCTACGTTCAGGATATCGTACGAATTCATGGTGTGCCATCCACTATCATCTCGGATATATTTTCTCGATTCACCCTCGTCTATGGACGAGGGTACAAGAGTATTTTGGGATGAAACTATGTTAGTGCACCGCCTCCCATCGTCAGGCGAACGACCAGACTGAGAGGACCATTCAGACTCTCGAGGACATGCTCCATGCATGTGTCCTAGAATTAGGTCATAGCTGGGAGGATCATCTACCCTTGGTAGAGCTTGCGTACATCCACATATACAACTCCACTATCAGGATGGCACCTTACGAGGCGCTGTACGACCGACCTTGTAGATCACCTCTGTGCAGGACTGACCTAGTGGTGTAAGCACTTGTAGGACCAGAGATGGTTCATGCTATTACTAAGAATGTGAAGATCATCCAGGAGAGGATGAAGACTGCACAGAGAAGACATTATACCTATGGTGATATGATACAGAGACCACTAGAGTTTGAGGATGGTGACCACATTTTCCTATGTGTCTCACCACAATAAGGTATATAGATATTTGGACAGGGTGTCAAGTTATCTCCGCATTTCATTGGACTTTTCCAGGTCCTCAGCAGAGTAGGCGAGATGGCTGACCACCTGGCCCTTCCTCCTCAGCTGCACTGGGTGCATGAGGACATCCATATATATCAGCTGAGGAGATACGTAAATGACCAGTCCCACATCATCAACCATGGGGAGCTGGACACCGATGACATTGTGACATTCATATAGCTCCTAGTATAGATCGAGGATCAATAGGATTGGGTCCTATGAGGATGGTCGATTCCTCTGGTTCACATTCGCTGGCAGCTTGGGAACCTCTAGGAGAGCAAATGGGAAAGGGACGCTCAGATGCGAGTTCTTTATCCTCTTTTGTTTCCCTAGTGTGGGTTATAGATTTAAGGGGAGGTAAATTCCTCATATGGGAGTAATGTAATGATTGGTAAATTTCAAGAATTTTTTTTCCATAATTTATTTGGTATTTTACGAGTCTGTAATTTCTGACGGAACCTGATTCCAAGGACCGGTGGGCCCAGAATCAATTTCTGAAGTTTTGTTTGGGTACGTTCAGTAAACGTACATGCGGGTTTTTTCTATCTTTTGAACCGGTGCTTGGAATTGATATCTGAGGACACTGATGAACTTGCAAAGCCGCTATTTTCTTAATGGGACCTTTATCGCAGTTCCATTTTATGCTGGGTGAGAGTTAATTTGGGGATTTAGAATAAAATAAATAAAATTTGTAGTACATAATTTTATTTATGGATGTTAGTTATTTTCTCCCAAGGGGAGTTAGATGTGGGGCCCACACCCACATAACCTCCCATGACAGGATTTATTGTGGGGGGACCCACACGTTCCCTAATCATTTTATCTCCCCATAACTTCCCTTAACTCTTTTAAAACCCCATTCATTTATTAAGAAAACTCCACTTTAAATGTGATATCTTCACCTCCAGCTCTCCCTATTAGATTTTTCCAACACATTACAATTAACTAAATGAACTCTTCAATTAATTAATTTAAGTGTTTGAATTAATTTTATTTTCATGGCACTTCTTTAATATCGGGGAAGTCTAGTATAATAGTTTCCTGAACTAATATTTTGGTGGGAAACCTCTGGAAGAATAGAGGAGCTTCATTCTTCTTCGAAGAATATCACCCTCTCTCAGTAATTAACACTCTATGACTTCTCCTATATTATTCTTCCTCCACGTCATGGGTGATGACACTACTCGCGAGAAGCGTCAACTATGTCAACAGATCCTCCTCCAATGTTGACGTGACAACACCATTCTACCGTGACACTCGTCTTACGCAGCTCGACGATGTGTGATTTCAATTTCTAGGTAGCGTGTTTGTTTAATTTAATTCAAATAAATTAAACATTTGTTCTTGTTGAATGAGAATATTTGTCTATGGTCAATTATTACTTCCTAAAGCTGAGGGAGCGGGCCAAACGAACACAGCCCGATGAACCTCAGATGTTTATTGATTTTTAATTCGCAATGGGAGACGGTGGAAAATGGAGGCGGAGACAATCAAAGGAGGCGGCCGCATGCTGGCTGCATTAGGAAGAATCGCGGCCCGTAACTGCGGGACGCTCAGCTGAAGAAGAACTGGTCAGCCGATGCTGGCAGTGCTGGTGGAACCGCGGTGCCCCATGGTGTCGCGCTGTGGAAGACTGTGGCCTGCATTCCATGGGCCGCATGGTGGAAGAACCATCCCAAAGGTGGACAGTCGGCATGGGAAGACCCGCAGTGCCAGGAGGGCGCGACGTTGAAGAATCTTCGGACCGCCTGTGCGGGCCACTCGAGCAGGAAAGACCAGATGGCTTCGATCGTCCGAACGGGAGGACGGAACCGCATGGAGACGAAGGGTAGAGAGACAGCCCCCCCCCCCACCCCCCAGCGCTCGGCCACACGGGCCAACCTGCCCGGCAATCCGGGCAGAGCCGCGGATAGCCGGGCCTGGCCGCGCAGGGTCGCACTGTGCCTGGCCGTGCCGCGCCGTGTCGTGCCGCACCGGGCTAGCCCACGCCGCACTGGGCCGAGCCACACCCCCTCTGGTAGGGCCGCAACCCTCGATCCAGACCATGCAATTCATCGGGCCGATCAGACACTCTATAGATTCGGACCCACCGAATCAGGTCGTGCTGACCCGCCACCTGACTGGTCTTAACGGGTTGTTACGGTTTTCACTTAAACGCGAATAACATAAAGACCATGCGTCAGATCAACGCGCCTTCTGGGGAATTGGGACCCTCATGACAAAGCGGTACTTTTTTCGATACTCTACTTGAGTTTTGGTCGACTTTGGAAAAACAGCTGGGTTGGTTCTAAGCTGAAACCATCTGCACCCTCGGAGTAGAAAAACATATAACATAAGGACCGAACATCCGATAAACATTAAATCAACTACGTTGGTTTAATTTTGATGAGACTTTTCTTTTGGAAGACTCCACATGGGATTCAAATGAGTTTGGAGTATGGTCGGGATGGATTTACCTTAAAACCAACCAGGCCCCTAGAATAGAAAATCCAATAACTCACAGACTAGGCATCCGATTGACACGTCGTGTGTTGTGTTGAGACCCCAAGGATGAGTTGGTCCATTGTGATACTTATATTTGATACATAGAGACACTTTTTTAATCGGCATGAGGCTCATGGAGCCGACCCTCCCGGTGATGATCTAGCAGATTGGAGAGACCTAGTGGCTGGCTAAGACATGACGACTACTAATTGGTCGACTCGGAGTGATTCAGAAGGCCTAGTGGGGAGCGCTTGGTTGTTACAGAATACCCACAGCGGAGGAGCACTTGGTTGTATGGCAGACATGTGGTACTCGACAGAAGGAGTACCTCTTTTGTCTATGAGGGGGAGCGCTTGGTTGTAGCAGCATACCCATGGTGGGAAGGGCTTGGTTATAGAAGCATGCCCACAGTACTCGACAGTTGAAGTACTTCAGTAGTCCAAGGTTAGTGTGAAGTGATTTGTGGTAGAGGCAGGCCCACTTTACTTGATAGTGGAGGAGTTCTCCATCAGCCATGGTTTCAACATCGTGATTGGAAATCCTGGTTTGAGATGTGTTATTAACCTTTGTGTTTTCATCATGATTGATATGGGTTACTTGATAACATAGCTATATGTATTGGAATATACCTAAGTAATGGTTATTAATTGAAATCATACATTTTGGTTTATCCTTGTTGGATTTGGTGAGACATTTAGGGTCTCGGGTTCCCTACTGAGTATCGTTATACTCACCCCTTCACGGGCTATGGCCGCACCTAGTTGTGTTGGATGCAGACGACAGATAATGTTGATGGAGGCCGAGAGTGCCAGGATTGGATGGAACTCAGAGGTGGACCACTAGGCATGACAGAACACGGAGCAGACCGATAGACGTGGAGTTCTGAGGAGGACATATGTACCTACCCTTCAGGTAGGAACCCCAGAGAACGATCCAGGTGTTTCTTTCACCATCCTGTTGTTTTTCCATTTTTAGTTGTACTTTCTTTCATTTGTATTTGTAATTTTCATTTGTGATTTTATTCTAGAACCTTTGTAATTTTAGCACACTTTTTATACAGATTTTCTTAGTGATTAATTCCACTTGTACACGGGTTGTGTGTGATTACGATTTTTAAAGGAAATGCATTCCCAGTTCTAGGGAATTACGCCTTTGGTGCAAGTTGTCATCCCCTGGCCTATGGGAGGCGGGATTGGGGTATTCATGATGCGGTCCCTGGGGGACGGGTCTTGACATTTGGAATATTTAATTAATCGTAAAAATACAATTAATGTATTGGCATATAAATTCTAAATGTACATTGAAAATGACGGTAAATGTTAATAAAGACCATGATTAGTAATCTCTGTACCATAAATCAAACAAATTTCCAGATATTAAATATATAATCACTACAACCATAAAATAATTGATAAATATTTATTATCTTCAACATATCTTAGAAAATAAATATATGGGAACAAAAATCAAAATGTGCGGTATGTAATCCTACCATAATCGCATTAATTCATTAAAAAATGAGGGAGTTGTGTAAGCGGATATAATGTTACAAAGTGGTTACAAAATTTTTTATCTACAGATAATATGAAGTAGGAAATGAAAATGTGGACATTTATAAATATAAAATTAATTAATATTAATCAAGTTTATATATACCAATAGTTTCAACAATAATTGTTCATTTTTTATATGATTGGCATTAGTCCTTATTCATTATCCACCAATGAATCAAAACGATTCATAGACATATCAATTATCTCTATTTCTGGGGAAAAAGTAAAGATTGATATCTACGAATATAATTATTAGTGATTGACATGATTTAATAATAAAAATAATCATCCATGACCAAATGGTTTTTTGGAATAATTTCCAATAAAAACCTGGAAATATTAAAATTCCAAAGTTTATTTTTTCATGGGTTTTTAAAGATAGTTAATGTAAAAATACAATATGGGTTATGTTGGATTATTTTACAATGGCATCATAGTTCATTACTATTAATGATTAGAATATCCTATATGAAAATATAATATATGTATATATATATATATATTTATTATATTTTTTAAGGATGTATTTATACATCATATTTGTTATATAATATCATGATATAGGGTTTAATTTATTATTGTTCATGGTTATATAAATTCATGTATTATTGAGATCATATTTTATAAAACATACCACCTATATATAGATGATAAATTGATAATTGAAATTTATAAACTAGAATAAAATATCTTGGCCTTCTCTATGAATTTGAACTATATATATATTTACAACCATCAACATATATATTTTTTATATAAAAATAAATTTCAATTTTCATAAAAAAGTCCCTATATGATTATAATTATGGGAAATAATTAAAAAAAATTAAAATGTTGAGGTAATAATGGTTAATAATGTAATTATTATAATAACAGGTTTTATGTGCATGGAAAAATTAATAATAAATTAAGTGACATCATAAAATTTCATAGAGTCTACAGATATGAAACACTAATACACATTGACGAGTTTACAAAATGGGAACTAGTGTACTAAATAGAAAAATAAATGAATGTTCCATGGAATGTATCCACTAGTATATAACATGTTCAACAAATCCATAATGTGGGAATTCATAAAATAACCCAATGATGGGAACAATAATTAATTGGGGATATTGAAACATGATCCCTATTTTATTAAAAAATAAATCATTTAATAAATCATGTTTATAATTATATCTAAAACAAAATAATCATCATATTTTTATTGTAAAGACAACAACTCATGAATCATAGAGCCAATAGATGTGGAGTTATATTGGTTCTAGATACAATTTATCACATAATATTGGATTGAATAGTATTGTAGTGTTGAAAATCTAGGTAGATACATCAATTTCACATTACGTTTGAAAACATAAATTAAAATATATTATTTTCTATGATAAATCATAATTTAATTTATCTTATAATAGTTTATCAATCGTAACATTCTTCTTATAATCCTAGGGAAATGAATTATAATAATAGGGTGAGCTTAGTTTCTCAATAATGGTTATGTACATCAGATTCTATCATGAATCAATAATGAATAATAAATATGAAAAGTAAAGTAACAAAAAATAATTATAATTAATCAATTACATGAACATGATGAATAATATAGATGTAATAAATCATGATCAAATAATTTGCTGAAAATATTCACATAATCTTGAAGTTATCTATGAATAATTTTGATGTATTAATGTATTAGATAAATAAAAAATTCTCAATTGAGGATGTTATTAAAACTAAAGGTCATGATCTATGAAATCATGATTTAAATACCAAAAAATAAAATTATTCAATAAATCATAAAAAATTAGGACCCATATTTTTCTTGGTTAACTATTTTACCCATTATAATTGTTAATGATTAAAGTGGATATATATTTCTTGGCCCCAACAATCAGTCTATGTCTAATGAATTATAAATTTATATACTAATTTATTTACTTGATGGAAAATATTATTTATCCAAAAATATCTATATTGAGTAAGTGAAAACAATTTATTTAAATTTTCTATACCCAAAAACATAATATTCATAATATTGCATTGTTTATAAAAATTGTAGAAAACTCATTCCATTATCATATCAACTATAAAAAAATATGAATATTTAAGGAAAAAATATTGTAAAATGGTAAAAAGAAATTTAAATTTCAACATCACATCATTAGATTTAGGAAAATATTTCATAATAAATATTTTTATCTTTAATAGCTTCGTTCTCATGGAACACATAGTCTAAATTGTCCATGATATAATATTTAAATATTATAATGAAATATATTTATAAACTACATCTTAAATTATAGGATATTAATATGATTAACTACTATTAAATAAATATAAATTTTATAGTAAAAATGAAATTATATATAAAAGTTTATTAAATCATCAATCAATTTTTGGAAATGTAATTTTACTCATTAAAAATATAAATTCATAAAATAATTTCTCTTATTATCGAAAAATATTATAAATAATTGGTATTAAATTTATTTACTATATATTATATAATGAAAATCTTATTAAAAATCATTATATAAAATTTATCATAGGATGAATTTAATAGATTTTTTTAAAAATGATCGATTTTCCTATTATTTGTGAAATTTCTGAATTTATCGAAATATATGTGTACAAGCATCCATTTTGTTAAAAAAAATTCAATGTAACCAAAAAATTGTCATATTTTTATTTTATCCAAATTATTCCCCCAAAATCAACATTATGTCTAAATTTTTAATAAAATCAATTTTATTTGTGGAATTCATATAACATGAATGCTGTTAATTTTTATGGAACATGATATTAACATAATAAATTAAATTTATTAACATTAATAATTTATTTTAATTAATTTTATATATTTTATTGTAAATAATTGTTTTAACAATCATCTAGTACTTTTCTAGGCATGGGACGTATTAGATCTTGTTTGATGCTAAAACATTTGTTCTGAAAAAAATTTCATTCATTGTATTTTTTCAATATGTTTTAACATTATGTTATTAATATTAATTCTGTTATATTATATTATATTTGTAAGAAATAGGTTCTTATTCTTGATGTACATGTGTATTCTTTTCCTTTTTCCTTATGTTTTTTGAGAACACAAGGGAAATGTGGGGAAATCCAAAATTTATGGGTACATGCCATGCACTTTTGTACACATGTCATGTACTTTGGCCATGTGGGATGAGATTATTGGAAGGGTAGGCTTGTCGGTGATTATGGGTGTAAAAACTAACTACATGCCATGTACATATTAACACACACCTTGTAATCAGTAGGCATGTGAATAGTAATGCGGTGAAAGTAGCTGCCATAGGATGATAGTACATGTCGTTTACTTAGTAATACACGTTGTGTAATCAAATTGGATGATGAACAGTGAGGAGTGGGAATGTACCCACCGAAGGAACATTTAAAAAATGGATAGTACACGTCGTGTACATGAGATGTATAGGGCCTGTAGTAATTTTTTTTGTTAAAAACAGGCAGTAGCCATCTCATTCGGCAGAAGAGGCAGAGAACTCAAAAGAGCTGCAGGAGAGGAGGCGGAGGATTGGAGGAGCTCCTGATCACTCAGTGAGACTCTGATTCTTTCATTTTTTATCATGTTTGAACTGAGTGGGGAAGGTCTTCCCTATCCTTGAGTATTTTTATCCAATACATTCTCTATGGTATGTTATTTATATTTGAAAAGGTAATCGTTCATCTTAGATTTATGTCATTATTTATTGTTTATGGAGGCGCCTTTCATGTATATCAATAAAAGGTGATCGGGGTTGGTGGTCTTGTGCATGATTCTATCTATTGAGTTGATTTTTTGTATCTTTGTGCCACGCGCCCATGTTCGAGGTGTTGTATGGCTGAGGAAATTAATGTTCAGATACCTATAATTGCATAGGTAATCTAATGAATAAGTATAAACTATTTTTTGAGATTTTTTCTTTGATATTGGGCATCCTGGTGGGTGCGTTCCCCTTGTTTTTCCATTTGTTTGTGATACCCATGGGTATGCCGTTATTATAGAATGTACTGAGTTTTCTTGGGAGGAAACATATATAAATTCTTTGCTTATGTATTGTGCTCAGCCTAGATACCTACTTTTCCTATGAATGCTTGAGGGAATTGTTTTTTTAACTTGAGGGAAAGGTTTTATTTTGACTAAGGGCAATGTTTCCTATCCCTAAGTGCAATAGATTTGGTTCCTGAGGGAAATATCTCGTATAACTGAGGGCAATATTCGTTATGCTTGAGGGCAGTCACTTAAGGGTTTCATATCTACTTTCTTGAGGGTATGGATTTCCATGTCTGAGGAGAATGATTACGTTCAATATTCACAATGGTGATTTCATAGGTTATACATGCCATGCTAATTCACATGCTTGATGTTATTGTTATCATTTACTTGTTAGATTGGTAGTTGTGGTTTCTGTTGTGGCACTATATAGGAGATTTTCGGTCAAGTCCGAGTATTCGGAAAACTCAAAATCAAATTATATTAAATTTTTAACTAATTATTAAAATGGAAATTTAACTGGAAGGAATGTTTACTTTTGGGTAATTCATAGTTTACTACATTTCATTATTGCGCACTGTTGTTGCATATTTTCACTAACAGTTGGGCATGGTCCATTGGTGGTATCATAATGGGATTTATTTCCCACACCCTGTTTGGGTCATGTCTTGGGCCCAAACATATTAACATGTTGCAGGTGTTCCTAATGGTAAGGGTCCCTAAACATTTACATGATTTTTATAGAGGATTTGAGAGCATGGGGTCGAGCTTAGGCTTACGATGCTACTGATTTCCTGTTTCCCTGCCTTGGTTTTGTTTTTCTATACTTGTACCTTGTGCTATATTGTATTAGATCGTAGTGTATCCAATTTTATATTCATTCAAAGAATTAGAGACATATTGCATCATCATATATATGACTATTGGTTATATTTTACTTCAGTTTTGTTTTCTATTTCATGTTTATATTGATTATGTTTTCTTCTTTTGTATGTTATAGTTTTTTCTGCGGCGCTACACATTAACAAATGAGGGTATAGTTTCCCCACTAAAAGTCCTAGGCCCTCGCATCTAGTTGGAAGCCTCTGCCATTTGGGGAAATGTGCTTGAGGTCAAGTAACCATCTTGGTTCGGGGCTCCCATTGTGTGGCACCAGGATCTGGGATGTTTCAGTGTGGTATCAAAGGTTTTTCTTTTCTCAGAGTTATTTTATTATTTATCCACAAGGGAAAGAGATAGATTGTTTCCAGATTTAGTAATAAACAGTTCCCATTAGTAGCTACCCCACGTATAGGTAATGGCCAGATTTCCTAGAATAAAGTTTTGATTTTCTATTTATGATTATTATAATTGGTTTCATTTTCACCGTTAGGCGATGAACTTGTGGTGTTCTATTTATATTTTTTACATGGGTTCTATTTTGTTGCATCTTGATGAGATGAGGGTATGACATCTCAATAATCATTTAGGCACATGTTAGAATCATGTTCCACGGAATTTTTCCATGCTATGTAGGTGCATTAGAAATTCCATTTTGGTTTGATAGATGTTGTGCTATAAAATTCATGTTGTTTTTGTAGGTAAATTGATAGATATGCAAACTATTTATTGGGAATTTGTATATGTTACAGCTGGGTTTATGAATGATAAAAATTGGTTACTGAGAGGCATGGGTTCTCTTGGACAAGAATTTAGTAGATCATGATCTATAATTTTGTTGCTTTTTGTGCTATAATGTTAATGTTCTGGTGGTAAAAATGTTTTCCCACAGCGTATAGGCCCCCACGGATTGATATTTGGCATACCAACGCATGAATTTAATGAAAAATGTACTCCGGAGTAGTTTCTGAGGCTTATTGTCTAAAAAACCCCGAATACATGTTGTGTTGTTTTGAACACACGCCGTGTAATCTTCTGTTCGAGAAGAAATGAAAATAATTTCTCAGTACACGTTGTGTACTTATATGTACATGTCATATAATATAACGTCATGTAACCCACCTTGTGGGAGGTAACATGGGTCTTCCAGATTTTACCGAGGACACATCGTGTACCTATGGGACACACCATGTAGTTTTGACTAGTGTGATCATGTGTGGACATGGCCATGTGGCTGGGAAACAATGTGGTGTTCATGTCGTGTGAGGGTGTAACACACTGTGTACCTATGGTAGAAATATGGGATAGATAAACCCTTGTGGGAATATGTCGTGTACCGGTCGTACATGGGGTGTTTTGGTGGCCATCTGTCTACATTTGTAAATAAGAAACACGGATGGGGAAATCCTTTCTTATACATGTCATTTCAATTATGAACATTCCATGTAGTGTAATCTTGGTAACCTATGTATAGATAACCACACAGGTCGATGTTATCTTTTCAAGTACACACCATGTCCTTCTGGAACATGTCGTGTAGTGTGAGCTATTTAGTCTCATTCTATTGAGGACTGTGTGGCTTAGCCGTGTTGAAGGACTCGGGTAGGGGAATAAAATTCAATTACACATCGTGTGAAAGGGCAACATGTCGTGTGTTTTAGGTGTTACACAAACAGTTATGGAAGAAGTACACACCCATCTAAATGACTTAATAGAACACACCGTGTAGTTATAATACATGCCCTAAGGTAAATTTTGATTCCTACATTAATAATTCTATTATTAATGATTAAAGGGGAAATATATTAATTTATGGTCAGTGTAAAAATATTCATGGGATTTTCCGATTAAGAATAAATGATGATTAATAAAAATTGAATTTCCCACTTTTCAATAAAATATCAATATTTAATATATAAATCCCCAAATATAATCAAAAGGTAAATTTGAAATAATTTTATGAAATATAAATAACTTTTAGTGAAATAGATTTTCTAAAATTGGGAAAAATTAATTATATATGTTTCCCACAAAATGAAAAATAAATATTTGATGAAAATTTCATTAATAAATCATTTAATGAATTTAAAAAAATGATTTCACATTTACTAATAAATTTGAATAATATAAACTATTTAACTCTAAAGTCCTGACCCAGTTCACCACTAAATTGGTGGCCGGACCGTTTTCCACATGGCTTCAAGCACGTCTCCCCATATGCTAGAGGCTGCCAACTACTTGTGAGAATCTATGGATAGTTTGTGGGAAGAATATAACCTCATATCAGAGATCAATAATAGGAAATAAAAAAAATTGTGTATAATTTCAAATAAATGATAAATAAGAAGAAGGAAAATTTTATAAAACTTGTACAAATCAATTGGACAACTCATGTTATACAACCGTTTCATGCATGAAATGATAATGATACCAAAATAGAAAACAGTGAACAAAACATCATGTTAAACATTCAAGTACAACAATAAATAAACAATAACTCAAATCCCTGATGGTGATCTTCTCTAGTATCATGAGCCTCTAATCGGTCCTCTTCTCCTATCTATCAAGTGACTACAAAAAACACAATCAGTAATTAAAGTAGACTCTACTCGGGTTCACCAATGTAATGGTGGCCCATGTAGGGTGTGAGATATAAATATAATTAGACCAGGACCACCAGTATCTACTCAAAATCTAGATATTTAATAAATTATTTAAACAATATGAAATCAAGCTTAAACAATGTATGTAGTACTTTTTAACTATATATCCAAGAACTTTCTTGAACACTTAGCTGGTTTCTAAACCTGCATTATACATTAGTTATGCATGCTCAACAATCATTACACAATCATTTTCTTTTATCAATTATTAAAACCTCACTAAATTTTGAATGTCTTGAGATTTTTCCAAAGCCTGAAATCCCCTGTATATGTCACTCAACAAAGATGTCTCTAAAAACTATCTATGTAATCAATGTAATGACCAAATCCAAGCTTCTTCTTTTCCTTGGATAACATTTCATAAGATATTCAATTTTATATTTCATATACTATATCCAAGCCAGTCTACTGAATATATTAATTATCTCTAGGGTCTATCCACTAATAGTGATTCACCCAATTCATAAATTAGTCTGAAACCTTTCTCTTATTCAATTCACAAAACATTATGTGACTATAATTTTCATTAACCATTAATTCATTTCCTGTAAAACACACTAGACCCAAAAACAAATGTCAATTAATGGGTGTAGAAAATCATTTCTAGAACCATCTTGAGTATTTGGAGTGTCAGTCCTTGTCTCACAGCCAATGGTTATTTGGAACATTAGTATATGTCACATAAAAAATATTTACATGCATGCTGGTTATAGAAGGCCATGTCTATCACACCATGAGTATTTGGAGCTTTAGTCCTTGTCTCACAACACGTTTATCAATCATATATATATATATATATATATCATTGGTGTAGAACACCATGTCTACCACCCTGTGAGTATTTCGACATTCATTATTTTTCTAACAACTCATTTATCAAACACACATGTATATTTATCATTGGATTAAAACACAATGTCTAGCACCCCAAACCATCCATTATTGAATTCCTAAAATAATTAATCTAATCAGAGAATTAATTCAACAACTAATTAACAACATAAATTTTATGTCAAACAAGTCAAAAATTAGTTAACCATTCAACATCTCAATAGGAAATAACTACATAAAAATTAATTCTTCCCAGCAGTACAACTAAATAATTAACTCAACATTTAATTATCCAAATTCATTAACAACTCTGAACTCGTCCACTCAAATAGTGATTTGTCCAGGATAATAAAAATGTACATGCCCCTTATAATCTTATAAAATCATGATTAATAAAGAACAGATATTTAGTAACCATATCACATAACATATCATATATTTAAACAACTCCATCTAAGACAAATTATGGCATGTAAAATAAAACGCATCAAAAGATAACCTTGGTCAAAAAATTTAAGAAAAAAATAAATGAAAATCATAATTTAAAAGATGAAAATTAATTAATAAAAAATTTAAACAATTAATTATTATCTCACTAACCAACCATAAATTAATTAACCATTTAACATTAAACATGTAATAATTAATCCATCCATTTATTATTACCTATTTCCTATTAATATTCAGGAAACCTCAAATATTAAATATTCTCAATAATTAGTATAAGCCACCATTTTATTCAAAAAAATGACTTTGTATTTCATTTTACAATTAGTTACCCCTTTACCCATTCTTCCTATTAACATCATATAACTATATAACCATATCACCTTATCCAAAATTTCAAAACATGCTTAAAATCAACACATGTTCAAGTCCTCATTTATCTCACGTGTGTGGCATCATTTAATAAAATAAAAAGTGTCGTGCATAAAAATATCATATAGCAGGTCTAGTAAGAAGGCATATGAAAATCCAAACCACAACAAGCATGATATGACATTACCACTAACCAACAGTTTACCTTTAATCAACATTTCTAGAAATCCTAGAAGTTCCATAATCAAGGAAAATCACATTCTAAATTTATTTAATGAATATATAATTCATAAATAGAGTGTTAAGAATTTGGTACCCGACATCTGGGTGGCTCTATTTGTATTCTGCAATACTTTAATTTTTTTGGTCTAACCAGTCCAAAACTAGTTCGTAGTCGCATGTGTGCACACCTTAATACACACACACACACACACTGATATATATATATATATATATATTTATTTGTGAATTTTGTTATATTGTAAAAAGAAATTCAGTATATTAAACGGATACCCATAATCAATTTAGTAATGAATAACATACATATAAATTGGAACCATGGACACAGAAAATTAATAGGCCTTAATGTAACACCCCAAGATTTCATAGTGTGTTATTTCTTCAAAATAATTCAATAACTTGCACTACACGCAACACTGAGTTCAATTGCACCATGACTTACCAAAAAAAAAGCCATTAAAAGAGGTCATGAATAGTATTAACTAAATTTTAAACTTTATATAATCCTTATAATTTTAGAATCCATATTATGAGTTTCTTAGTCATAATGCAAGAACAGATTCATTTTCAGTATTGCACTTTTATCAACTTTTGATAGTGAAACCTTTTTAAATACAATATTTTAAACTTTTTGACTAAATGGAGACATCAAAAAAATTTAAAATGAAACATCCCAAGCTTCCACGGTACGCTTTCCTTTGAATAAAACAGTAGCGTGTGTTGTACGCAACTTCGAGTTCTAACACACCGTAACCAATCAAACTAGCTGTTATGAATAGTAATACCTACTTTTTGAAATTATATATATTTTATATTTTAAAATGGACTTCATTTTTGGATTCGGAATATCAAATTTAGCCTAAGGTGAAATTTTGGTACTTTTCTGATAACTTTCATATTTTGATGAATAGTGAAAATTACTAAATTTTAATTAAAAACAACTTTTTTAATCAAAATAATTAATAGTTATAAATTATGAATTTGAGTGGTTTTAAAGTATATTTAGAATATATTTTTACTATTTAATATAATTTTGGTCATTGGACATAATTTTACAATTAAACCGAACATAAACAAGTGTCAATCTTTTGGTAGTTATTATCTCTTAAAAACACGCTTTTTGTTTTGACAGCGGGAATTTATTTTAAATTAATTTCTGCCACTTCTGTGTTTTGAATTTAGAAAAATGGATTCCATATTTGGAATCAGGATGTTCAAATTGTGTAAATAGGTAACTTTTATTTTTAGACATTTTGAATAATTACTGCGGTAAATATTTTATTTACCATGGTTAAGGGTAAATCCGGTAAATAAGGGTTAAAAAATAATATTATAATAATACTAAATTACCCTAAAACGTGTCTTAACCCTATTGGTTGATACATGGTCGACCATGGGCATCTTTGGGTCTATTTTGGGACCCCATGGATCCACTTGTAAGTGATAATGACACATTATATTAATAAAGCTAAAATAAAAATAAAAATGGCATAAGCTTACATCTTTTAGAAGAACAATTTTTACATAGGGTTATACCTGTTGGATTTTCTATTATAAATATTCATTAGAAATATAAAAAGCTTTCCTACATAATTATATTTTATTTATAATTTTTAGACATTAAATAATTTATTTTATTTATGACACAATGATGATGCAGTAATTACTAAAATAGTGAAAAATTAAAATAATTGATATTATAAATACCCAAATAAATATAATATGAAACTTTTAATGAATTAAACTAATTTTCTAGGCTAATATGATATATTAGTATTGATTTAATGGACTTTGTTCGAAGTAATAAATCTGTTATGAGTTTCACAAAAATCAACTATTGAATAGTGTCAAAATTGACATAAAAGAGTTCTTAAAACAAATATTATATTATTAATTGATATTAAATTCCTAAAAATCTAAGGTTCGGCCAAGAGACTTATATTATGATAGGTTAATCATTAATGGACCACTTGGGTGTCGCTTGGATGTATATAGTAAGTTTATTAACCATATTATATAAAAATACAAAGAGACATTGTAAAAGTCAAACTAATTAACTTAGAGTTAATACTTAAAGATAAGGTTGATATAAGTACCCAAACCTGTCTAAATTCTATTGGATGAGTTGTTTTCGACCTATCCCCACCTCATACTTTGAATAGTCAACTTTGGAGCCTTTAGAAACCGAATATGAATTTATTATAAATTAATATTTCTAGCTTTTCCAAAGGTGCCCCTCACCCCTCTTATAAAAGGGCACTCCTCCTTCTCATTTCTTCACACCTCTAAAGCCTTTTGGTTCGGCCAAACTCTGCCCAAATACTCTCCCAACATCCCTCAATACAACCTAGAGGCCTTAGTTTGATCAGAAAGCCAACCTAAGGAGCCCTTTTGATCAAATCAAAAGGAAGAACCCGAAGAAGAGGTAATGATCTCACCACCCTTTTCTAAGTTCATTTCTTCTTCCACTTCTTCTTCCTTTGTTCTTACCATTCTGAAATAATAACTCCAGTATCTCACATATACTGTGATGTTATTATAAATATGGTACAATCATATTCAGTATTCTATCCACCCTTTGAATAACATGTCACCATACGTGCGTACGTACGGCTTACCGTCTCCACGTCGTGGTGTAATTGTTATTCAATATAATATTATTTGGATGGGTATAATAATGATGTGTAACTCATGTAAATAATAAATATAACATGTTAATGATTCTGTATATATGATATACCATCCATTTATATATTATTTTAATATCAAAAGAATGATATTGTCGCTCGTGCGTACGTACGGACTACCGTCTCCACGAACGCGATGAGATTCATTCTCCATCGTAACCATTAAAGCGTAATTATCATTTTATGATTTAAAAATGATGTTTAAGGACTTGATATCATTCTGGATATGAATAATATACAACCTATCCTTTACAAACATGTCTTACGTAACAAAACATATGAAAGAAAACAAGTAAGTTAACACCCGAAACAACGATAATACTAAGATATTATTATCAAATCAATATTAAAAGATCATATATGATATCATATTAATGTATATGATTCTTGTATAATTTAATAACAATTATTTCACCATTATACAGGAGGTTAACCTACCACAACCAAGGAAAAGTACAAGGTAAGGGTTATTTCACAATCTCTTCATTATCCGAGGTTGTATTATACGTAATAATCTACTGGGATCTCTTTATCATCCACATCCATGTTTCTTCGAAATGTTTTTCAAAACATTTTTACTATTTACAAGAATATGGGTTAAAGTCATTTATACCCTTGTTTGACTTTTTATAAGAGGTTTATAAAGGAATCTTTCCGTCGTTTTCAAAACAAGGTCCTTTTTAACCTTTTCGACAGAATTGAGGTAAGAATGTTTTTTTTAACTTATACGGCGGGTGCGGTTATTTTCCGCCGTTATAAAATCGTCGAAGCTTCCTATACAAGCTTATAAGAATATTTTCAAAGAAAATGTTTTATTTTATATGGATCTTAAATGATTTCAAAATAAAAGGAGATATTTCTTTTAAAAGAATTTTGATTTCATCTATGTCAACATCCTTTGATGGATTTTAAGATTATTTGAAGTTGATTTATTAAGATACAAAACTTCTATATTGTATTGAAGGTTTTGTGATATGTTTGACTGTGGATGTGCTATTTTTATACCATTCATATTTTATTGTGAAAGTATTGACATTTCGTATGCTAGTTTTAATACGAATGTTTATGTTATGTTTAAACCTTTTCATATGGGAATGCATTGGACTTAATAAGTGACGGGTGGAGCCCGCTATAGCTCCTCGATGCATCGGTAGGTCTCATGAGACAAACTAGTGTCTTGGCACAAGGCCTTGACAAAATCTTATTTGTAGCCTTGGCACGAGGCCTTGGCTATGTGGTTATGATAGTCTGGCATTATGCATTCCAACATTATGAAAGTGGTTATTGATTTTTGCATGTGATTATTCGATTAGTAGAATATCCATGTGAATAAGTAAATGGCATTATTTCATTTTACTTTTGCCATACCATGTTGAAGTTCAATTTTAAAAGGCTTTTGTTTTAGTAATGCATTGCCTTAAATGTTTATTCTTATTTATGAAAGTTTCCGCTATATTGTTATCCTTACTGGGCATTTGAGCTCACCCCTTTTCTATGTTTTATTTTTCCCCAGGATGTGAAGAAGTAAATTATGAATGACCTGCAGGGATATTATGAGGGGATAGTAGTGTGGATTATGGAGACATTATGTTGTTGTAGTAGTTTTTCATTTTATGATGTAATGTAAAACTTATGAATATATCTAGTGTTTCTAAGGCTACTAAACCAATCGGTCTTTCGAGATTTGATCTTTCTTGTGATCATGCCAATGTTACGAAGTAATGCACCGACTCTAGGCAACTAGGGTCGGGGCGTTACAGTTGGTATCAGAGGAAGTTTAGTACAAACCTTGGAAGCTAGATTTAGATAAACTCTGATTAGAGCACGTAGACCTAAGATGAACTTTGAGGATTAGTATAGAAGAACTTCCTAGAATTTTGGTATTGTAGAGATTTTGTGAGTTTTCCGAGCAATACATCCCTGTCTGGATACGAGCAGGTAGAGGCGGCTCTGGCACAGATGTACCTAGGGGTAAAACCCGAAAACACCGCTTTGAGCTAGACTCGAACGGGAACTGGTGCACGACAACGGGCCTTGCTGCACTCTTGGTTACGACACTCCCGGGGGATATGCTTAGGATAACTCTCATTTTCTTTACAAATCATTATGAAGGGTTTATGAGTATATACTTCCTCAAAGAAAACATTTTTATGATTACGTATTATATCCATAAATAGTTCAATTTATGTTAAGTGTTTTATAAGTATGGGATTATGTATTTTGATTTATAAACTGATCTAGTGTATGCCATTGTTTAGAAATGGCGCCCAGTAGAAGGAATGAGAACTCTATCAATGCACATGATACAAAGAGAAAGAAGGATCATATATTTTATGGTCTTAAGCCAAAATTTACAAGAGAAATAGTCTCTCATGTATTATCATCATATGAAGAAATAATATTATGTGTTGATAAGATAAGTAAAGAGTTTACTGAGTCCTATGGCTTTGAAGGGAATCAAGAGAAGAAAAGGATGGAAGAGAGAAAGATGGATAAAGGGAAAAGGGAAAAGAAGAATTTTCCCATATGTGGTAACTGTGGAAAGAAACACCCTGGAACTTGCCTGAAAGGAATGGGAGTTTGTTATAAGTGTGGAGGAAAAGGGCACAAAGTACATGACTGCAAGGGTAAGAAAATGGTTTCAAATGTACAATGCTTCATTTGCAAGGAGTTTGGACACTACGCGAACCTATGTCCCAGTCATCAGACTATGCCACAAATGATGCTATTGGATAATAATCAAGTTATGATACTACCACAGATGAAGAAGAATGATTAGAGTTCTTATGTTGATTATGTCAATTGAGTGTTGTATCAACAATGTACTTGTTATAATAATTATAGAGTATATAAGGATTGTACTGCAGTACTATTTCATTAAGGACTTGAGATTGTGTGGAACAAAGAAAAGTGACTCAATATCAGGATAAATTTTTGGAAAATATATGGTTGAGAGAATGATAAACCATAATATAGTTCTGATACCGAGGTAGTGATTTTCGAATAATACATGATTATTTTGGAAAAATTATATTGGATATTCTTGACTACCTTGGAACTGATTAATGATTTGTATATTCCATCATTGTTGGGGTTTAAAACATTTTTGGATTGATGAAGTATATCCAGCATTCAATATGGAATAAGGGATCATGAATGTAATCAATAAAAAATATGGTAATTCAGGATGTTTCAGTGTATTAAAAGAATACACGATGAAGGTATTCATATGCTATTACGGGTTAAAAAGGATCTACATTATGTTTACCCTCCTTATAAAAGTTAAACTGTGAGTTTGGATAGAATTATTTTGGATAGTTCTTGTTTGGATTATTTTGGATTGCCATAAAAGGACAACCCGGAGGTCGGGCGGCAACCCGTCGCGTCCGGCAAGGCTGCGAGACTTGAACCCGCAACCGAAGGGCGACAAGGGTGTATCACCTACCACTGGCCCACGAGATGTCCTGGATTAAATAATGTAGTTTTTATTAAAAGATCTTTTATATGAATTATAAATTCTTTTATTTTGGAACCCTATACGAATAGTGTAAATAGAATTTTTTTTCATTCTATTATCTTTTAGAGTGAAAGATGAGTTTGTGGTAGAAATTTATTAATGGATAAAACACTAATTATAAAGTAAGTATATCTCCTTATGATCTTAGCCAATCTCATAAATAAATTCCTCAATATTAAGAAAAGAAACTTAGAACAAAAATGTTGTCCTAGATGGTACCTTAAATCATCACTAATTTATGGCTTTGGGATTGTTGGTCTTTTCATAGCCATGTTCTCTACCACTCTCCATCAGATAATTGATGGTTAGATTTCTCTTCCATATCCATATTTTCCTACATGGAACCCTAGTATGTGTTATTTTCGGTAATCTTCATACTTTCCACTCTTTATTTTAAATAGAGGCCTCATTAATTCATTTTTCGATGTGGGATTTCAACTAAGATATTTTGAAACGTCAAAAATGTGTTATCCTAATACCCTATGTTTTGTTGAACCGATGGTATTTCAAATCATCATAGATTGATGAATTTAAGGACCTCAATTATACACTTGTTTGTGATTGATGACCTCAATCACTACCTATAAATATTTACGTTTTTCCTCCGATTATATGTCTCTAATTTCCACCAATGTTCTCCTAATCGAGATCATAATTTGGTGGTGACCCTTTGATTTCTCTTTTCCTCATATTAATACTAAATTTTAGTAACCCAATTTCCGATGTGGGTTTTCCCACAAATATATTTTCTACTTTCAACCTTTTATTTTTGAAGAACAATTTCAAATTGCGAGGACGCAATTTATTGAAGGAGGGGAGAATGTAACACCCCAAGATTTCATAGTGTGTTATTTCTTCAAAATAATTCAATAACTTGCACTACACGCAACACTGAGTTCAATTTCACCATGACTTACCAAAAAAAAAGCCATTAAAAGAGGTCATGAATAGTATTAACTAAATTTTAAACTTTATATAATCCTTATAATTTTAGAATCCATATTATGAGTTTCTTAGTCATAATGCAAGAACAGATTCATTTTCAGTATTGCACTTTTATCAACTTTTGATAGTGAAACCTTTTTAAATACAATATTTTAAACTTTTTGACTAAATGGAGACATCAAAAAAATTTAAAATGAAACATCCCAAGCTTCCACGGTACACTTTCCTTTGAATAAAACAGTAGCGTGTGTTGTACGCAACTTCGAGTTCTAACACACCGTAACCAATCAAACTAGCTGTTATGAATAGTAATACCTACTTTTTGAAATTATATATATTTTATATTTTAAAATGGACTTCATTTTTGGATTCGGAATATCAAATTTAGCCTAAGGTGAAATTTTGGTACTTTTCTGATAACTTTCATATTTTGATGAATAGTGAAAATTACTAAATTTTAATTAAAAACAACTTTTTTAATCAAAATAATTAATAGTGATAAATTATGAATTTGAGTGGTTTTAAAGTATATTTAGAATATATTTTTACTATTTAATATAATGTTGGTCATTGGACATAATTTTACAATTAAACCGAACATAAACAAGTGTCAATCTTTTGGTAGTTATTATCTCTTAAAAACACGCTTTTTGTTTTGACAGCGGGAATTAATTTTAAATTAATTTCTGCCACTTCTGTGTTTTGAATTTAGAAAAATGGATTCCATATTTGGAATCAGGATGTTCAAATTGTGTAAATAGGTAACTTTTATTTTTAGACATTTTGAATAATTACTGCGGTAAATATTTTATTTACCATGGTTAAGGGTAAATCCGGTAAATAAGGGTTAAAAAATAATATTATAATAATACTAAATTACCATAAAACGTGTATTAACCCTATTGGTTGATACATGGTCGACCATGGGCATCTTTGGGTCTATTTTGGGACCCCATGGATCCACTTGTAAGTGATAATGACACATTATATTAATAAAGCTAAAATCAAAATAAAAATGGCATAAGCTTACATCTTTTAGAAGAACAATTTTTACATAGGGTTATACCTGTTGGATTTTAGATTATAAATATTCATTAGAAATATAAAAAGATTTCCTACATAATGATATTTTATTTATAATTTTTAGACATTAAATAATTTATTTTATTTATGACACAATGATGATGCAGTAATTACTAAAATAGTGAAAAATTAAAATAATTGATATTATAAATACCCAAATAAATATAATATGAAACTTTTAATGAATTAAACTAATTTTATAGGCTAATATGATATATTAGTATTGATTTAATGGACTTTTTTCGAAGTAATAAATCTGTTATGAGTTTCACAAAAATCAACTATTGAATAGTGTCAAAATTGACATAAAAGAGTTCTTAAAACAAATATTATATTATTAATTGATATTAAATTCCTAAAAATCTAAGGTTCGTCCAAGAGACTTATATTATGATAGGTTAATCATTAATGGACCACTTGGGTGTCGCTTGGATGTATATAGTAAGTTTATTAACCATATTATATAAAAATACAAAGAGACATTGTAAAAGTGAAACTAATTAACTTAGAGTTAATACTTAAAGATAAGGTTAATATAAGTACCCAAACCTGTCTAAATTCTATTGGATGAGTTGTTTTCGACCTATCCCCACCTCATCCTTTGAATAGTCAACTTTGGAGCCTTTAGAAACCGAATATGAATTTATTATAAATTAATATGTCTAGCTTTTCCAAAGGTGCCCCTCACCCCTCTTATAAAAGGGCACTCCTCCTTCTCATTTCTTCACACCTCTAAAGCCTTTTGGTTCGGCCAAACTCTGCCCAAATACTCTCCCAACATCCCTCAATACAACCTAGAGGCCTTAGTTTGATCAGAAAGCCAACCTAAGGAGCCCTTTTGATCAAATCAAAAGGAAGAACCCGAAGAAGAGGTAGTGATCTCACCACCCTTTTCTAAGTTCATTTCTTCTTCCACTTCTTCTTCCTTTGTTCTTACCATTCTGAAATAATAACTCCAGTATCTCACATATACTGTGATGTTATTATAAATATGGTACAATCATATTCAGTATTCTATCCACCCTTTGAATAACATGTCACCATACGTGCGTACGTACGGCTTACCGTCTCCACGTCGTGGTGTAATTGTTATTCAATATAATATTATTTGGATGGGTATAATAATGATGTGTAACTCATGTAAATAATAAATATAACATGTTAATGATTCTGTATATATGATATACCATCCATTTATATGTTATTTTAATATCAAAAGAATGATATTGTCGCTCGTGCGTACGTACGGACTACCGTCTCCACGAACGCGATGAGATTCATTCTCCATCGTAACCATTAAAGCGTAATTATCATTTTATGATTTAAAAATGATGTTTAAGGACTTGATATCATTCTGGATATGAATAATATACAACCTATCCTTTACAAACATGTCTTACGTAACAAAACATATGAAAGAAAACAAGTAAGTTAACACCCGAAACAACGATAATACTAAGATATTATTATCAAATCAATATTAAAAGATCATATATGATATCATATTAATGTATATGATTCTTGTATAATTTAATAACAATTATTTCACCATTATACAGGAGGTTAACCTACCACAACCAAGGAAAAGTACAAGGTAAGGGTTATTTCACAATCTCTTCATTATCCGAGGTTGTATTATACGTAATAATCTATTGGGATCTCTTTATCATCCACATCCATGTTTCTTCGAAATGTATTTCAAAACATTTTTACTATTTACAAGAATATGGGTTAAAGTCATTTATACCCTTGTTTGACTTTTTATAAGAGGTTTATAAAGGAATCTTTCCGTCGTTTTCAAAACAAGGTCCTTTTTAACCTTTTCGACAGAATTGAGGTAAGAATGTTTTTTAACTTATACGGCGGGTGCGGTTATTTTCCGCCGTTATAAAATCGTCGAAGCTTCCCATACAAGCTTATAAGAATATTTTCAAAGAAAATGTTTTATTTTATATGGATCTTAAATGATTTCAAAATAAAAGGAGATATTTCTTTTAAAAGAATTTTGATTTCATCTATGTCAACATCCTTTGATGGATTTTAAGATTATTTGAAGTTGATTTATTATGATACAAAACTTCTATATTGTATTGAAGGTTTTGTGATATGTTTGACTGTGGATGTGCTATTTTTATACCATTCATAGTTTATTGTGAAAGTATTGACATTTCGTATGCTAGTTTTAATACGAATGTTTATGTTATGTTTAAACCTTTTCATATGGGAATGCATTGGACTTAATAAGTGACGGGTGGAGCCCGCTATAGCTCCTCGATGCATCGGTAGGTCTCATGAGACAAACTAGTGTCTTGGCACAAGGCCTTGACAAAATCTTATTTGTAGCCTTGGCACGAGGCCTTGGCTATGTGGTTATGATAGTCTGGCATTATGCATTCCAACATTATGAAAGTGGTTATTGATTTTTTCATGTGATTATTCGATTAGTAGAATATCCATGTGAATAAGTAAATGGCATTATTTCATTTTACTTTTTCCATACCATGTTGAAGTTCAATTTTAAAAGGCTTTTGTTTTAGTAATGCATTGCCTTAAATGTTTATTCTTATTTATGAAAGTTTCCGCTATATTGTTATCCTTACTGGGAATTTGAGCTCACCCCTTTTCTATGTTTTATTTTTCCCCAGGATGTGAAGAAGTAAATTATGAATGACCTGCAGGGATATTATGAGGGGATAGTAGTGTGGATTATGGAGACATTATGTTGTTGTAGTAGTTTTTCATTTTATGATGTAATGTAAAACTTATGAATATATCTAGTGTTTCCAAGGCTACTAAACCAATCGGTCTTTCGAGATTTGATCTTTCTTGTGATCATGCCAATGTTACGAAGTAATGCACCGACTCTAGGCAACTAGGGTCGGGGCGTTACACTTAACATAACCAATGAAAATCTAAACAGTGGGATTGGAAGCATACCTGATCTAATGGGGGAAAAGTGATTCTAGACCATTCGCCTCACCCTTGATGGAAGTTTTTGGTTTATGGTCCAATGGGTCCCAAATCAACATTTGTATATCTTAAAAAATAGAGGAAACCCATGATTGGATTAAACATGAACATTAGGGTTTCATATGATAAAACAAGGCATGATAGAGGATTTAAATGGATGATGTGAATCCTAAGTTATATATAGACAGAATCACCTTGATGAAGCAAAAAATACTCATGAAGTGTCTAAGAGGAATCATAGCGCGCAAAGTGGAGTATAGGAGAGGGGTTGGTGCACCTCTAGGTACTTCCTGGAGGGGGGTCATTCCATGGGGGTGGCACGCTATAGGATATCTAGATGGTTGTTTCAATAGTATAGGGAGGGTTTCCTATGGGGTGTGTGCAGCTGGAGGTCCTGATGAGGAGGTTCGTGCAAAATAAGAGGCCTTAAATGCTTCTGTGTCATGCATGGAGGTGGAGAAACATGGGGGGTCATGGCACTAGCATGTCATGCCTCACTTTTTTATTTTCTTTTCCCTCATAAACTAATTGTTGTAATTTAATGTAATACTTAAAATAATAATACTAATTTTATTCTTATTATTATAAAAATTAAACACTTATCTAAAAAGTGAAAAATTAACCATTTAATAAATTACACTTCTTCATTTATTGTTATCAAAATAAATTTTTCGTAATTAAAAATGAAACTCCCTATTGATCATTAAATTATTTTAACATTTATTTAACTTAATAACCAAACACATAATAATATAATCATTAATATTATTATTAATCCAACATTCATTTATTTTAAACCCAAAGCCCAATTTATTACAATATCATTAATATGATAAATACTCCAACCTATAACCCCTAATTTAAATCCAATAATAATAATAAAATATTACATTCATAAAAAAAATCTCATTATTAATATTTTGGAAACAATTTGTAAACCCAAGAATAATATTTAATTACAACACTTTACTAAATCTGAAACTCCTAGTTTTATTATATGTTTCGTTGAGAATCTTAAAAGCCACATTAAATTCCCATAAATGATACACTGCTTTAAAATCAAATTAAAATCTCAGAGCATCAAAATAATTTATAACACCATAATAATTATAATAATAACGTTATAATTTTTTGAAAATTCATCAATTTAATAATAAATAGTCATTTAATATTTCAAAAACTATTTATTCACTTAAAACAGTTCAATGATAAACCCTAGATAGACATTAATTTATTAAACCATCATTTAATTAATTTTTTGGCATTTATTTAATTAAAAAACAAACATAGTAATAATAATAATAAATTAATTTATATTAATATTAAAACATTATTTTAGTTAATCTCAATCCATTTTATAAACTTATTTAATTATTTTAAATAATTTATTGAAGTGTATAAACTACACAGTTTGGACCATAACTGTGCATTGCCCATGCATATCCATTAATGTAAACATTTCCAGACCTGGTGCTCGCAAGACTCATCGGGATACCCACTAATATTATAGGGTAATTATAAATTTCCAAAAACAACTCCTTTAGGTGTTCTAACACTTAGAATAAGATTATGGTGCACCGTTTTAAAAAAACCCATTGATAAACCAAAAAATTGAAAACCTATGTATATTAACCTAGTTCAGAAACACATGACTTTAAAATCATCCCACCTAAAAAATATCTCTTCCCCCAGAAGCCATCTGTAACCACTACTAAAACAACCAATCTACCATGGTCATTTAATTTTGATATAATTGATGTGTGGTGTTCCCATATCCTAACACACCTTTAATGTTTCACAGGCTTAATGGACCAGCCTTTAAAACCAGAGCCAAAGCTTACTTTTTGGATTAATCATCAAAACAGAGCTTATAAAACTCTTCTCAAACATCGTCATGTATAACAACGTCCGTAATCTACCTCTGCTGAAATTTCATAGTCAATCCTTCCCAAGAATATTTAAAAAAAACATTGTTCCCCAACATGAATAAAGGATAAGCCCAAAGAATACACACATCCTACGTATTTCCCTGATAACAACAACTCATCAAAACCAACATAATTTAAAAGGTATCACAACATTAGAGTAACTATATCATAGTGCCTCCATGTTGAAGTCAATATAGGGTACATGCTTGGCATATTCAGAGGTGTGCACTAAGGGAAAACCATGTTCATTAAGAAACATAGTTGAACTACTACTAGATGAGTTTGTTCAAAAACCTCAAAGTCACCTACCAACACATTTACCGAAATCAATTTGACACTACCCACCATGGGATTGTTCGTGATGTCGAAATAAAATATCATCCACTCCACAGCACCTATTGGCATTCTATAACACCTGAGTATCTTGTATTCTTCCTAATCAGGGGAACAAACTTACTTTAAATGGCCCGGGACATTCTAAGGGTACTACCTACCATGGGTTATCCCCTTACAAAACATAAACATCGACCCTCTCACTTCATCACACAAAACAAAAATCATGTGGTTCCAAATCTACCATTATAGACAAATTAATTAATTCATTTCAACCTTATTAACATCTGAAAAAAATTCAACAAACACACAAGTACATTTTTAGAATAAGTCACTTGGTTATCAATCAGTGCCCCATAGGGAAACATAATTGTTGTAACAGGCATCCTCTATTAACATTTCACCTATAGTTTTATCCAAATATTACAAGGCAATTCAAAATCTAAATTTCATTCATAAAAAAGGAGGCCTATGAGGGTCCCATTTATTCAATTTGAGTTCTTCAAAAAGGAACCCAACACCAGCTAATTTCAATCAAAACTCAGTAGTTTTACATTTTTAATGTTTTTAAACATATTATGGTTAAATAAGGATAAAACACAAGGGTGGCGATCTACCAATATAAAAGGCACCCATACACCTTATAGCTAGAATTTGGATCCAATTAATCACAATCAACATTCATTTAACACTTTAACATTAGTATCCCTTTCATATATCAAACATCTTTTTCATATTAGCATAAGCAGTAACACAACAACATGCTATAACACAGAAGCATGACAAAATAACCAAACATGCTAATAACTAAGGAAATATGGAATATATTCACTCAATCATGTTATATATACCACTGAAACATGAAATCTATAGAGGCCTGCTATTGTAGATCAAAAAATGGCATTGCACCCGTGGCACACAATCCAGATCAATAGGAATCCTTCTAATGCAACAACATGACATGTTACATGCATGGTATGTGTATCTCTGTGCGCCTAAAATGTTGCATGTATGAAACTTCATTTCCCTGTTAGGAACATATATTTTTTAAAAATATCAAAATCAATAAGTAGTGGAAAATAAACTAGGCATTGATGTATATTTCATATCAATCATCACCTCAAATAATACAAACATCAATTCCCATCCATGGACTCTTTGCCTCTTCCTGTACATGGGGTAATCAGTCCCTAACACAGTTATTAAGCCAATCACTGAAACTTTCCTAGTCTCCTATCTACCACCCAAAAATGGAATGTCAAAAGGTATAGAACCCTTTGATACCACATTGTATTGTCTTGACCCTACTCACCACTAAACTAATGATTGGACCTGTCACCACACAACCACAAGCATGTCTCCCCATACGCCATATGATGCTGAATAGCATCAATGGTCTATGAATAGTCTGTGGTAAGACTATACCCTCATATTATAGTTCAATAATGTAATATGGAAATAAATAATGTAGAGTAAGAGTAAATTATAATGAATTTGAATGGAGATTTTATAACTACGTTTAAAAAACAATTGTCCAATGCCAATAAAACATCAAATTCTTTCATTACATGCTAATGATAAAAAATTGAAAAAATGAACCAAACATAATGAATTCCATTAAAAAAATATACAATGACTTGAAGTGCTGATGGTGGTAACCTCTAGAATTCATGAACTTTCACTCAGTCCTCTGCTCTTATCTCTCTAGCAAATGAAGACAACACAACTACAACCAAATGAAATCTACTCAGGTACCCCAGTGCAATGGAGGCCTGAGAAGGGTATGAGATATAAATATAAGTAGGATAGGAAGACCAGTGTCTACCCCAAATCCATAAATTTAATAAATTATTTAAACTATGTAAAATCATCGATAAATAAAATATGTAGTACAATGTAAATATAAACCCATGAAATTGATTCATTCCCAAACTGGTGTTTAAACATGGATTATAAATTTGTCATTAATACTCAACAATCATTACACAATCATTATAATTTTCCAATAATTATATCCTTATTAAATTAATAATTTCCCGAGACTCATCATATGCCCGATATCCCCCTTATAACCCACTCTCCACAGATGTCTCTAATGACCATATAAGTAATCAATGAATGGAAAGAATCCCATATTGTTCTTTTTCAAGGATAATGTGTCATAAGAAATTGTATTTAATATTTAATATACTATAACCAAGCCAGTCCACTAAAAATAGTGATTAACTCCTATGTTCGTCCCATAGTTTTGATTCACCCAATTCATTAATAAGTCTGAACCCTTTCTAATATTCTATTCTCAAAACATTATGTCACAACAGTTTTCATTAACCAATAATTTATTTCATGTACAACCAATTGGAAACACAACTCATTGTCAATTAATGGGTGTAGAACATCTTTTCCAGCACCCTCGTGAGTATTTGGAGCATCAATCCTTCTCTCACAACCCATGGGTATTTGTAGAATCAGTCCCTATCCTATAAAAGAATATTTTCATGCAAGATGGGTGTAGAACGCCATGTCTATCACCCCATGAGTATTTGGAGCATCATTCATTGTCTCAAAAACCATTTATCAATCATACATACATACATATATATATATATATATATATATTTCTTTTTGGTATAACACTGTGTCTAGAAGCCCGTGAGTATTGGGAGCTTCAGACCTTATCTCACAACCCATTTATCAATCATAAATATATATTTTTCATCGGTGTAGAAATCTATTTATAAAACCAAAAAACCATCCATTAATTATTTCATAAATTAATTAATCCAATATATTAATAAAATTAAAAATAAATTAACAAAATTAATTTCCCTTAAAATATGTCAACAATTAATTAACCATTCAACATATCAATAATAAATAATTAATTAACAATTAATTATTCTTAGAAATCCAACTATATAATTAACTCAACATTTATTTATCCAAATTCATTAACATTTCTAAACCTCTCCACTATAATAGTGATTCATCTAGGACATTAACAATTTACATACACGTTATAATCATCGAAAAATGTGCTAATAAAAGCCTAGATATTTAGCAACTGTCTCACACAACATATCATATTTTTAAACAACTCCATCCAAGACAAAATAAGGCATGAAGAAATAACATGTATTAAAAGGGACCCTTGGAAAACATTAGTAATAAACAATCAATTAAAAATATTAATTTATTTCATGAAAATTAATTAATTAAATAATTAACTAGCTATTTCTTATTTCATTAACCAATCATCAATTAATTAATCATTAATAATTTAACATGTTTTAAATTATACAACCTTAAAATATTACTAGTTCAAATTTATATTTTGAACACATCTAATATGTAGTATTCTAAATCATAAGTAAAATACACAATTTTATTCCCACTCATGATATGATAATTAATTCTATAAATAATTATCCTTTTACCAATTATGTCCATTAAAAATTATTTAACAATTTAATGATATCAGTTTATAAAAATTTTCAAAACATGCTTAAAATCAACACAATTTCATGTCCTCATTTATCTCAAGTGGGCAGCATCATTTAATAACATCAAAAGTGTCATGCATCGACATATCATATATCAGCACTGGAAAGAAGACATATTAGAAGACAATTCACAAAAGTAATTATATGACATTACCACTAACCAGCAGTTTATCTTTAATCATCTTTTCAAAAACATGTAGTAGTCACATAATTAAGGAAACTGACATTCTCAATTTATTTTATGAATATATAATTCATAAATAATGTGTTATGGATTGGGGAACCATCCTCAAGGAGCGCCATTGTTATTTTTCAATGGTTTAATAAAATTGGTGGCCTCCAGTCCACAACAATTCTGCAGTTTCATGCATGAAAACCTTCATATATATATATATCCAGGTGTTGTCAACATTTATCCCAATCAATTCAATATATTGAATGGGTACCCATAATCATAGTAGTAATCAACAACACACCTATAGCATTGTACCATGGACTCATAAGAAATTATGAGGCCTTAATATAATGAGGAAAAACCTATTAATCAAGTTAGGAAGATTAACTAAAATAATAGTGGAAAAACTATTCAAGACCATCTGCCTAGCACTTGGCGACAGAAGCTTGATTATAGTCCAATGAGACTCGAGTCAAGAATCACATATCCCAAAAAAGTAGAGGAATATAATGATCAGATTAAACCCGAACCATAGGGTTTAGGTGACTAAAACCAAGAAACAGAGAGGAGTCAAATCGTAAATGCAAATCACGATATTTATGCAGGTAGACTCACCTTGAAGAGACGGAAAAGTCTCGTGAAGAGTCAGCGAGGAATTGTCGCATGCAATGTGGAGTCCGAGAGAGGGGGTGGTTAGCCTCTATAATTTCATGGAGGGGGGGTTATGCCATGGGGGTGGGGGACTATAGGATCTTAACCCGGGTGTCAAGCTTTCAGTAAGGCGGGTCGCCTGGGGGACGCACGCTACTAGATGTCTTGAAAAGGAGGATTGTGCAGAGGAGGAGGTCGTTGAAGCATCGACGTCGTGCATAGAGGAGGAGAAACATGGGGGGTCGCGCCACCTATAGGTCATGCTTCCCCTTTTTATTTTATTTTTTACCCTTCAATTAATCCATTTAATTTATTGAAAAAATAAAAATAAAAATACTCATTTTATTATTATTATTTTACACATTATGTAATTTTCTAATAAGTTCAAAACTCCCCATTTAATTAAAAATGCTTCATAATTTATTATTCTCTTAATAAATGATTTATAAATAAATATTAATCTCCCTAATTATCATTAAATTATGTTAACATTTATTTAAATAAATAAACACAATAATAATAATAACATCATCATTAATATTATTATTATTATTCCAAAATTCATTTATATAAAAACCAAACACCCAATTTATTAAAATATCATTAATATCATTAAAACTCCAACCCAGATCCCATAATTTAATTTCCATAATAATAATAATAATTACATTCTTAAAACTAAAATAATAAAAATAATCTTTTTATTAATATTTTTGAAACCTTTTAAAAACCCAACACCACTATTTAATAACAATTCTTCATTAAATATGAATCTCCATATTTTATTATTCATTTATTTGATATGCTCAAAATCAAAATTAAATACCTATTAATAAGACATTCATTTTACATGAAATTAAATTATCCGATCAAAAAAAATAATTTATGACACCATAATAATGATAATAAAATTATTATAATTAGAAATTTTTATCATTTTATAATAAATAGTCCTTTAATAATTCTGAAACACTTTATTTAATTAAAAGTGTTATTTTATAAATCCTAAATCCACATTAATTTCTTCATTTGTCATTTAATTAATTATTTATCATTCATTTAGTTAAAAACCCAATGAAATAACAATGATTATATTATTATTATTATTATTAAAAATTTATTTTAAATAATCAAAATAACTCATATAAAATTATTAAATTAATTAAAATATATTATTAAATAGTATGAACCACATAGGTTGGACCGTTATAGTGTTTTGCCTATGCAAATCCATTATAGTGGCCTTTTTGGATCCGGTGCTCTAAAGTCTCAAAAGGACACCAACTAAAATTAATGGGAAATTATAAAAGTCCAAAAATGGCACCTTTAGTTGTTAAAGCACTCAATATAAAATTCGGGAGCTCAGTTTAATAAAAACCATGTAACTCCCCATGCTTCCACAGTATGATTCCCTTTGAATAATACACTAGCTTCCATTGTACAGAACACAGAGTTTTAACACAGCACAACCAATCAAACTAGCCATTATTAATAGTAATAAACACTTTTTGAAATTATATAAACTTTATTTTTCCAAATGAACTTCATTGTTTAATTCGTAGTATGGAAATTAGCTTAGCGTAAATTTATGTTATTTTTCTGAAATCATTCAATTTTAGATGAATAGTGAAAACATTACGTTATTTTTTAAAACCGAAATATTATTTAAATAATCATTTATATTATTTTAATTTATTTTATGTTAATATCGATACATAATACCTATATTTGTTCAATGTAATTCATTAGAGTCCTTTTATAATAAGTTTAGATATATAAAATTTTATTGAACTTTTTACCGTCTTTTACCCACCTTCTAGGGGCATTTATAAATTTTTATAAAATATAATTTTACCAATTCTATTATTAGAATTTAAGAAATTATAGAGACACAGTTAACATCAGCATGTAAAAATTGGTATAATAAGATGAAACTAATTTTTGGTGAATAGTATCTTTTTGACATTTATATACCGCGTTTAAAAGTAGATTGGGTAATTAAGGGTAAAATGACATTATAATTACATTAACACGTGTACTAATTCTATTGGATAAGTGTATTTTTCCCAAAAACAACCTTAGGAATAAAATATAATCATTTTGGTCCACTTGGTTTAGATTAGGATATTTATTATTATTTTGTTTAAAAAATACTTAAAAGAGTTAAATTCAATGATTAATATTTAAACCATTTTTAATATAGTGATAGAAACGATATAAATTAGACTATAAATATTCATTAAAAATATAAAATTAATTAAAAATTAATTATATTTTATTTATAACTTTTAGAAATTAAATAATTTAATTTATTATTGACACAATGGTGATGCAGTAATTACTTTAATAATGAAATATAAAAATAATTGATAATATAAATATCCAAATAAATCTAAATTGATATTTCTGATGAATTATACTAATTTTATATGTTAACATGACATGTTAGGGTTGATTAAATAAATTTTATTCTAAGTGATAGATTTTTTATGGATTTCAAAAATTCAAATACAAAATAGTGTCAAAATTGACATAATTTAGTTTTTAAAAAAATACTATATTATTTATTGATATAATATTCCTCCAAATATAATTTTATTCCAAATGACATAGATATGGTAATATATATTAATAATTAACCACATTTAGTTCTCTTGGCTTGTTATAGTACGTTTATTAACCATTAAATATAAAAATACAGAGAGACATGGTAAATGTCAAACTATTTAACTGAGAGTTAAATCTAAGTGACAAGGTTAATATGGTGACATAAACCTATCCAAAACGTATTGGTTGAGTTTTTTTCGACCCATACACACCATAGACTCTAAATAAATTATTTTTAAGCCATTAGAAATAGAAAATTCTTTCTTTATAAAATAATATTTCAAGATTTTTCTAAAGTGACCCTTACCTATCTTATAAAAGGGTACTTCTCCTTATCTTAATTTAACACATCCACATCCATTTGGCAGGGCAAAAACCTACCCAAATATCCTCCCAAATATCCTCCATTCTTCCTAGAGGACTTCCTATGGTCATAATTCCATCCTATGGAGCCCTTTTTATCAAATCAAAAGGAAGACCCCGAAGAAGAGGTAAATATTTCATCACCTCTTTCAAGTACTTTTCTTCTTCCACTTCCTCTTTATTTTTTGTTTCAACTGTAAAATAATAAATCATTTATATTATATATACTATGATGTTATTATGAATATGGTACAACCATATTCATTATTATATCCATCATATGAATGGAAATTTCACCAAACGTGCGTACGTACGGCTTACCGTCTCCACGTCGTGGGGTAGTCTGTTATTCAGACACTTCATTATTTGGATTTGTATAATAATGAGTTTAACTGATTTAATAACAAATAAAACATGTTAATGATTCTTTATATATCATATACCATTCAATTATATACAATTTCACCTTCAAAATAATTGTATTGTCACTCGTGCATACGTACACATTGCCGTCTCCAAGAATGCGATGATATTAATTCCCCATTGTAATCATTCAAGAATAAATTTCATTTTATGATTAATAGTAATGTTTATGAATATAAAATTACTATATATATGAATAAAAAACATTCAATCCATAAATAAAATGACTTACGTAACCAAGAATATAAGGAAAAATGAATCAGTTAACACCTGAAAAAATGATACAACTAAAATATTATTAGCAAAGAAATATTATAAGATCATATATGATAACATATTTATGTACAATATTTTCTTATAATTTAATAAAATTGTTTTCACTATTATATAGGAGGTTAACATACCATCAAATAACTAAATGTACAAGGTAAGGTTTTATTTCAAAATCCATTTATTATCTGAAGTTGTTTTTACGTAAGTATTTACTGGGACCTCTTTATCATCCACATCCATGATTCTTAAAAATGTACTTCATAACATTTTTACTGTTTACTATACTATTGGTTAAAGCCATTTATTCAATTATTTGTCTTTTTATAAAATCTTTCGAAGGGAATCATTCCATAATTTCCATACAAGGTACTACATGAGCTTTTTGACAAAATTAAGGTATGCATGTCTTTTTTTAACTTATATAGTGGGAGTGTCTATTTTTCACCATTATATCATTGTCGAATCATCCCATACAAGCATATATAAATATTTTAAAAATTAATGTTTTATTTTATAATTATGTGAATTTTAAATGATTTCAAAATATAAACAGGTATTTATTTCTAATATTTTAAATTTCATCTATGTCAACATCATTTGATAGATTTTAAAATAATTGGAAATGGATTTATTAGGATAAAAGTATTCCATATTTTATTTAATGTTTTTTGATATCTTTTACTACGAATCTTTTATTTCATCATCATTTATGTTTTACGGAAAAATTATTGATATTTCTTATGCTAGTTTTAATACGAATGTTTATGTTATGTTTAAAACATTATATATGAGGAATGCATTGGACTTAGTAAGTGATGGGTGGAGCAAGATATAGCTCCTCGATTAATCGGTAGGTATCATGAGAATAAGAGTGTCTTGTCCCAAGGTTGTGACAATATCGTATTTTTAGTCTTGGAAAAGGCTTTGACTTGTGGTTATAAAATATGGCATTATTCATTCTATAATTATGAATGTGGCTATTGATATTGCATGATATTAACCAACTAGTAGAATTTTAATATGAGTATGTAAATGTATTTATTTGATTTATCATTTCCATATTATGCTTATGTATATGTTGAAAAGGATTTTGTTTTATTCTTATACATTTCCTTAAATATTAATGGTTATTTAGGGTAGATTCTGCTATAATGTTATCCTTATTAAGCATTTGAGCACACCCCTTTCTATGTTATATTTTTTCCAAGAAATGAAGAAATATTTTATGGTTGACGTGCTAGGATAGTCTAAGGATATATGTCTGGTCAATGTTGAAAAAATGTTGATGATGTTTTTATTTTATGATGTAATGTAAAACTTATGTATGTATCTAGTAATTCCAAAGCTACTAAACTTCTCATTTTTTTCGAGACATGATTCCATGTATCATGCCAATAATATGTAAAAATTCAACAAATCTAGGTAAATGGGGTAGGGGTGTGACTCCCCCAATTAATAAAATGAAACAAAATTCGAAAACCAACGTATTGTAACCTGGTTTAAAAACACGGGACTTTACATTTAACAATAAATTTAAAAATGTGGTTATTCAAACTCATAACACCAATTTTAATACATATTTTATAATGGTCACTTATAAATATTTTAATATTATATCATGGTTCATCTGCTCCTGTTATAACATGTAATAAACACTATGTAAAAATGAAATTTTTAATAAGAAGAATATATTCTAAAATAATGTAGTTTAACAAGTTCAATGTTATCGATATATGATAGAAAATATAAAAAAATTGATGAAATCATACCATAGAACCCATTCAAAATATTGGGGATAAAATATTGTAATTTCATTAAATCCCCTATGTATTCCACAATAGAAGAAGCACATTGTGGTAAACTACTTGAGAATCAAGTATTACCAACCAAAACCATGATATGAAACTATGGGATGTAAATAATGAATATATCATTCTCTCATTAGTCCAATAATACTATTCTGGCTATATAATAAATCACGAGTGAAATCAAGCTCTCATGGGATACATAATCCGTCCCATTAAAACTCTTCATGTGAAATAGTGTAACACTTCCATGTTAGTAAAAAATAAAAACGTTTTAGTTCACTTATCCAAGTCATCTATTAACTAAAGGGATTATAATCATGATCAAATGTATGTGTGATAAAATAATAAAGAAATAACAATCACATAATTGATAATAAGACACAAAAAACTAAATCTCGTATCTCCCCTCTCAAAGCCTTGAATGAGATAAAAAATTTCACATACATAAGCCTCACATGGTTCTGGAATAATATTAAACATTCCAAAAAATTTCTTATTTTTTGTGTGAATATAAACTACATGGTCCTAATTTGACGTTCTCTAATGATTGAAAATCAACATTGTTAGAAAATCAAGATAGTTCATTAATTAAAAACATTTAGTGTTTTAAAAGGCATAATCCACAATTTCAAATGTTTATTCTATGTATACATTGAAACCTAATTATGATGAATGGGGGTCAACACTCAGCCATGGTTTCCTATATACTAAAAAACTGAAATTCCATAGGGGTTGAAACATAATGTTGATGGTTATAATAGGAATAGACTATCAGGTGGTGGAGGATTCCAACGTAACTTGTATTACTACATCCTTGTAGTGTTTAGTATCTTCATTGGGATGGGTAGTTCCCTGCAGGTGAAGGTGTGGACAATGCACACTGGTGTTGAAGTCTGCAGGGAGTGCGACCTTCAGGTGTCAGAAGTTGAATTAGATTCTTTAGTTTTGGTGAACATGGTACATGGGCAGAATGAGATCCCATGGGAACTACTCTAAATCATATATCAGTGTGTTGTAGACATTTATTTAGGACCAAACATTCACCATAGTTGGAGGTATAATATTTTTGTAGTGGATGCCCTTATAAGTTTTGAACCATCCAGAACAGTCTTAACCATTTTTTATGATATGGGGTCACTTACACCGTAGTGTGAGGTCTATCCATAAAGGGATGAACTTGGGATTAATTAAATTATACCTTTTTTATGTTGTTATGAAATAGAGGGTACCCACATTTCCTGAAAATAAAAAATAAAAATAATTTTTAGAGTTTAAAATCCAGTATTGTCACTATTCCGCTAAAAATAAAACATCACCATGAAATAAAAAAACCATAAGAAAATTTGTCTTCCCAATTCTAAATTTTTTTTATATTGTATTATTAAAATTATAAAAAAATTTATAATTAAATTTAAAATTGTTTCACCATTAAAATGATGAAAATTTGACTCTACAAAATTATAGATTTTAATGTGTAAAATGGTATTTTTTCTTTATCATATGTCTATAAAACATATTATATATGTGTCAAATATATTTCATTGAACATATTTTATATGTATTGAAATAATATAATTATTTAATATATAATTATATAAATTATCATTGGATGATTAAAAAATTACATTAATTTCATTTTGTTATTATATTCATTTATAAATAATCATAAACCAATGTATTAAATCATGTGTATTTATAATTTTTTTAATCACATTCATAACTGTTAATTTAAAAATTATAAGAGAATAGAAATTTTAAATAATATCATTAATATTATTTGGTAAAATATTGTCTTTTGAGTAATTAATTCCTTGTGTGTAATGAAATCGTGATTCCGTGTTCTATGTAGAAAAATATAGATATTATGTTGAATGTAACAAAAAAATATGATTAGTTTTTAATATAATATTCTATATTAGATATACTGACATTATATAAACACACATATATCATAATATATGAGTTTTTATATTTCTTTCTATGATTGGTGTTCTATTTCATTAACTCTATGAAATAAAATATATATATTTTAGAATTTCCAAGTGTTTCATTATTACAATAAAAAACCAAAATTAACTTCATATTTATAAATACATGACATCAAAATTAATTAGTTAATATTATAACATACATTCACAATTAAATAATCTAATGATTTTATTTATAAAAACTTATATCTATTACAATATACATTCATCCCCATTATAAGTACCTGACCTTAAAACATTCCATAATCATTAATTAAATGAATAATTCACATTGAGGTTATTTTTAGGTTTAGATATTTAGAGAATTATGTCATAACTATTACATCTCAAATGATTACAAAGTAAACAACTATTCTCAATTTCCCTTTTTTATAAAATAAATACTCTTAATGAAACATGTCTAGATACATGTTTTAGATATCATGTCTTTCCTTGATACCAGCCTTAACCCTATTCATCTTTATATCCTATGGAAAACAATTCAAAAACTTGGGATGAGCATAAAATATTCAGTAAGGGATACACAATGAAGGAAACTATTTTTTTTTCAAAACAACAAGTAAACCATCAATACATTAACATGTGGAAACTTTTTTCCATTGAGAAGTAGTAAATACTCTTCACTAAATTAAAGATAACTTCTTACCCATTTGTAACCCAAATATTACCCATATAAAGAACACATAACATATAAATTTAACATGAAACATAGACAAACATAAATGGAATAACCATACGGTCAACATACACACATGTCACTAAATGGAATAGCCATAAGGGTGACTTCCATACCCAATTCATTGGAGGTTATAACGTAACCACCCATCCTGATATTCACGGCACCACCCGTCATTTGATTTATCACATAACCAAACATCAAATTTAAAAATAATATTATAAAATAATAAGACATAAAACAAATATATATGAAAGAAAACATTTCCACATTTCAATCACAATATATCACTTAAATATATTTATATAACAAATCCATAATCAAAACCATTTTCAATAACAAAATACATAATAGATTATATGGTTTTTATTTTCTTGTAAAAACATTATTGCTTGTTGAGGAAGTCAATGATCAATTAATACTCACAGCGGCGGAAAAGTCATTATCACCGCGCCCGTTAAAAGAAACATTCATTTTTTTCATTTAGTCCAACATTTCGTAGAAAATGATTCCATTTCAATGAAATGAAAAGTAAAAGGTTTTTATACAGTGTATAAAATAAATACTTGTATTAAAACAAAATATGCCTCAATGAAAGGAGAGTAAGATGATGTCCTTTACCTCGTGTCTGACTTGACTCGATCGTTCTTTAATCATCAGAATAATAAACTAAAATTAGTTTCTACTTGATTTAGACCCTTTTTCAAGTTTATTATTAATTTTATATCACTAGTTACCAATTTATAAGAATTATGTAATCATTTATGTTAATAATGTTCACTTTTTCAATATTTGTTACTTGAGTCCAAAATGGACTTCTTATAATTACATGTTGTTCATGTGGTCACAAGATCATTATATCCAGAATGAGATTCGTGATTTGGTTTTCATATATATAATATATATCCATCATATACATGCATTTATAATATTACATAACATTTAGAGGTAAGTAATGAAATGCACTATTCATCGAGATGGTAAGTCGTACGTACGCATGAACACTACTTCCATTTCTATTTCACATTTAAGGGAATTAAAACATAGTGAAACATAGTAGTATTATAATTACAGTATTTTATCATATATAATATCATTAAACCTATCCTTTATACATACCATATATGTTATAAATGATTCATATCAGTTTGAGGGGGTTGTAGTCCGCACTTCCACAAATGAAATTATCGTGTTTACAAATAATGGAAAGCATAAAGGTTAGCTATATATAAAAAAATAAAAAAGCACAATGAAAACATAAACAGAATATATATCATATATAAATATAGTGAAATATTAATGGCCACCATGATAGGTGTTAAAAGAAGATTGATCAATCATCATTTCATGAGGCAGTAATTTTCCACCCACAGAAACAGTATGTTCTTTAACCATTAGACGGGGGTGTGTGTGAGTGTAGGTATAATCCATATCATAACAACATCCTAGTATATTGACAATACTGTTTGTATTATGGAATCAAGTAATATGAAGATATTGGCGAGTGAATAAGGAAAATAAAAGTAAGGAACTCAAGAGAAAACACTACCACTAAATCAGGTCACTATTTTTGATTTCAGTCAAAGACATCCCTTGCAAGACTTCTACCCAAAACGAGGCATCTAAGAGTAATATAGGGATGTGTATAGATAATATGAGCAGAGTTTGGAAGTTTGAAGGGCTTGAGAGGTGTGTGTAAGGTTGTAGAGGTGGGGGCCTTTTATAAGAGGGAGGAGGGTCACTTTTGGAAAATCATGAAATGTTACCTTATTATAAAGTTATTTTATGATTTTAAAGGTCCCACAACAGTATATTTTGATGATAAGGTGATAAGGGTTTTAAATCCACCCATCCTATATGTTTTCTACATGTGTATGTATTATATTTTACCTTATCTTTTCATTTTATTTAAATCGTTCATTAATGAGGTAATCACTACATCATCATGGTGTCATAAATAAATTTATTTATTTAATGTCTACAAATTATAAAAAAATACCATGATGTAAGAAATATTATAAGAATTACAATTACTATTTATATTCTAAGTTATCATTTATGTAGAAAAATATAATTTTTTTATTTAGGTGTTACATAATATGGTTTTATTTTTCATTCTTTAAAAATAATATGATAAAAGGCCACTATCAGAAAAAGTGATTCCATGGGGTCCCTAATTTCGAACAAGGAAGACCATGGTAGGCCATGAAACAAAAAAAGGATTTGGACACATCTTGGGGTAATTTTATATTATTATGATATTTTTTTATTACACTTAACCAGCCGATTACTAATTAATCATGATAATTAATGATAATTACCGTCGTTACTATTCATAATGTAAAAAAAGGTCATAACTAAATTATTTGGACCTTCTGATTCCAAATATGGAATCCATTTTACCAAATCCCAAACATAGAAATTTCATTAATTAATTTAAAAAAAATCTCATTGTCCAAAAAAATAGCATGTTTTTAAGAAACAATATCTATCAAAAGATTGATAATTGTTTATGCCCAATTTCAATGTAAAATAAATTCTAATGACCAACATTGTATTAAATGGTAAAAATATGTTCTAATTACACATTAAAACCAATTAAAAAGATAATCTAACTTCATAATTAAATTAGATGAAAAATAAGTTTTTAGGTAAAATCTAGTATTTTTCACTATTCATTAAAAATGAACATTGTCAGAAAAATACCCAAAATTTATCCAAATTAAATTTCAATGTCCCAATTCTAAATAATAAGTTTATTTCGACATATAGAGATTATAAAATTGTCAAAAGTTAGATTTAAAAATGTTTCCCCATCAAAAGGTGGTAAAACATCATTTTAAAAACATTAGTCTATTCTATGCTTAAGATTGGATATATTCTCATTTTAATCCTCTAAAACACTATCTAATTGTTAAATAGAAATTGATATGAAAATAAATTATTATTTACTTACATGGGATTTTACATCCTTACCCCCTTTAGGAAATTGCAGCATTGCAATTTATTTACTTATTAAATAAGTTGGGGCATTTATCTCTCATTGAATTTTCAGATTCTCATGTTGCCTCTTAAACTATATGGATTTTCCATAAAACAATTAATTGATGAATCACGTTATTCTACAACAATTGCTCCCTGTGGTTAATAATATGGACCATTTTTTCCTCATAAGATATATTCTCTTCCATCTGAACTACCTCTAGACTCAAAACATGAGATGGTTCTGGCATATACTGTCTCACCATTGAAACATGAAAAACATTTTGTTCCTGGTATAGACTTGGAGGTAAATCCACTCATTATGAAACCGATCCAACTCTCTCCATAATTTCATATGGTCCAATTAACCATGGACTCATCTTTCCTTTCTTACTAAATAACATCACACTTTTCCATGGTGAAACATTGAGGAAGACATGATCACTTACCTCAAAAGAGAGATCCTTCCTCTTATTGTCCGCATAACTTTTCTTCCTAATCTGAATGGTTCTCATGTGTTTCTATATCAGTTGAAATTTTTTTGCAATCTCCTCTATCTCATGTTCAAATATTTCTTGAGTGAATATATGCTTTACACTTTTTTGATCGGTATATATTTCACACTTTACTCAATACAAAATATGCCTCCAAAATTTTAATGAAAAAACAACAGCTGCTAATTCCAAATAATGTGTATGATAATTTAACTCATTAGTTTTCAACTTATGTGAAACATAAGCAATTACATGATCATTTATCATAAGGACAAAACAAATTCCATTCAACGAAGCATCAATGTAGATAAAAAATCACCATTTCTGGAATTCAGTGCCAATACTGGAGAATTCACCAATCTTCTTTTCAATTCTTGAAAATAATAATCACATTATTTTGTCCGTACAAACATAACACCATTCCTAGTTATCTTAGTCAATTTGATAGACAACCATGCAAAATTTTTATCAAACCTTCGGTAATAGCCTTCCAAACCAATAAAAATATGGATCTCAGTTACATTTGTGATTCTTGGTCGTTCTTCAACAACCATTGTTTTTGCAGGATCGATAGTTATACTATCTTTAGAAACAATGTGACCAAGAAAAAAAAATTTGCAACCAAAACTCAGACTAGATTAATTTCCCAAACAATTTATTTTCATTTAAGGTATGAAAAATAACCCTTAAATGACTTTCATGCTCTTCTTTACTTTTATAAAACACCAAAATATCATCAATGAAAACAACCACAATCTTATCCAAGAACCCATGGAAAATTCGATTCATAAGGTCCATGAATACAACAGGTGTGTTGGTTATCCCAAAAGGCATAACTACAAATTCATAATGGCCCTATCTAGTTTAAAATTTTGTCTTCATAATGTTTTCTTCTTTTACTTTCAACTGATGGTACCCTGACTTCAGGTAAATCATCAAAAAATACTAAGCTCCCAAGAGCTAATCAAATAAATCATCGATATAAGGCAAAGGATATTTGTTATTAACTATGATGTTATTCAATGCTCAATAATCAATGAAAAGTATCATTGAACCATATTTCTTTTTAACAAACAAGACAAAAGAACTCCATGTTGATGTGTTAGGTCGAATGAAACCTTTATCTAATAGCTTCTACAATTGCTTCTTTAAATCTAAAAGTTAAAAGTGATCCATTAGATAAGGGGGTTTGGAAATTGGCATAGAATCTGGAACCAAGTCAACAATAAATTCAACTTCATGACCATGTATAATACTATTAAACTCCTCTGTAAAATCTTCAAGATACTCATTTAACACAAGACCACCGTTAATAAGAATTGTTCCATTGTTTTCAACAATATGTGCAAGGTAAAATTATTTTCCATCGTTTACTAGTTTCTCACCTTCCTAATATGTTATCAAAAGTAAGGGTTCATTCTTGTACACTAACTGAAAATATTTCCAAAAAATAATCCTACTTTTCTCTACTGTTAATATTATAATGATAAAAAGAATGCCAAGCCATACCCAAAATAACATCAAACTCTACTAGAGGAAAAAAAATAAGGTTTTCTTGTAGATTCTTTCCACACACAAGGATAATAAGGTTCTTATAATTTCTTTTTCTCGCAACGTTTCCTCCTAGTGTTTTTACCACATGTTTAGGATTCATATCTTGAGATGGAATTCCCAATTTAATTTAATAATTATCAGAAATGAAAGAATTTATAGACCATGAATCAAAAAACACATTGGCATAATCTTAACAATCAAATAGTGTACCTGATACTTCTTAATTCCATGGACCAACATCTCCGTAAGTAACTGCAAATGATTTCACCTCCCCTTTTTCCTTGTAGTATGGTTGCTTTCCCTCAGTTGTGTTCTTCATTAGACACTCATTTTCATAATGACCTATCTCATTACACATAAACCATCTTACCACTGTATTTTGATTGCCTTCCTGACCATCATCCTTAGAGTTATGAGAAATATGACCAGACATACCACACGAGAAGAACTTTCTAGACTTGGATAAAAATGCTCCAGGATGAATTTTACCACACTTCTCACAGGATGGATATTTGGTTTTCTTACCTCCAGGATTCATTGATTAATTCTTTCCCTTTTTCCTTCCAACTGAACCTCTTATTCTGTTATTTGTAAAAGAACACTTGATCATTAGCAAACTCCATTTCCACCTTATCCACACAATGAACATGTTTTTCATAACTTTGGAACAAATGAGAAGCTAATGCCCTTCGATATTTTTGCTTTAATCGTAAGTAAAAATGGTTGATTTTACTATCAAGATCTCGTATGAAATTTGGAGCATACCTTTCATGTCGAGTGAACTTTGCATCATAAGACTCCACTGAGTCATCCTCATGCCTCAATTCTAGGAATTATTTTTTGATCCTAAGACAAACCACCTTAGTAAAACATTTCTCAAGAAAAATACCTTTGAATTGATCCAATTCAAGATCATCAATATATTCACTATACATGATATTATTAACCATTGACCACCACTGATCATCTTCACTTTCAAAACGAAAAACATCGAGACTAACATTTTGATGTTCTGAACACCCCATGTCCTCAAAAATATTCTGCAGATATTTAATCCACCCTTCTACTAGAACATGGTCACATGTTCATCTGAATGATGAGGGCTATTTCCTCATAAAATGATCCACTACTTACATGTTTCTTTGTGGTTGATCTGGCTGATCACGTGCGTGGATACCACCACCATTTATCGCTTGAGTAAACCGTTCCATTAATGCAACAAACTAATTAGTTACAATTCCGAACATCTCAAGATGATTATTTGTATGTTCAACTCCTTTTGTATTCCCACTTTTCACTACTTCCATGTTTCCTTTGCGGAAAACCATTATGAAGAAACATTTCATTGATGAATCAACCTGGTAATCTTCAAATTCTATATCATTTCAATTTGACCATAATGTGTAAAAAATTATTTATGGATAATAATTTAATAGAATTATAACTCTTAATGTTATCTAAACCTACATTTGATACCAAATATAAGAAATGTGCATTAAAATATTACATAATCATGAATTAAATGAATAATTCACATTGAAGAACTTTTCATGTTTAGATATTTAGAGAATTAGGCCGTAACTATTACACCTCAAAAGATTACAATGTAGAAACTTCTACTCAATTTCCATTTTTTTATAAAATAAAAACTCCTAAAAATAAACAAGTCTAGTTCCTTGATTTAGATAGCATGTATTTCCTTGAAACCTTCCATGACCCTATTCATCTTTAAGACTTGTTGAAAACATTTCAAAAATATGGGATGAGCATACATTTCTATGTAAGGGATATAAAAAGAAGGAAACTATTCGTTTTTCCAAACAACATGAAAACCATGAATACTTTAACATAAGTAACACATTTCACCTTTCTGAAGTAGTAAATACTCTTTACTTAATAAAAGATCACTACATACAATTTTGTAACCAAAATATTAAACATATAATGAACACATAACATATAAAGGTAACTAGGAACATAAACACATATAAATTGAATAACCATACGGTCAACTTACACACATGTACCAAAATGGAATAGTTATAAGGCCAACTTCCATAGCCAATGCATTTGAGGTTATAACATAACCACCCATCTAGGTGTTCATGGCACCACCTGTCATTTGGTTTATCATGTAACCACCTATCAAATGTCTGAGAACCATTATAATATCATAATACATAAAACAAATATAATGAAAAGTAAAAATTTCCACTTTTCAAACAAAATATATAACATAAAAATATTGATATAACAAATCCATCATCAAAAACATTTAAAATACCAAAATACATAATAGAGTATATGGTTTTTATTTTCTTTTAAAAATATTATGGTTTGTTGAGGATGCCAGATATCAATTAATACTCACGACGGCAGAAAGGTCGTCATCACCATGTATCATAAAAGAAACATTCCATTTTTTCATTTAGTCAAACGCTTGGTAGAAAAATATTTCCATTCAATTAAATGAAAAGTTAAATCTGTTTATACAGCGTATAAATGTATGTTCTTTATTAAAACAAAATATTCATTAATGAAAGGTGATTGAGATGAAGTCCCTTACCTCAGGTCCGACTTGACTCGATCATTCTTCAATATCCGGAATAATAAACTAAAGTTAATTTCTACTTGCTTAATAACCTTTTTCAAGTTTATTATTCCATTTATATCACTTATTACTATGTTATAAACATTATGTAATCATTTATGTTTATAATGTTCGTTTTGTCGATATTTGGTACTTGAGTCAAAAATGGACATCTTATAATTACATGTTGTTCATGTGGTCAATGTTTCATTATATCTATAATGATATTCAGGATTTGGATATCATATATGTCATATATATCAAGAATATACATTTATCTATAATAGTACAAAACATTTAAAGGTAAGAAATGAAATGCACCGTTCATGGAGACGGTAAGCTGTACGTACGCATGAACGCTGCTTCCATTTCTATTTCACATTTAATGGAATTAAAACATAATGATACATAGTAGTATTATAATTCCAGTATTGTATCATATATATTATCATTAAACCTATCTTTTATACAAACCACATGTGGTATGAATGAGTCATATAACTTTCAGTGGGCGGTAGCCGCACTTCCTCAAATGAAATTATCGTGTTTACACATAATGGAAACCTTAAAGGTTTGATATATATAAAAAATATAGAAGAATAATGAAAACATAAACAGAATATATCTCATATATAAATACAGTGACATCTTAATGGCCACAATGATAGTTGTTAAAATAATATTTAACAATCATCGTTTCATGAGGCAGTAATTCGCCACCCACAGAAACAGTATGTTCTTTAACCATTAGAAGGGGGTGTGTGTGAGTGTATGTAGAATAATTATCATAAAAACATCATAGTATATTTATTATTATGGTGTTATTATGGGATTAAGTAATAAGAAGATAGGTGGTTAGTGAAGGAGGAAAATAATGGAAGGAACTCGATAGAAGACATTACCTCTAAATTGAGAAACTCTTTTTGATTTGAGCCAAAGGCTTCCTTGGGAAGACTTCTGCCCAAAGTGAGGCATCTAAGAGTAATAAAGGGATGTGTAGAGATAATATGAGCAGCGTTTGGATGATCCAAGGGCTTTATATGTGTGTCTAAGTGGGTAGAGGTGGGGCCTTTTATAAGAGGGAGGAGGGTCACTTTTGAAATGTCTTGAAAAGTTATTTAATTATTAAAGGATTTTCGGATTTTAAAGGTCCCAAAATGATATATTTTGATGAAAAAGTTATAAGGGTTTTAAATACACCCATCCAATAGGTTTTAAATAGGTGTATTTCTTATATTTTACCTTATCTTTTCATTATAATTAAATCGTTCATTAAAGGGGTAATCACCGCATCATCATGGTGTCATAAATAAATTTATTTATTTAATGACTAAAAATTAAAAAATATACCATGATACAGAAAATATTTTTAGCTTTCCAATTACTATTTATAGTACAAGATATCATTTATGTAAACAAAATTAGTATTGTTTTACTTAGGTGTTATATAGTTTGGTTTTATTTTCCTTTCAATAAAAATAATATGCTAAAAGGTCACTATTACAGAAAAGTTATTCCATGGAGTCCCTAATTTGGCACAAGGAAACTCATGGTCGGCCATGAAACAACCAAAAATATTTGGACACATGTTGGGGTCATTTTATATTATTATGATATTATTTTATTACCTTTAACCACCTGATTACTAATAAATCATGATAATTAAATATAATTACCATTGTTACTATTCATAATGTCCAAAAACAAAATGTTCTTAATTACATAATTTGGACCTTATAATTAAAAATATGGAATCTATTTTACCAAATTCGATTCACATAAATTGTAGTAACTAATTTAAAAATAATTATTGCTGTCAAAACAAATAGCGTGTTTTTATGAAACAATATTTATCAAAATATTTATAATTGTTTATGTCCAATTTCAAAGTGAAATTAATTCTAATTACCACCATTGGATTAAATGGTAAAAATATATTCTATTTAATAATTAAAAAAAATTAATAATATAATATTAGGGAAAAATTAAATTAGATGAAAAAGCAGTTTTGATGTACAATGTAGTATTTTTCACTATTCATTAAAAAATAATCATTGTCAGAAAAATACCAAAAATTTATACAATGTAAATTTCAATGTACCAATTATAAATAATAAGTTTATATTGACATATAAAGATTATAAAATTATCAAAAGTAGGATTTAAAAATGGTTCTCCATCAAAAGACAGTAAAATAATCTTTTAAAAATATTAGAGTATTCTATGCTTAAGGTTGGATTTATTCTCATTTTAATCCTCTAAAACAATATATAATTCATAAATATAAATAGATATAAAAATATATTATTCATTAATTACATGGGATGTTACACCCATCGTATTAATATTTTTATAAAAAATATTTATAATGTTAATTTTTCATAAAAATAAAATGAATAATCAAAAATGATTTTTATAAAATTACACATCATTTTTATTCAGTGTGAAATCATATTCATTAAGAACATATGTTTATTTAATCTGATATAGGTAACTAGATATTTATTTAATCATGAAGATTACTCATGCTATTTTTACTTACTACCTTTGTTGGTGGGGTTATTCTTATTAAAGAATTATTATTATACATTCTTTTTTACATCACATAGAAAAATAATTTTAATCAACAAAAACATGTCCAAATGATTACATAATATAATTTAACAATTAAATAACCCAATATATTCTATTATGGTTATCCTAATGGGAGTTGTACATCTTCTAGACTAGAAAACAAACACTAATTTATGTATGGTCCTAGTATTTTTATATAGAATAATAAATTATACAAGAAAAATATATATATTTTCAATATTTAAAATCAACATGAAAAAATAATAATATGAAAAAATATTAATTGCATCTCATGTATAAAAAAATGAATGGGTGATTTATTTAAAATGATAACATAAAAAAATTAGATAACCATGACATTAATTTACATGATTTTGTGTCCCATAATGTCACCTTTAATTATAAATTTTCATTGAATCATTTATTTTTATTTCCCTTTGATACGCATAATAAGACATGTTTTAGAATCATGAAAATATATTTATTACACATCATACTAGGATTGTATCCAATATAAAAGTTAAATCATAAAATCAATAATAGTATTTCAATTAAAAATTATTTAAGATATCATTTTTATATACAATTTTATTGATTCTTAAATATTACATCACATTGTTCCCTATGGATGATATTTTTCCTCCACTATATATCATTATCTAATTCATATTTCTAAGATACAAAATATTTAAGGGTATTATCTTTCTATATGACTCATTATGTTATTGTGAACATCCATTTTTAGTCTCTTGATGATAGTTTTTTACATCCATGATGAGAGATACACTTCATTGTTTCAGTTTTAATAACTCCATAAATATTATTCACAGTAGAAATATGAATTAAATTTATTTCTAATATTGTACCAATTTATATGTTTATTCATGAGACACAATTTAGTTTTATTAAAAATATTTTATAAATTACCATTAATTAGAACGAATTACAATCTAATTTGAATCATATTACTATGTTTTTGTTCTCCACATGTTATTTATGTCTCTATACATTTAAATTTCATATATAGTGTGGGATATTATGAATTAATAAATAAAAAATTTCATTTCACTTATGATTACGAAACAATAATTCCTGACATTAATGATGATACATTTGTTATTGAATTTAATCCTATAAAATAATTATTGGATCTAAATGCCTCTAAATCACAATTTTCATCAAAACTATGATCCATACACTTGTTTTAATATTTATATTCTATTTTATTTATTTTAATTTATGTTTTTACCCTATTTCAATGACTTATCAATCATTATCAATTTTCAATTTAATAAAATATTTTATAATTTTTTAAATATATGAGTGGTTTGACTTATTATAATGTATTAATTATTAAATAAATATTTTCCATCCACATTTTACTAAATATATGATTAATTAATTTCAATCCCATGGAAATATATTCTTTATTAAAGAGATTAAGCATATTAATCATGAAAAAAACTTCCAATAAATAAGATTTATATGAAATTTTACTTTAAATATAATTTCTTTTTTATCCATAAGATCATCCTCCTCTTGTTATTTAGAAATATAAATCACATATAATTTAATTTGTCAAAATATTTTGTTTTCATATGAAATCATTTTCTTCATAAAATGATATTCTCATTAAAATATTCATTCCATTAATATATCTCACAAATATTATCATGGTTCTGTAATATGGTTTCTCATATAGGAATGTTCTAAATATATATTTATATATTTTAAAAAAATCAACAATAAATTCAGGTGATTGTAAATATTCTCTTCAATGTTATGGTTCCATATTTCAAATTTAATATCTGTAATGAAATAATATTTTAATCCCCATTATCTTATTAATAATTATAAATAGGGCGTATTTACCTCTACCTAATTTATAATTCATATGGTTTCAATTTTTCATGTGATTAATCTGAAAAAAATCTCATATTAAATGATTATTTAATAAAGACAATAGTGTGAGATGGTGTTTAGAAGATTTTTTGTTAGTCATAGATTCCATAATACTCAATAGAAGATGAATTATTCTTAATATTTTAATTAAAATTTTGAAATCCATGATGAATTCTCTTTTTCAATGATTAAATTCACTCAATAAAAATTATTATCAGCATCTTTATTTTGACGACTTCTAATTCCATTACATTAATTTCAATGGAATATTGAATTTTTTTAATTTTAAAATTCTATTATCTTAATATTTATCATGAAACATCCGTAATATTTTAGTTGGGGTATTATAATAAATCAACACCATATTTCAAAAATTATACAATGATCCCAATATTATGATGTATCCACATACATAAATATCTATCTCTATATGGTCTATATATTATTGGTTTTTGTGTAATATATTAACCATAATTATACCTATTAAATTTGATAGGACATAACCCACCTGGATTCTACATACTATGATAATAAGGTTTATTTCCCACCATAATCCATTATTTAATTGGATAAGGGGTATAAAAATCCACCAATTGAAAATAAAACACATTAACATCATATGATCAATGTATCATGACCCATTTATAATTCATGCCTTCAACAATATGTTTATTAAAATGTATTGGGGGATGGTGTCATATTATGGTACATGTGTATCAACTGAGGGGGTACATACACTTTCTAGAGAACCACACCACAAAATATGGGTGAATATTGAATCAACTGATATAGTATTTTACCGAATATATAGTTGTGTACTAGAAATAAATGAAGGGTAAACTATTGAGACATATGAGGGATTACATAAGGAATATCACCTTGTAGTGTATGGTTCTACATCATGTATTTGATGCCAGTAGAGTAAAAATCCAAAATTGGTAGTCAAAATCACTTCAAAACAAGTGATTGAATCTACTTTTACTACATTATAAACATCACACAAACCACCGTCAAATTCTCTATCAATGTGATGATCATTGAAATATCCAAAAAGTAATGTGAGTAGTTTCCAATTACATAGAAAATCATACTAGTGTAATCATCATGATATGATTCTCGAAATATGCTAATATATTTTCCAATTAAAAAATTCTGAGAAAAATCATTGTGAATATATTTAACAGACTATTACATGATGTATCTAGTAAAGTATACTTCATTAAAGACAATTGGTAATGGACGATCCAATATTTCAGTATCTCAATCCATGTAGAGTCACTATAAATTATGTGTGCCCAATCAAAACATGATGTGTAGTTCTATTAGTTCCATGACTGAAAATTATGCATTCTATTTGAAATCATTGTTATTTTCACATTGACTATATAATAACTATATAAATATATATCATGTTTACATGATCTATGCATAATTAACCTAATGAAAATTAAATGTTTGGTTTTTGGATTCTGTAAGATTATACTACATTCAACCTCTACTATGGTTAATCTATGCTAAAAGGAATGTGGGAGTCACCCCTATTTCATAACTTATATTTAATATACATTGAATAACTGATTATTATATTTCATGGAATATTATAATATGTAGTAATCATTAAATATTATTTGAATATGCACAATGTCAGTGGGAGTAACATATATTGAATATATGGAATTACACATGGATTGTGGGAACTATTATCCACTCAAATAATATAACTCATAATAATAATTATTGTTATCCTATATTATAAAAAATGAAACACATTGATACATGTATTTTCATATTTATACCAATTACTAATCTATATCCATCATGGAATTTTGGGTTCAAGGAGTGTTCTCTTAAGACAAAAAATAATATAGTCACTGAAGAATTAATAATGATTGTTCATCCTCTACATGTTCTAACTACATTATCTACATCTAACATGACATCATTACATAATAAAAATGTCTTAACAAATTTTTTTGACCATTTTATAATGACGAATGCTTCTAATATCCCATGAAATTATATATCACCTCATAAGAATACAAAATGTCACCACTCAAAGTATAATTTATTGTGACACCATTATCTATAGTAACTATTCTAACCATGCACCCCAACCATCCATGTCATAATTTGTAGATTTATTTCAATAATTTATTTGGACCACACAAAAAACTCATAAAAAATAATTTCCATGCAACCAAACCCCCAATTACCATTTTTATTCCTTTTTGAATCATGAATTAAAATTCATTTTCAAACACAAAATGACAATGAAATATGTTCCATGGTTGTGTTAGCCAGTCCAATACACCACCACAGAAATTGGGGATTGTATTACAAACTGTAAAATAATAAGAACATAAAAAAGGTATAAAATAATCAAAATTGTTTGAGGAATGCATAATAAACATATGAATATTAATTTATGATTTAAATAACAATGAGATAATTTATCCAATATTTTATTTTTTTATGAGACTTTTATTATGAATATTAATTCACCCAAAAGAAACAATTTATGTGAAATCATCCTTGATTAGTTCATGAAATCATAAAATGTGGATGATATATCCACACATTTATCAAAGTGTATAAATATAATATTTAAATCATTAACTATAATACTCTAAAGAGGATCATAATTAAATTGAAAAATTATTTATATCATATAATGGAAAATTATATTGAATAATTTAATTATTTAGATTCATTTAAAGAATATTATTACATCAATATTAAATTTTACAAATAAATTGAGCAAGTCATAGAATAAAGTGAAATGAGAATAAAATATTAATTGATGGTTCCATGAGAGAAAAAATAAGTTATTAAAATATTATTATTTTTATATATTATTATTATATTTTTATTATCATTAGGCATATTCATAATTAATAAAAAAATTCAATTAGTGTTATGGATGTATGGGAATCATTAATAAAATATGTAATAGACATACTAAACCAATATAGATTCCCAAAATATCAATGATCACATAATATACATAGGTTTTTATTATTACCACCACCCTATTTAAGATAAGTAAAATTATAATTATCTTCCAATTTTTAATGGGTGAGAGGGGTGAAAATTCATCTCTTACCACGTCCTCTCACATGAAATGGTTTTGGTTTTTTCTCTATATAGGGGAGGTGAAAATAAATTTTATATAGTAGGTGAAAATTTCAAACCAATTAACATATAATGACCCTCAATAAAACAAAAAAACCAATGCATCTTACATTAAATGATTTTTACTTTATTATAGGATGTGGGATGGAGAAATTAGTTATTCTAGATTTCCCCAAAACACATCACTACTAGCATGTAATTTATAACCTATTACTAATAGTCATATAATCACTGTATAATTTTTTACAACAAGAATAACAAATAATTGAATTATATTTCACTTTAAATAAAAAAATAACACACTCGGTGTGTGAAAATATGTTCTTGTGAAATTAGTGTTCTCATTAGAGAAAACCAAAATATTATATAAAATAAAAAATATGTAATTTTTTCGATATATTTTTGAGTTCATAAATTCATTATACTACATGAATAAAAATTATATTTAATATATTAATTATTTTCAAATATCATAAACACTAAAAAATAATGTTTTACCGTCTTAAACACCATTAATCAAATATCCATAATGATTATAATAATAATTATTATACAAAAAATTATCACCATCCATGGAATTTTATATCATTTTTTTATAAATATATACATAATTAAATAATATTATATTTCCATAAGAATTCATCTAGATCATAACATCACCAAACAATATTTTATGGGTATATACTACCCTTTTAGTTTTTTGAAACCATCAATAAAATTTAATGAAACTACATTAATGTTTAAATGTACTATCATATACTATATAGGGGATACATACTACAAAAATAAAAACTAAATTAATTATATCTTTTAAAATAATTTATTTCCCACCTCTTATACACGTTTATTAATTTTCCCTTAAAAATAAAAATTTATGATCATTTAGTTATTATTATTCTTTAAAACCCAAAAACTAAATACAAACCAACATCGGGAAATTAATATTTACCCATGGATAAAATTTCCATATGTGAAAATGGGATACAAAATATAGGTAAATCATTATTCACCTCCTCTGAAAAATATTCATTTTATATCATGTCCACATATTTATATGAAAATTGTGTAATAACACCTAACATAACAATGAACATGATTATAAATTAAGATACATTCTAACTATAGGTCCAACATCCATATTTCAACTTAAAAAATAATGAACCCTAAAGATCATCAATTGAATGGCTCATTATTAAAGTAATAATTAGGGAGATAATTACAGTCCAATATGTTATTGAGTGATAAAAACATTGTCTCATTTAGTAAAAAGTTAACCTATAATGGTGATTACTTATATAACATCCACATACCTTCATTCGTATATATAGTCCTCTAATAGAAACATTAAATTTGTTTCTCTAATACTAATATATGTAACCCAATTTTAGTTATTTGAAACATATAAAATCAAAAATAAATTAGAGATAAAATCAATTAAAAATGATCAATTATATTTATATTTTTGGTAAATTATGAATAACACATTCCCATGTAAATTTCAACAGAATATCTATTTTTCCCATAAAAATATTTATTTTTAAATAAATTAAGTAGTTAAAATCTTAGAAAAAAATTAGCTATGTGATTGATTTAAATTCCATGTTATGTATAATGGTTATTGAAATATAATCCTATTATTTGGAATTATTATATCTTATCAAATTTAAATGACTTTTATTCATCATCATCATTGAAAATATATCCCTTGAATGGTGATCCAATTATAAATATAAATTTATGGTAATGAAAAATTAAAATTTCATTGAATAATAATGTGATGGAATATACTAGTATGATTTTACTCTATTAATATCATTTAATAATGCTCAATGGATGATGGCCTCATTGGGATTTTCCATTGACAAAAAATGATTAGATATACTGTAACTAAATCATGAGAAAACCCATTTAAGGGAGAATTTAAATATCATTGAAATCATGACACAAACAAAGTACATTGAACCCCTTAATTGAAATATCACCATCAGGAACATCACCCTTAGGGTGTTTTTTGTGTTGTAAAGGTATATGTTTCAATACAATAATAATAATATTATTTTTATTTTAAAAAATACTTAATACCTTTATATCAAATAATCATTACGTTTAAAATTATTTTGATTTTGAAATGATACAACAAAGATTGTATTGTTGTTTAATAATAACTTTTTATGAACATATTTCTTTATGAAAAATTAATTAATTTAAAAATAAAATAAAATATAACACAATAATACAATTTAATAAATTAATTAAATATTAATGTAAATATAATTATTATGATATGAAATTTAATTTTATTAAGTTTGTGAAAAATATTATTTTTAAAATACTAGGACTTTATAATAAATGATTATTCTTATTTTAAAATTAAGAAATATCAAATTTATAAAATTATTTTGGAAAAATAATTTATTTAGGAATAGAACTTCAAATATATCCGAGAGTGATTATTTCATAATTTTTTAAGAAAACATATTTTTTGATTATAAATTAAAAATTATAATAATATATAGTGTCTATTATGATGCCATAATGACACTAAAGTTATTTTTTGATATAAGGAGTGAAATGTAAAAATATATATTTCCCCTTTATGATAATGTGATTTTAGTTTATATTTAAAAAAATTTCATTATGAGTCCTCCAAAAACATTAATATATTTTATGATATTAAAATCTAGTCATAATAAATATGAAAGACATCCACATAACCAATAGTAATATTTTATTGAGATAAGATCTAGGGATTATAATATATTTAAAACCAAACCATATTATAAGAATCCATTTGAAAAAAATATTGTAGGATTGTGGATAATATTACATTATTATATAGAGTCCAAAACCAATTATTGATATATAATAAAATCCCCACTCATTTCATATATACACCAACCCAAGATACTCATATTTATAAGTAAATTTTTTTTATTGTCCCTAATATCATCAAAACTCTCTATATTCTTCCCAATGATCCCTTAAGCTCTCATTATTGTCCCACCATTCATTGGATATTAGAGCTCATCATAAGGCATCCATTACATCACTATATTATTCATGTAACATGTACATTTTATGAGATTTATTTCCAATTATTCAAGGTTGGTATATGTTTTTACACAACTCTATAACATTCCATTTAATTTATGAGTTATGAGAGATCCATTATACTCTAATTAAAATAAATTTATTTATTTATTTTAATTTTTTTTAAAGGTTGGGGCCGAAGCCTCAATTAAAATAAATTTATGAATGTTTATACACCATTGTTATGTTACTAAAATTTAAATACAATTTTTATTTCAAATGATTTAGTTGTGGATACCCCCCCCCCATTAACCCTAAACAGTATTCACCATAATGTAAATACCCTTAATTAATTTTTGAATCCATGTATTTGACACAAAATCCTTGAACTTTGGGTTAATATTGATTAAATACATCTACATAATATATGATCAATGCAAAAAAATTATACCAGAATATTATAAGAATATGATAAGTGAACACTGAATTAGATAGTTATCCAATACATTGGGTAATTTTTATGTACCATGTGACATCATGTATTGGATTATAGAGTGAATAAAATACATATTGGTAAATTTTACACCATTTTATAATGTTTCTGTAGTTAAAAATGAATTTTACTATGACATCATATAAATGATTCACATTCCCATGATGACTATAGGTTATTATTAATTATCATGGTTTCTTGATCATGTTAATTAATCCCACTCATTTTATATCACATTTCACTTCATGTCTTCTAACATATAAAAATATCTTCATGTAAATCCATGTTTACTCCCTTACTAGGCTTTATAGCACATACATTTCTTATATATATCCCATGGATGTCCAATGAAGTTAAATTAATGATGTAATGCTATAAGAATTTTAATAATGATATAATAATTCTAAGGTACCAACTTTTTTTGTTCTAATATAATGAACTTATTTACCCAAAAAAACTCATCTTCTAAATATACCATTTTTAAAAAAAAAATTCTTGAGTAATAAATAGGGTATTAATGTTTACTACCTAAAATGGTTTTCATAGTCATTCTCAGAGTAATGCTTTATTATTTTTGAGAATTATATTAAAAAATAGTAGTGAATATCATGTGTGTAATACTACATATTATAATACATAATGAAACATTGTTAATTAATAGATTTATTATATTCTAGTAATACATATCCATTTTTGGATACTATAAATGGATGGTGATCTGGTACATATGTGCCTTGGTTTAACAATTAATAACACATTAATGATCTAGACTCTATCAAAAAATAGTGCATAACAATAGGTCTTGTTTCAATCATAGTTTTACATTCCTAGGGGTGTTCTTTAAGGAAATTCACAAGCTCTTGAAAACCCATTATTTAGGGGGAAAATTGATTTTAATATTCTATGATATAAAAATTATTATGGATAAAAATAATGAATCATTGAAGATTAAAAGTTAATTTATAAATGTAATTGAAAAATTATCCCATTAATTTTGTTTGATTCAATTTTTTGTGATTAATATTTAAAAATTAATCATTCTTAATTTTAACATTATTCTATCCAATTTCTAGAAATATGAGTAATCGAGTAAATAACCAATATGAAAGGAGATTTGGTGACTTCCAAAACAATATTCCCATCTTTATAGGAGTAGGAATAATTAAAATTTTGTTGATACTATCCCAGATGACGTAGGTTTTGAATAATAACCTGAATCTATGGGAACAATAATGTTTCTATAAAATGAGGATGCTAAAATTGATACCAATATAAGACAAGGGTCTCCTACATTCAGTGGATCATGTGATCCCTTGATCACATTGAAATAGATCATGTCCATTGACCTAATATTCTCTATCGTTTAATTTTACAGGCATGAGAAATTCATATGAGATTTTTATCATGGGAATGAGATGTTATTGACTAGTGGAAAATGCTCATGAATATAATTCCATAAGAAAATATGAATATGATGTGGTTGAAGGAATTATAGGGAAAAAAATCCATAAAAAATATACCTCTAACCCTCTTATATAATGTGGAAATGGATCTCTATTCCCATAAGGAAAATGACGATGAGTAAATCAATTAATAAACATGTGATATGATAATACATTCATGATATGACTCAAGATTTTTTAGTACCACTGAATTATAATTTTCTGCTTCATTAATGGGTTAATAATCATTCAACAAAGTCCTTATTGATCCATGTCATTGATAAATATGAAGAAATTATCTGATGATACCTCAATATAAATATAGTGATAGATTTATCTCAATGATTTCATGTGGATAATAAGTGGACGGAATATTTTAATTATTACATTTTTATTTATATATATAATGATTGTATGATATTTTAGCATCCGATTTTCCAAATTCATAGATAGAAGAAGAATATAAAATTCAGGAAGCAGAAGAGGAATAGAGATAGGTTCTGATAGTATCCTAGCTAGTAATTTATAAATGGAGAAACAAACCAATGTAAAGCAGGAGAAGAATTCGCTAGTCAACCCCCAAATCATTGGTGAGGGTTACAAATTTATTGAACAATAATAATTTTTAAACAATTTCACTATTCAATTTGTGGTATGAGACAATAAGCACCAAAAACCTCAAAGGAATCAAGAGTAAGCTTATTCCATCACAACGGTTGAGGTGGATCCCTACAACATAATGGTGACTGGTATTCTACTTATTCATTCAATAATAGTGAATATAATTTTTCATTCTTATCGAATTTATTTAATAATTTCAAATTAATATAGTTGAACTGGTCAAATACCCCGCCAAATAAAGGATGTAGTTACTCATTAAAAATATAAAATCGGGTAATTATTATATCTGATGTATATAACACCTCCCAAAAAATTGTCATATGAACCCCCAATTGACCTTTTTGATACTCTATTTACTCTAATTTAAAAAAACTATGGGTATTTATTTGTAATTCTAAAATATATCAAAATAAATTTACTCAATAATAATGTAAATATATTTATCCTGAATCATCTTCAGATTATTTACATGTTCAGGGAGGTTAATGAATCTTTTTTAGAACCAAAATATAAATCATTTCTATTATTTCACTATGATAAATCATATCTAGCACAAATTTTTGAGTTTTTGAAAAATATCATCCTTGAAGACATTCCCATTTTGATGGAATATACAGATGAGTTCCAAAATAATTCGATGGTATTCCTCCATGATTAGTGATTGAATTTTTAATCTAGGATATACTAGGGGTTTCATCCATATACAATACTCAATTTATAATGGATATTGATCAAACAGGTATATAAAGAATAATATAAATGATAATCTACATAAATGGTTTATACACACTTGTCTTTCATTTTGGGGTGAAATATTCATATTTATCCTTAATTTGTATGGGTAAATATTCATTTGAATTGATTATCATGAACTCATAAATATTTGGATAAGTTTCATTTATTATCTACCATTGGTTGATGAATTTTAAATCATCTATGTGGAAACAGATACATCTACAAATTGGAACTCCAATCAAGGTATTATTATGTAATTTTCAAGAAGGAGAACATACCAAAGTCATCATTTCATTCATGTTACGGTTACTATGAGTTCATAGTAATTACATTTGGTCTCAGTAAGCTTTCATAAATATAAATGTACTTGTTAAATGGATTATTTAAAAAATTCATTAAACAAATTGGTAGTATTTATAGATGATATGATAATATAATGTAAAAATAAGGAGCAACATGGGCATTATTTAAGCACATTGTTAAAGATCATATGAAGGGAAATGATTTCCGAAATGTACCAAAAAAAAGTTTTATAGTTGATGGATGTCTCAGTATTGGTGAACATTATAACATTTTATTTGATTTATCTAGGCCCTTTAATGACATAGGAAACTAACATACGAACACGACCAACAACTGCAAAAAAAAATCCACACATCCCATATATTAAATTTTTATTATCATCAATTAGTGAAATTTTTTTCATGACTTTCAAACCATCTACCCCCGAAAACCTAGAAGGGTATCTATTTTATTCGAATATTGAATCTGTAGAGAGATTCATGGAGTTGAGGAAGACACTTCTCACTACAATTTCTCATATCTTACCAACATGTGGGAAACATTTTTGGTATGAAATGATGCATCAATGAAGGGATTATGTTTTTTATAATAATTAATTAAATAGTTTTATCCTATGCCTCATGGAAATGTAATTTTCTTGAAAAGAACCAAAAAATTATAGACCTAGATATTAGTACAATAATCATCAAGATCAAATAATTATAGAATTTTTTATATGGGAAAAAATGTGAAATGCAATTAATCATAAGAGCCTCATGTATATATTCAATGAAAAAATGATGAATATATGCCCAAAAATATCAATACAATGGATTTAATAATTATAACATAAAAATACAATATAATCCCAGTAAATAAAATCAATTAGAAGACCATATATATATAACAAATTAATTTTTTTATCATTGATGATAATTGAGGAGAATATGATCTTTATAGACTACAAAAGAATGGACATTGGAATCATAATGGAAGAAACATCAAAAAAAATTTAAGAAATTTTAACCAGAATACTCTTATAGAGAGGTTAATAAATTATCAATGAAATGTTTTGGAAATATATATGATAATGAAAGATTTAATAAAACGGAAACTTTAAGCATTCAAAATTAATGAAAAAATGGTAGAATGATTTGGGTTATGAATATGGGTAAAATAAATACTATGATAATGAAGGAGTAGTTTTATGATGCACACATGTTTTTTATACATCAATATAATGAGAAGTAATGAAAAAATATATATACAGGAGATCAATTGGTGGGACTATATGATGAAGGAAATAATGGAATTGAGATTAATGAGTCTTTTATATCAATATGTGACAGATAAAAGGAAAAAAAACTATGTGGATGGAGAAACCATTACCATACCTATATGGAAATTATAATATCTATCCAAGGAATATTCCCATAGTTATATAAAGAAATCGGGTAGAAATAATGTTGTATGTTGTTTGGTGGATCAATTTATATTGACTGCTCAAATATTTTCAATTCAATATAATATCTAATGTAATCAAATTACATTGATATATAAAAGACATGTGCTGAGTATTCATGGAACAACACTACCAAAGGTATCTTATCCAGATCCATTATTTAACAAAAATCAATGGGAGTGTATCAAATATTATCTCAGTAATTATTTTAACTTCATAACACCTTATCAGTCTCAAGCAGATGGAAAATCTTAGTTTCCTATCTAGAAACTAGAGGGATTTTTGAGAGCATGCTCAATGGAAATAAATGTACTGGATAAAAATCTTATTTAGGGAATGTTATAATAAAATAATAGATTCCGCTCTATAATACAAATCTCTTACTATGAGTGTATATAAGGGAAGCGGTGTATAAGGCCTATATGGTGGGATGAATTTTTTGAACAAAAATCTATGGGTCGTAAAATGGATGAGGAAATAGGGGGAAATTTCAAGACCATTCAGAATCACATTAGAGATCTTGAGAGTTGAAAAATTATTTATTTTGATCGTTATAAACAAGTCCATGAGATGGAAGGTTGGAGATATTGTAAAAATCCTAAAATCTCTATTGAAGTAATTAATGATAATTCTAAAGAAGTAAAATATGAGTCCAAAATATATCAGTCCCTTTGAGATTCTTTTTTTCATTGTAGTGTTATCATATCAATTTTCAAATCAACATAACATATCTCAAGAAAAAAATTTGTTACACATATCCCTATATTGAATGTAAACACCAAAAACCATGCATACAGTCAATCTAGAGGTTTTACTATTGCATAATGATCTTTCATATGAGTAGGAGTTGGTGAAGATCATAGATCAGAGTAAAAACGATCTTGGAAAAAATTCAATGAACATAGACAGTGTTCTATGGATAAACTAAAAGTTTGAGGAACAGATGATGGAAATATGGGTTGTGATAAACAAGAATTACCCTCTTCTGTTTTAGATAGTAAAATGAGAATTTCAAGTGAATTTTTTTTTAATGTTGATGAAAGTAAGAACCTGAAATTCTACAAATAAAATTCTATTTGTGATTAAATTTTATAAACTATTATTATTATTGTAATAAAAAACACATACACTTATTTTGTTTTATTATATCTTGCAAAATTATAAGACCTATAATCATTATAACCATTAATAATATAGTCGTTTAATATTTATCATATGATTAGATTGAATATTAGGGTTTTAAAAATTCAATTGACATAAAAAAAATATATTCACTCATCTTCTAGGATCATACACTATGATGTAAGTTATTGAATATTTTAAGGGAGGTATAATCCATGTGCTTCTACATAGAAGAATCTCATTCTACGATCTAGTAACTAAATAATAAAAAAAATCTTTTGACATGAGATGGTCATGCTCATCGAGATCATGGCCCTATCCATGTACACAGATCCGACCCATTAAAATATGACTATTGCACACATTACCCATACAGTTCATGATAGTGATATATAAAATTATGTATAATTACATTAATAATATGAATATTTATATTTTATATAATAATGAATATATTAACTTTTTATATTAAATACATTGTAAATTATTTATATTTTTTAAACAAAAAAAAATTTAATATGAAATTTCAATCAAGATAATTTTTTTTGATGAATTCATGAAGTTTAAAAATAAATAATATTTTTTTTAAATGATAGAATTACTCATTTTTTATATTATATACATTATAATACAAATTTATTGGTGTCAAATATAATTTTTATAAGGGATCAAAACAATTATTTTGAAAATCAAAACACTTCTCAATGAATTTTGATTCTTTTTTTAAATTGAAAACTCACATATTTAATAAATTAAAATGATTTTTTTTTGGTAATGAACATGTTAAAATTATCCAACAATGGGTTCTTCATAAATTTTAGTGAGAAGAAAACTTTTTGTTAAAAATTTTATACGCTATAAATATACATTGTATTAAATAGAATCATAATGACCTAAAAGTGATGTAATAAAATATATTTTTAAACTTTATTTTACTATTAAATTGAGATTAGTTTACTATTTTCATAAATCCTTTTTTAATCCTCCAAATCATATATTATATTTTAATGTTTATAAATAAATTATTTATCTACATGATTCACTTTCATATTACCAAGGGAAATATTTTAATTTGATAGTCCTCGGGCCTTAAAAATATGAAATGAAATCTAAAAATTCTAGATATCATGGGGAAAATACATTGTTTTCTTTCAATTTTAATTACTTTATTATATAGATTTCAAAACCTATGTTTGAGAAATAATAATGAACTCCCCTTCACTTTTCGGATATAAACCCACCCAATACCTGATTACATTTCACTTGAAAACATTGGATGGAATCATAATTATTCCCTACCATTTATAAATTCTTCATAAGGTTCCCCCAAGATCTCAATGAGCTCATCCCATGCCTCTAGTTTCACCACATCAGGGTAGATGATCCTTTCTTTGCCCTATTTATTCAAGAATTTAATTCATTTAATGTTTATTATTTCCAATTCATAATCATGTGATATGTTTTTGCATTCCACTAATACATTCCATTTTATTCGATTCTCATTTATCTCCCAATAGACTATTATATTAAAAATTTTGTACTATCTATATACTGTGAAAATATCATTTGAATTTTTAATTCCAAATGATTTCATTGTGAAAATCCACCCCAATTTCCACTCAATGGTATTCATATATATGTACCTATAATAATTTAATTGTGTAAATACATGTATTTAAACTATTTTCATTTAAAAATATGTTTTAATTTATCACATAAATCATCATGTTGTATGATATATGTGGAATACTGTTTCATGTACATTATAGGAAAGCGACAAATGTTCCATGAATTATACAGTTCTATAATGCATTGGGTAATATTTCTATATAATGAGATGACATATATGGGATTATGTAGTGATCATAATGCATTATATGTAAATTTCCACAATCTTATGACATCATTTTAGTTAGCATTGACATATTTTTATGGTTTTAGGTTTACATTGGTTTCCACTTTCACCAATTTTCATTATCTTATCAATTTATTTAATGCTTCTTTATTTACATTAATGATTCTCCCTCATTTTATGTTCCATTTAAATTCTTATTGTCACACATGTAATACATTTTTCATGCTATTCCATGTTTATTATCGTACTTAGCCTTGTATCTCACCCTTTTTTATGTAAGTCCATAGGTTATCCGATGAAATTTTAGAGTCTATGGAATATTATGATAATGTGATAGTTGTTTTAATAATAACTCTCTACGACCTTTTTTTAAATATTAATTCATTTTTCCTAGTTACTTTTATAAACTATACTCATCAATCATTTGGGTTTTAATATGTATTTTTATTTAAAAAATTAATCATTAATTGGTAATTAATATAATGGTTTTCATAAAATAATACATTCATCTTTTTAGGTCATACACATATCCACAAAACTTATATTACTATCAAGTATATTAATAATTATTCCATCAGATAAAAAATTAAAAAATGTCAGACAAAAAAAATCTATTGCACATTAAATAAGAAATTGGTTATTTAAGTAAAAAACAAAACATCATATCTTGGTTACCCTTATCACATTATTCTTTTATTATATGAAGTAATTCTTGTTCACATAAAAAAATACTTAATAAAAAAAAATTAAAACCCAGGGAACAAAATATGATTTACCATGTTAGAGTGACCATAGCATCATCTTCATATCCTTTTAAAAAATAATCTTAAGAAGAACTGGATCCCTGTCATATATATAAGAGATAACGCACATGATCGAACTCAAGAGATGTATAATTCTTTTTTTAATATATAATAAATCTGCAAATAAAAAAATTAAACACAAATAAAATTTTGTAACTAAACTAACATATAAACACCTTATTTGTACGTTTGAACCAACTCATGGAATTTAACTAGTGGAATTATTGATCCCTATGATATGGAAACAATATATAAGAAAATATAATATAATAAATAACAATGTTTTATCTAAATATGTAATATGAATCACAGAGAACAATCCCAATAATATTTAACTAATAATCCATAAATCATAGATCCATACACAACCAAATCAGTATCAATAGTGTCTAAAAGGAACATATCATGGGATAAATTAAACAAAAAACCCATAACTAACCAAAAATAAATAAAAACTGAATAATAAATGCGGATAAAATATTACATAATTTTTTTATCCAGTCAATGAAATTAAAACTAAACCCATATACCTGATATGATCTCTATGATACCTATTTCTCATCAACCATTTATAATACCAACCAAAATATTGTGTGATCCAAATTTTTCCAAATTCAATAAAACTATTGTCAACCAATATTTAGAGGATTCTGTTGGGTGTGAACATTACAACCAATTACTTAAACACCTCATATTCCATGAAATTACTTTTCCAAAAATAATATTGCTACTTCAAAATACTTGAAGAAAATTTATTTTTAACTATTTAAATTATTCATGCATCATTTAAAAACAAACATTATAAAACAAAAACAAAACCATTTATAAAACCCCTCTTATAACTGAATAAAAGAACATTTTTAAGAAATATTTCATTTGTATCATAATTTAAAAAAAACTAAAAAACTATAAATATGAGTCTGATAGTGTTTAAATGAAAATATATCAGATAAAATAATAAATATAACTCCATAAGGAATATTATTCAATATAATCTGTCTAGTAACACAATAATGAAAAATAGGTTAACTAATAAAAAATAGTTCTAGATTAAAACAAATGATGTGTTATAACATATATAACAAAATAGATGAATTTTCCATAATAAAAAACATGAAATGTTACTAAAATATAAAACATTGATGTCCTAGAAATCTAAAACAATCTGCATGAATTTTTTGAAGACTTAGTGGTTCTATGTGGGTGATTCGAGGTGTTTTTTTGGGGATAGGATAGTTATGGTCATTTGAAGATCCACCAAGATGTGTCGGTGGCTATAGGGACAATCTTTTGAAATTTTTGTTTATTAGGATATTTAATATAAGGCATTACATTTTTTCGTTGGGTGTATGGAATATGTCTAAAATGTTGGATTCGTTTTTTCCATGGCGAATAACGGTGACTGAAATGACTTGGTATGCAATTATGGAGGGCAATTAACAAGGAATGTACACAAATACAAAACAGATAAGGGAAAAGTTAATGGTGATCATGTATTGAATGATGCTTTAGTAATGAAACATAGAGGGTATCTTAGTGTAAATGGTTAGTGTGTAGACAACCTAGTTTTGGGCTAATTATAGTATGGTGAATAAAATCCATGCTCTTAGCATTAAATTGTAGATTCAAATTGTAGAGGTGAATGGGGAGAAAATTTACTAGAAAAATCAATATATGTGTTTATTGTTGATATAAGGACATATCCACAAGGTTTATAACGTGTGTGAGAAAATGGGGTTCAATAGTTTGAGTTCAATATCTACACTTTGACTAGATTCACTAAAATTATTTTAGGAACTCCAAAATATTGTGAAGGCTTTTGATGTTTCCTATATAAAACTTATAATCCTTCATTATGATATTCTATTTTACATCTTCTCTATAGCCTTATATTAACATTGTACCTCTCATCACCCTCTAACATTACCTCTAGGTAGTAAAACCTAATTATTTTATATGGATCAACATGTTTTAAATCAAGGTATATATCATTATATGCTCTTCTTTATTCCCATTAGTCATCTTCCATTATGATTTTTTTAGAATATCCTCTATTTTGGGATGAATATCATGAACTTATTGATTGAATCGTTTTTATGGATGTTTTGCAAAGATTCCCATTTTTTTATTATACACCCTTAAGTGGTTGAATATTTTTGATTATTTATTCTTTCTAAATGAATATTGAACATTGGGTTGAAGCAAAGGTTCATAATTGATAATAGTTTAGCCAAATCTATTGTAATTTCATTATAAGTTATTCCATTTGGAAAATTTTATACGGTGAAAGACTTAGTTATGTCCTTTAATTAATTTTAAATTTAATTTTATGAAATTATTATATTTTTTATTCTTTTCTAATAATAAATTGGAGTTTGTACTTACTCACTAATATTACTAAAATAATTTCATTGCGGGAATTGTTTGTGTTGTATCAATTTTCATTTTTTTACCTTGTCATTACTATTTTCCTGATCTTAGAAGACAAAATAGTCAATGAAATTATATCTTTAAAATGACTTGGAATTCCAAATAATTCTTGATATATGTGGAAATAACAATTTTAAGTTGTGATGAAATGATAAAAAAGCTATCTGATACTAAATTTGGGTTACAAGTGGAAGTTGATATGTGGATACTTGTATTGATATTCATTTGAATAACATATAATGGTAATTTGAACCATTTTGGTGCTTTTATTGATATTGTGGTGATCATTTCTTGTATGGGTTAAATTTCTGGAATTTGTTATGAATATTTTTCGATATAAATGTATTTTTGGGGGATTGGTTGTGATAACAATCTGGTAGTATGTTGTGGAATTATTTTAGTGATATAGGAGGGATATTATATGGTGGTAAAGATTTTTATGTGTCTTAGATTCCTAGTTTCTACGAATGAACATTTATAAGATATATATAACTGGTAATGGAAATGAGATAAATATTCATTTTTGTAAATTTTAATAATAAATAGAATTAAGTGTGGGTGATAAAAAATGTTGAATGTTCAATAAGGTAAATAAAAATTTAGATGTATAGAAATATTTATTGAAATTCTTATGTGAGATGATGTTACTTTAATTATTGATAAATATAAAAAAAATTTATATGTAAATGAATGTGGGAGTCTATGATTATGTATGGTGGATGTTTTTATGATGAATTTAGTGGTGGTAGTGGATTGCAGCACATATTATGATTCATTGTTGGGGGGTTGTGTGTTATATTAGTTTTTTCATTTGGTAACTCATAGGTTGGTCTTTTGTGGAACTCCCATTCTAGTATTTTCATGTGATTTATTACATACCCCACTCACATTACTAATAACCTTATTTCTAGGTTTTGGGTTTTTTCTCCTATAATAATGTCAGTGGTGAAACAGATTGCTATCTATCCCATATTCATAATATAGTCTTTGATATTTTTGATTGTTATAGTGATGTATGGTTATGGATTTTTTAGATTATGGAGATAGGTAGTGGTATATAAGATTAGTAATGACGAGGTTATGAAATTCTATTGGAGGTTATTCCTGGATGTTTTGGGTGGAGGTGCAATTTTTATTTCATTCAATTTATAATACACAACTACACTGATTACATGAAGATTTTTGGATGTGTATATTTTCTAATCTTTAAATGAGACACAAGAATAAATTTATGAAGGGATAAGAGAATTGGATGTTTTTCATTTGGGGAGTGACTTCCACAAATAAGAGGAAAATAGGTTGGGTGTAACCTTTTTTAGATATATTCTGATGTTATTTTATTATACATGGATTATTTATTTGGATGATGTTCCATGTTGTTTTTTAGTTTGTTAGTAGATATATTTTTCATCTTCTTAGTTATGATGATTAATCATTTATGAATTTTTATTCCCTTTTATCATTCCTATGAGATGTCATATATAAGGTCTTATTGAGTATAAATTCTTTCCTCGAACAATGATTATAAAAACAGTTAATGTCATTGGAGTAATTAAAGGGTAGATCTATACATGTATAACATGGTAATTTGAGTACTTGTTGAATTTTTACAAACATATTTTGGCATTTACATGGAGAATTTTCTAGTATTTATATAACTTTTTTCAGGAAGTGTAGTATTGTATAGATTCCATTTTACATCATATGATAGATTTTGTTGGTTGATGTTCAATATATCTCCAAATTAAATTTATTATATTGGGGCTAATTCATTATATAACTGATGTTTCTATATGTCCGGTTATAGTTTGTAGCATATTTCATTTTCCAAAGTAGGATTGTGTGGTTTTTATCATTCATTCATAGTCTTCAACGTAGAAATGTAACAATGAAAGGTTGTGATCTTAAAGTAGTTTCATAAAATGTTTTCGTTGAGAGGATGGATAGAGGATGTGGTCTGAACCTTTTATGGGTTTAATAGGTAGGTAGGGATGTTATAATAGTCAAACTCGGTTCAAGATAAATTCTAAGGAGGCTGGTTAGTCAACTGATTTTAAGGTACCCCCAATAAAAAATTCAATGACTATTATGTATATGAAATTACTAAGTTCATGGATATCATTATTGGGATAGTTATATTTGAGAGTAATATTATCATTTTCGTCTATAATTTTAATTTAAATTTGGGATTTTGTGAAATTAAAATATATTTATTTAAATGAATAATTAAAATTACAAAACACTAGTCTTAGGTTTTCTCTAATGTATTCATGACTATCTCTATTTCAAATTTAATGTTCAATTCATGATATAGAGTTTCATCATGATAATCGACATGATCATAAGAGGTTTAATATGATAAAGAATAATGATGAATACTGGAGGGACTTCCATGATTTTCAGTGGTAGTTCGTAGTGATGTTTGAAGGAATAATCTCTAATCTAGATACATAACCAAGGATGATAGATCTAACAAAATTTCCATTCCTATAATTTAGGACCTCGGTGAGAACTAGGATTTATTGGGGATATTTTATATGAGTGTTTTGAGACTTTAAATGTGGAATCCATAACACTATAACCTGTAAGTGGTGGAGGTTTCATGGGTCTATTTTTACAAAAAATTAGGTATAAGGGTGCTCTCATTTGTGATATGGAAACAAATAGGTAAGATATGGTATCCTTTTAGTAGGGGGACTGATCATGTTGAATCCCATGATTATGTTAATGTTTCTTATTTTTTTTCTATACCATCATATTTTCATATGAATGATATTGGGAATAATGTTTTTACCTAGAATGACTCTTAGTGGTTAGATATAAAGTCATCCCATTAACATGACATATGAATATTTTATGGTGGAATAAGGTAGAAGATATCAAGAGGATACATTTTCAATAACATTATCCTTTATGAAGAGTAATGAACTCCAATTTATGGTTGAATTCTTTAGTAAGTGGATAATATATTTGAGTGACTATAGTGTTTGGTCTAGTTGGATGATATCCAGAAATTCATTCTTAGGACATTTTGTGGATGTATAATCATGAGTATTTACTGGAAACATTCTAATTTAACTGAATAATTCCGATGGTCATGGTCAAAACAATTATTATTACAAACATATTATAGAGACCTATATGGAATTTCATCACCCAAGAAAAGAGTCACAGAGAAAATTCATTAATTTATTACATTGGTATAATTACATTGAATTAAATCCTGATGGACTGATTATTTTCTTTTTTAAGGAATTCCAGACTACATACATTATACCTATATCACATTAGTAAATATAAAATAATCACTGATACATAATAAAAATATATAATCTACATTCATTAATGCATGTTCAATTATTTTTTCTTCATATCCTAGGAAATGTAAAAAAATAAGGGTGACAACAAATTCTCTATCAACGACTGTAAGGTGGGAGAAATAATGAATTGATGAGAGTAAATCAACTGATAATGGAAAATAAATAATAATACATTCCATTAAGATTATTGGAAAAGGTATAATACATATGGGAATGTATGAAAACCAAAATGCATCCCATTTATTCAGTATAGTGAATTTGAAATGTGTCTCTTGATATGTTGAATAATAATGTCTTAGATAAATGGAAAGAGATTCTGAATATGGGGAATTTTTAGTTATTGGGTGCCATGTTCCTTTAGTGTATGGTTTCTCTACCACAAAGGCCAATCACAAGATGTTTTATCATATCTGGTAAGAACCCATCCACATTGGCCAACTAATTCATATAATTATTCTATAGATGCATGGAGGGTATATGTATAATCCATAACCACCCATGACAAACATATCCAAAGCATCCCTTATATATCGAGTAATTGATTTAATTCATGAAAAATGTTCCTTATTAATTATTTGTATTCAATAATTAATATATATAATTTAATAATTCCTCTTTTTATGGTATGTATCAAAAGTGGATAATGATTTTTATGAATGGAAATACAATTTAAATATCATTAAAACATTCTAAAATAAAAAATCATTAAACATTCCATAGTGTCTCATACCACATTGAAACATTTGAATCAAAATATTCATGAAGTAATTAAATTAAAATAAATTTATAATATCATTATAATAAGTATATTTAGATATAAAACTTAAAATGTAATTATATATAGTATATAAATTTATATTGGAGCATAAAAGAATTAAGCCTTGATGGATTGTAAATTGAGATGAAATCCCATACCTTTAATCCATCATGACACTTATGTCTTTATATTTCTAAATAATTAAAATACATTAATTATTTTCTCTCTTAAAAACATTATTCATAATTAGAACTAATTTTATTTCACTCACTACAATGTTGAATATAACTACATAAAAAATTATGACTACATCTGTTTTTTTACCATATTTATTTTATGTGTCAAAAATGAACATGGTAGCACAAATATGGTCAAATGGTTAATTATATAAACATTTCCCGAATAATAATAAGTAAATAATTATCAAATTTATACATCTATTATACTATTAAAACAAATCATGAAATATTTTTATAATAAATATTACAAAAATACAATCATAGAGACTGTTGGTCATGCTAACACGTGAGGGATGTTAACATTTTTCCGTCTTCATAATGTATATAAGTTATATTACATTATATATTTATATAATATAATTATATAATAAATAATATGTTACATAGACATATATATATATATATATAATTATATTGATATAATTTGAATCCCATCATGTCTATGAGGTGATATTCCACACGTCGATGAACAATGTTATCAATTTTTATTGAGTGAAAAGGAAAAAATGATATATTTTTCTTATAAAAAGGTAATTATATCTATTTTATCATTATATGTCTTTTATTTGAAATATAATTTATTAAAAACATCCATCATACATTCAATATATTGTTTTAAATAATTTCATCACTCTGAGGAGGCATTAGTCCATATTTCCTGAAATGATGTTATCTTGTTTACTGAAAATGGAAAGAATGAAGTTATGTGATATATAAAAATAATGGAACAGAAAATAAATTATAAATATAATATATATCTTATATAAATATATTTTCTATCATAATTCCAATCTATGATATGTATTAATTGAAGAAACAAATGACATCACTTTGTGGGGAGGTAGTTCATCGTAAAAATAAATGGTATATTCATCACACATTGTATTGAAGTGTGTGTAAGTGTAGGAAAAACAATTATAATAATTAAATCTAAGTATATTAAGTGCATATTTTTATTATATAATCATGGAATAAAAAAAATTGATATGTGGATTTTAAAAAGAAAATAAAATACCCTATTGAAGGATGTTAAATCTTATTTAGGTAACTCCTTTTGGTTTTCATAAAGGGGATTCATGGGATAGTTTTAGACACAATTTGAGTTTTTTCCATCGATAAGAGGTATTTTGAGGATCTATTTGTGTTGATAATGGTCATGGAATAGTTTCTTGAGATGTGTGAATATGATAGAGTGTTCAGTATCATTTTTTAGGTGAGGAGTTGTATTATTGTAGATTTTTTGAAAAGGGAATTTCACATTCATTTTTCATATGGAAAGTATAAAAAACATTCAAAAACATTATATAAAATATATTATAGGTTATAAATATATATTGAAAATGGATTTGGGAAAAGTTTATAGGTCATTTTGGACATTAATATTATGGTTTAGTTAAAATTTATGTTAGTTTTTCTCATAGTCGCCTTAAATAATTGTAATCACATTCAATAATATTTTGTTTTCAAAAAATTAGTTGATACTACTAGAAATGATAAATTATTATAATTCCAAATATGGAATCTATTTTCAAATTTAAAATCACATAATTTGATGAAAATAATTTAAAATTAACCACGAAGATGTGACAACAATGTATGTTTTTCATATAAAAACCTTAAATGAAATTAATTTAAAATTAATCTTGTAGATGGGACAAGACAGCATGTTGTCGTATAAAAACATTAAAAATTATATATATTTTTATTTTCAATTTCTATGATAAATTAATAAAAATAAATTAAATGGGGTAATTAGATGACAAATTTATATAAATAATATTTAAAATCAATAAAATATTTAATCTAACCTGGTAAATGAAAAATATAAAGAATTATTTTTCAAATAAAATTCTGTATTTTTCACTATTTATTAAAATATGAAAGATCACAGAAAAATATGAAAATAAAATTCATAAAATAATTATGATATTTCTCTTTAAAAATGAATCATTTTATTTCATATTAAATTTTAAAAAGTTTCAACTTTTAGTTTTAATTTCGGGGTTCCATTGAAAGGTTGTAATAATGCCTTTATAAAAATATTATTTTTTATATGTAATATTGGGGTTATCCTTATACTATAAATATAAAAAATATTGGATGAATATAAAAACATATTTGATTTAAATAATAATTTATATATTTAATTAATATAAATAAAAAAATTTATTTAATTTAATTAATTTGGATAAAATTAATTCTTAAGCATATAACTAATTTTTTTAAAACATTTTATTTATATTGATTTGGTTATTATATTAATTTATAAAAAATTTGTGAGAAATAAATTCATCCTTATATATTAATAAGATAGTTAATTATATTGATAAAATTAATCTTAGTGGTTAAGTTGTATCTTATTATATTCAATAAAAATATTTTTAATAATAAATTATTCTTCAGAAAAACAGGATCTTGCATGTTACACACTATATTGAGGTATGTCAGCATTGCGGGTAATAGAATTTCACTTCAAGGAACCATTTAGAGAAAACTAAGTTTTATTTTCTATGTATCATAATGTTAATATGGGTTTTCATATAAATATATCTAGGAAAAAAATAAAAATTATTATAAATGGAAAATATTGTAACGTATGTCGATGTTACATTCTCATAACATAAAAAAATTGAATACTTGAAATAAAAAATTAATTTTATCAATCAATAGAGGAATATTTGATATAAAATATTGTTTAAAGACCCATATTTTGTATAGAATTAATAAAAATCATCTTAATAATAGATTAATTTATGTAGAATGGTCACATAACCCGATTTCATTTTATAATAACATAGGTAGGAAATAGAAATATAGATATTGATGAAAAATATAATAATCATGTTCTGATAGAGAGTAACAGATACTACATTCAGCATTATGTTAATGATAGAAAAATCCATGAAACATTTTTAGGAGAAAGTTCACCAATTTCATTGTAGATGGTAATAATTTGACTACATTTTTGATTCAAGACTATTTTTCTTATAGTTGAGGAATTCATTACCTTCGTAAAAATATAAGTAAATGTATAATTCCAACTCTAAAACACAATCTTATCATATGGTTGTTCCCTAAATTATTTTTAAATTATTTATTAGAACATGATTCATCATAATTTGATGTTATACATTGACGTCTAAAATAAAAATAAAATATCAACATAAACCATTTTTTAAATTGAATACATTTCCAAAATAATATGATCCAAAAAAATTATAAAGACGGTCATTGAATTTAATTAATAAACTTATCAAATAACATGAAGTGGATTTTAATCGTCACATAACAAGCATGTGAATATGGTAATAACATGGTTAACCATAAATAATTTTTGAAAACATGAATGATACATATTCCTTATATAGAATATAAAGTATTAGAAATATTATTATATGCAAAAATGATTTAAAATTCAATAGTGATATCATAACCCTCATTGTAAATAAATTAATACTCTTTTCCAAGGTATTCAGAACATATCTGATATACATTCTCCAAACACATAACTTCATTATCCAAACATAATTTTATTAACATTAGGATCATATTAATGGTTATATTTTCCTCATCCTTGTTTTTTTCAAAATGAATTAATTTCCAACAATACATTTTCATTGAGACATTGAGAATATGGTCTCAAAGATTAAATGAAAAAAATATTATACTACACTATGTAAAGAATTCAAAAATGAATAATGAGAAAAAAATAAATACAAAATGATTAAAACACATTTCATTGATCTTAATATAGATGTACATTATTTATTAAAATTCATTTGTGTCAACAAAAAATTATTGACATTTATCCTATGCTTATTTTAGAGGTATATTCACTTGATTCATGGGTAATTCATTTTCATATCCCCCTTATCCTAAATGTGGTATTCTTTAATAGTATTATTTTACTTCTTCCCATTGAATTATTTTTCCCTGGGACCCTTTTGTCTGAACTTATAATAAATTCCCAATCCTTTAGAGAATTTAGCTGGGCTATTTTTTCCATATTTGTCACATTTTCAAAAATCCATCAAACCATTTACCATTTAGATGACTTTTTATAGTACATTCTATATTTCTATTTCATCCCTTTATATACATATGAAATTGGAAATTCATTCAATGTACTTATATAACATTAAGGTTTTTTTTCATATTTTGAAAATGTTTCAGACAAAATTACCCTTCAGAGACATGTAATTATTTTATCAAAGGAATGATCAATCTTGAATTTCGTGTAATATATGAAATAAATAACATATCAGGATAACATGGTAAAGGAATCTTTATAATCCACAAAAATATATTCCTCCTTTTTCTTTAAACTATTTAACTTTATCTTCATCTCTTTTTGTTACTCACAATAATGTATTTTTCCAAAATATCTACTTAAACGTTCTGCATTCAATGAGTTTTCTTTCTTATTAATCTATAGTATTCTTTATCAACGACTATCATTGATCCAAATATATATTTATAAAATATAAAATAATTGTTACCTTTCCCTTTTAACTACATACCAATTCCATGAATACGTATTCCAAAGTATTAATCCATTTCTCATCCACAATTGGGTTATTAGTTCCATTAATAATAGGGGACTCTATCACATAAAAAGATCCAACGAAGTATATTATCCTTGTAAAAAATGTTTCTCCATTTCATAAAGGTTATTTTTAATAACCTGAATATAATTCCCAAATATAGCCATTATTTTATTCATTCTGTTACAATTTGTATTGGTTTCCTCAGTAATAAAATATCATCATTTCAACTGAGTAGTTATAACATTATTCATTTCAAGATTAGTTTTTTTATAGTTGAAAGTATTGGATTAGATCATAAAATTATGTAACATAATATGTAATCAAAAAAATAATTAACCAAAAATCATTAATTGAAATGGTTTCTATAACAAATATCAAAAAAAATAATCCATATTTATATTCAGATATCATAAATTTAAAATCATTCATAATGGTTTGTAGGAAAAATGTTATTTATCCTAATCATATCCCCTAGGATTTTCAATCCCTATACACTGTAAGGAGTGTTTTCCTATCTCATATTATGTCAAGTTAGTCTTAACTCACCTTTTTTGTTTTTATATCCCTTGATAAATCTCTTCTATAACCACGTCCACTTATTGTATCTACAAAGGGATGTATTTCATGGAAGATCATCACAATATCTATATTACTAAAATTATAGGATGATGTTATATACTTTTCCTCAATTTCTATATTTGGTTTATGTTCTGTAATTTATTTTTTTCAAAATCTATTTTCTGAGGTTACTTCTGAAAGTCAATTGATACCAACTATAACGCATTGACCCCAAAAGTTTAGGGTCGGTGCATTATTTTATTACATTTTCATTATTATAAGGAATCGAATCCCAAATGAACAGTCTGTTATGTTGTTACTTGAATCATGATTTCACACACGATACCCATATTGCATTATAAAATATAATTTAAAATATGATACATAAAAAACTAAATGATATTCATCCATGAATGGTTATTAATTATTTTCATCATTATAAAATGGGGAATTGATATAAAATAAACATGATCTCATATTAGTAGTATGGTTATGTAATATAGAATCAATATTGAATTTATGAGATTTAATCAAAATGGAATGATAAATAACATATACCACAAGCCATTAAAATTACTGCTTATGGAATAATCCATAAGGAAGGGGAATAAAATGTAAACACAATTAATTTAATCTATAAATATATAATTTAATGCAACTATATATATATGATATAAAAATATTGATATAAATAGTAATTGAGTTTAAATGATTGGAATGCATAATTATTTGACTCCATCAATTCTAGGTACATGGTACCATTATATTCAAGACAATTCACATGATGATTTATTATATCAGGTAAAAATCCATATAATATTTCAAAATAATTGGTCACAAGACACTACTTATGTATTGAGGGACTGTATATAATCGGGCCCATCCCATGTTATACCAGTCCAAAAAAATCTCATATTTCCTGTAATTGGTTATATTCATGAAATATATTCATTGTAAAATATATTAATTGAATAATAAATTAGTATTTATCAATAATTACAAAGTTGATGGTAATTAACAACATGGAATGATGATTTTTATTATTTTAAATACCATTAATATATCATTAATACATTCTTGTGGAATATGAGCATTAAACATTCCAATGTGTTAGCACATTGAATCATTTCAAACATAATCCACACAAAGGAGTAACAATAAATGAAATTTATAATATCATGAGAGAAAGGGTTTTTCTAATATGACATGTTAAAGAGTAGTATATACACCATATAATAGTTAATTGGGGAATATCAGTAAATAAGTCTCAATGGAATTTATATGGATATGAAATTCCTTACCTAGAGTATGATGTGTCACATGTGTATTTATATTTTCCATTAATATAGATTAGTTAATTATGAACATACATAAAAAACATTTATTTACCATTGTATTTCATTACCTTATTAAAATATTGTAAAAAAATATTTAAATTATTATTTTTACATTGGGTTTTTAAACATATTTGGTTTAAGTGGAAAAAATGATATTTGTATGTCACCTATGCTCAAAGGGGTAATTATATAAACATTCCTAGAATAATTACTGAGAAATAGTTATCATATTTATACATCACAAATACATTTAAAACCATTTATTAATGATGGATATTAAAACATAACTAGTGATACAATCATGGAGATGGTAGTCCTTACGTACCCATGCATAACTTTCTCATTATTCAGTGATCATTATGTAATGAAAATAAGTAACATCATATTTTTCAAAAATGAAAATTAAATCATAAATACACTTTTATTAATCTTTTATAATTATATATAAAATTGTTCTAATGTAAAAATAATCACATCATGTCTCTGAGGATACTATCCATATGTCCACGATTGACATTATCAGTTTTTAGTATATAAAATGGGTAATAATGAAAATGATATAGTACATATAACAACCAATATTTTTATTGAATAATAATACCTGATTTAATAACATAAAATTACACAAAAATGAACATAAAAGATCAAAAATTATAATGTATTTTAGAATTATGTAAATTTTATTACAACGTTAAACATTACTTGCACCATATTTATTGAAAAAAAATTTAACATGCATGATCTTATAACTGAGTTGGATAACCATGGGAAAATATATAATAAATGGGTGACCCATAAATCCCCAAAAGAAAAAAAATATTTCATAACAATAAGATAATAATACAAGATATATAGGTAATATCAATGTGGTGTAAAGTAACATGAATAATAAAGAGTGATATAGCATGATAATCATAACATAGGAAATGTGGAAACAACTTAAAAAATTGCATCTTAGGATGAGGCTAAACCACCAAGACACGGTGGTTGATAAAGTCTGATAAAATATTAAGATATAACTATATCCAAACATGAAACATCATGATATTAGGTTTTACCTAATGCATTAGGGTGCTATATAATATCATTCTCACACATCACATTCATTTCAATCTCATTCTAAGTGTGGCACATAGACCATAAAACATGGATCGATTCATTATCATAATTTATTCCATGATTAAGTGTATTTTAATTCATACATGTATGTTCCCAATCCAATTGTACATATTTCTAAAATAGGAATCCCTTGATAAGAAATGGGTACATTATTCGCTCCATAAATGGGTTGGCTTGGAAAATTGTAGTGAAAATTTTACCACATAATCGTGTCACTTAAAAATTCATAAAATTGATTTATGAGGAAATATGGTCTCTTATAACTTCTAAATGAATTTTCCATTAGTATAGATAGGTGAGGAAATTTCAACACATTTATAAATAAAAAACATCATATGACAATAAATAACCATGAATAAAAAAAAGAAAAGAATAGATGCTTATTCAATTTAGACATGGTAAGAGGTGTACATGGGAGAGATTAATAAAAGATAAAGTGTTATATAATAATTGATACATAATAATTTATGTATGTGTGACATTTTAAATGATACCCCATCATTTTTAATTGAAAAATAAAAGAGAATAACGAAGAGGAGATACTTAAATAATAGAGAGAAAGGGGGTATGACTTTTGTTTACAACATGACACAAAAATATTTGAAGGGGATTAATTAAGTCTTGTGGATGATTTGATGATTTTAGATAGAGTAAATAATAATAGGGTTCTGATAAAAGAATTTTAAGTAAAGAGAAGTGGGATATTGGGTGGGTATATATAGGAAAAGAGGGGTATTACTTTAATATTTATGTTTTTTACTCTATAAAAAAATATTCTCAACCACAAACCATTATATTTTTCCCCCATGGTTTTTGTTTGATTGGAGTGTATTTAATTATTATATTTGGAAAATGTCCGACCATATTAAAATAATTCCCTTACACATGTGGTGGTGAGTCAAACACTTAAATAAATTAATTTAAAATCAAAAAATATTTTATATGTTTGGAGTATTAAAAATGGTTTAATAAAATTAATCTAGTAATCATAAATCACGTTATTTAAATGGGAGTAATATATTTGTTTGAGGATACCTATTATAGTTTTTATTATATAATTCATCAGTCAATATGATGGCATAAAACACATTGTATATTTATATAGTATTTCATTTTTACTCGAAAATATGATTGTCTCAGAAAATATTAAATGAAAACCATTAGATAATATCGAAATGATGATTCAAAAAATATTATTCTTTTTAACTAAATATTTATCTAAATATGTGCATTTTCACTTTTGTTATATGATTCGTCATTTAATGATGAATGATCATCTTTTTCACAATTACAGTTTTTAAACATTTAAAAAAACTATATTTCACATCATTAAATTTATATGAACATTATTAATTAATAAAACTTATTTAATAATTTATTTTTAACAAATAAAAATATTTTTTAGAAAATAAATTAATTCATCAACATAAATTCAATTATTGATTATAAATATTACACAAAAATACAACATGTGTTCAATTAAACCAAAATATAAAACATTTAGAAAGTAATAATAACAAATAAAAATCAATTCATTATTCTATAAAATAAAAATATTATTGTTGTTATGGTTTGTATAAGTATCCCATTATTACACCGTCATATTCCCTAAGAGTAATGTGTACAGTGGTGAAACATTCATGGGGTCATTTGTTAAACATGGTTTGGGAAAAGATCTGAATAAGATCGTCCTTATCTCGTTAAAGTTTATAGTCATGCTTAATTTGTTGTATCTAAAAATTATATTGGTCATGGAATAATCACTGGGATTAAATTTCCCATGACGCATCGATAAATGGTATTCATAACACACATACATAATGGATGGGACCATCACTACCATTATTTTTGTTAATTGGATTCGTTAATTCCCTATATTTATACTAATAATGTGACACTATTTAACATCAATATTAAAAACGGTAATATTCATAATGGTCTTTAAAAACAAAATATATAACTATGGAATTTCATTTTTTTAAAACCATAATGCATAATAATACATATAATTGAATAAAAAAGGTAAAAATCATTTATATCAGTTATGGTCATCAAAATCATCCACCCTTTAGAAATATCACCCTCAAAATTTTTATTTCACCCCGTCTAATAGATGAGAATAATTTTGTCTTGTAACATCATTTGGTTCCCACATTGCTTATTCCATGATGTAGTTTCTCTTTTTCACTTTTACAATGTGCATTGTCTATTTTTTTATACCTTTGTCTCTCTGATATAATACCCACACCCACTTCTCCTCGTAATAAATATCATTCCCCAATTGTACCACCTCAGGATTGAGTACATGTGGGTGGTAGGTATGTACATCATCTTGTGTGATATATGGAATAAATCATGAACTCAATATTGGTTAGTTGGGAGTACAAGGTGATATGCTTCCACTATAATTAAATGAACAATCTCAAAGGTGTCTACATATCTTGGAAAAATATTTCTATAATTCCCAAATCTCATAACATTATTCCATGGTGATATACATAAGAATACCATGTCTCCAATATCAAACTCTGGGTCTCATAGATGGGTTTCATCAAAAAAAATTATATAATCTAATCATCTTTGATGTTATGTAGAATTGTCTTATCCATTTCAACTATTTACTAGACCATTTCATTTCATAATAGTTCCCATTCCCCAACATCATCCAAACAAGTAGGTGTCCTGCACCTCTTCCCATAAAGTGCTTCATTGCATGATATTTGGAAATTTAGTGGTAACTATTGTTGTAAGAGAACATGACTAGTGGAAGATATAGATGCCATTCTCCTTTGAAGTCCACTGAACATGCTCTCCACATGTCCTCAAGTGAAATGATTTTCCACTCAAATTTCCATTAGTTTATGGGTGATAGGATGTGATGATGTTCTATATAGTATTCAAAATATTATGGGGACTCCTTCTAGAATATACAGGTGAGTCTTGAATCATGATTGGATATAATAAATAGCGTCACTCCTTGAATCTTTACCACTTCCTTGTTCTATTTCCTTCTTTGTTGACCAAGTAATAATTCCTCCTATATTTCAATGTAGTGTGTAGTATTTATAATATGATTCGCCAAAACCCCTATAGATTTATTCCAAATTGATTTCTTTGAATTATTTTTTTCAATTTCAATGGTGATGTTTTCATATTACCATATATGTATGGGTAATGGTTGTATCATCTGCTTAGATTTTTTCTTATTTCACTTACTAAAATAGAATGCATCTCGTGGTATATTCTCCAATATCCTTCTTCACATTATCCCACAAATATTGATCTTGTATATCTTGATAAATCATTGTGATTACTGGGTGGATGGAGAATGTTGAGATATGTGAATCATCCAATAGCTCCATTAACTCATGATTTTATCGTACACATATTCTTGACCCACATCTTTCCACACCTTCATCATTAACATTAATCTTCATGAATTTTCCTTTCCATGAAGATCCTTATTTATTAAAAATTCATATATTAGATCTTTTATAATCCCTTATCATCTCTAGAAGAGACAGTTGGGATATCATTTCTGAATGTATTGATTATGTTCCTTCTTTTATGATTCACATGCCCATCATTTCCAAATCTCAGAAGATCGGATCCCTCTAAATTATCCACAATGACAGAATTTCAATACCCTATTTTCTTAAAGTGTCTTACACTTTATTCTATTTGCATGAATGTATTGGATGGAGAAATCACATACATTGATCATCTATAAACACATTCTTTATTCATGTTAAACTCTTTCTATGTGAATAAATTCTTGATGCTTTTTTAATTTGTATATATTTCACAAATATCCATAATAAGATAATTTAAAAAAATTATTAATTTTAAAACCACTATAGCCAACCCCATATCATGTGTTTGGTAGTTCTGTTTATGAACATTCAACTTCTAGGAATCATAGATAATGACTTTTTCAATTTGCATCAATATACATCTCAAGCCCTTCAACGATGAATTGTTGAATAGCATAATGATATATCCACTTATGGGTAGTGTGATATCATGCAACATGAATAGACTCCTTTTAAAAATATTGCTTCTTTAATCACTATCATAATTCCTACAAAACCATACTATCTTCCAATTTGGTATGGTGATAGGGTTTTACAATCACAAGAATAATTTCCTAAATCAGCAACAATACGCATATAACACAAAAAAAATATAGATATTAGTCTGGAATGTGGGCAACATCCAACCTCCAATTGCTTCAATTTTCAAATGGTTAAAAAATTTCTCATTTTGTGGGATGCAATTCACTATGATAGAGACTTCCTTCAAGAATGAGTCACATTTTATGTATTAGGCACAAATTTTTCCTTTCGCAATGTCTTTAGCATAGTATTCAAATAACATCCATTCTCCTATTTTATTATTTAGTATATTATAATATCAACTACAAATACTTGGGAAAAAATCACGGTTACATATAAATACAATAGTCATTAATACAATGAATATTATTATAGAATTAGTGAGTTTGAAATGAATTACTATTAATTAATAGTGTGTGTACCTTGTAAAAAATAAATATTGGGGATATCCTCCTTATTCACAATATATTATTAATATCCCGACTAAAAAAATTCCTTATAAATGTATTATTCACATCATATATTATTAAACAAGTCATCATCTGAGGCATGGGATTCTTGATAATTATCTTGATATTTTTGAGTTCACAATAATTGATGGAATGGTGCATTGACCCATCCTTCTTAATGAAGAAGAGGACTGGTCCACCCCATGGGGAAGCACTTGGGAATATTAAACCTTTACCCAAATTATCCTATAGTTGTTTCTTCGTATCTTTTATTCCCATAACCTCCATTCTAGAGAGCGTATTGGATAATGGTAACACCTCAGGTATGTGCTCGGTCGAAAATTAAACATGTATTCTGGTAATAAGTCCAAGAAAGTCCTCAAGAAACTCATCAGTGTATTCCATCATAATAATAATGTACTTGATGATGATTAATTCTCTTGAATAAAAAAAATTGGCTAGTTATTATTGATCATACTTCAATGATATAAATTCTTTAGTTTATGGTTCAAGATAAGAATGATCCTTCTCCTTACAATTGTACAGAATCAAGAGGATGATTCATAATACCAGAACTAATATTATTTTAATTGAAATTTATGTTTCTTATATATTGTGAATGCCAATCCATGCCCAAAATTGCATGTAATTCCACTAGACAGAGTATGATACAGTTTTCTTGGAAATTCATCCCACAAAAATTGATAGGGGGGACTTTTATTTTGGGTGTGTAATAATTTCGTGATTTCCAATTTTAACAGACATCTTCACATCCATAATTTTTGAGGGGTGTTTGAATAGTTCTACTAAAAATTGTGATATAAAGGAATAAATAGAACAATAATTAAAATATACATTCTCTATTCTTGAATGAATAAATTTCATACTTGTCAATAAGTCATTGTCAGGATTCACTTTGGAGGCACTGATGGAATTATATTTTTCTTACTACCTTTAATGGTGTTAGTAGTCTCCAAAATACCTTGTCTTTGGTAATTGGTTTCAAAAATTCCTTGGTTCTTTGTAATATTATGAATTAAAAATAGACTTATGGTTGACTAGATCATTTTGTTCCTCTATAGTAGTTGATGGTTTCTATTTCTTGAAATAACTATCAAGGTGCCCTTCCTTCACACACAAAACTCATTTCCTCATCACCTTTTGTAAATTTATGAGGTCCATATTTCTAAAAATATTCTCTACACATTCCTCTTATTATCATATTGATACCCATGAGAATATCCAATATATATTTTTTCTTTGATGGAACATCATACAATTTCCTCCTTGATATTGATGTCATTGATCAAAAGGGAATACCAGAATCTAGGCATTATCCCACCAATGAAGTGGTCAACCATGAACTCTGTTGTATTAGAAAAAACCAAAGGCATAAAGTTAAATCCTTATTAGGTTTTTTTCATAATCCCTAATAGATTCATCCTATATAATATGAAGGGAATGTAAATCACTTTCCATTTTAATGTGGAGGGAGTAGGGAAAATAGTTATCGATTTTTTTCAAAATTTCATACACAACATTTCATAGATCTTTTCTCCAAGCATCATATTTTGTATCAATTTACACAATTGATGAGCTTCACCATCCATACGCTAAACAACAAAAATAACCATCTCCTTTTTAAAGAGATTGTGGATGGAGATGATCTTATTTAGGGATTGATCTATTGTTCAATGGTTAAGGGATCAGATGCATCATTGAAATTTTGATTCCTTTGCCCCAATAATCTATCGATTATGGATTTTTATCTTTTGGGTGCATTTGGACGCCCCTATTAATCTATTATTATATTAAAACACTAATTTATATGAGAGTGTATTGTCATGATTTTTGTGTGATAAATTTTCTCCCATCGGGTTGGGAATTCCATTGGGTAGTCACCATACTGCACATTGCATTCATAGTTTACTCGATTCCTCATACTTCCATTCATTGGTTATAATATAATTAAAAATTAAGTATTAGTATCTTTATCATATAAACACATAAATTATAATTTAATATCATTAAATAAATAACATAAAACATACATGTATTTCTGTAACATATTTTTTTCTAGGCATAAATCATTGTTACCCTTGATCTATTTCCTAATATATACTCTTATGTAAATTGATGTTATGCCCTCAATAATAGTTCACAATGATCATGTGAATTACTAAAGAATATCCCCTAGTAATTTCAGACTATGTGTATTGTTAGGAATATTGTCTTGTACTGGATTATCGCAAGTCAAGAACAGAAAAACATGTCTGAGATGTTACTCTTTGGTATATTTGTTCCATAACCACATCCACTTGTACTATTCAGACAGAGATATATTTTCATGATAAAACACATACAATAAAATAAAAAACAATAGGTATGTATTCTTATACATAGTCTTTCCATTAGGTATTTTTCCAGCGTTTTCTAATCATAATCCCAATAAAAATAAACTTTTTTTCTAATACCAAATAAAACAACAATTCTTTTTATTATACATTAATATAGGATTTGATTAAATAAAATTAAACTTAATAAATCCCAAATTATCATGAATTACAGTTTCCTTTTTGAATAATATACATTTCATTACATCATTAAAAATGAATTACATAATCTTCATTGAAAACATATTTAAAATCTTCGATCTTAAAACTACATTGAATAACTTGTGGAAAATATTAAAGAAAGGTGTGAGCCATAAATTCAGGTAACAGAATAAAAATGGAATAACATAAAGTCAATAATTGAATTTATATAGGTAAAATCAATGAAGCCTAATGGAACATGGATAATACGGTGTGATTCAGAAAGATAATAATAAACATAGAAATCTGGAAACATCTTAAAACAATACATCACGGGTATATGAGAAAACACCAACACATAATAGTGCAAAAATACCAATAGATTATTCAGGTATACCCATATATAAAAATTATGTATCATGATAATAATGTTACCCAATTATTTGGTGCGCTATATATTTCTAGGTGCACCCATCAAATTCATTGAAATCTCTTTCATAATTGTTCCACATAAATCAAAAAACATGGAATCATCATCATCAAAATTTATTCCCGGATTAAGTTGATATGAATACATACTTTTATGTTTCTAATTAAAAGCTGTATATTTATAATATTGACCAAACCGTGATAAGAAATGGTTAAAACATTAAATACGTAAATGGTTTTTCATGGAAAATCGTGTTCAAAATTCGCTAGCACAAAAGAATCACATAAAAATTTATAAAATGGGATTATGATAGTGAAATGGGTATCTCATCATTTTGACCTGAAGTGTATAGTAAAGTGGGCATGGGAAGAAATTTAAAAACATTTATAATTAAAAATTAATCCACATGATAATAAATAATATTGAATAAAAAGAAAATAGAAAAGATGATTACAAAATTTCAGCATGTTAATGAGTGTACATGGGAGGGAATATTGAGATAAAAGGTGTCTATCATCATTTAGACATGATACAATTAGTATTAGGGACGTGATAAAACATACCCCATAATTACTAATTTTAAAATAAAAAGTAATAAAATATAATGGATTCGTGCAAAAAAAGAGAAAGAGAGGATCTATTACCTTATGTTTATAACATCAAAAGATTGAATGGGGCATCCTGAGAGCTTAGGAAACCTTGGTAGAATTCAATATAGTAGAGGGAGGATTATTTTCATGCTAAAAAAATTTTAATTAAAGAAAAGTTAGGGATTGGGTGGGAATATATTGCAGAATCGAGGGATTTCTTGGATATTTTGGTTTTTGACTGTATAAAATAAATATTTCCAACCACAAACCTTCCTCTGGTATTTGACCATGGTTTTTTTACAAAGTGGAGTGGATTTAATTATCTAATTAAGAAAAGGGTAAAATATATTAATATATTAACCTTTCTTATGTTGAGTAGATTTACACTTTAAATGAAACAAATTTAAAATCATAATATATATTATATGTTCTATTAGATTCATAAAGGCTTAATAAAATTAATCAAGTAAACATAAAATAAATTTTTCTTAATGGAAGAAACATATTTCCCTTAGGATACCCCGTATTGTATTTATTAAATTATTTTTGGTTTATTATGATGTGATAAAAATTCCACATATTTATAAGGTTTTTAATTTGAAACCAAAAATTTGACTGTCACAATCATTTCTAAAAAATATAAAATTGTATAATTTGGTCTTTTTAATTAAAAATATAATATTAATTTTATCTAAATAATTTTATAAACATGTTCATTTTCTATTTTAAAATAACCGTCTATATTTATTGAAAAGTGCTGGGTTTTTTGACAATTAATGTTTTTAAACCCATTTAAAAGTATTTTTCCCTTCATAAAAATAATATTCCCATTAATAATTAAAAAAACCTATTTTAATAATAAAATTTTATTAAAATAATATTCATTTAAATAATCAATTATTTCAAAAAATATATAACTTAGTTTAGGTTGAATATTACAAGAACATAAATTTTTTGGACTAATTGATCATAAATAGAAATCATTTAAATGGAAAAAAATAAAATTGAAAATAAATTAATTATTATATAAAATATAATAATCATATTATTTAGGTCTCGATACATATCCAATTAGTACACCGGTAATTTCCCCTCAGTGTAAGGTTTTTATTAGTGTTACTTTTACATGAAAGTTTGATAAGCATGGTTTGGGCCGTGATCTCAATGAGGATGAACATATCTTGTAAAAGGTTTCACTCTTACATATGTTATTTTATTTCAGCTTGTTATTGGTCATTGAAAAATCCAAATTATTTTATCTCCATCAGAATCTCTGACATATGTTCTTCATAAGGTACAATCCAACAACGTGAGGCCGTCACTTTATTTATGTCAATTAGATTTTGTTAATGAACAATATTTATTTTACTAATTTTATCATTATTTTACTGATATATTAAAAACAATAATAATCCTAATAGTATTATAAAACTAATTATATAACTAACAAATTTCATTTGTTTTCTATGACCATATTACATAGTAAGACATTTAATTAAATAAAAAAGAGAAACATCATTTTTTATTATTCGGGTCATAAATTTAAATTTGAATTGTCATTATATAATGAATATAATATATATTTAATATAATTATCATATTATTTTTTAAAACTATCCTTCATATGTTACATGTATAGTGTGAATGAATCGCATCTCCTTGAAGAGGCGGTAGTTTACATATCCACAAATCATGGTATCATATATTCGAGAAATGATAATCATAATGGGATCTATTATAGAATAATTATAGAATCATAATTAAATTATAAATATCATATTTATAACTTCTATATTTTGTTTTCTTCATAATTAACATCCATTATAGGTGGTTAAGAAAAAATGAACAACATCGTTTTTTGTGGATGATATTTTTCCTTCACATAAATGGTATATTTGTTTCCCATTAGTAGTATTTTAGTGTAATTTAATGGTGACCCCATATAATAACATCAAATTAATATATTAATAAATTTTTTTATATAATATATATAGTTAATTAAAAAAAATTTAGGGGATTTATATTGAAAATAAATCATAAGAGCTTGTTGAGGGTTGTTATAACTTTTTCGGGTAACTCCAATTGGTTTTTCAAAATGGGATTGTGTTGATGGATTTATTTAAAATTTTTGGAATTAATGATTAAGGGTGGGATTATTATGATATATTTGGTCAAATCAATGTGGATCTAATTTTTATTATGTGGTTTGAATAAGTGGGAGGTGTGAGTTCCGTTTTTTATTAGATGATAATGGTTATTCTTGTAATGTATTGAAAAAGAAATTAAACCCATGTATTTATCATCAAAAGTATTTCCCTAATATATATTTTGGAAAACATTATAGGTCATTTTGGCCCTTTAGAAGGTGATTTAGTCCCATGTTAAGGTAATGTTTCTCTAAATTGATGTAATTAATTTTAATCACATTTGCTAATATTTTCAATCTAAAACTATTTGGACATTATTATTATAGATTTTAAAATATTATAATTATAACTATTAAACACATTTTTCCAAATTCCAATCACACATGAGGATGAAATTATGTTGATATTAATCATGTATAAATGACAACAATGATGGTTTAAATGTAATAACATTCAAATTATTGCATTGTTTTTTATACAATTAAAATGTAAAATTTGATCTAAGGACATAGATTGGATAAATAGGTGAACAATTTATCTAATTATTATTTATAAAAAATAAAAAATTTAATTAAACCTAATGTAAAACTGATATGAAAATTTAGTTTTGAATAAAACTTATTATTATTACCTATTCATAAAAAAAACATCAAAGAAAAATATAAAAACCCAAATGATATTTTGAAAATTATCTTTGGTAAATTAGGATTAATTTTTCTTATTTATCTCATAATAGTGTCGTTATTCATATTAAATTCTGGTATTCTATTAAAAGGTATTAATTTTTCCTTTATCACGGTATATTATTAATAAGGATTATTGGGGTTGTTCTGACGTAATGCATTTCAAATATATTGTATGAATGTCATGAATATTTTGTTTGATAAATATTTTCTATATTACAGTAATATAAATCACTAATTATAACTAATTTAATGTATTAGTAAAATAAATCTTTGATAGAATATAAATTGATTTTTATAAAACCATTCAGTTTATATTAAATTGGTTTATAGATTAATTTCTAATTAATTTGTAACCAATGAATTAAAAAAAATATCTTAATAAGATAGTTAATAATATTCATAAAAAATATTTAATGTTAGGTTTTTATATTTTTATATTAAATAGTAATAAAATAAAAAATATAGAATTTTTTGGCAAAACATGGTCTTGTGTGTTAGGTAGGCCCTTGAGTAATGTCAGTCATTCATTCACCACAAGATAACATCAGTGTTAAGTGTATAGAAATTTAAACAGTGTTTTAAATGTAATATAATCCTAAAAATTTTATTCATATAATGTTTTCTATAATTAAAATTTAAAATTTTTCTAAAATATTATTTTTTTAATGTCTGGGGGTGTTACATTGTATCAGTTGAAATACCACACCTCATTGACTATATATGTTGCCTCTATGGAAATATAAGTAGTAATTTATAAAAGTTATTTTTTAGTAGATGGTTACATGTAAATACTTATTTTCTTTTATATTACATTTAAATGTTAATTTTATTAATTTAATATCCATTTATTGAGATGGTATGTGATTTCGAGGCCCAGTGATCCCAAAATTAGATTTTTCAAAAATTAAAAAAACATTAATATCAAGCATGTGATGTATCCCTGAAATTATTAATCACACCAAAATAGAGTCTCATAACAGAAATATGATCACTACATTTATTTTAGAGGATAGGATTTATAGTATATGAGATATAATCCTTTTCAACGTCGAAATTTTGGTTAAAAGTAATCTTGTTGGTAAATAATAAAATAAATAAGTAATTTTTTTATTATTTTAAATGAATTTAGAGTCATGATTTAATATGTAAAGATATATTTATTATGATATTTTAGGTTTATCTATATTTCCCCAAAGACCTAGAGATCTATTCGATGAGAGGATTCTTATAAAATGACTTCAGATCAGATAGAGACTAAGGATCATTGCACCATTAGAGTTCGTGGATCTCACAAAAATGGTAAAGATAGAATGTTATTTATCATGAACTGATCCCAACTCTATATAGGTTGATTTCTTTTTATGATTTCATAATGATAATTTATCTCACTATCAATGGAAATTTTTGACATATCTTTATCAATGATCAATCAAAACTCCATATATGATGATTTATTTGTTTGTTTTCAACCTATTTATTTATTCTGATGGACTATAGATAAATTACCCAAACAAGAAATTATTCCGGAATTGAATTTTTTTATTATTTATGACTTAATTATTTATTCATTTATTACTTGAATCATCATTTTTAAACCTCATTAACTACAGATCAAGGTTGAAATGATCAAATATAATGGTTTATTCCTCGAATTTTTTGGTTTTAGAATTTCTCCTTCATTTTATAGCATGGTTGACATGGGAAATTACATTGGCCCAATGTTTAATGAATACATCATACATGTTCATTTTGTAACTCTTTATCAGAATTATGGATCATTATAGAGTCTCATTGATCAATCTTTCATATTTAGAAACATAATAGGTTCTCCCCAAGGTGATACACTGGGGTGTATGCAACCCTTATAAATATTCTTTTGGAGTTTCTTCTTTAATTCCTACAACTCAATTAGTGAAATTATATAAGGATTAATTAAAATAGGAATAAAACAAAATATGTGTTCTATTGAAAACTCAACATCATGATTTGGTGGAGGACATTGAAATTCATCCTGAATGAAATAATCAAACTCCCATAAAATGGGTGTATTATTAATCAAGAGATTCTCCCCAAAAATTTGTGAAAAATAACATTAATTTACAAGAATAATGCCCCATATGAAATATGAAATTTTTTATATAATGTTATATTCATCCTTTAACCTCTAGATGATCAAATATTTATTCCAAATATAAAATGTGACTTGGCTTCCTATGAATTTTATATGATACCCATATAGAGAAAGACAATAAATTCAAATAATAAAATTAATTTACACTACATGAAGGGACATAATATTTTCAAGAAAATGATTTCATAAATATTAACCAGAGAATAATAATAAACATTTGATGTGACCATTATTATATAAGGACTTATCAAATCAACATATTACTATTGAGTAAATATGGTGATATACTTAGAAAAAAAATCATAAATAGAAGACTGGGTGGATCTAAAATCAAATAATGAAATTTATAATAAAGAGTGTATGGTAAGTGTACCTTTCACCACATTATTATCATACTCCACATCATCGATGGAGATGTCCTGTAACTTTATGGGGTCATTATAATTAATATTTTGTTAACATTGGTCATCACAAATAATCCCTAAATTTTGTCATTGATTGGAATAATTCCACTCTTCCTTTCACTTGGAACAATGAATTATATATGTTGGATTCTATGTATCCATTTCTCTATTCGCATCACTAGATATATGTTTCCCATCACATTGAAATTCAACTACTCGATGACATTATTTTCTACATTTAACCCATTTAATATTACCTTTAAGATATTTTCATCCACAATTCCGTCCACACTATTATCATATGGGAAAAATCGTCCATTTTTTCGTGTTGTTATTACATTTTCCATTTAATTACATTTTTTCTTCATATTTGTCCCATATGTCATATGGGTTACTCCAATCTCCATCAAATACTTGAGAAAATAAAACAATTTCTTCTTAACAATTGAATTCCCTTATGGATAATTCCTTTAAGAGAGATGGTTTTATGATAATAACGAATTGAAAAATTTTACTGTCCCGTTGGATTATAGTTCATGAAGTGTACCTTTAATTACTTGTAAAATTTTATTTCTAGGTACCAAAGAATTAATAATCCTTTTGACTATGTTATAAGAACTCCTTCTCCGTATTTGATCAAAAAAATATAGGGAATGTAATTATTGAAAAATATGTTCATGAACTCATCCCATTCCAAGGATAAAATTACGTCTCTTTGTCTTGAAATCTTGATATGGTTCCAACATTGATCAGTTTCACCTTGCAAATTATTGAATTCTATGTTGAATTTGTCATGTTCTGAAAATTATAGATTTTAAAACATCATTGAAGTGAGACTGATCCAATATTCAGCCACTAATGTATCCAAAGACCTGCTGAATGAAGGTGAATGATGCCTCATGAAGGACTCAATAGATTTGTGTTCCCTCATTTTCACATTTAGATGTCCTTAATGATTCATAGCTTCATAAAGTTGTGTGAGGGTAGCTAAAATATTTTTATTCTAGATCAAATAAAACTTGGTATCGCAATAAGAAATTCATTTCATTTCCCATCACTTTCATCATTAATGTGGTTCCTTTGGGTTCCAGCAATTTGATTAAACCAAGTAGCATAGTTTGAGAAATAGTAATCATAATGGGAAAACCACATAATCAAAAATAAAATTTCCACCATTTACATAATGGGTTTACTCATAGGTTATTCCTGATCATTTGTAAAAAAATATGATTTTAGCATATACATCGACATATCTTTTAGGCTCTTCCTATGGTTTTCTAATGCTATTTTCCAAAGGATAGCTATATCATTCCTCTCATACCAAATATAACTCCCCACACATTTCATTGATTGAGATTACATAAGAGATGAATAATATTAATTAGAAAATATAAAAAATCCATAAAAATATTATATAGGTATAGTGTCACTAGAAACTGGGAAAAAATAACAACTTCATAAGACATCTTCATCGTCTCTCATTTATTTCATCATAAAAAAATATCTTTTTGATATATCATACATAATAACCTTCCTTATGACCTGGAAAAAATAAACATAAGAAAGGGTTATCTTAGATGTTTAGTAAGGGTAATCAATGGAGATATCAATCATATCCTAATCATTAGACATACGAACATAAAATTTGAAAATATTATAATACATATGAAATATTGTGATATCATGCAATGTGATAAATCATAAAATTTCATAATAATCAATTAATGAAATAAAAAAATTCATAACATTAGAAATAAAATATTTTGGAAAATAAATTATTATATAAAATCATTTCATATTAGTTAACTCTTATTTCGATGTCTGTCATAGAGGAAAAGTCCATATTGAACAATGTTCCATATTGATTCCTGCCCTATATTCCTAAACTGAGATCATTTATCATTCAATCTCTGACTATCTCATGAAATGAAAATAGTTACCCAAATCATTGTAGGTAGATATAGGTCCCACACATTACATGTCCCATAAAAACATATATCATTCATTATATCATAATCCAAGGAATAATATGGGTTTCTAAAATGCCATTAAATCATAAAATAATCCAATTAAAACATATGGATTTCATAAATAGTACTCTAAAAAAATAAAATAAACCCATAAGAATAATAGGGATATTAAAAAAAAATTAACCAATTTAATTGAATGAACCCGGATTTTCATTTCAAGTATGTTTTTCATTTTCTGGTCATTTTTTAGGAAAATTTGAAATTTTGAAAATTTTCTAAGTACACGCCTTGTACATTATAATTACATGCCATGTACTTTGATTCTGTGTGAGGCCGTGTTCTGGCCGTGTCTGGGCCACACACATGGTGTGGTTGGATGATGTTGAGGCCTCTTAATGCGGTGTACAGAAAAGGCATGTACACGTCGTGTACTCAAGAAGTACACGCCTTTTACTTTTCTTTTTTATTTCATTAAATGGATTGTGATCATGTATAATCCCTATTTATGCCTTCTTCTTCACCTAATTACATACAGAGTGTCCAAGGAGGCCGAATCTTCTCTGAGCCGCTGATCTGTCACCATTTCTCTGAATCAAATATCATCATTTGAAATAGAATCACAGTAGTGAGTTCTTGGTTATTTTGTGGCCATGTTTCCTGATTCTTTACCTTATGAGAGTTATCTAAGGTTGAATGTTTTAGACATTTTTGCAGATATTCGCCATTATAGAAATATTCACAGGAAGTGTTTCAAGTATATCGATCTCATAGGATCGAGGTAGGTGGTTTGATGCCCTACGTTGAATTTCTTTGAGATTTTGAGTGAAAAGTGCCAGATTCCCATGTATTGGGTATCTCGGGTTACAGTTTTGAACCTTTTTTATTATCTTCCTTAGATTTCTTGTATTCATGATGTTATTAGATGATTAATTTCGACTTTTTAACATGTTTGTGGATAGCCCCATGGGGTTTTCCGTTGTTTTGGCTATTTACTGCCATATGTCTTAGTTTTCCTATGAAGCATACCATGGTGCATTGTCTTCCTACCATGAGATAATTTATTTCATGTATTTCCTACTGTCTATATGATTTTGATGAATTTTAGATTTTATCCAAGTAGTTGTTGAACGTACTTAGGGCTGCTGACAGTCTATTTTGCATAACTAGACTGCTTAGGGTTCTGTAAACCTGGTAAGAAACACTAATGAGGGAATTGACAATTAATGGATTCCAAAGAGAGTCTGTTATAAATTAATATCATTCGCAGTACCTATAGTAATTTGAATTTATGCTTCCTCAGACTTTCTTTTGTTATGTATCGAGACTATAGAGGGAATTAGACTTAAGTGCTTCCACAGAGAGTCTATACCTATCCTTGCAAGATCACAGGGGAATTGACGGTGAGTGCTTCCCAGAGTGTACGTGCCTTTTTATGATTAATTGAATATAGGGGTCTATCATATGAGCCACCTAGAGAGTTAGTGTGAATATTGTTTGGTTGGTTGAGACGAGTACACTGAGCCAAAGAACAAGCTTGTGTTTTGTACTGCTTGAAGATTAGGTAGTCTGTTGAGATACCTGTTGTGTTACTTGCTATGATTTTGGAATATAAAGATTTTTCTATATTCCGTGGGTGATAATGAAATGAGTTAATTTAATTAATAAATAAATTTAAATGGAGATTGGTAGGATTGTTTAATTTAGTATACTACTGTATCTTTACTGCATTTATTTCCTTAACATTTTCCAATTGCTCAATGATAGGAGGGCATATATCTTGTGGTTATTGCCTACAGGGATTAGTCTCAAACCCTGACTAGTTCCTACTTTTCGGACCAAATAGGTTATATGGTTGCAGGTGTGGATAGGGATTGTGTCCCTTCTACTTCAGGTACATGATTGTTGGATGGAGCTGGAGAACATATGTCCGAGCCTATGCTTGTGATGCTTATGGAGTTGATGTTTACATTTAGTACTTTGTTCTCAGTTTTATTTCATCCTGTTGTGGTGTTTGCTGCTTTCCTTATATTCTTGTACCTTCTGCACTATTTTAATCATTTTTATATTATACATTTCGTATGTTGTTTAGTTACAGTTATGTAATGAGGTTTACAGCTTCCTCTATTGACCGTTACTTCCTTTTATTTGTATACCATAGAAAATGATTGAATAGTTTCCCAAATGACTCACCTAGTCCTTCGATACTAGTCCACATCCTCTGTCGTTTGGGAAAACACGCATGAGGTTATGCGGCAAACTAGGTAAGGGGCGCCAGTTGAATGGCTCTGGATTCGAGTCATTACAATGTGGTATCAGAGGAGTTTCTTTCCTTTTCTGTTCACTAACTGTTTAGTGACATTAGATAGGGATAGAACAGAATAGGGAAATACTAAATAGCTATTCCCGAGAGTTATAGAACCTGGGTAAAGGGAAGAATCTAGATTACCTCGAATGTTGCAATTTTCAAGTTTTGAAAATGTTACAGTTTACCTGATTTCACCATTGGGTGGTACACTTGTTTTGTGTTGTTGCTGTTTATATGATTGTGGTTCTATTTTGTTTCCACCTGATGATATGAGGGTATTCCATCTCATGCATATTATAGGCACTTATTAGAAAATCACATGTCATGCATTTTTTCAGGGCATCTAGGTTGCATTATAAATTGCATGTTGTAGTGATAGAATTTGTGATAGATGATGCTTGCTATTGTGATAGATACTGTGATAGAATACCGGCCATGATTGATAGGGTATCTTTTTTTAGATCTTCTTTATCATGGATTCCAAACATTGGTCTTAGAGCTGTTATGTGCCCTCGAGGATTGGAAGTTGGTGGGTCATGAGTTTGTTGTACTATTTATATGTTATATGTGTTGTTATAATGAAAAGAATTTATTCGTGGGGAGTATGGGCCCCCCAAAATCGGAATTTGGCACCTAAATGCTTTTTTCCTATGTTTTCTAGGCTCTAGTGCTGTGTTGAGGCTACTGTCCAGAAAAACCTAGACTACACGGTGTGAACATCATGAATACACGCCATGTAGTTTTTTAGCCATGTCACTGACTGTGGGGATAAGGACACATGGTTTTGAATGTTCTTGTAGTAACATGTCGTGTACTTGTTTAAACACCATGTAGTATGTTTTGGTTATCTGGACGTGTCACGAATAATATGGGTTGGGGTTTTCCTTCAAGTACACGTCGTGTACATCTGGAACATGTCATGTAGTTTTTTCTTAGGGGAACCATGTGACCTAGCTGTGTAGCTGAATACATGGGTTGGGAAAGACGCATCGAAACACGCCATGTACCCTATGGACATGCCGTGTAGTAGTGGTCTGTGTACCATTCTGTGTGAATAACGACACAGACAAGGGAAAATCATAAGGACAAGCCATGTAGTGGAAAAACACGATGTGTATTTTCCTACTGGGACATACTGTGTTCCTATCCATGTACGAGTTATTGGGAAGGTAGAAAATGGTTAGTACATGCTGTGTAGTATGAGAAAACTCTGTTTAACTAGGTGATTTACACAGCCATGTTTGTACAAGGTACATGCCCTGGGTATAATTTCCGTAACACACACCATGTAGTGGTACTAACAAGTTGTGTAGTCATGTCTTCTAGAATAATAATGTTTTCCCTCCTTTTCCATTTTACACTCTTATATTGAAACTATGTTCATCACTAAAGAAAGCGTAATTTTGGCTTTTCAGTGCTATAGCACCAAGACGTCCTCCCATTGCACATCAGAAACAAGGCAGGGACCGCACCCCTAATACGGAAGACCAGGGACTACCAGTAGTTCCACCTATCATTCCGGACATGGAACCCGTAGTGATTTTAGACATTGGTTCCTACACACAGTTCAGAGCGGGTTTCATGAGTTTCATGCATGCCTTCCAGGGAGCTCAGTATCCTGCACTGTTTATGGCATAGCTGAAGTGGGTTTTTTAGCAGTAGCATCCACCCACGTTCAAAGGGGAGGGAGGACCACAGGCTGCAGAATCATGGATAGAAGACAAGATATCCATCTTCGAGAACCTGAAGATGCTTCCGGAGAGGATAGTGAAGCTTCCAACTTATATGATGTGAGATTTTTCCAAGATATTGTGGGATGTGGTTTCGCAGGCAGGGCGCCAGCAGACTATGGATTGGGATGAGTCTAAGCGAATGTTTTACGACTACCTCTACATGGCGATGCTGATAGCTACCAAAGCCAGAGATTTCATGAACCTGCACTAGGTTACTCTCACAATTATGGAGTACTCCTATTGCTTCAAAAATTTATAGTGTTTCACTCTCATTCTGGGGAATGATGATCTGGTTTTAGCGTGGAAGTTTGAGGAAGGCCTTAGATCGGACATCAGATCGCAGGTGAACGTCTTCTAGTAGACATATATTACTCTAATAGTCAACCATGATCTTGTCACGGTGAGAAACCTGATGGATACTATAGATGTGGACCAGGGCGGTTCAGCTATTAGGGATGAATCATTTCAGGTAGATGGAAAGAAGGGCCACCGAGAGTCTACACAAGGTGACTCGAGAAAGTGAGGCATTCCCTCTGGTAGACGGGATCATTTTTATGACAAAAAGTGTGGTGCTATCAGTGTGTTAAAAATGGGAATAAGAAGCCTTAAGACCCAGTGATGTTCCGATCATGCATCAAGATGGGTCATCTAGAAAATTTCTGTAAGGTTCTTCTTCCTACATCTAGTGAATGAGGATCAGTTTCGACTCTACGTACATGACCAGAATTACCAGTTCCGCATCAGACTGGGGGATGGAGTTCTTCAGGTTGTTCAGGCTAGGGTAGAGGTCATGGATGCCATGGTTAGTCTCAGGGAGGGTCATCTTAGGGATATTAGGCTGCTACATATGGCCGCGGTGTAGGCCATACTTTTGCGGTAGAACATATTTATCAGGAGTAGGATCCTAAACATTCCACAGTTTGAGGTATGATTTTAGTTGCCTCAGTTTTATCCACTGAACTTTTCAACACATGATATTCTCATAGATTTATTTCTGTTCATTATGTGGAAATCCTTAGACTTACTATTTATGCTTCTGAGGATATGATGATTCTAGACACTACCTTAGGAATTAGAACTGCAGGAGTGCGTTAGTGCTTAGACTTCCCCCTTGAGTTTGGTGAGTTTTGGTTATTGTGGAGTCTCTATGTTATATAATTGGCATGCTATGATTTCATTATTGGGATGGACATGTTAGTTCTCTTTCCAGGACTTTGTCGATTGCTATCACCATAGGGTGAGTTTTACATCACTGGAGGGCAGATCTTTTAATCACAAGGGCGAATGGGATGTCCAGGTGAGCATAGCTGGACCAGAGAATCATGGGTTGGGAGGTTTTTAGCTTAGAGTGCTAGCTTATATCTAGATGACCATGGGACTTCTCAGATAGATTTTCCTATAGTGGTTAATCGCTTTCCCGATGACTTTCCTGAAGACTTTTCAGGTTTGCCTCCGGATCATGAGTGAGACATTTCTATCAAGCTTGTGCCCGGAGAGGCACCAGTGTCCATTCCTCCTTATAGGATGGCTACACCTGAATTTCGGGAGCTCAAGAAGCAGTTGTAGGAGTTGCAGGCAAGGGGTTTCATCCGATCCAGTATGTCTCCTTGGGGATTGCCTATCCTATTTTAGAAAAAGGTAGACGACACCCTTAGGCTTTGTGTAGATTATCATAATCTGAACCAGTTGACTGTTAGGAACCGATATCCATTTCCATGGACATATGTTGTCTTTGATCATCTTCAAGGAGCCAGAGTGTTCTCGAAGATCGACTTGAGATCCCGATATCATCAATTGTGTGTCAGACCATCTGATATACCTCTTAGAGCCTTCCGGATCAGGTATGGTCTGTATGAGTATTTAGTCATTCCATTTAGTCTCACAAATGCCCCAGAACATTTCATGGAACTGATGAAAAGAGTTTTCCATCCTTACTTGGATTCATTCATGGTGGTCTTCGTGGACGACATCTGGGTGTACTCTCACACTCAACATGGCCATGATACACATCTTGAGATCATTTTGAGTACACTAATGGAGTATCAGTTATATTCTATGCTCTCAATGTTCCTCTTTTGGATGAACAAGTTTCACTTCCTTGCTCATGTCATCTCAGATATAGGAGTATTAGTATACCCATAGAAGGTGAGAGCAGTAGTTACTTGGGAGCATCCGAAGAATGTCTTCAAGGTATGATGATTCTTAGGGGTGGATGGTTACTACATGCGGTTTATACAGGATTAATCAAGATTAGCAACACCACTGACGATCTTGAATAAGAATGGGGTGAAGTATATTTGGTCAGAATCCTACGATTCAGACCGTCAGGAGTTGAAGGGCAGATTGACTTCCACACCAATTCTAGTTTTTCTGGATCCGGGCAAGAGTTATACAATATTCATTGATGCATCTGGCATCAAGCATGGATTAGTGCATATGCAGGAGGATTGTGTGGTTGAATACGGATCTCAGCAGTTGTGGGAACATGAGAGGATCAATCCTACGCACGGCCTGGAGTTGGCTGTAGTTGTTCATTCTTTGTGTTTTTGGAGACATTATCTACTTGGAATGAATATTGTGGTATATACTAACCACTATATCCTCGTGTATATCTTCATGTGGCGTGACTTGAATCTGAGACAGCAGAGGTGGGTTGAGTACCTGCTGTCTTTCGATTTGGAGCATGCTTATACGCCTGGGAAAGGCAACGCAGTGGCAGAGGCACTGAGCAGGAGGACACAGATACATGCAATTCAGGAGGCCAGCAGCGAGTGGCAGCTTATGGCTCTATTCTATGAAATGCATTTGGAGGTTCATGACAGGCAGGGTTAGACTTTTCATTCTTCTGTGGTTGTTACATCTACCATTCATAATAGAGTTTGAATGAGGCATATATTAGACTCTAAAGGCCTAGTCTTACAGAAAACCGTGTTAGGAGATGACACTCTTTTCAAATGGACCTTCGGTGAGGGTGATATCTTTCGTTTCCAGGGATGTGTATGGGTGCCATTAGATATACCCGAGGAGCTGATGCGAGACTTTCATTCCTCAGTTTGGGTAGTTCATCCTGGCATCCCCAAGATGTATCATGATCTACACCGCCATTATTGGTGGCCAGGTATGAAGAGATATTTCTCTAGTTTTGTCTTGAGGTGTTCCACCTATCAGCAGGTGAAGGCGGATCACCAGTGACCAGCAGGTCTTTTACAGTAGAAACACATTAATGAGTTTAAGTGTAATGATGTCGTGATGGACTTCGTGATAGGGTTACCGAGATTTCCTTGAGGTAATGATGCGATATGGGTTGTCTATGATAATCTCACGAAGGTCACTCACTTCTTTCCGATTAAGAAGACCTTCAGTGTTGATGAGGTTGTATGGTTATACATCTGTGATATTGTATGCTTGCATGGGTTTCTGAGTACTATCATTTCAGATAGGGATGCACGCTTTAATAACAGTCAATAACAGAAGTAGTAAACCACATACCATAACTGAAACTAAACAGTGGAGGAAATGTATAATATAATAATGATGAAAATGATGTAGTAGGTACAAGAATATAAGGAAATTATCAAACACAACAATGCGCTGAAATACAACTGAGAAAAATGTATTAAAATTAAACAGCAACTCCAACAGAATCACAAGCCTATGCTCGGTCCTATGTTCTCCAGCTCCAACCAATAATCATGTACCTGATGTATAAGGTCCACAATCCCTATCCACACCTGCAACCATATAACCTATTTGGACTGAAAAGAAGGACCCAAACAGGGTGTGAGACTAATCCCAGTAGGAAATCGCCACAAAATATTTTCCCTACTGTCAGTGAGCAATTGGAAAAAGTAATGGAAATAAATGAACCATAGAAATAGGAGTACACAAAAATAAACATTCTTATAAATATCCAGTTACATTTATTTATTATTTCAATTCAGTCATTTAATTATCACCCAAGTAATCTAGAAATAACACTATATTTCAAAAGAATAGCAAGTAACACAATAGGTATCTCATCAGACTACCTAAACTACAAGCAGTACAAACCACAAGCTTGTTATTTGGATTGGTGGACATGTCACAACCAACCAATCAATATTCACACTAACTCTATGGGCGTCTCATACTGGAACACCCCTATAGTCATGTAATCATACAAAGGAATAGACACTCTGGGAAGCACTCACTATCAATTCCCCTGTACAGGACGAGACGTGGGAGAGGGAGGCCGATATACGATCACAGTGGCAAGAGTTGTTCACTGTTTCCTCTTCGCCACCTTCTTAGGGAAATTTGGGGATGAATATCTTTAAGGGGGGAAGTTTTTATGATCTCAGATCTTCATTTTAGGTATTCTTTTCCTTTTCTGGTCTTTTATTGGGGAAAAGAAGAAAAGTTGATAATTTTCGAAGTTCACGTTGTGCACTTTATAAGTACACGCCGTGTATTTGATCCCGCACGAGGCCATATACTGGCCGGGTCTAGGCCACACACATGGTGTTTATGGATGATGTGGAGGCCGCTGAATGCGATGTATGGAAAAGGCATGTACACATCATGTACTCAAGAAGTACACACCCTGTACTTTTCTTTTTATTTCATTAAACAAACCGGGGTCGAGTCTAATACATATTTCCATCTTCTTCTTCGCCAAATTATGTCCATAGCATCCGAGGAAGCCGAATTTTCTCTGAGCCACTGATCCGTTACTATTTATCTGAATTGAACGTCATCAGTTGAAATAGAATCACAGCGGTGAGTTATTGGTTCTTCTTTGGCCACATTTCCCGATTCTTTCTCTTATTAGAGTTATCTAAGATTGAAAGTTTTAGACTTTTTTGTAGATCTTTTATATTCTAGACCTATTCACAAGCCAAGATTCAAGTATATAAATCACCTAGGATCTATATTGAATGTCTTTGTGTTTTTGTGCGAAAAGAATCAGATTCCCCTGTATCTGGTATCTCGGGTAAGGGTTTTGAACTTGTTTTATTATCTTCCTTAGATTTCATCTATTCATGAGGTTACTAGATGATTAATGTTTTCTTGTTAGTATGTTTGAGGATCCTCCCATGGGTGTTACCCTTGTTTTGGATATTTACCTTCGTTTGGCTTAGGTTTCTTGTGAAGCATTCCTTGTTGCATTGTTTACCTACCATGAGATAATTGATTACATTTATTTCTTGCTGTTAATATTATTTTGAGGCATTTTATCATTTAGCTAAGTAGTTGTTGAACGTACTTAGGGATGATGATAGTCGATTAAGCACGACTAGACTGTTCAGGGCAGTGTGAACCTGGTGCGGTAGACTAAAGAGAGAATTGATGATTAAGGTCTTCCCTAGAGAGTCTGTTATTAATTAGTATCATTTTCAGGACCTATAAGAATTGGAATTTTTGCTTCCTCAGAGTTTCCTTAGTTATGTATCAACACTATAAGGGGAATTAGATGTAAATTATTCATCATAGAGTCTATAACTATCATTGCAAGACCACCTGGGAATTAACGGCGAGTGCTTCTGAGAGTGTCTATTCAATTTTATGATTACTTGACTATAGGTGTCTTCAAGTATAAGCTACCCAGACAGTTAGTGTGAATATTTTTTGGTTATTTTTGACGAGTCCACCAAGACAAAGAACAACCATGTGTTTTGTACTGCATGTATTATAGGTTGTCTACTGAGAAAGCTGTTGTTTTAATTTCTATGCTTTGGGAATATAGAGTTGTTTCTAGAATCCTAGGGTGGTAATTAAATTACTCAATTGAATTATTAAATAAAAATAAATTTATATTAGTAGGATTGTTTACTATAGTGTACTCTTTATTATCTACTAAATTTATTTCTTTTACTTTTTCCAATTTCTCACTAACAGTAGGGCACATATATTGTTGTGATTGACAACAGGGATTAGTCACACACCATGTTTGTGTTCTGCTTTTCAGCCCAAGGAGGTTATATAGTTTCATGTTTGGATCGGGATTGTGGCCCTTTTACATAAGGTACATGATTTCTGGTTGGAGCTGGAGAGAATTGGACCAGTCCTAGGCTCGGGATGTTTCTAGAGTTGTTGTTTACTTTTAGTACTTTTTTCTCAGTAGTATTTCAACACATTGCTGTGTTTTCTTCTTTCCATAGATTCTTTTACCTGTTGCATCATTTTCATCACTATTATACTATACATTGCTTCTGCTGTTTAGTTTCAGTTATGGTATGAGGTTTACTTCTTCTGCTATTGACTGTTATTTCCTTTTCATTGTATACCTTACCAAATGGGGGCATATTTTACCCCAATGATTCACTAAGGCCCTCGATGCTAGTCACCAGCCTCTTTCATTTTGGGAAATGCACTTGAGGTTATGTGGCGAACTGGTTATGGGGCATTAGTTGAGTGGCTCCGGATTTGGGTCGTTACAAAGTTGTATCAGAGGTTTTTCTTTCCTTTTCTATTTACTTACTTTTTAATGACATTAACTAGGATATGACAGAATAAGTAAATGGTAAATAGCTATGCCTGAGAGTTCTATAAAACATCTACATGGAAAAATCCATATTATCTCCAAAGTATCAATTTTTGAGTTTTTCAAATATTACAGTTTAATATATTTCACCATTGGGTGGTGAAAATGTATTGTGTTGTTACTGTTTAAATTTTTGTGGTTCAATTTTGGTGCAACCCAATGAGATGAGGGTATCCCATCACATTCATCTTATTGGCACTTGTTAGAAAATCACATGTCATGCATTTTTCCATGCCATATAGGTTGCATTAGAAATTGCATGCTGTTGTGATAGAATTTGTGATAGATGATGCACGATGTTGTGATAACTATTTTGATAGAATATCGGCCATGAGTGATTGGGTTTCTTTTGTTTAGAGCTTCTTTAGCATGGATTCCAAACTCTGATCACAGAGTTTTATGGACCCTCGAGGATCAGAGTTTGGTGGGTCACATTTTTGTTATACTGTTTACTTGTTAGATGCATTGTTATGATTCCATTCATTGATTCACGGGGAGTATGGTCCCTCACAGATCATAATTTGGCACTGAAATTCTTGTTTTCTGTGTCTTCTATGCTTTGGTGCAGTTCTGAGGCCATTTTCCAGAATAACCCAGAATACACGGCATGCACATCATGAATACAAGCCATGTCGTTTATTAACTATTTCACAAACTATGTGGAAAGGGACACAGGGTTGTGAATGTTCTGTAGAAACACGTTGTGTACTTGTTTACACGTCATGTAGTATGTTTCGGGTATCCGGCCTTGTCACGAACAAAACGGGCTGGTGGATTCCCTCAAGTACTTGTCATGTCCATCTGGAACACGCCATGTAGTTTTTACTTATGGGAGCCATGTGACATAGTCGTGTATCTGAATATATGGGTTGGGAAAGACGTAGGGAAACACACCATGTACCCTGTTGACATGCAGGGTAGTAGTTGTATGACTACCAGTCATTGTGACTAACGATGGAGATAGGGGAAAAATCATAAGGACATGCCGTGTTGTGGACAAACACACTGTGTAGTTTCCTGTTCAGAAAGATTGTGTTCCTAGCCGTGTACGAGTGATTGGGCAGGGAAAAAAATGCTTAGTACATGCCGTGTAGTTTGAGAACACGCTGTGTAGCCGGGTGATTTACACAACCCTGTATGGCCAAGGTACACGCCCAGGGACAAATTTCCGGAACACACACCATGTAGTGGTACTAACATGCTGTGTAGTTATGTATTCCAGAATATTAATGTTTTTCCCTCATATTCCATTTTACTCTTTTATGTTGCAACTATGTTCGTCGTTAATGACGGTGTGCTTTTGACTTTTTAGAGATATGGCACCAAGATGCCCTCCCGTTGCACATCAGGAACTAGGCAGTGATTGCACACCTAATATTGCAGACCAGAGACTACCATTAGTTTCAACTATCATTCTGGATATGGAACCTGCAATGATTCCAGACACTAGTGCTGATGCATTTTCAGAGAGGGTTTCATGAGGTTCATGCAAACCTTCTAGGGAGCTCAGCATCATGTCCCGTCTATGGCAGATCTGATGTGGGTTTTTCCGCAGCATCATCCTCCCCCATTCACTAGGGAGGGAGGACGACAAGATGTGGAATCATGGATAGAAGACATGATATCCATCTTCGAGCACCAGGAGACGCCTTTGGAGAGGAGAGTGAAGCTCATGACTTATATGCTGTGAGATTCCACCCAGAGATGGGGTATGTTGTTTCTCATGTAGGGCGCCATCAGAATATGGCTTGGGACGAGTTCTAGAAAACATTTTACGACTAATTTTACCAAATGACGCTAAGGGATGATAGATCCAGAGTGTTTATGAACATACATTAGGGTAATCTAATAGTTATGGAGTATTTTTATCGCTTCACAGAGTTACGGAGTTTCACTCCCGTTATGGGGAATGGCGATGTATTTTTAGCGAGAATGTTTGAGAAAGGAATTAGACCGGACATCATATCGTAGATGGATGTCTTCCAGTTGACTTTTATTAATCTGATAGTCATACATGAGCTTATCATAGAGATAAAAATGAGGGAGACTTGAGATGTGGACCAGGGCAGTTAATCTTCTAGGGCTGAATCATTTCAGGAAGACGAAATGAAGCGCCACCGAGAGTCTAGACGAGGTGACTCGAGGAATCGAGGCGTTCCATTTAGTATAAGGGATCTTCGTTCTGGAAAACAAGTTTTATGCTATCATTGTGGTTAAAATGGGCATAATAAGCCTCAGTGTCCTAAAGACCCAGTGGAGTGCTGATCATGCGGCATGATTGGTCATATGCAGCGTTTCAATGTGGTTCTTCTTCCGGTGACTAGTGAAGGAGTATCAGTTTCAACTCCACAGATAGGATATGGATTAAAAGTTCCACATCAGACTGGGGGCTGGAGTTTTTTAGGACGTAAATTCTAGGGTAGAGCCCGTGGACACAATGGAAATGATTAGGGAGAGTCAGCTCAGGGATCTCATGTTTCCACACAGGGCTGCAGTGCATGCCATACTTTTGCGGTAGAACAGATTTATCAGGAGCAGGATCCTAGACCTTCCATAGTTCGAGGTATGATTTTAGTAGCCTTATATTCATCCTATGAAATTTTTTATACAGGATATTCTCATAGCATTATTTCTATGCATGTTGTGGAAATCCATAGACTTATTATTTATACATTTGAGGATATGATGATAATAGACACTCCCTTTTGAAGTAGAACTGCTTGCATGCGTCAGTGATTAGACTACCCCCTTGAGGTTGGTGGGTGTCATTTTTTGTGGAGTCTCTATGTTTTGGAAATGGTAGGTTGTGACTTCATTCTTGAGATGGACGGGTTAGTTACCTTCCTGGCTTTTGTCGATTGCTATCGCTGTATGGTGAGTTTTACATCACCAGAGGGCAGATCTTTTCTTCACAAGGGCGAATGGGATGTCCAGGTGAGTAGAGCTGGTCCAGTGCATCATGGTTTGGGTGGTGTTACAGCTCAAATTTCTAGCTTATATCTGGATTACCATGGGACTTCTCAAATCAATATTCCTCTTGTGGTTAATCTATTTCCAGATGTCTCTTGAGAAGAATTTCCAGTTTTGCCTCTGGATGGAGAGGTAGAATTTTCTATCGATCTTGTGATAGGAGTGGCACTGTTGTCCATTACTCCACATAGTATGGCTACACCTGAGTTGCGAGTTCTCAAGAAGAAGTTGAAGGAGTTGCAGGCAAGGGGTTTCATCTGAACCAGTAATTCTCCTTGGCGTTCTCCTGTCCTATTTGCAAAGAAGGTCGACGACACCCTTAAGCTTTGGGTGGATTATCAGATGCTTTAATAGTTGATGGTCAAGAACCAATATCCATTTCCACGTATATATAATCTCTTTGATCAACATAGATGAGCTACAATGTTATTGATGATCGACATGAGATCCATATATCATCAATTGTGTGTCATACTTTCTGATATACCTCGTACAACCTTCTAGTGCAGGTATGGTCTATATGAGTATTTGGTTATGTCGTTCGGTCTCACAAACGTGCTGGAAATTTTCATGGAACTGATGAACAGAGTTATCCATCCTTACATGGATTCATTCATGGTGGTTTTTGGGGACAACATCTTGGTGTACTCTCACACTTGACACGACCATACTAACCATCTCGAGATCGTTTTGAGTACACTAAGGGAGAATTAGTTATATGCAATGCTCTCAAAGTGCCCCTTTTTTTGGACGAGATTCACTTCATGGATCATGTCATTTCAGAGGCAGGAGTATCAGTAGACCATGAGAAGGTGGGAGTAGTAGTTACTTGGGAGAAGCTGAAGAATGTATTTGAGGAACGAAGTTTCTTACGGTTGGCTGGTAACTACAAGAGTTTTATACAGAACATATCAGACACAGCAGCACCACTGATGAGCATGAATTAGAATTTAATGAAATAAGATTGGTCAGAGGCCTTCGATTCAGCCTTTCAGGAGCTGAAGGTAAGATAGACTTGAGCACAGATTCTAGTTTTTCCAGAGCCAGACAAGATTTATAAAGCTTTATGTGATGCATCTGGCATCAGGATTGGTGTAGTGCATATGCAGGAGGATCATGTGGTTTCATACGGATCTCGGTAGTTAAGGCCACATGAGAGGGACTATCCTATGCACAACCTGGAGTTTTCTACAGTTGTTCATGCTTTTTGTTGTTGGAGACATTATCTTCTAGGAGAAAATTTCATGGTATATACGGACCACAATGTTCTGAATTATATATTCATGTCACGTGACATGAATCTGAGAAAACGGAGGTGGGTTGAGTACCTGCAGTATTTTGATACTGGGATTTCTTATATGCCTGGGAAAGGAAATATTGTGGCAGAGGAACTGAGCAGGAGGACATAGATATAGGCAGATCAGGAGGCCAGCAGCAAGTGGCAGCTTATGTCTCTGTTCTCTGAAATGCATTTGGAGGTGTACGACAGACAGTGTCAGACTTTTCATTGTTCTGTAGCTATTACCTCAACCCTTATTGACCGTTTTCGAATGAGGCAGCTCTCAGACTCCAAAGGCCTAATCCTACGGGAAAGCGTGTCAGGAGATGACCCTCCTCTGTCATGGACCATAGTAGAGGGTGAGATATAGTGTTTCCAAGGACACATATGGGTGCCAGCAGATATTGGAAAGGATCTGATGCAAGACTTTCATTCCTTAGTTTGTGCTGTTCATCCTGGCGTCACCAAGATGAATCGTGATCTACAATGCCAGTATTGGTGGCTAGGTATGAAGAGAGATTTTTATAGTTTTATCATGAGGTCTTCCACCTGTCAGCAGGTGAAGGTAGAGCACCAGTGACCAGCAGGGCTTTTACAGAAGCTACTCATTCTTGAGTGGAAGTGGAATGATGTCGTGATGGAATTCGTGATAGGGGTCCCGTGATCTCCTCATGGGAATAATGCAGTATGGGTTTTCATTGACATGCTCATGAAGGTTGCTCAAATCTTGTTGATTAAGGAGACCATCTATATTGATGTTCTTAGACAGTTATACATCCTTGAGATTGTATGCTTTCATTGGGTCCCGAGTACTATAATTTCATATCGGGACTCCCGCATTACGTCGCATTCTTGGGAAGGGATATATAGGGCTTTGGGTACATAGGTACTTCTGAGTACATCTTACCATCCTCAGATAGATGGACAGTCACAGCACATGATACAGGTGCTGGAGGACATGCTACGAGCATTTGTCCTTGATTTTGAAGGTTCTGAGGAGAAACATATACCTCTTGTGGTGTTTTCCGACAATAATTGTTTTCAAGAAACTATTCAGATGGCACTTTATGAGGCTTTTTATGGTAGGGTGTGTCGATCTCCCTTGTGTTGGATGGAGGTAGGACAGGAAACTATGATGGGTCCTCGTCTTGTTCCAGAGACCATAGAATATGTGGAGTTGATTCAGAAAAGGATGGCTACTACGCAGACTCGGTATAAATCTTATGCTGATCCACTAAGACAACCATTGGAGTTCAAGGTCAGAGATCAGGTCTTTCTATGTGTTACCTCAAGGATGGGGAACATGAGGATTAGATGTCAGGGGAATCTTTCACCATGATAAATCAGGCCTTTTGAGGTTCTGGATAGAGTCGGTCTGGTTGCTTATATGTTGATGTTACTTCAAAGGTATCATGCTATACACGAAATCTTCCATGTTTCTTAGCTTCGACATTATTTCTCAGACCTCTATCATGTCTTTCAACTAGATTAGGTTGAGCTGGAGCAGGATGCATTATTCGAGGAGCATCCTATCAGGATTTTTGATCGTAGTGCTATGGTTCTCTGTGGCCGATATGTTCCATTGGTAAGGTTGCTATGGAAGCACAGCCGTGTGTAGGACTTGACTTGGGAGAGGGAGGACGATATGCGATCACAGTGGCCAGAGTTGTTCGAGGTTTCCTCTTCGCCACCTTGTTAGGGAAATTCAAGAAAGAAGTTCTTTATGGGGGGAAGTTTGTAAGAACCCGGATCTTCATTTCAGGTATGTTTTTCCTTTTTTGGTTCTTTTTTTTGGAAATGAGCAAAATTATAAAATTTTCTCAGTAGAGGTAATGTACATTATAAGTACAAGACCTGTACATTGATCTATCATGAGGCCATGTGTTCGCCATGTCCGTTCCACACACACATTGTGTAAGGATGATGTGGAGGCCACTTAATGTGGTGCTTGGAAAAGGCAAGTACACAACGTGTACTCTATGAGGTTGTACGCTTGCATGGGGTTCCGAGTACTATCATTTTAGATAGGGACGTCCACTTTTCATCTCATTTATATCAAGGGATATAGAGGACTTTGGGTACACAGGTAATAATAAGTTCAAATTACCATCCTCAAATAGATGGCCAATCATAGCACATGATACAGCTCCATGAGGACATACTACGAGCATGCATCCTTGAATTTGGAGGTTTTTGGTAGAAACATATACCCTTGGTGGAGTTTTCCTACAGTAATAGTTTTCATGCAACTATTCAGATGGTAACTTACGAGGATTTGTACGATAGGACATGTTAATCACCCTTGGGTTGGATAGAGGCAAGAGAGGTAGCTATGATGGGACCTTTTCTTGTTCAGGAGACCACAAAATAGGTGGTGTTGATTCCAAAAAGGATGGCTACTGTACAGTCTCGGTAGAAATTTTATGATGATCAGCGGAGACGACATTTAGAGTTCAAGGTTGGAGATCAGGTCTTTCTATGTATTGCCAAGAGGATGGGAAACAAGAGGATCAGGATTCAGGGTAAGATTTCACCATTATAGGTCGGGCCTTTTGAGTATCAGTAGAGAGTCAGGCTGGTTTCTTATACTTTTCAGTTACCTCTAAGGTATCAGTCTATGCACGAAGTCTTTCATGTTTCTTAGCTTTAACGTTATTTCTCAGACCCGTCTCTTGTCTTTCATCCCGAGGAGGTTGAGCTGGAGTAGGATGCACAGTTCGAGGAGCATCCTATCAGGATTGTTGATTGTAGTGCAAAGGTACTCTGTGGCCGATCTGTTCCTCTAGTACGGGTTATATGGCAGCACAGCCGCGTGCAAGATAGTACTTGGGAGAGAGAGGCTGATATGTGATAAAAGTGGCTAGAGTTGTTTGAGGATTCCTCATTGCTACATTGTTTGGGAAATTCAGGGATGAATTTCATTAAGGGGGGATTTTTTAAAAACCCAGATCATCATTTCATGTATGTTTTTATTTTTCTGGTCTTTTTTAGGAAAAGGGGAAAATTTGAAAATCTTATTAAGTACACGCCACATATAATATATGTACACGACATGTACTTTGATCCCGCACGAGGCCGTATATAGGCAGTGTCTGAGCCACACACACTGTGTGTAGGTATGATGTGGAGGCCGCTTAATGAATTGTACGTAAAAGTCAAGTACAAGCTATGTACGTAAGAAGTACACACCGTGTACTTCTCTTTTTATCTCATTAAACGGACTGGGGTAGCGTCTAATCACTATTTTTGTCTTCTTCATCGCCTAGTTACGTCCAGAGCATCAGAGGAGGCCGAAACTTCTCCGAGTTGAAGATCTGTCACCTGTTATCTGAATCAAACACCGTCAGTTGTAATAGAATCGCATCAGTGACTTCTTAGTTCTTCTTTCACCACATTTCCTGATTCTTTATCTTATGATAGTTATCTAAGGTTGAACGTTTTTGGAATTTTTGAATATCTTCCCCATTGTAGACTGATTCAAAGGTCGTGGTTCATGTATATCGATCTCCTAGGACTGAGGTAGGTGTTTTGTTTCCGTACATTGAATGTATTTTAGTTTTTGTGCAAAAAGGGCCTGATTCACATGTATCGGGTATCTCGGGTTAGGGTTTTGATCCTATTTTTTTATCTTACTTAGATTTCATGTATTCTTGAGGTTATTAGATGATTAATTTTTTCTTGTTAGCATGTTTGAGGATCACCCCATGGGTGTTTCTATTGTTTTGGCTATTTACCGCTGTTTGGCTTTGGTTTCCTATGAAGCATATCTTGTTTCATTGTTTTCTTGAAATTAGATAATTGATTTCACGTATTGCCTACTGTTTATATGTTTTGATGCATTGTATCTTTTAGAAAAGTATTTGATGAATGTTCTTAGGGCTACTAATAGTCGATTACACATGACTAGAGTGCTCAGGTCTCTGTGAACCTAGTGCGGTAGACTAAAGAGGGAATTGAAGATTAAGGGATTCCCTAAAGAGTCTGTTATAAATTAGTTACATTCGCATGACCTATATGAATTGGACATTGTTCTTCCTCAATGTTTCCTTAGTTATGTATCGTGACTATAGGTGGAATTATATTTACGTGCTTCTTCAGAGAGTCTATACCTATCATTGCAAGACCATAGGTGAATTGATGGTTAGTGCTTCCCAGAGTGTTAGGGCCTTTGTATGATTACATGACTATAGGGGTCTGCCATTATGATCCACCCAGAGAGTCAGTGTGACTATTTTTTGGTTGGTTGTGACCAGTCCACCATGCCAAAGAACAAGCTTGTGTTTTGTAATAATTATAGATTAGGTATTTTGCTGAGATGCATGTTTTGTTACTTGTTATGCTTTGGGAATATAGAGCTGTTGCTACATTCTTTGGGTGATAATTAACTGGCTGAATTTAATTAATAAATAAATGTAAATGGATATTGGTAGGATTGTTTACTTTAGTGTACACCTATTTCCCTAATGCATTTATTTCCTTTACTTTTGTCAATTTCTCACTGACAGTAGGGCATAGATCTTGTGGTGATTGCCTACTGAGATTAGTCTCACACGCTGTTTGGGTGCTGCTTTTTGGCCCAATGAGGATATATGGTCGCATGTGTTGATGGGGATTGTAGACCTTCTACTTCAGGTACATGATTGCGGGTTGGAGCTGGAGAGCATAGGACTAAGCCTAGGCTTGTGATGCTATCGGAGTTTTTGTTTACTTTTAGTACTTTGTTCTCAGTTTTATTTCATCACATTGTTGTGTTTTATTCATTCCATAGATTCTTGTACCTGCTACATCATTTTCATCATTATTATATAATAAATTACTTCCTATGTTTCGTTTCAGTTATTGTGTGAGTTTTACTACTTCCGTTATTGACTGTTATTTCCTTTTCTTTGTATACCTTACCAAATGTGGCCATTGTTTCCCCAATGACTCACCAAGGCCCTCGCAGCCAGCTGGAAGCCTCTGGGGTTTGGGGAAACGTGCTTGAGGACATGTGGGGAACTAGTTATGGGGCACTAATTCAGTGGCTCCAGATTCAGGTCGTTACATAAATAATTCCATAATCGATGTAAAATAATTTTTATTGAACAACATAAATTAATTCATGAGGAAACTATCCTATCCTCATAAAATATATATTATTTTCCCAACATTCCACACAATATTAAAAGAGAATAATTTCACTAAAAATAACCTTGAAAATATTTAATGGAAGCATCATAAAAATAAATTTTTTTATAATCATAAAAACCCAATATTTCGAATAAGATAAATTAGAACATTCTTCTTATTCTATCTTCAGATATGCCAAAAATTACCTCATATCAAAAAAAGAAAAAATATTCCTTTCCTATGATTTAATAAAAATTACCAATGGGTAAAATTAACAATATAAATTTTCATGAAAATATAAATAATATTAAATATATTATAATCACTAATATGGATGATAAATATACCCTAATAAACACATACATAAAAACAATCTCAAATAATAATAACATAGTGAAATTATCCCTTACCATAGGTCTCATATCCTTGATATGTATCTGGACCTCCTGAACAATTATTTAAATAATTTCATTGAATTATTATATAATATTAATTTTTATGATATCATATCTGATCATATTATCATATGTTTGTCAGTAACATTTCATTATTATTCTTTAGTCAGATATTTACTATTTTATGTTCTTATTCATGTTTGGTGGAATAATATTTAGTTCTATTTATTAGATTATAGTTATATCGTTAATAAAAATATTAACATAATATATAACATATTTTTTCATTATGTAAATTTATATAATCATGCTTTAATTATGTTCATTTATAATGAATTTCATCACATTGTGGAGATGGTAGGTCGAACATACACACGATTGATGATATCATTCAAATATTTCTAAAATCGTATCGAATTTAATTTTGTATAATATTTCTTATTTAAAATAATTTTATAATAATAATTTATAGATATTATTTACATCATTATATCCATCAGTGTAAGGTGGTGGTGAAAATAATATTAAACCATGGCGTGGAGATGATTAGCCATATGTACACACACATGGGGATGCCATTTCTCATTGGATGGATAGAAGGTGGAATATTGTTTTTTAAAAAATATAATAAAATTTATTTATATGAGAGTTAATATATTTATTACATTATAATGAAACAACTCATGATGAGGAAGTAGAAGATGAATGATGTTTTAATGAATCGATTGAGGATATTACCACATCTTCGACGTGATTCTTCAAAATCCCCATTTATAGCACTATAGTTAGACTTAGAAGAAGACCATAACCTATATATAGAGACTAGTGAAGTAGATAAGGGATGATTTAAGTATATTTCCATGATTAAAGGCACTATGTTATGTGAAGACGAGATGTAGGAGGTTCCCTTTTATAATTTAGGTGAGGGGCACTTTTGGGATCTCCAAAAATATTAATTTATAAAAAAATAAAATCCCTTAAAAACATAAAAAATGTTCCCAAATAACTTATGAGATTAGATAAGGTTTCAATAACATAATCCAATATTTTTATAACAATTATTTCTATCAATTTAAACATGATCAATTTAAAAACTCTTATTTATCTGATATAATTTTTAAGAGGGTAACAAATATTTCAATTTTAAAAGGGTTTAATATTTACCTATTTAATGTCAATTAAATAACCTAGAAATTTTTTTACTATATAATAATTATTCTATATTTTTTAAAATGTTTCATTATTTTCAAATATTTTTAAAAAATAAAATTTTGATAAACAATTACTAGTGGAAATTTCAAAAATATTCAATTAATTGATTTTTTATAAATATTAATATAGAAATATAACATCGAGACAACTATTTTCACATATTCATATGAGGTCCAGGTAATATAAAATTTTTATTGGACATATTAATTATCCCATATTTTATTTTTTTTATTTTTTTAATAACATTTACATTCAATCTTCATTAATAAAATAATTATTAAATAAATATTGGTTAATTATTGAATATTCGAATTTATTAAATATAAATTGAAAATAAAATTTAATGATGAAGATAAATCTATTATCATTCACTATAATACTTTTAATCAAATTTATCTTCTGTGAAATCAACCCTTTAAAATTTTATCCTTATTAAATTACGAATGTGACAACATTAACATCGCATTAAAGAAAATAATATAACTCTCTTAATCCCTTATCTAAGGCTTCAAATGGACAATAACAAGACAATTATATGATTATTGTCTTGATAAAATGGACCAATAAATTTTTTTCATGTGTTTGGGTTTTTAATTGGTATTAATATTTTAATAAAAACTATAATATTGATTATTCACCAATTAAATAATTTGTTTGCATAATTAGGGTAGAAACTATTAAGGTATTATTTTATATCATAAAAATTACAAATAAATTTCCATGATAGAGGAAAATATTATATCATTAAAATGAGTATTTATAATCAAAATTCTCTTTATTATAACCTTATATTAATAAATATTTAGTTATGAAAATTTGATTGATACATATTTTACTTTTCTCTAATTAAAATAAATTAAATATCCCTCTCTCAACCATGTGGTTTTAAAAGGACACCATTTCATCCCAAGAATTATTTAGGTCGAAATAATCTCCTAAAATGATATTAAAACAATTGTTAGGGTAATTTTATTGTAGTTCTCTTACTTAAATTAACATTTTACCCTTTTACCGTATTAATAAAAATTACTAATGTTACCATTCATAATTCCTCAAAATTATATCGAATTTGTTTCATAATTTGGACCTTCTGATTCCAAATATGGAGTCCATTTTTCAAAATTCAATACACAAAAGTCTCAGTATGAAATTTAAAATCAATCCCATTATCAGAATTAAATAACATGTTTTTAAAATCTATAACATTGCAAATGATTAAAATGTGTGTACATCAGAGTTCAATGTAAAATTAATTATAGTGACATAAATTATATTTACTGATAAAAATATATTCTATTAATACTTTAAAATAAATTAATATTATAATTTAACCATATAAACTATTTTTTGAAGAAAACATTTCACATAAAATTTAGCGTATTTTCAATATTCATCAAAACATGAATATTATCAAAACAAATATCATAAAATAACCTAAATTTAATCTTTATAATTCTCATCAAAATAAAATGGGTATGTTTTCAAATAAAAATTAGTAATGTTTCAAAATATTTATTTAAATGGGGTTAACCATTAAAAGTTAAAAAAATTCATTTTGTAAAATATAGGTTTTTATACATAAAATATAGTTTAATCATACCCTATGAAAAAAACTATTTATTGGATAAATATAAGAAAAAATTAGTATTTATACAATATATATATATATATATATATCATTAAATTCTTTTACAAATATTAATTCACACATGTTATTCATAGAAAAATATAAATATATAATTACTGTATATTTTTTCATAAATAATTTGTAGCGAGTGGATTCACCATACATATTCATAAGTTTGTTATATTTATTCCTACTATCCTAACGGTTAGGTTTAAATGGTAATTTTTTACTAATGGTGTCTCTTGGTTCATCTAAACTCATGATTTTATGGAATAAAATATATACATTAATTGAAATTATTTAAAGAAAATATTTCATAAACAGTCATAGGTATTGCAATATTTAACTTAAAGGTGACCATATCCCCCCAAATTATTAATCATTGTACAAAAAATACCCATTATATATCATGAAATCACTAATCTTAATATATAATTATAATTTATTTTACAATAAAAATCAAAAAATAGATTCTTACTAAAATATGGAAAATCAATGTATAGAAAATAAGATATATATATATATAAATAAAATTTAATAATGTTGAATAATTAAACAATAATAATTTTGAGGTCTCAGTAATTACATTGTGTGAGAGTAATCATTAATGTAACTCTCTAATCACCAGCTTATGGAGATCCCAATAGAAGAAAATATCATATTACCCATCCCTATTACCTTTAAAGACACAGAGATGCCCATATGAAACACCTGTAAGAAATAAAATCACCATAAGATTATTATCACATCCAATATCTAGTGGTACAACCAGTACTAAGGCATATGAATTATAAATGTAATTAATATTCCATAAGAAAATGAAAACATAAGAGTTATCTAGATAAATACATCATTAATGATTCCATCAAATGATTTTTAAATTTTTAAACATGCCAAGCGTGATTACCACAATATATAGTCACCACCAATTAATAATAATTATCCACTCTGAGAACGTATTCTCCATCCAAATGAAAAATTTTGCAGAAAAAATTATAGTTTTTCACCAAAATAATTGATGATAAATACCATAGGATCATCCTGATAGACATATTAACTATTAATCTTCAATACCAATATGAGTTTCAAATAAAATTAATTAAATAACATTCAATAGTTTCAAAACCATAATAAAAACATAAAATGAGATCCATCATTTCAAAAATCAATCTTTTGAAAATATTTTAATATAACATCGCCAATTTCATTTTAAAATAATATATATTACTAAATTATTATTACAAATACAAATTCATTACCATTTATACATTTTTATGTTCCATTATAAACATGTTTCACCTAAATACCCTATTCATGTAAATATACTCTTGACAATTCATCTAAAATAAGAAAGATACCTAATCATAAAAAATGGAAATTGAAGATACCCATATTTAAATTTCATATGGATTTACAACTGTGTACAATTTTGTTGCATGGATTGGTGGACCGTGTATTCAATAAGAATGTAAAACTAATATATCCATATAACAAAATAAAAAAACACATTGTGGACTTCTAGATAATTTCTGATCTTCTTGTGCTTTAGGTTATTCACCCATTACCACCCCCAAAAATCACAATAGAACAACTGAACACATAACGTCTCTTGGTTACTCATTTTTTTGAATGATAAAGCGATTGATATAATCATCAGGCACATGAATCTTGAGTATTGAATTACATTATTTACTCTACCATTACTATAGTAAAATAATTAGTTTAATAATAACAATCTATCATGATGTAGTCTATGTCACCCCTCATGCATGAGGTAGAAAAATCATTCCATCTTTCATGTGAGTAATTATCAATCATCACAATCTAAAATAATGTTTCAATTCATCAAATTATACTAAATTGGAATAATTATTCCTTTTAAATTACTAATTAAAATGAATCTCCCACACAAGAGTATGATATAACTATCCCATTATTTGAGGTTTTATGGGCACAAAATAAGTAGATATAAAATTTAAAATGATCATAAATATGCATAAAAAATCCCAATAACTATGATGAAAAAATACTCAACATGTCCATGAAATATCTGATATAAAAATTATTTTTTATCTCATAGATAAATTAAAAAACCCAAATGTTTCTAACATGATATCTATGTGACCCCTAGAACATTATTCATCTATAAATCCACTCCTCTCCTCAAACAATAAAATCCAAACCTGAAACATTAAAATAGAATCAGGTCTACACAATTTCAAATGTCACTAATGTTGGGTCTATGAAACAACCAACTTAGTAACCACTAAAGAGTCCATGAATTTAAATTACCAAATGAAAAAATAGTTCTGGTTTGAAATAGATGTAAAATATGTATTTTTAATATTAAAAAAAACAATTATCTTTTCTTAAAACCACTCAAAAAGAATCAATGTTGTTTCACAGAAACCCTTTGAAACAGTTCAGAAAGTTAACTTTTTTGGTAAAAATAAAATTTGTAAATAAGTAATTAACATATAATATATGACATTAAATTGAACAAAAACTAATGTAACATTATAATGACCAAACATTTGATGGAATTTAAAATTGTTTTTGTGAAAATTTTGTGAGATAACATATAAAAATCTTAGTGGATTTTTCATGATAAAATATAAATTAAGGAAACATATCTAACTAGGAAATTATTAACAATAACAAAAACATATAAAATAATTGTAATCATGGTATACTCATTAAAGAACCATGATGATATCCAAAACATGTTAGGTTTGAACCATATTCTTATCTATTAATTTATTCAATAACTATAAAATAAATCTCATAAATATCATGATTAGTTGAACTCACCCATGGTCATATAACATGCCTATTGTGATCTGTTCTAACCCCTTTGGACTAGATAATAAACATGTAACGACCCAAGATTTCATATCCTTTAAATTAATAATATCTTAGATAGATCATGTCAATCAAATGATTGACATCATTCAATAATCGACTAATACAAACTAATTAATATTAAAATTAACTAATACATATAATAATTATAAAATAAAAATATTATAAGCATTAAAAGTAATTACAATTTTTATATTTCATTAATATTTTAATAAATTGGAACTTTTGAAGAATCATTACATTAATAAAAAAAATTAACTTCATTAAAAGTATAGTATAATATGTAATATTATGATTTTTCAACTATTATTTCAAAATAAAATTATTTGTAAATTTTCATGAAATAATATTAAATTCAAATCATAATTAGGTAGCAGGTTTTCAATAAAAATATTACTTATTTATATTTATTAATTTAATTTTAACAACTAAAAGTAATAATTTTAATATAAAAAAATAACATCATTTTTTACATTATAATTTAAAAATTCCATTGGATTTTTTTAGATTATTTTAAATAGATAAATTTTTAGGAGAATAGTTAAAAACAATGTTTTTATAAATGAATTGATTTTTCAAAAAATATTAGAATATTATCATGAATAGTTTTTTATTAAACATATTTATAAAATATATTATTTATATTATATGTGAATGTTTAATTAAAATAATATATTTTAAAATTTATAAACACATATTTATCATTTTTAAACATTTATTATGTTTTTTAATGAGTTTTTTTAATATATAATTATTTTATATGTTAATTTATTTTTTTATCACATAAAAAAATAAATAAATAATGTATAAATTTTTTTGAAACAATATGTAAAAATTATAAAATAAGGATCATTTTTTCATATAGAATAAATTACCTTGTTAAAAATTACATAATATTTTTGGAACCGACATTATATAAATTTTTAGCCAAAAAGGTAAAGGGTCGTGCATGTAAAAATATTTTTTCAATTGAGTATATGAGGTTTTTCCTAACCATATCACATACTTTGTCTATTATTTTCCAACTTTCGAGTCACTATTCATGACAATGACATTCCATTATTGAATTTTGTTTCGTATTTTCATAAAATCCATCCATTTTCACTTATAAAAGTGTATGTCCTATCATAACATCCACTCAAACTGAAACCCATATAGTTTTTGAAAAAATATTACCAAACCGCACTTTTCATTTTTACCCACATTAAATATTTTTCCCAAAATTTTATTACACAATGGGTTAACCTACATTTTATAGGAGATAATCATATAAGTGGGGTCGAAATTTTTAATTTCAATTATCTAATTCCAATTTTTTATAGAACATATTTTTCCTAAAATAAAATGACAGCAATTTAAAAGGTTAAAATATGTATCATTAGTATATTTATTTGTTATTATGATACATTTATAAAAAATAAACACAATTGTTTTATTAAGTGAAACAATGCACCTTTCATGGTTTGTCTTGACTGCCACATCCACAATGCATTAAGATTCATTTTCATTCAAAACCCTACTAAATAGGTTCCAAATATGTTTTATAAAAATATTTTTATTATTTTTATATCATATTTCAGATTCAAAAATAAAAAATCTTTTAATCTTTTCCCCATTATATTGAAAATACAATCATTGTCCATGTTTACATGTGGACTACCACCTCCATTAAATAATTGATTTTTTTTCTTTTTCATGAATTTCAATTATATATGGATATGAGGATGGGTTTCATTGATTAATACATGTCCATAAAATTAATAATATTCTATAAATTAAAATTGGACAACCAATTAAAAATATTAAAAGTAAACTAATGATGTAAATTGAACCGTTCAAAAGATCATTCTCATAGGAAATTTTGTTTAATTCTATAATAACATCATTTATGTTATATTAATAATTTATTTCATTATATTTATGATATATCATAAAAATAAAATCTCTTTATAATAATAATTATTTTTTATAATTACCATATAATTAAATCACATCGTAATCATCCATTAATTTTGTTATCTTATTATTTGGGTTGGTTTAACAACAATGAATAACAATTCGTAATAATTATAACATAGATTATTATTATAGTAAATTTTTTAAAAATATATTATTTTAATATTTAAATATTGACTTTTTTGTTCTATAATTGAAATATTAAAATATATCTCATCAGTTATAAAAATACACATTTCTCACTATGAATTCTCAACAATTATGATCATAAAATTAGTCTATATTGACCAAAAAACTCTAATAAAATAAAATTATAACAATATATAAAATTACTATTCATTAATTATATTTCCCTTTTTTATCATTGATTGAATTTTTATTATATAACATTGGATAAAAAACTATTATTATTACATTAGTTCAAAATATATATTGTTATTCACACCATCTATTTGATACAGATAAAAAAATAAAAAATATATAACAATAGAATAATTATAAATTATGATTATAAGGAATATGAATATTAAAATGTTTATATATTTGGTTATTTTTATTTTTATGTTTGTTATATAGAATCATATAGAGCATTTTACTAACATCATTTTTACACACTTTACTAGTTTTTTCACTAGTGGTGACATAGAAATATTTTACATAACCAATGGGTATAATGGAAAAATGGTCTCCCCTTTTCCCAAGTTCACATCTTTCAATGTCACCTGTCAAATTTCTTAATGGAAGTAATTTATGTCCCTAACACAATTTTTATATCTTTTCAACACCTATGTCCTTTATAAATAATTTTTTTTCTATTTTCAAGGGTGATATTATTGGAACTGGGTTCCAATAATTACAAAAAAATATATTTTATGAGGGAAACATGAAGATATTTTAGATGTTAAATTATGTATTCATAGTTCATCATGATATCATCAATTTAAAATGACTATTGTTTAATGTATTCGATTGTATATTTATTGTGTCTCAAATTTAAGAGTATAAATAAAAGGATTACATAATAGGTAACATATCCAATATGTTTATATGATTCCGTAATATTTATGATATCATGAATCCCCAATTGTTTTTCTTATTATCAATAAAATATGATAGGGTTATTTCATGTATATCCATATTTGGATATGGATTTTTGGACTTTTTGGTATTATGTAATCAAGATTCTAATGTGAATCCTACGTTAAATAGGGACATAAAAATATAATTCTGTAGGAAACATAATTTGAAGTAGGCCTCATGGACGATGTTGGGTTATGTGGCCCCATAACTTAAGGTAATCACATGATCATGATCAACTATGTGAATATATTTTCTATAAACATCCTCATTTTTAGTTTAACAAAAATAAATAATTGTTAAAATTATATAAAAAGTATGGGCGTATCAATTAATTCAAAAAAGTCTACATGATCATATATCTTAATCATATAACCCTCAAGATATCATGTTATTTGGTAATGGATTGTGTTTCTCCTTCTAAATGTTTTTACACACAAATGGTATGTTTAATTGGAATATTTTCACAACTATTACTTTGAAAACTCATTTGGTGTCTATAATTATATATCCCTCATTAGAGTTATTTTCCAAATAAGAATGTGTCACTCAACTATGAGGAACTAGATTACTTGAAATGTCCCCTATTATTTGTTAAATAGTTTTCATCAGTTGGACTCATTGAATTATTTAAATTTTACTCATAAATAGGAGGAATTGGGTTTACCTAATACATTTTGAATCACCACATCGTAACATGTCTATTTGGATCCATGATAACTCACTTTTATTGACTGATTCACATAACCTCATCTACATAAATGAATTGAGTCACCCCATTACGTAAAGATTGTCATGATAACAAATATCAACGAAAATTTATCGTGACCAACCCATATTACTAATGATGTATGAATGTATATGTAAATTCAATAATGAATTTTATGGGGTCATAAATTCTCTATTTCATCAAGAGATCCTAATATTTTTCAATGGCTTGACAATCACTTATTTTTACAAGGATCATATGTTACCATGTTATCGTCACATGATAAAGTATTTTTTTTATTATTAGATAGATTTTATAATGACTAAAGAGACCGTTTATTTAACACCCTAAAACTTTTAAACATGTTTAAAATATTACAATATTCAAATTTATTTGTCTTTTTGGAAATATGATTTCACATTTTTGGCTCATTAAATAGCCATTATTAATATTGTGTAAGTAGATATAAGAGTGGTTTTTTTGTTCACTCTATGTGTTCATATTATCATTAAGATGAATGATATTTTTTATTTTATACTATTTTATTGTTTAATTTATAAAGGTTAGACATTAAAAATTATTTTATAAGATTTTCACCTCTGTCATTGATCTTACCTCCATATAATATTTCCAAGAATCGAAACATGTTCAAAGTGAAATTTCCATATGTGGGTAGTTTCATAGTCAATGGAGAATGCTTAATGAATATATTTTTGACAATAAATATAATGGATTTTAATGGTATCTAATGTGAGTATGATCCCATCTACCCTGTTTGTAGATTGACATTAAGAAAACAATACTAGTTAGCTGTTTCTATGTTTATTTATCCAGGATTTTTAGTCATTTGTGATATTTGAAAAATATACCATCTAAAAATTCTAGGTGTAGTATAATAGAATAATTTTTTTGAATAAAATTATTTAAAATAGAAATCTAATAAAATTTATGGGTTTCAAATATACCCACTTTTGAATAAAAGGTCTTATAGTAGAACTTATAAGTATGGGGAATCCAAAAACTAATACATTCCATATAATTATTAATAATGTTCATGTACATTGTTGGTACATTCAGAATATTAGTGTTTCAATGGTCATGGTTATTAGAAATTATGAATCTGATCCTACTTATCTATATATGATTATGTTGAAGAAAATCCTCCCATCATAAGGGAACTACTTATTTTGAATGAAAATTTCCATGGAAACGATCTATATCTAAGAAATAAAATATCATTTTTTGATGGTTGTGTTCTTTATAAAGATGATTTTGACTAATCCATAATCGATGAGGGTCATGTATTTCCTATCTTGAGAATCCATTGTGGAATATGGTCTGATTTATCCAATAATTGAAAAGGGTCATTCAAATGACAGGGGATGAATAATCACCGCCTAGACCCATTTCATTATCCAACGTGTCATTTTTGTGGAGGCACTCAAATGTGGGTATCTATTTACAGTTTTAGTGAAAAGGGAGGGTAAGGTTATCAACCATATTGATAGTCATAGAGATGTAGGGTTGTAGATATAATAGTTTTGTCCATCATATATTTGTATTGTGGTATCAAAAGCTTCACCACCTTATCATGGTGTTATACCAGTAATGGATTGATGGAGCCGTCTATATATTATATGGATTGACCAGTACCCACATGGGAGGCTATAAATCCACCAATATAATGTAATTTCCCAATTCCTAATTAATATCATTCAATCAATCAATTAGTGTCATAAACCCTTCAACATTTAATAGCACGTAAAAAATGATAATTATGAACTTGTATGATCAAGTTTTATTCATCCCATAAGGGGAAAAAACCATCCCTACATCCAAAAGAAGAATGTATAATTTTTATTCGGGAAATTAACTAAAAAAACTAATGAGGGGTCTTTTTCAAATCAAAATAATGGAATTATCTTTTTGGAGTGGTTAGAACCCTCCCAAATCAAGATTTATTTTCAGTGTATCTAGAATGTGTTCCCAAACAATCATTACCACGTTCACTAGGAGAGGCACAAAAGGGTAACTCAAAAATTATGGTTTAATTTTTATAATGAAGATACTCATCCCCAAGAGACATTTCATCTGGATGTTGCGACTATATGTTTACTATAAGAATATGTAATTTCATAAGGATTGTCTTTTCCAAATCACCAAATAACCAAAACAGTATCTTGATTCATAGATCTACCAATGGTGGTAATATGTCAGTATATGGGGGCTTTATTATCACAGAAAAATGTAAAACCTGATATAAAAATTTCTATTAGCATACTAACGACTCCAGAGGTTCCCTGATTGTATTTTATGAACATAGAGAAACTTCCCACCACAATTATAGATTTAATAGATGTGGATACCGTGGATGGATAACTCATGAGTGAAATTATAATTAGTGGTGTCCTTACAAAATCTATTTCGTATTTTACCATCTTCTTCATGTAGTGGTATAATTAGAAGATAAAAACATTTTTCATAGATAACTAGTGGGATACGTTCTAGGAAAAGATAGATATTGAAAAATTAATATGTGTGAATTATCTTAATTTCATATTATATGCGAAATATACATCTAATGTTGAAGCACTCTTTCATATCCTAGGAATTGTGATACATTCTACCAAGGATATATCCATTACACACCTCTTATTTTGAAAATTCAAATTCCCAGAATAGTTGTATCATTTAATGATAAGGGAGACTACCCTGGTTCATTAAATTATCTGAACTAATTTTCATTAGTACCATGATATGATTTATATATTATTTAAACTATATTTATATTACTAATGAGAATTATAGGAGGATGGATGAATATGGTCCCCACTCATCATTTTGTTATACTCTCGTAGAAAAATAGCTATTGTAACTAACAAACAGAATGAATTGGAGGAAAATAATATAGTCTACCATGGACAAATACAACACAAATAAGAATTAATTTCAAATCCATATGAGATTACACCCACAAAAATACCATTACATCACTAGTACATTAATTACTTTTTAAGTATGAATATTTTACATAACAAAATTCATGGAATAAAAAATGATAAATGTTATAGGTGAAATGACATCGCATCGAGTAAATGCGTAGGTATTGTATTTTTATTAAATTGATGATGTTGATTTTCTGGATATGTTTTACTATATGGTTTCTCATGTATTCTCCCTATTGGAAAATACATATATAGTCAAGTAATACATACATTAAGTCCCATTTTTGGGACCTTAATCTCTTGATTAAGTCCATATATGGGTATAAATATATAGGGAAATGTTGAACTGGACATTGTTCCTAATAAAGATTCAATATCCTTCAATCCCTTTGATTTATCACATGAGAGTTAGATGATAGGTAAATTTTACATATGAACCTATTCTCACACTAATCATTCATGTGTTGAGGCATCACTTGGACAATATTATTATTCCTTTGGATACTAGGTTCATAATTGTGTATATATAATATTTTTTACATCTCTATATTATTAAAACCCTTCCAGTGATGACCCCTGTCTGATTCCTGAGTATACATTATTAGTGAAAGGAGTGATATTTGTTTGTGAAGGACACCTACAACCGGACCAAATCACTATTTCCCATAATTTTATGGTAAAAGATACAATTAGAGGTACTATTTTAACTAAATAAGGTTCATTATCAATATTTAACCTAGTTATCACTCTGTTATGATGTTTTTTATGTCTATTAACTAATGGAATTTGTGTGATTCATTAAAATAATTCTTCCTAAATATCATTGATTATATTTCCTTTATCTTTTGGATAACATCTAATGGAAATAATTGGGAAATAATACTACTCTTCAAAAATCCTATAATGGCACACAAGTCTGAATCCCTTGATCCATTTATTGATCTATAAAAAAATATATCATGGGATAGGATGGGTTTGGGGATAGTAATTCATATATATTCATCAAAATTTGAGGTGACATGTATGTAGAGAAATATCCAGCATGATCATGGGGGTTCATTGAGATCAATTGCCAATTAGGCCACCTCTAATATTTTTTCATAACCCATGGATGTGGTTCATTCAGATATAGAGTAATTTATGTTAGGTTTCAAATGGTAGTAACTATTATTGTAATGAATAGAAAACTAATACTAGCACTATAAATGAATTAGTCTACATATTTTGTTGTAGAACATAGAAGTTAGGTAATTAATGGACCCTAATAGTATGAAATGGAAATAAAAACTCACCAAAACGTGGATAATTTATGGATAGTATAAAAAATTATTCATTAATAATAGTTACCCCACCTAGGATTAATAATTAATGTTATGAGGAAGAAGGTGATATAATAGAAGAATATTATTCATGTGGAATAAGAGGAAAAATTTAATTTTGTTCAATATTTGATTCGCTATGAAAAACAATGGAGTTATTAATTAAAATAGTGGATAAATTCCCTTATCCTATATCAAATAAATGGTAGAAGAAGAATGATATATAGGATACTTCATATCACAGTCTATCATAGTCATATAATCGTAGACTCAACATTTATTTGGGAGGTTATGGCTGAGGCTCTTTGAAGTGGATATTAATCTGTCCTTATGGATAAACTATAAATATATTAATTTTAAATCTATAACATTAATGAAGACATTTTTATAATTTTATAGAGTTTCATGGTTGTTGAGAAAAGTATTGTTTTCAATAATACATATTACTGTTATTTAAAGGGGGAGATTATTGAAAATAATACTATGTCTCTTTATGATAATTTTGATGCTCACAAATACCCTTAGTTACTTTCTAATGATTTTATTTAGTATTTTGCTGGAATTTATTAATTTATTTTACACTTGAAATAATGAGAATTTCTTACTTATTTGGAATATACTTTAGCACGTTTTTGAATCACTGTTCATACCTTACGTAGATAAATATAGCTCGGAATCTGCTTTAGCACGTTCTGGAATCACTATTCATCCCCTACATGGAGAAACATAGTGTAAGGATGAAAAGCGTGTATAATTTTTGAGATAAGAGAAAAGTATGGTTAAACAACCATTCGTTTTCAGCAATGTATAGAAGAAGAACATTACATTAGGAAGGAACCATACGTTTTGGTTATCAGCAATGTATGGAAGGAGAACCAGATGTAAAAACTAAAGGTTACGTTTGTTTCTCAAAGGTATGGTTCATCATCCTTAATTTTGTGAACAACCATATGTTCTTGGAAAAGTATGGATCTTTTACCGTACATTTGAGAGTTAAAGAAAAATTATTGATGATCAACCCTACGTTTATGTTCAACCTTACCTTGTGGACCTTATATTTGAAGACTATGTCACCAACCCTACATTTGGAGGCCACGTCATCAACCGTACATTTGGCGTCAGAAATTTTGAAAGACGATATTTTTGTGTAGTTGTCAAAAAGCTGATTATTGGGCAGAATTCAAGCCGGATTTAAAGTTGTTTTTAAAATACGACTTTGACTGATTAAAATCCGTTTTATTAATGGATTTAAGATCGAATTAAAAATATATTTTTATGCTGAGTCTTAAGGGAAGTTAGGACTTCCCTGTAAATTCAAAATTTTTCAATATCGTGAATCAGAAGGCAACTTTTATGGATCTAAATGTGCAGGAGATATGCTCTACATTATTACATATGTTCTCTCTAAAACACCAGGTACGTGTGTATGGTGATCGATCTATTATTGAAAAAGGTGGAAAACAGAGACTGCAGAAATTCACGATTGATCTGCTATTTCAAAAAGGAGCATCAAAGCTCTGTTTGTTTTTGAAAAAGGAACTATATAGAAGATTAACTTGTTCTGCATTGAATATCTACTATGGATCTACTACTATTGAATTTGTGAACTATATTTCTATATCTATTGCAACCGGATCGACTCGGAACTGCTTCGTCTTGAAAATCAATATTTCTAGAGACTTCGATCCATCTACAGTCAATTGTATTCTGTTGCAATTGTGACGATCAACTGGAAAACATATTTCTGAAATTATTTTTATTCTAGAGTAACCAGATTCTCATTCTATGCTGTGTAGGATCGTGTTTGAACCATATGTCTTTGACAGCCTGAAGATTATAAAGGTGTCAACTGCCTTTACTCAGTTGTGAACCGGCCTGTGGAAAAGAAAACCATATAGTGAAAATCACCAAGCTCGTGGAGTTGAGCATTTGTGGAGTTGACTAGGGGCCTTCTGTTCCCTGAACCACTATATATCTTTGTGTTTTTGTTTTTACTTATTCCGTTGCATGATCAAATATGATAAAGTATAAAGGATAGACCACATTCAATCAAAGAGTTATAAAAAATTGAAAAAAACACAATTCACCCCCTCATGTGTATAATCCGTAGATTCAGATCTAATAATTGGTATAAGAGGTGGAGCATCTGATAGAGCCTTGGCAAGCAAGAAGAATTTAAAGATTATACAACATAGCTTCATGAATGATACAAGAAAAGGGATGTCAATGGTCATAGCACCATATTTTAATGGAGACAATTATGGTTTCTGTAAATTGTGCATGATAATATATCTAAAAAACTTCGGATATAGAGTCTATTCAACGATTCTGACTGCTTATGAAATTCCTGAAAATCATGAGACATGGATTTCTGCTACAGAGGCAGAGTATGATATGAATTCGAAGGCTATGAATTCAATTATCTGCGGTCTAAGACCAGATGAATTGAACAGAGTATCTCAGTTCCTGACATCATATGAGATTTGGAAAAAAATAGTCGTGTTATATGAAGGAATATACAATGTTAGACAAATGAAATATGAAACTGCAAAATTTAAATTTGATACTTTCAGAATGGTTGACGGTGAAAGAATTACACAAATGAATTGAATATTGACAGAAATTTCCAATAACATAATAGCTCTAGGAGAACCTATAAAGCAGGCTGATGAAGCATTAAAAGTACTGAGGTTACTTCCAATTCAATGGAATGGTATCTCTACTGTAATCAGACAATCAACTCTTGTCAATGATCCAACCATGAGAGAGCTGATTGGTACATTGATGATGTATGAAGCTAAAATTCAAGATTATGATAATGAAAATAAATTTCTTATCAATATATAAGATACCGCCTTCAAAGTAACATCAAAACAAAAGAATAAAAAGCTGAATAACAGAAAAGTCAAAGCTAAATCAGAGAGCTCTAACTCATCAAACTCATATTAAGAGCTGGCTCAACTAGCCAGTAAATTTAGAATGTTCTACAGCAAGAAAAGAGGCTTCAAAAAAATCCTTTAAGGGAGACGATAAGGAAGTAAGATGTTATGAATGTAAGATGACGGGGCATATTAGACCAGATTTACCACAATTGAAAGATGGAAAGAAGAATAAATTATTTAAAAGAAATGACTTTGAGCAAAAAGACAGGAAATTTATGAAATCCACATGGAGGGTTTCTGAAAACTCTAGTAGATCTCCCGAATCTAGCTCTGAAAAAGAAGAAGTCAATTTAAAGGAAAACATGTGTTTCATGGCAGAAACTGATGAGGCACACTCATATTACTCCTCTGACTCAAACAATGAATCAAATTCTGAATCAAGCTATACAAATGAAAAACATGCAGCCTACTGCAATATGTTTGAAGAAAGATATGAATCACTATTTAAGAACCATAATTCACTAAAAAATAAACAAAAAGTCGTTTCAGAAGAAAGAGATACAATGATGAAACAATATAAGTAATTAACTGATAAATACAATTAGATTAACACCATGTATATTAATTTTTAATCCGAAAAAAACACTATAGGATGAAGTAGAATCTTAAAAATAGGTTGCATTGGTTTTTACAAAAGGATAGAATTCATTAAATGAAATTCTTGGAAAACTGTCATTAAAAAAGAGAGATTTGGAATTGGCAGTAAAGGAGAAAAACCAATGCTATATAAAAAATATTTTGTTCCTATCTCTAAAAAGGTTAATTGTAACTTTTGTGTGACAAAGGGACATATAGATAATAACTGTTTCTTAAGACAACCTAAAATTTTTGGTATAAAGAAAGCATATGATTCAAAAGATTTATATGATTCAGCTGATTTTAAAAGATAAAGCAAATCTGGATACCCAGATCATTGCTAGCTAACACCCCTGGATCCAAAAAAATATGGGTACCAAAGCAATTTGTATAAATGTCTTTGCAGGTAGAAGGTCATCAGAGAATAAAAGATATATGGTACATGGACAGTGGATTCTCAAGACATATGAGTGGAAACTCATTGAATTTTTCCTCACTCACTCAAATGGAAGGAGGACTTCTCACATTTGGTGACAATGCCATTGGAAAAATCATTGGCATTGGAACTGTTGGAGATCTAAAAACAGTCTCAATAAACAAATTACTTTATGTACAAGAATTAAAACACAACCTAATATGTATATCTCAACTATGTGATAATGGATATACTATTGATTTTACTAACATTTTCTGTACTATTTCTAAAGATAAACTGTTTAAATTTGAAGCACCAAGAACTGAAAATGTCCGTACTTTGGATTTAAATTCCTTGTGTAAACAACATGTAAACTTCATGACTACTAAATTAAGTTAATCAGGGATCTGGCATAGGATACTTGGACATAACAATGTATTTTTTTTACATAAGTAATCTAAAAAACATTTAGTTTCTAATTTACCTAGTCTAAAATTTGAAAGTGACAGATTTTGTGATGCATGTCAACATGGCAAGAAACAGAAATCATCCTTCAAATCTGTTAAAAAAGTTTCAACCTATAAACCTCTAGAACTTATTCAAATGGATTTCTGTTGACCCTCAAGAGTAGAATGCTTAGCTGGTAAATTATATGTATATGTTTTAGTTGATGAAAATTCAAGATTTACATGGATATTTTTTTTGAAATTTAAAAATGAAGATTTTACGTTATTTGAATGTTTCTGCAAATATGTTAAAAATGAAAAATGGTTCAATATAATCTCATTGTGAAGTGATCATGGTGAAGAATTTTAGAATCTAGAATTTAATTCCTTTTGCTCAAATAAGGTTATTAAACCCACCTTCTCTACACCAAGAACTCATCAACAAAATGGGATTGTAGAAAGAAGAAATGGCACTATTCATTAAATGGCTAGAACTATGTTAAATGCATATAGTCTACCATTATATTTCTGGGAAGAAGCTGTGAGTAAATCTTGTTATATAATTAAAAGAGTTTTAATTAGACCTTTTTTGGAAAAGACACTCTATGAACTAGGGAATAACAGAAAACCTGAAGTTAACTACTTTAATGTTTTTCGATTGAAGGTTTACATATTAAACACCAATGATAATCATGGTAAGTTCGATCCAAAATATGATGAAGGTATTTTCTTGTGATATTCTGCTACCTCCAATGCTTATAGAGTTTATAATAAGAAGTCAATGATTGTTGAAGAATCAGTTCATGTGAAATTTGATGAATCTGATCCCTTTGAGAAAAGGACAGAACAAATAGATGAACTTGACTCTAATGATAACCTGAGACTTGAGAAAATAAATAATGATTTTGAAAATGATATAAAAGAAATTCAGTCCATTTCAGAGGAACATGATACTGAAGAACCTTTAAATATATTACCTGGACAGACTAGAACCCTAAAGAATCACCCTTTAGAAACTATAATAGGTGACCTAGAAACTAGTGTTCAAACTAAAAGAAACTTAGGAAACCTAGTGGAATTCTCTACCTTCCTATCTCAACAAGAACACAAGACTATAGAAGAATCTTTAGATGATGAAATCCGGGTAATAGAAATGCATGATGAATTAAACCAGTTTAAAAGAAATGAAGTTTGGGAATTAGTGGAACGACTTATGAATTATCCTCCAATAGGAACCAAATGGGTCTTTAGAAATAAACAAGATTATCAAGGCACAATAACTAGAAATAAAGTAAGATAAGTAGCTAAATGATATAATCATGAAGAAAGAAAAGATTATGATGAGACATTTTCACCTGTAGCTAGGTTAGAAGCCATTAAAATCCCTTTAGCCTATGCATCTTATATTAATTTTAAATTGTTTAAGATGGATGTTAAATCATCCTTTTTAAATGGTTATTTAATAGAGGACATTTATGTTAAGCAACCTCCTGGTTTTGAAAACTCTCAAAACCCTGATTCTGTTATAAAACTTACTAAAGCTCTTTGTGGCCTTAAAAAATCACCTAGAGCTTGGTATGAAATATTAAGTTCTTTTATTTTGAAAAATAATTTTACTGTTGGAATGGCAGACCCACGACTCTTTAAGAAAACTGTGAAAAATAATGTTTTCATTGGTTCAAATTTATAATGATGATGTAATCATTAGATCAACTAATAAAACTCTTTGCCAAGAATTTTAAAAATTAATGCAAGAAGAATTTGAAATGAGTATGATGGGAGAATTAAATTTCTTTCTGGGTCTTCAAATATTTCAAAAAGAATTTGGAAATGTTTTAAATCAAAGTAAATAAATTACTGATTTACTTAAGAAATTTGGACTTGAACACTGTAAGCCATTTACAACCCCTATGTGTACTAATATAAAACTTGATTTGGATGAAACTGGGAAATCGGTTGACAACAAGTTATATAGAGGTATGATTGGTAGTTTGTTATATCTTACTGCTAGTAGGACGGATATAATGTATTCAGTATGTCTTTGTGCTAGATTTCAATCAAATCCTAAAGAATCTCATCAAAATGTTTTTAAAAGAATTTTTAGATATTTAAAAGGAACTGTGTTTCAAAATCTTCTTTATCCTAAAACATCTGATTTCAATTTGATTTCATACTCAGATGATGACTTTGGATGTTGTAGATTAGATAGAAAAATTACATCATGAACATGTCACTTTTTAGGAAAGTCTTTAGTATCATGGTCTAGTAAGAAACAACATTCAGTTTCTCTGTCAACAGCTGAGGCAGATTATGTTTCTGCTGGCAGTTTTTGTGCACAAGTGTTGTGGATGAAAAACAATCTTATGTACTTTGGATTGAATTTTAATAATACACCTATTTTATGTGATAATACAAGTGCAATTAATATTTCAAAATATTCTATTAGTCATTCTATAACTAAGAACATTGATATAAGGCATAACTTTTTAAGAGATCATATTATTAAAAAGGATATATTTTTAGAATTTATAAATACCGAAATTCAATTAGAAGATATTTTTATTAAACCACATTCCACTGAATGGTTTGATTTTATTAAGGGGCAGCTAGGTTTATTTCATTTTAAATATTTTGTTTTGTAAATTATATTTTTTATGAATACTTTTTATGTTTTATTTCTTTCTTTCCTACATATGCAAAATTTTATTTGTTTTAAATATATGTAATGATTAGTGATTACATGGGAATCAAGGATGTCAGAGCCTTTTTGACTTTTATACTGTTTCACTTCTATCAAAACCCTTTCGAAATCCAAAAATCACTCTTCTCATTTTAAACCCTAATCTTAGAACCTCTAATACCCTAACCATAAAACATTCATAGATTCTCACAATGATGGTTAGAACTAAAAGAGCCAGTGAAGCCAAACCAAGCAATGCCAAGGGACAATGCACTGAGGGAAGAAAAATCTTACATGGCAAGGTAATCGATCTCGACTGGTTATTTCGGAAAAATCGTCTGTTGAAACAAGAACTGTCATTTCATAATCTTGAACATATGTTCAATAGTGAAAATACAGAATTTCTGTATGAAGTATAACACAGAGACTTCTTCAAATCTTTATATTTTAGTCTGTGAGATACCTTGGATAGTATGATGGTTATTATAGAGGAAAGTGATTTCTCAATCTCATCCGTAAAGATTGGTCATATTCTCAACTTCCCTCATGAGGGAGTTTTTCATTTCTACTTGAAGAATATTGGAGATTCTGTGCATAAATCTGAAGACATTATGTCTTTTCCTTTTGGTACTAAAACTATAAAGAAAATTTTTATCAAGGATTTGGAGCTAGATCTGAATATTTTGGTCAAATTTATTAAGACTGGAATAGATCTAAGAATGGAAGAGATAGAAAATATTTTGTACCCTGATATGTATATAGTGTTTCTTCTGTTCATTGATATTAAGTTAAACTTTCCACGGTACATGGTATGGTATCTCAATTACTTCTGTCAAAGCGATGCCCGAATAAATTTATACCCATTTTGTCGATTAATTTCTAAACTACTTCTTAAGAAAGGCATGGTGAAATTAGTGGATTACTGAGTTACCTGTCATCATAGTAATAAATTTAATGTTGGATCTTTATGGAAAGTTGGATATTTCTGGAGCACCATTAAAGGAAAACTTCTTCCAGTAGGAGCTGAGGAAGACATTGATAGTGATCAGGCTCAAAATACTATGTCTATGGAGGGACAAGATGAATCTAGAGTCAGAAATGTAACATGAAGGATTCTCTTTGAAGTGGAAGATGTTTAGGAAAACAAATTTCAGGAGGGACTTCAATCAAAAATAAAGACACCTATTAATGAGGAAGTTACTTCCCCTTCTTTGGAAATAACAACAGAAGTATTATTTTCTTATACTTTTGAAATAGAGGCTATTGTTGATAAGATCATGGAAGATGTTAGTGAATGTACATCACCAGTAGAGGGATCAGGAGATCAAGAAGAAGCTCAAAGGGAGAATCCGGAACAGATTGTAGCGGATGTTGAAGTTTCACTTCAACAAGAACAAGAGATGGAGGTAGTGCCTGGTGGAGAAGTGGCCCGACCTTAGGAAACTACTGAAGATATTGTTCTTGAAAACCCAGTAGAAGGCCTAGATACTGATTTTTGTGGTGATCATGCTTCTAAAGCCCACACAGAGGTACTTTAAGAGGATTTTTCTGCGGAGTAGTTTGAGAACACTAAGGAAAAATCTGTGGACCAACCTTCTAAAGACAAAGAAAAAGAAAAATCTGATGCTGAATCATTGCCTTTGGTACTGCTGCATCAACCAGAGCATGTGAATATGAATCAATCATAGGGTGCATCTAATTCAAGGAAAGAAGTAGTTGAAGAAATGTACAGAAAAGTATCTCAGTTGGAATCTGAGAATGTCATTCTGAAAAATTCCTTAGAATTCGAACATTTGAAGTTTCAAAAGCTAATGGAGTGTATATTCTCAAGGAAAGAAGTTGAAATTATTAAAGAGGGTATGCTGACTGCTGTTGAACAATTGAAATATGAAATGGTTATGAAGTCAGATTTATCAGATCATAAGTTGTTTATGGAGAACCAATTTGCATCAGTTGCAAAAAATGTTGTTAGTGGATCTGGTACTTGAACTAATTTAATCAGATGGTTTCAAGCTATCATAGCTTCGATGAGCAACATGAATGACAGGATATATGATCTTCAATGTAACAGTGCTCTTTTATCAGTGTTTATAGACAATCAGAAGTTTTTAGTGGATCAACTGACATCTAGTGAGCCATCGATCAGAATCCTGTTAAATCAGTTATCAGAGAAGCTTTCAGTGTTTGTCAAAGAAGAGTAATGGATGCATGAGTTTTTCAGATTCGATTTAATAGAGGATATTCTTATGACTCAAAATAACAGAGAGCTCATTATCAAACATGGAGATGTGATGATGAAGAGACTTTGGGGGCCGTTTACAGAAATAAATTCTGCAATCCAGAGGAGATAGAACATGTTTCCTATATTACCCAATCCATGATTCCTATGTATATCATTGTCATGTATATACTGTTTTTTTAATGAAATTTTCATTCATTATTTATTTGTTTCTTTCACTATTTTGTTTTACTGACTTTATTTTTGATATACCAGTACTCTAGATTTAATTATTGATAAAGAGTTAATAATAAGAATTTACTTACAGTTCAATGCAACATTAAATGTGTTAAAATCAATGATTTTTCATTCTTTTTTATATCACAAAAAGGGTGAGAATCTGGATAAACATAAACATTTTATTTATGGGGTATTTAGGGGGAGAATTAAAGGAGAATTTAGATAACCATGACATTTTTTTACAAAAAATTGTTTCTATAGTTTTATGTATATTTATTGTTTATTTAGAAGGAAAAATTTTACTAAACAAAAATATTATTTCATCCTCTCAAAATTCTAAAACATTATGTAACTTGTTTTGAATGTTAATTTTGTTTAAATAATTTTATTATCTTATGGGTTTTGTGATCATAAAAAAGGGGGAGATTTTTGAGTGAAGTATTTTTTTCAGAAATACATATTAATGTTATTTAAAGGGGGAGATTATTGAAAATAATATTGTGTCTCTTTATGATAATTTTGATGCTCACAAATACCCTAAGTTATTTTTTAATGATTTTATTTAGTATTTTTCAGAAATTTATTAATTTATTTTACTCTTGAAATAACAAGAATTTTTTACTTATTCAAAATCTACTTTAGCTCGTTCTGGAATCACTGTTCAAACCTTAGATAAATATAGCCCGGAATCTGCTTTAGCGCATTCTGGAATCACTGTTCATAACCTATGTGGATAAACGTAGCATAAGGATGAATAGATTCTATACTTTTTGAGATAAGAGAAAAGTAAGGAAGAAGAAACTTACGTTAGGAAGGAACCTTACGTTTTGGTTATCAGCAAAGACTGGAATGAGAACCATACGTAAATACTAAACGTTATGTTTGTTTCTCAAAAGTGTGGTTCATTAACCTTACTTTTGTGAACAACCATACTTTCTTAGAAAAGTATGGATCATGTAAAAGTATGGATCTTTTACCGTACATTATAGAGTTGAAGAAAAAGTATGGATGATCAACCCTACCTTTATGTTCAACCTTACATTTTCACCCTTATGTTTGAAGAATATGTCAACAACCCTATGTTTGGAGGCCATGTTATCAACATTACGTTTGGGGTCAGAAATTTTGAAAGATGATATTTTTATGCAGTGGTCAACAGGCTGATTATTGGGAAGATTTCTAGCCACATTTAAAGTCGTTTTTAAAATATGACTTTGATTGATTCAAAGACGTTTTACCAATGGATCTATGATCAAATTAAAAGGAGCTTTTTATGCAGAGTCTTAAGGGAAGTTACGAATTCTCTATAATTTCAAATTTTTTGAATATCACAAATCAGAAGGCGACTTTTATGGATCTAAATGTGCAGGAGATATGATCAACATTATTATATATTTTCTCTCTGAAACATCAGGTACGTGTGTATGGTAATCGATCTATTATTGAAAAATGTGGAAAACAGTGACTGCAAAGATTCACGATTGATCTGCTATTTCGAAAAGGAGCGTCAAAGCTCTATTTTTTTAAAGAAGAAGGAACTCGATAGAAGATTCACTTGTTCTGCATCGAATAACAACTGTGGATCTACTACTGCTGATGTTGTGAACAATATCTCTATATCTATTGAGATTGGATCAACTCAGAACTGCTTCGTCTTGAAAATCAATATTTCTAGAGACATCGATCCATCTGTTGTCAATTGCATTCCATTGCAATTGTGAAGATCAACTGGAAAACTTCTTTCTGAAATTATTTTTATTCATGAGTAACCAGCTTCTCGTTCTAAGCTGTGTAGGTTCATGTTTGATCTAGGAGGCTTTGTTATCCTGAATATTGTATAGGTGTCGACTCCATGTACTCAGTTGTGAATCGGTCTGTGGAAAAGAGGACCATATTGTGAAAATCACCATACTCGTGGAGTTGAGTGTTGTTGGAGTGGACTAGGGGACTTCTATTTTCCAAGCCACTATATATCTTTGTGTTATTGTTTTTACTTATTCCGATGCACGATCATATATGATAAAGTATAAAGGACAGAACTTGTTCAATCAAAGAGTTATCAAAAAATTTCAAAATACACAATTCACCCCCCCTCTTGTGTATAATCTGTAGATTCAGATCCAAAAATGGTGACCCAATAACTTTTTATTCACTAAGAAACAATTATATTATCCAAAATATTATGTCATCCCAAATATTAATTTCAATACAAAACCTATAATGTACCATATTAGGAATGGATCATTATAAATAATTATATTAATATAGAAAAAAAACATAAACACTATAGTTGGTATATTATAATAAATAATAAAGATGTATTTGGCATATCTTAAGGATGGAAATCAATATAATCATCATCAATAAATAAATAGAGTTATTCAATTCAATATAATAGTGTATTTCTCATAGGTGTGTCTCAAGGAGGAATATTAGTATAAACACTATCACCAAAATACTAGACCTGATCCATTCAGAATAATTGTTTATTTATCATGGGTGTGGTTGAGGGATGTATATTGATATAAACAACATATTTGAGCACTATATCTGACACAATCAAAATATTTTTGAATTTATAATGGTTGTAGAACATGAAAAAATATTTGTATAAACTCCATAACTGATGCACTAGAGAGGATCCATTAAAAATAATGGTTAATTTATACATTGTATGGTTTGGGTATGTTTATCATATAAAATGAGTGCTATTACATTTTCCATGGTAATGTGTATTTTGAGTAATTCTCGACTATTATTTTGATAACATGTTTGACATCACAATATTAGTTTCTTCTTCATTTAATTTTTAAGTATATATCATATTACACACATGATGAAGGATTTTTTACATAGATACAAGGATTTTTATTAGGAATCCACTTAGTAGTGTTTGACATAACAATGTTCTTTCCTTTTCCATTTATTGAATATTCAATTTTTCTATGATCTTGAAATTTCAATGTATAATGCGAAGAGGCCCATAATTTTCTAAGATAATAATTTATTGGTTATAAATAAAATGAGTACAATTTCATTTACCTATGAAATTTATTTTCCTTCATTTTTAAACAATTTACTAGATTTATAGGGTTATTTATCATTTTCCTTGCCTTTCTACAAATTATGTTCACATATCATGGACTATTTGTTCATGAACTATGATCTAGTTCATGAATGATTGAATTTTTTAAAAGGAAAATCATTACACAATGTGATTGAATGTGCGTGATGCTTTGGGACATATAAACTAGGTTTGATCACATATAACATTGTTGTAATGAGTTTTATTTCCTAATATTATTGACATATTGGTATACGAGGACCTTATTTTCAAGGAATAAACTCATTTGGTCAATATTCCATATTAGGTTCAAACATACATGAGTCAATGTGGAATAAATATTCATAGTCAATAAGTGGTTTCCATTTGACACAAACACACTTTTATTATGTATACATTAATGACTTTATGGAATTTAAATTCTTCAGAAATGAAGTGATTCATGGAAGATGATCATTTATGATGGTACTTGGTATTGTAGATTTTATTTATCAAATAATTGATGGGAATACCCCATCATGATTGGGTGGATGGTATAGTGACTAAAAATTTACATACATCCATATCAAATGAATTTGATGAATTTTATTTCAATTAGACAAACATGTGAAAGATGACCATAACAGTTTAGTTTATTTTGAGAATAGGTACATGATCATAATATATAGTTATAGATATTAAAAATACCCATAAGGATATTAATTTTATTAATCTTCATAAATTATCTGTATATAAATAGTTTATGTATAACCTGTGGAATGGAAACATAATAAACAGTGGGATCAGATGCTCAATAAGGGTAAAACAGTGATATGCCAATGAACACGTAATCATGACATGATAATAAGGGTCTGATATCATTACCATAATTATAGAAAAAAATACCTTACATGTCAAATATCATTGTCATGAGACAAGTTATAATGATTGGTATTTCATATGACCTGAATCACAATGGAACAAAAACACCCGAGACATGAGAACATAATATTAGAATAAGACATGGAATTGGGGAATAAAAATTAGATAATAATATTATGAACATATATAGATAATCATAGGTTGATTTAAAATGTTATGTACACAAAATCAGGTTCAACATAAATATATGGGAACGAAACCCATACTCACAAAAAAAATAAAGAAATTAATGAAATGTGCATACATAACACTATGAAAATGTATCAATGTTCTCGAATAACATCATGAACATGAAATAAGGTCCACAAAAAACATTTTTATCATTTAATCAATTTAATTTATAAAATTTTTACCATGTAATTATGTTTATAAATAAGACATTTACTCCGAGTTATATATCATTACCCAATCCAATGAAGGATTATATAAGTCCCACCAATAATATAATGTAAATCATTAATATGTATTCAAGAAGATCATAATTAATTAAATATATATTCACCTATGAAATGAAATGAGTTTAAAAATCTTCATATTATAACAATTTAAAAATATACATGTTTCAAAGCCATTTCAACCGCTCATAACCCATGAATGTTGAAGAGGGTTACAAACAAATCTAACTACTATATAACATGTGGATGGAAATAAATCATAAATTCCTTATAATTATAAACATAAACCATTTAGATAAATCATATTAATGGTATCCTTAGATCATATCCCCATTAATTAAAATGTAACCCCAAATTATGTCATCATTGATTTCAATTTTTTTTGAAAATACACTAGGAACAATTCCTAAGTAAAATAATATTTCCCAAAAAAGTTAATATTAAAAATAAAAAATAAAAAATTGGATGGAAATAAATTTATATTAAAATAACATTTAAAAATTATAAATGAATATTTAACACATTTTGAGGCCATCATGGATGAAAATTTCATAAATTACAAAAATGTTAAAAATTATTCTTCTCACATTATTGGTAAAATCCAATGGTGCATTATATGGAAATTGACCTCATGATTCCTTTAAAAACAAATATTAAAAATATAAAAATGGTAATAATTATTACTAAATAACATTAATAATGATGAAAAAAATTAATACATTTTAATAAGATATGGTTTTTTATTAAAAGGGGTTTTCTACCAAAGTGATAATGACAGAAATATTTTTGAAAAAAAAACATTTTTAAACTTCTTTTAAGTACCAAAGTGTGTCAAAATAGTTATATTGCATAGAAAAATCTTGAAAATAAGAAGGATAAAATAATGAATGATAATTATTTAGTGTTTTATTATAATATTTCAATAATGGGAACTTAATAATTAATAGTTCTGTTAAATGAGGAAAATATAAAATAAAACCAATTCCACTTTGGAAAAACTAAAACATAATAATCATAAAAGTGAGATAATTGAATGTATTTGTAATCCCTATAATTTATTTGAGGATAATAATAAAATATATTCTGGGGAATTATATACACCACAAATTGTTTTTTGGTGAATATGGATTTTTCCTAAAAGAAAATATCGGGGATATTAAAATCATTTACAGGTATAGTAATCATTTTCATCATAATCCCAAATAATGAAGAACATAAAATGAAAATTTACATATAATTAATATGATGAGAAAAATGATATAATATATCAAAGGAGTAGAATATACTACCCAAAAAATAATAAAGTGATTTATTTTTATATGACTTCGAGATATAAAAGAGTTAATTGAAATCCTTTACCACATGAATCTTGACATCCAGCAAACACTTTAGAACATCCTATTTAATAAATATAGGATTATTTTATATATATTAAAGATAACAAAAATAATTATAATATCTTATATTATCTCGTAATAACTTTTCAATGAATATATCTTAATAATTCCTTTATGAAATTGTTATTTCCTAGTGTTAGCTATATCAATTATTCATAAGAATTTTTGTTCTATAATATGGGTTATTTAACAATGACCATCATTCCATAATTTTTAAAATGATAAATGTAAAATTAATATAATATATTCTAATTATATATAAAATTATATTAATCCTTTAAATATAGATGTATGTAGATAAAATGCATAATTCATAGATACGATAGGATATAAGTGTGCATGACCTTCATTTTCTTCTTTTAAAAAATGGGTAAAAAGATGTGTGAATAATTATTAATGATTAAGAAATAATTATTAATATATATACTTCACATTTATTTATTAACATGACATTTAATTCCATCCATGTAAATTTTTTTAAAAATGAATAGCATCTCTTTATGAGGTGGTAGTCTGTTGTACTCACGAGCAATATTATAATATTTCCCAAAATTAGAATGTCAAAATGCATAACTGTGATATAATTTTTCCAAAATTATAATTATGATAAAAATATCATATTAATTAACTAAATCTATAAATACACAAAACCATGTCTGGCTGTGATATGAAACAAAATAAAATTGGTTCATTATTTGGTAGTATACTTTTCACATGGTCAATAGTTTTGATTCCAATTTGAGGGAGGTGGACATAGAAATAAATTATTATATTAAGATAATAATTTATTATTATATAATATATAATTTTATTTTTATATTACAAGCCATTATAAAAAATTATTTGTTGAAAAATAAATTGAAAAAGTTGTAGCAATGTAATGAAAAGCACCTTCTCTTAGAAGAACCTCTATTGGATTTGTTATTAGGGACACCAATGTTGGTATTTTTGGAGGAAAAAATTCTCTATAAGATGTATAAATATATTTTTAGTGTTTCTGTCTATGTTATTTATAAAATATATTGAACTTTTTCTGTCAAAAAGTTGAGGGTCGTGGTGTCCTTCTTTAAGTGGGAGAAAAGAACCCGCTTAGAAACTAAATGGAAGTTTAAAAATTAATTTAAAATAAAAAACGAAATACTCAACAAAATATCATCAAAATTACATATTTTTAATACATTTTATGTTTTATATTTAAATATGACTACAAATGTTTAATTTTCCATGTGTTATAGTCATTTCAACACTTATCTTCTTTTTTAACCCCTAGTAAACCAACTTTTTCAACAACCTCAGTTATTTTTATTTTTTAACAATATATCATGGTCAAAACGTTTGTATAAATTATTATATATCTTAAATTATTATGATTAAATATATGGGATCAAATTTTCAAAATTTAATACATTAAATTTTTAAAATTTTATTTAATATTTATCCTATAGACGTGATGAGAAAACATGTTTTCATGTAGAAAATGTATAAATGTTTACAAAAATAATATATCAAAACTCAATATTAAATTGCATAAAATGAACTAAACTGGAGTAATTCAATATAATTAAACAAATATTTCATTAAATAAAAATATAAAGATAATTTAAATTTTATCTACTTTAAACAAAAATGTTGTTTCCAATTCGAATTTAGTGTTTTCACTATTCGTCTAATGAATAAGTAGTTACTAAAATTATAAAAAATTCACACTAACCTAATATTGAAAAGATGATTTAAAAATTATTTTAATATTATAATATTATTTTTATAAAATAACATAATTTAATATCAGAACATTTTGTGGAATTGGTGATAATTTTTTTTATAAATTTATATTTTAGACATAATATCAGTTTTATTTTTATCTCATCTCTTGAAAATATATATGATTAATTTTAATAATTATATTTATTATATAATATATAAATTAAATTAAAAAATTTAACAGAATGTTTTTTTATCTTATTAAGGCCAAATGTGATTATTTATTTTACAAAATATCTAGAAAAAATTTTGTTTGTTATCAAATAGTTCTTCAATTAATTTTTAATTAATTTTTATAAAAATAAATCACTTTATATAAATTTTTAAACCAGATTTATCCAAAATATTGTTAATACTATTTATAAATTCCACTCTAATTGCTAGGAGATAACAATAATTTTAAATAATAATATATTAATATTATGAGAAATTTAATTTAAACTATGTGTTGAAAATTATACAATCCAAACATGGTACTCTATGTAATAAAGAAAAACCCTGATTTTGTGTGTAATGTGAGACAAACTAATTGTTTCTTTTGATTAAATCTCAAATCAATGTTCTACCTATCTACAAATATCAAAAAATACTACATATAATTGAAAAAATATAGTTCAAAAAATATCATGGTATTATATTATACCCTCCATAAGAATAATTTCATAATTGAAATTAATGTCTTGGTTAACAAAAAACTAAGGATTATTCTCCTTAATAACATCCTAAAGACCAAAATTGTTTCCTCAAACTAGTGGTTTCACCAAAAAGCACTAACTAGGTGACTAGTGTGGTTTCATAAATCATTAAATGTATGATCCTGAAACTCAACTAATTATTACTTATGGAAAATACCATGATACATTTTTATTACCTTTGAGTTCAATAACTATGAGGGATTAAGTATGTTTTTTCTTGGGATTATTACATAGAACAAACCATTAACCATAGAGTGGTTTTATAAGGCCCCACCCATAAACATTGAATAATCTTGACTTATGTAAATAATTTTACATTCATTTTAATTGAGGATCTTTTTATTTTAATATATTTAGATAAATAGTCCATAACTCATTAATAAAAAAATAAATATTTCAAATGTTACACTTCTACTCATTATTTATTTTTTAATAAACCAAACTTTTATAAAGAAAGATAGTTTCGTTTCATGTTTAATCATTATAATTTTTCCTTGATCCCATCTCTAAATATATTGTTCTATAAATACTATGAAAAAGAAATTCAAAACATGTGATGAGCATAAAAATCTCAGTAAGGGATACATAAAGAAGGAAAACTATTATCTTTGAAAAAACATGTATTCTATGAATAATTTATCATAATGTAATACTTTTCACCTTTATGAATAATACATTAAAATTCACTAAATATATGATCAATGGTAAGAATTTTTAATAAAAATATTAACTTAAAATATATAGAAATAAACATATAACATATAAAGGTATCTTGGGAAATAATCATAAATAAATAGAATAACCATACGGTCGACTACCACACATATCACTAAATTGAATAAACATATGACTAACATCTATATACAATACATTGTAGTTTATAATGTGACCACCCATCCTGAGATTTTCATCGAACCAGGCACCTTGGTTTAATCACATAACCACCCTACATTGGTTTATCATGTAAACACTAGAAAAATTTCCATGAACCATTACATAATAATATTATAAATAATATTCCAATTATGATCATTTCAAACATAAAATATCATTTGTAATCATAAGATATATTTTCTAGATATTTAAATAGTCAATCAACTTTTAAAACCATTTTCCATATCAAAACACCAAAAAAATGACTAAGTTATTTCTTCTCCTTCTTAGGAACACTATTCCTTATAGAGGAACCTAAATATCATACAACTTTTACGGTGGAGAAGAAGTCATTATCATCGTAAATTTTAAAACAAAAATAGTAATTTTTTCATTTTTTAAGGAATGTAAAAAACAATATATAAAAAAGAATCCATCTAATGATTTTGAATGAAATTAAATATAGAGATAAAATTTACATTATAATCCTTTTATATCCAGATAAATAATCATGTAAATTAATAACATTATTATAAATATTGGATACTTAAATCATGAAACATTCAAGGTGTCCCATAGCATTGGAACATTTAAACTGTAACCTCAATGAATTAAAACATTTACCAAAATATTAAATAATAGTAATACAGATAAAATATGGATATTAAATGTCATATAAGATGTACATTCACCATATAAAAGAATAAAAGTTCATATTATCCTGAAATTACCCAATTAATGAAGATTGTGATGATGTCCCTTGCAATGATCACATCATTAGATTAAGGAGAAATCAATGACAGAAATATGTGTAAAATAAATAAATACACCCAAAATAAGTGTATATTAAGTGTAAATAAATTATAGGTCATTAATTCATATTCATGAAAAAAACCAATGAAATTGATGTTAAACTCAATGAATAGAGATTGAGTTATGAATTCCCTTACTGTGAGTCTGAATTGTCTTTTACATTCTTTACTTTCCTGAATAAAAAACATATGTAAATTTATAATTCCATGAGAACCTTTTTCAAGATTATTATTCCTTTTATATATCTTATTATAATTTTACAAAAATTATATTACTATTTATATTCATATTGGGCGTCTTGTTGATTTTTTCTACATGATCCAAAAATGAACTTTTTTGATGTAAATTATAATGTGTCAAAAATTCCATCATCTCTAGAATAGTATTCATGATTCATATATCATATATATCTAGTATATATGTATTTATAAATATTCATAATATTTTGAGATAATGAATGAAATACATCATTCATGGATAAGGTAGGTTGTACGGACACATTAGTGCTACATTCATTACATTATCATATAAAAAGAATATTATTTAAATGATATAAAAGTTTATTATAATAAAAATATTATTTTAATTTCATATATATCTCATTGGATTAATAATAACATTCTTTATATGTTCATTGTATATAGGTAATGAGTCATATCGCTTTGCCAGGGCGATAGTCCACACATCCTCCAATGAATTTATCATATTTAAACAATATGGAAAGAATATAAAATATGTTCTAAAAAATTATAGAATTATAATGAAAATACTAATATAATATATATAATATTTCAAAAATATTTTCTCTTATAATGGTCACCATGAGAGGTGATTTGGTAATATTGAAAAATCATCATTTTGTAAGGCACATATTCCTTGCACAGAGAAATAGTATGTTGGTAACCCATTAAATAAAGGTGTGTGTGTGTTTAGATCAAAATCATATCATATAAACATCCTAGTATATTTAAAAATATCATTATTATGTGATCATATAATAAAAATATTTCAAGAACAAGAGAATGGAAGTGAAACAAAAATTCTTGAGAGAAGGTGTTGCCTATTAATCGTGTATCATCTTTTACTTTCTTACAAAAGGTTTCAATGGAAGGATTTATTCAATAAGGGAGGCTCCTAGGATAAAGGGATGTATTATAGTAATAAATTTGGGAACCATGGGCTAAACTAATGGGTTCTCAAAGTGTGATTATTAGAAAATATTGGGTGCATTTTTTTAGGATAGGGAAGGGGTACCCTTGGAAACTCGTAAATTTTTAAATTAATGTAAAATAGTTTTTTTATTAAAATGTTAAAAATGATATATATATATATATATATATATATATGAATCAAGTTCGAAATACTCTTGTCTAATAATTTCTATTCATGTATATATTTTATTTCAATCATTATCTTTTTTGTTTACCCTGAATTATTCTTCATTAATTATAATTTTGGTAACAACATTTTCATTATTAAGTGGATATTAATTTTAATTATATAGATAAAACATCATATAATTGGATTATTAATGAACATTTGATTATTATTTTATTAAATTGATCATTTTAAATTATTTTTACTATTTTTAAAAAAATTAATAAATTATTATTTTTATAAAACATCAATTATGTCAACGTGTACAGTATTCAGTTTATTGAATTAAAATTAAATCTAAATATAGATATGACGTAAAAAATAATATAATAGTATTATACCATGTCATTTTCACATATAATACTCTTGGATGAAATAATGTATGTCAAATAATAATTATTTTAAAATTTATTATATCATTTATTTGATTCCTTCATTGGTAAATCAACCACTACATCATCATTGTGTCATAATTAAAATTATATATTTGATATATAAAAATTATTAAAAAAATACCATGATGTTGAAAATATTAATATATTTATAATAAATATTTATAGTCACATTTATCACATATATAAACCTAGAGTAAATTTTTTTTTTCAAAATATCTATATTTAAAACAAATTTTATTTTATTTTAAATTAAATGTTATATGTGTCATAGTCACTTCCAAGTGGCTTCCAATGGCCAAATTTTCGTCCCAAGGGTTTTCAAGGTCATAAATATCTCATAAAATTGTCTAATGATATGTTTTAGGGTATTTAAATATTATTATAATATTATTTTAACCCTAATTTACCTGATTTACCATTTATCTGTGTTCAATAAAAATAATTACTAAAGATACTATTCATAATTTCCAAAAATAAAAGAGACATTTTTATGTAATTTGTATCTTATAATTCAAAATATGTATACCATTTTTTCAAATTAAAATTTCATAAGTTCTAATAATTAATTTAAAATTATTACCTGATCTTAATAAGAGAAAAAGTGTTTCTAAAATGTAAAAACCATCAAAAGATTGACGTGAATTTATATCAAATTTTAATTTAAAATTAATTAAAAAGTCCAAAATTAGATTGAATGGCCGAAACAAAATATAATTATAATTTAAAACAGATTAAATTTATAATTTAATAATATAAATAAATTAGATAAAACTCGTTTTTAATTAAAATGTTCTAATTTTCACAATTCATGAAAATATACAATTTATAATAAAAATTCCAAATTTCCAAAAAATGTGAATCTTAATATCCTAATTCCAAATAAAATTTTCATTTTTTCATATATAACTTATAAAAGTGTTAATAAATATATGAAAATATGAGATCCATACAAATGTGGTAAAATTCCTTTTTTGAAAAATACTTCTTTTATTCATAAAATTGATTTAATTCTATATATTGTCCTGGAAAAGTATACTATGAATTTAATACATCAAATTGAGTTTCTAATTGATTAATATAATAAAATAAGTGTGATATTATTTAATAAACACAATTATTATGATTTCCATCCATAATCATTATATAATCTTGAGTTCAGAAAATAATTTGATGTTCATTTAAAATAAAGATCATTTTAGGTTTACAGATTTAGATAATTTGGAAGAAAACTCATATATAACAACTTATATTTTAAAAAGTATATAATTATAATATTTATAAATATTTTCATAAAATAAAAACATTTAAAAAGAAGAATTGTTTCATTTCTCGCATAAATATCACAACATTTCATTGATCCCATCCATGACATGATTCTCCTTTACACATGGTGAAAAATATTCCAAAACATGGGATGAGAATAAAAAACTTATTAAGGGATAAAAATAAAATAAAACTAATGACCTTGAGAGAAAATGTAGCCAGTGAATAATTTATCATAATTTAATAATTTCTACATTTAAGAAGTATTAATTTCACTTCACTGAATATAAGAAATTTTATTACCCTCTATGTAATAAAAATAATACATTAATTCCCATTGAATTCAACATATAACATATAACATATAATGGTACTATGAGACATAATCATACTCCACTTGCAAAAAATTAATATTTTATTCCCCCAATATCATTAAATGGAATAGCCATACGAGTTACTTCCATAACCAATGCACTCGATGTTATAACCTAACCACACATCATTAGTTTATCAAGGAACCACCAATATTTGGTTTATCATGTAACTACCCATATCTAGTTTATGAAGTAACCACCCATGAATTTTCGAAGTACCATAGATTATTCATAATAGATTAAATATTGAATTTATCATCATTTCACTAATAAAATTTCTTTTACAATCTCAAGAAACTATTTCATGATATTGAAATAATCAATCAACATTCAAACCAATTTTCAATACCAAATCTACAAAAATGGTATTAAGGGATTTCTTTTCCATTTTTATTATCCTAATGATTATAGAATAATCCAATTATAAAATTACTCTTATAAATATAAAGAATTAATTTTCACCATATATGTTAAAACAAAAACGTTCTTTTTTCCGTATTGTAATGAACGTTAAATGATTTATATAAAAATGATTCCTTCTGAAAATTTTAAATTAAATTCATGATAGTCATAAAATTTCTTATATAATACTTTTATATCAAAATATATAAATATGTAAATTAATATCATGAATGTAATGATGTGATAATAATATCATTAATTGTTCAAGGAGTCTCATACAAGTCGATTATTTAAATCTTAATCTACAAGAAATAATACATTTATGAAACATTAAATAAAATTATTATAGGAAAAATATGGATTTGAGAAGTCATATATTATGTATATAGAAAATATAAAATAATAAATAATAATATTATCATGAAATGCTTCATAGAATGGAGATTTATATGAAGTCTCATTCAAATATCACATAATTAGATTAAGGATAAATGAATGCAACAATTATGTGAATCAAATCTAAATAAACTAAATATATGTGTTTTTTTCGATGTAAAAAATTCATAGAATTTTCTAATATATTCCTGGAAAAACAAAACCAATGACATGGATATCAAACTCATTGAATATAGATTGAGTTATGATTTCCATAACCTTGAGTCTGAAAAGTCTCATATATTCTTTATTTTCAGGAATAATAAACATATGAAAAATTAAACAATTATGAGCACCATTTTCATTTTTATTATTCAATTTATATCACATAATACTATGTTATAAAAATTACAAACTATTTATCTTCATATGGTACGTTTCTTCAATATTTGGTACTTGAGTCAAAATTTATCATTTATTGATTTAAATTGCCAATCTAGTCAAAAGTGCATCATCTCCATAATATTATTCATGATTTAAATATCATATATCAACATTTTATATTTAGTCATAATAATCCATAATATTTGGAGATAGGAAGTGAAATTCCCCATTCTTGGAGACTGTAGGTCATACGTACTCATGAACAATACATTCATTTTATTATCATATTTAAAGAACAATAATAATTAAATGATATAAATTTGTATCAAAATACCATTTTTATTTTAATTTCATATATTTCTCATATTTTTAATAAAAACATCCTATATATGTTCCATGTATAGAGGGAAAAAGTCATATCACTTTCAGGGGATTGTACTCCAATGTTCCTTAGACGAAATTAACATATTTACAGAAAATGAAAAACTTAAATGAAATTTTATAAATAAAAATTACAGAATTATAAAGTAAATATAAATATAATCGATATAATATTTAAAAAATAATTTTCATTATAATGTCCACTATGAGAGGTGGTAGGGGAAAACTGAACAATCGTCGATTCATGAGGAAGTAGTTCCTCGTACACATATACAATATGTTCATTACCCATTAAATTGAGGTGTGTGTAAGTATAGATAGAAACATTATAATAAAAAAATTATAGTATATTGAGTATACTTTTTAGTTTTTAATAAAATAATAATATGATTTTATGGATTGCTTAATGGAAATGAAACTAAAAATCATAATAGAAGGCATTACCTTCTAACGAGGTATCATTTTTTGGTTTATACCAATATGCTTCATTGGGAAGATTTATACCATAATAGAAACTTCAAAAATGAGGTATGGGATTCTAAGAAATGTTTTTTTCAAGGATTTTTGAACTATAGGTTTCTGGATTTGTGAGTATTAGAGAATGTAGGGTACCTTTTAATTAGAGATGGAAAGGGGACCCCTGGATAATATAAAAATAAGAAATTAATTTAAAATAATTTCTCTATAAAATATATCTGAAATGAGTTATGATGATGATAATATGAGGATATATCAAAATAATTTTATCCATTATATTCTATACATAATTATATTTAATTTATAATATTTAGACATTATATAATCTAATTTATTTACAACAAAATGATGATGCAGTAATTTCTATAATAATGAAATATTAAAATAATTCATATTATAAATATGCATATAAATGTAAATTAAGAAATATGATAAATTACACTCATTTTCAATGTTAATATGACATGTTATGGTTTATTAAATAAATTTTATTCGAAGTGGTAATGTTTTTATGGATTTCAAAAAAACATCAAATACTAAATAGTGTCAAAAAAGACATAATTGTATTTTTAAAACAAATATTATATTATTAATTGATATAATATTCCTCAAAATATATGGTTTGGACAATGTTCTTAAATGAGTTTTTATATATTAATAATTAACAACATGGGGTTCCCTTGGATTATTATTTTATGTCAATTAACCATATAATATTATAATACAAAGAGACGTGGTAAATGTCAAACTATTTAACTAAGAGTTAAATTTAAATGATAAGGTTAATATGGTGACATATACTAGTCCAAAACCTATTTATTGAGAGTTTTTAGATCCATCCCCACTATAGTCTGGAAATAAAACATTTTAGAGCTATTAAAAACTGAAAATAAGTTTATTATAAAATAATATTTCAAGCTTTTCCTAAAGTGACCCTCACATCTCTTATAAAAGGGTACGTCCACTTATCTTACTTTCACATCTCCAAAACCATTTTTCTTAGAATAAACCTACCCAAATATCCTCCAAATATTTATCCATTCATTTTAATGGCCTTCCATTGGCCATAAATCCATTCTATGGAGCCATTTTGATCAAATCAAAAGAAAGAACCTGGAGAAGAGGTAAATATTTAATCACATTTTTCATGTTCTTTTCTTCATCAACTTCCTCTTACATTGTTTCATACATTATAAAAAATAACTCCAGTATCATATGTATAAGATAATGTTATTTTAAATATGTTACCACCATATTCAGTACTCTATCCTACATACGAATGACAAAGTCACCAAACGTTCGTACGTACAACATACAGTCTCCACGTTGTGTTGTAGTTTGTTATTCAATCACTTAATTATTTTGATGAAAATAATAATGAGTATAAATGAAGTAAATAGTAAATATAAAATTTTAATGATTCTGTATATATGATATACAATCCAATTACATATGATTTGAAAATCAATATAATGATATTGTCGCTCATGCCTACGTACAGATTACCATCTCCACGAACACGATGAGATTCATTCCCCTTCATAATCATTCCAGAATAATGTTCATTTTATGATTAAATAAAATTATGAACATAATATAGTTTTGTATATGAATCAAATACATCCTATCCATAACAAACATGACTTAAATAACAAATCATATAAAGGAAAACAAATCAGTTAACACATGAAACGATGATACTACTAAAATATTATTAAAAATGCAATATTGTAAGATTGTATATCATATCATATTTACGTATAAGATTCTTTTATAATTTAATAACAATTTTTTAACTATTATAAAGGAGGTTAAGATTCCATCGACTAAGTAAAAGAACAAGGTAAGGGATAATTCTTCAATCTCTTTACTTATACGAGGTTGTTAATACATATGTATCTACTAAGACCTCATTATCATCCACATATGTGTTTTCATAAAAAATTTAATTCAAAACATTTTTACTATTTTCAAGACTATGGGTTAAAGTCATTTATACCCTTATTTGACCACATTTGTTCTCAAAGGAATCTTTTCATCATTTTGAAAACAAGGTATGTTATGACCTTCTCGATACAAATAAGGTATGAATTTCTTTTTTATCTTATATGGTGGGTGTGGCTATTTTCCATTGTTATAACTTCATTGATTCTTACCATAAAATATTATATGTATATTTTGAAAGTAAATGTTTTTTTATAATTATATGACTTTTAAATGATTTCAAAATATAAAGATATATTTCATTAAAAATGTTTTGGTTTTATGTATGTCACCATACTTTGATGGTTTTTAAGGATGTTTAAGTTGATTTATTTTTATACAAATCATCAATATTGTATTTAAGGTTTTCTGATATATATGATTGTGGATGTGTTTTTTTACATCATTCATGTTTTAGGGATAAAGTATTGACTTTTCATAATCTAGTTTTAATACTAATATTTATGTTATGTGTAAACATTTTCATATGAGGAATTCATTGGACTTTGTAAGTGAAGGTTGGAGCCCACTATAGCTTCTCAAATCATCGGTAAGTCTCATGATACAAACTATTGTCTTGGCACAAGGCCTTGGCAAAATCTGATCCGTAGTTATGGAACAAGTCCTTAACATTGTTGTTATGAAGTCTAGCATTATGCATTCCAACATTATTAATGAGGATATTGATATTGCATGGGATTATTCAACTAGTAGAATATCCATGTGAGTAAGTACATGACATTATTTAATTTTATAGTTTCCTTATTATTCTTACGTTTATGTGTAAAAGGATTTTTTTACTCTAATACATTGCCTTAAATGTTTATACTTATTTATGAATGATTCCACTATATTGTTATCCTTACTAAGAATCTGATCTCACCCCTTTCAAGGACTTATTTTTCCAAGGATTTCATGAAATATTTTATGGTGGACCTGCAGGTATATGATAAGAATATAAGTGTGGTCAATGGGGACAAAATGTTGTTGATGTTTTTATTTCATGATGTAATTTAATACTTACGAATGTATCTAGTACTTCGATGACTACTAAACTGATCTACATTTCAGTACATGATTCCTTGTATAATTCCAATGTTATGTAATAATGAACTGTCTCTGGGTAACTGGGGCCAGGGCGTTATAGTTTGTATTAGAGGAAGTTTAGTATAATCCTAGGAAACTATATTTAGATAAACTCTGATTAGAGAACATTACCATAAGATAAAATTTGGGGATTAGTATAGAATAACATCCTAGTATCTTTCTAATGTAGTGATTTTGATTATTTTCCAAATAGTAAATCCCTATCTACATACGAGAAGGAAGAGGCGACTCTGGCACAAATGTACCTAGGATTAAAAACTCTGACAATAAGTTTTGGGATTGACCTGGGGTATCCTGGTACATGAAAATGGGTCTTGTTTCTCTCTTGGTTATGACACCCCAGGGGTATATTCTTAGGATATATCGCATTTTCATTACAATCAATTATAAATTATTTATGAGTATATACCTTCTCAAAGAATTTTTTATTATTATTATTGATTGTATCCATAAATAGTTCAATTTATGTTAAGTGTTTTATGAGTTTGGACTTATGTATTGCGATTCATAAACTAATCTAGTGTATTCCATTGATTATAAATGGCACATAGTGGAAGGAATGGAAAATGTATCAATGATTGTAATCCATTTAGGGATTTCCCTCCTACTCTAGATAATTATAGTGGAGATGGGGATGCAACTGGTGATGACCATCTTATCACCGTACTGGGACAACTCACTCAGGTCATGAATAATATCTTTTCTGGTATGGGGCACCCTGATCCATAATGTGGAGGATCAATGTCAAACTGTTTCTTAAGGAAACAACCAAAAACATTCAATGGGTGTAAAAATCCATTAGTATTGAGAAATGGATAAATTACATAATGAAAATATATCATGTTTTCGGGAGTAGCGAATGTGAAAAAAAATCATGGAAGTTTATCACCATATGGGAGATTAAAGTCAATGGTTGCAATTAATCCAAAACCCAAAGGAATATAAAGAATTATCGAACATGGAATGGAGGGATTTTAAATATATTTCCATGGAAAAATACTTTCCTTGTGACCATCAAGCTGATATAGAAAGTCAATTTCTGAGTCTGAGGCAAAAGGAAGATAATATTGTTGTAAAGGTTGAGGCTAACATTACAACGGTATTAATGCATACATTAGATTTTATATGTAACCCATGGTGTATGATTGATCGATTCATTGATGGGTTAAATCCATTTTTTCATCGAACATTAGTCTCACAATCCTTTTAATCGTACAAAGATATTGCCTCCTGCAATATCAAGACCAAAAAGTAATTCCTCATGTCTTATGAATTCAAAGAAAATCAAGAGAAGAAGAGATCTACTGATCACTCTGGAAATGGAAAAAAGGTTAATAAGGGAAAAGTTGAATATCCATCCTTCAGTAAATATGGGAAGAAACAGCCTAGTAATTGCATGAAGGGAATGATACTCTATTACAAGTGTGGTGAAAAAGGCCACCAAGCTCAAGATTTCAATTGAATGAATGAGGCTGTCAATGTTGAATTATACAATTATAGAGAAAAGGGAAATTATGAAAAATAAATTTTAATCACCAAGGGAACTTACCTCAGATGATGCCAGGGGAGAACGGCCCTGTTTATGTGATCACTAAAACTGAGGTTGAAGATTTGAAATATGTAACACCCCAAGCTTCTACGGTACGTTTCCCTTCGAATAATGCGATAGCGTGTGTTGTACGCAACCTCGAGTTCTAACACACACCACAACTAATTAAACTAGCCGTAGTGAATAGTAATACCTACTTTTTGAAATCATATATATTTTATATTTCAAAATGGACTTCATTTTTGGATTCGGAATATCGAAATTAGCCTAGGGTGAAATTTTGGTACTTTTCGGATAACTTTCATATTTTGATGAATAGTGAAAATTACTAAATTTTAATTAAAAACAACTTTTTTAATCAAAATAATTAATAGTAATAAATTATGAATTTGAGTGGTTTTAAAGTATATTTAGAATATATTTTTACTATTTAATATAATGTTGGTCATTGGACATAATTTTACAATTAAACCGAACATAAACAAGTGTTAATCTTTTGATAGTTATTATCTCTTAAAAACACGCTTTTTGTTTTGACAGCGGGAATTAATTTTAAATTAATTTCTGCCACTTATGTGTTTTGAATTTAGGAAAATGGATTCCATATTTGGAATCAGGATGTTCAAATTGTGTAAATAGGTTACTTTTATTTTTAGACATTTTGAATAATTACTGCGGTAAATATTTTATTTACCATGGTTAAGGGTAAATCCGGTAAATAAGGGTTAAAAAATAATATTATAATAATACTAAATTACCCTAAAACGTGTCTTAACCCTATTGGTTGATACATGGTCGACCATGGGCATCTTTGTGTCAATTTTGGGACCCCATGGATCCACTTGTAAGTGATAATGACACTTTATTTTAATTAAGTTAAAATGAATACAAAAATGACATAAGCATATATCCTTTAGCAAAACAATTGTTACATAGGGTTATATATGTTGGATTTTAGATTATAAATATTCATTATAAAGATACAAATATTTCCTACATAATGATATTTTATTTATAATTTTTAGACATTAAATAATTTATTTTATTTATGACACAATGATGATGCAGTAATTTCTAAAATAGTGAAAAATTAGAATAATTGATATTATAAATAACCAAATAAATATAATATGAAACTTTTAATGAATTAAACTAATTTTCTAGGATAATATGATATATTAGGAGTGATTTAATTGACTTTGTTTGAAGTAATCAATCTGTTATGAGTTTCACAAAAATCAACTATTGAATAGTGTCAAAATTGACATAAAAGAGTTCTTAAAACAAATATTATATTATTAATTGATATTAAATTTTTAAAAATCTAAGGTTCGGCCAAGAGACTTATATAATGATAGGATCTTCATTAATGGACCACTTGGGGGTCGCTTGTATGTATATGGTAAGTCTATTAACCATATAATATAAAAATACAAAGAGACATTGTAAAAGTGAAACTAATTAACTTAGAGTTAATACTTAAAGATAAGGTTAATATAAGTACCCAAACCTGTCTAAATTCTATTGGTTGAGTTTTTTTCGACCTATCCCCACCTTAACCTTTGAATAGTCAATTTTGGTGCCATTAGAAACCGAATATGAATTTATTATAAATTAATATTTCTAGCTTTTCCAAAGGTGCCCCTCACCCCTCTTATAAAAAGGCACTCCTCCTTCTCATTTCTTCACACCTCTAAAGCCTTTTGGTTCGGCCAAACTCTGCCCAAATACTCTCCCAACATCCCTCAATACAACCTAGAGGCCTTAGTTTGATCAGAAAGCCAACCTAAAGAGCCCTTTTGATCAAATCAAAAGGAAGAACCCGAAGAAGAGGTAATGATTTCACCACCCTTTTCTAAGTTCATTTCTTCTTCCACTTCTTCTTCCTTTGTTCTTACCATTCTAAAATAATAACTCCAGTATCTCACATATACTGTGATGTTATTATAAATATGGTACAACCATATTCATTATCCTATCCACCCTTTTAATAACCAGTCACCATACGTGCGTACGTACGGCTTACCGTCTCCACGTCGTGGTGTAATTGTTATTCAATATAATATTATTTGGATGGGTATAATAATGATGTGTAACTCATGTAAATAATAAATCTAACATGTTAATGATTCTTTATATATGATATACCATCCATTTATATATTATTTTAATATCAAAAGAATGATATTGTCGCTCGTGCGTACGTACGGACTACCGTCTCCACGAACGCGATGAGATTCATTCTCCATCGTATCCATTCAAGTATAATTTGATGATTTAAAAAATGATGTTTAAGGACTTGATATCATTCTGGATATGAATAATATAAAACCTATCCTTTACATACATGTCTTACGTAACAAAACATACAAAAGAAAACAAGTAAGTTAACACCCGAAACAACGATAATACTAAGATATTATTATCAAATCAATATTAAAAGATCATATATGATATCATATTAATGTATATGATTATTGTATAATTTAATAACAATTATTTTACCATTATACAGGAGGTTAACCTACCACAACCAAGGAAAAGTACAAGGTAAAGGTTATTTCACAATCTCTTCATTATCCGAGGTTGTATTATACGTAATAATCTACTGGGATCTCTTTATCATCCACATCCATGTTTCTTAGAAATGTATTTCAAAACATTTTTACTATTTACAAGAATATGGGTTAAAGTCATTTATACCCTTGTTTGACTTTTTATAAGATGTTTATAAAGGAATCTTTCCGTCGTTTTCAAAACAAGGTCCTTTTTAACCTTTTCGACTGAATTGAGGTAAGAATTTTTTTTTAACTTATACGGCGGGTGCGGTTATTTTCCGCCGTTATAAAATCGTCGAAGCTTTCCATACAAGCTTATAAGAATATTTTCAAAGAAAATGTTTTATTTTATATGGATCTTAAATGATTTCAAAATAAAAGGAGATACTTCTTTAAAAATAATTTTGATTTCATCTATGTCAACATCCTTTGATGGATTTTAAGATTATTTGAAGTTGATTTATTATGATACAAAACTTCTATATTGTATTGAAGGTTTTGTGATATGTTTGACTGTGGATGTGCTATTTTTATACAATTCATATTTTATGGTGAAATTATTGACATTTCGTATGCTAGTTTTAATACGAATGTTTATGTTATGTTTAAACCTTTTCATATGGGAATGCATTGGACTTAATAAGTGACGGGTGGAGCCCGCTATAGCTCCTCGATGCATCGGTAGGTCTCATGAGACAAACTAGTGTCTTGGAACAAGGCCTTGACAAAATCTTATTTGTAGTCTTGGCACGAGGCCTTGGCTATGTGGTTATGATAGTCTGGCATTATGCATTCCAACATTATGAAAGTGGTTATTGATATTGCATGTGATTATTCGATTAGTAGAATATCCATGTGAACAAGTAAATGGCATTGTCTCATTTTATTTTTTCCATATTATGCTAAAGTTCAATTTTAAAAGGCTTTTGTTTTAGTAATTCATTGCCTTAAATGTTTATGCTTATTTTGAATGTTCCGCTATATTGTTATCCTTACTGGGCATTTGAGCTCACCCCTTTTCTATGTTTTATTTTTCCCAGGTAGTGAAGAAGTAATTTATGAATGACTTGCAGGGATATTATGAGGGGTTAATAGTGTGGATATGAAAACTTTGTTGTTGTAGTAGTTTTTCACTTTGAAATGTAATGTAAAACTTTATGATTATATCTAGTATTTCCAAGGGTACTAAACCAATCGGTCTTTCGGGATTTGATCTTTCTTGTGATCATGCCAATGTTATGTAATAATGCACCGACTCTGGGTAGCTGGGGTCGGGGCGTTACAGTTGGTATCAGAGGAAGTTTAGTACAAACCTTGGAAGCTAGATTTAGATAAACTCTGATTAGAGCATGTAGACCTAAGATGAACTTTGAGGATTAGTATAGAAGAACTTCCTAGAATTTTGGTATTGTAGAGATTTTGTGAGTTTTCCGAGTAGTACATCCCTGTCTGGATACGAGCAGGTAGAGGCGGCTCTGGCACAGATGTACCTAGGGGTAAAACCCGAAAACACCGCTTTGAGCTAGACTCGAACGGGAACTGGTGCACGACAACGGGCCTTGCTGCACTCTTGGTTACGACACTCCCGGGGGATATGCTTAGGATAACTCTCATTTTCTTTACAAATCATTATGAAGGGTTTATGAGTATATACTTCCTCAAAGAAAACATTTTTATGATTATGAATTATATCCATAAATAGTTCAATTTATGTTAAGTGTTTTATAAGTATGGGATTATGTATTTTGATTCATAAACTGATCTAGTTTATGCCATTGTTTAGAAATGGCGCCTAGTGGAAGAAATGGAAACCGTATCAATGCGCGCACTCCATGTAGGGATTGCCCTCCTGCTCAAGATAATTATAGTGGGGCTGGTGATGCAACTGGTGCCGATCAGCTAATCACCATACTGGGACAACTTACTCAGGTTATGAATAATAACCTTACCCGTATGGAGCACCCTGATCCGCAGCGTGGAGGATCAATGTTATATCGATTCATGAGGCAACAACAACCAACGTTCAATGGGAGTACAAATCCCTTAGTAGCTGAGCAATGGATAAATTCCCTAGAGAAAATATTTCAGGCTTTGGGGAGCAGTGAAAGGGAGAAAGTTATCATGGCAGTTTACCGCCTCACTGGAGATGCTGATCAATGGTGGTCATTGATTCAAAACATGAAGGAAGATGATGAAGTATCAAATATGGAATGGAGGGAGTTCAAAGATCTGTTTTTAGAAAAATACTTCCCTCGCGACCATCGAGCAGATATGGAAAGGCAATTTCTAAGTCTGAGACAGAAGGAGGATGAGAATGTCGCAAAGTATGAGGCTAACTTTACAAGGTTAGCGAGGTATGCTGGAGATTATATACGCAACCCAAGAAGTAAGATTGATCGTTTCTTTGATGGGTTAAAACCATTTCTCCGTCGAGCATTAGTCTCACAATCCTTTTCATCGTACGAAGACATTGTCTCATGTGCCATCAAGACCGAAAAAGAATTCTCTAAGTCTTATGACTTTAAAGCAAAGAAAGAGAAGAAGAGACCTGCTGAACAATCTGGGAATGAAAATAAGGGGAAGAAGGGAAAGGTTGAATATCCATCCTGTGGTAAATGCGGGAAGAAACACCCTGGTACTTGCTTGAAGGGAATGGGAGTCTGTTACAAGTGTGGTGAAAAAGGCCACCAAGCTCATAATTGCAAGGGGAAGAAGGAAGCTACCAACGTTCAGTGCTACAATTGTAGGGAGATGGGGCATTATGCAAATTCATGTCCTAAGAGTCAGGAGAACTTACCTCAGAAAAGGCCAAGGGATCAAGGCCAGGCATATGCAATCACTACTTCTGAGGTAGAAGCTCCGAAAGACGTGGTGGTAGGTAATTTAATGGTTTCCTCAAGTTTAGGAAATGCATTATTTGATTCTGGATCATCGCATTGTTTCATATCTTCCCAGTTTGCTAAGAAAATTAGATATTTCCAATTTGATTTAATAAGGGAGTTGTCAGTTAAAACTCCTAAGGGAAGTATCATTGCAACAAAGTTTTGTGAATCAGTCCCCATTAGAGCACATAAATTTTCTTTATCAGTTGATCTCATCGTCATACCTATGATTGAGTTTGATATAATCCTCGGTATGGACTGGCTTTCGGACTATGATGCGAAGATTTATTGTAAGAAGAAAGAGGTTACGATTCTTGATGATAATGATAAGGAACACCTTATCTTTAGAGCAGAATCATCACCACCTAATTCTTATTTAGATCCACCCCCAATAGCTCAACTTAATTCAATTATTGGGGAGGAAGAGAATGAAATAACTGTCGGTGAGGAAAGGAATGTTCAAATAGAGGATGTACCTGTTGTGAAAGAATTTGTAGATGTATTTCCGGAATATTTACCTGGACATCCTCCAGAACGAGAAGTTGAGTTTTCCATTGATTTGATTCCTGGATCAAGGCCTATTTCGCAGACCCCTTATAGAATGGCCACTGTAGAATTAGTCGAACTAAAGAAACAACTAGAGGAACTGAGTAATAAGGGATTTATTCGCCCTAGTGTTTCTCCATGGGGAGCCCCTGTTATTTTTGTTAAAAAGAAAGATGGATCTATGAGGTTATGTATCGACTATAGGGAGATCAATGCTATAACGATAAAGAACAAGTATCCCCTACCTCGTATTGATGATTTATTTGACCAACTGCATGGAGCTCAATACTTTTCAAAGATTGACCTTCGATCTGGATACCATCAGTTGTGTGTGAAGAAGGAAGACATTCCGAAAACAGCATTTCGAACTAGGTACGGGCATTACGAGTTTATTGTAATGCCGTTTGGATTGACTAATGCACCCTCTGTATTCATGGATCTAATGAATAGAGTTTTCAAGGAGTATCTCGATGAATTTGTGGTGGTATTTATTGATGATATCTTGGTATACTCCAAAACCTACGAAGATCATGAAAATCACTTGCGCATTATCTTGAAGACTCTGAGGAGGCATGAATTATATGGGAAGTTTAGCAAGTGTGAATTCTGGCTTCAGGAGATTTCTTTTCTTGGCCATATTGTCTCTAAAGATGGAATCTCTGTTGATCCTTCTAAGACCAAGGCAATCCAAGAATGGCCAGCACCTACGAGTATAACTGAGGTACGTAGTTTTATTGGTTTGGCAGGTTATTATCGACGTTTCGTCCAGAATTTTGCCCGATTGGCTAACCCATTAACGAAGCTCACACGTAAAGGGGTTAAATTTGTTTGGACAAAAGAGTGTGAAGAATGTCTCGAAGAACTGAAGAGAAGATTAGTCAATGCTCCTATATTGACTCTACCATCGGGGAATGATGGGTTCGTTATTTATAGTGATGCATCAAAGAAGGGACTTGGCTGTGTCCTTATGCAGAATGATAGAGTTATTGCCTATGCATCACGACAGTTGAAAATTCATGAACAAAACTATCCTACTCATGATCTTGAGTTAGCAGCTGTGATCTTTGCTTTGAAGATATGGAGGCACTACCTCTATGGGGAAAAATGTGAGATTTATACTAATCACAAGAGTTTGAAGTATATTTTCTCACAAAAAGAACACAACATGAGGCAAAGGAGATGGCTTGAATTACTCAAGGATTATGATTGTACGATACACTACCACCCGGGGAAAGCAAACAAGGTGGCAGATGCTTTGAGCAGAAAAGACCATGGAGTTTTGAACATGATGAGAATTGAAGGGGATCCAATTTTCATGGATCTAGTGAAGATGGACATGGGAATAACCAGGGAAGGTGAAACATCAATGCTTTTTCAAATGGTTGCCAAACCATCTTTACTAGAAAGGATTAAGAGTTCTCAGACCGATGATGAAGAATTTCAGAAGAAGATTAAAGCTGTGAATGATGGGAGATTGAGAGACTTTGTGTATGAAGATGGGATTTTGAAATTCGAGAAGAGACTTTGTGTTCCCGATTTACCTGATCTAAAAAGGGAATTTCTGGATGATGCTCATAGTTCCAATTTCTCTATACACCCTGGGAGCACCAAAATGTATAGAGATTTGAAGGAACATTTTTGGTGGGACAACATGAAGAGGGAGATTGCTGATTTTGTGTCAAGATGTATGGTTTGTCAACAAGTGAAAGCCAGAAGGCAACAGCCTGGAGGAGTCATGCAACCTCTTCCTATACCGGAGTGGAAATGGGACAATATTACGATGGAATTTGTCATGGGGCTACCAAAGACTCCTAGAAGGAATGATGCAATATGGGTTATTGTTGATCGTCTTACCAAGTCAGCACATTTTCTTGCTATAAGAGAAGATCTACCCCTGGAACGTCTAGCAAGACTATATATTAATGAAGTTGTGAGACTTCATGGAGTACCCTTATCAATTGTTTCTGATCGTGATCCCCGTTTTACTTCAAGATTATGGAAAAGTCTTCAGAAATCCCTGGATACTGAACTTTATTTGAGCACTGCTTACCACCCTCAGACAGACGGACAATCAGAACGGACTATTCAAACCTTAGAAGACATGTTGAGATCTTTCCCACTTGACTTTCAGGGTATGTGGGATCAATATTTACCTCTGGTAGAATTTTCCTATAACAATAGCTTCCATTCGAGTATTCAGATGTCACCATATGAAGCGTTATATGGAAAGAGATGTCGTACACCAACCTGTTGGGATGATTTTGGTGAAAGAAAACTTGTAGGCCCAGAACTGGTGGATGAAACGGTGGAAAAGGTGAAGGTAATCCAAAATCACATCAAAGCAGCTCAAAGTAGGCAGAAGAGCTATGCCGATAATCGAAGGAAGGATTTGGAATTTCAAGTCGGTGATCATGTTTTCCTGAAGGTATCTCCGTGGAAGGGAGTCATACGTTTTGGTAAGAAAGGTAAATTGAGTCCCAGGTACATTGGGCCTTTCGAAATTTTAGAACGAATTGGGGTTGTAGCTTACCGATTGGCAATGCCGCCAAGTCTCTCCAAAGTTCACGATGTGTTCCACGTATCTCTATTGAGGAAATACATGCCTGATCCAACGCATGTACTCACCTATGAAGAATTAGAACTGGAACCCGATCTGTCTTATTGCGAAGAGCCCGTCAAGATTCTTGATACGAGAGAACAAGTGCTGAGAAACCGGACGACGCGTCTGGTAAAAGTTTTGTGGAGAAACCATAAAATGGAAGAGGCAACGTGGGAACCCGAGGAACTTATGATGAAGAACCACCCGAGTCTTTTTATGCAGTAATACCCTAGAAATTGCGAGGACGCAATTATTTGAAGGAGGGGAGAATGTAACACCCCAATCTTCTACGGTACGTTTTCCTTCGAATAATGCGATAGCGTGTGTTCTACGCAACCTCGAGTTCTAACACACACCACAACTAATTAAACTAGCCGTTGTGAATAGTAATACATACTTTTTGAAATCATATATATTTTATATTTCAAAATGGACTTCATTTTAGGATTCGGAATATCGAAATTAGCCTAGGGTGAAATTTTGGTACTTTTCGGATAACTTTCATATTTTGATGAATAGTGAAAATTACTAAATTTTAATTAGTAACAACTTTTTTAATCAAAATAATTAATAGTAATAAATTATGAATTTGAGTGGTTTTAAAGTATATTTAGAATATATTTTTACAATTTAATATAATGTTGGTCATTGGACATAATTTTACAATTAAACCGAACATAAACAAGTGTCAATCTTTTGATAGTTATTATCTCTTAAAAACACGCTTTTTGTTTTGACAGCGGGAATTAATTTTAAATTAATTTCTGTCACTTCTGTGTTTTGAATTTAGGAAAATGGATTCCATATTTGGAATCAGGATGTTCAAATTGTGTAAATAGGTAACTTTTATTTTTAGACATTTTGAATAATTACTGCGGTAAATATTTTATTTACCATGGTTAAGGGTAAATCCGGTAAATAAGGGTTAAAAAATAATATTATAATAATACTAAATTACCATAAAACGTGTCTTAACCCTATTGGTTGATACATGGTCGACCATGGGAATCTTTGTGTCAATTTTGGGACCCCATGGATCCACTTGTAAGTGATAATGACACTTTATTTTAATTAAGTTAAAATGAATACAAAAATGACATAAGCATATATCCTTTAGCAAAACAATTGTTACATAGGGTTATATATGTTGGATTTTAGATTATAAATATTCATTATAAAGATAAAAAAATTTCCTACATAATTATATTTTATTTATAATTTTTAGACATTAAATAATTTATTTTATTTATGACACAATGATGATGCAGTAATTTCTAAAATAGTGAAAAATTAAAATAATTGATATTATAAATACCCAAATAAATATAATATGAAACTTTTAATGAATTAAACTAATTTTCTAGGATAATATGATATATTAGGAGTGATTTAATTGACTTTTTTCGAAGTAATCAATCTTTTATGAGTTTCACAAAAATCAACTATTGAATAGTGTCAAAATTGACATAAAAGAGTTCTTAAAACAAATATTATATTATTAATTGATATTAAATTTTTAAAAATCTAAGGTTCGGCCAAGAGACTTATATAATGATAGGATCATCATTAATGGACCACTTGGGGGTCGCTTGTATGTATATGGTAAGTCTATTAACCATATAATATAAAAATACAAAGAGACATTGTAAACGTGAAACTAATTAACTTAGAGTTAATACTTAAAGATAAGGTTAGTATAAGTACCCAAACCTGTCTAAATTCTATTGGTTGAGTTGTTTTAGACCTATACCCACCTTAACCTTTGAATAGTCAATTTTGGAGCCATTAGAAACCGAATATGAATTTATTATAAATTAATATTTCTAGCTTTTCCAAAGGTGCCCCTCACCCCTCTTATAAAAAGGCACTCCTCCTTCTCATTTCTTCACACCTCTAAAGCCTTTTGGTTCGGCCAAACTCTTCCCAAATACTCTCCCAACATCCCTCAATACAACCTAGAGGCCTTAGTTTGATCATAAAGCCAACCTAAGGAGCCCTTTTGATCAAATCAAAAGGAAGAACCCGAAGAAGAGGTAATGATTTCACCACCCTTTTCTAAGTTCATTTCTTCTTCCACTTCTTCTTCCTTTGTTCTTACCATTCTAAAATAATAACTCCAGTATCTCACATATACTGTGATGTTATTATAAATATGGTACAACCATATTCATTATCCTATCCACCCTTTGAATAACATGTCACCATACGTGCGTACGTACGGCTTACCGTCTCCACGTCGTGGTGTAATTGTTATTCAATATAATATTATTTGGATGGGTATAATAATGATTTGTAACTCATGTAAATAATAAATCTAACATGTTAATGATTCTTTATATACGATATACCATCCATTTATGTATTATTTTAATATCAAAAGAATGATATTGTCGCTCGTGCGTACGTACGGACTACCGTCTCCACGAACGCGATGAGATTCATTCTCCATCGTATCCATTCAAGTATAATTTGATGATTTAAAAAATGATGTTTAAGGACATGATATCATTCTGGATATGAATAATATACAACCTATCCTTTACATACATGTCTTACGTAACAAAACATACAAAAGAAAACAAGTAAGTTTACACCTGAAACAACGATAATACTAAGATATTATTATCAAATCAATATTAAAAGATCATATATGATATCATATTAATGTATATGATTCTTGTATAATTTAATAACAATTATTTCACCATTATACAGGAGGTTAACCTACCACAACCAAGGAAAAGTACAAGGTAAGGGTTATTTCACAATCTCTTCATTATCCGAGGTTGTATTATACGTAATAATCTACTGGGATCTCTTTATCATCCACATCCATGTTTCTTTGAAATGTATTTCAAAACATTTTTACTATTTACAAGAATATGGGTTAAAGTAATTTATACCCTTGTTTAACTTTTTATAAGAGGTTTATAAAGGAATCTTTCCGTCGTTTTCAAAACAAGGTCCTTTTTAACCTTTTCGACTGAATTGAGGTAAGAATGTTTTTTTAACTTATTCGGCGGGTGCGGTTATTTTCCGCCATTATAAAATCGTCGAAGCTTTCCATACAAGCTTATAAGAATATTTTCAAAGAAAATGTTTTATTTTATATGGATCTTAAATGATTTCAAAATAAAAGGAGATACTTCTTTAAAAAGAATTTTGATTTCATCTATGTCAACATCCTTTGATGGATTTTAAGATTATTTGAAGTTGATTTATTATGATCCAAAACGTCTATATTGTATTGAAGGTTTTGTGATATGTTTGACTGTGTATGTGCTATTTTTATACCATTCATAGTTTATGGTGAAATTATTGACATTTTGTATGCTAGTTTTAATACGAATGTTTATGTTATGTTTAAACCTTTTCATATGGAAATGCATTGGACTTAATAAGTGACGGGTGGAGCCCGCTATAGCTCCTCGATGCATCGGTAGGTCTCATGAGACAAACTAGTGTCTTGGCACAAGGCCTTGACAAAATCATATTTGTAGTCTTGGCACGAGGCCTTGGCTATGTGGTTATGATAGTCTGGCATTATGCATTCCAACATTATGAAAGTGGTTATTGATATTTCATGTGATTATTCGATTAGTAGAATATCCATGTGAACAAGTAAATGGAATTGTCTCATTTTATTTTTGCCATATTATGCTAAAGTTCAATTTTAAAAGGCTTTTGTTTTACTAATTCATTGCCTTAAATGTTTATGCTTATTTTGAATGTTCCGCTATATTGTTATCCTTACTGGGCATTTGAGCTCACCCCTTTTCTATGTTTTATTTTTCCCAGGTAGTGAAGAAGTAATTTATGAATGACTTGAAGGGATATTATGAGGGGTTAATAGTGTGGATATGAAGACTTTGTTGTAGTAGTAGTTTTTCACTTTGAAATGTAATGTAAAACTTTATGATTATATCTAGTGTTTCCAAGGCTACTAAACCAATCGGTCTTTCGGGATTTGATCTTTCTTGTGATCATGCCAATGTTATGTAATAATGCACCGACTCTGGGTAGCTGGGGTCAGGGCGTTACAAAATATGTGGTGGTAAGTAATTTAATGGGTTTCTCAAGTTTATACAGTGCTTTATTTTAATCTGGATCATCGAATAATTTCATATCTTCCTATTTTTCTAAGAAAAAATGATATTTTAAATTTGAATTAATAAGGTAGTTGTCAGTCAACACTCTTAAGGGAAGAGTCATCACAACAAAGTTTTGTGATTCAATTCCCAATGAAGAATATAAATATTCTTTATCCGCTCATCTCATCGTCATACCCATGATTGAATTTGATATAATCCGCGTAATGGATTGGAATTCAAACCATGATGTGAAAAATAATTGTAAGTAGAATGAGGTTACAATTTTCAATGATGATAAGAAGTACATTATCTTTAGAGAATAAATGTCACCATCTGATTCTTATCTTGATCACCACCAGTGGAACTATTAAATTATTTAGGAGGAAGTGAATGAAATAATTATGGGTGAGGAAAAGAATTTTTGAATAGATGATGTACCTATTGTGAAAGAATATGTTGATGTGTTTCCAGAGGATTTAGTAGGACAACCTCCAGAAAAATAAATTCAGTTTTCCTTTGATTTGATTCATGGTACAATGCCCATATCAAAGACCCCTTATAGAATGGAAACGGTGGTATTAGTGGAACTAAATAAACAACTAGAATAATTGAGTAATAAGGTATTTATTCTCCCTAGTGTATCTCCATGGGGATCCCCTATCCTTTTTGTTAAAAATAAAGATAGATTTATGTAGCTTTCCATTGTCTACATGGAGATAAATGAAATTACAATAAAGAAAAAGTATCCCCTAACTCGCATTGATTATTTATTCGACCAACATCATGGAGCTCAAAAAATTTCAATGTATGACCTACGATCTGGATATCATCAATTCTGTGTAAATAAGGAAGACTTTTCAAAAACAACATTTTGATCCAGGTACGAGCATTATGAGTTTACAGTAATGCATTTTGGAGTGGCTAATCAACCATTGTCTTCATGGATATAATTAATAGTTTTTTCGAGGAAAATCATAATGACTTTGTTGTGGTATGTATCGATGATATCATGAAATATAAAAAATGTTAAAAATACCATGAAAATCACTTGAAAAATATTCTGAAAACCCTCATATGAAATGAATTTAATGGGAAGTTTAGCATGTGTGAATTCTGGCTTCAAGAGATTTATTTTCTTGTCCATATTATTTCTAAGTATAGATTTTCTGTTGATCCTTCAAATACCAAGGCAATCGAAGAATGGAAATCACTAACGAGTATCACTAAGGTACACTGTTTTATTAGTTTAGAAGGTTATTATTAATGTATCGTCCATAATTTTTCCCATTTGGCTAACCCTTTAACCATGATCACATATAAATGGGTTAATTTTTTTTGGACAAAATCACGTGAATAATGTTTTTATGAACTAAAAATAATATTATTCAAGACTCATATCAGGACTATACAATCAGGGAACGATTATTTTTTTATTTATAGTAATTATTTAATGAAAGGAGTTGTTTGTTTCCTTATGCATAATGATAGAGATATTGCCTATGCATCACGATAGGTAAACCATTATGAGAAAAACAATCACACTCATGATATTGAGTTAGCCACTTTAATCATAGCTCTAATAATATGGAGACACTATCTCAGTGTTGAAATATGTGAGATTTAACTGATCACAAGAGTTTGAATTACATTTTCTCACCGAAATAACATTACACGAGGAAAAGGGGATGGCTTGAACTAATCAAGGATTATTATTTCACAATACACTACCACCTAAGGGAGGAAAATAAGGTGGAATATGATTTGAGTAGAAAGGATCATGGAGTTCTGAACAAGATGAGAGTTGAAAGGGATTCTATTTTCATGGATCTTGTAAATATGGTTATGGGAATATCCATGGAAGGTGAAACATAAATAGTTTTTCAAATGGTTACCAAAAAATATTTACTAGAAAGGATAAAGAGTTCTTAGATTGATGATGAGGAGTTTCCAAAGATAATTAATGCTGTGAATGGTTGGAGATTGATTGACTTCATATATGAAGATGGAATTTTGAAAATTGGGAAGAGAATTTGTTATACTAACATACCTGATCTAAAAACAATATTTTTTAACTATTCTCACTGCTCCAATTTTTATATACACCCCTAGAGCACCAAGATGTATAAATATTTGAAGGAACATTTTTTGTGGGACAACATGAAGAGGGATATTTCTAATTTTGTGTCAAGATGTATAGTTTGTCAACATGTGAAAGCATGAAGGCAATATCCTGGAGGATTAAGGCAACCTCTTCCCATACATTAGTTGAGATGGGATAATATTACAATGGGATTTTTCGTGGGACTACCAAAGACTCCTTGAAGGATTGATTCAATATGGGTCATTATTGATCTTCTTATCAAGTTATAACATTTTCATGCTATAAGGGATGATTTACCACTTGAACGTCTAGCAAGACTATATATTAACGAAGTTATAAGAATCTATGTTGTACACATATGAATTGTTTCTGATTGAGATCCCCATTTTACATCTGGATTTTGGAAAAGTCTTTAGAAGGCCTTGGATATTGAACTTCGTTTGAGCACTACCAAGAACCCTCAAACTGATGGACAGTCAAAACAGACTATTCAAACCTTAGAATGCATGTTGATATCTTGCTCACATTACATTAATGGAAAGTGGGATCAATATTTACCTCTGGTAGAATTTTCCTAAAATAATAGCTTCCATTCATGTATTCAGAAGACACCATATGAAGTGTGATATGGAAAGAGATGTCACACACCATATTTTTGGGATGATGTTGGTGAGTGAAAACCCGTAGTCCCATAACTTTTTTAGGAAACAATGGAAAAGATAAATGTTATCTAAACCCAAATAAAAGCAGCTGATATTAGGAAAAAGAGAAATGTTGATAAACGAAGGAAGGTTTTCTAATTTCAAGTAGGAGATCATGATTTCTTAAAGGTATATCTATGGAAGGGTGTCAAAATATTCGGTAATAAAGGTAAATTGAGTCCCAGGAATATTGGACCTTTCGAAATTCTATATCGAATTGGGGCTATAGCTTATCATTTGTCAATATCTCCAAGTAACTCCAATGTTAATGATGTGTTCCACATATCACTCTTGAGAAAATACATGCCTATCAAAACACATGAACTCGCCTATGAAGAAATTTAACAGGAACTGAATCTGTCTTCTTTTGAAGAGCCTATCAAGATTCTTGATACTAGAAAAAAGTGTTGAGAAACTGGGTGAGTCGTCTGGTTAATGATCTATGGAGAAACCATTAGATGGAAGAGGCAACGTGGGAACCTGAGAAACATGTGATGAAGAACCACCAGAATATTTTTATGTAATGATATTCTAGAAATTTCAATGATGAAATTATATTAAGGAGGGGAGAATGTAACACCCCATGCTTCCATGATATGTCTCCCTTTGACTAATGAAGTAGCTTTCATTGTACACAACATAGAGCTTTAACACACCCCGACCAATAAAACTAGTTGTTCCCCATTTTGGGCTTACTATAACCTCTCATACAACTTTTGAGCTCATATAACAATAATAATTACACAAAAAATATAAGGGATATTTAGGAACTAAAAATATCTGTTATTACGAGAACACCATCTTTGGTTATAACATATCCACATTACATAGATAAAAATCACCAAAATAAAAATAATAAAATCATAAATGTTACTCCTAAAATATCATAATACATCCATCATATCATAATACATGAAAGAAAATGTCTTTTTTATGAATTAAATCAATCCACAACACAGGGAAAAATATTTACATTTCGTACGAATTTTATAATTATATTTCACATGGAATTAAATGGGTATCATAAAAACCATTTAATTATAATAATTTACCATTTAATAAATGGATAATAATTTTATTCTAGGATTATATCTTTTATAAAGAATCATTAACATAAAATTATGCCATCTAAATGAAAAATTAATTTCAAAGATCACATGAAAATTTTTTAATGGGAAATTGCCTCTCTAATTTTAATGTTGTTGAACCATAAAACATTTTCATAAAATATTTATTTGAAAATATCCTTGGAAACCATTAACAACAATATTATATATTATTGACAACTTCAATTATATAAAATAACATTTCATTGAAATCATGTTTTCAACACTAAACATTTATAAAATATTTTGTAAATAATATTATTTTAAAATAAAATTTCAATTATATAGTGGAATCATTAAAATAGTTAGTTTATAATGGTGGTGGAAGATAATTTTAATTCTATATAAAATAAAACAAATATTTTATTCACATTTTGGATAAATGTAAAACAGAAAATTGTTGAAATTGACACAAACATTACATTAAAAATTATTGTAAAAAATTAAAAATTATGAGTATATTATTTTTATTAAATTATATAGACAATGTTATGAATTTGTTTTTAGAAATATTAAAAAATGATTTTGGAAGAAAAATGGTTTTCTACCAATGAGTTAAATGAACTTAATTTTTCATAATAACATTCCTTTTAACTCATCAATTCATCAATAGGAAAAAAATAAAGGGAAAATGGTATTATGATGAAATTAATAGTGAATGAAATATTTATTAATTTTCCTAATATATGTATGATATTATTTCATCATTGGAAGTATAATCATAAACAATCCCAATAAATAATGATATTATATCATAAATCGCTTACGACTTTGGAATATTATGGATCATATTCCCAATTAATGAATAAAACAAAAAAAATTATTTTAATTAAAATAAGGATATTCAAGAATTTAAATGTAAATTTATCTATATGTATACCTCATTAAACAAGATAAGTTCATAATATAACATATGTCTCACATAATGAAAATTAAAACCCAATTTCCATTCTTATAGGTGACACATAAACTATAATCCCAATAAATGAATGTTCATAAAGAGGATATTTAAATCCAAACTCTATAAATAATAATTACATTAAAATAAATTAACGAGGTTCATTTACACAACATAAAATATGTATATGGTGAATATGGAATTTGACTCACAAAAAAGTCACGGGAGATAGAATTTTGTTACCATATCTCGTGAATTCATTCATAAATATTAAAACCTCCTTTATGATTAATATATTTTTTCAAAAAAAAATATCATATAAAGAATATTATAAATATTTTACTATACAATATTTTTCCTATGACCTTTTTTAATCTCTTCAATTACAATTCCTTGATAAATATATTTTTTGGGAATATATGTTTACATTTTTTATGAATGTTTTGTTTTATTAATTTTTTAAAAATTACCTTGATCATTGTCCAATTAAATAATTTATTTTAAAAATTATATAAATATCATATATAATATTTATATATTAATTTATTTAATTCCAAAAAATATTGAGATTTAAAATGAATTGTATTATTCCTTGAGATGGTAGGTCGTATGTAGGACAAAAAAAATCTACATTTTTTGGACGAATTGCTAGAAAATGGGGTAATAATATAATACCAAGAAAGAAAATTTTTTATGTCCATTGTATCACTTATGTTAATAAAAACCTCTATTATGGGCTTCCATTTTATATGTGAATGAATAACATTGATTCTTGAGATGGTAGTCTGTGTTACACACGAACAACGTTATGAAATCTCCCCCAGAAGGAAAATTAATAATTTATATTTGATATACTAATTAAATTATGATATTTTTTTACATGAACATCCAATATTATTATCCTTGTAATATAAAAATGAAAAAAATGACATCGGATTGTGATGTGGTAGTCTACCGTACACACATGTGACGTTATTGTATTCCAATGGGTTTGGAGTTAATTAGATACAAGTGGTATATATAATATATGATTGTAATAATATTCAAAATAATTTATAAAAACAATAAATCTGCCATAATTATAACCATGATATTTTATGATAAAAAATTATTTACTTTGGGTCGTGATGTGATAATCTCCAATACACAAGATCAATAATTTTGATTCCCATTTGATTGAATAACAGAAGTATTTGGTTTATTTAATTCTATTATAACAAATATATATATATATGTGGAATATGATTATTTTATTATATCATGATTTATTAATAATAATTTTGAGGAGCTGTAGTAATAAATAAATTATAGCACTTTGTTAGGGATGTTACCTCGTCAAAAAAACATCTATCAGTATAAATTTAAAGTCTTCATAGTGTTTATTTATAACAATAATAAGGCCTCCAAGAGGAGTTGATTAATATAAGGAATATATTAATTCTATTAAAAGTTATACAAAAGTTATTTGGTTGTGTTAAGATGGATGGAGAGTGGGTGGCCTTTTATTTGGGAGTTTAGTGGTAGACTAGTATTTTTTGAAAATAAACATGTGTACAAATATTCATAAAATTTAAAAAGAATCCCAAATTGGACATAATATATAATTGATGATATATGGAAGGAATATGTACATATAATTTGTTATTGAAATGTTTTGGTTTATTTCCTATCCTTAGCGTTTTAGTTTAACCCGTAGTAAACAAATTTATACAATAACCCTCATAAATATGTTTTACAATTTTTACTATTTATTGTGGAAAAAAATTAAGTTAGAATTTTATATAATATAAATAATTTTTATTACAAATATGGAACAGTTATTTTTAAATTTAACTCATATAATTTGCATAATATTATTTAAAATTAATCTCCCAGATGCATTTTGAAAGCGAGCTTTCAAAGAGAGAAGTTTGATAAGTAGAGATAGATTTAATATCATAATTCAATTTAAAATTTATTCAAATGGTAATAATTTTGTTAATATATATATATATATTTAATATTTTATTATTTTAAAAAAAATCATAAATAAAATTTGTATATTTATAAATTCGTCAATATAAATAAATTTATTAACAAACAAAAGCTTTTTTCACTATTCATCAGGAAATTATTAATTTTAGGAAAATATAAAGACATGAGAATACGGTAATATTTAAATATAATTTTAAAATATTAATTTTATTTTTTAAAATAAATTTTCAGAAATGAAAAAATTTAATAATAGGTGCGAAAAAGGTGATAAGTCTTCTTTTTAGAAAAAATAGTATTTTAATAATGAATTAGGATTTATTATTATATCTTTTATTAAAAGAACATGAGTTGAATTTTATCAATTTCATTGAACATGTAATATTTAAATATCATTAAAATCATTCACCAATAGTGACTTTTCTAATATATTGAGTAAAAACTCATTTATTTTCATAAAAATTGTTTTCTAGAAATAGATTTTATTTGTTTTCAAATATTATTTACATTAATTTATAATTCATTAGTTACAAAATATTTCCTTATATATACATGTGTATAACATATATTTTAATAATTTAGTAAATTTTACTTATATGTTTCATTCCAATTTCAAAGAGACAACTATAATTTTAAATAAGAATATTTCAATTTTATTCCACTATTATTTTTAAATCATTTTTTTGGTTAATGAAATTTGAACTCAATACTTCATGTAATGAAAGATAAACATTTTTTTAGTGTATGTATAGTTAAAATTGGACTTCAGTGTTAAAAAATATGAAAGATAAAATGTATTTGAAAAAAATATCAAAATATCATGTTGTGACAGGATATACCCCTTAAAAAGAATTTCTCCATCTATATAAATAAATTAGGTAAGATTAATTGATAATATGTTATCCTTATTACTTCCTAAAGTTTATTTTTATCTTTATCAAAAGGTTGTTTCAACAAAAAATAAACTTATCATGTGAGTGACCTATTTTCATACAACTTTATCTATTTGGTCCCAAATCCCTGCATTTTGTTCATTATATAAAATATCACACTATAGTGGTACCACCTCATAGACAAGTAAAACTAACATATTAGGTATATACATCCCTGGTAGAGATATATGGGAAACATTAGGAACATGGGAGATGTTTTGAGGAATCTCAAATCAATATGATACAATCACGAAAATTGGTAAATATATTATCCTTATTTTATTCATAAAGTACTATTAGATCACATGATCATTAATTTACAAATATGTCATTCCTTTTGTCATTATTTATTAAAAAATGGTTAGAATTATTAATCCAATATGAATAAATCTTATTATTTTGAAGTAGTACATTAATATTTAAAACCTCTTCAAAATTTAAACTTAGAACATTTCATAAATTGGTAAATATATTATCCTTACAAAAAAATTATAATCCAAAACATTAGAAATATGGTTACCAAATTGTAAAAATGATCATATCATAAATCCAAAAAATAATATGATGTAGATTTTGATTTTCATATACCAAACATGTTAATACCTTCATCATGTATTCTCAAGAAACATTTTAGTAACCTGAATTTCCATAAAACCTACTTCAAAACATACATTCATCCTTATTTCTGTAACATAAAAAATATTATTTGATTTATTTCTTTAATCCCCAAATTTTGATAACCCCATCACTAATTGTATAAAGTACTTTATCAATAAATACTTAACTAGTTCCATTGTAATCATTACTATCAAATTTACCTTACATATATTAATCGTCTCTTTATCCTGACATCAACACATAAACATCATATACATATTAATCAACATATGTCAATATAGTTATATTGATATAAATATAATTTTTAATTTTTTAAAATATTTTAGATAAGTATAAATGTACATTTAAATTTAATATACTTAATATATAAGATATTTAGTGAAAATGGAATCTTAAAAAATTAAAAAAATATTTTTAATTAATTATTACTGAGTAATAGTCATTTAATAAAAATTAGAAGAATAAAAAATTAAAAAAAATTTATAAAAATTCCAAAATATGTTAAAAACGCAACTCAAACTTCAAACGGGCATATCTTTTGATCCGGGTGTCCGTTTGAGCTCTACCACATATCAAATAAAATCTTACGACGATATCTAAGTTTGGGTGACTTTAGAATTCCCTGGTCAATAGATTTTAGAGGCCCAAAAGGCCTCCAAAACTATGTTTCTAGTCATGGTACCCAGATTTGTTAACATTTTGTGGATTTACAGCCTCGTTTAAGGGGGTATTATTGCTTTTTTTGGTGGAGACTGAATTTATTCTACTGTATTAAATTCTTATTGATATTATTTATTTGAAATTTTATCATTTTTTATAACGCACTGCTATTTATAATCAAATATATAACTATATGTACATATTTTTTATATATTCATAGCTAAAAATTAATTTTTTAAAATAAATAATTAAAAATATTTACATATAAAATATATTATCATGATCTAAATAATAACTAATATCCATTTTATTTGAAATACCAATATATGAAAATTTATAAAACTACAATATATTAATATAACTATATATATATATATATATATTAATCTAGCTATATATATATATTAATATAACTACATATATATTAATATTAATATATATATATATATATATATGTATTAATATTACTATTAATATATATATTAAAATCACTATAAATATATATATTCATATAACTTTATATATATATATATTAATATATATATATATTACTATACGAATTAATATAACTATATATATATATATATTAATATAACAAAATTTAAAAATAATAATATAACAATATATATATATATACATATTAATATAAATGTATATTACTATAAGAATAAATATTACTACATATATATATTAATGTGACTATATATATATATTAATATAACTATATATATATATATATTAATATAACAGTATATATTTATATTAATATAACTATATATATATTAATATAATTATATAAATATGAATATAACTATATATATATTAATATAAATATGTATTACTATACGAATAAATATCTCTATTTATATATATATATATATATATATAGAGATATCATGAAAAAGCAAACAAATCAAAATAGAGTAGTGGTAAGGGCTTGGGCGCAGAGGGGAGAGGACTCGAGTTCAAAACATGCTGGAGGTAGAGGCGCGCACCTAGGGGTTGATTTGGGGGGGCCATCACGGATAATGGGTGGAGGGGGTGTGTGCGGGGCGCTGGAGGGGGTGGGAAGCACTATTAAAAGTGGGGGATCAAGAGATATAATGCCCCCATATTGGTATGATTTTTTTTTGATTTTTTGTAATTTTTTGTTGTAATTTTGTTATAATTTTTTTTAATTTTTTATTTTTTTAACTTTTATCAGTGCTTTTTTAAAAGAGCTGATAAAAGGGTCTTTTATCAGTGCTAAAATGAAAGTGCTGATAAATGAAGTACTGATATAGGACCCCTTTATTAGTGCTTTTTTGAGAGCTGATAAAGGGGACCCCCCCCCATCTTCTCTGGCATTAACAATGTTTTTCTAGCGCTGTTAAAGGCCATTTTTAGCGATGATAAAGGGCGTATTTTTAATAGTGGTAGTTGATGCTCCTCTTGGGAATCCTCTATTGGACCATATCAATCAGCTTGACCGACAATATGATTTTTGATTGAAAAATTATTGATGAAATTAATATGGAATATATATTTCAAATTCCCTCATTGAACTTACACATAGTGGTCACTTCAATGGTCATCCAATGAATACGAGGAGGTGTATAGATCATTGTAGAAGTAATGGAGGTTGTTCATGAGAGCATGTCACTTCAACACCTCTAGTTGGTGATAGTGTTGTTCCTATAACTTATTATATGTGTGGAATGTATAGTCACACAAAACAATCATATAATTCATTCTCAAATATGTTTATTATTTTTAGTCATTATATACATTTACATTGTTCTTGGTAGTCAATGACTAATCCGCCTTATTATTAGTGTTCATCATCTTCAATGGATACTACAGAGGAATTATATTCTTAATATGCTATAGTGCTCCTACCTGAATCCTTAGGATTGATGAACCATTTATTTATTATTTTATATAGTAGGTCAATAAAAGTCTAATTACAATAAGAGGTACCATAATTATTGAATCCTCTATTGATATTTCTTTATTTGATATTTGATCATCCCACTAATTTATATCTATCTATTTTTTATATTCATAATAATCCAATGGAACTCCAATCCTTGTTGTGGTGTTAAATATAGGTCATTTGAATATTAAATAGTATCATATTGAGTGTCTTTCATGTGCATTATCATTACCTATTACAATCCTAGTCTGCGAATTTCTAGTTCATGATCCATCTCTGCTCGATGGTATCATTAGAATTGATTGGATTACTTCTCATCCAGATATTGTTTAATATTATCATTGTTTTGAGTCATTTCATGTAGTTTGTGTGACCTCTTACATGTTTTTTAGATAGTTTTATCTATGTTCTGACCATGCAATACCTCCACTCCCAAAGATCATGAGTTTGTTGTTTGTGGGATGTTATTGAGCCTGATGATGTTTCTTCTATTGTTGAAATTCCTTACATTTTATAAGGGATTCATTAGGATTCAAAAAATGAATTCAATTGGGATCCTCCGTAGGGTTAGGAGTTGTTTTAAATTGAAATAATTTTAGGGAAACATACTATATCAACACATTCTTATCATATTGAACTACAATAGTTGAAATATCTAGAAATCAAATTCAATAACATAGTGATGTATTTATTCTTTGTTATTGTGTATTATCATAGACAACCCAACATACCTTTTCAAGAAGGAATATGGTTCCACCTAATTGATAATGGTCTATTAAAATTATAATTGAGAGACAGTTAAGAAAAAATATCATTTTCCTCACGTAGAAGATTTTTCAATCAGTTATAGGGGTAAAAGTGTTTTTCAAAGATTGATATTCGATCAGGATATCATAAGAACAATTTTTTTGAGTGTGATATATTGAATATAGATTTTAGATTATGTTATCATCATTATTAATATATTTTATTGTCATTTTCTATAATTAATTCACTGATAATATTTATGAAATTGATGAATCTGGTGTTTCTTCAGTATCTCAACTCTTTTTTGGATGATATTTTGGTTTAATAATGATCTAAGAGAGAGACCAAGAACAATCTGAGTTTGGTTTTGGAAATAAATAGATGTCAATAGTTCAGTTGAATGATTTTTATAAAAAAAATTCAAGATTCATGAAGTGAAAATATTGTTCGTCATAATTTATGAGCATGGATAATTATTTTATTCTAAAGGTAATGGTTTCCATATCATTTGAAAATCCAGGGAATGTCATTGAATTTATGAAGATCCATAGACTTATAGATATTACTGATTATTCACCTAGTATTTATGAATATTTGAAACATTATTGATTGTTATTAACCCAAATGTGGAAAATTCACATTGGATGTTAATTTTTAGTCTTCATTTGACTTTTAGAAAGGAATTCTTATAGTAGGTCCTATTCTAATCTTACCTGAGCCTTATATGGGATATGAATTTTTCTATTATTATTATATCATTGGTTTGGGTTGTGTAGTTTTACTTGATGATTATGTGATGTTTTATGGTTATAATAAGATTATATTATTTAATAAAAAATTTCACACTCATGATTTAGAACTTCCAATAGTAATGGGTGAATATATGTATTTCTGGAACTATCTCATTAGGGGAAATGTTGAATGTCATTTATGAAAACAGAATATTAATATATATCATATATTAGAAATAATATAACCTTATATTGAGTGATGGTTGGAAAACAATAAAATGTTTCACTTATAAATTTCTTACACCACCAGGAAGGGGACTTGAATTGCAGATGATCTTAATGGGAATGTTACATCTCAAGCAATTTTGGATGCAAAGGAATATTGAATAAATTTTTGGATTTTTTTTATCAGTTTCTTTTAGATGGTCTAGATAATGTTACTAGTATGTTTCTGACGATTTTTCAGTTTTTAACATTTTTTCATGCCACTATTCTAAAGAATCAGTAGCATCATGAAAATTCAAGATTAATTTCTAGAAAACTGATATAGTTTGGAGACCATTTCATGTTGGTATCTCTCATTATTCGGTATTATCATTATTGTGGATTTATTTGTCATCCCATTATTTTTGATGAGAAAATATTTTCTGATTGAAATTGGTCATCATGGGGTTTTCATTTATGTCCATAAAATATTTAATATGACATGAGATGGTGATTCTGGTGTTTGGGTATAAAGTGTGAAATTGTTTATTACTTATTCCATTATTACACCTTCTAATAGATAGATGAATAAATTTTGAAACATTATTTTTTACTTTTACCTCTACATTATCCTATTAGGATGTGGGATTAAGATTCAATGAACATTGTTTTCTGATTACTAAGGACTCCCCGAGGTAGTAATGAAATGTTTTTGGTTATTGATCAGTTCACGAATTCATCTCATTTAATTATGATTAGGTAAAACACTAATGTTGATGATATTAGTATGATTTATGTGTTATAGGATGTGAGTATACTTGGGGTTCCTTCCTCTATTGTTCAAAAAAATAATCCAAGGAAAATTTTGAGGTACTATAAATTTTTCCATGAGTAGATGGGGATATAATTTAAATTGAGTATTCCAAATACATAGGTTCAGGAAGATCATTCTATTTATAATTTAGAAAATATGATTCATGCTTATATCTGGGATTTTTAGGATCATGGGAAAGCCATCTAAGACTGGTTTTGTTTTCTTATAACAAATATTATCCATGTTCAATCAAAATAGATCATATTGAGGCATTTTATGACCACTCTATTAGGTCAGATCATTGTTGGGAAGAGTTTTGTGGAATATTATCTGGTGTGATATTTTTTTCTTCCAGAGATTTATGTGAGGATTTAGTATTTAAATTAGTTTCTTATTAAAGGGAAGAGCCATCAGAATTTGTCCATAGGTCAATGACATCTTCAGTTGGTGTTTTCAATATGTTCCTAGGATTTCATGAATGTTTCTTGATGGTTTATTAACTATCATCTTGGAAATTAGGAAATGTTTAATTTGATATATTTGGTACCATTTAATGTTATTGAGATTATTGGGATGTATTATTATCATTAAGAACATATATCACATTGGATATGAATTCATGATGTCTACCATATACGATAACTCATGAAATATCATGATGATCCCTCTCACATTCAGATTTAGGTGACGATTTTTTTAGAGCTTGATATATCAGTTGATGAGTAACCATTTGATATTTTTTAGTATCCAGTGGAATTATTTCATTGAAATTATATATTTTTAGTCAATGTTCTATTTAGACTCAAATAAGTCACCCATTAGACTTGGGAGTGTGAGTCACTAATGAGGTAGAAGTGACCTCACCTCATTACTGAACTTCATTTTCCAACATGACTTTATGGGGACCAAAAATATTATGGTGAGGTGTTTGTAAAATTAGGTTACCCCACTTATGGTAACACACATACCATTTAATATTTTACTCTTTAATTGGGAGTTTATTTTTATTCCGATTATAGAGATCATTTTTTGAGGAAAATTAATAATGTTTGGAGATAGATAATGTTTCAATAATTGAAATTTAGGTATAAATGTTTTTGTGGGTTTCCCATTTAGTTTGGAAGGTTATAGTGTTGGTTCTATTGCTTTATATTATACACTGTGAGATTAAACAAAGTTTAATGGGTTTATATGGTGTATTGTTGTTCTGTAGACAAAATTATTGAAATTTTTACACAAACTAAAACATTTTACGGAATTTATTGATTAGTAGTACAGTATATATAAAATATAAATTTAAATTTAAAAAGTAATTTGATTTCCATTCTCTATGATTATCATTTATTAATGGATTTGTATATGGTTTACACATTTAATAGGATGAGAAGAACATTTTTGAGTTATGTGAAAAGAATATTTTATTTTATTCTTCCACTTCTCATTTTTAGATGATCCTAAAAACTATTACATGATGATTTTGGAAGATTAAATTTATTCTATAATGGTCTGTTTGATGTTGGATCAATATATTAGTTGGTTTCTATATATCCATGTTACTATAATTTTCATCCTCTTTATTTTGGTGACCATGATAGCACAATGTTGTTGTATTATAATATATTTTGATTGGTAATGATGTTTCATTTTCCACCTACTAGATATATAGTGCAATATTGTTCAAAGGTTCATTTATTTTATTGGTTGGGGTGATACATTTTTGTGTTCGTGAGGTATATATGTTTAAAACTTCTCTTAAAAACAATTTTATTAATTAAAAAAATATATGTTTGGTACATTAGTCTTATGACCACTACTTTCATTTTTTTTATTCTTCTTATTGGTGAATCCCTCTTTTTAATGTGTTATGCAATTTTTGTGGTAGGTAGTTTCATATCTAGAATGTGTCAGATGAATTATTTTTAGAATATTTTTAAAAATTTATTTATAAATAAATTGTATTTTTTTGTAAATTTATTTGTTATGAAATGTGGATTTCCTTTGGTTGTCCTAAAATAAAAAAATTTGTAATTTTGAATTTCTAAATTGATTTATGAAATACAACACATGGTGGGACTTGGGTATGTGGGAGAAAGGAATATCTTAGATATATCATCTGTGTTACCATCAAGATATTATTTTAGGGCGGTTTAATCCTATATAGGATTCTTTTTAGAGAACATGTTTGAAATTCATGGGTGGATAACTCATGGGGTGTTTCTATTCCCATTAGGCCATTGTTCTAGGGACTTCAAGGAAGATGTTATTTATTCGATATGAGTAGTCATATATCCATGATTATTTAGTTTCATAGTTCAATTTACTTATTTTTGTATTTTAATATTTTGGGTTTTTTATATGAATTATCTGACATTAATATAACATTCCTATGTTATGGATTTTTTGAAAAAAAAAATAAAATGGTTACCATGTTATTGATAAAACATATTTATATCTAATAATTTCATTCTTTAAATTAAATGATCTGGTATGAACTGTTTTATAGAGACTTTTAATCTATCGCATGGGTGGGACCCTATTGAGATTGTTGGATCACAACTTATGTTATTCTTTAATGGTTCACAAACCTTTTATGTCTTTAGATGTATAGAAATTGAAATAAATACATTAAGGAGGTGGGGATCTCTTCATAAGATTCTAGGTATCTGCATTGTCATATGGTGTGAATTATCCCCTGATATAACATGGAGTATGTTTTTCCTATCTTGTTAGTGCTTTGTGGTTAAACATTTACATGGATATTGTTCTTCTCTAATTTTGCATTACTTTATGGTATTTATTTATTATTATGTAATATATTTTCCTTCAAATGTTTCATCCTTATCAATATATCTATTACATATTATAACATCTAGTTAGCTAATGTTTCATCGTTTTTTTGTTCTATGCTTGGGATCTATTCTCTAGCTCGTAGGGATCAGGATCACCTTTTAGGTATGAAGTGTTTTTGTTGGTTACTAGTTTTTGAGGGTTTTTGGGTTGGTTTATTTCATATCACCTTGTCATTATATGACTTTTATAGCTCATCATTACATGTATAAATTATTTTAAAAACCCATAATGAAAAATATATATTGAAAACCATTCAATATTTTATAATTCATTAATTAAAATACAAAAATAGTTCAATCATTCTACTCTATTATTAGACCAATAATTATTCAAGGATATGTTGTTCTTTACTGCATCTTTCAATTCATATGTTACATATAGTCTCTTCATAATTAATTAAAAAACATCACTTATAACACCTTGCTGACCAACTTCTTATCATTTAACAATTGGACATCGATTTTTATAATGCCCATACTTTAATAAGTATAACATTCAACAACTAATGATGTCATAAATAATCCAATATTCAAATCTATTATATCAACTAAAATATTAATTTTCCCCAAAAATCAAAAAAAAAAGAGTTCTTCTTATCCTAATGTAAATATTTTAATTCCATTGAATGATTCTATCATATGTCTCTTCCCATATTCTTGTCATATAGGAAACTGATTCTTCATTACATTATTGTGACCACCACCTGTAATTTTGGAAAACACTATCCTTATAATAATTGGTGAGTCGTATAGTTGGTTATAGTTAAATTATTAAATCGTATATTTTTATTACTGATTATGAATAATCCCAATATCATTCACATTATTCATCATCCCATTTGGTATCACATCGACATATTGTTTATCACATTAAAAGTTAATCTTGTTCATTCTAGTTACATCCATTGACTACAACAACAAATAATATTGTGAGTAACCATAATCATTGTGGGGAACACATAATAATTAAACAGTTCATATATGATGCCAAATTAATGAAACATTATTTTCAATAAATTACACATGATTTATAAAAATAGTCATCGACAAACAATACCTATTTTCATCATTCATGATAGCTTGCAAGGAGTTTGTGAATTTCAAAAACATATCACATGGGGGTGTCAAAACAAGTGTGATTAAAGGACCTTTTTCATACCCCAGGTTATGATAGTGTGCATATAAATGTTTAATTATCATATTTATTACCCCAGGTAACTCTATTTCCGGGCCACAACAACTTTTATATCTAAATCGAGACCGAATTTATTGTAAATAACTCACAAAATCCTTTAACAAATATGCTTGATAGTCCCATACACTTTGAATCATAATTATACTTATTCATAGACATATAAAAAATCATATACATGTAAATATACCTTGGGATATCACAATTTTTTTTCTCTTTCTAGATTCCAACAGATAACTATTCCTTTCTCTGAAACCGACTGTAGAGACACAAACACATCATACATTAATATTACATATTAATATAAAAATAGTCATTATATAACATTATCATATACAATGTAATCATAATTTTATGGTGCATATAGAAACATGGAATCATAAAAATTTATTCTATATGTGAGTTTTGTTATCTCCTACTAAGTTCTTCATATCTATCACCTTAGTTTGAAAAATCATAGAAAACAAATTTCTTAATATTATTTGGAATGTAAACCTAAGAAAATCTGATCTCAAATGAAAAGTATGTTTAAAAAAGGGAGATATCAATATAACATGATAATTAGTATATGAAAACATTATTATAAATTATAAAAAACATAACCTTAATTTCATATATCATATACATTATTTATGGCCCAATTTGTTGTAGTTAAAATTACATGAAACATAATAAAATAAAATTACTATAGCCAATAGAGAATTAAATTGGAATAAAAATTATATATATGCAATATATATAATCAAAGAAAATATAATTACAAGGATGTCGAATAAAACAATCATATAAATGTAGGATTGGGATGAACACCATTGTACCTACTTCAGGCTTGGGATAACCTCTTGGGTACCCTTTTTTGGGCTTGCAATAACCACTTGTGTACCATCTTTTTGGCTTGGGTTTACCTATATTTTAAAATTTTTTATCACATAAAATTAAAAATTAGCCAATTCAATGGATGTATATATATATATATCCAAATCTTCATGGTTATGTTTTTACCATATCCATAGTTTATAACATAAAAATTCATTGTGGTTCTAACATCACCATCATAACCAAATGAAAAAAATACATATTTGTACCATAAAGACCATTTATAACCCCGATACAACATCCCATTAATCAAAAATGGATTTCTTAAGAGTTAAAACATATCCTAACATAGGGTACAATAAGTGTGATTTATAATAATTTATCATGATAAAACTAATGGAATAAAATGGTTTTCATAAAAATCACTTAATTATGGAGAAAAATTATTTATTTAATGATTATTAATGGTATACTTGGATGATAGTCTCATTAATTAATATCCAACAGAAATATATTTCATATAACAAGGTAAATGAATTTTAGAGAACTCAAATAATATTTCTTTTCAAAAATATCCTTTCTGTATTTAAAAAAATTAAAACATTAAACAACTTTAGAATCCTTTTCATTGAAATTATCCTTCAAAAAATTAGATTTTATATGTAATGATTTGTCAAAAAACATATCAAGAAATGTCACCATTATATGAAAATAAATTTTAAAAACAAAAAAATACAATGTTTTGAATTCATATTCATTAATATTTTTTTAATATTTTAATTAAATGTTTAAAAATAATGATTCAATCATGGTGGTGGAAATTTATCTGATGTCGTATAACATAAAATTATAAATTCACATTTTTGGTCAAATAAAAATTATCATTGTTTGGAAAATGACATGAAGATTCATTTTGATTTTTTTAAATAAAAATGTGTAAAAATAATCTTAATAAATCATTTAGATTTTTTTTAAAACATTTTTGAATAAAATTTAATAACAAATATGTTGAAAAAAAATTATTTTACAATAAGAAGAAGAAATAAATAGGGTCATTCCTAACATCATTATTTTTAAACTAGGAGTGTATAGATGGAGAAAAAGAATAAAAAACATATATTATCATGATATAAACATATGACAATAAGAACCATGAATTTATTTAAATATTTAGTTTAATATTTAATCAAAAAAATCCCCATCATAATATGTCTTTATAAATGATGAGATTATATCTAAAACCCATTATACCATTAATGTATTTTATATCATAATACCCACAAAAGAATAAAATAAAGTGAAAATATAATTATTTAGAATATAAGGATATTCATTATATAAATATTTAATGATGATATATTTATATACAATAATAAATATATTTTCATTGGATAAAATATGATTCAAATAATGAAAATTGAGAATAAAATCCCTTAATAATGTGGATACATTCGAACCACAACCCGCACTAAAGAAACAGCCTCCAATGGAATTGAAAATAATAATAAATTTATGGGAAATATTAATATAATAAATTTATGGGAATTATATACAACACATAAAATAAATCTATGGTGAATATAACATGTGTCCCATTAAAAAAGAATTAGAATCCCTTACTATAATTCTCAACATCACTCATACATGTTAAAACCTCTTATGTAAAAAAATAATTGTATTATACGTCTATTACATATCAATAATAATATATATAATAACTTATATGATTTTCCAATGCGATTATATTACTTGTTTGATAATAATTCGAAGTTAATGTTATGTTTTAGGGATTAACTTCATTTATTTTAGGAAATTTTTTTTATGATATATTAAGTCATCATACACTAATAAGGGCTTCATAATATACAAAATTTTATCTATGATAAAAAAATAATATATATTTAGTACATGTGTATTTATAGTAACCTAATGAATTTAGTTTTATAAAATGAAATACACTGTTCAAGGAGATATTAGATAGTATAATTGAATGAATTCCATTTCAATTTTACCAAAAAACTGAAATCAATGAATGAAATAATATATTACCATTCTTGTATAATTTCTATTTATTATAAATCACGTATGGTTATTATTCCAATCTTTATTAACTTCCAGGTAGAGCAATAATGAATCATATCACTTTATGAGGTAGTAGTCTTCCAATGCCAGGAACGATGTTGTCGTATACAACATTAAATGAAAGTAAGAATGAATATGTTATATAATAGCTAGTGAATTATAAATATATAAAAATATTAAATTTAGTAATGTATTCCACCCTAATTACCATCGTTGAATAATTTAAATGAAATATTCATTGCAATAGTTCCTGAGGTGGTAGACCACAGAACACATGAGAATCATTATTATTTTCAAATGTTTTGGGATGTAAGAAGGTATAAGTGGTATTATAACTAAAATTATATGGAAATATAAAATATATATTATATAATAATTAAATTCAACATTATATATATCTTTGAGAGGTTGTGATTGAGAATGAATAACATATGTATGTGAAGAGGTAGTCCACCATACACATCCGAAATGATTTTCTCTCCAATTTGATTTAATAGTAGAAGGATTTAGGTTATACAGTTAACATAATATCATATATGTATATTTAAGGAACATGGTTTTTATATCAATATATTATAATAATAAATAATGGATGGAGAGGTAGAAGTAAAACAATTATCATGAAGAGATGTAACTTATTCTTCGGACAACCACATTTATTTTTCCCCAAAAAGATTTTTATGTTAACATTATAAAAACACTAAGGAATCTTGGATGATATTATATTATTAAAGAAGATATTATATTATATACTGTCTGATCCAAATTGTTTTGGATTTGTAAAGTGTATTGGGTAGTTTGTGGCCATTTCTTAGTGAGGTGAGTGGCATAGATGTAATTTTCAAAAATATTAAATGTTTATCGAAGTATTTGACATGAAACAATATTTAAAATGGGTAATTATAGAAAATATAAAATATAATGATTATTTATTCATATAATATGGGTTTTGTGAGTTTTTTGGGTAATTTTAAGCCTTATCATTTTAGTTTAATCGATAAGTTTCCCAATATTTACCTTAACCATGAAAAAATGTTTGTACTCTTTCAACTATTTGTTATTGAAAAAATTCTCCATGATATATAATATATATTGTTATTATTCAAAATATAGATTCAAATTTAAAAAATTTATCCCCCTTAATTTTATGAATTTTATTTAAATTTAATCCCTCAAGTGCGATAAGAGAGCGTGGTTTCGAGGGAAAAAGTTATAGATGTTGAGAATGTTTTAATATAAAAAATCAATATGAAATTTTGTAAAATGGAATAAATATAATATATATATATTATTTAATTTATCTTTTTATAAAATATTATAACAATTCTTATTTTTTTTAAATCATCAATTGAAATGATTAAACTTCATAAAAGTCATTATTTTTCCCTATTCCTCAAAAATTTATCTTTTCTCCAAATTATAGAAAATTTACCATAAAATAATTATTACAATTATATTTAAAAACATATTTTATTTTTCAAAATATGATATCAAAAGCATTAAAAAATTTATTTTTAAATTATCGTGAAAAAGTAGGACAATTATATTTTTTAAAATATACATTTTGTAAGTATTAAATTAGATTAATTATTAAATATTTTCTAAAAAACACATAAGATGAATGTTTATAATTTTATTGAATATATATTGTATATATATTTAAATAAAATCATTCCAAAAAATTTATTTAATTATATTTATGAGGTAAAAAAAATTTATGCATAGAAATAGTTTTCATGGAAAAAGATTTCCATTATCCTAATATTGTTTTTATTTTCATTTCTAATTATTAATGCAACAACTAATTATTTTTATATAAATGTGTAAACCATTTATGTAGATAATTTTATTAATACTATTCCTACCCAATATTCCAACAGCTATGAAATAACTATGATATTAAAAAAAACATTTTAATACTTTTTCATGTTTTTCTAGAACACAGGGTTGTGTGTTGTGAATACTATACATAATATTACATGTAAAGAAATATAAAATAAATATTTTCAGTAATGAAAAATAATGAAAATATTATTTTTTTTAAAAAATATATATTTTATAAATAAATATATGTTTTATAATTCCCTTTAACATATCACATAATATCAATAATAATTCACATTATGTCATAAATGGTTAAGTAAAAAATGTTGTATCTAAGATACATAGTTACTCTATGTTTTCTATTTTATCTATCACAAATAAATAATAAAAAATTAACATGGAAAAGTAAATATCATAAAAAATAATCATTTAATAAATTATATGATCATGAAGAATAATATAATATGAAGTTTTGTTAATAAAATAATTATATATATATATTATCACATATGTTTCAAATATATCCACAAATTTCATGAATTTTTATATTATAATATTAAAATATATAAATAATCATATAATAATGTAATTACAAATCCCCTATATCATAAACAAATATTCAAGGCCATGGGTAATAAATATTACATAAATGGATAATGTATCATCAATAAATTCAAAATTAATTTTATTATAAGTCCTATAAATGCAATTACTATTTATATATGGCCCCTCCCTTCACAAAAAATTTCCAATGATTTTCCCATTTGAAATTTTTTGAAACATGGTCAACATAAACATTCATACTGAAACACTACAATAAAAAAGGTTAATATTTTCTCAATGAAATAATCCTAATAAAAAAATACATCATAATATATTAAATGTTCTCATAATATAAAATCCCACGTAAATCATAATATCCACTAAACAATAATGAGACACAAAAATTTACTCTCAAAGGATAACTAGAAAATTTCATGCGATAAATACACTTTTCATATTAAAATCACTTGTTTGAATTTTTAAAACAATTCATAAATATTTGTGAAAGATATAACTTTCAGGTGGATCAAAAGATTATAACATAATCATAAATGAATTTTTTTTATGTTGGATGAAAATTATGAAAATGACGTATAAGGTAACAAAATTATTCTATTCACACATTTGTAAAAAGTAATATTATACCTCAATAGGAAATAGAAATGATAATTCATTTTAAATATCATTATAAAAATATAAAAATTTACAAAATTTTCTATACAAATTGAATAATTTTAAAACAAGATTTTATAAATTTTATGGGAAATATTACCCCATAAGAAAATGATTCTCAACCTATTATAAAACATGAAAAATGTATATTGAAAAATTATTTTAAAAAAAATACATAATGATAATAAATATGAAATAATTTTTTATTTATATATATAAATTTAGGAAAAAATATACTTACTTAAAGATATAAATAAAAAAATTCGCAGTGCATACAAAACTGTTATTAACAGTAAATAATAATGAGATTGTTAAATAAACCCTTAATGTATGACTACTTTATAAGTGTAAAAAACACATGTATAAAAAAAATATATTTATTGTATGAATATATATGTATCATAAAAATATATAATATTCCTTATATTATTTATATAGAATCTTTTATCCTGAGTTTATTAATAATTGTTTCAATATCAATGGTCTCTGTAATAATTGCCTCTTTCTGTGTGTGTGTTTTGGTTCAGAGGTGACATTCCTAATACATCCATCATTTCTCAAACAGATATTAATTTAAAATCATTATATAATTATCATATATAGTAAATATATACATATTTATATTCACCAATTAATGTTATATATTATGAAAATGGTAACAACATTCTAGGAGATGGTAGGTTGTATGTATGCATTGATGTTGTTTTCATTTATTATTGATGTAGTAAAAAGAAGTTAATTAATAGTATACTTTTCCATATTTACTGTTACACCTTTTAAATAATTTATTTCTAATAAATACAACCTTATCACCATTAAATTAATTCAGAAATGAAAAATGTATCACATCTCTTGGTGGAGGCGGTATTCAACATGTACACATGAGCGATGTAATCATTTTCCAACAGATAGGTTTGTTAAAAATTTAAAAGGAAATTATAATTACATAATTATAATTTTTCTATAAATATCATAAACATATATTGACGCCATTATTATAATCATCCATGAGAGCTAGAGATGAAAAAAATTACATCATTTTTTAAGGAAGTAGTCTGTTTACACACTATCTATATTCTCATTTTTAATTTCTTGGGAATGTAGATAGATACAAGTTATTAGATAAAAATAATTAAATTTAAATTTAGTTTTTCTTATTATAATATTAAATTTTAAAATTATTAATAAATTACAAATGGTGGTAACCGAATAGGGAAAAACGAATGATCTTTTTCAAGACAATAACATTTTATTAGAAAAATTACATTTTGATATCTTATTAAGGACCATAGGGTTTTAAAATGAGGATGAAATGAAATGATAGAACGTGTATAAGGATGAGGGGTAGATATTTATGTAATATTTTCAATATAAATGTCTTAATATATGTAAATAAGTATGGGGAGTGGGTTCCCTTTTATAATTAAGGGGGAGTAGACTTTTTAAAATAACCAATATTATTAAATAATATGAATTCACTCTAAATGCTAGTTCTTACAAAATTTATAAATTATATATTATAGAAAATTTAATCTCTACCATCACCTCAATTACAAGATAACCCAATTTTAAATATATCATTCCATTAATATGGAATGTTCCTCACTTTTACAATTTTTGTTTTCACCACGGTAGCTAAATATTTATCCATTGTAATATATCCTTTAATAGTAAAAATAATTGATTCAAATATTATAATATTGACCCAAATAATATAAATATTTAACATAATATATGGAATAAAAATAATATATGTTTCCCATTTAAATTTAAACATAATCTTATGTAACCCAAAAACTCGCGTTTTAATGTAAAACATGATAATTATTTTTTATTTTTTTCACAATTAATCATGACCAAAAATAAATTTTACAATAATAAATTTTATTAAATAATATGATTCTAATTATTTAATCTATGTTTTGAAATACAATTCATTGATGTTGTAGAATTTATTTTAATTTTAAACCCACAAGTAGGAGAAAAAAATCGGCCTTCCATTAGAATGTTTCCTCATGTAAATAATTATTTTATATCAATTTTTATATAAAAATAACAAAAATAATATAATATAGATTATTAATAATATGATTTTTCTAATTTTACATTATAATAAAAAATTAAATTTTTTAAATTTTTTTAATGAAAATTATGTTTCAAATAATAATCCTTACTTTTCCCTATTCCCTGAAAAAATAAATCATGTAGAAAAATAAAAAAATTAAAATAATATAATTATAAAATTATTATTTTAATAATTAATAAATGTTTTTAAATTTTTTATCATATAATTGTTAATAATTAGTTGTTAAATAATAGAGAGAAAACAATATATGGAAACATTTCAGAAAAATATAGTTTCTATGAATAAAATTTTATTTATAGTGAAATCATTCATAGAAAAAACAATAGATGACTGATAAAAAATTAATTTACTATATCTAAATTTCATTTGAGTTTATGAAAAAATGGTTTAATTAAATTTTTTAATTTATAAAAACTTTTTATTCAGAAAAATACTTTTTTATGAAAACATTCCATTTACTTTTAAATTATTTATTAATATTATTTTATTTCTAAAAAATTGAGAGCCAATAAATTTATTTATACATTAATAAAAAAATGTAATTTTAATAATTTATTTAATATTATTTATACCCACCAATTGAACATCTTTTTTATAACATTATACTATATTATGTTTTATTTAGACCCGAGGTTTTATGTATCCAATTAAGAAAAGAGAATAAATTTATTTTTGAAAAAAATATATTATAATGTATTATGGTGTTACAATTATGTTTATACCACTATTTATTACAATAAAATATGACATGATAATATTATTATAGTATTTTTTTTCATTGATCGTTTTATTCAGTTCATTTATTATTCATTCCTTATAAACATACAAACATTATGAAATGATTGGTGAATATAATCTTTGAATTTTTGGTAATGATTTTAGAATTATTTGATCTTGTTTTCATACACTTTTTTTATTTTAAGCCTATAAATTATCACTGAGAATCAACTTGGATGTTTCCCTATAGTATAAAACTAAGATCAACGTTAATTTTATTTATGTTTCCTCAGTATGTAAAGATGTTTTATTCATATTATTTGTCCCGTAAGTGTTTCAGTTGTAAAGAGCATAGATTACCGTTTTTAGATCTTTTATGGTTGTATTTTTTATGGTTCCATTTTCCATGGAAAATTAATAATTATTTTATTTTAATGAAACATAATTATATTTTGTGATTATTCATCTAATATGATTCAATATTTATGAATTAATCACTGGGTTCTATAATGTTGGAATTATATAATGAATTATTCATTTCTGGAATCTTCGATGACAAATATTTACTAATAACCCTTATGATAATTCAATGTATTGTTGAAGAACATATGATAGGTTAAATAATGGTGTGTGATTATACATGTGACTTTATAAATAACCGAGTAAGTGAATGTTTATGTGGATATTGAAAACATGCACCTAGGGGTAATAACATAAAAGGGTTATAATATGAATTAACGAGATTATCACTTGTGAAATAAGTGTTGTCCTAAGACTGTACATCTATATAGAAAAACCTAGTGGATATGATTATATTATTTAAAAAATTCATTGTGAACTATTGTAATGGATTTTAATATATGACAACAATTTATGGACTTAGATAATATTATAGTGGGATATATTTAAAATATTTTTTTAGCACTTAATAATCCTATAAATTATTTTCATGATTTTATAAATTCCAACAACAATTATTATTTACTATAATATTATTTACTTTTAATTTTAGATAATGGGTGAATATAAAATTTAATATTTTTATGTTTAATGTGATAGAAAATAAAAATAATTTACTTGTGGGAATCTAAATTATATGGTATTAATAATGAAAAATAGCACATCAATGCTTAGAAAACATTATTATTCCCTAAATCATGGTGATAAATCAACTAATTAAAGGAGGGAATAACATTTTATTGAGTCATTCATGACAAATAATCTATAGTATTCTTGTGTGACAACCAATTTAATAATTTTGGATAAATGGATTATTACAAATGAAAAGATATATTTTCCCTCTAATTCCCAGAGTCAAAAAAAAATTAATTTTAGATTCTTATCAATTAGATGGTGAATATGAGGAATGATGGAGTCATCTCAAATTCATGATGTGATGGGAATAAATTTAATATATAGATATGTATGAGTTTAGTATGTTATTTTAATAAAAATATGTTACCCAAATTATTTATTCCAAACGTAGAGAAGGGATTAATTTATATATAGAATGTGAATAAATAATCCATTAGTGCCTATTCAGAATATTTTACAATACCTATAATGTATACGTTGATTGTTATCATCCAACCTGGATGCAAGGATGACCGATTCTTCCATGTCTAGAAACTATGTATCTCAATGAATTTATCTATAAAGGAATAAAATTGCAATGAAGATGTAATTTTACATATTTTCAAGGTATTGTCATATATCATAGTCATCCACCAATTTCTAGACATTGATAAGAAAGGAATGTTATAATTCCATGAAATTTATAATTACAAAAAACCATGGAGGGATAGTGATGGGTCTTCCATTATTCTAATATTGTCAATTAATCATGATATAATTTATACATATGGTGATAACTAAATTTGTTACTTATTGAAATTATGTTCATTAGGAAGTATAATTTCAATGGAATGGTAAGATGATAACTATTGATATGAATAGAGAGAAATGTTACTGGATGTATCACCCGCATTCTATTTTTTCAAATGAATGGAATATGGTAATTATTTTGACCAGTGACTGAATTTTTTGGTTTGTTGTTAGAATCCTCTTATGATCAATGAAAATGGGAAATATCATGAAATATTAATACTTTATTTGGGTTATAATAATTATGTGGTGAAAGGAACACACGCCATCTCCACTAGAGGTGATAATCTCTTATTCCATTATAGATATACCCAATCTATTGTATCTATTAAAAGTTTTTAGTCTATCAAATTTCCACATAAATGATTTGAATTAGAATTAGTAGTGATAGCTCTTAATGTTAAGATGAACATTATTTAGGTATATGATTTTTACCTAATTTATTTTTACATGGATGTTCTTCCTTAGAATCTATTTATTATTCCATTAGTAAAATTTTATGTTGTTTTTGGCTTGGATTAGAATACTTATTTTAATACTGAAATAATTATTTTGAATTGAATTGAAAATTTTCATTCGAAAAAAACCATGTTTTCCTATTGGTGTGAAGATAAATATGAACTTAAAATGGAAATTATATTAATTGTATGGGTCATAATAATAGATCAATGGGGTATTATGTTTCATGTGGTTTGAAAAATACTCAACATTGAATATATTCCTACAATATATTAATTTTTATATGTTTTTTGAATTGTTTATTAGTCATACTCTAAATTATTTTTTTTAGTTTCCAATTTAATTCATACCTTCTCTTAATAATTTCAAATATTCCATATAGAATGGACCCGAATGAGTTGAAATAAATGATTTTGAAACTATTGGATAATCCTGAAAATCGATTCATAAATAAAAATGTATCACAATGAGGTGCATCTATTAATTTTTATGATGAAATGTGGATCAATTCACCTCTACGTTGTTCATTAAGAACTAAACAAGGCCATGATCAATAATAAGTATCTTATTCCATTTCATATTGATTTTTTTAAAAATTATTATTTTATTCCATATTTTCTCCAGATCAATATCCAAATTAGATTTAATAAATTGTGTGTAAAAACACATGAAATAAGGTAGACTTCCATAAAATTCATAGAACCTATAATTTTTCATGATTCTAATTTTTCAAAAAAAAAATCCTATATTATCAAAAAATAAATCATGAATCAAATTTTGACAAATTACTATGATTATTTTGTATATTATTATTATGTGATATTTTTATATATTCTATGATTGAGGAGGAGCATGAATATCACTAAAGGATTTTTTAGACAACAAAAATGATAAATTATATCATATATTCCAGAATTTTGAATTATGGCTATAAATATGTTCATTTCATGGTCATATGATTTCATGAGAGTGAATAACGGTGTATCCATCAATGGTTTATGTTAATAGAAATTTGAAAAAGACAAGAAAATATGGATAAGATCCATATTTTAATATATTGACTAGATATTATTGTCACCTTATGAAGAATATCCCATGGTTATCTAATATAATCACAAAGTCAAATCAAAACTGTGTAAATATCCATTGGACTGATGAATTTTAAGAATATTTCAAGGAACATAAGAGAAGGACGGTTGGTGTTCTTTTTCCAACACTAAGATGTTGTGTATATAGTTTTTCATTAAAAGTGATTCATAAAAAAGGGTTTTTGGATGCGTTATACATATATTGAAATGGTTATATAATATGAATCATGGTAATTGATGTTTTAGGAAAGAAAATTACATGACCCTTGACATGGAGATTAATGTAGTAATATTTGAATTAAATATATGGATGCATTATTGTTTCAAATGATGTAGTGAAATATAATTTAATAACATATTATTAAATCATATATTCCATTAGGAAGAGTTGAATATTCCTGATCGAAAATGGTTGGTGATGATTTATTATTATGAAAACACAAAACATTACCACTCTGGGAAAGTAACCATGCAATATAATTCATTGATATGAAAGAGTGTTGTCATATTATTTATTATGCGGATCACAAAATATCCAATATTTAATGATTATTAAATGATGGATCGTAAAAACATGATATAATGGGAGAAATACAATCTTACATGAATAATAATTCAGCCATATATCCTTGTAAAGAATAAATAGGCTCATAAAAATATTTTCCTTTATAGTAGAAGGTAATAAATATTAATGAGGTGATATGTTATTATTAAGGAATGACAATATTTTGGAATAATGTATGTATCCGATCAATAACTAACATGAAAAAGGAGATATTGGAATAATAAAACACATCATAAATCTATTTCATCATGGTTGTACAATGATATATATATATATATATATATTTGAAAATGATTGATTTTGGAGTGACAACATCAAGACATATATGGTTAAAACAAATCTCAATGTTAGGTATTTCAAAAATATATATTTTTTTTGAAATAGATGTCCTTGTGGACGTTAAAACTAGTAAACATACCATAATTGGAATAGAAAAAATATGAACATGGATTTTATTATATGACTCCAAAAATGAATTATAATAAATAATTATATTTATATTGTTGTAAAAAACCATACTAGGTTAAAACAATTCACTAGAATAAAATATGATTCTCTATTGAACATCATTGGTTGATATATATTGTGGAATTGTTATGTTTTTATGGGGTACCACATTCTATTTTTCTTGACTGATAATAATGGTTTAACTCAAATTTTTAAAATTTTCCTTATTTAGATCTCGATATAATGACCTGGTTTAGTAATTAACATCAAACAAAGATAGGTGTATAGTCTAATAAAACCATTAAATTCCTTGAGTTTATTCAATGATAATGTCCTATATATTTTAAAAGTGTTAGGGATATATAGCTTCTTCATTTCAAATTTTTAATATCAATAGAATTCATTTGATCAATCAGATATCTCCTTTTGATGCACTATAAGTAATTATGTGTATATATCAAACATTGTATGATTTTTTTTAAATGGATGTATGTTTGGATTTATGTTACCTATTGAAATTAATGATAATATTAGAAACATTCAGCTTCACATAGAGGTAAATTTGTTTCCATAATGTGTAGTGTTGATGATAATCAATGATATCTATAATTCTAATATGATGGGAATGTATTAAATTGAATTTCCAAATATAAAATATTATAAGATTAAATAATAATGGAAATATTAGTTCTTGATATTTATTTCTTTTTGATATTCATGACTAGAATAGAATAGTTGTTTTCACATGGTTCTCCCACATATCCTCTTTCAAGTTCATAATGTGTTCTATGAATCTATTTTGATCATTTTGATATGTGTTCTATCCCAAAATCTAAACATATAGCTTGTACCACTGGAGGATTATATTTTCAATGAAATTTTTTTAGAAGCATCAGATATTAGAGATATTGTGCTACAAAATAGGCATATGCACATGGTTAATGTTCATTAGATGAATCATAAATGAATGAAAGGTACATGAGATCTTTAGGACGCGATAAATGATAAATTTAATCATTTAATTGTTTATGAGTGATGTAATTCCAAGGTAGGAAATCATTTTAATATTGGTAGAATGAAATACTATTATATTTATATAAATTCCATTGAAATACTACTTTATGTATTAAATTTCTTAATCTTCATACATCGTTGAATATTGATTAACCATGGAATATTACGACATTGATAACCTATATATTATAATGGATCAAATAAATAGGATTATGCAAAATATTATATATAAATATATATATATAAATAAATTTTTATAATATTTTTACTAATTTAAAACATGTAGAATTATACATATGAACTGGTTAGGATTATTAGATCATGTATAAGGGGGGTGGGAATCACATGATTAAGAGGTCTTAATAAATCATCCTCTCAGGGAAATCATCTTTTAATGTGGGAAAATTAATCTATTTAGGGTTATGTGATATTGTTCATATATGGAATATCATTATGATTAGTAACCATGATTGGGTTTTATCATTTGAATTCATCTTTGAATTTTATAATGTTGAATTATTTGGGTTAGTATATCCCATATATCTAGGTTGTATATCAGGATTATATAAAGGTTACACGATTAGGTCACCCCATCAAATGGCCGGAAATATGTTAAGTAACTGGGAATTGATTGTGTTTTATGATATAAATTCCTTTGAAACAAAATTATACATTAAATTTTGGTTTTTTAATCTCTCATTATTTCCAACACTTGTCTAGTGGGAATCAACATTAATGATCCCATAGATCATGTTTTTTGGCACATGTTTCAATATTTTTTTATTCATGTATTTTTTTTATTTCATGATTAATAGCAATTTTTTTGGCCACTATTTTTTATTTTGATAATCATATATATATTCATTATAAAACAATGTTAATAATATTATCTCATTTGATCATTCATTTTCATCACATATAATTACCCTAAATGGTCATTTAACGTCACCTCTTTTATACGATTCTATTTCCACATGTTATGATTTCAGGGAAATAATTTTATGTATAAATGAGTTTTTAGTTTAGTTAATTTCTGAGATATGTTAAGGAATCCGTATATATAAATTAATTTCAAATATAATGGGGAATATTTATATAATATATAATGATCAGGGTTTCAATTTATTAGTTTTATTAGCATGCTATAAAACACTACACATAGAACCAATCAGTATGGTATTATAGTGAATTATTTTATTTATGTCATGTGGTTAGACAATAACAACTATGGGATATTAGTAATAAAATCATATAATGGATTAGATAAAATTTTTGATTATGATGCCATCAATTTTGGATAGATATTGAGTTATAAATATCCTCAAAGGAAGAAATGTTATGGTATATAATAATTTCAATGGTATTGATGACGATTTATTTCAATTGAGGTAATATTTTACATATTAGTTTAATATAAGTTTTAATAAACCCTATAGTTATGTAAACATATAGTATATAATATTAATTTTAATGGAAAAAACCTCTATAGTCTATTCCATTGCTGAAATTGGTTGTTTTAGTTGTTTTTGGAGTTCATAGTGACTTATCAAAAACACTTAGCCAAAACTCCCAACTGTTTCATGAAACTTTTCCAGTTTTCATTTTCCAAAATTCCAAAATATTTCATGAAACTGTTTCACATTTACTTTTCCAAAATTACAATCTATTTCTTGAAACTCGGTCACATTTCAGTTGCCAAAATATCAAACTGTATCCTTAAACAGTGTCACTTTTCCTTTGCTGAAATTCTAAACTATTTCAAGAAACTCTATCTCTGTTCCTCTTCCAAAATTCAAAACTATTTCGCGAATCTTGGTGACTTTTCCCTTTCCAAAATTCCCAAATATTTCATGTAATAGTGCCACTTTTCCTTCTCCAAAATTCCAAACTACTTCATAAAACTATGTAACTTTTCCTTTGAAAAAATTATAATGTTTTCATTAAACTGTTTCACCTTTTTTCCCAAATTCCAAACCTTTTCAGGAAATTGTGTTACATTTTCTCTTCCAACATTCCAAAATATTTCATTAAACTATGTCACCAAAATGGTGTCACAGAAATATTGTAACAGAAATAGTTACATAGATACAGTGTCACAGAAACAGTGACATAGAAACAGTGTCACAAAAACGTTGTCACAGAAACAGTGTCAAAGAAATGGTGTTACTAAAATGGTGTCAGAGAAATGGTTTCACTAAAATTTCATAACAGAAATAGTGTCACAGAAACAATGTCATAGACATGGTGTCATAGAAATAGTGTCACAGAAACTGTATCATTGGAACAGTGTCACAGAAATGGTGTCACAAAAACTATGTCATAGAAACAGTAATAGTGTCACAGTCACTTTCTCACAATAATATTCTCACATATACTATTTCATATTTCCTTTTCAGAATTTCTATATTTCTTTAGATTCATAGATTTAACATTTTCTTTGACGAAAAATGCATTACAACCCTTTTTAGGGGATGTAAGGCTAATTCAAATCCAATAACACCTATATTAATTTTCTTATGGTTTTGGATGATTTATGTGATCAAAATGACTTGTTTAATGTGATCCACTATTAATGGAAAATCAACGATATCATAAACCGCTTCTTGGTAAACCCTCTAAAGGGACGAGATAGCATCCAACCATGTTATACCTTTTTTTCCAAGTACAAGATGCTCAAACCATTCATTGCTTCCCATAGGGGTCATGTGATCAAATGTTCCTATATATATTGGTTCCCCATGAAGTTATTCTCTCTTCATGTGCACGCCCTATTTTGGGGAAACCAAGATGAATTTATCAATCTTCAATATAAGGTATTATTTAATATCATTATTTTTTGGTCATCTCTTTCAATTTCTCTTTTACCTATAATGGAATTCAATTTTCATGTTTCTAATGGAAGTTTCTTGGTTATAAGCTGGTGTGGTGGTGTCTTTGTATCCTCGGGTGGATGAATTCCAATAAGAGAGGCTATCATGATCGGTTTTGTTATCCTATTATCAAAAAACGAACATCAAGGACCTTTTGAGGCATGAGATTCATTGCTTACCTATTCTTTTATGTGAATTCAATGATTTAGCTTATTTATCCACTAGATGTCAACAGAATTAACATAATATATATCTGGACCAGATAATTCAACTGGTATTGATCATATGTTATTGACTCTTGTATTTCTAGACAGTGTGTTATCTATGCTTTCGTTGTTTATCAAGTGAGCCTTTACCGAAATTGGTAAATAACATAAATGTGGATTGTTTGTGTTTTTTGACAATGATAAAGTGTCATGTAAATGAATATGGTTTTTGTTGCTATAATTTCATGGTAATGTAACTAATGTAATAGGAATTTTTAGTTATTTGTGATAGCTTACTGTTAATGATTCCAATAGTTAGAACCAACAAATAATAAATAGTCTAATTACATATGGATTAAATTACTAGTTTTTCGATAAATGAAAATACCTCATTGGGTTTTGGGTTACCCTTTTGCTTGTAATGTCCAAGATCCTTATGCTTGGAGTAGAGAGAGCTCAATCCATGTGAAATAATAATTCTTTTTTACGGAGAAGAGCCCAATTTCATTTTTTTCCTGCCTCTTGTGAAGTGTTGTGACCCTAGGTGGATGTAGTGATATGTGGGGTAAGGAGGATTATTGTTTATGGAAGCAGTCGACTCCTAGAGTGGTGAGATTCAATAGTTTATGCATTTGTGTGTAGGGGAGGTCACCAAAGATGACAAAATAGGTTAAATGTAAATGTTGGATGCATGATTAATTTTTTTGGTTATTATCTTATTTATTATCCCCACTACTCAAGGAATATAATTTTTCATACCCTCTTTCAAAAAGAGACAAAGATGTGTGGGGAATTCCACGTGCTTTCTGTGTTTAGATTCCTGATGGTGGATGGGTATACACTCATGGTATAGGTGGAAAAGTCTCAATAGGTGGTTCATCTACTCACTGTACTGATCCCCCTTGTTTTTAGTATCGTAGAATGCATTTTTTAGAATCCCTGGGAATATGGAAAGGTAATATTAATGTTAATAAAAGATTGAATAAATGATGTTAACCAATGGGGATGGAGAATTCTAGGATTCAATGATGAGGTTGTAATTTAAAGCAACAATGGAATTTGGGTGCGATCCAATGAAATAGAAGTGTTAATGGATAATTAAATTTTAAATAATTAATTAACCTAATGTGAAACTAAAAAGGGAATAATTTAATTTAATAAATCTCCCTAAATTGTTGTGTGATTATAGAATACCTAGTTATAGAAGTTGTATTCGGGAGTCCGAGAGACGTTAGCTATAGTTGATTCTAACACTAGGTTATGCCATAAGTGTGGTTTTGAGATATAGTATATTATATAATTTTTTATGTTTATATATGCTACTCCAACCCTTTAGTTAGGGAAACTGACACCCTCAGGATTCAAATACCTATTGTAATGTTTTTCCTAACATTCTGGTGTGAGGATGAATAGTTGAATACCCCTTTTGTCCTCAATGTTATCTCTTGGTAGATACTTGTGCTGGTAGTACAAGTGGTTAGTTTTCTCCATATATTTTTGTTGAGGTTTTTAATGGCCTATAGGTATCCACACACAGATATTCTAGATATAGTTTCCTATGGACTATTCTAGGCGTAACACTTATAGGATGTGATGGATTGATGATCCTCACTCGGTGTATGGGCTATAATGGAATCAGGTTCAATAACTGATGAATGATACACGTTATGAGAGTTATGGTGGCTCTAGGAAACTACCTAGTTAATTTTATTTCCTAGACATGGAGTTTTTGATTCATGTGGTGCATGCTGTGGTGCTACGCCTAGGTGTTTTCATGAAAACCTTTTGGAAAAGAGATTCTTATGATGTACGACATCAGTGAAAAGAAGAAAACCGGCGGGGAAATGTTAGCTTGGTACCCTTGATATTCTTTAATATATTTTATACTATTTAATGAAATTCATGGTGAGAGTATCTAGGGTGAGGATGGTAACATTGAATAAATGTTTTGGTGAGGATTTAGTTTAACCTATTGTTCACCGTGCTTTAGCATTCTTTCATAACTTTCACGTAAGGAGGCCAGGGCCAGACATTACAAGGAGGCTATTCGTCCATATCTCTAGTTCCAAGTAACCCCATTAATGGTGAAAAGATATCATGAGGTGCTAGTGAGGGCCTAGGTAATTATGATTAAATTTTCCAAAATTGGATATTCACGAGAGGGGAGTCATCATGATTCCTCACAGAGTATATCTATGGTCCAGGGTTCCCTGTTTTCAATGAAGAAGAGTTTCAATTCGGCCAGGGGTAAGTCCCAACCCTCACTATCTCATTTATATGGTGGGCGGCAGCTCTAAGGCCTATGCCGACAGATCATGCACATTTTTTCTGGTGGGATAAGAGTTCCACAGTAGCAAGAGTTCTGTACCTTGCAGAATAGTCATTGTGGAACAGGTGTTCCACACTAAGTTCCTCCGTTGAAGAAGTTCCAGCTGAGGTAGCAACAGTAGGTCAAACCAGCTTTGTATTAGTAGAGAAAAAATGGGGGAAGGTAGAGGACAACCTCATGATGCTCCCCATCCAATGGGGGAAGAGCATTTTCATGGTGGTCATCATTAGGGTCATAAAGGTCATATAGGATGTCGAGGGTAGCTTCAGGATTTAAAGTTGTTAGGACCAAGTGAGGAAGACGTTGTTCGAAGAACCATTTTCCTGTTTTCTACTTAGTTGTATGCCTTTTTTGATTCAGGAGTTACACACTCTATTATATGACCTACAATTTTCCATGCATTGGGACATGAGGTACGACACCTTCGAGGTCCCATGGAAATGAATACGCCAATGGGAGGTCGAGCTAACATGTTTGAAGTATGTAGAGACTGTGAGCTAGTCCTGGGGCAGCACCACTCTTGAGGAGATTTCAAATGTTTACAAACACAACCATATGATTCCAACCTATTACTATGTATCCACATATGATGGACCCTTATGAGTTACGAGAGCTATGTATATAGCTTGATGGTCTGTTATAGTGTGCTTTTGTTTGCATGAGGGTGTCACGAATGGGTGCATCGGTTTTGTTTGTGAAAAAGTACGACTACAATTTTTAGTAGTGTATCGATCATCGTCACTTATACAAAGTTACAATGAATAATCACTATCCTATTTCATGAATTAATTATTTATTCGATCAACTAAAGGGTAAACTTTTGTTCTCAAAGATTGACATGCGGTCCGGATATCATCATATGCTTGTGAAGGATGAGGATATCCTAAAGACTACATTCTATTATCATCATAGGCATGACTAGTTCATTGTAATGTTGTTCGGTGTGATAAATGATCCAGCTCTGTTCATCGGATTTATGAATATAGTTTTCTATGAATATCTATATAATTTCATAGAGGTTTCATCGATGACATCATTTTTCACTCCATATCTAAGGAGGAGCATGAAAAGCCTCTACATTCCATTTAGGGAGTTCTTAATTAACATCAGTTGTTTGGGTAGTTGTTGAATAGTTAGTTTTGTGATCAAGAAGTGTGTTTCATGGGGATTTTTTTGTCCCAACATAGATTATATATGGATCCATCAAAGATAGAAAATGTTTTTACTTGGGAATCCCTCACAACATTGAAAGAGGTGAAATGTTTCCTTGGTCTCACATGCTACTACATGAGGTTTGTATCTGATTTCTCTCGGGTTGCGACTCCTCTAAAAACATTGACCAGTAAGTATCTGAAGGTTCTGCTGCGCCCAGAACCTTCAAATAGTATCAGAGCGAGGTTACAACATTGATTATAGTTTTTTAATTTTTGTTGATAATTTATGCATTCATATTTGATTCAATTCGAGATAAATCATTCTATAAATATGAATTAACGAGATCTGTTCTTCATCATTCGTTTCTCGATTCATATCACAGAAACAACCATTTAATATTAATTTTGATTAAAATAAAAATGAGGAACTCATCCGGAGTAGCCGCTCTTTCTGTCTGTACAACACGGGATTACACATCGTATAATTGAAACTACACACCATGTACATAGGTTCAACGAACCGGCACTGGTCCGCCAAACCACACCGTGTGAATTGATTATGCCTAATTTTTAATCACTCCGTGTTGACCAGAATAGAATGGAACATGGAAACCGGAATACACGGCGTGTATGTTGGAACAACACGCCGTGTAGTCTGTTCCGACCCATGTGAAACCATGTACCATGATAAGCCGCATACCGCGTAAATGGGTTCGCCAGGCCGGTTACCGCGTAACAAGGATGTACACGCCATGTATGATTCATCTACATGCCATGTACTCTAAAATTTCCAAAGTACAGAAAACATGTTAAAGCCCCGGCGTGTACTTTGGATAAATGGTGAAAAGAAAATAAACACCTTTTAATTATAAACTACACGCCTTGTACTTTCCAGAAATGGAATTTCACCAGGTGTACTAAAATGTACAAAGACCCGTGCAAAGAATTTGGATAAGAAGAATCTCAAGGAAATTCAGAATGGAATTTAAGATAAACAATTGATTAATTATAAGATCATAATTAATTGAATTCGATCACGTCTTATCTTAAATAAAATAATGATTAAAAGAATTTGAATTCTAAATATGCGTAAATGTCATTGCATAATATGGATGATCATGAGCTAGACCAAATAACCTTTGTATGTGTGTGGTTTCATTTAAATTTATTTAATTTAAATTTGTTGGCCTACAAGCATATTCCAATAAAATGTAGGGCCTACGTGCCCATGGTTTCTTTAATGTAAACCCATGTAATGGAGGATCTCCCAAGCCAGAGGAGATGGTTCAAATCCCGAAGCCGAGGCGAAAGCAACACAAGAAGATACAAAGGTGGATAGGTGGGAGCTGCAAAACAAGAACCATCAGGTTCAAGGTGTTTTCCCTAGGTCATGGTTAGCTTATCAAAACTGATAGATAAACTAACCAAATAGAATCTCATGATCATGCCATCTTATTTAATTTCTGTCTGATTTCATGGTTTATTTATTATGTATGTGTTGACGCGATCACATAATTAATAAAATGAACAAGCATGCAAAGATGGAATAAAATAAAAACCGGACTATGCGTAAACATTATCGAAACATGGTTAATAACTTAAGCAAGAATCACTTAATATTAATAATCATGTGATAATGAAAAAGATATGCATAAAGAATAAAATCCCTCAAATACCATATTAAGTTAAACCAAGCCTTCTGTTACTTGATTAAGGGAAAGACTCAATAAATCTATGTGTTTGACCAACCCTTGTTGAGAAACTTACGTTTATAAAGGAATCCCTTATGAAAGGTTTCAGGTTGACTTAACCATATTACATCAAGAGAAGTATCCCTTGCTAGACTTGGTGTAATATTGGAGGCAAGAGTTGAGGAAATCCAAGTCATGATTTCAGGATTGGGGAGTCCACTCAACAGATCAAGGGACTGTAAGCACACCGTTGGCAAAGACACACCTAACTAAATACCTTCAAATATCTTGACCAAACCTTGTTGGGGTTATGCGAAGGGAAATATGGATCCTTTCCACTAGAATGTCAAAGAAAATGGAAATTTCGAGTTCAATGGTGAGGGCTATTAGGACTTGATAAAATAGTGGGAGACTTAATAATATTTATTATTTCTCATAAAATGTAATCAAGAATGTACTGATGAATTTGGTCTTTTAAATTGTAGAATCAATATGAAAAAAACATCAACCACATTTTCTTTTCGATCAATTCTGGATAAAGACAACATCCTCACCGGCAGTAACTTTCTGGAATGGTTTAGGTGCCTTCGGGTTATCATACGCCATGAACGGATGCTTTACGTGTTGGAGTCCTCAATTCCTGATTCTCCTACCCTAGGGGAAAGTGATGATGATTTCCTAGTCTATGATCAACATTTGAATGATTCTCTCGACGTTCAATGTTTGATGTTGTCATCTATGTCTATTGAGCTCATGATGTCTCATGAAGACCTGTATGCCTACAGCATGCTCGGGCACCTCCGTGGTTTATACCAGGAGAGACCAAGATAGGAAAGGTTTGAGATCTCCAAGGCTCTGTTTCATAGCATGCATGGAGAGGGTGCCCCAGCTGGGCCTCATGTAGTCAAGATTATGGGCTACATTGAGCGCTTGGATGTTCTAGGGTTTAAACTCCCTGAAGAACTGGGTACCGATCTCATTCTCGCATCACTCCCCCAGAGATTCTCAAACTTTGTTGTTAATTTCAACATGAACAATATTGAGAAGTATCTATCTGATCTTCTTATCATTATTCTCCATGTGGACAATGACATGAAGCGTGAAAAGCCTTCTGTCTTCATGGTGAATAAAAGGAAAGGGAAGGCAAAGAGATTTATGCCCAAAGCTTCTTCAAGGCCTTCCATGAAAAGGAAGATCAAAGGGGAGGCATAGGAACATGATGATGTTTGTTTCACATGTGGCAAGAAGGGCCACTAGAAGAAAAACTGCACCCAGCCAAGGAAGCAAGGGGAAGTTCTGGTGCATTTGTTATCGAATGAAATCTATCTGTTTCTACTAATTGGGTATTAGATACTTCTTGTGGTGCTCACATCTATATCCAAATACAGGAACCAAGTAGATTTAGGAAGATTGATCGAGGGGAGGTAGATCTACGAGCAGCCAACGGAACTAGACTTGCTGCTGTTGCTGTCGGGGACTACCACCTCACATTGCTAACTGGAATGATCGTGGTGTTAAAGGGTTGTTATTATGTGCCTTCTATTACTAAAAACAATATTTCAGTATCCAGATTAGATACAGATGGTTTCATATTCATGTTTGGAAATGAATGTTGCTACTTTTATAAAGATAGCATTTGTTTTGGTAGGGCACATTTATATAACGGCCTTTATGTGTTAGACTACACAAACCAAGTAATGGAAATCGATAAAAATGTTACATAACATGACTCATACCACACCCAACTTTGGCATCACTGGCTAGGTCATGTCGATGTGAAACGTTTGACAAAATTAGATCAAGATGGGTATTTAGATTCTTTCAAACTAAAACCACTTGGGGTATGTCATGCGTGTATACAAGGCATAATGGCCAAAGACCCATTTAGTGGGAAAGGTGAAATAGCTAAAGAGATTCTAGAATTATTTCACACAGATGTGTGTGGACCATTTCCAGTTGAAGCAAGGGGTGGGTTCTCGTACTTCATAACTTTTACTGATGATTTTAGAAGATATGGATATATCTATTTAATGAGGTATAAGTCAAATTCTTTTCATCGGTTCAAAGAATACGAGAATGAAGTTGAGATCAAGATTGGTAAGATGATTAAGAAACTCTGATCAGTCAGAGGAGGATAATATATTAATCAATAGTTCATTGATTTCTTACGGGAGTTTGGTATTCTATCTCAACTCACTCCTCCTTACATACAGCAGTGGAATGGTGTGTGTGAAAGGAGGAACCACACCCTGTTGGGCATGGTGAGATCAATGATGAGTCATGCGAGTCTTCCATTATCCATTTGGGAATATGCATTACAAACAGAAGAACACATACTAAACCAAGTACCAACTAAATCGATAAATGGTATTCCATACGAGTTATGAAGTGGATGCAAAGCCATGTTATCGAATTTACATGTGTGGGGTAGTGAAGCATTTGTTAAGGCCTCTTCATGTAACCAACTTGCACCCTGAGGCACAAAGTGTATCTTTATAGGATATCCCAAGGAAACAAGTGGATATTAACTATACAACCGCACAGACAAAAAGGTTACAGTGGCAAGACACACCATTTTCCTTGAGAGGGAGAACATCTCCAAAAGAGATAGTGGGAGCGAGATAGACTTCGATGAAGTTGAGGCTCAAGATACACATGAGTTGGTACAAGAACAGATTCCATAGAGCCTCGTGGAAGAACAATCTGTTCCAGAGACACAAGAACTGTGTAGGAGCACGAGAGAGGTGAGAGAACTAGAACGATATGGTTTTCTTGTCACTGAGGTTGGTGACTCATTATTTGTTGACAATGATGATCCTCTTACCTAAAAGAAAGCAGTTGAAGGCACAGACATTGCCAAGTGGCAAGAATCCATGATTTCTGAAATGGATTCCATGTTCCAAAACCATGTCTGGATTTCGGTAGATCCTCCAGTTGATGTAAATCCAATTGGTAATAAATGGGTATACAAGAAGAAACTGGACATGGAGGGGCAATTCAGCACCTACAAGGCATGACTGGTTGCAAGAGGTTTTAGATAGCGACAAGGAATTGACTATGATGAAACATTTTAACCAGTTGCAATGCAGAATTCCCACAAAATACTATTGGCCATTGCTGCTTACCATGACTATGAAATTTGGAAAATGGGATATCAAAACATCTTTCCTTAACGGGAACCTCCAGGAAGATGTCTACATGACACAACCTGAAGGGTTTGTGACTCCAAAGGATTCCAACAAGGTATGCAAGTTACAGAAATCCATTTATGGATTAAAGAAAGAATCATGGTCATGGAACATTCGTTTTTATGATGTTGTTACATAATTTGGCTTTTTTAAGAATGAATGAGAGCCTTGTATCTACAAAAGGTTTAGTGGAAGTGCTTTCGTTTTCCTAATAGTATATGTTGATGACATATTGCTAATTGGAAATGAAGTACCTGTCGTACAGTCAGTTAAGGCATGGTTGCATAAATTCTTATCCATGAAATACTTGGCCGAGGCATCATATATTATGGGGATCAAGATCCATCGTGATAGATCCAAGAGAATGTTGGGCCTAAGTCAAAGTACATACATTGACAAGATACAGAGGAGATTTAGTATGGAACAGTCCAAGAGGGGATTGTTGCCAGTGTCACATGGAATTCATCTTTCTATGAAAATGTGTCCTCAGACACATGAGGAAAGAAAGAGAATGGCAAGGATCCCTTACGCATCGGCTATTGGGTCAATCATGTATAATATTCTATGTAAGATGCTAGATATTTCTTACACATTAAGTGAAGTAGGAAGATATCAAGATGATCCAGGAGACCGCCATTGGATGGCAGTCAAGACTATCCTTAAGTATCTGAGGCGTACTAAGGATGTGTTCCTGGTTTATGGAGGAGATGAGGAACTAGTCATCATATGACATGTAGATACTAGTTTCCAGACTGATCAATATGACATGAAGTCGCAGAATGGATACATCTTCAGTTTGAATGGAGGTGCAGTGAGTTGGAAGAGCTAAAAAAAATTGTGGTGGAAAATTCTACAGCGGAGTCCAAGTATATCAAAGCTTCTGAGGCATCTAAAGAAGTAGTATGGATGCAAAGCTTCATCCATGATCTGGATGTTGTACTGAGTATTTAAGATCCTATCACACTCTATTGTGAGAATACTGCAGCGGTGGCACTTGCAAAAGTGACAAGGTCACATCAGCGGACAAAGCAGATACTTCGGAAGAATCATTTTTTGAGGGATTTTTCTCAGAGAGGTGAAGTTGCAGTGAGCAGTATTTCCATGAAAGACAACAAGGCTGACCCAATGACTTAAGCCTTGACTCAGTAGAAACATGATCATCATGTTAGGTCTAGAGGACTAAAAGTCGTAGGTAGTTGGCTCTAGTCCAAGTTGGAGTTTGTAAGGGTTGGTGTCCTCAGAACCAACTGATTTGTACTTTGATTACAAAAATGTTCACTTATTATATATTGTTAATTGTTATAAATGAATATAATATAATAATGTCCTAGAATATTTGTTGCATTAATATGTTCATAGCAGATCCCTACTATGATGAGATACTAGAAATGCTATAACAATATTCTTAAATAATGTTCTGTTGTTGGATGACATACTATGATAGGACACATAGTATACAGAATGTCATGTGTGAGTACTCGTAAGAAGACGATACTCCCTCTCATGGAGTTCGCACATGGTAATCTCCATGATGGGAGATTATGAGAACAGACCCGCCAGTAGTAATTATGCATGTCTTGGTGTCATCAGATATTTCTATCTACGAGCCTGTGTAATGGTCCTTAGACTGGAAGATTATCATTAACTCATGTCATGACTCGAGCACTTAGTTTTACTGACGAAAACCATCACGTAGACAGTTGGCGGGATGCAGGGTACGTTGGGTGCGTCACAAGTGACTTGTTGTTAATGGATTCGAAGAAGGATTTGTTCCTTCCATTTATCGAAGTTGATATCACGACCCTTTGATTGAAATAGAACTGTCGCATAAAATGCCATGGCGATGGTGAAAACGACGAGTTTATTTCATGTAGTCACAGAATGACATATCAAGCATATATGTTTATGACACTGCCATGAATCCCTCTTGATGAGATATTGAGACAAAGGGATTAGATTACACAGTAAGCGTTCGTATGAGGTGATACATCAATTCGGCGTCAGCTTCTTTCTCTTGGGTGCCTTGACCCGTTGCTAGACAATAATATTGTACTTTATGCATGAATACCTAATGCCAACAAGAAAGAGGCCTAGAGGCCACACACTATGTGTATCCAAGTATCTCAAGTTCATGCCACATTGATGTATCACCTCACACGAATTCTTACTGTGTAATCTAATCCCTTTGTCTCGATATCTCATCAAGAAGGTTTCATGGAAATGTCATAAACCTATATGCTTGATATGTCATTCTTTGACTACCTGAAATAAACTCGTCATTTACACCATGGACAGGGAATTTAATGCGATAGTTCTATTTCAATCAAAGGGCCAAGATATCAACTTCCATAAATGGAAGGGACAAATCCTTCCTCGACTTATCCATTTACAACATGTCACTCGTGACGCACCCAACGTACCCTACTTCCCACCAACTGTATGTGTGACGGTTTTTTTCAGTAAATCTAAGTGCACGAGTCATGACATTAGTTAATGATAATCTTCCAGTCTAAGGACAATTACACACGATTGTAGATAGTGATATCCTATAACACCAAGACATGCAGAATTACTACTGGTGGGTCTGTTCTCATAATCTCCCATCTTGGAGATTACCAACTACGAACTCCATGAGAGAGAGTCTCATCCTCTTACGAGTACTCGCACATGACGGTCTGTATACTATGTGTCTTATCATAGTAGGTCATCCAACCACAGAACATTATTTAATAATATTGTTATATAATTTCAAGGTTCTTATCATAGCGTGGATCTGATATGACCTTATTAATGCAACAAATATTCCAGTACATTATTATATTATAGTCATATTGAACAATGAACAATATATAATAAGTGAAAATTTATGTAATCAAAGTACAAAACAGTTGGTTCTGAGGACACCAAACCTTACAGTATCAAGCAATAATTTTTAATGATCAGTGTCTGACAACGTTTGAGTATATGAAGTGTATGTTGGTAAGTGATCTAGTTCATTGTCTTCAGAACCAACTGGTATATTTTATTTTCTCAAATGAAAATATTTATTTCAAGTAACATCCCATTACAATTCTAATAGGTATACCTTATATATTGTCTTAGTTTTTCATTTTCATTGATGGGGTATGGTAGTGTTTATATTGGAGGATACTAATAATCTAAAATTATGATATTTTTGTATTTTACCATTAAAATATAATTTCATGTAGACTACAAGTGAATTAACTAGAATGTAATAGGCTTACATGTCAGGTAATTGTCCTGAAAACGAAGCTCGATTATTTTGATTCTTTGATAGGTACATGTTGTGAGTTTTTACTACACATTATGATGGAAGTAATGATTTCTTTTAATATAGGATCCATGGTTTTTATTGAAAATGGTATGAATTCCTATGGTTACAAAACATAAGTATTATAAACTGTGTAATACCCTCATAACCTTTTTCTAATAGGTAGTACGACATGTTACTTATTTTCGGTTCCTATACAGTACAATATCTTTCATCCAAAGGTGATTACTAGGTGATCTCAAATCTTTACAGCCCTTCCAGATACATTCCTTTGGTGTTTCATAACTTGATAACTTGTTTTGGGATTCTTGGATAACATTTTTCTACCATTCTTCATGTTTTCCATCACTAATCTATTGGTTTTTCAATGGATCCTCTTGGAATTGATTGATATATGCCACTTGGTAGTGGATCAGACTTATAGGTTATTTTTATGGTCTTCTACACGTTTGTTTTCATTTATGGGTTCCTTTTTGAGTTTTGAGTTTTGAGAAGAGGTTTGGTGTTCCATTCCTAGTTGCCAAAATTATTACATTGGTATTTCTTGATTTATTTCCATTTAAAATTTAAATAAAATTTCTCAAATGTTCTTTCTACTCATTTGTTAAATAACAATTATTTTGAATTGGGTGATTTAAAATGTTATTGGGACGAGTCTCTGTAAAACATAGAATTCCATTAAAATGGGTGTGTTTATGGAAATTTGTGGATTTAAATTGATGAATTTAAATTAGGGATTTGATGAAAATTATTTCAATTATATTGTTTAATTTATCTATAGGAATGAATTTTGAAATTATGGAAATTTTTTAAAATGGATTTCAAACATGTGATCATGGCTTAAATGATTTGATATACACACAGTGGTTTTATGTTGTAAAAATGCATGTTTTTGAATAAAATACATTTTGGTTTTAAATGGAAAATTGGAATTGAAAGGGATGAATGTGATTGAAATTTAATTTAAGAGGTCTTAAAACTAAATTTCCCATCAGTTATTTGGTAAAATATCATTCAATCATGAGGTAGTTGGTGAGTTATTTTAACACACTATACACTATTACAATGATATAAAAAATACATGCAGTTGGCTATGACAAAAATGGTAGGGTGGTGAGTTTCCTCTATCCAGTGTTAAGGGGGAATTTGTGAAAAAATATTATTGTGATCAGATAGATAGTGTGGAGTCCAATAGATAGGAATACTATCATAAAATTTGGAAGATGACCAAGTTTCTCACTTGTTATTTTTATATATATAATTGTATTCTAATGGGTTTGAACTACATTACATGACTTGGCAGGATTTACATAAACTATTTTATTTAAAATCTTTATTTAAGATTTTTTTTAGAAATAATCCATCAATTGCAAATTAATGCATTCAATTTAAAATAATTATTCATCGTTTTGAAAATTTATATAATTTTTTTATTAAATATTTTTTTTGAAAAAAAAAATTATTTTGATAGATGAATTTTTATTCTTTGGATTATCTATATTTAACTTTTGTTGTGGAATATTTTTTTGAATCCAAAATTTCTTAGGCTCACACCATACATTTTCCTTGAATTGTATTTAGTCTTCCTCCTAATAGGATCGAGCAAAGGGAAGGGATCAGGTGGGGGTTGATCCAGCTATTGAGTTTTGGACATGTTGAGTGGTGTCCATGAGGGCCTTGGGGTTATTTTCCGTGTTTTTTGTATTGGGTATTTCCAAAAATTGTCTTTTATTCTTTGTTGTATTCTAGTACATTAATCCCAATGGAGCTTCTTATATATACATATTGATATTATTGTCGTAATATTGCAATGTCTTGTGGAAAAAATCATTCCCACATGCACACTGTATGATTCCAGGAGCTAGTCACTAACCTGTAGGGACTAGGAGATCCCTTCAGGCTCTGGATGGGATAGCTCAGTTGTCTGGTTACTAGGGCACCTGATCTGGAGTGTGACAATGTGGCATTATGGGAGCTTCTTGAACATTATTCTTTTTGTTAGTATTAATTTGTGAAATCAAGCAGGGGATTAAGAGGTAGTTTCAATTGGGTTCCTATGCATATCTCACTAAAATAAAACTTACGTTTCTATGGGGGATAGGCAATAAAAACTTGTAGATTAGTTCTAGTCATTTTCCTATTGTGATATTGATATTGTAAAATTAAAATCATGTATGTTACTTATGGTGAGTGTAGTCCCTCTTGTTGCCCTATTGGAGTGTTTATTGAATGTCCTATATTTTTCCACTCCTTTGGTCTTGTATCATGCCTCCAAGAAAATGTGAGAATCAAATCGAGGAACAAGATGCTATAGAACATCAACAATGAAATATTTTTGTGGATCCGAGTCTTTTTGAGGTGATCATCCATAGTATCAATGATATGGGATAGGAACCAACTGCATTTTTTGAGGTTCTAGATGTGAATCATGAGGGTATGTTCATTGAAATCATTCTCAACATTTCCTACACCATAATCCCCTAATCTTAAAATTCACTACTAACCCTCAACATCTCGAGGAATGGTTGACAAATACTGAGGGATGGATTGAGTTCTTGGAAACAAAAGATACGATCAAGGTAAAGTGTCAAAACTGAGTGCTACAATGGCTGGTGGGAAGATGGTGGGAAACAATGGTGATAATTGGGAAACATTAGAGATTATGGTGCAAATAAATCAATTTTCTATTCACTGACCAGTTTTTTCTAGAGTCAATGTTGTTGGATAAGTATGTGGATTTTTTCAAGATTCATCAGGATGAAAAAAACCTCCACTGAGTATTCAAAACACATTTATATGTTCATGCAGTTTAATCTTAATATTCAATATAATTAGCTGATGAATTATTGCTGGTTCGAGATGGGAATTTGATCAGATATTGGTTCTCTAGTTTACTGGATGAAGCTTCCCACTTTTTATGATGTTCTTGATAGGGTGAAAATGGTAGAGATGGATCTAGTAATAACTTCATATTTTATTGGAGTTACTTTTTCCCCTAGTGAAATTGTTTTTTCCATCAACAAAATATAAAATTGTGATTATTCTAGAATTAGTTCGCAATGGAAGATTCATTGCATACCTCCTACATTTTTAGGAGGAAGTTCGTTGACATTATATCATTGTGGAATTCCATGAAATTATAAAAGGGTTTTCACTATGGCACCGAAATTTATATCTCCAATGGAAGACCAGAGAACTTATAGTGATTCTTCCACTATTTCTCTACTTTACATAGTGGACCAATATAATTATATCTTCATAAAAATGCAATGATACTAGATGATTTATTTAAAAAATGTATTAAACCATATACATAATGAACACTGAATTTTCACTTAGTGAATGAGTCTCGAGTGGTATGAAATAATGGTCCAGCAGACATGAGACATGCAATTACAATATCAACATCATTATTGATTGATATATTTTATTTTGGTTCTTGTCATTTTTTTATTTCGACATGTATCATTAATATACTAGATATTTCGATGGATATTTTATCTTTTGTAATGGATATTACTACACCTCTGGGTAAGAAGATATAAAAAGGTGTTTATATCCCTTGTACTATCTTCTATATTTCAAATGATGAATTATATTGGTGTTTTAATGTTCTTTTTATGAAATATCTTTAAATTATACTTGGAATGGATTGAATCATTTCCAATAATGCCCAGATTGATTTTTATCTTTGATAGGTCTAAATTATTACCCCTAGTGGTGTATCTCTTGTTTTTAAAGGATACTAGGACCTAAGTTCAAGTGGTGGAGGAACTTCTTATACAGAGTTGGGTAAATTTATATTAGTGTATTATATTAATTTGGTGACAGAATCAATGAGAAATGATCTCCCTCTAGTCGCATTCAAGTCTCCTGACGTATTTCCTTCATATTTCACAAGTCTACCACCAGTAAGGGATATTTAGTTCTTATTTTACTTAATTCCTCATATTAAACCTATTTCAATTGACACCTACCACATATAATTATCTTAATTGGAAGTGATGAAGTCCCAGTTGGATAATATTCATGTGAAAGCCTTTATAGGACTTAGTGTGTCACCTTGGGCCACACCAATTTTCCCTCTAAGAAGGATGAATGATCACTTCACAAATGTGTTTATCATCAAAAGATAAAAATTTTATGATAATAAATATACATATGTTTCGAAAAATTGATGATCTATTTGATCAAAAGAAATGTTTGATGTGGTTTTCAAAAAATGACCTTCGGCATGGTTACCATAAGTAGAAAAAAATAATCTATCATTCCAAAAACATCCTTTTGGATAAGTTATGACAATTAAGAGCACCTTTTTATGCCTGTTGGTCTAAAAAATGCTATTTTAGTTTTCATGGATTTGATAAAAAAATATCACCCATTAGTATATGGGTAGCTTTGATGTGGTCATTGTGGGTGACACCCTAGTTTATTGTAAATCCATGTAGGAAGATGTAAATCATATTTGAATAGTTCTATGTCTTCTGCAAAGTTATAGAATATATGCCAATCTCACAATTTGTGACTTATCGATTATGGTATTGAAATTATTTGTACATAAAGTGTCTGAATAGGTTATATTAGTTGATCCTGAGATGGTGAATAGTATTATGGCTTGGGAGAGACGACAGAATGTCTTCGTGATCTGAACCATCATGGGCTTAACTAGATGTTACTGATGGTTAGTGAAGTACTTCTCAATGTTGGATTCTCTGATGAAATCTGTAACTCAGAATGGGGTAATTTTTTTTATAATGTTAAATGTCAGAGTTCTTTGGTTGAGTTGAAACTCTATCTGACTACTATGTTATAGTTGACTCATTCAGAGGTTGGGAAGGGCTATGTGGAGTTTTTTCATACATATGGTTCAGTTTTGGTCTATGTTCTTATACTGGGATACTATGCAGTTTTTATAGATCTCATCATCATAAGTCACCTGAGGTGAATTACCCTACCAATGGACTTGGACATGCATATGTAATGAATGAACATAAGAGTTTGCATCATTACATTTATAGAGACATTATTACCATGTTTTTAGACAATAAAAATTGTGTTATATATCCTCTAAAAAATATTTTAATCTTTGCTCGAGGTGTTTGGTGGAGAACTCGCAGTCATTCGACTTTGGCATCCCCTATACCTAGAGGAATGATATTTTTTGTAGATGAGTTATGAATGAAACTTACAACCCATGTAGTGAATGAATATTTGGAAGGGTGTTATTTGATGGATATGTTTAAAAAATTGAACGTCAAAGTTCAGTATAAGGAAGAGTATGTTTCTTTATCTAGAAACAATTTATCATATACTCTTCATGAGATGATTCTTCTTGATCAGTAAATAGATGATGAATTATATAGAATTAGGGAATATATTTATGGTGGGGAGATAGTTTCCTAGTGATTGTTCTCCAAAAAGTGTTTTCTATGCTATGAGAAACTCCTCATTGATCCTTTAGTGGAAATGAATGTTGTGATGGGGGATTGTAAAAATTCACAGTGGGAAGTGCACCCCGAATCCTTAAAAATGTCCTACGATATGTGTATGTCATTCTTGTGGCTATATATTAGGTGATATATTACTATATTTGTATCATATTACAATAAATATAGAAGGTTAATGTTGTGCACTAGAAACCTCCATGTTTTCTTCAACAGCATAAATTTTATACATGGAAGTGGGATGAAATCTCTATAGATTATGTGTTAATTTATCTACCTAAACAATGAAATAAGAATCTTCAAATGGGTTGTGATAAAAAAGCTAGCCAAGTCAACTCACATTATACCCATTTGTGATGCAAAAAATATTGAGGAGTTGGGAAGTATCTATATAGATGAGATTGTTCTTTTACAGGGTGTTCCATATTTTATTTTCTTTTATGGGGTTCATTGCTTTACTTTTCAATTTTGGAGAGTCATTCGTAATGATTTGGGATCGTAGATTCATTTGAGATTGACCTACCGTCCACAGCTAGATGGCCAGATAGAGTGATCAAGAATGATTCTGGAGTATATTCATCACACTTATGTTATTGACTTTTTAAGGGATTAGGATAATAATTTGGGACTAGTATAGTTCTCTAATAACATAATTTAATAGTCTACTAATATAATGGTGAATTTTGAGTCCTTCTATGGATATCCATGTAAACATCTGTTGTGTGGGTTAGAGGTTGATGAATGTTCCTTGGTTGGACCATGTTTTTTGAAATAATTTGTAGCTAAAAATAACATTATTCATCAAAGGATGTTGAATATATAGATACTATATAAGTATTATGGTGATAAAATCCATAAACCATTGATGTTTTCTGTTAGGGATATGTTATTTTATAATGTATCACCCAGTTAGGTCACGAACCGCTTAGGTTGAAAGGGATGATTTCATATTACTTTGAGAGACCATTCAAAAGTTATTAAGCATGTGGAGATAGTTTCCTACAATTTGGAACTTCCACTACAGATGAAGTGAATACATAACGTGTTCCATGTATCATAGCTGAAAATGTATATCTCTGATCTATATCATGTTTTGAGCAATAGAGATCTTTAGATTCAACGTGATTTATATTTAACTGAGCGGCCAATCAGGATAATTGATACTATGAACAATTTACTTCATGGATGAATGATACATTTGGTTAGTGTTCTATGAGAGCATGATTCTAATAATCATGACACATGGGAACATGAGGAACTGATGATAGTGTAGTGGCCTCATCTCCAGGACATGGAATATTATTTAATGTATTTAATGTGGAATAATTTTTTTATGATGCGATGTATGTAAAATCTTTTTATCATTATAACATTTATTTCTAAAACCTTGGCTTGGTTTTTTAAATTCATTTATGGTGTGGGATGTATTTTGGATTTTTTGGGAACCTATAGTGGTGATGTCAGCGATTTTTTGGATTCTCAACTAAAAATAAACATTTAATGCAGATTTCCAGAGGCCTTCATGTTTTATAATAGGATTACATGTCATGTAATTTTATTACAATAAGGTCATCGTCATCATCATCAAGTGAAGGGTACATGTTCTGAGTTCTTTCAACATGTAACGATTAAATAAATGATTGGGTTTTAACTAGTAGAATTGGTTTTTAAAGAAAAAAGATACATGTTTCAATAGTTACAAAACATATGTATTAATTGTCATGTATTGGAATAACACATTTTAAAAACCCCAAATTCATTTTCAAAAATGGAAGTGTAGCTGGTTAATTATTTTTCGATACACTCTTGTACCTTCTCCCTAAACACAAAGCCTTATCATGCGATCTCAAATAAATCCAACCCTTCAGGTTCAATTCCTTATTCATTTATTCATCGTTTCGATTGTAATATAATTCATGGGTAGGCGTTTTCTCTTGTTCTTGATGTTTCTATCTTTCTCCATATTTGTGTTTTCAATGGATCATCTTGGAATTTACGGATCAATTCCCTTTAGTGATGGATCTTATATCTAGGATGAATTTTGAGGTCTTCAAAACCTTATTTCTCATTGATGGGTGTCCTTGTGAGTTTTGAGTTATGAGAAGAGGTATGTGGTTTCATCCCTATTTCCAAATTATATTAACTTTTTATTACTTTATTTGTTTCAATTTATGATTTAAATTCAATTTCTCAAAAAAAAATCAATTGATTTGGTAAAAACCAATTCAAGTGACTTGGTGAATTAGAATATTTTTATGGCCAGAGGCTCTAGAAAACCATGAACTCAATTGAATTGAGGCGTGTTTATAGATATTGGTAGAATAAAATTGTTTTATATAAATTTTGGATTTTATGGGAATGATTTAAATTTAATTTTTGAACTTAATTGTGGGAATGAATTTAGAATTGATGTAATTGGGTTTGAATTGATTTCAAACATTTGAAAATGAATTAAAATGATTTGATAGAATCACAAAGGTCGTATCTTATATAAATGCATGTTTTTAATAAAACCATTTTTTGTTTTAAATGGAAAATTGAAATTGAATGGTTAGAATGGTTTTTAATATTATATTAAGAAGTATTAAAAAATTTCTAATTATTGATTGTATACGTGCACATGAAGGCCTTATTTAGTTCATGAGTAATTTAGACACACTCTACAGTATTAAAATGTTCTAAAAAACATATGATGGGTCACACCCCTGATGGTAGGGTGATGAGTCACCTATAGCTAGTGTCTGAGGGACGTGTGTTCACTCATATTTCTTAGTTATCATCGGTAATGCAGAGACATATAGCTAGAAATACTGTTATTCCTTATGGGATATTTCTATGTTTCTCTCTTGTTGTTTATATTTTTGATATAAATGTTTTTTAATGAATTTGAACTAGAATATGTTTATATTATAGATTTACATAAACTATATTATGTAATGTTTTATTTAATACATTTTTATAGAAATATTCAATATATTTTAAATTCAATCATGTGATTTAAAAGTATTTTCATTAATTTTAATATATATTGCGTGTTTTTTTAATATTATTTCTGAATTTCGAAACCTATTTATTTAAAAAATTGAATTTGGTTATTGGATATATATATTTGGAATTTTTCATAGAATCTGTGGTTGTATATTTGTAGGTATAGTCTCACATCTTACATCTAAATTTGGGATTTTTTGGATGTTCCCCGTACATGTTTGAGCAATTGGAAGGGATCTCTTAGAGATGGATCCACCTGTTGATCATTAGCCTTTCTAAGATGTTTCCTAAGGGACCTTAGGTATGTTTTCCCTAATTTAAGTACATGGGTTATAGTACATTGGATTTTTTATGAATTATTATAGTCTAGTACATTACTCCTAGTGGAATTTATTTTATATTCATATTGACTTGCTGGTCTAACTTAAACTATACCTTACATAAATAATTATTCCCACTTGCATGTTGTACAATTCAATTTTCTAGTCGCTAATCCATGAATATTTGGAATCACGTTCATCTATTATTGTGATGACTCTATTATCAGTTAACTAGGATACCTGGGATGGTTCATGAAATTACACATTTTCAATATTGTTTGGAAAATTATTCCATCATCTCGATGTACACGAGGCACGACAACCTCAATGGAATGATCAATTTATATTTTAATCCTCAAAACCAACATATAAGGCTAGTAATGAGATTTATTTTAATGGATAAATATATATTTTTTACGATATTATATATTTGTTAATGAAAAACTGGACAACCTATTAACAATATGAGAATCATCCAATTATGGTGAATTGAAGCATCTAAAAGGGAATTCTAAAAGAAAACATAATTTATTTGTATTATTTTGCAATTTATTATTGATAATGTACTTTATATGAATAAATTAAATTATAATATATTCTTGTAATAAAAAATATAAGTTCACTATACTTTTATTATAATGATATTACAACTGTACAACATCATCATCCCCACTTAATCAAGGTTTGTTATTATTTGGGTAGGATTAATGACTTACTTGAAGAAAAATTTAAATATATATCATTGATGACAATGTGAATTTAATATAATTTAATATTTTATTATAAGGTGTAAAATAATAGTTTTTTGTATTTATATTTAGTAATATAAAAATATGTCTAATTTCATTTATGAAATCATTCTTTAGTAAACATGGATCATCAAAACATGCTCATTGACAAATTCATCATTAATGATCAAAAACCATGGTTCCATAAAATGAAATTTATATATTATAAATTAATATATAAATATATTTTAAAAACCTAATTGAATGATGAAATTTAGGAGAATAATTATAAACCACACATGTATTATTAATCTAGATTAAAATGACAAACCATTGTCACACTCAATATTAAAAATAGATAATTAACTATGTAATATACACAAATATTGTAATTAGAAATGATTTATAATTTATATATATGTGTGTGTGTGTGTGTGTGTGTCTGTGTGTGTGTGTTATTTTGTTGGGGAGAAATTCTATAAAATAGTTCATTATTTTATTAATTTTTTATGGAATATGTTATACTGAATTCATCTATGGAGTGAAATAATGGAAGGGTTTCTTGGTCTCATTTTCAACTCCTTGGGATATGTTTGATATTTTCCCCCAATTTTATTATATATTTTTTTAATAAATGAAAATTTTATAAATTAAATCCAAATTCTAAATTAATGAATAAAAAATTATGAATTGTAGTTATAAGAAATATCCACTATATTGTTTATATTATACTGTTATAAATTATATTTGTTAAATTTAAAATAATCTTAAAAAATTACGTATTTATAATATAGTATTTGTAGAGTTAAAATAAATAATATAACATAATAATCTCAATTATAATGTAAATTTGATAACTTTTGAAAAGGTGATGGCCTCGACCAGTAGGATCGTATTGTATGAATCCATATTTTTATGGCTTATAGGAGAGATGGTATCTTTATGATTTTTCATTAGCTTATACCTAGATTAAATTAAAAATAAAATATATTAATGAAACCATTGACATGAAATATCAAGATAGTAAAAATCACATCCCAAACCATGTTCGCTCATCCACCACAAGAATTCTCCCCTTTCATACACATTACCCTTTGGAAAATGATCGTGTTATATGGGGTTAAATATCTGGACACAAGTCATATGATTTTTTATATTTTCATATTGACAAAATAATTCTAATATTTATCAATTTTCCATTATTACATTATATATATGTTCTTAAATAATAACCTTGATAGTAATGACATTTTGATACCATGAAACTATAATAATATTTTTCTAAAATATCATTTATCAATTAGGATAATTTTTTAAAAAAATTTACATATTTTTTATCTTTATGTTATCATATAGTAACATTATTATTAAAGTATATTTAATTAAATAAAAATTATAATATAATTTAATTAAATTAAAGGTAATTTTTAGAAGGGTCAACATGCTTGTGTCCTAAAAATTATATTTATATAGAAAATAAAGACATCTATATAAAAGTGTAAACTATAATATTTGTAGAATTATTTGCAGAAATTTATATTATTTTTTAATATAAGAATCTCAATATTTGTAAATAGAAAAATTTAACAATATTTTAGGGAATGTGATGTTTCTAGTTAAAAATATAATAAAGATATTAATATGTGATCTACATTATTAAGTACTAAAGACCAAAAAGGTTATGTAATAAATTTTATAAAGGGAATAAATATCTAAGTTTATATGTTCCTTTTAAAATATCTATCTAATGTTATTTGATTATTTTTTTAAAACCAAATGAATCTTCGAATATGTAAATTAAATTTTATTGTTTAAATATCAATTCTATAAAGAATTGACTCAAATCAATGTCACTGATTGTATTATATTAATATGTTTAGATCATTGAATTTTTAAATATTGAAAATAAATCCAAAATGGAAGAAAACAATTGAAAACAAGGGAAATGAATTATATATTGATTCTTTATATAGAGTCAAAAACCATTGTTTAGAAATTAATAAACAATTACCCTCACATTTTCTATAAATTCCAACCAAAACTCCCACTCCTCTTCACTCAAAAACTGTTGAGAAAGAATTTTATATCTCTCAACCACTCCCTCTATTGAAGCCACCCATGGTGTTACCATGATGTTAATAATATCCTTTCATGATTTTAGAATATCCCTCTTAGGTTAAGGTAATCTCTTTTCCTACTCTTTATTTGAGAACCTTTTTTATTTTTATATTTGATTTCATATTATTTTTTTATTATTTTTTTACACATGCGATCTAATATCCTTATTATTTTCAGGTAATGAAATTTCACATTTAAATGTTATTTAACCAATAAATTAATCTTTAGATAAACCCTTTATAAATTCCAAATTAGCCTAGGATTTTTCATGGGAAATTTTTATTTATAGAATACCCATTCCCATTTATCATCAATGGTATTCACCTATATGTACTGACCCTTCATAGATTTGTGTATATATTTTATTAAACCCCCTCTCTATTTTTTGGGATAAAAGGGTTTGAAAAATGTTTTTACGTTGAATGATCTATGAGGAAAACTGGTGTCTATGTGTGATTCGAATGTGGTTGGAGCTCCATAAATTATATATCCCTCTAATGAATAGTGTAATGTTTTCAACTCAAGAGATAAAATGTTTGTTGCAATATATGATTTTCAAATGACACAATGTTATGATCTATAAATGGTTATCCATGACATAATTTTATGAACTCTTGTATTCTAATATTTCTATATACCTTTATTTCATTGATTTTATCTTCTTATATCATTCTTTGATGATTATGTTTTTTATTCTCATGTTTTTATTCAAATTGTTTTAATTTTAAATAATATTTATTAGATTCATCATGATATTTGTAATGTCTTGAATTTTAAAATGATTATAAAAACCGTATTGTTGATAAAGAACAATTGAATTATGTATTAAAAAATCAATTATCTGGGAAATAAAATAATAAATGCATCAAAGGATTTTCATAAGTAAAAAATCATTGTTAAACCTTTGGAATATTCAAAATAATATTTTTAGAGTCAGACACTGAGTTAGTGTATTATTTAGATGCCTATAAATCCTCAGTGAAGATGGTATAAAAATATCAAATATATTATATTATGTGTTGGAAATTTATTCTAAAAAATTAAATAACACCAATATGGCGGGTCATTTAAAAAAATTGATACCACAATTATATCTGGGAATCGATGTTTACCTAATGTAGGGTATAACATATGTAGTTTTCAGACATTTGGATGCATTTCTAATTTTATTAATTTATATAATAATATTGGTTTTATTATTTTGAAAATAAATTAATATCTTCAAAAAAGTGCATCATATGAGAAATATGGGACCATTGTTAGGTACAGAACAAATAATTTAACTTAGGTGGGTATAAAATTCATTAGTGTGGGATGTTTAGATGAATTTATCCTGAGGTAATGTTTTTAATTAATATTTATTAAATTAATTTTTTTAAAATAATATAATATCTCCCAAATGGTGTGTCGTAGGTGAAATATAACACCGTCGATGAATCTGAATTGTCAGTTTTACCATAGGATGGTTTTAATTTTTATAATAAATGAGCATTTGGACATGTCACCAAATTAAATTAACATAATTTATAGTTATATTAATTAATTAAATTATTAATTAAAAAATAAAATAAAAAAGTTGATCATCATCCCAAATGGACGAACATCCATTTATTCCACATTGGTGTTTTCGAAGAACCAAATTAGGCCATTTTGACTGCATTAAAAATTTAAAAGACCACACTTATGGTACTTATACATCTCTGTAGTGTTTTTTTTCATTTTTTATGGATTAAAATATATGTTCAATTTTTTTAATTTTTCTAAAAAACTAAATAATGATCGTAAACCTATAAATAACTGGTTTCTCCTCACTGTAATTTCATCAACAAATCGACGACATGTCTTCCCATGTGTGTGATGTTGTCACTCAGTCTTTTTCTTCATTTTCAAGTGACTCTATAGGGTTCCTTGTTGCATTTTTCAATTCATGTGAGTGTTACACCTTTTTTAAAATTATTTGTATTCATTTTTTATTCTTACATGTTATAAAAAAAGAAAAAAAATATTAAATTACAATTTAATCATAAAATTTATCAACCATAATTTTATAAGGATTAATAAAAGGTATTTTTTAGAAAGAAAATATTTTAGAATGAAATATATGTATATATGTATATATATTGATTATGTTACATATATATAAAAATAATCTTGTTTTATGGTTATTGATATTTTTTTAGATTTATCGATCGTCAATTATTTTTTTAGTATTAAAAAAATATAAATAAATTATCTAGGGATAATTTGGGGGAATTTATCAAAGGATTATTTAAAAAAACAATATATATATATATATATATTGATAATCACATTAAGGATATTTCAATTAAAATAAAATTATAAATTTGTAATTACAATGGATTACTTGTTGAATATGTCAAACTATAATTTTGTTGATTTTTTATAGAATAATTACATGAAAATATCAATAATAATATGTAGAAATTAATAAAGGATAATTATAATGTAATAATATGAAATTATCACATGTTTATTTTTAAGATATTATTAGAAGATAATTTTCAATATATAATTATTTATTAGAGAATAAATTAAAATATAATTATAAAAATATAACTTGAACTAAATTATAAAATGATAATTCTAAAGGCTAATTAATAATAAGTTATGATTAGGTAATTATAAATGATAATTTTTAAAAAAATTATCAACAAATAATTATTACAAATAATTTCTTTTAAATTATCATCATATAAATATAAAGTATATATTTTTAATAAATTATCAAAAGATAATTACAAAAATAATATTTGTATTAAATTTTCAAAATATAATTATAAAAGATAATTTATAATAAATTATGGAATTATACATATATTGGGATTTTTTTACATAAATGATAATTCAAAAATTATTCACGAGAGAGAAGATATCATCACATGTGATATTTGAATAGTAATTTGAAAATTATACAAGAGAGAGAAAAATATCATTACATGTGATATTTTAAAGATAATTTAAAAATTATCTATGATAGAGAAAGTATCATTTCATGTAATAATTTATTTATTTTTTAAAAAAATAGATTTTTTGTACTACAAAACCCTTGATGAATGTTGAACATTGAAATGTCGATGATTAGAAGCATAAGGCTATGAGGATGTCTACTAAACCACGTGGGGTGGATTTATCCAAGTTGTGAAAGATGATGACTTTGATGGAGGATGTCCCATAACATTTTCTTTCATTTTACACATGATTACATTATTATAACTACAAATATACAATTTTAATGACTATGATAGTGTTTGATCGCATATGGGTGGGTGTGTAGCCCTAGAAACATTGTGTTATGCTTTATTCCCTGAGTATATTTATTTTTATGTATTTTTATTTGATGTTGATCACATGTAATATGTGAGCTACCTTACATCTAATGATATGTTGTTATTTCTGGTGTATCATACAATGATATGTATTCATTGATGTTTTTTTCATGGAACAAATCATAGATGGACCATCATGACATGTTATTCCATGGAGTGGGAGTGCACAAGACTTTCAACAATGACAATGAGGGAATGATTCCTAGTGTAGGGATATGATGATACATTAAAATTTCATGTGATGAAACCAATGGATAAAGAATGATAATTAGATATTGATCCCAAAATATGAACTTAATAAAGAAGAGAACCTGACTATATCTATGTCCCTAATATGTCACTCGATGATAAATGGATGATGACTAGCTCTGGGTCCCTGGTAAATGATTCGATGACTAATAGATGTTGATTTGGTTTCAATCACTAGTTTGTCAATCAAAAAATATGGTATGCAGATTAGATCATGATCCATTTCATATTCCAATAACATAACCTTATAGAGGTTCATTGATGCTTGTTTTCAAGATCATATGATACCCAGTGGAATGAATCATTAACCTTATACCTATTCCATTATTCAAAAGACACCTTTGTTATCCATCTTCCATATAACTGAAGAAGGTATGATGGGGGGTTTGTGGATGCTTTGTTAGATCTTGAACAATTGGTTTTGGATTTCTTATTATTATTATGTTCCTAATTTTTTGTTATTGAATACACTTTTTTACACAAGAATATATGATTGAGGATTAATTTTCTTGTGTCCTACTAAGTCGTGTACTCACACCGTTATTATGAATTTTCTGCCCTTGTAGATTTCATGATCATATATTTTTCAAATGGTAGGGTCCTTATGGTTGATGGTTGAGTGATGGAGTATTGATTTGTCGGATACCATCAGAAAAAAGAGAGTACATTATAGATTCTTTTTTAATTTCCTTGTACTTACATATTTCTTAGAATATGATTTTTCCTTCCAGTTATTGGGACATTTTATTGTTTATTTTGTATTCAATCCTTAAATATATTCATTTTTACTGTAATTATTTTAATTGTTGTTTTTTTATTATCGATCATATAACATGGTATAAATGGCCTAGTCACCCCAATGTTCTACTTGACAACCTCACTACTAGTCAGTATCCTCTTGCATATGAGAATTCACACATGAGGATATGTGGAATTTCAGTACAGACCTTATGGTTCGGGAGAGGATCCTATAAAAAGGTATCAGATCATAAGGACTCACTAACAAGTTTCATCTCTTTTTTTGGTATGTGATACGTTCTACTGAAGTAAGAATGGTTTGAACATGGGAGGGGGGAATATGTTGGTTAATTATCATTAATATATATTGGAGCTTTGTGATTCTATAAAATGAGAAATACCATTTTTCTTTTCTTTTGTTACAATTGAATCGCCATGTGGAACACACAATATTTTAATATAGTTATTTATGAGATTGTGTGGATGATAAGGTATCATGACTAGGTAAATTTGTTCACATTTAAAATATATACATGTTTTCGTGGAGCAATGTTGTTCATTAATTAAATTCCTTTTTTTGTTATATTTTTTTCATTTTCTCTCAATGGGAGATATATATGTTTTTACTTATACTTTGATATATTTTAATTGGAATTAATTAATTGAATAGTTCATGCTATGGTGTTAGTATATATATGGATACTTTCACGAATGTGTATGGATGAAGTCAATAGTTATTTATAAGTGGGTTATACTTTGGGTAGATGGTATACACTTATGAAAAGATTTAATTATCCCATAGACTTATTAGGGTTTATCTGAATGAATAATATTATATTATTAAGACAGTTCCACCCCATGTTAGATGATGTCACCTCAATGTTGTCTTATGGACCTACTTGTGAAGAATGAGAAAATACTTATTTAATGAGGTTTCAAAACTACCACTAGATATATAGTAAAAATATTTCAAACTTCTTATCAATCCCACTCTATGTATTGATAGTGGGTTCATTTCTACCAGATCTATTTCACTTTGTGTCTGTATTAGTTATAAGATTTACGATCTATGGTCAAAAATGCCAAAATTTTCAACCAACACATTCTTCATCCATAGAGTGGAATAGTGATCTCAGGATTCTAAAGAATATGTTTTATTGTATTGGTAATACTTGACTTCCTAGAGGCTTTTATGGATTAACATGTTAATATTTTTTTATATCATGATGGGAGAACAACCATTTTGATGCCCTTTAGGGTATGGTTCTACCCAACCTGAAGGCGATCAAGGAATAATTTTATTCCTTTGAGATAATGTTATCTAGAAAACCAAGTACATCACCTTAGTGTTCACTTATGGTGGATGTTAGTCATAGGATATGTGTTAATTTCCAAATCTGAACCAAGTGATGGAAATGAACCGATATTCATTGACTAAGAACAATGATCATCTCAATTGGTTAGGAAGATACTGGTGTTTCTCCACGATTTATCCTCAATATGTCCATCACTAGTTGTGAGTTATGGAGGTGTAAATTATGAAGACAAAATTTTAGAATAGATACTGTCTAAATTATTAATTGGTGATTCTGTTCGGGATGATGAACATACAAGTAGTGTTTATAACCCTCATGAACAATTTCTTTCATCTATAACATGACTCATTCATCATAGTTTTTGTCAATGATATCCTCATATACTCATAGACACTAACCAATCATGGTATCAAAATTGAGATATTTTTATTTATGCTTCATGCACATAATATTTATGGATTTCTGAAAAAAATGTGACTTCTAGATTAAAAAACGAGAAGTTCCTTCAAAATTTGATTTCTGAGACTTCTATATTGGTAAACCCATTGAAGGTCTTGGAAATCATTTCATATACACGTTTCCAAAAAAAGTGTTTGATATTAGGAGTTTAGTTGGTTTGATAGGATATTATCGACGGGTTATCAGGGATTTATCCACACTATTATCACCAATGAGAGAAACAATAACAATGGAATGAAGTTTCATTCATCAATCCAGTGTGAAGATGCATCTGGTGATAAAAATTTATGATTTATGAAAACTCAAATACTAACTCAATATGTATCTAGGAGTTTTCATATAGTATGATGCATCAGGAATTAACCATATATAAAGAGAGACAGTGCTAGTTTTGTATCTCGATGCCTCACCTATCAATGACAGAATGGTGAGGACCAACATCCTAGTAGATTGTTAAATACACTACTGATAGCTATTTTTAAGTGGGAATACATCACCATGGACATTTTTATGGGGTTACCCTATTCCTTGAGGCATAATGACACAGTATGGTATATTTTCAGTTGGATAATGAAGTCTTCTCACTTCATACAAATCAAAGATACCCAATCAGTGTAGGAGTGGGTAAGGCATTATGTCCGAGAGAATGTGCACCATCATGAAGTCCCAATAAAAATTGTTTCAGATATAGAAGTAAATTTTACATCACACTATTTTTCAAACATGAAAAAATTCATAGGGACTTAGTTGAGATTGACTATGAAATACCATCCTTAGAATGATGTAAAATATGAGTTTATTATACACATAATGGAGGATTTTATTCAAGCTTCCACGATAAGCCTTAGTGGAATATGGTATGCACACATATATTTGATTGATTTATATACAATAAATGTTATTATGATTTGATTCATATGCAATATTATTATAATCCTTATGGGAGGTCATGTTTCTCACCTCTATGATGGCATGAGGTATGTGTGGAAGTATGGGTTGGTCCATCAATTGTTCACGATACCTTAATTAGAGTGCAACTGACACAGAACAAAATATTCACCACATTGAGAAGATAGATATAGTGACCCAATGCTTTACGTACGTGGAAATTACATTGCATTGAAAGAATACGTAATAACTAAAAAAACAAACACCAAAGGACCATAATAGTTTAGTGTCTTTGGAAACTAGGAACATAATCTGCTAATCATGGTGAAAGATCTTCAGCATCTCCCATAACGTTCTTACCCTTTTGTTTTCATACCTAAAACCTTTATTTATATCCTGGGGAAAAGAAAACATATAAATGGTTAGCTCAAATTCTCAATGAGGGTAATCTTGGGGAAAATAAAACAAACCATATACATTTTAACATAAAAACATGAAAATGATGTTTAAACATCGAAATCTTGAGCAATGACATAAAACATGGAAGTACGTAGGGAATAGATCAAAAAGAAACATTAATCATTATAAAATAACATGGGAATAAAAAATAAAATTGTGGAAAACATTATGCACATGTTATTATTTCTATAGTAGCCAAGGCATTACTGCCAAGACCATATTAGTGGACAATGTCCATTTCTGAATCGAGTTCACTATTCATTCGAGTCCCGTATCACTGAACCAGATTAACTTCTCATTCCAGCCATGTATATCTCATGAGATATAATTCTTAACCCAATGCATTGGAGGGATATATAGGTCCCACACATCTCATAACGAAATCATTCTAACGTGTGCCACAACATAAACATAAATCATTCATCATAACCCAAAGAATAAAATGGGTTCATAATCATCATTCCATCATAAAATTCTCCATATAAAACAAATGGATATCATATCTTTATAAGAAAAGTCAAACCATGTAAATCATGGGTACATTATACTTGAAACATACACATATGAAATAATGTCATCTTATATGGAAAATGGTTTTGTTAAAACACTTGAAATGAATTCTTGAAGAAAATATCCTTTCTTCTTCAAAATTATATTCTTTTCACAAAATTACAGTAAATTTTAAAAGAAAAGGATTTTTTTGAAAATATCCATGCAATATTTTAGATTAATCTTCTTTACAATATGTAGTTATGAAACTATAAAAATCCATTCATGCCGTATATGTTTTAAAAAAACATTCTCCTCGTACTTTTGTCGTAAAAGTCACAAAGTACCACGTATGGTAAACAGAAGAAAGATTACTTTCAAACCATGTGGTAAAAGTTATAAAAGGGTAAAATGATTTTTAACATAAATTTAAAAATACTATACATTTTATGGAAACATTTTTAGAAAACATGGTCATGGATGATAATCATAACACCAGCAAATAATTATGAATAAACAATCTCGGATAAGAATGTGATTGGAATAATTATCCCTTACCTTAGGTATGATATGCATCGTATGTATCATAATCTCCTGTATAATTATTTAAATAATGTCATTTACTTATTAAAGAATCATATTCATTGTTATTATATCATATATAGTTAACTTATTAATTATATTACCATTTCTTTTGTAAATTCCATGTTAAAGCAGCATTTTGTGTAAAATCGTATTAATTATCGTACTGTTTTGGACTTGTTTTTATTGATATTATTATTACTTATATCATGATTTAAGTACTTAAAGAATGTAAATCATGATTTATATATTATATATTTTAAGTATATATATATAATATATAAAGATGAATGGAATGAACTACACCGTTCATGGAGATGGTAGGTCGTACGTACGCATGAATGATGTTTTCCTTTCCTTATTGAATTGAATCAAAGTAAGTAGATGACATATAAATATATTTATAAATAAATTTAGTATCTTAATTATGTAATATATTTAATTATTATTAATTATATATATTTTATAATCCTTCTTTAATGGTTAAGAAGGAGAATGAATCTCATAGCGTTGTGGAGACGGTAATCGTAAGTACGCATGAGTGATGATATCGTTCCCATAATTATTGAATAGAATTTTAGTGGATGATATAACACCTCAGAATCCGTATGATTTTATAAAAACCATATATATTTATTCATTACACCACTATACCCATCCATGTAAGGTGGGGGTGGAAAAACTGATTACACCACGACGTGGAGACGGTAATCCGTGCGTACGCACACGCGGTGATTTCATTTTAGGTAGGATGGATAGAAGGTGAAATGGGATTGTTTAATATTTATAATAACATATCTTTATATTATTGATACTGATGGTATTACTTTATAATGAAACAACTAAAGAAGAAGAAGTTGAAGAAGAATGAAAACATGAAATAATCGGTAGAAGAGATTACGTCTTCCTCGACGCACCTCTTTTAAACTTCTTCTTAGGGCACTATAGTTGGTCTTTTGAGGATACCAGAACCACTATGATATAACAATAGATGTTGATAAGAGTAATTTTCAGGGGTTGGACGACATTCAAGGATCAAAATGGTGTGAAGAGAAGAGTGAAGTGGTTCCCTTTTTATAAGGGAGGAGAGGGGCACCTTCGGAAAACTTAAAATATTATATTATAATAAAGTCATATTCGGTTTTTAATAGCTCTAAATTGGTTTCATTAAATTATGATGTGGGGATGAGTATAAATCCTCTCAACCAATATGTTTTAGGAATGTTTAGGTTAATATTTTATCCTTATCATTTATATTTTAATATAAGTTAAATAATTTAACATTTACCGTGTCTTTTTGTTTTCTTACACTATATGGATAATAAACATACTATAACAAGCCAAAAGAACACCAAGTGGTTCATTATTAATATATATTTATCCTTATATAATTAATTTGCCCCAACTTCAGCCTTTTGGAATAAATTAACAATTAATAATATAATATTTGTTTTAAAAACAATTTTATGTCAATTTTGACACTATTTGGTAAATGATTTTTTTGAAAATCATAACAACTTTATTAGGCCGAAAGATGTTAATTAAATAAATAATAACATGTTATATTAACCTATAAAATTATTTTAACTCATATAAATTATAAAATTACATTTATTTTGGTATTTATAAAATTAATTATGTTAATATTTCATTAATAAGGTAATTACTGCATCATCATTGTGTCATAAATAAATTAAATTATTTAATGTATAAAAATTATTAATAAAATACCATTATGTAAGAAATAATTTTACCTTTCTAATGATTATTTATAGTAGAATTTATCTTATGGATAAACCTATATTAAAAATGTTTTAGCTATTAATCTTTATTTTAACTATTTTAATTCTTCTTTAAATAAAATAATAATAAATGTCTTACTCTAATAAAAGTGGACCAAAAGAGTAATATTTTATCCCTAAGGTTTTTTTTGGTAGAACTACACATATACTATAGAATTAGGACATGTGTTAGGGTAATTATAATATTATTTTAACCTTTAATTACACTATTTACTTTAAACAGTGGTAAATAAAACTAAAAAGTTACAATTCACCAAATATTATTTATATCATATTAAACCAAATTTTTACTCCTTGATATTAAATGTGTCTCTCATATTTTCTAAATTTCACTCACTGAAGTGATAAAATTATGTTTTATGTAGATATTCAAATTCTCCTAGGAGGTGGGTAAAGGACGGTGAAATGTTCAATAAATTTTTATGTGTCTAAAATTATTATAAATTGACTAAAATAAATTAAATTGAACATATATTGGTATTATGTATCAATTTTGACCTAAAATAAATTTAAATAAAATAAATAATTATTTTAAAAGTCAGTTTTTAAATACTAACCCTATGTTTTCACTATTCATCTAAAATTGAAAATTTTCAGAAGAGTACAAAAAATTCACCCTAGGATAATTTCAATATTCTGAATCAAAAATGAAGTCCATTTTGAATGATAAAATTTGTAAAATTTTAAAAAGTTGGTATTACTATTCATAATATCTAGTTCATAATAATATTATAATAATATCTCATTTAGTGAAACTTGGTATTGCGTATTACACACGCTATCGAAGAAGGTCTAGATTGCGTGTAATGCAAGCCATGTCAGGGTGCGTGTAGTGAAAGCTCTGTTTGGTGTTTCATATAATATAATCAAAACATATTTCATTTAAACATTAAATAGAATATATACATAATGTTGGGTAGAATAATATCCACAAAACAAACATGAAATTATATATAACACGAGCCAAGAATAGTGTTGCATATACTGCAAGCTAATATGGTGTTGCGTATAGTACAAGATAATTTTTTATAGCATACAACACAAGACATCAATGAAATTAAAAAGAATAAATCTCATAAAATCTCGGGTTTTTACATTCTTCCCCCCTTAAAATGAATTTTGCCCTCGAAATTCGTTTGGGTAATAATTGGTTTACTACATGAAAGTTTCTTTCATAGAAACCCACATCGTAAAATGGAATACCAAAACTGATATTTAAAAACTAAATTATGAAATGTAATGGTTATCCAAATTAACTAATAACTGGGATTCCACATAGGATAACATAGGTGAAAATATGGATATGAAAGAAAACACTAACCATCATGTTCTGATGAAGAATGGTAGAGGACATCGCTATGAAAAATCCAACAATCACAAAGCCATAAATTTGTGATGATCAAAGGTACCATATGATTCATTGGATATAAGGTCACTATGAAAACATTTTTGGTTTTCATGATGATTTCCCTAATGTTGAAGAATTTGAATTAGAAGAAATACACAATTTATTTCTGTATGTCTCATCGTTGTTCGTGCCTTGAAAAATTTCCACTTCATCTCATAAAGAAATGAAGTGGAATTTATCATTTGTGAAGTGTTAGCATATCATGTGATTGAATTATGGGTCATTCCATATGTCTCAAACAAAAGGTTAGAAAAAGTTATCAAATATACAAAAGTCCATCTATGGTTAGGTTAATCGTATATGATACCAAAAATGGACTTATTCATCATCTATCATTCTGCTTAATAAAACAAGTTTCTACTAACCAGGGTCTTCCTGTATGCTAGTGGTAGGAAATAAAGGCATGTTACACTTCGGTTGTGGGTTCGATTCCCACAGCCTTGTCTGACGCGATGGGTTGTCGCTCGTCCAACAGGTTGTCCCTTTTTCTAAAACTACATTATAATAACATTCCTACCATAAAATAGAAAAATGTTCTGTCTTTAAACAATTCTATCTTATGTCTAACATAATTCATTCCTATATTTGGGCTTATCCAAAATACTTTTTTCCAATCTCATCGTATAAAGAAAACAATTACGAGAAATGACATCTACTGAGCATGTGAATACAATCAGTTATCCACCATATTTCATACTATATATCTTGTTGGTCACATTCCAAAAATGTGAATACCTTAATCATGCATTCTCTTGAACAATAGTGAAAACATGAATGATGTCACAAGATAAATCTTTCCATATACAAAAATCCCAAAAATTCTATATACTCAAACCATGATATCACTTTTTCCTTATATTAGTCATGAGCTCATTAATACTATAAAACATTTCATTATCTCCCAATCCCTCCATTATATGCAAATTAGGTTCATTTCAAAAATAATTTAATATCCTTTCATGGTTACTGGTACCATTCCACATATACATTCAAAACTCAAGAAAAGGCAACAGTGTAACAATCCATAGATTTTTCTTTATTCCATAGTACCATACATTATTCTTGATAAACATAAAATCATTACACTACCTTCTTAATCCACTGACTGAGCTTCATCATTTCTCCCATATCATATATCATTTGAAGTCTCTTCATCATCATACACATAAATAATACCCATATGACCATGATGATTCTCTTTATGAGATTTTCCTTTAGGGCATTTGTTTGCATAATGCCCGTACATTCCACATTTAGAACACTTAACCATTGTTGATGTCTTAGCAATACCATTATCCTTGTCCATGGTGTTAAATAAACCTTTTCCTTTACAATTACTAGATTTGTGTCCTCCTTTTCCACACCCAAATCATCTTCTAGTTCCTTTGTAACATTCTCCCTGATGCCTCTTCCCACATGATTTACATGAGGGAAAATGAACTTTCATTCCTCTATGATCATCATGAAACTCCATATTTCTCTTATTATCTGAGTCAAGAAAATTACCAAAGTTGAGATTATTGATAATATTAAGAGATTTATTATTAGGAATAATAATGATTTGTGGATTTCCAGATCCAATATCATTTGGTTTCTCATGAAGAATATCATTCCATTGTCCAATATATCCTCCATTATCGTGAATTTACCTGTTTCGATCCATTTTCTAAAACACAAAAATAATAGCGTGAGAGGCCAAAATCATAATCAAGGTTGAGTAACATCAATATAAAACATCATAGGTTTTATTATAATATCATTACCATAATTCTAGGACTATAACCTATACATATGCTTAACCTTAGGGACATCCCTAGACATACCTTATAAATATCTCTAGGGATAGCACGAAAGTTCATGCATCCTAGTTTCCAAAGGATGACTAAAGAAAACTTCTAATACCAACTGTAGAGACCCAATTCCTGAGGTATGTGGACATTACATTACTTTTGCAGAATATATAATACATAACAAAAACAAACACAGAAGGACCGTAATAGTTTAGTCTCTTTGGAAACTTGGAAAATAATCTCCTAATTGTGGTGAAAGATCTTCAACATCCCCCATAAAGTTCTTCCCCTTTTGTTTTCATACCTAAAAACTTTCTTTATATCCTGGGGAAAAGGAAAAATATAAAGGGTGAGTTCAAAGGATTAGTGAGGGTAATCATGGAGAAAATAAAACAAACCATATACATTTGAACATAAAAACATGCACATAATTTTTAAACATCGAAATCTTGAGAAATGACATAAAACATGGTCGTACATAAGGCATAGATCATAATGAAACATTAATCATGATAAAATAACATTGGAATAAAACATGTAATTGTTTCAACCAATAAGAACATGTTATGATTTCCATAGTAGCCAAGGCATTGCTTCCAAGACCATATTAGTGGACAAATTCCCTTTCTGAATCGAGTTCACTCCTCGTTCCAATCCTGTATCACTAAACCAGATTAACTTTTCGTTTCAGCCATGTATATCTCATCAGATATAAATTATTACCCAATGAATTTGATGGAGATATAGGTCCCACCCATCTCATAATGAAATAATTCTAACATGTTCCACAACATAAACATAATTCATTCATCATACCCCTAAGAATAAAATGGGTTTCATAAACATCATTCCATGATAACATAATCCAAATAAAACAAATGGATATCATTTCATCATAAGAAAAGTGAAACCATGTAAATAATTGGTACATTATACTTGAAACATAAACATATGAAATAATTTCATCTTATATGGAAAATTGTTTTGATAAAACACTTGAAATGAATTCTTGAGGAAAATATAATTTCTTCTTCAAAATTATTTTATTTTCACAAAATGCCATGCAATTTTTAAATAAAATGATTTTTTTGAAAATATTCATGAAATATTGTAGAGTAAGATTCTATAAAATAAGTAGTCATTAAACCATAAAAATCAGTTCATGTCGTATTAGTTTAAAAAAATCATTCTCCTCGTGCTTTTGACAGAAAAGTCAAAAAATACCTCATATGGTAAACAAAAGAAAGATTCCTTCCAAACCATGTGGTAAAAGTTAAAAAAGGGTAAAAATTAATTTAAACATACATGGAAGAATTATAAACATTTTATGAAAACATTTTGAGAAAACATGGACATGGATGATAAACATAGCCTCAGTAAATTCTTACGAATAAACAATCTCAGATAAGAATGAGATTGGAATAATTATCCCATAACATAGGTATGATATGCTTAGTATGTATCTGAATCTCATGTGTAATGATTAAAATAATGTCATTTACTTATTAAAGAATCATATTATTTATTATTATATCATATATGGTTCACTTATGACATTATATTACCCGTTCTTTTTTAAATTCCATGTTAAAGCAAAGTTTTGTGTAAAATTGTTTTATTTATCATACTTGTTTGGACTTGTTGTTCTTGATATTATTATTAATTATATCATGATTTACTTACTTACAGAATTTAAATCATTATTTATATGTCATATATATTCAGTATATATATATATATAATATATAGATCAATGAAATGAAATACACCGTTCATGGAGATGGTAGGTCGTGCGTATGCATGAACGATGTTTTCCTTTCCTTATTGACTTGAATGGAAGTAAGTAGATGACATATATATATATATACACAAATTAAGTAGATTTATTATGTCATATATTTCAATATTATTTATTATATATACTTTATAATCATTCGTTAATGGTTAACATGGAGAATTAATCTCATCGCGTTGTGGAGACGGTAATCCGTTCGTACACACGAGCGATGATATCATTACCATAATTATTGAATGGAATTGTAGTGGATGATATAATACCTCAAAATAATTATGATGTTATCATATCCATATATTGTTATTCCATACACCATTATACCCATCCAAATAACATGGTGGTGGAAAAACTGATTACACCACAGCGTGGAGATGGTATTCCGTACGTACGCACGCGTAGTGATTTCGTTTTCTGTTGGATGGATAGAAGTTGAAATGGGGTTGTTTCATATTTATAATAACATATCAGTATATTATTGATACCAATGTTATTACTTTAAAATGATACTGCTAAAGAAGATGAATTTGAAGAAGAAATAGAACTTGAAAGAATCAGTAGAAGAGATTACCTCTTCCTCGACGCACCACATTTAAACATCTTCTTTGGGAAATAGAGTTGGTCATTTTAGAGGACCAGAACCTCTATGATATAACTATATAGGTTAAGAACAGAAATTGTCAGGTTTTAGCCGAGATTCAAGGCTGAAAATGGTTTCAATAGAAGAGGGAAGGGGTTCCCATTTATAAGGGAGGAGAGGGGAACCTTAGGAAAACTTAAAATATTATTTTATAATAAAGTATTATTCTATTATTAAAAGATCCAAATTGATTTATTTTGAATATAAGGTGGGGTTGGGTCGAAATACTCACAAAAAATAGGTTTTAGACAAGTTTAGGTAACTATTTTATCCTTATCATTTAGATTTAACTCTAAGTTAAATAATTTATCTTTTACCGTGCCTTTTTGTTTTCATGCACTATATGGTTAATAAACATACTATAACAGGAAAAAAGAACCCTAAGTGGTTAATTATTAATATATATCCTTATTTAAATAATTTGGATGACCCTATGTTTTTTAGGAATAAAATCACAATTAATAATATAATATTGGTTTTAAAAACTATTTTATGTTAATTTTGACACTATTGGGTACATGATTTTTGTGAAAATCATAACAACATTATTAGTTCGAAAAAAGTTAATTAAATCAATACTAACATGAAATATTAACCTAGATAATTAGTTTAATTTATGAAATGTCTACAATTACATTTATTTTTGTATTTATAACAACAATTATGTTAATATTTTAATTAATAAGGTAATTACTACAACATCATTGTGTCAGAAATAAATTAAATTATTTAATGTATAAAAATTTGAAATAAAATACCATTATGTTGGAAATATTTTTATATTTGTAATGAATATTTATAGTCGACTTTATCTTATATATAACCCTATATAAAAAAATGTTTCGTTATTAATACTTGATTTTAACTGTTTTAATTCATATTTAAATAAAACAATAATAAATGTCCTAATCTAATCCCAGTGGACATAAAGCGTAATATTTTATCCCTAACATTGTTTTTGATTGAACTAAACTTATTCCATAGAATTAGGGCTTGTGTTATGGTAATCATAATATCATTTTTACCTTCAATTACCCTTTTTTACTTTAAACCGTGGTAAATAAAAGTAAAAAGTTACTATTCACCAAAAATTATTTTTATCTTATTGAAACACATTTTACTCTTTGATATTGAAAATGTCTTTCATATTTTTGAAATTCCACTCACAGAAGTGGTAAAATCATGTTTTTTGTAGATTTTCAAATTCTCCTATGAGGTGGGTAAAAGACAGTGAAAAGTACAATAATATTTTCATATATCTATAATTATTATAAAATGACTCAAATTAATTAAATTGAACATATATAGGTAATATTTATCAATTTTGACCTAAAATAATTATAATTAAAATAATTAATTATTTAAAAAGTTGGTTTTAAAATAGTAACACAGTGTTTTCACTATTCATCAAAAATTGAATGTTTTTATAAAAATATCAAAAAGTCACCTAAGGCTAATTTTGATATTCCAAATCCAAAAATGAAGTCCATTTTGAAATATAAAATTTATAAAATTTCAAAAAGTTGGTATTACTATTCATAACGGCTAGTTCATATTAATATTATAATAATATGTCATTTAGTGAAACATTGTATTGTGTAATACACACGTAATCGAAAAAGGTCTTGATTGCATGTAATGCAAGCCAAGTCGGGGATGCGTGTAGTGAATGCTTCGTTTCGTGTTGGTTATAACATAATCAAAACTTATTTAATTTAAACATTAAACAAAATCTATAAATAATATTTTGTAGAATAATTTCCACAAAATGAACTTTAAATTGTGTGTAACACGAGCCAAGAATAGTGTTGCGTACACTGTAAGCTAATACAGTGTTGCGTATAGTACAAGCTAATTTTTGTGTAGCGTACAACACAAGACGTCAATAAAATTAAAATGAATAATCTCATAAAATTTCGGGTTTTTACAATAATGATCATGTGCCAACCATATTATGATATACAATGTGTTTTTATAGGATATAAAGTCATATAAATAGTGACTCCTATTTAGGGGAAAAACATCTGGGGAAGAAGCCCATCTTAAGAAGTATGTTTTGTTGGGCCCCTTGAGATCACCAAGTAGATAAGTGTTGTGGCATATCATCTAGACCTCCCTTTTCGCAATTGATATGTGCAAGATATGTTTAATGTCACTCATATTTAAAGACAAATGCATGAACCTATGCATGTTATATATCTAGATAATTTTGAGAAGGGTATTTATTCTTCTTCTGAGAAGCGTTTTTTGTGGATCATATATCGAAGAGATAAGGCATCATGAGGAAAGAAGGTACAACCTATTAGGATACTATATAAGCATGGAAGGATCCAAAAAGAGACTTGGCAACATGATTATGATATTAAAGATCAATGGCCAATGTTTTTTGAGCATGTACACTAGTGATGAATCTCATGTAAAATAAGTCAATAGAGTTGGAGAATTATAATATCCTGTTTTTTTAAAAAGACAAAAAACCTCAGTTCGATAAATTATAAGTTTTGGGTGATGAAAAAAAATATTTTATTAGTGAAATTAATTAATAATAGAATAAAATGATTTGTAAAATAGATTAATCACAGCTAAAACTTTGAAATATTCAATTAAATTTTTCATATTCAAACACAGATTCAGTGAGAGATTCTGATACCCATATGCCTGATTGAATATTTAATAAAAATATTAAATATATTATCTTATACATGAGAAAAATATTCAAAAAAATTTAATAGCTCCAAAATTATGGGTTTTATTATAAATATTAGGCAACTGTTAGTTTTGAAAAATGGTGTTTACCAGATTAAGGGTATAATATAAGTAGTTGTTAGACTATTTGACACATAACTCTTAAAAGTAATTTATTTAATGATATTTATTATTCAATTTTGATTGAAAAATAATATATACCAAATAAAGCAACATATGTGAAATCTAAGACCACCTTTAGGTGTGTAAATCATGGTTTTCCCATGATGTGTGTTTCATTCATAAGCATTTGATGTTTGGATTCCTCATTCATGAGATAATATTATTTATTAATATTTCGTAACTTTTTTATTTAAAATAATTTAATGAAAATACCTTGACCCCAGGTTTATAGAGGCGGTCCCTTATATAAATACAGTGTTATGATTACATAGACATCATATCCCATAGGATTGAATAGTTTCTTAGTATAGGAATAGTAAATACATACATATGTTTAACATTACAACATGAAATGAAATACAACATATAAACTTATTTTAATCAAAAATAAAATCCAATAATATCACGTTAGGTCATTCATAATACACATAATTCCATCCTAAGAAAAAATAAAACTATAGAAATTGGGTGAGCATAGATTATAATTAAGTATATGAATTATAGTGGAATAAAAAATATAATTAATAGTGAATAACTGGTTGTACACATTCCATTAAAACATAAAATTGTGCATAAAATGATAGTAATTAAAAAAATAATAATTCCAGTATAAATCATAACCATGGATATATAGTTGTTTAATAATCACATGGAAACAATTACTAGCTTCATAATTAGGGAATTCATAATGTATGAAATCATAATTATACCATCAATGCCTCAGCCATGACACCATGCATAATGGGTAAAAACTCATCCTAGTTTGTGTCATGAGACCTAAAGATGCATATAGTGGCTATAGAAATACCCACACACAGCATCGTATGTTTAATGAATTTTTTATATGAATAGGGTTTATCATAATCAACATATACATTCATATTTAATCTATCATATCAAATTTAAATATCATTCCGCAATCAGTGAGCATAAACATTAACCATATAGAGTAATATAGTGATTTGTATTAGGATAGAACATACATAATCAAACTTATAACACACCATTAAATAAAAAATTTTATATTATATCATAAAATATTAATCCCATTTAAACATAAAAATCATAAAGAGTGTTGAAATTGATGGAAATACTCTTAAAAATTCGACAGTTAATACATGATAGAAATACTCCTTTAATTTTCAAGGAAGATTTTTTTGACAAAAATATTCTAATAAAACTAAAGGGAACTAATATAGTTTTTTTATAATAATATGTGTAATTTTAGAAAAATAATTTTTCCTTAAAAATATAATAGAGTGCACATGAAAATATGAAAGAATTCAAGATGTTCATTTGAATTAGGCTTCTTTTTTTGGAACAATTTGAGAATGATCATTTAAAACATTTATCACCACATAAAATAATGAATGATTATGATTGGTACAAATATATAAAATAATCAAACATAATTTATTATTATTAAATAAGATTAATTATGATTTTAATTATGATAATGAATGAAAAAGATCAACTTGAACGAATTTGGGGGTTCGGATAAAAAAACCATACCATATATTGGAGTGTGTCATTCACATCACCGAAACATTTGGGATAATCATATTCAATCTATTAATTAATTAATTATGAAAAAACTATAAATGTTTATGATTTATTGAAATTTTTTATGTTCATTTATGACCATTTTGATGAGTGATAATATATGATTTTATTTCTATGGAGCATTTGTTCCCTTGGTTTTTCATGATTTGTATAATTGAATATGTGTATTGAAGTTCATATAAAATGGATTTAATTCAGCAAAATGGGAATTATATTTTATTTAATCAAAAATATAATTTTAATGGATATTATTTATTATTGTTTTCATATATGAGGAATAATCATTATATAACATGTTACTATTAATCGTTTTTCTTAATTTTAGATGTTTTCTACCACAACAAACATGTTTCCTTATATTATTTAATATAAAGTATATAAAAATTTTCTATATCCTTAAACAAGATATAATAAATATTTTATAACCTTTTTTGACCATAAAAATGGATTCATTACAAACTTTTTAGTAGAAATTATTTAATGAATGTTCGTCGACCACGAAGGATGCAAATCATCACCTCTTAGACGATGATTTCGTTTTTAAAATTAAATAGAGAGGGAGACAATATTGATAATGGATATTCCATTAACATGATATAATTCAAGAATATAGATGAAACTATAGATATCAGGATCCTTTGGGACTAGGGGAGGAGGAGTGGATAAGAAAAAAAAATAAATTGATATGAAATTAAATGAAAAAGGAAGAGGGTTTACTACTTGAATTGTCCTCCTTAAGAACCTCAAGAAAACCGTTTTTTGACTTTTGGTATGACAAATATCTTATGTATGTTGGGGAATAAATAAATATGTGAATTTGGAAATTTTTTTGACCAAATTCATTGAATATATTTGAGAGGAGACAAATTGGTGAGAGGTGGTATTTATAGTGGTGGAGAGGGGTGATTTCTCCTTATTTTAATCATTATTTTAATCATTATTTGAATATTTTACACAAGATAAAAGATATTGTGGATTCTTGTTAAAAAATGAAGTATTGTGTTCATGTGAGTTTGAACCAATGTTTTCTATATCATACACTTCTCAAAGAATAGTGTATTTATCTTATAATGTATTTATACTGTAAATTACCATATTTAACTATTCAATAAAAACTCATGTATTTCATAAAAATCCCAAAAATTCACCCAAATCATTTTTTTATGAGTATAAATCAAAAATGAAATTAATTTTATGAAAATAATTTTCTATGTATAATAAATTTAATTTTTCTTTAAAATAATTCTTTACTTGAGAAACAATGTTTTAAAATTTTAACTGATGTTTTAACATAATCAATAATTAAAAAAGTTCTCATAAAATTATCTAAAAATCATAAGAACAAAAAATAATGACTAATAAATATTTTTTATGAAAATTATTATTATTTTAAATAATTTTATTAAATATATTATTATAATTACATATTATGACTTAAAAAACCAACAGTTATATATTGATATTTAATATATTTATTTAAAATCACAATTATATAATTTTATCATAATTTATTTTAAAAGATGACTAAATTTCATTTATATTTCATATATGAGGTTAATTTATTTCAGAAATATTAAAAATCATAAATGTGACATTAGTATTCCAAATGTTCATGTTATAAATAACCAAATAAAATCATGTTGATCCTATTAGACTGTAAATATCTTATTTATTGCAATCATGTAATTCTAATTTTCAAAATTCAAATCACTAAAGTAGAAAAAATATGATTATTTACAGGATTATAACTATCTTGTTTACATAATTATAATAACAAAGTGTTGTTTTGTAGAAACTCATGTTTCTATTAATTATATTTTAAAATAAATTTTTTTATAGATCCATAGGGTGTTGAATTTAATATATCCCAAATGGTGCATCATATAGAAATTGGAGACCATTGATTGGTCTGTAACCATGATTTCACCCTTGGTGGGTTATAATTGTTTTACTCAATGAGTGTTTTGATATTGCTCAAAAACAAATTAATTTAATTAATGGTTATATAAAATTATTTATTTTTTATTTAAATAAATTAATTAAATTTTTTTCAACTTCCCAAATTATAGAATGGCCTTGAATTCTGAATAAGTGTTTTTCAAGAACTAAATTCATTTTTTTACATTATTAAATATTATAAACCCCTTAATTAGTGTAATTAAGAAATGTTATGGTGTTATGTTTTGTGATTTATAGTATAAATCATATATTAAATTTTTATTTTTTATAAAACCCTAAAACCTATTTGGAAACCTTTAAATAACTAGTTTATCCTAATTGTAATTCCATTAACAATTCATAGACACATCCTCCCATGTAGTTAACAACATCACCAAACATTATTTTCTTTTTCTAGTGATTGTTTGTGGATATTTATTACACCAACCTTTGTAAGGTCATGTTTCTCAAAAAAAATTATATTAAATATATTAATTCATTTTTTTAACATGTTATAAAAGATGAAAAAAAATTAAATAACTTAATAATAATAAGAAACATAATCAATGATATATTTATATGGTTTATTAAAAGTTAAATTGTATTTTTGTTAGAATAAAAGTATCAAAATAGATATATATTTGTATACGAAAAATAGAAATATTGTGATGCATATATATATATAGTCAATTATTATTAATATATATATATTTTTTAAAAAAAATTACTCGTGGTGAATTATTATTTATATTCATTAAATAATGAGTAAGTAAATTATCTATGGAAAATTGTTCAAAAAATTTCAAAGTATATTTTTTAATAATAATAAAATACAAAGATATATATTTATATACATGTATATATATATAAGTCTATATTTATTTATATTTATTTATATTTATAAAATCACATTTAAGATAAATTTATTGAAATAAAATTATCAATTTGTAATTGTAAATGATAAATTATTGAATATGATAGAAAATAATTATGTAAATTTGTAAAAGAATAATTATACAATCATATAAAATAAATTTGTGGAAATTATTGAATGATTATTATAATGTAATATTATGAAATTATCACATCAAAAATAAGAAGACATTATTATCAGTTAATTATTAAGGGATGATTAATTATAATAGATAATTATTAAATATAATTATAGAATAATAATTTTTATTACATTATAAAAAAATAATTACGAAGTTTAATTAATAATAAATTTATATAATAAAAATAAAAATGAAAATTTGAAAATAAATTATAAATATATAATTATAATTTATAATTTATATTAAATTATCAATAGATAAATATAAATTATAATTTTCAAATATATTATTAATACATAATTATAAAAGGATAAATTTTATTAAATTATCAAAAGGTAATTATAAATGATAATATATAATAAATTGCCTATAAACAATTATAGCAGATTATTTATACCGAAAAATAATATTAAAAGTATTTAGTGGAGATAACATATCATCATTAGTGATATTTTAATGATATTTCAAAAATTATATAGGAGGGAAAAATATCATTTCATGCCATATTTTAAAGATAATTCAAAAATTATCTAGGAGTGAGAAAGTATCAATACATGTGATGTCTTGTTTATTTTTGAATAAAATTGTTTGTTTTGGATCATGGAAACCCTTAACGATCATCAAAAATTGATATATTGATTATTATTATGATAAGACTATAAAGGGGTGTATCAAATCACATTGGGTGGATTTATCCTTATTGATGATGATATTGACTTGAAGGTAGATGTTTCTAAACATTTTTGTTTTTTTGTCATGACACGTCCCAAATCGGATAGTGCTTCGACATCCCCAATCCCACCTCAAATTGGCCAAGGGTATTTACTAGAACCGACAAAGAATATCCCACAAAAGGGAGGCATTTGTATAACATAAATTTACACGCACACCCATTTCCAAGCCGCACCATGCTGAAATGTAATACAACACAAATAATGCATGTATAAAACTATGATCTCCTTACCAAAGTACTATAGGGATTAAAGTAAAAATAAATAGTTCTAAATACAATCCCATCCAAAATAGTATGTACACATGTCTAACTAAAATAGTAGTAGTCTAACATACTCCATGGGAGGGTACTAATTCATGATATTCTCCTAGTAAACTCCTTGGTATGAAAATCGATAGCTATGATCCACCTTCTTGTGGTCCTCATAGGACACCTTCAGAAGGGACACCATCTGCATCAATTATGGTACAACTATGCAATTCCTGTGAAATAGTGACTATAATGATACACATTTGGACAACCTGAATTTACTAAAAATATAGCACTATGTATAATCATTTTAATATAAGATGTTAAAATTTATCACACATGAATGATGTAAAAAAATATCCTAGTTATAAGTACCCAAACCTATTTTCCAAATCTGGTGCCTTATTTTATTACATTGGCATATAGACAAGCTATATTTATCCTGATAGACCAGGTAGTATAGCAACTTTGGAATCGTGATACATATAAAATTTCAAAATTAAAAATCTAAAATAAATAGAACATAGAAACTCTTTTTATAACATCTATAACTCCAAGGTTATTACGTCTAGTCATTCATAATATACCTCTTAGGGTCCATGGAAAATAAAACATAAAAAAGTTGTGGGATAAATTTCATAGTAAGGGTGTGTAATAAATTGGGATATATCATAAACATAAATATTAGTCATGGTGAATAACTTAAAAATAATTGACTTAAAAAATTGAAAATGAACACATTATGGAAGGAATAAGAGACGTAAAAATAATTCCATAATAAAACAATTTGTGGGTTTTTTATAGATAAATGACCCCATGAAATATAAATTACTAGTTTTGTAATGATGAATACATAATGTGGTACATCAAAACCACATCTTTAAGGCCTCTTGCCTAAACCATAAATAACAATTTTTCCAAGGCCTCATGCCAAGACCATAGTTTCTCTCATAAGACCTACTGATATACTAATGATTATAGAGGGACCCACCCGACACATACTATGATCCATTAATTCCTCATTTTAACATGGATAAAAATAAACAACATATACATTCATATTGAAAATTTTATATGAATTGTAAATAACATTACTTAAACATTAAGCAAAAACACTATCCTCTCAGAGTAAATTGGTGAATGGTTTTAAGATAGGACATCAACCATAAAACAATAATAAACCATTAAATTAAATATGATAGATGATACCATATAATTTTAATCCCAAAAATACATAATAATAAAAATCTTTGTTGAAATAGATGAATATTTTCTTGTAAAAGCGTTGAGTAATTCTTCAGATAAACACTGTTTTACTTTGAAAAAAAAAATTCTTCTGGAAAATTCATTCTATAAAATAAAAAGTGATGTAATATTTTATTTTCATAATAAAATGATATACTTATAAAGATAATGGTTTCGAATAAATTATTATAGAGTGCCTTTGAAAATATGTATAAATTATAGATATTCCCCTAGATCAGGCTTGAATTTCAGAAAGAATTTTGGAAGGTTCCTTTTAAAACATATAAATAACCACAAATGAAAGTACAACTGTAGTGATAAAAATATATAGAACATTAAAATGGAATATATTAGAAGTACATAGTAATAAATAATAAATTAACTGAGGTAAGTAGACTATAAGAGTGACCCAAATGAAAATGGATGTTCGGGTGAAAAACCCTTACATTAATTCTAAAGGTGTTACTCGCATGATCTTAATAACATGAATAATAAAATTTACGTTGTTTAAATAACATTTCCATAAATTCTTAAAAATTTTAATTTTTTATTATAGCCTTATTATATTCATTCATGGCCTTTTTGATGTGTTAGTATGTTTAATTTCATTTTTTTGGGTATGTTTCGTTCATGATCGGTATACTTGTATACATGAATGAAGAATCATGTAAAATGAGGATTTTTTTAATTTATGTTATATGTTACAAGAAATCATCCATAAGGTTTAATGGTTATAAATTTCATTTGGTTATATGTAGTGAAGATGAATCATTTTAAATATTTTTTAACGATAATAGTTTGGGTTAATTGGTGGTTTTGAACACAACGAACTCATTTTCATTTATATATCAAAAACGTGTGCAAAAATATATTACAGATCATTAAAAAAGAAATAATACATATAAAATAGTCTTCTTTGACCATCAAAATTGTTTCATTACCATAATTAAATATGGTAATAGTAATTGAATGCTCATAATCCCCAAATGTGTTAAATTAACACATCTAGAACTATTTTTCAATTTTTAGTATATAATAATGGGAAATGAGAGATGATGAATAATTATTAACTTACCAAAACAAAATTCTGGTAGATGTAATTTACTTTATTCATCACGGAATTTTGATTAATGTAGTTGAGGATAGAAAAAGAAAATAATAGAACATGAAATAAAATAAATGAATAGTTGATTTTACCACCTGATGTTATCTTCATTTAGAGAATCTTTCAAGTAGAGGTTTTAGTGTATTTATGAGTTCAAGGGAATATGGACATGGCAGAAGAGATTGGGATGATTTTTTAGAAAAATTTATACAATGATTTTTTTTGCGAGAACTGTAAAAAGAGGGAGTAAGTGGGTTATTTATAGTTGAGGAGAGGGGGGATTAGTCAATATTTTATTCATTATTTTATTATTTCTCTTATGTTAACTAATAGTGTTTATTCATGTTACTAATAATAGTAATATGTGCATGTCAGTCAGAATCAAGTGGGCTTATAACATCCTTACATCACTTATGACCCAATAAATAATCTATTTAACATTAATAATAAATTATCTATTTTTATTAATCAACAAAATTTCATTTATTTTAGAAAAATCCCACACAATTACACAAAACATTTTTCGACGTGTTTAATTAAAAACTGTAATCCATTTATTAGAAAAAAAGATTCTAAATATTTTTATTTTAATATTTATATTAAATCCTAATTTATTCAAAAAACCGACATTAAACCTATAACTCATTTTATAACACATTTAAAAATTAATCAAGGTCTAACAAAAATTACTTACAACCAAAAGAACATATTATATAAATTTATGATTAAATATTTTGAAAATAAATTTTCATTTTACATTATTAAATTAATCATAAAATATTTATTTAAATATTCAGGACGTAAAAAATATAAATAATTTTACAAGGATAATTTTTTTAACTTATAATACGTCCAAATTGTATCTATATATTCATTGGTGAAATTTCTATTTTTTTCCATTTTACTATTCATTACTATTCATAAGGTTATGTTACTATTTATATGGTTATGTTACTATTCATAAAAAAATATGTTGGTTTTATCATATTATATATATATTATATAATTCAACCATGTATGTCGGTTTTTAGAAATTTCAATCACATAGTTTGTAGAACAATGTTAACTAAATAGGTAAGAAATGTGGTGTTTTGTAGAGACATGGTGATTATTGCATTCAATATTAAATTTATTTTCAAAATCCTAGGGTGTTACATTATTCCCTAATTTTAAAAATATCAACATTGAAATTTCTAGAATGGTACATCACAAAATGATTTTGGTAGTTCTTCATTATAATCTCATTACGATCATGTGCTGCCTCTTTGATTTCATTAATTTTCCCAAATTTCTTTACTAGTCGTGTCATCGGATTTCTCAACACTTTTTCCTTAGTTTCTTGAATCTGGATATACACTTTACAAAAATATAGGACTGGTTCCAATTAAATACATTCATAATTGATGACAAGTGTTGGGCCAGGCATGTACTTTTTCCATAATGAGACCTTGAATAGATTTGGTGCATTGTAAATGATAGGTGGCATATCCAAATGATATGCAACAACTCACATTATCTTCATATTTCTAAAATGGACTATAAACCTAGGGCTTAGTTTCCCTTTCATCCCAAATCTTATAAAACCCTTCCATGGAGAAACATATAAGAAAATAGTATCTCCCACTAGAATCTCCAAATCCCTCATTTGATTTTCAGAAGAACTTTTTTCTATTTTGAGATGCATTGATATGTCCTGGAATAGTCTTTACCTTCAATGTTGTTTCCCCTACAAGATTTGGGCCCACAATATTACTTTCACCATTTTATTCCATCATGTTGGTGTGTGACATCTCTTGGCATACTATTCATTATATGGTTCCATTTTATTTTTGAATGGAAACTATTATTGTAGTAAATCTCTACTAAAGGTAAATATTTCTCCCACATACCATGAAATTTGAGTGAACATGATCTCAAAATGTCTTATAAGGTTTGGATCACCCTTTCTGATTTCCCATCTGTTTGTGGGTGATAAAAAGTACTTAATTAAAGCCCAGTTTCCAATTATTTCTATTGAAATTTCTAGAATTGGAATGTAAATTAGGAATCATGATCAAAATCAATTGATAAAGGTGGTTCATGATCTCTCACAAATTCATGTATATAGATTCGTGCATGATGCTCTAGTGGAATATCCTCACTTATGATGAGGAAATGTGTAGATTCGGTTTGTCAATAAAAAATTACCCATATCTCATCATTATTTTTGGGAGTTTTGGGTAATGTAGTGGAAATATTTATGTTTATTTCATCCCATTTCCATGTAGGAATATTTAGAGGTTTCATGAATCCTCTATGATTTTGTCGTTCAGCCTTCTCTGGTTAACACACTAAACATCTTGATAAATAATCAGCAATTTCCAACTTCATGTTTTCACAACAAAAATATTCCTTCAAATATCTATACATTTTAGTTCTACCTGGGTGTATAGAAAAATTTAAACTATGGGCATCATCCATTAACTCACATTTTTGCTCGAGTATAGATGGAACACAAATATTCTTCAAAAATATCAGAATTCTATTTTCACAAAAGAAGTATGTGAACTTCCCATCATTCACACCATTATTATTTTTTGAATATTCTCATCATCAGACTATGATGCTTCCATTATTTCTAATAAAGACAGTTGAACAACCATTTGAAAAAGTAGTGATATTTCACTTTCTTTGGTAATTCACATATCCATCCTCAATAAATCTCCAAACAAAGGATATTTTTCAATACTATTTTTTTGAGAACTCCATGACACATCCTTCTCAATGAATTAGCTACCTTGTTTTCCTTTTTGGGGTGGTAGTGTATGGAACAATATTAATCGACAAGTAGTTTGATCCATCGACATTTCCCCATGTTCAGTTCATTTTGTGAGAAGATATATTTCAGACTCTTATGATCTTTATATATGATGAGTTTTTTTACAATATTGATAATTTCATCATATATCCAGAGAATTTATTACTACACTGAACACATGTTCATGAGTTGGATAGTTTTGTTAATGAATTTTTAACTTACTTTAGGCATAATAACAAACTCTATTGTTTTATATAAGGACACAACCAAGTACTTTATTTAATGATTCACTATAGATCACACACCCATCATTCCCTGATGGTAGTGTTAGGATCTGCGAATTCATTAATCTCTACTTCAATTCTTAGAAATAGTCCTCTCATTCTTTTGTCTATGAAAACATAACACGTTACGTGTATACATGGTAATCAGGTTGGAAAACCGTAAAGGATTTGAAAAAAATGAGAACAATAACCTGCTAAACCATCAAAACTTCGTACCTCAGTTATATTTGTTAGAGTAGGGCATTATTGAATATATTTTTTTTCTAAAAATTCCATATAAATGATGAATAGAATATTTCTTGAATACCCATTCATGAATACAATTTTTATTGAATTTTTTTTCTAAACTGATTGATTCCAAAATTCACACTTTCTAATCATCCTATATAATTAATTTCCTCTAAGAATATTCAAAATTTTGCATAAGTGATATTCATGATCCTTGTAGCTTTTAGAGTATGCCAAGATATCATCTATAAATAAAACCAAAAATTCACTAATATATTCCTTGAAAACACTGCTCATTAGATCCATCAAAACATAGGGTACATTAGTCAGTCCAAAAATCATTATTGTAATATCATAATTCAAATACATAGTTCAAAATGCTATCATTGGAATATCTTTTTTCCTCACCCACAATGATGTTATCTAGATCGAAGATCAATCTTTGAAAAATATTGGTCTTGCAGAGTTGATAAAATAAACCATCAATTCGAGGTAGGGGACAATTTTTCATTATTTCTATAGAATTGATCTCCCTATAGCCACTGAAATACTTCATAGATCCATTTTTTTCTTATAAAAAATGAAAGGGTCTCCGAATATAGAAACACTAGAGAGGATGAATCCTTTATCAATAAATATCTCTAGTTTTTTATTAATTTATAATAATTCCACAGTGGACATTCTATAAAAGGTCATTTATAAGGGCCTTAATTAGGAATAAGTCAATGGAAAACAAAATTTCATGTTATGAAGGATGTCCAGGTAAATCCTATCAAAAATCATCGACATATATTTTCACAATAGGTACATCCTATAATTGAACATTTCATTCCTCACCCATACATATTATGTTCCATTCTTCCCTAATAATTGAATTCAATATAGATACTAGGGTGGATATAGATTAGAATCATATAGCAATTTGTATACCATAAATATAAAATATTCCATGTCATCCTCAAAAAATGTAACCTCATTATTTCTATAATTTTTCTCATCATGGTTTGAATGGAAACCCATAATGAGGATCATATCAAATTAAATCCGGGGTATGATAATAAAATTATTATATATAGAACATTTATACAAGATAATGTGGAATTTTTGACACAATATTGTTGCAGGGATATATCCCAAAAGAGTTTTGACTGAAAAAACCCTTATTAAATCAAATTGGAAATATCTAATTTTCATGTAAAACTGGGAATATATGAATGAATATGATTATCTAGAATCAAATAATGTATTGTCTATGTTTGAGGAAAAATTATAAGTACCTACCACCACAATGTTAGGAACTTAAACCTCCATAGTTTGGACTGAATAATCTTGTCCTTGCTCTCAGGTCATTCTTTGGGGAACATTTCCTGGACTCTAAAGAAATTCTTGTGCAAAATATCCCAACTCCCTGTGATTTTATAATTGAACATTGTTAGTTTCCTACTTCCCCATTCAATTCCTATACAATTTTCCTTTTTCTCTGTGTTGGTAACTAACTCACATTCCATTTAGGTTAGTGCTGGCGTGATTCTTTCCACAATTACAACATGATGGAAGGTCAACTCTTCCATTCCTCCCCAATTCATTATTTTCATTTCATGATATTTTGGTAGCACTATTCTTCTATTACCTTCCATTAATGTTAAAAGTCTTTGAAAATTCATTTTTCATCTTGATAGCACTTGAGACTATATCTTCTTATGATTATAAAATTTGGGAGGCTAGATACCTTCAGAGGAATGGTTATAAACCATCAAATAACTGATCAATATTTCTACATGGATTTCATATTTAGTCTATATAATTTCTATATAATTTTATGAACTTAGAATCGCACTTTGAAACATTCTCTTCATAATTTTTCCTTAGACTCATATACTGCCATTCCATATCTACTCATTTTTCATGAGAGAAGTATTTTTCTTAGAATATTTTCTTAAAATCCCTCCATTCCATTTAATCTATTTCATCATCCTTATTGGTGTTTTGGATTAACAACCACCACTAATCTACGTCTCATGTTTGAAAATAAATTAGGATGAAAATATTTTCTCATATGTTAAATCAAAAATCATGAAATATATTCTATAGGGAACATATACACTACTCAGATACAAATGGGATTATAGTCCACATGAATGATGGAGGATGTTATCTCATAAAGCAATCCAACATAGCTCATCAACATTGTTAATCAAAAAGATCTATAATGGTAAGGTTGTGGTTCATAACATGATTAATTTATCCCAGTATAGTTGTAAGTTTTTTAGCACCATTCGTAGCTCTATTTCAAACATCATTATCTTGAATTAGAGGGAAAATACTACATGGGATACATGTGATCATGTGATTTTAATTTCAAACACTATGCTCCATGTCTAGATAATGGCATATACTATATTAAGTTATAAATCATAATTTATAATCTCAACATATCAAAATACATAAAATAAATTGAAATCATTGTCATGGTTTATCCCATAACCACATACATGATTTCATTGGGGATAAATTTATATTTAAATATTTAATAATGTCTTATAATGAAAATTGTAATTACCTTAAGAATTTCCCCCAAGAGTGTCAAACGAGGAGCACAGTAAGACCAGTTTTCGGGTACTAGGACACTCATGGTCAAAGCCAAAACACCTTTTCAAAGTTTTTACTCATAGGTACCTCTATTCTATAACCATGTACACATGTACTTTGTATACAAGGATGTATTTTATATGGAGATCTACAGAATATATTCATTACCAAAAATTCCAGGATGTTCCTGTATGTTTATCCTTAAAGACTATCTCAGGGTTTTGTTCTATAATCCTTGTTTTCTAAATCTAGTTTCCTTTATTTCTACTAGACATCATGTGATAACAATTTTAACTACATTACATCAGTATCCGAGAGCCTATTCATTATTTTATTTTATTGGAATATAGATCAGGAATATTTATCTTGGAGGGCCAGTTAATTTTGAATCTTTGGAAACAAGATACATACATTACTTCAACATTAAATCATGAAAATAAATAAAATATAGAAAATCTTTTGACAACATACATAACTCCTAGGTTACTTCTGCATGTCATTCAAAATATACCTCTTCATGTCTTAGGTAAATAACACATAAGAAATGGGTGTGCTCATATGCATAGTAAGGGTAAGAAATATAGAGTAATCAATCATAAACATAAATATTAGGAATGGGGAATAATTTAAAAACACATTAATTTAATAAAATGACCATGATGGCATCATGTAAGGAATATGAGCTAAATAAATAAAATCATAATGAAACATAATCATGGGTATTCTACTAGTCAAATAACCACTTGAAATAAAAATAAATAGATTCATAATAAAGGTATGAATAATGTGCGACATCATAACCATATCTTCAAGGCCTCGTAGCAAGACCATAAATATCCATTTTGTCAAGGCCGCGTGCCATGACCATAGTTTTTCTCATTATACCCTCCTATGCGCTGAGGTGATATAGCGGGACCCACCCGACACTTACAAATTCCAACGCATTCCTCATATGGATGGGTCTAAACATAAACAACATATTCATTCATATTGAAACTCATATTTGAAATGTAAATCACTTTTCCTAAACATTTAGCCTAAACAATAACAATTCAATGTTAATTTTTGAATAGTCCAATAATAGAACATCCGCAGTCAATAAAATACAAAAACATTTAATTAAATATCATAGATGATATCATTATGTATTAATCCCTATAACACATAAGAATCAATAAGTGTTTTGAAACAAATTAAGATTCTCTTATAATATCATCAAGTAATTCTTGAGATAAATACTCTTCTACTTTGATAAGAAAAGTTACTTGGGAAAAATATTTTTATAAAACTAAAATTGAAGTAATATGATATTTTCAGAAAAAAATTAGAGATTTTATAAATAATTTTTTTCCAAAAAACGATTATAGAGTGCTTGTGAAAATAGGTTTTAATTTGATTTATTCCTTTGAAATGGGATTCTATTTCGAGAACAATTTTTATAAGATCCATTTAAAACATTAAACTAAACATAAATGAATGTAAGAGTATTGTTGGTAAAAACATAGAGAACATTATAACCAAATATATTTGGAGTAAATATGAATAAATAATAATTTAATTGAATTGTGTAGACTATAAGAGTGCCCCGAATGAAAATGGTGGTTTGGGTAGAAAACCCATACATTACATCTGAAGGTGTTCAAAACATGATCTTAATAACAAGAATAATAAAATTAAGGTTCATTAATTAATGATTGCAGATCCTCCTCAACATTTAATTTACTTTTAATAACTGTATTAAGTTAATTCATGGCATTTTTGATAGGTTAAAATTTTCAATTTTTTTATTTGGGTCCATTGGATTAATGATCATTATACATATATACATGAATGGGGAATCGTGTAAATTTAGGATGGTTTTCCAGAATTGAAATTATCTTTTATCGGTGAACATCAATAAGGACTAATGTTTCTAAATTTCATTTGGTTACATAGTGTGAAGATGAATAATTATATAAATTATTTAATGATAACCGTTTGGGATAATTGGAGGATTTTGAACCCAACGAACTAATTTTTATTTTATATCAAACCCCCAGGTAAAAAAAGATTCTAGATCTTTAAATAAGATTTAATAAATATAACATAGTCTATTTCAACGACCAAAATTGGTTGATGAACTGAATTGAATATGGTAATATAATTATAAAACCCATCCTCCTTTAATGGGAAAAATAATCACATTTCAGATGTCATTTTCATTTCTAGTATAAGATAAGGGGAAATTAGTGATGATGAATAATTTTTTGTTTATCAAAAAAAATTTATAGTAAATTTAATGTATTGAATTAATCACAACATTTGGATGATATTAGGTTTGTAAAGATAATAAAAAGAATGGAATGATTATTAAAATAAATTAAAAGTGTAATTTTCTTCACGAAGTTATCTTCATTGAGAGCCTCATTGGGGAGAGGTTTGGGAATTTTATGAGACCAAGTGATGTTGGATGTGGTTTAGCTTTTTGGGAGGATATTTAAGAAGAATTTATACTAAGAAAAAGTTTAGTGAAGAGTTAAGAGAAGAGGGAGTGAGAGAGGGTTTTATAGTGTAGGAGAGGGGTGATTTATGAATATTTTATTCATTATTTTAATATTTCTCTAAACACAACCAAAGTGGTGACTCATATTCCCATAATAGTAATTAGTGCATGTGAGTTCTGAACTAGAGGGATTTCATCAGCCTTACATCAATTATGAACCAATAAATCATATATTTAACATTTATTATATATTTTCGTATTTTACTATTCAACCAAAGATCTATTATTTTAGAAAAATACAAACAAAATTACCCCAGAATTTTTTTGATGTGTATAATTCAAAAATTAAATAAATTTTTTAAATTTTTTTTATAATTTTTTTTTTAATTTTTGAATAAAATCATTATTTATTCAAAAAATCATTAAAACTATAACTCATTTTATAACACCTTGATATATTAATCAAGGTTCCATAAAATTATCTTATAACAATACGACAATAGAATAAAAATTTATTATTGTATTATATGAAATCGAATTTTAATTTTACATTATTAAACTAATCATAATATTGTAATTAAAATATTGATGACATAAAAAATACCAATACATATACTATGATTTTTTATTTCACTAATAAGAAGACCAAATTGTATTTATATATTCATTAGTGAAGACTGTATATTTTTTGGATGATTTACTATTCCTTACAATTCATTAATATTCATAAGGGTCTGATACTATTCATAAAAAACAAAAATGATTCAATCATATTCTAAATATCGTGTTGAATGCTGCTGTGTAGGTCAGTTTTTTAAAATTCCAATCCTAGAGGTGGTAAAAATATTTTTACTAGATAGGTTATAATAAATTGGTGTTTTGTAGAGACGCAAGGTTTTATTCGTTAAATATTATTTTTTTTCAAAATCTTGTGGTGTTACACTATATATACTCAGAAATATCACCACAACATCAGGTTTTAAAAACAATCTACTAGACATTTGATTATTCTTGATGAAATGATCATTCCTAGAGAAATCCCTCCTCAAGCCATGTCATCATGGGAGACACTAGAAAAAGAAATATAGCTCATTTGGGATCCACCCAAAGAGAATATACTGGTCTGAGAAGACTATGATACACAGAGACGTGGTTAAACCTAGAACCTCTCGGTGACACCATGAACTCAATCAGGATCAACCAGGTATGTAGGGGGTCATATAAAGAAAATTCTTGAAATCATACTCATATGGATCGATATATGGAGGGCCAATGCCCTACTCAAGGAGGTCACACCAATTCCAAAAAAACTATATTATGGTTGATAGAGGATGACACTCTGGTCTCGTAAAGTAAAACCACAACTATATATGACACTCGGCCTCTATAGGGAATTAAAATCCAATGATGTGGATGTAATCCCACATTTTACTCTCACTGAATGGACCATGGGAACACACTCAAATAATATTATTTGAAAATAGTAATATAAGTTCTAAAAATATGAATAAGGTACCCAAATTTTTCGTTGGTTGACCATCTCACTATCACAGTTACACTGTCATTGTTGGCACATTATTGGGATACTTCATTTAAGTGTTATGACCTTTTGAATGATGTTTCTCCCAATCCTTTCAGGGCCAACATAGTGACCCCTGTGATTGGTTAGCTAGATGGAGGATCAAAATCCTCCCATGATTCCTGATAATTTAAATAACCATAGATCCATGCTCCTTGGGTCTCAATCTACTCAGATCCAACATCAGTTTTAAATTTGTCTCAAATTCGGGTGTCTGATCGAGTTCATAACCACCCGACAATGTTGATCTAGGATCACATTGATCCACCAAATGATGAACATGATCATGGATTGAGAAAGGTATAAGAATGATGGTTTATGATCATAGTTCAAGGATTCATGTTGGATGATTAGAATGGGGTATTTTTGATAGAAAATAAGATCAAATAAATCCAATAAAATAAATACCATATCACAATACACATGATCCATGAATAAATCTATTCATCAATTGATTCATGTTAATCATAGAAATAATGAATAGGAAATTATCCAATTAAATCCCTTTCCTATACTTGATCTAGATTGGTTGTAGACGATATTGGAAGTTGTGTTGTGTATGTTGGGAAGATCCTCCAAAATCGATGTGAGTCTATCAATGATCCTTGATATGAGGTAATACATTAGAAAGGATTTTCCTATCTCACTCTCAAATATCCTCTGGATGTTCCAAGAATATTTGACTGACACTCAAATTCTATCATGAGGATACACTTTGAAAACATTGAACTGTTTCACTATGTTAATAAAATATTCTAAATATATTATTCATCATACTCCAGAAACAGATTTATCATAAAAAACCTATGAAGATAGATGTCAGTTCATGCTGTGGAAAAAGATACAATCTTAAACACAATGGTGCTGTCATATTTTTGATTCATGAAACCATTATAGATTTATTTCCCCTTTTCAGAAAGTCATGATGTGTGTTCCATTAAATATTTATTATTTTTCAAATATTTATTCCCAGCACATCGATACTCAGAATCCAATTACGTCTCAGTGACTAATCCTTAAAATAATCCATATAATATATAGAAATAATATAAACAATATATGGGATGTTAAATTCTACCTACCTTGTGGGTTTACGTCCTAGATGTATAAAATGAGCCACTCAAATTTATGGGGGTACTATGTAAGAATCTAAGCCTCTTACGCCATTTTATCTCCTGGAGACTCTCTTTCCCCTTTAAACACACACTAAAGGAATTGATCTCCCTATATGGATCCTCTCATTACACTCCTCTATCTCCACTGTGTAATCAGTAATGGTCACTCCATCCTAGATATCTAGCATACCCCAATCAATAACAATTGATGGATCATGTACGAACCTCCTTAGTTGCGACCCCCAAAATACATCTTGTACCTGATATAACTACAGATATTTTGCTAAGAATTATTCCACCTTTTCAACTAAAAGAATAATATGTAATGGGTAGATGATCTTTGTAGATAACATGGTTCCATAAACAAATCACTTTAATCCCAATCGAGGTGAAAATAGAAGGAAGATATGATATCCTTCCTCAAAATCCAAAGGCCTCAATCTCCTATCAACATAAGTCATTTGACAGATATATTCCTTCTTCATCCTCTCATGTATGATCTACACCTTGTCTTTAGTAGATTTAACCATCCCTGGTCCAAAGAATTCTAACTCTGATGGATATTTCCTACAATGTGGTGACATGTAGGGTCTCCAATATAGAGCCTCATATGGTTCCATAACAATGGTGGATTTGTAAATGATGTTTTCCAAAAAAAATCCAATAGTGTTGGGTTATCCTCCCATCCAAAGACATTGTTTAACATGTAATTTAAAATATCTTCCTGCAAATACCAAATGTTTAGGTCAATATTCTCATCTGTTGGTGGGTGAAATTATTTTCTCAAGAATAAATGGGTCTCAAAACCTCATGCCATTCCTCCCACTAATGGTATGTAATGATATCATCATGATCTAAGAAAATTTTCGATTTAACTCCATACAATCGAAGTTTATACATCATATAGAGGCATTTGAGGATCTCTAATGAATTCCACTCTCGTATTACTTGGAATTTGGCATACATGGTTAGTCATTAAATGATCACCCCAAACAGATCATTTCCCATGTATATACATTGTAAAAAAACATGAATTCAATCAATATACCATCCCACATTCAATATGGTAGCTCAAGGTTTTGTTTTGAACCAGTTGGAAACTATTGCTCAACCTTACCTTTCTAAAAATAATTCAATGAGAAATAAACTATACAACATCTTTCTTCATCCATGTACACTAGAACTGATATCACTGGTCATGGTTTATATTTGACACACATAGACAAAACACAAATGGGTATGTCTAAAACTCCAAAAAACAGCATCCTGCAACAAAACTATTACCATCTTTCATCCTTTTAATATAAAAACTAATTTCCCCATTTTTGATATGCATCGGGAGCATGCCCTATGGAAATATGACATGTTGGTTCTTGCTGTTTGTATCCCCGTGTTGTGCCTCCCTGACTCACTAAAATTGTGGGGGTGACAGCCATCAACTGGAGGAAATCTTCTCCTTCTATATCCATAAAGGATATCATTAATTAATCCAACTTATCTGACCCCATGTTCATCAAATGTGAACTAGATCTCTTAATAAGATAATCTTCCACCATCTTCACCTTCCTAGATGTATATAAAATCTCAAATTCATAGTCCTAGAGGAAATATTTTCTTTTAAATGACTCATGTTATGATATTTAGGAGTCAGGATATACATGAGACTCTTGTTACCATATTAGATGAATAATTTATCTCCAAATAAATAGTTTCGCTACATATTCAAAGTTAGTACTACCACAAATAACTCAAGATCATGGGTCACATAGTTATGATCACATGGTCACAATTGGAGAGGACCATGGGAAATCACTTATGACATCTACATTTGGACACAACCATGCCTTATCTAAGATGCATCACCAAACACCACATACTCTATGCCTTCCTTCAGTAATCCCCTAATGGTACCCCTTGACAACATATTCATTAGCTCCTAAAATCACTGTTGTCACTTTTCCATCCACACGAATGTCATCCCTATTCATATAAATGCTATCTGGGTTTATTCAATACCGAGAAGTCTTGTAAAAAACAATTATGGAAGCCTTTAAACCCAAGGGAACTCTGCACCTTGGTAACACACCTGGGTGGCTCCAAATCATACACAGCCTCATCCTTCAATGGATCCACTTCAACAATATCCTCTAATAAGATTTGCCATTTGAAATGGACCTATTTAATCCAAAACTAGCACTTTCAGAGATTATTATATTTTTAATTCTCTCAAAGTGTGTTGAGGACTACCTCTAATTATTTCTTGTTCTCCTCCTCAAATACCGAATAAACATGGTTATCATCGATGATGACCTACATGAACCGATCAATGTAAGGTTGAAAGATCTGGTTCATGAGTCCCATGAACACTTTTTGGGTGTTTTTCATTTCAAATGGAATCACCATGTGATCATTTTGATTATAATGACATATAATGGTCATCTACAAATAATCATGTTCATATACTCATATCTTCTTATATCCTTATCTGAGGTCAATATTTGAAAACCATCACACCCCTTTCGTCTGATCAAATAGATAATTGATCAATGATAGTGGATACATGTTCATCACATTCACCAGGTATAACAACTAGAAATTTACTCATAACCTCATGCTTCTAAATTCATTCTTGGAAAAAAAACTAGGGCTTTCTGGGGTTAAACACTTGGTCTCACGAAACCCTTACGTTTCATGTCTTCCATCTATACCCAATTCTCACAATGCTCTATAAGATCCATCATATATGAAGGTGTTGATGTTTTTGTTCTCCCAAGGTGTATATCAATGATTAATTCTATATGTCAATGTGTATGTACACCTAAAACATATTCAAGAATGATTTAATCATACAACACCACCACTGTAGTAATCATATTACACATAACATTCAATACAATGATGGTCATGCAGGCCAACTGATGAGTAATCAGCTATACCCTCATATGAATCAGTCCGTTCTGCACTTCAAAGATTTACTTTTCACCATCAAAGAAAAACTTTGTCCCATATCTGGGTACACACCACACTCTTCCTATAAACATTCAATATGAGCAAGACATGTGGACAACTAGTTCATACCAAGAGTTATATTATAAGGCCTTGATGCTATGAACAATACATCCTAACCCAAACTATCATCTCTAGGATTTAGGTCACAGTATTATAGCTCGTGTGTAAAAAATAAGTCTCCTCTAGTTGGTATCTCCAAGACTAAGGGTCGAGCAAATGGTTTAACCAGAATATATAATTCAATAACAAGATTCATGGAAGGAAAAAATGACTAGCACACATGTCTATCAACCCTATATATAATATAGAGAATACACATATCATGCCTTGTATCAGCCCTATAAACTATGAGTTATAAGACTCCAAATCCTTTAAGTGGAATTGTCCCTATCAACCCTCTACCTAATCCTACCATGGAAATCTTGGGGGTGGTGGTAAAAGGTTGAACATTTGACCACCTCCTAATGTACTCCCTATCCATCTGCCATATTCACCACCATAGGGACTACCCTTCTCTAGTCTTTATCATTGGTTAGGTAGTTCCTCAACCATATCCAAATTTTCGGTACGATGGGTCGAGATATATCATGCTAGATGACCCCTACTACTGTAAGAGAAACATAACATATCCTATGGCTTATTAGAGAACCCCAAGGATCCCTACACCACTAACTCTAATTTCTAGGATCACCTCTTGAAGTGACAGACCCACTTGGATCCATGGGACTGGCATCATTTACCTACTGTCATGGTCTCAGCTACTGGGTTCCCACTTCTTGCACCTTATACTTGTGTATTCTCTTCTAGAAGAGTTTCCACTATCTTGGAATACTCAAGTAACCCCATATATGTATAAATTCTTTGGTAGCGTAATGGTTCTTTGAGGCCCTGGTGTAAGTCCTTCTTGAAGTACTAAGACATAAACAGTGGGCCTTGTACAAAATTCATGGAATATCATGAATGGTCATTAAACCTCACCGAATACTCGAACATGGTCATATTTCACTGGTGCATATGCAGAGGATCATGTATGAGTACCAATCAAAATGTGTCTATATATAACTCCTCTTTGATGTAACACTCAATGAATTTCCAGGAGAGAGATGTCTCATCATGTGATTAAGTAACTAATATCCACCATCACAATGCATATCCATGATGTAGACACACGAAAAGGACTTCCATATTTTTATCAGGGGTTCTCATAAGGCAAAATACAAGGGTCTCTACCTCTAAAAAATGCTTAACCATCATGGGGTCTGGCTCACCCCGAAACCTAGGAGGTCGCTACTTGTGAAACTCGTGAAACACAAAAAACTGAAATGTATCCCCAGCTTGTATTGTTGGTTGTAGTAGTTTCTCGATGGTTAGTGGTATATATGGTAATCCATGTGTAGTTGTTATTTCATGTTTTGGACCCGTTACTGATGCGATGTTAATAGGTGTATCATCCTCATTATAACATGTTGGAATCCTAGAAGGATATCAATGTGGTATCATCCTGAAATAATACAATATGTACCATGGTTAATATAAAATATCTGGGGAAATGAATGGACAAGGACATAGAAGAAAAAATCATTCAAATATTATGAAGGTACTATATTTTCCCTGGAAATAGTGCTTTCATGTTTCAATTAAATAATATAGTAATCAAAGTCCTTATGTATGGATACATAGGTCTTCGCAATATCATTGGGGTCCCTCACCAGAAATCCAAACTTGAAAAATTTAACAATGTATCCCCAAACCATCCTGACAGACTCTCGGTCCTAATGTAGTATTGACCATATCATATACCTCTAGGTCACAACATATCCTAGTGGGGATCGTTCCATGACTACCTTCTTCCCAACTCCAAAAGAATAGGGCAAGGTGATAGGGACCGAGTACTAGTATCCCAAAAATTGTAGGCTTTATCCTAATGCCCATGTAAACACACACCCAACTCCATGCCACACAATGCTGAAATGTAAAACAACAGAATGAATTCATGCATAAAAGTAAGATCCCACTACTAGAGTACAATGATGAGTAAAGGAAATGTAAACATATCCAAATAAAATCCCCCTATAATGATCCTCTATATATGTCTAATAGAATCTATAGATGTCCAACCTACTCCAAGGGAGAGTACTAACATTATATATGTTCCCGGTGAACACCTCAGTATTCCTAGCTACATCTATGCTCCTCCCGCTCCCGGTCCACCTAATATACCATCAAAATTTCCATTATATTCCAATGACATGGCATGTGAAGGAAAAGAGTATATAGGGGTGAGTATAAAAATACTCAACGAGACACCCTTAAACCACTAAACATGAATCACCGTGCATAGTCAGCTCAATACTAGATGTAACAATGTATCACAGAAACAATTAATACAAAAATAACCATGATATTATCTTGAAAGACACCACACCATCATGATTTCATAACCAACTTCCATCCATATGATTTTACATGAACCAATGATCATTCTGGGAGAACTCACTCCTAAATCCATGATTTCATCAGAGACACTCGACGAAGATGTCTAGTTCATTTGATATCCACCCAATGAGAATATACTAGTAAGAGAAGACAATGTTAAATTTAGATTTTTCTATTCCACGAACCATTGGGGGACATCATGAACACAATATGGATTAAACAACTACATGGGGGATGTTATAAAAACAAATCACTAAATTAAACTGATATGACCCACTAGATTTAGGATCAACACCCTGCTCAAGGACATCACACTAATTCAAAAAACTCCACTGGGGATTATAGAGGAACACACTATAATCTCTCATAGTGACACCACAACTCTACCAATGGAATGTCCTCTATATGGTATTACAGTAAAGTTATTTAGATGTAATGAATCTGTTTACCCTTGAGGAAAGGAGTAATTGAAAACACTCAACCTAGACTAATCATAACCTTGAAATGAAGGGAATCAAATCCAATAAAGGTACCCAAAATTTGTCTTAGGTTGACCAATTTAATGCTATGGTCATGCTTTCATTGACATAATATAATTTGGATTCTTATATTATGAGTTATAACTATTTGAATGAAGCTACCCACAAACCTGTCAGGCCCTGTGGACTGACAATAGCAGTAGATCCCCCTACTGCATAAACCAGCAACCCATGAACTGAATGTCGTTGTCCATCCACCAACTTTATAGACCAACCACTGTGGTTGACCGCCAATTGATTGGTTTCACGGTCAATGTGCCTGTGTCATATAGAGCTACCATGAGACCACATTCAACCTCCAATGATGACCACAATGGGGCTCTACCCTCATTTCCCATGATCGAACCCTAGTCCAACCTTGGTCCATCATGTCCGACCTGGCACACCAGCATAACCTGACCCACTAATCCAATGTAGCCCACAATACATGCCCATCCCAATAGCCCACAGTGCATCTATTTCCATGTCCACCACCTCTATCCCCATCGACTACATGCAGATCAACTTTCGCTATCCACACTCAGCTCTACTGGTTCTATGTTGGTCTCCGTCATGCACCACAATGCACTGCCAAGAACAATTTTGGACCTCTAGTGCTTCTCACACACACTAGTTTTCCATTATAATAACCACTAGGCCACATTTGATGCCAAAAAATTGAAGTGATCGGATATCTAATCTCAATGGGTACCGATATTCACTCACCCCTCCATAGATTTCAATTTTCCTCAAATTCAGGGGTCTAATAAAGATTCAAAGTATTTGAAAACATTGATTCGAGAACAAGCGTATACAGTCAATGATGAACGTGATAGGGGAGGTAGAAATAAAAAAATGATGGTTTATCATCATTGGAAATCATTCTTGTTCAATGATCAGGAACATATCACTTGGGGTTGAAAAGAGATAAAATAAATCTTGATGAATAAATCCCATATTTAAATACGAATGGTCCATGAATCAGTCCATTTGATGACAGATTCACGTTCATCATAGAAATAAATATTTAGAAATAAAAAAATTAAATATAATTTCCTACCTTGATTTGGATTAATCCCTAATGAATAATGAAGATGTGTTGCAATCATTTTTGAGATCCTTCAAAATCAATTTTTGCTGATTGTTTAGCTTCGATCCATTGTTGTTCATCTGAAAGGATTCCGAGTGTTCTCTATAAGTTATCCTCTAGAATTTTTCTGGTTATGCATCCATCATTGTAATTATTAAATAGAGATACCTTGAAGAACAATTCATTGATTCCTTACTTCAATAAAATAATTTAATTATTTTATTTGTTTTATGCTTGTGATAAATTTTACACAAACGACCTGTGCTGATTAATGGAAATCCATGCCTTTGGTAAAGCTGTTATTTGGGACATAATGGTATCATTTTTATTTTTTACCTGTTAGCCTATTTAGGAGTTTTTAAAGATATTTATGGAAAATTCACATTCATTCAATTAAATATTTTAATATTTTTCAATTATTTATTTTAGTCACATCGTTCCTCATAATTGTCTTTCATCTCAGCACCTGATCTCAAAAATAATCTATATAATATATAAAAAAGATACATAAAAATAAAATATGTTACATGTTTACACAATCTTTGGTTATAATGATTATTTTTAGATATATTTAGATGAATATTCTAGATTATGATCGCTTGTTTCTCTATTATTAATTTTGGAGACCTTTTGGTGTGTTTGATTCCATGTGTACATTGTAGTTTTTTATTCATGCTTGATGTTGATAACATGTATACATTTGTTATGTTAGTTTTGAAGATTTGTTTTTTATCATTCATCCTACATTCAATGTATGATTTGTGGTATTTTTCATGGAACTTATGAAAATTGGACCATCATGACATGTTATCCGTTAAAGGGGGGTGTGCATGACTTTTGATAATAACAATGGGTGACCCATGCATTAGTTAAGAATATGATGACTCGTAGAAAATATATGTGATGTACTGAAGGAATATGGGAAGACTAATAGATATTGATCCCATATTATGAACTCAATGAGTATGAAAAATTATCCAAATCTCATTCAATAGATTGCTACTCAATGGTTAATGTATTCTAACTAGCCCTCAACACCTATTATATTTCTCAATTACTAAGTGATTCTAATTAGTTCTCAAACCCTAGTATGGGGATGAATGAATAATGGATAATGATTAGCTTTGGATTCCTTCCATATATATAGTACTGAACCTTATTGATGTGCAATTATATTATGTTTCATGATCACAATATTCAAAGTGGAATGATTCATTAGCCTTGTGGCTAATTCATGATTCATCTATAAAATTGATTATCCATCTAGATTACATCTTCTGCAAGTACAGTCAGGGGTTTTTGGAATCTTGATCAGTTAACATCCACTCTGTTTTGGATTGATTGATATTATTCTAGTTATAATTTTTTTTTTATTCCATACACTTGTATAAATCCCCACATCATGTATTGGATTCTTTGGATATGTCCTACTGAGTCTTGTAATCAAACCCCACTCAGTAAATTCAATGAACCTATAGAATTCATGACCAAAGATCTGAAAAAATGAGGTGTATTATGGTGGATGATTTAGTGGTGGAGTATGGAGAAGGAGAAGACCAGGACAGACACCAGAGTACACTATATATGTTTCCTTACTCTTCTTATATTTACCTATTTCTTATACATTGAATTTTTTTTCCACTTTGGGAGCCATTTTATTGTATGACCTATTATCTGGATTTACATTTCCTCATTTTTACCAGGATTATTTATATTTTTTTATTATCAATATTATGACAAGATATATAGTGTATAGTCTACCCAAGGTTCCACATGAGACCCTCACTGCTTGTCAGCAGTCTCTATCATACCTGGAGGAGCACATGTAGATATGTGGCATTCCATCATGGACATGGTGGTTCAGTTCTGGATGTTGCAGTATTAAATGATAATTCCCATACTCTATTTTATAACTCACCCCTTATTAAATATTTCCCCATGTTATCTAATGTTTTTAAAAGAGGGATGTAAATTTAATAGGATGTTATGGATATTTTATGAGTGTTGAGTATCCTTATAAAAATTTATGAACTTCCCAATATAATTACACAAAGACACTATGACTTTATATCATATTGGATAGAATTAATTTTAAAATTATGTATTAAATATTGAATTAATGTTTATTAATGATATGTGATTCCATAGTTGTTATCATATAATTTTTTAGATATTTTTTAGATTAGGACATAAATACATTTTAGAGAATCCAATAGTTATTTCTAATTTTTAAAAAATATATTGAAATTTTGGTGATGTATAGAGTTGGTGGTTCCCATGTAATTACACCCATGTTTGGAGACTAAATGTGTATTTGGATAAACAAAAGTAGTTCCATGAGTTAATAATCATAAATGAGATGTTTTAATATTATCGTAATTGTCACATAGTTCACAAAAAATTGGACATAATGTTTTCCTAGTTTGATTGTCATGTTTTATATGATATGGAAATTTAAAAATCACATTATGAACCATTATTAAGGGAATATGAATTACCAAAAAATTTATTTTATGAATTAAACCATAGATAAAAAATTTTGTAACATATATAATCATAATTTTAAAAAATATTATCATTTTTGATTTATCAATTTTATATTCATAGGATTCCATTTTATATATATATATGGTTTTAAAAATTATCATAAGCATGTATACTATGTAGAAATTGATGTATTATAAATATTACCAAATAGTGAAATGTTGGTTAATCATCCAGTCATGAACATCAAATTTCCATTGTGATTATTATTTTAGGAATTCATTAAAACCATGAATGTTTGTTAAAACTATTCAAATAATAACTAAAAATATGGAAGTGTATATTTATATGATAATATAAAATGAGAAATTGATGAATCCCTAGTATATAATTTATCCTCGATCAAAATTATCAAGATTAATTTCCTAGAAAACATCACAATATTCACATTATTGTAATTTTATGTTATTCAATGTATGGGTTGGATTTCATTGTCTTATGGGAAAAAATCAAAGGGGAGGAAATATCCATTCATATAATAAATAATCCTCGAATTATATACAATGTAATGGAATAGGATGCGTCGTCTTTAGAGTAAACATCTCAAGAACATATATTATTACCTTATGAGAAAGCATATTTATTCCAAGTTGTTGATACAACATAAAATATAAACCATAGTGACATTCCCAATATAAAAAAAATATTATAATCTATATATTAATATATTATCGAGTTTTAATATAACCCGTGAGGTTTTATTTTCAATCAATCATATGCATGAAGTTGTGCCAATATCCAAGAATCGATATAGAATCACCACCATTGAGCTTCCATAGATGAACAAGGAACATAATGTGAAATTGATAAAGGGTTTATATTCCCTATTTCTTCACATTAGTGTGAAATAATATATTTCATTAATAATAATGATGATAAACTCACCTATGTTTTGATTAAAATGAGTAAAAAAGATAAGGATAGAGATCTAGTTTCTATTTACAAGGATTCATGACTTGTTTGATCAGCTACATATTGATTAGTACTTCTCTATGGTGGACCTTCAGTCAAAAAATTATCAAAAAATATTAAATAAGGTGGGTATACCGAAGAAATATTTTTGTAAAATTTATAGGAACTAATATTTCATAATTATTCCATTTAGAATCACTAGTTATCGATCAATATTCTTGGAAATAATCAATTGAGTTTATAGTAAATGGATGAATGGATTTTTTTCAACATTATGAATGAAATTTTTATCAACTCAAAAATAATATAGAAAACTAAAAATAATTTGAATTCAATATTGATTCCCTTAATAAATGAAAAGAGGAATTTTAGGTACAATACATTTTTTTATGTTTTAATTGAAATTTTCAGGGAATGATATCACCAATATGTTTAAATCATTGGATCCTTCCAAAATAGTGAAAATTAAACTGACTGACTGAATGTTGTGATTTTTAATTTTTAAAACAATGAGGGGGATACACGTCAAGGAAGACTAAAAATGGTGGAGTTCCAAAGATTTTATACTAAAAATATAATTATAATCATATGGAGAAGATAAAATACTGAAAAAAATTGGATGGCATCATCCAGACTAGATTTGTTGGTTAACGTATTCGCCACCAAATTCCTTTCTCTCCATATCTTCTCAATCCTCATTCTCTGATCCAGAAGATTCATCCATTTACCAGTCATATAAACCATCCCCCAAGTATTATCCTCCATTTTATGAATCATCCCCAAGAGAACATTAGAATCAATTTCCACTTCCATTAGACTGACATTATACAGCCTTCAAACTTGCAGACAACTATGTATTTCCCTAACGTATACTTTTAGAGAATTACCTGGCCCGTATTAAGAAACAAATCCTAGAACAATAGAGACTCTACCATACATGACCAACTCCATCCTCATATGTTACATAAAACACATGACCCATCCACATTATGTTTCAATCGATATTCAGACGGCTTCTAACAAATCCACATCCCCTAATATTTCTTGTGTTGCTTTCTTCTATAGAGACCCCTCGAGGGATTATTTTCCTTAGGGAGTAAGAGACATACCTATGAGAGAGGATTCCCTTAGATCTACCACCAATGATCTAACCCTCACATGAATAATTGAACTCAAATATTAATTAAATTCCCTTAGTTTATTACGATACTCTCAAAGGAACCAACATCCAGCCAAAAATGACATACTTTGAGAATTGTTCTCCTTGATACATGTTTAAGATCCTTGAAACCATATGGACAAAAATTAGACATTTGATTCTCCACCTCAAGAATCTCCTATGTAGATAGCCATGTTGGACCATATACTGATTTCCTTGTAACTCTTAAAGACGTTGTGCCAAAAAGTTTCTCGTTTTTCCATAGCTCGACACTAGAATTGAGATACTAGTAAAATCCCCTTGTACTGGATATTATCATCCTTCAGTAATGATTTGTTACATATATTCCAATAAAAAGAACTTAAATTTCAATTGAATCTATTTACACCAGAGGATTGAAGCACAAGAATGTGTAATAGATCTAGCATTTAGAAAATTGTGAACCTCCCTTCCATTGACGCTCCCCAATTTCGAAAATTTCATCACAAATATATTAGAATCTTTGGACATAGAAATACTATCAAACATCTCCTTACACAAGTTAGTTAAATTTTATTGATGAAACATCGGATTGGTAGAGTGTTCTTTGAATGAAATTAAAAATACAGGTCCACTGGAAAAAAATAGGGGGAGTCCCTCTAGTTGTCCCACCAGTAACTTATCTCATCACGCCCTAACACCTTGCATACACAATTTTCATGATTTCCCAGCATATCCATCATATTTCTATCTTGCTTCAACAACCTATTATTAATTTTAGACCACTCGTTACAATAATCCTCATACGTGTTATTCATAAATATTTCCAACATTGATCTCCCTTCAAAATTTTCCCATGCAAGTAATGTTTTCATAGCCTTCATGGTATCAAAAATATCCCAAATACCACCTCCCCCTTATTCCATTGATTTTCCAGACTTTTCCTCCACTCCCAGTGACATTTACCAGTACCATTAACATCCCAAATGATCTTAGACAATATTTTTTCAATATGGTCAGTTGATGATTTTGGTGCTTTGAGTACGGAGAGCACGTGCATCACCATAGATGATATAACACGATTGATCAACATGTTTCAGATACCGAATAATAATAATATATTTTTTCAGTTACGAATGTAATAAGTGATTCTCCCTATAATCTCATAAAAAATAATTTTATTTAATATATAATTGAAAAAAGGGTCCCAAAAATATAGAAGAGGAAGATTCCTCTCATTTATTCCCAAAATTCATTGAGTTTTCCTGACCAGGTGAAAAAAACATTTATTTAATATATGTAAACATTTCTCTTGACTATGTATGTTGCAGACCACTTTGATTGTTGTAGACACCCATAAAATTCATCCATCAATTAATATACATCATCATTCCATAATTGAAAAACAACATATCTTTAGCGAAAATCATGTGGGAAATGATGTTTTCACCTTCAGCCTTCTTGATGGGAATGATGGACCCCTCCTTTAGATGTTTCTTTAGATATCTCAAAAGTGAATCCTATGGACTAATTAAAATATTAGTGGAAAGATGATCTCCCTGCCTTAGGCCTAGAATTGTTTTGATGAAACCAAGATTCGTTACCCTAAAGGAAATGGATAACCCAAGAGTGGAAAAGCAGCTAAAGGCCAAATCATAGGCCCAAGCCCTGAAACCAAACAACCAAAAAATTTACAGCATGTACCCCAACTCGAGTATGTTGTCAGAATGTTCCATGTTCACATTAAAAATGGTATTATATCCCATCACCTTTTTTTTGATATCCTCCAATATTTCCCAGGCTATCCCCCCTGCATCACGAATTTCCCTTTAAATAATGAAACCATGTTATTCCTTGGAAATAATCATTGTAATGATAATTTTAGCCTCTTTTTTATGATTCTTGAAAGCATTTTATACAAAAATTTATAAATGAATATTTGATGAAACACGTTTATAGACTTTGGATTTGTGACATTCTGAACCAAAACCACTATTGAGTCACAAGAAGAATCCTTGGAATTATAACATCAATAAGACCAATCTATAATTTAACAACTTAAAATTCATAAAACCATTTTTAATTGAAATTATATCTTATAGAGTTAATGGCATAAATAATTATTTCTAATCCACAAAAATAATATTAAACCATCATATAGGGTACCCTTTATGTGTACACTAGTCTAATATGGGGTTATGTGTGTAGAAAAACGAAATTTAAATTTATTTAAATTCTCAATAATAAAAAAATTATTAAATTAACCCCATTTTAATTTTTTCATTATAAATATATATATATATATATATATTAAATAATGATTTTGATAAAAATAACATCTTGAAATAAAAATATAAAATTTTATTTATGGGAAAAATGTAGGTTCAATTATGGAATTTTTTTTTGAAAAAAAATATTTTCTTTAAAAAAAATTTAATATATTATTATTAGAAAATTATTTTTTATATATATAAATTATAAAAATTTTATGAATTATAGAATATTTTTTTTTGGGATAGAGTAGTTCATGTTGTAAAAACATGTATTTTCTATTAGATAAATTTTTATATGTAAATGTGTATATAATAGTACTTATAAAATAAATTTAAAAAATAAATACTATTTTTCAAACCAACATGTCAAAATTACAAAATAGAAAATATTTCATTAAATTAAGTGAAAATCAATATTTTTAGTAAAAATTATGTTTGGTCCAAATAAATGGTATGTATTATGAAATCCAAATGAATATGTATTTTTGTGATAAATTATATAATATTCCCCCCTGAAAACATATTTGATTTCCTCTTAAAATAATTTTTTTTACATTTCTTATTCTATTAATGAAACATAAAATACCTATATTATATTTTATAGTATTAAAATAATTTTTTGATAAACATCACTTAACTTTAAATTAATAATATTATTATTTTAAAATGTTCAGTTCTAATCCATATGAATTATTAAAACCAATATTATTTTATAAAAACCATGTTCAAAACCCTATGGGGCTGTTTTTGGTCATTATTATTTTTTTAAAGTGTGTCCAAAATATATGTTTATAATTTAATGAAATATACACCTATTTTTACTATAAATACTTACCCAATATCCATCTCATTTTCACTAAAAACTAATTTAGCATAAATTTCATTTACCAATCTCTCTATATGCCTCATGTAGTTTTCCTAGGATCTAGAGAAGCTCCTCCCATTATTTTAGAACAATCCTATCAATGTAAGGAATCCACTAGTACCATCATTATTCAAGAACATTCCTCGTTTTATTCTATTCCAGTTTCAAAATTTCAAGTCGTAATATGTTTTAAAACCCGCATTTTATTTCCCTTATTATTTCCATATACTGAAGGACCTCATTTGTCTTTTATTAAATTCTTTCATGAATAAATATTTAACCACACTATACGACCAAAATTATCATGTTATTTTCAAGGAATAATATTTTTATAGTGAATATACATACCCACATAATATCATGTTTATTCACATAATGATAAATAACATTCATTGATTTGGGACTCAAATTATGTAAATTACACTCTTTAATAATTGGATTAAAAGTGATGAATCTCATTCCCATGTTTTATCATATTTGTGGAAAATTAATTAATGTGTTTAATATGAATGTGATAGGTGGGGATAGAATTATATATATATATATATATATATTGATATGGGTAAACATATTATCTAATTAGATACCATGACTGGTGCATGGTAGGTCATCTTAAAAAAACTATGTTATGAAGTCTCGATGGTTCGCATTGACTTATCATTATGATTTTTTTATGTTGTTGTGTCGTTTTTTAGTTTCTTCGATGTTATCATCATATATCATGTTTCAATTTTATGTTTTTTTAAAACAATTTTATGTCACCCTTAATTATCTTTTGACATAAATTTATAACATTCACCATGTAATTCATTCAATATTCACTTATTGGAATTTATATCTCATCTCTTCTTAAGAATGTCCTCTGGTTATTAAATGGTCTTCAAGAAGAGTGATGGAATTTTGAGGGTGTTTAAAGGAGTTATAAATATATATTTTTATCCCTATTTCATGTTACTATATTTTTTATGTAATTACCAAATGAAAATAATACTTTCTATCTTTTTTGGTTACTTAATTTGTTCATTTATCAAAAATAATCTTGAAGTATTATGTATTATTGATTCAAGTAGTCATATTATTCACATTCTGATTCCATTCCCATATAGAAATACCATATATTTCATTATATTTTAATTTCCATTTCAGGCAATTCCTCTCAATATCCCTTCATTATTACATTATCAATTCCATAAGACCTTCATCCACACAATTTCAGATTCGTTATGCCATTGTCTATTTTTTCTTGATTATACCATTCAATAATTCCCATATCCATCCATTCTATAACATTATAAAGTGTTTACATTTTTTTATATTAAAATTACTTGTCATCATCAATAAAACTCCATTTGATAAAAAAATTCTAAAATGACATAGTGATTTCCTTATGAATTCCTCCTATATTTTATAATGAATCTTTTATTCGGTGTCTATAATTTCGTTCTCAAAATTTTTTTCTTCTCAAATTAGAAAATATAATATATATTATTTTCAATGATTCTCATAATTTCCTTCAAGACATATCAAATAGAATTTTTAGTACTATTTTGAGGATTTGGGTTTCAAAACAATGGTATTTAAAAATGTTTTAATTGCACAAAAACTAATTCCTTCAAATAGGAAATGAATTTTATATTTTCCACTATACAATATTTTTTATTAATCATTAGGTTTTTTAAAATATTTCTTATTATAATTTCATTTTAAATATAATCAATTTTCAATTTTTTCACATCAACATTTGGAAATTAAAATTAGAATATAACCATTAACTTCATAGTTTTACATCAATATTAAAAATAATTATACATTTTTCATTATATCATTCATGAGGCAAATATTTTTTCATAAAATAAATTTTTATAGAAAACATTCATTGTTTTTTTCATGTTTTTATACAAAATTATTTTAAAATGTTTGTTATATAAGATTTCATCTAAAATTATTTCAAAGGATCATGGAAGTTTCTTCATTCCAAAGTGGGTTTTCTAAAACTACTAAAACAATTTTTTTGTATAATTCGCTTTCATGTGATAAATTTAATATTTTATTCAATGATATTTTTCAAATATTTTACTATATATATATGTATAATGATTTTGATTGTTCATTTATATCATAGAAATGATCTTTCACTGAATTTATGTTTCTTAGTCACTTTAGTTTTGTAAACATAATATTTAATCCAATAGTGTTTCATTATAGATTCCATATTTTTTTTCTATTGATTGAAGGTTTTTCACCAATATTACATAAATTTGGTGATTATGGACATTATTCTCTTAAACATGTAATATATTATTTATAGTGTTTAAATATTATTATTCAATATTATTTTGATTGAATTTAATTTACTTATGTAGTTATAATATTTTTTGGATACCGATTTATTATCATTCGGTATATCATGTAATGATTAGTAATGTAATTATAATTATGTACCTTATGTTATTTATTTTAAATATTATATTCATCGTATTTTATTTCCTAACAATATTAATCATATAATGACATGTTTTACATATATATTTATGGATGATGATGTGTGGGGTCCTATATCAACCTCTAGTAAATTTTTCAAAGTTTATAACTCAACAGGTAGTCAGGAACAATTATGGTGAGTTTTTTAGATAGTCATGGGAATGATATATTTCATTTAATTTTTTTGTGTAGACATAAATATTTTTTCAATGCAAGTGGGGGCCAATGGGTTTTCTTAAAAATTTCCCCTATGATTATGGTGATTATATATTTCAATGTAGAAGTCCCTGATTTGATATACTATTATTATATGATTCTTCTTATCATATTATCTCATATATCATGTTTATTTAATCATGATTCTATACTCTTATGATTCATGTCATATTTTAGGATATTATTTATTCCATAATTTATGGAAAAAATTGAGGATGATTTTCTTATGTATCCTTATTATTACCATATGATCATTTTATGATCATTTGTCATCTATGGATTTTTTTTCAATTTGATTTCCCTTAATGAGCATCTATTCTCACCCATTAAATATGTTTTAATTTACCCATGTTATAAAGAGTGTAAAAATTTGAAAATTTTAGATTATTTTATTATATTTATAAATTTTGACATAATTTAAAGAATTACTATGGTATATGTAGTTTCATATATAATGGTAAAAAGATCCAAAATTATAAAATGAAACTATGTTTTTTAGTTACCATTTTTAAAATACATGAATCTATAAACCTAAATGGTGTTTTCAATGTACTATAATTCATTATTTTCATTATATATTGTAATAATATGGTCATATTCTCATGAAATAATATATTATCACTTGATCCGCTAGTATTTCTACAAGTAACATTTCGAATAAATATAACATGAAGGTGGATTTAAATTCATCACATTTATGTAATAAACCATGTATGAACTCTCCATTTGACCACCTAAAACAACCTAACATTAAAACTATTTCAATTATAACAAAGAATTTCACAGTCATAAGTTAATTTGTTCCTTCAATAGGGTTATTAACATGGGGATTAATTATATTTCTGAAAAATAAACACCAAAATGTGCTAATTAGGCTGTAAGATTTAAAACTTGTAACCCCTATCAAAACTTCCTGGAAAAATAACACCAAATTTATATTCCAAAAAGATCCATTTTTATGTTCATGGCCTTGATTAATTTTTTATTTTAGAAAACTATTTATAAAACCGATTTATAGAAACTATTTCTAAATTCAAGAATCATGTTAAAAAATCTATTGAATTAGCATAAACAAATAATAAAATTTAAAAAAAACACCTATAAAGAACATATTAAAACTATTAGTTGAATAATTTATATTATTGATATATAAACTAACATGTAACATTAAAAACTTAATATTTTCCACTACAAATCTATTGAAATCCATAAGAATTGGAAATAAAATCCATAAAATATAAAAACCCTTATTTAAATAGAATGGAAACAAATAATATTACAAATATCAATAGAACCACCAAATTCATCAAACATAACATTTAATATATTTTTTGACACATAACATTTGTTTTTTTATTAATTATAATTTGATATAATAATACTAATATAATAAAAAATTATATTTTTAATTGAATAATGACATTAAAAGAAAAATATAATAGAAATAAAAATATTGTTTTTTATAAAAAAGGTAAATTCATAGAATCAAATTACATATACCATATTATGATTCAATGAAACACTAAAATGAATTCGTAGAATTACATGAAAAATAACACAAACATAATAACATCATCAATTATACAAAATTAAGTCTAACCTAAACCCTAAAATTTTTCTAAGAAAATACCATGTCAATTGAAATTATTAAAAATATGAGGGAAAACTGATACTATAAAGGAACTATTAATATTCTAGACATCCCTTATAACAAAAGTAGGAAGGATAAAAATTATAAGTGAATTACTAAGTATCCATATAATGATCCCTATAGAAATTATCAAATAATTTTATAGGAAATATAACTGATGATGGACATTAATATAAAGGGAAATAAATTGAATAATTTTGAAAAATAAAAATATGGGTCACACCATTAAAGTATTATTCTTGGAATACCCCAAGAAGTGCCCCAAAATTATCATCCATCATACAATTTCCTCAAACTAAATTATGTAGTGGGATGGGTGAGAAAACAACCACCAAATGCCCTTGAAGCTGTGTTAAAGCTGTTGATATTCCCCAAATGCATAAAAAATGATCCGTGGTTCTAAGGACCTAGTTTTGGTCCACTGACTCCTCAATATCTCAAAATATTATATCACAATCACCCTAGATTACTATATAATATTTTTTTGGACAAATGTTTCCAATAATGAAGCCAATATAGTGAAACCCCAACTAAAATGGGCATCTTAGAAGGGAAAATCCTTTTCGACACACATTAATCCATCAAAACACATGGGAACTCAAGAACCAAGTCTTGGTGTGTTAACCCTCACCATAAAACAATAAATTATGGACCATATGTTTTGAACAAACTCATATATCCATTAGTCAAGGAATATTAAATAATTAAATTATAATAAAATAAAATGATGAATGAAGTTATATATAAATTGTGACAATTTTCCCCACCATAACACTTTCTACATGCAGAAAAACATTATGTTTTATAATGATGGAGATAAACATAGACATTCAATTGAAATATAATATTCACTTTAAAATAAATTTGAAAATAATCCAAATATACCCAATCCCACAAAATGGTGATATATATTCCTATTCTATTTGTCCAACCAAACCTATCTTTAGAGAATCCTAAAATTGGGGCTCACTAAGCATCCGATTACTTTTTATGAATTATACTACAAAAAATATTCTTCCTTGTATGAACGATTTATGATAGATAAATATTTAAAGAAAAAAGATTCAATAATGAATTAATGGTTGATAAGATATTTCACGAACTAGGATATAAAATCACAGAAATGATGATTCTTTAATCACTAAGGTCTGAAGAAATTTAATTAAGTCCATACTCCAAATAGGTTATAAATATTACATAAAAATAAATAACATAAAAGATCAATATTATAAAAATTTATGATAATGTTATTTAAAATATGATTATATGAGATAAAACAAAAAATAACTCATATAAAAACATTCCTCAAATAGAATAATATTTCATGTCTATATGGGTTTTGTGAGAGAATAATTGAACCAATAAACTCAAAAAGTTGATCCTGGTGAATATAAAAGTACAAATAAATGACAACCCTTATAATATTAACCCCAACACACTAATAAAATCTCATTTACAACACCCCAAAATATTAACCTCACTATATGGCCATAATCACATAACATAATGAGAAATAAAACTTTTATTGATGTATAGGAAGACTAATAAATGGTAATTGAGGGAAGAGTCACGTAGGAATATATATGGGATGATTAAAATATATAGTAGAAATTACAAAAGAGGTTTTTTGGTTAAATATTGGAAAAATGAAAAAATTAAGGAAAAAATAAAAATATTATGTCAAGCTATGAGATATTCATAGGTATAATAGTGAGGTGGTAACCAATTATACTGTCATTATTCCCATGGTTCTTAAGCACCATGATATTTTGGGGTCATTCTAACCTCACACAACACTCTTCAAGAATATAGTGCTTCAAAAATACCTGTAAATCCAAGAAATAAGTAAAAGATTAAATATGATACTCCAAAAATAAACATGAATAAGAGGTAAGAGTATGAATATTCTCACAAATACAGTTATTGTTCCATAAAAAATTCACATAGTTTGAATAGGTGTAAATACACTCTAATGGTTCTACCCAAAAGGTATGATACACATCTTACATGATCTCTCAAAACTCTAAATATATATAAAACCACCAAATCATGATACATCTTCCAATTACATAAGTCCCACATGAAACATTATGAAAGGATATATAAATGGAAACCCATGGTGGGATCCATATTATTTAATAATTCAACTAACATACCAATTTTTCTCAAAATTATTATTATCTCCATGGGAATAAATTTATTGAAAATTGAATCAATAAAGAAACGAATTAATTGGATGCTAATTAAAATATCCCAATACACATGGTTTATTATTTTTGAACTCAAAATAAAATAATAAATATCCTAATGTAATAAAATGAAATAAATCATTAAATATGTCATTTATAATGAAATAATAAAAATTACCCCTTCTCTAAAAAGGGATGATCATGGTAAAGAAAATTTGATATTGAGAGATAAAAGTGAATATAACTCATAAAGAAATATGACATGGCAATAACTTCCTGGTATATAACTATAGAGTATGTGAGAGTAACTTGGGACGTCTCCCTAGAAAAATTAATTCCCAGTGAAACCAATAGAACAAATAAATTATTGTTTTTATCCAAGTTTCCCCAACTGACCTATAGCTTCCCATATATGAGCCCCCAAATTAAAAACAAATTAAATTTCCATAATCATATCAATTATTGAGAAGTACAACCAGTACGATGAAATAAGAAACACCCATTCATGTTAAAATTCAATGAGTAATAGAAAAACCGAGAGGTGAATCATAGGAATAAATCAATCCGGGACACACTCAATAGTTTGTCATTAAATTAAATTTTACATGAATGATTTATGTAAGGGATATAACACCCCCAAACTATAAATCCTTGATATAATTTTCAAACACTATATATACAATTATTGATATGATGCTCACAATTATGAATCAATTTTAACCCTTCATAATATTTCAAATCAAAATAAACTTTTACATCTAATTCATAGAAACTATCCATTAAAGTTTATATTTTTATATAATTATAAAAATATTTTACATAAAATTTTTGATATATGAAAAATAGATTTTTGAATGCCTATATCATCTGTATCACCGTCCTTCAAAACTAGTAACCTTCGTAGTCCAAACATACTAATAAACATTATTCGCATCCTGTTTACAAAACATGAGAAGGGGGGGATCAAATGTTGTGTAAGGGTGAAAATAATTAAAATAATTAAATTTTATCAATTATCATATGATGATCATATGGGTGTTATTATATAAAATAATACATAATTATTACATAAGATAATATACAGCCCTGAAAACCTATATCAAAAACATGATATAAGGAATAAACTTATAAAATAAGATAATATTCACCTAATTCAACAATAATGATCTATATGAAAATATTAATTACATAATGAATCCACTAGAACATGATGAAAGAGATGAAAAATGTCTCAGGTAAATGGATTTTAATTATTATACAATACTTACAGTCATTATTATAAACACAATCACCTAGATCAAAAATTAAAATAATCTATTTGAAAAAACCTATAAGCTGGTAAATCCTTCAATTAAAACAAGGTACTGGAGACCTATATCAGGATCACCAATCATGATGACAAATTTATGGATCAAATTTCATCATAAATAAGGTTCAATAACCATAACATTGTTATCACAAAATAATTAATTTCATTTTCAATGTATCAATTACAATTGAACATCCATTGGTTCATTTACACAAGGAATGGAATTGGTTCAATGAATATATCATTGAATAAATCATAATACCTCTAGAGAAATAATTGTAATAATATCATAATAACTTATGTATATTTTATTATATGTATCTTTATGGGTAGTTGTCATTGGATAATATAAATACAATTAAATGATAAATAAAACATTATGGAGTAATATACAATTCGATTTATTAAAATAATTAATATAATCTAAAATTAAAAAAAAATTATTAAATATTATTTCTTTTGAAATAAACATATACAAAAATAAAATAACACTAAAATCTAAAAATGATCATCAAAAAATGATAAAATATTCATATGGTAAACGTTAAAAGAAAAATTCTTTTCAAACTATACTAGAGAGATTAAAATGACCCCCATGAAAAAAATGTAGGGAAATTAATTAAAAGAAATATTAAAATAAATATAAAAGATCATGTAAAATAACATTACTATGTAATTTACTTTTAGAAGTCAACATTCAAGAAAGCACTTTAAAAAATAAATTGGATGGGTATGATTCTCGGTCTACAAAAAGATACTATATTGGTATTATTAAAAAATAAAAGTGTTGATATTTTATTAACCAATAATACAAGAATTAAAAATTTAACCTAAAAAACATATTTATCAATAGATGGTTAGAAAATATATGTGGTTAGAGATAATATGTGTATATGATCTAACATTATGGAACATTGAAATAGACAATCTCAAAAACTATGTGATTATATCATAAAAGATCTTAAAATTATTGCTATATTATAATTATAATCCAGTGAAATAAATGTCTACGAATCAATATATTATGTTAATGAATATAAGAATATTGATGATATAAAATGAAAAATAGAATTATAGATGCCTCCTAAATGAAGATATGTGTATAACATAAACATCTATCACAATGAAAGAAAATTTGTTTCGCCTAATGATTACAAAGATTGTATGACGAGATAGATAAATAATAGATGGATAAATAAAGTGTAAAAATGTAATTATAAAGAAGGGTTCAATATAATATCAATAAAACAATGTTAATTTAAAACATAATCCAAGATTAATATATTCAATGAAGATTTCATCTAACCCTAATAAAGGAATTAATGTCAGAAACCCCTTAATACATTATATCGTTCATGTCAAATACCCTTGGTTGGAATAATTTTGATTATAACATAAAATACCAATATTTATGTTGTGTTAATTATAAAACATGTAAAAGGGAATTATGTACACCATATGAAATAAATTAAACATATAAAATTGAAATTTCTCTCAATATAGATAAATTGAAATCAAATCCTTACCTCGAGTATATAATAGTGTGTATATCATTTAATAATCAAATAATAAAGAAATATCAATTAATTTATTTAATCATAAACATTCCCAAGTTTAATACATTATCATTATACAATTTATTTAATTTATTTTTTTGACATATTTATTTACATAATTAGTTATGTTATAGTCAGATTTTTTGATGATCTTTATTTGAATATTTCAAATCGACTTCAGTATGATGATTGATGTAAAATTGGTTATTCAATAATAAAGAGAATAAAAATCATTAAATTTTTATCATTTATATAAATTATTGTTACTTTAAAAAATAGAAATGAATTATGGTTGATAAAAATGAATTATGTTACAATTTTGGATACAGTACATCGTATATAAGAATGAGTAACATTTTCATTTTTCCAAAATCACATGGAATAGGGGTAAGTGTAATTTTATCAATAAAAAACTTGATTATATAAAAAATATCAAATTCGGATTTAAAATAAATTATGTATACCATCTGTGTGTTGTGATGATGGAAAACCTATCAAATTGCTTCATGGATGTGGTAATACTAATATAAGAGAAAGTGACACCATTATTTTTCAATGGATTGAAATGTATAAAAATTCTTGATATACTATCCCTAAAAATTATAATTATGTTATTTATTGTATATATAAGGATTATATCATTATTATTTCCATATTTCCTAAAAATTAATGGAAAATGGATTATATTAGATCGTGTTGTAATAGTCAACTATAGACAAGAATGACAATTTCATTACCCATTTTATAGAAAAAGAGATTATTATAGGTTAATAAATGATCATAATAAATTCTATGTATACAGAATATATAGATTTTTTTATTTCTTCATGAATAAAATGGATTTATATGATTCTTTAGATTAAATAAAAAAATTTATTTTTAAAGATATATACATCTTCTTCAGACAACAAATTTATGCTTCTAAATAAAGTCTTATTATGATAGTTTTATGATAAAAAAATTCCATCTAGAACATTTTGAGGGATATTAGGACTATATTAGGATAGGTATTTTCGAGTAAAAATATTCAAATATTATGGATAAGGAATGATAATGGGTTTCCATTTATATGTGAAAGAGGAAACACTATGATCTTTTGAAATGATTAAAATATATTAATGTCTAACTAAATCCCAATGGATAAAAAATAGACCACATAAAAATATGATATAGTTTTTTATATACATATTTCTATAAAATAGGTTTAATATAATGTTATTGGTTATTTTAAACAACATATCTTTAGTTTTACCCCTAATAGACCTATTTCAACTGTAACTGTGGTAAACATATTTTTTCAGTTTTTACAATTCACTATGATGAAAAACTATGTTAAACATGTTAAATAATATATATTATTTAAATTATAAATATAAAATCCATTTTATCAAACTATATTTTAATAATTTATCTAATTTATATTAATATCAATCCGGTAAAATAAAATAAAAATTTATATTTAAAACAATATAACTTTTAATTATCTAAATAAAGTTACAAAATATTAAGGTAAAATGTTCATTAAAATAAAAATTATTATATTCTTATTAATAAAATTCAAATAAGTATATATTGAACCTAATACATAATATAATTTGACTTTATAAATATTCGGATTACTATGATTGTTTTCAATAAAAATTTATATTATTATATTTTTAGTGAAATAATATCCTTTTTTGAAAATTTTCAAAAAGTCATCATATGATAAAATAGAAAAGATGATATGAAAAATGAAATAACTTTTATCCCATGGAATTTATAAAATTTATATTAAAAAGTTATAATATTCACTCCCATAATTCAATAAAAACAATATTTAATGAAATTGTTTTTTTAAGCATAAATGACTATACTAAAAATTTGATTATAATTTACTAAGACAATAAAAAAATATTTTTTCTAATTTAAAACATTATATATATATCATAATATGGATACTTTTATTCATACCCACCATTTAAATGGATTGTTTTTAATGATATTATTTAAATAATAATACTCCAAAGTTTTTTGTTCAGTCCATTCTTAATGTCATATTTTATCTCAAAGAAAATCATCTTAACAAAAATGTAATGGTTATAAATTAGATAGTAAAGACTATTCTCTAACATAGTCTAAACAATAAATCATTTATCTTTAAAAATAAAAATTTTAAGAACCTACAATGTGTTACACAATGTCAGTACAAGGAACCACCTAAGGATGATAAAATTGGATAATAATTCTACGTTTCACCAAGACCATTCACGGAGAAATACTAAAAATAACCATAATAATGAAACTAAAAAAATTAAAATTTTCTAAATTCAAATCCAGAAGTTCCATTATAGACCACATATAAAAAAATTATAAATCAAGTAAAAAACATTTTGAAAACTCTTTTCCTTCAAAAATGAAAATATTTAATTTATAGTGTCAAATATATTTTATAAAATAATTTATATTTTGATAATTTCTACCCCTTTTGAAAATATTTTAGGTCTAATAAACCCTCTATCATCATAAGAAAACTAATCAAATATCCACCTCATCATTCAACTAAAATTTATACCCCCTCTTGATTCTCTTTAAAACAATTCTTGATGAAAAATTTCTTAGTTTACAAAAATTAAAAATCATAAAAAATAAATGATTGAAAATAAAAAAAAACTTCATTTAAATTATCTAAAATTAAAAATATCACATCAATATCAAAACACTAAACAAAACTTCATTTATTGATATAAAAACAAAATTATCCATTAAAATCATGTTCTTATCCAATAAAACCATGTTTCTCACTATTACCATAAACCCATGACTAAACCATCATAGTTCACCCAAAACCAAATTCAACTATAATAAAAATTATTTTTTTCGTGGATTATTTCGAGCATCAAATGTCAATGGGATAATGATTTATGAACAACATTTCTATATTTCATGAATAACTTGGTTCCATCTATATAACCCCTACTAGGATATCCTCAATTCCATAAAAAAACCTATAAATGGAATTATACAACATGTGATATATCCATTTAATTATTTTTCATCCCAAATTTCAACCCCCAAAACATTAATGGCCAACTCTACACACCAAATATAATGGTAAATCTGGGTTCCAAAAAAGACGAATCCAACCAGACTCTTCACAAACCTGTAATTAAATTTCAAAAAATCATATATTGAATCTGCTATTAATCAAGAAATATAAAATTGTGATCTAGTACAATTTTATCATAATACATTCTTTTCAACCCCTCCTTTAAGAACAAAATCCATCCCATGACATGGACCAAGGGATGTCCCTAAACCACTGAGCTGGTAAATAGTTCCATGAAATCCAAATATACCAAATAAGGAATAATTACACCATACATGTAATTAGAAGCAAGGAGATCACATTCTGTAATGTGAAATGATCACTCCATACATCTAATATCCTTGTATAGTCAAATATGTACTTATATAATTTCAAATGAAACCAAAACATATATAACATAAAAAACCCAATTCCCACACCAATTGAAATACAACGAGGAAAATAGAATCAGATAAAAATGGATAATTATTATGGTAAATCAGTGATACAGAAATCAAACCCAAAAATCATAACATTGTCTCTATGTGTTTATATAGTCACTATCTATCCATAAAACAAAACCACTCCTCAAGAGATCTAAACTGATCCTAAACCGGAAAAAAAACATGGGAAAACCAATTTCAATGGGAACCATTCCAGTGAGAGAATAAAATACTAGAAGTTGTTCAACATAATTTTCTTGAAAAATTGTTTATAATGAAACCCAATATTTCTAGTTAGAATAGAAGTTATAAAATATTTTTTTCCCATTAATGAATCAAATATGTGAAAATTCCCTAAATCAATTCAAAAAAACATATCATTATTCTATAGAATCAATTTAAAATGGATTATAAATTGATCCTTTTTTAAAAAATAATTTAACATATATTTTTAAAACAAATAATAAAAAAATATTAGAGAAAATGAAATGTGTATCCAAATTAAATTATATTGGGTAGACTTAATATAAAATCAAAATTATGAATTATATATATTCAAATAATTCATATAAAAAATTAAATATAAAATAAAGGAAAATAAAATATAGAAATATAGAAAAATTTATGTTCTATATTATATAAAAAAATTTGTTGTATGTGTCCTGAAAAAATATACGTTTAAGATATAAATTGAAAAACCAATCAATGGAAATTATGTGCCATATTAGTATGTATATATAGTACTAAGATATTTCTAAACATCATTTTAGGTGATATCTAATATTACTTGGTAGGAACAAATATTATACATTCAATGCATTACATGTATATAAACAACCATATTCATCTTAATAACCTCAATAGAGGCACTCACCCATGATATTATCTTATTCTTAGGGGATATATCTCTTCTCATCTAAACATGATAGTAATCATTATTTGATCAGTCACTATGATGACTAAGATTACCTTGAGAAATAGTTATAGGATTGTGATGTAACATTTATCACATATAAATCAAAACACTATGAAACGTATCCTCATCCCACCTAATAACCTTTCCAAATATACCAAGGAATTTTATATACATTATAATAAAAGTTATAGAAACATGTCCATTATCATAGAGATGTGGTAAATTTATGGAAAATATCTCTATATGTACTAATCAGTCATTATGGTTTATAAGAAGTATTACCTTTCCAAATACCATTGAAAAAAAATCCAAATTTTAAATTCCCAAAAATACCATTTATTATCCCAAATGTACATTAATGATTCATTCATGATAAAAAATTGTGAAGCCCATTTTTGTAAAATATGTTTTAAAAAAATAATGAATCCTGTTAAAACCTCTTACGAGTCTTGTTAAAATAAATATTACATTCATGTCACCACTTGTAAATCCCAAATTCCAACAATGTGTCCTAAATTACCAATTAATGATTTATATATTGATATCAACAATGAAAATAATAATATCCAGTAATAAAAATTGTACACAATCCTTATGAAGATTAAATACAATAAAAAATGACTGAAACCAAAACACAAAACCTGTGGTTAAATATAAACATACAAACTTCATTTTTATATTAACAATTTCTTAAACAAATTATTTATTTTATAAAATACCATTTTTAGTAATATTTTTTATGGACTATAACGTCATATAAATATTATAATAATAAATCATCATATATTTCAATAAAAATAAAAATTCTAATAGAAACAAAATTTATAAAAAATAATTTTTTTTGTATTTTTTTAAAAATGCATATTCATGGAAATTGTTTACCCCAATCTGTAAGTGGATTCTACTATACCCTCAAATACTCGAAGATAATGGCTCAAATAATGAGATGTAAAATAAAAAAACTTGAATATCAATAAATTTTGAAGATTCCCCACCCTTGGGTTCATTTATATAGATCATTACAAGTTAATGGTATAGAAACATTAACTGAGATGATGTGATGAGGAAGATACCCTAACAATTCGATAAACCAATATAATTTAAGGTAGGATGCCCAAAAATCAAAAGGATGGGAGGAAAAGGAAACCTAAGGATCCCTCTCATATGAATGGAATGACCAGAGAGGAGAAATTCCAAATATGTGACATTAATTAAAATGATAAATATGTGAAATGTCTAAAAAATAGCATATTATTTGAAAATGAAGTCGTGACTCTATTTTCCACAACGTGATGGTCTTACAACCCTCCACCCATAGAGCTAAAAAAATAATGTTCTACCAAATTGTGGCACCACCATAATAAATTTGGTCATTAGGGTGTGCACCAACAAACCATGAGGTCCAAAATTTCGATATTTTCTCCATGCATGTTAAAAACATAAATACTAAAAATGGTCCATTCTGAAGGAGACCATATTATAGATTCACTATGTATCATACACACCAAATACACCAATAAAATATCTAAATATGACTTGGATAAATTTTTTACCCATAGTTTTAATAGAGAGAAAAATAGTGAAATTCATCCACTCAAATAGTTCTTTTCATTAGTTCTGTATTTGTTGTCTCTCATTAATGAAATATAATCCATATGGTGCTCAAGGCCTTCACCATTTTGAGTTCACCCTCATCATAAGCTCCTCTCTCAAATATCTGATCATCTTGAAAACACACTATTATCTAGGAAATAAGGAATAAAATAATAAAAAACCAATAATAAAATAACAATTCATGGGAAATTGAGTTTGGATTATGATATTGGTTATTTATTTCTTGAATGAATACAATTCATCAAGACTATTAATATATCAATAGAGGTATTCTAAATAAAGATATAATCATTCTCAATCAGTATATTTTTATTTTTATTCTTCATGTACATCCACAATATATCAATTATACGTTATAAAAAATGAAACAAATAACCATTTTTTAATAAATATTGTTATATTTTGTGTAGATATACTGTTCTATAAACCTTCATTATTCTAGAATTAAAATGTTCCTATATAATGATTTTTTTTCCACTCTCAAATGATACTATATTTAATTTATAATTATAGAAATAATGAATCATTATAATATATCATTCTGAAAAAATTATACTATAAATTACATAAAAATAATATTAATAAAATTAATTAATATGAACATTAAAATAAAAAAGATAACAAAATATATTTATTAAAACAACCATCTATTCTAGTAATATATAACCATCAATAAGGATGTGGTATTATGATCAAGCATCAGTTCCCTGTAAAATTTATATTATGAAATATGTATTTTTCTCAAAAAATAACAATTATATATAATATAATATGATCCGTAATAACGATATAGAAGGAAACCAGAAATTTCTTAAAGAAATCTACTTGAAATATGGAATGTAAGTCGCATATATGAACACCCTACTACATTGTACTACGTAATCCGGTTAAAATAAGCATAGAATTTATCTATTTATTATATTTTAGTCTATTTTTAGATATTTAATGTTATAATCTACATATCATTAATATTTTTTTTGACATATAATATTTAACCATGATCTTTAACCATTAATAAAATATTAATAAGGCCCATGAACCATGAAAAAATGATATTTTTTATAATTTATATGTAAAAAAAATTCTAAAAAGATTATTATAATAATCATAAATGGATAATAACAAATTAAATTAATATAATTAATTTCATAATATTATAATTTATGTAAAATATTTTTCCATTTCAGATATTTAGGCATACAAAAAAATTATGATTGTACTCAAGGTAAGGGGGTACTATTTCACTTTCACTTTCATAATTACATATTCAATAAATCACTGTACATATTAATATAAAAATTTCTAACTTATATTAGTATCCATTATATTTTTGTTAAATATATTTTTATTATTTATATTATCACTTTTCCCAATTATTTTCACATGATATGTATATATATATAGTAATAATTCCAATCATTAAATCTTGTTTTATTTGATAAAACAAATATTCTCTTCCTTCTTCCACTTAATTTTCAAAAAAATTAATGTTTAATTTTATTTAATGTTTCCAAATACACTCTTTATATTAACATAAAATAAAATGTTTCATTTTATTGCAAAACACTGTAATTTTCATTTTTAAAAATATTCTTCTTTTAAATTATCAATAAAAATTAATTTATATATTGACATATTTCTCACTATTTCCTATCATTTTTACTAAAAATTATGATATATTAATTTAAAAAAATATATCTAAATTATAATGAATGAATTGAATGAAATAATATACTATTTTCAATGAATTTTATATCAAACCATAATAATTAAATATTTATAGAACTATTGGGTCACATATTTCATTCGGATGCGTTATTTTTATGTCATTACATTGTGAATGTTCGTTTATATTAAAAGTATTTTTTAATAATGTATTAATATCAGATGGTTGGGAATAAATTATATTTTTCACTTATTTATTGACTAATTCCTTATATAGAATGAGATGATATTCTATAGTCCATATTAGAAAAATATTTTTATAGAGCTCAAGTTGATTTCTTTTGGGATGAAAATTATTTAATATGTAGAAGATATGGTAACCCCTGATTTTCCTAGTCAATATATATTATAGAGGTGAGTTTTTAAACCAATGAACTACTTTTGGAGAAAATTTAAAAATTTAACCCTTCAAACATCCTCTAAAAAATATCGAATGTTGCATTGATTATGAGGTTTTATTTTCCCCCAATATCTCCTGTAATTAAATTTTGTGAAAAAGATAACATTGATAAAAATATAATAACTAGTAAATTAATAATTTTCACCCAAAGGCATGTATTTATGGTAAACAACATATATCTCATAATCATAAAATAATATAGGAGGATGTATGCTATGAATCATTGGGTTTGGGGTGATTACCTGAGAGATAATATAATTTATGTATTCATTGGGATTTAAAGGTTTCAATCACTATAGTTCTTTGAATAAACTAAATAACTATTTAACTTAATTTAGATTAAAATAACCATCACGTTAATATAAATTCATAATTGTTTCCTCTTAAGTGATAGAAAATAACCCTATCAATGGAGGGGATGAGATAACCACGTGAATAAGAACTATAGATGGAATGTATCATTATATCATTAGTGAATCATATAGAAAGTGAATTTATTTTCATCGAAATATTTCATTCTGAGGTAAATATATTTTTTTTTAAAATCTCTTATTTATTCAATAATTTATTTTTATATTATTTTAGAATGAAATAGATTATTATTCTATGTAATTAATTCATTTAGTAAAATTTTCACAATAAATTCTCAATAAAGATGTTGGATTATAGTTCTATTATACTGTAAACTAGACGTAGTGAAATTTATTTTGAATCCATATTCATAATTATTTATGGATTATAATTTTTATTAATTATTTTCCCTCACAAATTATTCCTCAAAACCTCATTCCATGAACACATTTTATATGGTGGATTGAAATTTATCCCAAAAATTAGTTTCTTTGTATGAGATAAAAAATGGATAGATAAAGATAAATAATAAAATTAATATCTATAACATATTACCTCCTCTCTCTCTCTTCTCACACTCTATTATAATTACATAGATTCTCATCCATTGGGTGAAAATCAAGGGAACATTGGAGAAGGAATAATCCTTATGGGATGGGGATGGAGTGACATGAAACTAGTTGGTAAAGAAAGAGTGAAATTGGTGTTGACATTCTATGAGGATTTGAGAACAGGGAAACCCAAGAGAGGCATCATGGTTTTTTTGTAAGAATCATTACTAGTTTTTAGTAGATGTTGAAGAACATATAAAGGGATCTAGCCACCTATCATGGTTGGTAGTTTTGTTAGGTGGAGAACTTCATGTATGATTGTCATGATATAGGGGGTTGGGAGTCTAAGTAATATTGAGGAGGATTTTTAAAGATATAGAGGAAATATTTATTAAAAAGTGTAGTATCCTAAAAATAAATGGAGGTGGAGTTAGAATAAATCATGTCATTATCATTTATAATTTATTTAAATTTTAATAATATATTAATAATAGTTAGTATTATTTTAAATTCCTTAATTATTTATATCATTCTATTATGATATTGAATTGATTATATGCCTATTATATCTTGTTCATGGAGAGATGATGATTGACATAAGACCACTATATTAATAAATTTTTTGAATTTTGTTAGATATCTTAGGAAACCTTGTATAACTCCACTTCTTTGTGATATGATGATATCCACACATGATCAATATTTATATTCTGAAAATATTAAATCATGTGTCTTTGTATCTATAGGATACTTCAGATAAGTCTATTCAGACATCTGATGTTGTTTTCTATATTATATTTATTGTCCTAAAATGTGTTCAGGATTGAACAATTAAGGGATTTTTTATTTGAAAATTGGTGTGTTATAGGGGTTTTATACTATATATGAAAACCTGATTATGTCAAGGTGTGGGTTTCACAAAAATCCTTATATATAGACAATTGAACCCTACTCAATATCGAGGAAGAGATATCATACTTGTAAACTATATAGGGTAAATTATTACCACCCCATGCTCAATAATTGGAGAAAACTGCAACAAATTCAGTATGCCCCCATATATGATATTAGCATGGTTAGTGTAACAACCGAGATTTTATGAGAAATATTTTTTTTATGTATAATTTTATATAAAGGAATATTTCACTACACACAACATTGTCTTGTCTTGCGTTATAGGCAAGAGCAACCTTCCTCGATAGCGTTTGTTGTACGCAATACCGAGTTTCACTAAACAACGATATGTTATTAAAATATTATATAAGCTAGACATTATAAAGAGTAATACCAAATTTTTGAAATTTAATAAATTTTAGCATTCAAAATGGACTTCATTTTTGGATACAGAATATCGAAATTATCCTAGTGTGTATTTTTGGTATTTTTCTGAAAACATTCAATTTTTGATGAATAGTGAAAACACTAGGTTACTATTTAAAAAACCGTCTTTTTATTTAAATAATAATTTATCATTATTTAAATTTAATTTAGGTCAAAATTGATACATAATACATATATAAGATCAAATTACTTCATTGGAGACATTTTATAAAATTTTATGATATATAAATATTTTATTGAACTTTTCACCGTCTTTTACCTACCTCATAGGAGAGTCTGAAAATTTACTTAAAACATAATTTTACCATTTATGTGAGTGGAATTTTAAAAATCAGAGAGACATAGTTAACATCAAGGAGTAAAATGTGGTTCAATAAAATAAAAATAACTTTTGGTGAATAGAATTTGTTTACTTTTATTTACCACTATTAAAATTAAATAGGGTAATTAATGGTCAAAATTGTATTATTATTACCCTAACACATTTCCTAATTTGATTTGATAAGATTAATTCGACCAAAAAAAATTAGGAATAAAATATGACCATTTAGGTCCACTTGTATTAGATTCGGACATTTAATATTATTTTATTTAAAGAAGAGTTAAAATAGTTAAAATCAAATTTTAATAACTAAAAAAAATTTAATACAGGGTTATAAATAAGATAAACTAGTCTATAAATATTTATTAGAAAGATAATAATATTTCCTACATAATGGTATTTTATTTATAATTTTTATACTTTATATAATTTAATTTAATTATGACACAATGATGATGCAGTAATTAACTTATTAATGAAATATTAACATAATTGATATTATAAATACCTAGATAATTGTAATTTGAGACTTTTCATGGATAAAACTAATTTTATAGGTAATTATGAAATATTAGTATTGATTTATTTAACTTTTTTCCAACTAATAATGTTTTTTATGATTTTCAAATAATTCAATTACCAAATAGTATCAAAATTGTCATAAAATAGTTTTTTTTAAAATATTATATTATTAATTGTTATTTTTTTCTTAAAAATCTCATGTTCGGACAAATGACTTGGATAAGGTTATATATATTAATAATGAACCACATGGGGTTAGTTTTTCTTGTTATAGTAAGTTTTTAACCATATATTATATGAAAGCAAGAAGACACAGTTAAAGTTAAATTATTTAACATAGAGTTAAATCTAAATGATAAGGTTAAAATAGTAACCTAAACTTGTCTAAAATCTATTGGTTGAAAGGATTTTGACCCATCCCCACCTTATATTCGAAATAAATCAGTTTGGAGCTATTAAAAACCGAATATGACTTTATTATATAATAATATTTTATGTTTTTTCTAAAGTTCCCCTCTCATGTCTTATAAAAGGGCACCTCCTCCCTCTCCTCCTCACACCACTTTGAGCCTTCAGGCTTGGCTAACCCCTGCAAATTTCTCTTCTAAACTCCCCTAGAAACATCCTAGAGGTCCTGGTCTTTTTCAAAGACCATCATTAGTTCCCTAATATGAGGTTAAGAATAGGTGCTTCAAATTTGAGGAGGTTCAGACACGTACGAAGAAAATCAGACCTAAGGTAAGGGAAAATCTCACAACCACATTATTATACGAGATTGTTTATACTTCAGAATTTTCTGGGGAATATTTATCATCCAAATCCATTTCTCATCAATATGTAATAATATTTCTATCCTACTATAAATGTCTAAATACAATATTACTCAATGGTGAGTTGTTAGTAAAAGATAAGAATGTAATCTTTTGTTGTCTTTAATATGAGGTACTTTTTGACTTTTCCTGCCAAAGTACATGAAGAATGTTTTTTTAACTTATATGAAATGAATGGAATTTTATTATTTCATATAATACTATTTCCATGAAGCTTCCTTTACAAGTTTTCATGTTTATTTTAAATCAACTTCTTTAGTTTAAAAGTATATGACATTTTAAGAAAGGAAACATGTTTTTGAAGTAGAAAGGATATTTTCCTCAATAATTGAGTTCAAGCGTTTTATCGAAATTATTTTCCATATAAGATAATATAGGTTTATGTTTCTATCCATATTTTCAGATTGATTTTATTATGTTATGATGGAATTATTTAAATGATTTCCTTTTATCTTATATGGATTATGTTATAATGGCATGATGCTTAGGAATCACATTTTTATTACATTGGTCATGCTACGATGTATGATTTATGATCATGTAGAAATCATAAGAATGGTTTTATTATGAGATTATTGAGACCTATATATTCCTCCAATGCATTGGGTAATGATTTATATCTCATGAGATAGACACGGTAAGAACGGCAGGTTAATCTGGTTCAGTGAGAAAGGACTGAAACGAGGGGTGAACTCGGTTCTGAAATGGACTTTGTCCACTAAGATAGTCTTGGAAATTAGTCATGACTACTAAGAAATGATTCTCTATGATTAAGTGTGTATGCCAAAATGTTTCTTGTTTAATTTTATTATTTGTGGGATTAAATTTCACTACTATGATTTATCCAATGTTATGGTATTATGATCTCTTTTGCAAGTTAATATTTTCAAAATGCTATGTTCTTATGGATATGATATTTCCTTTGTTTAAACTTACTGAGAAATTGTGCTCACCCTTTTGTATTTTTTCATTCCCCAGGCTGGGAAGAAGATTATTAAGTAGTATATTCCAAAAGGGAATCTTGATATGATGAAATAAATGGGAGATAATATAGATGCTTTATGAACCAGTTGTTTATATTTCCCAGTTTCTAAAGACACTATACATATACGGTCCTTCCATGGTTTTGTTATATGTTTTAATAAGTATGCTTTAATTCTGAAGTAATAACAATGTATGTAAAGTATGGGTCGATATAGTAGGTATCAGAGGAAAGTTATAGTCATCCGTTAGAAACTAGGATCTGAAAGCCTTAGTAAGAACCCAAAGGATATATCTAATCATAGAACAAAATCATCATGTTTTAGAAATGGCCATGAAAAACCTATGATAAGTCCTTATGTGTGAACTTTTATTATTAATTATGTGGTTTTACTATTATAACTAGTGTTTCTCACACTATTTATCTTGTTTTTAGTCAATGGAAGGAACCCGTAGGAATCGTGTTAATGAGGAATACAATATGAAATGCAATGATTTCACCCTGATCAACAAAATGCTATGGGAGCTAGAATACAAAATCATATAGCCATTCTCACACAACTTTCTCAAGATATGAATCATGCAGGACTTCCAAACAAGCAATGGAATGAGAAACATTCTGTTGAATCCTTTATGAGGAAGCATCCACCCTCATAAAGGTGGTTCTATTGATCCATCAGTTGCTGAACAGTGGATCAGTACAACTGAAAAGATATTTTTAGTTCTTCATTGTTCTGAAAAAGATAAAGACATCTTAATAGTATATCATTTGGAAGGTGAAGCTGATCAATGGTGGAATCTTATCAAGAATACGAGGCAAAGGATTGAAATAAAATCCATGGAATGGGAAGAGTTGAAGAACATATTTTTTAATAAGTACTTCCCTATTATTCTACGAACAAATATGGAGAAGGAGTTTCTTGAACTAAAGCAAAAGGATGAGCAATCTATTGGTACCTATAAAGAAAATATTACAAGACATGCATGGTACGCTTCTAGGATTATTATCCAACCTGATATTAAGATCAATCGATTCTTTAGTGGCATAAATCCAAGTCATCATAGGGAATTAGACATAAAGGACTTTAATAGCTATGAGGAAATCGTTCGTTGTGCTCTCAAGGTTGAGATGGAGATTGGAGTAACCCATAAGGCATATGGGTTTGATAAGAAGAGGAAAATGGAATTCAAAGGGAAATCAATAGATGACACTGAACCAAAAATGAGTTTTAACTTATGCTCAATGTGAGGAAAGAAACATGGAGGGAGTTGTCACCAAGGGACAAGTAAATGTTTCAAATGTTGAATAGAAAGCCATCGAGCATTTGAATGCCGCGATGATGGAACAAAAATGTCTAATGATAATATCAAAGAAAAGGATACAAAAAGTGCACCTCATACACTTAAATGTTACAAGTGCAAGTAAATGGGTCATTATGCTAATAAATTCCCTAATCCAAGGGTTTTTTATGATTATTGACATCTAAAAACTCATAAGGCTAAAGACAAAGGAATGTCACATGCAATTTCTATCGGCGATGTGGATTACGATAACGAAGTGGTGAAAGGTACACTTACCATCCAATCTAAAGTAGAAACTGTTTTATTTGATTCTATATCCACTAATTCTTTTATTTCTAAATAATTTTTTAAGGGTATCGCCATAATACCTCAGTAATTAGATATTGAGTTAGCTATGACAACCCCTAATGGCACAGTAGTCGCATCAAAAGTTTACAATTCTTATTCGATTTATGTTGGTGGGAAAGTGCATCCTGAAAATCTTGTGATCCTTCCTATAGTGGAATTTGATGTGATTCATGGCATGGATTTACCTTCTTTATATAAAGCTCATATCAATTTCCAAATATGGGAAGTCACATTTCATATTACAGATCAATCTTTGATCGTATATCGATGCAAGGATGAACATAACCTTACAGTGGAAATTTCTTCCATCATATGGGTCTTGATTCCACTAAATAAAGGTTATTTATCTCAAATGGTTGGATAGACAAAAATGATTTAGAATATTCCCATTGTACGAGAGTTTTATGATGTCTTCCCGATGGAATTGCATAGTCTTCCACCAAATCCTGAAGCTGAGTTTTCAATAGAAATCAGACTGGGTTATTTACCTATTTTAAAGACATCTTATAGAATAGACCCAATAGATTTGCAGGAATTGAAAAATCTACTCCAAGAGAATCTTGATAAGGGATTCATATGCCCTAGTGCATCACCTTGGGGAGAACCTGTTCTGTTTGTTAAGAAGAAAGATGGATCAATGAGACTCTGCATTGAATATCGAGAACATAACAAGATCACTATCAATAAAAAATATCCTCTCCCACGCATTGATGACTTAGTTGACCAACTACATGGAGCTCAATACTTTTCCATGATTTATCATCATTCATGGTATCATCAAATAAGGGTCAAAAGGGAGGATATACCAAAGACAACTTTCCGAACAAGGTATGGAATATATGAATTTATAGTGATGCGATTTGGTCTTACTAATGCCCCTGTTATCTTCATATATCTAATAAATAATGTCTCTAGATACTATCTTGATCAGTTTGTGGTAGTCTATATAAATGATATTTTTTGTCTCTTCAAAGACCAAAGATGAACATGATGATCATGTGAGAATATCATTGAAGACCCTCAGAAAGGATAAGCTTTATGGAAAATCTACCATGTGAAATTTTTGCTTCAAAAAGATGCATTTTTGGGTCATGTAATCTCAAATGATGTGATACCTATGGATCCAACAAAAACAGAGGTTATCGAATGATGGTCGAGACCAACAACAGTAACTGAGATCCAAATTTTTCTTAGTTTGTCTGGATATTATCAATGTTTTTTGAATGATTTTTCACTATTATCTAAAACACTCACTAGGTTGACTAGAAAAAGAGTTATGTTCGCTTGGACAGAAGAGTGTGAAGAGAATTTCAAGGAGTAAAAAAAGGTTATCTAGTGCACCTATTCTCACACTGCCTTGTAGTGGAGAATGGTTTGTGATCTACAGTGATGCATCCAAGAAGGGACTGGGGTGTTTTCTCATGAAAAATGATATGAGGATAGCTTATGACTCACGACATTTGAAAATACACGAGCAAAATAACCCAACCAATTATTTAGAGTTATATGTTGTGATATTTTCATTACAAATATGGTGGAATTATCTTTATTGTGAAAGGTGTGATATTTATATTGATCATTAATGATTAAATTATATTTTCACACAAAAGGAGATGAATATGCACCATAGAAGATGGTTGGAGTTGATTAAGTATTATGAATACTCAATTCATTATCACTCAGGGAAATCAAACAAGGTGGTAGATGCATTAAGTCGACAAGACCATGATAGCTTATCCATGATGAGGATAAAAAAAGATCCAATATTTATGGATTTACAAAGGAAGGATCATGGAATTATAATGGAAGGGGAGAAATATTTTCATTATCAAATTAATGTTCAACCATATATACATATGATGTTTAAAGAATCACAGAAAGAAGATGTAGAGTTACGAAAGAAGGTGAGAAATGTTCCTGAATTCAACCTTGAATTTGATGGGATAATAAGGTTTAAGAATCGGGTTTGTGTTCCTCCCATCCCAGAATTAAAGAAGTATCTACTGGATGAGGCTCATAGTTCTTCATTCCCTATTCATCCTGGAAGCATGAAGATGTATAGGGAACTGAAAGATTACATCTGGTGGGATGTCATTAAAAGAAATGTAGCTTAATATGTCTCTTGATGCTTGGTTTTTCATCATGTTAAAGATGAGGGACAGAAATCTAAGGGGATGTTACAACCATTTCCCATACCGGAATAGAAATGGGAAAACATCACTATGGACTTTGTCATCGGACTTCCTAAAACATCCAAAGAAAATAATACTATCTAGGTTATAGTGGATCATCTTACAAAGTCGACATAATTCATTGCTATTAGAGAAGATTTCTATCTTGATCAGGTTGTTGTGATATATGTAAATAAAGTGGTAAGATTGCATGGAGTACCCCATTCCATTATATCTGATTGGGATCTGAGGTTTACCTCGAAGTTCTGCAGAAGTCTTCAGCATAATTTAGATACAGAGTTGAGTTTCAACACTTCTTATCATCCACAGACAGACAATCAGTCTGATAGAACAATTCAAACTCTAGAAGATATGTTAAGATCTTGCCCTATGGATTTCAAAGGTGGTTGGGATCAAAACCTACCTTTGGTATAATTTTCTTATAATAATAGCTTTCACTACAGTATTCAGATGGATCTTTATGAAGCTCTCTATGGAAAGAAATGAAGGACTCCGACCTGCTAGGATGAAGTTAGGGAAAGAAATCTATTATGACATGACCTTGTTGATGAGATGTCATTAAAGGTTATATATATTCAAAAACACATAAGAGAATCTCAGAGTCGACAAAAAAGTTATGCCGATAACTGAAGAAAAGACCTAGAGTGTGTAGTGGGTGATAAAGTGTTTTTACGAATATCTCCTTGAAAGAGAGTAATGAGATTTGGAAAGAAGGTCAAGCTAAGCCCCAGGTATATTGGTCCTTTTGAAATAGTGGATCATATTGGGAAGGCAACTTACCAATTTGTGATTCCACCGAATTCTCTCAAGTTCATGATGTGTTCCATGTATCTCTCCTGAGAAAGTACATACCCGATCCTTCACATGTACATAGCTCTGAAGTTGTACCGATGGAGCAAGATCATTCTTATGAAGAACAACCGATAGAGATTCTGGATCATAAAAAAAATGTCCTACGGAACAAGACCACTCACATGGTGAATTTTTTATGGAGGAACCCCCAATTAGAAGAATCTACATGGGAACTTGAGGAAATGATGAGGAAGAGGTATCCTCATCTGTTTGTTTCAAAGTGATGAATTTTGAGGGCGAAATTCAATTTAAGGGGGTAGAATGTAACACCATAGATTTTATGAGAAATATTTGGTTTTTATATATAATTTTATATAAAGGATTATTTCACTACACACAAAACTATCTTGGCTTGCGTTATACGCAAGACCAACCTTCCTCGATAGCGTGTGTTGTATACAATACCGAGTTTCACTAAATAACATTTTGTTATTAAAATATTATATAAACTAGCCATTATGAATAGTAATACAAAATTTTTAAAATTTTATAAATTTTATCATTCAAAATGGACTTCATTTTTTGATTTGGAATATCGAAATTAGCCTTGGGTGATTTTCTGGTATTTTTCTAAAATCATTCAATTTTTGATGAATAGCGAAAACACTGGGTTACTATATAAAAAACGACTTTTTATTTAAATAATCATTTATTTTTATTTAAATTTATTTTAGGACAAAAAAGATACATAATACCTATATATGTTCAAATTAATTAATTGGAGTCATTTTATAATAATTTTAGATATTTAAAAATTTTATTTAACTTTTCACCGTCTTTTACCCACCTCTTATGAGAGTTTGAAAATTTCCATAAAACATATTTTTAGCACATATGTGAGTGGAATTTGGAAAATAAAAGAGACACGATTAACATCAAGGAGTAAAATGTGGTTAAATATGATAAAAATAATATTTTGGTGAATAGTAATTCTTTACTTTTATTTACCACGGTTAAAAGTAAATTGGGTAATTAAGCATAAAAATCGTATTATTATTACCCTAACACATTTCCTAATTCTATTGGATAAATTTAATTCGACCAAAACCAAACTTAGGAATAAAATATGACCATTTAGGTCCACTTGGATTAGATTAGGGAGTTTAATATTATTTTATTTAAAGAATAGTTAAAATAGTTAAATTCAAAGATTAATTACAAAAAAAATTTAATACAGGGTTACAAATAAGATAAATTCGACTATAAATATTCATTAGGAAGATAAAAATATTTACTACATGATTTTATTTTATTTATAATTGTTAGAAATTAAATAATTTAATATATTTATGACACAATGATGATGCATTAATTACCTTATTAAAGAAATAATAACATAATTGATATTTTAAATACACAAATAAATGTAATTTGAGACTTTTCATGTATTAAACTAATTTTATAGGTTAATATGACATATTATTATTTATTTAATTAAATTTTTTCAAACTAATCATGCTTTTATGATTTTCACAAAAATCAATTACCAAATAGAGTCAAAATTGACATAAAATAGTTTTCAAAACAAATATTATATTATTAATAGTTATTTTATTCCTAAAAATCTAAGGTTCGGAAAAATGACTTATATAAGTTTATATATATTAATAATGAACCACTTGGGGTGTTTTTGGCTTGTTATAGTAAGTTTATTAACCATATAGTGTAAGAAAACAATAAGTCAATGTAAAAGTTAAATTATTTAACTTAGAGTTAAATGTAAATGATAAGGTTAAAATAATAACCAAAACTTGTCTAAAATAAATTTTTTGGAGGATTTAGACCCATCCCAACCTTAGCTTGGAAATAAATCAGTTTGAAGCTATTAAAAACCGAATATGACTTTATTATAAAATATTATTTTATGTTTTTCCTAAAGTGCCCCTCTCCTCCCTTATAAAATGGCACCTCCTCCCTCTCCGCCTAAATCCACTTTGAGCCTTCAATCTCAGCCAAACCCTACCAATTTCTCTTATCAACTTCCCTAGAAACATCACAGAGGTCCTGGTGTTCTTCAAATACCATCATTAGTGCCCTGTCAGGAGGTTAAGAAGAGGATCATCAAAGAAGAGGAGGTTTTGACACGTAAAAAGAAAACCAGACCTAAGGTAAGGGAAAATATCGCAATATTATTTTTATCCGATATTGTTTATACTTCATAATTTAATGGGGAATATTTATCATCCACATCCATTTTTCGTCAATTAGTAATATTATTTCTATCCTCATACAATAGGTTAACTCCAATATTACTCAATTGTGTGTTTTTTGGAGAAGATTTGAAAGGAATCTTTTGTCATTTTTAGTACGAGGTACTTTTTTACTTTTCCGGACAAAGTAAGAGGAGAATGTTTTTTTAACATATATGGTATGAATTTATTTTTATTATTTCATATAACTTTATTTAAATGAATCTTACTTTAAAATTTTTCATGTTTATTTTTAATAAACTTCGTTTAGTTTAAAATTGTATGACATTTTAAGAAAGGAAAAATGTTTTTGAAGTAGAAAGGATATTTTACTCAAGAATGTAGTTCAAGTATTTTATAAAAATTATTTTCCATCTAAGATAATATAGGGTTCTGTTTCTATCCTTATTTTTACATTGATTTGATTTTTTTATAATGGAATTTTTTTTATGATGTTCTTTTATCTTATATGGATTATGTTATAACAACATGATGTTTAAGAATCCCATTTTTATTGCATGGGTTATGCTATGATGTATGATTTAGGATCTTGTGGAACACATAAGAATGGTTTCATTATGAGATGGGTGGGACCTATATCTCCCCCCAATGAATTGGGTAAAGATTTATAGCTCATGAGATAGACATGGATGGAATGGAAGGTTAATCTGGTTCAGTGATACAGGACAGAAACGTTGAGTGAACTCAGTTTAGAAATGGACTTTGTCTCCTAGGATAGTCTTGGAAATGACTCTTTACTTTTAAGAAATGATTCTCTATGATTATGCGTGTATGAAACAAAGTTTCATATTTTTTGTTATGATTATAGGGATTAAATTTAACTATTATGATTTGTCCCATGTTATGATATTAAGATCTCTTTTGCGGGTTATGATTTTCAAAATGCCATGTTTTTATGAATATGATATTTCCTTTGTTTACCCTTACTGAGAATTTGAGCTCACCCTTTTGTTTTTTCCTTTACCCAGGTCTGGGAGAAGGTTATTAAGTAGGATATGCCAAAATGGACTCTTGATATGAGGAAATATATGGGAGACAATTTAGATTCTTTATGAACCAGTTTTTTATGTATCCCAGTTTATAAAGAAACTATACCAATACGATCCTACCATGGTTTTGTTATATGTTTTATTACGTATGCTTTAATTCTGAAGTAATAACAATTTATGTAATGTATGGGTCATTAAAGTTAGGTATTCTACACTATATTAAATATTACCACAACCATTAATGGGAATGATATCCTCTATAAATATTTTTATATGGTAACATAGGATTAATGAATTTTTTTGTTCAATGATATGTGATATAATAATTTTGAAATGTAGAGTGTATATTTTTCTTTACATATGAGTATGATTTAACAATGACAAGGATCTTTATTATGGTTATGGGGGATTATATGGTATATTTATATGATTTTAATTTAATATTACATTATAAAATTATAATACATGGCACCTAGTGACTATCCATCATGATTTCGTATCTTGTTAGCTATCAACCATATGCATTGTGAGATTTTAATTAAATCGACCAACCTTTTATACTAATGGGAATTTATACATATATGAATATAGATTATATTATTTTCACTTGAGGTATTTTTTAATCACTACTAATTTTATGTTATATTTTCATCATTCAACTTTGAATTCCATTTAATACTATCAACAGAATAATTATTATAAATGATCTATTATGCAATGTATCATTTATATTTTTCAGGGTTTCTAGTAGTTTTTATATTTACTCACCCTATACAACATTTTTTCCAACATTTGTTATGACTATGTTGATTATTCAAATGTTTATAGATTATAATTGTCGAGTAAGATCATATGGGGCATGTTTAGATGTGAATTCCTAGTGATAAGTGGAGTTTTATGATATATCATTGTATTCATTACTTTATTGATTATCGTTGTGATAGGAGATCATTATAGGAGTGAACATAAAGTGGATGTGAATTTATATGTTTCATAACTATAGTATTTAGTGATTATTTGGATATACATTTCCCATGTATTGTAAATTTGGGTGTAATATGTATTTAATTTTTCACATGAATGTGTTGTATATAGTTTACATGATTATATATATTTACATTTTCATGATGTTTAAATTTTTAGTCTTTTAGCATATATTTATTTTTTATGTTGATATCAGATAAGTACTATATTTTTTTATTTATTATTAATCATTGAAAATCACTATATTATTGACAATGAAATGTGTCTTTGCTATGAAACTCATAAAGTATCATCAGCCTACGTGGGGCCTTAGTGTGTGGGTAAATGTGAGAAATGATTATTATTTTTAATAATTATGATTATAAAGAACAGAAATAATAATGTGATTTTTTAAAATCCACATTATTTGAATAATATTATTGAGAAGAATTTATAAATATAGATTTATAATGATTTTTTTCCATGTTAAAATAAGTGTTGATTAAAATAATTTCATTTTTTAATAATCAATTTAGGATTGGAATGTTATGTAAATATGAGTGAGCTTATTTCATATCATTATTATTCAATTAAGACTATGATAATTTCATAAATCATGATTATATGATTTAAATATATTTTTTAATTTTTCTTGAATAAATATTTTTTTTATTAATTTAAAAATAATTTTATTTTGTTATATTTTTTAATGGTTCAAAGGATATTACATATAATGTGTGATGGATTTAAGAAATAATCTAGATGATGTGGTGTAATAAATTTTTTTTTCATGGGTTAAATATTCCAAATACTTGATTGAAATTTATTTTTCTAAAATTATAATTTTTGTAAAATGTTATGATTTTTTATTATTCATTTAAATATATATTAATGTATATTTTATGTTGATTATTGTTAATATATATTATGTATTATTGGCATCCAAACATAATGATTTTAAAAATATGTTTCTATAATTATGTAATTATTATGATTTTAATAAATATTTTCATGATTATGGTGATAAAATTATATCAATAAATAGTATTTATTAATAAAATTTTTTTTTTATTTTTTTCAAATTTATTATATTTTTTTCACATCAATTAAATAATTAGAACAATTTAATTATTTGAAATGTTTTTTTCTATCAATTATTTGTACATTTAAATTTATGAATTAGTTTACAATCATGTGGTTTTATTTTTAAAATATTTACTAAACACAAGTTCAAAAAAATTATGTATAGTATAAAGTGAATGTTCTTATTGAATCTTGAAGATTTAAATAATTTTATTTTCTAACTAAAATAATGTTTTTAATATTTTTTATCTATTGATATATTAATTTTTTTAACACGTGAATGTTTTTTATGTTCAATATAAATTCTCTAGTGGTGCTGAAATAGTCTAAATAAAATATATATTGAGGGATAATTTTACCAGGATTGAATGATTAACATAAATTTAAGACACAAATTAAAATATTTTAGGTAGTGTTTTATTGTTTGCAAATTTAGGTATTTTAATTTTTTTATGTAAATTTTACCTACATTTAAATATTAAATAATTTTTAGTTTTGATCATGATTATATTATAATCATGTACTAAACACTAAAATAAATTTTCTTTTATATGGGGGTTATTGTTTGTGTATGATATTATATTGAACAAGACAAAATAATATTTATGTGTAATTTTTAAACTATCCATTCTTCAATTCAATTTATTATGATATAATTATATTTCTATATTTCTTGTATAATATGTAAATGTTATTACAAGATTTTATGTGGTGTTTATTATATAATTATGGATGAAGAAACACATTTATACTTATAAACCATTAATGGTCATGTTTATATTGAATCCTATTAGTTGTATAATGATTTAAATGACCCTTATTATGACTGAAGTTATTACATCACAATGGGTTATGGAACTATATAAGGAAACTAATATCCTTCTAATTTTAATTTTATTTGATTTTGAAATAACCACATTTAATTGTTAGATGGGACATATATTATCATTATTTGGACAATTTTTTATCCAATTGTATGTCACCATATAGTACTATAGATTGGTGTATGACACATGGATCATTTTTCACCTCAATATTTGATGTCAATTAAACACATTAAAAAGGAGAATGTTAATGTTGAACCAATAAATATGATTGATTCATTAGTTAATGGAATATGAAGACGGAATTAATGTTATCAATTTATATTTAATAATTAGAAACATAAACAAGTAATAAGTTATTATTATTGAATAATTATAATTTTTTTTTGAAAAAATATAATTTTTTTGATTGTAATGGTATCTAAGTGGATTAAAGAATTAAAAAAATCATCATAAAAAAATAATACATAATAAACCATTAGAGAGTAAATATTAATTTAATAAATTACATAATATGGTATTTCATTATTCTTTAATTTTTAGCTCTATTTATTGTTGTTATTAATTTATATTATGATTTATACCAAACTTGATATCTCAATTAATGAATCATTCATATGTATAGGTGGTGTTGAACATATTTTCAATCACATAATCTATCATTATTACATATTGAAGATATAATAATAATTTTCAGTATAATAAAAAAAATTAAAGAAATGTTATCAGAAATTGAATACCGTATTTTTTTCATTTTGAGTTATTTTATTATTGTTTAGAGAATATCGTAATATATATGATAAATTTAGAAAATTTGATTTTAGGAATAACTTTTTCTTTTTGTGACCTATTAGACAGTACCATTATTTTAAAATGTTGATTATATAGTTTATTATAATTATTATATTAAAAAATTATTCTATAAAATTTTAAACATTTTATATTGAAATTAATGAAATCCATTTATTAACGTATTGATGCAATATAATGAGAAATTAGTTTTTTATGAAATTTCTGTGTTAATATTAATAGAAAATGAATATGGATTAGTGAAGATTAAATAATATTTATAATCGTTGATTCACTTCTCATCTGCATGAATAAATATAGTTTTAAATCAATTACATTAGTTGTAAATTGGATAGTTTTGGTCAGAACAATAGAAACTACTGCATATATGATGTGTGTGGAAGTTGAATTTGATTTAAATCCATAAATTTATATATTTATAGTGTTAAGATCCTCTAAAATAATTTACCATTCACTGTAGATATAATATTTGTACGGTTAATCATTTATTGTTTTTATTATCATATGCTAGTTAATGATAAAATAGTGCATCATTATTGTATTTGGTTCAGCTATAATATATTTTATTCCAATAATGGTTTCATTTTATGAAATAAAAATGGAATGGTGTTAATTATAATATAGATACTTTGATTATTGTTATCCTCGTGTGAGTTCTCAATTTAATTATAACATGAGGTAATGTGAATTATGATATATTTAATTTATTATTTCATTCCACAAGTTTAGGAGTGTTTGTGTTCCTTTTAAATTTTATGGTGATTTGGATGTAATGATTGTGTTGATTGATATGTTTACTATTGAATCAAAATAAATTCTTCATGATGATGATATTTATAATGGTGGGTTCTTTGGTAAAAAAATCTTTTTTGGTAATGGTTAAATTAGATTTAGTTGTTTTAAAGATAATATTATTTTACAAATTTAAAACGAGAACTATAAAATATGAAAATCATATTTCTTGATGGGGTAAATCTCTACATGAATAAAATTTAAACTAAAATAAACCACTGATACATATGTTTCAGCTTCCCATAATCTAGTGGCATTGATTGGTGCTATAAAAAATACACTATGATTTTTTCACTGTGCACCATTTCTTATTTGATCTATAGGATATTCTATGGCCTCTATTTGGACCCCAAAAATTCAATTATAATCATATTGTAATATAGTGTAGTCTCCAATATTCAAATACTTATTAATTGACTTGAAAAAATATATTAAATCATAGGGAAATACTTTAGGTGAGGATCATTCTCTCTATACTCTTTCTCATCCATATTAATTATATTAACGCCTTCTCCATAAATTGAAAACTATATTTGGATGTCATAAATTAATTTGATATATAATTATTTGAGGACCAAAATCACTATAATTTTTAAGGATTAAATTGAGATTTAGTTTCATGCATTCTTTATATTATTGAATTACTAATCTTATTGAGTGAAATCTATGAATTTAGTGAAGGATTATGAATTATAATGTTAATCCATGTGTAAAATGACAGCATTTCCTAAATTGGATGTCCTAAACATTTCAGGGTATACCAATTCTGCATATTTTATTATTATTGTCATTATGATGCTTTTATTTAATCATCTTGTGGGAATTATGTCCAAAAAAATTATTTTAAATAAATAATTATTTAATTATAGAATTATTATGCATTAAATGATAAATAATATAAATAATTGATTTTATTATTTAATGAATGTGTAATGAATATAATATGCAGTGATAAAATATTGAATGCTAGTTAATAAATATAATGAAAATATAATAGTAAATAATGATGTTATGTTGTTTAATTATTCGGCAATTATTATTAAATGGATACTATAGTTCTATATATTTACATAAATAAAATAACAATGAAATTATATTTTTATGTGAATGGGAATAAAAAATAATATAATATCTTAAAATTTTGTTATGATTATATAGTTATTAGGTTTTTGATATCCTTTATATGTGATTGACAATGATTAAGAATGTTATTACATTCTACAATAAATTGAATATTAATTTTGTATTTATCTACTATTTATATAGGCATACAAATTTATAGTAGAAATTAGTTTACATTTTTTATATTAAAAATTACTCATAAATAAGGGTATAAAAAAATTATTTGGCAATTTAGTGAAAATATAAATGGGTTGTTAAATGAAAATAAATAATTTTGGGGCCATATTTCAAATTTTATTGTTGAAATAAAATATTAATCAGTTAATAAATATGAAAATAATGATTATATCATTTTATGGATTACTCAAGATGTGTGAAATATAATGTGAATAAAATGGGGAATAAAACACAGTTTCTTATATGATTTTTATGATGTCATGTATATTGGATTTAATTCACCGGAAAAAGAAAATTTCATACAATAGATATAAATATCAGAATAAAAATTAAACTGTGAATTATAAATTTTAATTGTCTTGTATGGATATAAATTACATGTTTAATTAGTTTTTAATAATTTCTCATATAGATTACTTTTCAATTTATATAATGTTTTAAATAAAATTAATGGTAAATTTTTAGGGGATGATATAATTATATATGGGAATAAAATTGATGAAATAGTTTATAATTGTATAAAGTCTCTAAAATGTGATAAAATCTGCATGAAATAAATTACAATATGATTTTTATGGAAATGAAAATAGTTTAATTTTTTCAAATATTGTGTTTTTGTTAATATTGAATATTATTAATTTCAATATGATAAATTTGAATTTAATGAAAATTTTAGTGTTGAATTCATATATTTTAAATTAATCTTTAATTTATTGGATAGATTTTAATAATTATTGATGTAGAGTGATCTAATGATATTATATTTTATTATTTTCTAATAAATTAGATATGTGATGTATTGTTTTGGGAAATATAAAAGGCAGTGATGTTTGATAAATTCATATAAATTTAATTCAAAATTTAATTTTGTTAGTATTTTATAAACATTAAAATGATAATATTTATTATTTCAAAAAAAATTTGGAATTTTTCATAGATTTAGGTGTCTAAATCAAATCAAATTATCTATAGAATTTTTTTTGTTTAATATCAGGTTTTTTGTGATATGATTGTATAATAATTCATTATGGTTAATGTGGAGGGATTTTTAACTATACGTGTCCCTGAATTACCTAGAATTTTTTTTGAATGTTATTTTATTTTCCAAAAAATTTCAGTTAATGGTGAAGGTAATTAATAAATATTTTTGAATATGTTATAATTTTCCCAGAATCATATGATACTGAATTAAATTAATTAGTAATTAATTTTTAATAAATTTTATATTGTAATTATATAATACTATAAAACGATGATAAATTTTAAAATTATATCTTTATTTATAACTATTAAATCCTTATGTTAGTTTATAGTATAATATTGGTGTTTTTAATATGGAATATGATCCATGTGTTACACTACATTGATAGTGTATGTGGTTTTATCGTAACAATGATGTCAATATTATTGGTAATGAAAAAATATTTCTTACGTTATTATATGATCTAAGTGTTTATATTTGAAAATTTTTAGTTTAATTTCCAGAATGGTATGTACCTTTGGAAACTAGTTAAACTGTGTATAAAGATACTTTCTTAACCAGTTGATCATTTCTTAAATATTTTAATTGTTAATAATATATTAATTACATATATATCCCTATGAAAAAATTAATTTTCTAGGTTTTTTGTCATGATCTGTATCTTTGGTATTATTTTATTCAGATATATTTTTATAACATTATATAGCACTTTAATATAGAACCACCAGTATTTTTATCTATGTATAGAAAATGAACAAATGTAATTTTGATTTTCTATTAGGAACCATATATATAATACTCTAATGGATTTTAGAAGTTTAATATGAGTTATTTTAACTATTATTTTAAGATAATTATTTTTTGGTTAGTTAATAAATGTGTTGGTATGGGATTTTTTATTTAAAATGATTAAATTATTTATTTATTTTCATTTTATTTTCATTTATATATTTCCAATTTTTTTGGGGTCCCATTTATTTCAATTAATATTATTTTTACTATTTATATTCCATTATATTGAAATATTATTTATTAAATATCTCTCTATGAGAAACTTAACCAAGACGCTAGTCCCCCAACTCTAGTAAAAAGGGTGTACACCTTTGGAAAAATAAAATTTCATCTTTTTTAGTTACATACTTTAGAAGGGGAATATATTTCACTTAACATTAATTAGTAGTCATTTTTATATTTTATATTATAATTTATTTAATTTTATATGAAACCATCCCTATATTCATACAATAGTGAATTTTTCCAAAATAGTATCCATAACAATTTCCTTCGAACCATTATCACCATTTACCATTCCCTTTAAGTAATCACACATTCACATTTTAATTTTAAAACCAACAATAACCAATTAATAAAAACAATAAATAACTCCATCCCATTATTCATTATTTTATGAAATCTCACATTCTATCTTTTCATTAAATATAGATTCACCAAAAAATTATGGAATATAAAATATATAATATAAAACCATCCATGCATCCTAGAAATTGCAAAGTGGTAGACATTAAAATTTCATATCGTATGTGAATTAAATATTTTTTAAAATATCCAATCCCATATAAATCATTATTATGAAAATATAAATAACAACATAAGTAAAAAATGGTTTTATATTACTATTACTTCCATAAGATGTTCCCATACCACCCCTATCAACCATTAAAATTAAGTTTTCAATAATGAAGATCAAAAGATATTATACAGTTTATAGTTTATTTAATGACTAATAGTAAGTCAATTTTTTAATAATTTATTGATTCTATGAAATTATAAGTGTTTTTTATTATCATCCAAATTTTAAAATATTTTTTTTTCATTTTTTACACCACACATGTCAATGATACTAAAAGAACTATGAAATATTATTAAATAAATATTAATTTTATAAACTAGTGGTGAAATTTGGGGTAGTTAATTGAATTATAAAATTATGAAATATTCATATTTTTTATAATCAATAAAAATATATTGATAATGTTTTAGTAAATAATTATTAAATTTTTAGTAAAGACATTTCATGCTTAGAAAATATATTTTCCATAATTTATTTTTATTAATAATAATGAAAATATATAAGTTTCAATTAATTTAATTATTTAATTTTATTTGATAACAATTATTTCAATTTTGGAATCATCATATCAATATTATCTTACATTGAAATTTTTGATTTTTTTTAAAATGTAGTGTTTTTATGTTAATAGTGAAAAATGAACATACTTTTAAAAATATAATATAATTTAATTAAAAATTAATATTACTCATTTTAAAAGATAATTAAAATATATATGTTTCATTTAATGTGATATAATATAAATAATTACACTCTAAAAATCATTATACATGATTTCCGTATAATATAATTTGTGCACCTAGAAACACATTTTTCCATAAAATGTCCATCATTGAATTTTTCATATTTTTATTTTATAAAATATTATACAACTATTAATTTAATAAATAAAAACTCAAGACTTCCTGTTATATATATTATTAAATAAATTCAATTCATTCGATAATTTACTTCTCCCAAAAGATTAATGAAATACTATTAAATAGTAACATGACTTTGGGAAAATCACTATGACTATTCGAAAGAGGAATGTGTCTATTGTAATTATAACATCATGTAAAAATGTATAAAAAATATATGTATCTCATATATTAATATATGATACATTTATTTCATATAAATAGTCAATATATGTTTTAAAAATGATAAATTAAGTGTTGGTATTTTTGTGAATAAAATATTTTTATCTAAAAATATATATATATATATATTATAGCAATTTAATAAAAAATTATTCTTCATAAAATATAATAATTAATTAATATTTTATTTATTATAAATATTAATATAATTTTATGGACCAGAATAATTTTTTTAATGTGTCTTAAATTTAGTTATAATAATAAAATCAGTATTTTATTGAGTAAATGATTATTTTATTTATAAATTAAATTCATCATATTTAGAAAAAAATTCATAAAATTGTATCCCTGTTTTTAATTTTAAATTTATAAAATAGGTTGTTTGAATATTTTGGGGTTTTTGAAATAGGTGAATTTTTGGTAAATAGTGAAATACAATAATTTTATTTAATTAAAATTTTAATCCCTATGCATGATTTAATGAGTCAAGTATGATGTATGGAACAATTAGTTCAAACAAAAATCCACTATTTACTATAAAGAGTCATAATATCATCACTATTGGTATGCTTGATGAAAAATTATAAACAAATAATTAAAAAAATCAATAATATCCCTCTCCCCCAGTATAAATACCTCTAATCACCACCCTTTCTCCTCACACATTATAAGACTTTATTGATGCCTAAATGCATCCAAATTCAATTACAATGTCTCTTCCTCTTTTCCATGACTTTTTTTATTACAAAATAACCAAATCCAACAGTGTAATTTATGTCCCCAAGAGATGATATTTGAGAGGTAAAATTAACCATCTTTATCTTTTAATATCATTTAATTTCATATAAAATCCTCAAAATCCCTATAAAAAGTGGAATTGTGACTTCATTATGATTTAGGTATTGTAATTTTATTAATTTATTTCAATATCAATCATCTAGTATATTCTTTTACACATTTATTCTAAAAAACAAAACATTGTATTTGAGGTGTTGAATCACTACCTTTGTGGATGATTAGTTTTATTTTTTCATTACCTCTTTCAAGACAAGTCAATTTTTTTGGTTGAAAACTATTATCATATGTTTATTTAAATTATTTTAATGGTCTACAAAGACTATTTAGATAATATTAGAAAAGTATACTAGTTATTTATCATCATAAAAACTACCAAAAAAAAAATCATTTTTCATTAATATTTTATATAATGATTCCTACTCACACCATAAAAGAAACTGATATATTAAGACTATTTAAAATAAATAATGAATATTAATACAATCAAATTCCACTTCAATATTTATTGCAATATTTGAAAAGAACTATGATAATTAGACATAATAGAACCAACCAAAAAATAATGATTTGAACGCTTCTAAAAAATGAAAACAAGCCTTATACCTCAACCGAATGGATATAAATAATATTAATAAAATGATAATAAATAAAATATTTAATTAATATGTTCTTAAAAATTTATTTAATAAATATAATCTTATTATCAATCACATTATGTAAAATTGAAAACTCTAAGAGACATATGGTATGGGGTTTAAAATCTCACATTTATTTATCTCAAATAGAAAATATTCTCTACTAATTTCATGTATGTGGTGTATGTATACTACCCAGTGATATATCATATCATTAATCTCATTATCATCATGGTATTTCATTTTTAATTTGAAAATTATTACTTTTATTGGTAATATGATTAAACAAATTAAAATGTTGTAAGGGACGTCATATCAATTTCCATTTTCGTTGAGAATTGCATAGTCTTGTGAAGATCTAATTTTTATGCGGTATATATACTAGAAATTTGAGATAATCAATCATTTTAACTAATATTTCTCATATTTTTACATAATTATTGTACCATTTATATGATTATTTTATAATACATATTCTATTTATTCATATGGTATTTACATTAAATGTAATTTAAACAATATATAATATTATTAAATGTGTATACTCTAATCAATATAAATATTTTTTAAGGAATATTTTTCATTAATTAGATATATTTATTAATAAATTTTTTCATCTAAATTAATGGGTGGGGCTAGACATTATATATCGCCACAATGAATTGATATGTTTCATGAGAAAAACTAGTTTTTGAACAACCCTTCACAGTTTTTATCAAGAATAATCAAACGGGTAAATACACATAGTCATTAATCATCATGTGAAAGGAATATACTATAGTGGTTTCTTTTCCAGCTACATGACATTAAATAATAAACCATTTCATTCATTAAATAATAATTTATTACGGTCCATGAGATTTTTCATATAAAATAAATTTAGGGGTGTATTATTATTCTATTTTTATTTATACAATCACATGTTTTTTTTCAGTTATATAACACACCATATTGATAATTACTTATTTATTATACCTGACATATTATTGATTAATTATTATTATATATGTGACCCATACATAACATTTTATCAAACCATTTAATTTGTTTACCTTACCCTTGTTATAAAGATGAAATAAGTGCAAAATATGATGATAATTATCATTTGTTATGATCAATGTTTAATTACCAATGTAATAAGGATCAATGTATATAACGATTTCTTGAAAACTAATAAAATAATTTATCTTTTTTGATCATTTCCTTTTTATGAATGCCATTATAATAAAATAACATCTCACCAAGGGATATTAGGGTTGTGGTTATTACAGTTTATATTAGTGGAGGTTTGATATAAACCTTGGATACTAGATGTTAAATAAACATTTGATTTATAATAATTCTTTATATTAAATTTCTATAGATCATTTATCATGACTATTATATTCTAATTGAGTTTGTTTTATTTTTTACTAAATTCATAGAATGAAATTATGTCCACCAATAGCCGCATAAAATGTATATATTTTCCCATTAGAAATTCAACACAATTGGTGTTTGAACTGAGAATATCATTACTATATTAGGAAAACGTATTAATGTTATGATAAATAATAATACTACACCTATGTTGTATCATTTCATTCTATATAACCACATATCTTCCAATGGAATTACTAATTAAATAGAGGCTGTAAAATGGATCAAGTCCCATGAAATGATATTTCTAGCATTGGGATGTGATGAAAGGGAATACGTAGAACTATAGGAAAATTTCATCATGGTTGACTCTTATCAATGGAGGTCATTGATCAGAAATACTATGGAGGAAGTTGAAATTCATGGAATTTAATAGAGGAATTTTAAAAGTACATACATTAAAAAATATTTACCACATGGGAAATGAACAGTACTAAAGTCAATATTTCAATGAATAAATTAAAAGGAAAAATAGGATGTTGTAGAGTATGTGGATAGCTTCACTAGATTAGTGTGTTTTTCTAATGATTAGTTATGTGATTTAGATAATGATATTGATCATTTATTTTAAGGTATTAGTCCAAATATATAATGGGAACTAGATTCTAAAACATTGTCACTAAATGATGAAATGGTATTATGTGACACCAAAACAAAGATATTATTTGATAGATCATATATGTTGAATGTAAGTCAAGAGAATAAGTATTCTTATGATAACTATGAAAAAGATAAAAACATAAAATAAGACTAGGGGAACAATGAAATTCCAATTATAAGAAAATTGTTGAAAGAATCATCAAGGGAAATGATTGAAATGAATTATTTTTTGTTATAAATTAATAAAAAAGGATCATTGTGCTGATTAATGGTTGGGTAAGACACAAATAAATGATTTTATTTGATTAAATTATTTAAAAATGTGTAATTATTTAAATTAATGTTGAAAACTCCTTTATAATATTCCACAGAAATCGATTAGTGGAAATGGACAGACTTATGTGATCACCATAGAAAATGTTGAAGTACCCAATGATGTGGGGGAAGGTACATTAATATTATATCTAAATTTAGCCAATGATTTATTTCATTTATGATCATATCACTCTTTTATATCAATATTTTTTCAAATATAATTAAATAAATTCCTTTTATTTAATAATGGAGTCAGTAAAAAATTACTATGGGAAGTCACAAGGACATAATGATGTGTTTGGAATTAACGATTAGAAAACATATACATTATTTCTTTGTTGAACTTATCATTATATATTTTTTTTAATTTTATATAATTATTTTTATGTACTACATTTCTAAATATGATTAAAAAAATTATTTCAATAATAATAAAATTAAAATATGTGAATAGGAGGTATAATTTCCTTGTCAATAGAGTTGAATCAGAAACATTTGATTACTATCTAGATCCACATCAAGTATTCCAATGAATAAAATTAATTGGAAGGAAGAGAAAAAACACCTAGATATAAGTAGAGTAATCATCAAATTTAGTATGTACTAATTTTATAGAAATACAATAATTTATTTCATGAGGAAATACCTAGACACCCCTGAGAGTGTGATGTTCCGTTTATAATTAATTTAATTTATGATGCAAGACGCATATCAAATACTCCTTAAAGAATGGCCAGTATGGAATTAGTGTAGTTGAATAAAATACTAGATTATTATATTTATATGTGATTAAATCACCATGGTGCCTCCCAATATAAATCCAATGTTCTTGTTTCTAGGAATAAATATGGTTCAATGATGATTTCATTGAAAACTGAGAAATCAATGCTATTACAATAATGAAAAAGTGTCATATTCCATTCATTGATAAATTATTTGATCAGCATAATATATATGTTTATTTTTTGAAGATGCAACTTCATTATAGAATCATAGATTTCATGTAAATATGTAATACATTTTGAATAAATCTTTTATGATGATTTCTGTATATTAAGGGTTTCGAGAAATGCCATTACTATTGAGTAATAACCACTTGGTTTTCATCGATCGAATAATCATTTTATTCCAAGAATATCTATATTATTTTTTTAAGTATTTATTGATAACCTTCTAGTGTATTTAAAATGATATAAGAAACATAAGATTCAATAGAAGATGATTCTGTAGACACTCAAAAAGAATGAGTTTTAATATACATTTAGTAAGTCTGATTTCATGCATTGGGAAATAATTTTTCACAGACATATTATATCTAAATATTATATCTCAGTTGATCCTATAAATACAATTGAAACCCAGTAATAGGCTACACAGGTGAACATAACAATGGTTTTTAGTTTCGTTGGACTACCAGGAAACTTTTAGTGTTCTGTTTAGATTATATCCTAATTGGATAACCTATTAACCAAGATCACATGTAAAGGGGTTAAGATCATATGTTCAAAATAATTTTTATAATTTTTTTATTAATTGAATTGAATTTTATTCTATTATTTGATATGAATCTACTATCACTGAATGATTGGTTTCAAATACAAAATAATGAATCAAAAAATTAATAGGTTATTTCTGTATACATAATGATAATTTAGTTTCGTACGAATCATGGATGTTGAACATTCATGAAAATAAATTCAAACACTTGATATTTAGTTTGAATTTTCAATATTTTCTATGAATATATGGATACACTATTTATATAGTAAAAATGTCATATATATAAAGATCAAAAGTGTTTGAAATACAAATTTGCACAGAAATAACTGAACATGAGGCAGAGATGACAACTCGTGTTACTCAGTGATTATGATTTATCAACATAATACCACACTTTGAGTGAAAAAAGTATAATATTTATTAATAAGGGAAGATCATGGGCTTCTTATACAAATAAGGATTGGGAGAGGTCCTATGATAATTTTTTAGTACTGATTGATATGGGAATTGTTATGGAAGTAGAAACATCACACCACTATCAAAATATTTCCAACTAATCTGTTATAGGAATTTTAAAAAGTTCACAATATGATGATTATAATTTTTAAAAGAAAAATAACGATGTTACGGGTGTAAAATTGGTGACATCATGTATAAGATAGAATTATGAAAATTTTAATGACGTTATGTGTAACAACCATACCTAATTTAAATTGGGATCTATTAGATATCATCATAGGTCAAATTTATAAATAAGACATGGTAGTACTATGGTGTATAGAGACATGAAAAAACATTTTTTGGAATAATATGAAGTGTGAAATTACTTATTATGTGTCACGATTACTTGTTTTTTAACATGTGAAACCTATGAGAAAACATCCTAGGGTAGTCATGAAACCACTACCTATTACTATATTGATTTGGGATGATATTATTATGTACTTTTTAATAGGACTACAAAGTTTACATAGATTGAATTATGCAATATGGTTATTGTTTATCATCATAAAAAATCAATACATTTTGATGTATAAGATATTGTTTATTATTAAGATCCTTGAAATAACCCATATTAATGATTTTTTTAAACTTTTTATTCCACCCATATCTATTGTGACACATTCATATCCTCATTTTACATCAATATTTTGTATGATTCCTTAGAATGATTTGGATACTATTCATAGTCTGATTATTTCATATCCCATTAAAATTGATGGATAGACTGAAAGGAATATTCCATCATTATAAGACTAGAAGAGATCATGATCACATAACATTCTAGGTATGTAGGGCTTGTATTTACCTTTGTATTGATGTTTTCTACAGATATGGTTTCCAATCATGTATTCAAATGGAAGCATATAAATAATTATAAGGAAAGATATTTTGTACTCCAACTTATTTGGATGAAGCTAGTGAGAGGAAACATGTGGGCCTAGAACTCATTTGAAAAAACAATGAAAATTATATTTACTATTTAGGATCATATTATATAATCCCAATATAGGAAAAAGAATTCTGCTAAAAACATGTGAACTTATTTGGAATTTAATGTGGAAAATCATGTCTTTATGAAAGTGTCTCTGTGGATGTTTTCTATATGATTCATTAAGAAAGATAAAATAATCCCCAAGTACATTGTACCATTGGAAATTCTTGTAATATTTTTATTTTTAGACTACCGATTAGCACATCCACTATGACACTCCAATGAAAATGATGTGTTGAAAATATTATTCCTAAAGTAATACCTACTATTCCCAAGGCATGTACTCACCTATGATGTAATAGAATTGGAACATTATTTCTCTTAAAGTTATGTTCCTATTGATATTATTGACACTAGAGAACATGTATTCAGAAATTAGATGACTTAACCCGTAAACATTCTTTCGATAAACCATAAAATGGAATAAGAAACATGGGAACCTAATAAATTTATGATGAAGAACAACCACCATCTGTTTAGAAGGAAATACTCATAAAAATTTCATGTTTTATATTTTTTAAAGAGGGATGAAAATAACACCTTAATAAATTATAGTATATATATTCATAAAATAAATTTAGTTAATAGATTACATAGAACAAATGAAATGTGATATGATATTAAATATTATAATGATTGATGGAATATTAGTTTGACTATTAAAAATGGTATTGTGAACTTTAGAATAAAAACCTCTCATTTGAATGTATAAATAAAATTTATATATCTCATAAATAAAAATATGATATATTTATATAATATAAAAAGTAAATAAGTGATTAAAAAATAATAAATTTGGTCTTGGTATTATTTTGAATCCAAAATTATAGTCTAAAATATTATAATTAATATAACAATTTGAAATAAATTTTGTAATCCTAAATAGTTTCATGAATTAATAAATTGTTGTATTATATAACTATATGATAATTTTATGAGAGCCTAATTAATTTTACAAAGTTTCATAAAAATAGTTATAATAATAGTTTTTTTACAATAAATATTTATATTAATTAGAATTAAATTTATCATATTTATTAAAATATTATAATAAATTTCAACCTCTTTTTGAGATCTACCTATCAAAAAATGGGTAGGGTGATTTTTTTATTTTTCAAAAACAGTAAAATTATTTGTGATAAGTGATCAATAGAAATTTATGATATTTGATTATCCACATAAAGACAATAATATTAATATTTAATATTTTAATATCTATATTTTTCAAAATATGAGAACCCCATTTTTTGTGCATTTTATAAATTGAACTTCATTTTTCATCATATTAGCAATTCATATTTACAGTGAATATTTGGTCCCAATCGTTCCTTTTTTGTGGAAAAAATTATAATCATTATTGTAATATAATATTATGGTATATTATTTATCAAATTTATTAGAATATAATTTATTTTAGTATCAATATATGAATCACTTATGAATATGGATATTTGTGAAATAAAGGCATATATTTTAGGATAATGCATGACTTGAAAATGATGAAAAAGTGTTAAATATTAAAAAAAATTATTGTATGGGTAATTTCATTTTAATAAAGAAATATCTAATTCTTATATGTTTAAATATATCCATGGAGCCCAAATTTACATTTAATTTGTGGGCCAGATTTGAAGGACCATAAAGTCATACCACAATTGTGATCATAAAATCTAACTAGATAGTCCAATTGGATGTAAATATTTAGGGCACATACAGGAAACATGTAAGATAATATTTTTATTCTATAACCCATTCAGATTCATTATTCTTTGACTATATACAAGAAAACGTGAAATGGGCATGAATCTATTCTATTATCCTGGTTAAAGATGAAAAGTAATTATTCCCGTTATTTTCTCACCCACCTTAAACACTCATAATTAATTAGGATGGAATATATTAATGGTTTATTGAACCTAGAATAATTTTATTCACCATTTATGTGGTTTTGGTGAATGGATCTAGAGATTAAGGTTTAATTATTTCATCTTTAATTCCATGCTTTCATTTTGTAATCGCATCTTCAATTTCACTCATCTCTGTTTTTTGTATCAACTTTGTTTCATAATAAATGTTCTTATTCATTAAATTTACCATTATTATTCAGATAAAATTTATATATTTTCTATAATAATGGAATGTATTCACATTATAATTTTTTAAAGTCTTCACAGAATGGTAGAATGATTATATTTCAATGTTATTCATCTTCAATTATGTTTCTTTATGAAAATTCTTGCTTCCATTGATAGAATTAAATTATTGGGTGGATAAAAATTTATGTGTAAAAAATGGGGATTGATATGGGTATGGAGTAAAAGTTATTTAATTTTATTTAATATCAATTCATTTTTTATGAGTTACATTTTTTTTTTCTTTTTCGTCACTAACATTAAAGAAAATATATTCTGAGTGATAATATGTTCTAGTTCATTGGAGTGATCATTAATGTGATTATAATGACCCATACTTTTCATACATTGTTATTACTTCAAAATTTGAGCACAATTATTACAACATATAACAAAACATTGAAAGGACCGTATTGGAATAATGACTTTAGTAACCGGAAAACCTAAACAACTGGTTCATAAAGTATCTACATTGTCTCCAATTTATTTCATCATATCTAGAGTCCCATTTGGCATATCCTACGTAATAACCTTCTTCGTGACCTGGGGAAAGAAAACATAAAAAAGGGTGAGCACAAATTCTCACTAAGGGTAAACAAAAGAAATATCAATCATATCATATTCATAACAATATAACATTTCGGAAATCATAATCTACAAAAGAGATCATTATTTCATTACATGGGATAAATCATAGTAGTGAAATTTAATCCCAATAATAATAAGATTAAACATGAAACGTTTTGGAATACACACATAATCATAAAGAATCATTTCATATTAGTCAAGACTCATTTCCAAGACTATCTCAGTGGACAAAGTCCATTTTTTAAACGAGTTCACCCCTCGTTTCAGTCCTGTTTCACTGAACCAGATTAACCTTTCGTTACAGCCATGTCTGTCTCATGAGATATAAATCGTTACCCAATGCATTGGATGGAGATATAGGTCTCAACCATCTCTTAATGAAACCATTCTTATGTGTGCAACAAAATCATAAATCATACATCATATCATATCCCATGTATAAAAATGGGATTCTTAAACATTGTGCCATCAAAATATAATCCATATAAGATAAAATGAATTCATAAAAATAATTAAATCATAACATAATCAAATCAAGGTAAAATTATGGATAGAAACAGAACACTATATTATCTTAGATGAAAAGTAATTTTGATAAAATCTTGAACTCCATTCTTGTGGAAAATATCCTTTCTACTTCAAAAACATTATCCTTTATTAAAATGTCATAAAATTTTAAACTAAAAGAAGTAGATTAAAAATATACATGAAAACATGTAAAGGATGCTTCATGGAAATAATGTAATATGAAATCATAAAAATCCATTAATTCTTTATAAGCTAAAAAACATTCTTCTCGTACTTTGGCCGAAAAAGTCAAAAAATACCTCGTACTAAAAACGACAGAAGATTCATTTCAAATATATTACTAAAAACTCACCAAAGGGTAAAATTGGATTTAAAAAATTGTTTTAGGATAGAAATAATATTACATATTGATGAAACATGGATGTGGATGATAAAGATTCCTTAGTAAATTCTGAAGTATAAATAATCTCGGATAAAAATGAGATTGTGATATTTTCCCTTACCTTTGGTCCGATTTGCTTCGTAAGTGTCTGAAACTCCTGTATAATGATTTAAATAATTTTACTGATTTATTAAAGAATTATATTCACTGTTATGATATCATATCTGTTCATATTTGTAGCTTCTTATTAGTAATATTTCATTTTTACTAGTTCTTTGGGTGTTTATTACTTTTTTTATGTGTGTTTTGTCGAATAAATTTTTATTCTTCTTTTTAGGTTATAGATAAATCATTTCCATAAGGGTATTAGTGTAATATATATCATATTTTTTCATTCAATTCATTTACCTAATCATTAAGAAATGAATATCATGTAGAACGAGTCGCATTACATCGTGGAGACGGTATTCCGTACGTACGCACGAGCGATGACATCGTTCCCATGTTCGTGGAATTGTATTGGTGTGTATGTATAAAATTTCATAATAAATATGAATTTAAAATAATCATATATATTTATTATTTACACCATTATACCCATCCATGTAAGGTGGTGGTGGAAAATAGATTACACCACGGCGTGGAGACGATATTCCGTATGTACGCAGGCGCGGTGATTTCGTTTTCCGTAGGATGGATAGATGGTGAAATAGTGTTTTTCCATACTTATAATAAATTATCAGTATATGAGTGATACTTATGTTAATAATTCATAATGTATCAAGTAAATAAGAAGAATTAGAAGAAGAAATAATGTTGAAAGAATTGGTAATGGACATTACCTCTTATTTGAAGCACCTCTTCTTAACCTCCTCTTAAGGCACTAAAAATTGTTTTTGAAGAAGACCAGGACCTCTAGGATGTTTCTAGGGAAGTGGAGAAGAGAAATTGGTAGGGTTTTTCCAAGCATAAAGTCTCAATATGGTGTGAGGAAAAAAGGGAGAAGGTGCCCTTTTATAAGGGAGGAGAGGGGAACCTTTAAAAAAATTAAAAATATTATTATATTATAAAGTCATATTCAGATTTTAATAGCTCCTAATTTTTTTATTTCCAAGAAAAGGTGTTTATGGGTCTAAATATTTTCATACAATAGAATATAGACAATTTTAGAATTCTATTTTAACCTTATCATTTAAAATTTACTTTAAGTTATTTAATTTATCTTTTACCATGTCTTCTTGTTTTCTTACACTATAAGGTTAATAATCTTACAATAAAAAGCCAAACGAACCCCATGTTTTTTATTATAACATATATTACCATATCTAAGTCATTTTTCTAAAAACATATTTTTTTATGTATAAAATAACAATTAATAATATAATATTTGTTTTAAAATCTATTTTATTTCAATTTTGACACTATTTGGTAATTGATTTATGTGAAAATCATAACTGAATGATTAGTTCGAAAAAAAGATAATTAAATAAAAATTATCATGTCATATTAACCTATAAAATCATTGAAATTCATAAAAACTCTAAAATAACATTTATTTGAGTATTTATAACATCAATTAGTTTAATATTTCATTAATAAGTTAATAATTTCATCATCATTGTGTCATAAATAAATTAAATTAAATAATGTCTCAAAATTATAAATAAAATACAATTAGGTAGGAAATATTTTTATCTTTCTACAAAATATTTATAGTCGAATTTATCTTATGTATAACCCTATATTAAAAATGATTTAGTTATTAAACGTTGATTTAAAATATTTTAACAATTTTTTAAATAAAATAATATTAAATGTCGTAATCTAATACAAGTAGACCTAACTGGTCATATTTTATTCCTATGGTTGTTTTTGGTCGAATTACATTTATCCAATATAATTAAGACATGTGTTATAGTAATAATAATATCATTTTTACCCTTAATTACCCAATTTACTTTTTACCGTGGGAAAAAAAGTAAAAAGTTACTATTCACCAAAAATTATTTTCATCTCTTGGAACCACATTATAGTCCTTGATATTAACTGTTTCTCTTGGATTTTCAAAATTCCACTCACAAAAGTGGAAAAATTAAGTTTTATGTGAATTTGCAAATTTTCCTAGGAGGTGGTTAAAAGACGGTGAAAAGTTCAATAAAATTTTATATATCAAAAATTATTATAAAATTACTCCAATGGATTAATTTGAACTTATATAGGTATTATGTATCAATTATCACATAAAAAAATTAAATAAATTACATAATTATGTAAATAAATAGTCAGTTTTTAAATAGTAACCCATTATTATAACTATTCATCAAAAATTAAATGTTTTCAGAAAAATACCAAAATATCACCCTAGGCTAATTTCGATATTTTGTATTCAAAAATGAAGTCCATTTTGAAATATAAAATTTAAAAAAATTCAAATAGTGGGTATCACAATTCATAACGGCTAGCTTTAATAATATTTTAATAGCTTATTATTTTTAGGGAAACTTAGTATTGCATACAACGCAAGCTATCGAGGAAGGATGCAGTTGCGTGTAAAGCAAACCAAGATAGTGTTGTGTGTAGTGAATTATTCCTTTGATGATGTATATAACATAAAAAAATATTTCTCATAAAAATATCATGTGTTACATTCTACCCCCCTGAAAATGAATTTCTCCCTCGAATTTTGTCACATTATTACAAATAAATGATGATACCTCTCCATCATCATATCCACAAGCTCCCATGATTATTATTCTAATTGGTGGTTACTCCATAAAACAATCACCAAGCAAGTGGTCTTGTTCCGTAGAACTTTTTCGCTACGACCCACAATCTCTATCGGTTGTACTTCATAAGAACGTTATTACTCTAGCGGTACAACTTCTGAGATGAGTACATGTGATGGATCAGGTATGTAATATCTCAGGACAGATACATGGAACACATCATGAACTTGAGAGAGATTTAGTGGATGAACCAATCAGTAAGATACCTTCCCAACACGATCCAGTATTTAGAAAGGACCGATATACCTAGGGCTTAACTTTCCCTTCTTTCAAAATCTCATTACACTCTTCCAAGGAGATATTCGTAAGAACACTTTATCCCTCACTTCAAACTCTAGGTCTTTTCATCGATTATCGGCATAACTTTTTTGTCGAATCTGAGCTTCTCTAATGTGTTGTTGAATAGATATGACCTTTTCTTCCATCTCATCAACAAGATCAAGTCTTAATAGATTTCTTTCCCCAACTTCATCCAAGAAAGTTGGAGTTCGGCATTTCTTTCCATGGAGAGCTTCATAAGGAGCCATCTGAATAATAAAGTGAAAGCTATTATTATAAGAAAATTCCACCAAAGGTAGGTGTTGATCCCAGCCACCTTTGAAATACATAGATTAAGCTCTTAACTTATCTTCTAGAGTTTGAATTATCCTCTCAGACTGACCGTCTGTCTGAGGATGATAAGCAGTGATGAAACTCAACTATATATCCACAGTATGCTGAAGACATTGCCAGAACATTGAGGTAAACCTCATATCCTGATTAGATGTAATGGAATGTGGTAGTCCATGCAATCTTGCCACTTCCTTTACATATATCCTGGAAATATGATCCAGATAGAAATCTTCTCTTATAGCAATGTAGACTGCTTACATTGTAAGGCGATCAACTATGACTCAAATAGCATTATTGCCTTTGGATGTTTTAGGATGTCCAGTGATGAAGTCCATAGTTATGTTTTCCCATTTTCATTCGTGTATGGGTAATGGTTGTAATATCCCCTTAGACTTCTGTCTCACAGCTTTAAAATGCTGACAAACCAAGAAATGAGAGATATATTCGGCAACATCTATTTTCATGCCCTTCCACCAGAAGTACTCTTTCAGATCCCTATACATCTTCATACTTCCAAGATGAATAGATAATGAAGAACTATGAGCCTCATCCAACAGCTCCTTCTTTAATTCTTTGATGGGAGGAACACAAACCTGATTTCCGAACCTTATTATCCCATCAGAATCATGGTTGAATTCAGGAACATTTCTCACATTATTTTGTAACTCTACATCTTCTTTTTGTTCCTCTTTATTCTTCACATGTATAGATGGTTGAACATTCATTTTAGAAAGATAATATTTCTCCCCATCCATTATAATTCCAAGATCCATCCTTTGTAAATCCATAAATATTTGATCTTTTATGATCCTCATCATGGATAAGCTAGCATGGCCTTGTCGACTTAATGTGTCTGCCACCTTGTTTGCTTTCCCTGGGTGGTAATGAATTGAGAAGTATTAATCCTTAATCAACTCCAACCATCTTCATTGGCACATATTCAGATCCTTTTGTGTGAAAATATACATTAATCATTTTTTATCAGTATAAGTATCACACCTTTCACCATAAAGATAATTCCTCCAAATCGTTAATGCAATGATTACCACAGCTAACTCCAAATCATGAGTTGGGTAATTTTGCTCATTGATTTTCAACTATCATTAGGCATAAGCTATCACCATATCGTTTTTCATAAGAACACACCCCATGCCCTTCTTGGATGCATCACTGCAGATCACAAACCTTTCTCCACTACAAGGAAGTGTGAGTACAGGTGCACTGTATAACCTTATTTTCAACTCCATGAAATTATCTTCCCATTCCTCCGTCCACATGAACATAACCCCTTTTCGAGTCAACCTGGTGAGTGGATTAGATAATTGTGAAAAAACTATCCCAAAACATAGATAATATCCATCCAAACCATGAAAAAATCAAATCTCAGTTACTGTTGTTGGTCTCCACCATCGTTCGATAACCTCTGTTTTTGATGGATCCAATGATATCCTCTCTTTTGACATTATGTGACCCAAAAATGCAACTTTTTGATGCCAAGATTAACACTAGGGAAAATTGGCATAAAGCTTTTACTTTATCATGGTCTTCAATACAATTCTCAAGTGATCTTAATGTTCATCCTTGCTCTTTGAATGGATAAGAATATCGTCTATAAAGACTACCACAAACTGATCAAGATTGTCTCTAAAGACTCTATTCATCAGATCCATGAAGATAGTAGGGGAATTAGTAAGATCAAATGGCATCACAATAAATTCCTAATGTCCATACCTTGTATGGAAAGTCGTCTTTGGTATATCGTCCCATTTGACCCTTAATTGATGATACCCTGAACAAATATCAATCTTGGAAAATTATTGTTCTCCGCGTAGTTTGTCAAATAAGTCATCAATGCGCGGGAGAGGATATATGTTCTTGATAGTGATCTTGTTAAGTTGTCAATAATCAATGCAGAGTCTCATTGATCCATCTTTCTTCTCAACAAACAGAACAGGTGCTCCCCAAGGTGACACACTAGGGCGTATGAATCCCATATAATGATTCTCTTGGAGTTTCTTCTTCAAATCCTGCAACTCAATTGGGACCATTCTATAAGGTGTCTTTGAAATAGGCAAAGCACCCGATATGAGTTCTATTGAAAACTAAACTTCATGATTTTGTGGAAGACCCGACAATTCCTCTATAGAGACATCATCAAACTCTCGTACCATGGGATTGTTCTTAATAATGAGTTTCTCTCAAACAATTTGAGATAAATAACCTTCATTTAGTGGAATCAAGACCCATAAGATGGAATAAATATCCACTAGAAGGTTTTTTTCAACCTTGCATCGATAGACGGTCATAGATTGATCTGGAATATGAAATGTGACTTCCCTTATTTGGAAATTGATTTGAGATTCATATAAATAAAGCCAATCCATGTGAAGAATCACATCAAATTCCACTATAGGAAGGATCAAAGGATTTTCATGAAGCACTTTCCCACAATCTTCAATCAGAGAATAATTATTAACATTTTTTGCGACTGTTGTGCCATTAGGGGTTTTCATAGCTAACTCAACATCTAATTGTTGAGGTAAAATGGTGATAACCTTATAAAATTATTAAGAAACAAAAGATTGAGTGGACCCAGAATCAAATAAAACATTTTATACATTGGAGTGGATGGTAAGTGTACATTTCACCACTTCGTTCGCATACTCCACATCGCTGATAGAAATTGCATCTGACTTTATTTTTTCTTTATCCTTAAGAGTTTGATGACATTGATCATCATACTGAACCCTTGGATTAAGGAATTGATTATCCTAATGTCCCATTTCCTTACACTTGTAACATTGATGTGTAGGAGGTACACTCTGTGAATACTTTTTTTTGTTCGCATCACTACACATCTTCTTCCCATCATTGCGGCATTCAAATGCACAATGACCTTCCTTTTCAAATTTAAAACATTTACTTGTCCCTTTAAGACAACTCCCACCATGTTTCATTCCACAATTTGAGCATAAGGGAAAACTCATCTTCTTTTCAGTGCGCTCTTTAGATTTTCCTTTGAATTCCATTTTCCTCTTCTTATTAAACCCATATGATGGATGGGTTACTCCAATCTCCATATCACCTTTGAGAGCACATAGAACGATTTCCTCATATCTATTGAAGTCCTTTATGGATAACGCCCTTCGAAGACTTGGTTTTATGCCAATAATGAATAGATCGATCTTACTCTCTGGTTGTATAATAATCTCAGAATCATACCATTCAAGTATTGTAAAATTTGATTCGTAGGTACCAACAGATATATCATCCTTTTAATTTAGTTCAAGAAACTCCTTCTCCAACTTTGTTCGAAGAATACCTGGGAAGTACTTATTGAAAAATAAGTTCTTGATCTTGTCCCATTTCATGGACTCAATTTCATCTCTTGGCCTAATATTCTTGATAATATTCCACCATTGATCAGCTTCAACATCCAAACGATATACTGCTATGGTGACTTTATCATGTTCAGAACATTGAGGAACTGAAAATATATTTTCAGTTGTACTGATCCATTGTTCAGCAAATAATAGATCAGTAGACCCCCTGAATGAGTGTGGATGCATCCTCATGAAGGATTCAACAAGATGTTTCTCCTTCCATTTCTCATTTGGAATTCATGCATGATTCATAGCTTGAGAAAGTTGTGTGAGCATGGATACATGATTCTTCATTCCAGCTCCTGTAACATTTGGTTTCTTAGGGGGACAATCATTGCATTTCTCACCGCATTCCGCATTAACAAGGTTCCTTCTGGTTCCAGTCATTGACTAAAACCAAGAACAATAGTGTGAAGAACACTAATTATAATATTTAAACCACGTAATAAAGAATAAAATTTCACACTTATGGTCTTATCATAGGTTGTTCGTGGCTATTTCAAAAACACTATGATTGTGTTCTATTCTTAGACATATACTCAGGGTTCATACCAAGGCTTTCACATACTAGTTTCCAAAGGTTGATTATACCCTTCCTCTGATACCAACTACAATGACCCATACTTTACATACATTGTTATTAATTCAAAATTGGAGCACACTTATTTCAACATATATCAAAACCATTAAATGACTGTATATATATAATTTCTTTATAAGATGAGAAACACAAACAAGTGGTTCATAAAGTATCTACATTGCCTCCCATTTATTTCATCATATCTAGATTCCCTTTTGGCATATCCTTCTTAATAACATTATTCCTGACCTGGGGAAGGAAAAAATACAAATGGGTGAGCTCAATTTCTCAGAAAGGGTAAACAAAAGAAATATCAATCACATCATATTCATAAGAACATACCATTTTAAAATCCTAACCACAAAAGATATCATAATTTCATAACATGGGATAAATCATCGTAGTGAAATGTAATCCTAATAATCATAACATAAAACATGAAAATTTTTAAAATACACACATAATCATAGAGAAAAATTTCTTATTAGTCAAGACTCATTTCCAAGACTATCATAGCGGACAAGGTCTATTTCTGAACCGAGTTCACTCCCCATTTCAATCCTGTTTCACTGAACCAGATTAACCTTTTGTTCCAGCCATGTATATCTCATGATATATAAATAATTACCCAATGCATTGGAGGGAGATATAGGTCCTACCCATATCATAATGAAACCACTATAATGTGTGCCATAAAATCATAAATCATACATCATAGCATAACCATTGAAATAAAAATGGTATTCTTAAACATCGTTCCATCATAGCGTAATCCATATAAGATAAAAGGACTTCAATAAAATAATTCCATCATAACATAGTCAAATAAATGTAGATAAATGGATAGAAACAGAACCCTATATTATCTTATATGGAAAAATATTTTGATATAACGCTTGAACTCCATTCTCGAGGAAAATATCCTTTCTACTTCAAAAACATTTTCCTTTATTGAAATTTAAAAAACCTTTAAACTAAATGAAGTTGATTAAAAATAAACATGAAAGCATGAAAATGAATATTTATGGAAATAATTTTATATGAAATCAGAAAAATCCATTCATGCAGTATAAGTTAAACAAACATTCTTCTCGTACTTTGGCCGGAAAATTCAAAAAGTACCTCGGACTAAAAATAGCAAAATATTCCTTCCATATATTTTACTAAAAACTCACCGAAGTGTAAAATTGGATTTAAACAATTTTAGTAGGATATAAATAATATTACATATTGAAGAAAAATAGATGTGGATGATAAATATTCCCCAGTAAATTCTGAAGTATAAAAAATCTCATATAAAAATGAGATTGTGAGATTTTCCCTTACCTTAGGCCCGATTTGCTTTGTAAGTGTCTGAACCTCCTGAATAATGATTTAAATAATGTGATTTCATTTTCCGTAGGATGGATAGATGGTGAAATATGGATGATTAATACTAATAATAACATATTATTATATGAGTGATATGATGTTATTCCATTATAATGAAACAAATAAATAAGAAGAAGTAGAAGAAGAAATATATTTGGAAGATTTAGTAATGGAAATTACCTCTTCTTTGAAGCACCTCATCTTAACCTCCTCTTAGGGAACTAAAAATGGTCTTTTATTAATACCAAGACCTCTAGGATGTTTCTATGGAAGTGGATAAGAGAAATTGGTAGGGTTTGGCCAAGTATGAAGGCTCAAAGATGTGTGAAGAAGAGAGGGAAGAGGTTCCCTTTTATAAGGGAGTAGAGGAGCACCTTTGGAAAAACTAAAAATATTATTTTATTATAAAGTCATATTCATTGTTTAATAGCTCCAAATTGATTTATTTAGAATATAAGGTGTGAATGGTCTTAAATCCTCTCATCCAATATAATTTATAAAAGTTTAGGTTTTAATTATAACCTTATCATTTAGATATAACTTTAAGTTAGATAATTTATCTTTTACTGTGTCTTCTTGTTTTCATACACTATAAGGTTAACAAACTTACTATAACAAGAAAAATGAACCCAAAGTTGTTTATTATTAATATATATAACCATATATATGTCATTTGGACGATCCTTAAATTTTTAGGAATAATATAACAATTAATAATATAATATTTGTTTTATAAACTATTTTATGTCAATTTGACACTATTTGGTAATTGATTTTTGTGAAAATGATAACAGAATGATTAGTTCGAAAAAAGTTAATTAAATCAATACTAACATGTCATATTAACCTAGTAAAGTATTTGAATTCATAAAAAGGCTCAAATTACATTTATTTGAGTCTTTATAACATCAATAATGTTAATATTTCATTAATAAGATAATTACTACATCATCATTACATCATAAATAAATTAAATTATTTAATGTCTAAAAACAATAAATAAAATACCATTATGTAGAAAATACTTTTATCTTTCTTATTAATATTTATAGTAGAATTTATCTTATGAATAACACTATATTAAAAATGTTTTAGTTATTAGACATTGATTTTAACTATTCTAACTATTCTTTAAATAAAATAATATTAAATTTCCTAATCTAATTCGAGTGGGCCTAAATGGTAATATTTTATTCCTAAGGATGTTTTTGGTCTAATTTCACTTATCCCATAGAATTAGGACATGTTTTAGGGTAATAATAATATCATTTTTACCATTAATTAACCTATTTACTTTTAACCATGGTAAAAAAAGTAAAATCTTACTATTAACCAAAATTTATTTTCATCTCATTGAACCACATTTTAGTCCTTGATATTAACCGTGTCTCTAATATTTTTCAAATTCAACTCACAAAAGCAGGAAAATTATGTTTTATGTGAATTTGAAAATTCTCCTAGGAGATGGGTAAAAGACGGTGAAAAGTTCAATAAAATTTTTATATATCTAAAATAATTATAAAATGACTCAAATGGAATAATTTGAACTTATATGAGTATTATGTATCAATTTTCACATAAAATAAATTCAAATAAAATAAATAATTATTTATATAAGAAGTCAGTTTTTAAATTGTAACCCAGTGATTTCACTATTCATCAAAAATTGAAGGTTTTCAAAAAAATACCAAAATTTCACCCCAAGATAATTTCGATATTCCGAATCCAAAAATGAAGTCCATTTTGAATGATAAAATTTACAAAAATTTCAAAAAGTGGGTATTACTATTCATAACAGCTAGTTTTTATAATATATTAATAGTATTTCGATGTTTAGTGAAACTCGGTATTGCGTAAAATGAAAGCTATTGAGGAAGGTCGCAGTTGCGTGTAAAGCAAACCAAGATAGTGTTGTGTGTAGTGAAAGATTCCTTTGATGATTTATATAACATAAAAAAATATTTCTCATAAAAATATCAGGTGTTACAGCGATCCTCAATGTGAATTTGTGATTAGACTTAGAATGGTGTGGGAAATAAATTTGCCAATTTTGTTGTGTAGTTATATTTTTTTGTGGACACATAATAAATTAGTGATCTAAAACATTCTCTGAATTCAAATACATCCAATCAACTCCAAACTACATCCTAGGAGAGACTCGTCATAACTAATTATGTCTGATAATAATATAAATATATCTTTATAAAATAAAACCCATTATCGTAGGTGCATTGGTATATTGGTATCAAAATTGAAATAAAAAAATAAAATTGATAACTTCATTTCCAATTCGTCATTAAAATTTAAGTGTCTCTTGGATTCTTCATCGATACATATAGATTCGATACCTACTGGTACATCAAGGATATCTTATTCTAGTAGTGTAAATTTGTGAGAGACCAAATTTATTCATTGATACTTGGGACCCATATATGTTATCTAAGACACTATCATCTTTTTTATTACAAAAAATTCCTTTTTATCACCCCTATTTATAATTTTATTTAACCTTTCTATTGAAATGTGTCCAAATAAATGCAAATCATAATTTCCAAATAATTAAAATACATTATCATTAGCAATAGAAAATTACAAACTCGTGAAGGAATCAAATTGTAAAACAATATTTGGAAACACATCACATAGGAAATTTCATTTATAACCCATTAAATGATTAACCTACACCCGATAAAATGAAAACTCACCATGATAATGAGTCTTTTTATAAAAAACATTATAGCCATCTCCATAATGGTTTTAGAGGTCAAAAATAATAAATTAAATGATGTTCAGCCTCATAACCATTATATTACTCAATCATTTATGGAATAAATTGACTAATAAAATGAAGATAATGAATTATGAGGTTTAATCTCAGAGTTCAGAACGAAAAAACATTAAAACATGTGAGGAACCCATCCCTACACTGGATATATCATCCATGACCTATTTTTGAAGTGTCTAGTTTCCCATAATCCTATCATGATTTTATTGAAGAACCCATATTAGAATATATGACATTAGAGTTGTATAATGAGATGAATTGGTCATGGAATATAGAAATTTAAGATGATGTATTAGATGGAAATGTTATTGCATGTTTCAAACCCAATGAAATTTATTTTCTATATTCAATAGAGAAAAATATTAAGAAAATTGGTTGTGTTTTTTAAATATACCTCCATTGATTATTTTATAGAAACAAAAGTAATATAACCATTAGGAAAAAACATAAACATTGTGACCATATCCACTCATGACATTAATCATTCCAATTTTATGGTTGAAACATCAATTACAATGTAATCAATTATTTTAATAAAATTTTAAAATGCAATTATGTTGTACTAAAATTTCCCACCATATATTGGATAGTGTTATCAAACCCAGGCTTGAATTAGTGTTTCTAAAATCCATTCTCAACTCTTCCAAATTAAGGGATTATCAAAAACATTATGTCATAATTTAATCCTACCTTGAATATATAAATGTGAAAATTAACTATCATTTCTTATTCGTGATTAGAAAATCAATTGTATTAAACCATTTCAATATTCATTGGATTATCTCATTCATTTGGAACTATATTATTTTTTATGAATCAATTTCAAAACCTTCATTCTTATATATTTGGAGACACAATAAAAATGAAATTATTGTTTTGAAAAATATGATACTTCAAATGATGAAACTTTCTATTGGCTATGTTAGGGGGGATTCATGCTATTGACATTAAACTAAAAAAATAATGGGATTCAACCTTGTTTATTCATTTATTTTATTTTATTTTGTTTTATTTTGTGTGTTTTATTTTTTTCCATAATAGAATGTCTTCATGGTTTCTAATATGTTCTAGTAGTTCATGTGTGTGTGATTTAAAACTGAATTATATTGTGTATTTAAAAATATATCGCATCATTTTAATGTTCATACCCTCCCATCAATCATCCTTAAGGAGTTTACATGTGACATAGAGACAAAGTGCTAAATTTCTTATTGATGGTTCATCAACTAATAACAAAGTGGGGTTTTCCAATGATTTAATTTAAAATCACATCTCCACATATTTCTCCTATATTTTTATCTCACTCCCCTATTCTCATTCAAAATAGAGGGATGTTTCATTATATGTTGGTGGAGTTAAAAAATGAGATCATAAATAAAAACTCTTTACCGATAAAAATTCAATTCAGTTAAAAAAATTCAAATCATTATCCCCTCACATGATAATGAAATGCTTGAAACAATAAAGATGAATGTCAAATAATTTGTATTTCCTTTATTATGATTTTAATTTTATTTTAAGTACATGATAAAAGTTTTTGTATTTTCTGGTGATGTTATTAATATTTTGATAAATATTTATATTCTACAATTACTGATTTTATATGAAATGTTCATAATTTGTGTTAAATATTAATGTTTAAATATTAATTATATTTTTTGAGCACTATTTGAATTCACCTAGATTCATGTCTATTTATTGTCATAATAATAACCCTTTCCATGCTTATCAAAATTACATGATTTCGGTTTCTTAAGGTTCAAAACTGAAATTTCAACATTTCATTAGAAGTAACATTTTCCCAGATCGTCCATTAGTAGGGTCATATAGTCAACAAAAGAAGACCAAAAAGAAACTGTGAAGAAACTGGACCAGTCATGATGATTGAGTTACTGGTCTAAAAACCAATGCCCAAATTTTATAAATCTACACCGTAAGTTCTTTACTATAGAAAAGAATCATGTATAAAAAATTTGAGTTCCAACTACACGAACAGGGGTCCCAACTGATGCTTTGAAGTCGAGCCCCCCATTCTGACCATAAATTAATATTCAGACATTATTAGTAACATAGATCATGATTTAATTGTCAAATTAAGCTTAGATTTTTCATTGTGAAATAAGAGATATAGGAAGATGAATTTTTTAAAGAAAGTGTTTGTATTTGAAACATCTTCCTATTTATAAACCCATTCACATTTCATCCATCTAAAAATTATTGTTAGAAATAGACAAATAAACATTGATTAATCAAACAGCAATAATTTTGCCTCTATAATTCCAAATTCTTCCAAATTTTAAGATTAGTCAGACTGCATTATAATCTAAAAAATTTAAGGAGGAGATATCTAGTCATTAATCTATCTATATGTCAAAAGCATCAATACATGTGGATGGGTAGTTTCGGAATGAAAACAAACCAGCACCTTCGGATATAAATAGATCCCCTCATCTCCTTTCAAAAGGGTTTTCCATTTCAGAGAAAAGAAGGAATGATTGGAATGACTAAGGCTCTACCAAAAGCTTGGGTGGATCTTAAATACACATGTTTTTACTTGAGAAACCCTTCCTAATAACTTTCATTCATTTAATTTTGTGTTGTTCATCATTTGTAATTTTTAAAGTGTTGGTTTTTTGTAATTTAGATTGAATAAAATTTTCTTATTCAATATCACTTATTTTCATCCACCTTCCGTGTGTTAATATAAATGTTCTTAAAATATTTGAAATCAACATAAAACACAATGAGTTATTTTTCATCCTTATTCAATTGTAAGTCTGTTTTTAATTCTCATTATCATTTTTGTGTGTGTTCGACAATCCACCCTTTTCATATACCTTTCATATTAACTTATTAATTTAACATCATAATCACTATATTAATATTATTATTCATTTAAATGGTTGAGTATATCTATCATTGGGTTTAGATATAATTTTTGGATGTTAAGTGATTGAGAGATTTTTCACTATAGGTATTCTTTGAATTAACATTGTATATGATGGACATAACAAGTCATGAATTAATAAATTGTTTTGTTTAACGAGTGGTTTCCATGGATTATTTGAACCATAACTACACTAAAATAAAAAATATATGATTAATATTAGAATATTAAGTTATGTTAAGCATTTTATTAAATCCTTAACACTTGGAATTCCAATAAACATCAAATTAGGACATGAGTGTTAATTTAATGTAATATAGAGCAACACTCAAGGATATCTCTAGGTTAACTGCCTAATGATGAACTCACCCCATTCATTATCAATTTGTTAAATCAATCTTAATCATTCAATCATTTCATAAGATCTGCAAACAACCCCCCCCCCAAGAATACAATCAACTAAAAACTATCGGTTATTAAAAATTATCATTGCCAAGATTTTGACCACAGTGCGTCTATACAAAATAGAAGAGCACTAGAACCATGATTGGTTGATAAGAAACAATATACAGTGTATTCATGTGGTTTTCTGACTTGATTTTCCTCCACTAAAATTTTATTACGTCTAATTAAAATTACATTATTCATATCCATTATATTTTGGGTGTATGTATGAGTTCTTCTGTACAATTATCATAGCATAAGGTCTGTGGCCAATTTCAATATCATTTTAGTATTACAAAAAATTGAAAAATCAACGTTTAGAGAATTTTTTTATAAAAATTTGTTGATTTTGGATGTTGGGAGTCATAACTCCATAGTTATCAATCCCATAGATATTTGATTAGCCACATAAAGACGATAATACGAATTATTAATATTTTAATATCTTTATTTTTCAAAATACGAGAACCCCATTTTTTTTCATTTAATAAATTGAAGTTCATTTATCATCATATTAGAAATTAATGTTTACAGTGAATATTTGGTCCCAATCGTTCTTTTTTTTGTGGAAAAAAATATAATCATTATTGTAATATTATATTATGGTATATTATTTATCAAATTTATTATAATATAATTTATTTTAGGATCAATATATTAATCACTTATGAATATGGATATTTGGGCAATAAAGGCATATATTTCAGGATAATGCATGACTTGACAATGAAGAAAAAATGTTAACATTAAAAAAATTATTGTACGGGTAATTTCATTTTAATAAAGAAATATCTAATTCTTATATGTTTAATGAGATACATGGATCCCAAGTTTACATTTAATTTCTGGTCTAGATTTGAAGGACCATAAACTCATACCACATTGTTGATCATAAAATCTAACTAGATAGTCCAATAGGAAGTAAATATTTAGGGAACATAGGGGAAACATGTAAGATGATATTTTAATTCTATAACCCATTCAGATTCATTCATCTTTGACTACATACAAGAAAACATGAAATGGGCATGAATCTATTCTATTATCCTGGTTAAAGATGAAAAGCAACCATTCCCATTATTTTCTCACCCACCTTTAACACTAATAAATAATTAGTAAAGAATTTTATTAATGGTGTATTGAACCTGAAATAATTTTATAAATCTTTTATGTGGTTTTTTTAATGGATATAGAGATTAATGTTTAATTATTTCATCTTTAATTCCATGCTTTCATTTTGTAATCGCATCTTCAATTTCACACTTCAATGTTTTTTATATCAAATTTGTTTCATAATAAATGTTTTTATTCATCAAATTTACCATTATTATTCAGATAACATTAATATATTTCCTATAATGATTGAATGTATTCACATTATAATTTGTTAAAGTCTTCACAGAATTGTAGAATGATTATATTTCAATGTTTTTCTTCTTCAATTATGATTCTTTAAGCCAACACCCCGCTTCAATTGATAGAATTGAATTAATGGATGGATAAAAATTTATTTGTAAAAAATGTTTATTGATATGGGTATGGAGTGAAAGTTATTTAATTTAATTTAATATCAATTCATTTTTTTATGAGTTACATTAAATTTTATTTCCTTTTCTTCACTATCATTAATGACGATATATTCTGAGTGATATTATGTTCTCGTTCATTGGAGTGATCATTAATGTGATTATAACGACCCATAATTTACATACATTGTTATTACTTCAAAATTGAAGCACAATTATTACAATATATAACAAAACCATGAATGGACTGTATAGGTATAGTGTTTTTAGAAACCGGAAAACATAAACAACTGGTTCATAAAGCATCTACAATGCCTCCAATTTATTTCATCATATCTAGAGTCCCATTTGGCATATCCTACTTAATAACCTTCTTCCAGACCTGGGGAATGAAAACATAAAAAAGGGTGAGCTCAAATGTTCAGTAAGGGTAAACAAAATAAATATCAATCACATCATATTCATAAGAACATAACATTTTGGAAATCATAACCTACAAAAGAGATCATAATTTCATAACATGGGATAAATCATAGTAGTGAAATGTAATCCCAATAATCATAACAAAAAACATGAAACATTTTTTCATACACACATAATCACAGAGAATCATTTCTTATTAGTCAAGTCTCATTGCCAAGACTATCTTAGTGGACAAAGTCCATTTCTGATCCGAGTTCACTCCTCGTTTCAGTCCTGTTTCACTAAACCGGATTAACCTTCCGTTCCAGCCATGTCTGTCTAATGAGATATTAATCATTACCCAATGAATTGGAGGGAGATATAGGTCCCACCCATCTCTTAATGAAACCATTTTTATGTGTGCAACAAAATCATAAATCATACATCATATCATAACCCATGTAATAAAAATGGGATTCTTAAACATCGTTCCATCAAAATATAATCCATATAAGATAAAAGGACTTCATAAAAATAATTCCATCATAACATAATCAAACCAATGTAAAATTAGGGATAGAAACAGAACCCTATATTATCTTAGATGAAAAATAATTTTGATAAAATACTTGAACTCCATTCTTGAGTAATATATCCTTTCTACATCAAAAACATTATCCTTTCTTAAAATGTCATAAAATTTTAAACTAAAATAAGTTGATTAAAAATAAACTTGAAAACATGTAAAGGATGCTTCTCGGAAATAATGTAATATGAAATCATAAAAATACATTCATGCTTTATATGTTAAAAAACATTCTTCTCGTACATTGGCCTAAAAAGTCAAAATGTACCTCGTACTAAAAACGACAAAAGATTCCATTCAAAAATATTACTAAAAACTCATCGAAGTGTGAAATAAGATTTATAAAATTGTTTTAGGATAGAAATAATATTACATATTGATGATAAATTGATGTGGATGATAAATATTCCCCATTAAATTTTAAAGTATAAACAATCTCGGATTAAAATGAGATTGTGAGATTTTCCCTCACCTTAGGTCCGATTTGCTTCGTAAGTATTTGAAACTCCTGTATAATGATTTTAATATTTTCATTGATTTATTATAGAATAATATTCACTATTATTATATCATATATGTTCATATTGTTGGATTCTTATTAGTAATATTTCATTGTTACTTGTTCTTTGGGTGTTTATTACTTTTAGTTTTTATCTGTGTTTTGTCGAATAATTTCTTATTCTTATTTTTAGGTTATAGATACAGCATTTACAGAATGGTATTAGAGTAATATATATAATATTTGTTCATTAAATTCATTTATATAATCATTATGCAATGAAGATCATGTAGAACGAGTCACATCACATCGTGGAGACGGTATTCCTTACGTATGCAGGAGCGATGATATCGTTCCCATGATCGTGGAATTGTATTGGTGTGTATGTATACAATTTCAGAATAAATATAAATTTAAAATAATCATATATAGTTATTATTTACACCATTATACCCATCCATGTATGGTGGTGGTGGAAAATAGATTACACCATGGCATGGGGTCGATATTCCGTATGTACGCACGCGTGGTGATTTCGTTTTCTGTAGGATGGATAGATAGTGAAATAGTGTTTTTTTAATACTTATAATAACATATCAGTATATTATTGATACTTATGTTAATAATTAATAATGAAACAAGTAAATAAGAAGACGTAGAAGAAGAAATAAAGTTGAATAATTTGGTAACGGACATTACCTCTTCTTGGAAGCGCCTCTTCTTAACCTCCTCTTAGGGCACTAAAAATGGTTTTTGAAGAAGACCAGGACCTCTAGGATGTTTCTAGGGAAGTGGAGAAGATACATTGACAGGGGTTGGCCGACCTTGAAGGATCAATGTGGTGTGAGGAAGAGAGGGAGGAGGTGCCCTTTTATAAGGGGGGAGAGGGGCACCATTGAAAAAACTAAAAATATTATTATATTATAAAGTCATATTCGGATTTTAATAGCTCCAAATTGATTTATATTGAAGATAAAGTTGTTATGAGTCTAAATAATCTCATAAAATAGAATTTAGACAATTTTATCAGTCTGTTTTGACCTTATCATTTAGATTTAACTTTAAGTTATATAATTTAATTTTTACCGTGTCTTCTTGTTTTCTTACACTATAAGGTTAATAAACATACAATAAAAATCCAATAGAACCCCAAGTTGTTTATTATTAACATATATAACCTTATTTAAGTAATTTGGCCGAAAAATAGATATTTTAGGATAAAATAACAATTAATAATATTTTATTTTATTCAAAAACTATTTAATGTCAATTTTGACACTATTTGGTAATTGATTTTTATGAAAATCATAACAGAATTATTATTTCAAAAAAAGAAAATTAAATAAAAAATAACATGTCATATTATCCTATAAAATTATTGTAATTCATAAAAACACTAAATTACGGTTATTTGTCTATTTATAACTTCAATTATGTAAATATTTCATTAATAAGATAATTATTGCATCATTATTGTGTCATAAATAAATTAAATTATTTAATGTCTAAAAATTATAAATAAAATACCATTAGGTATGAAATATTTTTATCTTTCTATGAAATATTTATAGTAGAATTTATCTTATGTATAACCCAATATTAAAAATGTTTTAGTTATTAAACGTTGATTTAAAATATTTTAACAATTCTTTAAATAAAATAATATTAAATGTCCTAATCTAATCCTAGTGGGCCTAAATGGTCATATTGTATTCCTATGGTTGTTTTTGGTCGAATTAAACTTATCCAATAGAATTTGGACATGTATTAGTGTAATAATAATAGCATTTTTACCCTTAATTACCCTATTTACTTTTAACCGTGGGGAAAAAACTAAAAAGATACTATTCACCAAAAATTATTTTTATCTCATTGAACCACATTTTAGTCCTTGATATTAACCATGACTCTCAGGTTTTCGAAATTCTACTCACAGAAGTGGCAAAATTATGTTTTATGTGAATTTGCAAATTCTCCAAGGAGGTGGTTAAAAGATGGTGAAAAGTTCAATAAAAATTTTATATATCTAAAATTATTATAAAATGACTCCAATGGATTACTTTGAACTAATATAGGTATTATGTACCAATTTTCACATAAAAAAATTTAAATAAAGTAAATAATTATGTAAATAAATAGTCGGTTTTTAAATCGTAACCTAGTATTTTAACTATTCATCAAAAATTAAATGTTTTCAAAAAAATACCAAAATTTCACCCTAGGCTAATCTCGATATTTTGAATTAAAAAATTAAGTCCATTTTGAAAGATAAAATTTAAAAAATTTCAAAAAGTGGTTATTACAATTCATAACGGCTAGCTTTAATAATATTTTAATAGCAAATCATTTTTAGGGAAACTCAGTATTGCGTACAACACAAGCTGTCGAGGAAGGTCACAGTTTCGTGTAAAGAAAACCGAGCTAGTGTTGTTTGTAGTGAATGATTACCTTGATGATGTATATAACATAAACAATTATTTATCATAAAAATCTCGGGTGTTGTATTCTACCCCCTTTAAAATGAATTTCGCCCTCGAAATTTGTCACTTTATTACAAATAAATGAGGATACCTCTCCCCCATCATATCCTCATGCTACCATGTAGCTTCAAATAATTGATGGTTCCTCCATAAAAAAATCACGAAGAGAGTGGTCCTGTTTTGTAGAATGTTTTCGCTACGATCCAGAATCTCTATCGGTTGTTCTTCATAAGAATGGTCTTACTCCAGCGGTACAACTTCTGAGCTGAGTACATGTGGTGGATCGGGTATGTACTTTCTCAGGACAGAAACATGGAACAAATCAGGAACTTGAGAGAGATTCGGTGGAAGCTCCAATCGGTAAGGTACAATCCCAACACGATCCAGTATTTCGAAAGGACTTATATACAAAGGGATCAACTTTCCCTTCTTTCCAAATCTCATTACTCTCTTCCAAGGAGATATTCGTAAAAACACTTTATCACCCGCTTCAAACTCTAGGTATTTTCTTCGATTATCGACAAAACGTTTTTGTCGACTTGGAGCTACTCTAATGTGATGTTGAATAGATATGACCTTTTCTGCCATCTCATCAACAAGATCAGGTCCTAATAGCTTTCTTTCCAAAACTTCATCCCAGCAAGTTGGATTTCGGAATTTCTTTCCATGGAGAGCTTCATAAGGAGGCATCTGAATACTAGAGTGAAAGATATTATTATAAGAAAAGTCCACCAAACTTAGGTGTTGATCCCAACCACCTTTGAATTCCATAGAGAAAGCTATTTACATATCTTCTAGATTTTGAATTTTCTTCATAGACTGATCGTCTATCTAAGAATGATAAGAAGTGCTGAAACTCAAGTATGTATCCAAAGTATGCTGAAGACTTCACCATAACATTGAGGTAAACCTCGGATCCTGATCAGATGTAATGGAATATGGTACTCCATGCAATCTTACCACTTCCTTTACATATATCTTGGCAATCTGACCAAGATAGAAATCTTTTCTAATATCAATGAAGAGTGGTGACTTTGTAAGGCGATCAACTATGAATCAGATAGCATTATTTCCTTTGGATGTTTTAGGAAATCTAGTGAAAAAGTCCCAGGTGATGTTTTCCCATTTTCATTCGGGAATAGGCAATGGTTGTAACATCCCCTTAGACTTCTATCTTATCGCCTTAACTAGCTGACAGACCAAGAAATGAGATACATATTTAACAACATCTCTTCTCATGGCATCCCACCAGAAGTACTCTTTCAGGTCCCTATACATATTCATTCTTTGAAGATGAATAGATAATGAAGAACTATGAGCCTCATCCAGCAGATCCTTCTTTAATTCTGGTATGGTAGGAACACATACCCGATATCCAAACCTTATTATCCTATCAGAATCAATGTTGAATTCAGGATCATTTCTCACTTTCTTTTGTAACTCTACATATTTATTCTGTGCCTCTTTAATCACCACGTGTATAGATGGTTGAAAATTAATTTGAGAAAAATAATATTTCTCCCCATCCATTATAATTCCAAGATCCATCCTTTGTAAATCCATAAATATTGGATCTTTTGTAATCCTCATCATGGATAAGCTAGCATGGTCTTGTCGACTTAATGTGTCTGCCACCTTGTTTGCTTTCCCTAGGTGGTAATGAATTGAGAAGTCGTAATCCTTAATCAACTCCAACCATCTTCTTTGGTGCATATTCAGATACTTTTGTGTGAAAATATACTTTAATCATTTATGTTCAATATAAATATCACACCATTCACCATAATGATAATGCCTCCAAATCGTTAATGCAAATATTACCGTAGCTAACTCCAAATCATGAGTTGGGTAATTTTGCTCATGGATTTTCAAATATCGTGAGGCATAAGATACCACCATATCGTTTTTCCTAATAACACACTCCAAACCCTTCTTGGATGCATTATTGTATATCACAAACCTTTCTCTACTACAAGGAAGTGTGAGTACAAGTGTACTAGATAAACTTCTTTTCAACTCCTTGAAATTCTCTTCACATTCCTCTGTCCACACAAACTTAACCCCTTTTCGATTCAACCTGGTGAGTGGATTAGATAATTGTGAAAAATCGTTCACAAAACGTCAATAATATCCAGCGAAACCAGGAAAATGTTAGATCTCAGTTACTGTTGTTAGTATCGACCATCTTTTGATAACCTCTGTTTTTGCTGGCTCCACAGATATCCTCTCTTTTGAGATTATGTGACCCAAAAATGCAACTTTTTGAAGCCAAAATTCACACTTGGTAAATTTGGAATAAAGCTTCTTATTTCTCATGGTATTCAATATAATTATCAAGTGATCTTCATGTTCTTACTAGATCTTTGAATAGATAAGAATATTTTCTATAAAGACTACCAAAAACTGATCAAGATAGTCTCTAAAGACTCTATTCATCAGATCGCTGAAGATTGCAGTGGAATTAGTAAGATCAAATTGCATCACTATAAATTCCTAGTGTTCATACCTTGTACGGAAAGTCATCTTTGGTATATCCTCCCTTTTGACCCTAAATTGATGATACCCTGACTAAAGTTCAATCTTGGAAAATTATTGTTCTCCGCATAGTTGGTCATATAATTCATCAATGCATGGGAGATGATATTTTTTATTGATAGTGATCTTTTTATGTTATCGATAATCAATGAAGAGTCTCATAGATCTATCTTTCTTCTCAACAAACAGAACAAGTGCTCCCCAAGGTGACACACTATGGCATATGAATCCCTTATCAAGATTCTCTTGGAGTTGCTTCTTCAAATCCTGTAACTCAATTAAGGCCATTCTATAAGGTGTTTTTGAAATAGGCAAAACACCCGATATGAGTTCTATTGAATACTCAACTTCATGATTTGGTGGAAGACCCGAAAATTCCTATAGAAAGACATCATCAGACTCTTGTAACATGAGCATATTCTTCATTGTGAGTTTCTCTCCAACTATTTGGGATAAATAACCATCATTTATTGGAATCAAGACCTGTAAGATGGTAGAAATTTCCACTGGAAGGTTATGTTCGACATTGAATCGATTGATTATCATAGATTGATCTGGAATATGAAATGTGACTTAAAATTCCTCTATATGAAGGATCACATGATTTTCAGGAAGCCCTTTCCCACACACTTCAATCAGAGAAGAATTATAAACATTTTATACAACTGTTGTGCCATTAAAGGTTTTCATAGCTAAATCAACATATAATTGTTGAGGTAATATGGAGATACCCTTATAAAATCCTTCATATATAAAAGAGTGAGTGGACCCAGAATAAAATAAAACATTTTCTACTTTGGAGTGGATGGTAAGTGTACCATTCACCACTTTGTTCTCATACTCCACATCGCTGATTGAAATTGAACAGGACATTCTTTTGTCTTTAGCCTTAAGAGTTTGTTAACATTGATCATCATCCAAAACCCTTTCATTAGGGAATTGATTAGCCTAATGACCCATTTCCTCGCACTTGTAACATTGATGTGTAGGAGGTGCACTCTGTGTATACTTTTCTTTGTTCGCATCACTACACATCGTCTTCCCATCATTGCGGAATTAAAATGCACAATGTCATTCCTTTCCAAATTTGAAACATTTACATGTCCCATTAAGACAACTCCTTCCATGTTTCATTCCACACTTTTAGCATAAGGGAAAACTCATCTTTTTTTCAGTGTGCTCTTAAGATTTTCCTTTGAATTCCATTTTCCTCTTCTTATCAAACCCATATGATGGATGGGTTACTCCAATCTCCATACCAACATTGAGAGCACATCGAACGATTTCCCCATAGCTATTGAAGTCCATTATGGCTAACTCCCTTCGAAGACTTGGTTTTGTGCCACTAAAGAATCTATCGATCTTACTCTCTGGTTGGATAATAATCCCAAAAGCGTACCCTGCAAGTCTTTTAAAATTTGCATCGTTGGTACCAACGGATCTATCATCCTTTTGCTTTACTTCAAGAAACTACTTCTCCAACTTTGTTCGAAAAATACCAGGGAAGTACTTATGGAAAAATAAGTTCTTGAACTCGTCCCATTCCATGGACTCAATTTCATCTCTTGGCCTCGTATTCTTGATAAGATTCCACCATTGATCAGCTTCACCTTCCAAATTATATACTGATAAGATGAATTTATCATGTTCAGAACATTGAGGAACTGAAAATATATTTTCAGTAGTACTGATCCATTGGTCATCAAATAATGGATCAGTAGACCCCCTGAATGAGGGTGGATGCTGCCTCATAAAGGATTCAACAGAATGTTTCCCCTTCCTTTGCTCATTTGGAATTCATGCATGATTCATAGATTGAGAATGTTGTGTGAGAATGGCTACAAGATTTTTCATTCTAGCTCCCATAACGTTTTGTTGCTTAGGGAGAAAATCATTGCATTTCTCGTTGCATTCCGCATTAACAAGGTTCCTTCGGGTTCCATCCATTGACTAAAACAAAGAAAAATAGTGTGAGAAACACTAATAATAATAGTAAAACCACATAATCAAGAATAAAATTTCACACTTATGGTCTAAACATAGGTTGTTCATGTCTATTTCTAAAACACTAAGATTGTGTTCTATTCTTAGACATATCCTTAGGGTTCTTACCAAGGCTTTCACATACTAGTTTAAAAAAGGTTGACTATACCCTTCCTCTAATACCAACTATAATGACCCATACTTTACATACATTGTTAATAATTCAAAATTGAAGCACACTTATTTCAACATATAACAAAACCATGAAATGACTGTCTAGGTATAGTGTCTTTATAGATGGGAAACATAAAGAACTGGTTCATAAAGCATCTACATTTCCTCCCATTTATTTCATCATATCTAGAGTCCCTTTTGGAATATCTTACATAATAACCTTCTTCCTGACCTAGGGAAACAAAACATACAAATGTGTGAGCTCAAATACTAAGTAAGGGTAAAAAACGAAATATCAATCACATCATATTCATAATAACATAACATTTTGGAAATCTTAACCTACAAAAGAGATCATAATTTCATAACATGGGATAAATCATAGTAGTGAAATGTAATCCCAATAATCATAACATAAAACATGAATCTTTGTGGAATACACACATAATCATAGAGAATAATTTCTTATTAGTCAAGACTCATTTCTATGACTATCATTGCGGACAATGTCTATTTATTAACCGAGTTCACTCCTCATTTCAGTCCTGTTTCACTGATTTGGATTAACCTTCCATTCCAGCCATGTCTATCTCATGAGATATAAATCTATACCCAATGCATTGGAGGGAGATATAGGTCCCACCCATCTCATAATGAAACCATTCTAATGAGTGCAACAAAATCATAAATCATACATCATAGTATAACCCATGTAATAAAAATGAGATTCTAAAAAATAATTCCATCATAAAGTAATCCATATAGGATAAAAGGACTTAATTAATATAATTCCATAATAACCTAAAAACATAAATGTAGAAAAAGGGATAGAAACAGAACCCTATATTATTTTAGATGAAAAATAATTTTGATATAACGCTTGAACTCCATTCTTGAAGAAAATTTCCTTTCTACTTCAAAAACATTTTCCTTTCTTAAAATTTCATAATATTTTATACTAAAAGAAGTTGATTAAAAATAAACATGAAAGCATTAAAAGGAAGCTTCATGGAAATAATTTATATGAAATCATAAAAATCCATTCATGCAGTATATGTTAAAAACCATTCTTCTCATACTTTGGCCGGAAATGTCAAAAAGTACCTCGTACTAAAAACAGAAAAAGATTCCTTCCATATATTTTACTAAAAACTCACCGAAGAGTAAAATTGGATTTAAAAACTTTTAGTAGGATATAAATATTCATACATATTTATGAATCATGGATGTGGATGATAAATATTCTCCATTAAATTCTGATGTATAAAGAATCTCAGATAAAAATGAGATTGTGAGATTTTCCCTTACCTTAGGTCCAATTTTCTTTGTAAGTGTTAGAACCTCCTGTATAATGATTTAAATAATGTCATTGACTTATTAAATAATCATACTCATTGTTATTATATCATATATAGTGATATTATTATCATCTTATTAGTAATATTTCATCGCTACTTGTTATTTGGGTGTTTATTATTTTTTGTTCTTATGCATGTTTTGTCGAATAAATTCTTATTATTATTTTTAGGTTATAGATACCTCATTTAAAGAATTTTATTAGTGTAATATATATAATATTTATTCATTAAATTCATTTATATAATCATTATGCAATGAAGATCATGTAGAATTAGTCGCATCACATCGTGGAGACGGTATTCTGTACGTACGCTTGAGCGATGATATCATTTCCATGATCGTGGAATTATATTGGAGTGTATGTATAATATTTCAGATTCAATATCAATTTACAATAATAATATATAGTTATTATTTACACCATTATACCCACCTGAGTAAGGTGGTGGGGGAAAATAGATTACACCACGGCGTGGAGACGATATTCCGTACGTACGCACGCGTGGTGATTTCGTTTTCTATAGGATGGATAGATGGTGAAAGAGGGATGTTTCATACTTATAATTACATATCAGTATATGAGTTATATGATGTTATTACTGTACAATGAAAATCCTAAATAAGAATAAGTAGAAGAAGAAATAAATTTGAAAGAATCGGTAACGGACATTACCTCTTCTTTGAAGCGCCTCATCTTAACCTCCTCTTAGGGAACTAAAAATGGTCTTTGAAGAAGACCAGGACCTATAGGATGTTTCTAGGTAATTGGAGAAGCGAAATTGGTAGGGTTTGGCTGAGAATGACGGCTCAATGTTGTGTGAAGAATAGAGGGTAGATGTTCCATTTTATAAGGGAGGAGAGGGGCTCCTTTGGAAAAACTAAAAATATTATTTTATTATAAAGTCATATTCGGTGTTTCATAGCTCCAAATTGATTTATTTCAAATATTAGGTGTGTATGGGTCGAACTCTTCTCATATAATATAATTTAGACATGTTTAGGTTTCTATTATAACCTTATCATTTAGATTTAACATTAAGTTAGATAATATATCTTTTACCATGTCTTCTTGTTTTCTTACACTATAAGGTTATCAAACTTACTATAACAAGACAAAAGAACCCCAAGTTGTTTATTATTAATATATATAACCATATATAAGTCATTTGGACGACCCGTAAATTTTTAGGAATAAAATAACGATTATTAATATAATATTTATTTTGAAACCTATTTTATGTCAATTTGACACTATTTGGTAATTGATTTTTTTGAAAATTATAACAGAATGATTAGTTCGAACAAAGTTAGTTAAATCAATACTAACATGTCATAGTAACCTAGAAAAGTATTGGAATTGATAAAAAGGATAAAATTACATTTATTTGAGTATTTATAACATCAATTATGTAAATATTTTATTAATATGATAATTACTATATCATCATTGCGTCATAAATAAATTAAATTATTTAATGTCTAAAAATTATAAATAAAATTACATTATGTAGAAAATCTTTTTATCTTTCTAATTAATATTTATAGTAGAATTTATATTATTTATAACACTATATTAAAAAAAATTTACTTATTAGACATTGATTTTAACTATTTTAACTATTCGTTAAATAAAATAATATTAAAAGTCCTAATATAATCCATGTGGGCCTAAATGGTCGTATTTTATTCCTAATGATGTTTTTGGTCGAATTGAACTTATACAATAGAATTAGGACATGTGTTAGGGTAATAATAATATCATTTTTACCCTTAATTACAGTATTTACTTTTAACCGTGGGAAAAAAGTAAAATGTTACTATTCACCAAAATTTATTTTCATCTCATTGAACCAAAATTTAGTCCTTTATATTAACTGTGTCTCTCGGATTTTCGAAATTCAAATCATAGATGCAGGAAAATTATGTTTTATGTGAATTTGTAAATTCTCCTAGGAGATGGGTAAAAGACGGTGAAAAGTTCAATAAAATTTTTATATATCTAAAATTATTATAAAATGACTCAAATGGATTACTTTGAACTTATATGGGTATTATGTATCAATTTTCAAATAAAATAAATTTATATAAAATAAATAATTATTAATATAAATATTCGGTTTTTAAATAGTAACCCAGTGTTTTCACTATTTATAAAAAATTGAAAGTTTTCAGAAAAATACCAAAATTTCACCCCAGGCTAAATTCGGTATTCCGAATCCAAAAATGAAGTCCATTTTGAATGATAAAATTTAAAAAAAATCAAAAATTGGGTGTTATTATTCATAATGTCTAGTTTTTATAATATTTTAATAGCATTTAGTTGTTTAGTGAAACTCGGTATTGCGTAAAATGCAAGCTATTGAGGAAGGCAGCAGTTGCGTGTAAATCAAACCAAGATAGTATTGTGTGTAGTGAATGATTCCTTTGATGATTTATATAACATAAAAAATATTTCTCAAAAAAATATTAGGTGTTACAATGATCCTCTATGTGAATTTCTGATTAGACTTAGAATGGTTTTGGGATTAAATTTGTCAATTTGTTTTGTAATTATATGGTTTTGTGGACACATCAGGAATTAGTGATATAAAACATTCTATGAATTCAAATACATCCAATCAACCCCAAATGACAACCTAGGAGAGACTCGTCATAACTAATTATGTCTGATAATAATATAAGATTATCTTTATAAAATAAAACCCATTATCGTAGGTGCATTAGTATATTGGTATCATAATTGAAATCAAAAAATAAAATTGCTAACTTCATTTCCAATTCCTTGTTAAAATTTAAGTGTCTCTAGGATTCTTCATCGATACTTATTGATTCGATACCTACTGGTACATCAAGGATATCTTATTCTAGTAGTGTAAATTTGTGAGAGACCAAATTTATTCATTGATTCTTGGGACCCATATCTATTACCTAAGACACAATCAACTTTTTTATTACCACAAATTCCTTTTTATCATCCCCATTTTCATGTTATTTCACCTTTCTATTGCAATGTTTCCAAATAATTGCAAATCATAATTTCCAAATAATACAATAGATTATCATTAACAATAGAATATTATAAACTCGAGATGGAATCAAATTGTAAATCAATATTTGGAAACACATCGCATAGGGAATTTCATTTATAACCCATTAAATGATTAACCTACACCAGATTAAATGAAAACTCACTAGGATAAAGAGTCTTTTAATAAAAAAATTTATAGCCATCTCCAGATTCGTTTTAAGTGTCAAAAATAATAAATTAAATGATGTTCAACCTCAAAACCATTATATTACTCAATCATTTATGGAATAAATTGACTAATAAGATGAATATAATGAATTATGAGGTTTAATCTCGGAGTTCAGAACTAAAAAACATTAAAACATGTGAGGAACCCATCCCTATGCTAGATATATCATCAATGGCCTAATTTTGAAGTGTCTAGTTTCCCATAATCCTATCATGATTTTATGGAAGAACCCATATTAGAATATATGAAATTAGAGTTGTATAATGAGATGAATTGTTCATGGAATATATAAATTTAAGATGAGCTATATGATGGAAAAGTTATTGCATGTTTCAAACCCAATGAAATTTATTTTCTATATGCAGAAGAAGAAAATATTAAAAAAATGGGTTGTGTTTTTTAAATATAGCTCCATTGATTATTTTATATAAAGAAAGATAATAGAACCATTAGGAGAAAACATAAACATTGTGACCATATCCACTCATGACATTAATCATTCCAATTTTATGGTTGAAACTTCAATTATAATGAAATCAATTCTTTTAACAAATTTTTAAAATGCTATTGTGTTCGACTAAAATTTCCCACCATATATTCGATTGTGTTATCAAAACCAGGCTTGAATTAGTGTATCTAAAATTCATTCTCAACTGTTCCATCTTATGGTATTATCAAAAACATTATTTCATAATTTTATCCTACCTTGAGTATAAAAATGTGAAAATTATATATCATTTCTTATTCCTGATTAGAAAATAAATTGTATTAAACCATTTCAATATTTATTTGATTATCACGTTCATTTGGAACTATATTATTTTTCATGAATAAATTTCAAAACCTTCATTCTTATATATTAGGAGACTCAATAAAAATGAAATTATTTTTTTGAAAAATATGATCCTTCAAATGATGAAACTTCCTATTGGCTATGTTAGGGGGGATTCGTGATATTGACTTTAAACTAAAAAAATAATGGGATTCAACCATGCTTCTACATTTATTTTATATTATTTTGTTTTATTTTGTGTGTTTTATTTTTTTTCATTATAGAATGTCTTTATGGTTTCTAATATGTTCTAGTAGTTCATGTGTGTGTGATTTACAACTGAAGTATATTTTGTATTTAAAAATATATCGCATGATTTCAATGTTCATACCCTCCCATAAATCATCCTTAAGGAGTCTACTTGTGACATAGAGACAAAGTGCTGAATTTCTTATTGATGGTTCATCAACTAATAACAAAGTGGTCTTTTCCAATGATTTAATTTAAAATCACATATCCCCATATTTCTTCTATATTTTTATCTCACTCCCCTATTCTCTTTCAAAATAGAGGGATGTTTTATTATATGTTGGGGGAGTGAAAAAATGGGATCATAAATAAAAACTATTTATTGATAAAAATTCAATTCAGTTAAAAAAATTCAATTCATTATCCCCTCACATGTTAATGAAGTACTTGAAACATTAAAGATGAATGTCAAATAATTTGAATTTCCTTTATTATGATTTTAATTTGATTTTATGTACACGGTAAAAGTTTTTGGTTTGTCTGGTGATGTTATTAATATTTTAATAAATATTTATATTCTACATTTACTGATTTTATATGAAATGTTCATAATTTGTGTGAAATATTAATGTTTAAATATTAATTATATTTTTTGAGCACTATTTGAATTCACCTAGATTCATGTCTATTTATTGTTATAAAAATAACCCTTTCCATGCTTATCAAAATTACATGATTTCTATTTCTAAAGGATCCAAACTGAAATTTAATCATTTCATTAGAAGTAACATTTTCCCAAGTCGTCCATTAGTAGGTTCATATAGTCAACAAAAGAAGACCAAAAAGAAACTGTGAACAAACTGGACAAGCCATGATGATTGAGTTACTGGTCTAAAAACCAATGCCCAAATTTTATAAAACTACTCTATATGTTCTTTACTATCGAAAAGAATCCTGGATAAAAATTTTGAGTTCCAACTACAAGAACAAGGGTCCCAACTGATGCTTTGAAGTTCGTCCCCCCTTTCTGACCAGATATTAATATTCAGACATTATTAGTAACATAGATCATGATTTAATTGTCAAATCAAGCTTGGATTGTTCATTTTGAAATACGAGATATATGTAGATTAATTTGTTGAAGAAGGTATTTGTATTTGAAACATATTACTATTTATAAACCCATTCACATTTCATCCATCTAAAAATTATTGTTTGAAATAGACAAATTAACATTGATTAATCAAACAACCATAATTTTGCCTCTATAATTCCAAATGCTTCCAAATTTTGAGATTAGTCGGACTGAATTATTATCTAAAAAAATTAAGTAGGATATATCTAGTCATTAATCTATCTATATGTCCAAAGCATCAAGCCATGTGGAGGGGTAGTTTCGGAATGAAAACAAACCACCACCTTTGGATATAAATAGATCCCCTCCCCTCTATTCAAAAGGGTTGCCATTTCAGAGAAAAGTAGGAATGATTAGAATGACTAAGGCTCTACCAAAGGCTTGGGAGGATCTTAAATATACATTTTTTTACTTGAGAAAACCTTCCTAATTTTTTTCATTCATTTAATTTTTTCTTGTTTATCATTTGTAATTTTTTAAGTGTTGGTTTTTTTCAATTTAGATTTAATAAAAATTTCTCATTCCATATCACTTATTTTAATCCACCTTTCGTGGTTTAATATAAATGTTCTTAAAATATTTGAAATCAATTTAAAACCGAATGACTTATTTTCATCCTCATTCAATTGAATGTCTATTTTTAATTCCCATTATCATTTTTGTGTGTGTTCGAAAACCCACACTTTTCTTATAGCTTCCATATTGTCTTATTAATTTAACATCATAATCATTATAAGAATATTATTATTCATTTCACTGGCTGAGTAAATCTATCATTGGTGATAGATATAATTTTTGGATGTTAAGTGATTGAGATATTTTTCACTATACGTATTCTTTAAATTGACATTGTATATGATGGACATAACATGCCATGAATTAAAAAATTGTTTTGTTTAACGAGTGGTTTCCATGGATTATTAGAACCATAAATACACTAAAATAAAAAATATTTGATTAATATTAGAATATTTAGTTAAGTGTTGGATTAAATACTTAACACTTGGAATTCTAATAAACATCAACGTGGGACATGAGTGTTAATTTAATACAATATAAAGAAACACCCAATGATATCTCTAGGTTAACTACCTAATGATGAACTCACCTCAATCATTTTCAATTTGTTAAATCAATCTTAATCATTCAATCATTTCATAAGATCTAAAAACAACCCCCCCCCCAAGAATACAATCAACTAAAAACTATCGGTTATTAAAAATTATCATTGCCAAGAATTCGACCCCAGTGCTTCTATACAAATAAGAAGAGCACTAGAACCATTATTGTTTGATAAATAGAAATATACAGTGCATTCATGTAGTTTTCTGACTTGATTTTCCTCCACTAAAATTTTATTACATCTAATAAAAATTCTATTATTCATATCCATTATATTTTGGGTGTATGTATGAGTTCTTCTGTACAATTATCATAGCATAGGGTCTGTGACCAATTTCATTATCATTTTAGTATCCCAAAAATTTGAAAAAATGAATGTTTAGAGAATTATTTTATAAAATTTTTTGGATTTTGGATGTTGGGAATCGTAACTCCATAGGTTTCAATCCCATAGATATTATTAACATATCTCTTTTAGAGCATTTAGTTTACAATATGTGTGTTGTTCGGAACATTGGGATCCTGAATCCATAGTTTTGGTACACAGAGTTAGTTTTTTATCTCTATTGTGGTTTAAAAACCCCAAAAAACAAAAACAAATAATAAAAAAATATTAAAATCTGATACTCATCCTATGGTTCAACATTATTCCCACCCAATTCTTCAATTTTTTCCACTTAGATAAGAAAATCTGTCAAAAGAATTTGTTGATGAAAAACACATCATCATGATTAATTGTATTTAGATGAAATATGAGGATGAATCATAATAAATGAATGGGCTTTAGCATGTTATATTCATATGAACCCAGCTTGACTGAAATTATTTTGATAGTTTTCATATTTCCTTGACATGATGAATTTTTCTAAGAATGGTATGCACTAATATTTTTCAAAAAAGAATTAAATTTCATATTTCATTGATACATTTTATCGAGTTCAAAAACTCATTTTGGGGGGGGATATTAGACATTAAAATAAGATAACATTCCTTGTTAATGTTATATCATTATTTTGTTTCAAAATCCATAAGAATCAATTTTAGTTCATTTTATAAATTCACATTAATTTATAATCTTATTTTCATTTCAAGTTTCAAGTTAATATTTGGGCCCAATAAATCATTTTTTTGAGAAAAGCATTATATTAATTTTTTTTATTTTATATATTGGTATATGATTCATCACTTTTATTGGAAAATTATTTTCATTTAGGATTAAGGTTTGAATCCTAATAGAATAAGTTTGTATGTGGAAAGGAATGAATAAATATATATACAAAACCTAATGGGCCTTACTCACATAAAATAAATTTGGATCCCATAATTAATTGATATTGAATCTCAAATTTTATCTCTATAAATTGAAAATTATTTGAGTTATTTAATTCAACTTTTGACTGAGATAATTACAATGTTTTCAAGGAGATCCATATATCCCATGTTTAAATTTAATTTGTTGGAAATATTTTAAGAACTATAAAAGCATCCCACTATTTTGATCATAAATCTGAAAGGATGATCCAATTGGAAGATGATTTTTAGAAATACTATTGTAGAAATTGAAGATTATATTTATATTCTAATACCCCTTAACATTCTTCCATCATCAATTACTTTTTTGGATTCTAATAAGGGGTGTGAATTTGTCCAATTTTACAAGTCAATGATTAAAAGTCATATTTCCCTTTCCTTTTTCACACCCCTTTATTTATTGTAATTACTGGGGATCAAATTTCATCAGGGGGATTTTCCCTAGAAACATTTTATAATTATTTATATTGTCTTACTGAAGGTATTTTGGGATTAATTTTTTATTAATTCAATTTTAATTTATCACATTCATTTCTAATCACTTATTTGATTTCACTGATGTAATTGTTTTATATCACATTAGTTTCATAATAAATTTACTTATTCATCACCTTTTATAATATTATTTATATAATTTTGTTACCTTTCCAGTATGTAGTGAATATATTAGCATCATATTTTGTGAAATCATTCACAAAATAGTGGAGTGATAATTTTTCATTTTTTTCTCCACTAATTTCTCTTAATTAAATGTAATTCTCAAGTCCATTGATAAAATTGAATAAATATAGTGATAACATTTTAGGGTTTAATCCTAGTGTGTTTAATGGGGTGGAATGAATTTTATTTCATCTGATTTAATACTAATTAATTTTAAATACTACCAGTTTAAGATTTATTTTCATCTTCATCTTTGCCAACAATAATTACAACATATTTTGAGTTCTAGAATGATTAAAATACAAGGATTGGTCAAGAAATTGACACTATTAGTGAATTCATTTTTATCCTTTTAATTTTTTCTAGATTAAATTGGTGAATGATTTTTTAGTTATCTTATTTTGGGGACACATATTTAACTAGTGATCTAAACCCATCTATTAAAAAAATACATCAAATCCACCCAAAACGACATCCTAGGATCGAGTCATATTAATTAATTATTTACTTTCTAAAAATTATGTTTTCCATTCTTAAATATGAACCATTATCATAGTTACATTAATATTTTAATATCAAAATTGAAATCAAGAACATATTTTTATTCTTAAAATGAAATTACTTCATCAAATGTGTATTCCTCTAGGTTTGGATTCGATCAATACTTGTACTTCAACATGCACTTATACTAATAGGGTAAATATTAAAGCATCCAATATATAACATTTTAAGCCAAATTCCTGAATTTTTTAGTCATGGCTGATGTAAGGAACAATTATTTCAAACTCACATTAAATATTTATTATAAATAGTCTTGTGAATCAACACTAATGATATTCTTGACATATAATATTAAAAAAAATCAATAAACTAATCCAAAACACCCCACATGTCCCACTATTAACAAAACCCCTCACAAACCCTTCCCCTCAATTCTTTTTCATCCATTGATTATTTTTTTAATTCAACCAAATTTCCTTCCCAAGACCCTTACAATTTTCCAAAACCGAATATTATTACCAAAATCCATGGACTATTGCCTTCAGGAAGTCCTCAATGATATGATATATGAGAGGTATAATCCAACTCCTTTCCCATTTATTTTCATATCTTTTTTTTCCACTCATAACCAATGATATCCAATGTTGAATGGTAACCCCAGTAAGAGATATATAGTATAAATTTATTATGTTAATTAAATATCCATCGTAAATTATCTTCTCTTATTATTTTTTTCCAAAAATAAAAACATCATCCCCGAGGTGTCGATTCAACACTATCATGGAGGAAGAGTTTTCATTTTTCATTACTTCCATAATGGATTACTATAAAACCATTATAATGGCCAAAAAAAATTTAATATTTGTATGAAAACTTATTTAATGTTATTTAACAATTATATAAACATAAAAATAAATAAAATGATAATAATTGTGATAGTCTTAGAGACCGCAAAAAAATAAACTACACATTTTTCTTAAATTAATTATATAATTAATAATACTCATACCATAAAACAAAATTATATATGAGGACCATTTATAATACTGGAAACATATAAATATAATTCCATACAAATTCTGTATTTTTTCATCCAATTGATGATAACACCCATATTTATAAATAAGGGAACTGACCACAAAACCATGAAACGAACCCTTCCATTGAAATTAAATTATGCATTATAACTCATTCGAATAGCCATAAATATACATAATATAATTATAATAAATAAAATATATAATTAATATGATCTAAATAATGTTATTATGAACCTAATTTGATTATATGGAAATTATGTACAAGCAAAGAAAACTTTCAAACAAACAGTATGGGGTTTCTCATCCCACTTTTCATTCTATGAGATATTCCTTATAAAAATCTAATTTATTATTTATAGTCTATGTATACTGCCAATTGACATATCAAATCATGAATCTATTTATTTTCATGTTATTTAGTGTGTCATTTTTAATATTTACTTTTATGTGGAATATTATTTTACTAATTACCATGTGATAACGTACATTGACTCAATTTAGTTTTCCAAGACAAATACATGCTATTTTACACAAAATAATTTTAAAGTGTTGTATATAATAAACCTTTGAGATCATTTTAAATTTTAAACTTTAGTTCTCTTATATTTTTTTTATTTTATATATCTTGGATTCTATTATTTTATGCTTTTTATACTATTTTTACATATAGTGTTTGCATTGAAGGTAATATTAACCAGGGAAATATTGACAAATCTATAACCTCAACTGAATAAAAATACTCAGATATGAAATAAAATTCATGATTTAAATATATATATGATGAATTTATTGGAAATGAAATGACGGGTGGATCCGAACATTATATATCACCTTGATTCTTATATATGTCTCATGAGACAAATCAACTCATGAAAAACCCTTTACATTTATTTCCAATCATAATCGGTCGGGTTTCTACTCATATACATAATCCAACTTTTGAATGGTCATAATTATAGTGTTTCATGTTCCAGATACATAACATCTGATAATTATGTATTTCATTCATTCAAAATTAACCAATAACCTTCCATGATATTTTTACTATTATAAGATTAAAAGATGAATTTCTATTCTCTGATTATTAATATGTTACATGTTTTTCATATATTTATCTTTTCAAATTGATTATGTCGTATTGATTATGGATTATTTATTATATATTATTGTTTCTTCAATATCTATCCCTAATTGAGACTTTTATATCACCCTTTTATATTTTTAACTTCCCTAGGTTATAATGAAAAATTCTTGGAATACGTGACAATGAATCAGTATATTTTTCAATGTTTTGTTCTATGTTTAATTAAGAATGTTATAATGTCTCTATGTATGTATCTAGTTCTTTGATAATATATAAACGATTGATCCTTTCTGATGTGATCTATTGTATCTATTCCATTGTAATAAAATTACAACACAATATTGGATAATTTTTTCTGTGTTGATATATAGTCAAAAAAAATATAATTTGATATTTCGAATCATGACGTTAAAATATGATAAATCAGTCACTTTTATTTTTGGTTATTATTAATAGTAAATTTAGTGAATATTAGTCACCACTACAAGGTTCAATTGGGTAATTAAGTTTAAAAATAATATTTTAGAGACACAATATAAACCAAAAATGACTCTTTAATCTATGGGAATATTTATGTTCAACTATAATAATTAGCGATCTCAACTATTTTGAAAAATTTCCCATTTTTCTTTAATGATTTTTTATTTAATATATGATGTAATGAAAAATTAATAATATCGCATTATTTATTGTAATATTCAACTGTATTTTAATAGTGGGATAAAAATAAGATTTAAATATGTATTAAATGTTATTTATAGCATAATGAGATTATTTTTACGAAATTAATTTATTTTCAATTTTTAGTTTTGAATGAATTACCTTATATTCTTATGAAATCCCATCATAATTTTTCTAAAAGTTGTAGAAAATCATGTAAATGATTTAATATATAGTAAAATGAAGATCTTCTTAGTTATTTATAATATCCAAATAATTTTATAGTTAAATATACCATATTTGTGATGTCTTAAGAGTTTATATTTTAATTTCATTATTATAATTATAACTATAAAATTTAATTATACGAATACATTGAAAAATGGCATTAATTAAACATCATATTAATCAATAATTAATTAAATTATTTAAAATTATAATATATAAATATCCAATTTCATTTTATATAGTTTAAAATTAAAAAATTATCTATTTATGGTTCACTTATACCATTATTTTAACTATTTTGACACAAAATAATTAAAAAAACATTGTCGTCTTTATAATCATCAAAAGGGGTAATGTGGTGGGTGGGTTTAAGACAATGTGATAAGGATTAAAATATCACATAAACATGTAAAACATTTCTTATATGATATTACATAGACTCATCATAATACTATTTTCTAATTAAAATGATTTTGATCCACGTTCCCTTATAAATTATCAAATATTAATTTTATAATTTATTTAATTTCAATAGTGCCCTCCCCTAAAAGCTATAATAAAAACACCTCTCCTAACTTCCTTACCCATTTATATAACCTTAATCTATACACTCCTTGACCAAATTCCATTACAACAGTCCTACCCATTTTCTTGGGGAATTTTATTGGAAATGGGAATATTTTTAGAGCAATAAAAGTGTAATTAAATGAGTTTTTCTGGATAAATGTTGTATATTAAAACTAAATATTTTATTATAATTTCTTATTATATGTTCCTTAAATATATTCCCCACCTATAAAAATAATTTTTAATTATATTCCATATAATGATATAATACCATGTTAATGAAAAAACCTACTTCATTCCCCTCTTCCATAAATTGGGAAATTGAACCATCATTCACGTGTATGTTGGAAGATTTCCTCAGGACCTAATTTAAATGTTTTCCATCATAACTACCCATTACATGATATAATAAACTATTATATATATATATGATATTCATTAAAAATTCGCTATAATAGGGTAACATGTTATCACTTTTCTTAACTTTACATCCATTGAATTATAATTTCATTAATGTGTACATGTGGATTACATCCTATGTGAAGAAATGTGATTCATTTTTCATAAAAAAACACATGGATGATATAAAAATGTATTTAAGTAAATAATATTATGTTTATCATATAATTAAAATTATTTAAATTTAAAATATTTATTACCTTATTTCCCTTATTTTTATTGAATATTAGATACGTTACGCGTAAGTATGTGTGGCCTATTGTCTCGCTGATGGTAACATAATTAATTTTTTCAATACATCATACATTTTTCATTATAAAATCATAATTAATTGATAAAATTTTTAATTATTTAAGAATTTTTTTCTATAGATTATTAAATAATGACACTTTCCACTGTGGTCAATATAATATTCTCTTTATGAATTTATAATCTTAACGTCCACAAAACAATAAATTTTTACATAACCAATTATGTGATTAAATATGTCACTAATATAAATGAATTTTATTTATAATGATAAGGGATTAATACAATATTTTTTTTAATAAAAAATTTAATTTAATTTTTTTTTCAGAATTATTAACATGCACATAAAGCATTTATTGTCTTGTATAATGGTATTTTGTCTCATTTTAACTTCAATAAGGCATTTTATAAGGTAATAAACTAATTGGTTTTAAATTCTATATGTATCTACATTTTCAATTTTATAAATTGAATAATTATAAATTAATTGTGTTTTCTATTATAATACTTATTCATTTAATCTTGAAGATTTGAAATTTATTTTTTGAAGTGATAAGGTGTTTCATAAGTCAATTGCAATTAATTGTTTAATAAATTTTCTTAATTGACACTATTATTCTATTATTATGGGGGGAATTTATCTATAATTTTTTATTCTATATTTAGAGATGATATGAAATGAGAAATATATTTTTATATAATCACTTCTTTGATTAATTTACACATTACAATTAGGATATTTTTAGTGGTCTTCATTGTCTCCATATCATTTTATTTAGAAATATTTCATGTCAAGAACCCCGAATTCCTTGTATGGTTTACATTTTTATTCAATAAGGAAAGTTAAAATATTATTTAATAAATGCGTGTTTTTTTAGATACATATCATAATACTTTATTTACTTATTTTTTATTTTAATGGTAACCTGTAAGATCTCAGTTTTTGGAAATGTATTTTTTGTTTTGTTTTTGGTTGAACCCTTTTCTTTTGGAGTTTTAAATGGTTTATTGGAAGTTTGATAGGCCTTGGGGGTGTTCTAGGGGCTTGGGGCACTGAAGACGTAATTTTTGGGCAAAGAAGTCCAAGACGCACAGCATACGCATGGTCAGCCAAACCGTGCGGCCTCCCCAGACTAAGTCGTGCAACCCTCCCTCCTTTAGACAGAAGCGAGCACACGGTTTGCGCACGGTTTTCAAAACCATGTGGCTAAATTGGGCGACTCCCCATACTCCGGGAAGTGGCGTGCACACAGTTTACTCACGGTTTTCCAAACCATGCGGCTAAACCGTGTGGCCACTTAATGTTGGAAAGTTTACAAAAATGCCACTACGGGCTTTATAATCCCAAATCGGGATTTTTCACCATTTCCTCTCTCATCAACCTAGGAATGAATGGATTCACCCAGGAGCTCCAAGAGATCAATCTCCCTCATTTCTGTGGAGTTTCTGGTGCTGTTAGTTGCAGATTGATGCTCCGGGTAAGCCTAATCTCCTCATTGGTTCTTTTCTTGGTTTAGGGTTTGTGTCTTCTCTCCCTCTTGTTCTGAAAACCTAAAACCCTATCTTTTGGGGGAGTTCTATGTTGAGGCTCTATGGTTTGGTCTAATAAAGGACTAAGGACTCGATTGATGATGTGTTCAACCACGGTTCGAGGGAGGTGGTCTAAAAAGTTATATCCCATGTTTAATTGGGTATTTGTGCATGTTTAATTACGTTATTGTTTTCATTTGGTTATGGTAAGAATAGCCTAATCATGTTTGGTAATAATAACGTTTAAAATGGTAAATGGGAACCCTCAAGACCCTCGTGGGATGTGTTGGGTTAGAATTGACCTAATTTTGGGCCATCCATTGGATGTTCCGACTTTCCAAGGATCAGGGATTGATATTGAACAATTGAAATTGTTGAAATGAAATGTGTAGCCCTTGATAAACATGTTGGCATGATTGGTTGAATTTTGAATAGAAGATATGTGATGCACCTAGACATGACAATAACTGAAGGGTTATTTGGAATGGGTTAAATGGTTGTTTCACGGAATGGTGAATGGGTTAAATGGGTTAATGTGTAAAATGATTAAAGACCATAATGGGATAGACTATCGGTCTAGTGTTGAATGCGTAGTGAGATAGGCATAACACATGGGAATTGATTAAATGTATAAATGATGTTAAAGGGGAGGTGTTAATGGGTTAAGGCATGATGTGGATTCCCATGTGGCTTATTGTGGATTGTGATGCCCAAGGGGAAATGGTTTGAATGGTTGATGTTTACATATATATATATATATGCATGTGAAGATGGCTTAGTAGTGTGGGGTATGACTTGATGATCTATGCCCATGGGTCGAGTGAAGACTGATGCTCTGAAATCCACCCTAAATGCATGGGTTAGGAATAGGGACTGATGATCTATTCTCCTAATGGTTGCATCCACCCGGACTTAGGCTTCGAGGTGAGGATATGGTTTCTTTGATGGAGTTAGTCTTAGTGAGATAGGATAACGATGTGTTTACCCTCTTGCATGTGATTGTTGTCCTTAGACCCATGTAACATAAGGTATGTTATTATCCCTTGGAAATGTGATGAAACAATAAGTGATGGTAAATGGTGATAAATGGGTGGTAATGGAATGGCAATGGATTTGGATCTAAACTGGTTAATGAAACCATAAATAATTACTTGGAATTTATCATTCATTTTCTTTTTGTATGAACAACTGTTCATACTGGACATTTTGTAGACACCGTTGGTGGTGGCCTACTGAGTTGTACTCACAGCCTGCTCGGGTCGTCATTGGGTACCCGAGTATACTTCATGTTTTCTGGTCAGGACAAGGGAAAGGGTCCTTGCTAGTTAGCTAAGTGGACATGGGTAGCACTTGGTGGAGGATACCGACTTGGAGTCGGGACCATTTTGGGGATTTTGGCCATTGTATTTATTTTCGGCCTTTTTTCACTCTTTCTTTGTAGTATTAAATGACATATTTTTTTTTGGAAATGGTTGTTATACATGTTCCTTGTTTATTGGTTATTTATTCCGCTATTTGGATATTCTGTTGTGGATTACTTAATAAAAAGGTTTTATAGTCTCCCCACATGACCCCATAGACCCCCCACTGGTAGTCGGCAGCCTTTGGTGTAGGGGGAGGTGTGCCTTAGGTCGTCTAACCTCCTAGTTCAGAGCACTATTTTTGTGGATTCCAGGTTAGGGACGTTAAAATGCGGTATCAGAGGAGGAATTTCTTGTCCTTCTCTTAGGTCTTGTTATTTGTGATTGATATCCAAGGGTTAGGATGTGTCGGGCCTTGGTAATGACCTCATACATGGGAGTATCTAGCCCAGATATGGGGGGGAACTTAAATCACCCTGGGTGGGAATTGCTCTTCTTGGGATTGTGTTGTTAAAGTTGATGATATTTCACCGTTGGGTGAAGCACATGTGGTTTGATGTGAATGTTTTATGATATTTGGCTCATGGCCTTAACGACATGAGAAATGGCATTCATGCATAATTATAGGCACCTAAAGAGATAGGTGGCATGCATTTTGTTAGGCACATCCACAGGGTGGGTGTGTGAGGCAAGAAAAGTAGGATGCATCATGAATTTAATGAAATCATGAAATGATGAGATGAATGAAATAAAACAAGTGGGTGAATGAAAGAAATAAAATGAGATATTTTGTGTCTGGGTTAATGTTTTGGGTTGCGATAAATTGCAAGGGTTGATTCGGTGTCCAAAAGAAAAAAGGGGAGGGGGTTGCATAGTGACGGTAAAATTGTTAATGGATTATGCCTAATGAAAGGTGTAAATGTGTTAAATTGATGATTTTAACATGTTGTGAAATGGGAAATGTTCCTAAGAGGAAAGGATCGTGTTGTGAAAGAATAATTGGCTTGCAGATGTGTTGATAAAAGACTTGTGATTGAGTATGTTGGTTTCCCATATTGACCATGACCGTAGTAGGTATGGTAGGGGGTGGTGTTCAATGTGTGATGATGGTCGTTGGGGTAAATAATGAAGAATGGTTTGTTTAAGGATTGATCGTGTTGGTTCTTTCCATTTGGGGTTAAATTCTATCAGTCATTCTTTCAAAGTTCTGAGTAAATGGCATGTTCGGAATTTGAATGTTTGAGTGAAAATGTGGGTATCGTTGGTGTTTTCAGTTATCCCCTTGTATGCATGGGTTGGGGCCATGAGAGCGCCCTAGTGGAGATTTTAGGCTTGGATTGTGAGGCATCACCGGTCATGCTATGGCTTAAGTGGTGTGTTTAGGGAGTGGGTATCGTTCAACCTTCACGTTGACCTATGTGAGAGGTTGGACATCACTTCTAGTGTTTTTGGGTGTGTGTCGCACCTATGGATTTTTTGGACATTGAAAGTGGGGCATCAAGTGCAGCGTCGTGCAATATTGTGACATAAGGATAAGTGGGAAGGTTGGTGGTCTAGTTGTGCATGGATCATTCATAAATTAACACTAGTGTTTGTGATAAGGGGTAATATTTGTATTGAATGGTTGTATCACTTGAATGCATGACTCACCTGTTTGAGTGAGGATTAATGGAGGTCTGGAAGTTTTTTTGTACAGGAAAGACAAGGGTGGATAAAGTGTGGTTATATACTCTCTATTGATGGTGACGCCCGATGTAAGGGTGGGACATGTGGCTGAACTTGTGTTTGAATGGGATGGTTGTGGAGCGATGGCTGAACCTTGTTGGTGACTGCACCTGAGAGGTGATGGTTAAGTGTCAATGTGGCATGTTCGACAGGGAAGCCTGAGATTCCTAGAAGTTCATGGTGTCCCATATCTTGAAAACATAAATAAGTAAGTTATTGGTGGTGTTCCTCGATGACTTCATAGAGTATCTCAGCTAGTGACGAGCATGCCCAACATCTTTACATCATCTAGGGTATGTTAAGAAGCTCTGGCTCTCTCCAAGAGACATGAAGGTGTTTCATTGGATGAGGGACATCATGGAGTTTACGCACAAGGAAACAATACGTGTGGAGTTTGTTGATGGGATTTACACCCTTGATGGCTAATGGTGGAGACCTCATGATGGGTCAAATGTTGGCAATTCCTTGTGTTCCATTCATGGAGGACAAGAATGGGCATTAGGTGATGTTTGTTTCCTGTTTTGGGAAAAAGTCTGGATGGCCAGGTATAAGTTTGGGGTTCGGTTTGTGATCAGTTCTAAGATATGGGGGTTGTAATCCCTCATGGTGAGAAAAGGTAATGACACTCCCAAGGAAGGGAGTGATAAATCAGCCTTGAATGTTGAAGAGAGAACCTCGAGATGGTGTAGTGGCACTAGGGTAGCAGTGTGGAACGGGTGAGGTGCGTGTCGGGTTCCTTGGAGAGGAATGTGGTACTTGGATGTGGTTGGATATGACAACAGGTTGTGGAAAGAGAAGTTGAGATCTTTTAACTCCAACAGAGATTGGGGTTAGACCTAGGTCAATCATCCTTGTATGGTTTTTAGATACAGTGATGTTGGGAGAACCCTGGTCATGTGATGTGGTGTCATGCCAAGGGTGAGGTCGATGACAGTTTGGAGGGTGGTAATGCCGTGATAATTAATTCTACTGGAATTCTAGAAGTGGCCTCAGTGGGTGGTCTGGGGAAATCTAGTCGAAGGTGGTCCGACCTGAGATGGTAATCTTGAATGGGTGTGGTGATAGTAACGAATTACGGGATTTTGTTGTAGCGGAAAGATCCTTACGAAGAAAATTTGAACCTACGTGAGGTCATGGTGATCTTAGTCCTTGAATGGATGGTTTAGGAATGTCTTCCCAATGGTTGTGACGGTGCGACGGGATTCCTATGCAGGGTAATGCTTCTGTGGATGCTTGGGACTGGTAAGTTAGAATGTGTTAGGCAATGAGAAGGATGGGTTGATATCCGATGATCCTTCATCGATGGAGGAGGTTCCATGTACCCAGAAATGGTGGGGATAACCATACTAGATAAATGGTCGGCTGATGACGTGACCATAGTTTTAGGTTGGAAGGACTCGAGTGGTCACCGTTTAGGTGAGTTGGCCCTGGTAGAGTGTTTTGGCACTATTTAACTGGTTAAGTAGCCGAGAGATTTGTTTTTTGTCTGGTGTATAGTTTTTGAGTGAGGTCCTTAAGAAATATGGTTGGAAGGGTCGTGTGTTTTCCTCCAGGTGATTCCAGGTTGGGTTACCATTGCTTTTGGGTGAACAAAAATGACACCAAGTGATTTGGGGTCTTGAGTTGTGGAGAGGATCGGGTAGATGAGGTGACGATTTGTTTCCCCATGACGATGAGAAGTTGTGTGTTAATTTTACTTGTGTCGTGAGTTTGGTGTTTCCACCTATGTTTTCCCCATGAAGTTCTCATGGTAATAATAGTTGATGTCGATAAATCCTTGAGGAGTTTTTCAGCTTGTCACATGGTTGCGGTGAGGAATGCTTGTGGGGAATGTTTTTGCCCTTGATTTGTGTTAGGTAAGAATTGTGATGTACAACCAAAACATGGAAAGTGGGAAGTGCATCCCAGTTTGACCGAGATGTACTGTGATCTCTAAAGGCTTTTTGGTGGCCTGGAATGAAGAAGGATGTTGCGGGCTTTATGGCACAGTGTCTTACCTGTTTGCAGGTGAAGGCTGAGCATCAACGCCCAGGTGTTTTTTTTGCATACATTGCCCATTCTGGAATGGAAGTGGGATTATGTAACAATGGATTTTGTCAGGGGTATTCCAAGTATTCCATGGAAGAACGATGCATTCTGGGTGGTCGTGGGTCGTTTAGTGAATGTTTCTCATATCTTACCGGTTCAGGAGACCTATACAGTCGATCTGTTGGGTGAGTTGTATGTTATGGAAGTAGCATGGTTACATGGGGTGCCTCAGACCATAGTTTCGGACTGAGATCGGCATTTCATGTTGCATTTCTGGAAATGGTTGCAGAAGGATCTTGGTATGCAGGTGTTTTGGAGTACAGATTTCCACCTGTAGACGGACGAGAAGTCGGAGTGTACAATCGAAGCATTGGTATACATGTTGAGATCTTGTTTCTTAGACTTTGGTGGTTCTTGGGAGTGACACCAAATGATGGTTGAGTTTTCCTACAATAACAGTTTTCAAGATACAATTCAGATGGCACCATTTGAGGCGCTTTATGGGAGACCATGTAGATCTCCATTGTGTTGGCTAAAGGCCAGTGAATATGAGTTGTTGGGCCCACGTCTCATGTAGGAGACTTCAGATACAGTTTTGTTGACTATGAATCCGATGGATATGGCTCAGTGTAGGCATATGTCGTATGCAGATAGGGGCATCGACCTCTTGTGTTTGGGGTGGGTGATAATGTTTCCCTTCAATTGTCGCCAATGTTGGGTCACTGACAGATTCAGAAGCAGGGTAAGTTGGCGCCAAGATATGTGGAAAATTTTGAGATTTTGGAGAGTATCGGACTAGTGGATTGCCGATTGTCTCTTCCACAACGGTATGGTGGGATTCATGATGTGTTTCCTGTGTCATAGCTTCGACGGTATCGCCCTGACCCATCTCATGTTGTTGATGTTGAGGATTTAGAGCTTGAGGTTGATGCGTCCTTTGAGGAGCCTCCGGTTCGTGTGGTGGATCGTAGTGAAGAGGTCTTTGAGGCAAGGTTGTGCCATTAGTGCGATTACTATGGCAGCATGGGAAAGTTCATGAAGAAACATGGGAGTGTTAATCGGATATGCGGGCTCAATGGCCCGAACTCTTCTCTTCGGTGAAGTAATGAGGCTCGGAAGCTCGGCTCGAGGACAAGACGTTATAAGGTGGTGAGGTTGTAAGATTATGGTTATTTGAAAGGTATTGTTTGTTGTGTTTTGGGTTAATCCCTTTTATTTTGGGGATTTAAAAGGATTCTTGGAAGTGTGAAAGGCCTTGGGGGTGTTCTGAGGGATCGGGGCACGAAAGAAGGATTGTATGGGAAAAGTAGAGCACGGTGCATGGCGTGCGCATGATCAGCCAAACCGTGCGGCTTGCCGAGACTAAGACATGAGACCCTCCCTCCTCTGGACAGAAGCGAGTGCACGGTTTTCGCATGGTTTGATAAACCTTGTGGCTAAATCGTGCGACTCCCCCTCCTCTGGGCAGTGGTGTGTGAACGGTTTGCACACGGTTGTCCAAACCATGCAGCTAAACCGTGCGGCCACATAATGTTGGAAAATTTACAAAATTTCCACTGGATGCTTTATAACACCAACTCAGGATTTTCCTCCATTTACTCCCTCTTTACCATAGGAACGAACCGATTCTCTAAAGAGCTCCAAGAGATCAATCTTCTCATTTCTAAGGCATTTTTGGTGTTGTTGGTTGCAGATTGATGCTCTGGGTAAGGTTAATATCCCACATGGTTCTTTTCTTGGTTTAGGGTTTGTGTCTTCTCTCCCTCTTGTTACAAAACCCTAAAACCATGTCTTTTTGTGTGTGTTCTAGGTTGATGCTCCAAGGGATGGCCGAATCGAGTTCTAAGGACTCGATTGAGGGTGTATTCAACCTCAGATAGAGGTATGTGGTCTAAAAAAGATATATCCCCTGGTTAATTTTTTCTTTGTGCATGTTTAATTACATTCTTGTTTTCCTTTGGTTATGGTTAGAATAAACTAAGCATGATTGGTAATAATGATATTTATAATGGTAAATGGGAACCCTCACGATCCTCGTGAGATGTGTTGGGTTAGACTTGACCAAATTTAGGGCCATCCATTTGATGTGCCGGCTTTCCCGGGTTTGGGGATTGATATTGAACAAGTGAATTTGTTGAAATGAAATGTGTATCCCTTGATAAACATATTTTCATGATGGTTGAATTTGGAATAGAAGATAGGTGATTCACCTAGAATTGGAAATAACCAAAGGGTTAATTGGAATGGGTTAAATGGTTGATTCGCAGAATGAGGAACGGGTTAAATGGGTTAATGTCTAAAATGATTAAAGACCATAATGGAATATATTATGGTTATAGTGTTGAATTCTTAGTGAGATAGTAATAACAAATGGGAATTGATTAAATGGTTATATGTTGTTAAACGTGATGTGTTAATGGTTTAAGGCCTGATGTGGATTCATGTGTGGGTTGTTGTGGATTGTGGTGCCAAAGGGGAATGGTTTTAATGGTTTATGGTTATATATATATATATATATAAGAAGTTGTGCATGGATTAGTAGTGTGGGGTATGACATGAGGATCTACGCCCACAGGTCAAGTAATGACTGATGCTCTGAACTCCACCCTAAATGCATAGGTTAGGAATGAGGACTGATGATCTATTCTCTTAACGGTTGCATCCACCCAGACTGAGGATTCGAGGTGAGGATATGGTTTCTATGAGGGAGTTAGTCGTAGTGACATAGGATAACAATGTGTTAACACTCTTACATGTGATTTTTGTCCTTAGACCCATGTAACATATGTTATGTTATCAACCCATGGAAATGTGATGAAAGGGTAAGTGATGGTAAATGGAGATAAATGGATGGTAATGGATTGGAAATTTCTATGGCTCTATACTGGATAATGGAACCTTAAATAATTACATGGAATTTATCATTCATTTTCCTTTTTCATTCACAACTGTTCATACTAGAAATTTTGTAGACACCGTTGGTGGTGGTCTACTGAGTTGTACTCGCACCATGCTCAGGCCGCCGTTGGGTACCCGAGCAGACATCATGTTTGCAGGTCAGGACAATTCCAAGGGTCCTTGCTAGTTAACTGAGTGGACATGCGTAGCACTTGGTGGAGGATTCAGACTTGGAGTCAAGGCCATTTGTTTGGGTATTTTGGCCATTTTCCTTATTTTCTGGCTTTTGTTCACTCTTATGCTGTAGTATGACATGGAATATTTGTTTTTGGAAATGGTTGTTATACATTTTACTTGTTTATTGGTTATTGTTTCTGCTATTTATTTATTCTGTTGTGGCTTACTCTGATAAAAAGGGGGAATAGTCTCACCACTTGACAACATAAACCCCCGCTGTTAGTCGGTAGCCTTTAGCATATGGGGAGGCGCGCCTAAGGTCATGTAACCACCCGGCTCGGAGCATAGGTTTAGTGGCTTCCAGGACGGGGATGTTACATAACCAAATTATTAGACACTATATGTTAAAATCCTCATTTAATTCAAGTCTCTTTTTGTTCGTGGTTCCATTGCTGAAATCATATGCCCTTATTTTTTTAAATTTCATATCTTTTATTACCATTTGATTACTAATTTGGGTTATATTTTTATTTTCCATTTACACCCTTATTTATTAATGAAACAACAATGTAGTTTTTTGTTAGTGATATTGATCTTGGGTATTCATTAATATCAAGAATAATTCACTTCATTATCTATTATTTCTATATATTTTCAATGAATAATCCATTAGAATAATAAATAGATACGTTTAGTTACCTTACCTGTTATATGAATATATTTTTAAATGATTTTAAAGTAAATATATTTTTATCTTTAGTTTGGTTCACTTTTGACTCTCATTACAAAATTATTGAAAAAGAATACTTATTTTTATCATTAAAGACATAAATGGTTATTCCCCCAATAATGATCCTTATTTTCTTAGATGATTACTTTATATGTATCCGTGTTTAATTTTAAAAAAATACAAATATTTTTAATCTTTTTAAAAAAAATATATTTACAAATTAGAAGGTATATTTTCATTAATAATTGTTTTAATGATCTTTTAATAAAATTTCTATTCAATAATAAAGTCCCTTAATTTTACTGATGATCCACTAGGGATATATCATTATGATATGATAAATATTTATTCCCTAAAACGATTAATATTACCTAAAATTTATATTCCCATAAACCATTTATTTTTCACTATTATATGAGTCTATAAAATAAACATTATTATTTGTCAATTTGAAAAATGAATGCACTCGTTTGTTTCACACATGTTATGGTTCATGTGACTTTTTTATGATAATGGGTGAAGCCAATATAGCACATCATTATTGGTGAATCTAATATTTCATTCCAATAAATTAGGTTAATTTATGGAGTTAGTCAGATATATTTATTTCCTTAAATATTATTGGAAATTATTAATTAGATTATTCCATTTGTAAGAGTTATTGTATTATTCATATGAAAATAATGTTCCAATTTAAAAATATGTATTCATTACTCTTGAATCATTTTCTAATTGATCCTTTCATTATGGATTGTTTAAAAATGGTTCATGCTTTCTTAATTGTTTTAATGTTATCTTATGCTAATTATTTTAAAAATTAATAATTTTTTATGATCTAGGTATTGATTGGTAATAATTTTATGAAGTTATATTCCTGATCATTTATTTTGTTATGTTACCCTTATTCTCTTATTATGAACACTTATAAAATTCAATTGTTAATTATTTTGTTTACCTTTACTAGCCATTTGATCTCACCCTTCATATAAATCCATTGCCTCTTATTGTAAATAATGGTTTTAAAATTTTAATGTATAAGAAGGTCATTATAAGTGATTAAATTTGGTATAGATGATGTGTTTTATTATGAACCTATTATTTATATATAAATTTTAATATATAAGAGTTCATTATCTTTCCCTAAAACAATAAACCAAAAAGTTCTATGGTTATGTAAGTGATCTAATAGTTATATATGATGATATATGTTATGAAATGTTATAATTTGGTCATGTCTATCCAGACTAAATACAGAAAGGTGTAGATTATGTTTTATCAATTGATCTAGGTGGGCTGGTTCTTAGATTTTATAGTTTCCATCAGAGGAGGGTTTAGATAAGATTAGATAATAGTGTTGTTTTATGTTATGTCAACTTAATAGTTGCATATACTATCATGGGAATTAAATATTAAAACGAGACATGTTATTGAATGAATAAATACACCAGTTTATGTTTTAAGTGATAGTATATTAATGATATCATGGGGGATAATTTTTGGTGTAAATGTATATTTAACAGCTGGGATTATCATGAATCAATTTTTCAATTGAATATTGTTATATTTTCAGACCATTCAACTAAATTATTCGACATAACCTGTTATGTTAAAAATATATTTAATGTTTCTGATATTTTGGATGTTTGTGATATTGGTTTATTTTGTTATTGAAATAAATACAATTAAAATTTGGTTTTACTGAATAAATTTTGAATTTAAATTAATTATTCTTAATATGATGTTTTTAAATTATAGATATTATATTACCTTCAACTAAAATTTTCAATTTTGGTTAATATATAAAAATAAGGGGAAGTAATTTTTACTTTTTTACCCATTATATGATCCAATATAAGATGATTTTATTGATTTAGGAATGAGAAATACATATTTAATAGACATTATTTGGATAAAAAGTTAAAATTATTGTGGAAATTCATTAATGGGTGATAGTATAATTCTTTGTGAATTATTATTTCATCCTATTACTATTATATATGGTAATGTAATTCCAATATTATAGAAAAATTATCTTGAAATGAAGACATTATCATATTACCAACATTTCTGATAAATTAATGCTAATTTTTAAACCATATTGATTTATTATTTGGTGGTAATTAACTTTCTCATGATCTTTTACTTCTATTTGATTAATGACCTCTTTCACCCTTATCCATTATTTGGAATATAACTTTTTTATTGAAGTCTATATTTGAAATTCCCGCTAATGTACTCTTTTTTGAAGACTTATTTATGTCACTCTAGTTGAACTTTGGATTTCCCTTTTACCTCTTTTAAAAAAAATCATTAATTAACCATTTTTATGATGAGCATTTTAAATAATGTAATATTCAAATGTTAATCCTATTATTAAAAATATCAAGAAAAAAATTATGGGGGTAACTAATTAACAAGCGAGATAATTCAACAAATTAATATAGTAAAAATGATATTATGTTTAATTGATTATTTGAAACTCAATTCTAATCCTAAATAGAAAACAAAAAATTATTATTTAAAAATAAAAATTATAATCATTTAATTTAATTGGAGGTTCTGAATATATGTAACCAATTTATCATATATGTATATATATATAATGGGAATAATAAATAGTAATGTATTGATAAATTCTTATTAATTAATCTTTCAATTTCTCCAAATTAAATTTTATGCCTCAAAATATTCTTTCCTCACAAAAGGATTTTTATTAATTTTTATGAGAAAATACATTAATAAATTGATGAAACATATAGATATCTAATTTCATAAAAATTATATAAATTATGAAATCAGAATATTGAAATTATCTTACAGTTAATTTTTGTGATTCAAAAAAGAATGGGTTTTTTTGTGAATATCCAAAAATATATATTTTTACTAAAAATTTATTTCATTTCAACGAAAATTTAAATTATTAATTTTATTTGATATTATTGATTTTTTTGTTATTTAAATATTTATAATCAAATTAGTTTCTTGGAATCATACTTTGGGAAGATTTCGGTATTAAAACGTTTTTAGTTATAAGAATTAATATTTTCAATAAAGATTTGTTATTGTGTTCTACCCATAATTTATAAAATTTAATTCATCAATGTATAGGAATTTAATTTATAATAACTTATCCCCTATTTGGACCCATTAAGATCATAATTTGAAAATAATTAAATATTATTTTTTCCATTTTTAATATTAACAATAAAAAATATGAGTCACCTCTATAAGTGTTAATCAGTTAATTAAGGTAAAAAATTATAATAAAAAATAAAAATAAAGAAAAAAACTTACATTATTATTTTGGATAATTGGGGTTCTAATATTATCATTATGTATTCAAATTTAAATAAATTTGGTTTCATTTTTCTTTGAAAATATATTACAAATTACTTTATGAAAATAAAAATACAATTTTTCACACTCTTTCTTTTAAATTTCGATTATATGTTCATATAAGGATAAAAGTAAGTCAGAATTTAATATTGTTGGTCGGAGTGGACACTCAAGAGGGGGGTGAATTGAGTTCCAATTAAAATTTCTGATAAAAACAATTTCTATTAAAAAACCCCCAATTTCAAAAACAGATTAAATTTTAGTGAATTTATACAGATTATAAAGGTTCAATTAGTTTCTCAAAGATTGATTAGTTCTCAGTTAACATAATCTTATGATTAATTTAACTTTTGAAACTAACTTACTGGTTTACAATAAATATAAACACTTGCGAGTTTAACTATCAAAGTAGCCTTGAAAATAAATTATATTTCAAAGTAATAGTAGCGGAATATGAAATTGATATGTATTGTATGGATATAAACTTTAACTAAAAACACAGAGGAGTTAACCAAGAGGTTCAGTCTCAAGTTGATACTTAGTCCTCTCAAAAGTTTATATAAGGATGATCCACACCCCGGATCGGGGTTCAACAGTTTCCAACTGTCCAGGTCCAAGTCCTCTACCACTGTTATCCGTGGGAATCAGAACAACAGCAACCAGCTGTCCAGGTCACACACAACCTCTACCACTAACCACAATGGGAAAAAGAATGAAAAGATAGTGAGTGAGGATTTACAAATCCTCCAGTTAAGGTTCAGGAGACAATGTGTGTGTAAAACACAACAGATAACACACACTGCTCGTAATGTAAAAAGTAAATCACAGAGATAAAGATTTAGATATTAGAAATGGCTCTAGTGATCTTCGTGCAGCTCTTGACTCATTTTGTTGATTAGAATTCGTTTTGAGTCTTCTTCTGGTTTTTTTCTGGAAAACAGAGTACTGTCTGCTTCCTTGACTTCTAGGTTCAGCTTGCTTATCGTCTCAAAGAATGATGATTTTTGTGTGGTTCTTCTTTAACATAGATTTCTTGATGTATGCTCTATGTTCTGGAGGCTGGTAGTAGCAGTCTCGTGAGTGCAAGTTCTCCAGTTGATCTTGGCACGTTTTGAGCTTGATCGCAAGTGTGTTCTATGTGCTTGAACTCTTCAAGTCTATTTTCTCTCTCTGTCTTTTTGATACATACACAATGTCCTCTTTATTCCCTTTTTGTCTTTTTGAGAAGATGTAATGATTATACTTTATGATCGTACTTGGTACGGTTTCCTGAAATGGAAACATAAATCATTTAATAACATTAAATGCATCAAAAGTAACAAATGTAACTGTTAGTATAATAAAAAAATAGTGTCGAGGATATAGGATTTGACTCCTCAGTTCATTATAGGTATCCGTTTGTTTGTAGACATGTACGGTTGACTCGGTGTAGGGATCTTCCATCGGTAGCTCTTCAAACACTTATCGGTGGCTCTTATCGGTAGATCTTATCGGTAGCTCTCTGTGCATCGGTAGCTCTCTATGTGCATCGGTAGCTCTGACTATCAGTAGCTCTGGCTATCGGTAGCTCTGGCTATCAGTAGCTCTGGTTATCGGTAGCTCTGGCTATCGGTAGCTCTGGATAACGGTAGCTCTGTCTATCGGTAGCTCTGGTTATCGGTAGCTCTGGCTAACGGTAGCTCTGGCTATCGGTAGCTCTGGCTATCGGTAGCTCTGGCTTTTGGTAGCTCCGACTATCGGTAGCTCTGGGTCTTATGAAAACCACATCTAATTGACTTAGAATTGTTTCAAAGCTTCTATAAACAAGGATAATCGAGATTAACATAAATCAGAGATTATTTAAACATTATTATTAACTTGATCACTGATTTGAAAGAATTAAAATGTAGATCATCAGTAATTGGGAATAACATAATATATGAACACATAATTGGGATTATCAAAATAGGTGAGGTCAACAATCTCCCCCTTTTTGATGATCACAACTTATGATATGACCAAGAATAGTGAGAATATAGTATAAGAGAATATAACATTTATATTGGAATTTCTCAAAGAAAGCAGTATCAGAGGAAATAGAGGAAATAGTAATAGAATGAGATAGATCAAAAATTATCATAGTTAGTATTAAATACAATAGGATCAGAGATATGTTTTGAGATAATTGGTACCAAAGAATGAAATGTAAGAATAGTATCAAAGGCTCAAATTTCTCCCCTTTGATATTTCTCCTCCTCTTTATAGCATATGTCTCCCCCTTTCTTTCTCTTTCTTTATATGTTTATCCCCATTTTTGATAATCAAAAAGTTGGGAAAAACATAGAAAACTCATAAACAGAGAGAGTGTAAAGAGAAGCATGTGTATTAGACCAGACAAAACATACATAAATAGAATAGAAAAGAAAAGGGAAAAAAATTCCTATCAAACAGCCTGGCCAATTTATCAATCCGGATCTTCAACATGAGATTTTCCTTTTGGATCAGAAGAGGAGGAATGTGGTGAGGATGTGAGTGAGGGCTTTGGAATCCCAAAAATGATCACAGGAGGCTGAGCCACTGATATAGTTCCTGGCCTGTATTGGGAAGTTTGTTGGGTGATCATAGGTGTGAGGCTTCGGATGGCCTGAGCAGGAGTCGTCTGGAATGGAGACTCAGTAGAGGCAGAGGCAGGGAAGGCAGGAGGGACAATAACTGGTCTGACATCAACATGCAAAAAGGGCAACAACAGATTTCTGAAATCCATAATGATTCCTCCTCCTCTTTCCATAGCAGATATAAAATCATCTCTGTTCTCCATAAATTTTTCTAAGGCAGGAGTCAGCTGCCTTAGCTTGCTCACTTGTTCTCGGGAGGCTTGAGTGACAGGGGGTAACTTCATGTTTTCCAAAATCAGCTTGAAATGATGGGTGAGTTGTTGCTTGGTAAAAATCCTTTGGAAATAGTAATCCACCTTTTTCTTGGTTTCCTCCGGAGAGGAAGAGGCCTCTTTCATATGGTTGTGGACGATTGTCACTATTTCCCTGACTGAATCTCTTATAGAGAGCACTACTCGGCTTAGATCTGATGAGTCCACTGAGCCAATGGTTGAAATAGAACCAAGCTCCTCCTTCATCATAGCTCGTAGTTGATTCAAATCAAATGCAGGTTTTGAAGCTAGAGGACCAACCAAGAAAGATATAGTTTCTTTGAAACTTTTGGTCAAGCCACTAATCAGAGTTTGCAGTTGAGAGTCCTGATTTTTAACATGATCCTTTATATAAGATTTGAAATCTTCAAATACTGAGACCATTTGGCTTACAACACATTTCACATAGGCTAAATCCTTATCAGCTTGAGGCTTTGAGCTCATGTAAGAATCGAAAGCAGTAACAGACTTCTTTAAGGCTTCAAGATCTACTTCTATTCTAAAAGATTGGGTCTGGCACTCTTTGACTGCTTCCATTAGCTCACCCATAAAAGTTGACAGATTTAAACCAAGAGAAAGCTCAAGAGATTGTTCTAACAACTTCATTTCTTCACGAAAACAGTGCTTCATCTCAGTAACTAAGGCACTAAAGGATTCTTTCAGCTCATGCTTCAGGGATTCGAGATCAGACTTTGTAACAAAATCAGTAGGAGCAACTGTAGTAGATATTCTTGTAGAAGCTAAACTGACTACTGAATCATTCCTGACTAATTGAATCGAGGAAACTAAAAAAGATTCCATTGTCTTTACTTCTTCTACAAAACTAACATTGAGATTTTCTTTCAGCACATCTAAATCATGTACTCGGACCACATCATCAGTTAATAACTCAGAATTTATGTCATAGATGATCTTTGGTCTATTCAAGAATACTTCATTATCCGAATCAGGATAATCCAAACCACAGACTATAAAACCTGGGTCTTCTACCCAGTCATCAATCTCAACAGCCACTGTTACATTTCCAAGATTGGAATGATGCTCCCCCTCAATGGGTGCATTCTTATGTACAACAACTATATTCTCTGCTGGTATTTCTTCATCAGAATCTTCCACAACAACTTCCATCTCAGCAGCAGTAAGGAGATTTTCTGGAAAAGGTACATCTTCTTCTCTTTCTTTTTCTACTTCAGCAGTAGGCACAACTGAGTTTCCAATCAATGGACTCAGACTCAACCGAGCAGAATCAGACGATTCAGATACATTCTCTTTTTCTTCTTCTTGATGAGGAACTGGCTGGTCTTCCTCATGAATAGATAACACTTCCACTACTTTTCCTTTTCATGAGTATACAAACTCAGTAATAGGACTTGGGGGCAAGTCAGGATCTCCTCCAATATCCATAGGAGTTTCTTCCTCTTCTTCTTCTTCTTCTTCTTCTTCTTCTTCTTCTGACTCATCACTGTACTCGGGTTCCTCTTCATCAGGTCCTAAACCTGTATCTCTTTTATCCTTTGGCCTTGAAGGATAATCCACAGGATTAAATTTATCATACACCTTCTGGTCATCACTGACCCATTCTCCTTTCCACGGGTTCCAATTGATTTTCATGTACTTACAAACTGTAGTATTGATACAGAAGTTATTCTTAACTACAATTGTCTCATCCTGAGACTCAGCTATCCCTTTCACTTTAATCATCACAGAGATCATTTTGGAAATGAATAAAGCATTATTCTTTGATTTCGGCATAATCATGTCTTCCATTTGACTCAACAGCAGTCTGCACAAATTAACTTTCACACCATGCCTTAACAGATGTATAAGATAAATATCTTGATATCTCAGATTAGAAAAATCTCCTCTCCTTGGTATCAAACCATGTTGATCAAATTTGAAAAGCAATATGTTCTCTCCATCCAATTCAGTAGCATCCACTTGCCTTTGACTTCCATTACCTATTAGTTCTTTTAAAGCGGTCTCATAGTCAAAGATGTTGCTGGTAGGTGGAATTGCTCTTGAGACATACCCGGAAACACCTTCATGCGGGACTTTTAAACATTCTTCCCACTCTACTGAAGAAAATGACATTTCTTTTCCATTTAAAAAAGAACTTACCCGATTCTCATTCTCAGAGTTCTCGAAGCTTACGAATTCGTAGAACTGTTTCACTAACTTTGGGTAGAAGGGACCATTGTTATTTGAAAAACAATCTACCCATTTCTGATCTTCCAGAATTGCAAGCACCAACAACTTTCTTAGTAGCAGCTAATCTACGCATATCTCCTTTTCAATCACAATATCTCTATTCTGCAAATGAGGTTTTACTGGTCGCTTTCCCGACCTAGTTCTGACGTTACTTCCACGAGCTTCTTGCTGCACTTTCTGCTTCTTTGTTTTAGGCTCTACACTGTCATCTCTGCTGGAAGGAATCTTTGTTTTTTCCATCGTGGATTTAGGGTTCTCAGTCGATTAGGGAGATAAGATTCAGAGGTGAAAGGTTTTTGGTCCGTTGGAGTGAGAAGCGGTTTAGGCTTAGTTTTATCATGTTGGAATCATAAATAAATGAATAAAGTAAAATAAAAAAATAAAACAATTCATATTCTTGGCGACAGACAGAAGTTTTAAAACATTTCATCGGTGAGAATTGATCATCGGTGAGAATTTCAACATCGGTGAGAATTGATCATCGGTGAGAATTTCAACATCGGTGAGAATTGATCATCGGTGAGAATTTCAACATCCGTGAGAATTGATCATCAGTGAAAATTTCAACATCGGTGAGAATTGATCATCGGTGAGAATTTCAACATCGGTGAGAATTGATCAACGGTGAGAATTTCAACATCGGTGAGAATTGATCATCGGTGAGAATTTCAACATCGGTGAGAATTGATCATCGGTGAGAATTTCAACATCGGTGAGAATTGATCATCGGTGAGAATTTCAACATCGGTGAGAATTGATCATCGGTGAGAATTTCAACATCGGTGAGAATTGATCATCCCCAGCTCGTGCCTAATGTATCATAACCTATCAGAACTTAAAGGTTTAGTGAAAATATCGGCCAATTGATGTTCAGTGCCAATAAATTCAAGAGTAATATCACCTTTTTGATAATGATCTCTCAGAAAATGATGTCTTACATCTATGTGTTTGGTTCTAGAGTGAGATACAGGGTTCTTAGATATGTTTATTTCACTAGTGTTGTCACAGTTAATTGAAACATGTTTAAACTCAAATCCATAGTCCAATAAAGTTTGTCTCATCCACAGAATTTGTGCACAACAACTACCAGCAGCTATATACTCCGCTTCGGCAGTAGACAATGCAACTGAGTTCTGTTTCTTACTACACCATGACACTAGGTATTTCCCAAGTAAATGACATGTTCCAGATGTGCTCTTACTTTCTAACTTACATCCAGCAAAGTCATCATATGAATAGCTAGTTAGGTCAAATGATTGTCCTTTTGGATAAAACAAATCTAAATGTACAGTATGCTTAAGATATTTAAAAATCCTTTTAACAGCCAGTAAGTGTGATTCTTTAGGATTATCTTGAAATCTAGCGCACATACATACACTGAACATAATGTCTGTTCGACTAGCAGTAAGATAAAGTAGGCTCCCAATCATACCTCTATAATTGGTTTGATCCACTGGTTTCCCAGCTTCATTTGTATCCAACTTTAAGGTAGTACTCATAGGTGTATCATTTTCCTTAATACTATCCAATCCAAAACGTTTTAAAAGATCATTTTTATATTTACTTTGATTTTGAATAATTTTATCTCTAGTTTGAAAAATTTGAAAACCAAGAAAATACTTATGCTCTCCCATTAAGCTCATTTCAAATTCATTTTTCATATTTTTTGAAAAATCAGAACATAGATAGTGTTTAGAAGATCCAAATATAATATCATCAACATAGATTTGTACAACTAAAACATATTTATAAATTCTTTTAATAAAAAGAGTTGGATCAGCAATCCCTTTAGTAAAACCTTTTGAAATAAGAAAATTGCTGAGTCTATCATACCAAGCTCTTGGAGCTTGTTTTAAACCATATAACGCTTTAGAAAGTTTTAAAACTTGATTTGGAAAATGAGGGTTTATAAATCCAGGTGGTTGTTCCACAAAAACATATTCAATTATAAAACAATTTAGAAATGCACTTTTGACATCCATTTGATATAACTTGAAATTTAGATGTGATGCATATGCAAGTAAGATCCTAATAGCTTCTAGTCGAGCTACAGGTACAAAAGTTTCTCCATACTCTATACCCTCTTCTTGACTATATCCCTGTGCAACTAGTCTAGCTTTATTTCAAAATATGTTTCCCGATTCATCAACTTTATTTCTAAAAACCCATTTTATTCCTATTGTCAAGGTGTCCTTGGGTCTGTCAACTAATTCCCAGACATTTTTCTTTCAAATTGATTCAACTCTTCTTGCATGGCTATTACCCAGAATTCATCATTGATAGCATCATTGATATTTTTGGGTTCTAGCTGTGACAGAAAAGCTTGATGTTCAACCTGGTTCCTTAGAGAAGCTCTAGTTTGTGTTCCTCTATCAAGATTACCAACAACAGCATCTAAAGGATGATTCTTTAGAATCTTAGTCGATTTGGTAAAGGTTGGACTAGAAACTTCAGGTTCATCTATAGGTTCGGGTTCAACAGAAGCAGATTCTGGAAAAAGTCCAGAACCGGATGTTTTTATAACAGGTTCTTTAGATTTATCATTAAGGTCCAGAATAGAAAAATCTTCTTCAAGATTCTCAAGAGAGGTTTTAGGCTCATGTGGATCAGTTTCATCGAATTTGATGTGAACAGATTCATCCACACATTTGGTTCTCTTATTGAAAACTCTATAAGCTTTACATAAAATAGATTAACCCAGAAAAATTTCTTCATCGCTTTTGGGAGCAAACATATCCATATTATCTTGAGTATTAAGTATAAAGACTTTGCAACCAAAAACTCTGAAGTAATTAACCTTAGGATTTCTATTGTTCCATAACTCATAAGGGGTTTTCTTAAGAATGGGTCTGATCAAGACTCTATTGATAACATAACAATCTGTATTAATAGCTTCAGCCCAAAATTAAATAGTCAATTCATATTCATTGAGCATGGTTCTATCTATTTCATGAAGGGTTCGATTTCTCCATTATACTACACCATTTTGTTGGGGGTGTCCTAGGGGCAGAGAAATTGTGACTATAGCCATTGTGTGAGCAATAAGATTCAAAATCATGATTTTCAAACTCACGACCATGATCAATTCTTAGGGTTTTAATCTTATGTCCACTAAGGTTCTCTACAGACTTGGAATATTTAATAAAGTATGGAAAAGCTTCACTTTTTTGATCTAGAAAGTATACCCAAGTATATCTAGAAAATTCATCTACAAGGACATAGACATAATGCTTCCCATTTAAACTAGAAACTCTTGATGGTCAAATCAAATCCATGTGAACCAACTCAAGTGGTTGAGAAGTTGAGACTTATTTCATTGATTTAAAAGAAACATTGTGTTGTTTTCCATTTTGACAGGGATTACACACTTTGTCATTTGGGAATTCTAATTTAGGTAAGTCTCTAACTAAGTTTTTCCTAGCCAGTTTTCAGAGTGAGTGAATGTTACAGTGTCCTAATCTTCTGTGCCATAGCCAAAAATCTTTATGAAAAGCATTCAAACAAGAAATATTTTGTTTGGCTAAAGAATTTAAATCAACAGCATAAACATTTTCATTCCATAGAACAGAAAATACTAAAGTATTTTTGGAGTTAAAAACATCACACGAGTCATTTTCAAACTTGACATTGAAACCATCATCACATAATTGAGATATACTAAGAAATTTATATTTAATTCCATCAACGAATAAAACATTAGAAATTAATACTGAGTCAGTGTTACCAATCTGGCCTAGGCCGATGATTTTTCCTTTAGAGTTGTCACCAAAGGTGACATGACCTCCATCAACCTTTATTAAGCTCTTGAAGCAAGAATAATCTCCAGTCATGTGTCGTGAGCACCCACTGTCTAAATACCATATCTTCTTGTGACAGCTCTTCAAGAAGGTCTCCTATAAAATAGATTTAAACAGGAAATGACTTTGGTACCCAGATTTTCTTGGGTCCAGATAGGTTAGCAATCCGGGCTTTAGGTACCCAGATTTGTTTTATTGGTTTTATACAATTAAAAGAAGTAACTAATTTTGAAAGATAGACATTATTTGGTCTATAACCATATGAATATCCTGTTGAGGCATATGAATTTCCGAAACTAGAACTTGCAATATTTTTTCCTGACTTTGGAATAAATCAGGTTCTGGGGAACTGTCTCTGTCCTGGTTGGTATCCTAAACTAGTAGCATATCTAGGTGCAACTTGCTTTCCTAGCATTTGAGTTAGAGCATCCTTTCCATTTGTGAATTTTTCTAAATCCTTTCTAAGTTGCTCATTTGACAGTTTTAGTTCTGTATTTTTCTTTAGTAGTTGAGAATTCTTTTCCTTTTCTATATCAAGATCAGATTTATGCTTAATACTTAAAGCATACTGTTTCTTTAAACCTTTGTATTTGTCTTTAATCTCATTACAGGTTTCTTCCAACATATCACAGTACTCAAATAGTTCAGATTTTGACATGTTTTCCGAATCAGAATAATCTCCAGAATAATATGAATTTATAATAGGAGTGTGAGATGTTACCTCAGAAGTATTTGTCATGAAACACATGTTGGCTCGATTTATTTCAGAGTCCGACGATTCGGCTTCACTAGTGCTGTCTTCTGAAGCACTCCAGGTAGCCTTCATGGCTTTCTTGTACTTCTTGTCTTTGTAATCATATTTCTTTTTGAATTTTAACTTTGGACAGTCTGCTTTGATATTTTCTTTTTCGCTTGCATTCATAGCAGACAACTTCATCAGTCCTGTCAGCCTTCTTCCAATCCTTTTCCATTTGCCTTGTTGATCATACTTTCCTTTGTAATTCGTTTTAATAAAGAATTTCTTTTTCCTATAAAACTTCTTGAATCTCCTGGCTATTTGAGCCATCTCGGCATCACTGTCAGATTCTGAATTTTCACTCGTTGAACTCTCAGTCTCCATTTGTAGTTTATCCTTGTCTTTACTCTTAAAGGCAGTAGTTTTAAACGCTACAGATTTTCTTTTGGGTTCCTCATATTCTTATTTATTTAATTTAAGATCTTCTTCATACATCATCAGCTTACCAATTAACTCCTTCACAGGCAGTGCTCCAATGTCACAGGATTCTCTAATTGAAACGGATGTACCTCTCCATCTATCTGGAAAACATCTCAGTATTCTCATAATTTGTTCTTTTGCAGGAAAAATCATTCTGAGTGAGCTCATTGTGTTTACTATCTCATTAAACCTGAGATACATGTCAGAAATAGGTTCATCAGGCTTCATATTGAAATTATCATATTTAATAGTATAAGTGTTTAATCTCATTTCTTTAACATTATTTGTTCCTTTGTGAGAAATAGCCAAGGTATCCCAAATTTCAAAAGCAGTTTTACATGCAGAAATTCTATTAAATTCTTCATCTCCTAGAGCACAGTACAGAGCATTCATAGCTTTACAATTATTATTGTAAGCAGTCTTTGTATGTTCATCCCATGTAGATCTATCAGTAGTGGGAACTTTATATTCAGATTCAATTGCAGTGCAAATATCAAAACTCATGCTTTCTAGATTAATTTTCATTTTAAGTTTCCACTGAGCATAGTTATTTCCATTAAAGAAAGGTGGACAGTTAGTAGCGGCACCCTCAAGTCTATTATCCATTATAAACAAAATTTAAAGAGATAAAAATTTAGAAATAAAAGAAATTTTAAGAACATTAAAATACAACTAAAATCACAGTTGAAAACAGAGTAATTTAGAAGATATTAATAACCCTTTGATACCAAATGTTGGTCGGAGTGGACACTCAAGAGGGGGGTGAATTGAGTTCCAATTAAAATTTCTGATAAAAAAAATTTCTATTAAAAAACCCCCAATTTCAAAAACAGATTAAACTGTAGTGAATTTATACAGATTATAAAGGTTCAATTAGTTTCTCAAAGATTGATTAGTTCTCAGTTAACATAATCCTATGATTAATTTAACTTTTGAAACTAACTTACTGGTTTACAATAAATATAAACACTTGCGAGTTTAACAATCAAAGTAACCTTGAAAATAAATTATATTTCAATGTAATAGCAGCGGAATATGAAATTGATATGTATTGTATGGATATAAACATTAACTAAAAACACAGTGGAGTTAACCAAGAGGTTCAGTCTCAAGTCGAGACTTAGTCCTCTCAAAAGTTTATATAAGGATGATCCACACCCTGGATCGGGGTTCAACAGTTTACAACTGTCCAGGTCCAAGACCTCTACCACTATTATCAGTGGGAAATAAAAAAACAGAAACCAACTATCCAGGTCACACACAACCTCTACCACTATCCACAGTGGGAAAAAGAATGAAAAGATAGTGAGTGAGGATTTACAAATCCTCCAGTTAATGTTCAGGAGATAGTGTGTGTGTAAAACACAACAGATAACACACACTGCTCGTAATGTAAAAAGTAAATCACAGAGATAAAGATTTAGAGATTAGAAATGGATCTAGTGATCTTCGTGCAGCTCTTGACTCCTTTTGTTGATTAGAATTCGTTCTGAGTCTTCTTCTGGTTTTTGTCTGGAAAACAGAGTACCATCTGCTTCCTTGACTTCCAGGTTCATCTTGCTTCTCGGCTCAAAGAATGATGAGTTTTGTGTGGTTCTTCTTTAACATAGATTGCTTTATGTATGCTCTATGTTCTGGATGCTGGTAGTAGCAGTCTCGTGAGTGAAAGTTCTCCAGTTGATCTTGGCACGTTTTGAGCTTGATCGCACGTGTGTTCTATGTGCTTGATCTCTTCATGTCTATTTTCTCTCTCTATCTTTTTGATACATACACGATGTCCTCTTTATGCCCTTTTTGTCTTTTTGAGAAGAAGGAATGATTATACTTTATGATCGTACTTGGTACGGTTTCCGGAAATGGCAACATAAATCATTTAATAACATTAAATGCATCAAAAGTAACAAATGTAATCATTAGTATAATAAAAAAATAGTGTCGATGATATAGTATTTGACTCCTCTGTTCATTATAGGTAGCCGTTTGTTTGTAGACGTGTACAGTTGACTCGGTGTAGGGATCTTCCATCGGTATCTCTTCAAACTCTTATCGGTGGCTCTTATCGGTAGCTCTTATCGGTAGCTCTCTGTGCATCGGTAGCTCTCTGTGTGCATCGGTAGCTCTGACTATCGGTAGCTCTGGCTATCGGTAGCTCTGGAAATCGGTAGCTCTATCTATCGGTAGCTCTGGCTATCGGTAGCTCTGGCTATCGGTAGCTCTGGCTATCGGTAGCTCTGGCTATCGGTAGCTCTGGCTATCAGTAGCTCTGGCTATCAGTAGCTCTGGCTATCGGTAGCTCTGGCTCTTATGCAAACCACATCTAATTGACTTAGAATTGTTTCAATGCATGTATAAACAAGGATAATCGAGATTAACATAAATCAGAGATTATTTAAACATTATTGTTAACTTGATCACTGATTTTAAAGAATTAAAATGTAGATCATCAGTAATTGAGAATAGAATAATATATGAACACATAATTGGGATTATCAAAACAGGTGAGGTCAACAAATATTAAATATCATTTCTTGAATAAATAAATTATTGTTAATGTAATTTTATTTTAAAATTTTTATTGATGAAATAAATACCTTAAATGTGTGAAATTTCAGTATAATGATCGAGTATGTAGTAAAAATATTGTAAATTAAATTCCAACCACTTTGAGTATGATTTTTTGGTAATTTACATTTTTCAGTGAATATAATAGATAAATATAATCTTCTCATAATTATTTGAAGGTCTATATTTGAATTCTATTAAAATATTTATGACATTCAATTAACATTAATCAACTACATCCAAAATTTATATTAATGATACTACATATTAATATTTATTTTACAAATGTTTTAAATTTCAAATAATCCTATATTTTTGGCCAATTGAATATTATACCATTGAGAATATCATTCATGTTCAATTTATGGGTCACATTTCTTTTAATTTTAGTTTTATTTAACCAAAATGAGTAAAACACCTTTTTATCATGATAATTGTCAAATGAGATAAGAGGGGGTTACGACATTGTGATAATGGTGAAAAAAGAACATATAACTCAATAGATTTTTCTTAATTTTATTTTTTATAAAAAAAATTATTCTATATTTTAATTATTTTCGTTTTTATTCACTTGTCTTGGAATTTTAAATTATAGTAATTTTAAATTGTAATTTATTCCATTTTTTCCTCTCCTGTCACTTTTAAAAGGGGACCACCTCTCCTCTATTCTAACACATTTTTAGAACACTAGATCATCCAATAGTTGAACAAATATCTTCATAAAAATACCTCCACATGATCTATAGTTATTTATTTATAATACAAACAATAAATTGATTTTTCTATTAAAAAAGAGGTAGAATGAATAATAGGAATACGATTTAACTGAATATTTTAGTTTTCATTATTCTTCAATGCATTTAAAATATAATTCAACCATTTCAAAATAATGAGACAATTACATTCCTTATAAAGAGTTTTTTATTGAAAATAAAAAAACCTATATCAATCCCTAATTCCCCATAATATTAAATGAAACCATTATTCATGAGTATAAATGACTATAGCCTCATAAATATATGTAAATAATTTTCCAACACAACAACACTCGACTAGATAAAATTATGTAATTATTATTATATATATATATTATATTCATAAAATAATTATCAATATATAAAAAAAATATTATTCATTTTGTTACCCTTCCATACATTTCCAATAGAAACATTATTCATAAATATGTGTCGAATATCTCCTATATGAAGTGATGTGATTTGTTTTCCATCATTGAATCACCAGGATGATATTTATAACATTTTTAAAGATATAATAATATATTCTTGATATAATGATAATTATCTAAATATAAAAAAATATTATCCTTATTTCCATTATGTTCATTGGAATGTGGAAATGTTACTCATGTGTACATAGATCCAGTCAACTCTATGATTATAATGAAATTCATTTTTCATAACGAACATACATAGTTTTTTCTAAAAGTTTAATTATTTTTTTAAAAAATCATGATTATTATCATGGAATTGATTTAACAATGATACCACTGACAATGATCATTATACCTAATTCATTTTGAATTTTTTTTGTAAAAGTGGACAATAGAATAGAGCTACAATTATTTTTAAATAAAAATTACACTTTTGATAAATTAAAATATAATCCCATGGTTGAAATATATAACAATTAACTAATAGAGTATGTATATATAATATGATTACATTAACTAATCACAAAAATTCTTAATCTAACCATTATTATAATATATTTTTTTCATTAAAAAAGTCTTGATATTATTTTATTCACAAGTTATATTAGAAATATAGCTGTTAGAATGTATGTAACAATTTATATTTTTTTCCAAAATGATATTTTGGGAAAATAAAATTATAATAGAGGATGATAATCATTAAAATTTAATGTTTAATTAAGAACAAGAGGATAAGTCTCTATATTAGTCCTTAAAATCCCCACATTTTAGTCATCGACTAGTATCTACAATTATTAATAAATAAATAGATCTATAGACTAGATTGGGTTTTTTTAAAAATACGAAAAAGTGAAATCCATACGTTAAAAATAAAAATCCTATGTTTAATGGATATTAATGATGTTATGAATAAATATAATATATCTTCTCATACTCTCTAATGTAGTGCAATATGATGTTATAATAAATATATAGAATAATATGATCACTGTTCACAGGTAATATAAAATATAATAGAAGAGAACATGAAAGCATTTTATACAAAAGTATATTTATTTAATATTTTATTTAGAATATTATTATCATCTTGATGTTCATCATTAGGATAGGTACTAATATTAAAATACTAGATCATATTATGTCTTCTTATATTGACATTTTGATCAAAAAATTCTGTTTTGTTGTTTTTATTCATATTATTTGTAAAAATTTCTATATCATTCATGTGTGTAGATCTTAATTTTAATGATATTGTTTATTGTATAAAATGAAATCTTCCACTCAAAGGATCCATTAGAAACACATTATTAGGCATCATCATAATCATTATTATATATTAAATCATGAAAAAATATTTATGCCCTTTTTATTTAAATACATAATAGGCTTATAAAATTTTATATTCAAATATTAAACGTAATTTTAAATAATGTATATTTAATTGTTCCAAAAAAAAATTATCCATAGAACGTACAAAATATAATTATAACATGAATAAAATAATTTAAAAATAATTTGGATTAATTTTCGGCTTCACAATTGATCTAATACATTTTAAAAATATTCACAGTCAACTAAATCACATAAAATGACTTCAACTATTCTCTACAAAAAAATAGTCACATAAGGCCACTTCAATTAGTCGTATGGTCGCATCAAATCAAATGGTACCATCAAAATTTTTTCAAACTCCCAATCTTTCTTATAGTCCCTTAAAACCATTGTGTGGTATCTATAAAAATAAATGATATATACAACATATGGACAAACCATCTAGTCAGAACAACATGGAATTATGACTATTTGCCTATTTTTGTTGCTGAGTGATGTGTTGGTGAGAAATATACCATTTTTTATCACATTTTTGTGTTTTTAATCCACTGATTGAATGTTCAATCCACTTTAGATGTAGTTTATTTGATCCTTTATGAAAATCATAACATTTTTGTTCACTAATTAGATATAATGGGTGATCTACTATGTATTTTATAATATCCACATAATTGTTGATAAAATAGATGTGAATTTGATCATTTTTTATTTTATCACTCTCATTATATTCTAAATTTATCTTTTTTAAATTTATATATAATTAGGATGGTAACTATATTCTATAATTTCACCATTCATGGATTTTTATTCCAAACACATAGCGAGTACATTATATTATTTTTCATTGTAGTAATTCCATGAAAATTTTAAATATTATCAATTTCTATGTTGAAATAATTTTGTAACCTAATAAAAATTCCAAAATAGAAACACATAACCATTATTTGGTATTAACAAATAATGTATTTTAGATTAAGTCCACAATATACCATAATGGAGATCACAAATAATGGAATTAATAAGAACCCAAAATGCCTTAACCATGAAAATAATAATACTAATTGGATACATTATTATCACTCAAGATATTATTTGAAATAATCTATAAAGTTTGGTAAATTTAAATATTATTAAAATAAATTGAATAAAATAAAATAAAACGCTGAATCAAATGGATTCCATTAATATTTTGAACAATTTTAATATAACCACATATATGAATTCTTCAACTGAATATTAATTGGAGTCTTATAGTGATGAGTTTTTGGTCAAATAGTATCCAATTCAAATGGTACAATGAGGGTGATGTAAAGGATGATTTACAATTTCCAATCATGTAATGATGAGGTATTTCGTGACGTGTATAGTCATCCAATATTCATAAACTTGGTTGAGACAAAAGGGTCTATTATGATGAAAATTACGAGGAGAGGATGAAACTGGGGAATAGAAACCTATAGATACTGAAATTCATACCGATTCATTGATATATGAATTAAATTCCAATAATTATAATGATTTATATTGAGAATCATAACGATAGATTATATGAACATGTAAGTTTAGAGATTCTAGCACATGATCTTTTCTAATGTACATGTAAGAATTAATAAACCTTTTTAATTTAAATTATATATATGGATCAATTATCAATAATATTAAAAAAATCAACCTTATCTAACAATAAATATTCCTAAATTTGTTTTATTATTAATAATTTTTTTACATTCCCTTTAAAATAAGTTTATAGAGGAGGTACCTTAAATTAAATTTTTTTATGATGTAAATGAGTTTTAAAATTGGCAATAGTATAAATCTATTTGAGATAATACATGATTTTCCCCCTTTATTATATCTTATATTGGTCAAAATTAAAAAAACGTAGCTTTAACCATATCATATACCTTATCTCTATAGACAACCACACCCATTTGAACATGAATTCTGGTATTATTCACAATATCTATCTTTATTTGAACTTCCTAATATTCAATACTAGAGATATGTTTTCATCCCAAGAAATATTTTATGAAGAATAATTTGATGGTTTCTAAATTATTTTAATCCCTAGAATATTTATTATTCCATTTATTGAACTAATATCTAATATAGGGTCATGAACTACTCTTATCTGGCCTCTAAAATCTACAATTTGATCTCAAATTATCCCAACATAATAATCCATGTGATCAATCAAGAGAATAAAATTGGGTTTTATTTGACCTGCTATAGTTTTTGTAAAATATGTAACATCATCATCAACGAAAAAATTAAAAGGAAGTATTAGTAATCAGAAACACCTCAATAAGATCATTAGTAAACATAAAAAAGTTTACAAACATAATCACATAAGAGAAAAAATATAGGAAATATGTGGAGTTGGAATTGAATATAGTAGAAAATGAGTACCCTTAAGAGATAAGGTTTAACTGAAGTCACTAAACTCATATTCAGAATACCGGTCAAGGATCCCCAATTATCTAAAAATATACATAGTTGTATTTTACCTTTTTTGAAGTAATTTTCATATTCAATCATTACCACCACAATAATTCTACGAGAAGAATCATACAATAGATCAATATAAAACAAATTATACAATTTTATTCTAAAAATGGAAGTGGTATCCAAATTTTAAAGTATATATTCAATGAGATTAGTCCAAACATATCCCTCTAGAACTAGTGAATAATGTTATGTTTTAGTAGGCTCTTAAACATTGGAAGCAACTGAAATAGAATTTCGTTTATTATTAAGAGGTTTTCCATAGTTATCATCACCTTTCATATCACAATAATCTATGAGAGAATATAAATAAAATTTAATTATGTGATTAATTAATTAACACCCCCAAAGAGTATGGAAACTAATATAGGGCCCACACCATTCTCAAAAATTATATGTATCTCTGTATAAATATTAACATCTATGTCAAACATAGAATCTAAGAGAACTATAATATTTATGACAATCTTCCCCAAATGATATCTTTATCATCTCATGTGGAAATGTAAATGTGTATGTTAAAAGGATATGAATTCATTAGGAAATGGAAAAATAGAGGGTTTCATTCATGTTTTAAAAGAGAGATGATGTTTTATATTATAATTTGGAAAAATAATATAATTTGAAGGTCAATTTTAAAATAAAAAGTGGGAAAATAAATAAAATATTTATAAAATACATATGGTATCCCCATTTTGAAAATATTTTAATTGTTGGAACTGTTAATTAAATTAGAATTTCAATAAATTTGAGATGATATATACAAAAAATAATAAACAAAATTTAAATTTCAAATAATTTAAAATTCTAAACACATGTCTAATATAAATTTATATATCTTAATTAATTTCTTTTGTAAATATATTAGATGGGTGAAGTTATATTACAACAAATTCATGTTTTAAATATTTTTTTTTGAAAATGATCACTATAATATCCAAAAAAATATTTCAATTATTAATAAATTAACTATTTTTTTATAATGACTATTTTATTATATTTCACACCATTAGTACAAATAAATAATATTTTAAAGAATTTACATGTCACATAATGATTCCAATTCCAACAGATAAGGAATGTACATGGATATAAAACCCATAAAATGACAACCCGTAAGTGGTAAAATAAATAGGATCAATCTCTTTCAAGAAGTTTATACATTCCCTAGATATTTTTGAAAAAAAATATTTATAATATAATAGAATTTATTAATGGAGTAATAAAATTCATAAGAAATGATGTAGTAAATATTAAGGATTAATGGTAAATACAAATGATGAAATTGGATATGTTATGTTGGGAAATTAAATTTTGTCGACATGGTCATTAGTTAATGTAATAGTTGGTCAATATGACTATTGAAAACTATATTGTTGGGTCATTACATAGTCTTTATACATAATAATCATAAATGGTCTGGGAATTTTTGATTAAATGGATAAATACGAAATGATGTTACAAAATAGTATATTATTTCATTTTAAATCCCTTCTTCCTAAACCTGGTAGGGATGATGCATTACTAGAAATCACCCTCAAAAAATCATAATATGTTATTTAACAATTGAGGCTCGAATTAATTTTTGATTGGGAATATTTCAAATTTGTATAGATCACTACTAGTCCAATTTGAGATCATCTAGCTCATAAAACGACAAAAATTACACAAATTAACCTTAAGTATATGTGGATGTAGTAATAGTTTATATTACTAGACCATATCATCCTAAAATGTTTATATCGTTTTTAATGTAAATCATTATTTCATCAATCCCATTTTAATATTATTTTATATGACACACAATAATATAATACAAATTTGACTAATAGATTTTTGGATTCCAATAATGAATAATTGAATTTTTAGAAAAAAAAAATATAACATTAATTATAAACTCAAAAATTATAAATAAAAATTATTATAATTAAATAGTCATAAAAAATATTTTTTAAAATATAATGAAAAATTCAATTTTATAATGTCTACGGAAATTTTTTTATTTGTTGGAAAGTTGATAAAGCTGTATAAAATAATATTTCACAACATTATGAATTCTTATATTTATGAAAAATTAATAATATTTATTGTACTATTTTTATAATAGTAAAAATATATTTGGAATCATCACATTGAAATTAGTTCGGGAAGAGATTTTGAAAATTTTATACAGAAAAATATATTCTTCATTGGGTAGTGAAAATACTGATTATTGTTGTTGATATATTTTATGAAATCATATCTATATAATAATTATTAAATAATTAATTAAATATAAACCAACATAAATTATATTATTTTATTAATATTAATCATTTTAAGGTATTTAAATAACTTTCCATAAAAATAATTGGCTTTCCAAATTCTAAAATAGAAATTATGATCTTGAAAGAAATGTTTTGGGGAAATTTTACTTTTACATGCCTAATGTAATACTATAATAAGGATTTTCCTTGTAATGGATTAAAAAATTATAAAAAAATAATAATATTTATAAAAAATGAGAAAGCACAATGGGTAATCCAATGGCATTTTATTTTCCCTATCCTAGAATTCCAATACCACTATACCAAAATAATTAAAAATTTCCTTCTATTTTACTATAAATACCCACCTATATCACCATTTCAAGCCACTCAAAATACATTATCCATGAATGTTTGTTCATTTTCCCTCTAAGGTTTCTCCCTATGTTTTCACTATGTTATTATGGTTTCATCATCATATTCTTGGAAGAAACTCATCAATCTATAGGAATTATCTGCATCCCCTTAACATTACAGTACATTTTTGTTTTATTTTTACTAGGTATTGAATTATATTCTTCACATAACCTTTTTTCCTATCCCGTTACTCAGAAAATATTTCGTTATTAATGGCATGTGTTTTTTTCGTCTCATTATACCAATTCGTTATTCTATATTGTACACCATCATGCACCCAACTTCATTTAATGAATTCCCCTATTTTACCTGATGTATTCTAATATTTTGAATATCTAAATCCCTTATATACCCATGGGAATTCACAAAGATGTAATAATAACTTAATTTTATGGGTATTTACTTGTTTGTAACCAACATTACATTTAATTTGATTAAAAATGTTATAATGATCAATTATGAAACAACTTATGTATTAAATGATTTTATATAAAAACTATTCATTATTCCCCAAAATTTATTTATTAAATGATTTATTATTATCATTTTTTCCATAAATTAATATATATTAAGGATTCAATTTAATAACTGTCAAATTCATTGGGTAATTAATTAATCTCTATTAAAGACATTTTTTCTTTTACACTTTTGACAATCCTTAGAAATATTATCTTATAAAACCCATGAGACAATTCATGTTGTTATGCTTATAAATTTACCAAATTTTTATTATAAAGAAATATCTTGGTTGGTATTCATATTCATTAAATTATGATTTTCCTCATTTTCATGACCCCCTCCCACCAAGGAATCTGTAATAATGTTAGAGAGATAATGACCCCCATGTTCCTCCTCAAATAAAAATTAGGTTAGTAACATGCACTATGTGTATAAAAATTTCACAATATGTTAGCGGTTATCCTCTATAAATATAACATGCTGGCGATATATGATAAAAGAATCACTGAGAAACTCCAAAAGACAATATAAGATTAATCCAAAATCAATCACACAATGAATTAGTAGATAAAACAAATAAATATAAAAGTCATCAATGTAAATACATATAATACAATCCCAAAAAAGTAACTCAACATAAACACCATTCTAGCTAGTAATTCATTTATCAGTCTGCAAAGTTATCCTGAGATCATATAAATAGTTTATATATATAGGAAGGTCATAATAATTGTACTAATTAAGGACATTAATAATACTGTGTTTGAACTAATTAAAACACTCATCTAATGCACCAATGAATAAATAGCAGAACCAAGAAGCACTAATACATGTTGTTTAATAAACCCTACCTTTCCAATGACCACTCACAAAATGAAACTTCTCATATAATAATATAGCATCGAGATCATAAAAAATCATGGTTCCCCATTACCTCTTTCCCGTGGATTCTTATATCTCACCTTCCATCATCAAACATCATGGTTCTTATCGATTCCACACATATATATCATATAAAATTATATCATACCCAAAAAAACTATTCTGCATTGCACATGACATCTCTCAGATAGGAAACTGGGCCACACATCACATCACATCCCTTAGGTAGAAAATGGGCCACACATCATGATGATAACCAAAACAATAGTGTATCATGAACATGTAAGACCTAAAAAACATTCCATCCACCTACCAAGAATTACCCCCACCATATATTTTTTTGAGAAAGATGAGAATGGAGGCTCTTAAATTGATAAATTTGAAACATTACATGAAGCGAAAATAAAGAATTTTACATTTTTCCCTATTATGAAGGGGGACCATGTCATTAGGAATGATGATGATGTGGATGATCCTCTCTTCTAACACCCCTTTGTTTGCAAGTCCATCTGCAATGTGATTCGCCTCATGGAAGGTATGCGTGATGAAGTAGTTTAAGGACAAGAGTTTATCGAGACAATTAATCCATTTACATGCTAGCTTCCAAACCAACCTTGTCTGACACAATCTAATTGCATGCACCATTGTTGCTGAGTCTCTCTCAAACCAAATTTTGTTCCAATGCCGTTGGAATACGATATCCACCGCGCTGATGAGACACATCCTTTCAGACTCTAAAGCTGTCATGTGCCCACACATGCCATAATTGCATTCCACCACCTCCCATTGAAGATTCATGAAGATTACCCCGTAGTCTGAAGGTTCGGGGTTCCCATTGGAGGCTCCATCCGTGTTGCATTTTAGAAACCCATTTAAGGGGGCAGTCCAATAACTTCCATCATTCCCCTTGGTTTGGGATAGTGGCCTACAAGTTTTAGTCTTCTGAAAACCATGAACTCCCTGATAGAGGCATCACAGTGTTCATGAATCTGGGAGCTTGCATTTTGTATTTCCATGAGGATGTTGTGAATAACAAAACCTATGACAATTGTTAGGGTTATCCAACCCGGGAGGGATTAATATAAATTAACATAATCAATCCTGATATATATAAGAAACAAAATACCAAAATTAGGGGACAACATCAACCATAATATAATAGACTACATCTCCATTTCTTCACACACATAAACCATCCCAATTTCTTCCACCACTATATGAAAAATACTACATAGCTTCCACACTATCCAGAGAACATTTTTTACTTTAATATTACTAATTTCACCTTGTTTTTTCATTAATCAATTTACCAAATACAAAATTACATCCCATTGTATGAAATTACCAAATCATTCATTTATTCATTTTTAATCATCAATCATTAAATTGTTAACCATGAAATTAACAATACCATTCCAAACAACAACTTGGACAACTCACTCATCCACAACAGAAGCACATAAAATCATCCATATTCTTCATATGAAATCAACCAATCCAAATTAGCAAAATAACCACACATATCACCCATCACATAACCAAAACCATTATAAATAAAATCCACTAACAATAAACAATTAAATGACAACCATTATTCCCCAAACATTGTGCCACCACCTTTTATCCACAACTATAGTGTCACAACCCCGACACTACATCCAATGTTCCACAACCACTATACAACACCCAAAACACCACAACCACTGCATCACAACCACTAGACCATAACCTCTACCCTATAATCACTACAACCTAGCCTATTCACCACAATCGATACTCCACAACCATTATTTCACAACCACTACACCATAACAACTAAACTACACCCACAACACCATAACCTCATCACACCCCATAAAAATCCCTCCCACATCACATCCGTCCCAACAAACCACCACTAAATATTCCAATGTAAAAAATTCAAGTTAATCACTGACATAGAAACACAACTTTCCAAACCAACCAATGATTCACAACTGGCAGGGCCACACACATTGAAGAAACATTCCAATGTCACATTGATTCAAGTGATTTATCTCATTACATTGTTGTATTCGAATGGGTATTATAAAAAAGACATGAATCTATGGGAAACCAATTATTATTGAAATATATGTTCCTCGTCATTTTATTTAATAATTGATCAGACTATAATACAGTAATGTTCCTTGCAACATAAAAACAATTGAGCAAACAAGTTTCCCAATAACATAAATTTCAATAATTTTCAACATGCAATCATAAAATTTTCAAAAGAATATTAAAAAGATATAAGTAATGAAATAAATCCCCATTCAAAAAAAATTAGTGATTCAATTTAATTATTGGATTATTAAGAACATTTAAATCTATCCTAATATAATAATAACGATGGAGATACAACAAATAGTACATAAAAGGGTGATAAAAGGTTCACATTCTTGAAAAAAAATTCCAATCTTGTTGGAAACGTCAAGGTGAAGAAAAAAATATCTAGAAATAATCAATATTCAATGTGCTCACATATCAACCTACACCAAAAGAATATCATGAAAACATACCCCCACTCACACCCCAAGCCAAAACAATATCTCTATACTGAATCCTTCAATATAGATTAATGAAGATACACATGAAAGAGATTATAACTAAACATGAATTGAAGTTGGCAAGAAATTATTGATCTATAATATACATATCCCATTGTGGTTTGAGGGAGAGCTAATAGATCTCCTAAAAAAGAGAGGAGAATAGGGTATTATAAAAAAACCTAGGCACTATAAAATGTTAATGTTCCACTAGAAATTGGATTTACATAATGTGTAAAAATTCAATGTCTTGTAAAGGATGAGGTTTAAATTATCCAAAAATCATTTCACCACAACCCTTAAATCCCATATTTTTTACACATCACGTATCACCCCTTATACCATCTTTCAGAATATGACAAAAATACTTTAGACACCCTATAAACAATACATGCTGTGAAATCGTACTGGCTCCTCTTTTTAATATCCATGTCCACTGGTCTCACTATAGACCTCCTTTGAGCACCCTAAAACCTCTTCAAGGTTCCCCTAAAATGCATAGATCACCCACAACTAGAAAAGTAATAGACTATAATTACACATAAAATTACATCATATACATCTCAATCATTTATATCCCTTGACAATCCAAAACAATTCCTTGCATGAAAAGGTTTTTGAAAAAAAACATTTTGAGATAACCATCAATGATCTTGTTACTTTGCGACAGTACCACCAACCAAACATTCCAACCAAAATGGACAAAAAAAACTTGCACAAACTCATCACAACATGACCACATATACTCACTATCTATTACCAAAAAAAATCCTACACACAAATAATTTAACAACAATACAACATCCCTAAAACCCAAACCAATGATCATCTCTACCAAGATACCACAGTTCCTAAAAAATAAAAATTAAATAATTCTATACTCCTTGTCACGATACTACCTACAATGGGAGGCACGAACACACCATCATGTGTTTAATACCATCACATTTCATTCATATTGAATTGTAATGAGGTCCTAGACTTTCCACGTGTTAGGGGTTTTATTACACAACTCACATTGAGGGAAACAACACACCTCATAACATAGAGAGATCCAAACATCACATCATTTGAAAAAGATAATAAAAAAAATTAAAAATCACATTGTGTACTAGGCACATATCTATGTCTTTAACTCACAAGTACTCTCCACCATAACACCATAACTCTACAACACATGAACCAAGGTAATGGTTAACCAACACCAAACCTTATATAAATGATCCTGGATCACAACAAAGTGCACTAACAGCTTCATGCAATCTTTGATATCCAAATATCATCATTAAATAATAGGAGTGTAAACATGTATATATCAAAAAATATAGAGAAAATTGAAAATATCATGGATCATATCTAGCCATAAAATAAATTATAAATTATAATCTACCTCCCAAACACACCCCCACACATGAAATCATCCATAAAACCTAGGATATTGCTTACCCACTTCTGAACCACTACATCCCACGCAGATGGGAGACTCCAAAGAACAAATGGAATCTAACTATCATCTTCGGAACCTCCACCTAAAATCAACATAACCATTATGATGGTCATGATCATCCCTTATCCCCTTCATTATACAATTGGATAATCTCGTTTATCCACTACACCACTTCATGATCAAGAATACAAGACCCTCTAATATCCGTCCAACATAGTGGAGAATGACATAACAACACATTCAAGGCCTCAAATGGAGTCATACTAATTGATGAGTGATTTTAATTGTTGTATAAAAACTTGAAAAACAATAAGTATCATACACAAGATCCACAAATGTGTAAAATTCGTTCCCATAACATATCACATAGTGTTTGTATGGTCCTATCCATATATTCATTTGTCTTGAGGGGGATGGTAGTATTAAGTTGCAATTGGGATCCAAAAACATGTTGAAATCTAATCCAGAATAATGAGATAAATTATTATTCCAATTAGATATTATGAATCAAGGTACCGTGTGACAAATTAAAAAATTATCCGTATACTATTTCAACAAATCATCTATGAATATTGACATGTGGATCACTTGAATGTGAGAAAATTTAATTAGTCTGTCCAATATCTCCCAAAACACATCACCACATCCCTGAGCTCAATTTCACCCTAAAAATACATCCATCGCAATGTCCTAATGTTTCAACTCTGAAAAATAAATTTATAGAATAAACATCCAAGAACATGGTGCTTCAGTTTAACCATATGAAAAATGAGAAATATTTCGCCAAACTCCGCTACAGACTATAAAATCCTCGACCACCAATGATGTCTCCTCAATCCATGATATATTTTTGTTACACTAGAATGTACTGCTAAAGGTTATCTATGAATCTACTGGAGAAATCCATCATGCACACCATCATGAAAAATTTCATTTCCCAGAAAACACATTATTCTGACAATATTATGACCATCTGTCAATAGAATCATCAAGGATAACATGATCAAACCTCACATTTTCCTCGAATTCTCCTCACTGATATGTTGGTCGGAGAGTGATGGAAAGAGGGGGGGGGGGGTGAATTACCTTTTAAAAATTAATTAACAATTTAAAACAATTAATAAATGCAGCGGAAATAAAAAGGGGCAAGACACAATTTGATAACGGAGTTCGGCTTAGACCAAAGCCTACGTCTCCGCTCCCAACTCAACTGTTGAGAGATTTATACTTCAGCTTTGTTTTTAATGGTTGTAGCAAGAAACCCACTAGCCGTTTTAAGGTAGGCTAGATCACCTTCGTACAGCTTTCTTTTTTATTATGGTTGTAGCAAGAAACCCAAAATGAAAGAGAGGAAGAAAAGGATGGTTTGTTTTAATAAAAACCCAATGAAGAACTACACAATTGAAATAAATAAATTATAACAAAATAGAGGAATCCTTGAGCGCCAAGAGTGTGAGAGTAGTTGATGTAGAGGCAGCCCAAGCTTCAAGGATAGAGATGGATCACAAGTAGCCTTAGAGATTTGTCGTTAGAGCTTCAAGAGATCAAAATATCATTCCAATGTATCGTAGTTGTTCCCGACATCCATCCTCGTCTATTTATAGGAGAAATATCCCCAAATACTTCAATATTACCATTGGAGGGCTTCCGGTGCCATTGGGGGTCAAAAGAACAAGCCTGGTCAAAGCCCAACGGCTAGTTTGAGTTTGCTTACCGGCTGACCGGTGCATGGCCACTGGCTGGCCGGTGCTCCAGACAGAAGCCAGAGCTTTCTGTCTGGGTTCCACTGGCTGGACGGTGATGGGACACCGGCAGTCCGGTGGTCCAGACACCGGTTGGTCGGTGGTCCAGACACCGGGTGGCCGGTGGCACCTGGCAGTAGGCAAGGCCTACTGTCTGGTTCCACCGGCCGGCCGGTGGTCAGGCACCGGCGGACCGCTGGAACTTGTCAGAGAGCATTTCTTCTGCCAGAGACCACCGGCTGGCCGGTGGTAATCCACCGGTTGGCCGGCGGACTCAGAGAGTCCTTTTCCAGTCTTCTTGGGCCAACTCTTTGGAAACCTTTTTCCTATCATCAAAAACACTTGAAAACAAGTTAGAACAAGATGAGAGTGATTGTGATCATTAAAATCCAAGAGATAGGGGTACAACAATCTCCCCCTATTTTGATGATCACAATCACAAATGAGAAATCTTTTAAAAAGGATATGCCAAGTAAAAAGAAATAAGAAACTTGGACATGGAAAATTTTAGAGATCATTTTAATACAAAAATTTCATAGATGTATCATGTATTGAAAATGATGTTAATCTTGAAAGGATTGAAATAAAGAGAATGGTTCATTTTGAAATTGTAACCATAGGTCATTTAAAAGAATCAACTGAAATCAAAAACTTAACCATTTAAAAACAGATTTTGATGAAAGTAATAAATTAAAATTGAACTTTTAAAAAGACCACTTAATTAAATGAAATAAGTAACTAAGTATGTAATAGAGAGTTTTTATCCCCCTTTGGGATTATCAAAATAGGAGGAAAAGTATGAAAGAAAATTAGAAAAACAATAATAAGGAAGTAATAAATGACAAAAAGGATTAATAGATAAGACAAATTGAATTTTATAAAAGATGAAACGTTACATAGAAAGTTCAAAATACAAATACAAAGACAAGTCAAAAATAGGAATGGCTCTATTCACTCTTAGAGGGCCGAGAGTGACGACGACGCCTGAAGGTCGGAGGAGCCGGAGGAGCCTGGACCACCTCAAAGCGACGATCAAGAGAATAAATCCGAGAGTGGAGCTGATCAAACTGAGAGATGAATTCAGAAAACTGTAAGTCGAGACGGGTCTCAATCTGATCCTGGAAGCGAAGGAATTGATCAGCCGTAACCGAAAAGCTACCAGTATCAGCGGGAGGGGGCACAGCCTCAGCAGGCTCTGGTGCATCATCACCCGCTCCATCTCCCTCATCAGCAGCAGCAGCAGCCTCACCTTCATTGTCACCACTCCCTTCCTCTTCATCATCACCACTGTCCTCACTATCTGAAAGAGGATAGGCAGCGGCAATAGCAGGAGGCATGGCATGGGAAGGAGGGTGTGAATGTATCTGAGGGGAGTAAGCCTTGAGAAGGCCATCCTTGTCAGTAATCCACTCCTGATGCCAAGGATTCCAACGCATGTTCATCCGTTGCACCATCATAAAATTGATGATGTTATCCTTCTTTGGCTGCTCGAAGGAGGTAGCACGGAGAGGGACATTAAGAAAGGTAAAGATTTTGGTCAACAAGCGCCCGTGAGGTAGAGTTTTGGACCGGCGCGGGTGCTCAGCCACATAAGACATGGCCCGAAACAGGAACTGGACCAAATTGAAATGAACGCCTCTGGTGATATAAGAAAGAAGATAAATATCAATAAATTTCACCGTATCGTGATCACCGATACAGGGTGCAAGGGTGGTCTGAATGAGGCGCTCAATGATGCGATGGTTAGGGGAGAGCTAGGAGAGCTTGACAATGGGATCGGTGGGCTGCCCTGTGAGATGCTCAAGAGCGACAGCAAGATCAAAATCAGGGTCTCGAGGAAACTCCCCCTGAGAAAATGCATGAGGTCCAACATGAGGAACCCCTAGCATCCTGGAAATCTCCAAAGAAGTGAAAGTGATGGGTTGCCCAAGAGCGGTGGTAGAAATGGTATCGACGTCGTCAGAAACCGACCACGTCAGGTGAGCATAAAATTCTTTGACAATAAGGGGATAAATAACATCCCTATCAGGAGGTTCAAAAAAGGAATGCCAGTGTTGATATTCAATGATGGAGAAAAGCTCGAGACGAGCAGAAGAAAGCCAAGAATAATCAATTACTCAACCAGGAAGAATGACTTTGTCATGCCAAATGTCTGGAAGTTGAGGGATTGAAGGAGGAGGAGGTGCCTCTTGAGCGATGCCCTTTCCCTTGCGTGAAGAGCGAGGACCCATGATGGAAAAAGGAAAAAAAATTGAGAGAGATTGAGAGAAAATGGAGTTTTGAGAGGGCAAGGAGGAGAAGGGAGGCTAGGGCAAGGAGGAGGCGCGGGTTAGGAGGGGCCGCACGAGTGAGAAGGAAGAAATGAAGGGGAAGGGTATTATTTTTAATTTTAACCCTTCCTCCGGCCGGCCCAAAAAAGAAAAACCCGACACCACCGGTTAACCGGTGATGTACCACCGGTTGACCGGTGGTATTGAAATTCATAAAAAAAATTAAAATAAAATAAAAATAAAAAAGAGTTTTAATAACTTAAAAATAAATATAAAAAAGCCAAAAAGAGTCAAATATTTAATAGTGCTCATTGACGACTCATTCCTAACTCCCCCTTAATAAAATCAAAACGTTCAACCGTGAGCGGTTTGGTAAAAATATCAGCTAATTGGAAATCAGTAGAAATGAAGTCCAAAGTGATATCCCCTTTTTGAAAATGGTCACGAAGGAAATGATGCCTTAAATCTATATGCTTTGTCCTAGAATGTTGTATTGGATTCTTAGAAATACTAATGGAGCTAGTGTTGTCACACCGTATAGGGACATGATCGTAGGAAAGGCCATAATCCATGAGAGTGTGCTGCATCCAAATAATTTGGGCACAACAATTACCAGCTGCTACGTACTCGGCTTCGGCAGTAGAAAGAGCAACACAGTTTTGCTTTTTGCTACTCCATGAAACAAGAGACATGCCTAGCAGATGACAGGTTCCACTAGTACTCTTACGATCTAATTGACATCCGCCAAAATCAGCATCCGAATATGAAGAAAATTCGAAAGAAGTATTAGAGGGATAAAACAAACCAATGTTTTTGGATCCTTTTAAATACTTAAAAATCCTTTTGACTGATTTAAAATGAGATTCATTGGGATTGGCTTGAAAACGAGCACAAAGACAAACACTGAACATGATGTCAGGATGGGTCGCAGTTATGTAAAGTAGACTCCTGATCATACTCCTATAAAGCTTGTTATCAACCGGTGTCTCGGCTTCATCTAACGTAAGTTTACAAGAAGTACTCATGGGGGTACTAATTTCCTTTACTTGATCCATACCAAAACGACATAAAAGTTCGTTTGTGTATTTTCCTTGGCTTAGAAAAATACCATTTTAATTTTGAAATATTTGAAAACCAAGAAATTTTTTTAATTCCCCCATAAAGCTCATTTCAAATTCTTTTCTCATTAAATCTGAAAAATCAGTACAAAGTGATTCTTTGGTTGAACCAAAGATAACATCATCAACGTAAATTTGGACAATTAAAAGATCTTTGGAGGTGTGTTTTAAAAACAGGGTACAATCAGCTTGACCCATTTTAAAATCATTTTCTAAAAGAAATTTTTTTAACCACTCATACCAAGCCCGAGGGGGTTGTTTTAGGCCATATATAGCCTTGGTTAACTTAAAAACATGATTTGGAAATTTTGGATCTTCAAAACCGGGGGGTTGTTCAACAAATATTTTTTCTGAAATAAAACCATTTAAAAAAACACTTTTAACATCCATTTGAAAAAGTTTGAAATTTAAGTGAGCGGTGAATGCCAACAAGATCCTAATGGATTCCAATCTAGCAACGGGGGCAAAGATTTCACCATAATCAATTAATTCTTCTTGATTATAGCCCTTAGCTACTAGGCGATCCTTGTTCTGGGTTATATTTCCTTGATCATCAAGTTTGTTCCTAAAAACCCATTTAGTGCCAATAATTGGATGATCATTGGGTCTTTCAACAAGAGTCCAAACATCATTTCTAGAGAATTGATTTAGTTCCTGTTGCATTGCAAGAACCCAATTCTCATCATTAATGGCATCATTAATGGTTTGAGGCTCTAGTTGAGAAAGAAAGGCTTGATGTTCAACCTCGTTGAGGATTGATCTTCTAGTTCAAGTACCGGCTTGAAGTTCACCTATAACATTTTCTAAAGGATGGTCTCTAGAAGGTTTCCAAACCTTAGGCAAGGTGGAAGGAGAAGAAGGTGAAGAGGGTTATTGATGGTCATCCTCCTTGGGAGGAGAAGAGGAATCCTTCAAATGAAGCTTATCAAGCTTATCTTCAACATCTTCAATGACCGGGTGAGGTTTTGGAAGAGTTTCATCAAATTTGACATGAGATGTTTCTTCGATGGTTTTTGAACGTTTATTGAAGACACGATAGGCTTTGCTTGAGTTGGAGTACCCAAGAAAAATACCTTCATCGGATTTGGAATCAAATTTCCCTAGGTTATCTTTTGTGTTAAGGATAATGCATTTATAACCAAACACTTTAAAATAACCAACTTTGGGAAATTTTCCTTTCCAAAGTTCATAGGGGGTTTTCTTAAGAAGGGGTCTTACAAGGACTCTATTGATAGTATAACAAGCAGTGTTTACTACCTCGGCCTAGAAATATTGAGGAAGATTGAATTCACTAAGGAGGGTTTGAGCAATTTCTTGGAGAGTTCGGTTTCTCCTTTCAACCACTCCATTTTGTTGTGGAGTCCTAGGGGAAGAGAAGGTGTGATTGTATCCTTGAGAGGAACACAATTCATCGAATTCTTTGTTCTCGAATTCACCACCATGGTCACTACGGAGCGATATAATTTTATATCCTTTTTCGTTTTCTACTTTCCTAGAAAATTTCAAAAAGGTTCTACAAGCATCATTTTTATGAGCTAAAAAGAAAACCCAAGTGAAACGAGAAAAGTCATCTACTAGAACAAAGGTATAGGATTTTCCACCTAGACTTGCTACAGGGGTAGGACCAAAAAGATCAAGATGAAGGAGGTCAAGAGATTTTGAAGTGGAGACTTCCTTCTTAGATTTGAAAGAAGATTTGTGTTGCTTGCCAAGTTGGCATGGCTCACAAATCAAATCTTTCTTAAACTTATGTTTAGGAAGGTCACGGATGAGCTTTTTCTTATTAAGCTTTAGAAGTGAATGAGAGATACAATGCCCCAACCTTCTATGCCAAAGCCAAGACTCATTTTCAAGAGCACTTAAACATTTAACATTTTGGCTAGCTAAAGACTTTAAATCAATAATGTAAACATTTTGAAAACGGAAACCAGAAAATATCAATTTGTTTTGAAAATCAAACACATTGCATAAATCATTTTGAAAATTCACCGAAAACCCACTATCTCAAAGTTGACTAATGCTAATTAGATTATGTTTTAAACCTTTAACAAATAAAACATCTTTAATTAAGGAGGTTCAACCAAAACCAATGGTACCTATTCCGACGATCTTGCTTTTTGAATTGTCACCGAAGGTGACGTATCCTCCATCGAATTCTTCAAGGGAGTTGAACTCGGAGGGATCACAACACATGTGCCTCGAGCATCCGCTGTCGAGATACCACGAGCCTTTCGAAGTCCTACTTCTTTGGTGTTTATCCTACAAAATCAAGAGAGAATAGATTTTAGTACCCATATAAGTTTGGGTCCGGAAAGATTAGCCAAAAGAGACTTTTTGAACCCATACTTGTCTAGAGGCATACATCCTAAGATATTTATCCAAGTAGGTAATGATTTTAGGGCGGCCATATCTAGAATTTTTACAATCGCATTCATAAATCATATTTCCGGTTTTTCTAAAATAATTACAAAATTTATTTTGAGAGCTCCCCCTTACAAAAGTAGTGGGTTCTCTAGAAGAAGTGGCTTGCTTGTTAAAGCCAAGTCCATGTGTGGTTCTAGCCAAACGTTGAGAAACTAGCAGTTTGGTCAAATTTTGTTCACCTTGGGTGAACTTGGCAAGAGATTCCCTTAAATCTTTAATAGTTGTATTCAAAGAATCAACATTTGGAATATCTTGGACTTTAAGGGCAAGTTCCTCATTCTTTTTGAGAAGTTGATCTTTTTCAGAAATTAGAATTTTGTGTTTCTTTTTTAAGGCCAAAAATTTAGAGGTAAGTTCGTGAAAACCTTCCTCTAATTGATCTCTCGCATTTTGGAGATCTTCATAAGACATATCATTATTAAAAGAAGAATATGAGGAAGAGGAGTCGGAAGAAGATACCTCATCAAGTGCCATTAGGCATTTTCCACCTTCATCGCTTGAGTCGCTTGAAGACATGGAGTCATCGCTTGCACTCCATGTTGACGCATTGAAAGCATTAATGTTTTCTTTATCCTTTAACCTTTTCTTGAAATGAGAGCACTCCGGTTTGATGTGGCCTTTCTTTCCACATTCAAAACATGTAACTTCTTTTTCTGTTTTTGGCTCTTCCTTTCGTGCCCTTTGAAAATTCTTCTTTTTCGTCATGAACTTGCTCATTTTTCTTGCAAGTTGTGCAATCTCGGATTCACTATCATCAGAGGAGCTTTCTTGCTTTGCTTTGAATGCTATGTTCTTTTTCTCCTTGAAGATGTTACCTTCTTTATCAGCTGGCCTCTTCATGGTAATCTCATAGGTCATAAGTTATCCAATGAGTTCTTCAACCGGCATTTTCTTGACATCTTTCGCTTCTTGGATTGCCGTCACCTTTGGATCCCATGAGCTTGGTAGGACCCAAAGAATCTTCTTGACCATCGTCTCTGCAGAAACATCATCTCCAAGATACTTTCTCCCATTACACACATCAGTAAAGTGAGTAAACATTTCCGTAATATATTCGTGTGGTTGCATGGTGAAGCTTTCAAAGTCTTGACGATACATATCTAATCTAGTGTCTTTGACTTTGTTAGTTCCATCATGGGTCACTTCCAAAAGTTTCCAAATTTCATGAGAAGTGGTAAAAGTAGAAATACGATTAAATTCATTATGGTCTAACCCAGAATGAAGAGCATTCATGGCTTTTCCATCAAGCTCAAAATTAGCAATGTCTTCGGGGGTCCATTTAGACTCATCTTTGCTAGAGAGAGTGTAGCCTTGCATAAAATTTCTATATATAGGATAGCCAATACTTCTATAAAATGTAATCATGCGAGTTTTCCAATAAGTGTAGTCGGTTCCATCAAAGAATGGAGCCCGAGTCATGGAATACCCTTGGGGTGCTTGTGAGGAAGAATCCATCACTATGGATTTTAGGTTTGTAACCGGTTAAGGTATTACACAAACGTCCCTCTGATACCAAATGTTGGTCGGAGAGTGATGGAAAGAGGGGGGGGGGGGTGAATTGCCTTTTAAAAATTAATTAACAATTTAAAACAATTAATAAATGCAGCGAAAATAAAAAGGGTCAAGACACAATTTGATAACGGAGTTCGGCTTAGACCAAAGCCTACGTCTCCGCTCCCAACTCAACCGTTGAGAGATTTATACTTCAGATTGCTTTTTAATGGTTGTAGCAAGAAACCCACTAGCCATTTTAAGGTAGGCTAGATCACCTTCGTACAGCTTGCTTTTTTATTATGGTTGTAGCAAGAAACCCAAAATGAAAGAGAGGAAGAAAAGGATGGTTTGTTTTAATACAAACCCAATGAAGAACTAAACAATTGAAATAAATAAATTATAAGAAACTAAAGGAAGCCTTGAGCGCCAAGAGTGTGAGAGTAGTTGATGTAGAGGCAGCCCAAGATTCAAGGATGGAGATGGATCACAAGTAGCCTTAGAGATTAGTCGTTAGAGCTTCAAGAGATAAAAATAGCATTCCAATGTATCGTAGTTGTTCCCGGCATCCATCCTCGTCTATTTATAGGATAAATATCCCCAAATACTTCAATATAGCCGTTGGAGGGCTTCCGGAGCCATTGGGGGTCAAAAGAACAAGCCTGGTCAAAGCCCAACGGCTAGTTTGACTTTGCTTACCGGCTGACCGGTGCTTCGCCACCGGCTGGCCGGTGCTCCAGACAGAAGCCAGAGCTTTCTGTCTGGGTTCCACTGGCTGGCCGGTGCTGGGACACCGGCAGTCCGGTGGTCCAGACACCGGTTGGCCGGTGGTCCAGACACCAGGTGGCCGGTGGCACCTGGCAGTAGGCAAGGCCTACTGTCTGGTTCCACCGGCTGGCCAGTGGTCAGGCACCGGCTGACCGGTGGAACCTGGCATAGAGCATTGCTTCTGCCAGAGACCACCGGCTGGTCGGTGGTAATCCACCGGTTGGCCGGTGGACTCAGAGAGTCCTTTTCCAGTCTTCTTGGGCCAACTCTTTGGCAACCTTTTTCCTATCATCAAAAACACTTGAAAACAAGTTAGAACGCGATGAGAGTGATTGTGATCATTAAAATCCAAGAGAGAGGGGTACAACATGATACACCTCCAAGAGATTCATCAAATATGCCTCTGTAGTAATATAGTAATGAAAACCTCATATATTTATCATTTTAACATCTAGATGAATCCCTATATTCTCCTTCACTCCATTAGAAACCTAAATAGACTCTAGAGCCACGTCCTCTGAGGAATTATGACTCAACACATTAGAAACTAATGTAACTATCCTTGAGGATTGTGAGATCTCAAAAATAAGATAACAATGAAACGAAATCCTCCTCCACTAACATATATTTATATTACAATGGTGGGAAATATATAATAGGATCTTATGATCATTGAAACCCACAAAATTATTTCAAATTAGGTAATGTCACTATAACATTATTATGAACATAACTATGCTAACTCTGGATCATGGGTGGAATTTTTACAATCAATGAGATATTACATAATGAACCGATATGATATCAACAATCTATGATTTATAAACATGTATCACTTTTCTATACGAGAAACATCATAGAAAACCTAAATCATAACACCCTCCTCGGGCAACTAAAGCATTGGATCACTATCGGACTTCACCTTTAGGTAATGATAAAAAACTATTTTATTGAATATTTAATTGATAATAAATGATATAATTTCCTCACATTGTGTTAAATATGTTTAATTAGAAAGTATTTGGGATTAGATCATTCATTTGAATATTTGATTAAAATTTCAGTTTTACCCTTTATAGTTTACTGTAGTATTTCAAAGATACATATTTTTATATTTTTTATTTGAATTTGAAATTTTGTAACAGTGTTCCAAACTTAATTATCTACAACTTTTATTTGGGACATATAGCTAAAGAGTGCATATGTTTGTTGAAAATGGTACATGAAGTCAATGTTGGGATGGACTCGCTAGAATGGAGAAGATTTTGTATTTCATCCATAACGCCTTAACCTAAGCCTAGAGTGAGCCCAAATTTGTATAGGATATATAGGACCCATATCCTCAGATTATATCCTTCTTGAAGGCCGGCCAATTCACGCGTTTTGGTGGTCAAATGGGCGGTGAAAATTGGTAAAAAAATATTTGGCCGAGATTCCCCATTCACACTTGAAACCACTTTGATCCTAGCCTCCCCACCACATTATAAATTGGTGTTTTTCTCATTCAGTGGGGTTGGGACGTGAATTGGGATTTTGAGGGCAGAGTAGAAGTGGAACCACTCCAATTCTCCAACCATTTCAATAAGGGTAGCTCTTGAAGCAAGGATCCCTTCGACGAAGCCTTCTTCTTCTCCTTCATGTTGTAATGATTTTGTTTATGTAATAAACTTTGTTGTTCTTCTTTTTTTTCTTATCTTTTATATTGTTTTGTTTAAATTTTATCTCTTAATCTTCCTCTTTGGGATGGAATACTTGAGTAGAAGAGTTATTGGGTTATACCCATTATAATCATTTGCACATGCAAAACACTTCTACGATGATTACGCCACCCATGGAAGAGTAGTTCTTTTTAGTAATCGATCGACATATATACTTTTTCATTAATTTATTTTGAATCAATGAGCTACTGTAATTTAAATATTATGATCTATTAATTGATTTTTTAATTTAAATGAATCTAAGCTAGCAATTGAATAGTTAACACAAAACACACGAGGTAGGGAACTGTCTGAACTGTGAGAGCGCAACCTTAACCGGTAATTCAAAACAACACGGGATCAATTTTTAGAGTTAAAATATAATCCCTAAACTCAATTAATACTCATTTACAGAGTGGTTATGTTCCTTAATTTACCACTGACCATAAACTAATCTTATAACATCAATCAAAGTAGGATGTTGTGATTGCATGTTCCGAAGATAGACTAAGGTTAAATTCACATCATCTTCGTGGTAAATTTAATTGTCGTAGGGTTCGGGATTTAAAAAATTAAGGGATCATAAATAAGTGAATATTAAATGAAAATGTTATGATTAATAAATGATTTAAGAGCTAGTGTTAGATCGATGACATATTTTAAATATTGTCTAAAAAACATCTTTTTGTTGTGTCATTTTAATCGAACGTCATTTCAAAACTAAAAACAAAAAAATATACAATATTCTTCAAGAAAAGTTGTTCTAGATTCAAAAACTATAACCAAACCCCATACATTCCAGTAGTGTTTTTATTATATTCTATTTTATTTGTTTTAGAATACATTTAAAAAGTTGTTAAATTCACTTCCTCCTTTGAGAGACGACCTTGGTCAGCCACTCTACTGCACCTAAGAACCCCAAAATCACATTAATCATTTGAGGGCGCCCACAACAATGACCTATCAAATTGGCGACGTTTCCGGTGAGGCAAGTAATTTTTTCAACCAATTAGAGGTATTTATTTTATATTATATTTTAATTCTCTTCCTCTCTTCTTTCATCCGTCATTACCCAATCTGATTTTTTTCCTTCTTCTTTTATTTCCATCTACTTCTTTTTGGACGATCAACTCAAACTTATAATTTTTATTTTACTATGGTCCACATTCCTTCTTTTTATCTTTCATTGATTGATGACATGAACTAATCCCGAAGATCTATTAGATCTTGACCCTGAGATTTAACGCTGCCTTAGGGCACGAATCAGACACTCTCAGTCTATGGGAAGTTTCAATATTCAACCAGTTGGTGAATTCCTCTCTTATGGAAACATTGGAATTGGAAGCTATTAAAAATAAAACATAAAAGAGGAACCAATGTCTATAAATAATGAAAATGTTTTTAATAGAACCATTCGAGAATTGGTTGCACCGGATATTAACTATCAACCAAATTGTATTGCATAGCCAAATCTCGAATCGGACTTTGAACTAAAATATGGGTTAATTCACTTACTTCCAAATCCTCATGGCCTCTCTGGTGAGGATCCTAATAAATATTTGAAAGAATTAAATGTGGTTTTCTCAACCTTGAAACAAAGAAATGTTTCTGAAGACCAAATCAATTTAAGAGCATTCCTATTCTCACTTGATGGAGCTGCGAAAGATTGGATGTATTATTTACAACCCAAAGATGTAACTTGTTGGAACGATTTGAAACATCTTTTCATGAAGAGATTTTTTCCAGCATCAAGGACCACTTCCATTCGTAAGGAGATCTCGGGGATCAAGAAAGCACAAGGGGAGTCAATGTATGAGTATTGGAGGAAATTCAAGAAGTTATGTGCAAGCTGTTCGCATCACCAAATCAGTGAGCAACTCCTCATCCAATACTTCTATGAAGGACTCACACCTTTGGAGAGAAGCATGGTAGATGCTGAAGCTGGAGGAGCATTGGTGGAAAAGACACCAGTAGCTGAATGAGCATTGATCGACAAAATGGCCCAAAACTCCGAACAATTTGGTGATAGAGGTACACCACATGTCATCGGAGTGCATTAGGTAAGTCCTTCTTCTCTTGAAAGTCATTTGATTGATACTATGTTGGAAGAATTAACCACTATGGTGAGGAAAATTGATTTGGAACAAAAGACATCTCTACCCACTCCTTCATGGCCTTGTGGTATTTGCACTGAGACAAGCCACCCAACCGACTGTTGCCCACAACTCCATGAAACAGAAGATTGTGCAGCAGTGTTCCCTGAGAGACCATTTCAGCAGCAACAAAAAAAACCATATCTCCAAAAGAAGTTTGATCGAGCATACAACCAAGGGTGGAAAGATCAGTCGGACATGAGGTATGGCTCTGGAAAACAACAAAGGCCCCCTTTTCAACCAAACTTCCAGCAGCCTCCACCTTACCAACAGGGTTTCCAACAACCCCAAAGGAGATTCGAAGCTCAAACATCAACGAGTCAGCAACAAGGGAATCTCCAACACAAGGTAGACTCTAACACCGATGATCTTTTGAAAAAAATTGTTCTTATTCAATAGAATGAGCTAAAGAGTCATGGTTCGGAGCCGAGGGAGTTGAAGACTCAAATGAGCCAGATTGCCACCGCCCTCCATGAACTTGTAAGTAAGAATTCCGGAAGTCTACCTTCCCAACCCACTCCAAATCCAAAGGGGAATGTTAGTGCCATCACATTAAGAAGTGGGAATCAAATAATTGATACATCTGTACCTACCATTTCATCGATATTCACCTCTACTCCAGAGAATCTGCATTCCAAACCAACTGATGAGCAATCCAAGGAGAAATATAAAGGTAAGAAAAATATTGATGATGTTCCTCCTAAAACCCTTCCTTTTCCAAACAGGGTTGTTCAAACCAAGAATATGGCTGAAGAAGTAATTTAAAAGGAGGTTTTGGACACATTAAAGAATGTGGAGATCAACATTCCTCTACTTCAAGCCATTAATAAATTCCCATGTTATGCCAAATTCTTAAAAGAAGTCTGCACCAATCGAAGAGGGCTCAATGGAAATTAGAGGATAAACCTTGAAAGGAATGTCTCAGCACTCATTTCACCAACTCTAGCAATCCCCACAAAGTGCAAGGATCAAGAGACATTCACCATCCCATGCACCATAGGGGAGTTGCACTTTTCTGATGCACTTTGTGATTTAGGTGCTTCTATAAATGTGATGCCTCACTCTGTATTCTCTTCATTGTAGGTTGGTGAGTTCAAGCCAACAAGAGTAGTGGTGCAATTGGCGAATAGAGCTACGACATATCCAGTGGGAGTCCTTGAGGATGTACTTGTCCGGGTAAGAGACATAATCTTTCCAGCAGACTTCTATGTGCTTAACATGGAGGATGATCATGTAAGTTCTCATGCCCCCATTATCTTAGGTAGGCCCTTCCTCAAAACTGCAAAAACTATCATAAATGTCAATGAGGGTACACTTTCCATGTAATTTGGAGACGAAGTTGTGATATTTAATGTTATGGATTACATGAAGTACCCCTCAGAGGACCATTCTGCTTTTTTTATCTCCCATTTTGAGCCACCAAATAAAAACTCCATATAATTTGATTGTCCTATGCTTAGGGAGATTATGAGTATTGGTTCGAGTTTGATGTTTAAGAGCACTTCCACACATGTTGCTGAAACAAAACCCTCTCTTGGATTTGATTTTGATGTGGATTCATATTCTAATTTTGATCATGTTCACTCTGATTATGAAATGGTTGTTGAGTATGCTGATGGATTTGATGCTTTATTTTCTGATTTTGATGATGTCTATTCTGATATTGATGCTCTTTGTGCACATATTTATGTTCCTTCAATGTCTCCATCCATACTACACCCTCCTTCATTATAACTCAAGCCAGTGCCACCAAATCTGAAATACTCATACTTTTTGAGTGGTGAGAGATCACCTGTTATCATTGCTAACAATCTCACTTTAGAACATGAAGAAAAGCTTTTGAATATTTTAAAGGAGAACATCAGGGCGAATGGGTGGACCTTGGATGACATATCAGGTATTAGCCCCTCGATTTGCATGGATAGGATTCTATTGGAGGATGGGGCTAAACCGGTGAGGCAACCACAAAGGAGACTCAATCCCACCCTCCTGGAAGTTGTTAAAAAAGAAGTTGAGAATTTTGTTGAGGAAGGTATAATCTTTCCCATTTCATATTCTCAGTGGGTAAGTCCTATTCAGGTTTTTCCTAAGAAGAGTGGTGTTAATATTGTTAAAAACGAGAAATATGAGTTAGTTACAATGAGGGTGCAAAACAGTTGGCGTGTGTGTATTGATTATAGGAAACTAAATCATTCCACTTGCAAGGACCATTTCCCCCTCCCATTTATTGATCAAATGCTTGAGAGACTAGCTGGGAAAACACAATATTGTTTCTTGGATTTATTTTTTGGATATTTTTAGGTTCCTATAGCTCCAGAGGATCAAGAGAAGACTACATTCACCTGTCCCTTTGGCACATTTTCCTACCGGAGGTTTCCATTTGGACTTTGCAATGCCCTCGGTACCTTCCAGAGATGCATGGTGAGTATTTGTTTCTGATTTTATTGAGACCTGCATGGAGGTATTTATGGATGATTTTACAGTGTATAGATCCTCATTTGAGGAATGTCTAAATAGTTTGGGAAAGGTATTAAATTGTTGTATTGAGAAGAATATGGTCCTGAACATTGAAAAGTGTCATTTCATGGTAGATCATGGCATTGTCTTAGGGCATGTAGTGTTAAAACATGGGATAGAGGTTGATAGATCTATGATATGCATTATTTCATCCTTACCATATCCTTCATGGGTGCGTGATGTTAGATATTTCCTAAGGCATGCAGGATTTTATCAGCGCTTCATCAAAAATTTTAGTAATATTGCTCTTCCTGTGTAACGATTACTCCAAAAGGATTCTGATTTTGTGTTTGATGATTCTTGCAGAACTTCTTTTGATTAGCTAAATAAGTGTCTGACCACTCCACCGATCATACAGCCCCCATGGTGGGAGATTCCTTTTGAGCTTATGTGTGACACCTCCAACTTCGTGGTTGGAGCTGTCTTACCTAAGAGGGTGGAAGGACATTCACAAGTGATTGCCTATGCATCGAGGACATTGGATTCAGCCCAATAAAACTACACTACCATGGAAAAGTAGTTTTTTGCAGTCATATTTTCTTTAGATAAATATTTTTCATATTTATTGGGCTCTAAAGTAGTTGTTTTTTCTGACCATGCATCTTTGAGATACCTCCTAAAGAAGCCATATGCAAAGCCACGACTTATCCATTGGATGCTCCTTCTTTAAGAATTTTATATTGAGAAAAAGGACAAAAAGGGGTCAGAAAACATGGTGGCGGACCACATGAGTATGATTACTCACACACTAGAGGATGACACCTTGGATCAGGTACCACGTTGGGACACTTTCCTCGAAGAGCATCTCTATACCATCTCAGGTATGCATCCTTGGTATGCTGATTTAATTAACTACCTTGTTGATTCTGAAATCCCTTTAAATTTAAGGAAACATCAAGTCCAAAAATTAAAGAGTGAGTCAAGATTTTATGTTTGGGATGATCCATACTTATGGCGCATGTGTAGTGACCAAGTTATTAAGAGCTGTGTTCATGATCATGAGTTTGAGTCGGTTTTGAAATTATATCATACACTTGCATGTGGTGGACACTTTGGACCCCAACAGACAGCTAGGAAAGTTTTAGACTCTAGATTATATTGGCCTAGTTTATTCCGTGATGCACATGTGTTTTGTAAGTTATGATCTCGTTTCCAACACACTGGGAATATTTCTAGGAGACATGAGATGCCCCAACAACCCATACTATTCTGTGAGATTTTTGATGTGTGGGGCATTGATTTTATGGGTCCTTTTCAAAGGTCATATGGTTTCATGTATATTTTGGTTGTTGTTGATTCTGTGAGAAAATGGGTGGAGGCTAAGGCCACTAGGACTGATTATTCTCATGTTGTTGTGGAATTTGTCAAAGCACAGATTATTTGCAGGTTTGGAGTACCAAAGGCCATCATCAGTGACCAAGGGACACACTTTTGCAATAGTAATTTTTCTTCCCTCCTTTGAATGTATGGGGTTACACACAAAACATCAACACCATACCACCCCCAAACAAATGGGCAGGCTAAGGTTTCGAATCGTGAGTTGAAACAAATTTTGGAGAAAACTATGCAACCAAATAGGAAGGATTGGAGCAAGCGCTTGGATGATTCATTGTGGGCTTATAGAACAGCATACATGATCCCCATTGGTATTTCCCCATTTTGTATTGTTTTTGGGAAAGCGTTTCATCTCCCCGTGGAAGTCAATCATCGGGCATATTGGGCATTAAATAAATGTAACATGGATTGGGCCCAAGCTATAATCCAAAGGAAACTGCAAATTCAAGAGCATGTGGAGATTAGATTATCATCATATGAGAACTCAAGGCTCTATAAGGAAAGATCAAGAGCATCTCATGACTAAATGATCCAACAATGGGAGTTTCATGTTGGAGATAAAGTCCTTCTCTATAGTTCATGACTGAAGCAGATGCCTGGTAAGTTGTGTTTCGGATGGTTAGGTCCTTATATTGTATCTAATGTTTTTTCTTACGGTGCAGTGGAGATCACACAAGAGGACACTGGAAGGAGCTTTACAACCAATGGGCAATGTTTGAAGAGATACATTGAGGGAATTCCTTCTGATGTAGTGGATTTTATCACACTGCATGACCCCATCATCACATGATCACATCAGGCTATTCCTAACCCTTTTACATTAATATTATTTGTCCTATTTAAAAATTATGCATTTCATGTTCATATATCATCTCATGGGTTAAAATTGAAGAAAATGCAATATTTTAAGTATGGTGGGAGGGAACCTTTTAGTTTAGTAATTTAAATTGTTTTTCTATTTAAAAAAATCAAACAAAATTGTGTGTTTTTTTCAAAATTTGTGTATTTATTTTTCAATTTTCACTGTGTTTTTGAAATTGTTGAGATGAAATGATTCTCATCACAATTTTGAAATGAATATAAATTATTGAAACAATTTATCCCTTGAAACTAAGATTAAATGAATACTGAAAATGACTTTGTTTAAAGTTCAAATATTTAGTAATTTCATGAAAAGTACACAAAATTTTGAATCCCATGACACATCTCACTGTCTTTATATTTGAAATCACTTTCCTGTGAGGCTTCTAAACTATTATTTTCATATTATTTACATTCACCTCACTTCTTGAGAGAACCAATCCATACTTGATTTAACCATAATTTGATCTATTCCTGTCAAAACATGAGGGTTTGAGGTACTTATGTTTAAATGATTGAGGAATTTGTTTGGTATTAAATCCCCTATTTCAAAGAATCCTTTTTTATAATGGCATACCATGAATATTTAGTCCTCTAAGCCCTTAGAATCCATGCACAGCCTATTAGTTTAGACACATTACAAGCCAATTTTCCCCATCCAACTAACTCTTGAAGTGAAATTGCATAATCTGGTTGAGCTTATGTGTGGGGGAAGCTATGTTGTGTTGTGCTACCACATTTTGTGATACTTTGGGTGGAAAATTAAATTCCTAAGAGATGTTTTTTCTGCTGAAGAATGTAATTATATTGAAAGTTGTTCCTTTTCTGGTGATTTCATGACAAGTGAAGATGTGCCTTTTCTGGAGCTTCTAATTGAGGTGGAATTTTGTGCCTATCTAGAGCTTTCAATAAAATCATGTTTGAGAAGATTGAAATTTTTGATGCTGAAATGATGAATGATGTAAACGTTTCATGAATTTTCATGATGATGGAGCTGAAATGATACTATGGGTATTAATGAGGAGACCATATTTAAGTGAAATATTAGATTAATTCAATTTTGCTTCAAAAAGAGTCAAGCCCTCCTTATTCAGCCTCATAATTTTTCACATCTAAATCCTACCAACCGAAAGCCAGAGAACAACCCTAAAAAGTCCTCATGATAAACATATGTCCTTGACTCACAAAAGGTAGCGATGTAGGAATCTATCAATCCTATGGTGACCCTTGTATGATTTTGGATGAGAAATACATTGCAAAAAATTGATATTTGAGTGATGAGAGAAAATTCAAGCGAGGTAAGTGTTTTGTGCATGGGAGGATAAATGAAGTGGAAATATATTGAATGATATAAATGGAAAAATTGAAATATGTTTTTTTATGTGGCATGATATCTTTTGATTCTTGGTGTGAAATTGATTTATCTCAAGGATATGTGTTTTAAAATTGATTTTGATTTGATATTGATGTTTACTTGCTATGTGGTTATTCCCAGGAGTCCAAAAGGGTATGTGTGGGGGAGTTGATAAAACCCAATTTTATTGAATATTTTATTGATTCTAAATGATATAATTTCCTCACATTGTGTTAAATATTTTTAATTAGAAAGTATTTGGGATTAGATCATTCATTTGAATATTTAATGAAAATTCCAGTTTTACCCTTTATAGTTCATTGTAGTATTTCAAAGATAAATATTTTTATATTTATTATTTGAATTTTAAATTTTGTACCAGTGTTCATACCTTAATTATCTACAACTTGTATTCAGGACACTACAGCTGAATAGTGAATTTGGTTGTTGAAAATGGGACATGAAGTCAAAGTTGGGCTGGACTCTCCAGAATGGAGAAGCTTCTGTATTTCGTCCATAATGCCTTCATCTGGGCCTCGAGTGAGACCACATTTGTATAGTAGATATTGGACACATATCCTCAAATTTGATCCTTCGAGAAGGTCGGCCAATTCACGCGTTTTGTGGCCAAATGGGTGGTGCAAATTGGAATAAAATATTTGGCCGAGATTCCCCATTCACACTTCAAACCACTTTGATCCTAGCCTCCCCACCACTCTATAAATTGGTGTTTTTCTCATTAGGTGGGGTTGGGACGTGAATTTGGAAGTTTAGGGAAGAGGAGAAGTGGAACCACGCAAATTATCCAACCATTTCAATAAGGTTATCCCTTGAAGCAAGTAAGCCTTCGACGAAGCCTTCTTCTTCTCCTTCATGTTGTAATGATTTTGTTTATGTAATAAACATTGATGTTCTTCTTTTATTTATTCTCTTTTCTACTGTTTTGTGTAAATTTATTATCTTAATATTCCTCTTTGGTCTGGAATTCTTTAGTAGAAGCGTTATTGGGTTATACCCATTATAAACCTTTGCACATGCAAAACGCTTCTAAGATGATTACGTCACCCATGGAAGAGTAGTTCTTTTTAGTAATCAATCGACCTCTATCCTTCTTCATTCATTTATTTTGAATCAATGAGCTACTATAATTCACATATTATGATCTATTAATTGATTTTTTAATTTAAATGAAACTAAGAGAGAAATTGAATAGTTAACACAAAACACGCAAGGTCGGGAATTGTGTTAACAGTGAGAGCGCAACCTTAACCGGTAATTCAAAACCACACGGGATCAATTTGTAGAGTTCAAATATAATACCTAAACTCAATTAATATTCATTTACAGAGTGGTTATGTGACTTAATTTACCGTTGACCATAACCTAATCTTAGTACATCAATCAAATCTGGGTTTTGCAATTGCATGTTCCGAAGTTAGCCTAAGGTTAAATTCACTTCATCTTCGTGGTAAAGTTATTTCTCGTAGGGTTCAGGATTTAAAAAATTATGGGATCATAATTAAGAGAATACTACTTTAAATGAAAATGATTAATAAATGATTTAATTGGTAGAGTTAGATCAATTAAGTCTTTTAAATATTTTTTAAAAAAACCTGTTTTTTTTGTCATTTTAATCGAACTTCATTTCAAAACTAAAAACAAAAAATATACAATCTTCTTCCAGCAAACTTCTTCTAGATTCATAAACTATAACCAACCCCCATACATTCGAGTAGTGTTTTTATTATATTATATTTTATTTGTTTTCGAATACCTTTAAAAAGTGGTTAAATTCACATCCTCATTTGAGAGACGCCCTTGGCCAGCCACTCTGCTGCACCTAAGAACCCCAAAATCACATTAATCATTTGAGGGCGCCCATGACAGCGACCTATCAAATTGGTGTCGTTTCCTGGGAGGCAAGTATTTTTTTCAACCAATTAGAGGTATTTATTTTATTTTACATTTTAATTCTCTTCCTCTCTTCTTTCTTCCGTCTTTACCCAATCTGATTTTTTTTCTTCTTTTATTTCCTTATACTTCTTTTTGGACCATCAACTCAAACTTCTAATTTTTATTTTACTATGGTCCACATTCCTTCTTTTAATCTTTCATTTATTGATGACACGAACTAATCCCGAATATCTCTTAGATCGTGACCCTGAGATTGAACGCCACCTTAGGGCACGAATCAGACACTCTCAGTCTACGAGAAGTTTCAATATTCAACTAGTTGGTGAATTCCTCTCTTCTGGAAACATTAGAATTGGAAGCTATTCAAATTCAAACATAAAAGAGGAACCAATGTCTGGAAATAATGGAAATGTCCTTAATAGAACCATCCGAGAATTGGCTGCACCTGATATTAACTATCAACCAAATTTTATTACATACCCAAATCTCTGATCGGACTTTGAACTTAAATTTGAGTTAATTCACTAGCTTCCAATGTTTCATGGACTCTCTGGTGAGGATCCTAATAAACATTTGAAAGAATTTAATGTGTTTTTCTCAACCTTGAAACAAAGAAATTTATCTGAAGACCAAATCACATTAGGAGCATTCCCATTATCACTTGATGGAGCTGCGAAAGATTGTATGTATTATTTACAACCCGAAGATGTAACTTGTAGGAACGATTTGAAACGTCTTTTCATGCAGAGATTTTTTCCAGCATCAAGGACCACTTCCATTCATAAGGAGATCTCGGGGATCAAACAAGCAAAAGGGGCGTCAATGTATGAATATTGGGGGAGATTCAAGAAGTTATGTGCAAGCTGTCCGCATCACCAAATCAGTGAGAAAATCTTCATCCAATACTTCTACGAAGGAATCACACTTTTGGAGAGAAGAATGGTAGATGATGCGGCTGGATGAGCATTGGTGGACAAGACACCAGTAGCTGCATGAGCATTGATCGACAAAATGGCCCAAACTCCCAACTATTTGGTGATAGAGGTACACCACATGTCATCGGAGTGCATCAGGTATGTCCTTCTTCTCTTGAAGGTCATTTGATTGATACGAAGTTGGATGAATTGACCACTATGGTGAGGAAAACTTCATGGGCACAAAAGGCATATCGACCCACTCCTCCATGTCCTTGTGGCATTTGCACTGAGACAAGCCACCCAACTGACTATTGCCCACAACTTCAAGAAAGAGAAGATTGTGCCGCAGTGTTCCTTGGGAGACCATTTCAGCAGCAACAACAACAACCATATCCCCAAAAGAAGTTGGATCCAGCATACAACCAAGGGTGGAATGATCAGTCGGACATGAGGAATGGCTCTGGACAACAACAAAGGCCCCCTTTTCAACCAAACCATCAACAGCCTCCACCTTACCAACAGGGTTTCCAACAACCCCAAAGGAGATTTGAAGCTCAGACATCAACGAGTCAACAACAAGGGAATGTACAAAACATGGTAGACTCTAACAGTGATGATCATTTGAAAAAAATTGTTCTTAATCAACAGAATGAGCTAAAGAGTCAAGGTTCGGAGCCGAGGGAGTTGAAGACTCAAATGAGCCAGATTGCCACCACCCTCCATGAACTTGTAAGTAAGAATTCCGGAAATCTACCTTCCCAACACACTCCAAATCCAAAGGGAAATTTTAGTGCCATCACATTGAGAAGTGGGAGTCAAATGAACGATACATATGTAGCTAACATTCCACCGGGATTAACCTCTACTCCAGAGAAGCCACATTCCAAAAAAACAGATGACCAATCCAAGGAGAAAGATAAAGGAAATAAAAATATTGATGATGATCCTCCTAAACCCCTTCCTTTTCTAAACAGGGTTGTTCAAAACAAGAAGATGGATAAAGAAGTAATGAAAAATGAGGTTTTGGACACATTCAAGCGTGTGAAGATCAACATTCCTCTACTTGAAGCAATTAAGAAAATCCCATGGTATGCCAAATTCTTAAAATAACTCTGCACCAATCGAAGAGGGCTCAATGGAAATGAGAGGATCAACATTGGAATGAATTTCTCAGCACTCATTTCACCAACTATAACAATGCCAACAAAGTGAAAGGTTCCAGGGACATTCACCATCCCATGCACCATAGGGGAGTTGCACTTTTCTGATGCACTTTGTGATTTAGGTGCTTCCATAAATGTGATGCCTCACACTGTATTCTCGTCCTTGTAGGTTGGTGAGTTGAAGCCAACAAGAGTAGTGGTGAAATTGGGGAATAGAGCTATGGAATATCCAGCGGGAGTCCTTGAGGATGTACTTGTCCGGGTAAGAGACATGATCTTTCCAGCAGGCTTCTATGTGCTTAACATAGAGGATGATCAGGTAAGTTCTCATGCCCCTATTATCTTAGGTAGGCCCTTCCTCAAAACTGCAAAAACAATCATAAATTTCAATGAGGGTACACTTTCCATGGAATTTGGAGATGAATTTGTGATATTTAATGTTATGGATTCCATGAAGTACCCCTCAGAGGACCATTTTTCTTTTGTTATCTCCCATTTTGAACCACCAAATAAAAATTCCATAGAATTTGATTGTCCTATGCTTAGGGAGATTATGAGTATTGGTTCAAGTTTGATGTCTAAGAGCACTTCCACACATGTTTCTGATACACAATACTCTCTTGGATTTGATTTTTTGTGGATTCATATTCTGATTTTGATCATGTTCACTCTGATTGTGAAATGGTTGTTGAGTATGTTGATGGATTGGATGCTTTATTTTCTGATTTTGATGATGTCTATTCTGATACTAATGCTCTTTGTGCACATATTTATGTTCCTTCAATGTCTCCATCCATACTACCCCCTCCTTCATTAGAACACAAGCCATTGCCACCAAATCTGAAATACTCATACTTGTTGAGTGGTGAGCGATTACTTGTTATCATTGCTAACAATCTACCTTTTGATCATGAAGAAAAGCTTTTGAATATTTTGAGGGAGAACATCAGGGTGATTAGTCCGACCTTGGCTGACATATCAGGTATTAGCACCTCCATTTGCATGCATAGGATTCTCTTGGAGGATGGGGCTAAACCGGTGAGACAACCACAAAGGAGACTCAATCCCACCCCCTGGAAGTTGTTATAAAAGAAGTTGAGAATTTGCTTGAGGCAGGTATAATCTTTCCCATTTCATATTCTCAGTGGGTAAGTCCTATTCCGGTTGTTCCTAAGAAGAGTGGTGTTACTATTTTAAAAATGAGAACGATGAGTTAGATCCAATGAGGGTGAAAAACAGTTGGTGTGTGTGTATTTATTATAGGAAACTAAATCATTCCACTTGCAAGGACCATTTCCCCCTCCCATTTGTTGATCAAATGCCTGAGAGACTAGCTGGGAAAACACACTATTGTTTCTTGGATGGATTTTCTGGATATTTTCAGGTACCTATAGCTCCATAGGATCAGTAGAAGACTACATTCACCTATCCCTTTTGCACATTTGCCTACCGGAGGATGCCATTTGGACTTTTCAATGCCCCAGGTACCTTCCAGAGATGCATGGTGAGTATTTTTTCTGATTTTATTGAGACCTGCATGGAGGTATTTATGGATGATTTTACAGTGTATGGATCCTCATTTGATGAATTCCTAAATAGTTTTGGAAAAGTATTGAATTCTAGTATTGAGAAGAATCTAGTCCTGAACATTGAAAAGTGTCATTTCATGGTAGAGCATGGCATTGTCTTAGGGCATCTAGTGTTAAAACATGGGATAGAGGGTGATAGATCTAAGATAGACATTATTTCATCCTTACCATATCCTTCATGTGTGTGTGATGTTAGATCTTTCCTAGGTCATGCAAGATTTTATCGGCGCTTCATCAAAGATTATATTAAGATTTCTCTTCCTATGTCACGATTACTCTAAAAGGATTTTGATTTTGTGTTTTATGATTCTTTGAGGACTTACTTTAATGAGATAAAGAAGTGTATGACCACTCCACCGATCATACAGCCCCCACGGTGGGATATTCCTTTTGATCTTATGTGTGACGCCTCCAACTTCGCGGTTGGAGCTGTCTTATCTCAGAGGGTGGAAGGAAGTTCACATGTGAATGCCTATGCAACGAGGACACTGGATTCAGACCAATCAAAATACACTACCATGGAAAAGGAGTTTCTTTCAGTCATATTTGCGTTAGATAAATTATGTTCATATTTATTGGGCTCTAAAGTAGTTGTTTTTTCTGACCATGCAGCTTTGAGGTACCTCCTAAAGAAGCTAGATGCAAAGCCACGACTTATCCGTTTGATACTCCTTCTTCATGAATTTGATATTGATATAAAGGACAAAAAGGGGTCAGAAAACATAGTGGTTGACCACATGAGTAGGCTTACTCACACACTAGAGGATGACACCTTGGATCAGGTACCACTTTGGGACACTTTCCCCGATGATAATCTCTATACCATCTCAGGTATGCATCCTTGGTATGATGATTTAGTTAACTACCATGGTTCTTCTGAAATCCCTGCAAATTTAAAGAAAAATCAAGTCCAAAAATTAAAGAGTGATTCATGATTTTATATTTGGGATGATCCATACTTATGGTGCATGTGTAGTGACAAAGTTATTTGGAGGTGTGTTCCTGATCATGAGTTTGAGTCTGTTTTGAAATTATTTCATACACTTGCATGTGGTGGACACTTTGGACCCCAAAGGATAGCTAGGAAAGTTTTAGACTATGGATTATATTGACCTAGTTTATTCCATGATGCCCATGTGTTTTTTAAGTCATGCTCTCGTTGCCAACACACTGGGAATATTTCTAGGAGACATGAGATTCCCCGACAACCCATACTATTCTGTGTGATTTTTGATTTATGGGGAATTGATTTTATGGGTCCTTTTCCATGTTCATATGGTTTGTTGTATATTTTGGTTGCTATTGATTATATGAGAAAATGGGTGGAGGCTGAGGCCACTAGGACTGATGATTCTCATGTTGTTGTGGAATTTGTCAAAGCACAGATTATTTGCAGGTTTGGAGTACCAAAGGACATCATCAGTGACCAAGGGACACACTTTTGCAATATGAATTTTTCTTCCCTCCTTCGAAATTATGGGTGACACACAAAACATAAACACCATACCACCCCCAAACAAATGGCCAGGCTGAGGTTTCGAATCGTGAGTTGAAACAAATTTTGGAGAAAACTGTGCTGCCAAATAGGAAGGATTGGAGTAAGCGCTTGGATGATGCATTGTGGGCTTATAAAACAACATACAAGACCCCCATTGGTATTTCCCCATTTCGGATTATTTTTGGGAAAGCCTGTCATCTCCCAGTGGAAGTCAAGCATCAGGCATATTGGGCTATAAAGAAATGTAACATGGATTTGAACTAAGCTAGAATCCATAGGATGCTACAAATTCAAGAGATTGAGGAGATTAGATTATCATCATATGAGAAGTCAAGGCTCTACAAGGAAATATCAAAAGAAGCTCATGAAAAAATGATCCAACAAAGGGAGTTTTATGTTGGAGAGAAAGTACTTCTCTATAGTTCACGACTGAAGCTGATTCCTGGTAAGTTGTGTTCCAGATGGTTAGGTCCTTATATTGTATCTAATGTTTTTCGTTATGGTGAAGTGGAGATCACACAAGAGGACACTGGAAGGAGCTTTACAGTCAATGAGAAATGTTTGAAGAGATACATTGAGGGACTTCCTATGGATGTAGTGGATTTTATCACAGTGTATGACCCCATCATCACTTGATCACATCAGGCTCTTCCTAACCCTTTCACTTTTATATTACTTGTCCTATTTAAAAATTATGCATTTCATGTGCATATATCATCTCATGGGTTCACATTGAGGACAATGCAATATTATATGTATGGGGGAGGGAACCTTTTAGTTTAGTAATTTAAATTTTTTTTCCTATTTAAAAAAATCAAAAATATTTGTTTGTTTGTTTTTCAAATTTTATGTATATATTTTTCAATTTTCTTTGTGTTTTTGAAATTTTTGAGCTGAAATGATTCTCATAATAATTTTGAAATGAATATCAATGAGTGAAACAATTTATCCCTTGAAAGTAAGCTTAAATGAATGCTGAAAATGACTTTGTTTCAAGTTCAAATATTTAGTAATTTCATGAAAAGTACACTGAATTTTGAATCCCATGCCACATCTCATTGTCTTTATTTTTGAAATCACTTTCCTGTGAGGCTTCTAAACCATTATTTTCATATTCTTTACATTCACCTAACTTAATGAGAGAACCAATCCATACTTTATTTAACCAGAATTTGATATATTCCTGTGAAAACATGAGGGTTTGAGGTACTTATGTTTAAATGATTGAGGCATTTGTTTGGTATTAAATCCCCTATTTCAAATAATCCTATTTTATAATGTCCTACCTTGAATATTTAATCCATGTATCCCTTAGAATCCATGCACAGTCCATTAGGTTATCCACATTACAAGCCAATTTTCCATATCCAACCAACTCTTGAAGTGATATTGCATAATCTAGTTAATCTTAAGTGTGGGGGAAGCTATGTTGTGTTGTGATACCAAATTATGTGATACTTTGGGTGGATAATTAAATTCTTAAGATATTTGTTTGATGGTGAAGAAATTCATTATATTGAAAGATATGCCTTTTCTGGAGATTTCATGACAAGTGAAGCTGTGCCTTTTCTGGAGCTTCTAATTGATGTGGAAAGTTGTGCCTATCTGGAGCTTTCAAGAAAATCATGTTTGAGAAGATTGAAATTTTTCATGCTGAAATGATGAATGGTGTAAATGTTTAATGACTTTTCATGATGATGGAGATGAATTGATACTATTGGGAATAATGAGGAGACCATATTTAAGTGAAAAATAAGATTAAATCAATTTTCCTTCAAAAAGAGTCAAGCCCTCCTTATTCATCCTCATAATTTTTCACATCTAAATCCTACCAACCGAAAGCCACAGAACAACCCCAAAAAGTCATAATGATAAACATATGCCCTTGACTCACAATAGTTAGCGATTTTGGAATCTATCAAGACTATGGTGACCCTTTTATGAGTTTGGATTGGAAAGAAATTGCAAAAAAATTGATATTTGAGTGATGAGAGAAAATTCAAATGAGGTAAGTGTTTTGTGCATGGGAGGATAAATGAAGTGGAAATATATTGAATGATATGAATGAAAAACATGAAATAAGTTTTTTTATGAGGTATGATATCTTTTGATTCTTGGTGTAAAATTGATTGATCTCAAAGATATGTGTTTTAAAATTGGTTTTGATTTGATATTGATGTTTACTTGATATGTGGTTTTTTCCAGGAGTGAAAAAGGGAAATTGTGGGGGAGTTGACAAAACACTATTTTATTGAATATTTTTTTGATAATAAATGATATAATTTCCTCAGATTGTGTTAAATATGTTTAATTAAAATGTATTTGGGATTAGATATTTCATTTGAATATTTGATAAAAATTCCAGTTTTACCCTTTATAGTTCACTGTAGTATTTCGAAGATAAATATTTTTATATTTATTATTTGAAATTTAAATTTTGTAAAAGTGTTCCTAACTTAATTATCTATAACTTTAATTCCGGACACTATAGCTAAATAGTTCATTTGTTTGTTGAAAATGTGACATGAAGTCAAAGTTGGGCTGGACTCTCCAGAATGGAGAAGCTTCTGTATTTCGTCCATAACGCCTTCATCTGGGCCTGGAGTGAGCCCACATTTTTATAGGAGATATAGGACTCATATCCTCACATTTGATCCTTCTGGAAGGCCGGCCAATTCATGCGTTTTGGTGGCCAAATGGGCGGTGCAAATTGGCATAAAATATTTGGCCTAGATTCCCCATTCACACTTGAAACCACTTTGATCCTAGCCTCCCCACCACTCTATAAATTGGTGTTTTTCTAATTCGGTGGGGTTGGGACGTGAATTGGGAAGCTGAGAGTAGAGGAGAAGTGTAACCACTCAAATTCTCCAACCATTTCAATAAGGGTAGATCTTGAAGCAAGGATCCCTTTGACGAAGCCTTCTTCTTCTCCTTCATGTTGTAATGATTTTGTTTATGTAATAAACATTGTTGTTCTTATTTAATTTATTTTCTTTTCTACTGTTTTGTTTAAATTTCTTCTCTTAATATTCCTCTTTGAGCTGTAATTCTTGAGTAGAAGCGTTATTGGGTTCTACCCATTATAAACCTTTGCACATTCAAAACACTTCTACAATGATTACGCCACCAATGGAAGAGTAGTTATTTTTAGTAATCGATCGACCTCTATCCTTCTTCATTAATTTATTTTGAAACAATGAGCTACTGTAATTAAAATATTATGATCTGTTAATTTAGTTTTTAATTTAAATGAAACTAAGCGAGCTATTGAATAGTTAACACAAAACACGCGAGGTTGGGAATTGTGTGAACTGTGAAAGCGCAACCTTAACCGGTAATTCAAAACCACACGAGATCAATTTGTAGAGTTAAAATATAATCCCTAAACTCAATTTATCCTCATTTCTAGAGTGGTTATGTGCCTTAATATACCACTTACCATAAGCTAATCTTAGAACATCAATCAAAGTAGGGTGTTGTGATTGCATGTTCTGAAATTAGCCTAAGCTTAAATTCACTTCATCTTCGTGGTAAAGTTAATTCTCATAGGGTTCGGGATTTAACAAATTAAGGGATCATAATTAAGTGATTATTAATTTAAATAATAATGATTAATAAATTATTTAAGAGGTATAGTTAGATCGATTAATTCTTTTAAATATTGTCTAAAAAATCTTTTTGTTGTGTCATTTTAATCGAACTTCATTTCAAAACTAAAAACAAAAAAATATACAATCTTATTCCAGAAAACTTCTTCTAGATTAATAAACTATAACCAACCCCCATACATTCCAGTAGTTTTTTTATTATATTGTATTTTATTTGTTTTAGAATACCTTTAATATGTTGTTAAATTCACTTCCTCCTTTGAGAGACGACCTTGGTCAGCCACTCTACGGTATCTAAGAACCTCAAAATCACATTGATCATTTGAGGGCACCCACGACAATGACCTATAAGGTAACATTAACCAATAGGGACCAAATTTTTGCACACCAATTCTTGGTTTTTTCTTATAAATTCTATCAATGGTGATGAATCTCGAGACAAGTAAGGTAAAACCTATTCTAGTATCATGTAATAATATGGAAGCAAGGAGTCTTTTCCAAAATATTTTATTCTTCCAGAAAAACCTCATCAAAATTTTACAGTTCCACTACCACACCCAATCAACACCCCAATTGTCCAAGAAAAAACACCTCTCAGGTTAAGAACTCACACATGGCTAATTTCACATAAATAGGGTGTTGTCTAAGGGCCGAAAAAATAACTGTGATATGAATTTCATTCTCCTCCTCTAAAATCAAGTAGTATATGATATTATTGAAGAATATAATAATATAATAGTCCAAGAATGCATTGAAAATTAATGTAACCATACCCAAGCACATGGATGGTCTATTTATAATAACAAATGGCATTAACACAAACTCAAAGATCCCATTCTTGCATTGGACAGTAGTATTCTGAATATCCTCATTTTTTACCATCAGCTGGTGATATACAGAACATAGATCGATATTAAATAACCTCTTATATTTTATCAACTAGTTGAATAGATCATCAATCCTTATAGTTTTTTAATGTTTCTTTACATTACTGGGTTCATACTATGGTATTATACACACATCCATAGACTAACATAATAATTTTTTGAGAAAAATTCCAATGGACCCTACATAGGAACAATAGGTCAATTAAACCCATCTCTATCAGATCATCATCCTAAAACCCCAACTCATACAACTATGTGGGTTTCGTCTGATATAGATCCCTCGAAATCAGAAACATACCCAACTCCAACTATATCCTGAAATCGATGATGTGCCCAGTTGGTAATGTCATAACCAACTATATGAAAACATCCATTCACTCCTCCACATACCAGAGATAAAACCGAACCTATGATTCTACTAAAACCACTAACAACTGTGAAAAATAATGTTCCACTTTCCTACCACCAAACTGATGACATCTCTCTCCTTAGAATTCCCCTCGATTCCCCACCACATCTGAAAAGGATACTCGTGTCTAGAATCAATATAAGTTTTCATGCTCAGAATATTGAAAATAAAAACCATGTATAATATTTTATAGATGTGTTTGTAATAAAAAGACATACCTTACTTATTCTTGTATCCCCATTTCTAGTATACTTTCCCAAAACATATTAAACCATGAATCCAAGACTCAATATTTTGTAAATAACACTAGGATAATTGGAATCCACTCTATGTATAGTCACATCATACAGAATAATAAAGGATACAAATTGAGTACAAGGATCATAAATAAAACTAATAATACATTAGTTTAGACAATAATATGATCATAAATAAAAATACTCTTTTATCTTCTTGTGTTAATGCCTCTATCATGGGAATATGACCAAATAAAACTTCTCTACCTCTCTAAAACCATCTTCCAGAAATATTTTTTATCCTAGGATCAAGATGATTTTGAACATAAGAAGTCTTCTCTTTTCCATAATTTCCTTTTTTCTACTAATGAAGAACAACATGTGGTCTCTACCACTAGGACTATCTCATTTGAAAATATTACTACTAAAAATGCTCCTAGAATCACATCTAAAGCTAGAATCCATGATTGATTATAAACTATGACTCCCAATAATCATATCACCCATAATTTTTAAATTAAGAAAATAAAACCCCCAAAATTTTATTGGAAACAACATATCATTGAATTTTAGGAACGAAACTATCATGGTCAGTTCACTGCTGAATAGAACCATGATTTCATGAGTTTATGTGGTCCACTACCGGAATATCTCCTACTCAAAACACACTACAGGCCACACTGATGAAGATTAACTCCCAATTAAATAATCCACCTGATAATCACATCCTATTTCCTCAAATATAAATAGTTTGGGGGAATATTCTGAGTGAAGACATACCTGACACTTTGCTCAATGACCCCCGATACATCGTTCTTTGGACTCCTCATACATAAAAATTGAGAGATGGGAAATAGGATCTTAATATTGATCCCAATATCCATCATTAGACTACCCTATTAAATAGAGACTATCTATTTCCTCTAGGATCCCCTCATTATCGATGAAAAAAACACTTCCAAAAAAATACCTTTTAAATCTGTGCAATAATATAGATTAAACCTTGCAGAAACAATAGAAAAGTTCCCACCATTGATGTGGATCTCCATAAATAATAATTTCTACCTGATGCAACCAAAATTTATCATGATCTTTTATTATACCAAAAGGGATCAAGACCTCCCTCAGAAAATGCTCTATCATCTTATCTGAGACCCTAGACTTGTGCTTACACAACTCATCCGTGAAATGGAACAAAATTTATTCCTCCATGCGTCATCATCCATAATCAGTTCAGCCCACTGATGATCAACCAAATTAGACAGCTAAATCCCAACTTACTTCCCAAATCTAATAATAATATGATGATCTATTCTTATAAATAAGGATAATATCCTTATACCCATAGCATCAAATTTTATCAATTTGTATTTAATTTATCAATTTTATATAACCAAGACACCCAATTAAAACATGAACCCAAGTCATCATTATGAATGTACCTAACCCTGAACTCTAAAAAAAATAACGTCTTCATCAATAATTCATTTAATAATCTCAAAGTCCATGCATTGAATCATGGGGTCCTTAAAATCCCAGGTCCTAGCTTTTCACCATGAACTAGGCCATAGACTATGGTTAGAATCCATTATTTCTATACTATCCCATTATATCCCCACTATTCCCAAATCGAAACTTCATCATGTCTCCCAACCATTATCTATGATACAACACTATCATAAACCAATCCCACTAATGATTACATAATGAAGGGAGATAGATAATAACCCCCTTACGTCTTACCTCGAGTAGCACTTAGGTTTTAAACTGGACTCAGGTTTTCGACTAACATTATGTTTATAAAAATATCACATTATTTATGGAACAAACCTCTATAAATAAAATTGGAAGGGAGATAGGATAAATAATCACAAAATATCCTACATAAATTTAAAAGTAAACACAAAACCCATCACACAGTTCATGAAAAAATATAACTGATACATATAAATGTTTCCTAATTGAATACCAAAAAGAAAATTCTATTTTAGAAACTCAAAAACATATCCAACATAACTAATAATGTATATATATATCCCCAAAGACCATATGTGAACCTAAAAATTTTATTATACATATAGGGTGATCATAATATGTATACTCAATTGGAACATAACCAAAACCTCATTTTAACACGTGAAAAGAGCATTATAATGTGCTTGTAAAGAAAAAATAGAACCAAAACCCACCGATTAAGGTAATCTAATGAATACCAACCATACCAAGTGTTACTAATCAAATCACACATAAACTGTAATAATAGAGAATTTATATCTTAACAAGTAATGACACCATATGGTTACTCCCCCATATTTTTTATTCTCCCATGCACCGACAACAACATTATATTATCTCATACTCTTCACACAATTCAAATCAATTCACATATTTTCCCGCCGATATAGACATAGGCCACACATCACATCACACCCCCCTTAAAAACCTGGATGACACGGAAAATAAAAAACATTGTACTAGGGTATGATGAATATGAAAGAAATATAACTTATTCCATCCTCCTACCATGCATGAAGCACACCATACATCAAATCACACCACATTAAGTATTGGTCCAAGAAAACATTTCTAAAACATAAAATATCACCCAAAGACACTTGGGAACACATCACAACTAATGGAATAGCGAAGAACAGGGTTTATCCATGCATTAGTATCACTACAATCTTTGATTCTTGGGAAAACACCTGAAACATATGACCTCTATTATTTGTTAATGATATACATCATAGTTGAGGTGTGTATGAAACAGAATAAACAAAAAAAACATAGTGATAACACACAATTACAAACCTATCATTTCAAATAATAAACTCTTTCCCAAAACACATCACCACCACATATGAAAAATAGTCCCTCATAACTGCTCCCATTACTATATGCAAGATATCACACAACCACCACGTTATCCACACATCATTTTCCAAATTAAGTATATGAGTTCCACCATGTTTTTTAATTAATCAATTTACCACACATGAACATCTATCCAATTATATTATATTATCAACCATTTATTTTATTTTATTTCATTATCATTTATTCCATGGATATCTAGGAAACTATCTCATGCATGGAACCCAAAAAATGGCAAAACTCACTCAACCACAACTGCTACATACACATCCACCATCTTCATTTCATCACATAAACAAAGATTACATAGCCAGTAATGACCCGAAATATTAAAGGAAATTTTTTTCATAATTTTATTTGGATTTTTACAAGAAGGAAGTTTCTGACGGCACCTGATTCAGAGGCCCGGTGTGCCCAGAATAATTTTCTGAAGTTTGGATCGGGTACGTTCAGTGAACGAACGAGCGGGTTTATCTATCTTTTGAACCGGTGCTCGGAATCGAAATCTGAGGGCACCGATGGAATCACAGCGCTGGTATTTGCATAGAAACTCTTCTTCCGGAGTTGTGTTTCCTCGGGTGTGGTTTTTAATTGCTGGGCTTAAAGTTAAGAAATAAAATAATTGGTACGACAAACATTATTTTATTTCACTTAAAGCCACCTAAAAACCACTTAAAGCTGCTTAAGATGAGTTAATGTGGATAGGGTGCTATCCAAAAATATCCCACCCTCTTGGTAGGATATTTGTGAGGTGGGGCCCGCACGAGCCCCACCCTTTCTCTTCCGCTAAGTAACACCCCCGCGAAAACCCGTCATTATGAAAGTCAACTGACGTGTTTTCTTAAATTCTCAACGCACCAATTAATTGGGCGGTTTTATTCGTTGAATTAATTCTACGAATTAATGGGTCGTTACTTATCTTATCTCTTTTTCGTTTGTTGGCATGTTAATAAAATAAGACCAACGCTATTCTTCTTAAGTGTTGTTCATTGAGAGGATTTGACAGAAACCTCAAGTTCTTCCTCCTCCATCGTGAAGAACGCGAAGAACGTGAAGAATGCGAAGAACGCAGTCACCCTCGGAGATTGACGACGCTTCTTCCGAGACATTCTTCCCCGTAACGATCTCTGATCACCAACTGCTTGAGGTAGGAGGTTTCGGGTTTCCCCGTTTTAAATTATTTGTGGATTATAACAACAACATGGATTTAATTAATATAATTAAATCTACATGTTCTTGAACCTCAGAGTTCATCGACGTGACACCGTATTCCACGATGATGTGACAACCTTCCGCGACGCGGCGATCACCTCCTTCTACGACGATCAATTCCGTGAAGAACGCACGCTCGATGACTACGGTGAGGTAGGGAATTTTATTTGTGAACAATATTTAATTCCCGTGATTGTTTCTTTTAAAACAAAGAACCCGGATCAAGTTCAATTTTAATTCTATTAAAATTTTTCCTTGCTTGTTATTCATGTGTTGAATATTTTATTCCAGATTGTTATCACCTAACGCGGAGGGTGCGGGCCAAACAAACACGGCCCGATAACCCTACGGAGTTCTTCGTTGATGTGCAGATTGGCGGGCGATGGAGAAACATGCCACATGGATGATTCGTTGATTCCGCAGTGTAGAACGAGACCCGTGAGGAGCTACGACGCAGACGGAAATGAAATCGGACCACCGGATCAACTCCGGTGGCCCGCGGAACCCACCGGCGGCGCCGGAGGCCAGAGGCGGCATCGCCCCAGCGCGCCGCCAGACAGGGCCGCCACGGCTTCAGCCGCGGCGGCGGCGGCCAGAGGACCTGCGGCCGCGCGGGTCCGGCAGTCACGGGACGTGGAAAAGCCGCATCTGCTGATCCAGCGCGGCCCCACGCGGGGCCGCAGCACCTTCTTTCTGCGGGGGCAGCGCCCCGCGTCGTCGTTCGCTCTGCCGCTCGGCCGAGCATAGCCGGGCCGAGCTGACCCACCGGACGGGTCACGCCCCGGCCAGGCCGGGTTGGTTCGTACGTGAAACCAACCGGGCCTTCGGAGCGGAAACACTCATATCATGAGATCCGGACATCCGATTGACGTGCCATCGACATTGTTGATTTCCTCTAAGTGAGACGGATCTTTTGTCATACTCCGCCCAAGGTTTGGACGCAGGTAGAGTACGGTCGGGTTGGTTTTTCCTTAAAAACCAATCGGGACCCTGGGACGAAAAAGCCAATAACACTTCAGACCGGGCATCCGATTGACGCACCATCTGCAACATTGAGTTCCTGTTGACGATACGGAACTTCTGGATACATCAACTCTGAACTATGTGTCAGTTGATGTATCAGCCTCTCGGCTTGTGGAGCAGACCCTCCCGAACAAGCTTTTTTGTGCAGGAACCCTAGAGCTGCATGGGACTGCATATGTGGCTGCGACAACGACTGTGCAGAGATCCTCAGTGGATTCGACGACGACAACTACAACACTCAGCGATCCTGTGTGGATCAGTGCTACCAATCCTATATGGCTCTGATCCTGTGTGGGTCAGCGCTCAGCGGTTCTGTGTGAGCCAACGCCTACATGTCCTATGTGGGCCCGATCCTGTGGGGGTCTTTGCGGGAGTTAGTACCTACCGATCCTTTGTGGGTCCGACGACTTAGATGGATCAGTGATTATCTCTATCGTCATTCGAAGAAGTATTCCTATGTGATCTGAAACTCTGTTTGAACTTTTCTTTGTGTATTGTGTTGAGCTATCATGTGTGGATTTATGTTTTACATTCATTTGTGGATTGTGTTTAGCTATACTGTGTTGATTTACGTTTTACATTCCTTTGTGGATTGTGTTGAGCTATCCTGTGTGGATTCACGTTTTACTTTCCTTTGTGGATTGTGTTGAGCTATCCTCTTTGGATTTTACTTTTTGATTTCTTGTGAGGGATACGTATACTTTCCTATGTGGACTGGGTTGTACTTGGGCTCGGAGGTTGGAGCGTATTTGGAATTGATGACTTAGGTATATGTATGGGCATATACCTAAGCAGTGTCAGATGTTACTTCGTGATTGTATCTTTGCTTTGTGGTTTATCCTTTGTGGATTTTCGGAGACCTTCAGGGGACTCGGGGTCCCTACTGAGTAGCTTATACACACCCCTGCACGGGCTATGCCCGCACTACATTGTGCTGGTTGCAGACGACGGACAGTTCTGATCATGGTGGAGTCTTACAAAGAAGGACGATACCTGGAGGTGGACCACTGGGTGTGATTCACTCGGAGCGGTCAGCTAGACCCAAGGAGCAGTGGAGGCATTCTGTACCCACCCTTCAGGTGGGACTTCCAGAGGATGGATCGACGTTGCGGCTTTACTTTTCAGTTGCTGTTTATCCCCTTTCAGTTATACTTTACAGTTCGGCATGTATTTCCAGCCCCCTTTACTTTTCCGCACTTACTGTTGTACCAGCTTTTACTTGGTGTTTACTTTTTTTTCGCTTTCATACTCTGTAGTGCTTGTTTAGTTTTCAATGGCATTGCCTTCCCTTTTACCAGGATTTTACGCCTTGGTGCTCGTCGCTAGCCCCTGGCCTATGGAAGGGGGGCTTGGGGTAGTCACGACACGGGCCCAGAGGACGGGTCATGTCAAATTGGTATCAGAGGAGTTCAGTTCTACCGCAGACTCTGATATTTCTTCTAAGTGAAGCAATTGTGTTTAGTGTATTGGGTGTGGTTATCAGTCTAGGGAGTCCAGTGTTGGTGCGGCGGCCGACGTATCCGTACACCAGGACCCTGACATCTGATTTCCGACTTAATGAATGAAAACATTGATTGCATGTGTGTTTCAAGATCTCTTTGTGATTACTTATGTCCGCTCACTAGGTATACTGTTCTGACCATGGTATACCTGTTTCCTTTTCAGGATGTCCCCACGACGGTAGCTAGCTAGGGTTCCGAGAGTCGTACGTGACGACAGCCCGCTGAGCGATGAGGCCTCGGTACAGGGCCCTTTTACAGCAGAGGCAGCGGCGGTACCTCTACCCGCTGAGCCCCCGATGCTTCCAGCACCAGCCGCTGACGATGCACGTCGCCTTGGTGCTCTGCACGAGTTTCAGCGCCAGCGACTTCCTAGGTTCCATGGGGAGACGGACCCCCAGGAAGCAGAGGACTGGCTGGAGGCAGTGGTGCGAGTTTTCAGACTAGTGAGGACACCAGAAGACCTCATGGTGATCCTCGCAGCGAGCCTACTGCACGCAGCAGCAGGACGATGGTGGAGCTTGTTTCTCCAGGTGCACGATGAGGCCTCTCACATCTAAACAGACATTGAGGGCCTCTTCCATTCAGAGTTCATTCCGGACACCCTCTGTGCGGTGCGCATACAGGAGCTTCTTCAGCTGCGGCAGGGAAGCTTGACGGTCACCCAGTACTCGGCGAGATTCACCGATCTCTTGCGCTACTCGAACGACATGGTACGAGACCCGTTCTTCCGGGCCTGGACCTTTGAGAAGGTATTGAGACACGAGATCAGGGCATCGCTGATCTCCCTCAGCATCCCGACCCAGGCAAGAGTACTGGAGCGATCCCTTTTGATCGAGAGCTTTCTTGCTGAGACCACTCCAGCAGCGAGACCTACAGTGGGGCGGCACGTAGCAGAGTCTTCCGCAGAATGATGTCGGCGGATGACTCAGGGGTCAGGCAGAGAAGACCCTCTTGCAGACGGCCTCAGGACACCTGCTCAGCCGTGCGGGGCACACAGCACGGAGCCAGTCTTTCGAGAGGCAGGCAGTGCTACACTTGCGGCGGGCAGGGTCACATGGCTCGTGACTGCCCGACCCACCGTGCCGAGGAGCAACAGACAGTTGAGGGGCCACCCAGGCAGAGGCAGAGGGACGATCGTGGCGGTCCGCAGGGAGGAGGAGGACGAGGCAGAGGAGCTGGCCGAATAGCATGTGGTGGGCGACGCTATGAGGCTCTACCACCACCACCACCAGGAGGTCCACCCCGTCCATAGGGAGCTGGCGGGCAGAGACAAGAACAGCTCCAGGCTACGGAGGCCTATGACCACGGTGATCCTGATATGATTCGAGGTATGATCTGTGTCTATTCCACCCTTACTGCAGTTCTAATAAACACAGGAGAGAGTCACTCTTTCATAGCCGCTACCCTTGTTTGGATCTCGGAGATTCCGATAGAGCCGTTGGCTCAATCCTTACGGCTAGAGACTCATACGGGAGCAGACTCGACGATTACACAATGGTGACGGCAGTGTGAGATTACTATAGGAGGCAAGAGCTTCGGCTGGGATCTTCTTGTAGCAGCGTCGAGGCCTTACGATGTCATCTTGGGCATGGATTGGTTATATACAGTCCATGCACAGATTGACTGTATTAGGCGCAAGGTGCGATGAGTACGCACCGACGGGAGCAGGTTCATCTTCACAGGTGAGAAGGGAGCCTTTGCAGCATAGGATGGACTTCCAAAGAGGAGAGGAAAACCCATCAATCATCAGTTGGATAGCCTCATCCTAGGAGCTGTTGATGTGCAGAGTCCTAGTTTTCCTGCAGTGGTGGATCATTATGTGAACCTCTTTCCCGATGACGTTCTAGGACTACCTCCTCGCAAAGAGGTAGACTTCCATATTGACCTGTACCCCGGGACAGCTCCGATATCAAATCCAGCGTATCAGATGGCCCCCTCAGAGCTTCGAGAGATACGGGTACAGTTGGAGGACTTTCAGGGCAATGGTTTCATCCGACCCAGTGTTTCACCCTGGGCTTCACCGATTTTGTTCGCCAAGAAGGCGGACGGGAGCTTGCGACTTTGTGTCGATTATCGTCTCCTGAACCAGGTGACAGTGAGGAACAAGTATCCGCTACCGAGGATTGATGACCTCTTCGATAAGCTCAAGGGAGCACTGTGGTTCTAGATGATAGACCTCGGGTCAGTCTATCATCAGCTCAGAGTTCGGGATGAGGACGTGCAGAAGACGGCCTTTAGATGTCGGTATGGCCACTATGAGTTCTTTGTTATGCCATTTGGCGTAAAAAATTCTCCAACAGTGTTCATGGGCCTCATGAACAGGATATTCCAGCCATACCCTGATCGATTTGTCGTAGTCTTCATCGACAAAAGTTTGATATACTCGACGATTGAGGAGGAGCACGCCTATCACTTGCGGGTTGTACTAGACACACTCCGAGAGAACCAGCTTTATAGAAAGCTCTTGAAGTGTCAGTTCTGGATATGTGAGGTCCACTTCTTGGGACACATCATCTCTAAGGTAGGAGTTTCAGTGGATCCTACGAAGATTGAGGTGGTGATAGCTTTGGAGCCACCCAGGAGCGTGACAGTGGTGCGAAGTTTCTTGGGACTAGCAGGATACTATCAGAGGTTTGTGCCAGACTACTCCAGAGTTGCGACACCACTCTCAGCTTTGACGAAGAAGGGGAAACCCTTTGTGTGGTTAGATAGATGTCAGCAGAGCTTCCATGAGCTGAGACAGAGATTGACCAGCGCACCTATCTTGAGGTTGCCTGAGGAGGGAGTAGGGTACGTAGTTTACTGCGATGCATCAGGGACCAGGCTCGGATGTGTCCTGATGCAGGAGAGGGCAGTGATCACCTATGGATCATGTCAGTTGAGGTCGCATGAGCAGAACTACGCAACCCATGACATGGTGTTAGTTGTAGTGGTCTTCGCTCTGAAGACATGGCGACACTATCTGATGGGAGAGCGCTTTACAGCCTTTTCTGACCATCAGAGTCTTGGGTACATCTTCCCTCAGAAGGACCTGAACCTGAGACAGCGGTGATGGCTCGAGTTCCTCTAGGACTATGAATTTGAGATAGTCTATACTCTTGGGAAGGGGAACGTGGTGGCCGATGCTCTCAGCAGGAGGACGAGCATTCAGCTACATGAGGAGGCGACAGAGCAGCTAGCCGCTTTGCAGATATCCTTCGTGGATAGAGATGGAGCAGCCTTCCTCTAGTCTCCCACAGTCACCCCTCTACTACTGCAGTGGGTCAGAGAGGCACAATGTGAGGACGCTGACTGTCAGATGTGGCGTGCATAGTTATCCTCAGGATAGGCACCTGATGGCTTCTCCTTTGGAGCAGGGCACGATATCCTTTTCAGAGGATGTACCTTGGTACAAGTGTCTTTATGAGAGGAGGTCCTCAGAGAGTTTCACACATATCCTTTGGTGGTACATCCTGGAGTGGCGAAGATGTACCAGGACCTCAAATGATAGCACTGGTGGTCGGGCATGAAGAAGGTTGTGGCAGAGCTCTTTTCTCAATGCCTCACCTGCCAGCAGGTGAAGGCAGAGCATCAGGTACCATTAGGCTTGGTACAACACTTGGAGGTCCCGGAGTGGAAGTGGGACGACATATCTATGGACTCCATGGCTGGACTTCCACGCACTTCCAGAGGTCACGACACCATCTGGGTGATTTTCGACCGACTCACCAAGTCAGCTCACTTCTTACCCATCAGAGAGCAGGGCTCAGTGGAGAGCTTGGGGCGTCTCTACGTTCAAGAGATTGTATGGCTTAACGGAGTTCCATCATCTATCATCTCCGATCGAGATGCTCGCTTTACTTCCCAGATTTGCAAGGGGTTGGAGGAGGCGTTCGGGAAACAACTACATCTGAGCACCGCCTTTCACCCTTAGACGGATGGTTAGACAGAGAGGACCATTCAGACTCTTGAGAAAATGCTCTGCGCATGTGTCGTCGACTTTGGTCGCAGCTGGGAGGACCACCTACCCTTGGTGGAGTTCCCATACAACAACATCTACCACTCCACCATCGAGATAACACCATACGAGGCGTTGTACGATAGACCTTGTAGATCACCTTTGTGATGGACAGACCCTGGGGAGTTAGCACTTGTGGGACCAGGGATGGTCCGGGCCACGACAGAGAAGGTCCAGGTCATCCAGGAGCGGATGAGGACAGCTCAGAGATGGCATAAGTCTTATGATGACAGGAGGTGGAGGCCACTAGAGTTCGAGGATGCCGACCATGTCTTCTTGCGTGTCTCACCTCGATGTGGATTACAGAGATTTGGCCGAGGTGGAAAGTTGTCTCCACACTTCATCGGACCATTCCAGGTCATCATCAGGATTGGCGAGGTGGCTTATCGCCTGGCTCTACCACCTCAGTTGCACTGGGTGCACAACATCTTCCATGTATCCTATATGAGGAGATACTTGCACGACCCGACGCACATCATTGACCATGGGGAGCTAGATGTGGATGATGGGGTGACTTTTGCGAAGGTCCCGGTGGAGATCGAGGATCGACAGGAGCGGGTCCTACGTGGATGGTCGATTCCTCTTGTGCGCATCAGATGGCAGCACGGGAACCCCCATGAGAGCACTTGGGAGCGGGAGGCTCAGATGCGTGCTCAGTACCCACATTTGTTTCCCTATTTTATGATATATCTTTATGGGGAAGTAAAGCCCTGAGGTGGGAGTGATTTAAAGACACGAAAAATTCAAGGAAATATTTTTCTTAATTTTCTTTGGATTTTTACAAGAACGCAGTTTCTGACGGCACCTGACTCTGAGGCCTAGTGTGCCCGGAATCATTTTCCAAAGTTTGGCTCGGGTACGTTCAGTGAACAAACGAGTGGGTTTTTCTAACTTTTGAACCGGTGCTCGGAATCTAATTCTGAGGGCACCGATGGAATCACAGCGCCGGTATTTTCTTAGAAACGCTTCTTTCGGAGTTTTGTTTTCTCGGGTGTGGTTTTTTAATTTTTGGGCTTAATGTTAAGAAATAAAGTAATTGGTACGACAAACATTATTTTATTTCACTTAAAGCCACATCAAAGCCACTTAATGCTGCTTAAGCTGAGTTGGTGTGGATAGGGTGCTATCCAAAAATATCCTACCCTCTTGGTAGGATATTTGTGAGGTGGGGCCCGCACGAGCCCCACCGTTTCTTTTCCGCTAAGTAACGCCACCGCGAAAACCCGTCATTATGAAAGTCAACTGACACGTTTTCATAAATTCTTAACGCACCAATTAATTGGGCGGTTTTATTCGTTGAATTAATTCTACAAACTAATAGGTCGTTACATATCTTATCTCTTTTTCATTTGTTGGCATGTTAATAAAATAAGACCAACACTATTCTTCTTATGTGTTTTTCGTTGAGAGGATTTGACAGAAACCTCAAGTTCTTCCTCCTCTTTCGCGAAGAATGGGAAGAACGCGAAGAACGCGAAGAATGCGAAGAACGCGAAGAACGCTGTCACCCTCGGAGATTGACGACGCTTCTTCCGAGACGTTCTTCCCCGCAACGATCTCTGATCACCAACTTCTTGATGTATGAGATTTCAGGTTTCTCCTTTTTAAATTCTTTGTGGATTATAACAAAAACATGGATTTAATTAATATAATTAAATCTACATGTTCTTGAACCTCGGAGTTCGTCGACGCGACACCGTATTCCGCGACGACACGACTCCCTTCCGCGACGTGACAATCACCACCTTCTGCAGCGATCAATTCCGTGAAGAACGCGCGCTCGACGGCTACGGTGAGGTTGGGATTTTTATTTGAGAACAATATTTAATTCCCGTGATTGTTTCTTTTAAATCAAAGAACCCAGATCAAGTTCAATTTTAATTCTATTAAAATTGTGCCTTGCTTGTTATTCATGTGTTGAATATTTTATTCCCGATTGTTATCACCTAACGCGGAGGGTGCGGTTCAAACAAACACGGCCTGACAACCCTCTGTAGTTCTTCATTGATGCGCGGATTGGCGGAGACAACAAAACATTCTGTAGGGGTGATTCGTTGATTCCGCAGTGAAGAACGGGACCTGGGAGGAGCTACGGCGCAGACGAAAACAAAATCGGACCACCGGGATGCCGGCGGCCAGAGGCGGCGGCGCCCTGGCGTACCGCCAGACAGGGCCACCGCGACTGAAGCCGCGGCGGTGGCAGCCAGCGGACACGCGGCTGCGTGGGTATGGCACTCACGGGACACGGCAAAGCCGCGTCCGCTGATCCAGCGCGGCCCCACGCGGAGCTGCGACACCTTCTTTCCACGGAGGCAGCGCCCCGCAGCTTCGCTCGCTCGGCCGCTCAGCTGAGCCGAGCCGGGCCAAGCCGACCCGCCATCCGGGTCGTGCCCCACCAGGTCGGACCCGGACCCGGGTCGGGCCGACCCAGGGGGGGTCGGGCCGGGTCGGTCCGGGCCCGGACCCCCGGTCTTCGGACTATTTTCGGTGTTTTTCCCGTAACATGAGCTATGGGCCTCCGAACGATGAGCCGTCAGCGGCGATGCGATCCTTGGATCGAGACGGTTGTTTAGGTATATTGCACTCAAGGTTTCGGATTACTTTGTGTTCGGCCGGGTTGGTTCGTACGTGAAACCAACCGGGCCTTCAGAGCGGAAACGCTCATATCTTGAGCTCCGGACGTCCAATTGACGTGCCGTCGACTTTGTTGATTTCCTCTAAGTGAGAAGGATATTTTGGCATACTCTGCCCGAGATTAGAACGTAGGTGGAGTACGGTCGTGTTGGTATTGCAATAAAAACCAACCGGGCCCCTGGGACGAAAAAGCCAATAACTCTCAGACCGGGCGTCTGATTGACGCACCGTCTGCGACGTTGAGTTCCTGTTGACAATACAGAAATTTTGGATACATCAACTATGGAATATGTGTCAGTTGATGTATCAACCTCTCGGCTTGTGGAGAGGACCCTCCCGAACGATCTTATTGTGTGCGGGAACCCTAGAGCTGGCTGCGACTGCTTATGTGGCTGTGATGACGACTGTGCAGAGATCCTCAATGGATTCGACGACGACGACTGCAACACACAGCAATCCTGTGTGGATCAGTGCTACCGATCATGTGTGGGTCTGATCCTGTGTGGGTCAGTGCTTAGCGTTTCTGTGTGAGCCAGCACCTACAGGTCCTCTGTTGGCCTGATCCTGTGTGGGTCTTTGTGGGGGTTAGTACCTATCGATCCTTTGTGGGTCCAACGACTTAGATGGATCAGTGATCATCTCTATCGTCATTCGAAGAAGTATTCCTGTGTGAGATGAAACTCTGTTTTAACATTCCTTTGTTGATTGTGTTGAGCTATCCTGTGTGGATTTATGTTTTACTTTCCTTTGTGGATTGTGTTGAGCTATCCTGTGTGGATTTACGTTTTACATTCCTTTGTGGATTGTATTGAGCTATCCTGTGTGGATTTAAGTTTTAATTTCCTTTGTGGATTGTTTTGAGCTATCCTATGTGGATTTTACGTTTTACTTTCCTGTGTGGGATACGTATACTTTCCTGTGTGGAATGGGTTGTACATGGGCTTGGAGGTTGGAGCGTATTCGGAATTGATGACTTAGGTATATTTATGGGCATATTCCTAAGCAGTGTCGGATGTTACATCGTGATTGTATATTTCCTTTGTGGTTTATCCATTTTGTATTTTCAGAGACGTTCGGGAGTCTCGGGGTCCCTACTGAGTAGCTTATACTCACCCCTGCACGGGGTATACCAGCACTACGTTGTGTTGGTTGCAGACGACGGACAGCGCTGATCGTGGTGGAGGCTTGCGGAGTAGGACGATACCTGGAGGTGGACCACTGGGCGGGACGTACTCGGAGCGGTCAGCTGTACCCGAGGAGTAGTGGAGGCTTTCTGTACCCACCCTTCAGGTGGGACTTCCAGAGGATGGTTCGACGTTGCGGCGTTACTTTTCTGTTGTTGTTTTCCCCTTTCAGTTGTACTTTACAGTTGGGCTTGTATTTCTGGCCCCCTTTACTTTTCTGCACTTACTGTTGTACCAGCTTTTACTTAGTGTTTACTTTTTTTCCGCTTGATTACTCTATAGTGCTTGTTTACTTTTCAAAGGAAATTCCTTCCCTTTTACCGGGATTTTACGCCTTGGTTCTAGTCGCCATCCCCTGCCCTATGGAAGGCGGGCTTGGGGTAGTCACGGCACGGGCCTCGAGGATGGGTCGTGACATAGCCAACCAAAAATTCATTTCATCTATTGCACAACCACTATATCCACATTCCACAATGATTGTAACTTGTTAAGGAATATAAATAGATCCTTACCAAAAAATTTAATATAGGTGTTTTCAAATCCTACACAAATGACTGAGATTTATTGTTTCCTACGTATTATATAATATTTTTGATGTTTTTCCATATCATTTTTACATGATTATACTATATTATCATTTTTAAATAAATAAATAGGAAACGTTATCAAGAAATATGTATATGAACAATGATTCCAATAACTAATGAAGTTTTTGGTTAGTGCTTCTAGTATAATTCAATAATCCATCTAAAAAGGAATCATTTTCTATAGTGGTGAATCTCTAAAAGTGATTTTGATATCATCTCCTGAAAAATGAAAAGGTTACTACCTTCTCAATTTGATAGTTGAAACCTCATGAAGATATTTGTCCTACTCGAGAACTGGAGTTAGCTAGAGGTATTTTTTATCAAATGATATAGAGACATTATGATTTTGGTTAAATGTTTTACCTACTCATATACCAAAAGGATTCAATTATATATTCATTGAAATTCAATTTAACCTTTGAAAACAACGAAATTTGGAGGAACTAAAATACTACGATTGTTCAATTTATTTATATCAAAGAAAAAAATATATTACTATTGCATTGAGACCTAATTATAAGTTTTTTATTAAATAATGACTATTTAAAAAAATCATTAACCAATGAGTTGTTAATGTTTAAAAATGGGATCATAAAGGAAGGAATATCATCAGTCCAATCCTAAATTATATCTCAATTGTAATTACTAGAGATGATCAATAAATAAAATAGGGTTGATCCTTTTATGTAAAGAAAGATAAATTCAATGAAAAATTGTTGTTTCAATAATTAAATATTTATCAATAAGCATTAAAAAATTTAGTTCAAATAATTTTTTTCATCTGTTTTAGTGATAATGAAAAAGATTATTTATGAATCTCATAGCTCAGTAATCTCTATAAATTATTAAATAACTAATATTAATATAAACCATTTTTATCATTGTTTTTTTGAAAATATATAATGGGATATTTTTTAATAGACTACAACATTCATCGTGTGTCAAAAAATTATGGTAGAGTGAAAAAATCTTAAAAGGTTATTATAAAAATTGTATATAGATTTATGGAAGTGAGGAAACATCACTATGGACATTATAAATTATATTTATACAACATCCACGTGTTACAATAATATAATGTTAATAATCAATAGATTGAATGTGTATTCCAATTTCATTTACTTGATAAAGTATTTAAACTTGAGGCACCTATAATTCATGTGTTTTCAATATTTAGTGAGACTCCAGCAAGTATCATTAGTAATTATTTATGGCCAAGATCCACGATTTACATATATTACAATATATTATCCTCTAAAGGGTTATAGATATAGATGTAAGCCATATTATAGCCAATCATAATAAAAAATACAGTTACAATGAGAGGAAAGTTAAAAAATTCTAGAAAAATTATAATGGATAGCTAACTAGAATTTCAAGGGAGTTGGGATCATCATCTTCCACCTATTTAATTGTCCTGTAATATAATTTTAAACATGGTAATTCAAATTAATCCATAATAAAAAATACATGGGTAGATTTATATAAACATTGCATGATAGTGTTAAGTTGGAAAATGGAAAATATTGGGACCATCCCATGTGATGGAAACTATAGATAAGATACAAGGGATTTATAATTGAATAATGGCTGGTCAGAGTTGATAGAAAAGTAATAAAGACAAAAATTGGAATTCCATATAGATTCATGTGGGGGTATCATGTACTTATCATTTATCATGAAACTATGATAATGGTAAAATTAAATATTTTAGTTTTTGGAACATTTTTGATTTTTTTCATATCGATTAGAAAAACCACCAAATATTCTAACTAAAAAGATGCCTTCCACAGATCCTTATAGGGGAATTATATTTCAGACCCAACACATGTACTTGATACTGTTCGTGTAAATTTTGATGGTGACTTTTCATTTGATATGGAAGTGATCCAAATAATTTATAGAAGTGAATTAGAGTTGAGAAACAAGAAAAAAAAATTAAAATTCTTTTTGCAATAAAAAAATTTAAGAGACAATATGTGATCATGAATATGAAATGAGGTATAAATACCTCTCCTTGTTTTGAAGCTAAAAATTTAATGGATGTAATTTATTACATGGGATAATTTTACAGATATAAAATTCATTTTATGTTTAATCATTTAGCCCTATATATCTTTAATTACTATTTTAATATATTCCATGATTGGTGTTCATAGATAGAATATTCTAAAAAAATATTCCAATCATGTATAATGGTTATTATTATAAAAAATACATGTAATGGGATATATAACCAAATAAATATCAATAATGAAATGGTACACTCCATATGATAATACACGACAAAGAATAATATACCATCATGTAAAATTGATAAAATAAAAAGAATCAGTATGAATATAATTGATATTACCAACAGAATATAAAAAATCATGGAAATAAGGTAGTAACTATTGATCATTGATGAAATATATATAGTATTACTTCATTAATGTGGCTATTGGGATTTGAAAAATGTTCACTAATAATGTTGTTCAATATTAACTTTATGAACAATTCCATTTTTCAATAACCCAACCATTAAAATTAGTGTTTATAAAGGGTAAGGATAATTGATATTTGATGTAAATGGATAAATAATGGAATAAACTTTTAGAGTGGTTTTCTATTTCATGGTTGTCTGAAAATGGGTGGTGGCGGCATCCTATGGTTTCTCCCTTGACTAATAAAAAAATAGGTTCAAAAATGGATTCTCTAATTGAATTACATACAGATAAATATCATATTATTGGAGATCAACACTAGGTCAATTATAGTGGATCCACCCCATGAAACTACAACCATATAACACTTTACCCATAGAGAGAATTCCCATTTAATAATGGAAATTTTAACAAAATCAAATAATTTTAAAAGTGTAATATCATTTTTATAAATGAAAAAAACAAAGATTCGGGAACCAGTTTCAGATTTACCATTACCTTAAATTCCAATCCTGTATTTATAAATTATAAAAAAATTCAAATCTTTTCATATAAATATCCAAAAATCACAACATTTTAATCAACAATAAATAATTTTTTCATGAAATTATATTCTTTTTTAAAACCATAGAGTCCTTCCATGGATTTCCTATTTTTTTATTATTACTTCTTCAAGTTATTGGTTGAAACTTTTCATGCTATCTAAATTCTCTTCTTCTTCTTTTAAATCATGATCCAATTTTGTATTATGTTTTAGAATTAAAGAATTTTTTTTTTAAACCCTTTCTTATAATCCTATAATATCCAAAATAGTTCATTATTAATTGGGGTCCTTCGTTCACTCTCATTATTCCCTTCCCATAAGCAATATTATATACATTCAATATGTAGAATTAATTTTTTGAATTAACATATTTTACATAAATTATTTTTATATTATGAGTACCCAATCCCCTCTATTTTACATTATAATTCACCTAGATGTAATCATAATTTATTGATTGAAGTATTTAGATATTTGAATTACACATTCCCATTTCATGGTTTTAAAATTATATAGTGCTAAAACCATTATGGTGTCCTGTACTCCTTTAGTTTATATGAAATATAATATTTATTCGTATCTAGTTATTGAGGAAATGATTTTTTATCACCACTATGGGTTTCATGAATAAATATATTTTATGGTTGATCGGTGATTGTGCATGAATGAATTTGGTATATTATAAATCTCTTGATATTACTTGTTTTATGATACCCCTGGAAATAAAACTCTTAAATATGTGTAATGACACCCCCGTTATAAACCATGGTGAAATTATTATGAATATATCATTATTATATTGTTGTTTCATTTACATGTTATACATCATGTACATTATATTATCATATTCCTCAATATCTCATGATTATTACATAATCTTATGTTGTATGATCACATGCTAAATATTTTCAATTTTATTCCCTTAGAGGGATATATTCTCTCACCCTCAATTTAAACTAAGTCCCCATAATGTGTGATATAGTAAATGAGACCTTGGATGAATCCATTAAGAAACCATCTATGTATATTTGATTGATGTATTATATTTTTAATGTAATATGTTTCAAATATCCATGATATTTAACATCAAAATATCATTTGTGTTATAAAAATATATACAATGTAACCAATCATTTTTTAAAAAGGAAGTGTTTCATATTCTCTCTAACATTGATGTCTTATTTAATTTTTTTTCATATGGTTTTACATATTATTTATTAAAAATATAATTCCACAAATATTGTAACTTTTTATAAGGACATGTCTGGATTGACATCCATAATATAGTCATGTGTGTTTGGTAATAAAATCTACTCAAAATTGGTAACCAAATATATGTATTAAACTTGAGATGTATATACTGTAACATAATTTTATTTATCCAATTCTATGATATTAGAAACATTCCATAATTATAACATACTCTTGATTATCTTTTTCTATCAGACTTATAACCCCCCAAAAAGACCATAATAACAATATTGAATAAAAAATGTAATTTAGAATAGAATTTTATTAAATTGGTTGAATTGTTGAGGTATTTTAATATTCTTTTAACTCTAATTAAATTTGATTCCCAATTTTACCATTACAATGATAACTCATGGACATAGTAAACATAATATACGGATAACATGGAATCTTATAAAGTAAACCTCATATCAATCCATTGTATATTGATTGATCAAAAAATTATTTAATGTGATGAATATAAAATATAAAATTGGGACTGATTGATGTATCCCATCCTTTTGCGTTATCCAAGAAAAAATGCGTCAATGGACATTTTTGGTACATTGTATTATATGAAATAATTCGTTATTTATTTTTAATGATTTTAAATTTATGAAATAGTTATAGTTTACCCATTAAAAATATTTCAAATTAATTTTTTCATAATTTTTTTATTACCCAAATTTAATTTTTTTATATCATTAGATATTTTTCAGAACATATATTTTAACTACTATTATAGTGTTTTCAATTATATTATATAAAATTTTGTATCCAAAAAAACCTTTTATAATAAAGCTAAAATTAATGATATTGTGAGGCTATCATACCGTGCTCTATGATCATTTTATAAAAAATATAAAAAACATTTTATTTTAAAAACATTATTTATAAAATGAATTTATTAAAATATAGGTTTTAAAAAAAACATACCTAGTAATATATATATTTAGAAATTCACAATCAATAAAAAGTTCAATTAAATTTAAATTTAGACATGATGGAGATGAAATCTATATTGTGTTGGATTTAATTCTAGATATTGGTGTAATGGATTATTCATTATTTATCACCTATTCCTGAATACAACCTAGTGTACCCAATTTTTCATTGTATTTAATTATTATACCATGTTGATCGACTATATTTCTATACAACCTATTAGTTCCAATAGTTATGTATTATGTAGGAATTTCAATTAATTCCTAGACATTAATCAGTTATAATTTATTTATTTCTCCCCACATATTTATTACACAAGTTTAATAATTTATTACATAACTTATGTTCCTAGGTTTATGTTCTGATAAAAAAATGTGTGACGTTCCACCAACATTCAATTTGTAGCTCTGGTCAATGTTAAATTATCATGGACACATATAATAGCATCAAAGGGATTGTTTTTAATTGTGTAAATAGTTTTAAGGGTGGATTTACATAGTTTATCCACGTCTTATTTTAGGATAGAATGAATTTCATGGTCTCTTCTGACTGATTTATTTGGAAAATTAGCACGATGATCTGCATATTTAATGATTCTATTGATGTTCAAATTTTACATATCATTGTAAATATTTTCTATGGAAGGCATATGCATGTGGATATATCTAATAAAAATTAATATTAATTAATTCTTACACAAAATTATATTTATTACTTCGGTATCTATAATAATTACAAGTGTATTATTAATCCCAAATCGTTGTTTCACATATTTTAGGTGAATACTTTCCACATATTCCATATTTATTGACCATATTGACTTTTCATCCAAAAATAATAAATTTTTCCACAATGGGTTTTCTATAATTCCATAAATAATAAATATTATTCTTCAAAATATACCTGATAAGAACTCGATTGATTACATGAGAAGATATTTTAATATAATTATCCCAAAAATAAATAGGGGTTTCATACTCATCAAGTATAATCTGGGAAATTTCCAAAGGTGTATTATTTATTCTTTCATCAACCGCAATCTTTAGTGTAGTATTGGGTGCATATAAAATGTGATTATATACATATTATTATCCTTGAGATTAAAATTTATCTTACACAAAATCTATTCCATGATATATTCTCCTGTTTTTCTATGTTAGTTCACTAAATTTTAATACTGATATATAATATTTTAAAAAAAATGATGAAACATAACATTTTTGATAAAGAAAAATATCCAAGAATAAATTATATAATTATCCATAATAATATAAATTTTTTTTCCTATTAGAGAAGAAACACTATATTTTCCAACAAAATCACTTTGAACCAGTTATAGTAGTTTATAGGTATAACCTCTTTCATTTTTTTGAATTAATTTTTTTGTTTCATTGCAATTAGATAGTGATTAAACACCTTTTCTATAGGTAATTATTTATTATGTCTGTCCTTAAATAAATAATTATTATATTTTTATGAAATTATTTTATATCATGTTGGACTAATATTCGATTCCACTACTAGAATTCAATTTGAAAAGTACTTAAATAAGTATCATTTTGAGAAAAAAAGTCTAAATTAATAACATAGTCTTCATATTTTATTAAAAATATATATTTTTAAGAATGATAAATAATAAAATATTTTTAAAAAATTATAACATGAAAAATTCATAAAAAACATTGAAATACTATGAAACATTTATTTTAAATGATTAAAAAATAATAATTCATGAATAAAAATAACTCTATATGTTTGAATTTTATCCAATTGTAATTTTTTTGTTAATTTTCTCATAAAGGGGCATGTACACCATCACCATTTTTTAGATTTATTAATATTGAATAATCTCTAATAATTTTTCTAGAAATGATTTATCAATAACCCATAATTATTTTTCAATGAACATCATGCAATATTTCTATGAAAATCGAACATGAAAATTAATTTGTAAAAATTTTAATTTGGATCTAGATGAGTTATAAAAAATTCCTTAGGTATCAACTTTTCTTATTAATTTTTAAACTAAAATAATAAATATAGAAAAATACTAATTTTTATTTCAATATTGTTTATAGTTGTTTCACTAAATTCATTGATTCCATTGAAATTATGATTTATTATATTAAAAAAATTCAACACCTTAATTTATTTTCAATATCTATATCCTATTCCAAATTTGTATTTAGGATTTTTTTGTTCATCCTGTAATATATTCAGTGTTTTTATCAATTATTAAATTATTCCAAATATATTTTTATGATAATCATTTACCAATTTCAAATATGTATATTCCTTTACTGGATTGGAATTATATTATTTTTCAATTGTAAGATCTAATTTATCTACCAAAAAAACATTATACATTTTATGAAACTAATTTATCATTTAGCTAATTTTCATTCTTTTTTAAAATATTGGTTTCCTCTTCTAATTTCTCATTAGTCATTTCATAATAATAAAGAATATGAGTATAATTAAAGGGTACCAAATGCTAAATAATGTTATTTAATAAATTTATTTTTTTCCATTATGTCATCTTGGATTTAATCAGAGTCACTAATGATATTTTTTGATTCACTCCATGTGTCCCTAATTTACTAGATTGATCATTAATAATTACAATAATGATTTTTTTAAAATTTTATATAAGGAATACCGGTTTTTATATTTTCTTTTCTTTTACATTCATATTTTGTGATCTCATTTAAAGTATCATCATTTCTCTAATATTTCCAAAAATTTACTCTTTTTTTAAATTTCCATTTTAATTTTAATTTCAAAATAACATCATATTTTAGTAAAAAAAATTAAATATTTTGGATAACAGAACTATTTACTTATCAATTTCAGAATCACCTTTATGCACCCTTGGACTATCATGTTTTATGACTTATTTATAATTGGACTATGATTCATTGAAACTAACAAATCTTATTTTAGATTCATCATCATAAGTGTTAGATACAATGAAATATTCACATATCATATAATTATAATTGATTCATTGATTTATATTTTTATTATGATTAATGATTCATGGGTAGAAACAATAGTACATATCCATCTATTTAGAACACCACATAAAATAATTAGTACTTCATCATTTCTATTCGTATTTTATCCAAGTATAATAATAGTATTTATGATCTCATATAACCTAGGATACATGTAAATTATATAGAAATGATTATTTATATTGATATTATCATAAATAACAATATAAATATTAAATATATTTTCAATTACATTAGTGGTTCTGTCACAAGATAAGAAAATGTTGTCACAGATTTGATATGTTGTATAAAATTTTGATATGCTACTATATTCATCATCTCCAATGACAAAAAATAAAGAATAGATCTCTGTAGATTGAATCATAAGTATCTATAGTAGGATCATCAAATGATTTCATACATTTTTAGGTAATTTATATTGACCATCAATTGATCCCAAAATTTCAAATGTAATAATTTCAAGATGAATATACATTCTTATTACATAGTTTTAATAATTTTTACCATTAATGTATTCTGGTATATTGTTGTAAAAATAATCTTACATTACATTCATAAAATTAATATTTAATACTAAATCCAAATTCAATATACCATTCTTAAAACATCATTAATTTTAATGGTATGAAATTATTTGTAATAAAAAATATTTTGTTTCCAAATTTTTTATATAGTGTACCACTCAAGGTGGGTGAATTGAGTTTCTAATTAAAAATCTGAAATAAAAAATAAATAAACAAGTATCCCCCAGTTTAAACTACATATTAATTGATAAATATATTATATATATCTAATTTAATTCATTATAAAAAAATTTACTAGGTTTAATAAAGACATAGAAATAATAATAATTTGATTTAAAAAACCATCCAGACTAATCCATTCAAACTAAATATTAATTTCCTATTTTTTTAAATAGATTTTAAAAATAGATTTCAAATATAGGAATAAAAAATTCATTGAAAAACATAATTAAAAAATATGGGTTTAGTATCATGGCATTATCTACTCCCCTCCAATTTATATTCACTTATAGCTAGGGAGGTTTATTAATAAATAAATAGATCCATAACATCGATTAGTTTTTATAGTCAACAACATAAAGGGTATTCATAGATATATAAATCCACATTCATAGTTTATTTTAAATTAATTATGTGAAGAATCAATATTATAGAGTATATCATACTCTCTAGTACTGTGTAGGATAAGTAACCAATATTTTTTTATAAATAAAGAACAAATAAATGTGATCTAAAATGGTATAAAAATAAATAAGTGATAACTTCATGTAGAATAATATTTTTGTTCAAATTTTCTGTATATGGTTCTTCCCTTTTCAATGTTATTCATTAGGTGATGCAATGACTTGTGAAGGAACAATGATATTATACAATCATCTAATGGTGTTATGATCCATAAAGTGTGATGTGTAGTTTAAGTTATTCACAATTTAAAAAATGTCTATAACTATAGTATGTTTGTATTTTCATATAATATATCATCAATAATTTATGAAGGGAGAACATAATCCAAATAGAGATATTGTAAACATATTAATATAAATCCCCATAATTTTCATGAATTTTTTTTAATTAAATTATTCCGAAATTGCATTTAATTCTATGAAAAATGGGGTCGTAAAATTTTATATTATAAAATAATAACCACTTTTAAAAATAGTAAGATTAAGTGTTCCACATAAGATTATCTAAAATAGGACCAAAATATATTAAAAAATAATTTCATATATATTAAAATGTTATACAATATCTTTCATTACATCACACTCAATAAAATAATTTGTAAAATTTAGTTTGATAACTAAAAGTCCATACCATCGCATTAAAACTGTTCAGAAACTAAAATTCACACATAAACATATAAAATCATCCAATAATCACATATAATCATAAGATTTCATCAAAATATTTACAAAAATAAAAAACAATCATATTTCAACTTGAATTAATCACAATGTCAATGCAAGACTTAATACAAAATCATAGATGAGAACAAACCATACTTCCATTTAAACAAATCTTTGTGTTCTCCTGGATTTTCATAAGTTAAATGAACATTTAGAAGAGAAAATTTTTATGATCCATCACATAGGCATATGGTTTATCATCTACTCATGTGATCAATCTACTAGATGTTTGGATGATATTGTAAATACTATATAATTTATTAATAAATATCCCCTATAAATTATTTTAGATAAATAATGTAGTTATAGAAAACAACTAAAATTATTATTTCTGAATAAATAAAATTGGATTAAAAATTCCATTATGTATATTTAACTGGGATTATATAGATTTTAAATTATGATCATTTGGTTTTTATAAATATAAGGTTTTAATAATCCAATTGATAGAGACAAAAGATGTCATGGCCTCAACATGTTGGATTGTATCCTATGATGCCCATTTTATGGAGATTATAAGGGAGAGATAATATCTCGGATTTATTTTATATCCTGACCCATATAAGTTTAAAAAAATTATGAATGAGAGAAACCATTTATGGGATATTTTTAGGAAAATCAAGATCATGTTCCAAACCATGTTCGCTGAATTTCCCATTGAATGTCCCACTATCGCGCACTTTACCCTTAAAGAGTTGACTGGTGTAATAAAGATATATGTAAAAATAAAAATTTAATAAGAGTATGTATATTATTTTTTATTGAAGAATTAATATATTTCCATTATATTATTTAATCTTTATAATATATTTTTATTTTCATTCAGTAAAACAAAAAATAATGTTTGTGTTAATATTTGAATTCAATTAAGAAATTGTTTTGATGAATTAATGGTTTTTTAAATAAATAATATTTTACGAAAATATATGTATTTTATATTTTTATTAAATATAAATGATCATATAATTTCTATGAAGTCAAATGTAATTTTTATAAGAGTACAAAAAATGTTATTGTAGAAAAAATTACTATTTTCAATAAATGATAGATTTTATTTAAAAATTTGAACATTCACATAATTATAAAATTATTTATATAAAATAAATTTTTAAAGAATCAAAACAATGAATGTATCCCATTATTATTTTTTCATAATTTAATGTTACATTAAAATTTTCGGGTATAATTTAAATACCGTATAAATTTACATTGTCAATTATTACAACACAACAACCCAAAAGTGATGTAATAAGTAATATTAATGGGATACATGGGAAAATAAATGTTTTCAATTTAAAAAATTGTTATTTTATATTTATTTTATTGATTCTGTTAAAATAATATGAATCATCTTAGACATAAAATGTAGTTTATGCTTTTAAAATTATTTCTTTAAGAGTGTGACTTACCTCCACAACACAAAGGATAATATTCTGATAACATTGTACCTTTACCTAATAAAATAATGTTTTTTACTCCCTTCTAGAATAAAACAATAGAAAAACCATGGGATAGTTTGTGGTTTTTAATATATTGATATCTATTTTTAAAATCATAAATAATAATAAAACTCCTCTTTTTCATTATAAACCCACATAATATCCCATTTCTCTTCACTCAAAATACGTAGATCACAACCATAATCTATCCTCCAATCCATAGAGACCTCCTAAAGTTCCACCATTCTCCCATGAATCCCCTAACAAGTCATTAGTCACAAAATCTTGTAATGGATCCTTACATTTCTCTCCTCCTTTTTAATTGAATCATCTTCTTTGAAATTAGTTCTGGTTATTTTAAATGGTTATTTAGTCTAATGTATATTTTCAAATTTCATTTATATTATTTTTTAAAATCAAAAACTCATTATTAAACACTTAATTAGTAAATAATTCTTTTCCTATGTATTTTAGTATCATTTTCATGAATACATACTCTTTAACCGTCCATATAAATATTTTCAATGTATTCATGAATACAATCCTAATTTTTTTCATTTAAGCCATTTTAATTAGAATAGACTGAACAATGATCCGATTGATATTTATAAAACAATATTTAATACTTTTTATCATTTCAACATACTGGAGAAATAGTTTATGATCATACAATACATTAGAACTGATAAGCATCACATTCATATTTTTAGAAATCATCATTATGACATCTATAAAGAAATCAACTGAATGGACCAATATATGAAATCTCTATATATGGAAAATATATATTCTATTGAAATGGAATATATTTTATACTAAAAATTGTGTACATAAAAATGTCGTCAGAAATATTGTTATGATATTGTAATTGAAGTGCCAGGTGTCTAAGTCATCATGAAATACTCAGAGATATGTCATCGTTGGAGGATCATGACAAATATTGGATGAGTGATTATGATTAACAAGGCATTAAAAGCGTCTAAAAATAAGTAATGATAATTTCTTTCTCAAAAACCCATGTGGGAGATATGAAGCTTACACGATTTAACTACTTGTTCCTTGTACATTAAATATTTTTGACTTCGTAATCATAATGACTGATCATGTAAATATGATTGTGGTCTCCTAGGGATTGAGAGATATACAGTTAAATTATCATATCAAGGGATCATGGTGATAGTGAGATAGAGAATACAATAATCGTATCGATGGATCATGGGGATACTAAGATAGACAGATCATTGTATTGATGTATTTACCAAGTAGGTGAAAGAATTTATTTTTGGTAACATTAAAAAGTTGAAATTTATTTTAGTTAATTAGACACCCTATTCCTTGGGTTAAAATAATTGTATTCATTTGTATTACATTATTTTTTATATGGTTTTTTATTTCTAATTCAATTTTAATAGTAAATGAATTCTTCTATATTAATATTTTTATTTATATATAGTTTTTTGTAATAAAATTGATTAAGATACCATTGTTTTAATCAAATTACGATTCTATAATCATTATGTTAGACTCACTATTTCTATGATACTTTGTTTTATTTTATTCTTTGTGATTATGATTATTTTTATGTTCACTATAATTGATTCATTTTCTACTATGAATATGATTAAACACAGAATACATTACCACTTCTTACTAAATATGATTCTATACACTATTAATATATATTCATTTTTTTATTGTGAGAAATATAATACATATAAAAATCTACATGAATAAGAAACATTTCATATTGGACCCCTGGGGAAAGTCCAATTAAATTTAAATAATTAAGATATTTTTATGATTGTTTTAACCTTTCTAAACTAAGTACATTTTAATATTAAATACCAAAATAATTAACCTTCAATTCACCCCATCATTTATTTAGCCATATTCGCATGCATTATGATCCAATGATTGGTTTCATAGCCAAGACTCTATAATAATGATACCTACAATTGGTATCATAAGAGGATACAACAACTCGAAAACATTCTAAACATTTATTATTTTCTTCACTATTTCCATATTGATTTAATTTTTTGTAATCCTTTTGTTAATAAATTTCTAATAAAATAATGTGTATTTTGGAATAGATGTTTTTTATTTGTTTTAAATATGAAATGATTTAATGATCATTTATTACATAACCTAGATCCAAATAGACCCCCTATTTTTTCATGGATATTTTTTTAGTGTTGAAGATATAGAATGAATACATTTTTTATAAATACTATATTTTACAATTATGTCATGTTAACCGCAGATTTCAATATTCCTGATAAGGAGGTGACTAATTTTATAAATCAGGAGAATCCTGAGTATCAATTGAATTATAGAGTTAGATACACTTTATTTTGTTCTATGGAGAGATGAATTTATAGAAATATTTATTATTGTGATTTAGTTTACAATATTTTAAAGAAGATAGAGATTACTAAATTTAGAACATCTATGATTGATGAATCTAGAAGATATATTCATAGAGACAAGTATCAATTATTTCAATTCCCTTTTGGTGAACCTATTACAAAGTTACAAAAATATTGATATTATAGTAGTCAATATTGTAAAATATATTAGAGATAAGTATTTAAAAAGTAGATTAATATATGAAAATATAATAGATATCATCAAAATGAGTGAGAATATAAGAGAATAGATTTTGATGAATCGAGGATGATAACAAATCTCACTCTTTACGAATTGTTTAGAATCCATTTTCAGTATGTGGGTAGATTGAAAATAGATGAAAATAATATAAAGAAAAATATTTGGAGATCTACTTATACTACTAATTAATACTCTATAAAATACCATAATCTAGATAAAGATGATATGTTGAAAAATAAAAATAAATCCTTTGTTAAATCTAGTCCAATTTATTCTAAAATTTCTAATAATGAAATTGCTAATCATTCTAGATGAATGAATATGATTGCTGGTAAAAATGATTTTCAATATCATCACATAAAATTTTAGGAATACATATATGAAAAAAATGACTCTGAATTTACATGTTAGGAGTTTAAAAGAGATTGAAATATTTACCCTAGTTTTCATAAGATAATAAATGAAAGGAATGATGAAAATTATTATATAAATCAGAATAAGTTTAATAAGTTAAAAATAAAGAATTTTCATAAACCTCATGACACCTGGAGTTCTAGTAGAGCAGATTATTAATAAAAATAATCAAATAATGAAGATCCAAATTAGATAAATATTATAATTCTTTCTAAAATAACTATTGTAAATCAAGGTTTCATGGACAAGGTATACACAGTTGATCCTTTATCTAATATGCATTTAAATGAAAATAAACCTACTGAGTTGAATTTTATGTCTTAATATAAATAATTCTCTTCATATAGTGATGATAATACTTAATCTTCTAATGATGATGTTTAAATATTTTCAAAACATTGATTAAATTTAAATTGTAATGTTTTTAAAAAAACTGACAAGGATAATCAAAAAAATAAAAAACTAAATCAAGAATTGATATTTTAGAAAATGAAATATTGGATCAATAAAAAATTATTGAAAAATAAAATTATGAAAAAGATACTCTTTATTAAAATCTATAATTAATAATTTATTAAAAGATTCATTTAAACCCAATTTTGATAAACTGAATTCCAAAACTTATACAGACGTGATTAATAATTTAGTTATAAAACTAATATTTAAATTTTCTTCATTGAATAATATTTTATCAAAACATTCTTCTATTAATTATGATTTATATAACATTGATATACAAATCTGCCCACTTGGTACTAGTTCAAGAATGTGATATATTTATGAAATTACCATTTTTACTAACAAATAATTTGTTCCTAAAAATTACCCCTTTTATAAAAAATGTCAAAGTGGAGGTCATTGGATAAATAATTGTTATTTAAAATAAAATTCAATTCATAGGGTTCCAAAAAGCCCCATTTTTTAAAAAAAATGGTTTCCTAATTTTTTTCTTATATTTCAATACCCAATAAGTTTTGGGTTCCAGAATATTAATTAAGTACCTTCTAGGAAAAAAAGTAGTAACAAAAACATGAATACATATTATTGGGATAGTGGGTATTCCATACATATAACAAGAAAAAATTATTTCATTGAAAATAATGTCTAGTTGAATGGTTGAAATGTTTCCATCGATTATAATTATTATTGAGAGATTATTATTATAGGTAATATTTTTCTTCTTGGTAAGGATATGATTTAATTTTTTTTGTAAATGGTCATAAAAAGAACCATATTATCATCTTTTATTTATGTGGTCAATTTTTCAATGGGATTTTTTGGAATTATAAATGTGTAGTACACAATTTAATGGATAAATTAAATATTTCTTATGATAAGCCTGATAATATCTACCCATTCAATATAGTATACCTTTAGAGACAAGACTTACCTTTCCATATTGCAATGGAAGATCAGTGCTTGTTATGTAATATAAGGTTATTAGACTATTACATTTCAATATTATTAAAATTTACTAAGAAAATACTTTTTAAGGGTCTATTGTAATATAGATATGTTTCTTAAAATAGATTTTAACATAGCAAATATGCTAACAACCATAAGTCAAGATTGAAATCAATTAGTGAAGTCTGAACATGTGATGTATTACAGTTAGTGAAAAAAAATCTTTTTAGTCCTAAAAAACTGGATGTACTGGTGGAAAGTAATATTTATTTTGTTTAGTTGTTTATTACATTAGATATATTTGGGTCTATATTATAGAAAATAAATCTAAATCCTTTTCTTATTTCAAGAATTTTTAACCAATTGAAAAAATTATAAAATCATCCCCTTGATATATATTCATAGAGATCATGGTGGATTATTTTTTTAATTTATATTTTGTCTATTTTTAGTAAAAATCAATTACTTGTAACTTTTCTTCATTTATAACTCCAAAAAAAATGTTATTGTTGGAGGAAGAAATAATATTCATCAATAAAAAACAATAACTATTTGATTGATTACCTAATTGCTAAAACTTTTTGCAAGGTAGTAGTTACTAATACATTTTATACTATATATAGTGTTTTAATTCAATATTATATAAATTAGACTCTTTAAAAGTTGTGTAAAGGTCCAAAACCAAATATTTATTTTTTGAGTGTATTGTGATGCAACTTATTCATATTGAATATGAAAGATAACATATAAATATTAGTATATGAATCTATTGAAGTTATATTTTTAGGATATTCCATTATTTATAAGTAATATTGAGTTATTAATAAAAAATATTGTATTATTGATGAAACATTACATGTTAAATTCAATGAAACTCTCTTTTCTAATTTTATAAAAAAATCCAACCAACATCCTCTGATGTGTTTCTCAGAACTGATACTCTACCTTTTTTGGAAGATTCTTCTAATAAAGAAAATACTCCTGAATTTTCTACCGAAGTATTAACTCAAAAATGAATTCTACCTTATGTTATTTAGCAGTCATTGCAAAACCAAAGTCAGTTATTTCATAGGAATCATCTTTGTGAAAACGTCATTGGTGAGGGAAATTAACCAGTTATTACTCGAAGTTCCTTAATTATTGAATTAGAACATCATTCTCTTTACTCTCAATTTTAACCCAGATATCTATATAAAGATTTTGGTGACGGGGTCTGATAAATTAAATGAAAGATGATCTACATGAATACCAAAAGAATCATGTTTGGACCCGTGAAAAAATACCTAAAAATAGTAATTAAAGAGAAATGGGTTTTTATAATCAAATTTGATCAAAATGGAATTAACACTAGAATTATAGTGAGACATGTTACAAATGTTTATAATAATCAAGAAGTTATATATTATGAAGAATCCTATGCACCGGTATAGATACATAAATCTATTGGTTTTCTATTAGCCACTTCAGAATAATTTAATTTTACACTTCTTCAAATGAATGTAATGACTGATTTCATTAATTGATTTAAACATGAGGTTGTATATGTTGAATAATCCCATATTTTTGAACATATAAAAATCATGAATACATTTATATTCATATAAAATCATTATATGGACACAAACAAGCCCCTTTATAATGGTTTAATTGAATAACATAATTTTTTATACAAAAAAAGACAAAGGAACTGCTAATCCAAATGATTTTATAATGAAATTAATAAAAAAATATTATTTATCATATATATGTAGAAGATATTTTATTCGTATCTAGTCATCAGTATTTCAAAAACTCATTTGAAAATATTATGATATCTATATTTGATATGATAATGATGGGTGAGTGAACATTTTTCCTTGGTTTTCAAATATCTCAAAAACTTGAATGTACTTATATATCACAACATCGCAATATTGAAGGTATTATTAAAAATTATTGTTACAACAATAATAATACTATTTGAAATCAAATTGGTACCTCAAATGAACTTGATATTGATGTTACTGGGGAACTAGTTCAAAAAACAATTTTCAGATGTATTTTAGGAAGCTTAATATAATTAACGACTAGTCCCCCATCAGTAATGTTTTTAGTATGCTTATGTGGTGGGTATCAAGATAATCCAATGGAATCTCATTTAAACGTTGTTAAACTAATTTTTCTTAATCCAAAGGGAGCTATGGATTTATGACTTTTTTATTCTTAAAGATATGATTTTTAATTAATATTTTTTTTTCAGATTCTATATTTTGAGGTTTTAGAATTGATGGGAAAAGTGATTTGGGAACTTTGAACTTCATAGATGATTCATGAGTTTTATATATTTTTCTGAAACAACACATGTTTTCACTTCCCACAGTTTATGTTAAATACATTGCCAATGTAATTTGGCATTTTCATGTATTTTAATGCAACAAAAACTCACAAATTATGGTATGTGTTTTACTAACACTCAAATAATATGTGATAAATCATGTTCTGATTAATTATGTAAAAACAATGATCATCACTCTCATTAAAAAAATATATATTAGGTATCACTTTCTTAAGTATCAAACACTTATCATATATATTGTTCTACAATTTATCCAAACACCAGAAAAAAAATTTACAATTTTTTTAAAAAAATCATTAACTTATGATATATTTGAATATATAAAAATAAATCATGGAATGATCCATATAAAGTGATCATTCATATTTACTTATAGTTTACCAATATTCTTATATTATTTTAATGTTTTTTTGTAAGGGGAGTACATATGATTATTATTTCTTTTCAAATTTTAAAACATTAGTCTTTTCTAAATCTAAAAGATATTTTAATTCTTCTTAAAGAACTATTGTAAATATTTTTCAAGGAATTATAAATATATAATATTTTCTAGAATTAATTTTGACTTTAAATCAGATATTAAAAATTTATATTAATCCAGCATTCATTTAAATTTACCATATTCATGTTTTAAAATAGTAATGGAAATGTTACAATATTTTATTTTTTTTAAATATAATATATAATTTTTCGTCCATAATCTATTTTTATTAAAATGTGAACAAATAATAATATTGATTATTCTACACCAAAAGTAATTATTATTTTGTTTATATTTTAAAATTATTAAATTGAAATTAGTTTTATCCCATTTTTTTGTTATAATAAAAATATTCATGTTTTTAGATTCACAATTGTATCCACCAAATATGATAAATTGTTTTATAACACTTTGTGATTTCAAATTCATTAACAAATATTTTCAGGGATATATTATCAACCATCAGATAATTTATATTTAATATCATCTTTAGGATATTGTTGGAAAAAAAATTCTCTCTCTCCATCTCGTATATAAATGGGACCACCCCACCCCCATTGTGTCCCACATCAGTTGTTTCCAGATTTCATCTTCAAAGAGTTTCCTCGATAAAAATCCCTATCTGTTTTTTTTTCTTGTCTGAAGGCCCCAATAAAATTAATTATATGAATTATTTTAAAACGTTTTAATTTTTTTGAGAAAGTAATGATAAGAAGTATTTTATAAATTATGATTCCTATCTAATAAGAGTAATATATTTTCAATGTTGGAAATACTTATGGGTGAAAAAATCCATTACACATTAATTTCTTTTTACCAAGGATCTAGTTAGATATTTTAATGACTGTGTAAAATTCATTGAAGAAAATGGAAAAGAGATGTCTCCATTCCAAATATATGAGAAATTATACAAGATTAGTTATATGGAAACTCTATTTTTTCATATAATATCAGCTAATGGAGATGAATTCTCTACATATCATAAAGTACCTGATAATAAGGGTACATTTTTCAATGAAAGATTTAAAAATCCATTATTTAAAAACATCCCATATGTTGAACCAAATACGGTAAACCATCTCAATCCTGATCATATAGTAATATCCATTTGGATTCAGATGAATTTAATTATGATAAAAGGATATATGAAGAATTTTAAAGTATTAGATATCATTATATTGGATTACACGATAAACATTGGGAAGAACAATTTCACAATTATTATTCTTATGAAAATAAAATGTATAAAATCATAATCTATCAATTATTGAATTATAAAGATTTCAGATGTGATAAAAATGATGATTAAATCAACCCTGAAAATATACAACATAGAAAATAATCTGAGGATGTCAGAGAAAGGGGGTGTTTATTTGTGATGATACAATAAAATGGATGATGTTTGTCTTTGATTCTAAATCAAATAGGTTATTAATTAAAACCTAGGAATCTTTATTAAATGTTAAATTGTATTAAAAATTAATTAAAGGTGACAAATTTGTAAAGAATATAAATTATGAATCACTTCCTCAAAAGTTAAATAACTATGATAATTTTTTTGATTGATTAACCATAGAATGGAAGAGGAAAAAAACTAAAATAAAATATGTAGATCCTCAAATCAAACACAACACATAAAATGAATTAGCTTTAAAAATACATGGATCCAATGATCAAGAAAAATAAATCCAAGAAAAGAAAAAGTTGATGAAACATCAATGTGATATGTAGTTTGATTCATTGATAAATGGGTTTTATGCCACCATTTCAAATATTGATTTATGAAATATGTATTCTGGTTATTCCTTCCATGAAAAATCTTTTTTCCATAATGATATTAGAACTTTTATAGAAAAGTGAATGTTTGTTAAGGTTGTTAATGATTTTTTCCTGTTTTTAATGTTGAATTAAATTCAATAAAACATCTCTATCATGACATTATAAAAGAAATAGTGGAAGGTTCTACACACAAACATATATATCTATATTATAGAAATATAATGTGAATGTGTTGAAGAAGATAGTATATAAAAACAAATATTAGAGTATAAAAAATGAAAAGAATCAGAAGAAGAGGATAATAAAGATAAATAAAACTAAATGGAATTTAATAAATATCTACTATTTTATTTTCATTCTATAAGGACTTTTGAATCATAATTAAAATAAAAATCTTCCTTCACAAATCAAATGGAGAAATATGTATCTCTTGGGAAAAAAAGTCCATATCAATTTATGGGGACAAATCATCATCAATGAAGAATGAAATATATCATACTCCCATAGATAAAGGTATTAAAGGTTTCTATGTTGATTATAATATTAATCATATTGGTTGAATAATTGAAAAATATATATTAATGGAAGATTAAAGAGGAAAAATGAAAAAAAGTTGAAGCTGGAACAATACATCTCTATTTTGATGAGATTGAAATTTCTAATTCAATGGTTACAATCTCAATTCACAAACATCACAAAATTTCTCAATAATAGCCTTGAAAAGAGGAAAAAACCTTATATTCCCTTTCTAGAGGAAATGATAGATTTGGTTCATGAAACTCAGATTTAAAAATTTTAATAAAAATTGTTTTCTCTGATAGAGTTATCTAAAATGAGGATAAATTGGAAATACACATGAAAGTTTCAAATATCTCAAGAAATAATATAATAACATATTGAAATGTCAACATAATGTTGATACTGTTATCAATGTATAGGATCAATATATTGAATAAATAAAAAAGTAGATGAATGAATCAGCATAATCATTCATTGTGTTATATGGAAAAATAGATGAAAGGGTGAGTATAGTAGAAAAATTTTAAAACCCATCTAACAGTAATTATAATACTATTATTGGGGTAAAAGAAAAAATTATGTATTTTGAGGAGAATATAAGGTGACCAAAATCATAATAAGGATGTAAGTACACTAAAAATTATTTTTCTCATAGACTTCATAACCAAAAAAAATTTCAAATGAAATATGATTAAAATTGGATTAAAAAGGAATAATTGCAAGATATGAAAAAAATAATTGGTCTCATGAAGAGATAATTGGAAATATAGAATAAGGTATAATTGAAATAAATAATATAATGACCATTTTTTGGTATTTTATGCCAACTAATGATTGAATTATTTATATTACTACTGTAAAATCTATTTTTAAAAAAATTTAATGAATGATGAACTATTTCATCTCATTAAAAATTGTTTGAATATCACCCAATCCGATTTGTTTAATGTTGTTTCAATTTTTGGATGATCAATTACATAATTTATTGTTTTTATAAATGTTTATCTATCCCATTTCAGTAATTATATGATCCTTAACCATTTTTTTTAAAAATCACAAAGGGGGAGAATTTTATAGTAAGGGAGGAATTTTAAAGAATGGTTGATATGTATTTTGTATGGGGGATATATAATTCAAAATAATAGAATATAATCTTTTAGGTAATTTCCTAACCTAAATGCAATCAAGATTTATTCACCTTTGTATTCATATGAGTTATAAACTAATAGTGAGATGAGTATTATCAAAATTCTGAATATGATGTAGAAAAAAATATAATGGGATTTTGTTTTTTAAAGTTATATTTATTTTAAGCCTGTTGGTTTGTTATTTCCAAAAAAGGGGATATTGTTGAATCAAAAGTTTCTTTTGACATTTCTATTCCTTTGTTTTGGGAAATTAAAAACCCTTTTTTAAAAAAATTATTATCTCTTTCACATTCAATTTACTTTAAGAATAATTGTTTATGAATCATACTCTTTTACCATATATAGAAATAATTCAAAGTATTTAGGAATACCAATCTAAATTTTAATTATAGTCATCATAAAGAACATAGATATGATAATGATAGGATTCATCATTATCAAATAAGATTTACGACATTATGTCTTGTCTTTATAATGAAAATACATCACATTACCAGAATTGATATCAGGACCGAGAATCATCATATTCACATTCATAGAAATAATCTTTTAAAATATGTAAGGAAATATATTTAATTTAATAAAGTTTAAAATATTAATATAGAAAAAAATATTATATTGCAATGGAATAAATTTTACACTATAAATGGGGTACAACAAAATTACATCATACATTTCATTATTATATGACAGTTAAAGTCCCAGTTCTCCCTGTCATTGTGAAAAAATCAATTAAATTTTATTGTTGGAGGATAAATTTGATCATTGGAATAATTCCTATAAACACCATTCTATTAAGAGTGTTTCAAGTGAAGTACTAATCCTTTCATTAGAAAATATATATCCATAAGATATCCCTATATCATATAAGAGTGAATTTTTTTTAAATCACCCCCAGATTGATGTATGTGACCTTTTTCAATAACTCTTTTTGTATATAATGTTATTGGGTAATGATTTGTAATGTTTTGTGGAGTGTGGAATTTTTTGGAAAGTTTTTATAAAGGTTTTGAGGCCTTTTTAAGGTTGAATGATTTTAGAATTGTTAGGATAAATCATTATAGAATCCCTAGTAACCATGTGATATGCCGCTATTTTGATAGTAGTATCTACATGATTAGCGCACGGTTTTCCAAACCATGCGATATAAGCATGCGACCCTTTAAAATGGTTTTTTAATGGGTTTAGTAGGGATTTATCCAAAGTCACACAATTCATCTGCCATAGGAACCCTATGTGGTATTTCATCTTCTCAACGTATAGGGGTGCTCTTATAATCATTTTGGAAGGTATTTGAAGTGGTTTCAATGTGGTTTGAAGGTGGTTAATCTCAAGTAAGTCTTTTCTCTTGGTTTACATTTGGGTTTATAAATATATACTCTCTGCACTCTCATGTATTTCTATATTTACATCTGTTTCATGTATATCTAGGGTTTTGGTATCCTAAAGTGTTTATTTTAGGGTTTTTTATGATTAATAAGGAGACCAATAGTGGTTTTTGTAGTGTGTTTTTCTGGATTTGGGGTGTGGTTTCTTATGGGTCAATTTCACCGAAACCCTATGTTAGGTGGCTTCACTCTTGAATTCAATTTGTTAGAGATTTATGCCTTATATCCAATTAATTTGTTTTTCTTGAAATTAATTTTGAATATGATGTATCAATCTTGGTGGAAACCCATTTAGTGATGAATATGGGAATTTTGGTAAAATGGGAGATAGTGCAAAAGGTGTTTTGTTGTGTGATTTTAAAATTATTTTATAAAAATGATAATGGTTTGAATTATTGAAAATGATTTTTGAAAGATGAATTTCAATAAATATGTTGTATATTTGAAATTTGGTTTTCATGAAATATTGATATATTGTGATTTGAATAAATGGGGGAATTTTTTATGTTACAAGGCATGTGTTGGAATTGGTTGTGTGCATAATGTGTGACCTTGGTGTGTTGTATTCTTTTGGCTGGTTAAGTGTTATGTCTTGTGTTGGTTTTGTTGAAGTGGGATAGATGCATCGCTATAAAAGGTAATGAATTGTGGATGGAAGGGCCACCATTATGGAAAAGTGGTCGGGAAGTACCACTTGTTTGGAAAATTAGAAAACAGATTTGGATGGGAAGTTCTAGCATTGTTTTTTTTCATTATTTTATGTTTTATGCAAGATGTAAAATTGATTGTGATAATGTGTGATGGAGATATGGATTATTGCATACTTATGTATTTCCCTTGTTTGACCTGGCTTAGTATGTGTATGTTTGTCTTATGGAAATTGTTAAACTAGTTTTTTTTTATATATTGTTTTATATGAATGTGAAAACTATTCATTCATAGAGGCGTGTGTAGGGATATAATTTGTTGAAATATTACTGATTATTATTACTCACCCCATTTTGGCACATGGGTTATTTTATAGATTATGTATTCGGGTACAATGGAAAGAGTAAGGCCTCTCATTTTTTCAGCTATTCTTCATGATGCACGGGTGGTTTGGTGGTTCTTAGTGAATGGATATTGTTGTAGAGCAGTGGAGTGTATCTTAGTATAAATTCAGTCTCTTGTTTATTCTTCATCTTGTTACTCTTATTTGGGTTTATAATGGTTTAGTTTTAATGGTTTTTAGAAGTTGTCATGCATTAATTTTCTTTTACATTTGTAATTTATGGGTTGGGTTGTTATATTAACAATAATAATGTAGGATTTTTTGTAAAAGTTTGTTTGTTTATCTGAGTAATATCATGGGAAAATGTTTCCCCAATTTATTCTTGAAGCCCTCATCATTTATTTCCAGCCATTAGCACCTTGGGAACATCACTTATTTCCAAGTAACACCTGACCACCATCTCAAAAAAATATAGAGGGGGTGGAATGTTACAAGTGTAATCTATTTGATAGGTTCTTGGATTTCATGTGAGAGAAGTTGTTCAGTCCATTTTTGTTCATTGTTGGTCTTACTGTTGACATTTGTTCTTGGCTTATTCCTTGAGTCATGATGGTAGCGAGGCATAGGAATTTTAAAACGTGGAATTTATAGAATAAAATTATGTTTCTATAACTTTTATGATGAACTTCATGTTACTATAGAGTTGGGTACATAAGTGTTTTGAAGACACTTATGGGAAAAATGAATCTCATTGTTGTAGGTGTAGCCAATAAGATGATCATGACATGCATGGTAGTAATGACTTCCCGCTAGGATGTATATTTGATTAGGGTATAATGAAATATGGTGTGTTATGAATGTGTGTATTTTGAAAAAAACTGAATTGGGTTTCAAAATAGAATTATTTGAAACATTGAATCTTGTGGTATTTTGGAAATGGGTCTATTTTCAAAAAATAATCTATTTTTTCCAGAATAGTGAAACATGGGAAATGAGAACGTGTGGAAAGCCTAGTTGTCATAGTTGCAATGTATTGAATTTGAAATTTTCATTCATTTTCTCATTAAAGGATTATGACTTATGGTTTTTATTGTATTGATATAAATGAAACTAGGTAGGCAACACAAAGAACAATCGGAGGAAGCTATTGAAAATAAGGTTGCATCTAAGCACCAGGTGAAACAGAAGCTAGTGAAAAGTATAGTGTTGGATTTCCCAACTATGGAATGTGGGAAAAATGTAGATTAACTGAAGCATTTAGATCATGCGTATCAGTTTCAGAAGCTGAAACTAACCATCAATTGGGTTGATTCAGAGCCAGAAAGGGAAAAGGCGTGGCTAAATATAATGAATATGATATTTGAATACATAGGAAGAAACGAGAATCTGAATAGTGAATTTATCCATCTTCAAATTGTATGATCATTCTCTTCAATGGTCGGAACTGACTATCCCAGCTGGGATGGACTAAGGTGTGACATGGGAGGGTTTTGAGGTGTTTTTTAATAAACAATTCTACCCACGTACGTTCATAATTCTGCGCACAAGGTATTTCATCAATTTGAAGAAAGTGAATATGTTGTTAATAGAATATGCAGCCATGTTGATGAACTTTGGGTGGTTTGAACTAGAGGTGGAAGGTAGCACATCGTTGATGAAACTGATTTTTTAAGCGGGGTTAAAACTAGAAATTTGGTCCAAGATAGTAGTGTTGTGTATAGAAGGTTACACTGAAATGGTGAATAGAGCTATGGGGGCTATGCAAGGTCATTGGGGGGATATATGTGGGGGGAGATAGTTGGTACCCATGGGAAACTGTGGGAACTCGAATGTAGGGTTCAAGTGAAAGATGGACACATATTTATATGGTGGGAGTACAACTAATTATCTGGCAGCAGGATCAATGAATCTTCCACTAATGACTCAGATTAAGGTGGGATGTTTTAAGTGTGGCTCTATTTGACACATTATGTGGGATTCTACATCAAAACCTTTAGAATGTCATAATTGTAAGTAGATATGGAATCTTTAGCAGTTTTGATGTAATTATTTGAGGTCGGATGTTCTTGAAACTCCATAGGGGTCACAGGAGTCCTATGCCTCAATGGTACGGGGGAAGTAGCATACTACTCGTCAGAAAATTCAAGTTAGTCACGGTGATTATAGAAATTCCATGACTCCACATAATGCTATTAAAATACATAGTGTGGTAAGAAAGCAGTTGTTCGGAGCATAAACGTTTGTGATGAATGATATGTCTGGACAATCCACGGTGTGAGGTACAGTTCTTTTGAATTCCATGTTGATGCATCATTTGTATGATACAGGTGCTTCCCATTATATTCATTCATATAATTCTGTTATTTTGCTGGGTTTAACAATTGAAATGAGGCCTGAATTTTTTAAACAATAAACTCCTTTGGGTCAATGAGAGTGTCGATCCTCCCTATGTAGATTGTTTTTCATGGTTTTGGATGGAATTGAATTGATTTTTGATTTTTTAGTGCCTGAGATAGATTCTAATTACATAATCCTTGTAATGTATTGGTTTGAAATGTTTAAGTCCCACATCTATTTCAATATTTGAATGGTTAATTTCACAATGGAGGATGGAATTGAATACCTCTTTAGTGGGGAGTAGAATAAAAATCTGGGAGCTACTTATTTGTTTACACCAGGTGTTGGAATGATATCATATCAGTTAGAGGATTTTTCATTGAAATTAGTGGAAGGGGTTGACATGACTGTTTAGCTGGATGTTGTCGATCGATTTATGAATGTCTTGTCAAAATAATTATCATGTTTTCTATTAGAGAAGTGGATTTTATGAATGATTTTCTTCGGGGGGACCAGACCTCTCTATATTCTATCTTACCATATGTCACCATAAGAATTGAATGAATTAAAAAAATAGTTGTAATTGTAAGAAAACAAAGGGTTCACCTAACCTAGAATGTCATTATGGGATTCAGATTTCTTGTTCCTTAAAAGGCATATGTAACTCTATGGCTCTGTTTTGATTATCGTAGACCTAATCAGGTTATGATAAAGATCCGATATCCACTTCCACACATTGATGATTTGTATGACCAATTGAAGGGAGATCAGTTGTTCTCTAATATTGAATTGATTTCAGGATATCATCAATTGTGGGTAATGAATTAGGACTTTCCCAAAACACCTTTTAGAAGTATATATATCCATTATGAGTATATATTTATGCCTTTCGTTCTAACGAATGTACCAACGGTATTCATGGCTTTAATGAATCGGATATTTTCAAGAATATCAGGATTCTTTTAATGTGGTGTTTTTTATGATATATTGGTATATTCAAGGGAATGGTTGGAGAATGAGATTAATATGGAGATAGTACTGGGAAGCATATGGGATCATTGGGTATATGAAAAATTACTAAAGTGTGAATTCAGATAAAAGAGATTCAAGTCCTTGTCCAAGTTATTTTTGTGAAGGGTGTTTTACTTGATCTGGATAATATACTCATTGTTATCGCCTGGAAACATCCAAAGAACATTTTCGAGATATAGAGATTCCTTGTTCTAGCTGTATATTATTTACTTTTTTTTCATGATTTATCAATATTAGAATCACCAATGATAGTTTGGACATGGAATAATGTCTCATTTCAATGGGATGAGATGTGTTACTAATGGTATGAAGAGCAAAATGGTATCCATATATCATCACCAACACACGTTTTTCATGAACTAGGGAATGAATATGCGGTGTGTTGTAATTAATGTGGATCATTTTTGGGGTTTGGTCACATATTGGGGGATCATGATGTTTCATATAGATCACGGTACTTGAGGTTTAATGAGAATAACTACCCAATAAATGTTTCGTAATTGACCGCAGTGTTCTGTGCTTTGAAAATGTGTCATTATAATCTCTTTGATAAAAATTAATAGTGTTTACTAATCAAAAGATTTTAAATAATATTTTCTCACAAAGGTAATTGAACATGAGTAAATGGAGATGGATGGAATACCTCAAAATGTTTAATTTTGACTTAATGTACACATTAAGTAAGGGAAATTCCATGGATGATGCATTAAGTAGAAAATAATATGCACATGTGCTGAAATAGGCATCAGATCACTTCTAGTTTATATCGATCATAGACTAATTGTAGTTGGAATTTGAGGACCAGGGTGATAGAGAGGTCTTCTTTCTAGTTTCGTTGCATCCTGACTTGGTTGCATTGGTGAATTAGATGCAATAATCTAATTTTGATCGTACGGTGATGAGTTATAAACTCAATGGTTGTGAGACCATTGAGTGCTTCGATTTAAATGGGAATTCAAATTTGTTTTTTCGGAATCAGATGGTGGTACGAGTGGCTTGTTAGGATGAAAATCATTAGGATTATCATTATTACAGGTGGGATGTCCATCCTAGAAAAAATAAGATGTATAAGGATTTGAAAGCAAATATTTGGTGGGATACTATGGAAAGGGAAGTCACTGAGTTTATTTCGAGATGTTTGAATTACATCCAGTTTGTGAAGAGAATCTGCAACAACAGAAATGTTGCAATATTTTCCTATTTCAGTGTGGAAGTGGGAAAAATAATGATGGATTTTGTGGAAGGTCTTCCATGAACTGTCTGGAAACACTATGCCATAAAGGTGATATTGGATCAGCTCACAATATCGGAACATTTAATATCAATTCGTGAATCTCATATGGTGGAATATCATTCAAAAATCGATAACTAAGAAGTGGTAAAGAGTCACGGTGTTCTATTTTCGATTGTATCAGATATAAATCCAAGGTCCACATCTCAATTTTTGAAATCCATGTATCGGTCCCTTGGGACCCCAGTGAAGATGAACATTTCATATCTTCCTCAAATGGATGGCTAGACTGATATTACGATATAATATTTATAGGATATGATAAGATCTTATGTGATGGGTTTTAGTTGTTCATGATAGGAGCACTTACCATAGGTGGAGTAGTCCTATAATAACAGTTAATTGGTTTCAATACATATGGGTCTGTTTGAGGAATGGTATGGGTGTCTTTTTGATTCTCCAATATGTTCTGTGGAAACTATTAGGGATTTGATGATTTGACCTAGCCTTGTCCACGATACTACGAAAAATATCACGTTGATGAAAAATAGGCTGGAGATTGTTCAAAGGCATTCAAATCCTATGCAGAACATCATTGATGGCATTTTCATTCATGGTAGGTGATCATGGGTTTTTTAGAATCTCTCTACGTTTGTACATCGTCAGTTTATAATGTAGTGTAAGATATCTCCAAGGTATATTGGTCCTTTTGAGATAATTGAGAGGATTAGAGAGGCAGCTAATCGGTTGTCTTTTCCACCACAGTATAGTGTGGGGAACAATGTGATTCATGTTTCTTAGTTGAAAACATATCAGCTGTATTGTGACCATGTGATTCATTGTGATCATATTGATATTAAACTAGATGCTTCTTTGTTACATGTACAAGTGTGGATAGTGGATAGGTGAGAAAAAATCATGTATGGTAAATGAATCATTTTCGTTCTATTTCTTTGGAATTATGTTAATATTCTGGTGGAGACATGGGAGCAGGAGAAAGAAATAGTCAAGCATTGGCCAAGCTATTTCAACAGAGTGGTGTTTCTCTACATTATATGAACTAGAATTCCAATGGTAGGGAGAATTTAGAACCCCCATTTTTAGTAATTTTACAATATTTTGAAACCTTTTTTGTATATAATGAGGTTGGTTAATGTTTGGGAGAGATTTGTGGATTTTGGAATAGTTTTGTAATAGTCCAGAGGCATCCATAAGGCCGCAAGGTTTGAGCATGGTTATGGGAAACCATGTGAGAATCCCAGGTAACTGTGTGATATTCCATGATTTAGACAGTATCATTTGAATAAATAGCGCTCAATTGGTCAAACCGTATGAGTTAACCAGGAAGACCTTTAAAAATGTTTTTTAAATGGGGTTACTCTTGATTTTTCCTAACTCATGCATTTATTCTCCCATATGAAACGTATGTGTTATTTCAACATTCCATGGGCTTAGGGTTCTCTCCCATTCATATTGGAAGGTATTTGAAGGGGTTTTAAGGTTGTTTCAAGGTGGTTTCATGGTATTTCATCATGGATAAGTATTCTCTTTTGGTTGTTTGGTGGTTTTCTATAGATATACTCTACCCACTCTCTGGTTTTTGTATATCTATATAATTTTCTTGTAGATCTAGGATTTTGGTATCCTAAAGTGTTAATTTTTGGGTTTTTTGATGTTAGTGAAGGATATCTAGAGTGATTTTGGTGGAGCGTTTACATGGATTTGTTGTGCAGTTCATTGTTGCTCAATTTCATAGAAATTATATTTCTTGTGGCTTCTCTCTTGACTACACATTGTTAGATTTTGTAGCCATGTTTTTATGTAAATTTTCATTCATCAAATTAATTCTGAATATGATATGAGAATCTTTGTCAAATCCCATTTGGTGATGATTTTTGATTTTCGATAAAATGTGGTATTGTACAAAAGGGGTTTTGTTGTTTGATTTTAAAATGTTGATTTTAAAATCCATAATGGTTTTAATTATATAAAATGTCTTAGGAAACATTAATTTTAATAAGGATGTTGTTTTTTGATATGTGGTTTGACATGGAATATGGTTAATGGGTGTTTCAAATGATTGAGGGGTTTATTTATGTGACAAGGAATATATTGGAATTGTTTGTGTGAATAATGTGTGGCCTTATTGGGTATTATGATTTTGGTTTCTTTTGATTTAAAGATTGTGTTGGTTGTGTTGAAGTTGGTGAGAAGTCTCACAATAAAAGGTGACAGATAGTCGGATAAAGGTTCACCATTATGGATATTTGGTCGGGATGTACAACTTGTTTGGAAAAGTAGTAAACGTGTTTAGTGGGGAAGTTACTCCATTGATGTTTTCCTTAATATGTGTTGTATTCATGATGGAATAATTATTATGCTAATGTGGGATGGTGATATTTATTATGGCATAGTTATTCATTTCCATTGTCTAAAAAATCATGGTAATGTTATGTTTAGCTTGTGGAAATTGTTGATGTAGTATTTTTTTTATATTAACTTTTTTATATGAATGTTATAACATTTCTTTCTTAGAGGAATGTTTAGGGATGTAATTTGGGGGAATCCTATTATGTATTATTACTCACCCCTACTTTAGTGATTCTATTCTTTTTCAGATATTGTATTATAGGATATATGTAAGATTAAATCATCCCATTTTTCTAGTGGTTCTTCATGATACTCAGGTGGTTTGGTGGAGCATGAAGCCTAGAGCTTTTTGTTGAGTAATACAATGTGTCTTGGTCTAATTTGGATCTTTTGATTAGTCTTACACTTGTTAATATGTTTTTTGTTTGTTATGGTATGGTTATAATGGTTTTTTGGAGTTGTTATGGAGTTTTTTGGGTTTCTGTTTGTACTTTTTGGTTCGGGTTGTTATGTTCACATCCATCATGTAGTTTTGTTGTTAATAGTGTGTTTGTTGGGTGTTGTTATATTGACGGATAATAATTTCCCAATTTATTCTATATGACCTATGTATTTATTTCTAGCATTGGGTGCCTTGGGATCGTCTCTACAGTCCATGTAATGCCTCACCACATTCTCTAGAAAATGAGGATGGGGCGTCATGTTACTTTGTTCATCATATGTGTAATCTCCTTGAGTTTTTAATCATATTTAATGATTAAATAAATATATGTGAAGGATTGGGTTGATAACAAGACAAATAATATAATTATAATATCATGGGATTTGGGGATAGTGTGATTGAGAATTCGATAATTGTATCGAGGGATCAGTAGGATGATTAGAAATACTGATCATCGTATCATGGAATTTACCGAGTAAGGGGAAAATTTTATTTTATTTACAAAACAATGTATCCTTAAACATTGATATTATATGTACTAATTATTGTGTTAAAACAATTCATTTCATTTTTATTACTTATCTTATTACCATTCATTTATTTTCACTGAAATTGTTACAGAAAGTGAATCACTTTGTATTTATCTTTATCTTTATATATTGTTTATCATAATATCTTGGATAAGGTAATAATTTTTTAATCTGATTATGGATGAGTACACTTTATGATAGAGTCACTATATTATTGACACTCTGATTTATCATAATAATTTTTATTATGATTCTTTTTTAATCTAATTAAATCATTTTCCACTGTGAATAAGATTAATCTCTTAATATGTTACTAATGATTACTAAAAATCATTCTATACACAGTTAAATAAGAATTATTTTTTTATTACGAGCAATATAATATGTGTCATAATCTACATGGTTATAATTATTTTTTTATCGAACCCATGGCTGGTTATTTGTTACCATAAAAATTATTATGTGGTTTTTATGATTTGTTTATCCTTTTGAATCAAAGTTCCTTTTACGATTAAAAACCAGTGTTTTTTAACATACAATTCACTTCTTTTTGTATTTATCCATATTCATATCCATTAATATCAAACAATGGATAAATTTATTTCATTTCTAATCATTACCTTACTATATATTTGATTTTATTTGAATTAGGGATCATTTATCCCCCCACATTTTACCCTTAACTAAGACTTTACTATTCCGAAATTTCAAAGGGGTCCTCATCTTCTCTTCTTTTCTCATGTTTCATTATAAACGTATGCATTCTATTTAAATTTATTATTATAGGGAAATTTCTATCCTTGTTCATATAAATTCCCATTTTATGTATTAATGATGAGATAACCCATTCACTTTCATCAACCATTATTATTATTTTTTATGTAATGCATTTTTTCTACCGAAGTGTCTCCATGATTATCCATACCAAAATCATTATGTAGTGAATATAATACCCATTTTTCTATATTGCTTATTCACCTTCAGTCACATATACATATTTATTTTAATATTACAAATTTGGATTTCCCACTCTATGATCATGATATATATTATGATGACGAATGAAATTTTTTTGTATGATCTATGTGGGACACTTATGCATGAGAATTAAATGATTATGTTGGGTGTTCATAGATATTTAATCAATGTGTTGGGCAATGATTTTTATCATGACACATCATATGGGGATATAGGTGTATGTGGTTCCTTTCTCTTTATTTTTCCATCATGAAGTTTGGGTTTTTTATCCTTGACTTATGTTTATTATTCAGTGATTTATGTTGTTTCCACGTTTCCTATGATATTATAGTCATTCTATATCATGTAACATTGTTCATTTTTTATAATTAGTACTCTTTTTATGCCCCATTTATATACCTATTATCTAACATGTATTTAATTCTTTATGTATTGCCTTGGTTATTCCCTTATAAGGATTTATAGCTCACCCTCTTTCCTATCATTGTCCCTAGGATATCCCATGTACATTAGTTCATGATGGAATATTATTAACATGTTAAGGAGGTTTTCTATAAACATTATGAATTTCATTTTTTAAGATTTCATGTAATGTATGTAAATCCCATATGCAATTAAAATATAAACCATTTCAATTGTATTCTATATAATTTTATGTAATAAATCAAGTATTAATTTGTAATAAAAATATGGGTTTTTATTTTTGGTATTAGAGATAAATATTAGACATATTTTTGGATTTTTATTAGAAATCTCTAACTAATTACATAAGATTAGGTAACTATATTTATATCCTTATGGATAAGTCTATGGATTAGAAATCATCACTAAATTTTTTTAAGTATAGAGTTTTTGGGTTATTAATAAAATCCATCAAATTATATATACTACAATTGTATTTGGTCCTATAATAGATTTAACTTCGGTTAATAATGTTGGCAAGATGTTCTGGTCCTATATCGGGGTAATCTGCTACACAAAAATGGGATATACGGTGCACCAATTATGACACTCCAAATGTATGTTACTTTTAAAATTGATAATATTATTATGAACCATTATTATGGTAACAAAAAAAATACCATAAGAATAAATGTTAGTAAATAGATCATGAATAATAGTGATCGAAGCCTAAAAATCCATGAGTTAAGAAATAAAAAAAATTTATATGTTATTCTTCTAATTTCATTAGATTCTCCTATTTAGATTAATAGTTTAAAATACAAATCCCATATTTTACCAATATTTAAGAAAATTGATGATAATATGATGAATTCGGTTAACAACCAATGTGATTGGAAATGTGATAAATTCCCTAATACGATTCCCAACTTGGAGGGATTGAGAATCACAACATTTTTCAAAATAATAAATCATATTTTTAATGATATAAATAGAAACTTGGATCAATTGGATCATTTGAACCCCCCTATTATTGAACAATTTTTAATCAAGATCTATATTTGACAATGGTATCCTATATTCAAAGGATCCTCTGATCCCTTAATCGTGGAACAATGGATCAACATCATTAAATTTATCTTCTCAATCCTTCACTGTTTTGAATAGAAGAATTTTGTTTTGGATGTCTATAATATGGGAGGAAGATATTATTAGTGGTTCACATTGGTGAAATATATGAATCCAAAGGAATAGATCTGAGTGATGGAGTATACATAATTCTGAAAATTGTTTTTTGATGAATATTATCCTCACACTCTGCAACTTAAAATGTAAATGGATTTACCTTCCCTAAAGAAAAAAAGTAGACAAATATATCTTAATGTATGAAGAAAACTCAAGAATATATTCATGATATAAATTTTTTGTCACACCCTTGATTACAAATTTTACAACATCTTTTTTGGGCAAAATCATTTTCTACAAAAGGCCTTTCTAATCAATGACATTGAATCCTATGAGGAAATTATCTAATATTCCCTAAAATTAGATATGGTGATCAAAAAATCTCAAGGGTATCATTGGTATAAAATGTGTAAAGTGTTGTTTAATTTTGGTGGTTTGATGGAGGAATGTAGTGGTTCCAAGAAATTTTAACCTCTCAATGGTCAATGATGTGATAAGAAGAAACAATGAAATTTCCTAATGGGAAAAGGGAATTGTTTATAAATGGGAAGGAAGGACACATATCTATAATTCAAAAATATTAGAAAACAATGAATTACAAAAATGAAAGGAATGCTCTGGTCATACCTTAGTTCCTAGTCCATTGATTCAACTATAAGGGACCATGGCGCATTGCAATCCAAGTCCCTAATAGAAGGGTTTTCTGACTCAACCTGAAAAGTCCAAGGTAACAAGGTTGGGATTTTTCTATCACTACTGCCGAAGTGATTCTCGAAAATGAAGTGGTGATAGGTACAATAGTTATTAATTCAAATAAAGGGAATATACTTATTGAATCTAGATCTATGCATTCATTCCAATAATTAATGATTTTTAAAACTATACAATAACAAACATAATGAATAAAAGTAGAAATGTTGATGAATATTTAAAATGGTGAAATTATTTTATCCCATGTATATAAATCTTAACCTATAAAAGTTTTGGGATTTAAAATCCCATCAAACATTTTAATACATCCTTTGATATAATTTTATTCAAATCTAGGAACAAATAAGATTTACCTATATAGAGAGAATATAAATTTCTTTGAAAATGAAGTCGCTCTCCATATAGAAAATATACCCCTCATTTTGTACACATTCTAGGGGGAGGATGAATTATTTTTATCACTTTCATCTCAATCATGGATATTATCTCCCTATGAGTAAGCATATAATTGTCAAATGGTTTAGTGTAAGTAATAAATCATCTTTGAAGACATGCATATTGAGAGGGTATATGTTGATGGGTTTCCCAAGGAATTTCTTGGTATTCATCCAATCAGAGTGGTTGAATTTTCAATCAACATTATAGATGGGGGATTTCCAATATCCAAGACTATGTATAGGTTGTCTATTTTGGAAGGCGAGGGACTGAACAAACAACTATTAGAGAACCCATGTAGAGGGTTCATATACCCATGTGCTTTACCATGGGGTTCACCAGTCGACTTTGTCAAGAATATGGATTTTCCAACGTTCCATTTCATTGATTATAATAATTATAATAATATAATAATAAAGAAAATTATCCTCTTCGTTTTATTGATGAAATATTAACTTCGTTACATGGATAACAATACATTTCAATAGTGGATATTCAGTTGGGAAGGTATCAATTTAGGGTGAAGAAGGAAGATGTCCCTAAATTTTTTTATACATGTGAAGGGAACTCAGAGATCATGGTGATTCTATTAGAACTCATTAATACTATAGAAATAAATTCGGAAATGATTAATTTATTCATTATAGATTAACACATCATGTTTTTGGAAGTCTCTATAGTTGATATTATAAAATACTCCAAAATAAAGGAAGATAATAAGGTGCATTTGAACATTTTTTTAAATATGACAAAAACGGATAATATTTATGTCAAGTACAATAAATGTTAGTTATGGTTGAAGGAATTCAATTTATTGGACATTTAATTACAAGAAATGGTATATACATGGATCGTTTAAAGAAAAATAAATTTAAAGATGGATGAGGAAAATATAGGCGATAGATATGCATATTTTTCGTGGATTATCTGGGAATTATATTAGATTTGAGAAAAATTTATAGTAACTATCAAACCCACTTACCAATATAAATTGAAAGGGAGTCTATATTTTGTGGAATGATGAATGTGAAGAAAGATTACTGGAGCTGAAAAGAAGGCTTATCACTTCCCCTATAGTTACACTATACAGAAGTGGAGAAAATTTAATTGTTTTAGTGATATGCATAATAAGGTATTAAGTTGTATGTTAATGAATAATAACATAGTTATAACCAATGCTTCAAGGACTATGAAAATTCATGAAAAAACTATCCCAGGTATGATATGGATTTGAAACTATGATATTTGGATTGAATATATAGAAGCATATTCTCTATAGGTAGAAGTGTGAGATATATATAATCATGATAACAAAAAATATATATTTACCCATAAATAGCTTAATATGAACCAGACCACATCCATAATGATCATAAAGGATATTGTATGGTCAATCCACTACCATTATGGTAAAGAAAATAATGTGGAAAATTAACTATGTATAAAGGACCCTAGATTTATATCGTTGATTAGAATTGAGATGCATATAATATTCAGGGATTTACATATGATGGAAATAGGAATCCAAAATAATGTTTTATCTTTAATAAATTCACAAATGATTTCTCAACCATATCTTCTAGAGAAAATAATGGATTTTAAATTATATGATGTTTTAATTAAAAAGAAGGTGGTAACTATAAGGAATTCAAAATCCTAATAATTTAATGTTATTGAAGAAGGAACTATGATATTTATCTCAATATTATGTTCCCTATTGAATAACAAGTTAAGGAAGGGCATATGGGATGATACACATTGTTTGACATTATCCTTTCAACCAGGAATCCCAAAGATGCATCGAGATCTCCGTGAGAAATATTGGAGGGATAAATTTTAGAAGGGGATCAAAGATTATACATCAATGATCATGGTATGTAAGAAAGTGAATGTTGAGATGAATAATTCTAAAGGGATGATGTAACAATTAGCCATACCAACATGGAAATGGGAAAATATAACTATAGAATTTTTCACAGAAAATATGAAGACATCAAACCCAAACAATAAAAACAAGGTCATTGGGGACCATTTCACTTAGACTGTAAACTTTATTTCAATTCGATAATATATCTCAATATATCAAATATCCCGAATATACATCATTGAAGTGGCTAGTCTTTGTGAAGCACCAATATCAATAATTTTATCATGATCCGAGACTCAATAATATGTTTTGGAAAAGACTCTATCCTTCTCTAAACAATGTACTAAATATATGTATGACTTATCTCCATCAAATTGATGTCTAATATGAGAAAACTATACAAAATAAAGAGTAAACAATTAATGTGTTATCAATTAACTTCAAAGGATAATGTGAAAAATATAATCCAATGTTTTAGTCCACATACAAAAATAATTGTCACTAGAGCATCTAAATGGATCCCTGTAAGCCCATTATGGTAAATGGTGTTGAAAATAGTCTTGTATGATCAATATATTCCTCGCTGCCACAGGTCCTTGCTTCCCCACAGCCTCGCCTCCCCTTGGACCTGTCGCCCTGTGACCTCACCGCCCCACAACCTCTCTGTGGCCCCTGTGGCCTCACCGCCCTCATGGCCTCCACGCCGACCTCATGGCCTCGCACCACTCCGCATCCCCCATGCCACCCACCATGGGCTGGTCCAGAACCAGTGTTCCGAGTTGGGCCGGCTCAGTCAAACATGGTTGGACTAGACCTGGACCAGCTACGAGCTTTTCGCTCTATCAATAATAACATTGGCACCAGGCGTCTGTTTGAAAACCCGTCATTGATGTTGTAAACATTAGAGTGAGTTGGTCCCTTTGGTATATCCCACATGATATTTGGATAATGTTTGGATATGGTATGGTTGGATCGATCATGAATCTAACCAAGCCCTCAGGACTAAAAGGCTAATAACATACAAACCATGAGTCCGAATGACACACTGTCTATTTTGTTGAGACCCATATGACATGGAGGTCGTTTGGGATACTTTTTTGAGGGAATTTGTTGAACGTGTAGTATCATCTAGTGGCATTAAAAGAGTACCCTTTCGGATATGTGCAAGATTTGTGTGGGAACCCAGTAGTTGTCTGTGATATGAAGAATAAATAGTGATATTGTATGGGTCCACACTGAGCGATTCGTTGTGGGTTAGCACCCACCGATACTTTGTGGGTCGACACCGAACAATCATGTGTGGGTTAGCACTGATTGATCATGTGTGGTTCAACACCTAGTGATCTAGTGTGGGTCAACATTGAGTGATCCTGTGTGGGTCAGCACAGATCGATCCTGTGTGGGTCAGCACTGAGAGATCCAGTGTGGGTCAGCATGATGAGATCCACTATGGTTCAGCACCGAACGATCATTTGTGGGTCAGCACTGAGAGATCCTTTGTGGGTCAGCACCTTGTGATCCTATGTGGGTCAGCACTGAGGGATCCTATGTGGGTTAGCAATGAACGATCATGTGTGGGTCAGCACCGAGTGGTCATGGATGGGTCAGCATCTAGAGATCCTATGTGGGTTAGCACCAATAAATCATGTGTGGGTCAGCAACAGAGCCTCTTAACAAAGTATGATTATTCAGTAAGTTACATCTAATCATCTCTACTACTATAACATAGAAATACCTGGTGTGAGATGATTTCGTACCTTTGTGGTACTTTCCTTCATGGTATTCATTCCATTTTGGAAAAGTTGAGCTTCGATCTTTGGGGTTGGACCCTATGTTTACTCTTGATTGTGATTGGTATACTTGATAACTTATGTATATGTATATGCATATACATTAGGTGGGTTGTCATTAGATTTCATTCATTGTGGTTTATCATTTGTGAATTTTGTGAGACCTTGAGGGTCTCAGGGTCCCTACTATGTATCATTAAACTCTCTCCTACATGGGCTATGCATGCACCTCATTGAGTTTGGTGAAGATGATGAATAGCGCTGACTGAGGATGAGAGTACTAGGACTAGAGGTAGCTTAGAAGTTGACCATAGATGAGGCGTATCACAGAGACGACTATTTGAGTGTTGTACTTACCCTTCAGGTAGGATCCTTGGCGGCTGATCATAGGATCTATTCCAGTTTACCTGTACTTTCATTTTCATGTACTTTCCAGTTGGGATTGTATTCAAGCCCCTATTACTTCATATACTAACTCAGTTTACTATTCAATTTACTTGATTTAGTATCTTGTTGCGTACATAGATGTTCATGCTTACAGGTTATAATGGAAATTCCATCTTAGTATTGGGGAATATACCTTCGGTGCTAGTCGTCGACCCCTATCCTATAGAAGGTGGGCTTGGGGTAGTCACGAAACGGGCCCTGGGGATGGGTCATGACAAATTTGTATCAGAGGTGGTACCCAACCATAAGTGTGGTGCACTGTCTCGGTTGAGATATAAGGCCCACAATGAAGATGTTGTGCTCTATATGGGTGAATGTTACATCCCATAATGATAAAGGGTTAAATGACTAGATGATATGACTCATGTCAACAAGATGCACCTTCCTTTTTTAGGAGTCTACCTGATTAGAACCCAAATGTTAAGCATTCTTGGCCTAGAGTAGTGATCAGGATGGGTGACCCTCTGGGAAGTTTCCCAAGGTGTGTGTGAGTAGGGAAAATCACACTAGAAAAGAAATGTGTAGGCCTATGGGGATAACCATTATTCAGATGACATGTTTGGGCATATGGGTAGGCCCTAGGGTGGGGACCACGTGTCTATGGGGAAATTGGTGGTACCTGGTGGACTAGGACATGAAGACCATGTTAAGGCGTTTGTGTTGTCACTAGGACCCGATTGTTACATTTGGTATCCAAGGTGTCAGTTCTACCGTATAACATAGGACTCTTATCTTTTTTGTAACGACAATAGTGTTAAGTGTAGTGAGTGTGGTTATCAGTTTAGGGAATTTATTGTTGGTGCAGTGGCCGATGTATCCATACACCATGATCCTGAATTCTGATTTCCGACTCAGTGCATGAAAACAATGATTGGATGTGTGTTTTCAAAATATTTCTTTGTGATTTTTTAGTCATCTCACCAGGTATAAATTATTAACCATGGAACACTTGTTTTTTTTATGGATTCATCCATGCAGACAGCCATCTAGGGTTCCAAATATAGTACGCACTGACAGCCCACCGAGCGATGAGGCCTCGGTGCAGGGCCCTCATCCAGTGGTGGTACCGGAGGTATAATTACCTTTTGGGACATTGATGCCACTAGCCCCAATAGTAGAGGGTGCACGCCTCTTGAGCGCGTTGCACGACGGCCATGTTAAAGTGTTTTTGCTAACACTAGGACCCAATTATTAAATTTGGTATCAGAGTTGTTGGTTCTACCGTAGAACATTGGACTATGATATTTTTTTAATGGTAATATTATTATGTGTAGTGAGTTTGGTTTTCAGTTTACGGAATCTAGTGTTGGTGTGGCGACCGACGTATCCATACGCATGGACCCTAACATCTGATTCCCGATTCAGTGCATGAAAACACTGATTGCATGTGGGTTTCCAAATTTTTCTTTGTGATATTTTGAGAAAGATCACCAGATATAGAATATTGACCCTAGAGCACCTTTTTCTTTTCAGTATTCCTACACACAGATAGCCAGCTAGGATTCCGGATATAGTATGCACTGACAGACCACCGAGCGATGAGGCCTCAGTGTAGGGCCCTCATCCAACGTAGCCACCAACAGTACCATTACCCATTGGTCCACCGATACCACCATCCCTAACAATCGAGGGTGCACACTTCATGAGCGCATTGCACATGTTCTAGCACCAGAGGCCACCCAGGAGTAGGGGAGAGATGGACCCATAGGTGGCTGACGATTGGCTGGTGGTTGTGGTGAGAGTCTTCCGACTGGTAGGGAAACCATAAAATCGCATGGTAATATTTTCCAATAGTATTCCATAGACAGTAATAGGAATATGGTTCAACATTATGCTCTAGATTCTTGTAGAGGTTACACTTCTATGGGTAGAATTTGAGAGACTGTTTTGGGTAGAGTTTGTTCCAGTGACTCTTTGCACAATGCCCATAACAGAGACTATTCATCTGCAGTAGTGAATCAGGGCTTTGGCTCAGTACTCAGCATGGTTCACTAACCTCTCACTCTAATCCACAAATATGTTGTGGGACCCATTTTTCCGGGCATGTCCCATTGATCAGGGGCTCAGGAAAGAGATCATGGATTCAATGATTTCACTTTGCATACTAACGTAGGCGGGGGTGTTATAGAGATCTCTCTTAGCAGATAGATTCCTTATTGAGCAGTCACCAGTAGCGAGACACCCCACCGGATGTCACGTAGTAGAGTCTTCTATAGCTGGTAGTAAACAGATGTTGTAGAGGTTCAAAAGGACCATAACTACAGGTGGATGACTATAGGATTCAGGTTCGGTTGTGCGGGGAACTAGATGCAGAGCCAGTCATGCAAGGAGTGGGCAGTGATACTCATGCGGTGGGCAGGGTCACATAGCTCGTGACTATCTGACCCACTGTACATATGATTAGCATATGGTCGAGAGACCACCCCGAGAGGGACAAAAGATCGACTTAGGAGGTCCATAGGGAGCAGGATGATGTGGCAGAAGAGCTGGTCGTGTATCTGGCAGTGGGAAATGATTAGAGATGTTACCTCCACCACCACCAAGAGGTCCACCCTGACCATAGGGATTAGGTGAAAAGGGGCGAGCTCGGCTTCAGGAAGCTGACACCTATGATCACGGAACTCTGGAGATGATATGAGGTATGATCTGTGTCTATTACACCTTAGTTTCACTACATATAGACACAAGTGCCAGTCATTATTTTATTGTCACTGCCCTCATTCGGAGCTCGGAGATTTTGACGGAGTCGTTGGGTCAATGCTTATAAAATTATTCCCCTATGGGAGCTCATTTGACGATTACACACTAGTTTCGGTAGTGTAAGCTTACACTATGAGGTGAGAGCATCGACCGGGATATCCTAGTAGTGGCGCCGAGGCCTTACGACATCATCTTGGTTATGGACTGGTTATTTACGGTACATACTCAGATTGACTATATTAGGTGAAAAGTACAGTGTTCCTGCATAGATGGGACCAGTTTTTCATTCACCAGTGAGAAGGGAGCCTTTGCAGCACAGGATGGGATTACCTGGAAGAGACTGCTACCGATCACTAATCAATTGGCTATCCATACCCTCAAAGTAGTTGATGTGTAGAGTCCATGTTATCCTGTAGTGATGGACCAGTACATAGATGTATTCCCTGAGGATGTTTTGGGTCTACCTCCTCGCAAAGAGGTGGACTTTTGCATTGAATTGTACCCTGGGATGACACATATATCAACACCAACATATCAGATGGCTCCCATGGAGCATTGTGAGCTATGGGTACATATGGAAAACATATAGGGGAAGGGATTCATTCGGCCTAGAATTTATCCTTGGGCAGACTCAAATTTTTTCTCCAAGAAGGCGAATGGGATCTAGAGACTTTGTGTCAAATATCAGTGCCTGAACTAGGTGACCATGAAGAACATGTACCCACTCCCGAGGAGGGACAACCACTTCAATCAGCTGAAGGGAGCACAATGGTTCTCGAAGATAGACCTCAGGTCAGGCTATCACCAGCTCATAGTACGAGACAAGAATGTGTAGAAGACAACATTCCAAAGTTGTCATGACCTTCATGAGTTCTTGGTTATTCCATTAGGCATGACCAACGTTCCATCAATGTTCTGGGGACTCGTGAACATGATCTTTTATCCATTCCATTATCGCTTTGTAGTAGTATTCATCAACGACATTCTAATCTACTAAACTATTAAGGAGGAGCATGCCTATCATTTTCAGATAGTTCTGGACACACTCAATGAGAACCAGATTTATTGTAAGCTCTCAAAGTGCCAGTTCTGGATCCAATAGGTTCACATTCTAGGACTCATCATCTATGAGGTTGGATTTGTAGTAGATCCAGTAAATATTGAGGCGGATCTTTCTTGGGTAACACCAAGGAGTGTGATGGGTGTAATAATTTTCATGGGTTCGACTAGATACTACAGGAGGTTTGTGCCAGATTTCTCTAGAGTTGAAGATCCATTATCAGCATTGATGAAGAAGTGTCATGTAACATCCCACGTAATTAAAGATTAAGAAATTTTTTAATTTATTAATATTTCTGAATTAAATATTAATTTTACTTTAAAGGGGATGCTATTTTTTATAGCATACTAGATAAACAACAAACAGGTTTCTATTTAATCATACGTTGCACAAAACAATGAGTCATATTGAAAAATAATATTATTAAATTATTTTAAATTATAGTTAACACCTAGTCGTTGTATTGGAAGGAATGAAAAAAACTAAATAAAATATTATTATACTTGTTTGATAAATGTTTTTATATTCATCGAATAAAAGTTATACCCTTAAAATGTGAAAGAATCTAATTTTAAGCATAAATATTTTTAAAAGGTAAATTAACAGCCTTTTGATTAAAAAACCATTTTTAAATATAGTTTTTATCACTTTTATATGTTCTATCTATCAAAATAAAATTCTTCTATGGAATCAAGAAATCAATATTTACTTTGGGTAAATTTTCGGTATTTTTCTGATAAAATTCAATTTTTATGAATAGTGAAAAATACGGTATTTCAATTGAACAATTCTGTTTAATCTAATTTATTTATATGGTTATATTACCTTTTTAATTGTTTTTAATGTTTAATTAGATTATATTTTTACAATTTAATCCAATTTTTGTCATTTTAATTAATTTCACTTTAAAATTGGACATAAACAAGTGTGAATATTTTGATAGTTATTGTTTCTTAAAAACACGCTATTTGTTTTGATAGTGGTCATTAATGTTAAATTAATTAATGAAACTTCTATGTTATGAATTCGGTAAAATAGACATCATTTTTGAATTCAGAATATAAAATATATCTTAGGCTGACTTTTTGGTATTTTTATGAAGACATCTATTTTTGATTAATAGTGAAATAACATAGTAGTTGTTAAAAAAAATCTTTTTCATTAAAAATGAAATTCTATCGCTTATGTGAATTTAATTTTGAAAATCATACATACTTGGTTTTTATTAATATGTAAATTTTTGTTCAATAAGATGAAACTCATTTTTTGTAAATAGTAACATTTGTCTTTTATTTACCGTGGTTAAATTTAAATAGGGTAATTCCAGATAAAAAGAATATTATAATAAGAGAAAATTACATTAAAACTTTTCCTACTCTTATTATATGAGTCATGGCCAAAAATGGGCATCCTTGGGTCTATTTTGGGTCCCCATTTATCCACTTATGTATTAAAATCACATTTTATTTAAATTAACTTAAAATAAAGTCAAAAATGGCATAAAAAATAACTTTTAGTACATTAATTTTTTCATGGGGTTATGTAAGTATTATATTAGACTATAAATATTAATGGAAATTTAACAATATTTCCTACATTATGGTATTTCTTTTATAATTTTTAGACATCATATATGTTAAATTATTTATGATAAAATAATTATGCCGTATTTTCCTCATTAATAAATGATTTATATAAATATGATTATAAATATTAAAACAATTTCCAAAACCAATCCAATTATTATTGGATGATTTTATTTTGACCATGATTCATGTTATTTTCATCTTTAATTAGATTCAGAACTTTAGAAACCAAATATCATTATGTAGATAAATAATATTTTCAAACATTCCTAATGAGCCCCTCCCCCCTTATAAAAGCCCTCACTTCTAACACAATGCTCACACCTCTCAAGCCCCTTGGATCATCAAACCCCTTTCCAAATAATATCTAAATATCCCTCTACTTCTCCTAGAATCCTTAACTTATGCATAAGGCACTAAATGAAGTCCTTTTGGTTCAAACCGAATGGAGTTAACCAAATTAAAGGTATCAATTTCTCTTAACTTATTTTCTTTTATTTTACCTCTCCAACCAAAAAAATTTTTTTATTACTCTATTTTATAACAACACCAGTATCCTAAATATACTATTATTTCATTATGATATGGATTATAACTAAATTTACACACACCTCCATCTAATGGGGTAAGAACATACAGTTTCTGTGGATGGAAAACTAATGCCTCACGAAATGACGATTGTTCAAATATATCCAACCTCCTCTAATGGTCGACATTATGATTACATTTTATTTAAATATGAGTTCAATTATGTTTTTTATATTATTCTGTAATTTTTATTTACAAACATACCTTTATTCTTTCCAAAATGCGTGAACATGATAATTTCATTTGAGTAATTGCATACTACTGCCCCCTCATGGAGATATGATTCGTTTATGACAAACATGGAAAGTAAAAAGGATGGAATTAATGAAATTATATAACACATATATATTATGAAATTATAATGGAATTATAATATACTTATATGTTATTATGATTTCCTTCCATTAAATTAAAAATATAAATGAAAGTAGTGTTCATGTGTTCGTACGGCTTATCGTCTCCATGAACAGTGTATTTCATTTCATAACTCCAAATGATATAGAATATTATAAATACATATACAATTGATATATATGATATATATGATATATAAATAATTAATATCATTCGGGATATAATATAATTTTTTACCACATCGACAATTTCTAATTATAACAAGTTCATTTTTAACTAAAGATCCAAACATCGACCAAATGTCCACTATGAACTCAAATACTTTACTAATTCTAATAGCAATGTAATAAGTGATATAAAAGGAATAATAAAATTTAAATATTTTCTTAAGGAAGTATATATTATCTTATGTTTATTATTCAGGAAGAACACAGAACATACAAGTCAAGTCGGAAATGAGGTAAGGGGTTTCTTATCGCACATTTAATTCCGTGAGATTTCCATTGTTCGCTACTTATTTATTGAATGTAGTGTATTGTGTACTGCCTTTTGATATATATTATCATAATTATCAATATATAAAATATATTCTGCGATTCATTTGGTGGTTAATAACTTTTGGTCATATGACTCAATTGATTATAACGTGGTAAAGGGTTACATCTCACTTTTTATTCCAGTGAGATTCATGCTATATTTGCCACTTTTTCCTTATTGTGGTGTATGTAATACCCATGATTGTACTCTTTGTGTAAGGTAAACATAGTGGCAGACACACTCAGTATGAGTTTGGTTATATATCAATTTAGTGAGCAGACGGAACAGCTATCCACATTACAGATATCCATCGTGGATAGAGATGGAGAAATATACCTCCAATCTATGACTGTCACTCATCCACTCCTTCATCATGTTTGGGAGGAAAAGATTGGGGAAATTTTCTACGAGGCCTGATGTGCTAAAATATCCTCAATAGAGGCACCAGATAGATTTTTTTCAGGTGGGGAGCATGTTATCCATTTTAGAAGACGCACCTTGGTACTAGTGATGTTTTGGGAGAAGGTGTTTAGGGAGTTCCATTCATACCCATTGGATGTACATCCTTGAGTGAAAATGAGGTACAATGACCTCCAATGCCCAAATTTGTGGCCAGGGAAGATGAATTTAGTGGTGGAGATTGTTTCCCGATTCTTCACATGTTACTAAGTGAATGTTGAGCATCAGGTTCGAGTAGTCTTGACTCAGAAACTCAAGGTACTGAAGTGGAAATGGGGCGATATGTTGATGGAATTAATGATGGGGTTACCATGTACATTTAGGGGCCATGACAGTATCTTGGTGATCATTTATAGAATCACCATGTCATCTCACTTATTAAACATCTAGCACATGGGATTAGTAGAGGTCTTGGAATGCCTCTCTATCCCGGGGAATGTATGGATTCACGGTATACCATCGACAATCATTTCTTATCGTGGAAATAAATTTAAATCTTGGTTTTAGAATAGATTATAGTAGGTGTTTGAGACTCATCTATGATTGATCACCACCTTTCATCCATAGTAAAATGGTCAAAGAAAGTAGACTATACAAACAATTGAGGAAATGATTTCTGCATGCATCCTTTATTTTTACCGTAGATGGGAGAACCACCTGACACTTGTGAAGTTCTCAAAGAACAATACCTATCCCTCAACCATCGACATGACACCATTTTATGCCTAGTATGTGCGACCATGAAGGTCATATCTATGATGGAAAGAACTAGGGGATTCAACACTTATGTGTCTATAGTTGGTACGAGAAACTAATGGGAAGGTGCAGATCATCCAGAAGTAGATGAAGACTTCAAAGATCAGGAATAAATATTATGCTGGTATGACATGGAGACCCGTGTAGTTCTAGGAGAGAGAATATGTCTTCATATGGGTCTCACCTCAATGAGGATTGAGAATATTTTTTTTGGGGATGCAAGTAATATTTGAGGTTATTCCGACAATTCTAGATCCTGAGAAAATTTGGTGAGGTGGCATACCGCCATGTACTTCCCCCATAGATGTACTGATTGTACGATGTTTTCCATTTTTCAAAGGTAAGGCGATACGTGCATTATACATCAATATTCATCGACTGGGGTGAGATATAAATTTATAATGGAATACTTAACAAAGTTCCCAATGGAGATAGAGGATCGACAAGAGCTAGTCATTCATGGATAGTTGATCCCTCTGGTGAGAGTTTGGTGGCAGCATTGGAACCTCGAGGAGAGATCATGGGAGAAAAAGGCTCAAATTCATGCTCAGTACCCCAATTTGTTTTCATATCTTTTATTGTGGCTTTTTTGTATGTAATTCATTAAGGTGAGAGAATTTAAAGACCCATAAATTTTCAATTTTTCTGATTATATAGAATTATTTTGAGACATAAAAAAATTGACGGCTCATGATTCTGATGCCCGGAGAGCCTAGAACGAAATATTGAAAAATTTTAAGGTACATTCAATAATCCTGTGGGAGAAAATTTATATCATTTGAATAGTTACTCATATTTAAATACCTAGGGCACCATTGGATTTTTAGTGTTAGTATTCTCTTAGGATAAGCTTAACATTGAATGGAATGGGTCGGAAGATGATGTTATTTTTTTCATTTGAAAAAATAAAAATAAAATATATATAGGTTATTTTATTATTTTTATTCCACTTTTGATTAGCACTTGATGGAAACATCATTGTAATGACAAAAAAATAATTAGGGTCATTTAATGACTCGATCCTCTCGTTGTGTAACTCCAATTCCTAGGGGTTTAATGGTTCATTAATTACGGTTAATTAATGAACCACATTTACAAACACTACATGAGTGGTTTCATTTTATTTAATCAAAATATTGGCAAGAAATTTTATGACTGTGGAAGTAGCCTCTATCATGACGCTGACGACTTTCCTCCCCAAGGAAGAATGGTGATCGAGGGATGATTGTGGTAGGAATCGAACTGGGGATCAACAAACAACAAAGAATGTCGAACGGTAATGAATGTGAATCATCTCCTTCATCTGAAACACCATTTCTAGGTGGGGGAAATAATTGAATTTCTACATGTTTTTGTGATTCCTATAATCGCACTCTTTGAAAATACTGTGAACAGAGATCTTCTGACTAATGGGTTGATCTGTGTTTTGTTTCTTCATGTGGGTGGTTTTTGGAGGGTTAAAATTTGGGGGATTTTTCTTTATAAATGATGATTGTTATCACCACTTGTGGAAACACTAATTTGAAATGGCATGGGACAATCCGAACAAGGATGGAAACCACCTTCGCTCTTGTGTTTTGAGTGTTTCTCCTGGGAGACTGAGAAACGTAGCAGCATGGCAATTATATATGCCTCGCAGTGAAGACAGAAACATAGGAAGAGTGTAGGCACATAAAAGAATGAGAATGGACCACTGGAGCATCACGGATGGCCCACAGAAGCACCTATTAGAGAAAAACTACCAATGTAGAGGTGGAAGCATGTCCGAGTTAGAAACATTGAGAAGTGGTGCCCATAGGCACCACAACAGCAAGAGTCACAACAAGATCGGACATGGTGGGTGGAATGACATAGTGCAGACGCACTGTGCACGGGAGATGAGAAGCCCAATCTATCCATTTGGATCGATTGAAATGGTTGGCTCCATCTAGCTATTTTAGAAGGAACGGTTGTGCCCTGATGGTGCCACCAAAATCTGGTTCGGCTCGACCATCCCACACCACATGTGATGGAATTTCCAGGCTGGTTGAGCCCTCTGGCAAGGCTAGACCCCCTGGTCGAGTCAAACATACTGGCCGGGCCGGACCTATTGGTCAGGCAGAACCTAAGATCTAGGCTTGACCTGCTAGTCGGGCCAGACCTGAGGGTTATGTTGGACCCACATGCCAAACATTCTGGACCCCCACCGACCATTTTTTACTAAAACGGGTGTATCTCTCAAACCCGGAACCCCATTGATGAGTCGTCAATGGCGTTGGGACTGTCGGTACAAGACTGATCTTTTGTGATAATCCAATTCAGTTTTGGAAGAATTTTGGGTATTTCCAGGTAGGATCATACCCAAATCCAACTAGTCCCTATTTAACTTTTTTACATATAACTTAACAATCGGGCATCCGATTGACGTGCATCTTTTGCATTGGAACACTTACGATAGAACGGTCCATTGGGTTAATTCTACATGGAACTTTTTGGAGGTTTAGGTACTGACAATATTTTTAGTATCAAAATCACCAGAACTCAAACACACCATTTCAAAGATTTCTTTGGCTAGATATACAGTGAAGAGAGACCCTCTGTAATCGGCATGAGACAGACCCTCCCTGGATATGTAGTAGTGAGACCCTCTTTAGATCGATAATGAAGAGTGATCCTTCATGGACTGACATGAGAGAGACCCTCCATGGATCAGTAGCAGTCCAACCCTCCGTGGATCGGTAGTAGTGCAACCCTATGTGGATTTACAGAAGTGCGACCCTTTGTGGACCTACAGTATGAAGACCCTTTGTAGATCAGTAGTAGATCCTCCAAAATGCATAAAATAATCTAACTCAAGACTAATCATATTTATTATTGTTCCCTAAGTTGTATACTTGGTGTGATATGTCATTTACATTATGATTGGTGATTAAGATCATGCTTTGTGGTTTTCCTTTTACAGAATTCTTGGAGACCATGGGGAGTCTTGAGGTACGTACTAGGTATTGTTATATTCTCCAATGGGTGAGCTTCTTCCACACCTAGTGGTTTCATGTGTGGATGATAGTTAGAATGACTGAGACATTGGGATCCAGGGATAGTCAGTGCTCATATGTGATTGATAGAAATGTGGAGAAGTAGTAACGATGGATGATGATCGGTACCTGCCCTTTAGGAAGGATCCTTGGTGGACGTCCTCCTGGTCACGTTTTCCATTTTTCTGTACATTCATTTCATTTGGGTTTATATACTAAGCCTTTTTAATTTGGGTTCACCTTTTTAAAATCAGTAGTTCTACTTTTTGATTTTCTTTTGTCGTGTACCTAGTCTGTTTGTGTACAGGTTTGAAGGCAATGCCTTGAAATTTTGGTAAATTACTTTCTTATGCTAGTCGCAAACCCCTAGCCTATGGAAGGTGGGCTTGGGGAAGTCATGACATTTGCCCTAGCTGATGGGTCATGGAATTTGAAATCATCTTCTCAATCCTCAAAACCATGTTTCTAATTCTAGATTTGAGAAATGAAAGATAACTTTAAGGATATCCATATATCATTAGGATTACATCCATGGTCTATACAACATGTAATTTATAATTTTGTTGTCAATATATTGTCATGTCATTTCATATTACAAAATAATAAAGTTGACTCAAGGTAGATTAAATTCATATAACCAACAGGAAAGCTAGGAATTTTAATATATTGAAAACTGGACAAGATTTAGAAAGATTAAAATCCATTCATCTGAGACTAGATCTAGGAAGTTAATGTTGTATATCTGAAAATATTTTTAGGTAGTTAAATTAAACATAACTTGTACTCAAGTTTCTATTATTTACAATAATATATATTTGAATAATGGTTTTAAATATTGTAATGTATCTCATGAATCATATTTAATTGATGAATCATCTGATATTATCATAACATTTTATTACCGTGGAATAATATAAATTTAAGTAAATTGTGTGTATCTCATTATGTCATTCCCACTATGATATACTTTTTCATGTTTTGTTCTCAATGTCATTAAGGATCTAAGAGACAATTGAAATTCCCCTTGGAAGAATTCATAGAGTTTAAAAGTATTTATGAATGATTTCGCTACTCTTTTTTTTTACATCCAATTTTTTCAGAGAACATAACAATTTCTAATCAGGTTTTCCTAATGAATCTGATCACTTCCATAATATATCTTCCAAGGATAACTAATAAAAAATTTAATATAGAGTGAATATAATTTGGAAGCAATGGTTTTTAAGCCATATTTAAAGTATATATATGAATATAGTATTTCTTTTGTAGCATTATGGGTTGTGGTGTGATATTCCGACAATGCATGGATATGTTTTTTAGGAAAATATTTCATGTCCTTTTCAATATAATTATGATTTATAATATATATAAGGATTTCCGAAAAGACTCTATATATCCATTATCCATATAATTATAGTGGGATGTGTTTTTAGGAAAAATACAATACTGTTGACACTTCCATTTCATTTTTGATAAGTATAATATGGCTCCACTATCTATCTATATTGTCCAAAAGATGAAAAATTTGGTAATAATGTTTTCATTCACAAAAAATGGTATCCTTAAAAAAATACATTGAGTGATATAGAAGAAATAATAATGGAAAAACATTATTTTGTAGTTCTTATATATTTATAAGAACTATCTAGATATTTATGGGGGATATATCCCTATGGAATCTATTCTTGAAAAATGACCATGAATATTTAGAGGAATGAAATAATTTTAGGCTATGAAGAATAAATTTGACATGTATCTGATAGGCATGACATCCTTTACTGAATTAAAATCAATAACATATCATTGATGTATATAAATATACAATAGGGATATATCCCACATAAATATCTAGATAGTTTATATATCTGATAGGAATGACATCCCTTATTGAAGTAAAATCATTAAATTTGTCCCCCATTTCATACAAAAAATAAATTTACACATTGATTTCCCCTTCAATATATATTAACATGAGTATCTAAATTTGGATATGTTGGTGTTTTAAATTTTTTGAGACATTAATTTTCATAAGGGATGTCTAAAAATGGTTGTCTCAATATTTTGTTGTATATGAATAAATTTTAATTTTTTGTATCAAATATTTCTGAATATTATATGATGTTGTCCTGGGAACAAATTTTCTATATACCAAATTTAGATAATATTGATACATAGGTAGATAAAAAATAGTCTTCTGTAACCTTTTTTTAATTTCTATATGATAAATATAGCGACAACCAATCCAAATATATAATTTTTTAATAAAAATCAATAAAAATATAAACTCAAATTCATAATATGACAAATTTAAAATTTGTGAATAAAAACTAATTTTTAAAAAATATAGTTACAAATAATATTTCAATGTATATAAATAAGATATATTTAAATTAAAAAACAAAATCCAAAATATAAAAACTATTAAAATTTGAAACATAGGAACATAAAACCCAACCCACAAATTTTTCAAAATGTATAAGGAAATTATATGAAGAAAATTAAATTATTTTAAGTACACATATTCATGAATTTAATAATATTAATGAATGAATTTCATATTCATCTTCAATGGGAAAAATATTAATATTTCTCCATTAAAAATGAATTTGTATTTTTAATCCTAGATAAGTCCCCCAAAATCATGTGGAAAAATGTAACGAAATGATGATATATAAATTCAGACAGACATAAAACATTCTTTTTCCTAGGGAAATTCTAATGAAAATTTAAAAGTTAAAAATAAATATAAAAAATGAACAATTAAAAATTTCATGTTTGGTAATGATGGTATAAATTTTTCAAAATGTTTTACCATAATAATATTTTTCAAGAGGGACATAAAATTATTTACACATTAAAAATTATAATGTAAATAAATAATATAATAAAATCAGAGTAAAAAATATCAAATTTTATAGAAGGTTTCAACTAATTAAAATGATTCATCTAATCTTGAAAATATGTAAATTTTAATAAATTTTATGTGTTTTCTCTATGTGTTCCCTATTAATTATATTTTAGCTCCAATTTTGACCCATATCTCACATATAAGACTTAGTAATGTAATATTTTTTGGAAAACTAGATGAATCTTTTAAAATATGTATATTCTAGAAAATATTCTATTCAGAAATGGAATATCATGTTCAATGGTTTGACAATAATGTTAAAAATATCATTCTTTTCCAATATCCAATTATTTATCAATGATTATTTATAAAATCACATTCTTTTTTTAAAGACCATTCCATTTAAATTATAATTATGAATATATAAAATAGGATGTACTACATAGTATAGAGAAATATTCTCAATAATAGATAATATTTATTTTAAACATGGAATGTGGTGGAAAAGAAAACACTAAATAATCAAAACAACATAATGTTAATAGACATGTTTTTTCCACTCCCACACACATAATTTCACGATGTCTTATATTTTTTATTAATATTATCACAAACAAAAATGAAATTATTATAAGTGGATATAAATCTAAACTAGTTGTGAAATTTAAATAATATAACAAATGAAAAACCATCTAGTCCCATAACTGATGCGTTTAGACTTCCCTTATAAACATTCAAATGATATATCATAATTAACCATCTTCAGCTTCATATGTTTTCAAAAAATTATTTCTATAAATTACAATAATTAATTATACATGAATTTTCTACAATAAAAATAAAAACCGTGAAAAATGGCTTGATTAAAGATTACTCAATGAAATTTGGTCTATGTATGATAAATACATAATTAAAATGGGGTTGATAAGGACAAAAAATGGTTCAAAAATGAAATCATTGATAAAATTAATTATTTAATTAAAAATTATTTTTTAAAAAAGAATTTATTTCTCTTAAAAAATAATAGGTTGTATCATATGCAGTGCTATATATTATGTCCCATACAAGACTCTCTCTAAAATTATATAATTATGATCATTTAATGTTTATGATTAATTAAATACTCATGTTAAAATGTTTTGAAATTAATAATGAAGACGACTCAAATTTGATGAAATGCTTGAAATGAGAATAAATGCAACAAATTCCATTAAAAAACACAATCATGGTTGTTTTAAACTGCCATTACTAAGAAAAATCATCCATAATCAGGGAAAAAATTGAGACCCCCCCCCCCTGAAACACATATAATATCATCAATATTCATAGAATTACCCAAAAAAATGAGGCATCAAAAGTCCATGGAATTGGAGAATCCCAAATAAAAACTCAACAATAACTCTAATAATTAAATTGACTATTGATTTTCAAACTGATATTTGATAATACTCAAACCTAAATATTTTGAATATTTTGAAAAAATATATTTTTCACAGTCTAATAATACTCAAATGAAGTGAATTTCAAAATAATATTGGGGAAATCATCATGGAATGGAACATTAATTATTATAGATTAACTATAAAAGAATAATTTTTATTCATATTCTATTTTATTATCTTCTTCTTATAAATAGAAACATTAACAAAAAATTATTTTAAATCCTTTAAGACACTCAAAATAGTGTTTGAAAACCCCATAAAAATATTTAATATGTCTGAGCTCCTAGATTGTTTATTTTAAAATCAATTGGGCTCTCTATATGGAGTTTTTTCACAAATAAGTCATCATGATTAATGATTAATATATTGAGAAAATTCTAATTATTTTGGAGAATCATAATCTATAAAACATCGACAGAGGAAGAAACAAACTCAAATATGACCTCTATTTCTAATCACTTAATCTCTATGAAATCTATACAGTCACTTATCGAATGGTTCTCTAGTTCATCAATATCCATAATTTACATCTCATCACCCACAACATTGAAATTTTATTTTCATTTTTGACACATTGTTGTGATAAAATCCAATATCCAAAAAATGGATAACCAATGATAAATTAAACATTATCATCACCCTTCATTTCAATGATCATAAAATTAGTGAGAAAGAAAAGAATCCATGCCAATGATAGTAGTTCATCAACTATTACATGAGGATAATTGAATGTCTTTCATGATAGTTATAGAGAAAATTAATATCTTTTCATGTCCACTGTATCATTTTTTTAAAAATTTGAATGTAATATGTCTTAAAATTGAACATAGTTACAAAAAAAATTCAATTCCCACCTCTCACTAAATATAAAATGACTAAAAAACAAATTATACGTTAATTTTTTCAGGAACCTTCCACCAAACAATATATCTAAACATTTTATATGATTGATCATATCCACATCAACCAATAATTTTTATGATACTGATGTATTTGTGTAAATTTTACATATGAGGGAATTATATGGACTGATTACAGAAATGGTATGTTATGATCATGGTTTTAGTCATTTGTAGAAACATAGATTAGTTAGGTATATCATTATTTTATACTCTTTCAAATGAGGTAATAGGAATGAGAATAATCTATTTATATTTCAAATTAATGTGGAACATTAGATTATAGAATTTAAATTCATTGACTCTCTAGTGATTACCTAAGGAATTATTTTAAATTCAGTCGCTACATTTTCCACTCATTATCCATATAACAAAATTTTATTATAGGTTCATGTATGAATCATGGTCACTCATATAGTGAGTTGATTAATATTGATTGATCGGGAACAAGAGGTCCCATATAGATTCCCTTAGTTGGGTTTTTGATTCTATTATGTTTAGTGTTATATCTTTCATGATTACCCTCTATTCATTGATTTTTTTATATTATTTTCTATAGTTATATAGTAATATTTAGTTTAATTTTTATTAAAATTATTCAAATTTTAGATCTGTTTATATTCTATGTTAATAATTTATATTCTTTGACTATTACATATAAAATTTTAATGACATAATTTCATGTTGAATCACTATTTATTATTGTTTTTTGTTTAATTAATTCACTTAAACTACCATTTCATTCCCATGAATCTGATCATGAGTCCAAGGGGATTTGGGATACACATTGGGTATGATATGGGATATCTAGTGTTCCCATATAGATGTTGTTATATGATGGTTTGTCAAAAATTTAATTAGATCTAAGAATTCATAGACACCTAGGTTTTTGGATTTCCCACTATTATTCAGTAGGTCATATATATTATAAAATATGTCCATCCTAAATATATAGGTATACCTAGGAAGAGTTTCATGAGATCTTACTATCCCATGACACTAATTACAATGGTTTTTTGGACTTGGAGACCAAAATTTGGATTATTATTTAAATGCTTATAGTTTATTCTGAATTAAAAATGTGGTTTTTTATTAAACCATTGTTATGTGGGATTTTTTTAGGTTTCACGTTGTTTGGAGGTGAATAGGTATGTAGAATCAAGGTCACAAAATTACGCTACACAATTTATAATATCATTTAGAGACAATGAGAATGGTTTTGTTTCTTTCCAGTACATTCCTCATGGTACTAAAATTTATTTGGGAAAACTATGCACTACCAATAGATTCCTCAAAATATTCCTACTGAGTAAATTTTTATTCATTTTCCTATATGTTTTATATTTAAGTATTTTTGGGTGATAAAAATGGGATTTTCATGAAGTATTGATGAAAATTGGTACAATTTTATTGGGATTTTGAAACTAATTCCTGATTTTGGGAAGGTATGGTTGGGTTAGGAAAATATTAAAATGTAATTTAAATCAAAAGATGATGTTTTTAACATCATGTGCCTATGTGTGATTTAAATAATGAACTCATGTATTTTGAGGTTTATTACATTTTGGAAATTGTGTTCTCTATTTGAAAAATGTAATCTAAAATGTTTTTCAATAAGGGTATTAATTTTTTGAAACATAGAATATAATGTTTTAAAATGGTTTTGGAAATATAATTTAGTAATTTTTTTACTAATTTTGATTAATGATTTTATATTAGTATTTCCAGTTGATATTTTTTAGGATGGGTATGATTCCAATTTCATTATATTGATTTAAATTTTGTTTCCTTATATATTTAGAGTATTTTATCCAAATGAGTTCTAAAGGTTCAGTAGGGTATGAGTGTGGCTTGGTCAACTGATTACACCACTTATACTCAAGGTATAGTGTTAGAGCTAGTTTCCTTTCAATGCTTGCCTATTTTTCTAGTTGATCAGGGTTTTTTAGAGTCTATGGAGTGTATTGATTTTCTATGGAATTAATTGCACATAAAATAATTCTTAATATATTGACAGTTACAATAGTTTTGGGTCTATTTGCACTGCCTTGGTTGGATTGATGGATGATTTCCATCATGAAATAGTTTCCAGATGTAGTGAAATTATAATTCACTAAGAGCATGTCCACTCATTGTTTTTTGGATAATTTTAAGGTGAAGGTGGTAATATATTATTTGATTATTTAATATGGTCAATTAATGGAGGAGGAGTACATCATCCATTTTAATGAGTTGAATGACTATTCCCATGATATCATATTACCTGAATCCATAAAGGAAAATCTGACCATGAAGGGTATCTATTTGGTTCTCAGTGATCAGGTTATATTAGCATGGATCAACACATTTAAATACTAATAGATGAAGCTTATCTAGTGTATTTGGTTTTTGAAGGGAACCCCCAGATGGGTGTTATTCATATTATTCAGGTATTAATATGGATTCCTCATCTGGTGAGGATAAGTATACATCATGACAAATATTAGGAGCGTCTTATTGTTTTTATGATAATAATTTAATTTATACACATGCCATTTTTTCTTCATTTCTGGTTAGCTATGTATTTATATTCATTTTTACTATAATATCTCAAAATCAAGTCATCATTGTGTTTGGTTATAAATCCTTCTGATTTTATGTACAGGAAATCCTTGTCTAAGGAGGAATTCATCTCAAACAAGGATATATGAATGTAGTTTGAAAATCATTTGATGTATCTCCCTTATTTTTATTGATTCCCTTCAATAATCCTCTAATTCATTTTTAAGCTATGATCTTTCAATGGTAAATTTCTGGATATTTGTGCTATGTGATCATTTATATGATGGGTTTTAGTCTTTAAGAAATTTTTTGATGTGATTTCATTTGCTGTTTGGTTCATCAGCCTTTATCTGGTTTTATAAATCATCAACGTTGGTGAATTCATAAAGGGTGTGGAGATAGATTATGGATCTCCATTTCTATTTCTACTAATCATATTGGTTAGATGTGCATGATATTTTATAAAATGTGGTAACAGATGACTCCCATCATTGGGAAAGAGAATTTGGGCTCATTATTCATTTATTTAAAACCCATATTAATTTACATTTTTAGAATGTTTTATGGTAATAATATTACAACTTCCCAACAACTATTTTACTTATATTTCTATAATTATTATTATATATGGTTTTATACTTAGCTTTTGGTCTGAACTATTTTTAACTTTTTATCATGTTTGGATTTTTTAATGAAAAATTTTATCCTAGAATATTATTATTAACCATGAATAAAAACTATGAGTGCGTCAAAAAACTATTAGAAACCGTTTTCCATGGTCGTATGTGGTTTTCCCTGCCATGGGTTTCCGAGTATCTCATTGGTATGGGTGACAAAAGGTTCCCAATGTTTTTTAAATTTTTTGACAAAATCATGTGATGTAAACAAGATTTGAAAACCTCAAATACCATATCTAACTTTCAATTATAAAAAATCCAAAATCCCCAACCCTCTATCATCACTCAACCAAAATGTAGCAAAGAGAGAAGGTCTGAATCCATCTTTCTCATCAGTTGTATTTTTGATTAATTTCTTGCTGAATTCATGGAATTCATTAAGAGGTATGACACTTTATTTATTTACTCTATTAAAATTAATTATTTTCTATCCATCACTTCCCTAGAACCATGTTTCCCAAACCATAATTTGGATTTTGACCTATTTTTTCAATTCAATATTTTAGGATGTCTTGATCATATCATCGGTTTTTTTCTTCCCATTTCATAAGGATTCATCATAAACACACTAAATTTGTGGTTAGTGGATTCGTGCCAAAACATTTTCTTCACATTCATTGTATACATAATATTTCAATGAATTATTCTTATTAATAATAATATTTATTGATTTTTAGTGAGTTTAAAAAACATTTATAAATAGATATGATATTAGTCATTGTTTTTAAATAGAGCCGATGTATTACATATATTCGTTAAAAAGATAAAAAAGTGATTTCATGTTTAGTTTGAATGTTTAATTAATGTTTTAAATTTATAATACATCCATGTGAATTTTTATGAGATTTATGTTTTAATCTTCATATTTTCATATTTATAAAAGTTTCAATGGATGTACCTTGTGGAATCCCATATTTTTTATAAATTAATTAAACTGGTTTTTTTGCTATTGGTAACCAAGATTCTTCAAAGGAATTTTGATTTATATTTGAATTTAGATATGAAACTATATATTTATTTGTGTTCATACATATGTATGTTTATATACATGTATATATAACTAAATATGATGGTCTAAATTTGATTCAGGTTTTTTAATTTTCATTGGATTTCAATGTGAAATTCATAATTGTTTTTTCAAAACATACATTCTCAATTAAATGATTTGAGTAATTTAGAAAATAAAATAGTCCTCAAAAAGAATTTCCACTCAATTGTATTTTACAAAGGATTTTAGTTGAAGATACTTTTAAAAAAAATTAAGACCCATTTGGAACCAAGTAAAACATTTTTAGATACGTCATTCCCCATGGAAGCCACATATATTAAGACATGTAATTTTCATGTGTATGTATAGAAAGGTTTGAAAAGAATTATGATTAACATAATATTATTATAGATGGATTTTCTACGTATTTGATACCTCACCTACAACTCACATTATAATCATAGGATATAATGTGTCTTAGAAAGGGATGAGAGAAATTTTCATCTTGTCCTAAGGGGAAAGTCAGGATCCCCTTTACTGGTAGAAACCATATGTGGGTGCACCACAAGTTAGGATCATTGAGAGAAGTTTCATGGTAATAGAACCAGGATAATATAAAAGCCTTGTGTGTTATTTCAACATAAGTACATATAGGATCTCCACATAGGGTGTTTAAAAATTAACCATGATTAATTATACATATGATTTTCTATTTATTGTACTTTTTTATACTACTACATCTTAATATTATGGTTCTATTATGACACATTCAACTAGTTCCACATTAATATCATATTATTATTCATATAATATTTTTTTATCATTGGTATATGTTTTCATTTCTATTTTTTTATTCCTTTGGATTTTTTGTGATTATGGTTGGAAGGATCCTTTCAAAAAATGTGATTTGAAAAAGTTGTTGTTTAATAAGAGTTTCAAAAAAATTTATTTAAATGTATCGTAGAAGTAAAGATGATTTGTTCATAAAAACTATTGATTTATTTTTACCAAAATATTAAAATATATTTTCTATTGATATTTACAACAAATATTTTGTTGAATATTAATAAAATTAAATACAATGACAATATATTGATTTCTTACTAAAATATATTATGCTTGCAACCCAATTGTGGCACTCGGTGTCAGTATAGCTGCATTGATTTCAGGTTCAAAAATATTTCAGTATCATATATGGGGTGTGTATCATATTACAGAAGGATAGTGACCTTCTTGGGGCTTGGGGATTTTTCAGGTTGATTTTTTATTTTTTGTTTTGTTTTGAATCGACCATGATTACCCGGTAATGACCCGAATCCAGATCCCCTCAACTGGTGCCCCGTTCTCGGTTCGCCAAATAACCTCAAGCACATTTCCAAAAATTCTAGAGGCTTTCGACTAGAAGCGAGGGCCTTGGTATGTTATTAGGGAAACTATGACCTCATTTGGTAAGATATACAAGGTACTGAAAATAACATTCAATAGAGGAAGTAGTAAACAACATACAACAATTGGAACTAAATAGAGGAAGAAATGTATAATATAATAATGATACAACATGGTACATGTATCTAAGGAAAGAAGCTAACACAACAAAATGCTGAATACAACTGAGAAACAAGGTACTAAAAGTAAAAAAAGAAACTCCAGCAGCATCACAATCCTAAACCCGGTCCTATACTCCCCAGCACTAACCAGCAATCATGTAGAAAACAGATCTGTACCATACTATCAGTGAGAAATATAGAAAAAGTAAAGGAAGTAACTGCAGAACAGAAATAGGAGTACCCTAAAGTAAAAAATCCTACCAATATCCATTCACATTTATTTATTAATTTAATTCACTCATTAAATTATCAACCAAGGAATCTAGAAAACAGATCTATATTCTCAATGCATAGCAAGCAACACAACCGGTATCTCAGTATACAACCTAATAGAAAGCAGTAAAAACTCATGCGTGTTCATTGGAATGGTGGACACATCACGACCAACAAAACTATAGTCATGCCATCTCTATTCGTGGTTCAAACTAGCATACCCCTCTAGTCATGTAAACAAATAATGGCACAGACACTCTGGGAAGCTCTCACCGTCAATTCCCCTGCTGTCTTGCAACGATGAATATAGACTCTCTGAGAAATAACGTACATCTAATTACCATATAGTCTCGATAAGTAACTAAGGACACTCTAAGGAAGCACAAAGTCCAATTCCTGTATGTCCTACGAAGGATTCTAATTTATAACAAACTCTCTAGGGAAGCCATGAATCATCAATTCCCTCTTTATTCTACCACACCAGGTTCCCAGAGCCGTGAGTTGTGTAGTCGTGCATAATTGAATTTTAACAGCCCACAGTAAGTTCAAAAAACTACTTTTCTAATAGCTACAATTCATCAAAAAATATAAAAAATAGTCAATACATTCAATCAATTATATCAAGGCATGAAAACAATGCAACAAGGTATGCCTCACATGTATCCTATGCCAAACGATGATAAACAACCAAAACAGGGTAAGCACCAATGGGGTGATCTTCAAACATGATAACAAGAAATTATAAATCATGTAATAACCTCAAGCATACATTAAATCTAAGGAAGATAAGAATACGGGATCACAACCCTAACCTAAGATAGCTGATACAACGGTATCCGGCACTTTTTCACCAAAATCTCAAAGACATTCAACGTAGGGCAACAAACCACCTAACTAAATCCTAGAAGATCGATATACTTGAACTTTGGCCTGTGAATAATCCTATAATGGAGAAGATCTGTAAAAATGTCTAAAACATTCAACCTCAGATGACTCTCACAATAGAAGGAATCAAGAAATATGGCCAAAGAAGAACCAAGAACACACCGCTGCAAATCTATTACAATCGACAACATTTGATTCGGATAACCGGTGACAGATCGATGGCTCGGATAAAATTCAGCCTCCATGGATTCTCTGCACTTAATTTGGCGGAGAAGAGGATGTGAATAGGGATTAGACGTGACCTCGGTCTGTTTAATGAAATAAAAAGAAAAGTACATGGCATGTAATTCATGAGTACATGGTGTGAACTCACCCTTTCCATACAATGCATTAAGCGACCTCCACATCACCGCTACACACCATGTGTGTGGCCCGGACATGGCCAGCACGCGGCCTCATGCGGGAGAAAAGTACACGGCGTGTACTCATAATGTACACGTCGTGTACTTAGAAAATTTCCAGATTTTCTTTTTTTCATCAAAAATGACTAGAAACAGAAAAACAAACCTGAAACGAAGATCTGGGTTCCTAAAAACATCCCCCCTTAATGAAATGCATCCCCAAATTTCCCTAACATGATGGAAAAGAATAAACCTCAAACAACTCGGGCCAATGTGATCACATATTGGCCTCCCGATCTCACGTCTTGTTAGGTACATAGCCATGCTGCCATAGCACCCATACCAGAGGAATAGACCAGCCACGGAGTATCTTTTCACTATGATTAACAATGATGATAGGATGCTCTTTGAATGATGCATCCTACTCCTGATCAACCTCCTTGGGTTGAAAAACATGAGATGGGTCTGAGAAATAGCGGCGAATATGAGAATCATGGAAGACGTCATGCATAGCCTAGTACCTATAAGGTAACTGAAACCTATAAGCAACCAACCCGACTCTCTCCAGAACCTCAAACATTCCAATGTATCTCGGAGAAGGCTTACCCTATCTCATGATCTTCTTGTGTCCCAACCTCAGGGTAACACGTAAGAAAACCTGGTCCCCGACAATAAAACCCAAAGGCCATCTCTGCTGATCCGCATAAGATTTATGTCGAGACTCTACAGAAGCCATCCTTTTTCAAATCAACTCCAACTGATTTTTGGTCTCCTGAGCAAGACGAGGTCCCAGCATAGCTGCCTCTCATGCCTCCATCCAACACAAGGGTGATCGTCATGTCCTACCGTACAAAGCCTCATAATGTTCCATATTAATATTTTCATGAAAACTATTATTATAGGAATACTCCACTAGAGGTATATGTCTCTCCCAAGAACCTCCAATATCAAGGACACGTGATCCTATCATGTCCTCTAGCACCGGAATCGTTCACTTTGACTAGCCATGTGTCTGGGGATGGTATGTTGTACTTAGAAGTACCTGTGTACCCAATTCCCTATGTAGCTCTTTCCATAAATGCGATGTGAAGCAGGTAACCCTATCTAAAATGATAGTACTCTAAAGCCCTTGAAAGCGTACAGTCTCACGGATGTACAACCATCCAAGATCATCAACACCTAAGGTCTCCTTAATTGGAAAGAAGTGAGAAACCTTTGTGAGCCTGTCAATGACAACCCAGACTACGTCATGTTGTACCTCTCGATCCCCTCGTGGTTTTATTTTCATGATCACAATCACTCAATTATTTGTATAATATTGTTTGAAGTGTTTTTGGATGATAGGAATCATTTCAGATTACCAAGGAATTGGCCAAACAAGCTGAAGCCAAGAAAGGAGCAAAGTGCACTATTTTCATGTGCACCGGCCAACCGGTGGAAGACCACCGGCCAGCCGATGGAAGCCTGGACAGAAGGCATCCTTCTGTCCAGACCACCGGCCAACCGGTGTCACACCAGTGGCCAGCCGGTGGCTCTGTCACCGGTCAGCCGGTGCTGCCTGGGCAGAAGGCCTTCTCAACGTCCAAGGCACCGGCCAGCCGGTGGCCCTGCACCGGCCAGCCGGTAGCCCAGTCAAACTAGCCGTTGGCTTTGACCATTCAACTCCCATTTGGCCTCCAACGGCTCCGAGGCCCTTTACAACGGCTCCGAAGACTCCCCAAGGGTTCCATGCCTATAAATAAAGGCCAAGGAAGCCCCGGACACCATCCCGGATCATATACAAAGCCCACGGACACGTTGTTCATCATTTGGCGTACCTCCGGCAGACTTCCTTCAAGGAACCCATCTTGCTCCAACAAACTTCCACATCCAAGGAGCTCCTCCAAAGAAGCTTGGAAGTGGCCTTCAACATCTCCAATCAATCAAAGGTGCCCAAGGCTTCTCAACATACGGGTTTTATTGTTTTATTTATTTTGAGCTTTAAATTTGGGTTTGTGCCTACAAACCCCAAACTCTTTCTTCATCCCTCTTTCTTTTGGGTTTCACATCACCATTAAGGTGTGAAGAGGTTTTTCAAGCCTTTCCTTTTAAAAGTCTTGTGTCATAGGTGAGCTAGCCTTCACCTGTAAGAAGGCTAGTGGGTTCTTGCTCAACCATTAAAAGCAAGTGGGTTCTTGCTAAACCACCAAAAGCAAGCTGTAATAGGTTCTAGTGCTACCTCAAAGCCTAGTGGGTTTCTTGATAAAACCATTGAAAAGCAAGCGGTAGAATCTCTCAACGGTTTAGTTGGGAGCGGAGACGTAGGCCGGGTTTTTGGCCGAACTCCGTTATCAATTGCATGTCTTGCCTCTTTATTTCTGCTGCACTTTAACTTTGATTTTAATTTGTTAATCATTTTTTAAAAGGCAATTCACCCCCCCCTCTTTCCATCACTCCCTTTTTCTCCGACCATCAATTGGTATCAAAGGGAAAATTTGTGTAATACCCTAACCGGTTACAAATTCAAGATCCTTTTGTGATGGCTTCAACTTCTTTCGCCCCCGAAGGTTATTCTTTGGGTCGTGCTCCATTCTTTGATGGAACCGACTATTCTTTTTGGAAAACCCGCATGACCACATTTCTTAAAAGCATTGGTTATCCTATTTTTAAAATTTTCATGCATGGTTATTCATTTTCTTCTTCCGATGAGTCCAAATGGACCCCCGAAGACATTGCAAATTTTGAGCTAGATGGCAAAGCTATGAATGCTCTTCATTGTGGGCTAGACCGTAATGAATTTTATCGTATTTCTACTTGATCATCTTCTCATGATATCTGGAATCTTTTAGAAGTAACCCATGAAGGTACTAGCAAGGCACCAAAGCAAGAACCCGCTCAAGAGCAAGAACTCGACGAAAAATTCAAACCCGCTTGCCCACTTCACAAGAAAAGGGCCAAGAAAAAGAAGGGAAAGAAGAAGGCTTCAAAGGCATCTTGGAGTGATAGCTCCTCCTTCTCCTCCTTCTCCTCAAGCGACCAAGGTACAAAATGCCTAATGGCAAAACATGAGGTATCATCATCCTCTAGTTCTTCAAATTCTTTTAATCATTTATCATATGAAGAACTCCAACATGCTAGAGACCAATTAGAAAATGGTTTTCATGAACTTTCTTCTAAATTTGTTTCTTTGAAAAAGAATTTCAAAAAACTTTCCTCCGAAAAAGAACAACTTCTCAAAGAGAAGGAGGAACTCTCCCTAAAAATCCAAAATTTCCCAAATGTTGATTCTTTGGAATCAACCATCAAGGACCTTAGAGAATCCCTAGCCAAATTCACCCAAGGGGAACAAAATCTTTCAAAATTGCTTGGTTCCCAACAAATTTCAAGAACCACCCAAGGGCTTGGCTATAACAAGTAAGCCTCCTCCTCCCATGCACCTACTTTTTTTGTAAGGGGGAGCTCTCAATTTAAATTTTGTAATTATTGCAAAAAACCCAGGCACTTAATTTATGAGTGCAATTGCAAAAATGCCCGGTATGGTAGGCCTAAAACTATTTTCTTAAATGATGAATTTTATAGGAGAAGACCCGCCACTAGACAAGTGTGGATTGAAAAATCCCTTCTAGCGAGTCTCACCGGCCCAAAATTTGTCTCGGTTTCAAAAACGTCTCCCTGGTGATTTGTTGTTTTTATTTAGGGGGAGTTAGGATCGTTTAAGCTCTTTTTCAATTTCAAAATTTTCTATTTCAACATTCAACTTCAACACTTGGTATCAAATTTTTTCATTTCAAAATTTTCAATTAAATTTTCATTTCAAAATATTCAATTCAAACTGTTATTCAATTTTTTTTATTCAAAACTTTCAATTCAAATTTCAAATTTCATTTGGTTTAAAATCTCTATCTTGTTTTTCAAACATTTTCCCTCAATCAAGTTTTATGCCCCGTGCTATTTTGATAATCACAAAGGGGGAGAAATTCTTGGTTGATTGGGGGAAAAATCTTTTAAAGCATGCCTTTCATTTCATTATTTTACATTTCTTGTTTTGGTGATTGTGATCATCAAAATAGGGGGAGATTGTTGTACCTCTCGAACCCCTCGTGGTTTTATTTTCATGATCACAATCACTCAATTATTTGTCTAATATTGTTTGAAGTGTTTTTGGATGATAGGAATCATTTCAGGTTACCAAGGAATTGGGCCAAGCAAGCTGAAGCCAAGAAAGGAGCAAAGTGCACTATTTTCATGTGCACCGGCCAACCGGTGGAAGACCACCGGCCAGCCGATGGAAGCCTGGAAAGAAGGCATCCTTCTGTCCAGACCACCGGCCAACCGGTGTCACACCAGCGGCCAGCCGGTGGCTCTGTCACCGGTCAGCCGGTGCTGCCTGGGCATAAGGCCTTCTCAACGTCCAAGGCACCGGCCAGCCGGTGGCCCTGCACCGGCCCGCCGGTAGCCCAGTCAAACTAGCAGTTGGCTTTGACCAGTCAACTCCCATTTGGCCTCCAACGGCTCTGAGGCCCTTTAAAACGGCTCCGAAGACTCCCCAAGGGTTCCATGCCTATAAATAAAGGCCATGGAAGCCCCGGACACCATCCCGGATCATATACAAAGCCCACGGACATGTTGTTCATCATTTGGCGTACCTCCGGCAGACTTCCTTCAAGGAACCCATCTTGCTCCAACAAACTTCCACATCCAAGGAGCTCCTCCAAAGAAGCTTGGAAGCGGCCTTCAACATCTCCAATCAATCAAAGGCGCCCAAGGCTTCTCAACATATGGGTTTTATTGTTTTATTTATTTTGAGCTTTAAATTTGGGTTTGTGCCTACAAACCCCAAACTCTTTCTTCATCCCTCTTTCTTTTGGGTTTCACATCACCATTAAGGTGTGAAGAGGTTTCTTCAAGCCCTTCCTTTTAAAAGGCTTGTGTCATAGGTGAGATAGCCTTCACCTGTAAGAAGGCTAGTGGGTTCTTGCTCAACCATTAAAAGCAAGTGGGTTCTTGCTAAACCACCAAAAGAAAGCTGTAATAGGTTCTAGTGCTACCTCAAAGCCTAGTGGGTTTCTTGCTAAAACCATTGAAAAGCAAGCGGTAGAATCTCTCAATGGTTTAGTTGGGAGCGGAGACGTAGGCCGGGTTTTTGGCCGAACTTCGTTATCAATTGCGTGTCTTTCCTCTTTATTTCCGCTACACTTTAACTTTGATTTTAATTTGATAATCATTTTTTAAAAGGCAATTCACCCCCCCCCCCCCCCTCTTGCCATCACTCCCTTTTTCTCCGACCATCACGTCATTCCCTCGAGGTGATCTCAGTAACCCTATCATGAAGTACATTGCGACATAATTCCAATTCCACTCGAGAATGGGTAGCTGCTGTAAAATCTCTGTCAGTTGCTGGTGCTTTGCCTTCACCTGCTGACAGGTAGAATATCTCATGAAAAAACCCGCAACATCTCTCTTCATACATGGCCACCAATATGGTTGGTGTAGATCACAATACATCATGGAGATGCCAGTATGATCTACCCAGACTAAAGAATGAAATTCTCGCATCATTACCTCGCATATATCTACTGGAACCCATTCGAGTCCCTGGAAACGAAAGATCTCATCCTCACCTACGGTCCATCCGGGAAGAGTGTCCTTTCCTGACATACTTTCCTATAGGGCTGGGCCTTCATAATATGATAACTACCTCATTCGAACTCAGTCGAGAAGCATATAGGTAACAACTATTGAAGATAGGAATTTCTTCCCCTATTTATCGTGCACCGTCAAATTAATCTCAGAGAAAAGAGCCATAAGCTTCCACTCACTACTGGCCTCCTAAACTTCCTGTATCTGAGTCCTCATGCTCAGTGCATGAACCACAACATTTCCATTCCCTGGCGTATAGGCAAGCTTGAAATCGAAATACTACAGGTACTAAACCCAACTCCGATGTCTCATATTCAATTCACACTGCTAGAAGATGTACATGAGGCTCTTGTGGTCGGTATATACCACAAAATGCTCCCCAAGATGATAATGTCTCCAACAATGCAAAGCATGGAAAACTATAGCCAACTCCAGGTCCTGGGTAGGATTTTTCCTCTCATGTGGCCTCAAATAATGAGATTTTTACACAACAACTTCATCCTATTACATAAGCACTGCTCGAATCCCAATGCCAGAAGCATCATAGAAAACTGTATAACTCTTTCCCGGCTTCAGATAAATTAGAATCAGTGCTGAATTAAATCTCCCATTCAGCTCTTAGATGGATGAATCACATCCTTCTGACCAAACATACTTCACCACATTCTTATTCAAGCACCTCAATGGCATTGCTAGGTGTGATAAGTCCTTTATAAACCACATGTAGGAACCAGCCATCCCTAAGAAATTTTGTACGTTGAAGATGATATTCGGCTGCTCCCCGGTGACTACTGCTCTCACCTTCTCTAGGTCTACTGATACACCTATCTCGGAGATGACATGACATAGGAAGTGAACCTCATCCATCCAAAAGTAGAACTTTGAGAGATTAATATATAATCGATGTCCCCTTAGTGTACAGAAAACAATCTCAAGATGGGTAGCACAGTCATGTCGAGTGTGAGTGTACACAAAGATGTCGTCCACAAAAACCACCACGAAGTAATCCAAGTAAGGATGGAAAACTCTGTTCATCAGTTCCATGAAAATTGATAGCGTTTTCATGCGACTGAACAGAATAACTGAATAGAAATGAAAAGAAATTGGAATTTTGGAAAACATAACTCATGGCGTGTAGAACTACTACATGGCAGTTTTCTTAAATGTTTACCAGGGGCGTGTACCTTGGCCATACATGGCTGTGTAGACCACCTATCTACATAGATTATTCTTAAACTACACATCATGTACCTAACCTTTTACTCCATACCCGTTCACTCCTACAAATCTGTGAACATAGACTGTCCTAGCCGGAAACTACACAGCGTGCTTTTCCACTACACGACATGTCCTTAAGAACTCTACCTTGTCTGTGCCGTTAGTCATAGAGACTAGTATACTGAACACTACTATAGGGTGTGTCAAAGGAGACATGGAGTGTACTTGACATTCCTTACCTGGAAAATTTTGTCAGTGACAGGGTCTGACACATGGTCGACACTACACGGTGTGTTCCATATGGACAAGGTGTGTACGCGTAAGGATAACACCAACCTGTGTTGTTGGCTACATGGCCAGCTACATGGTCAACTATGCATGGTGTGTCCCAAAGGGACACGACTTGCACTTGAAGGAAAACCTATGCCCGTGTTGTTCGTGAAACGGACAGAAACCTATTCCAGACTACATGGTGTGCTATGCTGGTACACGGCGTGTTCCTACATGAATTTTTACAACCCTGTGTCTCTGATCAACATAATAAGGGACACAGATAAATACTACATGGCGTGTATGCATAAATTACGCACCGTTTATTCTGAGTTTTTATGGATAGTAGCCTTAGAACTACACAGGATCCTAGAAAACACAAAAAAACCAGTTTTAGGGTGCCTAAATCTGATCTTTGGGGGACCATAATCCTCATGAATCAATGCTTGGCATCATAACAATGGATATAACAAGTATAAAGTATAACAACTCACTATCCACCAAATTCTGATCCTTGAGGGCCCATAACACCTCTAAAACCAATGTTTTGTGTCCATGATAATGAAGCTCTAAATAAACAATACCCTATCAACAAATCATGTATTATATCAAATCATCTATCACAATAGCATGCATCTTCTATCACAAATTCTATCACAATAACATGAAAATTATAATGAAATCAAGATGGAATGGGAAAATGCATGACATTTTATTTTCTAACAAGAGCATATATGATGTATGAGATACCATACCCTCATCTCATTGGGTTGCAACAAAATAGATGAACAATCATACAAACAATAATAGCACTAAACAAGTTCACCACCCAATGATGAAATCAATTAAACTGTAACATTTGAAAAAACTCAAAAATTGCAATATTTGAGGTAATCTAGCTTTTTCCCTGTACACGGGTTCTATAATGCCTGGGCACAGCTATTAACCATTTAACTATTCTGTCCTATCCCTGTCTAATGTCGCTAAATAGTATGTCAATAGAAAAGGAAAGAAACTACTCTGATAACACCTTGTAATGACCCGAATCTGAAGCCCCTCAACTGGTGCCCCATGCCCGGTTCTCCACATGACCTCAAGCACATTTCTCCAAATGACAGAGGCAGCCGACTAGCAGCGTGGCCCTTGGAAAGTTATTGGGGAAACTATGCCCTCATTTGGTAAGGTAAATAAGGTACAAGAAATAACAGTCAATAGCGGAAGTAGTAAACAACCTACAAAAACTAAAACTAAACAGTGGAAGCAATGTATAATATAATAATGATGCAACATGGTACATGTATCTAAAGAAAGCAGCTAACACAACAATATGTTAAATACAACTGAGAAACAAGGTACTAAAAGTAAACAACAACTCCAGCAGCATCGCATGCCTAAGCTCGGTCCTATGTTCCCCATCTCCAACAAGCAATCATGTACCTAATATAGAAGGGACACAATCCATATCCACACTTGCAACCATATAACCAGTTTGGGTTGAAAAGAAGGACCCAAACAGGTTGTGAGACTAATCCCAGTAGGCAATCACCACAAGATCTGCGACCTAATGTCAGTGAGAAATATAGAAAAAGTAAAGGAAATAAATGAAGCAGAGAAACAGAAGTACTCTAACGTAAACAATCTTACCAATCTCCATTCAAATTTATTTATTAATTTAATTCACTCATTAAATTGTCAACAATGGAATCTCGAAAATAGCTCTATATTCTCAAGTCATATCATGCAATGCAATGAGTATCTCAGCAGACTACCTAACATCAAGAAGTACAAACTCAACCATGTTCTTTGGAATGGTGGACTCATCAAAACCAACCAAATGATAATCAAGGAGACTCACTGGGTGGCTCACACTGGCAGACCCCTCTAGTCAATTAAATATACAAAGGCACAGACACTCTGGGAATCCCACACCGTCAATTTCCCTATGGTCATGAAACAATAACTATAGACTCTCTGAGGAAGAAATTTTGTCTAATTCTACCCATAATCTCTATACATAAATAATGAATCTTTATGGAAGAACAAATTACCATTCCTGTAGGCCCTACGAATGAGTCTAATTTATAACAGACTCTCTAGGGATGCCCATAATCATCAATTCCCTCTTTAGTCTACCGCACCAGGTTCCCACATCCCTGAGCAGTGTAGTCGTGCGTAATCGACATTTTTCAGCCCAAAGTAAGCTCAAATAACTACTTGGATAATAGCTAAAATGAATCAAAATCATATAAATAGAAGGAAATTCATGCAATCTTTTATATCAAGGTAGGAAAACAATGAAACATGGTATTCCTCACAGGCATCATAAGACAAATGATGATAAACAACCAAAATTGGGGGAACACCCATGGGGTGATCATCAAACATGCAAACGAGAAATTATCAATTATATAATAAACTAAAGAATACATTAAATCTAAGGCAGTTAAAAATAAATGATCAAAACCTTAACCTGAGATACCTAATACATGGGTATTTGACACTTTAGCACCAAAAACTCAAAGAAATTCAATATAGGGAAACAAACCATATACCTCGATCCTAAGAAATTGATATACATGAACATCGACCTATGAATGAACCTAGAATAGAGAATATCTACAAAAACGTCTAAAATGTTCTACCTTAGATAACTCTAACAAGATATGGAATCATGAAATTTGGACACAAAAAACCAAGAACTCACCGCTACGATTCTATTGCAACCGATAGTGTTCAATTCAGATAACCGGTGATGGATCGTTGTCTTGGATAAGATTCGACCTCCTCAAATTCTCTAGACGTAATTAGGTGGAGATGAAGACAGAACTAGGGATTAGATGTGACCCCGGTCTGTTTAATGAAATAAAAAATAAAAATACACGGCATGTACTTCAGGAGTACATGGCGTGTACTCGCACTTTCCGTACACCGCATTAAGCGGCCTCCGCATCACTACTACACATCGTGTGTGTGGCCCAGACACGTCCAGCATGTGGACTCGCACGGGAGAAAAGTATAGGGTGTGTACTCATAAAGTACATGACATGTACATATAAAATTTCTAGATTTTCTTTTTTTTATAAAAAATGACCATAAACGGAAATACATACCTAAAACGAAGATCTAGGTTCTTACATACCCTTTGTTCTCTAATTACTGAATCTATTCCATTATAGTTATTTATTAATATTCAGGTATATGGTTATTTTTAAAATGATTTTTTGATTATGTTTACATTAGGTTATTTTTATACATGTTTAAAAAGGAATCAAAAATGGAAAATGATCAAGTTGGGATTTTGGGTCGAAGGCCTTTGTTTTTTACTAAATATTGGTCAAATTCATTAGTAAGATCTCTTAGTGGATTCCCATGATTATTTTTTTCAACCTAAGAATATAATAGTTTCTTTTTTAGTAATTTCATATGCAATCAAGGGTTCATGGTTCATGGGTTGACCTAGGATGTGTTGGGATATAAAAAAATAAGAATTCACTGCATGTTTTATTTTTTTTTTGTATCACTCTTTATTTTTATTATGGATTTCTTATTAAAAATTTCATATTGAAGATAAATTATATCATATACAGTATTTAAATAAAAAATAACTTCTAATTATTTCATTATGGTTCGATATTTATAATTTAAATGAAATTATACTCTAGAAATATTTATTATAGATAATTAGTAAAATTTAAAAATTAATAAAAATCACAACTGAATAACAATACTAAAATATAGATATATACATCATTCAGATCCCTAGTAATAATCCAAAAATAGATGATTACAATAAAAATCCAATAATGTAAAACATAATTGAACAAAAATTGACTAATGAAAATAAAAAATGGATTGAATTATTTTAATGAACCATATATATAGGAATAAATTATGAAAATTATACAGACATCAAACATATATGTTCATTCGATATATATTGTAATCCAACATATATTGTTATTTATCTTATAAAATCTGTAGATATTATTGTGATCAATGAGGTAAATTATTTTTAATGTGGATAAAATATCTTACAATTAATTAAAATAATCATTATTGGTAAAAAAAAATTATATAGTCATAGATCAGGTTAGTATGAATATGTACACTGTGAAATTTATTTAAAGAGGTAGAATATATTGAATTATGTACCAAAAGACCTCATTATAAAGAAATTTTTTTTAGATTAGGATTGTGGTATAATCTCTTGGGTTTGACCATAACCATGCTGATGTTATGCTTTAATATGTACAACCTGAGAGATATTATATATAAGGGAAGTACAAGATATAGGAAGATATTATGAGATCCATACTAGTTGAATCGCATTATATGACAACCACCATTAATTATATCACCCATATGGATTATTCAATGGTCATAAGTGGTTTTATAAGTCAATTTTATGAAGATATAAACATTAATTTTTCAAAATAACTGACAATTAATTTAAATATTTTTATATTTATTGTTAATATTATTATATGTATTTTAATTCAATTTACATTAACAAATTAATACATTTAAGTAAGAACATTAGTTAAATGTGTTTTAGTGAATTAATTTTTTATAAATGGATTTCAAAAACTAAAAAAAAATTCAAAATAATTAAAATTTTATAATAAATTGTAATAAAATAATCTGATCTTAAAATGACGCATTTATAATTTAATTGTTTATCGAATTTTTAGGTATTTTTAATTTAAAAAACTAATGTTAAATATATTATGATATACAATCATTATAATATACAATTAATTATTATTAAAATTTTATGGAATTAGAATAAAATTATTTTTTTTGGAAAAGGTATTCATGTAAATTTCTCTATACATGATTTAATTTACAAATAGTACTTGTCACTATTAAATGTAGTATTTATTTAAATGTTACCCATTTTGGTTTTGGAATTTTCCAATTTGGTAAGGGGTGTAATTTTTTAATTTTTATAAAAATAGTAAACTAATTTAATGAATAGTGAAATACAATATGATACAGATGATATAAAATCATATATATATATATGTATAACCAAATAAGAACAAGATAAATATAATGATATAATATTTTCTGAAAAAATTATTCTTAGAGAACTTAGGAATCTTGTTGAGAATTTATGATAATTATATATTTTAAAATATTAAATTCATTATTTAATGTATTCCATTTTAAAAAAGTGTAATGTCCTGGTTCCAAAAGCCACCCAGAGGCGCCCTGTACTTGGTTGGTCACATGGCATCAAGCGTATTTCCTAGAATGCTAGAGGCTTCCAACAAGAAGTAAGCGTCGTGGGTGTGATAGTGGGGAAACTATGCCCTTATTGGCAGAGTACACAATGGATGTAAACAACACATAAAATAGTATAAGCAGTAAATATCCAACAACAGTAAATAGTGTAAGACTAAAATAGTAATCAACTGCAGCACATATATATATGAAATGAGGCATGATACATATGTCTAGGAAAACATCCATACATGTCACAATGATGGAATATATCATTTAAAAATCAAAGTTCAAAAGAATGTAGATAAACTCCTCACCATCGCAAGTCCTTGCTTGGTCCCATGCTCTCCAGCTCCACAACAAGTCCAGTACCTAAAGTAGAAGGGTGCTTGTCCTTATCTATACCTGTAACAATATAATCTTTTTGGGCCCAAAATCATTAAACAAATATGGTGTGAGACTAAATACCAGTAGGGAACCACCTGAAGAACTCTTCCTAATAGTAAGTGATTATATGGTAGGTAAAAGTACAGAAATCAGAAAACAGGAATGTACTATGTAGTAAACAATCCACAGTTTAAAATCAATCAACAGTGAAGCAATCATTCAAACCATAAAAAGTCAACCCTTTGGGAATTACTCACATCCATTCCCTCTAGTCCTACCTAAAATGTACAAGAAACCCTCTGGGAAGCACACTCGTTCTAACCCCTCTAGTTCTGTATATTAATAAAATAAGACTATCTGTGGAGAACTCACAGTCATTCCCCTTATAGTCTAATGTAAAGAATGAATCATTGAGGATGCTCACATAGTCCATTACCTGTATAGTCTAGGGTAGTTAAGGACTCTCTGAGGAAGCTCACCCGGTCAATTTCCCTTATAGCCCCATAGTCTAAGACTCTCTGGGGAAGGTCACTCGCTTAATTCCCCTTATAGCCTCGGTAGTTCATAGACTCTCTGAGGAAGCACTCACTATCAATTCCCTTTTATATTCAAAAAACTCAGGATTTAAATCAAACACTATCTGAGGATGCTTACTCTATCAATCACCTTGTAGTCTAAAGTAATCAGGGACACTCTGAGGAAGCTCACTCCGTAAATTCCCCTTATAGTCTACTTAACTAGGTTCTCACGGTCCTGTGTAAGTCAACGAGAATATCAGTGTAATATATCCGAATTAATCCTACATAACTACTTGGATAAATAGTCTACAGCATAACAATCATGTTAGAATACAAATCTCCATCCTACAGCAACAGGCAGGGAAAACAAGCAAGGCAACCAATGGCTAAAGAGGACCAAACGGCTATAAATAGAAAAATGCATGGGAAAAAACATCCAAATCATAACAATAAACCCTATTCATATCCAAATATCCAATACACAGGCATACACACATGGTAGGAATACAACACGGGTAAAACAATAAACAGAAAATTCCATGTTCATGGGTATTGGTGTAATTTCCACATAGTACTCAAAAATTTGAATGAAAATTCAGAAACCACCTACCTCAGGGTTAAGAGATCAATATACTTTAACTTTGAAGCTTGAATATCCCTGGAAGATATTAGATCTAAGAAAACCTCCAAAAAATTCAACCCACAATAACATGTAAATGAAGAGGAATTGTGAAACAAGGATCAAATAAAAGAGAGAACTCACCGATGTGATTCCAACGCAATCAACGGTGTTTGAATTATATTTCAGATGGAGGATCGGGGGCTCGGAGAGTAGTCGTGGTCGTTCAAGTTCTCTCAGACAAAGACAACCTAGAAATTTTTTTTTTGTCCTTAAAACATTACCCCAATGCGTTTAACGAGAAAAACAAAATACACAGAATGTGCATTTGGAGTACATGGCGTGTACATGTTGTTTCCGTACTCCACATTAGGTGGCCTCAAAGTCACCCCCACATGGCCGTGTGTGTGTCTACTACACGGCCAACACATGGCCTGTTGTAGCAAGGAAGTACCCAGTGTGTACTCATAAAGTACACGACATGTACTTAGAAAATTTCCAAAATTTCCACCTTTCTCCAATAACTACAAGAAAAGGAAAACATACCTGAAAAGAATGTATAGGTTCTTAAAAACATCCCACCTTAAAGAAATGCATCCTCAAATTTCCCTAGCGTAGTTTAGAAGAAGAAACCCCAAAAAGATCTGTCCACTGTGCTCGTACATCTGCCTCCCTATCCCAAGTATCATCCTACACTTGCTCGTGCTGCCATAGCTCTCATACAAGAGGAATAGAACAACCACAGAGAACCATTGTACTGTGATCCACAATCCGGATAGGATTCCTCTCAAACGATGTAGCCACATCAAGCTCAACATTCTCAGGTTGAAAGACCAGAGATGGGTATGAAAATAATCATTAAAAGTGTGAATTGTGGAAGATGTCATGCACAGATCGGTACCTCTGAGGTAACTGCAACTAATAGGCAAACGGCCAAAATCTCTCCAACACCTCAAAAGGAATGAAATAACTTTGTAAAAGATTACATTGTCTCCTAATACTCCTATGTCCCAACCTTGGTGTGACATGAATGAAAACCCGATCCTCGACCTCAAAAACCAGTGGCTCTCTTCACTGATCAGCATTTGATTACTGTCGAGACTGTACAGTAGCCATCCTCTTTCAAATAAAATCTATTTCCTCTATGGTCTCCTAAACAAGATTATGTCCCAGCTAAGATGCCGCTCTTAACTCCATCCAACATAAGGGTGGCAGCCATGGCCTACCATACAATTCCTCATACTGTGTCATCAAAATAGTCACTTGAAAACTATTGTTGTAGGAAAACTCCAAAAGAGGTATATGCTTCTCCCAAGAACCTCAAAAATCCATAATTCATTCTCATAGAATGTCCTCAAGAACCTGAATCATGCACTCGGAATAGACAGCTATCTGTGGGTGGTATGTAGTACTCAAAAGTACCATTTTACCCAGTGCCTTCTGAAGCCCCTACCCGACCCGAGAAGTAAAGTGTGCATCCCTATCTGAAACAATGGATTATGGAAATCCATAAAAACGTAAAATCACTTGGATGTAAAACCATCCAAGATCATAAACACTAATGGTCTACTTTATTAGAAAGAAATTTGACACCTTCTTGAGTCTTTCAATGAGAACAAAAATATGCCACTCCCTCAAGGAGACCTTGAAAAACCAATCACGAAGCCCATCACAACGTCATTCCACTTCCACTCGAGTATGGGTAACTACTGTAAAATCCCTGATGGTCATTGATGTTCCACCATCACCTGTTGACAAGTGGAACTACTAATGACGAAACCAGTAGCATCCCTCTTCATACATGGCCACAAATACTGACGGTGTATATCACGTTACATCTTGCTGGCGCTAGGATGAAAATCCCAAACTGAGGAATGAAAATCCCCCATCAGCTCCTCACATATGTCTGATGTCACCCATATTCCCCCTAGAAACGAAAGATCTCATCATCACCTATTGTCCATCCAGGAATGGGTTCCTCTCCTGACACACTCTTACTTAGGACTAGGCCTTCAGAATCAGATAGCTTCCTCATTCGAACTTGTTCCATAAGAGTAGAGGTATCAGCTATAGAAGAAAGAAACATCTTCCCCTGACTGTCGTACACCACCAAATGAACCTCAGAGAATATAGCCATAAGATTCCAATCACTTATGGCCTCCTGAAATACGTGTATCTAAGTCCTCCTTCTCAACGCATCAACCACAATTTTGACTTTCCCACGTGTATATGAAAGCTCAATGTGAAAGGACTGTAAGTACTCAACCCACCCAAACTGTCTCAAATTCAGATCACAGTAAGTGAAGATATACTTGAGACATTTCTGGTTAGTGAAAACCAGAAAATGACCTCCCAGAAGATAATTTCTACAACAACATAAGACATGAATAACAACTGCCAACTCCAGATCATGTGTCGGGTAATTCCCCTCAGGTGGGATCAACTGCTGAGACCTGTACACAACGACTCCATCTACTTGAATTAGCACAGCTCCCATCCCTATACCTGATTAATCACAGAAAATAGTATAGTTCTAGCCTGGCTCTGGAAAGAATAGTATCAGTGCTGAATTCAACATCCCCTCCAGCTCCAAAAAGGCTGACTCACAGGAATCTGACCCTAATAATGTCACATCCTCCTGGGTCAGACATATCTGTGGTGCTACTATGCATGAAAGGTATAATACGAAATGTCTATAGTATCCAACCAGCCCCAAAAAACTTCACACCTCAAAATATTTTCTTCATATGCTCCCAGGAAACTACAGCTCTCACTTACTCTGGGTCTACTGATACTATTGCCTCTATGATACAATGACCCATGAAGTGAATCTGATCTATCCAAAAGTGGCACATTGAGAGTGTAGCATATAACTGATTCTCCCTCAGTGTACTAAAAATGATGTCAATATGGGTATCATTGTCATGTTGAGTGTGGGAGTACACCAAGATATTGTCCACGAAGACCACCATGAAAGAATCCATGTACAGATAGAACACTCTGTTAGTCAGTTCCATGAAAATTATAGGCACATTTGTGAGACCGAACAGCATAACCAAACACTCGTATAGACCATTCCTACTCCTCAAGGCTGTAATAGGTATATCTGATGGTCTAACGTGAAACTGATGATAACCGGATCTCAGGTCAATCTTCGATAAAACTCGGGCTCTTCGAATCTATTCAAAGATATCATCAATCCTCGGTAAGGGATATCACTTCTTAAACATCAACTGGTTAAACTTCTGATATTTCACACATAGCCAGAGGGAACCGTCTGCCTTTTTCGCAAACAAGAGAGGAGAACCCCCAGGAGAAGTACTCGGTCGGATGAAACCCTTTTCCATCAACTCTTTCAAATGTTTTTTGAGCTCCTGTAACTCAGGTGTATCCATGCTATAAGGTGGAATGGATACCAGTGCTGCTCCTGGAACACCCTCAATGAAAAAGTCTACCTCACTCTCAAAAGTCAAACCTAAAAATTCCTCTGGAAATATTTCTCTGAAACTATCCGCCACTGGAGGAATGTCTAACTGTGAAGTCCCATGGCAATCCAGATAAAGACTAGAAATCTGGGACCTAAATCATCCCAACCCATGATTCTATGGACCAGGTCTACTCTCTTGGACATCCCACATGCCCCTATGAATAAAGGATCCTCCCAGAAGTGATATGAAAATCACATTGTAGTCATAACAGTCGACGGATGCCTGGAATGGAACTAACTAGTCCATTCTGAGAATGGCATCATAGCCTGCAATCTATAGGACGTGGAGGTCCCATAATAAGTAACCCCAACCAAACTGTAGAAGGCACTATCTTCATTGACATACACTAGACATTCTTGTCCACAACAGTGTGTCTAGTGTCAAAATATCAGCAGAAGTAAGGATGCAGAGCCCAAGTATCTCCACCACAGCAATAGATATAAAGATATGGGAAAAACCAATATCAAAAAGAGCAGATGTTAAGTCTGAGACAACTAAGATCATACCTCGAAAGGTAGAAGGTCTGGGATCCTTCACCTACTGGGTCTGCTCTATTGTGAATTTTTGGCCTATACTGTGGCCATGTGACCCTACCTAACCACTATGAGAAGATTCATCCTAATGTTGCTGAAAAACTGTTGATTGGATGCCACAACCACAACATCCACCTCGTCCTGAATGTCTAGAAGAACTCTAGTTCCCATAATGGTGAGAAGATGGTGTCGCTACTCATGAATGAGGACTCATTGAAGATCCCCTGTCACTAGATATTATTGAGAAGAACTGAAAAAATTGCTAAAGGTGACCCATATTGCCGCAAAATTGGCACTCCACTGGGTCTCTCGGGCAATGTGGCCTCGTATTCCCACTTCTCAAACACTGGTATCACATCACCTGGCTACGAGAAGATGCATCTCGCCTGCTCATATCACCTCGTGCAACCTCCCTATGGCACTTCCCGCTATCATTTGGTGGAGCACTAACTCTATAAGCCAAATCACCCTGGCTCGCAGCACCAGAATCCTTCAGATCGCACTCCATGATCTGCATCTAGTTCATGATTGGAGATATTGATGTCAACCTGAAGATGTTCACCTGTGACTAGATGTCATGCCTCAGACAATCCTCAAACTTCCATTCAAGGAACAACTCATCACCTCCTGAGATGGGCATGAAATGTTGTAGACCTATGATGTGATATGAATACTCCATAATAGAAAGTGTACCCTCCTCCAGACTCATAAACTCCCAGGCCCGATCAGCCATCAAGGTATCTGGATAAACGTAATCATAGAAGATTCGACGAAACACATCCCAAGCCATATTCTGCTAAAGTCTCTCCAGTGAGATCACATCCCCCTATATCATCGCGGAGTCTTAGAGAATATATGTTGTGAGCTTCACCCTTTTCTCTGGAGTTAACTCTAGATGCTTGAAAATTTCCATCATGGCCTCTAGACATGACTCAGCAACCTGGGGTCCTCCATCCCCTTCGAATGTGGGTGGATTCTGCTACTGAAAGACCTGCGTCAAATCATCCATCGACGGGGAAGGAGGCGGATCTATTTGAATGGTCTAAATCATCCTTATAAAGACCTCCCTGAAATGTGTATCAACACCTATGTTAGGTAAAACGAATGGTGCCAAGGTTGGCACAATGGGTGGATCTTTAGGTATTCCCTGATCGGCCATGTCTGGTGTCTGAACACCATCTGCCAACTGGCACACAACTGAAGGACATCTCGATGGAATTACTCTATAATGTCAAACACACACCTTATATCAAGGTTATAAAGTACTGAAAACAATGAGTGTAAGAAGGGTAAATGAGAATAAAAACATTCATGTTTTACAAAACATGACTACATGGCGTGTACGTTTCCTATTCGACATGTTCCCTAAAGACATTTACATGGGAGTGTACTCCTGCCTAACATGGTTGTGTAACACCCAAGACACATGACATGTTTTCCTAACACATGATGTGTACTTTAATCTTCTTTTCCTGCCCGAGTCCTTCAACACTGCTATTCAATATGGCTTACCTAAGGCAAGACTGTGTGGCTTGTAAAATTTCAACAAGTCATGTACTAGACAAGCTCCACCTAGCTCGTGTTGTTCGTGACACAACTGGGTACCTGGGTCAGACTACAAGGTGTTTTCAAGGTAGACACAGTGAGAACATGAATTTGTAACACCAACCCGTGTAGTTAATGACACAGTCGGGTACCTAGGTCAGACTACACAGCCTGTTTAGACGACACACGGAGTGTATTAGACAAGACCTGGACAACCTTTATTGTTAGTGACAAAGGTGGGCACGAGGTCGACACTACATGGCGTGTGTGGACGATACACGGTGTGTTCACTCCTGATTTTCCCCATCCTGTGTCTCTTCCCACACGGCCTATGACATGGTCAGAGATTACATGGCGTGTATATAAAGTACACACCGTGTACTTAATAAAAATAGTTTCATCATGAACAGAAGATCACATGGCATGTACATAACACTACACGACATGTATTCCAGGTTTTTCTAGAAATTAACCCTTATAAACTACTCCGGAACCCATAAAACAATGAAATAAGCACAAAAAGTGCCAAATTCTTATTCCTGAGAGCACATAATCCCTGCGAATCCATGTTTGGAATCGTATACACATTAAAACTTGGAAACCAAGTAAATGATCCATCAAATTCCAGTCCATGAGGGACCATAACACCTCGAGAATCAACATTTGACATTAATTTAAGAAAATATCTACACAACAATAACCAATCAAATAGTAGGTATTTCTATCAAGGAAACTATCACTACAACATTCATATTTTACAAATCATCAATCACAACAACATGCAATCTTTAATACATCCTAGATGGCCTCAAAAATGCATGACATAGGATTTCTAACAAATTCTAATATGATGCATGATATGGAATACCCTTATCTCATCAGGTTGCAATATAAATTGAACCTAAATAATATCAACAACAACAGCACAAACCATGTGAATCACTATAGGTGAAATCAAATCAATTGTAATAATTACAAAACTGGAAAAAATAAAATTTAAACGAGGTAGATTGGATTTTCCCTGACACAAGTTAGCAACTCCCTATCACATAATTTTCCAAGTACCTATTCCATCATATCCCTGGATAATGCTCTAAATAGTAAGTCAAGAGAAAAGATACCCTCTAATACCACTTTGTAACGTCCGAGTTCTGGAAGCCACCCAGAGGTGCCCCGTACCTACTTAGTCACATGGCCTCAAGAACATTTCCCCAAACTCCAGAGCCTACTGACTAGTAGTGAGGTCCTTGGGTGTGATAGTGGGGAAACTATACCCTCATTAGCAGAGTACATAGTGGATGTAAACAACACATACAATAGCAGATGCAGTAAATATCCAACAACAGTAAACAATGGAAGACTGAAATACTAATCAACTGGAGAAAATATATTTATGAAATGATGCATGATAAATATGTCTATGAAAACATATAAACAAGTCACAATGCTGGAATACATCAGTGCTAAACCAATGTGTAAAAGAATGAAGATAAAATTCTCTACATCGCAAGCCATAGCTTGGTTCAACACTCTCCAGTTCCATAGCAAGTCAAGTACCTTACGTAGAAGGGAAACTTGCCTCATATATTATTCCTACAATATAATCTGTTTGGGACCAAAATCATGACCCAAACAATGTGTGAGACTAAATCCGAGTAGGAAACCACTTGAATATTTGTGCCTAAATGTCAGTCATTATATGGAAGGTAAAAGTACAGAAAGATGTAAACATGAATGTACTAATTAGCAAATAATCCATAGCTTCAAATAAAGAAACAATGAAGCAAATAAACAAACCATAAATAGGTAACCCTCTGGGAAGTACTCACAGCCATCCCCTCTGGTCTTACCTAAAAATTACAAGAAACCCTCTAGGCATCACACTCTTTATAACACCTCTGGTTCTATATATGAATAAAATAGGGCTCTCAGAGGAAGCGCTCACAGTCAATCACCTTATAGACTAAGGTAAAGCAAGAATCTATGAGGAAACTCACACAGTAAAATCCCCATATAGTTTAGGGTAGTCAAGGACTCTCTGAAGAAACTCACCTAGTCAATTCCCCTTATAGCCCCAAGGTCTATGAATCTTTGAGAAAGATCACTTGATCAATTCCTATTATAGCCTAGGTTCTTGATAGTCTCTTTAAGGAAGCACTCACCATTATGTCCCCTTATCATCTAAACACCTCAGAATTAAAATAAAAGACACTCTGAGGATGCTCACTCGGTCAATACCCTAATAGTCTAAATCAATAAAGGACTCTCTGGGGAATCTCACTTGGTCATTTCCTCTTATAGTATACTACACAAGGATCTCAAGGCCTAGTGTAAGTCAATGAGAAAAGCTGTGTAATATTTCCAATGTAAACCTATAGAACTACATGGCTTAATAGTCTACAACATAACAAGAATGTCAATATACAACTCTCCGTCCTATATCAAAAAGCATGGAAAACAAGAAAGGTGACCAAAGGCTAAATAGGACTAAACTGTCATAAACAAGGAAATGCATGGTCCAAACACATCCAAAGCATAGTAATCAACCCAATTAATATCCAAATATCCTCTACATAGGTAGACAAGCATGGTAGGAAATAAATAGGGGTAAAATAGTTAACACGCAGTACCCCGTTCAAGGGTATTGGTGGAATGTTCACATAATACTCAAGACATCAAACGAAAATGCACAAACCACCTACCTTGGGGTTAGGAGATCAATATACCTGATCCTCGAAGCATGGATCTCCATGGAACATCATATATCTAAGAAAATTTTCAAAACATTCAACCCATGATAACATGGAAAAGAAGAGTAATCAGAAAACAAGGCTCAAGACGACGAGAGAACTCACTAATGTGATTCCAACACAATCAACGATGTTCGAATAAGAGGTCAGATGGAGACTTGGGGGCTCAGAGAGATTTCGCGGCCATATGGCTTCTCTCGGATGAAGATGACCTAGAAGAAGGTTGTTCTGTCCAACAGACACGAACCCGGGGTACTTAATAAAAAAATCATGGCATGTTGTTTTGGAGTACATGATGTGTACTTACTATTATCGTATTCTGCATTAGGCAGCCTCCAAGTCACTCTCACACGGTCGTGTGTGTGGCTACTGCATGGCCAGCACATGGCCTACTGCAGTAAGGAAGTACACGGTGTGTAATCATAAAGTACATGACATGTACATAGAAAACTTACATAAATTCCTCTTTTCTCCAAAAAAGACCAGAAAACGAAAAACATACCTGAAAAGAATTTCCGGGTTCTTAAAAAACTATAAATACCGACCCATTTTACATTCTAAAAAAATCCATATACTTATGTTTCCTCTCTAATATCCATTGAATTTCCAACAATATTAAAACTCTATCATGATTTGGAACATCATGTCATAAAGAGTCCTCAATCCATCATTTCCAATATATACATTTAGAGAAGAAAATAATAGCTAATCCAAGAATGGATTTCATTTTTGATGGAATTGCATGGTGTACAAATAATATCTAATCCTAGAATAACCACATATCTTTATAGAAATTGGAATAAATTCATATGTGATATGGAATTAAATTTCATGAATATGATATAAATGATATGAAAAGAAAGTGTTATTTTATGTTCGGCCTTGGAAAAGGAATCATTGTGTCATTGTGTATCTGATAAAAATGAGAATAAATCCATAGTCTGTTTTGAAGGGCCCACTATGAATTGATCCTGATCATATAATAGAGAATAATATTCAAAGGAGGGAATTGGTGATGGAATTAACAGATGAGCATTGGATATGGGATCCTTTCATGTCAACTTACCTCAGGGGAGATTAAATCATAAATTTCTATTTATAATGGGTATTTCTCAATTTATATTAGTATCACACATGGGGATGGATCCATTTCATGTTCCTGGAAAGAAACATATAGTATGTTATGAATCCCTACATAGATATTGATATTATGAATGTGAATCAGTCCACACAAGGGAGGAATCTATATGGTGTTTATGGCCATACATGATGGAAAAAATTTAACCAATAAATATTCATAATACAAAAAATAGAAAGTTAATTTATGCAAAGACCTATAAATTCTATCTAATGTTTTTTTTATTTTATAGAGTTATTTGGAGTATGTGAAAATTTAAGGCACATAAATCTGAGGACCGGAGAACCCAGAATAGAATTTTGAACTATTTTTAAGGTATGTTTAGTAAACTTGTAGAAGGGAATTTATATCTTTTGAACAGGTTCTCGGATTGAAATTTCAAGGGAACCATTATATTAATAGCACTAAGATTCACTTAGGAGAATCTTAACATTTACCGGAAAGGGTCAGATGAAAATGTAAATTGTTGAAAAATCATAAAAAAAAATATAAAATAACTAAATGTTATTTTATTCTTCTTCATCCACCATTGAGTCGTTGTATATGGAACCTTAGTGTTATGATGTTAAATAAATTAGGTTTATTTAATGACTTTATTATCTCATTGTGTAATAAAAACACTAGTGGGGTTAATTCTTAATTAATAAAAGTTCATTAATGAACCACATTAATGAATGAAATATGATCAGTTTATTTTTATAACCAAACAATTTGAATGATATTTGAAGGCCACATGAAAAAGCCTTTTTTATACAGCTAAAAACTTTCTTCTACAATGAATAATGGTGATCGAGCGACGATTGTTTGAGGAATCGAACTGGGGATCAACAAACAGTGAAGAATGTCAAACTAAAACCAACATGAATCTTCACCTTCATCCACAATAATGTTTACAGGTATAGGGAAATAATTTTATTTCAATGTTTTTTTAGGATTCATGTCATCACGTTCTTATAGAAAAATATGAATGTGGATAAAGTGACTAACAAGTTGATCCACATGCCATTTGTTCATGCGGTTGGTCATTGCATGGTTAAAATTTGGGAATTGTTCTCTCTAAACGATGATTGTTATCTCCCCTTGATGAAATGCTAACACAGAGGGTGGATTCCAATCTGAACTAGGCATGTACCATCTGCTGCTCTAGGGTATTGAGTGTTCTTCGTGGGTGACCGAGAAACGTAGTATCAAGGAGATTCTATGGTCTTCGTAATGATTTCATCAAACTAGGAAGCTCAAAGTTGTATATGGGAAGGAGAACAGACCACTAGATAATCTCTGGTGGACTACGGAAGTACCGGCTGGCATGGAACCACTAGTGTGGCAGCGCCAACGATCGGTGGTGGCGGCCAGTCTGAGTTGGTCGTGTAGAGAAGCGATGCCTATGGGTGGAATGGTGAGGCATCGACATTTCACATGAGGAATATGATAGTCACACTATAGCATCTTGGCTGGAGTGCAATGGGAACCCCTAGCCAGCCGTTTTGGAAAGAAGGGAGGCACCCCACTTGCATCACTTGTTGGGAGGAACCGGACACCCAGTGCCCTGTTTGGCCCTACCATCCAGCACAACATATGCCAAGTTTTCTATGTGGGATGGACCAGCCGGTCGGGCTAGACTGCTAGTCGGGCTAGACCCATTGGTCAGGCCAGACCTGCTGTTTGGACCGGACCCCTACTAGACCTAGACCCGATCATTCACGTTTTAATAAAACCGGCATAACTCGCAAATCGGGAGCCCGATTGACATGTCCTCGGTGGTTTTGGGACCCTCAGGATGATGTATTACTTTTGAGATACTCCACATGAGTTTTTGAGGATGTTGGTGAATGTATGGGTTGGATCAGACTTAGATCCAACTGGGTTATATTTACCTTTTTCTTATAACTTATAGACTAGGAATCTTATTGATGTGCCATCTATTGCATTGGAACCCTTACGCGAAAATAGTCCTTCGAGTTCATCTTCATTGGACTTTGTGGATGTTGAGGTATGAAACTTATTATGAGGAGCATAATCTATAGAACTAAAGTGCACGATGTTCCAAAATCTTGTGGTTGGTTATACAATGATGTGCGACCCTTTGGGGATCAACCTGAGAGAAACCCTCTGTGGATAGACAGAAGTGTAACCCTACATGGATTTAAAACTATGAGTGAACATTCATGGATTGAAATTATGGATACCCTATTTGGATCAGGAGTATTGTGAACCTCTGTGTGACGATAGTAGTGTGACCCTCTGTGGATCAGCAGTAGAGAGACCCTTTGTGGATCAGAAGTATAGAGGCCCTTCATAGATCAGCAAAGAAAATTCTAAACTGTATCAAATGATATAGATCATAACTAATAATATTTATTCATATTCTATATGATGCATACCTATTATTATCTTTATATTACATTATTAATTTTTATGGAGGTCATGCTTTTTGGTTTTTCTATTATGGAATTCTGGGTGTCCTTTGGGAGTCTCAGGGTCCCTATTGGGTATTGTTATACTCACCAAAACATGAGATTCATCTGAATATTTTTGTGCCTAGTGCAGACAATAGACCACATGATTGAGACTTAGGGAGCCGGTTCTAGTCAGTGCTCCGAGGTGATTGCTATACGTGTGTAGCGGCAGTAACAACAGATGATGAGCTACACCTACCCATCAGATAAGATCCTTCATGGATGGCCTCGAGAGAACATTTTCCCCATTTTTTGTACTTTACTTTCAATTGGGTTAGTATACTGTCCTTGTTTACTTTTTCATCACACTTTTTCTAATAGCAGTTCTACCTTATGGTTTCCTTTTTTCATGTACATAGTTTATGTGTGTATAGGATTAAAGGAATTCAGTTACCTTTTTGGGATATGCCTTTTTGGTGAATGTTTCCAACTCCTAGCCTATGGAATGAGGGATAGGGGAAGTCATGGTATAGGCCCCGGTGGATGGGCTGTGAAAAAGTGGTATCAAAGGGTTCAGTTATACCAGAAGAATTAAGAGTCGGTGTTTTCAATGGAGAAAGAGTGTTATGTTTTTTGAGTTTAGATTACAGTTTGGGGAGTCTATTGTTTGTGCAGCAGCCGACATAACTATACACTGAGACCCTATGTTATGATTTTTGACACGATACACTAGAACTCCGTTTGTGTGTGTTTCAAAATTTTTTTGATCTCTGTTGAGTCAGCTCACTGGGTATAACTTATTAATATTGGCATATCAATTTCTTTACAGAATGCCTCCATGTAGAAATGCATCTAGGATTCTAGTAAGAGATCATGGTGATCGCCAACCGAGCATTGAGGTGTTGGTACAGGGCCCTATAGAAACGGTATCACATTTGGGTGGTGTACCTGCAGTAGAAGTAGTAGTAGGGTAGCAGTTTATAGTATCCCCACCAGCAGAACATGCACACTGACTAAGCATGTTTCATGATATCCAAAAATAAAGGCCACCAAGGTTTCATAGTGAGACAGATCCGCAGGATTCCAGGGACTGGATGGAGGTTGTTGCATGGGTTTCTGCTTGGATGGACAGCAGTAGACCAGATGGTGATCTTAACTACTAGTCTCTTTTATGGAATAATAGGGAGATGGTGGATCCTCATGCTCTAGACACAGGAGGAGATGAATCTTTCCTTGTTCTAATTTGAGGTCCTTTTCAAGGCAGCATTCTTTTCAGTGACATTACACTCTGTGTATATTCTGAAGCTACTTCCCTTTCAGAATGGAAGCCTGAAAATGGCCCAGTACTCATCAACATTCACTGAACTCTCTCAATACTCCACCAATAAAGGAATAAACCCTTTAATCAGGAAATGAAACATTGATTAGGGACACAGACATGAGATTATAGCATCGATGATATCATGTAACATCCCAACATCATCCAGACTAATATAGAAAACATTATTGGTGGAGCGCTTCCTAGCTCAGTAGGCACCAATAGTGAGAGCCACCGCCAGACGACAGGTTGTTGAATCATCTGTAGTAGGGAGCAGGAATATGAAACAGAGGACCAAGAGGGTGAGACCTTCATGAGGATGTCCCTAGGATGTAGGGGTCATAGGTGCAGTGCCCACAAGGTTTGGGAGGTTAGCATTGGATAAGATTATTCTACACGTGCGGTGGGAAGGGTCCAACAGCCCAGAATTACCCAATCTACTATACTGATGATCCATATATGGTCAAATGACTAATAAGGTAGAGGCAAAGTTTCGAATGAGGAGGTTTTCATGGTGAAAAACGTGGAAGATGAGTAGGTTGTGAAACATGCGGTGGGTTATGGTTTGAGGTACTACTGCCACCACCTCAAGGTCCCCCCCTCCCCCCGACCGTAGTGAGTATGTGGATAGGGACTAGCTCAGCTTAAGGAGGTTGAGGATTATGACCACTACACTCCAAAGATGATTCGAGGTATGATCTATGTCTACTGCACCCAATCATCAGTTATTATAGACATAGGTTGTAGTCACTCTTTTATGGCTATAGATCACATTCGGAGCATGATGATTATAGTGTAGATGTTGTCTTCATCCTTAAAATTAGAGACTCTTACTAGAGAGGATTATATGATTACTCACTAGTGCCGGTAGTGTGAGCTTACTCTAGGAGGTGAGATCATTAGATGAGATCTCCATGTAGTAGCATCAATGCCTTACAACATCATCTTGGGTATGGACTAGTTATTCACAATCCATACTCACATCAACTGTTTTAGCATTAATGTGTAGTGTGTATGCACATATGGATTATGTTTTTCTTCACCAAAGAAAAGGGAACCTTTGCAGCACATGATGGACCTTCTCAGAGAAGGATACAACAGATCTGTAACGCCCCGACCCCATCTACCCAGAGTCGGTGCATTATTGCGTAACATTGGCATGATCACAAAAGATCAAGTCTCGAAAGACCGATTAGTTTAGTAGCCTTGGAAACACTAGATACATTCATAAATGTTACATTACACCATAAAGGGAAAAACTAAAAAAACATCTTGTCTTCATATCCACTCATACTATCCGTGCAGGTTATTCATAATATGCTTCTTCTCATCCAGGAAAAATTAAAACATTGGAAGGTGTGAGCTCAAATGCTCAGTAAGGATAACAATATAGCAGAGGATTTTATAAATAATCATAAACATTTAAGGCAATGTAGAACTAACACAAAAGCCTTTTTAACATGAACATTAACATAATACGAAAAATGTTAAATTTGATAATGCCATTTACTTATTCACATGGATATTCTACTGGTCGATTAATCACATGCAATATCAATAACCACTTTCATAATGATGGAATGCATAATGGAAGACTATCATAACCACGTAGGCAAGGCCTCATGCCATGACCATAAATAATATTTTGTCAAGGCCTCGTTCCAAGACACTAGTTTGTCTCATGAGACCTGCCGATGCATCGAGGAGCTATAGCATGCTCCACCCGTCACTTATTAAGTCCAATTCATTCCTCATATGAATAGGTTTAAACATATCATAAAACATAACATAATGATATCACGTAAAACATGTATAAAGGAAAAATAACATTTCCAAATTTCAATCACAATATATCAATACAACACATTGATATAATAAAAACACATTCGAAACCATTTTCAATACCAAAATAAAGGAAAATTAAATCACTTTAATTATTTTTCATTTAAAAAAAGTTATGTCTTGTAGAGGAAGCTGAAAGTCATATAATGGTCACGGCGGTGGAGAAGTAATTGTCGCCACATAGGTACGACAAAAAAACATTCCACTTTGTCATTTAGTAAAAAGCTTCACATAAAAAGATTCCTTTTGAAAAAAAACATAAAATTCAAAGGGGTTTATACAGCGTATAAAAGAAAGTTGTGTATAAAAGAAAATATGCCTCAATGAATGGAGATTGAGATGAAGTCCCTTAAAAAGATCATTTTTTAAATAATATAGATCTATTATGTGTATTCACTATATTTACACATAATCAAAGTATAAACACCAGATAGGACATAATAATATCATGACATAATTTGAAAGTATAAGATTAACCCAATGAATGGAAATTGGGCTAAGAAGTTCCCTTACCTTGTGTCCGACTTGACTCGACCGTTCGTTAACCTCCTGAATAATAAAATAGAGTTAATTTCTATTTGATTAAGAACCTTTTTCATCTTAATTATTCCTTTAATATCACTTATTACCATGTTATGAACAATATGTAATTATTTTAGTTAATAACGGTCATTTTGTTGATCTTTGGTACTTGAGTCAAAAATAAACTTCTTAAAATTACAAGTTGTTCATGTGGTAAAATATCCATTATATCCATAATCATATTCATGATTTAGATATAATATAAATCATATATATCTATTATATACATTCATTTATAATATTACATAACATTTAGAGGTAAGAAATGAAATGCACCGTTCAATGAGACGATAAGCCGTACGTACGCATGAACGCTACTTTAATTTCTATTTCGTATTTAATGTAATGAAGTTATAATTATATAAATGTATAATATAATTCCAGTATAATATAATGTATAATACCATTTACTCCATTATTTATACATCCCACATATGGCATTAAAGATTCAAATCACTGTGAGGGGGCGGTTGTCCGCACTTCCTAAAATGAAAATTTCGCGTTTACCCATAATGGAAACCATAAAAGTGTTCCATAAAAGAAAAATACATAAGATTAAGGAAAAAAATAAACATATTATATATCATGTATAAATATAGAGACATCTTAATGGCCACCTATGAAGGTGTTATATGAGTGTTGAACAATCATCGTTTCGTGAGGCAGAAATTCACCATCTACAAAAACAGTATGTTCTTTAACCATTAGATGTAGGTGTGTATAAGTTTAGCTCGAATACTTCTTATAAAAACATCCTAGTATATTTAAGATACTGTTTTTGTTACAAAATAAAATAATAAAAAGAGTTTAGGGGGTTGGAGTAGCAAAATAAAACAAAACAACATTAGAGAAGACATTAACTTAAAATCGGGTACCTCTTTTTTATTTGAGCCAAAGTCTTCCTTGGGAAGACTTCTTCCAAAATTTAGGATTCTATGAGTAAGAAAGGGATTTTGGGAGAGTATTGGGGCAGAGTTTGGCTGAGCCAAATGATTTGAAGTTGTCAATAAGGTTGTAGAGGTGGGGGCCTTTTATAAAAGGAGATAAAGGGCACTCTTGGAAAGATTGAAATGTTACTTTATTATGAAATGATTTTCGGATTCTAAAGGTCCCACAAGGATATATTTAGTGGATAAGGTGATAAGGGTTAGAAATAAACTAATCCAATAGTTTTTTGACAAGTTTAATCCTTTTATGTTACATTATCTTTTCATTTTATTTAAATCATTAATTAATGAGGTAATCGATGCATCATCATGGTGTCATAAATAATTTAATTTATTTAATGTCTAAAAAATATAAAAAAACTATCATGATGTAGAACATCTTTTTGTCTTTGTAATTAATATTTATATTAAAAAATATGACTTGTATAACCCCATTTAAAAATTGTTTTAGTAAAAAAACTCATTTTTGTGACATATTTATTTTGACATTAAATTAAAAGTTGTTAATGTCATTTTCCTACCAAAGTGGCTCCATGGGGTCCCCAAGTTGACTCATGTATTGTTTTGGGGGTCCATTACTAATCCAATAGGGGTAGGACATGTGTAATGGTCATTTCATATTTTTATAATACCATTTTTACCCTAAATTTCACTAATTACCTTCAATCGCGATTAACTAAACTTAAAAGTTACTATTCTCCAAAAAATTAATTTAATCCCATTGAACCACATTTTACTTCCTAATGACAACCATGTATGTTGGATTTTTTTAAAATCAAATAACAGAAGTGGTAATGTTTCATTTAAATGAAAAATAATTTTTCAACTACCACTTAGTGGTTTCACTATTCATAAAAATTGATGTTTTTCAGAACAATGACAAATTTTCACCCTAAGCTATAATTGATATTCTGAATTCAAAAATTATGTCTTTTTTATGAAAATACAAACATATAAGTTTCATTAATAATTTTTATTATTAATTCTCGTTTTGAAAACAAATAGCGTGTTTTTAAGAAACAATATATATCAAAAGATTGACAATTGTTTATGTCCAATTTCAAATTGAAATTAATTCTAATGAACACCATTGGTTAAAATGGTAAAAAATATTCTAATTATACTTTAAAACCACTCAATAGTATAATTTATCACTATAAATTATTTTGATTAAAAATTTGTTTTTAAGTATTTTTCACTATTCATAAAAAATTGGAAGTTCTCAAAAAAATATCAAAAATTAAACATAGGCTAATTTCGCTATTCTGAATACAAAAATTATGTCCATTTTGAAATATAAAATTTATATAATTCCAAAAATTGGGTATTACTATTCATAACTACTACTTTGATTGGTCGTGGTGTGTTAGAATCTCAAACTTGCGTACAATGCAAGCTATTGCATTATTGAAAGAGAAGTATATCAGGAAATCATGGGGTGTTACATTCTCCCCTCCTTCAATAAATTGCGTCCCCGCAATTTGAAAATGTTCTTCAAAAATAAAAGGTTGAAAATAGAAAACACTTTTTGGAAAATCCACATCGGAAATAGGGTTAATAAGAATATAACATTAAAAGAAAGAAAGATAAGTACAAAGGTCACCCGAGATAGCCCATAATAGGATTATATGAAAATATGGATATGGAAGAAAAACTAACCATCATGGTCTGATGGAGAGTTGTAGAAAACAGGATTAAGAGAAAGATAACCACAAAAAAACTCAAACTTGTGATTGGTTAAACGGTCATTGAATCACCAGTTGGAAAAGTTAACCGACAATGTTTTTGTTTTAAGTTTCCTTTCATAAAGTTGAGAAATTATTTAAGAGATTTACTAAGAATGTAAGGAAATATACTTACTTGTCATGCAGACTTTCATTCTATAATAAATTTTTACCACAAACCCATATTTCACTCCAAATGGTAATAGAACTCAAAAATATTCTATTTATCCTAATTGTATAAGGTTCCAAATATTAAAACATACCATTTAGATTAGAAAAACTATTTTTTAATAACTAGGGACTTCCTGGAGGCTACTGGTAGGTAATAAAGGCTTGTCGTACTATGATTGTGGGTTCGATTCCTGTAGCTTTGTCCGACGCGACAGGTTATGCCCCACCCTGCAGGTTGTCCTTTTTCTTAAACTATAGTATTATAATATTCCAAAAATAATCTTCATAAATGTTTTAACCTTAAACAATACTATACAATGATCAACATAATCTATTCAAACCTTTATAGTAATCCAAAATACTTCTGTCCAACTCACAATCCAAATTTTATAAGGAAGGTAAACATAATCTAGATCCTTTTTTCCATGTAACAACATGTGAACACCTTCATCATGTATTCTATTAAAACACTGCAGCATACTGAAATACCATAAATCCTTATTGATTACATTCATGATCCCTTATTCCTTATAGAATACTAGATATACTCCTTCTATCAAAAAATGTATACAAATCATTAATCAGTTTCAAGGAAGTTAAGAATATCTAATATATTTTATCCTAATCAATCATGTATTATTCCAAAATCACTATCTCAGTATCAGAACCATATTATGGTTTATCTTTCTCTCAACCGTATATTTTCCAAAAATTTAACCTGCTGTGGAGTCACTTTTCTTAGTTCCACACAATCTCAAGTCCTTGATGAAATAGTACTGTAGTACAATCCTTATATACTCCATAGTTATTATAACCAATAAATTATTGATACAACAGTCAAATGGAAAAAATCCTTAATGACAACATTAGAACTCTAATCATTCCTCCTCATCTATGGTAGTATCATAACTTGATTATTATCCAATAACATCATTTGGGGCATACTCTGATGATTTGGACATTGGTTTTCGTAGTGACCCACTCTTTGTAGATGAAGCATTGTACATTTGAAACCTTTTTCTTACTCTTGCAGTCATGCACTTGGTGTACGTTTTCTCCACACTTATAAAAAACTCCCATTCTCTTCAGGCATTTTCCAAGGTGTTTCTTCCCACAGTTATCACATATTAGAAAATTCATCTTTCCCTCATCCCCTTATCCATCATTCTCTCTTCCATCCCTTTCTTCCCTTTCATCCCTTCAAATCCATAAGACCCAAATAATTCTCTACTTATCATGTTAACACATGATACTATTTCTTCATATGTTGAGAACACATGGGAGACTATTTCCCTTCTAAATGTTGTCTTAATACCGTGAAAGATATGATCCTTCTTACTCTTTGGATCATACGTATTTATGGAGTTCACATTCCTTCTAGTGGGAGCCATTTCTATACAATGCCATAAACTAGGTTAGTTTATGAATTGAAATACATAATAACAAACTTGTAAAACTCTTAACATAAATTGAACTATTTATGGATATAATCCATAATCATAAAAATGTTTTCATTGAGGAAGTATATATTCATAAACCCTTCATAATGATTTTTAAAGAAAATGAGAATTATCCTAAGCATATCCCCATGGAGTGTCGTAACCAAGAGTGCAGCAAGGCCCGTTGTCGTGCACCAGTTCCCATTTGAGTATACCTCAAAGCGGTGTTTTAAGGTTTTACCCCTAGGTACATCTGTGTCAAATCTGCCTCTACTTGCTCGTATCCAGACAGGGATGTATTGCTCGAAAAACCCACAAAATCTCTACAACAACAAAATTCTAGGAAGTTATTCTATACTAATCCTCAATGTATATCTTATGGATATCCGCTCTAATCAGAGTTTATCTAAATCTAGCTTCTATGGTTAGTACTAAACGGCCTTTGATACCAACTGTAATGCTCCAACCCCAGCTACCCAGAGTCGTTGCATTATTGCGTAACATTGTCATGATCACAAAAGATCCAGTCTCGAATGACCGATTAGTTTAGTAGCCTTGGAAACACTAGATACATTCATAAATGTTACATTACATCATAAAGGAAAAAACTAAAACAACATCTTGTCTTGATATCCCCTCATACTATCCCTGCAGGTTATTCATAATTTTCTTCTTCACATCCTGGAAAAATTAATACATTGGAAGGAGTGAGCTCAGATGCTCAGTAAGGATAACAATATAGAAGATGCTTTTATAAATAAACATAAACATTTAAGGCAATGTAGAACTAAAACAAAAGACTTTTTAACAAGAACTTCAACATAATATGGAAAATTTAAAATGAGATAATTCCATATACTTATTCACATGGATATTATACTGGTTGAATAATCACATGAAATATCAATAACAACTTTCATAATGATGGAATGCATAATGCCAGACTATCATAACACCGTAGCCAAGGCCCCGTGCCAAGACCACAAATAAGATTTTGTCAAGGCCTCATGACAATACACTATTTTGTCTCATGAGACATGCCGCTTCATCGAGGTGCTACAGCGGGCTCCACCCATCACTTATTATGTCCAATTCATTCCTCATATGTATAGGATTAAACATATCATAAACCATAATATAATTGTATCACATAAAACTTGCATAAAGGAAAAATAAAATTTCCACATTTGAATCACAAGATATCAATACAACACATTGATATAATAAAAACACTTTCAAAACCATTTTCAATACCAAAATAAAGGAAAATTAAAACTTTGTAATTATTTTTCATTTAAAAAAAGTTATGGCTTATAGAGGAAGCTGAAAGTCATATAATGGTCATGGCGGCGAAGAAGTCGTTGTCGTCGCATACGTAAGACAAAAAAAACATTCCACTTTGCCTTTTAGTAAAAATATGCATATAAAAAGATTCATTTTGAAAAAAACATAAAAGTCAAAGGGGTTTTTACACCTTATAAAAGAAAGTTGTGTATAAAACAAAATATGCCTCAATGAAAGGAGATTGAGAAAAAGTCCCTTACAAAGATCATTTTTTAAATAAAATAGATCTATTTTGTTTATTCACTATATTTACACATAAAGAAAGTACAAACACCAGATAGGACATAATAATATCATGACATAATTTGAATGTAGGAGATAACCCAAAGAATGGAAATTGGGATAAGAAGTTCCCTTACGTTGTGTCCGACTTGACTCGACCATTCTTTAACCTCCTGAATAATAAACTAGAGTTAATTTCTAATTTCTTAAGAACCTTTTTCATGTTCATTATTCCTTTTATATCACTTATTACCATGTTATGAACATTATGTAATTATTTATGTTAATAACGGTCATTTTTTCGATCATTGGTACTTGAGTCAAAAATAAACTTCTTAAAATTAAAAGTTGTTCATGTGGTAAAATATATATTATATCCATAATAATATTCATGTTGTAGATATAATATAGATCATATATATCCATTATATACATTCATTTATAATATTACATAACATTTATAGGTAAGAAATGAAATACACCGTTCATGGAGACGGTAAGCCGTACGTACGCATGAACGCTACTTTCATTTCTATTTCGTATTTAATGGAATGAAGTTATAATAACATAAAGGTATAATATAATTCCAGTATAATATAATTTATAATACCATTTACTCCATCCTTTATACATCCCACATTTGGCATTAACGATTCAAATCTCTTTGAGGGGGCGGTAGTCCGCACTTCCTAAAATGAAAATATCACGTTTTCCCATAATGGAAACCATAACGTTATGAAATAAATGAAAAATACAGAAGCTTAAAGAAAACATAAACATATTATATATCATATATAAATATAGTGACATCTTAATGGCCACCTTTTAAGGTGTTATATGAGTGTTGAACAGTAATCGTTTCGTGAGGCAAAAATTCGCCATCCACAGAAATAGTATGTTATTTAACCATTAGATGCAGGTGTGTGTAAGTGTAGCTCGAATCCTTCTTATAACAACATCCTAGTATATTTAAGATACTGTTTTTGTTACAAATGAAAATAATAAAAAGAGTTAAGGGGTTGGAGAAGAAAAATAAAACAAAACAACATTAGGGAAGACATTACCTTAAAATCAGGTACCTCTTTTTGATTTGAGACAAAGGATTCCTTGGGAAGACTTCTTCCAACAGTGAGGCTTCTAGGAGTAAGATAGGGATGTTGGGAGAGTATTGGGGAAGAGTTTGGCCGAGCCAAATGGCTTGATTTTGTGAATATAGTGGTAGAGTTGGGGGCCTTTTATAAGAGGAGAGAAGGGGCACTCTTGGAATGATTGAAATTTTAGTTTATTATGAAATGATTTTCGGATTCTAAAGGTCCCACAGGGATATATTTAGAGGATAAGGTGATAAGGGTTCTAAATATACTCATCCAATAGGTTTTTTTACAAGTTTATTCCATGGAATTTACATTATCTTTTTATTTTATTTAAATCGTTAATTAATGAGGTAATCATTGCATCATCATGGTGTCATACATAATTAAATTTATATAATGTCTAAAAATTATAAAAAAAATATCATGTTGTAGGAAATATTTTTATATTTCTAATGAATATTTATAGTCAAAAATATGACTTGTATAACCCCATTTAAAAAATGTTTTAGTAAAACAACTCTTGTTTGTGACATTTTTATTTTAACATTAAATAAAAAGTTTTTAGTGTCATTTTCCTACCAAAGTGGCTCCCTGGGGTCCTCAAGTTGACCCATGGATTGTATTGGTCGTCCATGACTCATAAAATAGGGTGAGGACAAGTGTAAAGTTCAGTTCATAGTTTTATAATACTATTTTTACCTTAAATTTCACTAATTACCTTTAATTGCGATTAATTAAACTTAAAAGTTACTATTCATCAAAAAATTATATTAATCCCATTGACCCACATTTTACTTCTTAATGAAAACAATTTATGTCTGATTTTTGAAAATCAAATCACAGAATTGGTAATGTTTCATTTAAACGAAAAATATGTTTTTTAACTACCACTTAGTGGTTTCACTATTAATCAAAAATTGAAGTTTTTCAGAAGAATGCCAAAATTTCACCCTAAGATATAATTGAAATTATGAATTCAAAAAAGAATTCTATTTTATGAAATTACAAACATATAAGTTGCATTGATTAATTTTATAATTAATTCCCGCTGTCACAACAAATAGCGTGTTTTTAAGAAACAATATATATCAAAATATTGACAATTGTTTATGTCCAATTTAAAAGTGAAATTAATTATAATGAACACCATTGGATAAAATGGTAAAAATATATTCTAATTATACATTAAAACCACTCAATAGTATAATTTATCACTATAAATTATTTTTATTAAAAAAGGTGTTTTTAAGTATTTTTCACTATTCATAAAAAATTGGAAGTTCTCAGAAAAATATTAAAAATTCAACGTAGGATAATTTCGCTATTCCGAATACAAAATTGAAGTCCATTTTGAAATATAAAATTTATATAATTCCAAAAAGTGGGTATTACTATTCATAATTACTACTTTGATTGGTCGTAGTGTGTTAGAATCTCGAACGTCCGTACAATGCAAGCTATTGCATTATTGAAAGAGAAGTGTATCGTGAATGCTTGGGGGTTACAAGATTACTCATCAGTTGGCTAGACTTAACTTCTGTGTAGATTATGTGGGGATTTTTATCTATCTACTAGAGGTGGAACATTATGTGGATGTCTTCTAAAAGGATGTTCTAGGACTACATCCTCACCGAGAGTTATACTTCTACATTGACTTGTAACCAGATATGAACCTAATATCTACCCTAGTATATCAGATGGCGCCCATGAAGCTTCTTTAGTTGAGTGTAAAGTTGGAGAACTTGGAGAGAAAGGGGTTTGTAAGACCCAATGTCTCTATATGGGAAGCCCTGATTTTGATCACCAAGAAGGAAAAATGGATTTTGATGATTTTTGAGGACTAATGGTGCAAGAACCAGGTGACCATAAAGAACCAGAATCCTTTGCCGAGGTTTGATGATCTCATTGACTAGGTGAAGGGAGCTTATTAGTTTTAGAATATAGACCTCAAATCATTCTATCATCAACATTGCGTACGGTATGAGGTCATACTAAAGACATCGTCCAGATTAGGGTATTGCCACTATGAGTTGATGGTGATGCATTTTAGCATATCCAACACCCCAACAATGTTCAGGGGACTCATGAACATGATAGTTCAACATATCTTGATCTATTCTTGGTGGTGTACATTAATGATATCTTGGTGTACTCATCATCAGCGGAGGATCACACTACATATCTGCAAATAGTACTAGAAACACTATGATAGCTCCAATTATATAGTAAGCCCTCAAAGTGATAGTTATGGATATGAGAGGTCCACTTTCTGGGACATGTTATCTTGGAGGCTGGATTTGCAGTGGATCTAGAAATGATAGAGGAAATTAATGCCTGGATTCCACCTAGGAGCGTGACAAAGGTTTAGAGATTCTGGGGGATGGCTTGGTGATACCAGAGATTTTTACCCGACTTCTCTGGTGTAGTAGAACCCTTGTCATCTTCCACAAATAAGGAGAAACCCATTGTATGAACCTAGAGATGCCAGTAGAATTTAAAGGGGATGAGTTTGAGACTGACGAGTTCCCCCATCTTGAGGCGTTTAGAAAAGTGATTTGGGTATCTTGTTTATTGCATTCCATTAGGGACTAGACAGGGACGTTTCCTGATGTTGGATCTAGTGGTAATCACATACGACTCACGACAGCTGAGGAAACCAGAGGAGAACTATGAGAACCATGACCTAGAGTTAGCTAAAGATGTATTTTCATTGAATATGTGGCATCACTACTTGATGGTTGAATAGTTTACTGTCTATTCCGATCAAAAGTGTCTCAGGTATATATTCTCACAGAAGGACATGAATATGAGACAACAATGATGGTTGGATTTCTAGCAGGACTATGACATCAAGATAGTCTAAACTATTTGGCAGGGCAACATAGTGGCAGATGCACCTAGAATGAGTTTGGGTATATATCTATTGAGTGAGGAGACCGAACAGCTAGCCACATTACAGATATCCTTCTTGGATAGATATGGAGCAATATACCTCCAATCTATGACTATCACTCATCAACTCATTCATCATGTTCAGGAGGAAAATATTGGGGACATTGATTATGAGGCTTGATGATCTCAAATATCCTCAGGACGGGCACCATATAGATTTTTGTTAGGTGGGGAGAATTTTATCCTTTTTAGAAGATGCACCCTGGTACTAGTGATGTTTTGGGAGAAGGTGTTGAGGGAGTTCCATTCATACCCATTGTCAGTACATCCTGGAGTGAAAATGAGGTACAATGACCCCCAATGCAAGAATTTGTGGCCAGGGAGGATGAATGTAGTGGTGGAGATTGTTTCACGATTCCTCACATGTTAGTAAGTGAATGTTGAGCATCAGGTTCTAGTAGTCATGACTTAGAAACTCAAGGTACCGAAGTTGACATGGGATGATATCTTGATGGAATTCATGACGGGGTTACCACGTATATTTAGGGGCCATGATACTATCTGGGTGATCATTTATAGACCCACCATGTCTTCTCACTTCTTACACATCTGGGACCTAGGATTAGTAGAGGGCTTGGGATGCCTCTCTATCCAGGAGAATGTATGGATTCACGGGATACCATCGACCATCATTTCTTATCATGACACTCAATTTAAATCTTGGTTTTGGAATGGATTATAGTAGGTGTTTGAGACTCATCTATGCTTGAGCACCACATTTCATCCACAAAAAAATGTTCAAATGGAGAGGACTATACAAACAATTGAGGAAATTATTTGTGCATGAATCCTTTATTTTTACCGTAGATGGGAGAACCACCTGACACTTGTGAAGTTCTCATAGAACAATACCTATCACTCCACCATCTACATGATACCATTTGAGGCCTAGTATATGTGACTATGAAGATCACATCTATGTTGGACAGACCTAGGGGAGTCAACACTTATGCGTTTATAGTTGGTACGAGTGACCACTGAGAAGGTGCGGATCATCCATAAGAAGATGAAGACTTCATAGATCAGGAATAAGTCTTATGCTGGAATGACATAGAGACCCATGTAGTACTAGGAGGGAGAATATGTATTCATATGGGTCTCACCTCGATGAGGATTGAGAAGATTTTGTTGGGGATGCATGAAATATCTGAGGTTAATTGGACAATTCAATATCATGAGAAGATTTGGCGAGGTGGCATACCTCCTAGCACTTCCCCCATAGACGCACCGATTGTACAACGTTTTCCATTTTTCGTAGTTGAGGCGATACAAGCATTATCCATCAAACATCATCGACTGGGGTGATCCAGACATTTATGATGGCAACCTTTACAAAGTTCCAAGTGGAGAAATAGGATCAACATGAGCTAGTCCTTCCTGGATGATTGATCCCTCTGGAGATATTTTGTTGGCAGCAATGGAACCTCAAGGAGAGAACATGGGAGAAAAAGGCATAGATTTGTGCTCAGTACCAAAATTTGTTTCCTTATCATTTGTTTGGATTCTGTGTATGTAATAAATTATGGTGGGAGAATTTAATGACCCATAAATTCTGTATTTTTTTTCTAATTATATAGAATTATTTAGAGTCTTCAAAAAATGACGGCTCCTGATTCTGAGTCCCAGAGATCCTAGAATAGAATATTGAACATTTTTTAAGGTATATTCAGTAAACCTGTGAGAGAACATTTATATCTTTTGAATAGTTACTCAGATTTAAATATCGAGGGCACTGTTGGATTTGTAGTGCTGGTATTCGCTTAGGCTAAGCTTAACATCGAATGGAAAGGGTCAGAAGATAATGTTAATTTTTTTCATTTGGAAAAATAATAATAAAATATATATAGGTTATTTTATTGTTTTTATTCAACTTTTGATTATCTCTTGATGGAACCGTAGTTTAACAACAGTCAATTAATTAGGGTCATTTATTGACTCGATCCTCTCGTTGTGTAACCCCAATTCCAAGGGGTTTAATGGTTCATTAATTACGGTTAATTAATGAACTACATTAACGAACACTGCATGAGTGGTTTCATTTTATTTAATCAAACTATTGTCAAGAAATATGATGACTGTGGAAGAAGCCTCTATCATGACGCTGAAGACATTCCTCCCCAATGAAGAATTGTGATCGGGGAATTATTGTTGTAGGAATCGAACTGGGGATCAACAAACGACGAAGAATGTCGAACGACAATGAATGTGAATATTCTTCTTCATCTGAAAAACCATTTCTAGGTAGGGTAAATAATTGTATTTCTTTGTGTTTTTATGATTCCTATAATCCCGCTCTTTGAAAATACTGTGAACACAGATCATCAGACTAATGGGTTGATCTGTGTTTCGTTTGTTCATGTGGGTAGTTTTTGGAGGGTTAAAATTTGGGGGATTGTTCTTTCTAAACGTTGATTGTTATGACCACTTGTGTAAACAATAATATGAACGACATGGGCCAATCTAAACAAGGCTGGAATCCTCCTTCACTCTTGTGTTTTGAGTTTTTCTCCTGGGAGACTGAGAAATGTAGCGGCATGGCAATTATACAGGCCTCCTAGTGAAGGCAGAAACATAGGAAGCATGTAGGCACATAAGGGAAGTATAAATGAACACTGGAGCATCACTGATGTCCCATGGAAGCACCTAGTAATGAAAAACCACATGCACAGAGGTGGAAGCATGTCCGAGTTAGCAACATTGAGAAGTGGTGCCCACAGGCACCACAACGGCAAGAGTTGTGACGAAATGGGACATGGTGGGTGGAATGATGCGGTGAAGACGCATTGTGCGCGGGAGATGAGTAGCCCAATCCGTCTGTTTGGATCGAGTGAAATGGTTGTCTCCATCCGACTATTTTAGGACTGTTTTTTCCTTGTTGGTTCCACCAACGTCTGGTTCGACTCGACCATCCCACACCGCATGTGATCGAATTTCTAGGCCGGTCGGGCCCGCTGGCTAGGCCAGACCCCCTGGTCGGGTCAAACCAACTAGTTGGGCCGGGCCTATTGGTCAGGTAAAACCTAAGATATGGGCTTGACCTGCTAGCCAGGAATGACCCGAGGGTCAGGCTGAACCCATAGGCCAAACAGGATGGACCCCCACTGATCATTTTTTACTTAAACGGACGTATCTCTCAAACCGGGTGCCCGATTGACGAGCCGTCAATTGTGTTGGTACCGTCGGTACAAGACTAATATTTTGAGATAAACCAATTGGGTTTTGGTTGAATTTTTAGGAGGTCTATTTTGGATCATACCCAAATCCAAGTATTCCTTATTTAACTTTTTTCATATAACTTACAGATTAGGAATCTGATTGATGTGTCGTCTATTGCATTGGAACACTTACGAAAGAACGGTCCATTGGGTTACTTATACATGTAACTTCATAGAGGTTTAGGTACTGAAAATATTTTGAGTATCAGAATCTCCAGAACTCAAATGCACCATTTTAATGAATTCCTTCGCTAGCTACACAGTGAAGAGTGACCCTCCGTGGATCGACATGAGTCAGACCCTCCATGGATTTGTAGTAGTGCAACCCTCTGTGGATCAACATTGAAGAGTGATCTTTCATGGACCAAAATGATAGAGACCCTCCATGGATCAGTTGAAGTGCAACCATCCATGGATCGACAGTAGTGACACCCTATGTGGATTGACAGAAGTGCGACCCTTTGTGGATCAACAATATAGAGACCCTTTGTATATCAATAGTAGAACCTCTAAAAAACATAAAATAATCTTACTCAAGACAAATAATCTTTATTATTGTTCTCTATGATGTATACCTGGTGTGATATGTCTTATACTTTATTCTTTGTGATTAATATCATGCTTTGTGTTTTTTGTTTTATGGAATTCTTGGAGACCATCGAGAGTCTTGAGGTACGTACTGAGTATTTTTATATTCTCCAATGGGTGAGATTTTCCCACACCTTGTTGTTTCTTGTGTAGACGACAGAAAGCTTGACTGAGACATTGGGAACCAGGTCTAGTCAGTGATCAGATGTGATTGATTGAAATGTGGAGCAGTAGTAATGATGGACAACGATCTATACCTACCCTTTATGTAGGATCATTGTGGACGACCTCCAGATCACGTTTTCCATTTTTCTATAAATTCATTTCATTTGGGTTAATATACTAAGCCTTTTTAATTTCGGTTCACTATTTTACTATATGTAGTTCAACTTTGTGATTTTCTTTTTTCGTGTACCTGGTCTATGTGTGTAGAGGTTTAAAGTCAATGCCTTCAAATTTTGGTACATTTATTTCTTGTTCTAGTCCCAAACCCCTGGCCTGTGGATGGTGGGCTTGGGGTAGTCATGACACAGGCCCTAGGGGATGGGTCTTGGAAATTTAAATCATCTTCTCAATCCTCAAAACCATGTTTCTAATTCTAGATGTGATAAATGATAGATAACTTTAACGATATCCATATATCATTAGGATTACATCCATGGTCCATACACCATGTAATTTATAATTTTTTGGTCAATATATTGTCATGTCATTTAACATTACAAAATAATGAAGTTGACTCAAGGTAGTGTAAAATTCATACAACCAACCGTAAATCTTGGAATTTTAATATATTGACAACTGCACTAGATTTAGAAAGATTAAAATCCATTCATCTGAGACTAGATCTAGGAAGTTAATGTTGTATATCTGAAAATATTTTTAGGTATTTAAATTCAACATAACTTCCACTCATGTTTCTATTACTTACAATCATATAGATTTGAATAATGGTTTTAAATAATGTAAAGTATCTATTAAAACATATTTAATTGATGAATCATCCGATATGATCATAAAATTTTATTATCAGAAATGAATATATATTTATGTAAAATGTGTGTATCTCATTATGTCATTCCCACTATGATTTAATTTTTTATGAATTGTTCTCGATGTCATTGGGGATTTAAGAGACAATTTCAATTCCCCTTTGAAGAATTCATAGATTTTAAAAGTATTGATGAATGATTTCACTACTCTATTTTTTTAACTTCCATTTTTTATAGAGAACATAACAATTTCTAATCATGTTCTCCCAATGAATCTAATCACTTCCATGATATCTATTCCAAGGATAACTAATCAAAAAAATTAATATATAGTGAATATAATTTGGAAGCAATGGTTTGTAAGACATATTTAAATTGTATATATGAATATAGTCTTTCTTATATAGAATTATGGGTTGTGGTGTGATATTCCGACAATGCATGCATATGTTTTTTTAGGAAAATATTTCATGTACTTTTCTACGTACTTAGGATGTATAATATATAATGATATCCTAAAAGACTATATATATCCATTATCCATATAATTATAGTCAGATGTTTTTTAGGAAAAATAAAATACTATTGACACTTCCATTTCATTTTTGATAAGTATAATATGGATCCACTATCCATCTATATTGTCTAAAGGATGAAAAATTTGGTAATAATGATTTCATTCACAAAAAAATGTAATCCTTAAAAAAATTCATTGAGTGATATAGCCTAAATATTATTGGAAAACAATTATTTTTTAGTTCTTATATACATATGAATTATTTAGATATTTATGGGGGATATATCCTGATGGTATCTATTCTTGAAAAATGACCATCAATATTTAGAGGAATGAAATAATTTTAGGATATGAAGAATAAATTTGAAATATATCGGATAGCCATGACATCCCTTACAGAATTAAAATCAATAAAATATCATTTATGAAAATAAATATAAAATAGGGATATATCCCCCATAAATATCTAGATAGTTTATATATCTGACAGGAATTACATACCTTATTGAAGTAAAATCATTAAATTTGTCCCCAATTTCATACAAAAATAAATTGATACATTGATTACCCCTTCAAAATATATTGACATGACTATCTAAATTTGGAAATGTTGGTGTTTTAAATTTTTTGAGACATTAATTTTCAAAAGGAATTTCCAAACACAGTTGTCTCAATATTTGGTTGTATATGAATAAATTTGAATTTTTGGGAACAAATATTTCTCTAAATTCTATGATGCTGATCAAGGAACAAATTTTCTATATACCATATTTAGATAATATTGATACATAGGTAGATAAAGAATAGTTGTCTATAACCTTTTTAAATTCCTATATGATAACTATGGCGACAACCAATCCCAATATATCATTTTTTAATAAAAAATCAATCAAAATATAACCCGAAATTCATAAAATGGAAAATTTCAAATTTGTGAATAAAAAGTAATTTTTAAAAAATTTAGTTACAAATAATATTCCAATTTATATTGATGAGATATATTCAAATTAAAAATCAATATCCAAAATAAAAAAATGATGAAAATTTGAAACATAGGAACATAAAACCAAACCCACCAATTTTTTAAAATTTATATAGACATTATATCAAGAAAATTAAATTATTTTAAGTACACATATTCAATAATTTAATAATAATAATGAATGAATTTCATATTCATCTTTAATGGGAAAAAATATTAATATTTATCCATTAAAAATGAAATGTGTGTTTTGAATCCTAGATATGTCCCCCAAAATCATGTGAAAATTTGTAATGAAATGATGATATATAAATTCAGACACACATAAAACTTTTTTTTCAAGGGAAATTCTAATGAAAATTAAAAAGATTAAAAAAATATAAAAAATGAACAATTAAAAATTTCATGTATGGAAATGATGGTATAAAATTTTCTAAATGTTTTAGCATAATAATATTCTTCGAGAGGGACATAAAATTATTTACACAATCAAAATTATAATTTAAATAAATAATATCCTAAAATTAGAGTAAAAAATATCAAATTTGATAGAAGGTTTCAACAAATGAAAATGATTTATCTAATCTTGAAAATATTTAAATTTTAATAAATTTTATGTGGTTTCTCTATGTGTGCCCTATTAATTATATTTTAGCTCAAATTTTGACCCCTTCCTCACACATAAGACATAGTAATAGACTCTTTTTTGAAAAACTAGGTGAATCATTTTTTAATATGTATATTCTAGAAAATATTCTACTCCGAAATGGAATATCATGTTATATGGTTTGACAATAATGTTAAAAATACCATTCGTTTCCAATATCCAGTGATTTATCAATGAATATTTATAAAATCACATGCTTTTTTTAAGGACCATTAAATTTAAGATATAATTATGAATATATAAAATAGTATGTAATACATAGTATAGATAAATATTCTCAATAATATATAATATTTATTTTCAACATAGATTTTGTGGAAAAGAAAACACTAAATAATCAAAACAACAGAATGTTAATAGACTAGTTTTTTCCAATCCCACACACATAATTTCACGATGTCTTATATATTTTATTAATTTTATCATAAACAAAAATTAAATTATTATAAATGGATATAAATATAAAATATTAGTGAAATTTAAAAAATATAACAAATGAAAACCCATCTAGTACCATAATTGATCCATTGAGACTTCCCTTCTAAACATTCAAATTATATATCATAATTAACCATATTCATCTTCATATGTTTTCAAAAAATTATTTATATAAATTAAAATAATTAATTATACATGAATTTTCTAAAATAAAAATAAAAAACGTGTAAAATGGCTTGATTAAAGATTTATTAATGAAATTTGGTCAATGTATGATAAATACAGAATTTAAATGGGGGAGATAAGGACAAGAAATTTTTAAAAAATGAAATCATTGAGAAAATTAATTAATGAATTAAAAATTAATTTATTTAAAGAATTTAATTCTATTAAAAAAATCATAGGTTGTATCCAATGCAGTGCTATATTTTATGTCCCAAAAAAGACTCTCACTAAAATTATATAACTATGATCTTTTAATTTGTATGATTTGTTAAATACTCATGTTTAAATGTTATGAAATTAATAATGAAGATGCCTCAAATTTTCTGAAACGCTTGAAATAAGAAGAAAAGAAAAAAATTCCATAAAAAACACAATCATGGTTGTTTTAAACTACCATTACATTGAAAAATCATCCAAAATCAGGGATAAAAACTGAGACCCCCACGAAAAACACTTATAATATCATCAGTATTCATAGAATTACCCAAACAAATGAGGCATAAAAAATCCATGGAATTTGAGAAACCCAACCAAAAACTCATCAATAAATCTATCAAATAAATTAACTATTGATTTTGAAACTGATAATTCATAATAATCAAACCTAAATATTTTGAATAATGTGAAAAATATATATTTTTCAGAGTCTAAAGAATACTCAAATGAAGTTAATTTCAAAATAATATGGGGAAAATCATCATGGAATGGCACATTAATTATTATTGATTAACTATTAAAGAAGAATTGTTTTTCATATTCTATTTTATTATCTTCATCTTATAAATATAAAAATTAACATGAAATTGTTTTTAAACCTTCAAGACACTCAAAATATGGTTATAAATACTCATAAATGTATTTAATTTGTTTGAGATCCTAGATTTTTTATTTTAAAATCACTTGGGCTCTCTATATGCAGTTTTTTAGAAAATAAGTCATCCTGAATATAGATTAATATATTGAGAAATATTCTAATCATTTTAGAGAATCATAATCTATACAACATCAATAGTAAAAGAATCAAACTCATATATGACCTCTATTTCGAAGCACTTAATCTCTATGAAATCTATACAGTCATTTGTCACATGGTTCTTTAGTTCATGAAAATCCATAATTTACATCTCATCACCCACAACATGGAAATTTTATTTGCATTTTTGACACATCATTGTGATAAAATACAATATCCAAAAAATGGAATACCAAGGAAAATTTAAACTTTATCATCACACTTCATTTCAATGATAATAAAATCAATGGGAATTATAAAAATCACTGCCAATGTTTATAGGTCATCAAATATTACATGAGGATGATTGAATTTCATTCAAGATAGTTATTAAGAAAAATTATATCATTTCATGTCAATTATATCATTTTTTAAAAAAAATTTAATGTAAAATGTCTTAAAATTGAACATAGTTACAAAAAAAATCAATACCCACCTCTCACAAAATCTAAACTGACTAAAAAACAAATTATACATTAATTTTTCAAGGAAACATCAAAAAAATAATATATCTAAACATTTGATATGACTGATCATATCCACATCAACCAATAATTTTTATCAGAATGATGTATTTGTGTAAATTTTAAGTATGAGGGAATTCTATGGACGGATGACATAAATGGAATTTTATGATCTTGGTTTTAGTTAATTGTAGGAGCATTGATTAGTGAGGTATGTAATTATTTTAAACTCTTTTAGATGAGGTAATAGGATGAGAATAATCTATATATATTTCAAATGAATGTTGAATGTTATATTATAGAATTTAAATTCATTGACTCTCTAATTATTACCTAATGACTTATTTTAAATTCAGTCCCTACATTTTCCACTCATTATTGGTATAACAGATTTTTATTATAGGTTCATGTATGAATCTTGGTCACTCACATAGTGAGTTGATTATTATTGATTTATTGGGACTAAGAGGTCCCATGGAGATTCCACCAGTTGGTTTTTTGATTCCATTTTGATTAGTGTTTTATCTTTCATGATTACCCTCTATTCATTGATTTTTGTATATTATTTTCTATAGTTATATAGTAATCATTAGTTTAATTTTTATTAAAATTGTTCACATTTTAGTCCTGTTTATATTCTTTTTTAATAATTTCTATTCTTGGACTATTACATATAGAATTTTAATGACATAATTTCATGTTGAATCACTATTTATTATTGTTTTTTCTTTAATTAATTCCCTTCAACTCCCATTTCATTCCCATGACTCTTATCACGAGTCCAAGGGGATTTGGGATACCCATTGGGTATGTTATGGGATATCTAGTGTTCCCATTATAGATGTTGACATATGATGGTTTGTAAAAAAATATAATAAGATCTATGAATTCATAGACACCTAGGTTTTTTTATTTCCCAGTATTATTCAGTAGGTCTTATAAATTATAAATTATTTCCATATGAAATTTATAGTTATGAACAGGAAGAGTTTCGTGATATCTTACTATCCCATGACATTAATTACAATGGTTTTTTAGACTTGGAGACCAAAATTTAGATCATTATTTCAATATTTAAAGTTTATTCTGAATTAAATATGTGGATTTTTATTAAACCATTGTTATATGGGATTTTTTTTAGGCTTCACTTTGTTTGGAGGTGAATAGGGAGGTCGAATCAAAGGCACAAAATTACACTACACAATTTAGAATATCTTTTAGAGACAATGATAATGGTTTTGTTTCATTCCAGTACATTCCTCATGGTACTAAAAAAAATTCGGGAAAACTATGAACTACTAATATAGTCTGCTAAGTATTCCGATTGAGTAAACTTTTATTCATTTTCCAATGGGATTTATATTTATGTTATTTTGGGTTATAAAAATGGGATTTTCATGAAGTATTGATGGAAATTGGTACAATTTTATTGGGATTTTGACACTAATTCTTGATTTTGGGAAGTTATGGCTAGGTTGGGAAAATATTAAAATGTAATTCAAATTGAAAGAGGATGATTTTAGCATCAAGTACCTATGTGTGCTTTAAATAATGAACTCTTGTATTTTGACGTTGATTACATTTGGGTAATTGTTTTCTATATTTGAGAAATGGAATCTAATGTTTTTTAAATAAGAGTATTAATGTTTTGAAACACGGAATATAATGTTTTAAAATGGTTTTGGAAATATAATTTAGTAATTTTTTTACTAATTTTGATTAATTATTTTATATTATTATTTTTAGTTGGTATTTTTTTAGGATGGGTATGATTCCACTTTCATTATATTGATTGGAATTTTGTTTCTTTTTTTATTTAGAGTATTTTATCCAAATGAGTTCTAATGGTTCAGTAGGGTATGATTGTGTCTTGGTCAATTGATTACACCAACTATACTCATGGTATAGTGTTAGTGTTATTTTCCTCTCAATGCTTCCCTATTTTTCTAGTTGATCAGGGTTTTTTAGAGACTATGGAGTGTATTTATTTTTTGGGGAATTAATTCCACATAAACTAATTCTTAATCTAATGACTGTGACAATAGTTCTTTTTTCTATTTGCAGTGCCTTGGTTGGATTGATGGATGATTTCCATCATAAAATAGTTTCATGATGGGGTGAAATTACAATTCATTTAGATCATGTCCACTCGTTGGTTTTTTTGTCGATGATTTTAATGTAAAGGTGGTAGTATATGATTTGATTATTTAATATGGTCAATAAATGGAGGAGGATTACAACAACCATTTTAATGAGTTGAATGACTATTCCCATGATATCATATTACCTAAATCTATAAAGCATAATCTAACCATGAAGGGTATCTATTTGGTTCTTAGTGACATAGTTATATTAGCATGAATCAACACATTTAAATACTAATAGATAAAGCTTATCTACAGTATTTGGTTTCTGAAGGGAAACCCCAGATGGGTGGTATTCCCATTATTCTGGTTTTAGTATGGTTTCTTCATCTGGTGAGGATAAGAATACCTCAGGACCTATATTAGGAGTTTCTTAATGTTTTAATGATAATAGATTAATTTATAAACATGTCATATTTTATTTATGTCAGGTTAGTTATGGATTTATAATACTTTTTACTAAAATATCTGAAATTCAAGTCATCATTGTGTTTGGTTATAAATCCTCCAGATTTTTTTACGTGAAATCCTCATCTAAGGAGGAATTCATCTCCAAAATGGATATATAATTGTAGTTTTAAAATCATTGGATGCATCTCCCTTCTTTTTCTTGACTCCCATCATTAATCATCTAATTCATTTTTTAGATATGATCATTCCATGGTAAATTTCAGAATATTGTTGTTATGTGATCATTTATATGGTGGGTTTTAGTCAGTAAGAAATTTGTTGATGTGATTTCATTTGAAGTTTGGTTCATCAGCCATTATAGGGTTATACAAATCATCAATGTGGTTGAATTCAGAAAGGGTGTGGACACAGATTAGGGATCTCCATTTCTATTTCTACTAATCATATTGGTTAGATGTGCATGATATTTTGTAAAATGTCGTAAGAGATGAATCCCATCATTGGGAATGAGAATTTGGGATCGTTTTTCATTTATTTAAAAACCATAGTAATTTCTATTTTTATAATGATTTACGGTAATAATATTACAACTTCCCAACCATTATTTTAATTATATTTTTATTATTATTATACTTATATTTGGTTTTATACATAGCTTTTGTTCTGAACCAGTTTTAACTTTTTATGTTTTTTGGATTTATTTAAGGAGAAATTTTATCCCAGAAGATTATTATTAACCATGAATAAAAATTATGAGTGGGTCAAAAAACTATAAAAAATAATTTTCCAAGGTTCTTTGTGGTTTTCCCTACCTTGGGGTTCCTAGTTTCTCATTGGTATGGGCGATAGTAGTTTCCCAATGTTTTTTAATTTTTTTGAGAAAATCATGTGATGTGCACAAGATTTGAAAATCTCAAATACCAAATATAACTTACTATTAAAAAAATTCCAATCTCCCAACCCACTATCATCACTCAACCAAAATGTAGGAAAGAGGGAAGGTCTGAATCCCTCTTTATCATCAATTATATTTTTGATGAATTTCATGTGGAATACTTGGAATTCATTAAGAGGTATGCCTATTTCTTTATTTAATCTCCTATAATTAATTATTTTATATCCATCACTTCCCTGGAACCATGTTTCCCAAATCATAAGTTGAATTTTGACCTATTTTTTTGATTCGTAATTTTTGGGGGTCTGGATCATATCATCAAGATTTTTCTTCCTGTTTCATAAGGATTCATCATAATCACACTAAATTTGTGGTTGTTGGATTCGTGCCATAATGTTTTCTTCACATTCCATGTATACATAATCTTTCAAAGAATTATTCTTATTAATAACAATTTTTAATGATTTTTAGTGAGTTTAAAAAACTTTTATATATAGATATGATATTATTCATTGTTTTTAAATATAGACGATGTATTACATGTATTCTTTAAAAAGATAAAAAAGTGATTTCATGTTCAGTTTTAATGTTTAATTAATGATTTAAATTTACAATATATCCATGCGAATTTTTATGAGTTTTGGTTTTAATCTTCATGGTTTCATATTTATATAACTTTTAGTGGATCTAACTCGTGGAATCCAATATTTTTTATAAATTAATTAAACTGGTTTTTTGGATATTGGTAACCTTGATTTTTCAAATGAATTTTGATTTATATGTGAATTTAGATTTTAAACTGTATATTTATTTGTGTTCATAAATATATATATGTTTATATACGTGTATATATAACTAAATAGGATGGCTTAAATTAGATTCAGGGTTTTTAATTTCCATTGGATTTCAATGTGAAATTCATAAATGTTTTTTCAAAACATACTTTCTAAATTATATTATTTGGGTAATTTAAAACATAAAATAGTCATCAAAAGTAATTTCCATGTAATTTTATTTTCCAAAGGATTTTAGTTGAAGATACTTTTAAAAAAATTAAGACCCATTTGGAACCAAGTAAAAAATTTTAGATTCATCCACCCCCATGGAAGCTACATATATTAAGAGGTGTAACTTGCATGTGTATGTATATGAAGGTGTGATAAGAATTATGATTAACTTAATATTTTTATTGATGTATTTTTCTATGTATTGGATAACTCACCTACAACTCTAATTATAATAAAATGATATAATGTCTCTTAGACATGGTTGAGAGAAATTTTTATCTTCTCCTAAGGAGAAAGTCCAGATCCCCTTTACTGGTAGAAACCATATGTGGGTCCACCACTAGTTAGGATCATTGAGAGAAGTTGCATGGTTATAGACTCAATATAATATACTATCCTTGTATATGATTCCAACATAAGTACATCTAGGGTCTCCACAAAGGGTGTTTAAAAATTAACCATGATTAATTATACATTTTATTTTCTATTTATTGTACTTTTTTATATTACTACATCTTAATATTATGGTTCTATTATGACACATTCAACAGTTCCACTTTAATACCATATTCTTATTCATATAATATGATTTTATCATTGGTATATGTTTTCATTAATATTTTTTTATTCCTTTGGATTTGTTGTGATTTTGGTTTGAAGGAGCCTTTCAAAAGATGTGATTTGAAAAGGTATGCTTTAATAAGAGTTTCTAAAAATTTTATTTAAATGTATCGTAGAATTAAAGATGATTTTTTCATAAAAACTATTGATTTTTTTACCAAAATAATAAAATATATTTTCTATTGATATTTACAACTAATATTTATTGAATATTAATAAAATTAAACACAATGACTCTCTATTTATTTCTTACTAAAATATATTATTCTCGCAACCCAATTGTGCCACTCAGTGTCAGTATAGCTGCATTGATTTTTGATTCATAAATATTTCATTATCATATATGGGGTGTGTATCATATTATTGAAGGATAGTGACCATCAGGGGGCATGGGGAATTTTCAGGTGGTTTTTTTATTTTTGGTTTTGGTTTGAATCGACCATGATTACCCTGTAATGCCCCGAATCCAGAGCCCCTCAACTGGTGCCCCATGCCCAGTTCGTCATATGACCTCAAGAACATTTCCCCGTATACTAGAGGTTGCTGACTAGCAGCGAGGGGCTTGGTTTGTTATTGGGGAAACTATTCCTTCATTTGTTAAGGTATACAAGGTACAAGAAATAACATTCAATAGCGGATGTAGTAAACAACATACAACAATTGAAACTAAACAGCGGAAGAAATGAATAATATATTAATGACGCTGCATGGTACATGTATCTAAGGAAAGAAGATAACACAACAACGTGCTAAATAAAACTGAGAAACAAGGTACTAAAAGTAAACAGTAACTCCAGCAGCATCACATGCCTAAACTCGGTCTTATATTCCCAAACTATAACTAGCAATCATGTAGCGAACAGATTTGTACCCTATAGTCAGTGAAGAATATAGAAAAAGTAAAGGACTTAAATATAGCAGAGAAATAGCAGTACTCTAAAGTAAAAAATCCTACCAATATCAATTCACATTTATTTATTAATTTAATTCACTCATTAAATTATAAACCAAGGATTCTATCAAATAGATCTATATTCTCAAGGCATTGCAAGCAACGCAACAAGTATCTCATCAATCTACCTAACAGCAAGCATTAAAAACTCATGCATGTTCTTGGGAATGGTGGACTCATCAAAACCAACCAAAAGATAATCATGGTGTCTCTATGCATGGCTCAAACTGGCAGACCCCTTTATTCAAGTAAACATACAAAGGCACAGACACTCTGGGAAGCTCTCACCGTTAATTCCCTTGCGGTCTTTCAACTATGACTATATACTCTCTGAGGAAGAACTTATGTCTAATTCCCCCTATAGTCTCGATATGTAACTAAGGACACTCTAAGGAATCACAAAATCCCATTCTCGTAGGTTATTTGAATGATTCTAATTTGTAGCAGACTCTCCAGGGAAGCCCTTATTCGTCAATTCACTCTTTAGTCTACCACAACAGGTTCCCAGAGCCCTGAGTAGTGTAGTCATGCATAATAAACTTTTAGCAGCCCAATGTAAGCTCAAAAAACTACTTGTCTAATTGCTACAATGAATCAAAAGCATATAAAAATAGGCAATACATGCAATCAATTATATCAAGGCAAGAAAACAATTCAACAAGGTATGCCTCAGAGGCATCCTAAGACAAACGGCGATAAATAGCCAAAACAGGGGGAACTCCAATGGGGTTATCTTAAAACATGCTAACATGAAATTATAAATCATCTAATAACCTCAATTGTACATTCAATCTTAGGTAGATAACAATACATGATCAAAACCTTAACCTGAGACACCCGATATAAGGGTATCCGACACTTTTGCACCAAAAACTCAAAGACATTCAATGTAGGGAAACAAACCACCTACCTCAACCCTAGGATATCGATATACTTGAACATCAACTTGTGAATAATCCTAGAATGGATGAGATATTCAAAAATGTCTAAAATTTTCAACCTCAAATAACTCTCACAAGAGAAGGAATCATGAAATGTGGCCAAATAAGAACCAAGAACACACCGCTACAAATATATTACAACCGACAGCATTCGATTTAGATATCCAGTGAAACATCGATGGCTTGGAGATGATTTGGCCTCCTCGGATGCTCTACACTTAATTAGGCAGAGAAGAATATGGGAATATGGATTTGATGTGACCCATGTCTGTTTAATGAAATAAAAAGAAAAGTACATGGTGAGTACACCCTCATTCCATAAAGTGAATTAAGCGACCTCCACATCACTGCTACACACTGTGTGTGTGTCCTGGACACGGCCAGCACAAGGCCTCATGCTGGAGAAAAGTAAACAGTGTGTACTCATAAATTAAATGTCATGTACTTAGAAAATTACCAGATTTTCTTCTTTTCCTAAAAAAAGAAAAGAAACATAAAAAAACCTAAAACGAATATTTGGGTTCATAAAAACTTCCCCCCCTTAAAGAAATTTATCCCCAAATTTCCCCAACATGGTGGAAAATAATTAACCCCAAACAACTCTGGCCAATGGGATCACATATTGGCCTCCCTCTCTCAAGTGTCATCATGTACATGGCATGCTGCCATAGCACCCGTACAAGAGGAATAGACCGACCATAGTGTAACATTGCACTATGATTAACAATCCTGATAGGATGCTCCTTTAATGATGCATACTTCTACAGATCAACCTCTTCTGGTTAAAAAACATGAGACATGTCTGAGAAATAGCGGTGAAGCTGAGAATCATGGAAGACGTTTGGCATAGCCTGGTACCTCTAAGGTAACTGCAACCTATAAGAAACCAGCCTGAATCTCTCTAGAACCTCAAACAGCCCAATGTATTTCAGTGAAATCTTACCCTATCTCCTGGTCCTCTTATGTCCCATCCTCAGGGTAACACGTAGGAAAACCTGATCCCTGACCATAAAATCCAAAGGTCATCTCTGCTAATAAGCACAAGATTTTTGCCGAGACTCTGCAGAATCCATCCTTTTTCAAATCAACTCCACATGCTCTGTGGTCTCCTGAATAAGATGAGGTCCCAACATAGCTGCCTCTCCTGCCTCCATCCAACACAAGGGTGCTTAGCACGGCCTACCGTACAAATCCTCATAAGGTTCCATCTGAATAGTTTCTTTAAAACTATTATTTTAGGCATAATCCACTAGAGGTATATGTCTCTCCCAAGAACCTCCAAAATCAATGACACATGCAAGTAGCATGTCCTATAGCACCTGAATTGTGCACTCTGACTAGCCATATGTCTGGGGATGGTAAGCTGTACTTAGAAGAACCTGTGTACCCAAATCCCTATGTAGCTCATGCTAGAAATGTTATGTGAAGGAGGCATGCCTATCTAAAATGATATTACTCGGAACCCCTTTCAAGTGTAAAATCTCACGGATGTACAACCATCCAAGATCATCAACACTGAAGGTCTCCTTAATAGGAAAGAAGTGAGAAACCTTCATGATCCTTTCAATGACAACCCAAATAGCATCATTCCCTCAAGGTGATCTCAGTAACCCTGCCGTGAAGTAAATCATGACATTATTCCTCTTCCACTCGAGAATGGGTAGCTTTTGTAAAAGCCTTGTCAGTTGTTAGTGCTCTGGATTCACTTACTGACAGGTGGGATATCTCATGAAAAAACTAGCAACATCTCTCTTCTTGCGTGGCCACCAATAAGGGCTGTGTAGATCATGATACATTTTGATGATGCCAGGATGAACTTCCCAGACTATGTAATGAAATTCTCACATCATATCCTCGCATATATCTACTAGAAAACATACGTGTCCCTGGAAACACAAGATCTCATCCTCACCTATGGTCTATCTGGTAAGAGTGTCCTCTCCTAACACACATTCCCAAAGGACTAGGCCTTCAGAATCTGATAATTGCCTCATTCGAACTCGGTCGAGATGTGTAGAGGTAACACCTACAAAAGATAGGAAATTATGCCCCTATCTGTTGTGCACCTCCAAATGAATCACAGAGAACAAATCGATAAGCTTCCACTCGCTACTGGCCTCCTAAACTACCTGTATATGAGTCCACCTGCTCAGTGCATCAGCCACTGCATTTCTTTACCCTGGCGTATAGGGAAGCTTGAAATCGAAATACTACTGGTACTCAACCCACCTCCGCTGTCTCAGATTCAAGTCAAGCTGCTTGAAGATGTACTTGTGGCTCTTGTGGTCGGCATACACCACAAAATGATCTTCCAGAAGATAATGTGTCCTACAACGCAAAGCATGGAAAACATTGGCCAACTCCAGGTCATGCATAGGATAGTTCCTCTCATGTGGCCTCAACTGATGAGATCCTTACACAACAACATGATTGTATTACATAATCACTGCTCTAAGTCCGATGCGAGATGCATCATTGAAAACTGTATAACGCTTTCCTGGCTTCGGTAAAACTAGAATCGGTGTTGAAGTCAATCTCCCTTTCAGCTCCTAGAAGGCTGAATTGCATCCTTCTGACCAAACATACTTCACCACTTTCTTATTAAAACCCATCCACGGTGTTTTTTGGTGTGATAAGTCCTTTATAAACCACATGTAGTAACCATCCATCCCTAGGAAACTCCATACCTCAAATATGTTCTTCGGCTTCTACCAAGTGACTACTGCTCTCACATTCTCTAGGTCTACTGATACTCCTATCTCTATGATGACCTGACCCATGAAGTGAACCTCGTCCATCCAAAAGTGGCACATTGAAAGATTAACATATAACTAATGATCCCTTGGTGTACTAGAAAAAATATCAAGATGGGTATCACGGTCGTGTTGAGTGTGAGAGTACAACAAGTTGTCATCCACAAAAACCACTACGTTGGAATCCTAGTGAGGATGGAAAACTCTATTCATTAGTTCCATGAAAATTGCGGGTGCATTCGAGAGACCAAATAGAATAACTGAACAGGAATGTAAAAAAATTAAAATTTGGGAAAACATGACTACATGGAGTGTAGTACTACTACACGACATGTTTCTTAAAAGGTTACCCAGGGCGTGTAACTTGGACATACATGGCTGTGTAAACCACCTGGCTACACGACGTGTTCTTAAACTACACGGTGTGTACTAAACCTTTTCCTCCCCACCTGTTCACTCCTACACAGCTGGGAACATGGACTGTCCTAGTAGGAAACTACAAGGCGTGCTTTTCCACTACACGACATGTCCTTAAGATCTCTCCCATGTCTATGTTGTTAGTCACATGGACTGGTACACTGACCACTACTATAGGGTGTGTCAAATGAGACATGGCGTGTACTTGACATGCCTTACCTAGCCCGTGTTGTTAGTGAAGTGGACTGACACATGGTCCAAAATACATGGTGTGTTCCATACAGACACGATGTGTTCGGGGAAGGATAACACCAACCCATTCTGTTGGCTACACAGTTGTCTACATGCTCAACTATGCACTGCGTGTTCCCAAGGGACATAGCGTTCACTTGAAGGAAAACCTTGGCTTGTGTTGTTCGTGACACGGACAGATACCTATTCCAGACTACACGGCGTGCTAAGCTGGTACACGGCGTGTTCCTACATGAATCATTACAACCCTGTGTCTCTTCCCAACATAGTCAGGGACATGTCTAAAATCTAAACGACGAGTATGCATAAAGTACGCACTATGTATTCTGGGTTTTTTCAAACAGTAGCCTCAGAACTGCACCGGATCCCAAAAAACACAAAAAACTAGTTTTAGGGTGCCAAATTCCGATCTGTGGGGGGCCATATTCCCCGGTAATCAATGCTTCCCATAATAACAATGGATATAACTAGTAAAAAAGTATAACAACTCACAATCCACCAAATTATGATCCTCGAGGGCCCATAATACCTCTAAGAACAATGTTTGGCATCCATGATAAAGAAGCTCTAAACAAACAATACCCTATCAATATAGCATGTATTCAATCGCATCATCTACCACAACATCTTGAATCTTCTATCACAAATTATATCACAATAGCATGCAAATTATAATTCAATCTAGATAGCATGGAAAAATTCATGACATGTGATATTCTAACAAGTTCCTATATGATGTATGAGATAGAATACACTCATATCATTAGGTTGAAACAAAATAGTACCACAATCATAAAAATAGTAATATCACAATACAAGTTCACCCCCAATGGTGAAATCAATTAAACTGTAACATTTTCATAAACTAGAAATTTGCAATATTCGAGGTAATCTGGATTTTTCCCTATACACAAGTTATAAAATGCCCGGGCACAGCTATTTACCAATTAACTATTATGTCCTATCCCTGCCTAATGTTTCTAATCAGTATATAAATAGAAAAGGAAAGAAACTACTCTGATACCACTTTGTAACGACTCGAATCTGGAGCCCCTCAATCGGTGCCCCATGCCTGATTCGCCACATGACCTCAAGCTCATTTCCCCAAACGCCCGAGGCTGCCGAATAGAAGTGTGGGAATTGGTAGTTATTGGAGAAACTATGACCTCATTTGGTAAGGTATACAAGGTACAAGAAATAACTGTCAATAGTGGAAGTAGTAAAGTGCCTACAAAAATTAAAACTAAATAGCAGAAGCAATGTATAATATAATAATGATGCAGCATGGTACCTATATCTAAGGAAAGAAGCTAACACAACAATGTGTGGAATATTACTGAGAAACAAGGTACTAAAAGTAAACAGCAACTCCAACAACATCGCATGCCTAAGCTCGGTCCTATGCTCCCCAGCTCCAACTAGAAATCATGTACTTGAAGTAGAAGGGCAACAATTCCTATCCATACTTGAAACTATATAACCATTTTGGGTAGAAAAGAAACACCCAAACAGGGTGTGAGACTAATCCCACTAGGAAATCACCATAAGATCTGTGCCCTACTGTCAATGAGCAATATAGGAAAAGTAAAGGAAATAAATGCAGTAGAGAAAAAGAAGTACTCTAACGTAAACAATGCTACCAATATCCATTCACCTTTATTTATTAATTTAATTCACTCCTTAAATTATCAAAAATAAAATCTAGAAAATAGCTCTATATTCTCAAGTCATAGCAAGAAATGCAATGGGTATCTCAGCAGACTACCAAACATCAAGCAGTACAAACTAAGCCTTGTTCTTTGGCATGGTGGACTCATCACAACCAATCAAACGATAATCGTGGAGACTCTCTAAGTGGATCACACTGGCAGACCATTCTAGTCAAGTAAACATACAAAGGCACAGACACTCTGGGAAGCTCTCACCCTCAGTTTCCATGCGGTCTTGCAACAATAACTATAGACAGTCTGAGGAAGCACTTATGATTAATTCCCCCAATAGTATCGAAACGTAACTAAGGAAACTCTATGGAAGAACAATGTCCCATTCCCAAAGGTCCTGAAAATTATTTTAATTTATAACAGACTCTCTAGGGATTCCCTTAATCATCAATTCCCTCTTTAGTGTACCGCACCAGGTTCCCACATCCCTGAGTAGTGTAGTCGTGCATAATCGACTTTTAGCAGCTCAAATTTATCTCAAAAAACTACTTGGATAATAGCTACAATGCATCAAAATCATATAAACAATAGAAAATACATGAAATCAATTATATCAAGGTAGGCAGACAATGTGACAAGGTATTCCTCACAGTCATCCTAAGACAAACGATGATAAAAAACCAAAATAGGGGGAACACCCATGGGGTGATCCTCAAATATGATAAAAAGAAATTATCAATCATCTAATCACCTCAAGTATTCATGAAATCTAAGGTAGATAACAATACAGGATCAAAATTATAACCTGAGATACCAGATACATGGGTATCTGACACTTTTTCACCAAAAACTCAAATACCTTCAACGTAGGGAAAAACACCACCTACCTTGATCCTAGGAAATTGATATACATGAACCTAGGCCTGTGAATCAACCTAGAACGGAGAAGATATGCAGAAATGACTAAAACATTTAACCTCAGATAACTCTAAAAAGAGATGGAATCAGGAAACGTGGCCAAAGAAGAACCACGAACTCACCGCTGCGATTCTATTGCCACCAACAACATTCGATTCAGATAACCGGTGATTGATCGGTGGCTTGGAGAATATTTGGACTCCTCAGATGCTATGGACGTAATTAGGCAGAGATGAAGATGGAACTAGGGATTAGACACGACCCCGGTTCGTTTAATGAAATAAAAAAGAAAATTACACGGCATGTACTTCATGAGTACATAGCGTGTACTCGCCCTTTCCATACACTTCATTAAGCGGCCTCCACATCACTGCTACCCACCGTATGTGTGGCCCGGACACGTCCAGCATGTGGCCTCATGTGGGAGAAAAGTAAACGGCGTGTACTCATAAAGTACACGACATGTACTTAGAAAATTTCTATATTTTCTTCTTTTTATAAAAAATGACTATAAACGGAAAAACATATCTAAAACGAAGATCCGGGTTCTTACATACCCTTTGTTCTCTAATTACTGAATCTGTTCCATTATAGTTTTTTATTTATATTCATGTATATGGTTATTTATATAATAATTTTTTTATTATGTTTACATTATGAGATTTTTATACTTTTTTAAAATGGAATAAAAAAAATGATCATGATGGGTTCTTAGGTCGAAGCCCCTTGTTTTTTACTAAATATTGGTCAAATTCATTAGTAGATCTCTTAGTGGATTCCCATGATTATTTTTTTCAAGACGAGAAGATAATATTTTCTTTTTTAGTTATCTCATATGCTATCATGGGTGCATGGTTCATGGGTTGACCTAGGATGTGTTGTGATATAAAAAATAATAATTGACCACATGTTTTATTTTTTTGTATCACTCTTTATTTTTAATATGAATTTCTTATTAAAAAAATTCGTATAGAAAATAAATTATCTCATATACAGTATTTAAATAAAAATAACATCTCATTATTTCATTATGGTTCGATATTTATTATTTAAATGAAATTAAACTCTAGAAATATAAATTAATGATAATTAATAAAATTTAAAATTTAATAAAAATCACAACTAAATAAAAATACAAAAATATAGATATATTAATCATTCTGATATCTAGTAATAATCCAAAAATAGATGATTATAATAAAAATCCAATAATGTAAAAAATATTTGAAAAAAAAATTGATTAATAAAAATATTGAATGGATTGAATTATTTTAATGAACCATATATATAGGAATAAATTATGAAAATTATATGCACATAAAACATATATGTTCATTCGATAGATATTGGAATCCAACATATATTGTTATTTAGAATATAAAATATTTAGATATTATTGTGATCAATGAGGTAAATTATTTTTAATGTGGATAAAATATCGTACCATTAATTAAAAAAATCAATTTTGGTATAAAAATTTATATATTCATAGATATGGTTAGTATGAATATATACATTGTGAAATTTATTTATAGAGGTAGAATATATAGAATTAAGTACCAAAAGTCCTCACTATAAAAAACATTTTTTAGATTAGGATTGTGGTATAATCACTTGGGTTTGACGATGACCATGCTGAAGTTATGCTTTAATATGTGAAACATGAGAGATATTATATATAAGGGAAGTACCAGGTATGGGAAAATATTATGAGATCCATACTAGTTGAATCACATTATGTGATAACCACCATTAATTATATCACCCATATGGATTATTCAAAGGCCATAAGTGGTTTTATAAGTCAATTTTATGAAGATATAAATCATAATTTTTCAAAATAACTAAAAATAATTTTAATATTGTTAATATTATTATATGTATTTTAATTAAATTTATATAAAAATTATTACATTTAAGTAAGAAAATTACTTAAAGGTATTTTAGTGAATTAATTTTATTTTAATGGATTTCAAAAACTAAAAATATGTTCTATATAATTAAAATTTTATAATAAATTGTAATAAAATAATCTGGTCGTAAAATGAGGCATTTTTAATTTAATTTTTTTTTGATATTTTGGGAATATTTTATTTAAAAAATGATGTTAAATATATTATTATATACAATCAATATAACATACAATTAATTATTATTAAAATGTTATGTAATTAGAATAAAATTATTATTTTTATCAAAAGATATTCTATGAAATTTTTCTATACATTATTAAATTTTCAAATAGTACCTGTCACTATTAAATGTAGTATTTATTTAAATGGTATCCATTTTGGTTTTGGAATTTACCAATTTAGTAAGGGGTGAAATTCTTTATTTTTTATAAAAATAGTAAAATAATTTAATGAATAGTGAAATACAATATGATACATAAGATATAAAATCATATATATACGTATAACCAAATATGAATAAGATAACTATAATGATATAATATTTTCAGAAAAAATATTTTTAGAGAACATAGGCATCTTGTTGAGAATTTATGATAATTATATTTTTTAAAATATTAAATTCATTATTTAATGTATTCTATTCTATGAAAGTGTAATTTTTTGGTTCCAAAAGCCACCGAGAGGCGACCTGTACCCGGTTGGTCACATGGAATCAAGGGTATTTCCAAAAATACTAGAGGCTGCAGACTAAAAGCATTGGCCTTGGGTGAGATAGTGGGGAAACTATGCCCTCATTGGCAGACTACACAACGGATGTAAACAACACATACAATAATAGAAGCAGTAAATATCCAACAATAGTAAATAGTGTGAGACTGAAATACTAAAAAACTATAACACATATATATATATATATGAAATGAGGCATGATACATATGTCTAGGAAACCAGCAAAACAAGTCACAATGATGGAATATATCAGTGCTAAAGAAAAGTGCAAAAGAAAGTAAATAATGTCCTCACCATCACAGGTTGTAGCTTGGTCGCATGCTCTCTAACTCCACAACAAGTCCAGTACCTGAAGTAGAAGGGCACTTGTCCTTATCTATACCTGCAATAATATAAACTTTTTAGGCCCAAAAGCATTACCCAAATAGGGTGTGAGACTAAATCCCAGAAGGCAACCAACTGAAGATCTGTTTTTAATAGTCAGTGATTATATGGTATGTAAAAGTACAGAAATCAGAAAACAGGAATGTAGTAAGTATTAAACAATCCATAGTTTAAAATAAATCAATTGTGATGCAATCATCCAAACCATAAATAGGTAACCCTTTGGGAAGTACTCACATACATTCCCTCTAGTCCTACCTAAAAATTACAAGAAATCCTCTTGGAAGAACACTCGTTCTAACCCCTCTTGTTCTGTATATTAATAAAATAAGACTCTCTGCAGAAGCACTCACAGTCATTCCCCTTATAGATTAGTGTAAAGTAAGACTCTTTGAGGAAGATCACACAGTCCATTACACGTATAGTCTAGGGTATTCATGGACTCTCTGAGGAAGCTCACCCGGTCAATTCCCCTTATATCCCCATGGTTTAAGACACTCTGAGGAATATCACTCGGGCAATTCCCCTTATATCCTACGTAGTTCATATACACTCTGAGGAAGCACTCACCTTCAATTCCCTTTTATATTAAAAAATGATCAGGATTAAAATCAAATACTCTCTGAGGATGCTCACTCGGTCAATCCCTTTATAGTATAAAGTAATCAAGGACACTCTGAGGAATATCACTCCGTAAATTAACCTTATAGTCTACTAAACTAGGTTCTCACGATCCTGTGTCAGTCAACGAGCATATCAGTGTAATATAGCTAATGTAAATGGACAGAACTACTTGGCTAAATTGTCAACCTCATAACAATCATGTTTGAATACAAATCTCCATCCTATATCAACAGACAGGGAAAACAGGCAAGGAAACCAAAGGCTAAAGAGTACCAGATGGCTGTAAACAGAGAAATGCATGGGAAAAACACGTCCAAAGAATAACAATCAACCCTATTCATATCCAAATATACTCTACACAGGCATACACGCATGGTAGGAAAACAGAACGGGTAAAACTATAAACACATAATTCCCCGTTCATTGGTATTGGTGGAATTTCCACATAATACTCAAGAATTTGAAGGAAAAGTCACAAACCACCTACCTTGGGTTTAGGAGTTCAATATAATTGAACCATGAAACAAGAATCTCCTTGGAATGTCTTAGATCTAAGAAAACCTCCAAAACATTCAACACACAATAACTAGGAAATAAAGAGGAATTGGGAAACAATGATCAAGGCTAAGAGAGAACTCACTGATGCGATTTCAATGCAATCAAAAGTGTTCGAATAAGAGGTCGGATGGAGGATCAGGGGCTCGGAGAGAAGTTGCAGACTTTCAGGTTCTCTCGTACAAAGACAACCTAGAAAAATGTTTTTCTTTTCGTCAGACATGACCCCAGTGCTTTTAATGAGAAAAATAAAATACATAGAATGTGCATTTGGAGTACATGGCATGTTCATGTTGTTTCCATACTCCACATTAGGTGGCCTCCAAGTAACCCACACATGGTCGTGTGTGTGGCTACTACACGGCGAGCACACGGCCCGTTGCAACAAGGAAGTACACAGCGTGTACTCATAAAGTACATGGCGTGTACTTAAAAAATTTCCAGAAATTCAACTTTTCTCCAAAAACTACAAGACAAGAAAAACAAACCTTAAAAGATGGTCTGGGTTCGTAAAAACTTACCCCCTTAATGAAATTCATCCTCAAATTTCCCTAGCATAGTTTAGAAGAAGAAACACCAAAAAGATTCAGCCACTGTGCTCGTACATCTGCCTCCCTCTCTCAAGTCTTGTGCTACACTAGCCTGAGCTTCCATAGAACTCATACAAGAGGAATAGACCAACCACAGAGATCCATTGTATTGGGATCCAAAATCCAGATAGGATTCTCCTCAAATGACATAGCCACATCAAGCTCAAACTCCTTGAGTTGAAAGACCTGATATGGGTCTGAAAAGTATCATCGAAGCTGAGAATTGTGGAAGAAGCCATGCATAGCTCAGTATCTCTGAGGTAACTGCAACCGATAGGAAAACATCCCAAATCTCTACAACACCTCAAACAGACCTACATACCTCGGTAAAATATTACCTTGTCTCCTAATCCTCTTCTGTCCCATCCTTGGTTTGACATGCAGGAAAACCTGATCCTCGATCTCAAAATCCAGAGGTCGTCTTCACCGATCAGTATTTGATTACTATCCTGACTGTGCAGTAGCCATCCTCTTTAAAATCAACTCTATATGCTCTATGGTCTCCTGAACAAGATGAGGTCTCGTCCAGGCTTCATCTCTTAACTCCATCCAAAATAAGGGTGGTTTCCATGGCCTACCATACACATCCTTATAAGGTGTCATCTGAATAGTCACATGAAAACTATTGTTGTAGGAAAACTTCACAAGAGGAATCTGCTTATTCCAAGAACCTCAATGATCCAAAATGCATTCACAGAGCATGTCCTCAAGCACATGGATCATGAACTAAAACTGGCTATCTATATGGGGGTGGTAAGTAGTACACAAAAGAACCTCTGTACCCAAAGCCTTCTGAATCCCCTGCCAGACCCGAGAAGTAAACTGTGCATCTCTATCTGAAGTAAAGGATTGTGAAAATCCATGATGACGTCAAATCTCTCAGATGTAAAACCATAAAATATAATAAACAATGAGGGTCTCCTTGATTAGAAAAAAATGAGAAACCATTGTGAGTCTTTAAATGAGAACACAAATACGCCACTCCATCGAGTCGACCTTGAAAAACCTGTCACGAAGTCCATCACGACGTCATTCCACTTCCACTCGAGTATGGGTAACTATTGTAAAATCCATGATGGTCATTGATGCTCCACCTTCAACTGTTGACAAGTGGAACTACTAATGACGAAACCAGCAGCATCCCTCTTTATACCTAGCCACCAATACTGACTGTGTAGATCAAGATACATCTTGTTAATGCCTGGATGAAAGGCCCAAAATGTGGAATGAAAATCCCACATCAGCTCCTCAAATATGTCTGTTGGCACCCATATTCCCCTGGAAACGCAAGATCTCATCATCAGCAATGGTCCATCAATGAATTGGTTCCTCGACTGAAACACTCTTCCTTAGGACTAGACCTTCATAATTTGATAGCATCCTCATTCGAACTCATTCCAGAAGAGTAGATGTATCGGCTACCAATGAAAGAAACATCTGCCCCTAATTTTCGTACACCTCCAAATGCATCTCAGAGAATAAATCCATAATCTACAAATCACTACTGTCCTCCTGAACTACATGTATCGAAGTCATCCTTCTCAACACATCATCCACTATTTTGCCTTTCCCTAGTGTATATGAAAGATCAATTTCAAAGGAATGTAGGTACTCAAACCACCCACACTGTCTCAAATTCAGATCACGCTATGTGAAGATGTACTTGAGAAAATTGTGGTTAGTGAAAACCATAGAATGATCTCCCAGAAGATAATGTCTCCAATAGCATATTTCATGGACAACAGCTACCAACTCTAGATCGTGCGTAGGGTAATTCCCCTCATGTGGGCTCAACAGATGAGACCTATATGCAATGACTCCATATCCTTGCAATATAACATCTCCTAGCCCTATAACTGATTCATCAACGTAAATAGTATAGTTCTAGCCAGGCTCTGGAAATACTAGTATCGGTGCTGAATTCAACATCCCCTCCAGCTCTGGAAAGGCTGACTCACATGAATCTTACCATTAGAACGTCATATCCTTCAGGGTTAGACCTCTCAGTGGTGATACTATGTGTGGAAAGTCCTATATGAAATGTTTATAGTATCCAACCAGCCCCATAAAAATTTGCACCTCAATGATTTTCTTTGGCTACTCCTAGGAAACTACAGCTCTCACATACTCTGGATCTACTGATACTCCTACCTCTATGATAAAATCACCCATGAAGTGAATCTGATCTATCCAAATGTGGAACTTTGAGAGTGTAGCATATAAATTATTCTGCCTCAGTGTACTCAAAATGATCTCAAGATGGGTAGCATGGTCGTGTCAAGTGTGAGTGTACACCAAGATATTGTTCACGAAGAACACCATGAAAGAATCGAAGTACGGATGGAACACTCAGTTCGTCAGTTCCATAAACATTGGAGGTGCATCTGTGAGACCGAAGAATATAACCAAACACTCCTATAGACCATACCTTCCCCTGAAAGCTATAACAGGTATATTTGATGGACTAACATGAAACTGATGATAACCGGATCTCAGTTCAATATTCGAGAAATGTAATGACCCGAAATTTTAAATAAATCTTGTTTCCTAATTTTATGTGTTATTTTATTTTATTTTTATACTCAACAAAAAAATTTCATTTGCTAACATGGTTATAATTAAAATGAGATTGTTGGGATTTCACTGTTATTTGACCATTGGTCAATATGACCGCTAGAAACTAAACGTTTTGACTATTGTCTTTAAATACAAGCAATCTTGGTTAATTAATATAGAAAGAATATTCAATGGCCTCACCCAGTAGTCTTGGACCGATCGAAGCCCGCCTAACAGAACATGGGAAGGAGGTAGCACTACTGGGCTTTTCTCTGGACCAATCCCAAGATGAACTTCATCATGTGAAGCTAGAACGGGATCGCCTTCGCGAGAAGTTCAAACTGATAGAAATTACTACATGTGCGATGTTGGCCGAGCCTCCCTCAGATTCTCTCACCTTAGCACACCTTACACTTAGGTCCTATGCTGGTGTGATAAGGGGATATGTAAGGAGACCGTAACTGCCTTGTGTAATCCTTTGTTTTAAATAAAAACTAGGATTCCTTCTTATGATGATGTTTATGAATTTCCAAATGTCCGGATAAATATAGTATGCCTGTTTTTGATGAATTATAGAGAAAGGATATTTTTAAAAAATTTATGTAAACCTTAAATAAATAAAAATATGTAATGATTTTCATAAAATGGTCTTCTAAAAATATGTTCAGTACGGAATTTAGAGTCTAATAAGATCAACTTAATTTTTGATGAATAAAAAATTATGAATAATGATTTTATGCTTAGGATTAGTAATGTGACAAAATGGATTAGTAATCTCACTTAAAGAAAGTATTAACATAATCTAGGAACCTTGATTAAGTAATGTGATTCAATAAAATGGTTAAAAATGTTTTCAAAAATTATTATTCAAGTATTAGTTTTTTCGGGTGAATAGTGTTTTCTTAATTAACAATTAAATTAAAAATATTTAGAAAATTATTTTTATAAAATGGATTACATTTTTGAACTCAGAGCATCGATATTATGTTAAGGTAATTTCTGGGGATTTTTCTAAAAAAAATGAATTTTCATTGAATAGTGTATTTATTTAAAAAACAAATTAAAAATATTTAGAAAATTATTTTTATAAAATGGAGTTCATTTTTTAAATCAGAGCATTGATATTTGGTTAATGTGAAGTTTTGGGATTTTTCTGAGAAAGTTGAATTTTCAGTGAATGGTAAAAATACAGTTTTAGGGTTTCGGTATGTTTAATGACATCATAACTGAGTCATGATGATGTCATGAGATATTTTAATGGATGTTTGACTAAAGAGGATTAATTATTGTGTGGGGTTCCCCATGTGGCCTAACATTATGGGAAGTACCATGGGAGGGCCCATGCTTTTGAGAAAACCACTTTGGAGGTGTCCCTTGGCCATTAATGCCTTGTCCCCTCACTTTCCCTATAAATACCAAGACCTCCTCTCATATTTTCGGCTCCAAAACCATCCTCAACGAATTTATGGTCTCCTTACCTCCCAAGGAGTCCTCCCAAGGTTCCCCAAGCCCTCAAGGTCCCAACCATTGAGTTTTAAGAGTTACGTTTTAAGGTAAGGGATCTGACCCACTCTCTTTCTTTTCAAGTGATATCTTTTATGTCATTTCTTTTATGATCCATGTTATTATGTTGGAGGATGGTCTTTTATATTAATTATAATTTCCTTTTTATGTTCATATGATGAGATACCCCATCTTACTCTCATCATTTCATTTTATGAAAGTTTATGTGGCGCTGTTAAGATGCCGAAATTTTTGTAACAGATTCATTCACCCTTCTCGTTTTCAAGATATATTTTCATGTCAGGTCTTTCAAGTTCTTTTTTATTATGTTGTGTTATGATATATATATCTATAATACTGAACCCTTATGTTCATATTATTAGAGACCCTATTTTGATCTTGTCAATTTATTTTTTGGTTGATGTTTAAGTGACGCCGTTAGGGTGCCGAATTTTTAAGGGATTCGTTCGCCTTTCTCATTTTTCAAAGATCTACTTTCATGTCAAGTATTTCAAGTTACTTTTGTATTATGTTGGGGAATGATCTCTATATCTATCATACTGATCTTTTATGTTCATCTTATGAGATACCCTATTTGATCTCGTTAATTCATTTTTGTTGAATTTTATGTGACGTCGTTGAGCTGCCGAATTTTCATAAGAGAAATCTTATTTTTGTCTTCCTTTCAAGTTCTTCATTTCATATGGTATATTTTCAAATATCATTACCATGTTCTTAAATCAAATATATTCTGTCCATCTACTGTTTTATGTGTCATTTATGAATGTTTGACCCATGTCCCCTCTCTTTTCAGCGTTTTCTAAGACCCTGTAACGTAGCTGTTGTGCTGCATAATTTTCGTCTCAAAATCCCTCTCTATTTTTCTCAAAATTATTTTATGTTATTAAGTGAATACTCCAAACTCTTATTAATACAGGGGTATTCACATATATACCAAAATGTTTTATTTTAAATTCTTGGATTTACATACATGATACCCGCTTTCCCTTTTCGTGGGTTTAAAGTGATGTAAAGATCGTGTCTTTAAAGAAGTTTTTAAAACGTTATCATTATGAAATGAAACCAATTTATTTTATGCTATATGGGTTGTTTATGAAATTATTTATGATGATATATGTGGCTCACATGATAATAAAGGCAAATTTAAGGGTGAGCCCTAATAGCGCTCCAATGCATTGGGTAATGATGTAACCACTAGAGATTACAATTTTCACAATACCTTGGTGAATAACCTTGGTATTTTTAAAATGACACCTTGGGGATGGACCTTGGTGATATGTTCATGATTTTCTATGTTAAATTATGTAGCCACATCTTCATGTTATGAAAAATGTTATTTTCATTATGATATGCCACATGATTTCTTTCTCATTCCTTAATGTTCTTTTCATGACATTGTTGATGTATCTCAAGTTCACATGTTAAATGTTTCCCCTTGTTTCCCTTATTGGGCCTTCTGCTCACCCTTTCTTTTGATGTATGTCCCCAGGTTATGAGATGCAGTAATGAACCTAGGATGAACATAAGGAGAGGCCTTTAAATTGTTTAAGAAGAATGTTTTTTTTTGTTTCATGTATAAAGTTCCTGGTTTCCAAGACACTAAACCTTAAAGATCCTCGGTTTTGAAAAATGTAATGAAATTTTATGTGATAAAAAGGCGGGATGCTATAGTTGGTATCAAAGGATGGTTTAGTTATTTGTGGAAATTAGGATATGAATAATCTAGGAAGAACCATATAGAAAAGTTTAAATATAGGAAATCTTCCTAGTATTTTGGTGAGTATTGAGTAAGGGGTTGCCAAGAAAATACATCCCTGTCTGGATACGAGCAGGTAGAGGTGGCTCTGGCACAGATGTACATAGGGGCAAAACCCAAAAACACCTCTTTGAGTTGGACTCGAACGGGAACTGGTACACGACAACGGGCATTGCTGCACTCTTGGTTACGACACTCCCGAGGGATATGCTTTGGTATATTCATAAGCATAGTATGAACCATTAGTAAAGGAACAAAGATAAAATAAAATAAAGATTCACATAAGAATATATGATCATGGATAACCTAGATTGGAACCTAGGGGATTGCAAGTTAGGATATAATTTTTTTCTACAAGTTTATCCTTTTATGCTTAACGTTTCCTTTTCATGATTATTGGCGAAGTATTTAAGCCACTAATTATACTTTATCTTCTTAGTTAATGGTGGGAAATGGAAGAACATGTCCCAACAACCAATGTGATAGGAAATGCGATGATTGCCGTATTAATAAGACAGAGATGATTAGGGGATTAAAAGATGATTATTATTTTGGAAGACGTTCACTATTTTGGGGACCCTATATGATCTAGTTAAATATATTACTACGGTATTTTCATTGAGGAGTAAGGTTGACTTATATTTTGAAGAATCGATGAATTTAATGCGGAATTATAGTAATTTAGGTTACTTATAGAAATGATTAACCTATCTTGGGGTAAATATGTTTAGGTTAGTTACTTTTTTTATAAGATGTTAGGAGTGGTTGATGTTGTTTGGATATGAATGATAATGTTTACCTTGGAAGACTATGTTATCAAATTCTTCTTGTTTTTGGGTTTCAATCTTAGATTGGTTTATTTTTAGGAATTTTAAGAACAGTTATTTATGGAATGGTCTATGATGAACTTTGGGTAGTACCATGGAACTTTTATGATTTAAAAGTAGTTTCCCTTCCTGTGGGATTCTCTTTTTTGAAGATTTGTTTTACCTTACCCTTTATGATTTTGGGGATAATGTTTAAAGATAGAAGAAATAGATAGTTAATATTTTCTGGATTATGTGATTCTCTAGAAGATGATTCTTGTGTCTTGATGAGACCAAGTAGTTTTGAATTATCATCATTTGGAGAAAAGATTAGTTTTAGTAGAAACTTGTTAAAGGATGAAACTTTACATGAAGATAGGTATATTTTCTTCTGTTTGGTTCTATGTAGTAAATTAATTCAATAAAATTATGAAAAGGATCGTAAAAAAACGTTGTTGGTTTACGTTTCCTACTAGGTAATCAATGACAATTTACACACATCATAAGTTTGGGATTTTCTTAGGTTAACTTTCTCCTAATCACATTTTCTATCACTCTCCCCTAGAACATGAACCTTTGTTTTTTCTTCCATATCCATGTTTTCCTACCTGGAATCCTAGAATGGGTTAACTCGGGTGACCTTTTTTACTTCAATTTATTTATTGTAAAGAAATAGTTTTACTGAGTCCTTTTTCCGTGTGGGACTTTCAATGAAATTTCAAAACCCAATTTTAAAAATTGCGAGGATGCAATTTCGTAAGGGGGGAAGATTGTAACGACCCGAAATTTTAAATAAATCTAGTTTCCTAATTTTATGTGTTATTTTATTTTATTTGTATACTCAACAAAAATGTTTCATTTGATAACATGAGTATAATTAAAATGAGACTGTTGGGTTTTGACTGTTATTTGACCACTGGTCAATATGACCGCTGGAAACTAAACGTTTTGACTACTGTCTCTAAATACAAGCAATCTTGGTTAATTAATATAGAAAGAATATTCAATGGCCTCACCCAGTAGTCTTGGACCGATCGAAGCCCACCTAACAGAACTTGGGAAGGAGGTAGCACCACAGGGCTTTGCGCTGGACCTAACCCAAGCTGAACTTCATCGTGTGAAGCTAGAACGGGATCGCCTTCGCGAGAAGTTCAAACTGATAGAAATTACTACTTGTGCGATGTTGGATGAGCCTCCCTCAGATTCTCTCACCTTATCACACATTACACTTAGGACATATGCTGGTGTGGTAAGGGGCTATGTAAGGAGACCATAACTGCCTTGTGTAATCCTTTGTTTTAAATAAAAATAGGGATTCCTTCTTTTGATGAAGTTTATGAATTTTCAAATGTCCGGATAAATATAGTTTTCATATTTTTGATGAATTTTAGAGAAAGGATATTTTAAAAAATTTTATGTAAAACTTAAATAAATAAAAATGTGTAATTATTTTCAAAAAATGGTCTTCTACAAATATGTTCAGTATGGAATTTAGATTCTAATAAGATAAACATAATTGTTTATGAATAGTAAATTATGAATAGTGATTTTATACTTAGGATTAGTAATGTGACAAAATGTATTAGTAATCTCACTTAAAGAAAGTATTAATATAATCTAGGCACCTTGATTAAGTAATGTGATTCAATAAAATGGTTAAAAAACGGTTTCATAAATTATTATTCAAGTACTAGTTTTTTTGGGTGAATAGTTTTTTCTTAATTAAAAATTGAAATAAAAATATTTAGAAAATTATTTTTATAAAATGGATTTCATTTTTGAACTTAGAGCATCGATATTATGTTAAGGTAATTTTTGGGGATTTTTCAAAAAAAAAGAATTTTTAGTGAATAGTGTATTTATTTAAAAAATAAATTAAAATTTTTTAGAAAATTATTTTTATAAAATGGAGTTCATTTTTGAAATCAGAGCATTGATATTTGGTTAAGATGAAATTTTGGGATTTTTCTGAGAAAGTTGAGTTTTCAGTGAATAGTAAAAATACAGTTTTAGGGTTTCGGTATGTTTAATGACATCATAACTGTGTCATGATGATTTCATGAGGTATTTTAAAGAATGTTCGACTAAACAGGATGAATTATTGTGTGGGGGTCCCCATGTGGCCTAACTCTATTGGAAGTACCATGGGAGGGCCCATTCTTTTGGGAAAACCACTTTTGAGGTGTCCCTTGGCCATTAATGCCGTGTCCCCTCACATTCCCTATAAATACCAAGACCTCCTCTCATATTTTCGACTCCAAAACCATCATCAACTAAGTTCTTGTATCCTTACCTCCCAATGAGTCCTCCCAATGTTCCCCCAATCCCTCAAGGTCCCAAACTTTTTGTTTTAAGAGTTGCGTTTTAAGGTAACGGATCTGACCCCCTCTCTTTCTTTTCAAGTGATATCTTTTATGTCATTTCTTTTATGATCCATGTTCTTATGTTGGAGGATGGTCTTTTATATTCAATATACTGTACGTTTTATGTTCATATGATGAGATACCCCCCCCCCTTACACTCATCATTTCATTTTATTAATGTATAAGTGGCGCCTTTAGGCTGTCGAAATTTTTGTAACAGATTGTTTCACCCATCTTGTTTTCAAGATCTATTTTCATGTCAAGTATTTCAAGTTCCTTTTTATTTTGTTGGGGAATGATATATATATCTATAATACTGAACCCTTATTTTCATATGATGAGAGATCCTATTTTTATCTTGTCAATTCATTTTTTGGTTGAAGTTTAAGTGACGCCGTTAGCCTACGGAATTTTTAGGGGATTCATTCGCCTTTCTCATTTTTCAAAGATCTACATTCATGTCAAGTATTTCAAGTTCCTTTTATATTATGTTGGGGCATGATCTCTATATCTATCATACTGAATTTTTATGTTCATATGATTAGATACCCTATTTGATCTCGTCAACTCATTTTTGTTGATGTTTTAGTGACGTCGTTGGGCTGCCGAATTTTCATAAGAGAAATCTTATTTTTGTCTTCCTTTCATGTTCTTAATTTCATATGGTATATTTTCAAATATCATTACCATGTTCTTAAATCCCTTATATTATGTCCCTCTACTGTTTTATGGGTCATTTATGAATGTTTGACCCATGTCCCCTCTCTTTTCAGCGTTTTCTCAGACCCTGTAACGTAGCCGTTGTGCTACATAATTTTCATCTCAAAATTCCTCTCTCTTTTTTCTCAAAATAATTTTATGTTATTAAGTAAATACTCAAAGATCTTTTTTATACAGGGTTATTCACATATATACCAATATTTTTTTTTAAATTCTGGGATTTACATACATGATACCCGCTTTCCCTTTCCGTGGGTTTAAAGTGATGTAAAGATCATGTATTTAAAGAAGTTTTTAAAACGTTATGATTATGAAATGTAACCGATTTCTTTTATGCTATATGGGTTGTTTATGAAATGATTTATGATGATATATGTGGCTCACATGATAATAAAGGAAAATTTAAGGGTGCGCCCTGATAGCGCTCCAATGAATTGGGTAATGATGTAACCACTAGAGATTACAATTTTCACGATACCTTGGTGAATAACCTTGGTAATTTTCAAATGACACCTTGGGGATGGACCTTGGTGATATTTTCATTATTTTCTATGTTAAATGATGTATCCACATCTTCCATTTATGAAAAATGTTATTTTTATTATGATATGCCACATGATTTCTTTCTCATTCCTTAAAGTTCTTTTCATGACATTGTTGATGTATCTCAAGTTCAAATGTTAAATGTTTCCCCTTGTTTCCCTTACTGGGCCTTCTGCCCACCCTATTGTGATGTATGTCCCAAGGTTATGAGATGTAGTATTGAACCTAGGATGAACATATGGAGAAGCCTTTCAAGTGTTTAAGAAGAATGTTTTTTTTGTTTCATGTATTATGTTCCTGGTTTCCAAGAAACTAAACCTTAAAGATCCTCAGTTTTGTAAAATGTAATGAAAGTTTATGTGATAAAAAGGCAGGATGCTATAAGAAAAACAAGGCTCCTCGAAGCTATTCAAAGAGATCATCATTCCTCTGTAAGGGATTTCAGTTCCTAACCATCAACTGGTTAAACATCCGATAGTTCACACATAGAAAGAGGGAACTGTCTGCCTTCATCACAAACAGGACAAGAGAACCCCCAGGAGAAGTACTCGGTCAGATGAAACCATTTTCCATCAACTCCTCCAAATTCATCATGAGCTCCTGTAACTCAGGTGTTGCCATTCTATAAGGAAGAATGGACACCATTGTCGCTCCTGGAACACACTCAATCAAGAATTATACCTCACTCTCAAAAGGTAAACCATAAAATTCCTTAGGAAATATTTCTATGAAACTATCCACCACTGGAGGAAAGTCTAACTGTGAAGTCCCATGTCCATCCAGATAAAGACTAGAAATCTGGGCCCAAACTCCTCCCAACCCATGATGCTATAGACCAGCTCTGCTCACATGGACATCCCACTTTCCCCTATGATGAATGGATCCTCCCACTGGTGATATGAAACTCACCCTACAATGATAACAATTGACGGATGCTTGGAATGGAACTAACCAGTCCATTCTGAGAATGACATCATAGCATGTAATCTCTAGGACATAGAGGTCCCATAAGAAGTGACATCCACCAAACTAGAGAAGGCACTATCTACATTGACATTCACTAGATGTTATTTTCCACAATGGTGTACCTAGTGTCAAAATAACAGCAGAAGTAAAGATATAGAGCCCAAGGATCTCCACGACATCAATAGATATAAGGCTATGGGAAAAACCTGTACCAAAAAGTGCAGATTCTAAGACTGAGGAAACTAAGATCATACCTCAAAAGGTATAAGGTCCGGGATCCTTCACCTACTGGGTCTACTCCACTGTGAATTTCTGGCCTATAATGTGGCCCTGTGACCCTGCCTAACCACTGTGTGCAAGTCCACTCTAATGTCGCTGAAAACCAAGTGATTGGATGCCATAGCCACAACCTCTACCATGGCCTGAATGTCTAGAAGAACACCAGTTCCCATACTGGTGAGAATCTAGTGTCTCTACCCCTAAATGAGGATTCATTGAAGATCCCCAATCACTAGCTATAGGTGATATGAACTGAAAAAATTGCTAAAGATGACCCATCTTGCCGCAAAATCAGCACTCCATTGGGTCTCTCGGCCAATGTGGCCTCATATGAATGTTTCTCCCACACTTGTAGCACACCACCAGGCTACTGGAAGATGAATCTCACCTAATCAAATCTCCTCATGCAGCCTCCCTATGGCACTTCCTGCTATCATTTAGTGGAGCACTAACTCTATAATCCAAACCTCTCTGGCTCGAAGCTCCTGAATCCTTCAGATTGCACTCTATGATAAGAACCTAGTTGACGATAGATGATACTGGAGTCACCCCGAAGATGTTCACCAGCGACTAGATGCCTTGCCTTAGACAATCCTCAATCTTCGGTGCAAGGAACAACTCATCACCTCCTAAGATAGGCATGAAATGTTTCAGCTCTATGAAGCAAGAGGAATACTCCATAAAAGAAAGAGTACCCTTCTCTAGACTCATAAACTCTCGGGCTCGATCGACCCTCAAGGTATCCAGATAAATGTAATCGTAGAAGATTCGACGTAACTCATTCCAAGAAATATTCTGATGGAGTCCCGCCTATGAGATCACATCCCTCCACCTATTGGCGGAGTCTCAGACTGTAATGACCTGTAAATTCCAAGGAATTTTTTTTCTTAATTTTTTTTGGAATTTTACAAGGACACAGTTTCTGACGGCACCTGATTACGAGGCCCGGTGTGCTCAGAATCATTTTCCGAATTTTGGCTCGGGTACGTTCAGTGAACGGGCAAGCGGGTTTTTCTAACTTTTGAACCGGTGGTCGGAATCGAATTCTGAGGGCACCGATGGAATCGCAGCGCCGATAATTTCTTAGAAATGCCTCTTCCGGAGTTGTGTTTTCTTGGGTGTGGTTTTTAATTTTTGGGATTAAAGTTAAGAAATAAAATAAATTGTACGACAGACTTTATTTTATTTCACTTAAGCCGCTTGGAAGCCAATTGAAGCCACTCAAATCAGCTTAGGATGAGTTATTGCGGATAGGGTGCTATCCAAAAATATCCTACCCTCTTGGTAGGATATTTGTGAGGTGGGACCCACACGGGCCCCACCGTTTCTTTTCCACTAAGTAACGCACCCGTGAAAACCCGTCATTATGAAAGTCAACTAATGCGTTTTTTTAATTTATTAACGCACCAATTAATTGGGCGGTTTTCTTCGTTGAATTAATTGGGCGTTTTATTTCATTGAATTAATTCTACGAATTAATGGGTCGTTACTTATCTCTTTATTCATTTCTTAACTGGTTTGAAATCTGTTGGCGTAGTAATAAAATAAGACCAACGCCACATCTTGAGGATTTCACGTTGGGAGACCTTTGACAGAATTCTTGTGCCTTTACCCTTCTTCGTGAAGAACGCGAAGAACGCAAAGAATGTGAAGAACGCCGACCTCCGACAAAGAACGCCGAAACCATGGAGATTGACGACGCGACGCCGTGTGCCACGACGCCGACGTTTCCTCTTCTACAACGTTCCTTCCTCCTCAACGAAATCTTTAATCATCTGTTGGAGATAAGAGATTTTGGGTTCCTTTTTGAACTCCTTTGTGTTTTTTATCAACGCACAGATTTAATTATTATTAATTAAATATTTTTGTTCTTGAACCTCGGAGTTCGACAACGTGACGCCCTTCCGCGACGACGTGACGCTTTCCGCGACGCGATGATCGCCTCCTTCCGTGGAGATCAAATCCGCGAAGAACCCGCATGCGATGACTTGACGAGGTAATGTTTTTTTATTTTGGAAATACCTTTATATTCCCGTGAACGTTTCTTTAAAATTAAAGAACCAGTTTCTTATAAACAATTTTAATTTATTAAAACTGTTGTTTCATGTGCTGAATAATTCTCCAGTTGTTATTATCTAACGCGGAGGGTGCGGGCCAAAACAACACGGCCCGACCACCCTCCACAGATTGTTTATTGAAGTGTGGATCGACGGGCGACGACAAACGAGGCCGCAAGGTGATTTTGAGGCCTCCGCAGTGAAGGTCGGGTCCCGGGAGTACCATAGGCGAAGATGGCAGGAGAAACGGAGCACCGGAGCGCGTCCGGTGGTCCGCGGAAGGCGGCAGCGGTGCGCCGCCGGAAGGGAGGCGGCCAGCGGTGTGCCGCCGGCCTCAATCAGCGGCGAAGGGTGGGGGAGCCGCGCACCCCGCCCGGGGTGTCCGCTCGGCCGCGCAGGCCGAGCCGCGGCAGGCCGGTCGGGCCGGACCGAACCGGACCGTGCCGGGCCGGGCCGGGCCGGGCCCAGCCGGGTCGGACCCGGGTCGGGTCGACCCGGTTCGGGCCGACCCAGGGGGGGTCGGCCCGGGCCCAAGCCCCCATTTTCGGACCACTTTCGGTAAAATTCCCGTAACATGAGCTACGTTCCTCCAAACAACTCGCTGTCAGCAGAAACACGATCCTTGGATCAAGACGGTCGTTTCGGTATATCGCACTCAAGGTTTCAGATTACTTTGGGTTCGGCCAGGTTGGTTTATCCACGAAACCAACCGGGCCCTCGGAGCGGAAACACTTATATCTTGAGTTTCGTACGTCCGTTTGATGTGCCATAGACTTTGATGGAATCCTCTATGTGGGACGGATCTTTTGGCTTACTCTGCTCGAGGATTGGATGTCCTCGGAGTGCGGTCGGGTTGGTTCGCTCAGGAAACCAACCGGGCCCCTGGAACAAAAAAGCCGATAACTCACAGACCGGGCGTCCGATTGACGCGCCGTATGTCTCGTTGCGTTCCTGTTGTCGATACGGAACTTTTGGCATCCTCCGTCCGAGTTTTGGATGCAGTTGGGTTATATCCGGGTTGGATTGTACCCGTAATCCAACCGGGCCCTTGGAACGGAAAAAGATGATATCTTTCAGACAGGATGTTCGTTTGACGAACCGTCAGCGACGTTGTTGATCTCATCGAGAAATGGTCCCTATGAGTATACCATATGGGAGTTTGGGGTACAGTTGAGATACGGCCGGGTTGGTTCTCTTACGAAACCAACCGGGCCCCTGGGACGAAAAGGCTTATAACTCACAGATCGGGCATCCGATTGACGCGCCGTCTGTTGCGTTGAGACCCCTATGACGAGGCTGTTCTTTGAGATACTTCTTCATGGGACATTGTGATACTTGGAGTATCGACCAGTAGCACATGGAGCGGACCCTCCCGGAGACGAGCGTACGGAGTACGGAGACCGTTTAGCCGGCAGAGACATGAAGACTGCTTGTCCGATTCGATTCGGAGTGACATACGTAGCCCAGTGGGGAGCACTACTTTGTGAGGTGTCCGACCCACAGAAGAGGAGCACTACTATGTGAGGTGGAAGACCTGCGGTACTCGATAGGAGGATTACCTCTGTAGGCTATGAGGGGGGAGGACTACTGTTTTTGGGTGGAAGACCCCGGTTGGAAGCACTACTGTGTGAGGTGGCAGACCCGCGGTACTCGACAAGAGGAGTACCTCAGCAGTCTTAGGTTAGTGAGCAGTACCTCGGAGTCGTGACAGGACCATTGTACACTCCAGAGACGGAGCTCTTCAGCAGTTACTGTTTCGATAATGAAAATCCTGGTTTGAGCTCAGACTTTTGACCTTTGTGTTTACCTTATGATTGAGATGGGTCACTTGATAACTTAGGTATATGTATGGGCATATACCTGGGTAGTGGTTATCCGTTGATTTCACAATCCTTGTGTTTTCATCATGATTGAGATGGGTTACTTGATAACTTAGGTATATGTATGGGCATATATCTAAGTAGAGGTTATCTGTGGAGATATTCTTGTGGTTATCCTTGTTGGTTTAGTGAGACCTTGAGGGTCTCGGGGTCCCTACTGAGTATCGTTATACTCACCCCTACATGGGCTATGCCCTCACCTTGTTGTGTTGGTTGCAGACAACAGGCAGTGATGAAGGAGTCCGAGCGTTCGAGGACTGGTCGGTACCCGGAGGTGGACTACACAACGAGTCAGTACCCGGAGGTGGACTAGACGACGAGTCGGTACCCGGAGGTGGACTACACGACGAGTCCGTACCCGGAGGTGGACTACACGATGAGACGGCACACAGAGGAGGTTGATAGACGAGAGTGTGGAGGAGGCTATCTGTACCTACCCTGCAGGTAGGATCCGTGGTGGACGACCAGGAGTTGCGCTATCTGTACCTACCCTTCAGGTAGGATCCGTGGAGGACGACCCAGGAGCTGCTTCCTTCTTCCAGCTGTTTGTCTTTTTGCTGTTGTACCTTGTTCAGTTGTAGTTTTACTTTCTTTTTGGTTTGTATTCTTGCTCATTTACATTTCAGCATTTATTTTGTACTTACTGGTTTGATTCCGCTTGTACTCTATGGTGCTTGTTTTCTTTTATAATGTCAATGCCTTCCCAGTTATTGGGATTTACACCTTTGGTGTTAGTCGCCAGCCCCTGGCCTATGGAAGGCGGGCTTGGGGTAGTCACGGCACGGGCCCTGAGGACGGGTCGTGACAAATTGGTATCAGAGGAGTTCGGTTCTACCACAGAACTTATAACTCTGATGTTTCATTCTTTGAAGAAATAGTGTTAAGTGTACTGAGTGTGGTTTTCAATTTAGGGAGTCCAGTGTTGGTGCGGGCGGCCGACGTATCCATACACCAGGACCCTAACAACTGATTTCTGGATTTGTGAACGAAAAAACTGATTGCGTGTGTGTTTTAAAATTTTTGTTTTCCCTTTTAACAGCTCGAACCAGGTCATCTCACCAGGTATAATCGTTTGACCGTGTCACGTTGTTTCTTTCAGGATGCCTCCTCGTGGACGACCACCAAGAGCCCCGAGAGTGGTACGTGCTGACATCCCGCCGAGCGACGAGGCTCAGTACAGGGCCCTATCCCAGTTGAGGCACCAGCGGAGGCACCAGCGGTACTACCATACGTTGGGCCACTGATTCCACCAGCCCCAGCAGTAGGCGATGCACGCTACTTGAGTGTGCTGCACGAGTTCCAGTGCCAGAGGCCACCCAGGTTCCGGGGAGAGACGGACCCACAGACGGCTGAGGATTGGCTGGAGGCTGTGGTGAGAGTCTTCAGGCTAGTGGGGACGCCGAAAGACTTCATGGTGATCCTTGCTGCCAGCCTCCTTCAGGCAGTAGCAGGCAGGTTGTGGAGCCACTTGTTCCAGTTTTTCGACGGGATGACCTTCACATGGGAAGACTTCGAGACCTTTTTCAGGGTGGAGTTTGTGCCAGTAGCTCTACACCCCGAGTGTGTACAGGAGCTTCTGCCTTTGCCGCAGGGTTTTCGATCAGTTGCCGAGTCATCTGTGGGTAGTAGAAAGATGATTTAGAGGTCCAGGAGGACCAGACCAGCAGTTGGACGATCTTGGGTTTTAGGGTCAGTGGTGCGGGGCACCCGGGGTGGGGTCCAAGCCAGGCGTGCCAGAAACGGACAGTGTTTCTCCTGTGGCATTAAGGGTTACCTGGCACGTGAATGTATGACCCCCCACACGGTTGATCAGCGGGTGTTGGAGGAGCCACCGAGACAGAAGCAGCGCCTGGTGCTTGAGCAACAGCCGAGCAGTGGACAAGGCAGTAGAGCTCCGAGAGCAGGTGGACAGGAGAGGAACTAGTGGATACGTCCTTTCTACTTCTAGTTCCATGTTGCTTTTTTATTAGTGTCTTTGTAATATGAGTTGCAATAATAAAAAGACACTTATCTTTGTTTGCTTTCCTGTCCTTTTGTTTGGTTGATACTGTGTGGTCCCGGTTAAAATGTTGACTTGACCCTCACTTTCGAGATTTCTACTGGAGGAGACCTAGTGACCTCACACTGATGCTGACAGTGTGACTCGACCCTTGGAGGCGAGAGTAACAGTTGGATATCTTGGTAGTTACGTCAAGGCCTTACGACGTCATCCATGGCATGAATGCATCATTCATGTCATGATTGACTGTATTAGGCAACGAATGTGGTTCATCCAGGGGCAGAGACCGAGTTTCTCTTATCAACAAAGAAGAAATCATAGCAGCTCTTGTGAGACTAAATGAGGTCCAGGTCATCCAAGAGCGGATGAAGACTGCATAGTGCAATAAGAAATAGGAAACTGGTGCCAGTCTTAGAGACTCGGGCGTGTTAAATGTTTCAAGAAGTGGAAGCTTTAAGGATAGATGAGTCTGCGAAGAAGCAGACATGGGGGGCAAATCTAGGAGAGCAGTACGAGGTGGTGTACATCTTAACATGCTACAACCACCCGCCACAGTTATCCCTACCAGGCTCAGGGATCTGGAGGGCGGTGGAAGAGTGCGGCTGCGTGCGGTCAAGGAATGTGATCCAATGGCTCTAGAAATGATTCAAGGGACATTCTGTGTCCACTACTATCTGCTGTAGTAACGGATGTCGATATGAATCATTCCTTGCTATCACAAATCTTGTTCCAGGCCTAGAGTTTCCGGTAAGTCGTGGACTTGACCCTCCCATCTAGAGATACGTTGGGAGGAGACTCGATAATCACACTTACGCCGATGGTGTGGTCAGATCCTCAAGGTGAGAGTTTCGGTTGGAATCTCTTGGTGGTAGCATCGAAGCCTTACGACGTTGGTTTGAGTATGGACTGGGCAATCACAGTTCATACACAAATTGACGGTATTAGGCAAAAAAAGGTTGTAGTTTAACTACGACATCGGGATGGGTTTTCCTTGGTCGGCGAAAAAGAAAACCCCAGGTAGTGCAGAGTAACTCTTGCACAGGAGGGTGCGACCGATCACTCTTGAGTCGGTCAACCTTACCCTCATAGCGGCAGTCGTTTTGAGTTTCAGTTCGAACAGAAAATGGAGACCTCGGGAGTTCTAGGATTGCAACCATGTCTTCTTACGGGTCTCACCTTGACGAGGTTTACGGAGATGTGGTCGGGGAGGCATGTTATCTCCGAGGTTCAATGGAACTTTCTAGGTCTTCAGCTGGGTAGACGAGGTGATTTACCGCTTGACCCATCCACCATAGTTGCACTAGGTGCATGATGTTTTCCATGTATCTCAACTAAGGATATACATGCTCGACCCTTCCCATATCATCGACCACGAGGAGCAGGACAATGACGATGGGGTTACTTCCACAGAGGTTCTCGTGGGGATCAAGGATCGACAGGAGCAGATCCTACGGGGATGATCGATTCCTCTAGTGCACTTTCTTTGGCAGCACGGGAACCTCCAGGTGAGCACATGGGAGCGGAAGGCTCAGATGCATTCTCAATACCTCCTTTGTATCCCTAAGTTTGTGGTGAAGCTTTACGGGGACGTAAAGACCTATGGTGGAAGTAATGTAAAGTCCCGTAAATTCCAAGGAAATTTTTTTTCTTAATTTTCATTGGAATTTTACAAGAACGCAGTTTCTGACAGAACCTGATTCCGAGGCCCGGTGTGCCCGGAATCATTTTCCGAAGTTTGGCTCGGGTACGTTCAGTGAACGGACGAGCGGGTTTTTCTAACTTTGGAACCGGTGCTCGGAATCGAATTCTGAGGGCACCGATGGAATCGCAGAACCGGTAATTTCTTAGAAACGCCTCTTCCGGAGTTCTGTTTGCTTGGGTGTGGTTTTTAATTTTTGGGCTTAAAGGTAAGAAATAAAATAAATTGTATAACAAACTTTATTTTATTTCACTTAAGCCGATTGGAAGCCACTTGAAGCCACTTAAAGAAGCTTATGTTGAGTTGTTGCGGATAGGGTGCTATCCAAAAATATCCTACCCTCTTGGTAGGATATTTGTGAGGTGGGACACGCACGAGACCCACCGTTTCTTTTTCGCTATGTAATGCACCCGCGAAAACCCGTCATTATGAAAGTCAACTGACGCGTTTTCTTAATTTCTTTACGCACCAATTAATTGGGCGGTTTTCTTTGTTGAATTAATTGGGCAGTTTCTTTCATTGAACTAATTCTATGAATTAATGGGTCATTACTTATCTCTTTATTCGTTTCTTAACCGGTTTGAAATCCGTTGGCATAGTAATAAAATAAGACCAACGCCACATCTTGAGGATTTCACGTTGGGAGACCTTTGACATAATTCTTGTCCCTTTACCCTTATTCGCGAAGAACTTGAAGAATGCGAAGAACGCTGGCCTCCGACGAAGAACGCCGAAACCGCGGAGATCGACGACGCGACACCATGTGCCACGACGCCGACGTTTCCTCTTCTACGACGTTCCTTCCTCCACAACGAAATCATCAATCATTTGTTGGAGGTAAGAGATTTCAGGTTCCTTTTTGAACTCCATTGTGTTTTTTATCAACACACGGATTTAATTATTATTAATTAAATCTTTTTGTTCTTGAACCTCGGATTTCGACGACGCGACGCCCTTCCACAACGACGTGACGCCTTCCGCGACGTGACGATCGCCTCCTTCCACGGTGATCAAATCTGCGAAGAACCCACGTGCGACGACATGAAGAGGTAGGGTTTTTTTATTTTGGAAATACCTTTATATTCCCGTGAACGTTTCTTTAAAATTAGAGAACCAGTTTCATATGAAAAATTTTAATTTATTAAAATTTTTGTTTCATGTGTTGAATAATTCTCCCGTTGTTACTATCTAACGCGGAGGGTGCGGGCCAAACGAACACGGCCCGGAAACCCTCCGCTGATTGTTTATTGATGTGTGTATCGACGGGCGACGACAAACGAGGCGGCAAGGTGATTTTGAGGCCTCCGCAGTGAAGGTCGGGTCCCGAGAGGACCATAGGCGAAGACGGTAGGAGAAACGGACCACTGGAGCGCGTCTGGTGGTCCGCGGAAGGCGGCGGCGGCGCGCCACCAGAAGGGAGGCAGTCGGCGGTTCGCCGCCGGCCTCAATCAGCGGCGAAGGGCGGGGGAGCCGCGCACCCCGCCCGCGGTGTCCACTCGGCCGCGCTGTCCGAGCCGCGGCCGGCCGGTCAGGCCGGACCGAACAGGACCGTGCCGGGCCGGGCCGGGCCGGGCCCATCCGGGTCGGACCCGGGTCGGGTCGCCCCGGTTTGGGCCGACCCAGGGGGGGTCGGGCCGGGTCGGCCCGGGCCCAGAACCTCGTTTTCAGACCACTTTAGATCAAATTCCCGTAACATGAGCTACGTGCCTCCAAACGACTCGCTGTCAGCGGCGACACGATCCTTGGATCGAGACGGTCGTTTTGGTATATCGCGCTCAAGGTTTCGGATTACTTTGGATTCGTCCGGGTTGGTTCATCCACGAAACCAACCGTGCCCTCGGAGCGGAAACGATTATATAATGAGTTTCGGACGTCCGATTGACGTTCCATCGTCTTTGATGGATTCCTGTAAGTGAGACAGATCTTTTGGCTTACTCCGCTCGTGGTTTGGTTGTCGTTGGAGTGTGGTTGGGTTGGTTCGCTCACAAAACCAACCGGTCCCCTAGAACGAAAAAGCCAATAACTCACAGATCGGGCGTCCGATTGATGCGCCGTCTGCCTCATTGCGTTCCTGTTGTCGATATGGAACTTTTGGAATCCTCCATCAGAGTTTTGGATGTAGTTGGGTTATATCCAGGTTGGATTGTACCCGAAATCCAACCGGGCCCCTGGAACGGAAAAAGATGATATCTTTCAGACAGGACGTCCGTTTGATGAACCGTCAGCGGCGTTGTTGATCTCGTCGAGAAACGGTCCCTATGAGTATACCCTATGGGAGTTCGGGGTACAGTTGAGATACGGCCGGGTTGGTTCGCTTACGAAACCAACCGGGCCCCTGGGACGAAAATGCTTATAACTCACAGACCAGGCGTCCGATTGACGCGCCGTCTGTTGCGTTGAGACCCCTATGACGAGGCGGTCCATTGAGATACTTCTTCGTGGGACTTTATGATACTTGGAGTATTGACCAGTAACTCATGGAGCAGACCCTCTCGGAGACGATCGTATGGCGTACGGAGACTGTGTAGCCGGCAGAGACCTGAAGACTGCTTGTCCGATTCGATTCGGAGTGACATACGTAGCCCAGTGGGGAGAACTACTTTGTGAGGTGGAAGACCCACATTGGAGGATCAATACTATGTGAGGTGGAAGACCCACGGTACTCGATAGGAGAAGTACCTCTGTAGGCTATGAGGGGGGAGCACTACTGTGTTTGGGTGGCAGACTCCTGGGGGAAGCACTACTGTGTGAGGTGGCAGGCCCGCGGTACTCGACAGGAGGAGTACCTCAGCAGTCTTAGGTTAGTGAGCAGTACCTCGGAGTCGTGACAGGACCACTGTACACCCCAGAGACGGAGCTCTTCAGCAGTTACAGTTTCGATAATGAAAATTATGGTTTGAGCTGAGACTTTTGACCTTTGTGTTTACCTCATGATTGAGATGGGTCACTTGATAACTTAGGTATTTTTATGGGATTATACCTGGGTAGTGGTTATCCGTTGATTTCACAATCCTTGTGTTTCCTCATGATTGAGATGGGTTACTTGATAACTTAGGTATATGTATGGGCATATATCTAAGTAGAGGTTATCTGTTGAGATCTTCTTGTGGTTATCCTTGTTGGTTTAATGAGACCTTGAGGGTCTCAGGGTCCCTACTGAGTATCGTTATACTCAAACCTGCACGGGATATGCCCGCACCTCGTTGTGTTGGTTGCAGACGACGAGCAGTGCTGACGGAGGCCGAGCGTTCGAGGACTGGTCGGTAGCCGGAGGTGGACTACACAACGAGTCAGTACCCGGAGGTGGACTACACGACATGTCGGTACCCTGAGGTGGACTACACGACGAGTCAGTACCCGGAGGTGGACTACATGACGAGACGACACACAGAGGAGGTTTACGGACGAGATCTTGGAGGAGGCTATCTATACCTACCCTTCAGGTTGGATCCGTGGTGGATGACTAGGAGCTATTCTATCTGTACCTACCCTTCAGGTAGGATCCGAGGAGGACGACCCAGGAGATGCTTCCTTCTTCCAGCTGTTTGCCTTTTTGCTGTTGTACCTTCTTCAGTTGTAGTTGTACTTTCTTTTGGGTTTGTATTCTGGCCCATTTACTTTTCAGCATTTCTTTTGTACTTAGTGTTTTTCTTCCACTTGTACTCTGTGGTGCTTGTTTTCTTTTATAAAGGAAATGCCTTCCCAGTTATCGGGATTTACGCCTTTGGTGCTAGTCCCAGCCCCTGGCCTATGGAAGGCAGGCTTGGGGTAGTCACGACACGGGGCCCGAGGACGGGTCGTGACAAATTGGTATTAGAGGAGTTCGGTTCGACCACAGAACTTATAACTCTGATTTTTCTTTCTGTGAAACAATAGTGTTAAGAGTACCGAGTGTGGTTTTCAGTTCAAGGAGTCCACTGTTGGTGCGGGCGGCTGACGTATCCATACACCAGGACCCTGACAACTGATTTCTGGCTTTGTGCACGAAAACACTGATTGCGTGTGTGTTTTCAAAGTTTTTTTCCCTTTTAACAGCTCGAACCAGGTCAGCTCACCAGGTATAATCATTTGACCGTGTCACGTAGTTTCTTTCAGGATGCCTCCCCGTGGATGACCAACTAGAGCCCCGAGAGTGGTATGCACTGACAGCACGCCGAGCGACGAGGCCTCAGTACAGGGCCCTATCCCAGTTGAGGCACCAGCGGAGGCACTAGCGGTACTACCATATGTTGGGCCACTGATGCTACTAGCCCCAGCAGTAGGCGATGCACGCTACTTGAGTACGCTGCACGAGTTCCAGCGCCAGAGGCCACCCAGGTTCCGGGGAGAGACGGACCCGCAGGCGGCTGGGGATTGGCTGGAGGCTGTGGTGAGAGTCTTCTGGCTAGTGGGGATGCCGACAGACTTCATGGTGATCCTTGCTGCGAGCCTCCTTCAGGAAGCAGCAGGCATGTGGTGGAGCCACTTGTTCCAGTTTTGCGATGGGATGACCTTCACATGGGAAGACTTCGAGACCTTCTTCAGGGTGGAGTTTGTGCCAGTAGCTCTATACCCCGAGCATGTACAGGAGCTTCTGAGTTTTCCGCAGGGCTTTCGATCAGTTGCCGAGTCATCTGTGGGCAGCAGACAGATGATGCGTATGTCCAGGAGGACTAGACCAGTAGTTGGACGATCTTGGGTTTTAGGGTCAGTGGTGCGGGGCACCCGGGGTGGGGTCAGAGCCAGGCGTGCCAGAAACAGACAGTGTTTCTCCTACGGCAGGAAGGGTCACCTGGCACATGACTGTACGACCCCCCTCACGGTTGATCAGTGGGTGTTGGAGGAGCCACCAAGACAGAAGCAGCGGCTGGTGCTTGAGCAACAGTCGAGCAGTGGACAAGGTAGTAGAGCTCCGAGAGCAGGTGGATAGGAGAGGAACTAGTGGATACATCCTTTGTACTTCTATTTCCATGTTGATTTTGTATTAGTGTCTGTGTACTATGAGCTGCAATAATAAAAAGACACTTATCTTTGTTTTATTTCCTGTCCTTTTTTTTGGTTGATACTGAGTGGTCCCAGATAAACTGTTGACATGACCCTCACTTTGGATATTTCTACTGGAGGAGACCCAGTGACCTTACACTGATGCTGACAGTGTGACTCGACCCTTGGAGGTGAGAGTGATAGTGGGATCTCTTGGTAGTTACGTCGAGGCCTTACGACGTCATCCATGGCATGAATGCATCACTCATGTCAGTATTGACTGTATTAGGCAACGAATGTGGTTCATCTAGGGGATGATACGGGGTTTATCTTATCGGAAAATAAGAAATCATAGAAACTCTTGTGAGACTAAAGGAGGTCCAAGTCATCCAAGAGAAGATGAAGACTGCACAGTGCAGTAAGAAACAGGAAACTGGTGCCAGTCTTAGAGACTCGGGTGTGTTAAATGTTTCAAGAAGTGGTAGCTTTAAGGATAGATGAGTCTGCGAAGAAGCAGACATGGAGGCAGAGCTAGGAGAGCAGTACGATGTGGTGTACATCTTAACATGCTACAACCACCGGCCTTAGTTATCCCCGCCAGGCTCAGGGAGCTGGAGGGCGGTGGAAGAGTGCGGCTGCGTGCGGTCAAGGAATGTGACCCAATGGCTCTAGAAATGATTAAAGGGACAGTCTGTGTCCACTACTAGCTGCTTTAGTAACGGATTTCGATATGAATCATTCCTTGCTTTCACAAATCTTGTTCCAGACCTAGATTTTCTGGTATGCCGTGGACTTGACCCTCACGTCTGGAGATACCTCGGGAGGAGACTCGATAATCACACTTACGCCGATGGTGTGGTCAGATCCTGGAGGCGAGAGTTCCAGTTAGAATCTCTTGGTGGCAGCGTCAAGGCCTTACGACGTTGGTTTGGGTATAGACTGGGCAATCACAGTTCATACACAAATTGACGGTATTAGGAAAAAAAAGGTTGTAGTTTAACTACGACATTGGGATGGGTTTTCCTTGGTCGGCGAAAAAGTAAACCCTAGGCAGCGCAGGGTAACACTTGCACATGAGGGTGCGACCGATCACTCTTGAGTCGGTCAACCTTACCCTCATAGCAGCAGTCGTTTTGAGTTTCAGTTCTAACAGTAAATGGAGACCTCGGGAGTTCGAGGATGACGACCACATCTTCTTATGGGTCTCACCACGATGAGGTTTACGGAGATGTGGCCAGGGAGGAAAGTTATCTCCGAGGTTCAACGGACCTTTCTAGGTCCTTAGTTGGGTATGCGAGGTGATTTAACGCTTGACCCATCCACCTCAGTTGCACTAGCTGCACGACGTTATCCAGGTATCTCAACTAAGGAGATACATGCTCAACCCTTCGCATATCACCGACCATGAGAAGCAGTACAATGGCGATGGAGTTACTTCCACGGAGGTTCTAGTGGGGATCAAGGATCGGCAAGAGCGGATCCTACGGGGATGATCGATTCCTCTGGTGCACTTTCTTTGGCAGCACGGGAACCTCCAGGTGAGCACATGGGAGAGGAAGGCTCAGATGCGTGCTCAGTACCGCCTTTGTATCCCTAAGTTTGTGGTGAAGCTTTACGGGGAATTAAAGCCCTGTGGTGGGAGTAATGTAAAGACCCGTAAATTTCAAGTAAATTTTTTTCTTAATTTTCTTTGTAATTTTACAAGAATGCAGTTTCTGACAGCACCTGATTCTGAGGCCCGGTGGGCCCGGAATCATTTTCCGAAGTTTGGCTCAGGTACGTTCAGTGAACGGACGAGCGGGTTTTTCTAACTTTTGAACCGGTGCTCAAAATCAAATTCTGAGGGCACCGATGGAATCGCAGCGCCGATAATTGCTTAGAAGCGCCTCTTCTAGAGTTGCATTTGCTCGGGTGTGGTTTTTAATTTTTGGGCTTAAAGTTAAGAAATAAAATAAATTGTACGACAAACTTTATTTTATTTCACTTAAGCCGCTTGGAAGCCACTAGAAGCCACTTAAATCACCTTAAGCTGACTTGTTGCGGATAGGGTGCTATCCAAAAATATCCTACCCTTTTGGAAGGATATTTGTGAGGTGGGACCCACACGAGCCCCATCGTTTCTTTTCTTCTAAGTAATGCACCCGCGAAAACCCGTCATTATGAAAGTCAACTGACACGTTTTCTTAATTTTCTTAACGCATCAATTAATTGGGCGGTTTTCTTCGTTGAATTAATTGGGCGGTTTATTTCGTTGAATTAATTCTACGAATTAATGGGTTGTTACTTATCGCTTTATTCATTTCTTAACCGGTTTGAAATCCGTTGGCGTAGTAATAAAATAAGACCAACGCCACATCATGAGGATTTCATGTTGGCAGACCTTTGACATAATTCTTGTGCCTTTACCCTTCTTCGTGAAGAACGCGAAGAATGCCGGCCTCTGACGAAGAACGCCGAAACCGCGGAGATCGACGACGTGACGACGTGTGCCGCGACGCCGACGTTTCCTCTTCTGCGACGTTCCTTCCTCCGCAACGAAATCTTCAATCATCTATGGGAGGTAAGAGATTTCGGGTTACTTTTTGAACTCCTTTGTTGTTTTATCAACGCACAGATTTAATTATTATTAATTAAATCTTTTTTTTCTTGAACCTCGGAGTTCGACGACGCGACGCCCTTTCGCGATGACGCGACGCCTTCCGCGACGCGACGATCGCCTCCTTCCGCGGTGATCAAATCCACGAAAAACCCACGTGCGACGACATGACGAGGTAGCATTTTTTTATTTTGGAAATAATTTTATATTCCCGTGAATGTTTCCTTAAAATTAAAGAACCAGTTTCATATGAAGAATTTTAATTTATTAGAGTTATTGTTTTATGTGTTGAATAATTCTCCCGTTGTTATTATCTAACGCGGAGGGTGCGGGCCAAACGAACACGGCCCGAAAACCCTCCGCAGATTGTTTATTGATGTGTGGATTGACGGGCGATGGAAAACGAGGCCGCACGGTGATTTTGAGGCCTCCGCAGTGAAGGTCGGGTCCCTGGAGGATCATAGGCGAATATGGTAGGAGAAACGGACCACCGGAGCGCGTAAGGTGGTCCGCGGAAGGCGGCGGCGGCGCGCCGTCGGAAGGGAGGCGGTCGGCGGTTCGCCGCCAGCCTCAATCAGCAGCGAAGGGCGGGGGAGCCGCGCACCCTGTCCGCGGTGTCCGCTCGGCCGCGCTGGCCGAACCATGGTCGGCCGGTCAGGCCGGACCGAACCGGACCGCGCCGGGCCGGGCCGGGCCCAGCCGGGACGGACCCGGGTTGGGTCGACCCGGTACGGGCCGACCCAGGGGGGGTCGGGCCCGGTCGGCCCGGGCCCAGACCCCCGTTTTCGGACAACTTTCGGTCAAATGCACGTAACTTGAGCAACGTGCCTCCAAACGACTTGCGGTCAGTGGCAACGCGATCCATGGATCGTGACGTTCGTTTCGGTATATCACGCTCAAGGTTTCGGATTACTTTGGGTTTGGCCGGGTTGGTTCATCCACGAAACCAACCGGGCCCTCGGAGCGGAAACGCTTATATCTTGAGTTCTGGACGTTCGATTGATGTACCGTCAACTTTTATGGATTACTATAAGTGAGACAGATCTTTTGGCTTACCCCGCTCGAGGTTTGGATGCCGTCGGAGTGCGGTCGGGTTGGTTCGTTCACGAAATCAATCGTGCCCCTAGAACGAAAAAGCCAATAACTCAAAGACCATGCGTATGATTGACGCGTCGTCTATCTCGTTGTGTTCCTGTTGTCGATATGGATCTTTTGGCATCCTCCGTCCGAGTTTTGGATGCAGTTGGGTTATAGCCGGGTTGGATTGTACCCGAAATCCAATCGGGCCCCTGGAACAGAAAAAGATGATATCATTCAGACAGGACGTCCGTTTGACGAACCGTCAGCGGCATTGTTGATCTCATCGAGAAACGGTCCCTATGAGTATACCCTATGGGAGTTTGGGGTACTGTTGAGATACGGCTGGGTTGGTTCGCTTACGAAACTAGCCGGGCCCCTGGGACGAAAAGGCTAATAACTCACAGACCGGGCGTCCGATTGACGCGCCGTCTGTTGCTTTGAGACCCATATGACGAGGCGGTCCTTTGAGATACTTATTCGTGGGACTTTTTGATACTTGGAGTATCGACCAGTAGCTCATGGAGCGGACCCTCCCGGAGACGAGCGTACGGAGTACGGAGACCATGTAGTCGGTAGAGACCTGAAGACTGCTTGTTCGATTCGATTCGGAGTGACTTACGTAGCCTAGTGGGGAGCACTACTTTGTGAGTTGACAGACCCACAGCGGAGGAGCACTACTATGTGAGGTGGTAGAACCCCGGTACTCAATAGGAGGAGTACCTATGTAGGCTATGAGGGGGGAGCACTACTGTGTTTGGGTGGCAGACTCCGGCGGGAAGCACTACTGTGTGAGGTGGCAGGCCCGCGGTACTCGATAGGAGGAGTACATCAGCAGTCTTAGGTTAGTGAGCAGTACCTCGGAGTCGTGACAGGACCACTTTACACTCCAGAGACGGAGCTCTTCAGCAGTTACAGTTTCGATAATGAAAATCCTGGTTTGAGCTGAGACTTTTGAACTTTGTGTTTACCTCATGATTGAGATGGGTCAATTGATAACTTAGGTATATGTATGGGCATATACCTTGGTAGTGGTTATCTATTGATTTCACAATCCTTGTGTTTCCTCATGATTGAGATGGGTTACTTGATAACTTAGGTATATGTATGGGCATATATCTAAGTAGAGGTTATCTGTTGAGATCTTTTTGTTGTTATCCTTGTTGGTTTAATGAGACCTTGAGGGTCTCGGGGTCCCTACCGAGTATCGTTATACTCACCCCTGCACGGGCTATGCCTGCATCTCGTTGTGTTGGTTACAGACGACAGGCAATGCTGACGGAGGCCGAGCGTTTGAGGACTGGTCGGTACCCGGAGGTGGACTAGACAACGAGTCAGTACCCGGAGGTGGACTACACGACGAGTCGGTACCCGGAGGTGGACTACACGACGAGTCGGTACCCGGAGGTGGACTACACGACGAGATGACACACAGAGGAGGTTGACGGATGAGAGCGTGGAGGAGGCTATCTGTACCTACCCTTCAGGTAGGATCCGTTGTGGACGACCAGGAGCTGCGCTATTTGTACCTACCCTTCAGGTAGGATCCGAGGAGGACGACCTAGGAGCTGCATCCTTCTTCCAGCTATTTGTCTTTTTCCTGTTGTACCTTGTTCAGTTGTAGTTGTACTTTCTTTTGGGTTTGTATTCTGACGCATTTACTTTTTAGAATTTCTTTTGTACTTAATGTTTTTCTTCTGCTTGTACTCTGTGGTGCTTGTTTTCTTTTATAAAGGCAATGTCTTCCCAGTTATCGAGATTTATGCCTTTGGTTATAGTCACCAGCCCCTGGCCTATGGAAGGCGGGCTTGGTGTAGTCACGGCACGGGCCCCGAGGACGGGTCATGACACAGAGCATATAGGTAGTGAGCTTCACCCTCTTCTCTGGAGGTAACTCTAGATTCTTGAAAATTGTCAGCCTGGCCTCCATACATGACCCAGCAGCCTGGGGTCCTCCGTCCCTTGAGAATGTGGGTGGATGATATTGCTGAAAGACCTACATCAAATAATCCATCGAAGGGCCAGGAGGTGGTGCTCATTGAATGGTCTGCATCATCCTCACAAATCCATCCCTGAAATGTGCATCAACACCTATGTCAGGTACAACAGCTTGTGCCAAGGATGCCACAATCGGAGGATCTTCAGGTAGTCCCTGATCGGCCATGTCTGGTGTCTGATCACCATCTTCCCACTGCTGCACAACCAATGGATGTCTCGGTGGAATGACTCTTCAATTTCAAACACACACCTTAGATGAAGATTATAAATGACTTAAAACAAGGAGTGTAAGAAGGGTACAAGAGAATGAAATCATTCATGTTTTACAAAACATGACTACATGGCGTGTACATTTCCTAGATGGCATGTTCACTAAAGTCATTTACATGGGAGTGTACTCTTGCATAACATGGTCGTGTAACACCCCAGACAAATGACATGTTGTCCTAACACATGACGTGTACTTTAATCCTCTTTCCCTGCCTGATTCCTTCAACACTGCTATGAAATATGGCTCACCTAAGGCAAGACTTTGCGGTGTGTAATATTCCTACATGTCATGTACTAGACAAGTTCCACCTAGCCCGTGTTTTTCGTGACACAACCGGGTACCTGGGTCAATCTACACGATGTTTTCAAAGTAGAAACGGTGTCAACATGAAAGTGTAACACCAACCCATGTAGTTCATGACATGGCCGGGTACCTAGGTCAGACTACACGACCTGTTTAGATGGTACACGAAGTGTATTAGACAAGACTTGGCCAACCTACGTTGTTAGTGACACAGGTGGGAACGGGGTCAACACTACACGGTGTGTATGGACGATACACGGTGTGTTCACTCCTTATTTTCCACATACCGTGTCTCTTCCCACATGGCCTACAACACGGTCAGAGACTACATGGTGTGTACATAAAGTACAGACCGTGTACTTAAGTAAAACAATTTCTTCCTGAACAGAGGATCACATGGCATGTACTTAACACAACACGAAATGAATTCTGGGTTTTTCTAGAAATTAACCATCGAAAACTACTCTCGAACACAGAAAACATTGAAACAAGCACAGAAAGTGCCAAATTCCGATTCATGATGACACATACTGCCCATAAATCCAAGTTTGGCATCTTATACACATTGTAACATGGAAACCAAGGTAATGATCCATCAAATTCCAGTCCATGAGGGCCCATAACACCTCAAGAATCAAAGTTTGATGTTCATTTAAGAAAATATTTACACAAAAATAACTAATCAAATAGTAGGTATTTCTATCAAGGAAACTGTCACAACTGCATGCATATTTTACACATTATCTATCACAACAACATGAAATCTCAAATAAATATTAGATGGCCTCGAAAATGCATGACATGTGATTTCTATAAAAATATTATATGATGCATGAGATTGAATACCCTCATCTCATTAGGTTGCAACAAAAATTGAATGTCAATAAAATCAACAACAACAACACAAACCATGTGAATCACTCTTGGTGAAATCAAATCAATTGTAATAATTACAAAACTATAAAAAAATTAAATTCAAATGAGGTAGATTGGATTTTCCCTGGCACAAGTTAGCAACTCCCAGTCACATCATATTTCCAGGTACCTATTCCATCCTATCCCTGGATAATGCTACAAATACTAAGTCAAGAGAAACAAAACCCTATAATACCACTTTGTAACATCCCGGTTCCAAGAAGCCACCCAAAAGTGCCCCATACCTGGTTGGTCACATGGCCTCAAGCACAATTCCACAAACTCCAGAGGCTATCGACAAGAAGTGAGGGCCTTGGGTGTGATACTGGGAAAACTATGCCCTCATTAGCAGAGTACATAGTGGATGTAAACAACACATACAATAGCGGGAACAGTAAATATCCAACTACAGTAAACAATTGAATAATTAAATACTAATCAACTGGAAAAAATATATTTATGAAATGATGCATGATACACATATATTGGAAAACATATAAACAAGTCACAATTCCGGAATACATCTGTGCTAACCATAGTGAAAAAAGAAAGAAGATAAAATCCTCTACATTGCATGCCATAGCTTGGTCCAACTCTCTCTAGCTCCATAGTAAGTCAACTACCAGAAGTAAAAGGGAAAATTACCTCATATATACTTGCTACAATATAATCTTTTTGGGCCCTAAAACATGACCCAAACAGGGCGTGAGACTAAATCTGAGTAGGAAAAAACTTGAATATTTGTACCTAAATGTCAGTGAATATAAGTTAGGTAAAAGTACAGAAAGAAGTAAACATGAATGTACTAAGTAGGAAATAATAAATAGTTTCAAATAAATAAACAATGAAGCAAAAAAACTAACCACAAACAGGTAACCCTCTGGGAAGTTCTCACAGCCTTCCCCTTTTGTCCTACCTAAAAAGTACAAGCAACCCTCTAGGCTGCACACTCGGTCTAACACCTCTGGTTCTGTATATGAATAAAATAAGACTATCTGAGGATGATCTCAATATAAGAGCCCAGCCATAATCCTTACTTAATATTGAATTAAATGAATAATTCACATTGAGGATCTTTTTAAGTTTAGAGTTTTAGAGAATTTGGATATAACTATTACATCTAAAAAGATTACAAAGTAGAAACTTCTACCATGTTTCCATAAAATAAAAACTCTTAAAAAGAAACATGTCTAGTTCCATGTTTTAGGTAGCATGACTTTCCCTAGATCCCATCCTTGACCCTATTCCACGTTAAGTCCTATGAAAAACATTTCAAAAACATGGGATGAGCATAAAAAGCTCAGTAAGGGATATAAAAATATATGGAAAGGAAAAATGAGTACATGCACATATAAGAATCAATGAAATCATACTTTACTCATAAAACACAAGCACTCTAACATATATCATCAAATCATGAATAAGTCATAAAAATCATAATACATAAAGGTAACTTGAGGCATTCATAACATTCTTACGTAGGGAGTAACCCTCTTGGTTACGTTTGGAATACCCACCACAGTATATTCCTTAAATCTCTTCAGATAAACCATAACGTTTCACTCCTTCGCCTTACCCAATGCATTAGAGAGAAATATCGGGCTCACCCGCCCTTAGTTTATCATGGAACCACACATCTTCATAACAATGCCCAAGAACCATAACATAATCTTATCACATAACACATTCTTAAAGGAAACATAACATTTCCACCTTTCAATAACAAGATATCAATACAACACATTTATATTAAAATGCTATGAAAACCATTTTTAATACCAAAATAAAAGAAAATTAAAACATGGTATTTATTTTTATTTTAAAAAGAAGGTATGGATTGTAGAGGAAGCCAAAACTCAAATAATGGTCACGGTGGCGGAGAAGTCGTTGTCGCCGCATACGTATGACAAAAAACATTCCCTTTTGTCGTTTAGTAAACACTTCATATAAAAAAGATTACTTTTGAGTAAATGTAAAAGTCAAAGGGGTTTATAAACAGTATAAAATAAAGTTGTGTATAAAACAAAATATGCCTCAATGAAAGGAGATTGAGACGAAGTCCCATACAAAGACGATATCCTTGGATTAAGGATAAATCAATTACATAATTATGTGTGACAAATGAATACACGAAATATAGGTGGATATTAAGTGTAAAAAATCATAGGTTATTCACACATATTCATAGAAATACATATTCAAGGAGTACAAGTTTATCCCAAGGAATTGAATTTGGGCTAAGAAGTTCCTTTGCAAAAATTTGACAGCCTAACAACGTCACTACAAAATTCAGAAAATGAGTTGATGAGAGATAAAAAGGGTATCTCATCACATGGACATAAAATTTTAATCAATAAGGATATAGAAGAACATATCCCAACATAATATTATGTAAATTAAAAGACATAACAAAAGAAGTATTTTAAAAAGAGGAGGGTAAAAGGTTCCCTTACCGACATGGGTATCTTTCGAAACATACACCCCTTGAAAGAGGGACAATACAACAATGATGCAAATACTCATAAATGAATGTATATTACACAATGAGTAAAATAATGGGAATTACATACACCACTCAAAGGAAATTGTGGCAAATGTAGCATAAATCTCAGGGGAATAAAAGTGAGATGAAAAAATCCCTTACGAAAACTCGGTAGCCTAACGACGCCACATAAAACATACAAAAATGGATTGATGAGATCAAATAGGGTCTCTCATCATATTAAATTAAATTTTATATAAATATGAATATAAAAGAACTTCCCCCAACATAAAAAAGAGGAGATTAAAAGAAGTGACATAAAGGAAAGTAATTAAAAAGAAAGAGAGAGGTTATATCTCTTACGAAAATTCGGTAGCCTAACGGTGCCACTTAAAACTTCCAAAATGGATTGATGAGAGAGAATAGGGTCTCTCATCATTTTAACATAAAAATTAATGTATGAGTAATATAAAAGAACATCCCAATAACATGAAATATGAGCATTAAAAGGAATGACATAAAAGAGTGTACATAAAAAGAAAGAGAGGAGTAGGATCCCTTACCTCGGGTCTGACCTGTCTTGTTCGTTTCTTTATATTCCTGAATAATAATATTTGGTAAATTTATAATTGCCTATGGAACTCCTTTAAAGATTATTATTCAGTTCATATCGAATATTATAGTGTTATAATAATTGTTTAATAATGTTAGATCATATCAGACGTTTTTGCCGATGTTTGGTACATGAGTCAAAAATGAACTTGTTTGAAAAATGATTGTCCATGTAGTTATAAGTAAATAATTTACAGAATAGTATTAATGATTAAAATATCATATATATCCATTAAATATTAATTTTATACTATTCCATATCATTTGGATATAAAAAACGAAAATCACCGTTCATGGAGACGGTAGGTCATACGTACGCATGAACACTACTTTCATTTTTTCTTTGTCATTTTAATGGAATTAAAAATAAATGATATATATATATATATATTATAATTACAGTATAATATATATGTTATATATTAAACATATGTTAAATAATTTCATTCTTTATATATTCCCTGTATTTCATGTACGAGTCACATCACTTGAGGGGGCAGTAGTCCACACTTCCTCATATGAAATTATCGCATTTACACAACATGAAAAGAATAAAGGTATGTTTTAAATATAAAATACAGAAGAATATAGTAAACATAAATAACATATATATAATATATAAAATTCAGTGACATCATAATGGCCACCTTAAAAGGTGTTAAAATAATATTGAACAATCATCGTTTTGTGAGACAGAAAATCGACAACCATAGAAATAGTATGTTCATTAACCATTAGACGAAGGTGTGTGTAAGTTTAGCTCGAATCCTTCTTATAAAAACATCCTAGAATATTTAATATACTGTATTTGTTAGAAAATAAATTAATAAAATGAGGTTATGGGGTTGGAGAAGCAAAATAAAACAAAAGGACTCAAGTGAACACATTTCCTTAAAATCTGGTAACTCCCTTTGGTTTGAGATCAAAGGCTTCCTTGGGAAGACTTCTGCATAATGTGTGGATTTAAAGAGTTATAGTGGGATGTGTAGAGACAAAATTTGCAGGGGTTGGCCGATCCGAAGGCTTTAGAAGTGTCGGTAAGGAGGTAGAGGTGGGGGCATTTTATAAGAGGAGAGGAGGGGCACTCTTGGAATTTAACGAAATTTTAATTTATTTCAGAATGTGTTTGGGATTTTAATGGTCCCAAATTGATGTTTTTAGAGGATAAGGAGATAAGGCTTCGAAATAAACCCATCCAATCGGTTTTGGACATGTTTAGGTCTTAGATATTACATTATCTTTCAATTTTATTTAAATAGTTAAATAATGAGGTCATCGATGCATCATCACGATGTCATAAATAATTTAATTTATTTAATGTATAAAAATTATAAAACAAATACTATGATGTAGGAAATCTTTTTATCTTTCCAATTACTATTTATAGTCAAAAATATGACTTTTATATCCCCTTGTAAAAATAGGTTTAGTAAAACATATCATGTTTGTGTCATTTTTACTTTAACATTAAATAAAAAGGTATTTATGTCATTTTCCAACCAAATTGGCTCCACGGGGTCCCCAAGATGACCCATGGATTGTCTTGGTCGGACAGGACACATACAATGAGGGTAGGACATGTGTAAATCTCATCTCATATTATTAAAACATTATTTTTACCTTAAACTACACTAATTACCTTTAATCGCGATTAAAAACATAACACGTTACTATTCACCAAAAAATTATTTTAATCCCATTGAACCACATTTTACTTCTTAATGACAACCATGTATGTTGGAATTTAGAAATTCAAAACACAAAGATGGAAAAATTTCATTTAAACGGAAAATCAGTTTTTATAAGTATCACTTTGTGGTTTCACTATTCATCAAAAATTGATGTTTTTCAGAAAATTACCAAAAATTCACCCTAAGCTATATTTGATATTCCGAATTCAAAAATGATGTCTGTTTTAAAAAATTCAAAACATATAAGTTTTATTAATTAATTTAATAATTAATTCCTGCTGTCAAAACAAATAGCGTGTTTTTATGAAACAAAATGTATCATAAGATTGACACTAGTTTAAGTCTGATTTCAAAGTGAAATTAATTTCAATGACCACTATTGGATTAAATGGTAAAAATATATTCTAATTTCACTTTAGAACCTATTCAAAAGATAATATATTCATATAAATAATATAGATTAAAAAGTGGTTTTGAATTAAAATACAACATTTTTCACTATTCATTAAAAATTGACCTTTTTGGAAAAATACCAAAAATTTACACAAAGTTAGTTTTGATGTCCTGATTCTAAAGAAAAATTTTATTTTGTCAAATATAACACATAAAATTGTCAAAAAAGTGGATTTAAAAGAGGTTCTCCATCAAAAGGCGGTTAATCGACCTTGTAATGAATATTTGAATGTTTACGCATAAAATCGGATTCATTCGCATTTTTAATCCTCTAACATTTATTGTAAAAATTAAAAATATTTGACAAACATATATAATAATTTTTTAGTTAGTTCTGTTCATTCCCGCCATTACAACGGCTAGGCGTTAACTACTATTTAAAATATAATTATTTTATTATTAGAGTGCAACGTAAGATTCACAAGAAACTTGTTGTTGCGTGTTGGGTACGCCATCGAAAATAGCATCCCCTTTAAAGTTATATTAATATTTTATTCAAAAATATGGATAAATGTGAAAATGTCATATTATTTATTTACCTGGGGTGTTACATCCTTCCCCCCTTTTGGGAATTGCGTCCTCGCAATTTCAAAATTGGGCTTGGAAACATCCTTGAAAGTCCCACATCAGAACAAGATTTTGTAAAACAATCACTTTAAAATAAAGAAAGATAAGTAAAGAGGTCACCTGAGTTAACCCATACTAGGATTCCATGTAGGAAAACATGGACATGGAGGAGAAAACATAGGGTCAAGTTCTGATGGAGAGTGATAGAAAACTTGTTTAGGAGAAAGTTAACCACAAGAAAATCACAAACATGTGATGGGTTAAATGGTATTTGATTCCCCAGTAGGAAAGGTTAATAGACAACATTTTTGTTGTAATTTACTTTTTATTGAGGAATTTATTCATAAGGAAACATAATCACTTATCAGGTTGACTTTCAACTTTTATTAGATTCTTTACACAAACTCATATTTTCTCCAAAACCCGAGTATTTAGGAAGACTTGTTCACATTAAGAGTTCTATAATCAACTTCTAGAGAATCACCTAATCCAAAAAAAGAACTATATACTTCCCATATCTTTATACCTTAACCAAAACCAAAACCAAAAAGGTTAGTACAATATCAGATAATACCCAAAAAGGATAATCCTTAAAAAAATCTATTCTTAATCTCCACAATTTTTCAAACAATACCCAAATTTCAAAAAAGACCATTCAATAAACAAATTGTCCATAAAATATTTCAAAGTAAACCAAACTAATATTGAAACTCAAAAATTTGAAGGATTTAGTCACATAGTCTTCCAAGGTACAAATTAACACTTATCTCCAAATAACATCAATTACTCGTAATGTCTCGTATTGGAAAGTAATTAACCCAATCACATATCCTCCATGATAGGTTAATCATTTCCATATATAACCCAAAATAAACTTTCTATTGATTCCTAAAATCATCTAACTAAAAAGAATTAGTCAAACTAACCAGGGACTTCACGTAGTCTAGTGGTAGGCGATAAATACCAGTCACACTTTGGTTGTGGGTTCGATTCCAACAACTTTGTCCGACGTGATGAGTTGTCACACGGTATGCATGTTGTCCTTTTTCCAAAACTATATAATTCTCATATCATTCCAAAAAAAGAGATAAAATCATCAAAAATAACCATAACATAATTTAACCTCAATTTTATCTCATGCCTTTCACTCCCATCATAACATATAGTAACCCATAATTACCTCAAAAGTAAGGATCATATAAACCCAAATGGTTCTTTATAATTTTTTCAACAAAAAAACAGATATCTATTCCTTAAATAAAATGTTCATATATTAAACATCAGGGTTAAACATACTATAAAAGGTCTTCTAATGTAACCCCATCATAAAAAGAAACTTAATACTCTTCAGAATTTCACCATAACTCTTTAAGCCCTTATATGTTGACTTCTTACTCATTCGACATTCTTCATGATCCATTAACCATTCCATTACAACTTATTCCGAAATACTTCTTTCCTACAAAAAAAATCATGAATCATATCCTAAGATTCCAAAATAGGAAAAAAAAGTTATGAAATAATCCATAGCTTTGATTTGTCATTGTCAGTTTCTTCATCCTCAATCGGAATGGCATTAGGTATTGGTAAATGAATATTTTTATGATCTTCGTGATCCCATTCATGAAACTTTTTCATAGGACATGTGTTTGCATAATGACCATGCACACCACATTTAAAACATTCAATTGATCCCTCAGAAAGAACTTCTTTCCCTTTCCTCGAGTCAACTGGATGATTCCTTTTTCCATGGTAGGTTCTTGCTTTATGACCTTCATTTCCACATCTATAGCATATTTCTGTCTCTTTGAAACATTTTCCTAGGTGTTTCTTTCCACATCTTTGACACATAGGTTTTTGAACACACTTACCTTTATGATTATTACCTGTAGTTCTGTAGGGATTTGTTTCTTGCATATATGATGCCTTATAGAAATCATCAGGGTTTAGGTGGTCAATCATGACTCCAGATAGTTGGTTGAGGATAAATACAAGAGTTTTCATTGCAGCACCCATATCATTTAGTTTCTTTCTCAAAAAATGTTCACAGATTCCTTCATATCCACTGTTACTTTGGTGCCTGCTAGATCCAGCCATTTACTAAAACCAAAATGGTCAGTGTGAGTATATCAACAAAACAATCATGTACTAATGAGGAAGATAAACACTAAGATATACTTACTTATTCACTTTATCTAATACTAGGACTCTTTCTGAAATCCTAACCATTATGGTAATGTCACTTATGCTTAGAGGATACCCTAACCTCTAAAGTTATCTAAACCGACCTCTGATACCAACAATAAGACCCAAACCTTAAACCTTACTTAATATTGAATTAAATGAATAATTCACATTGATTATCTTTTCAGGTTTAGCGTTTTAGAGAATTAGGACATAACTATTACATCTCAAAAGATTACAAAGTAGAAACTTCTACTAAGTTTCCATAAAATAAAAACTCTTAAAAAGAAACATTTCTAGTTCCATGTTTTAGGTAGCATGACTTTCCCTTGATCCCATCCTTGACCCTATTCCAAGTTAAGTCCAGTGAAAAACATTTCAAAAACATGGGATTAGCATAAAAAGCTCAGTAAGGGATATAAAAATATATGGAATGGAACAATGAGTACATTACACATAAGAATCAATGAAATCATACTTTACTCATAAAACATAAGCACTTTAACATACCTCATCAAATCATGAATAAATCATAGAAATCATAAGACATAAAGGTAATTTGAGGCATTCATAACATTCTTATGTAGGGAGTAACCCTCTTGGTTATGTTTGGAATACCCACCATAGTATATTCCCTGAATCTCTTCGGAGAAACCTTAACGTTTCACTCCTTCGCGTTACCCAATTCATTGGAGAGCAATATCGGGCTCACCCGCCCTTAGTTTATCACGGAACCACCCGTCTTCATAACAATTCTCAATAACCATAACATAATCTTATCACATAAAACATGAATAAAGGAAACATAACATTTCCACCTTTCAATAATAAGATATCAATACAACACATTAATATAAAAACACTATGAAAACCATTTTCAATACCAAAATAAAATAATAGTAAATCATGGTATTTATTTTTCTTTTAAAAAGAAGGTTTGGCTTGTAGAGGAATCTGAAACTCAAATAATGGTCATGGCGGCGGAGAAGTCATTGTCGCCGCATAGGTATGACAAAAAACATTCCCTTTTGTCGTTTAGCAAACACTTCGTATAAAAAAGATTCCTTTTGAATAAATGTAAAAGTAAAAGGGGTTTATACACAGTATAAAAGAAAGTTGTGTATAAAACAATATATGCCTCAATGAAAGGAGATTGAGACGATGTCCCATACAAAACGGTATCCTTGGATTAAGGATAAATCAATTACATAATTAAAATATCATATATATCCATTAAATATTCAATTTATACTATTTCATATCATTTGGAGATAAAAAAACGAAATGCACCATTCATGGAGACGGTAGGCCGTACGTACGCATGAACGCTACTTTCATTTTTTCTTTGTCATATTAATGGAATTAAAAATAAATGATATATATATATATATTATTATTCCAGTATAATATATATGTTATATAGGTCACATACGTTCATTAATTTCATTCTATATACATTTCATGTATTGCATGTACGAGTCACATCACTTGAGGGGGCGGTAGTCCACACTTCCTCATATGAAATTATCGCATTTACACAACATGAAAATAATAAAGGTATGTTTTAAATATAAAATACATAAGCATATTGTAAAAATAAATACCCTATATATCATATATAAAATACATTGACATCATAATGGCCACCTTTAAAGGTGTTAAAAGAATATTGAACAATCATCGTTTCGTGAGGCAGAAAATCGCCAACCGTAGAAACAGTACGTTCTTTAACCATTACGTGAATGTGTGTGTAAGTGTATCTCGAATAAATATTATAATAACATCCTATTATATTGAAGATACTAGAGTTGTTACAAAAGAAATGAATAAAAAGATTTTTGGGGGTTGGAGAAGCAAAATAAAACAAAAGGACTCAAGTGAAGACATTACCTTAAAACCGGGTAACTCCCTTTAGTTTGAGCTCAATGGCTTCCTTGGGAAGACTTCTATAGCATCCCATATTTTTATAACATAACTTTCATTTCATTACACGGAACTGAGGATCTTTAAGGATTAGTGTCTTGGAAACAAGTAACATAATACATGAAAAGAACAAAAAACAATATTCTTAAACACTTGAAAGGCTTCTCCTTAAGTTCATCTGAGGTTCATTACTGCATCGCATAACCTGGGAACATAAATCAAAAGAAAGGGTGAGTAGAAGGCCCAGTAGGGGAAACAATAGAAACATTTTACATGTGAACTATAGATACTTCAATAAGGTCGTGAGAAGAACTTTAAGGCATGAAAATGAAACCATGAAGCATATCATAATAAAAATAACACTTTTCATAACTTGAAGATGTGGCTACAACATTTAATATTGACAATCGTTTCGTTTCACCAAGGTCCATCCCCAAGGTGTCGTTAAAAATTACCAAGGTTATTCACCAAGGCGTCGTTATATATGGGCATCTCTAGAGATTAAGTCTTTACCCAATGCATTGGAGCGCTATCTGGGCGCACCCTTGACATATCATTACTATCATGTGAGCCACATATATAATCATCAATCATTTCATAAAAACCCCATATAGCATAAAATAAATGTGTTTCATTTCATAATCATAACGTTTTAAAAACTGCTTTAAAGACATGATCTTTATGTCACTTTAAACCCACGAAAAGGGAAAGCGGGTTTCATGTATGTAAATACCAGAATTTAAAATAGAACATTTTGGTATATGTGTGAATACCAATATAGAGGAGAGAGCTTTGAGTATTCACTTAATAAAATAAATGAACTTTATAAAAAGAGAAAGACATTTTGGATCGAAAATTCAGCAGCATAATGGCTATGTTACAGGGTTTTAAAAAAACATTGAAAAGAGTGGGGACATGGGTAAAACATTCATAAATGACCCATAAAATAGTAGAGGTACAGAATTTAAGGGATTTAAGAACATTGTAATGAAATTTGAAAATATACCATATGAAATGAAGAACATGAAAGGAAGACAAAAATAAGATTTCTCTTATGAAAATTTGGCAGCCTAACGTCGTCACATAAACGTCAACCAAAAATGAATTGATGAGATCAAATAGGGTCTCTCATCATATGAAAATAAAATTCCAGTATGATAGATTTAGATATCATACCCCAACATAATAAAAAGGAACTTGAAATACTTGACATGAAAGTAAAACGTTGAAAAATGAGAAAGGTGAACGAATCCATTAAAAATTCGACAGTCTAACGACGCCACTTAAACTTCAACAAAAATGAATTGATGAGATCAAAAAGGTTCTCTCATAATATGAACATAAATGATCAGTATGATAGATATAGAGATCATACCTCAACATAAAGTAACTTGAAATACTTGACAATAAAATAGAACTTGAAAATTGGAAGTGTGAAAGAATCCCTTAAAAATTCGACAGCCTAACGGCGCCACTTAAACTTCAACAAAAATGAATTGATGAGATCAAAAAGGGTCTCTCATCATATTAACATAAATGATCAGTATTATAGATATAGAGATCATACCCCAACATAAATTAACTTGAAATACTTGACAATAAAATATAACTTGAAAATGGGAAGGGTGAAAGAATACCTTAAAAATTCGGCAGCCTAACGACGCCACTTAAAATTTCAGAATGCTGAATTGAAAAGATAAAAATGGGGTCTCTCATCATATGATCATAAAAGATCAGTATGATAAATTTAGAGATCATACCCAAATATAATAAAAAAGAACTTGAGAGACTTTACATGAAAAATAGATCTTGAAAAATGAGGAAGGAGAAATAATCAGTTACAAAAAATTCAGCAGCCTAACGGCACCACATAAAATTTCATAAAACGAAATAATTAGAGTAAGAGGGGATCTCTCATTTTATGAACATGAAAAGGGAAGTAAGAGGATTATAAAAGAACATATTTTAACATAAGAACATGAAGCATGAATGAAATGTCATAAAAGAGATTACTTGAAAAGAAAGAGAGAGGGCGGATCCCTTACCTTAAAACGTAACTCTTAAAACTCAAAGGTTTGGATCTTGAGGGCTTGGGGCACCTAGGGAGGACTCCTTGGGAGGTAAGGGGACCAGAACATCGTTGGGGGAGAGTTTGGAGTGAAAACTAAAGGAGGAATGGGTGTGTATTTATAGGGAATGTGAGGGGACAAGGCATTAATGGCCAAGGGACACCTCACAAGTGCTTTTCTCAAAACCTTGTGCTATCCCTTGAAATTTACCATGGAGTTAGGCCACATGGGTCCCCCAAAACTATAATTCATCACCCTTGGCCGGAAAACCCTTAAAATATCTCATGACATCATCATGACGCAGTTATGATGTCATTAAACATACAGAAACCCTAAAACTGTATTTTTATTATTCATTGAAAATTCAACTTTCTCAGAAAAATCCCAAAATTTCAAATTAACCAAATATCAAGGCTCTGATTTCAAAAATGAACTCCATTTTATAAAAATAATTTTCTAAATATTTTTAATTTTATTTTTAAATAAATACACTATTCACTGAAAAGTCATTTTTTCAGAAAAATCCCCAAAAATTACCATAACATAATATCGATGATCTGAGTTCAAAAATAAAGTCCTTTTTATAAAAATAATTTTCTAATTATTTTTAATTAATTTTTAAATTAAAAAAACACTATTCACCCGAAAAAACTAATACTTGACTAAAAATTTATTAAACCGTTATTTACCCATTTTATTGAATCTCATTACTTAATCAAGGTGTCTAAATTATATTAAAACTTTCTTTGAGTTAAATTACTAATCCATTTGGTCACATTACTAATCTGAAGCGTAAAATCACTATTCATAATTTACTATTCATCAAAAATCAAGTTGATCTTATTAGACTCTAAATTTCATACTGAACATAATTGTATAAGACCATTTTTTCAAATCTTTACACATTTTTAATTATTTAAGTATTGCAAAAACATTTTTAAAATATACTTTTTCTAAAATTCATAAAAAATATGCATACTATATTTATCCGGTCATTTGAAAATTCATAAACTTCATCATAAGAAGAAATCCCAATTTTTATTTAAAACAAAGGATTACACAAGGAAGTTACGGTCTCCTTACATAGCCGCTTATCACACCAGCATAGGACCTAAGTGTAAGGTGTGATAAGGTGAGAGAATCTGAGGGAGGCTCGACCAACATCACACGAGTAGTAATTTCTATCAGTTTGAACTTCTCGCGAAGGCGATCCCATTATAGCTTCACACGATGAAGTTCAGCTTGGGTTTGGTCCAGAGAAAAGCCCAGTGGTGCTACATCCTTCGCAAGTTCTGTTAGATGGGATTCGATCAGTCCAAGACTACTGGGTGAGGCCATCTAATCTTTTTTCTATGTTAATTAACCAAGATTACTTGTATTTAGAGACAATAATCAAAAAGTTTAGTTTCCAGCGGTCATATTGAGCAATGGTCATATAACAGTCAAAAACCAACGGTATCATTTTAATTATACTCATGTTATCAAATGAAACATTTTTGTTGAGTATAAAAATAAAATAAAATAACACATAAAATTAGGAAACAATATTTATTCAAAATTTCGTGTTGTTACAATCTTCCCACTTAAGAAATTGCGTCCTCGCAATTTTTTAAAAATAGGTTTTGAAATTTCATTGAAAGTCCCACATCAGAAAAAGAGTAATTAAAACTATTACTTTAAAAGAAATAAAGGTAAGTACGAAGGTCACCCGAGTTAGCCCACACTAGGATTTCATGTAGGAAAACATGGACATGGAATAAAAACAAAGGGTCAAGTTCTGAGGGAGAGTGAAAGAGAAAATGATTAGGAGAAAGTTAACCATAATAAAATCCCAAACATATGATGTGTGTAAACGGTCATTGATAACCTAGTAGGAAACGTAAACCAACAACGTCTTTGTTTTACGTTCCTTTTCATAATTTTGAGGAATTCATTTACTACATAGAACAAAAACATAAGAAAATATACCTACCTTCATGTAGAGTTTCATCCTTTAATAAGTTTCTACCAAAACTAATCTTTTCTTCAAATAATGAGCATTCAAAAGTACTTGGTCTCATCAAAACACAAGAATCATCTTCTAGAGATTCACATAATTCATAAAAGATTAACTATCTATTTCTTCTATTATTAAACATTATCCCAAAAAAAGAAAGGGTAAGGTAAAACAATTCTTCAAAAATAAAGAATCCCATAGGAAGGGAAACTATTTTTAAATCATCAAAGTTCTATGGTACTACGCAAAGTTTATCATAGACCATCCTATAAATAACGGTCCTTAAAATTCCTCAAAATAAACCAAACTAAGATTGAAACCCAAATACAAGAGGGATTTGATAACATAGTCTTCCAAAATAAACTTCATTGTTCATCTCCAAAAAACATCAACCACACCTAACATCTTATAAAAAATGTAGCTAACCTAAACATATTTTATCCAAGATAGGTTAATCATTTCAATAAGTAACCAACATTACTATAAGTCCACCTTAAATTCATTGGTTCTTAAAAATATAAGTCAACCTTACTCCTCAATGAAAATACTGCAGTAATCTATTTACCTTGATCATATAGGGTCCTCAAAATAGCGAATGTCTTCCAAAATAATAATCATCTTTTAATCCTCTAATAATCTATGTCATATTAATACGGTAATCGTAGCATTTCCTATCATATTGGTTGTTGGGACATGTTCTTCCATTTCCCGCCATTAACTAAGAAAAGAAGCTATAATTAGGGGCTTAAATACTAAGCCAATAATCATGAAAAGAAACTTAAAGTGTATAAGGATAACTTGTAGAAGAAAATTATACCCTAACTTGTGATCCCCTAGGTTCCCATCTCGGTTATCCATGATCATATATTCTTATGTGAACCTTTATTTTATTTTATCTTTTTTCCTTTAACAATGGTTCATACTAAGCTTATGAATTTACCAATGCATATCCCCCGGGAGTGTCGTAACCAAGAGTGCAGCAAGGCCCGTTGTCGTGTACCAGTTCCCGTTCGAGTCTAGCTCAAAGAGGTGTTTTCAGGTTTTACCCCTATGTACATCTGTGCCAGATCCACCTCTACCTACTTGTATCCAGACAGGGATGTATTTTCTTGGAAACCCCTTACTCAATACTCACCAAAATACCAGGAAGATTTCTTATATTTAAACTTTTCTATAGGGTTATTCCTAGAGATTTCATATCCTAATGTCCACAAATAAATAAACCACCCTTTGATACCAACTATAGCATCCCGTCTTTTTATAACATAACTTTCATTTCATTACACAGAACTGATGATCTTTAAGGTTTAGTGTCTTGGAAACAAGGAACATAATACATGAAAAGAACAAAAAACATTCTTGTTAAAAACTTCAAAGGCTTCTCCTTAAGTTCATCCTAGGTTCATTACTGCATCACATAACCTGGGGACATACATCAAAAGAAAGGGTGAGCAGAAGTCCCAGTAAGGGAAACAAGAGAAACATTTTACATGTGAACTAGAGATACTTCAATAAGGTTGTGAAAAGAACTTTAACGAATGAAAATGAAACCATGAAGCATATCATAATAAAAATAAAATTTTTCATAACTTGAAGACGTGGATACAACATTTAATATTGACAATCATTTCGTTTCACCAAGGTCCTTCCCCAAGGTGTCGTTAAAAATTACCAAGGTTATTCACCATGGCGTCGTTAAAAATGGTCATCTCTAGAGATTAAGTCCTTACCCAATGCATTGGAGCGCTATTTGGGCGCACCCTTGACATGTATTTATTATCATGTGATCCACATATATAATCATCAATCATTTCATAAACAACCCATATAGAATAAAAGAAATGTGTTTCATTTCATAATCATAACGTTTTAAAAACTGTTTTAAAGACGAGATCTTTATGTCACTTTAAACCCATGAAAAGGGAAAGATGGTCTCATGTATGTAAATACCAGAATTTAAAATAGAAAATTTTGGAATATATGTGAATTCCAATATAGAGGAGAGAGATTTGAGTATTCACTTAATAAAATAAAAGAACTTTAGAAAAAGAGAAAGACATTTTGAGAAGAAAATTCTGCAGCATAATGGCTATGTTACAGGGTTTTAGAAAACATTGAAAAGAGATGGGAAATTGGTAAAACATTCATAAATGAACCCTAAAATAGTATAGGTACAGAATTTAAGGGATTTAAGAACATGGTAATGAAATTTGAAAATATAACATATGAAATGAAGAACATGAAAGGAAGACAAAAATATGATTTCTCTTATGAAAATTCGGCAGCCTAACGGCGTCACATAAACTTCAACCAAAAATGAATTGATGAGATAAAATAGGGTCTCTAATCATATGAACATAAAAGTCCAGTATGATAGATATAGATATCATACCCCAACATAATAAAAAATAACTTGAAATACTTGACATGAATGTAAAATGTTGAAAAATGAGAAAGGTGAATGAATCCCTTAAAAATTCGACAGCCTAACGACGCCACTTAAACATCAACAAAAATGAATTGATGAGATCAAAAAGGGTCTCTAATAATATGCAAATAAATGATCAGTATGATAGATATAGAGATCATACCTCAACATAATGTAACTTGAAATACTTGACAATAAAATAGAACTTGAAAATGGGAAGGGTGAAAGAATCCCCTAAAAATTCGGCAGCCTAACGGCGCCACTTAAACTTCAACAAAAATGAATTGATGAGATAAAAAAGGGTCTCTCATCATATGAACAGAAATGATCAGTATTATAGATATAGAGATTATACCCCAACATAAAGTAACTTGAAATACTTGACAATAAAAAAGAACTTGAAAATGGGAAGGGTGAAAGAATCCCTTAAAAATTCGGCAGCCTAACAGCGCCACTTAAAATTTCAGAATGCTGAATTGAAGAGATCAAAATGGGGTCTCTCATCATATGATCATAAAAGATCAGTATGATAAATTTATAGATCATACCCCAACATAATAAAAAGGAACTTGAAGGACTTTACATGAAAATAGATCATGAAAAATGAGAAAGGAGAAAGAATCTGTTACAAAAATTTCGGCAGCCTAACGACGCCACTTAAAATTTCGTAAAACGAAATAATGAGAGTAAGAGGGGATATATCATTTTATTAACATTAAAAGGTAAGTAAGATGAGTATAAAAGAACATCCTTTAACATAAGATCATGTTGCATAAAAGAAATGACATAAAAGAGATTACTTGAAAAGAAAGAGAGAGGTCGGATCCCTTACCTTAAAACGTAACTGTTAAAACTCAATGGTTTGGACCTTGAGGTCTTGGGGGAACCTTGGGAGGACTCCTTGGGAGGTAAGGGGACTAGAACATCGTTGGGGGAGAGTTTGGAGTGAAAACTAAATGAGGAAATGGTGGGTATTTATAGGGAAAATGAGGGGACAAGGCATTAATGGCCAAGGGACACCTCACAAGTGTTTTTCTCAAAACCATGTGCTCTCCCTTGGCATTTACCATGGAGTTAGGCCACATGGGGCCCCAAAAACAATAATTCATCACCCTTTGCCGGCCAACCCTTAAAATATCTCATGACATCATCATGACACAGTTATGATGTCATTAAACATACCGAAACCCTAAAACGGTATTTTTACTATTCACTAAAAAATCAACTTTCTCAGAAAAATCCCAAAATTTCACATTAACCTAATATCAAGGCTCTGATTTCAAAAATGAACTCCATTTTATAAAAATAAATTTCAAATTATTTTTAATTTTATTTTTAAATATATACATTATTCACCGAAAATTCATTTTTTTCAGAAAAATCCCGAAAAATTACCATAACATAATATCGATGCTCTGTGTTTAAAAATAAATTCAATTTTATAAAAATAATTTTCTAATTTTTTTTAATTAATTTTTTAATTAAAAAACACTATTCACCTAAAAAAACAAATACTTGACTAATAATTTATGAAACCGTTATTTACCCATTTTTTTGAATCTCATTACTTAATCAAGGTGTCTAAATTATATTAAAACATTCATTGAGTTAAATTACTAATCCATTTGGTCACATTACTAATCTTAAGCATAAAATCACAATTCATAATTTACTATTAATCAAAAATCAAGTTGATCATATTAGACTCTAAATTTCGTACAGAACATAATTGTAGAAGACCATTTTTTCAAATCATTACACATTTTTAATTATTTAAGGTTTACAAAAACATTTTTAAAATATACGTTTTCTAAAATTCATCAAAAATATGCATACTATATTTATCCGGTAATTTGAAAATTCATAAACTTCATCATAAGAAGAAATCCCAAGATTACTTGAATTTAGAGACAATAATCAAAACGTTTAGTTTCCAGTGGTCATATTGACCAATGGTCCTATAACAGTCAAAAACCAACTGTATCATTTTAATTATACTCATGTTATCAAATGAAACATTTTTGTTGAGTATAAAAATAAAATAAAATAACACAGAAAATTAGGAAAAAGATTTATTCAAAATTTCGGGTTGTTACAACTTCTGCCCAAAGTGAGGCTTCAAGGAGTTAGAGAGGTATGTGGATAAACAAAATGGGCAGGGGTTGTCTGATCCAAAGGCTTTGGAAGTGTGGGTAAGGAGGTAGAGGTGGGGGCCTTTTATAAGTGGAGGGGAGGGGCACTCTAGGAAAGTAAAGAAATGTTAATTTATTTTAGAATGAGTTACGGATTTTCATGGTCCCACATTGATTTTTTTCGAGGATAAGGTGATAAGGGTTCGAAATCCACCCATCCAATAAGTTTTGGACATGTGTAGGTCTTAGATATTACATTATCTTTCAATTTTATTTACATCGCTAAATACTGAGGTCATCGCTGCATCATCATGATGTCATAAATAATTTAATTTATTTAATGTCTAAAAATTATAAAACAAATACTATGATGTAGGAAATATTTTTATCTTTCCAATGACTATTTATAGTCAAAAATATGACTTGTATAACCCTATGTAAAAATTATTTTAGTAAAACATCTCATGTTTGTGTCATTTTTACTTTAACATTAAATAAAAAGGTATTTATGTCATTTCCAACCAAAGTGGCTCCATGGGGTCCCCATGTTGACCCATGGATTGTATTGGTCGGCCATGACAAATCCAATGAGGTTAGGACATGTGTCAAGATCATCTCATATTATTAAAACATTATTTTTACCTTAAACTACACTAATTATCTCTAATCGCGATTAAAAACTTAATAAGTTACTATTCACCAAAAAATTATTTTAATCCCATTGAACCACATTTTACTTCATAATGAAAACCATGTATTTCGGATTTTTGAAATTCAAATCACAAAGATGGCAAAATTTCATTTAAACGGAAAATCGGTTTTTATAAGTACCACTTAGTGGTTTCACTATTCACCAAAAATTGATGTTTTTCAGAAAATTACCAAAAAATCACCCTAATCTATATTTGATATTCCGAATTCGAAAATGATCTTTGTTTTACAAAATAAAAAACATATAAGTTGCATTAATTAATTAAATAATTAATTCCCGTTTTCAAAACATATAGCGTGTTTTTATGAAACAAAATGTATCATAAGATTGACACTAGTTTAAGTCTGATTTCAAAGTGAAATTAATTCCAACGACCACTATTGGATTAAATGGTAAAAATATATTCTAATTTCACATTAAAACCAATTCAAAAGATAATCTAATCGTATAAATAAATTAGATTAAAAAGAGGTTTTGAATTAAAATACAACATTTTTCACTATTCATTAAAAATTGAACTTTTTCGGAAAAATACAAAAAATTTACACAAAGTAAATTTTTATGTACCGATTCTAAAGAAGAATTTTATTTTGTAAAATGTAACAAATAAAATTCTCAAAAAGTGGATTTAAAAGAGGTTCGCCATCAAAAGTCGGTTAATCGTCCTTTTAAAGAATATTAGAATGTTTACGCTTAAAATTGGATTCATTCGCATTTCTATTCCTCTAACATTTATTGTAAAATGTAAAAATATTTGACAAACTTATATAATCATTTTTTAGTTAGTTCTGTTCATTCCCGCCATTACAACGGCTAGTCGTTAACTACTATTTAAAATAATATTATTTTATTATTATAGTGCAACGTAAGATTCCCAAGAAACTCATTGTTGCGTGTTGGGTACGCCATCAAAAATAGAGTCCCCTTTAATGTTATATTAATATTTTATTCACAAATATGGATAAATGTGAAAATGTCATATTCTTTATTTACCTGGGGTGTTACACTCAATGTAAATCCCCTTATAGACTAAGGTTATGCAAGACTCTATGAGGAAGATCACATGGTCTGTACCCCATATAGTCTAGGGTAGTCAAGGAATCTCTGAAGAATGGAACACAGTCAATTCCCCTTATAGACCCATGGTCGATGAATCTTTGAGGAAGCTCACTTGGTCAATTCCTATTATAGCCTAGGTTCTTCATAGTCTCTTTGAGGAAGAACTCACTGTTAATTCCCCTTACAGTCTAAATAGATTAAGATTAAAATAAAATACACTCTGAGAATACTCACTCGGTCAATCCCCTAATAGTCTAATTCAATAATGGACTCTCTGAGGAATCTCACTTGGTCAATTCCCCTTATAGTCTACTACACAAGGTTCTCAAGGCCCTGTGTAAGTCAACGAGCATAGCTGTGTAATATAGCCAACGAAATCCTATAGAACTTCATGGCTAAACAGTCTACAACATAACAAGAATTTCAAAATACAACTATCCATCCTATAGCAACATGCATGGAAAAAATGCAAGGCGACCAAAGGCTAAATAGGACCAAACTATCATAAACAGGAAAATGCATGGGCCAAACACATCCAAAGCATATAAATCAACCCAATTAATATCCAAATAACCTCTAAATAGGCACACAATCATGGTAGGAAAAAATAGGGGTAAACAAATAAACACACAATACCTCGTTCAAGGGTATTGGTGGAATTTTCACATAATAATCAAGGCACCAACCAACTACATTGGGGTTAGGAGATCAATATACCTGAACCTTGATGATTAGATCTCCTTGGAACGTCATATATCTATGAAAATGTCCAAAACATTCACCCCATGATAACGTTGAAAATAAGAGGAATTGTAATACAAGTCTCAAGATGATGAGAGAACTCACAGATGTGATTCCAACGCAATCAACGGTGTTCGAATTAGATGTCATATGGAGGCTTGGGGGCTCAGAGAGAATTCATGGCCATACGGATTCTGTCAGATAAAGATGACCTCAAAGAAGGTTTTTTTGTCTAACAGACACGCCCCCGATGCTTTTAATGAAAAAAAACAAAATACATGACCTGAACTTTTGGAGTACACGATGTGAACTTACAGTTCAGTACATTGAATTAGGCGGCCTCTAAGTCACTCCGACACAGCTATGTGTGTGGATACTACACGACCAGCCCATGGCATGTTGTAGTAAGGAAGTAAATTGTGTGTACTCATAAAGTACACGACATGTAAAAAGAAAATTTCCATAAATTCCTCTTTTCTCAAAAAACGACCAGAAAAGGAAAACATACCTGAAAAGAAGGTCTGGTTTCTTACAAAACTATAAATATTCTCCCATTTTACATTCTAAAAAAATCCATATACTTATCATTCCTCTCTAATATCCATTTAATTTCAAACAATATTAAAACTCTATCAGGATTTGGAACATCATGTCATAAAGAGTCTTCAATCCATAATTTCCAATATATACATTTAGAGAATAAAATACATCTCAAAATAATTGTTATCATCATTATAATTAATCTTTTTCTTTTATCATCCTATTATTTGAAAATAAGATTTATCATTTTTGATAACATTTAATTGACATCAATATTTTTCTTCAAAATCAATATTAAAATAAAAAAACATTCTTACTCATATGTTTGTTAAAATCAATTATTGATTTGGTCAATTTTACCATCTATATGAATGGTGTTATAAAATTTATGTCATTAAGACAAAAATAATGTTAATATGATGTACTAAAACTAAATTTTATATATTGTTTAAAAAAATTAATGGGAAAACATATAATATTTTTCAAAGATAAAATGATATATTTTAATTGATTATATAATCAATTGATGTTATATATTCCAAATTGGTGTTTACAAACCATTACCAAAATATAAATTAATATATCATAAAACTCAAGGACAATATGTAATATATCTTCACACAATAAATAATTTTTTCATGTGAAGAACATATTAGCTACTATCAGGTATTGAAATAAACATGTATAAGTAACAACATTGATATTAGTTTAATTAACACATGATGGGTATTTTTAACAATGAATGAACAGTAATTGGGTAATTAAATAAGAAGAAATTATTTTATTAAATTAAACTAATATAAAAAATTAATTATATTATGGTAAAATAATTTTTATGAAAATATATTGGATTTTATATAACATTTGAGTAAGTGGGAATCTATACTAGTGATTTTTTCGTCTATATTTACAATCATTGAGACCTGGTTAAAATTATTCTCTTATTTTATTTTTAATATTGTATATAACACCTAGATAGAATTTTTTTACCATAATTTACATAGTATTAATATAATTTTTGATTAATTTTTATGTTCCCTATTTATTAGTGTGTTCATTAAAAAAATATTAATATTTATAGGGTTTTTAATGACATCACATGCTTTCATTAGTTCATCTTATTTCTTCTACAATAGTGATCTTCATTTTTTATATTGTACAAATTAACAACAAAAACTTGTATTTTAAAACTACTAATGGGGAATATAAGAATCATGTAAAATTAATCATCTTTGATTAATTTTTACTTCACAAATATATAATATTGTTATAAATAATTCTCATACCTTGTATTGGATATTTTCTTCCATCTATATATAATTTATTTTTGAAAAAAATTCTTATGGATATTTCAAAGGTTAATTTTTTTATCTTTAATTCAATTTATGTTTATCTTTACCACTATACAAAAGTAAATTTTATATCTTTAGCAATATGGGTAACATTAAAGTATAAAATATTATTCATTATATATCTCATTCACCATCCATACACTTTTTAATAAATCAATCAAAATTAATTATATCATACTTAGTTTTCCTTTTAAATAAATTTTTTTGAATGTTAAATAATGAAATATTTTCTCTAATTTCATTTTCATACTTTTTAAATATTATTTTTAATCTGATATATTTCATTAGATATATGATAATTTTATGAATTTGTAAAAACCCGTCATTCATTTTGTATCTTTTATTTTAAGTAATTTTTTCTTGGATATAAATTTCCAATTCCTTTTTCATATTCCTTTATTTAACCCCCTAAATTATTCTAGGTTTTTTATCTCAATGATGAATTCGATTAATCATTCAATATTTTTAATTATTACATTTTATATGAGATTTTATGAAAATATTATTTAAAAAATCAATTTGATGTGGTATTAATTCATTGTAGTTTGACTAATTTTATGTGGAACACACATTTATGGTATTCCATTATTTCATGATAGGTATTTAAATTAATAATCACACTAATACAAAGTGTAAACCTTAACTTATCAATATATTATAATGGGATAAGGATGGCTATCACGATACAACTATTATGTAGGACACATGTGGATAACCTAGCCTATTATGTTATGAGAAAAATTTGGTTACCTTAGTCCATAATGATATAAATGACTTAGTGATTATGCATGAAATATTTAATGAATTTCAATGAATATTTTTATGCTGAAATAATAATTTAGGTATTTAGGGTTTATATTATTGATTTCATATTATTATGAAATTATATATGACATGATTTCATTATAAGACACTAATGGTTCTATATTTATAACTCTTGATCTATAATTATGATATCTTTATTCTTTATCACATCATGTAATTTAATTATTTTTTTGTATTCATTATTAATTTCTTAAATATTATGTTTTTCATTTGTTTATGTACTTATAATAAATATTATGTGACTTTTTGATATTATTGTCAACAACATTACATTTAACCTCACACATTTTATCATTTTTTAAATTTACACTATAATACATAATATTATTATCTTCGATATGACTACATAGATATTTAGTTTGAGGAATAAAATTGAGGACATTTACTATGAGTTGTATAATAAGTTTCTTTTAATGGAAATCTCAAAATACACCAAGCCATTAGGATATGATAGATTACTTTAAATTGATATGTTATGATTAATTATTCAAATTGGTTTAGAATATATGTGTGTCACATCTATTTTCCATTTTTTGGTAAAAAAGTGGGGTATTTTTAATTTTATGGATGATGTTAATAATTATAATAGAAAAAATATTAATGGAACCATGGTAGAAAAAATGTACAATTGGTGAAATGAAGGTTTTGTGGGATAAAATATATTTGGATTGGTTTTCAATATTCATATAATGTCTTACTCAAATTTTATTAATATATTATTAATTATTTATATTATTAACCCTAATTATATGATTTCATATCTACAAATAGGAAAAAATATATAAAAATAAGACAGAAATAAATGTATATTATATCTTTTATATGAATATTAATTACCTCAACTAAACATATGTTTGATAACTGTAATTGTTTAGTGTCTTTTGAAACATGGAACATATTATTCTAGTCTAGTTAATGATATTAAATTATTCAAACAAATATATTTCTATATAGTACATCAACTTATATCCTTTATTCATAACAATGGTAAATGGAAAAAATGAAAGAGTCGTATTAGAAGATCAGTATGTGTAAATAAATGAGATATGTATTAATAACATGAACATAAGGGTATGATAACAAGAGAATAATATTTTAAAAACATAACCTGCATATCAATGGTCATAATAATGATCCACATAATTAATATTGGATGTTTATAAGACTTAAATGATAAGGTAATCAATGAAAATTACATGGGATATTATAATATTTGCATAAGACATAGATTTCAGTACAAAACATTAGTATATAAAATCATTCCATATAATTAAAATCTTATTTTGAAAACATATCGTGGAAGATTATGTGGGATGAAAATTCTAGGAAAGACACGACACCATCCCCAATCACATGCCATACCTTATAGTGTAATGGGGTCACTATCCAAACCATCATAATGGGAAAAGTAACATACTATACAAGGTTTAATACCCATTCCATCTATGTCAGTTTCATGAGATATATAAATCATTACCGCATCAACTAGAGGAGGAAATAGATTCCTCAAATCATATAATTTAATCATTTATTTGTCTTCCAAATGATCATGAATATTCATCATATAATTACACATGAAATGATGTGGGTATTCTAATCATTTAATTAAATTATGAACTATGAAAAAATAGAGGTCTCATAATAATTTCATCATATCATAAACAATGAATAGAAACAGGTTCACCATGATTTTTATAATGGTAAAACCCATTTAATAAAAATGGATTTGATAAGAAATAAATTAATCTTAAACATAAAGAATTAAAATAATTATTAGTAATGGTGTGCTTCAATGACATCCTATATAAATCATAAACTATATCATATGATGTCATCATAAATAGAGGATAATTATGAAAATTTATATGGAACATTTCTTAATGGAAATAGATATTTAACAATAATCACATTCATAAAATATTTTTTAAATAATTTTCATCAAAATTAAAATTTTATAATTTTAATGAAATGATTAAAAATTATTTTAAACAATTTCATAATGAAAATATATTTTCCACATTATAAATCTATTTTTAAAATGTAAAATATTTAAAACCACATTTTTTAAAAAAAAATGAATAATATATAGGATGATTTGTTAACCATTTAACATAATTTATAAACATAGAACACAATAGGAGAAAATTTCATTGAAAATAACATTTTAATATTATAATAGCAAATATGAATGCATTTAACTCACTTGTTAAAACCTAAAACATTTTCAAAAATCCATTACTCAATAATAAAAATAATATAAAATATTTAAAAATATTTGAGAAAAAAATTTATTTTGAATTTATTTTTTAAAAATATAAAATTAATCATTAATGAATTTAGTGGTCTTGAAAGTTGGAAATTCTGTAAATGATGTATATATCAATGAAATATTATATCTTTATTGACGGTAGAAGTCAAAATGACCTTGATCATAAAATTAATAGACAATTCATTTTGTAACTATTTTGTAAAAAGTTAAAACTTGTGTCAAATATTCTTTTAAAAATCATATGATAATAGATGAACATTTTTGAAATCATTTTTTTAAAACATAGATTTGAATGTAAATTTATTTCTAGTTGAAGTGTGAAAAAAAATATAATTATCATATAAATATTATCATAATTAACAAAGAGTTGGAAATGGTATCATTACATGATGAAATAAATAATAAATAGAGGATACTAAAATTCATGTTAATTATATATATAAGAATCATATTATTTTGTCAATGTATGCTTAATCATAAAAAGTCCTAATAAACGATGAGATTTTAACAATAAACTCCTTTGATTTTTGGTAACACTGAATAATGAAACCCATTAAAATAATAATATTAATTGAAGAATAAATTATCTGGAAAATAAAAAAAATTAATTATATAAAATATCCAATGGTTCGTATATATTATTCATAAAACAATTTAGGTGAAAAAAATAACATATCTCTTAGAGAAGGAAAATTGAGAAAACTAATTCATTGCCGATTTAGTTAAATTTAAACCATGAGCCCCGTGAAAGAGAGATCATCCAAGGGTATTTAAATATTAATTTAATTTTTTATAGTATTCATTAAACACAATCATAGATAGTATATACTCCACTTATAAGAAATTGGTGGTGAATGAAGCATGTGTGTCACAAAAGTAAAAAGTTTGATGGAAATATCTTATATTAAGTCTTGACTCTCATCATACTCATTAAATCCTCTTGAATAATAAATATAATTTTTTAAACATATAAAAAACCACATTCATATATATAATATGATATTTAATTTAATTAGGATATTATATTAACTTTTTATTAAAAATTCAAAGATTATGTTGTAATTTCAGTCATAACTGCTTGGTTTTTCATACATGTTTTAACTTTTTATTCATGGTCGTCTTACGTAGATCAATATATAATCTTCTAATGAATTGTAAAAACAAAATAAATATATTATATATTCATTATATATTTATATAATTTATTCCCAATTTTTTTTATAGGAAATGAAATACATGATTCATGGAGATGGTTAGCCCAACATACGCTTGAACGGTTTTTCCATTTTCACGTCATATTGAAAGAATAAAATGTAATAAATATATATTTATTATCATTATAAAATAATTTATATATCTTTTTAATAAAAAATTTCTAATAAATTTATCCTTAATACATTCCATGTAAAAAATTAATGAAACACATCTTTTCACATCGCTATATTCCACCGTACAAACGAACAACATTATTGAATTAACAAAAAATAGATTGGATTATGTTTAGAGTAATAATATACCTGAAGAAGAATAATTAATTAATTAAATAAATAAATAAATTATATCATATATATATATATATCCTATATGAACAAATTTCAATCACTATTCCCACCCTTCAAAGGTTGTATTAGAAAAATAGACGACATCAGTTCGTGAGGTAGTAGTGTAACGTACACAAGAATGACGATTTAATAATTAATTTGATGAAATTGAATGAATATATAAGTCTTATATTTAAATAAAATAAAAAATATTTTATATTGTATAATTATAAAATTATATATAATGGAAATAAAAAAATTAAGTGTTTTTAAGATGAAATAAATCATAAAAAGTCCATTAATGAAAAATATCTCTTCTTTGGGAATATATTTTTGGTTTTCATCAAAGGAAATACTTAGTTGGATTTTATCCCAATATAAGGAATCTAATATCAGGGGAGTTAATTTAAAAAGTGATTAAGTCAGATATTGGTTGACCCAAATTTTTAGAGAGGTGTGAAGAAGGGGTGACAGTGAGTTCCCCTTTATAGTAGAAGATGAGTGACGTGATTGTAAATACTGAAAATAATTTTTTCTTCAAAGTTATACCTTAAAAAATGAAGCTCAAAAATCATATAATAATATATATTCGACATTATTTATTCTTTAAAACATCCCCCTCAAAAAAATTATTTAATTTTCAAACATAACTTCCATGATTTCATGTTTTTACCATTTTTTATGATGGTAACTAATTTTCTAACACATGTTTCTTATCCATTAAAACTATGTTAAAGATGGAATTAATAAAATACATAGAAAAAATGATTCTAAAATATTATAAATATATATATATATATAGAATTTCTAATAAAATATTATTATATTTTTTGGAAAATCATTTGATCAAAAGTGCAGATAAAGTGGAAAAACCATTCTTTAACCCTAACCGTGATAATAATAGTTTTTCTATTTTGAGGAAAATATTTTAGTTATAAAAGTATAATTTTAACATTAATCATCCATATATTATATTTATTTACATTTAAAAAATAAATGTATCATAGGGGTATTTTTATAAATTTTATGTTATTTAATAAAATGTCCTTTAATATAAAATAACATTAATGACAATTTGCACATTATTTTGTTTTTTTTGAATTAAAAAATATCATCAAAATGGTGTAATTTTAATATATTAAGATCACATATTTTTAACCTGATATATTCATATACACAATTCATTCAATTTACCTCACTTTTCATATATTTAGTATCATTTATTTTTTATAATTATTAATTATGTAATTACTTTGTTGTTGTTTCATAATAATTTTATGTAAATAATTCGTCCATAAAAATTAAATATAAATAATTATGATAAAAAATAATTTATCATTCAAAATAATATGTATAACCCAACATGTTTTATTTTTTCATATTTCAATTCCCTATATAAATTAAAAGTTTTAAAGGTACATTTTTTTGTCTTTTTTTTACATAAATTATTATATAGGTTACTTCATAGAAATGTGTCACAAAAAGTCTGTCAATAATATCCTATTGACATAATGGTATACATATTTCCATAAAATATTTTCTTGACATGGTTTCGGCCATTTTTACACCTTATATTCTAGGTTTAATTTCATAGTTATGTATTTTTTACCCTGGTTGACTTAATTAATTTTAAAGCATTCAAAAAATAATTTGATAAAAAATACATTGTCCTTATTAGAAAATATATATTATTATGATTCAAAATATGGAATGAAGTTTTTCAAATTAAAATTACATAAGTAGTATAAAATAATTTCATGTTAATCTTGTGGATGTGATGAGAAAGCAGGTTTTTTAAGTTATTTTTTTCAAATGATTTTAATTTTTATATATCAAAATTCATTAATTAAAAGTTTCCAATGAAAAAGAAGGATTAATATATGTTTAATTGAAATATTTTTTCTATTAATAGAATTTAATATATAGTTTTACATGAGAAATTATTTAAATAAAAATGTAGATTTCAATTAAAATACAGTATTTTCAATATTCATAAAAAAAAGAAACTTCACAAAAAAACAAAAAAAAAACAAAAAAAGATAATTTTGATATTATGATATAAAAAATGATGTGTACTTTAAATGAAAAATTTCATGTGGAAAATTTTGTTTTGAAATTATGTGCTTCAAGCATGATAAACCCATCTTTTAGAAAATACATTGTTTATTATAAAACAATTTTTTGTTTTAATGATTCTTATTTTTTTCTTATCAATAAACAAATAATAAAAATAATAAAAATATTTTCATTAATGTGATATTTTATCCTCTTCATTCCCACCATTATAATTTGTTGGGTAAAACTATCATATTAAATATTGATATCAATAATATATAGTAGTTTGGTAAAATTTGGTAATGCGTGTGAATGAATCCCAAATGTGTGTTTCATATACCACAAGATAAACTCAGTATATCATGTATCACCAAATTAACATAACTATTTGTATAAATATATATTTTCATTGTGTATCATGCAATATAATCCATCAATGATTTTTAATTTGTTCAATAAACAAATAATTCATAAGAACTCCTTCGGTTAAACTAACAAAATAAAAAATGTATGTGGTAGATAAATATATTGACAGGACAAAGAAAAACTACCCTCCAATAAATGAAATGAAAATAATTGAGTTTATAAAACACCAAATATAACATTCTAATCATTGTATTCCCACCACCTGCCACTATGAGATGATTGAGGTGGTAATAATGTGATGCTCGAAGATTAAGTGATAAAGAATAAACTTAGTCATAAGGATATTTTTTTCCAATTTTCACTCATCTTATTATCATGTAATTAATACTTGATATTTACAGATTGGGATATAAATAAAAATGTTCAAATTTATTATCAATTATTTAATTAATAGAGAAAAGATATTTTATATAATTGTTTTATAATATTAATTAAATACACCAATGGGTTACATGATCTCTAATTCTTGAACATTAAGAAAATAATTAATTTTTAATTTTTGGGAACTAATATTCCAATTCTAAGATTCCAATCAAACCATCGGTTTTATAATCCATAAATCTGAAGTAATCTCTGTGATTCAAAAACCACTCTCTCTTATCTAAATACATCATTGTTTATTTATGGTCATTACATGGATTTTGGAATAACATCTACAATTATGATATGATCCTCATATATGAATAATTGAAAAATTATAAACCTAAATGAAATAATGATATCTCATTATATCATTGAATTTAGTTTAAAACATGACCATATGAATAATTTATGGAATTTTTATTATTTTCTAAACCAAAAATAAACCAAACATATCATATCAGGCTCATTATGGCATAGATCATGTACTGATTCATGTCTTAAATTATATCACTAAAAACCAAAAATCCTAAATATTAGTCACATAAAATGTAGTTATATGATACTACTAAAAATACATGTACCTATACCATTCAACATATATTATTAAATGATCTAATTTCATGTGTTTTAATCATAAATCAATGAAAAAATGTAATTTTCACGAATTTCAACCAAGATTATCTTCATGGGACAGTCTATTATAGATTAATCCATAATATATAACTTATTTTAAAAGTTATCGAGATATATCCTGGTTATTCATTCATCATATAAACTCTTAAGAATAATTTTACCTTGTACAATTCAATTATTCTATAATCTATTTCATAAAAAATATAATAAAGAAAGAAAAAAACAATTTTTTCTCACATGAGACTTATCTCATTTCTATGAAAGAGATACTCAGACATATTTCCCTCAAATTTTAGTTAAAATAATTCTATTTTGATATTGTATGGACTCCTCATTGATGTGAACAATAAACTTTATGTCATGATTTTACATCTATAAAAGTGCTTCCCTCACTTTATAATCTTCATCCACACAAAACTCATCCATGAGTATTATTTCAAAAAATTAAAAATTAAACCCACTATAACTCATAAATTAATTTCATACTATTAGAAGTTATTACATTCCACCTATATAAAGTTAATGTAAAAAAATTCATATCTTATGATGGCATCTGTGAGTGACCTTCATCCAAAATGTAATATAAATTAAATATTTATGTTTCTCTTATTTATATCAACACATCCCCACCTTTGTATATTATCATAATTATGGTATCAAACATTTAATATTTTTAATCATTATATAAAGAACCCTGAATATGATTTTAAAATAAACAAAGTAAAATATTTAACGTCCCATGATATTTTACATTATAGTTTTAATTAATTTGGATAAAAAGTAACATAAAAAAGATAATGTTTCCAAATAGAATCCATTATTTTCAATAAAAAATAATGAATAAAATTTGAACCCTTGTTTCATTGAAGTCACATTATCTTGGTTTAAGTAGAATAAAAATAGAAGAAATGTTGTATTTGAAAAAATTTCATCACATCAGAAGATACATTAACAAACATTTAAAATCATGGGATGAGTAAAAAAATATCCTATTAGTCTAGTGAAAAACATAAAATAACATAAATATATTAAAATGTTTTATAATTAACTTCTAACCATATAAAACATTTTCCACCTATAAAAATTAATATTTTATAAAAGAAATAATTTCAAACCCACTATCATGAAAAGGGAAAACCATGATCATATCATAAGTCATGTTGAAAATCATTGAAACAATATTTTTTGAAGCAAACCATCCTCCCATAAACATTTTCCTAACTCATGAAATCAAAATATTTCTATATAAACCCTTTTTATACCAAAATATTATATATATATATATATATATATTAGATCATCATATCCATAACATATTTTCCATACTTTATAACTCATTTCATAATATGTGATCAAAGCTAATTAAATAGGATTAACCCACAATGTTATCTCTATTATTTTTTACATTTTAATACTAAATAAATATAAATGCAATTTAGAGATAAATAAGTCGTTCCAATTTTCATGATCTATATTAGGATCACCTTTCATCATCTAAAAAACTCTTGTAATATTTTATGTGAACAGAAATTAATCTTGATCTTTTTCAACATGAAACCCATGAAAAACATTTTTAATCTAATCATAAAAAATATGTTATCACGTTATGATGAAAAAAAGTTTATTTATCTGAAGAAAGACATTTGAAAACTAAAACATATGAAAATATTATGATATATATATAATTTTGAGATAATAGTATAAATTTTTAAATAATGATTAATAACAAATTATTATTATAATAGTAAAAATAACTGGAAAAGATGTATAAATTAAAAACAAATATTTTTTACTTTTGTAAAAAAACATCAAAACAACCAAAATAGAAAATAGAAAATCGTCAAAATATTATTTTATTAAAAAAATATAAAAGAAAGTAAAAATTAGTTTAATATGACTTTTAAAAATGTCAACATTGTAAATAAGAACATTTTTGAAGAGTTTTATGAACATGGTTACTAATGAGAATCATTAAAATAGAACATTTTAAAACAAGGTTTTAATGAAAGATACGTCAACTTAGGTCCTATATAAACCAATATATTCTATAAATCTTGAATATTAAATTATATTAGATTTATATATTCTCAAGTAACTCTTTCACATTGATTCCATAGTGATTTTTCAATTAATTTCATTTATTTACTTGTTTTATTTAGTTTTAAATATGGGTTTTGTTCATATTGGTCATTTTTTGGTCCTTCTGTTTATACGCAAAAAATAGCAACGGTGTATTGTCTATGGTCAAAGAGTTTATAGTTACAAAATCTATAAAATAAAAAAAATATTATTTTTATCATAATTATTTATTAAATAAAATTTTACAAGAAACCATGTGGTAGAGTTATGATAATTGAACCACGTTGTTTCATAGACATGATTGTCTAAATGTATGCATGTACAATATTTTCACTAATCAAATGATATGATTGGAGATGAATAAGAATTGTGACTTCTAAGTAATAAAATTTCATTAAATTCAATATACTAATTTTATAATATGAAAGTGGTTATATAATATTTCAAGTTGTTATAAGAATAAAAAATATGAAATCATTTAGTTAAGAGTTCTACCTCTTCTTTATAAAATCACCTTTTCCATACGCGTTAATCATTATAGGTCAGTAAATTGATAATAAAAGGTCACTGTTTTTTGGGTAGGAAGGTTGGGAATTGATTTGGGTAAGTAATGGTCATGAAAGGTTTCTAAATCTTACAAATAAATAAGGATATTTGGTTTTATTTCATAATAATATGGAGTGGAACAATTATAATTATTAAATGTTTTAAAATATTAAAAGGTATCATTCATGGTAAAGACAATTAGTGGAACTCAAAATTAAAATATAAGATTTGATTCTATATAGAAATACTAAATCAATCATATATATATATATATATTGAATTTTTCATCATTATCTTCATATTAAACAAAATTTTACCATATATATGATAACATAAATATTTTCCAAGATTACATAATTTTTAATGAAAAAATAAAATGAAAGATATATAAAAATTTATACATGATAATTAAAAATATGGAAATTTTTTTAGTATATTTTTATAATATTGGTATCATAAATCTATTTTAATATAAAAACATAAAATGGATAAAACCTTGTTTTTAAAAAATTCCATATTTAAGACTAAAAATAATTTTACAATAATATCAAGAAAAAGAAGTTTATTTCCATGAATTTATATATTTTTTAAAAAAGAAATTCCAGTTTTTATACAATATAATCATGAAAAAACTGAATGGATACTTATAACCTTATCAATAAATTAAAATACCCAAAAAAGTTATTTTGAATACAATATAAAATCTTTACACTAAATTCAATCTTATATTCTTAAATTAAAAATAATATTCCAAAATAAATTATTATTTCCTTTATTATTTTGTGAGAAAATATTTTATTATTTATTAATTTAATCACACATTATAAAAATTCAAAAGAAATTAAATTTATTTTTAAATGTTATAATTTTCAAAATTCACCCAAAAATTATTTTTTGGAATAATATAAATAACTAAACTAAGAGATATTTTATATTTTGATATGAAAAATTATTTCCATTATGTAAAATTAAATTTATAAAATATTTAAATAAATTATTTAAATAATATAATATTATTCATTTAAAAAATATAGTTAAATAAAACTATTTATTATTGTAAAGAATAAATTTATAAAGAGTATATAAAACTATGATTACTATGGATCCATAAGATTAATATATATTAATTATAATAGTTACTTATTTATTGAATTAGCTGGTTTTTCACATTCTTCCCACATTATGAAATGGTTTCTTCACTTTTGTACTCATCAATAAGACATGTGAAGAAATTTTTACACCATGTAAATTTCTGGTTCCCCTAATTTTTTCTCAATAATGTGATGATTTCATTAAACCATTACTAATTTAATGACCATTCCTCAGAATACCTTCTCTCTATGATCCAAATTATAGAATGTATTTTCTTGAAAGAAAATATTCTCTTTATGTGGTACCATATCTGGGCTAAAAACATGAAATACATCGGTTAAACACACCTTCTAGAAGGAAACATGAAGAAGATAAATTAAAAGAGATAAAAATATAGGTAATTCAATATGGTTATAAATTAATCCCATATTCCCTATAATTTATTAGGGTGTAGTGAATCATCTACGTATATATCACTTTTTACCAAAATAATTAAAATTTTACATGGAGGTACTTTTAAAAATCAAAATATCATACCTCAAATGAATTGAAATTACTACGATAATCTAAATAACTCTTTTGTCTACTCATAGCAAACCCCATTTAGTTTGTAGCATCTTTGAAAATTATTGCTCCTTAAATTTAAATACATGTTTAAAAATTTTAATTGCATGTGATGTATTAAATATATTATACACATTGGTAAATATGTATATTTACATGCGTCATGTTGTAGTTAAATGTTTCAATAAATTATTTGTGTTATAAAATGTGATATATATATACATACGCACACATATATGTATATCTATATCTACATTTATATATACAAAAATATTACATTTCAACTAATATATATTATGATATTATCGGAATAATAACGTTGTTATATATTTATCTAAATTCCAATATTTTAATTGGAATATACATTAATTTATGAGGTGTAAAAAGTATTGTATATTAAATGATTATAATAATTAATAAATTAAAAATGTTAAAATTGAGTAATGTAAAAAAAGGGTATGATGAATGTAGTGTTAAATTGGATTAGGGAGAGGTGAAGTGGTGTAATAATTGATGATAAAGAGAAAATATAATAAGATAAAAAGTAATAATAAAATGATAAAACACATGAGATAATATTTTGTGTGGCATTGGAAAAAAATGTCGCGAGGAGAGATAGTATGGGTTGAGACATAAAAAGGGGGAAACATTTTTCGAATAAATTGAAATAATAATAATAACAATAATAATTTTTAAATAAAATAATAAATATTTTAATAAATAATGAGAATTAATGAGATTTGAATGTGTTAAAACATGAAACGTGAATCGATCAAGCTAAACTAAATGAGATTAATAATTAATTGAAATAATAATGATAATAAATTGGTGTAAATAAATATGATATATATTATTTAAATGACAAGTAAATATTGTATCCTCGTTTTTTAATATGTGTTATATTTATAAATTAAGAACCATATAATTTAGTAAAATTGTGTGTTGTAATTTTAATAAATGTGCGGTTTAAATTATTATTTTTTAAATTGATGAAATTGAAACATAATAATTAATTGATGAGTTGTGTAATATGTTTTAATTAAAATTTATATTTCAATGTCATAATTTAATGTAGGGATAAATTAAAAATTCCTTCTAACAATTAAAAATAAGGTATATAATTACCCTATATATATACCCCATTCTACATGCCATATCTCTCTCAATACTAATCAGATGTAGGAACCGTCAGTTTCATTGAAATCATCATGAAGATTAGAATCTATGTGAATAGATTATTTTTGTACATGATTTCATGGTTTCCAAATTTAATTAAATCCTTATTTTATATATTATAATTTTTGAATATGGAGATTTAGATGATTATACCTTTGCACCAGACCTTGATCACATTCTTCCTCATCTCTATAGGGTCTACAAAGTGAGGTATAGGTTATTTATTCATCTATATTTACTATGAATCATGTGGGGGGTATGATGATGTTCCCCTGGATGTAGATGAAACCAATTTTAATGTATATAATAAACATACTTTTAATGAATGAAGTGGATGGGAATGGTGATGATGTTCATGTCTTCATTTCACCTACATTTTATGTTGTGAATTGTATTGGATTATATCCATTAAAAATAATTGTCGTTGGGTTTCCATAATTGCGCACAAATGAACCCCCATTTATCTGGATAATTTTATTATTGAATGACTGTGATGTGGGAAACACAGTTGTCTGTTCGGCCAAGACATTTTCATTGAAGGGTTTGATCTTCTCAGTAGCCAAATGTGTGGTGGAGAATGGAAGTCTAAATATGACGTGGAGTAAAATGGAATCAATTGTTGAGAAGTGGTTGTTTTTTTAATCAATAGAGATGTGGAGCCTATATTTTGGGTATTTTTTGGTTCCATTATGTCAAGGGATCTCACAGATCCCTTTTGATGTTGTTACATTATAAGAGAACATGGATTGAATTCTTAAATATTTTCTTGGATGTTTTCCTACTATTGTAGTTTTGGATTTTAGTTATTCATGTTATTTTTCTATTAATGGAGTAATGTTCTATATGTAATCACTTGAACATCATAATGAGAACTGGTACAATGGGGGAATTTCTTTCCAGAAATGGGATGTGCTCTGGTTATGGCTGTTGTGAAATTGTGCATGTATGGATAGTAGTGAGAGTGGTTTTTTACGGGATGGTTGTCTGTCCCAGAACACCTATGTTTGAATTAGTGTATTATTACCTATATTTATAATATATAGTTTTAATTATTCTTATATCAAGCCCACATATGTTGAGCACTTTGTTCCAAACACACCCATCTCATGGAGGGGTGTTATTTCCAGCATTCTTATGAGTGGCCTGTTATTTTACACTTTCAACCCCCTCTCCTAGGGAGTCTGTGATTCATTTTGATGGATGTGATGGCCTAAGGTCCATAATAGAAGAATATTCATTAGGCAGGGTGTGTTGTGGCAGTTTTCCAAGTGTATGTGGTCTGTTTTGTTTCCCAAGTGTCTTCGGGATGCGGCACATGTGTCTTCTAGTGTGGTGTAGGTTGTTCTAGCGTAGGTGTCTTCAGCCGTGGAAGTTGTTATTATGGCCCAGGTTTATCTTGGCGTCATTGTGTATTGTTGTGGTGGAATAGGTGTTTCCGGGTAGGATTCATGGATGTGATATCCCATAAGGATGTTGTTGTGGCGTTAGTGGGACTATAATGGAAATGGTGGGGTGGTCTGATGCCTTGTATGTTCGAATAACTGGTGGTAAATCTTTTTTTGGTTCTAAATATCAAGGTGATATTTCTCTTACTTTAAAAAACATTTATTATTTGGGGAGTGTGTCATGATGGGGCTTGGTGAAAAATTTTGTTTCTAGGTGTCGTAGTAACTTCTATTTCTCACAGGGCATTAGAATGTCCCACCACTTTTTCAAGAGTTATTTTTTCCAAAGTGATTATACCATTATTATCACCCTACGTATATAATACTACTTTCATTTTTCTAGGAGGACGTACAGGATCATGTCAGACCTTACTATCTCGAACATTGGTATAGTAATCATTGTTGTTTTTTCATTTCTTTTTGTATATCCTATCAGAGTATTCTTGTAATTTTTATCAGTTTACATTGATCATTCAATTGAGAATAGATGTTGGGACTTAAATTTACTTTATTTCTTGGATTCGGTTTGGATTACCATATTATCACATGATACTGTTCTCTAAAAAGGGTAATTTCTTCAAAATTACGTGTGATTTTATACCCTTGGTGAAAGTTTCCACTCTAGGGACTACTGAATTCATGACTCTGGGGTCATTATCTCTTCTTCAACTTGAATAAGGAAGGTTCTGACATTTTTTATCCCTTTAATCATCTTAGGGAAGCCGAGAGAAGTCATAAATTTATCAAATCTGATGGTTGGGATATATGATGGAGATTAGGGTTTGGATCATGGCGTATTTCATGGGTTGGTAGGGAATCATTTTCAGGTGATCTCAATGGGTGACATAAGTAAGGGAATACTGGCTAGGACACATGATTTAAGGGCCCTCCATGATCCAATGCAAGAACTCTGAGCCTACCAAACGACCAAGTGAGGTGACACTTCATGAATTGTAGAGACATCTATGAGGTACTTTACTCATAATGGATTGTTTTATTATTTGAAGGTTTTTATTTCGGTAAAGTTAAAACAAATTAAAAAAATATTGATATTTTATTTGTGTCTCTAAGACATTTCTCATGCATTTTCAGTTAATGATATTCATTAATTATATACTGAATCTTTCTCATAACAATTAAAAACAAGTAATATATAGGTTAACTATCTTGAATTATTTGTTTGAATAATTCATATGGTTTGAATTTGTTGGTTTCGTTCCTGTTATAGAGTGTATCTTAATGATTTGAAGTTTAATTACATCTTAAAAACCTATAAACTGCCATCCAGTTTTCCAAATGTGTTAAATTGTTAGAGAAATTGGCTTCATGTATTTTGTTGTGATCAACTATTTTATTTTGAAAACACTTATAAAACATGTTAAATCAATATAGATTTCAAACTTTCATGATAAAATAAATTATTTAGAAACAATTAACATATGTATTGTATTTTCTAGGTGTGTTAATATGTCTTTCATTTCATTCCATTTGTAATTTTTCCTGAGAATGTTTAATGAAACTGTGGTAAAACATGGTTTTAACATTTAAATTAAAATATATCCAAAAATAACCATCTTTATTATTCATAATTCCATTGAATTTTGAAATCTTCACAAGAATATAATGCACTATATTTGGGAATTGTTATAGTTTTGATGTATTTACATAACCATATGTTTGAATAATGTGTTTGGATAGAAGTTCTTGTGATATTTCATTCATAAAATTTGGGAAATGAGAATAGTTATTTGTCACAACTTGTTGAAAATTTAAACATTTTAAATTATTAAACCTATTATTTTGTGACACAAAACCATATTTATATACTAAAATAAGCATACCAAACAATATTATTCAAGAGTTGTTTGTTATGGGAAGCATGCATAATTTTGGAAACATTTCTATGGTAACTATAGAAATATTCATTTTTCTGATTTGAGAATTTATCATGTTTAATATGTGGTATTTAAATATTGGAGTAGAATCCTACAATCCTTATTCCATTAAATAAAAAAAATTCCTGAGAAATTAAATGATTAAATAATGTTGTGTTTGAGCATGATAAAGAATGAAATATTGTAATATAACATTTCATGTTTTAATTTATATTATGGGATATTTTTTTTGTAAATATTGAAAGTATGTTTTATATGTGATTTGATATTTGAATTATGTAGAAGAACCTATTATGTTCAAATTTTCATATTATGATGGATTTTTTGAGTGCTTTTTTTGGTTTCATTGTTATCATTTCATTGAAGGGTTATTGTGTCATAATAAAAATAACTATTGTATGAAAAATTTATTATGAAATCTATATCATTTATTATAAGACCCTTGATTTGGATGATTTATTAATATTTCCATGTATTTCAAAGATAATAACATATATATTATTAATAAACTATTTCTCTATTGAAAATTGGATTATTTGTCAATTCCCAAGATAAATAATGAGTTGGAGTAATGTAAGACCTTAAATAATTGTAGAATCCCGAATGTGTTGCCTCTATGCATGGTTGTTCTTGTTGTGTTATCTTGTTCTATATGTGTCTAAAATTTTCATGAATACAAAGAAAGAAAATCCTAATACCCAATTGAGAAGCTTTATACTTTGATGGGATTGAAACCATGTGGGTGAGTTAGTGCCAGGAAAATCAGATAATATCTCAACATGGGAAAAGAAATTCCTTGATTTTTGTACATTGGGATTTTATGATTGGGGATAGTAGTGATATTTTGATGGGGAAATGTGTAGTAGGATATAGAGAAGGTGGTTTTGTAAAAATGGTTGTTTCATGTGGATAGAAAAGTGGTCAGGAGATTTATTTATTTAAAATATCTTGTGAAATTTACATTGGATGGTATTTTTGGATAGTGGTTGTGTTGTGAAGTGGTAGGGGTGTGTGGAGGAATGAATGTGTGGTTGTTGTGGTGGAATGACTTGTGTTGTGTTGTGATTATTCTGATGCATAAAGAGGTTAATCACCAATAGTTTTTAAGGAAATAAAACATACATTTGGAAATATTGAAATAAATATATATGAGCGTGCCTCCCATGCAAAAATATTTTTGTAATAGAAGTGGTGACAATTTTTTACTGCTATCTTGTTTGTTGTTTTTTTATGACTGATCTTTTTTTGATGATGTGAACCATGAACTCGGACATAGTAATAGTGGGAAAATCATTCTTATATCAAGACGCGTTATGTTAGGACATGTTTTAAAACCATGTTGGTGAGTCAATGTATACCAACAGAAAAAATATTGTGTTGTGGTATATGAGTTCACATGATTTTATTGCTTGTGGTAGCTCCGTCTATTTATATTAGTTTTTTATTTGGTTGATATATGTTATGTGATTTTTTGTGTCCGAACCTACTCCTAATAAATTATTATTTTTTATAAAAGATATTAAATAAATGATTTAGAAAAATGGATTTTTCAAATATTATGTTTTGTACCTATTTCAGTTCATATTTCAAATTTGAGTCTCCAAAAATTGAAAAATGGGGATTGGGTTTAAAAAACATTTATTTTCTTTTTAAATAAAAGGCATTGAATTATGAAATATAACATTTTTTCAAAGAAACTTTAGATAATGGGTGGTAAAAAATTTATTTTAAAATAGTGATTTGATTTTTAAATCAATTATGGGGTTTAGAGGCATGTACTTGTTTAAAACTATGAAAGATGAATTATTTTTAAAATAAGTTGTTTTTCATAATTGGTTGATATTTTTTTCATTATGTGTTTGTTATAACCATTTATATGGCTTTATTCTTGTTTTTGAGGTATCTCCCTTGAGAGATTGTTTTTATGTATCGTGTAGAGTGAAATTTATTTTCCCTAATGGTTTTTGTGTTCCAAAATATATCATTAAACATAAGAGGTATCTAATGGGATGGTTGTTGGAACAACCATTCTTTTGTTTCATTTTGGTTTTCTGGATTCTCGGGGTTTAGAATTGTTTGAGAGGTATCTGATGTAAAGTCCCAAAAAATTCTCGGGCATTATATTAGCATTATAGGGAATTTCATTGATATTTCTAGGTTCATATGTATTTTGAAAATTTAAAATTAGTTTAAAATGGGTTTTGATTGTTTATTTATATTATATTTGATGTTTTTACGAAAATTGATTTTTTCAGTTTGATTTATATAATTGTACGTAATTCAATGTTATTGTATTTAAAAACATGTTTCAAAAATTGATCTATGTGTGATATATTAAATAAAATATACATATGTGGAAATACATATATTTACATCCGTCCTGTTGTAGTTAAATTTTTTGAAAATTTATTTGTGTTACAAAATGTGATATATATATATATAATCATATATGTATTTCTATATCTGCATGTATGTATACATACATATCACATTTCCACACATATATATTATGATATTTTATAAATAATATGAATTGTTATATATGTATATAAATGCATATATGTGCTTTGGAAGATATATATATATTTATATTTGAGTTTAAAAAAAGGTGTGTATATTAAATGATTATAATTATAATGAAATGTAAAAAGAGAGAATGGAGAGACATTGAAAAAATGGGATGATATTTTTGGTGTTAAATGATATTGGAGAGATGTGAAGTGGAGTAGTAATTTACGAAACATATAGAATAAAATAAGATAAAAAAATAATAAAATTATAAAAGCCCTGAGTGAATATTGTGTGTAGTGTTGAAAAAAAAATTGAAGCGATGAGAGAGAGTGTGGGCTGAGGCATTAAAAAAGGTTAAATTATCTGGTATAAATTTAAATAATAATAATAATATTATTATTATTATTATTAAATACTTTTAACTAAAATAATAAATCATTAAATAAATAATGAAAAATAATGAGATTTGAAAGTGTCAAAATTTGTAATATTAATCGGTCTTATTAAAGAAAATGAGATCAAAAATTAACTAAAATAATTAAAACAATGAAATGGTGTTAAATAAATGAAATTTCAATATTTAAATGATAATTAAATAATGAAACCTCATATTTAAATATGGGATATATTTATAAAATAGGAACCACATAATTTAATAAAATTATTTGTTGGAATTTTATTAAATGTGTGGTTTAACATATTAATTTAAAATAGGTGAAACTGAAACATAATAATTAAATTGTAAATTGTGTAATATTTTTTTAATTAAATGAACTAATTAAATCAGAAAATTTAATGCAGTCATTAAATGAAAAAATCCTTCTTACAATTAAAAATCGGGTTAATAATTACAATATATATATACCCGATTATTCATGCCATATATCTCTCAATACTAATCAGGTTTACACACAATCAGTTTCGTTGGAATATTCATGAAGAGTAGAAGTTATGTTCATAGTTTTATTTTTTGTACATGATGTCATGATTTCTATAATTAATTAAATCCATATTTCATATATTAAAATTATTAAAGATGTAGAATCAGACGACTATACCTTTGCGATGGACCTTGAGCACATTATTCCTCATCATTATCTGGTATAAAAATCAAGGTAATGGTAATTCCTTAATCTCTATTTACTATGCATCATTCGGGGGGGGGGATTAACAATATTCCATTGAGATGTAGATGAATCCAATTTTAACGATGATAATAAACAAACTTTTAAAAAATGAAGGGAATATGAATGGGGATTATGTTGCTATAATTTTTTCCTTTGTTTATATGTTGTGAATTTCATGGGATTTTATACACTAAAAATTTTGATTGTTGGTGGTCATTCACTGCACACTAATTAACCTATGTTTTTATGGATAATCTAGTGATTTAATGATTGTGACAATGGAAACACAGGCGTGAGTTTGGCCAAGTCATTTTTATTAATGGTGTTTATCTTCTCAGTAGCCAAATTTATGGTTGATAAGGGAAGGGATAAACATGACATGGATGGAAATGGAATCTCTTGTTCATAAGTGGTTGGTGTGGGAATCTGAGGATGTTTTGAGCCATTTTTTGGGGCATGGTTTGTATCGATTACATTGAAGGATCTCACATATAACTTTTGATGTAGTTACATTACAATACAAGAAGCTGGGAATGCTTAAATATCTTCTTGGATGATTTCCTACTATAGTTGTTTTGGCTTGTGTTCATGCATGTTTTCTGTCTAGTAGTTGAAGAATTTTTTAAATTAAATTAATTTAACATGATAATGAGCAATAGTATAGTGGGGGAATATCTTTCCAAAATGGGTTGTTCTCTAGTTATGGCTGTTGTGAATTAGTGCATGTAGGGACTATAGCGAGAGTGGTTGTTTATAGGTTGGTTGTCTGTTTCGGAACCCCTAGGTTGAGATTTGTGTTTTATTACATATATATATATATATATATATAATTATGTTCTTATGTTTATTATACGCACCCCACCCATGTTGATCACATCGTGCCCAACAACCCATCTCATGGGGGATGATGATTTTTCCAACATTCTTATGAGTGGATGGTTATTATCCTTTTTCTACACCCTCATCTAGGTTTCCCAGGATTCTTCGGGAATGCTGTGATTGCCTAGGGTCTATTATAGCCCAAGAATTTATGGGCTGGGTGTGTTGTGGCTGGTGGCCCATGAGTCTATTTGCTATTTTTTCCACATGTGTCTTTCGGATGAGGCCCATGTGTCGTTGGGAGAGGATGTGTGTGTTCTGGACCTGCTGTCTTTAGGCATAATAGTGGTTCTGTGTCCCTAGGGTCTTTGGTCATGGTTGTGTGTGGTTGCGGTGGATAAGGTGTTAGCGAGTAGGATGTATGGTTGTGATGGCCCATAAAGTTGTTTTTTGGGTGGTAGTGGGACTAATGTGGAAATGGTGGGGGAGTTTTGATGCATAGTATGTTCTAATAACCAATGGGAAAGTGGTGTGGTGTACCCAAATATCGATGTGATATTACAATTACATTACCTGACTGCCTTTATTTGGAGAGTGTTCCATTGTGAGGTAGGGTGGGTAGTTTCCATTCTAGGTGTCTTGGTTACCTCTATTTCTCGGATGGAATTATAATGTCTCCACCCATGTGCATGTTAGATTTATGTTTCCCCCACTACGTATACCTATTTACTCACCCTATGTATAAAAAAATACTTTCAAGATTCTAGGAGAACATTGAGGATCTTGCCAAACCTTACTAGATCAAACACTGGGATAATCGTCGTTGTTGTTTTTTATTCTTTTGGTACTTTATTTCAGATTTTTCTTGTACTTTATATCAGTTTATATTAATCATGAATTTGGGAATGGGTTTTTGGATTTAATGTAACTTATATTCATTGAGATGTATGGGTTTACCCTTTTATCTAGTGATCTTGTTCCTTAAAAAGGGTATTTCCTTCCATATTACAATAGATTTTATTCTACTGTTGATAGTCACACTCTAAGGCCTATTGAAGGCGGGACTCTGGGGGGCATTATAACTCCTTCGACTGGAAAAAGGAAGGGACTGTCACATGTCTATCCCTTTCCTAATCTAAGTGAAGTCGAGTTAGGACATAATAGTATCAAATATGATGGTTGAATGATAGGATAGATTTTGGGGTTAGGAACAATGAGGATTGCATGAATTGGTTGGGAAATAGTGGCAGTTGACCTTGGTTTATGACATAGGTCAGAGAAGATTGGTTTGGATATTAGATTTTAGGTCCCCCCCATGACCCAATGCAATGAATCTGAGCCTAACGAATGACCATGTGAGGTGACACTTCTTAAAGTGTAGTGACATAGGTAAGGTACATGCATCATAATGAATTGGGTTCTTATCTTAAGTGGTTGGTTTGGGATTAATTAAAACAAAATAATTGAATCATGAAATTTTATGCTTGTTTCAATGACTTTTTCTATGCTTTTATTTCCAATAAAATTCATTAATTTTTTACTAAATCATTCATATAACCAATAGAAAAGAGTAATATGATGGTTAACTTGCATGAATTGTTTGTTTAAAACAATATTAAGGCATTAATTTTATTTTCCTTTCTTGTTATAGAATGTGTCATAATAGTTTTAATTTCAATTATAGCCTTAAACAAATTACATGCCATCAAGTTTTCCTAAATTTTGAAATTGTTAGTGAAACATTCATCATGTATTTTGTTTTGATCAACAATATAGTTTTAAAAACCATTATGAATAAATTTATCTCAAAGTAGATTTTACACATGAATGATAAAATAAATTATTTTGAAAACATGTATATAAGTATTATATTTTCCAAGTGAGTTAATTTTTTTTCATTGATTTCTATTTTTAATTAGTCATGAGCATGTGTTATGAATCTTTTTTAAAACCAGGTTTTAACATTTAAACTCTATAATATATAAAAATAACTATCTTGATTATTGATAATTCCTATGGATTTGGAAATCTTGGCAAGAATAACATGGTCCCTATTGTGAATTTATTACAGTTTAGAAGTATTGATTTTACCACTTGTTATAAGAATGTTTTTGGGTAGAAGTTGTTGTGACATTTAATACCAAAATTTTGGGACATCAGAAGAAATATTCGTATTAATTGGTTGATACATAAAATGTTTTAAATGATTAAACATATTATTTTTTGATAGGAAATAATTTTTATATATTAAAGTAACCTTACCTCACAAGTTAATTCATGATTACTTTGTTACGGGAAGCATACCTAATGTTGCAAACAATTTTGTGGTAACTATGGAAAGATACTTTTTCAATATTTGAGAATTTATAATGATTAACATGTGGTATTTAAATATGAAAGTATAATCATGACATCCATATTTCATTATATAAGGTTGTTTTCTTGAGTAATTAAATGATTTACAAATGTTCATTTTGATTACGATGAATCATGAAATATAGTAATATAACATGGTATATTTTTATTTTATGATATGCGATAGTTTTTTAATTTTGAAAATTTTGAAAGAATGTTTTATATGGGATCTAATATTTGAATTATGCCCAAGAAACTAGTTTTAAAAAAAAATAATTAAGATTAAAATTTTGAGTGTTTTTATGGTTTCATTGATATCATTTCATTGATGTTTTGATGCGCCAGGATAAAAAAATGATTATTGTAAACCATGATTTTGTTATCAATATAATAGATTATGAGACCCTTTATGTGGTTAATTTATTAATATCACCATGTTTTACATGGATAATCACTTACATGTTGTAAATGAAATATATTTCCATTGAAAATTTGAAATATGATTGACAATGAAATGATAGATAATGAGGCAGAGTAATGTAAGCCCCTAAAAATTGAAGATGTCAGAATGTTTTTCCTATAGGTTTGGTTGTTATTGTTGTGTTTTGTTGTGATATGTGTGATTAAAAACATAAAAAATAAAAAATCATGGAAATCCTAATCCCTAATTAAGATGCGTTGTGCATTTCCGCGATTGAAACTGTGTTGGCGAGTCAGTGCCTCCCAAAGCGGATAAAATGTCAACATGGGAAAAAGAATTCATTGATTTTATTTCTTGGGAATTTGATGGGTGATGGTAGTAGGGATCATTGTTTGTGGAAATATGGGGGATGATTTCATGAATGTGGTTTTCTAAAAATGGAAGTTTCATGTAGATGGTAAAGTGGTGAGGGGATGTGGTTGGCTGAAATGTCTGGTGAACCTTTTTTGGGTGTTAAGATTGGCCAGTGGTTGTGTTGTGTATTGGTGTTGATGTGCGGATGAAAATCCATGTGGTTGCTGTGGTGGGATTAATTGTGTTGTTTTGTGATTATACTAAATCATAAAGAGGTTAATAACATATATTCAGTAAGAAAATAAAAAAAGGACATTTTGAAATCATGAAATTAATAAAGATTAGCTTCCTCACATTCACAAATTTTTTATAAAGGAAGTGAAGAGATTTGTTTACTGGTATCTTTTTTGTTGTTTTTTGGTGACTGATCTTTTGTTAATGATTTGAGTGATGACTTAAAATATATGGAGAGAGGGAATCTATATCCATCATCATGACACACTATATTATGATAAATTTTAAAACAATTTGATCATGTCAGTATCACCCAAAGAAACAATATCATGTTGTAGTGGAACAGATCTCTTGATTTTTTTCATAAAATTTCTCTGTATTTTTATAATATTTTTATTTTTGTTTTTGAAATGTTTTTTTAGACTTTTTTAAATGGATGTTCTCCTGATAAGTATTTCTTTGTTAGAAAAGATAAAAAATAAATGTTTTAGAAAAATATATTTTTCAAAACATATGTTTTGTTTACAACTCATTAGATATTTCAAATTTAAGAGTCCAAAAAAATTAAATAAGTTTAATGGGTTAGAAAACATTTAATGATATTTATTTAAATAAATTTCATTGAATTATTAAATAAAACCAGTTTTTTCAATGAATTTGAAAATACTGGGTGGGAAAATAATTCATTACAAAAAAATGAATTGATTATTAAATGAAGGGTGGTTTTAAAATATATGAACTTGTTTTTTTACTTTAAAAGATGAATTGAGTTTAAAATAATATTTTATTCATAATTGGTTGATATTTGTTGCTTGCTGTGTTTTTTATAACTATTAATGTGGTTCTATTCTTGTTTGATATGTATATGTCCTAAGAGAATGTTTTTATGTATTGTGAGGTTTGAATCTTCTTTTCCCTAACGGTTGGTTTGTTTCTAATATATCAATAAACATGAGTGGTATTTAAGGGGTTGGTTATTGGGACCACCATTCTTTTGTTTCATTTTGGTTTATTTGGATTCTTGAGGTTGAAAATTATTTGAGAGGTATCTAATGTAAAGGCCAAGAAAATTGTTGAGCCTTAATTTTTCATTCTAGGGAGTTTCGTAGTAACTCCTTTTTTTAGATATCTTTTAAAAATTATAAAAGAATTTTAAAATGAATTAGATAATTTATTAATATTATTTTTGAAGTTTTGAAATGTATTTATTTTAGTGGGATTTATTTAATTGTATGTAATAAATATTATTTAATTTAAATAAGTGTTTCAAAATTCTAATAATCCGTGATATAGTAAATAAATTATACATATGTGTAAATATGTACATTTACATGCGTTATGTTATAGTTAAACATTTCAAAAAATTATTTCTGTTAGGAAATGTGTTATAGACACACACACACACATATGTATATCGATATCTTCATGTATGTATAAATAAATATTACATTTATAAATATAAATATATATATATATATATATTGATATTATATTAAATGTAAGAATTGTTATATTTTTATATAAATTCATATACATGCATTGGAATATATATATATATATATATGAGGATAAAAAAACTGATGTATATTAAATGATTATAATAATCAAAAAATGATAAAAAGAGATATTGGTGAGATATTGAAAAAAACAGGGGGATGTTTGTGGTGTTAAATGAGACTGGAGAAAGATGAAGTGGAATAATAATTTAAGAGAGAGAGATAATGAAATAAGATAAAAAATAATAACAATTGATGAAGGATTGATGAGAGTCATTTGTGTGGCAATGGACAAATGATGCAAGGAGAGAGAGTGTGTATTTAGACATTAAAAGAGGGAAAATTGTTTGGGATAAATTGAAATAATAATAATAATAATAAATATGAGTAATTAAAATAATAAATATTGTATTAAATTAGGATAATTAATGTGATTTTAATGTGTCAAAATGTGTAACATTAATTTGACTTATTAAATTAAATTATATTAATAATTAATTGAAATAATAACAATAAAAAATAGGAAATTTGTTTTTTTAATTATTTAAATGAGAATTAAATATTGTATCCTCAAATTTAAATATTGGTTATATTTATAAAATTAGAACCATGTAATTTAATAAAATTGTGAGTTGGAAATTTAATAAATGTGCTATTTAAATAATTAATTTAAAATTTGTGAAACTTAAAAATAAAAATTAAATGATATAATTTTTAATACGATTTGAATTAAATTAGCTAATTAAATGAGAGAATATGTTTCAGGGATTAAATAAAAAATTCCTTCAGTGAATTAATAATCTGGTAAATAATTTCCCTTTATATATACCTGATTCTTTATGTCATATCTCTGTCAATAATAATCGGATATATATACTACAATTATCATTGGATTCTTCATGACGAGTAGAATGAATGTGAATAGTTATTTTTATTTACATGAGGTGATGAGTTATAGCTTTAATTAAATCTGTATTTCATATAAATAAATTATCTAATATGGGGAATCAGACGATTATAAAATTACGTCGGACCTTGAGAACATTATTCCTCATCTTTATCAGGTATACAATGTGAGGTGGGGGTTATTCCTTCATCTCTCTTTATTTTCATCGTGTGGGGTGGGTATGATGATGTTCCCTTGGGATGTAAATGAAACAAATGTTAACGATGATAATAAACTGAATTTTAAGGAATGAAGGGTATATGAATAGTGATGATGTGGCTATATTCTTGTTGCATTTGTTTTTGTGTTGTGAATTGTATGGTATTATATCCACAGAAATTTTTTTCCATGGGTGGTCATTCCATGTATACAATTGAACCTCAGTTTTTCTAGATAATCTTGTTATTTAATGAATGTGATGTGGGAAACACGGCTGTGAGTTCAGCCCATCCATTTGCATTAATGGGGTTGATCCTCTTAGCAGTCGAATGTCGGGTGGAGAAGGGAAAGATCAAAAATGATGTGGATGTCAATGGAATATCTAGTTTTGAATTGTTTTTTTAATCTGAGGCCATTTGGATCCTAAATTATCGGGTTTGTTTGGGTTCTAATACATCGAGAGATATCTTAGATCCCTTTTGATGTTGTTAATTTACAAGAGAACATGGTTTGAATGATTAAATATATGATTGGATAATTTCCTACTATTGTTTCTTTGGCTTGTGGTTATGCATGTAATTTTGATGTTAGTGGAGGAATTTTTTAAATAGAATCTCTTGAACGTGATTATGAGAACTGCTGTAATGGTGGAATTTCTTTCTAGAATTGGGTGGTGCTCTTGTTATAGTTGTTGTGAAGTTGTGTATGTAGGGAACATATTGAGAGTAGTGGTTTGTGGGATGGTTAACTATTTTAAAACCATTAGGTTGGGATGAGTGTTTAATTACATATATATATATATATAATATTTTTTCCTTATGTTTCTTATAAGCACCCATCCCATGTTGAGAACTTCATCCCAAACGCCCTCATATCACGGGGGAGGGTGTTTTTCCCAACATTCTTATGAATGTATTGTTATTTTCCCCATTATAATCCCTTTCATAGGTATCCAAAGATTCTTCTGGTAGGATGTGACAACTACAGGTCCATTATAGCCCAAGACTCAACGGGTCAGCTGTGTTGTGGCGGGTGGACCTGGTGTGTGCGGGCAGTTTTCTTTCACATGTGTCTTTGGGAAAAGGCATAGGTGTCTTCGAGCGTGTTAGTGGTTCTTCTGAACCTAGTTTCATCGAATGTGTTAGTGGTTATTATGGCCTAGGTGTTTTCAAGTGAGGTAGCCTGTGGTTGTGGTGTCCCTAGTGATTGCAGGCAGGATGCGTGTTTGTGATGGCTTATAAGGTTGTTGTTGGGGAGGTAGTGGGAATGCAGTGGAAATGGTGGGTGAGGTCTAATGTATAGGATGTTCTAATAACAAGTGAGAAAGAAGGGTTGTGTACCCAAATATCTATGTTCTATTACTATAAATTTACCCAGCATGCATTATTTGAGGAGTGTGACATGGTGAGGCTGGGTGGATAGTTTCCATGCAATGTGTCTTGGTTGTCTCTATTCCTAAGGGGCATTAGAATGTATCCCCATTTGTGCACAAGTGATTTTGGTTTTCCTAACTGGGTATTACTATATATACTCATCATATTTATGTAACATTTCTTACAGGATTCCAATAGGACTTTGAAAATAATGTCAAACCATTGTTGCTTTGACTTTGGTATAGCCTTCGTTGCTATTTTCCTTTTATTTAGGTACATATTTTCAGTGTTTTCTTTTATTTTTAATCATTTTATGTTGAAAATGCATACGTGAATTCATTTTGGTATTTAATTTTACTTTTATTCTTTGATTAGTTTGGGTTTAACATCGTACCTCTCGATATTGTTCTATAAAAATGGTAATTCCTTCCATATTAAGTGATATTTTATACCCTTGGTGTGAGTCAACACTCTGGTGCCTATTGATGGCGGGACTCGGGGGTCATTTTCTCCCCTTCAACATGAAGAAGGAAGGGGCTGGAAAATTGTTCTCCCTTTCCTTGTCTTAGTTAAGGTGGGATGTGACATGGTGTATAATCATCTATACTATCTCAGCCATGTATTCTACTATTACTCATCCTCGAAAATTCACTTCACTCATTTCACCCTCATTTGTTTTGGTTTGACACTTCTTCTATATAATGCCTCAATAGGCTTCTACATTATATAAGAATTAAAATTATTAATATAATAAAATTAAATAATAGAAATATATTGATCACATATTCCTCGATAATCCAAGGATTTATCATTAATCATATCTTAAAATGTATAAATTTTTCACTTGGGAAATAAATTAGATTGAGGATGAAATGGGGTGGGGAAATACAGTTTATTACCAATTGAATATTGAAATCCTTTTCAAAAAAATAGTTCAATATCATGTTGTCTTATGTAATCGAATTCCAAAATTAGTGGATATATTCTACTGATTCTATAAAAGAAATTGAATACGATAACTGATCTCTTTTGGTGTGTTTCACTCAACATTATCATTTTGAAATTTAAAATATTTCAATGTAAAATATTGGATATATTTCTCCATACCATCACATAAATAATATTCATGATTATCTATGTACATCATAACACTACCATCATAACCATAAATTGAAATTTGAGGGCTTCACTTAATAATTCCTTCTTCCAAATAGAATCACTAAAAAACATAACCTCTATATAATTATTATAACACCTTCTTTATCCACCTTAATATCAAGAAACATAATCCTCTTAAAAGACACTAGAATTTAAAGAAAACCATGAAAATCCTTATAAAACACCTTATTTTTTTTGGAAAGATAACTGCACTGATACAAGATCCAGAAAAGAATAATTTTCTATACCCACTATTTGTAGGGTACCATTAAATAAATCATTAGCAAATAGATCATGTTATATATTTAATATTTATAATTATTTTATTTTCTTTTGAAATAATTAATCTACTATCTTGTCTTCTTTTATGGATGAAAATAAATTGTTCCATAGTAATCCTTTATCATTTCTATACACCTACTTTTCCTCATGTTAACCAATTTTTGAGGAAGTATATGATATGAACATTAATGATCGGAATATATTTCACATTACTCATCAATATAGATTATTACTATTGATATTTGAAGAAAAATACTTCTACATCAATATCAAGGTCATGTGTATGACAATTATGAACCTGGGGTTCTAAATAAAAAAAGGAACATATGATAATACATCATTTTGCATTAAGACACAACCAAGTCCCTTCAAAAAAGAATAATTTTAATACCAAATTTACCATTTCATTTATGAAATGATATTAATAGATAATTTTCCAAAATTCATTTCAATTCATGTGAACACTCATTACATTCTGATCTCCAATTGAAATTTCCTTATTTTTGAGTAAAATTTTTTAGAAGACTAGATAACCGACCAATTTATTCAAAATATCAGTAGTAATAATCCACTAATCCAATAATAAGTTATATATCCATGATATTTATAATCATTTTTAAATATAACAATATTTTATTTTTAATAGGATCAATTATTATCCCATATTTAGAAACAAAATTATCAATGATTGAAATATGTTGATAAAAATCATGTTAAATATAATTTACATACAATTTTTTAAAAGAATAAAATAAAATATTCACATGTTTTTAATGCTCATCATAAATTTCATAAAAATATAGAATATCATCTATAAACATAGCCTCAAATTCTCTGAGATTTTAATTGAATACATTATTTATTAGATTCAGAAATATTAAAAGTTTAAACATGAATGTAATAACTAAAACAACATTACGGATATATATAGTAAAAACTTCATTCCTTATAATTTAGTTAAACATAAAAATCATTTGATGAAATATATATATATTTAACCATATTAAAATTCTGAGATCGAATAAGATGTTAACAAATTAATCAATAGGAGGAAATACATAATTCTTTTTAATAGTGATTTTATTGAGTTACTTATAATCAATAAATGTTAACATCATCCCATCATTCTTAAAAAAATTAGGATCAAACACAGGTGAAGTGATATGAAAGATGAAATGCTTATTAAAAATCTCATGTGACTAATTTTTTAATTCCAACAACTTAAATGAATCCATTCTATATTGGTTTTTGAAACTGTATTAGAATTATGCAATAATTAAATAATTGATTCAGCCTCATGATGATAAATCATTATCATCAAATCATTTTTAAATTCATCCACATATTTATTTACCATTGAAATATCAATAATATAAATTTCCCCTTTAATTTTTAAATATATGTGCATGATAGCCCTCTCATCAATATTTTATCATTTTCAGCATATTAGTATGTTATTAGAGGAATTAATTCCTTCCTATATATGATATTAAACAAACATTAAAATTTTAATATACCACTTTAACTATATAATCTATCATATCATGATTTATTAATTTCCAATCCAAATGAAAAATAATATTATTATATATTATTTCAAGGAAAACATGATTTCAAGAAAAATTGTTTAATGGATGATAAAAAAATATTTTTATTAATTCCTACATCTTTTATACTATCGCATTATTTTTTAACCAATTTTCAAAGCATCATATATATATATATGGTATATTCATTTTTGTGGAAATTTATTGATAATAAAATAATTCATATATCCCAAATAAAAATTTATATTATAATATTCTATATAAACAAGTAATGTACCTAAAACCATTTTACTTGATCTCCCAATACTTTCCATTGTAGTAGAAAAATACTTTTACACAACCATCTTCATTTGGTATTTGTGATTCCCACCTTGGGTAACTGACTCTGAAAATACATTAGAATAATTACCAAACTCATTTCACATAAAACATTTCAATTATTTTTAACTAGCATATTATCCATTATTAATATGATTAAAATCCTTTTACTTGTGGTCATGACAAACAATTATAGTTTTTTGACAACTGTATTACTTCCCTAATCCTACCAAACATTCTTTAAGATGTCAGTTACAACATTTAGATTTTCTTGGGAGGTTATTTATATATTTATTGGTTTCATTCATCTATATTTCATTTCACCTGGACTATTTCTTACATTTATTTTAATGAAGGACATAATTGTTAGAAAAATATATATAAACTATCTCAACATAAGGGAAAAATTCCCCATATCTTTTATATTCACGAGGTCAATGCAATTTAGAATGATGGTTCTAGACCTGTGTAAAAACAATCATTATTGTTTTGTCATCCAAAATTAAATTCAGTGTATTCTTGGCTTGTATAGTAATTTCCATCATAAGAAGTCACAAAATCATTATCCTTTTTCATAAACTAAATTAATTTTTGTTTTATTCTTGGATAAAGAACATTATGAAAGTAATTCTTATAAAAAAAGAACTATATTGTATATACTCTCAAACGAATAAATATTATAATTTTCCGTAGTATTCATAATCAAATAACACTATAAATTGGAATTACCATCATAATTATAGACATAAACATTAAAATATTTATTTATGATACTTACTAAATTGTTAAAAATATTGTCAAGATCATGAATCTATCCCTCAACAATCAATTTTTATCCCAATTTATAGAATAGAAGATGGTGTTTCTAATTAAATTTTCCACTATAGGAATGTTACTATATGGATAATGTGTTCTCTCTCTCTCATGGGTTCCACCATTAATTTAATGTATTATCTATGTTTACATTTCCACAAAAAACTCTTTTATAACCATTCTACTTTTTTGATTCATATGGTTATTATCCTATTGATTACATTATAGTTTAGCTGCCATATTTTATCTCCATAAATATATTTTGAATTTATATGGATTAATGAATAAAAATCTAAAAACATAAAATATTTCTCATGATAATATAATAAAAAATGAAAGTCTCTTAAATGTTTCTTCTAAAATTCTCCCAACATCTAAATCTTTTTAAATATAAATCTGATACCAACTATAATAACATGTGATGTAAGTGAAAAAAAACATTGTTTTAAATAATGGATTACACATTTTTTAAATTAAAATGAAATTTTAGGTTTAGATATTTAGATAATTACGATAAAAATTATATAAAAATCTGCAAACTTCTACACACTGTATATTTTATTTCAAAAAAACATGACTTTTTGATTACTCCAATATTTCATTCAAGACAAATTTCCATTGTTTAAGATGAGTTTACATACCATAAATATTATCCTGGATAAAAAAATTTAATCCACCATATAGTATATAAAAATCATTAAAAATTTTGGGATAATAAAAAAATCATATAAGGGGATATAATCTTAAAGTGGTCATCTAATTCTAGTTAAAAAATTAAAACCCATGATGACATTTAAATTTTCCATAATAATCATTTGATCACATGAATAAAAACCATGAAAATGTTAAGATCAATATTTTTTAAAATAAAACATTAATAATCCCTTAGTAAGAATATTAATTAAAATAAAGGTACCTTATGGAATGTGGGAAGTCACGATGAAATCCCATTTAAAAATACCCTTTAACCATTAATCATTTATTTCCTCATGATATCAATATAATTCCATAAAAAACTCTTTCCTTGTATGAATTATATTAGTATCTTATAGGATCAAATTCCTAAATAGTGTGAAATCCTATTTAACCCATGATAGAATAAATTAATCCCAAAAAATTATATATTATTATCTTATTCATTTATCTCCTTTATTTTTTATATTTGATGACAAAATCATTATCGAGTTCAATGGAGATCTATATAAAAATCACCCATCATAATAAGTTTTATTAGGCTAACCATTTATCATTAATAAGCTCAAATACCTTGTAATGAACTAAAACTAAGAATTTTTTATCCTTTTCAACAAAAATCTAAAGAAAAAATCCTTTGAATTCATAAAAAAACACTTTAAGTATTCACATAATGATGAAAAAAGATTAAGTATCTTATAAAAAACATTTCAAAAGTATAAATTTTGAGAATAATGGTATAAAATATTGTCTTTAAAATAAACATATAATTTTTAAAAAAAAAATCATGACAATGTATAATGGATAAGACATTATGAAAAAAAATTTAGAAAAAATATGTTAAAAAATATTATTTTTGAACTTTTTAAAAAATAAAAAAATGATCCATACAATAGTGGATTAAAAGATTCATTTTAAATATCATAAAAATAATGTAAATAGGGACTTAAAATTAATTTTAACAATATTTCATTTATAAATAAAAATATTAAAGAGATATTTTAAAAACATGGATATAATGGATTAATATTATAAATGAATAATATAATGTTATGAATTAATGAAAAATCACTTACCTTAAGTAATGAAAAGCATGGTACATTCTTGAGCTCCACAATAATATAATTATATTAGCTTTATTATATTTTAAGAAACTTTTTCTATATTTCTATAATTATTATCATCTTTAATTTATTTATAAACATGATTTATTTAGTAACTATAAATGTTAACTTCCCATTTTTCGTATTTGGTACATTCGGTTTATAACATCAAAAGAAATTTTTTTTATATTAAACATGGTCAATGGCCTTATAGTTCAAACGTTTTCATAATCATAAATTTTTTATAACTTTAATATTTTTACATTACATAAATTTATAAAATTAATCATGTAATATGTTAATTAGAAAGGAACCACATGGGTCTATATAGATTGTTGTCTGTATACGCACTTGAATGACATTTCTATTTTACAAAAAGGAGAAAAATTTAAAAATTACTTATTATTATTATTTTATATAATAATATTTATATTATTAATTTCATATTTATTAATTATTTCTACCCTTATATCCATCTATGTGAGTTAGTAATTAATAATGAATAACACCCCATTGTTGAGGTGTTATTTCAAATATACACATGAGAGACATTTTCATTTTCTATCACATGGAAAGGGTAAGAAGGTATGTAATATGATATCATTAGTAAATAATAATTATCTAATTAATATAATAATTATATTTAGTAAATCACATTAAAAAAACATATGATTATGTGATTAAAAAAACACATCTTTTTTACAGATTGTAGTCCACATGTATACTCTAATGGTGTTTTAATCCACCATATGATGGAAAAGGATATGAATAAGGTTTTCCTTATATAATATTAGAATTTTATAAAATTTAATATAATTATTTTATTACATGATAATAGTTTTATAATAATTTAAGGAGGATGATTAAAAATAAAATCAAGACACTCATTTAAGACATATACTTCTTCTTCTGAAAACATCATTAGGATTTCACCATAAGCCTTATATTATTTTATTTTTATGTTTAAATAGGATATATGTTAGATATAGTATGCTTATGAGTGTATTTAGTTTGGTATTATTTAATATTTTTGGATGAAGATGTGTGAAAAATAGAGGAGAAGTGGTTTCATTTTATAATTGAGGGGAGTGACATTCTTAAAAAAATACAATGCATTAAAATATTGAAATATCATATTCTTGATAATATAGAATCGAGGCATAGAAAATTTATACCTATGATATTATAGGGTCCAAAAAATTTAACCAGTCTATATAGACATGTTTTGTAGTAATTTTATTCCTTATATTATATTTAAACACCTTTAATCCCAATTAACCATAAACCATGATAAATTATTTTTTTAGCATGATTTATTATTTATATAACAAATATGGGGAATCATAAAATATATATAAATTTATATCCAAAAAGTTTTTCCTTTTTATAATATAATGGCTCAATAGGTATTATAAATTAAATTTAATATAATAACATAAAATACATGGACGAAATATTTAAAATAAAATCACTCATTTATTTGTAAATTTCCATCTAATGTGAAATAATGTATAAAAGTATATTTATAATAATTTTTTTATATTTAATAAAAACAAAATGTTTTTGTAAACATAATAATCCAAAAACCAATTGAACTTTCCAATCAAACTATTAAATGAAATGAACCAAAATTTGTTTTTAAATTGAATATAATTTATCTTATGTTCAAAAAATTATATATTGTGTTCCTATCTTATAAATAATGTTTTAGAAAACATTATTTAAATCTTAAACATATATTATGTCGATATGATGGTTTTAAAATTTATTAGGGAATTTTTATGTCATAATAATTTAAAAATAGTTACAATGTTGTGAAAAAATCTGTATTTTCAATATTTATCAAAACATTAACTATTTAAGACAAATTTCAAAAAACGTCTTTAAGAAAAATTATATATATATATATATAATTATTTATGTTTTATTATATTATATTTATAAAATATTGAAATTTATATTCTAAATAAAATCATGTAGTTAATGGGTAAAAAATTAAGGTAAATAAAACTACTTCTATTTGGATAGAAATAATTTGTAAAATTAGTTATAAAAATATGATTATTATGAAAAAATAAAATGAATACATATAAATCATAATATATATTTATTTTTTAAAGTTTCTAGTATTTCAAATTTAATCATTAAAAATGGACAAAAATGTATCATTTTTTATTATTTTAAACATACAAATCATCAATTATTTTAGACAAACCCTAGTTTGAAACACCTCAGGATATCAACTCCTCTGCCTCAAAATATCATCTTCTATACCAATTTATGATAACCATAAAAATGAAAAAAATAATCCCCCTCATATTTAGAAGAACTCCTATGGTATTGTCCAATAAATTTTTCTAATGAAAATGAATAAACATGAAAATGTATACATGAAAGGATTACTGGTATTTTTAGGAACAATGAACTCCAAAGAACCACTCTAAAGTACTACACAACATCCAAGATCAAGGATTTAATAAATAAATAAATTACATTATCCTTGGATTAAATATAATTAAATTAAGGCTAAATACACTCCACAATCTCCTTTCTTTAGTGTAATATTATATCAACATGGTGGAACCTCGAATGATGCACATGATTCTCTAACATGTTAACCACATTGATAGTAACACCCAATAAAAAATGGGAGTGTGAAATAAATACTAATGTATTATATATCAAAACTGCTCCATATTAGTTTATTTTTTTTCTTTTGACATTGTAATATACACATTTTCCATCGATTTGAGAATTTAAAAATTTTTCTTCTTATATTTCTATACAACACATCATAAACTGAGAAAAAATGAACATATGAAAGATGAATTTGTATCCATGAAAATATTTGATAAATATCCCTTAGTATAAACATATGAATATTATGATTTATTTTTTACCATAAATCATACCAATGTAAAGTCTTATTTTTATGTAGTGTATGATCAATGATTTTCCATTATTTGAGAGTCCATTTATTTAAATTTGAATCTTGAACATTGTATAATTAATGTCAAAATGTCATGTCTTGATTTCATAATATATATTAGGTTATCAATGATACTTCAGAACTATCTTTGATTCACACACCATCTATTTTAACTTGCGGAAAAAATTTCAAATGTTCCATATGATTGGAATCCCCACTTAATTATTTTATTCCAAACGTGTTTGGTATATCTTGATATTTTATTATAGATAGTAAAAATATTTTACATTCTAATCTTATAAGCCCAAATGACTGTTATTTCAAAAATAAATTTCATTTCTATGATATTTCTCATTTAGAGACAAAACATCACATAAGATTAATCATTATTTAGTATAAAATTAATGTTCAAGAAATATATTATCACATTATGCAATATTATAGTTTCTCAATTGACAAAGATATTTGAACCATTCATTGCGATATTTAATTTTACAATCTTTATTCTATCATCTATCTTTGAATACTCTGTTGAGAGAACTTATTCAAGACTATATACTTTGTTTACCGACTATCAAACATGAGAACCATCACTTTAAATTATTAATTCGTTAGGTTGTTTTATGTTTTACTCTTCCAAAAGATCATCAATATGAAAAAAATAATAAAATATATTTTGAAAACATTACCTATCTATTGAACATAAAACCCATGAAATATTTAAATCGTCTTATTCCATAAATCATGAGATAATGACAATCAATTTGACTACCCTCAACCTAATAATATCCTTTTGTAAATATAACAATAAATTTTGAGTGATATATTACCAATATCATTGAGATTGTTCCATAATTCCCACTTTTCCCCTATATCATTATTGAATTTTGGAGATTATACAAATTAGGAATTTTCATTCTTCAATTTCTGAAAAATATATTCATCCATTTATAAATTATGATTCATATAATGTAGGTCATCAAAAAAAATTGTTCAAAATATTAAAGAATAATTGTATGATTTGAATATCTTAGTATTCTTATTATTTTTACCACATTATTTATTAAAATGAATAGTTTTAGGGTCAATATATGTTCATGTTAATTGAAAATTTGAACTTCATTTATTCAATATTTCATCAGTGCTATAATTTTTAGAAACTACTAGTGTATAATCAAAATATACACATTAATATGGAATAGAAATAAATTTTTTTTCACTTTATAAAAATTATTCTTCAATGAAATAATCATATAGAAATTGCTTTTTTGAAAATATTCAATTTTCTAAAACAATCTCATTATAATTTTAGAAATATTTATCAAAAAAACACCACAAACATACTCAAATGAGTCTATATGAAGGAAATATTTCTTTTATCTACCTAAAATAAAACATTCCAAAATTTATTCCATAAATACATATAAATATTTAGATATTTAGAGTCTATATACTCTTAAATCATGGTTTCATTTAAAATAAAAACAAATTGGTATATTGATCATATAGTGTTGGAAAAGTAAAAAATTGAAAAATATATACTATTGTGGTTGTGGATAGACTCTAAAATAATTTCTGTATTATATACTCTAAATGTGTTTAAATTTTTAAAGATATTGATATTAACATGAAATAATATATTTAGATTACCTACTAGTAAAAGAATTAAAATACCAAATAATTTTATCCAGTCATTAACATAAATATCATCGTTTCACAAAAAATTGAGTGTAATTGTAATAGGTTAATCTGAGGAAACTAATAATGTCCCAAAAATTGAACATCCAAAATACCCAATGTATGCTCTTAATTACAATGGGATGGAAACAAGCACTATGGTATCATACAAAGAATCATCCGAACAATTTCAATTCAATAGAAACATGTTATGTTGTAATGAAATAGAGTATCACATAAGATATATAAAATAATTCATATGTAAAAACAACCAACCCATATGATAAATTTTTACAATGGTACAACAATGTATATATATATAAAAATAAAGGATTATAATCATGGATGCCAAATAAACAAGTGGTTATATATCCTAATGACCATAATTCACCCCCATCCTAGAAAACTATAATGAAAACATGATATATGAGAGTCATCATATACCAAATTCTATTCCCAATAACAATATCCTTCAAAACCAAGGCTACAGACTCTAATATTTAAAAATTATGTTGTGAGTTATAAATCCTAAAATGATACCACCATGAAAATATAAAATTGTATACCATAGAGATATATTGGGTCATACTTAAAATGGATTTTGAAAAAATTTCCATAAGAAATTATTTTCTATATAAAATCCACCATCGTTATTCTATTAAAACAGTTTCCATATTCAGTAAAGAAGTATGGCCTATAATTTATCCACAGAAAATGACCAAAACAATAATATAGGTTTCAATAATATACATCCCTAACAAGTGGAAAAATATTAATACCAATATATATATATATACATCCATGTAATGAATCTTTAATGAACCAAGGGAACTCTAACTCCATGAACCATGTTCCCTCAAAATATCTAAGCTTTTTAGCCATGGTATTAGGATAAACTCGTGTATTTATAAAAAACACCACTATGGATCACATATTTCAAGTTTTCATTCTATAAACCAAGATATTTTAGACGTTCTATTATTATAAAACCAAATTTTAAAAATAATTCATGCTTATTAAAATATTTTATAGGGAAAACCCCTTTCCTTTAAATGCCCAATTTCTTAAAAAAATTATCTACTAATTAAAAATTATACCCATTATTGAAAATAAATTTCTAATATAAAATAATATTTTAAGTAATTATCCAAACACATCATGAGAATAAAAACAAATTTTCCTTGAAAATACTATTTTTTAACATATTCTATTACCCAAAATATTGAATCTAATATTAATATTAAATTTATTCAACTGAAACCATATGGTATTCAATGAAAATAATGAATGAAAAATGATTGACTATGGGATAGAGACACCTCATTAAAGAATTAAAAAAACTTAATTACCATTATCATAGTGATAGGAAACAAATAGATATAGTACTCATGATCCTAATTCTACTCATAAAATAAAAATTTTCAAATTTTCAAAAATAGATATAAAAAACATAATAGTTGGGTTCCAATAAGTAAATGGAAAGACAAGTAAATAATAGATCTAGAATTCTGAGGGGTAAAAAGATATAATCCAGACATAATGTGATGATGTCCTCACTAAATGATAAACTTTCACCATGTAAATGGAAGAAGAGTCCTATATAGTGTTAATAAAAGTACGATATGATCTAAACGTGAGATAAAATGATATTAGAGGTTAAAAAGTGTTTGAAAAAAGGAAATTATCCTACATAATAAGTTCATAACTTGCCAAATAGTTACTCTTCATAATTAAACATAAAATTCTATATCACTATTATATCCATTTTCCCATAGTAATAAAAATCAATATTATTCTTTAGAATAGTTTAATTATTAGGAAAACATTTATCATGTCATGTGATAGGGTCTAGAATAAATCACATCATCTCACATGATTTTCATGCACATTCAGATTGTTGGAAAACCTGTGTTCAAACTATTAAAATCCCCACTAGATCAAACTGTTCTGTATCAATTGGTTATCGTATGGTTATTACTAACATTGATTCTATAATTTCAATCCTAAAACAAAAAATTTTCGAAATCTATCTCTTATAAGAAATCAAAAAATCAAAAAAATATAATACAATATTGAAATTAAGTATACCTATGACTTAGAGGGTATCAAAATTATATCCACTATAAGATATTAATGTACCTATAAAGTATCAGGATCATGAACTCAAAATGATATATTATCATTATTATACAGATCAAATCCACTAGGGTCCAACCTAGGTCAGTAATAAGCTAAGTGTGACACACCAATCCCACCTTCTATAAGCTAGGTGTCAGAGACATGCCCTTAGAAAACTTATCACTAAAATGGGAGGCCTTATACTAAATAAATTATGTAAACATACATATCCAAATCCAAGAAAAATTATAGATATATAATAGAAATGAAACCAATCGAGAGAGAGAGAAAAAGAACCAGCCTCTCGGAAAGACATCAAAGTAAAATAGGGTTATAAACATGTGTAATGAGAAATATACAATCCAATCTATATATAAAGGTATAACAGACCAAAAAAACTAAATTATAGAAATATATAAGTTATTTTATTTCACAATCTATGAGACTGACCACCAAAAATATTTTTCTTATCAAAGTACTTATATGGTCTACTAATATGTGGTCCACCAATGTCTCAAATGATTATCTTGTCATATTCACAAGACATGACATGAGTACGAAAATCCCAGTAACTAGTGACCATGAACATACTTATGCAGACACCCAAAATACTGATATTTAGGAAATAGTTTAAAATAGTAAACTTCTAAAAAAACCCAAAATCATATTTTCTAAAACTCAAGACATAATAAAAAAGGTGAATAATCTCATTCTCTGTAGCCATTAAATAATAATGAGTCTTTTCATTGATCCATTTATCCATTTCTAATTCCATGACCCCTGAAAAACCTCACAATAACTATAGTGGAATGACCACTCCTCAAATTTTTTTTTGCTGTGAACTACAGTGAACTAACTCTTTTGGAGGAACAACACTACACCATAGATCAATGAAAGTGGAGTATCTCCAAATAGATACAGGACCTTCATCATTGGAAGATTGGGGAATTATAACTATACTAATAAATAGGATTTGATGAAAACAACACCCTAAAAATTCAGAGGATTTATGAGCTTAGAATCAGACTAACGGTCCAATATGATCATGATCATTGGCCAATCATTTCATGAAGAGTCATCTCACTCTTATCACCTCACATCATATCTTGTATAAAAACATTAATGCATTCATCACGTCATGAACATAATTATAATTATGGTTGGCTACTCACAATACCCAATATGAGTCATATATAAAGTGATACACAATTTTTATTTTTCAAGGAAATGTATATGGAATCCTCCCAAAGGGACATTCCAGGTTGAACTACCCCTGGACAATGAAGTGTTATACCCTATTTATGGTATGGTCATCTATATTCCTCTATATTGTGTGTCATTATAGTGAAAATGTGTGTCGAATCTCCCAAAGTCATGGATGTGTATTCCTCATGTATATCCCAAACAGATATGTTGTATTACAAGAATTGTGGTACCATCCACACAGTTTAAAATATTTAATTCATTCCAAAACTATGTCATTTATATGAAGTCAAGAATTTTTTTTGAATCCTACCGAATACATTTTTGTGGTTTTTATCTTCATTGAAAATTTTTCTTCTACAAAAATAATCAAAAAATCAATCAATATCAACAAAAATATCAATCCTAGAACTCAAATAACTCAAAATCAATTATTAATGAATCTAATCATGGATTCAAAGAATTTTGTTTCCAAAAATAAGGATTCCATCTACCCAGGAATAATTTTTTGCATCCCGTATTCCCAAGACAGTGTCTCGATTCCCAAATCAACATCTACAATATTTCTTTAACTCTTATTCCATCCCCTAATCCCCAATCCTATTTTTTTCATCAAAATTGAATATTAATTTTTCATCAATCTTGTATTTTTGTTACAATGTTGAATCACTTATCACATCGGATAATGATGAAGAACATGATGAAAAAGAATGAGATGGATGCACAATATTAAAGTTAGATTATCATGAGAATCAATGATCCTTTTTAATGGTTATATTCATAAAATTCAAAATGTTGATAATTCAGGGCTTCAATGAAAAAAATTATTTTGGTTCAATAGTGATAATTGAAATCATGGATTGTGCAAAGAATGAAATTCATGAAATTAAGTATATATTCTATCTATGTAGGAAATTTTATAACTAAACAGTGGAAATCAATAAAATAATGAGACTACCCTCAACAATGGATCATTCATTAGTATTTAAAATTGTCTCTAGAAATGATGTTGAATAAGTTATTGGATTCTTCCTTCTTCCCATGAATCTCATCGATCTTTCATCATCGGTCCTTGATCCTAAATTCATTTTCCCCAATTATTGATCAACCTACCACCACCATTACCATCCAAGGTTATGTAGATAACCTTATGTATTTTCTGCTATGGAATATTATTAAAGGATTTAGAATGATTTTTTCAATTTAATAAATAAAATAAAATAATTATTTAGTCTATTTAACAAACCATCCAAGAATACCTTCCACAGAATGTTCAACATCGACAAAAATTATTTCCTGACTTGGGTAAACCCCATGACATGGAAACAATTTTGGTCTTATATTATCCATTATATGATTAAATAAATTGGGAAACCATTTATTAATATATATTACATGAGTCAGATTTATTATATATTATATATTAATATTTTAATTATTAGGTCATGTGACTCTAAAAAAACCCTCCAACTCTATGAAGAAATCCATAAATATATATAAATACATTCAAAGGATAAAAAATGGAATTCCAATGTTGTAATTATTGATGGCACATTAACACATCAGACCCCAAAGTCTCCTAGTTCTCCATACAACACTACCATATCACTTAATCTAAGGGGATCATCTTGCCGCATGACACCTTATTATGTCATCACATTATATTAACAAACATTTTAACCACTTAGGTGTAGGGTTCAATTTCAAAATCCTCCCACATGATCACATTGTATTATTATAGGTGAAACATATTAAGTTGTGTGGAATGTAACATAACATAAATTAAGGTAAAAAAATGAGTTATGTTTATTCAATAAGATTCCATAATGAGTTTCTCCAAAATATCCATTGGTTAAATCTAATGAGGTGCCAAAATTACTTAATTTTTTAAATTTATATGTCCAACTATGGTAAAAATCTAAGAAAAAACCAAACAAAACTCTCAAAATCCAATAGGAGTTGATGCCAGTAGGTTATATGATCACTAATGACTCTATAATATCACTAATACATTCATAATAAAATTAATTATATCTATCTACTTATGTTAGATGATTGGTATAATGAGGAACCATTCCCAAACCACAACCCAAAAAAAGTGGTGATCTACAAGGCCCATCATACAACCACTCAAATGGATCCATCATAAATAAATACTGATTACTATTGTAATAGTATAATTCAAATATGGAATTTTCATTATCATATGTTTTATAAAAGTTAGTAATTCATTAAGAAGGAATTTATTCAATAATATGGATGCATTTTTTGGTCTATACATCCATATAAGGATGATATGTCATTATCAACATCAACTAAAAATCCACCATTGTCAGAAATCATTTCCAAAACTCATGTTTCAAATTGAGGCCCACAATCAGAGACAATAATAAATGTCACACCATGATGTATGATAATAACCAAAAAATAGAAGTGTCGATGGTCCTAAACAGTTATTCACTCCTTGAAAGTTATGAAATGCACTAATTTCATGATTCAATTAATAATCACCAATTTCTCATCATATTCATTAGTAGTCCAAGGTATCCTAATTATAATTAAAATGGTTATATCATCCAATTTACATGTAATAATGGTAAAGGGATATTTTAATAAATAAAGAATATGATGTTCCTCATTGATTCTATAATTAGTTAAGAACAAAAACAAAAGATCTAAAATTTATAATCTCATTCCCATCCACCCGTAACAATGTCCCAAGTCATGTTACACCATTTTAGATCTAGGTTACATTGAATTAATAAATTGGTTTTCATTTTCCATATATTATTTTCTCAATTTTAGAAAGAAAAAATCATACCATAGAATCATAACACTCTATCAGAATACTAATACCACTTACCTAAGGTCTCCCCACCAAAAATATTTCACTTAAAACATTAACACTATAAATCCTCAGTATGATGAAGTTGAATCTGATAATCCATAAGTTATTCAACCAGATAACAATCTAGTAATAATATACCCCCATATCATCCTTCATCCTAGTGTATCTCATCAAATATGAACATCAGTAACCAATATGCTACTAATTCTTTCACTATCTATTTCGGTAACATTTTCTCAATGCATTTGCGACCATGTTCCATTTCCCAATAGTGTATGAAATGTTAAAATCATATGAATAGTGATTCTCTACACATTTATTTTTTAAATAGTTACAACCCCAATGATTGGAGATTGTTTTCAGATTCTTACAGACTTAATTAACCATAAACCACTCCCTTGAGAGGTTTTGATACCACTTCTTGAGTGTGTTCATCACTTCCACTATCTATACATAATTGATGGTATTTTTTATCATTAAGTAGGAACTATTGATATCTATTATATATCACATACCTCCACTAAATAATAACATAACTCTAACCCATTCCTGAGGTGTCCAAGTAAACATCATAATCATCACCCAGATTATGAATAATAGAGACTAGATATATAGTTAATCTCACTTTATCTCCTCTAAATATCATTTTAATTGAATACTATAAAAAAATTGTACGCACCTACATGTCAACTCTATCATGGAAGATGAAATTATGTAGAAGTCTCCAAAAATACATAAAATGACCTTCAAATCCCAAGAAACTATGAATCTCAAACACTTTTATAGGAAACTCACATGATATAAACAGTTTATTCCTTTCTAGATACGCTAAGAACCATTTCTGAATAATCACATGTCCCAGAAATTTCACCAATTAAATCCTGATCTTGAATTAGGTAAGGCTCCTATAATAATGATTCCATTTCATGATTTTATTGATGATATTGAAATGATTATCTATATTCCAAATTGATCTATAATTAAAAAATATTTAATAAAATAAAATAAATATAAATTAATCCAAAAATAGATGTAATATTTCATTAGATAAATCTATAACCAGTTTAAGAGTGTTGTTAAGGAAACATTTCCAAAAAAATTATAATGATTATACATACATTTATGATTCCTCTTGAGAATATTTTTATCTTGGAACCTCATTTGATGGTACACTGATCTCAAATTAATCATATAAATCCACTAGGCTCTCGTGAGTTTATAAAAAAGGTCATCAAACCTAGAGAAATTGTATTTGATCTTAATTTCCACCAGAGAGTGTTTATGTTCTCATGATATATTTTTTTATGGAAAAACACTCAGATTAATAAATGTAATATCCTTAAGAACCCCATCATAGTCCTTTAATTATCTAAATTTAGCGTGTTTCATATAGTAATAAGGAAATGATATGGTCCTCTATCCTAGAATCATGTTTATAGATAAATAAAATTTTCATTGAAGTGTAAATATGAATAAATCGTCTATAAAAACATCAGGATAATCACTCACGACAACTTGAAAAGGGACACTATGATGATGATAAATAACTCAAGATGAAACTTTATTAATTGGACATATATAACCTCTGTACTGTAATAAATGATACTTTATCTCCCCAATCTTAGCCCCCACTAACCCTAGATGACATGAGTGACTTTATAAGAAAAAAGAAAAAATACATGATAATAATAAATATTGATCTAGTATTTATAGAAAATAATCCCATCAATGGTAATCGTAAGGTAAAAATATTTTTGATGAAGAACTAAGAATAATCATAGGGTCTCATGGTCAGTGATCATCACCAAACAATTATGTGATTTAGAAATCTACACAATAATACTTCCCAATGGTGTTGAGATATTCAAAAAGAATGAAATTTCCTCTTTTAAAAATCCTAACACATCTATTTGTCAGGAATATATAAACTAATGATCTTCACCATAATCAAATAAGTTCAAAACTGTAGAAGATTTAATAAAAATCACAACTATCATAGAAGTTGTCCCATATATAAATCACTCTATTGCATACCCAAATACATATATTCCAAGTTTAATCCTACACTTTCCTTAAAATCAGATATCACCCTTGTCCTAAGGTTGCTATCTGAACACTATTTCTGAATCAAATTTTAACTAAGTGACCTTGGTGAAGGTGGATACATCTCTAATGTCCTAGGATTCACTCTTACCGAAATTAAAAAGATGACCAGATTACTAATATGTTTGACATGCCCAAGGTGATGTTTCACAATAATACTTGATGTGTCCCCCTTTTCCACACTGGTAACATGTCACCTCACTATATGCTAATTTTTTAGTGAACTCTTTCGAGTACCTCAATGTTGGTCACACCATTTCCTCCTCTAGATAAAAATGTAACTCTAGTTCCCTCATGCTATTACAAATTACTTAAAGATCCATGTATTCCAATATAGATATACATATGCAGATACCGCAGTTTTCTTATCCTTCTATATGAATCTAAATAAGAACATAAAAATTGTCCAACTGAATATCACACCTCAAACCATTATCAAACCTCCATTCCCTTAGATAGTCATTGCAATAAATACATAGATATAGGAAAACAACCTCTAAAAACTGAGTAACATACTCCATAACTAAAATATGTTATTTATATGAAGAATGGAAACTCCCATAACATTATTTTTCTCAGTCTTCTATCTTCTTGAAACACGTATTTCAAATTAAATTCCCCACAAACATTCTTCTCAATCCTTCAAGAATGTACGTATTAAAACCAATCATGTTGTCTTCTTGGGTTTTTTTAGATATGAGAAATCATTTTAATCGTCATAACTCATTATAATAATTTCTATAGTCCCTTTTAAGCATGAAATATCAGTGGGTACTTCATAGTGAATTATGAATCATGATCCACCTTCCATTACATCACAACATTGGAAACATAAACCATGTACTAGACCATTCGTAATATACATACCACTAAGACCAAGTCAACATGAGGATTATACTATGTGTATTTCTCCATAGATTCCTCTTTATAATTTTATATTATACATATATAAGGAACAATTATTTATAATATAATGAGAAAACCCCATTTACAATATAATTACATTCCATTATTATAAATGAAAAATTTAAAAACGAAATGGTCTAAAACTACAATCAAGGAAGATATAAAATTCCTGGCATCTCATGGTATCTCAAGGAAATATGTGAAATTGAGTTATATGATTACACTACATTACTAATATTGAGTTCCAATTTTCTTATATTCATTATATCAATATCCCCTAGTAGAAATAGGGATACACACATAAATAAGTGAATAATTTATTGATAATATGTCCATTTGACACCAATCTTTAATATACCAACTCTTTTCAACCATTAATGTCATCTCAATTTACCCTTCAAAGGGACCAAATTGTATTACTAGTTTCTTCAAACTAGAGAACTTCACCGAGGAATCATATACTGATTTGTATACCCAGAGATTTTGGGATATAATATTTTTAAAATAAAATTAACCCCTTTGATATCTTGTGATACACACAACAATATGTCTAAATGAACTGTTATATTGTAAAATGTTAGAACCTAGATATTTAATATATGGTTATAAATAAGGCTAAATAAATTATAAAAAAAAATTATTGCACATCTATAAAATATTTTCACTATTTATCAATTAATTTGATATGAAATTTAAAATAATTTAAAAGTAGATTAAGTATTTTTTTTAAAACAATTTTTATAAAAGCATTGTTTTTTATCTTAATAAAAGAGAATATTCCTTATTTATAAATTTTTTATTGAAATTTATAAATTTTTCATTCAAAAAATTATCATAAAACTAATATTATCATTACAAACATCAAAAAAATTGTATGTCATGACCTATACCCTAGGGCATATAACGTGACTATCCCAAACCATCCATCCATAGGCCAGGGGCTAGTGAGTAGCACAAGAAAGGCGTCTTCCAAAAAGTGAATACAATGGATTCAATCTTGTAAAAACATGCGCTCAACCACATACCAACACACAGAAAGGGGAAAATAAGTATTCCACTAATAAAAAGTTGAGTACAAGTAAAACTGAAAGTAAGTGGGATAGAATACAACCCCAAAAAGGAAGTGAAAACAATAATGTACAAAAAGGATACTCTGATGGCCATACGTGTTAAACACCACATGATCATGAGAGCAGTGAAGCTACTGGAAGCCAAAGTAATATGTCCTCCCACCATGTCCTACTGGGCCCCACTCGTTCCTTGGCCACAAAGTCAAATGACATAGAATCCATTATTCATTCTCCCCTAATCACCTCTATCAAAATGTCATTCATATGCACCAGACACAACACATGTGGGCGAACCCCATGAAGGGGTGAGTATAACAATACTCAGTATGGACCGAGAGAACACCGAAGGTCCCTCAGTAATCCACTGAGGAAAACACCAAAAATAAAATACCATATAGGTAATTCCACAATGAAAGTCCTCAAACCCATAGAAAAATTTAAAAGACACAACTCAAACCAGTTATAACTTATGTAGAGATGTAATGATGATTAGTCGTAAAGATTTATCATCTTATTCTGTCGGGAGGCTCTACTGCTGAACCACACAGGGTTACTAGTTGCTAACCTGCATAGGATTTCTAGGTCCAGACCCACATAGGATTTCTAGGTACGGACCCAGAGAGGTTCGCTTAGTGCTAACCCAGTTATTATCACTAGCTGCTGACCCAAATAGGATTTCTAAGTGCTAACCCACACGTGATCATTATTCTTTCTTCATGTCACAACCAACCATTTAACTCCCTCACTTAGCGCGTATGGTTCCAAGAGGGTCTTATCTTCAAGCCATTGGTCATACCTCAACCACCACTAATTCCCACATATAGTAACCCCAAAATACCAACTCATTGTAAGGGTGCCAATGCAACATATGTCATATTTAATGGACACCTGACTCTAAGTTATAGTATTTTTTGTGAAAAGGCCCCAATTGGATTCGAGTCTGATACGACATGGACATATTAAAATATTGTCCAAAACTCATTTAGAGTATCTCAGAATGAACTCCTAATAGCAAAGGTCCCACCACCACTAATCTCACGACAATCAGATGCCCAGTCAGAGAGATATGAGTGTTTTAGTAAACATGGTTCAGTTGCATCTACCCGCGGTCGGACCCGGTCAAACTGACCCGACAAAATTCGTCTAGGCATCCCACATGCCTTGGTTTAACTAGACAGACTCGAAATGACCCAGTTCAGTTTATTTTTGGTCTGGTCCATTCTGGCTTGTGGTGTAGCGACTCGGGTTTTGGGCCTGTCAGACTTTGAAATATTCCCATGAGTAATTCTAGAGCTAGGTGCGAAGATGGCGTGTGATTCCAAGGCCCAGTGTGCCCGGAATTAATTTTATTAAAATATTAAGTATTTTTATATTATGAATGAGGTGAGAATGAGTTATATATTAAATGGTATCTTGTATTAGAAATCTGAGGGCACAATTGCGTCTGGAGCATGGTGTTTACCTTAGGCGGGGTGTAAACATTTCGGGACCGGGCCTGCTCTAGAAAAATCCATAAGGGGATTTTTCATAAATAAATGGACAGGTTTCATTATGGACGTTGGATCGAATAAATCCTGAACAGAATATAGGATAAGAAATCTGAGACCATTGTTGAGTTCATTGCATTGTGTTTACCTGAGGGGTGACCTCAGTTGAGAGGGCGCGAGAGATTCAAATTTCGCATCTGCGGCAGTTTTCTATAAATATGCAGTTAAGGAAATGAGCAGGGTTAGCTCATTTCCCCTCTCGGATGGTGAAGCTATGGCATATGGAAATTCGACATCCAAATGATATTGGATCACAAAGAAACTTCAGACGCTGATAGATCAAGGCACATTGAACACAACAACGGATCTAGATTAGAGGTGGGTGACTTTATTCGGATTATGCATTTCCTTGATTGAGGTATTGTTGTCATTTATGATTTGTTTCCACTTCTGCTACTTTTCTTTTCTCTCTCTATGGACAAACCAACAACAACCATCATCATATTGGGTTTTTGTTTGTGTGTTCTTCATGTTGTTCGTTTGTTCATCGCGTTCTTCTTCCATTAACTTTTCACCTCGCCAAATCATCAATGAATCGAGGAGTGAGGCATTTTTTTGTGAAGTGATCGACCAGAGGAGTCACGATCTCTGCTTGGGGTCGAGTTTCAGGTGTCAGAGAAAGCACAATGGTGAGTAGAAGTAGCGGTTACTTTTTGTGATGCTCAAATGGAAATATATGTTTGAGTGGAGGCAAGTGTTGTAATGGTGTTGTCCCATGGATTCAAGATATTGTATTAGATGGCGTTTTGGACCATTGGAGTGACAATGGTAGCCCACTGATGTTTTCCGGAGAATTTACCATGGTTAAGATGGTTTTCTGGAAACTTTGGTGGTGGTTCGGTGGCTCCCGTGGTGGTTCAGCGGTAGTGGATTCCCGTAGGCTGTGCTGGTCCTGTCAGGCAAGCGGTGGTTTCCGGGGGCCCTACGGTGGTCCGGTCAGATTTTTCTGGGGGTTTTCTAAAGACTAATAACTCGCAAACCGTAACTATGATTAAAAGCCATTTGATTTGATGCATTCTTTGCACCGAGATAGACCTTTTCAACTCCCTTTGTGAATTTTATGAGTCATGTTTTTTTCCTAGGTCCATGAAACGCTGAAAATAAAAATAATATTTCATTATTTTCATCTTCGACACGCCGAAACTTTTACATGGAGCGTCTAAATGACGTGTTGTCACTGACATTGTGATCCTGATAGTAAAGAATACCTACCAATATATATTCCGATTGATGGGACCAAGAACTGGGTGTGGGCCCCATGAGGCCGGGTTCTGGCGTTTATAGTGATACGTGACTTTTCTACCGGGTGTTCGTTTTGGACGATCGAGTAGTTGATTCCTTGTTCTTTTTCAAGGGGATCACAATAGTGTGATATGCATGGCATGTTTTGGGATCATGGGGTGGGCCCCACCTGGGCTAGCTTTGGTATATAGTACCTTTTTCAGCAAGTGTCTGTTTTGGATCATCTAGTAGTCGATCTCGTGGGTTTTTCTGAGGGGATAATAATGGTTTGATCCGCTTGATGAGTTTTAGGATTGTGGTGTGGGCCCCACACCAGCATGCTACAGTGAATAGTACCATGTCCACCGTTTGTCTATTTTGGGTGGGTAAATAGCCTATCATGCTTTTTTTCTGCGTAGACTGTGATGGTGACCTCCGTATCCTCTTTGGAGGTGCGCACTACAGCGATGTTGTGGATCTCTTGGGTTTGCAATGTTTGGATAGGTGGTGGTTGATAGTGCTCTGTTGGTTCTCTCCTATGAGGGTTAGTGTGGCATCATAACCGTTGTATGATTTTTTGATCCTCTTGATAAGATCTATAATCTGTTACAGTTGTTTCATCCCTCCGGTGGGCCTGGGGCAGGATCCTTTAACTTCGCTACACTAGATTGTGTTCATGGTATCATTGTGATCACTTAACCACAGGAGGCGATCACCTATCTAGTAGGTTGATGCTCATAGGGTTTGTAGAATCTTTGGGTATATGATCCCCTAAGCATTGGTATGTGCTCATTAAGGTTGTGGAATCATTGTGTATACGATCCCCTACTCAGCATGTGGTTTATAGTAGGGTTATGACATCGTTGTTTTTATGTTCCCCAACTCAGAGCGTGGTTTCAATAGGGTTGGTGCATCATCGGTTCGATCCCCTACTACGCGAGTTATACGCGATGGGGTTTCAGTATTGTCATGACCACCTTGACAGGCGATGATCCTCTATCTGAGTGATGTGATTCTATGGAGTGCAAGATCGGGTTGTGGTATCCCCCAGCAGATCCTGTAGGAGATCCCATATCTGTGAGATCTTCGACAACTAGATCAGGTTGTGGTATCTCACAACGGATCCTGGGAGTTATCCACTCTCTATGAGATCTTCAAATACTGATGTGGGTTCTGGCATCTCCTAGAGGACCCTAGGAGTGATCCCCTATCCGAGGAGTTTGGTGTTTTTGTTGACTTACCATGACTTTCACAGTGATGATATCTAACGAGCATGATCTCTCAAGAGAGCATCTAGGATGTTTGTGTGGGAATAGATCGAGTGTATCTCTTGAACGAGTGTCATCTGGGTGACAGTACTCGTGGAGTGTGTTCTCCGGGTTGTGAACTATTTCTAGTGATGAGGTCGGTACCTCATGTTGATTTGTTCGTGAGTTGAGTATATCTGGATGTTTTTTGTATATGTAACAGCGTATATCTGATTGGATATTCATGGATATATGTTTGGAAAAATACTTGATCTGATGTTCAAGGGGTATGTATGGTCATATACCTGGATTGAGCTGACTAGCTATGTTTAGCCTAGGATGGTCATGAGTTGGAGTTTCTCTCTCCTTTGGGGTTCCTATGGCTGGGATGAGAGGACTATTGCCTTTCAGTTTCTCTTTATTTGGGTTTTTGGTGTTCCTACTAAGTAGTGTTATACACACCCCTGCACGGGCATTGCATGAAGATGTTTGTGTCTTGTGAAGACCACATTACTTTCAAAGAAGTCCCAAGAGGACCCAGACCAGGCGGAGCTGAGTGAGTGGGACTAACCGTGGAGTCTTACCGGAGTTGTGCCAAGGAGGTTTCCAGTGGTGCTTTTGGCAGCGTAACCCTTCTTCTGAGAAGTTTGGCTGCGTATGTCATTTTCTTTTTGTGGGCACTATTTTTACCTTTTTGTACTTCTGTTTCACTATGGTATGGGATAGTTGTATGCATGCATTTACTATTCAGTTTTTATATCATTGCATTGTTGCATGGAGGTGTATATGGGTTCGTGTGTACAAGTACCTTAGGATAATTCCTCCCATGTGTTTTATATCTTACTCAACACTAGTTTCCAGTCCCTGGCCTATTAGAGGCAGGCTTGGGGAGTCACGAATCGAGCCCCATTGAGTTGGGTCATGATAGAGTTGTATCAGAGGAGGTTCCACCTTTGGGATCTCAGAGCGTTGCTGGTCTGGATATGAGTTTGGTTTTGGTTTCCTAGTGGCAGTTTGAAGATGTTTCGAGTTCGGCATTCAGGTCAGGGACTCCGGTGTTGGTGCGGTGGTGGACATATACATTCATTAGGAATCTGTAAACCTGCCTTTCTACTTAGGATGTTAGGACACTAGTCACAGGGACAAAACAATACATGCATCATATATGATTGGGGTTTTGGGTTTCTCTTGTTCTTCTTTAGTCATTTCTCCAAATATACTCATTGACTATGGAGCGTATTGATTTTATTTCAGGATGCCTCCACGACAACAGTCAGCGAGGGCTCCACAGTGGGATTGTTGTGACAATCTGCCCCATGTAGAGGCTGTAGAACAGGGCGCATTTTCTAAGGCTACACCTCCTGGTGGTCTACCAGTTAATCCACCACCTGCTGAACAGTTGGTTTTGGTGGTAGTGCAGGAAGTGGGTTCACATAAGATGAGTGTGCTCCATGAGTCCCAGAGGCAACGACCTCTGAGGTTTTAGGTTGATCCTGATCCTTATGTAGCTGATGATAGGATCAAAGCAGTCACCTGATTTTTCCGCCTAGTGAGGACACCCCCATATCATATGGTGGTCCTTATGGTGAGCCTTCTTCATGGTTTGGCTGGGTGATTGTGGATTTTAGTGATGTAGTCCCATGATGAGGATTCACTCACATGGCCGAAGTTTGAGAGACTCTTCAAGGAAAATTTCTATCCGGTGATGCTGAGATCAGTGTGGATTCAGAAGCTCCTACAACTTTGGCATGAGAGAATGACTGTGTCAGAGTACTCAACAAGGTTTACAGACTGGTCAAACTACTCCCTAGATATGTTTTGAGACCCATTATTTTGGGCTTGTTCCATCGAGCAGGGCTTTCGCAGAGACATACAAGAAGGTGTGGATTACCTGTGTCTGTCCACCTATGTTGGAGTATTGGAGTGAGCCTTGATGGTGGAGAGCATTCTGGCTAAGAATATTTTTCATTTCACTATTGGGAGCATGGAAGATGAGACGACGACAACTTGTATCCGGTGGTAGGCATAAGGGTCCGGACGTGGCCAAAGTTTCAGGAGGTGACACCAGGATGGAGGATCTGAGGCTCAGGGCTCATGGGGTTCGCAGGTCAGTTTTGGTCAGCCACAGAAGAGGCGGTGTTACGCATGCAACAGTAAAGTACATGTTTCTAGAGATTTTCCAACCTGTCATGCTGCTGAGAGGGAGCTAGTTGACATGCCGCATTGGCAGCAGCAATGGGTTGAGTTCTGAGGTCTTCAGGGCGCGAGACATGGAAATGGGGCTGGTATAGCATCGGGGTGTGGTGGGATGTATTAGATTCCACCACCACCCCCAGGTGGTCCATGTAATTCTCATGGAGATGAAGGATGAGGACGAGGACATCTTCATTCCCTAGAAGTTGTTGATCCGGAGACCCTGTTGATGGATAGACGTGCGTCTTGTGTCCATTCTACTTTCTGCAGAAGTTTGATAGACACTGTTTAGTGATACTCTTCCCTTTCAGTTTCATGCTCGATTTATGTTCAGGGCATCGGTAAGACCCTGTGTGGGTGTTGTTTGTCATGCATCAATGTGTGAGGAAGAGGGATCCTTCCCCCACAGAGAAGCATTTTTGTGACGCGATAAAAACCATGTGGGTGAGTGATCAGTGTCGCCCAAAGTGGATAGTGTTGAGTTGTGGTGGATTAGTCCTTCTAACTTATGTGTCCAGGCATGGGTGTTTGTTGGTGAATTTGACGGCATGGGAGACCCAGTTGAGATTCTAGTTGCTTTCCTTTTTCTTATTTCTTTTCGGGGATGAAGAGTTCTAAGGTGGGGATGATGTAGTGACTCAGGTTTTAGCCCTAGTAGACTTTTGAATTTTCCTATGAATAATTCCAGAGTTAGGCGTGAAGACGGTGTGAGATTCCAAGTCCCGGAGTGTCCAGAATTAATTTTATAAAAATATTATGTATTTTTATACTATGCACGAGGTGAGAATGAGTTATCTCTTAAATGGTAGCTGAGATCAGAAATCTGAGGGAAGAGTTGTGTCCAGAGCGTTCTGTTTACCCAAGGCGGGGTGTAAACATTGTGGGCGTGGGCGTAGTCTAGAAAAATACACAAGAGGATTTTCGTAAATAAATAGGAAAGTTTCATTATGGAAGTTAGTTTGAATAACTCATGAACAGATCATCATATCGGAAATCTGAAACCATCATTGAGTTCATAGCATTGTGTTTACCCGAGGGGTGAAATAAGTTGAGGTGGTTCGGGAGATTCAGATTCTGCATCTGCCGGTAGTATTCTATAAATAGTGAGTTTAGGAAAATAGCAGGGTTATCTCATTTCCCCTCTCGGACAGAGAATCTCTGGACGATGGTGATTCAATGTCCAAACAATATTCGATCATGATGAAACTTCAGACGCTGATAGATTTTGTAACGTCCCATCCCTGGGTACCATGCCACGGGTGCCCCGAGCCTGGTTTTCCACGTGACCTCAAGTGCATTTCCCCAAATGCCAGAGGCTGCCGACTAGTAGTGAGGGCCCAGGTCTGATAGTGGGGAAACAATGCCCTCATTTGTCAAAGTGTAGCGCAGCAGAATACCAAAATGAACATACAACAACAGCGGAAGCAGTAAACATACACAACTAAAATAACTAGAAAAGTGGATATAACCAACATTATATAAGTGATTATGCTACATGTTTCAAGTTCTATGAAAATAGCCAGAACATGTTACATATCAATAGAGTACAGCAGAAAACAGAGTACAGCAAAATAAGCAAAACAGCTGGTCGCGGCATCGCGAGCCTAGGATCGGTCCCATGCCCTCCTACTCCTGAGCAACTTTCAAGTACCTGTATAGGGACTCTTTCCCCTATCTACACTTGCAGCAATGTAATATTTTTGGGCCAAAAAACGTGACCCAAACAGGGTGTGAGAAATATATCTCAGTAGGAACCCACCAAAGTCTCATGCTCAACTATGTGTAAAACATTAAAAAAGTGTGCAGTAGTAAAAGGAAATAAATAAGTAGTAATCAAAAGTAACTAACATAACAGTTAAATTACCACTTTATTATTCATTTAATTCCTTAAATTTAGTATCATTTTTGTGCTCAACAACACCAAGCCCTCTGGCCAACTTGATCCGTGCCCTCAGGCTAAAATAGTAACCACTCCCTCAGGTTTTCCCTCAGGCCATACAGAACCCAACCCGTAGGTATTGCCCTCAGGCGTAACAGAATTTCTCGCCCTCAAGAAAATGAAGTGTCGCCCTCAGGCATTGAAGTCAAGCCCTCAGGCAAGAAAGGTTTCCCTTAGGTGGAATAACGACATCCCTCGGGCTAAAACAGTCACTCCCTTAGGCTAATATAGTCACGCCCTTAGGCTAAATAGGTAACTGGGCCATGCCCAACATATCAAAATGCAGTAAAAAAGTTATTCCTCTCAAGGAAATTCTACAGTTACTACATTTAAGGCATACCCTCGGGTATCCTGGCCAAAAGGCTAAACAGAGGAACACACCCCTCGAGATGGTCCTGGATCCAAGAAATGATCCCAAACAGCATTTTATTATAACAATTTAATCACCTATGCAATTCTAGGCATTAAATATAGCAACAGACTCAGCCACACGAAACCCCAACATGAGTTCGTGGCACGAAAACGCACAAAAACGAACGACACTTGGAAAATAAACACCAAGCCACCTACCTTAAACGCCAACGAACGCTAGACCCAAACGCCGACTCCAGAAATGCCCAAGAACGATGTAGATCTGACGAAGAAAAAACACCATTCAAACGTAAATGACATACATTGGGAGAAGAATTGGTAAGAACGGTACCTGGAGGAGGAATGGCTTACCCGTACGGTTCCAACGAGATAGTCCGAAGCCGAATCAAATTCCAGACGAACTCCCAGAGGATCTTCAAAGGTCCGGCCTCCTCCTTCGGCTCCAAAATGGCTCAAGTGTATCCTCTACCAAATGAGGAGGCTACTGCCTGTTTTAAGCTGGAAAAACAAAGTACACGTCGTGTACTTCAAAGCACACAGTGTGTACTCCTTTCATTTAACTGTTCATTTGGCGGCACCACCACACTGTTCATCTGCCGACAAGAGTACACGGCATGTACTCCCATGTACACGGCGTGTACTGCCGCCCAGCTGGCGGCAACTCCACCGCCTTACATTTTACCCTGCCGATTGACTACACGGTGTGTAAAGAACCACTACACGGCGTGTAGTTAGTTTCTACACCCTTTGTGGATGGCGAGGCTACACGCCCTGTGTACTTATCCCAACACGGCCAAAAGTACACAGCGTGTGGAAAAAAAATACACAGCGTGTAGTTTCAAAATTTATCATCCTTTTCCATTTTCCATATTTTCTCAAAAACACTTAAGGAAAAGGTAAAGAAGAAACCCGTACCTCAAAGACAAGAACCGGGTTCTTACAAACTTCCCCCCTTATAGCAATTTGTCCCTGAATTTCCCTTTCAAGGGTGGAAAAGAGAAAGCTCAGAATATCTCTGGCCACTGAGCACGTACATGGGCCTCCCACTCTCAGGTCTCGTCCTGCACTCGGCCATGCTTCCATAGCACCCGTACGAGAGGAATTGACTGGCCTCAGAGAACCTTCGTGCTCCTGTCAACAATACGGATCAGATGCTCCTCAAATGACGCATCAAGTTGATTCTCAACCTCCTCTGGCTGAAAGGTATGAGACGGGTCTGAATGGTAGCGACACAATTGAGACACGTGGAAGACATCGTGCATGGCTCGGTACCGCTGCGGTAACTGCAACCGATAGGCCAGCAGCCCGACTCTTTCCAGAATCTCAAATGGTCCCACATACCTCGGTGAAAGTTTCCCCTATCTCCTGATCCGTTTGTGTCCCAGCATCGGTGAAACATGCAAGAAAACCTGATCCCCAACCACGAACTCCAATGGTCGTCTGCGACGATCAGTATAAGACTTCTGATGAGACTGCGTGGTAGCCATATGCTTCCGAATTGACTAGTCCTGCTTAGATGTCTCCTGCACAAGCTGTGGTCCCCGTAAATTTGTTTCACCTGCCACTAACCAGCACAAAGGTGATTGGAATGGCCTACCATATAAAGCCTCGTACGAGGCCATCTCAATAGCCGCCTGAAAGCTATTGTTATAGGAAAACTAATCTATGGGCATATGCTTCTCCCAAGAGCCCCCATATTCTAGGACGCATGCGCACAACATGTTCTCTAGCACCTGTATCGTCCGCTATGTCTAGCCATCTGTCTGAGGGTGGTATGCTGTGCTCAGAAGCACCTGTGTACCCAGCGCCCTCTGAAAACTCTTCCATAAACGAGACGTGAAGAGGGCGTCCCTATATGAAACGATATAACGAGGGACCCCATGAAGATGTACGATCTCTCGGATATACAGCTTTCCGAGCTCATCCGCACCAAAGGTCTCCTTGATTGGCAAGAAGTGATCTACCTTCGTAAGTAAATCCACAACTACCCATACGGCGTCATTGCCTCAAGGTGACCTTGGAAAACCCATCACGAAATCCATCGCGACACCATCCCATTTCCACTCCGGAATGGGCAACTGTTGTAACAGCCCAGCTGGTCTCTGATGCTCTGCCTTCACCTGCTGACAGGTGGAACACCTCGTAATAAAACCATCTATCTCTCTCTTCATACCCGGCCACCAGTACTGACATCTCAAGTCTCGGTACGTCTTGGTAACCCAGGGATGAACTTCCCAAGATGAAGCATGAAACTACCTCATCATCTCCTCACGTATATCCCCTAGAACCCATACATGTCCATGGAAATGCAAAACCTCATCATCGCCTATCGTCCAACCAGGAGGAGGGTCCTCACTTTCCACCGACTCCCATAGAACTAGGCCTTCTGAATCTGATAGCTACCTCATCCTCACTCTGTCTAGGAGGGTAGAATTCACAGCTAACAAGGAAAGATAAGTCTTCCCCTGATGGTCATGCACCTCAAGATGCATCACAGAGAACAAAGCCATAAGCATCCATTCACCACTGGCCTCCTGCACTGCCTGTATCTGAGTCTTCCTACTCAGTGCATCGGCTACTGCATTACCTTTACCAGGTGTATAGGCAAGCTCAAAATAGAAGGACTGTAGGTACTCGACACACCTTCTATGCCTCAGATTTAGGTCATGCTGAGTAATGATATACTTGAGGCTTTTGTGGTCGGTGAAAACCACAAAATGCACTCCCAACAGGTAATGTCTCCAACAGCGCAACACATTCACAACTGCAGCCAACTCGAGATCGTGCGTTGGGTAATTCCTCTCATGTGGCCTCAACTGCCGAGACCCGTACGCAACAACTCGGTCTACCTACATCAAAATGGCTCCTAGCCCAATCCATGACGCATCACAGTAAACTGTATAGCTCTTCCCCTGCTCTGGGAGTATCAGGATCGGTGCTGATGTCAGCCTTCCCTTCTGGTCCTGAAGAGCTGTCTCGCAATCATCTGACCAAATGAACTTCACACCCTTCTTAGTCAGACCTGTCAATAGTGCTACTAAGCGGGAGAAGTCCTGTATGAAACATCTATAAGAACCAGCCAGCCCTAAGAAACTTTGTATCTCAAACATGTTCTTGGGCTGCTCCCAGGAAATTACTGCTCTCACCTTCTCTGGGTCCACTGCAACTCCTGCCTCTGAGATGATATGAACCAGGAAGTGAATTTGGTCCATCCAAAAGGGGCACTTCGAGAGCTTAGCATATAGGAAATTCTCTCTTAGTGTACTCAATATGATCTCAAGATGGGTAGCATGTTTGTGTCGAGTGTTAGAGTACACCAATATGTCATCCATTAATACTACCAAAAATGAATCAAGATACGGATGGAACACACGATTCATCAGAGCCATGAAAACTGCTGGACCGTTCGTGAGTCCGAATGGCATAACCGTATACTCATATAGACCATACCTGCTCCTGAAAGCTGTGATAGGTATATCAGATGGTCTAACGCACAACTGATGATATCCGGATCTCATGTCAATCTTCGAGAACACTCGTGCTCCACGAAGCTGATCAAACAAATCATCTATTCTCAGAAAGGGATATCGGTTCTTAACCATCAACTGGTTCAGCTTCTGATAATCCACACAAAGCCTAAGGGTACCATCCACCTTCTTCGCAAAAAGGACCGGAGAACCCCAAAGAGATGTACTGGGTCAGATAAAACCCTTTGCATGTATCTCCTCTAACTGCCTCTTGAGCTCTTGCAACTCAGGCGTGGCCATCCTATAAGGAGGAATGGACACCGGTGCTGCTCCTGGCACAAGATCGATAGAGAAATCTACCTCACGCACTGAAGGTAGACCTGAAAAGTCGTCCGAGAAGACATCCCTGAAATGATCGACAACTGGAGGGAAAACCGTCTGGCAAGTCCCCTGGTCATCCATATATAAGCTCGCAATCCGGGCTGTGACTCCACCTAACCCATGATGCTCTGGTCCAGCTCGACTCGCCTGAACATCCCACTCGCCCTTGTATAGAAACTCCCCACCCTCTGGTGACGTGAAACGCACCCTACGACGATAGCAGTCTACAAAGGCTCAAAAGGGAACCAACCAGTCCATCCCAAGAATGACTTCATAGCTCGTCATCTCCAGGACATAGAGGTCCCAAAGGAAGTGACACCCACCAACCTCAAGGGGGTACTCCTTGCACTGACGCACACCAACCGTCCTAGTCCCCAACGGAGTGTCTAGCGTCAAGATATCAGAAGAAGTAGAAACACCGAGCCCAAGGCTCTTCACAACATGTATAGATACAAAACCATGTGTAGAACCCGTAATAAAAAGTACTGAAGAAAAGACAGAAGCCACAATAATAGTACCTCTGACTGTCAACGGTCCGGGATCCTGCTCCTGCTGGGTCTGTTGTACTGCATATGCCTAACAAGTGTCGGGGCCCTACGACACAGCCTGGCTACCCTGAGCTGCCCTGCCCTGTTGCCTCTGAGATCCTGGTGTCTAGCTACCACGGCCACGACCACCATCTCTGCATGCACGCCCTGATGTATTCGAGTTCCCTGACTGGTAAGAATCCACTGGTCCTGCTCCCGCACGCGGAGTCTGCACAGTACTCCTCTCACTAGCCACTGGAAGAAACGCCCTGCAAAAGCTCTACAGATGACCCATCTTGCCGCAAGCTCGGCACTCCACTAGGTCTCCTAGACACTGCGGCCTCTTGTTCCCCTCTCTGCCACACTGGTAGCACCAGATCGGGCCACCTGAAGAAGTTTCCTGGCTTGTACTACCGCCCAGGGAGAATTCCATCTGCGTCTTCCTCTTTCCAGCAGAAATAGTACCTGTAACTGGTGTTGAACCTCCCTAGCCCACACCACTAGATTCTCACAGGTTCTACTCTATAATCAACGCCTGGTTCACATTCGCGTGTACAGTAGGAAACGTGAAAACATTCACCTACTGCAGATTCATGAACTTTCAAGCTCTATCTTCCCTCAACATCTTGGGAAAGAAGAAGTCATAGAAGGCTGCCTGAAAATCCTCCCATGCCATGTCCCTGTGATTCTATGACTGGGTGGTAACATCCTACCACCTCTTGGCGGAATCACACAGCATGTAAGTCGTGAGCTTGACCATCCGCCCGAAGGTGTCTCAAGATGTTAGAAAATAGTCTGGATCGATTCTAGCCAAGACTCTGCAGCCTGTGGTCCGCCATCCCCTGAAAACGTAGGCGGATGCTGCTGCTGAAAGATACGCGTCAGCTCGGCCATAGATGTGGCAGACTGCGGTGCTCCTTGAAAGGCCTGCATGAACCGCAATAAGCCTTCACGGAACTGCGCCTCCACACCCGTGTTCGGTATAATAGCTGGTGCGGCATCTGGCTCTGCTGGTGTATCAACTGGTAGCCCATGTCCCACCATCTCCGGAGTATAATCGTCTCCACCCTCTTGGAGAACAACTTGCGGTCGTCTAGGCGGCATGACACTACAAGGTCAAAAGCACGCCTCAGATTCAAGATTATTAAGACTGAAATGAAGGAACCACAAAGGAACAAGAGGAAGAAGGTGTTTCTAAATTTACAAAACAAGACTACATGGCTTGTACACTGACTACACGGCGTGTACTTGACTTCCTTTCCCCTGCCCAGGTCCTTCTACACGGCTAAGCCACACGAATTCTATTCAACAAAACTACACGGCATGTATAATATCTACACGGCGTGTATGGTGTTATTTTCCAACTGCATGTGTCATCTGTGACACGGACAACTACTCGGGTTTACACCACACGGCGGGTTACACCCGAACACGGCGTGTACACTATCCCGTTTCCCATCCACACGGCTAACTCCAAACGGTCTGTCCTCGGATAAGACTACACGAAGTGTCCCAATGGTACATGGAATGTTCTGAGAGAGGTGACACCATCCCATGTTGTTAGTTACATGGCCGAGTCCCTAGGTCACACAACACGGTGTGTCCATAACTGACACGACGTGTTCTGTCAAGGATTTCGCCGACCCGTGTTGTTAGTTACATGGTCGGACTCCGAGTCAACACTACACGGCATGTACAAAACTACACGGAATGGTTTACCCAAGGCCTTCCTTACCCCGTGTCTCCGCCCACATGGTTTTTGACACGGGAAGAGACTACACGTCGTGTACTCCTAGTACACAGTGTGTACCAAAAAAGTTCATTTTTCTTCCCGAACAGAAGAACATACATGGTGTGTATAAAAATACTGCACGGCATGTACACTGGGTTTCCAGACAGTATCCCTCAGAAACTTCTCAGGAACCCAGAAAATACCGAAAAACAACACCAAAGTTTCACATTCCAACCCTTGGGGGCCCATATACCCCACTTATCAAAGTTTGACATCTTATTTGTGTTATAACCAACAACCAGTCAATGATCCACCAAATTTCGGTCAATGGGGGCCCATACTCCCCAAAGACCAATGTTTGGCGTCCATTCTATAAAAAAGCTCAAAAAAATACCATATCACAAGGCAGGTATTTATCAAGCAGCTATCACAACAGACTGCTTTTCTAGCACATCAACTATCACACCAACATGTGAATTTCTAATGCACCTACATGGCATGGAAACTATGCATGGTATTTGATATCTAACATGTTCCTATATGATTCATGAGACGGAATACCCTCATCTCATCAGGTTTCAACTAAATAAAACCCATAGATAAAATATAAACAGCACAATCCAAGTGCGTCACGCAACGGTGAAAACATATCGACCTTAAAATTGCAAATCAAATAATGAAAAATACGAGGTAGACTGGCTTTTCCCTGTACACGGGTTGGCTACGCCCGGGCACAGCTTATTACCAACTATCGTTCTTTCCTATCCCCGACTACGGCTCCAAATAGTAAGTCCAAGAAAAGAAACCCCTTTGATACCACTTTGTAACTTTCCGTCCCCGGGTGCCACGCAACGGGTGCCCCGAGCCCATTTCGCCACGTGACCTCAAGCACATTTCCCCAAATGCCAGAGGCTGCCGACTAGCAACGAGGGCCCATGTCTAATAGTTGGGAAACTATGCCCTCATTTGTCAAAGTGTAGCGCATCGGAATACCAAAATGAAGATACAACAACAACGAAAGCAGTAAACATACACAACTGAAATAACTACAGCAGTGGATATATCCAACAGTTTATAAGTGATGATGCTACATGTTTCAAGTTCTATGAAAACATCCAGAACATGTTATATATCAATAGAGTACAGCAGAAAATAGAGTATAGAAAAACATGCAAAATAGCTGGCCGCGGCATCGCGAGCCTAGCCTTGGTCCCATGTCCTCCTACTCCTCAGCAACAGTCAAGTACCTATATAGGGACACTTTCCCTTATCTACACCTGCAGCAATGTAATCTGTTTGGGCTGAAAAGAATGACCCAAACAGGGTGTGAGAAATATATCTCAGTAGGCATCCACCAAAGGCCCGTGCTCAACTATGTGTAAAACATGCAACAAGTGTGCAGTAGTAAAAGTCAATAACTAAGAAGTACTCAAAATTAACTAACTTAACAGTTAAATAGACACTTTATTATTCATTTAATTCCTTTAATTTAGTAACATTTTTTTTCTCAACAGCACTAAGCCCTCAGGCCAACTAGAACTGTGCCCTCAGGCTAAAATAGTAACCACTCCCTCAGGCTTGCCCTCAGGCCATACAGAACCCAACCCGCAGGTATTGCCCTCAGGCATAACAGAAATTCTTTCCCTCGTGCATACAAAGTGTCTCCCTCTGGCACAGAAGTCAAGCCCTCATGCACGAAAGGTTGCCCTCAGGCTGAATAACGACAGTTCTCGGGCAAAAGAATCACGCCATCAGGCAAATATAGTCACTCCCTCAAGCTAAAAAGGTAACCGGGCCATGCCCAACATATCAAAATGCAGTAAACAAGCAATTCCTCTCAAGGAAATTCTATAGTAACTACATTTAAGGCATACCCTCGGGTATCCTAGAAAAACGGCTAAACAGAGGAACACACCCCTCGGGATGGTCCTGGATCCATGCAAAGATCCCAAACAGCATTTTATTATCAAAATTTAATCACCTATGCAATTATATACATTAAATATAGAGACAGGCTCAGCCACACGACACCCCAACATGGGTTCATGGCACGAAAACACACAAAAACGCATGACAGTTGGAAAATAAACACCAAGCCACTTACCTTAAACGCCAACGAACGCTAGACCCGAACGCCGACTCCAGAAACACCCAAGAACGACATAGATCTGACAAAGAACAAAAACCATTCAAATGTAAACAACATATGTTGGGAGAAGAATTGGTAAGAATGGTACCATGAAGAGGAAGGTATTACCCGTGCGGTTCCAACGAGATCGTCTGAAGCCGAATCGGATTCCATACGAACTCCTGATGGATCTTCAAATGTTCGGCCTCCTCCTTCGGCTCCAAAACAGCTCAAGTGCCTCCTCTGCCAAATGAGGAGGCTACTGCCTGTTTTAAGCTGAAAAAAAAGTACATGGCATGTACTTCATAGTACACAGTGTGTAATCCCTTCATTTAACTGTTCATTTGGCGGCACCGCCACACTGTTCCTCTGCCAACAAGAGTACACGGCATGTACTCCCATGTACCCAGCATGTACTACAGCCCAGCTGGAGGTGACTCCCCCACCTTACTTTTTACCCTACCGACTGACTACACGGCATGTACAGGACCACTACACGGTGTGTAGTCGGTTCCTACACCCTTTTTCACTGGTGAGGCTACACACCCTGTGTACTTATCCCAACACAGCCAAAAGTACATGACATGTGGAAAAAAAATACACGTCGTGTAGTTTCAAAATTTATCATCCTTTTCCATTTTCCATATTTTCTCAAAAACAATTAAGGAAAAGGAAAAGAAGAAACTCATACCTCAAAGATAAGAACCGGGTTCTTACATATTTGGGCACAAGGAAGGAAATGGTGGATCCTGATATGAGGTAGATGACGCCTTTTGGATGATTTAACTCCCCGATTGAGGTTTTTTTGTCACTTTTTATTTGTTTCGGCTTCTGCTGCTTTTCTTGTCTCTCTCGATGGCCAAACCAACAACAACCATCGTTATATTGTGTTTTTTACCTCGTTCTTCATGTTCTTCGTCTGTTCATTGTGTTCCTCATCCATTAACTTTTCACCTTGCCAAATCATCAACTAATCGGGGAGTGAAGCATATGTTTGTGAAGCTCTTGACCCAAGGAGTCCCAATCTATGCACGTGAATAATTTTCGGGCACTGGAGGAAGCGCAACGGTGAGCAGAAGTGGTGGTTACTTTTTGTGACGCTGAAATGGAAACGAATCGTTATGTGGAGGAAAGTGTTGTAATGGTGTTGTCTGAAGGATTCTAGATCTGGTCTCCTATCACGTTTTAGACCACCAGAGTGAAAGTGGTGGCCCGTGGAAGTTTCCGGGTGGATTTCCGCTAGATTTCTAGCTATTTTGACGATTTTCTGGTGACTCTAGTGTCGGTCTAGCTGCTCCCGTGGGGGTCTGACGATAGCAGATTCCGACAGTCGGCGGCTGTCCGATCAGGCAGGCTGTTGTTTCCAGCGAACCTGTGGTGGTCCGGTCAGATTTTTCAAGGGTTCTTTAAACACTCATAACTCGCAAACTGTAACTACGATTTGCAAACCGTTTGTGGAGACGTGTTCCCTGTTTTGAGGCGTACCTTTTAAACTCACTTTGGGAATATTATGATTAGTTTTTTTTTGAATGGGGCCATGAAACGTTGAAAATAATAATAATATGTTATTATTTTCAACTTCGACCTGTCGTAACTTTGACATGGGGAATTTTATTGATGTGTCGTCATTGAAATTGTGATCCTAATAGTAAGGAAGACCTTTTAGGACAGTTTCTGGTTGCTAGGGATGAGAATAGGGTGTGGGCCCCTTGAGGACCGGTTCCTGCATTTACGTAGAAACAGGACTTTTTTGCTTGGTGTTTGTTCTGGACAATCGAGTAGTCAATTCCATATGATTTTTCAAGGGGATAAAAATTGTGTGATCTGCATGACGAGTTTTGGGATTGTGGTGTGGGTCGCACTCGGGCTAGCTATAGGGAATATTATCTTTTTCACCAGGTGTCCATTTTGGACGATCGCGTAATCGATCTCATTGGTTTTTCCAATGGTATCGCAATGGTGTGATCTTCCTGATGAGTTTTGTGATCATGGTGTGGGACCCACATGGGAAGGCTACGGTGAATAATACCATGTTCACCGGTAGTTTATTTCAGGTGATTAAATAGCCCATACTGCATGTTTTTTCACTTAGACTGTGATGGTGGCCTCGGCATCAGCCTAGGAGTTGCGTAGTGTGGCAACATTGAGGGTCACATGGTTTTCTGACATTTGGAACTGCAGTGGTTGAGGGTACTTACTTGGTTCTATCCTATGAGGGTTCATGTGGCCTCACAACCATGGTATGAGTTTGTGATCCCCTCGATAGGATCTCTTATTTATTAGAGTTGTGGAATCCCTCCGGTGGGCCTGTGGAAGGATCCTTTTGAATTGCTACCCAAGATCTGGTTATTGGTGATGTTGTGACTGCATACCCATAGGCGATGATCCCCTATCTACCAGGTTAAAGCTTGTATGGTTTGTGGAATCTTTGGGAATATGATCTCCAAAGCCTTTGGCCTTGCTCAGTAGGGGTGTTGAATCATCGGGTATACGATCCCCTACTCAGCATATTGATTGTAGTTGGGTTGAGGCATCATTGGTTATAAGATTCCCTACTCAGCGCGTGGTTTCATTAGGGTTGGTGAAGCGTCGGTTCGATCCCCTACTATGCGATTTATACCAAATGGGGTTTCGGTATCGTCATGACCACCTTGACGGGAAATGATACTTTACTTGAGTGATGTGATTCTATGGAGCACCAGATCTGGTTGTGGTATCCGCCAGCGGATCCTGGGAGTGAACCCCTATATGTGTGATCTTAGAATACCAGATCAGGTTGTGGTATCCCCTAGCAGATCCTGGGAGTGATCCCCTATCTATGAGATCTTTAATTACTGGTGTGGGTTCTGGAATCCTCTAGTGGACCCTAGGAGTGATCCCATATCTGAGGAGTTTGGTGTTTTTGTTGTTTCAATGTGACATTCTCTGTGATTATATCTGACAAGCGTGATCTCATGGGTGAGCATATAGGATGTTTGTGTGGGACCAGATCGAGTGTATCTCTCGGACGAGTGTCATCTGTATGAAAGTGCTCATGGAGTGTGTTCTCCTAGTTATATGCAATTTCTAGTAATGAGGTCGGTACCTCATGCTGCTTGGTGCATGATCTGAGTAAATATGGATGTTTTGGGTGTATGTAAGAGAGTATATCTGAGTAGATATTCATGGTATATGTTGGGTCATATACTTGAGAGGATGTTCAATGTGTACGTATGGGCATACACTTGGATTTTGATGACTAGTTGTGTTTAGACGAGGTTGGTCATGAGTTGGAGTTTCTCTCTCTTCTGGGATCCCTATGGATGGGATGAGCAGACTGTTTCCTTTAATTTGATGTCTTTTTTTTCTATTTTTGGGGTGCCTACTAATTATTGTTATACTAACCCCTGTATGGGCTTTTCCCTCACATGTTTATGTCTTCTGTAGACCACATGACTTTCTACAATGTCCCAAGAGGACCCGAAGCTGTAGGAGCTGAGTGAGTAGGACTGACTGTGGAGTCTTACCTGAACTGTGCTGAGGAGCTTTCTGGTGGTTCTTTTGGAAGGGCACCCCTTCTACTGAGTAGGTTGGAATCCTTTGTAGTTTTCTTTTGGTGGTCCCTGTTTTTTATTTTTTGTACTGTTGTTGAACTCTAGTTTGGGATAGTTGTATGTACGCATTTACTATTTAATTTTATATATCTCTATATTGTTTCATGGAGGTGTTTATGTGTGTGTGTGTGTGTAGGTACCTTTGGCTAATGCCTACCATGTTTTTGATAGCCAACTCGGCGCTAATCACCATCCCATGGCCTATTAGAGGTGGGCTTGGGGTGTCACGACTCGAGCCCCGTTGGGTCGGGTCATGAAAAGTGGTCCAGGTTCAATTGGCCTTCTAGGACCCGGCCCGGGTTGGATGAGGGTCTTTCCCGCTGGGTCACTCGGTGACCTTTTCCATCACTGCATGAAAATTATAGTTTCGACCTACCAGTGTTGGATCGACCCACTAGGTCGTGGGTCTAGCCTACATGGCAGTTCGCACCCAACCAAATCTTTTAGAGGAAGACCGGTCAACTTCACTGGGACACAGTCAGATGTTGTGTTGGGTCTATCTCCATATCCTCGCAGTTCGCCATGGGGCACCTCTTCTGCCACAGCTGAGCGATTGTAGCCAACTACGGGAGATTTGGGATTATTTTGTGACTGCGACATCTAGCTTCCATCCACACTGGTGGCTCCTCCCACTACACTATGGCACAAGCTAGTCGTGGCCCTTCCTCTAACTCACTTTCATGGGGCGCTACAACCCTTGCATCAGTGCACTGGCAGACTCATCCATAGACCACGGGGTCTACACTGGTGGTCCATTATTTATGCATTATATTCTTGCACTCTTTGGGGAATGTCCACTCTAACGCGAAGGTCTCAGATATTTCATGTCTTTGATTTGAATGTTTTTTCATGAAGAACACCAATAGTGGAGGGGATCAGACCTTGTTCTTTTCAACCGACACCCTTTGGGTTGTATGTCTAAATCATGTGAGGTATATGTATTTTAATTCAAACAACAATGATGATTCAACCCGAGTTAAATAAATGTCAAAATAAAAGTCACCACCACATAAAATCACGATTCTCGGTTCAACCCATTCATGGGTTGATAAAAGTTTTTCATATCTTAAAAAAGAACATGGAAGAACATTTAAAAATTAAACTTCCCCTTAACTCATTGATGTTCGATGGTGAAGCATTAATGCTCAAGGATTCATGATGAAAAATTCACATCTGACACAGTCCGTTGAGGAACATTGAAGAGGACGATGTCTCACTGACATTTGTCATTCTTCGTTGGAGTGTAAATATTTTGGTGTATTTTCATAGAATCCCTATTGTTTGATTCACCATTCACCCATGTTTTGGTTAAATAAAAACAATCATGTCACAACATTTCTATTACACTGCGACATTGCATCATTATGATATTTCATTTATGAAATAGTGTCGTTGTTACACATACTTTATTGCATCATTATACTACGTGATATATGCTATTAATGATCTACATTAATTCTTCTTGTCACCTCCTGATCATAGCACTGAGGATTCTTCATCCACCTCCCAACAGTGAGTAAAGAAATAAAATAATTATATTAAAATATTTTATTATTTTTATTCAAAATTCTAAAAAAAACTTTTCCACTCGGTCCTTACCGGCAGAGGTTAATTAATTTTTAGGATTATCCCAGTATTCCAAATTCAATAGTGTCCTTGTATTTTCGATCTGAACACTATTTCAACTGATAGAGAAACAAACTCAAACGTCTACGAAATGTACCACAAAAAAGTTCAAATTTCTATTCCTGGATCTCCGGGCATTGGAATCAAATGTTAGAGCATGATATCTCTGAATAATTCCATAAAATTTTAAAAAAATCACATAATTTATGAGACAGTACATTCTCCTTACCTTAGGGATTATTCCCTCATAATTCAAAACAAGTTCTAACCAAACCAATGGGGGTAATGAGAACATGTCTGAGCCTCTCGCACCCATGTGCTCTCCTTGAGAATCTTTTACTACCACCGAATGCACACCTGATGAATTGACTTTCCCTATAGGACCATATCATACCATTCCCCTCTCTCTATAGGGAACTCCAGAATATCCACCACATCAACAATGTCCTACTCACCCTAGTAACCAACGCGCGATGCACCAGGCATGTATATCCTCATCTAGGACACGGGGAAAACATTATGCACCTGGTGCATCTGTGGGGGAAGGGATAGGCAGTATGCAACCTCACCAACTATACTCAGGATATGAAAAGGTTTTATGATCCCCAAAAATATCTTGCCACCCTGGCCAAGTATTTGTAATCCTCTTCAGGGTGAAAACCAATGGAATACATGATCACCCTCCTCAAACTCTAAGGGTCTCAGTCTTCTATCGGCATAAGACTTTTTCCTACTCTATGTTGTCATCATCTACTCCTATATGATATTCACCTTCTTGGTGGTAGCTCGTACCAAATCCGGACCAATGAGTGTGAAATCCCCTGGGTCATTCCCACAAAAGGGTTATCTGCAAGGTTACTCATACAAGGCATAAAATGGTGTCAGGACAATAGTGGAGTGATATCTGTTGGTGTAACAAAACTCCACCTGTGGTAGGTGGTCCCCCCAACTACATCTAAAATCTAATATATACGCATGACACATGTCCTCCATGGTCTATATGGTGTTCTCCAACTGACCATCTTTCTGGTGTTGAAAAGTAGTGCTCAAATGCAACGTAGTCCTGAACACCTCCTACAACCCCTTCCACAACTGTAATGTAAAGTGTGCATCATTATATGAGAGGATCATTGATGGTACCCCATGGAGGAACAATATATCTTGGAAGTTGAGGCATCCCAATCCCTATACAATTCCTTGATCTCAGATGGGTATAAATTGATCCAAATTGGTGATTCAGTCAACAATCACCCAAATGGAATCATGGATCATCGATGTATGTGCTGTAAAAATCAAAATTTCCATCAAAATACCACCTCATTTATACTATGGTACCTCAAGTAGATGGTCCAAGCCTACTGGATCTTGATTCTCGGTCTTCACTTGCTGATACGTGAGGAATCGTGAAACAAACGCTGCCACTTATATCTTCATCCATGACCACATGTACTAATGTCAGAGGACTTATTACATCTTCGCCACTCTAGGATGTAATGCCAATGGGGATGTATGGAACTCCCTCAACACGTCCTCTGACAACGTCACTGGTACTACAGTTCACCCTCTGAAAAGGATGAAGTTCTCCCCACCTATCAAAAATCCATCAGGAGGCTGTCTTATAGATAACTGATCACCTTTCTCCTCGCCATACACATCTACTCATTGTGCCTTCCGAACTGACTGTTAGAGTGGGGGAGTAACAGTCATCGACTAAAGGTATGATTCTCCATCACAATCCACAATGGATATCTACATTATGGCTAGCTTCTTCATCGCCTCACTCATCAGCTGCAAACCAGACCTCCTACTAAGTGCATCCACCACAAAATTCCCCTTCCCAAGATTATACACTATCTCAAATTCAATGTCCTAGATGAACACTAGCCATCATCTTTGTCTCATGTTAAGGTCCTTCTATGGTAATTTATACATGAAACTCTTTTGGTTTGCGTATATGGTAAACTGTTCAACCATAAAGTAGTTCCGACACATAATCATTTAAAAGACCACTTCTTCTAACTCAAGGTCATTGGTCACATAGTTCTACTCATGTTTTCTCAATTTTCGTGAGTTTTAGATGATCAGTACTCTCACTTTCATCAAGACACAACCTATTCTGGTCCCTAGCGCATCGTATTAAAATACATACCGAACGGCCTCCTCTGGTAGTCTCAAGATGGAGGGTAACTATAATGTTTTACCTCATATCTTGGAAACTATAATAACATCCCTATGACCATTAGATGGTTTTTTCATTGTTTTTCAAAGACTAAAAGTGTGTGGCTACTCTGGAAAATTTAGGTACGAATCTCTGGTAGTACCCAGCCAACCCCTGGAATCTTCACAACAAAGTCATGACCTGGGGTTGTTCCTAAGATACCACTACCTCTATCATCACTGGATCCACTAAAACTCCAGCCTCAGATATGTCGTGTCCCAGAAAGAAGACCTCTAAAATCTATAAATGTCTCTTCGAGGGAATACCATAAATATGTTTCTCTAAGAGCACATCTAGGACTAACCACCTGTGTGTATATTGGAACTCCTCTAATGCTGAGTACACCAAGATGACATCATTGAAGAACACCATGAAATGGTCAAGTTATGGATGGATGATCTAGATCAAGAGCCCCATGAACATTGTTGGGGATTTAGAGATGTCGTAGGGAATCACCAAGAACTCGTAGTAGTTGTACCGACATCTAAAGGATGTCTTCGATACATATTCATCCCATTCATGAAATTGGTGATAGCCTGATCTGAGGTCAATCTTTGAGAACCACCTCTCTCCCTTCATCTGATCGAAGAGTTGACCAATCATCGATAGTGGATACATTTTCTTCACGTTCACCTAGTTCAGGCATCATTATTCCATGCATAGCCTCAAGATCTTGTATTCCTTATTGGAAAACAACACTAGGGATGTGCATTGAGAAAAACTAGGACATAAAAACCCCTTCCTCTGAATGTCCTCCAACTTTACCCTCATGTCACAAAACTCTACGGGAGCCATATGATATTAATGTGTAGATATAAGTGTTTTCCATGGGTACATGTAAATTAATATTTCTACCTCTATGTGAGGAGGTAGTCCTGGGACATCATCGGTAAATACATCCTCATATTTATCCACCACTGCAGGAATGATCAGAATCACCTTGTCCACCACTCCTATGGTGAGGGTAGCCAACTTGTTACTAATCATTTGCACCCTCCTCTGCGAAATTTCATACTTTAATGAAATGATTTCCTTCTCTCTAGTGAAGTAAAAACTGGTCCCATCCTCATTAACACACCGTACATTGCGCCTAAAACATTATGTTTGGTCTTTTAATGTGGATAACCATTCTATACCCAAGATAACATTTTATGACCACAACACCGCTACTAGGAGATCATAGTTGAAGCATTTTCCTCGTATAGTAAGCTCACACTACCGACAACAGTTTGTAATTCACAAATCCCATTACATAAGAGTCTCAAATATTAAGGATCAATACAATGGATCCACTAGAGTCTTCGATATCCAAACTAGATCCATGGAATGTAAGGATTGACTAGAACATTCATTTATAAGAACTGTAGATAAGGTAGTGTAGACACTGATCATACCACTAATCAATGTTGGAGCACTGTGGTTGTAGTCCTCCATCGCCTAAAGTTGTCTGCCCCTACCCACCTGATTACTGAGCTCGTGGTGGACCTCATGGGGGTGGTGGTTGTGGTTCCTAGAATCATCATCCACCTCCAGTATATTATCTTTATCCCTTTACACATATATCATTCATCGTACCTCTTTCCTTGAACCTCTGTCACTGTCGCAGTAGTCCCTCGACCACCTACTTGTCATTCGCGTGGTGAGTCAGACAATCACGAGCCTTGTTATTCTATCTTACCAAAGATTAACCAAATCTATTCCTTAGATGACCTCCTCTTCCACACGAGATCCTCACCACTGAAACTGCATCATGGGGTCACCCTCTTGAAGGACTAGTCAATTTTTTCCCCTGAATCCTTTGCCTACTGCCTGGTACATATTTCTTGGCCACTTGTTTCCCAGTGGGGTCCCTCTCTGTTGGTGTATGCTCAGCTAGGATGCTCTCCAATATTAGGGATCACTCATTCACTCTAGACCACATCGGGATGATATGAAAAATCATAAAATCCCTAATCTCTCCTAGGATTCCACACTCATTGGTTTGGGACCTGAAGAAAGGGTTGTGTACCATGTCGGTGGAGTAGTGGGAGAGGTCGGTAAACCTCACTGAGTAATGGGACAAAGTCAAGATACCCTTCTGTAAGTGTAGTAACTCTTCAATACACATTGAGAATAGTGTTTTAGGTATATAATCCTCCCTAAATAGGCTCTCAAAGTCTGTATGGTCATGGGTCACCTCCTCGTGTGTCTGGAGAATCAAGTTATACCACCTCCCTATCGGGCCCGAAAAGGAAATCCTATAGAACAACCATCTACTCTATCAATGTATCTAATAGGTGAAATAACTGAGTAACTACCTCCATACAATACTCAGATGACTGATGATCCATCTCACCATGAACCTTAGAGGAATCAGTTAGTAGAACTCATGTAGCGCGCTCATTCGGCGTGCACTATCTGCTGCTAGGGCTAGTGGCAACTACTACTCTACAGGTGTTGGTGTTTCCAATAAACCCCCAAAGGAGATATCACTATAATAAGTCCCTTCACTGAACCCTCATTGCTTGGTAGGCCATCGGCATTACCTATCACTGGAATCTTGGCTGGATTTATTCATGGGGACATCCTGTAAAGAAATTGATGCACCGCGATCAATAAGATATAACTAGAGAGCTGACTCAAATGGGATCAAGAGAAAAAAAACATTTCCAAAACACATGCAACTAATGTTTTTGTGTACCGAGTTAGAAAATAGTATTCAGTTTCCTGGGGTATGGATACATTATCCTCTAAACTAACATTATACTCTATGGCCTGAAATCTGAACTCAAAATAGTTACCTCTATTACCTCATCAATGACACAGACTCATTGTTCTTCTATTACAACTGACCACCCTCTAGTACAACATTGTCATGACCTGTCCCCTGATGCCCAAGCTGTGACTATCCCATGCAAGCCTTCCATAGGCCAGGGGCTGGTGACTACCACTAAAAGGCATTTCCAAAAAATTTAAGGCTTTACCTTTAAATCTGTACACACACAAGCCGAACCACATCTCAACACACTAAAAGGAGAATCAAGTTTACCACAAATACAGTGGTGAGTTAAAGTACAATTTAATGTATGTGGTCCTGAACACAAACCCAAGATGTAATTGAAAATATAAGTGTTAGAAAAGGAATCATTGATGGTCATCTGTGGAAAAAACCACCTCTTCGTGGGAGTAGTTATGCTACTGGATGAAGAAGTAGTATGTCCTTCCCACATGGTCTATAACAACCCTGCTCATTATTACACACATAGATGAGATTTATTACCTGAACATTCATTTAAGACAGTATTAAATATCAATAGGTCTACTATCTTGTCAAATTAGTAACCTTACAAAACAACGTTTAACATAAAAAACAAAAACATTATTGATAACTTCTTTTACTTGACCTCAACAAACCCTCTTACATAACATTACATGGGATATCCCAAGGACAATCCTAAGAAAAGGGTGATCTATATAGTCTAGTATGTGAGTAAATAAGGCCTAACAATAATAATATAGCACTTGTGAGGTAATATAAATATTAATGGAGCACAATTGATACATAAACATAAAGGCATGATATAACATGATTGTCATTACATAGAATTATTGCAACAACATTTAACATGATATAAGCATGATCCAAGGCTTATTGAACATGGAGCATGAGTAACCCCTCATTTTATGTGAATTAAAATTTGTAAACACCCATTTCACTTGAAATATCATTATAATAACCCTCACCCAATACATTGGAGCACTATCTAGGCCCAACCTTCTTAATCATCCCATTTAACACATAAGTGTGCCACATGGATAATGCAACATGGAATCATTAAACATCATTATTTATTACACAATGAAAGTATTTGGAATACATACAGGTAACTATATATTTGATATTTAATTGTGTATAATGTTGAATACGCTTGATAGAGAAATGGTCATGGTATTCACTACACAATGACATTGGCATGGAATATCGTGGTGGAAATTAACAGCAACACAACGTGACCTAAGAATTCATAATAATTGTTGATGAGAGAGAAAGGATTATATAATAAAAATTACATGAAATAGACGTTAAGCAGGTCATGTAGATACATGTCCCAACATATGTAATATAATTTTGATGCATAATATAAAACAATTTCTTGAATGTATATGAGGAGAGAGAAATCTCTTACGAAATTTTATCATGGTAACGGGTGTACATGGTAGGAATTAATGAGAGATAAAGAAGTATATCATCATTAAAACATGATGAGGTATGTATGGGGGAGGTTCTAAATCATACTCCAACATTTTAATTGAAAATTAATGTTTATAACAACATAAAAAATATGGAAACAATTTAGAATGGATGAAATCCTTTACTTGAATGTGTGATCCCAAAGGCATGGGAGAGGCCTGGGAGGGGCGTCTAAGGAGTTTGGGTAACATTGAGAGGATTATACAGAGAGGAATACAGGTTTTGGTCAAGTTCTAAATGGTGTGAGTGGATTGGAATTGGGGAAAGAGTAGGTTTATATATGAAAGAAGAGGGAATTCATTAGTATTTAGGTTTTGGACACCACACATTAAACAAAGAAAAACCACAAACCATCGCACAGTTTTTCACAAGGATTTTTCCAAAGTGGGTTGGAAAACATTAATTTATAATTTTAATTTCTGAACATATTAAAATATTTTTCTTTCTTATGTGGAGGTGAGTCACACTCTCAAGGAAATCATTTTATAATGTTAAAATGTTTTATATTTTTTGGAGGGTTCACTAAGCCTTTGTAAAATAAATCAAACAATCAGAAATTCACATTATATTAAGGTAAAACATATATTGACTGACCATAAAATTTATAGTATTTTATTAAATATTTATTGGGTCGTTATGATGTAAAAAAAATTATATAATTAACAGTATTTAATTTTTACCCAAAAATAAAACTGTATCAAAAAAATTATGAAAAACTCACATTTGGATAATTTTGAAATCTTGATTCGAAAAATTATATTCATTTTATCTGGATAATTTTTTAAATTTTTTAATTTTTTCTTTTAAAATAAAAACTAGAATTTATGTAAAATTCATGGCTTTTGTCAAAAACAGCATTCAAACATTAATAAAAATTACCATTGTATTCATAAAACATAAAAAATCATTTATATTTATTAAAATGTATTTTAATAATAATATTTTACTAAATTTATTTTAAATTAAAATTAAATTTATTGCTCAAAATATATTTCTTAATTGAATATTAAATAAAAATACTATATGTTCTTTGAAAAATATTTACAAAATAACATTATTAAAATGAATGTATATTATTTATTACATAAAAAAATAATGCGCATAATCATAATGCTATGGTCTTATTACATAACCCCTTACAACACCCACATATGACCTAATGGTATGGAGTGTATTGGTGAAATACTCTTGGTGTGGCTCGGATAATATCATGTAGGTGGTAATCTCTATCAAATTCCAATTCCCTTGTATGAGGTTCTGTTAAAAGTTAACATGTAAAAGATCAGATTGGGCTTTGTAAGGAGAAAAGCCTAGTGACATCAACTCCTATATGAGCTAAGAAAAATTGAATTCGTGAGGAGAAATTCTACAGGATGAGGTCATTGCGTCCTTTTTCTGAGTTACCTCGATTTGGTAAAATCCTATATGTATACTAATCATGTTATCATTGTTCAACAACTATATTAGAAATGGAAATAATTCTTAATAGTATTTTAAAAACCAAAAACATTAAACCAATAAAGTTCATATGTTTTATATAAAATTTTAAAAAATAATACATTTAATCAGATCAATATGAATGTTTATTAGTAAATGTTTTGGTGGTTAAATGGTCATACTAGGACCCACATTATCATAGGCCACAAAGTCCACCATCGTAGCATCCATCAGTCTTGTCCCCCTGAACACCTCTATCTAAACGTTGATCAATTTGAGCAGACACAACCTGTGCAGGTGAAGCCCATGTATGGGTGAGTATACCAATACTAGGTCGGGTCCCCGAGACCCCTGAATGTCTCCCAGTAATCCATGAGGAAAAACAAAACAAATAAAATACCCTAGAGTTAATAACCAAACACGATCTCAAACACATAAAATAAATTAATAGATGCATCTCAAACAAGACATAACATAAATACGTATGTAAGGATAATTATTCATAAATATAAATCATTTTTTCTAGTGAGATGATCTACTACTTACCCGACCAGGATCACTATTATTTCATCACATAAAATCCAGCGACTCGATTCCCGCACCTAGGATGCTTCATTCTGGGAGGATCTAATCCTCAAGCCATCGGTCAAACCTCAACCCCATGAAGTCCCACATATAGTAACCCCAAAGGTCCTCCTCTTTATAAGGTTCCCAACACAATATATTTCTCATCGAACGGATTCCTGACCGGTAATAAATGGTCTTTTTTTTAAAACAATTGATTGGATTCGATCCCAATCCAACACGGCCATAAGAAAACATCCACCAAAACTCTTGTGGAGTATTTATGAAGGACTGCCTCATTGAAAGGGTCCCACATCATTTGAAGAGGTCTTCGTCAGATTCCCGATCTGAGAGACATGAGAGTTTTAGTAAACAGGGGTCTGTTGCGTCTGGGCCCAGTCGGACTCAATCAGACCGACCAGATCAAATTAGCCCAGAGGACCCACATGCCCCAGTTTAGTTAAATGGACTTTACCCAACCTTGTTTGGGTTGGGGTCGCTCTGTTCTGGCACGGTTAGTGGGCCAGGCCCAATGGTCCTTGCTAGAACCAATCTAGTTTGTCTGAGCGTCCCACACTCTGGGTCGCCCCGTGACACAGTCTAGCCTTGTCTATCCCAAATGTAAAGGGTTTTAACTATCGGTGCGGGTCCTGCCCGCTGGGGGTGAGACAATCACACTAGGAGATTCCCACCCTGCACATTCCACAAAATGCGGATCAGTCTGCCTTAGTGGGACGAAGCTAGATGTCCTACCCAATCCACTACCATTGCCATGTAGGTCACTGTGGGGTCCCTACTCTACACAGCTGAGCATCCTCGGCCCGTAGTGCGGGGCGCTGAACGATGTTGTGTCTGCGGCCCTCTGACGATGTCGAGCAACCTCATGTGTCGCAACCAGCCACCTTCCTAGATAGAGGCTTTCCAGTTGTGTCATGTCCCATAAATTAGCAATCCTTCATGGAATGCTGACAATCTCCCATGGTCATCACCAAATTAGGGGTGCCGACAGACTCTTTCGTGGACCAGCTGGTCCACACTGGTGGTCTGTTCTCCATGCCTCTTGTGCCTGCACTCTCCGGGGAACATCCTCCCCACCACGAGTGTCTCAAATATATCTTGATTCTTATGCAAGAGTTTTTCCACAAAAACACCAAAAGAGGAGGGGATCTTTCCTTGTTCATATCGGCATGCTCCCTCTTTGTTAGAAGTTTCTAATCTAGGGAGGTCAGGGGCTTATAAATTTAACAAAAACGATGATTCCATCACATATAAAGAAATTACAAATGAAAGTTCACTCTCCCAAATAAACACAAGAATCAAGGATGAACCCATTCATGGGTTGATCCATGTTCATCATTTGTAAATGAAATAAATGGGAAAAATATTTAAAATTTGAAAAAAAATATACATCTTTGATGTTCGATGCCGAGGAATTTGTGCTTGTGGATTCAAGATGTCGATGTCACTTCCAGATCCCTTCTACATGGCCTGTCAAAGATGTTGAAGTCTCTAAAGCATTCTTTGTTCTTCATGAGAGAGGAAAAATTCCATAAGATCATCATAGAATCCCTACTGTTTAATTCCCCATTAATCCATGTGTTGGTTTAATAAACAGAATCACATCACAGTGTTTCTGTTATGCTGCAACATTGTTTCATTACTCTGTTTTATTTATGAAAAAGAATTGTCGGTACACTTACTTTATTACATTGTTATGATCTGTTATTCGTGCTATTAATGAGCCTCATTAATGTGTCGTTTCTTTTCCTGGTCGTTGACCGTAGTGTCATCGTCCGACACAAAACAGTGAGTAAACAAATAAATAAATTCATTTATATTATTTAATTATTTTTCTCGAAAAGTTCAAAAATTAACATTTCTGATCGGCCCTAGCCGGTAGAAGTTAATTCATATCTTGGATAATCACGGTGATCAGAATTCAACGGTTCCCTCGTATTTTCAATTCGAGAACTGGATCAAAAGATATAAAACATTTCTTGTACGTTTACTAAACATACATTAAATAATATTCAAATTACATTCTGTGCTCTTTGGGCCTCGGAATCACGCGATATCTAAACATGTGGTCCCAGAATAATTTTATATAATTTTTACAAAATTAAACTGTGTTTCCAAGACATTACATTGTATTCTTACAAAAAAAAATTTCTAAATAACTTTTTTGATCCATTTTTCACATATATTTTAAAATTATTTTTCACAACATCAAAAAAATAAATTTTAATAATTTTCTCCATTTATGAAAAAAAAATATAAAAATTGTCATAGTATTTGTTTTTTTAATTTTTTGAAAGGATTACTTTATATATATATATTGAAAAATAAAGAATGTTATTAATAACTATCTTTTCATTTATAGAATTTCAATATTCTCTTTTTTTAAATTTCATTAGACATAAAATGAGTTCATAAAAATTAGTATGAAACCAATTTAGGCCATTAGGATCAATTTTTGCCTAATTTTTTATTTAATTATTTTATACCGAATAAACATTATGTCATTGGAAAACCACTTTTCACTGTGTTTGTGGGTTTAATTTTAAACAATATTCCACCACATATTTTAATTGATTTTAATAAATATTATTCCATATTTGGAGTCAAAATAACTAATATTAGTTAATAATATCACCATAGTTTGAGGTCATATTTAATCGTAAAAAAAGAGAAAATATGTAACCATGGTTGTAGTTGAAAAATGTTTACTAGGGGATAAACTGATGAGATAATGGTTTAAATGACATATAAACATGTCTACATTACATTGGATATCAATATTTCAAAAAATATAATATAATAATTTATTATGATATTTTTGTATCCATTTTCTTATGAATGATTTATTATTATAAATTATTATTTTCAAACATTCCATGTGGTTCCTTTCCCCCACTTCTAATGGACACCTCATCTCTTCTTTTATCTAAACATAATATATATTGGGTTCATCGATGATGATCCCAAATAAATTAATTAAATGAATAATCACTACAAAGAGTCTATGTATTTATTAGAAAAACATCCATGGATGGATTTTCATATAATCATAAAGTTACTGTCTAGAGAAGACATATAGTTCATTACCATGTCTTTTAATTTAATTTCTTCTTCAACCTCCATAAAATATTTTGTAAAAATGATAAAATATAGGAAATGGTATATTACATATATTAATATTTCATTATGTTAATTTTATAACCTATATCTATCAACTACTACATCTAATGAGATACAAAACCATTTCATGTGTGTATAGTAAAAAACAGCATCGCGAACAGATGTAATTTTTTTTATATAACCACATCACAAGGATACATACAATGATGGATTTAATATATATATATATATATAATATTTCTCACATACTAAAATTTTTTGAATTATAAAACCACTCATAAATTATTTCAAAATAATACCTTGGAAAATGATCATGTCACACGGGTGTATGTGTGGACTACCACATTAATGAAGTAATGTGATTCATTGTTCATTATTAGGTTAAATGGATATTAATAAGGATAGATATTATGAATATAAATTATGCAAATGAGATAATAATTCAATGGTGAATTACTTTTTACCTATATTTCATTCCATCCATAAAAAAACAGAAACAACGTTCTTGCGTTTGTACGGTCTACCGTATCCATGATGAGTGTAAATCATTTTTCTATATATAGCTTTTACAGATGACCTATAATCATATATAATGAAATATATTATATTTTTTAACATAATTTAAATAATGTAGTTGATGTAACCAGAATTAATGTACAAGATCTAAAACAACCAAACGAAAACATACATGAAAAAAGAAGCAAGTATCCCTAGAAATAGTGATTTAAATATGTAATAGTAATTAAATGGGTGATAAAAGGTTATAATTAAATAATATATGGTATGATATATGAGAATATGTTATTTAATATATTTATAATAAATATATATTCTTTATATAATAGTTTCAAATCAATTACGAAAGAATTTAAACCTGAGGTTATGGTTTCATGTTACAACCACATTATTTATCAGGATTTTATATAATTATGTGTGAGATGATGAAATTTCATTATAGACAACCCAGTAATAAAATTAATTTAATTATTATAATGTTATTTCTAGAGAATACACGTTTTTTATTCATTTTAACCTCTTTAAGTATACATGATACTAAAACAGTTTCTTAAAGAAAATTAATGTTATTTCTCTCATTGGTTGAAAATTGTTTCTCTTTCTTTTCCATGTATTCTCTAAATGGAATCAATAATATTTTTATTTATCTTTAATGAATTTTTTAATTAATATTTAATAATTTTTTTCTTTTTATCAAATGGATTAAATTAAATATTCTTATCATTTTAAAAATTATTTATTTTTCCTTTCTAACAAATATGTGAATGGAATCATTATTTAATTGAAAACAGCATAAATGAAACTTTCCACTTTCATGACCACTCAATATTTCAAAACTCCATTATAAGTTTCAAAATATTTATTAAAAGAAATTTTTTCATTAATATTTTATAAATTCTTAAATAACTAATTGAATCATAAAAAGTACACATTCCTTAAGAAATATTCTTAGTGATATTATAATATCATTATCAATATAAAATAAAATCTATTGATATTTTATAATATTTACTGGGGATATAATCCCATGATACGATCTTTATTGTTTATCTTAATGGTTTATACTTATTTTGAATAGTTAATTGTAAACCAGTATTCTTTTATGGGTTATCATATGATGATATGATGAATGTATTATGATCATGTGGATTATATATGTATGGTTTTAATTATATGACAGGAGATCCCAAAATTATATATACCTATGATGAAGTTGGTACTCTATGGACATATCATGAGATAAAATATATTGTAATATAGAATGAACCATGTTCAGTAAGGGAATAATTCCACTATGATAGACTTTAGAGTATACCCTGACAACATTTATAGTTTGAGGAATGTAAGAAATCCAGAATTATTGCCTCGATATAAATTATCTATAAAAATGAAATGGAATTTAATTCTTATGTGTATAAAAAAATCATGCCTTCTTCATTTTTTGTGCCCTCATGGATCTTGTTCTTTGATTACATTAGGATTCATGACTTATAAAATTATATGATTTCTTCGATGACTCATGAAAATTATCTATAATATATAGGCTATAGTTTTAATTTTTTTCATGTTATCATATCCTTATACTCTTGTTACATTCATGTGAACATTAATGTCTACTTTTTTTTAACCTTACCAGACTTCAACGCTCAATTGTTCTTATTATTCAATTCCCTTGGTTATGAATAATAGTATATTGCATGATATGTATAATAAGGGTGATAGTTATGAAGAACATAGTGGGATATGATTTAGTTCACTTATTAATCAGTTGTCCATATATCCATGTTTCCAAAGGTATTATTGTTTATGTATCCAGGTTTCCAAAGGTAGTAGACCAATATGATTCTAGTCTAGATCGTCAGGTTATGTAATGAATATTTAATTTTTAAGATTTGATATATACATAAAAAATCATGGGTGGTTTCATTTGGTATGAGAGAAAAGTGTACTTGATATTTTGTCATTAGGATGAGGAAAAATTACTAAAAACCCTAAGGATAATCTTATATATTGGATAACATCATATAATATGGTAAATAAAGGAGTGTGTATTTTCTATAAGAACATATTTATATGGATACTAAAAGATGACATGCATTTTAAAAGTATTTATATGAAGATATTAACCTATAAAATCATAGGTAATGCATATCCCATTAATCATTCGAGTTCAAGTTGAGTGTTCCCTTAGTACAGACAAGGTTTATACTCTTTTGGGATATGCATAGGTTAACCAAAATTTTCTTTATGAACCACCATGAATAATTTTTTGAGATTATGACCATGAAGGATATATCATAAACCCGTGATGTTATATATTGAAATTAAGGTATCTCCCTTCAAAATTATTTTAATTTATTTTTCATTATTATGTGGTTTCTCTTTATGATTATTGATTCTAACATTATGATTTTTTACTTTTAGTCCAGGGTTGGAACCCAAAGTGCCCATCTTGATACTGAATGTGATAGAAAACTCCATGAATGTCCTATTAAGAAAGAAAATGTTATGTTATCTAAAATAAAAAATATCCTTTCTATGCATACACATCGATCCCATGGATTGAATCATACCAAGATTCCAAGCAGGCCTTGGAGAGAATATTTCTCTATTCAGTTATTTATGAGGAGATAACTACATTATTTTTTGTGGTTCATGTAATTCTCTAGTAATTTTGAAATGGATTAGTACCACATAAAGGATATTTTCTATTATCCATTATTATGAAAAATAAATGGTATTTTTGATGTCGATTATTTTCATGGAAAATTATATCAATGTAGGTCTGTATTCAAGAATATGATGCAACATGAAGAAATTGACTTCATAGACTAGTATTAATAAAAATTATTATTTTTAATATGTATTTTTTTGTATAATATATATAAAAATGTATAATGACTAAATTAAAAAAATAGAAGAAAAATTAATTGATTGATACTTATCAGGATAATTTTACTAGACATATGAGGTACGCTTATAATATTATCATCCAACCACAAAGTAATATTGACAGATTAATTAGTGGATAAAAGTCAGGTATTTAATGAAAATTATCCATAATAGAATAAAATATCCATTAGGAATGCATTGGATGATCTATCAAGGTGGCAATGGATAATGGAGTTACCCATCAATCCCATCATTTTGAAATGAATATAATGGTCAAATTCAATGGAATCAATAATAACCAAGGAGTAAAAATATATTTCACATATTTTATACCCAATTTGTGGAAGGAAACATGGAGGATGTTATCTTAAGGGGATTTTTATACTTTCTATTAGTTTAACTGATTTCCATTGGAAAATAAAATAATGATGTTATTTGAAGATATATATATTTATTTTTATAGAGTTAATGATAACAAAAATAAACCACACACTCTAGATTTTCAAATTTAATGACTATGGTAATTATTTTAACAATTTCTCAAATATGAAGGGTAATGATGATGATCAAAAAAATAAATCTCTTAGGTCATGGGATAAAGGGAAACTCATGTAATCATTTTTATTTATGAGGGGCATGATTGTGATGTGGTGACGGGTAAACTCATCATCAACTCAAAATTTATTAATTTCTAAATTTATAACCTATCTACCCTCTATTTTATGCATGATAATTTTCTATGTGGTTAAAAATTCCAAAAAGAATAACTAAATGTTGAACTATCAGTGAAAACCCCTAATTAAATGATGACCATGACTCAAGAATATGACTCTTCTTTGGATGATTTCGGTGATAATGTGAAACATGAAAATCCTATTATTCCCCGACTAGATGAATTTAATGTTGTCTTAGACATGGATTGGATTTCATGAAATAACTCCCACATTATTTTCTGAGGAACAAATGTTTCATTTTATATTCCAAGGCTACTTATGATCATATATCAATGGGATCATAATCAGGAATTCCTAATAAAAATAATGTCTATATAATGGGTCCGGATTCTTATTAGAGAGTTATTCTTGTCTATATTGGTTGGGGAGAAACACAATATAAATTATATACATATTCTGTGGTTGTTTTTGATGACTTTATAGAATATTTTTTTATTATTCAATGATACCGTGAAGTTGAGTTCTCAATATAACTCTTTCATGGTGCAACACCTATTCCAATGTTTCTATATAGGTCGTCCCTAATTTAGTTCTGAGAATTTACTAAGAAACTATATAAGAATAATGAAAATGGATTTATTCATCCATGTTTATCTCCATGGGGTGAACCAATTCATTTATTATATAATATATAATGATCAATGTTACTCAACTTTGATTATCGATAACTAAATGAGGTCACTATAAAAAAAGTATCTTCTACTCTATATTAATGACATATTTGATCAAATTAGTGGATCTCAATATTTATCCATGATTGATATACATTTTTTATATCATCCAATGTGGTATTATAATGAGGATATACCCACGTCCAAATTCAATATAGTTAATCGATTCCACGCATATATAGTGAGGTTATTTGGTCATAGTAATTCTATAGCAATCATCATGGATTTAATGAATTATATAATTAGAGATTTAGTAGATCAGTATATTACAGTCATTAAGTATTAAATACTTATATTTTCAAATATTAATCATGAAAATGGAGGTAATGTGAAGATTGTAAGGAGGAGCATATTTTGTGTAAATTTGAATGAGAAATTTAAAAATTATGTTTTTTGTGTGTAACATGTTTTTTTGGTTATATAATATCATCAGATAGTATATCGTTTCATCCATCTAATATAGATGTTATTGAACATTGGACTATAACAACCATTGCGAACGAGATTGGAAGTTTTATTGGTTTTGATGGAAATGTTTAGTGCCTTATGCATATTTTTTCATCGGTATCTAATCTACTAACAAAGATAACGAAAAATTGGTCCACGTTTCTTTGGTAAAATGAATCATGCTGAAATTTACCAGAACGATAGATAATTTCGGTCTACAAGACAATTAATATATTAACCCTTAATGGAAGGGTTTTTAACCTTTAGTGGTTAATCGAAGATTGGATTGGGATGCATTATCACGAAAAATGATATGGTTATACCTTATGCCACATTAAAATTGATGTTACATTAGAAAAACTATTAAAAATAGGATTTGGAAGTTTCTATGAAAATTTTTTCATATAGCGTAATTATATTTATGGTAAAATATGTTACATATATACATATCATAAAATTATAAAGTATATTTTTCCGTAAAATTTGTTGAATATGTTCAAAAGAAGATGGTTAGAGTAGATTACAAATTTTGAAAAATCAATACATTACCACACTCGAAAGAGAATATGGTGTATGATGCTCTAAATAGAAAGGATATTTATAACATTTTAATGATGAGAATCATTATAATTCCAAAAAATTCTTTATTTACAATTTATGGATATTGAAATATTTATGGAATGGGTGAAATATTGTCTTTGTAACAATAATATTATAACATCTATCTATGTGGCGAAGAAAGAGTCATAAACATAAGATGTAGAACCATAAGAGATGTTTAGAAATGTTTCTAAAAATGACCATGACTTTGAGAGAATGGTATTGTTCTTGAACCATGAATTTTCTCCATCCATACCTTACTTCATGAAGGATCTTTTGGATGGTGAACATAGTTTTTCATTCTCTATTCCACATGGATGTTGAAATATTTTTAGAGATATTAAATAGTATTTATGGTGAGACAACATAAATGGATATATTTCAAGGTAGGAATCTTGATTCATGGTATGTCATCTTGTTTATAATGAGTGACAATATTATAATATGGGGTTACAACAATTACCTATATAAGAATTGAAATTTTCAGAAAACACCATATATTTTTATTTCCATCACTCAAACATCTAATACATATATTGAAATTTTTTTGTAGTTCATTTCTATAGGAAGTCAGTACACTCCATTACCCTTTATGAAAACATCTATCTTGATAATATTTCCAGAATTTATATCAATGAAGTTTTATGATTTCATGGAGTAACACATTCTATTGTATATAATCATGACCAATATTTTAACTTGATGTTTGGTGAATTATTCAATAGGATATATAAATAGAGTTATATTGCTAAAATTCATTCTATCTATATATACATGGACATTTTGAGAGAAATAGTCAAACCCTAGAGAATATTCTGAGATCTTTTCCCTAGGATTTAAATGGTGGTTAGGACCAACATCTTTCTCTCATCAAGATTTCATACGAAAATTAATTTCACTAGAACATTTAGACTAATCCTTAATAAGATCACTACATAAATTAGTTTAAATCTAAAACCTTCTATGAATATTTTTTATTAAATAAATATATTGGGACCAGATCTATTTAAGGAAATGGTAGATAAATTCAATGACATTCAATATCACTTTAAGGTGTCTTGAAGTCAATTGAAAAATAATGCTGACAATCATTAGTGTAATTTTGTATTTAATGTTGGTGAGAAAGGTTTTTCGTTAAATTTCCCCATGAATTATGTTTATAAGATTATGAAGGAATGGAAATTAAATACCTCTAAATAATTTTCTTTTAAATATTATTAATTGAATAGGGACGATAGCTTGTCTCATGGAACTTCTACCAAACCATTCTAATATTCACGATGTCTTATCCTTGTACCACTTGAGGATATAAAAACTAGATCTATTACATGTACATAAATTAGAGGTCCTACCACTAGATTATGGTCTTTATTATGATGAAAAACATGTGTAAATCTTAGGTTATGGAGAAAATGTTCTACAAAACGTGAATATTCTTCTGGTTAATGTTCTCTGGAGGAATTAGAATTTCAGAGATACAATGTGGTAACCATAGTATGTGATAAGGTTGTGATATAATAAATAATTTTAATCTTAGTAACATAATAGTGATGAAAAAATTCAATTTATTAGGGTTATAATTTAATACCTAGACACTTAATTATATATATTTTAAAAATAATTATATTTTTTCAATAGATTCGGATAAAATCGACCCTATGTCAGAATGAACCACAATATATTACACAATTATAACAATTATTTTAAATTGGGGTGTATGAATAAGACTAAAACTATGATGAAAATTATTTTGTTTACACCGATATAAAATATATTTATATGTTATCAATAGATAATAAAGGTAACATAAAATCATTTTAATGTAAATGAAATTTTCTAGAAAAATATTTTAATGCATGGAATGTGTTTTTAACATAATAAATTAAACTAATAAATATTTTTATATTATATTATTGAAATTATTATGATTTATATTCAATATATTTTCTTATAATTAATCAAATATGTTTATCTAGGAATTTTATGTTAATGAATCTAGTCATATGCATATGAACTATATTTTCCTAATAAGATGATTCAACATCTTTTTCAAACATATAATAAAAATAATTTTCTTCCAATCATATAAATTTAATTAACAACATTTAACATCATATATTAAATAAAAACTAAAATATTTTCTTTTTGATAGTTTTTTATAATTTTCTGAAGACTCATATTTATTGATAAATAGTGAAAAATAATGTTTTTTATTAAATATTATATTTTACTAATGCATTTAAAATGTAATTTTTTTAAATAGTTTTTGATGTAATGTTAGTTCCATTAAATTACTGTTAATTCAATTAAGGTCATTTGATTCAATTTTTTCTAAATTTCGGTATAAAAACATTTTATACCTATGAGAACATTTCATTTGTAAAACCAATTTTTTCCTCTATGGGTTTGGTTTTTAATTTAATTATTCCACTTATAATAATTGTATTTGATACAATTTAATAAATAATAGTATTAAAACTAATTAATATGATGTAATATGTTATGATTTTTATTTTTCATAAAATACGTAAAATAAAAAAAAATGTTACCATGATTATGGTTAAAACAACATTATTAGAGGGTTAAGAAAAATAGATAAGTGTAAAAATGATACAACAACATTATCAAATAATATTTTAAATATATATATAGGGTAACAAACCATGTATTTTTAGAATAATAAATTTTCATGTCTATTAATATTTATGAATAATATATTAATTGTATGTTAAAGAAGACACTCTATCTCATAACATACACAACACACAACAATGGGTTTCATTGAAATCTAATGTTGCACAAAACATTGATTTATACAGAAAAATAATTTTATAATTTTATTTTTTTAAATGAATGTTAATTCCTGGCCATTTTATTTTTGGGAATGAACATAACTACAATATGATTACTAAATTTCATTACATTTATCCAAAAAATATTAGCGACATAAAATAAGAATTAATGTAATTTGAGCATGAAATACTGTAAAATTTTTAAAAGGTTGTTTTACCACCATTTGATGGAGAACCATTTTTAAATATATATTCTTCAATTTTATTTGTTTTTTTACTACATAATATTCCTTTCTAAAAATGTAACATTAAAATTTTTATTTGATTTATTTTTGGTATTTTTCTAACAAAGCTCAATTTTAATAAAGAGTGAAAAATATTGAATTTTAATTCAAAACTACCTTTTAATGAAATTTATTTGTATAGATATATTGTAAATGTAAAAGGTTTAAACGTATATTATTATTATATTTTTACAATTTAATCAATTTTTTTTCATTGTATATAATTTCACATTTAAATTGGACATAAACACATGTCAAATTTTTTTTTAGTTTTTTACTTCATCAAAACACACCTTTTGGTTTTGAAAATAGGAATTAATTTGAAATTTATTTCTAAAAAATATCTGTTAGGAATTTGGAAGAATTGATTCTATATTTTTAATCATAAGGTCAGATTTTTTTAAAAATGAATATTTTATTTTTAGACATTATTAATTGTAAATTCAGAAATTATTTTATTTACCATGGTAAAAAGGTAAATCCTGTAAATAAAAGAAAAATATATTATTATAATAATATTAAACTACCCAAACACCTATATTAATACTATGTTATGAGCTATTTCTGACTAAAGGAATCCTAAGGTCTATTTTGGGATGACATGGAGGCACTTTGATATGAAAATGACATTTTATATGAAATAATTTAAATTAAAGAACAATATAACATAAATATATATATTTCAGTAAAACAATTGTTATATTGGTTTATATAAGTTATTTATTCCTCTATAAGTAGTCATTATAATGATAAAAATATTTTAGATATCATGATATTTTATTTATAAATTTTATAAACTAAATAAATAAATTTAATTATGATATAATGATGATGCAGTGATTTTTTCATTAACAAAGGATCCAAATAAATGATATTATAAATGTTAAAATAAATGTAATTTGGTTTTTTTATGTCATACACGAATTTTTTGGTTGATATTTACATATAATATTTATAATAATGAGGTTTTTTTGAATTAATCATGTAATGAACTGCCAATTCACATTAGGTTGAGAGTACAACGAGTCATTACTAGGCCTTAAGCGACATCCCCAAGTCTGCAAAGGCAGGCAATAAATGTCGAAGGGTTTCAAATACATGTAGAGGAAGATTTAACCTTTAGTAAATAAACCAATAAACCTAACACCCATAACCAATCATTCACTATATGATTAATGAACAAATTAAAGGCAACTCAATAACACCATGCAATCAAAACCACATCTATGTAAGAAACAATGGAAGGATAACCATGTATTATAGTACAAAATGGATAAACAACACAAGACCTTCCAAAGACCTCAATAATCCATGCTCCACATGCCCCATGATCCAAAATCTCTGGAAATATCAACATCATGAGGTAGTGCTAAACGCATATGGAATGTTACCTTTTCCCCAGTCCAAGAAGATATCATCTGCAAAAGCACCAAAGTTCCAAAGCAGGGGTGAGTATAAAAATCATTTGTTTTTTCCCAATGACTTCCCTACTCACACCACTAGGATAGAAGAGTTAGAAACAATTATATAAAATGGTTTATATAAAACAACTTCTCAAAAGTAGTTTATCACTAAATATAAAAATGTTTCCAAAACCATTCAATGCCAAAACCATACTAGTTCAATTGAAACAAATTTTTCAAGAAAGATATTTTTCTAGGAAAATAACCCAACAATATTTGAAATCATTTCTCAATGTCCCTAAATTTTCATACCCAAGCATTACTCAAACCCATTCAACCAACCATTCATTCTACGTTATGACATCTCCATACTCATGAGTGGTTTCTTGTCGATCTACCAAGTCTTCACTAGGTAATTGTTTCCCATGAACCATTAATCATCATGTATTGAGAACAAGGTCATATTTCAACCAAGACCCATATATGCAATTCCCATGTGCCATTAAACCTTTTTCACTGAACACAGGGTAATATTTCAACCAATACCCATATATTAAATATGAACTCACAACACATATACCAAGAAATCAATCCAAAATAAACATTTCAATTAAAAAACATTCTTATTGAAAACTATTTCCGTCAAAACCATTTACAGGACAAACCATTTAAAATCCAAACCATTTCAAAGAAACTCTATTTTTATTGAAAACCATTTCCCAATAAAACAATTTTTTCATCAACCATTTTGTAATTCTAGAAAATCCATAATTTGAATTCGTCATTTTAAATTAAACCTCATTTTACACAACTATTCCCCAAGATCACGCAATTTCACAAAATCCATAAATCACCACAAATGAATATTTTAACATACATTTCCCAATAAATAAATTAATTTGAATCTAATATAATAAATTCTAGCAAGATTATTTAACAGAGAAGCCACCTACCTCGAAGGTTTTAACGAAACATTAACACCCGATGAAGAATGCGCAATGAAGCTGGTTGATTCTCTAAGAGTGGCCTTCGATCCATTGTCCTAGAAATACCACGACTCAAAATATAAATATTTTCCATCAAAAAAAGTACATATACCCAATATAGGTTTATATTTGGTAAATAATGGAGATCGTATAAGTAGATATAAGAAAATCTAAGAAAACATGACAAATCCGTAAACAATGGTGACATTCCTCAAGAATCGGACTCAAAATCACCAGGGGAAGCCTCCAAAATGTCTTCAACTCGAGTGGGATGTTTTATATAGGCTTATAGGGAGAATAATATCGAATTAGGGGCATTTTGTAGCCAAAATGAAATAAATATAGCATAAATGGATACGATCATAAAAAATAGTCTATAGATTTGTCCTCTGCGCAAAGTTTGACCACATGATTTATACCAGCCGTGTGTGGATCAGGAAACCTTCCTTTTGGTCCCAAAAATTATTAAAAAATCCCCCAAATTCATCAATCATTCACTTTTTCCACTTTTTATAGAAACATACCAATTTATAGAAACACCCCACTATGTGAAAGAAACCCACTTTATGTAAACACCCCACATTATGGAAACACCCTACTTTATGGAAACACCCCACTTAATAGAAGCACCCCACTTTATAGAAACTCTCTATATTATGGAAACTCTCTATTTTATGGAAAATATCTATTTTATGGAAACTCTAAATTAAAAACAAGAGAGTAAAGGGGGTTATGTTCTTGAAATAGTGGTTACTTCATTCTCCCCACCATTGGTCTTTACATTCTTGGAAAGTAGAAAGACCTTGTTGTAAAAAAAAGTTTCGACCACTGCTCTTTCACATCCTTCTCACGTTCCCTAGTCTCTTCCTAAATTTTACCATGTTTCCATAAACCCAGGACTAAGGCATTGCTTTTCCCATGCCAAAATTTATCTTGTCTATCCATGATTCACACTAGAATATGTACCAGTGATGCATCTGGTTCGAGCTCAACCTGATCCCATATGTTCATATGCTCAGGATCATGGTGATTCTTTTTCAACTGGGATACATGGAACACATTATGCACCAAACTAAACAGTGGTGATAATGGTAACCGATTTGACACCTTTCCAACCCATTCCAGTATCTCAAAGGGACAATGTATCTAGGAGATAACCTGTCATGCTTCCCAAAACGATGATGTCCAAGCCTTGGAGAGATCCTCAAGAAGACATGATAACCCACAATTAACAACAACGGTCTTCGACGGAGATCTGTATAAGATTTCTGAAAACCCTGAGATGTATCCATCCTCTTTCTAATGAACTGGATCATCTCAATTGATTCTTGGATGAGGCATGGACATAATAGTTATTTTATACATGGTTCATCCCAACATAGTGGATAATGACATGGACGCCAATACAATGCTTCAAACATATCCATGCAGCTTGAGTCTTGATAGCTGTTATTGTATGAGAACTCCAATATGGGTATATTCTCCTCTCATTAGAAACTGAAATCCATTACACAAGCCCACAACATGTATTCTAATGTTTGTATCATCCGCTTGGATTTCCCATTTGTTTGAGGATGATACGTGGTGCTCATAGTCAATTGAGTTCCAAGGGATTAATGTAATGATTTCCAGAAGGAAGACGTGAAACTCAGATCTCTATCTAATAATTTTGAAACTGGTATACCATGCCTCTTTACTACTTCTCGGATATAGATTTTTGAATAATCATTTACCTTATGCATTTCACGAATAGGGATGAAATGGGATGAATTGGTTAGAGGATTCACTATCACCCAAATGGATCCATTTTTTGGACCATACATGGAAGACCTATAACAAATTCCATTTCTATTTGATCCATTTCCATACTGGGATGGGAAATGATTATTAAATACCATCGGGTCATTGATGAAATTCTTTAACCTGGTTACAAGTTAAGCACCACAAGATGAACTCAACCAAATTCCCTTTCTTGCTGCTCCAACTAAGTTGTGCCTTCAACAACTTTTTCATATCTTATGTACCGAGATGTAAAACACATCTTGATTGGTGGTATGTGTGAAGGAGTTGTTCCTGAAAAACCATAGGTACAACCATATAATCTCTAAAATTAAAAAACTCAACCCCTATTAAGTTTCCAGCCCTCAATGGTCTACCCACCATTGAGTTTTGAACTAACAACCATTCATTATGCATCAGATGTTTGTGCCTCTTTGATCATTTTTACTAAATCCATAACAAGCATAGTAGAAATGAAAAATGAAACATCACCTCAGTCTCCACATTCCACATACAAGTTGGATAAGACCGACAAAGACGTCCATTCATCTAATGCTTCATTTTCCAACTGAGAATATGACTTTCTACTCAATGATTTCGATACAGAATTTCGTTTCACTGGTGTGTACATCAAGTCAATGTAACACATTTGGAGATACTCCATCTGTCTACCTTGCCTCATATTCAAATCTTTCTGTGAGAATTTGTTTTTCAATCTTCTGTGATCCATAATCATAGTAAATTTCTCACCAAAGAGCTAATGTCTCCATGTTTTCAAAGTATGGATGACTACAGCTAAGTCCAAGTCATGTGTTGGGTAATTGTTCTCATGCACCATCAATTGCATTGAAATATAAGAAACCGCATGATCTCTTTTCATGAGAACAAAACCCAACCTTGATCCAGAATCATCACAATACACCACATACCCATGTCCTGATTTTTGTATGATCAAGGTATGTGTCAATGTATGATGAATTTTCAATTCCTGTAAAGACTTATGACATTCATCCATACATTGTAATGGAGCATTCTTCATTTTTAAAGCTATATTTGGTTAAACTAGTCATGATAAATCAAGAATAATGCATTGGTAGTAACGAGCTAGACCAAGAAAACATTATATCTCAAACACATTTTCTGATGATTTCCAAGAGATAATGGCTTCAATATTTTCTAGGTCAATAGAAACTTATTTCTCTGAAATGTCATGGCCATGTAAACATACTTCATGTATCCAAAAATCACAGATTAATAATTTGGAATAAAAATGATGATATCTCAATATTTGTAAAATTGTTTACAGGTGCACGTAATGATCGACCCATGACTTTGAATAGACCAAAATGTCATCCTCAAACACAATAACAAAAGAATATAGATATTTTTGAAATATCTGATTCATCAATGCCATGAAGTCTGTTGGTGCATTCATCAGACCGAAATGAATGACTATATATTATTAGTGTCTATATCTACATCTAAAAGTAGACTTTGGAATATCCACTTTCTGAACACTCAATTGGTGATATATTGATTGCAATTCAATCATGGAGGAAAACTAATATCCCCTTAATTGATCGAATATATCATTAATCTGTATAATTGGATATTTATTCTTTATCATAACCTGTCTAAGTTTAAAATAATCAACACACAACTAAAGAGTTTCAACTGCTTTCTTCTCAAAACAAAACCAGTGCTGCCCCTGGGAACGTACTTGGTCGAATGAAACCCTTTCTTTCCAGGTCTTCTAACTACACATTCCATTCCTGTAACATTGTTGGGGTCATCCGATAAGATGGAAGGTAAATTGGATTGTTCCCTAAAAGGATATCAATCATAAACTCCACATCCCTTAGAGGTGGTAACCCTGAGATGTTCTTGGGAAAGTCATCTGGAAATTGATTCAAAAGAGATGGAAAAGTATTTACCTCGATCTCTCCCATTGATTCCAAATTCAATGATTCCAATAGGTAAGATATCATTCCCAACTTTGGCTCCAACAATCTCTCTTCACATTTAATTACAATCCTCTATCCTCAAAAGAGATGGTCGATGTTGTCCTCAGTCATGAAACTATCTTTTCTCATATAACAGTCGATTTGAGCCTTGAACATTGTCAGACAATCCATAACCATGATTACATCATAGACACCCATATCCCACATCGTGAAGTCCAATTTTAGCTCAGCTCCATCAATAGTTATAATACATGGTCTACACACTAGCTCATGGTTCACACGTGGTTTAGGTGAAACCAAATTCTCCACAGCTTCTTTAGGTTGGTTTCAACGATTCCTAAAAGGTTCCATTTTCCAAATTAACATCAATAATAGTTAATCTCACTCTATAAAAACTTTTTTCTTTGCATTTCAAATTATATCACATCAAATATCAGAGCCTTGTTTAACAAATCAACATTTTTCCCATGTTGAACTATTTTTAAAACCACTTCACATGATTTTGAAAATTAAACCATTTTCAAAATACAATAATCATTCGTTTTTTCAAAATATTTCATTTGAAATCCAATTCCTTACTTTTCAAAAATGATCATTTCTCAGAATGATGTCTGAACTCCTAGTGGGAAGTAATTCCTCTACAATGCATATCATGCTCATCTCATTGGATAAACCTATTACAATGAGATTTCAAAATTCTAGAAGTGTCTCCAAACACTTATTTACCCAAATCCCTGGTTACTAGATGATCAGCATTAAAGGGTAAGCTACGAATTTTAATTCTATACATTTCATGTTCCAACAATCCTACTCCTTTCTAAGATTCGCACCCAAGGATGATACAATAATAGATTTCATCTCCAAAACTAGGAACGTTGTTGACTAAATGTTATGCCAGGACCGAAAAAGTTGATATCATTTGTAATTGCCCGCCAATTCTCGTTGGTTTGAGACTAGAACGAGTCATTACAAGACCATTAGGAACATCCCCATGATGCCAAAGGAAAGAAATAAATGAGAAAGGGTTTCAAATACATATGGTGGATGATTTAACCTTTAGTAAATAAACCAATAAACCTACCAAACAAAACCAAACATTCAATATATGATTCATGAACAAATTAAAGACAACTCAACAACTTCATGCACTAAAAGCAACATAATAGTATGCTACAATGGATGGATAACTAAGTATCAGATTACGCAAAAGATAAAATACATAAGACTCTCCAAAGCCCTCAAAACTCCATGATCCACATGCTTCAAGCTCCCAAATCTCCAAACCGCCCAACATCACATGTTAGTGCTAAACACTTGTGAAACAATACCATTTCCGTATCCCAGAAAATAGCATCTTCAAAAGCACATAAGTGAAAATCAGATGTGAGGACAAAACTCAGTAGGTTTTCCAAATTGACTTCCCTACTCATTCCACTAGGATAGAAGAGTTATAAAAAATTATATAAAATTTTTTATATAAAACATTTCATAAAATTAGTTTATAACTAAATATAAACAAGATCCCAAAACCATTCATTACCAAAACCATACTGGTGCAATTAAAACCAATTTTTCTAGTAGGATATTTTTCCTCGTAAATAACCAAAAAATAATTAAACCCATTTCCCAGTATCCCTATATAATCATACCCAACCATTACTCAAATCCATTCAACCAACCCTACGTTCTATGATATGACATTTTGATACCCATTAGCAGTTTCTCGTCAGTCTACCACGTCATCACAGGTTAATTGTTTCCCGTGTTCCATTAATCCTTTGGCACTGAGCACAAGGACATATTTCAACCAACCTCATATATGTTATTCCCATGTTCCATTAATACATTGGCACTGAGCACAAGATTATATTTCAACCAAGCCCCGTATATGCAATATGAACACACAACACTTATGCCCAATGATTGAGCCAAAATAAACCAATCAATAAAAATACATTTTTATTGAGAACTATTTCCATCAAAACCATTTCAATGCCAAACCATTTAAAATAAAAACTATTTCAATAAAAACCCATTTTTATTGAAAAAAATTTCTATATAAAACCCCATGTTCATGAAAAATTTCGAAATTCTAGAAAATCCATAATTTAAAATCACCATTTTAAATTAAACCAGCGTTTCCACAACTATTCAGCAAGATCACACAATTTCACAAAAACCACACTTCATCAAAATAAATATTTCTTCCACTCATTTAACAATCAATAAAAAAATATGAATATATGATAATAGATTATATCAATAAGAGTCGAGAGAGAAACCACCTACCATGAAGGTTTTGATGAAACATTAACAATAGGCGAGGAACGTGCAAGTAAGCGGGTCGATTCTCCAAGAGCGGCCTTAGATCTCTTATCCTAGAAAGATCACAACCCATAATTGAAATATTTGTCATAAAAAAACGTATAAATACCCACTATAGTTTCATATATGAGAATTAATGGAGATAGAAGAAGTAAATCTAATATTATGTAAGAAAACATGACAAATTCGTAAAGAATGGTGACATACCTCAAGAATCGGACTCCAAATCACCAAGGGATGGCTTTGAAATGGCTTAAACTCGTGTGGGGAGGTTCTATAGCCTTATAGGGATAGTAATATCTAATTTGGGGCGTTTTAAAGACAAAATGAAAAAATAGAACAAAAGTGATTAAGCTCCTAGAAAATAGGTTCTATATTTGACCTCTGTGCAAGGTTTGACCACATGGTTTGTGCTAACCATGTATGCATCATGTAACCTTCCTTTTGGTCCCAAAACTCCTTATAAACCCAAATTATTCTGTCTTTCACCATTACCCCTATTTGTGGAAACATTCCAATTTGTGGGAACACCCCACCTTATGAAAACAACCCACAATATGGAAACACCCCACTTTATGGAAACACCCCACTTAATGGAAACACAACACTTTATGGAAACAATCCAATTTATAGAAACTCTATTTTTTTGGAAAATCTATATTTTATGAAAACTATCTATTTTATGGAAACTCCAAATTAAAAAAACGTGAGGAAAGAGGGTTATGTACATTATAATAGGGGTACTAAAAATCATGTTGTTATAGATTTTTAAAATTTTCATGATGTGAGTAGTGTCAAAATTTACATAAATCATATTTTAAAATATAAAATATTTTATTAAATATTATAAAACCTAAAAAATATATAAGATTCGGAAAAATAGTTATCATAAGCCTAAAATTGTATTATTTACTCATTAATTACATATTTATTATGTTTTGGTAACTACTTTTATTCTCGATGTGTTAAAAGCTTGGTAAAACAGTAAGAGTAAAAAAAGGGTTAAATAAAATAGATAATGATTAAAAAATATAAAAAACCTGTCTACTTATTATATGATTATTTATTTCAACTTATATTCATCATATCATAGAACTAAAAAAAATTTACTCATTTATAATTTAAATAAGAAATATGTCAAATTAACACTTCTATAATTTCCTAAAGTGCCTCGCCTCCCTCCTATAAAAGGACATCATCCATTACCATTTAATCACATCACTCAAGCCCCTTGGCTTGTCCAAAATCTTCCCAAAATACTATTCAAAATCCCTCTGTTACACTTAAAAGACTTACCTTTAGAATAAGTCAATTCAAGAAGGCCTATTAACATAAATCAAAAGGATTTACCCGATATGAGGTAATGTCTTCTCTCAAGATTCTTTCATTTATTTTCCTTATCTATCCTCATAAACTCTCATTATTCAATTATTTTATACCAAAACTAGTATAAAAAATATACTAGGATGTATTTATGAGAAGGATTCATTCAAAAACAAAAACACACCACCATCTAAGGGATTTGGAACATATTGTTTCTGTGGATGGAAAACTATTGCCTCATGAAACGTTGATTGTAAAATTATCTCCTACCACCTCTAATGGTGGCCTTGATGATGGAAATGCAGTTATACATGATATATGTTATTTTTATATTGTATCTATTCTTCATTAATTTTTATTTAAAATATACCATTATGATTCTAATATTTGTAAACATGATAATTTCATTTGAGGAAGTGCAGACTACCTCCACCTCAAAGTGATATGACTCGTTCAAGCCATATCTGGAACATATAAAGATTTCATTTGTAAATATGTGTAACATATAAAAAATATTAAATTACATTGGAATTATAATATACCTTTGTATCATTATGTTTTTATTCCATTAAATATGTAATATAAATGAAAGTAGAGTTCATGAGTATGTACAACTTACCGTCTCCATGAACAATGCATTTCATTTCATATCTCCAAATGTTATGGAACATTATAAATACATATATACTGGTAATATACGATATATATGATAACTAAATCATGAATATTGTTTTATAGATTATTTAATTTTGACCAAATGGACAATTTGTAATCAATACAAGTTCATTTTCAACTAGAGTACCAAATGGAAAAATGACAATTATTATATTAAATAATTATGTAATTTTTATAACATGGTAATAAGTAATATAAAAGAAATAATAAGCTACAAAAAAGTTCTGATGAAAGTATAAATTTAATAATTTTTATTATTTAGGATGAACAAGGAACATACATGATGATTTGGATGAAAGTTAAGGGAACCCTTCACCCTCCTATTTTAGTCAAAGGCTTCTTTTATGTTATTTCTTTTATTTTCTAGTATAATATGTTTAGAATAGTTATTATATGTACTTATTGTTTTACATTTTATTTCGAAGTGATGATAGGCCCTTTTCTCTCTCATAAAATCATTCTCTTAATGTTTATGTGAATATGTTTCTCTGTCGAATTTTCATAAGGGAATTTCTAAAATCAATTTCCACTCATTGGATTTTTGTATAATCTGTTGATTATATTATGCCAATATTATGTATCAAATAACTGTTTATTTACTTATGTTTTAATTTCCACTTCCATTTGTGTTAATATACTTTTTTTACACATAATCACACCATTGAAAATTCTTACGTCATTTATACTAACTTTGTATGGGAAATATTAACCCAATATCTATTCATTGAGATAAATATCCAGGTCATTGGTTTGGTTTTTACCATAAAATGTGATAATTAACTATGAATGTTTTAAAATTAATTTACATTATATTGGGTGTATTTATATTTTTCACACAAAATTATATAATCTACTTATCCATAATCCAATGTTAATGTATTTGTAATGGACTTCATCACAATATCCTATATTTGAGGAAAATTGTGATGTTATGAACCATTTTTATACTATAAGGTGTATATAAAACCCTTTTGTCATGTTATACCATGAATTAGAATATTATCAAGATATATACTGTTTTTTAATGTTATTAATTAATGATTTTTTTTCAAGTGTTCTCAATTAGAAAGGGACTATTTAACTAAAAAATAGTTTTGAATTATTTATTGATTTATTATTCTAAAACCTTATATTTTATGTCCGTGTTTTCAGAAAGGTTTTTATGAATTTATTTATATGGTCATTAATGTTTTCACATGTTAATTTCAATCGAGTTTTTCAATGTTCTATGAGACAATTTGATTCAAAAGTTAACTTATTAATTGTTTAAAATGGTTTCAGAAATAGGTTGAATATTTCAATATATTGAATTGATTTCTTGTGATTTCAAAAGAAATCATATTAGTGAAATATTTATATTTTCAATATTTTTTCTGTTATGATTAATTAATGGTAATTGGACATGTTATGGGTAGTTATGTGATAAACTAATGATGGGTGGTTACGTGATAAACCAAATGACGGGTGGTTTGTGAGAAATTAAGGATGGGTGGTTACGTTATAACCTCCAATGAATTAGGTATAGATGTTGTTCATATGGATATTCTATTTTTTGGTTTGTGGAGAAGTTGAATATATCATTATTCTATTTATATATGTCAATGCCCCATGTTACAATTATATGATATATGTTGCTTTCTATGTTCTTGTGATAATCTTTTGGTTACAAAAAGGGAAAGAAATGAGCTTATAGTCATTGATGTGTTTTTGTTACTTCTTACAGGGGAAAAGTATTACTTTATTATAAATAATTCATGGTTTATATATGGGTTTTAAATATAATAGTTTCCAATATTTATTTATCCCATACTAAGTGTTTTATTCTCATCTCATGATTGGAAACGTTTTTAAAGGAAAAATATATGAATAGGGTCAATGATGGGATCATGGAAAAGTTATGCTGTTAGAAATGTTTATTTTGAATGACTTTTTAGTTTTATGAGAATAATTGATAGTGAGAAGATGTGTCAACTTGTAATATTCATGTTTTTATGTATTAGTTATTACATAATTCCCACTAGCACTACACCTAAAAATATCTTCAATGTGAAATATTATCTTAATTCAAGATTTTTTATTGTTTAAGACTAGGGCATTATAGTTGGTATTTGTGGTTGATTTAGATAAATTTATAGGTTAGAGTCTTATCTGGGTGTATGTATATGATCCTATATAACCAATAGGGTTATTATCATAACAAATCTTTATGAGGGTTAATTTAAAATACCCTGTTTTAATAAAAACATAAAAAAATAGATATAAAGAGGTTGATATATTATAGTAATATAATTTTTTTGAGTTATCTTTACCCTCTAAGGGATTCTTTTTTTAATAATTTTTTTTAAGTTAATGTGTTGATTATTTTCTGCCGATTTCGGATCAGTTGTCAGAATGGATAGAAGGAGATATTTCACAACCTTTTTATACCTCTTCGATGATTTGGTCATCATTATTATGGAGAAATCATGTTCATATGATTTTGACAGCGTCTTGAGTATTAAAATAACTAGTAAGAAATTTTTTGAGTTATCCAGCACCTACTCATTTATAAAACAATCTTATGTTTCATAATATTTTTTATATGAATTCAAGATATCAAATTTTCAAACTCTACAAATAAGAGAAATTAAAAATGTAGATAAAATATTTAATTTTTTAAGGTATGAAAACATGCCAAAAGAGAAAGGAATCATCCTAAAGATCATGATATCTGGATTCAAATTATGATTTATTTTCAAATCAATAAATAATGAAGCATCGATGGATTGGTATTTATAAATGATGAAGATATTCGAACTTCAGGAATGATGTATTAAGAAATAATGTATAAATTCATTGTTAATGGATCTTGATGAGCATTGAATGAGTGAGAAGACAACATATAAGGGATTCAAGAGTTGTGATAGATTTTTGGATGATGAAATTTTCAAAAGTATTATTTATCTTTTGATAATGGGATTGCATTGGGAAGACTTATTTAATATATGTAACACTGATGTTTGATATGTGAAAATTTTATTCAATGAATAATTACCTTTTCTTGTGTGGACATAATGGATAACCTTAAGGATTCATATGATCTTTTTTTGATGTGATTAATGGTTATTAAATTTAAAGATGAAAAATAAAAGGTATTAGATAACATTTGATGATAATGTAGGGCAGGGTAATTTTGGGGGAAATTATCTTCTTTTTGAGAATGTTATAATAATTAAATGGTTATAGAAAAATTATAGACCATTGGATGGGGGACAAGCCATCGTGTCCGAAAAGGCCTCCAGAATCGAACATACATTTGAAATGAGACACGGGCGCCTCGCCTACCACTGGCCTATGTGATGTCCTTGGATATGATGACTTAGTAATTTTAGTTAAAATATTTTATGAACCAAGAATAAGTTTATTTTGGAACTTATGTTTTACAAAATGAAGATCTATACACTAGTAAAATGATTTTGTGATTAAGTGATAAATGATATATTGGAGGATGTTCTCCCTTTTGGGAACACTATATACCAATGGAAAATAGAATACTAGGGGATTTCATTTGAGGAGTAATGGTGGAATTTTATTTTGTAAGAATATATGTTTTTATTTTTATAGTGAGTCAGGCACTTTTTTGAAGTGATTAACCTATCTTCGATAATATGTGAATGGGTTAATTAATTTTTAGTATGAGGCTCTAAGAGTAGTCGATGTTATTTGGGGAGAAATGTTAAGATTTATCCTGGAAGACTATGTGATCAAATTCTTATAAGATTTGTATTTTAATATTTGTTTGGATTTCATTGAATAATTTAAGGAAAATTGTTTATTGAATGGTATTTATTGAACTATAATTATTGATTTTTGAATTTGGATATTAATTGTAGTATTTAATTTTATAAAGGATTATCCATTTTTTGGGATTATCTGATCTTGTACTAACCTTTTAGGTTTTTGTTAATGTCTAATGATTGTTAAAATATATATAGTTAATATTTGGTGGATTATGTGATTTTCTATATGTTAATTATAGAACATAAAATGTTACTAAGTCCTCTTTAATACTCATCATTTGGAGAAAATATGACTGTGTGGTATAAATTTATTAAAGGATGAAACTCTACTTGAAAAGTAAGTATATTTCCCCATGTTCTTAGTGAATCTCACAAATAAATTCCTCAATATTAAGAAAAGGAACTTAAAAAAACATTATCTATTCAATTTTCTTACTCGGTAATAAAATAACATTTATCCTATCACAAGTTTGTGATTTTATGGTGGTTAATGTTCTACTTATCGTGTTTTCTATCACTCTCTAGTAGAATATAATGGTTACTTTCTCTTCCTTATACATGTTTTCTTACATGGATTCATAATATGGGTTATCTTAGGTGACCTTGGTACTTCTGTTTCATTCTTTTAAAGTGATAGATTTATTGATTCTTTTTCCAATGTTGTATTTTCAATGATGTTTCTGAGCCCCATTTTAAAATTGCGGGGAAGAAATTTTCAAAAGGGGGGAAGGATGTAATGAACCTTGTATTTATAGAATAATACATTTTCATATCTAGTAATATTTATGAATAAGATATTAATTTTATTTTATATTGGAAACATTGTCTCATAGCGCACTCAACATGTAACAATGGGTTTTTTTGAGATCCTACAATGCACACAAATTTAAGTTATACCAAAAAATAATATAATATTATTATTATTTTAAATGATATTTAACGTTTAGATGTTGTATTGGAAGGAATAAATATAACTACCTAAAATATGATTATTAAATTTCTTTACATTTATCCATTAAATTTTAGTGTCTTATTATAAGAATTTATCATATTTTATTCATGAATTACTATAATATTTTTAAAAGTTCATTTTACCGCCTTTTGATGGTGAACCATTTTTAATTCTTATATTGGTAACATTTATATTTTTTTATTTTAAAATAAAAATAATATTCTTTTTTAGAATAAGGAAATCAAAATTTAAATTGGATGAAATTTTTGTATTTCTCTGATAATGTTCACTTTTAAATGAATAGTGAAAAATACTGAATTTTAATTCAATACTTCCTTTTATTATATTTTATTTATAATGATAGATTTTAATTTTAATTTTTTTGAAAGTGTAATTGTATTATATTTTTTCTGTTTAATACTATTTTTTTCATTGAATTTAATTTCACTTTAAAATTGGACATAAACATAGGGGAATCTTTTGTTAGTTTTTACTTCATAAAAACACTCTTTTTGTTTTGACAATGGGAATTAAATTTAAATTAATTTCTTCCAATTGAGTGTTTTGAATTTGGAAAAATTTATTCCATATTAGGAATCAAGAGGTCCAAATTGTGTAAATACGTACATTTGATTTTTAGACATTACAAATAGTAACTTCAGTTATTTTACGTACCATGGTTAAATGGTAAATCTTGAAAATAAGGGTAAAAATATTATTATAATAATATTAAACTACCCTTAAACCTAAAATAAAACTATTGGATGAGATATGTCCAACCATGTCCATCCTTGGGTCGATTGTGGGACCCCATTGAGTCACTTTGATTGGAAAATTCCATTTTATAAGAATTAATTTAATGTAATGATAAATATACCATAAAAATATATCGTTTACTAAAACAATTTTCATATGAGGTTTTATATGTGATATATTCAAATATATATATTCATTATAAGAAAAAAATATTATCTACCTCATGATATTTTATTTTTAAATTTCAAACATTAAATTAATAAATTTAATTATGACACAATCATTATGTTGTGATTTATTCATTAATAAAGGAGTCAAATAAATGATATTATAAATGTTAAAATAGATGTTATTTTGTTATTTTGATGTCATAAATGAATTTTATGGATTATAGTTAAATTTTATATTTTTATTAATTTATTTTTTGTGGTAATAAAATCATTATGGATTTTTAGAAATGTCCTGATATGAATAATGTCAAAATTTACATAATTCATATTGGAAAATATAAAATATTATATTAAATATTATTAAATTATAAAAAATCTATGATTATGCCATATATTTTTTACAGTTCTAAAATTTTATTATTGACTCTTTAATTGGATAATTTTCATGTTTTGGTAACTATTTTGATTCAAAAAGTGATGAATTCTTGATAAAATGATAAGAGTAAAAAATGGGTTAAATAAAAATAATAAGGATTAAAAAATATCCAAAACCTTTATAATTATTATTAGATGATTTAATGTATACTCATATTCATATTATCGTAGAGATAACTTAATTTTTACTCATTTATAATCAAAATTGAATTTATAATAAATTATAATTTCAAGACATTTTTAAAGGTCCCCTCATCCCTCTTATAAAAGAAAATCACCCTACCCATTTTATCTCACCTCTCAGTCCACTTGGATTGACCCAAATCTTCCAAAATAAACTCCCAACATCCCACTATTATACATAGAATCCCTAAATTGGGCATAAGTAAATTACGGAAGGCCATTCAGCTTAAATCAAAAGGAGTTACCAGATTTGAGGTAGTGTCTTCTCTCAAGATTCTTTTATTTATTTTCCATATACAACCCCCTAAACTCTATTTATTAAAATATTTTTTAAATACACAATTATATTAAATATTATAGGATTTTTTATGATAAGGGTTCTAGAAACACAAAAAAACTACCATCTAATGGATTTAAAACACTGTATTTTTGTGGGCGGTGAACTATTGCCTCACGAAACGATGATTATTCAATTATCCCATACGGCCTCTCATGGTGGCCATTAGGATGGAACTATATTTATATATGATATCTATTATGTTCATATTGTGTCTATTCTTCTGTAATTTTTATTTACAACATACCTTTATTATTTTTAATATGTGTAAACATAATAATTTCATTTGAGGAAGTGCGGACTACTGCCCCCTCAAAGTTATATAACTCGATCATGCCATACATGGAATGTACAAAAAATTGATTTAAAAAAAATTTAAAATATATAAAATATTCTATTATACTATAATTATAATATAACTATTGATATTTATTTTTTCATTTCCTTAAATATGAAAGGGAAATGAAAATATCGTTCATGCCTACGAACGACTTACTGTCTCCATGAACGATGCATTTCATTTATTATCTGTAAATTTTTTGTAATTTTATAAATACATATATAATGGAAATATATGATAAATATGATATATTTATTAGGAATATAATTTTGGATATAATGGAATTTTGACCACAAGGACAATTTGTAATTATAACAAATTCAATTTCAACTCACGTAAATAATATCCAGAAAACACCTAATATTAAATTAAATAATTTTTTAATTTTTTAAATGTGTTAATAAGTCATATAAAAGGAATAGTAAACCTGAAAAATTTTATGAATCTTGTAGATATTAATTTATGATTATTATTCATGATGAATAAGGAACAAACCCGACAAGTCGAACGCAAGGTAAGGGATCATTTCCACCTTCTCTTTTAGTAAAAGACTTATTTTATGTTAATTTTGTATTTAAATTTTCTTATTTTGGGATATTTTATTCTATATACCTATTGTATAACATATTATGTCCAATTTATCTCTAATCAAATGAATAGATGAATTTTTAGGTGACAAGTCAGTTTTCAAAATTTTCGTAAGGAAATTTCTAAACTCAATTTACACTCATTGGGTTTTATGCATAATTTGATGACTATATTATTCCTAAATTATGTTTGAAATCCATATATGTTAATTTTTGTTTTAATTTCCACTACCCTTTATTTGAATATATTTATTCTACACATAATCACACCACTGATAAAATCCTATGTCATTTATACGAACATTGTTAGAGAAATCTTAACACAATCTATATTCATTGAGTTAAATAACCAGATCAATGGTTTTTTTATCCAATAATATGTTTGAATGACCTATGATTGGTTTAAAATTAATATCCTCTTATATTGGGGGTATTTATTTTTGTCCCATATAATTATTTCAATGATTTATCCTTACACTAATGTTATGATCTTTGTAAGGGACATCATCTCAGTACCATTTCGATGAGGAAAATCTTCATATAACAAAACTTTATTATCCTATAAGGTATATATAAAACCCTTTTGACATGTTATATCTAGAATTAATATATTCTCACGATATTTAATGTTTTTTAATGTTATTTCACAATGATTATTAATATATTGTTTCTCTATTTGTAAGTTACTCTTTAACGAACACGTAGTTTTAAATTCATTAAATAATTATTGTTATAAAACATTATATTTCATGTCCATGTTTCTAGAATAAGTTTTATTATTTAATTTTTATGAAAATTAATGATTTAACAAGATAATTTCTTTTAAAACTTTCAATGTGGTCTGGGTAACCATGATTCAAAAGTCTCTTCATTAAATTTTTTAACATGTCAATCTATTTTGAATGTTTCAAAATGGTATGGGACACTTTGATTAAAAAGTATCATTATTAAATGTTTAAAAAGGATATGGAAGTGGTTAGAATATTTAAATATCATGAATTTTTTTTTTATGATTACAAAAGAAATATTTTTAGTGAAATATTGATATTTTCAATATTATGTTTTTTATGATTATATAATGGTATTTTAAAATTTGGTTGGTAGTTACATGAGAAACCAATGACAGGTGGTTATGTGATAAACCAAATGATTGGTGGTTCCATGTGGAACCAAGGATTGGTGGTTACATTATATCCTCCAATGCATTAGGTATGGAAGTTATCCATATACATATTCGATTTAGTGATATGTGTGGAAGTCGACCTTATGGTTATTCCATTTAAGTGTGTTTATGTCCTATGTTAATATTATATGTTGTAATTTTCTTTCTATGGGAATGTTTTAATCGTTTGGTTATAAAAATGGTATGAAATGGGCTTCTATTTAGTCATCTTTTTTTGCTACTTCTTAAAGGTGAAAAGTATTACATTATGATAAAGTATTCAGGGTTTACATGTTCTCTAGATAAACTAATAATTTTCTTCATTATGTATCTCTTAAATATCTTTTTATGCCAATCCCATGTTTTGATATATTTTCCAATGGACATAAAAATGAATAGGGTCAAGGATGGGATCAAGGAAAATATACATTGTTAAACATGTTTCTTTTTAATTTGTTTTTATGGAAAAACAGGCAGTGAGTAGAAGTGTCTAATTGTAATATTCTAGTTTTTATTTTTATGTTATGACCTAATTATCTATATCTATAAACCTAAAAATATCATCAATGTAATTTATTAACAAAAATAATGATTATGTAACATTTAAGGTAGGGGCCTTAAAGTTGGTATCAAAGGTCGGTTTTGATAATATTAGTGATTATGGTGTTATTTAGTTGTATGTAAAGGATCCTATATTACCAATAGGTTTATTATCATTTGGGAACTTTTGGAGGGTTAATTGGAAATTAGTTATTTTAGTAAAAACATAAACTATTTATATATAAGTTGGTTGATTTATTAGAGTAATATATAAGTTTTTATATTATCTTTAACATATATTGGATTATTTTTTTTAATAACAATTTGTTTCATTTTTATGGGTTTATTATTTTCAAAAGATTAAGTATCATGTGTTAGAATGAATATAATGAAATCTTTCAAAAAAATATATCACTCTTAGATTATTTTATCATCAATATTATGGTAAAAAATGTTCAAATGAGTTTGATAGTATCTTTAGTTTTTAAATCACCAACAAGATTGTTTTTGAGTAAGCTAACACTTACTAATTTCTAATTAAATTTTTAGGGTCATGGTATAAATTTTAAATGATTTCATGATCTCAACATTTCTAACTCTATACAAAATTGAAATTACAGAAGTGGAGAAAACATTGAAATTTTGAAGGTTTGAGAACATACTGAAAGTGAACAGGAACATCCTGAAGATCATGATATCTGTATTCAAGGTATGATTTATTTTACTATCCATAAGTAATGAAGCATATCTAGATTATTATTTATAAATGATGAATACATTCGATCTTCAATAATGATGTATTAATAAATAAGGTGTAAATATATAGTTAATGGATTATGAAGATCAGTTAATGAGTAATAAGTCTAAATATAATGGATTCTAGAGTTTTGTAAGATTATATGATGATGAAATGTATAAAAGTATTAATGATCATTTGATGATTATATTAATTTTTGATGAATTTTTCGAATATGTGTAACACTAATGTTTGATATGTGAAAATTGTATTCAATGAAGAATTACCATTTCTTGTCTGATCAAAACAGATAACCTTAGGGGTTCATATGATCTTTTGTTTTTTGAGGTGATTAATGATTATTACGTTTTGGGATGAAAATTAAAGGGTATTAGATTTATATTGAGGATAATGTAAGGCATTGTAATTTTGGGGAATGTTATAAGAATGATATGGATTTATAAAAAGTAAAATAAATTGTATGGGTGACATCCCATCATGTCTGGAAAGGATGCAAGAATCAAACACACAACCAGAGGGAGGTAAGGGCGCATCACCTACCACTGGGCTACGTGAAGTCCCTAGTTATTAAGATTTCTTATTTTTAGTTAAATTATTTTATGTATCAAAAATATGTTTATTTTATAAAATATGTATTATAAATTTATATACTTAGTACATGAAAATGATTAGGTGATTAAGTGATGAATGTTATGTTAGAGGACATTCTTTATTTTGCGAACACTATATGCCTAAGGGAATGTATAATACAATGGGATTTCTTTTTATGTGTAATGGTGGAATTTTATTTTGGAAGATTATCTGTTTTTATTGATATATTGATTTAGTTATTTATGGAAATGATTAACCTAACATGGAGAATATTTTATGTGGTTAATTGATGTTAAGTATGATACTTCAAGAGTAGTGGATATTATTTGATGATAAATGTTGATATATATCGTGGATGACTATGTGATCAAATTATTCTAATATTGGATTTTTAATCAATTTTTAGATTAAATTGAATAGTATAAAGACAATTATATATTGAATGGTCTTTTTTGACCTATGAGTATTTTTTTTGAATTTTTGAGATTAAATGTAGTATTTATTTTTATAAAGGATACACCTTTTTTGGAGATTATCTGATATTTTTACTAAACGTTTTATTTTTGATTAATGTATACTGATAGAGAAAAAAAATATTTCATCTTTTTTTGATTATGTGATTATCTAGATGTTGATTCTATAACTGTATATGTGACCATGTCATCTTGAATACTCATAGTTTGGAGAAAATTTGAGTTTGTGATATAAATTTATTAAAGGATGAATCTCTATTTGAAAAGTGAGTATATTTAAATATGTTCTTTGTAAATCTCATAAATAAATTCCTCAACATTATTTAAATGAATATAAAAAACAAAATGTTGTCCGTTCATGATTCATATTGGGTAATAATATACTGTTTAACCTATCAAAAGTTTGTGATTTTATGGTGGTTAACTTTCTCATGATTATGTTTTCAATCACTCTCCATCAGAACATGATGGTTATTATCTCTTACATATACATGTTTTACTAACTATAATCCTTATATGGGTTATCTCGAGTGACCTTTTTACTTCTCTTTCATTCTTTTAAAGTCATAGTTTTGATGACTCTTTTTCAATGTGGTTTTTTCAATGATATTTCTAAGCCAAATTATAAAATGGAGAGGACGCAATTTCTAAAAGAGGGAAGGATGTTACGAACAAGGTATTTAAAGAATTATAAATTTTCATATCTATTAATAATTATGAATAAAAAATTAATTTTATGTTAAATAGGACACTTTTTACGATAGAGTCCTTAACACACAATAATGGGTTTATTTGAAATCTTACTTTGAACACAACATTGAGAAATACCAAAAAATAATATAATAATATTAGTATATTAAATGATAGTTAACGCCTAGCTGTTTTATTGGGGGAAAGATCAGAACTACCTACATTATTAATATTAAAATCATTTACATTTATCAAATTAATTTTAAGGCTTAAAATAAGAATCAATCTTATTTTAAGCATTAAATACTCTAATATTTTAAAAGGCTGTTTTACCACCTTTAGAATGAAAACCATATTAAATCACGTTTTTGTAACATTTATATGTTCTATTTTAAAAAATTATAATTTTATTTAGAACTAGGAAATAAAAATTTACATTAGGTGAAGTTTTGGAATTTTAACGATAAAGATCTTTTTTGGATGAATAGTGAAAAATACTGAATTTTAAAACAAAACTGAGTTTTAATCAAATTTAATTTCATAGTTATATTTTAATTTTAATTGGTTTTAATGTTTTATTGGATTATATTTTTACCATATAATCAAAAATATAGTCATTGGAAAAAATTTTACTTTTATATTGGACATAAAAACCTGAGAATCTTTTGGTAGTTTTTATTTTTATTAAACACACTTTTTGGTTTTGATCATGGAAATTAATTTTAAATTAATTATTCCCAATTATGTATATCGAATTTTGAAAAATAGTTTCCATATTAGTAATCATAAGGTCCAAAATTTTTTAATAGGTCATTTTATTTTTATACATTATGAATAGTGACTTCAGAAATTATATTACTTACCATGGTTAAAGTGTAAATCTAGTAAATAAGGGTAAACAATATTATTATAACAATATTAATCTACCGTAACAGCTTTACTAACACTATTGTATGAGATATGTCTATCCATGGGCATCTTTTGGTTGATTTTGGAACTCCATGAAGCCACATGGATGGGAAAATGACATTTTATAATAATTAATTTAATATAAAGAAAAATATAACAAAAACATATCTCTTTTACTAATTTTTTTATATGGGGTTATAAAAATGATATATTAAACTATAAATAGTCATTAAAAATATAAAAATATTTTATACATAATTATATATTATTTACAATATTTAATAACTAAATAAATAAATTTATTTATGATAGAATGATGATGCATTAATTTCTTCATTAAAAATGATTCAAATAAATGATATTATAAATGTTAAAAAAATGTAATTTAGTTATTTTTATTTTATAAAAGATAATATTTGATGATATTTATAGGTTATATTTATATTAATTATTATTTTTATGTAATAATGTTTTTATGCATATTTAGAAAAAATGAATGATATAAATAGTTTCTAAATTGGTATAATTCAAATTTTAAAATAAATAATATTTTATTAAAAATTATAAAATTTAAAAAAAAATCATTAATTCTTCCAAGTAGTTATCATAAGTCTAAAATTTTATTATTGACTCTATAGTTGGATATTGGTCATGTTTTTGAAACTATTTTTTTCTCAAAGTGTTAAATGCTTGATAAAACGATAAGAGTAAAAAAGTTTTAAGTAAAAATGATAAAGATTAATAAATGTCCAAATCCTAAATAATTCTTATTGTATGATTTTACTTAGTCTTATATTCATCATATCTTAAAAATGATTGAATTTTGACTCATTTATAATAGAAATTATATTTATAATAAATTTACATTTCTAGACATTTCTAAAGTACCCCTCCTCCATCTGTAAATGGAAATCACAACCATTTAATCACACCTATCAAGAACCTTATCACATCCATAATGTACCCAAATATGGTCAAAAATTCCCTCTCTTCCTCCAAGAATCATTACTTTGGGCATAAATAAATTCATGAAGGCCTTTTAGCTTAAATCAAAAGTAGTTACCCGATTTGAGGTAATGTCTTCTTTCAAGATTCTTTAATTTTTTTTCCTTATCCAACCCCCTAAACTCATTTTATTCAATTATATTATAAAAAAAGTACATTTAAATTAATTTAATTTTTATGATAATAATTAAAACTAAACATAAAATCACCACCATCTAAAGGATTGAAAACACATTGTACATGTGGATAATGAACTGTTATCTCATGAGATGATGATTGTTAAATTATTTCCAGCCTCCTCTCATGGGGGAAATTATGATAGAACTATATTTATATAGGATATATATTACTTTTATATTGAATATATTATTCTATAATATTTATTTACAACATCCTTTATGATTTCCATTATGTGTAAACATGATAATTTCATTTGAGGATGTATGGACTACCGCCCCTCAAAGTGATATGACTCATTCATGCCGTATATGGAATGAATAAAGGTTGATGTTAATAAAATAATGAAAAATATATAAAATATTTTATTAGACTAGAATTATAATATAACAATGTATCATTATTTTTTCAATTCATTAAATATTAAATAGAAATGAAAGTACCATTCATGCATACATACGTCTTACCATCTCCATGAACTGTGCATTTTATTTCATATCTCCAAATGTTATGGAATATAATAGATAAATATATACTGGATCAATATAATATATATGATGTCTAAATCCTAAATATAATTCTGGATATAATGGTATTTTGAAGACATGGGCTATTTGTAATTATAACAAGTTCATTTTCGACTCAAGTACCGATTATCGACAAACCGACTAATATTAACATAAATAATAATGTATTTTTTTATCATGTAAATAAGTGATATAAAAATATTCAGAAAAATTATCTATATTCTATGTAAAGTAGAAATTAACATTATTTCATTATTCTAGAAGAAAAACGAACATATGTGATGAGTCAGATGCAAGGTAAGGGAATCTTTCACCCTCGTCTTTTATTCAAAGACTTATTTTTTGTTATTTCATTTAATTTAAATTTTAGTTTTTTGGGTTATTTTCTTAAATATTCTTTGTGTTCTAAATTTTAGGTCCATGCGATAATATACCCTTTTTGTTCTCATCGATTAATTTTATGAATTTTTAGTGACATCATTTGTCTGCTGAATTTTGGTAAGGGAATTTTAAAACTCAATTACCCCTCACCGGGTGTTATGCATACTTCCTTGATTATATTATGAAAATAAATTTTTTGAAATCACTATTTATTTATTTAGGTTTTGATTTCAACTTACATTTGGTTGGACAAACTATTTCTACACAAAATCACCCCACTAATAAATTCTTATGTCATTTAGATGAACTTTGTAAGTGAAATATTAACTCAATCTCTTTTCATTCAGTTAAATATCCATGTCAATGGTTTTGTTTTATCATGAATATGTGTGAATGACCTATTATTGATTTAAAATTGATATCCACTTATATTTGGTGTATTTATTTTTTTCACAAATAATTAAGTCATTGATTTATCCTTAATCTAATGTCACGATCATTTTGAGTCACTTCGTCTCAATATCCTTTCGTTGGAGAATATATTGATGTTATTCCCATTTATTATCCTAAAAGTTTATATAAAAACCAGTTGACTTTTTATATCATTAATTATTATATTCACGTGATATTTAATTTTTAGTTTAATTTTATTCCTTATTAATTTTTATTCAACTGTTTCTCAATTGGAAAGGGACTCTTTAACTAAATCATAGTTTTAAATGCTTTAAAGATTTATTCTTTAAATTTTTTCTATTTCATGTACATGTTTTCAGAATGGTTTTTATGTGTTTATTTATATCATCATTGAATGTTTTTACATATTAATTTCTTTTATATTTTTCATAGTGGTATGGGACATGGTGATTAAAAATAATTTTTACTAAATATTTAAAAAGGTTTTGGAAATGGGTTGAATATTTCAATATATTGATATGATTTCATGGTATTAAAAATAAATATTATTAGTGACATATGAATATTTCAAATATTTTCAATTTAATGATTATATAATGGTACTTGGAAATTAGAATGGTGGTTACATGACAAACCAATGACACATGGATACGTGATAAACCAAATGATGGTTTGTTCTGTGATGAAACATGGACAGGTGGTTACGTTATAACCTCCAATTCATTGGGTATTGAAGTTGGTCGTATAGGTATTCCATTTAGTAAATGTGTGTATGTGGACTATATGGTTATTCCATTTAAGTATTTTTATATCCCATGTTACTTTTATATTCTATATGTTGCTTTATATGGGCTTGGGGAAATATTTTTGTTATAAAAGGGTATGTAATGAGCATATATTCAGTGAAGTGTTTTTGCAACTTCATAAAGGTGAAAAGTATTAATTTTTGATAAATAATTCATGGTTTACATGTTTTTTTTTGAAAATATAACAGTTTTACTTATTTATGTATCCCTTATTGTGTTTTTTATGGTCATCCCTTGTTTTGAAATGTTTTTCAAATGACATAAAAATAAATATGGTCAAGGCTGGGATCTATTGAATGTTATTCTTTTAAACAAGTTTCCTTTTAAAGAGATTTTTGTTTTATGAAAAAAATGGTTAGTGAGTAGAAGTATCTAATTTTAATATTCAATTTGTTATGTATAAGTTAGGACCTAATTATCTAAATCTCTAAACCTCAAAAGATACTCATTGTGAATAATTAACTTAATTAAATATTAATTATCATTTAAGGTAGGGGACTTATATATAACGACTCCATAACATCTAATATTTGGTAATGGTCATTTTTTGAGCCATTTGGTTTGAATAATTCATTAGTATGTTTTATTATTTTCAAAACATTTATGTGTCTCCTATCCTCCACTTATTAAAAGAAACCCCCTCTCATATCTTATACAAAATTAAAGAACCTTTTTATTATTCAAATAGTTATACATATACCTCAAATAAAACCATACACACATCCTAGTGTATTTTTTTTTTACCCAAAAACCATCCTAGAATGGATATAGGTATAATCCTAAAGGGTTTTTTCTGAAGAATATGTATTGTTCCTGATCATCCTTTTTCATTATATTTCTTATTATACCACATTAATATATTATTAAAACAAGATAAAAATATAAATCACTTATGATACATATAAATAAATTTATAAAGTTATTTTCATATGATTTTTTATCTCCTATTCCATATTTAGGGAAATTAAATCATTGAACGTGTTTACGGCGTACTATCTCCCCATGAACCGATATAGTTCATTTCATGTCACCACCTCTCATGGATGGATATAATGATTGGATTAATTTATATATATGATATTTATGAAATAATTATACTTATATAGTTATAATATCACATCTATAATCTTTTTTTCCCATATTTTGAAAAATATAATGTCACTCATACATACGTGCGAACTACCACCTCCCAGAAGCGATGTAATTTTTTTCATATAAATTTTAAATTTATGGTAATGATGTAGGATTTTTTTAATATATATGGTTTATATAATATAATAATGATTATTTAAGGAGATTTATTATTTACCATTCTTTCATAACATTTATTATAAAATTGAAAACAATTTTCATGTGTACGTACGACCATGGGTTTCTATGATCTATGGAATTCATTAATCAATATATACATTTTATGGATGATACTAAATATGTATAAAATGAAAATATATGATATTTATATAATTATTTAAATTATTTAAATAATTTAAACATGATCAAACTACATATACCAAAATAAAATAACCAAATAAAACATGAAAATGAAGTAGTTATCTGGAAAATAGTTATTTTTACAAATAATTGTTAAAAACGAGTTATAAAAGGTATTAAATAAATCATATATGATATTATATATAGTATTATGGATCGAGATAATATTTATAATAAATATATATTTACTGTATAGGAGTTTTTAACATTTATGAAGGAATTCAGACATAATGATATTGTTTTATGTTACAATCTATTTGTTTAATAAAAAAATTTTTGAATATTTTTTCAATGACTAAATTTCATGATATTACTCTAAATAATATCCTGAATTATATTTCCCAATCATTATGTCTATATAATATAAACATTATTTTTATTTTCCACTCATTATAAAATTAAGTTATAAAAATTACGTTTTTATATAAAATCAACTACATTTCACTCATCGTTCAAGAATATTCTATCCACCATGTTTAAATTTTATAAATATGTTTGAATGAATATTTTAAATATTATATATTCATTTTGTATAGTAATTTTTACTGGTATTTTACTTCTCACTAAAATATTCTTAAGGAATTTTTTTTAGTTTTCAAAATGTTTTTCATTTGGATTTTTACCAAAAAATGTGAAGGGAATCATTGCATTAAATTTTTTTTAAAAAATGTACCATCATGAAAACTCTATAATTTTGGGGTTCATTAAATTTATTAAAAAAAATTCAAATATAATGTTTTCATTAATATTTTTGAAATATTTAAATAACTGGATTAAATATATAAAAGAGTTTTTCCCTTGAGAATTGATCCATATGGAAATTTAAAATCATTTTATATCAATGATGGAATCATTTTACTCTTTCAAATATTTATAGGTGATATGTGTGATACCTTGACTAGGAATCCACAAAATAGTTCCATGAGAAAGTTGGTCACATGGACTTAAGAATACCTCCCCATATTTCATAGGATGTTGACTAGTAGTTAGGGTATAAGGTGGTGTTGTGGGGTGACAATTACCTCAAGATCAGAGTACGAAAATGGTACAATAATTTTATAAATAATATGAAGCATAATATAATTCGTATATATAAGATAAAAAACTAAAAGACCAATATATTAATTTAAAAAAAATTAGGGTCATATACAGTATGATGAACATGTCATATCTCTACACAAAATTGAAATAAATACATTGAAATGAGCATATAGTGCATTACATGTATCAAAAGTACAAAAAATTCCAAAATGAAATATCTCAAACTTGTATCATGTGTATAGATCTGTCTTCTACAACAATTCATCTATGCACAAAAAATCACGATTTATAATGTTGGTGTATTCTCCATTCCACACCAACTTCCAGGATGTTTATCAGGGTACCCAACAATGTCCTAAACATTATGTGAGATAACACTTAATAGAAAAACACCAATGGATTTTATAACACGTTCATTAAATTTATAGGCAATGAAGTAATGTGTAGTATATCATGGGGATAACAATTATAGAAATAATTTTTTAAAAGTAAAGGAAATATTTTCTACACAAACATGGCTCCCTATGAACAATAGTCAATCTAAAATAAACAAGGGAAACTCTAATTCAAAAATAAGATAGTGTGATACCATCCAGTCTAATAGATTTAGTCAAATAAATGTACCAAGGAAATATATAAAGCTTGAAGAAAATCCATTTTTGAATATTACAATTAATCCAGTGTTAATCCTAAAAGTGATGAAAATAAGATCTAAAATAACATTGAATCCTTATCAACTACAAGGAGCATATCAATGTCAACATGGTAAATACTAGGTTCAATCCAAGGAGTACATCCAAGGTGTCCCAATCTAGCATGATACAATGGGAGGAAAAGTTATTTGAATCATATGGAATCATGATCCAAATAGTAGACATGTCAAATGAATCCACTAAAATAATCAATATAGATCCATGGTGTTGAATGGATTGTTGAATACAATGGAATTTAGATTCAATGAGGATAAATGTCTATGTAGTCTACTACTATTATCATTATGGTCCATGTAGTATTAATGCATATGTAATTAAATATAATCATTATCCATGGTGCAGAATTGTATGAGGAACCAACTACTATTAGTAATTGATTCATAAATCTTACATCTCATTTAGTATTGAGATATAATATTGGGGTTCACCCGATTCATTCTTTATTTTCGAATTAAACCCATTTAAACTTTTCATGTAATCACTTGGAAATGGGGATTAAACCCTATCCTAATGATGATTAAATAATATTTTAATCCAAAAAGGATACAAAACAAGACGATAGATTACACTCACCCATCTGAGAGGTTTAACATTGGGACGATAAATTAATACACCTCAAATATGACTTGGGATGAGGTAAAAAACCTCTAAATGTATAATGGTGATATTTGAAAATTTTAATAGATCCAAAAAAAATTATAAAATACTTTAATTAAATATTATGGGAAATGTCATGATGTATGGATTTTGTTATAATGGATCCAATTCATATAAGACATCAAATATTAAGGGAAAAGGTATAAAAAACCTAATGTATACCAGTTTTAAAAGGCTCATCTAGTATCATCACATAACTCTACTATGGTAAGAAAAAATGGAGAAAAATATGAACACCCTAAAAATAAGGAATAAGATTCGGAACCAAAATAAGTTCATCAATGTTAAATGAAATTAAGAAAGGTTCTAGTGTAATAGATAAATCACTAGAACACATCCAACATGAACGATGGTGGATGAATCATATTCTGTATCTCAAAACCAAACCAAAGACTAGGGTTATGATTTAAGGTGGATCTATTATAAGAGAGAAGGGAGGGGGTTTCTGTTCTATCGAAAAAAGGATGTCCAGCCTCTTATTGTAAAAAACTATCCTAGGGAGATTACATAACATGTAACTATTACACGCCATGTAATGATCAGGTTTCTCCCTCTAGGTAAAAACCATTACTGACACTGAAATTTTATGGCTATAACAATACACATCATATATTGACTAAATTCCATCTATTCAAAATACATTCTACGTATTCAGGCTAAATATTACCTTCATCCCCCAATTTTGTACCTATAAAAAAACCCAACCATCCCATATGACTAGATTGGGTGTCTAATACAAAATTAGAACTCGATCATGAACTTATCATGAATTAGAATGAACATTACTTCAATGAAAAACATGGTATATTATAATATTTTCTACTCAAATCAATTCATCACTAAATTTTCCTTCAGGGGTGGCCACGCTTTTTTTGATAATAACTCCAGACACTAATCATGTACATTTTCCCCGGACTACAAATTCATATCCGTTACATGGTCATTATACCATGTCAATCATATAGAGGAACTATCCTTATTTATAAATTAATTGGTCTCTTTTCAATGATTCATAGAGCATGATCCTCAAAGGAAACATCTACCTATAACACAACCACAGCTGGATGTAGCTTATGATATGGGTCTAAATGATAATGAGACATTTGAGGTACATGGAATATGTTGATTATTTATTGGTACCTCTTAGGTAAATACCACAGATAAGATAATGACCCAACTATAAACCTTTATATCTAATTTCCTAACATATCCTAGAGAAATCATTACATGTATCCATATGTTCCATAGCCTCAATGATATATGAAAAAAGACCCAATCCCTGAGTTAAAACACTAGTGGTCAATAATGGATATCAACATAATATTTCTTTCTAGACTATATTGCATCCACAAAAATCTAGATCCAATGGACCTCTTCTAAATTACTTGACATGAAATACTGTTTGATCAGTTTGGCATTTTTATTCAATCCATCATAGATGTGACTATTAATTACTCCGGTAAAATTCCTCATTCATTTTCATCTATATAGTCACCTGATTGCTTTTATTATAGGAAAATTTAACCGTGTGTAAATGAATCTCCAAAGATCCCCCAAAATCATGGATTAATTATATATTTATTTCCTTAATAACCTATATAGTGAACATAGACTGGCTAAGATTATAATGGTTAAATTTCATTTTCAAAAAAACATATATTGTCAACAGACTATACTAACTTTTCCAAAATATATATGTAATATGTGAACCCCTATCTGAAAAAGTGGTATGAGGAAGCCCAAGAAGGTGAAAAATCTCAAGGACATAATGTCTCCAAAGAAACTATACATAGATTTTTTCCTGGATCATCTATAAATGGGTGAGTTTAATTAGAATAACCGAAACAACCTATACATCAGAACTACCTTATGGTGACCATAGAATCCCAGTCATGAAATAGATAAAAAAACATTTTGTTTCAATTTAGTAATTTATAACTATAGTAATATCCCAACAGGTCACCTGGGTTCTACCTTCACCTAATGACAGGTGGAGCATCTAACGAAAAAACAATCTACCTCAAATTTCATACTCATCCTCCATTACATACGATGAGAATCATGAGAAAATCATTGTAACTCTGACATGTAATGCCCAAGATGAGGTTTTAAACACTCCCATAAAGTCTTTGATAATGTATTATATAACCTAAATGTGACCATGAATATGGAAAATTTCATTCTATCCCATAGTAAAACTAGTAGGTGAGTTTTCAACTTTCACACTTTCCCATCGGAAGAGGACTTCACCAATAGATAAGTATCTCATCAAATCTCTATCTATAAGAGTAGATTTCACTAATGGGATGAGAGAAATGTCTAAAATTTTCCATTCTACATTTCCAAGTGCGTCACTACGAATTAGTTAATAATTTTTGACTCACTACTAGAGTATAAAAAAACATTTGTCTAAGACCTCATGCTTAGTGCATTAGAAATTACATTTCCATTTCTGGGAAATTAGGTTCACTCAAAGTCAATATAATTTAGATATTCATTCCACCTTATTTCTTGATATTCAATTTTTTTTTGTTTTCATATGTAATTGAGGCTTATGTGGTCCATGTGTACCATTAAAAATCACCAAATAAATAATTACTCTAATTGTTAATGAAATAATCAACAATAACTAACTAAATATCTTGCATTAGGTAATTCCTCTCACATAGAATCAAGTGATGATACCTATATGCCACAACTCAGTCATCCCAAGTTATAGCTACAAATTTCCAAAAAATTGATGCATGGAAATACCCAATGTCACTTCCACCCATCTCTGAATGAATCATGATCGATGATAAAGTTAGTTATCCTTTCAACAAAAGAAAATATTTGTCAAATTTATTTCACTATAAAAACATCACAAACATATTATCCAAGACCATAAGTTGTTTTTTTTTAAGATTAAGTGTTCCTATATGAAATTCTTATAATATCTATCTATCCCCATGAAACTCCATATGCCAACGAATTTTTTGGAATGCTCCAAGGAAACTATAACTCCCACATTTAATAGGTCAAATGATACTTTTTATTGAGATAATATTAAATAGGAAGGGAATATTATCCATATATAATTGGAATAGAGTTATGTAGTCATATAACATATTCGCTCTTAGTGTATAAAAAATTATTTCGTGATGTCTATCACGGTCATGTCAATTGTGAGAATACACAAATATATCATCTGCAAACAACAACACAAAGGAATTTTGATTTGGATTGATATAATTTTTGATCATATCCATTTAAACTATCGGTTTATTTATAAGACCAAATGGAATTAATAGATACTCGCATAGACCACACCTTATACAAAAATTTGTACATACTATGTCTAATGGTGGAACACATACCTAATGATAACCTGCCCTCAAATCAATATTATAGAAAACATTATCTTCCCAAATTTGGTTAAAATGTTCACCTATTTTTGGCATAGGATACTAGGTCTTTACCTTCAAATAGTCAACTTCAAATTATCCACACATATTCTGAGGGATTCGTCCACATTTTTCACAAAATGGATAGGGGATGCCATAGGGAAGTATTGGTTCATATAAACCCATTATCATTCATATCATTCATCATCTACATGAGCTCTTTAATCTCCATATTGTCAATCCTTTAATGAGGACTAGATATTGGTGATGATATTGAAACCAGATTGAAAGTGAAATCTACGTCTCACTCATTAGTAAATAAGAAAAATCATCTGGGAAAATGTCATTAAAATGATCAACCACTACATTTAAATAAATCTGATATGATCCCTAATCATCTAGATATAAACTATAAATATGGGAAATCATCTCTCCCATCCTATGATTCATGGGTTTAGCTCTACCTTCCATGAAACCCCATTAATCAGGGTGAATAAAAACCCCTCCCTTTAATGATGTGTAAGTAACACTTTATTGTTAAAAATAAACCTTGTTATGATTAGAAACTGAAAATTCCATCCTGATTAGATTTCAATCCCTATCATCTCAAAGAAAAAAACTCATTATGATAAAGCAATCTCAAGGGTCACTCTACGAACTAACATTAAACCTTATTTATGATCCCTAGTAGAGTATCCAAAGTCATAAAATTATTAAAAACAATATATCAAGTCCATGATTCTCTATAATAGGAATAAATATGAAGTAATTGGGTGATACTATATCATAAAGAATATATTCTAGAGTGACGGATACTTGGATCGTACCTCTCTATATTGATGGCTTGGCGATCTACCCCTTAGTTTTAGGCCATACAGAATATATTTTTACTCAACCGTAGCCCACTGGAACAACCTATCTATGTAATGTAGGTCCACTTTGATGTCACTATGCAATGGGTGCCTTACATCCATGGCCAAAACCACCCCCTTGACCTAAATGACATGCACTACCATAGATCCCACCCATACAAAGATATGTGAATCATGATTCTGTTCCTAAATTATGATTTTATCTCCATCTACTTATTTTAATGGAGATGTTCCTAAAATATTTCTACACATATCCCATCAATTTTATTACTCAGCACTAGATGAGATCACCATCGAACTAACTACTCATATGTCCACATCCCACGTACTAATGAAAAAATATATAAATATGATAATTCATAGGCTCTCATGTATTCCATTATAGAAAATCCTAAAATAGATGATTATCCTTGATGAAACCGAACCACTGGGTCGATATTCTTAATGTCATTTCATTAAGACCTAAATATCCCTCTTGTTACATTCAGTAATAACCACATTGTTCAATATTTATGTTTTATTATTCAGCTGATATACATTTACCTTAAGTTAAATGGAATGCTTGATACCTTCCTAGAAGCATCATTCACTCAATTTCTCATCTGCATGATTAATTGGTGATAAATGTTGACACATATTAAAGAGTTAAAAAATACTACATAACAACCATATCTACCCATTCCCTATACATAAACTCACTATACAATTTATCTATCAGGATAAATTGATTATTTAATCAAATAACATGTATTATAAATCCTTCCAAACTGTATCTTGAATTGCATTAATCTGGATGAAAACATCCACTAGTGCATTGATTCTCCCTGAAGATTCAAATTCATGAGCTCAAGTCTATACTCAGGATGTGTCTAGGGATGAATGAAGATAGATAATATAGACTCAATCCATAATATAGAAACTTTTGGACCTTCATCCCCTAAAAATTTTGGTGGGTGATATAGTTGGAGGACATGTGTCTACTCTATCATAGATGTTTTAGGGGGTGTGCGTATATATTTACTCTATATAATGCCCTGGAAAAACTCTCAAAACTGGTAATCAACACCAATATCCTGAACTATGGGTTGTTTTGAAAGAGGAAATTTTAGTGGTTTGACTAGTATCCTAGGGTCTACCACCTTCAAAGCATGGGAAACACCACCATCCTAGTGAATGAATATTTTTCATAATGGTGTGATGTCTCTACAATTACAATTTCACACCTCTAAAAAATAGTAACAACCAGATCATACATATAAATGTTTAAAACATTTCAAATAATTCCAATTAACATACCACTGACATCTTCCTACACTTAATGCCAATACTGGGTAATATAATCAATTTTGATACACTCAAGAGACACTATATACCATCCATTATAACAGTAGGTCAATTTCAAGATCATTATTTCATAGTACAAGATGCAATATATCAACTAGTGAACATTCTAGTTCATGTATTCCATTTCACTTAAATTAAAATTTGTATCTCAAATCTATTAAAAATCATGAATAAAATAAATCACCACTTACAACCTATAATTTCTCACAAACATAATAAAACATTTCATGTAATCCATTCAATCATGTCTATAACATGTTCCAATCCATTCGACTAATGTTCCCTGATTAAAAATTCCATAATTGACTTTATAGGGTGTCATTTGTAGCCTATTTATGAAAAAACTATTTAGGATATGATAGGAAATATATGTTTCAATTTATGATTCTCAATTTCATATAATAATCATATGTTAATAATAATTATATTACACAAGGAACACATAAAAAATGTCAGCTAGTCAAGAAATATATCGCATATAGCATTGAATATGCATGGCATGTGAACCCTCTAAACATCCTAAAATGATACCAGAGATGTAATAATCTAATCATATTGTGAAATATTATAATCCATAATCATATGAAACCTCAAGCATCAATTGCTTCAGCCATTGATGGAATAAAATAAATTATAAAAAGGAAGAATGTAGAAAAATATTTCCCACTCAAAGATATTTGTATTTTACCTATACATGTACGAGATACTCCCATGGTGAACTCATAACCGAAACCCAATTTTTTCTTAATATTCTTTCTATTATCTTAAAAAAAAATCTAAAAAAATAATTTCTATTGAAAAAACATTGTGAAACCATGACCTGGTTTCTTCTAAATATTGTCTCGATCTGGGGGGTGACATGGCCCCATGCATGCCTCCTTATACACCAAAGGATTATGAGCAGTAATGAAGGTATAAGGTTGAACATTGGGGACACTATACCTTGATGATATTAGTAATTTACTAATAATTCAATTATATAAATAGGTTGAATTATAATTTAAATCAAGGACTGAAGAGGACATCCAAAAGACATAAAAAATCTAACAGTGGTGTCATTTATAATTTGACAACCATGTCAGGAACCATTGTAACGCCCCGACCCCAGTTACCCAGAGTTGGTGCATTATTACATAACATTTCCATGATGACAAAAGATCATGTCTCGAGAGACCAATTTGTTTCGTAGCCTTAGAATCACTAGATACATTCATAAAGTTTACATTACATCATAAAGTGAAAACTAAAACAACATCTTGTCTCCACACTCATATCCCCTAATACTATCCATTTAGGTCATTCATAAAATACTTCTTCACATACTGGGAAAAATAAAACATAGAAATGGGTGATGTCAAATTCCCAGTAAGGATAAAAATATAGAGAAAACTTTCATAAATAAGAATAAAAATTTAAGGCAATGTATAGCTAAATAAAATTACTTTTAAACTTGAACATTAGCATAATATGGAAGAAATAAAAATAAATAATTCCATTTAATTATTCACATGGATATTCTACTAGTCTAATTATCATATTCAATATCATCAACAACTTTCGTAATGACGGAATGCATAATGCCAGACTATCAAACCCACATAGTCAAGGCCTTGTGCCAAGACTACAAATAAGATATTTTCAAGGCCTTGTGCCAAGATACTAGTTTGCCTCATGAGACCTACTGATTAATCGAGGAGCTTTATTGAGCTCCACCGGTCACTTATTAAGTCCAATGCATTCCTCATATGAACTGGTTTAAACATAACATAAAAATTCGTATTAAAACTAGTATATGAAATGTCAATACATTCTCCATAAACCATGAATTGTATAAAAATAACACATGAACACTCAAGCATATCACAAAACATTCAATAATATATGAATGTTTTGTATCATAATAAACCATCTTCAAATAAGCATAAAATCCATCTAAGGATGTTTACATAGATGAAATTAAAGCTATTTGAGAAAAATATCACTTTTTTTAAATAATTTAAAAGCCACATAATTATAAAATAAAACATATACTTTGAAAATATTCTTATAAGATTTTAATGGAATCTTAGATGATTTTATAATGGCATAAAATAGCCACACCTGCCGTATAAGTTAAATAAAGACATTATTACCTTAATTTTGTCGAAAAGGATAAAAATGTCCTTGTTTGGAAAGCGACCGAATGATTCCTTTATAAAAATATTATAAAAATTAATCAAGGGTATAAATGACTTTAACCCATACTCTGTAAATTTGTAAGAATTATTTAAAATACATCATTAAGAATCATGGATGTGGATGATAAAAAGGCCCTATTAGATAATTATGTCTTAACAACCTCAGATAATGAAGAAATTTTGAAATAAACACTTACCTTGTACTTTTCATTGGTTGAGGGTAGGTTAACCTCCTGTGTAATTGTGAAATAATAGTTATTAAATTATACAATAATCATATACATTAATATGATATCATATATGATCTTTTAACATTGATTTGTTAATAATATCTTAGTATTATCATCGTTTCAGATGTTAACAGATTTGTTTTCCTTTATATTAGTTCTTATGTGAGGAATTTTTTTTATGGATGGGATGTATATTATTCATATCCATAATGATATCATGTCTCTAAATTATTTTTAATCATCAAATGAAATTTATTCTTGAATGGATATGATGGGGAATGAATCTCATCACATTTGTAGAGACGGTAATCTGTATGTACGCATGAGCGAAAATATCATTCTTTTGATAATAAAATAATATATAAATGTATGGTATATCATATATACATAATAATTATCATGTTATATTTATTATTTACATCAATTACACATCATTATAATACCAATAAAAATAATATTGTTTTGAATAACAATTACACCACAATGTGGAGATGGTAAGCCGTACGTACGCACGTATAGTGACATCTCATTCAAAGGATGGATAGAATAATGAATATGGATATACCATATTTATAATAACATAATATTACATATAAAATACTGGATTTATTATTTTAGAATAGAAATATCAAAGAAAGAAGAAGTTGACGAAGAATGGAACGTGAAAGAGGGTGGTGAAAACATTACCTCTTCTTTGGGTTCTTCCTTTTTATTTTATCAAAAGGGATCCCTAGGTTGGATTTATGATGAAACTAAGGACTCTATGATGAAGTGAGGGATGTTGAGAGAATATTTGGGAATTTTTTGGCCGAAACAAAAGGCTTTGAATGTGTGAATAATTGGTTAGAAGTGGTGACCTTTTATAAGGGGGAGGAGGGGCTCTTTAGGAAAAACCTAAAGTAATTTTTTTAATAAATTAAAATTCGGTTTCTAATGGCTTCAATGTAAATTATTCAAAGTATATGGTTGGGATGGGTCGAAATCCTTTAAACAAAAAGATTTTAGACATGTTTGGGTCACTATTTTAACCTTATCATTTATATTTAACTTTTAGTTAAATAGTTTGACATTTACCATGTCTCTTGGTATTTTTATATTATATAGATAATAAACATACCATATACATCCAAGCGAACCCCATGTGGTTAATAAATATTAGAACTATAGTTATATAAGTATATTGTCCGAACCATAGATTTTTATGAATTGAATATCATTTAATAATATAATATTTGTTTTAAAAACACTTTTATTTCAATTTTGACACTATTTGGTATTTGATTTTTGTGAAAATCATAATAGCACGATTACTTGGAAAAAAAATAATTAAATCAATAATAAATTATCATATTAACCTATAAAATTATTTTAATTTATTAAAATTCTCATATTACATTTATGTGGATATTTATAATATCAATTATTTTAATATTTCATTAATTAGGTAATTACTGCATCTCCATTGTGTCATAAATAAATTAAATTATTTAATGTCCAAAATTTATAAATAAAATACAATTATGTAGGAAATCATTTTATATTTCTAATGAATAACTATAACAGGATTTATTTTATGTATAACCTTATATTAATAATTTTTTAGTAATTAACCTTTGAATTTAACTCTTTAAACTCTTCTTTGAATTAAATAATAATAAATGTTCTAATCTAATCCAATTTGACCTAAATGATAATATTTTATTCCTAAGGTTGCTTTTGGTCGATATACACTTTTGAAAAAGAATTAAAACATGATTTAGGGTAATATTAATATCATTTTTACTCAAAATTACCCTATTTACTTTTAACCGTGGTAAATAATAGAAAAGAAGTTACTATTCACCAAAAATTATTTTTATCTTATTGAACAACATTTTACTCTTTTATATTAACCGTGTAACTCGGAATTTTGAAATTCCACTCAATGAAGTGGTAAAATTATGTTTTTTTGTGAATTTCCAAATTTTCCAAATAGGTGGGTAAAAGACGGTGAAAAGTTCAATAATATTTTTATATATCTAATATTATTCAAAACTAAAATCGAGGAATTACATTGAACATATATAGATATTATGTATCTATTTTTACCTTAACTAAATTTAAATAAAATAAATAATTATTTAAATTAAAATTCGGTTTTAAACTATAACTCAGTGTTTTTTCACTATTCATCAAAAATTGATTTTTTTCAGAAAAATACCAAAAATTCATCCTAAGCTAATTTCTATATTAAAAATCCTAAAATGAATTCCATATTGAAAGATAAAATTTATAAAATTTCAAAAATTGGATATTACTATTCATAATGGCTAGTTTGATTGGTTTTGTGTGTTTTAGAACTCGAAGTTGCGTACAACACACGATGTTGTATTATTCAAAGAGAAGCGTACCGTGGAATATTGGGGTGTTACAAACATTATAAAATTGATGGAAATAAATTTCATAAATAATACATTATAAAACACGTATCAAATGTATAAAAAACTATACAGGACTATCTCTAGCTTGAATAACAAGATTAGCTCAGTCATGGACTCCACTTCTCCGTTTCACAACAAATCAAGAAACATAAATTGGGTGATTTCCATGATCTGTAATAGAATCCATGAAGTGTGTCTAAGTACCCAATATATTCTTGAATAGGGTGTGAGATATGAATCAGTAGGCCGCCACCAATATTCTCCATAACATGTACAATCTATGTATAAATAATGATGATCTCTACAATATATCAAAGGTATAACAATAATAAATTTAAACTATATAAAGAGGATGTGATTGTACCCAAAAAACATGGATTTATGTAATCAATATCCAAGATCTCATAAACATGGAAAATATAGTATATAAATAATGAGTTGTGATGTTTTTCAGTCTAACAACTATAATCATATACTTATTCTACAAAAATCTATAATGCCTGATAAACATCAACTAGGGCCTCTGTCGAGTAGTCATGGGTCAGACCTAAAAGGTTAGGATACAAGGTATAAAAGGCCATGGAATCCATTTTACTTCCCTTGAGAATATTAATTGAAACTAGGAAATGGCTTCGTTGGAATCCAGTAATAAATTCCAATTCATTCCATGAATGTTGGAAGAAAGGTGTAGTAATATCCTTAGCTGTCTATGTAATTAGGCTCCCTGGATTAGAAATTTTTTTGGAATACACTACCATAATAAATATGGAGCCATGGAGTTGAAATTTCCATCCAATCCAACAGAAAGACAATCCAAGGTGTAGAAATGTGTCAGGAATCCACTACCATTATCATTACTAATATATGGTGTAGAAATTTCTACTAAATCCAATAGAATTAGGATTCAATTAGTATAATTATCTAAGGGATTACGTACCATTATCATTCCATTATTTAATTTCACAAATCATTTAATACTCATAAATAATCCAGGAGTTTACCCAAATCATTTCAAATTTTCCATCTAAACCCATTTTGTCAGTTCATTTTATCATAAATTAAGGAGGCAAAAACTCATTCCTAATCAATCCTTTAATTATCATTCAATTTAATAAGTATTAAAAAAAATTGTAAATCTCAACCTCACCCAAAAAGGAGGTATAATAAGGGGAAGATATATAAATACACATTTATGGTGAATTGTGATGAGGTGAATGAAATCCAACCATATGTTGGTACTGGTTGGAAATTGAAAAAGGTACTAAATAATTTAATTGAATGAGTGATTTAATTTTAGGGAAAATTTGGGAATGTTCTGCTAACAGAAAAAGGGATCCAAATCCTATAATACTCCATAATTAAGGAAAATTAATATAACACCTACCTAATACCAATAGTAGATCAATTATATTTTATCAGCTAGTATGTATACAAAGATTAGATGTTAATGGAAATTTAGATGATTGCCTAGAAAATAAGGCATTAGACCCTATAGAAAATTAATACATTTGAGGGTAAGAGACACATAAAAAGGATAAATATGGATAGATGGCTCACCTACATGAATCCGATAAGATTTATGGAGGTATAATCGATCTCTAGATTGAAAAAGAGACAAAACCCTTGGGATAAGCTTCAATTGGGATATCATTCATGAGATAAGGTATGCGATTTAGCTTATATAGAAAAACTAGTCCATTCCTATTAATTTAAAAAACGGTCCCAGGTAGATTACAAAACATGTAACCTTTACACAACATGTAATGATCAGGTTATCCCCTCTATGGAAAACCCATTACATGATATGAATGGATCTGGCATGATTAATAAACATCATTTATTGAGTATATTCCATGTATTATAAATACATTATTTGTAATTTTCTTGAAACAAACATGCATCCCCCTACTTCCTTCCATCCAAAATATTCTAACTAGACCATTAGCCCAAATTGATGTTATATGAAGAAAAAGAGAACATAAACAATATTTTAAATATAATTAAAAGGATCCATATTTCAATGAAATTCTTGGATCTAAAAATATATTCTAATGATATCATTCCTATTAAATCCCTAGATAGTTTATAATTGAGATAAAATGATGATTATGAACAACATTTTCATGCCATGTGTTATTTTATGAAGATATGTTGAATGTTTTGTGAACATGTGAAAAAATATGTATGGTTTCTATTTAGTGGTGCGGGATAGAATTATATATCACTCTAATGAATCAGATAAAAGATTAAAATATCACAAGATAATAAATATTGGAATGGGTAGTGAACTCTGTTTAGTAAGGAACACTACCGAAATTATATTCCTGGTATTGAACCATGACTATAATTATGGTTTTAGTATTAAACCCAATTCAGTATGACAATCTTTTTAGTAATCCTGGACTACTAATGAAAAGATTCTATATTATTATTTGAATTCAAAATTCTCATATATTATGCACATATTATGATCTTAGGGATCGTGTTCGGTTATTCCATTATGATTTAGTTCTTATGAACATCAATGCTTTATTCCAAAACTAAAAATTTGTGATATATGATATTTACTGTATAGTTTTCAAATGTTATTCTCATTTTCTCATAACCTTATGTTCTATTTAATCGATCATTAATATTTCCCTTATTTACCATTCTTGTTCATCATGGGTCAACCTTTGTTATTTGTTCCTTCTCAATGTTATGAAAAAATTTAGAATGTATGATATGTAAAATTAGGGTCCCATTTAAGTAGAACATTTTATGAAATGGAGAAGATCAATTATTAACAAGTTTTTTTATTTTCCCAGATTCAAAAGATACTAGTCCTATGTGATTATATCATCATTCATTATGTTCTATGAAAAATATTCAACTATAAAAATGTAAAATATATATATATATATATATATATATATGTATATATGTATTAAATGTATTAGTCACTATAAAAAATTGAAATCATTTCACCTAAAATGGACTTATGATATGGAAGAATTAAATAGAATATCATAGTAGATACATGAAATACATTGTATGTCCAGACAACCAAATAATAAGACAAAATACATTAATTGGATAAAATGGTCTTTATAAACAATTAAAAGACAATAAAAATTGAACCTAAAGAATCCAATGGGTCAATATTATCAGGATCATATAATCCCAACCCTCTAGAAATGAAACATGATCTTGGAGATTTTCCCCCAATATGATGTTATTTCCTTTACCGGTATCCTATAAAACCAAGGCTACAAACTCCCAAATGAAAAATTAGTTTGTGAGAACTAAATCCCCATAAGGTACCAAATAAAATATATAAATTTTCGATCCACATGAATTTAGTTATTCTTACATTATATTTATTTATGAAAAAAGATTATAAGAAATCACTCTCCATTTAAAATATTTTTTTTTATTTTTAAAAATAATTCACATTCAATAAACAATGAAATATAACATATAATTTATCCATCGATTACATGAAGATAAATCAAATACATTTAACGCATCCAAATCCAAAACAAATGTGAAATTTACTATAATAATATATACATAAACATCATGAATCCTCAAATAATTAAGGGATAAACATAACAAAAGGATTTAAAAACAATGATAAATAATAAAAATTATCTAAAATCGTATATCATTATGTTTTGAAAACTTCTCCCCATATAAAGGCTACACTAATGATCCACGGGTTAACAACCACAAACCCATGTGATAGCTAAATATTTTAGGGATTGCATATGTAAATTGTTTATTATTTTAAATGGAATTATGTTTTTTATCCCTGATACAATTCAATTTTAAGAAAAATAATTCATTATTTATAAAAAATGTATAAGGAAAACATCATTTCTTATCATTACACAATTTCATAAAACATTTCATTGTAGTTATACCATATAGATTTCATCGCTAAAAAAAGTTTCTTATTTTTGTCATTTTTTTGTCCCTTTATAAAACACATCTGGTGAATAAAATACATTTTCATGTTAAACTGCATTTTAAAATACATTCGATTTAAAAAATATATAATATCAAAAATAAATATTTATTTTAATCTGGCATAAAAAATATTTTAAATAATGAAATTATTTCAAAGGGATATACTGTAGGATAGATACTCCTATATTAAGAATTATGAATAAATTTCATCCATAAAAACTAATAATGGGAAACAATGAGATATGGTCCTCATGATATTAGATATATGAAGAACATAATCAATTCCCCCTCCCAAATCATAGTTAAAACAATCATAACCCATTTGGGATCTCACATATCAAATGGAAGATTGATCGATAATATATCTAGAGAGAAGAGATGAAAATATGATAAAAATGAATACACTATAATGATATCCACCCATGATGATAAACAATCACTATGGTAATGAAATAAGAGACCTATAGTGCATCATTGAAGGCCTAGTTATATATAATTAGAAAATAGTAGGATATTTGATGATAGAATGAGATAGTGATCCAAGGCAATTATCCATTTTAAAAGGTTTATACCTATATATATTGTTAGTTTTTATGGTCATTCAAACTATGATCTTATCGTTCAGTAGCATCCTTACCAAGTAAAAGAAAATCACACAGTTTCTTGGAAAACACCACACATCATGAAAAGTGATACTTAACATGTTTGAAAACCACTAGAAAAAATCATCCTCTCACATGGATTTATTGGAGGCTCACACCGTTAGAAAAAATCATACTCAACCCATAAAAATTTTAACTGAATCTCACACGGAAATATCAAACAATTACAACATATTAATAACCAACTATGTATTTAAACCATCTTCATAGTTTTTCCATGAAACTCTTACTTTTCAATCTAAAATTCCAAAAATATAACTCCATTACAAAAGTGACATATAAACAGATACATATTATTCTTTAGTATTAGTAACTCAATAGAATTCATAAATCATGGGATTTTAAGAATTTTTCAAAGAAGATATAAATGTCTACACATTTGATAGTAAATTTATTCCTTGTTTTATCTCCTAGTTTATCACTTGAATAATTTATGCACAAAAATAAATAGAAGAATTATGTAGTTAGATCTGATTCTACAATCAACATCTTCTTGTAACTGGTCATCATTTCATGAAAGGTCTAAAGTCAAAACAATATATATTATATATACACACACACATAAAAAGTAATTGATGGCATCGATCTTCTTCTTATAGGTGCTTGAGCAGAGTTCCGATAATGCCTACGGCATCCCTGACAATCACCAATACTCGGTTCCATCGATCCGCAAGGAAGAATAATGATTTAGAGCCTAAAACTGGATTTTATATCTCTCGGAATCAAGATAGATAGAGAGAGATAGAAAAGATAGAATCCATCACCATTTGAGGTGTTAATAGTACATGGTTATTAGTTACATTGTTTTATTTATAGTGAATTGATAAATATTCATTACCAATACCTAATACCTGAATATTTATTTCACACAAAATAAATTATTTATTATGACTACTGAACTCAATCGTAAATATAATTTATATTTTTATCAATTATTGTAATATAATAACTATACAACATTATAAAATCTGATCCAATAACTTAACTCACCATGCTCGAAAATATTAAATTAACCTTGACTATTTTAAAAATATTATTCATTCAAATAATATATTCCATGACTAATAAATTCATTATCAATTATTATGAACATTAATACTATGAATTTATTTATTCATTTGGTGATAATATATCCATTGAAAAATCTTTGAACCCAATGGTGGTACCCACCATGTCCAAAATTCCAATTTCCCATAATAGAGAACTTTTTTGAATATGTTATTTTGTGTTACCCTCTATGACTTTGTCTTGATATCAATGGATATCGTTCATACCACATGAGTGGGATCTAGAAACCTATCATGGACACTAAATATATAAGTATAGTCATAACAATGACAACCAATCAATGAACTCGAACCGTGTTATATAATCTCTTTGTCATTATTAACTCAAGTATAATAACAGACACTTATTTCATCATTTCTTTCCTTCCTTATTGTTTTTTGATCTAACTAGATGGATTTACCCTTGACTACAAGGATAATGTATATATGATACTACTACTCTCCAGATCATCCAATCTTGAGATATATTACCTCATTAACATATAGGTGATTAATTATGTCTTCACCATTCATCCAATTCCATACCACCAATGACACACCTAACACAAGACACCTTGCAACGATTTAATTATCATGGGTTCTTTCATGCGTCAAAGTATGAGATCAAATGGGAAACATTGGTAATGATATGATCTAATGAGAGAAATATAGATGTCCATTTAAGGAACAACTAGTGACAATTGAAATATGTGTTGTTTCATGTAAAAACCTAGAAATTATGTGATTTGTTTTTCTTAAATAAAGGGGATTTTTTATGAGTCTACGAAAATTTACGGTTCTTGATTCTGAGGCCCGGTGTGCCCAGAATCAATTTATGATGTTTTAATCAGGTACGTTCATTGAATGTGATAGTGGGATTTTATAACATTTGAACAGACGCTCAAAATTGAAATCTAAGGGCCCTGCTGAACTCACAATGCTGATTTTCTCTTAAGAAGACATTCACCACGATGGAAGTTGTTTGAGAATGAATGTTAGATTTTGGGTTTTTAATAAAGTTAAATAAATATAAAGTGTTATCTTATTTTTCTTTATTTGGTGGTTAAAACCTCCAATTGATGGTTAGAGTCGGGGAGCCACCACACCATAACCTCCCATGAGAGGTTATGGGGGTGGGGCCCACCCATACATAACCACACATGGGAGGATATCTTTGGAGGGTACCACCAACACATGTAACCCTTGGAACCCCCAATTTAAATGGAGAAAAACCTTGACCTTCCCCACTAATAAATAGAGCCAACTAAACCCCATTAATTAAGAGAGTTATCTAATCTAATTAAACACCATTTTGAATTCATTCCAACAAATTAAATAATAGACAATCTATTATTTCATTTTGGGTTGGCATCATTCTTTTGGTGGAATGGAGGAAGAGGAGAGCTAGGGAGAACCATCCTCCCAAAGAAGAACCTGAAGAATATTGGAGACACTTCTTCCTCGGTCTTCTACCACGAACACTTTTGAATGCACGAGCTTGATTTGGGAGTGCGTAACGAACTCAATGAACAATGGAATGATGTCCGCCTTCCCGCAACATCGTCAACAATAAGCAAAATGTGGTAGGGGATTTGAGTTTATTTTTTTTTCCATTCTACATCGTTCAATTTATGGAATATGAATTTCCGAATGATATCACCACAATGAGGAGAGGTCGGACTGCATGAACACATCCCATACCTCCCCCTTCTTTCTACTTCACTTTTTGATGACGGCGAAGGATAAACGGCATTGCTAGAAGGGCATGACACCATCGTTCCATGCAGATGAAATGGGGGTTCGTGAGCAGGATGGGCCATGACGGAAGGGCGCGATGCCATCACACCATGCAGAGATGGTGATCTGTGGCCAAGTCGGGCCACAATGGAGGAGAAGGGGCAGTCGTCGTCAGGCCAGCCACAGGCGGTGCGGAACCGGCTGGCCGCTCAGCCAGCCTGACAAAGTGGAACCCACTGGGTCCTCCGAGATACTGAACATGTTCCTAGTGCATGTTATGTTCAGAAATCAGAGGGGTGCACCCCCCCCCCCCCCCCCATGCGGCTAGGGTAGGCCCTGCAGTGCACTGCCACCCACTGGCCGGCCTGGCCACACGGGTCTCCAGTAGGCCACGCAGGGCCCCAGCCAGGCAACGCGGGTTACCCCCTCGGGTCGGGCCACTCTCGGGCTAGGCAGCCCCCTCAGGCCAGGCCACCCCTCATGCCAGGCCACCACCATGGGCCGGATGCCCTCTCAGGTTGGGACAGACTCTAGGACAGGGTCAGACCCACCGACCGGGTCGAACCCCAGTCCGAACCCATTTTACCTGAACCCACATTTTCGCTCCTAACATTTTCTTCGAGTGTCCAATCGACTAACCATCTTTGGAAAAAGAATGCTTGGAGTTAGATAGTTATTTTTGCATACCCCACGTGAGTTTTAGACACAGTTGGTGTACAGTCAGGTTAGATTGAACCTAAAATCATGTCGTGACCCTAGAACAGAAATGCCAAACACTCACAGACCGGGTGTCTGATTGATGCACCGAATATGGAGTTGATACCCCTATGACAAGGAGGAAATTTGAAATACTTATACATGGGAATTCGTGATAGTTGGTGTATTGACCAGTAGCTCGAGGAGCAGATCCTCCTGGAGATGAGTGAGCGAAGTATATAGACCTAGTAGCTGGCTGAGACCTGAATACTGTAGACCTTTCGACTCATAGTGTTTTGACTAGCCCAGTGGGAAGATTCTCTGTGTAAAGAGGCATACCCACAATGGGGAGTGCCTCTGTGTGATGCGGCAGACCCACATAACTCGAAAAGAGGAGTACCTCAGTAGGCTATGAGGGGGAGCGCCTCTGTGTGATGCGGCAGACCCATAGTTGGGAGTGGCTCTTTGTGATGCAATAGACCTATGGTACTCGATAGGAGGAGTGCTACAACAATTCAGGATAGTGGTAAGCTCCTATGTGTGTCACGGCATGACCACATTACTCTATATAGGAGAATTACACAGGCAACCAAGGATTCATCAGTTTGACAGGAAGTGTTAAATGTTACCACCCCTATAATTAAATCCCGGTTTTGAGCTGAGTCAATGACTTTTGGGTTTTTCCTCACGATTGAGATGGGTTGCAAGATAACTTAGGTATATGAATGGGAATATTCCTAAGAAATAGTTATATTTTGAATCCATACATTGTGGTTTATCCTTGTTAGATTTAGTGAGAACTTGAGGGTCTCAGGAACCCTACTGATTATCATTATACTCACCCCTGCACGGGCTATGCCCCACAAATCATTGTGTTGGTTATAGATGACAGATAGCACGAACTGAGGCAGAGAGTAGTATGACTGGACGGTACCAAGAGGTGGACCACACGGTGTGATGGTACATGGAGGAGATGGATAGACATGAGTGCTGAGGAGGCCATCTATACCTACCCTTCATGAAAAAACTTTGGAGGATGACCCAGTAGTATCTTTACTTTTCTTCAGTTGATCTTTCTTTTAGTTGTACTCTTACTTTCTTACTTGACATGTATTTCTGGCCCCTTTTACTTTCCAGCACTTCTTTTGTATATGATTTTACTTTGTGTTTTGCTTCCAGTTTTGTACTTTGTCGTTTGTGTTTTAGTTCATAAAGTAAATGCCTTCCCAGTTTATGGATTTACACCTTTGGTTCTAGTCGCCATCCCCTGACCTATGGAAGTAGGGCTTGGTGTAGTCACAATACGTGTCTTGGGGGATGGGTTGTGACAAAATGAAATCAAAGGTGTCAGTTCTACCACAGAACATAGGAATCTGATCATTCAATTTTGTGGAGAAATAGTGTTATGGGAACTAAGTGTGGTTTCCAGATCATGTGTCCAGTGTTGGTGTGGGGGACCGACGTATCCATACACTAGGTCCCTAAATAATGATTTCTAACTTAGTGCACGAAAACATTGATTGTGTCCATGTATTTAAAAGTTTTCTTTAATTCAACTCAATCGGGTCATCTCACCAGATATTATCTATTGACTGTGTCACTAATGTTTCTTTCAGGACACCTCCCCACAGATACCCGAGATTCATACACTCTGACAGCCTACTAAGCGAAGAGGCCTCGGTGCAGGGCCCTTTACCAGTAGAGGCACTAGTGGTACCACTTCCTATTGGTCCACCGATTCCACCAGCCCCAGTAGTAGATAATGCACGCTGCTCGATCATGTTTCATGAGTTATAGCACCAAAGGCCACCCATGTTATGGGGAGAGACATACCAACAGGCCGATAAGGATTGGCTGGAGGCTATGGGGAGAGTCTTCAAGCTGTTAGGGACACCAAATGAAGTTATGGTGATCCTTGCTGTGAGTCTCCTTTAGGCTGCAGCATGCTGATAGTGGAGCCTGATGCTCTAGGTGCATAAAAAGGTGACAATAATCTAGATGGTCTTTGGGATCCTATTTCAGGCGGATATTTTTCATGAAACTCTACAATTGGTGTGGATACTAGAGATACTACATCTACATCAGGTTAGCATGATGGTATCTCAGTACACAATGAGGTTTTCCGACCTCTTGCGCTACTCCATATATATGGTTCGAGACCCATTCTTCCAGTCCTGGACCTTCGTGAAGGGGATCGGGTGAGAGATAATGGAATTGGTGATCTACCTATGCATCCCGATGTAGGAAAAGGTGTTAGAGAGATCCCTCCTAGTAGAGTGTTTCTTGGTTGAGAAGTCACCAGAAGCGAGACACAGTACTAGTCGACATGGAGCAGATTCATTTGCGGCTCGTAGTAGACCGATGACGTAGAGGTCTAATGGGACCAGACCCATGGGTGGATGACCGCATGGCCTAGGATCAGTTGTTAGGGGCACCCAGGGAAGTGACATATATGCCAGGTGAAGGCAATTCCACTCATGTGGTAGGCAGGGTCACACACCTAGTGATTGTATGGCCCATCATTCAGATTATTAATACAGAGTTATGGGACTTCTAAAGAAGTGGCAGAGGGTTGATTGTGGTTTTTCTAAGGGAGTAGGAGAACGTGACAGAGGAGCTGGGTGTGCTGCTAGTAGAGGATGATGTTATGAGGTGTTGTCACCACCACCACCAGGAAGACAACCCCTATCACAAGTAGTTGGAGGACAGGGGAGATCGTAGCTTCAGGTAGCTGAGGCATACAACCATGGCACTCCGAAGATGATTCGAGGTAAAAATTTGGTCTACTCCACCATCGCTGCAATTCTTATAGACACAGGTTCTAGTCATTCATTCATTCCCACTGCCCTCGTTCGGAGTTCAGAGATTCCAACGGAGCCATTGGCTCGATCCTTACCTAGAGAGACTCCTATCGGAGCAGACTCGATGATTACGCACCCGTTCTGGAAGTGTGAGCTTACTCTAGGAGCCGAGAGCTTTGGCTGAGATCTCCTCATATCGTCATTGAGGACATACGACGTTATCATGGGTATGGATTGGTTATCTAAAGTCCACGCTCAGATCGACTGTATTAGGCAAGAAGTGGTGCGTTTCTACATGGATGGGACTAGGTTCACCTTCACCAGTGAGAAGGGAACCTTTGCATCGTAGGATGATCTTACTCAGAGGAGGGTGTAGCAATCACTCATCAGTTGGCTTGACTTACCCTCGGAGCAGTTGATGTCGAGAGTCCAACTGAACCTGTAGTGGTGGACCAATATGCGGATGTTTTTACTGATGATGTTCTAGGACTACCTACTTGTAGAGAGTTGGATTTCTACATTTACTTGTACCTTGAGAAGACACTGATATCTACACCAGCATATTGCATGGCTCCCGTGGAGGATTGTGAGTCGTGGGTACAGCAGGAGGACTTGCAGGGAAAGGGATTCATCTAACCTAGTGTTTCTCCCTGGGCATCCCCAATTCTGTTCACCAAGAAGGCGAATGGGAGCTTGAGGCTCTGTGTTGACTACCGTCTCCTGCACCAGCTGACCTGAAAGAACAAGTACCCACTCCCAAGTATTAACAACCTCTTTGGTTAGCTGAACGGAGCATGGTGGTTCTCGAAGATAGACCTCAAATCAGGCTACCACCAGCTCAGAGTTTGAGATGAGGATGTGCAGAAGATGACCTTCAGGTGTCGATACGACCACTACGAGTTCATTGTTATGCCCTTCAGTGTAACCAATACTCCAGAAATGTTCATGTATCTCATGAACATGATTTTACATCCTTAACTCAATTTCCTTGTCGTGGTCCTTATAGACGACATTTTGATATACTCGACTACTGAGGAGGAGCATGCCTAAAATTTGCAGATATTACTAGACACACTCTGATAGAACCACATTTATGGTAAGATCTCAAAGTGCCAGTTTTGGATTCGAGAGGTTCACTTCTCGGGAAAAGTCATTTCGGAGGTTGGAGTTGCAGAAGATCTGGTGATGTTTTAGGGATTACATTCTTTGGAGCCATCCAGGAGTGTGACGGAGGATCGAAGATTCCTGGGATTGGATGGATATTATAGGAGGTTCCATCCAGACTTATCCAAAGTCTCATTACAACTATCAGCCTTGACGAAGAATGGTCAACCCTTTATGCGGTCAGAGAGATTCCAGTAGATCTTTCAAGACCTAAGGCAGAGGTTGACTAGTGACCCCATTTTGAGGCTTCCAGAGGAAGGTGTAGGGTACGTAGTATTCATTGATGCATCAGGGACCAGACCCGGGTGTGTCCAAATGAATGAGTGAGCAGTGATCACGCATGGTTCTCGACAGCTAAGATAGTAAGAGAAGAACTACGCTACCCATGACCTGGATTTAACAGTAGTGGTCTTATCCTTGATTATGTGGAGGCACTATCTGATGGGTGATCTTTCCACCATGTATTCTGATCACAATATTCTCAGGTATATCTTCTCTGAGAAGGACATGAACCTGAGTCAACAATGTTGGCTTTAGTTCCTCCAGTACTATGATTTTGAGGTAGTATATAATCATGAGAAGGGGAAAGTTGTTGTAGATGAACTCAGTAGGATATTTGGATTACATCTTCTAGGAGAGGAAACAGAGCAGCTAGATTCTTTACATATTATTATGTGGACCAAGATGGAGTAGCAGTCCTTCAGTCTCTTATAGTCACTCCTCTACTTATTCAGTGAGTCAGGGAGGCCCAACATGTAGACGATGTCTATGAGACACGAAGTGCTCAAATATCTATAAGGGAGGCACCTGATAGATTTTATGAAGGGGTGAGCACTTCATCCTCTTCAGAGGATATACTATGGTGCATGTGTCACTTCAGGAGGAAGGTTTTAGGGAGTTTCACATGTCCCCTCTAGTGGCACATCCATGAGTGGCGAATATGTACAAGGACCTTCGATGAGAGCACTGATAGCCATGTATGAAGATGTTGTTAGTGGAGTTTGTCTCACGGTGCCTCACTTGTCAGCAAGTGATGGCAGAGTACTAGGTACCATAAGGATTGGTTAATCCATTGGAGGTCCCAAAGTTGAAGTGATATGGGATATCCGTAGACATTGTGATGGGTCTTCCATGTACATTCAATGGTATAGACTCGATTTGAATGATCATCGACAGACTCACCTAGTCGGCCCACATCATACTGATCAGCAGGAAGGCTCAGTAGAGAGCATGATAAACCTCTATGTGCAGGAGATTATGCGTCTACATGGTTTAACTTCTTCTATTTTCTTCAACAGTGATGCATGGTTTACTTCCCGACTATGGAAGGGGTTGCAGGAGGCTTTTGGGACACAACTTCCCTTGAGCACAGCCTTCCATCCTCAGACGAATGGCCAGACTGAGCGAACAATCCAGACCCTTGAGGACATGCTCCATGCTTTTTTCCACGACGTTGGTTGTAGCTGGGAGGATCACTTACGATTGGTATTGTTTTCTTACAATAATAGTTATCAGTCCAACATCAGTATAGTACCCTTTGAGGCCTTGTATGGTCGACCATTCCGATCGCCACTGTGCTGGACAGATACATTTGAGTCAGCACTAGTGGGACTAGAGATGGTAAGGGATAACACGGTAAAGGTGCATATCATCATCGACCAGATGGAGACTACACATAGCATGCAGAATTCATATGCTGCTATGTGACGAAGACCTCTAGAGTTTGATGATGGCAACCACGTATTTCTATAGGTATCAGCACGACAGGGACTTTAGAGATGTGGCCGAGGTGGAATGTTATCTCCACGATTTATCAGACATTTCTAGGTCATTAGAAGAGTAGTCATGGTGGATTACTGCTTGTCTCTTCCACCTCAGTTGCACTAGGTGCACGACTTCTTCCATGAATCACAGTTGAGGAGATATGTGCACGACCCTTCCCACTTCATTAACCATGAATATTTGGACATTGACGATGGGGATACTATCATGGAGGTTATAGTAGAGATTGAGGATTGATAGTAGCAGGTCCTACGTGGATGGTCGATACCTCTGCTGCACATTTGCTGGCAACATGAGAGCCTCCAGGAGAGCACATGGGAGCGGGAGGCTCAGATGAGCACTTAGTCCCCCCATTTGTTTTCATTGTTTGTGTTATAGCTTACAAGGACGTAATGCCCTGAGGTTGGGAGAATGTAAAGACCCAGAAATTCCATGAATATTTTTTTTTGTAAATACAGGGGATTTTTTACGAGTCTATGAAATTTTTGGGCGCTTGATTCTTGAGGCCCGGTGTTCCTGGAGTCAATTTCGTAAGATTTGTTCAGGTATGTTCAGTAAACGTGCGAGCGGGGTTTCATAACATTTGAACCGTTGCTCAAAATTGAAATTTGAGAGCATCGTTGAGCACGCAGGGCCAGTTTTCACTTAAGAATACTTTCACCACGATAGGAGTTGTTCGAGAATGGATGTTGGATTTTGGGATTTTAATGAAGTTACAAAAAAATGGTAGATTATTATTATTTATTTGGTGGTTAAAACCCCCAATAGGTGGATAGAGGTGGGGACAGCACACCATAACATACAATTAGAGGTTATGGTGGTGGTGCCACCCGCACATAATCTCCCATGGGAAGATATCATTGGTGGGGACCACCTAGATTTGTAACCCTTGGAACCATACATTTAAATGGAGAAAACCCTTGACCTTCCCAACTAATAAATAAATCCAACTCCACCCCATTAGTTAAGTGAGTTATCTCATTTAATTAAACATAATTTTGAAATCATTCCAACAAATTAAATAATAGACAAACTATTCTTTCATTTTGGGTTGGAATCATTCTTTTGGTGGAACAGAGGAAGAGAGCTAGGAATAACCATACACCCAACGAAGAATGCAAAGAATACAATTGACGCTTCTTACTCACACTTCTACCCTGAACACTTTCCAATGCTTGAGCTTGATTTGGGAGTGCGTAACAAACATGGATAATAATGAAACGACACCCGCATTACTACAAAATCATTAACAATTAACAATACGAGGTAGGGGATTTGAGTTGATTTTGTTTCTGTTCTACGTCGTTCAATTTATGGAATGTGAATTGTCGAATGATATCACCATAACAAGGAGGGATCAGAATCTAGGAACATGGATCGCCCATCCCCCTTCATTCTGCCTCACTTTTTGATGGTGGAGGTGGAATAATGGAACCACCAGATGTGTAGACCGTGGTGGAGACACGACGGCCTGCGACGGGCCAGTCACGAAGAAACCGGTTGAGCAAGGCCGCCAAGTTTCACGATATCGTTGTGCCGCATAGATGAAAGCAGGGTCACGGCCTGACCGAGCTATAAGGGAAGGTCTCAGCACCGTCGTGCCACAGAGAGGAGAATGGGGTCGCGACAAGGCCGCGTCGCGGTGGAGGAGCAGGGGCGGCTGACATCGGGCAGCCTACCGGACAAAGCGGGACCCCCATGTCCCGCGGGATACTAAATTGGCGCCTAGAATAGGTTCTGTTCAGGAATTAGGGGGCCACGACACCCCCCCCCCCATACGTGGCTAGGGTGGGCCCTGTAGGGTTCCATCGGCCGATGGCTGGCCATGACATGCGGGCCACCCCCTAGGGTCGGGTCGCCCCTCGGGCAGGGTCTCCCTCAGGCCAAGGCCCCACCTTGGGCCTGGTTGCTCTCGGTCAGGGCCACCCCCTCGGGTTAGTCCTCCCCCTCAGACCAGGCCACCCCTCGTGTCGGGCTACCCCCTCGGGTCGGGCCACCCTATTAGGTCAGGTTGAACCCGCAAACCAAGTCGGACCCCAGTCCAAAAGCGTTTGACCAGAACACACCTTTTTCCCCATAACATGGTATACGATTGTTCAATCGATGAACCGTATATGGTGACAAAAAACTTGGAGTGAGATGGTTCTTTTGACATACCCCATTTGATTTTTGGACATAGCTGGGTACGTTCAGGATGGATTGAACTTATAATCCAACCAGGCCCCTGGAATGTAAATTCCAATAACTCATAGACTGGGCGTCTGATTGACGCACCATCTGTTAAGTTGAAGACCCTATGACGAGTCGGAATTTTGTGATAATTCTACATCAGACTTCATGAAAGTTTTTGTAATTACTAGTATCTCGAGTAGTGGAGCACAGAGATCTAGTAGTTTTATGAGACCTGACGACTACTGACCTTCTGACTCGGTGTGTTTTGACTAGCCAAGTGGGAAGCCTCTGTGTGACGTGACATAACCACAGTGGGTAGTGCCTTTTTGTGACGTGGCAGACCCAGGATACTCGACAGGAGGAGTACCTCAACAGGATATGAGGGGGAGAGACTCTATGTGACGCGGAAGACCCACAGTGGGGAGCGCCTCTGTGTGACGCATCAGACCCACGATATTCAATAGTAGTACTACTACGACAGTTCAGGATAGTGGTATATGCCTCTATGGGACGCGATAGGTAAAAAATACTCTATAGAGGAGGAGTACACCCGTTTCTAAGGTTTGACAGTTTCACTAGTATTGTTACATGTTACCCCCACTATAAAAAAATCATTGGTTTGAGCTGAGTCAATGAATTTTGTGTTTTCCTCACAATTGATATGGGTTACTAGATAACATAGGTATATGTATGGTAATATACCTAAGAAATGGTTATATGTTGATTCCATAATTTTTGGTTTATCCTTGTTGGATTTAGTGAGATATTGAGGGTCTCGGGGTCCCTACTACGTATCATCATACTCACCTCTTCACGGGCTATGCCCGCACATCATTGTGTTTTTTGGAGACGACAGATAGCACATACTGAGGTACAGAGTTGTATAACTAGGCGGTACCTGGAGGTAGACCACATGGTATGATGGTACATGTAGGAGACGAACGGACAGGAGTGATGAAGAGGCCATCTGTACCTACCCTTCAGGTAGGATCCCCAGAGGACGACCCAATAGATTCTTTACTTTTCTTCAGTTGTTCTTGATTTTAGTTGTACATGTATTTTCCTATTGGGATTGTAATTTGATCCCGTTTTACTTTCCGTCACTTCTTTTGTATATATTTTTAATTTGTATTTTGCTTCTAGATGTGTACTCTATTTTGTGTGTTTTGGTTTGTGAAGGTAATGCCTTCCTTGTTTAGGGAATTAGGCCTTTGGTAATAGTCGCCAGCCCCTGGCCTATGGAAGGCAGGCATGGGGTAGTCACGATACGGGCCCCAAGGGATGGTTCATGACATTCCTATTGGTATATATGTCATCATGATCACACAACTACATATCAACATTTGGGAACATCCTAAGAAAAATTCTCAATGCTTATGATCCATCAACACCTGATTGTCAATAATCTACCGTGCCTACACAATATCATGTATCTAGACCATAGGTCATAATTTTTTTTTAATGTCATAGTATCCCAAGGATATCATTATATCCTAAAATATTCGATAACATTTTGTTATGGAATTTAATGTATCCAAAATAACATAAAATAGTGTATAAAAAAGGTCTATGATAAAATTATAAGTATTCTCTAGGAATATATAACTATAAACATGATGTTTCAAACAATAGTATTGTATAGTGGGGTATAGGAAACACATTATTACAACACTCCCACCTGCACTAGATCTAACATTTTAACCATACTTATTTTATATCACATGGTAAAAGTAATGTTTCCATTGATTCATGGATTTATATACTAGTCCATCCATGATTCTACCATATTGAAACTCTTTTATATGTGACCTCCTGTCATTGAGTAAAACATCTCAAGAGATGATATCTTATAGTATATACCTTTTTACACTTTCATAACATGACATCATGACTAGTAAGAATATCGTAATTTAAATTATGATAAAATGATATTTACTAGGTTTGATTCCAAGAACAGGAACAACATACCGTGTTTAACATCGTCTTAGTTGGATTAGAAGCTGCATTATACACTATATTTTTTGGTATGGATTCCACTTTATTAGATGATAATTTCACTCTCATCACCTTATCCTAACTATGATATGAGGTCATATGGATGTAATGTAGTACTAGTTTATGTCCCCTAAACAATTTATCCATTCTACTCAATATAACATGTACATAACCTATATAAATTCTACAGTACAAATAGATTGTTGTAACTTCGTCCCTTGATTTTATCATATACATTACTGATACATGCCAACAATAATGTATATCCTGTAAATATCAATTATTGTACACATCATGGAATTCATTATTGATCCATCGTTTAAGTGTATGGTTCTCAACAAACGACTTTAATATCCTTCTACATCCTAGACTTGTCAACTTGGAGGGACTATGTCATGTGATAATTGTAACAATTATCTCTCTAATTCTTCCAACCGATATTTGTCAATTCCAAGTAAATATATGTTCTATTGAATAGGTCCAAGAAACCTTTAGATCTACCTTGGTAGATCTTTTTTCTAGAATATATGTTGCCACATTATGTCAATCATATGAGAATATATTCTTTCATCATATTATTATGTAGTTATTAGAACAACAATTATGTTTGATATGTTGTTGAACATATTTTAAATAGAAAACAATGGTTCTCCCACTGACCTCTAGTAAACGCATAGAAATAAATCATTAAAAATGAATATTATATGAGCCCATTGCATAATTCAATTCAAAGATGGATTTTAGTAAATTGAATCTTTTATTATCATCATGTGATGTTACCATCCCTTTCTCGTTGCATCATATTGGCATCTTCCATGATTCGCGGTCAATGCATCAAATGCACAATAATAGGATCTTATAATGTAGATATGAAAAGTAATATTATAAAAGATTTAGGTATAATTATTAGGTATAACCAATCAAGACTTATTATTATCATACTTGTACCATCCTATTATCTCATAATTTGAATAACCATGGTTGTATTAAATCTAATAAGCACATTTTCAATTATATTCAAGGAATCCATTATTTAAGACTAGTCAGTATTACAATAATTTATTATTTCCACTAACTTCTTATAGGAATCAATATTGTTACTGGATAACGTGTTTCTGACCATGGTGATTTCAAAAACATTACCATGGCATTATATCACCATCATAGTTTGGATATTTGGAACACTCATGGTCCACATGAAATAGTGTAACTAGTTCCAATGCCAACTATATGTGCATTTATGGTATTGACCCAACCCAAGTCATTATTTCTCCCACTATATATAACATTAATGTGTACCCCATTATAAAATATAGTCAATCACATGAATTAAAAAAATTCAACAAATGGATTTAAAAAATATCCTAAACATCCATTAGTATAATTACCTTAGATGCACATTATTAATATTTTTTACTCTTTTTTGTATCATTACTGGAAACCACATCTATACCAATGAAAATATCCCAACGATTTTAGAAAATAGTTCGGATTGTTTCTATATAATAAAAGTTCAAAAGAACCTTTGGTATAGGTATGTTAATAAATGGTTTTAAAAACAGTTCAACATGACCATTGGTATAGTGGTGGCATCATAGTGGGGTATACCAATAGTTTTAAAAAATAGTTTGTATATCTAAAATATCCCAACGGTTTTGAAAAAATGTTTGGATATGAAACCCCCAAATACTCAGCGTGGCCTCTTGCTTCCCAAAGATCTTTCTACATTCTTTATGCATTTTTTCCTAGTAGTGATCCTTTGTACACATTTTTTTTAAGCTGGGAGCCTCCTTTTTCCCGAAGCAGATCAATTTCTACTATATAGGAGACCTCTTACACTTAAAATTCGTATGTGGTAACTGAGTTATATATCAGTACCCCAGTTGTTTTGGATTTTTTAGTTCTATTTTGGTAGAATCAGATTTCAATTTTTTACATTGGGTGCTCATGCTTGAAGGTCAAATGTTATGAATGGCTCTATGTAAATTTACACCACTTTAAGGTGTGTGTTTCAATGAAATTATTTAATTTTGAATTAAATGTTTGTTATATAATTATAAATTAATTTTTATTGAGGGGGTGGGAAGTATATATTGGATGGGGGAATGTGTAGGTGGGGAGGGATGTGGGGGTTGCAGGTTGGGAGGGGGTGTGGGCTATCTAGGTGGGGCGGGGGGGGGGGGGAGGCAGGGCTATGCATGTGGGGAGGGGTGTATAGGTTGGGAGGTGGTGTGGGTTATCCATGTGGGGTGGGGGTTGTCTAGGAGGGTGTGGGTTATCTAGGGAGGGGGTGGCTATCTAGGTGGGGGTGGGGTGGGGGATGGTTGGGTTGTCTCATTGGGGTGGGGTGGTGGGTGGGATTTATGTTGGTGGGTTGTGAAGGTGATGAGGGGTGTGAATGTTTCTAGTTGGGAGGGGGTGTTGGATATCCCGAGGGGGAGGGGGTTGTCTAGGTGTTGTGGGAGTGGTTTTGTAGGTGGGGATGAGTGGTGCATGTTTAGAAGGGGAGGGGTGTGGGTTGTCCTGGGGTGGTGGGTTGTCCTGCTGGGCTGGGGTGGGGGCGGGAGGGTTCTATGTGGGATGTACGGGAGGGGAGGGGGGTGTGCAGGTTGCAGGTTCAACTGGGGGCTATCCCGATATGGGGGGCTATTCAGGTGGTGTGGTGGGCTGTGCAGGTGGGGAGGTGTGTGAAGGTTGGTGGGGAGGGGGTGTGGGTTGTCCAAGTGGGGCGGAGGCTATCTCGGTGGGTGGGGGCTCTATAGGTGGGGAGTGGGTGTGCAGGTTGGGAGGGGGTGTGGGCTCCCCCACACACTTGGAAATCAACACCCCGACCCATACCCGCTCTGGATAACCCCACCCCTAGGACACCCCCCCCCCCCCGCACCTCCACCCCTTTGGACTACACCACCCCTAGACACCCCCCATCCCCTGGAAAATGGAGTTTTTGAAGTACTTTATCCATTTTAATATCTAAATAAATGTGTAATGTGTGGAAAGTATTATTCAATCTTTAATCACACTGATTACATCTAAAATCCCCAATATCTATGAATTAAATTCTGAATTCATATTTTTTATGTTATATTTTTTATTCCATATTATGAATTCCATATTAGTCATATTATGTATGCCATATTTGTTATATTTTATTTTTTATTCCATATTAGTTATTTATCCATATTCTGTATACCATATTCGGAATTCAATTTGGTATTCCATATTCTTTATGTGTTATACATAATTAAATTCATGTATGATTTATTTAATTGATTATATATCTATTCAAGATCACCTAAAACAATGGATCGGTAAATTATCCATGAATCCCTCTATTATCAATCATATATTATTCTTTTTTTTGGGTTCCACATTAGTTATCAGTTTCTACATACTTTCATATTAATTTTTAAATGTATGAAACGAAACCAACTTAAGAGAGGCAACAAAAAAAGATGATGGACAACAATTGTCGCCTGGCTGAGATGGTCAATCCACCAGTCGTGCCGGTAGTGTGTATTTTATTTCAAATTTATATATTTCAATAATATATAATGTCCTATGATTAATTTGTTATAAATTTTTTTTCATGATTCACCTCTTAGGCAATAATTATTTGATGAGCAAACTAGTAGTGGACCCAGTACTCAGGGTGTTCGTACGAGGGGGGGTGAGAGCTACATGATCTAGTCTGCATAGCTGATTCACCCGTGACCCTCCCACTGGCATTCCATATATCCAACATTCTGATCCCGGTTCTTCATTAGAGACACACGTGATATTTAGGCCTCATAGGTTTTCACTACCATTTACATATGAGCCTCCTCACCCTTATTTACCATATCTGATGAAGATTCCCACTCCCCATCCAACATTCGGCCATCCATCCATGTCATCGTATTTTACTTCTACATCATTCTCTTTGAGATTCTATATTCTATCATCTTTGACTCATGCACTTCCATAGTCTGTCCCTGCAGAGCATACATTGGTACCCACTCCACATGTAAAGGGTGTTCCTTCAATTACAACAGATCCAGCGGTGCCCATTGATCGGACTACTGCAGGTATATTTAATGAACCATATCAAATTTTTATACCATTATTCATATTCATTATAATATGTATTGATAAATTATTTGTTTATATTTCATAACAGATGCATCTACTGATAAGAGGTGGAGGTAGGGACATACATGCATGCATGTAGTGTGGAACATCCGCACGCAATTGATGGTAGAAAAATGATTGAAAAAATAGTGTCACACACGTGACTTTTTATATATTAATATTTCATTTAATTTCCATTCCTGATTTTTTTGGGTGGGTTTACCACTCATTTTGGTGAAAATGGTGGGTTTTGAAAATTTGGGTCGAACTGCGAGCCCAATTCCATATTTAATAACTAATATTTTTTCTTCAATAGATCCTTCAATTTTTACTATTTTAAACTCATTCCACTTCCCAATTGGCATAACCCGATATATCAAAACCACCATATCCATTTGGATCACATATAAATCCAAAATCATAATGGATTTGGGTTTTTAATTTAGGTAATGCGCCTTCTCGAAGGCCCATTTCCGGCTTTAAATTTGTTTTGTAAATTCTCCATATCTCAATCATTTTTAGTGTTTTCTCGTGATTCCACCTCCCTCTCAAATCCAATAGCCCTAGGATCTCCCCCATTATCAGTTCCCAATTTTGGAGCTCAGGTGAGCCGCGATGTAGGGAAATCTTTCATAATCTTTCTCAAATCAACCCGATTTGATGAGGTAAAATGAATCTTTCATAACTCCTTCAATTGTCATCATTTTTCCCTCATTTCAGTTCCCACATGACATAATATGACTCCTTAGAACCTTCATACCAGTTTTGGGTACTTGGAGATTCATATTTTGGTGGATTGGGGCCGATTTCTTCAAGATATTTCAAGTAAGGGAATTCCTTCTTGGTTCCTTCCATCCCCTTTTAGTTTTATTTCCACTTTCTTGAAGTTCCTCATGTCCAGAAGTCGGTGTTCGATCCAAAGGTCTGATTTTTTATCTTTTGGTTCAATTTTTGGTGGTCTAGTTATGGATTTATATTCCTTGTGGTGCGATGGTGGTGCGCTTAAGGTTCCACACCATGTTTTGAGGGTTTCGACTCAAAAGGTAGGTGATTCCATTTGTAACCATTTTGTGATAATTTAGATTGCTTGGTTTGTTAATTAAGTATGTTTATAACCTGTTTTTTTGTTTGAAATCGGTTTTTGATGGATTTGTATAAACATTTAATTTTTATTAGTATTTTAGCTTGAAATTGGGTACTTTTCATGTGTGACTATTGGGGTAATGTTTGAGTTTAGTTTATAACATATGAAATTGATTTATTAGTTCTGAAAGGGGCTTCCAATTCTAGTTTTTTAATTAATTATTTTCATGATGGCCTTGAAAAGAGGTTTTTGAATGAGTTTAAGGTGTAAAACCGTGTTGTACTTCTTGAAGGTGATTTATGAAAATGTGTGTTTTTCATGTGTATCATTGTGGTATTATTTGATGTATTTGTATAACACATGGGGGTTGTTTAATAAATGTTTTAGGGCTAAAAGTTCTTTTTTTGATTGGTATTGGTATGATTTTGGTTTTTAAATGAGGGTTTTGAAATGGGTTTAGTGTAAATACAATGGTTATACCTCTTGGGGTTGTTTTATAAAAATTGAAAATGTATTATTTGGTTAAACAAAGTTGGGTAAGGGTGTATATATACTATTTGGGTGATTGTGTTCACCTAATGTGGGTTTTTGAATGGTAATGTGGTGAATTGAGATGTCAAACATTTTTAGAATGTTTTATAAATTGCCGAAATGTTTTACTAAATTGTTTTTGGTGTGCGAAACACGGGTGTGGGATGTTTCGTGTGGGTTTAATGATAAAATGAATTGTGAAGGTAAGAAAGGTATTATGTGACATGTGTGTTGGCTGTTATGTGAGTTGAATATCTTATAATGGTTTTATAAAATTGTTTAATGTATTTGTGGAAGTGTTAAAGAAATGTGAAAATTGTTGTAGGCAATTTGGTGTAAGTTTGATTTAAAAATGCATTTGAATGAAAAGTGGGATTTGTGACATATGTGATGTACATGGGGCTGTTTAGTTAATGTGTGATGTGGAATTGATATTTTCATGTGAAAACTATATTTCTTGGATTGTTGAACTTGTTTGAGCACAAAGGGAAAACCCGAGTATCTAGGTGGGTGGACGTGTACTAGTATGCTAGTGAATCCGTGGGGTTTGGACTTAGTTTCACTTAGCAAGATTGATGCTTACAAATCTAAATAAATTATGATGATGATGATTGGGGACCACTAGGTTATGGGTATGATCCCTACTAGTGGCTCGTGCATGAGAACTGATATTTTTTTGTGGTTACTCTCACAGAGATACGAGGTACCTGGGACCCATAGCTAACTAGTGCCTAGGGGTTATTTCTTATTACTTGTGCTCATTAGATCCTTTTTACTTACCGTCAGTATACGGTATTGTTGGATGGAAAATTCAGTAGCTTTGTTATTTGTTTTAAAATTTCTGGTCCTTTAAAATTAGACCACATGAAAACTTTTTTCATTTATTATTGCATCCTTTAGAAAAAAGTAACAAGCATTTCTTATTTACAAAACTTGCAATGCTTTTTGTCGTGAAATGTTTATCACCTGGAATCTCTTAGTGGTGGTATCCTACTGGGCTTTCGCTCACACCCTACTTACACCTTTGGGTGTAATTAGACTTGCTTATTTTATGTCACAGGTTTGGGTACAGGTTTTATGTCTTTGGTTTGTGTTTTTAGCAGTCCATCGTGATGTAGTGTCGTGGAAATGGATTGAGGGCAATGCCTCTTTCCATGTGGAGGTTCTTGGGCTCTATTTTCATGGGTTTTTACATTTGAACTAGTGTTCAAACATTATATAAAATTGTGTAATTTAGTTCTGAATTTTAGTAAAAGATGTTTTTGTATGAAAAATCAATAATTGATTTCTTGGATTCATTTGCTGTTTTTAGTATAAAAATTTGGGTAAATTGTTCCCAATTTTCAGTTTTTGATACCCGAGCACTTGTGCCAGCCCATGGGGATCGGGGACGCCCTTTGGGACTTGCCACGGGTCGGGTCGGGTGCCGGTTTTCGCGGCGACCAGATTTTGTTCGTGACAAAATGGTATCAGAGCAGGTTTTCTCTATTTGATTCATGTTAATTGGGAAATATTCGAGATAGTCTAGAGTTAAGATTGTCAGGACATGAAATTCCGATTATGGGTAGTGTTCTTGATCACCACACCTCATGTCAAGATTCAAGTCTCCAGGGGAAGTTGGGATTTATCTATGTCTTTTGGTTTTCTTGGTCTGATGATGATTAGGGGAAATGAAAAGAGAGTTGGGATAATGGTCTCAGTGAGTTCGCAAGGTCTGGCAAGCCATGTGGAGCCGATGATATTACCTAGAACACTCTATGTGATATTTAAGTGAATGGAATATGGATACCAATCATATTTCCAAGTCACCCACTGAAAATAGTTTCCTCTCGCATTGTTTTGTGATTTAGTTTTGAAATCATGGAACTTTGGTTTTAAAGTGACTTGGTTTTACGAAGTGTAAAGTTTTTGTGAAATGATTTTCAAACAAAGAGGGAATGATTTGATTTATGAAATGTTGGAACTGAATTTTTTGAATTATTTTGAAATGGAAAATAGTGTGCTTACACCTCTTTAGAAATCAAGAACCATATTGAAGTTGGTTTTCAAAAGTGTTTCCAATATAGTTTTATAAACAATTAAATGGTGTTTTAATGGGATGATATGTTTTCAAATTGATATGAATAACTTGAAAGTGAGTTCTTTTATAAATATTTGTGTCCTTATGAATAGTTTTGTACGATGTGAATTGAGATTTTGATCTCATTTTTAACAGTTTTGAGAAAAGGGATGGTTTGGTTGACCGTTTTGTTATTGAAAAGTGGAACGAATATTGATATTAACCATTGAAATTTACATGAGCGACCACATGTATTGGGTTATATGGGATGATGGATGGTTGATGGAATTGATGGATGAGTGTTGGGATGAATATGAGTAGGGTGCCTAGTGTTGCACAATAAACATTCATGTGTGAGGCTCATGGGGTACCATTGGTGGATACGCTAACTACTGAACCATTGGTTTTCAAAGAAATGTTTTAAAAAAACATGATGTAATCATGAATTGTTTGGGATGGTGTACATTATGTGTTTTTGGAAAATGTTGATGTTTTCGTATGTTTTGAGTCCAAGAACCCCTCATGTTCGAACTGTGTTTTGGGTTTGTGTTTGGTCGGTAAGCTGGGTAGAAGGTCCGGTTAGTAGTCTCCTATGATATATGTTTTAGGACACCTTTAATGTGGTTCAATTAATGAGTTTGGATCTGTTTTGTGACATGTTTTTACCAGTGGACCAGCTTGGTTGGGTCCTTGGGTTCTCTCATTGGATAAGGTATGCCCCCATTAATGATTAGTGCACAAATGAAGTGAAACCCAGAATTTTCTTTTGCCATTGGAAAATCCTCCAGTTGATCAATGTAAGGAATATTTTCTTGATCTTTGTAGAATTAGTCTACACCATTTACTTTCTTGGTTTTTTTGGATCCTCTTGTTGCAGAAGAGTGGTCGTGGATGGTTGAAAGAGTCATTAGTTTCTTAAGCTACCTGATTTATCGAAGGTGAAAGTTGTCTAGGGTTGTCAGTATAGATAGTGTTTAAGAGGGCCTCTAAGTCCTTCGTACTCTCTTCAAAGAAGGGGATTATGTTAAACCACTAGTGTGATAAATCTGGACATGAGAGGCTCTTATGGACAATTTCTAGAATGTTGTGATGTTTGGGGGTGTTTTGTAAGTCCCCCTCCTTATATTATTTCTATCAGTCTCTTTGGCCATGTTTGGTGACGCGATGTGATGTCGCGTGTTCATTTGATTGTAAAGGTGAAGTCGTACAATATTTTTTGAGTCTATATTTTTTCATAAGAGTTTCACCTTTTGGGAGATCTCGACATCATCTATTTTAGCATAAGATGTTTATATGTGTCCTTTATTTCTATTGTTTGTCACCCGAAGAAACAAGGTGTGATGTGAGTGAATCCTCTAAACCCTTATTTCAGTAAATTTCCAAGTTAGGGTTAAGTGATTTATGGAGTGTGTTATGTCTTGGTGAACCCATCTGGGTTTGCGTGTAGTTTTTTGTAGCATCGGATGAAGAAATTATATTCGGGGGTTTCCAAATCCGAACTATGAGGCCAAAGATCCTTAAATCATTCCAACTCCAGCCATAGGTCCCGGAGAGAAGTTGGCACGTAGTAAAAAGGAAATCCCAGTGTAGTTTTTAACCTTGTACAAAGAACTATTCTCAGTATGAGAGATGGGAATAGTTTAACCATTTGGTGTTTTCATCTTTCTTCTTTTGTTCTCGTTCGGTGGAAAGAGGCGGAGGGCCTCATCCCCATGTTATCTCTCAATGACTTTCTTTTCCCCTTTGGTTTCCATTGGGTTTGGGGGAAAGGTTTTGGATTTTTATATACATGTTTAGTGAACATTTAGTAGTAACCATTCACCAGAAAACCATGTAGATATAAGGATCCACATGGTTAGAGCACAGTTTACTAAGCTACGCAGGCTAACCGTGCGGTTGTCCCAAATCATTATGTTTTGGGGTCTTTTTGTGTCAGCCCATATCGGTCCGTTAAGATGGTTGGTTCTTATGGTGGGGATCTCATTAGTGTATCCATGTACCAGTAACACACTTTTGTACTTGGTATTGTCTTGGAAGTAGGTGGTATCGTTCAGATCTATATAACCAACTACGTCCTTCTTGGGTAATCATCGGGATTGGAGAGGTCCCAATGGTTTAGTTATATCATGGCAAGTGTAACCTTATTCGACGTTCTTGTTTTTTTAGGTAAATTTCTTGATCCTTGTTCAGATAGTGTTTAAAGGGTTTTCTTTTATGATAAATCCAAATGTTATTGATCATTTTAGTAAAGATGAGTATGTTTTTGTTGTGAAGTATTCTTTCCTTAATTGATCACTGGAGGTGTTTTGGCCTATGGGGGAAAATCTTTGCAAAGGAGTCCATTTCGGCCTTTCGGTTAGGTTTGGTGTTTTTTCTTTTTCCTTGATATGGCTTTCCGAGGGCGGAATGTTTTATGGTGGGGAGAATTGTCACACAAGTGACTTTTTATATATTAATATTTCATTTAATTTCCATTCCTGATTTTTTTTGGGGGGGGGGGGGTGTGAAGACCCAGACCCCCCTTGGTCCCTTCCTTTGCCAAAAATCCGGTTTCCTTGCGGGGTACCGATCGGTGAGACCGATCGGCGAGACCGATCGGTGAGACCGGCCCTGCCAAGTTGTTCCAGTAATGTCCCTTTTTCGCAAATAGGGTTTTAAACCATATTCTTCCTTGCTAAAAATATCTTGGAAATCCGAAACGCGCGCAAAGGTCTTAATTAAATGCTTCATTAATTCATGGGTCAGTTAAAACCACCCAGCGCCATTAATGATGAGTCAAGCCACGTGGTCAACCCACGACTCCCTCGTCTTCCGTGGTTTTGTGTTTTCATCTCAACCGTCCCCAGCCCTTATAATTAAGGGTTAGGCCGTGGTTTTCCCCCTTCTTCGATCATGACTCTTCTGGTGCATCGGGACCGCCGCGTCGTTATCCGTAAAGTTCCGCGCCCCCGGTCCAAACGTCGATCATCCATCAACAGGTAGGGAATTTCTCTCGTCTCTCACTTTTGTGTATCATGCGGGGTGGGCGTTACTTTTGTTCCTATGAAATTGGTTGAACCAAACCCTAATGAAGATACTAAACGAAGTTCTAAAGAAAGAAGGGGAGGGGTTGTGATCGTTGTTTATGCTTTATCTTGTGATCATCCCTTTTGTTGTACTGGTCTATGTTTTCTGAAAATTGAGGCCGTTGGTGGTCGTGTGTGTGCACTTGAATCCCCTCGTGATGTTTTAAATGGGTTGCTGAAATTGTGAACTCCTGCTGTGAAATTGGTTAATCACGTATACCCGGCTGAATAATTGAAAGCACCAGGATCAACCCTTTTGTGATAACTAACGGATAGAACACATGGAATTTTGAAATCATGGAGTGTGTTAAGTCGTTTAAATCTGAAAATCCATGACTCGTGTTGGTAGTGGTTGTTGGTTGTTTTCCCTTCGGGCCGTTTGCTGGAAATGTGGGAGGGGATGGGATCCCCCGTTCTTTTTATACTCTCGGTGGCTGTGTGAATTTGGGGGATGGGATCTCCTGTTGGCATGGTTTCAGTGGTTGTGGGTTTTTATCACAAACTGGGGAGAGATCCTCTGTTGACAGAACCAGGTGTGAGTGTTTTGGTTGATCTATGCTTGACGTTTTCCTTGGTTATGCTTATGGTAGTTGCCCAGTAGTGCTTAAAATTAATTGAACATTTGACTGAACGTGAAACAAGAATGGGACAAATGGTTTTGTGGGCAAGGGTCGCGAATTGTGACTCGGGCGTTGTGGTATTGTGTCCTGTAGGTTGGCTAGGAAAACCTAAGTTTTGGGTGAGTGTTTGTTACCTATATCTATACTTGTAGATTTGTGTTTCTTATTCGCGCCCCACCCAAGTTGAGCACTTAGTGCCGAACACCCCCATTTATGGGGGAAGGGTGTTTTTCCCAACACTATACTTAGTGGCTGGTTATTAGCTCCTTTTCTGCTCCCTTTCCCGGATAGCCCAAGTACCTTCGGGCAGGCTGTGATGGCCTGAAGTCCATTATTAGCCCAAGAACCATCGGGCAGGGTGTTGTGGTGGTTGGCCAGGTGTGTGCGGCAGGTGGTTTCCCAAGTGTCTTCGGGATGAGGCCCAGGTGTTTTTCGGGCGTGGCAGTGGATTCTTTAGCCCAGGTGTCTTCGGGCGTAGCGGTGGTTGTTCTGGCCTAGGTGTTTGCAGGCATAGTTACTTGTGACAGTTGAGGCCCAGGTGTGTGCGGGCGGGATTTGGCAGTGGGACTGCGTGTGGTTGTGGCCCAGGTGTGTGCGGGCGGGTGTGGCAGTGGGACTGCGGTGAGAATGGCGGGATTGGTCTGATGCGTAGGATGTCTCAATAACCAGTGGGAAAGTGGCGCGGGGTACCCAAACATCGATGTGCTCTTATATATATATTACTTGACTTGCGTTATTTGGGGAGCGAACCTTGGTGAGGCTTGGGATGGATAGTTGCCTTGTTAGGTGTTTGGTTTACTCTTTCTCACGGGACTTTAGTACGTTCCCCCACTTGTGCACGAGAGTCTTGGTTTTCCCTACTGAGTGTACTTGTATGCTCACCCTACGTTTACTTTCAGGTTTCCAGGAGGACTACCAGGGCTGCGCGGGACCCTATTAGTCGGACAGTTGGAGTTGTCGCTGTTGTCGTACCTTTGTTTTCTTTTGTACTTGTACTTTGTTGTAAACTGTTTTAACATGCATGTGGGAATGGTTACTTTTGGCTTTACTTTTCCTTCTATCTTGGTGTTGTTGGGTTTTCTCCTCCTTATCTTTCGATCCTATAAAATAAAAAGGGTAATGCCTTCCATTTGCGATAACTTCCTATACCCTTGGTGCTAGTCGCCACTCCGGGACCTATTGAAGGCGGGTTTCGGGGGTCATTATCTCTCCTTCAACTCAAAGAAGGAAGGGCCTGGCAACCTGCTGACCCTTCCCTCCTTTTGGTGAAGGCGGGTCGTGACAGAATGGTATCAAAGGGAGGTTGAGAGATAGGACGGAGTCTGGAGTTAGGCACAGTGAGGATTTCATGGGATGGTAAGGCAACAGCGTTGGGTGACCTTGGTGCGTGAAATAGGCCAGGGAGGACCGGCTAGGACACGGGATTTTAGGGCCCCCCGTGATCCGATGCAAGGACTCTGGACCTACCGAACGACCAAGTGAAGCCACACTGATTGCAGGGTAGAGGCCCTAGGAAAGGTACATGCATCATAAATGACTTGTGTTCTTGTGTTTCTGGGATGTCTTGGGAAATTAAGAATAAATTAAATCTTAATAAGTTTTGAGAACGGTTTTCTTTGCACTACTGGGCTTAGGTATTCCTTGTTTACCTTGCAGCTATGGCACCTGGAAGGCGACCACGTGTGGTACAGGCGATCGAGACTCCTGAGACTACCTTGGCCAATCAGCAGAGAGCTGATCGGGAGGAAGAGGACGACCGGTGGCAGAAGACTCTTCGAGCCTTTCAGCGACAGGCCCTCGAGAAATATGAGGGCAGCACCTCCGACATGAAGACGGAAGGCTGGCTGGAGGAGCTAGTCATAGCCTTCAGCCTGATTCGGGCCCCGACAGAGTACTGGGTTCCTCTGGCTGTTAGCCAGATGCGAGGAGCGTCACGTCAGTGGTGGATGCTTCACCTGGGGAGTAGGAAAGAGTCTGAGGTTGCTTGGGCGGAATTCGAGAAGGAGTTCCGGGCGGAGTTTCTCTCCTCGACAATGAAGGCGGAGAAGAGACAGGAGCTACTCTCCCTCCAGCAGGGGAGCATGTCCGTGAGGGAACTTGGAATCAAGTTCAAGGACCTCCTGCGTTTTTCTCCAGACCTCTTTCCCGATGAGGAGTCTCGGGCAAGACGTTTGGAGGAGGCGCTCCGACCCTCCCTCCAGTATGTTGTTACTCCCTTTACCCTTCCGACATACTTAGAGGTTCAGAAGAAGGCCGAAGTGGTGGAAAGGATGCACACTCTAGGCGGACTGTCACGAGAAGGGATCCAGCTGGGACCATCGAAGGGGAAGGCCGTCAGCACCAGGCCCCCAGCATCGGGACCCTCCAGGTTCCGACCCGCAGGGAGCAGGCCGCAGCAGTTTCAGTTTCGATCCCCTGGCCCACGTTCTTTTCCTTCGGGCTCGGGACCACGGTGCTTCATCTGCGGGAGCCCTGGGCATCTTCGGAGTCAGTGCCCCGATCGGGTGCAGTACAGCAGTGGCAGTCATCCCCAGCATCCGCCACAGCAGCAGTTCCCAGCCAGACCCTTCCAGCAGCAGCAGCAGGGACAGCGAGCTCCCGCTCCTCCGCAGACAGACATAGGAGGGGGAGGCCGACCTCAGGGCGCTCCCCAGGGACCTCGACCAGGGCGTGGTCGGGGAGGTGGCCGACAGCCGAGGGGTAGGGGAGCTGGGCGTGGACAGTTGCACGCCGCAGAAGCAACAGTTCCAGCAGGGCCAGAGGTTGTTCGAGGTACGATCAGTGTGTTTAGCACTCTTGCTTATGCTTTGTTCGATACCGGAGCTTCGCACTCCTTTGTTGCACCCAGTCTAGCCCGCGCCTTGGGTCTAGATGCCGAGAGACTTCCAGTGCCCCTGGTGTTGAACACACCAGTTGGAGGTCAGACCGACTTGCTGTTCGTTTGTCAGGGGTGTAGACTGATGTTGGGGCCACATCAGTCGGTTAAGGACCTCCTTCTGCTACAGATTCGGCCGTACGATGTCATCCTAGGCATCGACTGGCTATTTTCTGTGTGCGCCGTCATCGACTGTTTCCAAAGGAGGGTGGTGTTCTCCGGTTTGGACGGCCAGCGTGTTACTTTCACCGGCGAGCGGAGCTGTCCGAAGGGAAACAGGAGGGAGGAACCTCTCCTCTCCTTGTTGACCGAACTGACGATAGAATCAACAGATGCGGAAATGGTGGAAGTACCAGAGATCGTTCGTGAATTTATGGACGTCTTTCCTGAGGAGGTGACGACTCTACCCCCTCGACGTGAAATCGAGTTCGGGATAGACCTGCAGCCCGGCTCTCGACCAATCTCGATGGCTCCTTACCGGATGGCACCTTCGGAGCTACGGGAGTTGCGGATACAGATTGACGATCTGATGAAGAGGGGTTATGTTCGTCCAAGTGCATCACCGTGGGGTGCCCCAGTCTTGTTTGCGAAGAAGGCAGATGGTGGCCTCAGGTTATGCATTGATTACAGGAGGCTGAATCAGGTAACAATCAAGAACCGCTACCCTCTTCCGAGGATAGATGATCTTTTCGACCAGCTGAAGGGGGCAGGATGGTTCTCGAAGATCGACCTGCGATCCGGGTACCACCAGCTGAGGGTGAAGGATAGCGACGTCCCGAAGACGGCGTTCAGGTGCAGGTATGGGCACTTCGAGTTCGTGGTCATGCCCTTTGGTGTTACGAACGCCCCGGCCGTGTTCATGGGGCTTATGAACTCCATCTTTCGGGAGTACCTGGATCGGTTTGTGGTGGTGTTCATCGACGATATCCTGGTCTATTCAAAGTCAGAAGAGGACCATGCAGAGCACCTGAGGACAGTTTTGGAGGTCCTACGACAGCACCAGCTCTATGGGAAGTTGTCAAAGTGCAAGTTCTGGGCGCGAGAAGTGCACTTCCTTGGACATGTAGTGTCTGAGCAGGGAGTAGCAGTCGACCCATCAAAGGTTGAGGCAATTGTTTCTTGGGCAGCACCCAAGAATGTGGCGGAAGTTCGGAGTTTCCTCGGACTGGCAGGCTACTACCGGAGATTCGTACCCAACTTCTCCCGGGTAGCAGCCCCTTTGACGGCTTTGACCAAGAAGGACCAAGTTTTCATGTGGAGCGAGCAATGTGAGTCGTCCTTCAGCTACCTAAAAGAAAAACTGGTTAGTGCCCCAGTGTTGAGGTTGCCAGAAGAAGGGATGGCCTATGAGGTATTCTGTGATGCTTCAGGACAGGGCCTGGGGTGCGTATTGATGCAGCGACAAGGGGTGATCTCTTACGGGTCCAGGCAGCTACGCCCCCATGAGCGGAATTATGCCACCCATGACCTGGAGCTTGCAGCGGTGGTGTTCGCATTAAAGCTGTGGCGACATTACCTTTTTGGGGAGCGCTTTGTGGTCTTCACCGACCACAAAAGCTTGCGCTATATCTTCTCCCAGCGTGACTTGAACTTGCGACAGCGGAGGTGGGTCGAGTTTCTCCAGGACTACTACTTTGAGATCTCATACACTGAAGGTAAGGGAAACGTTGTGGCTGATGCCCTGAGCAGGAAGCCGCATCAGGAGGTGGTTCGGGAATCTGCTGATGCTTGGAAGGCAATGGGGGAGTTGGCTGCCTTGCACTTGGATGCAAGGGTGGAAGGTACTAGAGGTTGTTTGTTTCAGATGACGGTACAGTCCTCCTTGTTGCAGCAAGTGGAAGAGTCTCAGTGGGGAGATCCTGAGGTAGAAGTGTTGCGGGATCGTGTCGATCAGGGGAACGCCCCGGAAGGATGGTCGGAGGACAGCCGACATCGGATGCTCTTTCATCGGAGGTTGTTTGTTCCAGAGGTGATGCGTGATGAAGTCCTTCATGAGTTCCATAGCTCAGCCTTGGCGGTACATCCGGGTGTTTCGAAAATGTACCAAGGCCTGAGGGGACAGCTTTGGTGGCCCGGGGTGAAACGGGCAGTGGCAGAGTTCGTGGCTAAATGCCTGGTGTGTCAGCAGGTGAAGGCTGAACACCGTGTTCCTGGTGGTCTGTTGCATCCTCTAGGTGTTCCCGAGTGGAAGTGGGACGACGTCTCAATGGACTTCATCACGGGACTACCCAGAGCTCAGGGCGGGCATGATGCTATCTGGGTAGTGGTAGATCGATTGACAAAATCTGCTCACTTCTTGGCTATCAAGGAGTCGGGACCCGTGAGTACCTTAGCACAGAGGTACGTGGATGAGGTGGTGCGTTTGCATGGAGTTCCGAAAACGATCGTCTCGGATCGGGACACTCGATTCACCTCACGAGTCTGGAAGGGGTTACAGCATGCTTTTGGCACCCAACTACGCCTTAGCACTGCTTTTCACCCTCAGACTGATGGGAAGACAGAGCGGACTATCCAGACTTTGGAGGACATGCTGCGAGCATGTGTTCTGGATTTCAGAGGATCATGGGTACGACACTTGCCTTTAGTGGAGTTTGCCTACAACAACAGTTTTCACTCTACTATCGGCATGGCTCCTTTTGAGGCTTTGTATGGAAGACCATGTCGTTCACCCTTATGCTGGGCAGAGGTTGGTGAGACTGGTACTCTTGGACCAGAAGTAGTGCAGAGCACCACGGAGAAAGTCCAGCTAGTGCGGGAGAGGATGAAAGCAGCTCAGGATCGGCAGAAATCTTATGCTGATCGTCGGAGGAGGCCCCTGAAGTTCGAGGTGGGAGATCATGTGTTTTTGAAGGTTTCCCCTCGACGGGGGCAGCGGAGGTTCAGAAAGGGTAGTAAGCTCTCCCCTAGGTTCATCGGACCTTTCGAGGTGCTGAGGCGAGTTGGCGAGGTGGCATATCAGCTGGCCCTACCACCTCAGTTGGAGAGGGTCCATGACGTCTTCCATGTCTCCCAGCTTCGTCAGTACTTACATGATGACTCTCATGTCATCAACTGGGGAGAGCTAGACGTGTGAGGAGACGCGACCTTCGAGGAACGGCCAGTCAGAATCGAGGATCGCAAGGAGAAAGTGCTCCGTGGACGAACCGTCGGACTGGTTCGTGTGTTGTGGAGACATGGCGGCCTCGAAGAGAGTACGTGGGAGAGGGAAGCACAGATGCGTGCCCAATACCCCGAGTTGTTCTGAGTTTTGAACCCTTGGTGCCTGTTGTGACAGAACGTTTGACCTTTTTGGCTATGAAATGTGCTAGGTTCCTTTCCTCTGATTTTGTGTGGGAAGCCCCGGTTGAAGGGAAGGGGAAACCCGACCCCTAATCAGGACGCATTAAGGTGGATGCGATTAAACCCGTGCGGGTGAGTCAGTGCCGCCCAAAGCGGATAATATCTTGACATGGGGGAGGGGAACTCCCCAAACCCACATGACCGGGCGGTTTGGCGTGATATGATGCTTGGTTCTTGACAGGGGGTATTTTCAATTAGCGGGGGTCCACTCCTAAGAGGTATCTTCGAAGATGGTTGTTCGGATCCTCTCTTTCCTTCTAGTTTGTTTTGATTCTCGGGGACGAGAATCGTTTAAGAGGTATCTGATGTGAAGACCCAGACCCCCCTTGGTCCCTTCCTTTGCCAAAAATCCGGTTTCCTTGCGGGGTACCGATCGGTGAGACCGATCGGCGAGACCGATCGGTGAGACCGATCGGGGAGACCGATCGGTGACACCGATCGGTGACACCGATCGGTGACACCGATCGGTGAGACCGGCCCTGCCAAGTTGTTCCAGTAATGTCCCTTTTTCGCAAATAGGGTTTTAAACCCTATTCTTCCTTGCTAAAAATATCTTGGAAATCCGAAACGCGCGCAAAGGTCTTAATTAAATGCTTCATTAATTCATGGGTCAGTTAAAACCACCCAGCGCCATTAATGATGAGTCAAGCCACGTGGTCAACCCACGACTCCCTCGTCTTCCGTGGTTTTGTGTTTTCATCTCAACCGTCCCCAGCCCTTATAATTAAGGGTTAGGCCGTGGTTTTCCCCCTTCTTCGATCGTGACTCTTCTGGTGCATCGGGACCGCCGCGTCGTTATCCGTAAAGTTCCGCGCCCCCGGTCCAAACGTCGATCATCCATCAACAGGTAGGGAATTTCTCTCGTCTCTCACTTTTGTGTATCATGCGGGGTGGGCGTTACTTTTGTTCCTATGAAATTGGTCGAACCAAACCCTAATGAAGATACTAAACGAAGTTCTAAAGAAAGAAGGGGAGGGGTTGTGATCGTTGTTTATGCTTTATCTTGTGATCATCCCTTTTGTTGTACTGGTCTATGTTTTCTGAAAATTGAGGCCGTTGGTGGTCGTGTGTGTGCACTTGAATCCCCTCGTGATGTTTTAAATGGGTTGCTGAAATTGTGAACTCCTGCTGTGAAATTGGTTAATCACGTATACCCGGCTGAATAATTGAAAGCACCAGGATCAACCCTTTTGTGATAACTAACGGATAGAACACATGGAATTTTGAAATCATGGAGTGTGTTAAGTCGTTTAAATCTGAAAATCCCTGACTCGTGTTGGTAGTGGTTGTTGGTTGTTTTCCCTTCGGGCCGTTTGCTGGAAATGTGGGAGGGGATGGGATCCCCCGTTCTTTTTATACTCTCGGTGGCTGTGTGAATTTGGGGGATGGGATCTCCTGTTGGCATGGTTTCAGTGGTTGTGGGTTTTTATCACAAACTGGGGAGAGATCCTCTGTTGACAGAACAAGGTGTGAGTGTTTTGGTTGATCTATGCTTGACGTTTTCCTTGGTTATGCTTATGGTAGTTGCCCAGTAGTGCTTAAAATTAATTGAACATTTGACTGAACGTGAAACAAGAATGGGACAAATGGTTTTGTGGGCAAGGGTCGCGAATTGTGACTCGGGCGTTGTGGTATTGTGTCCTGTAGGTTGGCTAGGAAAACCTAAGTTTTGGGTGAGTGTTTGTTACCTATATCTATACTTGTAGCTTTGTGTTTCTTATTCGCGCCCCACCCAAGTTGAGCACTTAGTGCCGAACACCCCCATTTATGGGGGAAGGGTGTTTTTCCCAACACTATACTTAGTGGCTGGTTATTAGCTCCTTTTCTGCTCCCTTTCCCGGATAGCCCAAGTACCTTCGGGCAGGCTGTGATGGCCTGAAGTCCATTATTAGCCCAAGAACCATCGGGCAGGGTGTTGTGGTGGTTGGCCAGGTGTGTGCGGCAGGTGGTTTCCCAAGTGTCTTCGGGATGAGGCCCAGGTGTTTTTCGGGCGTGGCAGTGGATTCTTTAGCCCAGGTGTCTTCGGGCGTAGCGGTGGTTGTTCTGGCCTAGGTGTTTGCAGGCATGGTTACTTGTGACAGTTGAGGCCCAGGTGTGTGCGGGCGGGATTTGACAGTGGGACTGCGTGTGGTTGTGGCCCAGGTGTGTGCGGGCGGGTGTGGCAGTGGGACTGCGGTGAGAATGGCGGGATTGGTCTGATGCGTAGGATGTCTCAATAACCAGTGGGAAAGTGGCGCGGGGTACCCAAACATCGATGTGCTCTTATATATATATTACTTGACTTGCGTTATTTGGGGAGCGAACCTTGGTGAGGCTTGGGATGGATAGTTGCCTTGTTAGGTGTTTGGTTTACTCTTTCTCACGGGACTTTAGTACGTTCCCCCACTTGTGCACGAGAGTCTTGGTTTTCCCTACTGAGTGTACTTGTATGCTCACCCTACGTTTACTTTCAGGTTTCCAGGAGGACTACCAGGGCTGCGCGGGACCCTATTAGTCGGACAGTTGGAGTTGTCGCTGTTGTCGTACCTTTGTTTTCTTTTGTACTTGTACTTTGTTGTAAACTGTTTTAACATGCATGTGGGAATGGTTACTTTTGGCTTTACTTTTCCTTCTATCTTGGTGTTGTTGGGTTTTCTCCTCCTTATCTTTCGATCCTATAAAATAAAAAGGGTAATGCCTTCCATTTGCGAGAACTTCCTATACCCTTGGTGCTAGTCGCCACTCCGGGACCTATTGAAGGCGGGTTTCGGGGGTCATTATCTCTCCTTCAACTCAAAGAAGGAAGGGCCTGGCAACCTGCTGACCCTTCCCTCCTTTTGGTGAAGGCGGGTCGTGACAGGGGGGGGGGGTTTACCACTCATTTTGGTGAAAATGGTGGGATTTGAAAATTTGGGTCAAACCGTGAGCCAAATTCCAAATTTAAAAACTACTTTTGTTTCTTCTATAAATCCTTCAATTTTTTCTATTTTAAAACCATTCCACATCCCAATTGGCATAACCTGATATATAAAAACCACCATATCCCTTTGGACCACATATAAATCCAAAATCATGGTCGATTTGAGTTTTTGATTTAGGTAATGGGCCTGCACGTAGGCCAATTTCCTTCTTTAAATATGTTTTTTAAATTATCCATGTCTCATTACGTTTTTACTTTTATCCTGTGATTCTACCTCCCTCTCAAATCCAATAGCCCAAGGATCGCCTCCATTATCGGTTTCACAATTTTGGAGCTCAGTTGGACCTCGAAGTAGGGCAATCCTTCATACACTTTCTCAAATCAACCAGATTTGATGAGGTAAAATGAATCATTCATAACTCCTTTAATTTTCATCATTTTCCCCCATTTCAGTTCCCACATGACCTAATATGACTCCTTCGAACCTCCATACCAGTTTTGGGTACTTGGAGATTCATATTTTGGTGGATTAGGGCCGATTTCTTTCAAGATATTTCAAGTAATGAAATTCCTTCTTAGTTCCTTCCATCCTCTTTTAGTTATATCTCCTCTTTCCAGAAGTTCGTCATGTCCCGAAGTCGGGGTTCGATCCTAAGGTCTAATTTGGTATCTTTTGGGTCAATTTTAGGTGGTCTAGTTCTTGATTTATATTCCTTGTGGTGTGGCGGTGGTGCACTTAATGTTTCACACCATGTTTTGAGGGTTTCGACTCAAAAGGTAGGTGATTCCATGTGTAACCATTTTTTGATGAGTTATATTTCTTGGTTTATTAATTAAGTATGTTTATAATCTGTTTTTTTTTTTGAAATCTGTTTTTTATGGATTTGGTAAAACATTTAATTTTTAGTTGTATTTTAGCTTGAAATTGGGTACTTTTCATGTGTGACTATTGGGGTAATGTATGGGCTTAGTTTATAACTTATGAAAGTTATTTATTAGTTTTGAAAGGGGATGCCAATTCTAGTTTGTTAATTAATTATTTTCATGTAGGCCTTCAAAAGAGGTTTTTGAATGAGTTTAAGTTGTAAAACTGTGTTGTACTTCTTGAAGGTGATTTATGAAAATGTGTCTTTTTCATGTGTATCTTTGTGGTATTATTTGATGTATTTTTATAACACATGGGGGTGGTTTAATAATTGTTTTAGGTCTGAATGTTCTGTTTTTGATTGGTATTGCTATGATTTTGGTTTTTAATGAGGGTTTTGAAATGGGTTTAGTGTGCAAACAACGGTTATACATCTTGGGTTTTTTTTATAAAAATTGAAAATGTTTTATTTGGTTAAACAAAGTTGGTTAAGGGTGTATATGTACTTTTTGGGTGATTGTGTTCACCTAATGTGGAGTTTTGAATGGAAAAGTGGTGATTTGAGATGTCAAACATTTTTAGAATATTTTATAAATTGCCTAAATGTTTTACTAAATTGTGTTTTATGTGTGAAACATGAGTGTGAGATGTTTTGTGTGAGTTTATTGATAAAATGAATTGTGAAGGTGAGAAGGGTATTATGTGACATGTTTTTGGGTTGTAATGTGAGTTTAATATCTTCATATAGTTTTATGAAATTGTTTAATGTATTTGTGGAAGTGTTAATGAAATGTGAAAATTGTTGTAGGCAATTTTGGTGAAAGTATGATTTCAAAATACATTTGAATGAAAAGTGGGATTTGTGACTTGTGTGATGTACATGGGGCTATTTAGTTAATGTATGATGTGGAAGTGATTTTTTCATGTGAAAACTATATTTCATGGATTGTTGAACTTGTTTGACCACAAAGGGAAAACCCAGGTATCTAGGTGGGTGGACGTGTAATAGTATGCTAGTGAATCCGAGGGGTTTTCCCTCATTTTCACTTAGCAAGATAGATGCTTACAACTCTAACTAAAATATGATGATGATGATTGGGGACCACTAGGTTACGGGAATGATCCCTACTAGGGGATCGTGCACGAGAATAGATATTTTTTTGTGGTTACTCTCACCGAGATACGAGGTACCTGGGACCCACAGCTAGCTAGTGCCTAGGGGTTATTTCATATTACTTGTGCTCATTAGATCCTTTTTACTTACCGTCGGTGTAAGGTATTGTTGGATGGAAAATTCAGTACCTTTGTTATTTATTTTAAAATTGTTGGTCCGTTAAAATTAGACCACATGAAAACTGTTTTCATTTATTATTGCATCCTTTAGAAAATTGTAAAAAGCATTTCTTATTTACAAAACATGCAATGCTTTTTGTCATGAAATGTTTACCACATGGAATCTCTTAGTGGTGGTATCCTACTGGATTTCGCTCACACCCTACTTACACCTTTGGGTGTAAGTAGACTTGCTTATTTTATGTCACAGGTTTGGGTACAGGTTTTATGTCTTTGGTTCGGGTTTTAGCGTTCCATCGTGATGCAGTGTCGTGGAAATGGATTGAGGGAGGTGCCTTTTTCCATGTGGAGGTTCTTGGGCTGTATTTTCGTGGGTTTGTAACTTTGTAATAGTGTTCAAACATTATTTAAAATTGTGTAATTCAGTTCGGAATTTTATTAAATGATGTTTTGGTTTGAACAATCCATATTTTATTTCTTGGATTCATTTGTTGTTTTAAGTATAAAAATTTGGGTAAATTGTTCCCAATTTTTAGTTTTTGATACTCGGGCATTTGTTCCAACACGTGGGGATCGGGAACGCCCTTCGGGACTTGCCATGGGTCGGGTCGGGTGCCAGTTTTGGCGGTGACCAGATTCGGTTCGTGACAAATAGGGCATCAATGTAAAAGTTTCTTGGAAATGCTTAACAAAATACTTTGACATCATTCCTGTCAGCCTTCTGTCATGGAGACCACTACCAAAAGAAGTCCAGTAAAATGCTTGGGTAGAGATATGGGTAAAAAATTATGTTTTATTTAATGTTATATATTATATTGGTATTTATATGAATTTATATTTTGGTTTCAACTTCAATTTAATTTCCCTGATGGTGAGGGTGCACAACCATCACGTCTAAAGGATTTATATGATGTTTGGAGAGCCTATAAGAATGTGTTGTATATTGGTTGGAATGATAGAGTTGTAACTGAGTTAGATGAGGTACCTATCATGGATGATTTTCTAATAAAACAATATCTACATATGATTAATCACTGGAAGACTATCCAGTTTAAGGTATTCATAAAATTTGAGGTATTTAAATTAATATTTTCATGTATTGTGTTAATACTATCTTTTGTGTTATTGAATTTTATTTAGGAATCATCCAGAAGAAACAAAAAGCTATGATATTTGTTTGTAATTTTTCATTACAACATTCATTTTCTATTATTTCCTCCATAATTTATTCGATTTCTAATGTAGTTATATAATTTTAGTTATGAAATTAATTATTGGTAAGCTAATTTCAATTATGGTTTCCATCATTAAATGTCATCATAGAGGTAAAAATTGAATATTAAAGGACGTGTGCCTTAAGCAAAACCATTTTTCTCAAGTAAATGAAGAAATATGGAAGTGCGGTTAACGAAATGACTCAGCATCATATTGTAAGTTTCACATTTTAGATTTCAAAATCTATTATATATTTTGTATATTAATAAACTATTTAAATATGTAACAGGCTTCTTTAGAGGACCTTTACACCCAGGGACCAGAACATTTTTGGCCAAATAATCCCTTACATAAGGTGTTCGGAGATGAGAACCCAAGTAGAGTTTGCTGCTGACATTGGATGATAATATCCACATAGATGTATTTTACCACATCAGATATGAGTTGTAGTGCCACCGAGTACCGACATGTTAAAGAGTAGGCACCACATGATAAAAAAAGGACCATAGAGAAGGCAGAAGAGTCTACTAAGGAAAAAATTTCTTTTAGCAATCTGATGAATGTTTTACATCCAACAATTCCACCATAGGACAAAAAATTTAGTGACGAATATATATTATTGATGAGTTATATATCTGGTGAACTAGGTGGAAGTTCTTGTGGTGGTCATGTAGATGGTGAGTAGGAGGCTGAGGAAGAGGATTCGTGTGAGGAGGAGGCTGAGACAGAGTATGAGGGCGGTGAGGAGGGCATTAAGGAGGTCGGGAATGATGATGGGGATGACGATGAGGATAGGGTTGAGGATAATGATAATAGTGATGATAGTTATGGTGATGAGTGATAGATTGATATGTTATTTTTTGACTGATATTACAGTCATGTGATGTTTGAGGATTTGTTATGCCTGAATATATGTGTGATTAGTAGGCTACATTATCTTAAGTTTTTGTCAATAAATAAAAAAACATGACATGATGATATGATGTGAATGAATATAGGTTTGAATGGTTCACCCTTCCCATGGACACCCCCACACCCCTTGGACACCTCGACCCCCTTGGACCCCCCACCCCCGGTACAACCCCACCCCCTGGATAACACCCACCGACCCCACCCCCTGGACAACCCCCACCCCCTTGGACATCCCCCCATCCTCTAGACACCCCCACCCCCTTGAACGTCCCCCACCCTTGGACCCCCCCCCCCCTAACCCCCTATACACAACTAACCCCTTTGATACCCTCCATTGACACCCCCCAGACACTGCCTACCCCCCTTGGACATCTCCCACCACCTAGATAGCCCCCCATCCCCTAGACACCCCCAACCCCTGGACAACCTCCAACCATAGACTACACCTGTACATCCCTACCCCCTTGGAAAGCCCCCCTACCACCCACTGGACATCCCCAACCCCATGGATATCCCCCACCCCATTGACACACCAACACCCATGTACAACGCACCCCCACACCCTAGACACCCCTACCCCCATGGACCCCCCCACCCACCCCCTCGATAGCCCCCACCCCTGGACACCCCCACACCCATGGATAGCCCCCACCCCTAGACACCCCCACCCCCAAGGATAGCCCACACACCCATAGACATCCTACACTCCCCTGGGACAGCCCCAATCCCCTAGGAAACCCCCCCCCCCCCCCGCCTGCTAGAAATCCTCCCTCCCCCATGGACACCCCCACCACTATTTGGTACTGGGAAGGGAAGTGAAAGCCGATGGGCTAGGAAATTAATTTTTTTCGCATCATCAGAGAATAATTATGACTTCGAATCCTGTGAGCTATACTAGTACAGCCTAAGGACCACTCATTGATTTGACGTGGCACAAAATATAGAACAAACAAGTACCTTGTCTGGATCGGATGTGTGCATCAGTGTCATAGGTTGTCGGTGACCTTTTCTCGAAGACTCCAACGTCGAAGTCCTCTATATCATCCACAAACTCCTCTCAAATCTTCACTCATGTTGTTATTTTGAATCCATGTTCTAGCATGGTACACCAATGATCTCTTCGAAGTAGTAGTGATAATATCAAGTCAAGGAACTTCGTTCCACAAAGGATGATCTTGGAGATCATCCTTTCTTGAGAGGATATCTCTCTAGAATCTATTAGGAGAGAGAGGATATCAAATTTTACAACTGAATAGTTCTAAGTGTAGAGCCTCTCTCTTAATTATATAAGGATTGTCTAAAATACCCGTTATGTGTTCCCAACACCCATGTAATAGTTATTCTCTGTAAAAGTATTGTAAAAATATATTCTTTACATTTAAATTATGCCATAAATAAAAAATGTTTATCACTAACTATAATATATATTAAATATATAATTCGTGATAAACTTCAGTTTATAAATCGAATAACTTCTCCTGAAAATAGTGATCAAATCATGGATATTTAAATCTGTTAGAATAATATTTTATCCTGGTATTTACAAAATAACTTTTAAAAACATGTTATTAATAAATTCAGCATATCATTCCTATATTTAATAATTAATGAATTTATTTATTCATTAGTGATCCATTAAACATGTAATGTACGTGGACCCTTTGGTGGGGCCCACAAAGTTCAATATTTCCATTTACAGAATAAGGTAGATTCTCAAAGTGATATAGGGTGTGACCCTTAAGTCCCATATATCAATATCAATGAATAGTAGACACCGACTAAGAGTGGGGTCTAGAAACCCATCCAGGCCCCTATAGAGAGAAGATAAATTCAAAGTAATGACGTCCTTCCTACGAACATAGTATGTGATATTTAATCTCTTCTTCATCGGTATCTCAATAAATCTGAATTCATTGTAGTGTTATCGACCTTTATATTACTTTATTTTATTTGTTTATTTTTTTCGGGCTACCTTACCATCCACTACCATGGCCATGGATTTAATGAAGGTGAAACCATCCTAATAAACCTTGCCTGAGATATCTCTTCCTAAAATCGGAAGGGAAAAATCCTATCGGGATCATTTAATCAATAACATGTCATGAAAGACGTATCCAACACATAGTACCTCCCCAAGAAATTATCACCATGTTACTTTACTTGCATCAACATACATGATTAAATGACATTTATCGATAATGATCTCTATTCAGGAGACCATTACACATGTCTGTATCTAGGAACAAACAATGACACCAGGAACATGTGGTGTTCTTATTATGTGGGCTTGTCAACATGATCTCAACTACTAGAGATCATCATTTGAAAACTTCATAAGATGAAGTATCAATGATTTGTTCCCCTAGCAGCTGATGGTTACACATCATCTGTGTCCTTTCAAGATGATGTGTCTATTCCATAAGACAATAGTTTAAGATTACTATTAGGGATCTCAGCTTTCACATTATAGCATGGGATGTACTATAACCCTTTGATAAGACATGTAAACTAAGGAAATTTCCCTAAGATAGTGGATTCATGAAGTATATACACTATTATGGAAATATAAACATATGTATTATATCAAACTTCATAAATGTAGTGGTAATCAATGTACAATACATGTTCGTTCTATAGAACCATCTTTAAACACTCCCACTTGCGCAAGAGAAATCTGTTAATAGGTTTCACTCTAATATCTCTCACATGAGAATCATGCTTCTACTGGGAAATGGATTTAGTCAGGGGGTCTTCCATGTTGTACTATAGGGATACTCTTCTAACTGTGACTTCACATCTTTGATTAAAATCCCTCAAGAGATGAAGCATAAAAAGAATATGATTTTTCAACCAGAGGGACCTATGCTCCATGGAATGCACCACTGTAGCAGTATTATCGCAATATACTAGAGTAGGGTCTACACTACTAGGCACAACACCAATGTAGGATATAAATCTACATATCCAGACTCCTTTTTATACATTGGAATATAATATATATTTAGAAACTATTATAGAATCAACAACCCTAGCTTTCATTGAGCTTCTCCAACTCACTGCAACACCATTCATGCAAAAGATGTAGCCTAACTACGATTTTAGATCATCATGATCTATCTGGAAACTAGAATCAGTGTATCCCCTCACTAATGGTTCCTCATCTCCTCCATAGACCAATAACATATCATTTGTACCCCTTAAGTACATTAGGATATTCTTAATAGATTCCCAATGCTTCACTCTTATATTGGTCTGATATCAACCCACCATGCATAAAGAAACGACAAAAAAACCCTTGTATATAACATGGAATAAATTATAGAACCCACTTCTAAGGAATAAGGTATTCTATTCTTTCTGTCAATCTCCTCATGTTTTTGTGGACTCGTTTTATTTGAGAGATTTATACCATGTGACATAGGCTACAATCCTCTTTTTTATTGAACCATATTGTACCTTATGAGTACGTTCTCAATATATGTACTCATAATTAGCCCTAGCAGCCTTTGAGATCTATCTTGATATATCTTGATCCTTAGGTTATATGCTTCTTCACCAAAATCTTTCATGGAGAAGCATTCATTTAACCAAGTCTTAACTGACTGTAAGACTTGTACCTTGTTTACCATAATTAATATGTAATCAACATATAATACTAGTAAAATGACGGAATTACCTTCAACAATTTTATAGACACAAGTCACGTTATTAATTTTTACAAAACAAAAACCACTTATCACCTCATCAAAATGATTATTCCATGATCGTGAGGCCTGCTTCAACCTATAGATGGATCTCTACTGTTTCACAGTTATTTTCATTCTTTGGCTGAACAAACCCTTCAGATTGATTCATATAGATGTCTTCAACCAACTTCCCATTTTAAAAAAAAATTATCCATTTTCCAAATATCATAATCATAAAAGGATGATAAGGCAAGAAATATCCTAATGGATTTAATAATTGATATTTGTGAGAAGGTTTAATCATAGTCATTTACATTACACTGTATGAATCCCTTTTCAATCAGTCTCTATTTAAAGTTATTAACTTCACCATCCATTTCTAGACTCTTCTTGAATACACATTTTCATCCAATGGGATTTACATCAGCTGGAGGGTCTACCGAATTCCAAATATGATTTTGGTACATGGAATCCATCTCAGAATTCATGGTATCTTTCCATATATCAACTTATTTTCCTTATACTGCTTCCTTTTAGGATAGAGGATCATCATCATCATGGACTAATGTGTCACCTGACTCAGTGAAAATTAAACCATAACACATCGGTTCTCTAACCTCTCACATAGACCTACACAGTATTTGTGTCTCAGGAACAACTTCTTCTTCCACTTTTCCTTGTGGATATTGTTCCTCTACCAACTCCTGTGCATATGTATCACTAACTTCATCGAATTCAAACATTCTCCCACTATTTACAACATAAACATGTGCCCTTTTTAGAAATATGGGGTATCATGCCACAATAATTGTTTAATCTAAATAAATATATAGGTAATATCCTTTAGTTTCCATAGGATAACCAATAAATATGAAATTTGTTCTTATGGATGCTATTTTTTTAGTTAGTAACTTCATGAAAAATTCCTCATGCCCCATACAAATATTTTTGATAGACTAGGTTTATTTCTATACCATAACTCATATGGAATCCCATCTGCATCATTAGTTGTTACTTGGTTAAGGCAATATGTTGTTGTATACAATGTGTATCCAAAAAAGGATAATGAAAGAGTTACATGACTCATCATTGACCTTACCATGTCAAGAATGGTCTGATTCCTCCATTCAATAACTCTATTCCATTGTGGTGTATAAGGATGATTGATTTGTAATAATTTTCCAAACAAATTCAAGGGATCAATTAATTCTTCATTAAAATATCATCTTCCATGATCTAAGAAGAGTTCTTTTATCTTCTTATGAAGTTGGTTTTATACTTAATTTTGGTATTCCTTAATAATGTTAAATGAATCAGACTTATACCGAATTAATTAGATATACCCTTAACTATAATAGTAATTTGTAAATGAAATGAATTATGAAAAACCACCCCTTGCCTCTACTAGAAATGGACCACATACATTGGTATGTATTAATTCTAGTACATCTCTGGCTCTTTCTCCCTTTCTTGAGAAAGTTACATTGATCATATTTCATTGTAAATATTCTTGAAAAACAACAAAGTGTTCTAATAGTAAAGAGTTTTAATACCATTCTTGATGTATTCTTCATAATCGATTCTTTTTAATATGTCCAAGACTGATGTGCCATAGGTGGGTGATATATGAGACATGTTCGTAGTTTTTTTCATTGATTTTGATTTTGAGTTTTTTCTATTTATAGCATATATAAACCATTTTTAAGAGGTCTCATACCAGAACATATGTTTTCACTTTAAAACAAACAACATTTACTTACAAACCTAAAATAAAAACCAAGAGTGTCTAAACTGGACACACAGATAATGTTTTTTGTAACATAAGATACAAAATAGAGTTGTTTAAAACAAGAACCAAACCAGTTGGTAAGGTTATGTTATTGTCTACAACTTCCAAGGTTTCCATACTTCCACCATTGGCAGATTGAAGATCCACTTGGCCTTTTTCAATCTTCTTAAAACTACAAGGTTCCTGTACATGAATACAAATGTGTGATCCACTTGTTGCATTCAATACCAATATTGTAGAAAATTATATAGGGTATTCCATAACAAAAATACTTGAAGTATAAGCATTAGTTTGATTCTTTTCCTTGCTCTACAATTCTTTTTCTATTGGCATTTATTGGAACATCCAAAGAAAACAGCTTTCTACTCATTAAATTGCATCTGAATCCTTGGATTCTTTACAGGACGATGTATTGGGGTCTTTGGCCTTGACATGGCCTTAGACACCTTGGACCTTCCCTTGTTTTTCATTTTCACTATAAGGACATATGGATTGGAATTTTTCATTTATTTTTCATCATTTTGAATTAAATACAAATGGATCGAGAATGAATTGGACATATCATTCATCTTATAATTGGTCATAAAAATAGAGAGGCTTGATAGTAAGGAGGTAAGAATGAGATCCATTATTAGTTCTTGGTACAATTTCAACCCAAGGGATTCATGCCTTCCAATATACCCAATCATATTGAGTATATGAGAACTGTCTTGGTGCCCTACATCTAGCCTACACTTATAATAATCACTTTAGATCTCATACCTTTCATTCCTGGCCCTCTCATGATATAATTCATAGAGATTGGAAAGAATCTTGTAGGAGTCCCCATCCTCATGTATTTTTTGCCATTAGATGGACATGGATGACTACATGATTCATTGTACATCATGTGCATCATCCAAATGCATTCTCCATTTATCTTTTTGCACCATTCCTGATCCCTAAGTAGGATTAACAGTAATTGGGGTTTCCATCACATATAACTATTTTTCACGGTGTAATACTATGTGCATGCTCCATTATGACTCCTGAAAGTTATTGTTGGTCACAATATTTTTTTTATCCAAAATCAATCACAGAGATAAATTTCTTGGGGTGTTAGTGATTCTCATCTTAAATTTACATCAGATCAACATTTAGTTGTTATTCCTTTTTCTTTATTACCATTCTGGCATTTCTGATTAACGAATTATTATATCAGTTTAATAAATCCCACTATTATAACAGATCTTAATAGCCATCACTTTTAGATTTAGAATAAACTATCACTTGATTTTTCTAGTGGAAAGGATCCTCAAAACCTCCCTCATAGTCTACAAGCTATGGATATACCCCTACTAGGAGGGTTTCAAGGTAGGAACTAGGCCGACCAACCACTTGACTTGTGGTTCCTTGAGTTTTTGAGTAATGTACAAGATTTTGGAATCCGATCATGATTCCCTCAAAATATTTCCTCTAAAGTGATAACAAGTTAGATATGACTAAAAATTGACTACACAATTTAGTTAAGTCAACCCATTTCTCTAATGAAAAATGCCACGGTAGTAAGAGGCAATCTCAAGTATGGCTGACGAGCACCCCAAACATCTGGTTTTGTTTGGATGTGAGAAATGTGAGGCATTTGGACTAAATATATCGTTGATGGATTTTATTATTTATTAATGAAAAAAAATTTCTAGACATATGCTCATACTATATTGTCACACTCACAATTGAAAATGTAATTGAAATAAATATTTTTCACTTCTTTATGAATTTTTATCTTGTTTAATATTATATGGGATCAAGAAATAATCGTGCACTCACATAAAGTAATAAACAATGCATAAAGGTAAATCAGGCAATCTGAATGGTCTTGAGCATTCTCTAAAAATCGATCCATAATGAATGAATATTGACCTAAGGGCATCCATACTTGAGTCAACACCTAACTAACATCGTATTCATCCCCAGTGCAAAGCACTCATCTCCTGTCTAGTTTACCACCTCGACATGGATGGGTCTGCATCATGGATTATCGTCGATTAATTACAAAAATTATCACAGACAAGAGAGGGGGTCAGTGGTTAGAAAATACAGTTTGTTTATTTGATATAAAGGACCTTGTACATATTTTAATTATAAGATAATTGAAAGACCATCATTTATCTAATTATTTAATACAGTCATCACACACATTTAATAAATAAATAAATAAATAAATAAACCAGACATGAATTGTTCAGTTGCTTGCTCAATACCAGTCGGAATTAATAACGAGCTATTAAAATAAAAGTTTTATTAAATAAAAATAGTACCAGGTCGCTCTTATAAATTAAATGAATTTAAATAAATTCAATTAATTTATTTTTATCATTTATAACTATTTAATATAATTATAATTTCAAAAATTAAATTAATAATCAATAAAATTTTAACAATAAAATTAAATTAAACTATTAATTTAATTTTAATTACAAAAATAAAATAAACTATTAACACAATTTTCATACTAATTAAATTAATGTATCATATTAAATTAAATTTACCCCCCAATATTATTCTAATTAATTTAATTTAAAAAATAAATTAATTTTAATTATATAAACAATGTTACGCCTAGCTGGGTAGGGACTCCGCCTTGACCACGAACCACCGTGAGGGACTGTTACTGAAGCAAATATGATTCATGGTGTTACGACAGTGCGACTGTTGTGTGACTACAGCATGACTACGGTGTGGAAATAGCGTGACTGTGGCATAGCCACGACATGACCGCATGGTGACCTTGGGGTGACCGCAACCTATCCACTCGGTCTAGAAACACCCATGGGAGAAATGACTTTCAGTGAGGTGTGATGTTGGAGGGATGTAGTGGGGAACCACTATGGATTTCCACAAGGGATGCAGCCCGATGCTCCGACTAGCAGAACGAGCGGCGACCCGGTTCGGCACACCCCGAACCGGTGCTGCCTTGTCCGACGCCGCCTGGTCCAGGGGCGTCTTGGTCAGGTGCGGCCCAGTCTGGCGTGGCCTAGTCTAGCGGGACATGGTCCGGCATAGTGAGCTGGAGGCTAGGCGCTGCAACACGGGGTGGACGGATGGCAGGAGTGAGGGTGGCTGCTCGAGGCAGACCTGTGGAGAAGTTCTAGGTGGCATGAACCAACATAGGGGAGATGAGTTTGAGGTCTGGTGTGGCGCATAAGGATATGTCCTGGAGTCCGGCAACGCGACCTAGAAGCGTCTAAATGAGGTATGACAAGGGTTTCTACATGGTTTTTGTGGAGGCACACACTTCGACATGGATAATGAATTAGGTCTTATTCTTTCTCCTTTTTTAAATTTGTCTTTTGACAACACACCCCCCTTTCACTTCATTTTAATTTAAAAAATAAGAAGACCTACTTTGGTCTCTTGGTCCACATTTTTTTAAAATTTCATGACTAAATACTTCAAATAAAAAAAAGACTTCGACCAAGTATTCCAAGACCCATTTAATAAATATTATAATTTTTATTTATTTGAGAATAATATAATAATAAAATAATAAATTTTATTTTATTTATATACAAAAAATAAACTTACCAGATTAATTCTAATTAATGGATTTCACCAGAAGCGTGGCCAAATTTCGTTACTTAGAAGAAAAAATAATATTTAAAATGTGTTCTTCATCAAATTTTAATCTGATGATTCAAAAACATGATGACATCGATCCCCTTAAAATTTTCAAATGGCCATAACTTGGTTATTCAAAAATGGATCGACATGCGGTTGGATCCGTTGGAACTGATTTATTCCCCATACTAAAAATTAATAAAATTTACTTTTCCATTTGACACTGAGAAATCACACATAACTCAGACACAACAATTAGGTACCGCAATGGGTAGTGGAAGTTGATGGGCCAAGAATTTAAATTTTTTTCCAACACCGGAGCATCCTTAAGATGTTGAATCAAGTGAGTTATCCCATTAGGGTTCGAGGAAAACATGTTGATTTGACAAAGCAAAAAAATATAAAAGGAATTAGTTCCTAGATTAAATGTGATGTGTGCAAGTGTGTCAAAGGTTTTTAGAGACCATTGCTCGAAGACTTTGACATCGATGTCCTCTAGATCACCCCCACACACCTATCAAATCAGCACATGTGTCGTTCATTGGAATCTAGGTGCTAGAGTGGAACGCTAAATATCTATTAGACACAGTAGTGATAATTTCTAGGAAAGGAACTTAAATCCATAGTGGAAGACCTTGAAGTTCATCCGTTCTTGAAAGGATATCTCTCTAGAATTCAGGAGGAGAGAGAGGCTCTCAAATTGGACACATGCATAGTTCAAAGGGGAGATCATCTCTCTTACTTATGTAGGGGATATCTTAAATAACTGGTAAGGGTAACCAACCCAGGTGTAATAGAAATTCTTTATATAAGTATTATGAAAATTTATTTATGTCAATTTAAATTTTTCCAAAAAAAATATTTTCATATTTATAAAAAACTGAAATATTTAATAAATATATATTGCATGATAAACATGACTCTATAACTCGACACACTTCTCCAATAAAATATTAAACAAACTGAAGGTATTTAAATCCATTCAAATAATATTATATCTTTGTTTTTACTTAATAACTTGTAAATACATGTTATAAATAATTTCAATCTGTTATTTAGAGCATGAATAATTAATCAATTTATTTATTACGTGGAGATCCATAGAACATGGATTGTACTAGAACCCTTTGGTGGGGCCCACCAAGTTCTATATTCATATTCACAGAATAGGGAATATTCTCAATGCCCTATAGTGTGTGACCCTCCTGGCCCTTATATCAATAGTAGTGGATAATATCCACCTACCGAGAGCAGGGTTTAGCAACCCATTGAGGCCACTACAGAGATAAGCTATATTCAAAACAACGACTACCTTCCTACGAAAAAGGTCAGTGTAATATAATCACTTCATCATTGATATATCAATAAATCAGAATGTGTACTAGTTTCAACATCCTTTATCTTGGTTTATTTTATTTGTTGATTTGTCCTGACAGTCTTAACTTCAACTACCATTACCATGTATTTAATGGATGTGAGCCCATCCTAATCAACCTGGCCTAAGATATCTCTACCTAAACTCGGATGCAAAAAATCCTATCTTGATCATTCAATCAATGCCATGTCACCAAAAAATTACCCAAAAAAATCTTCTTATCCACAACTTTATTTCCAAGGATTTCGCGTTGCATCAATGTATTAAATTAAATGACATTCATTGAAAATAATCTCAAGTCCAGAGACCTTTACACATGTCTGTAGATAGGAATGGAAAATGAAACCGGAATCTTTTGTTGCTCATATTATGGAATTCTATCATCAGGATATAACCTTCTAGTAATCATCATGTAAGAATTTCATTAGATGGTGTCTCAATGATTATGACCCCCCAGCACTTGATGGTCACACATCATTTGTGTCCTTTTAGAATGATGTAATTGGACCATACCACATTAGATTAATATTAAATTAATGTAATCTCAGAGTTCTCATTATAGCCTCAGATATGATATAACCCTTTGATACGCCATGTAATATAATGAAATTTCCATAAATAAAGTGGATGCAAAATTATTTACACTATTATAGAAAGATAAAAACATGTATTATAACAAATTGCATATATGTAGTGGTAATAAAACTACAATAAATTTTGGGTCTTGGGAATCCACTTTCAAAACCCACATCCTTGTATAGCCCCCCACCCCCTAGACACCCCCACCCCCGGGATATCCCCCACCCAACCCCCATGGAAACCCCCAGACACCACCAACCACTAGGACAACCACCCCACACATCCTGGACACCCCCAACCCCCTTAGACATCCCCCAAACCCTCAAGGACACCCCCTACACCCCCTTATACTCAGCACCCCCATAGAAACCTCTACCCCAACCACCACACACCAATGGACACCCCAATGGACACCCCCACCCCCATGGACACCTGCTTTGAAACCCCACCCCATTGACAACCCCACCACCCAAAGGACAACCCCCCTACCGCCACCCCCTGGACACCCCCACCCCCTTGGACACCCCCACCATCGCTGGACTACCACCACCCCATTGGAGAGTCCCTCCACCCCCACCCCCAGACATCCCCACCCCCATGGACACCAACCAAACCCCCTGGACACCCCACCCCCTTGTATAGCCCCCACTCCCCTGTATTCCCCCAAGACACCCCCACCCCATTGAACAGCCCCAACCCCTTGGACACCCCACCCCATAGTCAAACCCCACACACCATGGACACCCCCTAGACACCCCACCACCTTCAAAAACCCCCACCCCTGGACACCCGACCCCCTTGGACAGCCCCTCATGCCCCCTGGATACCACCACCCCCATGGATAGCACCCACCGCCTGGACACCCCCACCCTATGGACACCTCCATCCCCCTAGACATCCCCCACACACCATAGTCACCCCCTTGGACACCCCAACCCCTTGGATAGCCTCCCCACCACCCCTGGATACTCACACTCACGGACCCCCCCCCCCCAATGGACATCCCCCCTTGGACAACCCCACCCCCACCCACTTGGACCCCCACCCCTGGACTCCCCCACCCCATGGACTGCCACCACACCCCCTAGAAAACCCCCACCGCCCTGGACAACCCCCACTTTTGGACACCCCAACCCCCTTGAAAATCCCCCCCCCCCCACAAAACTAAAACATGAAATATGTAAATATAAAATTATAGATAAATATCAAATAATCCTTACATGATATATATAAATATAGTGAGGTAGATAAATATCAAATCACATCAAATAAGTTCCCCAAACATCATATAGTTGATATGGATGGAGGAGATAGAGCCCGTAATCATAGTGAGATAGTTCCAAGCCTGTTGGGTATTTTTAAGTGTTGTTGTTTTGATATCTATGTCATTATGTATATTGTCTCTATGAGTGTTTTTTTTAAAATATACACTGTATTGTGGGCATGAGTGTTTTTCTGAATTCTATATTTTCAGAGTTCGTATAATTTTTATATTTTTTATTTTTTGTATCTTCAGGCATTGAATTCTATATATTTCATATGGGAGGAAAGACGGGATATAGGTTTCTTGGTAACAGGGTAGATGGTAGGCTTACAATGTAACACTGTATTGGGTAGGCAAGGAAAGGTTGTTGTTGCCATGGCGAAATTCTAAGAAAATGGGAAGACTGCTACTTTGTAATCTGGGAGTAATATATACAAATGGTTTATAAACAATTGGTATAAAGCTGATTAAATATTCTATACAAATGATTTTATCTGTACCATTAGTAAAATACTATACCAACAGTTCAAAAACCATTGGTATATATGTTCTAAATATAATATATACCAAAAATTATTGAAACATGATTTGTAAATCAATATAAAAATATTTATTAAACCGTGGGGATATGTTATAAGGTTATATTTACCAACGGTTACAAACCGTTTGTACTTTTTTATAGTAACGGTTGACCAAAACCCTAGTGGTATTGGATTTTTTACGGGTCTAAGCCAATGGATTCCTTGTAACCATAAATATAAGTCTATCCCCATGGATTAACACCCAATGGTTTGTAAAACCATTGGTATAACATATACCACTAGATTTGTATCCTATCCCAATGGTTTTAAACCGATGGGAAAGCCTCAGATTCTAGCAGTGTGTATGTCCTAACAAACTATTATCATCCAAACACATTCCAATATATCATGATGAATTTATATCATAATAATAATATTATGATATGAATTACAGAATATATTTTGAATATAGTTATTTTTATATCTCTGTTATTTTCATAGAACATCACAGAATATAATGGAGGTTTCCACAACTTGCAACACTGTTACAACTTAGATCATAACATTGGTTTATAAAATGTGCATTTAAGAATTTCTTCATGCTCCATTTTGTCAGTAAATATAAAATTATAATACATCTTCAATGATACTCTGTCCTAAACCCAATTTCATGATGTAGATAAGCTACGCTTTTATGAAATTTATTCATGCTACATAATATTGATCGATGATTAATTGTACAATATATTATTCATCATGCTGATATGTAGCAATTCATATCATATGACTATAAATACAAATCCCTTTAATTTTCCTTTATAACATAAAGGAAACTTATAAAGTATATATACCTCTAGATTAAACTTGGAATAGTTCAAACTCTCAAGATAAACTAAGTACCAATGCATTGTGGAAAACATATATTTCTAAGGGACATTTTTTCCAAACTATAGACCTAGATAATAGCATTGGTGATTAGCTTTACCAAGAGTAAATACCAAACTCGGTATATAATTGAAATTCAATTGTATTGTTAATTAACAATGATTTATCTTGCCACAATAGTGTAAATTTTTATTACATATATATTCATCATGTGTTTTCTATGATTCATGTATCACTGAACTATTGGTTAGGTATAAAATAACACAAAGAAAATTATTTCCTAAACGTAGAAAAAAATCTTCTTATATCCAAAGGACACATTAGATTACTATTTTTATCATACCCAGATAATGTTTTATAAAAATCAACACTTTGAAATATAGAAGACTTGTACTTATCACCGCTGACAATAGAATGTCCATTTTCTCAGCTTCGTGGAGAATACACTATAATTCATGTAATGTTTCTATACATACATGGATACTATATTTGAATAAAAAATTTTAATTATACTATTTGTAATACCTTTGAAGTAAGATTGAAACATAACTTTTATGGGAGGAGTATTCATGAAGAACAACCAGTAACATAGTTCATTATTCTGATTAATCTTATATAGATTTATTTCATGATATTCAACGAAAATAAATATATGTTATTACCCATTTCTATGAAGGATGTTGAATAGGTACCTTTTTTCTGACACTTGATGTTGGGAAATTTACTTATCTTAATATTTGGTCACCATATGAATTATTTATTAATCTGTCTATAAAATATTTATTGTTTGGTGAGCCACACCAAAATGTAAATGAAGAATTTAGTATGTTATGTTTATTTTTTAACATAAAATAAGACCCGGGTGAATGGGTGAAAATGAAATGAGAAAGGGATCAATTAATAGATAATTATAATTCATTAAATTTACACATTTCCAATAGAATCATAACCTTAATCATATCATGATTAACTTTATCCTGGAAATATATCCAAAAATGAGACCTCATCTTATATCTCTCATATGTTGATATAGTGATCAAAACTGTCATTATACATTGATTCTAGCATTATGAAATAACCATCATATTATTCATACATGAGTATCGTATAAAAAATTTTCACCCATTCTTATAGAGATAACTTAACATGTCTCAATCACACTAGAACTTTTAATATCACATATTGTATTATAGTATTCAAGTGACTCTACTCAACAATGAAATTAGATCCATTTTGGAAATTTAAATTTTCTATTAGTTGTCATAGTATTTCTTGAAGTATTTCATTCCATTTTATAAAAAAAATAAAATTCTAGAAAATTAGTACTTTTATTCTTGCATAACGAATTAGAATTTTTTATTAAAAATTATATCATTTAATTACTTTAACTACATTATTAAATTCATGGAACCCTCTGTACAAGAATCATAACACTCTACCACTTTAGTATTTTAGTGAAAAGGATCCATGAAACTCCTCTCACAGTATACAAGATTTGGCTACACCACAATTTTAAGGGTTCACGGTTAGGGTTTGACTAGTCAACCACATTATATCACAATTCCTTGATCTGTTGAGTGATTTCCTAGTTTCTAAATTCATAACAAGATTTACTCAACACATCCCAATAAAATGATATCATGTAATGTTTGTATAATACCTACCTAAACATTAGTTATGTATAACAACCACTCACATAAGAACTCACAGGTAGTAAGAGTAATGCTCATCGTTTTCCTCACGAGCACCCTGGACACCTAGTTTTATTCAATGTTGAATGATGGAAGGCTCTTACAACATAATAATTATTTTTAGGGATTTATTATTTTTTACGGATGTATGAAATAATTTAAAATGTTATATTAATGTACTATGTCATTGCACTCATAAATGAATATGAAATAAATATAAAATAAACTCATCGTGTAACGTGTACATAATATTCATGAATGCTTGTTTATTATTCTACATGATCATGCATAAACTTCACATTCACAAAATAATGAACTATGAAAATAACAAAATGATGACATGATCATGATGCAATTTTAATGATTGATCCACTAAGTGAATAATGGATTAACATAGACCATAGGGGTAATACCTAGAGTATCATCACAGTCAACTCCAGTTACAGAGTCTACCAATCTAATGTGTCAGGCTCTTGTCTAGTGTCCTGCCATAACATGGCATGGAGTATGTTATTAATCATCTCATCATTATAGAATTGTACTGTAACACCCTGAGATTTTATAAGATATATTATTTTAAATTTCATTCATAGATTCTGATGTATGCTACACTAAGATTATCTTGCATTATACACAACATAGTATTAGCTTGCAGTATACGCAACACTAATCTTGGATGTTGTTAAAAACAATTTCAGGTTTGTTTGATAGTAATTAATCAACGCAAAATTCAGTGTATATATACATATATATTCAATTTATAAATGAAATATGGTTGGATTTTGTTATACTCAACATCAAAGGAGTCTTTCATTACACGAAACCCTGACTTGGCTTGCGTTACACGCAATCGCAACCTTCCTCAATAGCGTGTGTTGTACGCAACATCGGGTTTCACTAAACAAAGATATATTATTATAATATTTTTATGAAATAACCGTTATGAATAGTATTAACTAAATTTTTAATTTTATAAAATTATTATTCATCTTACACATTTTTTAGAACATGGTATAAGAACAAAATAATTTTTTTTGGGTAAAATAAGTATTTTTAAAAAAATGCTCTTTTGCCCCCTTTTGATGGAGCACCCACATTAAATCTAGTTTTTGACATGTTTATAAGTTGAATTTGAAAAAATATAATTCTTATTTGGAATAAATATTTTAAAATTTTCTTTGGATACATTTTTTTATTATTCTGATTACTTTCATATTTTAATGAATAGTAAAAACACCCTATATTTTAATTAAAAACAACTTATTTTCATCGTAATAATATATATGGTTAAATTATAATATTGAATGGTTTCAAAGTATAAATAGAATATATTTTTACCATTTAATATAATTTATATCATTAACATTTATTTTACAGTGAATTCATAGGTTAAATCATTTCAAACTTTTCCAATGTTTTAACTTTTAAAACTCGTTTTCTTAATAGCGGGATTATTTTTAAATTAATTACTGAAACTTCTGTGTTTTGAATTAGGAAATATTTATTCCATATTTGGAATCAGTAGGTCCAACATATGTTAATAGTTTACTTTTTTTTTGGGCACTATGAATAGTAACTACGGTAAATTTTATTTACCATAGTTAAAGGTAAATCAGTTAATTGAGTGTAAATATAATATTATAAAATTACCCTAAACCTAGTCTTAATATAATTTTATGATTATCTTTTATCCTATGACATATTTTGGTCGAAACAGAATCCATTGTAACCCACTTTTATTTGATTATGACCTTTAGTTTATTTTATTTAAAGGAAAGTGAAATATGTCTCTCTCAAACTTTAATAATTAATGTATTTTTAATATAAGGTTATACAGAATATAAATTCGGTTATAAATACAAATTTGAAATATAAAATATTATTCTTCATCATGGTAATTTATTTGTTATGTTTATGTGTTATTTAATTACCTTATTATCTTATACATTAATGATGCAGAAATTATTTATTTAGTGAAAAATCAATAATGTAGTTTTTATTGAAATATTAATGCATATCAAAATGCACAAAAATCTGAGAAAAAAATAATTGTAGTGTATATATAAACCCTTATCATCCACTTGCAGAATTTTTGACCATTTGAATCCTTATAAAGGTGATTATGACACTCATATTATTTTATTTTAAATGTCCAATGTTGCCACCATCATAATTTAGTAAATATAACACTTTACATGCTGTAATTTTAAGATGATAAATTCAAGTAAAAGTATTATTATGAAATATATGAGATTAATCATCATCATATGATTTTATTTTCAATATTTATGAAACAAATGAATATATTAAATAATTATACAAAACTGATGTAGTAATGATTTTATTAAGAGATATACCAAATAAATGGTTTTAAAAATATTAAAATAAATATTATATGAACTATTTAATGTGATCAACAAATTATATAGAAAACATTGACAAGTTAGGAGTATATTAAATATTTTGTTTAGAATATATCCTTTCATTGGATTTTATTAAAATTAAAATAAATGAATCGTGTCAAAATTGACACTATTTTTATTTTATAAAAATAACATATTATAAAATTGTTTAAAAATCACAAAAATATTTAAATATTTTAAGTTGAAATTTATGTGGTCTAAAATTTCATAATGTATCCAATAATGGACTATTCACAACACATATGTAATTATTTATAACAATTTAAAAATTAGAATCTTATTATCACAAATAAAATTAAATAGATTAAATAAGGATAAATCATGATGATAATGTTTAAAATAAATTCCAAATTTGTCTAAATTTTATTGGTTGTTGAGATTACAACCCTATCTCATCCAAGCTTCCTATTAGAGTCATTTTGGATGTTTTTCTGTTGAATTGGAATTTATTTTAAATTAATATTTATTATAATTCCAAAGGTGCCCCTCTCCTCCCTTATAAAAGGGCACCTCCTACCTCTCATCTTTACACATAATTGAGACTTAAATATCGGCCAAACCCTGCCCATTTCCCTTCTAAACTTCTCTATAAATATTCTAGTGGTCCTGATCTTCTTCAAAGACCAATCATAGTGCACTAAAAAAAGGTTTCAAAGAGGCGTGTCGAAGAAGAGGTAATACCCATTACCGATTCATTCAAATTTATTTATTCTTCTTCTTATTCTTCTTTAGTTGTTTAATTATGAATTAATAACATCAGTATCACTCATATAATAATATGTTATTATATATATATAAACCCTATTTCACCTTCAATCCATCCTATGGAAAACGAAATCACCGCATCTGCGTACGTATGGAATACCGTCTCCACGCTGTGGTGTAATATGTTTTCCACCACCACCTTACTAGGATGGGTATAATGGTGTAAATAAATAACTATATATTATTTTTTTAAAGTCATAATTATTCTGAAATATTATACAAACACTTCAATACAATTCCATGATCATGGGAATGATATCATTGTCCGTGCGTACGTACAGACTACCATCTCCACGAACGCGATGAGATTAATTTTCGATGATTAACCATTGAAGTATGATTATAAAGTATATATAATAAAAAAATCATGAAATTTATTACATAATAATGATACTGTATTTATGAACATATATGTTTCATTTACTTAATTCCATTTAATTTAATAAGGAAATGAAAACAGTGTTCATGTGTACGTATGGCCTACCGTCTCCATGAACGGTGTGTTTCTTTCCCTTTATCGATATATTATGTATATTATGAATATATATTATATATAAATCATTTTTTATATTCTGAAATTATGTAATCATGATCTATGAAATCATATTAATAATTACAAGTCAAAACACGGACGATAAAAGAAAATATTTTACCCAAAACACTACTTTAACATGAATTTACAACGGAACTGGTAATATAAAGTCATAAGTGAACCATATAAGATACCATAACAAGGAATATGATTCTGTAATAATTCAATGAAATTATTTAAATCATTATACAGGAGGTTCAGATAAATACGAAGCATATCGGACCTAAGGTAAGGGATAATTTTGCAATCTCATTTTTATCCGAGATTACGTGTACGTAATTATTTACTAGGGTTATATTTTTTATCCATGTCAATAAAAAAGTTTTACATAAAGTGTTTAATATTCTTCCATGTATGTTTAAATTCATGTCTACCCCTCTTTTACTTTTATATTGTGTTATGGAAATAATCTTTCTTGTGTTTACCCTACGATGAACTTTTTGACTTTGCCAACAAAAGTATAAGGAGAATGTTTTTTTAAATTATACGGCCTGAACGGATTTTTACGGCTTTATAACGCCTTATTTTCATGAAGAATACTCTATAATATTTCATTAATATTTTCAAAAAAATAATTTTCTTTTAAAATTTCATGCTATTTAGTGAAAAGAAAATGATTTTAAAGAATAAAGGATATTTTAATCAAGAATTCATTTCAAGTGTTTTGTCAAAACTATTTTACATCTAAGATGACATTATTTCATATGTGTATCTTTAAAGTATAATATCTCTATGATTTACATGTTTAAACTTTTCTTATGATGAAATGATATCCATTTGATTTATATGGATTACGTTTTGATGGAATGATGTTTATGATACCCATTTTATTCTTTGGGTTATGATGAATGTATTAAGTTTATTTTGTGGAACTATTAATAATGATTTCATTATGAGATGGGTGGGACCTATATCTCCCTCCAATGCATTGGGTAAATATTTATATCTCATGAGATAGAAATGTATGGAACGGTAAGTTAATCTGGTTCAGTTTTACAGGACTGGAATGAGGAGTGAACTCAATTCAGAAAGGGGCTTTGTCCACTAAAGTGGTCTTGGAATTAATGCCTCGGCTACTATGGAAATTAGAACATGTGATTAATGGTTTTCCACAATTACATGTTTTCTTCCCATTCTATTTTATCATGATTTATGTTTCGTTATGATATATTCCTTACGTACTTCCATGATTTATCTCTTTGCTCAAGATTTTGATGCTTAGATTTTATGTTCTTGTTTTTTCATTTAAATGTTTATGGATTGTTTTATGTTATCTATGATTACCCTTACTGAGAATTTGAGCTCGACCTTTTTTTGTTTTCTTTTCCCCAGGATTTAAAGAAAGGATTTAGGTAAGAAAAAAAAGGGGAATATCTTTAAGAGAGATGTTGAAGATCATTCACCATGATTAGAAGATTATATTCAGAGTTTCCAAAGACACTAAACTATTACGGTCCTTGTGTGTTTTTTTGTTATGTATTAAGTATTCCGCAAAAGTAATGTAATTTCCATGTACATCAAGCTTTGGGTCTCTACAGTTGGTATTAGAAGAAATTTTTAGTTCACCTTTGGAAACTAGGATGCAAAAACATTAGTGATATCCCAAGAGATATTTCTAAGGTATGTCTAGGGATGTCCTGAAGGTTTTGTATAACTATAGGTTACAGTCCTAGAATATTGATTACAATCATGAATAACCTAGGGTGAACCTAGGGTATCATGGATTAAATAATGTTTGATAAGTTAGACATCCCATAAGTGAATTATTATGATTATGTGGTTCCCCATTAATTTAACTGTTTCTTACACTATGATTTCTGGTCCTAGTCAATGGAGGGAACAAGAAGGAATTCAGTTAACATTGATTCCAATGGACAAATTGGTTACCATGAGTAGTGAAATTGTGTAATGCCTAAAGATAAAGATAGTGTGATTAGGCCGAATCAGTCATATCGATATATGATTACCAAGGTGAATTTTAGTTGTATTCCTAAGTCATCAAATAAGAGGAAGATGGAATTTTATGCATATTCTCATGGTGAGGAGCATAGAGAAGGGAAGATTGAGATTTATAAAGAAGGGAAGAAGAACCTTGAGGAATACCTCAAATGGATGGTAAAATGTTATCTATGTGGAGAAAAGGGTCACAGAGTGACAGACTATAATGGAGTTCAATTTCTTATTTATAGAGAAGATGGTCTTTACCCAACCTAATGCCCAGACCTAAGAGGTTACTTCTAAATCAAGGAAGGACGTATTCCATGACAATCCTTGAAGAGGATTGATTGAAGTGTTTATGTATTGGTATTCAAGAATAATGTTTTTGAGGTACTTCTATGGTATATTGGAATACCTATATATGGGTCCATTTTGGTTTTCCATAAGAATATGGCATCAGTAACCAATAAAAGTGATTCAAATTTTTTTGGAAAGCAGATGATATGCGCATAATGAATGGATAAAGAGAAAATAATATGTTTGGTAGTATTCATGAGCTCATGATTGATATAAGGACAATGTGATATCATGGTTTGAGTATATAGAAATATTTGGATTTTGGTATGTGGAAAGATTTAACTTTTGACAGCATTCATGTTTTCACTAAGGTTCAATGGGTATTCATTTTTTCAAGATAATACATGATTAAGATATTCACATGTTTGGAATGTGACCAACAAGATATATTGTATGATATATAGGGGATAAATGATTATATTCACATGATTGTTTGATGAAATTTCTAGTAATCATCTTCTTTATGCTATAAGATTGGATAGAAGTATTTTAGATAAGCTTAAATATTGGAATGGATTATGTTGGACATAAATTAGAATTGTCTAAGGCGAGAACTTTTTGTTATGTAATAATAGTATAGTTTTAGAAAAAGAACAACCCGTAGGATGGGAAACAACCTGTCACGTCGGAAAATGTTGCGGGAATCAAACCCACAACTGAAGTGAAACATGCCTTTATCGCCTACCACTTTCCTACATGAAGTCCCTTTTTAGTAGAAACTAGTTTTATTTTATAAGCAGTATGATAGATTAATTATAAGTCCATTTTTTGAATGAGATACGATTAATCTTAACATAGATAGACTTATGTATATAACTATTATTATCCTTTTGTTTGAGACAGATGGAATGACCCATCATTCTATCACATGATATGCAAACACTTCACGAATGACAAATTAAACTTCATTTATTTAAGAGATGAAGTGGAAATTGTTCAAGGCACGAACAACAGTGAGATTATATCGAAATAATGTAAGTATTTCTTCTAATTAAAACTCGTCAAATTTATGGAAATAATCTTGAAAACAAAAAATGGGGTCCTAGTGCCATTATATCTGATGAATTAGATGCTACCTTAGATCATTACAAATTCATGGCTTTGTGATTGATGGCTTTTTTATAGCCATGTTCTCTACCACTCTCTATAAGAATGTGATGGTTAGATTTCTCTTCCGTATACATATTTTCACTTATGTTGTCCAAAGTGGAAACCCAGTGCTGAGATACTTTGGTTGACCCTTAGGATTATAACTTCCCATTTTAAATTGATGTTTTAGTATTCCTTTTTACGATGTGGGTTTCTATTGAAACATTCGAGTAGTAAACCATTTATAACTCCGAAAAATTTCGAGTGCGAAATTTATTTTAAGGGGGGAAGAATGTAGAACCCTGATATTTTATAAGATATATTATTTTTAATTTCTTTCATATATTCTGATGTACGCTACACTATGATTATCTTGCGCTATATGCAACACTGTATTACCTTGTTGTGTACTCATCACTAATCGTGGATCGGGTAAAATACAATTTCAAGTTTGTTTGACAGTAATTATTCAACGCAAAATTGAGTGTATATATACATATAAATTCAATGTATAAATGAAATATGGTTGGATTTTTTTATACACAACAACAAAGGAGTATTACACTTCATGCAACCCTGACTTGGCTTGTGTTACACGCAATCACGACCTTTCTCGATAGCGTGTGTTGTACGCAATACCAGGTTTCACTAAACAACGATATATTATTATAATATTATTTTGAACTAACCTGTATGAATTTTATTAACTAAATTTTTAATATTCTAACATTATTATTCATCTTACACATTTTCTAGAACATGGTATAAGAACAAAATAAAATTTTTAGGTAAAATAAGAATTTTTTAAAAAATGCAGTTTTTCCGCCTTTTGATGACGCACCCACATTAAATCTAGTTTTTGACATGTTTATAAGTTCAATTTGTAAAAATAAAATTCTTATTTGGAATCAGGATATTAAAATTTACATTGGATAAATTTTTCATGTTATTCCGATAAATTTCTTATTTTAATGAATAGTAAAAAGACGCTATATTTTAATTAAAAAGATCTTTTTCATCGTAATAATTTATATGGTTAAATTATAATATTGAATTGTTTTAAAGTATAAATAGAATATATTTTTACCATTTAATATAATGTATATCATTATCATTTATTTTAAATAGAATTCATAGTTAAAATTATTTCAATCTTTTGCAATGTTTTAACTTTTAACACTAGTTTTCTTAATATCGGGAATAATTTTAAATTATCTAATGGATCTTCTGTGTTTTGAATTAGGAAAAATGTATTCCATATTTGGAATAATTAGGTCCAAATTATGTTAATAAAGTAATTTTTATTTTTGGGCACTATGAATAATTACTACGGTAAATTTTATTTACCATAGTTAAAGGTAAATCGGGTAATTGAGGTTAAATATAATATTATAAAATTACCCTAACATTTGTCTTAATATAATTGGATTATTATATTTAGTCCTATGACAAATTTTGTTCTATGTGGAATCCATTGGAACCCACTTGTATTTGATTATGACCTTTAGTTTATTTTATTTAAAGGAAAATGTAATATGTCTCACTCAAGCATTAATAATTAAAGTATTTTTCATATAATGTTATACAGAATATAAATTAGGTTATAAATACTTATTTAAAATATAAATTTTTTTTCTTTATCATGGTAATTTATTTGTAATTTTTTAGTGTTATTTAATTACCTTATTATCTTATACATTAATGATGCAGAAATTATTTATTTCTTCAAAAATCAATAATATAGTTTTTATTGAAATAGTAATGCATATCAAAAGGCCCAAAAATACGAACAAAACGTAATGGTAGTGTATTTATAAACCCTAATCATCCAATGGCCTAATTGTTTACCATTTGATCCTTATAAAGGTGATTATGAAACATTTATTATTTTATTTCAAATGTCCAAAGTTGTCACCTTCATAATTTAATAAATATACCAATTTACATGTTGTGATTTTATGATGAAAATTCAAGTAAAAGTATTATTATGAAATCTATGATATTTATTTTCATCATAGGATTTTATTTATAAATTTTATGAGAAAAATAAGTATATTAAATAATTATAGAAAAATGTTGTACTAATGATTTTATTAAGAGATATACCAAATAAATGGTTTTAAAAATATTAAAATAAATATTATATGAACTATTTAATGTGCTCCAGAAATTTTCTAGACATATTTGACATGTTAGTAATATATTAAATATTTTGGTTAGAATACATCCTCTATTTGGATTTTAGTAAAATTAAAATAAATGAATAGTGTCAAAATCGACACTATTGTTATTTTATATAAATCACATATTATAAAATTGATTAAAAATCACAAAAATATTTAAAAATTATAAATTTAAATTTATATGGTCTAAAATGTCATATATTATCTAATTATGGTCAATTCACAACATATAAGTAATTATATATAAAAATTTAAAAATTAGAATCTTATTACCACAAATAAAATTAAATAGATTAAAAAAGGATAAATCATGTTGATAATGATTAAAATAAATTCCAAACTTGGATAAATTTTATTGGTTGTTGAGATTACAACCCTATATAATCTAATATTAGGATGTGAGTCATTTTTGAGGTTTTTATGTGGGGTTGGAATTTATTTTAAATTAATATTTCTTATAATTCAAAAGGTGTCCCTCTCCTCCCTTATAAAAGGGCACCTCCTCCCTCTAATCTTCACACAACATTGAGCCTTAAATCTAGTCCAAACCTGCCCATTTCCCTTACCAACTTCCCTAGAAATATTCGATAGGTCATGGTCTTCTTCAAAGACCAATCTTAGTGCCCTAAGTGGAGGTTCCAAAGAGGCGTGTCGAAGAAGAGGTAATACCCGTTACCGATTCATTCAAATATATTTCTTCTTCTTCTTATTATTATTTAGTTGTTTCATTATCAAATAATAACTTAAGTATCAATCATATACTGATATGTTATTATATATATGAAACAACCCTATTTCACCTTCTATCCATCCTATGGAAAATGAAATCATCGTGCGTGCGTATGTATGGAATACCGTCTCCACACCGTGGTGAAATCTGTTTTCCACCACCACATTACATGGATGAGTATAATGGTGTAAATAAATAACTATATATGATTATTGTAAAGTTATAATGATTCTAAAATATCATACAGTAATTTCAATTATAAGGCCCCAGCCTTAAACATTACTTAATCTTGAGATATTTCAAGAATACACCTTGAGGATCTTTTCAGGTTTAGAGTTTTAGAGAATTAGATCATAAAACATGAATTACATTCCACATTTAAACAAAGTGGTTACATAAAAGATAGTATTAATTTTTCCCATCAACAGAAACATATTTAAAATATAACATGGATTCTTTCTTAACACTTCCTTGACACTATCATCATATCATGTACCATTCCCCTGACCTGTGGAAAACATTTCAAAAACATGGGATGCGCCTAAAAAGATCAGTAAGGGTTATAAAAATATTGAAAGGAAACATGAGTTCATATATACATAAGAATGAAATCATAATTTACCCATAAAACATAATCTCTTTAACATACCTCATCAAATCATGAATAAATCATAGAAATTATAAGACATAAAGGTAACTTGAGGCATTCATAACATTCTAACGTAGGGAGTAACCCTCTTGGTTATGTTTGGAATACCCATCACAGTATACTCCCTAAATAACTTCAGGGAAACCTTATCGTTTAACTCTTTCGCGTTACCCAATGCATTGGAGAGCTATATCGGGCTCACCCACCCATAGTTTATCGCGGAACCACCCGTCTTCATAATAATTCCCAAGAACCATAACATAATCGTATCACAAAAGCCATGCATAAAGGAAACATAACATTTCCACTTTTCAATCACAAGATATAAATACAACACATTGATATAAAAACATTATGAAAACCATTTTTCATACCAAAATAAAAGAAAAGTAAAACATGGTATTTATTTTTCTTTAAAAAAATGTATGTCTTGTAGAGGAAGCCGAAACTCAAATAATGGTCACTACAGCAGAGAAGTCGTTTTCGCTGCATGCGTATGACAAAAACATTCCATTTTGACGTTTAGTAAAACTATTCATATAAAAAAAGATTCCTTTTGGATAAACATAAATTTTATAGGGGTTTATACACTGTATAAAAGAAGGTTGTGTATAAAACAAAATATGCCTCAATGAAAGAAGATTGAGACGAAGTCCCAAACAAAGATGATATCCATGGATTAAGGATAAATCAATTACATAATTATGTGTGAAAAATTATTACACCAAATATAAGTGGATATTACGTTTAAAAAAATCACAGGTTATTCACAGATATTCATAGAATTACATATTCAAGGAGTACAAGTTTCTTCCAATGAATCACAATTAGTTTAAGAAGATCCCTTGAAAAAATTCGACAGCCAAACGGCGTCAATTCCAAATTTAGAAAAAGAGTTGATGACAGTTAAAAAGGGTATCTCATCACTTGGACATAAAATATACATTAATAAGGATATATAAGAACATATCCCAACCTAATATAATGTGAATTGAAATACATAACAAATGAAGTCTTTTAAAAAGAGGAGGGTGAAAGGTTCCCTTACCCACTTGGGTATCATTCAAAACATACACCCCATGAAAGAAGGACAATATAGAATTGATTTAAATACTCATAAACGAAATTATATTACACAAAGTTTAGAATAAGGGGAAGTACATATACCACTAAAAGGAAATAGTGGAAAATGTTGCATAAATCTCACAGGAATAAAAGTGAGATGAAAAATCCCTTACGATAACTCGACAGCCTAACGGTGCCAATTAAAAATTAAAAAAACGAATTGATGAGAGTAAGAGGGGGTATCTTATCATATAAATATAAAAATTATTGTATGGTTAATATAAAATAACATCCTCTAACATAATAACATGGATCATAAATGAAATGACATAAAAGAGGGTACTTGAAAAGAAAGCGAGAGGTCAGATCCCTTATCTCAAGTCCGACTTGTCTTGTTCGTTTCTTTATATTCCTGAAAAATAAATTTTGGTCAATTTATAATTGCATAAGGACCTCATTTAAAGATTATTATTCAGTTCACATCACATATTAATATGTTATAATAATTGTTTAATAATGTTAGTTCATATCAGATGTTTTTTCTGATGTTTGGTACATGAGTAAAAAAATGAACTTATTTGAAAATGATTTCCCATGTAGTTATAAGTAAATCACTTACAAAATAGTATTAATTATTAAAATATCATATATATCCATTACATATTAATTTTATAGTATTCCATAACATTTGGCGATAAAAAATGAAAAGAACCGTTCATGGAGATTGTATGTCGTACGTACGCATGAACGCTACTTTCATTTTTTTGTCATATTAATGGAATTAAAAATAAATGAGATATATATATATTATAATTCCATTATAATATATATGTTATATAGGTCACATATTTTAATTATTTTCATTATTTATGCATTCCATGTATTGCATTAACAAGTCACATCACTTGAGAGGGCGGTAGTCCACACTTCCTCATATGAAACTATCGCATTTGCACAAGATGAAAAAATAATGGTATGTTTTAAATATAAAATAAAGAAGAATATAGTAAACAAAAATACCATATATATCATATAAAAAATACATTAAAATCATAATGGCCACCTTTAATGGTGTTAAAAGAATATTGAACAATCATCGTTTCGTGAGGCAGAAAATTGCCAACCACAGAAACAGTATGTTCTTTAACAATTAGACGAAGGTGTGTGTAAGTGTAGCTAGAATCCATAAAATAACTAAATCCTAGTATATTGAATATTCTGGTGTTGTTACAAAAGAAAATAATAAAAAGAGTTTAGTGGGTTGGAGAATCAAAATAAAACATAAGAACACAAGAGAAAACACTAACTTTAAAACTGGTAACTCTCTTTGATTTAATCTCAAAGGCTTACTTGGAAACAATTATGCCCAATGTGAGGATTAAATGTTGAAGATAGGTATGTGGAGAGATGAAATGGGTAGGGGTTGGCCGAGACAAAGGCTTTGGAAGTGTGGGGACGGTGGTAGAGGTGGGGGCCTTTTATAAGAGGAGAGGAGGGGCACTCTTGGAAAGTTATAAAAGAATACTTTATTATAATTTGATTTTTGGATTTTAAAGGTCCCAAAATTATATGTTTAGAGAATAAGGTTATAAGAGTTCTAAATCCTCCGATCCAATAAGGGTAGGACACGTGTCTAGGTCATTTTATATTATTAAAACATTATTTTTACCATAAACCACACTAATTATCTTTAATCGTGATTAAAATCGTAAAAGTTACTAATCACCAAAAAATTATTTTAATCCTAAACCACATTTTACTTCCTAATAAAAACCATTTATGTTGTATTTTTAAAATTCAAAACACAGAGGTGGTAAAATTTCATTTAAACGAAAAATCAGTTTTTTAAGTACCACTTAGTGGTTTCACTATTCATCAAAAATTGAAGTTTTTCTAAAAAATAACAAAACTTCACCCTAAGCTATATTTGATATTCCGAAATAAAAAATGATGCATTTTTACAAAATTCAAAACATATGAGTTATATTAATTAATTTAATAATTAATTCCTTCTGTCAGAGAAAATAGCGTGTTTTTATGAAACAATAAGTATCAAAAGATTGACACTAGTTTAAGTCCAATTTCAAAGTGAAATTAATTCCAATGACCACTGTTGAATTAAATGGTAAAAATATATTCTAATTGAACTTTAAAACCAATTCAAAATATAATCCAATCTTATAAATAAAATATATTAAAAAAGGTTTTGAATTTTAATACAACATTTATAACTATTCATTAAAAAAATGAACTTTATCCGAAAAATACCAAAAAATTACAAAAATTAAATTTTGATGTCTTGATTCCAAAGAGGAATTATATTTTGTCAAATATAACACATAAAATTGTCAAAAAGTGATTTTAAAAGAGGTTCACCATCAAAAGGTGTTTAATCAACCTTTTAAAGAATATTGGAATAATGTTTACGCTTAAAATTGGATTCATTCGCATTTTCAATCATTTAACATTTATTGTAAAGAGTAAAAATATTTGACAAACATATATAATCACTTTGTAGTTATTTCTGTTCATTATCTCCATTACAAAGGCTAGGCGTTAACTAAAATTTAAAATAATATTATTTTATTATTAGAGAGCAACATATGACTCCCAAGAAACTCGTTGTTGCGTATTGGGTACGCAATCGAGCATAGCGTCCCCATTAAAGTAATATTAATATTTTATTCACAAATATGGATAAATATTAAAATGACATATTCTTTATTTACCTGTTTTGTTACATTAATACAATTCCATGATCATGTGAATGATATCATCATTCGTGCGTACGTACAGACTACCATCTCCACGAACGCGATGAGATTCATTTTCCATGATTAACCATTCAAGTAAGATTATAAAGTATATATAATAAAAAATAAGGAAAGATATTACAAAAAAATGATACTGGATTTATGAACATATATGTTTCATTTACTTAATTCCATTTAATTCAATATGGAAACAAAAACAGCGTTCATGCGTACGTATGGCCTACCGTCTCCATGAACGATGTATTTCATTCCTTTTATCGATCTATTATGTATATTCTGAATATATATTATATATAAATAATGTTTTATATTCTGGAATTATTTAATCATGATCTAAGTAATCATATTAATAATTACAAGTCAAAACACGAACAATAAATGAAAATATTTTACCCAAAACACTACTTTAACATGAATTTACAAAAGAACGGGTAATAAAAAGTCATAAGTGAACCATATATGATATCATAAAAATGTATATGATTATTTAATAATTCAATTACATTATTGAAATCATTATACTGGAGTTTTGGATACATACGAAGCTTATCAGACATAAGGGAAGGGATAATTTTTCAATCTCATTTTTATTCGAGATGGCTTATACTTATGTATTTACTGGGGTTATATTTTTTATCCATGTCTATAAAAGTGGTTTTCATAAGGTTTTTAATATTTTTCATTGTATGTTTAAATTTATGATTACCCATCTTTGACTTTTACATTGTGTTATGGAAAAAATCTTTCTTTTGTTTACCCTACAGAGAACTTTTTGACTTTGTTGACAAAAGTACAAGGATAATGTTTTTATCTTATACGTCCTAAATGGATTTTTACGGTTTTATAACGGCTTAATTTCATGAAGCTTTCTCTACAAGATTTCATGACTATTTTCAACAAAATCCTTTCATTTTAAAATTTCATGGCATTTTTTGAAAAGAAAATGATTTTAAATAATAATGGATATTTTCATCAATAATTCATTTCAAGTGTTTTGTCAAAACTATTTTACATCTAAGATGAAATTATTTCATATGTTCATGTTTCAAGTATAATATCTCTATGATTTAAATGGTTCTACTTTTCTTATGATGAAATTATATCCATTTGATTTATATGGATTATGTTATGATGGAATGATGTTTATGATACCCATTTTATTCATTGGGTTATGATGAATGTATTAAGTTTATTTTGTGGCATAATTAAGAATGATTAAATTATGATATGGGTGGGACATATATCTCCCTCCAATTCATTGGGTAAAGGTTTATATCTCATGAGATAGACATGGTCAGAATAGTAAGTTAATCTGGTTCAGTGTTACATGAATGGAATGAGGAGTGAAATCGATTCAGAAAGGGACTTCTTCCACTAAGATGGTCTTGGTAGTAATGCCTTGGCTACTATGGAAATAATATAATGTTCTTAATGGTTTTCCACAATTACATGTTTTCTTCCCATGCCATTTTATCATGATCGATTTTCCATTATGATATATGCCTTACGTACTTCCAATATTTATGTCTTTGCTCAAGATTTTGATGCTTATATTTTATGTTCATGTTTTTGCATTCAAATGATTATGGATTGTATTATGTTCTCTATTATTACCCTCACTGAGAATCTGATCTCACCCTTTTTATGTTTTATTTTCCCCAGGATTTAAAGAATGGTTTTAGGTAAGAAAAAAAAGGGGAAGATCTTTATGGGAGATGTTGAAGATATTTCACCACGATTAGAAGATTATGTTCTGAGTTTCCAAGGACACTAAACTATTACAGTTTTTTTGTGTTTATTTTTGTTATGTATTAATTATTCCGAAAATGTAATGTATTGTCCATGTACATAAAGCTTCAGGTCTCTACATGTACTCTCATGAAGGTGACTGGATATCATGAGTAAAAATAAAACTATGAAAAATAATCTTACATGGCCTTATAAATATAGAAATATATATATTACACAATTATCATCTTCTAATTAATCAAATGTTTAAAATACATCATTGAAATAATAAATTAAAGAAATAAATTATACACCAGAGATTATTTTCTCGGTCTTTCGGTCATTACGACTCTTATTCACAATAAATTTTCATACTTTAATGAAATGAATAAAAAAAATTATTTCTGATTAAATAATATTCTGATAAAATTTTATATAATTAAAAGTAACACTTATTTTATTTCAATAAATACTACATTTTTTCCCATTATTTATCATAAATATTACACCATAAGATTAATTAATTAGTTAATTTTATTTAAATACACAATCAATTTCATATAACCCTTAAAATTAGAAAAAATATTTTAAATTAAATATTAATATTAGATAAATATAAATTTAAAACAAAACATAATTTAATTAAATTAGTATATTTTTTATTGAATGAAAATTAACCAGGTACAATAAATACTAAACAAGGCATGTGCGGGTATGCTGAAACATTCACAAGCCAATTCCAGGTGGTGCAGATCCCATTTTGGGGTCATCTTGGTTGGGGTTCAGCCCACACACTGGTGCTTCTTTTTTTTTATGTTGTATCTTTTATATTTGAAGATATTTTTTTGGAAATTCAATATTCTTCCACTGTGTATCTACTGGCATGAGATTCAGGAAATATATCATGATATCGTTTTGAGATATTTTCATATTTACTTTTCAATCAAGATATGTGGCATATGGGTTCCTATTAAAGGGGAAGCAGCGAATCAAGGAATGTGACAATTGGTGGTGCACGAAATCCCAGGGAGAGTAGATACATGGGTAACTGTTTTCTAGGGTGTGGGCAGCAATGAGTAGTGGCCAATCAGGTTGTGCAACGAGGTGCTGCAATGACGCCGCAAGTTCGATTTTGATCTCCGAAGGGTGACATATTTTCATGGACTATTATCAGAGAGGCGACGAAGGAATTTCAGGGTGTGGTTTTTCGCATAGGTTTTTATGATGTATTTACGATTCAACTTTCAGGTTTAACGTGGATTTTTTACTCTCTGATTCATAGTGAAATTTCTTGGAGTTTACCCTTGGTTTTTTAATCCTTCTAAAGGAGGGTTTTTCCATGGTAAAATTTGTGTCCACCTTTGTTATTCTGCTGTTTGGTTTGGTGCTTCGTTTACATTGGTGATTCTCAAAAAAAATTGTTGTCGCAACTCAGTTTATATTTGTAACCAATCTGTTTCCGACCCAACAGTCTTTAGAGTGAAGGCCCTTTATGCCCGTTTGGGTATGGGAAGAACCGCTCGGGCCATTATTGTGGTGATTTCGGTTGGGATATAGCCGTAGTAATGTGTAGAAGCATGAGGATGAGGACTAACTTAGTTCGGATGTTTGAGAAATTTAAAGAGGTCATGGTGCTACGACTATCAAAGAATTTTCAACATTGGGATTGGCAGGCCACCACTGGTTTGTTTGAGGAGCTGTCCTCTAGGAAGGTGCCTCTGCAGTGGGAAGATCATTCATCTACACCAGTTGCCGACTAGTCATGGGTGGAGGTTGGTGTTTGGGAATTGTTCGGAGAGTGGGATGTGGGATCAAGTTTGACCATACCAGATGCCTTATGTGAGGTTATCCGAGTAGGGGAAATGATGAATTACTCCACTTTTGAAGAGGAGTTCAATCCAGTTATAGTGAGCCGAGATTTGGATGGAATCCTCTATTGGAGAGGAAGTGCATGGTGGAACAAATAGGTAGTTTGTACTCTATCAGTTGGATCTCTAGGTCAGAGGATCTGGCACTGCTCGAGTGCACTAGTTTCAGTGGCTGAGCTGGGAGAATTCGCAGGAGGGGATATATGGGTGGTGTCACCATACAAGGTGGATGATGACCGTAGGAGATGGTGTCTGGAGGGCAGATGCCCAAAGGAGAATGGGCCTGAGATATTAGTAGAGGGGTGAGGCGGTGAGCCTGGTTCGAGTACCTGGGTTTCAGTGGTTGTAGAGAACCACACCAGGAGTGCCAGACTAGAGGGGACAAGAACTGACTGGAATGGGTGCAGAAGAGTTCCGTCTAGTTATCTAGGTAGAAAGTCGCCTTAATGTATAGGATGCCACCTAGAGGTCAACTGGTGGAGGGCAACTACCAAGGGTTATGTCCCACCATTATAATATTTTTATTTAAATATTATTTTTATCAAAAACATGACCCTCAAAATAGTCGTCACCCATTTTTCAACATTTTCATATAGTCATGTTTTATTTCTAACACCCTTTAATTTTAAGATAATCAAATATGTTTTTTGGAGAATTTAATAATTTTATGAATCACTAGTGGAATAATTTCTTGTGGAAAAAAATTACCATCCAAATAATCAAAATCTCACTGGTAATTTTTTTGATCATGAAAATTTAAACAATGGGTATACATATACAAAATATAAATTTGATAAATATATTTTATCATGGATTGATTACCTGAAAAAATTATAATCAATCAAAATTTAAAACATTAGATTTTCATAGACTGTCCATCATGATTCAAATTAAAATCTATCTATAACTTTGGTACTATAAAGACAACCACTTCATTTTTTAATGTAAATTTCATTTTATATTGACTTAATCATTTCAAAAGACATTCTGATACAAATTTTTGGTGTGAGGTTTTCCATGTATATAACTACTCTTCTCTGTTATACATACATAAAAATGATTTACTAAATAAAACATTCAATTAATACAACATAGAAGATCCTGAGGTCTAGTTTCTTTGGCTCTTTGGAATATTACATAACAAATTAAATCATAGGAAATAACATCTAATTGAAAACATAATTTACAAGACCACTACATTCCCTCGTACTTTCCATTTCTTAGGATAACCTAAGAACATGCATACCAAAAGGGTGAGCTATAAAAACCTGTAAGGCATTACAAATGTAATAACCTGGGGAATTAAATACATGTTAGAAAATATACATATAGATGATGCACAAGAGAAACATGAACTTAAAGTCATGATTAAGAATGATAATCATAACATGGAGATGTGGAAGCAATACTTAACATGGAATGAGAATGTGTCATGGATCATTGCATATGGAGCATGTGTAAACCCTTATTGAACATGAAGTATGATTAATCCATCGTTGCACTTGAATTATCATGATTCAATAGTCATTCCACATGAAGTATCATGATACTATTCTTTACCCAATGAATTGGAGCTCTATTAGGGCACACCCTTCTTGAACATTTAATTTAATGCTTAAGTGTTCCACATGGATCATAAAACACAGATTCATTAAAAATAATAATTTATTCCACAATTAAAGAGTGTATAATTCATACATGAAAGTATTTAAATAATAAGAAAATGTGTATACTGGTGAATACCTATGATAGAGGATTGGGAATGGTATTCACTACACAATGACTTTGTCTTGGGAAATCTTGGTGCAATTTTGACAATGTAACGACGTGATATAAAAACACATAAAAATGGTTGATGATAGCGAAATAAGTTTCTCATCATATTTATAATAAATAGATAGTAAAGTGATTATAGAGAAACATGTCCTAATAATTTAAAGGGAATTTATATTCATGATACTAATTAATTAATTGAATGAAAATGAAGACAGAGAAAGTCCTTACAAAATTTTGGCATGGTAACAGGTATACATGGAAGACATTAATGAGAGATAAAGGGGATATGTCATTATTAAAACATGAATAGGTTATTATGGGCGTGCAAAATCATACCCTAAATTTTATAATTGAATATAAAAGGGCTTAACAATATATGAAAATCTGGACATTAATATGGAAAGTGAGAATCCCTTACTTAGAAGTGTGTTCTGAAATGCTTGGAGAGGATTGAGATATGAAACTTGGGAGATTAGGGAACCTTTAGAGGATTTTAGAGAGGGGTGGAAATGGGTTGGTCGAACTCCAAAGCATTTGAGTGAAGAGTAAGTGGGAGCTTGGGTGTTTTTATATCAGAAAGGAGAAGGAATTCTTTACTATTTTGTATTAGGAAACCTCACATTAAACTAATCAAAAGCACAAACCAGCCCATGTTTTGGCCCTTTTTTTAACAAATGGTAGTGGAAAACAATATTTTATAATACCAATTACCTAAATTTTTATAATAAGAGGGTTTCTTATGTGGAGGTGAGTCACACTCTCAAGGAAAACAAATTAAAAATAGAAAATGTTTTATAAGGATTGAAGGTTCACTAATGTATTGTAAAACAAATAAAAAAAATCCAAAATCACATTATTTTAATTGAAAAACATATATTGTCTGAACATAATTATTATATTAATTTATTGCATCACTATTGAGTCATTATTATGTCATAAAACACATTATAAATTTAAACGGTATTTATTATATACCCAAAAATTCGACTGTTTGAGAAAATTATGAAAAATTAAATGTTGGTTAATTTTGATGTCCTGATACCAATAATAATATTTATTTTATTTAAATAGTTATATATATATGTGTGAATATTTAATTTTAAAATAAAAACTGACATTTATCTAAAATTAAGGGGTTTTGACAAAAAAACATTCAAATCATAATAAAAATTACAATTGTATTCATTAAATTAAATGATAATTTATATTTAATAAAATTTTATTTAATAATAATAATAAAATTATTATAAAATTATTAAATTCAAAAATCGATTAATTCATAAAAATAAATTTCTTAGTTGAATATTAAATAATAAAATATTTGTTCTTTAAAAACTATTTATAATGTAACAATAATAATAAAAATTTATATTATCTATAAAAGAATAATTTAAATAATCCTAATAATAGTGTATTGTTACCAAACCCCTTAATACACAGGCATATGACCTTTGTAAAAAGATTTGCGATAGTGGTAGACTCTTGGGGTGGTTTAGATTACATTGCTCAAGTGGTAATCTCTAACAACTTCCACTTCTCTCATAGGTGGTTCCACACGAGATTAACGTATTCAAAATCATCATGGGCATTGTGATGTGGGAATCCCAATGAGGCCACCTCATTTGTGAGATCTGACAAGTGGACTTCGTATGGGTAATGTATACTGGATGAAGCAATCAATTCCTTCGTTTGAGTAAATTGGATTTGATAAAGCCCTATATTTATAATAATCATGTGATCATTGTTAAACATTTATATTATCAGTAATCACTATTATTAACAGTATTTTAAAATCCAAAGCATATAACCATATATGTTCACACATTTTACATAACCATAAGACCAGATTTGAATAGACCAATAGGAATTTTCATTAATGAATTTTTGGGTCGTTAAAATATTCCCCCATTAAAAAATTTCTCCCACAAAATTTCCTTTTCCCTCACTAAAACAGATGTGGGTATATTTGATTCATCACATATTCTAATTCCCACATCGCTTCATCAAAATAGTTTCTTTTCCATAACACCTTGACAAGGGACATTGTCTTATTTTGTAGAACTTTTTCTCAATGATCTAAGATGTTCCCTAATTGCTCCTCGTATGAAATATCATCTTCAAACTATACTAACTCTGAAGAGAGTACATGTGAAGGGTCTGGTATGTATTTACATAAGAGGGATACATTATGTACATCATGTAATTTGGCCATAGTAGGTAAAATTGCTTTTCAGTAGGCCACAACCCCGAAACGATCCACAATCTTGAAGGGGTCGATGTACCTAGGACTTAAATTACCTTTTATTCCAAAACTGATGACCTTCTTCAATGGAGATATGTATAGAAACACTATGTATCCAATATTGAACTCAAGGACTTGTCTATGGTAATCTACAAAACTATTATGTTGAGTTTGGGAATCCTTGATATGCTCTTAATTGTTTTTCACCTTCTCCGCCATTTCATCAACCATTTCTGGTCCTAGCAGCTTACGCGCACCGGCTTCATCCCAACATGTTGTTCTTCTACAACTCATACCTTACCGGGCATCATAAGGTTCTATTATTATGCTTGAGTGTAAACTTTTATTATAGGAGAATTAAACCAGAGGAAGATGATGTTCCCATCAACCTTTAAAGTCCATTGAACATGATCATAACATATCTTCAATTTTCTGAATAGTTTTCTCAGACTGGATATATGTTGGAGGATGATAGGTTGTAGTGAATTTCAGTTTAGTATCCAGAGAATGTGGAATACTCTACCAAAACATAGAGGTGAATCATGGATCTCTATCAGATATAATAGATAGTGGTACTCAATGAACCCTGACCACTTCCATGATATATATTTGTTCCAGTTGATCCAATTGGGCATATAGCTAAATTGCGATAAATTGTGCAAACATTGTAAGACGATCCACAACAACCCGGATTGCATTGATTCCTTTGGATGTCTCAAGATTTCTGTTGAAAAATTCCATGGTGATGTTCTTCTATTTCAATGCTAGTATGGGAAATTGTTTCATCATCCCATTATAATTCTACCTCTCTGCCTTCACTTGCGGACACAGAAGCCATATTGATGTATACTAAGTGATCTCCTCCTTTATATTATCCCACCAATAATGCTCTTAGAGATCTCAATATATCTTTGTGTTTCCAAGGTGAATAAAGAAATTAGAACTATGACCATCATCCAAAATATCTTTCTTTAGATCCAGACTAGATAGAACACAATGTATTTTACCAAAAATCACAATTCCTTCATCATTACCATTGAACACTGAAGATTTCCCTTTTTGATAGCTTCCACATTCTTCTAAATTCCCGCATCATCCTTTTAAGAATATGTTAACCTTTCTAAAAGAGTAAGATGGTAAATGAATTGTGAAAGGATTGATGATTTTCCCTTCTTTATGATTTCCATGCCCATATTCATCAAATATAAGAGGATTGGATCCTTATCAATTCTCATCAATGATTGTATCACTGGGTCCTTTCTACATAGAGAATCTTCCACCATGTTCGCTTTCCCAGGGGGTATGGGATTGATCAGACATAATCCTTGATTAGATCTAACCATCTTCGTTGGCACATGTTCAACTCTTTCTGAGTGAATATATACTTGAGACTTTTTTGTTCTGTATATATTTCAAGCTTCTCCCAAAAGAGAAAATTCGGAAAAAAATTTAAACCGAAGATCATCATAGCTAACTCCAAATCATGTGTTGCATAATTCTTCTCTTGATTTTCAATTTAATTGAATAAAAGGAAATGAATTAGTGATTTGGATCAACAAACATCCCAGAACCTTCTTTAAAGCATCACTGAATACCACAAAAAGTTCTCCACTTGTGGGTAAAGTGAGCATGGGAGCACTGATAATCCTTTTTTTCAACTCCTTGAAGCTTCCTTCACATTCATCACTCCATGTAAACATTACTCCCTTCTGAGTAAGCATGGTAAGATGGATGGAAAATCATGAGAATTTTAACACAAATCGTTAATAATATCCAGATAACCCCAAAAATCTATGGATATCTGTTACTGATGTTCACATCAACCATCCATCTATTTCAGTTGGCATGGAGAGATTCATAGATATCCCAGTGTTTGTGATGATATGGACCAGGAATGAAACCATATTCAACCATAACTCCCACATTCTATACATTTCATAGATCTTATCCATTCGTAGGGTCTCTAGTATAGTTCTTATATGCTTCTAATTATCCACCTTTATTTTAGTTTATATTATAGTATCATCTATAAAAAATACCAAAAAATTGTCGAGAAAATATCCAAAGACTATATTCATGAATTTCATGAAGAATTTTGGAGCATTTGGGAGTCTGAAAGTCATTATTATGAATTCACAGTGCCCATATCTTGTACAAAATGCAGTCTTTGTGATATCTTCCTTCTTCACCCTTACATGATAATATCCTGACCACAAATCTACCTTGGATAAGTTTTGTGCTCCACGTAGCTGATTGAGAAAGTCATCTGTTCATGGGAGAGGATACTTGTTCTTTATCGTGATTTTGTTAAGATCGCAATAATCTATGAAAAGGCGCATAGAACCATCCTACATCTTGATGAAGAGGACTAGTGCACCCCACAGTGTAGAACTTTGGTGTATAAACCCTCTATCCAAATTCTACTATAGTTGTTTCTTTATCTCTTGAAGGTCGAAAACAGCCAGTCTATATAGATTCTTGGAAATTGGCAATGCCCCAGGTATATGTTCAATTGAGAATTCAGCATCTCTTCTAGGAGGGAGACCAAGAAATTCCCCGGGAAATAAATGGGATAATTCCCTCACAATAGTCATTTCTTCAAAAATGGTTTTCACCATAGACTCAATCATCTAATACAAATACGCATGCACATAGGGCAATAATATACATTCTTGAGATAATGGAACTAAAGAAGATTCATCCTCCCCCTTCCAATTGTACAGAATTGGGGGTCGATTCTCTACATGGATAGTGATTTCCCTATCACAACCATTTATGTTGGCTAAATATAAGGAAAACCAATTATGCCATTAATTACATCAAATTACACCATAGGGAGTATTATGAGGATTTTCGGGATATTCAATCCACCGATTATGATAGGGGAGGAGATATATTCATGGGATGTAATGAATGCGCCATTTTTCGTACTCAAAGACATCTTTACTTCCATGATTTGTATTGGTGTTGGGATTGTTCCACTAAACATTCATGATATAATAGAATGAGTAGAACCATAGACCATAACACTTCCTTTCAATTTTTTTATTATGATTCTACTCTATCCAATATAGAATTAGGGATGAGAACTTTTAATCTATTAATCAACTAAAGAGGAATCCAATGAACAAAAGGGATAACTTATAAATTACACTTATTTCCCTAACCAATGAATCAATACGCTTCAATCTATGTCATCCATGATCTACTATCATACATGTATTCTTAGGGGCATTTTTTTAAAAAAAAATCCATAAATAATTGTTTATATTAAGCTTGTTAATTTATCAAAGCATATCCCTCGGGAGTTTCATATCCAAGAGTGCAACAAGGTATGTTGTCATGTACCAGGACACATCAGGTCAAGCCCGAAACTCTTTGTCGTGGTTTTCACCCCTAGGTACATCTATGCCAGAGCAACCTCTACCTGCTCGTATCCAGACAGAGATATATTTTCTTGATAACCACTTACTCAATACCTACCAAAATATAGTGATGTTTTTATTATACATAGTCTTGTCTCTAAGGTTTAAATAGGGTATTCAAATCCTAATCCCAATAATTACAAATCATGTCCTTTGATAAAAACTATAACAACCTTGTTCTTTATTACATATCTAAAAATGATTAATTATAGAAAAAATTCACTTGATACAACATAGAAGATCGAGGGGTATCATTTATTTGGGGCTTCAGAACATTACATAACAACATAATGCATATAGAACAACATCTTAATGAAAACTTCTTTTACATGACCACTAAATTCCCTCATACTTAACACTGCAAAGGATAACCTGAGGACATGCATATGAAATGGGTGATCTATAATGCCTAGTATAGGAATAAACATGGAATAACATGAGGAATTAAATACATGTTAGACAATAGGTATATCAATAGATCCCAAGATAAACATGAGAATAAAGGCTTGATAAAGCATGATAACCATAACATTGAGATGTAGAAACAACACTTTACAAGGAATTAGCATGAGCCATGGCGCATTGCCCCTGGAGCATCAGTAAACCCACATTGCACATGAAGCCCGAGTAAAACTTCATTGCACTTAGATTAGAATGAGTCAACATTCATTTCACATGATGTATCATGATACTATACTTTACCCAATGCATTGGAGAGCTATTTGGGCGCACCCTTCTTAAATATTTCAATTCATGCATAAGTGTTCCCCATGAATCATAAAACATGAATTCCTTAAACATCATAATTTATTCCAGGATAAAATAGTGTGTAATTAAAACATAAAACTATTTAAAAAAATATATAAATGTTGAGGGAGGTTAATTCCCTAGATAGAGAAGTGGTATAGGTATTCACTACATAATGACTTTGTCTTGGGAAATCGCAGTGCAATTTTGGCAGCGTAACAACATGAAATAAGAACTCATAAAAATGGTTGATGGGAGAGAAATGAGTTTCTCGTAATATGTATACTAAATGGATAGTGTGTGGGTCATATATATACAGGTTCAAACAATTTTAATGGATTTTTTATTCATGATACAGAATAATTACTTGAATGTAAATTAGGAGAGAGAAATTCCTTACAGAATTTAATCTTGGTAATGAGTATACATCTAAGGAATTAATGAGAGAGAAAGGGGATACCTCATTATTCAAACCTGAAAAGGGTAGTATGGGGGTGGTGAAAAATCATACCCCATCATTTATAATTTAATATAAATGGGAATACCAATATAAGGAATCATGGACAGAAATATGGAATGTGGGAATCCCTTACTTGGAAGTGTGATCCCAAAATCATGAGAGAGGATTGAGAGAGGCTTCATGGGAGCTTGTGGAACCTTGGGAGGATTATATAGAGGGGATATCAGGGTTTTGATGAAACTCCAAAGGATTTGAGTGATTATTATGTGGGAGTGTGGGTGGTTTTATGTAGGAAAAGAAAATGAATTCATTATTAGTTAAGTTTGGCATACCTCACATTTAACTAATCAAAACCACAAACAATACCAAGATATTTGCCCATGGTTTTTTCCAAAGGGGAGTGAAAAAAATATTATATAATTCCAAGGGACTAAATTTTTAATGAACACTGTTTTTTATATGGAGGTGAGTCACACTCTCAAGGAAAAAAATTTAAAAACACAAAATGTTTTATAAGTCCTGAAGTGTCCACTAAAGCTTTGTAAAATAAATAAAAAGGACCAAAAATAAAATTGTTTTAAATACAAAACATATATTGGACGAAAATAATTTTTATAATATTTTAGTATATCACAATTGGGTCATTATGATGTCATAAAACACATTATATATTTAAATGATAATTAATTTTTACCCAAAAACTCGATTGTCTCATGAAATTTAGAAAAATTCATTTTTGGATAATTTAATTGTCTTGATTTAAAAATTAATATTAATTTTATCTAAATAATTTTCCAAATATGTGAATTTTCAATTTTAAAATAAAAAGTGGCATTTATCTAAAATTAATGTGTTGTGACAAAAACAACTTTCAAACCTTAATAAAAATTACAATTGCCATTATAAAATTATATGATAATTTATATTTAATAAAAATTAATTTAATAATAATGATTATATTTTATTAGAATATTATTTAATTCAAGAATCCATTAATTCTTCACAATAGATTTCATAGTTTAATATTAACTAAAAATACTATTTGTGCTTTTAAAATTATTTACAAAGTAACGATAATAAAAAGAATGTATATCTCTATACAAGAATAATGTACTTAATCATCATACTAGGGTGATGTTACATAACCCCATATAAACCTGTATATGACCATAGGGTAAGGTTTGAGATGGAGGATGACTCTTGGAGTGGCACAATTAACATTGCGTGAGTGGTAATCTCGATCAACATCCACTTCTCTCGTAGGAAGTTACACTCAATATTAAAGTTTTCAATCTCTGCTTAGGCTTGGTCAAGTGTGAAGCCCAATTATGACACCTCCTTTTCGACCTCTGAAAAATGGGCTTCCTATAAGGAAAGTATACTGGATGAGGCCATGACTTACTTTTTTTTAGTAAATTTGATTTTTTAATGCACTATATTAATATTAATCATGTGATAATTGTTCCACGACTATATTAGAAATGATAAGAATTTTTAATTGTATTTTAAAATCCAAAACATTGAAACAAATAAGTTAATATGTTTTACAAAACCATAAAGAAAAATTTAAATAGACCAAGAAAAATTTTCATTAATGAATTTTTGGGTCGTTATAGTGGAAGCCAAAAAATGGGTTTTAAAATTTTTCGATTGAAATTTGATATGACTACATCTTCAATACTGAATTTATTCTCGGTATTAGCCCATAAATCATTGAATGAATAATATACAAAAAAATAATTCCACAAATCATGTTAATTAATCCACCCTTGTGATCCACTTCATACATTGCCTATTTCTTCATTAAGTTAGGATTATTGCTAATGAAATTTTTTCACTTCTAAATGACCTTATTAGTATCCATTATATAGTAAAATAAATCCACAAATCTTGTTAATCTGAATTACCAAAATCATTAATGAGGTACAACAATCATCTTGGATCATGATTTCCAAAATTCATAATGATTATCTTCTTTTTTGGTGGACTATGTATTCCGATAATGAAAACCTTTGGACCTCTAATAAACACCACCTCATTTATCACATGATGAGCCTATCTCAAATAATAGGCCTTATATGAAATGTGAGCCTATTATTAATTGTTTCCCTATACAATCTATAGAGCACTCTTCACAGTCTACATTGCACCACTGTGAGAAAAACCTTCCTTTGTTTTTTCTCATTTTTAATTCTGAAAACTTGCATTGTAGTTTATTATTTGAGATTCTTGGCCAGCAAATTTTTACCTCCTTGATGTAAAACATCCATTTTCAAGATCAAACTCTATATTTTGAGGATAAGAAATATGGAAAACACTAAGATTATGTGCCAAATAAAAATTCCAATTCGTTAAAACCCACCATACACATTCACAACCATCTTGATTTTTTAACAAGTACTATCACCCCAAAAATTCCAAGAGGATACGTTGAGGGCTTTTTTTACCAAAAATACCCCGTTTGGGTTTGTTGAAAACAATTCACATTTTGAAACACCCTTAATGATTTTGACATATTCTATGACAAATGACATCTAGATATTTTGATAACATTCAAACATTTAATCAACACACAATCTATGACCACATGATCCATCCTTGGAGTGAGATATAAGAGTATAATGAAAACACTTGGTAACTATTCCACCTTAAAAACATTAATCAACTATATTAACCAAACTCATTCTTTGTCATCTATTTTTTTCAATAAACACAATCACCCAAAAACACAAATAGGACACCACAAACATTTATTTTCCAAAAGGATGGGTTGGGTTAGTATTTCTAATTTTTTTAATAATTTTTTAATATTTTCTAATCATAGGTAATGGAAAATGGGGTGGTTGAAAATTAATAACTGTTGGTATACACATGATTTTTTCTTATAGACCAGGAAATTTTGGTCATATTTTATGTTACATTAATACCCAAGAACAAAAATCCATTTTCATATTTTTCTATGGGAATGGAAGAGTAATTATTAAATAATTTTTTTTTAAAACATTCTTTTTTAGGCATTGTAAAGTCACATATTGTTTTGGGAATTGATTAAAATCAATTAAAATTCGGAATATTAATAAAATAACATATTTTAGGTTTTGAATTGTGTTTAATTATTTATTATATAATTATAACATAAATATGATGTCATAAAATATAAAAAAAAACTAAAAACCATATTTTTTAAACGATTCATGAAAATATAATATAATTTGGAAGATTCGTATAAATTCAACCTAAAAAAATTTCAATGTGACGGTTTAAAATATAAAGATTATTTTTTAGAATAAATCACTAAATAATAAAATAATAACATTTAAATGTAAAATACCATAATTAATCAATGAATAACAAGTTTTAAGGCATAATAAAATTTAGGACACTTTTAAAAAACTACTATTTCATTATAAATTTATTTTATCATTTATATTTTTTGGACACTTTTTTAAAAGACTATTTTATTAAAAGAAATATTTTTAAGAATATATGAGCTTATTATAATATTATATATATTTTCTAGAAAAATACACTTATGTTTCATTTTCATCCAAAAATAATTTTATCACATTTAACTCGATTAAATGTATATTTTATTAAGAATATGATTACATAAAATTGAGTTGATGGAATAAATAATTTATGTATATAAAGAAATTTAAACTACGGTCTAAACACATAACCTGTTATTTCACCCACATATTCATTACGGGTAAGGTGTGTAATGGTCGCTATATTAGTGGGTATCTTAGATAACATTTAGAAATTTTTAAAATCCACTAACATGAGTATTTCCGATCAGTTATTTTATTAATGATTCATTTTTAAAGGTCATCATGGGATTGTATTATGGATAACCCTAGTTATGATACCTCTTTCCCATGTTCTGACAAATTGACATCAAATGGAACAAATATAATATTTGAGGCCATTGATTCTACTTTATGTATAAATTTTTCATTATCATTAATAATTATAAACCCTAATTATAATGTGTAAATTTGAAACCAAGTTTATAGTTTCCAACGGTCATAATGACTGATAGTTATATTGAAGAATTTCCATAAAATGGTCGAACCCTATAGTCACATTTCCTTTCAAACACTAGAAATTGCACAATATTATTTCACTAAAAATTAAAAACAATTTCTTCCTATGGTTATATTTTTATTTATAAATATTTTTAATGGTTTAATATGATTTTGTTTCATTTTTGTAGAATTTAATGTGGGTAGATGATTCAATCATATTGAAAAAATCCCTACATACCCATTTTATATGTTCTATATTATATTAACTTTATAATTTTAATGTTTCGAATTTTATTTTCCTTCATAGATGAAAAATATAATTCTATTTTATAATGATATAAATAATTCCCTTTATTTTTTTACATGTAAAATATTATATAATATGAAACAACCATTTATTCAGAAAAAAATACCACTTATAAATTCTGTGTCATTACATTAATCCCCCACAAGAATGTGGTTTCCCTTAATTTCAAGTAATTTTCTTAGTTGAGGAATAGTGAGGGTAGTTCTTTCTCATTTCCTCATCTGGTTCCCACATTACATCTTTTATATTTATGGATCCTCCACAACAATTTGATAAGGTGTGTTGTCTTTTTATGCAGTAGCATTTTTATGTGGTATAAGCTCCCTTCTGGCAGCTTCTCATAAGAGATGTCATATTCCAAATATACAACCACTAGATTCAGCACATGTGATGAATCTGGTATGTACCTTATTCCAGAGAGTTACTTGGAATACATCATGAACATGGCCTTGATTTGGTGTAAGTTCTAGTAGATAGTGCACTACTCTTATGTGGTTAATGATTTCATATAGGGAAATATACCCTGGGGCTAAGATTACCTCTATTCTCAATCATTTTAACTCTCTTCCAGGGTTATATATGATGTTGGCCATTTTACCCATCCCCAAAATCCATGTATCTTTTATGGTTTAAATAATATCTCCTCCGCTGACTCTAAAAATCATTTATAATTTATTCGATGGAATGATCCTTATCTATCATTACTATAAAAAGATTAAGGAAAAGAATCTTTTTATTACCTAATATATCCCAACATGTATGAGTTCAAAAAATATATCCATATAGAGCTTCATATGGTGCAATTTGAATACTAGATTGGATTTTGTTGTTGTATGAGAACTAAACTAATAGTAGATGTTGATCCCATCAACATTTAAATTCCATTAAGTTTATTCCTTGAATATCTTGAAATGTATGAATTTTCCTTTCAAATGGGTAATTTTTTTGGGGTGGTAGGATATACTAAAATTCAATTCATTATTAATAGAATGTTAAATACTTCTCTAAAATTTATATGTGATCCTTGGATAATGATCAAAAATGATATAATGTGGAACCCCATTAAACATCACAACTACATTTACATGTGTCTTGGAAATTTGGTCAAGAGAGAAATATTCCCAAATATCAATGAAATGCTATTTATTCTTGAGTTGACCTATTATAACCCATATAAATATTTTTTCATTTGGATGTATTTGTGATACAACTGAGGAAGACTATAGTGAATGTTTTCGAATTCCTTGTCAGTGTGGGCAGTGGTTTCAATACAAATGTGGGATTTGTTTGCTTCACCTTCACATGGTGGAACACCATCAACCTTGTAGTTTAATCATTATTCTATGTTTTCATATTATCCCATGAATATTGATCATGAAGTTCCCTATTCATTTTATTGATTCCGGGTGGTATATAGAATATAGAGCTTCTGATTTATCCTTCAACTAATTCTTTATTTCTATGAATTGTGGGACACATATCCCGGTATAAAATTTAAATAATATGGTTCGATCAATATTGGTATCACGAAACATTTAATTCTCCCCAACTATTATCTATCTATTTAAGAAAGGACCTTCTATTTGAGTATTCATAATCTTCTCTATTAACTATCATTGAAAATCATTTGGGTTTGGGTTGATGATGTACCTTACCTTACGATATCCATTTAAAAAATTACTAAGTAATTTATTGAAGTATCCCCTTGAATCCTCATGATTTACAACACAATATGTCCTTTCTTACATAACTCTCCAACAACTTTGTTTACTCATCCATGTTGAAAATGAATTGATCAGTAATTGGATATAATTAGTTACAATAATCTCCATTATCACTTGTTAAATTAATTTTGTGTTAATATATACATAAAACTTTATTTCTATGTGAATATATCTTTTTTCACCGAATAATGAAATTTCTTTCACATTTTCAATGAAAAAATTACTATTGTTATCTCTAGATAAAGAATAGGGTAATTCTTCTCACAAGGATTTTACTGTCGATATGTATAAGAAATCACCTTTCAATTTTTCATTAAGATACACAAAAACCAATTCGAAGATTAATTTCTATAAATAATGAATATTTCTCTAAAATAAGGTAGATTTAATACATGTTTAGCAACCAGTAACTTTTATAGATCTTGAAAAAAAAATCACACTCTTTTATCCAAATGAACTTAACCCATTTTCAGTTTAACATGGGTTGTGTATTTTAATTCCATGAAATCATTTTCCCAAACCACTTATAATATCATTCTAAATTCAAGAAACTACAAATCTCAATTACTGTTTTAGGATTTTTCCACTCCCCTAAATCCTTTATCATCGTATGATAACTAGGATTCCTTTTTTGGTTACCATTTTCCTCCCAGAATGAATGTCAATGTAAAAAAAATTCATATTTTTAATTTTTTAAAAATATTTTCCTTCCTCAAAGTTCCCAAAATAACACATAAATAATTCTCATTCTCCTATTGAAATTCATAATATATCATTTAATCAACCATAAAAACATCCATGAATTAGAGAATGTAGTATTTAAAGACATTATTCATCAAATATATTAGTATAGATATATTATTAATTAAGAAGATGGGATAACAAAAGAACTCATAATTCTAATATCTATTTACTAAATTAGTGTTCTTAATATCTTCATTCTTTACCCTCAAATTTTTATACCTAGATTGGTTGTTAATTTTATTGATGAATTATGCCCCATTAAGATATTAAGATAAATCAGAAATCCAGAGATGTGGGTAATTTTTTTCACTATGATCATGTTAAGTTATCTATAATCAACTCATAGCTTAATTGTTCAATCCTTCTTATTCTAAAATAGAATAGGTTCTCCCTGAGGATACACACATGGTCGAATAAGTCCTATCCCAATATGATCTTGAAGTGGTTTCTTTAATTCATGTAACTCTATATTTTTATTTCTATATTGGGTCTTTGATATCATCGTGGATCTAGGTATGAGTTCAATGGAGAACTCAACATCACTTTACAGATGAGGTCCAGGTAACTATTTAAAAAATATGACAATATATCCCTAAATAAAGGGGTAATTTTCTATATTTATACTCTCATTTTCTTCTCCCAAATCAATTATCATCTCCATACAAAATTTTATGTGATTTTATTCTAGAAAAATATTTTTCAATGAAATATATCCTTTGAAAATAATTGTATGTTTTACAATCAAGACTATTCAAATTTCTATGCTTTAGCAGTTGATCATAACATTATTCATTGAAATCAATTCCATCACTAGTATAGTGTTGAATTCCACTCTGGGAATTATTTCTATATTTATGATGACATTATGCTCCCCAAATCTAAGACTATATTATTTATACTATGTTAATGTAGGAAAATTTATTCAGGATTCATGATTTATAACTCTTATTTTAGATGATCTAGGATGGATTCAAAATAAATTACATAATTGAAAGAAATATTGGAATTCATTGAACAAGAATCAAACAATGTACATAATATATTTGATAAAATGATTAATGATCCTTCCAGAACATCTTTTAGAGTCTCAACCACAATCATCATGAGATAAAAATTCCTGACCATTCTCCATTTTTCATTGTTGAGGTTGATTGTGGTTCACCTCCATTATCGTCTTAATTTTAAACTGATTGGTAAAGGTCCATAGCTTTACACACATGATTCAAGGAACTCTTGGTGTGGCATACACCATATTCACTTCGTATTCAGTTTTGGAGATGTTCTGGATTTACCTCAATATGGTTGGTTCAATATTTATGGTTATCTCCTACACACATGTTGCACCTTCTAATCCAAATTAGAAAGTTCCTTGAATTATTCTTCCAACATTTGAATCAAGTGGAAAGTTTCACATTCATTGTTCCAATATCATGATCAGCATTCTATCCTATGTTTGTCTAAATTTCTCTCTTCATCTCATTCATCCTATATAAGCACTATGTATCTCCACACTATAATTAAAACTTCATAAGACATAAAATTATCTCCTCATAGCTATCATTCACTCAATTTTATATATTATTTAACATATGGGGTCTCAAACTACTGAATAATATATCAATCATTCCCCTTAGATACATAAAACATATAGAGGTGAATCCTGAAAATATTATAAAATTAATTTCATATATTCAATGTCCTATAACTTTTGTATAAATTTTCAAAATTTTATGGAATTATTTCGAGAAAAAAAAATTTGACGGCGTGTGATTCTGAGGCCCGAAGTGCCTGGAATGATCTGTTTAAGTTTTGTTAAGAATTAATTAGCATGCTTAAGTAGTTTTTCCTAAAATGGGGGAATAACTCTTAATTGGTTACATGGACTAGAAATCTGAGGGCACTAGTGAATTCAGGAGAGTGGTTTTACCCTAGGTGCAACTTATGTTTAGCCGACACAATACTTCTATGAGAATAACCAAAACATGTATAAACATAAATAAAATAATTAAATAAGTTTATATTATTTTTCAAATTCTTATAACTCATGAAGAATAACTCATATTGAAAATATGAGACCACCATTGAACTCGTGATGGTATCCTTTTTTTAGGCTGATACTAACATTGGATGACGCAGGCTACCAGTGAATTTTTTTTTGCTGTAAATAAAATAATTAAGAGGAAATTATTTTATTGTTAAATCCATAACATATAAATGGTATCGTGGATTGAAAATCATAGAGTAATGTTGGTTTAGATGGGGCATGTTCTCCTTTGGCAGAGCCTATCCTCGACCGGCGTGGGTCGAGGGTGAACATTAATAATTTATTGAACTTGTTTTTTCATGTAATTTCAGTAAATGCGTGAGAGGAATTTTCTAACATTTGAAACATTGATTTGATTAAAAATACGAGGGAACCATTGAATAAACTACACCAGTATTCTCTTATGGGAGGTTTTACTTTGAATATAGTAGGTTTGAAAAAAAAACAATAAATTTTGTGATTTTTTAAAACAAATGAAAGAAAATAATTTTATTATTTTATTTCATATCCTCCAACTGACAAGAAATGTGGTGGGGAATTTGATGTGTCAAGACAATAAATGGCTTGACCTAATTATCTTATGTAACTACGTCGTTGGATAATTAGGATGCTTCCTAAATGATGAGCCTCATTAACCTCCATTGTTGTTAGTTACCCTCCCCCTATCATATATATGTGGAGTGTGGGGTGGGGTATCAGCATATCTTGTCCATGAAACGAAGTGAAAAAGGAGTGACGTGATGATGAACCCTTAGGGGACAGATCCAATCGTCATGTGGGGTGATAGGCGACACTGAACCACGAACCCAAGGATGAAGTGCGAGTTCTGTCATTGGGAAACAGTTGCGGAAATGAAGAACATGATCTGCCATCAAGTTTCAGACTCTCCCCAAAGGGTTACGAGGTAGGGGATGTTTAGTTTGTGAATTTTTTTATTCCCAATTCACAATTCATGAAATTATATAAAGAATACGGGTTGACAGACTACTGGGTTGATCCATGGCCCATTCATTTTTTGATTGGTTGTTACAGGATATCCTTGTGGGGTTTGTTTGTTGTTTAATACAAGGAATTGTTAAACCAATTTTATAATCCCTTTGATAATGAGCTAAAGTGGAGGGCATGGGCCTAACGAACCCAGCCCAAAACCTCTACAACTTTGGTACTCATGCACCGTCCGTGGATGACCGATGTTGCGGAAACACCAACCGACTAAGAAGGATGTGACGTGACAATTCACAATGCTAGAGGATTCCACGACACCTATCCATGGTGGACATTAGGGTGGCGGACACCAGCCTACTGCAAAAGAGGTGTGGTACACTGTCGCATGCCGTCGATGTGCAAAAGGGACTTAGCACGTCAGCTATGGTAGTTGGATAAGGCGACCAGCTTGTCAGTCGATCGTGGAAGGGAGGAACGGCACACCGTCACGCGCCGCCAGTGAGAAGTAGATTGTGGCCGAAGCTGCAGCAGTGGAGGAAGAACCCTTGCCTCCAACGGGTTCTGCGGTGACCCAGTGCAACCCACGTGGCATAGCAACTTGAAAGGTTGAATGACCTCTAGCATTTTGGGATCTCGGGGGATCTTATTAGGGGAGGTCGATCCCCCTAGAAGCATGGGGGAAGCACCGTGGTCCGCAACCAAGCGGGCCTCCTCCATAGCGGTCCATCACCCAACTGGCCCACCACCTAAGTCAGCCATCACCCTTGTTGGCCAACCCTATTGGGTCGAAACATTTGTGGGGTTCCCCCTAGAGAGTCACCGCCTTTGTAGGCTGCCCCCTTGCGGGCTCATCCAACAATTTGCGGGCCACTCTATATGATCCCGACCACCCCTTTGCTGGACTACCTACATGGGTCGGACCAGCCCTTTTTGTAGGCCTGGACAAACTATGGCCCATCAGGCTGTGTCTGCCATGACCCGACCCAAATCGAGTCGGGCTAGGTCGGTCCAAACGGTTTGGACCGCACTTGGGCCGAATTGGGCCCAGAAACACTTTAAGGGTGTTATTTTGAGAACTGGATGTCTGAATTGTGAACCGTCTATGGCATTAGGATCCTTGGAGCAAGAAAGTACTTTTGTCTTACTCTGTGAGTGTTTTTGAGAAACATGGAGTATGGCCTGATTGGGTCGCACTCGAATCCAACTGTGCCTTTATCACTGAAATACCAATAATTCACATAACGGGAATCCTATTGATACATCCTCTATTGTGTTGGAACCCTAGTGACATGACATTTCACCATGTTACTTATATTTGAGACTTTGTGCTTGTTGAAATAAGACAGATGGCTTGGGGAGCGGTAATCCTAAGCGCACTATGTACGGAACCCTCAGATTTTCTGATACCTGATGACTGCTGACTTTTTGACTCTGAGTGACTCGACAACCATGGTATGTGATGAGGAGGTGTAACTCAGCAGGACACCACGTGGAGCGGCCATAGTACGCGATGAGGAGGAGTACCTCAGTAGACCGTAGTGTTGGAGCAGCTCTATGTGTCTCGGTAGACTCACGATACACGATGTGGAGGAGTACCTCAACAGTTCATGGTTAGTGGGATGTTCCCTGGTGTGATGCGGCTGACCCACTATACATGATAGAGTTGGAGTTCTCTAGTATCCATGGTGATCGGTGTTGTGACTGGGAATATTTCCTCTTCCTAGGCCTAGGGAATCTGTGGCTAGCTATTAGCATTGATAACAATACTATGGGGGTCAACATAATAATCACATTTTTCTTTGTTGTATACATGGTTAGATGTGATGCTCTATTTGAACAAAGACTAATACCTTCGTGGTTGTATCTTTGTAGTATTACTTGTCTGGTACTTCTACCTTCATTGTGCTGTCTTTGTGGTATGGCCCCCTCAAGTATGAGATGAGTATATCTTGATAACTAAGGTATATGTATGGGACTATACCTATGTAGATTTGATGTCTTGAATTGTGGCATTTTTTTGTGGATATTTTGGAGACATATTGGGTCTCATTGTGCCTACTGAGTATCATTATATACACCCCTGCATGGGATTCACCTGAAAATTGTTGTGTCTTGTGCAAAAGACTTATGAAATTGATTGAGGCTGAGGGAGCCAGGATTGTACGGTGCTCTGTGGTGGACCATTTGGTTTGACGCGACATAGAGACTACTGATTGTGAGTAGTACCTACCCTTCAGGTAGAATATGGGGTAGACCGTTGATGTGGCATGACACTTGGACTACTGATTGTGAGCTGTACCTACCCATTTATAAGGATCCATGGTGGATGATCCAGGAGCTCATTTTCACCTTTTCAACAGTTTTTTACTCTTCAGTGGTACATGTACTTTTTCAGTTGGGCTTGTATTTCATCCCCATTTACATTCAGCAATCATTTTTTACTATTATAGTTTACTTCATAGTTTCTTTTTTTTGTTTGTGTTATTGGACCGTGTGTTAGTACATGATTAAAGGAAATACTTCTGGTATTATTAAATACACCTTTTGTTGATAGTCACTAGCGCTGACCTATGGATGGTGGGATTGGGGTAGTCAGGACACGGGTCCCATGGGATGGGTCATAAGAAGTTGTATCAGAGGAGTTCGGTTCTACCAAATAAATAGGATTCTGATATTTTCTGTGTGGCAACAGTTATAAGTGTTATCATTGTGGTTTTCAGATTGGGGAGTCTAGTGTTGGGCGATTGGCCGACATATAGATAAACCGAGACCCCGAATTCTAGTTTCAGACATTGTACACTGAAACACTGAATGCGTGTATTTTAGAAGATTTCTCCATGTGATTTCATTACAGTCATCTAACTAGTTATAACATAATGACTATGGACCACCTATTAATTATCAAGATTCCTCCAAATAGATAGTTAGCAAGGATCCCGAAGAGGGTATGAGATGTTGGCCCACCGAGCCATGAGTCCTCGTTGCAGGGCCCTCTTATGGCATTAGCACCTTCAGGTGGTGCACCAGTAGCACCACCATACGTTGGGAAGTAGAAGCCACCATCCAAACTAGAAGACGGTGCATGCCGACTTAGTGCATTACATGAGTTATAGTGGAATAGGCCTCCGAGTTTTCATGGTACAACTAATTCCCGGGAAGTTCAGGACTGGCTAGAGAATGTGGATAGAGTTTTCTCCTAGTTGGGACACTAATTGAGTATATGGTTATCTTAGCTACAAGTCATTTCCAGTATGTGACCATGAGGATGGTCAACATGTTAATGAGGCTTCAATACCTGGAACATTGCCTGAGATAGTACCTTTGAGTAGTGGGTCATCTATATCACTGCATGTTGGTCAGTAGTTACAACTGGCACTACCGTTAGAGAACACATATAGTCTTAGTGACTTTCACAAGTTTCTACATCTGATACCCCTCAGGTTCTGAGGTGAGCCTAAGTCACAAGTGGGTAACGGATTTCTTGAGGGGGTAGTTGGGTTTACATATTGCCAGGGCATCATTAGATCAGATGGAATTCCTTGTAGAGATCCTTCTATGTGTCCCAGCATGATGATAGATTTTATGTTACCTTGATCTTTCAATGAGGTTCCTTTTCCGTGGACATGTTAGAGAAGCTTCCTCAGAGAAGGGTGTCTCTTTCTATAATTTGATAAGGGGTGAGAGTTCCCTAGAGCTTCATCATCTTTGGCTGGAAGACATGTTTTTATCTATGTATACATCTTGGCATACCGGCCATCCCAGGTAGTCGATGAATACAATACAACTAGTGATTCACGGATCAAAGCTACGAGTGAGGTGTTTTTAGGGACATCTAAACCAGGACTATCCCTCTATGCATACCCTCTTATGTTAGGGTTCTAGAGAGATCCTTTGTGGTTTAATGATCATTGGATGATTGAATATAACCAGTGAATGTTAAAATTTGGAAATCATGAAACTGATTCTAGTCTCAGAGATATGTTCACGTAAATTTTTTCGGGAAGAGGATGTGATAGGGATAGACGAATCTACAGGGCTACATATGTGGAAACCGAGGTAGGAGAGAATCATGAGGTGATTTACATTTCGAAATTTTACAACCCACCCCCCTATGTGGTCCCCACTAAGCTCAGGGAGTTCAAGGAAAAGGGAAGGGAGTAGCTACATGCAGTCAACGAGTGAGACCCATGTGATCTAGCAATGATTCAAGGTATATTCAGGGTCAACTTCTAGCTACTGTATTAATAGACATATGTACCAATCATTCCTTCCAAGAATCTAGGATAAAAAATAGAGTTTCTAGTTAAATCGTTGACTTGAACATCCCATCTAGATATAACTTTGGGAGGAGACTCGATAATCACACTAACAACGATGGTGTGATCTAGCCCTTGAGGCATGAGTTTTGGATTGAAACTTACGTCACGGCCTTACGACATTAGTTTTGGTATGGACCAGACATCCACTGTTAAGACTCAGATTGATGGTATAAGTTAAAAAGGTCGTGCTTTATCTACCACATTGGAATGGGGTTTTCCATGGTCGAGGAATAAGGAAACCTAGGCTACACAGGATAATCTCATACATTGGAGGGATTAACCGATAATTCTTGAGTTTTCCAGACGTTCCCTCATGGTAGCATATGTTGTGAGTTTTTATTTACTGATAGAAGTGGAAGAGTATCAGAAAATCTTTTCAAAATATGTTTCTAGGATTACCACCCCGAAGGGAGAGGGACTTCTACTTTTGCTTTGTCCTACTAAAGATTCATGCCTAACTTTTATTGAGTTGCGACACCATTGATAGCATTGACGAAGAAGGGACATCCCTTCGTGTGGGTAGAGAGATGCCAAAAGATATTTCAAGGGATGTGTCAAAGACTGAAAAGTGCCCCCAACTTGAGGCTACCAGAAGAGTTCATTCGTTAGGTAGTCTACTACGATGAATTAGGGACCACACATGGGTGGGTCCTAATGCTGGAGTGAGTAGTTATTGACTATGTATCATGGTAGCTAAGAAATCATGAGTAGAACTATGGTACCCATGACCTGGAGTTAGCAGTCATGACCTTCTCCTTGAATGTGTGGAGAAATTACTAGATGTGTGAATGATTTACTGTTTACTCTGATCATAGGAGTCTTAGGTGTGTCTTCTCATAGAAGGACCTGAAACTGAGACATTGATGATGGACAGATTTCATCTAGTACTATGACCTTGTGATAGTCTATACACCAGGGAAGGGGATCATGGTAACAAATGCACTTAGCAAGAGGTCAGTTCTACAAATTCTAAGTGAGGCGTCAAAGAAGCTAGATGAACTATGGATATCCTTCATGGATAAAGATGGAAAAGCTTACCACTAGTTTATGACTGTCACTCCCCCAATTCCTCAATAAATTATAGGGGGGACCACTTGAGACATTGACTGTGAGGCTCGACATGCTCAGATATCATTAGGACTATTTCCTGAAAGATTATCAAATGGTGGAGAGAATGTCATCCTCTTCAAAGGACGCGCAATGGTACCAATGAATCTTCTGGAGGTGGTGTTGAGGGAGATAAATATATCCCATTTAACGATACATCTAGGATTGGAAAAGATGTATGAGGACCTCCGGTGTCCGTACTAATGGCCATAGATGAAGGATGTAGTGGAAGTGTTTGTATCACGATGACTCACTTATTATCTAGTGAAGAATTCATAGAGCTAACATAATTATTAAGATGATAGGTGTAGGGAGACCATGTCATCTTCTGGGTCTCACCTTGATGAGGTTTGCAGAGACTTGGTCGTGGTTTCAAGTTATATCCAATGTTCTTCAGACCATTATATATTATCAGTTGACGAGTTTCATGCATGATCAATCTCACATTATCAACTAGGGTGAGTTGAACATTGACGATGGGGAAAATTTTACAGAGTTCCTGGTGGAGTTTGATGATCAAAAATAGATGGTCCATCATGGGTGGTTGATACCACTAGTGAACATTCGATGGCAGCATGAGAACCTCCAGGAAAAAAGATGGGAGGAAAAGGCTTAGATTTGTGCTCAATACCATCATTTTTTTGTTTCTTTTTTTTGGATTTCTGGGATTTAAATCCCAAGGGGGGGTATTTAATGTACTAGAATTTTTTATATTTATTTAAATATATGGAATTATATCAGGACTGAAAAATCTGAAAGCATGTTATTCTGAGGCCCAGAGTGCCCGAAATGATCAGTCGATGTTTTGTTAAACATTAATTAGCACAAGTAAGAAGATTTCCATAAAATTGGAATAACTCTTAAATGGTTACCCGGATCCGAAATTTGTGGGCTCTATTGCATTCAAGATGGTGGGATTTCCCTAGGAAAGAAATATGTTTATATGGCATGGGCCTCCTATTAGAAATCCCAAAAAATACATAACCATAAATACAAGTATTATGTAAGGTTATTTTATTTTTCAAATGTTTATAACTCACGAATGGTAGCTAAAATTTAATATCCTAGACCACCAATGAATGTGTAAGGTTATTATATCCATAGTATGATACAATCATTAGACATTGCAGTCCACCAATTAATGTTAGTTTTTTGCTGTAAATAAAATTATTAAGTGGAAATTATTTTATTGTAAAATCCATAACATCTAAAAAGTAACATTGATTGAAAATCCTAGAGTACCATTGGAGTTTTTGAAAATTTTCTCCTTAGTCGGAGCATAACCTCGACCGGTGCAGGTCGAGGGTGAACATTAATAATTTATCAAACATTTTTTGGTACATTTAGTGAATGCATGAGAAGTGTTTCCTATCTTTTGAACAATTTCTCAGATTTAAAAATTGAGGGAACAATTGAATCCACATGCCATGAATTTTTATGGGAGGCCTTACTTTGAACACAGTAGGTCCAAAGAAAAATTTATGTTTTAGGACTTTTTAAAAGAAAATAAATGAATTAATTTTATTATTTTATTTCATATCCATCAATGGACAATCAATGGTGTGAGGCAAGTGATGTGTCAAGCCAATAAATGGCTTGACCTTCCAACCCCACGTAACGATTTCATCGGGTAATTAAAAATCTTCCAAATATATGAGCCCCATTAAACACCAACATCATTACTAAACCTCCCCCTCTCTAATATATATGGAGATTGGGGAGGGGTATCGGTAGAGCTTCGCCAAGAATTGAATTGCAGAAGGATTTATGCGATGCCAAACCCATAGAGGATGGAGCCGATCCTAGTGGGGGTGACGGGTGACATCGAACCATGATCCGAAGGAAGAAGTGTGTGTGCTATCTCTGGGAACTGATTTCGGTAATGAAGAACGTGATCTGTCTTTATGTTGCAGATTCTCTCCAATGGGTTATGAGGAAGGTGGTTTTCATTTGTGCATTTTTTGATTCCCTCTTTCCCACTATTGAAATTATACAATTAACGCAGGTCATCCGACTAATAGGTTGATCCACAATTAATTCGTTTGGTGGGAGGTCGTTATAGTGTATCCTAGTTGGGTTTGTTTTTTGTTTTATAAAAGGAATTGTTAAAAACATTTTATCATCCCTTTGATCATGAGATAATGTGGTGGGAACGAGCCTATATAACCCAACCCGAGAACTCTGCCACATTGTGACCCTCACACCTACCATGGAAGACCGCTGGGGTGGCGGAACCAACCGGCAATGAAAGAAGTAATGCGCCAATGTACACTACTAGAGGAGGCTATAACATGAAGCCATGGAAGACATCAGAGCATCCAGCACCAGCCGACCATTGAGGTGATGCGACAAACTGTCACTCGCCACTTTTGTGCAAAGGGGTTGCAGGTTGTCACATACGACCATCAGAGAAGTCAGCAGGCTCATCGTATTTCTGCTGATGGTAAGGGCAGCGCACCGGCGCACACATCCATTGAGCAGGACACCGTCACAAAAGCCAATGTGGAGGAGGTGAGATCCATTACTACAGTGGGTTCTACGGTGACCTAGTGGTGCCCATATGGCGACATCACTATAATGGATGAACAACCTCTGGCAATTCGGGATCTCGTGGGGTAAGCTCTTCCGAGCCACTTGGCAGAATCACCGTAGGCCGCACACTAGTGGGCCATGCCCTAGCCAGCCATACCAAAGCTGACTTCCGCCCTAGCAGGCTGCCACCCATGTATGCAGCCCCCTTTTGGCCTACCCTTCATGGTTCGGGCCACCCTGTATGATCCAAGTCACCCTACAAGGGTCAGGCCACCCTACATTTTCCAGACCTCCCTACATGGGCCGGGCCACCCATTTTTGTAGGACGGGGTGGACCTCAGACTAGTGGGCCATGTCCACTACGACCATGCCCAAACAAGGTCCTGCCAGGTCAGTCTGACCGGGTCGGACCGGACACGGGCCAAACCATGCCCAAAAACACTTAAAGGGCGTAATATTGACAACTAGAGGTCTATTTTAGGAACAGTTTATGGTTTCAGGATCATTGGATCCAGATGTTCCTTTTGAATTTCTCTTTGTGAGTTTTGGAGAAAGATGGAGTACGACCGGGATGGATCACAACTGAATCCAATATGGCCCTCTACACTGAAATCCAAATAATACACAGACCGAGAATATTGTTGATGAGCCATTTGTTTTGTTGTAACCCTTGAAATATGATGAATCATTGGGATACTTCATTGTGAGACATCTTGATGGTGGAAATAAGTCTAATTGCTTGGGGATTTGATCTCCCTTGTGCACTACGTGAGGAACCCTGTGACATGCTGAGACCTGATAACTGTAGACTTTTCGACTCTGAGTGACTCGACGGCCACAATATAAAATGTGGAAGTGTACCATTGTATCCCATGGAGGAGAGTATCCATGGTACATTATGGGGAGGATTACCTCAGCAGTCCATGGGGGGAGCGATTCTATGTGACCCGGAAGACCCACGATACACGATGGTGAGATTACCTCAGCAGTTCAAGATTAGTGTGAAGTGACTCTATGTGGAACCACAAACCCACTGTACTCTAGAGAGTAGGAGTTCTCTAGTAGCTGAGGTGTTTGATGTAGTGACTGGGAATGTTTCCAGTTCTTAGGCCAAGAGAATCTGTGGTTGGTTATCAGCATTTAAACAGATCCTATGTGGGTCAGCATCATAATTCTATTTCTATTAGTTGTATACCTGGTTTAATTTGACGCTCTGTTTGAATTGATTATTTTACCTTCATGGTACTATATTGGTGGTTTTACGTGGGTGGTAATTATTCCTTCATGGTGTTACCTTTGTGGTATACCTCCCTCATGTATGAGATGAGTTTATTTTGATAACATAGGTATAAGTATGGGAATATACCTAAGTAGTGTTGATATCATGCATTGTTGATTTTCCTATTTGGATCTTCTAGAGACCTACGGGGTCTCAGGGTCTCTACTGGGAATCATTATACTAACCCCTTCATAGGCTTTAGCCACACATTATTGTGTCTTGTGCCGATGACGTATGACATTGATCAAGGCTGAGGGATCTAGGACTAGACAGTGGTCAAAGGTAGACCATTTGGCGTGACATGATTTAGAGACTACTAATCATGAGTTATACCAACCCTTAATGTAGGATCAAGGGTGGTCTATTTGATATTATGCTACACAGGGACTACTGATTGTGTGTTGTACCTACCCTTCATGTAGGATTCATGGTGGATGATCTAGGAGCAGATTTTCACCTTTTCTACTATTTTTTACTTTACAGTTTTACTGGTTCCATTCCAGCAGGACTTGTGTCCGAGCCCCTTTTACGTTAAGCACTACGATTTACTATAGCAGATTATATCATAGTTGCTTCTTATCATGTTCTCAGACCGTGTGTTTGTACATGTTTTATGGTAACGCCTTACAATTTTTAGTAATATGCCTTTCAGTGCTAGTCGCCAGCCCTGGGATATGGAAGGTGGACATAGGGTTCTCACACCACATGGCCCTAGGGATGGGTCATGAAAATATATCCCACACTAATTCATTTTTCATCTTTTTTGTCTCATGGAATTACTTAAAATTTTTTGTTAACATCAAATGATGGAAATATTAATTTAAAATGATCACCCTAAACTATTCCCTCTCCATAGAATCGATGTCCCATCATGCATTCATGTTTTTATTTATTCTCCATTATAGATAATCTTCTCCTTATATGTGGTATTGTTCTAGGGTAATATTTAGTTATTAAAAAAATGAGGAAAACAAAATAAATTTTCTATAGTTCTTATACATTGTTCTATAATCAATGGGTTTATATATCCATTGAATGAAGTTGGTCATTAAAGAATGAAGGACCCAATAAAATGTTGTTACCTTTGAGGTGAATCTAGTATCTCAATATTATTCAAGTTATTTTTCATAACATGAGTTAATTAATTACTCAACCTCTTGAAGTGTTCTATCCCAAATTATATCAAAACACTATTAGTGAATCTACTATTATACTCATCATTTATGCAGTTCCACTAATTTCCCACTATTTTGAAAAAAGATGAAAACCTTAATGTGAAATGTGTTAAATTTTAAAATTTTATAATTTTAAATGGATTTTATGTCTTAAAAAATCATTCTTACATATTTTATTAATATTTATAATAGGAATTAAATTTTCTGTATGTCATTCACAATGGTTCATAAATTTATTCTGATTAACCAATTATATCCCCTAGGATTGTCAAACAAGATTTCTACCATGACCTTTTTAATACTCCAGTTCCCATTTGAGTCTATCTCAATGTGATGTTATTCAAGGGTTACACCATGTTACATATTTGGTAGATCCACATTCAATTATAGTATCAAAATAGTGAGTTATTTGTATGGAAACCACTTACTTAATACACAATGAAATACCATGATTTTTAGTATATCTTCACCTATACCAAGATTTAATACTAATGATTTAATTTCCAACATTCTAGGAAATAACTAAACCATTATTTGATATGAAATACATAAGACCTCATTTTTATTTCATATCCTTTTGGTACATGTTACAAAAAGTAAGACCTTTTAAAAAATAGTAGGTTGGAAATAAGATACATATTACATGAAAAAAATAAAACATTATTCAAAATCATCATAAAATACATTATTAGGGGTTTGAACTAAGATAAATATACTAAATCTCATAACTTGGGGACAAATATAAAAATAAAGGTCTGAGCATGACACCCGGTAAGGGAATATGAAAGGTAGAAAAAATATGTGATCATGATACATATCCATAAGAACATGATGAAAAATATTAATGAAAGAAAAATAGACATAACATAATAATAATAAAATTACTAATAAAATGGAAATGTTGATAGAAAATTTTAATGAGAAATTAATAATAATATCACCATGGTTTATCACCAAGGTGTTATAAATGAAAATTACTACTGTTATTCAGCATGGATTCATAAAACATGTAATATCTAGTGATTAAATTCTTTACCCAAAAAATTGGAGAACCAATAAGGATATCCATTAATTTTTCATAATTTCCAGTGATCCAAATAGATCATAATAAGTATGTTCATTATTAACCCATTGATAAATAAGTAATGGGTTTCTAATCATAATCCTTGAATAAAAAGAGATTAAAGACATGATTGTTATGTAATTTTTAACCAAAAAAAGAATTGAATCTATAATTTATGTAAATACACAAATAAAAAATCATGTTTAAATATTTTTAATTTCAATTTGTAAAAATAGGTTTCATAATTCAAATAAAAATGAAAAGGAAATTTCTCATGTAAAAGAGAGAAACATTGGAAGAGAATTTGTCACCATGAAGAGTATTAAAATAATTTTAGAAAACTGTAAAATGGGATTGGAAAAGTATATACAATTCATAAAAAATATGAGCACAAATATGGGATAATGGAAATTGGAATAGAAGAATTAGTTTGGAAATTTTTATATATACCTCATGAAAAGGGAAGTTGAACAGAAAAGAGAAGTGATGATTTCCTTTACATTAAAGGGTTTCTCTTATATCACTATGACGTAATCATGGGTGCTTGATGATACCTTTAGGGGACTATATGGGAGATAAATAACAATAATTTCGTTTATTATGGATTTGTATTAGAAGGATTTTTAGAAATGGGTGGGTATTTATATCAAAAGTGGAGAAAATGTTTAATAATTTCCAAATATTGGTCTTGGAAAAATATATTGTGGAAAATAGAAAACCATTAGATTACACATGGTTTTTAGTCAGGGTTTTGGAAATTTAGTTCAAAATTTATGTATTTTTAATACACTAAAACTGAACACCATTTTTTAATAATTTTTTTGGAATGGAAGATTAATGATTCATTACAATAATGTTTTATAAGAAAATAACATTTAAATTTTATGACATTTGAAACTGAAATATAGTTATGGAAATTGATAAAAAACATATACTAAAAGTGTTAATATTAATAATATAAATTATTTTAGGTCATGTATTTTTTTAAACAAAAATTTTAAATAATTATGAAATAAATATGATTTTATAAATTATACAGAAAAGTAAAACTGTATTTTTTTTCTATTTTGGTAAAATAATTTACTTTTTAAAATTCTAATAAATTGACCCTAAAATAATTTTTACATTATAATTTCAAAAAAAATGTTTATTATTTCATAATAATTTTCTATATATCATGATTTTGAATTTTTAATATAGAAATCCTTATTTATATAAAAAAATTAGGTTTTAAGGCATAGTCAAATTGTTGATATTAAAAAAAATTTACAATACCAATATAAAATTATATAATCATTTATATTTTTGTTGGCATTTTCTTAAAATAATATTTTATTGAAAAAAATATTTCATAGAATATAGTTTTTATTATAAATTTTATATTCTTTCTAGAAAAATATAATTATGTTTCATTTTAGTCCAAAACTTTATTAATCATATTAATCTCAAATAATGATATATAATATTAATGAAATATATTTTTAAATTGGAAATTATGGAATAAACTTTTTGTATATAGAATTTTTTTTTAAACTATAGTATGGACACTTATACATGTATCACAAATTCATACACACTAAGGGTATTGTGAGTGATGATGGTAGTGGAATTGGGTGTCTTGTCAAACATCGAATGAGTGGTAATCTTCACTAATTTGAACTTTTCCCCTAGTAATTTAAATCAAGATTCACTTGTTGATCCATAGATTTGGATTGGGCAGGGGATAACCATAGTGACAATACCTCCCTCCCATGTTCTGTCAAATGGGATTTAATCGACATGAATCAAGTAGTTGAGGCCCTCAATTATCCTTTCTTTATTAATTATCATTTTTCATTACTTCTTATAAACACTAATTATATTATTAAAATTGTAATCCAAGGGTATATATTACAACATTAATATTGACCAATGTTCATATTTGACCAAAGTTTACATAAGAGATGAATCCCAATAGTCACAATTCATATTATATATAATAAATACAATATCAATCATTCACTCAAAATTCACAACAATTTATCCCTAACGTTATATTTTCATTTTATAATTTGTTTATAGGTTTAAAAATATTTAAATTCATTTATATATAATTTTTAGTGGTGGTGATGAATCTAGTAGACAAGGGTGATCCCTACATTCCCATTTTCCCTTCTATTTTATATACATGGTATAGTTGTAATGCTTGTCATTTTAATTGGTTTCTCAGTAGACTAAAATAATGATATTTATGTATGATATATTTTTTTTATTTTTTACATGTATAATATTATATAATATTTAAATAAAATAAATTTAGAAAACAAATATCATTTATAATGTCTAGGTCGTTATAGAAATCCTATATATTATACCAGTTCATTGTTATAAAAATAATTTTTTTGGTAATGTGTGTAATGTTACCACTATCAAGATTCAATGAAAAATATATTTTTACCTTGTATCCTACCACAACCACAATTTAATTCTCTTCAATATTCCCCCAATGAAAATACTTGGAATCATCTTTTTTCCATTGTTATCTCGGGTAGCTTGTTGTATTATATGGTTGTAATGGTTTTGGGTTTATCACATCTCTCACAAGATACCTCAAGATAATTAATATATTTTTAAAATTATGCAATCCATTTTATATTTTCAGTTAGAATAAGAATATGAATTTAATATTTATTCCTTGTTGATTCAATATTTCACATATATTGAGGGAGTGAGATATTATTTAAGTACACAAATACTTTTTTCACCTATTATCTATGATACTAACAATATCCTTCATAGATAAATGTCTTATGATAAGAAAATTTTTCTACAAAATTATATATTTTATATTTTAATATTTTAAAAATAAATATTATTTAAAATTCTCATGATTGGAATACCTTTCATTTAACTAGACCAATCCTATTGGTTTTTTCAATTAATTGTTTATTACATGAAAATTTTCCATTTATTATTTTATACTATAATTGATTTTTATATGTGTATATATTCATTTATAAAATATGTAATTATATTCATCGTTGTTATACTAAAACCCAAACACAAAAACATGATACTCATGTTTTAAAAAGAATTATTCCATGATTCATTGAATAACATTGTGTTCTATAATAGTATTTCAATCTTTATCTACTATTTTGATGAATTTTTGGGTTTTATTTACTAATTTTTTATCAATAAAAACTTTATTTATGAATATAATTTAATATCTATTAATTATTTGGTTGATTTAATGTCCACATTCTTAAAAATTCTATTTTTAGTTGATATGTCGGCATTTTTTCCCACACATCACAAATTTTAATGAGAGGTCCACTTTTCATTATAACTCTACCTATATCTATATAATAATTTTTATTTTAACACATCAAGGGATTTAATTAATAAATTATAATAAATAACTTATTACATCTACTCTATTTCAATTCATATATTTTATTTCAAATACATAATGATCTACACACTATGTTCCTCTATTATAGTTCCACCACATCACTACTATCATATTAATTTCATCCTTATTTTTCATCAATCGAGGAAATTTTTTGGATTTTTATTATCTCATAAATTTCTCTCAACATACCCTAGGTAGCATTATTATTTTTAACATTCAACTTTACTATTTTTGGATTCAGGGCATGGGAAATTATTTTTTTTTGTATTTTATTTCCCTTTTACATTAAATATTCATCATGAATAATAACTAAAAGACATGGAATTCACACATAAATATATTTTGGTTTAAAAAATTATCCTTCTTTTATCTTAAATAATTTTTTTAAAAATTCACTAAAATTAGCATTTCCTCACTGAATTCCTTTTAGTAATGAATATATTTGTTCTTAAAAAACTTATTCATCACATTATTCACTGAAAAAAAAATTAAATATAAATAATATAATAATTTATGGGCATTAAATGCATTCTTATTCTTTATTTTTCATTTTTACATTAATTTCACGCCTCTTCTTATATCTTATTCAATAAAAATATTTTTGAATATTTTTATGGCCCAATAAAAAATTTAAAAATATTCAATGTTTATAATCATCCCATCAGTTTTATCTGGGAATATTCTCTTTATCTTATTTATAAAAATGAAATATACAATTTTATTATCTTTAAATCAATATTACAATTTGTTTGAAATGAATAAAAAATAAAAAATAGATTCATCCTGACTAATTTGGATGTTTATTAATTGTGTTTTAAGTGTTTATAACTAAAAATATTTTACCGTTATATCACCTTCATGGAAATCAAAAAAAATTCTCAATTTTTAGTTTTATTATCCCTTCCAATAACACATTTCCCCTTTTTATTTGAGAGGGATAACAGTTTCTCATTACACTCTCTCTAACATTCTTCTATATTAGTTTACATAAAAAATTAAATAATGCATCATATTTTTTGTATGATTTTTATTATTCTAAACAATAAGAAGAATTCTTTGTATGACTGATAGAATATATATAACTATTCATTCATTAAATATATGAAATCCATTTCCAATAAACGTAGGGTCACCCTTCATTTTGTATTTATTTATTATCTCTATTAATAACATCACCCAATTATATTATCAATTGATTGAAAATGTAGTTCTATGAAAATATTACAAGGTACATTTACGGAAAATATGCATTTTACACATGATAATCCTTTGGGATAGAGTATTATAACTAATAGTGAGAAATAATTATTCATTAAAAACAAAAAATATATCTTTCACACTTAATGATTCCCATTTTTTATTTACATGGAATGATCTTTTTGGGGATGATGTAATGATAATGTATTGATAGAAATTAACACACCAAGTGACATAAGTATTTATATAAGGTTCAATCACCCTTATTACCATATTACTAATCATTGCTGTGTAGTAATTGTAAGTCCATAATGCATTATAATTAATTATTAAAAAAATAAAATTAGTAGTAAGATTGTGTTAATAACTTTTTAGGGGATGAATGACATGTTCCATTATTTATAATGATCCATTATAAATAGAAATAATATGTTTTATGAATTTGGATTTAGTTTTAACCTTTATTATCCTATATTAAATGCTAAAAATTAATTTTTAATGCTCTAGAAATAGAAAACTCTCTAATTATTTCATCACACAAGCACTTTTTCCTGATGGAACACAATATAATTATATGAATATATTAATTCAATTGTGGAAACCCCATTTTAATGTGATATTAAGATCAAAATTATATTTCAAACTAAATATCAATGCTATCAAATGGTATCATCTTGAATTTGTTTTTATTTTGTGGAATTATAATTTACTCATGTTGTTCTTCTTAGTACTGAATGAAAATACCTAGTGTAATGGATTCTTAGTGAAGGATAGTATGTCGTTTTTATTTATATGAAATGATTTACTAAAAAATTCATCAAATGTAGAGGATATGTATCATGCATGTATTCTTTTTATCATTATCTTTTATTTTTGAATATATATTTCTCTATGATTAAGAAGATGCACTATGATGATTCATAAGGGAATCCCTGATAATATTCTTGAAATTGGGAATAGTTTGATGAATGGTTTATGTTAGTACGGATTCATTTTAAGTGGTGATGAGGATGGTGTAGTTTTTTTTTAATGGTTGGATTTGGTTTGGATCAACTTCTGATGTTATGATAACTACCATCATTTTCTGATAATGACTATGTTTATTGATCGGGTATAACTCACTGAATATTTCATCATTTGAGATATCTTCATGAACTGAGAAGGGATGGTAAAAACTATGGATTTTTTTCAATTTTATGATCATTTAATGTCTTACAAATATAAATAATTAGTGGTAGATGTCAACTCACATGACATCAGTTCACAATGTGGTGCTTGATTCCCAACTAAGGTGTTACCAATAATACCATCTATTTGTGTTTGAATGACACTATATTCACCATAAACTGGAAACCTCAGTGTTTTGGAAACCAATTCTGTTTATTATTTTCCAATATATGTTACTAGCCAGTAAAAAAATCCATTTAATCATTGTACAATGGTAGCTTTTATGAGATAACCACATGAAGTTGGAAAATAAATAATTATTTATATATTATTAGTCATATACCTTTGAAATATTTGAATATTGACTACATTATGTGGTTATAAATATTTTATGGTGGGGATAATTAAAATCCCATAATTTTTATAAGAATTAAATAAAACATTTTAATTTAATTTATATTCCATTTGAATGTATAATTAATAATTTTAAATATAATTTTTACCCTTATATGTTTTATAGGGGTTGCATATGGGTAAGACCCTCACACCATTACACAAGGTGCTATCTATGAGTTTTGTAAGGTTAACTCTCTATTTTGTAAGTGATTGTGTGAGTGTAATCCTTGATTTTTATATATTTAATCCCTTGTTTATATGTGCAGTATAGGGTACATAAGGTTCTTCATAAGGTTAATCATGCTTTTATAAGAAATCATAACGGTAAATTTAATTTTTTAAGGGTAGATACTCAATTTTAAATGAGGCATAAGGGTATCTTAGTACCCTTATATGAAACCAAAAATTTTCATAAGGGTAAATTTATGTTACCCTCTTGTAGTTCCCTTTTTGTGAGAACAATCAATAAAACCTGGTTTTTAATTTCCTATTCTCAAGAACAACCCTATAATGCCTTTTAAAATTTTTAAACTAACAATATCATTGGAAATTAATTGTTTTATCTTAATTAAATATTATAAATCTTTTATGATAATGTATAAATTATCTCCATTCCCGATTTTATTAAAATAATAAATTAGTTGATTAATTTAATTTTTTGAATTTAGTGTCACGAACAAGAAAACCTGGTGTACTTCTTTAAATTTAACAAATTATTCCTTCAATGATTTCTTATCATCTTGATAAGAGTTATATGCATTATCAATAATTTAAGGTGATAATTTACTTTTTAATAAATGTTTATTATCCTCCACTGGGAATTCAATGGTAAGTGATAAAGATTTTTTCCTTGACAATCAAGAAATGAAGCCCTATTAGTGTTTTTCTTGTTATGAAACTATCATACTTGTTGGAGTATGGTGTCAATATCCCTTGGGTTAAACCCATTGAAAAATATATTTTCTTGATAATTACATCGGAATAGTTTAGTAAATTATTTAATATATTTATCATTTTGATGAAATAATGTATTTTCTAAAATGGATCATGAAACCACAAGATTTCTTGTGATATATCTATCATTGATTTAATAAATTATTTAATTTCTAATATGTGAGAGATATTTAATAAAATTTTCTCATGGGAAGTTTAAAAAATGTAATTATGTTTTTAATTAAAAACACATTTATTCACTTCGTGTATTAGAAAAATATTTTTATTCAAAAGTGTATCTTAAAATCATGGACGTGGTGATACTTATCAGGGGGAATATTAAAGAAACAATAATGAGTAAATTTTTTTAATTGCTCAGGAAAATTTTTTGAAACATTGTGAATGGACATATTAAAAAAAAAAATTGTGTAAACCCACATATATTTTAATTTTCCTCCCATAAGGTTGTGGCAGAAAATGGTCATCATGATATTGAGAAACATTTCCGAGCATGATATAATAGGATTCATATGTTGTATTAGTGTTTAATTATTTTTAATATATTTTTATTCTTATACTATAGATCCCAATTCTGTTCCATCGAAGTTGTCTTTATCTTTGTATCATATTTTACATAATCACTCAGTTATTTATGATTTCTTTATCGTTTTTGTTTTATGGGAATGGTTATCCTAAACCAGATTTTATTATCTTAGACACCAATATATTTCATGATTTATATTGTCCCCATGTTATATTTTGGGACATTTTTATAATGTTATTTTCTTATGTTTTTCAATTTTTTTATATACATATTCTTATGGATTTTTATAAAGAAAGTTTTAAAAAGAATCCAAATGATAATTTCCTAAATGGTTTCATGTAGAATTTTATTTTTATAATGGGATTATTTTATTATATGTTTTAATATTTTCTTTTTTCCATCCTCTTTCTTATATTCCAGGGTGGAATTATATATATTTAGTTCTCACACTATAATTTTTCACTTTTGTTATTTATATTCATAGATTTCCCAAACAAAATTAATGTGATGGGTATCAGGATAGATTTAGGATTTACTTATAGATATTTTCATCACAGTGGATTGATATGATTGTAATTGTTAGTCATGAAGAGAACTATTTTATTTGTTTCTTGGATTTTCATTTTGGTTAATTTGGGCGTGTCCAGGTATGTCAACTGGATTTGAAATTTTCATCCACACTAATCTCTTATTTTTTATCCTATTTATTATATAGGAGATAAATGTAGTGACATATTTCAAGATAAATAAATCCAATAATTTTATATATTGTTACCCATGACCTTATCACAAACTAATAGATTTCGATAAAAAACTTCATGTTTTATACTAAGCCATCTTTAGTAATGTTTTTTGTTTATATGTTTAGGTTTTTTACGAAAAAGTATATTTCTAATTCCTAGCCAAAAGTGTTATGAAACTACCAATTTTTGGTAATATTTATAGTTAACTAGAGCTAGGAATTATCTGAGGTAAATGTTTTCATGGTTAGTTGGTTCTTTATTATCCCCTTTTTTAATGATTGTTGATTTACTATGGGTGGTAAGGATTTTTTTATTAATTGATATTTTCCAAAATTTTTGGTTTAATGTAATAAATTATAATACTCATTGGATTTTGTTTGTTTCATTGGCATTTTTCCATGATTTTGGGAGAAAAATGGGGAATCATGTTTTTAATTCCCTCTATATTGCCTCACAAATGATTCAATCACTATTCACATGGTTTTGGAAGAATATAATGGATTTTGGAACGCTTATAAAATATCCATTTACAAAATTTCTTGGTTGAGAATGGTGTTGGAACCACTTTGTGTATAATTTGTATTTGTTGTCAATAGTTGTCAATGAAGATCAAAATGAAGGAGATCAAGAAGTACTCCAATGAAATGGAGGATTGGAAGATCAAAATGAAGGAAATCATGAAGTACTCCTCTGAAGTAGAGGAATGGTGATTCAGAAGATTGTTGTACTGATCGTATGTTCAAAGAACATGTGTCAAAGGTGATAAATTGTTTACAACAATGAAGAATGTGAGGTGTAATCCATCTAAGGATGATTAAAGAAGAATGAGATTTGATGAAGACCATGAAACACTTCATGATTGCATGAGAACCATGCAAGAGACTTCTTGATGACTATAATCATATGTTTTGCATGAAGTAGATGAATATGGTTGAAGAAGAAGACAGTGTGAAAGGGATTGGCATTTTGGGACGGCCATGAACATTGGACTTCTGGGATAGCCATGCACATCACATTTTCATAAAAGATGATAATGTTGAAGCTATGCCTTCAAAGAATACATATCACAATAGTGGAGTTTGTGATAAAAGTAGAAGAGTTGTTGAAGGATACATATCACCAAGAAGAAGTGCTGTTGAGGTGATCGTGCTTGTTGACAAAGCAAACAGACGACATACAAATTTGTTGACAAAGTAGATTCCATGGTGGCATGTCGAGTTCTAGGACTGTGGATAATGATCCATGTTTTATTCATGGAACATAGACAAAGGAATGGATGATCTAGGAAGATCATAATTTAATATGGAAAAGGCATGAGTTTCGCGAATATGGGATGCATGGATTGGATTTCGCGAAGACCAGAAAAATGGAGGTGGTGATTATTCGCGATTACATCAAGTTTCGCGAACGGAAGAGGATGGAGAGCTTCACGGCGATGAAGGGCTTTGCGAGGGAGCTACACGGCGAAGGCGCGAAGGAATGATGATTGTGATACTCCGCGATTACGATGAGCTTCGCGAACGGAAAATTTTCGTAGTACTTCGTGATTTTGAGAGAATTTCGGCGGGAACTTCAGAGCTTCGCGATTTGAGTTTACGTGGCGCTAACTTCGCGTGGAAGGGTCGAGGGTCGGTGGAACTGCCAATAAATACAGGTCGACCCCCTCGAGAGAAGTAGAGAGCTCTCAACGAAAATCCTTTTCTCTCGGTTCGCAAAGGTCACTCGCGAAGGCAGTTTGCTTCGTGAAAGTGGAGCTTCGCGGCGTCTATTCTAGCTCCGCGAAAGTCTTGCGCCCCGCGTTTGCTCAGTGAGCTTCGCGAAGAGGCAGGAGCTCTGCGATAGCCCAGCTTTGTGAAGGCTGGAGCATCGCGAGAGTGATTCACGATCGAACTTCGCGAAAAGGTAGGGGCTCTGTGAAGACTTGTTTGAGATTTCCAAAATTGGGAGCCTTGTGAAGTAGGGTACTTTGCGAAGACCCTTTAAAAGGTTGTTCGCCCAGGGGACATGGGAAAAAGGGGTATTCATCAGTGGATGAAATTTGGACTTCAACAGATAATAAATTATTGAGAAATAACACAAGTGATTGGGATTCAGGAAAACGAAGACAAGGGAATCTAGTACATTCAGTCATTAAACTAAAGAAAAATGATTGAACTAAAAAGAGAATCAACTCTGAACCCTGATGCAAGCAATGTCTCATGCTGAATAGGGGACAAAGAACTTTATGTTTATCTATTGAAGAGACCTTCACGTCTATAAACTGAGTGTGACTTCACCAACAGCAGTGAGCCAGGGGGAGTCAACGGGAGTGGCCTGAGGGAAGCAGTGAGCTATCCCCGAACCTTTGTAAAGGCACTGAGCCTGGGACAGAGTGACTGTGCCCGACCCTCTTTAATCCACAGCTAGTGAAGATTAGTGGAATTTGTTACGACCGGAAACTTTTCGGCGTATGCTCCTTGGACGTAGCCCTTTGTGGTGAACCAAGTAAAATTTTTGTGTTATCTCTGTGAATGTGAATGTTTCATTGCGGATCATATCCATCATACAGGTATAAGTAGTTCCTTCCAACATCGGAATAAGATCCACAACTTTAAGAAGAAAAAGGTGACACCCTGATTCACCCCTCCCCTCTTGGGGTGTCCCGGGGTCCTACAAGTGGTATCAGAGGGAGGTTAACGTATGTTGGATATTCTCCATTAATTCTATTCAGAAGAGGATTTGAGTTTCTTTCCTAAAGTCATCAATGAAAAGAAGTCTTGATGAAGATTCAGTCATTTCTGAGCATAAGTGTCCATCTAGAACGACCACGACAAACAGGAAGAAGAAAGAGATTAAGCAGTTAAAGAAGTCCCTCATATCCAAAGAAGATTCAATGTCTTGTTCTCCATGCCATTCAAATAATGAATAAATATCAGTCTTGTAAAGTATCAAGCAAGTGGCTCAGGATTCTTCCAGAGGAAAGGATGAAACCCCTAATTCAAGATTTCAGGAAAAACTCAAAACATATATGCATGATATTCCTTAAGAGAGGGTTGCTATTTTTTGCCTATTCCAATATATATAGGTTGATATCACTCGACTAGAAAGAGAAGCTGACAATATGGAAAAGGGGTTTGAAAGAAAAGTTATGGAAATTATGAAGCTCACCAAATAGGTTAAAGTCTTTGAAGAAAATGAGGCATTCAATAACACTCTAAAAGAAAAGATCCATGAACTTGAAGGTGAGCTGAAGAAGAGCAATGAAGTCAAGAGATTTTTTTTGGAAGAAACTTCCATGAAATTCAGGGAACTTGACTCTTTGTTACAAAACAAAGTTAAGATGCATGAAGATGAGGTTGAAAGATTGATGAAGACTTGTGAAGAAAAGATGATCATGATTGAAGATCAGAAGACCATCCTCAATATTGAGGGTCAAAAATTAGAGGCCCAGTTGACCAAGATTGAGAATAAAAATATTGAGACTTCACAAAAGAATGAAATTAGTGATGCTTGTACTCAATGTTCATTGGAAGAATCTAAAGCTGAAATACCTCCAACATGTGACAAGAAGATTATGACAACTCTTGATTATCCACATCAAGAATCAGTTGCTGCTAGTACTCAATGCTCAATGGAGGATTCTATTGTCAAAATACCTCAAACATGTGATAAGAAGATCATTACTTCACCCATAGATCTATCACAAGAAACTAAGAATGTGAAGGTACCATCCAAACCATCTAGAACTCATGTTTGTAAATGCGTTCTTACAATCAGTGCAGGTTGGATGAAGATCTCTAAACAAGTATGGATGGGTAAAGGTGAGAAGATGAAACCTTCCACCATGGATAGGGTGGATGAGAAGAAAAAGGATGAAGATGGTTCCTCAAATAGAGCACAAAAGATTAAGAAGAAGGCACAACAACCTCATACAGAAGATAAAAAGAAGGCAAGGTTTTTGGGTCAATGTTGGTGCTGCAACAGATTTGGGCATTGTGCACTGGATTTTTTATAATCCCTTACATGGAAAAGCATAGGGAAAACCTATACTAATGATATGGAACCCAGAGAAGAAGAAGGAACATCTGCAGGTCCAGAAGCATCTTTTTACAGAAAACAGATTTAGAATGCTTGACAACATCTATGATGTATGCAGCGGTAGTGGTCACAAGAATGGTGCATGCCTATGTCAACAGATATCCAGAGCATATAAGAATAGAAGACAACACAAGCTAGATAAGAAGGAAGAATATTCCTTGGGTAGAGATCATAAGAATAAGGTGAACACACATTTCCCCAAGAAGATCTCAAGTAGGGAAGCTGAGAAGACCCAGGATTTGAGATCCATGAAATTTAAGGGTCATTCATCCAAAAGAAAGACTGAGTGGGATGAAACTTGGATGAACCCATGTGGAAGACCCAAACCAGTTGCAACAGTTCCAAATGACATATTGGTCATCTGGCCAGAAGATTTGAAAAGAATGAGGAAACTTGAAGATGAAAATGCCAAGGCTGGTGACAAAAGAAAAGGAAAACTTTCACATGATGAAGACACAATGCATGAGAGATTGCAAACAAATAGAAAAACACATGCCAAAGAAGTTCTGTCTGAGGGATGTAAGAAATATGGTCACATTGCAAAAGGTTGCCTAACCTTAATACCAGAGCAAGAAGAAGTCCTTAAGAGTAGTATGAATGTATCATTCATGATGGTTATTAAGAAGAACAATCCTTCACATAAAGCAGAAGAGTATGTGAACAGAACCATGCCACACCAACAGATGTCAGAACATACCATCAAATGTGCAAGCATGAAGACTGCTGTGAACAGATGAACTTGGTTGAGAAAATAACCTCAACCATGCAAGTCGTGTTGATGAAGCAAGGAGGAACCACCTTATTCCCTTATTCATTTGTGTATTGCATTTGTGCTAATAATGCAGGGAATTGAAGGTGAAGCATTCTCTTAGGGGGAGAACCTGAGAAGTAGTGAATGATGTCAACTCTTGATAGCCAAGATAAAGAAGTTTCCATCCTTAGTGATTTATTCAAAGGATATTCAATGATTAAGATGACGAAGGATCACTCTTGATGAAGAGGATGAGAAGTGTTTCCCCTGAGGGGTAGAAAAATGAAGAAGCTTCTAAAATAACTATTTCAATCAATATCAACTTCAGCTGGACTCAAATGCAGTTACTCTGTGAATTTCTTGAAGAACATGACAAGGGAGAAGGTATGCCATTTATCAATATCTATCCCTTGGTTACTAAGATCAAAGGTCATTCTACAAATGGGGAGTAATTGAATTGATCAGTGACATAAGAAGAATGGATGTTCCCATAGGTCACTTCTCCTACCGATTTCACTTGAATGTTTTGGATCTATTTGCTAATGTGAGTGCAGGAGTTTCAAGTTGATTATTCCCTATCACATTTGATTTTTCTTCTACCTAAAATATAAGTGGTAAACCCTTGAATACAAAATACATGAGTTCTCATCTCATGTTGGTATCATGATCTGTGAATAATGGACAGCCTTGTTGACTTAATCAAATTTTCTTGTTTTCTACATTGAGCATTGCTCAAGTAGACTTAGAGTGAAATAATTAATGAAACATTTCTTATGTATGGATTGATACCCTCCCTACCATGAATTTTGTATTTCATGTCAATAAGGGGGAGAGAATGTGAAATGAATGTTTGAAAATAAACGATCATTGAAGAGAAGATTCTCATTTTGATAATGAAAAATTCATTTCAGACGATGAATAAGGTATTGACAACAAAATAAAAAGGGGGAGATTGTTGGAACCGCTTTGTGTATAAGTTTGTATTTGTTTTCAATAGTTGTCAATGAAGATCAAAATGAGGGAGATCAAGAAGTACTCCAATGAAATGGAGGATTGGAAGATCAAAATGAAGGAGATCATGAAGTACTCCATTGAAGTAGAGGAATGGTGATTCAGACGATTTTTGTACTGATCGTAAGTTCAAAGAACATGTGTCAAAGGTGATACATTGATTATAACAATGAAGAATGTGAGGCATAATCCATTTGAGGATGATTAAATAAGAATGGGATTTGATGAAATGCAACACTTCATGATTGCATGAGAACCATGCAAGAGACTTCTTGAAGACTATAATCGTATGTTTTGCATGAAGTAGAGGAAGATGGTTGAAGAAGAAGATAATGTTCAAGGGATTGGCATTTGGTGACGGCCATGAACATTGGACTTCTGCGATAGCCATGCACATCACATTGTCATAGAATATGATGATGCGGAAGCTATGCCTTCAAAGAATACATATCACAATAGTGGAGTTTGTGATAAAAGCAGAAGAGTTGCTTAAGGATACATATCACCAAGAAGAAGTGTTATTGAGGTGATCGTGCTTGTTGACAAATCAAACTGACGACATACAAATTTGTTGACAAAGGAGATTCCATGGTGGCATGTCGAGTTCGAGAAATGTGGATAATGATCAATGTTTTATTCATGGAACATAGACAAAGGAATGGATGATCGGGAGGTGGACTAAAAGAGCAGATACAAGGTGGCATTGTTTTCTAGTGTTTTCCAAATTTTTGGGGTCTAACATTTGTTCGTTGGTGAGCATCGCGAAAAGTGGATTTCCAGTAAGATCATACTTTAATATGGAAAAGGCATGAGTTTCGCGAATATGGGATGCATGGATTGGATTTCGTGAAGACCAGAAAAATGGAGGCGGTGATTCTTCGCGATTACGTCAAGATTCACGAACGGCAGAGGATGGAGAGATTCGCCGAAATGAAGGGATTTGCGAGGGAGCTACGCGGCGAAGGCGCGAAGGAATGATGATGGTGATACACCGCGATTACGACGAGCTCCGCGAACGGAAAATTGTCGTAGTGCTTCACGATTTTGAGATAATTTCTGCGGGAACTTTTGAGCGTTACGATTTGAGTTTACGTGGCGCTGACTTCGCGTGGAAGGGTCGAGGGTTAGTGGAATTGCCTATAAATACAGGTCGACCCCCTCGAGAGAAGTAGAGAGCTCTCAACGAAAATCCTTTTCTCTCTGTTCGAAATGGTCACTCGCGAAGGCAGTCTGCTTCACAAAAGAGGAGCTTTGCGGTGGCTATTCTAGCTTCGTGAAAGTCTTGTGCCCCGCGTTGGCTTAGTGAGCTTCGCGAAGAGGCAGGAGATCCACGATAGCCCAACATTGCGAAGGCTGGAGCATCGCGAGAGTTCTTCACGATCGAGCTTCACGAAAAGGCAGAGGCTCTGCAAAGAATTGATTGAGCTTTCCAAAATTGGGAGCCTTGTGAAGTAGGGTACTTTGCGAAGGCCCTTTCAAAGGTTCTTCGCCCAGTGGACATGGGAAAAGGGGTATTCATCAGTTGATGAAAGTTGGACTTCAACAGAGCATCATTTATTGAGCAATCACACAAGTGATTGTGATTCAGGCAAACGAAGACAAGGGGATCTAGTGCATTCAATCATTACACTAAAGAAGAATGATAGACCTAAAAAGAGCAACAACTCTGAACCCTGATGCAAGAAACGTCTCATGCTGAACAGGGGACAAAGAACATTATGTCTATATATTGAATAGACCATCACATCTATAAACTGAGGGTGACATCACCAACGGCAGTGAGCCAGGGGGAGTCAACGGGAGTGACCCAAGGGAAGCAGTGAGCTATCCCTGAACCATTGTAAAGGAAGTGAGCCTGGGACAGAGTGACTGTGCCCGACCCTCTATAATCCACACCTAGTAAAGATTAGTAGAATTTTGTACGACCGGAAACTTGTCGGCATATGCTCCTTGGACATAGCCCTTTGTGGTGAACCAAGTAAAATTGATGCATTATCTCTATGCATGTGAATGTTTCATTGCTGATCATATCCATCATACATGTATAAGTAGTTCCTACCAATGTGGGAACAAGATCCACTACTATAAGAAGAAAAATGTGACACCCTGATTCACCCCTCCCCTCTCAGGGTGTCCTGGGGTCCTACAAATGGATCTTCAACCCTTTTCATTTTTATTCAGAACCCATGATTCATGGATTCCTTGAGTGACTATCATTGATAAGAAAATGACCAAGGTTGTTCTTCAAGTATGTGGATATTAAGAATATGTTTATCTAATAATTATTGGATTTTTTTTTGTGGAGGGATGTGATATATAGTAAATTCTATGGAAACGTATTTCATGAAATATATTTTTGTTTCAGATATGATGCTTCATTAATTTAATGTGAATTGATTCAAGTTTTCTAAATTTTATTTTAAAATAAATAGTTGTTTATTCATGAAAAAAAATATTTTTTTTGGATTACAATCTAGATAGAATGTTTTTATGAAATAATTTCACACACCAGAATAATGTATCCAATAATAATTAAAAATTCTTAATGAAATTAATTATTACCATGATGTATTGTTAGTCTGAATTATGGGTTTATAGGTAAATATGTGGTCATATTTCACTAGTATCTATAAGTGTAAATGGTTTTTGACATTTTAATGATATTTTTTTTCTTTTATGAAAAAATGTTTTAATAATTTCAATGGATCATTTTTAAATAATGTCAACCACGTATAATGTAATTTGAGATACAAATTTCTCTTGATTAATGTTTTTTCTAGAAAAGAGTGTAAGGTTTCATCCTGTAATCGCTGAGTAGTGAAATGTATCTAATTTTAATTCATCTTTAAATGTAGTATTTTTCACAAAATAGATAATATGTGAAGTTATGTTTGAAATGGTGCCTAAAGGATATAAAAATAAATTTTTTTGAAAGTGGTTTTTACTTCTTGAGTTGGTTTATTTTTAAACCAATATGAATGTGTTGGATTTTATTGATGAAATATAAGTTTAAACAGGAAAATACTTAATAGGAGTTGTTATCTGATGTTCTCTAAAGGATATGACAGGATTAAATTCTCCCCTTTTGTGGTTTGGGTGAGTATTCTAGATATTTCAATAGTTTTACTGAGATACATTCCAAAATAATATTGAGTATTCAACTTCTCTTTATCCTTTCCCATACCTATATTGAGTGTGGAGAGTTTTCATATATATTATTGTTCTAGTGATGAAATTTTTAGAGTTCAGTTAACAAAATTTCATATTTTTGGTGTGAAATGAGTTCCTCATATTTTTTTGGATATATTTTAATTTATGTATCAGTTACCATGGTAATCATTTTCAGTTTTACCATGTGATTTCTTTGATGATCCCATAAAGACTACACTCTCTCATTTTATAGTGATAAATGTTTTTTTGATAGATAAGTTTAGGAATATTTTGTGATATCTCCCTTGGGAAACTTCATTTCGAGTATGGTCATCACATTTTTATTTGTGACTTGTTGTTTAATTTCACTCAATGAACATTGTTCCAAAGACTAGGATTGTTGAGGAAATTATGCCATGGGTTTCAGATTAGTGGCGCAGAATTGGTCATCATTGGTTATGAACAAGGGTAACCATATTTAATTTCATGTATAGAATGAACATGAGAACCATTTTAAAATGTGATTATTCTTTACAACGCCGGGTTGAGAATCATTATACTTATTTAAAATAAATGAAGTCTCATAACCCATTATTAGAGAAATATTGTTTCTTATTGAGGTGTTTATTTTTGTAAAGAGTCTCTTTGTTATGTGATATACATTGGACCTATTTATATATGTTATTCTTTCATAATTTACATTGAATATTTTTATTAAGTATGTTTCAATGGGATGGTGAAATTTATTGGCTTCACCATATTATCCTTTGGTCGCTTTCACTTTTTTAGAGAATCTTTTTCCCCTGGTTGGAGTGGAGATCCTAGGGGTATCATTTTTTTGAGAGTATAACCCTAGGTTTTCTTATTGAATCCCCCATTTTTTGAGGTACCTTTTTATTTTGGCACCATTTTAGCAATAAATGTTTTGGGAAGACCTAAGTTAGGACTCTATTTTTCTTAAATCATCATATTGTGTAATGTAGAACCTATGAATCCTTTTTAAGACTAGGATTATGGTTAGATTCATCTCTATTGTTAGAACATCATAATCCTTGATGAGTATTATCTATGTCAATGTGAAACCTTGTGAATGGTTTTGGGATATGTCTTGATGTCATAAAATCGGGGGTGGATTATGGATTTCACTAATTACACCTTGATGGAATGAATCTTTTCCCTAGGGGCCTTGAGTGGATAACAATTTTACAAACCCTCCTAACATGGTGACACATACACATCAATGAAATGTTTGTGATATATGATAATATCATCATTACTATAAAAATACTATCATCCTAAATAATATAATCCTATGATAAAAATTATGGGTTAAGTTATTTTAGATCTATGATTTTGATATTCTATAGGATATAGAGAATGGTGATATAGTCATAGACACCTGATGATGGGATATACCAATGTGGTATGTAATGAATAATTGGGAGATGGAGCCAAAAAAACCATTATGTAGAAATAGACATGGTTTAGTCTGATCCTTTAATGTGTTGGTGTTCCCGGTTGCTGAGATGTTGATCTAAAATCATTAATCATTTAATTTGATTGGGTTGCAGTCATATTAGAATGTCTTGTGACGAAAACAAAAATTGTTTTTGAGATGTAGTATAGAGAATTTCTCGGGCTGATCCCATGTGAAATTGGTCTCTAAAAATTATCCATTGGGTTGTAACCTTTTGGTTTAGGAGTCCACATGATTTTAATTATCTTGGGAAAACTATTCAATGTGATTTTAGTGTGGACTTAATGAATTTGAAATGGATTAGGATCAATTTTAGGTATCTATAAAAAAGATGATCTTATATCTAACTAGGTAGGATCCTATGGTTTAGGATGAGAATAAATAAGAGGCCTCTTGTTGATTATGGTCAAATAAACTAGTTCTACCTAAGAGGTAACAATTCCATGATACATATATAGTGATAACCTAGATATATTATGCTTATATTCAAATAGAGAAATCATTTTAGGAAATTGGTAATATCCTAATCTATTCCAATCAATATAGGGTCCTTGAATTGAATGTTTTTTTGTTATGTATCTTCAGATGAATTAAATTTACAGGGTTATTTTTCTAGATTACTAAATGTTATGATTTCTTAGTTTAGAATTAATGATGTACTAAATTAAGATACACCTACTCTTGATTTCAACCCTAGGGGGTTTAGAAACTCATGGTAGGATCAAATGAAATTTAATTAAGAATTGAAATCATTCTTATCATGGAAACAATAACTGTGATTAATGAATTTAAAAACATGTAATTATTCCATCAAGGAATTAAATAAAAAATATGTTCAAATTATTGTTCAAACATTATTCATCAAATTAATTACTTGAAATAATAGATGTAATGAATTCCGGAAAATGTTCGCCAATAATCAGGCCACAAATGAGTGATGAAAGAGGTCAACATTGTGAAAAGGAATGAATAATTACATTGAAAATAATTCAGGATGACTGTATTAATATAATAAAAGTACGTTAAAACTAATGAATTTCATTTTTAGGGTAGAGGGAGTAGTAGTAAACAATCGATGAACCATAGAACCAAACTTGTTATCTCAGGAACCTCTAAAATCTGATTCCTAGCTATTATATATATAGGAAAAGTAGTACACGACCAGCAATTGGAATTCACATCATGTAATATCAATCCTGGATTTTCTCCATAGATTTTGAAACTATCTGTATCTCACCCATATCTCGTTTTAGATTTGATGATTTGACACCCTTCATGATGTGTATCAGAGAATCATTACTCACACCTTCTTTCATGATTTATATTTGGAGTGGGAACTACATTCAATGGTTTCGCGATGTGTATCTAAAAATCATGGAATATAATTGATTAACTATTAGTTGTTTTCATGACGTATGTCATTACTTTCTTAAAGACATGCATCAGGTTGTAAAACTATGCTACATGTCGTGTAATGGTATTTCATGACATGTAATAGGAAATTTTGATTCTTTTTTTCATTTTCTCATTATATTCATTGGAAGACTAATTCCAACAAAAATAATCACATACCATGTGATTTATCAAATAAATATTAGTAAATACAAAATTGAATTAACATAATATGTATATAAAATTTCCTCTTTTCAAATTCCCATACACATGAGTAATTGATTTTCCTCATGCTGAAAGGCCTCAACATGGATTTTGAAATGGTAATCAATTTTTAATGAAGGAAACATTCATTATGACTAGTCAAAAAATACTAACTGTATGATTAATAATAATTTCTATAGAATCATCCCTTCATAAAAAATAATTCATGCCTCATATCTCATTACTTTGAACAAATTAATAATATTTTAATTACAATCTCATAACTTTTTCTTGAATTATATAACTATTTTATTTTTACCTCATAATCAATATTATATCACCACTCGGGATGAAATGAATCTGTAATTATTCTCATACCATTAGTACATGATCCTAACCATTTCCATTTATTTGATCCGCCATCCCCACATTATGAAGACAAATATAAAATAAATCATGAGGGCTTCCGTAATTAGGTTCTAATGACATTGTGGTTGGGGGAAGATCAGTAAAAATTAAAAAAAATATCAAAAAAGAGGGGATGATCTAATGTATAATTCATGAATAATGTGATAAATGTAATAAAATGACACCTCCATAGCTTAATAAAATCCATAATCCCAATAGATAATGTTGGATTGTGGTATAATTCATGTAATTGAAAAGTGTTATCTTGTCCCTTTCCTTTTATTTTTCATTATTATTTTTTGAAATTCCTATCAATCACAGATCTCACATTCATCCCCTAACCACATCCGATTCATCAGGGAATTCATCAATTTGAAAATGGTTATTTTTGAAATTCTTAATACACATCCAATATCAATTTTATATTTTATATTGTACTTTTCAAGGAACATGATTGACATGGAATTATAAAAAGTATTAAAGGATGACTACCAAATGTTATGATGAGTGAAAAAATACTTCTCTGACGTATAATCATCATGTGATTTCTGAAGCCTCCCCTACACTTTTTCAATGTAATGTCACAAATTATACAAATAGAGGATTATAATGGGGTAATCATCTTATAATATTTGCATCTAATAAGGTCATTCATGGAAGAAATGGGAATAATGAGATAATGAAGTAAGTTGGGTCACAAGAACGTTATCTCAATAATTATTTCTTCAATCATTTTAAAATTTAATTTCTTTAGTCATAACCACAATAAGTTCTCAATGCAACTTCTGAGAGGATTACATGTCCTCGTTATCACCCAAGAAATATGACCTGAAAATAATATGAAATTTTAGGATCATAATCCTCATGGGAATGATAATAAAAATAGGAAACAGAAATTACTAAGGGTATTGATGAATTTAATAAGTCAATTAACCATAATTTATAAAAATTTGAATTTAGATTAAATAAAAAATCTCAACAATCATTATAAAAATTTAAAAAGGTATAAAAAATATATTTCCACCAACTAAAAACATAAATTTTCATTTATTTAAATGTATAAAAAGGATTTATGTTGAATAAATAATTTTAATTTTAAAAATTTATCCGAAACAGATTAGATTTTGTAAAAATGAAGTGTATAAAATGTGAATGTCATGAAAACCTCCACCACACATAGAAGGATACAATATCCAAAATTTCCTTCAATGTATTGAGTGAGTGTTATGGAAAATTAAAGAATAGATAAATGAAATGGTATTTAAATTAATGAATACTGAGGAAATATTGAGATTCCTATATAATGTGTTTTGTAATAAGGGAACATGGGTGTCTTGATTTGGATGTGGGGGATACCGACAAAATTGGATATAAATACAATTAATACAGTAGATAAAAGATTATTACCCACATCTAAAACGCTTGTAAAAATTATTACAAGTAGGACCATAGTATGGTGACAAAGGGTAACCATTTTTTTCAAGTTAAGGTTGATGTATACAATAAAATTTAAAATAGATTCATGTAAAAAAATATCATATAACCACAATCAACCTAAAGGGTTAGACTAGAAATGTTTGTAACAATGGGTTCGCTCTAATAAAGCACTTATAATAACGTCATAATTTATACAAATGGACCATAATATCATGCATTGACTTCCATTTGTTTATTGTCTCGTATAGAATCTATATGCATTTTTTGTAGTATCCTCTATCCTATGGTGTCTCATTACATGATTTATGACTTCATGACCATTTTGAGCATGGATCCGATGTGGAAGGAATGTTATCTATGCTCGTAGTGGTAGTTATTGTTTTGGAATATCTATTTAGAGTTCTTAAAGCTGATGTTTGATATCAGCCACCCAATTAGTCACTCATTGAACCAGAAGAGATGGATGTATTAGTCAATCAAAAATCATAGGAGAAAAAAAGTATCGACATATGGCTAGTAAAAAATTCAACGATTTGAAAATTAAAAAAACCAATATAGGGAAAAATTAGTTCATTTGTAAAATAAGGGTAGTAGTACAAAATTTTGGTATCTTCATAGTAAAATAGGAAAAAAACCATCTGTGATAAAAAAGTTCAATGAAAATAGGAGTAATGTGGCCATCAATGATATGAATTTTGAATCAAAAATCACCTAAAGCATTCACTCTCGGTTATATGATGGTGGTAGATGTGAACCTAGATTAGTTTAAATGATGGGAGTAGGGGCCGGTGGATCAGCTGCGGGGGGGGTGTTATGAATATGGTATGGGGTGGGTGGAGGAGAGGTGTTGATCCAATTTTTAGTCATCAGTTTGGAAGCTGGGTCAAAAAGGGTCATCTAGGTGGATGTAGCAGTGGTTGGCCCCATTCCCCATCTGACATACTCAGTGAGGTACTGTAGTTGGGTTTCACGGTAGGAGAGATCTAAAGTCTAGTCAGTGTATGGGGAGGAGTGGTAGAAGAGTAGGGGACATGAGGTTATGAGGGTGGATACAAGTGTGTGGGGGATACTGTGGTGGAGAGGGTAATATTGGAATTCTCTTTCAAGGGTAGGTGAATATGGGACGAGATCCACCAAAGATTCTCTAGGATGCATATATTCATTGTCCATAGGTCTGGCCTTGTGATATATATGGGTGGATATGTAATGGATGTGGTAGTAGTTGATATAGGAACATGGTTCATAGGTGCTAGAGGAGATATGGTTGGTGGAGAAGGTGCAGGGTCCACTAGGGGTGGTGAGTTGCTGCTGGTGGATCTACGACTACCTCAGGAATTCGTAGTGCCCGGTGGTAAGTTTCATCATCCCCCGAAATGTTTTTCATCTTGTTAAGACTCAAAAATTCAATGGCCTCCATTGGTCTAAGATATGTGGGGGCAAGAGAAGCGAAAAGTAAACCATTATTTATGGAGATGTGGGTGATTGATGTTATTAATATTTTAATATCTTTTTACATACTCCCTATACTAATTCTATATGAAATGTTAATAATTTTTTTGAAGTATTAATGTTTAAATATTAAATATATTTTTTTAGAACTATTTGATTTTATCCATATTCAAGTCTGTTTAATGATTTAAAAATAACAATCACCCTAATTTTCCAAATTGCATGATTATTGTTTTTTAGGGTTCCCAATTACAATTCCAACATTTCATTATAATTAATCTTTCGCAAAATCGTCCATTTAGAGGGTCATATGGACCCCACAAGAAGGCCCAAGGAAACTGTGACGAAACTGGACCATATATGAAGGTTGAATTACTGGGATCCATCCAGAAGTCCAAATACCTTAATTATACTCCCAGGTTATGAGGACATTTCAAGGAGTCCATGATTAAAATTTCATAACCCAATCACAAATACAAGGGGCCCAACTGATGCATTGAATTTCATCCTACCATTCTGGACGGGAATTAAAAACATCACACTAATATTGAAATTGCTCCTGCTGTAGAAATCCATTAGATCTGAGGTTTTTCAGTGTGAATGGGAAGATTTGTTCGACCAACATTGTTGAAGAAATGATTTTTATTTGAGGGAATATTCCTATTCAAAAACACATTCACATTATGGAATTTAAACAAGTCTGTATTGAAATGGAAAGATCAGAATTGTTTACTAAATCCAACATAACATTGGCTCAATAAGTCCAATGGTGCCAAATTTTCATAGTAGCCAGATGAAATTATTATCTACAACTTTGAAGAAGGATATTTCTCATGATTCGTCTATCTGGATGTCCATATCGGCGATCCAAGTGGAGGGGTATTTATGGAATGTAAACAGCCCACCACATTGGGATATAAATATATCCCCTCCTCTACTTTCAAAAGGGTTGGCATTTCAGAGTAAAGGAGAATTGATTGGCATTACCAAGTCCCTGACAAAGGCTTGGGAGGATATTCCAAACTCATGTATTCACTTGTGAATCCCTTCCTCCTCTCTTTTTTTTCATTTACGTTTTGATTTTTCTTCATTGTAATTGCTAGTGTTTGTCTTTGTAAATCTATTTTAATGCAATTTTATTCTTCTTTTAATTTCTTATTCTCATCCACCTTCGGTAGTTTAATATTAATTTTATTATCATAGTTTAAATCAATCTTAAATCCATCATCTTATTTTACTTTATTATTCAATAAAAAGTTCATTTTGTTTTTACTCTCATCATCGTTCGTGTGTGTGTTCGGCACACAACTCTTTTCTTATCGCTTTCTTTATCATCTCTTTTTAATTCATAACCTTAAAAATAATAGACCAGACTACTATTAATTTAAATGGATGAGTAAATATCTCATTGGGATGATTTATAATTTAGGTATGTTAGGTGATTGAGAGGTTTTTCTTAATAGGTATTCGTTGAATTAACATTGTGTGAGTTGGACTTAGTATTTTATGGATTAATGACTTGTTTTGTTTAATGTGTGGTTTCCATGGATTATTGGAACGATAAATACACTACCATAAACAATTTATGATCATGATTCGAACCCTAAGTAAATTTATCACTTGGATTAATGGATTAACACTTGGTAATTCCAATCAACATCAACTTGTGATGTGGGTTTTAATTTAATTCAATATAAAGCAAAACTCAAGGATATCACATGCTTAACTCCCTAATAATGAACTCACCCAAATCATTATCAACTTGTTAAATTAAATATCTTCCATTAAACATTTCAATTATGCTCTGCAACCAAACCCACCCACCAATCAAAATACAATCAACTAAAAACAATCGACTATTACAAAGTTCCATCATCGAGTATTCGACCAGAGTGCTACTATACATATTAGCAGAGTACCAGAACCTTGACCGGTCGATAAGTGAAAATCGGCAGCGCATTTCAGATGGAGCCATTACTGGGGATGGTGCTTTAATTATTTGTTAGTTTCTTGTTATTGTAATAAAAACCCAAAAAAACAAAATTTTAAAAATAAATTGAAAAAAAACACAAACAAAAACTCGTCTTCTCATAAAAATCATAAACTGAAAAAAATACAAAGAGAAACCCTTCTTCCTCTTTCTTCCAAAATCTCTCTGAATTCCCCGTATCCTTCCAAACAATCCCTCAGATTTGTTTGACACTGAAATTGAGTGAACACTTCGCCAAATTATGAGGAACATAAGTGATAATCAACTCATTCAAGAACCAGTCCTCATCCAACCAGTTGAATTTGAAATGGAAAATCCTAGGGATCAAACCCTTAAAGAACTCACTGCCCCTGATATGAGTTACCATCCTCTTTGTATTCAGTATCCAAACATAGAAGTTTACTTCAAACTCAAATCAGGTTTGATTCATCTTCTCCCTCACTTTCACAGGTTAGCCAGTGAGGATCCACATCTCCACCTTAAAGAGTTCCAAGTGGTTTTCTCTACCATGAAGCCTCGAGGGGTTTCTGAAGAACAAATCAAACTTCGAGCATTCCCTTTCTCCCTAGCTGACACTGCTATGTCATGGCACTACTGCCTTCCTCCTGGTTCCATAACCACATGGAATGACATGAAGCAACTATTCTTAGAGAAATTCTTTCCTGCTTCTCGTACTGCTTCTATCCGAATGGAAATAAGTGGTATCTGTCAGTTCCCAAGTGAATCACTCCATGAGTACTGGGAGAAGTTATAAAAGATTTTTTCAACCTACCCACACCATCAAATCCATGACCAACTCTTGATCCAATACTTCTATGAGGGGTTATTGGTTATGGAGAGAACTCTCATTTATGATGCAAGTGGCAGTGCTCTTGTTGATAAAACTCATGCAAATGCAAGAGATCTCATAAGTAACATGGCTGAAAACACACAACAATTCCATACTCGAGCACATGCTCAAATCAAACAAGCCCAATATAATCAATCAATTGAGCCGAAAAAATTACTGAGTGAATGAGTGAACTTACAGGTCTTGTGCGACAACTAGTTGTGGCTACCAAATCCCCAACCTCATCTTTTTCGCAATCAATGTTTCCTGGACCTGTCAAAAACATTGGAATTTGCAACTCTCCATCTCATCCAACTGACACATGTCCAAAAATTCAATAGGATCAATCCAATTCATCTAGACCAATGGAGCTCAGTGCAGCATATGCTCAACAGAACAACAATCCTCAACAATCAGGTCAGTTTGTTAGAAACTTCAACTAACCTTACTCTAAGCCCTTCTCTTATTCCTATAACCAAGGCCTGAGATATGGTAATCCCGTCTCTCATCCCCCTCAATTCCCTCCTCAAAACCCAAACAATTTTCAATACATTCAAGGTGTTGGTAACTTCCAACAACCATACCCTTTTGTCCCTCAACCTCAAAGGATCAATACTCCTATTCCTCCTCCTGGATTCCACTATCCTAGTGATCCTTCCCAATTCCCAAACCAATTCAATCAATTTCCCAAGAACCAAAATCAAGTCAATCCCAATCCGGGACAAGCCTCTTCTTCCAAGAAGCCATGGGAATGTGTTGTTGAAGATCTTGCCTCCTTCACCCGTTCAAGCCTCAAGAACATTGAAACCCAAACTGGTCAACTTGCATCCCACCTTAGTCAGCAGAAACCATCCAATTCTTCCCATCTCCCAGCTCAACCATTACCTAAACCCAAGGGTAATGTAAGTGCAATTTCACATAGATCGGGAAAGAAAATTGCTATGCCTCAAGATAAGTCCTCCAACCTCCTTTGAATGTTTAACTAGAAAATGATAAGAAAGAGAAACTTGAAAAACAACCTGAAACCACTTCCTCACCTCCTTCCATTACACTTAGGAATCCAATTCCTTTTCCACAGGCTGTCTCTAAGCCAAGGATGTCATTTGACCTTTATCCTGAAATGCTTGACATGTTTAGACATATTGAATTAAACATTCCTCTCTTAGATGCCATCAAAAAAATTCCTACGTTTTTCATGTTTCTTAACGAATTGTGCACCCACAAGAGGCATCTTAGGACCTTTGAAAATGTTTCCACCCAGTAGTCTATTCCCATAAAGTGCAAAGATCCAGGGACCGTTATGGTTCCATGCCAAATTGGATGTTCCAACTTTGATGATGCACTCATTGACCTAGGAGACTCAATTAATGTCATGCCCAGATCCATATTCTCCAACCTTGGTATAGGTCCCTTGGACCCAACAGGTGTTGTCATTCTGTTAGACAATCGAAGCACAACTAGTCCTGAGGGAATAATTGAGGATGTCCTTGTCCGAGTCAATGATCTTATCTTCCCCGCTGATTTCAATATCCTTGACATGGAAGGTCAGATGAACTCTTCTCGATCTCTCCTAATTCTAGGAAGACCATTCCTCATTACTGCAAGAACCAAGATTGATGTCCATTCTGGCATCTTATCCATGGGATTCAGTGACCAACTGGTCAAATTAAACATTTTCCAACCCATGCGATACCCATTTGAGGATCACTCTGCATTCTCAATCCATGCTTCTGAGGACACTTCTATGAGTCAATCGATCCCCAATCCACAATGTTCATCATGTCTTAATGACAAAGGATCTTGTGAAATCTGCACCATGATTAACAATGTCATAAATAGTGATGTTGATGTGGTGTTTCATTCATAGACACTATCAATCTAGAGGATCTTGAAAACTCTCTTGAATCCCACATAAATTCTGATCTATACTTCTCCACCTTGGACAATATTAATGAAAATGAATCTGAAGCAACTGAAGTCCCTGCATCCATTCCTGAGAAGTCTGACCCACAAATGAGAGATGATACTGATCTAAAACCTCTTTCGGAACACCTGATATTTGCATTCCTCTTCCATGATCACCCATATCCTGTCATTATCTCTACAACACTTACTGAAACTGAGGAGTACTAACTTGTTCAAGTGTTAGAGGAAAAAAAATCCTTCAGTTGGAACCTAGATGACAAACCAGGAAACAACCCTGCCCTTTTCAGGCATCACATCCATCTGGAGGAGTCATCCAAACCAATTAAACACCCACAAAGAAGAATCAATCCACTCATACTTGAGGTAGTTAGGGAAGAGATCACCAAGCTTCTTCATGATGGTATTATCTACCCAATTTCTGATAGTGAATGGGTTAGTCCAATTCAATTTGTACCTAAGAAGGGTGGGATAACTGTTGTCACAAATTAATATGGAGAGGTAGTCACAACTCGAGTGAAGAACAAATGGCGTGTGTGCATCGACTATAGGAAATTGAATGTCAAAACCCTAAAAGATCACTACCCTCTTCCATTCCTTGGTCAAATTCTAGAAATATTGGCCAGAAAGTCACACTATTGCTTTGTTGATGGACACACCGGGTATTTTCAAATTCCAATCGCACCTCAAGATCAAGAAAAGACTACATTCACGTGCCCTTTTGGAACATATGCATCTAGAATAATGCCTTTTGTACTTTGCAATTCTCCTACAACATTCCAGAGGTGTATGATGAGTATCTTTTTAGAATTCATTGAAGACTGCATGGAAGTCTTCATGGATGACTTCACCATTTATGGTGAGTTATTTGAGTCTTTCTTGCATTCACTCTCTCTAGTCCTACAAAACTGTGTCAAGTGTAACCTTGTGTTATATTTTGAAAAATGTCACTTCATGGTCGCAAATGGGATTGTTCTAGGGTACATAGTTTCAAAATATGGTATTGATGTTGATCCTGACAAAATTGAAGTGATCCAATCACTTCCTGAACACACTTCTGTTCGGGACATCCGTTCATTTCTTTGTCATGCTGATTTCTATCGGCGATTCATCCATAAATTCAGTAAAATATCCCTCCCACTCACTCGTTTGCTCCAAAATGATGTCACTTTCCATTTCGATGAGATTTTCAAGAGAGCCTTCATTGAACTCAAAACTACTCTCACATCTTCCTCGATATTCCAACCCCCTGATTGGTCCTTACCCTTTGTATTGAGGTGTGATGCTTCTGATAGAGTTGTTGGGGCTGTACTTGGTCAATAAGAGAAAGAATTCCTCATGTCATCTATTATGCCTCAAAAACATTGGATGAAACTCAATCTCACTACACTGTCACTGAAAAAGAACTTTTAGTAGTTGTTTTTGCCTTAGATAAATTTTGGCCCTATCTCTTAGGTGCCAAAATCATCATCTTCATAGACCATTCTGCTATAAAGTTCTTACTCCAGAAAAGTGATCCCAAACCGAGGCTAATAAGACAGAACCTAATGCTCCAAGAGTTTGACCTTGAAATCAATGATAGTCCTGGAATAGAAAACCTTGTGGCTGATCACGGGAGTAGAATTTATAATTCCTCTCATTTAGAAATCATTGATCCTGAAGTCCCCATTGAGAAACTTTCGTCTCTCACTCCAAATTTACCATGGTATTCCCCAATTGTAAATTATTTGGTTTATGGTGTTTTTCTTGATAATTTTTCAAAATAACAAAAAGTAAAGTTGAAAAGTGAATCAAAATACTATTTTTGGGAAGAAAATAAAAATTGGAAAACTGGGATAGACATGGTAATTAAGAGATGTGTTGAATAAAATGAGCATTCATTCATCTTAGAATTCTGTCAATTAGTTCCTGGAGGTGGCCAATTTGGACCACAAATGACCTCCCAAAAGGTCCTAGATTCTGGATTCTTCTGGCCTTCACTCTTCAAGGACTCCCATGAGTTATGTCAATCATGTCCCACTTGCCATAAGTTTGGCACAATCTCCAAAAGAAATGAAATTCCCCAAAAGCCCTTAATCTTTTGTGAAATCTTTGATTTTGGGGCATCGATTTCATGGGACCATTTCCCCCTTCTAATGGATTCTCATACATTATTCTTGCGGTCAATTATGTTTCAAGGTGGGGTGAGGCCAAACCCACTAGAAAGGATGATTCACATACTGTTAGTGAGTTCCTAAAGACACACATCTTCCATAGATTTGGCACACCTCATGCCTTGATAAGTGTCTTAGGAACCCATTTTTGTAATAAAACCATGCAATCTCTTTTGAAAAAGAAAGGTGTTGTTCATAAAACTTCAACTGAATATCACACCCAAACAAATGGCATGGCTGAGATTTCTAATAGAGAAGTGAAAAGAGTGTTTGAGAGAATTGTAAAACCCACCAGAAAAGACTGGCCTGAAAGACTTGGTGATGCACTTTGGTCTTATCGAACTGCCTATAAAACACCCATTGCTATGTCTCTTTTTAGGCTAGTTTTAGGTAAATCATGTCATCTACCAGTTGAAATCCATCATAAGTCTTTTTGGGCTATGAAAACCTATAATTTTGATTGTGAAAAATCTGGTGAAGAATGATTTTTGCAATTGGCTGAACTGGAGGAGATTCGACTAGAATCCTATGAGAATTCCAATCTGTACAAAGAGAAGGCTAAGGTACTGCCTGAAAACACATCATGAGAAAGGTATTTCAAGAAGGTGAAAAGGTAATTCTCATAAATTCTCGATTTCGGCTTCACCGAGGTAAGCATAATTCTAATTGGGAAGGTCCTTTTGTTATTACTAATGTATACCCATTTGGTGCAGTGCAAGTCAAAGACCCCTCTTCCAAAGAGACATTCACAGTAAATGGACATCAGTTGAAACATCCCCATGAGAGGACATGAAATCCTGGAACAACATCAACTTCCATTGGATCTACAGTAGACCCACCACTGGATGGAGATAGCAACCCACCGAATCCAAAAAAGGGGGAACCTATTTCCCTTTTACTATTATTCTCCCTCTCTCCCTATCTCTCTATTTCTTCTTCCTCCCTCATTCTCATTTTGTTTTTCTTACCACTTTCCTCATCAAATTTTTTCCTTTTTACTCTTCCTCTTTTGTTTGGGTGTGACTTTATAATAAACTAATAAAAAAACATAAAAAAACTAAAAAAAAGACTCATAATTACTCCCCATTTAATTTTTAAATTTTGTCCAACCATTTTGGGGAGTCAATAGATATGTTTCGTTTAAAAAATTTTGTGTTTTCATCATAAAATTGGAAAAAGAATCTTGTGTCAAAACCAAAAAAATTTTAATTCTCTATTTTTGATTTGGAAAATATTTTTCTAAAACCGTTGGGATTATTGTTTTCTTTCATGACAAGGCCACCTATGACCATCTATTCAAAATTTGTGTTTTTCACAACCATTTGTGAGTCTTGAGTTTATAGCCCTTCGAGCTGAATTTCCGACCTTAGTGTGCGTTAATATGATAGAGGAGTTTTCTGAACCATAGGAGAATCACAATATCCAAATAGCCTCTCTTTTCCCTTACATTAATCCACCTTTTGAAAGCCCCTTCAAGCCTATGAAAACCTTTTCTTTGATTGCCACATTACAAGCCCAATACCTTATCCCACCCAATATCAACATGGATTTTCATTTCATAAGTTTTTTAAATTTAAGTGTGGGGGTGAATGGATTTCATTTTTGGGTATCATTTCCTTAATTTCTGTTGTGTTATCATATTATTGAGGGAAATAATACATTTTAGTGTGGGGGGAGGTTATCATTAAGTGGGATTTAGGAATGTATTGTACAAATTACATTGAAATGTGTTCAAAAAAAATTCATAAAAAATAAAAAAAAATGTGTTGTGACTTGGGTAGGTCAAAAATCACTCTTTCTCAACCTCTGATCTTGTAATGACTTATACAATTAGTGTCATGAGGAGATCAAAATGGGTTGGGATATGAGTGTGAGACTTGTTTCAAGGTCAACTTTCGAAAAAACAAATAAAAAAAGAGAAAAAAAGAACACTTTCATTATATTCTTATATTATTGGGAGAAGTTCTATGTTTTGTAAATATTTCATCTTCTCATTACCTTCATATTTTATTCCTCTATTGTTTCTTTCTTCACACAATCATTCCTTATTAAATATGTGTTTTCATTTCCTTCCATGTTTTATTTCAAAAAAAAATGTGCATTGCTTTTTCAATGTTGGTATTTTAACCCTCTTCTTCTCTCTCTTGGACATTATATCCCTACCATCCCATAGCCACAGAAAAACCCATTAAAAAGACCTCTTGATTCTTGTTCACTTTGGATGGGGATTAGAAGCTGATATCTCTTTTCAAATTCTATGATTTTCACTTTTGGTTGGGGAAAGAGTGAACCTCTAAAAATGAAATTTATCATCTTGAGAAGAGTAAGTTTTGAGTGCCACTATTTTCTATGTCTAAAGATGAGCATGAAAAATGAATTCTTTTGGGAACATTATTTATATAACAATTTGAGGTGGAATTCAATATGTATGAGTGAAATAGTATAAACCTCCCCTGATTTGGGAAAACTACATTTTAATATTTATTGGTGAGTGAAAATGAGTTTGTCTTATTTTAATATTTATTTCCCATGATGACATGCACAAGACTAAGTATTGGGGAGTTGATGGTATTAATATTTTAATATATTTTTACATACTCCCTTTACTAATTTTATATGAAATGTGCACAATTTTTGTGAAATATTAATGTTTAGATATTTAATATAATTTTTGAGCACTATTTGAATTTATCCAAATTCAAGTCTGTTTAATTTTTTAACAATAACTTTCACCCTACTTATCCAAATTGCATGATTCATGTTTTTTAGGGTTCCCAATTCTAATTAAAACCTTTCATTAGAAGTCACCATTGGCAATGTCGTCCATTAAGAGGGTCATATGGACCCCTCAAGAAGGCCTAATGAAACTGTGAAGAAACTGGACCATATATGAAGGCTGAATTGCTGGGCTCAATCCAGAAGTCCAAATACCTTAAATCTCCTCCCAAGTTCGGAGGAAACATCAAGGAGTCCATGATTACAATTGCAGAACCCAATCAAAAATAAACGTTTCTGAACTGATGCATTGAATTTCAGCCAACCATTCTAGCCGGGAATTAAAAATATCACACTAATATTGAAATTTCTCCTGATGTAGAAATCCATTCGAGCTGAGAATTTGCAGTGTGAAAAATGAGATTCGGGTGGCCATCCGTGTTGAAGAAATAATTCTTATTTGAGGTCATATTCCTATTAAAAAACCCATTCACATTATGGACATCAAAAAAGTCTGTATTGAAATGGAAAAATCAGAATTGTTTACTAAAACCGCCATAAGATTGGTTCAATAAGTCCAATGGCAGCCCAATTTTCACAGTAGACAGAAGAAATTTTTATCTATAACACTGAAGAAGGATATTTCCTCATGATTCGGCTGTCTGTATGTCCATATTGGCGAGCCAAGTAGAGGGGTATTTCTAGAATGTAAACAGCCCACCACATTGGGCTATAAATACATCCCCTCCTCCCCTTTCAAAAGGGTTGGAATTTCAGAGCAAAGGAGGATTTATTGGTAGTACCAAGGCTCTTCCAAAGGCTTGGGAGGATCTTCCAAACTCAGGTTTTGACTTTAGAATCCCTTCCTCCTCTCTTTTTTTTCATTTACTTGTGCATTTTTCTTCGTTGTAATTTTGCAAGTGTTTGTCTTTGTAAATCTGTTTTAATGCAATTTTCATCTTCTTAATTTCCTATTCTCACCAACCTTCTGTAGTTTAATGTTAATTTTCTTATCATAGTTTTAATCAAGACGAAATGAATCATCTTATTTTACTTTATTATTCAATAAAACGTCCGTTTTTTTTTTACTCTCATCATCGTTCGTGTGTGTTTTCGGCGCACAACTCTTTTCTTATCCCTTTCATTTTCTTCTCATTGTAATTCATCACCTTAAAAATAATAGACCAGAATTCTATTAATTTAAATGTATGATTAAATATCTCATTGGGGTGAGTTATAATTTTTGGATGTTAAGTGATTGAGAGGTTTTTCTCGATGAGTATTCGTTGAATTATCATTGTGTATGTTGGACATAGAATATCATGGAATAATGACTTGTTTTGTTTAATGTGTGGTTTCCATGGATTATTGGAACAATAAATACACTACCATAAACAAGATATGATCATGATTAGAACCCTATGTAAAGTTAAAACATGGATTAATGGCTTAACACTTGGTAATTACAATCAACATCAACTTGTGATGTGGGTGTTAATTTAAATCAATATAAAGAAAAGTTCAAGGATATCACATGCTTAACTCCCAAATAATGAAATCACCCCAATAATTATCAACATTTTAAATTAAACATCATCCATTAAACATTTCAATTTAGCTCTACAAACAAACCCCCCCAATCAAAATACAATCAACTAAAAACAATCGACTATTACGAAGTACCATCGCTGAGGATTTGACTCGAGTGTTGCTATACACATTAGCATAGCACTAAAAACATGACCGGTCGATTGGCGAAAATCAGAAGCGCGTTTTAGTGAAGGAGACACCCATCATTGTAACAATAGTCTATTTTTAAGGATCCCAATATTAATATGAATTGATAAGCCATGTCATTGTTTGGGATTCCCAGAGTTTCTTCCAAAATTAGGACATATACCATGATCACACTCCCAAAAGACTCTTCCCAAGAATAATAAGAATGGGTATGGGAACTATAGAGTATCTATAGTACTGGGATTTATAGATGAGTGGAATTGGTGTTTTGATGATCAGGTACTATCTAAGAATCTCAAGTCTTCATCCACTACAGTCATCATGAATCAAATTGGGGAGGCTTAAGATGAATTTTCAAAAAATAATCAAACATAGAAAAATAAAATGTATTGATAACTAAGACAATGATAAATTCATCAAATGAGAGATCATGTAGGCGTCCACCCAGACGGAAGTGTAGGATATCCGAGCCAACCTATAATTTTGAAAAGAACTCTCAGAATAGGTCTCTAAATGTTTTCTAACATACCTCATTAATGCCTGATATATGGAGTTTGTTGACGATATCTAGGATTCCATCGCTATGGTTAATGAAAGAGAGAATGACCATGTTTAGGGTCTTGTTTTCTCTCAGGGGATTCTCCTATACTTTGTTGAGGGCGGCATAGTGCTTCAGGTTTGAGAAGCACATAATGTGGTGAAAATGGAGGTTCTCATCCCTGGATGATTCATCATAGCAAGTATGGTATTTTTCTTGAGTAGCAGGTGATGAATGGGTTGTATTGGATTTTGGTGGAGATGATTCTTGCAGTGGTGGGGGTGAGGAAGTCTTGGAAGCTCGTGGAAATGTTTTGCTTTCTGTTCATCATTGTTCTATGATGATTATGACGGTACAAGGTCCATTTTTTTATTTTTACTATAATATGAGTGGTTCTTAGGGGTGTGGATTTTCGGTTTTAAAGGATGGGTTTGGGATGGGTGGATGAGAGGGGAGGAAAGGTATGGGTATTCATGGTAGGTTGTGATATGGGAAGGGAGGGGTGTACATATGGAAAATGAATTGTGGGGTGGTGCAAGTCACGAAGGAGGATGCAGAGGATGTTTGAGTTGTCGGTAGGGAGAATAGAGCGTGAGGGATGATAGCTGTGAAGTAGAGAGAGGTAAGGGAAGGGTGGAGATTTATGGATAGTAGAAATAATAGAGAGGGAGGGAGGGTGGGTTTATGGTAGGATGGTGTTTGGTCATGGGAGTAAGCATGTTTTCAGGTCGTGAATCCTATGTTCAAGAAATATTTAAAAAACACTATCACATGTTGTTAGAAAATGTGTACCAAAATTTCACATATTTTAATTATGGGAATTATAGTGTTTTTAAAAAAAGGTACACATCTTGTAACAGGGGTAAATGATGTGAAATATAATGTGTTTTCAACTTTTTTACAAACCCTGGCCTTTAGTTCCTAGACAATCCTAATAATTCCTAAGTTTTTTATAATCTTTTCTTATCTAATATTACCTACCCTATGTTTCCCCCCATCCAAAACCTCCTGTAACAACATGATCATGATTACTTTAAGGCATATATGATACTAAATGATGACAAAATAGATTTCAAAGGTGGGTTAATGAAATAATTTCAACCATTTATCATTAACATTGAATGGTGGTTCACATTCCTTCTTAAATTAACTGTTCGCATAAGGGAGAATTGGTTGAATACGATAGTTTGGACCATATAGATTTCATCTTCCCAAGAAAAAAATTCAATCTTGAATTGAATTAGAGGACCTTATTACCTGGTAAAATGTTGTGCCTTATAATGTGTTGATCATTCCATTTCATATCTTTATATTTTTATATCATTCCATTATCATTATCATCTTTCAATATTTCTTCCAATTTTTCCAGTTGCAATATTTGATCTTCTCCTTCATTATGAGAATCTAAATTTAACATCTTAATTACCCAGTACGAGGGATGATCATGTTCAACTGTACGATTACATGGTTTCACATAAACCAATATGAATGATGTGGTATAAATTGGGTTTTTTACATATTAAGGTACACCCATAATGAGTCATCTAATTTCAAACTCAAGTCACATCGACTTTGTTTTCCATCTTCCATCGATTTTTTTGGATTTCTCTATTTCACAGTTCATCATTCCCATTGGATTGTGGGTGGTAGGGTGTTCCTATTTTATAGAAGATTCAATAATTTTCTACAAATACTTTAACTACATGGTTTGTAAAAGGTGTTCCTAGATCATTAATGAGTAATCTATGAAGTCTAAATCATTAGAACACATATATTTCCGGAAAATTCATTACAACTTTTTTGGTGTCATGTGATGTGGATTTAGATTCTACACATTTTGAGATGTAGTCAATGAAAAAAAGAATGTATTAAATTCCATATGAATTGGTAAATGGTCTCACTAAGTTGAATCATCAATCGAAAAATATTTTTCCATCCATGTTTTGGTTATATTCCCTTTAATTTCTTTTTTCCAATGGTCCCTATTTGCTGGAACCTATCACAACATTGATAAAATTCCCTTGCATCTTGAGTAAAGTAGGCCAAAAAAATCTACACTGAAGATTCATTAATACAATGTTCTCGAGTCTATGATGTTCTCTATTTGATGATGAATGACACATTTCATTCACATTTGTGATTTCTTTTTCAGGAATGCTACTTTGCAACAATCCATCAGTGAAACACTCGAATAAAAGTAGTTCATACTAGTAGAAATGTATTGTGTCATATTTAATGATTCTTATTTGTTTGTAACAGAGGTCTTGGTGGAAAAATATAATTTAAAGATAATTTTCAATATCGTAAAACCATGATTTTACCTTAATGTTGAAAAGTGATTCATCATGAAAATCAACTTCAATATCAATATCATCGTCATACATGATGTGTGATAGAGGGAGACATGATAGATGATCATAAATAAAATTTTCAATTCCATTAGTATCTCTGATGGAATTATAAAATTCATGGTGTAGAATGATCCACCTGATTAACCTTTTTTGGAATTGATTCTTTTCATTTAATACATAAGGTCCGCATGATCAGTGTGCATGATCACCTTGGAAAAGACCAATAAGAATTGATTTTTTGAAACATTGGAAAACATCTAAGTGATATTTTTCTGTTGATTTGTATTTTTCTTGAGAATCATTTAGTGTATGGAAAGCATTGTATATATGATATAATATGTGACCCACTCGTTTTCCAAAGATAGAGCTAATATTAAGGTCATCAGTGTCACGTATCAAATAAAACTTTTTATGCCAATCAGGTTAATTGATTATAGGGGCTTCTATCAGGATATTCTTCAAATTATTGAACTAATTTTAAAATTCTACAGTTAATTCAAATTGAAACTCCATTTATAAATTTTTCATCATTGGGGGTGGGGGATCTTTTGAAAATTAGTTTACAAATCGCACGTTGAATACATCATGTAAAAGAATTATCCTATTACACTTTACTATTGATTGTTCATGTAAATAATTAATGACTATAGTATTAGCTCAAATTTATTCTATGACTTCTTTGAAAATATTATGTTCACGGACTATTCCTCTCTAAACCATGAAATAAATGTTTTTACAATTAAAGAAGAGGCATTTCTCTTCACAATGTTTCAGGACTGACTCGTGAATTTTTATGTAGAATTTGAACGGTCTTCCATAACCTAAGAAGTCATCCAAAAATATTTATAATAATTCCACCTACATATTATGGAAAATATTTTTTAAGCATCTATGAAAAGTTTATGGTGTAAAAAAAATACCGAATGAAATTCTCATGTAGAAGGATGTTCCAAATAGAAATGTGATTATAGATTAGGAATGATATTTTGGGTCAACTAAAATCAGATTGTATCATTAATATCAATCCATGAAAAATAAAATTTGTTTTTGGATAATCCTTCCAATATTTGAACCATAATGAGATAAGAAAAATGATATTTCAATGTCTCTACATTTATGCTTATTTAATCCTCAAAAACACTCTTTTTAGAGAAGGTGTGTGGAGAGATCAATTCATTTTCATCAATATTTCCAATATGGGCCCACCATTCCTTGATAATGCATATATAGAGCTCACCTACTCACTATTGTGGACTTAAAATATTATTCTATAATCTATACATTTCATTATTTTCATTTTAATAACTTCATTCATTGGTGGTGTGATCCTCCTTTAAGGTTAGAGATTGTGTTTTGATTCTTGCTCAGGATTAATATCGAGGGTGCATATGATCGTACTGATACCATTAATTTCATCAACTCCTTAATAAAATGATTCATTTTTTACATTTCATGACTTCAAATTTTTTTTCCTATTTTCCATGAGATAGATAAAAGTTTATTACTACGGGTAGAGAGGTTAAAGATCCTATGTATGAATAATTGAGAGTACATGGTAGTGGATACAATTGTAGTGTCAGTGGTTTAATAATTGAGGGTGTGAATTGGGGAAAATTATCCATTTTTAGAGGTTCATTGAAACTATCTTCCCAAAATTAATATTATTCTAATTTATCATAGTGTGATTCCTAACTATGTTCTTATATTAAAATATATTCATTTTTTTCTTTGGTAAAAGATATGACACTGAAATCAAAGGCATAATCGGATTATTTATAACCCTTGATGAGGTTGAAGGATTATTGTTCTTCTCTAACTTGAAATATTAGATTCCTTTTTTTAATCTTTCAGATCCATTCCTATGGTCAGGAATGGTCTTTCGAGAATTATGGGGATGTCGCCTTCTTCTTCCATGACTAATATTACGAAATCTTATGGAATGATGAATTTTATGAATTTCACTAACCTTCCTTGAGAATTCCTCTTGTGTATTTTACTGATCAGTCCACAAGTTTTTTATCAAATCAAGTTGGTTCTAGTTATTGATGTAACAGCCCAAGATTTTATGAAAAATATTTTTTTTTAATTTCACTAATGTCTTGTGTTATACGCTACACCAAAAGGAGCTTGCACAACACGCATCCTTGACTTGCCTTGCATTACACGCAATCGCAACCTTCCTCGATAGCGTGTGTGGTACGTAATCCTGAGTTTCACGAAACAATGATATGCTATTAAAATATTATTAAAACTAGCCGTTATGAATAGTAATAACCACTTTTTAAATTTTAGAAATTTTAACTCTCAAAATGGACTTCATTTTTGGATTCGGAGTATCGAATTTAGCGTAAGGTGAAATTTTGGTACTTTTCGGATAACTTTCATATTATGATGAATAGTGAAAATTACTAAATTATAATTAAAAACAACTTTTTTAATCGAAATAATTAATAGTGATAAATCATTAATTTGAGTGGTTTTAAAGTATATTTAGAATATATTTTTACAATTTAATACAATGTTGGTCATTGGTTGTAATTTCACATTTAAACCAGACATAATCAAATGTCAATCTTTTGATAGATATTGTTTCTTAAAAACACGCTATTTGTTTTAACAGCGGGATTTAATTATAAAATTTATTAATGCAACTTATATGTTGGGAATTTTGTAAAATAGAAATCATTTTTGAATTCGGAATATCAATTATAGCTTAGGGTGAAATTTTGGCATTTTTCTGAAAAACTTCAATTTTTGATGAATAGTGAAACCACTAAGTGGTAGGTTAAAAACTGAATTTTGCATAAAACTTAATTTTACCGCTTCTGTGAATGGAATTTCAAAAATCCGAGAGACACGGTTAATATCAAGGACTAAAATGTGGTTCAATGAGATGAAAATAAATTTTTGGTGAATAGTAACTTTTTACTTTTTTTACCACGGTTAATAGTAAATAGGGTAACTAAGGGTAAATATGATATTAATATTACCCTAACACATGTCCTAATTCTATTGGACAAGTGTAATTCGACCAAAAACAAACTTAGGAATAAAATATGACCATTTAGGCCCACTTGGATTAGATTAGGACATTTATTATTAATTTATTTAAAGAAGGGTTAAAATAGTTAAAATCAAAGTTTAATAAGTAAATCATTTTTAATATGGGGTTATACATAAGATAAATTCGATTGTAAATATTCATTAGAAAGCTAAAACGATTTCCTACCTGATGGTATTTTATTTGTAATTTTTAGACATAAAATAATTTAATTTATTAATGACACAACGATGATGCAGTAATTATCTTATTAATGAAATATTGACATAATTGATGTTATAAACACCAAAATAAATGTAATTTGAGATTTTTTATGAATTACACTAATTTTCTAGGTTACTATGATATATTAATGTTGATTTAATCAACTTGGTTCGAACATTTAATTCTGTTATGACTTTCACAAAAATCATATATCAAATAGTGTCAAAATTGACACAAAATAGTTTTTAAATCAAATATTATATTATTAATTGTTATTGTATTCCTAAAAATCTAAGGTTCGGCCAAATGACTTAGATAAGGATATATATATTAATAATAAACAATTTGGGGTTCGTTTGGCATGTTATAGTAAGTTTATTAACCATATAGTGAAAGAAAACAAAAAGACATGGTAAAAGTTAAATTATTTAACTTAGAGTTAAATCTAATTGATAAGGTTAAAATAATATCCTAAACTTGTCTAAATTCTATTGGTTGATAGGGTTTCGACCCATCCCCACTTTAGCTTCGAAATAAGACCCTTTGGAACCATTATAAACCGATTTTGACTTTAATATAAAATAATATTTTGAGATATTCCTAAGGTGCCCCTCTCCTCCCCTATAAAAGGACACCTCCTCCCCCTCCTCCTCACACCAATTTGAGCACTCAAGCTCGGCCAACCCCTGCCAAAATCTCTTCTCCACTTCCCTAGCAACATCCTAGAGGTTCTGGTCTTCCTCAAAGACCAATTCTAGTGCCCTAAGAAGAGGACTCAAAGAGGCACTTCAAAGAAGAGGAGGTTCGGACACATACAAAGCAAGTCGGACCTAAGGTAAGGGAAATATCAGAATCTCATTTTTATCCGAGATTGTTTATTCGTAAGTATTTACTGGGGTGTATTTTATCATCCACATCCATGTTTCATCAATATATAATATTATTTCCATCCACCTACAATTGTTTAAATCCATTTTTACCCTTCGGTGAGTTTTTAGTAAAATATATGAAAGGAATCTTTTGTCGTTTTTCGTACGAGGTACTTTTTGAATTTTCTGACAAAAGTACGAAGAATGTTTTTTTTTTTTAACTTATACGGCACGAACGGATTTATACTGTTTTATAAAGCCTTATTTTCATGAAGCTTCCTCTAAAAGATTTCATGACTATTTTCAATAAAATCTCTTTCTTTTAAAATTGCATGATGTTTTGTAAAAGAAATTGATTTTGAAGAAGAAAGGATATTTTCCTCAAGAATTCAATTCAAGTGTTTTATCAAAATTATTTTCCATATAAGATAATAAAGGGTTCTGTTTCTATCCATATTTTTACATTGATTTGACTATGTTGTGATGAAATTATGTTTATGAATTCCTTTATCTTATATGAATGGTTTTATGATGTCATGTTGTTTAAGAATCCCATTTTTATTACATGGGTTATGCAATGATGTATGATTTATGATTTTGTGGCACACATAAGAAAGGATTCATTAAGAGATGGGTGGGACCTATATCTCCCTCCAATGCATTGGGTAAAGATTTCATATCTCATGAGATAGACATGGCTGGAATGGTAGGTTATACCGGTTCAGTGAAACAGGACTGAAACGAGGATTACTCGATTCAGAAAGGGACTTTGTCCACTAAGATAGTCTTGGCAATGAGTCTTGACTAACAAGAAATGATTCTCTATGATTATGTGTGTATGCCACAATGAGTAATGTTTTAAGTAAGGGTTTCATTTTCACTACTATGATTTATCCCATGTTATGAAATTATGCTCTCTTTTGCAGGTTAAGATTTCCAAAAATGTTATGTTCTTATGAAAATTATGTGATTGATATTTCTTTTGTTTACCCTTACTGAGCATTTGAGCTCACCCTTTTATGTTTTCTTTTCCCCAGGATATAAAGAAAGGTTTTAGGTAGAAAAAAGGGATGACCTTTATGGGAGATATTGAAGAACTTTCACCACGATTAGAAGATTACGTTCCGAGTTTCCAAAGACACTAAACTATTACGATCCTTTAGTGTGTGTTTTTGTTATGTATTAAGTATTCCGCAAAAGTAATGTAATGTTCATGTACGTCAAGATACGGGTCTCTACAGTTGGTATCAGAGGCAAAGGAGGTAGGAATGTATCCGATCCTTGGGAACTCTCACATGTGAGCGTTGGACGAAGCATGGCTCTCCGCCCAAGGGCTTCATGAGGAAATGGCTGCCACTGGGGATGGTGGTGTGTCCTGCCCAGGGGGTGTAGCCGCCCATGGAGTGCCCTGATAGGTATCAATTGTAGTCCACTGGAAGTAATTCTAGACCGCTACAGTTGGTATCAGAGGAAAGGTTTAGTCAACCTTTGGAAACTAGGATGCGAAAACGTTAGTGAGATCCCTAGAGATATTTCTAAGCTATGTCTAGGGATGCCCCTAAGGATAAGTATACGTATAGGATATAGTTCTAGAACTATGGTAACGATATTAGATTAAACCAAAGATGATAGATATTTAAGTTACTCCCCCTTTATTACGATTTTTGCATCTAACACTATTCTGTTTGGGTTTTAGAAAATGGCTGGAAACAAGATGATTCACAATAATGGAGGATATGATAGACAATGGAATGATATTCTTCATGAGCAACCAAATGAAATGGGATTTGGATGTCCAAACATCATTATTATGCCGAATCAGCAATCTCACAACATGATCAATAAAGTAAAATTTGGTAAGTTTCCTGACTCAACTAATAAGAGAAAGATGGAGTTCCATGATGATCATAGAGGAAAGAAAGTTCAATTTCCCCTATGTATATCATGTGGGAAGAGGCATCAAGGAGAATGTTTCAAGGGAACTGGAAGATGCTTTGGGTGTGGAAAAGAAGGACACAAAGCAAGTAAGTGCAAAGGAAAAGGGTCGGTTAACACCATGGATGAGGATAATGGTATTGCTACGACATCAAAAATGGTTAAGTGTTTTAAATGTGGAATGTATGGACATTATGCAAACAAATGCTCTAAGGGAAAGACTCATGAAGAGAATCAGTATGGTCATATGGGTAGTATTTATGTGGATGATGATGAAGAGACTACAAATGATATGTGAGATGAAAGAATTTTTGAAGCTCGGTCAATGGTTTGAGAATGTAGTGGAATGATTACATGTTTATCATGTGTAATTTTGGAATAAAGAGACATCTATGGATTGTTACACTGTTGTCTTTCCTTGTGTTTTGAAAGTGTATGATTAATGTTACCAGTATCCATGAAAGGTTATTCAGATATTTTTGGAATGTAGATGATATGCGCATAATGAAGGGATAAGGAGAAAATTAAATGTTTGATAGTATTCATGAGCTCATGATTGATATAAGGACTAAGTGATATCATGGATTGAGTATATAGAATTTTGAGGATTTTGGTATGTGGAAAGTGTTAACTTTTAACTGCATTCATGTTTTCACTAAGGTATTCAAGAGAATACATGATTAAGGACTTTGAATGTTTAGAATGTGACCAACAAAACATATCTTATGATATATGGGGATCAACGATGGTATTAAATCTCTGTTAATCGTTTTCACTATGTTATGAGAGTGGACTGCAGTATTATGTATAAGCCTAAAGATTAGACTGGATTATGTTGGACATAAGTTAGTATTGTTTAAGGATAGAAGATGCGATGTTATAGTAACGTAGTTTTAGAAAAAGGGACAACCTGCAGGACGGGCGACAGCCCATCGCTTCGGACAAGGCTGTAGGAATCGAACCCACAACCAAAGTGCGACTGGCCTTTATCGGCTACCACTGGCCTACAGGAAGTCCCTGTTTAGTAGAAACTAGTTTTATTATATTAAGCAGTATGATATATGAAGTATAAGTCCATTTTAGAAACCATATATGATTAATCTCACTATAGATTGACTTATGTATATAAATTTTGCTATCCTTTTGAGACAGATGGAATGACCCGTCATTCTATCACATGATCTGCTAACACTTCACGAATAACAAATTCAACTTCATTTATTTAAGAGATTAAGTGGAAATTGTTAAAGGCATGAACTACAGTGAGGTTGTACCAACATAAAGTAAGTATTTATTCTAATTCAAATTCTTTAACTTTAGGTAAATGATCTTGAAAACCAAAAATGTTGTCCTAGTGATCTTATACCTGATGAATCAGATGGTACCTTAGATCGTCACAAATTTATGGATTTGTGATTACTGGCTTTTCCATAGCCATGTTCTCTACCACTCTCCATCAGAACACGATGGTTAGATTTCTCTTCCATATCCATATTTTCACCTATGTGGAAACCCAGTGATTAGTTTATTTGGGTAATCGTTACATTTCATACTTTAGTTTTTAAAGCCAAGTTTTGGTATTCCCTTTTACGATGTGGGTTTCTATTAAAGAAACTTTCGAATAGTAAACCATTTATAACCCCGACGAATTTCGAGGGCGAAATTCATTTTAAGGGGGGTAGAATGTAACAGCCCAAGATTTTATGAAAAATATTTTTTTTAATTTCACTAATGTCTTGTGTTATACGCTACACCAAAAGGAGCTTGCACAACACGCATCCTTGACTTGCCTTGCATTACACGCAATCGCAACCTTCCTCGATAGCGTGTGTGGTACGTAATCCTGAGTTTCACGAAACAATGATATGCTATTAAAATATTATTAAAACTAGCCATTATGAATAGTAATAACCACTTTTTAAATTTTAGAAATTTTAACTCTCAAAATGGACTTCATTTTTGGATTCGGAGTATCGAATTTAGCGTAAGGTGAAATTTTGGTACTTTTCAGATAACTTTCATATTATGATGAATAGTGAAAATTACTAAATTATAATTAAAAACAACTTTTTTAATCGAAATAATTAATAGTGATAAATCATTAATTTGAGTGGTTTTAAAGTATATTTAGAATATATTTTTACAATTTAATACAATGTTGGTCATTGGTTGTAATTTCACATTTAAACCAGACATAATCAAATGTCAATCTTTTGATAGATATTGTTTCTTAAAAACACGCTATTTGTTTTAACAGCGGGATTTAATTATAAAATTTATTAATGCAACTTATATGTTGGGAATTTTGTAAAATAGAAATCATTTTTGAATTCGGAATATCAATTATAGCTTAGGGTGAAATTTTGGCATTTTTCTGAAAAACTTCAATTTTTGATGAATAGTGAAACCACTAAGTGGTAGGTTAAAAACTGAATTTTGCATAAAACTTAATTTTACCGCTTCTGTGAATGGAATTTCGAAAATCCGAGAGACACGGTTAATATCAAGGACTAAAATGTGGTTCAATGAGATGAAAATAAATTTTTGGTGAATAGTAACTTTTTACTTTTTTTACCACGGTTAATAGTAAATAGGGTAACTAAGGGTAAATATGATATTAATATTACCCTAACACATGTCCTAATTCTATTGGACAAGTGTAATTCGACCAAAAACAAACTTAGGAATAAAATATGACCATTTAGGCCCACTTGGATTAGATTAGGACATTTATTATTAATTTATTTAAAGAAGGGTTAAAATAGTTAAAATCAAAGTTTAATAAGTAAATCATTTTTAATATGGGGTTATACATAAGATAAATTCGATTGTAAATATTCATTAGAAAGCTAAAACGATTTCCTACCTGATGGTATTTTATTTGTAATTTTTAGACATAAAATAATTTAATTTATTTATGACACAACGATGATGCAGTAATTATCTTATTAATGAAATATTGACATAATTGATGTTATAAACACCAAAATAAATGTAATTTGAGATTTTTTATGAATTCCACTAATTTTCTAGGTTACTATGATATATTAATGTTGATTTAATCAACTTGGTTCGAACATTTAATTCTGTTATGACTTTCACAAAAATCATATATCAAATAGTGTCAAAATTGACACAAAATAGTTTTTAAATCAAATATTATATTATTAATTGTTATTGTATTCCTAAAAATCTAAGGTTCGGCCAAATGACTTAGATAAGGATATATATATTAATAATAAACAATTTGGGGTTCGTTTGGCATGTTATAGTAAGTTTATTAACCATATAGTGAAAGAAAACAAAAAGACATGGTAAAAGTTAAATTATTTAACTTAGAGTTAAATCTAATTGATAAGGTTAAAATAATATCCTAAACTTGTCTAAATTCTATTGGTTGATAGGGTTTCGACCCATCCCCACTTTAGCTTCGAAATAAGACCCTTTGGAACCATTATAAACCGATTTTGACTTTAATATAAAATAATATTTTGAGATATTCCTAAGGTGCCCCTCTCCTCCCCTATAAAAGGACACCTCCTCCCCCTCCTCCTCACACCAATTTGAGCACTCAAGCTCGGCCAACCCCTGCCAAAATATCTTCTCCACTTCCCTAGCAACATCCTAGAGGTTCTGTTCTTCCTCAAAGACCAATTCTAGTGCCCTAAGAAGAGGACTCAAAGAGGCACTTCAAAGAAGAGGAGGTTCGGACACATACAAAGCAAGTCGGACCTAAGGTAAGGGAAATATCAGAATCTCATTTTTATCCGAGATTGTTTATTCGTAAGTATTTACTGGGGTGTATTTTATCATCCACATCCATGTTTCATCAATATATAATATTATTTCCATCCACCTACAATTGTTTAAATCCATTTTTACCCTTCGGTGAGTTTTTAGTAAAATATATGAAAGGAATCTTTTGTCGTTTTTCGTACGAGGTACTTTTTGACTTTTCCGACAAAAGTACGAAGAATGTTTTTTTTTTTTAACTTATACGGCACGAACGGATTTATACTGTTTTATAAAGCCTTATTTTCATGAAGCTTCCTCTAAAAGATTTCATGACTATTTTCAATAAAATCTCTTTCTTTTAAAATTGCATGATGTTTTGTAAAAGAAATTGATTTTGAAGAAGAAAGGATATTTTCCTCAAGAATTCAATTCAAGTGTTTTATCAAAATTATTTTCCATATAAGATAATAAAGGGTTCTGTTTCTATCCATATTTTTACATTGATTTGACTATGTTGTGATGAAATTATGTTTATGAATTCCTTTATCTTATATGAATGGTTTTATGATGTCATGTTGTTTAAGAATCCCATTTTTATTACATGGGTTATGCAATGATGTATGATTTATGATTTTGTGGCACACATAAGAAAGGATTAATTAAGAGATGGGTGGGACCTATATCTCCCTCCAATGCATTGGGTAAAGATTTCATATCTCATGAGATAGACATGGCTGGAATGGTAGGTTATACCGGTTCAGTGAAACAGGACTGAAACGAGGATTACTCGATTCAGAAAGGGACTTTGTCCACTAAGATAGTCTTGGCAATGAGTCTTGACTAACAAGAAATGATTCTCTATGATTATGTGTGTATGCCACAATGAGTAATGTTTTAAGTAAGGGTTTCATTTTCACTACTATGATTTATCCCATGTTATGAAATTATGCTCTCTTTTGCAGGTTAAGATTTCCAAAAATGTTATGTTCTTATGAAAATTATATGATTGATATTTCTTTTGTTTACCCTTACTGAGCATTTGAGCTCACCCTTTTATGTTTTCTTTTCCCCAGGATATAAAGAAAGGTTTTAGGTAGAAAAAAGGTATGACCTTTATGGGAGATATTGAAGAACTTTCACCACGATTAGAAGATTACGTTCCGAGTTTCCAAAGACACTAAACTATTACGATCCTTTAGTGTGTGTTTTTGTTATGTATTAAGTATTCCGCAAAAGTAATGTAATGTTCATGTACGTCAAGATACGGGTCTCTACAGTTGGTATCAGAGGCAAAGGAGGTAGGAATGTATCCGATCCTTGGGAACTCTCACATGTGAGCGTTGGACGAAGCATGGCTCTCCGCCCAAGGGCTTCATGAGGAAATGGCTGCCACTGGGGATGGTGGTGTGTCCCGCCCAGGGGGTGTAGCCGCCCATGGAGTGCCCTGATAGGTATCAATTGTAGTCCACTGGAAGTAATTCTAGACCGCTACAGTTGGTATCAGAGGAAAGGTTTAGTCAACCTTTGGAAACTAGGATGCGAAAACGTTAGTGAGATCCCTAGAGATATTTCTAAGCTATGTCTAGGGATGCCCCTAAGGATAAGTATACGTATAGGATATAGTTCTAGAACTATGGTAACGATATTAGATTAAACCAAAGATGATAGATATTTAAGTTACTCCCCCTTTATTACGATTTTTGCATCTAACACTATTCTGTTTGGGTTTTAGAAAATGGCTGGAAACAAGATGATTCACAATAATGGAGGATATGATAGACAATGGAATGATATTCTTCATGAGCAACCAAATGAAATGGGATTTGGATGTCCAAACATCATTATTATGCCGAATCAGCAATCTCACAACATGATCAATAAAGTAAAATTTGGTAAGTTTCCTGACTCAACTAATAAGAGAAAGATGGAGTTCCATGATGATCATAGAGGAAAGAAAGTTCAATTTCCCCTATGTATATCATGTGGGAAGAGGCATCAAGGAGAATGTTTCAAGGGAACTGGAAGATGCTTTGGGTGTGGAAAAGAAGGACACAAAGCAAGTAAGTGCAAAGGAAAAGGGTCGGTTAACACCATGGATGAGGATAATGGTATTGCTACGACATCAAAAATGGTTAAGTGTTTTAAATGTGGAATGTATGGACATTATGCAAACAAATGCTCTAAGGGAAAGACTCATGAAGAGAATCAGTATGGTCATATGGGTAGTATTTATGTGGATGATGATGAAGAGACTACAAATGATATGTGAGATGAAAGAATTTTTGAAGCTCGGTCAATGGTTTGAGAATGTAGTGGAATGATTACATGTTTATCATGTGTAATTTTGGAATAAAGAGACATCTATGGATTGTTACACTGTTGTCTTTCCTTGTGTTTTGAAAGTGTATGATTAATGTTACCAGTATCCATGAAAGGTTATTCAGATATTTTTGGAATGTAGATGATATGCGCATAATGAAGGGATAAGGAGAAAATTAAATGTTTGATAGTATTCATGAGCTCATGATTGATATAAGGACTAAGTGATATCATGGATTGAGTATATAGAATTTTGAGGATTTTGGTATGTGGAAAGTGTTAACTTTTAACTGCATTCATGTTTTCACTAAGGTATTCAAGAGAATACATGATTAAGGACTTTGAATGTTTAGAATGTGACCAACAAAACATATCTTATGATATATGGGGATCAACGATGGTATTAAATCTCTGGTAATCGTTTTCACTATGTTATGAGAGTGGACTGCAGTATTATGTATAAGCCTAAAGATTAGACTGGATTATGTTGGACATAAGTTAGTATTGTTTAAGGATAGAAGATGCGATGTTATAGTAACGTAGTTTTAGAAAAAGGGACAACCTGCAGGACGGGCGACAGCCCATCGCTTCGGACAAGGCTGTAGGAATCGAACCCACAACCAAAGTGCGACTGGCCTTTATCGGCTACCACTGGCCTACAGGAAGTCCCTGTTTAGTAGAAACTAGTTTTATTATATTAAGCAGTATGATATATGAAGTATAAGTCCATTTTAGAAACCATATATGATTAATCTCACTATAGATTGACTTATGTATATAAATTTTGCTATCCTTTTGAGACAGATGGAATGACCCGTCATTCTATCACATGATCTGCTAACACTTCACGAATAACAAATTCAACTTCATTTATTTAAGAGATTAAGTGGAAATTGTTAAAGGCATGAACTACAGTGAGGTTGTACCAACATAAAGTAAGTATTTATTCTAATTCAAATTCTTTAACTTTAGGGAAATGATCTTGAAAACCAAAAATGTTGTCCTAGTGATCTTATACCTGATGAATCAGATGGTACCTTAGATCGTCACAAATTTATGGATTTGTGATTACTGGCTTTTCCATAGCCATGTTCTCTACCACTCTCCATCAGAACACGATGGTTAGATTTCTCTTCCATATCCATATTTTCACCTATGTGGAAACCCAGTGATTAGTTTATTTGGGTAATCGTTACATTTCATACTTTAGTTTTTAAAGCCAAGTTTTGGTATTCCCTTTTACGATGTGGGTTTCTATTAAAGAAACTTTCGAATAGTAAACCATTTATAACCCCGACGAATTTCGAGGGCGAAATTCATTTTAAGGGGGGTAGAATGTAACAGCCCAAGATTTTATGAAAAATATTTTTTTTAATTTCACTAATGTCTTGTGTTATACGCTACACCAAAAGGAGCTTGCACAACACGCATCCTTGACTTGCCTTGCATTACACGCAATCGCAACCTTCCTCGATAGCGTGTGTGGTACGTAATCCTGAGTTTCACGAAACAATGATATGCTATTAAAATATTATTAAAACTAGCCATTATGAATAGTAATAACCACTTTTTAAATTTTAGAAATTTTAACTCTCAAAATGGACTTCATTTTTGGATTCGGAGTATCGAATTTAGCGTAAGGTGAAATTTTGGTACTTTTCGGATAACTTTCATATTATGATGAATAGTGAAAATTACTAAATTATAATTAAAAACAACTTTTTTAATCGAAATAATTAATAGTGATAAATCATTAATTTGAGTGGTTTTAAAGTATATTTAGAATATATTTTTACAATTTAATACAATGTTGGTCATTGGTTGTAATTTCACATTTAAACCAGACATAATCAAATGTCAATCTTTTGATAGATATTGTTTCTTAAAAACACGCTATTTGTTTTAACAGCGGGATTTAATTATAAAATTTATTAATGCAACTTATATGTTGGGAATTTTGTAAAATAGAAATCATTTTTGAATTCGGAATATCAATTATAGCTTAGGGTGAAATTTTGGCATTTTTCTGAAAAACTTCAATTTTTGATGAATAGTGAAACCACTAAGTGGTAGGTTAAAAACTGAATTTTGCATAAAACTTAATTTTACCGCTTCTGTGAATGGAATTTCGAAAATCCGAGAGACACGGTTAATATCAAGGACTAAAATGTGGTTCAATGAGATGAAAATAAATTTTTGGTGAATAGTAACTTTTTACTTTTTTTACCACGGTTAATAGTAAATAGGGTAACTAAGGGTAAATATGATATTAATATTACCCTAACACATGTCCTAATTCTATTGGACAAGTGTAATTCGACCAAAAACAAACTTAGGAATAAAATATGACCATTTAGGCCCACTTGGATTAGATTAGGACATTTATTATTAATTTATTTAAAGAAGGGTTAAAATAGTTAAAATCAAAGTTTAATAAGTAAATCATTTTTAATATGGGGTTATACATAAGATAAATTCGATTGTAAATATTCATTAGAAAGCTAAAACGATTTCCTACCTGATGGTATTTTATTTGTAATTTTTAGACATAAAATAATTTAATTTATTTATGACACAACGATGATGCAGTAATTATCTTATTAATGAAATATTGACATAATTGATGTTATAAACACCAAAATAAATGTAATTTGAGATTTTTTATGAATTCCACTAATTTTCTAGGTTACTATGATATATTAATGTTGATTTAATCAACTTGGTTCGAACATTTAATTCTGTTATGACTTTCACAAAAATCATATATCAAATAGTGTCAAAATTGACACAAAATAGTTTTTAAATCAAATATTATATTATTAATTGTTATTGTATTCCTAAAAATCTAAGGTTCGGCCAAATGACTTAGATAAGGATATATATATTAATAATAAACAATTTGGGGTTCGTTTGGCATGTTATAGTAAGTTTATTAACCATATAGTGAAAGAAAACAAAAAGACATGGTAAAAGTTAAATTATTTAACTTAGAGTTAAATCTAATTGATAAGGTTAAAATAATATCCTAAACTTGTCTAAATTCTATTGGTTGATAGGGTTTCGACCCATCCCCACTTTAGCTTCGAAATAAGACCCTTTGGAACCATTATAAACCGATTTTGACTTTAATATAAAATAATATTTTGAGATATTCCTAAGGTGCCCCTCTCCTCCCCTATAAAAGGACACCTCCTCCCCCTCCTCCTCACACCAATTTGAGCACTCAAGCTCGGCCAACCCCTGCCAAAATCTCTTCTCCACTTCCCTAGCAACATCCTAGAGGTTCTGGTCTTCCTCAAAGACCAATTCTAGTGCCCTAAGAAGAGGACTCAAAGAGGCACTTCAAAGAAGAGGAGGTTCGGACACATACAAAGCAAGTCGGACCTAAGGTAAGGGAAATATCAGAATCTCATTTTTATCCGAGATTGTTTATTCGTAAGTATTTACTGGGGTGTATTTTATCATCCACATCCATGTTTCATCAATATATAATATTATTTCCATCCACCTACAATTGTTTAAATCCATTTTTACCCTTCGGTGAGTTTTTAGTAAAATATATGAAAGGAATCTTTTGTCGTTTTTCGTACGAGGTACTTTTTGACTTTTCCGACAAAAGTACGAAGAATGTTTTTTTTTTTTAACTTATACGGCACGAACGGATTTATACTGTTTTATAAAGCCTTATTTTCATGAATCTTCCTCTAAAAGATTTCATGACTATTTTCAATAAAATCTCTTTCTTTTAAAATTATATGATGTTTTGTAAAAGAAATTGATTTTGAAGAAGAAAGGATATTTTCCTCAAGAATTCAATTCAAGTGTTTTATCAAAATTATTTTCCATATAAGATAATAAAGGGTTCTGTTTCTATCCATATTTTTACATTGATTTGACTATGTTGTGATGAAATTATGTTTATGAATTCCTTTATCTTATATGAATGGTTTTATGATGTCATGTTGTTTAAGAATCCCATTTTTATTACATGGGTTATGCAATGATGTATGATTTATGATTTTGTGGCACACATAAGAAAGGATTAATTAAGAGATGGGTGGGACCTATATCTCCCTCCAATGCATTGGGTAAAGATTTCATATCTCATGAGATAGACATGGCTGGAATGGTAGGTTATACCGGTTCAGTGAAACAGGACTGAAACGAGGATTACTCGATTCAGAAAGGGACTTTGTCCACTAAGATAGTCTTGGCAATGAGTCTTGACTAACAAGAAATGATTCTCTATGATTATGTGTGTATGCCACAATGAGTAATGTTTTAAGTAAGGGTTTCATTTTCACTACTATGATTTATCCCATGTTATGAAATTATGCTCTCTTTTGCAGGTTAAGATTTCCAAAAATGTTATGTTCTTATGAAAATTATATGATTGATATTTCTTTTGTTTACCCTTACTGAGCATTTGAGCTCACCCTTTTATGTTTTCTTTTCCCCAGGATATAAAGAAAGGTTTTAGGTAGAAAAAAGGTATGACCTTTATGGGAGATATTGAAGAACTTTCACCACGATTAGAAGATTACGTTCCGAGTTTCCAAAGACACTAAACTATGACGATCCTTTAGTGTGTGTTTTTGTTATGTATTAAGTATTCCGCAAAAGTAATGTAATGTTCATGTACGTCAAGATACGGGTCTCTACAATTGACTTCCCATATAGTGAAATATACTCATTTTCCAAAGGATGATACTTCTCCAAGATCAAAAATAGTTCTTCAAAATTTCCATTCTTTAAAAGAACATGTGATTGAAAAATATCAAAGGTCATTAAAGTCTGTTGTATTTACTATAGAAAAATAGCATAAATTTTTCATTCAGTGAGATGAAACCAAGATCATCCATTTTTCTTTTGTTGTAAAAAAGACAATTTAGGAATTTGGCATAAACTAGCATCTGAGTAATATCCCCTCCAAAGGTCATGTTGATATGTAATAGTTTTAAAAGTTCCATGAACATATTGTACTTTGCCTATTGGATTCCTTGTATTTATCTTTCTATCAGAGGAATAGGTGGCTTGTATGTTGGTGGGGAAACATGGATTAGATATTTTGGGTTCATAAGTGTTTGGGTGTTTGTGGATGGTGATGCATCTTATGGTATTATTTTGGAATTTCATTAACATTTCCTTCAACTATTGAAAAATTCTTAATTGGAGATTTTTTGTCATTTATCTATTCATCCTAGTTGTTGAAAATCCAAAATTTTCAACTTCTCAACACTCTATCCTTAGCTTCATCGCCTATTCATGTCTTTGAATTACCAGGTAGAGTACTTAGTAGTCATTCTGATAGAGTATTTTATATCATAACTATCTATACATCAATATTACATAAGTAAACTCATTGGTTTTAATCTCTATTTCTTGAGTAGTCATTCAGTGGTCTTATTTTTGAAAAAAATTACCCAATATTTTATATATGTTATTATGGAGAGGATTGGTTTATTTATGAATTCTTTGTTGAGTTGGTTGAAACTATTGTTGTTCTCTCTAATTAAAAGGTTTTTTTTCTTTTTGTTGTGGACATGGCACTAGGATCATGGGGTGTATCTCTAGTGATCCCTGGTTACGAAATAAGGATTTAACACATCATTTTCTATAACTAGCATTGGTTTTTTGGATGTGGTTGTTGAGACGACCTTTATTTAAAATATTGATGCAACTTTTGGAATATTGGATTCAACTTATTGTAATTAATATAGTTACAATAATGAGTTTGTTCTTAAAATCCATCCATAAATTCTTGGTATAAGTGTGGGCCACCACACATTTCACATGAATGTATCAACATTAATAGAGTAGATGTGGGTGATGTTGTAGGTAGCTGGAATGACTATAGATTTCTTAAAGGCACTATTACTTGTGCTTCTAGTCTATTGTTTTCATCCACATGGTGGATTCCACACCAAGGTGGTCCATGATCAATCTTCCATAGGCTACAACTATGAGAAACTTCCTCCAATTTGCTCTTATGGCTTCCAGTGTCTTGAATATAAGTCCTCAATCAACATCAACATTTACGAATTTGTGTGCATATTAATGGATTCCTTGGTAAAATGTTTAGATCTAGATCTTCATGTCTAGTCTGTGGTGTGTGAATTTTGTCATTATTTCTTCCAATCTATGAAAAGATTACAATGTAAAATCTCCATCAATCTATTCAATGTTTTGATTTTTTTCTACCAAATCAATGTTAGGATAGGTGAAATGTATTTTTATAGAAATGTTCTTCCTAAATCATCCAAAATATTGACTGAATTGGGAGCTTTATGATTGAGAAAATACTTGGGTTGGTCTTATAGATTAAATTGTAAGACATGATGTCTGATAGTTTCGTATGATACTACCTTGTTGCAAAAGGTTTCTTATAATTCAATGAATTTGGATACGTGTTCGTGAGGATCATCAATTGGAATCCCACAGAATTGTCCCATGTTATAGATCATGTGAATGATTTAAGGAATTATTTCAATTTCATGGTCTTGAATATGAGTATGCTCGATGCTTAGTGTAGCTACACAGATTTATCATAATCCATGGTCAATGGTTCTCTTATTCCATTGGATTCTCATATGAAATTATCTATTTCATATTTGGAGGGATATGTTGGTTATGTCTGAAGGTGCGGCCGATTGTCGCCTATCGACCATTCAAAGTTCTGGTGCTCTGCTAATGTGTATAGCAGCACTTGGGTCGAATCCTCGGTGATGGTACTTCGTAATAGTCGATTGTTTTTAGTTGATTGTATTTTGATTAGGGGGGTTTGTTTGCAGAGCTTAATTGAAATGATTTATGGATGATGTTTGATTTACCAAATTGATAAAGATTGGGGTGAGTTCATCATTGGGGAGTTAAGCATGTGATATCCTTGAGCCTTACTTTGTATTGCATTAAATTAACACCCATGTCATAAGTTGACGTTGATTGGAATTCCTAAGTGTGAAGGATTTAATCCAAGCCTTAACTTAACTTAGGGTTCTAATCTCAATCAAAACATATTTATGGTAGTGTATTTATGGTTCCAATAATCCATGGAAACCACTTGTTAAACAAAACATATCATTAATCCATGACATATTAAGTTTAACATACACAATATTAATTTAAAGAATACTCATCGAGCAAAACTCTCAATCAATTAACATCCCCAAATTATAACTCAACCCAATGAGAGATTTACTCAGCCATTTGGATGTTTAATAATCTGGTAATATATGTTTATGGTGATGAATTATAAAGAGAAGAAAAAGAAAGGGACAAGATAAGAGTAGTGTGCCGAACACACACACGAAATAATTTAAGAATCAAAAATGGAATTTCGATTGAATGAGGAAGCTTAAGAAGGGAAGGGGATTGAACTGAATTTAAACTATTTTAAGAACATTAATATTAAAATACAGAAGTTGGAAGAGAATAAGAGATATTGAAGAAGTAACTTGCATTAAAACAGAATTACAAAGAAAGAGAATTACAAGATTACAAAAATGAAGAACTTAAAAGTAAGTGAAAAGAAAGAGAGGAGGAAAGGTCTCTCAAGTGAAAACTTGAGTATTGCAGGTCCTCCCAAGCCTTTGGAAAAGCTTTGGTCGTGCCAATGTGATCTCCTCTCTTCTGAAATGCCAACCCCTCTCAAGGAGAGAAGGGAAGAGTATTAATAGCCCAAGGAGTGGACTGTTTGTATTCCCAATCTGTCCCTCCACTTTCATCGCCAATTTGGCAATTCAGACAGCCGAATATTCACATATCTTCTTCTTCAAAATTGTAGGCAATAATGTTGGCCGACTACTCTCAAAAGTTGGAGTCATTTGGACGTAAGGATAAAAAGTTATGGCCGGTTGAATAAAAACACTTAAACTGTCCATTTCAATCTAGTCTTTTTGAAGTCCATAATGTGAAAGGGTTTTTGAATATTAATATGCCTTCAAATCCGAATGGTTTCTTCAACAAAGTCGGCCGCCTACATCCCCTCTTTCACACTGCAAAATCTCAGCTCGCTTGGATGATTAAATCAGGAGATATGTCATGCATACTATACTGATTTTCATTCTCGGCCAGAATGGTGGGCTGGACTTCAAAGATTCATTTGGGCCCCTTGTACTTGGATTTGGGCCATGAAATTTTTATCCAATATAAAATGTAGTGTCCCCCGAAATATGGTAGAGAGTTAAGGTTTTTGAACTTCTGGATGGAGCCCAGTAAATCAATCTTCATGAATAGTCCAGTTTCTTCACAGATTCTTTGGTCTTGTTTGTGAGGACCATATGACCCTTCAAATGGCAGAATTGGATCATGGTTCCTTCTAATGAAATGTTGTATATTGAAAGGAGAATCCTACAAAACAAGAACCACACAATTTGGATCAGTATAGTGATAGGTATAATTAAAACATTAAACTGACTCAATTTGACTACTTCTAAAAATGCTCAAATATTATACTTAATATTAAAACATTAATATTTCACACAAATTATGCACATTTCATATAAAATAAGTAAAGGGGGAATATAATAAGTTGTGAAAATATTAATAACATCAACTCCCCCACACTTAGATTTGCGCGTGTCCTCATGTGCAACAAATATAAAAACATGACAAAATCATTTTCACTCACCAACAAATATTAAAATTTTGTTTTCTCCAATCAGGGGAGGTTTAGAATATTTCACTCATCCATATTGAATTACATCACAAATTTGGTTCACAATAATGCATCAGAAACAATTCATTTTTTCATGTTCAAGGTTTGAATTGGAAAATGTAGGCACTCAAAACTTACTCCTCTCAAGATGATAAAAATGTATTTTAGGAGGTTCACTCATTCACCAACAAAAAGTGAAAATCAAGAGTTTGTAAGAGCTCTCAGCTTCCATTCCCAAATCTAATGTGTACAAGAATCAAGAGGTCTTTTAAGGGGTTTTTCAGTGGCTATGGGACGGTAGGTATATAATGTCCAAAGGAAAAGATGGGATAAAAACACCAACATGGAAAAATCAATGCACATTTTTTTGAAATTTGATTTGAAAGGAAATAGAAACACATATTTACAAGGGAATGAATGTGTGATGAATGAAAAGTGATGGAGATAGAAAATGGAATAGGGTGAGATGATGGAATATGTACAACATGGAATACTTCCAATAATGAAACAATACAAGATGATTCAAGTGTTCTTTTGTTTCTTTTTTTTGCTTTTTTTTCGAAAGTTGTGCTTGAAACAAGTCTCACAGTCATCTCCCAACCCATGTTTGATCTTCTCATGGAACTAATTTTAGTAGTTATAACACGATCAAAGGTTGAGGATGAATGATTTTTGACCCACCCAAGACACAACCCATTCCTTTTTTTCATTTTTTTTTAATATAAATTTTTTTCATTTTTTTTTTGAACACTTTTCAATGACTTTTGTACAAATGACAATTACACATATACACCCCAAAGCTCACAGAATTACAACATCTCCCCCACACTTGAATGGATGCTTGCCCTCAAGCATATGATGACACATTGGAAATCAATGAAAGTACGCCCAAAAATGAAGTCCATTCCCCCCACACTTAAATTTCAATAAATTGTACAATGAAAATCCATGAAGATGTTGGGTGGGACAAGGTATTAGGCTTGTAATGTGGCTATCAAAAGAAAGGTTTTCATAGGCTCAAAGGGGCTTTCAAAAGTAGGATCAATGTAAGGGTAACGGGAGGCTATTTGGCTATTCTGATTCTCATGTGGCTTAGAAAATGCCTCTATCATATTAATGCATACAAAAGATGGAAATTCAGCTCGAAGGTCCACAAAATCAAGACTCACAATCAGTGGTGAAGACACACAATGAAAAAGATGGCCATAGATGACCTTGGCATGAAGGCTAATGTTATTCCTCACGGTAGGGGAGAGTCATTTTCCACCAAAAATTGTTCATTCAAAATGTTTGTTATTGACACAAAATTGTTTACCCAAGTTTGAGATAAAAATTCAATATATTTGAGTTTAAAACAAGCCTTTTGACTCCCCAAAATGGTTAGACAAAATTTCAAAACTAGATGGTGAGTAAGCATGACTCTTTTTTTGTAATTGTTTTAAGTAATTGTGTTTGTTGTTTTTTTTTAGTTTTTAAGGTTTTTTTTTAAATACACACCCACACAAGAAAGATAAAAAGAAAGGGTTTGATGAATAAAGTGGTAACAAAATGAAAGAGAGAGGAAGAAGAAGAAAGAGGTAGAGAGAGGAAGAGATAGAGAGAGAGTTAAAGGGAAAGAGGTGCCCCCTGGTTTGGATTTGGTGGGTCGCCATTTCCATCTAGTGGTGGGTCAATGGAAGTCGATGTGGAACCTGAAGTGAATGGCCTCTCATGGTGATGATTTAACCGGTGTCCATTTACCGTGAATGTTCTTTTTGAAGAAGGGTCTTCGACTTGCACTGCACCAAATGGGTAAACATTAGTAATAATAAAAGGTCCATCCCAACGAGAATTGAGCTTACCTGGGTGAAGTCGAAATTGAGAATTGAAGATCATTACCTTTTCACCTTCATGAAATACCTTTAGAAGAATGTACTTGTCATGGAGTGACTTTGCCTTTTCTTTGTAGAGAATGGAGTTCTCATACGAATCGAGTCGAAGCTCCTCCAATTCAGTCAACTGCAACAATCTTTCTTCACCAGATTTTTCACAATCAAAATTACATGTTTTGACAGCCCAAAATGACTTATGTTGGATTTCAACTGGTAAATGACAGGCTTTACCAAAGACTAGCCTAAATGGAGACATCCCAATGGGTGTCTTATAGGCTGTTCGATAGGCCCAACGTGCTTCACCAAGTCTATCGGGCCAGTCTTTTCTTGTGGGCTTAACAATTATTTCAAGCACTCTTTTCACTTCTCTATTAGAAAGTTCAGCCATTCCATTTGTTTGAGGGTGATATGCAGTAGATGTTTTATGTACAACCCCATTCTTTTTCAAAAGTGACTCCATGGTTCTATTACAGAAATGAGTTCCTAAGTCACTTATCAAAGCACGTGGTGTTCCGAATCGATGGAAGATATGGGTTTTGAGGAACTCACTCACAATTTGAGCATCATCTTTCCTAGTGGGTTTGGCCTCGACCCACCTAGAAACATAGTCAACAGCAAGGAGAATGTAGGATAATCCATTGGAAGGGGGAAAAGGTCCCATGAAATCGATGCCCCAAACATCAAAAAGATCACAGAAGATTAATGGCTTTTGAGGCATTTCGTTTCTTTTGGAAATTGTGCCAAACTTTTGGCAAGTGGGACATGATTGACAGAACTCGTGTGAGTCCTTGAAGAGTGAAGGCCAAAATAATCCAGAATCTAGGACCTTTCGAGAAGTCCTTTGTGGTCCAAAGTGGCCACCTCCAGGCATTGAGTGGCAGAATTCCAAGATGGAGAATTGTTCAGTTTCATCAACACATCTCCTAATTACCATGTCAGTCCCAGTTTTCCAAAGTTTATTATCTTCCCAAAAATAATGCTTTGAATCACTTTTCATATTTTCTTTTTTGTTCTTTTGAAAAATATTCAGGTAAAACACCAGAAACCAAGTAATTGACAATTGGGGCATACCATGGTAACTTTGGAGTGAGAGATGAGAGGTGTTCAGTTGGAAATTCAGGATCAATTATTTCAGAATGAGAAGAATTAGAAATTCTACTCAGGTGGTCAGCCACAGGGTTTTCTTTTCCAGGTTTATCTTTTATCACAAGGTCAAACTCTTGGAGCATTAAAATCCATCTTATTAGCCTTGGTTTGGAATCACTTTTCTTAAGTAAGAACTTTAGTGCTGAGTGGTCCGTGAAGATGATGATTTTGGCACCTAAGAGATAGGGCCGGAATTTATCCAAGGCAAAAACCACAAATAAAAGTTCTTTTTCAGTCACAGTGTAGTGTGATTGAGTTTCATCCAATGTTTTTGAGGCATAAAAGATGACATGAGGAATGTTTTCTCTTCTTTGACCAAGAACAGCCCCAATGGCCCTATCAGAAGCATCACACATCAATTCAAATGGTAAGGACCAATCTGGGGGTTGGATTATTGGAGCAGATGTGAGAGCAGATTTGAGTTCAATGAAGGCTCTCTTGCAAGCCTCGTCAAAATTGAATGTGACATCATTTTGAAGTAAACGAGTGAGTGGGAGGGAAATCTTGCTGAAGTTCTGAATGAATCGCCGATAGAAACCAGCATGACCAAGGAAGGACCGAATGTCTCGAACTGATTTGGGTTCAGGAAGTGATTGGATCACCTCAATTTTGGCTGGATCAACTTGGATACCCTCTTGAGAAATGATGTGCCCTAGAACAATCCCATTTGAAACCATGAAGTGACATTTTTCAAAATTCAGCACAAGGTTGCACTTGACACACTTTTGAAGGACCAAAGAGAGTGAATGTAAGCAAGATTCAAATGAATCGCCATAAATGGTAAAGTCATCCATGAATACCTCCATGCAATTCTCAATGAATTCAGAAAAGATACTCATCATACACCGCTGGAATGTTGCAGGAGCATTACAAAGGCCAAAAGGCATTCGCCTATAGGCATAGGTTCCAAAGGGGCAAGTGAATTTGGTCTTTTCTTGGTCTTGAGGTGCGATTGGAATTTGTAAGTAGCCGTTGTAACCATCAAGAAAGCAATAGTGTGACTTTCCGGCCAATCTCTCAAGCATTTGGTCAAGGAAAGGAAGTGGGTAGTGATCTTTTCGTGTTTCAGCATTCAATTTGCGATAATCGATGCACACACGCCATTTGTTTTTCACCCGAGTTGTGACCACTTCTCCATGTTCATTTGTGACAACTGTTATCCCGCCCTTCTTAGGAACGACTTTAATTGGACTAACCCATTCACTATCAGAAATTGGGTAGATAATACCAGCTTGAAGAAGCTTGGTAATCTCTTCCCTAACTACCTCAAGTATGAGTGGATTGAGTCTTCTTTGAGGTTGCCTAATTGGTTTGGATGATTCCTCTAGATGGATGTGATGCATGCAAAGGGCAGGGTTGATTCCTGGAATATCCTCTAGGGTCCAACCTAAGGCATTTTTGTTTTCCTCTAACACTTGAACAAGTTGGGACTCCTCAGTTTCAGAAAGTGAAGCAGAGATAATGACAGGGTAGGAGGGATCATGGAAAAGGAATGCATACTTGAGGTGTGAAGGAAGTGGTTTTAGATCAGTTTCAGCCTTGATTGGAGAGCTAGACAAGTTAGGAGTAGGAGAAGGGATTCTAGATGGGTTTGGATCATTTTCCTTAACACTGTCCAAGGTGGAGCAGTAGAGATCAGAGTTGATGTGGGATTCAAGAGAGTTTTCAAGTTCCTCTAGATTGATGGAGTCTATGAATGAGAGGTCCACATCAACTTCACTATTTATGACTTTGTTAATCATGGTGCATATTTCACAAGATCCTTTATCATTATAACATGAAGAACATGGTGGATTGGGGTTCGATTGAATCTTAGAAGTGTCCTCAAAATCATGGATTGAGAATGCAGAGTGATCCTCAGATGGGTATCGCATGGCTTGGAAAATGTTGAACTTGACCAGTTGGTCACCAAATTCCATGGATAAGATGCCTGAGTGGACATCAATCTTGGTTCTCGCAGTCATGAGGAATGGTCTTCCTAGAATTAGGGGAGATCGAGAAGAGGTCGTCTCACCTTCCATGTCAAGGACATAGAAATCAGCTAGGAAGATAAGATCATTGACCCGAACAAGAACATCCTCAATTATCCCCTCAGGACTGGCAGTGCTTCGATTGGCTAATTGAATGACAATACCTGTTGGGTGCAAGGGACCTAGACCATGGTTGGAGAAAATGGATTTGGGCATGACATTTATTGAGGCTCCAAGGTCTATGAGTGCATCATCAAAGTTGGAACTCCCTATTTGACATGGAACCGTGAAGGTCCCTGGATCTTTGCACTTCATGGGAATGGACTGTTGAGTTGAAACATTTTCAATGTTCCTAAGTTGCCTCTTATGGGTGCACAATTCCTTAAGAAACTTGGCATACTTAGGGATTTGTTTGATGGCATCTAAGAGGGGTATGTTCACTTCAACACGTCTAAACATGTCAAGCATTTCCGGATCAGGTTCAAAGGACTTCTTAGGCTTGGAGATGGCTTGAGGAAAAGGAATTGGGTTCCTTAGAGGAATGGAAGGAGGTGAAGGAGTGGATTCAAGTTCCTTTTCCAGCTTTTTGTTCTTTTCATTTTCTAGATCAACATCGAAAGGGGAGGTAGAGCAATCATTATGGGGCATAGCAATTTGCTTTCCCGATCTAAGTGCAATTGCACTTACATTACCCTTAGGGTTGGGTAATGGTTGAGCTGGGAGTTGGGATGAATTGGATGGTTGTTTCTGGCTAAGGTGGGATGCAAGTTGACCTATTTGGGTTTCAATGTTCTTGAGGCTAGAACGGGTGAAGGAAGCAAGATCCTCTACAGCACTTTCCCATGGTTGTTTAGAAGAAGAGGATTGTCCCAAATTGGGTTGGCCTTGATTTTGGTTCTTGGGAAAGCGATTGTATTGGGTGGGGAATTGGGAAGGCTCGTTAGGATTGTGGAATCCAGGAGGAGGATTGTTCCTTTGGGTTTGAGGAACAAAAGGATAAGGTTGATGGATACCACCACTTTGACCATATTGGAACTGGTTTGGATTTTGAGGAGGGAATTGAGGAGGATGAGAAATGGGATTACCATACCTCAGAGGTGGGTTAAAGGTAGAAGAGAAGGGCTCAGAGTGGGGTTGGTTGAAGTTTCTAACAAACTGACCTGATTGTTGAGGGTTGAAGTTTCACTGAGCATATGCCGCATTGAGCTCCATTGGACTAGATGAATCAGATGGATCATCTTGAAGTTGTGGACATGTGTCAGTCGGATGAGATGGATAGTTGCATATTCCACAATTCTTGATAGGTCCAGGGAATAGTGACTGTGGAGAAGATGAGGTTGGGGCTTTGGTAGCCACCGCTAGTTGACGCACAAGACCTGTAAGTTCACTCATCCACTCAGTCATCTTGTTGGGCTATATGGATTGATTATCTTGGGCTTGTTTCACTTGAGCATGTGCTCGAGTATGGAATTGCTGCGTGTTTGCAGCCATGTTGCTTATGAGTTCTCGTGCAGCTGCAGGAGTTTTGTCAACAAGAGTACCGCCACTTGCGGCATCAATGAGAGTTCACTCCATAGCCAATAACCCCTCATAGAAGTATTGGATCAGGAGTTGGTCAGGGATTTGATGGTGTGGACAAGTTTCCACAAGCTTTTTGAACCTCTCCCAATACTCATGGAGTGATTCATTAGGGAATTGACGGATGCCTCTTATTTCCTTTCGGATAGAAGCTGTTCGGGAAGCGGGAAAGAACTTCTCAAGGAAAAGTCTCTTCATGTCAACCCATGAGTTTATGGAACCAGGTGGGAGGTAGTAGAGCCAAGACTTGGCAGAATCTTCTAGGGAAAAGGGGAAAGCTCTAAGCTTGATTTGTTCTTCAGAAACCCCTTGAGGCTTCATGGTAGAGCATACTACTTGGAACTCTTTAAGGTGAAGATGTGGATCCTCACCGGCTAGCCCGTGAAAATGAGGGAGAAGATGAATCAAACCCGACTTGAGTTCGAAGTCATCCTCTATGTTTGGATATTGAATACCAAGAGGTTGGTAATTCATATCAGGGGCAGCAAGTTCTTTCAATGTTTGTTCCCTAGGATTGGCCATATCTAATTCAATTGGTAGGGCAATGATTGGTTCTTGGGTGATTTGGTTATCCCTAATGGTCCTCCTAATTCGACGAAGAGTTCTATCAATTTCAGGGTCAAACAAATCCGAGGGATTGTTTGGAAGGCTACGGGGCATTCAGAGAGATTTTGGAAGAAAGTGGAAGATGGGTTTTTCTTTGTATTTTTTTCAGTTTATGATTTTTAAGAGGAAGACGGGTTTTTCTTTGTGTTTTTTTTCAATTTTTTTAAACTTTTGTATTTTTTTGGGTTTTTTTTACAATAACCAGAAACTAATGACTACTTAAAGCACCATCCCCGGCAACGGCGCCATTTGAAGGTGCGGCCGATTGTCGCCTATCGACCGTTCAATGTTCTGGTCCTCTGCTAATGTGTATAGCAGCACTCGGGTCGAATCCTCGGTGATGGTACTTCGTAATAGTCGATTGTTTTTAGTTGATTGTATTTTGATTAGGGGGGTTTGTTTGCAGAGCTTAATTGAAATGATTTATGGATGATGTTTGATTTACCAAATTGATAAAGATTGGGGTGAGTTCATCATTGGGGAGTTAAGCATGTGATATCGTTGAGCCTTACTTTGTATTGCATTAAATTAACACCCATGTCATAAGTTGACGTTGATTGGAATTCCTAAGTGTGAAGGCTTTAATCCAAGCCTTAACGTAACTTAGGGTTCTAATCTCAATCAAAAATTATTTATGGTAGTGTATTTATGGTTCCAATAATCCATGGAAACCACTTGTTAAACAAAACATATCATTAATCCATGACATATTAAGTTTAACATACACAATATTAATTTAAAGAATACTCATCGAGCAAAACTCTCAATCAATTAACATCCCCAAATTATAACTCACCCCAATGAGAGATTTACTCAGCCATATGGATGTTTAATAATCTGGTAATATATGTTTATGGTGATGAATTATAAAGAGAAGAAAAATAAAGGGACAAGATAAGAGTAGTGTGCCGAACACACACACGAAATAATTTAAGAATCAAAAATGGAATTTCGATTGAATGAGGAAGATTAAGAAGGGAAGGGGATTGAACTGAATTTAAACTATTTTAAGAACATTAATATTAAAATACAATAGTTGGAAGAGAATAAGAGATATTGAAGAAGTAACTTGCATTAAAACAGAATTACAAAGAAAGAGAATTACAAGATTACAAAAATGAAGAACTTAAAAGTAAGTGAAAAGAAAGAGAGGAGGAAAGGTCTCTCAAGTGAAAACTTGAGTATGGCAGGTCCTCCCAAGCCTTTGGAAAAGCTTTGGTCGTGCCAATGTGATCTCCTCTCTTCTGAAATGCCAACCCCTCTCAAGGAGAGAAGGGAAGAGTATTAATAGCCCAAGGAGTGGACTGTTTGCATTCTCAATCTGTCCCTCCACTTGAATCGCCAATTTGGCAATTCAGACAGCCGAATCTTCACATATCTTCTTCTTCAAAGTTGTAGGAAATAATGTTTTCCGACTACTCTCAAAATTTGGAGTCATTTGGACGTAAGGATAAAACGTTATGTCCGGTTGAATAAACAAACTTAAACTGTCCATTTCAATCCAGTCTTTTTGAAGTCCATAATGTGAAAGGGTTTTTGTATATTAAGATTCCTTCAAATCCGAATGGTTTCTTCAACAAAGTCGGCCGCCTACATCCCCTCTTTCACACTGCAAAATCTCAGCTCTCTTGGATGATTACATCAGGAGATATGTCATGCATACTATACTGATTTTCATTCTCGGCCAGAATGGTGGGCTGGACTTCAAAGATTCATTTGGGCCCCTTGTACTTGGATTTGGGCCATGAAATTTTTATCAAAGATGAAATGTAGTGTCCCCCGAAATATGGTAGAGATTTAAGGTTTTTGAACTTCTTGATGGAGCCCAGTAAATCAATCTTCATGAATAGTCCAGTTTCTTCACAGATTCTTTGGTCTTGTTTGTGAGGACCATATGACCCTTCAAATGGCAGAATTGGATCATGGTTCCTTCTAATGAAATGTTTTATATTGAAAGGAGAATCCTAAAAAACAAGAACCACACAATTTGGATCAGTATAGTGATAGTTATAATTAAAACATTAAACTGACTCAATTTGACTACTTCTAAAAATGCTCAAATATTATACTTAATATTAAAACATTAATATTTCACAAAAATTATGCACATTTCATATAAAATAAGTAAAGGGGGAATATAATAAGTTGTGAAAATATTAATAACATCAATGTCCCACTAGACTATTTTGGAAATCTGTTTTTGACTGGAAGCATGTAGAGAGATTTTTTTTTTCAATATCAGGATCAATGGATAATTGTTCTTATGGTTCAAGAATACTTTAATGATTAGAAGGGCCCTAATGCATGAAATATGCTGAAAAATAAAGGATGTAGTGGCATCATGAAAGACAATAAGAGATAAATTAGGTATGGGATATGAAATATGATGTCATCACAAAGAGGTTTCTTAGGAATATCACATATTTGATTCCCTGTAAGGGGTTCTATAATTTGACATGCCCTCATGTTTCATTTAATTCATGTGTTAAGAAGATATATTTTAATTTATTGTTTCCCAAACAATAATTTCTACTAAAAATAGTTAAAAAAATAATGGGGTCGATCCCATGGGGAATTGGGATAGAGATGATAACCTTTTTCATGTAACCCCTCAGTGTAGGATTCCCCAAGAGTAGATCTTTTTTGGAAAAATATTACAGTAGAGAAGATTTTTGAATACAAGAAAAAAATGGTTTTGGATAAATTTCAATGATTTTTTGAAAAGATGAATTTAATTTTAACTTATTATATTTTGAAGGATTATGATATGATGAAATTGGAGGCCTCAAGTTGAATATTTTAAAATCAACTAGTTCTACCTTATAGGTTACTATATCTTGATCCATAATAAGTCCCAAACTATATACAATAATCTTACATACAAAGGCTGGATGTTTTTTTGGATACTGGTCATAACCTAATCCACTCAAATTTAGATAGGTTCCTTCATTCAAATTTTTCATGCTCCGGGATGTTTTAATGAATTAAATTGACAAGGATTATTTATCATGATTAGTAACCCTTATTACTACAAAAATTTATTTTAAATATTTAATGAATTATGACACACCTACTCTCAATCACACCCCTATATGGTTTATCCACTCATGGAAGGATAAAATGAAATTAAATGATGAATTGAAATTATGATTAATATGATAGAAATAATTTATATTAAATATTTTCAAACTTTCAAGTATTAAATTGCGGAATTAAATTATGAAAATGAACATTAAAATCATTGATCAAACACATTTCATAAAACAACATACTTAATATATGAGTTGTAATGAATGCTGGAAAAATTTCACCAATACACAGTAATTGATATGGTGATGAATGAGATCGACATTGTGAAAAGGAATGAAGATTTTCTTGAAAACAACTCATGATGTTTAAATTAAATTAAAACAATACTAATAATAAGGAAATTTTGAGTTCGGGGTAGAACGAATAGTTGGAAACAATAGAGGAATGAAATATAAAAAGATGTCTTCTTTGGAACCTCTAAAATTTAATGCTCTGCTACTATACATATAGGTGAAATATTACATGACTTGTAATTGTTATTCACATTGTGTAATTCAGATATGTGGGTTTCTAGATAGATTTGGAAACTATGCGTACCACGTTCGATATTTGAAGTTGTGACTCCCTTCATGATGTGTTTCTGAAAGTCACGACATGTACCTTACTTTGTTCATTTTCTATAGAGTGAATTTTTTTTTCAAAGGATTCATGACTTGTATTTTAAACTCAAATCATGTAATGGATTCTTAGCATCTATTTTTCATAACTTCTATCTATGCTTGCTTCACTAATTGTAACATTCTATGAAACTATACTACATGTCATTTAATGAGGTTTCACGGTGTGTAAAAACTAATTATTATATTCTTTTTTTCATTTTTTCTTTTATTTCTATAGAAGCCTTATTCCAACAAAAAAACATACCTTGTGAATTATCATTTAAATAACTGAAAACCCTTAATCAATGGACAATTAAATTTATATAAAATTTTAGCTTAACCCCAAGCTTGTTCATCCTTATATATTCAGTGGTAGTTTTTTATTCTTATTGATCATATATAAGAGTTTTCAGATTTTGAATGTTGGTCTAGTTATTTCATGAACTATAGATTTTTCAGGATGTTTTATATAATGTGACCTCAACGTTAGTGGATATAGTGATCTCTTTTATTATAGATCTTATATCATGATGTTATACCTATAACAATATAAATTTGATGCAATACTAACTTACAATATTGAAATTTATTCAACCATTCCATTATGGATGTTATATTAAAAATATGGGGACTTTATAATTAGAGCATTATAGTCTCCTAGAGTTGATGGATATATGATTCATTTAACCATTAATTGAATCATGAAATTTAATCATGTATTCCATTCTAAGGATTAGGTTATTTTAGAAAACCATGAATGTTATATTTGAGGTCTATTTACAGTCTCGGGTGTGCATTCAATGTTTTCTCTAATAGATATTTGTTTTTTCATTATTATCTTTGAACAAGATCGATGAATGAAATGGGTAGTCAGTGAAGTTGGGAATTTCATTATACCATTAGATGGATGGATGGAATAGAGAATCATTTAATTCTTGATGCTACATCTCAGATGTGCATGATTGTTTCCCTTAGATTATAGGTTTCTAATCTTTCCTATTCTATGATTAATGATAATAAATCTGATGTCTAGTATGGTAGGCCTTGTAAATCATATTGATTTTGGTAAAGGGTACGTGAAAGGTCTCTGGTAGGTCTTATTCGTGATCAGGGGTGATGGGGATGGTATGGTAATCTGGGTAATGGTTGGATGTGGTTCTAATATACCAAATATGTTATTGAAAATTTCATCTTTTTTGATGGATATTGATGTGACAGATCAAGTCAAACACCCCAAATCATATTTCGTTTGGGATTTATTATTTTAGTGAGAATGTTAAGTCAATACCGTGGAATTTACCCTTTGATATAATTATATAAATTTCAATATTGAAAAACCGATTAAAATTTTACCTTGCTTGATATTGTATTACAATATGTTTACTATTTCCCAACTAAGGAGGTACTATTTGTAAAAAATCCCTCAAGATGGTGATTTTGGATTGATTGTGTTTGTTGACATGGATTGATGTTGCTAAAAATGATGGTTTTAAAATAAGTCATAAAGAGTTAGTGTGATGCACATGGTCATCTTGGGAATATGAGATGGGTCACGAAAACCATGGAAATACAACAAAATTGAAAATCATAATATTGCATGTGATTGAATTTGATTATAAGGAAAAGAATGAGTTTTTTAACTCATGATTAAATGGGATCATGTGTGGAACTCATGATAGTCTTTGGAACTTGTGATGTGTCTGGAAAAGAATTGGATGATAATAAAATTTTAAATAATATTATTGCACATGATTTAATTTCAGTCTCATGGTGAGATATCGTGCAACATACATGATTGTATTTAGAACTCGTGGAGAGGTCTTGAACATAACTCCTGATTGTATCTGGAGATCAGGTCTAGATCTTGTTCAAATTATGAATATGACTCACTCATGGTCACAATTTTTGAATTATGGTTCATGGAGTTAGAATTCTAACAAGGAGGATTTATTTCAAGAGTTGTGGTAGACATGTCACTATAGACTATTGGGGAACTTTTCATGACTTTCAGTGACCGCGAACATGTCAAACCCCCTCGATTATTTTCCCCATAGAGTTTTTTTGAATGGTTAGATATCACTAATTATTGTAGAAGAAATATATAGGATTATTGCATGTTTTCTAGATGATGTATCACATTAAAATATTTGGTCATGTACAAAGTTTGTATGAATGCCATGAAAAAACTATTTATCTATCCGTAGACTGACATAGAGTAGCCTAGTCATGCCATAGGACATATGGGCGGCAAGGTTGATCAAGGAATCACACAAAGAATCAATGTTGACTAATGACTGGTGAAAATTATTAATATCAAGTAGGGACTCATGCAAAGCATATGAATGAATACTGAATGAGGACTCAAATAATGGTTCATGTTGAATGAGGAATCATGATCAAATCTCATGAAAATAATTATAAAATATCTCACCTGGATCATGTATAGAATGGGATCCCAATCAGGTGGACAATTTTCCATGTTTTTTGGAATTAAGGTTGTGGAAACTCGTTTAAAAATACGCAAAGATCCATCCTAAGAAATTGATAAACATATTCTTAATATAATTATCTTAATCATCAACCTTGAAGAGAGTAATAGTGAGATATCAAGAGAGATGTACATGTAGAAGAAATATATGTGATTGACATCACATAATATTTTTCCATCATTTGAACAAGGTTTTGCACTATGAGTGAAAGAAAACTAGTGAAAGAGGGCTCACAATAATAGACTCACAGAGGAAACATGCGCAGAGTGGGACTAGTACAACAACACTAGTTGTTGGAAGGAGGTTCCAGGGGATCAATCAAACACACCAGTAGTTCACAAATCAATACAGAGGTTCACGCAATGGTTCTAGGGCTTCACAAAATGTGCATGGGTTTATTACAAGGTGCCATGAGTTCGTGTAATGTGTTATAGGTTCACACAAGGTTCCATGTGTTTTCATAAAGGAACTATGGTTTTTGAAATCACACTAAGGGTCCTCAAAAAGTTTAAGGGGTTCATAAAAGGTACTATAGTTTCACACCACGAGACTAGAAAACAGTGTGTCATTCCCAAGGTACTAGGAGTTCACGCAAGGGGACTAGTGTAAGGTGAGACTGGCACAAGGTATCAGGGGTTCACTCCAGGATCTCACACAAGTGGTTATGCACTAGGGTTTCACACATGGGTATCCCAAAATAATATTTATCCTAGATATATTTGATTATGTTTCCCTTTGAATAGTATCATTGGAACATCCAAATTAGGAAGGAGAAAAAAATCTAGAGGATCCGCACCATTTTACAATAATTCAAAAGGAGGTTATTCACTAGTACATTCAATGAGTGGAAGGTAATACATGGAATAACATTAAGGTATTTACCAAATGGAGGTAAATTTTTTGTCTATAGTAAAGAGAGATATGTTCTCATTTTCTGGAATTCATATGTGTTGCATCTTGGTGTCTTCACATATGTGAGAGAGAAATATAGAAAGAGATTTAATAGAAAAAATAAATAAATTTGATAGTGCATTAAATAGAAGTAATGAAGGGAAATATATTCCCACAAACTATGTGAGACCTACAGGTCCATAAACCATATGGGACCTACAAGTCTATAAACAACAATTAGATCCTTTCCAGAGATGGATGAAAATGAAGTCAAAGATAATGATTCTTTTCAACAGTAGTGATCATGATAAAAATACATAATGAGTGAACCTTTGAGTAGCATTGAGTTAACCCTAAACCATGTGAAGGTAGTGATCCTTGGCATATAATTGATCTAGCCCAAACATCATTATTCGTATTGAGCCTTAATTAATTTGGTAAAATCAGATCATTGTCATTTTATGCTCTATTGATAAAGGCTAGTGATGGGGAAACAATTGAAAATATGTGTATCCTTGTTATTTATTTATGTATTTAATAATAATATAAGCACTAAAGAAAAAAAATAACCGATTTAATAAAGATTTCATTTTCCAGGGTGTAGGAGGAATTGTGAAAATAATATCTAGACCCTGATTCACCACCACTCTGGGTATATAGAAACCATTTTGACATAAAAATTTCTATCAGAGGGTAGGTTAAAATTATTAATTTGTTTTATCTGATAGTGTTTACTCTACTATTGTAATTTAAGATTCAGTTCTCCCTTATATCAGTGTGTCATGGAAAATAGAATAACTATAAAGAAGAAGCAGATGTCTTGTGGTATTGCTCATTTTGGAAGTGTCTATTGAATGAGTGTGATTTTATGGAATCCAAAATTTTACTAAATAATGGTTTTGATGGATAAGACCATGAAAAGATAGACACACTGAATGATGATGTAGGAATGAGTGAATAATTGGACATTCCAATGTGATGGTGAAACTAGTGTTGTTGAATAAATTATAGGAATAAAAAATTTGTAAGTTGTCTATGAACAATGGAATTAGATCATAAATTGGATGAAGAAATTAAATCTAATGAAATCTAGATCCTAGAACTAGATATTGAGGTCAAAAAGATAAATGGTTAATATAAATGAAATATTTATGCAGATACTGATCAAATTGAGAAGAATGTCTCCCATGCTGAAGAATTGCAATATTTTTACACAATGAAAGAAAACTCAAGGTTGATGGCAAGGAAAAGAGACTAAACCCAAAAAAATCAGAATCTAGACAACGTAAATGTTAATCTTACAGTGCAGAAATATAAACTAATTCCAGAAATGATATGATGACAATATGAGAATTCATTCTTTAACGATTCCATTACTATGATGAATTCTATTTAAAGGAGAAATCTAAGCTGATGGTTAAGATCTCCCAAGAATTGGAAGATGATATAAGTAGTGGGAATAATCTCAAGAGACAACTCAATATACCACTTGAATCTAGGGATAATAAGATTGAATAATTCATTGAAGATATAGAATCATCCAATAAAGAAGTGAAGAAATCTTATGCCAATGGTAACCTGAAGATGAAGGATGCTTGAAAATTACAATTTCATTATCCATCATAAGGTAAAAATGAAATTAAATGAAAAAATGATACTTTATAGATATAACATGAAATGGTTACCTCATAAAAAGGCCATATAGTTTTGTAAAATTTAGTATTTGATATTATTAACCACCACTATTTCATTACAGTATGAATTCTATGAAAATTTACAATGAGAAAAAAATCATGTTGGTGCTGAAGATAGTCCTAGAAAGGTTTTTATAGGATATAATGATAACATGTGTTATTTATGTTGGACACATGGTAATACCACAAAACAAAATTAGGAATTTTAATATTTATCATATTTTGAAGATAGAATTTTATAAATCTATGAATAAGAAAAATATTCATAAACATTCTAAAAGAAAAGACACTCAGATTAAATTAGTTTTCAATTGATATAACTATTGAAGCTATGGGGACAACTTGAGTATGTGTCAAGAATCCCAAGGGATCAATATAGAAAGAATTAAGATATATTTATCAAAATATATGTTGAGAAAGGATAAAATGAGGTATTACATTGTTGGAATATTTTTTATATGTTCAAATATTTGAAATTTGGAAAGACATTTCAACAAGAAGAATGATGGGAATGAAACAGAACATAGAAGGAGATCCCCAACAGTGGAATTTTATAATGAAAAATACTATTTTGGAAAAATATATAATAAGTTGAAAAATAGGTTTACAGTAAGGGAATCATAATATGTTCAATGAAATGTCAATCAATCACCTTAACTATTACACTCACACTTACTATACTAGAAATAATTTTACTAAACCTGGATGAAGAAGGGATGGAATTCAACAATTTTGATTACCAAGAAGGTAAATTTCATGGAAGAAACAACCACATTAAAAAAATTGAATTAAATAATATGAGTTTTGAAATAGAATAAGAATAAATAGAATATTACTAGTGGAAGGAATCATACTGAGGCAAACAATCATAAAAATGGCATATCAGCGAAGCATCAAGAAAGGAAATTTATAATAATTCATTTAAAACAAAAATAACAAAAAATTACAAGACTCAAAAATATAAATATTAGGGTATGAAACCACATGTGGGTATAGAATTTCTACTTATGTGTCCAAAATAGTTACACTTTTATAGGAAGTTGGAAAAAGAACAAAAACAGTATAGTGCTTTGCACGAAAGTATTTGAGGTTTGATCCATTAAGATTGACTATAATCATCTTCTTTGGGATTAAAAAGGATACCCTCTACTTATGTGTATAAATTATATTAACTAGTGTTAAGGTGTTTTATGTTCAAGGGGATAAAACAATCCAAGTTTATTTGTCATATAAAGATACAAAATGGTCATGTGTTGTGCTCCCGAATTTCAACTAATTCCAATTATTCACATGATCTGAAGAATTTATATGAATTATTTCATTGAGTGGAGTTTATGGTTTATGTATTTTTATATGAATCGATTTAATTTAGATTAATGGATAGTTATTATGTTATATTGTTTATCTATTTTTTCCTACACCGATTTCAAACACATTGGGATTAGATGTTTTGTTGACAGCACATTACAAATTCCAACATGATAACAAATGATGTAGTAGAAGATGAATGTTTCTGGGTATAAATAGTGGGACTAAGAACAATAAAAGTTTCATATCATAGGATTTTAGTTCAATCCCTTAATCAGATGAAATATCTCTGTTGTATAGATAGGAAGAATATTTATATTCAAGAAGACAAATTAGGGGATGAGCATAAACATTGGTTTATTTCATTAATATATATTTTTCAGTAATGTTATGGTATAATTTTATTATTTTCTGGATACCAAGAATCTTTCTAAGATGATTATAGGTGTTCCCAACAATTGTTATACCCATTCTGAAGTGTAACTAAACATCTGAAATCAACATAAAAATTGCTATTAAGTATTGGTATCAGTTCAATACTAGAGGCTTGTTAGGGATTTTTTTGACGCTGAAAAATATGAATGTCATTGTTACCAAATGGAAATTTCGAAAGAAGATAAATGATTATGGAACAATAATTTGAAACTGGTCAGGATTGTTTTGAAAAGGGAACTCCATGAAATAAGTAATTGATATTGATGAAACATTTTACCCAATTACAAGGCTAGAATCAATCAGAATATTCTTGGCCATGGATTTTCAAATAAGGATTAAAATTTTCCAAATGGATGTAAATTGTTCATTTTCGACAGGTTTTATAGAAGAATAAGTTAATATTTAGAATCCAGATGAAGATGTTAATATTGTTTGTAATCTAAGAAAGGGACTTTATATATTAAATCATGCCTTGATAACATGGTATTCATGGCATGATCAGTTTCTAAAGACACTCCATATTCATTGAGGGAGAGATGATTAAAATCTATTTTTAAATAATTACATTAATCAAAGGATTTTGGGGCTAGTATATTTCTATGAAGTAACATTTGGTCGATCTGATGAATCTCAATGCAATCTGTTCAAAAAATTCTTGAAAAGTGAGCTTTAAATGTCTAGGATTGGTGAACTGAAAATTTTCCTTGGTTTATATGTGATACATGGAAATAATGGAACATTTATTTGAAAATATAAATATTTAATGGATGATTTTAGAATATTTAGAATGGAAAATTCCAAGGGTTTGTGAAATCAAGTGGCTACCCAGATGAAGTTATCACAAGATGATGAAGGAAAAGTAGTTAATGTCACAGAATATAGGTAGATCATTATAATCATGGTGTACATAACACTGACATGACTAGATATTTTTTTTTCAAAAAAAATTGTATAATAGTATCAAATTAATCCCATGTAAGATAATTTTTTTTAGTAAAATATTATAATTTATTTTCTCATGGGTATGTTGGATTTCTGTTTGTTGTACAACGAATAATACCACTAAGAGTGTTTGGGGAATAAAGATTCATATTGGGCCAAATTATTAGATAATAAAAAAAATAAGGTGGTGCATTATATCACAGTAGGTTTTGTATTTCTTGGATAGTAAATAATCAAGATTTCATTTTTATTGAGCACTGTAGAAGCTGAATACATTGCAGCCACTCAAGTGTGGGCATGGTTTTTATGAATGGAGCAGTAGGTTGATCATATGAGTGTTGACGTGAAGTCTCTGATCGTAATCCATTATGATAATTAAAGTTATATAAATTGTATAAAATACCAATTACATAATTTTATGAAAAAAAACATTAAAATTGGTTATCATTTTTTGAAAGAGAAGGTGGAGTAACGATTTGTGAAATTATATTATGTGACTACAAATATATAGGTTGAAGAAATTCTAGAAGAGGCCTTACCCAAAGATTAATTCATACAACATCTACTAGATTTTAGAGTGTAGTCTACTCCACACACTTGAAAAGTTGTAGATATGGGACCCCCACTCCTACAGGTATGCTGTGTTTTTTTCAAATATGATGATCTGTGTTGTTTACCATGTTTAAAACCAAAATGTAGTAACCTTAAAGTTCATTCCAATGGGGGTAGATTGTTATTGAATATGGAGAAAATGTATTTATAAAGTTAGGGGATAGGATAATAGTGTTATAAGAAATGTAAGGATGTTTTAAATCTGAAAATACAAAAGGTGATCAATAAAATATTATTTTTCACAATAGATGAGGTTTGTTATGGAATAATAATAATGGTTTTGGAATGAAATTAAGGGTTACAATGAAATACTTCTCAATATACAATTTTTTTCCTCAAACCAAGCATCAATCAAGTGGTTCTTGAGTGTTTGTTTAGTAAATCGTTAATATATATATTAATATAAAGAAGTGGATTTTTGAAAATGATAGAAGAAGATTTAATGTGTTATTAGAATGTGATGTGCTGTCAAAAAATCCCATGGGGGAGATTTTTGAAAAAAATCCAACAAGATGGTTCATTTGGGTTAATTTTGTTTATTGACAAGGTTTGAGGATGTTGATAAATGTTGGTTTTAAAAAACCATGCAAGCTTAGTGCGACATAGATGGTTGTCTTTTGAAATTTCAATGGGTCATGAAAAACACTACAATTTAACTACATTGAAAATCAAAATATTTTCCACGATTAGAATTGAGTATATGTCGATGTGAGAGTGATCAAAAATAGGACTCAACTATCCCTCAACAACCATGAACTCCTCTAATCTACTCCATTTTTTCCATGTTGATTTTTTTTCAATTTCCATTGATCATTATAGTTTGTACCAGAGATGTATAGGATATTTTCATTATTTTTTGATGATATACCACAAATCCAAAATGTGTTATATAGAGAGTGTGAATCATGTCATGAAAAATATATTTGTATGTCCCTATAGAACCATAATGTTTTCTGGACATACCTAATGAATTCCATGTTTATAGTCTAATTTTTGATACCTATAATGTGTGAATACTGAACGAGGAATCACAAAAAGCTTGATGGTCAACTAGTGACTCATGCAAAGCATATGCATGAATGTTGTACAAGGACTCCCACAAAGTGCAGATATTGAAAGAGTAATTTCACTTAGATATCATGAAATGCTTGATAAAATCTCATAGCTAGATCTTATGAAGCACATGATCCCAATTAGGTGGATGATTTTTCATGATTTTTGGAATTAAGGTGGTGGACACTCGCCTATAAACTATCTATGAACCGACCATAAACATAGATGAAAATATGCTTAAAAGATTGATATGACGCATTATTTGGGAAGTGACTCATAGTAAAATATCTTGACAGAGGCTTTTGGAGAAGTTTTATACTTCATACAAGTCTTGTATATCTTTCTCTAGATCCAAACAAGGACTTGTGAAAAGAGGAAAAAGTAATCACAAAAGAGGACTCTTGAATATAGAGCCATGGAAGATACTTGTGTATAGTGGGACACATGAAAAGGTTATAGGAGTACGTTCAATGTAGTAAGGGTTCACGAAATGTTTTCAAGGGTTTAGGAAAGGATTCATGAATAAGAGAAATTTTGACAGGGGTTTTAAAAAATGTTTTTTGGGGTTCTCAAAAGGTGTTATGGGTTCTTAGAAGGTGTTAGGGGTTCACACAAGGGTGTAGAGGTTCATGAAAGGAGATATGGGTATTAAAATAGGAACCATGGGCTCACACTAGGCGCCATTGGATCTAAAATAGTGTCAGGGGTTCATGCTAGGGGACCAACACAAAGTAGGACCCCCAAAAGGTACCACAGGTTCAGGCTAGGGGACTAGTGCAAGTTTAGACTTGTCCAAGGTATGATGGGTTTGTGCCTGGATCTCACACAAGTGTTTATGTTCTAGGTTATCACACAAGTATATCACAATAGAATATTGTGAATGGGGATATTCACTTGCATTTACTTATGAAAAATATCATTTTCACATCTGAGTTATAATAATGAAGAATAATAAATATTTTCTACACAATTTGAAAATACGTGCAGATGGATATTATTCACTACTACATTCAATATAGTGAAAGGAATAATTCGTATCATGTGATATTAAAACCAAAACATAGGTAACTGTTTTGTATACACAAAAGATATGTGGTTTCTAGTTTTCCAGAAAATGGATGCATTGAATCCACGATTTTTCATGGGTGTCATGGAGAAACCCATAAAGAGATTCAACTGAGAATCAATATAAAATTGAGGATGAATTAATAGGAAATAATTAACGGACCTACATGTTCATAAAATATGTGTGACCTAACATGTCCATAAAAAATGTTGGTCCTATAGGTCCATAAAATATCAGTGAATCCTTTCTTAAGTAGTGAGAAAAGGAATAAGAATATGGTGATCCATTCCATCAGTAGTGATCCATTTTAAGGGGCATAGAGAGTAACCCTTGGGAATGAAGTGGGATGGACATATAATTTGTAAAGGCTATGATCCTAGTAATTTGAGTTATCTATCAAAAATATCATTATTGGTAGTGAGACATATTAAATTTGCTACAATTGGTACATTATCATTTTCAGATTCATAAATGTAGCCTAATAAGGGTGAACCAAGTAGAAATATTTTTGTCCTTATGATTGATTTATTGATTTACATTCAATGCATTGTCATTAGATAAATTTTAATATGACAAATTCTATACAAACATTAATGAAAAAATAAAGTTACCCTTATAATAATGAGGTCACGATCCAGTGTGGAAGGAAACATTTTTAAAATAATATCCATACACTAATTCATCCCCAAGGGTATCTAGGCCCCGATTGGACATATTAGCTTTTGACTGGACCCTCTTTTTATATATTAATGAGAGTGTACTGAATATAAAAATTACCCCATCAAGTTTTTGTAATCCATACAATTTATATATCACCAATATAATCTACTACTCAATAATGTATACTCTTTTATCTATGTAAAATAGAAATGTCAATGGGATAACCATTTTATGTGGGAAAAAAATACATTTTTATGTGGAAATGGACTTATCCATTTATGTGTTATGAGTCTTGACTACCTTGTTATGAAAAATAAACATGTATGGTTTGGATAATTGAAACACATATATTTATATAATAATTAAAAACCTTTATCAGATTTAATTTATAATATCACTAAATAGAAATTAAATAATTATTAACATTATTTTTAAAATTATGCTCTCTATAAAAATTACATAAGGGTAAATTCTTCCTCTCTATTTAAAGAGTTGTTTTTAGGAGTTCTTTATGTGTAAATAACTATTTATATTCACTATAGTGATCTATCTATGGGAAGTACCTATGTTTGAAATGTTTTGTCTGTGTAACCCAATACCCATAACATACACCTAGGAGTTATGTAGAACCCCCAGTTACAGCTAATTAACCATATATATTTATGATTTTATGTATATTAATTATATGGGTGTTTTTTGAGAGAGTTTTTCAAAATTTAGTTGTGTATTTGGGAAAACTAGGAAAATTCTTGGGCGACACACAATTCTTCCAAACGATGTGATATCCTAGGATATTCCAGGTTGTTTAGGCATTTTGAAGTAGTGGATTCGGCATAGTTAGAACATAGATTTTGAGATCATGCAAGGTGACCATTAAAATGACATCATAAATGTAGTTTTAAATGTATTGTTAGTGCATAGTTCATCTAACTGTGCGACTAAAACTTTTGCAGGGAAAAATCATATGATAATAAAGAGGCTCTAACATGTTTTTTCATTTATGTGAATCTTTATACATTATATATATCCCTAACTTGGTATTTTCTTCCCTAAAGGTAAAGGAATATTCACACATCAATATAAAGGTGATCTGATGTCTTCCCTTGGTGACTAGAATCTGATTATTCACAATATGTATTCACTCTTCATCATTTCTGTTTTGTTTCGTATATCTACACCACCCATATTCTCAGTTTCATATATATATATTGTTTTTATGATGATAAATGGGTATGGATTATAATTATTTTTGGTTATGGTCTTTATGATGAAATGAAAAAATAAATCAGGTGTGTTTGTGATGATTTAACCTAGTATCATTGGCGTTATTTGTCCGTTAGAATTTTCCCCAAAACATTCATGGTAGGTGGCTTCACTCTCGAATATTTCTTCTAGAACTGATTGGATTTATTTTAAATTGATTTTTTTTGAAATTTATTGTGAATTGGATGTGAAATGCATTTTAAAAACCATATTTAGTGATGGTTTGTGGAAACATAGAAATTGGGGGTTTTTCTATAAAGTTCTTTTCTTATTGATTTTAGAATCTTGACATTGAAATGAGGATTTTCAGGAATTATTTTAAATTTTTTAATCAAAATTTTTTCAATAAAAGTGATGAAAATATTGAAATTAAATGGGTTTTCCTGATTTTAATTTTATTTTTGGGGGATTAGTAATAAATGAATCGTTCTATTGAAATTGATGAAATAGTTTTTCTGAATTGTTTTTAAAAAATGGTTGGTTGTTTCCATGTTAATAAGAGATGAATAAGGACAAGTTGTATCCCAAATAACTAGTAGGATGGATAAGGTATCCGGATATACCTTATCAACATGGTTCACTAGGTGATGGCTTAGTAAAAGGATGACACACCACTCACAAGTATCGGGGGGTCTAGGTTATATGCTTGTATGTATGTGTGGATAAGTGTAATATAATTGTTATGACATAATGGATACTGATAAAGGGATTTAAAAAGTTTATTGGTTGTCATCTTGTAAAATATATTTTTCTATAAAATTAGGTGACAAGTCACTTGTTTTTTATTCAGTTATAAGATATGGTTAATTGTTCATTATATTATTATATAACTTATTTAGAAAATTATTTTTATAAATTACTATATGTAAATGTTGTTAAAATTTATATCATAGTGGAATGAGTTGGGAAATAATTGTGTAAAACCTTCTGATTTTTATAATCACCCCTGATTTTGAACTTTGGGGATTTTCCTAATGTCATCTACCAGGACATTGGAGAAGGTAATTCATCGCACAACGTTAGCATATTATTGTGATACTTTGGATTTTTGGTGATTTTGGAGCATGGATATTGAGAATCATATAGTCATGAGGTTACCGTGGTTATTATTATTCATATTATATTTTTTACATTGATATTAGTTTACCTTCTGTTTTTGTAATGTTCCGTGGGGGTTTATATAAAATAATTGATTGAGTTCTCATCCATTTTAACATCCATCAAATAATGGTTATTTTGGTTCATTTTTATTGGATTAGTTTTTTTATACAAAAAGATAAATCACCCCCCAAATGTATTGGAAGCCTTCGAAATTTATTGAATTCTGTTGGCATCTTGGGGGTTTCTCCTAAGCCCTTGTAATTTCTCACCACGTTATCAATAAAATTAATAAAAAGAGGGATCTTAAAAATGGTATCATATTTCTTCTGTCAAAATGAATGTTTGAGAAAATTGGTATTAATTTGTTTTTTAATGGAAAATGTAGTCATCAGTTTTATTGGTTTCAGAGTTGAATTCATTAATTTCTATTCCTTGGTTTGTGATCATAAAATGTTGTGGGTTTTTTAGTAATTGAAATGTAGAGAAAAAAATGATGTATCTATCCTTTTGGTTTTGAACATCATGTTACCAGTGATTTGGGTACATATGTGTTTTGTACACACATATATGAATTTGGAATATCATTGTCAGGGGTTTATCCAATGAGACAAGCATCACAAGAATTAGAGGAAAGAATTCCCACTAGTATTGCATATTTAATTTTGAGTAATGATATTGGATTTGATTCATTGTGATGATCTTTTAATAAAATTACATTTTTTTTCAAATTAAAGACTTAAAAAAGATCATAGATTTTGTATTTTAAAAAAGGTTTTATATTTAAAAGAGAGTAGAAAATTTTCAGTGATGGTTCAATGTAGAAATGGATGATTTTGGGAAAACCATGTCGTGATCGATAATGTGATATAATTTAAAATTATAAGACTTTAGTTTCTAGAGAGTGTTAATTATGGATTTATATTTTTTGTTTATAAAATGGAACCTGGTAGGAATCATAGAACCCAAATGGATGAAGATGTGAAAAATATGGTTTCTACTAAGAAATAAGTGAACCAACAACTAGTATAGAGTATATTTCAATAATTATAGTCTGTGGACACAAGGAACCAGAGGTACGAGCCAATATAAGTGTTTCACTCTATCTAGTTACATAAACATAGTTCACCCATCTTTTAGGGTGATTCTATGATGGAAAGAGATGTGGTGTGGTCAAATAGAATGAATCATATCTTCAATTTAAAAAAACTCCAATGGAGATAAAATTAAAGCTTATGATATATATTCTAGAGGATATTATATGATAGTAATGGGATCTGGTGGGGCTGGATAATAGGGATAAAATCCTAGGATGTGAGGATTTCTAGGAATGGTTTAATAGACAATTCTATCCTCAAACTTTCATGATTCAGGGTAAAATCGATTTATTTATCATGAAGTAGGAAAAACTATCTATCACTGATTCTAGATCTAAATTCATTAATTAATTTACTTTTCACCTGAGGTATCTACTTGTGAATCTTTTAAGGGACACATATTTGAATCTGGACAGAGACATGATATTTTCTCAGAGATAGTTTGGATCTAGATCACAGACTAAAAATAGATGGTGAAAAGAGAGAAAATGGATGAAAGATACATCTTAGGATATATGGGAGGAGTAATGTAACAACCCATTATTTCATAGAATGTTATTTCTTCAATGTAATTCAATAACTTTCACTACAAAAAACATAGAGTTCAAGTGCACCACGACTTACCAAACTAGCCGTTCAAAAGTGGTTATGAATAGTATAAAGTGAATTTTGAATTTTATATAATCCTTATAATTTTAGAATCCATATTATGACTTTATTAGACATAATATAAGAACAAATTCATTTTTTCAGATAAAACATGTATTTTAATTAAAATTCAAATTTACTTCCTTTTAATAGAGATCCTTTTTTAAATAAAATATTATAAACATTTATATATTACATTTTTTCAAAATATTCTTTTCTTTAGAATCAGGACATAAATATTTAGTTTTGATAAATGTTTTATGTTTTTCTGATAACTTTCATATTTGGTTGAATAGTGCAAATACTAAATTTTAACCGAAAACAAGTTTTTAATCAAAATAATTTATTGTGTTCAACTATAAATATGAATGGTTTGGAAGTATAATTATATTATATTTTTACCATTTAATCCAATTTTGGTCATGGTATGTAATTTCAATTTGAAATTGTACATAAACAAGTGTCAATGTTTATGTAGTTATTATTTCATAAAAATATGTTTTTCGATTTTGACAACTGGAATTAATTTTAAATTTATAAAAGAAATTTATATGATTTTAATTTTTTAAAATAGACTTCATTTTTGAATTCGGAATATCAAAATTATCGTAGAGTGAATTTTTGGTATGTTTCTCAAAATATTCAATTTTTTATGAATAGTGAAATACACTACATTATTGGTTAAAACCAAATTTTCAATTAAATAATTATTTATTTTTAGTAAATTTATTTTAGGTAAAAAAAGATACATAATAAATATATATTTTCAATTAAATTAATTGGAGTCATTTTGTAACAATATTAAATATATAAAATTTTATTTAACATATCACCGTCTTTTACCAACCCCCTTGGAGAATTTGAAAATTCATATAAAAAATAATTTTACCACTTCTAAGAGTGGAATTTAAAAAAATCCAAGAGACATTATTGATATCACTAAGAATTTTTTGATTCAATAAAATGAAAATCATTTTTGGTGAATTGTAACTTTTTAATTTTATTTACCACTATTAAAAGTAAATAGGGTAATTAAGGGTTAAAAAGATATTAATCATACCCAAATAAATTTCCTAATTATATTTTATAAGTATAATCTAACTAAAAACAACCTTAGGAATAAAATATGATCCTTTAGGTCCACTTGGATTAGATTAAGAAAATTATTATTATTTTATTTAAAAACTAGTTAAAAGTGATAAAATCAATCATTAGTAACAAATACATTTTTAATATCGGGATACCTATAATATAAATTCTACTATAAATATTCATTAGAAAGAAAAAATGATTTCCTACATCATGATATTTTATTTATAATTTCTAGACAATAAATAATTAAATTTAAAAATGACACAATGATGATTAAGTAATTAAAAAATTAATAAAATAAAGAAATAAATGTTATTATAAATATTAAACTAATATAATTTCAATGTTTTTATGACATCCACTAATTTTATAGGTGAATATGACATGTTATGTTTTATAAAATGTATCTTTTTGGAATCAATAAAGTTGTATTACCTTCACAAAAACCAAATACCAAATAGTGTCGAAATTGACATAAATAAATTTTTGTAAAAAGTACAATATTATTGGTTGATATAGTATTCCTAGAAAATCTGTGGTTCGGCCAAAGGGCTTATATAATATTATATATGTCATTCATTAACCAATTGAGGTTATATTTGTAGTTTAGAGTATGTTTATTAACCATATAGTGATACAATACAAGAAGATACATTAAAAGTTAAATTATTAAACTAAGAGTTAAATCTAAAAGATAAGGTTAAAATGGGAACCTAAACATGTCTACAACCTATTGGTTGATATTATTTCAAACCATAAATTCCTTGGCCTCGAAATAAATTATTTTTTAAGCATTAGAAAACAAAAATTATTTTATTATAAAATAATATTTCAATACTTTCCAAAAGTAACCTCACCTCTCTTATAAAAGGGAACTTCCCCTTCTCTAAAATTCACACCTCTAATGCCATTTGTCTCATAAAAAACAGACCCAAATATCCTGCCAATTATGATACATTCTTCCTAGAGGACATTCTTTTGTCATAAAGCCATCCTATAGAGCCCTTTTGATCAAATTAAAAGGAAGAACCCAAAGTTGAGGTAATGATTTTACCACCCTCATCCATGTTCTTTTCTTCTTCCACTGACACTTTCTTAGTTATTACCATAAAAAAAATAACTCCAGTAACTTATATATACTGTGATGTTATTATATATATGGCACAACCATATTCATTATTCTATCCATCATAAGAATGATAATGTCAACATGCGTGCGTACATACGACTTACTGTCTCCACACCATGGTGTAATTTTTTATTCAACACTATATAATTTGGATGGATATAATGATGAGTAATATCTATATATATAATGAAAATAAAATTCTAATGTCTCTGTAAAATCAATATACCATTCAATTCCACACATTTAAGCAAATTATATTGTCTCCCATGCGTACGTGTGGATTACCGTCTCCACGATGCGATGAGATTAATTTCCACATTCTCCATTCATCGATGATTATAAAAATATAAATTACTAATATCATATGTAATATATGAAATAATAATTCTTCTAGATATATATATATATATATATATATATATTTATGTACTTACATATAACTTATTCACTTACTTCTGGTCAATACAATATGAAAATAGAAACAACATTTATGCGTACATACGGCCAACCATCTCAATAAAAGATGTATTCCATTTCATATATCTATCTATTATAAATATTTATATTCTAAATATGTATGATATATAAATCAAGGCTTATATTCTGTAATTTTTTAAATGATGATCAAAATGATAATATCAAGAATAACAAGTCAAAATACGTACGATAAAGAAAACGATTATTACTCAAAATGTTAATTTTACATGAAAATCCATATTAAAGGGGTAGTATAAACTAAAAAATTAATTATGTATGATATATTAAATATGAATATAGTTCTGGTATAATTTAATTACATATAATGTCCGTTATACATGAGGTTAATCTTACCCTCTACTAAAGTAAAGTGTGAGGTAAGGGTTAATTCTTCAATCTCAATATTATCTGACATTGTTTATGTGTAAGTATTTTCTGGGAAATGTTTATTATCCATGTCCATGTTTCATAAATGAAATTTCAAAATGATTCTATTAAGGAACTCTTTAACCAAAATATCATTTTAAATGTTTTAAATATTTATTCTTTTAAATCTTTCTAATTAATGTTGTTCTTTTCCAAATGGTTTTAAGGAATTATTTATATGGACATGAATGTTTTGAAAATGTTAATTCCTTTCAAATGTATCAAATTGTTATGGGAAACTATGATTAAAAAATTCCATTAAATGTATTCTTTTCAATAGTTTGTGACTTTTAAATGTTTTCATGAAAATGTGGTATTTCTCTCAATGCATTTTACCGATCATTTTCATCTATGTCAACATCCATTGAATGATTTTACACTATTAGGATGTTGATTAAAATATTCCATATTGTATTAATGGTTTTGTGATATGTTTGACTATGGATGTGTTATTTTTATACCATTCATGGTTTATAGATAAAGTATTTACATTTCATATGCATGTTTTAATACGAATGATTATGTTATGATTAATCCTTTTCCTTTGACGAATGAATTGGACTTAGTAAGTGATGGGTGGAGCCCGCTATATCTCCTTGATGAATCGGTAGGTCTCATGAGACAATTATATGTGGAATTGGCTGAGTCCTTTCCCAATTTTTAATATGGTTTTTCCCGAGGCCTAAATCATTTTTAGACGTCTTAGCTGAGGCCTTGACATCATGATTCAGAATGTACAACATTATGCATTCCATCATTTTGAAATTTGTTATTATATTTTATTATTTGACTGCTAGAATATTAATGGGAATGTTTATATGATAATGTTTAAATTATTTCTTCCATATTTTGTTCAATTTTATGTTTGAAATGTTGTTATTTTTATTACTCATCTTACCTTAAATTTTTATATCTTATGCTAAAATATTTACCCTTATTGAGGATCTGAGCTCACCCATTTCTTATGTTTTATTTTCCCTGGATATGAAGAAGTTAGTTATGAGTGACTTGTACGCACTATCTAGGAGTCTAGGACATTGCTAATGGAATAAATTACTGTTGTTTTTCTTTTCAAGTTACAATATTGAACATAATTTATGTAATGTATTTTCCATGACTACTGAACTGATCGGTGCTTCGGGACATGATTCCTTGTAATCATGACAATGTATTAAAATAATACACTGACTCTGGGTAACTGGGGTTAGGGTGTTACAAGTAATAATAATGACAACTATGAGAAATAGAGGGAACTCTATTACCGAGAGAAAGATGAATAGGGACACCTACATCTATGGTGGGAGAGGAAAACATAATCAAATGGTTGGATCTATTAATATTCCTAAAAAAGATCCATCGTGGATGTTTTCAATGGGGTTCATTTGATCACATGATGTGATAGTTTATAAAACCACCATGTGTTGGCCAAAATGAAACTATATGGTAATATTTTTCCAATTCCTTCAATTATCTATGGTTAGGTAATCATAACACTTCTCTGGTGCTGTAAGAATCATAATCTTCGATTGAGTACGGAAAATATAATCAATCCCTTTAGCCAAATAGTACTATTTATGGAGATTCATGTAATACAATGACAACATTACCAGAGAAATCTTATTAAGGAAACAAGGGGAAGAGTGCAGTAATGAAGAAATTATATAGATCAGACTAGTTGATTGTAGAAGATCAGAATGGACCATCTATGGTGAATGATACAAATCATTTGAATTCTTCTCTTATGCATGTTTTTTATAATGTTTCTTCACATTTCTTTATTGTTTCTCATGTTTTTCATTTTTCTATATTTAAAATTTTTGACGATTCCTTCTATGTTAAAAATTCAAAACCTCGCAGTCAAAGATAATTTCGATCCTTTTTGTGTAGAAAATGTTCTATAACTATCAATGGGGATAAATTGAGATATCATTTATTGGAGTTATAAGAGAAATTTTATGATGTAATCCCGAGTATGGATTGGATGACAATATTCACGGAACACATCGACTAGTATAGACAAAAAATTAGTTTTATGACTGAGGATGACACATATCAAATATTTAAAGCTGAATGGGTTTTAATGAGAGGTGAAACATATTTTTTAGCACCATTAGTGGAAAAAACACTTTTTTGTATATGGAATTAACCATGGAACCATTGGAAGAGATTGAGGGTAATCATTTTCCAGTAGTGATGGATCTATTTCCATATGTTTTTCTTATGAAATTATTTGAGTAACCACCTATATGGTATGTGGAGTTTATGATTAATCACCTTCTAAAATGCATTCTGATATCCATTACATCATATAGAATGGATGAAACATAATTATTTGATATGAATGTCTATTTGGATGAGCTGTAGATAAGGGTTTAATTTGGATGATCTTGTCTTCGTCGGTAGCCTGAGTCTTTTTCGTAATGAATGTTGATGGAACTCTAAGGATGTTTGTATATTATCACATGCTTAACCATGTTAAGAATAAAAAATTCCTCCACATACATGTATAGATGATTAGTTTGATCAATTGAGGTGATATCGGCGGTACTCTAAAATTAAATTACGATCAATATATCTAAAATTTTGATTTTGGAAGGAGGATATTCCAAAAATAGATTTTTGTAGCTGATATGGGCCTTATGAATTTGTGATTATCCCTTCCAATATTATAAATAATCCATCAGTCAATATGGAATTGCTGAATAAGATATTTTAGATATATCTGGATTCTTCTATGGTGGTGTTTTTGGATGACATAATGGTTTATTCACATACTAGGAATGTGCATGAGAAACACTTGATGATAGTGTTGGAAATATTGAGACATCATTATGTGGTGTACAATGATGCTTCTACATCTGGGTTGGGATGTGTTCTCATGAACTGAGACGGTGTTGTTGGTTATGGATTATGTATGTTGGGAGTGCATGAGAAAAATTTCCTCACACAAAATTTGGAATTATCTGCAGTTGTTCATGCCATCAAGACATGACATCGTTTAAAATTTGGTGAGATATTTATTGTCTTCATAGATCATATGATCTTGAAACATATTTTCACAAAATGAGATTTGAATGTGTGGAAAATGAGATGGATGGAGTATCTCTTTCTGTTTGACTTTGAAATGTTGTATACACTAGAAAATGGAAATATGGTGGATAATGAATTATGAAGTAATGCATATGCTCAATTGGAAAAAAGAAGCTTCAGATGAGTGGTAGTAAATGTTGGTCATGATTGTCATGCATGTGGAATGTGAAGAACATGGTGAATATGTAGTTTTCTTTTATGTTTCAATGTTTCCTGATTTGATAATGATGGTAAAAGTGGCACAAAAATCTGATGAAAATTGTATTGAAATGGCTTAAAGACTCAATATTCTGGAGACCATTGATGGCTGTAAACTGATTAAGAGCTCCATGTTTTGGTTTGAAAATAATATGGTTGTACCTGTGGCTTATCAAGAATATAGTTTTCATGCATACTATAATTCCATATGGGTTTTTCATCTTGGAATAAAAAAGATGTATATGTCATTGAAATTATAGTTCAAGTGTAACAATATGAAATGGAATGTGGAAGTGTTTTTTCAAATTGTTTTTCTTGTCACCATGTTGATGCCTTGAATTAATGAATTGAAGAAATGTTGTCGTCATTACCTTTCCTATTATGGAAATGGGAGAAAATAGTGATATATTTTTTCACATTACTCCCATTAATAGTTCAGCAACGTAATGCCATATGGGTGATTGAGGATAAACATACCATGTCGGGTCATTTCATCCATATTCATGATACTCATATAGTTGATTATCATTCCAAAATCAATATTCATGAAGTTTTAACGAGACATGGAATATTATTTTTGATAGTCTCAGATAGAGATATGAGGTTCATCTCTTATTTTTAGAAATCCTTAAAGAAATACCATGGGACTTAGTTGACTATGAGTGTGGTATAACATCCTCATATGGATGGGAAATTAGAAAGGAAGATAAAAATGTAAGAAGACATGATACAGGCCTACGTAATTTATTTTTTTGGATCCTGAGAAGAGAATGTACCATTAGAGGAGTTGAATTATAAAAATTATATTAGGACGCAAAACATATTGATCTTTTTGAATCATTGTACGAGTGTCAGTATCCTTCACCACTGTGTTGGGTGGAAATAGGTGACAATTCTATTGTTGGTAAGAGACTTGTCCAAGAAAAAATTTATAAGATTCAGTTGAACATAAATAGAATGCAGATGAATTAGAATCATTAGTAATGTTATGCATAACCTCATCAAATACTGTTGTCATTGACATTGGGTGACTATGTGTTCTTAATAATATCATCAATGATTATCATTTTGGGATGTAGGTAAAGTTATATCCTCTATATATTTTCTCATTTAAGATACTGTAATGTGTAGGAGAGGTGGTATATCATTTTCAATTTCCACAAAAATTAACTTCAGTGCATAATATGTATCATGTATCATAGATGAAAAAGTATCATCCTGATTCTATCCATCTTATCTGATGGCATCAAGTTGAGTTCGAGCCAGATGATTCTTTGATACATTTTCCAGTTCAGCTTGTTGATATGTTGGAGAATGTCATTCATATAAAATCATCAGTTAAATATGGGTTTTTTGTCAACATGGTCAGATTTTAGATGATTCATGGGAAATTGATAAGAATATTAAAGAGAATTGGTCAAAATCATTCAGGGTATTGATGATTTCCATCTATCTAAGGATGGAAAGACCAATGTTAGGGACAATGTAGCACCCTAAATTTTTGGAATGTAACTAGTTATGTATGTCTGTAATTAAATAAATTATATGGGTGAGGTTTGGTTGAGTTTGGATAAATATATTTGTGTTTTTGCGGATAAAAGGAAATTGTACACACTACACACATTTTGCCCAAATCGTGTGACCGCCTAGGAGAAACCATATGGTTTGTGAAGTTTTTGGTATTGGATTTGACATTGTTTGATCATGTTTTTGTAGATAATGTGAGGATACTGATTGAATGAAATCCTCAAAATAGTATCTAACACATGTTTGGAACACGGTTTGTCGAACTGTGTGACTAAACTGAACACAAGATCAAAGTTATATAATAAAAATGTCGATCTAACATATTTTTTTCTTTTAAGTGCTTCATTTAACCACCTATGTTTCCCTAACTCATGATTTTTCTTCTCCAACTGACAAGGAAGGTTATCAAATTATTCTAGAGGCAATCTGAATGATTCCCATTGTGATTATAATTAGATTATTTGTGGTATGTGTTCATTCTTCATCATTCTTGTAGTGCTTCATAGATCTACATATCCCATCATCTCAGTTTCATAAAACTATTCCGATTATGAGTAGATATAAATTTTTTACTCTAATAATGTTTTTTTTTGGTCTTGATGAAGATATGGAAAGATATATAAGGTGGATTCATGATGATTTATCCCATTTTAATTGGCGTATTTCATCTGTTAATGTTTTTGAAATAACTGTTGAAGTAAGTGTCTTCACTCATGACTCCTCTTTTTAGAAGATAATGTATTGGTTTATATTTTATTATTTTGTGTGATATAAAATTTGAATTTTATATGTAATGATTTTTTAAATCCCTTTTGAGTTACGGTTTGTGGAAACATAGAAATTCAGTGTTTTTGTAGAAAGTGATTTAGTTCCCAATTTTAAAATTTTGATTTTATGGAATTGTATTAAATGAATTACCCAAAATATTGTAAATAAAAGGGTTTATTTAATTGATTTTAAATGAAGATGGTTTGTTCGAATTGGTTTTTTAAAGGTTTTCAAAAAAGGAATATTTTTATTGTAATGGATGAAATGATTGTTTTAGATGAATTTTGGCATAATGGTTTTATGTGATCATGTGCATATGAGATGGATAAGTGTAAGGAGTATTCCCCAAAAATAGTTTCATGGATAAGGGTTAGGTATATCCCATATCAAAATGGTTCACTATGTGACTTCTTAGTGAAATGATGACATGCCACACACGAGTATAGGGAGGTCCAGGTTACATGCATGGTTTGATGTGTGGATTGGTTGATGGAATTGTTTGTCCAGAATGGGTATTAGTAAATGGATTTAATGAGTCTTTTTGGTTGTCTTCATGAATAAAAGATATTTATGTAAATTTTGGTGACATTGAACATGTTTAAATTTTGTTATAAACTATGTTTAGTAGTTTTTTATATTTTATTATTAACTGTTTTTGATATTATTTATATAAATTTCAATATAAGAATGTTTCTAACTTTTCTATCCTAGTTAATTGAGTAGGGAATTTATTGTGGAAAAACTAATATTATTTATATTGACAACTACAATGAAACTTTTCTGCTTTTGTAGATTTCATCTATCGAGTCCTGGGAAAAAGTAATTTATCACACGCCTTTACTACTATTTCGTGATACTCTTACTGTTTGGTGATGTTGGAGCATTGAGCTTATAGATAATGGAGTTTTGTGGGAATCATGGGTTTTATTAGTCATATTCCACTCTATACATTGATATTATTATGGATTCCATTTGAGAAAAAAAATTGGTTTTGGTATAAAATAATTGTTTGAGTTTTCGTTCTTCTAATCATGCATCATACAATGGTTTTTTTAGTTTTGTTTTATTGTATTATTATTTTTATTCATAAAGGATTAATTGTGAACATAATTTATTGAAACACATATGCATTTATTTCAGCCATTGTTGTCTTGGGGATGTATCTTAAATACTAGTAACACCTCACTAACTTCTCTTGTCAATAAAGAGAAGGAGGTATGTCGTACTCTTTATGGGGTAAAACCTTGTTACCCATTTGCATCACAATTTTTGAGAGAAAAATAAATAAAAATATTGTTTGTTCTTTCATTAACTCTAGAATGAGCCTCTAATTTTTATTATCCTTTTTAAAATATATATACGAATGGAACTTATTTATATTATCCCAATGTATATTTTTAATCTTTATGGGAGTTTTAAAATTCTACTATATCAATATCAAATTATAACTAAAAACTATGTGATGTATTTAATTTTTATTTTTTAATTCTATGAACTAGAAATCATGTTGTATTTCATTAAAATAACATTATCTAGGTTATAAAATTTTTATTATCCTCTTAAAAATATTTATGGTTGTTCACTAATGTAGGAGAAGATCTGGATATTTTAGATCATTTAAAATTATTCTCCACAGGGGTTTCATCATAATTTGATTGATGTTTTTTTACTTAACAATTATATCCTCAACATTGAATCATAGGTATTCATGATTTTAATTTTTCAACCTTATTTTAGATAGTCTCCATTATTACATGGTGTTAATATAAGTAGTAATGTATTTTAATGATAATTTATTTTCCTCAGTTTATGAAATTAATTGATTAACTTCCAATATGTATGAAATACTCATTGAAAAAATGGATTTTTAATACATAAGACTTCTAGAGATACATTCCTTCTTTTTTTTAATGATTTAATTTATAATATGTTATGGTAGTTTTCTAAAACTCTATCAGGTGGGGTTTGAAAATTTCCTTTACAGGTATTTTTATTTGAAAAAATATTTATACACATCATCAGAAGATAATTTATTTTTATTCAAATGTAAAATTTCAAATAATTGAATCAATTATACTTTTCATGTGAATTTTTTTAGTAAAATTGTGTGCATATTATTTCTTTATTGTGAAAAAATTAAAATCTAGAACACTTGGGAATCCTCTATATGGAAATATTCAAAACATAGAATCTGTGTTTATGATTACGAAACAACTAGGAATTTAAAATATCTTCTCTTGATGTTTTGGTATAAAGTGGATTACTTGACATCAAATACTATAGTGGGTCGTGATATCATATGATTCAATTAATAGATTAATGTTTGTTTCTTCCACCTAGTTATGTATTCCCAAAGGATACATTCCTATAAAGATTGGTGCATGATTATTTTCACATATATATCATTTTTTTCATATTAACTTTGTTAGTCATGTTTGTTTTACAGTTTTTGGCATGTGGAAATGTATCTCATAGACCAAGCCGTATTTTATTTTTCACTATTATTTACGATGAATTATATTCCCACAATGTTATCTTTGGAGATGTTGTTTCCATTATTACTTCCATATGTATTTCATTCTCCTTCACTTTCATATTATTGTGGAAATAAATTTGGTTCGTTTTGAAAAGAAACCAATTTATTTTCTACAAAATGGATTCATGTAGAAATTTATTTATTAAATGGTTCTATTTTAATGTATGATATAACGATTTCTTTGTTATAGAGTTTTTTCCTTGGTGGTATAATAAGGGGATTTAGTTCTCACACCATAATTTAAACAATATGTGTTTTTATAATTGTCTTTGTATTTCATGGGTAAATGTAAGGGAGACATGTTGCATCTAGACTTCTCTTCGTTGATATTTCCATCTTATTTTTTCAGATAATAGTGATGGTTAGTCATGAGGATACATGGTTATTTCCATTATGGATCCATTTTTATTCTCTATGTATGCCTCAGGGATGTGAAATTTTTTCTCTATATTATAATTTGATTATTTAATAATTTTTTAGTATACATGAAATATTTTCAATTATCTTTCTGGGTAATGTCCTTTGGATCAATTTATATATTGATAGCCATTTTTTTATCCCCATCTTGTTGAAATATGGAATGGAAATTTGGGCTTCTACTATGTCATATTGAATAACATGTTAGTTTGTCCCAGGTTATACTATTATACTAATCCTTTTACCTTATATTGATGTACCAACTTTTATTGAAATATCCACTTGACACCAAAAATAGAGTATTATGGAATAATCAAAGTTTATCTACAATTTTTTGTTTATTTCTATAACATTCATAAGGTAATCTATTGTATCATAGCCCATCAAGCTATAGGAGGCTCCACCATGAATCAAATTGTATTTATAGTACTTATATATCTTTTATAACAAAATTTTTTCCTCTATTTATATCATCACATCTACACACTTAGATTAATCTATTATATTTATTTCATTTGAATAAACTAATTTATTGATTGTAATAAATGAGGTACTTTTTTCTAGTGCATCTGATATGGTATTTCATGTGTAAATTTATCTCAAATCTATTCTATTGTAATCAACAATTGTCACATAATGATTTTCCATATGATGTATCTCTTCAATTATTTCATTCCAATGCATCATCAATCATCTTAATGTTAATCTATAATCATTTATAAATATATTTTTATCAAATAAAATATTAAATATCTGTAAAATCATAATTTAATATCCATGTGAAAAATTCATTCCATTCCTCCAATAGAAATATGATTTCAAAACCTCACCATTGGATAAACTAGTAAATTAGAGAAAAATACATTCCATTTTATGAGATAAATTCTATACTGACCACGTTTAAATTGAGATCAACTACAATAACCCCTTTTCAATTCACTTTATAGTGTTTTTAAAATATCCAGTCTCTCAATGGTAAGTTATATTGTAATGAGTACAAGGAAAAACAAAATAAGATGGAATATTTTTTTTAATCCTTCATGAATATATTTAATCTTCAAAAAATAAATATCCCAAAAAAATGATCTTCCAAATGAAACAATGAAGGAAAAATTTATTATCGTTTCTTACATGTGATAGTGACCACCATCATTTACTTGTTCAAATTATAGATTATGAAATTGATCGAAAACAATGAAAACATATTTTTGGTTATTTAATGAACAATCTATTTAAAAATTAGTTTTGGAAATTTATCATTAGATGATGAATCATCAAAAATATAATCCTTTATCTAAAATATTATGGAAGGGAAATTTATTGATTTTCTGGTGTGGAATATATTTAGGAAAATATTTCATAGAAAATAATTTATTTTACTTCATAACATGAAGATAAAGAAAGTTTTTAATTAGATTAATAAAATAATGGAATAATAAATTCATTTTTATGAAAAATACTACATAATAAAAGAATGTAATAAATATATATTTTTAATTTACCTTTATTGAAAATATTATTGGTTCACACCCAAATTTACCCAAGAGAAGAAGGGTAGAACGGTCCTTGTAGTGTAGCTTGGGTTGTCGATTCCACAGAGAACTAAGAAGATACCTAAGATACACAACCTAAGGGATGGATTTTTGTCTATGAAGTGGCCAACTTGGATTGATTTTGGATGGGTTTTAAAGATATCTAAAATATTTAAGTGGATTCAATTTAAAATAATGAGTTGATCCTAGGTTATCACTCGAGGTGGATTGGACGTATTTTCTTTTTAATGATTTCAATTTCTTAAATTTGAGATAGGTTCATTTAAGGAGATAAAACAACATCATCACTTACTGGTTTAATGCCTACACCCTCTAATACTAATCACCTATACACTTGAAGGATCAAAGTTTTGAGCACTTCAAGGTAAAGGATCGTATTAGTACTTGAAGTGTGTGGCCTTAAATTCAACAAGGACGATGGAGTTTAAAAATAATCAAATAAAAATCCCAATTAAAGAAGTGATTATACATTAATTAGGTGATAAATAACATCCAATCCATCCCCTTTCTACTCCCTTGGATCAACCCATAAGTGGGTTAGCCCTCCATTGATCCCATGGTTTCAATGGAAGCGGAAAGTAGACTCATGAGGGAGGAAATGGAGGAGTAAGGAAAACAACAAAAATAAAATGATCACTCCACCGTTGTGTGAATAATTTCACAAGGGTTGGTGTGAATAAATTCACACCTTGATCCAACGGTATCAATGTGATATTAAGAACAACAGAATAAGAGTAGAAGAAGAACTTTTATTAAGAAATTAAAGTGAATTGAACAACTTACATGTGAAAGACAAAATTGAGGCAACAAAAATGCAGCATAACATTACAATTGAACAAAGCATCCAAAATCCTCAACTCCTTCACCACCACTTCCTTAAATAGGCATTTTGGGAGCCTTGGGTCGAACCACCAACAGTACAAAGCATCTTAATTAATTTTTCTAGGATATAGGTGGTGGAAAGCTTGTGGAATTTGGACTTTTCCACGTTTGACCCGAGGTGGCAGCCAGCTTTACTTCACCGAACAGACGCGTCTGTAAGACCTTCTAGACGGACGAATCAGGGTGGGCCATAGAAGAAGAAAATGGAGCACCCGATGTATTATAACAGCCTGTAAAATATGGGCCCATTTGGAGTTTTGGATTACGAGATATGATCAAAGTAGTGGACTGTTTTTCTGGGCCGCAGAATCTGGCCCAGAATTTTATCTCTAAATTGGGCCGACTAAATGACCACCATGGAGGCCGAATTAACATTAACTCCTGCAGAGTTATTTGTTCCTATACATGTCTTATAGCATCCCAAGAAATGTGGGATTAATTGGGCCTGTATATTGATCCCCACAGTCTCATCAGTGGGCTGGTGTCCAATATGCCTTCTCCAGAATTGCTTCCTTTCATTGCCAAATATCTCCATCATCCTCCATGAATTCTCCATTGATCCCTGAATGAAACATGTTCATATTTAAGTGTAGATCAATTTCCAAAAATATCAAATTAAAATATGTAAAATTAAATTCCTTAAAATCAGATGAATCATTGGGTACTTTAAATGATGTTCCAAAATGTACCACATAATAGTGCATTTTAAGAAGGTATTACAATCATAATGTGAAATGATGTTCAAAATGTAAAATGCACTAAAATGGTGTTTATGAATAACAAAGAACATGAAAATTATGTATATTAACAATGAATATTAGCCTCATTTAGTGGCCAATCACACCCCCAACTTGAGTTTTTCTAGTCCCGAGCAAAATATATCTCATCAAAAATGAAATTCGAATTCCCTTTTCCAAAAACATTTTAATACACAATGATCACCAAAAAACCTTATACCAAACAATCATGAAACCCATAAAAATATTTTAATACAAGATATTTTCATAAGCAGATCCCAATCCCAAGCCCATTCCTTTGATCAAATCCATCATCATACTTCATCCAACTCAATTAGGTGTAATGATGTGTTGTGAATCACAATAGATATGGGGGTTCATTTTCATTCAAGGGGGAAATCATGGAAGCGCTAGGTGGAATCACATTTAATCCTAATATGAGTATTCTTCATCCCTCTTTTTTTTTTGATTTTTTTTTTGCAATATTGCTATAGTAATTGAGATTGCAATTAATCAAATTAACCCATGTAGCAAGACTTTGCCGATGACTCCTAGACTCAAAGGCCTTAGGGCACCAAGTGAAGCCCACATACTCGGGCATCGTCTCGAGTTAACTTAATCAAAACAAAGTCATATTACCATAAATAGAGATAGATTGAAAAACTCAAAGCTAGACAACTCTGGAGTCACGATCCCCAAGTGCCGAAAGCCTCGCATTTTATCAATCCATTGCTCTACACGCAAATTTTTATTTTTATTTTTTATTTTTTATTTTTTAATAATTTTTTTTTTAATTTTTTTTTTAATACTCATATTATTCATAAAAATAAAACCATCCTATGCTATTTATTATGGGACCCCAAAAATTCAAATTAGTACCCCACAGTCTAGAGGACGTGCATTGTGGCATTTTTTTTATTTGGATGAAAATATAAACGATGAAATATCACATTGGACAGCCACACTTTCCAAAATCTATTCTCATGAAATTATACAAGGATTAAAATTAGAATCAGGGCATGCTAAATTATTTGATATTCAGTTTCAAAGTGTGCAATATGTATTACCATGTTCAAAGTTAAAGAAATTTTTCCTTCCATTTACTTTTTTTTTCAAATCATTCAATTTTTGTTTTTGACACAAAAGCATTTTTTTATTTTATCTCTCCCCCAACTTAAAATAACACTGTCCCCAGTGTTTAAAGAAAATAAAATTTAGAAGGGGGTAGAGGTAGAGAATTAAAGTTCAAAAAGGAAATTGAAAAGGAAGGTTATGGAATGAAGTCACCTGGTGGTTGAAGTTTGAAGTTCTTGCCGCTCGAATTTATTCCTTTGATATCCATGTCGCTTGCAAAGTTCCCTAGTTAAAAAAAACAAACAAACAATACAAAAGAGTATATATATATATATATAAGTAAAATATAAGTATATATATAAAATAAAATAAACTGATGATACATTGTCTTCTTTTTTAAATTTCTAGGTAAGGTATTACTCAAGGATCACACCACGTGACACGGATGAATATGGTGCTCCCCTTTCATACCCATCCATACTCATAATAGAAGAACAGGTCAACAGTCTATTTTTTTTAATATAAAAATGATTAATTAAAATATAAATTTTATTAAAACAACAAAATTATAGGAAAATTAAAAATCATGGGTTTCCTCCCATGCAGTGCTTTGTTTAATGTTGTTAGCTCGACTTGAACTCCCCAACTTATCCAATACCAATTTTTAACATTTTAAGGACCCCATATTTCTCCATGTCCACTAGATTGAGATTTATTCTTTTTTTATAATTTTTGTTGTGTGAAAACCTATGTTCTAAAATGAGTGGTAAAATCCAAGGAATATCAAAAATGGTTGATCCATTTTCCTCTGTAGTCTTTCCTAAGACATAAATGACCATTACAACTTTTTTGGTTTTAAGAGAAGAATGAGTTTCAATTGAAAGGTCATTATTATACCTTATGAAGGTATTATTTAGTGAGGAGGTAAGGACAATAATTTTGGGCTCGGTTTGGATATGACATTTAGACACAAGTTGATATTTTGAATCCAACTCAGTTTCATTTTCCAAATTTCTCAACAAAATTGGTTCCTTTTGAATAGAAGATTCAACCACAAAATTGGAAAGATCAGTGTTTGGAATGGATATGGACTCAAATTTTATGATTTCTCCCAATGGTTCAAAGGTTGGTGTTTTTGAAAATTCATCAATAGAGTTATTCTTAGGAGACTCAATCCATGATGTCAAATTCTCCTCTTCTGAATCCAAAAAGTTAATTTCCTCCTGATTTAAAGTCCCTTCAAAATTTCCTTGATCCTCTTCATCTATCCCAAATCCAAAGGTTGGTTCTTCAATAAATTCATGTGGGGTTTGTGTGAAACTAGAAACTTCACATAAGGTTATGGAAGGGACAGTTTGTGTAGGGATGGGTTCCTCACAAGTTTTAATGCTTTGTAGTTATAACCTCAATGATGAAACCTCAAAATTCATTATCTCCATTTGTTGACAAAGTTTTTCAAGTAATGGTTGGGGATCATGATGGTCAAGGGGTTGAGACAGATGGTCTATTCTAGGAGGATAACTATGTTGTTGGAATTCCATAGGAGGGTGTTCAGATTGGCCTTGTTGGGATTGGAACTCATAATATGTTGGAATGTATTGTGGATAATATGAATAAAAACATTGTGGTTCAATAGGTTGTTTATGATCCCACAAGTAGTAATTAGGATGGTCATTGTACATCGTACATGGGGTTGAGTGATCAAAGTAGGGAGAGGTTCCCCATGTTTGGATTTGTTCAAAAGGGTTTTCCATAGGAATGAAATTGGGGATGAGATGAGAGAAGTGGGATGAAAAAAAGAATGATAGTGTCTAAGATAAATTACTTAGGTCCCCGGAAACGGTGCCAAAATTTGGTTCACGCCCAAATTTACCCAAGAGAAGAAGGGTAGAACGGTCCTTGTAGTGTAGCTTGGTTTGTCGATTCCACAGAGACCTAAGAAGATACCTAAGATACACAACCTAAGGGATGGATTTTTGGCTATGAAGTGGCCAACATGGATTGATTTTTGATGGGTTTTAAAGATATCTAAACGATTTAAGTGGATTCAATTTAAAAGAATGAGTTGATCCTAGGTTATCACTCGGGGTGGATTGGACGTATTTTCTTTTTAATGATTTCAATTTCTTAAATTTGAGATGGGTTCATTTAAGGAGATAAAACAACATCATCACTTACTGGTTTAATGCCTACACCCTCTAATACTAATCACCTATACACTTGAAGGATCAAAGTTTTGAGCACTTCAAGGTAAAGGATCGTATTAGTACTTGAAGTGTGTGGCCTTAAATTCAACAAGGAAGATGGATTTTAAAAATAATCAAATAAAAATCCCAATTAAAGAAGTGATTATACATTAATTAGGTGATAAATAACATCCAATCCAGCCCCTTGATACTCCCTTGGATCAACCCATAAGTGGGTTAGCCCTCCATTGATCCCATGGTTTCAATGGAAGCGGAAAGTAGACTCATGAGGGAGGAAATGGAGAAGTAAGGAAAACAACAAAAATAAAATGATCACTCCACCGTTGTGTGAATAATTTCACAAGGGTTGGTGTGAATAAATTCACACCTTGATCCAACGGTATCAATGTGATATTAAGAACAACAGAATAAGAGTAGAAGAAGAACTTTTATTAAGAAATTAAAGTGAATTGAACAACTTACATGTGAAAGACAAAATTGAGGCAACAAAAATGCAGCATAACATTACAATTGAACAAAGCATACAAAATACTCAACTCCTTCACCACCACTGCCTTAAATAGGCATTTTGGGAGCCTTGGGTCGAACCACCAACAGTACAAAGCATCTTAATTAATTTTGCTAGGATATAGGTGGTGGAAAGCTTGTGGAATTTGGACTTTTCCACGTTTGACCCGAGGTGGCAGCCAGCTTTACTTCACCGAACAGACGCGTATGTAAGACCTTCTAGAAGGACGAATCATGGTGGGCCATAGAAGACGAAAATGGAGCTCCGGATGTCTTATAACCGCCTGTAAAATATGGGCCCATTTGAAGTTGTGTATTACGAGATATGATCAAAGTAGTAGACTGTTTTTCTGGGCCGCAGAATCTGGCCAAGAATTTTATCTCTAACTTGGGCCGACTAAATGACCACTATGGAGGCCGAATTAGAATTAACTCCTGCAGAGTTATTTGTTCCTATATATGTCTTATAGAATCCCACAAAATTTGGGATTAATTGGGCCTATATATGGGGCCCCACAGTCTCATCAGTGGTCTGGTGTCCAATCTGCCTTCTCCAGAATTTCTTCCTTTCATTGCCAAATATCTCCATCATCCTCCATGAATTCTCCATTGATCCCTGAATGAAACATGTTCATATTTAAGTGTAGATCAATTTCCAAAAATATCAAATTAAAATATGTAAAATTAAATTCCTTAAAATCAGATGAATCATTGGGTACTTTAAATGATGTTCAAAAATGTACCACATAATAGTGCATTTTAAGAAGGTATTACAATCATAATGTGAAATGATGTTCAAAATGTAAAATGCACTAAAATGGTGTTTATGAATAACAAAGAACATGAAAATTATGTATATTAACAATGAATATTAGCCTCATTTAGTGGCTAATCAATTATTTTTTATTATTTTCTTAAAACCATGTATATAAAAATAGTCATTAATATATGATGTTTCTATATATAAAAAAATATGGTAATAATCACATGATGTAGAAATTGAAAGTTTTTGATATCATAAATTCTATGAATTTTAGGACAATAAATTTTATGATGAGTTTTTTATAAGATAAATTTTAAGGTGTATGATGAAAATAATATTGAAAAATCCATTTATTGAAATTGTGGGATGAATAACCAGGGAAATTTACAGAACAAAAATTTTAAATGTTTCATATTTTAAATTTATTGAAATAAAACGACGAGGATTAAAAAATATGACGAGTATAATAAAAAATGGAGGATGAACATTCCATAAAATATACATTAAATATTTAAAATTTTCAAATGTAATAATTTTATGATCTATCCATAAAAATAAACTAATAAAAGGGTTAATTATTATAGTTGACATTAATAACACCCAATACAATTTGAGAAGACATGATTAATTACAACCACTACCATAGAGTATATATTTCTATAAATTTGATGAATGGGTATAATGGTTGTCCACTCAATAAATGGGAAATATATGTTTGATTTATGCTATCAATATTCTTTATTATCATGGATAATTTTTAAAAAAATTACTTTCCATCTCAAGGATTGCATATTGACTTATATATGAAAACCCATAGTCTTGTTATGATATTTTCTCATGTATATAAATCAATTATACATACAGAGAATGATAAGATATTTATTAAAAATCTAGTTATAATTCCTTTGGTATAATTTGAATAACTATTTGGAAAAGGGAATCTCCCTCAATATGTATCTCATATCATTTTTTAATATATGGAGATCACATTGAAATTCCCGTATAATCTAAAAACCAAGTATCAATGCATGGATAACTATGAACATAGATTACAATCAATTTCAATGATAAGGTTCTTGATACCCAATAATAAAAGATATTTTGAAAAAATGTTATGATAGAAACATAGTATTAGAGATATAATATTATTATTTTAATATATCAGTGTTTTTCATGAGAATTTGATCAGTCTCCCTCTATATCCTGAGGCTGAATTTTCATTTGTGTTGATATATTATTATATGGTTATATCAATTTTATAGTTATATAATTACCTCTCGATAATTATATGAATTGAAAAATAAATTTTAAATTAACTCATATAACGATTCCCGAAAACAAAGTTCTTCCCCATGGAGTGATCTAGTCCACATTGTCATATAGAAGGTGATGTGTTTTATATAATCATCTAATGACTATTTTTATTGGAATAGAACCAACAAAACATGTAAATATATATATTTATGAAATAATGTGAAAATTAATCTATCAAATAATTACCTGTTATTCAAAAAATATTAGTTCTCAAATTACATCCATAGAGAATTTTTGATGATGTTCACGTTGAGAAGTGAACATGATAACCCTTATTATGACGGAATAAGGCAAAAAATTTCCCCATTATTACAACATTGGGATAAAAAATATCTGAATGGGTTTTATTTCCATCTCCAAATGATATAATCAATATTTGTTTAGGAAAAATGTTTTTTAGAGTCTCTTGTGCATCATATACAACATGAACCCAATATAATAATCATATATTGTTATATAGGAAATGCTAAAGGATCCTTTAACACATCATATGTATTTCCTCCAATAGGGATATAAATAATTGAATTGTTTCAATGAATTTATAAAAAACAATCAATCTTATTTTAAATGGATTTTTTTGGATATAATAATTTTGGAGAAAATAATTAATTTATATATCTTATCTACCTTTTATCTATGAATCACATTCATTGAAAATAAATTCATTTAATAAAAAATTTCAAATGAACATTTATATATTAAATATGAAATAATTTATATATGTGTGTGTTTTGGGTGTGTGTTTTTTCATGTATCAAGGATCATATTCTTCGGTATATACATCTCATCCATGTAAATTTTAGTTCAAACACCATAATATTAAACATTAACTAAAATATCATACAAATTTTATGGACAACATCAAAACTCCTTATGAATCTATAAAAACTCTTTTGGATAGGGTTTTTCATTAAACACCCTTCATTTTTATAGGTATTTTGTCCAAAATTTTATCTTTATAATAGGGGATAACTGTGTGAACCTATAGGTAATTGTAACATTTATATTATCATTATAATCCAATCCCACATATGTAAACTTAGGTAGGCCCCTATAAAAGAGTCATTGTTACTCAAGATACTAAGGGGCCCGATGTGATATTCATCAAACATACTCATATCTATATATGAACATGTCTCCAAAAATATATATCATATAAATCTAATTTATACTTATATAATTCAGTCCTACTTGACATTGAGTTAAAATAAGACACAAAACAAGTCAATATTTTATTAGCCTCTCATCATTTCTTAATTCTCTACAAAATGGTGACTAATTTGATGAATACATCAAAATTGACCCATCTATCATATATTTACATCACATGATACTTATCGAAGTAGTTTAAAAAAATATTATGTATATAAACTATTTATGCGCAAGAATTTCCTCACTAAAATTAAATCAAGTTGTGTATGGATCTATCTTGTCACATAAGTGGATAGATGTTATATTTTTTTTGATCCAACCAGATACATGATCTATAGTACACCCCACGCCCCATGAATATAATATTTGATATGATTAATTTTATAAGTAGACTATAAATTTATGATGATTCTCACTATATGTATCTCACCAAACTCTGGTAAAAATGTGTTTATAATATTCATATACCCCTATGTATATTGATGATTGTATGATATTCCATGATATATACTTTAGATAATCAGTCCATTAAATAAGTCTCTACTAATTACCATGTAAATTTAATCATTTTATATAGTATAAAAATATTTTAAATTAATATAGGCCTTCATACATGATGTCCATATCATTAACTTGCATCCAATATACTAGGTAATGACAATACATTAGGGAAAAATGAATATCAAACATTAAGGGGACATTAAAATTTTATTGTTAATGTAAAATTGGATTAAAACACACATGAATGATTTATAATTCGATATTTCCTTTTTAATAATAACACAATAAATATAAAATAATTACAAAAAATATATAATGTTTCATTCAATCATAGATTCTATGTGACCCACATATTGTTTCAATGACAATATTTTCCACAAAGTATCTGTTGCAATCTACTTTGAATCCATCCAATGGATCTTACTATCACCCTTATCAATTATATCACATATGAGATGTTATTACTGAAGGATATTTTTGGACAGTTGAAATGGTCAGGATTATTTAGACAAATTAGTATTAATATTTGTATTAAAAATTATCTATATTTATTCTTTAATGCTATGAACCATTGTATGTTAAAAAATTAACATCTTGTCCCAAACATATTCCATTGAAACATACAATGTATGTATTCATCCTCTAATGTCGAGTAAAATATCGTCTATTATTTGTAACTGTTATAAATAATTTATACATAATTGTCATAAAATAACTATAAGTATTTAGATTTCATATCTTATCTGTCTGATGAAAAACATGTATAAATGTCACTAATTATACTGAGCTCACCCACTCCACCAAAGACCCAAAACATATCCTTAGTCACAGTTATATACATAAGAATGTTTTTTCACAAGAATCCATTGAATATCAAAAATATTTTATTGGAATCTAATTGTTATTATCAATGAATATGAGAATTTATGTAGTGTAGAGGACATGGAATGCATGAAAGAAACAATGTAGGAATAATATGTAACCAATAATTCTTATCTAACTATTTCGAATAATCTTGTGTCATCCTCTAATTCATGTTACGAAAAAATAGTAATGATCCATTCTTGGAGTTATCAATGTAAAAATGATTTCTATAATTTAACAATATATGAGTTCTAACTATTTCTATGAAACCTATAATATCTATCTGTATATATACTCAAACCTAGAATGTATGTTGTTTTAACCATGTATTTTATTGAGAACCATTTTCACGAACACATCATCAAAGATTGAAGTATTTAGACATATTTACAATAAGAAATATTTCATATAAATATAGTGTTAGAAATTATACTAAACTAAAAATATGTTTTATATATACACATGAAGAATTTTTTCAGTTATGAAACAATATTCTTTTAATGTATCTTCAAACTAGATATTCTATTTTTAGGATGAATGTTTTATCCGCTCATGGATGATTGAAACATAAAAAACATTGCATTATAATTTTGAACATTGAAGGCCTCAAATTTTCTCATATAAATTTCCTTTTATAAATTACCTTTAAGGAATGAAATTATTACATCCATTTTTTATATCTCATATTATTAATTTGCTAATATGGATACAAAAATTTTAATGGACATTATCATCATAAAAGGTGAAAATGTCTCTCCATAGTCAATACGGTGATCTTTTTTATAACCCTTTTCATATAGTAATCCTGTATAGTTATATACAGTACCATCCATATAATTTTTCTTTAAGAAAATTTATTTTCACCCTATGGGGATCACCACTTTTGGTGTATCCTCAATTTTCAAAACATAGTTATAGTAGATGGATTGTATCTATAGATCATTGAATTTTAAAAAAATTTATTATTAAAACACTTGATATCCTCTTGATAGTAGGTATGTTTGTCTTTTATAAGGGTTTATACGTCATAATTTTCAATTAGAAATCCATATATATCTAGTTCCCAATTACACCTACATTACCAACATGAATCTTGTGTAACACTAATTAGTTATCCTTATACAAGTCTTTTTGGAATTGGAACATCTTCCATCATATGAACACTTTATATTTGTTAGTAATAAAAATTTCCAAGTTCAATATTCCTCCCACTAACACCTAAATTAAATTATTCCTTAAAATTTAATGTTATTTTTCATTCTAGAAACAACAACACCCAATTATTTTACGTTAAAAATTTATTCCATTTAATAACATAATTTTCACAAAACACCAATGGTAATGAAATTAAAATATCATTATTTTATCAAAATAATAATCCCCAAGCCAATGGAATGTTGGAAAAAGTAGATTAAATAAATTATAACAATATATGTCATACATTTTTACAAAAAAAATCATTATTTACTAATTAATTTTTAATGAAAATAATAATCAATTGAAAAAAATGAAGTGTTTTTTATAAAAAAATCTATTCTCATTATATAATTTTGACGTAATAAATTAAAATAATCAATATTAGTGAAATATAATGATGAAATTTATTAATTATATATTTGATAAGTCTTTCTTAAATTCAACAATTATGTTTTATTGGATTAAAATATAAATAAATCCAATTTTAAGTATATATATATTTTTTCTAATGGTAGTTTTTCAGCCTTTTGAGGGAGTACCTATTTAAAATATCTAAACCTTTTATATGTATTATTTGAATAAATAAATATTAAATAAAAAACATGTTCTTATAATTTTATCAGGGAGAAATTTTGGAATTTTTAATTGTCATTTTTCTTATGAAGAGTAAATAATATTGCATTTTAATAGAATCTACATTTTAATATAATTTATTATTATAGTTTATTTATATTTTTAATTATTTATAATGTATAATTAGTTGAAATATATATTAATGAAACCAATTTAGTTCATTTAAATAAATATCACATTGAGATTGGATATAAAAATATTTCAATCATTTGAACGTTTCACTTTTAATCCATTGTTTTTCATTGTAACTATATGATTATTTTTAAATCCAATTTTTTATATTATTGGTAATTAATTTTTTAAAATATACTAAATTTTTGGAATTATAATTTCTAAATTAGGTTTTATGGGAAATTTAATGTTTAGGTATACAAAATATTCCCTGGAAATCTTTTTACCACAATAAAGGTAAAATAATGACAATGGTTCAAGTAAAAATTGTAAAATAATAACATACATAAAAATTAAAACATTTAGGGTTTGGTTGAAGTATTTTTCAACGGTAACCTATCTCTAAAAAATTAATTATCATCCATGATCATTGTAATTAGTTACACATCAATTTTTTTTGGTTTAAATCCAAATTAATAATTATTTAAGTCCAAATCCATCCTCTCCTCAAGTATAAACACCACCACTCACCACCCCATTTTGACTCACAAGATTTTAATCTCTTAAAATAACTATAAAAAACACTATAGTCTAATATAAATATGTCCATGTGATTGTATTATCACAAAAATTCCAAAACCAATGTAAATTTGTTGTTATTAAAGGAGGTGATATTCAAGATGATATTTTCTCAAAAAACAAATTTTATTTTCATTTCATATTCTACTTTATCGTTATATCATTCATACATAAAGGATTAATAACTAAAAAATAATCTAAATAGTATAATTATATATATATATATATATATTAATATCATATATTCAAACCTATTACTACCACATTATAATCATTGAAAATAAATTATTTCCCAAATTTTTCCTTTTAATCATCTTTGTGAATAATGATTTTGTTTTTATACATTACCTCGTTCATTGTAGTTAATAAAATTAACATTCAGATAAAATTAGACATTAATTTGTATATTATATCATATTTTATGTTATTGAACTAATTTATTCTAAAAACAGTATATAAAACTATCCTAGTTCATTCTGTTTGAAAAAATGACCAAAATAAAGAAAACTATTTTCACTAACATTTTATAAAATGAATTATCCTCTGTTAAGAAAAAAATGTTGCATATAGAAAATTTTGAACCCATATAAGTAAATTAAAACCAATTCATTCCACTTATAATGTTTTAATCCAATTTTACATAAAAACCCATAATTTTAACCAAATTAACCGATCATGAAACCATGAAACGAATGCACAAAAAATAATTATAGAATATTATTAATAAACCAATCATAAGATGTCATAAAATCATCATAAAGGGTGTTATAAATATTAAAATAGCTATTTAAGGATATAATTACATTTTTAACCATTATAAATGATATTAATGTACACACCCCAATATGGATGTGTAAGGTAAGAGTTTCTCATCTCACATTTTACTTATGTGAGATATATGACGTATTCACAACAAATTTCATTTGTGAGGTTTATATATACTGAAAAATAATATTACATATCGTAAATATATTTTTATTCATTATATTCAGTGGTTAATTTTATAATTATTACATTTATGGATCATATAATTGGACATATTACATGTGTTAATGGATTTCATAACCCAATTTACAATTATTCGTTACACAAATAATACTTTAATATGTCATGCTCAGTGAATATGTTAAATTTATTTTGAATATATTGTGTTTCATTTCACCCTATATTATTTGTATTTATTGATGACTCACATAATTTATTGTTTGGACTAATCCACAAGTAAGTGGGATGATATTTGTTAGAGACATTCATTGAAAAATTAAATTTTTAAATGTTTCCGTAAGACAATTTTTTTAATACATGTTTATGTATTCATAAATTGATTCAAAAAATGTATTACTATTATATTATTATTTTATAGACATTGTAACCCAAAAATGGTTTTTTAATGGTTTGAATTTTTACTTTTATCATTTTCTTAAGTATGATATTTATACATTTCTGATAAAATAATGGATGGAATATATTTTAACTTATATAGAGTGATCATCTTTTCTAGCACCCAAGGATCCTCTATGACATAGAGCTTCCATTACATGATTATACGTATAATTTCATTGAATATTTTTTACTTTATAATTTCAAATCATTTTAAAAATAAAATTCAAAAATAAAATTTTATCTTCCACAAGAATTACTTCATGTCATATTTCAAAATTAATTTCCTTCAAATATAATAATATTTGATGTTTCTTATGATTCAAGTATTATATTATTCATGGAAACTACCATTAATATTTTTTGGTTGGTGTGTATTTATTATTGAATGATTTTTATGAATCTAGTTAATTTTCTATCTCATTTAATGGGTAACACATATGATTATTCCTTATGTTTTATTCCTTACATCTCACATATATTCATGGGAATGTTTTAATGAGGTCACCATGATAATACTCCAATGCATTGGTAACTGATTTTGTCTCATCAGACATCACGTTTTGATTGGAAGTAAACATAATTCCATTATGGAACCCTTTCCACCAAGTGATATAGTCTTTTAAGTTATCCTTGACTAATATTTATGACTTTTTATATGTTTTTGAGACAATTAAATGTTTAATGTTATCTCCCATGGATCATGTTCATATATATTTTTATAACTAATTTCTTATGAGCATACATGTTTGATTTCATGACATAATTTTTTGACCATTGATATAATGTGTATTATATTAAAATCTTATGTTAATGATTTCATACCCTTATAATAATCTTATTCATATGTATGATCAGGGTTTTACTACACTTATGTTTAATCTTACTGAGAATCTGATCCCAACATTATTATGTTTCTCCCATGTTATGTAAGAATATGTCAAAATAAATATTTATAGGATGATTTAACATGCATGAATTTGATAACCTATGGTGACAGTTGGTTATAGTGGAAGATAATGTTGATATTTATGAGATAGTGGTTTAGGAACCCATTTTGTTAAGAGTTTTTCATAATTATATATAAATTATAAAATAAACTGACCATGGGTATATAAGTTATACAATATTTCATTTCACGGTTTTGTGGTTTTTAGAACAATTTGAGTCACTTTTATCATTCTCAATGTCAATAATATAATGTTAATGTTTTTATAACTAGATCTGAATGTGTAGATATTGGGCTTTTAAAGTTTGTATTAGAGTAGGGTTTAGAAAAAATTAAATTGATATGTACATTCATGGTATTCATATGAATTATGAATATCATCATGGGTTATAATTTTTATTTTGATCATATGTTTATTTTCTTAAAACCCCTTTTTGAGGAATTAAGTTATGAAATTTCATTATTTCTAATGCTATTTTTAGTGACATTCAAATTTGAACTAATTATGGGTTATTGCATTTTGGGATGAAAAATTAATGGTGTGAGTAATCTATTGAGTTTAAAAAATATTAAGGTTATGTATTAGGTGGTTTTTTATATTTATCCAATGCTATAAGGATGATAATATGAATTTTTTTGGAAAAAATGTCAAAATACAAGATGAGTGACACTCTCTCACAACTGGAATGGCTAGGGGAATTGAATTGTTAACTGAAGGGAGACAGGGGTCCTCTGGCTACCACGAGCCTATGTGATGTACTGGTTGGTTTATATTTTTTATCTTTTATAATTTATAGATAAAGGATATGTTAAATTTATAAATATATGTTTTACAGCTAACCATGGAATTGGACATGATTTGTTGATTGAGTGATTATTTTTATTTCAGAAGACGTTCATAATTTTTGTGACCCACTATGATAAAGGTAAATAAAATATTATGGGATCTTATTTGAGTAATATAGGTTGATTTATATTTTGGAATAATGTATGATTTTAATGTATGTAGAATCATGTTATTTAGAGAAATGGTTAGTATATATTGGAGATTATATGATTTGGGAAATTTCTTATTTGTAATAAATCATTAAGAGTGATTGATGTTATTTATAGATAAATATTAAAACTTATCACTAAATTCTCTGTAATAAAACCCTTATGATTTTTGGAATTCAATATTAGATTTGAATGTTTTTTAGGATTTTAAGGATAGTTATTTGTCAACTGATCTTGGTTTATCTATGGGTATCACTACTGAATATTGGGATTAAAGTATATTGTTATTATATAATGGTTTATTCTTTTTGTATTGTTATATCTTGTCCTAAAAATTTTGTTTTGGGTTAATCACTAAAGAGTGGGGGAATATGTTTTTTTCTATTATGGATTTATAAATATATATAATTTCATTCTCATTCTGTAGGAATTAATAAAATCATACAAATTAATTGGAAAAACATTAGTTTTTTTATGGAAATTTATTAATTTGTTAAACTCTAACATTCAAGTAAGTATATATTTAATCATTTTTTTATATTTGGAAGTAATGTAATTCATCAAATCTATAAAAATGTCTTTGAAATAAAAAAACTATCCATATAAAATTTTAATTATAAATGAATTACCTCTAAACCGAGCATATATTTATGTTTTTTTGTTGTTATCTTTACAATGAAAATGTTCATTATCATTATCTATAATAATATAATAGTTATAATTCTATTTAGTTTTCATATTTTTACCTTATATCAATAGGAATCCATTTAATGGGGTGATATTTTCCTTTTACATTACTTTATTTTTAATAGGATTTTTATTGACACTTTTTATGATTTATGAATCCCACTATGAAATTTTATAATATACTACATTAATTTTCTATGTTGAATTTAAATTTAGTAAGGATTCCATTTTTTAAAATTATTTATCCATTCAGGATAATAGATCATTTATTGAATCTTCCACCAAATCCTTCTCAAAATCATTATGTGTTCCAAGAATATGTATTAGGAATGTACATAACCAATATTTATCATTTACTAATCTTTACGCTCATAAAGTAGGATAAATACCTTTTATATAATGAATAACTGGTAGAGATTCTATATCATAGTGATAATTTTCAATGAAACATGATAACTCAACTAATTAATGTTAGGTAGGGAAACCACCAATTTTAAGAATCTATATGGGAACCACATAAAGTGATGTAGTAGAGGTATTCATATATGTTTATATCCAAGTAATGAATTTTGAGGTATAAATTCTTTTTAAGGGGGTAGAATATAATAAAAAACATATTTTACTTTATAAATTTAATCTTTTTAATAACTTATTTTGAACAAAACACTGAGCTTAAATGAAAACCAAAATATTATTATTTTAACACTACAATTTTCTTCTACCCGTTGGAAGGGTGACAACAAATGAGATTAAATATATTATGAAAATATAGGTAAAATAAATTTATACAATGTATTATTTTGTTTCCAATTAATTATAAATGAATATATAAAACTAATTGAACATAAATGATGTGTTTTTAATTTAACATTCATTTTGTAAAATCAAAATGGAATTATATCATACTATATTAAATTAATCACTATTATTTAATTATCATGAAGAAATTTATATTTTAAATATATAAAAAAATGTTTTTAATTTCATCAAAAAATTTTGAAAAGAATAAGATAACAATAAATACAATTTTAAAAGTAAAATCTATATTTTTTTTCTAAAAGTGGTTTCTCCCCCCATTGATAGAACCCCTATATTTAAAAAATATATTAATTTTACCGTTTTTATTAGAAAAAATTATCTACATTCCTGGAATAATAATTTAAAATTAGTGTTTAAATTGAATTTTTTTTTTCTGATAAGTTTCATATTTTTATGAATAGTAAAAAATACGTGATTATCACATAATTTATTTAAATAGAAAAATTATATTATAAATTGGTTGTAAATTATTATATATTAATTATAAAAAACTTTAACCAATTTATGAAATTGGAATCAATTTCACATTAAAATGGTATATAATAACATTTCAAACATTTGAACATTTCAATTTAAAAACATGATTTTTCATTATTATTCCATAATCCATATTAAATATATTTTTTCAAATTATTATAATTATATTTGGTACAATAGATTAAATATTTGGAATGATAAGTTACAAATTATGATTAATGTAATATTTAAATTTTGGGATTGAAAAAGTTTATGTGGAAAAAAGTATTTACCAAAATATAGGTAATATCATTACAAGTGTTAATGTTAAAAGGTAAAAGAATAACATACATGAAATTTAAAATATTTAGTTATTTTTAGTAATTTCTAGTCCTTAACAAAAAAATAATAGATTAATTAGCAGAAAATTATGTTTAAATTAATTTCTCGTCAATGTGGCTAGCCTTAAACATAAAATAATCATTATTTAATCACTTATACACACCTCTCCTCATGTATAAATACATACTATCCCCACCCCATTTGGACTCAAAAGATAAATATCTCTTAAAATATATGTTAATACTTATCATATACAGTCTCGTCACTTCCATGTTGTACTAGTCTCATCAAAAGACCAAACACATGGTCCTCAAGGGGTCTTTCAAGCATATGATATTCAAGAGATAAATATCTAAAAACACCTTTCTTAATTTTTTTCTTCTTATGATTGATAATAATTTAATTCATCCATAAAGAAAAAATAATTAATTAACCATTTACATTCTATAATTTTATGTTACTTTTGGCATATTACATATACATCATTTTCGTTACCACCACTTATTCAATGAATGAAAACTATAGTCCAAATTATGACGGTTAATCTTCTTTGTTGTTAATTACATTGCTCATTTTCCTTTACCAACTTTTCGAATGTTCATAAAAATATTATTATGGTTAAATTAGTTTTAAATAAGTATATTATATCCTATTTTATTTTTTGGAACTAATATATACTCATATTACTAAATACAAAAAAACTATTTCCTGATGTTTAGAAAAACCTCCCAAATAAACTATACAGGTTTAATTAACAATTTTCCAAATGAATCATCATCATTTAATAAACTAAAATTAATTATGGTTCCATTTAAACCCCTATGAGTGAATTAATACTATGACATTGTAGTTTTTTATTTTCAATCCCATTTGAGATGAACATCCATAATTTTATCAAAATGAATTGTTCGTGAAACGATCAAATAGAGACACCCAAAAAAATGATGAAATATTATCATTCGATGTGTCATAAGATTTTATTAAATCATAAAATATGGTATTATTGATATTTATATAGTTATTTAATCACATAATATCATTCTATAACCAGTATAATGGTGGTCAAAGTGCACACTACTAAAGGGAAGTGTGAGGTAAGGGTTTCTCATCTCACATTTTACTTTTATGAGATATATTCCTTATTCAACAATAATGTATTCTTTGTAGTTCATACATACTAATAATTGATATGAAATATAAGTAATATAAATATATTAATAGTTTCTATGTTTCATTAGATAATTTTTAAATTTTTGGGACATATGATTCTACGGATTATAAGGGGTATCAAATTTTTAACCCAATTTCCATTATTTGGGAAATACATCTACTTATTATTTATGATGTGAAAATAAAATTTATGAAATATCTTTTGAAAATTTTTGGTTTTATTTCCAATTTTTTTGGTTTATTTAAAATGGATACATATATTCGATTATTTTGATTAATTTCCATTTCATCGATATGATATTTATAAGAGGATTTTTTTAATTTATTTTAAATGTTTCCTTAAATAACTAATTTAATTCCATGTCCATGTATTATAAAATTTATTCCAAAAAAATTTATTATTTTCATGTGATTTTTAATTAATTTTAACACTTGTATGAATTTATTATAAAATATTTTGAAATTATTTATTATAAAAAAATCTAAAAGAGGGGTTTAATGAGGTTTCTAACAAAAATATGGATGGGAAGTTTTCTTAATTATAAATGATAAACACTGTTTCCCACTATAATGTGTCATTAATGCCTTAAATCATCATTTCATGAAATACAAGGATATTTTCAAAGAAAAATTATTCTTTTAATATTGAATGGAATTTATAAAAAATCTAAATAGATATGATATTTTCATCACGATTTATTTCAATTGTTATTATAAAGCTAAATTCTTTATAATATAACAATAGATAATATTTCTCATGATTAACTAGTGATATTCTTAACTGATTCATTCCATAATTTTATTATAATTAGTTTATATTTATGATAAAATGATGTTTATGAATCCCGTAACATTTTCATCTCATTCCAAGGGCAACCATTATGATTATTCCCTATTTTTGATTCCCTAGGTAGAGGAAATATGAATGAGCATGTTATAATTATTGCATCTAGATAGTTATCTATTGAATTGGGAAATATTCTACACTCATTAGACGACTTTTGGGGATATGATGTAAACCTAATAATATAATTGGACTTTTTATACCCTATGATATAGTATTGGTAGTTAAACATGACTCATTTTTATTTCATGTTATATGTTATTTAAAAAATTATACATTTTACGTTATCTATATGGGATCATGTTCCATAATTTATTGTATTACTCATGTATTATAGACATCCATGTTTTGTTATGATTCAATATTTTAACTTTTAAATATAGTGTGTAATTTTCATATGTTTTGTTCATGATCAAAAACACTTACGCTCATGTTATGAACATATATGAACATGATCTAACTAATCTTATGTTTAAAAATTGTAATAATATTAAAACACCATTTTTATGTGTTCTTCCCTTAGGTATAATGAAATTTGTTAAATAAACTCTATCTATAAACCATTCACATGGATGATGTTGATGCCCTATGGTGAATGTTGGGTGTAGTGGGACATTATGTAGATCTTTATGGGGCTATTGATTATGAACACAAGTTGTATATATTTTGTCCTAATTCTTTAAAACTTTTAATGTAAAATTGACATTGGTATATAAGCGATCCAATATTTCCTTTTGATGTTTTTTTATAGTCGTAAAAAATTAGACCGCATTTACTAGTATCAATGTTAGAAATGTAATCCTTATGTTTTTTTCTCCAGATCTGTAAGTAGAGATTTTTGGATATTATATAAAAACATTTTTTTCAGTAGCTATATATAAATAATATAACTTCGTTTCCTTCAAACAACATAAAAAATAATTTTTCATACATGTAGTTATGTTGATACTAAACTAATCTTTACACAAATTCTTCACATACCTAAATAATCGCATAATAAAAATTATGATTTCTCTCATACTATATCTGATATATTAAAATTATTATTTGTTTAAATGGTACAAAATTTATAAGTAATATAATATTTTCAAAATTATAATCAAATAATTATATAGTACGATTACATAAACCCATCATCAATCGAAAAAAGTATAATTTTTTTCCTCCCATCAGATACATTGTTCCATTATGGTGTTCCTTGTGGAGTGTGTTGTGAAACAATTATAAAATCTCAGCTAATTTATTTGAATCAATTATTCGACAACATAATATTATCAATTGACTTTAATAAATTATCCCACTTTATGTTTTACTTAATTTTGAAACTATTTGAAAATTTAAAAATATTTCTTCATTTATTTCATCCTAATCACATTCCCATATAGACTAATGTCATCAGGAAAAATAAAATTTCACTAATTTTTATTATTATATAATCATTCAACAACATGTAACATTATATATGAGATCAAACACTCCAATATAGTTCTAATTATTCCCACAAAGAATAACTTTTCCTTCTTTCATAATAAACTTGATTTTCATGTCTCAAATGATTCATAATTAAAAATTTAAAATGACCAATTTCTATAGAGTCATTGAACATGCTTCCAATTTATACATCCAATGAAATATTTCTAAATGAAGGAATTATTATTATAGAAACGTAATATATTATTATTAATATTACAAACATGATTATTTTTATCCAAAATATAAAAAAAATCATTATATTCTAAATTCCATTAAATATTTTTTTCCTACCTATGAAAAACCGTTTATCATAATAATGAATGAAAATATAATCTTGATAAAAAAATATTGAAATCATAATCTAGTTTATGGTGGGAAAAATTAATTGTTTTTCAATTCTAGCATCAATTCACTTGGTAAAATTAGTCCATGACTTCGAACCTCTAATATAGAAACCAATATAAATATCACTTCCCCCATCACCAATTACCTTATTTCTATGAGTTCATGTTTTTCATCAAAAATGTGTGTTGGACATATAATATTTAAAACACATGATATATAGTTTTAGAAATTGATTTCAATAAAATTTACATTTGGGTACCCTGATTGTTCCTTCGTGATAACACTAAAAAATCCAGGATACCAATATTTAAATATATTTTTTGTCTGCATTTATTAATGAACTCAATCAAATTATTGTAAATTATTCGACAATATAAAAAATACATAATAGTAGGTGAGTATCCTATATTATAGTTTTTTATTGTGGTATTTAAAAGAAATTGATATTATTAAAATTTATAACCTTGTATATCTTATTCATTTAGTTATACAAATCCATATTTCAGTAACAAATTAGTTATCTATGGAACTTCTCTAACTTTCTAGTAATTTAAGTGGGTAATTATCCCAATTACAACGAATATGAATCATATATGGTTAATAAAATAACCACAAAACCAAATCCTTTATATGGATTCAATCAACCCTATTCTTCAATTAAATATTCCTATTAGGTTCTACCAGCTAGTGTAACATATAAAAAATTAATAAATGGGTTAATAAAGGTCAATCCAAGGAAGCCTAGTTGTTGCATAACCAACCCATGTATTTTAATGTGTCACAAGTACATTCATTCATTATAAATGTTTACACATTGTAACTAAGATATGAAATTAACTACCCTATTAGATGATATAGGTCATGAAACGTGTCTATCTAGAATGATTATCACAATTATTTTTTTTGGGGTTTTCAGTTTCCTAAATTTTACATAAATCATATCCATATTAAATTCATAACTATTAAATCATATGAAATCTTTTTTTTTATATAATGTTTATGCATGTTTTGAATTATTTAGTTTTTAATCCCTATTCCAAAAAAATTAATGTGTTCATGCATCTTTAATTTGTAACACTTTACAAACCCAATAATTTCTGTAAATCTCCCCAAAATAGAAGTAATGTATATTAGTCTATATCTAAATGAACAATCATTATAGGTCACATTAATGATTCTTGTTATTTTATGAATTTACATGATATTGAAAAACTACACACGAGAAATCTAGGAGTTCCATATTTCCAACCTCATATAGTATCCTAGTTAAGGCCATCTTCCAAGAAAGTAAGATGTCTAACCCCATATCCCTATAATCTGGTAGACTATTCTAAAGATAAAATTAAATTCATGAAAACTATAATAGATAATTTTCAGAAACTATTCTCAGTGACTATTCCTAAGTTCATAACCAAAAATTATAACCATGTTTAATGTATATGTAAGCATAATATTATGATATCAAAAATATTAAAATATAAACCAAAACATCCTATAAAACATTTATAATATAAATATTCATAAAAAATATTACCATTTCATATAAAATTTACTAAACATCAACATCAAGTAAATCAAAAATGTAAATACAATATTTATATATTTTTGAAAACATGAGGCATTAATGAAAAATTAGTAAAAAATTAAACTAATAATCTATTTATAATTTAGAAAAAAATGTATTGTTTATTTAAATATAAAATCCTCTATATTTTATATTAAATGGAATTTATCTAATATTTAAGGATTTAAAAAACTTTATAATTGAATATATTTTATATAAATATTTTATATCATCTAAATATTATTTATTTTTTAATTTATAAACAATTAATAAATCACATCTAATGATTTATAAACTAACTATTCATTTCAATATCATAAGTTGTGAATTTTCATTATGAAGAGGTATTTTAAAATATTAACCCTTTATATTGGGGAGATAAAGTTCCATAAACATTTATTTAATTAATAATAAAAAATAAAATTAATTAATTTAATCAATAGAAATTAAATACTTCCAAAATATCATTTAATTGGATTTATAATATTTTTATAAACTACAAAAATAATTTACTATTCTAAATAAAATTTTTAAAAAAATTTTGTTTTCACTTACATAGAACCACAACTCTGTGTGATGGTTTGCTCCCTTTTACCCATATACAAAATATTCTCCTAAGGCTAACCAAGTTTTTTAAAAGATAGAATTAATATGAAATAAATTTTACCTTTACAGAACATGATTGAATATAGCTACATAATTATAAAAGATAAATTATTGTTACATGGCTCCCTTGCTTAAAATTATTACCCTTACACAACTCCTTCGACTAATGATACATGAAATATGTATCATTTTTTATAAAGGTAAACTTCAAGATAAATTTAGTGGATTCTAAATTTCCTTTACGCATAACTATAATGTGTTGAAGGCCTTTACAAAGAACCACTTGAAAAAGGGTATAATCTTTATTAAACTCATTCATGTAAGGGTATGTTCAATTTGTTATACATTAACAAAGGGTATGTTGTAAGTGTATATCATAATGGTGAACCATATTTACCATGGAATAACAGGAACATGTAAGTTTATAACCTTTATGAATGAAATAAATAAGGTTATAACATTTACACAACCTACCCACAAAAGAGTAAATCATATTTACAATTAAACAGTTCAGTTAAGTGGTCAAAAAATGCATATTCTTTTACAAAGAATTATTTGTAATTTATCTTTGATATCCATGGATTCAAGAATTTTAATAATTTGTAATTACTCAATATGATCAGATAGATGTGTTTCTTAAAATCATATCATTTCAATTTTCAATGTAATAAAATCCAAAATATAGTCAAATATTCCTTTATAAAATGACATTTAAATAAAAATTTAAAACAATAATTATACTATTTGAATGATACAACATCTTACTCATTCATTTTATAAATAATGACTGTGGAATATTGTGAGGGGTTTTTAACATGTTCGCTATTCATATAAGGGAGTATACCCACCAATGGATCAAATATTATATCATGAGGATACTTAATATTTTTTGGGGTGATATAACATTATAAAAATAAGATAAATGTTGTTTTTGGAGGAAGAGAGATTAACATACTCTCATTTTCCTCACTAGTCTCATATACCCATCTAGAGGATCTCATCCAATTATATTTGTAATGCTTGAGGCTCCTCCAACACATCGTATTCTTTTCTTCCCATTGGGTTATAATTCCTTCAACAGATTTGAATAATTAAAGCATATCCATTAATCCTTAAAAAATGAACTGAAACCAATGATTCCATTTAGCATTAAATAATATATATATAAATATATATATGTATATATATTTTTCATGCATCACATGAATGTAAAATACCTGCATCAAATCAATTTTTTAATAGTAAACATATTTATATAATATAAATTTATTTATATTTATATTTCTCATTAACCATATTAATGTGTATATATATCTCAAGAATATTCATTTTAGTGAAGATACAATAGAAGGATGGTGAAATGTATCACTACATTAAATACTATAAACATAAAAATCATGAAGAATAATAATTATCATTTACCCCATGTTTATTAAATATTCGATCAATATATTTGATATAAAAAATTATCAATGGTGGATCATTGATTTTTATGTAATTGACTATAAATTTAAATAATGTATATACATTAAGCCTCTATCAATATGAAAAATATTCTCTTTTAATGTATAATGATGCCTTTCGTGCTAACAAATACCTTATCAATAGATATGGATTATATTAATATACAAATTTTATATTATATTGATAATTTTTTTTATTTTAAAAATGACATTATAATATATTTTATGAGACAGTATGAAATTTATTTTCAATTCATAATTTTTTAGACACCATACATAAGAAACATTTATATATTTTGGTAAAAAATTAGAATTTTAGTAATATAATGTATCATTGATGTGTCTTTCAGTCAAAATTGATAGTATATTTATGGATACCCCAAAGAAATATGTGGTTTAATAATTCCACTAAACAATATAAATGTTAAATATCTACAGTTTTACTTGATTTTAAGGACAATATAATTGAATTTTTATAATTGTTTTCATTATTGTCAAATTTCACAAAAAATTTAACTCAAAATGTTATCATGTATATATTGACAATATAATGTGTAGATAGATTAAAGGATCTTATGAAAACATTGGTCACCCTAATTGTACTCACACAGACATAATGTGATGATTGTTTTATCCAATGATTCAAAAATATGGTATTTAGATATGTCCTAATATAAATGAAAAAGTTTAAATCATTGGTCTTAATTTAATTAAAGGAACCTAAGAAAAAATTATGGGTTCATGTAATTGACCTAGAAGTAGTATCATTTTAATTATTTATTTTGATGTGTTAACTCTATATAGTAGTGTTATATATATTCTAATAATAAGAGAATAAACATTTTAATCACATATAAGGATATGAATATGAACTAATGGTAATGTTAAAAATTATTCATGGACTGTGAAAAATCAATCATTGGTAAACTGGGATAGAAAACATAGTGGTAGAGTGTATACATATAAAATACATTATTTCATTATTCATCATTATTACATAAAAATACAAAATCATGTAAGATATATAAAGGATAAACCATGAAATCACAACAAATAAGATGAAATTACTAACATTCTAAAATGACACTTTAAACATATTACTATGTGAATATTATAGTGACAAAAAAGTATGAAATGATATAATAGATGATAGTGGGAAATATAATGAAGTTAAACCTAATCAAATAATGAAATTTATGGTTTATATTATGGACGTTCATCCCATACATTCCAAATCTGAAGAATGAAATTTTTAAGAACACACAAATCTAAACATTCTCTATTCATATAAGAATTATGATTTTGTATATATATGATTAGGAGAACATCTTGTGGGAAAAATAATGAATGAAATTTCAGATTATACTTCATGATGTTTTACAACCAAATTGTTAATGGTGAATTTATAAAACTATAATAGAGGATTATACCATTACCCCTACATTTAGTGAAACCATATAAAGTAACCTTTCATTCTATCGTATGTAATAACAATATGTCATGATGAATAATTTCTATTTGGTTTGTATTTTCCCGAAAAATATAGTCAGTGCATTAAAATGTTATTTGGGCACATTTCACACTCTATAGACTTAATAATACATATATTACAAACATTGTGGTTATATATTAAGCATTACATTATATTGTATCTAATTCACATCTATTGTTTACATTTACTTTTTTTTATAATTATTTAAAAAAATTGAGAACAAATAAGGGCTTCGGTACCCAATATCATCAACTCACTAAGGTTCAATATGAATGGAGCATTAAAAAAATGTATTATTTGTTAAGAACATGCTTAATGTAATTAAATGGATCTCAAGATCAACCACTACCACTGTTTGAGTGCTTATAAAAACATAGTTCCATATAAAATATTAAAATGGAACTAATGAGGATTAATTTTTGAATTAGTATTAAACTCTATCAATCTATGATGTTGTTGGTGAGAGGAATCTACTTGGAGTAGTTCATTATAATTTATTGATAGTTTAATTTAAAACCATTCAATGACATGTTACAATATCACCATTTCTATACAATATATATGTAAACAATTGTCTACTAAAACATTAGATTTATTTTGTAGAGAGATGTGGGGTTTTTTTTAAAAAAATATAGTCTTTATATACATCAATACTCTAAATATGATCGATGAAATTGTAACTATAGTGAATTGATTTGAACATCCATTAAAACTCTCATTAAATCATGACATGTTTCACATATCACAATTAAGGAAATAAATAACACACAAATCACATGTAATCAATTTATATGATTTATAACAACAATATTGTCTCTTCTATATGGAATAAAATATAGAGATTAGGGGTCAAATAGATATTTTACATTGAGTAAAGGTTACTCATATTCACTAATTTTGTTATAGAATTCAAAATTTATCCTAAGGGATATGGGATCCCAAAAATTTAATGATATAAAATATAGGTTTTATATTTTAATTCCAATAATGAAATTTTATGAGGAAATTTTTTTAATGTGATAATAATGTAAAATATTATATTTTTATGATCATTTTACATTTAATAATATAAAATGTTAGGTAGTTTGTCTTACATGATACATTGAACTAATATAAATAAAAACTGATTTAATAAAGGATAAATATAACAATAAAATCATATATATTAAATGTTAGGTAAATAGAATATAATATAGAAAATTTAAAAATTAATAACATATTTAATTAACAATAAAACAAGATTGAAATTTTCATCATCAAGATCTCCAATATAGAACATATTGTTATATATAATTTCAAATATTTGATAGTAAATTAAAAATATGATAATAATATTTTAATATTAAATGATTTATTGGGATCATTGATTTAAATAATGAACATAAGATGGAATGAAAATTTACCATTATATAATTATTGGGTAGGTATGGTAATTAAAAATATATAGAAACAACGAATATATTCTCATTGGTTATATTATATCATTAGATATTATATTAAATAATAAGTTCATTATAGTACAAGAGGAAATAAAATTTCGCACTGAATTAATGAAATTATGATATTTGGTATTTTTAATATAGCCATTAATATTGTGGGTATATAAAATAACAGTTCCAAATTTAATTTGAAATGGATATTACAGAGAATAATATAGTAGAAGTGTTAATTATATTCCAAATTTATTTAAACCTTTGAATAATGTTGAAGGTTGATGGTTTTCCCATAAACATACCTATACTGATCTACAACATTTTTGGTATGGGTGAAATCATTTATAGAATAACATCATGATCATTCAAATCATTGTGAGATATTTAATTAATAAAAAATCACCCATGAATGGCACCACATATTGAGTTACCATCATCAATTATGAAAAATAAATAAGGTGTCTTCTTTATGTATTTTAATAACATATAAATGTGTAAATATTAATGTAATAAATTATATTTTAAAAATTTATAATATTTTATTTTATTTATATTTTATATTTTATTTATATATTGTACATTTAAATTATTATATTAATTAAAATTAATTTATTTATTGATTTTAATAAAAATGGTTTAATGAGAATAGAATAACGGATTATACAATAAAATTTAATTTTATAGAAATTTGAATTTAATATTCTAATAAAAAACTAGTTTTTTCAAATAATTAATTTTCTATGTGTTTTTAATTTTTTTCTTTATAAATTAAAAAATTCAATATTATATAATGTTGTTTTATTTAATTAAATACTGACCTGAACATTTTAATAATTATATAAAATTTGAATAAGTTAATTAAATGTTTACAATGATATACAATAAAATATTTAGTTTATGTATAACATTTTATATAAAAAATGTAAAAAAATATCAGAAATGGTGAAGAATTGATAATAATAGTAAACATGACATCCTATATATATTAACATGTCCAAATAAATAACATTTCTCTAATGTTATGGTATTTGAATTAAAATCATACATGAGCACCATGAAATAGTGTAAAAGAATATGGGGTGCATTGGAGTAGTTGTGATAGCTTAAAATTAAAATATTTAGTTTATTGTTTCCAATATTCCTCTCACTCTAATAATAAATACCCCCTATCATATGTCATAGAGAACATATGATTCAATTTAAACTCATTTATTAACATAATTTCATTCTATAATACTACTACATTATATTTAGTTTTTTGTGGTCATAAGAATGACTCCCAAATCCTTTATTTCAAAATAGAGTACTGTTTATAAAATTCTAATAATTGTTGATATTTGTTTCTTATCATAATCAATTTTCAATAACTTATTTTTCCAACACTTCATAAATTCAATGTAACATTGTTTTAGCATGTAAATATGTAATCATTATTTTATAAAAGTTATATTTGTTTCACCCATGGTGTCATTGTCATGTTTTATTTTCCTCAGTTTATTTGTTTCATTATCCTCTTCTTGTTTGAAGATCATTCTACTTGAAATTTTTACTTTATTCTAGAATAGTGGGTGCCGTATATTTAGTGCATATTTTGGATTACATTTTCTTCTATTATCTATTAGGACTATAGTTTATTATAGTTCTATATCACATGGTTGGTGAAAATTTTAAATAACTACACAAAATAACCATCCAGGATCCCAAATAAAGAATTGGTGAACCACAATGTTGGAAGATAGTTAGAAAAAATATGTAGTTAAACAAATTGTCCCACTAAAAAAATAAAAATATGATGTTTACAATTTACATTACTCATTTTTAACCCTCTCCACACTCGTCCATATCGCAATCACGTTCTCTATCCCTTGGTTCATGATATACCATTCTTCTGCTCTTCTTGAGTGGACTTATGTTTAGATCATCATCATGTTCATTAGGATTTCATCAATTATGGAAACTCATTCATTTTTCTTTTCATCCTTGTACCATCCCTCATGGTTGTTTCATATCTCTTTTGTTATCGTTGCCTATGGATTGATTAATCCAAATAAAATGGAGTGTATTTTTGTATTTATAGTCTCTTAATAAGTCCTTAAGTTAAACATCCCCATTTCCTTGTGGATTCCGTCATGTTTTAAAAGGATTCATTTGATAAAGGGTGGGAGTATCATGATATACCATTTATTGAAGAACTAAATATTATCACCAATAATTCTAAAAATTATTTTAATTATTTTAAATTTAAAAAAGTGGGTTTTGAAGATTTTGTGTGTGTGTTTGGTTGACTTCAAAATTAATTCATTTTTTAATATGGTGGGAATGCATTAATGTTTGATGTTTTTTTATATTATGAATTATAATTTGAATTTTGGTTGAATGAAATGGGAATTTTACATGGGATCCCTGGTTACCTATGACAGATATCTAATAAAAATTTAATTACTCAAGGAACACCCATTCTAGTATTTTTAATATGATTCAAAAATTTCTAAACACATGGACAATTTTTATGGTTATTTTTTACAGTGTCACCAATCTACTAGGAACATGAATATTCTTACTCATGTGAATATACACACAAGGATGGTGTTTTTTGATCATTATGAGTTTCAGGATACAATGATGTGGCTTGATCATAGATTCTATAGGGTTGTACAAAGTTTATGGGACTGTTTGACATAATGTTCTTCATCTTTTTATGGAATATTTCAAAATTATTTATTTATTTAAACTGTTTTTAAACATGTATGGTTATTTTAAATATTATAATGTTTATTCTATTATAATTTTGAGGGACCCTATTTGGAATGATGTGATTATACATCGCATAATCCGTATGGTTATATGTAATTTTATTTCCAGATTCATGTTAATTAAATAAATCACAAAGATTTGGTGAGTACTCTTATTAGTTCATCATGGTTGAGTGATAGATGATTCATTGAGGGGAGACTCGTCCTTTTGTCACACATGGATTAGTGGCTTCTTTTTTATTTTATTTTGAGTCTCTATTATAGTAATATAAAGTAAAATTTATGGTATTTATCTCACCAACATGTTGTCTTTTTTATTGATGTCAACACTATTTTTCTAATGTTTAGATGTTAACATTACATATTTGTTTTCTTTCTTATTTTAGTGAGTTATTTTACTTTATTTAGAATGATATATTACGTAAAAAATTTAACATATTTGTTAATCAGTTATAAATAAATAGGTTCCAACCAAGTTAAATTCCGAACATCCTTCAAGACATTCTATAGACTATCTTGGGAGTATAGTTTTGGGGCAGCCTAGGTTCGTTCATGGGAAAATGATATCAAATAGATGTTGGTTTTTTGACTATGTTATTTGGGATGCCAGGATAAACTATAGATATTGTTATCAGGTTTAAAGTAATAGGTGTGAAGAAGTGTTTGGAAAACCCACTTATTTTCCTTCCCTCAGTATAAATGTTATTTTTTAATTCTGGTCTGTATTGTTGATTTTTTTTGCTTTCCATTTTTTAGGGATCCAATGTCAATGAAAACATTAAAAAATATAGTTTAATAGAAGTATTTTACTTGATGTATTGTTTTTAATAAGATTTACAAGTATATGAAATGAAATTGTGGGGAGTTGATTGATGATTTATTATCGATTTTTATAGTTCCCATCTTTTATTGAGTTTATATTTCTTCATTTCTTCAAAATAGTGACATCTGAACCCTCCAAAAGATTATAAGGTTTAATTTTAGAATCTAATACACTAATTTATCTATACCTTATTAAATATGATTTTAGGGTATTCATGATATGAAGAAAGAGTGGAGTTATAATCTTGATTAAACTAAGGAATCATTATTTCATCCTAAAAATTATAAAACATAGGATTTTTTATTCATAAAAATCCTTTCATCCAACGAAGTAACTATCATTAGGAAGCTGATGATTGTTTGATATTACGGAGAAAATATTCATCTTTTATGGAAATATTAAATCATCTAAGATGAATTTTAAACAATAATTCTATAATTACATAGTCAAATGTCATGGAAGAAAATAATTTTATGACATCAATATGAAAATATTTAATGGTGGAATTTATTTTGATCATTACTCAGTGTTTTTAACTAAAACATTGATATTATTAAAATATAATGAATCAGTGCGCCTAAAGTAAGGTAGTTTGTATTCATGGAATATAAAAATATATTTACTTAGTCGGTACACATAACTATTGAAATAATTTTTAATGATTATATGATAGTTCGAGGTTTGGATATAGGCATATGATCATATATTTTAGAACATGTATTTTTGTAGAAGATCACAAACAATTTTAAGGTTTTTGATCATGCCTTAATAGTGGAAATAAATAAGAAGGGTATTTATAGTCTTATCAGAGTTCCTTCTATATCTAGTTATTGTGAGGAGAATTCATTAAATAATAATAGGAAGTGGTAAAATATCATGGAATTGTAGTGGAAATGGTTCATGGAGTCCACGTCATTTATTAGGGACCAGAACTACATGTGGGTGAAATTTAAATTGGAATCATTGTGGTAAGGTGGATCATATATAATCTTTATTCATAGTGGATACCAAAAAAGGGAATTGGTGTGGATGCCTAGTAATTATATAGAGATTCTATCAATCAACATTTCCTTCCAAGAGTCATGTATCCTCTATTACCCCAAAGCAATCTATTGTGTAGTTTGATGACACTAGGTTAGTAGGTCCATGTCATAGTGGTAATGGGGTAGAAATGATTTTTTTAATTAGAATAGACATATCAAGACTAATCAATGGTCTTGGGGAATACATAATTCTAATTATATAGTAAATCAATTTCATGAAGTGGATCTAATGAAAATGGAATATAAATAATTGAATGTAATGTAGAGAGGTATTACTATTTTTTATATGAGGATTTGATAATTCTTTATTTGATATATTTTTCTTTCAATCCATTACAAATTCAGGTAATGTGAAATTTTCAAAACTCCCAAACAAGATTTTTTTTGTTTTATTGAGATATACAAGTTCAGGAAAAGAAATAAAATACAATTCTTATGGTATCCATTGTGATTCATATCTATGCCAAATTTTAATCAGTTATAATACACTCTCCTCTATGGAATCTAAATTTTTATTCAATACCCATAAAATATTGTATGTCCACATATAAATATCAGATTGATTATTTCCATCATAATGTTATTTTTTCTCCCCTAATATAATTTCTCTTGTTTTCAAGGTATAATGGTAATTTTCTCCATTTTAGGGAGGACATTCTATTCTATAATTTTTAAGAATCATCTTTCATGTGTATAATATTATATTAAAATATAACTAGGTATGATTATGGATCGATTAAACACTTATAGTTAGGGAATTTTTTAAGGTGTTTCAAGATTATTTCTATGGTTTATAACTAAAGAGGAATGTACTGTTTTCCATTTAAAATTTTATAAGGGAATCAATATATATCACTACTATAACATCATATTGTGCCCACAAAGCTGATATAATTAATTATACGATAATATGATTTGGAATAAATATGATTTTGTCACCCTATAATGTCCCTGTAGGTTGACCTAGTACTTTTTTTCTATAAATACATTTGGTACCATTAAAATTTACATTAATTGATGAAATATAATTTGGGTTCCAATCGGGATTATGTACCCAATTCACATCTTTAATACCTATTTGTTATATAATTGTTCCAATTTGGTTTTCCAAGATCAATCATTAATCATGAGATCGGAATATCACGGCGAGGAATGATAATGTTCCTAAGAATTATTTTCAAATAATATATGTCCATTTCATGTATCTGGTGATTCTATTCTGTTTAATAAATTCTAAAATATTATTCATACTGATCATGAAATAGTTAATCAATATTTATTTTGAAAACATCATCATATAATTGTTGATGACATTTTTGATTACTCTAAATCAAAAGAGGAGATGTAAGTCATGTTAGAGTTGTTCTAGGAATACTCTAAGATCACAATTTCTATTGTATATTTCCAAAGTTCATTTTTTTATCCATGATATTAGTTACCACTAGTATGTAGTATCGTATTTTATCTTCATAAGTCTTGTAGGATCCCATGATTGTTTTTTGAAATTTAGAGATTCTTAAGACAATATGGATACTATATTAATTTTTTAAGGAATTATCCATGATCGCATCCCCTATGATAACTCTCACAAAATATTGGGTGAATTTCATGATGATTTTAAAATTATATGTTGGTATTGATGAGCTTAAGAAGTTGCTAAACTCTTCCCATATTTTGATTTTATAATAAACTAGTTAGGGTGAATGTTCTGAGTGGATACCAAAACCCAACTTATTTATGTAAATTAAAAAACATTAATTATATAGAGTTTGACATATTCATGAAATTATTATTATTCTAATAGTTTTGTTGTATGTTTATCCACTATTTATATAGCAATATCCATTTATTATGTTCATTTTTCTAAAATTTGTTTTAGTTCCCAAATGTAATGATAACCATGAGATATTATAATAGTAATCTTAAACATATTAAATATTGTATAGATACAACATATTTACAATAAAAAGATGATGTATCAATATTTGGTAATGTGGGATAATGTGTACTGAGACATATTCTCAAGAAGTTCTCATATGGTGATGTCGAGTAGATGAGATCATAAGGACTGACCCACAAATAAAAAAATCACAATTTATAGGTGTCATTAGTTGTTCATGTTTGTGAGACTTTTTATTGAACTCCATATTGGAGATTAGTTTCAATATATACCATATTTCAAGTACAATGATTCAAGGAAAAACTGATGGCACTTTAGTCATGGAAATGTAGATTGTGTTGGGTGTTTCTTTGATTGTATGGAATGATTTCAATGATCTTGATTGATTTTTTCGCTTAAAATTTAAGGGAAATATGTATCATGTGCCATGATGACTAGGTTGATAGTACCTTAATTAAATCCATGTTCATTTGATAATTTAGTTAAATATATAAAGAAACAAAAGGATGAAGACACAATACATTATCCATATTATGAAATGTTGCTAGACAAGGATATTATTTTAAAATGAATGTGTTCATAGGAGTTAGTCATATCTATGAAATAACATATATATTTAGGGACAATGGCGTGTTTCTATACACTAATAATGGCATGTGGGTTGGAATCAAAACAATCATGATAAGGACCTAGTGGGTAACACAATATGTGTAATGCTATGCTCCATATATTCTGATGAATAAGAGTATAGAAAAAAGTGATCCCCACATGTGGGCTTCGGTTAGCATCTTATTGTAATCAATCAAAAGTAAAATAATTCAATTATATTGATCATATTTATAATAATGACGATTCAATTTATTTATCATGTTACTAAAATGTTTCTTGATATTTGAAGTGAATATAAGAAAATATTGTTTTTTGAATAAACATAACATGTATGAGGTTTGTTAAATTATTTAGGGATCTTATGAACCGAGTTATTGGTTCATACTTTAAAATATAACATGTAAAATTGTAACATGTGTATGATAATGTTTTTGGGAAATTTATGATAATATTAATGAATTAATATGTCAGTAATGTCTAAAATCAATGTAATTACTTTTCAGGGACTAAAGTAAAATTTTGGAATTTATAACCATGTTAGAAAAACACATTTTACCACATTTAGCAGTTTTCCAAATAATTTAAATAAATATGGGATCTCTCCCCCCACATTTTCATTTTTACTATTAGAAAAATAGAAAAAACATGGTTTTATTGATCTCATCTTATTGATCTTGATTGAATTCTTCATGACTATAGTGTATCATCATATATATTTTTAATTTCCAATAATATCACCTAGTTTTCAAAGATTGATGATTCAAGAGTTGTGATGAAAGTCTTTATAAACTATATAATTCCTAGCTTGGAACTGTTGACCTCAAACATACCGGTCATGGGAGGGTCAAATATGTAATTTTAAATGAAAAGGGTACATTTTTTGCTTTCATTTGATTTTATTATTTCTTCTTAAATTTAATTTCACTTGATCCTTTTATATATCCAATCCATTATAATTATGGATTCATTTTAAAAAATAATTAATTTCAACAAAAGTTTATTATAATTATTCATTTTAAAAATTTCATTGTACATTAGAATTATTTAATTAGTATTTGAGAGCTCATTTATTTATTTTAGCGGATAACATAAAAATTCCCCAAATAAAATAATATTCAAGAGTGTTTCCATACATCATGAACACAACTGATGGCATGTTGACCCAAGTTCATATGAAAAATATATAGTCTATTAATGATGTATATGTTTTTACCATAATTGAATATGGAAATTAAATTTTTTTATGTACATTAATTAAAACCTGAATGACATATTTTAAGATAGATCCTGATGTGTCGACATTGTGTGTTTTATTGAGGAATGATAATTCGGCTGTGGTATTCATTAGGAAATATTTTTTCTTTAAAATCATAAAACCATTGATAATAAAATAATTTATACATATATATATATGTTGTGAAATTATTTGAATGACACATCCCATAAATGGACTATACAATCCCACCTCTAGAGGACTATATACTTTTTTAGGTCATCCCATTCATGGTAAAATGATGATATTAATCCACCACCTTATTGGGGTGGACCTTATACATATATATAATATAACATAACATTATATTATATTATATTATATTACTTTACTTTATATTACTTTATATTATATAATATTATATAATATTAACTTATATAATATAATATTAAATTATACGTAGTTGGGGTTTGTCTTAGTGGTAAGCACCCATTAATTCTACATGAAAAATGGGGGTTCAAAACCCATTGGGATCAGGGACTGTAGTAGTATTGTAGCAGCGGCAGCACTGTAGCACCGGCGGGCACTGTATTTGCAGTAGTGTACTATAGCGGCACCAGTACTGTAGAATTACTATTCACAGAATGGGTATCGGGCCAAAAATATTGGCCTACGGGAAATGTAATTGCTTAAATGCCCACTGGCCCTCAGGCTATGTAATGGGTCACCCTCTACCCAGTTAAAGAGGCATTTGATTTGCTTTAATAATAAATGAGGCTTCGGCCCCAACCATTAAAAAAATATAATATAATATAATATTATATTATATTATATTATATTATATTATATTTGTATAATATTATAAAAAATATTATATGGTTTTTTAATTTGTATATTTAGTGACCCAAATTATTACTCTTATCTTTGATCCATCATAAGCTAAGATAAATTGACTAGGGTCTGATATGCCCAACACATCCCATGCATTAATTTAATATTCAAAGATCTTCTCTAGGTCCAAATGGACTTGAAAATTGTTGAAAAAACATAAATTAAATAAAGTTGTCCATTATTTCATAAAATTATTTTTGGAACCGTGTGATGTATCAATAATTAATTACAGTTATCTTTATTCGAGATAAATAATTAAATAAACCCATAATATGAATTTTAAAAAAATAATTTTTATTATTTAATATAATATTATATTGATTGATCATGATACAAGACCATCCCTTGAATGTTTTTTGTTATTTTTTAAATCTAATTAATTCATTTGAGTATTAAAATTTAATAGTTATTCTATTTAAATTATTTTTGAATCTCCCCTCTGACCTTAATTTTTATAAGGGAATGCTTTTTCACATATACATGATAAAAAATAATTTCTCAACTCATGTTCTACTCACCTTTGTTTGAATGTACATTTTAAATATTCGAGGATATCATGGAATGATAGTTTGATTTGAAAGCCAACATAAATAAAATAGGTAAAGTGCATGGGAGTTGTGGGTGTTAAAATTCATGTATGGTATTGAATTAAAAAATTTCATTAGGGTCTCAATGATTACATTAATCTATTGATGGATTATATACTAGTTAATGTATCATGGACACATAATTATTTAATTTCTTATTTTATGATATTCATGGTTTCTTATTTTTTCAATATTTGTTAATTAAATATTATCAAATTAAACAATAATAAAGAATATTTTATATATATAATGAACATGTTTTGTGAATTTTTTCTATTTATTTAATGGTTATTTTGTGGGTGTGAATTCATTTATTAAATATAAATTAATTTAATTCTTCATGATAATTTACAAAATATATTAATGTTAATATTATGTCACCAAACACCAATATTTAATTTACTTTAGACAGAACTGATTTATTGAGGATCATATTAGAACTATTTGAGGATTCCTCCTAAAACTAGGGAGTTATTATGGTATAATAGGGTCATATTTAATATATTTTGAAGTAAAGAATTGGTCATAGATATTATTTTCCCTCTTTATATGCAATGCATTGGGAAATAAAAAAACATTATAGAATGTAAGAATCCACTCAAAAAATCAACGTATTTTCTGTTAAAGATTTTTTCCATTAAAAATACTTTCTTATACACATAGAGTTATGTGGATTACAAAAATCAAGATATTTATAGCATTTTTGGTATCCTTGTGACCAAAAAAGACATGTGAATATGTATTCCAAATATAGATGTTTAGGGATTTTCATATTTAACAAAATAGTGTGATATAATTAAAAATTATTTTTTAAAAATTTCAATTCATAATAACTACGATGTATTAATCTACTAATTCCAATTCAGAACCACCTATAATATCATGAATTTGTGGGGGGGGGTTCAAAACCCTTTCTAATGTATTAATTAATATTTGGTTGAAAACCCCATCTAATGTCTTTAAATTTTAGGGGGTCCAAAATCCCCTATAATTTAGAGATTACAGGAGGCTGTGAACACTGAATATTTAAAAATATAAATTCTTTAATATATATTTAATTAAAAAATATTTATAATTATATTTAAATACATTGTATTTATACATTATATAAAATATTAATAATATTGTATATAATTTTTCTTTTATGTATACACAAATATAATTGTATAGCATTATATAAAATAAAATATATTTATTTTCAATAATTGTATTGTTTATGAACCCATTTTTTAACTCAGGAATGGATCATTTGAATTTTGGTCTAATTACTTATTTTAGACATATTGTGGATGCCTTCTGATTGGTTAAGTTCTAGAGAGTGTATGGGTATTATTTTGAGTCTAAAAACTAGTCATTTTTTTTAAAATGGCCCAATAGCATAGATAGAGTAAATTGTGTATGCTGGGTGCACGTTTGGAGCTAACCGTGAAAATAGTCTGCATTTTTAGGTATATAAATAGTGTGTGCTTAGAGAAATGCTTCCCTAACTGTGTGGCCAAACCGTGTGGCATGCCCATTTCTCTAGGTACCCATTCCTGGTTGGTGCATGATTTGAAAAAATGTTCAGACAAACTGTGCACATGATAAATTTTGGATAATTTGACCATTTTACCCTTAATGATCTAATTAAAACTCTATTCTTCCCTAATATGTATTCCACCAAACAAACACTCAAATTTTTTCCAATTTTGGAAATTTTAAGTCATAACCTTTGTATCAAGAGATATCTTTCACCCTAGAAATGTTTTAGCTTATTTTCATCATGTTGGATGCACAACGGAAATTACTCGAGTCTGTGTGAGATGTTATTCCTCTCTCTTTATCTTGTCATAGTTATCAGGGTGAGATTTATTTTTTCCTTTTTCTTATAACTACACTATTCCAAGACATATCATAGGTTTATAATGGAGGAGGATAGGTGTACAAGCATATGGTGGATGTTTAATAACTCAACCCTCATGATTTTTGATTTTGGAGTTTTTCATGTGTGCCCTCTAATTTCACCAGCTATCCTGTATTGAATTTATATGGAATGATTATAATCATTAAAACATTATTGTTTTTATCTCTCAAAATACGATATTAATTTGTAGTGGTTATTCACAAAACTCCATCTATCCCATGTTGTATGTTATTCCATAATTGTTGTTTTAGTGTATGGACACATTTGGGTCATCGTTTAGGTGTTCCATAGAATGACCATTCTAAGGGTGATATATTATTTATTATATTGATTGATTTAATTTGGGAATTTCTTAATCAAAGGTCTAATGTATTCTTACCACTTTAAACACAAAAGTTAACCACTTCAAATTGATAATTTAATATTAATTGAAATTAGAAAGTATAATGTGTATATTACTTAACCTTATTAAATGTACTTGAATAATTGGTTTCTTGTCTATAATGTCACATACCAGGTTAATGGAGGGGGGGAAATGTGAACCATGGTTAATGAAAATTCCATAAATGGATCTAATGAGTGGATTCATTCTTCATGGACTAATCACACTAATTAAATGTAAGACATTACCAAAAAAGACATATTGATTAATAAAGACATAATTAAATGGATGTGTGCATAATTATCCTTATTACACTAATGAGAGGAAATGTCTTAAACCTTATAAATTATATATTACTACTTTGTAAAATTTTTAGTGACCTACCTAGAGACCACATTGGATTCTAGAGGGAATTCTTTATGCACTTAAGGACCCATTCAAAATTTAATAATACAACATTCTTAAGATCATACCCACTTATAACAGAATATTTTTCCACCTTTGGATTCCCTAAAAGACACTGTAATATATCTCATGTTTTACAACATCATTCCTTGGATACATTCATTAGATATATCATTGAAATGTAGGTTTCATGGTTAAAACCCATCATGCCAATTCATTGTTCATCCTCATTTTACCTTGGATGATCTCGGTGGACTCAATTGGAAAGTCATTGTGGAATTCCTTGGACTATGATCCTTGGAATACACTCTTACCCCTAGATAGAAAACTGTTATTAATGATTTAGAGACACTTGAGGTCTATGTTCCATTTATTATTACCTTAGAACCTCGTTATTATTATTAATATAGGTTTCCTTGTTACATTTTGTAACCATTACTATTGTTAACATGTCAAATAAATATAAATTGGTAACAACCAAATATAAAGTTTGTTACATGTTCAAACACTTGTCCTGGGTTTAAGAATGTACTTTGATATTTTGATACATTTTATTGCATTACATTATATATTCATGCTTACACACTTTTATATTTACATTACATGGGCCAGATGTTATAGAAACCATTGGTGGTGGAGCACTGAGATTTATCTCATACCCTATATGGGTGTTATTTTCTACCCTAAGCAGATTACATATATGTAGGTTTTAAAAAAGGGAAGCATATGTCTATGAGCTATTGATTTCTTGTTTTTTAGGAAGGATCTTGATAGCAGATGAATGATGTAGGTCTTGGTATGATTTTGATGGGCTTTTTTCCCTTATAATTTTTTGTAAAATGATACGCATGATTTCTTGTACCCCTGATTTCTAGTTTTCTGGTGGCATGACATATCATCATCAGTTATTTAATTTGGTACAATCATTGTTATCCTTTTATCTATATTACTTTTTTCAACTTCTATATTTTACTTATATTAACATTTCAATTTAAATCTAATTATATCTATATATTATGACACAGTATTTTAATAAGGTCATAATCTCCCCATGAACACACCCTAGGCCCTCCCTTCTAGTCTGAAGCCTATGGTGTTTTGAGAGATGCACTTGAGGCAATGTGGCCCACCAGGATTGGGGAATATATTCAGTGGAATATGGGTCCAAGACTTTACAAATTTATATTGGAGGGTTTTTCTTTTTCACACATTAATATCGGGAGATACTTTGTTGGAGATTTTGAATTCTTGGAACTTTTACATACGTCAGTCATGGTCATAAAAATCAATGTTTAGGGTAAAAGATGAGTATCCTGAAATACAAATATTGTTCTATTTTTTACATATTAAATTTGTTTTTATTTTACTATTGGGTGACACCCATGTTATGTTGATGTTATTATTATATTACTATGATTGAAAATTTCATTCATCATTATCTTAATGGTATGATAGAAATTATTATTATTTCATTCATAGTTATAGTCAACTATAATATTCTTTTCATGCATATTTCTATGAAACATAGGTGAATTTCTCAAACTACATTTCATGAAATTTATGTGATTTTTGATGATGCTATGATATTTAACATATGAATCTATTACTCTTCATCCTGACTAAGTGTGTTTCTACATGAATTCATGGTCCTTGTGGGACCTCATGGGTTGGGATGAGTAACTTATCGAGTCTAGACATTAGGATATAAATAAATGGGTTTCATATTCATTTATGAGGAGTATGGAATATGATTCAATGGGAATTTATATCTATTTTAATGTGAAAAATGACGTATAATATGAAGTGGTTTCCAGTCTTTATCCAACCTTTCCATGTTTCTCAATGGTAAAGGGGTTAAATAGGAAATAAAATCTAAAATATACTGAAACCTAAACTTGGGAAATTTTTAATAGATGGTATTATAAGAGGTTAATTGGGATAGTATTATTTGGATAGAGATATTTCATACATTCATATTCTTTATGTGATGTTATATATCTTCATATATATTTTTCTATGATGTATTCTTGTAATTAGTATACCAATGTTTCCATTAAATCCTCATATAGTATTATACGTAGGTGGTGATGATCATATTTTAGATGTGGTGTGCCCTTAGCCACTAGTCAAACCTCCAAGAGTTACACTTGAGGAGCATCTTGTTGCACATACATTGGAAACTAGAATCCAATTTCATGATAGTTGTTTCATGTCTGATGTAGTCCATGAATGATGCTTCAAGGATTCCTCCTACGATGGATGATCAGACTTGTGAATTCTATCCAAATCATCATCCTACTTTCTGAGGGGATGGCCGTCCGTAGGCTACTAAGTACTAGATTGAGGTCATCTAATCTATATTTGAGCATTTGGAAATCCCCCCCCCCCCCGAGTAGAGGTTTATTCATTCTACCTAATTCTTTAGGTTTCCACCATGAATTATTGGGATGTGGTTTCCAAGGATGATCTCCATCTAGACATGATATGTAATTACTTCTTTACGTTTTTCTATGTTCTATTAAATCCCCAGACAATTAGAGATGATAGATTAAGAGATTTAATCTATCAATAATAGGGTTCAATATCATATATGGAATATTCAACATGTTTCATGTCGTTACATCACATTTCACCAATTATAGCTGTTGATGAGATTTCTCCTGAATGATTCTTTTTGGATGGGATTAGTTTTCCATCTGAACTCAGGTAAATGTATTTCACCTAAAAAATTCCTCTAAAATATTTATTCAGACTCTTTTCATTGAACACAACCTAATGTAAATAAATAGCATTAGACATAGAAGATCAATTTCCTAGAAGGCCAGTAGTTCTCTAAGTGGCATGAAAGATTCCCACACGGTTTTTCATCAGGATGTGATAACCATTGTATCTATATTTATAGATCCATGGTGTTTCCTCAGTGTGAATGATAGATGAACATGAAGCCCCATTTTGAAAAGACCAATTGTATTGTCAGGATTATGGTCATATATGACATCTTTCAAATTTCTGTCGGACAGTTCCACCAAATATGAGGGTAAAAGTATTCTCGCTAAATCCAACATCCGGAGTGGGTTATTTTATGCCATGACCGGTGGTGATATTGAATAGAACTAGTAGGAATAGTTAAGATGGATATCATGGTAATGGTAGCTATACCCATGTACATCAATAGAAACAACATAACAATTTTGATTACATTAGTCTAGAAGTTGTAAATGACCATGGATCAGGCAAGTTGGTTGCACTACTGCTGATACATGGGGATTAGGAAACTGGACCATCTACTATACATGGTAATATTCATGTGGAATCAATTCTAGTATCTATATTATTTAATATTGTTAACTCCAATTATTTTCCCTATCTATCTATTGTATAATGTCTCAAACATGACATATATATTTTTTGTGGAGTAATGAGTCTTGATACACCATTAATAGTGTGGCCAACGAGAATACACCAATATTGGGATTCTCCCATTGAGGTAGTTTTTTACTCTTTCTTTTGGACCCTCTTTGTTCTCAAAATTAAGGGCTTCAGTTTCTTTCATGGGATGGAATGGTTGATTCAATGTCATTTTTATAGACTTCCATCACTGTAGGTAATCGTTAAATAACTTGAGGGTAGAAGTTAACTACCAAAGGGGGATTAATATGTCCAAGTAGGTTGAGATGGATCAAAGAATCATGGGCTAGATGGATTGACCGCCCATATCAGCAATCAATTCATTGAAGAACATTTCATTCATCAAGATGATTTCCCTCCATTAGAGGATCATTTCAGGGATATCATTCTGGAAATTTTGTTTTTATTTCCTCATTAGAGGGCGATAGAGTTTAAGAGAGATCTTGTTTTTGGAGAAACACCATTGTATATTCCCATGTATAGGATAGAAACTAATATGATACAATAACTCATGTGGATGTTAGAGGATTTATAGTATGAAGGATTTCTACATCCCAAAACATCCTCTTAGTGTTCACCAGTGTTTTTATTCCTTGAAGGTTTATTTAACCATATTTCTATGTGATGATTACCAATGGTTGAACCAGATTTCAATCAATAACCGATATCCAATTCCTTGAATGGAAATTCTCTTTGACCAGATCTAGGGATAATAAATTTTCTCCAAGATTGAAATGATATTAGGTTACCATCAGGCGAGAGATAGGCCATCATTCATACCACGTACTACATCCCTTTATAGGTATGGTCTATATGATTACCTAGTTAAATAATTTAATCTTATGAATGCAGCCACAATTTTCATGGTTATGATTAATAATGTGTTCCAATCCAATTTGGATTATTTTTTCATATCCTTTTTGGAATGAATATTGTTGTATTATCAAAATCGCAGTAACGAAGCAAAACTCCTTTGGATAATTTTGGAGTATAGTGGATGAGCATAAGCATTACACCAATCCTGATAATACTCACTTTTCAATCAATAATGTTCACTTATTGGATCATATTATCTCAGAATTAGGTGTATTATTAGGCCCCAAAAACATTAGTACAGTATTTTCCTGGGATCATCCTATGAACATGTTTGATTTTCCATGATTCTTGGGGATTGTTGGATATTATAGATTTTTTATACATGACTTCTTATGCCTTTATTAATCTCTAAAAAATCCTATAATGAATGTTGTCATGTTTTTGTGGTTATAAGCATGTGAGAAAGACATTCAGGCGATGAAAGGAAGGAGTTTCTTGATACCTACTCTAACTCTTCTAGAGAAATGCATTGGTTATACTATCTTATATGATGAATCTGGAACCGACCTTGGAAAAGTTTTGATGAATGAGGAAGGAGTCATTGTGTATGGATCTTAGAAGTTGAGGCCTCACGAGAGAAACTAGCTGACATAAGAGTACTATTATGCCGCAGATTATATAGTTACCTCTTAACTCCTTAAAAATGTGACGGGTAGAAAATTTTATGATCCTATGGTATTGGTTCTCTATGGTAGTATAGTAGTAGATAACACACCTTTGGATTGTACTGTGGATAGAGAAATCATCATGAATATTCTTGGACATGTTTGGTATTTTATAGATATGAGAGTGATGTTGAGGGAACATTACCATGATTCTTAGTGGGAAGTTCATCCCAGAATCTCCCTAATTTGTAATGATATGCTACACCAGTATAAGTGAATGGGAATGAAAGGTCAAATTATAGGCAGTTTCACTAGGTTTTCCACCTATCAATATGTGTAGGTAGAGAACTAGAGACCTGCAGTATTGTTACAACCACTTCGAGTAACGGAATAGAAATGGGAAGATTTTTCTATGGGTTTAGTGGTTGGATTACCTTGGTTTCCAAGAGGTGGAGATGTTATAAGTGAATTTATTGACCAACTTACAAAATTATCCCCTTCTATTCTAGTTCAGTAGACTGTAAAAGCTAATGACTTAAGAAGACATTATGTCCATGCGATAATATGACTACATGGAGTCACACGTACTAACATTTTAGGTAGGGATGCTCATTTTACATCCTGATTCTGATAGGGTTTTTAGAAATCTTGGGGTATAGAGGTGCTTATAAGATAATCTATTTACCCTCACATTGATGGAAAATAAGAACGTACAATAAAATTTCTAAAGGATATATTCTGATCGTGTGTCCTTAATTTTTGATGTTCTTTGGAGAAGCTTATCCCTCTCATTGATTACCCCTATAATAACAGATTTTAGGTGATATTTAAAATGCATCCAGTTGAGGCCTAATAAGAAATGGCATTCCTTTAACCCCTATGCTGGTTAGAGATAGTTGAGTCGGACCTAATAGGTGCTCATCTTGTTAAGGAGACATTGGAGTAGGTTCAGCTGGTCTGAAATTCTATGACTACTGCTTAGTCTAGATGAAAATATTAGGCTGATTGTCATCATTGACATATAGATTTCTAGAACAGAGATTATGTTTTCCTTTATTTATTTCCTATACTATGGAATAGATAGTTACAGATGTAAGGGATGTTTTCACCTCATTATTTAGGTTCATTTTAGATACAATAGTGATCTGGGAAAGAATCCAATCAGTTGGTACTACCTCGTAGCTACCATTTCATGATTGAGGTCTTATATGTTTCACATCATCATGAATTCCATTATGATTGTTATCATATCTCTGATCCCAGGTATCATTATATAGATGTCTATTCAACGTTTTAAGGGTATCTATTATGCATCATTGACCGGAGCACGCAGGATATCCGAGCACAATCTGTCCCTCTAGTATGGGTGCAATAGAAGAACGACCGTGTGTAGGATATATCATCAGAGCAGGATGCCAACACACACAACTAGTGGCCATTTTTTTCTCAAAGTTTATTTCTTTTCCCATGGATAGTGAAATTGTTAATGATTACTTTTATTGGTGGAAGAAAATTAGAACCAGATTTATCACTCAAGTATGAATCCATAAAAATTTGGTGTAATTCCTTATTTTGGAGCTAATATGGATGACTAGTGGATTAGTGATAGTCCTGAGGTATTATAGTTCTTTATCTGAGTTTAGATATCTTATTTTTGGAAAAAATGACCTTATCACACATATAGAGTAAACCAAGCTGGAAGGAAGTATTGTTAGATCTAACCTTGCAGGTGATCTATATTTTCTAGTAGAGCTATCTCGCATGGTTAGTGCCCCATTTATCAAATCGTGTGGCATGAACTCTTCCCTAGGAACCGATTAATGGTTGGTTCATTGTTTTTAAAACCTTATAGGAAAACCATGAACATGATAAATTTTGTGAAGTTTTACCATTTTACTATTAATGATCTAATTAATCTTTTATTCTCCCCTAATATTAATTCCAATAAATAGAACCCCCATTTCCCCTATTTTTGATCATTAGAATAAAAAACCTATGTATGATGATATATTTATCATACCAGATCTATTTGAGCTTCTGTTAAACATGTGGGATGTGAAAACAGAAGTACTTGAGTCCGTTTGAGTTCTTCCTATTCTATATTTCTCTCGACCTAGTTATCAAGGTGTATGGATTCTCCCCATTTTTCTCAAAACTAGTATCTTCCATTCCAAATAATATACTAATACATGAGTATTATAGTCCTATATTCCTATGGTGGGAGGTCTATAACTCATCAATCAGGTTCGTTGATTTTAGAATATGTCATGTGTGGCCTGCTGATTTAATCCGCTATCATTTACTTAATTTATATTCCATGATTATAATCATTAAAATCATATGGTTATGATGTCTCCAAATATGTTATTAGTTATTAGTGGTTACACCCACAACTCTATCCATCCCATGTAGGATGGTATTCCATAATTTTCAGTTTAGTGTTTTGACACGTTTAAGCTGTCGTTTGGGTGTGGCTTTGCTTGAACCATTGAAGGGTAAGTTGTTCTATAATAATATTCTATATTTTATTTATATAAAGAAAAATAGAAATAAATATTTATTCATACCACATAAACCACCTAATATAATTACTTCAAATTGGGAAATTAATTTTAAATGAAAATTGAAATGTATATGAAGTATATGACCTGACCTTATTAAGTGTTCATGAAAAATAGGTTGTATGTCTGTAGAAACTCATGCCATGTTAATGGAAGGTAGAGGAGTGAGACTTTGTTATTGAAAATGTCACATACGGATTTAATTAATGGTTTCATACTACTTTGAAATTTCACAATAATGAATGGAAAGTATTGAAAAAATTGAATTAGTTATTAGTTATGAATTAATTAAATTGTTTCATGCATAATTATCCTTGTCATGATAATGAGACATACAGGATTGAAACTAATGAAATATATATATATATTATTTATTAAAAATTAGTGTCCTAACTCGAGACCACCTTGTATTCCAATGGGAATGCCTTAAGTGGTCGAAGACTCCATTTGGGATTCAATTATAAAACACTGTTAGGTGGAGACCCACGTAGAACTCAATCTTTTTCTAAATTTGGATGCCCACTATTACACCATATCATCCCTAATGTATTACTATAGTATTCCTTGGATAAAATCATTAGATCCATCACTGTCATGTTGGTGACATTGTTAAATAACATTAGGTCCAGTCATTGAATATCCCCATTTTACCTAGGATGAACACCTTTGACTGAGTAGGAATCTCATTGGGGAATTCAGTGGACAATTCTACAAGAATTACACTCTTACCCCTTGTTGGGATATAGTTATTTCTGATTCGGAGAACCCTGAGGTGTATGTCTCTTTTTTTGTTACCTTGGGGTTTTATTTTTTATATCATTACATGTTATCTTGTTACATCATTGAACATTCACTATTGTTATAATTTAACTTAAATATAGACTGGTAATAAACTAATAATATTTAGGTTACATGTTCATGTTCTAGCCAAGGGATGGACAAGGAACATTGTTATTTAGTTACCTTGTAATGCATTTATTTATATATGCAGGTTTTCAAACTGTTTTATTTCCATTACACTGACCAAATGTTATTGAAATAGTTCATAGTGTCCCACTGAGATTTATCACACACCCTCTCTAAGAACCGTTTGATACCCAAAGTAGATTACACACGTGTAGGTGTTGAAAAATGGAAACATAGAGCTTCAAATCCTTGATTTAGTGTTGTTTATGATGGAACTTGAAAGAAGATGACTGAGACAGAGCTTAGTAGTATTGGGATAGTATTTTTTTATTTTATTTTCTTATGGAACATGTTATTCCTTGGGTCTTGTACCCATGTTTTCATGTTTTATAGTGACATGACATATCATCATCATCAGTTATTCGAGTTGATATAGTTATTGTTATCCTTTTCTATCTGTTAATTTGATCTCTTTCCACTATTTAATTATATTACTTCTTATATTTAACTATGTTTCTATTTATCTATTGTGGTGCACTCTGGTAATAAGGGAATATTCTCCTAGTGGACACACCTTGTACCCTCACTACTAGTTGAAAACATCAGGAATTTGGGGGGAGGCGCATGAAGCCATGTTCCCCACAGGGATCTGGGAATTTATTAAGTGGAATCCATGTCTAGGGCATCACATATTTCATATAATATTTATTATATACAATATAAAAGCCCACATATATTATATAAAAACATACCTAAATAAAATTTATTAAAATATATATCATATAAGTACGCATGCTTGTTGGATTTTTGATATATATAATAATAAAAAACATATTTTAAATTTACATGTTTATGATTTTATACTACCTTTAATTTATATTATATGTAATATAATTTATAGAATTAAATATTTAATTATGTACGTAATATTATAAAATTACATTTATTGAAATATTTATACATTAATGTACATTATAATAAATACAGTGTTTAAATAAATTATATAAATAATTGTATAAATTAATGTCACATATTATTTATTATATATTTGTATAAATTGAATTTCATATAATATTAATTATATATAATATACATATTCATTATGTATAACATAAAATTATATTTCATTTATCATTTTATAACTATTTTAAAAAATTATATTTCACATACTTTTTTATATATAATAAAAATATCTGTTTAAATTTAATTTCAAATAAAATATTTGTATTTTAATTTATTCATATATATATATATATATATCTAAAAAATATTATTTATACATTAATTATAAATATTATTATACAATTTAACCATATATATATATATATATTAATGCACATTATAATAGATATATTTATTGAAATACAGTACATACATAATACATAAAATAATATATATATATATACCATATAAAGAATCTTGTACATAATATATAAATATATTTTTAACTATATAATTAATTTAGATGAATATATTTATATATATATAATTGAAATATAATTATGAAATATATTAACTCAAATGTTTATATCAATAAACATAAATAAATAAATAATATATTAACTCAAATGTTTAACCATAAAAATAAAAATACAATTATATTAACTATATTAATTAATATAATTTAACCATATATATATATATATTAACCATATATATATTATGAAATATATTAACTCAAATGTTTAATAACCATATATATATATTATATTAACTCAAATGTTTAATGAATATATTAACTCAAATTTTTAATGAATATATTAACTCAAATATTTAATGAATATATTAACTCAAATGTTTATTGAATATATTAACTATATTCATTAATATAATTTAACTATATATATATTATGAAATATATTAACTCAAATGTTTTAAATAAAAATTAAATTTATAGTTTATATCAATAAACTAAATAAGGTATAAATTTATTGTAATATACATACATAAATAAATAATATACACATATATCTAATAATTTATATAATTATACATATTCTTTAAATATTTAGATGTATATAAAAATTTAATTGAATAATATTTCTTTGAATATGGATCATAATATATATATATATTAATTAATATATTTATAACACTAAAATTTAGTTTCCACGGTGGTAGTGGCATGAGTGAGTTATTAAACAATTTCATATTTTGAAAACCATTGGGGAATATTTTTAATTGGGTCGTGAAAAATCTTCTTTTGTGTGTGGATAGGAGGGTCCAAGGATATATGGACATGTTAGGAAATGGGATGGATAAGGGGCCATGGAGGAATGGGAGGTGGGACATGGCTATAAGTTAACTACAGGGAGGGGATGGTTCTAGGGGAGGGAGCTACGGGGATGGGTAGTGGAGCCAAGGCCCACATGACCAATAGTGGGAATAGGGGAGTGTGCCTAGGGATAGATAGGAGGGGTAAATATTTGAAAAAAATTTAGAGGTGGTTTTCAAATCCCCTCTAATACATGGATCAATTACAGTGGTCGTAACCCCCATTAATTTGGACTCACATACTGGAAGTTTCAAAACCACCCCAAATATGGGACTTTTTACTCAGTTGGGTGTGAATTAAAAAAAACTCTAAATAGGTAAATAAATTATATTGGAAAACCCCCTCTAATCTAATTTTTTTCCATGAAATTATAGGGTCTTTTAAATGCCTCTATTTTAACCACTGTAATTTTAATATTTCTTAAGATAGGCTAACAAAAACTATCACTAACAACATGTGGGGGGTAAATTTGTGGTCGTTAGGGGTATCCACTGCTAATTTATTTTGTAGGGGTTTAACCCCTTATAATCACAAAAAAACCATTATAATGTTGGATTATTATTTTTGTTTCTATTAAGTCCTTAATAGGGAAACATCGACCCACATTCTGTGGGTAATCTGATCCACACATTTCTATGAAATGAATCATCACATATAATATGATATTTTCTATCCACTAGTGTTTGGAACATAAGAAATTCATTTTGGTTTTCCTACATTTCAATGGTGATGAAAATTATTGTTGTAATGTTATCATGTAGACAAGATAATAGGATTAAAGAGACTCCAAAGATCATATTTTGATAAAGAACGTGTTTATCAATAAGTAATATTCACTTATTATTCATATGAATATAGAGAATGAATAATTTGAGTTAAATAAAAATGATTAAGAATCAGTTGGTACCTATATGACATGTTTTAATAGAATTTTGAGGTGGGATTCTCATATTATCATTTAACCTGAAAGTATGGTTGATCGATTTTTTAGTGGAATAAAAAATGATAATAATGGTGTCATCCATATGAATATTTTGTAGATATGAAAATATTTTTTGATGTTCTATCAATGATGAAATGATTTATAGCATGTCACGACTCGTCTTCTGGCCCCATTCCGTGACTACCCCAAGCCCGCCTTCCATAGGGCAGGGGCTGGCGACTAGTACCAAAGGCGTAAATCCCGATAAAAAGGAATACATTGCCTTTATAATGTAAACAAACATCACAGAGTACGCAAGATGAAGTAAACACTAAGTAAACTGACTACAAAAGTAAGTGCTGGAAGGTAAATGGGCCAGAATACAAACCCAACTGAAAGTAAAGTACAACTGAAAAGAATGTATAGCATCATAAAATTAATGCATCAACTCTGAGTCGTCCTCTGGAAATCCCACTTGAAGGGTGGGTACAAATAGTCTCCTCAGCTCCTCGGGTCCATCCGTCCGCTCCGTGTATGTCCCATCCAGGGATCCACCTCCAGGTACCGTCTAGCTCCATGAGCCACCACCTCGATCAGCACTGTCCGTCGTTTGCATCCAACACAATGTTGTGTGGGCATATCCCGGGCAGGGGTGAGTATACGATACTCAGCAGGGACTCCGAGACCCCCGATGGTCTCCCAAAATCCACAAAACATAAACCACAAAGTAAAGTTACAATCATGAAGTATCATCCAACTCTACTTAAGTATATGCCCATACATATACCTAATCCATCGATTCCAGTTCTTCTCCTACTCATGAGCCCAAGTTCAACCCAGTCCACATAGGAATGTACAACCCAATCCACACAGGAAAGCACAACCCATTCCACACAGGATAGCAAGTCAACCATATCGAAGATAATGATTGAAATTCAAGACTCAGCTCACATAGGTATAACACTCACGAAGAGGTATGGAGATGATTGATGTAGCCTCTGAAACATCTCCTCTGCCAAACAAATGTAGGATCCATGTACAGATTTCATCGCTGCCGGACCCACGTAGGATCCAAGTACAGTAACCATCACTGCCGAACCCACGTAGGATCCAAGTACAGTCGTCATCGCTGTCGAAACCACGTAGGATCCAAGTACAGTCATCGTCGCTGCCAAACCCACATAGGATCCATGTACACTCGTCCTCGATGCCAAACCCACGTAGGATACAAGTACAGTCGTCCTCTCTGTCGAACCCACGTAGGATCCAAGTACAGTCGTCACAATCGCATCCAACTCTAGGGTTCCTGCGCACAACACACTCGATTATAGGAGGGTCTGCTCCCCGAGCCAAGGGGGTTGATACATCAACTATCACGGAGTCTAGATTTTATGTATCAAAATTTTCCGTCTCATCAATAGGAACTAAACGTGACTGAAGGCGCGCCAATCGGACGCCAGGTCTGAGAGTTATTGGTTTTTTTGTCCTAGGGGCCCGGTTGGTTTTTATGCTAAAACCAACTCGAATGTACTCCAGCTAAATCAAAACCTCGATCTAAGTAAGCCAAAAGAACCGTCTCACTAAGAGGAATCCCACAAAGTCAACGACACGTCAATCAGACGTCTGGAGCTCAAGTTATAAGCGTTTCCACTCTGCAGGCCAGATTGGTTTCGCGTTTGAACCAACCCTGACGTACCCAAAATTTTCAAAAACCTTGAGTGTAATATACCAAAACGACCATCTCGATCCAAGGATCCCAACACAACTGATGGTGCCTCGATCGATGATCTGTAGCCCAAGATATGTTCATTTGAACGGACCTGTCCGAAAACAGGCGGTTTGGGCCCGGTCCGACCTTGCCCAATACCCCATGGGTCGGCCCAAACCGGGTCGACCCGACCCTAGTTCGGGTCCGGCCCGTTAAGGCGCAACCCCGCCCGGGAGGCGCGGCCCATTCCTGCGCGGGCGGCACGGCCCGGCGCGGGCGGCTCGGCCCATGGCGGGCGGCCTGTCCCGGCGCGGGCGGTCGGGACATGCACGGGCGGTCGGGCCCAGCGCAGCAGGCCGACCGATGACCCAGCTCAGAAGCCGGTCGTGGGTGCCAAGGGGGCGGCCCCCTTTGTTTTGAAATGGAGGCCCACATCTAGTGGGGTCCGTCCTAGGCGACTAGCAAGGGGTTTCAATGCCCCCAGTATTTCTGGATACGGCCGGCCATAATGGTCGGCCTGTGAGCTATCGCGGGACCCCCGCGGGTCCCGCCTCCTAGTGTGTCGGTGGACGGTCGAGGCTGGCTGCCTCCTACCGAACTGCCGCGTCCGAAGGACGTAGCTTCCATTCGTCCAACGTGGTGCAATGGCGTCGCGCCCCTCCACCGCGGCCCACTCCATCCACGACCCCCCTTGTTGTTCTGGCGCGGCGTGACGGCACCGCGCTCCTCCGCCGTGGCCCTCTCCGGCCACGGTCTTCATCGTTTCCGTGCAGTGCAACAACACTGCGCCGTCTTTTCTTCAAACGCCATTGATAATAAACAATAGATAGGGAGGAGAATCGACCGTGTATGTGCGGTCCGATTTCCTACCGTTACGTTTGTAATAGTTGTCAAAATAATCGAGATACATCAAAGTTAATTCAACGCACAATCTTAAGTCACCAATAATTAATTTAACCCCTACCTCAACACAAGTTTGCGAACGAAGAGCGTCACGGAATAACGACGTCGCATGGTGGGGTTCCATAAACGTCGACGGAGAGTGTGCAAGGAGGAAGCGGCATCTACCTTCCTTTTTCGCGGAGAGAAGATTGTATGGCGACGTCGATGGAGAGATTTCGTGTCGGTGAATCCTCCTTGTTCATGGAGGAAAAAGATTACGGAAGAAACCATGTCGCCGAGTCGATTCTCTCCCTCAGATAAATAGCATTCTTCGTTGAAGTGGGGACGTTCTTTGTCGAAGAAGATGAAGCTATTCAAGGGGACAAGGGCTCTCTCTCACCCAATATCCTCACACAACTAGCCAACCTAATAAATTAAGGCATCCCCCTTATTTTATTTTGTTTTCAATTCCTTTCCAAAAACTCAAATTTCAAAAACTAAACCATTTAATTAAATGATATTGAGTTGTCAAATTAAATGGGGTGTTATATTGGATATATTAATGTGGAAGAGGAGAAACCACATAATTAAAAAATGGAATGTTTAAAGGGATTTTAAGGGGTTATGGGGAATTTGAAAAGATGGGGGCTCATGTGGGGCCAACATTTCCTTTAACCTCTTAAGAGAAGTTAGCAAACTAGTGGTTCCCATCCCAACTTCCACACATAGGTTATAAACACTTAGAAAAAAAATAAAAATGTAACACATATTTTATTTCACTCTTTAATTAAACCACATTTTCTTTAACAACTTCTCTCGAGCAAATGCACCTTTGGAAAATGTCCTCTTGATAAAAAATCAGCGTTGCGGTTTTATCGGTGCCCTCAGATTTCAATTCTGATCACCAGATCAAAAGTTAGAAAAACCCACTCGTTCTTTCACTGAACGTACCCAAGTGAAACTTTGGAAAATTATTTTGGGCACACTGGGCCTCAGAATCAGGTTCCGTCAGAAACTGCGTACTCGTAAAATCCCAAAGAATTAATTAAAAAATATTACATGAAATTTACGGGTTTTTAAATTACTCCTTCCCCAGGGCTTTACGTCCCTATAAAGCTACATCATAAATTAGGGAAACAAATGGGGGTATTGTGCATGCATCTGAGCCTCCCGATCCCATGTGTTCCCCTGGAAGTTCCTGTTTTGCCATCTGATACACACTAGAGGAATCAACCTTCCACATAGGACCTTCTCTTGTCGATCCTTGATCTCCACTAGAACCTCCTAAAACGTTTTCCCGTCATCGATGTCCATCTCCCCTTGATTGATGATATGTGTTGAGTCATGCACGTTCCTCCTCAGCTGAGATACGTGGATGAAGTCGTGCACCCGGTGCAACTGAGGTGGTAAGTCCAGGCGATAAACCACCTCGCCTTTCCTGCTGAGAACCTGGAATGGTCTAATGAAGAACAGAGATAACTTGATGCCCCGACCAAATCTTCGTAATCCACGTTGATATGAGACACGTAAGAAGATGTGGTCCCCATCCTCGAACTCAGTGGTCTCTACCTCTTATCAGCATAGGACTTCTGTCGGCTCAGTGCAGTCCTCATCTGCTCCTGGATGATCTGCAACTTCTATGTTGTGGCCTGGACCACCTCTGGTCTTAAAAGTGCTGACTCCCCAGGGTCTGTCTAGCATAGGGTTGATCTGAAAAGTCGGTCGTACAATGCCTTGTATGGTTCCATCCTGATGGTGGAGTGGTAGCTATTGTTGTACGCAAACTCCACAAAGGGTATGTGATTATCTGAGCTGCGACCAAAGTCTAGGACACATTCTCGAAGCATTTCCTCGAGATTCTAGATGGTCCTCTCTGTCTAGACATCCGTCTGGGGGTGGAAGGTGGTGCTCAGGCATATCTGTGCCCCAAACGCCTCATGCAACCCCTTCCAAATCCGGGAAGTAAATTGACCGTCTTGATCGGAGACGATAGACGATAGAACACCATGAAGCCATATGATCTCTTGAACTTAGAGGCGTCCCAAGATCTCCACTGATCCCTGCTCTCTAATAGGTAAGAAGTGGACCGACTTGGTGAGTCGGTCGATAATCACCCAGATGGAGTCGTGTCCTCTTGAAGTACATGGAAGTCCCATCATAAAATCCATAGATATACCATCCCACATCCACTTTGGGACCTCTAAGCGCTATACCAAACATCCTGGTACCTGTTGCTCCACCTTCACCTACTAGCAGGTGAGGAATCATGAATAGAACTCTGATACATTCTTATTAATAACCAGCCACCAGTGCTATCGTTTGTTATCCTAGCACATATTCGCTACTCCTGGATGTACTGACAGAGGGGAACTGTGAAACTCTCTTAGCACCTCCTCCTATAATGAAATTGGTACCATGGTACATCCCTTGAAGAGGATAGAGTTCTCTCCTCCAACATAAAATCCATCAGGTGCAAGTCCTGAGGATAACTCTGCACGTCGCATTTCATTGTCAATGTCCCAACATTTCGTCACTCTAACCCACTGAAGTAATGGAGGATTGACTGTGAGTGACTGTAATAAGGCTGCCCCATCACTCTCCACATTGGATATCTGCAAAGCGGATAACTGCTTTGTCACCTCCCCATGTAGCGGAATTCCCGTCCTTCTGCTGAGAGCATCGCCTACCACGTTCCCATTCCCAGGTGTATAGAATATCTCAAAGTCAAAATCATGGAGGAACTCGATCCATCGTCGCAATCTGAAGTTCAGGTCCTTCTGTGAGAAGATGTACCAGATACTCTGGTGATCATAATAGAAAAGAGGTCCCCCATCAGATAGTGTCTCCACATCGTCATGTATAAGACCACTGCTGCAAACTTCAGGTCATGGGTAGCATAGTTCTACTCATGCTGCCTAAACTATCATGATCTATAAGAGATCATTGTCCGCTCCTGCATCAGGACACACCCGAGTCTGGTCCCTGATGCGTCACAGTAAACTACATACCCTAATCCCTCCTCAAGTAGCCTCGAGATGGGTGCACTTGTCAATCTCTGTCTCAGCTCCTGAAAGCTCTGCTGACATCTGTCTGACCACACGAAGGGTTTCCCCTTCTTCGATAACGTTCTGCAAAGCTACAAAGATTTATCATTTTCCAAAAATAGAAATTCGGTCTCATACCATGGATAAACAATGTTCCTTGCCTAATACAGTCAATCCTTACATGAACAGTTGTAATTCATTCCTTGGATGATGTATTAAGGCCTCGACACTGCTACTAAGAGAACCAACCTTTACTCTCGCCTCCATGGTTTGAGTCACACTATCAGCATCAGTGTGTCGTCACTTGGTCTCCTCCAGTAGGAATCTCGTAAGTGAGGGTCAATTCAATGGTTTTTTAATTGGAACCTATTAGTATTTTCATAAAAAAGACAAGAAAGAAATGTCACTATTGTAAGTGTCTTTTATTACTACAACTCAAAGAAAAAAGTCACAAATCAACACAAACCATGATGCCAAAAAATCCAGAAGAATTATGGACAAAGGCCTCCATTCCTGGAGCTAGTCCCACTCTTATCTACCCTCTTCCGGAGCTCCATGATCCTAAGGTTCAGCTTCCTGAAGTTGTACTCTCCCCTGGCCACCTGTTCCTTGTGATCGGGGTGGACCTCCTTGGGGTGGTGGTGGTAGAGCATTGAAACGTCGTCCACCACCTGCTGCTCGGCCAGCTCCTCTGCCACGTTTTCCTACTCCCGACGGACCACCACGATCAAACCTATGCCTCTTCCTAGGAGGTCCCTCAATCATCTTGTGCTCCTCTTCATGGCGGGTCAGGCAGTCACGAGCCATGTGGCCCTGCCCGCCGCATGCATCGCACTGTCTGACACTCGTATAACTGGATATACTGCGTGTGCCCCACACATATGAACCAGTGTCCTGAGGTCATCCACCACATGGTCTGTTCCACTTGCACCTTTCTGACTTATGTCTACTGCTAGATGTAGATGACTCTGCTTCGTGTCTCCCTTCAGTAGGCCTCGCTGTTGGCGTAGGATCAGCAAGGAATCTCTCCAGGAGAAGGGCTCTCTAAAGTACTCCTGCCTACGTCGGAATACTGAGGGAGATCATCGAAGCCCTGATCTCATTCCTCAGTCCCTGCTCGAAGGTCCGGGCCTGGAAGAATGGGTCTCGCACCATGTCCGTGGAGTAGCCCGAGAGGTCGGTAAATCTCACCGAGTAGTAGGATACCGTCATGTTTCCCTACCACAGATGCAGTAACTCCTGAATGTGCACCGCACAGAGTGTGGCTAGAATGAACTCTGAGCGGAAGAGGCTCTCGAAGACCGACCAAAGGAGAGATGCCTCGTCGTGCACCTTGATAATCAAGCTCCACCATCTACCTATTGTCGCGTGTAGTAGACTCACCGCAAGGATCACCATTATATCTGCTGGTGTCCCTACCGATCTGAAGACTCAAACAACATCCTCCAGCCAATCCTCGGCTGCATGAGGGCCCGTCTCTCCACAGGACATGGGCAGTCTCTGACGCTGATAATCGTGCAGTGCACTCAGGCAACATTCACTCTCAGCTGCTGGGCCTGGTGGCTTCGTTGGCTCGGCGGGTAGAGGTAACACCAGTGCCTCTGCTGTAATGGGGTCCTACACTGAGGCCTCATCACTCGGTGGGTTTTCGTCTCGCACAAATCTCATAACCCTATCTGGATACCATCATGGGGCCATCATCAACAGAAACAGGTGTGCCACAGTTAATACAGTATACCTGGTGAGATGACACAAAGTAATCACAATGAAAACATTGAAACACAAATGGAATCAATGTTTTCGTGCACTGAGTCAGAAATCAGAAGTCAGGGTCCTAGTGTATGGATACATCGGCCACCGCACCAACACTGGACTCCCTGGACTGATAACCACACTCAATACCCTTAACATTGTTGCTTCACATAGAAGAAATTATCAAAGTCCCGAGTTCTGCGGTAGAACCGACTCCTCTAATTCCAATTTGTCACGACCTGTCATCGGGGCCCATGTCGTGACTACCCCAAGCCCACCTTCCATAGGCCAGGGGGTGGTGACTAGCACAAAAGGCGTAAATCCTGATAAAAGGGAAGGCATTGCCTTTATAAAGTAAACAAACACCACAAAGTACGCAAGCTGAAGTAAACACTAAGTAAACTGAGTTCAAAAGTAAGTGCTGGAAGGTTAATGAGGTAGAATACAAACCCAACTAAAAGTAAAGTACAACTGAAGAGAATATACCATAGCAGAAAACTAAAGCAGCAACTCTGAGCCGTCCTCTGGAAATCCCACCTGAAGGGTGGGAACAGATAATCTCCTCATCTCCTCGGGTCCAGCCGTCCGCTCAGTGTACGTCCCATCCAGCGATCCACCTCCAGGTACCGTCCAGCTCCATGAGCCTCCACCTCGATAAGCGTTTTCTGTCGTCTGCATCCAACAAAACGAAGTGCGGTCATGGCCCGTGCAGGGGTGAGTATATGATACTCCGTAGGGACCCCGAGACCCCCGAAGGTCTCCCAGAATCGACAAAGGATAACCCACAATGGAAAGTTACAAACACGAAGTGTCACCCAAATCTACATAGGTATATGCCCATACATAAACCTAAGTCATCAATTCCAGTTCTGCTCCAACTCACGAGCCCATGTTCAACCCAGTCCACAGAGGAATGTACAACCCAATCCACACAGGAATGGACAACCCATTCCACATAGGATAGCAAGTCAATCATATCAAAGATAATGATTGAAAGTCAAGACTCTGCTTACACAGGTATACGACTCACGAAGAGGGGTGTAGATGATTGATGTAGCCTCTAAATCATCTCCTCTGGAGAAATCACGTAGGATCCATGTACAGATATCGTCGCTACCGGACCTGCGTAGGATCTAAGTACATCAAACATCACTGCCGAACCCACATAGGATCCATGTATAGTCGTCATCACTGCCGAACCCAAGAAGGATCCAAGTACTGTTGTCATCACTTCCGGACCCACGTAGGATCCAAGTACAGTCGTCACAATCGCAGCCGGCTCTAGGGTTCCCGCACATAGAACACTCGATTCCGGGAGGGTCCGCTCCACGTGCCAAGGGTGTGGATACATCAACTATGAAGAAGTCCAGATGTGATTTATCACAAAGTTTCGTCTCGTCAATAGGAACTCATCCCGATAGACGGCATGTAAATCGGATGCTCGGTCTGAGATTTATTGGCATTTTCGTCCTAGGGGCCCGGTTGGTTTTTAAGCTAAAACCAACCCGACCATACTCCAGCAATGTCCAAACCTCGAGCATAGTAATCCAAAAGAACCATCTCACTATGTTCAATCCAATAATGTCGACGGCATGTCAATCCGATGTCTGGAGTTCAAGTTATAAGAGTTTCCGCTCCGCGGGCCCGGTTGGTTTCGTGTTAGAACCAACACGCCTATACCCAAATTTCTCCGAAACCTTGAGTGTAATATACCAAAACGACCACCTAGATCCATGGATCCCAAAAGAACTGAAGGTGTGTCGATCGGAGGTATGTATCCCATGATATGGGCTTTTGAACGGATCTGTCCGAAAACAGGGGGTTTGGACCCGGTCCGACCCGGCCCAATACCCCCTAGGTCGGCCCGAATAGGGTCGACTCGACCCGGGTCCAGGTCTGGCCCATTAAGGCGTGGGCCGACCAGCTAGCGTGGCCCGGACTGGCATGGGCGGTCTGGCCTAGCATGGTGGACCGGCCGGTGGCCCGGCGAGGAAGCCGGTCGCGGGGTACGAAGGGGGGGGGGCTTTTTTTGAAATGGCAGCCCCATCTGGTGGGGTCTGACCAAGGCAGCTTGCCAGGGGTTACAATCCCCCTGGTATTTCTGGAAATGACAGGCCATAATGGTCGGCTAGTGAGCTATGGTGGGACCCCCGCGGGTCCCACCTGTTGGTGTGCCGACGGCCGGTCGAGCCCGGCCGCCTCCTACCGAACCACCACGGCCAAAGGATGCGGCTTCCATCCGGCTGGCGTGGCGCAACGGTGATGTGCCCCTGCACCGCGTACCGCTCCGGCCGTAGTATTCATCGTTCCCACATGGTGCAACGACAACATGTCGTCTTTTCCTCAAACGCCATTGATAATAAACAAGATATGGGGAGGAGAATCGGTCGGGTTTGTGCGGTCCGATTTCCTCCTGTTACGTTGGTAACAATTGGAAAAATAATCGAGATACGTCAATGTTATTTCAACGCACAATCCGAATTCACCAAAAATGAATTTAAACCCTACCTCAATAGAAGTTGTCGAATGAAGAGCGTCACGGAATAACGGCGTTTCGAGGTGGGGTTCCGTAAAGGTCGACGGAGAGCTTCCGAGGAAGAAGCGGCGTCTCACTTACTTTGTCACAAAGAGAAGATTGTATGGTGATTTCAATGGCGAGTTTTCATGTCGGTGCCACCTCCTTGGTCGTGGAGGAAGAAGATGATGGAAGAATCCGAGTTTCCAAGTCGATGCTCTCCCTCGGAGAAATAGCGTTCTTCGTTGAAGTGGGGACGTTCTTCACCAAATAAGATGAAGTTCTTCCAAGGGAAAAGATCACTCCCTCACCCAATATCCTCACACAACTAGAAAAACTAATAAAATAACGCCTCCCCCTTAATTTATTATTTTTTCCATGCCTTTTCAAAAATTCAAATTTCAAAAACTAAACCATTTAATTAAGTGATCTTGAGTCATCAAATTAAATGGGGTGTTATGTTGGCAATATTAATGTGTAAAAGGAGAAGCCACATAATTAAAAACAAGTGAGGAATAAAGAGAGTTTAGGGTTTTATGGGGAATGTAAAAGTTGGGGGCTCCTGTGGGCACCACCTTTCCTTTATCCTCTCATGAAAGTTAGCAACCTAGTGGGTCCCATCCAAACATCCACACATAGGTTACAACCACTTACAAAAGAAATAAAAATGTAACACATATTTTATTTCACACTTTAATTAAACCATATTTTATTTAAAAAATCCTCCAGAGGAAAAGAACCATTGGAAAATGTCATCTTAATCAAAAATCGGCGCTACGGTTTAATCGGTGCCCTCATATTTCAATTCCGAGCACTAGATCAAATGTTAGAAATACCAGCTCATTCTTTCACTGAACATACCCAAGCTAAACTTCGGAAAATTATTCTGGGCACACCGAGCCTCAGAATCAGGTACCGTCAGAAACTGCATACTCATAAAATCCCAAAGAATTTAATAAAAAAATGTCCATGAAATTTATGGGTCATTGCATAGAATTATATATTAATATCATGGATTTGATAAGAAAATAAAAATTTAATTCAATGAGGAAGAAAAATACCTTATTTTAGTAGATGATTTTTTTATATAATCAATTTGTTGGATCAAAAAAGGAGTAAATTTCCTTAAGGTATGTAGGAAATGTTTTACCTATGGAAGGTAATTCCCTCATTCATTTGATTTCTAATGTAATGAGAAGATGAAGGAAAATGATGTGAAAAATGAAAAACCCAAAAAGAATGTATAATTCCCAACCTTAAACAATAAATAATTTTGAGATAAATTATGAATTATTATTGACGATCTTTTAATGTTTATAGTTTTATATAATTAGTCCATAACTATTACATAACAACTCAAATATTAAAATGTAGACACTTTGACTCACTATCCATTTGAAAAAATTAATCTTCGTAATATAAATCATGATTTATTTTTCTTTATGAAAATTTACATATCATTCTTCTTGACATCCACCTTTATCATACCCATCATTTCACTATATAAAATCTTTTCAAAAACATCAGATGACCACAAAAATCATAGAATGGTAATCTGTTAGAGAAAGAAAATGTTAGTTCATTTATAATTATAATCCCATGAAATCATAATTTTCACCCATAAAACATAATATCTTTAACATACCTCATGAATTCATAAGATTGAGGAAATAATTCATAGAAATCAAAAATCCTAATATTAACTAGTGGCATCCATATTATACTTAAATTGAAATTTAATAAATTATATAGGGAGTAACCTTTATAGTTGGATTTGGAATACCCATCAAAATATATTACATAATTATATTTTTAGAAATGTTATTTCTTATCTATATCTCACTATCCAATTTATTAGATTTCTATCACATGCTCACCAGGCCTCTGTTTATCATTGAACCACCCTTACATATAGGAAATCCCAATGAACCATAATTATAACACATTAACATGTATAAAATAAAAATAAAATTTTCACATTCTAATCACAAGATATCATTCACCTAATTAATCCCTTATCCAAATGATTTTCAATAATAAAAAAATATGAAATTGGAATATGGTTTTTTTCCTTTTGAAAACAGTACATTTTGTAGAGGAATCCAAATATCAAATAATTTTCATGGCTACGAAAAGATTGTTGCATCTGTATACTTTAAACAATATTCCATTTTTCATTTAGAATAATTATTCTAAAAAAATTATCCTTTTTAAAAACCTTTTATTTAAATTAAAATTCAAAGGGTTTATTATACACCATATCAAACTATTCCCCAATTAATGTATATTGTGACGAAGTCTGTTACCTTTAGTTATACTCATCACATATGAACACTATATGACTACAAAATAAATTTATGTTAATTTATATTTTATTGAAAAATTCTTTCAATTTTATTATTAATTTTTATCACTTTTTATCATGTAATAAAAATTAAATAATTTTTAATATTCATATGAGATGTTTTTTTCGATATTCAATACATGAGTCAAAAATGAACTTATTATTAAGTAAATATTCATTGTGTTCAGAATTACATAATCTCTAGAATAATATTCCTTATATAATAATAATATTTTTACATTAATCATACTATCTGAATAAAACCATTTATAATGGTTATGATAAATGAACAACGTTATAATCATGGAGATGGTAGGTATCATGCACACATGAGTAACATTTTACATATTTCATTGATCATTATGGAAATAAGATAATTTTTATTTTATGTTTCTAGAATTATAATTATCTTATTAACATAATTATAATAATTTATATATACTTATATATATCATAAAAGTGAAGTAGTGAATAAAATTATTCACATCAATTTGTAGATGTGATAGTTCACATCTACGCATGAATGATGTTATCATTTTTATGTTCATGGGAGGTAAGAAAATAATTTAAATATAATTATTCTACATTGATAAATATTTAATGAAAAATCATATTTAAACATTGATTCTATCATTATAATCAATCATGATATATGGTACGGAAAAACATACTATATCGGCTCTTGACGATGTAGTACGTCGTACACACGAATGAAATGTTTATTTACTATTTTATGAAATATGAGATGGATTTAACTTATGATACTAGGATAATATTATCATAGTATATTTTTGATACTATATTTAATATTTCATCTTAGAATAAAAATATTTGATGGAAGTGGAGAATCAAATAAAATATAATCACATAAAAATGAAACCTCTCCATTTTATCACCTTTGAAGTACACATTAACACATCTCAAAAGGGGCTTCTGCCTCCAATAAGGCCCCAAGAAATTGGGGAGGTATTCTAGGATGTATTATCAGTTGATCTTGGCCGTAACTAATTGTTCTTGATATGTGTCTCTTAGATTAGAGTGGGTATATTTTTATATGAGAGGGGATGGGACCCTTGGGAACTATTAAAATTATAAATAAATATAAATTAATTTTTGAATTCAAATGAATAAAACATAAAACATGTAGAATATAAGATATGTATAGTTCAAAATAATCTCTTTCAAAAAATTTGAGACATATATTTATTTTACTTTAAACTATATCTTCTATGTTTACAATTAATTAATCTTTCTTAATTCTAATTGTGGTTTTTAAATTTTAAATATTGGGTGGATATAAATTTTACTTATACAGGTTCAATATACCATAATTTGAAACATTATGAAGTCATAAAAAATATCATATTCACTTTGTCACAACCCATCCTTGGGGCTCGTGCTGTGACTACCCCAAGCCCACCTTCTATTGGCGAGGGGCTGGTGACTAGAACCAAATGCGTAAAACCCAAAGGTGGGAAGGAATTTCCTTTATGAATTGTAAACACACACAATAGAGTAATAAAATGGATGTAAAACACAAAGTAAAACTATATACACAGGATGTGAGGGAATAAATAATGGGCTGGATATACAAGCACAATATTATAGTACAAGTAAAGGACAAACAAGTTCTAATAAAAAGACAAACAACTAAATGGTGTCTAGAAGCTCCTGAAACGTCCACCACTGATCCTACATGAAGGTGGGTATAGATAGCCTCCATAGTGCTCATCATCTGTCCGTCTCCTCTGGGTATTAACTCGTTATGAGGTCCACCTCCAGGTACCTTCGAGTCCTCTTACACTCCACCTCGGTCAGCGTTGTTCGTCATCTACATCCAACACAACAAGGTGCAGGCATAGCCTGTGGAGGGGTGAGTATAATGATACTCAGTCGGGACCCCGAGACCCTCAAGGTCTCAAAAAACTCAACCAAGATAAACTACAAGTACGAAAATATAGATAAGCATTACTTAGTTATATGGACATACATATACCTAAGTTATCTTGTAACCCATCTCAATCATGTGGAAAACACAAAAGTCATTGACTCAGGTCGAACCAGTATTTTCATTATCGAAAAAATAATTGCTAGAGAACTCCTCCTATGTCGAGAACAGTGGGCCTATCACAACATCAAGGTTCTTCTCACTATCCTTGAACTGCTGAAGTACTACTCCTGTCAAGTATCGCGGGTCTGCTGCCAACTACCAGACGCTCCTCTACTGTGGGTCTGCCGCCAACTACCAGGTGCTCCCCCTAATAGCCTACAAAGGTACTCCTCCTGTCAAGTACTACAGGTCTACCACTAACTAATAAGAGCTCCTCCACCATGGGTCTGCTGCCAACTACAAGGCATTCCCACTGGGCTAGTCGAATCGGTCAAGTAGTCGTCAGGTCTCTTAACTACTAGGTCTTCGCACTCTCTATGCTCATCACTGGACGGATCCCATCCCCGAGTTACTAGAAAAAAATCCAACTGTAGTGAAGTCTCACGTGGATGTTTCTTAGAGGTCATTCTAATCAATGGGATCTCAACGCAACAGACGACGCGTCATTCGGACACTCGGTCTGTTAGTTATTGGCATTTTTGTTCTAGGGGCCCTGTGAGTTTTTCTGTTCAATCCTACCCAACCATACCCAACCATGTCCAAACCTCAGTTGGGGTACTCCAAAAGAACTATCTCACTCTAAGCTTTCTTTCTTCGTAGAACGTTCGTCGATCAGACACCTGTAGCTGATGATACGAGAGAAAATGTACAATCGGGCCATAGTGGGTCTGGGTCCGGTCCGACCTAGTCAGACCGACCCAGATCGCGGGTCTGACCCAACCTGAGTGAGCTACCCCCTGCCCCCCCCCCCCCCCCCCCCCCGAGGGGTCGGCCTGACCCAAGTGGGTGGCCCAACCCGAGGGGGTGGCCCGACCTGAGGTGGCCCGACCCGAGGGCGGCAATTCCCGAGGCGGCACGACCCATTGTGGCCCAACCCATGGCGGACCGAACCGTGGCGGCCCGTCACGAGGCGGCCCGGTCTACGGAAGGCTCAGAATGAGGTGGCCTAGCAGGCATGCCTAGGTGGCTAAGAGGTAGACCTCCAGACAAAGCCAGTGGTCGACGTAGGGGTAGGGGTGCTCAGTACCCCCTGTCTGCCTTTAACGGCCAGCACAAGGCACCATCCTGGTATCTGAGTGACCTAAGGGGTCCCGCCTGTGGAGCACCCAGCAATGGCCAGCCCAGCTATCCGCCCTCCTCCGTCTATCGTGGCCTTTGGCCGTGGGTCTTCTCTGGCGCAGTGTGACAACGATGCCCCGTCTTCATCCATTGTGGCCCGCATGTCCGCGACCCCCTTCCTCTAGCACAGTTTGATGGCACCGCGCCCCTCTGGAACTACTGCGGCCCACCTGGCTGTGGCCTGGTTTTTTGTGCGGTGATATGGCATCGTGCCACTTCGGAGACCTGGTGACCCTTGTTCCGCATGTTACTCTCGTGGTTGGCCCGTCTCCGTCCACCGATGCTCCACCGCGGTCCTCTCCTCCAGTGGCGCCATTTTTCGACCACCATCATCAACCTATCATGAACCAACAGAGGGACATCAGGTCGTGTTTGTTCGGCCCATGCCCTCTGTGTTAGGAGATAAAAATTGGTCAACATTGAACAACAATAAATGATGAGGAACAAGGATTTATGTCAATCAAATCAATCCTCTACCTCATTTTTCATTCGGGGATCGTTGATGGATTCACGGTAGGGAGAACATCGTTGTTGGTGAAATTCTTCATGGGAGGCGCCCACTCCATTGATGCTGATGAAGTTCGTTGGAGATGCCATGGGAATTCTTTGTTGAGGGCAACTTGTTCCTTCAATATCCTCCAATTTCTTCATCCTCCCCCCAAGCTCCACCAAATTATTATGAAAACACAAAATAATAGAATAATATTTATTTTAATGGTTGGCATGAAGAATTACAAAGGTGATTAATTAAATTAGACAACCATACAAATTAATGAGGGTGATGAGGCTCAAATAATTAATGGGTGAAGGAGATGAGTTTCACCAATTTAATTGGGCATTTCAAGGAGTTTAAGGGGGTTAGAGGAGTTAAAGAGAATGGGTGGGCCCCACCTAATAACATCTTCCAAAGGGTGGTTATGTTCGAGTGGGCCCCACCACCATTACCTCCCATGGGATGTTCGAGTGTGGTGGACCCCACCTCCAACCTCTCCTTGGAGGTTTTAAAAACTAGAAAATAAATATATGTTAAGTCTTATTTTTATTTAATTTAATTTAAAAACCCCAAAAATATCTTCCACTCTCGTTAAAATGCAACTGCATTGAAGGTCTCACTAAGAAATCACTGATGCTGTGACTTCAACATTGACCTCAGATTTCAGTTCCGAGCACCGGTTAAAAATTTATAAAATCTTGTCTGTATGTTTACCAAACATATCCAAACAAAACATCAGAAATTGATTCCGGGCACACCAGGCCTCAGAATCAAACACCGTCAGAAACTACAGACTCATAAAAATTCCAACGTATTTAAGAAAGAATTTTCCACAGAATTTCTGAGTATTTACATTATCCCCACCTTAGGGCTTTACATCCCCATAAGCAAAAAACATGAACTGTGAGAACAAATGGGTATACTGAGCACACATCTGAGCCTCCCACTCCCATGTGCTCTCCTGGAGGTTCCCGTACTGCCAATGAATGCGAACTAGATGCATCGACCATCTACATAGGACCCGCTGTTGTTGATCCTCAATCTCCACTGGATCCTCCATGAATGTGACCCCATCGTCGATTTCCATCTCACCATGGTTGATGATTTGGTAGGGGTCGTGCACCTATATCCTCAGCTGAGATACGTGGAAGACGTTGAGCACCCAATTCAACTGAGGTGGAAGAGCTATCCAGTAAGCCACCTTTCCTACTCTGCCGAGGACCTATAAAGTTCTGATGAATTGTTGAGACAACTTGCTGCCTTGACCAAATCTCCGTAGACCTCATCAAGGTGAGACCCGTAGGAAGACGTGGTTGTCATCCTCGAAACCCAGAGGCCACCGTCTCCAGTCAGAATATGGCTTCTTTCTACTTTGTTCAGTCTTCATCCACTCTTGGATGTTCTGCACCTTCTCTATGGTAGCCCGTACCTTCTCTGGTCCCACTAGTGCTGACTCCCCTGTGTCTTTCCAGCACTGTGGCGTTCAGCAAGGTCGACCATAAAAGGCATTAAAAGGTTCCAGAACAATATTGGAGTGATATCGATTGTTGTAGGAAAACTCCACCAAAGGTAGGTGATCCACCTAGCTATGACCAATGTCCCGGACACATGTACGTGTGCATGTCCTCGAGGATCTGGATGGTTCGTTCGGTCAGGACATCTGTTTGAGGATGGAAGGCGGTGCTTAGACAAAGTTGTGTCCCAAAAGATTCCAGCAACCCCTTCCATAGCCGGGAAGCAAACCGTGTGTCACAGTAGGAGATGATAGAAGAAGGTAATCCATGAAAACACACTATCTCCTGCACATAGAGGCGTCCCAAGCTCTCTATTGAGCCCTGATCTATGATCGGTAGAAAATGGGCCGACATGGTGAGTTGGTCAATGATAACCCATATCGAATAATGACTCCTAGATGTATGTGGAAGACTTGTCACAAAGTCCATGGATATCCCATACCACTTCCACTCTGAGACCTCTAAATGTTGAACCAATCCTACTGGTTCCTAGTGCTCTGCCTTCACTTTCTAAAAAGTGAGGCATCATGAGACAAACTCTGTTACTTCCTTCTTCATACCTGGCCACCAATGCTGTTGTCGAAGGTGCTGGAACATCTTCGCCACCACTGGATATACCGCTAGAGGGGAAGTGTGGAATTCCATCAACACGTTCTCCTGAAGTGCAACTGGTAACATAGTACATCCTTTGAAGAAGATGATGTGCTCCCCACCTTCAGAAAATCCCTCAGGTTTCTACGCTGTGGATATCTGGACACATCACGTCTCATAGTTAGAATCTCCATGATGTGCCTCCCTGACTCGCTGATGAAGTGGAAGAGTGACTGTGAGAGACTGTAGAACGGATGCCTCATATCTATCAACAAAGGATATCTATAATGCAGCCAGCTGCTCTGTTGCCTCTCCTAGAAGCTGAATATTATTCCTCCTGTTGAGCGTATCTGCAACAACATTACACTTACTAGGAATATAGACTATCTAAAAGTCATATTCTGGGAGGAACTCAAGACAATGCCACTATCTCAGGTTAAAGTCCTTTAGAGAGAAGATGTATATGAGACTCCTATGATGAGTGTACATGGTAAAACATTCACCCATCAGATAGTGGCGCCACATCTTCGAGGTGAAGACCACTGCTACTAAATCCACATCATGGGTAGTGTAGTTATGCTCATGTCGTCTCAACAGTCGGGAACCATATGCGATCATAGCTCACTCCTGCATCAGGACACACTCGAGTCTGGTCCCTAATGTCTCTCAGTAGACTACGTATCCTAAGACTTCCTCTAGAATCCTCAAGATGGGGGTGCTAGTAAGCCTCTGCCTCAGCACCTAAAAGCTCTATTGATATCTCTCCGACCACACGAAGGTTTTCCCCTTATTCTTCAAAGCTGATAGTGGTGTTTTGACTCAATAGAAGAATGGAACGAACCTCCGATAGTATCCAGCGAAGCCCATGAGACTCTATACCTCTGTCACACTCCTGGGTATCTCCCAAGAATGTACTACATCAATCATCACTAGATCCACTGCCAATCCAGCCTCCAAGATGACATTTCCCAAGAAGTGAACCACTCAAATCCAAAACTATTACTTCAATAGATTACCATTGAGCTGGTGATCTCAGAGTCTTTCCAATACTACCTGTAAGTGGTAGGCATTCTCCTCCACAGTAGTCGAGTGGATTAGTATGTCGTCGATGAATACTTCGACAAAGAGATCGAGGTATGTCTAGAAGATCTTATTCATGAGAATCATAAACACTACGAGAGATTTCTATACACCAAAGGGAATATCCAAGAACTCATAATGGTCGTACCAAAACCTAAAGTCCATCTTCTGTACATCCTAGTCTTGAACTATGTGATGGTGATAACCCGATATGAGGTCTATCTTCGAGAACCATCGAGCACCCATGAGCTAATCAAAGAGAATGTCTATCCTCAGAAGTGAGTAATGGTTCATTAAGGTCACCTAGTTCAGGAGATGGTAGTCAACACAGAGCCTCATGCTCCCATTTTCCAACATGGTGAACAGAATCAGGGATGCCCAGGGAGAAACACTGGTCCAGATGAATCCCTTCCCCTGCAAGTCCTCTAGATGTACCCACAACTCGTGAAGCTCAGCGGGATCCATATGATATGCTAGAGTAGATATCAATGTCATCCCTGGGTACATGTCAATGTATAATTCCACCACTCTGTGAGGAGGAAGTACTGGAACATAATCAGGGAAAACATCTGTGTACTGGTCCACCACTATAGGATAAGTCAGACTCTCCACATCAACTAATCCAAGGTTAAGGCAAGCCAATTGGTGAGTGATCAGATTCAACCTCCTCCCTATAAGTCCGTCTTGCGCTGAAAAGGTTCCGTTATTACCGGTGAAGGTGAACCTGGTCCCATCCGTGCAGACAGAAATCACTTTTCACCTAATACAGTCGATCTGAGCATAGACTACAGATAACCAGAACATACCCAAGATGACGTCGTAAGGCCTCGACGCCGCTATGAGGAGGTCCCAGCTGAAGCTCTCGCCTACTAGAGTAATCTCACAATACTGACACCAGTGCATAATCGTCATGTCTGCTCCCATATAAGTCTCTAGATTTGAGGATCAATCTAAGGTTCCATCGGAATATCTGAGTAATGAACGGGGGATGTTACTATGAGAGAGTGACTGACACCTGTGTCTATAATAACTACTGCTAAGGTAGAGTAGAAACATATTGTACCTCTAATCATTTCCAAAGTTCCATGGTCTTATGATTCCGCTTCATGATGTTGAGCTCTCCCCTGTTTCCCGGCTCCCTGTTGTCAGGGTGGTCCTCCTAGTGGTGGTGGTGGTAGCACATCATAACGTCAACCGCTGCAAGCTACTCGACCATCTCCTCTACCATGTCATCCATCCGCCTATGAACCACCTTGATCGAATCTCTACCTATGTCTAGGAGGTCCCTCAACAGACTGATGATCATCAATATGGCGGGTCGTACTGTCACGTGCCATGTGAGCATTCCCACCGCATGAGTAACACTTCCCGCTCTGGGTATGACTAGCACTGTCTCCACTCCGGGTGCCCCACACAACTGATTTTGAGTCATGTGGTCGTCCACCTATAGGTTTTATCCTCTTGGACCTCTACGACAACTGTCTATTACCAGCTGTAGAAGATTATGCTGCAAGTCGACAAGTAGTGGGTCTCGCTGCTGGAGACTGCTCTACAAAGAAACACTCTTCACTAGGAGGGCTCTCTCCAGCACTCCCGCATGCATATGAATGTTGAGGGAGATCATTGAGGCTCTAATATCTCTCCAGATACCCTACACGAAGGTTTGGTCCCTATAGAACGGGTTTCATACCATATATGTGCACTAGTGCGATAGGTCGGTGAACCTCGCTGAGTATTGTGCTACTGTCATGCTACCCTACTGTAGATGAAGTAGCTCCTATATCCGCACAGGGGATACATGACCAATTGGTATCAGAGTCCTAAGATAGATATTATTTCACGTATCCTTGAATAAAATAGAGTAATTTCTAGCATCGTCAATTTCCATTCCAAATTTTATTAAATAATTAATCGAATAGTCACATTATAATCATAAAATAGTTAATGTGGAATTAATATTCTGACTTAAAGCATCAACCACTTTTTTTGATATTCCAGGAAGGTAATGAATTGGGAATTTGTAATGCCTAATTAATTCCATCCATCCCCTATGTATTAGGTTAAATTCTTTCTAAGTGAATATTTATTTGAAACTTTTTTTATCAGTATATATTTCACACATTAAACCATACAAATGAATCAAAAAAATTTAATGAAAAAACAACATCATCTAATTCAAAATCATGTGTTGGGTAATTTTCATCCCGAGATTTCAATTAACATGATGCATAATAATTTACCTAATCATTAATCATTACTACATAACCAAGTCATTTCAATGAACCATCACTATAGATATAAAATTCACTATTATTTGATGCTAGGTCTAGAACCGGAGAATTCAATAATATTCTATTAAATTACTATAAAAAATCATCAAATAATTTTTTTCACGATGAGCATAACACCATTATGAGTTAACTTAGTCATCGGGATAGATAACCGCACAAAATATTCAGCAATCCACTAGTAATATCCTGATCAACCAATAAAACATCGAATCTTGGTTCTATTTTTGGGTATTTATCATTTTTCAACAACTTTTGTTTTAGTATGATCAATAATAATTCCATCTTTAGAAACAATTTGACCAAGGAAAGAAATTTTGTTACCAATACTCACAGTTGATGAATTTTTTGTATAATTGTTTTCCATTAAGGTTTTCAAATGAAACCATAGATGAAATTCATGCAATAATTTAATTTTAGAATATAAAAAAATGTCATCAATAAACATAACCACAATCATATCCAAGAATTCACATAATATTCTACTAATAATATCATTGAATATATTAGGTACTATAGTTAACCCAAAATGAAAAACTACAAATTCATATTGGCAATAACTAGTATTAAACATGGTCTTTAGAATGTATTCTTATTCTTCCTTCAACTTATTGTACCCCAACCTCAAGTAAGCATTTTAAAAATATTGTGCCCCTTGGAGCTGATCAAACAAATCCTAGATAGTGTAAAATATGCATATTCCTAATAGTGATGTTATTCAAGGCTCTATAATAAATTAAAAGTCTCATTGAACCATAATTATTTTTTAAAAATCAGGCAGGATCACCCCATGGTGATGTTCTAGGTTGAATGAATCCTTTATCTAATAACTCTTTGAATTTCATTTTTATCTTTAAAAGATCAATTTTATCAAATTGTTAACGGGGTTTTAAAATTTTATTAGCATAACGAACTAAGTCAATAATAAATTTTTCTTCATAATCTGGTATAATACAAGGAAAATCATTAGAAAAAAAATCAAGATTCTCATTTTCCCGTGGAACAACATTAATTTGAACTATTCCATTAATTTCAACAATATGTAAAATATAACATTCATTTCCATCATTCAAATATTTCTCATCTTTTTGATATTCTATCAATGCTAAGGGTTTATTCATGTACACAAATTGAAACTATTTCTGAAATGAAAACTCTTTAGCTCCACAATAAATCTTATCATAGTAAACAGAAATCCAATCCATACCCAAAATAACATAAAATGATACTAGAGTAAAAACAAAAAAGGATTGTAGGTAAATTCTTCCCACATATAAAGATAGGAAGATTCATATTTTTTTTCATCAACATTTACCCCTTATGTTTGAACCATATGTTTTGGATTCATTTTTGAGGTGGAATTCCCAATTAAATAGAAAATGTATATGAAAGGAATTTATGAGCATAACCTGAATAAAACAACACATTAGCCTAATATGAATAAAAAACACTTTATCTGATACGAATTCATTTGATATCCAAACATCTGCTGATGTAGTTGTAAAGTATTTCACCACACCTTTATAATTATATTCTGAATTATTCCCATTATTCCAGTTTTTCATCAGACACTCGTCCACATAATGACCTGTCTCATTATATTTAAAACAATTCACTGACTAAAAATAATATTTTACCTTACCAATACCTTAATCCTTTTCAGTAAAATTATGACCCTTATGTCCCGTCTTACAAAATTGGAATCACGTACTATAATTCAAATGGCATTCACCAGTGTGTATTTTACCCCATGTTTCACTAACTACTAACTTAATATTCACACCATCATAATTGTTATGAATAATTATTCCTTTTTTCATTAAACCATGAACATTTATTATTCTCTTTATCAATGTACATCTAATCATCAACATATTCCATTTCTAACTTCTCCGCAAATTGAAAAAGTTTTTCATAACATTCAAAATCATGAGAAGCCAATTCCCTTAAATACATTTGCATTAATCTTGATTAAAATTGTATAATATTACAATTATGAACTTGGATGAAATTTTGGGAATACCTTTCAAGTCGAGTGACTTTTTCTTTTTAAGTAGCCACTGAGTGATCCACCTGCATCAATTGTAATATTATTTGTTCCATCCTATGTCGAACCGCCAAAGGAAAATATTTTTAAATGAAAATATTCTTAAAGTCATCCCATTCCATGGAATCATTATCTTCATAATCTCTGATATTATTAAACATTGACCACCACTTATTAGATTCATCATCAAAACTATAAACAACAATACTAACCTTTTGAATTTTAGAACACCCCATGACATCGAAAATACTTTCTAGTGTCTTAATCTACCCTTTATCTTGATCAAGGTTAGATGATCATTTGAGGGATGGGATATGTTGCCTCATGAAATGATACAATACCAACATGTTTGTATGAGGTTGGTCAAGCTGATCCTGCATATTGATACAACCACCATTTATATACTGATTCAATTGATCCACTCCAGCAATAAACATTTCAGTTTTGATTCTGACCATCTCAAGTTGCTGATTTGGAAGGTTGTTTTTATCTTGATATTTTCAAAACGTAGCTAGCATGTTTCCAATACAAAAAAGCCATTATAATCCAATAGATCATAGGTTAAACAATATGGAGATTTTAAAATTCTATATCATATCAATTTGACAACAAATTACAAATCACTTATGAATATTCCATTTACATTATCCTAACAGCTAAATTTATCTAAAATGAAATTTGATACCATCTATAATTCCTCAGCCATAAAAGTTACAGAATATTTAGTTAAATCAAGAATTCAAGTTGATGATCTTTTCAGTATTAGATTTTACATAATTAGTCCATTACTCGTTCATAAATACACAAATATTATAACATATACACTTATACTCACTATCCAATTTTCCACAAAATGAAACTCCTTAAAAATAAAAACTTGATTTATTTTTCTTGAAAAAAATCATATTATCATTAATGTGGACATCCAAAGTTATCATACCCATAATTACAACCTATAAAACCAATTTAAAAACTCATGACGAGCACAAAAATCTCATTAATGGAAATAAGATAAGGAAAGAAAAATTTTGTCGATTAATAATTATAATCCCATGAAATAATACTTTTCACACATAAAACAATAGCTCTTTAGTATACCTGATGATTTCATAAAATTCATGAATAACATATTATAAATCATAAATCCTAAAGTTAACTTGTCGCATCTATATCATACATAAATTGTAGCATTCACAACTACATAGGGAGTGACCTTCATGGCTACATTTGGAATACCCATCAAAGTATATTCTGTATATATCCTAGTTAAAACATAATTATTTAACATCATTTCATTACTCAATGAAATAGTGAGCTATCGCGGGTACAAACAAAAACAGATTGTCACTGAACCACCCATATACATTAGCAATACCATAAAAACATAATCATAACACATTAACAAGAAGAAATGAAAAGTAACTCTTCCACATTGCAGTCACAAGATATAGTTGACATAATCAATCCCTCATAAACAGCATTTTCAATAAAAAATAAATGAAAATGAAATATAGTATTTTTTTTCTTTTAAAAACATTATAACTTATATAGGAATACATATATCATATAATGGTCCCATTAGTGGAAATGTCATTGTTACCGCATACATTAAAAAAATACCATTTTTCATTTTGTCAAATTCTACCAAGAAAAGATTCATTTTGAAAAAAATTGAATTAAATTAAATGTCAAAGGGTTTAATATACACCGTATCAAAATATGCCTCAATAAAAGGAGATAGAGACGAAGTCCCTTACTGTGAGTTTGACTCATCACATACAATCCTTATATTCCTGAATAATTAACATAGGGTTATTTATACATTCCTGAGATCCTTTTTCATGTTTATTATTCCATTTTTATAAATTATTTCCTTGTTATGAAACTACATTAATATTTATGTTCATATAAGTGGTTTGGTCAATATTCGGTACTTGAGTCAAAATTGAACTTGTCAGTAAGTAAACAACCCATGTGCTCATAAATCCATCATATTTAGAATAGAATTCATGGAATAGTCATCACTTTTATCCATTCATTATACATTTTAAATCAATCAATTATCTCTCGATATGAAAAATGAACAATGGTTTAATCATAGAGATAATAGTCCGTACGTACAAATGACAAACATATTCCCAATTTCATAGATCATTTTGGAAATAATGTAATATCTATTTTATAATTATAGAATGATATTATTATTATTTGTAACATCCCATTTCCATGTGCCACTCAATGTTGGAGAATACCCGGTTGGTCACATGGCCTAAATCCAATTTCCCTTAATGCTAGAGGCTGCAGACTAGCAGCATGGGCCTTAGATGTTTTAATGATGAAAATATTCCCTTATTGGTAGAGTAACATAGAAAAAAAACATATAACAGTTGTAGAAACAGTAATTCAAATCAATGAGTAAACAACGGATGAATGAAAGTAAATAAACAACTATAACATATATATGTAAATAATGATGCATGTCACAAGTATCTATTAATGAATCCGAAGTTTACATAATTCAGGAAAACAGTACAAAACCATGATGTAATGAAAACAAGTAAAATCCAACAGCATTGCCAGTCACTTCTTGGTCCCATGCTCCCCAACTCCATTGTAATCTGGTACCTGAGGTACAAGGGCACATTCCCATGTCCATTCCGCAACAATATATTCTGTTTGGGAAAAAAATCATGATCCCACATGGGTGTGAGACAAAATCATAGTAGGAAACGACCCAATTATTTGTGCCTAACAATTAGTGAATATATATAACTAGGAAATATTAAAAATGATGTATTAAACAAGGAAGTATTCAAAATTAATCATTAAAATAAATTCAACTACATTTATTAACATTATCAATTATTCAGACAAATATATACATGAAACCCTCTTGAAATGTTCACACATCCTAACCCCTCTGGTTCAACTTTTACAAATAAGATATAACAACCCTCTAGATAATATCACAAAATCTAACACCTTCGGTCTCGTGAAAACAAAGACTCTCCGAGGAAGAACTCACCATCAATTCCCCCTATATTCGTATAACGATAAAATATAGACACTCTAAGATACCACTCATTGAAAATCCTACATGTGGTCTCGTAACGATTACCATAGTCACACTGAGGCATCGGTCAACATCAATACCACCTAGGTCTCATACTTTGAAAAGTACAATAGATACTCTAGGGAAGCCCTCAATGTCAATTAAACTTATGGTCTCACTACACCAGGTTCCCATATGCTTTTGTAATGAAATCATCCACAAAAAATATTTATAATCCAATGTAAATCCCAAATACTACATAGTGAAATGGCTGAAAATCATAATATAATCTTTTCAGATAATATAACTCTATCATAATAGCACAATGTATAGAAAACTGAGCAGCCTAACACAAAAATCCTTGACCTCACACCCAATATAAGATCAAACATGGAGAAACACATCAATAATAAGTTAAATAACCATATATTCATTGAAAACCCCATACACATGCGAACAAGGAATGGCAGGAATAAATAGTTTATAATTAAACAAACTCATAATACCCTAAACATGGGTATTGTGAACTTTTTGAACATATAATTAAAATACCCCCTACCTAAAGGCACAAACAACCTTCCTCAACATTGTATGATCGATATTATTGATCCTCAGCCACTGGATCGACCTAGAATGACATATATCTACAAAAAACTTCTAAACCAATCAACCATGGATAAAACGCTTAAGAGTATAAATCAAGAGGAGGGGCTTTATAAGAAGGAATAACTCACCGTTGTGATTCTAATACAATCAATGGTGTTTGATTCTGAAAATAGTTGTACAAATGGGGGCTTAGAGAACAATCGATGATATCTATTTCTCTTAGATGAGAATATTATAGAATAAGGAGGTTATTTCAATTAGACGCAATTGAAGTCTGATTTATCAAACAAAATAAAAAATACACGATGTGTTCCATATGGATATCTGGCGTGTATTGTTCTTTACCGGGCCCCTCGTTAGGCAGCCTCGCCAAGTCATCACTCAATCATGTATGCGGCTGTGACATGGCCAAACACGGCCTGTACATGGTTCCAGAGTACACAGAGTGTACAAGGAAGTACATGACATGTACTCCTAAAATTTACATTTCTCGTGTTTTCCTCAATTGAATCATTAAAATGAGATCCATACATGAAAAAAGAATTTTGTAGTTATAAACATCCCCCCTTAATGAAATTCATCCAAAATGTTTATCTTGGAAGGTGGCGACAAAGTATAATCCATGAATAGATCCATCCACTATGATCATACATCATCCTCCCTCTCCCAAGTCTTGTCATATACTCGACAGTGGTGCCATATCATCCGCACGAGAGGAACATCCCTACCATGGATAACCCTCACACTATGATCAAAAATCTAGATAATATTCTCCTCGAATAATGTGTCCACCTCTAGCTCAACATCCTCAGGTTGAAAAAAATGAGATGAGACAGAAAAGTAATGTCGTATTTATGAAATGTTGAAGATATCATGCATAGCCTGTCACCATTGAGATAACTACTACCAATAGACATCACGAACAACTATCTCCAAAACCTAAAATGACCAGACATACGTTGGTGAAAGCTTACCCAATATCCTAATACTTATATTTCACAACCTCAGTGTGACCTGTACCAAAACATGATCTCATAAATCTAACTCTATAGGTCTTCTCAGTAAATCAACAAAAAACTTATGTCTTGATTGTGTCATATCCATCCTTTTCTGAATCAATGTTATCTGCTCCATAGTATCTAGGACAAGACGATGTCCCAGTATAGCTACCTCTCGTGCCGCCAGCAAACAAAGTGGATATTGGCATGGCCTATGGTATAAGGTCCCATAAGGTTCCATCTAAATAGTTAATAAAACCCATTATTGTAGGAAACTCCATCAGAGGTATGTGTTTCTCCCTAGAACCTCCAAAATCAAGGACATAGGTTCAAGTACTTTCCTCCAGATCCTGAATCATATTTTTTGAATGTACATCTATCTAGTGTTGGTAAGTTGTACCCAGAAGTACCTTTGTACCCAAATACCTCTATAGTCCCTCCCATACATGAGAAATATAATGGGTGTCCATGTATGAATCATTGGAGTGTGGAACCCCATGTAAATTTAAAATCTCCCAGATGTAAAATCATACCATCTCATCAACATTGATGGTCTTTTTAATAGGCATGAAATGTGAAAACTTCGTAAGTATGTAAATGGCAACCCAAATTGCATCATTACCATGATGCGAACTACGAATACCTATCATGAATTCCATCAGGACTTCATTCCTCTTCTGCTTGAGAATGGGTAACTACTGAAAGCTACTGCAAGTCACAGATGCCCCACCTTCAAATTCTAAAAGTGGAAACATTTCATGAAATAACCAGAAATATCTCTCTTCATACATGTACACCTGTACAGATGGTGTAGATCTCGGTAAATCTTAGCGTCACCATGATGAACAACACAAACTGAAGAATATTAATCTTACATCAGCTCCTCGTGTATGTCTGCTGACACACATATGCACCCATGAAGATGAAAGATCTAGTTCGCGCCTTTGGTCTATCTATGAATAGAGTCCTCTCATAGAAGACTCTCTTATTGAACAATGCCTTCAACATCTTATAACTTCCTCATTCTCACTCAATAATGAAGCGTATAGGTTTGATATATAGAAAAAAGGATTGAATTCACCTATCTATGATGAACCTAAAAATGTATCTTAGTGAACATATCCATAAGCTACCACTCACTACAAGACTCCTAAACTATATGTATCAGATTCCACATGGTCAATGCATCTGCCATGGCATTACCTTTTCTATGAATGTAGGCAAGCTATTTGTGAAAGTACTGAAGGTAATAAACCCACCTTCACTGTGTCAAATTTATTTCACACTGATTGAAGATATACATGAGTCTTTTGTGGTCAGTTTACACCACAAAATGCCATCCCAAAATAGAAATTTCTCCATAATCGTAAATAATTATCAACTACTTCCATCTCAAGATCATTCCTCAGGTGATTCATCTCATGTGGCCTCAACTACCATGACCCGTAGGCAATGACTCCTTCCACGATACATAAGAACTAATCCCATCCTAGTACCTGATGAATCATAATAAACTATATAACTCTTGATCGGATCTTGAATTACTAGTATCAGTTAAAATTTAAACCTCCCGATGAACTCCTGAAAGGCTAAATTGTAGGAATCTATCCATAGGTACTTCACACCTTTCATAGTCACACCAATCAGTGGAACTGAAATATGTGAAAAGTCTTGTATAATGTGACTTTATTAACCAGCCCGCCCCAAAAAACTCTATAATTCAAAGATGTTTTTTAGTTGCTCCAAAGAAAACAACTGCTCCCACTTTTTTTGGGTGTACTGATACTCTTATATCTGAAATAACATGACCCAAAAAGTGAATCTGGTCCATCCAAAAGTAGAATTTTGAGAGATTAGAATATAACTGATGCTCTCTTAGTGTACTCAAAATGATCTCAAGATGGGTAGCATGGTCATGTTGAGCTTGAGAGTACACCATGATATCATCCATGAAAACCACCATTAAAGAATCCAACCATGGATGGAAAACTCGGTTTATCAGTTCGATAAAAAATATAGGTGCATTTGTGAGACCGAACGAAATAACCACATACTCGTATTGACCATACCTTCTCTAAAGGGATATAATAGGTATATCAGATGGTATAATGTGCAACTGATGATAATCCGATCTCAAGTCATTTTTCAATAACACCTGATCTAATAGGTTATCAATCCCTACTAAGGGATGTCATTTATTGACTGTCAACTAGTTCAGCTTCATATAATACACACAAAGTCGAAGGGTATTGTTTGTCTTCTTCACAAACCAGATAGGAGAACCCCAATGGGAAGTACTAGGTCAGATGAAACCCTTTTCCACGAACTCCTATAACAATATCTTAAGCTACTGTAACTCTGGTGTATACATCCTATAATAAAGAATGGACACCTGTGCCGATCCTGGAACAAGAACAAAGGAAACATATACGTATATCATTGAATGAATGCCGGAAAATTACTCTGGAAAGACATCCCCGAAAGAAAAAACCACATGAGGAATGCCTATCTATGAATTCCTCTGGTCATTTAGGTATAGACTAGTAATCTGGGTTATAACTCCTCCCAACCAATGATGCTCATGTCCTACTCTATACACCTGCACATCCCATTAACCCTTATGTAGAATTAAAACAACTACTAGTGATGTGAAACTCATCCTATGCCGATAGTAGTCGACACCAGTATGGTTGGTAACCAACCCGTCCATTCTAAGAATGTCATCGTAGCCTATCGTCTATAAGAGATAGAGGTCCTATAAGAAGTGGCACCAACCAAACTCAAGAGGGAACTCATTGATCGGGTGTAAACTAACCATTATAGTCCCCAATGGTGTGTATAGTGTCACGATATCAGTTGAAGTAATTAGAGAAAGTTGACGACTATCCAGAACAACAAAAAATATGAATCATTGGGAATCTACTGTATCAACAAGTGTAGAAGATAAAACTGAGGCATCTAGAATAGTACCATTAATGTTAGAGGGATTGAGATACAACTCTTATTGTGTCATATCCACTGCAAATGTTTGGCATGTACTATGGCCCTCTAACCATGCATGAACACCCTATAGATTATCCACCCTGTTGTTGTTGAATGCCTGAATACTAGATACCATGGTCATAACATCCACCTCAGCCTGAATGATAGGACAAAATATTATTCCCAGATTGAGGAGAATCAGGTGGTCCTCCTCCGGCATGAGGAGTTATAGAAGAACATATTTCACCAACATTTGGTGGAAAAAAAAGACAGAAATGTTGAAGATGACCCATCCTGTAGAAAGATCAGCAATCAACTATGTCTATCAGGAAATTTGGCCTCATATGCAAGCCCTTACCACACTAGTAGCATACAACCTTGCTGCCTAAATATATATCATGCCTACTCAGATCTCCATGTGTAGTCTCCCTATGGACCATCCTATTATCATCCATAGAAGAACCGTCTCTAGATGCTAAAATTCTATATCCCAAAACAATAGAATCCCTCAGGTTGCGATCATTGATCATCACCTAGCTAACTATGGAAGATATGGTCATCAACCTGATGACTTTAAACTTAGATCGAATGTGATTCCTGAGACCATCCTCAAACATCCTCGCTATAAATAACTCATCAACTACCAGAATGGGTGTGACGAACTGCGGCTCTGTGAAGTTAGAATAATACTCCATGAAGGATAGAGTACCCTGCTCTATGTCCATGAACACTCAGGCTTGATTGGCCCCAAGGTCGCCAGGTAAAATTAATTATATAAGGTCCGCCAGAACTCATCCCAATCAATCACCAGTTGGAATCCTGCTTGTGATATCACAACTCACCATCTTTTGTTGGAATCCCGAAGCATATAATTATCTGGATTTTACATATATTCTTGAGTCATATACATATGTTCTAAGATAGATACCATGGATTATCCTATGTTACTCCATCCATTGAGATAATGGGAGGATGTTTCTATTGAAAAACGTGCATCAATTCTTCGATAGCTTGTGTAGGAGGTAGTTCTCTCTAAAAATTATTCATAAACCTCTTGAAGTGTTGTGGTCTGTAATTACTTCCATAGATTATAATTGATACCTATCAGGGAACTCTATGGGCAGCTACACCCCCTGGGCTGGACACACCACCATCCCTAGTGGCATCCATTTCCTCATGAAGCCCTTGGTAAAAAATCCATGCTTCATCCAATGCTCACATGTGGGAGTTCCCAAGGATAGGATTCATTACTACCTCCATTTCATATGATAGAAACTATAGAGACCCAAATAATGACGTATATGGACCTTACATTACTTTTGAAGGATACATAATACATAAAAGAATAGACAGTAAAGGACTGTATTAGTTTTGTGTCATTGGAAACTCGAAATATAATCTTCTAATCTGGGTAAGAGATCTTCAACATCTCCCATAAAGATCGTCCCCGTTTATTTTCTTACCTAAAAACTTTCATTAAATCAGGTGGAAAAGAAAACATAAAAAAGGGTGAGCTCAAATTTCCAATAAGGGTAAACATAGAGAACATAAAACAATCCATAAACATTTGAATGCATAACTTGAACCAAAAATATAAACATCAAAATCTTTAGCAAAGACATGAATATTTTAAGTATGTAAGGCATATAGCAAAAGGGAACATTAATCATGATAAAATAGAATGGGATTAAAATATGTATTTATGGGAAACCATTAAGCACATGATTTGATTTCCATAGTAGCCAAGGCATTACTGCCAGGACCATCTTAGTGGATAAAGTACCTTTCTGAATCGAGTTCACTCATCATTTCAGTCCTGTAACACTGAACCATATTAACTTACCATTCCATCCATGTCTATCTAATGAGATATAAATCTTTACCCAATACATTGAATGGATATATAGGTCCCACCCATCTCATAATGAAATCATACTTAATTGTTCCAAAAAATAAACAGAAAAAATTCATCATAACCCAAATAATAAAAGGGGTTTCATAAACATCATCACATCATCACATCATAACATAATCCATATAAAACCAATGGATATAACTCCAACATAAAAGAATTAAAACCATTTAAATCATAGAGACATTATACTGGAAATATACACATATGAAATAATTTCATCTTAGATGGAAAATGGTTTTGATAATACACTTGAAATGAATTCATGAGGAAAATATCCTTTCTTCTTTAAAATCAGTTTCTTTTCTAAAAATTCCATGAAATATTAAATGAAAATTATTTTTTTGTAAATATTCATTAAATTGTATTGAGGAAACATCATTGAAATAAGTCGTTTTGAAACCGTAAAAATACATTCACGACATATAAGTAAAAAATAACATTCTTCTCGTACTTTTGTCGGAAAAGTCAAAAAGTTCCTCGTATGGTAAACAAAATAAATATTTCTTCCATAACACAAAGTAAAAGTCAAAGAGGGGTAAACATGACATTTAACATACATGGAATAATATTAAACACTTTATGAAAAACATTTCATGGGCATGGATGAAAAATATAACGCCGGTAAATACTTACGTATAAGCACTCTCAGGTTAAAAATGAGATTGGAAAAATTATCCCTTACCTTATGTCTGATATGCTTCGTATGTATCCGGACCTAATGTATAATGATTTAAATAATTTTATTGACTTATTACAGAACCATATTAATTTTTATTATATCATATATGGTTCAATAATGACTTTATAATACCCGTTCATTTATAAATTCCATGTTTAAGCAGCGTTTTGGGTAAAATCGTTTCATTTATTGTACGTGTTTCGATTTGTTGTTCTTGATATTATTTTTACTTATATCATGATTTAATTACTTCCAGAATTTAAATCATGATTTATATATCATATATATTCAGTATATATTTATATATATATAATAGATAGATTAATGAAATGAAATACACCTTTCATGGAGAAGGTAGGCCGTACGTACGCATGAACGATGTTTTCCTTTTCTTTATTGACTTGAATGGAATTAAGTAGATGGAATACATATATATACACATAATTCCAGTAGAATTATTATTTAATCTATTTCATGATTACTTATTATATATAATTTATAATCATTCTTGAATTGTTAACATGGAAAATGATTCTCATCGCGTCGTGGAGACGGTAATCTGTACGTACGCACAAGCGATTATATCGTTCCCATGTTTATTGATTGGAATAGGAGTGGATGATATAATATCATAGAATCAGTATGATGTTATAATAATCATATATAGTAATTATTTACACCATTATACCCTTCAAAGTAAGGTGGTTGTGGAAAAACAGATTACACCAAGGTGTGGATACGGTATTCCGTACATACACATGCGTGACGATAATTTAATTCTATGTTAAATAATTTAACTTTTTTCGTGTATTTTTTTTATTATTATACTATATGGTTAATAAACATACTATAAAAATCCAAAAGAACCCCATGTGGTTAATAATTAATATATATATATATCCTTATCTAAGTCATTTTGCCGAACCATAGATTTTTAGGAATAAAATAACAATTAATAATATAATATTTGTTTTACAAAAATTTATGTCTATTTTGAAACTATTTGGTACTTGAGTTTTGTGAAAATCATAATAGAATGATTAGTTTGAAAAAGTTAATTAAATCAATACTAAAATGTCATAGTAACCTATAAAATTTGTGGAATTCATAAAAAGTAAAAATTTACTAAGGTTGTTTTTGGTCGAATTACACTTATCAAATAGAATTAGGACATGTGTTAGTGTAACAATAATATCATTTTTACTCTTAATTACCCTATTTACGTTTAACCGTGATAAATATAAGTAAAAACCTACTATTCTCCAAAAATTATTTTTATCTTATTGAACCACATTTTACTCCTTGATATTAACTGTGTCTCTCAGATTTTTGAAATTCCACTAACAGAAGCGGTAAAATTAAGTGTTATGTAAATTTTCAAACTCTCCTAGGAGGTGGGTAAAAGACAGTGAAAAGTTAAATAATATTTTTATATGTCCAAAATTATTACTAAATGACTCCAATGTATTACATTGAACTTATATAGGTATTATGTATCAATTTTTACCTAGAATAAATATAAATAATATAAATAATTATTTATATAAAATGTCGGGTTTTAAATAGTAACCGAGTGTTTTCACTAGTCATCAAAAATTCAAAATTTTCAGAAAAATACCAAAAATTCACCATAGGCTAATATTGATATTCTGAATCAAAAAATAAAGTCCATTTTGAAAAATAAAATTTCAAAAAGTTTGTATTACTATTCATAACGACTAGTTTATATTATATTTTAATAACATATTATTTTTTAGTGAAACTCGGTATTGTGTACAACACATGCTATCATGGAAGTTTGCGATTGCGTGTAATGCAAGACAAGTCAGGGATGCGTGTAGTGCAAGCTCCTTTTGGTGTAGCGTACAACAGAAGGAATCAATGTAATTAAAAGGAATATTTTTCATAAAATCTCAGGGTGTTACATTCTACCCCCCTTAAAATAAATTTCTCCCTCGAAATTCATTGGGGTTATAAATGGTTTACTACTCGAACGTTTCTTTAATAGAAACCCACATCATAAAAAGGAATACCGAAATATATCTTTAAAAACTAATGTATGAAATGTAATGGTTATCCAAATTTTCTAATCCCTGGGTTTCCATATAGGAGAACATAGGAGAAAATATGGATATGGAAGAGAAATCTAACCATCATGTTCTGATGGTGAGTGGTAAAGAACATGGCTATGAAAAAGACAACAATCACAAATCCATAAACTTGTGATGATCTATGGTACCATCTGATTAATTGGATATAAGGGCAGAAGGACAACATTATTGGTTTTCAAGATCATTCCCTAAAGTTGAAGAATTTTAATTAGATGAAATACTTAATTTATTTCAGTATAATCTCCCCGTTGTTCCTACCCTGAACAATTTTCACTTCATATCTTAATGAAATGAAGTTGAATTTTTCATTCGTGAGGTGTTAGCAGATCATGTGATAGAATATGGGTCATTCCATTTGTCTCAAACAAAAGGTTTGAAAAAGATATAAAATATACATAAGTCCATATATGGTGATGTTAATCATATATGATTCCAAAAATGGACTTATAATTCATCTATCATATTGATTAATATAATAAAACTGGTTTATACTAACTGTGGACTTCTTGTAGGCTAGTGGTAGGCAATAAAGGCTTGTCGCACTTCAGTTGTGGGTTCGATTCCCAAAACTTTGTCTGAAACGATGGGTTTTCTCCCATCCGGCAGGTTGTCCCTTTTTATAAAATTACATTATAATAACATTCCTGTAATAAAATTGAAAAAAATACTATCTTCTGTCTAACTTAATTCATTCCAATATTTAGGATTATAAAAAATTCTTCTGTCCAAGGTCATAGTATAAAGAAAAAAGTTTCTAGAAATGTCATCTACCGAGCATGTGAATACCATAATTTATCCCCTATATATCATATAATATATCTTGTTGGTCACATTCAAAACATGTGAATACCTTAATCATGTATTCTATTGAACCGTATTGAAAACATGAATGTTGTGACAAGGTAACTCTTCCCATAGACCAAAATACCAAAAACTCTATATACTCAAACCATGATATCACGTTTTCCTTATATTAGTCATGAGATCATTAATACTATCAATCATTTCATTATCTTCTTATCCCTTATTTATGCACATATCATCTACATTCCTAAATATTTGAATCACAATTCGTGGTTATTGGTACCATATAATTATCGAAAATCACAATAATCCCTTACATAGATATTCCAATGTTCCATAATACTATAAATGATATTCCACAACATTATTTTGGAATCCCTTTACATAAATACTTAATCATTCCACCACATCGTTGTCATACTCACCATTTCTAATAGTGATCGCATGTGACATCCCTTTTTCCTTTGCCTTAAGAGGTTGCTCACATTGATCATCATTAACCCTTGTATTATGGAATTGATTAGCATAATTCCCCATTTCCTTTCACATGAAGCATTGAAGTGTTGGTGGTGCGTTCTCAACAGTATTTTCATTATTCACATCATTAGAAACCATTTATCCATTAAGTTGACTCTCAGATACTCGATGACCTTCTTTTGCACACTTAAAACATTTTCTAGCCCCTTAAAGACAATCTCCACCATGCTTCTTTCAACACTTTTAGCATAAAGAATAATTTATCATCTTTTCACCATTATTATGAGATTTCTCCTTGAACTCCGTATTTTGTTTCTTGTATAAACCATGAGATGGATATGTAAAAACATCTTCCATTTCTACATTGATATCACAATGCACAATTTATTCATATCTACTAAAGTCTATTATAGATAATTCCCTTCAAATACATGGTTTTATGCCACTGAATAATCGATCAACTTTACTTCCATGTTGGATGATAAAGACATATGCATACCTTGAATGAATTGTAAAATTTTCTTCGTATATACCAAAAGATTCATCATCCTTTTTCATAAGCTCAAGTAAATCCTCTTCCATCTTTTTTAGAAGAATACGAGGGAAATACTTATTGAAAAATATGTTCATGAACTCATCCCATTCCATGGATTCAATTTCATCTCAGGGCCTCTTATTCATAATTAGAGTCCACCATTGATCTGCTTCAACTTCTAAATAGTAAATAGAAAGAATAAACTTTTCATGTTCCAAATAGAGAAGTATGGAAAATATCTTTTCATTGGTACTGATCCATTGTTCAGAAACAAGTGGATCATAAGACCCACTGATAGAAGGTGGACGTTGCCTCATGAAGGACTCAATAGAATATTGTTCCCTTCTCAGCTCATATGGATGTCCAGAATGATTCATAGCCTGTGTAAGTATAGAAATAAGATTTTTCACTCCATCTCCAATAACGTTGGTTTGATCAGGAAGAAAATAATTGCATCATCCATTACATTGATCAACATTGTTCTTTTGGGTTCCAGCCACCGTCTAAAACTCAAAAAAAATAGTTTTAGAAGAAAAAATCATGCTTGGGAAAACAACATAATAAAGGGGGAGTACCTTCAATATCTAACATCATATGTATATTTCTAAGATCGTTACCATAATTCTAGGACTATAACTTATACTTATACTTAACCTTAGGGACATCCCTAGACATACCATAGAAATATCTCTAGGGACCACACTAATGTTTTCTCATTCTAGTTTCCAAAGGTTAACTAAACATTTCCTATGATACCAACTGTAGAGGTCTGGAATTACTTCCAGTGGACTATAATTGATACCAATCAGGGCAATCCATGGGCTGCTACACCCCCTGTCCTGGACAAACCACCATCCCCAGTGGCAACCATTTCCTCATGAAGACCTTGGTCGGAGAGCCATGCTTCGTCCAACCCTCACTTGTGAGAGTTCCCAAGGATCAGATTCATTCCTACCTACTTTTCCTATGATAACAACCGTAGATACCCAAAGCTTGATGTTAATGGACATTACATTACTATTGGGGGATACTTAATACATAACAAAAACAGACACCAAAGGCCCGTAATATTTTAGTGTCTTTGGAAACTCGAAATATAATCTTCTAATCTTGGTGATAGATCATCAACACATCCCATAAAGATATTCCAATTTTATTTTCTTACCTAAAACCATTCATTAAATACAGGGGAAAAGAAAACATAAAAAATGGTGGGCTCAAATTCCTAGTAAGGGTAAACATAGAAAACATAAAATAATCCATAATCATTTCAATGAAAAAACATGAACATAAAATCTAAACATAAAAATCATGAGCAATGACATGAATCTTGGAAGTTTGTAATGAATATATCATAAGGGAACCTCAATCATGATAAAATAGCATGGGATTAAAACATGTAATTGTGGAAAACCATTAAGAACATGATATGATTTCCATAGTAGCCAAGTCATTACTGCCAAGACCATTTTAGTGGACAATGTCCCTTTCTAAATCGAGTTCACTCCTCGTTTCAGTCCTGTAAAACTGAACTAGATTAACATACCATTCCATCCATGTCTATCTCATGAGATATAAATATTTACCCAAAGCATTGGAGGGAGATATAGGTCATACCCAACTCATAATGAAATCATTCTTACTTTCTCCAAAAAATAATATTAAAACATTCATCATAACCCAAAGAATAAAATGGGATTCATAAACATCATCCCATCATAACATAATCCATATAAAACAAATTGATATAATTCCATCATAAGGGATGTAAAACCATGTAAATAATAGAGAAATTATACTTGAAACATACACATATTAAAAAATTTCATCTTATATTGATAATGGTTTTGATAAAAAAATTGAAATGAATTCTTGAGGAAAATATCCTTTCTTCTTCAAAAGCATTTTATTTTCACAAAATTAAATGAAATATTAAAAGAAAAGTATTTTGATGAAAATATTAAAAAAAATTGTAGTGGAAACATCATTGAAATAAGTCATTATGAAACCGTAAAAATCCATTCACACCGTATAAGTTAAAAATAACATTTTTCTCATACTTTTGTTGGAAATATCAAAAAGTTCCTCGTATGGTAAACAAAAGAATGATTCCTTCCATAACACAAAGTAAATGTCAAAGAGGGGTAAAAAAGAAATTTAACATACATGGAAGAATATTAAAATATTTATGAAAAACATTTTATGGGCATGGATGAAAAATATAACCCCAGTGACTACTTACGTAGAAGCAATCTCGGATAAAAATGAGATTTGAAAAATTATCACTTAACTTATGTCTGATATGTTTCATATGTATCCGGACCTCCTAAACAATTATTTAAATAATTTTATTGACTTATTACAGAATCATATTCATTTTTATGATATCATATAATGTTTAATTATGACTTTATAATACCCGTTCTTTTATAAATTCCATGTTAATGCAGCGTTTTGGGTAAAATCATTTCATTTATCGTACATGTTTTGATTTGTTGTTCTTGATAATATTATTACTTATATCATGATTTAAATATATCCAGAATTTAAATCATGATTTATATATCATATATATTCCGTATATATATATATATATATATATATATATAATATATAGATAAATGAAATGAAATACACCGTTCATGTAGACAGTAGGCCGTACGTACGCATGAATGCTGTTTTCCTTTCCTTATTGACTTGAATGGAATTAAGTAGATGAAATACATATATAGATATATATATGTATATCCAATAGAATTATTATATAATATATTTCATGATTAATTATTATATATACTTTATAATCATTCTTGAATTGTCAACATGGAAAATGAATCTCATCACGTCGTGGAGATGGTAATCAGTACGTACGCACGAGCGATGATATCGTTACCATATTTATTCAATGGAACTGGATTGGATTTTATAATATCATAGAATCAGTATGATTTTATAATAATATTATATAGTAATTATTTACACCATTATACCCTGCCAAGTAAGGTGGTGGTGGAAAAATAGATTACACCCCGGCGTGGAGATGATATTCCGTACGTACGCACGCACGATGATTTCATTTTACGTAGGATGGATAGAAGGTGGAATGGGGTTGTTTCATATTTATAATAAAATATCAGTATATAATTAATACTGATGTTATTACTTTATATTGAAACAACTAACAAAGAAGAAGTTGAAGAAGAAAGAAACATGAACGAATCGTTAGAGGAGATTACCTCTTCTTCGACGCACCTCCTTTAAACATATTATTAGGGAACTAGTATTGGTATTTTGAGAAGATTGGAACCTCTATGATATATCTTTAAAGGTTTGGAAGAAGAATTTTCAGGGTTTGGCCGTGCATCTAGGCTTAAAATGGTGTGAAGAGTAGAGGGAATGTGTGCCCTTTTTATATGGGAGGAGAGGGGCACCTGAGGAAAACTGAAAATATTATTTTATAATAAAGTCATAATCAGTTTTTAATAGCCTCAAATTGATTTATTTATAAGCTAAGGTGGTGTTGGTCGAAATTATCTCATGAAATAGTTTTTATATAAGTTTAGGTCAATATTTTTTCCTTATCATTTAGATTTAACTCTATGTTAAATAATTTATCTTTTATCGTGTCATTTTTTTTCTTACACTATATGGTTAATAAACATACTATAAAAACCCAAACTAACCCCATGTGGTTCATTATTAATATATATATCCTTATATAAGTCATTTGGAAGAACCATAGATAATTAGGAATAAAATAACATTTAATAATATAATATTTGTTTTAAAAAATATTTTATTTCAATTTTGACACTATTTGGTACATGATTTTTTTGAAAATCAAAACAGCGAGATTAGTTCAAAAAAAGTTATTTAAGTCAATACTAACATTTCATATTAACCATTAAAATTAGTTGAATTCATTAAATGTCTAAAATTACATTTATTTGGGTATTTATAACATCAATTATCTTAATATTTCATTAATAAGGTAATTATTGTATCATCATTGTGTCATAAATAAATTAAATTTTGTAATGTCTAAAAATTATAAATAAAATACAATTACGTATGAAATATTTTTAGCTTTCTAATGAATATTTATAGTCGAATTTGTATTATGTGTAACCCTATATAAAAATTTTTTAGTTATTAAACATTGATTTTAACTATTTTAATTCTTCATTAAATAAAATAATAATAAATGTCCTAATCTTATCCATCTGGAAATAAAGGGTAATATTTTATTCCTAAAGTTGTTTATGGTCGAATTACACTTATCATATAGAATTAGGACATGTGTTAAGTTAGTAATAAAATCATTTTTACCCTTAATTACCGTATTTACATTTAACTGTGGTATATAAAAGTAAAAAGTTACTATTCACCAAAAATTATTTTCATCTTATTGAAACACATTTTACTCCGTGATATTAACTATGTCTCTCAGATTTTCAAAATTCCACTCACAGATGCGGTAAAATTATGTTTTATGTAAACTTTCATACTCTCCTAGGAGATGGGTAAAAGACGGTGAGAAGTTCAATAAAATTTTTATATATCTAAAATTATTATAAAATGACTCCAATGAATTACATTGAACTTATATAGGTATTATGTATCAATTTTTACCTAAAATAAATTTAAATAAAATAAATAATTATTTATATAAAAAGTCAGTTTTTAAAAAGTTACCCAGTGTTTTCACTATCCATAAAAAATTATAAATTTTTAGAAAAATACCAAAAATTCACCGTAGGATAATTTTGATATTACGAATCAAAAAATGATGTCCATTTTGAAATATAAAATATCAAAAAGTGTGTATTACTATTCATAACGACTAGTTTATATAATATTTTAATAACATTTCGTTGTTTAGTGAAACTCAGTATTGCGTACAACACACACTATCGTGGAAGGTCGTGATTGCGTGTAATGCAAGCCACATCAGGGATACATGTTGTGCAAGCTCCTTTTGGTGTAGCGTACAATAGAAGACATAAATGAAATTAAAAGGAATATTTTTCATAAAATCTTGTGGTGTTACATGAATCCCTCTCATAACTATGCATCTTCAACTGTTTCTAGGATAACGAGTGGTGCAATGACGAGCACGGTGAGAGGGTCTACCAGTAGTCCCAGATATACTATATCTCGAGTCTGATCACTTCCATGTATCTGGCATACTATTGGAGGATGTCTCGGTGACATGACTCTTTAAGGAGAATCACACACCTTAGTTCATGATTATCATGGACTAAAACATAATAGTGCATTAATGGAACAGGAGAATAAAATCTTTCAGGTTTTCAGTACATGGATATATGACGTGTATGACCCCTACAAGGTGAATTCCCCTTATTCTTTGACATGGGAATTTTCTTCTTCCGACCTAGGTTGTTTAACAAACCTACACATGGCATGTTCTCCTTGAGACACGGTGTGTACTTGAGTCATTTCACCACATTTCAAGTTCCAATACACGAATATACACAGGTCTCCTACCTAGGTAACTCTACACAACATGTGTTCCCTAGACATAGTGCCTATCCCTTTTTTCATAACCATATGTGTATTCAGTCACATGGTCAGAAACATGTTCGACTCTACACGATTTGTAAGAACAACACACAACATGTAAAACCTCAGTTTCATCCACCCATGTCATTGGTCAGAAGGTAGAATGAATGGAATGTACACCTAGTACATGACATGTTCCTCCAATCAATTCCCAACATCATGTTCCAACTCACACAGTTCATCACATGGTTAAAGACTACATGGCGTGTACATACATTACGCAGTGTGTCCTTATGACCAGGTGTCCCCTCTTGAATAGAAGGATATATAGCATGTATTCCTCAATACACACCATGTATTCTATGTATTTCTAGAGTGTAACCCCTAGAAAATACTCTGGAACCCCATAAAAACACAAAAACGAACATTAATGTTCCAAATTCAGATCTGTGGGGGCCCATACTCCCCGCTAATCCAAGAATGGAATCGTATTCATGTATATTATAAGGTATAATAGTGCAACCAATCACATGATCAACCAAATTCTGGAAAATGAGGGCCAATAACACCTCACGACCCAAATTTTTGTATCAATTCTAATGATAATGTAAATATTCCAATACCCTATTAAATAGTAGGAATTCTATCAAGGCATATATCAAAATAAAATGCATATCTAGTACATCACCTATCACAACAACATGAAATCAATAATGCACCCTAAATGGCATGACAAGAATGCATTACATGTGATCTCTAGAATGTGCCTATAAGATGCATGTGATGGAATACCATCATCTCATCTGGTTTAAATAGAAATAGAACCTCAATAATATCAATTATAATTGCACAAAACATGTAAATATCCCAACAGTGAAATCAAATCAACTATAATTATTGAAAACCCAGAAAAATTGCAATATTTGATTCATATTGTATTTTACCTATAAATAGGTAGGCTAATACATGGCATATCTTATTAACAACTGCCTATTACATACTATCCCGGTCTATAGGCTCAATAAAGCAAGTAAAAGAAGAAAAAAATTCCTATGATACCCCCTTTTAACATACGAGTTTTGGGTTCCACCCAAAGGTGCACCGTAACCAGTTAGTATCATTGCCTTAAGCGCATTTCCTGTAATTCAATAGGCTTCCAACTATAATAGAGGGCCTTAGGCGTGATAGCAGGGAAACTATGCCTTTATTGACAGAGTAACTCCATAGAAACAAATGTATAACAGTAGAAAAAATAGTAATTCCATACAAGGAGTAAATAGTTGATTACTGAATGTAAATAAAAAACTGCATCATATATATGTAAATAATGATGCTTGTCAAATGTAACTATGAAAACATCTAACTAGGTCACAATGCTGGAATATAGTACTAAACCAATGTACCACGAAAACAATAACTCCAACATAATCGGATGCCTCATCATGGCCCCATTCTCTTGATCTCCACAACTGTCATGTACCTAAAGTAGAAGGGAACGTTCCCTTATCCATACCAGCCAAAATATAATTTATTTGGGCCCAAAATCATAACCCAAACAGGGTGTGAGAAAAAATCCCAAAAGGAAACCACCCAAAGATCTATGCCAAACTAAGTGTGAATATATATAACACAAAAATATGCCTAATTAAGTAATAAATAAGGACATCCTCAAAAGTAACTAGTCCAACAATTTCAAACACATTAATTGACATTATCAATTATTCTGCAAATGAAATACATGAAACCCTCTTGGAATGTTCACACAACCTATCCCCTCTAGTCCAACTTATTGAAAAAAGATATAATAACCCTCTGGGTATGCTCATATAGTCTAATCCCATTGGTCTCATGAAAACAAAGACTCTATGTAGAAGAAATCACTCTCAATCCCATATAGAGTCTTTTAATGATAAACTACAGACTCTATGTGTAAGAACTCAACATCAATTCCCAATGTGGTCTCGTAATGATAACTATATACACTCTAAGGCCACACTCATCGTCAATCCCCCTATCGTATCGGAGTAGACACTCTAGGGAAGACCTCAATATCAATTACCCATATGGTCTCACTACAGATGGTACCCACTACCCTGTGTAATGAAATCATGCACAAATGATATTTTTAATACAATGTAAATCACAAATAATACATGGATAAATGACTAAAAATCATAACACAAGCATGTCAAATAATATCACTCCATCCTAACAACTCTAGGTAGGGAAAACTGAGCAGCCCAACAAGAAAATCCTAGACCCAACAACCACTATCAGATCAAACATAGACAAAAAAATCGATAAAAATATAAATAACCATATTTATAAAAAAAAATCCATACTTAAACAAACAAGACATGTTAGGATTTAAATGGGTGAAATTCCTTAAACACATAATATCCTAAACAAGTGTATTAGGAACTTTTTGCACATATAATTCCAAGACATCTTATGGAAAGAAAGAAACCACCTACCTCAATGTTGAATGATCAATATTTTTGAATCTCAGAAACATGATCGACCCAACACACATTAGATCTACAAAAATGTCTAAAATGTTCAACCATGGAAAACTCAAGAAATAGGATAAATAAATTGAAGAGGTTGTGAATAAAGAATAACTCAAGGTAATGATTCCAATGCAACCCACTATATTTGATTTGGAGAATGGAATAACAAATGGGGTCTCAGAGAACAATTATAGATATTTGTTTCTCCTAGATGAGACAATGCTAGAAGAAAGAGGTTATATCAATTAGATGTGACACTAGTGCAATTTATCAATTAAAAATAGAAATAGATGGTGAGTTCCTTAAGGACACACAGTGTGTATGGGTATTTAATGGGACCCAATTTAGGTGGTTCTACTGCATCATCACACAATCATTTATGCGACTGTGACATGGACAAACTCAGCTTAGACTCACTGCCAGAGTACACAGTGTGTACAAGAAAGTGCATGATGTGTACTCCAAAAATTTTCCATTTTCCCTTTTTCCTCAAAAGCCACATGAAAATGAGATCCATACCTAAAAATAAGATCAAGGTTCATACATTATTAGAATAATAATAATCATCTCAGTATAATTATATATATCATAATGGTGATGTGGTGAATAAAAATGAATCACAATGATTCGTGGAGGTGATAGTTAACTTGTATGCACAAACGATGTTATCATTTTTATATGAATGGAATGTATGAAAATAATTGATATATAAAACTCTTTCAATGATAAATATGTCATAAATATAATATATAAACCTCAATTCCATCATTATAACCATTATTTATTGAAGGAAAAAAAATACATTGGTTCATGAGGCGGTAGTCTGACTTACATAGGAATGAAATGTTAATTTCTCATTTGATGAAATTAGTGATGAATTTACCTTATAATATTAACATAATAACATATCTATATATTGAGGATAATTTAGTTATTATTTCATATTATAAGAATAAGATTTATTAGAAGTGAAAGAATAAATAAAATTAAAGCACTTAAAAAATCATACATGTTCTTCGATTGATCACCAATGAATAACACCTTAACACCTCTAAGAAGGGTGTTCTGCCTAAACTAAGGCACCATGAATGTCATGTGGAATTATAGGAAATGGGTTTTGGTAAATCATGGATCAATAAAATGGTTCTTGTAGTGTTTTAATTATAGAATCATGAGTACCATTTTATAGGAGAGGGAATGGTCACCCTTGGAAACTCATAAAATATTAAATTAATGCAATTTAATTTTTTTAATCCAAATAACTCCATCATTAGATATGTTTATGAAAAGATAGGAATAGATACAAGTACTCACATAAAATAATTTTTAGTTATTTTTTATCTTTATTGTGATGATTATCTCTTCGGTTCACCATTAATTATTCACTTTTAATTTTATTTGGGGAAACAACATTTAATATATTAAGAGGCTATAAATTTTACTTATATGGTGTCAATTTCCAATAATTGTAAAAACAATTAACATTTAGGCATTCTAATAGTAACTTTTTATTAATTTTTTTTTGTATTTTTAAAAAATTTAAAAAATTAGTAATTTTATAAAATATCCATTATGACAATTTTTACAATACACATTTCATTAAATTTAAATAAAATCTAAATTGAATCAAAACATCAAAAAAAGAAATTTAATATACTTATAACATGTCATAGTACCTTATAAAATTCTTGGATGGAACATATAATGTCATATAATACTTATTATAATATTTATAATATCATTTATAGATTCATTCATTAAAAAAGAAATAAGTACATCATTATTGTATTATAATTCATTAATGTTTTTCGGGTATGAAATAAGAACAAATATCCCTTTAAAATTAAAACTAATATTTAATTAATAAATATTAATATATATAAAAATTTCTTATTCTGTAATTACATGGGATATAACAGAATGTTCCACCCAGACTCTAGTGTTTCAAATGAAAATTGTTTGGGAATTATGAGAATAAATTCCCCAATCCTTGTGACAATAAGGATGAAAAGAGACAATAACCACTAAAGGAAAAGGATAATGTAATGTCATATGCAATCATTTTGGTTGATGTTAATCATGATAAATTGGCCCCACTAATCCTCCCATCCTTTTTCAGAATTCTATTTTTGATGGAGTATGAATAAGATCAATGAAAATAATATTTTTCATCCTTTAATGAAATTTCATGATATTATCTCCCTATACATGAATTTTAGAAAAACAAAATAAAATTTTACATTATAAATATTGATGATAGATCCTAATATTATAATGGAAATCTTTTTGTATGAGATAATATATTATTTATTAAAAAAAATTTAATTATATTTTATAGGAATTTATATCTCCAGGTAAGATTAACGTAAGAGTTGTGGATTTTATTATGGGTTTACGAGTTTGTGTTTGATCCAATGTTCAAATTAATTAGCACCCATTTTAGGTTGGTATAAGACATTAATTATTCAATATTAATGATATTTTAAGATATGTTTATGGAAATTCTACCCTTTAGTTTTTTATATAGTGAAAATTTAATTTGAAGAGGATTATCGTTAGATTTCGTGGACACAATATTAACGTTACTCAAAACCATTAGGTTTTATAATATCTTTTATATTGATATAATTATGGGTTTTATTCTATCACCTTCATAATTCACCACCCTTCATTTGTACGTGAGAATATTTTTTTGGACCCTCTATCTAGAATATAAATTAATGAAGTGGTATGATTTCATTGATTACAACATTTAATATTACCTAAAAATTATTTTATGTTTAAATTGATTTTTTTGAATTATTAAACAATATCTTAATACGGTGTTATGTTTTAGTACTACATATCATCATCCTAATGATGTGGATTTTGGGATAATAATTCAAATTCTATTGTATTTTTTATGGTCTTACTATATGGATTTCTAAGGGTTTTAAGATCACCACCTCTATAACGTTGTTTTTTTATAGAAAAATATCATTCAGTTGAGATTTCTGATAACTATTTATGAATCTCTTTTTGGAAATATTGGTATAACTCAAATATAAAAAAAATTAAATTTATGAAATAATTCTAATATGACATAAAAAATATAATGAGATGATAAAAAAGATAGATGTAAGAAAAAATAAGAATGAACAATACAAAATTGACATAAATTTTATGCTTATAATAATTGATCATGTATAGAATTTTTGTTTGGAAATAATTTCTTTATATAATATATCATAGAATAATTAAGGTCACACTAAGACATTGGTATTTCACCCCCATTAAAATTCTTTACTGTGTCCTGATAATTGATTACTCGTGGTGCTTTCCCCAAAACAATCTAAAGATCATGATGTGTTCTATTAATGAATTTTGGGGAATTAAATATCTTATCCATCCATTGTATTCAAATTTGAGGTCATTCCACATGAACACGTGATCTATAATGATGAACAACTTATAGAGAATTGGGATAGAATGGATAATGTTCTATAAAATAAGACCCCTCACCTGGTCATTATTTTGGTTAAAAAACATTCATGTGGAAGCTTTGTGTGAACCTAAGGATATAATGTGGTAGAATTGTCCACTATTTTTGGAACCAAAGTGACTAATTATGATGGAAAAATTCATAATTAATAGTGATAGAATGTAATAGAAAATGATTTTTATATTATTTTCAAATAAATTTATTATTATATATGTTTTATCATCACAATAAATTTATGTTTTAGATTTAATTACATAAAATATGTATTTTTTATTGGGTTATAAATAACAGTGAGTGTAGAGTTCAATACACACATATCCATGTTTATTTTTTGTTACATGTAACACTATGTTTTAACAAACAACAAAAAATTAATATTTTCATTTCAAAAAACCGTTACTACCTTTCAATTGAATTACAATCATTAATAGTAATAACTAAAAATTAAATATTTTGTATAATTTTTTTATATAAATAAAAATTATTGATAAAAAAATACATAGTTAATAAATAAATTCCTAATATGTTTTAAAATACGTTTTTCTTAAAAAATATATTGTTTATTAATTTTTATGAACAATAGTACTATTATTTTTTGAAACATTGATAAAATTAATTTGATAATATAAAATTTGTTTTATTAATAATAATATCAATATTATATTAGATTTAATTTTTCAGCCATTTCTAAAATGATTAAATTTTGGATGAATATGTAATAACAATGAGTTTTATTTAAAAAATTAATTTCTATTTAAATTGTTTACATAGTTAAATTAAATAGTAAAATGGGTTTTAAATAAAATTATTTTAATTATATATCTATTAATACAATTTATTTCATTGGAATCAATGACATTATAAAATTAAACAGATTAATTTTGACAACTTGTCAACATTTGTCTCTCTTTGAGAACCCACATTCTAATCATGTTTATAAGATAAATTTTAAATTATATTTTCCCATTATATGGACGGAACATTAAAAAATGGATTCAATATTTTAAATCATAAAAATTTATATCGAATAACAGTTTTATATTAATTTTTTTCAATTACTCTTAATTAAACATTCTTAAATTAATTACAACAGTTTAGGTTCAAAATTTTTTTTGTGTGTTACATGTTCCTGTGTTGAAATTAACATTTCCCAAAAATGTTCTAATTTTAATAAATATAATTTAATTTATTATATCATTACTACAAAATTATATAGTAATTATATATTATTTTTGGTCATAAAGGATAAATTACCATGATTAAAAAGTCAATTTACATTGGTGAAGATGAAAAGTCTTTAATGTGATTAAAAATTGAAGGATAAGGGATGACATGTTTAAAAATGGGTTTTTTGAGTGATGGGTTGGAAATATAATCATTAACCTCCATTATTTTTATATTTTGGAACCACATTTTGGGTTATTCACAACTCATTTTTTATTACTTTTTTGTATTTACAAAAATAACACTCCTCATCAATTATAAAAGGGAACTCTCCCCCTTTAATTATTCACACCATTAAGATCATTTTAATCTACAATAAAAATCTTAAATAATTTACCAAATTCACTCATCACATCTTATAATATTTATTTTTTAAATTGTTCTATCATAATAATTCTTTTGAGGTAAACCTATGGAGGTTACTCATAGACTATGTAATGTTCCTAAATCAGAATTGTTATTTTATTCAATCCTCCACCTCAATAAATTCATATTTAATCATGATGATATAATAATCTTATTATATAATATATAAATATTTATTTGGACAAATACCTAAAACTATCTTTACTTCCATCAAATTTTTTATGAAATCATAGTATGTTTGTATAATGGACTACCACCTTACTAACTGATGTGATTTGTTTTTTTGCTTTACCACCTCTTAAGGTTTGATATGATGATACATATAAAGAATATATATGATATTTATATCACTATTATATATATTGATTAATTATATCATATATATATTTTTAAATACCATTATTTATGGGATATTAACATGTTTTTCGTTTCAACAATGGACTACCACCTTGTCATAGGAACTAATTATTTCCCACTAAGGATTTATATGGAAGATAATATTGATATTTTTAATGAATATATGTGATATTTATTAAATAATGATTATATTTTTGAGATATCTATTTTTAATAAATGATAATATATCACATTTCTTTCCTTTTTACTCATTTTATGATTATATCATTCTTCTTGTACATGTGTACTACTGTCTTCTCAATTCGATGTACCAATCTCATTTACTATCCTCAAAACATGTATGAATTTTATTATTATACATAAATAAGTAATATATTATTTATGATATAATTTTTTTTAATTTTTTCATATTACTTACCTTCTTTCTTTAATGATCATTGAAAAAATGGAAATGATACGCATGAGTACATGTGACCTACAGTCTCCATGATCATAATGTCATTTAAATATCAAAAAAAGGTTTCATGATTTGTCATAATATTATAATTTATATACAAATAATATTATAACAACATTATAATTATTATTATTGATATGAATTTACCATGATCAGAGTAATAGGAACTAAAAGAACATTTAAAACCTGACATGAAAAACAAAGAGATTATTACCTGAAATGTGATTTTAATAACAAATTATTAATTAATATGTATGAAATGGTATGAAATAAATAATATATTGTATTATATATAAAATTATTAATCTATAATATATTTATAATAGAATTATATTTAATATAATATAGATTCTAATGTGTATAAATGGATTCAACAATTAATGTAAGAGAATTTTGGCTCACTTTTTAACTTTTGAGAGACACATGTCATATTAACGACCTATTTATTTTTTTAGTGTATGTACTACCCATTAATATATATTCTTATTATTAATATTTTAATTTAATGGATTTTCATATCCATTTTATTATATATCTTCTATGGGGTTATATTTAAAATTTTACTAAAATGAAAGAATGTTTTATCTCTATTTTACTTTTTGAGATATATGATATGTTATGCACCTATAATCTTTTACGATGTGTATATAAAATCTCTTTACCAGTTAGTATCATTTATTTTTTATTCTCATGATATATTATGTTTTATTTATCTATTTTACTTCATGGATCATTTGATTCAATGTTCCTAATGTATGAAATATCATATTCTAAAATGTCATCATTTATTGAGATTACTTATGATCATGTTTCTGGTGATAAAATATAGTGATAAATTTATCACGAAAACCCATAATTTTATTGTTAAATTTCTATTCATGATATTAATATAACAAATTTTCACTCATAGATACTAAAAATAATTTAGAAATCTATTTTAAGAGAATTTTCCTTTACATCCATGTTCGGTCAGAAATATGTTTTCTTCCAAAACCATGTCATAGAAAATGTTTTAAAAAATGTTATATTATTCAGTAATTATTTATTAAATTATTTTTTTTTAAAATTTAACTGAATATTTAGGAAATCATTCAAATAATTATCATTTTTAATTTACCAAAAATGTGAAAGGAATCATTATTACAATATGTTTAAAATAAATGATGCTTCCTATCATCATGACCGATTTTTACATTTTATGATTCCTTTATATATTTTTTCAATGTTATTTACATACAACAGGATTTGAAAATTCATATATTTAGATTAATTTTTAAATTTATTTCCAAATACACATTATCTTCCTCAAGATACATTCAATGTGATTTATATTTTAAAATCATTCTCCTTCTAAGATGAAAGATGTGGATATAAATTATGCTTTACTTGTGATATAAAAATGATACCATTATTATTCATTATATAAATTTTAAATAAGGAAAATATGATTATGAAATCTATTTCTCATCCATGGTTTATACCATTATAAATTTCTTATGAATCTGACTTCTTTTCCATGACCAATGGTATTATGAAATTATGAAATGATTATGAAAACTGTTTCTTTTACATAGGATAGGATACGATGAAATGATTACATAACCGTTTTCATTTCAAATGTTATGTTGTGATTATTGTTTTATGATTTTTTGAACTAATATAATTTATTTTCATTATGTGAAGGGTGGGACATATATATCCCTCTAATGCATTGAGTAAATATGTATCTGTGATGAGATAAAAATGGGAAACAAGTTGATTGTATTAATCCAATTTGAGAAATAGGTGTTTAATAATCCACAATGGGAATCATGTGTGACTTAATACACTATTGGAAATAGGTGCATCCTAATCCATTATGGAAAACATGTTTGTATTTATCCATAAGGTAAAATAGGTGATATTTTTGGATCAACAATATTTATGGTCTTGGTATTTAACATCAACATATGTATTGGTTTTCAAAATTTATGATGGTGAAACCAATATATTACAGGAGAATATAGTTCATTATTGATTTATGAGTACTTATCACCTTTAATGGGACATGTTTTTTGACATGATAATGTCTTATTACAGGAACCATTTTTATTTTCAATGACCTGTTGGGTATGAACTTCCTATGTTATGATCATGATCACATACCATTATTCTTAAATTATTATTTGATATTATTATTGATTAATATCTCTTATTATTAACATTACGTAGTATCTTAGATCACCCTTCCTCATGTTTTCATTAATGGTTTATAAAGAATGCTTTAAGAAGGGAATTCCTAAGAGGAGTACTTTGTGAGATGATATATTTTTTATATTTTAAAAAATATCCTCAAATTATAAGATTTTGTACCAAGTTATAATAGAAAATAAAACTGTAATTTTCCATGGGTGTGATTTTCTTTAATGTCATGAATTTTCATTTGAAAAGATGTAATATCCATATATGATAAGCCTGGTATGCTATAGAACGATTGAACTTTTGGGTAGAAAGAAAGTGTGAGCATCCATGTTGGTTTTAAAGTGGCCATGGGATATCTTGGAGTTGGGAAAATAGAAGAATGTGTGAGAATCTATTACATAGCTATCTATAATTCTTTTTTACTAAATCATTATATTTGTGATGAATTGATCCAAAAAGAGTACATTAATCCTTGAAAATTGGTTTACATAATTTATCAAATTGATTAGTTTGATATAATGAGTTGATATATTTTTTTCCCATTTTTTCATTCCTCATTTATATAGTTATATGATGTTGATATTATTCAACCCATTATTTTGAATTCTTCTTATATATGATAATTTTTCATTATGTACTTGAATATATTTTTTATCACTTTCTAGATAATATTTTGGAAGACTATATAAATTTTTGAAACGTAAAATATATTTTTTATAAAGGATTATATGAAATGAGATTGTTTTTTGATGTGTGTAAGTTCTCAAATTCCATTCTAAATTGTTTTTTGGTTTTCAAGACTGAAGTACTTTAATTAATTCATGGTGGTATCTTAATCGTCCTGATTCCTCACACCCTACATGGTTCTGCAGGATTTGGTGAACTTGAAACAACAATTGGTATAATGATTACATGAATATTTAATGTCGTTAAATATTAAACATATTTTTTAAAAAAATTCATTGTTATTCATTATTATAATGTAATAATTTCCTATAGTATTTGTCTAATTAATAAGGTCTTATAAGTTCACCGCTATAATGAGAACCTTGTAGTGAAAAGAAAATATTCTTAAATTTAGATATCTGGAAGGATAACATACTATCATGGGACACATTGTACACAGATCATTAGGTGCAAGTACTTGTAACAGCACCAAAATGTCTATTTATGATCTCGACCAGATACTTGGGTTGTTTTACAAATGGTGTGATCAATCCATCAATCTTGCTAAGTGTAGTGTTTACCATCCAAAATCAAGTCCGGATGCAAGGAGAAATAAGATTCAATATATGTTCCATGGAGTATCTTTTAACCACAATATTCCCATGTAGAGGTTGATTTTATCTTTTATAAGGTCTTACTGAGAAAATATCCAACCATATTCACAATTGAAAAAATCGCTTCCTCTCATTTGGAGGCTGCATCACCCTTGTTAACAAGGTTATTTCCTCTATTCCCATGCATGTTTTGCCAAATATCATTACCTCTAAAGCAATTATCCATTTTATTAAACATATTCTTATTACCTTCATCTGGGATGTGCATGTTGAATGTTGTCATCATTGGGAAATATGGCATAGGATGCCTTGGGATGTGGGGAGTAGAAGAATTTTCCTCAATAGTGTCACTGATTCTATGAAATGTCTTCCTAAGAGGATAGAATTGGAATTCATGGAGGGAAAAACATTGTGGGAAAAAATCATTTCCAACATGTAAGGATTGGTCTTGGAAGGATTTTCTTGTAGGAGCTCTCTATAGTGGGGATAAATTCAGAGACACATAAATATCCACCATGATCATTATCAGTGGATTGTTGGATGTCGTTCAATTAATCACTGGGATACCAGATGGTTGGGATATGATTTATCTATTTCATGGTGTATATTTCCTGATATTTCCTTCACATAGATCAACTTGTAACATCATTTTATTCACCCCACTCCCAACCAAATATAGTTGGATGTCTTCAATAACACCCCCTAAATTCAGACCCAAAAAGTATGGATTTTAATGTTTATTCATCCTTGATCTTCCCAATAAAGGATTATGATGGGGTATTTTAAAGTGTTCATGAGCACGATACCAGGGGTAGTTATATATTGCAAAAAAATACACAATAAAATCAGCTTCCTGTTATGGTGGAAATGGAATCAGGCCTTTACTACTGATGAGAGAGTGATACGATGGATTGATTCCATTGTCTCCTAATGAAACTGATTCCATTAACCAAGAGAAGATTCAACTTACCATTACTTCTTTGAAGTGGTATCAAAGTCCTATGTGTGGCTCATCCTGGGAAAATAAGATGGGAATTTCGAACATGAGGTTCCCAATAATAATATTCACGAGGCTTAGTTTCAAAATTTTCCTGATAACATATATTAATGAAAGTCATGACCATTTTTCATGGATTATAGATGTTAAAGCATATAGATTGAGCACAATAGGCTTCGTCACAGGGTGATTCTGAGTTCCCAGATGGTAGTTTGTGTTCGTGCCTACTACCAGGTTGTTAATACAGTCCTCCTTCTGAAGCATTAAGTGGCATCCCCTTCCCATTGTTGTCTCATGGATAGAAAGGCATTTGATAACATGGTTTACAGGTCACCCTCACAGGGAAACTGGGTTCGATGGCTTCCTCCTATTTGTGGTCTCATGTTGAATATCGATAGATCATGCTTTAGTAGTAACATGAGAGGGGGGAGTTATTTAAAAATGGGACTATTCAGTTTTTTTCATTCAGTTCTTGTTTTGGCTATGAGGTCTCTATCCTGGTAGAAGCTTCATCCATGAAATGGGGAATGCACTTATGCATCATCCATGGGATCTCATTGGATGGTGTGGAAACTAATTCATATTTTCTCCATAAGGACATCACAGAGACTATCTCAATTCCTTGGGTTATAACATATCTTGTTCACAGAAGTAGGAGTCTTACATCCAATCACATTGTTATTACTCGCACGTGGTGCGAATGGAATATATTACAAGTCTTCCTGGACTCACATGACTCCATCAATAACTCCTTTATCGACATTAATACCATAGGGTCCCTCCCCTCAGAGTGTGCTAATCATGTGACAAATGATGCTCTTAGAGGACATTATTTTAGGCCCCCTTAATTGTATTCAGTCTCCCCCCACATTTTTCAATATCAACTGATAATTCATGAAGGTTTAATGGTAATTTGACTTTAATATTATCATTTACACATGACATGATTCATGCACATAGATTTGATAAAAAAATGGTCGTGCCATATGTTGGCGGGGAGTATGGTATGTTGGGTGTGTCACGAATGACATGTTATTAATGGATTAATTGAGGATGGATTTGTCTATTCCATTTTTGGAAGTTGATATCTTGTCCCACTGATTAAAAATGATCTGTTACCATAAATTCCATGGCCATGGGGTAACTAAAGGTTTATTTCAGGTATTCAAATAATGGAATAACAAGAATATTGGTTAATGGAATTATCCTGAAACATGTGTGATAATATATTGTGACAAAGGTATTATAAATAAAAGTGAGTTCTCATATGTGGATGTCATCAATGTGTATTTAAGTAATTTACCTTGGATTCCTTGACCATTTTCTAGACATAAATCTTAGACTTTAGGTAAATGAACCTAATTCCAATGAGAATGAATCCTAGAGGGTAACACAATATGTGTTTTTGGTGGTCTTGATTAAATATGATTTTGAGTTGAATTAATGGAATAAATATTAATCAAATGACTGAGGAATAATTTTATTCATGTTAAAATTACTCCATAAATTAAATAAATATTTATTTTCACTATTTTGAATAAAATATATTTATTTATTTTATTGATCATTTAATAAATATTTATTTACTAGTTTTGTAAATAAAAATATTTATTTTAGAGAATAAAATATTTTATTCATGTGTGCAATAAATAGAAGGGGAGATAAAATGTAACAAGGCTGTGTCTATTGATAAATTAATTATTTAAAAGTCGATAAATAAAATTTATCCAGTTAGCATAGGGAATAATAATAATATTTTTTTCATTATGTGGCACAAGATTTTATTTACGGTTCCGTTTTCACCAAGTTGGTGGTCCACTAATAATGGTGTTGTTATTATTATTATTATGTGTCATTGGTTTTCTCTAATAGTTTTAATATTATTGAATTGATATTTATAAATTAAATATTCTAACTGAAACATCATTTTGATTAATAGGAAGGTACATATATTGTACTGAACCCCCAGGGAACTGAGAAATATGGAGCAAAACATTTTATCTCTTAACTCCCCTCATCTCATACTCTCTAGAAAAAGTGATTTTCCTCAACACAGAATAACAATTGATCAAGAAATATCAATGCAAGAGATTTATTACACCATGATAGCACCCGAAGAACAAGTGAAATTGATTAGATACCATTGGTGCACATGTGGATTACCACTAGAGTTATTCTACTTTTGATCCTCTAAAGTGAAATGAAGGCAATTAGGAAGGGTCATTCCAGATAATCAATGATTGTCAATGAAGAATGTACTAAATACCTATGTATATAATTTATTTAGAAATTGTTTAATTAATTATAAATATGATATTAAAGATCCTCTTTCTCGTATCCTCTAATATTATTCTCTATGTATTAAAATTTTATTTCAATCAATGGATACTAGAATTCGTCACCATATTGATCCTATATTGGTAATCGGTTACAGAAAAATAAAACATTGCCCCGCCAAACATCCATTATTCTACTGCATCTAGATACTTCTAGTGGTATTATAGAAGGTTCATCATCATTTATAATAAATTAACTAATTACTGATGATTTATTATTTAATAACTTAGTTTTAAATTCATTCGTAATGATTCTTGCAATCTGATTTTAGTTTTTTTTCATCCCCTTTTCATTTCTCCCAGATCTAGTAGAAACACATAATTTTTTTCAATATAATTAAATCGAGTATCTCATCAGGAGGTTCAGATGATTATGTCTATGTACAACAACAATAAAAAAAATCTATTCGGAGCTAAACACTATGTAATCTTCAATACACATCATGTAATATGAATTACACATTGTGTAGTTTTTTTCAATGCATCAAGATTAATTTGACAATTACTCGAGCGGTGATCATTAATGACACATGGAATAGTTATTTCTAACTCCGCATGTTGACAATGAAAAACTGGAACATGGTCAGGCGGATTACACACCATGTGTCCTGATTGACATGGTGTGTAGTCCCTTGAGATCAATGAAAAAATTGTGTGTCCCACACATGGATATGGTGATTGGTAATTGCATAACTCGAAGAAAACAAAACATGTGGCCAAATGAACTATATCATCCCGTCTTTTTGTAACATACATTTCATTCCATTACACGGAACTGAGGATCTTTAAGGTTTAGTGTCTTGGAAACAAGGAACATAAAACATGAAACAAAAAAAACATTCTTCTTAAACACTTGAAAGGCTTATCCTCATGTTCACCCTAGGCTCATTACTTCATCCCATAACCTGGGGATATACATCAAAAGAAAGGGTGAGCAGAAGGCCCAGCAAGGGAAACAAGTGAAACATTTTACATATGAACTTGAGATACATCAATAAAGTCATGAAAATAACTTTAAGGCATGAAAATGAAATCATGAGGCATATCATAATAAAAATAAAACTTTTTCATAAAATGAAGATGTGGCTGAAACATTTAATATTGACAATCGTTTCATTTCACCAAGGTCCATCCCCAAGGTGTCGTTAAAAATTACCATGTTTATTCACCAAGGCGTCGTTAAAATGGTCATCTCTTGAGATTAAGTCTTCACCCAATGCATTGGAGCGCTATCAGGGCGCACCCTTAAAATTGCCTTTATTATCATGAGAGACACATATATCATCATCAAACATTTCATAAATAACCCATATAGCATAAAATAAATGGGTTTCATTTCATAATCATAACATTTTAAAAACTGCTTTAAAGACATGATCTTTACGTCACTTTAAAACCCACAGAAAAGGAAGGTGGGTCTCATGTATGTAAATCCCAGAATTTAAAATAGAAATTTTGGTATATATGTGAATACCCCTTTAGAATAATGAGCTTTGAGTATTCACTTAATAATATAAAAGAACTTTAGAAAAAGAGAGATACATTTTGAACAAAAATTCTGCAGCATAACGGCTATGTTACGAGGTTTTAGAAGACATTAAAAATAGACGGAAATGGGTCAAACATTCATAAATGACCCATAAAACAGTATATGGACAGAATAAGAAGGATACATGATCATGGTAATGAAATTTCAAGGACATACCATTTGAAATGAAAAACATGGAAGGAAGAAAAAAATTAGATTTCTCTTATGAAAGTTCGGCAGCCTAACGGCGTTACTTAAACTTCAACAAAAATGATTTGAAAAGATAAAATAGGGTCTCTAATCATGTGAACATAAGAGTTCAGTATGATAGATATAGATATAATTCCCCAACATAATTAAAAAGGAACTTGAAATATTTTATATGAAAGTAGAACTTTGAAAAGAATGAGAAGGGTGAAAGAATCCCCTAAAAATTTCTGCAGCCTAACGGCGCCACTTAAAACATCAAAATACTGAATTGAAGGGATCAAATGGGGTCTCTCATCATATGAAAATAAGAGTCCAGTATGATAGATATAGAGATCATAACCCAACATAACAAAAATGAACTTGAAAGAATTGACATGAAAGTAGAACTTCAAAACGAGAAGGGTGAAGAACCACTTAAAAATTCGGCAGCCTAACGACACCACTTAAAACATCAAAATACTGAATTGAAGAGATCAAATGGGGTCTCTCATCATATGAACATAAGAGTCCAGTATGATAGATATATAGATCATTCCCCAACATAACAAAAAGGAACTTGAAATACTTTACATGAAAATAGATCTTGAAAAATGAGAAGGGAGAAAGGATCAGTTACAAAAATTTCGGCAGCCTAACGGCGCCACTTAAAACTTCATAAAATGAAATAATGAGAGTAAGAGAGGATATATCATTATATGAACATAAAAAGGGCAGTAATAGGAGTATAAAAGAACATCCTCCAACATAAGAACATTTATCATAAAAGGAATGACATAAAAGAGATTACTTGAAATGAAAGAGAGAGGTCGGATCCCTTACCTTAAAACGTAACTCTTAAAACTCAATGGTTTGGACCTTGAGGGCTTGGGGGCACCTTGGGAGGACTCCTTGGGAGGTAAGGAGACCGGAACTTCGTTGGGAGAGAGTGGGGAGTTGAATGGACGAGAGTATGGCTTGGTATTTATAGGGAAAGTGAGGGGACAAGGCATTAATGGCCAAGGGACACCTCATTAGTGGTTTTGGAAAAACCATGGGCATGCCCATGGTATTTGCCCATGGTATTGGCCACTTGGGACACCTCATACCTTATCTTAATATTCATAAGTCGACCATATTGATTACATACTTAATACATCATTTAATGATGTCATTAGACACTCGTAACTTAAAAACTGTATTTTTACTATTCATTGAAAATTCAACTTTCTCATAATAATCCAAAAATTTCACCTTAACCAAATATCAACGCTCTGATTACAAATATGAACTCCATTTTATATAAATAATTTTCTAAATTTTTCTAATTTAATTTTTATATAAAAACACTATTCACTGAAAATTCATTTTTTCAGAAAAAACCCCAAAAATTACCATAGCATAATATCGGTGCTCGGAGTTCAAAAATGAAATCCAATTTATAAAAATAATTTTCTAAATATTTTTAATTAAATTTTTAATTAAAAAACACTATTCACCCTAAAAAAATAATACTTGAATAATAATTTATGAAACCGTTATTTAACCATTTTATTGAATCACATTACTTAATCAAGGTGCCTAGATTATATTAATACTTTCTTTAAGTGAGATTACTAATCCATTTGGTCACATTACTAATACTAAGCGTAAAATCACTATTCATAATTTACTATTCATCAAAAATCAAGTTGATCTTATTAGACTCGAAATTTCTTAGTGAACATAATTGTCGAAGACCATTTTTTGAAAATAATTACACATTTTTATTTATTTAAGGTTTACATAAACATTTTTAAAATATCTTTTCTCTAAAATTAATCAAAAATATGCATACTATATTTATCCGGACATTTGAAAATTCATAAACTTCATCATAAGAAGAAATCCCAATTTTTATTTAAAACAAAGGATTACACAAGGCAATTACGGTCTCCTTACATAGCCCCTTATCACACCAGCGTAGGACCTAAGTGTAAGGTGTGTTATGGTGAGAGAATACGAGGGAGGCTCGGCCAACATCGCACGAGTAGTAATTTCTATCAGTTTGAACTTCTCGCGAAGGCGATCCTGTTCTAGCTTCACACGATGAAGTTCAGCTTGGGTTTGGTCTAGAGCAAAGCCTAGTGGTGCTACCTCCTTCCCATGTTCTATTAGATGGGCTTCGATCGGTCCAAGACTACTGGGTGAGGCCATCAAATCTTCTTTCTATATTAATTAACCAAGATTGCTTGTATTTAGAGACAGTAATCAAAACGTTTAGTTTCCAGCGGTCATATTGACCAATGGTCAAATAACAGTCAAAACCCAACAGTCTCATTTTAATTATACTCATGTTATCAAATGAAACATTTTTGTTCAGTAGAAAAATAAAATAACACATAAAATTAGGAAACAATATTTATTTAAAATTTCGGGTCATTACAATCTTCCCCCCTTAAGAAATTGCGTCCTAGCAATTTTTAAAATTGGGTTTTGAAATTTCATTGAAAGTCCCACATCAGAAAAGGAGTCAGTAAAACTATTACTTTAAAAGAAAGAAAGGGGAGTACAAAGGTCACCCGAGTTCACCCACTCTAGGATTTCATGTAGGAAAATATGGACATGGAGGAGAAAACAAAGGGTCAAGTTCTGAGGGAGAGTGATAGAGAACATGATTAGGAGAAAGTTAACTATAAGAAAATCCCAAACTTATGATGTGTGTAAACGGTCTTTGATTACCTAGTAGGAAACTTAAACCAACAACATTTTTGTTTTACGTTTCTTTTCATAATTTTGAGGAATTCATTTACTACATAGAACAAAAACATAAAAATATACCTACCTTCAAGTAGAGTTTCATCCTTTAATAAGTCCCTACCAACACTAATCTTTTCTCTAAATGATGAAAATTCAAAAATACTTGGTCTCATAAAAGCACAAGAATCATCTTCTAGAGAATAACATAATCTACAAAAGATTAACTATCTATTTCTTCTATCTTTAAACATTATCCCAAAAACAAGAAGGTTAAGGTAAAATAACTCTTCAAAAAGAAATAATCCCATAGGAATGGAAACTACTTTTAAATCTTCAAAGTTCCATGGTACTACCCAAATTTCATCATAGTCCATTCCATAAATAACTGTCCTTAAAAATCCTCAAAATAAACCAAACTAATATTGAAACCCAAATACAAGAAGGATTTGATATCATAGTCTTCCAAGGTAAACTTTATCATTAATCTCCAAACAACATCAACTACTACTAACATCTTATAAAAAACGTAACTAACCTAAACATATTTACCCCAAGATAGGTTAATAATTTCCATAAGTAACCTAAATTACTATAATTCCACCTTAAATTCATCGATTCTTCAAAATATAAGTAAACCTTACTCTTCAATGAAAATACCGTAGTAATCTATTTACCTCGACCATATAGGGTCCCCAAAATAGTGAACATCTTCCAAAATAATAATCATATTTTAATCCCCTAATCATCCTTGTCATATTAATACGACAATCGTTGCATTTCCTATCACATTGGTTGTTTGGACATGTTCTTCCATTTCCCACCATTAACTAAGAAGAGAAAGCATAATTAGGGGCTTAAGTACTTAGCCAATAATCATGAAAAGGAACTGAAAGCCAATAAGGATAACTTGTAGAAGAAAAGTATACCCTAACTTGTGATCCACTAGGTTCCCATCTAGGTTATCCATGATCATATATTCTTATGTGAATCTTTATTTTATTTTATCTTAGTTCCTTTAACAATGGTTCATACTAAGCTTATGAATTTACCAAAGCATATCCCCCGGGAGTGTCGTAACCAAGAGTGAAGCAAGGCCCGTTGTCGTGTACCAGTTCCCGTTCGAGTCTAGCTCAAAGCAGTGTTTTAGGGTTTTACCCCTATGTACATCTGTGCCAGAGCCACCTCTACCTGCTCGTATCTATACAGGGATCTATTTTCATGGCAACCCCTTACTCAATACTCACCAAAATACCAGGAAGATTTCCTATATTTGAAATTTTCTATAGGGTTCTTCCTAGAGTTTTCATATCCTAATTTCCACAAATAACTAAACCATCCTTTGATACCAACTATAGCATCCCGTCTTTTTATAACATAAATTTCATTCCATTACACGGAACTGAGGATATTTAAGGTTTAGTGTCTTGGAAACAAGGAACATAAAACATGAAACAAAAAAAACATTCTTCTTAAACACTTGAAAGGCTTCTCCTCATGTTCACCCAAGGATCATTACTGCATCTCATAACCTGGGGATATAAATCAAAAGAAAGGGTGAGCAGAAGGCCCAGCAAGGGAAACAAGTGAAACATTTTACATATGAACTTGAGATACATCAATAAAGTCATGAAAAGAACATTAAGGCATGAAAATGAAATCATGAGGCATATCATAATAAAAATAAAACTTTTTCATAACATGAATATGTGGCTGCAACATTTAATATTGACAATCGTTTTGTTTCACCAAGGTCCATCCCCAAGGTGCCGTTAAAAATTACCAAGGTTATTCACCAAGGCGTCGTTAAAATGGTCATCTCTAGAGATTAAGTCTTTACCCAATGCATTGGAGCGCTATCAGGGTGAACCCTTTAAATTTGAAATTATTATCATGTGAGCCACATATATCATCATCAAAAATTTCATAAATAACCCATATAGCATAAAATAAATGGTTTTCATTTCATAATCATAACATTTTAAAAACTGCTTTAAAGACATGATCTTTACGTCACTTTAAAACCCACAGAAAAGGAAGGTGGGTCTCATGTATGTAAATCCAATAATTTAAAATAGACATTTTGGTATATATGTGAATACCCCTTTAGAAGAAAGAGCTTTGAGTATTCACTTATTAATATAAATGAACTTTAGAAAAAGAGAGAGACATTTTGAGACGGAAATTCTGCAGCATAACGGCTATGTTACGAGGTTTTAGAAGACATTAAAATGAGAGGGAAATGGGTCAAACATTCATAAATGACCCATAAAACAGTAGATGGAAATAATGAGAAGGATACATGATCATGGTAATGAAATTTCAAGGAAATACCATTTGAAATGAAAAACATGGAAGGAAGACAAAAATTAGATTTCTCTTATGAAAGTTCGGCAGCCTAACATCGTTACTTAAACTTCCACAAAAATGATTTGAAAAGATAAAATAGGGTCTCTAATAATGTGAACATAAGAGTTAAGTATGATAGATATAGAGATAATTCCCCAACATAATTAAAAAGGAACTTGAAAGACTTGACATGAAAGTATAACTTTGAAAAAAATTAGAAGGGTGAAAGAATCCCCTAAAAATTTCGGCAGCCTAAGGGCGCCACATAAAACTTCAAAATACTGAATTGAAGAGATCAAATGGGGTCTATCATCATATGAACATAAGAGTAAAGTATGATAGATATAGAGATCATAACCCAACATAAAAAAAAGGAACATGAAAGAATTGGCATGAAAGTAGAATTTCAAAACGAGAAGGGTGAGGAACCACTTAAAAATTCGGCAGCCTAATGGCGCCACTTAAAACTTCAAAATACTGAATTAAAGAGATCAAATGGTGTCTCTAATCATATGAACATAAGAGTCCAGTATGATATATACAGAGATCATACCCCAACATAACAAATAGGAACTTGAAATACTTTACATGAAAATAGATCTTGAAAAATGAGAAGGGAGAAAGGATCCGTTACAAAAATTTCGGCAGCCTAACGACACCACTTAAAACTTCATAAAATGAAATAATGAGAGTAAGAGAGGATATCTCATTATATGAACACAAAAATGGAAGTAATAGGAGTATAAATGAACATCCTCCAACATAAGAACATGTAGCATAAAAGCAATGACATAAAAGAGATTGCTTGAAATGAAAGAGAGAGGTCGGATCCCTTACCTAAAAACGTATCTCTTAAAACTCAAAGGTTTGGACCTTGAGGGCTTGGGGGAACCTTGGGAGGACTCCTTGGGAGGTAAGGAGACCAGAACATCGTTGGGGGAGAGTGGGGAGTTGAATGGATGAGAGGATGTCTTGGTATTTATAGGGAAAGTGAGGGGACAAGGCATTAATGGCCAAGGGAAACCTCATTAGTGGTTTTGGCAAAACCATGGGCTTGCCCATGGTATTTTCCCATGGTATTGGCCACTTGGGACACCTCATACCTTATCTTAATATTCATAAGTCGACCATATTGATTACATACTTAATACATCATTTAATGATGTCATCAGACACCCGTAACTTAAAAACTGTATTTTCACTATTCATCGAAAATTAAACTTTCTCAGAATAATCACAAAATATCACCTTAACCAAATATCAACGCTCTGATTACAAATATGAACTCCATTTTATAAAAATATTTTTCTAAATATTTTTTATTTAATTTTTAAATAAAAACACTATTCACCGAAAATTCATTTTTTCAGAAAAAACCCCAAAAATTACTATAGCATAATATCGGTGCTCGAAGTTCAAAAATGAAATCCATTTTATAAAAATAATTTTCTAAATTTTTTTAATTAAATTTTTAATAAAAAAACACTATTCACCCGAAAAAACTAATACTTGAATAATACTATATGAAACCGTTATTTAACCATTTTATTGAATCACATTACTTAATCAAGGTGCCTAGATTATATTAATACTTTCATTAAGTGAGATTACTAATCCATTTGGTCACATTACTAATCCTAAGCGTAAAATCACTATTCATAATTTACTATTCATCAAAAATCAAGTTGATCTTATTAGACTCGAAATTTCTTAGTGAACATAATTGTAGAAGACCATTTTTTGAAAATCATTACACATTTTTATTTATTTAAGGTTTACATAAACATTTTTAAAATATATTTTCTCTAAAATTCATCAAAAATATGCATACTATATTTATCCGGACATTTGAAAATTCATAAACTTCATCATAAGAAGAAATCCCAATTTTTATTTAAAACAAAGGATTACACAAGGCAATTACGGTCTCCTTACATATCCCCTTATCACACCAGCATAGGACCTAAGTGTAAGGTGTGCTAAGGTGAGAGAATCTGAGGGAGGCTCAGCCAACATCACACGAGTAGTAATTTCTATCAGTTTGATCTTCTCGCGAAGGCGATCCCGTTCTAGCTTCACACGATGAAGTTCAGCTTGGGTTTGGTCCAGAGCAAAGCCTAGTGGTGCTACCTCCTTCCCAAGTTCTGTTAGATGGGATTCGATCAGTCCAAGACTACTGGGTGAGGCCATAGAATCTTCTTTATATATTAATTAACCAAGATTGCTTGTATTTAGAGACAGTAATCAAAACGTTTAGTTTCTAGCGGTCATATTGACCAATTGTCAAATAACAGACAAAACCCAACAGTCTCATTTTAATTATACTCATGTTATCAAATGAAACATTTTTGTTGAGTATAAAAATAAAATAAAATAACACATAAAATTAGGAAACAATATTTATTTAAAATTTCGGGTCGTTACATGGACACTTAGTTTACTCCATGATTAAAGAAGTAAGCCTCACACAATGATTCCCACGGTGTGCACTTAAGATAATAATTTGAAGGCATTAAACACCAGTTATTCAGAACTACACATTGTGAACTTTACCAAATTACATAGAATAAAAAAATTAATGGTTGTTTATTGTTTAGAATTACAAATAATGTATATTCGAATTGTTGTTCATCATTTTACCCTCATAGTTATAGATGAGAATTTTCGGGATATTTATAAATGTATTAAGATCAACGATTGATTAATAAATGATTATAATTAATAAATTATTGCATAATTTATCATAATAAGAATGATTAATGAAATGAATGTTAGTTTCATTAAATTAATAATTAGTTGAAGGTATGTAGATGATCACGTTCTAGACTAAACCTTTTTATATGATTGGATTCCCTTTTAATTTATTTTAAATGAAATTTTTTTCATGCGTATCATCACACCTGATTTATATGTATTCCCCGTGTTCCCATGGATTCATTTATTTAAACACCCTTTTTTACCCCTCACATGCATGTGACTTAAGAATCATATATAATGGATGGAGCTCCCATGCACGTGGAGGTGCTTCATGTAAGGAGCCGAGGTGAAAACAATCCCAATAGATACAACTATGGACAATTGGAAAGCTATAGATACATACCATAAGTGGTTCATGGTGTTTCTCCCATTGTACATCATTTATATTATCAATTGCTTGACAAAGTATCCATTATAAGAGTTCATGACCATTCAATTTATTTTATTTTTTTCAATTATATATTTTTTCATTATGTATGTGTTGTTTTGACTACATAATTAATTAATTAACAAGCATGCAATATGAAACTAATAAAACATGGATTATGCCAATATATTATCAGGACATGGTTAATCACTTATGTTTTTTCAACATATTTTTTATTATTATGTGATTAATATAATAATGAAATTTATATATAAGAGGTAAAAATACCTCAATAATATAAAAATTTAGACTAAGCATTCATTTTCTTGATTAAGGGAACGATGCAGTAAAACTATTTGTTTAACCAACCCATGTAGGGACACTTACTTTTAAATAGGTATATTTTATGTTATTTTTGGGAGTTCTTATGAATTTAAAATAAATAGTATTATCCCTTTCTAGACATGGATTAAATTTGGAGGATTGTGTTGAGGAAATCCATGATTGGATTTCATTATTGGGGAGTCAACTCAACAGACCAATGAGCTATAGGTCTACAGTTGGAAATGAACTGTCTACGTAAATACATTCAAATATTTTGAACAACACATGATGGGGTTATGCGAAGGGGAATACGGATCGTTTCCCCTACAATGTCCCTGAATCTAGGTATCCCATGTTTAATAGTGATGGTCATTTGGACAAGATAAAATTAAAGAAGACATAATAATTTTTTTAATATATATCATAAAATGTAATCAAGAATGTTATAATTATCTACTCATTTAATTATAGAAATAAAAATTCAAAATTTTCAACCACATTATCCCTATGATTATTAATAGATAAAGAAATAATCCTTAATAGAAGTAACTTCCAAGAATGGTTTAGACATCGTCAAGTCATTCTATGCCATGAACAGAAATCATAGGTTCAAGAGTCCTTCTTACCTGATCGGCCTAGAAAATAGGCGAGGGATGAAGAGTTCACGGTCTAAAAAAACATATGAACAAGTTAGTATAAGTTCAATGTTTGATGTTAGAATTTACATCTAGTGAACTCATGAAGTCATAAGAAAACATGGATGTCAATATCATGGTTGAGCATATTCATGGTCTTTACCAGGAAAAATCAATTCTGGAATGTTTTAAGATCTCTAAGACAGTATTTTAGAGTATTCTTGGAGAGGTTTACCTAACATGGCCATGCACATTACAATTCATTGTATACTTTGAGCATCTTGAGGTTCTGGGGTTTAAACATTCCAATGAATTGGGTACTGATCTAAATATAGAATCACTCCCTCAATGATTCTCCAGTTTTATTGTGAATTTCAATATGATCAACATTGAGGAATATCTAACATATCTTCTTATAATCCTTCTCAAAGTGGAAAAAATCCAAAAAGCACTAAAATCCATTTTTATTTAAGTTGAATAAGTGTAAAGTTAATGTGAAGTGATTTAGCCCCTAATATTCTTCATTCCCATCCAATAAGTGAAAGATAATAATTGTGGAAGGGAAAATGATGTTTTTTGTTTCTCATGTGGAATGAAGGGCCCCGGGAAGAATAATTTCACCTAGTTAAAGAAGCAAGGGTAATCTTCATTTGTGTTTGTTATCATGTTGATTTTATCTCTTTCTACAAATTTTGTATTATATAAAAACTGTGGTGAAAAAATTTATATCCAAATATAAGAACCGTGTATTTTCAAGAAAATAAACTGATGGGAGATAGATCTGGGATCAGCCAACCGATCTAGACTTGCATTTGTAGATGTCGGGGACAACAACTTCACATTACTAACTAGGTTGAATATTTGATTAAAATGTTGTTATGATGTTTTTTCGGTATCCTAAAACATCATTTATATATCCAAACAAGATATATATTAATTTATATTCATTATTATTAATTAATTTTCTTCTTTTAGAAAAATTGTATTTGTTTTGGTAAGGGACATTTATATAATGATATTTCCATTTGGGATTACACAAACCATGTAATGGAAATCGATAGAAAAACTAATTCACGCGAATCATACCACACACCACATTATAATCCCTAGGAAGGCCATGTAAATGAGAATTTTTTTTACAATGTAACATCAAGAGGAATATTTAGATTCATTTGAACTAAAACCACTTGGTGTATGTAACACTGTTTACATGGAAAATGACCACGACACCATTTTGTTGGAAATTTAAAATAGAGAAAGGGATTATTGTGTTGGTAAATACCAATGTGTGCAGACCATTTCTAGTTCATGTAAGGGGTGGGTACTCATTGTAAAAAAAAATTAATGATTATTTTAGTAGATATGGATATATCTATTTAAGGAATTATAAGTCATATTCTCTTCATAAGTTCAAGGAATACATGAATGACGTTGAGAACCAGCATTATAAGATGATTAAGAAACTCCACTCATACTGAGTTAGAGAATATCTTAATCAAGAATTCATTTATTACTTATGGGTGTTTGGGTTCGTAACCCAACTCACTTCCATATACACACCCATGTGGAATATTTAATCCAAAGGAGGAACCACACCTTGTTGGATATGGTGAGATAAATATTTAGTCATGCATGTACATAATTATCCTTTTGTAGATATGTGTTAAAAACAAATACATGCATTCTAAAACATGTACCATCTAAATTGATAAATTTTATTCCATATGAGCTGTGGAGTGGAAGAAAATACATGATATCGAATTTACATGTATGGGGAAGCGAAGCATTTGTTATTAATATTTATGTAAAAAACTTGTACACCGAGGCACAAAGTAAACCTCTTTTAGTTACCCTATATAAGTAAGGGGATATTTCATATAAGAACTCTCAGAAAAAAGATTTATAGTGTCAAGACTTTATATATTCATTTTGAGGGAGCACATGTCCAAAAGAAATAGCGGGAGAAAGATAGACATCGATGATGTCGAGGCTCAATGTTAATAAGAGTTAGTAAAAGAGTATATTCCATAAATCCATGTGGAAGAATGATATGTTATAGAGACACAAGTATAGGTTTGCATTAAAAGGGAGGATAGATAACTAGAATAATACGGTTTTCTAGTTACCAATGATGGTGAATGATTTTTATTTAATAATAATGATCCTCTAACCTACATTGAATTAGTACGTGGCTTAGACTTTTCCATGTGTAAATAAGCCATGAATACTGAAATGGATTCATTGAAAATAATCCAAGTCTAGATTTGGGTAGATGCCCCAGTATATATAATGCATGTTGGTTGAAAATGGTTGTTCAATAAGAAACATGACATGTAAGGAAAAGTTAATACCTATAAGGCTTGTTTGGTTTCAATAGGGTTTAAACAATGTCAAGGAATTGACTCTGAAGAATCCTTTTAAACTATTTCAATGGGGAAATCCATTATAATTATATTTTCCATTACCTCGTACTTGGAATATTTTATTTGGAATATAGATGTGGAAAAATCCCTCCTTATTGGGATCCTTCAAGAAGATGTCAATATGATATAACATGAAGGGTATGTGACTCCAAATGATTCCTATATGATATGAAAGTTGCAAAAATACATTTATGGATTAATGAAAGAATATATATACTATTTTTTTTTGATGAATCCCTAATGGAATTTGATTTTATAATGAATGAATGTGAACCCGGTGTCTAAAAATTGTTTATTGGGTGTGTAGTCATATTCTAAATAGTATACGATGATAACATATTAATTATTGAAAATGAAATACTAGTTTTATAGTCTGTTAAGGAATTGAGGAATAAATGAATATACATGAAGGAATTGTGAGAGTAGTCATATATTCTCGGGATCTAGATCAATCATGATAGATCCAAGAGATTCCATGGCCTATGTCAAAGTACATACATTGACAAGATACTAAAGAGATTTATTATGGAACAATACAAGAGGGGATTGATGCATGTGTCACATGGAATTAATCAATATTAGAAAATGTATCTTTATACACATGAGTTAAAAAGATATTTGAAAGTATTCCCTAAGCATTATATATTTGGTCAGTCATGTATGTTATGATATCTACTAGGATAGTTGTCGCCTACCCATTTAGTGTGGTAAGAAGATATCAAATTGAACATGGGAACACCAGTTGATAGCAGTAAATAATATCTCTATATATCTATGGAAATATAAGTATATCTTACTAGTTTATAAATTTTATGAAGAACTTGTAATTATAGGATATGCATATGCTAGTTTCCAAATTGATCAAGATGACATGAAGTTGAAAATGGGATACATCATCACTTTGAATGGAGGGTTCATGAGTAGGTTGATCTCAAAACATGGTGTGGTCATAGATTCTATAGTATATTCTCAGTATTTAATAGATTATGAGGTAGCTAAAGATGAATGTTAGATGTGGATCTTCATCCATGAGTTGGATGTTGTACCTTATAGTAAATATTCCATCACATTTTATTGTGATATTACTAGATCAGTGGCTCTCGCCAAAGATCCATGGTTGCATTAGCGGATGATAACATATTATGGATGTATAATCTCTCAAAGAATCTTTCTCAGATAGATGATGTTGCAGTAATATGTATTTCCATGGAAGATAATTTATATGAACCCTTTACTAAAGCCTTATCTCAGTAAAAACCTGATCTTCATATGAGGTCTTGCGGACAGAAAGTCATAGGTAGTTGGCTCTAGTCCCAGTCAGAGCTTTTAGGAGTTGGTTTCCTAAAGACAACTATTTGTAGATTCATAACCTAAATATTTAATGTATTTGAATATTAAACATCGTATTACAAATTTTTCATTATTCTACATGACTATAATGTAATAATGTCCAAGATTATTTTTTGCAATAATAAGTTCATATCATTTCCCCACTATGAATAAAACCATGATATTCTATGGTAATATTATTAAATATAGTTTTTTGGTTGTATAAAATAATATGAAGGGTCACATAGTATATAGAAGGTTTGGTGTGAGTACTAATAAAATTAATATACTTATTCTCATGAAGTTCCCACATGATAATTTTGAAGAAATGAGATTATTAGAACAGACCCCACAATAGGAATTATACATCATTTGGTTTCATCGGATATTCCTATCTAATATCATGTGTAATGGTCCTTAGAAATTATTATTATCATTGATTCATGTCCTGACTCGCACACATATATTTTCTAATGAATCCCATTGGGTAATATGTTGGAAAAACGTTGGGTACGTTGTGTGCATCACAAATGACATGTTATTAATGGATATATTAATGAAGGATTTGTCCCTCCCACTTTTGGAAGTTGATTTCATAGCCCATTTATTGAAATAGGACATCCCCCCTTAATTTAATGTCCATGGTGTAACAATGATTTTATTTTAGGTAGTCAAATAATGACGTATCAAGCATATAGGTTGATGAAACTTTCATGAAACCATCTTGACGAGATATTAGGACAAAGGGATTATATTACATAGTGATGATTCTTATTTGGATGCCATCATTGAGAACATATATTCATTCCCATGGGTTCCATGACCCATTTAAACATAGTAATCCTAGATTTAGGCAAGCCCACATAATACTAATGAGAAATAATTATAGAGGATCACCCAATAATTCTATTTGGTGGTCCTGATAAAATGTGAATTTGAATTTAATTAGTGGAATAAATATTATTATGAATACCAGGCAATACATTTATTTATGTTAAAATGATAACATACATTAAATAAATATTTATTCACCAAATTATGAATAAAATATATTTATTTATTTTAATAAACATTAAATAAATATTTATTTACTAGTTTATAAATTTAAATATTTATTTAAGAGAATAAAATATTTTATTTAGGTGTTCAATAAGTCCAGAAGAGGTTGAATGGACCATGTCCATGTTAATTAATAAATTAATTATTTATATGTTGGTAAATAATATTTTTCCAGTTGAAAAAAGATATAATAATAATAATATATTATTACATGGCACATCATTTCATTTTTTAATCCATTATTCGCATGTTGGTGCACTGAAAATAATGGTGATGTTAATGTTATTATTTGGAATGACTTTACTCTAATAGTTACAATTTCATTTAATTGATTTTTTGAAATTAAATATTGTAACTGAAACACTATTTCGATTAATAGGATGATATGTTTATTCTTCCAAAACCCATGTGAAAGGAGAATTTTTGAGATAAATATTTTCCATCTAGGATTCTCTCATATCTCCCCCTCAATAATTGGAGAATTTCTTCACGACTGATGAACAAGCGATAGATAATGATCAACGCAAGACATTTGTTCCACTGGGGTAGTGCCTATAGAATGAGTGGCATTGATTATAGACCATTAGAGAACATGTGGATCACCACTATAGGGATCCTAAATTGGATCCTCATAAGTTCAACGAACACAATCCAAAAGGATCATTCCATACAACAAACGATCAACATCAAATAAACTGACGAATACCCAGGTATTTATTTTCTTCAGAAATTTTTTAATTAATTTTAAGTATGATGTGAAATATCCTCTTTCTCGGACTTTACACTATTCTTAACATTCTATAAATCTTTTATCTCAATCCATGGATAGTATCATTCATCAACATATTGATCCCGGATAGGTCATTGATTATGGAAAAAGGAACGTTAATCCCTCCCAATTGGCATGCTTCTAATGCATCTAGATCCTTTAGGTTTTCTTTTGGGTGTTTTTGTGTTTAATTTTATATGATATGGGTAAAGGAAATGGAACCATGTACCAGGGAGGATCTTCACGATTAACTTCATCTAGTGTTATGTGGAGAAGATGTGGTCTCATAGGGATGGAATCATGTGGGTTTGATATTGTTATTTTATATATGTTAGATTATACATGGGCCTTATTTATAATTTTGTACATTATTTTGAATTTGGATTGTTTATTTTGAGATATTACACATATGTATTTTTGTGGAATTTTTGTGCTTGATATATGTTATTTTTTATCATATATGTTTATTTTATTCTCTTGAATCTAGTGAAATCATAATGGAAATCCCATTTTTTGATATTTAAAAACACTTTTCAAGAAGTGAAACCATTCCCAAGTTCTAGTTGGTTATTCTCAGTGCTTGTCACCATTCTTTGGTGATTGAGAATGCACATTAATCTATGTGGTGGGCTAGCTCGAGTTATGTGTTATGTAAACCTAGGGTGGTTAATAAATATTTTTTAAATACATGTTATATTTGATTTAGTGGTAGTTTGGGGCTAGGATATTTAGGAATCAATACGTAAGAACATGTGAGTTCATGAATAGCTAATCATCATGTCCAACATCAAGTTTTCATTGCTGGGTCTTAATTATGGTTAAATTTTTGAACCAAATTATGGGTTGTTTTTTATATTTTTCCATTATTTATATTTTATGATTATTTTGATTCCCATGATAGGGGTTTTTGTTTTTGATCTTTTTATGTGATTTGATGTTCGATTGTGAAGTGTTCCTAGTAAAAAAAATTCCCATAATGATGATATCATGGTGTAGATATTTTCCAGTAAGGAGTACCCTTTTAGAAAACATCCCTATTGATATATATTTTATAGAGTCTGTTATTTATTCAAAATAAACCGGTGGTGATGTGGGTCCTCATGAAAGGGATTTATTTGTGGCCCATACCCTAAATTTTCAAGAACAAGACCAATGGTGTTTTATTTCCATAAGGGAAAAATTGTCCAAATGAGTTGTTAAATCATAATTAGTGCATATTGGAGTTATTTAATTCCCATGAGACTTACAAAGTTATTTTTAAAATGTATGTGATTGAAGCACTATGTCTAATGTGGTGGGAGTTGAAGGTGATTTCAGGAAACCATGAGGATCTCTTAGGGACCACTTCAAGAGTGGAATTTAATTGACAGAACTACACATAGGCAGTGATAGTGAAAATGTAAAGTTAGTTTATAATGTTTTAGAATATTGATAATTCAATGATCTATTATGCCTCCAAATTTTCTATATTGGTTTAGGTATCTCATTGTCTCCAAGATAATTATTATCTCAATCATCATCATTTTCAGATGGGTATAAGGCTGGTGATTGGATCCCTGATGATTCATCTATGTTTATGGACCTATATAGATGTGATTGTTAAGGAAATGATGGAATTTTCAGATTTTATAGACAAAATGTGTTTCTATTGTGTTCTTTTAGTGGGTGGTAGCCATTTTTCTTCTTTAAGAGGGAACAGGGAGCTGGGTGAGTCTTTGAGAGGCACTGGTGAGAGTATCTAGAAGTATTAGAGATCATATTTTTTTGTTCATTTGGGTAATATACCAATTTTTTGTTATCAAGGAAGGAATTCCGGACACACTATGCCTAATTTACCATAGACTCTTTGGATGTGCCACTAGTGTGGGATGCCTGTGATTTTCTAGTTTTTTTCAGTTGGATTTGTTTGGGAGATGTGTGTGATCCATTTTCTTGAAGGGCTCATATTTGAAGTACAAAAGATTCCATGGAATAAGGATCGAATCCCTGTGAAATGTAGTTTAACACCCCAAGCTTCCACATAATGCTTCTCTTTGAATAATACAATACCATATGTTGTATGCAACCTTGAGTTCTAACACACACAACAACCAATCAAACTAGCCATAATGAATAGTAATACCCAATTTTTGAAAATTTTACAATTTTATCATTAAAAATTGACATCATTTTTGCATTTGGAATATAGATATTATATTAGGGTGAATTTTTGGTACTTTTCTGATAACTTTCATAATTTAATGAATAGTGAAAATTACTAAAATATTAATTAAAAACATCTTTTTTAATCAAAATAATTAATAGTGATAAATTATGAATTTAAGTAGTTTTAAAGTATAATGAGATTATATTTTTACCATTTAATCTAATATTGGGAATTGGACATAATTTCACATTTATACTGAACATAATAATGTGTCAATCTTTTGACAGTTATTATTCGTTAAAAATATTCTTTTTTGTTTTGACAACAGGAATTAATTTTAAATTAATTTATTTGACTTATATGTTATGAGTTTAGAAAAATGGATTACATATTTATAAAAAGGAGGTCCAAATTGTGAAAATAGTTAAATTTTATTTTTTTACATTTTGAATAATTACTTCGGTAAATATTTTGTTTACCACAGTTAAAGGGTAAATTCGGTAAATAACGGTAAAAAAAATAAAATTATAATTATATTAAATTACCTTAAAACGTATCCTAACCCAATGTTTTGACACATTTCCGACCATGGGAAACTTTGGGTCTATTTTGAGACCCCATAGAGCCACTTGTATGTGATAATGACACTTTATATTAATTAAGTTAATGTAAATACAAAAATAAAAAAAGTATATATCTTTTAGAAAAACAATTTTTTCATATGGTTATATATATTATATTTCGACTTTAAATATTCATTAGAAATATAATAAGATTTCCTACATAATATAATTTTATTTATAATTTTTAAACATTGGATAATTAAATTTATTTATGACAGAATAATGATGTAGCATTTTTCTTATTAATGAAAGAATCAAAAAATTGATATTATAAATGTTAAAATAAATATAATTTTAATGTTTTGAAAAAATCCACAAATTTTATTGGTTGATAAGAAATTTTAGGATTAATTGAATGAATTTGGTTCGAATTAATAAATTTGGTAAGACTTTAACAAAAATCAATTATTAAATAGTGTCAAAATTGACATAAAGGAGTTTTTAAAACAGATATTAAATTATTAATTGATATTCTATTCCTCAAAATCTAAGAATCGGCCAAAGGATTTATATAATGATAGGTGAATCATTAGTGGTCCACCCGAGGGTCTCATGTAAGTATATATTATGTTTAATAACTATATAATATAATAATACAAAGAGACTTGGTAAATGTCAAACAAGTTAACTAAGAGTTAAATCAAAAAGATAATGTTAATATAGTGATCCAAACCTATCTAAAACCATATGGATGAGTGGTTTTAGACCTATCCCCACCTTAAAAATTAAATAATCCACCTTTTTAGCTTTTATAAACCAAATATGAAATTATTATAAAATAATATTTCTAGCTTTTCCAAAGGTTCCCCTCAACCCTCTTATAAAAGGGAACCCCCCCCCCTCTCAAATTCACACCTTCAAAGCATTTTGGCTTGGCCAACCTCTGCCCAAATACCATCTAAACTGTCTTCCATTCATTTTAGAGGCCTTTCTTTACTCATAAATCCATCTTAAGGATCCCTTTTGATCGAATCAAAAGGAATAACCCGAAAAAGAGGTAATGTTTTCACCACCATCTTTCATGTTCCTTTCTTCTTCCACTTCGTCTTTTTTTGTTATTTACATCACAAAATAATAACTATAATATCATCTATATACTGGGATGTTATTATAAATATGATACAACCATATTCAGTATTCTATCCAACCATTGAATGACATGTCACTATATGTGCGTACGTACGGCTTACCATCTCCACGTTGTGGTATAATTGTTATTCAAAAAATTATTATTTGGATGGGTATGATAATGATGTGTAATATAAGTACATAATAAATATAACATTATAATGATTCTTTATATTTGATATAACATCTCATTATATATTATTTTAACATCAAAAGAAAGATATTTTCGCTCGTGCGTACGTACGGACAACCGTCAACAAGAACGCGATGAGATTCATTCCCCATCGTATCCATTCAAGTCTAATTCTCATTTGATGATTAAAAATAATGTTTAATGACTTGATATAATTCTGTATATGAATCTGATACAACCTATCCATATCAAACAAGGCTTATGTAATAAAACATATAAAAGAAATTGAGTAAGTTAACACTCGAAACGACGATAATACTGAGATATTATTAACAAAGCAATGTTAAATGATCATATATGATATCATATTAATGTATATGATTATAGTATAATTTAATAACAATTATTTCACCATTATACAGGTGGTTAAACTACCCTCGACCAAGGAAAAGTAAAAGGTAAAGGTTTATTTCACAATCTCTTCATTATCCGATATTGTTTATATATAATTATCTACTAGGACCTCTTCATCATCCACATCCATGTTTCATAAAAATGTATTTCAAATAAATATTACTATTTTATATACTAATGGTTAAATTAATTTATATTCTTGTTTGAATTTTTATAATATGTTTATAAAGGAATCTTTTCGTTGTTTTCTTAACAGGGTCCTTTTTATCCTTTTCGAAAAAATTAAGGTAAGAAAGTCTTTTTTATAACTTATACAGTGGGTGCGGCTATTTTCCGCCGTTATAAAATAGTCAAATCTTCCCTTACAATCTTAAAAGAATATTTTCAATATAAATGTCTCCTGTTATAATTATGCGACTTTTAAATGATTTAAAAAAATAGATATTTCTCTAAAATAGTTTTGATTTCATCTATGTCAACATCATTTGATGGATTTTAAGCTTATTTGAAGTTGATTTATTATGATAAAAAAATTGTATATTGTATTTAAGGTTTTGTGAAATTTTTTACTGTGTATGTGTTATTTTTATACCATTCATGGTTTATGGAGAACGTATAAACATTTCATATGCTAGTTTTAATATGAATGATTATGTTATGTTTAAACCTCTTTATATGAGAAATGAATTGGACTTAATATGTGACGGGTGGAGACCTCTACAGATCCTAGATGCATCGGTAGGTCTCATGAGACACACTAGGGTCCTGAAATAAGGCATTGACAAAATATTATTTGAATTCTGGGCACAAGGCCTTGACTATGTGGTTATGATAGTCTGGCATTATTTATTCCATCATTATGACAGTGGTTATTGATATTCCATATTATTATTCTATTAATAGAATATCCATATGAATAATTTAATGGCATTATTTAATTTTATTTCTGCCATATTATGTTGAAGTTCATGTTTAAAAGCCTTTTGTTTTAGTTATACATTGCCTTAAATGTTTATGCTTATTTATGAATGTTTATGCTATATTGTTATCCTTACTGGGAATCAGATCTCACCCCTTTCTGTGTTTTATTTTTCCAAGGATGTGAAGAAGTTTTTAATGATTTACCTATCGGGATAGTATGAGGGGATATGATTAAGGTCTATAGAGACAATATGGTGTTGTAGTTTTTCATTTTATGATGTAATGTAAACATTATGAATGTATCTAGTGATTCCATGGCTACTAAACTAATTGGTCTTTTGAGACTTGATCTTTTGTGACCATGCAAATGTTATGTATTAATGCACCAAATCAAGGTAACTGGGGTTGAGGAGTTAAAGTTGGTATCAACGGAATTTAATTACAAACCTTGGAATATGGACTTAGATAAACTCTGATTAGAGCACATAGACCTAAGATGGACTTTGAGGATTTGTATAGAAGAACATCCTAGAATTTTGGTATCGTAGAGATTTTTTGAGTTTTCTGAGCAATACATCCCTGTCAAGATACGATTAGGTAAAGGCGGCTCTAGCATAGATGTACCTTGGGTTAAAACACGAAAACACCACTTTGAGCTAGACTTGAACGGGAACTGGTGGACGAAAACGGGCCTTGCTGCACTCATGGTAACGACACTCCTAGGGAATATGCTAAGGATAATTCTCATTTTCCTTACAAACAATTATGAAGGGTTTATGAATATATAATTCCTCAACAAAATCATTTTTATGATTATGTATTATATCCATAAACTGTTCAATTCATGTTAAGTGTTTTACGTGTTTGGATTTTTTTATTGTGATTCATAAACTAATCTAGTGTATCCCATTTTTTAAAAATGGCTCCTAGTGAATGAAATGGAATCTGTATCAATGCACGCACTCCATGTAAGGTATTCCCTTCTTCTCAAGATAATTATAGTGGAGCTGGTGATTCAACTAGTGCTGATCACCTAGTCACCAAACTGGACAACTAACGTAGGTTATGAATAATAACATAACCCATATGGAGAACCCAGATCCACAGCGTTGAGGATCTATTTTAGATCTCTTCATGGGGAAACAACCACAAACATTCAATGGGAGTAAAAATCCATTAGTAGCTGAGAAATTGATAAATTCCTTAGAGAAAATATTCCATGCCTTGGGGAGTAGTGAAAGGGAAAAAGTTATAATGGCAGTTTACTGCCTCACTGGAGATACTGACCAATGGTGGTCATTGATTCAAAACAAAAAGGAGGATGAAGAAATATCAAATAAGGAATAGAGATCTTTTCTTAGAAAAATACTTTCCTTGTGACCATCAAGTTGATATGGAAAGGCAATTTATGTGTCTGAGACAAAAGGATGTTGAGAATGTCGCAAAGTATGAGGATAACATTACAAGGTTATCGAGGCATGCCGCAGATTATATATGTAACCCAAGAGGTAAAATTGTTCATTTATTTGATGGGTTAAAACCATTTCTCCATCGATCATTAGTCTCACAATAATTCTCATCGTACGAAGATATTGTATCATGTGCTATCAAGACAGAAAAGGATTTCTCTAAGTCTTATGACTTTAAAGAAAAGAAAGAGATGAAGAATATGCCAATCAATCAGGGAATGGAAATATGGGGAAGAAGGGAAAAGTTGAATATCCATCATGTAGTAAATGTGGGAAGAATCACCAAGGTACTTGCTTGAAGGGAATGGGAGTCTGTTAAAATTGTGGTGAAAAAGGATACCAAGCTCGTGATTGAAAGGGAAAGAAATAAGATACCAATGTTCAATGATACAATTGCAGGGAGATGGGACATTATAAAAATGAATGTCATATGTGTTAGGGGAACTTACATCCAAAAAGGCCAAGGGATCAAGGCCATGCTTATGCAATCACGACTGCTGAGGTAGAAGCTCTGAAAGACATAGTGGCAGGTAATTTAATGGTTTCCTCAAGTTTAAAAAATGACTTATTTTATTTTGGATCATCAAATTGCTTCATATCTTCCCAGTTTGTTATGAAAATTAGATATTTCCAATTTGATTTAACAATGGATTTGTCAGTCAAAACTCTTAAGGGAAGTATCATTGCAAAAAAAGTTTTGTGAATCAATCCCCATTAGAGCTCATATATGTTCTTTATCTGCTGATCTCATCATCATACCCATGATTTAATTTGATATAATCCTCGGTATGGATTCACATTCAGACCATGATGTGATGATTTTTTGTAAGAAGGACGTTACGATTTTTGATGAGGATGATAAAGAAAACCTTTTCATTAGAGCAGAATCATCCACAGCAAATTCTTATCTAAACCCACCCCTAGTAGATCAACTAAATTCAATTATCTAGGAAGAAGAGAATGAAATAACTATGAGTGAGGAAATTAATGATCAAATATAGGATGTAACTATTGTGAATGAATTTGTAGATGTGTTTTTGAATGATTTACCTGAACATCCTCCAAAATGATAAATTGATTTTTCTATTGATTTATTTTCTGGTTGATGGCCTATATTAAAGACCCCTTGTATAATGGACACTGTGGAATCAGTTTATCTAAATAAAAAACTAGAGGAATTGAGTAATAAGGGATTTATTCACCCTAGTTTCTCTCCATGGGGATCCCCTGTCCTTTTTTAGGAATAAAGATGGATCTATGATGTTATTTATTGACTATAGGGAAATCAGTGCAATAAAAAAAATTGAACAAGTATCAACTAACTCGCATTAAAGAATTATTTGACCAATAGCATAGATCCCAACACTTTTCAATGATTGACCGCCGATCTTGATACCATCAGTTGTGTTTGAAGAAGGAATACATTCTGAAGTCAACTTTTTGAACTATGTATGTGCATTACTTGTTTACAGTAATGCCTTTTGGATTGACTAATGCACCCTCTGTATTCATGGATCTAATTAACAGAGTTTTCAAGAAATATCTCAATGATTATGTAGTGGTATTTATTGATGTTATCTTGGTATACTCTAGATGCTACTAAGATCATGAAAATCACTTTCATATTATCCTGAAAACTTCTAGAAGACATGAATTATATGGGATGTTTAGAAAGTGTGAATTCTGGCTTCATGATATTTCTTTTCTTGAATATATTGTCTCTATGGATGGAATTTCCGTTTCTCATTCTAAGAACAAGGAAATATAATAATGGCCAGCACTGATGAGTATAACTGAGGTACATAGTTTTATTGGTTTAGCAGGTTATAATCGGCGTATCACCCAGAATTTTGCCCGATTGGCTAGCCAATTAATGAAGCTCACACGTAAAGGGGTTGAATTTATTTTAAGAAAAGAGTGTAAAGACTATTTTGAAGAACTGAAGAGATGGTTATTCAACGCTCCTATATTTACTCTACCATCAGGGAATGATGGGTTTGTTATTGATAGTGATGCTTAAAAGATAGGACTTGGTTGTGTCCTCATGTTGAATGACAAGTTTATTGCCTATGCATCACGATAGCTAAAAATCCATTAGAAAAACTATCCTACTCAGGATCTTGAGTTAACTACTATAATATTTACTTTGAAGATATGGAGACATTATCTCTATAGTGAAAAATGTGAGATATATACCGATCAAAAGAGTTTGAAGTATATTTTCTCACAAAAATAACTGAGCATGAGGCCAATTCGATGGCTTGAACTACTCATGGATTATGATTTGACGATACACTACCACTCGGGGAAGGAAAATAAGGTGGTAGATTCTTTGAACATAATGTATAAAGGAATTCTGAAAAAAATGACAATTGAAAGGGATCCAATTTTCATGGATCTAGTAATTTTGGATATGGGAATAACCATGGAAGGTGAAACATTGATACATTTTCAAATGGTTTCCAAACCATCTTTACTAGAAAGTATTAAGAGTTCTCAGACCGATGATGAATAATTTCAAAAGAAGATTAATGCTATGAATGATGGGGGATTGAGTGACTTAGTGTATGAAGAATGAATTTTGAAATTTGGGAAGAGAAATTGAGTTCCAAATATACCTGATCTAAAAAGGGAATTTTTGAATGATTCTTAGAGTTCCAAATTATCTATAGACCCTGGGAGCACCAAAATGTATAGATATTGGAAGGAACATTTTTGGTGGGACAACATGAAGAAGGAGATTGCTGATTTTGTGTCACGATGTATGGTTTGTCAAAAAGTGAAAGATGGAAGGCAACAGCTTGGAGGAGTCATTCTACATATTTCCATACTGGATTGGAAATGGGATAATATTACGATGGACTTTTTCATGGGGCAATCAAATACTCCTAGAAGGAACGATGCAATATTGGTCATTGTTGATCGTCATACCAAGTCAGCATATATTCCTGCTATAAGAGAAGATCTATAACTTGAACATCTAGCAAGATTATATATTAATGAAGTTTTGAGAATAATGGAGTACCCCTATCGATTGTTTCTGATCGTGATCCCAATTTTACATCATGATTCTGGAAAATTCTTCAGAAATCCTAGGATACTAAATTTCATTTGAGCACTGCCTACCACCCCCAAACTGAAGGACAATCCGAAGGGACTATGGAATCCATAGAAGACATGTTGAGAGATTTCTCACTTGACTTTTAGGATATGTGGGATCAATATTTACCTCTGGTGTAATTTTACTATAACAAAAGCTTCCATTCAAGTTTTTGGATGACACTATATAAAGTGTTATATGGAAAGAGATTTCACACACCAACCTGTTGGGAAGATGTTGGTGAAAGAAAAATTGTAGGCCCAAAACTTTTTTAGGAAAAAATGGAAAAGGTGAAGGTAATCCAAACCCACATCAAAGCATCTCAAAGTAGGCAGAAGAGCTATGGTGATAACCGAAGGAAGGTTTTTGAATTTCAGTTAGGATATCATTTTTTCATGAAGGTATCTCCAGGGAAGGGTGTTATATGTTTCTATAAGAAGGGTAAATTGAGTCCCAGGTACATAGGACCTTTCTAAATTCTAGAATGAATTGGGGTTGTATCTTAACGTTTGGCAATGCCGCAAAGTCTCTCCATAGATCACAATATGTTCCATGTATCACTACTGAGAAAATACATGCCTGGCCCAATGCAGGTAGTCACCTATGAGGAAGTAGAACTAGAAACCGATCTGTCTTATTGAAAAGAGCCCATCAGGATTCATTATACCAAAGAACAAGTGTTGAGAAACCGGACGACTAGTCTGGTAAATATTATATATAGAAACCATGAGATGGAAGTGGCAACATGGGAACACGAGGAAATTTTGACGAAGAACCACTCGAGTCTTTTCACGTGGTAGTATTCTAGAAATTTCGACGATGAAATTATTTTAAGGAGGGGAGAATGTAACACCCCAAACTTCCACGGTATGCTTATCTTTTAATAATACCATAACTTGTGTTGTACACAACTTCGAGTTCTAACACACACCACATCAATCAAGCTAGCCATTATGAATAGTAATACCCACTTTTTGAAATTTTATAAATTTTATCTTTCAAAATGGATTTCATTTTTGGATTCATAATATCGATATTTTCTTAGGGTGAATTTTTTTTACTTTTTTTATAACATTCATATTTTTATGAATAGTGAAAATTAATAAATTTTAATTAAAAATAATTTTTTTAATCGAAATAATTTATAGTGATAAATTATGAATTTGGGTGGTTTAGAAGTAAGATTTGATTATATTTTTAACATTTAATCCAATGTTTTTCATTGTCCATAATTTCACATATAAACAGGACATAATAAATTGTAAATCTTTTGATAGTTATTATTTGTTAAAAACTCTCTTTTTTGTTTTGACAACGAGAATTAATTTTAAATTAATTTCTGCCACTTATGTGTTTTGAAGATTGAAAAATGGATTCCATATTTAGAATCAAGAGTTACAAATTGTGTAAATAGATAACTTTAATTTTTAGTCATTTTGAAAAATTATTTCTGTAAATATTTTATTTACCACGGTTAAAGGGTAAATCCGGTAAATAAGGGTAAAAAAATAATTTGATAATAATATTAAATTACCATAAAACGTGTCCTAAACCAATTGGATGATACATATAAGACCATGGAAATATTTGGGTCGATTTTGGGACCCCATGGAGCCACTTTTAATTGATAATGACACTTTATATTAATTAAGTTAAAGTAAATACAAAAATGACATAAGCATATATATTTTAGTAAAACAATATTTAAATAGGGTTATATATGATATATTTTCGACTATAAATATTCATTAGAAATATAAAAATATTACCTACATAATTGAAATTTATTTATTATTTTTATACCTTGAATAATTAAATTTATTAATGATAGAATAAGAATGCACTTTTTTCTTTATTAATGAAAGCATCAAATAATTGGTATTAAAAATGTTAAAATAAATAGAATTTGAAAGTTTTGATGACATAAAAAAATTTTATTGGTTATAATGAAATGTTATTATTACTTAAATGAATTTATTCCAAATTAATAAAGTTAATAAAACTTTAACAAAAAACAATTATTAAATAGTGTCAAAACTGACATAAAGGAGTTGTTAAAACAAATATTATATTATTAATTGTTATTCTATTTCTAAAAATATAAGGATCGGCCAAAGGAATTATATAATGATAGGTGTGTCATTAATGGACCACATGCGGGTAGATTATAAGTTTATAATATGTTTATTTAAAATATAATATAAAAATACAAAGACACATGGTAAATGTCAAACTATTTAACTAAGAGTTAAATAAACATGATTAAGTTAATATATTGACCCAAACCTGTCTAAAAAATATTGGTTGAGTGGTTTTAGACCTATACACACATTAAAGTTTAAATAATCCACTTTTGAGACATTATAAACATAATATGAATTTATTATAAAATAATATTTCTAGTTTATTCAAAGGTGCCCCTCACCCCTCTTATAAAAGGGTACCCACTCTTCTATCTAATTCACACCTTAAAAGCCTTTTGGCTCGGCCAAACTCTAACCAAATACCATATCAAATGTCCGAACTTCATCCTAGAGTCCTTCCATTAGTCAGAAATCACACTTAAGGAGACCTTTTGATCATATCAAAAGGTAGAACACAAAAAAAGTTAATGTTTTCACCACCCTCTTTCAAGTTCCTTTATTCTTCCACTTCTTCTTTATTTGTTATTTCCATTAAAAAATAATACTACAGTATATTATATAAAATATGATGCTATTATAAATTTGGTACAACCATATTCAGTATTCTATCCATTCTTTGAATGACATGTCACCATACGTGCGTAAATACGGCTTACCGTCTCCACGTCGTGGTGTAATTCTTATTCAAAACATTATTATTTGGATGGGTATGATAATGATGTGTAATTGAAGTAAATAGTATATATAACATTATAATGATTTTTTATATATTATATACCATTCATTTATATATTATTTTAATATCAGAAGAATGATATTGTTGCTCGTGCGTACGTACGGACTACCGTCTCCATGAACACGATGAGATTCATTCCCCATCATATCCATTGAAGTATAATTCTAATTTGATGATTAAAAACAATGTTTACGGACTTGATATTATTTATGGTATGAATAAGATACAACATATCCATGAAAACGTGGCTTATGTAATAAAACATATAAAATAAAATGAGTAAGTTAACACCCGAAATGACGATAATAATAAGATATTATTAACCAAGAAATGTTAAAAGATCATATATGATATCATATTAATGTATATGATTCTTTTATAATTTAATAAAAATTATTTACCATTATATAGGAGGTTAAACTACCCTCGACCAGGGAAAAGTACATTATAAGGGTATATTTCACAATCTCTTCATTATCTAAGGTTTTTTATATGTAATTATCTACTGGGACCTCTTTATCATCCACATCCATGTTTCTTAAAAATTTATTTCAAATTATTCATATAATTTTTTAGACTATGGATTAAAGTCATTTATACCATTGTTTGTCTTTTTATAAGATGTTTATAAAGGATTCTTTCCGTCGTTTTCGAAACAAGTTCCTTTTTAACCTTTTCGACAGAATTAAGGTAAGAATGTCTTTTTTTAACTTATACGGCGGGTGCAGCTAATTTCCATCGTTATAAAATTGTCAAACCTTCCCTTATTCCATTATAAGAATATTTTCAAATTAAATGATTCATTTTATAATTATGTGACTTTTAAATGATTTAAAAAAAGATACATTTCTCTAAAATATTTTTGTTTTCATCTATGTCAACATCCTTTGATGGATTTTAAGCTTATTTGAAGTTGATTTATTATGATACAAAACATCCATATTGTATTGAAGGTTGTGTGATATGTTTTACTGTTGATATTTTATTTTTATTCCATTCATGGTTTATGGAGAAAGTATTGACAATTTGTATGACATTTTTAATACGAATGTTTATGTTATGTTTAAACCTGTACATATGAGGAATGAATTGGTCTTAATATGTTTTGGGTAGAACCTGTTATAGATCCTCAATTCATTGATAGGTCTCGTGAGACAAACTCGTGTCTTGGAACAAGGCCTTAAAAAAATCTTATTTGTAGTCTTGGAACATTTCCTTGACTATGTGGTTATGATATCCTGGCATTATGCATTCCATCATTATGAATGTGGTTATTGATATTTCATGGGATTATTCTATTAGTAGAATATCCATGTGAATAAGTAAATATAATTATTTCATTTTATTTTTCCATATTATGCTGAATTTGAAGATTAAATGGATTTTTTTAGTTATACATTTTTTAAATGTTTATTCTTATTTATGAAAGTTCCCCTATATGGATATCCTTAATGGGAATCTTAGCTCACCCCTTTCTATGTTTTATTTTTTCCCAGGATCTGAAGAATAATTTTATGAATGTCCTGCATCGATAGTATGAGGGGATATGAGTGTTCTCTATGGTGACAAGATATTGTTGTAGTTTTTTATTTTATGATGTTATGTAAACTTTATGAATGTATATATTGATTCCAAGGCTACTAAACTTATCGGTCTTTCGAGACGTGATCATTTGATATCATGTCATTGTTATGTAATAATGGACCCACTCTAGGTAAATGGGGTTGGAGCGGTACATGTAGATTATCACTAGGTTATAAATATGTATTGATGTTATAATACACATTGAATCCATTCATAAGAGGTTATACAAGAACAATTAGATTCCATGTCTTCCGCCTTTAGAGGTTTGAGGTTTATTGCTTTTTCTATGGAATCTATATCATTCAACACAACTGCATCTCATTCGTTCATTTCACATAATTTGTCTAATTACATGGGTATGTGGGATGATTATTTTTCATCTGTTGTGTATTTTATATCCCCTTTGGGGACAAATAACATCTATGTTCTAATGTGACCCTAGTGTTGTGTTTTGGTAGATGGAATAGAGGAAACCTCATATTTCCTTATTCTGGACCTAGATGTGTTCAGTCTCATTATCGATAAGGGCATGTAAATCAAATTCAATGAAATTTTTGAATTATAACACTATAAGATTTAAATAATTAATAATGATGGGATATCCCATGTCTTATAGGGCATTTAGGATCCATGGTCCTGGAAGGAAGTACATGTTTCTTCATAGTTAGGTATGATCTTGTTTTAGTTGTCCTTGTTGTTCCTTGAGTCAATTGATAATTTTTTTCTAGGTAAACTAATAGGAATAATGAGAACATATCTAGACATGATTAAAGGATATTTACTAATATTTTATCCCCATAAAGATACTGAGTTTACCATTGATATGCTTCTCAGGATGATCATTATATTCCTACCATCTTATTAGATGCCATTGAATGAGATGATATAGATGAATGTTCATCTAGAGGATATTAAAGACAATGATTTTATTCTAACTACTGTGTCCAAATGAGCTTCCCATGTCATATTTGAAAAGGGGATGGTAGGATCTGAATTTTCACACACTATAATAAGCATAACCAAGTGACATACCATAATAAATATCTATCTCCTAGAACTGATGATCTATTTGACGAACATAGAAAGATAGTTTATCATAAAAAATAATACTAATAATATAATACAACTAGTTTAGTTTCATGGAAGTGGATTTTAAAATTAATTAAATCCAAAGTATTTTTGGACAGTTCAAGTATTCTATTATGACATATTATTTTACCAATGCTCTGTCTATCATCACGAAACTAATGAGCTAAGTTTCTCTTTGAATTTTGGAATCCATAATGGTTGTATTTGTAAATGAAATAATAGTTTATTACAAGATGGATTTAGAGAGTGAATACCATCAAAATTATGTTTTCATATTATTATTGTGAAACATTATTATTCCAAATTACCTAAGTGCCAATTTGGATTTATGAATTTCATTTTATGGTTCATGTGATTTCTGAGGTTGGAGTTTCAATAGACCCATTAAATGTTTGAGAAGCCATGTCGTTGGTGAATCCAATGAATGATTTCAAGATAACAATCATTCTAGGATTTGTTGGTTATTATATTTATTTCTATGGTGCATCTCAGATCTAGTTTATCGCTTGATGATATTGAATAGGAAAGGGGTAAATATTCAATAGGGAAATTATTGTCTGAGTTATTTGAGTAGTTAAAGACCTTTGTATCATATAATTATACATTCATTATACTAGATTAAAATAGATATTATTCAATATTTTTGAACACATTCAATATAATTTTGGGGATTTTCATAATACATGATTACTATGTTCTGGCCTATGCGTCATTTTAGCTACACCCACGAGAGTATATTTATCCCATCCACGAACCAGAACTAGTTACCTTTATGCATGCACTAAATATGTGGTGAAATTAAATCTTTAAAGAGTGTTCCAACAAGTGTTCAAAAAAATAATTCAGTCCCAGTTAAAATTAAATCTACTGTTATTTATTCTGGGATTCATATGTTTATAATTTTCTAAAATAATACTTATTGTGTGATTAATTGTATTTATTAACAAAAAATGGTTCTCACTAAATTTATATAATTAAAATTCCACAATTAGCTAAACTGTGCTTTGATACCAATTATTATGAACCTTCTTTTTCGAACATGAATATTTCATCATATTAACGATAAACGACATAATAGTGACACAAAATCCATGATCAATTGGTTTAGTGTATTGGTAAAATTTGTCTTATAAGTAAATTTCACAAAATAGAATCTAAATTTATGTTTAATTCTATTTTATTTAACTTCTTAGTGTCCCTCCTATTCTACTTAGTACACGTATTTACCCAAGAATTTAAATCAAACGAAGAGGTGATCTAAAATCCTAGTAAGAGGATGAATATGGGTCATGAAAAGAGGGTTATCATAATCATTAATGTAATTAAAGGATCATTGTCAAAATATTGATTGTAAATAGTAGCTAAATTCATCTAATCATTCAATACATAAAAATAAAACATCATGTCTTAGTGGTTTACTACCATATATAATTGTCAGAAAACATATGACCATGTTCACACATATTTCAAATTATCCCATGAGATACATCACATTGACCATTGAATTGGAGCACTATATAATTTTGGTTTCACACATCTCATAATGACATTAAAATTCATTATATAATTCAAGGAAAACATATCACAACATAACATTAACATAATAATGCATGCCACATATAACGTATATCAATCATGAATATAAAATAATCCATAGAAATGAATTTGTTTAATTTCATAAATCATATTTTCATGATTATACATTGGGGTTCCAAAATGAAAAGTGTAATGGCATAATTGGTATAAGAATCATCTATCTTGAGATAAGAAGAAACAATATCATAATCAGTAAAAGATGTATTTTTGGTAAGAAAATATTTTTTAGAAAAATATTTTCATAAAATCAGATTGGAAACATTTATATCTACAAAATAAAATAGAATTATAAATAAATTATATTTATCATTTATCAGTGGAATATTAATTATAAAAAAATTTTGAAATAAGGGAAACCCAAATAATGAGAGTTGGGTTCATGAATCCCCTTACCTTATGTCTACATGAATTATTCAATTTAATATCATAGATAATCAAATTGAATTCATTAATTAAAAATTAAATAACATTTTATTTATGAATTTGAATCATTATAGTTTTATGAAGTTCATTTATTGTAATTTTAATGAGTTATATAGTTTAATTTCATAATTCAGGTGGGTATGTTTTCTAGAGTTTTAATGATTTGTTCTATTGTTTAAAAGAAATAATTTTTATATGAAATTAAAAAAATTATCTAAAATTGATATTATAGATTATTAAAGATATAATGAAATTTAAATTTAAATTTATATCATTTGGTTATTCGGTATGTGGATGATTCACTAGATAATACATTATTGATAATCATTTATATTATTATTGTGGGTTTTCAATTACAACAATCTTATATTGTTTTATTATTCACTATTTTGTATATATGTTAGTTACAAAACATAAAAAGTGTTATAACAAACATTTTAAAATATTTTTCAACAATTATAATGGTTTTATTAACATCCTTGAAGGCATTAAGGTAAAATAAATTTGCATCATCCACGACGTCGTTGAATTGACACATTATGGGTGATGATTTATTGTTTAGAATAATAGAGAGGGGAATGAGATTGATGGGGGATATTCTATTAACATGATATACATATATTATGTAAAATATATGATACATAAAATGTACATTAGGATAGAGTATGATAGAATATAATAAGAAAATAAAATGAAATTTGAAGGGATTGAAAGTGGGGTTTACCACTTGAATTTTCCTCTTTGAGAACCCCCTTATGGAACCTAGGTTTGAACTTTTATTAATACCAATAACCACCTAGACATGGGGAATGAGATTGAGATAATATTTGGGTAGAATTTGGACAAGGATCAAAAAATGGAAGGTGTGAGTAGAATATGTGGTGAGGTGTTGTTTTTATAGTGGATGAGAGGGGTGTATTCTTCATTTTTTATTCATTAGTTTATTATTTTTGGATCAATAATTACTAAATATTAATATTTTTTAAAATACAATCATTTAAATGGAGAAGGATTGTTCGATATAATGGCTCTTGCATCATTTATACATCAACAATTATTACAATATTCATTTATTTATCATTTATAAAAAATTAACATATTTTAGGATTCACCCAAAATTATTTTATTTAAAAAAATTCCCAAAAATTCATATATTTAAAAAAAATCCATAAAATTCTCCATGAAATTTTTTAACATTTATAAATATATAATTATCTATAATTTATTAAAAAACCAAATATGTAATATTTTTTTCTAATTTAAATCATCATCTACTTGAAAATTATAGATTTTAAAATTATATATGATTTTATAACACATTGAAAAATTAATTTGATTCTCATAAATTTATACTAAAACACTAATAAAACTAATTATTAATATATAAATTTATTTTGTAAAATTAAATTTTATTGTAATTTATTAAATTAATCATAACATTGTAATTAAATATTTATTACTTAATAAAAGACCATCACCTAATTTATTATTTATAAAAAATTTGATTATTTATAAATTGATATTACTATATCATATAATCATTTATTATAGTTATAAATTATATTTTTCCTTCAATGGATGAGGATTATATTCATTTCATTGGGAACCAATTTATAATGTTCATATAACTATTCATAATGTTACATTAACATTTCATCTGCAAAGGAATCATAATTTCTAAAATACCTTTTTTTAATGCATTCATCATTTATAATGTTTTTAATTTATTATAAATTTGGTTTCATGGTGATTATTATATATGGAATAATTATATTAATGGGGTTTCCTTTGATAAATTTTTGTCTTGGGACATTATAGTTGTTCCAGTTTTCTGAAATAAATAATACGTTTTCTAAGGGATTATGTCAACCCAGGTTTGTCTAAAAGGGATCACTGAAACTGATCTACTTAGTGAAATCGTTTAAATAATTTCAAATTTAACTTTTTTTAGTATTATTTCTTAATTATATAAAGATAATGATACATCTTTTACATAATCTAGTTTTTTAAATTTAACGGCTAATTATCCATGATTATTACTATCATTAATATATCATGATTTGGAATTTAGAAGATCAAATTTGACCAATAATATTCTTCTTATATTAAACTAAAACACATTCATTCATAACCAGTTTCAAATAGAGAATTTTTATTTCTTCAATGTATTCATTTCCTTTTCTGACGAACTTATCTTCAAATTTCATCAAGATTTCAAAAAATTTCTTGAGATCATTAAATTCCATATTGAGCCCAATATTATTTTCAATAAAAACATCATGTTCTATCTATTAAATTTGAACCATTTAGGTACATTATTCTTCTTCTTCCCAACCACTAATGTGATTTTTATCAATGTTAATATATTTTATAATTTATGTTTCTTTTTTAGAAAATTTATCAGTTAAATCATTACATGAGGGAATATTTTCTTCATCCACTTTTCTCAACATGGTTTTTTTATAATCATGTCTTATTTTTCATTTTTTACTTACTCTATAGTGATTCATATTTACCAACATCTTATTCCATATATTTACTTATCATAGGTAACGTAGATGAATATTAAATAACTCTACCACATTTAAAATTAATAATTGAAATATTTTCATTAAAATTTCTATTTCCTTTTTTATGATTTTCAATATGAGATATATAAATTTATTTTTATTCTCATCACTCCCATAATATCATTCTAAATCACATTAGATTTAATATTTGTTTCCCGTTATTTTTTATTCATTATTTGATATAAATGTACATTCCCTCCATAGATTTCTTCATAAAAATAGTAGGCCTTATTTCCATATAGTTGATGAGGTTATTATGTTTCTCATGAAGGGATATGGCAGGAATCTCTTCAATATATTAGATATATGGATACATTCTATTTGAAAAATTCCTCAACAATTATTTTTCCTATATATTAAATATTATTATTTTCTATAAATCAACTGTGTTGGATAAAAATCACCGGCACCATTGTGAAATGGTCATCAACATTATACTCTCTATATATTCTGAAATCTTCAAATTTTCTCTAATTGTTTTTAGTTTTTAATCTATATGTTCACTTTATACTTGTTTTGGTTCCAATGGAACATTTCCTTAGATTATTATTCCCCATAAACATGTTATAGAATTTTTAAAAGAAAAATATATAAATTTATTTGTTATATTCTTATTTTCTCATGATTTATCTTTTCTAGAAAATTGAAAGTACCATCCCATGAATGTTTTTGATAGAAAAAATTGATTACATCACTCACATAATGTCTTTATGATAAAATAAATGGTCAAATATGATGGTACCAACAAAGAAAATTAATTATATAAAATAAATGAAAATAATGTTATTAACAGAGTTTTGGATTCACAAGATAAATAAAAACCGTAGAATAATAGGGGAAGCATTCACTATAATTTCCCTTATAGATCCAATATATAATGGGATACTACTGAGTGGTGGAATAATTATAAGTATATTATACCTTTTAAAATCAATTCAATAGAATCTAGACCATGTTAATAATTTATGTCTTTATTGTAGTCTTAATAAACACTTCCTCACCATATAATATACAATTATTGATAAGTAGGACACATAAAGTTGTACAATGTTCAAAAACAATGTTTGAGTATACTACTTTATGTGTTCATCTATTTTTCATTACACATGTATTCTTATCTTTATAAAATTATAGTTATAAAAAAGTCCAAAAAAGGCATGAATATATTGAAAAAAAAATCCACTTCTTTTAAGAAACCATGGAAATTTTTAAATAGGTAAAACCTATTCTTAAAATATTTTCCCTTCACTAACTGATTAATTAAAACTTCATTAATCATAAGAAATCCTCTATATCAAATGTATATTATTATATATAAAATCCTAAACTACTAAAACAAAAGGCAGGTAATAAGTACTATATTAATCTTCCTCACACATGTTCAGAAAGACTAGTCCTAGCATGAGATCGTGCATGAATGTACCGGTGAACCAGTCTTCTACATCCTCAAAATGAAGCATCAAGATGATCAAAATACATTTAATATTATCTCAATATTCTTAGAAAACAAATTTATTCAGAAGTTTATATTCCTCATCGTCACATTTTTTTTATAAAGTATTGTATATGAAATATATAATTTTTTATATCACAGTAACTAAATAATATAATATAATTCTAACTATATTAAAAAACTCCATGATATTTATCTATTATATTTCCACTAAAAATCATTCAATAAATTTTGAATTCATGATCAAATATATATTAATATCTCTTAAATAATTGAATTAATTAAATCTCTCAGGAAATACTATTTCACTCCCCTTTAAATTTAAAATCATTAAAGAATCATAAAAAAATTCTCTTTTGAATATCCACATGAATATTATGTTTCCATCATTGAAATTTGCAACAAATAATATTTCTCTAAAGTCATTAAAAACACTCAATTGCATGAAATTATGTTTTTTCCCTTTGTGTAATCTCATCATGTGGTGTGGAAATCATCTCATAACTTCTATAATCTCAAAAAGATATTTCCCTCCTATGATATTTCTAAAATAAGATAAATTTATATTTTGAACATCAATCATCTTTGGAGCTAGTCTATATAAAATAATTATCATATGATCTCTCAAAATTATTTTCTACCTGTCTGTGTGAAATTATTGGCTTTTTCAAATAATTATTGAGGTAAAACTCTTCTATCATTGTTGAATTATCTAAAACATGGGACTAAATTTTCATGTGTGGTTCAATGTAAGATAAATTCAATAATCATTTGTTGACATATACATAAAACATATATAATTATCCAACTCGACTCCAATATTCATGAAAACAATGCATGAATACAACTATATCCCAATACCAGAGCATGATATAAGGAAATGTAATGTAAACATGGAAGGAATATAAGCCACCGAAAAGTGTCTATAAACTGGCTCACTCCTATAATAAAAATGTACCAAAACTGTTTTTTGATGTTGTATGAACCCTCCATTGTATGTCCAGTCTCACTAAGATATGTTGTGTCCCGGTCAACCAATGGCACCATTAAATGGTTGATTATCTGTACAATATTTGACTTTTTTGGAAAAATATAGTAGAGGGGTGAGTATAAAAATACATAGTATGACTCCCAAAAACAACAATTAAACACATAAAATGAAAGAATAGTCATAATAATATAGTTATATTTCTATTTCACATAATTCAATAATATCTAGATATCCTCAATTGAGACACCACACCATTTTTAATTCATAAAAACCCACTAGCCACATGATTCCTCTTGAAGCATGATAATTTTAGGGGAACTCCCTCCTCATGCAATGAAATCATCAGACACCCACTATGAATTGGTCTATCTCATTTGGTCCCTGCACAAAGAGAACACTTTGGTCTAGGAATGCTATGATACACAAAGAGGTGTTCAGGAAAAGACCAATTTGATGGACACCACCGATCACACCAATAAATTTTTGGGTATAACAAGTACCCAACCTATATTAATCCACTACATAGTAGAACACCCTAAATCACTAGAGATTTCCATACAACCTACCAATGCAGCCCACTAGATGAATGTCCAATTCACTACTCATAGTGGTTACACCCCTTCCAAAACTCCACTATGGGTGTGAGAGGATCACACTCTATTCTCATGAAGGGATACTACAATCTGTCTTATACTCATCCACTAGTGGGTATTACAATCCAGTGATGAGGATTTATTATCATTGTAAACCATCAAAGAAAAAATAAACATAATTACCTCATCCTATACTGGTCCAAAGTAAAACACCACAATTAGACTAAAAAATAATGTCTCAATGTTATGGTCTCAATGCAACAAATGACTCTTTAATTGGATGCTATATCTAAAATATATGCATCTTTGAAAACTACAGGGGTCACTATACTGGTGGACTGGCCACCATAGTCCATCCACCAACCATGCTAACCGACCACCCGGGTCGACAACCCACACGGTCCAACCACACATCTAATGCACCCAAGGATAACTTGAACTAACATGACATAGGTTCGACCACAATTACATATCATTCCACATGGTCATTATTTTTGAGAATGATAAAAAAGATATGGCACCAAAGTTGAATCCTATAATAGATCACTAGAGCTGACCAAACCTAGCTTCGCCATGTTGCCCTGGATCCAAACCAGGTCTGACCTGGGTCTGACCTTGCCCACTAGCTAGACCCGAACCTGCCCAAATATCCTATCTGTACCCACCTATCCAACTCTCCATCCACCATTACCACAGTCATACTTCAACATATTTCATGGTAGGATGATGCATACATCTCGGCTTCCTCTGCTACCCTGCCACGTTCCTTTGCTAATGTTTTCCACCACTACCTTTACTTCAATGATCCTACATGTTTCCTATAATTCCATAACGATGAAATGTTCATAGATCAGAGCTCATCCCAGACTCATATTCATCTAAAAACATGTATCATCGTCAGATTTAATCACAGAGTGGATCAAATCTTTTTTTTCATTATGTGCTAAAGATTGTGGATTCGAGAATCATCTATTAGTCAAATAGATTTTTCTCTACTTCCACACCTCCAACATTTATACCAATCTCATATATATGATATTAGATCATTGCATCATGAAATTATTGTTCAACAATCCAATGATTTAGAAGTGTCAAACCTCATTCCAATAATGAATTCTCTTGGTGAAACATAGAATTCATTAGAGAAAAAAACCATCAATTTGGATGAATGAACCACTACCTATGTTCTTGTTAATCATGGTTCATTTATAACGATAAGTATAAACCATGATCATATTTTTTAAAATTAAATCTTCCACTAAAATCCCTATAAAATAAATCCTTTCCCACAATTTACAAGATCCACGAATCGATCATTTCTCTTATTGATTCATGTACATTATAGAAATTATGAACGGGTAATTAACCAATTTAATCCCACACCCAACCACGATTTGGATCATTTATTGATTAATAATGATGCATCATTGTCATTGTTGGATAAGACTATCAAATTCCCGATATTTTGATCATTGATCCACTATATGTCATCATTCTCTAGAGAGGATTATCTAGAGAAACCCCCCCCTAACATCCCATTGATGTATATAGGGTTATGTCGATAACCCTATTATTTCTGCAGAATCATATATTTGATGATGATTTAATCATTATTTTGGAAAAACAAATGAAAAAAATTTATTTGAATTATTTAGGGTGTTTTAATGCTCGAGATGGATTTTACAAAAACTCCTCACACCGACCAATGTTATGTCATTACTAAGGAAAACACATCATTAATTACCTAACGATGGTCTCATATTTACAATCTGTGTTCCCATTCATGAGTTATTAGGATTTTAACAAAAAAATATTTAATTAGTTTATTTATGGTCACATCCGTGGTGGTCTGTTCAATAGATTCACTTCACTAACAATGGTTTGATTATTACTAGTGTAATTTCAGTATTCTAAATACAACAGTTCCCTTATATTTCTAGTGTGATCACCTATTTGTGTGTTATTTCACTTTTCTCATAACAACGTGCTCATGTTCTATTGAATATTTTAATATGTTTGAAACATTTATTCTAGGCATAATGGGACACAAAATCACAAGACATCATCGTACTTGGTGTGAAAATAAATTTATATAATAAAAAAATACACAGAAAATTATATATGTTATGTTTTCCCTCCCATTGGGATTTATAACCTCAAAATGCCAAAAAAGGGCTAGTCAAAGAGATAAGGTTACATAGCATGAATATAAGCCTCCTCGTTCCATGATCTCTCATGTGGATTCTTATACTAACACTAGACACAAACTAAATAAATTGATCACCTATGATGGATCCTATCCCATCAAACAATGATCACCATAGGGTAGTCATAAATGGTTTTTCTATCTATAATGCCCAGATCATGCAAGTCCACGAAATGTGATGGTATATTAATGTTCATACTAAGCTAAAACACATGGAAGAAGTCTTATACCATATCCAGATGCATTGGTAGAGACATGTGGTAGGGAACCATACAAACTCTGTATATTATTCAAAAAGGCTTGATGAATCTTGTAGATAGCTTTCCACCCAGACCAAATCTTTATAATATTAGTTTACGTGAAACCATAAGGATCAAATGTTTTTCTCCTCGAACTCCAAAGGCCATTATCTCCCATCGTCATAAGAATTGTTACAGCTATGTTTAGTCTTCATCTTACCCTAGGTAATCTGTATATTCTCTATAGTATATCACAACAACTCTGGTACCTTGATTGATGACCCTCATAGGCTAGTGCAATAATGTTGTGACCTACAAGGTCGCTCGTACATAGCCTCTAATGGTTACAACCCAATACTACAATGTGATATTTTGTTGTTTGAATACTACCACAGTGATAGGAGATCCTCCCAACTAAAGAAAAAGTCTAACATTAATGAGCACAACATGTCCTCTATAACCTAAATAGTTCTCTAACTCTGGTCTTACGTCTGTTGGTGAAAAATTGTGGTCAATCATAACTTGGTCCAAATTGCCTCATGTAATAACTTCCACAACTAGGATGTAAAGAGAGCATCATGATTGGAAAAAATAATAAATGGAACTTCATGGAGTTAAACTATATCCTACTCATAAGGGCTCACCAAGATGGCTATAGGAATCTTCTCTTGGATAGATAAGAAGATGATTGAGTTGGTGATTCATTCAATAATCACCCAGATGTCATCAAGTATCCTAGATTTACACTATAAACACATCACAAAGTCCATCGACATCCCATCGCACTTACATTCAGGTACCTCAAGGGGTTTACCTAAACCCACATGAACATGGTTCTCATTCTTCACTTTCTAATATTTGAGGAAACAAAAAACAAAATCTGCAACCTCTTTCTACATCCCTAGCTACCAAAACTGATGTTGGAGGTCCTGGTACATCTTCCCCACTCTATGATATAATGCCAATGTAGATGTATGAGACTCCCCAAAAACCACATCCCACAATGTCATTGGTATTACTTATCATCCCATGAAAATAATGACATGTTCCTCACCTTTTGAGTATCCCTCAAGAGAATTCCCTGTGGATATCTTGATATGTAAAGTCTCACAGTTGGTATCTATAAGTTATTCTTCCCGGAATCACTATTTTTTTGGATGAGTGACAACCATGGACTAAAGGTAAGACACACCATCCCCATACATAAAGGATATTGTCAATGAGGAAAATTTCTCTGATGACTCTTTCAAAAATTATGAAATGGATCTCCTAATAAGAAAATATTCAACCACATTCACCTTCCCAAGAGTGTAGAAAATATCAATGTAATAATACTAGAGGAACTCTAGACATCACCACTATATCATGTGAAGATATTTCTAAGAGAATATATACTTGAAACTCTTCTGATCATATTTTATGATAAACTTCTTGACTATCAGGTAGTGACACCACATCTTCAAGGTAAAGACAACCACAACGAACACAAAATCACGATTCTCATAATTCAACTCATGTGGAATCAACTGATGTGAACCATATAAATTTACCACGTTCCTGTACATCATGAAAAACCCATGACCGGACCCTATTGTTTGACAGAACACCACATACTCAATGCCTTCTTCTAGTAAATTCATAGTGAGAGTGCTCGTCAACCTCTTTCTCATCTCCTCAAATCACTGCAGGAATTTTTCTATCCACCAAAATGGATTCCATATTAAACTAATAAAAAGGGATCATCAATCCAAAAAAGATGATATTTTTTTCTTACAGTCTCCTGGTTCAAGAAAAGGTAGTCTCTATCCAACCTTAGGCTCCTATCTGTCTATTTAGACAGTGATTCTTGGGATGCCCATAGTGAGTCACTGGTTATTAGAAATCATTTCCTATAAATGTCCCCCAACTGCACCAATGGACCGCGAAGCTCATCATAGGTCATATGATATGCTGATGAAATTATCATTGATGTCCAAGGGTGTAATCAAATGGAGTCATCTATCTCATGTTTTCAAAGTAAACCCTAGACATCTTTGGGAAATACATTCTCATACTCCACCTCCACTATAAGAAAATGATGACTCATATAATCCCCTACACTGAGGGTGTGGTTGCTCAACTAATGAGTAATATTTTGTACCCTACTATGAGTGAGTCCATCCTACATTTCCTGAGTTTCCATTTCACCAATAATGGATAAACTGGTTCCATCACTATGAAAACATTTTATCCTTCACCTCTAATTTTCAATATCAGAATGAAATATTGATGACTAGTCCATTCCATGAATGTCTTCATAATTCCTCGACTCCACTACCAAGAGATCCCAACTGAAACTAACAATCAAAGAGTTAGGTCACATTGTTAGGACATGAGTATAACCATAGAGTCTCTTTTAGATAGAGTATCTATGTTTAAGGGTTGAGTAAATTGTTCAACTATAATATATAAGTCTCAAAAAAGATTGGTGGAAATAAAATAATGAATATAAACTATCAATATAAATAAAAAAGATAAAGAAGAAATTAAATTTATCATTCCTCAATTCAATCATGGTGTCCATAGGATATATGACGTGACAGTATGATACTATACTATCGCATATCCTCCATCTCCCTAAGACTATCGTGGACCACTCGGTGGTGTTGGTTGTAACATGTTGAAACACTAACCAACTCCTTATGATATGTCATCTCTTCATCCTCCTCTTCCTCCATGAATTTTGGAATAATCTATTAATTATATTAGACTTAGTGGTTCATTAATAGCCTTCCAAATAGCAGTTTGGTGGGCCGGACAATATCATGTCAGATGTCCCCTACCATCACATTAAAAGAACCACATCCCTCTAGGATGACTGAGCCCATATTTTAAACCATGAACATTATATACTCTATAGTAGGACCCCCTCTAAGATCATTAGTCATTTCCAGGTCAATATGACCAACATTGGCTCCCCACTGTTGAGGTCTCTACTCATGATTTCCCACTTTTTATAATCCCTAACTATATCCAATTTGTTAATAAAATTTGGAACACTAATGATTTCTTAAGAACTCCATCATAAGTAGGAATTAACATAGAGATTAAAAAGTATAATATTTTCCTATGAAAACCTCACTCCATGGTCTAAGACCTAATGTACTGATTTTGTATCATATCTGTCGTGTACCTAGACTTGTTGGAATGCCTCGGTGAATACTCAAACACTCACATGTCATCCTCAAAGAACTATAGAGGATACTAAATATACATCACCTTTAGATTATATGGTTATAAATCCATTATGAAATGGTTCTAAATATATTTACATGGAAGAGTATCCATGTTTTATGATTGTGCAACCAAACCCCATCATCACCCTAATGAGTTGTATAGATGTATTATTGTCTGAACCACCATCTGGTCTACTGCTTTCCTTGCTTTGTGGTATACTTGGGTCACCTCATCAAGAATGTCCTCACCCACCTATGTGTCAGGATCACCTATTAACCTGATGGGTCTCTATTGCTGAAACTCATGATGTGTGCTTTGCGTTTTCACATCATCTACTAGTACTACAGTTACCATGTTCTACGCTAAAGGTGGTGGTATGTATGGTGACCCACCTAGAGGTGATATCATTGGTACAAATCCTTATACTAATGTGTTTTCACCCATTAGATCATCCTAGTTATCACATGGTGGTATCCAAATGGTTATCTATGTGGAGACATCCTGAAATTAAACAAGATGCTCCATGGTCAAATGAATATATATGGGGAGCTAACTCAATAAGTATATGGAAAACACAACAGTTCTTATATGATACATATACCACTTTTTTCACTAAAACTAGGGTTTTGATATACTATGTTTGATAGAATGTAATTAGAATCCTGGTGTATTAATACTTTGACCATTGCACCGAAACTAGTGTCCATGTCCTAAAATCCAAACATTAAATAACTACCATTATTTCCCAAACCAACCTTATAGACTCCTCGTCCTAAATAACTATTCTCCCTCTGATACAAATCTATCCTGACCCATCCTTGTGGGACCTATCTTGGGAATCCACATGACCGCTTCCAATAGTCCATGGGCTGATGACTGGAACTGTGTAGGAATATCTCTAACATGAGAGGCATTTCTTTTGTACCTATACTCGCACACACATCTCTATTCTCACAATATGATAAAATGTATAAATCCTACTATGTAAAAAATTCACCCATACCACTATATCACGATACCATTGTACGTGAAGATGTAAATTAAAATAAATAGGTATATAATACAATAACACTATAAAGTGTATGTATCCCAAGTAATAAATATAAGAAAAAGGTACTAGGACCACTTTCTGGAGATCCAGGAACACACCATAGTCTTTTTGGTCTCAATAAGCACATTATGGTCATTTTCCACTTAGGAATTCGTAAAAATGCCAATTTTATACACAATACATGACATGTGTGGTTAGATCCCATGTAGAGGTGTGTATAACAATTCATAGTAGGACACCTCTAAACCACAATGTAGTACATAAAAAGAAATTAGAGTAATCTCTACATTAGTAAATTTCTATAGAATATAAAAAATAATCTCTATATATACTCAATAGAGACACTACACCATTTGGTTATCATAAATATCTTTGATCCACATTATTCCACTCAATGCATTCTCATTCCAGGATTACTCACTCCTCAAACCATTATATCACTAGAGACAATAAAGAAAGAGATCTAGAAAATTTGGGACCCTCTCAATGAGAACACATTTGTTAAGGAAGGCTAATACACACAGTGGTGGGGGGGTCATTCATGTAACTAAACAAGGGGCACCACAGATCATGCCAATAACTATTTGGGGATACTATGTAACCTATCTCATTGAAATTGCTATGTAGTAGACCATGACTAGGATTAGTAGGGGATGCCACAAACCCTACTGATGAGATCCACTTGATAGAGGATGAAAATAATACTCTTTGAGGTTAGTTCGATTCCCCAAATCCACTAGGGTAGAAAAAATATCACAATCTATTCATGGTTAGGGATACCATATTATATATACAAATCCACCTCTAGAGGGGATTACAATATAGCTATGTGGATATAATGATTTATTGAACCCCCAATGGCAGAACCAAGGGACTTCTCTCAAACTATAATTGTCCCAAATTAAAACCCACATTTTGTCCCAAAAATACCGCCTCAATTTTTTGGTCTTAATACTACAAATTTCTCATCGGTTAGATGCTTTGTATTGGATTTATGCTTGTTTGAAAACTGTAGGGGTCATTGCGCCCATGGACTGACCCCCTGAAGTCAAACAAGACTGCTACTAAACTACACAAAATCTAATGTTTATTTGTATCATGGTATAATTTCATGGTCGATCATTCCACTCAGTCACTATGCATGCAACAACTTGGGATGCCTCAATACCACAGTCAACCAATGCAGTGGATCGCAGAAATCTACTAAAATGGAATCATCCAATTTCCATGAACTTGACTTGAATCCAGCGTGACTCACCTAGCCAAACCAAGGTCACCATTCCCACATTATGTCCTACCATTTCATTTTACACCACTAAATACAGATCCTCTGTACATGGCATCGACTACTTCCATCGGCCCCACCACACAGCCGCCTGTGTTGGCCACCACCACCACCGCATTCAAGAGCATCCAAGTCAATTATGATTCATGAGAAAATAAACATTCATACATATTAGATCTTCCTACCCTCTCAGTCAGAAAAAACATGTATCATCATTATATATACATGATAAATAGATCAAAATATCATTATTCATTATGCGCAAAGAACATGGATTCTGGAATCATCTATCATCCATATTGCGCTTTATCAATATTCACACATCCATCATTCTATGAAAATTTCATATCTACAAAAAAATATTACTTCCCCAAGAAATGAGTGTTATAGGATTAATTTATGGGGATGTGTTTAAGCTTGAACAATTGAAGAACACACATGGTGAAACATAGAATTAGGCTAGAATGGGACCATCAATCACGAGAAACAAACCTCGATCGATGATCTGGTAAATCATGTTTCATTCCAATTATAACAACAAGGTGAACCCCAAAAAATATTATTCAATATAAATCCCCCCACTAATATCCCTGTAAAATAAATCTCCTCCCACAATAAAAATGATATGAGAATCAATTTGTTTGTCGATGGATTCATGTTCATTATAGAAATTAAGAATTGGGAATTACATAATTGTAACAAATTCCCTCCGAAAATTTGGATCATTCATTAATAGATAATGATGTTGTCTTTTAGTCATTGTAATTATCCATATAATCTGAGTTATGTTGATCATTGATCCATGATCCACCATAATTTTCCTGAGAGGATTATCCAGAGCACTCTCCCTCTCTCCCTCTCTCACTCTCTAACAGTTATCCAGCATCTCCAGGGTTATGTTGATAACCCTATTATTTCCCCATAATTTTCTATTTTATGATAATTCATTTTATTATTGAAAAAATAAATAAATAGTTTTAATTATTTTATTGGTTTCAATGCCTGCAAAAGATTTTCAAAAAACATCTCTTGTCGAAAAAGGTTATGTCGCTCCTAAGGAAGATACCGCGTTATGAACTCAATGGTGGTCTCATATTCCCTATCTGATTCCCCAATAATGTGTTATTATGATCTAAAAATAGAATATTTTAATTTTACTATTTTACTTACAGTTATGTCATGATGATTTTTTCTAAAAATGAACCATGCTAAAAAAATATAGGTCACACTCAGGGTAAAACCGTTGTTTTGAATTCAATGGTGCCCTAATATTTCATATGTAGTCATATGTTTGTTAGTTATTCCACTTTATCAAGAACACATTATTCCTGTGATATTATATATATTTTTCAATATTTTTTAGGGACATTAGGCCTTGGATGTGCACACATTCTCAATACCTAGCCTCTAAATCAAACCATATAATATCAAAAAATAATACATGGAATATCCGAGACATTATAGTGATTTCATAATTCAACATCATCCCTTATAAAAAACTCAAATGAAATATCCATCTTGATTTTAATTATGTATTGACTCACATAGACACATTTCATTAATTTATATGAAGAACATCACATAAATTTTCACATTAGATCCAATGTATATAATAATGAAAACACCCTCAAAAATTAAAATGTAATTTCAATAAGAAACCCCATTCATCTCACCCAATACAAATAATGAAATTTTAACAACAAAATATTCACATAAAAAATAACAACACATTTAATCTAGAAGAATATTGAGGATCTCATTAGACAACAGTAATTTAACCAAATATGTGAATGATGCTATCAAGAATCAAGGGTTGTTAGTTGTTAGAAATCAATATAAAATCATATAAATAAAAATGAGACATGGGATTTATTACTCAATATTAATGGTACAATTGTTGTCTAGATAAACCAAGTGATTCAGAAATATGTTTAATAAAATGCTATATGTAGTGATAAATAATGAAATAATTGCATGGAAAGGGTGTTATTGGGTTTAATTAATCGAAATTAATAAGTCCATCAAACTAAATTTCTGATATTATAATATATTAATATGTATTAATAACAAATAATAATTGGATTAAAAGAAATTTAAAATGGTTATCAAATCTATATTCATCAATTGAGAGATGGGAGATGATGTTTACATTGAGAAACCAAGTTGAGTCATTCTTTTTAATGATGTGAACAATGTTTTCAACTTAAATATGTTTCTTTATTTATTTCAATAAGAAAAATGATCTTGGAATTCAATGTAAAGAACCAACATAAAAAAGTTAAAGATCATGAATGGAATAGTGGTGAGAAATAATTATATTAATAATTATATGTAGTTATCCATCATTTTCATTGTATTTAAAGATGATGTCATATTTTATTATGTGAAAAGGCTCATGTGAATATTTTTACCTAAAATGTTATATGTTATATTAAATTTATATTCTTGGTGATATTAGATATTGTAATGTTTTATAACATTATTAGGATAATAATTTCTTATATATTTCTCGAGATATGTGTTCTTATGATCATGTAAATATGTTTTGAATAAAGAATTAAAAATGTGATATGTTCTTATTTCAATGAAAACCCAACTATAAAAGTATTTAATAAGGAAAGGATTTGACTATAGATAATTTTAGAAGAATATTTTATTCCTTTTAAACTTTACTTTTTCATGTCCATATGTTGTATATATTGATAAATTATGGGTCACATGTCAAATTTCATCAAATGAATATTTTCTCACTGATAGAAATGTATTTATAGTTATATAAAGGGAGTATTATATTATGTGTTTATGTATGATAAAATGGGAAGGGTTGAATTATTTGGATACAGAAATGTCTATTGGGTAGGATATGTTGATGGAAAAATATCTATATCTAGGGTGTTTCTTTTTGAGAGAGAGTTGTTTATGTATTCAAATAATGAAGTAGATATCTCTAACCATATTTTATAATAATATAAAATCTATAGATGTATCTCAAGAATCATCCAGATTTTTGTGGATGAAAAATCAATTGGATGAACTCAGTTGAATGTGAGGTATAAACTAATTTTGTGTTATCGTAATTAATGTGCTGTCAATTTATCAATGAATTATATTAAATAATCATGGAATAAGGACATTAATATAAAATATAACATCATCAAAAATATTGTTGATAAATATGAGTTGAAGATCCAATTTTATTATATAGTGGATCAAATATATTATGAATTCACTAAATAAAATATAAAGGAAGAATTTCAAAAATAGACTATGGAAATGGGAGGTAAACCACATTTCTAAAAATGATAATGTATGATGAATTACATCCCCTCTCTCATCGTGTTCTTTAGATTATTATTCAGAATGTGTTGGGGTAAATAAAAGATAAATCAATTTTTATTTAATCCATTTTGTATTCTCAGCGGGGGAGAAGAATATATTTGGGTAGTATTCAATTTATTTCTGTTTAGCTTATTATGGAAATTATGTATCAATTATGGGGAGGATTTATTTTGAGAGATTCATTAAAATGGTAGCATTGTGAGTTTAGATTGTAGGCGTGTGAATTATATGATTTTTAAAATTTTATTGTAGTTTTGGTGAGAATGTAAAAGACCATGTATTTATAGGTCATATGAATAGTTTACACAAGTTTTTAAATAATATTGAGTTCATAATAATTTATTTTATAGTCAATTCATTGTTTATATCCTAAAAATGTATCATTGTTTTAGAAATATGATTTTTTAAATATATTATAGAGGATTGATATCTTTTATAAAATAAATATTAGTCATTTTTTGGGATAACTTTGATATTGTTATCTAATTTTACTTTTTTATACACCAAGTTCATTACATTAGATTATAATTATTAAATAATGATTCATTATTATGTGTTATAATTTTGTAAAATATATATATTCATGGGATTCCAATAAAATTAAAATTGGTGGATTATTAAGCCAAAGAGACATTTTAATGTTGTTGAGACATTCAAGATATTTTTGGAGATACTAAGGTGAGTTTTTAATTTGTTTTAATTGAATATAATATGATAAAGATGTGATGGTTTTTCAGTAATTTCTTAACCCATAATCAATGATCAAAAAATATTATTTCATTTATTCGGAGGTATATGAATGATTGGATATAAATTGAATGAGACAATCAGAGACCCATATGCCAGAATCAAGTGACAGAATACATTATTTATATTCCATCTTTATACCAAATGAAAAGTACCAATTTTGACCGTACATAATTGAATAATGAAAATAAAATAATTATTCATTTCTATACCCAAGAACATTTACGTTTAGTGTTATAGGTAATTTTGAAAACCCCATCATGTAACAAAACCCATTTCATTCTACTCCAATCTTAATTTTTCTATTATAACTATATTTTCTTGTTATATAAAAAGACTTTACCATTTACCATGAAATTATCCTCACATGATCCCTTTATAGAAATATCATACATTGTATTATAATTAATAAACTAAGGGAATTGAAATATAATAAATGGTGAGATCAGATGATATGTAAGGATAAATATAGTAGATATAAACCAATGACCATGTGTAGGTATAAGATAATATTAATGGTATCATATCATAATAAATTTTTTTCATAACATTATGTAATTCACAACCAGAAAAACTAGGATTATTAAACATGAGTCATAAATTAAATATTTAACATTAGAAAAGAGTCATATGATTTAATAATCATTCAACATGTAAAATTAATCTTGTTAAAAGGAACCATAATAACTCCTAGTAATCATAGGAAAAATATTTTTCTATCATGGGACATCACATATTCATCATATAATCAAATATGTATGATAATAACAAAATTATTTTATGAGTAAATTCCATTTAGTTAAGATTTTCATCTCTTAATAGATACATATATTAATCAATCTCCATTAACTATTAGTAGTAACATTAATCTAGTTAACTTCATTGCATTTCCCATTGAATTGGGGAGATATAACGATATCACCCATCATCATGTGATATATTGTACTCACCCATGATCATGATCTCTATCAAGATTTTCCCTCATCATCGACAATGTAATTAAACCAAAACATTAAATATGTATATAGATATTTCATCTCATCATATAAAAACAAGAAACAACTATCATTCCACTTATAAAATGATTAACCCAGTAAAAAGAAATTGATTTCATTTTGATTTCATAATAATTAAAATGACTCTTGGAAATGTAATGGTTTTCATATAATCATCCATAAAACAACATCATCATTATATGAAATCCAGATAAGTAATGATTATTGTCTCATAATACCACACATCTATTAAATAATAAAAAACGTAAAGAATATTGACATATATGATTTCTTTTTAAAATTTCATTTGATCATTAATTTTAAAAGAGAGAAAACACAATTTTTAGTATTATTAAAATTCAAAATATCATTCTATATTGAGAAAAATAATTTCATTGAAATTATCGATGAAATTTTCTCAAATAATATTTAATGAAAACAATATTCATGATGGTAGGAAAAATCATTAATAATATGTATTTATGAAGATAATTTTTTTTACACTTCTATAAAAGTAAAAAGTTATATTTACATAATTTATTTAAAAGAATATATTTAAAAATTTATATAAAAAAAACTTAGAAAAATATTTTTTTATGTGAATATTTCCAGAAGTAAAAATATTTATTTTTAAATTTAATAAAAATGTAAATAGATGGAAATAATGATTTTACAATAATATTTTTGAAAAAATGAAATATTTTCAGCATAAATGTCATTGATCCACATTATATAAGGAGCAATGACCCCTTCATATATACATCTATAACAAAAATAAATTTCTTCATGATATGTATGTTTGATGAGGTGTTTCATGAAAGAAAGAAAATATATGAAATTTATCCATCTACAAGTTAAAATCCATGAGTGGTGGATAGTTAATTACCCCATAGCATGTAAAATAGTTGTACATGAACATTCAATACACAATATTATTCAACAATATTGATTTTCTATTTTATCCATATAGATTATCCATACAATTTTAACATCAAGAGAAGTGTTAGTTCAAAATGATCCTTAGAGACATCCAATTACATCACCATTATTTTTAAATGATTTTTTCTAAGGTATAGGTACATTTATTTACCCAGGATGTGGAATCTTCATTGAATTTAATTTATAGAAAAAATAGAAAAATCCATAAGTCTTCAAAGGTTCCAGGTGGATGATAAAAGTTACATGCAATTACAAGAATCATAATCATTAAAAGGTCCTTAATAAAATTCTTGAAATACCAATTTTATGTGAATTTGAGTTTATGATAGAATTCATGACAATGAATAGGGAATGGTATAGGCCAAAATGATGATTTCCCATGCATCAGGTTGTTTTTTCTTATCCTCATCACATAAATAATAATAGTGTTTGACTCCATAAATAAGTTAATCAATAGTTGGTATAGATATAGATTGAATAAAAAAGATAAGCATGATTCAATATTAGTTGAATAGTGAATTCTAACCTATAAGTCATTGTTAACTACTATCCATAGAGTATTTATAGTCACACATCTATGAAATAGATGACTTATGCCATTCTTATATTGATTTTATATGGAACATAGAGAGTAAAAATTAATACCAATTTATTGAATAGATTCGTCAAAAGAGATGTAAGAATTCATCACCCTCCATTAAAGGGTAAATATATATAGTATATTATATTTTCTATGGAAACACATTGAAAAAAATATTAACATTTCCCTATATATATTCTTGGATGAATAATTTTTTAGATGGATTACCATTAGAGGAAGTCTCCAAAACCAAAATATTGATGATGAGGTACTAAAAAACCATTTCCATGACTTGAGATATATGAATATGAAATTAATTATGAATTTTTTCTTTTATAGAAACATTATTGTCAAGTGAAAGGTTATTTGAATTAATGATAATGATAACAGGATTACCTATCCAATTATCTAAAAAATGAAGAGAAAAATTGAAACTACCCATCTGATGAGAATCCAATAAAATGTTAGAATAGGAGGCCTTGAGATTATGCTAGATAGAGGAATCCACATATTTTTAGTTCCCTTTTTTCATCCTACTCATGAACATGCATACCATAAAAGAATGCGCCTATTAATTCTTGTTTATTAGTCTCCCGATGAAAGTATCATAAAAAAAAGATTGATTTTGATGATTTTTTACGGAAAGCCCTTGATAATCAATGTGATGATATAATTTTCCCAAAAAACTACATATTTTATTCAATGAAGGATGATTATACTCCATACATAATCCTTGATTGAAGTTTTTATATTCATAATTAGAGAACCCAACCTAATATATACCATGAATTAGTACAAAACTTTTCACAATGATATCTTTCACAAGGATGGCCCTGCCAGTCATTCAGAGATGTTTTCATTTCAATGAGGATAATAGATTTTTAATTTTTGTTTTAATGTGAGATAAATTCCATGTTAAATATTTTTTCATAACATAGGGACACCGAGATTATTGAATGGTACTACACCTTATATGAGTCATTACTAATTGATGATGCCCACTTTTCTAAATATGGGGTTATTGTTTCAAAATTATAAGAATGATTATCGCTAATGGTTATCTTTCATAGATACATTTTCATAATGAATGAGAGTATTCATTATTATTATAATAATTACCTTATCACCACGAGTGAATAAAATAATTTCATCAGAATAAAATATGTGATTGGCTGCAATAAGCCCTATGGAATCTTTCATGGGTATGATTTTTTTCACATCGACCCTATTGAGAAGAAGCCTGCATAAATAATCTTTATCAATAAGGATTATAATATATGAGAGAGTATTACCTTTTTTGAACACATTTAATGTGTGATAACTAGTTCTCACGGGATCCATTTATAACCATATTGATGTGATATGTGCTCAAAGAAATTCTTCCTCGTTTAATAAAATACACAACAAAATAAAATCTGGTTATAACCCAAAAAATGAATGCCTAATATGTCTTGTCAAAATACTTTGGATATCATGATTTATTGAAAAAACACATTCATTGGTGGATTTATTGAGATTATTAACACATTCTGAAGTAGTTATCATACAATCTAATATATTTATAACACTGATGATACCAAATTTTTTTAAGGACACAAACATGTTGAAAATGATGGAATGCTTGTTGGTGGGGATTTTTCAAATAAACTTGTAAATTGTATTAAAAAGTTCCACATGTATATTTAGATGAACCTCACTTATGATATCCAATATATGTATGAGTGAAATAAATGGGGAATTGATGCCTTGTGTTACCCAACCACATTCAAAAAATCAATTGACCAGTATAGAGACATCATAATAGACAATCTACAAAATTTTTTGAAATAAAAATATTATGAAACGATATAGACTATGAGAGATACCATAATTTTGACCAAAGAAAACATCATTGATTTAATACTCAAGGGGAATATTGATGGGGTATGAATTATCATCATGATTTAAAATTCATGGAATGATATCTTTCATGAGTTAAATTTTAGTGTTAGAGATATAAAGTTGTTTTTATAATAACAGAAAACATGAGCATCCAGACCTTCTATTTTTATAAATAATATCCAATTTTCAGTTGAAATAATCAATGGTCTAATGAGTGTATTTTATATTAGAAGAGATTTGAATATTTTAGTATTTTAATCACCCTAATTTAGCTATTTAATTTTAAAATCATCTATTTTAATTCAATATTTTAGATTAATAATAGTATTGAGGTCAGGAGTGACCTTATTTTCCATGTAAAGATCATTATAAAATTCTAATATTGTGTTATTTTCTTGGATGGTGTAATGTAAAGATTCCAAATGATAAATTTTTCCTTCCATGTGAAAAAATATCTCTTGACTCAAAACATTCTGCTTTTTATTATGAACATTCATCGTTGAACATAAGAAAAAAGATCATCCTTATAGTTTTAAATGTTCTATGTTTCCCAAAACAAATTTTAATATTCAGGTTGAAGGACCCATTAATTTTTGAGTCTGAATAGAATGGGAAGCTGCCATACATATTGACAAGACATTCCAATATAGGATGATGATCTAAATAATAATTTGAAAGAGTTATATGATAGATAGAGAAAAAAATGAATAGGTTAGAATCATTGAAAAAAATTTATCCTAATTACTAGAATACATTTTATTAAGGTGTATTCTATAACAAGTATTCATTAAACCCACCTATTAACTTCATGATGGTTTATTTTTTCAGTACATGCTATAAAATATCATGTAGTTATGTGGGATTTCATTATTCCTAGACTATCATATCTATTAATAATGGAATATGAGTCTCCAAGAATAGTATAAGAAATATTTATTAATCAACTCAAAATTTGAATTTTCTTCTAGTGATCCCTTTTTCCTCATATCCATTTGTAATCATAGATGAAAGAGAATGTTTTTTTCATTCCCAAATAATTATATATAAGAGTAACTATATGATCAGTTGGATTTTTGGATGAGATTCCATCTAGTCTCAAATGAACAAATACCGAATGATATATTATATCTTTATTTGACCAGTTTGTATTTATAATATTTTATCACAAATTCCATTGAGAATAAATCCACTAAAAATATTTATTTAGGGATAGAAACGCCTAGAATATCAGTATTATGATTAATTATAAAAATAATTAGGTAGAATGTTGTTTTAGTGTAGGAATAACACTAAAACTTCAATAATAAAATCATTATTTGGACCTAAACATAGAGAAAGATCTCCCTTTTTCATTATAATTTATTTTTTTCTGGTTAATTTTTTATAACAATATATTCCATCACATCATTGTTTGTGATTCCTTATTTATCAAGGAATTGTTTTGGAATACAGAATCCCATCCCATTTTATATAATAAAATGGACATAGTATACCAATCATTTAGTAAAATATCCATTTTATATTCTTCATCATTCAATTCTAAATTATTAACATAAATATCTAATTGAGTATCTTTCTACTTGAGGAAACATTCCAATGTAGTTGTGATTTAAAATTAACACTATTTTGGCTTATAAAATTCATCAACACTACCCTATCAACAATAGTATAAGCATGAAAAGTAGTGTAGTGTGATTTTATATAATTACCATCCTCTTCTAAATCATTACAGACATGAAAAATATTAGGTTTTATGGATTCATGATAGGAAGAACCATCATATTCTGTGGTGTTATTAGAGTTGCTTCACTAAATTTCCCACATTATTTTTGAACATTAACAACTGCAGATTTATCAACATGTATTGATAAGGTCCTATGTAAACTGCTAATATGGAGAGTGATAATATAGTTTTTGTTATCCATATATCTCTCAAATTTCTGAGGAGGAAAAGTGCTTCCAGTATAGTGATTTGATGGTCTACTACCAAAACCATCATAAGATGAAACAAAAATATTGGAATAATTATCATCAAAAGACATTCATTTATTATTATGAAAAAGATTGTTGATTTATTTCAATTTGATGTATTTAAGGAGTTTCATTCATGTTATAGGATTAATTTAATTTTTCAACGAACTTGGATTGAAAAAAAATTCTTAATATTTTAAAAAAAATATGGGAAATAATTTAATCCCTAGTCTCCACACATACAATATGATTAACATTTACAATATGATACACTATAATATTATTGAGTTTTATTGCATGTTGAGATAAGTCACTTTACATTTCTTTAATATCAATAATTAAATTCCTATTAATTCAAAAAAATGCTTATTTAAATGGTTTTGGTGTTTTTCAACCATATCCCAGAGTCATTATATTAAGAAGGCTCACATTTTCCATAATAATGGATTTTCATTATTATTTTTATTGGAAGCATTCTGAGAATTAACATTAGATTGTGGGTTCACAGATTTCTATATAATCCTATAATTAGCAAAGGAAAGTCAAAAAAAATTACAAAACACACAAAAGGGGGTATCATATTCATAGTCCACCATTATTTCATCTTTATAATCAATAGAAGACAATTTGACCACATCATGATTGTTTTTTTTTCAAATTTAAACTCTGTCATGATTCTGGTATAAATCCCATGATCACAATAAATTGTATGGTAAAATTTACACAATGATATTATAATGAAAACTATATGATGGTTTAGGTTTTTTTGTGTGCGAAAATACCAAGATTAGTCAATATAATCTAACACAAACTTTTGAAAATGAAATTTTTTGATTGATGGTATTGAAATTGTTATCAAATTTAGAATTACATAGAATACCATGTTTAAATTGAAAAATCACAATAATTACCATTGTATCAAGATTATCCTTGTTCCCAATAATGATGTGTAAAAAACCACTTCCATTTGGAATAATCTTCCAATAAGATATTCCTTAGAAAATCACAACACTATATTTGAATTCTGCAAATAACCATTATTTTCAACCATTGAATATTTAATACCCCATAGAATTGATAATTTTAATAAATCCATTCTTTGTTAGAGGGCTTATTGATCTCTATCCACTATGTATCATCCATATTCTTGTTTTTAAAATAATTATGGCAAATATAGATCATTTTTCACTGTATCTATACCTTGAAGAGACTCTATAAAAGTGGTTACCATACTTATTGATGAACAAGAACTAACGAGATATTTTTTTATTCATACATATATTTTTTACTTTCATAATAATACCTAATATCATCTTTGAACAAACATTCCAATTATGGTTGATAAAATTCCATGATCCAGGGGAGGGTCAGATCCAATCGGAGCCATCATTGAATACAATCCAGAATCATGATGGGTTTTATGTTATTGTTTTCTTCACATAGAGAATGAGATCCATCATATAAGATCATAGATGTTAATAGTAAAAATAATTTTTCTCAAACAATTATGTCTAGCTAAATCATATAGATTTTTTTGAAAAACATGGACCTAGAAGAAAAACATCATTGACCAAACTGGAATTAAGGTCTTTTTTTATAAAATCACATTCTATATTTATTTAATTACCTAAAGGGGGGAATTTTTAATAATAATTTCAAATTTATAGAGTAACCAGTGGAGAATATTATAGAAGGGTTTTAGTTCATATTTATCATATAATTTATCTTAATTGAAATTTAACATAGAAACCTACAAAATGAAAAGTGATTGTAACATAAATCATAACAATTTTGTACCAAATTAATTTTCATACCCCGAAAAGAAACAAAATATCTTGAAAAATTAATTGAAATTAATATAAATATATTCTTAATATAATATTTCTAATAGGATTTATATACAACACATAGAAATATAGGTGAAAACCATGAATAATGTCTTAATAAAATAATATTAAGATGAAGACCGCGTAAATTTTTAGTAATATCTGATTCTAAACCACATTAAAGTAACAAAAAATGATATATTTTTTTAATCCCAATAATTTTCATGAAAATAACCATGTAATACATTCATGGTAATAATATACATTATATAAAATAAATATGTGGTGAATATGGAATATGTCTCTAATAAATAAATTTGAGGTTAGAATCTATTACCTCAAGTCATTATTTTCATCATATGTCCTCTTAAGATAATTCATAATAAATTTAAATATATTACCCATATATAAAATATTTATATTAATACATATCATACTAGATATGATTAAGTTATCTTATCACTTTTTTATTAATAGTTCATCATTAAAATCAACCTTTTGGGTTTTAACAGTTCAATATTTTAAGCAAATTTTTGTATGGTGGTTTGTACTATTTAAAATTTTTTATAGATTCAGTTTCTCTAAAATCATAACCACGTCATATGTATAACATTTATTAATTATATAAAATATTATTATAACTAAAATAATTTTTTTATTACAACTAAATTATAACACATTGTGGAGACTGTAGTCCATACGTATGCACATGTGATGATTTCAATTTTAAATTTCATGAATGAAAGAAAGGTATATAATAATTTAAATTTTTCAAATCCTATTTATATCAAATATATTAATTAAATAAATCAAGATTACCATCCCAAAAAAATAACTGCATCACTTCGTGGATGTGTTCACATATACGCTTGAGCGATGTGATCATATTACAAAGGATGTGAGGGTTAGAAGGTTCATAATATTTAATGATTTTAGTATTATATTAATTTTTAAAATATTATATAAAATTATAAAATCCATCTATATAAGACACCGTATAATTGTTAGTGAATAATAAAACATTTGATTATGGAGAGGGTGGTATGTACGTATGCATGATAACTTTCATTTCCTATTAGGATGGATAATAAATTGTTAATTGTAATTATATTAACATAATAACAATTTTGTAATAAAATTATACGGATTTTAATATTTTAATATTTTTAAAGAATATTTTTATGAGGTATATGAATAAATAATGATAAAATTATTCAGTTTTTATTATTACCACTTCAATGAGAAAACACTTTTGGATTTCTTATTAATGAACCATTGTTTTTTATTTTGAGAATAAACCTATATAATTCGTATTGGTATTTTTAGAAGATGTTTTTTTATTTTTTCAAGATATGGGGCTTAATAAGTTGTTTCATAGAGATGAGAGGATTTTCCCTTTTATAAGTGAGGCATGTGGAAAACTTTTTAATACATGAAATATTAATTTATAATATCTTTTTAATTCAAATAAAAGGTAAAAAATTTACACATTTTTAGTGATAAAGGGGAAGGGTCTATAAAAATAGCGATAGATGTAGTGCTTCGGAGCTCCCGTGGACTAGGGTTTGCACTGACCCCTGCCTCAGCATAGCCTGTCCTCTACCGCCCCTCCTCAGATTCTCATATTGTCCCTATCCGGATACTTCCTCGTGCAATGCAGATCTGACATCAACTCATGCTCGGATCATGTTTTGTTCCCCTCACGCAACACACGAACACGTGTCTTCTCCCTGACACTGTCAGCGATGACAACGCCACCCCTTCCTCTCAGATTTGGAGCTTCAGATCTAGGGTTTTCCGTGTTCAGAGTCATAGGAGGCATCGAAGGCTCGTCCCTAGCCCTGAATGATCCCCCTGTCTGGGTGGCCGTTGTGGCAGTCTGAGACGGCGCTCCTCACATCGCCTTCGGTTGAATGGGTCTCGCAGTAGAACGAAATTGGCAACGCGGTCGAGATTATTGTCAGCGAAGCTCCCCTCACCTTCAACGGAGCAACGATGTGGTAAACCTTTGGTTTTCTGGATTTGAATTTCTTGTTGACTTGTGGTTTCCTAGGGAATTTTCTTCGTTTCGGTTGTTTGGTTTCGATGGAGTTGGTATGACGTTGAAGCATCGTCACCATTTTTCTTATGTGGATGGTAGATGCATGAATGTTCAGGCTGATGATGTCTCTCCTCAACTGTTCACTCCACTGTTGTTCTGGTTGTGTGCGGTCAGCCTCGGTGGTTCCGGCATGGATTGTTGTGTTCTGGATTGGGGCATTATTGTTTTTTTTCAGAGTTAGTATGCAGATGCAGATGGCAGATGCATGAATTCTCGATTCTGACGATGTCCTCACTTCATTAGTTCACTTTCGGTTTTCTTCAGTATTGGATCAGAGCAGGGTTTGTTTATTCTTCCTAGGTCAGTATGAGGTCGCAAAGGGCGACACTAGGAATGCTCGGTGCTGAGTAGTTCCCTCAATTAATCTTCCCTTTTCTATGTTATCTCCTTTGAGGTTCTGTTTTTGTTTTCCAGAGTCTAGTTCTGCCAATTGATGATTCTCCTCTGCTCTTTTGGCCTTACCCTTCACACACGTCCCCACTTTGGATTGGTTTGAAGGTTTCTTTGGAAAATTGAGATGGTTTTGGTGGGTCTGATAATTTTATTTATGATCATGGAGGGTCTTGGGTGCGGTTTTATTATGGCTAGTTCTTGTGCGGCTTTTCAGTTTGTTCAGCATGCCAATAGCTCCTTGTAATGATCTGTTGGTTCTTACATTGCCTCAATGTGATTTGTAATGGTGGGTTCTCACTTAACCAAAAAGTGTTTTTATAAAATTTTAAAAAAATTAATTTTAAGTTAGTATAAAAATTAATTCAATAATATTTATACATGTTTATATTATATTTAAACCCTTATCCCTATGTTAAACCACATTGTTAAAACTTTTAACATTAACTGTTATACCCAAAATATAAAAGGATCTATTAATTTCATTCTATAAAATAAATTGTATCATTATTTGAATCTTATTGATATTAATTACCATTTACCATTATTTTGAAAAAGATATATTTTTAAAAAAAATTAAAACTATTAATTTAATTTTTAACATACAATATCATTACATTCATTATCTAAACTATAAACATAATACAACATTGAAATAATAAAATTAACATAGAATTTTTCTATTAATATTTAGAAAATTAATTATATATAATTTTTATCCATATAAATCTTCAAATACATTATCTCATCTAAAATAAATTACCTTGAATATTTGTAAAACTAATTATTTCTATTTTCACCTTCTCTCAAAAGAAATACATTAGAAATTTGTTGGAATATTATGTAATTATACCATTACCAAATTATATATATTAAATAATATCATAAAAATATTTATATTCAATAAACCATTTCGAACGATTCAGACTATTTATTATTTATATGAAAATATGTTGGAGATAATAAAATATAGAGAGTGACATTTCGTAATTATTTTTTACCAAATTAAATATATATTTCAAACTCAATGGAATGTGGAAAATCATTACCATGTTTAGGAATTTATAATGGTTGTTGATGCAATTCAGACACAAAATGATATTAATTCATGTTTATATTTTTTGAAGTCTAATCACATAATATTAACCACCATTCACTCGAATTACCCATTAACGAGGTGTTAAACGATTTCCATGATTACAATTCATTATGAAAAAAAATTAATTTGTACATATCAAATAATATTAATTCTGATGATTTAAAATATTTTATAAATGTCAAAATATTAAATTCATAGAAATGGAGAAATTAATTGTAATATCAATGCATACAATTCGCAGATATCCATATTTAGAGAAAATTTTCTTTTAAGAATTAAAATGATTTTATTCTCATTATTTACCAAATAAAACCATTATACAAATGATATAATAATATTATAAAAATATAATATAAAAATTATATAAAATCATCCATCAATGGTGATTAATTTAATTTACTATGATAAATACACATTTCATTCATGAAAGTCGCTCTTTAGAAGAAAAAATAATTTTTTAGCTTCAAATGATTTTATTTCCATTTATAATCAATTGAAATCTAATGAATTAACTTTATTCATGTATAAAAATATTTTTTCCAAATTTTAAAACTTTGAATAAATTATTAAATAAAATTAATTAATAATGTGAGTGTCATAAAAAATATTTCAGAATAGTTATTTTGAATCTATAGTCACTCCTATGTTATTTAAAAAAAAATTATGATAAATTATATACAATATAAATACCATATAATGTGATTTATCAAATAATTTATTTTAATAAATCATGAAATTTCATGTTTTAATTAATCGCTATATATCTCACTCATATAATTTATTAAACAGATCATATATTCTAATATAACAATATGTAACCTACTACCCCATAAATAAATTGTTTAATTTCAATTTTATCCCACGTATAATATCTACATTTAAATAATACTAATAATCAAATATAAATAGTTGAATATACATATATCTAATTTAAATAAAATAACTTTTAATCCACATAGAAATCATTTCATTCAGAAAATGACATTAATATCTTTGTTAAGACTAGTAAACTTATAATTTTATAAATATTTCATAAACCATGAATTTACCGTTATGTGACTCATAATTTGGAATGAGTTTTATAAATTTTTCCTTCATAGTGGAAAAATATTTTCTAAATAATTGGTTATATATTATTCTTCCTCTAACTTGATTTTGAGGAATTATTTTATAATCGATTTAGATAATATGAGAGAATATACTCTGTATTATTTCATCACACAATTTCATCCATTGGTTTTGTTTCAGGAATTCTCCGCCACTTCTTATTATGGTAAGAAAAACTACAATTATAATTTTTTTTCAAAAATTAATGAAATTATCTTTGAAAATGTCATACGATCTAAAACGCATTAAAATCTATTCCTTATATTTACAACTATAAAAAAATATGTTGAACATGTTAATATAATATCACATATGAATAAACCATTATAAATCAATCTACAAAAAACCTCAACAATGAAACACAAATTCCAACATTAATTATTTCATAATAATTTACCTGAAATCTATTCCAAAATATTCATGACTAAATTTTCCATAAAGAAATATTTTTTTATAGCATATTATTCTGAGATCAACATTTGATTTATAATTAAAGAAAAATTTTCACTCATAAATTAAGAAACCAATTATATATACATATATATATAATTATCGTATAGTTTATAAAATATACTAATTATTTTTTTAATAAACATGAATAACAGAAAATAAACAAAAAACATATATAATTCTATACATTAAATCAATATTTATTCCTCAAGTAATACCATATAATAAAAATTATTATTCTATTAACCTTAATTAGATAATGACCACAATACATTGATAATTCATTAAAAAAGGCTCAAATAACTTAGTATTAAAATAAAATTTCCATCTCATGGATATCTAAGTATAAATTCACAAATTATGTTAAAATATTTATTCCCATGAAACCTAATTACCCAATTATGAAATAATGTATTGACCATAAAGGTATTTTTTTTTAATTTTTTCCCCAATAACATTCTTCTCAAATAACATGACTCAAAATCACATATTATTACTAAGGGTTACATATATTAAAATTATATATTAAAACCTGGTAAATATTTCTGAAGATATCATTTGTCACATTAAAATCCCATATCTTAAAACCTTAAAATTATATCTATTCTTTTATACTTATGATATATTTTATATGTATACACCAATAATGGTTTCCATGACACATAAATTATCCTCATATGATAACTTCATAAGAATTAATGATTTATATACCCAAATCTAAGACTAATTGAAATGGCATGAAACCCATACCCTCATATCTAGTTTTTTAAAACATATTCTTAACAAAATATATTAATACAAATTGAATAGTACCAATTTATACCATAAAAAACTAGTAAATAAAATTATAACATTTTGAACCATAAATACACAATAACTTTTATGATTATAGTTTTAGAGAGTTAGTAAAAATAATTTATGTATCAAAACCCATGATTTTATTATAAAATGGACACTTTTCCCATTTAAACTATATTTTATTATTCTATAATAAGACAATAACATATGTTAATGAATTATCCATATATGATACACTTATATACATTTTTTACCTAATCTCATTCATTAAATTATAGGTAAATGAAATTATAATAATTGGTTATCTTATATTCTCAATAAGGTTAAACATAAGAGATATCAATCAAAAAAAATGTATGAATAAGATAAGCATAGTTGTGTGATGGAATATTTAAAATAACTATTCTTAACATTATATAATTATAACCCCTCAAAACCAAGATAGTAAATTATGCCTCCTAGAAGAAATCATTAGAATATGATAGGAGTTTTAGGTGTAATAATTAATTCACCATGTAAAATTAAAATTTTCAAAGGAACCGTTAATACTCATGAAATTTATTCATTAAATATACGGGAATTTTGGGATATCCGACATTAATTGTGGAATAAATAAAACTAGATAATTAAAACATACTCTTACAAAAAAAACCAATTTATTCAACTTCATCATCTAATAGATGTTATTAATATTATGTAATTTATAGAATATCTTGATGTAACTTTTATCCAACTAACTTTATCACATAACACAATTCATTGGAGAGCTATATCTATCTCACCATCTATCATGAGTTATATAATGTTCAAACATCATCATGAGCTATATCAAAATCACTCATCATCATAAAAAATGATGAATAACTATAACATGAATGAAGAACATATATATTTTATTTCATCATTAATATTAATTAAAAACCAATAACCTCGTCTTTAAATTACTAAAACATGGAAAAGAAATGAGTTTTTTTATGATTTCATCATAAAATAATTAACCAATGGGAAAGAAATATATTTCAAAGAATCACAAATAATATATCATCTTCATAATCCATCCATATATTGATAGTTTATTGTATCATATTTTCATATCCCTAATAATATATATAAATATGAAAATGATGATTACACAGATAAAAAGTAGACTGCAATGATCATTTGATAATTTAATTAAAATTAGTGAAAATAGATATTTCCTTCAATAAATATAAAAAAATATATATTTAAATAATATTTAGAGAAAAAAATTATTTGAAAATAAATATAGAATCTTATAAAATAATCATAAAATAAAAAACAAATCATGATAGTGGAAAATATTTTTATGTCATATTTGTTATAATAGATCATTTTATCAATCATTTGTAAAATGTAATAAGATACTCATGTGTAAAACATTTGAAACTATTAATTTTAATAATATTAAAATATATTCAATGTCGAAAAAAATAATCCTTATAAAATAACTATTTATAGATAATAAAAATCATAAACCATTTTATAGAATACTAATATGTATGAAAAATATGTCACCCAGAAAAGAAATATTGGTAGTTTTTTTTAATAATCATTTTTTCAAACATTTTATGTAATAAAAAATTAAAATATGAATAATATATGAATATTTCATGAATAAATATAGGTGAAGATAATATATGTGGATTAATGGATACATATCAAATAAATACCCATAATAAAACTATAACATATAAAATGATGATTAAAATGATATTTTAACATAAACATTTACTTCTTTTGTAAAAACTATATTATATTCTTGATAAAAGAAAAACCATTAAATTATTATTTCAATACCACAAATATAATTATATTATTGATAAAAATACATAAAAATATCATAATATACGCCATATGACCGAAAATAAGTTCCTAACAAGAATCGCGTCTCAATGACACAATATTCAAATGATGAACCATTATAGTTTTAGTAATATTGAAATCAAAACATTTAGAAAGTGATAAAAAATGTATTTTAAATCAACCTAATTTTAGTATAAAAATAATAAAATAAATTCATTGCTATTATATTTTCTGCATAAATGAAATAATTAGTGAAAACAACATATGTTCCTCAATAATAAAAGTGTGATGTTAAACCCTTACCTCAATTCCATACATTCATCATACATACTCATAACCTATTATAAAGTAAATTTAGATTTATTATACTTATATACCAAAAAATATATTTTTATATCTCATACCATAATCTTTCTTTCCACATGGCCTCAAGTGCTCCTTTTAGTATAACAGAGGTTTCCAACATTAATCAAGGATCTAATGTGGTACTATGAGGAGACTATTCCTTCATGGTTAGATTTTATCACAATGGTAATAATAATATGAAAAATCATAAAAATAAGAAAAAAACACTGTGAAAACAGAAGTTATCCTAATAAAATAAACTAGCATGATAACCAATATACTATACAAAATTATGTCATGTTTTTATACAGCATAATAGGAAAATTCATGGAAGTAGGGAAATTAGAATATACGTTATTCTATACAAAACAACAAAATGAATGAAAAATATCTCAAAAAAATCAGATGAATAATATTGATCCTCTTCTCTAATACGTCATCCTAGCCCATTAAACCAGGCATCAAAATATAGATGTTTTTTAGTCCCTACAAATGAACATGAAGTCTATTTAGGTACAAATCAATTAGTCAAGTAGGGTGTGAGATATACTCTGTACTCCCTCCACAAATAATGTCAATAACTATCCTGTCTGTGAATATAAAATTTTTAGTGTGTATGTTACAATAAATATATAACATAAAAAAATATGAATCAAATCGTTTTGAGTTCCTAATAGGACACTAGACCAGAACTACCATCTCTATACTAAGAAATATATTTCTGAATAATTGTCAACATGAATATATATAAATGAATAAGTATAAATATGTATGGATATATAATATACATATGAAAATATGTGCGTGTGTGTGTTTTGTAATGTTATCTTGTACTTGAGGTGTATACCCTAGGTGTTTATACATAATCATAATTAGTTAATAAATTCTCTTTGAATATGAATTTATAATGGAAAAATAAATAGGCTGACACATAATTTAATTATAAAATTACTCCATGTATGTTCTTCTTCTTGGAATATGCATCAATTCATTAAATTAAATGGAATTATCAGCCTATTTAAGGTGTTCTATTAAATGGGGATCCACATATCACTCCATGAGTACTATAAAAACAAGTCAGCAGTGGAGTCACCCAAGACATGGTATAAATTCATAAACCTCAAATCCCATTCTTAGTATACCATATAAGGATCCATGTATCAATAATAGAATAGTATAACATTAATACCCTAAGATCATGTCCATGGAAATCCACTACGGAACCATATATCTCTCATGGTGTAAAAATAACAGAATCTACACAGTAACCCCATCAAGTTTATGTTGTGCAAGAACCTATAGAAACCGTATTCATTGTTGTAATTCATTTAGTTATTATTCTCTATGAGATCTTCCTTAGAGTTCCAAATTGAAACCCTCATATCACATATTGAATGAATTTACCCAATACCATTAAACATTTCTGTAATTAAAATAGTACAACTCAATTAATAAGGAAAAATCATGATATTAAAAGAAATAAAATGCCAATGTATTGAGTCTATACTTTTTATTACATTGTTGTTACATAATTTTAATTATATAAACATAAAATCATTAAAAAAGATGGATCAAGATGTTTGGTATATTTGGAAAAATAGGAAAATACATAAAATTTTCATAATAAACCATTAATAATATTAAATTTATTATTCTATAATTTTTTTGTGATCACCATGTACTCCTTATTATAAGTAGTCATCTGAGGATATACATCAAAGAAAGGGGTGAGCTAAAATAATATTAAGGGGATACATAAAAACCTAAATCAATATTATATGGGTGGGAATAATCATTACCATAATAACATAAGAATGGGATCTTCATCATAATTGTGAGATGAATCCTTTTATAAAGGCATTAAATATGCATATTCAAAATAATGAAACATCACATCTTAGTGATCTACTACAACACATAGTTGTGAACAAATCTAGCATTATGTTGATGAATAAAATATGTTAATAATCAAAAAATAATCATCATTATTATAAAACCTAGCCTCATGTTCAATAATATTTCATATTATCTCATTAGATAAATTTCATTACTCAATTAATTGTGGAGATATATAATTTTGGGTGCACCCATCACATTATATCATTTATTTAATCATTTATGCCATGTCGATTGTATAATAATCATTCACATAAAATAACTAATTGAAAGGGAATGAGTTTCATTATAATTTTATAAGGAATAACTTTGTGACTAAACATTGGGGTTCCCGAATAAAGGTAATAACCTAGTTGGTATAATAGTTATCAATGTTGAGTGAAGAAGTATTAATCCTAAGGGAAGTAAAAAGTGTGTTTTTAGAAGCAATATTTATTTTGAAAAAAATCATTAAATTTTTCATAATATCAGATTGAATGAATATATATCCTATAAATTATATTTAAAGGACTATGAAATTATACATTAGGAATATTATAATATTATACCAACCAAATATTTTCATGGAAGATAAATAACATAGAGAATGAAAATTGAGTATGATGATCCACTTACAATAATTTTGAATGCTTTCTTCACATTAATATCATAAAAATAATATTTTATTTGTGAATTACTAAATCCATATCCTCTATAACATTTATATTATTCAGTATAATTTTATAATGTTTTTTGTTTCAATTTTGAGTGTTTTGGAGTTCAATTTTGTCATTTTGAGATTGTTAATTTCTTGGTTTTCATGATCGGTTAACTTATATAGAAGAATGGATAATCGGGAAAAATGTGGGAAATTTCCAAAAATTGAATTTCATTCTTATTATGAGTATTAAATTTTTCTAATTAGTCCAATATATTATTTTTTTCTAGATATGTGGATGATATATTAGATAAAATTTTAATTATAATCATTTGGATTACTTTTGTTAGTTTTCAATCGTAATGAGCTTGTTCTGTCTTATTATTTAATATTTTTTTACATGTTAGTTCAAGGAAAAAAATTATAAAAAAATTATAAAATATGTCTCATCCATTATAATGTTATTATGACCATCATTGGAAGCTATAAAGGAAAAAAGAATACTTTTCATATTTGAAGGCGATAAAACCACACCTCACAGATTATGTTTCAATTTTATGAATAAAAGGGAGAGGAGAAGGGGTTTAATGATAGATAATTCAATTAAAATAATAAAATAATAGTATATATAATATACTTGAGTGATAATTCCACTTGTATAATGGTATATGATTATTGAATAAGAAAAGAAATTAAAATTGATGGAAATTAAAAGAAAAGGAAGAGGATTTTACATCTTGAATTATTCTTCATAAAAACCTCCCTAGAGAGTTTGATTTTGGTATTTTTCATAAATAAATAGTCATGGACATGGGAGAGGGTATTGGAAAGGTGATTGGTCCGAAATTTGACAATCTTCACGACAAAGGTGGTGTGAGTAGAATGGGTGGTGAAGGGTGGGTTTTTTAATGGCGTAGAGGGGTGTTTTTTTATTTTTTATTCATTAGATAATTATTTTTGGAAAAGAATACAATTAGTTTGAAAATTATCACTAAATATATTTTAATAATATTAAATATTTTGTGATTATTGGACTACATCAGCCATTAATCATCTATGACTCAATAACTCATGTATTTTTTATTTACCGAAAATCAACATATTTCAATACTTACTAAAATTAGCTGACATTACAAAAAAACCACCCTAACCAATTTTTAATTATTATAATTCAAAATGGATTCTTTTTTTGAAAATATTTTTATAAATATGATAATTTAGTTTTTATGTAAAGTAATGAATTATTTTGAAAAAAAAAATTTGATTTTAATATTATAATCAAATTTATTACACATTGAAAAATATCTTTTGGCCTCAAATATTGATCATAAAATGATAAGAAACAAAATAATAATTTGTTAATACATTTTATGCAAATATATTTTCATTTGAATCATCATTTTAATTATTAAATTTTAATTAAATACTTAGTACTTTCAAGAATTCGAAAACCTAATTAAACATTTCTAAAAAATTTACTTACATATAAAATGAAATAAATATATCATATTTTCATTCGTAATATATTAATATATTATTTATACACCCATAGGTGATGTTTCAATTCTATTTTTTGATTACTATTCTAAAAGGATGCATTAGTATTCTAATGTTCATGTTCCTTTTCCATTGGTATTAGTTCCTTAACATTACTAAATACACCATATTCTATTTATTATTCATTTATAATGTTTGTATTGTTTTCACAATGCGATTTTTTCTAATTTGAACTATATAAAATAATAATAAGATGATTTTATCAAATCATAATATTATAAGTTGTTACAATAACCTCCCTTATATATTTTCACACTCGAAATTTCTTTTCACATACTACGATGAAAACGTGTGTGGGTACTTCCTCACTATCACATCTAATATTTACCATGTATCATATTCATACATATGGTTCAACCCCAGTACATTGAGCAGGTGATTAGTATTTTATTACAGATCATTATATAATCGGTCCAATATCTTCACTAAAATATCCTCATTAGAGTGTTCATTTTCAAACTATACCACCTCTAAATTCAGTACATGTGATAGATTCGTTATGTACTTCATCAAGACAGATATATAGAATAACTAATGTACTATAGATGGGGTAGGTGGAAGTTATTGTGTTTATTCAATACCTCTAACATGATAATAATTATCAATGGTGATGATTTAACGAGGACATAGCTTTCCCTTCATCCCAAATATCATGATCCTCCAACATAGAGATATGAGGATGAATACCAGGTTTCAATCCTCAAATTCTATTTCACATCGACCATTATCTTCTATTATCATATGTTTACATTGAGATTCCAAGATGTTATGGTAAACTATTTGGACTTTTTCCATCATAACATCGACCATTTCTAGTCTTAGAATCGTACGTTCACCAACCTCACATCATCTTGTTGGGGTTTTGCTTCTGTTCTCATAAATAGATTTTATAGAGCCATTTGGATTCTCGAGTGGAAAATATTGTTGTAAGTGAACTCGTCTAGAGGTAGATTTTGGAATCAATATCCTTTTAGGTCTATAGTACATTCTTTCAAAATTTCATCATGTTTCTGAATAGTCCATTCATATTGTCCCCCAGTTTGAGGTTGATAATCTAAATAGAATTTTAACTTACTGTTTGAAGCATGTCGTAGACTTTTCCCAAATTTGATGGCGAATCTAGGATCTCAATCATATAAATTCAGTAATAGTTTTCCATGAAGACATAACAATTCTATAATGTATAGTCATACATTTTTATCTAGTGAGATGTCCTATAAAATTTAGATAAAGGGATCTGTATTTGTCTCCTAGTCCACAACAACTCATATAACATTATATACACTGGATGTCTTTGGATGATTGGTGAAAAATTCCAGGATGGGGTTTCCCCATTTCCATGTTGGTATTGGAAAATTTTTACATCATCCAACTGGATCTGTTCTTTCCAGTTTTGACTTACTGACATACTATGATATTTTATGTATAATCAGTGATCTACTTCTTCATATTGTCTGACCAATAGTGATATCATAGATATCTATAAATCATATGGATTCTTCTGTGAATAGAGATTCTCGACCATTGTTCACCACTTAGAAGGTATTTATTTATCACTATATAAGATGGAACACATAGACATTACATAGATCATATAAATCCTTCTTCATAAAATTTGAACTTTGTAGATTTTTCATTTCTAATACCTTTTTCTCTCATCAAAATATCCACATAATTTCATTGAGCATAATTCATTTCCACTATGAGGGATGGTTGAGAAATCATTTGAGAAAGGATTATTGATTTTCCATAGATAATGATACACATTTACATACTATGAAAATATAAGAATATTGGATCCTTCTCAATTCACAACATTGATAATTATTTCAGGATCCTTTCTACATAAAGAATTTACTACATTATTTACTTTACTTTGACATTAGTGGATTGAGTAGAAATAATTTGTGATGAGATCTACCAATTTCACTAGAATATATTTAGGTCCTTATATATGAATATATGTTTGAGTCTATTATGGTTTATATATATCATACCCTTCTCTCTACAGATATAACGTTGTAAGAGTTTTAATGTGAAGATCACAACCAAAAACATCAAATCATGTGGATGATAGTGTTTCTAATGAAATTTCATGGCTCATGATGAGTGAGATATCACATGAACATTTTTAAATTAGTAAAAAACCTAACACATTTCTTGAAACATCAATATATACCCCGAAAGAGATCCCCACTTGTCAAAACTATGAGTACTGACAACGTGATAAGCCACTTTTTTAACTATTTAAAGAACTCTTCACATTCAACAGTCCAGACAAAATTTTCACCCTTCTGAAGTATATTGGTTACTGGTATTGACAATTATGATAATTTATTCAAATATCTCTCGTAATACCAAGATATCAAAATGAAATTACATATATCTACTATAGATTTTAGCATGGTCCACTCTTCAATAACATTTTCCTTGGAAGTGTCCACATATATTAATTTACAGGTGCTAACATGACCCAAGAATGATACAAGTTCCATCTATAACTCAAATTTATTTTAATATTAATAAATTTCATCACTTATATATGAATTTTTCACAATACTCAAATTCTCCCCATGTTTCTCCTTGCACTTGGAGTATATCAAAATATCACCAATAAAGAATAAATTTTTTACCAAGGTAATATCAAAAGTCTCTATCAATTATGAACATGAATATTTATAGAGAGTTATTGAGTCCATAAGGCATCACTGTGAACTCATAGTGTCCATACCTCATTCAAAAGGATTTCATGGGAATATCTTTCTTCCTCACCTATAATTAGTGATATCTAGACAGAATGTCAACATTGGTGAAATAATTGGTCCCACGCTGCTGATCAAAAATTTCATCTATACATAGAGAGTTATATTTTTTCATTATTGTGATATTTATGAGAATATAATAATCAATGTTGGGTGCATTTATCCATCTTATAATTGATCGATAGGAATTTTGATAACAATGGGAAGCTCCCATGCATACAAAGCCCTTGTCTAACTATTCTCGTAATTGATTCATTAGTTATTCAAACTAAATGGTGTCCATTATATAAGTTGTATTTAATATAAGATGATATCTAGGAATAATTTCAATTCATAACTCAAATTATGGGTTTAGATAAAGTTCATAAAATTCATTAGGGAACACATCAGTGTAGTTCATAATAATGTGTAGGTATTATATCATGATTCTATCATTTTTCACGATAATTTGAGTTACATATGAATTATCATAATGAAAAAATATCAAAAATTGAGACAATGAATCTGAAGTATAATATTCCTCCTCCTAACCCTTGTATTTAATTTTAGGAAGCCTCATGATGTGAAAAGTTATATCCCTTTCATGAATGATGATGTTGACTTTGTATAAATATATCCAATCCATTCCAAATATAGAATAAAAATAGACCAACTGAAGTAAGATAGGGTTATTTTGGGAAGATTCAGTCCATAAGAATTAATGGTAGTCGAGATAAAAACATTGGATACCATAATTGACCCATTTTCGATTCTCACAGATAAATAAACCTCAATATTTTTAGGTTTTGTTTAAATTTTTCTAATAAACATAATTGTTATGAATGAATACATTGAACCCTAATAAAATAGTAAAACAACTATTCATAAATTAATAACCATTTAACACTTCATTTTTGGGTTCCGCCTTAGTAGTAGTGATGTAAAAATCATTCCCATTCTCCTTTGGAAATGGTGGATGCTGACGTTCATCACCCTTGAGGACTTGATGCTTAGTGCATTGGATTTTGTAGTTCTATTGCTCACTAAAATTTAATAATTAAACCATATGTGGTTCTATCCATTATTCCACTACATTTTCCAGCTTACTTGTGTTTCCTCAGCATTCTTGATCATTGTGTCTTTCTTTCTCAATGATTATTAATTTCCCCATCACATTCAGGCAGTCCCATGATGCATCTTCCTACATTTTTTGTGTTTTCATTCGTCATATTTTTTGACCCTCTAACATGAAAATCCATCTTTCCTTTATTGTATCCAAATACATAGAACCATTCTTAAAACTCCATATTCACTTTCAGAGGACATTAAAATTTTATTTAATAAATCCCAATGCCTTGGATTTCTATATCATTTGTTAATATTGTCTTTATACCACTAATTAATCAATCTATTTTAAAAAAAAATTATAACACAAATTAATATATACTTTTCTATCCTTGTGAATTTATCATCATAATATGTGATAGATTCACCGTATTATTTATTAAAATATATAAATATTCCCTCTATATCCATATAATGATATTAATGGATAGAATTTTTAATAAATATTTATTTTAATGTCCGACCATTCCATTAATTCAATTTAACCCTTCATTTGGGTATTTCTAATCAATAACTTCCATTGATCGGACACTCTATCTAAATGGTAAATGACTAGAGTGAACTTCTCCATCTCATAATATTGTAGCATATAAAAAATCTTCTTTATTGAGATTTCCCATTGTTTTATTACTAGTCGATCAAAATATCAACTAAATGTATCTGTTCATTTCATCATAAAAGACATGATATCTAGTTTACCCCTCTTATGTGAAGAAAGAGGTTCCCCATTATTTAGGTTATTTTTTATATTATAAGTCATTTATTTATGTATTTATATGATATTTATAGCACTACCTGCCATGGTAATGGAGATGTTATTCTGAAAATGGTTGTATCATCCCCCACATGGATTATTGGCAAATTTTCTAATTATTCCCACCATTTTCAAAAATAGTAATGGTTTGAAAGAAATATAAGTCATTAATTCCTGAATAAAAAATTATTCCTTTGTATAATTATCTTTAATGGATTACCATGTGGGATCCCTATTTATAGAACTTTTCTAAAACAGTGATTTTTTGCTGATTTAATATAAAATGTTTCATAGTAATATTTTTCACTAATATTATCTAATCATAATTCAAAAAATTAATAATTCTTTCTTTAATACCAAATACATAAAATATACATTTTCATACATTACAATTATATCATTTTAAAGATAATCTACAAAATCACATTACAAAATGTGGATTCAAAGGTTTACTATCATGGAAAAATTAAGGATAAGATAAATTTTACATAATAAAACATATTTCTTTTTTAATACATTATTCATTAACTTAATAGTAGTCAACATTTACCCCTTATTATTTTATTCACCTATGGAAATGAATTAAATAAATATGTGTGCTAAAAGCCTAGTATGATGATAGATAATAACATGAACCGATATAAAATTGGTCAGTATAATCATTATCATAATAACATAATCATGTTATCATCATCATGATCATAATAGAGAGCATTAAATAAATCCATGGAATGTGAAAATGAATAAAAATTAAACAACATGTCCTAGTGGTCAACTACCACTTATAGCTACGAATAAATCAAGCATCATGTCCATGCATAACATATGTGCATAACCATCACATCATCATAATTGTGCACAACGTTAGAATAATTTACATGAATATAGAAAATTATATCATTAGATACATCACTTTTCCACTACATTAGAGCTCTATATAATTCTATGTGAACCAGTTACATCGTAACATTCACATATTCATTCATGCCACATAAAATGTATATCAATATTTGCAATAAAATTACACATGAAAAAAATGGGTTTCCCAAAAATTTCATAAATAATAAATTCGTGTATAAAAATCTAGGTTCGCTAAATAATAATGGTATACCGTACTTGGTATAAGAATCATCAATCTTTAGAGATGATGAAACAATCTCAAGGAATGTAAAAAAATTTTCTAAAAGGATGTGGAATTTTGGAGACATAATTTCATTTATTATAAAACATGATTATAATAATTTGTATCAATGAAATGAAATTATATGTAAAATAAAATTATTTTTTAGGTCATTGAAATAACAAACATTCATAAATTTAGCATGATATTTTAATAACCGAACAAAAGGAAATTATAATTGAGAATACCCATACCATATGTTTGAATTATTTTTTCACATTAACCCTATATAATAATATTAAATTCATTAATTACTAAATTTAGAACCTATTTTACATATATTTGACCCAATATAAATTAATTAATGTTTTTTTATTTCCATTTTGATTAGTTGTAGTGTTTAATTTTGTTATTCCGGTAGTTTTTTTTGTTTCATGATATGTTCAATTGTATACACATGTGAAACATCATGTAAAATGGGGAAAATTATCCACAATTTAAATTATATGTTATTATGGAAATTATATAATTTCAATTTTTCATATAAATTATTTGGTTTCTAGATTTGAAGATAATTATTCATATTAAATTTTAATGATAACCGTTTTGTTGAATTTGGATGTTTTCAATGCCACCGAACTAATTTTATTATTTAATATTATGTATATAACATATTTACATAATAAAAATACTAAATACTAATTTTTACAATCCTTATTAAATATTATAATGGTTATATGACAATACATGAGGTCAGTAAGGTCAAATGAATACTTCTCATCATTTATTTTGAAAAAACCACACCACGTGGATGACATTTCTATTTTTTGAATAAAAGGGAGAAGAGAATAAGTTTGATGACATATTATTCAATTAACATATTAAAATTCCATTATAAATAATATACTAGATCTATCATACATCTTGAATAATCAGAGATGAGAAGATAATAAAAAAATATAATAAAATGGAAGGAAATTAATATGAAAGAAAGTGGATATTACCTCTTGAATTATTCTCATTGATAACCTCCATAGGGTGATCTATTTTGAAATTTTGTTATTAAAAAAATGATATTGAACGTTGATAGAAGATATATTCATATAGTGTTGTTTCTAATAGATGTATTTGGAAGTCCAATAATAAATTCCATAGTGAGTTTTTCACATTTCCATATAATTAGGTGTATGGTGTACATCATCCCCATAATCATTTTCCCTTTCATCCTTTACTTTCTGACAATCCATGCACATTGATGCATAATTTTTAATCTCATAATTCTATTTGTACCACCAGTAGTGCTCTCGAATATTTCAATACATATTTATGCTCCCCAAGTAAATAAGGATAGTTGACCTATGTGTAACTCATGAGGATATTATTTATCTCTAGATTATATGGTACACATATACGTGAACCAAATATTATGACTCCATCATACGGAATTTTGAACTCCATGGATAATTATTTTTTGAGGAAAACATAAATATCTAGAATTCCATAGGTGCGTCTTTTGTGAAAATCCAATGTTTATGGTGTTCTAGGAGGAAACAATGTCTCATTTAAAGAGTTTTCCAATTTCTAGTTTTCCATCGGCAAGTCAGTGCATCGGCATGTCAGTGTGTCCACATGTTGGTGCATTGGTATGTCTAAGCTTCTGCATGTCTGTGTATCAACATCAGTGAGTCTGGTGAGTCGGCATCGATGAGTCAGGTGCATTGACATTAGTGATCCAGGGGCATCGAAATCGGTGATTCATGGGTGTTAGTAAGTCATTGAATTTTTTGGCCAACGTTTCTATAGGTTAGGGTTTCTATAGTATGTTGTATTAGTAGATCATTGTGTCGGTGGGTCTACATTAGTGGCTCATTGTCAGTTTGTCATGTATGTTTCCCACCCATCTGTGGATCCTATTTGGTGACTCACCCATTAGTGACTCATTTTCAATTTTCATATTTTCTTCCCTAGTTTTCCAACTATTCCCCTCTAATATCTTTTTTCACATAAATAGAGTTTAATACATTATTTGGAAATATTTTAGTCATTTTTAATAAAGTTAAATTTATATTTAACATCCTAACATTCTGGGGGTAGAGATACTCGAACTTCAAGGTGATGACAATGATTCTAGGATTAATGACATTTACAAATAGTTATTCCTTAAAAATAGGGTCTGTATCTTCAAGGCTGGGGTCTTCCCTTCCTTGTTCGATTTATATTTCCCCTGTGTGTGCCTATCACCTTCTCCCTAAACAATATGTTTTCCTATGCTAGATATCTCTGTTTCATATTTTGTGGAGTTCCTTAGGTCTACTCAAACTATCCTCTATTCTTGGCGTAAGGAAGATCAAAAAACTATTGATCATCCGATATGGATTCTTTTTTCTTCACATAAATTTTGCATCATTTGGGGTGTGTTTAAAAATTATTCCATGTGATTAATTACAAAATAATTTTCTTAAAATGATAAATAAACAAAAAATGTAAATGTGATCAAAAGATAGCACTTGTAAATAGAATAACGGGAAATGATTGTTTTGATACTGATCGCCTATTTTATTTTTTATCATCGATTGTTTTAGGGATTTTTGTGACTGTATGCCTCTTGAAAATCATGATAATTGGTCTTCATTTCTTGTGCAGTAGTGATGTTATGATATTTTGTGATTCCTAGTCCAATTGTTGTAGCATGAAAAACTATGAGAACACATATAAATTTCTAAATAAATGGATTACATAGGATAAAACCTATTTTGTGATCACCCCAATTATAATTAAGTTAAATTAAATAAACTATATAGGATAAATCTAAATATATAAATGTCCTCTTGATAGGTGTGGTTGAATGATGTGTTCTGTTGAGTTTTTTCACCTTGTGTGAGTTGTGTGGTGATGATGTTGGAAGCACGGTTTTGGGTACATGTTTGGACAAAGGAGATTGTCCAAGGATAAAGGTGTAGTGTATTTAAACAATGGGGTTCTGAGTTAATAGTCATTGCAATGGGCATTATGTGTGTTGGGAAGTACTGGGGTGTGTTGGTATCCTAGATTGAGAGACTGGTTGATTATGGAATAGATGGACAAGATGGTAGATGAAAATTATTTCTTATGTTGTGGATATCGAATGATGTTGTGCATTTGATCTATGCTGTGGTTATAGAATTTTTATGAAGTGGTACTGCATTGAGAAATTTTAGGATTGTGTAGTATAAATTTGGGGCATGATTATTTGGTTGTGGGATTGTGGTTTGGTTTTTCTTGTTTTATTGACATAGTTGTGGATTGAGGTTTCCCAATAACACTGGAATACCATAATGTTAATCAATAAATGAATAAATTACAAGTGGTTAATTGAAAAAGGGTTTGGGTTCATCTTTGGAAGAGTTGGTTGTGCCTTTGTGAATATATGTGTAGTTATAACTATGGTTATGTAATAGTTGGTTGTTTGTTTGGAAACTGGTATGTTGAGATAAGTGTTTTATTATATAAATGTAAAATTATATTTACATGTTATTTCTATATGCCCAAACATTGTGATCAATGTGTTTCTAACACCTCCATCTCCTAGGGGTGGGTGACTTTCTCGACATCCCAGTAGGTGGATGGAATGCTGGTTATTGACTTTCTTCCATGCACCCTCTTCAAGGTTATTACCACTCGAGCGTATCCAGGTAATATATAATGGCTTAGGGATTATCATAGCCCAAGATAATTTAGTAAAGGTTTTTTTGTGGATGAGAGTCGTAGGTGTTTATATGTAATGGCCCGGACCTCTCCAGTCCTTTCCTTTCTGTAATGTGGCGCAAGAGGTGTGTCGGGAGGTCAAGGATCCTTGGGGGTGTGTTTGAGTGGACTTTTAAGGGGAGATAAGGGTAATAGATTTTGCACAGTTAGCGCATGTTTTGGTTAAACAATGCGGCCAAACCATGCAAGGTTGGGGTTGGAAGAAGTGGCTAATGCACGGTTAGCGCACGCTTTGGCTAACCGTGCGAGGAGTGTTTAGCGAGGAAGAATCTTACACATGGTCAGCGCACGGTTTTCTAAACCCTACAGACTAACCATGCAAGCACATAAATTTAGATCCTAAAATTGTGGATCTGAACTCTTTTTCCTCTAAATGGATCTTTTAAGCCCCTAGGTAACCATACCTTTGCATTACCCTTCCTTAGAGGTAGAAGAACATCTCCCAAGCATTTTGGGGACAACCCATAGGCTTTTCTTGGCGAATCGAAGCTAGTTACTTGAGGTATGTGATCATTCTTGCTTGTTTTCTTACATCTACTCCTACTACTCTCAGTTTCTTAGATCTACGCTCATTAAGGGTACATATATGTGTGAAGATGTTGAATATGAAGAGATCTGGTATTGGTTGTGTTAGGAGAGGATATCTAAAGACGATTCGTGGAGAATCGACCCAGTTTTTTGAGCGTTCTTCAACCGTCGTGGTTTCGTCAAAAACCTTTGTGGATGGGATTTTACCTTCTTCTCCCTAATTTTTGCATCATGCGGGATGGGTGTCCTATTTCTTTCACGAGACATAGCTGAAGTAGTTTAAATGAAGATGATAACTGGCTTAAAGAATGGGGATGGGGAAGTTGTTATGTTTATCTTTATTTATCCTATTGTTATGGTGTGAATTGAATTGGCTTATGCCTACTAAAAATCACGGTCGTTGGGGGTCATTTCTTGTGCAACTAAATGTTGGCCTATATTTGCAGACCATTTTATAGAATGTTTGTGGAATATGGAAATTGGTTAATCATGTAAAGTTTGCTGATTAAATGAATATATGGAACCCTAGTGTGATCACCCCGGTTGAAGAAAATGGAATAATGAACATGTGAGTGTTGGTTGGGTTACATGGTGTGTAAAGGGGGGGGGGGGGGGGTGAATATTGGGTTATTACAGATTGGATGGGCAGAGGGGCTGCAGTGAATGATATTAAAGGGGCAATGTTGTGGCACGAGCCTTGTTTTGTGATACAGTTGTGGAGATGTGGTTATAGTGGCAGTAGGGAAACCGTAATGGGTTTTGATATTAAAAGAAAGTGGAAAGTTGTTAAATGAACTATGGGGAATGACAATGAATTAAATGTGGGAACAATCAATGGGGATTGATTGATGATAAAAAGTTTTGTTTTGTGTTGATTTTGTTCTATCAAACATGATTTGTGGTTGGCAGGGTTTTTCTAAGAAATGCTTGATCTAGTTTGAGGATTTACCAATAGTTAAGGAACTAATAAACTAATAATATTGAAACATGAAAACCTTAATGGTGTTGGGATTGTTTGTTATATGCATGGTTCGTAGTAGCAGTGTCGAGGCACGTGATCAGTTTCTCTGTTTAGAGGCCATATGATGGGTTGTGTGTTTGGTATACATATATGTATCTCAATCATTGTGTTTTGTCTCACCCCACCCGTGTTGAGAACATAGTATCGAACACTCCCATTTCATGAGAGAGGGTGTTTTCCACTTAGTTACTATCTCTTTCCTACTCCTTCCATAGGCCGTGATGTCTTGAGGCGACCATACACCTAAGACACTTTGGGTAGGATTTGATTGGTGTGATTTTAGCCTATGATAATTCGGGCAGGTTTACTTTTCCCTTGAATCATCGGGATGAGGCCCTGGTGTGTTCGGGCATGGATGTGATATGCGGTTTGTGAGGCCCAGTTGTGTTCAGGTAGGGATGTGATATTTGGTTTGTGAGGCCTATGTGTGTGTGGGTGGGGTATGTGGTTTGTGAGGCCCAGGTGTGTGTGGGCAGGATGTGTGGCTTTTGAGGCCCATGTTTGTGCGGGAAGGAAGAGTATTGTTGCGTTAGGACATTAACCGTTAGGAAGGGAAGCTAACTAGTCGGAGAAAAAGGTGTGGGGTACCCAATACTCTTGTTCTTATATACTACTACTTGTTGTTTTCTGTTTTGGTGAGAATGGATGGTGAAGTTGGGTGGATAGAAATCCTTGCTAGGTTTTCATTCTTCTGTTGTTCTCATGGGACATTAGGAAGTCTCCCCACCTCTGCATGATAGCTTTAAGTTTCTTTACTGAGTATACTTGTATGCTCACCCTATGTTTACATTCAGGTTTCCAGGAGGACTACCAGGGCCGTGCAGGACCCTACTAGTCAGGAAAATTGGAGTTGTTCCAGTTGTTGTACTCTCGTTTCTTTTTGTATTGCACTTTTGAGTATACTTGTACTTTTAATTTGTTCTAGAATTGTTTAAAAATGCATATGGGTTTGGTTTGGGTTTATTTTCATTTACTTGTTCCTTTTATGTTTGGTGTTTGAATCAGCCTATTTCCGGATCTTAAATAATAAAAAATGGTAATGCCTCCCATATTTGTGAAAACTCAAAACCTTGGTGCAAGTCGCCACTCCGGGGCCTATTGGAGGCAGGAATCGGGGGTCATTATCTCCCTTTCACCATTTCCTACTCAGAAGGGGCATCTATTGTGGGAGGGGGTTGTGACAGAATGGTATTAGAGTTGATGGTTGAGATATAGGATGGAGTCTGGAGTTAGGCAGAGTGAGGATTTCCTGGGATGGTAGGGAAACAGTGTTAGGTGATCTTGGTGCCTGAAATAAGCCATGGAAGACCAGCTAGGACATGGGATTTTTGGTCCCCCATGTTCTTATTCAAGGACTCTGAGCCTACCTAACGACCAACTGAGTCTACATTGATTGCAGGGTAGAGACACTAGGGAAGGTACATGAATCATCATGTTTGTGTTTTACTTGATTTGGGTATTCTGGGAATGATATTGATATAAAGTTATAAAATGAAACCTTGAGAAATTTCCTTACTACTTGGGCTTAGGCGATCATTGTATACCATACAACTATTGAACCTGGACATTGTCCCCAGGTGACTCAGACAGTCAAGGCCTAGTAGATTCAGGTGGTCGAGCAGTGAGGATTGACAAAGAGGAGGAAGATGATCATGGGCAGAAGACTCTCCGTTCTTTACAACAACAAACCCCCAAGAAGTACGGGGGTATTACTTCTAATATGGAGACAGAGTGGTGTCTTGAATATCTAGAGATTGATTTTACTTTGATCCATTCTCCAAGGGTTTACTGGGTTCCCTTAGTAGTCATTTAGCTGAGAGGTGCGGTGCGTCAGTGGTTGACGATGTACCTTAGGGAGAGGTCAGATGCAGAGGTTCTGTGGGATGAATTTGATGATTTCCGAGAGAAATTACTTTCTTCCATGATCAAGGCAGAGAATCGGCAGGGTTACTCTCCCTCCAGCAGGGGGGAATGTTAGTACGCTAATTGGATATCAAGTTCCGGGGTCTCCTACACATTGCTCTGGATCTCTTTATGAACAAGGAGTCTCGGGCGAGATGTTTGGAGGAGGCGCTTTGTCCATTTCTCCAGTATGTTGTAACCCCCTTCACCCTTCTAACATACTTTGCAGTACATAATAAGGCATATGTTATAAAGAGGATGCAATCGTAGGGAGGTCCACCACGAGTGGGGATCTAGTTGTGTTCCTCTAAGGGGAAGACAGTCAACCGCAGTTCTCCTACGATAGGGACTTCCAGATTCAGGCCAGTAGGGAGCAGGCCCTAGCAGTTCAAGTTCATATCTTCGGGTCCTTGTCCCATTTTCATGAGCCCAGGACCGAAGTGTTTCTCTTGCGGAGTTTTTGGGCACATTTAGAGTCGGTGCCTGACCCGAGCTTAGTACGGTGGATGTGGGCATGTTCAGCGCCCGCCTCAGCAGCACCAGTTGCCAGTAAGGCCTATCCAGCAGCAGCAGGACCCTGCTCCTCTGAGGGAAGACTTTTTAGGAGGAGGCCGACCTCAGGGTGGTCCTCCGGGACCTCGACCAGGGTGTGGTCAAGGAGGTGGTCGACATTAGAGAGGTAGAGGAGCTAGTCGTGGATAGATTCACGCAGCAAAGTTGGAAGCTCCAGCTAGACCAGAGGTGGTGCAAGGTATGATTTTTTTGTTCAGCACTCTCGTTTCTTCTTTCTTTGATTCGGGAGCTTCACACTCCTTTATTGCACCCGATCTAGCCCATGATTTGGGTCTAGATGTAGAGAGACTTTTCGTACCCCTGGTGATGAGTACACCTGTTGGTGGTCAGACCAGCGTATCTTGTGTTTTCCCGGGATGTGGGCTGACATTGGAACACATTGATCTAGTGGGGATCTTATTTTTCTACAGATGCAGCCATACGATGTCATCCTAGGCATCAATTGGTGGTTTTCTATTAGTTCTGTTATCGACTGCATCCGAAGAAGAGTCTAGTTCTCTGACGCCGATGGGAATCATGTAGCTTTTGTTGGTGGGAGGAGCTATCTGGTGGGAAGCTGGCATGTGAGGCCTCTCCTTTCCTTATAATGCGGGTTATCAGTGGGTTTAGCTGATACAGGGATGATGGTTGTTCTAGAGATTGTTGGGGAGTTCCTCGAAGTTTTTCCTGGGGAGGTTGTGACTCAAACCCCCCCTGACGCGGCATTGAGTTCGGGATAGACTTACAGCCTAGTGCCCGTCCGTTTTGGATGACCCCTTATCGGATGTCACCTTTGGAGTTGCGAGAGTTGCGGTTTCAGATTGACGATCTGATGGAGAAGGGGTTTGTTCGACCCAACGTGTCTGCATGGGGTGCTCCAGTTTTGTTCATGAAGAAGGCATATGGTGGTCTCAAGCTATGCATAGACTACCGAAGGTTGAATCAGGTAACATTCAAGAATCTTTACCCCCTTCCAAGTATAGATGATCACTTTGACCATCTGAGGGGAGAAAGTTAGTTTTATAAGATTGATCTACGATCTGGATATAATCAGATCAGGGTAATGGATAGTGACATCTCGAAGACAGCTTTCAGGTCAAGGTATGGGCACTTCGAGTTTGTAGTGATGCCGTTTGGAGTTAGAAATACACCAGGTGTGTTCATGGGACTTATGAACCTTGTCTTCCGAGAGTTTCTAGATTTGTTCATCATTGAGATTATCGATGACATCCTAATCTACTCAAGATCAGTGGAGGAGCATGTTTATCAACTTAGGCAGTCTTGGAAGTCCTTCGATAACACCAGATATATGGTAAATTTTCGATGTGTAAGTTATTGACACAAGAAGAACACTTCCTTATGCATGTGGTGTCTCAGCATGGAGTGTCAGTGGACCTGTCGATGGTGGAGGTAGTTTTTTCATGGGAGGCACCCAAGAGCATGGAAGAAGTTTGTAGTTTCCTGGGGTTGGCTAGTTATTATCGAAGGTTCGTTTCAGACTATTCTCGAGTTTCTTATCAATTGAAAGCTTTAAATAGGAAGGATCAGGTCTTCCTATAGAGCGACCAGTGCTAGAAATCTTTTGACTACCTGAAGGAGAATTTGGTCAGTGATCCATTACTCAGATTCCCAGAGTAATGGTTGTTGTATGATGTGTTTTTGTATGCTTCTGGACTTGGTTTTGGTTGCATACTAATGCTGATGAAGGGTGTGATCTACTATAGGTCTAAGTAGTTGCACCCTCACGAGCCTAACTATTCCACCCATGACCTAGATCTTGTTGTAGTATTGTTCGCACTGAAGTTGTGGTGACATGACATCTTTGGGAAGCACTTCGTGATCTTCTCAGATCACAAGATCTTACGTTATATCTTCTCCCAGCGTGTCCTGAACATACAATAGCGGAGATGGGTTGAGTTTCTCCAAGACTATGACTTCAAGATATCTTACACTAAAGGTAAGGGCAACGTTGTGGATGATGCCCTGAGCAGGAAGTCGCATAAAGAAGTGGTTCAGGAATCCGGTGATACTTGTAATGCAATGGGAGAGTTGTTTTCCTTGCACTTGGATGAAAGTGTAGAGGGTGTTAAAGGCTGTTTGTTTCAGATGACGGTGCAGTCCTCCTTGTTGCAGCAGGTGGAAGTGTCTTAGTGGGGAGACTCTGAGGTGGAAGTAATGCGGGATCGTATCGATCAGGGAAACGATCCAGAAGGATGGTCATAGGACAACCAACATCAGATGATTTTTCATCGATGGTTGGTTGTTCTGAATGAAATGTGTGAGGGAGTTCTCCATGAGTTCCATGGCTCAGCCTTGGCGGTACATCCGGGTGTTTCGAAAATGTACTGAGGCCTGAGGGAATAGTTTTGGTGGCCCAGGATGAAACGGGCTGTGGCGGAGTTTGTGGATAAGTTCCTAGTGTGTCAGCAAGTAAAGGCTAAACACAATGTTCCCAGTGGTTTGTTGCATCCTTTATATGTCCCCGACTGGAAGTGGGATGACATATCAATGGACTTCGTCATAGGACTACCCAGAGATCAGGGTGGTTATGATGTTATCTGGGTAGTGGTGGATCGACAGATGAAATCACCTCACTTCATAGCAATTAAAGAGTCGGGCCAGGTGAGTACCATAGCACAGAGGTATGTAGATGAGGTGGTGCATTTGCGTGGAGTTCCGAAGACTATCATCTTAGATTTGGATACTCAGTTTACCTCATGAGTCTGGAGGGGGTTACATCATGCTTTTCGAACCCAGATACACATTAACACTTCATCCCACCCGCAGACCGATGGGTAGGTTGAACGGACAATCCAGACGTTGGAGGAAATGCTGCAAGTATGCGTTCTAGATTTTGGAAGATCATGGGTGTGACACTTGCCTTTATAATAGTTTTCCTACAACAAGAGGTTCCACTCTACTATTGTCATGGAACCGTTTGAGGATTTGTATGGAAGACCATGTCGTTCACCCATTTGCTGGGCAGAGGTTGGTGAGACAGGTGCTCTTGGGCCAGAGGTATTACAGAGAACCATAGAGAACATTCAGCTTGTGCGTGAGAGGATAAAAGTGGCTCAGGACCAATAGAAGTCTTGTGTTGATTTTCGGAGGGGGTCGTTGGAGTTCGAGTTGGGAGATCATGTGTTCTTGAAGTTTACTCCTCGATGAGGGTAGCAGAGGTTTGGGAAGGGGAGTAAGATCTCTCCTAGATTCATCAGACCTTTAGAGGTGCATAGGTGAGTCATCGAGGTGGAATATCAGTTTGCCCTACCACCTCAGTTGGAGAAGGTGCATAATGTCTTCCACGTCTCCCAGCTTCGTCAGTACTTACACGATGACTCTCACGTAATCGAATGGGGAGATCTATATATGGGAGACGATGAGGCCTTCAAGGAATGACCAGTCAGAATGTAGGATCATGAAGAGAAGGTGCTCCGTGGATGAACCATCGCCTTGGTTCATGTGTTATGGAGGCATGGTGGCCTCGAGGAGAGCACTTGGGAGCAGGAGGCTCAGATGCACGCTCAGTACCCAGAGTTGTTTTGACTTGTGTTTTTATTTGTTCTTCTGAGCTTTGTGTTTATGTTATACTCTATACCTTTGATATATGGAATTCTTGGCTTTTCGATTGTGAGACGTTTTGATTCCTTGTTCTATGGGAGTGTGTAACATGTTCGAATGTGTGGGGAAAGTGAAAAACATGATCCTTAATCAAGACACATTAAGGAAGTTGCGATTGAACCCTTGACGAAGATTCAGTGCCGCCTAAAGCTGGTAATATCACAATATGTGAGAAGCAATTCCCCAACTTATGTGTTCGGGCAGTGTTTTGGTTTCACGGTGTTGGGTGTAGTGTAAGTTGGAAAAAAATCATAATATATGGAAGTGGGAAGACCCAATTATTAATTGAGATGCATTAATGCAGATGCAATTAAACCTGTGCAGGCGAGTCAGTTCCGCCTATAGAGGATAATATCTCGACATAGGAGAAGGAATTCCTAACACATATGATTAGGGTTTTTGGTTGGGTTCCTGTTATATCGAGAGACCTAAGAGGTATCTTGTCGGGTTCCTCTAGGTTGGTTTTGAATTCTCGGGGATGCGAATGTTTTATGAGGTATCTGGTGTAATGTCCCAGACCTCTCTGGTCCATTCCTTTTTGAAATGTGGTGCTGGAGGTGTGCCAGGAGGTCATGGTTCCTTGGGGGTGCATTTGGGTGGACTTCTAAGGAGAGTTAAGAGAAATAGCTTTCGCACTGTAACACCCCTGAAAAAGTGAGACTTAAAAGGCTAAATGTTACTACCCATGTCAACAAGGTGCACCTTCCTTTTCAGGAGCACGTCTGATTAGAACTCCACAGTTAAGCGTGCTTGTCCTGGAGTAGTGTTCAGGATGGGTGACCCTCTGGGAAGTTTCCAGGATGTGTGTGAGTGAGGACAAAACACACTGGAAAGGACATGTGTTGGCCTGTGGGGACAGTCATTAGTCTGATAAGCGACCCTAGTGAGTAATAGCCTATGGTGTGCTAAGAAGTAAACCAAGGTATTACAAGAGACCAATGGGGTCAGATGATAAGGTTCATGGCCTGGGAGGCTGGTCATGACACGCACGGTTAGTGCAAGGATTGGAAAAACCATGCGGCTAAATCGTGCATGGTTAGTGTTGGAAGCAGTGGCTAATGCACGGTTAGTCCACGGTTTGACTAACCATGTGGGATAACCATGCGAGGAGTGTTTGGCGAGGCAGATGCTAATGCAGGGTTAGCGCACGGTTTGCGAAACCGTGCGGACTAACCGTGAAAGCACTTAAAGTTAGATCCTAAAATTGTTGATCAGAACTCTTGTTCCTCTAAATGGTTCTTTTAAGCCCCTAAGTGGCCATAACTCAGCATTACCCTTCCTTGTAGGTAGAAGAACCCATCCTATGCATTTTGGTGGTGAACTGGACACTTTTCATGGAGAATCGAAGCTGGTTCCTTGAGGTATGTGATCATTCTTGCTTGTTTTCTAAGATCTACAACTCCGAATCTTTTGGTTTATTAGATCTAAACCCTTTATGGGTAGATGTAAGTGATCGGATGTCAAATATGAATATATTTGGTCTTGGTTGTGTTAGGAGAGGAAATCTAAAGAAGATTCATGGAGAATCGACCCGATTTCTTGAGCGTTCATGGACTATCGTGGTTTCGTCAAAAACGGTTGAGGTGGGGATTTTAACTTCATCTCTCTAATTTGTGCATCATGCTGGATGAGTTTCCCCATGCTTTCACGAGACATAGTTGAACCAGTTTAAATGAAGATAATAACTGGCTTAAAGAACAGGGATGGGGAAGTAGTTATGTTTATCTTTGTTTATCCTATTGTTATGGTTTGAATTGAATAGGCTTATGCCTACTGAAAATTATGGTCGTTGGGGGCCTTTTCTTTCTCAATTAAATGTTGACGTATCTTTCTAGTCCATTTTATAGAAACTTTGTGGAATATGGAAATTGGTTAATCATGTAATGTTGGTTGATTAAATAAATACCCGGAACCCTGGTGTGATCACCCCGGTTGAACAAAATGGAATAATGAACATGTGGGTGTTGGTTTGGTTACGTGGTGTGTGAAGGAGGGGGGTTAATCTTGGGTTATTATGAATAGGATGGGCAGCGGGGCTGCAGTGAATGATATTGAAGGGGAAATGTTGTGGCATGAGCCTTGTTTTGTGATACAGTTGTGGAGATGTGGTTATAGTTGCAGAAGGGCTGTAGTAATGGGTTGTGATATTAAAAGAATGTGGAAATTTGATAAATTAACTATGTGTAACTATAATGAATTAAATGTGGGAATAATAAATGGGGATTGATTGATGATAAAAGGTTGGTTTTGTGTTTCTTGTGTTCTATCTAACTTGATTTGTGGTTGGAAGGGTTTTTCTACGAAACGCTTGATTTGGTGTGATGATTTCCCAGTAGTTAAGGAACTAAAAAACTAATACAGTTGAAACATTAAAACCTATACGGGGATGGGATTTTTTGTTTTATTCACTCTTCGTAGTAGCAGTGTCGAGGCACATGCTTAGTTTCTCTATTTAGAGGCCATAGGCTGGGCTGAGTATTTGGTATACATATATGTATCTGTATCTTTGTTTTTTGTCGCACCCCACCCATGTTTAGAAAATAGTTTCGAACACTCCCATTTCATGAGAGAGGATGTTTTCCCCTTAGTTACTAGATCTTTCCTACTCCTTCCTTTGGCTATGATGGCTTGAGGCGACATTACACCTATGAATCTTCGGGTAGGTTTTGATTGGTGTGATTTTAGCCCAATGACTCTTCAGGCAGGTTTATAGTTCCCATGAATCATCAGGATGAGGCCCAGGTGTGTTCGGGCAGGGATGCGATATGTGGGTTGTGAGGCCCAGGTGTGTTCGGGAGGGGATGTGATATGTGGTTTGTGGGGCACAGGTGTGTGCGGGCAGGATATGTAGTTTCTGAGGACCAAGTGTGTGCGGGCAGGATGTGTGGCTTTTTAGGCCCAGGTGTGTGCGGGCATGAAGAGTGTGGTAGCCTCAGGATGTTCGCCGTTAGGAAGAGAATCTATCTTGTGGGGGAAAAGGGTGTGGGGTACCCAATACTCTTGTTCTTATATACTACTACTTGTTGTTTTGTGTTTTGGTGAGTGTGGATAGTGAGGTTGGGTGGATAGAATTCCTTGCTAGGTTTTGGTTCTTCTGTTGTTCTCAAGGGACATTGGGAAGTCTCCCCCATGTGCATGAGAGCATTAGGATTCCTTACTGAGTATACTTGTATGACTACCCTATGTTTACTTTTAGGTTTCCAGGAGGACTACCAGGTCCGTACGAGACCCTACTAGTCGGGACCGATGAAGTTGTTTCAGTTGTTTTACTCGTTTCTTTTGGTATTTCTCTTTTGAGTTTTCTTGTACTTTTAGTTGGTTCCAGAATTTTTTAATCATGCTTGTTGTTTTGGTTTGTGTTTATTTTCATCTACTTTTTCTTTTTTCCTTTTGGTGTTTGATTCATCCTATTTCCTAATCAAAAATAATGGAAAATGTTAATGCCTCTAATATTTGTGAAAACTCATACCCTTGGTGCTAGTCGCCACTCTGAGGCCCACTGGAGGCGGGACTCGGGGAGTCATTATCTCCCTTTCACCATTTCCAGCTCAGAAGGGGCATATTTGGTGGGAGGGGTCATGACATTATGGGCCAATATTGTTTTTTCAAGTTTCTTTGGGATGAGGAAAATGTTTCTTCGGTTGATATACATAGTCCATGTGCCCTGGGTGTCTTCGAGCGGGATTGCATGTGGTTTGAGGCCTATGTGTTTGTAGGTAGGTTGTGGAAGTGGGACTGCATTTGGGGAGAGTAGTATCATCAATATGTTATTCATTCAGTATGAGATATTAAAAAGTGGGAATGTGGTGTGGGGTACACAAATATTGATGTGCTTGTACTACTACCTTACTTGACTTATGTTATTTGGTGAGTGTACCTTGGTGAGGTGAGGAGGGTTTTTATTACCTAGTAGGTTCTTGAAGATCTATTTTTATCACAAAGAGACATTTGTATGTAAACTCACTTCTGCAAGGGTGGATTTAGTTTTCCTATTTGATATATACTTATACTCACCCAATGTATATGAACTATTTCACAGTTTCTAGGACATTGAGGACCTGAATGTTCTTTACAAGCTAAGGTGTTGGGATTAGTTTTTCTTGTGCATAGTCTCTTTTTTATTTTGGTAAATTAATTTGAAGTTTTGTTGTTCCTTGTATTAATGTTACTATTGAACATGCATGTGAGAAATAGATTTTGGATTTTCTTTTACTTTTGGAATATAGAGTTTATTTATATTTACCATCTTATCTCATAATATTTTTTAATAAAAAGGGTAATTCCTTCCATATTTTGTGGGATTCTATACCGTTGGTTTCCATCACCACTATGTGGCCTATCGAAGTGGGTACTCAGGGGGTCATTATATCTCTTTAAACTTGTGGAAGGATAGGTGTGGCATTTTTTCCCCTCCCTCATCTTGAAAAAGGTGGGTAGTGAAAAAATGGTATTATAGGGATGGTTTAGGGGTTTTGTGAGATATGATGGAGTCAGAAGTTAGGAACATAGAAGATTGTGTGGGATGGAAGGGAAATGCTTTTAGGAAATCCTTGTGGGTGAAATAGGCCAGGTAAGACTGATTAGGAAATGAAATTTTAGGGCCCCCATGCTCCAATGCAAGTGCACTACACATATTGAACAACCAAGTGAGCCTACACCGATTGTAGGGTAGAAACCCTAGGGAAGGTACATGCATCATAATGACTTTTGTTATTGTGTGTTTATATGGTTTTGGTAATTTAAAATAAATAAATATTTAAAAGAAATTTAAATGAAAATATCCTTCTAATTCAGGCATAGGAGTTCCTTGATTACTTTACATCTATGTCACTCGGACATCGCCCCCACATGGTATGAGAATATAAAGCCAAAAAAGTTGACTCAGTTAATTAGTGGAGGTCTGATTGAGAGAAGGAAGATGACCGATTTGAGAATACACTTCATGACTTCCAATTACAGACACTGGGATTGTGTGAGAGAAGAGTCTCAAACATGGAAATTCAATGTTGGATCATGGATCTAGTGATCTCTTTCCACTCCATCATTTCCCTGATAGAGTACTGGGTTCCTCTAGCATTGATCCAGATTTGAGGAGAATCACTTCTGTGGTTTATACTTTATATCTGGTAGAGGAAGGAGATAGATTTTTCAGGGGCTAAATTTGAGAAGGACTTGTGGGTTGAATACATTTCTTCTACAATTAAGGCCAAGAAGATGAAGAAGATTCTCTCCCTTTGGAATTGGAGTATATAGGTGAGGGAACCAGGGATCAAGTTCAAAGATTTCATATGTTATATACCAGATCTGTTTCCAGATGAGGAGTCCTAAGCTAGATGATTATAGGATGAAAAATAAATAACCCATCAATATTTTGTCACTCCATTCACTATTCTGACATAATTAGAGGATCAAATGTTGGTCATGGTAGTGGAATGGATGAACTCATAGGGAGGTCTTCCACATGAGGGGATCCGGTGACATTTTTAAAAGGGGAATGTAATTAGGAGTAGGTCCCCTGCTTTAGGTCCTTCCATGTTTTGGAAAGTGGGAAGTAGGCCCTAGAAGTTACTGTTTAGATATTAAGGTCTTCTCCCATTCCCCTTAGGTTCGGGACCAAGATGATTTGTCTATGGAAGCTGCAGAAATATTCAGAAACAATTCCCTGCCTGAGCACTGTACATTGGGGATGGGCAGCGTCATCACCCTCTTCAAAATCAGTAGTTTCGTGTCTGTCCCTTCCAGTAGTAGGGGCATTGAGCTCCTGCTCCACCATGGGTAGTTGCTGGTAGAGGCGTTTGACCTTAGGGCCCTCCTCAGTGTCCCAGTCTTGGGCATGTTTGGGGAGTTGGGTGTTATCAGAGAGGAAGAGGTGATGGTAATGGGTAGTTTCACACCTTATAGGTAGCAGTTCCTTCAGTTCCAGAGGTTTTTCTAGGTACTATCAGTCTATTTAGAACTCTTGTCTGTGATTTGTTAGATTCACGAGTCTTCCACTTCATTGTTGCACCCAGTTCATCCCATTATATAGGAATAGATGTAGGGAGACTTCCCATGCCCCAGGTGTTGTGTTTTCCAGTTAGAGGGAAGTCTAGTCTGTTTGATGTTTGTCAAGGATATATACTGATGATGGGGCTACATCAACCTAGTAGGGATATTTTTCTAATCCTAATTCATCCATACGATGTCATATTAGGCATAGAAATGTTTTTTTTTCTATGCATGCTGTTATTGACTACTTTTATTTAAGGGTTGTGTATTCAGGTATGGGTGGCCAATGCATATCTTTTGTTATTGAGTGAAGCTTTCAAGAGGGCACTTGTTATGTGGTGCCTCATATTAAATTTTTATCTGATATATTATTGGAATCAGTAGATATAGTGATGGTGGATGTTTTTCGGGTTATTAGTGAATTCTTCTTTGTTTTACCTAAAGAGGTGGTGATTTTACCCCCTCGACATGACATTGAGTTTAGAATTGACTTGCAACCCGATGCCCATTTGATTTTGATGGATCACTATCGGATGGATCCTTTTGAGTTTCTATAGTATGCTGATTTAGGATGATGACATGATGAATATGGTTTTTATCTATCCATGTGTATATCTGTGGGGTTCTCTATTATTTTTCATAAAGAAGGTTGGTTGTGGTATAAGACTATGCATAGACTACTAGAGATATAATTAGGTGTTGGTCAAGAACGATTACCCACTTCGGAGGATCGACGTCCATTTTTACCAGTTGATGGGAGATGGTTGGTCCTCTAAGAATTATCAATAGTCTAGATATTACCAATTGAGGGTGAAATAGGGTGACATCCTAGAGAATAATTTTATGTGCAGTTATGGGAACTTTGATTTTATAGTCATTTTGTTTGGCATTATGAGCATGAAAACTTTTTCATAGAGAACATGCACTATTTTTCCATGTGTAACTAAATCGGTTAATCATCGTATTCCTCGATGATATCATGATCAACACATGGCTAGAGGTGGATCATGCCAGGCATCTAAGGACTATCTTGGAGGTCCCCCAACACCACCATCTCTATAAATTGTTTTCCATGTTCCTATATTGGATGCGAGAGGCGAACATCCTCATGAACATAGTGTCTCAGTAAGGGATATAATTGGAGTCGAAAAATGTCAAAGAGGTTGTTTTTTGGGAAGCACCCAGTAATGTAGAAGAGGTTCTTTGATTCCTTGGTTTGGAAAGATATTATTGGTGGTTCATAACCCACTTCACTCAATTTGTATCTCTATTTACTACATTGACTATAAAAGACTGGGCCTTCGTGTTGTGGAAGAATTTTTAGGTAGATTTAATCTATATGAAGTGGATGTTGGTCGATGCCATAGTGCATTTTTTTCCAGAGGAAGGGGAGATGTTCGATGTCTTTTGTGAAAATTCCATAAAAGGCTTTAGATTTGTGATAATTCAGCAGTTATGAGTCATCATTTATGGGTCTAAGAAATTACATCTCCTTGAATGTAATTATTCCACCCATGACCTAGATCTTGTAGAGCACTTGTTCATGTTGATTTTGTGCTGTCACTACCACGTTGGGGAGCGATTTGTGGTCTTCACAGATCTTAAGATATTGATGTATATCTTTTCCCAATGTTACCTGAACTATCAACAAAAGAGGTGGATGCAGTTTCGCTATGACTATGACATCAAGATCTAATTAACCCCAAGAAAAGGGAATGCAGTGCTCAATGCATTTAGAAGAATGTCGTAGAAGGAGGTTGTTTGGAAATCCATGATTTCTTTCATGAAAATGGATGAGTTAGATGCTTTGTGCCTAAGATTTTTGGGACGATATAAGTAGAGGATACATATTTCAAATGAAAATAAAATAATCCATAATATGATAGGTGGAAGATTCTCATTGGGGAGACTCATAGAATAATGTGATGGATGATCACACAGCCCCTGGTGATGCACCAGAGGTATGGTTTGTGGTTAGTCAGAATTAGGTGTTGTTTCCTGGGAATCAGTTTATACTAGTGGGAATACAATAGTGAATTCTATGTGGGTTCCATTTCTCAGCCCTGGAGGTTTAACAGACTATTTCAAATATGTACCGAGGCATGGGGAAAATGTTTTTATGGTCCAGGATACAATGGTTAGTGGCGATGTTTTTAAAAATGTACATAATGTGTTAGTAGGTGAAAGCTATGCATCGTGTTCCTGATAGTCTATTGTAGCCCTTATATGTTCTTGAGTGGATGTGGGATAACATATCGATTGATTTCTATATGGGATTATCCAAATATTTGGGTGGATTCAAGGATCTTTGGTTATTAGTCGACCAAATTACAAAATCAGCTCACTTCCTTGAAATGAAGGATTTAAGCATAATGGATTCCTTGTAATATTGGTATGTAGGAGAAGTGGTATTTTTGAATGGAGTTCAAAGATCCATCATCTTAAATATAGAATCATTATTTACCTCATGATTTTGATGGGGGTGAAACCATGTTTTTTCACCCTACTATGCCTCATCACTACTTTCCACCATCAAACGGATCAGAAGATTAGGAGGACCATCCGGATGTTGGAGGATATGCTTCAATAATGTGTTATGGACATCAGGGGATCATCATTACAACACTATACCCTATTAGAGTTTTTCAATAATAATATCTATCACTCTTGCATTGTCATGACACCATTGGAGGATTTTTATGTAATACAGTGTTTTCCACTCGTATGATGGACATAGGTAGTGGTAACAATGCTCCTTGGGACCGAGGTAGTGCATAGCACAATGGATATTATTTAGCTTGTGTGTGAGAGAATGATGGTGGTTAAAGACCTAATGAAGTCGTATATCGATCACAAGAGGAGGCACTTGGATTTTGAAGTTGTGGAAAATGTGTTTATAAAGGACTCCCCTCGTCAGGAATAGCGGAGGTATAGTAATTGAAGAATGACTTATCCCTAGTTTATATGACATGTAGAGGTGTTTGGGTGAGATTGAGAGGTGGAATATCAACTGTAATTGACACCATGGTTGGAAAAAATACATGATGTCTTCTATTTTCTCTCAGCTCTGTCAGTATCAAAAAGATGACTCCCACATCCAAGGCTGAAGAGAGTTGGATGTCATGGATGACACAACATTCATGGAGTGACTATTAAGGATTGATGATCACAAGGATAAAATGATTCATGGGTGGACCATTACATTGGTTCTTGTGTTATAGAGGCATGGTGGCCTCGAGGAGTGTGAATGGGAGTGATAATCCCAGATGTGTTCTCGGTACCTGGAGCAGTTATGATATTTTTCTAGTGTTTTTCTTTGTACATCACTTATGATGCAATGTTTGACCTTGCATGTTGTATGATAAGTTTTTTCCCTATTATATAATAATGTGTGAATAATCCTGACACTGTGGAGGTGAGGACAATATCCCTAATCCAGACGCATTATTGTGCATACAATTAATCCTATGAATACTAGATAGTTCCGACCAAAGTGGAATGTATCATGACATGGAAGAAGGATCTCCCTAATACATTTGTCTTGATGATGTAACATTTGGTGTTTTCATGGTGGTATAGGGTAGTGTTGGACCCTATTGTTTCATTATTTTTAGGATATAGATGACAATTTGGATTTAATCTATGTTGAGGTTTGCATATAATACTTAAAATAAAAACACCGTGATTTTCACATGAGATGTATCTTTAGGGGTGGCTATTAGGACCCCCTTTTTCTTTATGATTACTTCAAAAATTCTCGAGGATGAGAATAGTTTCATAGGTATCTGCTATAATTACTCATATTTCACATCCCCCTTCCATTATGAAAATTTATTGTTCAGGGTGCTATGAAATTCCATGGGGTCACATTTCAAGAGATTGAAAATTTATAGTTTTCCATCAGTATGTTAATGTGGTAGCATGTTTGTGGGTCAACATGTTAGTGTGTCGACATGAAAGTGTGTTGGAATGTCTATTCTTCAACATCATTGATTCTGGGATGTCGATATTAGTGATTTAGGGGTCTCATCATCGATGAGCCATGGGCATCGCCATTAGTGATTTAGGTGCATTAGTATATCATGGTGTTGATAGGTCAGGGTGTTGGTTGGTCGGGGAATCTATAGGTAATTTCATCGATAAGTCATTATGTAAGGGGTTATCCTCTATGGATCATCTTTGTTAGGTTGTTTTGGTAGCTCCCCCATTGGTGGTTCTGCATCAGTGACTCACCCATTGGTGAGTCATTTATAGTTTCCATGTTTTCCCCCAGTTTTCTAGTCTCACACCTCTTACGTATTATTTGATGTATATAGCGTTTTAGTCCTTGATTTGTTGATTTTAGTGCTTCTGGAATGATATTAAATATATATTTAATGCATTAACGTTTCTGGGGCTTTGAGATACATGAAATGCATGATCTTGACCACGATTCCATGTTTAATTACTTTTATAATCCATTCGACCATTAAAATAGCATATGGAACATGAATGTTAGGATCTTCCATTGCTTTTGTGTTTTCTGCTTCCCCTTGGTGTTCTAAAAGGATTACACCCTAGATGAGTTGTGTGACTATTCTAGACCTCTTCAGAGTGACATTATTAGTGTTCATTCTCGTAGATCATGTGATCCCCTATTCTTGGTGCAAGGAGGAACATAGAAACATTGATAATCGTGTAGGGATTCCATCTATCTCTATTAATTTTTCACCATGGGGGTGGGTATACTAATGATTCTTTGTGCGGAATGGATGAATACATTTACTAATATGATAAATAAGAAAGATGTAAATGTGATGAAAAGATAGCTAAGTTGAATAGAAAAACATCCTGGAGTGGATTGATGTTGATCACCTATTTTATTTACTATCATTAATTCCTTTATATATTATTGTGATCTGATAACTCCTGAATAATCATGATAGTTGGTGGTCGTTTCTTGTGCACTAGTGATGTTATATTTTTTTGGGATGCCTTAAAAATGTTTATAGCTTGAAAAACTATAAAAACCAATATAGTTGTATATCTTACTAGATTACCTAGGATAAAAACTATTGTGTTATCAACCATGGTACAATTAAGTTTCAATAAATAACATGTAGTAGTTAAATATGAATATATACACATCCTATTGATATGTGTGGATGTGTGTTGGGTTCTATTGTATATTTAAGATTGTGTGAGTTGAGTGGTGGTGATTTTGAAAGCACGGATTTCGGTACAAGGTTGTACATAGGAGTTAGTCATAGGAGATGGGTGTGGTTGTTGTGTGTAGAGAAGCTATGGGTTAATTGTAGTTGAAATGGGATTCATGTGTGTGGGGAAATACATGGGTAGTGTTCAAATCCCAGTTTGAGAGACTGATTGATTTTGGAATGGGTTTAATTTTAGGAATATGGTCTTTCATAGTTGTGTTTCAGACATCAAATGACGTTTTGAAGTGGGATTGTGGTGTGGTAATATAATTTTTATGTATTGTGACTACATTATGAATTTTTTTTATTGTGTACAATACCATTGTAGAATTATTGTTGTGGAGTGGGAATGAAGTTTGGAATTTCTGGTTGTTTGTACATGGATGGGGTTGTTAGTTACTTGGTAGTGCTGCAATAACTTCACGTAAGTTTCTAAATTAATAAATGAAAAGTGGTTAAATTAAAAGGGGGTTGGGTTTGGATTTGACAGAGGCTGTTTTACGTTTTTGAATATAGGGGTAGCAGAAATTGTGGATCAGTAAGAGTTTGTTATTGGTTTGGACAACTGTAGGATGAAATTAGTGTTTTCATATCTATATGTACAACTATAGTTCTTTTTGATTTATATACTCAACCCACCATTATTGAGCTGTATGTTTCAAACAGAACTATCTCAAAGGGAGGGTGTCTTTGCCAACATTCTTGAGGGAGGATGGATGGTCGGATACTAACATTCTTCCCAAAACCCTTTTCCAGGTTCATACTTCTCGAGCTTATTCCGGAAGGCAGTAATGTATTGGGGATTTCCATAGTCTAAGATCCTTCAGGAAATGTGTAGTTGTGGATGAGAGGGCAAGGTGTATGAAGGCCGGGATTGTTTTCCCAAGAATTTTCATGATGTAGTCCATGTGTCATTAGGTTCAAGACATGGGTATTATGGCCCAAATGTCTGCTGGTGGGATTGTGTGTGCTTTGAGGAACCTGTGTTGGTAGAAAAGATGGTCTAGTGGGACTGAATTTCGGAAGAGTGGTAGCATCAAGAAATTTTATGTTAAGGATGTGCTTTTATCAAGGGAAAAATTGGTGCAAGGTACCCAAATATATATTTTCTTATACTATTTCCTTAATTTTTTTGCTTTATGTGGTGAGTGTTACAAGGTGAGGATAGTCTAGATTGTATTCCATTGTAAGTGATTGAGGTTATACTTTTTTCTCTTAGGGATGTTAGAATGTTCCCGCTCTTGTGTATATGTGGACTTATTTTTACTACTAGGTATACTTGTATACTCACCCTATGTATATAATCTATTTCATGCTTTTAGGAGGACATCAAGGGTCGTGCTCGACTTTACTAGCTTATGCATCGGGATCAGTTGTTGATTAATAGTTTCTTTTCCTTTGGTACATTAATTTGGAGTTTTTTAGAACACTGTATATTTTTTACTTTTGAATAGGAATGTGGGAAATAGATTTTGGATTCCATTTTACTTAATGTATTTGGAGTTTCATGGTATTTATCATCTAATCTTCCGATCCTGTTCTATTAAAAGTGTAATTCCATCCATATTATGTGAGATTATATACCCTTGGTGCTAGTCACTACCCTGTGGCCTATCAAAGGTGGGGATTTGAGGTCATTATCTATCATTTAACTGAAGAAAGGAATGGAGTGGTACTTTTTTGTCCCTTAACTCATCATGAGCTGGGTGGGTTATGAAAGCTTCCACCTTATTTAGAATTCCACAATATATATTTTATCATCCATTATTTCCCTCATATTGGATGTATGGAAAATAATTTGAGGAAGGATTGATGATGTTCGTTTTCAAATGATTCCCAATTTCTCCCTTTTAAAATATAAGAATATTTAATCCTTCATAATTTTCATTAGTTATAATGTTGTATGATTATTTCTACTAATAGAATCTACCACATTATTTTCCATACTAGGACAACAGTGGATTGAGAATTCATTATACTTGATAAGATATTACTATCGTAGCTATATTATATTGTGCTCCTTCAATGTGAATTTATATTTGAGGCTCTTATGATTAATATATAACACACACTTCTCCCCATGGAGACTGCACCACTATATTATCAATACAAAAATCATTGGCACCATGTCCATTTCATGAAAGGTATAGTTTTTCTCTAAAAATGTCAAATTCATTGATATGTAGTCTATCACTAAAATATTTTTCAATAACACACATCTTAATCCCTTATTTGAAACATCACTATATACTACAAAGAGATCCCCCGTTGTCAGATGTGTGAGTACCGACATGATGATATAACTCTTCTTTAAGTCTTTGATGTAGAGTTAAAATTAACTAGTCCATATAAAAATTTATTCTCTTTGAATCATCTTGGTCATTGGATTTTTATATTGTTATAAGTTCTTAACATGTCACAATCAATACCTAGCTAGACCAAGGAATCTACAGAACCCCATTACAAATTTTCGATGGGGCCACTAATCAATTTCCTTTATCTTGTAAGGGTCTATAAATATTCCATTGTTGTTGATAATATGCCCCAATAATGATACCTTATCCATCCATAACTCATATTTACAATAATTTTCACTGTGATTATCACTTATAAATGTCCATATCATGGTATAAAAATTCTCCAATGGATACTCCTTTCTCTTGGACTATATCAAAATATCATCAATAAATACTGTTGAACTTTTTTCAAGTGATTCTCTAAATAATCTATTCATTATGACCCTGAATATTTTGGGGAAAATATTTATTTTTAAAGGAATCAATAATAACTCATATTTCCCATACCTTGTTTAAAATCATGTATGGTAAATATATTCCTTCCTACTTTTTTGGTGATATCCTAACCGAATGTCCACATTATAAATTTAATGGGACCCTTGTATATGGTCAAAAAAGTAATCTATTTGTGGAAGGGGATACATTCTATTTTTCATTATTTTTTAATCTCATTATAATCAATGCAAATGTGCATTGATAAATATATCTTCCTTATGAGGAGGACTGGTTTACCCCATGGTGAACCACACATGATTACAAACACCTTAACTGAGTTCTCTGGTAACAACATCTCATATTATTCTCACTCTATATTGGAAATTATATAAGGTGCGATTAATATATGAAATTATCTATGAATAATTTCAATTGAGAAATCAACCTCTAATTCTAAAGGTGGACCAAAAAATTATTAGGGAACACATCATTCTAGTCCCTCAAAATGATAATTTCTACAATCAGGACTCCCTCCATTTTATGAATCATTTTATCTAGATAATATTTCACATAAGTAAATAATATCCCCACATGATATGAAGAATCTAAAGAATATTCATCCCCATACATACACTTGTATATGAATTGGTGGATTCCACTATATGGGAAAAGTGATATCCCTTTCCCAATAGTTGACGGTGTATTTATATAATGATAGCCAGTCCATGGATAATATAGCATAAAACTATTCAAAATAAAGTAATACAAGTTTTTTGGGAGGTTCAATCCACAAACATTGATTAGTGGGGAATTAAACGCTTTGAATGAAATAATTTCTTAATTTTTTATCTCCAAGTAAAAGGAATCTTGATATTTTTAGGTGGGGTTTGATTTTTTATACTACACTTTCAAGATATAAAATAATTCATTGAAATAGAATCAAACATCACATTCATTGTAATTGAATGAATATCCAGTGTACCGCTTCCTTGTTGGGTTCCACATAACTTGTAGTGATGGAATAATCATTCCTGTTCTCCTTTGGATTTGTTGGCTGGTGATGCTGATTAACCTCGAGGACATCAGGTTTCGTTCACTAAATTTCATAGTTACCTTTCTCCTGAAAATTAAAGCATTGAACTATAGGTGATTATCTCCTCACTTCCACCACATTTTCCATCATCCTTGTGTCTCTTTGAAATTCATGATCTTGTTGGCCTTCTCTCCCACAATTAAAGTATTTCCCCATCCCTTTAAGGTAGTTACCAGTATGCTTCTTCCCAAATTTTTACATGTGTGTGGTTGATTTTTATTTCTTTCTTTTTCATTATATCCTCCAAATTGATAATCCAAATTTCTTTTCATACTCTATAGTCAGGGAACCATTCTTGAAAATATATCTCGACTTTTAAAGAACATCAAACAACATCTTCATAACCTCAAAATAATCGAATTTATAGTTCCTTTAAATGTTTTTATTTTATTCCACTAAATAAAATATAAATTTGTTAACCATTTTTTGATAACATGACCCAAGTAATACCTTTCATACCTTGTGAAATTTTCTTCGTAATATGTGATAGATTCACCTCTTTTTTACATTATCTATATAAATTCCCTCCCTATCTTGGTATATATAGTTTGATAGAAATATGTGTTAACAATTATTTTATTAATGACTTCCCACTCAATCTATTCAATTTAATAAATTTTATTAGTATAATTTATCAACACAACCATTAATAGACCTCTCCATCTAAACATTACATGGATAGATTCACCTTCTCCATCTCAGAATAGTGAAGAACAAAAAATTTCTTCTCCACGGAGTTGACCCACTATTACACAACTAGTTGATCAAAATATCCAATAAATGTATGTGTTCATTACCACATAAAAGACATGATATAATTTTTCTCCCAATTTGGTAAAGGAGGAATTTACAATTTTTTTGTTTATTATTCATATCCTTATACAGTTGGGTAAGAATTACTAGGAAATTTTTAACTCCACCACTTAAGGAATTGAGGATGTAATTTGAGAAATCATTAAAATAACCCTCACATATATTTTTTGCATGTTTTATCCTCATTCTATTAATTTTATTAAATTTCCATGGTTTTAACAAAATATAAATAAAAGATTCATGAAAAATAAATTAACCCTTAATGAAATTAACGATAATGGTATATCATATGATATTTCAATGTTTATAAGTTTTATAAACTATTATTCTTTGGTTGTTTCATATACATAGTCCCATATTATGGGTTTTCACAAAAATTCTATAATACTAATAAAAAATTAACTAAATTGTGCTATGATATCAACTAAGTAAGCAATAATTTTTCATATATTACAGTTTTTTAATTTTAAAGATATATAATAACAATTATTTTCAAAAACTAGGATCCAAAGGTTTACACTATAAGGATAATAATGAAAAAACATAACATTTACATAATAAAATGAAAAAATAATTATTTTTAAATTTTCTCTAGATTTTTAGTGGTTTTCATTTACTCAATTGTATTAATAGTAACCTAAGGATGTACATAAAACAAAAGGATGATTTAAAATTCATTAAAAATGATATATAATAAAATGAATCAATATAAATTGGTTTTGGATTATCATTATCATTATAGCATAATCATTTTAAAAATATAATAATTAAGAGATATATAAATATAACAATTAACATAATTTTAAAATTCATATAAAATATACAACCATATCTTAGTGGTAAAATACCACACATAGTTGTGAATGAAGATAATATCATGTTAACACCTAACATATGTGCATAATCAGATAATCATAATAATTTTAAAAAAATGTATTATAATGTTAATTAATATTGCATATAATATATTTATATAAATAAAATTACCCAATTCGTTTGATCTCTATATAATTCTGGGTGGACCCACCACATTATAACATCTACATAATCATGCTTTCTAAAAACAAAATATAACAATCATTCCCAATAATAACTCATCGTAAGGAAATGGGTTTCATGAAAATTTAAAAAATATTAATTTTAGGAATAATCAATGGTTTTTACTAAATTAAAAGGACATAAAAATCCTTTTATAATATTCAACAATCATGAGTGAAGAAGAAAAAAATCACAAGTTTTGTTAAAAAAGTGTGTTTTGAAGGAAATGTTCTTTTGGAAAATATTTTCATATTTCATAAAATCATATTGGAATAATGTATATCAAAGAATTACAATGGAAGTAAAATGAAGTAATAATTTAGGAAAATTAATTGAATATACATACTTTAATTTATAACAAAAGAATAAATAACCAACGAAAGGAAATTGTGTTTGATAATTCCCTAACCATATGTCAGAATTCATTCATCAAATTAATATCCTGGAATATAAAATAAGATTATTTAACTAATAAATAAAGAACTTATTTTCCATTTATTTGATTAATTATAAATTTATTCAGTTTTAATGGTTATTTTTTGAGTTTTATATTTCAATTTTACAATTCGGATAATGTTCATTTTCTCAGGTTTTCATGATTTCTTCACTTGTATACACGTATGAAAGATCATGTAAAATGAGGATAATTATCCAGAATTAAAATTAAATGTTATTAGTGAACATAAAGGGGGTTAATTTGTCTTATATATTATTTTCCCTATATTATGAATATTCATGAGTTTAAATTTTATTGGTAATCATTCAGATACATTTTGGTGGTTTATGATAACAATGATCGTGTTTTGTTTTATTAATTTATATTATTTATATTTGTTGGTAAACGAACATAAAAATGAAATGACATAAATTTTACAATATTTCTCAACCACTTTAAATGTTTTGGACCTTTATTGAATTAAGTAAAGGTAAATAAATTCTTATCTTCCTTGAAGGGTATAAAACAAAACCTCGCATACAATATTTACTCTTTTAGAATAAAATGGAGGATAGAAAGGGTATGATGAAAGATTATTACATTTACAAAATAAAAATAAAATTTATATAATAGAATTTATTTATTATTCCACATTTATAATGTTTTAATATGGGGGAATTAAAATAGATATGTAAATGAAATGAAATTAAAATAAAAGAAAGGGGATATTACCTCTTGAATTCTCCACCTTGAGAACCACCTTGTAGAAATTATTATTGTTATTTTGTTGGGATAAAATTATAATGGAATTGGGGTGTGGTATTGGTAATAGTATTGTAATTAAATTTGATATGATTCTTGTTTTTATTGGTTTGAGGGTGGTGGAGAAGGGTTGTATTTATAGGGAAATAGAGGGTTATTTTTGAATATTTAATTCAATAGTTTTTTTCATTTCTGATCAAGACTATGAATATTTTTAACCATATCACTAAATATATTAAAATAATAGAATATATTTCAAAATATTTTGCATAAATATTACATTAATCATTTATGAATCAATAATTCATGTATTTGTTAAATATCAAAAATTATTGTCATTCATTTTTCACAAAAAACCAACAATTTTAGAAAAATTCAAAAACATTGCCCCAAATATTTTTTAATTTGGTGAATTAAAATAGGGAATCTAGTTGATAAAAATAATTTTTATAAATATATTAATTTTTTTTCTAAAATAAAATAACAATTTATTCAAAAAATACTAATTTCAAAATTATAACTAATTTGATGAAACATTAAAAAATTACTTATGGTCTCATAAAATTATATTTTAATCATTAGATAACAAAATACAAATTTATGCATAAATTTTTTAAAAATAAATTTTATTCTATTCTAATATATTAATTATAAAATTTTAATTAAATATTTATACTTTTCCAAAATATTAACACTTAATTTATAATTTCAGGAATGTTTATTTACGTATACCATCAAAATAAATATATCATATTTTCATTAAAATTATTTCTAAATATTATTTATAATTTTGTAAGTGATATTACTATTCTATTGGATGGATTACTATTCCTAATGGTCATATTACTATTCCAATTGTACAATTAATATTCCATTTTTATAGGTTATTTATCTTCTAGAAATACCTATTATTCAATTCAGTCTACATTTATAATGTTTTGTGTGTGTCTTGTCTAGGATTATATTTTTTTTGATATATGTAATAATTATAAAAAGGGAGTTTCTATTGATAAATTTATGGGTTTTTACACTATGAAAATGGACTAAAATTTCCCAATGGATTGGTTTAAATTAAAATTCATTTATGAAAGGAAACACAATAAACCTTAATTAGTGTTTTGAATTTGTTCAAGGACTGTGTCTCATTGGATATAATTAAAGGAACAACCTATAAGGATGATCTCATTGTTGTGGAAGTCCTCTAACATTGAATTTTGTTTTATTAGACTTCCCAAATCAATGTGATATACATTTATTTAATTAATATGACATTTTGGGGGTGTTAAAAATAAGTTATGTCTTGTGAAAAATAAATCATAATATAAAAAATATTATTTTTTGGGGAAAAAATACAACCATATTTAGATGGGTTTTAATATCCTCATCCATGTTTATCATTTAACATATTTTAGAATGGGTTAAATTAAATAAACTAAAATATTACCTATAATAATTTACATGAGCTCTCATAGAAATAGAATTCATTAGGGAGAGAAAAATAATACAGAAAGATTAATTTTCTTATAGATAGTTATCTATCACAATATATGGTGATGGAATGAGACAACATATTGGTGACCTAGCACAAATCATTGGATGAATTCCTATGAAGATATCTTTGTGGTTGAGGTTTCATGTTTCACCTGATATAAAGGATAATGTAGGGTTAAAAATTATTGAGGAAGGGGAAAGTTCATAATTTCACCCTATATGAAAGTGATACGCTGTTCATCCAAACCATGAACCCCCACTGTATGGATCACACTAAATGTGTTTTCTAGGAATTTGGATTGGCCAAATAGTTTATAGTTAATGAACCACTCCATAAACCTCTGATGCACCCCAATAATTGTCTCTAAAAAATGTTGCATCAGGCACATGATTTAAACAAAATCATGAGGCCCATCTATTTTCTATAAAATTCGGGCCTCCGAGCCTGGAACAATCCCATACAATATGAAAACATTCCAAAAAAACTTAGAAAATTCAATAATATTAAAATAATAAAATTACAGAAATATTTAAAATAGTAATAAATTATAATAAAAGATATGACATTTTATCAACCTAATATAAAAAACATCTCTATTTTTTTCTTTTTTATGCCAGTAAAACATTTTCTGAGAAATATTTTCCCATTTAATAATATACATTTTCACGTCATTAATAGGTCCCTTCTTATTCTAATCCATGTTTCCATATCACCTGAAATAGAGGAACTGAAATTCCTCTTGGAAAATCTTTTCTCTGCTCGATGTTACAAATAAAATTATCCTCAAATGATGTTTCCAACATCAATATTATATCTTATAGTCAAAATTATTAGATGGTGTGGAATTATAATGATTAATATACAATACATAAAATAAATCATTCTTGGTCGAGTACGTCTATGGTAAGGAAAACCAGTAGGTTACCTGCGTGACCCTCTCGAATTTCTCAAAAGGTCCAAACAAAATGATTTGACAGCATTCCATTTATCTGAATCTATGTATGACCTTGTGGGTACAAATCGACTAAACCCATATGGTTACAAAACATGTTTAAAAACTCTGTCTTCCTTTTACCTAGTGGTGGTCCATTCATTACCAGTAGATACACATTCATATGATAATAAAATGTATTTTAATATACACTTTCATAATATGAATAGTGTATTAGTACGGAGGGAGATAAGATTGAGCTAGTTTCCCTAGTGAGTGATGGGTAAAACCAATGGGTTCCAATAAACTAAACCCCGTATGGGTTAAATTTTCAGGACATGATTGAATTATATTAATTCATTAATTCTTTATTTTTATTATTTTATTTAGAAATAGTTATCATTTATTTTTTTAAAATCATTTATTTTTAAAATTGATGTTTTACATAATAGTTATTTCATTTTTTAGTAGATTAATATTTTTTAGAATATGATCAATTGTAAAAATTTAACATGGATGATTTTTTATAAATTAATTTAATAAGGTGGAATATATTTCATTCCTATTACATGAAAAAGTTTACAACTTTTTTATGTATTTCATGGTTTCCCTAGATCTTAATTGGTTTTATAATTAGAGGATAGGGAATGGAATTGTTATTGAGGTTTAAAATTTTGGTAGTAGTTGAAATGTAATTATGGTGGTCACATTAGTTATTCTTAGGGATTACATTATTATATTTATATCATCAATAATTTTTATAATAGAATATTTAGAAAATTTTGAAGAGATGATATCATTAGAGTAATGATTGAGAAAGTGTGCCAGAGAAAAAATATGATGTGTATTTTTAGGAATATTACATTATTTAATTTACAAAATAGATAATATTTTTTCTAAGTAATATATTATTGGATTATAAATAGAATATAATAATATATTTTAATTCTTGTTATTGTATAGATATTTACAAAATAACGGTAATGGAGACATGGAACAAGACGATTTGATAGTCGAGGGTAGAATGAATTATCAAAAGATTCTAGATGTATATACTTGACATATATAATGTTATTTATATTAAAGATATAAAATAATATATTAATTACCATGACCTTAAACCCATTATTTTCACAATTAAATACTAGAATGGTGAGATTAATGAATATAATACATCTATAGTGGGTTATGTTATATGGAACACTAGTTATAGTGCTATCAAAATTCCATTTTATATACCTTCATATTATATACCTTATATTTGGTGTGTTAAATGAGGTTATTTAATATATCATAAGGAAAATAAATTCATTGGTTGTTGTGAAATATGAATACAAGAGTTATATCAATATTTTTTTTATATTAGGTTGTGGGTATTGTTATGATTGATACCATACTCTTTTAAATTTATGCCTACATTATTCATATTGAAAACTGCATGAAATTTGTAATTTATATGATGGGGATTATATTGTTTCTTTATTATTATTATAATCTTACAAAAAAATAATAAATAATTAAAATTTATCTATAGTTTGTTTCTATTATATCATCCTTAATTAATTATGATTTCAATGCTTCTGATTTGTGTGTTTTACAATGGATTCCTTTAATATGTATTGATATAAATAATTTGGTAATGCTAATTTGATAATTTTTTTAAAATTCTGATAATTAAAAGTGGTTGATTCTTAATGATATCAAAAAATAATGCCGTTTAAATACCATTTTTATTTATTTGAAAACAAAAATACCATTAATCATCAATTTTGATTTAATTTTGGATATGTTTATTATGGAATTCATCAAATGGGAAAAGATTATTCAAAAAAATGGTTTCTATTAGAATCTATTTTAATGTAATTAGAAGTGGATAGTTAATTTATGAAATAATTATGTGGTGCGGTTTGAAAAATCTACAGCCATAATGTAATGACTCGTATAAAATGATCTTTGTTGGTAATGTTTTATTGAAAGTTATATATTATAATACTTATATTGGTTTATTGTTGTTATGTGATTGATTAATATTTTTTTACAAATTCTAAATTTTATTTCAAAATAATTATTTCATTGGATAAAACATATAGGGTTTATTTTTGTTTTATAAATATTAATTATTTTATAAAATCATAAGAAATTAGTGTACTTCATTAAACTTTAATATATATATATTTGTTATAAAATCTTTATACAATTTCATGGCAACACGAGTTACATGATTTTGAGTACATCATTCATTGTAAATCATGGGGGTGATCTATGGAAATCTGATTGATTAAATTTTAAGAAACATCAATATTTAAATATTAACGTCCATGTAGATTTTTTTAACATGATGAAGGAGGAAGAAGGTGTAGAGACCCGAAGCCTAACATACATGAACATTACATTACTTTTGCGGAATACTTAGTACATAAAAAAAACACACACACAAGGATCGTAATAGTTTAGTGTCTTTGGAAACTCGAAACGTAATCTTCTAATCGTGGTGAAAGATCTTCAATATCTCCCATAAAGATCTTCTTTTTTTACCTAAAACTTTTCTTTATATCCTGGGGAAAAGAAAACATAAAAGGGTGAGCTCAAATGCTCAGTAAGGGTAAACAAAAGAGAAATCAATCACATCATATTCATAAGAACATAACTTTTGGAAATCTTAACCTGCAAAAGAGAGCATAATTTCATAACATGGGATAAATCATAGTAGTGAAATGAAATCCCAATAATCATACCCTAAAACATGAAACTTTGTGTCATACACACATAATCATAGAGAATCATTTCTTGTTAGTCAACACTCATTTCCAAGACTATCTTAGTGGACAAAGTCCCTTTCTGAATCGAGTAACCCTCGTTTCAGTCCTGTTTCACTGAACCGGTATAACCTACCATTTCAACCATGTCTATCTCATGAGATATAAAATCTTTACCCAATGCATTGGAGGGAGATATAGGTCCCACCCATCTCATAATGATACCATTCTTATGTGTGCCACAAAATCATAAACCATACATCATAGCATAACCCATGTAATAAAAATGGGATTCTTAGACAACATGACATCATAAAACAATTCATATAAGATAAGGGAATTCATAAAAATATTTCCATCACAACATAATCAAATCCATGTAATAATATGTATAGAGACAGAACCCTTTATTATCTTATATGGAAAATAATTTTGATAAAACACTTGAACTCCATTTTTGAGGAAAATATCCTTTCTTCTTAAAAAACATTTTTTCCTTTCTTAACATGTCATACAACTTTAAACGAATAGAAGTTGATTAAAAATAAACTTGAAAACTTGTAAAGGAAGCTTCTTGGAAATAATGTTTTAAAAATCCATTCATGTCGTATAAGTTAAAAAAACATTCTTCTCGTACTTTTGTTGGAAAAGTCAAAAAGTACCTCGTATGAAAAACGACAAAAGATTCCTTTCATATCCATTACTAAAAACTCACTGAAGGGTAAAACTGGATTTAAACAATTGTAGGTGGAAGGAAATAATATTACATATTGAGGGAACATGGATGTTGATGATAAAATACACCCCAGTAAATACTTATGAATAAACAATCTCGGATAAAAATGAGATTGTGGTATTTTCCCTTACCTTAGGTCCGATTTGATTCGTATGTTTCCAAACCTCCTGTATAATGATTTAAATAATGTCATTGACTTATTACAGAATCATAATCATTGTTATGATATCATATATGGTTCACTTATGACTTTATATTACCCGTTCTTTTGTAAATTCCATGTTAAAGAAGCGTTTTGGGTAAAATCGTTTCATTTATCGTAGGTGTTTTGACTTGTTGTTCTTGACATTATTATTACTTATATCATGATTTACTTACATCCAGAATATAAAATATGATTTATATATCATATATATTCTGTATATATATATATATAATAGATAGATAAATGAAATGAAAAACACCGTTCATGGAGACGGTAGTCCGTACGTACGCATGAACGCTGTTTTCCTTTCCTTATTGTCTTGAATGGAAGTAAGTAGATGACATACATATATACATAAATCCAGTAGATTCATAATTTCATATATTTCATTATTATTTCTTATATATACTTTTTAATCATTCTTAAATGGTTAACATGGAGAATGAATCTCATCACGTCGTGGAGACGGTAGTCCGTACGTACGCACGAGCGATGATATCGTTCCCATGGTCGTGGAATTGTGTTGAAGTGCATGCATACTATTTCAGTATCAAAATAACTTTATAATAATAATATATATTTACTTATTACACCATTATACCAATCCAATTAAGGTGGTGACGGAAAATATATTACACCACGGCGTGGAGACGGTATTCCGTACGTACGCACGCGCTGTGATTTCATTTTTCCGTAGGATGGATAGAAGGTGAATTAGGGTTGTTTCATAATTATAATAACATATAAGTATTTAAGTAATACTGATGTTATTACTTTATCATGAAAAAACTAAAGAAGAAGAAGTTGAAGAAGAAAGAAATTGAAAAGATCGGTAATGGATATTACCTCTTCTTTGGAACGCTTCTTTGAATCCTCCACTTAGGGAACTAATATTGGTCTTTGAAGAATACCAGGACCTCTAGGATTATTCTAGGGAAGTGGAGAGGAGAAAATTTCAGGGTTTGGCCGAGCTTGAGTGCTCAAATTGGTGTGAGGAGGAGGGGGAGGAGGTGCCCTTTTATAAGGGAGGAGAGGGGCACCATAGGAATATCTCAAAATATTATTTTATATTAAAGTCAAAATCGGTTTATAATGGTTCCAAAGGGTCTTATTTCGAAGCTAAAGTGGGGATGGGTCGAAATCCTATCAACCAATAAGATTTAGACAAGTTTAGGGTATTATTTTAACCTTATCAATTAGATTTAACTCTAAGTTAAATAATTTAACTTTTACCGTGTCTTTTTGTTTTCTTTCACTATATGGTTAATACACTTACTATAACATGCCAAACGAACTCCAAATTGTTTATTATTAATATATATATCATTATCTAAGTCATTTGGCCGAACCTTATATTTTTAGGAATAACAATTAATAATATAATATTTGATTTAAAAACTATTTTGTGTCAATTTTGACACTATTTGATATATGATTTTTTGTGAAAGTCATATCAGAATTATATGTTCGAAACAAGTTGATTAAATAAACAATAATATATCATAGTAACCTATAAAATTATTGGAATTCATAAAAAGTCTCAAATTACATTTATTTTGGTATTTATTATATCAATTATGTCAATATTTCATTAATAAGATAATTACTGCATCATCTTTGTGTCATAAATAAATTAAATTATTTGATGTCTAAAAATTACAAATAAAATACCATTATATAGTAAATCTTTTTAGCTTTCTAATGAATATTTACAATAGAATTTAGCTTATGTACAACCCTATATTAAAAATGTTTTAGTAAATAAACTTTGATTTTAACTCTTTTAACTCTTCTTTGAATTAAATAATAATAAATGTCCTAATCTAATCCAAGTGGGTCTAAATGATAATATTTTACACTTAATGTTGTTTTTGGTCGAGATACACTTGTACAATAGAATTAGGACATGTGTTAGGGTAATATTAATATCATTCTTACCCTTAATTACCCTATTTACTTTTAACTGTGGTAAATAAAAGTAAAAAGTTACTATTCACCAAAAATTATTTTCATCTCATTGAACCACATTTTACTTACTTACATCAACCGTGTCTCTCGGATTTTTGAAATTCCATTCACAGAAGTGGTAAAATTATGTTTTATGAAAAATTCAGTTTTTTTAACTACCACTTAGTAGTTTCACTATTCATCAAAAATTGATGTTTTTCAGAACAATACCAAAATTTCATCCTAAGCTATATTTCATATTCCGAATTCAAAAATGAAGTCTATTTTACCAAATTCATAACATAGAAGTTGCATTAATTAATTTTATAATTAAATCCCGCTGTTAAAACAAATAGCGTGTTTTTAAGAAACAATATCTATCAAAAGATTGACACTTGATTATGTCTGGTTTAAATGTGAAATTACATTCAATGACCAACATTGTATTAAATTGTAAAAATATATTCTAAATATACTTTAAAACCACTCAAATTAATAATTTATCACTATTAATTATTTCGATTAAAAAAGTTGTTTTTAATTATAATTTAGTAATTTTCACTATTCATCAGAATATGAAAGTTATCCGAAAAGTACCAAAATTTCACCTTAGGATAAATTGGATACTCCGAATCCAAAAATGAAGTCCATTTTGAGAGCTAAAATTTCTAAAATTTAAAAAGTGGTTATTACTATTCATAATGGCTAGTTTTAATAATATTTTAATAGCATATCGTTGTTTCGTGAAACTCGGTATTGCGTACTACACACGCTATTGAGGAAGGTCGGGATTGCGTGTAATGCAAGGAAAGTCAAGGATGTGTGTTGTGCAAGCTCCTTTTGGTGTAGCGTACAACACAAGACATTAATAAAATTAAAAAGAATATTTTTCATAAAATCTCGGGCCGTTACATTCTACCCCCCTTAAAATGAATTTTTCCCTCGAAATTCGTCGGGGTTATAAATGGTTTACTATTCGAAAGTTTCTTTAATAGAAACCCACATCGTAAAAAAGAATACCAAAACTTGGCTTTAAAAACTAAAGTATGAAATGTAACGATTACCCAAATAAACTAATCACTGGGTTTCCACATAGGTGAAAATATGGATATGGAAGAGAAATCTAACCATCATGTTCTGATGGAGAGTGGTAGAGAACATGGCTATGGAAAATCCAGTAGTCACAAATCCATAAATTTGTGACGATATAAGGTACCATCCGATTCATCAGGTATAAGATCACTAGGACAACATTTTTTGGTTTTCAAGATCATTTCCCTAAAGTTGAAAATTTGAATTAGAATAAATACTTTCTTTATTTTGGTACAATATCTCTGTTGTTCATGCCTTGAACAATTTCCACTTCATCTCTTAAATAGATGAAGTTGAATTTGTTATTCGTGAAGTGTTAGCAAATCATGTGATAGAATGACGGGTCATTCCATCTGTCTCAAACAAAAGGTTAGCATAAGTCGATCTATAGTGAGATTAATCACATATGGTTCCTAAAATGGACTTATACTTCATATATAATACTACATAATATAATAAAACTAGTTTCTACTAAACAGGGACTTCCTGTAGGCCAGTGGTAGGCGATAAAGGCCAGTCGCACTTCGGTTGTGGGTTCGATTCCCACGGCCTTGTCCGACGCGATGGGCTGTCGCCCGTCCTGCAGGTTTTCCTTTTTCTAAAACTATATTACTATAGCATCCCATCAATAATATCTAAAAAAAACTTCTATCCATAAACAATACTAACTTATATCCAACATAATCCATTCCAATCTTTAGGCTTATCCATAATACTGCAGTCCACTCTCATAACATAGTGAAAACGATTACCAGAGATTTAACACCATCATCGATCCCCATATATCATAAGGTATGTTTTGTTGGTCACATTCCAAACATTCAAATTCCTTAATCGTGTATTCTCTTGAATTCCTTAGTGAAAACATGAATGCAGTTAAAAGTTAACACTTTCCACATACCAAAATCCTCAAAATTCTATATACTCAAACCATGATATCACTTAGTCCTTATATCAATCATGAGCTCATGAATACTATTAAACATTTCATTTTCTCGTTTTCCCTTCATTATGCGCATATCATCTTATTTCCAAAAAAATATCTCAATCACTTTGAATACCACATCAATAAATATTGAAATACTCAATGATACAACATTATTTTGGAATCCCATTACATAAACACTTAATCATTCCACCACATCGTTGTCATATTCAACATTGCCAATAGTGATCGCATGTGACTTCCCTTTGTCCTTTGCCTTCAGTGGTTGCTCATGTTGATCATCACTAACCCTTGGATTAGGGCATTTATTAGCATAATGCCCCATTTCCTTGCACTTGAAGCATTGAAGTGTTGGTGGTGCGTTCTCTGCAGTGCTTGCTTTATTCACATCATTAGAAACCCTTTTTTCCATTACTTCGACACTCAGCTGCTCGATGACCTTCTTTTCCACACTTAAAACATTTTCTAGTCCCTTTAAGACAATCTCCACCATGCTTCTTTCCACACATTGTGCATAAGGAAACATTCATCTTCTTTTCACCATTATTCTGAGATTTCTCCTTGAACTCCATCTTTCGTTTCTTGTCAAAACCATGAGATGGATATGTAACACCAACTTCCATTTCTACCTTGATAGCACAACGCACAATTTCTTCATAGCTACTGAAGTCTCTTATAGCTAATGCCCTTCGAAGACTTGGTTTTAAGCTACTGAAAAATCGATCAACTTTACTTTCAGGTTGGATGATAATGCCAGATGCATACCTTGCAAGTCCTGTAAAATTCGCTTCATATATACCAACAGATTCATCATCCTTTTTCTTTAGTTCAATAAACTCCTTCTCCATCTTTGTTCGAAGAATACGAGGGAAGTACTTATTGAAAAATAAGTTCTTGAACTCATCCCATTCCATGGACTCAATTTCATCTCTTTGCCTTGTATTCTTGATAAGATTCCACCATTGATCAGCTTCACCTTCCAAACGATATACTGCTAAGATTACTTTATCATGTTTAGAACATTGAAGAACTGAAAATATCTTTTCAGTGGTACTGATCCATTGTTCAGCAACAAGTGGATCAGAAGACCCACTGAAAGAAGGTGGACGTTGCCTCATGAAGGACTCAATAGAATATTGTTCCCTTCTCTGCTCATTTGGAAGTCCAGAATGATTCATAGCTTGTGTAAGTATAGAAATAAGATTTTGAACTCCATCTCCCATAACATTTGTTTGTTCAGGAGGACAATCATTGCATTGTCCCTTGCATTGATCAACACGGTTCCTTCGGGTTCCAGCCATCGTCTAAAACCCAAAAAGAATAGTGTGAGAGGCAAAAAATCATAATAAAGGGGGAGTAACTTCAATATCTAACATCTTTGGTCTAATATAATATTGTTACCATAGTTCTAGGACTATATCCTATATGTATACTTATCCTTAGGGACATCCCTAGACATACCTTAGAAATATCTCTAGGGATCTCACTAAAGTTCTCGCATCCTAGTTTCCAAAGGTTGACTAAACCTTTCCTCTGATACCAACTGTAGCGGTCTGGAATTACTTCCAGTGGACTATAATTGATACCTATCAGGGCACTCCATGGGCGGCTACACCCCCTGGGCGGGACACACCACCATCCCCAGTGGCATCCATTTCCTCATGAAGCCCTTGGGCGGAGAGCCATGCTTCGTCCAACGCTCACATGTGAGAGTTCCCAAGGATCGGATACATTCCTACCTCCTTTGCCTCTGATACCAACTGTAGAGACTCGAAGCCTAACGTACATGAACATTACATAACTTTTGTGGAATACTTAGTACATAAAAAACACACACACACAAGGATCGTAATAGTTTAGTGTCTTTGGAAACTCGGAACGTAATCTTCTAATCGTGGTGAAAGATCTTCAATATATCCCATAAAGATCTTCTTTTTTTTTACCTAAAACCTTTATTTATATCCTGGGGAAAAGAAAACATAAAATGGTGAGCTCAAATGCTCAGTAAGGGTAAACAAAAGAGAAATCAATCACATCATATTCATAAGAACATAACTTTTGGAAATCTTAAACTGCAAAAGAGAGCATAATTTCATAACATGGGATAAATCATAGTAGTGAAATGAAATCACAATAATCATACCCTAAAACATGAAACTTTGTGGCATACACACATAATCATAGAGAATCATTTCTTGTTAGTCAAGACTCATTGCCAAGACTATCTTAGTGGACAAAGTCCCTTTCTGAATCGAGTAACCCTCGTTTCAGTCCTGTTTCACTGAACCGGTATAACCTACCATTTCAGCCATGTCTATCTCATGAGATATAAAATCTTTACCCAATGCATTGGAGGGAGATATAGGTCCCACCCATCTCATAATGATACCATTCTTATGTGTGCCACAAAATCATAAACCATACATCATAGCATAACCCATGTAATAAAAATGGGATTCTTAGACAACATGACATCATAAAACAATTCATATAAGATAAGGGAATTCATAAAAATATTTCCATCACAACATAATCAAATCCATGTAATAATAGGGATAGAGACATAACCCTTTATTATCTTAGATGGAAAATAATTTTGATAAAACACTTGAACTCCATTCTTGAGGAAAATATCCTTTCTTCTTAAAAAACATTTTTTCCTTTCTTAACATGTCATACAACTTTAAACGAAAAGAAGTTGATTAAAAATAAACTTGAAAACTTGTAAAGGAAGCTTCTTGGAAATAATGTTTTAAAAATCCATTCATGCCGTATAAGTTAAAAAAAACATTCTTCTCGTACTTTTGTTGGAAAAGTCAAAAAGTACCTCGTACGAAAAACGACAAAGATTCCTTTCATAACCTTTACTAAAAACTCACCGAAGGGTAAAATTGGATTTAAACAATTTTAGGTGGATGGAAATAATATTACATATTGAGGGAACATGGATGTGGATGATAAAATACACCCCAGTAAATACTTACGAATAAACAATCTCGGATAAAAATGAGATTATGGTATTTTCCCTTACCTTAGGTCCGATTTGCTTCGTATGTGTCCGAAACTCCTGTATAATGATTTAAATAATGTCATTGACTTATTACAGAATCATATTCATTGTTATTATATCATATATGGTTCACTTATGACTTTATATTACCCATTCTTTTGTAAATTCCATGTTAAAGAAGCGTTTTGGGTAAAATCGTTTCATTTATCGTAGGTGTTTTGACTTGTTGTTCTTGACATTATTATTACTTATATCATGATTTACTTACTTCCAGAATATAAAATATGATTTATATATCATATATATTCTGTATATATATATATATAATAGATAGATAAATGAAATGAAAAACACTGTTCATGGAGACGGTAGTCCGTATGTACTCATTAACGCTGTTTTCCTTTCCTTATTGTCTTGAATGGAAGTAATTAGATGACATACATATATACATAAATCTAGTAGCTTTATAATGTCATATATTTCATTATTATTTCTTATATATACTTTTTAATCATTCTTAAATGGTTAACATGGAGAATGAATCTCATCGCGTCGTGGAGACGGTAGTCCGTACGTACGCACGAGTGATGATATCGTTCCCATGGTCGTGGAATTGTGTTGAAGTGTATGTATACTATTTCAGTATCAATATAACTTTATAATAATAATATATAGTTACTTATTACATTATACCAATCCAATTAAGGTGGTGACGGAAAATATATTACACCACGGCGTGGAGACGGTATTCCGTACGTACGCATGCGCGGTGATTTCATTTTTCTGTAGGATGGATAGAAGGTGAATTAGGGTTGTTTCATAATTATAATAACATATCAGTATGTAAGTAATACTGATGTTATTACTTTATCATGAAACAACTAAAGAAGAAGAAGTTGAAGAAGAAAGAAATTGAAAAGATCGGTAATGGATATTACCTCTTCTTTGGAGCGCTTCTTTGAATCCTCCACTTAGGGAACTAATATTGGTCTTTGAAGAAGACCAGGACCTCTAGGATTATTCTAGGGAAGTGGAGAGGAGACAATGGCAGGGTTTGGCCGAGCTTGAGTGCTCAAATTGGTGTGAGGAGGAGGGGGAGGAGGTGCCCTTTTATAAGGGAGGAGAGGGGCACCTTAGGAATATCTCAAAATATTATTTTATATTAAAGTCAAAATCGGTTTATAATGGTTCCAAAGGGTCTTATTTAGAAGATAAAGTGGGAATGGGTCAAAATCCTATCAACCAATATGATTTAGACAAGTTTAGGGTATTATTTTAACCTTATCAACTAGATTTAACTCTAAGTTACATAATTTAACTTTTACCGTGTCTTTTTGTTTTCTTTCACTATATGGTTAATACACTTACTATAACATGCCAAAAAAACTCCAAATTGTTTATTAATAATATATATATCCTTATCTAAGTCATTTGGCAGAACGTTAGATTTTTAGGAATAACAATTAATAATATAATATTTGATTTAAAAACTATTTTGTGTCAATTTTGACATTATTTGATATCTGATTTTTTGTGAAAGTCATAACAGAATTATATGTTCGAAACAAGTTGATTAAATCAACAGTAATATATCATAGTAACCTATAAAATTAGTGGAATTCATAAAAAGTCTCAAATTACATTTATTTTGGTATTTATAATATCAATTATGTCAATATTTCATTAATTAGATAATTACTGCATCATCTTTGTGTCATAACTAAATTAAATTATTTGATGTCTAAAAATTACAAATAAAATACCATTATGTAGGAAATCTTTTTAGCTTTCTAATGAATATTTAAAATCGAATTTATCTTATGTACAACCCTATATTAAAAATGTTTTAGTAAATAAACTTTGATTTTAACTCTTTTAACTCTTCTTTGAATTAAATAATAATAAATGTCCTAATCTAATCCAAATGGGTCTAAATGATAATATTTTACACTTAATGTTGTTTTTGGTCGAGATAAACTTGTCCAATAGAATTAGGACATGTGTTAGGGTAATATTAATATCATTCTTACCCTTAATTACCCTATTTACTTTTAACCGTGGTAAATAAAAGTAAAAAGTTACTATTCATCAAAAATTATTTTCATCTCATTGAACCACATTTTACTTACTGACATCAACCGTTTTTCTCGGATTTTTGAAATTCCATTCACAGAAGTGGTAAAATTATGTTTTATGAAAAATTCAGTTTTTTTTACTACCACTTAGTAGTTTCACTATTCATCAAAAATTGATGTTTTTCAGAACAATACCAAAATTTCATCCTAAGCTATATTTCATATTCCGAATTCAAAAATGAAGTCTATTTTACCAAATTCATAACATAGAAGTTTCATTAATTAATTTTATAATTAAATCCTGCTGTTAAAACAAATAGCGTGTTTTTAAGAAACAATATCTATCAAAATATTGACACTTGATTATGTCTGGTTTAAATGTGAAATTACATTCAATGACCAAAATTGTATTAAATTGTAAAAATATATTCTAAATATAATTTAAAACCACTCAAATTAATAATTCATCACTATTAATTATTTCGATTAAAAAAGTTGTTTTTAATTATAATTTAGTAATTTTCACTATTCATCAGAATATGAAAGTTATCCGAAAAGTACCAAAATTTCACCTTAGGCTAAATTCGATACTCCGAATCCAAAAATGAAGTCCATTTTGAGAGCTAAAATTTCTAAAATTTAAAAAGTGGTTATTACTATTCATAACGGCTAGTTTTAATAATATTTTAATAGCATATCGTTGTTTCGTGAAACTCGGTATTGCGTAATACACACGCTATCGAGGAAGGTCGGGATTGCGTGTAATGCAAGGAAAGTCAAGGATGTGTGTTGTGCAAGCTCCTTTTGGTGTAGCGTACAACACAAGACATTAATAAAATTAAAAAGAATATTTTTCATAAAATCTCGGGCCGTTACAGAAGATATACCTTTTCATGTTATGAGTGGGTTCCCTAGTCCCAACATGTGAATAAACATTGGTTACCATTACATGTATAAATTTTGGATCATACAGGTGTGTTTTATTACTATACTAGTTCTTATTCTTTTGTGTCTACTATTTTAATTGTAAACTCCTTATATTGTTTTCTATATCCAAAGGTCATGGAAATTCTTGGTTAAAATGAGAATCATGAGATACTATGAGAGTAATATTATATTTATTTATTATGATATAGACACAATATACTATTATAATGGAGAAAATGTATGATTATAGTATTTCAATGTATTATATGCATTGATTATTATTATCATGATGTTTTCAATTGGTGATCTTGAGTTGTTGAGATCACAAAGAATGGCCCACCAACAGGAATACCACAATATTCTAGTGTCATGTGGTTTCTCTTATCTACGTTTATATATATTGGTCACTTGAATTGACGTAGTTATTAATGTGTACCATGTGATCACGTACATCGATTCAGGATGGAATCCTTGGAATTGATTTTGTGGTGAGGTATAATATGTTCGGTGTTTCATTTGTGGTATGGCATTGGATTAATGATAAGGATATGATTTTTCATTTCTGATTTGAGGAAATGATATCTCAGTCCTAGTTATTTATGATATATTTCCTTCATTAAATACATGTAAATTGTGGTCAATTATTTCTCTATTAAATATGTTCAATGAATAAATAAAGAAATAGTGGATGATGAGATAATAATATCATTCTTCATTATGAGATATCATTAGATAAATATATCTTGTTACACAAAGATTATTTGTAAGTGGTTGTTGTAGAAATGAAATTCATTATCTCCTTTAGGGTCATGATGGGTTCCTAGGATCCAATATTTTTTTATTAATATGATTCAATTCAATCTAGGTAATTTCATAGAGGGACACACACTTTGGGTATAGATATGATGCACATATTCAAATGAAAAGGAGTTGCAGATGAACTAGGACCGACATGTTGGTGTCTATTAATCATTGATTATGAATAACCAAAATTAGAATCTTAAAATTATATAATTCATGTTTATAATAATAATTATTGAATTATTTTCTCCTGTTATTCACAATATGATTAATGATAAATGTGAACATGAAAAGAAATATTTTTTTGAACAAACATAACACATTATTGGTTTGTTAAATTATTGTGGGTAATTAATACCTGACATAATGGTTTTTAATATATTACATGAAATGTTAATGTGCTAAAATTTTGTGAAAATATATTTATGAAATTTATTATATTTATAAGGAAGTGATATTTTTGAACATGGGTTTAAAATGAAGATTATTACCTTCTAGGTCCAAATGTGAAATTTTTTAAAGTACAACATATGTAAAAAAATCTTTTTATCCTAATTAACTATAAGTTCCATAATTTAGTATAATTAAGAGAAGAGATATTTCAACAAATATCCTCTAAATATTTGATAGAGATATATATAATTCAACATAATACAAGTGTAAAACTGATCCCACTGTCTTGACTGATTCTGTGTTCCTCACGCGATTATAGGGACATCATAATGTTATTCAATTTCCAATAATATAACATGCTAATATAATATAATAATTACATGTAATTTAGTTCATTTATGGATTATAAATAGGATTCCCGGCTCTGAATATTTTATCAAAGACACAATGGCATTGTGGGAATCAAATTTGTATTTTGAAGTAAAATATTTACCATTTATGGTTTCATTCAAATTTGTTCACTATTAAAACAATTGAATTGCATAAGATCCATTGAACAATTCAAGAAAGGGTATTATGTACTACTTATTTTGAATATGAATCCAATTTTTTTTTACTTTTTTCAAGATTTTAATTCGCCTCAGTTTTGTTCTGTTATTTGATGACACATCTAAAAATATGTTAATGATAGAGAATAATGGATTTTTGTTATTCATACCATTATGAATCATTTATCCTAAATATATTTGAATTTTTTATTTACATTTTTTTATAATTATATCAGATTTTATCATATTTTATATATATTTATGATATATGGATTATAAAAAGTTAATTTTTTAATAAAAACATTACATAGTAAATAATGATGTATTTTCATAAAAATATTCTTATTTAATTTAGATACAGAAAAACAATTCCACAATGATTAGTTGTTGTCCCATAAAAATTTTTTATTGATAAAATAACTAAGATATATGGATGAAAACATGTGGGGGTCATACTGATGATCAGGCCATTGGTATATGAGTTTTTACATTACCACAATGTTGCTTTAAGACATAATGTATTATCCAACATATAACAATATATTTTTTCAAAAACATTCCATTTAATTAACTAGCTAACCCATAATCATATACACATCCTAGTTCATCTCAATCTATCAAAAAAATTCCTTATCACAAAATTTAATAAAAAATGCCATATTGAAAATTTTATTAAAGGAATATTGATTATATTCCATTAATTACATTATAATACATTCATTATAAAATTAGTAACTACTTGATGTTTTTCTGTGAAATCCCCATTTATGAAAATCCGTATATATGATACATTTTCTCACATGTAATACTAAAAAATATAAATAATCCATTATTTCAATATTGTAGAATAATACCATAGAAAAAGAAATAAATTACAAAATTAACTAAAAGAATCATTCACTAAATCATTACATGGGAATAAAACCACAAATAAATTAAAATAAAACAAGACTAAAATATTCCTCATCTCCATCTTCCTTGTGGATCATAGCATAAGTATAATCTATGTATTAAATAAAACAAGTTGTAAATATGATATTTATCACTATATTATATAATATAGAATTATATTAATGATTTTAATGAAGTTTTTCATATTATTTATAAAAATGTAATTTGACCCTATTATATATTGTAACTTTTTACGTTCTCATTGCATATATATGGACATTATGATTATACAGTTATTGGGATTATATGGCAGTTCGTTCCAGCATTATACATAATAATAATTAATGAGATAACTTATATATTTTTGGAATAAAGTATTTTATTAAAATTTTTAAATTATAATATTTTATTTCAATTAGAGGATATAAATAGATTTTTTGTATTATGAATAATATGATGTAAGGATAAATAATGACATTATGTTGTAGAATTTTTTATTATATGGATAATTTTTACAATAATGGGAAGGATTTAGAATAAAAAATGTCCTCTATATACCCTATATATGATTAATTTGAACATGTGTGGATTATGTTTAACCATATACATGAAAATTTTATACACATGGAAAAAACTATGAGATAAATTCCTGATGAATCACTATAACAAACACCTGCAATTATCATCCAACCATGGTGTCAAATGTTTTATTTTTTTGGTATTTGAGAAGTAGAGTTTAGGATGTTATAAACATGAAATTAATAATTTAATAAATGATATATAAATATAAACATATATATACATTATTACATATATTTATTCAATAGATTTTTTTAAAAATACGTTATTAAAATACATTATTTAAATACTTTATATAAATATGTAGTGTTGTTTTTAATATAAATTTAATAAAAAATTTCTATTAATAGTTTTTAAATAAAAAAAAGTTAAATAATTTTTAATATACTTATTCAATGATAAAAAGATAAAATTTTTCAAATATTTTTTTCTATTTCTAACATGTTTTTCTAATTAACCAACTAAATCACTATTAATAAATGATTTTAATAAAATATTATTATAATATACAAAAAATTGAGTTGGTGATTTATAATTTCAATATAATATGATGAAATTAATTTTCAACTTTAAAATGTATTTTTATGATAAAAAATATTTTTTTTTTCGAATTCTAGTGAAATAATTATTTTAAACAATTTTATAAATTTAATAAAATAAAATTAATATCATATACTTAATCTTACTTTTGATGCTAGGAAATATGTTTAATTTTATTTTTATTCGGAAAATAAGATACCAAGTTAAAATATATATTAGCATGGTAATTATAAAATAATGTAAATGTGTAAATTTAAGTGTTATAAAAATAATATATATATATAAAATCATCCCAAAATCATGTTCATGATGGAATTAAATAATTATCCCCATTTTTTCCAATGACTAATCGATTTTTCTTTAATAATTTCCATTGTTGCAGATTAGGGTATGTGTATTTTCTAAAATATCACACAAGACATCCTATAAAAGGAACCCTAAAACAATCACTAAAATGAATAGAGCTGTATTGGTTTTTTGAAATGTTTATAAATAATATCACTCAAATAATCAACAGTCATGTTTATTAATATCGCATCATAACAAGTCACAAAGGCTTCATTAGCAGGATTCTTTCTATGAAAAAATTTAACATGTAATGTAATTGTGAACATCACCAAAAGAATTTGTAAACTTCATTTCTATCCACATCTCACCAAATATGATTTATCATAGTAATAAAATTATTATTTGAAAATTATTACTATATAAAGATAATATTTTTGATTAAATTTTTTTATTAATCAAACATTCAAAATTTTACATTATTTTTCTGGTTCTCCCACTAAGGAGATCGACACCAAAATAAAAATATGCATAAATGATAATTAATTAAAGATAAAAAAATTTGAAATTAATTTTAAGTAAGATTAATATAAATATTTTTTTAAATATATTAATAATAAACACATATTGATTAATCTAGAGGATAGAAAAAGTCCAACTAAGACAGACACCCCTTTAAATTATAATATCTCATTTTTGAGCATGTAATTCATTGAATGTAATATTCATCCATTATATTTATAAAATGGAAAATTTTATTCCATTATTGGGAAATTATATGTTCATTAGAATAAATTCTTCTTTTATTGACTTTGGTTTTCATAAAAATATTACATTTTTCGAATAATTATAAGATCCATGTTTTCCATTTCCTTTTCTTTAAATGTAATGTGTTATTGAGGTGTACGGGAAGAGTTGGAGAAAAAGAAGTAGGGCTGGAGAGAAATAGTAAATTAGTACATTGATGTTTGTTTTCAATGTATGAATTTTAGATTAATAGATTAAGGGTGGAATTTTTTAACATGGAATAGATCTTAGGATGTTTTTGTATGGTGCGAATTATTGGGTTGTCTTATGGATACAATTCTTACTTTATAAAAAATAACCCTTATATTTTCATTTAATAGTGAAGTAAATTATATTATAAAATGGTGTGGTCTTGGAGATTGTTTTTGTGTAATAGTTATGGAACTTACAGTGTATAGGCTATGGTTGTAGGTTTTGGTGTATCCGTCGATCTAAATGTTTCTGCGGCGTGGGAGCCCAGGGGAAAACAGTGTCCTCTCAATGACTTCTAAATGGTAAATGATTCATGGGATTGTGGATACACCACGGTATTACCATAATTTCAATGGATATTGGGGAGATATTTTGGGGATATTTCAAAGAACTATAATTGCTTTTTTGGACTAGGAACCCTTGATGGATATCCTCTCCACCAATGATGTAGTTTTTTTAAAACACTATGGGTTGTTTTGTGGTAATGGGGGGCATGATATTGTATTATTCTATAATAATCCTATATAAATTTGGGAACCCTCTTAGATTTTCCATATTTAATCCTTTCTCCTTCAACCCCTATGTGAAATGTGGGATTATTTTTAAAAATTGTGATCCCCATTTCCAATCTTTAACTTCCAAATTTATAAAAATTGATTCATTGTGACCCGAGTATAAATTCATCATCATTGATGGGTTGTTATATCACTTATTCTCTATTATAATGCTATTTATGTTGTATTAAATATGTTATTATAGGTGTTTTATTAGTTTATTATGGAAAAATATTAGTGGGATGGTGTCTATAGGATCATGAGTTTCTTAGGGGATATGTGATTAGATATCATCTCTTGTTTCAGAATATTGTTTGAAGAATCTTAATATAATGATATCAAAGTGAATGAATCGTGTGTTATACTTATTCTTTGTCCATGTGTGTGATTTACATTCTTTAACTTCTTTATCTATAGGTGTAATTTACCAAAATTAACATGATATCTAGAAAAAAGATGAATTAAAAGTGTGTTGTGACCAAATATTGGTTTTATGATGAAACAAGATATTTTCTATACATAATACCATATATTATCTATAATATTCTTATTCCTTTTATTGGTTGATATATATGAAATTTTTTAACAACAAAAAACTAGTAAATATTACATGGCTAATTAATGGGTCATGAGTAATTAATTACTTTTTATCAGTGATTACAATAAAATTTTAAACAATTTCTCAATTAATGTCCAAAAAGTATTCTTATCTATGGTTATCCCTTGATGATAGTTTTTATTGATGGAATATATGAATAATTAATTAATTAAAAATAAATGGAAATGAAAAAGGGATTTTGTTGGGATTTAATTTGTGGGGATATTGAGAGTCTATATATGTTTTTATAGGCTATCACACCTAGTTTAATGGGTGATGGTATCCCCTTGAGCATTCAATGCTAAAAAAATTCTTATTATATGTTTTGATTGAGATATAATAAAAGCCTTTAGGTTATTTTTTTGTAACATGGTGTGGTTATAAAATTATGTCAAGGATATAATCCAGAAATTGAGAGAATAAAAGGATTGCTTCACAACATTAAGATGGGGTTGGTATTGGGATATATAGAATAGAATGAGGGTTAGACTCCCCTTATAACATATTATTATGTTAGTTTTTTAGTCTATTTTTTATATGTATTAAGGGTTGGAATTTCAAAATTATCTTAATGTTTTATTTTTATGGTTTCCTTTCCTGATTGTATTTCATTATTCCTTAGAATTCCTTGTAAAAATATTTATTTTCAATTTCACCATTCTTGTAATATTTCAGGTCAAGGATCATATTACCGAAAATTGGAATTGAAAAAAAATTAATAATTAACTAATAATAATGAGTGTTTTTCATGGTAGTTAATATATATATATATATATATTTGTGTGTCTGTGTGTGTTTATTTATATTTTATAAATGAATAATAGGATGGTTTTATTAATTGTCAATGAAAATGGGATGGAATTATAGGAATTAAATTATTAATTTATTGGATTATAATGACTAGTAATGAAATAGAATAACTTAATCAAAATATTAAATGGTTTCAATGAATTGCTTTAATATTTTAATCACAAGATAAAAATTATTCAACATAATGAATCATTATTATTTTTTTCTTAGATGATATATAATTCCAATACAATAGCGATGATAGGTAGGTTCCACGATAGTATATATATGTTTTTTATTATAAGGATTTTCTATTGTCCTTAGGGTTTTTCTCATGATATATCATTATATTTTATTATATAATATCATCCACTTACAGAGTCAGTTGTGTATTCGATGCCCAAATGTGTTGGGTTCTAGGAGTTTTTTCCAACAACCAATTTAGTGATAGAATATATGGTTTATTCTACCTCTTCCAATCAATCCCTTTATACATAGAATAATTTATATGTATATGTTGGGTTTATCCTATTAATGCCTAGTGTTTGAGTGCATGCAAAAGGATAAGATGAAATTATCAGCAACTACTTTTTTTTTTCATGAAATTTTTTTGTTCCCTTCACAAAATGTTGCATCCTAACTATTTAAAGGGTTTTAAAAATAGTGATTCTTTTTATGAAATTTATCGAATTAATATTTAATAGTGGGGTTTTTTATTCGGGGTGATATAAATTTTTTTTAAATTTATTATATAAATACTGGGGAAATTTACTACCACTAAAAATAAATTTAAAATATATTTTAGAATAAATATCCATCAATTTTTTAAATATTAACCGGAATATAGAATATTTTTAATTTCCCCATATATCTAGGTGGTTAGAACAACTACTATTTTTATAAATCAATTTTTTAATTACATGTAATATTTACATTCTGGAACACTAATATTGCATTAGCTTCTAGATGAGGAAATAAAATATAATATATAACCATATTTATAATACAATATATTAATCCAATAATAATTATTTCAATATATCAATGTTGAGAAATATACAATAAAACATTACTAGATAATATAATTATTTATAAAATACCAATATAAAACTTTATAGTTCAAACCACATTGAATGAAATACATATAATTTAAAAAAAGTCAATAGAGGAATTATTCTTCACATATATTATGAAGAAAATAGAATCCCTTAATCTCTTTGATATTGTTTCGCAAAACTACCCATTACCTATTTCAAAACTTATTTTTTATGGTGCCTCCAATTAAATTGTGTAATCATAAATTATTAATGTACATATTTAATAATTAATAAATGAAATAAACTTTATAGGATGGTGAATACACTTTAAATTATAGATAAAATTTTCTTTATGATAAACCAATTTGAACTAAAAAAATTTGTACGTGAATAAAAATATCATATATTATTGTTTTAAATATTCCATACAATTTATGATTATTTATAAAAGATTTTCTGTGAAAATGTATAAATATCATTTAAAAAATATTTTATAGTTACTACATATAATTATCACTTGTATATACATGATACACATTTATAGAATTAAAACCTATAATAAATTAAAATCACTTCTAAAATGATTAAAAAAATCCATGGATTAACTATTAAAATTATAACATATCATATTAAAAAATAATTAAATCATTTTGGTCTGATCATGGGATAATTAAAATAATTCACCACCAAAACTACAATGATAACCCTCTTATACCTCGTTGAATATAGACTACATGAAGAAATATATATTATTTGATTAAAAATAAGTTTACCTTGTAATACAACAGTTAATTATAGCCAATCATCTGTTTTCCCTTAAAATATTATCACCTATTATATGATGCATGAGACTCAATGTTCAATTAAACACACGAACAGGCGCTAACACCAATTACATTAACTATTATATCCCATACTCATAATTTGTAATCTAAAAAACCTATCCTGGACTAGGACCACCCAATTGTGAGATCATCTCATGAAGTGGAACTCAATTAATGTACTTTAACTCAATTTTATAACCTTTATTCATCCATTAATAGATGAAGCTCACCATCACATATTGAACATACATCAAATTAAAAAAATAGTATAATTAGATATATTTCCATACATTAATGAATTTAATAAAATAAATTTATATATTTTCCTTTTAATATCATAACTAAATCAGAAAGAGTAAATCATAATAAATATTTCAAAAAAATTAAGAACATGTTCTTATAGAAATATGAGTTGTAATTTACAAATATTTGTAAATATTTACAGGACAAAAAATATCGACTAAACCGAGGATCTTAATTATAATCTTTTTCAATTTACCAATATACAATCTTCTATGAGTATTTTTATTTCTTATGGAATACAACTAGTCATTATCTAAAACATTGTATCAATTTCACACTCTAATTTCAAGACATGACCAATCTGTGATTAAATATGTGTTTCTTGATCTTTAAGTGTAATTTTATGTCATGAATTTCCTTTTTTGATTTAGGGACACCAAAACCTATAAACCCGTTAATATTGAAATCATCAATGTTATATGTGAAAATCCATATAATTGTAATGGACATTGAGTAAAACCAATCCATATCATATGACCATAAGACTTTTTTCCAAGAACACGATCTGTAGAAAACACTGATGATACTATCTATAACGTGGAAAGGATTGAATCGTAATCATAACTGATTTAATACATTAAATTGATTAATATTAATAAAAAATTAAATTAATAAGACAAAATTGTAATTAAAATTTTTATCCACCATATTTTTTTGGGATTATAGGCATAATTTCATTATTTGTATAGACATTGAACAATAACTCTATCCTTCCAATGGAATGACCTACCACATACACCTATTTTGAAAATTCAAATAAGAAAAATTTCACTAACATAAATTACTTAATGTGTTATAAATAAAAATTATAATCAATGAAATTGATATTTTCCTCATAGTATATAATTAAAAATAATATACCCATATGTTTGGGGAATAACATTATTTAATTATTGGTAAAATCTCATATAAAACTCTTGAATAAATTTTATTTAAATAAAATGAGAGATTTTATTTAGAAATTTCTATTAATATACTGAAACATAATAAAATGAATCATGTGAATCCATATGATGATGGTTAATAAATGTTTTCCATTACCCTTAGGAATTTCCTCATGGACATACTCAGAAATTTGTGTCACTAATATAATTATTTCATAGAATACATTCTATAATATCCGCTTGAAATAATTCCATTTTTAACTAGATAATTTAGTGTAATTGGATGTGAAATTTATTGAGGTATATTAAACTAGAATATCATCTAGAAAATAAAATAGTAAAATATAATTGGATACATAATATATTGAGTAACAATGATTAATTTACATTTATATGACCATATAATTACAATAATACCTTCGACTCACTGTCCATAGACTAATTCTCCAAATCCAAGGGAATGCATCTTCAATATGAATATTGAATAGGGGAGGAATTTATCAAACTTTCTAAATAGAAAAGGAACTAATCAAAAATCAAACATCCTCCTCAGTAGTTACCCTATATTCATCACAATGATTATCTACCTTTACATGAGTAAAATTACAAACAATCAATTTATTATTGTTTGTTTCCTTTTATTATTTTTATATCTATTTAAAATAATAATTTACAATTAATTTCAATACTTGTGAAAGTTATTTTTTCACATTGAAATGCATATTGATGACTATGACCTAGTAGTATCCCCTTGATATTCACTATATATCAGTTGAAATTCCGAACAGATCCCTTAAAGATGTTCTATCAAATTCCCCATCATTATCATTAGAAATCAGACCTATGAATGAATTGTGTTATGTTAAGAAGAAATAATACTAGAAAAATATGAAAGGTGTGTGAAAAAGTGTACCTAATGCAAGACTGGATGGATGATAATTTTATAATATAGGGATATTCCTATCAATAATCCTCTTCTATTATGGAATGTGAGAATAATATATAAAAAAACTATCTCTATTAATCCCACAATTAAATTTAAAATCCTTAAATTTATATTTATTCAATATAACCTAAAAAAACTATACATTTAATTTATTAATATAAAAATAACAACATAGAAATCTTATTATTTTATGGTTATATTTTTATTATGTACCTGTTTTAACATCACTTATACTTCTAATTATTCCTCTTATTATTTTTGATCATTACTCTCTCTAAAAAAATGGCATATTTAATATTATTGGTTATAAAAAACCTCAATCAATCATTTTTTATGGGGTTCAATATCACACAATAACTCACCATCAACAATAATAACATACATGTATCTCAATTTCTTCTATTTAAGAACTCTCCAAACTTTATCCACTATATTATCAACCTAATATTCAATTGTTTCTTGGGAATACAAAATATATTAATTTTATTCTTCCAAATCGCCAATAATGATCCAAAAATTGAATTTTATATAAGTAAATTATATTGAATATTTATTTATACCCCAATAAATATTGATCTAGTCACATATTTTCAAAATACTTAAATATTTATCATGTTAATATAGCATCATAAGATAAATAAAATTTTCAATGCAACAATATTATCATGTAAAAATACTATTTTTAGTGTTTTCAAAATATCCACAAGATCAAAAATACAAAACATGAAACCATTAATATTTTAAGCATTGAATATTTTATAATTCATTAAATAAACTTAATTTAAATACTTAATATCTTAAAATAGTTCATCATGATAGTCATTATTCATTACATATAAAATTTTACATAATTTTTTTTTATTAATCTAAATAATTATAATCATATTCAAAAGAAAAATTAGATTAAGAAAATAGATAACCTCAAAACTATTTAACAATTTTATTGTTAATTTACTTATTTTCCTATGTCTTATTTAATTTTTAAACTCATAAGGAATATTTTAATTTTTTCCCATAATTTTTTAACATATAGATTAAAAATATTAGTATTGAGTAGCACATATATGTGTACTATTCTTTATTTTAAATCCACAAAATAAAATTAAAAGTATTTTCCAACACCTCTTCCTACAGTTTAAAACATTTTTGATTCCAAATTACATAAAAAATGTCATTGGTTATCATCATCACGACTCACTTGATTCAATTTTGTCTTTATGGTTTCTATATACCATGAACAGAATCTTAATACCTCTTATTTAAGGTATCTTTCCATAATTAAAATATCTTGGTGAGAATTATTTTTCACATATTACATTAAATAACCAAAACTCTAAATGATAAAAAGTAAAAATTTAATAAAAAATTCATATATGTTTCTAATAGGAAAAATATAATTATTTTTTTGAGGTAAAATTTAAATAAATTTCTTCTCTATGGGATACATCTATTGATAATTTCTGAGCCCTCCTAATTTAGATTCTCTAGAAAAATGAAGCATAAGATAAATAATAACATTTAGAAATGATGGTATAATTATAATCTCTAAATGAAATATCATTCAAAAAGTTATATTACGTTGTTTATCTAGTTTTTTATAGATTATTTTCTTCTCAAGAAGATATTAAAATAATTTAGAATAGTTTAATAGAATAGATGTTATTTTTTGGTGAGAAATTATGAATTAGAAAAAATATCAATAGCATTTTCAATACATGTTATTCATGAATTCTAAATCTAGTTTTTTAATGCTCATTGAAATCAATATCTCATGAAATATTTCTAGAATATCCTTTGGGAAATTCTAATTTATTTATATTTGAAGGAAAGTTTTTTAACAAATACTTAGTTATGAAAATAGTGGATGGATGCTTTCCATTCTAGCATTAACATAGATAATATTTTATAATGAGTGATGAAATGTACAAATTAGTATTTAATTTATGATTTGACTATCCCAAATAATTAACCAATGTAAAGAAATCACATTTTCACACATATTCTTCTCAAATTTCATAACATTCGTAATATGTTGTAATAATTTTATATATAAAATATTGATGGTCAGAAAAAATAAAATATTTTCCTTCCATTGTATTCCTCTAATTTTATTGAATGGTTTTATATAATTTTCACACTTTCATTTAGTTGAAAATATTTTCCAAACTATATAATATAATTTAATAATTATACTATGATAAATGATAGAAATAATAATTTTTTAGTGGAATCAAATCATATTTCAATCAAAAAGTTACATGGTAAACATAAATTTATGAGATTAATCAATTAATCAATTATGGAATGTGAAACACCACATTCTCTAATAAGGTAATCCATGAGAGTAAAATTACTCGTGAAAAATTGTACATTTCTAACCTTTTTGTTGGTTCCAAATAGATGAATATAATATTCTATGAAATCAATTAATGTTTAATATAAGGGAAAAAATAAATGTTCAAAATTTTATTGTAGATGCATAATATGTTTCCACATCATCATTCTGTGATTTTTATAATTATTGAGTAAAAGGATAAAGGTAGTAATCACTGTTATTTCCCAAAAATTGCTTTCCATAAATAATAATTGATATGATCACTAAAGTGTGTTTCATACACATATATGGAGGTAGATTATAAAGGATAAAAACAATCTACCATATAATTTAATTACTACTAAAATCCCCAAAATTACCATTTACATCACCTATCAAACCTAATCACACATTTTCAGGATCAAAAGATAAATATGGATCAAATTCATTGATGGTATATAATGATTTTTAATCTCTTCGATATCTCATGAACCAATGATTATTATTTTCCAAATCATTCCACATGATTTTTTAATATTTTTACATGACATAAAAAGTAATTTTAATTTTTTTTATGAAAATAAACAAAAACCCTCATCAGAATTTTATTTTTCAATTTCAGTATGATAGTATGGAAATTAATACTCACATAATTATACATTAACTTCCATATATAAGTAAAATATATTTTTGTCTATTTTTTAAATTAATATCATTTTTAGTAAATCATTAAATCATTGATACAAGCAATTCTCTTCATATAATTAATTCCATAATTGTTAATTACATTCTCCATCTCATAAAATTAAGCATGGATCATAAATTTAGGAAATTAATCACACCAAACATATAATTTCATGGAAATTTCGTTGTTAATAATTATATATAAGCTCTTGATATAGATCAAATTCATAACATAAGAATTATTTTTTATATATATCACCCATCCTTTATAAAATTATTAATTGAAATATTTAACTAATTTATAAAAGTTAGGTGTATTCATAGTTATGTTTTTCCAGTATTATTCTCCTCATCATTACTCATTAATATGTTATCATTTTAACCATGATATCATGCAGTCTTGAATGATTAATTAATATCTACAACATAAACATGTGTATGAACATTTTTGTAACATTTTTATGTGTTTCCCCACTATGATGAAATCATCAAATTTCATGTTTTGAATTACAATATCCATAATTAGATCATTAATATGTTCATTATGAATATGGATATAATTAAATGATTATTATGTAACATTTGATTATCTACTACAAATCAAACACATATAATGAAGGGGACTTTTTTTAAAAAATTATGTGCCCAAATAATTAATCACTATTCAAAAAATTCAACAATTATTATATTGGAACATTGAATTTTATTTTTCGATCTATAGATTATGAGGCAATTGAAAAATACAAAATCATGTTCAAAGAAATAACATATTGGGATTTGTTTTGAGGTAATGGAAAATAATTATATCCCTATATAATATGTTTTTTGGACTTTCAAATAATAATTATAATTATATTAGTATATATAAAAATTAAGTACATTATAGTTAATAAAATTATGAAATCCCAATTTTTAAATTAGGATAGTGATATTGTTATATTTTGGCATCGATGATACATATAATTGGATAATAAAAATATAATATGATTATGGTGGTTGAATGACCATAAATTTAAAATGTAGAGATTTTATAACATTTTATCATGGTGGTTAGACTCATTTTTATATACAAAATTGTATTTCAATTTAAAACTATATATATATTTATTTTTTATTATTTTAATATAATTTCAATTTAATTTTATGTTTAATAATCATAATTTTGATAATAATATTATCATTTTATAATTTATATTCATATTTGGGTGATTATTATATAAATATACATAAATAAATTTTTTTTCACCTATGTAACTTGAAAATTTAAATTTTATAAAGAAATATTATTTTTTCATTCATATGAATTTTTTTTATAAATTTATATTAAAAAAATGGAATGATTATTATTGAATTTTCACCTAATAATTTTATGTTTAATATAATCTTATTTCAATAGTATAAAAATTTAATCTATAATTTATTTCACTTATAATAATATTAAATTAAATGTTAAATAATTATTTCTAAATTAAATTATTATTGCATAATATAAAATATTTTTTTAAACTAATTGTGTTCTTTCATTCCCATATTGGACATTTTCAATTCCAAACTTTATTTTTTAAGTTTATCAATAATTTTGATATATTATTTTTTAATCTTTCATTATATATCATTATTAATTTAAATATTTAATTATTTAATGACTCTATCATTATTATAATACATATTTATTTGAAAATACTTCATTTTGATTTATTCTACCCTATATATTTCGATAAGACATTTAACACTACCACTGTCTATTTTTATTGGTATATATTTATTTTTAAAATTAATATTTCCAAAAAATAGTTATAAATTCATTTATCACAGATACTCATAATAGTCATATGAAAAATAAATTAAAAGTATAATAGAATTCATATAATAATATTCTGTTAAACTTATTGAATATAATTATTATACAATTAAATAAGTAAACATCAATTGAATTCATAAAAACATTCAAATAAACATAAAACTAATAAAAAACAAGAATTTCATTCATTATTGAAATTTTATAATTCATAAAAACTATTAATGCATCATATTAAAAAATAAACTATAATAATATAAACATGAAACTCAATAATGATAGAAATACACCAAAATAATAAATATATTTTAGAAAACATGTTGATAGTGATAGAACTGATTTCATGTAGTCTAGGGAGTAGAATTGAGGTTGAAGATATTATAGGGAGGATATGTCTAGATATCAAGTCATAGGTGTCATGTTTTGGTGATTATATCACTGAAATTCTGGTAGCGGGGTATCACATATCGAAGTCGAGAAGACCTATAATCCTTGGGACAAACAACCAATGGGTCCAAAAGGGATTCACCATGGTCTGGGTGTATGTTTGAGATGTATATGGAGAAAATTAAACATTAATGATAATATGATATGATGATTTGAGTGTATGATCAGTGGTTCTAGTTTTTTGATCGAGGAGGATAGGTAATTTTTCAAAAAAATTATAGTGGTTTTTATGAATATCATATTCAAATTAGTATTTAAACATGATTTAGATTATATACGTCAATAAATATTACTTCTATGGTAACTATACAAAATTGATACTTGAAAGAAATACAGAAATAATATTTCAAGGTTTATATGTAGTTTCCAAATCCATCCATAAAAACCAACTATTATTTATTATTAATCATAATGTGATAAATTAGATGTGTTATATCAATGGTTAATATATATTGTCATTTAGATTTTAATGTCTCAAGGTTATAGGACCTATATTTATTTTGGATATCGTAATTGTGGATTCATATAACATTACATGTGTGATATATAGTGTATTAATGCACAATATTGGATACATAGATTGTATTAGCCTTTAGACTTATTATTTTGTTATTCTCATTATGATTTTGTGGATCAGATGAGCTATTCAAGATATAGTACTATATAAATATATTGTTGTGATATGTATGAATTGGATGAATGATGACTTTTATAAGGTATTATAGAATCTGATTATTATTATTGGAGCATGTTAGTAACAACCCAATGTTATATTGGATGTCTTGTACCTTTGTTATATATAAGATTTTGAAAGATTTACATACTCTTATGTGGTACATGGAAATAAATATTTCATGAGAATAAGATATTTTTTTAAACTATTTAGTTGATTGGTTAGATTCATTTGGTTCTTCACTGGGATTTAGTATTATTTATTACATTTTCAAAAGATATTACATATAGGATTTTTTCTTGTATACTATTATGGACACCCCATATATGTATAATTGTTTTGGTCTGTAGGAGATGGTGGGTGATTTATCATCGTGATAAAAGATTATATTATTCTATAGGATCTTTTATTTTTTTCATCATTTATGATAATTTTTTTTTATTTTTAGTATTTCAATGTTTTGTATGACATTACATCCAGGTTATTGAATTTTTTATTTATCAGTTTGATCATGTTGATTATTGTATGTAACCATATATCATTCCCTTAAAATTATAAAAATAGGGTAATATTTCAAATATGTATGAATTATAAATCTATGATGATAGTCTCAAACATATGGCCTATGGGAGGTGGGGTTAGGTTTTTGTCATGATATTTACTTCCTCCAAAATGATGTTACTAGTATAGGGGGATCCAATATTGAGTGGTATTAAAGATGATGATATGCATATTAGGTGTATTATATGGATGTGAACATGTAAATATTTTATGGGTAGGTAGATTTCCAATATTAGTTGAACTTATTCTTTGATGTAAATAAGTAGACCGACTTTGAAATGATATTTTAGGGACCTCTATAGTCAAATGTAAGGAATTTATGATCACTGGATGTGATTTGAATAATGTTACAATAAACCTAGTAATGACTAGTGTAAGGATCTAGAATATTTATTTTCTATAGGTATGAATTAATTTGGTAGAAAATTGGAATTTGGTTGAATTATAATGAATTAATGTACCCTAAATATTATATAGTCCACATTTAGGATCCCTTGTTTTTATAATTTCATAGCAATATATCCATGTTATTGTCCCCATTATGCTCATGCCAATATATTTCAGAAAGAGGTGACACTAGATCACTATAAATTGGTGGTTCGTGATATTGATTATTTGATGGAAAATTTATCAAATTTTTATTACTACATTCTATAAAAATATGAGGTCCGATTTTAAATTATCATATAAAGGCATTGATGGAGGAAATAAAGAATAAATTCAGTTTATTCCTTTAATGGATGGAGAACTAGGTCACTTTTGGATTTTATTATGTTTTATGGGGAATATTGATAGTGGTTGTTCTACTTCCCCAAAGACCATGAGGAAATGCTAATTCTATGGTAAATGTTTTCTGATCTGTTCCATCAAAATTTTAGTTTATAAACCATGAAGGATGATCATCAGTGGAATGTTAATACTCTTTACTATGGGAATTATATTTTTTGAGAGCATAGTATTCAATAAAATATTCTCCTATGTTCTCATGTATACCATTTACTAGAAATTTATGCTAGGTTGAGTCAATTTGAGGTGGATTTATGTCTGTAGATCTAGCTCCATGTCACAGTATTCTTGTTAATATCATATCTCGTGGTGATGGCTAAGGAAAACATTATAGAGATGATGTTATGTTATAATTTTTTTCCATTATACCTTATTTTTTAGTACACAATATCGGTAACTTTTGTGGATAGTAATTATCAATTACGTGGGAAGTATAAGATTCCAACTACATGGAGTAGGTTTCATCCCTTTTCAATTGATTTCATGATGTATGGTGCTTATCAAGCACTATTGAATTGATCATGGGTGTTTCTTATGAATGTAGAGGTAGTTTCCATTGTAATATTAATGTTATAAACATCATTTATAGTCATGGTGGATTGGAGTAACCTCTCTGTCATTAAATATTACATTACTACACTCTGATATTGTAGAATTAATAAGATGTTTCGACTTTTTATTAGCTGAGTGGGTAAGAGGGTGCAGAAGACACCATCTTGACTCTCTATATACTAATGGATTTAAATAAGAGCCTTTTCATAGAGGTGGTATTAATTATGTTTATGGATTCCATTGAGTAGTCTGTGGTCAGATAAATCCCATAGAGTTTCTAGGTTCTAGTGACCATTTTTTCAGGTAAGATATTATTTGGATATATTCAACCAGATTATATTCAATTTTTTCCAAAATCCATAAAATCAATTATTATATCCACAATATTATATTATTTTTTATTCTAGTTGGAGAGTCTTCTAGTTTCCTTGGAACTGACTACTATTTTTGAAGGATGATCAATTATGTATGATATGTTTTGAGATTGTGAGTTGATGTTGTTGAAGTACAAACCATAGGGAGATTTACTATGATTGTATTTATTTAATCATCCTCTAGTTATTTTATTGATGAATTCATAAGGTAGTTTGAGAGTTCTTATAAATTATCATTTCTTAAACTAGGTGAAAGTAAAGAACCACAATCCTCTTTCATAGTGTGGTGCCATGTTCAATCAGTTAAAGGGGGATCACTAGTTATAAAAGAACTATATGTTGTTAGGATATCATTATATTATAGTGCATAATGGGGATATTCAAAAGGTTTTATTCTAATGTCATTATGTGCATTACAATTTTATTGTAATACTATTCATTGTAACAAACTCTCTAACCAAATTTATTGAACTAATAAATTTTCATTCAATGAATTTATGGAATTTTAATGGTTATACTTGTCAATCATATCGTTGTGTATTTGTTGTATGAGGATTGTCAAAAATATAATTTCTTAGATATTTTAGGATTTCTATGGTATCATCATATATTTAAAAAAATATAATATGTAATTTTTAGGGCCATGAGATTTTTTTCTTTGGAAATATATTGAATTAGTGTTGATAAGAATGTATCCATCATATATTTAGGAAGTTCATGAATATAAAAGAATAATTTTTCAAAGAATAATATCTTTCATTGTCTAGTGGGATATTATAATAGTTTTATAATTGAAATATATCATGTTGTATCTTCAGGGAATGTTATAACCTGAATAATTCATTTTTTATGAACTGACTAATGCCTAGCTAGATTTGAGTATATAATGGAAAATAGGTTCAGTTATCCACTTTTTTAAAAATCTATGGAATTTTTTGTTTCATTGTTTATATTGAATTTTTTTTTCTTAGATTGGATATCAATTTAATACATAATTGGGAGAGTATCTCATATGGGTCTTTCAAGTTACAGACTTTAAAATTTCATTATCCTACCCAGTAACATGATATTTTTTAGATTATGTATTCAATGAATTTTTTGTTGTGTTACATCATTTGTGAATATTTTTTGGACATAAATTATTACATGATATTGAGGTATATCTTATCCAAATGTGATTTTAATTTTCATAACAATAATTAATGGATTTATTTTCGTATTAAGACTTTGAGATTTTATATACACTAGGGAAATAAAATTTTATGACATGTACCTTGAGAAATAATCACATTAGATATGTTGTATGTGAGTCTTGTGATGCTTGGATAGTAATAGAGGAAGTATATATGATGCACATTAATGTTGGAGGAGATTATTGTAGAGTGTGTATTCATCGATGACAGTGTGTGAATCTTTAGTGTAGTATGTGTAGGATTACTAGCTAAGAGATTATGAGGTTGTTATTTGTTAATTTTCTTTTTATTTATGGTGATTATCATGTTTAATTGACTGAGGATTATCAGTAATGGGTGTTTTTTCTAGGGATAATCTTTGTTTCATTGGTGGGGCATGACATGGTTCTCAGTGATTTATAATGTTCTCCCATTTTGGAATATACTGGTGTTGCTAATATGTATCATTAATTTCATGTTCAGTATTTATTTTATGGGATGAATTATTTAGTCAAAGTTTTTGGTTAAGGATGTTATTTTTTCTAGAGCATAAAAAATGAGTATAGCGTTTCTGGTGGGTTTCGTTATCAACTCAATGTTCCATAGTGGATTTGGACTAAATCATTACAAACATCATCACTAGTCTTCCTCTATTACATATAAAATTTCATTTCATATGGATGATCACAGACCACATTAATATATAACCAGGCATCATAGTGATACATAAATTGTGATTAGAAATTTTTGTATTGTTGATGTATCAATAGGTTGTGGGGATGATTTATAGGGTTATTAAAGAAAGCGTACTAGATCATGCTCAATGTTTTACATATAGGGGTTTTAAAGGTCATTGGAATTATATTATCTCCCATTAAAAATGTACTACCTCTTTTCATCCAAATATTTTATTTCAGATAGTGTGTACTATCTATACATTAGATTATATTTGGCACACAAGTGTTCTAGATTATGGTGGTTTATGGATGAGTCAAATATCATTTTTGGAGTTATATTATATTAAAATTATTCAATAGACAATTGTTATGTCATTTTTTGAAGTTTTATATGATAAACTATTTCTAATATCTATTGTGTTATACAGAGTTCAGAGAGTCAATTATTCACCATCCCAATTTAGTGTAGAGCATGAAAATGATAGAAATGTGATCCCTAAGAAAAGAAAGGTATTATAGGATGATAATTAATCATATAATTATAATAGGTTTAGGCTTCTATAGTTTGATTTTTTATATCATGTGTTTATAAATTTATCCCCTCTTGATTATTAGAGACGTTTTGGAAATATGACTAAAGATTAACCACAATTTATTGAAACCTTATAGGTATTAGTGCATGAAGTATCTATTGGATATTTTTTAGAACATCACATATATATTAGTAAGTTTCATCATATATTTCATGTGTCATGAATTAACTAGTATATTATAAATTATTCCGATGACATTTACTAGGGTGAGATGGATTTTGATGATGATGAAACCTCTTTGTGAATTCATATTGAAATATAATAACATCAAGATAAGGTGTTGTGAACATATTCTATTTCTTTTTCTGGTTTCCAATAGTATCATGGTGGATTATATTTTTTTACATGGGAGATATGTATGAAATTTACTATTTATGAGAAAATTCTTGATTTTTATGTATGTGGAGTATGTTTCATTGATAATTCTGTAAAATTTATAATATAATGATATCCCTAAGCGTTATATAGTGGGATAGTTTTTTGAACCCCATTTCTCATTCTTTTTTATGATTTTGTTAATTCTTGTGGATGAAAAATTTATTAGAGGTATCTAATATAAGAGTCCATTTTCTTCTAAACCCATCCACTACGTATTATGAGTGTTTGAGGTGTTAAAAAAATGGTTGATAAATTGATGTGGATTTTGAGATGAAATATTTATTAGGGACTTATTTTCAAGAATTTTTATAGGTCTATTTATGTGGAGGTTAAGTGGTGTAATTTGGGGGAATGGAATGATAATTACATAGTTTCCTTATGGCATGGATGGTTGGGTTTCATAGTGTCATCTATAATTATATTCTATGATATTAACATTATATAGTCACTTAGTTGTGTGGTTATTTAAATTATCGATTAGATTGGTTTTATACATGTTAATTATATGTAGGTTTGGTCCTGAAATCATGGAAGCTCAGTATGGGGGTTTAGGAATCACATTCGATCTGGAAGTATTTATAACGTAGGCATATGATACACTGTTGATCATTATGGTGGATGTTCTCTTCTCTATTACTTTTTAATGTTATTTTCATTGTAAACTAGGTGTTTTATTATGGTGTTAGGAATTATTTATAGGTACTAGGTGAGATAAAGGAGGTATTTCATCATGGATTTACAAGGGTTTGGACTAGGATACCTTATGATGTGTAATACTTTGTGTCATTGTATATATTGTTTATAACCTTATGGATTATAGTGTATTAATTTGGGTTATTTAATTTCATTTTATTTTCAGCAACCCATATAAATTAGTTACCCCTCTTGAATATCTCATATTTCAAACACTCCTCTTAAAACCCTAGGTGGCCTGAGAGACTCTTTTAATGAATTTTGATCCTCATTTCATATCATTAACCCCTGACTTCTAGAGATTATTTCTTAGTTTTATGAGATAATTTTCCTCTTCCCTAATTTATTTTTCTATCTATAACTCAATATTACCATGATATTGAATTTGTTTTCAATCATGAATATTAGGATTTTTCGGATTTTGGATTCATGGTTCTATGGATTATACAATGACCATGAGTACCTTTTGGGAGAGGTAACTAATGATTTGGGAGTTTTTTTTGATCATGTTAGAATACTGATGATATATTTGTATTAAGGAAGGGTTTTATTGAATTCAACTTATGTTGTGTGTAATTGTGGGATTACGAATATTTATCTTCTCTAGGTAGAATTAGAATTTAACTAAATAATTACAATGACAATAAAAATATATTTTCATGGGTTTTGTGACCATATGTGGTTTTGTTATGATATCTCATTTTATTATCAATATAGTGTGATATCTATTTTTTGTGTTATTTTTCATCCTTTCAATGGTTTATATAAAATTAAATTGGAAAAAACATTCAAAAATGGTAAAAATAATTGAATAATGAATGATTTATATACATTTAATGACATTTATTCCATTATAGTAATAGATTATAAAAGTTTTTCTCAAATAATGTTCAGAATTGATTCTTATCTATAATCACTTGATAATGTTAGGATTCTTTTTGATGTATTCAATTCATAATTAATTTCCTAATTGAAGATATTGAGGAAAAATGGTTGTTGTTGGAATTAAATTTATGGGGCTATGGAGACCCATATTGTTTTCTATATGCATGTATTCATGGGTGTTATAATCTGGGTTTCCCCATTATTTTTTAATAATGAAAATACTATTTTGTTATATGCATGATTTGATACATTATATTACCCTGGTGTTGAATATTTTAAAAAATAATAATAGTTGGGATATTACATATAGTGTTGATGATGCAGGTTGAAAATGAGGCATTCAAATTACCTATAATTTTGGAGGGTTTTATATTGAGGTAGTTTGAATATGTTTATTTTAGGGATTAACTAATGTGATTTTATTATGATGGGATATTGATTTTCTGTTTAATATGAGTTGAGATCTTTCCATTCCCAATTCGTGTGCTAATTTATTTTGATAGATTTTTTTTAAATGGTTACTTTTTATGGTTTATTACTAATAGATGCATTTGGACTATACACCTTGAGTGCATCTATATAATGTTTTTTGAGGTTGACTCCCATATTAAAATGAAATGTAATTGTAAATGAATTTATAATGAACTCATGGGATCGAGTTTTTTCATGATTGTAATGATATATATCTGTATTAATTTATTTATTAAATGAGAACGGCGTGATATTTGAATTAATTCTATGAGATCGTGGGATGGATTTCTAGGAATTGAAATATGAATCTTTTTGAGTAATATGGATAGTGATGAAATGGAATTATGAAATTAGAATTTTTATAGGATTAATGAATTATTTTCAATTATTATTACTGAAATTAAAATGATTAATAACCAATAATATTGATGCTTGTCAGTTTATAAGTGTTATAGTTCAAAGACCTTAGTGCTGGAATCCGAGTTTCAGGAGATTATAATGTTTTACATCAATTCTAGGTCAACTTAAATTACCTATGTTTGATTGTGCATGATATGATCATATATATTTTGATTTTAAATGGTCCAGCACCCAAGTCATATATGAAAACAAGACCAAAATGTGTTGGTTATAAGTATTTTCACTAAAATCATGGATGATGGGGGAAGAGATGGTTCACTTATCCCACTTCTCCTCTTAGACTTAACAAGTAATATAATGTGTACAAGTATCTAGGTTATGTTTTATTATTGTATAGGGTACTTGTCTATAGGGGATGTGGTGTCCCCAATTTTACATATATGTGTCTTCATGCTATAGTGGTTCGAGGTTATAACACATACATGTATTTTAGTTATTTTTATTTTGGTTTTATATATGTCCACAAGGGTGTTTTTAGTGTTTTATGGTATAGTTCATGATATATGGGCTGTAGTGTCTTTCAAGATTATGACATGGTTATGGAAAAGATGAGGATGAGGTTTTAATTATCTTGATGGGATTCATAATGAAACCACTATATGGTTGTGACTTATATTACTTGGGTGAATGATGACTTATAATAAAATGTTTTGCATAGAGGAAATAGAGTATCAAACCATTGGGGATGTGGTTGAGGGGTAACATTAATATTTCTATTATTTGAAAAATATTTTCTTATTTCCATATATTCATTGGTGAATTATATATGGTGACAATGAAATAATTTTTTACCAATTTATGTGATGAGTTAGATTCATTTTTTATTAATTTTTTAATAATATAGTGTATTTACATTTTCATGGGTGGATCCTGGGAGGATCTTGTAAATTATACTCGAGTGCTGAACCAATATATATTTAAACTATTCTTAATTTCTATTAGAGATTATTGGTGATCATGCTAGGAATTAAATTATTGTAAATATTATAGATGCTATTGTAGTTTTCATGATATGTGTCAACTATTGTTTTTTGGTAATTTAGGTTCATTTGTATTTTTTATAACATTTCTATCTAGTATTGGGATGGTTTATTCATCTGTATGATGGTGTTGATTGGTGGATATGATAGTATCTATTATCCGTATATTTATATAAATCAATTAATGATGTAATTTTTAGGAAATATATAGCCTCATTGGTATTCACCAACCCATGGCTTATTGGAGGCAGGCATTGGGGGCCATTCTCGTCTTCTATGTCAACATATGATGGGGTCATGAAAATAACTATCATCAAAATTATTTGATCTTTCTCCTCCCTATCCAAAATATGTCTTACCAAAACTGATTTATTTAGTTATTTTTTAAGGTACAATATGTATTATCATTTACAACATTCATTTTTTTCAATATATATGTTAAAAGGATGTTTTAAATTATTTCATTTATGGTGATTACATGGAATCCTTTTAAAATACACAAGAGTAATTTTCCTAATTTTGAATATTATTCTTCTACCAATCCACATTTAATCCAAATAATAATTATTTAATTTTCAGTATTCAATATTAAAATATATATAAAAATAATATTGTATATTTATCACCTATTGGAAAATATTTTTTATATGTGACAAGAAACATTATTTTTAATATATGTTTAAAAAAATTGAAAAAATTAATCTTTTTGATACATTTAAATTTCCCCATATATACAAAATTTATCTATCTCATAGGATATTATATTTTAGGTGTTAACCAATCTAAATACTTTTATGATATGATTTTTAGGTGATATAAATTTTCCTATAATTAAATCTAATTCGTGAGGGAATGTTATATAATTCCATATTATATTTTTTTAAAAAAATTTCATTCTAATGGTCAATAAAGATTTATTTATAATGTTTTTCAATTACAGTACATTGGTATAGTTTATCATTGTGTGTACGTTAGGACTTATATAGCTCAAAAATAATTTTGGTAATTCTTTAAATATCTTGTGATTATTATGGACATGAGTATTGATAATATAAACCCTATGGGATATAGGTAGTGGAATCCATTGATTTTTCTGATGTACCATGTGATATCTGATTCATTATGTTATGATGTAAGTTTTTATTAAGCATGACATATTATTTGATTCCAAGGCTTATGTTTTCACCACATTATAATTTTATTTTTTATTAATCATGATTACATTATAATGCTTCCATATTTTTATGTTATAGTATATTTGGATTTTTTGTAGATCAAATTAAGGATAATTTTCAATATCTCATAATATGTAATGAATATGAAATTTATTTCATGAATTATTCTACTATGATATTGATAATTCAGGATCCACATCCTCATCCTCCAACCCATGATATTTTTTAGTGGATGAATTCAACTTTTATCGACTCATTTATAGTACTTACAAAAATATATAATATTACACCCATTTTCTGTTTAATACAGATAATAAATACTCCATCAAGATCACTTCTAGTGGAATTTATTACTATTTAACTCCACATTCATATACCTGCTTCAAGTACATGTCAATAATTTTTTCATAGCATATAATATTCTCCCCCAATTTTATCATGTTCTTTATTGATGAAATATTAAAATGATAAAAATTCATTTATAAAATCTAAAAACAAAATTATTGAATTGCATAACATCAATGGGTACCTTCATATTCATATATTACACAAATTTGGAACACTTGAATCGGTCTCCTAACCAATTTTATGAGGTTCTAAATTTTGAAAAAATAAATTTCATTACCATGTCTCAGTATGTACTCTGCTCATTTATCCTTCCATTTATAATTCAATTTCTGAATTTATTTTTATATCATAATTCAATTTTTTTGTATACGTTATTTTTATTTAGATGTTCTTTTTTCATGAACACTACCAAAAATTTTCTTTTTATCATAGAATAATATTACATAATTATTTCCACATCATAACATATTGAATATCAGATTATTTACTACTCTTATTATCCATAATGACGTCATTATAGAATTGATAACATCTATTTCAATATATTTGGTTGTGTTTGAATGGTGATATATGATTCCTTTAATGGGATGATTGAATGTTTTAACATAATTGTGATGTTGGTGTTTGTTCTATATTGTAAAATGGAATTGAAATAGTACATGTTTATCCATATAATGGAAAACCATGAAGGAATGAAAGGTCCATATTACATTCTTTATAAAATAAAATATCATGTTCTTTTATTGGTAGTGTAATCTTCCAATGTGAATCATAGATGATGTAGTGGATCATAATCCACCTTAATAACAATCATAATAAGCTTCAAATTTTAGATTCTATCATTAAACATAAAAAATTATTCACCTTTTAATTATGTCAACAAATTTAATCACTGAAAATATTATTGAATAAATGATCTGGATTTAAATTTTATAACTCGACTAATGAATATAGGTATTTAGATTATAGGATATAAATATATATATTATCCATTTAAATGTACTTTATATATTACTAAATCACATTAAATTAGATGAAAAATATTATTTTAAAACAATACAAATCTATGTTAATAAATTATTATATATAATTTTTTTATAAAAAAATACAAAAAAAAGAACTATTCACGATCATTATAGTCTCAAATATATACTCATTTGAGTCAAGATATTATTAAATTATTAACCATGTGGTAATATATTTGAGGTATTTTAATCTCTTACATGATTTATTATAAGGTTAATAATTGTAAATAGTTGCAAAATATTTAGAAAATACAATCATTGAGGATGATTTACTATTTAATTGTAATAATAATATTGGATTTAGTTTAATTTAAATAAATAAATAATTTATTTATTAACTTAAAATTAAAATAAAATTTAGAGAATTATAAATTTATAAATTTCAAAAATCAATCATATTTATAAAAATGGTATATGTCATATTGAAATAAATATTTATATCATGTAGTATATCAAAATTAATTCAAAAAAGTATCAATAACATAATTTCAATATGTGCATCAAATAATTGATTTGAAAACAAATATGAAATTGGTGAATAAAAAATAGTTATAATTACCTTTGTAATATCAAATCTACCATAATATTACAAAAAATCATACATTCAATAAAAATAATCTTAATTTATTTATAATGTGATGTTTCGATGAAATTATGAAATAGTGAGGAATTTAATTGATTCCAATAGAAAGTAAAATGAGTTCATTAAATTTTAATTTATTAAATATCAATGTATAGTGAATAATGTAAGATATGTTAAACAATACTCGATATATTTTTCATGTTTTTATTAATAACAACAAACACATAATGAATTATGTCATATTTATGTTTTTGTTATCAAAAATTGATAACATGTTCCATTATATAGATTAATGAAAATAGTTCTTATAATTTGTAAAAAAAATACATAAATGAATTTATTAATTGACATATCAGCCCTCTTAGAAAATTCTATATCAATGTTATATGTGATACATAAAAAATATTAAGATAATAATGATAAATATTTTGATTATATAATTAGACATACATTTAAGGACATTGGAATATAGTTTATAAGGATGAAATTTACATTTATTTCATAAACTACATGAAAGGAAAATATTTGAAGGGTGAATAAAATAATAGTATTGCGATAATCCAAAATTGAAAATGGGATCCTTCTAATCAAAATATATGAAAACGATAAATTAAATATGAAGAAGAACACACTATACTCAACAGATCTTAAAACATGGAAAACAATTAATAGAATAAATATGTTATGAAGGGATAAAATAAGATAAAATTTGAGGAAAGATATAGTCAAAAAATAATGTAAGATTAATGGATATTTATGATAATTATAGTGAATATTATAGAATCTTTTGATATTTCTTCATTTTTACTAGATAAAATTATTATTTTAAAACATTAATATATAATATTTTGTGATTCATTTCTGGTGAAGGATTACAATTTCCAAATTATGTAAATTTATTTAAAAATATTTTCTATTAAATTTTAATCCTATCAATAAATGAAGTAAATATATTAAATAAAATATAAGTGGTATATAATTATAAATAAATTATTAATGGTATAAAATATATTATATAATATTTTTAATTACATTGTGTTGGATTAGATGAGTGTGACATTTATGTATAAACTATATAATAAACAATATGTATTTTTAATAAAATAAAAAATAATTAAAATTAATATATCATGTTTTCATCACATAAAAATCAAATGATTTATGATATATATACTCTATAATTAATTATTCGTATAAAAAAATTCATCTTTTATAAAATTAAAGAAAAATAATTTTTCAATTTCAACATATTCACTGATGAATTATAATCTATATTTGGAAAATAAATATCAAACCCTGAAAATATTATTTTTTTTATTTGAAAAAAATCATGCCAATGAATTAATTTATAAGACAAATTATTAAAAATAGATACATAATTATTTTAATTTATACATTTGTTTTTTATCAGAAACTATTTACCCTTTAAATCATCAATATTGATCACATAAAAAACTAAAAATACTATAAATTCAGTAAATATTAGTCTCACATTTCATAGAATATATTTCCAAATTCCTTATATAATTTTATGTATATAAATATTTTATTATACCCTTAATATTTTTTTTATCTTTATGCTATATTAATTATATATTAGGGTCATGATTTTCATTAAAATACTTTTAGAGGATGAATTTTAGAATCTATGATAAATTAATTTCTCAAATTTTCTATTTCAACATTTTATGGTTTTTTTTCATATGCATGAAAATGTGGTTTACAAAAAATTTAGATTTTATTATATAATATCATAGTTTTAATATATTTACATAAATATATAATTTAACATTATATAAGTTAAAAATAATCTATGATTTATTGAGGAAAATTAAACATAATCTCTTCTTAAGAATATTATATTTTCTCCCTTAATTTACAATATCATCTTATATATTTCACTATTTAATTCATCCATTTTCAAAAAGAATTATCTTTTTAGTAAAAAAAATTGGATTTATTATACATCATATATGAAGTGTAGATCTATATTTTGTGATTAGTTGTTAGATTAATATGTTGTGATTGGTTTGTACCTACTCCATACTTATACATTCAAGTCATAACATACCGACCGGAAGTTAAATATAATTAATAATAAATACAAAACCCCTATTATCCATTAAAAAACTACTAACATCCAAATATAATAATAGAAACCATTTTATTCTGTAACACATCACACATTTCCATGGTTATATTTTATCAATGTTACAGTTTAATAGAAATAACATTATATCCAATAAAATATTTCAATCCATATTCTATAGACACAGTGTTCTTTTAGAATATCATAAATTGTAAACTTTATCATATAAAAATTTTAGGAATTATTTTTTTATATCCAACACTCATCCCATCAAGTTGTATGATATAATTTATTTTCATATTGAACAATTATTGTTTCATTTTGATCATTAAATAGAAACTATTATTACATAATTATAATATTAATAGAAAAATATTTGTACCAAAAACCATATAACCCTATGTAGTAAGGCCATAATACTTCCGCCTCATATTTTATTATGATAAATAAATTATTATTTTAACTATAAATTAAAAAAATTATGTAGAGATAAATTATGTTTCATACTTTCTCACTGTCTTGATTCTCATTCAATATCTGAGTGTTATCTCTTACTTAATTGGTTTTCTAATGTATGTTCTAGCGGTTATGGAACTATTATTTATCACTTGGCCTCCTATTATCAATCACATCAATGTTCATTATCCTTCTTATGTTATATTATTCACTGTGATTGTGTCTAATTAAATAATTTAAAGATCAATCACCTCACCCATTGTTTAGGTCTCTGTTTTTGTGTGTGATAAATAGTATGACATTCCTAGAATCCATGTTTTACAGACAGCCTTTCTAGACACTATATTTTGTCTATCTAAATGAAGTTATGATTTGACATAGATATGTTGGAGGACAATTTAGTTAGTTTATCCATTATGGTTTTTTATCTTTTTGTTATATTATTTAAATATATTTTTGGTGGATTGAGTTCAAAATTATAATAATTTTAGGTGACATACCATTTCCCCACCATAACCATATTTTCTAGAAACATCATTCTTGAACCCATAATTGGGTGAGTAAAAATTTTAATTTTTTTATTTAGGTTCATTTTTTATATTTTAATTATGTATTATCATGGTCTTGTATCCTCTTTCCATAGTTTTTACTCCCATTCGTCAGTAGTTTAAATTTGTAATTTCAATTTCATTCCCTTATGTAGTGGTTTGGCCTCCCTCAAGAGTCATAACTACTTCAATATATCATCTAAATTTTGTACTAATCAATTAGAATTAAAATATGTCATTTTTTATTCACCCCGTGTGTCCCATATACAATTTTTTCATGGGAATTTAGATATTTTGTATACTCTAATTGAATAAATGAGTTCAGTTAAATAAAGATGATTTCATAGTGTAGGTAGATCATCTAACATAGTGACTAATTCTAAAAATGTGATTTTAATTGATGGTGGAAGCATAGGTAAATATCATATGGTTAGCATCTTGTTCATATGGGTATCCGGTTCTCATTATAATAGTGGTGAATTTTTTATTTAATTCTCAGGTTATTGTATCAATTTCCTCTCATGGTTTCACATGGCTTCAACAGTGTTCTATGTGTTGGATTACCATGTTTTCGATAATATACTAAAACATCTAAGTTTAATTTTCATAATTACAAATAAAATATGTAGACTCACAGTAAATTTGTATGTAAACTCATAGACTATGTTCTTCCTCTGTGAGCTCACTCTATAGATAGACAAGGTAGAGTCATGAGTCTTGCAACCATGGTATTATTTTCCATATTGGAGATTTATCCATGGATGTAGGGATATTAGTTTATCTCTATATAGATTATAATAAAATATTCTCTCACTATTGATATGATGAAATGATACAAAAAACATAAAAACATTAATTTTGAGGGAGATGGCTTATAGATCGAGGCTTTGAAACCAGAATAGTTCATGAGATGGATGGTCTTGGGTAGGATTTGTTTCCCAAATTAATAATCATTCTAGAAATTCATTAGATTTTTTATTGTTTGGTATTCAGTTTATGATTTTCAGTGGATACTAGTTTGTTCATTAATATTGGCTCAAAACCGAACCTAATTTAGTAATGGAATAATTAGAAAATGGATTTGAAAGAATATATAAATACATAATAATTTAAAATTTGACATAATCCATAATTGAAAAATAAACCTTAAATGGACTATTTTATGAAAATTTAATGAAATATAGATCAAATATTGTAATTAGTATGATTTAGAGAAAATATACCCAATATTTATATAGTGGAGTTATGGTTTTTATCTATTTGAGTATTAATAATAGTAAATAACCCATCCTCGTAATCATCCCAATGCAAAATTTTTTCTACATCAGGAATAAATCTTCATCAAAATGATTTTATAATGAGGATAGGTGGCCTTCACTGATAATATTTTATCCGGAGAAGTTAGTTTTTGAAATATGATGATATTTTCACTCAATGGAATTTATATCACAAGAATAATACTACCAAAAAAGGCATTTTTTAAATCTCAATGAATTCCTACCACCTAAATGATTTTATCAGCTACAAAAATATCAATTTTAGGGGATATATGTATTGGATATGTCAAGGTAACTAAATTTCAAGGTAAAAAACAAACATCTATATGGCCTTGATCACTCTCCTCAGTCACAAAAGAATGTAATGTAGTTTATATTGATTCTATAAAAAATTTGGGAGGGATTTACACTTAACAATAATAAATAACAAGATGAAAATATATATTTTATAGTATTATTAAATAAAAATACAATTTTTAATATAAATTTTTAATGAATAAAATTAAAAAATATATAGTTAAAATAAAGTTTATTTGAAATGTAATAATAACCAAACATAGATAAAAATATTTTATCGGTTTATAAATTAATTATTATCCAATGAAGACTGACCAAAAACAATCATTTCCCTCCATGAAAATAAATCTATGGATTCCTTATTAATAACCATTGTATCAAATTTTTTTATTATTGAGGTAAAAATTGAATATGAAATGTGAGATATTTGGATAGGTTTGAGTAGAACATAATTATATTATATATTCTAAAATAAATCCTATGAAATCCCATGTATAACACATTTCAAACCATCTATGTGATAAAATCTGGGATGAAAAAAAACAATTTCCAATTTAACTATTTCTAAAACTAGGGTATAATGATCCCATTAATTCCTATCATGATTAAAAGATAAATTATAACATCATAAATTAGAGAATGATTGGAAATATGTAATTTATTATGGAAAATAGGAATAATATCATCCAAATATCTTTAAAATGATCCTAAAATGAATTATTACCCGAGTAAATATTTTCTATAAGTCCATTGGCCCATGACTATGTATTTTTTTACACTAAGACTATTGTTTCCCATGAAAATAAAATAGTATATAAACCAATAAACATACATTAAGATATCATTTATGTTTCAAATATATATAACTATAAATATTATGTTAAATAAATGGAAAATGGAAATTATATAAAATTAATATGCCATGATTTTAATAACATTTATTCATCCATTTATAAAAAAAAATAATTTTCGTATATAAAAAATCTATATATATAATCACTTTATAAAATTAAGTTATCATAAATAATTTTATACAATATTACATTAATTAAAAAAATTTAAAATAACATTTTTCATATGGAATATTATAATAAAATATTATGGAAGTGTCACAAAAAAGCATTGGTTATCCACTAAACCAAATTCTGAGATTGGATTAGGACATACTTATGTGGAATCTCCAAACCTCATGGTCATGAGACAAGTGTCATGTCACAATGTAATATCATTAAGGATGATTTTATGCTATATATATAATAAATAAAAAATAAAAAAAGTATGTAACCCAACCAAAACATCAATAAAACCATATTATCATAAATAAGTTAACATAAAAATGATCCCGAAACAAGATACAACTAAACACTGAAACCATAACTGGACTAGTGATTACCCCAATGTAATGTCTTGCTCACCATCCATCCATAATGACTGTTCCACTTCATTAAGAAACCAAATATGTAACCTGATCCTAAAAAACAAACCATATATGACAACATTGAGTAGCACAAGTTGTTTGTGAGAATAAAATAGATCATCAAGCAAGGAACTTGAAATCAATGCATTTACTTTACCAAAATAAGACATACAAATATTCTTGAAAATGTGACTAGAAAATACATTTTCATCATTTAATAATTAAAACATGACACATTGTAAATTTATCTCTAAAATTCATTTAAGATTATCCATTGAGAAAAATAATTGTTTTCAAAAGATGTTTGAAAACCATCAAAAAAAATTACATCACAACCCATGTAAATGAATAATGCAAGGACACAATCCAAAAATAAAGATGGTGTTTTTTTAAATGAGACAATACTAAAATGGTGATATTCAGAATTAGTATATAATTGAAAATAAAATATGTAACTAAAGTTCCACAAAATACAAAGGAAATACAAAGTATTTATTCATGGGAATGTCCTAAATATTAGGATAAGTAGATCAAGATGTACTCATATCAAAACCATATTACAATATTTGGATGTAATTTTGAGTCCATAACCAACCCTACAACCATCATCTAGCCTCACCAATGGAACATCCCACCATGTCAGTTTCCAACCACGGGGAATATAATCAATATAATTCCGGATAATAGAAACCATCTCTTAAACCTCTAGATCATGCATAGGATCCCATGATAATAGTAAATGGGTTGATATGTAGCTAGTTCACATGAGTCATCTAAATCATGAATCAATATAATCCATCATACATGTTAATCCAACCACTCTATGCCATCTATTTGAAGGACCTCCCTGAATTAGAGGAGTTATATGGTTTGAGTTACTTTTCTAAAAAATGAAATTACAATTTCTACTTTCACTATTTATATTAAAAACCATTTTCCATGATATTAAATTTCTCTTAAAATCTAATTCCATGTCCAAATTTATTATAAAAATAAATTTGAAATGTGTTAAATGGACCCGAAAAGAATGGGGTTCAAAAAAACTGTAAAACGTTATTTAGAAGATACATAATAACCATAAAACCACCATATAATACTAATCATTTTAAGAGGAAATTATATGGAACTTCCATTTATATACATAGATATGTATATATACCTCAAAAAAATATTTATATGAACAAATCATATGTATATATATATATAGTAATTTCAAGAGTACAATTATGGAAATAAAAATGAAGTATTTTTATCAAATCCCAGGAGTTTCTTATATAAAGTATCTAATCACATAAATGTATAAAACCCATATAAAACAAAATTCAACTTAAATTTTTAATTTAAAAATTCCAAAAAATTTAACTAGATATTTTTATATACAAAAAAAAAATTTAAAGGAAACTACAAAATTTAATAAAACACCTATAATATATTTACATTAGAAGCACAATGGAATAAGTATATAAATCAATAGAAAAACCCTTTAAAATAAAAATAACATCATAAAATCATTGGTAATTAAATTTATAAATAATATAACTAGAAAAAAAAATTTAATGGATTTGAAATCGATCACGAATCAGATGAGATATTCCTCAATGGAAATGAACATAGACTCCTACATTAATGGTGTGTGAATGTGAAAAACCCATTGTAGTTGGGGATAACAAGGTCCACGAGTCCAAAAACACATAAAAATTAATAAAAACAACCTAAATAAATAAACACTCACCCTATTGTTTGTCAATGATGGATACATTCCTAGAATGAAGAGAATATATAAGAGATGATGAAGATAAGAATTAAAATATGTCAAAAAAAATATGAACTTTCCATTATTCAATCTGGAAACATTAAGGATTTTAGGAGGATAAAATAATGAGTGGTTTGGTAAACCTTTCATACATCATAATATAGTGGGGTTGTTTATTGGTATAAATTTATATTATTTTTAGGATGGTTATAGTGGGAAATATAAGTTTTATGTAATCTGGGAATGTCATATAGTTAGGTTGCATGGTACATAGAACCCTGCAAAAACAATACACCTCGTACTATAAATTCGAAAAATCCTCCACATGGTTTGGCCACATTGATTGGAAATAGTTTTGAAACTATGTGATATTTTTCTATTAAAAAATTCATCCACAACACCATTATTTCCCTAATATTTCCTTTAACTGTGCGTAAATCACATTCGATCTCCGAGACTCACAATATTCCCACATAGATTCTCCTCAGACACACTTGGTTTAGACTAAACCATGCAGTGTATGTGTGAAATATACATTGAAATAAAAAAATTTACCAAAAACATCCAATATTAGTTTTTTCATATGTTTTCTTCTAAACTGTGTGCACTGAAAATGGTCATATCCAAAAATAAACTAAAACTCAAAAACATAAAATTTCAAAGCGAATTAAACCCAAAAATTTGTAACATGACTTAAAAATATTAAATAGATCAAATAATAGTATATATTGTGTTTTTAATAATTTTCCCCACTATAATACTTTTTGAAACCATAAATTCAATATATTCTGTACTATAAACCAAATCAAAACATTCATCCCAAAAGAAAGGACTCCTAAATTTGAATCTCCTAACCAAATGTGGAAATAATAAATGTTGTGAACATTTAATCCTATAAGTCATACATGACTAGATCAAGTGAGAAAACAAAAATATCAATGGTGGATCTAAACAGAATTTCAAAACAGAATACCTTGAAGGCTTAAAATTATAGGTTTTTCAATTGGACCAACACCCAAAAAAAGGAGGACTCAACCAAGGGAACTCAAATAGAACAATATTTCAAAATATAATTAATAACTCATTAAGATATATAAATATGAAAATAGTAACAGTTTATAGAATCGCCAAAAATAACACTCATATAAAGGAAAAGATTGAAATAAAACTATAAGGACTAAACAATGACCAAGATTAAGAAATAATCATTGTAGACAAAAATCAAAATATTACCTCAAAATACATGGAGGCGAAGAGATTAAAATATACCGATGTTTAATTACACATTTTTTTCTTTAATTGATGTCCCAATGAAAATAATATAAAAGGTTTCCAAGATAAATAGTATATTTAAATCAAAAATGTGGTTATACATCATTATAATTTATTTATAAATTTTCGACAATATATAATTAAATTTAATTATGGCATAATGATGATGTACTAATTTATGGTATAGTGGAGTAATCCAATAATTTGTTTCTATAATTTTAGAAAAAATATGAATGGATATATTTTTTTATTCAACTATTTATTTTAATTATTATAACAATTTAGGGATGATTTAATATAGTTTTTCAATGGAATAAATTTTTTAGGAATTTTTTAAAAGACATGTAATGAATAGTATAAACATTATCATAATTCAACTCATTAAATACAAATAATTTTAAAAAATGATATAAAATATATAAAATATAATATTATAGATAAATATATTTATATCTATTAATTTATTGAATGTCTCATTTATTCATCATTCGGGATTTTATGGTAATTATATTAACCCTCATTGTTTTGATTACTTGATTAAATTATAAGAGTTAAATGGGGTAAAAAATAATAATAAGGATTAAAAAATAATAAAAACAACAATAAATTTAATTGGAAAAATTTATTTATATTTCTAATAATCCTAAATTATACATTATTTTTTTTGATTCATTTATAAAATAATATTAATTTCTATTAATTTAAAATTTTAAATATTTCCATGAGTGAATTCCCCTCTCATATATTGGGTTACCCATTCATCTCTGTTCCATACATGTAAAAATTATTTATTCAGAATCAATCATATGAAAACCATAATTATAATACCTCCCTACATTCTAGAGGAAATATTTTTTTTCATTATGCCATCCTTAGTGGTGTTAATGTGTTAATCAAAGGTGATCTTCTGAAGCAAAGGTAACATTTTTCTGAAGTGTTTCCTTATTATTTCTTCTTCATATTCCTTAAAATATACTTAAACCTATATAAAATAAAAAATAAAGTATCATATATATACTTGGATGTTATTAGGTAAATATCGTCACTTAAATCCATCTCTAATTCCATTAAAATAGAAATTAATTAACCATATGTTTGTACGTGTGAATAATCACCTCTAAAATTGATATAATTTATTTTCCATAATTGTATCTCTTGATTGGTTATAATTATTGAATTAATTTTAATATTTTTTATTAATGACATATATATCATTATGTAAAAAAATATATCAATTTCATTCTCAATTTCAATGAATATAAAAATGATAATTGCATTCAAGCGTACGTGTGAACTATCACATCAATGAAGCGATGTTATTCATGTTTAATAATCGTATCACATGGAATATATATATATATATATATATGTATAATATAATTTATAGTATTAAAATAAATATTTTATTATCCTTATGTAAATAAAAAATATTACATAACTTTCTTCAAAAATTATGAATGAAAAAATGGAAAGGTTACTCATTCGTACGCAAGGATTATAGTCTCGCTGAATGCAACATAGGTGATTTTTCATAACCATAATTAATTTTTTTATTTAAAAGACTTATTAATGTATATTTTTTTATCTAATGAATATTATTCTATAGATGACGGAATAATGAACATTTTTGCTATTGATATCATACAAAAGTCATTTCGGACTCTTGTATCAAATATCATCAAAACATAAATCATGAACATAAATAAAAATGAAATTGTTATAACACGGTAATAAATTATATAAATAATAATAATAAATATGAAATCTATTATCAATAAATTATAAATTAATCTGATTTTATTATTCAGTATGATTAAGAACATACAAGACAAATTGAACCTAAATGGATTTGATCTCAATTTATTTTCATTGATCAATTTCGTGATGTTATGAACCATTATTATTTCATGAGTTGGATATATGGATACTATAAAATTTCAAACATATATATATATATAATAAAACCATTTTATTAAATGTTTTTTATATGTATTCTTTCAGGGACATTAATATTGAAATGGTCTATATGGTATGGGGCATGTTGATTGTTTATGTTTTTAATTAATAAATAAATTTGTCCAAGTAAATATTATTCATATTATTTAACATATTTATTTACATATATATATAAGGATTATAAATTAAATCATATAAATGTTTTTAGTTTCACTAAATGGTTTTACAAATGAATCATTCTAGACATAAATTTTCACATTAATTATAATAAAAAATTATATTTTTTTAACATATATGGGGTCATCGAATTCTCCTCCACTATGACCATTATTTGATAGTTTTATTCCTCTAAAATAATTAATGTTTTTAATAAAAAGGAAATAAATTTTCCCAGTTTTTGTATTTTATTTTATTTTTTTTAGAAAAGGAATGACTATTTCAATATCATGAAATGTTTTCTTATGATTTCAAAAGAAATTTTATAGCTAAAATTATTAAAATTGTCATATATTATGAGTTATGAAAATATAATGGTATTTGGACATCGTACACATGGTTACATGATAAAATAAAAAGGTGATTATTTTATATCATTTAATTCAAGAGGTATCTTTGTTGGTTGTCTGGCTATTTCGTTTGTAAGAGTGACATGTATGGATGTTGGTCATATGTCTATTCCAATTTCATGAGTGACATGAATAGAAGTAGGTCATATCACTATTCCATTTTTCAGAGGGTCATGTATTGAAGTAGATCGTGGGTTTATTCCATTTTAGTATAAATATTTCCCATGTTACCTACATATATATTATATGTTTTCCTATGAGTTTTCATGTAAATCATTTATTTTCATAAGGTAATATAATTATTTTTGTGAAATTATAAACTCTCTTTTAGGGTTAAGGGGTAAATTTTATTTTAAATAATTTTTTATTTGAATTCAATAGACTAATGGTTATATTTATTAATGCCTTTTAAATAAAATTTTCTTCTCATTTCATATTTCAAAACTTTTCCTCTCAACTAAAATATTGTTATTGAAAAAGAATGTTTCATGATGAATGTGATGATTATGTGACAAAAAAGCAAATCACATTTTATTTTATATGAGTTAAAATTATTGGAAAAAATTTATACTGAGTATAAGAGTTGACCTACACTTTTAGTGTTTACAATGTCTTATCTTTTACTCTTTCTCTAAGATTATACGCTGTAATGGTTCATGAATTTGATTTTTACATCAAAAGAACTTGAATAAGTTATTTTTAGGCCATGACCGTAAAATTTTAATGAGACATGTGAAATAGATATTTCACACATTCATAGACATCTTTGTGGTGATATTCATCGATGATATGCTAGTGAATTCAGTCTCCAGTGAGGATCAATATAGACCTATTTATTTTCTCAGACATAAAATTAAATATCCATTATTATAGAGAGAATATGATGAGTTGGTTTTGGATTAATGTGGCCCACTTCATGGGACATGTCATCTCATAGGTATGAGTGTAGTGAACCTACGGAATGCAGACGATGTTCAATCTTTGTAGCCAACCAGTATTCTTACCTAGACTAGCATAATCTATAGGATGCTGGGTAAATATCAAAGTTTTTCACTTAATTTATAAATTGTTTTAGAGAAATTTAATTCTTTGAACTAAAAAGGAAAACCATAAATGTGTATAGAAATATGTAAACATTATTTTTTACATTTTTAATGAGATATAAAACCACCATCATTATTATATTTCTTGAGGCATGTGTCAAGAACATTGTATTATGTGGTGTCTCATAGACTAGGATTTATAATGTTATATTGAATATGTAGGATGATATTGGATAAGGGAGTTTGAAGTTTAGACCTCATGAAAATAACTACACAACCCTTATGATTTATATAATTGTAGTATTCTTTGCCTTATATAAGTGGTGACACAATCTTATGGGTGAGTATCTTATCATATAATCAGAATAATAAAGATATAAGTAAAAATTATCTCATAAAGATATTATCATGAGATTGATATTAGGACTAGATTTCTTTCATGACTATGAAATTGATATTGTATATACATATGGTAATAATTTTATAGTGGAAGATGTTCTTAGAATGATATCATGTTATTATTTGTTAGCTGATCCATCATAGTAGTTGTCCTCTAAATAGTTTACCTTGTTATAAAATTATGGTTCTTCGTATTTAAAGTCAATTCTTTTTACCCCACCACATTAAAAACATTCTTGGAAATATAAATATGGATATACGGACTGTGTGCCCATAAAAACTAATTTATCCACTACACATTCTCAATATGTATTTTCTAAATCTAAGGATCATTTTGTCATTTTTAATAGATTGATGATGCTACCTGTGAAATTTTTAGTGGAGATGTAACACCCGAGATTTTTATGAGAAATATTTTTTTTATGTTATATACATCATTAGAGGAATCTTTCACTACACACAACAATAGCTTGGTTTACATTACATGCAACCACGACCTTCCTCGATAGCTTGCGTTGTACGCAATACTGAGTTTCACTAAACAACGATATGCTATTAAACTATTATTAAAACTACCCGTTATGAAAGTAATACCATATTTTGGAAATTTTGTAAAATTTAATTTCAAAATGGACTTAATTTTTGGATTTAAAATATCGAAATTAGCCTAGGGTGAAATTTTGTTATTTTTTTGAAAACATTCAATTTTTGATGAATAGTGAAAACACTAGGTTACTATTTAAAAACTGACTTTTTATTTAAATAATTATTTATTTTATTTAAATTTATTTTATCTGAAAATTGATACATAATACCTATATAAGTTCAATTTAATCCATTGGATTCATTTTATAATAATTTTAGTTATATAAAAATTTTATTGAACATTCCACCGTCTTTTACCCACCCCCTAGGAGAATTTGAAAATTTATATAAAACATAGTTTTGCCGCCTTTGTGAGTGGAATTTCAAGTATCTGAGAGACACAGTTAACATCAAGAAATAAAATGTGGTTCAATGAGATGAAAATATTTTTTGGTGAATAGTAACTTTTTACTTTTTTTTACCACAGTTATGAGTAAATAGGGTAATTAAGGGTAAAAATGATTTTATTATTACCCTAAAACATGTCCTAATTCTATTTTAAATGTGTAATTTGACCAAAAATAACCTTAGGAATAACATATGACCATTTAGTCCCACTTGGATTAGATTAAGACATTTAATATTATTTTATTTGAAGAATAGTTAAAATAGTTTAAATCAACGTTTAATAACTAAAACATTTTTAATATAAGGTTATACATAAGATAAATTCGACTATAAATATTCACTATAAATATAAAAAGATTTCCTACATAATGGTATTTTATTTATAATTTTTAGACTTTACATAATCTAATTTATTTATGACACAATGACGATGCTTTAATTATCTTATTAATGAAATATTAACATAATTGATGTTATAAATTCTTAAATAAATTAAATTTGAAACTTTTTATGAATTAAACTAATTTTCTAGGTTAATATGACTTGATATTATCGATTTAATTAACATTTTTATAAATAATGATTCTTTTATGATTTTCACAAAAATCAATAACCAAATATTGTCAAAATTGACATAAAATAGTTTTTAAAACAAATATTTTATTATTAATTGTTATTTTATTCCTAAAAATCTATTGTTCAGCAAAATGACTTATATAAGGTTATATATATTACTAATAAACAACTTGGGGTTCTTTTGGCTTGTTATAGTATGTTTATTAACCTTATAGTGTAAGAAAACAAGAAGACACAGTAAAAGATAAATTATCTAACTTAAAGATAATTATAAATGATAAGGTTGAAATAGAAACGAAAACTTTTTTAAATTCTATTTGATGAGAGTATTTCGACCCATACCAACCTTATCTTCGAAATAAATCAATTTTAAGCTATTAAAAACCGAATATGACTTTATAATAAAATAATATTTTTTGTTTTTCCCAAGGTGCCCCTCTCCTCCCTTATAAAAGGGCACCTCTTCCCTCTCTTCCTCACACCACTTTGAGCGTTCAATCTCAGCAAAAACCTGAAAATTTCTCTTCTCCACTTTCATAGAAACATCCTAGAGGTCCTGTTATTCTTCAAAGACCATTTTTAGTGCCCTAAGAGGATGTTAAAAAGAGGCGCTTCAAAGAAGAGGTAATGTCCGTTACCGATTCTTTCAACTTCATTTTTTCTTCCACTTCTTCTTAATTAGTAGTTTAATTATGAATTAATAACATCAGTATCAGTAATATACTTATATGTTATTATATGTATGAAAAAACCCTATTTCACCATCAATCCATTCTACGGAAAATGAAATCACCGCACGTGCGTACGTACGGAATACTGTGTCCATGCCATGGTGTAATCTATTTTCCACCACCACCTTACATGGATGGGTATAATGGTGTAAATAATAACTATATATCATTATTTTAAGTTTATATTTATTATAAAATAGTATAAATACACTCCAATACAATTCCACGATCATGGGCACGATATCATCGCTCGTGCGTATTGACGGAATACCGTCTCCACGATGTGATGCGAATCGTTCTACATGATCTTCATTGCATAATGATTATATAAATAAATTTACTGAATAAATATGATATATATTACAGTAATACCATTCTATAAATGAGGTATCTATAACCTAAAAAGAATAATTAGAATTTATTCGACAAAACACACATAAGAACAAAAAGTAATAAACACCCGAATTACAAGTAGCAATGAAATATTTCTAATAAGAAGCTAATAATATGACCATATATGATATCATAACAATGGGTATGATTATGGAATAGGTGAATTTCATTATTTAAATCATTATACAGGAGGTTCGGATTCTTATGAAGCAAATTAGACCTAAGGTAAGGGAAAATCTCACAATGTCATTTTTATCCAAGATTGTTTATACTTCAGAATTTTCTTGTGGAATATTTATCATCCGCATCCATGTTTTTTCAATATGAAATATTTTTTCTATCCTCATATAATTTTTTAAATCCAATTTTACACTTTTTTTATTTTTTAGTAAAAGATATGAAAGGAATCATTTGTCGTTTTTAGTACGAGGCACTTTTTGTCTTTTCTGACCAAAATACGAGAAGAATGTTTTTATAACTTATACGGCCTTAATGGATTTTTAGGATTTCATATAAAATTATTTCCATGATTCTTCATTTATAAGTTTTCATGTAAATTTTTAATCAACTTCTTTTATTTAAAAATTTTATGACATGTTAAGAAAGTAAAAATGTTTTTGAAGAAGAAAGGATATTTTCCTCAAGAATGGAGTTCAAGTATTTTATCAAAATTATTTTCCATATATGATAATATAGGGTTCTGATTTTATCCCTATTTTTACGTTGATTCTATTATTTTATGATGGAATTATTTTTATGAATTCCTTTTATTTGATTTATTTTATGATGGCATGATTTTTAAGAATCCCAATTTTATTACATGGGTTATGCTATGATGTATGATTTATGATCTGGTGGAACACATAATAATGGTTTCAATATGAGATGGGTGGGACCTATATCACCCTCCAAGGCATTGGGTAATGATTATATCTCATGAGATAGACATGGCTAGAATGGCAGGTTAATCCGGTTCAATGAAACAGGACTGAAACGAGGAGTGAACTCGGTTCAGAAATGGACTTTGTCCGCTAAGATAGTCTTGGAAATGAGTCTTGACTAATAAGAAATGATTCTCTATGATTATGTGTCTATTACAAAAAGTTTTATGTTTTATGTTATGATTATTGAGATTAAATTTCACTACTATGATTTATCCAATGTTATGAAATTATGATCTCTTTTGTAGGTTAGGATTTCAAAAATGTTATGTTTTATGAATATGATGTGATTGCTATTTCTTTTTTTTAACCTTATTGATCATTTTAGATCACCCTTTTGTATGTTTTCTTTCCCCAGGTCAGGATAAGTTTATTAAGTAGGATATTCCAAAATGGACTCTAGATATGATTAAATAAATTGGAGGAAAAGTAGATGCATTATGAACCAGTTGTTTATGTTTCCCAGTTTCTAAAGACACTATACCTATACGGTCCTTTCATGGTTTTTTAAATGTTGTAATAAGTGTGATTCAATTTTTAAGAAATAACTATATATGTAAAGTATGGGTCATTATAGTTCGTATCAGAGGAAGGGTATAGTCAACCTTTGGAAACTCGGATGTCAATACCTTCGTAAGAACCCAAAGGATGTGTCTATGCATAGAACACAATCCTTGTGTTTTAGAAATAGCCATGAAAAATCTATGATAAGCCCTTAAGTGTGAAATTTTATTCTTGATTATGTGGTTTTACAATTATAATTAGTGTTGCTCACACTATTTTTCTTGGTTTTAGTCAATGGCTGGAACCCGATGGAACCATGTTAATGCGGAATGCGACGGGAAATGCAATGATTGACCCCTGAGCAACCAAACGTAATGGGAGGTGGAATGAAAACTCATTTATCCATACTCACACAACTTTCTCAAGCTATGAATCATGCAATAATTCCAAACGAGCAAAGGAAGTAGCAACATTCTGTTGAATCATTCATGAGGCAGTGTCCACCCTCATTCAGCAGGTCTACTAATCCATTAGTTGCTAAACAATGGATCAGTACTATTGAAAAGATATTTTCAGTTATTCAATGTTCTGAACATGATAAAGTCATCTTAGCAGTATATGTTTTGGAAGGTGAAGCTGATCAATGGTGGATTATTATCAAGAATCTGAGGCCAAGAGATGAAATTGAGTCTATAGAATGGGACGAGTTCAAGAACTTATTTTTCAATATGTACTTCCCTCGTATTATTTCAAAAATGATGGAGAAAGAGTTTCTTGAACTAATGAAAAAGGATGGTGAATTTTTTGGTACCTAAGAATCATGTTTTACAAGACTTGCATGTACACATCTGGGATTATTATGAAACCTGAGAGTAAGATCGATCGATTATTTAGTGGATTAAAACCATGTCTTCGAAGGGAATTAGCCATAAGGGACTTCAATAGCTACAAGGAAATCGTTCGATGTTCTCTCAAAGTTGAGATGGTGATTGGAGTAACCCATTAGTCATATGGGTTTGATAAGAAGAGGAAAATGGAATTCAAAGGAAAATATAAAGAGCACACTAAAAAGAAGATGAGTTTTCCCTTATTCTAAAAGTGTGGAAAGAAACATGGAGGTAGTTGTCTTAAAGGGACAAGTAAATGTTTCCAATGTGGAATGGAACGACATCGGTCATTTGAATTTCGCAATGATGGGAAGAAGATGTCTAGTGATGCGAACAAAGAAAATGATACATAGAGTGCACCTCTTACAATTTAATGATACTTGTGCAAGGAAATGGGGCATTATTCTAATCAATTCCCTAATCCAAGTGTTGTTGATGATGACCGACGTCAAAAAACTCTTAAGGCTAAATACAAAGGAAAGTCACATGCAATTTTTATCAATGATGAGGAGTATGAGAACGAAGAGGTGAAAGGTACACTTACCATCAACTCTAAAGTATCAAATGTTTTATTTGATTCTATATCCACCCAATCTTTTATTTCTAAAGTATTTTCTAAGGGCATCGCTATATTACCTCAACAATTATATGTTGAGTTATCTGTGACAACCCCTAATGGCACAACAGTCGCATCAAAAGTTTATTATTCTTCTCTGATTTATGTTTGTGGGAATGTGCTTCCTGCAAATCATGTGATACTTCCTATAGTGTAATTTGATGTGATTATTAGCTTGGATTGGAATTCTTTATATGGAGATCATATAAATTTCCAAATAAGGGAAGTCACATTTCATATTCCAGATCAATCTATGATCTTCTATCGATGAAAGGATGAACATAACCACCCATTGGAAATTTCTTCAATCTTATGGGTCTTGATCCCACTAAATGAAGGTTATTTATCTCAAATGGTTGTAGTGAAACTCACGATTAAGAATATTCCCATTGTATGAGAGTTTGATAATGTCTTTCTGGAGAAATTTTCGGGTCTTCTACCAAATCTTGAATTTGAGTTTTCAATAGAACTCGTACCTGGTGCTTTGACTATTTCAAAGACATCTTATAGAATGGCCCCAATTGAGTTGCATGAATTGAAGAAAAAACTACAAGATAATCCTTATAAGGGATTCGTATGCCCTAGTGTGTCACCTTGGGGAGCACATGTTCTTTTTGTTAAGAAGAAATATGGATCAATGAGACTCTGCATTGATTATCGAGAACTTAACAGGATCACTATCAAGAACAAATATCCTCTATCCCATGCTTTGATTAATTATTTGACCAACTACGCGGAGCTCAATAATTTTCCATGATTGATCTTCGTTCAAGGTATCTTCAATTAAGGGTAAAATGGGAGGATATACCAAATATGGATTTCAGTACAAGGTATGGACACTATGAATTTATAGTGATTCCATTTGGTCTTACTAATGACCCTTCTATCTTCATTGATCTGATGAATAAATTCTTTAGAGACTATCTTGATCAGTTTGTGGTAGTCTTTATAGGAGATATTCTTATCTATTCAAAGAGCAAGTAAGAACATGTAGATCACTTGAGAATTGTATTACAGACCCTAAAAAGGAGAAGATTTAAGAAAAATTAACCAAGTGTGAATTTTGGTTTCAAAAAGAAGCATTTTTGGGTCACATAATCTCAAGATAGGGGATATATGTGGATCCAGCAAAAACAGAGGTTATCGAAAGATGGTCGAGACCGACAACAGTAATTGAGATCTGAAGTTTTATTGGTTTGGATGGATATTATCAACGTTTTTTAATGATTATTCACGATTATCTAATCCACTAACCAGGTTGACTCGAAAAGGGGTTATGTTCGTGTGGATGGAGTAATGTAAAGAGAATTTCAAAGAGTTGAAAAGAATGTTATCCAGTGAACCTATACTCACACACCCCTGTAGTGGAGAAAGGTTTGTGATCTATAGTGATGCATCCAAGAAGGGGCCGAGGTGTGTTCTTATGAAAAATGATATGGTGATATCTTATGCCTCATGAAAGTTGAAAATCCATGAGAAAAATTACCATACTAATGATTTGGAGTTAGCTGCGTTAATCATTGCATTAAATATTTGGAGGCATTATCTTTATGGTGAAAGGTGTGATATTTATACTGATCATAAATGATTAAAATATATTTTCACACAAAAGGAGCTGAATATGTGCCAAAGAAGATGGTTGTAGTTTATTAAGGATTACGACTGATCAATTCATTACCACCTAGGGAATGAAAAAAAGGTGGAAGACGCATTATGTCGACAAGACCATGTCATCTTATCCATGATGAGGATCACAAAAGATCCAATATTTATGGATTTACAAAGGATGGATCTTGGAATTATAATGTAAGGGGAGAAATATTATCTTTCTCAAAGGAATGTTCAACCATCTATACGTGTGAAGATTAAATAGGAACAAGAAGAAGATGTAGAGTTACAAAAGAAAGTGAGAAATAATCCTGAATTCAACCTTGATTCTGACGGGATAATAAGGTTCAGAAATCAGGTTTGTGTTCCTCCCATCCCATAATTAAAGAAGGAGCTACCGGAGGAGGCTCATAGTTCTTCATTCTCTATTAATCCAGGAAGCACAAAGATGTATAAGGACCTGAAAGAGTAGTTCTGGTGGGATGGCATGAAAAGAGATGTTGTTGAATATGTCTCTTGATGCTTGGTTTGTCAGCTAGTTAAAGATGAGAGACAGAAGTATAAGGGGATGTTATAAAAATTTCCCATAACTGAATGGAAATGGGAAAACATCACTATGGACTTTGTCACTGGACATCCTAAAACATCCAATGGAAATAATTCTATCTGGGTCATAGTTGATCTCCTTACAAAGTCATCACACTGCATTGCTATTAGAGAAGATTTATCTCTGGATCAGCTTTCTAGGATATATGTAATATAAGTGGTAAGACTTCATGGAGTACCACTTTCCATTAGAACTGATCGGGATTCGAGGATTACCTCAATTTTCTGTAGAAGTCTTCTGCATACTCTGGATATAGAGTTGAGTTTTAGCACTGCTTATAATCCTCAGACAGAAGGTCGGTCTGAGAGGACAAATCAAACTCTATAAGATATGTTAAGAGCTTTCTCTATGGATTTCAAAGGTGGTTGGGATCAACACCTACCATTGGTGGAATTTTCTTATAATAATTGCTTTCACTCTAGTATTCAGATGGCTCCTTATGAAGCTCTCTATGGAATGAAATGCCGAACTCCAACTTGCTGGGATGAAGTTGGGGAGAGAAAGCTATTAGGACTTGATCTTGTTGATGAGATGACAGAAAAGGTCAGATCTATTCAACAAGACATTAGAGCAGCTCAGAGTCGACAAAATATTTATGCTAGTAATCGAAGAAAAGACCAAGAGTTTGAAGTGGGTGATAATGTGATCATACGAATATCTCCTTGGAATAGAGTTATATGATTCGGAAAGAAGGGAAAGCTGAGCTCTAGGTATATCACTGATTTCAAAATACTGGATCGTTTTGGAAAGGTATCTTACCGAATAGAGATTCCACCTAATCTCTATCAAGATAATGATGTGTTCCATGTATCTCTCCTGAGAATGTACATACCCGATAATTTATATGTACTCAACTCAAAAGTTATATCGTTGGAGCAAGATTTTTCTTAAGAAGAACATCCGATAGAGATTCTGGATCGTACCGAAAAAGTTCTATGGAACAAGACCACTCTCGTGGTGAATGTTTTATGGAGAAACCACCAATTATAAGAAGCTACATGTGATCTTTAAGATATTATGAGGGAGAGTAATCCTCATATATTTGTTACAAAGTGACGAATTTCGAGGGAAAAAATCATTTTAAGGGGGCTAGAATGTGACACTTGAGATTTTTATGAGAAATATTTTATTATGTTATATACATCATCAAAGGAATATTTCACTACACACAACACTATCTTGGTCTGCTTTACACGCAACCACGACCTACCTCTATAGCTTGCGTTGTACGCAATACCGAGTTTCACTAAACAACGATATGCTATTAAAATATTAATAAAACTAGCCGTTATGAATAGTAATACCCACTTTTTGAGAATTTTTAAATTTTATCTTTCAAAATGGACTTCATTTTTTGATTCGGAATATCGAAATTATCCTAGGGTGAAATTTTGGTATTTTTCTCAAAAATTTCATTTTTTGATGAATAGTGAGAACACTGGGTTACTATTTAAAAACCGACTTTTTATTTAAATAATTATTTATATTATTAAAATTTATTTTATGTAAAAATTTATACATAATACCTATATAATTTCAAATTAATACATTGGTGTCATTTTATAATAATATTAGATATATAAATATTTTATTGAACTTTCCACCGTCTTTTACCAACCTTGTAGGAGAATCTGCAAATTCACATAAAAAATAATTTTACCGCTTCTGTGAGTGGAATTTTGAAAATACGAGGGACACAGTTAATATCAATGACTAAAATGTGGTTCAATGAGATGAAAATAATTTTTTGTGAATAGTTACTTTTTACTTTTTTTACCATGGTTAAAAGTAAATACAGTTATTAAGGGTAAAAATGATATTATTGTTGCCCTAAAACATGTCCTAATTCTATTGTATAATTGTAATTCGACTGAAAACATCCTTAAGAATAAAATATGACCATTTAGGCTCACATGGATTAGATTAGGACATTTAATATTATTTTATTTAAAGAATAGTTAAAATAGTTAAAATCAATGTTTAATAACAAAAAAATTTTTAATATAGGGTTATACATAATATAAATTCAACTATAAATATTCATTATAAAGGTAAAAAGATTTCATACATAATGGTATTTTATTTATAATTTTTAGACATTATATAATTTAATTTATTTATGACACAATGATGATGCTGTAATTATCTTATTAATGAAATATTAACATAATGTATGTTATAAATACTAAAATAAATGTAATTTCAGACTTTTAATGAATTAAACTAATTTTATAGGATAATATTACATGTTAGTATTAATTTAATTAACTTTTTTTATAACTAATCATTTTGTTATCATTTTCAAAAAAATTAATTACCAAATAGTGTAAAAATTGACAAAAAATAGATTTTTTTAAAAATATAACATTATCAATTGTTATCTTATTCCAAAAAAATCTATGTTCCATAAAAATGACTTAGATAAGGTTATATATATTAATAATAAACAACTTGGGGTTCTTTTGTCTTGTTATAGTATATTTATTAACCTTATAGTGTATGAAAACAAGAAGACACCGTAAAAGTTAAATTATCTGACTTAAAGTTAAATCTAAATAATATGGTTATAATATAAACCTAAACATGTATAAATTATATTTTATTAGGGGATTTAGACCCCTACCCACCTTAGCTTCGAAATAATTCAATTTTGAGCTTTTAAATACCAAATATGACTTTATAAGAAAATAATATTTTTAGTTTTTCCAAAGGTGCCCCTCTCCTCCCTTATAAAAGGGCACCTCCTCCCTCTCTTCCTCACACCACATTGAGCCTTCATGCTCGTCCAACCCCTGAAAATTTCTCTTCTCCACTTCCCTAGAAAAAACCTAGAGGTTCTGGTCTTCGTCAAAGACCATTATAGTGCCCTAAGAGGATGTTAAGATAAGGCGCATCAAAGAAGAGGTAATGTCTGTTATCGATTCCTTCAACATTATTTCTTATTATACTTATTCTTCATTAGTTTTTTCATTATGAAGTAATAACATCAGTATCACTCATATAATGATATCTTATTATATGTACTAAACAACCCTATTTCACCATCTATCCATCCTACAGAAAATGAAATCACCACGCGTGCTTACGTACCGAATATCGTCTCCACGCCGTGGTGTAATATATTTTCCACCATCACCTTACTTGGATGGGTATAATTCTGTAAATAATTACTATATATTATTATTTTAAATTTATACTGATTCTGAAATAGTATACATACATACCAATACAATTCCACGATCATGGGAACGATATCATCGCTCATGCGTACGTACGAAATACCATCTTGACGATGTGATGCGACTCGTTCTACATGATCTTCATTTCATAATGATTATATAAATGAATTTAATTAATAGATATGATATATATTTAACTAATACCATTCTGTAAATTAGGTATCTATAACCTAAAAAGATGAATAAAAATTTATTCAACCAAAAACACATAAGAACGAAAAGTAATAAACACCCGAATAACAAGTAACAATGAAATATTACAAATAAGAAGCTAAGAATATGACCATATATGATATAATAACAATGAGTATGATTATTTATTAAGTCAATGACATTATTTAAATCATTATACAGGGCGTTCAGCCACTTACGAATAAAATCAGACCTAAGGTAAGGGAAAATATCCCAATCTCATTTTTATCTGAGATTGTTTATACTTCAGAATTTACTGTTGAATATTTATCATCAACATACAAGTTTTGTCAATATTTAATATTATTTCTATCCTCATACAATTTTTATATCCAATTTTACACATTTTTGAGTTTTTAGTAAAAGATATTAAAGGAATGTTTTTTCGTTTTTAGTACGCGGTACTTTTTGACATTTCTGGACAAAGTACGAGAAGCATGATTTCTTAAGTTATACGACATGAATGGAATTTTATGATTTCATATAACATTATTTACATTAAGCTTCCTTTATAAGTTTTCATGTTTGTATTTAATCAACTTCTTTTAGTTTAAAATTTTATGATATGTTAAGAAAGGAAAAATGTTTTTGAAGTAGAAAGAATTTTTTCTTCAAGAATGGAGTTCAAGCATTTTATCAAAAAAAATTTCCATGTATGATAATATAGGGTTCTGTTTCTATCCCTATTTTTACATTGATTTGATTATGTTATGATGGAATTATTTTTATGAAGTCCTTCTATTTGATTTATGTTATGATGGAATGATGTTTAAGAATCCCATTTTTATTACATGGGTTATGCTATAATGTATGATTTATGATCTTGTGGCACACATAAGAATGGTTTCATTATGATATGGGTGTGACCTATATCTCCCTCCAATGCATTGGGTAACGATTTATATCTCATGATATTGACATGGCTGCAATTGATGGTTAATCTGGTTCATTGAAACAGGAATTAAACGACGAGTGAACTCGTTTCAGAAATGGAATTTGTCCGCTAAGATAGTCTTGAGAATGAGTCTTGACTGATAAAAAATTATTCTCTATGATTATGTGTGTATTCCAAAAAGTTTCATGTTTTTATTTATGATTGTTGGGATTAGATATCACAACTATGATTTATCCCATGATATGAAATTATGATCTCTTTTGTAGGTTATGATTTCCATAATGTTGTGTTCTTATGAATATGATGTTATTGATATTTCTTTTGTTTACTCTTACTGAGCATTTGAGCTCACACTTTTGTATGTTTTCTTTCCCCAGGTTAGGAAGAAGTTAATTAAGTAGGATATGCAAAAAGTGACTCTAGATATGATGTAATAAATGGGAGTCAATTGAGATGCTTTATGAACCAGTTGTTTTTGTTTCCCAATTTCTAAAGACACTATACCTATATGATCCTTCCATGGTTTTGTTATATGTTGTAATAAGTGTGCATAAATTTTGATGTAATAACATTGTATTCAAATTACGGGTTGTTATAGGAGATGAGGATGAATTTGAATACTTTTCATTTTACAGAATTTCTATTTTTGGAAAATAAGTACAAGTACTTCCAGAAAATGTTTTCTATCCATATATGAAGTGATGTCTTGCAAATTTTGTCTCCTGAAGCCTCTAATACCAATTAAGGATGTCTGATGAATTGTTTTCCATTGATTTATCTCATAATCTTGAGGTGATACACAGAATGTGGGATGGGATATATGAGGTCTACATGATGGTGTAACCAGGTATGTCCAATGTAAATGATTCCACCAAGGAGATCATTGACCAACTCAAATTGATGGCCATAATAAAATATATTCAAGAGAAGAGTATTGTTATAATATTCTTATTATTATACATTAATGGTATATTCCATATCCTGGGATCTCACTTGATGATAATTTTAGACAGTGAATCACACAACACGTCATTATTATGGAGGGGATTGTACAACTCTTTTGTCACATAGTTATGTTTGATCATGGTGTTTCTCCTCCATACTGATGGCCAGATTTAGTAGACTATTCATGTATTAAATGAATTTTATATGAATATCCAGATCGATTTTGTCAAATGTATTGATGAAAAACTACCCATATAAGTGTTTTTGTACCAAAAATTCTACCATTACACCAACAATATTGCATCATTAAAGGTATTATATGTTTTTTCCTTTAGGTCACCACTTTGATTTATTGATTTTGGAATTTTAAAACACATGATAATATAGTGTTTTCCATCATTTAATGTCAAGTTTATAATCAACCACTATATATTGGAGAATACAAATTACTATTATATGTATTATTAGGATTAATTAATGATACATTTGATGTTCCATGGGGGAGGTCATTTTCCTAAGGTTTTCTCCTTGATGTGGGTTACACATATTTTTTTGTGGTGGAAATTTACCATTGAAATCCATTGGAACATTCTTAATAATACATATATTTGGAATGATGGTATATAACATTTCTCAACCTTCATAGTTATATTGGGAAAGTTGATTATTCAACATGTCCCAGCTGAGTATATTTGTGCATGACATGTCACATGTTATCAACTAGGGAAATATGAATTTTGAGGATGATACTTCCACTGTTGAGTAAAAGGTGGAGATCAAGGATATGATGGATGATATCCATTATATGTAATATATTTTCATGGACCATAATTTTTGGTTGTAATTTAATATATGTGACATGTCATGGTAGTTTTAGTCCTAAATGTGAGCTCAGTATCAACATATTTTTTTGAACATTTTTCAGATTACATGATAGAATTACCAAAGGAGGGCGAATGTAACGATAATAGTTTTTGAATGTGTTACTTTAGAATATTATATTCATTATTTTTAGATGAATGAATTATGATAGAATGAGATTCCAAAGAATGCTAACCCCATAATAAATAAATGAAAATATAAAAAATATTAATATAATATTTGAACAATTTTCCTGAAAAGGTGGAAAATATATTAACGAGAGGAAAATATTTGTAATATAAGGCCATAGTTCAGTTTTGTGAATTGGAACTACCCATGGAATAACATATTTAATTTTGGAAATCTGAAATTTATTAAATTTTTATTACATGTAAAAATAAATATATAAATAAATATACTTATTTATTTTATTTTGTTTATGTAGAGTCTATAAATATACTATAAATATATGGATAGGACTATATATATATATGGTTATCTCTATAAAATAGTGATGTAGAGGATCCATTGGTGGTGTTCATTGTGGGAAAATTTGAAGATCACATCGGATTGAGATAATATCATTGTTTTTGTTTAGCAATGTTCATGGATCTTTCCAATGATAGAAGGTATAGACCATTAATTATCAAATAATTAGTCTACAATACATTTAGGACCAATGATTTATGTTATTTACATATCATTCATTATGTTGGATATATTTTCATAAATTACATTTTTAATAATTTATTCTTTCATCAATGGTTGACTTCCTTACTATTGATTTATTTTTATTATTCATTTTCTCCAATTCATTTATATAATTAGTTGACAAAAAATCAAGGTTGATAATGAGAAATTGATGAGGATCATTCTCACATTTATTGGTTTATGTATTTTTCCACATATTCATTACATAAACATCAAGGGAATTAATTTTGTATCTAGTTATATGAAATAAATAGAGTTTTTAATTTTAAAAAAATAATATGACACAAAATATCAATACCATGAGTTTTGTTCTTGATCAAGGGAACGATAGTGGTGTGATTTTGGGTGAAGATTATTGGAAAGATATATCGGATTGAAGATTCCTATTACTCTCAGTTTTCACTCATTGATTTGAAATAAGTATAAAAAGGATATTTTTCAGCATGAAAAATAAAAAATAAAATTTATCGATGATATTTTGGGATGAAATAACTCATATCCCTGAATCATGGTTAGAATCGTAGAGGTGACCACATGGATAGAGGCATTTCGATGAAATGGCGGTTTCTAGAAATTATTGGGTTACATGGTGTGAAATACCGAATTTCAGGTCATGTGAGTCCCTTTTTGTATACCTTTTCCCATTGATAATAACTATATCACACATCCTTTCAAATCATTCAGATATTTTGAGACCCAATCACATGGCTCTGTGTGTATCTAAGAGGATAAATGGGAATTGCAAGACTCGGGCATGCAGACAAAGCCATGTGGACCTGGGAAAAATGGTATTGTATGTATAGGGATATTGTCAAGGAAGAATGACATGAGAATGGTTCTAAAATACAACTTAACAGTATGTTTGACTACATAGTCTCCATATATTATGAGTTTTATATTACATTTGATACAGCGAAACATGATGTGATCAGGGGTGGAAAGATCACTGTGTACTCAATTGTACATATCATGTCCCAATAATAAGGTTGTTTTGAGCCTATAGATTCATCAGTTTTTTCTAATAAGAGTTTATTCTGTTCTTCCTTCCTTCCCATCATGTGAATAATGCAAAATTACATGAAAATATTTATATGTCGATACATTCTACAGGTTAAGTATCATATAGAGTTTGGTGTATCCATATGTGATACCAATGTATAATACTATATATTTCCTTCATATACATTAGTTAGGGTTCATGGAATTGACATTAAATCCGTACACAGGTAGTTGATACCCTTATAGTTTTAAATTTTAGTAGTGTTCATGTTTTTAATGGCATACTATCCCCAACATATTGTGTCAATCTAGATGGGACTACTAGTGTGCCCCCAATGTTTCACAAATTTATTTCTTATCTAGGTATCATGATCATAAAATATGAGTGAGATTTCATGATAAGAGACAATTGTTATTGTTATCCTGAATATGTGTATCCATTGATATAAATAATTTTGGAGTGGTTATTCTGAGATTGTTAATTTATTAGATAATTATACAGTGGATTGATGTTAGGATGAAACCTCCTTGAGGTGAACAGTACCTTCTAATGATATTTGGGTGTTTTCATATCTTTTATTTCAATATAATTCTTTGATCTAACTAATAATTATAAAATCCATTATATGTTTTCAGGGTGACATACTATGTAATTTGATACTTAAAAATGAAAGACTTATTTGGGCAAGCGTCTTTTCTTGTGATGATGATGACCCTTTTTTATGTTGTCATGGGATGACATGGAATTAGTTAATCATAGCGTGAGCAACACATATAAAGATTTCTGTATGATGGTTTTAATTGAGCATAGTCCCTCTTTATGAGAGGCTTTTGCAATGGTTGTTTATCATGTTTTTTTATGTTTATCAGATTTAATAATTTTTTATCATACTATATCTATGGGATTATATAATTATTAGTTCCTTGGTTTTAGTGTCATTTAATTTTTTCATTATATTTGTTAATATATAAGTGTATTTTGAATACCCAAAATTTTATAAACAGATATTCAATTATTATAATTATTCTTTATAATATTAATCACATAATATCACATAGAGGAAACAATATAATCATCACAAATGAATAATGAAGGGAATAATAGGTCTTTCTAGAAGATAAATAAACTATACAAATAGAAGGGTAATATGATATTATGAATTTTTATGTGACTTCATTAAAAAGTTATCTTTCCAAAAGAATAATAAATTCATTTATTGCAGCATACATAATATTTAGTAATATTATATATGATAATATGTTGTAAATATATCATAGTATAAATAAATAAATATTTGAAATTTTTTTAATAAAGTGTTTATTTTTTAATAAAATATATGACTATTTGTATTTTTTTAATTAATTTATTTATTTATAAGAAAATATATTTTCATTATAAAGAATCCAAAATACTTATTTTTTATTGTTATCATTAGATAAATTTATGATGCCATAATTAATTTTTCAATGAGTTTTAAAATGTGTTATAATATTAAATTATCTATTTTTCAAATAAATGATATTTTTTATTAAAAATTAAAATTCTCATATTTAGATATTTATTTACCTATAAATTATTTCTATTATTAATTATAAACATTTAAATTGGGAAGGTAATTTCTTTATTATATTATTTTATAGTTAATATAATAATATGATAATTGACGATATATAGACATAATAAATTACAATACACCACTCCATGAGTCATGGTTTATTCAAGAACCGTAATATCTAAATCTTCATCATTATTTTGTATATTTATTTATAATGTTAAATTAATTAATATTCTTTAGAAAATTTAATAAACTAACGAATGAAATAATGTGAAAACACAATTGTCTACCCCTATAAATACAACCACTCAACACATATACTACCCACCCCACCAAAGGTTTTAGAATACTACAAATTCAACCCTATAATATTACCAATCCCCCTTCAAATTTCAATATCCATTATCCTTAAGAAAATGCCAAAACCAATTTTTCTTCGGTGTAATCATGGAGAAAAATTCAATATGTAAAACCCTCTTTCAATTAATTTTAATTTCTAATCAATTATATTTCATTTCATTATTCTCTCATAATATCCTGTTATTAAACTTGAATTGTTACTTTGGTGTCTTATATATAATGAATACCCATTATTTTAATGGAATAATTCAATATCAAAACTATTCTCCTGTACCTTTTATTCTAAAAAAATGAAATTATCTTTTTTGATGATTCATTTTACAACCATTATAGATGATCTATTTTAATTTTCTTTTACTAAATTCATGGATTTTAATAAAAGAAATATAATGGATGAAATAAATTAAATGTATCTTAAAATCCTTTTTATATTATAGAACTAAAATATATTAATAATAATAAATAAAAAACAAAATGATTTCATTGTGATAGGGAAACGTTAAAACTAATATTAATCCTTATATTTAAAACAATTCTAACAAATCATCGTCATATATAGAATAAAATATTATATAATACAAATTACATTTATATGTGATCATTATTATAATATAATTTCATTTCTGGAGTATCATTATAATTATAAACGAACATTGAAACATAAAATCAAGAAAATCAATCACAAAGTCGATGAAAATGAACACTCTCGAATGACAAAAATAAACTCTATAACTCATAAAAAAGAAAATAAATAAAAATAATAACACCATAATAAATCAATTGAATATTAAAGAGGTATGATATTTTTTAATTAATGAATTTATTTTTGATTCTCTATGATATTATCCATTATAAATCATTTTGACCATAATGTAAGTGAAATCTTGAACAAAACACTACACTTTCATAATTTTCCTCTCTCGCTCGATTATCCATATGGGAGATCCCGTAATATTTTATAAATATATTATATTTAACATCAAAATTATTTTTGGGGATATATATGTCTCCAATATAGTTTTATGGTTTTATTCCATGATTTTTCTAAAAGAAATATTATCTTAAAAAAACTCATCTTTTATTTCTACAGATATAGTTTCTTCATCAATTAAGATTTATGATTCTTTACACCAAGTAGGTTATTCAAAATCTTATTTAATAAACATAAGGATTATTAATGAATATATTCTTTATGAAATTTTTGTGAAACACATGTCTATTCCATGGGTTATTTTATTATAATATTGATATATATTCTCTATATAATGCGTGATAATGTAAATGATATGATACTAAAAGTGAACATAGAATTATATAGTGAAATAATTCATTGGGTAATGTGATGTATCTCATGAGATAATGTGAAATATGTATAAACATGCTACTATATGTTTTCACAATGATGGTGTTACAATTATGGAAATATGTTATGTGGTACGATGATTCTAGATTTTTTCAAATATATTTGATTAATTTGACCACTATAGAAATATGTTTAATTTTTATGAATTTTCATATTCCATGAAATTATCCAATGATCCCTCTACGGACTATGTTTATGATCAAATGGTAATTTTATGTTGGTAATGATTATTCTCAACCATGATATCATGATTCTTATTCCTATCAATCATTTTAATGGGACATTAGATCAAAAATTTCAATAATTCATAACCATAACTGATTAGTTATACTAAGAATAACAAATGGGATACTAAGAAGTTGGATAAGAAGGAATTAAATAATATTTATATTTTATAGATTAAATTTTATGTCCAGTCGTAATTTTACCACAAATCTAATCTATTAGATTAAATTTGTTATGAGTGTTATTTTTTTTATATTCAAAATTATGTAAATGTAATGTAAGAAAAGAATAGTCTCTTTATTTGGAATCTCAGAATAGATTTATTTATTATGGAATTATGATTATAAAAACTCCGTGATATCCCATCATATGAGACTATGTGTATAAAATCACCCAAGAAGCTTTGATTTAGAAAATTCAAAACATATAGATCCCATATGTTATTCCTTTAATGTTAAATTATCAATAGAATATATTTTTTATTCACAACATGTGGACATATTTTATGTCAAAACACATAATATTATACAAAATGGTGGGAACTAGGATAAACCAGACCATATCATGTGTGAGTGATAATGCAATGATTACAGAAATGAAATCCCCTATACCATAGAGCTGGAGTTAAATTTTTTATTTTTATGTATACTTAGATATATTAGGATATCAACAATAACCATAATAATTTTCAACACCTACAGTCACCTAAGAGGTACGAACTGGTTTCTCAGAATTTTATGAAGCAACAACCACCAATGTTTAGTTGATATTTTGATCCAATCATATTGCAGTAATGGGTCAAATTAATGGGAACAATATTTTCAATACATTTTTATTGTGAGATGGATAAGGTGACTCTATCCATTTATCAGCTTGATGGGGATCAGATCATTGATAATCATTGATAATTACCCCATTCCAAATGGAAAAATAGAAGAAAGTGAGTGGGAAGAAATTAGGACAATGTTTCTTAACAAGTATTTCTCATAGACTTTTCATACAAATATGGATAGATAATTCATAGAGGTAAAGAAAAAACAAGGTGAAACTATATTATACTATATTGAAAATCTGAAAAGGATTTCATGGTATGCATATGGTTTCCTTTTCTTCAATCATAAAAATATTGATATATTCATTAATGGTTTAAAATAATCCCCTTGACAGACTCTAGCAATTCTAGACCTTGGGTACTTTGAATAAGTTGTCCAATGTGATCGCAAAGTGGAGATGGTGCTTGGATAATGGTCCCAATATTTTAGAGATAAGAAAAAAATAATGATTTTTAATTTTGAGGGATCAAATGATGATGTTGGATAGAAAAATAAACTACACACATTTCAAAAATGTGGGATGTTACAAAATAGAAATTTCTCCAATGAGATTGGGAAATTCTTCATGTGTGAGAGAGAAGGCCTCAAAACTTTAGAATGTCAATGAAATAAGAGGAATCCCATATATTGGGTGTAGGAATATAGATATAGACCTGTAATTCTTCTTAATATATAGGTACAAATTGTATTATGATATCCTATTCACGAAACCACAACTCATTTTAGGGAATCAGCACTAGCAAAAAATAATGCAAAAAGAAAAAGTGAAATATTATTCCATCATTACATCTGATGATGATCTTGAAAATAATGTTGTCTCTTGAAATTTAGTTATTCATTCAATAATAATGAACATTTATTGGAGTCTAGATCTATTCATTATTTCATATAATGTTATTTTATTAGAACAATTCAATCACCACATCAAGATATGTTTATTTTGTTATATATGAGAATGAAATTTTGGGAAATTATAGAATATAACATATATAAATCATACCTAGTTAATGTTCATGCAATAAACCATCCATAAAATATAGTATTATTTCTTTTATGGAGTTTGATACTATTTTTTGCTTGGATTGGTTGTCTTGATACAAATAAAAAAATTACTTTTTGGGAATGAGAGTTCACTGTTCACATCCAGAGGCATCATAACATTATTTAAAATTGTAAGTTGGATGATGGATAATCTTCTGATCCATCATATCATGTAGGTATATTATTTCATTATAAACAATAATATCTTGCTCAAATGATCTATAAAAATGAGAAAATCATTATGGATGACATTCCCATTTTGTGGGACTACACTGATTTGTTTCTAAATGAATTGTATGGTCTTGCTCTGGACTGACATGTTGAGTTATCAAAAGAAATTATTCCTAAATCTCTATCTATCTCAATGACACCTTATATAATGGACACAATTTATTGGATAAATTGATTAATGTGATACAATATAATCTGTACAATAATTTTATACACCCATGATCATCACCATGTGGTGTACCGGTCATCTTTATTATGAATAAGGATTGATCAATGAATTTGTGAATTATTTATTATGTGCTCAAAAAAATGAAGATATATTAAATGTATCCCCATACATTGATATATGATTTTATCAATAAATTACTTGAGGTAAATTATTTAACGATGGTGGACCTTTGATCAATATATCTCAAATTAAAGGTGAGGTAGGAATACATTCCCATGTCATCCATTCGAATGAGGTAGGGAAACAATGAGTTCATTGTGATTCTATATAGGATTAATAATACTAAATAAATATTCATATACTTATTGAATATACTATTTACATATTATGATGACAATTTTTTGGAAGTCAATATAAATGATATTCTGATATACTCTATGGTCCTAGAGAAACATGAGGAGAATTTGAATATTTTCATAAAGAACATGATAAGAGATATTCTCTATGAATATTATAGTACATGTGAGATCTGGATAGAGGATTTATTTCCATTTCCCAATGTTATAATCCTAAAAATATATTTATACACTTACATGAAAAATGAAATAAAATAGTTCACAAGGACAACATCTATAAAAATAATAGTAGTTCCCTTGTTCTATCTGAGAATTATGAGATATGTGTGGAGAAGATGTCATGAATATAAAACCATCAAACTAAGATGGACCATAAGTGAGTAAACAGTTTCTGTCCTGTGAATGAGATGACTACTTCAATGATTTTATAAATGAGACTTATAACTTCTCCAATACAAACACTTCGAACAAGTGGGAAACTCAAAGTGGCATTCATCTATTCATTAATGATTTTCTGAGGATTTTTTGTTATTGATAATAATAATGGGATATACTACGCCTCAATGAAGATGATAATTCATTAGAAAAACTACCCATAACATTATTTGGATTTGGCAGTTTTGATCATCGAATTGAAAATATGGAAGAATTATTGTTATAGGGGGAAGTGGGGAATATATATTAATCTCAAGAGAAAAAATTATTTATTCCCATGGAAGGAGATTAATATGTGTCAGATAATAAGGTTGGATTATTTTATGGATTACTACATCTCCATCAAATACCATCATGGTATGAAAAATAATGTTGTTGATTCTCTATAATGAAAGGATCCTGCAACATAATCAATGATTATTATTTAAAAGGATTCAATATTCATGAATTTTTTATGTATGGGATTGGTAATGATTAATTAGGTAACATCATCAATCATTTCTCAAATGAGTGTTCAACCATACATCAAGGATAAAATAATTGGTTCCTAATGAATTGATGTGGAAATTATGAATAAGGTAGAAACCTTATGATAGGGTACTAACTCAATGTTTATATTCTATGATGGATGAGTCATGTGATTTGGGTAATGAATATGTTTACCATAATATAATGTGTCAAATAATTAACTTATAAGTGACTGACATAGATGAACCATATTTGTTCACCTGAGAATAAATAGATGTAATGAGACCTCTGATAGAATTATTGGATTGAAAATATAAAATAGATCATTAAATATTCATAAATCATCCTAGCATGATATAATGATAATTATGAATGAAAAAATATCTATATGGATGATTAATAAATTAACCATATTATAACAAAAATGGGATAACATCACCATGGAATTTTTAATCGGACATTGAAATACATCTAGAATAAACAACGATATATTGGTTGTTGTGGATCATATTATAAAGGCATATAACATTATCAAATTTTGAGAGGAATTACCATTAGATCAACTTGAAAGGATTTAATTAATAAATTTGATATGGTTTAATGGATTAACACTATTAATTATAACTTATATTCATCAGATACACACAAATATGTTCTATAATGGTATCCAAAATTCTCAAGACACATATCTGAACTATAGTATGGATTATCATGTAAAACTTATGGCCACTATGTATGCACATTTCTAAACTAGATGAATTGTTGAGGGAAATATCTATTGATGTCCCAAGAGGATGGGAAATGCATATACTATGGATGAGTTCTCTTACAACAATATTTTCCACATTAGAATCTAAAAAGTTCAATATGAAGCTGGTTATGGGAGATGATGTAGACCAATGTCATGCTGGAATGAGGTTTGTGAACATAGGATTCCAAGAAATGAAATTGTATATTAAATGGTGGAAATTGTGAGAAACATTCAATAACACATCATATAAGAACAATGTTGACAGAATACCTATTTAGAAATCCATTAATGAGAATATGAGATTGAGGTTTGATACATTGTATTCATCCTCATATCTCTATGGAAGAGTATAATAACATATTGGGAGAAGGAAAATATATGTACATGGTACATCATCCACTTCGATAATCATGGTTGTGTGGAAGCTATGACCCATCGTCTAGTACTTCCTCCAACCATGTCTCAAGTACACGTTGTATTAAACATATCCCTCTAAGGGATGAACATTCCATATCCATCACTGATAATCTATCCAGATGTGGTATGTTGGATAATTTTCTCTATTATGAGGAGTAGTTAGGGAATATTATATACCATAGGAATAATGTTCTACATGAAAATACTAGTAACGTTATCAATGTACTAGGGAATAATTCGTATAAAGAAGAAACCTTCTTACCCGAGGGAGTGATAATGGAGAATTTTCCTCACCTATTTTAAACATTGAATGAAAATAAAAATTTCTTAGGTGAAATTTTATATGGAGGAATAATATATGCCCCACAATTTTATCAATGTAAATTCCCCTCTTATAATTATTCCACATATTATAAATGACATAAAATGACATGTATGATACAATATAAACATTATTAATAAATAATTAATGGAATAATTGGTATTTCAATATGATAATGAACCTATAGCAATGTAATTATTACATGGAATTTAGAATTGTAATATAACAATTAGGAATTTTATTACGACTAATAAAATACTATCTTTATCTATCAAAGTATAAATAACATTTAGTTATATATTATAAATTACAATATAATATAAATATATAACAATATACGTTATTAAATATTTTAAAAACCATTAAATATGTTTTCGAATTTTTATAAAATGTAACTAATTATTAATATATTTATGATTAATTTTTTTTGGAATGAAAATTTATTCCTAGTAAATAAATTGAATTTTTTTTATTTTTTTATCTTTTGATTATAAGATTATGTTGTGAGGCATTAATTTATTTTTCAATAAATCAATTATATTTTTAAAATATTTATTTTTTGATTCAAATATTGTAAGAAACGAGATCATCTTTTTAGATATGTTTTTTCTTATTTGGTTGTTTTTATGAAAAATAAAAGTTTCACCAAATTTCAGGAGTACACGTCATGTACTTGGTTTCTGCGGGTGACTGTGTACTTGCTGGGAAAAGACCGAGTACATGGCCTTGTGTGGTGACCTAGACACAGAATAATGAGGAGGCTAGAAAAGGAATGTACATGACGCGTACTATATTTTTATTTCATTAAATAGACTGGGGTAGCACCTGATGGACAGAACACAATTATTTACGACATAACTCATCCAAGGGCATCCATATAACAACAGATCTTCTCCAAGCCCCCGAATCACCATCTGTTCTCATAATTGACATCCATAAATTGCTTTGTAATCTCCTTGGTGTGTTCTTCTATCTTCTACAACTTCATCTCCTGGTTCCTCCTCTTTCGTGAGATATTCTCGGTTGAATTTTTTTAACATTTTTGTAGATCTATGGCGTTCTAGGTCGATTCCAGGATATAGATTCACATATATATGTCTTACGACACTGAGGTAGGTGGTTTGAACATTTCGGTATATAGTCATTGAATTTTATGTTCTAAAGTGGCCAATACCCAAGAACGATGTATTGCGTGTTTATGGTTTTCATCCCGACTGTTGGCTGATATTCCTTGTTTTTATGGACAACGGTTAATTGTTTGTGAATAGGTTTGAATTTTCCATGCTATGGATGACTATCCCAGGATTTCATGTATATACCATTTGGTCTATCTTGCATGTTAGGATGCTTTCTTTCCATGCCATGTATAGTAAGGATGGAGTGATTATTATATGATTCTCTATGATATGATGTAGATTGTTTATCCAAGTAGTTCTTCAGGATTACATGGGATACCATGTATCGTTTGGGCAGGATTGACTTACACAGGGTAGTTGGTACATGGTGTAGTAGATCATAGGGGGAATGGATGTTGAGGGCTTCCCCAGAGTGTATGTTTTACTTTTATGTTGTGACACCATTGGGAGGATGGACATACGTTATCCCTCAATGTGTCTTTAGATTCCTAAATATGGGCCACATGGGTAATTGGAAGTTGAGAGCTTCGTCATAGTTCATATAAGTTATCAATATGAGACCACATGGGGGAATTGACATTGAGTTATTCTTCATATTATTTTTTCTATTTCTGAACTAGAGGGGTTATACAGTGAGAAATTTTGAAAGGGTGGCTTGTGCTTGTTTTGGGTGAACTAGAAGGGTTAGGTTGTGAGTACTTCCTAGACGATTACATTGTTTTGAATAGATATTTCTCTTGATATATGAAAATGAATGCAATTGAATTTGTATGATTGTTACTATGTGTACTTATTTGATGACTGATTCATTTTTATTATTTCCCTCCAAATATATTCAATGAATGTTAGGAACATATCATTGGGTGGTTGTGTCACGACCAGTCCCCCGGGGCCCGTTTCGTAACTACCCCATGCCTTCCTTCCATAGTCCAGGGGCTGATGACTAGCAAAAAAGACGGAAATTCCTATAACTGGAAAGGCATTGCCTTTATAAAACGTAAACACACAAAAAAACATAGTACAAGAAGAATAAATCACTATGTAAACAATATATAACAAAATATGTGATGGAAGTAAAGGGGCCAGAAATACAGGCCCAACAGTAAAGTACAAGGAAAAGTAAAAACAGTAGGAAGGTGTCAAGATGCTCCTAGATCGTCCTCCAGAGTTCCTACCTAAAGGGTTGGTACAGATGGCCACCTCATCTCTCCACATCCATCTGTCACCTCTGGGTACCATCTCGCCGTGAAGTCCACCTCCGGGTACCGTCTAGCACTACAAGCCTCAACGGTGATCAGTGTTGTCCGTCGTCTGCCACCAACACAATGTGGTGTGGGCATAGCCCGTGCAGGCGTGAGTATAACAATACTCAGTAGGGTCCCCGAGACCCTCAAGGTCTCACTAAATCCAACAAGGATAAACCACAAATATTGATCTCAACAAATAACCTTTACTTAGGTATATTCCCATACATATACCTATGATATCAAGTAACCCATCTCAATCATGAGGAAAACACAAAGACAATTGACTCACTCAAACTAGGATTTTCATTATCAAAACCAAAACTACTAGAGAACACCTCCTCTATCAAATAAAATGGCCCTATCATGACTCTGAGGCACTACTCACAAACCTTAGACTGTTGAGGTAATCTGCCTTTCGAGTACCGCTAGTCTACTGCCAAATACCAAGCGCTCCATCCACTGTGGGTTTGCTGCTGAAAACTGGGCGCTCCCCCTAATAGCCTACATAGGTACTCCTTCTATCGAGTACCACAGGTTTTCTTCCAACCAACAGGCGCTCCATTCCCCGTGGATATACTACCAAATACCGGGTGCTCCGTCCACTCGACTAATCGAATCACTTAGAGTCGAATTGTTCAAGTAGTCGTCAGGTCTACAGCTACTAGGTCTCTGCATTCCGTACGATCGTCTCTAGGAGGGTTCGCTCCACAAGATAATGGTTGTTAATTCCAATTTTCATGAAGTCTCACGTAAAAGTAACACAAATTACCACCTCATCATAGGGGTCTCAATGCAAAATACGACGTGTCAATCAGACACCCGGTCTGTGAGTTATTAACATTTATGTTCCAAGGGCCCGGTCGGATTTCGGGTACAATCCATCTCATCCATGATCAAACCACATATGAATCCTTTGTAGAGTATTCCAAAAGAACTGTATCATCAATAGTAATCCAATATAGTTGAAAACACATCAATCGGACATCTGGATCATATGTTATAATTGTTTCCACTCCGAGGGCTCGGTTGGTGTCAGGTTCGAACCATCCCAGCCATACACAAAAATCACTGAAATTTATAGTGTAATATAGAGAAATGACTGTCTCGATCCAAGTAACCATAAAAAAGTAACAGTGTGTCGATTAGAGGTATGTAGCTCATATTATAAGTGTTTAACCGAAGAAGGTCCGAAAATAGGGGGTCTGGGCCAGGTCTGACCCGACCCATCTCCCCCTGGGCAGCCCGGCGGGGCGCGGCCCGACCTGTGGCCAACCGCGGCTTCACCAGCATGGCTGAGTAGTTACATCGTGCGGGGGGGGGGGGGGGGTTAAGGAGTTTAGGGGGAAATGAAAGGTTGGGGATCGTGTGGGCCCCACCTCTCAAACATCAACACTTGGGTAGTTAGGTGTCTATGGGTCCCAACCTAAACTCCCCTTTGTGGGATATAACTACCTCAGATATAAATAAATTTGTAAAAACCAATTTTATTTATTTAATTATGGATTCCCAATTTTTATGTTTCGACCCACATAAAACGAAACTGTGGTGAAGGTCCCCTTAAGCGAATACCGGAGATGTGAATTCATCGGTGTCCTCATATTTCAATTCAGAGCACTGATTTAAAAGATAGAAAAACCAACTCATTATTCTACTGAACGTAATCGATATAAACTTCAGAAATTGATTCTGGGCACACCGTGACTCAGAATCAGGTGTCGTAAGAAACTAAGGACTCGTAAAATTTCAATGAAATTAAGAAAAAAATTTCATTGAAATTTTCAGGCCTTTACATTACTCTAACCCCATGGATTTAAGTCCCCATAAAGCTACAATGCACATTAGGGAAACTAAAGGGTAAAGAGCATGCATCTGAGCCTCTTTCTCCCATGTGCTTCCCTAAAGATTCATGTGCTTCCAGTAAATGTGCACTAGAGGAATCAACCAGCCACGTATGACCCTCTCATGCTGATCCTCAATCTAAACTGGAACCTCTGTGAATGTTTCCCCATCATCGATATCCAGCTCCCCATGGTCGATGATGTGAGACAGGTCATGCGCATATCTCCTTAGCTAAGATACATGGATGACGTCATGCACCCGGTGCAACTGAGGTGGATGGGCCATGCAGTAATCCACCTCGCCAACTCTGCTATGGACCTGGAAAGGTCTGATGAAACGTAGAGATAACTTTCCACCTCATCCAAATCTCTGTAGATATCCTCGAGGTGAGACCCATAAGAAAACGTGGTCTCCATCCTTGAACACCAGTGGTCTCCGTATCCTATTAGCATAGGACATATGTCTACTCTATGCAGTCTTCATCTGTTCCTGGAAGATTTGCACCTTCCCAGTCATAGCTCGTACCATCTCTGTTCGGTAGAATGTGGGCCGACATTGTAAGTCGATCGATGATCACCCTTCTTCACCTACGATCTGTAAGAGCTACAATGATTTCTCCTTTACTGAACAAAGAATCATGGTATCATACACTGGATAAACCACACCCATTTAATAATATAGTAAATCCTGACATTAATGACACATTCATTCCAGGGATGACATCGTAAGGCCTCGGTGCTGATACGAACAGATCCACCCGTCACTCTTGCATCAAAGGGTTGAGTCAAACTGTCAGCATCAATGTGTGGTCATTGCGTCTCCTCCAGTAGAAATCTCGAAAGTGAGGGTCATGTCAACAATTTTAACTAGAACCTCTTAGTATCAACCATACAAAAAGGACATGAATGTAAACCTTACAAGGATAGGTGTCTTTTATTACTTCAGATCAAAGTACAAAGACACATAACAACCACAAACAACAACAAAACAAAAATTAGAAACACCAAGAACAAAGGCCTTGTTACCTATAACTAGTCTTGATCTTGTCCACCTGCCTCCAAAACATCATAGTCATAGAATTACCCTACCTGAAGTTGTGCTCTCCCCTATCCACCTGTTCCTTGTGGTTGGGGTGGACCTCTTGGTGGTGGTGGTGGGGACACCTCAAAGCGTCTTACACCACCAGAAGTACAACCATCTCATCTTCCCCAGTCTTGTAGGTCCCTCTACTACTTGCTTCACATTTTCTGGATAGGTAGGGCAGTCTCTAGCCAAGTGACCCTACTTGCCACATGCATAGTACTTCTTGCTCCTCGTATGGCTGGCTCTATATTGTGTGCCTCGCACAACCGAACCTATATCCTGTAGTCGCCCACCGTTGGGCCTAGTCCGCTTGGACATCTATGTCGTTTGTCTCTTGTTGGCTGGAGAAGAGTCCGCTACGGTTGGAAAACCCTACGGCAAGGGCAGCAGCTCCTGAGCACGCGAAGAGTGTAGAGTCGCTGGTATAAACTCGACCATGAAAAAAGTCTCGATGTTTCCCCAGGTGAAGGTCATCTCGTCGCAAAACTGGAGCATATGGATCCACCACCTCTCAACTGCTCCCTGGAAGAGACTAACATCTAGGTACACCATCATGTTAGTGGGTGTCCCAGCTGTGTGGAATGCTCGAGCTAAAAACTCCATCCAGTGCCTAACCGTCTGAAAATCCGACTCGCCTTGAATCCTCTAAGGCCTCTGTAACTTAAACTCGTGCATCGTACTCAAGCGACGTGCACACTCTGCTGGTGTGTCAAATGGAAGAGGGCCATGTACTAGGGCCTCGCTGCTCGGTGGGCTGTCATCACGCTCTCCACTCGGTACCCACACTGATTGACTGGTTGAAGACATCCTGAATAAAATAGATGTGACACGATCAAAAGACTATACCTGGTGAGCTGACCTGGTTAGAGCTGATTTAACAGATACTCTTAAAAACACACACTCAATTAGTGTTTTTGTGCATTGAGTTGGAAATCAGAATTCATGGTCCGGCTGTATGGATACGTCGGCCGCCCACACCATTACTTGACTCCCTGAACTAAATACCACACTTAGTACCCTTAACATTATTGCTTCATAGAATGAAAATATAAGAGTACTATGTTCTATGGTAGAACAGACTCCTCTGATACCAATTTGTCATGACCCATCCCCCTAGGCACGTGTCGTACCTACCCCATGCCTGCCTTCCATAGGCCATGGGCCGACGACTAGCACCAAAGTCGTAAATCCCTATAAATGGGAAGGAATTGTATTTATAAAATGTAAACACACACACAACCAGAGTACAAGAGGATGAAAACACTAAGTAAACATAATATAACAAAATATGTGCAAGAAGTAAAGGGGCCATAAATACAAGCTCAACAGTAAAGTACAAAGAAAAGAAAAAACAACAAGAAGGTGTCAAGCTGCTCTTGGATCATCCTCAGAAGTTCATACCTTAAGAGTAGGTACATATGGCCACCTCAGCTCTCCACGTCCATCTGTCACCTCCGGGTACCATCTCGTTGTGAATTCCACCTCCGGGTACCATCCAGTTCTTCAAGCCTCAACCCCGATCAGTGTTGTCTGTCGTGTTCAACCTTCACAACGAGGTGCGGGCATAGCCCGTGAAAGGGTGAGTATAACAATAATCATTAGTGACCCCGAGACCCTCAAGGTCTCACTAAATCTAACAATGATAAAGCAAAAAGATAGACCTCAATAGTTTACATTTACTTTGGTATATTCCCATACATATACCTAAGTTATCAAGTAACCCATCTAAATTAGGAGGAAAACACAAAGATCATTGACTCAGTTCAAACCATGATTTTCATTATCGAAACCACAACTACGGGAGAACTCCTCCTATGTCGAGTACAGTGGCCCTTTAATTACTCTGAGGTTCTACTCACTAACCTTAGACTGTTGCGGTACTCCCCCTGTTAAGTACTGTGATTCTGCTGCCAAATATTTGGTGCTCTGTCCACTATGTGTCTGCCTCCAAATACCGGGTGCTCCCCCTAATAGCCTATAAAAGTACTTCTTCTGTCGAGTACTGCTTTTCTGCTTCCAACTACCATGTGCTCCATCCACTATGGATTTTCCGCCAAATACCTGGCGATCCATACACTATGATAATCGAATCACTCCGAGTTGAATCAGTCAAGCAGTCGTCAGGTTTACAGCTACTAGGTCTCCGCACTCCGTACACTCATCTCTGGGACGGTCTGCTCTACGAGCTACTAGTTGTAACTTCCAGGTGTCAGAAAGTATTACGTAGAAGTAAAAAAAAGGACCACCTCGTCATAGGGTTCTCAACGCAACAGACGGTGTGTCAATCGGATGCCCAGTCTGTGAGTTATTAGTATTTCTGTTCCAGGGGCCCGGATGGATTTCAGGTACAAATTCAACCCAACCATGCTCAAACCACATCTTAATCTTGTGTAGAGTTTTCCAAAATAACCATATTATCAATAGTAATCCAATATAGTTGACGACACATCAATCGGGCGTCCTGTCCTTACGTTAAAACCGTTTTCACTCAGAGGGCCCGGTTGGTTTCGGGTTCGAACCAGCCCTGCCCTACACAAACTTCGCCAAAATTTTGAGTATAATATACCTAGACGACAGTCTCAATCCAAGTAATCATACTCAACTGAAGATGTGTCGATCAGAGGTTACTATCTCAAGTTATGATAGTTTATCCAAAGAAGGTCTGAAAATAGGGTTCCGGGCCCAGTCCGACCCAGCCAAACACCCCCTGGGTCGGCCCAATTTGGTTCGACCCGACCCGGGTCCGGGTCCATCCCGGACGGGTGGTTACGTAGAACGAAGGGGTTTAAGTAGTTTAGGGGGAAATGAATGTTTGTGACTCGTGTGGGCCCCACCTCTCAAACATCAACACTTGGGTAATTAGGTGGTTGTGGGTCCCACCCTTTACTACCCTCTGTAGGATATAACTTTCTCAAAAATAAATAAAATTGTACACACCAATTTTATTTATTTAATTTAGATTCCCAATTATTAACTTTCTACTCACATAAAAAGCAACTGAGGTGAAGGTCCCCTTATGTGAATACCGGCGCTGTGAATTAATTAGTGTCCTCATATTTCAATTTCATGCACCGGTTCGAAAGATATAAAAACCCGCTCTTTCATTTACGGAACGTACCCGAGCTAAATTTTTGAAATTTATTCTTGGCACATCGGGCCTCAGAATTAGGTGTCGTCAGAAACTACATACTCGTAAAATTCCAAAGAAATTACGAAAAAAATTTCCCTGAACTCTTTGGGTGTTTAAATTACTCCCACATCAGGGCTTTACATCCCTATAAAGCTACAATGCACACTATGAAAAGTAAAGAGTACTGAGCACACATCTAATCCTCTTGCTCCCATATGCTTCCCTAGAGGATCATGTGCTTCCAAAAAATGCACATCAGAGGAATCTACCATCCATGTAGGACCTGATCTCGTCGATCTTCAATATCCACTAGAATCTCTGTGAGTGTCACACCGTCATTGATATCCAGCTCCCCATGTTTGATGAAGTGAGACAGGACGTGCACATATCTACTCATCTGAGACACGTGGATGATTTCGTCCAGCATGTGAAACTGAGGTGGACGGGCCAAGTGGTAAGACACCTCTCCTACTCTGACGAGGACCTAGAAAGGACCAATGAAACACGGTGATAACTTTCCACATCGGCCAAATATCTGTAGACCTCGTCGAGGTGAACCCGTATGAAAATGTGGCCGGCATCCTCAAACACCAGTGGTCTCCGTCAACTATTAGCATAGGACTTCTGCCGTCTATATGTAGTCTTCATCCGCTCCTGGATGATCAACACCATCCCCATCGTAGCTCGTACCATCTCTGGTCGGTAGAAAGTTGGTCGACTTGGTATGTTATTCGATGATCACCCTTCTTCGCCTGTGATCTATAAGATCTGCTAAGATTTCTCCTTTTCCGAAAAGATAAACCTGGTCTCATCCCCTGGAAGAACCAGGCCCATGGCATAAAATAGTCAATCGTGACATGAATGATATATTCATGCCATGAACGACATCATAAGGCCTCGACACTACTACCAAGAGATCCAACAGTCACTCTTGTCTCTAAGGGTTGATTTACACTGTCAGAATCATTTTGTGGTCGTTGGGTCTCCTCCAGTAGAAATTTATAAATTGAGGGTAAAGTAAATAGTTTTAACCGGATCCACTTAGTATCAAGCATACAAAAAGGGCAGGAACTTAAACATCACAAGGATAAGTGTCTTTTATTACTGCAGCTCAAAGTAAAAAAAGTCACATAACAACCAAAAATAACAACAACACAGAAACTAGAAGCACCAAGAACATAGGCCTTTGTGCCTGGAACTAGTCTCTCTCCTTCCCACTAGCTTCTGAAGCTCTATAGTCGTATATTTCAGCTACCTGAAGCTGTGATCTCCCATATCCACCCGTTACCTATATTCGGGGTGGACCTCTTGGTGGTGGTGGTGGTGACACCTCAATGTTTCATACACCGCCGGCTATACGACCAACTCCTCTGCCCTGGTCTGGTAGGTTCCTCTACTGAATGCTGCTCATCTGCTGGATAGGTCGGGCAGTCTTGATCCAAGTGACCCTGCTTGCTGCATGTATAGCACTTCCTGCTCCTCATATGTATTGCTCTGTTTCATGTTCCTCGCACAACCAAACCTGTATCCCGTGGTCGCCCACACGTTGGCCTCATATTCTTGGACTATTGTTTCATCAGTCTACTGTCGGCTGCAGAAGACTCCACTACGGTTAGAAAACCCTGCGGAAAGGGAAAAAACTCCAAAGAAAGCTCAGAGTGTAGAGTCACTGGTATAAACTCCACCCATAAAAAAAGTCTCAATGTTTCCCCAGGTGTTGGTCATCACGTCGCAAAACTGGAGCATCTGGCTCCACCACCTCTCAGCTTCTCCCTGGAAGAGACTAATAGCTAGGTACACCTTCAAGTCAGCGGGTGTCCCTGATGTTTGGAAAGCTCGTGCTATAAACTCCAACTAGTGCCCAGCCGTCTGAAAATTTGACTCGCCTAGAAACCACAGAGGCCGCTTTCACTAGAACACAAGCATCATGCTCAAGAAGCCTGCACTCTCTGTTGGTGTGTCAACTAGGAGAGGTCCTGGTACTGAGGCCTCGATACTCGGTGGTATATTATCATGTTTTCCACTCGGTACCCACGCTGACTAACTGGGTGAAGATATCTTGAATGAAACAGATGTGACATGGTCAAAAGACTATACCTGGTGAGCTGACCTGGTTAGAGATGATTTAAAAGAAACTTTTGAAAACACACACGCAATCACTGTTTTCATGCACTGAGTCCAAAATCAGAATTCATGGTCCTGCTGTATGGATTCTTCAGTCACCCTCACCTTCACTGGACTCCCTGAACAGAATACCACACATAGTACCCTTAACACTATTCATTCACAGAAAGAAAATATCAGAGTCCTATGTTCTGCGGTAGAACCGGCTCCTCTGATACCAATTTGTCACGACCCATCCCTCGAGGCCTGTGACGTAACTACCCCAATCCCACCATCCATAGGCCATGGGCTGGTGACTAGCACAAAAAGCGTAAATCCCTATAACATGGAAGGCATTGACTTTCTAAAACATAAACACACACACAACAATAGAACAAGCCGAAGAAAACACTATGTAAACACTACATAACAAAATAGGTTCTGGTAGTAAAGGGTCGAGAAATACAAGCCCAACAGTAAAGTACAAGGAAAAGACAAAACAACAGGAAGGTGTCAAGATGCTCCGGGACCGTCCTCCAGAGTTCCTAATGAAGGTTAGGTATAGGTGGCCACCTCATCTCTCCACATACATCTATCAACATCATGTACCATCTCGTCGTGAAGTCCACTTTCGAGAACTGTCCATCTATACAAGCCTCAACCATGATCAGTGTTTTCTGTCATTTGAAACCAACACAACGAGGTGCGGGCGTATCCCGTGCAGGGGTGAGTATATCAATTCTCAGTCGGAACCCTGAGAACCTCAAGGTCTCACTAAACCCAACAAGGATAAACCACAATGAAAGATCTCAACAGATAACCTTTACTTTGGTATATTCCCATACATATACCTAAGTAATCATGTAACCCATCTCAATCATGGGAAAAACACAAAGATCATTGACCCAGCTCAAACAAATATTTTCATTATAGAAACCACAATTTATAGAGAATTCCTCCTCTGTCGAGTACAATAGACCTATCACGACTCTGAGGCACTACTCACTGTCCATAGACTGCTGAGGTACTCCTCCTATCGAGTACCGCAGGTCTGCTGCCAAATACAAGGTGCTCCGTCCGCTGTGGGTCTACCGCCAAAAACTGGGTGCTTCCCCTAATAGCCTACATAGATACTACTTCTGTTGAGTACAGCGGGTCTCCTGCCAACTACCAGGCGCTCCGTCCACCGTGGATCTTCCGCCAAATACCGGGTGCTCCGTCCAATGGGCTAATCAATTCACTCCGAGTCAAAATGGTAAATTAGTCGTCAGGTCTATAGCTACTAGGTCTCTGCACTCCATACGCTCGTCTCTGGGAGGGTCCTCTATACGAGCTGTTGGTCGTTACATCAAAGTTTCACGAAGTCTCAAGTAGAAGTAACACAAATTACCACATCGTCATAGGGTTCTCAACTCTATAGACGACGCGTCAATCAGATGCTCGTTCTGTGAGTTATTAGCATTTCTGTTCTAGGGGCCGGGTTGGATTTCGGGTACAATCCAACCCGGCCATGCTCAAACCACATCCAAATCCTATGTAGAGTATTCAAAAAGAACCGTCTCATCAAGAAGAATCCAACATAGTCGACGACACATCAATCAGACGTCCGGTACTTACGTTATAAGTGTTTCCGCTCCGAGAGCCCAGTTGGTTTCGGGTACGAACCAACCCGGATGTACCCAAACATCGCAGAAATCTTGATTGTAATATACCGAAATTATGATCTCGATCCATAGAGTCATACACAATGGAAGGTACATTGAACATTTGTTTGTATCTCAAGTTATGAGCGTTTAACCAAAGAAGGTCTGAAAATAGGGGTTCTGTGCCTGGTCCGACCCGACCCAACACCCCCTGGGTCGGCCCGATCCGGGTGGACCCGACCCGGGTCCGGCCTGGATAGGCATAGCCCGACCAGCCTGGCCGAGCAGTTATGCAGAGAGGGGGGGGGGGTTAAAGAGTTTAGGGGGAAATGAAATTTTGAGGCTCATGTGGGCCTCACCTCTCAAACATCCAAACTTAGGTAGTTAGGTGGTTATGGGTCCCACCCTTAACTCCCCTTTGTAGGATTTAACTACCTCAGATATTAATAATATTTTAAACACTAATTTTATTTATTTAATTATGTATTCCTAATTATTATCTTTCGACCCGCATAAAAACCAACTACGGTGACAGTCCCCTTAAGTGAATACCAACACTGCGAATAAATTGGTGTCCCCAGATTTTAATTCCGAGCACCGATTCAAAAGATAGAAAAACCCAATTTTTTTTTACTAAATGTACCCAAGATAAACTTCAGAAATTGATTCCGGGTACACCAGGCCTCGGAATCAGGTGCCATCAAAACTGCGGACTCATAAAATTCCAAAAAATTAAGAAAAGAATTTCCTTGAAGCATCTGGGTCATTCCTACTAGTATTACTCTCACACACTATTTAAGTCATGATTTTTTCCTGAAACATCTTATATTACTACAAGTATAGATAAGGGAATGGACCCCTCTACTTTAGGTACTTGACTGTTTTATAGGTTGGGATCATGGGACCAAGAAGAGGCTTGTGATGTTGTGGAGCTATTAACTTGTTTTTATTTTGAACTTTTGTTTATTACTGTATTCCATAATTTTGATTGGTTTGACTATTTTCCTAGTCATATGTATCTTGCATCTTATATTTGTATGTGCTCAGTTGTTATTACTTCCAGTCTTCCGTTGTTTACTATTGTATAGTATGATTACTAATTCTTCTATTAAATTATATTTTTAATCTGCTGTGTTACACTTCCAATGAGGCATAGAATCCCTAGAATCACAACAAACCCACTCACTACTATTCGACAGCCTCTGGAATTCGGAGAAATATGCTTGAGGAAATGTGATCAACTTGGTACAGGGCATATTTGGGTGGCCTCCAGAACTGGGATGATACAAAGTGGTATCAAAAAAATTGTTTCTTCTTGTCATACTATTTGAAACCTATATCCAGGGATAATAATGAATAGGTAATTGGTAATAAGCTGTTATAGTGAGTAGCTAACATGTGTACATGGAAATCTAATTTACCTCATTATTTCTTTTTTTTTTGATTTTGCAAATTTACAGTTGCTTGATTTAACAATGAGTGATTCAAATGTTCTATGATATTACTACTGATATTATTGATCTTTTATTTCTATTTCAACCTGATGATATGAGGTAATACCATATCATACATCATATAGTCACTTCCTAGAGGTCTAATGTCATGAAATCTTTAAATTCCATTTAGGGTGCATTAGTGAATGCATGTTGTTGTGATAGATGTCGTTATAGATATGCATGTTGTTGTGATAGATTCCTTTCTAGAAGACCTTCTATTTGATAGAATATTGAATTGTGTAAGGTTTTTTTTTCAATGGATGAAAAAATTTGGTTCTTCAGTTGTTATGGGACCACATTGATATGAATTTGGAGGATCGTTGTATTGTTATTACTTGTGTATGACATGTATTATATTCCTTCGTTTTATTGGAAGGTAGTATAGGCCCTCATTGATAAGAATTTCGTTCTTTAACATTCATTTCAGTGGTTTAATGGGAATATGGAGTATTTTTTGAGACAAACATTATAGAGAAACACAAAATACACAACTTGTAATGATTAATACACACCATGCGTCCTTTTGTTTGAGATAGAACTATTTTTTCCTATGTAAACATCATGTATTATGTGTACACATCGTGTACTGTATTTACACACCGTGTAGTATCTATCCACACCACTGGCTACATGGGTAGGGACATGGGGTTGGGAAATCATTGGTGGGATATGGAGTGTACCGAATGTACACGTCATGTTGTGTAGACCATGCATCTGACAATGTGACTAACTATAACGCCCCGACCCTAGATACCCAGAGTCGGTGCATTATTACATAACATTGTCATCATCGGAAAGGATCATGTCTCGAAATACCGATTAGTTTAGTAGTCTTGGAAACACTAGATATATTCATAAGTCTTACATTACATCATAAGGTAAAAAAACTACAACAACATCTTGTCTTAATATCCCCTAATACTACCCCTGCAGTTCATTCATAAATTAATTCTACATAATCCTGGGAAAAATAAAACATTGAAAGGGCTGAGCTCAGATGCTCAGTAAGGATAACATTATAGCAGAAGCTTTCATAGATAAGCATAAACACTGAAGGCAGTTTATAACAAAAGCCTTTTAAACTTGAACTTCAGCATAAATTGGAAAAGATAAAATAAAATAATGCCATTTACTTACTCACATGGATATTTTACTAGTCGAATGATCACATGTAATATCAATAACAACTTTCATAGTGATGGAATGCATAATGGCAGACTATCATAACCACATAGCCAAGGCCTCGTGCTAAGACTACAAATAAGATTTTTCCAAGGCCTTGTGCCAAGACACTAGTTTGTCTCATGAGACCTACCGATGCATCGAGGAGTTATAGCGGGCTCCACCAGTCACTTATTAAGTCCAAAGCATTCCTCATATGAACAGGTTTAAACATAACATAAACATTCGTATTAAAACTAGCCTACGAAATGTCAATACTTTAACCACAAACCATGAATGGTATAAAAATAGAACATCCACAGTCAAACATAACTCATTCGATACAATATGGAAGATTGTATTGTATCACATTAACCTCAATCAAGAATAATGAAGGATGCTGACATAGATGAAAATAATCATCAAAACTATTTGATAGAAATATCCCCCTTTTTCTTGAAATCATTTAAAAGTCACACTATTTGTCAAGAAGCCATTTAAAAATTGATTTTTGAATCAAAGTTTCCCATACCACTTTGAAGCTTTCAAAAAGAGTTTTAATTTTAAAACATTAATGTCCATATAAATAAATCCTTAAAACCATTTTTTAAAACATGGACATTAATGAGCAAGATTTAGAAGAATATGTCTTTAAAAAATTTAAAAATGGTATTTTAGTTAGAGTTTCTAACCAAAAGAGAGACACTTGAATACAAATAATTGAGGTAATCAAAACTTTGTAATATCATGAGAATAAAGGGATTCATGATATTCTATGTCAAAGTACATTATATATACCACATAAAAGTGATTTGGTGTATAACAACAATGAAGTCTCAATGGAATGTAAATTGAGATGAAAGCTCTCATAAAGTCCATATCCTTAGGCTAAGGATAAATAAACGACATAATTATGTGTGAAAAATATAAATACACTAAATATGATTGTATATTCAGTGTAAAACAATCACGGGTCATTCACACATATTCTAGTAAAAACAACACCAAATGAATTGGATGTTTATCTCAACAAATCGAGATTGAGTAAAAATTACTCTTATCAAGTTCATACCGATGACTTGAGAATTTATCAATGGAGTGATTATGTGTATAAAAAGTATATCCATAGAAAGGGGAGTGGAAATTATGACATAACCAAATGAATAGTGATTCTACACATAATGTTGTAGTAAAATAATCAATGAAGTACGCGTAAAGCCGAATGAGTGGAAATTGATATTTGAAATTCCCTTATTGATTTGGTAAAATTAAAAACATACACCCATGAAAGAAAGATCATACAATGATGATGTAAATATACATGAATTAAATTATATTACACAATGAATACAAACATGGGAAGTACACACACCACATGTAATAAATAAGTGGTGAACAATGGAATTCTCACGGAATTAAAAGTGAGATAAGAAATCCCTTACCTTGTAATTTTCCTTGGTTGGGGGTAGGTTAACCTCCTGTGTAATGTTGAAATAATTTTTATTAAATTATTCATGAGTCTTATACATTAATATCATATCATATATGATCTTTTAACAGTGATTTGTTAATAATATTTTAGTATTATTATTGTTTCAGGTGTTAACATAATCATTTTCTTTTATATGTTATGTTACGTAAGCCGTGTTTGTCATGGATAGGTTGTATCTTAATAATATCCAGAATGATATCAAGTCCTTAGATACTATTAGTAATCATCAAATGTGAATTATACTTGAATGGATATGATGGATAATGAATCTCATCACGTTTGTGGAGACGGTAGTCCGTACGTACGCACGAGTGACAATATCATTATTTTGATATTAAAATAATATATAATTGGATGGAATATCATATATAAATAATAATTATCATGTTATATATATTATTTTCATGAGTTAAACATCCTTATTTTACCCACCCAAATAATAATATATTGAATAACAATTACACCACGACGTGGAGACGGTAAGCCGTACGTACGCACGTATGGTGACATGTTATTCAAAGGGTGGATAGAATACTGAATATAGCTGTACCATATTTACAATAACATCACAATATTTATATAAAATACTGGAGTTATTATTTTAGAATGGTAATAACAAAGAATGAAGAAGTGTAAGAAGAAAGGAACTTGAAAAGGGGTGGTGAAAACATTACCTCTTCTTTGGGTTCTTCCTTTTGATTTGATCAAAAGGGATCCTTAGGATGGGTTTATGATAAAACTAAGGCCTCTAGGTTGTATTGAGGGACGTTTATAGAGTATTTGGGCAGGTTTTGGCCGAACCAAAAGGCTTCTATGGTGTGATGAAATGATAAGTAGGAGTGCCCTTTTATAAGAGGGGTGAGGGGAACCTTTGGAAAATCTAAATGTATTAATTTATAATAAATTCATATTCGGTTTCTAACGGCTCAAAGTTGATTATTCAAATTTTAAGGTGGGGAATGGTCAAAAACAATTCAACCAATAGAATTTAGATTGGTTTGGGTCACTATATTGACCTTATGTTTTGGTTTTAACTCTTTGTTAATTAGTTTGACATTTACCATGTCACTTTGTATTTTTATATTATATAGTTAATAAACATACTATATACATCCAAGAGACCCCCAAGTGGTCCATTAATGATATAACTATCATGATATAAGTCTCTTGTCCGACCCTTATATTTTTAGGAATTTAATATCAACTAATAATAGAATATTTGTTTTAAAAACTCTTTTATGTCAATTTTGACACTATTCAATAGTTGATTTTTTTGAAACTCATAACAGAATTATTACTTCGAAAAAAATAGATTAAATCAATCCTAATATGTCATATTATCCTTGAAAATTATTTTAATTCATTAAAAGCCTTAAATTATATTTATTTGGGTATTTATAATATCAATTATTTTAATTTTTCACTATTATTGTAATTACTGCATCATCATTGTGTCATAAATATATTAAATTATATAATGTCTAAAAATTATAAATAAAATATCATTATGTATTAAATCTTATTATCATTATAATGAATATTTTTAATCGAATTTATCTTATGTATAACCCTATATTAAAAAAGTTTTAGTAAATAAACATTGATTTTAACTCTTTTAACTCTTCTTTGAATTAAATAATAATAAAGGTCCTAATCTAATGCAAGTGGACCTAAATGATAATATCTTATTCTAAGCTTGTTTTTGGTCGAGATAAACTTTTCCAATAGAATTAGGACATGTGTTAGGGTAATATTAATATCATTTTTACCCTTAATTACCCTATTTACTATTAACTGTGGTAAATAAAAGTAAAAAGTTAATATTCAACAAAAATTATTTTAATCTCATTGAACCACATTTTACTTATTGATATTAACCGCGTCTCTTGGATTTTCGAAATTCCATTCACAGATGCGGTAAAATTAAGTTTTATGAAAAATTCAGTTTTTTTAACTACCACTTAGTAGTTTCACTATTCATCAAAAATTGATGTTTTTCAAAACAATGCCAAAATTTCACCATAATATATAATTGATATTCCGAATTCAAAAATGATGTCTATTTTAAAAAATTATATACATATATGTTGCATTAATTAATTTTATAATTAATTCCCGCTGTCATAACAAATAGCGTGTTTTTAAGAAACAATATATATCAAAAGATTGACAATTGTTGAGTTCCAATTTCAATGTGTAATTAATTATAATGAACACCATTGGATAAAATGGTAAAAATATATTATAATTATACTTTAAAACCACTCAATAATATAATTTATCATTATAAATTATTTTAATTTAAAATGTTTTTTTAAATTAAAATTTAGTAATTTTCAATATTCATCAAAATATAAGTGTTATCTGAAAAGTTCCAAAATTTCACCCTAGGATAAATTCGATGTTCCGAATCCAAAAATGAAGTCCATTTTGAGAGATAGAATTTATAAAATTTCAAAAAGTAGGTATTACTATTCATAACGGCTAGTTTGATTGGTTGTGGTGTGTTAGAATCTCAAAGTTGCGTACAATGCATGTCATTGCATTATTCGAAGGGAAACGTACCGTGGAAGCTTGGGGTGTTATATTCTCCCCTCCTTCAATAAATTTCGTCCTCTCAATTTTTAAAATTGTGCCTGTGAATATAATGGAAAGTCCCACATCGGAAAAAGAGTGAATAAAACTCTCACTTTAAAAGAAAGAAAGAGAGGTATAAAGGTCACCGGATAACCCATACTCGGATTCCATGTAGGAAAACATGGATATGGTTGATAAAATAAGTATCAAGTTCTGAGGGAGAGGGATATAAATCATGATCAGGAGAAAGTTAACAATAAGAAAACCACAAACTTGTGTTGGGACAAACGACCATTAGTCTCCTAGTAGGAAAGTAAACTGACAACATTTTTTTGTTTTAAGTAACATTACATAAGGATAAGGAATTTATATATGATATTGACTAAAAATATAATTATATATACTTAAATTTTAAGTAGAGTTTCATTCATTAATAAATTTCCACCACTAACTCATTTTTTTAAACGATGAGTATTCAAGAAGACTTGGTCACACTGGAAGAGCTAGAATAAACATCTATAATATCACATGATCCATGCAGTATGAACTATATATTTACATTGTCTTTAGAGATTAATCAAAACCAAAATGGTTAGTACAAGATCTAATGATCCCCCAAAATGATATTCCTTGAGAGAAATAAACACTAATCTTAATTTCCAAAATTAAACCAACAGTACCCCAAAGTTAAATAAATACCATTCAATAATAAATTGTCCTTAAAATAGTTCAATATAATCAAAACTAATATTGAAAACCAAAAACTTATTAAGAATGTAGTATTCCACGTTAAATTGTATCTCCAAATGACATTAATTACTCTTAAAGTCACATACTTAAAAGTAATTAACCTAATCATTTCCATAAATAACCCAAATAATTATAAATCCAAAATAAAAACATAGATAAAAATCCACCATTACTCCTCAAATGAAATCCCATACTACTATATTTTCCTTTGGAATATAGTGTTCTCAACAATGCGAACAACTTCCAAAATAACATTTATCACATAATCACCAAATCATTTTCCTATACTAAGGGTATTCATTTGGTAAGACATAAGATCCCAAATCAAATTATTATTGATAAATAAAATCATTTAACTAAAAATAATAGTCACACTAACCAGGGACTTCACATAGTCTAGTGGTAGGCGATAAATACCAATCACACTTTGGTTGTGGGTTCGATTCCCACAGCTTTGTCTGACGCGATGGGTTGTCACACGGTCTACGAGTTGTCCTTTTTCAAAAACTATATTTTATAAAATTACCAAAATGAAATAAAATTCTCAAAATAACCATAACATAATTTAACCAAAAATGTTATCTCATACCTTGCATTTTCATCCCAAATTATAATAATTTGTAATTGCCTCAAACCCAATGATCATATATAACCAAACTGTTATTTATAACTATATCCACAATAGAAAAGATAATTCTTCCGTAAATATCATTCTCAAATGGAAAACGATATGGTTACAAATACAAGAGAAAATTATTCCAAAGTATACCCTTCAACAAGGATCAATAATAATTTTTTAACATTTATTCAACCATTTATTTCCACATAGCTTCTTCTCTGACCAAGAAAATATCCTATAGAATAGGACATTCACTCAGGTAATGGCCAGGTCCCCTACATTTACGGCAAATGACTGTAAATGGATTCTTTGGACCATTTATATCTTCTTCCATAGTACTCTTCATTTTTCTTCAGAAATTCTTCACTTTTTTTCCTTCCTTCCCACACATAAGGAATTTCTTTGTCCCATTAAGACACATTATTGGGTGTCTCCTTCCATATTTCCTTCATGATGGAAATTGAGGATTTCCTTCTCTATGGTCTCCACTAATGGAGCTCTTATCATTCATCACATTTCTCTTCTTTGTTGAGTCTGGTAATTGGTTAATGTATATATTTTTGATCATATTTTTGGAAAATTGATTTGTCATAAAGAAGATATCTTTTACGCCTATCAACATTCCATTTTGTTTCTCATTGCCACCACCGTTCCCACCTTGTAGATCATTTTCAAAGTCACTATGACTTCCTTGGAATCCAGCCATTGACTAAAACTAGAAAGCATTGTGTGAGTAATAGTATTCATACAATCATTTAGAAATTAACATGTCACCATATTCTCAATTTGAAACACATTACGATTAACCAAGGTCATTTACTCTCATCTTATATATATAATACTTTAAATCGGTTTGTAAAGAAAATGTAAATTATCCTAAGCATATCCCCCGGGAGTGTCGTAACCAAGAGTGCAGCAAGGCCCGTTGTCGTGCACCAGTTCCCATTCGAGTCTAACTCAAAGCGGTGTTTTCGGGTTTTACCCCTAGGTACATCTGTTCCAGAGCCGCCTCTACCTACTCGTATCCAGACATGGATGTATTGCTCAGAAAACTCACAAAATATCTACAATACCAAAATTCTAGGAAGTTCTTCTATACTAATCCTCAATGTTCATCTTAGGTCCACGTGCTGTAATCAGAGTTTATCTAAATCTAGCTTCCAAGGTTTCTACTAAACTTCCTCTGATACCAACTGTAACGCCCCAACCCTAGATACCCAGAGTCGGTGAATTATTACATAACATTGTCATGATCACAAAGGATCGTGTCTCAAAAGACCTATTAGTTTATTAGTCTTTGAAACAGTAGATATATTCATAAGTCTTGCATTACATCATAAGGTAATAAATACTACAACAACATCTTGTATTCATATCCCCTCATACTATCCCTGCAGTTCATTCATAAATTACTTCTTCATAATCCTGGGAAAAATAAAACATTGAAAGGGGTGAGCTCAGATTCTCATTAAGGATAACATTATAGTATAAGCTTTCATAGATAAGCATAAACACTCAAGGAATTTTATAACAAAAGCCATTTAAACTTGAACTTCAGCATAAAATGGAAAAGATAAAATAAAATAATGCCATTTACATACTCACATGGATATTCTACTAGTCGAATGATCACATGTAATATCAATAACCACTTTCATAGTGATGGAATGCATAATGCCAGACTATCATAACCACATAGCCAAGGCCTCGTGCTAAGACTACAAATAAGATTTTTCCAAGGCCTTGTGCCAAGACACTAGTTTGTCTCATGAGACCTACCGATGCATCGAGGACCTATAGCGGGCTCCACCCGTCACTTATTAAGTCCCATGAATTCCTCATATGAACATGTTTAAACATAACATAAACATTCGTATTAAAACTAGCATACGAAATGTCAATAATTTTACCACAAACCATGAATGGTATAAAAATAGCACATCCACAGTCAAACATAAATCATTCCATACAATATGGAAGATTCTATTGTATCACATTAACCTCAATAAAGAATAATGAAGGATGTTGACATATATGAAAATAATCATCAAAACAATTTGAGAGAAATATCCCCCTTTTTCTTGAAATCATTTAAAAGTCACACTATTTGTCAAGAAGTTGTTCAAAAATTGATTTTTGAATCAATGTGTCCCATAACACTTTGAAAATTTCAAAAGGAGTTTTAATTTTGAAACATTAACGTCCATATAAATAAATCCTTAAAAACATTTTTTAAAACATGGACATTAATGAGCAAGATTTAGAAGAATAGGTCATTAAAACTTTTAAAAATTGTATTTTAGTTAGAGTTTCTAACCAAAAGAGAGACACTTGAATACAAATAATTGAGGTAATCAAAACTTTGTAATATCATGAGAATAAAGGGATTCATGTTATACTATGTCAATGTACATTATATAGACCACATAAAAGTGATTTGGTGTATAACAACAAAGAAGTCTCAATGGAATGTAAATTGAGATGAAATCTCTCATAAAGGCCATATCATTAGGTTAAGGATAAATCATTGACATAATTATGTGTGAAAAATATAAATACACTAAATATGATTGGATATAAAGTGTAAAAAAATCACGGGACATTCACACATATTCTAGTAGAAACAACACCAATGAATTGGATGTTTATCTCAACAAATCGAGATTGAGTAAAAATTACTCTTATCAAGTTCATAACGATGACTTGAGAATTTATCAATGGAGCGATTATGTGTATAAAAAGTATATCCACAGAAAGGGGAGTGGAAATTATTACATAATCAAATGAATAGTGATTCTACACATAATCTTGGAGTAAAATAATCAATGAAGTATGCGTAAAGCCGAATGAGTAGAAATTAAAATTTCAAATTCCCTTATTGATTTGGTAACATACAAAACATACACCCATGAAAGAAGGATCATAAAATGATGATGTAAATATACATGAATTAAAGTATATTACACAATGAATACAAACATGGGCAGTACACACCCCACATGTAATAAATAAGTGGCGAACAATGGAATTCTCACGGAATTAAAAGTGAGATAAGAAACCCCTTACCTTGTACTTTTACTTAGTTGGGGATAGGTTAACTTCCTGTATAATGTAGAAATAATTGTTATTAAATTATTCATTAATCATATACATTAATATGATATCATATATTATCTTTTAACAGTGATTTGTTAATAATATTTTAGTATTGTTATTGTTTCGGGTGTTAACTTACTCATTTTCTTTTATATGTTTTGTTACGTAAGCCATGTTTTTCATGGATAGGTTGTTTTTTAATCATATCCAGAATGATATCAAGTCCTTAGATACTATTATTAATCATAAAATGAGAATTATACTTGAATGGATATGATGGAGAATGAATCTCATCACGTTCGTGGAGACGGTAGTCCGTACGTACGCATGAGCGGAAATATCATTCTTTTGATATTAAAATAATATATAATTGGAGGGAATATCATATATACAGAATCATTATAATGTTATATTTATTAATTTCATTAGTTACACATCATTATTATACCCACCCAAATAATAATATATTGAATAACAATTACACTACGACGTGGAGACGGTAAGCCGTACGTACGCATGTATGGTGACATGTTATTTAAAGGGTGGATAGAATAATGAATATGGTTTTACCATATTTATAATAACATCACATTATATATATAATATACTGGAGCTATTATTTTAGAATGGTAATAAAAAATAAAGAAGAAGTGTAAGAAGAATAGAACTTGAAATGGGGTGGTGAAAACATTACCTCTTCTTTGGGTTCTTCCATATGATTTGATCAAAAGGGATCCTTAGGTTGGCTTTCTGATCAAACTAAGGGCTCTAGGATGTAGTGAGGGATGTTTAGAGAGTATTTGGGAAGGGGTTCACGGAACCAAATGGCTTTGATGCTGTGAAGAAATGATAAGGAGGAGTTCCCTTTTATAAGAGGGGTGAGGGACACCTTTGGAAAAGCTAAACATATCAATTTATAATAAATTAATATTCGGTTTCTAATGGCTCAAAAGTTGATTATTAAAAGGTTAAGGTGGGTATAGGTCTAAAAAAATTCAACCAATAGAATTTAGACAGGTTTGTGTCACTATATTAACCTTATATTTTAGTTTTAACTCTTAGTTAATTAGTTTCACATTTACCATGTCACTTTTATTTTTATATTATATAGTTAATAAACTTACTATATACATCCAAGAGACCCCCAAGTGGTCCATTAATGCTATACCTATCATGATATAAGTCTCTTTTCTGAACCTTAGATTTTTAGGAATTTAATATCAATTAATAATATAATATTTGTTTTAAAACCTCTTTTATGTCAATTTTGGCACTATTCAATAGTTGATTTTTTTAAAACTCATAACAGAATTATTACTTCGAAAAATCAATTAAATCAATCCTAATATGTCATATTATCCTTGAAAATTAGTTTAATTGATTAAAAGTCTTAAATTATATTTATTTGGGTATTTATAATATCAATTATTTTAATATTTTACTATTATTGTAATTACTGCATCATCATTGTGTCATAAATATATTAAATTATTTAATGTCTAAAAATTACAAATAAAATATAATTATGTAGTAAATTTTATTATCTTTCTAATGAATATTTAAAATCTAATTTATCTTATGTATAACCCAATATTAAAAATGTTTTAGTAAATAAACATTGATTTTAACTCTTTTAACTCTTCTTTGAATTAAATAATAATAAATGCCCTAATCTAATCCAAGTGGACCTAAATGATAATATCTTATTCCTAATGTTGTATTTGGTCAAGATACACTTTTCAAATAGAATTAGGACATGTTTTAGGGTAATATTAATATCATTTTTACCCGTAATTACCCTATTTACTTTTAACCGTGGTAAATAAAAGTAAAAAGTTACTATTCAACAAAAATTATTTTCATCTCATTGAACCAAATTTTACTTCTTGATATTAACTGTGTCTCTCATATTTTCTAAATTCCATTCACAGATGTGGTAAAATTATGTTTTACGAAAAATTCAGTTTTTTTAACTACCACTTAATAGTTTCACTATTCATCAAAAAATGATGTTTTTCAGAACAATGCCAAAATTTCACCATAAGATATAATTGATATTAAGAATTCAAAAATGAAGTCTATTTTAAAAAATTATAAACATTTAAGTTGCATTAATTAATTTTATAATTAATTCCTGCTGTCACAACAAATAGCGTGTTTTTAAGAAACAATATATATCCAATGATTGACAATTGTTTAGGTCCAATTTCAAAGTGTAATTAATTTTAATGAACACCATTGGATAAAATGGTAAAAATATATTCTAATTATTCTTTAAAACCGCACAATAATATAATTTATCATTATAAATTATTTTGATTTAAAAATTTGTTTTTAATTAAAATATAGTAATTTTCACTATTCATCAAAATATAAGTGTTATCTGAAAAGTTCAAAAATTTCACCCTAGGTTAAATTCGATATTCCGAATCCAAAAATGAATTCCATTTTGAGAGATAGAATTTATAAAATTTCAAAAATTAGGTATTACTATTCATAACGGTTAGTATGATTGGTTGTGGTGTGTTAGAATCTCAAAGTTGCGTACAATGCACGTCATTGCATTATTCGAAGGGAAATGTACCGTGGAAGCTTGGGGTGTTATAATAACGACACAGATGGATGAAACATAGGTTACACATGTCGTGTCATGATTGAACACATAATTTAGTGTATGATATGTATATTGATATTTAACTAACAACATGGTTCAGTGATGTTTTTCTCGTACACGTCGTGTCCATCTAGAACATGTTGTGTAGAGTGAGTCATGTAACCGGCCATGTAACTAACAAAAATGTTGGTGAAGTTCATATCGCACACACCATGTTTGGGACTAACATTCTGTGTAGTCTTGTTCTAGGAAAACTGTGTGGATTAGCCATGTTGAAGAAATCAGTTAGGGGATGAGGATTCAAGTAAAATCTGTGTGTTTGGAAAACACCTCATGTGTATGGGATGTTACACGAATTGGGATAGAAAAAGTACATTCCCATGTGAAGGATTAATGGAACATTCCATGTGGGAATTATGCACGCCGTCTATCCATATTTTTAAAAACATGAATGCTTTCTTCCTATTGTATCATTTTTACACTTCTATGTTTTAGTCCATATTAATCATGATCTAAGAGTGTGATTACCTTTCAGACTCATGCTATTCAGACGTCCTCCAAATGTCCACTAGTTATTGGGAATTTATTAGACATTAGACATGGATAATTAGGGACTACAAAATTATCCTCCAGTTGTTCCAATCTTGGCACCAACAATTATCCCGGATACAGGTGCTGATGCACAGTTTCAAGATGGATTTATGAGTTTTATGTAGAGCTTCTAGGGAGTACAACATTCTTCCCCCGTCAATGGCAGAGTTGACATGGGTTTTCCAACAGAATAATCCTCCCACCTTCATTGGGGAAGGAGGACCTCAGGGTACAAAGTCATGGTTAGAATCCATATTCTCCATCATTGACCATATGAAGATTCCTCTAGAGAGGATGTTGATACTCACTACATATATGCTTCATGATTCCTCTATGAGATGGTGGGATGTGGTCTCATTGTCAGGACAATAGTAGGTTTAGCCATGGGATGACTTCCATCATGACTTCTATGAGTACTTCTACCTGGTGACATTTAGGGTCAATAATGCCCAATAGTACATTAGTTTAAAGCATGGTACTCTTTCAGTCATTGTGTATTCTTCTTGCCTCACCGAGTTACAACGCTTCACACCCATACCAGAAGATGATGAGTTATTCGTAGTGATGAAGGTTAAATATGGTCTTAGGCATGAAATCTGATCTCCAGTGAAAATATTCAAGATGAATTTCATCACTACTATAGTCAACTAGGCATTGTTCAAGGAGAATAAACTGAGGGATTCTGAAGCTATGAGCCAGTGTAGTTTTGTGTCCAGAGATGGTTCTTCTCTAGATGATAACAGGATGCACCACACAGAGTCTACATGTGATGATATTAGTAGGTAGTATGCACATTTAGGTAGTTAGGTATTAAGATACTTGTGTGGGATGGGCATGCAGAAGAGGCCACATTGCCCAAGAGACCCAGTGGACAGTCGATCTTGCAAAAATGGGTCATCTTTAGTGCTTTTTCCAGATCTTCTCACAATAATATTGTGATAAGAGTTCTTCTATGACTACATGTTCATGAGATGTACCAATAGTTTATTATCAGTTGGGGAACTATAGTTATTCTATCCGTTGTGGTCGAGGTGGATTTTATGGTCACGGTAGACAGTCACCAAGAATTCAGTGAAAAAAGGTTAGATTAGCTTAGGGTGGTTAGTAAGGGTCGCAAGGCTATGGGGAAGTTCCAAATTCTGAAGTGGAGTAGACCCATTAGAAGCATGATCTTGTACCCTATATAGTTCTAGGTATGATCCTAGTTGCGTCTCTTTTAGAAACTACTATTTTTCGTACTAGGGATTCCCATAGTTTTATATCCTTAGTTGTTATGGATAGCCTTGGGCTCTATATTCTTTCTCCAGTTGATGCCTATACTTTGGAAATTCTGTTGAGAATAGGAACATATAGGGTATGTTTTTTGGAAGGAGTTCCCTCTTAAGGTTGGTGGGTGTAACTTCTTATCAGACCTCAATGTCCAAGAGATGACAGGATATGATTTCATTCTAAGAATAGACTATTTAGTTTATTTCCTGGTTGTTGTCGGATGCTGTCATTTTAGGGTGAGTTTCATATCACTAGAGGGTGAATCATTTCATCATAAGGGTGAATGGTATGTCCAGGTGAGCAGAGCCGGACCCGAGCATCATGGGTATGGAGGAGTAACTGCATGGATTTCTAGTCTATATCTTGATGACTAGGGGACTACACATATGATCATTTTTATAATGGTGGATCATTTTAGGGATTTTATTATAGAGGGTTATTTAGGTTTGCCTCCAAAGAGAGAGGTGTAATTTTTATTTGAGCATGTTTCATGAGAGGAACTGGTGACCATTCTTCATTATTGCATGTCTACACCAGAGTTGTAGGAGAACAAGATGTAGTTGGATGAGTTGTAAGAAAAGGGTTTCATCAGATCCATTACATATGCATGGGGTTCACATGTCCATTATGTGAAGAAGGAAAACAGTACCCTCATACTTTGTGTGCACTATCAGAATATGAAATAATTGACAGTCAAGAACCGATATCCCTTTCCTAGGATTGGTGATCTCTTCGACTACCTTCGAGGAGCCTGACTATTTATGAAGAATTAAATTCAATCTGGAATACATTAGTTTCACGTTAAACCATATGATATACCTTTTACAACCGTTCAGAGCAGTAATGATCTATACGAGTATGTAGTTACGTTGTTCGGTCTCTCGAAAGCTCCAATAGTTTTCATTGAACTAATGAACTGAGTGATCCATCCATAATTGGATTCATTCTTGGAATATTTCCTGGATGATATCTTGGTGTACTCTCACACTCGACATCACCATGGAACACATCATGAGATCATTTTTGTGTAAAATGAGAAAACATCAGTTAAATGATAAGATCTCAAAATTCCACTTTTGGATGGACTAGATTCACATCATGGGTCATCTTATCTTTGATACAAGAGTATATGTATACTCATAGAAGGTGAGGGAAGTAGTTCCCTTGGAGAATCCGAAGAGTGTCATTGAGGTTCAGAGTTTTAAAGGGCTGTCTAGTTTCTATGGAAATTTCTTACTGGACTTATCGAGCTTAAAAGTTCCATTGACAGGCCTGACTCAGAATAATGTGAAGTACTTGTGGTTATATTCTTGGGAGTCATTCATTTTTTACCTAAAATGGAGGTTGAATTCTACACCAATAATTGTATTACTAGTTCATGGAAAGAGCTAAACCATTTACTATTATGAATATGGAATTGGGCTTGTATTTGTGCTTATACAGGTGGAATGATTCGTTGTGTAGGGGTCTCAGAAGTTGAAGCCACATGAGAAGAAAAAAACTACACTTGATCTCGTGTTGGCTGCATTTGTTCTTGCTTTACGCTATTAGAGACATTATCTTCTGGGAATCCATTTTTTGGTTCTAACTGACCCCAATAGTCTCTAGTAAATATTCACTCACCATTAACTGAATTTGAGAAAGAAAAGGTGGGTAGATTACCTTTTTACCTTTGACATTGATCTTGCCTACACACCTAGGAAAGGAAACACAGTGGCCGATGTGTTGGGCAATAGGACTCATATACATGTAGTTTAGGAGGCCAGTAGTGAGTGGAAGCTTAAGACACTATTCTCTAAGATGCATTAGGAGCTACATGGTAGACTTGGGTAGAAATTTCTAGAATCTGTAGCTGTTAACTCTACTCATCCTGATAGATTTTGAATGAAGAAGCTATCAGATTGAGAAATACTATTTATATGGGATAGTGTGTCAGGAGAAGACCCTAAACATGGATGGACCATAGGCTAGGATGATAATTTTCATTTCCAAGGACATGTGTGGGTATCAACAGACATACATGATGAGCTGATATGAGACTTCCATTCTTCAACATGGGTATTTCATCCTAGTGTCACCAATATGTATCATGAAATACATCATCATTATTGGTGGCCAGGTATGAAGAGAGATGTTTCTCTTTTTGACATGAGGACTTCCACATGTCAGCAGGTGAAGGCAGAGCATCAACGACCAGTAGGACATTCACAGTAGTTACCCATGCCCTAGAGGAAGTGGAATGATGTCACGATGGACTTCGTGACGAGTTTATCAAGGTCGCCTTGAAGGAATGATGCATTATGGGTTGTCATTGAAATAATCATGAAGGTTTCTCACATCTTTCCAATCAAGGACACATTTAGTGTTGATGAGATGGGAATGTTGTACAGCCATTAAATTGTATGTTTACATTGAGTTCCACACTCCATTGTTTCATACAAGAATGATCGTTTTAATTATCGGGTCTGGTAGGGACATCAGAGGGAATTGGGTACATAGGTACTTATGAGTATATCATAACATCCCTACAAATATGATTAGTATGAGCGTCAAATTCCAGTTATTGAGTACATGATACGAGCATTTGTTCTATATTCTGGAGGTTTTTGGGAGAAGCACATTCCTCTTGAAGATTTTTCCTATAATAATAGTTTTCAAGAAACTATTCAGATGGAACCATATGAGGCTTTTTATGGTAGGCCATGCCAATCACCCTTATGCCGGTTGAGGTAGGAAAGGTAGATATGATAGGACCTCATCTTTTCCAAGAGGCCACAGAGTAGATAGAGTTGACATGGAAGAGGATGACTACTGCACAGTCATGAAAAAAATTCATATACTGATCAATGGAGACAACCTCTGGAGTTCAATTTTGGAGATCAAATTTTTTACATGTCACACCGAAGATGGTACATAAGATGACTATAAGACCAGGTAAAATTTAGCTGAGCTAATTTTGGCCGTTTGAGGTTTGGGAAGGAGTATGGCATGTTTCCTATCAGTTGTAGTTACCTTATAGGTTCTAAGATATTTATGATTTATTCCCCATTTCACACCTTGGATGTTACATCCAATACACATCTCATGTTTTCCATCCCTAGGAGGTTGATCTTGAGGTGGATGCCTCATTCATGTTGAATCTTATCTGAATTTTTGATCAAAGTGTGAAGGTTATTTTTGGATTGTTTGTTCCTATGGTTTGAGTGATATGGAAGCACGGTAAAGTGCAGGACGAGACTTGGGAGAGTGAGGCCAATGTAGGATCACAGTGGCTGAATCTATTTGAGGTTTCCTTGTCTACACTACCATGCTTAGGAAATTCGAGGTAGAATTTATTTAAGGGGGGATTTTATTAAGAACACATATCTTATTTTCAGTTACTTTTTTCTTTTATGGTTGTTTTCGTGAAATAGGAGTATCTAGAAATTTCAGGAGTACATGTCGTGTACTTTATGTACCCGCAATGTAATTGGTTATCACTGGTGACCATGTACTGGCCGAGTAACAGCTGAGTACATGGATATGTGTTGTGACCTAGAGACCACCCAATGCAAAGGCCACAAAAGGAAATTACATGCTGTGAACATTTAAAAAACCTATCATGCACTTTCTTTTTATTTCATTCAATGGATTGAGGCCTAGTCTAATGGACAAAACACACTTATTCTCGACCTATCTAATCCAGGAGCTTCCGTATGGACATGGATCTTCTCTGAGCCCCTAAATCGTCATCTGTTTTCCGAATAGACCATCATCGATTTTGTTGCAATTTCCATGGTGAGTTCTTCCTTCTACTATATCTTCTTCTCCTAATTCCTCCTCTTTCATGATATATCCTCGTTTGAAAATATTTATCATTTTTTATATTTATGATATTTTAGGGAGATTCAAGGCCTGAAATTCACTTATATTGATCTCATGAAGCTGTGGTAGGTTGTTTGTGCCTTTCTAAAGATAGAAATTGAATTTTATGTGCAAAAGTTCTCAATACCCAAGAATGGTGTATTGTGTATTTCTGGATTTTAGCCATATTATTTTCTATTATGAATTGTTTGTATGAATAAGGGTCAATTTATTTTGTGAATCGGGTTTAATTTTCCATGTTAATGATTTTTCTCACATGATTTATTATTTTGACCGTTTGGACTTGCTTTCCTTTTAGGCTGATTTCTTTCCATGCATTGTATTGTTACGATGTTGTGATTATTATCTGAAATTCTATGATATGTTTTGGATATTTTAGCCATGTAGTTCTTGAGGTTTACATGGGATTCATTGTATCATTTGTGCATGATTAACGTACAAAGGGTTGTGGTACCATGGTGTAGTAGACCATAGGGGGAATGGACAATGAGGGCTTCCCAAGGGTGTCTCTTTTACAATGACATTGTGTGACCATTAGGGGGATGTATGTAAGTGATTCCTCATGGTTTCTATAGTTTTCTTGATAGATGCCATATCAGGAATTGGATGTTGAGTGCTTCCTTAGAGTGACTATTAGTTAATAATACGAGACCACATTGGAAATTGAGGGTGAGTGCTTCCTCTATGTGTCTTTCCTAAAGTTGAACCAAAGGGGTTAGACTGCGAGACCTTCCTAGAGGGTTTCTCGTGTTTGTTTTGGTTAAACCATAGGTGTTAGGCTGTGAGTACTTTCTAAAGGGTTACCTTATTTTGATTAGCTATTATTATTGATATATGAAAATGAATGCATTTGATTTGGGTGGGTTGTTAATATGTGTAAATCCTTGTGTACTACGTCATTTTGTCTATTACTTGCCTTATATATTCAATGTATGTTAGGATCATATCATTGGGTGGTTACCTACATTGATTAGTCTCACACCCTTTATGGGTCTTGATTTTGGGTACAAATAGAATATGTTGCTTTATGTATTGATAAGGGAAAGCGCCCTTGTACTTATGGTACATGATTGAAGTGAGGTTGGAAAGTATGGGACCAAGCATATGATTGTGATTCTATGGAGTGGTTTAATTATTTTACTTTTTTACATTGGTTTAGTACTGTTTTCCGATATTTCAGTTTTCATGGTTGTTTTCTTAGATATATGTGTCATGCATCATATATATATGTTATCAGTTGTTATAACATCGAGCCATCCGCTATTTACTATTGTATGGTATTATTACTACTTCTTGTATTACATTTTTTTAATTCTACTATGTTACTCTCCCAATGAGGGCATAGTTTTCCCACTATCACACACAAGGCCCTTGCTTCTAGTCAGCAGCCTCTGGCATTTGGTGAAATGCGCTTGATGCAATGAGAGAAACCGTTTATGGGGCACCACTTGGCAGCTTCTAGAACCTAGACGTTACAATGCTGATATTAATTTAAAAAATAAAATATTAATTTTTATAATTTTATTTTTATTTAAAGGATTTAATTTTTAAATTCTATTAGTCGAATGGTTTTTACAGTTAATTTTTAGGATTTTTCTGAAATACATGAATTATTGGTGAAATGATAAATACTGTAAATTATATTGTAGATGAATTATTATTTAAAAAAACTACATAATGATTCATGAGTGATATAAGTAAAATAATCACTACAAACATTAATTATTTCATATATTTTTTGATATTGTTCAAACTATTAATAATCATGATCCAATATAATAAACTAATGAGTTTAATATTGAGAAACACCCCACTTCTCCCATATAAAGTCCACTCCTCACCACATATTCTTCTCTAACATTAAATTATTTACTAATTGCCCATATCATGCCTAATACAATTTATAAGAAACTCTCACAGGTTCGTGATCCATTGGGCTCAACGAATGACCAAAACCGATTTCCATAAGGTGGTTATTGAGGTTGAGAAATCAAGATGTAAAATCTGCTTTAATTTTATTTTAATTTCCTATCAATTTATTTTATTTTTGTATTATACCCTCAACCGCCCTTATCCATGTTTAAGGGATAATACTAAATATTCTTTATACATTAATTTTATAATTTATTGGAATAATCCCTCGTCAACCCTCAACTCCTCTCTTTTTTTTCTAAAAAAATGAAATCAATGTTCGCAATGTGTCAATATAACCAAAATTGAGGATGAGTATTAATCATAATTAGAATTAAATTTGTAAAACTATAAGTGTTAATTTCTTCCCCAATTATATGGCATTAAATGTGATATTTTTGGAGCACCTTATACTTTTTAGTGACATCATTACACTATTCAAGGTCTATAAACACAAAAAAATTAAAAAGTGTATTTTCGGGAGATATTAAGTTATTAATTCCACAAAAAAAATTAAAAAAATTTAAATCAATATTATTGAATAAATATTTTACTAGGTTTTTAATTATCCCCTTTTTAATAATTATGTCTAGTTTTAAACTCTGAAATTTATTTTTTACTAAAATAATTAAATACCCCTATTTCTTATTAGTTCCAAACAATAATTTAATTACCCTTAAATTTTATTTAATATCTATGAAATATAAAATTATCAATTAAATTGGCTCAATAAAAAATAAATATATATTTCTTAGAGATATGGTGTTTTAAACATTATGGTTTCTTAATCATATTTTTCCTAGGTTAAAAATTAAATGTTTGTTAATATAATTATATGATTGTTTAAAAAATCATATTTATTTCATTATTAATAATATATCAAATTAATAATCTATATAATAATTACATAATATCAAAAACCCTATTAATTAGAAATATTATTTTCAGCCTTATAAATGTCATTATATTTAATAATTGTAAGTATATATTTATGAACAAATTAGAAATTAAAATTATATAATAATATGATGTTGATAAAAAATTTAAAATATCTTTTAATATATTTAATTTATAATATTATGGAAAATTTATTTTTAATATAAGTAAAAAACAAATTATCAAACAAAAAAATTCCTTTTTATGGAAAAATATATAACTATGTTTTATAAAAACAATAATTAAATTTATAATTACTTATTTTATTTTAAAAAATATATTTTTTATAATATAATTTCAAAGTCATTTTTTTTGTTTTATTATCATAATGTCATAAAAATAATTTCACAAGGAAAATAAGTATGTTTTTAATATTCCTCAAAAATTCAATTTTTTCAAAACAATTCCAAAATGATATGCTTTTATAATATCATAATTGATATCAAATTATAGTGATTATTTTTTCAAATTCAATTTCTAATGCTGAAAATTTTAATTCATAATGGAAATCATTAAATATTATGAATTTCTATGTCTTTTAAACATATTTGTTTTTCTAAAATATTAACCAATCTCATTAAAATTATATATTACTAAATTATTATTTTAGTGATAAATAATTTTTAATATAATATATATTTTATCTTTATTTATCAAAAGCATCATGAAAGAAAAATTATTAACACATGGAAAGAAATTGATAGAATAACATATTTCTCATAATTTTTTCTTATTTGTAATATTAGTTAAATAAATATAATTTAATTTATAATGAATTTATACTTTTCTATTTCATTCATATATTTCATAAATATGTTACTCCAATTTATTCTCACCAGTTTAGTGGAATTTTGTTCAATGTGATAAATTTAAATTTATAATTTACATAACAACGTCATGGTATAATTTATATTTAATATTGTGTATAGATACAAATATTTAATACGTTTGGAAAATTGAATTGTTTTCATATATTATATTATATGTTTTTTATAACATCCCACATAAATAAATTCTATCCCCATAATTTTACATACATGATCAATATAATTTCTATAGGGTGATAGAATTAAATATACAGTGCTAGATATTTACAGGACTATTTTTATTGGATAGTTATATATATATATATATATAAATTATTATAGTTCAATATTAAAAAATTGAGGACCCATTCCAAATATCCATTAAAATTCTATTGATGTAACCTATATAGATTTAAGTTGAATAAAATCCAAAAAACTAATAAAAGGATATATATGATACTCATACATCCGTAAAATTTTAATTTGAAAACAATATCCAATATTTGGTGAAAACATACATTACATAGAAAAAAACCAATCTAGAGTGAAGTATATTTTTTCAACCTAAGTATTAGTAATATTGGTTATTACTTCATCTAATGGTTGATTATGACTTTTTCCCACTTTAGACCCTTAATTTAGACACTGAGTGGCATAGTGGTATTCTCTCATGGAATAAATGAAATATATTTATAAGACACAATTATTCTTTTAAAATTTATAGTTTTATGACAATCATCACCCCACTTATATAATTTATGAGTACAACTAATGAATTCCACCTACGAATCCTTGAAATTTTATTGCATGTAAGGAATTGAAACTTAATTCCTACATAATATATTTCATCCAATTTCAATGATATTTCAGCTATCTATTATATTGTGTAGTTAAAATGTAAAATATAGACTCATTTTCAATGATATATTCTTGATTTATAGACTGGAATAATAATAGTATTTTTTTATAGAAATTATAACAATATGTTATTCATTGGTAGAGTTTCATCAATGAACATGTAATTCGGTATTCACATGGTTTTGTTTGGAGTTCAGTAATTAATAAAATTGGAAGGGTCTATGTTAGTGAAAATAAATAAAACATAAGAATCTTATATAATCATTTGAAAATTTAACCTCAAGACGTATCACATCATAATAATATCATTTTAATCTATTATTCATAAAAAATAATATTTACCAGAGATAGATAAAATTATATCAGCATAAGTTTATCCTATTTCATTATTGAATCACTATAGGTTTCTATGAGTTTGTCATATGATTAGTATTAAATATTCCCAGAAATAGCCTACCTATATTACCATGAAAATTATTAAAATAATATAAAACATTAAATCATTGGAATCCAATATCTCAGAATCTAATCTGTCACTATTGTATTATTTCATAAATCAATCAATATAAGCCATTATATTTGAATATATTTATTTAAATCAATGATTTCCAAGATCACATTACAATTAATGTTTTTAAACTAAAAACATTTTAACCCCTCATAATATATTATAAGAACATATTTTGTTAACTAAAAAATATCATGAACATATCATTAGTATATTTTTTGAACTAATCTTATCCACTTCATTTACATTGTTATTTTGGTGTGTTTTTGGACACCTTAGGATAGATAAAATTTAATGGGGGAAATGACATAACATTATATAGTGTATGTTTAATTCATTTAATAGATTCTTGGGGTATAATTGTTAAAGTATTTGGGGGTTCTCTATTTATTTGGAGAATTCAAGAGTGTTTTTTGGAATTCCATGAAAACAAAAAATAATAATTTCAATCTACAAAAGAAATACATAATATTTTAATTGTTTACACAATGTGTATTATTCACCAGGTAGAATTTTTTGATCTCTTTTTAATGCCTGGAAATTTATTACATACCATGATAATTTTTCATTCTATGTAAATGTGTTTACATTTCTTGTACTCGGTTCTATGAAAATACCATGGATAATTATAGGACATTATGATGACATGTTTTCAATACATATAACATGTTGTGTTAAGGTAAAATTTTGATTTTTAACCCAAATGTGACTGGTATTTAAAGATATATGGATTTTATTGATTACATGACATAAAAAAGGGTTATCGACACATATTTCCCATGATATGTGTTTTTGGGTAAGTCTGAATAGTGTTATATTTCATTTATAAAAAGTATTATACAATATAAAAAAAATCTCTCCTAGGTTATTTTGGATATCTCTTCTCCATACGGATAATTTATTTCATTGATTGAGAATATTTTTTGTTGTGGTACATTTCTCTATTTGAGTAATCATTGAATTTCTTATTTTTCGTTGATCATGGTAGCAAAAATGGGTTCTTTTTTTATTTGACCCATGCTGATAATATTTATGTTCCATTCATTATTTCATGGGGTATCTTCATAAATATTCTTTCACTTATGTATTTTATGGTGCATCGTACTAGTTTCATCGATGTATATTGTGATTTAACATCTATGCCGACTTTTTCCATGATTGAATCTATTTTTGGATGTGTGCTTTCATTATAGGGCATCCATCTTTGTATTTTTGTTCTAAATTTTTTGTATGTAAAATTTTAGGCTTTTGATACCTATTTTTGAGGATGATATATAAATATATATCCTTTTATGAATAAACTGAAATCCTCTATTTTTATAATATTTTTTATAAATTAAATTGATTTATTTTTAGATTTATTTTCATTTATCAAAAATTATATTTCATGAAAGTTAATTTTTCTTTTTGTTGGTAAATAAGATGGTTATTTTCCAGAAATTGTAAAATTTATTGTTGAAATGAATTTAATTTATGGTTAGATTTGATGGTTTGGAAAATAGATCTCAAGGGAAGCCTTCAATACATATGTGGATGGTTTATCATTGGGATTTCATATAAGTATTATAAAGTGTTTACTCGCATTTTATTACACTGTTCTCTAATCCCATTCTTCTTGTAAATTTAAACATAAATCATGAGGGATTCATTCATTGGTTATTTGACTAAAACATAGTCTTGGGTTCAATAGGATTGATTGTAAACTACTTAGTAATTACTGTATGTCTAGTCTCCTAGACTAATGTATTGAATAATTCAGTATGATTTTATCATGTTTTGGGCTTGAAAATATTATTTTACACATCCATGGCTTAATGTGATATGTGATATATTCATTATTTGATTCTTCTACCTTCATAAATATATAATTATTTAATACTTTCTTACCTCTGTTAGTTTTAAAATGCGGGGAAAGAGAGAAATAAAATATTTCATGTGGATTGGATATAAAAACTGCTAAATTATATAAAATTAAATATTTTAAATTATATTAATAATGTTAACATTATAGTAGAATGTATTTTTATAGAACTCCTTAGGGTATCCTGTTGACCCTGTTAGATCTCCCTCGATGCACCACACTAGTTGTTTGTATACATTTATATCTATTTAAATGAAAATAATTACATGGTGGTAATGTTAGAGGCATGATTTTACATGTATTTCATGGGGTGGTACTTCTGATATGGTGTGATATTTATCAAACAATCACGTTGTGTAGTTAGTTTTTTATTTAATTTTTTTAATATATGAATAATAATTTATGATGTTCATGAATACGCCAATATTTTATCATTTCCTATATCGTATTTCAGTTAGTTATTATAATTATATCTTCCATTGTTTTGTATTTTTTATATATAAGAACTGATATTTTGTTCTGGTTTTCTGATATAATTCCCACTTCTTGATAATTTATTCCCCGATGTGTGCCTCCATACCCAGGTGATTAGGGTAACCATTTATCTATGTAGCAATTTGTAATGGCTACAAGTTTTAGAGCATATTTTGGATGGGTTCTCATCATTTTGGTGTCAAATGGTGTATATACTAAAGATTAATTATCTTTGGATAGTTAATAGTATTGTTATAGGTTTACTGGTACAATAAAGTTATGTTTTGGTTAGGTACTTTCTATAAATAGATTTCATGAAACTCATGATACCCTGGGATGTTTGGATGTGTCTCATACTTTGATTTATTGATCTTAAATTTGGTTTTGATTATTTTTTTCTATTTTTACTTAAGATAATATAGTTTTATGATTATTTATTCTGCTTCAGTGTGTACTAGTATTCCCGTGAGACATGTTTTTTGGTTTTCTCATGTGTGTAATATAGAATATCCTAATGTTAATCCACTTATATATCACACCAATGGCGTTTTTTTAAACTGTTTGATCTTAAAACTAATAAATAAATTACAAGTCCATAATGAAGATTTTATTAGGTATATATGTGATTTAGAAGAGATATGGATCGATCACAGATGTTCTTAAGTGACATGATATCATTAGTTTAAGGTATTAGTTAACCTAAATAGGAGGACTATATGGAAAATTTTGATCAGATATTTGACTTCCTGGATACACATGAAAGAATCAAGGAGATGTATGAGGCGTCCAAATATGAGGGTCCCATCAATAGATGGTGGGATTCTTTAGTACATGAATTTATGCATATGGTCTTAGTTTAGAAGTGTTTCAAGAAACACTGCTCTGTGTTTTTTTATAGATTTATTGATGATGGTGTTATCTCTAATGTTCCTCCTAGGGATATAGAGAGAGAATTTTGTGTTGGAGTAAACCAATAAATTTGATGACATGGTTCTTATTTATCTAGATGTAGTAATGAATGTCTAGATGAAGTTCAAATGTTGCTCCCAGTTTTGTGACCTCATATAATATAAGAATTATTTATCATAATTATTCCATCATATGTGAATATTTAACATATGGAGATTATGAAAGATATACATATATAATGAAATTTTTTCTATTTTCTTAATTATATTTTACCATGTTTTATTTTTAGTGTTATGTAATGGAATTAGATATGGTGGACATGTCAACACATGAGTTGTGGAGAAGGTACTTTTAAGAAACCTTCCTCTCCATTATCATTTTGAGATAGTTGTGTGCCTCTAACATCTAATCTATTTGTCAACGATGGAAATTACCAAAGTTATTTTCCAAATCCTGAGAATTGGAGTAATTGTTGATTTGATTTTTTTCTTCTGTGGTTTTTCAATATGATTATGTCTACACCATTGTGTTTTTATAGATCAATAGCTCAAAACTCTACCATAGAGTAGTCATATGCTTCAAATAAAACAGTGCTAAAGTCACAATCTTATTTGTTGAGTAACCATCACCCATTAGATTATTTTATGGTTTATTTAGTATATGGTCCAATGTTTGTGAGATATACCATAATTATGTTATCATCATATGTGATTTCATCATTTGATACTTGTTCTTATGAACTGTTCATATTTGGATGTCTTTTTGTTATGATTAAATATACCATGCTTCTAATTTCTTTTCTTATAGAGATATAGAAACCTATTGGATTGAGGAAAGGGTAGGGGTTTGAGTGAAATTGATGTTATATACCAAAAAAATAATGCATAGATAGAAATGAAATTTCTATTTTATACTCTATATCAATATTATTTAATTATTGGGATGGATTTTATTGTTTATCATTATTATAATATTGATTTTTACCATTTTCATGTGTCATTCCATATAGTTGATGAATGATCATGGGTGTTCTAGGATGAGTGGGATCCAATATTTGTTCATCCTGGTAATTTCAAACAATATATTATTTTGTTTTTATTTGGTTTATTATTTGATGAAATTGTTTTTCAATCCATATTTATTCGTTATGTTTTTTTGGGTAGATTCTTGATGTTTTCCAAGATGATTTCTCTGATCGTCTTCCAGAGATGGAGGTGGAGATTATTATTGACATAGCATTATCTACACATCCAAACATGATATCTTATTGTCAAATAGACTCAGTACATATTAAAGGGATAAATATTCATTTGAATGATATGATGTTGACTGGTATGTTGTCTGTTGTGTTTCACCTTCATCATCCCATGTTCTATTTTCCTAGAACATAAATGTTCACATCTACTATTTCCATACTATTAGATGTTGAGTCATATAATTATTGATAAAAAAGTATATATTTATTTATTTGTATTATTTTTTTGAACAATAATGGTTTTAGTGGGTTTTTATTACAGATCATAATTCAGGTTATCAATATCTTAGGGATTTGGTGAATAATTTACTAAAGGAATCATTGAGGATAAATTATGCACATTATCAATACCTAGTGATAACTGTTTTACAAATTAATGATTCTATAGTTTTCAACGATTGATGATTTTTATATTTAAATAGTATGATGAAACATTTTTTATTATTATCATTGATAATATTTTGTTTTTTTGAAATCCACAGGTAAGAAGAAACACCATTTGAGCTTTGTTCTAAAAATATTTTAGAGTAACAACTTATATATAAACTTTTTGAAAGACAATTTTTTAATACATTAATTGATGTTATTATTCAATGTGATTACTTAGTATAGATTATTATTATTTATTGTGATGGGAATTTAAGTCATGTCATGGGAATAGAATTGTACCATATTCTTGATTTGGGGATTTAATTGTCTTAGGGAATATTATAGATGGTTCATCAAGGATTTTTCAAAGATCGAATCACCATTGACTAGTCAATCTATAATATGCCTAAAATTAATATTAGATAAAATGGTGAAATATTATTTATAATATTTTAAATTAATTCTCATATCGATTCCTATTTTAATCATATACTACCCCAATAATGTGTATGTAGTTTTATATTATTATTAATGTTTTTGTTTGTGATGTTTTAAAATACATGATTATTATATTATTTCTTATGTATCTATCTAGAATCATACAAATGGGAATAATTATCCACCTCATTATTTAGAGAATTAAATATTTATAAATGTGTTTAAATGTATGTATCACTATTATTTTTTGGGATACTTCCATTAAAATTTCTAATAATATAATTATATGTTCTATAATTATTCTAAAAGAAATGAATCTCAAAAAAGGCGTTGAGTGGAATAAAAATTGATGTTTGAGTTTGACATCACCTACAACATTGATAAAAAGAATGTAATCATATACACTATTAATAAGAATTTACCATCACATGTGGTTTTGAATATAAAAAAAATGTCAACACAGTTCTGTTACCATTAGATGTTTCACATTGACATCATTTTTTGGGATTGGTTTTTCATCCCACCATATAAGAGGATCCTACGACATTTACTGTCATAATTCATAATTCGACATTAATCTAGGCATGATGAAGATATATTATGAGATGATATGGAGATTCATCGATCCACATGTAAATCAATACATTTCAAATTACATATCCCACTATTAAACCATCCAATCGAAAATATTGAGTTATGAAATATTCATTCTTTAATCCGCGTCTTCTGCTGTCGGTTTTGAAGTCAAATGATTTATCAATGATTTTTCATGGATTCCCATAGACACCTAATGAGAGAAATTATATCTGGATGGTAATTTTTCAGTTGACATAATCAGATTATTTCATTATAATCATGGATAAGAATAAATACGAAGATCATGATATATTGTATATGTAGGAAATCATGATTTTACATTGGATTACTTTTTTTATTATTGGTTACATGGATATTAATATTATTTCAGTGTTCTAGTGGAGTCTCTAGGAGGTGATGGGGACTTAGTCCTAGTTGATTATAGACTATCATCCATCGAATGAAGGTCATTCCAAGAGTTATTTTTACAACCTATTTAATATGATCTATGATAGGTTATTTTATTTTGTTTTATTGTGAAATTTCCTTCAATAAATGGATAATATTTTATATTATAATTATCATTCATCAATTAGAATGGTTGTCTTTGACAATTTTTATGGTTACTAATCAGAATAACTTCATTATTGTAAAAATGTTGCATAATATATTTTGATTTTACTTATTATCATTTAAATTAATTCCTTGAATATTTAGGATATACATTAGTGATTTGATATATATCGGCATAGACTTATATCTAATATTGATTTGCATCATCTTCCATTGGATTTCACTAGTAGGGACATAGTTTTTAAGAATGTTTCCACTATTTGGGTTACCATTTTCTCAATAAACAAGGTAATGTGGTCCCAAAATATGTTAGTATATTAATGGTCCCTATCGTCCTAAGGAATGTTTTTAATAGTTTTCATTTCTATATCCATTTAATGTAATTCAAGATGGTTTCCATATAATATAGATTAGAAAATTCTATACTTATCCATCCCATTTGTTTATAGTGTAGATGTTTATATAGAGATATAAATTTCCATTTAAATATAGAAAATAAATATCATTGATGTTCAAGTGAATTTGTTCTAGGGGAATTCTATTTGGTTGTTTATAGTGTTATTAAAACACAGAACATATTATCCTGATAAATTGTACATTGAGTTATTGATGAGGGAGTGGTGACATCACCTATACCACAAACAAATTTATTTTAAATGGCATATCAAAGGTATAAATTTTAATATTGATGTATTTTTAAAATACCATTACTCAAAATCATTTATTTCCCTTATCACTTCAGTTTATTTTTTATATTTTTGTGAATTTTAAGACTCTTAAGGATAATGATCATTTTATATGAAAAATTAACAAATTTATAGTGATTTATGTTAGTTTGAATTAAATTTGTCTAGGGATAGTCATGTTAAATTAGGTTCGGGGTTATCCATGAGTTTAGACATTTACAGAGTTGTTTTAGAATTTATGGTTGAAACATGGATTTTTTTACACTATTGGAGAAGTATATGTAATGTAATTTGATTACACGTATTGTAATGGGTGCTGGGAAAATAATTTAACTGGTAAAATGTTTCAAGGTTAAACAATATGAATAAATATTTAATTTCATGTTAAAGTAAAATCATGTGTTTTTATCGTGATGTAATTGGGTTTTCAGTAGTTATGATTTTCTTGTATTACACGTCATTAAATCGGATTATACATAATTTATGATAAATGTAGTTTTTACGGTGATTCATGGTTTTATTTTCATTAAATATACTTTAATCTTCTACCCCTTTTCCTAAAATATCTCTTTATGGATTTTATAGACCTTTGTTCCTTATAGATTGTTTCGTCTCACAATATATTGTTATTAGGGATTCCATGCATTGTTATGGTGGTATAATACTTTTATATTTTCATTCTTATTTTTCTTGGTATCATTGTTTTTTATGTTTTCAAATGTATTTATCTGTGATGGTACAATTTTTGATCCATCCAAGATATATTTCTTATACATCCTTCTGAGTATAACACTTTTGTCTATTGTAAAGTGGCATGTGAGTCTCCATGATGTATTTTCTGATATGATCACTCCACTGAACAGTTTTCTAGTTTTAATTAATACTTGTATGTTTGGATTGATTATATATCATCCATTGTTGTCTTTGTGTTCTTAATTGTAGTTATATTTATATTAATGTTTGTGGGACACTAGTATTTGGTATGTGGTTCCTTCTTCATCCTTTTTTGGATGAACTAAATTACTCTTTATTTGTAAATAGTTTTATAAATTAAATGACATGATATATTTAATGACGCGTGGTTTTATAAATGGGTTTTAAAATAAATATGATTTCCCCATTATTTTGGTAAAATAATATCGTATTTTCAAATAATTCTAAAATGGGTTTCAAATACTGAATTTGTTAAAATTGTTTATAAAATAGAGAACATGGGATCACTTGCATAGATTGGGGTAAGGTTTAGCTTAGGTCTAACATCATCATATTATAATGTAGGTAATCTTATAGGGGTTTTGACTATTCCTTACATAGATACCATCCCATTCCTTTTATTACCATGACATCACATTTCAGAATTCTAAACACATTACAGAAATAAACACCCAAAGACCATATTATTCTAGATACAATGGGAACATGACCAAACATTGTAATTTTATTTTTCAATTGTGGTAGATAACATGTAATGTGGTATAAAACTGGTGGAGACCAAAATCAACCCCCTTAACATGCATCATACAATAATTTAGAAAATAATTATTCAAAATTTAAGTAATAATAGATTCATTTTTATCTCCCTTTTCTTCTAAAATTTATGGGGAAAAATTACCTTCCCTCAAAGTAAGTTTCACTTTAGAACCATGACTTATCAACATTATTCTCTTCCAAATTATGTAATCCAGGTCTCATAGAGTTTTGGTCCTTCCCTATATGAGAGTCACCATAATTTTGGGTCTGATTCCACTTCTCCAATAACAATATTAAAAATAATGCACGTCTTTAAACCATTTAACAGGGCCCTCTCTCCAACTTCCAATGATTTACAGATAATATTTAAATTTTTGTAACAAAAAATGAAAATAATCTACCATATCGTACCATCCCACGTCCTTTTATGAAATATGTAATTCACGAACTATCCACATTATGCATTAGACCCCCCAATGATGGACTCCATATTACAGATATCCATATATTATTCCCCCACCATATTTCATAATCCTACACTTCCCTTTGAATAAATTGCATCAATGACATTAATAAATTTTTATTATAAATAATACCACTCATTTATTCCATTAAATATCTTAAATATATATTTTTAAAACGTTGTGTGCTTCATTTTGCATCTATTTCCTTTTTTCTCACCACCCAGATAACACATTAAGAAGTAGAAAAAGTATTTCCTTAGGCTCTTGGTTACATAAATTTGAAATCATCTCTATGAAACTATGATGAAAAAAACTACTATAATTGATTCCCCAACAATGAATAAAACATTAAATTTTCTATATGTCTATAAATTATAGTCACCCATCCTCCATTGATGAAAATATTCTAAATCATTTAATTTCTAAGGGATGTTCCAAAACATAATTGTGACACCAAACTATGTCACTTAGACAAAATATTTTATTCTATGGGATCTTTATGATTCCTATTACTATAATGAAAATTTTCATCCTCAAGTTAAAAACATTGAAACCTAGTATTTTACACATTAATCAGAACCACTATATCCATGGAACATTTTATAGAAATACATGCTGTTGAAATTCTCATAGATATGTCTAGTGAACACACACCTATGAGATTATGAATATAATTAGATCTTATTTGATAGTATCTTATTATTATATATAAAAATAAAATTAATGAAATTTGTGAATAAAATATAATCTATAAGCATTATTCACATCTTTGGGAATTCATTAAAATAAATCCAGACCCTAGTTGAATTACATTCCTAGATGTAGATCTCACACGAACCCACCGCCAATATTTTTTTCTCCCTCAACATATGTAAATGGCCAAAAAAGATTTTATGCTATACAAGTATTATTATTAAATTTACATCCCACTACATAAAATATATTTCACATCTATTTAGAATGAGTATAGACACAATTTTAGTTCCCTCAATTATTTTTGATAAATTTTTAACTTGCATGGCCTTTATTTTTTTTGTTTTTATTCTAATTATTAAATTCTAATTTGATAAAGCGTTTATCCATCCTCATCCCTGAATCCCATTAATGATATAAATTTTGATTTTCAACCAAATTGAATCTATTCTGAATTTTTTAGAAAAGATCAATCATCCCCTTTAAGAACTTGATCACTGATTACACATGCCTTGGGATTGTTTCAATTACACTACTTATTTGACTAATACCACCATAATGAGTAGAGAACCATATTTTTACAATTTAAAATACACTCTGTGACCTTATTGATGAATCCATCAAACATGATTTTTTTGGTTCATGCATCTGAAATGGGAGACCCATTATACTCAATAGGGAATTTATGTTACTACATTCTCTGTTTAAATTAGAACCTCCCACTTTTCCTTTATCAAATTATTTTTTATATTTATATTTTTACCTTTCCATGAATAATTTTTTGGCCACATTAGATCTATATTATTAAATGATCATATTCATCTGATTATATATTTTAAACTATCAATCATAAAAAATAAAATTCCATAAAAATAGATGATATGAGAAATTATACAATCATAGGAACTATTCTTATATGGTAGAATTACATCCTATTAAAAACCCATTTTTATCCTCCATGAAATACAATATTGTGCACTGAAAAATAATCATCTAGAAATATGATCTTCTTGTCTAAGAGACCTTGTGGTCATTAAAAAATATATTTTTGTCCCATATGAGATAAGGAGATACATGTGGTGGAATAACATCAAAAAATGATCATAAACAATATTTGAGAACCCCAAACATATAAATAACATTTATGATAATAACCCAAACCATCCTATAATGTGATTTATCTATATTAGCTTGGATGATAACCTGTGGACCAAATTATCGTTTAATCAACATCTTCAACCCTTCACTATTAAATTCCCACAACACCCTGAATGATCTTACCCTGAATAAAGAAATGTAGTTTTTTTGGAAATTTAATTTGGAGTTACCTGACTGTTGCATTTGAATAAATCATTTCAATGGATCGTGAAAATGATGTTACATAAAAAAATAGGTCGAAGTTGATATAATGATTCCATATAGAGGACATTTGGTACCATAAATTCATTATATGCACTCATTACTAGAAGTAAGGACCCACCATTGAAGAAGCTCCGAATATACATCTTCATTATCAGATTAATAATGTACCAAATAGTAATTAAAAGGAACCTATTAGACCATTTCGTCTCATAAATGTTCTTGGTTCATAATAAACTAATAGTCTTTGGTTTTCTCCAGATACAAAATGTTAAAAAATCACTTACTTCCTCATCTACCTTTATTGTAATGGAGTTTATTAAGGAATTAAATTTTGACGAGTCCCTCATGGTAGATCCATCATATGTTCTTAGGCCTACAAGAAGATCCTAAAATTAGTCCAGATCTATATTTCTTGTAATATTAATGACTCCAATAATAAACAATTCAAGAACTATTATATTAATATTCATTGTATCCATCTTTTCCTTGATAGAGGCCTAAAAATATGCCGTGTTCAAATCCCCTTATCTTATCCAAGTCTCCCATGATCATTCTTGGTAGTCACATTAAATAAAAAAAAATAGATATGTTATACATACTAAATATCATCCAATAATAGGGATAGAATCATCCAAATGGATGAGATAATATACTTAGTAATGGATAACAAAAGAAAAATATATAATTATAAACACAATAATTTGGGTACGAGAATGTTATCATGACATTAATAGATCATAACATGTGTAACATTTATCATTAACTCGACTCTTGGAATAATGATCGGTAGAGGCTAAGACCTTAATAATAAGGGAAACAAGAGCACATTAAATTAAATAATAATATATGAATAATACATCAAATTGTGGCATACACATAAGAATCTAATATCATTACCTATAAGTCAAGAACCATTAATAGTATATATTATGTATCTTTATGGGGAATAACCTTACTAGGTAGGACACACCATTTTCTACAGTCATAATAAATTCCTCTTAATGGACTGGGATTCCCCATATTAATATAGTAGATTGGGTTTCCCCAACATCTGCATTCATGGAGACTATACCTATAATACCTGGCACACTAACATCCCATTTCACCATCCATTCCCAATAAGGCCTCTTGATTCCCTATCATCCAATACTGGTCCAAGACAATAAACAGGATTCCCATAATTATCACATTATATAAAAATCATTAAACAATTCATTATAGGGAGATATAGGTTCCACCAATCTCATAATAAAATCATTCATTCTTGTGGGACATTATAATAAAATATTAATCATATTATTTCCATTAAAAGAAGAGGGGTTCATAAAAATTTTATCTTATCCCATGACATTATATTGATTTCATAAATATGTTATAATATCTCAATCTTTTGGAAAATCTGTGTTTCAAAATTTTGTAATCAATGAATAACCCATTAAATTATGTGGGTTATATATGTATATTTTCATTGAAATAGAAAAATGTTTCCTAAAAATAATGTAACCAAAATTTATGGCATTATAAGAATTAATATATATAAACAAATAGGTAAATATCTTAGGAATATATAGTCAGACTGTCTAATTTCATTTTACATGGAGAATAAATTGGAATGTATCTTTTAAAAACAATTCTTGAGGAAAATATACATTGTTCACTATAAAATATTTTGGAATCATAATTCCATTTCAAATCACATTTATTTTATATTATAAAATGGAATATTCAAAATGTTTTTAAAACCATTTTCCGCAAAAAATATAAAATAATCAAGAAAATTATTTGAAATCTGTTGCCTTGGATGATTGAAAAATGGATGGAAATCCATTTCTTTGAAATGGAAGGTTGAAAATATCTTTGAAAAAAATTATTTCAAAATACGTTGGAAAAATTTAATGAATTATCTGAAAATGACAAAAAAAATTCAAATCCTTTTTCCTTGTAAATTAACATAAAATATAATTTATAAAATCATTTTTGATAATATGATTTTTTATTTTCATGAATGTATCTCAATGAATGAAAATTGCCACAAAAGTACTTTACAGATTTTATAACTATTGGAATATATTATCCATAAAAATGAATCATAAATAAGATATGTATATACAAATTATTATAATGATAAAAATAATATAATATATTCATGGATAGTACATAAACAACAAAAATTAAATTAATAGAGAATGCATCATAAATCTAAAAGAAATTAATGTGAGACTAGAAATCCTATTAACATATGTATTGACTCTATTAATACTTATACAGAAATACTGAATAATAAATATTTTTATGTTATAAATAATATAAGGCACCATATTATTATATATAGTACCATATTGGGGTTTTTATGACTTTGTATTACCCTCAAAATAAAAATTCTAGGTTGTTGTTACGCTTCCGGTAATATCGTCTTTTTTTCAAAAGTGTCTTAAAAAGTTATATTTCATGTCCACATATATATATAATGAGTTATATAATGTAAAAAATTATATAAATATAATGTATATTCATTATATATTTATTTATTAAAATATATAGAATTTATAATTATAGAATGGAATACGTTGTTCATGGATATGGTTGGCTGCACGTATGCATGAACAATGTTTTATTTTTTTATCATATTAAAAGAATGAAATTAATTGATATATATATATATAATATAATTAAAATAGAATTATTTTTTCTTAAAAATCATATAAAGGCACTTAACACTTCCCCAACACATTCTATATAGTGTGTGAACAAATCAGAATACATTGAAGAGGTGTTAGTCAACACATCCCCAAAAAAATTATTTTATTTACACAAAATGGATGGAATCATGGTGTGTGTTATATTATTAATCCTAAATAATAATAAAATAATAGAAATAATATATATCATATAAATATAGTTTTTCCATCCAAATTCTTATCCATGGGTGGTGGTAATTGAAAAAACCACAACCTAAATTCTCGAAGTAATAGTTCCATTTATAGAAGATTGTTATGTTTGTTAGCCATTTGATGGAAGTGTGTGTAATTGTAGTTTGAATGAATTTATAAAAATATATTAGAATATTTATGATAAAATTGACATTTTTTAATCAGGTAATAAGAATAATTGTGGTTAAGGGTAAAAATAAATGAAAGGATCTTGAAGAAGGATGAAACCTATTCTTTTGGAAACTCTCTTTTGTTTTCACAAAAAGTGATTCCATGGTTTGATTTATACTCATTTGAATACATAAAGAGAATAGGATGAATGTTTTTACAGAATGGGACAAATATCGGTGATTAAAATTGTATTATATGTGTGAATAATGGGACATGTGGTGGCCTTTTATAGGGAGGGATGGGACATATGTTGTATTGTAGAAAATATGTTATGTGTATCAATGATTTTACATAAAAATGGCAAAAAATAAAAAAAACACTTCTAAATTGGATTTTTGTGGTTAAATTATTCCCATAAAACTGGCGTTGGAAATTTTTTTAGGTCATTTCGGTAAATATGATTAATTTTTAGTTCCTTGTTATGTTCAATTTTACATTAATCACAGTAATTAATTTTAATAACATTCCCCAATGTTTTTTTCAAAAATAAATTTAATCCATTTTGTGTAGAAATATTATAATTATTATCATTTTTTATGTTTTATCTAAATTTTTTTAAAATAATATAGAAAATTATGTTTTTTTAATCCCATAGCTGTGGCATGAGAGAGGGTTTTTAAAATGAAAATGTTCAAATGATAATAAAGACATTATAAAAATATTCAATATAAAAATATTCAAATTACATAAATTTATTGATAGATTTATAATTTATTTATAAAAAATTATAATCAACATAAAATGTTATTTAAATAAAAAATAAATTATATGAAAAAGATGTATTGAATACTGATTCAGTATTTTTAATTTTTAAACAAAAATGAAATTTCCCAAAGAAATTCAAAATAATTTCACGTGATATAATTTTGAAATTTTAAATTAAAAAATGATTTTTATTTTATCGATTTAAATTTATTAATGTAAATTGTAGTCATATAAATCATATTAAGAGAATGACATCACATTATCATTTTTAAGAAAATAGTAATTTCAAACATATAAATACTTTATTAAAAAAATATTATTTTTAATTATAATTATGTTTTATTTATATAAATACATTAAAAATAATATTAATAAATAAATTATTAATACTAATTAAACATTGTTCAATGAATAGGTGAAAAAATATTATTTAAATAATTATAACAATAAAATGATGTTTCATAGAAACATTGTGTTTTGTGTAATGTAAGAAAAGTTAGTGTCACATCTAACAAAAGAATATATCTATGTATCTTATAAATATTTAATGACTTATAGTATCATGGAAATAATGACATCAAATAAAATTAATTTATTCTAAAAATGTTCCCAAAACATAGGGAGTTTCATTTTTCTGGAATTTAAAATCTTTTAACCTCAAAATTCATTATTCTGACACAGAAAATAAGGATATTTATACCTGATCATATCCTCAAGTTCTCACATAGATTACCCTATGTGTTTGTTTCTCCAAAAAAAATTATATTGAGTGTTATTGTATAATGGAACATTCTCTTTAAGATTGAGAATATCAAATGGTTAATCCTCTTATGAATTATCTCCTATAGTATTATGAACACTTATTTGTCTACATGTGAAGGGTCATGTATGTAATTTTTCTTGAGATATACACAAAATGCATCATGAAATTTAGAGTGAATTGGAGTACATTTGAAGTGATAGGATACCACTCTAATACAATAAAAATTATGAAATGTTTCTATATACATAGGGATTACATTCCCTATTATCCAAGTCTTAATTACATTATTCCATAATGAAATTCATTGAAGTACCATCCCAACAACATAAAATTAAAAGTCACACCGATAGTTATCAGTATTAATTTTATATCAACATTTAGATTCCTTGATATGCTATTGAATGGCTCTAACCATATGTTCCATTTTTTTCTATTCTCTCAAGTCCTAATTGATTTATCTCTACATCATCATCCTAGAATTATGATTCTTTACATTTCATCACATATCGAGCATAATAAGGAGCCTCTTGAATTCTTCAGTGAATTCTACTCTTTTAAGATACTCATCTAGGGGATGGTGTGGTTCCCCGCCTCCTTTCAAATCCAATGAAAAGAATATCCAAATATCCTCTGGGATTTGAATATTTATTTTATATTTACCATCAATTTATGGATAATTAGTATTGCTGAAAACCAATAATATATTAATTCATGATTTTGGGTCTAATAGAACATTGAGGTAAACCATATAATAAAATAAAATAAAATGAAATATTCTATTCCAGTAATCCTTACAACATACTTAATTTATAACCTTGAAATATGGTCTAGTGAGAATTCTTCACTAATAGAGATGAATTATGCAGACACAGTATGGTGATAAACTAATACTCATATATAACTAAACACACTATCGATTTATAGTTTCCAATGACCAAATTAATTATGATTATCTTCCATTTACACACTATTTTGGGTAATGAATACAACATCCCCTATATAATTTTCTTCAAACCATAATATTATAGCCGAAAAAGAACAGAGATAGGAACTCTTTGTTATCATTTTTCTTATAATCCCTACAGAAGAATCCTTACTTTCTCATTACATACGAATAAATTTATGTTTAATAGAGAATGATGAAAAATTAGATACCTCTATCATATCCTTCCTAAAATATGGAATTTAAGGAATACATACATTCTTTCAGAAGATTATTGTTTTATATTAATCATGGTTAAACATATTAACATATCTAACAATCTTTTTCAGCTCTACATATTCTTTTTGGACTCATTAATATTCAATTGGATGTAGGATTCAATATTCCATTTCTCAAGGCAATATTTCCCCCTTCTAATCTAGCTTTCCAAATCCACCATTTTCAAATCAGGAAATATAGTATCTTTTGATAGCATAATCATGTATAACCATTCATCATCCTTTCCACTCAAATCATTAGAAACCTTATTCTCTTTCCAGTTGCGGTAGTGTATTGAAAAATCGTAATCCATTACCAGGTCGAACCATATTCTCCAGCACATGTTCAACTGTTTTTGTGAGACATTGTATATTTTATCTTTATTATCGTAATATATATGAAAATTTTCTAAAAAAATATATTTCCTATATATTTGGAATAAAAAAACATTCACAACTAACTCCAAATCATCAGTTGGGTAATTTTAACATGGATTTAAAACATCCATGGGAAAATAGATGACCATTTATTTATGCATAATAACACATCCCAATAATTTTTTGGACTCATCACTAAATACTAAAAACACTTCTCCAACAGAATTTAATGTGGGGAAATGTTTTCTAGATGGCCATATCTTAATTTCCATGATATTATCCTCACATTAATCTTTATAGGGGAACATGAAACAATTCAGATATATCATGGTTAGAGGATCAGATAGTTTAGTGAAATTCCAAAAAAACAATTGATAATATCTCTATAATCCCATGAATGTAAATATCTTAGTCATTGTGTTCGGTGTAGCAAAACATTCAATTGCCTATTTAATTGATTGATATGTTGATATACTATCCTATGAGAACATGTGGTAAAAAATGAATCATTTTCTGACCAAGATTCACACATTTTAATTTTGAATACAATTCCTCATCCTTAAGGGTATTTAGTACAACCCTCAATTGGACTTCATGATCCTCCATATTTTTTAAATATAAAATAATATAATCGCTATTGAATACCACACTATAGTAGAGTTAATATCTAAATACTCTATTAATAAAATATGTAAACATAGAAGGGGAGTTAGTAAGAACAAAAGAAAACACTCTATATTCATAGTGAACAACCATTTTATGAATTGGAGTATTGCTTAAATCCACTTTCTTGACCCATAACTGACAACATAAAAAATGATTTATATTCATTGATAAGTATCAGTTTCTTCACAGTTGATCAAATAAGTCATCAATACGATGAAGGGGATACTTTTCCTAGATCATGATTTTGATCAACAAACAATAATCAATGAGAAGTCAAAATCAACCATCTTTCATTTTTCAAAAATTTGAACGGTTTCTCTAAGGTGACAACATTGGCTTAATGAACCCATTATCATGGTTTTCATGGTGTTTTATATTCAATTCCACCAACTCAATAGGTTCCATTCTATAGGGAGTCAATAAATTTGGTTTGGATGATATTATTATATCAATCAATAACTCAACATCACATTTTTTTGTCAATCTATGAATATCTTATAATAACACATAGATAAATTCCAAAATACTAGGTGTAACATTGATGCCAATTTTTTCCCAACCATTAGAGACCAGTATTCCTGTTAAAACGGAATTATAACCTATAAGTAGGACTTAATCTCTATTGGATATTCATACAAATAAATACATAAATATGTGATGATCGGTTAGTTTTGAATATCAATTATAACATTATGTCCTTGATTTTTTTGGGATTTATGATGAAAAATACAATCTACACATTATATGAGAATAAATTTAACTATAATAAGAATGAAATGATCTATAAGAAGCACGTTCCCAAAAAATGTCAACCAGAGAAGAATTATAGAAATCATATACAATCATCATACCGTTAGGGATTTTAAATTCTAATACTTGTTTAATCATTTCATTGGAATCATATCTACCATATAAAAATCTTTTAATATAAAATAGATATTAGATCAATAATGAAATAATACGTAATTGTACCATTCACAACATCTTTGTCTCACACATTTTCTAAAAATATGATCACATGATATTTCACTATGAAAATTAGTTTAAGAGGGTGATGACTCCAATATTCAACAACAAACAATTTTTAGGAACTATTTTACATAATTCATATTCTCTTTACACTTAATGTTTTTAATATTGAGAGGTTTATTTTATATAGTTTTTCCAATATTATTATACTTTGAAAAATTGTTCACATCAGTTAACAAATCAGTATTCATATAGCCTTCCATTTTGATCATAAAACACATATTATACACAGAAATACAATCGACTAAATTATTTTATCAATTTTTATAGAAAATAAGGTTTGTATGATATTCTTCTTATCATTGTTTCACTTTTTTCTATTGAACACAATATTCCTTTTCTTTTTAAAACCATGACATTGATTTCTAAATCCCAAAAAATTTCAAAAGTAATTTCACAATCCAAAATATATTCATGTATTCTAAATTTTATTATGTAAATTTCCATTATAATAATTTCTTTAGAACATTGAATTACCTGTCAACATTACATTCTGCATGGATGATAATTCCCGAATCGTACCTCACACGTTCTATGAAATTATACACATGGGTACCAATGGATTCATCATCCTTTTTCTTACATTCAATGATGTATTTTTCAATCATCATTTGAATTACACGAGGAAACAAATACTCTAATAATAAACTCTTCAACCCATATCAATCCATAGATTCAATTTATTCTTTATTCCTCATATTCTTGATTATAGTCCACCATTGGCCTACTTAACCTTCTAACCAATAAACATCAATATTAACTGTATTATGGTCCTAAAACTATATAATAGAGAATTTCAGTTTAGATGTACAGAGCTAGTGTTCATTGAAATGTAGATCATAAGACCCATTGAATGAAGGTTGATGATTCCTCATGAAGGATCAAACTAAAAATTTATCTTTCATTTTCACATTTGGATGATATGTGTGATTCATGGCTTGTGAAATCATTGTAAGCATATCAATTATATTTTTCATTCCATCTCCCATTTAATTCATATGAAATGGAAAAAATCATTTCATTATACATCGCATTCACCATTAAAACGATTCATCCATAGTAGAAGAATTGACTAAAAACCAAAAACAATTGAGTATGAAATAATTTTCACAGGGAGGAACAACATTATGATGAAAAATCACTTACATGATGAAAAAATTATGTAACCTACCTTAATTTATGACACACTAATATTATCCAATGATATTTATAAGCAGCATATTATTAAATACATCAGAATTCATAATGAAGAGTTCATCAGTTCAAAATATTATCCCCAGAGAGTGTCAAAAGAGGTGGGTAGTAAGGCTTGTTTGCATGTACCGGATTGCACTCAAGTAAGGCATGATTTACCATGATGGACTTTTTACATCAAGGCAAATCTATTATTGAGACATTATAAGTTTTAGTGTCATTTCAAGGATTTTTTTTATAATCCACCCATTTTACCATTTACCAAATTCATTGAAATTTTCATATACTTTTCCTCATATTTATAATTATATATTGGCATGTCATTTGGCTTCAGACTAAGGTAGTGTCATACTAGATTACAAATTTTACCTAAATAATCACTATAAAAATCTATAGGGACGTGCACTATTCATACATTTGAATTAAATCACATTTTAAGAAAACCAAATACATTACATATATTGAGACCTAGTGACTACACTATTATAGTTTTTTTTGAAACATGTAAACATTAACACTAGTACATTAGTGAGATACAATATATCCCACTAGTTTATCGATGACTAGAACCCTTCATAGAAAATATCATTTGGAATATATATGAACATATCCTAGAGATGGAAAAAAACAAAAGGGTGAGCTCATATTCTCAGCATTGGAAAACTAGAGATATATGTAAGAATACAAATATGCAAAAGGGTAGGAAAATTCGATCATGACATTTTAAGATAATTTCCTCTATATCAGATATCATAATCATGAGTTCTAGAATAATGACTGATAGTTCATAATACATGAATCATAAGGGAATCAAGAGTATAATACAAGAAAACGTAATAGGGGAATAAGACATAGAATTGTGGAATCCACATAAACAAGTAATATCATTCCCTATTATTCTTTTATATGGCTAGATCATATTACATTACTTTATATGGACTATACCTACTGGGCCGAGAATGATGCCTTTCCAAGTCGTAGTCTATTCCTTATAAGGTATGGGCTTTAGGTATCTTCCGATAATGGATTGGGATTCCCCATCATCACAATGTGGATTAGTATTCCCCATCATCCATCGTTATGCTTACTATACCAATTGGGATGGACACAACACCATCCCCAAAAGAAATAATTTTATTATAAGTGATGATTTTACCCATATTCCCATAGTAGATCAAGCATGTCTACTTGATTATAATCATATATATAATGAGATATAAATATTTTACCAATGAATTGTTGGGATATATAGGTCCCACCAATCACATAACAAAATCATTCATAAAAGGATCCCAATATATTAAAACAATCATCAAATCATTACCAAACAAAATAGACAGGTTTAATAAAAAACAAATTATAACACAAGAAATTATATCTGAATCATTAAATGTAAACATATATCAAATTATGAAAAATTCATGTTTCATAAATAGCCTATCAAATTTTAACCAATTAATTTAATTGGGATTCATTGGTATATAATTCAAGAAATAGAAATGTGTTTCATAAAAATTATACCATTAAAACAAAATCCATTCGAAGAATTAAAATGACCGAAACCATTTGATAATTTATCATAATGGAAGGAGTAACACAATATGATGTCATCATAGATGAAAATAATTCTTAAATATCATTTTAAAAATATTTCATCATAAAAATTTACATTATAAATTTAAAAATATTGTTTCATAACATAAATCACTTTGAAAAAATTAGTCATTGAAATAAAAAAAAAATTTTGAAAAAAAATTAAAAATAAATTTTCATTAAAACATATAAATGAAGATTGAATATAGTTTTGAAAACCAGTTTTTTAAATGCAATATTGAAAACATTTTTTAAAATAGTTTCAATTAAAATGAAGCTTAAAAAAAATTCAAACCCATTTATTTGAAAACATAGTGAAAGCATATAGAAAATTCTTTAGAAATAATAAAAAAAATTAAAATAATTTCCATTTGAAAAATTTATTAAAAGATAATCAGTAAAATAATTTAGGAAAATATTATTCTTGATCATTATCTCATGTGTCTCGAGGAAATTAAATTGAGACAATACTAGTTTACTGATTTAGTAACTCTTGAATCAAAAAAACCCATGAAATTGAGATCCCAAACTGCATATTTTAACACCAATAAATATAAGGTTAATATTAATTCAATACAGTATTGTTAATTATATATACCACAAATAATTAATAAGTGTTGAATATGTCTTAAATCTCACAGAAATAAAATTGTAATTACATGTTCCCTTATCTTATATACTAACACTCTTCATAATCATACACATGTTTTATATAATAAATATATTTTTATTATAAATCATTTACAAAACCATATAATTAAATATTATATCATATATGGTTTGGTTATGAATTTATATGACCCTGTTTTTATCAATTCTTATTTATGTTTTAAATTTTAGTAATACATAGTTTGGTTTTCACATGTGTCATAATTTTTTATATTATTCACCATGACACATGTAAAATGATTAATAAATTTCATAGATGAAATTAATATCATGTATATTCTGTATATATGTATTTATAATAACCTATAGAATATATTAATATAAAATGGAATACTCTATCTATGGATATGCTAGGTCGTACGTAAACATGAACATTGTCTCCATTTATTTTTCATATTGAAAGAATTAAAGTAATTGAAATTAATGTATAGATAAAAAATAATTATATTTTAATTTTTATGTCATATATATCATATAATTTCAATAATATGATCCCTAAAACATTCCACGTTGTGTTTTAATGAATCACACCGCTTTGAGATGGTGATAATACACACTTCCAAAGTGAAGTTATTGTATATTAAATAAATTGAAGGTATAACGGTACGTGTCATATACTAATTTGTAAAAACATAGATCATATATATCTTATATAAAAATTAAATATAGTTTTTCGATTATAATTCCCATCCGTTGTAGGTTGTATGTGAAAAACAAAAAACATAATTTCATGACACAATGGGTTTTCGTACAAAATAATGCTATATTTGTTACCCATTAATGGATGTTCCTATAAGTTTAGGATTAAAATTGTTCATTAAAAAATATGATTTAATTTTTGATTCATAGTATATTACTTAATCATGTAATATGATGAATTTTGGAAATGATAGATGAAAATAATGGAAAGGATCTTGAAGGTGGACGTTACATCTACTTTGTGGAAGTCATATTGGATTGCACCTAATGGATTCCTTGGTTGGATTTCATTCATATGGGAGGTTTAATGAAGTAAGAGTGTAATGATTGGAAGTTAATTGTACTTTCATTTAATAAAATATGTTCTTTTAAAGGTATGTATAATGTGGAAAGGTGGTGGCCTTTTATAGTGGAGGGTTGGGGAACACATGGTATTTTTGTAAAATTATTAGCTGTAATGTCTTTTTGAACTATCAAATGTCATTTATACAAAAAAACTCATCAAAATAAATATTTTTAATGAAATATTTCAATTTTTCTTGAAATCTATATTGTTTATTTTTTCCATTATGATTATGGATTAGTCCATTGTTATGAGTAATTTTACCTTAATCGCTATAATGGATTTTAATAAAATTCCCTAATATATTTTGAAAATAATTATGTTCATATTCATAATATATATATGTTATACATATTATTACTGTCTATATACTTTTTTCTAAATACATTTCACCAAAAGGTAAATATTAGTTTTATTGGAAAATACCACAAACATGGAGAGAAATTTGTTTTTGAAGTAATAATGTTTGAATTTTTTTTAAGTCATTAGATTTAATATAATATTATTTCTTTTAACTAAATTATATTAATAAATTAATAATTTATCAATTTTAGATTTAAAAAAATAATAATATATTATTTTATTATAAAAATATATTATATAATAAAGTAATATTGGATTTAAATTCAATATTAATGAGGTTTCTCCCAAAAAATATCAAAACCTCAGAAAAAGATATGTTTTTCATTATGGAATAAAAAATCAAGTTTATGTTTTAAAATTAAATTTCAATATATTTTTAAATTGATTTTATTATTTTACCCAGAATGACCTAAAAATAATATATTAAAAAAATAGTATTTTCAATCATATGAAGACATTTAAAAAAATCTAATAACTTATTATCAATCGGCATAATTTATATTAAAATTTATAAATATCAATAATTTTTTTATTAATACTATTATATAAATTTTTAAATTCAATGTGAAAACTATATAATTTAAATAATTACAACAATAAGATGTTGTTACATAGATACTAAAGGTTTCTAGTAACACAAGACATGTTAGTGATGTATATAACATAAGATTATATTCTTGTTTATTATAAATAAATATAGAATTAATATTAATTGAAACCCATTAATTCAAATATTATTAATTTATCAAAATAATATGTTTAGAAAAAATCAATGTGAAATAACTAAGAACAATTGTTCTATGGAATTTATATTGACATTATAGGGGGATTCACTAATGGGTTTTATTACTACTCTATAGTCCTCTTTTTTGTGGATATTATTACGCACTAGTCAGTTATATGGGAATAATTATAATTAATTATATACCTATATAGATCCATGGTGTTTTATTAACTATATTTTGGCTTGTAGAATTTTGGGTTTGATACCATAGTTTGATGTGATATGTGATATATGATTTTATTATATTTGATTATTATGATATATATATATTTATTTTAATCTATTTCACATGGAATATATTATAAATAATGTTAAAATAAATATTTTTCATCATTCCTTGGATATATTAACATTTGATTTTTTTTCACACATTATTTCAATAATTGTAACTATGTATATATTATTGTATAGAGACATGTTATAGAACACATAGGATGGATTGTACTAAAAATGTAGGCTCACACTCCATACACATCTTGGCTGGTGCATTGACCATTATATATTTTTTGGTTTTGGGAAATGCAATGCACTATAGTGAGGTTGTGTGGTTTCGATAAGCTATGTCTATGTAGCTGGTGGTGTGGTCGTTGGAGATTTATCATTCTATCACATAAAGTGGTATGATTTTGTTTTATATCTCCATTTATGTTTTAATTGTACGTCACGATGTTATTACTACTTTTTATTTTTTTATTTTTAAAAAATTTCTTTGAGTTATGAAATATATTTATCAATTGTTCTATTTTTCTATATTATAGTTATATATTCCATGTTATTGCTTCAGGATGGGTGAAATTGTTCATTATGGTTATTGAATGATTCATGGGTGTCACATGTCTACCCATTGGGAATGGTAACAATATTACGGTATGTGGTAATTCATATGGGTATAAGTATATAAGGGTATTAGTGTTGGATTAAACATATTATTCCATGTGGGTGAAAAATATGTGTGTATTGAGTTCTCAGTTTTTTAAACCTAGTGGTGAACAATTTAATATCCATATATTATTTTTGGTCATTTCCACTTTGTACATCCTTTCTAGAGACTTCATCTACATGTAGTAATGATCCAGAGATACAATGAATTTTAGATAAATAAAATACCACCAATAAAAATATCATAATGTTATCCTATTATTATAATCCATTTATAGAACAATCCCTATAGTGTTAACTATATTTCCATTATCCAAATGAGCAAAATAAATTTTCGTTATTATCTTCATGTTAAATTAAAAATATAAAAAAATTTAATCAATACCATTGATATAATAAAAAACTCTAACACATAAACCCTTAAATCATCCATAGTATAAATCCTATTTTCTATAGATATCTATACCATATTATAATACCTATTATCACGCTTGTATCCCACGGTATGAGATTAGGTACTATAGACACATTATTTATATACTATTTGTTGATTTCCATACATAAATAAAGTTTAATTAAATTACACAGATAAAAATTTCTTCATATAAATTCATTATACATTTTATGAATAAAATATATAAAAAATGGAAAAAATAAAAAAATAAAATTTTACTTCAAAACTGATGTATATTTCTTCCACTATAATAACAACTTAATTCATTACATGTATTTAAAATCTCCCACAAATAAATACATTCAGTTTCCTCTAATGGATGTTCACTGTTTTCTATTGTTTGATGTACAAAAATTATTTGTTTATCATGATTAATATTTAAAATAATGAATTGAAATGTGATCAAGTGGAATAAATGATGTTTTTATGCTATATGGCATGCCTTGTGTACAATAATGACTTCCATACACTCTATCATTAGAATACTAAGGTTTTAGGTTTCGTATATGAATTTAATAAATAGATAATGATTAATTATACCTTTAAAGAGTACATTCCTACCATTTACCATACATACATAATCCTTAAAGACTATGAAATTATAATTGGTTTGGTTGGCCATTGATGATTCCTTCCTTTGAGGACTAAGCAAGATGGGAATTCAGTTTACATATAATGAGTATGAAATCAAGGGTATTGATTTAGACTGACTAAATTTGGTTATTTTTGAAAAGAGATAATATTTTTTTACGTGATTATATGTTTTTTATGGTTAATATAATTTCTTATCTTTAGATACATATCATTTTATTTAAACGGTACTCATCTTAAAAAAAATGTTTTTTATAAATAATATTTGAATAGGCATATAGGCATGATAATTGTCATGGCATGTAGTCACCCAATTTCATAGAAAAAGATACATTTTAAAATTCAATCTCATATATGATATACCTACTGGACCGAAGTATATAGATACACATTTCTAATGATGATAATGTAAAATCCATGTTATCATTATTAAAATTAACTCTTCTCTAGTGGTCACTATTTTAAGAAATTTCATAATTTTGTAATTCAATATTTTTCAATAAATTTAAAATATTTTGGATCAAACAATAAAATTTATTAAATATATAGTCTTTAAAAAAAATCATATTTATACTCAATAACTGTTTTATATTCCCTGCAAACATGTCTTTGGTGGCGTACCTGTATGGGTAGGTTCTCTTGAGCTATCCCTTCACCTATTCAATCAAGCAACTCCAATTTCCAGCCTCATTGGTTCCCTATTGAAGTTGTATTCAGCTACAAGACTTCATTCTAGACCCTCAATATCATGAATTTGCATCGAAATTGATTTATCACAATAGTTACCTTCCATCCTATGGATTCAAAGTGGTGAGTTTGGATTCTCTCAAGAGGTCTTATATGAAAAAATGCACGACTATTTTCACAAGTTATTTAAACATGGTCATCCCACAAACAGTTGTGGTAAAAGTAAGGATAATGCTAAAAGGTGGAAACCCACTTCGATTGAAAATGGTAATGTTGGGCACAAAGACAAGGATGCCCCCTTTAGCTCCTCTAAAAAGGAATTCACTGAAAATATTTTAGGATTGGATAATACCAATGCACCTGAGAATAAAATCTTAGATTATGTAAATGATGTCTTTAACATCACTACCAATATTCCTTCTCGCAAGGAAGAATATTCTTACCAGCTTGTGTCCTCTCACTCAAATAAAATGGAGGGAAATTGCCCCGATGCAGTTGAGGAATAGGGAAATCAAATTCAGACTCTAGAGTATGGAAGTAAGAAACAGGTTGAGGTTTTAGACTCCAGTGACACCTCAATTGAGGAAGTTGATCATTCATACCAAATTTAGGAGTCTTATTTGAAAACTATGGTCAGTAATGTAAAAAATGCCATGGTGGATGTGGATGGATTCAACACTCTGAATTTGAAGACAACTATAAAACGTAGGGATTATTATCAAACTTAAAGAAATATTGTTACTAAGTCGCTTGATGCTTCCATGAAGGTTCATATTGAACATTCCCAATAAAATATTGTTGAACCACCTCAACAAAATCCTCTGATTGATGACATGAATCTTGTTTTATAATAATTTTCACAGCACTTCATAGAGGATGAGATTAATGACTAGAAAAAACACAGAGAAATGAAAATAGAATTGTCCCACCAAAAACATCAACAAGGATTTATCCTTGATGATAAATACCTCAGAGTAAAACTTTTCATCTTTAACTAGAGGATGTAGATGTCTATTTAGGATCCTTATTTTTCTTGATCCTTTTCTGACTCATAATATTCTATGGTGGAAGATGCTGATGATATGATACTTGGATTTTTCTGGGTTTTGGTTCTTCTTAGTAATCTGATGCCGCTAAAACATTGTTTTTGACTCCATGATGGATCTTTTCTAACTGTTTGAATTCAGATTCTGGGATTTTGTTGTGAAGTGAATTTCAGTACAAAGATGAAATTTGGTTGTTTTGGTCTAATCCTCTACTATGCTACAATGTGATACCTTCATTCTGCCCCCTTTGAGTCGTTACTTTTATGGTTTTCTAATACCTTTACTATCGGCTGCTCTAATAATCATTCTTCCTTGATATTGTTATGTTGACAACTTATTGTTGATCCCAATCTTCTATGTGTGCACTCACCTCATTTTTGGTACACACCTAGATGCTGATGGATGAATGCGTAGTTTTAATTTCCCGGAGACTTTTGATGTTGTATACTAGGTTCTTTAAAGATGTATTTCTATTTGGCTACCTTCTTATGTTCATTTGGTGTACGCTCATTACACCTCGTGAACTTATTGTAAACTTTTCATTTAATAAGTTCCTTCCAGCATGGATTGGGAAACCAATCCATGTCACCTTCATAAAAAAATGTCACTGGAGGATATTCAGTTTTTATTTTATACAATGTAATTCCTATTTTATTTCCTAATTGATATATATATATATATTTTAATATAAGGTAAATAATTTTTAGATATGGTTTCAAAATTATTTCATTTGATTTAGTATAATATTAAAAGAAACTATGTACATAAAAATTTTGTGAATATAGGATATTAATATAGACATTCCCTGATGATTATCATTATATAATTAGTATAAGATATGTCATATGAGGTGTGGAATGGTTTATCATATTGTATAATATCCCTGGAATTATTTTATTTTTATTATTTATGTCTATTAAGTACAATTGAATATCGATATTTCATATAATTCATTTTTATTTATAATATATCATACATATTATAATTCATGGAGGAATCAGTTATTAAAACATTAAATATTTTACATTTTTTGGATATCAATATTAAATGAAATTTAATTTCATGAAATATTTGGGAGATTGAAAATCAAATAAGGTTAATTGATATTCAACCAATATCCAAAATCAAAAACATTATAATCATCAAATAAATATTATAGTATGTTTTATAGACACCTGATAACTATATTATAATTGCATATATTTAATATAGAAATATTTGATAATATTATTTATTCCGTGGACTCATAAATATTACATAAAATGTCTCTTTATCCTCTTTTTTTGTTACGTGAGATATTATAACATCCAAAAATAATGGTGGAACCTACCCATCATTTTGGGGATTCAAATTATCCTATAGATGCTCTTTTTTTGGGGAACCCATTATTCCATTCTAAAATATCCCCTTCATGACTCTACAAATAATGAATGTATAAGTAGTAATCATCTTTAGTTGTTACATGTTCTAAATTTTATGTATAATTGGTTTTAGTTTTTTATTTTATATTGATAAATGGAATATGGAATATATTATTTTCATCCACATTGAAAAAATGTTTTCAATAGAAATAATATCAACATCATTAAATTAATTTAATTCGTATCACTACTCTATTTGGAATTGTTAAAATAAATCATTAAGATAAATTATGATCATCTACATGACCATGATAAATTACATGATAGAGTAAAATCTCCATCCTTATAAAGGTTCTTATTAGTATAGAGGGAATAATTCATAGACTCTGAAATTGATATATTGGGTATGATGATAAAATGAATCCAAAATTTATTTCCTATTTCCATTATCATAACAGTGAAACCTAATTTTCTCCCCACATGATTATAATGGTGAAAAAGAATGAAACACAGTAAAAAATGTGACATCATGCATCAGTAACATGATACCCCTAACCAAATGCATAATTAACAAATTATTATTACATCATAGTGTTTAGATAATGTAATTAACAAAATATTGTGAAAATAATCTTTAAATTTTAACAATATATATTGATATATAAAACTAAGTAATCCCAAAATTTCATCAGAAGTACTAAAATACTATACAAAAAATGCTTCATCACCTACTTTTTATGTTTCTTGAGATGAAAGATGATAGGTTATGTATAATCATTTATTCTAATATAGCCTTTTTTCTACCCTCTTCAACAAAATGAAAATGATTTTATAAATAAGAAAACATGGTAGGGCTTGAAATTAAGCGTACCACATTGATACTTCTACAACTGATTGGTTAATACCCAATAATAGACTCTTTAATTTATATAGATTAATATGTGGAACTTGTAAAATTAGTTTTCTTGTATCTAAATCATGTGTGGGAATGATCATCACCATTCAATGAAACATAATATAATATCATCATGATTAAACTATGCCTTTAATTAAAATAGATAGCATTGATCAAATCAATCCCAATTCATGATATCATATGTATGATATTAAATAATATATGAAATCCCATTCCATGTAATATATCTTCATAAAATCATAGGGCTATCACATAACATGGTTGGACCATTTTTATATGATTACCCACTATATTAAGAGTATTATTCTATTTATTGAAAGGATTTAGATTATGTATTTATAAATACAATATATAATTTAGTGAATTTTAGAATAATTTAACCATCATGTTATATAAGAATGCACAATAAAAGATTAAACTGAAAAATAAATACCAACACAGTATATCAATATTATGTTCGTCAAAAAAAGGAAATTATATAATTTTTTTATTTACATATAATGATTAAATTGTGTTAATAAAAAAATCCACATTCCACCAAAAATAATCACTAGAAATTAATAAATATTCAAAATTATATTTCATTAATAAAATCAAAACATCTAAAACTATGAAAAAAATACACACATAAAAAACAATACATTAATAGATTTTGTATTTATAACACAGAGTCATAAATTATAGCTAGAACTACCAACATATCATATATTTTATCTTCCATGGGAAAATATTTTGATAAATAAATTGATTCTTTAAAACAACATTGTAGCATCTCATTCATGGTTTACCACAATCATGGTTAAATCATGTTCCATATCATTCTATTACATCTCACCATGAAATAGAGTATTATATAGAGTGAAGAGGGTATATATATAATGTTATACAACTATAAAATATATATTATTTATAATCATAACTATCAAAATATAATGAATATATAAATTTTCACTCATCTTTATGTTTGAATAATGTTAAAAGTCATATAAAAATAAAAACAGATCAATCAATTTTACCCATTATATAATAATTTGGAAAACTATTATGCAACAAAATCATATAAATATTCAATTAAACTCTCATGGTATGATCATATAAAACATAGACCAAAAATAAACAAAAGGTATGATAAAATGAATGTCCTTTGGATTCCATGAACAATCTAATCTCTTAGCCCCGACAATTATCCACAACACATTATTCAATGAAATAGTAGTCAAACTAACATGTTTCACAAATCATGATTTTTTACAAGGTACAAATATTCCCTAGTATAGAATGAGTAATCATATATAGGCTATTAAAAATTTTGGGCCAAAAAATATAAAATATGCAACCCATGTACATTGTGATATTTAATAATAATAACTAATAAGATAATAATAATAATATTTATCCATCCCCTATAGACATAAATTAACACCTCATCTTTCACTGTACATGTGTTGTTCCATTTTGGATTGTCTATGATTATGTCACAGAGATCAATATGACCAATTTTGTAGTATATTTTCATTGTTTTATAAATATCAGATGATATGGAGTCTTAAACACCATGTATAAAATTACATTATACAACATGTCCCCACATTAAATAATATTAATTTCAACAAGACACCCCATGACCTCCAAATATATTCAAGAAGATTGTGATTATAAAAAATATTCTATATTACCAAATTGGGATTCCATTTCCAATGAATACTATTATATAACATGTCTCTCAACAAGAATAACAAATATAAATTGAAAAACTAGAAAGTATTGTAGTCAGAATTTTAATTATCGAATGAAAAATATTAAAAATATATAATCTCTATAGAGGTCTAAAATGATGTATCCTAAGGGAGTACAAAAAATGGATATATATATATATAAGGAATTCATATAGAACCAAAACACTTGTAATTGATTTGATTCTCTACATGAGTTCCTCTGGCATCCATGAAATCCCCTACATGTTAACCCTCATTCCATGTATGAGAGACCATCAATCATTGTTGAATAATAATTATGCAAGACATAACGATGTAATATATGTTAGACTGAATAGTAGAGGATTGAGTTACGAATCTCACACCTCATATTTAATGCAATATTATTTTCTAAAATGGAAATAATTTTTATTTTTCAAGGAATTATATCAAATTATATTGAATTTAAACCAGTACTATTATATATATAACATCCATAAATTCAGTGAAAGAAATGTTTACAGATGCATGATAGTCTCAAATAATTCAACCAACATTCATGATTCCTTGAATATAGGATCATCCATGATTAAACTAAAACCATGGAATGATTCATTCCATTTCATCCAATGAAATTTATTCTCCATGTTCACATGAACCCTCAATTAAATTTATCCAGAAACATGATTACAATGAAAAAAAGGCATTTCATGGATATATCACATCTAGTAATAAACAAATCCCATCCATGCCAATAAAAATAATATATTATGTGACACAAGATAACAATTATAATAATATAACAACAACACATTTGTTAATAAAAATAATAAATTTAAAAACCATATATCAGATTTCAAAATAATAAAAATTATCAAGTGGTATATACTAATTTCTGAACAATCTTATAATATCTCCACCATATTTCTTCTCTATAAAACCCCAAAATTTATTCCTATGATGTATGTGTCCCCAGTAGTAATCCCCATATTATAAATCAACCATTTTTATATTACATGTGTTGTAATATGAAACATGTAATATTCTGTAAAATTTGACATTATAGTATTCCATGAAATCAAAATGAAATAATGTACCAACACATAATCTCGAAAAATATATAAAAAATTTCTTAAAGGTCCAATATAAATCAATTTTGGTTTGAAATATCCCATTTTCACTAAAGTTTCACCCAAATGAAGGAATGCTATAATAACATCAATGATACTCACATTAATTTAAGAATTCAACACTAGAATCGTGCACATAATTTGTGTCAAGTATCTTTAGGTGTCTCAAACCGTAGTTCTATATGAATTTCATCTATGGATGTTATAATCCTCATTATGTGTATATTGAATCTGAAAAGGGGTTATCTACTCAATCACAATGGAACCATCCCACATCCCTAAGGTGGATTACCTACTAACTTGGTATGTAAAGTAAACTGTACTTGAAATTAGAGTGTCACATTGAGGGTGTTTCCATAGTTATTTCATCATTCAATGTGCATTACAATCTCTATCATCATATCCACAAATTCATAAAACCATTTAATTATAGAAAAACCTAAAAATAATCCACATATTTCTTAGATATATGATCTTCCATTTTCCTACTAAAACGTGTCTCAAAATTGGTTACACCTGATTCTATTTTTGATTCATGGGAAATTAGTTAAAATATACCTCTTAATACATAGTGAATAAATAATAATCCTCAATAATAAGACATGTTGTTGTCTATAAATTCTATATATGTGTTAAAAAACAAAAAAAAATTCCTATAAGTGAATTATCATTGGGTTATATATAATAAACCCAAGGATTATGTTCATTGTAGTTTTTTATATAAAATATCTTGATTAATTCCAAGGTATTATTTTTTATTTCATGTGGACACCTTGAATTGATTGACGTGTAGTGTATATATATAAGTGATACCATACATAGTTTGTGGGATATTCTATATTATATATATTTTTATACTATTAAAATATTTATTTCTCATATATTGGATGAGTATTGGCTTTTGGGATACATTGTTTATTTCCCTATGTCATAAGGACTGTGATTGTTACAACTACGATCAATCACTAGAACAAAGTGTTCGGCCCACCCGACATGTAATGAGGTGAATTTTCTAATGTCTAATGATGAGTTCTAGATCAATTATGTGATTTATTATTTTACTCATTATATTTATATTAAAAAAAATTGATATATTTTCTGTCTAATACCACTAAAATCACCATTAAAACATATAGAATACAATTAATTAGTCAACCATAACCCCATATAACAATGTCTCCATATGTGAAACAGTTATAATTAGAATTAATATACAAAACAACTATGATTTGGTAATATAAAATTTCTATTGTAACTCATTACTAATGAATTGGGGCACCATAATTCATCCCCCGAAAATTTAGGATGGGGTAAAATTTTTAAATGATTGATAAATAGGAATGATACATAAAAAACATGATTTGGAATTTATCATGTTTAAAAAGTAAAATTTTTCTTAATCAAGGGATATGCTATCACTATTTTTAGGAATAAATATTTCCAATAATGTATTTCAACATTCGATGAATTATTGAAATAAAAATACTTCAACATTAAAATAAAAATAATCCTAAATTCACAAAATCATAAGGTGTGAATAAAACAAGGGAATCCCCACAATGGTTGGATAATTATAAAAACAAGTTATGATGAACAACTCATGATCATTGTATATTTAAATTTTCAAAAAAAATTAATTATTATCATAACAATATGAATTATAAAGGTTTTTCAATCAATATTCTCAATTAATATAAAATAGTAATACTTGATTAAGAAAAAAAAATTATTTTACACCAAATATATTTAATATATAACAAGAGTTAGTCTTTTTAAAAATATAGCTAAAATATTAATATATTAATCTTATTATTAAATTTAAAAATATATAATTCCATTTTAATTTTTTTGAACTCAATAATTGATGGATGAATTTAATAGCACATAGAACATTTATGAAATACTAATACAATTATACAGAAATGTAAATACACATATTATTATTCAATCACATAGTTTTCCACATTCGATGTTGATTTTACTATTATGAATATGAGTAATTTGTTAATTTACCACTTAGGATTCCCCATTTTAATATTTTCCACTACTAATGATTAAAATATAATATTGTATTTATATATATTATTTAGTTTATTCTTTTGTTGAATGGTGTATTGTTTATAAATTCTAAAAACTCCTAGTTTATGAATAAATGTCACAATATGAAAAATATACCCCTCAAATAAAAACCTGACTATTTTGGACACAACCATGACAAAAAAATCCATCTAAGAGAATATTTTTGATAAAGAAAATAATCATTATAGGGGCCAAAAACTAATAAATTACATTAATTATTAATTTTTTGAAACCCAACATCATTAAAAATAAAACATTTTCATTAAAATCATTTATTAATATTATTAAAATTATCTAAAGGAATTATGTGACAAATCTGGTACACATAACAATCCACATCATCAAAAATATTCATCTTAATAGTCATAAAATTAAATGAGATTATTTTAATGATATCACATTTTTTATCCCACTGAAATGATCAATTATATGGAATCATATTCTTCCAGAAGACAGAGATAAATGAAATCATGATGAAATTATGGATTTTTTATTACCAGTCATGAATAACTGCCATTTAATATATAAAGGATTGGTCTTTTTTGATGTCAATATCACCAATGTATATTATTTTCAATGTTGTGTAATTATACCAATATATCAAATTAAATTTGATCTTTTGTAATTTCTCTTTATCCATAATGGTTTCTCAATTCAATAAGAAAACACACCCACTATTTACAACATCTTGAATGACTCAATAAACCATGAGGCTAGATTTCACCCCTAACTAAAACACCAGTATCATTACTACTAAATGCAATTTTAGACTACATCATCTCCATATGGAAACTCTATAAAAATTCCATCTATATTATATATAGGTCAATGGGTGGTTTTAAACAATCCTCATCCACTCAAGGATAAAAACCGTATTATCTATCATCAACCACACTAGATTATACCAAAAATTAAAATACTTACATAACACTATATTGAATTGTGGCACCCTAGACAATCCCCCAATATAAACCCTTGAATGGTGTAATGAAAATAGTTTAATTGTAGTTATTTTTATATGAATTCATTTCTAAGGTTACTTTATCAAAAAAACTCCTACCCAATGAAATAATTAAATCCCACATCATATCATGAGAACCTAAATAGTTTTCTTGATTTGACCATCTATTTACGATTGGAATATTAGACTCTATTGAATCATGGTTTCAATATCAAATGACATGGATCTCTCAAAACAATACATAAACTGAGCATTAAATTAATATATAACAGTTCCAGGTACAACATGAAACTAAATGATACAACATATATAAAAAATTATGTCAATGTTTTCATAAAACACTTGTATGGATTATAAATGAAGTGACTCAACATAATTAATAGGTTTATGCTGACAACATAATTGTTATGAAAATTCTCAAATTGTGGAATTCTTTTCACAAAATACAATTATATGTTTCCCCACTTTTATTCACGAACCACTTATTTTATTATTTTAACTAAATGGAAATGTGGCACTCAGAATTCACCAGGTAATCAATGTGACATTAATATAAAAAATTTATCAAACTCCTCAATATCAAAGGCCATGAAAACTTCCTCTTCATATCATAGTATAAAATTTTCACACTGATATGTACATTAATTGATGATTCATAAAACTAACTCCAAACATCCTCATGAAAACCTATTAGACCAAATATTCTACCCATAAAAAGATGCCACTCCCCACACATTCAAAGAATACGTTATGTTTATTACCCATAATTATCTATTCAATAATATCATATATTTTATATCACTATGTTGTGACTCAATGGTTCAATAATTTTGTGTGGGTTCCCCCACCAAAGATCTATGTTATGTGACATATCCATCTTACAAGAAATATTTAATCCTTGAGACAATCTGCTATGAAGCCTCTTTTATCATCTATGAACATGGATTCCATATAATTAAATCAACAATAATAGTTTCAATAATTATATTATAAACTATTTAAAAGATAAAATACCATATGAACTGAAAAAAATTACATGGACTCATATCAATACCTCTTTTAGGGAAGTAATTTTTATGACACTTATGATTTCTAATGGTCCCGAAACTCAAACCAATGTTGTAGTTTTTCTATAAAATTTTTTATAACACGATAGTTTGTAGCATAACTAGAAATCTGCCCGTGCAAATGCATGAGACTATTCAATTTTCATTCAAATCATCTGATTTTCTGTCAATAAAATAAACTACATTGTCGGTGTATTTCATATAATGTTTAGAATAAAATGATGATAATGAAGTTATTAGGTTACCCGTGATTGAGGGAAATGATGTAAAGACTAATTGTGATGGAGATAAGACATGATGGAATGGAAGAGGTAGAGATAAGAGACATGGATGAAATTGAAGGTGGAGGTGTGGGCGGAGGTGGAGGTAAGAGGTGATATTTGGATAAATGATGGAAGGAAACATAGAGAGTTTTAAGGTATCTAGATTTTGACTGGATTGGATGGTCTTGTGAAGATGTTGGTATGAGGACTAGTAGGAAACATGGTTGCATTCAGTGTGGGGTCATTAAAAGATAATGTAATTGAGATTTCATCTTTTTAACCTAATCATCATAAATAAATTTCACTTTATGATACATAATATTATCACACACCCTTGATTTAATTTCATATGATATTTTAACATTAGTAATATATATATATATATATATTGTTATGTCTAGAAGAATACCAAAATATTCCAATTATAAGATTGTTAGTTTGTACTGGAATCATGGTATCAACCATGAAAACAAATCTATACAGTAGAATAAATAAATAATATGAATAACTCATGAGTTCTTCTCCATGAATATTTATGATCCTTTGGTGTATTTTGAACCTATGATGGTGGAAATTATAGATTATTTTGATCAATTCTATCTATCATAGAATCATCTACAATATATATGTAATAAGAAATAAAATTGATGAATGGTTCATACATATGAAATATTTCTCCTAAAAGTAGCACTCATACAATGGATTTCATGGTCGCAAACATCCACTCGAATTCCCAAACGAACATGCTAAATCCAACAAACAACAAAAAAATAAATTCTTCTAAATTGGAAACCATAGTGAGAATTAAATTATTCCATAGCAAGAGATTCCAAACAAAGTTAAGTTTGGACAAATGTAACTATTCTAACTAAAAAGAGAATACATGTAAATTTTAGTTCTCTAATAGGGTCGAGATAAGAGATAAGGGAATGAACCTCATCATAGGAGAAATAAATTGTAGCCAGAACTCCCTGTCGATAATTCATAGGCTCGATGCGCAAAGGAATAGACTCTCCTTGAGTATGCCGCCGATTATTTCTCCCAACAACAATGTATGCACTTTATGACAATGGTATTGTCAATAAAAATTAATGTACCTCCATTAATTCATGAACTAATTGCCACAAAATCAGCTTCAATGATATGTAGTGTTTTAACGGACTATTTCACTTCAATATAATAGTAACTTTTGGTGGTTCAATCAAATATAAGTAAATTTCAGGTTAAAGAGTCCAATTATAGAAAGAGAGAAGAGGGTACCTTGTGGAAATATTTGGAATAACTGGAAACCAACAATTTGTTTGATTCATCATCCATTTTATAAAGTATTTCAACTTCAAGCCCAAAATTAAGAATGGAAGGGGATTGAATAATCATTCCACAAAATGTTTGAGGTGCACCATCCATGGCTGCAAGTTGTGGAACTAAAATCTCAATCTTAATGATCTAAATGTTGCTTCAAAAAATGATTCAGTGAGTAGTATAATCAAGGCCACCAACTAATTCATCGATAGTTGAAAAATAAAAAGTCACCAAACACAACCCCAGCAACATGTTCAACCATAATCGATTCCACCAGGCTATAGAGTACCCTGTAACAAAACATAAACTGTTGATGCTTTATGTCATAAATTTTTGTTACAAGTATTTCAAATATATGATCATCCAACTGAAAAATACAGATTTAAACGTTATATGGATTACATGAACGGTAGTCTTCAATAAACTATGAGATAAAACATGTTCAAAAAATTTACATATTACATGATACACATGATTGTAAAAAAATAAAATATTAAGTAGATGATGCTACAAATCTGTTTGTCAGAAAATCTTAAAATGTTATGAATCTACAGCTTATAGATTGCAGAAATCATAAATAGGTTTTTCAATGGAAATCAGTTTGGGATTTCCAAGATGATACTTTTTTTGAAACATCACTTTACCATTCCTAAAAAATTTATTTTATTCGAACCTATATCCTCAAACCAACAAAATGCGAACAAAGGAATCCCGATGAACGATCAAATCCCATTAAGTTGACATATAAGAACAAATGAATCAAAAAAATCCGTTATGAAAGATGTTTAGATGGTAACGGTAATATAAGCTATTGGTTCTACAACTGGTAAAGTATTTATATCGGATTCCCCCATAGTAACACCCATAGATTCTATTTTAGGGATTCCTGCACCAATCCCACACTTATTCATAAAACTATAGATGAATATCAGAGGATAATTTTTGACAATAATTTTCTAAATAATGATATAGATTGTTCTATTTTCACTGGTTCTGCTTCAGGTATTTTCAATTGCAGGTAAGTTCATATTATCTAGGTTGTGACTAATTCTCATGACCTATGGGGAGAGTTCGTATGGTGAAAAGAGTTTCCAGAAAAATTATTTTTTCTTCTGTGGTGTATTTAGTATAATACCCTGTCTACAGATGATAACGTCCAGGAGAAATTAGAGGTGTGTTTTACAGACGCTGCAACTCAGCCCATATGTCTTCATCATCTACCAAAAATTTCAACATTTTCAAAATCCAATAGTGGGTTTTGATGCTCTAACAGGTAACACATTATTTAAGAAAATAATAAATGATCTATCCAGATCTAATGTTATTTATTCAAACCACTATGCTGAAAAAATGGCACAAATCTCCAGCACCATTTCTTCTCACCCAGCTCTAATAATAGAAACTCAATCCATGTAGACATCTACATTCATAAATTTTCAAAAACTTTAATCTATAAGAGAACAATCCATCACTATTCAAGAAATGTATCATGAGATAACAATGAAATGATATAGCTAATTTTTGGAGAACAACTCGACTTTATTGAACTATTAAACCTATTTTGTAAAATATTTGTACAATGATACATGACATCATATATGCCTATAAATATGAATTATTTTCCTATCATTACTAAAACATGTCCCGCATAATTATCAAAAATTCTGAGGAGTTGAAACAATACTATGCTCAAAGTAAGATAGTATATTTCAGGAGCATAACTATCACAATATTTTTAGAATTCTGTAAATTAGATGACAAACGCACCTAAAGAAGTTGTTCCACTATTTTGAGTATCTTCAGTTAGAATCTCGACTGTAGCATCAACACCATCTTTCCCCATAAGAAATACTAAATTATCACTAATGATTTCCTAAATAAGCATGTGGGAAATATAAATTATCATATTTAGTTAATGCTCTAAGAAATGACCAGCTGCTCAATAAAAAATCCTGATTCACTTCTCAAATTAAATACATTTTTTAAAGGTTTTAAAAACCATTCACTGATCAAATTAAATACATACAATTCTCAATGAGAGTATATGTAGTCTAAAAAATGGATCACATATCATATTTAATAGAATTAAAATGATCTATTAACTGAAACAAAATAAAATGACCCAATGCTTGAAAATGTACCCTTGCTCCAGTGTTCCATGACATTGTTCTTCTCCAAAATTGAGTTTAAGTACACCAAGTCACCTTGTAATAAGGATCGAAAACCGACATGAATATTTAATATAATGAATATATTGAAAACATAAATTTTTGGTACAGACTATTGTAAAAAAATGATAAAAAAATTAAAAATTAATTTAATCACTCTGTATAATTATATATGTGAAGACCTGTATAAGGTGAGAGAGAAATGTCATGTTATGATAAGTCACTATGAAGACCCACCGGTTTAATGTTCATGTATAGTAATTAATGAAACTGTAATGTTTTGTGACTTTTTTCTTACAATGAAAATCATAAATAAATAGATAGTTACATAAGTGTGTTCTAAGCTATCAATAAAGATACTGATTTAATTGTCATTATCAATGACAAAAACCACTTTATAGCTGTTATGTTCAGTTGAATGATGATGGTTTGAAACATTGAAATTAGTTACATAAAATAGACACATATTTAGATAAATACATAAATAAGCATATGGGAAATAAATATGGTACTCAAGCATTGATATAATCTTTCCCCATAATAGCTGGCATATATCTCTTCAGATTAATGAAACATACATTCAAGAAAATATCATGGATGATCCAAATTGTGGTTGAATGATCCAACAGAAATAAATAAATGAATGAATTTTGAAAATACATGGATCAAGTAAACATAACCCCTGAAAATAGAAACCAAAACATATTTTTCATTATCATTCAAGTCCCATGAGATTTGAAGTAGTGAGACATACCATTAGGGAGACAATCATCCTTAGAATCCCATAATTGTAACCCAACATCATTCAGTGATGACAGTAAAACACATTCAAAGCTTTAATTATAAATAAGCATAAAATAGTTCAGTGAACATAGAGTTACATCGTTAAAAAACACCAATAGAAAGAAGAAATAATTACTACATAAAAATTATCAACTCTAATACTTTTTGGTATATCTTCAAAATTTTCTCCCACAATTGAATCTGTATCTCCATAGCAGCTGCTATACTTTTTTTATTCCCGTTCATGCAATAAAAAGAAATATAACATTCAACACACAACATGTCAGAAGTAAAAACTAAGTAGGAAATGAAAAAAAATGAATTGATACATGTGGATATGTGAAGTTCTTCTGTATAGATACAAACCCGAATCAACAACCATGACTTCTCACTCCATGACATCAATTTTAAAAAAATGAGAAATAAACAAATAAGGAAACCTGAGGAATTACACTAACCAATCAATACATATCTACAAGAATGTTAGCTTCAATGAATTATCTAAACATATATCTACACATATAATACCTGAAAAACTAGATAAAGGGAGAAGTAGTATCATGAGAGGAGGTTATTTATAAAATGAGAACTATTTAAAACTTAATTGTTTATATGTTTGTAGGAAAAAATGGTTCAATGATTGTTTTTATGAACACATTACTATATTTCAATGTTAATAAAGAACTTGAAGAGTTGTTCTTATAATAAGTATGAGATGTGAAGAAGATTAATTATAATACATAAAGAGAACTAATTTTTCAACAAAAATAGATGGTGTTATGTATACATATGGAGAAATTTTTTAGAAAGTGGAGGATATATATTTTATCAATATGAAACTAATCAGTAAATTAATTACATTAGATTATCTGCTTCCTTTGTGTAGTTGCTAAGGAATACAAGAATGAAATGTTGATATTGCAACCTCTGTAGTTGCCTCTTAATCTATCCATACAATCCATATCAGAATAGTTGTCACATTTAACATGATAATCCTTGTTTTTATGAAAACATGCATAGATTCCATGTAATGTGAAATAAAATAAATTCGGGTCCATGAAAATAAAAGCTGAGATATTAACATATTAGACAGTACAAAGACGAGTCCCATACCTAGCTTGATATTGGAGGATGTAGGAATGTTGGAGAAGTGAATTCATCACAGTGATAAGTGTTATTCCACTTCTTGAAAGCATTAATGGGACAGTTCAAATTGGATGCAAATTCTATGTTACTCAAGAACCCATAAATAGTATGTACTTTTCGAGGGTTCATGTCCGACGTCTGGTGGAGGGCGCAGTTCAGGCATCTGGTGGAGTATTATACCCACATGCATGGATGTGAAAACCCCCCTCCTTCTTCCCAATTTCAATATCATATCTGCAACTCCTGTACCATCCAAAAAATTATTGATATTAAACATTATATGGTAAAAATAAAAGAATATCATAGAAGAAATTTACCTGTAGACAGCCCAGGAACATTGGAAGACCGCATAAATATTTGCATTAGATATAAGAATAATGCACAATATGTATATGCACATCCTACCCCTTTACCATCCACCCCCACCTTTTCAAACAACAGTATGATAAAAGAAGCAGTAACATAAGAAAAATTAATTTCATAAATAAATTGAAGACCCTTATCACCACTTATTATACATTGGTTCAACCAACCATGCAACTCCTGGGAAAAAACTGCCTCAAATAGACAGCAGAATGTGCATACAAAGAGTTCAAGGTTCATACAATTCATGTAAACATATCAAAACATGTCCCTTTAAATAAAATTATTATCATTATAGCAACATGATGTAATCAAATACAACAAAACGCCCAATATCATCATTCTACAGGAAAACATTCAACACTTCCATCATAAACAGTCAGCATCAAAAACCTATAGCGTAATAAAAATGTGAATCATTCTACTCCTCCAACATGAGCGGCATCCAATATAAAGATAATTGTGCAGCATGAAAACATGGATTTCCCAGAAATGAATCATTTGAAAACAGAATATTCAAATAAATAGAATGCAGTATGGGAACAGATCTACAAAACGGTTTGAATGAATAACTTGGATAGATATTGAGGAAAATTTATGCAGTGAAGATGGATGGAATTACAACAAAGTAATCTCTAAACTTGAATAAGTATTGTACAATGATTTCAATGAACCATAGTTATACCAACATCAAAGAAACATATATAAATTACACACACAAAATACAATGAAATATCATTATTGAATGTCACATAATGTAGAATGAGCTACCCATTGATATGAACTGTCATATAATTTTACTAAACGACAATTATAACTACATTAATGAATGTATATACTATATAGAAATGAATCATTTGAAAATAGAATATTCAAGTAAAAGCAATGCTATATGGGAACACATCTGCAAATATTTTTGAATGAATACCTACAATGTATATTGACAAATATATATGCATTTAAGTCAGATGGAATTTTAACTAAATATTTTATAAAACTGAATGACAACTTTATGTTGATTGCAATGAAACACACTTATACCAACATAAAATAAACATATAAATATTGCACAGAAAATAGAAAATCAAATGTATAAATTTATTGTCAAATTATCCACTAAAAGGTACCCTTAAAAAATCAGTGTAAAGTTAATTACATTAAAAATAATGAACCAAAGACACAAATATCCAAAATAGTTGCAAAGAATACCTCAGATGGTTATTGAGGAATATTTATATAGTGAAGACGGAATCAAGAATGGGAGTAAATATTCTGTAAACCTCACGAAGCACTGTCCTGTTATTGCAATGGACGTCAGTCATAGCACCAACAAAGAAACAGTTATAAATTAGACTGAAAATATACAGGAAAATATGCAATCTGAATATAATGTAATGTAGTAAAAGGTAACCATATATGGGTTGAATTTGCATACTCATGTGAAAAATGAGACATCATACACGTGAAAATAACTACTAGAAGATTTCATTCGGACATCGTATTTTAGAATGGATGAATCTGAACGTCTATTCAAAGATAAGAGCTTGCATATATAGAATCTATACTTAGATGAACCAATATAGACGGCATAGAAAAGAGGCAGTGTGTCAAAGTTATTGGTAGATAAGATTACACAGCGCACTTCTCACCTAATGTCATCGTGAAAGGTGTGGTAGAAAAGAGGCAGTGGGTTAAAGTTATTTGTCGAAGCAGGACGGTACCTCGAAACAGAAAATCTGATTGGAAGAGGGCACATCGTCCGGGAGGGAAGACCAGTCTCCGTCGATTTAATCCTTCAAAGTAAAACATGGGATCATGAGGTGATGTGGTCAAAGCCTGATGTAGCGTGAGGTGGAGGAGCCGGTGGCGGTGCAGGATGAGCAGGCGGAGCAGGTGAAGAGGATTTCAGCGAAGCAGACAACGATGATTGGAAACACGAGCAGGGTGTGGGGAGATCGTTGGGTATGTGTGAGCTAATGGGAGAGGTATCGCCAGAAGCTGGTTGGAATCAGAGGGAAGGAGGTACGGGAAGGTGGGAAAAACCCTAGTTATGGTGGGAATATAAATCGTGGGACAATGGTGTGCGGAAAACATCAGGCCTGTGAGGGTGTGTGAAAGAGGGAATAAGGGTTTTGGGTGGTGTGGCTAATGGAGAGAGCGACACGTGTTGGAGAAAACCTTACATTAGTATGTATATAGATATCATGGTTTTTTTGAGGTATTATATTCCTAGACCCATACATGGCATCTCAAACTTACTCAAGCTAGCCCAAATTTGGCTAGAATAGTTTAATTGTTACATGAATCAAAGTCGATCTCTAATCACCATAAGAAATATGTAGACACAAAATATTCAAAATATAACCATTTTGATTTAATTTTGTTGTTAATATAAAATATAATCCCATGTCTTCCACATCATAACCTGAAAGTAATATTTCATAACTCAAATAACTAAATAATGAATCCCAATTGATCTACAAAGTCCAATAATATTATTGGTATGAAAAAATATACCCATATATATATCCTCCCTACACACTATACTCAAAACATATATAATATAATTACATGCATCCAGTTTAAATTACATTTGGGATGTAATTATTAATATATATTCTTTAATTAAATATTGTTCACTTCATTTGAAAACTCCATTATTCTTATTATTATTAATTTTTTCATCTATATATTATATGAATTATTATAAATTTTTTAAATATATGTACTTAACAAAACATGCTCATAATATGGTTATTATTATTATTTTTGAATACCAAATGACCACATTGAAATTGAAAAAATGATGGTCATGGAATAAATAAATGGAAAATAACATATAAGAATAATAGAAACGTACATCATTGGAATAAAGGATCCCTTGGGATGAAATAAATATGTTGATTAAAAATATGATATATGAAGATAAGAGAATTGTAAAAATAATATTCCATAACACTCATTATTTCAATACCAATATAATAAATGTGAATCACACTATGTGGTGATAAATATTCTATTAGGGACACTATAGATCATTATCATAATGTTTTTAAACATGTTTTACAAAATATACGACATAGATAACTCATCTCTCAAAATTAATAAATGGATTTGAATTAATAAATTCATATAATTCAAGAATAAATAAACTGAAAGTGTCAATCTCACCATTGAACAAACAATAAAAAAACATATTCTCTTGTATAATTTTTTTTTAAAAATATATTCCATAATAGGGTATTTATCAAAAATCATAAAAATTAAAAAAAATTATTATTTTCCAGATTAAAATACAATGTGAATTATTCATAGGTATAAGATGTTTGAAAATAATTTCTTGTGGGTTCAAATCATTCAATTAATATAACATATAATAAACTAATTTTTTTAAAAATATATTTTAATTCTTAACCCTAAAACAATAATACAATCTCAAGAAATGAATAACCACAAACTACCATTGTAGTATCATATATACCTTTCAACATTGGTAACACATTTATTGAATCCAATTGAAAACCTATAAAAAATTGTCAATATATAATATTACCTTTCCAATATCAATTAAAGTGTTTATAAAAAAATTACTATGTATGGTATATATTTTTTTATATCACAACCAATTACATAATATTCCTTTTAGAAATTGTATTGAAATTAGTTCTATCATTCTTGAGGTATTAAATTAAATACAATTAATGTAATAATAAACCAACTAAAACACACATTAAAAAAATACAAGAAGAATTAATTTCATATGTAAAGGCCTTGAATTTGAGTAAATGACCATTATCATGTCACTTTTACAAACCCGAGAAGAATAATAGGTCAACATGGATAATGATACACTAAAGGACTAAGAGAGATCCAAAATCCAGAAAAAACCAACAAAAACTTAATTAAATATACTATAACATGATATGTGCTATATCACAAATTATATTTGAAAAAATTAAATAAATAATGTTAATGTGATTATCAAGGGATTTTAAATTATATATTTAGCCAAAATATCTTCCTAAACCCAATGAATCACCATGGGAAATTATGAAATCATGTAACGAGGATAAACTGTCGAATATTTGTCCAATTTGGGATAAAAAGGAGTCAAATTTGGTTAAAATCAAGAAAGTTGTGGATGGTAATTTTAATTTATTAATGACTATGAAACTTCCCACGATTTTGAAGTTTGTTATATTAAAACCTAATATAACAGAGGGACATTTATGTAATATCATTGGAATAACTTAATTAATATCTAAATGAGAGGGATGACCATGAACAATCCATGTGATGTAGCTCTGTATGATCTGAAGACACACATTCTTGGTTTCCACCGAGATTCTATTAGTTTTGTTCAAATATTATGATATGTTTAAAAATATATACCCTATCAAATTGAATAGAATGTTCCCCAAAACAGATGAAAAATAATAAGAAATAAAAATGGGAAATAGTTAATAAATTAAATTATAATTTTCTAAAATTATTACCCATATGAGACATTATACCCCAGGAATATTATAGATAAATAATTAGACTATGGAAAATATACAAGGTTTTGATGAAAGATGAAATCAATAAAAATTATAGAAGAAGTTGAATAATGTTATTGGGATAGATGATGACTTATTATGTAGAAATCATCCAAAAGTTCGAAGAAAAATACATTATTAGTTTTAAATAAATTTGAATAAAATTAATTACATATTAGGGATAACTCCATTTATTTTGATAACAAGATACATAATATGCTTGCTCAAGTATAAAAAAATAATTAGGGATCCACTAATTTTGTTGAAAAAACATGATCACCTTTGATGAATCTTATGATTATAATAAAAATAAAAAAATATAGGTGTTTGATTGGGAAAAGTATTTTAATTAATATATAATATATAATATTGATAAATAATATAATGTGGAATATTTTTATTACGAGATCTCTATCTATAACAATCTCTGCACCATAGTAAATACATCACAAAATATCATCCTTAAAATAAGAAATTATTTTAATACCCAAATAATACCAACGTACTAATGAGGCCCATGAATGAAAAATTATATTATCCACATGTTAATGAATCGAACATTACCAATTTATTCAATCTATGAATTCCTATAAAATCAAATGACATATCATCAATGAAACATCACTGAACAAAAATAAACAAAGGGAGAAGATAAAAATGAATACCATTTTCCTTAACTATACAAACTCTATTTAGTCGAGTCGAACTACAAGATTTCTAATGGGGAATCACTACATCAACCTATTTATGAGTTATTCCCTAAAACCACATATTTTGTACCATTAGATAATAAATGTAACACGTTTTTTGTGTTTTTTGAAATAGAGACATTATATAAATTAATTTAAAAATTTGGTGGAATAGTTGTTGAAAAAAAAGATAAAATGATAATTAAAAGTAACCATGTATGTATATCACTCTAATAAATTGTATTGGCATGTAATGATTCCATTTTCCTCTACTATAACTTCCAATACTACACCCTGTATTGGGAAGTCAATATTTATTTCATGCACACTGGTGAAGAAGGATATATTCATAAATCATTATTATCCACCTATTCATAGGTATATATTTCATGAATGGTCTTTATAGATAAAATATGTCGTTTAATGTATTTTTTGTAACTATTTTCGTTTCAAAAAACTCTCTAAATATTTTTCTGAATATATTGTGTGAAACATTGATCATACAAAAACATAGGCAAGATACCATGTTAGGGACAATAGAATTTCATAGAATTATGTTTTTTCATAGAATTTGGGAAGTATTATTTTATGAATAGTGTCGTAAAAAAATATCAGGAGAGGTCCATCAATGATTTCATCTATATAATGGACTTCTAACACACCCATTTCGAACACCCTCATATTTCATATGTGATTTTTAGATTCATGGATATGGGATGGATCAGTCAATAATGGATTCACTATATATACTAAACATTTTATTCATATCTTTCTGTTTCTAGTTTCACTTATAAATTTCAATTAATATGGTTATAAAAAAACAAAAAAATAAATCTATAGTTACTAAAAATAGGTGAAACAAAATAATTCATGACCATGATGGGTGGGATGATTGATATAGATATGTACTAATAATATAGAGGGTACTTTTGAGGTGAACCACCACATGGTTAACATGATAATACAGATGTATAAAATATTTATTAGTACACTACTCAAAAGATTCATGTTTGGATTAGATGATTTATTTAAATATAATATATTTTGACTCACTTTCCATTCAAAATTTCACAGTTTATAAAGTGTTTCATCCATATAATAAAATTTATATAATTAGACTTCTCACTAGGGGATATCCCTCATATCCATCATTCACAATGATAATCATCCCAATTACTTGTTGAAATGTACACCTTGTAAGAATTCATAACAATTAAAATAATAAATTGATGTTACATATCTATAAAAACATTCATATACATCACATTTCCCCATGAAATATATTCCATCACTACCTAATCCAATCGTGATGTCAACTATTTGTGGTAATCATGAAAACATTAAAATACAACAAAACTGATTAATACATAAAATATATTAACATAATTAACTTTTACTCATATTCCCAATCATTATACTCAATATTAAAATATCAATATCATCCACTCAAGATAAATATTATCTAAAATAATAAATTCCACACAAATAAATTTTTGATTATACTATCTTTGTAAGGAATCATTTTGTATAATAAAAATAACAATACTATCTAAAATTGTGGAATGTTTTCTTATATTTCAGTTATAACATGTTTTTAATTATATCAATTCCAATATATTCCTTCATCACAAATGGTATGTGTTCACTCGATATGATCCCAATGAAATTAACAACATCATGTTCATGTTTCAAATTATATATTCAATATAATAATTACATGATTACATCCCTTTTATGTTCAATATAATTACTACTTTGAAAAATAAAAATTAATAATCACTATCACTTTTTCAAATTGTCCCACGATTATGTACCATATAATTATTCTTGAGCACATCTCACATAAATCTCAGTACTATGATGTTGTGATCCTTTAAAAATCTATACCAATGGGTATAATATCCCCTATTTTTCAATATCCTTGAGACTCCTCTATATTCTTCCAAATTTAATATCAAACATGAATTATCCATCTATAATAGAAACACTCCTTCGAAATCATGTAAATTATTTTTAAAGGCTCACTAGACCTAAAATTAACATATATCATATATTTTTTTCACAATGTCATTAACTTATTAAATAAATTATTAATCCACATTATCCATTAATAATTTTTATGTAATACCATGGATTATGATTCAATATAATTTTTTTGACACACTCTCCCATTTCATCATCTGGGACCTTCCGCAAATAGTGATCCTTTGTATAATCATGTTCAATCAATAAGAATTCAGAGTAAGATAACCATTATTAATTAGAGGTATAGAAAATAATTGACCATCATTTAATTAAAATATATATAATATAATTAAAAATAATATTCTATAATGTTTTTTAGTAGAATGACCCATATAATATGGATAATTGAAAAAATGAAAATATTATCACTATCATGATTTACATTAAGGATCATCTACCATTCCAATGATTCATATTCAATTAATTAATAATAAATGATCAATTTATACTAATTTTTATCACTCCTAAATTATTAATTGAGTAATATTTAACTATCTAATACTATTTATCTAGTTATATGAACCTACCACTAATCATTTGGAAGGAATGACTTTTAATGTGGGGGATGGACTTAACTACTATTTACAGTCCATTTAATACCCTTACACCAATGGTTGGAATTTATTACCGGAAAATATTAATGAAAAATATATCAACTGGATTACCAAAACACTAAGGTATCTTCATCATCTTGGGTTTCAATTAAATATATAATGTATTCATAGATATTATCATTAAATAATATGGGACAAGTTTTTACATCCATTTCATGACAATTATTATTCATAAAATTTATAATCACATAATTCAAAATAAAATAAACCATTAAGTAAAATAAATGGGACATAAATTAATGGATCACCAAATTAAGTTATCATACTCATTTATAACTAATCATGATAATTAAATTCCATATTCTTAAAAAATTAATCCTACATGAAAGTGTACACAATCATATAGAAACAATAATAACATGAATAAAATCATAAGAAATGTATCATATATATCTTATACATTAATTCCAAATAATGTTTTAGAAAAACTTATGGTGATACATGATAAATTATTAAATTCACCCATTTGTAATGCCAATGATTCTATCCAAATAAACATAAATCTTACAACTGATCTTGAATAAACACATCTAGAAAATATTTTCTAATATATCTCATATTATTATATTCATACAAAAAACTATAATCTAATCCAATATAATAGGTAACTAAATTTTTTAATAATATCCAACAAGACACATTTTTTGTGGTCGATCTTAAAAAAGGAATCAATCATTTGGCGTTAATCAATATTAGGGGATATGTAGACCCATGTCATGAACTCTTGGAGATCTAATATATATCATGAAATGTAATAAATGATTCCATAATAATCACACACATAAAAATTCATATATTTAAATAAAGAGAACATTCCAACAACATTAGATGTTCATAAACACTTATTTCATGCAAAAGAATGACCTACCTAATCTTATATAATTGTATAAAACACATATAAGTTATATATAATCAATCATTTCCTTTTAAAAACTAATAAACAATTAACTTGTTGTGGTTATGTAATTTTAAAATAATAACATATTCATGAATAATTATTTAATATATTTTAGAGATCATAAATAAACAAATCCCTTTTTATAACCATTTATCTATTACATTTATGAAAATGAATGACATATGATTCTAACTCACTAAATATGGAATATTGACTGGACTTTTCGTTACACCATTATATATATGTAAAATAATTTGTATTTATTCACCTATAAAATTCCATAAAATATAAAAATAAAAACCTTCGTGAAACTAGAACATGATTCTCATTCCATATTAATGTGAACATTACCCAAAAAAGATCTAGTTATGGACATATATAGCATTTGTCCAAGGTTTTGAAACAACTAATATCTATGTACCATATCCATTATAATAAAAAATCATAAAACGTATCATCATCTAAATTTTTATATAATTTTAATGCTTATCTCAAATAATGTAGACTATTTTCATGATATGATCTCAATCACACCACCCCAATGAAAACATTGTACGATCTACAAATCCTAATCAAGAAAACTATATGATATCCACAAATACTACTAACTGACATTTAAAATTATTCCAATTTAATATCTACATTTCTAGTGAGGTGTTTTAATTGATGTGAGTAAAATAAATATACCACCACCAATAGTTCACCGAAAAAAATACCTTATAAATGAATTTTTATTCATCCCATAAAATGTATACTGAAAATAAAATTTATAAATTATACTATATATTCCACCATTTGTCAAAGTAATCCACCTAGACATGTAACTATTAAATCATCAGAGACTAGTGAGATGATTTTTCTCAATGATCGGATGACATACCGATCATGTTTAGTAAATAACACCTAATATACCACTCAATATTAGTAATGATAAAATCATTCAATAATGTGGATTTTCTTATTGATAATAAACCCTAAATAGTGAATTGTTTACGTGAAAATACGAATACAATACAGATATATACCCCAAAGATCATTACTAAGGGATAGATTAAAATTATTAAACTAATATAGTTGAAATATATATTCCTATTAAGGACCACATAAATGGAAAATAAATCCATGTGCTTATTACCAGTAATATATGGTTTAAATAAATTTATGTGCCTAAGGAAATTTCCCCTAATTGGATGCTCTTAGACACCATTAATATTTCAGGAAAAAACCAATGATTAAATAATTTGGATACAACCATAATATGGTCAAATAATATTAAAATAATATAGAAGTCTAGCGTAACTATAACACATTGAAAATAAAATGATTATTATCCATGATTATCTATCCATTAAAGATTACTCAAACATAGAGTTGATATATACTAAAACTTATGATGTAACATCCTAGATCGATTTCAAATATTGTGGGAATGGAATATATTCTATGTACATCATTAATGCACCTAAAGGTAAAATATTTTTGATTAATATTTTTGGCGTCAACATAATCATGTTTTGAGTCAATATACTAACAAAAAAATATCTATAACACATAGTGAATGTAATTGTAATGATATTTTATCATAATATATTAAAATTAAAATCCCTAAAACATATCTATATTTTATCCAAAATTAATTATAAAAAATATGTTAAATTATAATGTTATAATGTGTATGTATGAAAATAAATGAATTTAATTATATGTAATATGATTAGAATATCAATGAAAACTATAAATAAATTTAAGAAAACCTTATGGATATATCGTCAAAAAAATTCTCATTTCATATCTTGAAACATTTTCATTTATTCATACAATAAATAATATATATATATAATCAATATTATTAATGATATTTCCCTTCCATAGTTCATAGACATGATTTGTAATTATCAACTAGGGAACTCGACTATGTAGTAATTATACACCTATTGGATTCCTCAAACATTGTTTTCTACATTTTAATAATCTATTGGTAAATTCATAATATGAGGTGTTGATGATGAAAATAAATATATAAAATATCCCCACATGGAGTGATCTACATATTATCAATTTCTAACAACACATATATCAGATAGTGTTTGAATTAGAAAATATTCTCATTTAATGATACCAAGATGATAATAAAATAAGTATCCGTGGTCATTTAAAAATAATGGAACATGAGATATAACCATCGTTTATCACACCAGTATTAGGTAATTTCCATCCAAAAATATTTATTTTACCAAAAAATCCATAATATAATATTAATTTGGAATGAAAATAAAATTATTTAATTTAATATCTAGATTCTATATTTGAACATAAATTACCCATTCATACAATATGTGCATGATATGCCACTAAAAAATATTAGGTTGATGATGAACATCCAATAATATATAGCTTAAGTTGAAAATCACCTAAAACAACCATCTCATTATTTAGATTATACAACAACATATATAATTATAGATATGATTAACACAACTAGTTCTGACTCACCAGTGGGAAAAAAACTCCATTATTAGTCTATATTTGGTCCCTATAAAACTGTAAAACACATCTAATTCGATAAGGATCGTGTAAAAAAAATGATTGGATAATATATCATTATTATTAGTCCCCATGTTCATAAAGATATATAAGAAAAATAAACTCATTTTTATTGTAAACCACATCAAAAAAATCTCAATGAGGATAGGGATCACAAATATAATCATGCTAATGGAGAATGATGGATCACCGGATTACCTATTGTGTATGTGATAATATATCATACCAACGGATGATGAAATTCCACTTAAAAATAATGGTTTTAAATTTAAAACAAAAATTGAATTTGTTGATGAGATACCACCAATATTCAAAGTACACATCAATAATTATGATTTAATATTTATGAAAAATTTAAGGATTTTATTATTATTTAAAATATATAGGGTTATCCTTTAACATAATTAAACTAATAACAATTTAATTATAAGTCTATTTCATCCATGGATTATAAAATTTTGTATCGAATAACTATAATAGAAAATATTGAGACACCCCATATGTTTACTGAGTTTTAGTATCATGTATATGAAACCAACATGGATAAAATGTCATTGTACCAAACAAATTTGTTTCTGAGAAATTTTCATTTTTGAATAACTTTACAATGTAATCCATATTTATAATCCCTAAAAGTAATTTCATTAATTACTCAAACAACAAATATTTAACGAATACTGGTTTATATGTTTTTATGTTATACATAATAATTTTTCAAATCAAATCTTTCATTAAATTAATGATTGATGATAAAATTAAAATTGTGAAATAATTGTACAACCTATAATTGACTAACATGGCTATGTTTTGGTAAAATCATCGGTTAATTTAGCCTTAATTTGAATAAATGACGACAACTAAAAAACAAAACATTGTGATTTTTAATACGATTCATTATAAAACAGATAGGGATAACCTTGTCAGAGGGAAGTTGAGTGTTAAAACCAGTTGTTGAACTCTTATGTGATATAAAACACTCTAATACTATTCTAAATTGTAAAATCCCGAGTAAATAAAGAAATAATAAATTTTCATTTTTATTAATATTTTGTGAATTAAATATTAATTTTAATTAAAAGGTATTTTTATGTTCGACGGTGTACCTGATACACAACAACTGGTTTCATTGAAATCTTACATTGCACACTAATAATATAATATAATTATTTTAAATGGAAGTTAACTCCTAAACGTTTTATTTGTATGAATGAACAAAACTAATCACTATATGATTGAAAATGATTTTTAAATTTATTTACATTTATCCAATAAATGTTAGAGGCTAAAAATGTGGAAGAATCTAATTTTAAGAATAGTATACTTTTATAGGACGATTTACCGCCTTTTAATGGAATGAAACTCTTTAAATATAGTTTTTGTAACATTTATATGTTCTATTTGACCAAATAAAATTATTATTTAGAATCGGGACATCAAAATTCACATTGGGTAGATTTTTGGTATTTTTCTGATAAAATTAAAATTTTAATGAAAAATGAAAAATGTTGTATTTTAATTAAAAACTGCCTTTTAATCTAATATATTTATAAGGTTATATTATAATTTAAATTGTTTTCAAAGTTTAATTATAATATTTTTTACCATTTAATCCATTTTTGGTCATTTTAAGAAATTTCACATTGAAATTGGACATAATCAACGGTCATTCTTTTGATAGTTATTATTTCTTAAATACACGCCTTTTTAACAATGGGAATTAATTTTATGGTAATTAATCCAACATCTATGTTCTGAATTTGGTATAAAACACATCATTTTTTAATTAATAATTTGAATTATATTTTTGGATTAATTTTTTGTATTTTTCAGAAAAACATCAATTTTTTATGAATAATGATACCACTTTGTAGTAGTTAAAAAAATAAATATTTAATTTAAATGAAATTTTACAGCATCTACTAATTGAATATAAAAAATTTTACACACATGGGAATTATTTGTAAATAAAATGTGGTTCTATATGATGAAGGTAATATTTGATGAATAGTAACATTTGAATTTTATTTAACGAGATTAAAGGTAAATAAGGTATTTTAAGGTAAAAATGATTTTAAATTAATATTTAATTACTATAACACATGTTCTAACCTTATTTTATGAGTCATGGACGACCATGGTCAACCTTGGGTCGATTTTGGGACCCCATAGAGCCACTTTAGAGAGATAATGAATCTCGATTTTAATTAATTTAAAGTAAATACAAAAATGACAAAAACAAAAAACTTTTAGTAAATTATTTTTTACTTGGTGTTATATAAGTTATCATTTCACCTATAAATATTCATTGGAAATATAAAACTACTACCTACATCATAATACTTTTTATAATTTTTTGACATAGAATAAATTAAATTATTTATGATATAATAATGATAAAATATTTACCTCATTAATAAATGACTCAAATAAATAAGATTATATATTTTAAAATAATATAAAAAACATATCTAATCCTTATTGGATGATTTTATATCGACCATGAGTCATCACATCTTATTCTTTAAGGAATTTTGGTCCTTTTCAAAGTGAATATTTCTTTATAATAACAATTTTTTTTTCAAACATTCCTAAATAGCCCCTCCACCCTTTATAAAAGGACACCACTTTTAACCCGTTCCCCACACCTCTCAAGCATCATGGATCATCCAAACTCTACAAAATTAAGCTCCCTTCATCTTATCCCCATCCTAGAAGAATTACCTTAGCTATAAGGTACTTCAATAAGACCTTTTGTATCATACCAATGGATGTCAACCAAATTAAAGGTAACAGTTTCTCTTAAAAAGTTTTATTTTATTTTACTTCTCCAACCCCTAAACTATTTTTATTACATTTTTTTATAACAACTCTAGTATAAAAAATATACTAGTATGTAGTTATGAGAAGGATTATAAGTACAATTACACACACCTCTATCTAATGGGTTACGAACATATTGTTTCTATTGATGGAAAACAAACGCCTTAGGAAACGAATATTGTTCAATTATCTCCTACCACCTCTCATGGTGGCCATTAAGATGGAACTGTATTTATATATCATATATAGTACGTTTATATTTCCTTTATGCTTCTATTATTACCATTTATAGAATTCTTTTATGGTTTCCATAATGGGTAAATATGATAATTTTATTTGAGGAAGTGCAGACTACTGCCCCCTCAATGTGAAATGACTTGTTCATACCATACATGGTACATATAATGGATGGAGTTTATGATAATATATATCATACTATAAATTAATTAAAATATACCTATGTGTCATTATTTTTTCATTCTATTAGATATGAAATATAAATTAAAGTAGCGTTCCTGCGTACTTATGGCTTAACGTCTCCATGAACGATGCATTACATTTCTTATCTCCAAATGTTATATACTATTACAAATGATTTTATATACTGAATATATATTATATATAAGATATATAAATCATTAATATCACTTTGGATATAATAAAAATTTTACTAGGTGAACAACTTGTAAATATATGAAGTTCGATTTTGACTCAAGTACCAAATTTTGACAAAACGACCATTATTAACTTAAATGATTACATAATGTTAATAACATGGTAATAAGTTATATAAAAGTATTATTGAACTTGAAAATGGTTCTTTAGAAAATAAATATTAAAAATAGTTTATTATTTAGGAAATTAATGAATGAACGGGTCATGTTGGACAGGAGGTAAGGGACTTCGTCTCAATCTCCTTTCATTGAGGAATATTTCGACAATATATAGCTTCTTTATTTACACAGTGTATAATAACACCCCTTTTACTTTTACTTACATTCAAAGGGAATATTTTTTCTTCAAAGAATTTTACTAAATGACAAACATAATCTTTTTAATGTTTTTAGCGACCATTACCTCTCTACAGCTGTAATCGTTATTAGGCATCTTCTATAAGACTTGTTGTTTTCTAAAATGAAAATGAAATCCCTTATTCTGTTTTTGGGTGTTTCGATAATAATAAAGGTATTTGAAATGGATTGATTATTTCTATATCTTGAAATTATTTCTTGTCATTTCAAATTAAATGTTATCAGTGAAATGTTTATATTGGCAATATTTTATGTGTTATGATTTTATAATGGTACATGGACATTTTATGGGTGGTAACGTGATAAAAAAAATGATGGGTGATTCTATGATAAACTAGAATAGGAGGTAACATTGTAGCTTCCAATGCATTATGTATTGATGTCCGTCGTATGGCTATTCCATTTAGTGATATGTGTGGATGTCGACTGTATGGTTATTCCATTTATGTGTGTTTATGTCGCAAGTTACCTTTATATGTTAGGTTTTCATTATAGTGGTTTTATGGTAATGTTTAGGTTAAAAAATGTTATGTATTGATCTTTTATCAAATTAAAAGAATTTACTATGTCATAAAGGTGAAAAGTTTTACTTATGATAATGTATTCATGGTTTACTTGTTTTTTTTTTCATTCTTTGTGTATCCCGTACTAAGTTTTTTATGCTCATCCAATGTTTTTTAGATTTTTTTCATAGGACATAATGTAGAATAGAGTCATGGATGGGATCATGGAAACGTCATGTTGTCTAAAACATGGAAGTAGAGATGAAATTATTTTTTTTAGGAGATTATATTTTATGAAAAAAATGGAAACTAAGTAGAATTGTCTACCATGTTATTGTTTGATATGTAATGTAATAGTTAGGCCCTAATTCTCTAAAAATGTAAACATAAAAAGATCCCTTATGTGAATTATTTGTTTAAATCATGATTATGTTATGTTTTAAGGTCAGGTCCAAATAGTTGGAATCATTGGTCAGTTTTGACATCATTAGGGGTTTGGGTTTTGTTAACTTAATATCCATAATTTAATTTGTGATTATATTGAAATTATATAGCATTTTTAGATTACCATGTTTCTTTGCATACGATATATCTATGTTCAGAATGGTTTTCCACAGAGGATACATGGTAGTTATGATTGGAAGAAATCAAATGGAAGAAAACCTTCCAAATTAGCGACCTGATATGGTCATAATCTGAACTGAAAAGTTTGTTGCCGTGATAGAACAATTTACACAGGCTATAAATGGAGGTGGTATCCATGCCTGAGATTATCTAGATCAACAAAAGAAGAACATGTAAGTGGTGTAGCATTTCAAGAGGAAACATAACCCTTAATTTATAGGATCATCTGAACCTGTGATAGTTGAAGGATTGATTAATGTAATGGATGAACTTTTTTTGTTGTTATGGGGTGTTCAGTACATCAAAAGGTTGGTCTCGTTGTTTACCGTTATGATGTTGAAGCTAATCAATGGTGTTCGATGTTGAAAAATATCAAGGATATTGAGGAGATTGATTCACTTGATTGTGTTGAATCCAATGGTATATTCCTTGTGAAATATTATTCCTATTGTGTTTCAACTTATGATGGAAAACCTATTATTGGAATAGAGGTAAGAGGATGACTCAGTGGCTGCTTACAAAGGACTTTTCACTTGACTGCAAATGTATGATCCAAATTTAATGAAAGATCTTTATAATAAGATAAAACAATTTTCCTCAGGAATGATGTCGTGAAATCAATGATAATTAGCCTCTAGTGAGTTCAATAGTTATGAAAAACATATTTTATGTTCATAGAAGGTTGAAATGGAGTTTTTCGATGTTCAAGTGTTCTTTGATAGACAATAGAATAAGTGGTCAAGTTGGTAGGAAAAGGGGAATAATAAATCCAGGAAGCCTAGAGGTAAGAAAAATAAATATCCATATCATGATAAGTGTACTAAAAATCATATGGGATAATGTTTAAAAATGTTTGGGAAGTTCTATTGGTGTGTTAAGTCGTGTCATACTTCTCGTAACTGTATGGAAGATGATCAAGCAGACAATGAAATGCCAATGATAAGTTGATTTAAGTGCAATGAAATGGGTCATTCTGAAAATGAGTGTATATTGAAGAACTCAACTGAGGTAACGAAATTAGACCACAAGAAGAAAGGGGTGGTGAAATCCCCTAAAACTACTTGAGTAGATGTTGGGACATAGAATTTAGTAGTATTATGTAAACTGTTTATTTGTTCAGATTTTTCCAATGTGTTTTTTTAATCAGGTTCTACACACTCTTTCCTTTCTAAGAAGTTTTCTATTAAATTTGGAATTCCATATCATGATATGACTACAGAACTAATGGTAAAACACCTATAGGAAATATGGAGACAAAAATAAATTATATGAACCTTCTTTCCATTGTGTTCGAATGAATCTACATACAAACGTTATTACTTTTCCTCTGGTAGGGTTTTCTGTTATTTTGGGTATGGATTTTCTTTCTTTTTATCATGAAATTATTAATGGAAAATCTAAAAAGGTTTCATTTCAGAAAAAATTTATTTTTGTGTACTATAATGAAACCTTTCTTTTGATAACATATCTGGAAGATAAGAAACTAGTAATAGATGGAATTGAATGTTACCTTTCACATATTGTTGAAATTAAAGGAACTGTTCAGAATAATGATGTGCTGGTGGTAAATGAGTATGTTGATCTTTTTCCTGATGAGTTTCTAGGTATTATTCCAGATCTGGTAGTTTAAATTACTGTTGACATAGATCCTGATGCTATTCTAATTTCAAAACACCCTTATCGAATGTGTCAAATTGACCATTTAGAGTTAACGAAGTAATTGCGGGAGTAATTAGATAAATGTTTCATTCGACCTAGCACATTACTGTGGGCTTTACATGTATTGTTTGTTAGAAAAAGATGGTTCAATTACACTTTTCATTGATTATAAAACATTGAATAACATCAATGATAAGAATAAGTCTCTTTTCCCTCATATCGATGATTTGTTTGATCAGATCCTTTGAGCTCAGTATTTTTTGATTATTGACATGAGGTCAGAGTACCATCAGTTGAATGTAAAGGAAGCAGTCATTTTGAAGACCTCATTTCGTAGTAGATATGTCCATTATGAATTTGTAGTTATTCCTTTTGGTTTAACCAGTACACCTACTTTATTAATGGATCTTATGAATATAATTTTCCGTGAGTTTTTGGATAAGTTTGGGGTTGTGTTCATTGATGATATTCTGGTTTATTCTAAAAGTAAAGAGCAACATGAAAGTCATATAAGGGTTTTCGTGAAAACCAAAAAATTAAAAGAAACTATTTTGGAAGTTCAGCAATTGTGAATTTGGGTTACAACGGATATTTTTACTTTGTCGCATTATATAAAAATATGGTATAACTATTAATCCAGCTAAAAAAAAGATGTTGAACAATGGCCAATACCCAAAAAATATAACGAATCTTCATATTTTTCATGGTTTGGCAGGTTATTACTGAAGGTTTGTTGAGAATTTTTCACAGTTATCAAGTTCAATGATTAAGTAAACTCAAAAAGGTGTAATGTTTATCTGGATAAAAGAATGTGATGATTGTTTTCAGGAATTAAAAAGAAGATTGGTGAATGCTATAGTTGGGGAATTACCTTCATGAGATGGTTAATTTGTTATATATGGTGATTCTTCATTGAAAGGAATTGGATGTTTCCTTATGCATAATAATTATGTAATTGCTTATGCTTCACTTCATAAGAAACCTCATGACATAAATTACCCTACCCATTATTTGGAAAATGTTGTTTTTGTTTTTGTTTTAAAAAAATTTAGGAATAATTTTAATGGAGTAAACTGTGAAATATATATTGATCAGAAATGATTAATTTATATATTCACTAAAAAATAATTAAACATGAAAAATAGGATATGGTTGGAATTAATCAAATATTATGATTTCAAGATCCATCACCATTCGAGAAAACCCAATAAAGTTGTAGATTCTTTGAGTCAAAAAATTAATGCTTCATTAAACATAATAAATTTGGAATGAGATCCTTTGGTTTTTGATTTGATTAACATTGGAATAGATGTTGTTGGTGTAGGATATTCTTCAGTTTTGTTTTATGTTTTAGTGAAATCATCTCTATCTGAAAAAATTAAGAAAGCGTAGAAAGAAGAATGTGAGTTACAGTAAAAGTTATAGTTGGTTCAGAAGGGTATTTTTCCTTACTTTAATGTTGATAATGATTGTGTTTTGTTGTTTGGGAAGATATTATGTGTTCCTTATGATTTACACTAGAAGAATGAGTTCTTATGTAATGATCATAAATGATTGTTTTCAGTTCATCCAGATTGTACTAATAAGTACATAGAACTTAAATTGTATTAGTAGTGGGATGGAATGAAAAGAGATATTACTGATTTTATTAGGAAGTGTTTGACTTGTCAGCAGGTTAAATAATAGTATCAATTACTGAAAGGAATTTTTTTAATCTTTACCGAAGCCAGAGTGTAAATGGGAAAATATATCCATGGACTTTGTTACGGGATAAATGATGACATCTTGAGGTAATAATGCAATATGCGTTATTGTTGATTGATTTACCACATAATCTCTTTTATTTCCTATTCAATATACATTATCTCTAGATCAAAATTCATGGTTGTATGTTAATGAGATAGTCATGTTACATGGGGTTCCCCACTCTATTGTATCTGATCGTGATCCAAGGTTTACTTCTATATTTTGGAAATTCCATCAAAATATGTTTGGTAATTAATTAAATTTTAGTACATCTTTTCATCCTCAATCAGATGGGATATTAGAATGAAGAATTCAGATCTTGAAGGATAAGTTATGTTCTTGTACATTGGATTGCTAGGGATGTTGGGACTAATATATTTCTGTTGTTGAATTTTAATATACTAACAATTTCATTCTTGTATATAGATGGCTCCATTTGAGGCATTATATGGAAAGTGGTGTTGGACTCCAGCATTTTTGGATGATGTAGTTGAAAGGAAGCTGATGGGACCAGAATTGGTAAAAGTGATGGCAAAAAAAGATCAGTTGATTCAGAAGTACATGAGAACAAATCCGAGCAGGCAGAAAAGTTATGCAGATAACTAGAGGAAGGATATCTTTTTTGAGATAGGTGATCATGTCTTTCTCAAAGTTTTTCTCTTGATATGTGTGATGAGTATTGGTAATAAGGGAACGTTGAGTCCGAGGTTCATTCGAAAATATAAAATCATGGATAAATTTTGATTAGTTGCATACGGTGTGTCATTACCTCCATGTTTATCCCATGTATATAATTTTTTTCACGTTTCAATGATGAAAATGTATGTTCCAAATACATCTCTTTTTTTAAGTCCAGACGTCGTTCAGTTGGGAGAGAATCTCTCATATGATGAACAACTGGTCTATATTATTTAATAGGGAAATCATGTGTTGCAGAATAAGGTAATTCACTCGGTAAAGGTTTTGTGGAAAACCCATATATTTTAAGAGGCAATGTGGGAATCTGAAAATGGTATGAGGGATAAATACCCACACATATTTTATTAGTTTAAATGGTATTTAAATCCTAGTCATTGTATTGGAGGGAATGAAAAAAACTAACTACAATATGATTATATATGTTTTTTAAATGTATTTACATTTATCCAATAAAATATAGAGGCTTATAATGTGAATGAATCTAAATTTAATCAAAATATACCATTAAAGGTTGATTTAACACCATTTAATGGTGAACATTATTTAAAAATAGTGTCGGTCACTTTTATATGTTCTATTTGACCAAATAAAATTCTTCTTTAGAATCGGGACATCAAAATTCACATTGGGTAAATGATTGGCATTTTTTGAAAAAAAACAATTTTTAATGAAAAAATAAAAATATTGTATTATAAATCAATACTACCTTTCAATATAATATATTTATGTGGTTATATTATCATTAAAATTGGCTTCAAAAAGTAATTAGATTATATTTTATCCATTTAATCCATTTTTGGTCATTAGATGCAATTTCACTTTGAAATTGGACATAATCAACTCTCAATCTTTTGATAGTTATAATTTCATAAAAACATGCTTTTTGTTATGACTATGAGAATTAATTTAAAATTAATTCAACCAACATCTATGTTTTGAATTTTTTAAAATAGAACTCATTTTATAATTTTGAATAAGAAATATTTCTTAGTCTGAATAGTTTTGTATTTTTCTAAAAAACATCAATTTTTATGAACCATGAAACCACTTAGTAGTAGTTCAAAAAACAACATTTTCATTTTAATAAAATTTTACTGCTTCGGTGAATTGAATTTAAAAAATATTACATATATGGTTGTAATTAGTAAGTATAATGTGGTTCAATAAGATAAAAATAAGTTTGTTGAATAGTAAATTTTGAATTTTAATTACCAGGGTTAAAGGTAAAAATGGTAATTCAAGGAAAAAATAATATCAAAATAATATAAAATTACCTTAACACTTGTCCTAACCTTATTTGATATGTAATGGACGACCATGGGCATCATTGGGTCGATTTTGGGACCCCACGGTGCCACTTAATAGTGATAATGACACATTGTTTTAATTAATTTAAAGTAATGGAAAATTTACAAAAAATATATTTTAGTAAATTAATTTTTACATGGTGTTATATAAGTTATCATTTCAACTATAAATATTAATTGGAAGAATAAAAATACATCTTACATCATAGTATATTATTAATTTTTTACATTGAATAAAATAAATTATTTATGACACAATAATGATATAGTATTTACCTCATTAATAAATGACTAAAATAAATATGATTATAAATATTTTAATAATTTCAAAAATGAGTCATATTTTATTGGATGATTTTATTTCGACCATGAGTCATCAAATATTTGATTTTAATTATTATTGGAACTTTTGAAACTGAAGATAATTTAATAATAAAATAATTGTTTCAAACTATCCTAAAGAGACCCTCCACCCCCTAATAAAACGACACCAATTATAACCCATTCCTCACACCTCTCAATAATATTGGTTCAACCAAATTATTCCAAATTAATCTCCCTTAATCCCTCTCCACCTTTAAAAATCCTTACCTTAGGCAGAAGTCACTTCAAGAAGTTCTTTTGGTTCAAACCATCGGTAGTTACCAAAATTAAATGTAATAGTTTATCTTCAATTCTTATCATTAATTTTTCTTCTCCAAACCCTTAACTATTTTTATTTCTTTCTTTTATAAGAAACCCAGTATCATTAATATATAATTATTATTTTATGAGAAGGATTCTAAATACATTTACACACACCTATATCTAATTGGTGAAGAACATACTGTTTCTTTGGATGGAAAACAAACACATCACGAAATAATTATTCTTCAATTATCTTCTAACACCTCTCATGGTATCCATTAAGATGGGACTATATTTATATATGATATATCTTATATTTATGTTTTCTTTAGTCTTATGTATTTCCCATTTTTATCATACCTTTATGGTATCCATTATGGGTAAACGCCATAGTTTAATTTGACAAAGTGCGGACTACTGCCCCCTCAAAGTGATATGACTCGTTTATACCGTGTGTGGTACATATAATGGATGGAGATAGTTATATTATATATTATACTATACTAGAATAATAATATACCTATTTATCATTAGATTTTCATTTAAATAAATGTGAAATAGAAATTAAATTAGCGTTCATGCATATGTACGGCTTAACGTCTCCATGAATGGTGCATTTCATTTATTATCTCCAATTGTTATTTACTATTATATTTACATGTGTAGTAAATATATATTATATATATGATATCTAAATCATGAATATCACTTTGGATATAATGAAATTTTGACAACGTGACAAACATATAAATATAAGAAGTCCTTTTTTGACTCAAGTACCAAATATCGACAAAACGACCGTTATTAACATAAATGAATACATAATTTTTATAACATGGTAATAAGTGATATAAAAGTAATGGTAGAAATTGAAATGGTTTCTAATCTTGTATAAATTTTCAGTAGTTTATAATTCATGAAATTAAAGAACGAACGGGTCAACTTGGAAATGAGGTAAGGGACTCCATCTCAATCTCATTTCATTGAGGCATATTTCGATAATATATAACATCTTCTTTTACACGGTGTATAATAAAACCCATTTACATTTACTTTCTTTCAAAGGGAATATTTTTTCAATTAATGAATTTACTAAATTACAAACAGAATGTTTTTAACATTTGGGGCGATAATTACCTCTCCATAGTCGTAATCCTTATTTGGCTTCCTCTATAAGCCTTATGGTGTTCTAAAATGAAATGAAAATCCCTTATTATGTTTTTGGGGTTTTTTTTATTGAAAATAGTTTTTAAAATTTATTTATTATTTCAATATCTTGATATTATTTATTGTGATTGCAAATTAAATGTTATTACTGAAATAATTATATTTGCAATATTTTATGTGTTATGATTTTATAAGGGTACATGGACATTTGACGTGTGGTTACGTGATAAACCAAATAACAGGTGGTGCCATGATAAACCAGGATGGGTGGTTACATTAAATCCTCCAATCCATTGGGTAAGGAAGTCGGCCGTATAGCTATTCCATTTAGTGATATGGGTTGATGTCGACCAAATGATTTTTCCATTTATGTATGTTTATGTCCAAAGTTATCTTTATATGTTATGTGTTCTTTATATGTGTTTTATGGTAATAATGTATTTAATAAATGTTAGGTATTGATATTTTATTCAATGAAGAGTATTTAAAACTTCATAAAGGTTAAAAATATTACTTATGATAAAGTATTAATCGTTTACTTGTTTTTTTTGAAAAAAAAACATTTTCCCATGTTATTGTATCCCTTACTGATCTTTTTATGATCATAACAAGTTTTTGAAATGTTTTTCACATGATATAATGTGGAATAGGGTCATGGATGGGATCAAGGAAATTTCATGTTGTCTAAAACATGGAACTAGACATGAAATTATTTTTTTCAACTATTTTTATTTTATGAGAAAATGGAAACTGTGTAGATGTGTCCACCGTGTATTTTTTTGAGATGTAATATAATCATTATGTCCTAATTCTCTAAAACTCTAAACATGTAAACAACATAAATGTGAATTATTCTTTTAATTCAAGAATATATAATGTTTTATGGTTGTGTCTTTATATGAATAATTTTTATCAATGACTTTTAAATGTGGTACTAATGTAGATGAATTTGAGTGGGGATCATTATTATGGGGGTAAAAAATAAATATAAATACACCATGGAATATTTTAAAATAAATATTATTTTTTTTATTTTTTTCCGAAATACTAAAACTGGCCAACGCACCCTCCCATGGGTAATGACCAAAACTCATAAGGCCCACCAGAGTTCATATATTCTCCTAATTAAATAGATTTGGTCTCCCTTTTGGATAATAAGTACATCCTCAAAAAATAATCTAGTGGGAAACCTACACCATTTATATTATATGTTTCCTTTTTTATTTAAATGAAACATTTTCATGAATCTTTAATAAACTATCAAATAAATAAAATTGAATAAAATAATTATGGTTTAGAAAAAAATTATTTCATATTCATAAAAAATATTTTGGCTATTTCATCATCCTACATTATAATATTTCCCCTCATATTCAATATAGAGAAACATGATATCATTATGGAATTATAGACCGAAATTTTACCCCCACATATCATAATATGAATAAAATTTATTCAAATATATAATAAAATTCTTCCACTAATCTTATAGTAGATTATTTTCATCCTAATATTATTCTTATTTCATTGATATTAAATCTGAGCATGAAATTTGTTGAATGAATGACCAGGATAAAATTAAAACTTGAAAATAGTCAAAACAATAATTTGGTAATGACGGAAATATAAATTCTAAGATACATTAAATTTATCATTCATGGAATAGTTGAAAAATGTATCACTAACTGATAAACATTAGTTATGGTCAACATCAAAGCATTAAATAGTCCTGGAATCATATGTTATTGATTCCCCATGCTCTTAATATGCTTTATTCCCCAATGAGATGACACTTTCAAGAATACACTTTCTCCATTCTCTTACTCCAAAGTAAAACTTCTCTTTTTTACATGTGGTGTATGAATCATTTTCATGGGTTCTAAAAGATCCATAATTAGTTGAATATTATTTTACATCTTCAATAAGGGACTCAACCAGGGAAACAATGGGTTACTCATTTATAACTAGAAAATATGGTATAATCTTGAAATTAAGAATGAATAATTAAATGTTATGGTCAAAATAAATTACAAATAACTATTGTCATAGGATAATTTTATAAGTGTGAGATGGTTATACCATGAGACCACCAATATAGAATGCATATACCTCCAACATGTCCCCTATTATTATAATTGTATGACCATACCTCCCACTATATATGGAAGTAATGAATTATTTAATATCACTATTTCTTCAAGTTTTTTCTATTAAATTTACTAGATGGGATATTTCATATGGGATGCCGATCTGAAATAAATATCTTAACCCATACACAGACACACACCATATCAAACATATTATTCATAAAACATAAATGTAATATGTCTCCACAATTTGAATGAAATTTTAATCCCTCGTCAAACCGTGAATGATATCCTATACAACATCACTACCATGTGAGGATATTAGTAATCCCATAAAATTTTCAATGATAATTTTTTCACGCATCAAAAAAAGAATATAAATTTAAGAATTATGACCTATGGGTTCCCAATAATATAATTTACCTATTGTTAAGTAGCATATTTATTAGAAATATATATATATTAGTGTTCCTTATCCTTATAAAAATGTAATACCTCTGAATTTCATTATTTTTGTTTCCCACTCATGGTTAAAAAATCTATAATGGGTTATTATATAAAATTACCGGCACCCAAAACAAGCTCATAGGGACTACCACATGACCTCATACATAATGTATCACATTATTATATTTGTAACAATAATATGATATATACCCTCAATATACATAATCCCCTATAACCATTAAATATAATATATATCATTTAAATTCCTTTACTCATTGAATGCGATAATATATTACTCTATGTGATACTAGGAAAAGTCAATCATGATAGTTCTATACATAAAAGAACAACCTGTTGAATAGTATTATAATATATCACTTACAAGAGTCACTAGCACTATTACGGCATAATTCCCCACATTATATACATTATCCATGATTGTCCCTTTCTATAGGGATATACTCTATAAAAATTTAATGACTACAATTTTTCAAACTACCTACCAACTTAATGGTTCAACCCACTGAAATTAAACTAAACCTTAGGATATTATTGAATGTTTAAACCATATAACCCACAAATTTATTGAAGTAACTCAATTTCCTCAAAACATACCCTATTATCTCCAGTAAAATATCATTAAATTAGTAAAAACACTCATAGATACTAATCCTCGGATTCCATAGAAAAAAAACCCCTTTAATGCATCAAAACATCATGAATAATAATACCTAACCTGTAATAGGAAAATTCATATTCCCAATCAGGCTCTGATAATGTTTGTACTGTAATAACCATCATTATTCCTTTTAGGTATCAAATATATCTTTAAGAGGAATCAGAACACTGTAAAAACACACCATTATTAGTTATTTGTTTTCAATAGTGATTTAGATCAACATATATTATTGATAAATATATAGTAGAATATTTTCAAACCAATTATAATTTTTATCTTTAATGTGTTCTTAAAATTATCTCTAGAAAACCAAAACTCATATTTATTTGGTCCACTGATTTTCATTAATCAAATATCATATTATTCCTATAGAAGAACTGATAAATGAAGAACTCATATTTAATGACATTCACCTAGTAATGATTAAATATCATTTTTATAATAACAATATCCAATTAGTGAGTGGGATTCTCCTACAATTTGGTACACACCATATTTTCATCAATTATGAAATCCAAAAATAAAATAAATATTATTTTAACATCATATTAATCAAGGTAATAAAAAAATCATTTCAATTGTCAACCTAATTTATAAATCATGGAACTCATATAGGTACACCCATCTTCTAATATTGTTATGTGGAATACTCGAGGGCCTCACATTCCAGAATTGATAGATTGACCACATGTCAATATTAGTGATCCCAGATCCACACCTATCGTGAGGAATTGGAAAACTGAATTTTTTAATAACTATGTATATTTTTTTTGAATAACAACTGGTCTTCTCATGAAGAGGAGTGTACCGAAAACCCTTTGGCACTCTGAATTTAAGGAAAAAGGGTCTATTTTTTTAATGTTTTCAATTTAAAAAAATTAATAAATATAAAATTAATGAAATTATGAAACGGAAGATTATTTTGGAAGAAAAAATGATTGAAAACTATTACTCGATATGGTCGATATATTTGGGGTCATTTTTTTCAAATTAAATGTTATCATAGTCTCTTTGTATCCAATCTTATAATACTAAATCGATTAATGTGTGATTCTATGATTTCATCCTCTCAATGGTGAAATGTAAATATTGATTTTAAAACATTCTAATATGTTATTTTTTTCATTTCTAAATTCTTATGAGATAAATTATTATATTAATCCTCAATTGTCTTTGTAAATACTCAATTGATTTCTTTTTATCACAAAAAGTAAATTATATTCACTACCCCTCCCACCCATAATGATGATAATTGAGTACATCACCAATAATCCCTAAAATTTTAAATCATATAAAAACAAGAACGTATTGGATGTATATAATGAATATTCTAAAAATAAAATTGAAAAAATTGAAAAAAAACATAATACTATAATACTCGATAATAAAAATTTAAAATTTAAATTGAATGAATCGTTATAGAAGAGGGAATGAATTTTTATTGAATAAGGTGATATAAATAAACTACTACAAAATATAAAAACTCTATATACACAATAGATAAGATGAATACCCATACATGGTAAGGTTAAACGATAACAATTAGAATTATGAAGATTTTACAAATCTAAATGTTAAAAATAGATCAAATGAAAAGCAAAACATTTCTCCTCCAAAATTTGTCAAACAAGATATTTCTTATGTTCCATCCAAAATATTCATAAATCATGTTGATGGTAATTATTATATATTTTTATAAATTAATTTTTCTATCGACCATCCATATTTCAATGTAATTGGAATCATATAATATATTTTATGTCAAAATTAATGAGTCCAATGTTTTCTGGAAGATGATCTAAATAATATTCTATAAATGATGTGGGTTCAATGGACAATATTATCAATGAATACATCCATAATATTAAGTAGGTAAATAAGGCTAAGAGTACTATTAAAAATAAATCTGAAATCACCGAAATTGGAGATGTGTATGTTTAGTTATTTATCATTTACCAAGATGGGGTTCAATATGTATGCTAAAAATATTTTTAAACACTATTGAATATTTAGAGCATTAGCTATCTACATTAGGTGTTTATCAAGGATGTAATGTTTAATCACATAGCCATTGTAATACTAATTAAATAATAACATAAATAGTATAATAATTTTATTTTTATAATAAATATCAAATTAATTAAATTCTATAAAATTATTCAATTAGGTACTTTTCACATTTTAGCCCAAAAAAACGATAAATCCCTATATTATTTAAATAAGAAAAAAAGGATACATTTTTGGGGTGAAATTATTTAAGAACAAATATATATGATTAAACGTTTATCATTATCAAAAAATAGATATGATAAACTTAATAAATTGTCCATATAGATGGTTAATAAGATCCAAGTTCCATTCAATTAGTTGGATGGACCTCTAGTTGTCCACACATAAAACTGGAATTAGTAAATCATTTAGTTGAATAATTTGGGAGATAACCTTAGGTAAACATATTGGAAAATGAATCACATCACATATAAAACATTAAAATAATATATAGATTCTAATGTGTTTTAGGGTACAACATGTATATTGGAATGGATATAGGACATGTTCATAATAAAATATTCAATACAAGTAATGAGTCAAAAAATAAATAAAAACATATTAATAATTCCAAAGGTAACATAAAATAGAACTGTGCACATCTTAGAGTAATGATATTATAATGCATACAATAATATCCAAATTTAATTCTAGAGAAAATGGTTGTGATAACACCAACATAATGATTTATAAATACAAATAATCCTACACATAAATCATACTCGATGATATAGTTAAAAAATCACCATCTATAAATGACTATGTTTCGTGTCAATGATAGAATTTTACATTTTCATTATATATAGTAAACCAAATAATGATATGAATTACATATACTAGTGGATTACATATCACAATTTAATAATAGATAATACTAGAACAAATAATCTGGATATGATACTCCTGACATCTCTAGATATATTTTAAAAATATATATATATATTAGTTTTTATGAATATCACCTGATATAGGTAGTCCACCCGAATCTACTCATGATTAAATAACTATTTTCATATGAATGTTGAAAGTATACCTCTATATAAAATAACATACTATAGGTAAAATTATATTTTAATCATAACATGAACATTCAATGGAACCCTACAGAGTATGGTAATATTATCCTGGTTTTTATGAAGGTTATTAGATTCAAAACCCTAATGGCCTTTCTCCAAACTCCCTACAAAGACATAACATATATAGTTAATAAATATCAATATATTTTAACATTGATATCCCTCATTACTTTAATTATTGGAAGATCTCCACCAACCCTACTACTACAACAAGACATACCAATATCATAATCTCAATGTCTAACAAGTTTCACATTAATTATCCAAATATGGTGATATACCATAAATCCTATAATGAATCTCCAAATCCATACAATAATGGAATTCCATTTATAGTCTATCATAATGATCTATAATAAGTGTTTTTTACAACAAATAATATTACATTGAGGATTTCATTCATATAATAAATAATATAAACATCACATGGATTCAATTGCTATCATTTTTAGGTAATGTCTCCTCAAACCATAGTTTTATTCTATCATTTTATGAACACTCAATTTAGAATAGGATTCATACATCCGAGATGATCTACCCATATTATTGTTGTTCACCCTGATCAATGAATGGTTCTTTTAATCTGATAAGGATTTCAATAAAAATAGATAAACCAATTATCAAATAATGATCTTTATTCCATCCTAATAATTATTAAATATTATAGACACATCACCATCCAATGTTGGTGAATATAATAAAAATATCCATAATTCATATCTAATATTCATTTGCTAAAATTTTCCCTATACCCATTTCATTAACTAATATTATATTTCATACCCTAGAGACTCGCGATGAAATTATTTAAATATTGTTTCAAAAATGTTTTCCAATATATCCACAAAATATATAATACACAGAACATAGCATCCCACATTAGTTTTACTGGTGCATAAAGAATGTAGGATGAAATCCTTACCCGCTTCTCTGGTAGTGTCTCAAGGATATCAAATAATTTCTATTTTCACATTTCCCATAATATTTTAGTATATTAAAAACCATCACTTATAAGGATTTGTATGCTAAATGGGTTGACATCAAAAGTGTGATTGGATGTTATTGAAAAACATCGCATTGATACTTTTCACAAAAAACAAGAATACATGTAGAAAGTACTATCTAAGGTGATAATATATATATTAAATACGACAAAATGTTTGTAAAAACATAACATCTATGGAGAACACCAACCCACTGCCTTCATAAACTCAATAGGTGGGTTTCGAAGTGGAATATCTCCTTAATTTCATGTTCATGTTAGAAATAAAAACCCTATCCCTAGTATAAATATCAATACAAATGAAATAAATATCATTTGTATTTATATCTACCCTAATCACATTCCTAACAATAGAATTTTCTCACATATAGTCTATAGTTTATTATAGGGCAACCATCCTTAGGTTATGTACAATCTCTACAAGGGTTATAAAACCTTCCATATATCCATCCACTACTATCATAAATAAGTCATATATGAATTTTATTTCCACTAAGATATTATATTTGAAATCCCTATATATATTTTCATTGAAACAGTAAATATGAATCATTTTATGGTGAAATAAACATTAATTAAATTTATACAAGTTAATTTCATGGGTTCTATATATGTGGATAATGATTGAAGAATAAACTATACTCCATATATTTCCAATAGTTCAAATAGAGATTGATTAAGAAAATAGCCCCATATAATGCTTTATACCTAACCACAATATATTCTCTATCATTTTATAATACATCTCCAATTTTATAGAAGAAAAGACCATGATGAACTATGATAGTAGAAAATCTAATCACCTCAAAGAAGATGGGAAGAAAATATGATTACCAAAATTTTTCATACTACATGATGTGAGAGACCAACTAGAAACAATATCCCCACCATATAAGGTTTATCAATTTCCTCTGTACTCATCATCCTACATCAAAATCTCAAGAATAGGCACATGGAGAGATAATAATAACAAAACAATAATAAAAAACATACCTAAATTTTCATACTTATAATCTAGATATTATTGAGAAATGTATCCATAAGGTTCAAATATTTCATCGATTCCAAACCATAATATAGATTTACCTTCATACTATGAGGTGTTATATTGACATTCCCCTTCTCTGGGGTGTTGGAGATTACAAAGTCAGATGTATGAAGGTATTATGAACAAAACATTGGCCTTTGATTTTTGTTTATATGATAAAATATATAGCACAAAATCATATGGTTATATATTATTATTAACCATTTCCCAAAAGGATAATTTTTATCACACATAAGTGCTTATATAACTATGGAGTGATATAAAGAATGAGCGGGGTGATTATCTTCCTGAGGTTTAAGATGGAGATTGTATTTTGTTGCCAAATATAATATAATTCATTAGAATTATACCCAAACCTACTTCACAATCATCATAGAAACCCACATTACCATTATTGGAAACAAAAATTATCATCATCTCATATTATTATCATACATGTTCCCAATAAGGTTTGAATAGGTTTTATGATTCTTATACAACAATCCTGGTTTCTATTCTAATGTTTTTTACATTTATTTTTTGTGTTTAAAAACTTATCATCTTTGACCACATGATGAGAATTACCCCTATCAAGATTCATACCATACTATAGTTATGTAAGAACATAAGTGTTGTAAGAAATATCTTTTTGGGAAATGGTTCACGGTTTCTTCTAACCAAATTATTTTGGATATATCATTTATCATAAATACATGAATCAATGAAAAATTATTTCTGTGGAATAGCTTCACACATATGACATCATCGTCTCCTACACCCATAGTGAAGGAGAATGTAATTAAAACACCTCCTAGAAGGATGGTACCTCGACATTCTATTTTGGAATAAAAAGAATAGTTAAAAATTATGGATTCATTCCTAAGTTGAATATTTATTCATTGGAGGATATTTTAGTTTTGGTTCTTGATTGTTGTGTGTAATCATCATCACTCCATGAGTATATTATTCAGTTTCATTAATATGATAATAATTTTAGAGGAATTCAAGAATCCATATATGGTTGGGATATTTTTTAAGGTCAGTCTCTCACATCAGGAGTAATGCACAATTTTGGGAATCATATTATTGTTATAGATTTTGTGATGATATTAGATTTTTTACTGACTTAGTTTATCATAGGACATTATACCATGTACTAGGAAGATGTACTATAGCATGATTCACAAGTTCATATTTATGGGTGTAAATAATTGTATTTTTTATATGGTTTATGAGGGTTGTTACTTATTTGGTTGTGCTCAGGAGGGAGAAATTTCTTGAATAATATTTTTTTAATCATCTCCATGAAAACATTTATTTAAATGATTCAATTATGAGATGTTAATATTTGATTTTTGTTCCTCTGTTGTCAATTTTTTGTTCTTCATTATGGGTGGATCCCATTCCTGGTGTGTGCATCTTGAGTTTTGAGGTAGGTGGATCTATATATTTCTTGTTTTGGTGAACATAATATCATGATTTTTGATAAATTTTTTAATAAATTAATGGCTTGATTTAATGATTTTAATTGTGTTAGTGGAAATTCTTTTCGATAAAGGATATGATTTCGCATGTATTTCTAATTGAAAATTATTTTTAATGCATTTGTGATATGGTTTTCAAATCCTAATTTTCATGGAATTAATTAATGAAATGGTTTTACAAATTTATATCTTGGAAATCCATGTGTGCATATGATGAATGTGTAGTTCTCAGCCTCATCCCTTATCAGGGCGTTCGATGTTGGGGAATTACTCTCCTCTTTAAGAATGTGGATCTTTGGAATTTTTATACATAGTGGGTTTCACTAAGTAGGGTGTTATCATAATATATAGATTCAATGAATATGAAATGATACAAGACCCATGCACTATTCTCGGTATTAGGTATATGTTTCTTTGATAAATTTCCTATGTTTGATAATTGTAGTGATGTTACTCATGTTTTGGCCGATCATGTCTATTTTGGATTGTTCAAATTTTGTTTTTGTTCATTATAAATTATATGATATGTGATTTTTTCTTTTATTTGATATGATATATATATATATAATTCCTTGATATATATTTACTTTCTATATTTGGAAATTTTTAAACTAATAAATTAAAATATTTTTAATTATTTTGACATAATTTTGCTAATATATCTTATACCTATATTCATTTATAGGTTAGGCATGTTGGATATTTTTATATAGGTTTTTTATTAAACATATGAGTGGGATCCTACAATGAATTTTATCTTACAACCTCTACAATCCTTTGACTATTGAAGACCTTGTAATGTTATTAGATATAGGGAAACCCACATCATTGTAGTGAGATGGTGAGGGTTTATATCATCTTGGTATTGGGTATGTCTGGGTCAGATGGTGGGTTATTCCATTTAAATGACATAGAGACTAGTGGTGTATTAGTTTTAGTGTTCTCATACATTGTTGTTTGACATGCATCAAAATTATTAGTTACTTACATTTTAATTTGAATCACTTAGGATTTTATATTTATTATCTGGAATATATTTATATATAATACTATTTCCATATAATATGTTACATATTACATGTCGTGGATTTTGGATGGGATTAATCTTCCCTGTTGCAAGTTTTTTTGGTGATTGTATGATATTTTATAGCCTATGGGGATCAGGAATGCCTTTCAGGTATGTGGATGATCAGGTAGAATTATAGGATTAGAGTGTATCCAATGATGGTTGGTAAAAAAAATTTATAAAATGTTTTGATACACAAGATTATTTGTGTGGTGAAATTTGGTTGACGGGTGATATTACAGTTGTGACTTTAGATGTAGGTTGTAGTGTGAATAAGCCTTGATCTTTTTGTGATGATACTCAAGTTTTAATTGCCTCATGTGTTGTAGGTCTTATGTTTTGAATTCATGAAATTAATTATAGGTTTTTCATATAGTTTTTATTGTTTGATGAGATCATATTCTATTGTGTGATGGTTTTCATATGATTCTAGGTGTAGCAGTTAACCTCTGATATATTGTCTATGAGTTCCACATGAGGGTGAAAATGATACACCTAAGGGGTTCCCTCCTATGTATCATATTTATATTTTATATACCATGTAGGATGTTCATGAAATTTGAAAATACATAATTCATTGTTATAATTTTGTTGTTGATGTACCTATATGATATATTGGAGCTATAGATCAATCAGAATAGTTTATGTATAAAAGTACATTATTTCCTAAGGGTACGAATGAAATTATAGATGAGAATGACAATCTATACAAGATCGATCAGATAATAAAATTCTCTATTAAACCTGAGAGTATTATGGTGAGGTGCACAAAATTCTGTCATGGGTGTCCCAACAATAATGGGGGTTATTCCATTGTACAGGGTGATAGTCATGTGGGATTGGATTTTATGTGTTTAATAAACCACTTCCATTGTATTTATTAACTTGATTAATTGTTTAATGTGACATATCTCGAGAGACTCTCTTGTTATATAGAGTTTTTTCAGTGTTGGTGTTTGAAAATTGGATTTTTTAAGATGGTTATTTTTTCAATTTTGGTATTAAAGAATGAACCAAAAAAGTATCATATGTACTAGAATGGATTATGATAGGATATCTTTTCTCAGGTATTTATCATAATTCTATTAAACAACATGTAGATAGTGGACATGTTTTTTATGGTAGAAATCAATATGGATTGAAATGAGGGATATTCTTCTTCATGTCATGGACCTTGTGGTAGCTTCAGTGGTGCACAATGAAAAGAAGTGGATGTTCAAAATAATCACAGGGGTGGTGGGGGTGGTTCATAGATGCACAACACATCAGAACCAACAAATGTAAATATTGGCATGATTCTACAATTATATATATATGGAGACATTGGATAAACCTAATATTTTTGCACATCACCTAAAATTATGTACAATAGATGGGGACATTATTTGAATCTTCCACATTTCATTTAGACTATATATATCCCTTGATATGGTCTTGGGTCATTGAATCGAAAGGATACTTTAATGATGTTAAATGTGTCTCGGACTACATTGTTTATGCCAAGGGACATAAGAATAAACTTCCATCACAACATTGATGATTTCCTAATGGAGGTCGATGAAGGACTTCTGATAGTGAGAGGTACCATATATAATGAATCTTCTATAGGGATTTATTTATAAGACATTGATGATTCAAACTTGTTTATATATTTTCATTTTTTTATATATTTAATCATATAATATACCTCATGTAATTTATTATAGATATGGAAAATATATTTTAAAAATAAAATAAGATGGGTTTTTGTCTCCTTTTGTGCTATTTATTACTGATTCAAAGTTTTTCTGAGATATTATTTTTCTTTATATATATATATATTTGATGAAATCATTAGTATGTAATGGGTTATTTCTCATAATAGTGATGTTGATTTTTAACATCTATTTTACATATTTATATCTAAAATTGATATATCACTATTTTTTAAGGTGATTTGGGATCATAGGATTCGACATTGAGGATCTCCCTACCAAGAACTCAGAAGTTATTTCTTTTCAATTTCATTTTATCCAGAGTTCATTTCATCCATTATTGATCTTCTTCTTGTAGTTTTGGATTCTCTATAAAATTAAGTAGATGTTTTCTCAAGGATACGTCCAGTGATGGAGGTTGATATTACAATTGACATAGATCCAGATATGCATCCAATCTAGACACCATCACATCAAATAGCCATAGTAAAGATGAAAAAAATATTTTTTACGTTTGGATGATCTATTTGTGAATAATTTGTTTCACCGTAATTTTTATCCTTAGGGATCCCATGTTCTATTTATCATAAAATTTTATAGATTACATTGATTGTCAGTGGACAATCATACATTGATATAGGAAATAATTTATAAAAAATAGTATCATTTTCTACAAAATGATGATTGTAGGATTTGTTAAATGGGTGAAATTTGATTTAGATAATCAATGTTATGTTGGGTTATCATCATCTTATAGTTTTAGGGCCTGATATACCAATGGAAACATTTAGAAGAAGGTATAACCATTATAAATATTTTGTTATTTCATTTGGTTTGACTAATGTTCTAGTGGTCATTTTTTCATTGATGAATTAAATATTCAATCAGTATCATGAAACATTTATTTTTTTAGTGATGATATTTTGGTTTATTCACGATCTTATCAAGAGCATGAGAAACATTTTTTTTGGTTCTCCAAATCCAGAAATGTCATCATTTGTAAGGGATGCTATCGAAATTAAATTTCTATATCCATGGAATGATGTTCCCAGGGTATGTGACTTATAAAAATGTCTTATTCGTTTATTGTTATATGCTCATTGATATAATGTATTGTGAATATCCATATAAAATATTTTAGATTCAATGCATCTAGGGTCTTGAAGAATATTATCGACAGTTTGGAAATTATTTATCATGGATTGAATGAACAATGATGTCTCTTACAGAGAAATGGGTAAAATTATATGGGATGAAATGTGTCATTATTTTTTCAATGAGATGAAATAAATTGTAACATAATCTCATATTCAGATATTACTTGAGCCTAGTATGGGTTATTCAGGATTCTAGAGATATTTTTGAATATATCATTGTTGAATTGTTCATAATTATTTTCTATTTTTTGGCAGAAAAATATTAGCATTTTTACATCATGATGATAATTACTATACTCAATATTGATTGTGTACCATATTTATGAAGGGACTTATTGGATGGTTAAATTATCAATATAGGATATGTTTCACAGTCATTTTAACCATATGATTTTGTGCAATATGTTTTATCATAATCACATAAATTCTTAACTAAGGTGGTGTTTCAAATACCATTAGATTTAAAACATCCACATCTCTTACACCCTAGTGAAGGGGAATTTCAATAAAAACCTCTATGATGGATGTTACCTCCACGTTATGTTTTCAAATAAATGTAATAGAAAATCCAATGGTGTCATTCCTTTGTAGAATATTTATTCTCAGGAGGATATGTTTTGAATGGTTCTGGCCAGTGGTTTTTCATCATCATCCCTACATTATTTTATTTCATAGATTCATCTATACGATGGTGAGTTCAGAGTAATTAGAATAAAAGTATACATTTGGGATATTGTAACTGGTAGGTCTCTCTCTTCTGGTGGAATTATCAATTTGGGAAACATATTTTCATCCAACCATATGTGAAGAGATAATATTTTTTATGAACATAGTTCATCATGGTGCATTTTACCAAGAAATACAATGAAGTTTTATGACATTATAAGGAACTTCTTGTGGCCCTATACGAAGCATTAAGTTTTTTATTATCTTCCAAATTATAAAATATTAGAATTCATAAAATTAGATAACTATATTGGTTGTGATCGATCAGTTTACAAAGTTGTCACACATTATTTTGATCACAGAAACCACTAATGTTAAATATATTGGTAAATTATATGTGTGGGAGATTATTTGGTAATATGGTGTTCCATATAAAGCTTCTTCATATAGGGATACATGGTTTACATTTATGATCTATATTAATCTCACATGGGGTATGAGAACTCACATATGATTGATTTCATCTACTCATTCACATAAATAAGGTCGGATATAGTGTTTTATTTAGAACATAGAGTGTATTCTTCATTCATGTTTCTTGTGTTTTAGTGGATCTTGGTATAACCATATGTGAATGGTTGATTTTTTATTATAAAATATTTATAAGTCTTCTTTCAGAATATATCCATTAGAGTATTTTTATTTCTACCCATGTCAATCACAACATCTTTGTGAAGGGGTGGGTGAAAGTAATTTGGTGGGAAAATGTATGGTATATGTGACATCTAGTAGTGTTCATGATATATGCCACTCAATAGTTACTTCGCACAGTATATAGTAATCATATGTAGATCACCGTTGTCATCCTATAAAATATTAAACTGGTGACACGGATTTTTATAATTTTTAATATATGATGGGTTACCATCTTCATGGAATGCATGGAATGCTGGAACTAGGATTTGAAGGATTTTTTGAGGTTGTTGAGATTCTATTTCATATTTCTTATTTGTTTTAATTCCCATAAATGTTTATGAACAGTAATAATGTATTCTACATATCACATATCAGGAAATAATATCTATATCCCGCTTACATTCTGAGTTGGGAAGAGATTTACATTGAGCCTGATGATTTTATATTGGAGTAGTTAATACATATAATCCACTATGGAATGAATGTATTGTAGGGGATGTTGATTTTGTTGGTCATGTATGGTGGAAAAATAGATACAATTCGTACGATAAAATAGATTAGAAGTCATTGATGAATGATAATTGTCTTCAAATCTACACAACATTTCATTATTCAAAATAAATCCCATGGGAATACAATACTAAATGATTGGAGTTTGTAACAACTTGTTACCCCATTTCAGGTAATTCACAAAAAATCGGTTTTATTCTTAATTAGTAGGGGTTTCATGGGAATCCCAATGATGGAGAGAAAATAAAAGGTAATATAAGAAAAATGTTATATATTCATGATTGCTTTGATTATTTGTGTCTATGTATAAACATGTTATTTATATATAAGGTTTCACCCATTATAAGAGAAAAAAAGGACGTTTGGATTTTCCCATATTAAATTCAAGGTTCTAGTGTCAATTAGACATTTTAAAACATTTTTAATATGATTAAACACTATATATCTGTAATTAGAATGATTTCATGATAGTTTTACAGAACATTGAAAGAGTATACATTTTATAGAGATTACACAATATATTTTTAAAAGATTATATTGTAATAAAAATGATAATAGATTTTTTTTTATTTTTTGATGTCATGTATTACTGAACATATAATTGGATTACATGTTAGGTAATAATAAAAAACTATGGAATTACGATTATTTATGGATTACGATATTTTATTCATCCATATACTACTTCCCTATTCTCCTAGATTTACACTATAGCGGCTTTTGGAACCCTATATCAGTTTGGATCAATTCATTAGTTATTTATTCCCTGTTTTTTATTGGTTTTTTCTCTTCAGGTGAATAATAAATTTTGGCTCCTCATTTTTTTGATCATGGTAGCTACATTTTATTACATTATTAAATATTTTGACCATTGGTTGGGAATCTATATAATTATTTCTAGATATGTTTTATGATCTTTCTCTAAGGGTCGATCAGTAATTGGTTATGGTGTAGTGGGGTTTGTTCAAGATTTATGTTTTATTTCCTATTATCCAATAAAATTTATTTAAATTTAATAAATTATATGATGTGAGTATTAGATTATAGGGCCGCTGTTGTCATAGTTGTGTTATTCAATGTTCGAGGATCTCATTGTGGGTGTGTGTGATATGATATATCATATAAGGGTCTCTTTTGTTATCCTGTGATGGTGGGGGTCATTTCACCAACTATGAAAAATTATTTTATAAATTAAATGACAGGATTTATTTACATGAATTATGTGTGTGGATATATTTTTTGATAAAATATGGGATGACCCTTATTTCGGTAATTTAAAATAGGTTTTTAATAATTTTGAAAAGGTTTTATGAAATGGTTTAAAATGAATGGATTTAATAAAATAGTTTGACATAATGGAAAAAAATAGATAATAAGAAATTCCATGGGAAATAAGGTTGAAGGGGAAGTAGTATTCCTCATCCACTCATAGGGGTTTTTCTCATGGGGAATTACTCTACCCCATTTTCCTATAATTATAAAGATTTGTAAGACATATTTGAGGGATAGAATTTTTTGGGATAATCCAATATAATCACAATTCAATGAAAATTAAAATTATATTGACATTCATGTTATAATATTTTTAAGGTATGATTTTCCTATATTTCCCGACTTTGTATGATCTTTTGAGTGATATTTCCTATTCTTTGGATGATTTGAGATGCTTTTTCACATATAGATTCGGTTTTACGAACATAGATTTGATTTTATATGAGATGAAAGCTTTGATTTCAGTTTATCATTATATTTTGATATATGAATATATAATTCTATAAAATTTATTTATCAACATTAATATGAAAAATAGAAAAAATAGTAATTATATTTTTTAAATGTATTTGATAAAAAAAATTACTAACTATATTTAATGACTTGTTTTCAATAATGTTACAAAATTCATGGAATATTATATTGAACCATTATAAAGATCACCTAGGAGGGATCCAACTAATCCAATATGTTTACACCATATTCACCCAATAATTCATTCATCATTGTAGATGTGCATGAAGATTTAGGGAATGCATTAATGATGGTGAATAGTGGTCCCTCGCTACTTATTAATTATAATAAATTTAAATATTTAAATAAAAACATAATATAACACGAATTATTGGAATGAAAATGGAATAGTAATTTGAATGTAAGGGAATAAAATGGTATTTTATAATATCCATTACCTCAATTGGTTACTTTTAGAATCATGAGATTTCATTCCAAAGAGCATGGGAATACATTGGGATCAAATTATACAAGGATATCTAGTGTAACATTATTAAAAAACGGTTTTCTATTAAGAAAAATGAGACTAAGGTTGTATACATATTGAAAAAGTGGAAGGATTATTTATTAATTACAAACAATTTCTATAGAACTATTATTATTGGAATAATTATCTCTGCAAAAAACATTGTTCATTAACAATGGTATCTACCAAAATGGATATTTATTCAATATTATATTATATAATGAACCAAAATCATTAAAATAGTACCAATTATTATTTGGAAGTGTGTCATGTTAATAATGAATAGTTTCTATAAGAATAAAGAATAATATAAATTTTAGAGGATTAATTATAGGTTTGGAAAATTAATTAAATGACTTATGCATAAATTAAATTATTTTTGGAAATTATTTTTGGTATGAACAACTTGTATAGTATTTATTTCATCACAGTTTGGATATTATGTTGTCATAATACATATAGTATATTTATACATTAGTTCATTTGTATCCAAATATATGATTGTCATAGAAAATTATAAGAAATTAAATATTATATAATGTATATTTACATATATTATTAAAAAAATTATTTTGTCAAATTACATTTTTAAATATAGTAATTTCCCCTTTTTAAATAAATTGTAATTTTTTTTAATAAATATGATTTTACAAAAAATGACAAAGATTCACAGAAATTTAAATAATATAATTAAATTCACATAATAAAATTATTTATTTTATTTGGATCATAATAATATAATAAGTTTTTTTCATTAATTTATCATTTATTTAAAATTTTCAAGGATATATAGAAATGGATTCTCTAATAGAAACTACATATTGCAAAAAATATTATTTATATTTATTCATTTCATAATTTTTTTCAATATCATTATATAATAATGTTTACATATGACCTTAAAAATAAATAATAATAAAAATAATCATTTTATAGTTACAAAAAATTATATAAATTAATACTACTAGGATATAGATATATTTCACTGTATTACATCGGTGTATACACTAAGGGTAAGGTTTGTGATGTTGTTTCCTTCTTGGGGTTATTAATGTTAAATAGTTTTTTAAATTATATAAATTATATATAACATCTCCCATAATTTATTTTGATAATATTTTTGTAATTAAATACATGATTGTAATTGGAATAATGAAAATACCAGTGATGAAATCTCCTTCAGAATCATTGAAAAATGGGATTCATAATGTACGACTATTCAGGTCCAGCCTATAACATCTTTTGTCTATGCATAATAGATATTAAAATAAACCATATCATATAACAAATATAAAAATCACTAATTAACAAATATATTATCATAATTTCTATTCAAAATGATCAAATAATATGGTGATAAATTTATAGTTATATTTTTAAATGGTCTAAAATAATAAATTTTATACATGTTCATTCTTTAATAGCTTTACCAACTATTGAATTTTTTAATTATGAATGTAAATATATTTAAAAAATTTGGGTCCTTAAATTGATCCCCCCTACAGAAACGTCTTCTTAAAAATTTACATTCAAGAAATAAAATAGAATGAGATACTTATATTCCATCACAGGTCTTCATTCCCAAATTACCTCCCCAATAATGTTATTTCTCTATATCAATAGTACTAAATGTGTACTCATGTTTCATATAAAATTTTCACAATGATAAATTATATTTACAAGATTATCCTTCTATGATATTTCATTATCCCCGGTACTAGCAATGGATTCAGTATATTTCAGTGTTATGATATATGCATATTTAAAAGGGATACATGGAAAACATCTTGTAGTTGAGATAGGAATTGTTGGTGTTATTGTGGATAGTTAATAGATACGAGGTTATCAATGAACATATTGTTAGAAATATAGTTGAAATTATGAATTCTTTTTTTAATAAATCGTAACATTCTTCCATGATGATATTTTAATGAAATCGTTATCACCATCGTCAAACTGTAGGTTAGGATAATTATTTTCTAGGGAGTTCTATTTCCAGATTTCCAGGATTTCATATGATGTTGAATGGTTTGGAAATTCACACTATATTACTGGATAATGTAATTTCACATCATATTATTTCCTCCAAATATATATCAAATATGTTTTATTATATCAAATTTTCTAAGAAAGAGTCTCATAATTTTACATTTTATTGGTACTATAGAAACATTTTTTAAATGATAACTCCAATTAGGGAATGTGTTCCTACCATAATCCATGAAAATCGATTGAAAAATATCTAAATATATCTTATAAACATTGAATGAGTATAGACAATTATCCATTATTCTGAGTGTGATATGATGAATAGAAACAAATATATATATATATATATATATATATACTATTTTTCCAATGGATTCCGTAAATCTTATATGTATTAATATGATCTCCTTCAGATATAATTGAATGTGGTAAAACATATATTACTAGTACTTGTGTTATGTATATCATGTTGATTTGTTCAAGATATACATATTAAGGATTTTAATGAAAATATTTGACTTTATAAGGATGTTTAAAACCACCCAAATTGTGGTTACTCCCTTAAGATATCATGATATGTTATGACATGTCTTTCATTTATGACACATTGATTGGAGATTTATTGCGTAATAGTATAAATAATAAAACACAAACATTCATGAATTATAAAATAAATGGGACATAGGATCAATAAATGATATCATAAAATAAGGATGACATCTTATTTATTGAATGATACCTTAACATGCTCATATTCTTCAATCATACTTAATCTAGAATGGGATAACATGGGAACATATATAAGTATGGGTTGATATCTAAATTGTAGTAACAGAATAAAAATGCAATAACATGGAGAATTTAATACATGAATGAACAAGAGTATATAAATGGGTCGTAAAATGGGTCAAAATCAAAACCCATATTAATTTTTTATGATATAACATGATAATTATAAAAGTAAAAATGATAAATGTTGAAACAACATAACACACTACCTAAGAAACATTATTCAAGGATAAAAACCATGAAATGTGGATCAAAAATGTTTTATTATTGATTAAATTTAATCCTAATCAATTGAAGGGAATATCAGGAGAATATAACATTAAAAAATTCATTGGTGGAATATATAATTCTTGGCACACCCATCACATTAATTTCATTTTCATGTATACGTTTTAGAAATAGATAAACAAATGAAATCTTGTATCATCAATTTTTATTCCATGATCAGTGAGTATTGAATAAATACATTCAATTACCGAATTAAACAAGTATATGATCATGAACATAAACACTATAGATTGGAAATGGGTACATGTATTCACTATAATATTTTTTGACATGGAATCAAGTAATGTATTTATTTAAGAATAATAGCAGCTTATAAATGTACATGGAAGGTCATAGTGATATTGAATTGTGTATATCATAATTTATATATAACATAGAATATAAGGGGGATATGAAAGAACATACCCCATCCATACTAAATGGGGATAAATGACCTATGATAAGGAAGATTTTATAATAATGAGGAGAATGATAGGTTCCCTTACCTTGATAGGGAGAATATAAATTCATTATATGAGTTTCTAATGATATTGGGGAACTATGGAAGGATTATAGAATGTGATGTCTAGAGGTAGATTCTTCTTGATTATTTTTATGTGATGTTAAATATTATCATGGATTGGTCTGTATAGTAAAAGATATATGAGATCATTATCATTTATCAAACATGGGTTTTAGTCTCTATAATATTAATTAACCAAAAACACAAACTATTCCATTATTTTATCCCATTATTCCTTCCCAATTGGAGAGTTTTTATTTATTTTATTATTATACGTGCTGAAATTATAACATTATTAACATTGCTGATGTGGAAGTGAGTCATGTTTACAATGAAATTATTTTAAAACCATAATATGTATTACATGATTTTATGATTCGTATTGGAATTATAAAATTAAAAAAGGACATAAAATAACAAATATTTAGATTATTAATATATATTTTGTACTTGATACTATTTATGGTACTTATTAAATCATTTTTGGTTCATAATTATGTCATAATACACACTTTATATTCATACCATACCCAATTTTACCTAAAAATTAACTATATTATCAAATCATGAAACATTGTATGTGGGATAATTTGGACATTTTGATTCAAAAAGATAATTTTTTTAATACATATAATTTCCTTAATATTGTAATGTCCTCTTTTAAAAAACAATCAAAATTTATTATGATTTTTTTTCATTTTTTTACAATAATAGTTTTTAGACACTTATAAAAATAATAGTTGTCTTCCAAAAAATATATGATCATTTATATTAATTTAAAATTGTTTAATAATAATATTTATAATAGTTTTATTAATTTAAACACTCCATTAAATCATAAATTCATTAATTAACTTTAAATATTAAACAAAAAATAAAAAATTTCCTATATTTTATCAAAATAAAAAAATTATACATAATTAAAAATTAAAAATATATATAGAATTAAGTACAATATTAATATTCATATTATTTTGTTCTTCATACATATCCCTTTAATACACCAGAAAATATTGTAAGTATAAGGTGATTGATGATGAGACATTCAGGTGGTAGTTCGATGCATATGGTATGTTCCATGAACTCGATGAGCTTGATCATCTTTCATAAAATGAATCACTCATGCTAATTTTGTCTAATATCATCTTGATATTTGGAAAAGGAAAAGACCAGTGAATCTTTCTCCATTAGAATATTTAATAAATGGCCATTTTAGGGTATGATCCTACTTTCTAAGACCATTATATTATTTTTCATTGTCAATCAGATTTTCCATAAGCAAGTATTTATAAAAATAATTTTATCACTATTCAAAAACTACATTATGAGCAGTAATGATGAAAAAAAGATCTTTTATATATAATATGATATAATTAATCCAATTAAGTTAATGTATTTTCTATATAAATAATATATAATAAGGAATTTATTTACATTGTATATGGAATTTTATTTATTAAATCCTATGTTGTTACAATCTACACCCATTAGAAATTTCACCCTCAAAATTTTATTTCCACAATATAAAATTAATGAGGGTATTTTTATTCATTTATACTGGTTCCCATGTCACTTAATAAAACTTCTGGTTATTCCATTACACTTTCACGAGGGGACTTGTAATATTATTTTGACCTTTTCCTCTATTATCTAATATCATAAGAATTTCTTATTTATGAGAGATCATTCTCAAATGGTACTACCTTGGTCTTTAGTACATGTTAGGAGTATGGTATTTATTTATTGAATATGGATATATAGTATATATCGTGTTAATATTACAGTTCAAGTGGGAGTTATAGTCTATAGATCATCATTCTGATGTGGCCAAGGATCTGAATGAGACTGATGTATCATGGATTAATATTTCACTTCATCCCATGAATCAACACATTATTCCAAAATGATATTTGGAATAAATATTCTATCAAACTCTAAAAAATCATCGACGATTGTCATCATTTCTCTTTTTTCTAATCAGATAGTCGTGGATGTGCTACTAAATGATCATCACCTCTTCCAATATTTCATTGACCATTTCAGGTCCTTATAGATATCATTCCCCAAATCCATGCTAAAATTATAGTGTCCTATTTATAATCACATAAATGGATTCATAGGGATCCATTTGTATGGTTCAGTGTAAAATATTGTTGTATGAGAAATTGAACAGAAAGATATATTGATATCATCCTCCTTGGATGTCAATTTAGAATTTTCTCAACATTACTTCGAGTGTTTAGATAGTATTCTAAAATTGGATTTATATTTGGGGTTTATATGTCATATTTACTTTCTAAATAGTATTTATATCATTTTAAAGTCTACTTTAGAACAATGAGGAAAATCATGGATTTCGACGAGATTCATCTGATTGTGGTGTTTCCTACAACATCACAAATAATCAGATGTATATCCATGAATTTTGATAAATTCAAATGTAAAAAATAATTTCAATGAAGAGATATTTATCTCTAAGATTATCCACCACAACGAATATATAATTATTTCCTCCTGATGTCTTCAGATGTCCAGTTACAATGCCTATGTTGATGTCTTCTCATTTCCATGTAGGTATGTGTATGGGTTGCATCGTCCCCTTTGATTCCTTCAATTCTTCCTTCAATTTCTGATATTCAAATAATATTGATGTTTATTTCTTGATACTCTTCTTCATATTTTCCCATTAATTGAGATCTTAGAGATCTCAATACATCATTGTCCTTCTTGGATGCAAGGAGAAGTTTGACGTATGTTCAATATCCAAAAACTCGGCTAACTCAGAATTTGATGTTATAGATATCCATGTTATAAATCCCACAACTCCTTATTCATTAAAATTTATATTTAAGGATTTCAATTTATTATATCATCCAAATTAATCTTATTTACCACATAATATCATGAACAATCATTTAACATATTTTAAATTGTTAATTTAGTTATAATTTCTGAATGGGTTTATGTTGTCCCATTATTTATGATTCCTAGGTACATTCTTCTCAAATATAAGATGATAAGATTCTTTTCAATTATGATTTATGATAAAAATTATGGATTAATTTTTCAAATTGAGGTTTGTACTTTGTATTCCTTCCTACGATTGTAGTATATTGAGAATTCACAGTCCATGACATGAACTAAAAATCTTAATTTTCATAATTTCAACAATATATCTTTTAATATAAACATTATTCATTTATGATCTATATATATGTAACACTACTTACAATATATGTAATTATGGTATATTTTCATTATAAATATCACTAAAACTAACTCTAAATAATTAGTGGGTTGTTATTTTTTGTTACATTAAAATAAATTAAATGATTGGATATCACATTATCATTTTTCATTAAACCATATCCAAATCCCAACTTTTAAGCATCAATGGATACGAAAAAAATATACAATCATGGGTAGTGTGATTACTGATGTACTGGTAAGACTAATTTTGAAATCCTTAGTCATCTATTTACATTCATCATTACAAATAAACACGAGTCCTGTTTGAGTTAACTTTTTTAGAGGGTTTTGAAACTATGATAAACTTATCACAAATTGATGATCGAACCTAGATAATAAAATTTATCTATATATATTTGTTAAATTTGTTGACCTCATACATCATTCACAATTATACATCATTAATGGTTTCAGGAACCATCCCAATGGAGCCCACACCGCAACTCCCTAAGATCGCCTCTAATATGCCAGGGGCTGGTGACTAGCACCGCGTAGGCAAGTTACTAACATGAGAGGTATTTCCTAAGAACCTGTACACATGAAAAAATCTCCATGCTGACAAATGATGAAACATAAAAACCACTAACGAACCAAATGAATTTATACAACTAAACCAATACAACAGAGTATGATGGAATGTAATGTGATAAATGTAAACTGGCCCAGAATACAATCCCACCAAAACAAGAGTCTGAAAACTGAAAATTCCAACCTGTAAACACAGTGGTACTGGGACTGTTGGTCATAACCATAGGATCACCTCAGCCTGTAGGGAACTCAAAAACCTCAATCTTGTCCCGGTTCTTCCTGGACTCCGTCGAAAGGCTGCATGTTTGCACAAGACATGACATGTGCTGGAAAATCTTGTGTAGGGGTGAGTGTAACAATACTCACCAGATGACCCCAAAAATACACATCAAATACAAAAAATAAAGGCACTATAAGATTTACAATGAATATGACTACTGAAAATATAATAAGAGAACACAATCAAGATATACTCAAAACCCAGACCCTTAGTCAAGAGACAAGTCACACAATAGCAAACCCCCCTCTAGGGATTCAGTTCAAAGATCCCAAGAAGCGCTCATTCCGGGAGAACTCACTCCATGAGTATGATATGTTTGATGAAGTCCATCCGAGAAGTATAATTCTTACGGAAATGTCACGAGAGAAGAAAACACTCATTACAGGAGAACAGACTCTTGAGTTGGAGAGATCATGGAAGATAGATACCCTCATTATGGGAGAACACACTCCTGAGTGGGAAGGATCACGATATATAGATGACTATCACTTCCAGGGCCATGGAATATACCGCGACACATCCAGATTCACCATCTAGGTTGTGGATCAATGCCCAGTTGAGTTGGTCACATCGATGTCGGACGCTATCTAAGGTCAAGAATGGATAGAGGATCTTGCTCCAGGCCACTCGGAGGGATGACTGACTATCTCACAGAATTTCCTTCTGAAGGGATCATACTCCTGTAAAAGGAAACGACTACTAACCATTATGGTAATGAGAAAAAGGGGAACTAAACCAAATAAAACATGTCCATGATACTGTGGACAATAGGGCCAATCCATTTTCCAAAAAATTATATGGCATGTAGAAAATTCACACCCCGTGTCTTCTAACCCCGAGTACTACATGTGTAAAACAACCTGTGTCACAAGGCTGGTTGTGTAGAAAAACTCAGTACACAACTTATGTTATAGGGTACATGTCGAGTCTGAGTGACTGGGGTGGCTCCGTGTACGTTGTCCATGTGCACATACACGGCCTCCACCCATGTGTTCCAAACCGTGTAATTAATACACGGGGTGACCCGCGTTACTAGCCTCGCATGGCCGTGTGGTGGAGTACACAGTCGTGTACTGAAACCTATGTCTGTGTATCCCCCGAACACATGTCGTGTCTTGCGTAGTTGCATCTTCCATGCTGCGTAGGGTCTATGCACCCTTTCCTGAAGCGGTGTAGTCCATCCCATGTCTGTGTATCTCCCAGAATACACGCTGAGCTTCGGGAAAGGTCCAACATAATGTGTGACTATAGTCATATTCAATGTGATACCTATTTGACCCACGAAACCATAGCCATAACCGCCGGTACTACACGTCTTGCTCTTCGGATGTACCTTACTAGGATTCTATAATTTTCCATAATCACTGACACCTGTTGTCGCACCTTCCGTGCTTCCCCATTCATTAATATGGTGTTCTGATCACCGTGAATGTCATGGGTTTTTTTCTCCCCAACACCAAAATGTTGTTTCCCTTGTTTCAAAGCCTCTGATCAGTCCCAGAAAAACGTAATTATCCACCCACACGATGAATGCTCTAAGAAAGGAATTTCCCGATCTGTTCTGATTCATCATCCTCTATCATCGTCGCACCTTTTCTAGGTCATCATGATATCATATCTTCAATTTGCAACTGTTGAATTGAAAAACGAAGGCACACCAATCCTTTGTTCCTTTCCCCACAAAGATCGCAAACAACACAGGAAAAGAAAAGCGGGATGAAATCAAAAAATGGAAATTGAGGAACGAACCATCATCTCCATTCGTCACATTATTGATCCACTCTTGTTTGTATGATCAAATATAGTAGGATCAAAACAATAAACAATAATCAATGATTATTCCATAGAAAATTCCTAATAAAACCCTCCCGTAAGAACGCATGATCCACGGAACAACATGTTCATGGGTTGGTCCGCGTTCGACATTTCATCCAAGAAAAAGAAAAAGTAATTGAAATAAAAAACCCTACCTTAAGAAGGGATCTGTCACTAACTAAGGGATCGTTTTTCATCATCGATAAGATCCTTCAACATTGTTGGAATAGTGATTCATGGCTTTGATCCATCGTTGTTCATCACCGATAGTTCTCTCCAAAGCTTCATGGATTGTTTAGAGATTCTCTACACCTCTGCAAATGAACAACATTCGATTAACCTATTAAAAAGAGGAAAAATATTTTGGAATTACATCAAAATGTGGTATTAATGAGTCCACATTTCTGTTTCAGAGAGATTATTGCATTATATTAATTAAGGAAATAGTTGTCCCGTTGCTACACTACAAAATATGTTTCCAAATAAAATAATATAATCTTCGAGAATTTATCATATTTTATTTTACAGAAGATGACACAAAATTATCTTTTTCCCTCGACCTATGCTATTGATGGTTAGACTCGTTCTTAGGTAATGTAATCATCCCGAATGCAACTGTGCCCTTAAATTTCTAATCCGAGCTTTCTTTTAGAGAATTCCACAACTACACACATATGCTGACTCACATATCATTAAAATGTTCAAACAACAATTCCGGGATCACCGGGAATCAAAATGATGTGCCTTCAATGTGCATGGTCTTGTGATAATTTAATATAATATTTGAAATTAAAACATAGAAAAATCAGAGACATTATATTCTTCCCTCCATGGGGCTTTGCATCCTCCTAAATCCAACCCCAAGACTACTTAAAAAGATGAGGGTATTGGGAACAGATATGATCCTACCATTCCCATGTGTTTTCCTAAAGATTCGTGTGCTATCATTGAATGCGCACCAAGGTAATTGATCACCCAAAATGGATCCTCTCCTAAAGATCCTAGAACTCCACTAGGTACACAGCAATGGTTGATCCATCCTCTATGTCCAGCACGCCCCAGTCGATGACATGCGATGGTTCATGCATGTACCTCCTCAGCTATGACACGTGGAAGACAACATGTACCTGGTGAAACTACGGCTGTAGATCTAGGTTTTACGCCACCTTGCTGACTCTAAACAGTATCTGAAAAGGTCTGATGAACCTCAGAGATAACATGCTGCCCCGTCAAATCATCACAATCATGGTTGTGGTGAGACTCGAAGAAATATGTGGTCTCCCACCTCAGAGTCCATGGACCATTTTCATCTACCAACATAAGACTTGTGCTAGCTCGGTGTAGTCTCCATCTACTCTGAGATGTCCTTAACCTTATTAGTGGTAGCTCACACAAACTCTATACCCATGAGTGCTGAATCTCTGGGGTCGGTCTAGAAAAGCGGTGACTGGAAGGGTCTCCCATACAAATCCACGAACGTGTCCATAACAATGGTTGAGTGGTAGCTATTATTATACGCAAACGCCACCATTGGTTTGTGGTCCTCCAAACTGCGACCGAAATCTGAGATACAGGCCCGAAACATATCCTCTCTAACCTAGATGGTCCTCTCTGTCTGACCATCAGTCTGGGAAGGAACACCGTGCTCAAGCATAGCTGAGTCCCAAAAGCCTCCTACAATCCCTTCCACAAACAGGATGTGAAGAGGGGGTCTTGATCTGATACTTTGGTCAAATGGATGCAATTAACCTGAACTATATCCTACATGTAGAGGCATCCCATGAACCCTACGAAACTCTGTTCCCTAATATATTGGATGTGGGCCAACTAGATGGGTCGTTCAATGATCTCCCAGATGGAATAATGCCCCATGGATGTATGTGGTAGGCCTGTCATGAACTCCATCGATATTGCATCCCACATATACTCTGTAATATCTAGGGGGTGTGATAATCCCACTGGAACATGGTGTTCAGCCTTCATCTGGTTGCATTTAAGGCATCATGAAACGAACTCTGCTACGACCTTATTCATGCCTGACCATCAAAACTATCATCAAAAATCCTGCTACCACATTTCCACTCTTGTATATATAACCAAAGGTGATGTATGAAACTTTCTGAGGAACACTTATCACAATTCCACTAGTACAACAATGAAGCCTCTCAAGAGAAGTTTCTTCTCCCCGCCGTGGAAATATCCATCAGAAGCATGTCATGTGGATAACTAAGCATGTAAAGCATCACAGTTGACATCCCCTAGCTGTGCCTCCATAACTCATTGTAATTTTAGAGGGGTGAAAACCATATACTGCAAGTAAGATGTATCCTCCCCATCCACAAACGATAACTACATTGTAGATAACTACTCTGTCACCTCACTCAACAGCTGTGAGCTTGACTTTCTGCTAAGAAAATCATCCACCTTGTTCCCCTTCCCAAGATTATAGATGTTCTCAAAATCATAGTCTTAGAGGAACTCTAGACAACGACTCTACCTCAGATTACGATCCTCTGCGAAAAGATGTACTTGAGACTCTTGTGTTCAGAGAAGATGATAAACCTCTCGTCCATAATGTAGTATCACCACATCTTCAATGCGAAGACTACCATAGCCAACTCGAGATCATGGGTTGCATAGTTCTAATCAGGTATCCTAAGCCAACGTGAACTATAATAAATCACTACCTATCTTGGCATCAGGACACTACTAATCCCGGTTCTAGAGGCTCCACAGAGAACTACGTACCCGACACCCTCCTCCAGCAATCTCAATCCTAGATACTCGTCAAACTCTTTCTCAACTGCTCCAAACTGTGCTAGAACCTCTCCATCCAAAAAAATGGTTTCCCATTCCTAGTCAAATATGTCATTATTGATGATATCCATGAGAAATTAGAAATAAATCTTTGGTAATATCATTACAACCCTTGGAATCTCTGAACCTCTGTCACGCACCGAGGTGGCTCCCATTTTAACATGGCCTTCACCATGGCAGGGTCTACAGCTAGTCCATCTTCTAAGATGAAATGTCCCAGAATGTGGAACTTATGAATAAAGAACCAGCACTTCGAGATATTCCCTTAAATCTGGTTCTCACATAGTAAATCATGAAACATACACAGGTGTCTCAGGTGCTCCTCTAATGCTCAATACACAAGGATTTCATCAATGAAGACCACTATGAACTGGTCCAAGTACGGCTGGATGATCCAGTTCATCAATCCCACAAACACTGCGGGGATGTTCATCACACCGAAAGGCATAACCATGTACTCATTGTGACCATAGAGGCATCTGAATTCTGTATTTAATATATCTTAATCTCATACTCGTATATAGTGATAAACTGATTGAAGTTAAACCTTTGAGAACCACTATGTCCCTCTTAGCTGAATGAATTGGCCGTTGATTCTCTATAGTGGATACTTTTTCTTCATGTTTACCAGATTTAGGTACCTGTCATCCATGAGGTACCTCAAACTCTCCTCTGCCTTCTTGGAAAACAATACTGGTGCCACCCATGGTGAAACATTGGGTCTCACGAAAAACATTCTATGGAAGTCCTCCAACTGAAAACTCAGCTCGCAATGCTTTGTGGGAGCCATACGATATGATGATGAGGAAATCGATGACATCCCAGTCTGTATATTGATGTAGAAGTTGATTTACCAGTGGAGAGGTATTGTTGGAACTTCTTTCAGAAAGACATCTTCATACTCTGCCACTACTAGTGGCAACTAGGAGCTCATCGCATCGACTATTTTGAGGGAAAGTATACCCAACTCAAGAGTGACTTGCTCCACCCTCCTATACATGAGTGCATTCTATGATGTTTGGGTCTCCATTTATTTGAAAAATTATAACATCGCCACATCACTATGGACACACCGCACACTTCACCTAAACCAGTCAATCTGTGCATGGACTGAAGACAAATAATCCATACGGAGAATGATGTCATAAGGAATCGACGCTACAACCAAGAGCTTCCAACCAAAAAATATCGCCTTGAAGGGTAAGATCACACTGTCTACAAAGGTGTGTGATCATAGAGTCTCCTCCCATAGGTGTCTCCATGTGTATGGATCAAGCTAAAAACTCTATCGGAATCTCATGGTTTCACACAAGACATGTGGCGATGAAGGAATGACTGGCTCCTATGTCAATGTTTATGGAAGCTAATATAGTGAAGACATATATCATACCTCAGAAAAACCCTTGATCCCCTGGGTCATATGCCTTGAAAGCATGTAGTTATACCACCCCTGTCCCCCAGCTCTCTGAGCCTGGTGCGGACCTCCTAGGGGTGGTGGTGGAGTGAATTCGATGCGTCTTCCACCACCTACTGATATCCTTCCTCCTTTTACACATTCATATATGGGCGGGTCTGTCTGATCCACTCTCTGCCTCATCCTCGGTGGTCCATCCACTGATTCCATGTCAGCATCTCGATGGGTCATACAATTCGTAGCTTGAAGTCCCCTTCTGTCCCATAAGTATCACCTCATATCCTTAGGATGAGTAGATCATGTATGAGAGCCCTGGACTGTTGACTCCATGTCCTCGGTCCTCCTATGACTTCTCCCACGTCAAGATCCCTATGTCTGTCATCGGCTCCCCGCTGTCGAGGTCTCTAGACCTTTCTACCTGCTTATGACTATTGTTGGTTTTCTCTGCTCTACCAAGAAGCTCTCAATCACCAAGGCCCGCTCATGCACTCCAGCATAAGTGGAAATGCATCGAGGCATGACACTAGCTCAGATGTAATATCCTAGACCTCGCTGGAAGTTCAGAGCTCTGATGTACTGATCTCTGACCATATCCATCATGTAAATGGTGAGGTTGGTGAGCCTCGATGAATAGTCAACTACCGTCATACTACACTGCTAGAGCTGAAGAAGATCCTAGATGCGTACTTTTCTAAGCATAACCGAAGAGAAATCCTCCCTGAAGATTCACACAATCTCCGAACATGAAAGAGTCTCCTCGTCATGAGTCTCTTTGGTAATAATCCACCATTTTCCATCCAAACCCTAAATAATTCTAACCCTTAGGATCACCGTCTGGACTGTTGGTTCCCTCACTAGATGGAAAACTCTAGTCACTAACTCATTCTAGGACTCAACCACATTAGGGTCGAACTCGCCTAAGAACCTGAGGGTCCTTTGTCTCTGGAACTCCTGGATCATGCTCATCCTGCACTCCTTGTAAGTTAGAACAACATGTACCACGGGCTGCTCCACTGGTGGGGTCATATCAGGTGCACAACCTGGTGGAAATTCCTGGGGAACTGGTCCATGTAACGAAGCCTTGTCACTGAGGGGGTCAACCTCATGATTGTGCTACTGAATCCTAGTGGGTATTTGTTGTAGAGGAATCCTATAAGAAAAAAATATGTACATAGTCAATCAATATAACTAGATTGCTGACATAAGTATATGGAAAAAACCTAAGATTCCGATACGATTAATGTACCATTCTTTTATTTCCCTGCAATTAGTTTTTTATGGTACCGAGTCGAAAATAAGGTTATCAGATTCTTGGTGTATGCACATGTTGGCCGCCTGCACCAACACTGGAGTCTCTGGCCTAAAATTCAAGCTCGAAACACTTATACTATTTCCCCAAACCAATCTCACAGACTCTTGGTTTAAAGGTACAACCGACCACCTATGATACGAATCTATCCCAACCCATCCCAATGGGTCCCGCACCGTGACTCCCCAAGGCCACCTCCAATGGGCTAGGGGCTGGTGACTAACATCGAGTAGGCATATAACTATCATGGGAGGAATTGCATAAGAACCATTACACACGCACACATCTCCAATCCAAAAAATCACTACTACAAAAACGGTCATTATCATCTCTCAAAAAGGGCTTTATTAGTGCTAAAAAAGTGTTTTAATGATCGGTGATGATAAGGGGGTCCCCTTTATCAGCGCTTACTGAGAGCTGATAAAGGGGTAATTTATTAGCAGAAAATAGAACTAATAAAAGAAACCATTATCAGAGCTAAAAATACATGGATAAAGGGGGAATTTATTAGGTATCAAAAAGGCACTGATAAAGAATCCCCTTATCAGCGCTAAAAGAGCACTGATAAATGTGTGTTTTATCAGCGCTAAAAAAGCGCTAATAAATGCCATGTCTACTGCTACAAAAAAATCTACATCAGCACACCAAAACACTTGCAAACACTTGGTCATCTCAACAGGCTAATTAGACAATGTATACCCCTTCAAAATTAATACATAAATCATACGATAATTAGACCAAGTATAACCATACAACAAGTATACGCGTACACCGTTAACACATAACTCATAAGTAAATTAACTAAATAATGAATTCAATTCAGGATTCAGGGGGTTGGGAGCTGTTTAGTGTTTTGCGGTGGCTGTCCAATGGGGTGTAGGGGGGGGGGGGGGTTTGGGGTGATGGGGATGTTTGGGGTTGTCTGGGGGGGAAGTGGTGTTCATGGGGGTGGGTCTAGTTCAGGAGATTTGGGGGATATCCAAGGAGGGAGGGGGTGTTTAGGGGGAGGTGGTATAGGTGAGGGGGGTCTGTCCATTGGGGTGTCCAGGGGGTGGGCTGGTGTTTTGGGTGTCGGGGGGAGGGGGATTACCAGGGGTGGAGGTGTCCGGGGGGGTGAGGGCGGTCCGGTGGGGGGGGGATTTCCATGGGGTTGGGGTGGTGTCCAGGAGGGTGGGATGGGGGTTTCTGGTAGGATACAGTTATCCAAGGGGTGCGGGTGTCCTGGTGGGTGGGTGTGGGAGGGGGGGCTAGGAGGATGGGGGTTGTCCAAGTGGGGTGGGGTGGTGTCCAAGGAGGGGGGTTTCATGGTGGGGGGGGGGGCTGTCTGTGCGGTGTCCAGGGGGGGTGGGTTGGTGTCCAGTGTGTTGGGGGGGATTTCTAGGGGGTTGGTGGGGCTTTCAAAGGGGGGTGGGTTAGTGTCCGGGAGGGTGGGGGTCTTCGTCCATTGGTGGGGGTGTTCCAGGGGTGGGGGTATCCAGGTGGTGGGGTGGTGTCTTGGAGGGGTGGGGGTGCCTTCCAGGGGTGGTGGTTGTCCAGAGGGTGGTGGTGTTCGAGGGGGGGTGGGGGGTGGGGGGATGTACGATGTGTGTGTGTGTGTGGGGGGGGGGGGGGGGTTCCAAGGGCATGTCCATGGGGTGGGGGTGCCCAGGTCCAAGGTTAGTTGTTGGTTTAACATAAAATTGTGTCCATTTTAATCAAAAGAGAGACACTTTGAGTGATAATGGACACACCAGGCCTCAGATTGATGCAGTGATGACTTATACATGTTGTAATGGATCCATGGATCATTATCCTTATTGACCAATACAATCAGAATGTGTTTGTTCATATTTCCGTAGGCAGTTGTTGTTTTCACTAAAAATTGTGTTCATTTTAAACAAAAGAGAGACACTTTGAGTGATACTGGCCACCCCGTTCCTTGGTTTGAGGCGGGGTTTACTCGTACATTTCACAAAGGTCCCATGTATTATTAGCATATAAGATCAATACATCATGAATGTGTTTGGTCAGATTTTCATAGGTCATTTGTTGTTTTCAATTAAAATTGTGTCCTTTTTAAATAAATGAGAGACACTTTAAGTGATACCAGCCAAAAAATTCCTTGGATTAAGGTTGGGTTGGCTAGTACACATCAAAAAGTACCCATGGGTCATTATCCTATAGGATCATGACAATGTGAAGGCATTTTGTCGGATTTTCGTAGGTCAGTTGTTGTTTTCGCATAAAATTTTGTACATTTTAAACAAAAGAGAGACACTTTGAGTGATACCGGCTAAACTATTCCTCATATTGAGGCGGGGTTGACTCATACATGTCAAAAAAGTCCCATGGATCATTCTCCTATAGGATCATCACAATCCAAATTGGATTGGTTGGATTTACGTTGTTCAGTTGTTGTTTTCACTTAAAATTGTGTCAATTTTAAACAAAAGTGAAAAACATTGAGTGATACCAGCTAAGTTGTTCCTCAGATTGAGGCAGGGTTAACTCGTACACATCCCAAATGCACCCATGGATCACTCTCCTAAATGATAAACACAATCCAAATTTTTTTGGTCAGATTTCCATATGTTAGTTGTTGTTTTCACTTAAATTGGCATCTATTTTAAAAAAAGAGAGACACTTTGAGTTATATCGGAAAAACCATGGCTCAGATTGAGACGGGGTTGAATCATAATCATTGCAAAGGACCCATGGATTGTTCTCCTAAAGGATAAATACAATCCTAAAGCATTTGTTTAGATTTCCGTACATCAGTTGTTGTTTTCACTTAAAATTGTGTCCATTTTAAACAACAGATAAACACATTGAGTGATACCAGCCACACTGGGCCTCGGATTGATGCAGGGTTAACTCATACACATTGAAAAATCCCCCTGGATCGATCATTCCCTTAAATGATCAACAAAATACGAATGCGTTTTATCGGATTTCCGTAGGCCAATTGTTGTTTTCAATTAAAATTGTGTCCATTTTATTCAAAAGAGAGACACTTTGAGTGATACCAGCCACACCATGAATTGGATTGAGGAAAGGTTGACCCTTACACATCGAAAATGACCCATGGATCGTTATCCTATAGGACCAGGACAATTCGAAAGTGTTTGGTCAGATTTGTATAGGTTAGTTCTTGATTTCAATTAAAATTGTGTCCATTTTAAACAAAAGATAATCACTTTTAGTGATACTAGAAAAAATGAGCCTCTGATTGTGGCGGGGTTGACTCCTACACGTCTCAAAAGACCCTTGGATCATTCTACTATAGGATCACGATAGTCTGAATGCGTTTGTCTGATTTTTGGAGGTCAGTTGTTGTTTTCACTTAAAATTGTGTCCATTTTAAACAAAAGAGAGACACTTTGAGTGATACCGGATAAACCATGCATCATATTGAGGTGGGTTTGACTCATACAAGTAAAAAATGACCCATGGATCATTCTACAATAGGATCAAAACAAGCAGAAAGCATTTGGTTTGATTTCCTTAGGTTAGTTTTTGTTTTCTCTTAAATTTGGGTCCATTTTAAACAAAAGAGAGACACTTTGAGTGATACCAGCCACACCGTGCCTCGGATTGAGGTGGGGTAGACATGTACACATCACCGAGGACCCATGTATATTTCTCCTAAAGGATCATGACAATATGAATGTGTTTGGTCAGATTTCTATATGTCCGTTGTTGTTTTCACTTAAAATTTCGTCCATTTAAAAAAATAGATACACATTAAGTGATACCGGGAAAATCGTGCCTCATATTGAGGCAAGGATGAATCATACTAATATAAAAGGGCCCATTTATTTTTATCCTATAGGATCAAGACAATCCGAATTCGTTCGATCAGAACATCTGTACGTTAGTTGTTGTTTTCACTTAAAATTGTGTCCATTTTAAACAAAAGAGGGACACTTTGAGTGCTACCGGCTATATCGTGCAACATATTGAGGAGAGGATGACTCTTTCACATCCCTAACGCACCCATGGATTGTTATCCTAATGTATCAACACAATCAGAATGCGTTTGTTTAGATTTACTCATGTTAGTTGTTGTTTTCACTTAAAATTGTGCCTATTTTCAGAAAATGAGAGACACTATGTGTGATACTAGCTAGACCGTGCCTCAGATTGAGATAGGGTTGACACATAAATGTTGAAATGGCACCATGGCTAATTATCCTATAGGATCAAGATAATCCAAATGAGTTTGGTTGGATTTTTGTAGGTCAGTTGTTGTTTTTAGTTAAAATTGTGTCCACTTTAATCAAAAGAGAGACACTTTGAGTGATATCGGCTAAAATGTACCTCTGATTGAGGCGGGGATGACTCTTACACGTCGCAAAGGACCCATGGATCATTCTTATATTGTATCAACACAATCAGAATTCATTTGGTAGGATTTACATAGGTCAATTGTCGTGTTCACTTAAAATTCTGTCCATTTTAAACTAAAGAGAGACACTTTGAGTGATACCGTCAAAATTGTTCCTCTTATTGCAGCGGGGTTGACATTTACACATCCCCAACACTCCCCTGGATCAATCTATTAATGGATAAACACAATCCAAATGCGGTTGGTCAGATTTCTATATTCCATTTTTTGATTTCACTTAAAATTTTGTCCATTCTAAAAATATGAGAGACACATTGACTGATATCGGACACAACGGGCCTCAGATTGAGGCGGGTTTGACTCATACATGATGCAATGGGCCCATTAAAAATTCTCTTATAGTATCAACACAATCGTAATGCGTTTGGTTAGATTTTCGTGGGTCAGTTGTTGTTTTCAATTAAAATTGTGTCCATTTTAAACAAACAAGAGACCCTTTGAGTGATACCGGTCACACCATGCCTCAGATTGAGGCCAATATGACCTGTACGTGTCACAACGGACCCATGGATTATTATAGTAAAGGATGATGACAATCTGAATGCATTTTGTCAGATTTTCGTAGGAAAATTTTTGTTTTCACTTATAATTGAGTCCATTTAAAAAAAGGGAGACACTTATAGTGATACCAGCTATACCTTGCCTCAGATTGAGGTAGGGTTGACTCATACTCATCCCCAACACACCCATGGAACGTTCTATTAATGTATCAACACAATATGAATGTGTTTCTTCAGATTTCCGTACGTCTCTTGTTGTTTTCACATAAAATTGTGTCTATTTTAAAAATTGAGAGACACTTTGTATGATATCGGCCATAGAGGGACTCAGATTGAGGCTGGGTTTACTCATACACATCGCAAAGTACCCATGGATCGTTCTCCAATAGGATCAACACAATCCATATTAGTTTGGTCAAATTTATGTTGGTAAGTTGTTGTTTTCACTTAAAATTGTTTCCATTTTAAACAAACTAGAGTCTCTTTGAGTGATACCGGTCACACCGAGCCTCTGATTGAGGCTGGGTTGACTCTTACACGTCACAAAGGACACATGGATCATTATAAAAAAAATCAAAACAATCTGAATGTGTTTGGTAAAATTTTTGTATGTTAATTGTTGTTTTCACTTATAATTGTGTCCATTTAAAAAAAAGATATACACTTTGAGTGGTTCATCATTCTCGCATGTTACTGGTGCATATCATCTGTTAAAATGGGAAAATGAATCATTGGAGAAAGGATGTTTTAATTAATAACAATTAAAATTTTCCTATGATCTTTTACATACAACGATGTTTCATATTTTGATCCCCTTAACACCCCTCAAAAACGACCACCAAATGTACACATCCCCACGTCATATCTTCATGCTATTTGTGTACAATATTCCATCAGGTATGCAGAACACTCATTTCTGACCAAATCTATATCATCATGTGAGTTTGAGTCTTTTCGGCAGTCATAGTAGTACTAGAAAATATAAAAATTATGAATTAGTAAATAAAATAATGGAACTGTTAGTTGATTATGAAAATACCTCTTTATGGATGCTAGTTAATTGTTGAATAATGATCTCTTCATAAATTTACAAACATAATAACCAAAATAATTATAGTTTGATTGTTTTGGATACTTAAAAAAATTATTCATTCAGAGAATAATTATCTTTTGTTGATATGTGTATGGATAGTGAAATTTTATTTTATATACCCTAATATTTGTCCAGACTTAGTACTTTCTCACCTTCTTATGAATAGCCCCTATATCATTCCGTTTTTAGATGATAATTTTACACCACCCTATCATAACAGAATCCTTAGTAAAAGATAAAATAAATTATATTAATTTATGTTTAGACCTAAAACGTAGGATGTAGTGTCTTACAGATTCACAATACTCCATCATGTGTGGTCATTTTGATGGATATCCTTTCTTGGAATCCAGAAAATAAATCTTTGGAGTATCCATGTTCATTGCAATTAGCTTCCAATGTTTCCTAAAAACACAAAAAGGAATAAGTAAAAAATGAAGTGAAAATATAATTGATATTCTTTAATCATAGAGTTTTACCCATACATGGTTGGTATTAGGAAGTATCTATGATATGTAATCTTTCTTTTAAATGATTTAAGCAAGTTGTTCACTATTTCATTGTTTTTTGATGGCTCTAATTTCTTTAGATGTGTAAATGTGGTATGAGGACTAACAAGTCCGAATTTTTGCTCATGAAAAAATTCCTTCAACTATTTTTCATATATACATATGTCGAAAATATAAAATGAATTTAGACATATTTTTCACATTAGATCAGCTTTAAGAAAATCAATTCATAAAAACATACCTCATATATATATTTACAGCTGTGATGCCTAGCCAACCGTTTTCAAGGATCTCATTTACATTTTTAGCAGCAATGAAATATTGACATTCCTCTCTCTATATATTATCATTTAAAGCCACTATATGAATACTACCACCTCTTAGATTCGTATCCACATGAGTCTTCAATGCTAGTAAATGAGGATAGATAACATGTGGTGTTATTGTACTTTTAGATTCTCCTTGGGATCGGTTGGTCGATCCATTATATGGTTTAGAGATGAAGTTTGTCTCCCCCTTCCCATTCTCCATCTATAATAACATTAATTGGTTCATACCATTTTTTCATTAATTGCAAAATGTTTAGCTCGAAGAAAAAGGAAATAAATACCTCTTTGTCTGCGTTTACTCTTACAAGATGCGATGGCCATGCAATGAATGTCCCAATATCCTTTTCATCTATATGAATATCATCATCATCAAGTGGAATAGGTAGCTCTGGATTTGGATCATGAGCTACAGTAATTTTCACTTTCAGATGATCTTTAGGAAGTGGTCTATTATGCAGTGTGTCATCTAGGATGTGGAACACTATAACCCTCACTACAAGGTGATAGGTGGGTGTTGACATATATAAATCACATTCATTTTCACCCTGTAGAATACCAGTACATGAAAAGTATAAGAGTTTGTCTTATTCACATTTCATGAGAACAATTATTAGAATATTGATTACCACGTTTAAGACATATTTTCGAGGGGAATGGTTCACCTCAAAGCTAGTGGGGGTGGGGGGGATCTTCACACGCTGGTTGTTCCTGATTTGTGTCTTCTCATTGATTCCCACCCATAAAAGTTTCTCACAACTCTCCATTCAAATTCAATCATTCTTCAAGGGTTTCTAGTCATTCACTCATTTGTTTATATTGTTCTTCTATATCACATGTTTTATCTTCTTCTAAAAATATACTCAACATGTTATCCCAAACCCCGCACCTCTAACACGACCATATTGTTCTGGCTACTTCAAATCGTTCAATAATACGTTTGCCCCCGCTACAAGTGTAGATGATTCTTGTGACTGTCGAATATAGAAAAATAACTTATTATTTATATGTAATAGAAATTTAAAAAAATTTCTTTATCATCGTTTCATACTTAGACACATTTCCCACATTTTTTTTTGTATTTGCTTCTACTATCTTCCCTTCCTATTTCACACATGCCTCCTTCCATAGCATATGACGTAGGATGGAAGTGTCTTTGGTTTTAGACTCATCAATCTACATATAAACGTAGAAAGGTAACTATGATGTTGTTTATTAGGACCTAAAAATATTATTGTAAATTTAAAATACATACCATTTTCTTTTCTAGTGAATCATACCCCATACATTATTTATGATTGGGGTATGTTGGTTTTGATGCACGTTCCTTATTTTCATTACAGAGTTGTTGTTTCATAAATGAAATATTGACTATCAAAGTGATGAATGAACGTATCCTCAAACAATGTATTAACACCCACAATGTACCCGAATCTTCTCATCCCCGCGGTGGCCAATAAATACATCCCTTGTTTTTTGGGATATTAGGTGAGCATACACAATGGGTGAGTGCTGGTTTATTTTACCTTTGGAATCATTCAGGTGAGATCTTGTTAAAATAGTGGGAATAACTCAATGCATCCTTCTTGTAAGACTTATTACATTATACTTTTGTGAATCATCTACTATAAATGTACTCTGCAAGAGATTGATAAGAGTAAGACATTGTTTCATTATTTTATTTTATAGTAAATTAACGTAATAAATTAATAATGTTACCTTAATTTCTTCCCAGATCACAGCCTTTAGCCCGAACACAACATGGTGACATGAATCTATGTTAATTGGCACACATTTCCGAGTGACCATTCCAATGTAACTACTAACCGTAGCCTTGATGGGGTTCACATGTTGGCCATGTGCATTCCATCAAACATTAAATTTGATGCCTTTTCATTTCACCATAAGAAATATGGCTAACACTATCAAACTATGATGCACCTATGTTTTCTATGATGTCAGTCCTTTATTACCGAACATTTTATCGATATCAAAATCATCTATATGTTCATAGGAAATGGTATAAATGGCATGTGCTGATGGTTGTTGGACCTCAACACTAATAGAAAAAATCGGTTTAGAAACTTGTTGTTGCTCTGCACTATGAGCAGCCACAGAAGGAGCAGCAGTAGCCACAGCAGCAGTAGCTTGAAATACTTGTTCAACCTCAAGGATAGGAGTCGAAAAATGTGTAGAAGTCACTATCTGCAAAAGTGGTTGAACAGTTAATTTAGATTACATAAATTTAGTAATGATAAGATAGTAACATGAGATAACAAGATCTATATTACAAAAAAAATATAACCTGTTTTTTGAACTGTCATACATTTTTTCAAAGGCTGAAGTGATTTGACACCTCTATCGATTACCCAAATCCAATAATTGTGGTCTCCTCTAAAATAAAAAACATCATTTACATTAGGACCACTATGAAATGATTGTGATGTACCACTTTAAGGATTTTCGTCATCAGAATATTCATCAGACCCTTCAGTAGTTTGGGATAATAACAGAATAATTGACCACTTTTGTTTTGCGGGATATTGAACATAAAAAACATGTACCGCTTGTGATTTCATTATAAACATTTTTTCATTATACCCTTCTTTACTAAAATCATCTTTCAAAAATCCCCATTAATCTATTTTAACACCACTATTGTTTTCAACCCATTTGTATTGAAAAATAGTCAATTGGTATTTGTATAATCCAACTCTCATATTAGTTTGATAATACCAAAATATGACATATTTGGATAAAATGGATTTATGTCTTGACTACCAGAAACATGCATCGCTTCAGCCACTAGTGTAACTCCACTATTTTTCATAGTACTATCTTCATCATTTTCATCTGTATAGAATGTATAACCATTAATTACATAATCACTGTAAGATAATACATACACACTTGGTCTGGTGGCTAGCCATCGAAGTCGTTCTGAAATTGAATTCGGATATTCATCCAACTGCTTAAAACTAAGGTCCTGATACCATCCTATAAACTGGTGATTATGTGTATTTGATAATCAATTTTCATCCAGTGATAGATTCAACTGCTTACGAATTTCATTGTAAATTACAATATATGGAGAAACCTCCCAAATGTTATGAAAAAAATTAAGGTGGGCCTACTCATGATCATTAATACTAATTGTCACAACCTCTCTTTCATAAATTACCCCACCCTCAATGCATCGAGTGTGATGAGATTTAGGGAGACCAATTCTTTCCACATCAGATAGTAATTCAGTACAAACATTAATTGCTTCCTCAACAATATATCACTCCGCTATACAAACCTCTAGATGACTTCAATTTTTGACAAATCCTTTCAAAATATTAACATACGGTTCAACATGATACATCAATTTATAGTGCATAGGACCAGAAAGTCAAATCACTCTCACCAATTGAATCATCAAATGAACCATAATATCAAAGATTGTTGGTAGAAAGAACATTTATAATTCACATAATATGATGAAAATTTCATTTTCCACAGCTGGAAATTTCACTAGGTCTAAAACATAGCTACATATAGCTTTGAAAATGAAACTTAGTTTGGTTAAAGTATAATGAACATTCTTGAAAAAAATGAACTGTAAAACTATAGTAATTAGATCATGCATCAAAACAGGGATTTCATGTGATTGGAAACCTTTTAACTTAAAATCTTTTATTGACACAATGTTCATGATATTTGATGAATACCCCACTTGAACCTTTACATCATTGAATAATTTTCAAAACTTTTATCTCTCCTCCCTAGAAAGAGTATAAGTAGCTAGAGGAAGAAACATTCGATTTTCACCATTCATGGGTGTAAACTCTTCTAACACTCTCATGTCAACCATGTCCAGAATTTCCTTAATTCCATACATTTTTTGCTAGAGGCATTTAGCAATGTTCTGATAACACGATCACATTCATTTTTTTCCACATGCATCACATCAAGAGAATGTATGATGTATAAAAAATTCAAGTATAGTAATTAAAAAACTGATCTATTTTTTCAACATATATTCATATGTTTTTTCAAAAATGGGTTACCAAAGAGAATGTTCATATCTTTTACTTTCTCAAACAGCTAATCACATGTTAGTGGAGATAGTGTTTCATGTTGTACTAAACATACACTGAATGATGTTATCCCATATCAGAACTTATGATGATGAGGTAGAAGTATATGATGTTCTAGAAACACAGATTTCGATGAATGTTTCAAAATAATTGATTTTGTATCTTCTTCTCACATGGGATGCACTTGAGTTTCTTTAATTCTATTAATGGAAAAATTTCCATAAGATTGGAAATAATTTATTGTCCAATACAACATCATTCTATATGTGAATTATTCACTTTTATAAGCATCATACAACATACACATGAATAACACAATAACATAAAATCATCGATCAAATGAGTGAGATAAACATCAATATCATTACCTGGTTGTTTTGGTCATGATATAACCATAGATAACATGATGAATTTTCACTTCATACATAACCAAGGTTGCAATTTATAATTTACCAACATCACAGGCCATGTACTATGAGTGCTGGTTTGAAAACCAAACAGATGTACTCTATCTGTAGATAATGCATGATGAAGGTTTCTCATCTCTTTTCCAATTTTAGGATACTCCTGATCAATTATCTTCCATTGAGAATAGTCGGCAGGGGGACGTAATTTCCCATCTTTATTTATTTTATCTGCATGCCACGACAATTCTCTCACAGTTTTTTCACCTCTATATAGACTCCTAAACCTTGGAGTGGTTGGAAAGTAACATACAAATTTCGTAGGATTGGATTCATCAATATTTTTTCTAAAAGCACCACACATTGGGAATTCTGTAAGTTATTTGTTCTCCTTGGGAACCAATATACAGTCTTTCAGGCATGAATATATTCTTTCAAAAATCATTACCATCGAGCATAACATTCGTTTAGCTTCATATGTCCGGCTTGGTAGATCATTATCTTCCGAGAGCATGTCATTAAGGAGAGCAATTAGTTCCATAAAACTAATATCACTCCATCTGTTGCCTGCATTCAATTTATACAACTTCAGTATAGCTGACAATGCTATATATTTAGTGCAACAAGCATACAATGGTGTCTTTTCACAACTCATTAACTTCTGAAACTATTTTGGACAATCATGAAGTTCATCGTTAATTGGAATTGTCATTTCTTCAATATGATCTTCATCATCATTGACATATGTAATCACATCCTCCATATGGTCTTCTTCATTATACATATTTGTATTCATATGTGATGATCCATAAATCCCAGTTTTATCCTAGCCAGTAGCTACATTGGCTTTTTTTCCATGTTTATTCCAACATTTATAGCTCTGATCTATTCTGTCACATATCTAATGTTCTACCAACTCCTTTGTAGTAATCATTCTAGAATAACAACAACGTAAACATGGACATAGGATTTGACAAGGATCCTTTATGTAGTCCTTTTAAAACATGATGAACTCATTCACTCCGTTCTCATACTCTATTGTCAAATGATTAGCTTCCGTCCAATCTTTATTCATCTTCATCCTATTTGAATCTCAAATATGAATATTAATGGTTATAGTAAACAAAGTAAGCCTTCCAAATACAGTATAAGAAAACCACTTCCTTATCAAAATATAGATTGATAGAGCCTAACCATTTCCAATAAAGATTTGGAAATCAACAGAACAAGGATAGACACCCCTCTAAATCAACACAGTATCCAAACACAATGGGGTTCGCGGGGATAATAACTTGTGTCATATATGGTAAAACTCACACGGCATCATCCACTATGGATCATCCTCATCTATCGGGTCAACCCTTCTATGGTAAACTATTCCATTAATTTATACCTCACCATCCTAAAATACATATGAATGGAAAACAGTAGACAAATCTATATGTAACAAAAGGATCCTCATAATCTCTACAATATGGAATTCATTAAATATAATTACCTTATATTAATTATAGTTTCCTCAAATCACCCCAGTCCAAACACAAGAATAATCAAGAATGATACAAATAACACACCTGGGTCTCTGCACTATATTCAATATCCTCATTCCCATATACAAATATATCCACACATACATGTCACAATCACATAAAACCCCATGTCCACAACAGAACGAAAGTACCCATATGAATTTCAATCAGGCTACTCATCTAAAGTGGTGGTGTGTAAGAAATAATAAGAAAATATAATAATTATATAGTCACCCAAAAATATCATCCTCCTTCCCTAGTGGTAGACCAAAAATTACTAAAGAAAACACTTTTGGAAATTCATTAGCTACTATAGGAAGTTCAATATAATAGTCTTCCTACTCAAGTTCACCATTATAAAAGGATATCATCCAACTCAACTCTAGAAGAAGAGGTCTAGCTCGACTAGACCTCAGGTCTGATTCTCTATGGAAAACATGGAATTCCCCATCAGGGGTAGTGAAGGACAACCACCAATGTTAATAGTAAATCCATGGTTTATTAGAAACTAGTCAGTCCATTCTGAGAATAACATATAGGGGATTCATTTTAAGAACCAAAAAATATCATATGATATAAATCTCTGAAAAAGAGAAAGCATGAGAGAGGAATCAGAGACTGTACTCCCTCTTTATCCAGAGAGATATTACAATCTCTATCACATAAGACATGAGCTCTATTATATGTTTCAGTAGTTCTATATTGAGGTTTAATATCAAAATAATGAAGGGAACCAATATCAAATAAAACAAACACTAAATAAAAAGAAATGGAAATGGTGCCTCTCACTATCGTATGACCCACATCAGTTCCTACTGGAGATTAATCCACTGCATGAAGTTGATTCGTCCCTAATACATGTTTCTAGGATCATATTATTATTGAATAATATAACTATGATTTTTTACCTCTCAATATTTATTATTCCATTCCACTACACAGGGTATTAAAAACATGTAAAACCCTCTTCAAGTGGGTTTAAAGTCTATGAATGATGTAAATCTTCAATTCTTCCAGGAATTAATGCTTTGGAATCCAACCATTTCCATTCGGAAATCCCCTTTAAAATTCATAATCACATAAGATCCATTTTATAACATGTTTGAAATCACATTCATTATTTAAAGACACACATCAGGTTCAAAAAAAATACAACGTACAACAAAAATGAATTTCTCTTATCAAATCCACATTCAACACATTCAAACCATTAATTCACTTCGAAATCTCATTTCATTTCACCCCATTCACACAAGACCTAAAATATATTTAAGAAAATCTTTCATAAAACATATCAGGAAATGTATAATCAATCCATTGGAAAGAAAAATTTCTTCACATGTGGATCTCAAAAACTTCCAAAAACGTATTTTGCGCCAAATAAATAATCCATATAACACATTCATGAAACATAAAAAGTATATCAAAATCATCTAATAATGTAAAATTGTTGAATCACTTAACACACACTTGGAAGCTTCCAGAGGTGGAGGTTCATGGGTGGAGGTGCATGGGAAGAGGTGCCACCTGAATAGAAATGGAGGACTAGGGTTCGCGGGGAGTAGGGTTGAGTGAACAAAAAAAAATAGCACTGATACATGAATTCTTTTACAGTGCTTTTGTAGTGATGAGAATGTTTTTCTTTATCAAATCTTTTTTAGTGCTGAAAATGGTTAGCCTATATGAGTGCCAAAATTTTAGCACTGATACAAGGTTTCATTATCAGTGGTTTTTCCTTAGAGCTAATATAAGGTGGCGCTTATCTTGCCTGTATTTGTAGTAGTGAATGGTGAAATGTAAAAACCACTAAGGAACAAAATGAAAGCATACAACTAATCCAAACCAACATAGTGTGATGGAATGTAAAGTGATGAATGTAAATAGGGCCAGAATACGTTCCCACCAAAACAAGTGTTTGAAAACTGCTAGGTCCCACTAGTAAACACAAACATGTATTGGGACTACTACTCATAGCTGTAGGAATGCCTCATCCTATAGGGAACTCCGAAAGCTCGATCCTGACCTGGTCCACCCTAGACTCTGTCAAAAGGCTTCTTTTCTGCACAAGAAATGACACGTGCGGGCAATGCCCTCGTAGGGGTGAGTATAACAGTACCCAGTAGAGGACACCGAAAACCAAAAAGAAAATACACAAAAGAAAGGAACAGTCATCTCAACATAGTATATGTCTTCTGGTCATATAAGAGGAGAACACATATAGATATACTCTAAACCTAGACTCGTAGTCTAGAAACAAGTCACACAACCGCAGACCCCCTGCTAGGGATTCAGTTCAAAGATCTCATGAAGCACTCATTCTGGGAGAACTCACTCCCTGAGTCTGATAAATCTGATGATGTCTATCCGAGAAGTACAGTTCGTTAGGAAATGTCACTATTGAAAAAACACTCATTATATGAGAACACACTCCTAAGTGGGAGAGATCATGATTGATAGATACACTCATTACAGGAGAACACACTCCAGAGTGGTAATGATCATGATACACATATGAGGATCACTTCCAGGGCCATGGAGGATACGACGACTCATCCGGATTCACCATATAGGTAGAGGATCAATGCCCGATGGAGTTTTTCATGTCGATGCATTACTATACCCATGGTCAAGAAGGGATACATGATATCCCTTTCAACCTCATTGAGGGATGGATGACTCTATCATAGAATGTCTTTCTAAAGGATCATAATCATGAAGTAGGAAACAATACATGAAATTCAGTAGGATTAGAAGAAGGGTCACTTATCCAAACGAAACATGTCCATGATATAGTGAAAAAGAGGACTAATACATTCTCCAAAAAAGAACATGGAATGTTTAAAAGTCACTCGCCGTTTCTTCTGACGACATCTGCTACCCATGTACAATAGCCCATTTCATAGCGCTGGTCGTGTAGAAAAATTCAGTACACATCATGTGGTAAGGATTACACACAGTGTCCGGGTGACTGGGGTCGGCTCTGTGTATGCTGGCCATGTGCCCATGAACAGCATCAACACATATATTCCAACCCATGTAATCGGCACACGGGGTGACCCGCATTAGAGGCTTCGCCTGGCCGTGTGGTGGAGTACATGGTCATGTACTCCATAATGTGTCTGTGTATACCCAGAATACATGCCATGTGTTGTGTAGTTGCCTCTGCCATGCCGCGTAGGGTCTCCACGCAGTGTCCCGAAGCTGTGTAGTCCATTATGTGTTTATGTATCTCCCAGAATACAAGCTGATCTTTAGGAAGGGTCCAACACGCCGTGTGACTTGGGTCACACGCAGTGCGATACCTATATATCCCCTGAAACCATTGTTGTAGCTGATGGTACTACATGACGTGTTCTTGGGAAGTACACACCTTATATTCTGGAATTTTCTAGAATCACCGACTTTCACCATTGAACCTTTCGTTCTTCGCTGTTGATCGATCTAGTCATCTAATCGCCATGAAACTCATGGGTTTTTGGTTCCCCGAAAAAACGATGCTGATCCCATAGTTTTCTGGCATCCGATCGGTCCTGAAAAAATTTAATGGCCCACCCACACGAAGAACACTCGAAGAACTATCTCACCATCTAGTTTGATTCATCGTCTGCAATCGTTATCACGACTCGCTAGGTCTCTGTCATGTCAGATCTTCAATTTGGGATCGTTTAGTCACAAAAAGAAGGCACAATGATCTATTTTTCCTCGTCCAGCATTGAACACGAAGAACACACAAAAAGAATAGGGGGGAGGAAATCCAAAATAGGAAATTGATAAATGATCCTCCACCAACATTCGTCACAGTTTTGATCTACTCCCGTTAGTAGGTTAAAATTGAGCAGGATTAAAACAATAAAAAAATCATGGATTAATCCCCAGAAACAACCCAATTAAACCCCTCCCGCTAGAACACATGATCTTCAGATCAAATTGTTCGTGGGTTGGTCTGCAGTCACCATTTTATTCAAGAACGAGAAAAATAAATTAAAACAACATCCCCTACCTCAAGAAGGTATCTGTCACTGACGAATGTGTCATGCTTCCTTTCTTATATGGGATCCTTTTTCTTCATTGGCGCAGCGATTCAGAGCTTTAATCCATCATTGTTCGTCAACAATATTTCTCTCCAAAGCTCCACCGATTCTCCAGAGAGTCTCTCCACATTTTTCCACGATCAAAACTCGATTAACCTATTAAAAAGAAAAATCTCATTTCGGAATTCCATCATGCTTTGGTATTAATGATTCAGAATTGCTGTTTCAGAGTGATTATGGAAAGGAATTAATTAAGGAAATATCCACCTTGTCACTAAACTACAGCGGTTGAATCAAAATAAATAATAATAAACATGGAGATTTTATTTTGTTTTATTTTACATAAAATGAGGGGAAATTAAATTTTTCCCTTGACAAACACTGGTCGAGGTTATACTCGTTTTTAGGTAATGTCGTTGTCCCAGATGCAACGGTGACCTCAGATTTTTAATTCGAGCATATGTTTGTAAACATACACAATCACACACATATTCTGACTCACATTACTTAAAAATATTCAAACCGTAATTCTGAGATTACCGGGTCTTGGAATGATCAACCATTTCAGTGCCCTATCTCTTAATAATTACATATAATATTTAATAATAAAAAACAATTAAATCAATGTCAATTTAAATGGAAAAAATATCCCATTATTATGATAAATTTCCACTATAATTATAAATCATTCAACTAGAACTCAATTTTTTTTACCTTTCATAAAACATATCCATTTTTTAGCATATCGATCAGATGATCCTCATGCTCGTCATTGTTTTTGGATAATACACTAATATCATCTCTAAATACAATAAATGTTTTTGGTAATATCAATAGAAAGTATTAATGTAGATCGTAAATATTTATGTTGAATTATTTCGTCTGAATGGGATTATTATGAAAAATAGTTCTTGAACCTTATATGGAATGAGATCATGGGGATATAATCATTATTCACTCATACATGAGAATATCCTGACTTGTGGTCCACATTGGAGACATATTGTGCTCCACATAGCTAATTAAAATTTCATCAATAATTTGTAGAGGATATATTTTTTGTTATGATCTTTTTTAGAAAATGATATTCCAATCAATTTCTCATTTGACACCTTGTTCTTCTTGACAAAACTAGAATGGGGCACCCCAAGGTGGATAACATGGGAATATTGTCCCTTTATTTATATTATCCAGTATTTTTTTGTTTAAAGTCTCATGTTCCATAAAATTCCATCTATATGGATTCCTGGATAATTTATAATCCCCATCTATAAGATCGATTAAAAATAAAACCCTGGATAGATGGACGATCGAAGAATTTCATCAGGAAACACATCAATGATTTACCTCACAATTGGAACATCTTAATAGATGATCCATTCCATAGACTAAATAATTTAAGATACACACACTTTTCCATAGGAAAATAATATACCTTCTTGAGAAGTTATTATTAAAAAATATCCCCCTCCTTTAATTTATATAAATTCAGGTGATGATTCATGATAATGAGAGAAATTTTTTCATCATGAAAATCCAGGTTGGATATTTTTAAAAAAATCCTATCAATTCCCATTATTACTTAAAAATTCCCTAATAAGAGTATCATGAGGATTTAATGAATTTTAGCAATCAAATTGTAACCTGGGAGGAGTTATATACATGGGAATAAACAATTTCACAATTTTCTATTTTCACATTCTTCTTTAATTTCATTATTTTTTTAGGTGTTTGAATTGTTCTAGAATTTTTTTTGATATGTATAAATGAATAGATAAAAAATAAAAAAATATATTTGCTATTTTTTAATGAATAACTACCCTACATATCACCACATCATTATCAGGATCAACCTTCATGATTTTGATTGAAAAAAATTTCCCTTGATGCCTTAGAGGTTGATGGTTGTCTTTAAAAAACCCATTGATTAGAAAATTGGTTTTCAAATTTTCATGCTTCTTTGCAGTTTAAAGAGTGAAAAAAGAACATCCAATGGACTGGAGATTAAATTTCCTCCATCTCATTAGTGAGAATCTCCTCTTGTCAATCAGAGTTTGGTTACCTTTTTTCCTTCACCTAGAACATTTCTCAATCCCCCATAGTAAATGTTCAGGGTGATTCATTTCATGAATTTGACATCCAGGATGTTGAAATTTCTTATCATTATTATATTTATTCATTAGAGAACTATAATTCAACTTCTTTATTATGATATTTTCACTAGGATTCCATTGATTTTTATCGATATCAATTTTTTACTTTTATGGGACGTCGAAAAAGATCCTCATAGAAATCAATGTCTTGGATCACTAGGTTTATTCATAGATTATGTTTTACATACAAAGGATGTAATAAAAATTGTATTTGGGGGAAATAAAATGATTGATGGATATCATAAAATACTTATGCAGTTTTCTTTCTGTTACCTATAAAATTCATTATCTTTTATCATGATGGAATGTAAATATTGTTTTATATTATGATAGAGATTGAAATAAAAGTATCTATCAGAGTTTATTTTCTAGAAATTCTTATACAATATCACATTGATATATTTATTTGGTTAAATATTCTTGATCAATGTACCACTCGGATTTTATTGTCCCTCAACATGTTAAATAACTATAATATCCTTCATTGTCACGAAACATTACTTTGTTATTTATATATTCTCAAGGGATCTTAATAACTACTCAGTGATTATGGATTAGATGATTGATTTAATGTTTCAGGCGGTTGTCACAGAATGTTATCAATTGAAAATTTCATGATTAGAGGAGGATTTGGATGCTCATCCTGATCGAGGATTAAATTCATAACCTAGATCATCTGAGATAGTTGCATCATACTATTTTTCATTCCTTCTCCCATCAGGTATGGAACACTGTTTGGGAATTCATCACATTTCCTTATACATTGGTTGTTTACATGTTCCCCCTATTTTGACTAATTTATATAGTAATTTAAAAATTATGGATGATTATTATTAATCTATTAAACACATAAATGACAATCCAATGTCAATTAAGTGACAATTTTCACAAGTCATTGATTATTTTACTTTTAATTTTAATGTATTCATTCTGTATTATAGATGATCTATTTTCTAACATATAGATGCATAAATTTTTTTCCACGAATAAATGATCATAAAGTGATTCTAAATTTACCAAGGAATATCCACAAGGAGTGCTATATCATGAGTGTATTAAGGCTAGCTTATGTAAACTAGTTCCCACTAGAGTCTATCTCTGTGCAGCGTTTTTGGGTTTTACCCCAATGTATACCTGTGCTATACCCAAATCATCCTGTATTATCAGGGATGTTATGTATGTTCTTCAAAAACCATGTATTATAAACATTGAAAAAAATATTGATTTCATATTATTCTAATTAATATCCCTAAGGCTTTCTCTATATGAATCTAATCAAAATACAAAAAAAGTAAACTTTTCCTTTGATACCAAATGTGATAAATATACTATTTATTATGAATTATTTATTCACTTATTAGATAAAAATACACATAATTGAAACTGGATGATCCTGAAGCCTAATATCATTTAGAATTAGGTACACTACAAACAAAATAAATAAGGTGAATACATCATCTTTATTGAACACTTTTTTAACATGGTAATGTTTTCCTTCCCACATAAAAGTGCATGAGATAACTAAAAGATATACATATAAAAGGGTGATATTTAAATCCCAATAACGGAATAAACTTGTCACAAAAAACAATATAATAAAATTTATAAAATAGGCATTTAAATTTGGAATCAAATGAGTGATAATCAATTACATGGTCATTGTTTCCGCCAAAAAAACTATAATCACAAAATAATCATAGGAAATGTGTAATGAAGATTAAGAAAAACTTCATAAAAAGGATAAGTCCATCTTCCATGACATAATGATTAAAAAGGTCATGTGATCTATTACGTTACTTAATAGTTCATTTCTTGATGTCTCGTTAGACTAAAAAACTATCTCAGTAATTAGGACACATACAGTTTTGGGTGTAGTCATCACCTTAATTTCATTGGCATACATAAGTGTATCATATTGATCATAAAAAAAAGAAATAATTTCAGATAAATTTTTTTCCATAATAGATGAGTGTAGAGTAAAGTTTTGTTTGTCCAAAATAATGTTTTTATATGTTCATTAAGGTAAACCAAAATTATAGTAAATTTGAATGGGTATTCACTACCCAAATGTTTGGCCTGGAAAATAATTGTGATATCATGACAAACTAACGAGGGTGTATAAATGTTCATGGGAGGGATTAATTAGATTTAAATGGTTATATAATAATTTATACAAAAAGTGGATATTATATGGGATATGGATAAACATATCCAATAATTAAGAATGGAATAAAAAATTCATAGTATGATGATAAACATGTAATATAATGGTTAGGAGTGGATCCCATACCTTGATATAGTGGATCCAAATTCATGTGAGAAGATTGTTTAGATCATTGCAGTACATTTGGAGAACTATAGAGAGAGTTATATATAGAAAAAACTTGTTCTAGTGTTTTTATGTAATGATTAATGGGATCTTAGTTCGGTTTATATAAGAACAGAGAGCACAATTTTTTATAATTTTTCAAACCTAGTTTTTGGGACCTATATTATTAAATATCCAAAAATAGAAAACAAAAAATGATTATGAAGTCTATATTTATCCAAATAAGGGGAATTTAAATATTTTATTTATTTTAGGGACAAAAATAGTAAAATAATACCATTATTGATGTGAAAATTGAGTCATCATTATAATGAAATCATTTAAATCACGTAAAATATAATATATGTATTGGAGGATTAATAATAGATTTATAAAGATAATTTAATAAACTTAATATTAAATTATTTTATAGGGAAAATATAATTTTGACATGGGTATCCTTTATAAAATTTATTATTACATTTATTAGTCATCATGATGACATAATAATCATAATATTTTTATAATGTAATTAATTTTTACCACAAAATACAAATGTCACATAAAACATTTGAAACATAATCATAAGATAACATTTTTTTTCTTATTAAAAAAATATTTTATCACATTATTTTTCTACATATTATTATTTTCAAATTTCCAATAGTAATCAGTATTTATTAATTTGGTTTTGGTTTATTTAATAACATTATTAAAAAACAATTATAAAACAACATTTGTATTTTAAAAACATATATGATAATCAACATTAGATAATCATAATTTAATTATAATATTTAAATAGAATATTATATATTTAGATAATACAATAATTTAGTATCCTATTAACATAACATTTATATTACAGATGAATATAATTTGGGTTCTATTATAACAAAATCAAAATGCATTTATAATGTGTTAATAATCAACCAAAAATATACTATTTATTTCATAAAATATGAATATTAATATCATTATAGACGTAATACATATAAAAATAATATACTATCAAACATCTTACAAATAATTTCACAATGGTGATTCATTTATGCAGTGGTTTGACAAACATTATTTGGGTCTAGATCATTATAAACATGAAATTCCTCCCATAAACAGTCACTCTTATGCTTCAAATATTAGATCATAACATTGGATTAGTGAAGGGAATAGACTAATAATAATATCTCACATAGAAGTTCATATAAATGTCCTCCTTATGGTACATTCAAACTCATTAAATCTTTCACATACTAGGTTTTTGTCAAACGTATGTATAAAAACTCTATATTTATACTAATAATATGATAAAATTCTAATGACTATATTATCAAAAGAAGTGTTTCATAAAGGCCAATTAAATTTTAGAAGATATAATGATACAAATAAAGGCATTAGTTTTATATATAAAAATTATATAATAAATCATTGAAATAAATTGAAATTAAAATTAATTTTTAAATTGTAATTTTTGTTACATTACTTCTATGATAAAAAACATTGAATTTTCATATTTCAATTCGAATATAGGAAAAATATTCCATATATACTGAGACATATTTCATTAATAAAAGGAATATCCGTATACCATGAATTAATTTTTTTTATTAAATTTACCTTTTTATGTAATCCCATAAGACGTTTTCCTTCATATCTCTATAAATCATATTGAATCATCATTGAATGGATCATAATTTTCTAATATCATACAGATATCCCCCTTTTAGGTAGAGATTTTATTTGAGACATATATAACATATAAAAAACTATATAATCCAATTTTTAACAACGTTTTAATCTAAAATATTCTCTATCATTATCTATAGCTCCTTCTAATTTTTTTTTCACCATAGATCCTCTTATAAATGAATATTTAAACCATCATTTTTGAATTTTATGGTGGTTTTCTGTTTATGAATACCTTGTAAGAATGATGTGTTTCAATTAATATTGGATCCTATTACATCATTATTAGGGAAATAATTTTGAAATCATTTCTACTAATCAAATCAACTTCATAATTCTCCTTCCAAAAGATGATAATGGATTCAATAGTCTAAAATCATTATATTTAACCACCATCATTGGGGAATATTGTGATACTTTATTATGATTATATACCGGTTGTTTTTATAATATATATATATATATATATGTAATAAATATCCCAAAGAAGATATAAATTCCAAATGTTGAACTTGGTGATATTTACATTAAACTCTAGTTCTTTAATTAGGTAGTTTTACAAATGGATATTTAATTTGTAGGATACATATTATATCACATTTTCATTCTCCATGATTACACAAATAAATTAATTTTGGAATGCATCAATGTTGACCGAAGAAAATATCTTTTAGTAGGTAATGTGAGAACATGTGTAGTGATTGGCATCACCATTATCTCTTTAAATCAGTTATATAATTCATAATTCAAGAAAATATTTTATCACATCCAAGTTATCAAAGTTACTACGTTAAAAAACCATGAGAACATTCTTAATAATATTAAATAATAATCAAATAATCCCAAGAAAAGTTGAATCATTATCATAGATGTTGGTTTGGTATATCCTTTAGTTTCATTTATCACTAAAATATTTTATCATATCACTTTATTTATGCAAACACCCCCAAAAAATGGTTCATAATATTAAAAACAATATTATCTATACCTCACATTTAGCATTTAATCATGAATGTTCTTCAGTAATGATTTCCTATTCTCATCAAATTCCACCATGATCCTATAATAGGGAATAATATTTTCCTAAATACTATAATATGTTTTTGAAATAAATTTTTAGGGTCTAAATTCATTATGTACATGGTGATGTCTAGAGTATTAATAACTCCTATCGGAATCACTATGAACTCCTTGTTCCCATAACTTGAATGAAAAAATTTATCAGAATATCATATTCCAACACATTTAGATGACAATAATGTAAATGTAGAAGAAACATTGTTAAATAATGGGGTCGAAATAACCAATAAAAAAATAAATAAATCAAAGGAAGATAATATTTATTATTTAAAAGAATATCACAAAATCTATAATTCGAACATCCAATGTTATTATAGAATAATATATTTTCATATCAATAAATATTTATGAGACAGAGAGATCGCAATTTTACTTTAAAAGGGATATATGACAGATCAAAAACCTGACACACAAAAATGGGTTTCTGTGAAATGTTATGTAGCACATAATTGTGAGTTATACAGAAAAATAAAATAATATTAATAATTTTCTTTAATTTTATCTGATTTCATAGCAATTATAATTTATGGAATGAATGATGTTAACATAAATATGAAAATAAATTTTAAAAATTATTATATAACTATTATTTGGATAAATTTTTAATAATGAAATTAAATAAAAACCAATTGAATATAAGAGATGTATTTTTTCTGAACAAAAAAATTTAAATGCAAGTAATTGAGTTTATAAAATAATATGTTCACATTTAATGTAATTTATTAATGAAATACATATGTAATATATTCAATTTAATGTTTAAAATTCATCTTATATGTATTTCAGATGTCATATAGGAACAAAATATATTTTCTGATAATATAGGTTTTTTTGAAAAAAATGATGTTCTGTCACATTTTATGGGAGAACCCATTTTAGATAAATTTTTTAAAAAATTTATATTTTCTATTTGAGGAAATAAAATGCTTTACTTTTATATAATACATCAATATATTGTCGATAAATTTATTGTATTTCTCTAATAACATAATTATTTACATTAATAGTGAAATAATACTGCATTTTAATTCAAATTTTCTCATTCCTTTTTTTTATTTGAGTAGTTAGATTTTCATTTAACATGGGTTTAAGGATTTATAATATGATATTTTTATCATTTAATAAAACATAGTTCATTGGATTATTGTTCAAATTAAAATATAATCGAAAAACTATATGAACTTTTAATCGTTTTTCTTAGAAACAAATTTTCACAATCCATCAACGAGATTAGTGTTAAGCGTAATTTAATAAATTATGTGAAATGAATTTTTCAAACGGGACATACATGATTTTGATCAGTATGAAATTTTTTTCCCAATTGGATCATAATAATATTGGTAAATAGTTACATTAATATTTCATTTATCAAAACTAAAGGTAAAATGGGAAAATCAATTTACAAAATTGATAAAATATTGTAAACATACACTAATAGTTTCTCTAAATACCGTTCATGTGTTATTGAAATCCATGATAACCATTTTCCAGAAATTTTGACATTTGGAGACCATAGATGTGTCCTTATGACATTTGTAGCATTTAATTCAATGTAATGTAAAATATTTCATAAATACATATTTTCATACAAAAAAATATTAATTTTTGGTTATATAATTGATATATTCGAGTATAAATACATATTATAAATATAAAAAAATTACCTATATATTTGTAAATTATTTATAAAATTTATGATTTAAATAATTATATATAATTGTACACATTGTTGTTGTGGAAATAGATTTATCAAGGAATGAATCAAATAAATGATATTTATGATAATAAAATAAATTTAATTCGAAAATTTTTATCCCGTAAATGAATTTTATTGATTATTTTGACATTATATGTTTGATTTATTGTATTTGTTTGTCAAATCATGTTGTAATGATATTTTGAAAATTTCATGTAATGAATATTGTCAATATTGAATAAAATTAATATCTTAAAATTAAAAATATATAGTTTAATGGTATAAAGTTTTAAAAAATCTAATATTATTCCAAAAAGATGATGAATCCTTATAAAATTCAATAATTATAGATTTGTTGGACGTTTTTCAAGATAACATAATTATTTTATCCATCTAAGTGTAAATTCCATGAAAAATGGTAAGAGTGACAAGGGGCTAAAACAAAAATATAAGGATTAAAATAATTTTAGATCTTGTCCAATTTTCATTGGCTGGTTATATTCATACTAGAATAATCCTTATTTTTGAAATATTTGATTTTGGTTCCATTTAGAATCCAAATTGAATTTATATAAAGTTAATACTTTTTATAATTTAAAGGGTGCCCCTCCCCTCTCTTATAAAAAGGAACACATTCCTCTCTACTACTCACAATTCCATGTACTTTTAGATTATCCATGATCTACCAAACACCCTTATTCAAATATCATCTAACATTATTGATTCAATATATTAGGCATAACACCCTCCGTAGAGTTATTAATGTGTTCTTTAATGGCAACAACTGAAGAATATATATGATTTTAGTTATGTATTTCTATCTAACTTCGTTTTCCACATTATTCAATCCGTTTTCATCTAATTTGAAATAAAAATCCACTATAATTAATGCACATATTTTTTATTATTTTAATATCATCCCCCAAATCCAAGTCCACTTCCATCAAATAGGAATGAAATTAATCGTTTCTGCGTACACGTGAACTATCACCTCTATGAACCGATATAATTTATTTTCCATAACTATATCTCTTGATTGGTTTTAATGATGTAATTTATGTTCATTTGTGATATAAGTGGCTTATTAAACATTATAATATGATTATATATCAATTATTTTCCCACTTTACTTGCATAGAAAATTGATAATATCATTTGTGCATCCATGTGAACAATCACATCCACGAAGTGATGTGAGTCATTTTTATACACTATATAGATTATATAATAAATATAGGTATATTTAAATAATAAATATGATATTAGTTATGATATTATAATTCTTGATTAATATATTATTAATTACTTTATTTCTATATTGATAAATGAAGAAGGAAAATGCTACTCATGCATACCTATGACCTACCGTCTCCATGATAATAATGATTTTTAACTTTTTTAACCATAATTAATAGTTTTATTTAAAATTATAATTAATTTAATAATGTGGTAATGTTATTCTAGATATGATGGACCTATGAAAACCTGAACTATGGACATCATAACCTGTTCATTTTCGACTCAATTACCGAATACCGACCCACCATCAGATATGGACATGAATAATTATGTAATTGTTATAAAATGGAAAAATGTCACATAATAGGAATAATAAACTTTAGAATGTTTCTCTGGAAATTATAAATTAAGAAATTATTATTATTCAGTAAGATAAATAACATACAAGAAAAATTCAAAGTCTATGTAATGTTTTTCATCTAAATCTCCGTTAATTGAGCCATATCTTGATGTTATAACCAGTTATTATGCAATACAGTTTATATAAAACCCTTTTAACATCATATAATTTATTAATATGCCATCATGATATTCAATAAAATTTAAATGTTATTATTTAGTTATTTTTATTTATGTTATTATCATATTAAAAGGACTATTTTACTAAAACATCATTTCTGATGGACATAAATATCAATTCTAATAAATATTTATATTTAATATACATGTTTTAGAAATGGATTTATGGATTTATTTATATTGAAATAAATTTTTACTATTGTTAATTCCTTTAAAAAATTTCAGTGTGGTATGTGAAACATTTGATAAAAATATATTCTTTTTATAGGTTTTAATTATATTTTTAAAATGGATTGATTATTCCAATACATTGAATGTTTTTTATCATTTACACCATAAATATAATTTTTCTCTTTCATGTCACTATGATGTATTGATTATTAATTTACATGTTTTTTGATATATTTTAATGTAATGTTTTTTCATTTACGAGTTTGTATATTTTATAGATGAAATGTGATTTCAAAGTGGAAATGTAATGTTATAATTATGTGTGTTTTATGCATTCTAATTATATTATTTTCCAATTAAATTGTATATATATACAGGTGGTTATTCGATAAACTGACGACATCTGCACCCACGGTAGCTCTCCAAGGAATTTTATAAGGAGACAATGTTATATGATAAGTTTTCTCTTAAAAGATTACCGAAATATACACTCATGGGTATTCAATATTTAACCATGATGTTGACTACCTATATATCTATAAAAGAAACATTATATGTATAACATGGATTCTAGAATCATCCATTTTGATGCATTATTTCTATGACGAGTTTCTTGGAATCATATGATATCATGAGTTTTGTTAGAGAGTTTATGTTTTATGGGTGAAATGACTGATTTTTTGAAATTTTTTTCATGAGCTTATAATTATTTGATGACTAATGGTTTTTATATCATTTATTCCCCTTATTGAGGTTTTTGTGTTCTTTATATTTTATAGAAAAAATCATAAAATTTAAGGGTGAATAGAATTTTGGATGGATCATGGAAAATTTAGGGTCAATAAATAGGAAATGAAACCAGGTTCCATTTTAAATGTTTTTTGTTTTTGAAATAAATAGAAACTATTGGAAATGATAACATAATATTTTATTTATTTTTTAATGAATGATTTATGGATGACTTCTCTAATTCAATACACAAGATATTATCCTCAATATAAAATAAATTATAATTATTGAATTATCTCAATATAATATATTTTTTAAAGACATGTCTTTTTAATAAAAAAATCATATCATCACTGACCCATAATTTATTTATAAATAATTGATCGATACCCCCCATCATGAAGAAATAGGGTTTTGATACTATTTAAAAAACTCTCTTATTAATTATTATTCATCTATTTAGGTATAATTGTGTAATTAGGTAATTAAAATTTCTTTTTTATATGTCTGATTTGGATCTCAAGATCAAATTTATGATGAAGAGTACAAAATTATCCAAGGGACACCTTAGAATATTCTCTAATAATGAGAACCTCATAAATGATGATTTTATTCATCATCTCAATAATTTTATCAATACATTCATTATCGTAATATAATATTATCTATGATTGAGAAGATAAATCTAATGAATATATATCAACCCATTAAAACTATATATAATTGGATAGTGATTCACATTACGTTGGGTGATTTTCTTCTCCGAACAATTTTGATTAGAAAAACACAAGGGAATGGAATTATATTACCATAATGGAATCAAATGAAGATAAATTAAATATATAGGTGTTTTTGGTAATTTATAGTGATATATTATAACATAAGATCATTTATGTTCAAAATTAAATAAATAGTCCATTTTATATTTCCACCAAGACATCCATGTAATGAGGTCTTTCTTCCAATAGATCAACTAATAATATTTGATATTAAATAATGAATAGAAACAGAATCAAAAATGCATTTGAAAATCATTAATAATTAACTAAAATATCTATCACCAAATCATTGTAATGAAATGCCCATATATATTTTGTGGAATATTCCCTCCCTTTCACTAATGTCATTAGGAGTTGTTGTCATAATTTATTATCCACACCCCATAGGATGTAGTATTTGTTCACATTGTATTAATATTAATTTCATTTGATAAATTGGATAATACAATGATAAATTACTATATTATTCAAATTTTCCATTTCTTTGGTGGTTTTATCTAAGATCAAGTTACTAAATTGGTCCTCTTTTATCACACACCAATTGAATTTACTTCCCATCTTCATGATTTTTTTTGGATACTTCTTCCATCACTATTCAAATGTGGGATATTTTAAATTTTTATAAACATTAGATTCAACAATCACAAAAACATAATTAAATGTCATTATCCACATCCTATATCCCAAATAAAGAGATCATCGATACTCACCGATATATAATTCTGTTATGATTACATACTAGACAAGTTCATTATAGATGTATGAGACTTGAATTACAAAATATTTTCATTCATTTTTATTTATTTGAGTGAATATGAGGTAAAAATTAATTTCATTAACAAAAAAATGACATTGGGGTATCATTCATGTTTTTTACAGTTTTATTCATATTCACCAATAGATTCATCCAACTTTTATAAGATAATAATTTACACCATAAACAAATTTATGTAGGGGAGGGAAAGGAAAATATTAATCAAAAATAATTTTACTAAAACATTACACTCCATTACATCAATGCATATCATGTAATTTTTATTCTTTATTACAAGCAATAATTTATTAGGTATTCCCTAAATTAGATGAACATCGATAATTTAATTCTCATATGAGGAGCATTAATATATATAAGAGATATTTTTAATTATATGAATATATTGTTTTTTTCTTAATGGATTAGTTGATTCACTAAATGGTGGACACCTTTTTTCATTTAATAGAATCAATTAATTCATTCACATTATAGGGGGGTTGTGGGACATAATTTAGATTTATATTATATTCATACCATGAGTTAATCAATTATTCATTTTTATAATTTTCCTAACTCCATCACCCATATTGACAGGCAGTCATCACATTTCCCCATTAAATTATTTTTAATCTCATTACCTCATATTGCAAGTTATAGGACAAAATAATGGAATAATAACTATTATTATTGAAAAAATACAACTCATAATATAAAAAACATTAAAATTTAAGGAATTACATGTAATTAATATATATTAGTCAACCTTGAAATATTGAGGATTCAATATATATTTTATATTGAAAATTTATAAACATTATATTTTTCTTGAATTTGTATTCCCTTCCCAAAATATGATAATGTACATGTCAATTTACAAAATAATTTCCCCATGAAGTTTTATTGAAGATATATAGTATGTACCATATCTCATTCAAGTTTTTATGTCGAATTCACACTTAAAGAACCTTTTCAGACTCATTTACACATTATAAATCTATACCAAAGGTACGTCGACTTTAAATTTTTAGATATAGATTTTGTTATGTTGAAACTACACCCTTTATAATATAATTTTTTTAAAAAATAATAATATTTTTAGAATATTATATATGGATTTATCTATGATTTCTATATTTATCCCAAAAAACAAACCATTCTAAAATAAAACCCATTACATCCCATATAATTTATAAACCATATTTTAGAATCAATTTTATTATGATCTAAATAACCTAATTCAAAAATTTCCAGATTCCTAGTGACTTTATTATTTTTATACAAATCACAATTACATAAAATAAGGATATAATAAAAATATGTTAAAACTCCATTAAATTATATAAATTCTATTTATCTTACAATAATATGCATTAAAACATGAGCATGTACATATGAAATGGGCGTTCTATAAATCCTCATAAATGAATAATGAAGGAATTTTATTCTATAATGTAGTATATTAGTGTAAAGAGGAATAAAATAATAATAATGAAAGGGGAGAATCCAATTCATGAACATTGAATCACTATATAAGTTGATAATATCAATGAATTATCTAAATATAAAAAACAATAGAAAAATTGATATCATAATCATATGTTATGGACAACACTATGAAATAATAACATAGTCTTCCTAGGATAATAATCCTTGAACCAAAAATGGAATATAATGGGATAAAAATATATCCAATGAAATTTTATGTATATATAATAACAATCCTATCTGACAATTTTATATTTTGTAAATTCTATTATGTTCCACATTGAGAATTAAATAGAAGAATGTATTTTAGAACATTAAATCAAATGATTATACAGTGTAGGTTACATAACATGAAGACCCAAATCTATAAAATATCAATAAAACTAGTTTATTGTTAGTTATTAAATTTAGTGATGGGTATTAGAAATAAAATATTTTCTCATAGAAAATAATTGGATAATTTCGCAAACGTAATTACAGAACATAAAGGGTCATGAGTGAGATTAATGATAGAGAAAGGTTGTATATAATTAAATGAATGTTATAAGGAATGTAAATGTATTTCTAATAACATATTAAAATATGATATTTTGGTTATTAAATGGCTTAGTAAAATCAATGTACATAAAGAAAGTATAATGTTAAAAATTCTATAAACATGACAGGTTAATTTTAAAATCATGGGAGGAGCTTCCTAAGAGATTTGGAACAACATAGTAGGCCATTATAAAAGGATATGGAGTGTAACAAAATTATAAATGTGATTATATATTTAAATGAATTGGGGGTTGGAAGGGTATTTCTTGTAAAACATAGGGGGATTAATTATTAATCACTAAACAATAGTTTTAGACTCTATGATATAAAATAATATATAACACAAAACATCCCTCGATTTTTATCCCCATATTTTAAAATGATGATTTGTTTTCAATGTTATATTATTTTTGGAACCATACTCACTAAAATAATACAATTCGAGATGAAGAATTCTGTCATGTTCATAGATTATTTTTTAATACCCTCAAATAAAATATAGGATTTGGAGGATTAATTATATAAATTTAAAATTAATCAAATAATGTCAGAAAAATATTTAAATTGAGAAATATTTATTTGGTTGTCTCATTATATTTTATTAACATTTTTAATATTATGATCTCATAATACGTACTATACATTTATTCCTTATTTAATTTTTTAAAAAATATTTTACTATCATAGAATGTTATAAAAAATAAACCATCATAAAATTACAATGTGGTTATTTAAAAATTGATAAGTATTACAAAATATTTATTTAAATATACATATTTCTACATTGAATATAATCATCATTCATTGAAGACTATTTCTATTTATGACATAAAAATTATTATATCCCATAGAAAATGTAAATGGGTGTTCAACAACGTAATTAATTGTATTTTCTTGATTTAATTTTAGGAAATTATTTGGGAAAATTACGAGACTAGTAACTGTGACAACATATGATGATGAAGCCCATGGTGCCCAAAATGATTGTTTTAAATATTTTATGTTTTTAATAATACGTGCACATAACTTTTGTGAAAATGATAATTAACTCTAAAATGACAACCTCGATTATAAATCCAAGGACACTATTTACCTCAGAGTAGTGTCAACACCCTAGAAGGTACCTAAAATTGATTATAGAATGTCATCTGTCTAAAATGTCACTAGGGGCTTAACCATAAATAAAATAATTTAAAAAATCATTTAAAAAATCATAATAACTCATAAAATTTAACTAAAACTAGTAAATAGTTTCTAATAGTGTGTTTTAAGGGGGTGTTTTCCACATATTTTTCCTAACATCGACTGGTGCAGGTTTGATGCTAGTGTTAGTTTTTGGACGTGAACATCATTAAAATATTTAATTAAAATATTCTATCTGTAAGTTATGTGTTGACGTAGCAGATGATTCCTTTTTCAATAATCCATTTTAAAGGAATTCATTTTTTCACTATAACCCTGAAATTCTCTTGAGGCATGGAGAAAGAAGCTCTCTCCTGATGACGAACACCGGAAGATCGAGGATCAACGATGAAAAAAATCCCTATTATTCATCACCGATAGATCCAATCATCTATGATGGGGGAAATCAATTTATTCTTTATTATCCCTTTCTTATAATCAATTAATAACATGAAAAAACAAATGAACATGTTGATATGATGTATGATTGTTCTTGTGGAAGGGAAAATTATTGTGGGATTAGAGTGATTAAATATTTTATATTTATCTATTGTGGTTTAATTGTGATCCAGCTATCATAGAAAGATCATGTATGAATAGGATATGGCCATGAACCATTCATTGGTTTTTTATATAGAAAATATATCTCCAATAAATTGACCAAGTTCATCATGTAATTTTCACAATTCAAAACCCTATGTTTGTGACTGATCATTTTTCCATGATGCATGGTGAAATGATATGATACCGAAGATCCAATAATGTGACAACACCATGGTGATGCGACGACAAGTGAGTTTTGTTCCATTGATGGCAGTTGAACTAGTTGGGAAATCGGATGGATGTTCAGAGGAGAGAACATGACACGAACGGTGGGGTTGGTCTAGGAGAGGCATGATGCAGTGGAAGCCAATGATAGAGCGGCTGGTGATGATGGAATCGTGTGGCCTGACCGAATGCCATGTTACTATGGGGTACACAACCATTGTACAGTGGAACCATTCTAGAGTAGGATCAATGAAATATCATAGTCCACGGACAGCTGATTGGAGCTGTGACAAGAGGTCACAGTGGTGGGATGCATCTTGGAGGATGCCTTGATGGAATTCTATGGCAACAGGGAGGCCACAAGACTAGGTCGTGACATATTGTTCTCCACATTGAAATATGTGGTTGTAATGACAGGGAGAACACAACCAATCCAATGGATGAATGTTAGGGATCACATGTGTTTGGATATTTTGGGAAAACAATTCCATAGTCTAGTGGCTAAAAATTCTAGGCGCATCTTGTCAAGTTGGCTGAATAGTGTTCAGTCATACCCAGACTGGACCCAACCATTTTTAAAACTATAATTGAAAAATTCAAACCATGTGTCTTATTGACTATCCATCTGTAGAGTTGGGAATATTTCAATAAGGATGTCCTTTTGAGATACTCTAATTTAGTTTTTATGGATGTTGGTTTATGAACTTATTTAATGAGGAGTGGGTTCTCCTAAACAATCATGCTATGATAAAAATCATGTAGCTGGTTGTGACTATGTGATTGAGTGACTATATGAATTGGGGATCTCCATGAACCATTGATGATCTGTGTTCCATCGATGTACCATGTTCCATCGACACTTTATGCCCCTTTAACACTCATTTTTCATTCAATTCATGGTACTCCATTGATGGCCCAGAAACCGATATCTCTCTAGGCGCCATTGAAGCTCTGTGTGACACTGAATCTCCTTGTTCCATTGACACGCCATGAACCATAGATGCAATGTTTGAAATTGACACTGCATGTTCGGTCAATGCTCTTTGCACCCTCTACCCTCTTTGTGTCTCTGATACTTCTATTGTTATAAATATTGAGGGATCTATGGACTACAACTAGAAATCCATCTCTTTGTACATTATACTTTTTCAGTGTGAGAGATTTATATGGATTGTACTTATTAGGATTACAATGTGGTGTAAATCATCTATACCAATTATGGGGTAATTTTTGTGAGTCCTTTTTTGTATAAATCATATACTTTTTAGTGGTATTTTTATTCATTTTTTTGGTTCCCTACTGAGTATTATTTTAATCACCCATACACATGTTATGCCTGCACATGTCATTTCTTCTGCATATGAGTGAAATTTTGATAGTGTTCATGGTTTACTATAGTAAGAATGTTCTTAATGAGAGTCCCGATAGACACTATGTGTTTTAGCGTCATTAGAAATCTGAGGATGCAGCTACCCTTTAGGTATGGATTTCTGCGGAGAAATTTCTACATCTTGTACTTTTTCATTTGGATGGTATTGTATTCTAGCCATATTTACAATTAAATTTTATACATCTATACTCTATTTTTGGTATCATAGATTTTTGCATTATATTTTAATTAGTTTTTTAATTTAATCACATTTTCTTTTATACATATGTGTGTGAACATGTACATTGGAAAATGCCTCCCATTTTTTCAATATGCCAACTCAGTGATAGTCTCCTACCCCTAGACAATTAGAGGAAGGCTTGGGGTAGTCATGGCATTGGCCCTGAGGTATGTGTCATGAAAAATTGGTATCAATGAGAGTCAGTTCTACATAACGGACCAATATACTATGTGATTGGTTTGGGGAAACCTTGTTGAGTGTTTCATGTTCAACTTTCAGGCAAGGGAATCCAGGGTTGGTGTGGCTACCATTGTATCCATACTCCAACAATATAAATTTAAATTCTGACATGGTACATGAAAACAATGGTCGCATAGATAATAATGGTACATGCATCATATAAGATTCAATGTGTTCACATTTACATCATGAATCATTGTCAGTACACCAGTTGTACTCTATTTACTGTAGTACATCATCATCTCTTTCAGGATGCCTCTACAAAACTAGACATCGATGATTACAATATATGATCATGAGGATGATTCGTGTAGAGATGAGGTATCATTATAGGGACTAGTAAAGGAGATATCACCCACTGATGGTGTACCAGTGATACCACTACTATGTTATCATTAGTTACTACCATCACTACTAGTAAGGGATTCCCTAAGGCTGATTGCATTGTATGAGTACATAAGGTAACAAAATCTTAGGTTCCAGTGTTTTTGAGGCCCGAAAGCAACAAATTATAGGTTTGGTGGTAGTTAAAAATGTCTTCCACCTAGTGAGGACAACTGTCAACCAGATGGAAGTTTTAACCACAAGTCTACTACATGGATCAGCATGGAGATGGTGGAGCGTAGTGTTCCAGACACATTACAACATGAAACTATCATGGGAATAATTTAATATCCACATTTGGGATGATTAATTTATTGTGATGTTACACACTATATGTATATTAGAGCTATGACATCTGTATAAGCATATCCAGAAAGTAGTAGATTACATGCTGAGATTAGATAATGTTATTGCAACTCAATGAATATGTTGTAGGATGTTTTATTTAGGACCTCGAACATCGATCAAGGAATAATCCATGGTATTATGTAATCGAGGGTATCCCATAGCATTTTGACACATGTTGGGTTACTAGAAGGAGATCTGCTAGTACAGAAATATCTGGCAGAGTAGAACCTGGTGGTGGGAGCTACCATCGGGTGTTAGGTAGATGATTCATTAGTAGCATGTAGCTAATAGATAACACTGGGACATATGTGGATCCAGGAGATAGTGGATGACCCCGGTGCATGGGGTTACTATTGAGAGGAGCCCAATGAAGAGAGATTTATCCCAAGGATATGCTACTATACTGATGTGACAATCAGGGACACAAGTCTAGATATTTCCTAACTCACTGTATGAATGATCAGAAGATGGTTGAGGGACCACTAAGGAAGATTCAATGGTTAGAAAAAGTTGTTAAACTATGTGGAGGATGTGAAAATGGATCTAAATGGGATGTAGTGGGTTGGTGGTGGTTTGTTTTACTACCAGCACCAACCCTAGGTTGTTCCTCATAGGCTCATGGAGATTTTGGACAAGGATGAGTCCATCATTAGGTGATAGACAAATATGAACTCAGTGCTCTAGAGATTATTAGAGTTATTATATTTGTCTCATCTTACCAATCTATAGTTTAGATAGACATAGGTTCTAGTCAATCTATTCTAAACATAGACCTAATTTGAATCATGGAGATTCCAGTGGAATCATTGACTCAATCCCTATTCATAGATACACTTACATGATGATATTTTATGATAGCACACTAGTAATGATAGTGAGACCTTACTCTTTGGGGTGTGATTTTTAGTTCAGAACACTTGCTAAAAGGGTTGAGGCATTACAATGTCATTCTCGGTATGGATTGTTTATCAACATTTGATGCCTATCATTACTGTTTTAGGCATATAGTGAACTGTGTCCATAGAGATGGGGCCATGTTTTCATGTTTTGGAAAAATGGAAAACCAGGAAGCATAGGATGAAATCACATGTATGAGGGTGTAGGTAATCATACACTAGTCCAGTAGCATGGCCCTTGGTCTAGTCGATGAGATGATTCCTCAGTTTTCAGCAGTGCTGGACGTGTATGAGGATGTCATTACAAAAGATGGTTTAGGATTTTTTCCTCACATGGTGGGGTATTTATGAATTAATTTTTACCCCAGGATGACCACGAAATATTAACCTTCTTATCATATGGATCTGTTAGATCATTTTGTCATTTAAGGGATAATGGGCTTTGTGAGAACCTGTGTTTCAACCTGGGTATCCTAGGTGTGGTTTTCCAAGAAGGAAAACTGGAGATTGAGGTTATGTGTGAAATTGTGCTGCATTATCTAGTTTATTGTGAATAATATGAATCCACTAATGAGGATTTAGGACTACTTTGATTGGCTAAAAAAATTTAGTTGGTTATCAAAGATAGACCTCAGATCTGGATATCACTAGCTTCGTGTACAATATGAGCATATCCAAAATCTGACAATTCAATGTCAGTATAGCCAATATAAGTACATAGTGATTCTGTTTGGTGTGATAAATCTCCAAATAGTTTTTAGGGGAATCATGTAAAATATCTTCCCAATATATATAGATTATTTTTTAGTGTAATTCATTTATTACTTCAAAGTGTACGTAGAATTTGAGGAGGAGAAAGTGTTACACCTGAAGAAGGTTTTAAAGACACTGTGAGAGAAATAGATTTAGGGGAATCTCTAAAAGTGTTAATTATTTATTTCTAGTGTTCTTTTTTCTATGAGACATCATTTCTGAGGCTGGAGTGGATGTATATCCAGATAATATTGAGGTGTTTCTTTCATGGGATCCACACAGGAGTGTTACCGAGGTTCATAGTATCCATGGGTTGGTTCGATACTATCAGAGGTTTGTACGTCAATTTTACAAGGTTACATCACCCTTAATGCCCTTGACATGAAATGAGTATCCTTTCATGTGGAAATACATGTTCCAATAGTGCTTTCAGGAGATGAGAAACCAGATGAAGAATTATCCCTTCTTGAGATTACCAGAGGACGATGTTGAGCATATGGTGTTCCTTGATTCTTGTTATTGGGAATTGTTGTGTCCAAATGTAGTGGATTGTGGTGATTGCCTATGGTTCATGTTAGTTGAGGTTTCTTGAGAAGTACTACACTACCCATGATACTGTGTTCGTAGTGGTAGTCTTCACATTTTATATGCGGCGAATCATTATAATGGGTGAGCGATTCACAATCTACAATGACCACTAATGTCTAAATTATATATTTTCTCAAAAGTTTTTGAAAATTAGATAGTGCCATTTTATAGATTTTCTAAAATAATTTTACTTCATGGTAGTATATACTCATAGGAAGGGGATTGTTTTGGAATCCTCCCTCAGTCATTGATAATGTTCATAACTATTGAATGTGGAATCGGTGTAGTTAGCCTCATTGTAGATATCCTTTAGTCATATATATGAAGAAACTTAATTCCAGTTGATAGTGGTTACCCAGCCGCTCTTACAATGAGTCGGGGAGGCACATATCGTAGATACCATATGTGAGTCTTCACAAGCATATATGTCCATTAGGAATGCCTTTGATAAATATTTGAATTTTGGGGAGCAAGTCGTTATTTTTATAGGGTGAACATGGTTTCCATTGTTGTTTCATGAAAAGTTATTGAGGTTGGTCCATAATTCATCTTTTTCATTACATCAGTTAGTGAAAAAGTTATATTTGTACCGTTGAAGAATGTTCTAGAGGCCAAAGATGAAGATGGTAGTGCATAGTTTGCTTCTCGATGCCTCAAATGTTAGTAAGTGAAGGATGAGCACCTTGTTCCAGTGGGTTTGACTCAACCCTATGAGTTTGTTGAGAGGATGTGGTATGTAATATCGACAGACATCATGATGGGTTTACCCCACATATCTAGGAGGTATAATTCCATTAAAGTGATTTTTGAATTACTCTCTAAGTCAGATCTATTCCTACTGATCCATGAGAAGAGATCTGTAGAGATATTGAGAAGCCTCTATGTGTAGGAGATAGTTCGGATTCACTGAGTTCTGCAAACAATTGTCTCAGATCATGATGATAAGATAACATCTTTATTGTGTAAGGTATTTAATGAGGAATTTCATACTCGGGAGTTCTTGATCTTAGAATTCCATCCGCATTCTGATGGGCATAAAGATAAGACCAACTATGTCCAAGATAACATGAAATGTTCTTTCATCGTATACTTTGGCTACAATTTTGAGGAAAAACTACCTCTGATAGATTTTTCATATAGAAACACATACCAATCTGTCATTAGTATTTCACCATTCATGGCCTTATATAGAGGCCCATGAATGTAAATGCTATGCTGGACAGACCCATGATTGTCAACAATCATTGGCCCATAGTCGGTATAGGATTCCGCCAGGATGGAGCAAATCATATAGGTGTGTATGAGGACTACATAGAGTCGGAAGAATTCATATATTGTTAAGAGGAAGAGTCATCCATATTCTAAGGAGGGAGACAATGTGTTCCCTAAGGACTCAGCATGATGCGGATTGTAGGGATTTGGATGGTGTGGAAAGTAATTTCTATGATAAATCGAGCAATTTCTGATACTGAGTAGAGTTGGTAAGGTCATGTACCGCCATGCTCTATCCACATAATTTCACTAAGTGAATGATGTATTCCATGTGTTGTATATGAGGAGGTAGGTGCATGATCAATTACATGACATCTACTGTGGCGAGCTGGATATTGATGAAGGGATTTATTATGTAGAGTACACGATTGATATTGGGGATTTTGGGGAGAATATCCTTCATGGGAGGTCTATTCCTAGGGTGTGCATTCAGTGGAAAGACAATAATCTCTTGGAGATCAGATGGTATTGGGAGGATTGTATTCATGCTCAGTATACTCACCTTTTTATTAAGTAGACCTTGATTTTTTTATCCAGAAAATCCTAAAGGTAGGGGAATTTAATGACTCATATTTTTCCTTGTTTTTTATAATTATTATGGAAAATTATGAGACCATGAGATGATATGAAATGTGATTCTGAGGCACAGGGTTCCCATAATTATTGTTTGAATAATAAAATAGTTTTAGTATCACGTAAGCATGAATTTTCTAAAAAAATTATACAACTCTGAAATGTGTGACTAGATCAGAAATACTAAGGCACCATTAAGCTTAGAATAGTGGCTTGACCCTAGGAATGTATTTAAATTGGATAGTGTAGGTCAACTGTAGATAATGTAACTAGGCCCACAACCTGAAATAATATAATTACAAATAAATAATTATTGTTTGAAATCATAATAAATCATATTTGAAATATGATCCAATTGTTGAGTTTGTGAAGGGGTGTTTACCTTAATTGAGTCATAAAATCGATCGGTGGAGGTTGGAAACATATAGTTTTTGGATGTTAATGTTATTAAAAATTTTATAAAAATAAATTTTTTGACGTTACATGTTGATGATGAGACAATTTTAATTTTTAATACTCAATGTCAAAGGATTTCATGGTTATTTCTATAACCTTATAAATCCCTCTAATGAATGGATAATTAATCTCTATCATGATGAAAAATGTCAATAGAGAGAGGATCAACAATAAAAAAGACCTCCATTCTACATCAATGAATGATCCAGTCATTGAGGTAGAGTTTCAATCTCACCATGATTTCATTTCCCCCTTTTAGAATCAAATAAAAAATGGACCAACCCTCAAAATAGGTTGATTGGGGGTTCGATTATTCCCACAAGAAAGACGATTATCGTGGTATTAATGAGATTATATCTTAAGGATTTATCTTCTATTGTTTTATCAAGATCCCATTAACTTGAACTGATCATGGATGAACTGAAAAAGTCTAGGATCCCTTCATTGAATAATTATATGAGTAATATCTCTCCCCTAATTCTATAACTTTCATTGTATGTTCTTCTACCTTCAGAACCCTTCGTGAGAAATCAATCATTGAGACCATGGTCAATGGGGAAATGATTTGTTACTAGAGATCCAAGGATGTGACAATGAAACGGTGGTGGAAAGACATTCTTGAATAATTTTAGACAATGTGGTGCATGGTGGGCCAATGGAGGGAATTCCAGTGATGGGAGCATGATGTAGTTAGTGGGTCAGGTCAAGGGGATGTGTGAAGCTGAATAAGATGATAGATGGGAGGATGATAGTGAGGACTATAGATATCTCTATAGAAGGATGAGTTCTGGTGGGGTACATATCCCTATTCTACTAGGATCGTTCTAAAGTTGGGAAATGTGGATGCATAGGCCGAGGGTGGAAGACATGCTATTTAGTGATGGGACGTATATTGGAGGCCATAAAGAATGATTATTATGGTGATGTAGTGGCTATGAGACCAGAATGGGAGGCAGTGTCATCCTCATTGAACGTAGTGTCCACATAAACCGAAAGGACATTGTAATTCCATGTGTTGAAGGAGTGGGCCCATGTGTAGTGGGATGGACTGGGTGAACAATGCAGTTTCCAATCACCCAACTGGTCAGTCCTATTCAGGCCAGACTAGAATTATCAGTCGAGGTCACATCAGCTGAACTAGGTTGGGTCGGGTCTGCAGGATTAGATCAGGTATGACCTGAAAGATACTATTTTTACTAAATTTTCATTATATTCCAAATATTGTGTCAATTTGTTGATCCATTTATGTTGTTGAGACCCTTTCCACATGGAGGTACTTTTTAGATACTCGATGTGTGTTTTTTTGAATGTTGTATTATAACCTAATGTCTTTAGTAGTAGGTTTTTATAGAACATGTTCTCTACCAGTGTTATCCTACAACTAACATTGACAATTTTACTATGTTTCTAGGGGGACTTCATGACCCATCGAAGATCTGTGAGCCATCAATGATTCAGTAGTAGTAAATGATTTGTGCTCCCATGATGTTCCAATCACCATCGAAACTATGTACACTATCAACAATCCATGTTCTATCACCCCTATGGGTTCCAATGATGATCCATGCACCACTGATGTTATGTGATCCATTGAAGCTCCATGATCCATCAATTATTCATGCTTCATCGACTCATTGTTCACCAAAGACACTTCATGTGTCATACAGACTGAGGGATCTGAGGACTACAACTAGAAATCCATCTCATTATGATTTAGACATGTATCTCTACGAGTGTACCACATTGAATGTAATATGTTAGTTTCCATTGTGGAGTACTATTTCTGTTTCTATTATGGTGTGCTTAGTGTCTTTCATTTTTGGTGTACTTTGTGTACTTCGTAGTTCTAATTTCATTTTTAGTTTCAAGGTACCAAATCAATATTGGTTTACTCATCCATGAACGAGATTTTAATATATGTGTCGTGTCATGTGCTGACGATCGATGCATTGATAGATTCCATGGTGGACCTGTGCTAGGTAGTGCTTAGAGAGAGGCCTGATAGAAAAGGTGTGATTCATTGTCTTCAGAAATCTATTTCTATACCTACACATTGGGTATGTTTTTTTATAGGCAAGTGTTAGGAGCATATACTTTTCCGTTTGTTGGGGATTGTATTCTTGCTTGGTATACTATTCTGTTTTGTACTGTCGTGCTATATTATTGGTATCATAGATGTATGAATTCTGGTTTACATACTATTTTTAGTTCGTTTTTTTTCATGAAAATGTGTGTGTGTACATTTACATTGGAAAATTCATCTATTAGAGGCATGCTTAGGGTAGTCATGACATGGGCTCCAAGGCATGGAACGTGAAATATAAATATTAATATTAATTGAATTTAAATAAATGATAATTAACATTACAATTTCATTAAATAATCATTTATTTAAATATTATTTAATAAAAAATGAAATATATTTTATTAAATATATAATTCCAAAAAATATTATTTCTATTTCATTATAACAAAATCAAAATTATTTCAAACTCAATATATAATCATGTACATATTTAAAGTAATAAAAAATGAAATATATTTATTATTTTATTAAAATAAATTATTAAATTTTATACTACCATGGTCAAAATAAATAACCCCCCATTACACAAGTATACATCATAATCAAAATGTTTGTGACAGTTATAAATTATTTGTGTGGATTGGAGAATATGGTTTTGATTGTAATCACTATAGACATGAAATTTTCTAGTAAATTTGTATTATCGTATTTTACTTATTTAACCGTGGAAGGACATTTCTTAGGAGATAAACTATGAAATTTTATGTCCATCATAAGATCCCATAATGGACTTCACAGGGAATGAGATTATTGGTCAATGACATCAATTATTTATTTAAGGTCAATTATAACCTTTAACCAAAATTAATATATAATATCATTATAAACTATATATGCGATTCATTGAAGACTATTATGATTCATAATTGTTTTTTAGAGAATATAAAATTATTAATATATTCAATAAAGGTCCAAAATAAAAAATTATTTTCATGTGGTTTAGTAAAGTACATTACATTATAAAGAACTTATTTATTAAGATTCTAAAATAATTTAAAAACGTGATTTTTATTATAATATTTAGCATATATTTTTTATAAGTTTTAAATAAATTTATCATGTTTTGATGGGATTATAAATTAATTATCATCTATTTAAATAGTTAAGGTTTTGTTACATTCCATTCAAAGTGATCATCCTAATATGCATGAGTTCGACTTATCATACCATAGAGATCCTCATATGTATCCATATAAATACTTGAGGTTAAAATAATTTTGATTGAAAACTCCACCAATTGAATATATTAATCCAGTCCGCATTTTCATTTACTTGGTTATGATATTAGTATATCAACAAATTGTGGAATGTTATCATTAAATTACCAATAATTATAAGGGTGATAGTCTAAACAAAATCTTATATCCATATTCATGTAGTTTTAAATAATATAGAAAAATTTACAGTTAATCATTGAATATCAGTAATATATGACTAAAATTTATATTTTATGAAGCCTCACCATTTTTATTGCCCATATCATGTCACAACCCACCTTCCTCAAGATGAGGTATGGGAAAACAAAGTGACATGCCCTTCCTTCATCAAGATTAAAGAGAGAGAATGACCCCCAGAGTATCATATAAAATAGTCCTTAGAGTGTTGACTAGCAACAATGGTATATAATATCACATAAAACAGAAGGAATCACAGTTTTCATAGAACATGATAGGAAGATAAGATGGAAAATTACAAGAAACTCTAAATAACAAAAGGAAATGTAAATCCAAAATACATTCCCACCTACTTGTTAAAAGTTAATGTTGATAAAATGTACAAAAAAATGGTCCAAATGAAAAGATACTAAGAAGAATCATAAACTAATACCGATTTCCAAGCATGTAAATTCTAGAACAGTCCTTAAATTCCTCATGTAGACCTAAAAACATTTTATATTCATAGGGTGAGCATACAGGTATACGTGGTTGGGAAAATAAATCCACATGTGGACAAGTGAGGGAACAAAATAATTTCCATGTAAGATTATAGTATATCCTAAAAGAACAAACCATAGAATACTAACTAGCACAGAATCACTGAGGTACACTCACTAAAAAATGGAATTCTAGTAAAGTAGTAGTATAAGAACCATGTTATTTGGGTACCCCGAATCACTTTCCCACTAGTTAACTAATCACCCCGAATTGTTATCGTATTGACACTAGCACTCATCCCATAAGCATTAACACATCTTAAACCTACGCGTACACATCTGAGCCTCAATCCACCCACAATCCTGCATGTAGAAACTTGGACCTTATTAACCATGCCTCTCACATGAAGACACATGGGACTAATCACAAATATACATTGGAAAAAACCATGTCCAACAAAATCCAAGTCCAATCATCTACAACATACACTTTACTAAAGGATCATGGACTATGGTAAGCCTCAAACCATTATACTTTACCCAGATACAATTGAGTGGAAAAAATCAGGAAGCAGTTGCATGGAAGAATATTAGTAACCACCCATCATTCCACCCACCGGTATGTTTGGAACGTTAGCATCTCCCATGAAAAATAGGTGTCCAGTACTTATTTCTCAACAATTTTGGGGTGCTTAATTAAATCAAAAGAATATAAAATTTATATATGTATATTTAAGAAAACACACATCCCGACCTACATATTTCAAACAACTAAACAAACAATCCCACAAATACAACTTCTGATGCTACCCCTATATATAAAACAATACAAATCTCATATACAAGAATAATCCCAAAACCATTTTATTTAACCAAATTCCATTTATTTATTTAATTGGTAAGTTTGACATTATTTATTCTCAAACTATAGGGAAACCATCAACCATTACCATATCAAAATAATAATAATATAGGATTTTCAATCCCACTACTCTACCCTATTTAAAAACAGCCAACTATAATTCTTCAATGTAATACACATAAACCTTTATCTTACATTCCAACTCCATATCCTCGGTACCCAATAATATCCAGATATAGTACCACTGCATACATGGTCAAAACCACACCATGAACCAACTTCCCGATGTCATTTGACATCCATGTCACAAAAAATGGATGTTTAGCTACCAATATGTCAATCCATTCCACAATCAATTAGTCTCTCAAACTAGGATACCATCAGACCCACTAAATATCCCCCAAAGAAGCCCACATCAACTATAATTATCCCAAATCCCTACTGTATACACATACCACACACTTATAATGAAACCAACTCCTTTTTCCACCCCTATTCCCACAACTGTCCTCCTAACAACTACACCACACAATAGAAACAAGGTCACACAATTCAACATATCATAACAATCATCCGCTCCTCTAAACAAGATGTATATATATATATAAATATTCATATTTTGTAGAAATAATCCATTAGTCCACTTAAAAAATATGGGCGATCATACATGAATTTTCTTCCTGTGGAATCAGTTTATATTAACCAAATGTATGTTTGAAATCAGTTTTAATGTCATGGATAATTATCAAACATCATGAATAAAATGGTACACCAGCAGTGTGTAAGAAAAGACTACAATAAAACAGGATTTTAAAAATAGGTACAACCACCATCAATCCATAAATAATCATAGATAACAAAAATAAAAATGACTGTCAAACATCAATCTTCTCTCAACCCATTATTTAATTACCCTTTTATCTTTTGATCATATTCTATTCTTATTTATTTTTCTATTTAAGTAATTATTCTCCATTTCATCACAAGTAATAATTTGTACAACCATAATACATGATGGAAAATTAATGAGGGGCAGGTGTAATCCCTATTGGATGATCAGTGGATAAATTTACATCCTGGTGCCGAGAATAGGGAATAAAGCGAGCATTAGGAAGGAACCGGAAGAAAGATGATATGAAGAGCTCTAGTATAGGCACATGACTTGTCTAGGTGGAAAGGCTCTAAGTGAACCAAGGGGAAGAAAACACCCAAGGTAGAGATGATTATAAATTTTTAAAGATAGATCCTATTTTAATGGACGAAAATTTTCCAAATGTCATTTTTTGGGGGTTTGTGGTCATGATTAAAAATTTTTAGAATCTCAAAGCCCCCAGAATGGTAGGAAATTAAAGGATTATATAATATTCATAAAAATTATCTTATAGACGACCAAAACAAGAATTATTCTCAGATTATGTCAAATAATACATAATAGGGGTGAAAATTGAAAAGTACGCAAAAACTGGGAAAAACTGCAAATGACTCACCAATGGATGAGTCCCTGATGCGGAGCCACTAACAGGTGAGATACTACCGTGACCTACAAACGCTGAGCCACTGGCACAAACCCACTAACATTTACCCAATTAATGATCAATGTATTGATTCATTGACCTATAGATGTGATGAATTATCAATGACACGACCAACATAATCCCAGACCTACCAATATCATGGCCTACCGAGGCCTTGGCCAACCGATTCCCTGACCTATTGAATCCCTAACATGCCAATAACAATGACCTATACTTTCTGACGATAAAGACACTGAATCAAATTTTCCTACTCACTAACATGACGATACGTAGATATACCATTGGTAAACAGAAAATTTGGAAGATTCATGAAATGAGCCACTATTTTCTCCCAAGTAACACAAAACACTAGATTTTCACAATGGAAGGAACCTGAGAAATATGGGTTATTACATAATATACCTCCCTAAATACTCTCTTCCTCAATAATTTAAAAAATATACCAGAGGAAAAGGGGGTCTGAACAACCCCCCTTAATATACCTCTCAGGAGTAATCCACAATGTGACTTTTTTACGCTGTAATGAAAACATCGACATCCAAGAACACCTATTTTCCATCAATATATTAAACAAATGTGAAAATATGTGACCCAAAACTACTCCTAACAACCACAAAAAAACCAATGTTCAGGGGTTCAGGGAACATGGATTCGGGATATACTTTATCCTTGTCAATATTATATCTGCTCTAGGAGGCACTGTCTCACCCGCTCGGGATTAATTGATTTCCCATTTTTGTGTCATGATTAGGGATCAGGTCCCCATCCCCATATTCCGTAATCCTCACACAAAATCTGAGAATAAGGAAACATATTATCATACAATAGGAGTGGTCAGTAATTACATTTCATGAATGATACATAGAAGAACACACAATTAATTTTAAAACAACATTGGTTACTAGGTATGATTATGTGATTCCTACTCACAAGTACACTCCTAAATGACACAATGACTCTATAACAGACAAACCAAATGAATGGTACTCCCATGAAGAACCTTATACTTATAATCATTAACTGTTACTTGTAACTCTAAGAACGTCTCATCATCCTGGACATCCAACTCCCCCTAGTCTAGGACGTGGGAGTCACTGTGTATATACTGATGGAACAGAGAGACGAGAAAGACGTTGCAGATTCTATCCAACATTGGTGGCCACTCCAGAAGATATGCCACCTTGAAAACTCATCCCAAAACGTCAAAAATACTGATTAACGTGGGTGAAATCATCCATCCCCAACTAATCCTCCATTATCGATGCTAGGGAGATACTATTAAGAACGTGTGGTCCCCAACCAAGAAGTCCAATGGCCTCTTCCTCTGGTCGGTGAATGAATTATGTCAATCCTGAGACTCCTTTATCCTCCCCATTTGCAAGATAAGCTTTCTTTGTTGTTCTCTAGAAAACCTCTAGTATTATATGGTCTTCTTCCCCAACCTCTGTCAATCATACGGGTGCACGACAGAGTCTTCTATACAAAGTATTGAACTGTGCAATGTAAATGGTAGAGTGATAGATATAATTGTAGGAAAAATCTACCAGGTGAATGTGTCGTACCAATGATCCCCGATAGTCTTAAATATATTTTTGTATCATATCACCTGATATCTAGATGTTCCTCTCTATTTAGCCATGTGAGTGAGGATGTAAAGCACTATTAAGGTGTAATTAGTTTCCAAAGAAAAGCAGCAATCCCCTACAGACAAGTGACCTAAAATGTGTATCCTTATCAAGGAAAAAAGACCTTGTAAATAAAGTTATTTTCAACACCATTTCAACATTAGATTTTGCTATGGAATCTAATACACTCAACTCCTTCATTTCCATGAAGTGAGATGTCTTCTTCAATCAATCCACCACTACCCAATGAAAATTTCCTCTACCCTAATCCCTGTGTAATAGTATGATAAAATTAAATGATAATTCATCCCAATTTAACATGGGAACATCTCTGGGCTATAACAATCCACTGCGAACATGGTGCTCATCTTTCAGCTGTTGAAACACAAGTAACTTTTCCTAAAACTCAGTAACTACATGATTTATCCTCGGCCACAAAAAAAATCCCCTCATGATTTGATACATTTTGGAAATTCTCTTATGTGCTACAAATGATGAATTATGGAAATAATGGATATTTCTTTCATGTATTCTCACTGGTACAAATATTTTCCCATGAAACAACATCTGATTCTATCAATCCTATGAGCATTACTCTAGAGCATCACCCTGGGCTACGTAATCACTCATCACATCGGACTCAGACTCTCCCCACTGAGACGCCACCAAATTCCACATAAAGGAAGACTGAACTATAATCTCAAAAAGGTATTCTCTACCCCTGTCATACCCAGTATCTAAGAACAATGTATCCAACTCCTCTAATACCATCCAAGAGTTCATGGTTTCCTGAACAACCTACTTTTTCAACTTCTTGCTCATGGCATCATCCACCACATTCCCCTTGACTGGGGTGTAAGAGATTTTGAAGTATTATTCCTAGAGGAACTCCATCCCTCTTTGACGCCTCATTTTCAAGTCCCTTTGGGGAACAATATACCTCAACCTATGTTGATCCCTGAAGACAATAAAGTGCACCCCAATGTGGTAATGCTGCCAAAACATTAGTGCGGACTTGACTACTGCATAGAGAAGATCATGGGTGGTATAGTCACATTTATGAGGATGTAACATCATAGAACCAAAATATATTTCTCCCCACTATTTAATTAGCACACATAAAATTCATAGAATGAATGTTTTATAGAACACCTCTTACATCACCCATTCCTCCAGAAAAAGAAGCACTAGTGAACTGGCCATCATCCCATTAAGATAGTAGAATTCTTATTGACACTAAACTCCACATGAAGGCCTAGAAGTTTCTTGTAAATGCTTTCAATTATGCTTTAACTCATGATAAATCATGTGAGAACAAACAATAAAACCTTTCGAGACCCATGAAACTACGAAACTCCACCAAATTCATAGGTGCTTCCAAATATACAACTACTACAACCATTTAAGTGTCCACTACAATCCCTTAATGAGACACCAAATGTCAAAGGAAGTGGAAATCTCTTCTCCTGAACATGCAGTTGGAAACAATTACATAGAGATAAATGTATCGGCGGACCACCATGATAGTCCATAGATGAAATTTGCGCACCTTTACTGACTTGGAGTTGTCTTGGAAGACATTGATGAACATGATGAAGAACTGGTCAATATTCTCATGGAAAATAGGTTTCACGAGCCCCATGTACACAGTTGGAAAATTTTTAATAATGAACTTCATAACCACGAACTCTATGTTATAATATATTCATCTAAATAAATTGTTCATGATATCACCACCATTCCTACTCAAATGATGATATCTAGAATGAATATTGATCATAGAGAACCGTCCTTCTCATTTTAATAGGTTGAGAAGAATTTTGATCCTTTGATGGTGTAATGGTTCTTGAATATCACCAGATTTATTCTCTGGTAGTCTATGAATAGTATTAGAAGACTGTCCCCCTTCTTCGAGAGCAGGACATGGGAACACCCCGGTGACACACTTGTCCTGATAAAACCGTTCCACCTCTAGTTGAAAAACTGGATTTGAAAATCATGCAACTCATGAGTCTCTATTTTATAGAGAGCCATCAAAATAGGATTGGAACTGGGTTTTAATTCTATTCTTAACTAACCATCACATCGATGGGGTAAAGTCACAACATCTTTGGGGAAGACATTCATGAAATCACTGACTACCCCATAACTTCAACCATCTATTTATCTACTGATTCCACTAACATCTCATAAAACAAATAATAAAGAGGATCCACATTCCATATTCCCTCCTGACAACTCCCCTCGCCCTTAAAATCTATGTACTAGACACCCATATCAGAGAACATTAAAATTCTCTAGAATCAGTCAATAATAGAATGCAGAGAAAACAACCATCTAATGCATATGAGGAAATTTTATGGATACATATGAAGTAGATGAAGCTCCCCCTAGATTTATGTATCACCAACATCAGTCTATATCTTTGAAAAATATCAAAAATAATTGTTTGACCTCCAACTATTGTGAACTACACTATGTGCATGGGGATTCTTCCTACTTCTAGTCCCAGATAATTATCTATAATGGGTGCATCAAAAGTGTTTGAATATCATGAATCAAGAAAATCACATGAATTATTACTAAAATAAATGATCATACCTCGAACAACATCTGGACTTTCTTGAACAACAACCACTACTGTGTGCAACTACCCACTCATGGATCCTCTACCACTCTACAGTTGACTGCCACCCCAACCATGCCTTGGTCGAGGTCCTTAAGGAGGGCCCTGAGGTCGGCCTCCCAAGGAAATGTCATCCTCAGTGGAGAGGGAGCTTCATGCCCCCACATCTAGAAGGACATGACTGACAACTACTACTCCTGAGGACCCTACTTTACCAGCCCTCCCCCATTGAAAAATGATCAAACTAGTCATTGGTTGTGACGATTTTTGTGTCCTCCATGTACAATTTAAATTTTTCCATGGTTAATAGGGAATTATTGATGACCTAGATATAAAAACAATAATTTTTGGGGCCTATATCCCACTAGGAAAAACATGTAAGGACTTAACACTAGAGACCTGCTACTTATTGATTTCCCCCTTTGACAAACTCGAAAGGCTCTCCATTCATGGAACACCTCCCAATGAGTACATAATTTTTTATAACTCTTCCTTATTATGAACCAATATGTATGTAGGTAGATTGAATTTTGTTACATAATACTAAAGAGAATATCAGAGTTCCTCCTCTATCAATTTAACTCGGGACTCCTAATCTAGGAAGATATATGTTACGAAGTATAGGAGATCCTTGAACATGATCTCCAGTTCCATCACTAAAATACTCCCTTAATGGTGGAAGAATAGAGCATACCACTTCTCATACTTTTTTCATGGAATGAAATAATTTGGCAAATAATACCTTCCCAAAGTCATCCCACGAAACATCAATCTATTTCCTCTCCCCATTATAATAAGTCCACCAATAACATGATTCTATTCACATCTTGATCAATATTATAGAAACCCAGTACACTATAAGAGCTCTGGTCATGTTGAAAATGATCACCAGCTCCTCGAGAAAACTCTCTATCTCTATGTATGAGGAACTTTACTCGTACTTCCCTGGATTCTATATTTGGAAGGCCCAGAATGTCATCTACCAATGTTTTCCTTCCTCCTCTCTTTCATCCCTCCACTCATCAACTGGATCGACTAAATAGGCCTCACATACTCGCATCACATGTGAACGACATTCAGGTGCAATAAGAGGAATGTAAAGAAGGAACTCCTAAGACTTGGTAGTATGTATATTTTTATTTAAATTTATTTTAACTCATCATTTATTTTAAAATATAAAAACAAAAATAAAACTCATGAATAATAAAAATTATGACACATGTACATTCCCTTGGTTTTCTACCCTACAATCAGTGTTTCCTCACATAATTGTTTAGTTTGTATAGATTCCTTGAATCAGATCATTAGGGACACTAAAATCCCATGACTTACCAAAACATTCCAGCCCTATCTCATGAACCACGATGGTCTATCACCATTTACCTACCATCCCACGAAATCCACACTATCCCTAAATCCATATCCATCATAACTCTCAACTTCCCAAAACAATCCTATGATACCATTTTACCTTGACCCACATTCATCGAGATGATGTAAGGTAATTCTTAGTGCCACACTCTTCTTTATTTATGATTAAGGATATATAAATACCCCCAAGTTCCCTCTTAAATAGGCACTGGAGTGGAAACTATGATCCATAGGTATAGAGTCACACATTATATGAAAAATAATTATCCTTCTTATTGAATTGGATATGAAGATAAGATTGTAAATCCCAAATAACTCCAATTACCAAAATTCAATGCAAGTCGAGAATCCATTCCCACATACATGTTCAAAATTAAAGATAATACAAAGTACAACAAAAATTAAAAACTCAATTTCCAAAAGAAAAGAGGGTATGAATAAACAACAACTAAAACTATCTCTTGATCATCCATAGTTCATAAAAGTCCACAAAGTCATATTGGAAACCTAAAAATATTTTATATACATCGGGTGAGAAAATGAGTATACTCAGAAGGGAAACCAAATCCATCCATGCACATGTGAGGGAATATACTAATGCCAATATGAGAAATTAGTAGAACCTCAAAACACCTACTATGGAAAATTAACTTGCCCAGCCACACCAAGGAACACACACAAGTTAATGCATGTCATGTAAAGTAGTATTATATGCACATCGACATTTGGGTACCCCTCACCACATTCCCCGGACTAAAAATCTCTTCCCTAATGGCTAATTTCTTGAAACTCCCACTCATTCCAAAAAATTCCATCTGCCACATCCTTCACACACCCACCTAGGACTCAAACATCCAATAATCCTTCCTGTAGAGACATGGTCCACAAAACCATGCCTCACTCTTGAAGGCACCTTGGTATCATTACAAATATACTAGGGAAACAATCCTGGCCTCCAAACACATTGCCCTATCATCTTCAACAAACCCTTTATTGATCAATCCTGGACTCTGGTAAGCCTCAATCCATTACAGCCAGTTATGATACACATGAGTCGTAAGATCCCGTAAGAGGGTGTGAGGAAGAATGTCAGTAACTGGCCATCCATCCTCCCACTGTGATGTTGGAAAATACACCCTCCACCATGTCATGGAGGTGTTAGACATATAGTTCTCAAAAAGGTTGGGGTTCATATAAAAACCACAAGAAAAATAAAATATTATATATGTATTGGTATGAAAGTACAAATCCCATCCTATTTGTTTTAAAAAACCAATCAAACAAGCCAACTAGTGAAACTTTTGTTGTTACCACTATATGTATAACCAAAAAAACAACCTCTTCCATCCATAATCCCATAACCTTTTTATTTAACCACTTTCCAATTAGTTATTTAAGGGGGAAATTCACCTTAATTTTTTATATCATTTCCAGGAAACTACAAACCATATCCATAACAAGAGAATAACAAAATTGGTTTTGCAGTCCCAATGCTCAACCCAATTCAACCACAACTGAATATCATTTTTCAATGTTATTCCACACAATACATCCCTCACAACCTTGATCCACAAACCCACTAAAAAACAATTCCTAGATGTAGTCCCACTATGTAGTAGTTTATAACCACAATGTTCCCCCGCTACCCTACATCGTTCCATGGCACCAACATAAATAAAATGTCATTTCAACTGCCAACAAGTCCATGCATTCCCAAATAAATAATTTTCTAATAAAGGATATCATCACACCCAATATACTTAAACACACAAGGCCACATCAACTACCACTAATACTATCCCCATTGTATTCAAAAACCACACCCATTTGGTGGATGTAACTCCTCTGTCCAACCATGCTCCCAAAATCAGCACCACACCACTCACAGAAGGTCACAACATTCAATAAAATAGATCACTCATTGACACCTATCAATAGGATGTGTATAGATATATTCGGATTTGGAAAACACCATTCATTAGTCCACTTGATTAATATGGGTTATCAAACAAGTGTTTTCATTTTGGCACATCTGTTTCAACTAACATTGTGTGAATGTTTAAGAAGATTTCAAGTTATGGTCGACTATCAACCATCATAACAAATAAAATGGGACACCACCAGTGCTCCTGAAAAGATCATAAAAAATCACGATTTTTGGAAGAAATACAACCACCATTAATGCATAATGGAATAAGGATAACATAAATAAAATAGGTAATCAATCAATTATCCACTCACAACCCATTACTTCATTACCCCATTATCTTTTGATCATGTTATTTTATTATTTATTTAATTCATTAAGAAATTATCCACCAATTTTTCAGAAGTAATTATTTGTATATCCACCCCACATGATGAAAAATTAAATATATATATATAAGGAATATATACCAAATGATTAAAGGATCGATGTTGGTCCTCGCACCAAGTACTGGGGAGAACAGGAGAATCAAGAAGGTACTCAAAGAAAGCTGAGTCGGAGAGCTCTAGCTCAGCAACATGAATCATCTAGGGAGGAATGATATTTGTCCACAAAGGGGAAATGGAAACAACATAAGGTAAGATCCATGTTTTTAAAAATCGAGATGCAATATTAATTGAATAATGGTTTCCAAATGTCATTAGTGGTGGGATCATGGTATTGATTACATGGTTTGAGTATCTCAAATCTCCCAGAACGTTATGAAATTAATTTTATACTAAATATACATGAAAATACTATTAAAAACACACAAACAAGGCTTTAACATTGGTTTACGTCAAATAAGACATAAGAGGGGTGAAACAAGAAAACAAGAAAAAACAGAGAAAAACTGCAAATTACTCACCAATGTGGCACCCGTGATGTGTAAGCTATCAAAGAGAAATATAGATGTAGAGCCACTGACATCGACCAATTAACACCCTCCCACCAAAACAACAAACTAAAAATGCCACTACCTACCAAAACAATTACCTACTAACCCCACGACAATCCAATTCCCAGACCTAGTGATGTGATGAACAATCGACGCCCTGAATCACCGATGCTGATGCACCCAACTCACTGATGTTGATTCCCCTGACACAAAAATTATGAAACACTGAAATTATAACGCAATAAGTTACCATTGGAAAATTGGATATTAGGAAAACTCTTTAAATGAGCCATTGTATCCTCCTAGAACACTATAAACACTAGATTTTAACAATGGAATGGGCCGAGGAAATCATTGTCTTTACATATCATGACATGTTGATAAATTTCCTAATCATCCTAAATATTTATGATATGGTTATTACACATCATTCAAAACACAAAAATACCATATGTAATTTTCTCCGTTGGATATATTCATATGTTAAATGAAAAAATCAATATTGATTTCATCTAATTTTAATGTTTCTATGGGTAATTTTTTCAAAATAAATTTATTTATATGATGATATACGTAAAAAATATAAAATATTAAACATATTATAGTGTAAATAGAAATTTAATTCATAATTTTGTCGAATCAGATGGTATGTAAATGGTCATGGCTCTTCTTCTATCATCATGAATAGATGAGTAAATATGACTCATATGCATAAAACAAATGATATATATTATTATCAATTGATTGTTTCATTCATTTAATTGTATAAAATATAAATAATCCTTCTATTTTGATGTAAATTTTATTTCGATTCCCATAGATTGTTTCTCCATCCTCCATTTGGAGCTCTAAATTACCAATTTAGTCATCATTGATCATGTCATGGATAGATGGTTGAGATGTAGTTTTGGAAATTATTATATATTCCATTCCATTATAATTCCATATTTCAAATATTTTATATAAATGAATATATAGTATTTATTAATCCTAATTATATATAACATTGCACGGTCATTTCATATAACATCATTACTTTCAATATTCACCATTCCATTATAGTTTTTCATTGAGTAATCATAGTAATTGGTTAACTCTATCCATCACCATTGACACATGTTCATCTACTTTTCGATGAATTTAAACATTAATATATAGTGATTAGTATATATTTCACACTAATATATATAGAGGTAATGCCCAAATAATTAATACAATTATCACATTTTTATTCACCACGTGACGAGAATTTTTATAGATGTGATATGAAGAAATATTTTTTCTCGTGGATAATTTTTTATTCCAAATAATCCAACTGGAAATAAAATATTCCACATTATTTCATATAACATAGTGGGATATAAAATCAAGTTTTGACTGGGTGATAATATTACATTAATAAACATTAAAACTATTTATTTTAATGAAGTTTTTTTTAAAATTTTCAATCCACAATTTCTGCAATCATAGATGTGTCCACATATATTTTACTGGTAAGAATAAAGGAATATCTAATTATTTGGGTGAACTAGGGTAACACAGATTATTAATTTTTAATGAATGATCCTGATATTATTCACCCACTATAAGGAACTCTTATATATGTCCACCACATTTTTCCCCTTCAGGAATAGTGATTTTTCTAATGAATATATGCATATTTTCTTGGTTTATCTCTATGTGATATTCTTAGGTTAATGAATGAAATTATTCATTCACAAAAAATAATAATCAATCGATATGAAATGACAACACAATATTGTAATCACAAAATCCCTATAGATTATATATTCAAAACTAAAATCGAATATATCACCATTATTATTCATATATATATTATATACAAATTTTTTATGATTTTATTCTAATACAAGGATTTTAGATGATAAATTACCCTAGAAAATGATTTTTTTCTTCATATGAGTTATGAGGGGATTGATGTGATGTAATAATCATAGAATGATATCTTTTATTGTCTCTTTGACTATTATAGAATGCATCCAAATTTTAATCAGTAGTTTATAAAATGAATTAATTTTTTAGCTATTGTTTCACTAATATTTTTTCCATTAAATAATTACAGAAAGAGTTTAACCATAAATATCATCATGTAAATTCTATTTATAGATTCTAAAAATAAAACAACACAATTTGATAAAGGGGTAGAGAAAAATTTATTTTCATAAATATATTTGATATAAAGTCATGATTCATACAAAATTTATATTTTTAATTAATATCCTTTTATTCTTTAAGAACAAACTTAAATTATGATCTGTAACAACCATTTGAAATTCTTGTTGAAACACCAAATTTTCTATAATGTTATTTTCCACAAAATGTTATTGAATTTTTTTTTGTCACAAAAATAATATAATTTTAGTATTATTATTTACTTTATATGTATTTACTATCTTCAAATAGGTCATATAGATCATCATTGGGTATTGGATATTTGATGGGGAAATATAACATCGTTTTAGTGCTTTATAGTGTGACACATATGTTCGTTTCAGGAACTAATTTTTATATAGGTAATTTCATTAATATAATATTTCATATGATATGTATGTCATGGTTTCCATCTAGAATAAAAGGCTCATGTTGTGAAACAATCTAGAAATAATTACTCGTGAAATTATTCATATCCCACACAATGAACCTATAGATCTAGAATTTTAAAATGTGTTACCACATATTAACACGTGGAGTCTAAACCCTATTTTTACCTATCATTATAAATGTACCAATCCTCATAGAATATCCCTCCAATTGTCCCCATTATCCTATGACCAGTTATTTTTCAACAATATGAGATTCACCTGAAATCATTAATGAACACTGGGGGTAAAAATTCTCTTATCATTCAGGGCCTCTATCATTTTTTCTTGTGTTATCTGATTTTCATAGTGAAATATAATAGTATGTTTTCATGTATAAACAATTTATCTTTTAAGATAGTTTTATATGGATTCTTATCTTCTTATAAAGACCATCTATTATAATAATTTATGTGAATCATCTGACAGTTGAATATTTTATGTCTATAATGTAGGTGGTTTCATTAATAGACATCATCATATAAATCATGTTTTGAATATTATTTAAAAATTATATTATACATTGAGAATATAATGGATTTTTTAATCATAAAAACTATTTCAAATGAAATAAATTAAATGATTCAAAAAATTGGTTTTTCAGGAATGACTATTATTATTGAATGGAATATTGGATTTTCACTACAAATAATTCATTTTGATTAAAAAACAACCCTTGAAAATGGATTTTGTTTTGAAAATGTTGATATCCCATGGGAGCCCCGGTATTATGTGGTTAGTCTTAGACCTTCTTATCTAGATATGGTTATCCTTGATAGAACTGGATATATATATATATATAATCTGTTTAAAAATATTTTTTTTTGAAAGGAACGTGATGGTCAATACTATTTTGAGAAAACCTATTTATTTACATTTATTGGTAACTTGTGGGGTTGGTCTCCAATTTAGATGAAAAAATATCTATCTTAGGACCCTATATCATGGTGATAAATAATTTTAGATATATTAATTATCATCATTGAATATAGTTACATGTTTTTTGAAATATTTATTCATGTATTCCTTTAGAAATATTAAATAATGAATAATTACCGTGTTATGAATTAAAAAAACGAAAAAATTATCATCATGATTTTATTTTAGAATATTTTAAATTTTATTATTATAACGATTGATTAAAATTTTATGATATGATTATATAATACTACATTATTTCTATGACTTAATTTTAATTTATTTATCATCCGAATTGTGCATAATGAAAACATAGGGGAACTCTAATAGAGTTTTCATGTCATATTTACATATATCCTATATTAAAATCTAGACATTTTCATTTATAATATATAAATGGGTAGGACAATATATTGTATTAATCGGTATTCTATATTTTATAAAATCGGGATAAAGAGTTTGTATATAGGGATAAATCAACAAATATTACATGGATATGTGTTACTGTAAACAAATGAGATTCATTTATCCCCTAATTAAGTTCCTCTATTCCCATAGTAGGACCTCAATCCTTAAATTGATTGTATCCTAATATATCTATTTATAGTGAATTTTATTTAATGATTTATTAATTTATTTTTTGTGATAAATATTTTTTCATCAATTTTTAATGTTATATATACTTTTTATTTTTAATTATTGTCTTTAATTGAGGCGAAATCAAACTAAAAATTTATTATTTGATTCCCAAGAACATACATATAGAATACGGTCATCAGGATATCCTAATATTCCTTCTCACACTCTATACCATGTGTCTTATTTGGAAATGACCTTTATTTTTATGATGAATTGTTTGAATTTGGTTGTGTATCAATTTTCATGAAGATAACATTATAGAAATAGGTTTCACATTTCAGAACAAAAGTTGAATGCTATGATATAGTTGATGATAACATGATTACATGGAAACACTTATAGTTCAACATGATATATGTGAACCTATATTTGGGAATTAATTTTCTATTTTTTATTGCATTTTTATCAAATATATTTCCACAATTTATATGTTAAAATTTTTAATTTTTATTTTCTAGTTCCCTTTCCTCCTATGAGAAAAAATGTGAATCATCAAGACAATGATGAATATAACATTCCATGAAAAATATAATAATTTAAAAAAATCAGGATGTTATCATTGTGTAATTATTTCATGACATGAACAAAGCTGAAAATGTAGTTATGTGTCAATTATGAGATGTTAATACAAACAATAACATGGATAAAAATTAGGACCATGTGTTTCTCCAAATAATATCAGTGTTCATATGGTTCATGAATATCATAGTGGAATTGACTCACTTGAAGAGGATGATAGAAACTATATTTGAGATCATGATAACATTGATTTCAATTGAATTTAAGTGGGTTATATTTAATCAATAAGTCCACATTCATCTATTTTTGGATTTAGTGGTTCTACTAAAAACATGTTGATTAAGAATGAATGGAATATAAAATAGTTATTCTAACAATTTTGAAAAATAGAATATTGTTATGACCATGAATATAGTATTTAACACTGTTAAATATTGTTATTATGAAAAAATGGAGTATTCAAACCATTTTTTTCATTAAAATTCTTATAATTATTTGTATCAAATTAAAATTAAATGTCTATAAAGATTCATATGGTATTGTATCTGAATATTTCATCATGGTAATTATATTATAATCTTCCCAACCATATAGATGGTTTTTATATGTTAATGATGACTAAAATTTATAAGGTTGGTATGTCAAGACTATATTGAATTCCTTCCAAATATACTTGTAGTTATATTATCCTATATAAATGAAAAAATAATAGGGATAAATATACCAAAAGGATTAATAAGTGGAACCCATAAGTGTTCACATTTTATTCGGATCAAAATGGATAGAAAAATAACATTAGCATTTATAAAACTAGGAATTTAATTGAAGAAAACATTTCATGGGATCATTAATGGTTATCCAATCTAGTGAACACATCAGAAATTTAAAATTTTTATTTAATTATTTCACATCTCAATTTTTTGGATTAGTATCATCAGTACTATGAACATCTTCCATGTAGTTAAATGTATCCAAGGAATTTTTTTTCATTTAATACTAATATGGTTAGTATTAACTTATGATCTATCGAACAATAATTGTTTTTATTTGTACTATTTTTAGGGGTAATAATTTATGGACCAAAAACTATGATTGGAAATATTTTCTAAGAATAAACTTATTTAATTATTTATAATGATATTTTTTTCTTTTAGACATTCATATCAATAAAATATTTGAATCTTTTAAATATCCTGAAAATATGCATGCCACATGTTAATCAGATTGTGATGCCTCTCAGAACAAAAATGGATAATCACCTATCAGAAACATTTCATATAAATACATGAGTTAGATTAGGAATCATAACGTCCCAATATTATTTGATATAAAAATATTATTATGGTGGATTAGATGTTTTACAAGAAAGAAGTAATAATTTTATCATCATCATATATTCTGTTTTATTAAAAAAATTGGACATTCAATGTTTTCATAGAATATTAGATCTAAGGAAGTATATAGAATGAAAATCAATAATGGTTCTTGTTAAATTGATATAAATATATGATATCTACCTTAATAAAAAATAATTGAGATATAATCTTCATCAATTCATCATTGTGTTTCCTATGGTATTCTGATTTTAGTTTTTTTCATTGAGTGATAAAACTATATTTTTCAATTTAATTACTATTATATTCATAGATATCATATACACAGTATTGTTGATTGAAATCTAAGTATTTAATTGTTTTATGGTTTTGTGGGAGGATTTGAATGGTGATGACTTCATCTGTAAAATTATCATGTCATGAAAATCCTCTGTTATATTTTCCATAATGTTTGAAAAAAACAAATAATTTATACAATAAATATTATAATAATAATTTGTTGAGTATGTAGAATAAGTACATGTTTTCATCATTGAGTTAATTTTTTTATTAATTAAGGTCTGTAATGTGATTTATAATAATTAATCATCAGTCTGCATACCAAAAACTATAAATTAAGGAGTGATCTGTCCCAATCTCTATAAATAGATGTATGTTTGATAACACTGATAATATAATTAGAAATTTTTGTTTGTTCAACTCTTCCATAGTTCTTATGGATTTTTGAACTATATATTTCACTAGTAGCTTAATTCCATCATCATTGAATTTTTGGAATACATTATGATTTATCATGGAGAGAGGATGTTCATAGGATTCAACTTAGAAATATTCTAGGAACATTCAGAGATAAAAAATTTAATAATATGTTATTAATATATCACTCCTATATCAAGGAATTTAAATTATTAGGGAATGTTTCCTAAATACCTGGAATCTCTATTGAACATAAAAAGTTCAAGGTTTTCATTTCATGAGAATAATATAGAAATAGTATCATGATGATTTTATTCATAGATCTATTTTGGAACTAACACTAGTTTGTGCTGGATTTCTCAGTGATTACATAATAATTGATAACACGAACTAGGAAAGGAGTAAAACGTCCTTATCATTTATTGTTCTAATATTATATCAATTAGTTTATCCAGTTATTGACTTTAGCTCATATAATCACCTTATAAAACGTTGTATAGGTATTCACGATGTTTATGATTGATTCCATCATATATTTTGTAAGTGTTCATAATAAATAGGGTCACATGGTTTTGAATTACTCTTATAATCACTGATATAATGAGAAGGAATACAAAAAACATGATCTATAACATGATACCATAATGAGTGACATCAATTTATTAAAACAGAACATATATAGTGATCGGTATACCATAATTTGTGAGTATATGTGTTCTAGCTTTGTCTTTTATCATAATACAACACCCTCAGTTTTTAATGAAGTCATTTAATATGAAATTAATTTCACTGAAATCATATTTTACATGAAATGACATGTTTGTCTTCTGCTACATGAGAGACTAACTACATCAGAACATTGATATATTATTAATATAATTATTTAACCCGGACCATTATAACATAATCATTAAAAATAGAAATATCAATAGTAATATTAGGTTTTAAAATATAACTTCTAATGGTTTTATATAATGTTTCTGGATTGATAATTTTTTTATTAATTTTATGAAAAATAAATTTATGTTCCGATTATAAAATTTTTTCCAAAAAATGTTAATAAATAAATTTTCCGAAATTTCTTTTTAACAAATTTTTATACCTAATTTCATTATTTGAAATAAAATTATTGAAATAATTATTTTAAAATTATATTTTGGTGAATTTTTTGGTTTAGTCTATAGGATTAATTGTTTAATTAATATTAAAAAATAATTATTTTCATTCAAAACATCCGTTTAGTTTAATGAATTTATAATGATCATTTTTTTATTAAAATTGTTTTATATGTAATGATAGTTCTTCTATATAATAAATTATTCTAATTTTGGTCAATATAATTATGTTCAAATTGAATTTTAATACAAAAATATTTCAAATATTAGGAAATTTCCTCTTCGGAGAATTTATTTCTCATTATGTTTGTCAGATTAAAATAATGTTAAAATTATCTACTTTTATAAATATTATTTTACAAAAATGGTTTCCATATTTGAATCCTTAAAAATTAAATTTCTCTAATATTTTCAACCAAATTTTTACAATAATCAATAGTAAAAATATGGAAAAAATTATTTTCCATTGTTAAGGTAAAAATTTGTTTTCTAGTGGTCATGTAAAAATATAAGGTTAATAAATTTCACATTGCATTTATATCTCCAATTATATTTAAATATATATAACATATCACCCCTATTTGAAATGATGGTCCATTTTGGAGCCATTTTCATTAGAAATACATGTGTATACCTCTTTATACTAAAACTATTTATGTTCCCCACATACCTAATATAAAAATATCCCCCCCATATCATATGCACATAACACGTAAAAAAAATATATTATTCAAAAAATTCCATCCCTAATTACTTTCATAGAACCTTAATCTTATCCTATAAACTTTATTTTGTTCAGAAGGTCAATCTAATTTATGTTTGGGTGAAATGAAGAATAACATGCATGACGATGATGTTACACCCTTAATCGATCATTTTATTATATTTCCTCTTACACCTCCATTAATTTTTACAAAACCATGGTTATTTAATAACATCAGAATATTACTTATATTATGAAGTTGATTTGATAATGGAATGGCCTCAAATATTATCCACTTTAATGAATTGGGATACGAAATCATCATTTGTGTGTAAAACATATAACCTCCATGTGAACCGATGTTAATCATTTTACATAAAAACCTCATAATGATAGATTTAATTATGTATAAAATGTCTAAATATGATATTTGTTATAATAACATAATTTTTAAATTTTTATTTCAAATATACATTCACACATTCCATTCTGTTGTAATATGATAATGTCACTCATGTGTACAGTTGAATACCATCTCCTAAAGTGGTTTAATTCATTCATTCTTTATATTGATGGTAATATTGATGGTTATAATGAGAATATGTGATATATATTGAGACATCTAAGTATATTAAAATGATACATGATGCCGCGATGTTTTTGAATGATCATGTAAATATAATTATTTAACAATAATTGAAATAACATTGTACTTATATTTGTATTTATGAATATGAATACTTTATTTATGGAATAAATATACCGGAAGTACTCAATTTTAATGTATTGGAAAATTTTTAAATAATAATAACATAATTTCATCTAAGGTAATTTTAATCTTCATAAATAGAGTTTCTTAAAAAATTATTCATATAATTTTATATATAATAAATATAATAATAAATTTCTAGAAGATTATGAATACGTATTTTGAAAAATTAACTTTATTTTTGAAATCATCATATCATAATTAGTCTATGGTGGAATTTTGTAAATTATCTGAAAAGTATAATTTTTTCATGAATAGTAAAAAATAAGAATTTTTTATGAATACATTACTATTTTGACATCTAAAATACAATGTTATGATATAAAATTTATTAAAATTCATTAATTACTATATGTTGAAATTAAAAAAATAATATTTTATATTAAATAATTCAGAACATGTAAATTAGTTTTTTTCCAGATATGTATAATAAAATCTTAGTTAATGCAGATGTAGTTCCAGTGCAATGTTGAGAAAAATTATGGTTCCAAATAGATAATAAGTCAAAGAATAAATTAATTACATGAATTAATTTTTAATTAATGTTTATAATTCATTTTTTGTATTTTTAATTATAGTGTTATATTAAATGAATCATATCCAAATTCATGTGTAATGCATGCATAATAGAAGACAAGCCAAATTAATAAATTAAAAATGTCATATTCAAATTAATATGATTAAATATATATAATGAGGTAGCCTAAATGATTATAATGATTTTAATATTGATATTTTATGATAATTATTTTTTAAAAATTTTATATAAGAAATTGTTATATTAAATTCTTCTACAATACATTGTCTATATTGGTTCATATAGAACCAAAATAAATAAAATTATTATAATTTTGGTTATAAGAACAGTTAAATGACTCAAAAAGTTAGATAAATATTTTTGTTTTATTATATATCGGCCAATATTTTCCAAGGGTTGAAGGAGTTAACATTTGGAGCTACATGGACATGATTAAGTCCCTTATAATATTTTATTTAAATGTATGTAAACTAGTTCACACTATATAATTTAATTAGTATAATATTTTAATATATATTTCTCCTATTTATTTATTTGATGATAAATAGTTATATTATAGCTAATAAATTTATCTTTTATATTAAAATTCATTTTTGATTTTTAGGAAACAAATAAATACCGTAATTGATTTTGGAGTGATGATGAATTAATTATTTCTTTCATGAAAAATTTCAATATATGATATTTAAAATATTAAAATAAAGATAATTTTACATTTTAGGCTAATACATGATTTCTATAAATATATATGGAATTTATAGGATATTTGAAAATATTTTATTATAATTTGAATCCTTTTTTATGTTCATATAGTTATAGTTAGGAAAAAGGTGACATTTGAAAAAAAAATTATTAACAAAATATTTTATGAAATTATGTAAAAACATATAAAATAATTAATAAGGGTAGATATGATAATATTATGTTTAAAATGTGAGAGTTTTTGTTTTTTCTTGCTTGTTATTTTCATTATCTTTATATTATACTAATTATTTTTTAATTATTATTTTTTTAATTTATAAATCTATTCTGATATCAATATAAAAATTGGTGTCATTACATAGATTAATTTCATCAACATGAGAATTATTTCTAAACAACCCTAAGTAAAATAATTTTCCTCTCATCCGTATACACATTATTGAAGTCATTGATTTGGTAGACCACCACCCTTAGTGGTCATAACATGTTAATAATATTTATTTCTTCCAGGAGAGGATGATTAAAAATGTATGTCACGATCTAGACTAATTATAAGTGGATTATTTTGAAAATATTTATACTATTATATAATTCTATATTTTTTGGAAAATATTTTATCTTCACTCACTATGGTTGTTATGGTCATCATCATTAATTTTTAACCATGAATAATAATAATTTATATATTATCCTATTTTATTTTTAGGAATTTGTGTTTAAGTTTTTTAAATGTAGTTACTTCATATAAAAATTTAAATTTATCCCAAATGACATGATTTTAATTGATTTTACATGTATTCAAATTGTGCTGTTTTAAAATAATATTAATCTATTAAAATAATTCATCTATTATTTTGGAATCGATTTTGTACATTATAGATGAGAATGGTTTGGATATAAAAACATTATTGTAAAATTAGATATAAGAGTATTGTATGACACAATATGGTATGGTGAGTGAACTCAAGAACTAAATGGGATGTTTTGATACAAGTTATACTACAAGCGTCCCAATGGCTTTTATATGATATATCATAAAACATTACAATTAAAAAAATGGTTATTATTTACAAATGATTTTTATGAAGATATCCAAGTAATTTTCAATGATGATTTTGAAATGGGTTTTCAAAATAATATGTATATAAATGGTTTTTAGGTGTATATTGTAATTAATTAGTATAAAAACAAATGTTTATAAATTATATGATTTTTTTGTATTTGATATAAAATTTATTCAAAACTTATATTTTATGTATTTAAAAATGATATAATCCTTGTTTTTTAAATCCCCTACAAGAAATATTAATACTCGACCTATGTGTGAAATTTATTTTTTATTAGTTCGGTATAATTTTTATAAGGCGAAACAATATTTTTATAAGTTTTAATATAATACTAAATTTAGTTATTTTTTCTAAAACTTGGTTAATTTGTGTAATAAATATCTAATACTCGAAAACCAAGAACAGAACAAGTCATAGTAAGTAAAATCATCCATTTATTTTTCTTTTTTCTTTTTTCTTTTATAAAAAAATACATATCATTTTTATATACTAAATCTTTATGTCTGAGTTTGAGGATTCACACTTGGTTATAGAGAAATGTTCTTGACATCTTTGGAGATTATGCATTTTTGTCTTCCTAAAAAATGAAAGACATAGATTTTTCTATCAAAATTATATGTAATTTTTTTCTATTATATGATTTAGATTTATTTTAAATTTATAGATTTATAATTTTATGTTTTGTAAATGAATTTCATGGGAACAATTCTTTTAATGAGGTATAATGTCATATTCTATAATTAAAAAGGAAACTCTATGTTTCATCAAGTTTGAATGAACACCAAAAATATAATTATTTAAATATAACCATTATAACATAGACATCAACTTAACAATAATGAATATGAGTAAATAATTTCTGGACAAAATATAATTGGAATTCACAATATTTATTTAATTTTCTATTATATGATAATAAAAACATAATTTCTAGTAAATTAATTTTAATCATCAGAAATATGTTTTCTTGATAAATTATATATTTTTTTATTTTATTGAATAAATATTATAATTAATTATTAGGATATTATTAAAATTTATATAAAAAAAATAAAATAATATATTGAAATAATATTATAAAAATTATTCTATAGTGAAATTTTTAGATGTTTCTGGAAAATGTTAATTTTTCAGTTAATATTATTAAATATGGATTTATTTAAAAATAATGTTATTTGTGATATCAATAAGACCAAATGATGATATAAAATGTATTAAAAATAAAGGATAAATAAAATATTAAATTATAATATAAATATTATACAATATATAATTTATAATATATTAATTAAAAATTTTCTATAAAATTATAAAAAAATGAATTGACAGTTCCCACATAGTGCATGGAAATTGTTGGAAAAGTAAATGTTGATTTCTTATAGACAATAATTGAGATATTTAAATTAATTTAATTACTTAATTATTGATTATTATTTATAATTGAAATTTTTTAATCATATTTTATAATTTTAAAATTATATAACATGAATCATTTACAAATGCATGAAAATTCTTGTGCATGGAAGGACAAGCCAAGTAACTAATTAAATAAGTCTTCTTGTAATTTATATGGTTAAATATAAATATTTAATGAATATATATGATTATATTGAACCACATTAATTTATATTTATTAATTTATAAAATCCATGAATTGACTCAAAAATTAGTCTAAATATTATTTGTTTTGTTATATCTCAATAACCTTTTTCAAATGTTATAATTTATGGTTATTTAAATCCACTTGTATGTGGTGAAGACCCTTATAAAATTTTATTTAAATGTAATTCAAGTTGGTCAACCTATATATTTTACTTAGGTATATATTTTAATATATGGTTTTTTGTAAGATGTATTCAATCATAAATATTCATTTTAAATTAAATAAATTTATATTGTTCATAACATTTTTTTAAGAAAAAAATAAATACCATAGTAGATTTAAGAATGTTGATGATGAAAATATTGGTTTAACAAAAAATTAAGTAAATGATATCTAAAATATTAAAAAAAAAATATAAATGTAATATTACAAAGTAATACATTAATTAAATAGATTGATATTACATATATAATATAAAATAATATATTATTTTTCTAATTTATATGTTTTTGATGTTTTTAAAGTCATTTATGTGAATAGTTCCAAATTTGAAAAAAATTTATAATTTTTGAAGAATATAATTTTCATAAAAATATTTAATCATAACCAAGAAAGTCTAATAAGTCCATATATTATAACTTTATATCTTCAATGTGATATTCTAGGATTTTTAGGTATTTTGAAATCTATTAACCTTATTTTGGACTTATAATATATTAACATTCTATGTAATTCCTAAATTTCCTATCACCTCAATTATAAAATGGGTCTCCTTATTTACAGTTAACTCCATCACCATGAGCCTTATTTATCAACAATAAATTATAAAATTATTTCCCCTAATATCTATAAACATTATTAGATGTCATTTTTTTGGTAGGACAATGCCCCTTGTGATCTAATGGTGTTAAGTAAATGAAATTTCCAAATAAGAGAAAGATATTAAAATTTATATGATGAGTCTGAATCAAGGTGAGTTGATTATTTTGAAATTATTGTTACTTTTATATAATATTATATTTTCCTTCAATATTTTTTATTTTCATTAATTATTATAGATATGGTCATCTTCTATAATTTCTAATAGCATTTCATTCACTTTTATATAATCATCTATTTTAATTTCAACAATTTATGTCTATTTGTTCTTAAACATAATTATTTCATCTAGAAGGATTGATTTCCACCAAATATCATGATTATTATGAAGATTTACGTTTATTTATGAATTTATGTATTAAAATTATTCTCTTTTACAAATATAATTCATGCATGATTTTGAAATGATTTTAGTGTGTACTGAATTAGAATGGCTAGCCTTCTAAAATAATTTCTTAAAATTCGGCACTAGTGTATCATATAAGATGATAAGGTATATGGACTCAACCCATTTTCTAAATGGTATGATTTATTATATGTGATAATATTATTTTAAACTATGTTTTAAAAGGTTATATCAAATATAATTTTAATTCAAAAAAGATTTATTATTTTCAATTGTTTTTTAATGTAAAATCCAAGTGTTTTTCAATGATGATTTTTATATGGGTTTACAAAATGATACATATTTTAATAGTTTGGACATTTATTTTTAATAATTTTTTCTATAACTGATGACTACAAATTATATTTTTCACGACTCGTCCCCCAGGGCCCAAATCGTGACTACCCTAAGCCCGCCTCCCACAGGCCAGGGGTAGGCGACAAGCACCAAAGGTGTAATCTTAGGAAACTAGGAAGGCATTGCCTTTATAAAACGTGAACACACACAACCAGAGTATAAGCGGAAGAAAACACTAAGTAAAAACTGCATAACAAAAGATGTGATGGAATCTAAAAGGGGCCGGAAATACAAGCCCAATATTGTAGTACAAGGAAAATACAAACAGGTACAACTAAAAGAAAAATAGATTTTAGATGTCTAGAAGCTCCTAGATCATCCACCAAGGATCCTACCAGAAGGGGAGGTACAGATTACCTCCTCAGCGCTCCATGTACATCACTCTCCTTCGGGTACTGTCTTGTCATGAGGTCCACCTATGGGCATTGTCCAGTCCTCACACACTCCTCCTCGGTCTACGTTGTCTGTCGTCTGCATCCAACTCAATGAGGTGCAGGCATAGACCGTGCAGGGGTGAGTAGAACGATATTTAGTAGGGACCCTGAGAGGATCAAGGTCTCAAATAATATAACAAGAATAAACAACAATATATGAAATAAACGGATAACCATTACATAGGTATATGCACATACATATACCTAAGTTATCAAGTAACCCATCTCAATCATGAGGAAACACAAAGGTCATTGATTCAACTCAATCCCAGATTTTTATTCATGAAACCAAGGATTCTAGAAAACACCTTCTCTTTCGAACACAGTCATCCTGTCGTTCCTCTGTGATGCTACTCACTATCCTTAGTCTATTGAGGTACTCCTCCTGTCGAGTACTGCGGGTCTGCCACCTCACACAGTTGTTCTCCCATCCATTGGTCTACCACCTCACACAGTAGTGTTCCCCCTCATAGCCTACATAGGTACCTCTTCTGTTAAGTACTGCGGGTCTGTCGCCTTACACAGTAGTGCTTCTCCGCCATGGGTCTTCCACCTCACATAGTAGTGCTCCCCACTGGGTTATTGAAGTCACTCCAAATGAATCAGACAAGTAGTAATCAAGTCTCAGCCAGCTTCTAGGTCTCCGCAGTCTGCTCTCTCATCTCTAGGAGAGTCCACTCCATAAGCTACAAGACAATACTCCATGTTTCAGGTAGTCCAACGAAGAAGTTTCTCAAAGTTCTGCCACGTCATAGGGGTCTCAACGTAATAGATGGTGCGTAAATTAGACACCTGGTATGTGAGTTATTATACTATTTTTCCTGAGGCCCAGTTGGTTTCATGTACTAACCAAACCGACCGTATCTCAATAGTACCCTGAATTCCCATGGGGTATTTTTGAAGGGACTATTCCTCAAAGAGATTACCAGTGCTACTGATGGTTCACCAAACAGACGTTTGGTGCCAAAGATATGGCCAACGCAAGCAAAGGGTCAAAAGTGGACCCAGGACCGGTCTGAACCGGTCAGACTGACTCGACCCACCTCAGTCTGGGCCGACACGGTCTGGGTTGACCCGGTCAGACTCGATGGGTCTAACCCAGCCCATTGGGTGTGTCATACCTCTATGTTTTAATACGGTCCACTAGGCATGGCCCAGTGGACCACGAGGTCAGTTCGGCCCTATAGTCGCCACATAGGCGGCTCAGTAACTCAGCCCAGTAGACCGGGCCGGTTCGACCAGCGACATCACGGGCCGATTCAGCAAGATGATGTTCGGGAGGCCATCGGGCGGGCCGCGCGGGGCGCGGCGGGCCCTCTAGACATCGGGTAGGCCGCGAGGGCACCTGGCAGGGCGTGGGTGCGCCATGCAGGGCGTCTGGGTGTCAAGGAGGGTTCCAAACACCGATCAGTGCATGAGGGTGCACCAGGAAGTGCGTGCGGGGGCACTGGGCAGCACGACAGGGCAATGGGGGGCGACGGGCAGGGCGGTAGGGCGCCGCGGGATGCACCGAGGTGTGCCGAGTAGAGCGGCCATGGTGCCGTGGGGCGCCGACAGCGCGGGTAGGGTGCCGCGGGGTGCACCGGGGTGCACCGAGCAGCTTGGGATGGGCAGCGCGGGGCGCCGGCAACGCGGGCAGGGCGCCGTGGGGTGCACCGAGCAGTGCGGGCAGGGCACCAGGGGGCACGGGCAGGGAGCCGCGGGGGCACCTGTGTTCGTCGGGCAGGCCTGGCAGCGCGCCAGGGGGCGTAGGCAACGCGTGGGGCGCGGGGGTGCGAGTATCCCACTAGGGTTCCGTAGGGGAAGAATAGTTCACATAGGCCACAGGTAGTGCGGCCTTTTCTCGCCGCCTTCATCTTCGTCGCCTCATTTCCAAGTTGTCGTTACATCGTCGTCGACTGAAGGTTCCAAAACAACAAATGTTACGGAGGGGTCGAGCTGTGTTCATGCGGCCCGAACCCTCCCCTTTATAATGATATCTATAGGCTCAAAAAAATGATTTCACGGGAGATATTTAAGCGTTAAACAACTTAAAACACACCCCTGCCTTTGATTTTTCGGTTTTCGATCAACGTTTGTGGATGGTGATGCCGAAAGAAGACGATGAAGTTTGTCGATTGCCGCGCGCTTCCAAATCCAATCTGCGCTGGCTCTTGGAAACACTCACATTAGATGAGGCTCTGACGAAGTACGAAGAATTCCATCCTCCTTAGACTTCTTCCTCGGAGCCTCAACCGTCATGAGCATCTTCCACGAGCCGACGCAGCTCGGGTTTGGAAGCACACGACGATCGACGAACATCATCATCTTATTTCCACAACACTGTCAATGAACGTCGATCGACGACAGAAATATCAAAGTCAGGGGTGTGTTTAATGTTGTTTAACACTTTATCATCTCTCATGAAATCAAATTCTTGTGCCTCTTGCTATCGTTCTAAAGGGGAGGGTTCAGGCCGCATGAACACGGCTTGACCCCTCTGCAACCATTGTGGTTTCAGAACCTTCAGTCAACAACGATTTAATGATGGCTTGGAAATGTGGAGATGACGACGAAGGCGGTGAGCAATGACCGTGCTACTCGTGACCTCCGTGAACTACAATGCCCCCGCGGCGCCCGATGCACTATACGCACCCCCGCGACCCACGTGCTGCCTGCACCCCCTGACGCACTGCTTGGCCTTCTTGTTCCATTCATGCGCCCCCACGGTGCCTGGCTCGCGCTTCCAGTGCCCCTGGAGCCCAGCTTGCACTTCCAGGCACACCCTTTGGTGCCCTGCCCACGCTGTCGGAGCCCCACGACGCCCTGCCCGCGCTGGCCGGCGAACCATGGAGCTGCCCGTGGCGCCATGATTTCTCTGTCTTCCCCTCACGGTGCACTGCCCGTGCTGCTTGGTGAACCTCGGCACACCCCGCGGCGCCCTGACATCCTACACGGTGCGCCCTCGCGCGCTGCCCGCTGTCTGGAACCCTTCCTGGTACCCACGCGCCCTGCCCGACTCACCCATGCCCTACCAGGTGCACTCACCGCCTGCTCAGAGCCCAGCCGTCCTGCCCGCGCCTAGTGAGGTCGGCCCATTGGCCTCCCGGCCATCGACCAGCTGAACTGGCTCGTGGTTCCCCTGCATTGTCGCTGGTAGAAACAGCCCGGTCTCCCGTGCCGAGTTACCGAGCCGCCTACGTGGCGCCAATCGGGACGAACCACCCTCGCGGTCCACTGGGCTGGCCCCAATGGACCGGGTCAAGTCATAGTGTTCTGACCCTCCCAATGGGCTAGATCAGACCCATCGAGTCTGACTGGGTTTACCCAAACCTGGTCGGCCCAAGCTGAGGTGGGCCGAGTCGGTTCGACCGGGTCGGACCGGTCCCGAGTCCACTTTTTTAACACTTTGCCTGCATTGGCCATGTATTTGGCATCAGAAGTCCATTTGAAGAACCATAAATGTCATTGTTAATCTCATTTAGAAATAGTCCCTTCAAAAATACCCCATGGGAATTCGGGGTATAGTTGAGATACGGTCGGGTTGGTTCGTACACGAAACCAACCGGGCCACGGGACAAAAAGGCTAATAACTCACAGACCGAGCGTCCAATGAACGCACCGTATATTGCGTTGAGATCCCTTTGACATGGCAGAACATTGAGTTAATTTTTCATGGGACTACCTAAAACATGGAGTATCGACTTGTAGCTCATTGAGCGGACCCTCCTGGAGACGAGCGAGCGGACTGCGGAGTCCTAGAAGCTGGATGAGAACTAATTACTGGTTTTCTGATTCATTCGTAGTGAGTTGACTATCCCAGTGGGGAACGCTAATGTGTGAGGTGGTCGGCCCATGGTGGAGGAGATATACTGTGTGATGCGGAAGACCCTTGGTACTTGACAGGAGGAGTACCTCTGTAGGATACTAGGGGGAGCACTACTGTGTGAGGTGGCAGACCCATGGCAGGGAGCGCTACTGTGTGAGGCGGCAGATCCGCAATACTCGATAAGAGGAGTACCAAAGTAGTCTAATGATTGTGAGTAGAAAATCATAGTCACGACAGGACTACTGTGCTCTACAGAGGAGGAGTTCTCGAGAAGTCGTGGTTTCATGAATAAAAATCCTAGTCTGAACTGAGTCAATGACCTTTTTGTTTTCTTCATGATTGAGACGAGTTACTTGATAACATAGGTATATGTATGGTCATATACATAATAATGGTTATCTGTTGATTTCATACCTTTAAGTATATCCTAGTAGGATATTGTGAGACCTCAAGGGTCTCATGGTCCCTACTAATAATCGTTATACTCACCCATGTACGGGTTATGCCCGCATCTTTTTGTGTTGGATGCAAACGACAGACAATTTTGACCGAGGCTAAGTGTGCCAGGACTGGACGGTGCCCGGAGGTGGACCTCACAACGAGACGGTACCCGGAGGAGACAGATGGACGTGGAGCACTGAGGAGGCTATCTGTATCTACCCTTTAGGTAGGTTCCGTGGTGGACGATCCAGGAGATTCTAGAAACCTTCCAACTGTTTGCCTTTTAGTTGTACTTGTTTGTCTTTTAATTGTACTTTAATTTTGGGCTTTTATTTTTGACCACTTTTACTTTCCAGCACATCTATTATTATACAGTTTTTACTGAGTGTTTGATTCTGCTTGTACTCTAGTTGTGTGGGTTTTCATTTTATAAAGGCCATGCCTTCCCAATTTTAGGGGATTACACCTTTGGTGCTAGTCGCTAGCCCCTGCCCTATGGAAGGTGAGATTGGGGTAGTCACAATGCGGGTACTAGGTGACGGGTCATGACGTATTGGTATCATATGAGATACCTAGATAGAAGTGCTTATGCACTACCTGGGTTTGAAGATCCGTGTCCACAACCAGGGCGTTGCGCTTTAAGGGGTGTATAATGTAGCACCTCTGGAAAAGTGAGACATAAAAGGATAAATGTTACTACCCCTGAAAACCAGGGGAACCGTCCTTTTCGGAAGCCTACCAGATTAGAACTCCGTAGTTCAGGGTGTTTAGCATGGAGTAGTGGTCAGGAAGGGTGACCTTCTGGTATGTTTACCAGGATGTGTGTGAGTGAGGAAAGAGAACACTCGAAAGTACATGTGTTGGCATGTGGGGACAATAATTAGTTAGATGAGTCGTTCAGGCATGTGGGTGGCACCTAGGGTGGGGACCACATGTCTGCGGGGAAACAGGTGGTACCGAGCGGGCCAGGACCCAACGACCATGTTAAGGCGGGGTGGTTGTGCTGTCAGTGGGACCCGGTTGCTACAATATTAATTTTTTTAATTTTTTCCAAAAAAAATCCTGAAAAGTGTTTTCAATATATTCTAATAAGATTATACCCTTATTTTTAAAAACCATTACTGGGAATATTAATTATCACCTAATTTGCTAAAAAAAAATTAAAAGGATTTGTTTATTTTTTTTGAAGGTGAATAAATCCCTTATATAGTTAATGCATATGATGAAATTCATTTATTTTGTTTTATTTTTGTACATAATTGACATTTGTAATGTATGTGTCTAGTTCATCAAAACCTTCATAGAAAATGGTATTCGTATGTGAAATTACAAACTCATTTTTCATTTCCCATTAATAATATAATATATATTATTGTTATTTAAAAAATCTATAGGCACATAATTGGGGCCTCAGATATTTTATTAAATCAATGGGTTAGACAAAAATTTAGAGTATGCATTGTCGTTTACATAATAGATATAAGATATAGAATTTTGTTCACATTCGAGGTAATTTATTTTTTTAGGTAATCTAGATTAAATAAATTATAAATAAAACTATTGAATTTAGTTTTTTAGAGAGAATAATGGGGGCCTAATTCATTTAAGGTTGTATAATATATCATTCAATGATTTTAAATGGAAACTGGTCTCGCCCAAATTTACCCAAGTTCTAAGGGTCAAGCGGTCGCTTGTAGTGTAGCTTGGGTTATCGAATCCTCAGAGACGTCAGAAGAACCTTTAGACACTCAATAAAAAGTTATGGATTTTTGTCTATGAAGTGGCCAACTTTGGGTTGATTTTAGATTTTTTTGAAAGAGAACTAAAAGATCTATGTGAATTCAAATTATGAGAAAATCAGTTGATCCTAGGTTATTGCTCGGGGTGAATTGAATGAATTCCTTTTTTACGATTTTAATTTCATTAACTAGAGAAAGATTCATGCAATGAATTCAAACTAAACTCATCACTTACTGATTAAACACATTAAAAACATATTATAATCACCTATACACTTGTAGGATCATTTTCATGAGCACTCCAAGGTAAAGTATGTAATTAGCACATGAAAGTGGGGTGAATAAATTCAATAAGGAAGAGGAAGAATAAAAATCATTGAATGAAAGAAAATCAATTAAAAGAAATTAATAACATTTAGGGCATGATAAATAACATTCAATCCATCCCCTTGCTACTCCCTTGGATCAACCCATAAAAGAGCTAGCCCTCCATTTATGACAAGTTCTCAACAAAAGCGGAAAGTAGACTTATGAGGGTGGAGTTGAAGAAGTAAAAACAACAAAAATAACGATCACTCCACCATTGTGTGTAAAAATCACAAGGATTTGTGTGAGTAAATTCACACCTTGAGGCAATGGTATCATGGTGATAAGGAAAAGAAAATAACAAGAGAATAAGAAGAAATTTTATTGAATACTAAGGTGATTCGAACAACTTACATGAGAAGGAAGAACATTACAAGGGCAAATTGGCATAATAACATTACAATGAAAAGAAAGCACCCATCATCCCTAAATCCAGCACCACTCCTGCCTTAAATAGGAACAAATGAAGCCTTGGCCGAGCCCCCAACATCCCACGTGCCTTTAAATAATTATGTTGGGGAAAGGTGGGTGGAACATTAATGATGAGAGACTTTTCCACATCTTGCCCCGAAGTTGCAGCCAGTTTGCATCCACCGGAAAGACGCGCCTAAAGGACCTTCTAGAAGAACGAATTTGAGTGGTCCCTAAAAGACTTTAATGAATCCCTATAGGTCCTCTAGCATCCTGTAAAATATAAGCCGAAAATACTTTTTTGTTCGGGAGATATTAGTGAAATAGTGGGATGTTTTTCTGGGCCGCAGACTCTGGCTCAAAATTAAAGCTTCAACTTGGGCCGCCTTAATAACCACCATTGAAGATGAATTAGCACTGGCTCCAGAAGAATTATTTGTTCCCCTATATGGATTATATCTTTAAATAAATTTTGGGCTTCATTGGGCTTGTATTGAGATCCCCATAGTCCGATCAGTGGGATGATATCCAATCTGCCTTCTCCAGAATTGTTTCCTTTAATCGCCAAATATCTCCATCATAATTTATTAATAATCCATTGATCCCTGAATAAAAAATGTTCATAATTAAGTGAATATCCATTTACAAAAATATAAAATTAAAATATGGATAGTTACATTCTTTAAAATCAGATAAAACATTGGACCTAAATTGGTGCACATTAGGCATGAAGTGCACAAATGATGAGAATAGGTGTTCAAAATGTAAAATGCACTAAAATGGTATTTATGAATAGCAAGGAACATGAAAACTACATATATTAGAAATGAATATTAGCCTCTTAAAGTGTCTAATCACACCCCCCCAACTTTAGTTTTTCTAGTCCCGAGCAAAATATAACTCACAAAAATGAAATTCGAATGACCTTTTCCAAAAACATTTTAATACACATTTCTCAGCCAAAGATCACATACCAAACAATTATGAAACCCATAAAAATCATTTAAAACAAGCTATGTCCATAGGAATATCTCAATTCCAATCCCATTCCTTTGTTCAGATTCATTACCATATTTCATCCAAATTCAATTAAGCATGATGATGTGTTGTGCGTCATAATAGACATGGGGGTTCATTTTCATTCGAGGGTGAAAAGATGGAAGAGCTAGGAGCAATCAACTTTTAATAATAAGATGATTACTCATTTTTTATTTTATTTTATTTTATTTTATTTTGAAATTTTGCCATGGTAATTGAAATTGAACTCAATCGAGTCAACCCATGTAGCAAGACTTTGCCGATGACTCCCAGGCTCAAAGAACTTAGGGAACCAAGTGAAGATCACATACTAGGGCATCATCTCAAGTTAACTCAATCAAAAAAAAATTCAAATTATCACAAATAGAGATAAAATTCCCAACTATGGGCCAGAAATCTATGGAGTCACGAACCCGAAGTGCCGAAAGCCACACATTAGGTTAATTCATTGCTCTATGCGCAATTTTCTTTTTGAATACTCATGTTAAAATTAAAATGATCACCAATACTATGTTATTTATTATGGTTCCCCAAGAACTCAAACTAAAACCCCACAATATAGAGGATGTGCATTGTGTTTTTTTTAAATGGATGAAAATATAACAGTGAAAAATCACATCGGACAACCGCAATTTCCAATAACTATGCACATGAACATAAACATGCATTAAAATCAGAATCAAGTCATGGAAAATTATATGATATCCAATTTCAGAGTTTGGAATGTGTGTTATCATGTTCATGGTTAATGTCATTTTTCCTTCCACACATTTTCATCTCCCCCCCAACTTGGAATACACTTTCCCCAGTGTTTAAGGAATTGAAACATAGATGTGGCCGGATAAAAGTTCAACGAAGACATTTAAAATGAAAATTATTGAATGAAGTCACCCGGTGGTTGATGTTGAAAATGCATTCCCATGTCTCCCTTCAGTTCTGGATTGTCTATCAATGGCTTGGACAGTTGTGACCAGCTTTTCCCAATGACCTATGACATGCCTTAATTTTTTTTAATATATATATATATATTTTGTATTTTTTTATCTAAAAAAAGGTACAAATAACATAAAATGATAATACATTGTCTTCAATTAAATTTCTGGGTAAGGTATTACCCAGGGATCACACCGCGTGACACAGATGAATACGGTGCTCCCATTTCATACCCATCCATACTCATAAAAGAAGAACAGGTCAACAATCTATTTTTTTAAAATACCAACAAAAACAAAAATATAAAATAAAATAAAATAAACTAATGATACATTGTCTTATTTATATTTTCTAGGAAAGGTTTTACTCAGGGATCACACCGTGTGACACGGGTGAATACGATGCTCCCCTTTCGTACCCATCCTTACTCATAAAATAAGAACAGGTCAACAGCCTATACATATATATATATTTATTTTCAATAACAAAATTAAGAAGAAGGAAACAAAGAAGAAAAAAAATGATTCACAAAGATTAGAAACATGAAGACCACAGGTTGCCTACCGTGCATCGCTTTTGTTTAACGTCATTAGCCCGACATGGATCCTAAATCTATCAATTCATTCCTGGTTCATAGGTTGGCTCTGTTAACTCTACCTCTATTTCCTGTTTATTTAATGATTCAATGAATGGTTTTAACCTATGACCATTGACCTTAAAAATGTTACCACTTGTGGGATCCTGAATCTCTACTACCCCATGGGGGTACACATGATGCACTATAAAAGGACCTGACCATCTAGACCTTATCTTTCCTGGGTGTAAATGAAGTTTTGAACTATACAAGAGCACAGGTTTTCCCAGTTCAAATTGTTTGACTTTGACATTCCTAGATTGGTAGGCATGAAATCTAGCTTTATTTATCCTTGAATTTTCATACACCTCCATCCTAAGTTCCTCAAGTTCATTAAGATCTAACTTCCTCTTTTCTTCGGCTAAAGAAATGTCAAAATTCATTTTCTTTATTTCCTAAAATGCCTTATGCTCAATTTCAACAGGTAAATGGAATGCTTTTCCATAAACCAACCTATATGGTGACATTCGTAGGATGGGTTTGAATGCTGTACGATATGCCCACAGAGCATCCAACAGTTTCTCAGACCAATCTTTTCTAGAGGGGTTGACAGTTTTTTCAAGAATTTGCTTAATCTCCCTATTTGCTAACCCAGCTTGACCATTGGTTTGAGGATGGTACGCAGTGGAAACATTATGAGAAATTCCATACTTAGACATGAGTGAAGAGAATGGGCGATTACAAAAATGGGTTCCACGATCACTGATTATAGCCCTCGGAATTCCAAATCTATAAAATATATTCTCTTTTAGGAATCGGATCACAACATGACGATCATTAGTCTTGGTGGGAATGGCCTCAACCCATTTTGAGACGTAATCAATAGCTAAGAGGATATATAGGTATCCCTTAGAGTTTGGAAAGGGTCCCATGAAATCAATTCCCCAACAATCAAATATTTCAACGACTAGAATGGGAGTGAGGGGCATTTGATTTCTTTTGGAAATGGATCCTAATTGCTGACACTGAGGACAACTTTTTCAGTATTGTAAGGAATCCTTAGTGAGGGTCGGCCAATATAAACCACTTTGGAGGACCTTTTAAGTGGTTTTCGTTGTAGAAAAGTGGCCTCCACATGCCTCTCCATGACAAAATTTTAGAATGGACTCTTGCTCAGACACGGGAACACATCTCCTGATGATTTGATCAGGAAAGAACTTGAAGAGGTAAGGATCATCAAACACATAGTGTTTGACATCAGAAATGAATTTTTTCTTAGCTTGGGTCCCCAGGAATTTTGGAATGTCACCCGTCACCAAATGGTTTGCTATGTCAGCATACCGAGGGCAATCACTCACTGAATAGAGGTGCTCATCGGGAAATAAATCAGACACAGAGAGGTGGTATGAGTTGTCTTTGAATTCCATCCTATAGAGGTGATCAGCTACAACATTTTCAACACCCTTTTTATCCTTAATGGTTAAATCAAACTCTTGAAGAAGAAGGACCCACCTAATCAATCTAGCCTTGGCATCTTGTTTTTGGAAAAGGTATTTTAGGGCTGAATGGTCAGTGAAGACAATGATGGGTGATCCTAAGAGATAAGACCTGAATTTCTATAAATCAAACACAAAATCAAGCAGCTCTTTCTCAGTGGTGGTGTAGTTTATTTGTGCATCATTTAAAGATTTTCTTTCATAAGTAATGACACATGGAGTTTTCTCACACCGTTGTCCTAAGACTGCTCCTACAACGATGTCACATGCATCACACATGAGCTCGAAAGGAAGTTTCCAATTTGGAGATTGCATGATAGGTGGAGATATAAGAGTTGACCTGAGTGTAGAGAATGATTCCTCACAGCTTTCTGTCCATAAAATTGGAGCATCTTTTACCAATAGAGCACAAAGTGGTTGAGAAATAGAGCTGAAATTCCTAATGAACCTTCTCTAAAAACCAGCATGTCCTAAGAAGGACCTTACATCCTTAATAGTTTTAGGAGAGGGAAGGTGACGAATGATGTCAACCTTAGCATTATCAACTTCAATCCCTCTACCAGATACCAGATGACCTAGAACATGTCCTTCCCTTACCATGAAATGGCATTTTTCCCAATTTAGTATGAGATTCTTATCCTCACACCTTGACAAAACCTTTTCAACATTTAGAAGGCATACCTAAAAAGTATCCCCAAAGATGGAGAAATCATCCATGAAGACCTCTAAACAATCCCCCACCATGTCCGAGATGATTCCCATCATGCACCGCTGGAAGTTACCAGGGGCATAACATAACCCAAAGGGCATGCGCTTGAAGGCAAAAGTGCCGAATGGACAAGTGAAGGTCGTTTTTCCTTGATCGTCTAAAGAGACTTCGATTTGATTATACCCTGAGAATCCATCTAGGAAGTAATAGAATTGATGACCCGCCACTCGCTCGAGGACTTGATCTATAAAGGGAAAGGGGAAATGGTCTTTCTTGGTACAAGAGTTGAGCTTCCTATAGTCAATACAAACTCACCATCCACTACTAACCATTGTTGGAAGCATCTCTCCATCATTATTGGTTATTACTGTGATTCCATCCTTCTTTGGAACCAATGGGATTGGGCTAACCCACCCACTCTCGACTATAGGATAGACGATAACAGCTTTTACCAATGTTAAAAGTTCTTTTCTCACTACTTCTATGAGATTAGGATTGAGTCACCGCTGAGGTTGATGATATGGCTTTGAATCAAATTCTAGAACAATTCTATGAGTCCCGATAAGTGGGCTAATCCCAGGAATATCTAAGAGGGTCCATCCAATGGCTTTATTGTGTCTCCTAAGGACATCTAGAAGCATACTCTCATGATTGACTTCAAGAGTGGAAGAAATGACAACATCAAAGGATTGATTGTCCCCTAATATCGCATACTTGAGTGATGAAGGTAAAACCATAAATTCAAGATCAGAGTGGTTATCACTTTCCAAGAAAGGATGACACTTTGTATTGAACTCAGTTTCTCTGTTCACATTTCTTGACAAAATTGGTTCCTTGTGAAGAGAATTTTCATCCACTAAATTAGCTAGATTAGATTCATGAAGGGATATGGACTTGATGGTATTGATTTCACCCATGGTATCATTGATTGGTGATTCTATAAAATCATCAATAGAGCAATCTGAAAGAGATTCAAGCCAAGGAGACAAATTACCCTCATGTGAACAAAGAAAATCAATCTCTTCTTGACTTAAACATCCTTTGGTAATTCCTTGATGTCCCTTGAATTCACTATCAACACTACCTATCCAATTAACCTCATGGATCTCTTCATCATCCCCAATTTGAGAGTTTGCATTGTAGATGTTCAAGTCTAGACTCATGTTTCCAAAGGTGATGGTCACGTTCCCATTTCGGACTCAGATAACAGAGTTGATTGTTGCAAGGAAGGGACGACCAAGGATGATTGGGGTTTTCTCCCTAGGACCTAAGCTTGGGTGATTGTCTAGAACAATGAATTCAGCTGGGTAAATGAAATTTTCAACTTTCACCAAAACATCCTTTAAGACCCCCTTTGGAACTCGAATACTACGATCAGCAAGTTGAAGAGTGACAGATGTGGGTTGGAGTTCATTGATCCCTAACTGACAATACATAGCATAAGGAATGAGGTTCACACTGGATCCTATATCACACAAGGCTTTTACAACTTTGTTATCTCCTAGTTCAAAATTTATGTAAGGGAATACCGGGTCTTTCTTCTTTGGAGGAAGGGTTCCTTGGATTGTTGTGCTAACATTTGCTACCAAAAGGACTTGGTTCTTATGTGAGAATTTAAATTTGAATGTACAGTGGTCCTTAAGGTATTTTGAGTATGCAGGAATGGTTTGAATGGCATCGAGGAGTGGAATGTTCAACTTGACTTGTGAGAATATTTCCCTCAATGTTTCACTCAATTCAGGCTTGGGTTTCCCCCTCATGCGTTGAGGAAATGGGGCAGGTTTTGGGGTTTTTTTTTGAAGAGTTGTTTCTTTCACATTTTTATTAGTATCTTCAGTTTGTTCATGTGTTTCATTTGAATTTTCATTAGAGTTTGAATCTTTAAGTGGGTTTTGAACTATTTGTTCAGGTTTCTCAATTGATTTCCCACTTCTGAAAACTGTCACAGCCTTTAGTTGTTCATGAGTTGTTTGAGTGCAACTTGTCTCCCCCTTGATGTTTGTTGTGGAATGGCCTGTCTAGGCATGGGTGCCTTTCCAGTTTTGATGGTTTGAAGTTCTTGTTTATGGGACGAGACTTCTGAGTTCAGCCTTTCCATTTGTTTGCACAGTTGTTCAAGGATTGGGAGAGGGACAGATTGGGAAGGGGTTTGTGTTGGTTGGGTTATCCCAGGGGGATACTTTGGTTGTTGGATGGGTTGTTGGTATTGGACTAGAGGATATTGGTATTGGACTGGTTGTGGTTGGAATTGGTTATGGTTTTGAAAATTTTGTGTAGGGTAGGGGTTTGGTCCTTGTGGTTGGATAGGTTGTTGGGTATCTTTCCATCCGAAGCCAGGGTGGTCGTTATACCTTGGGTTGAATGTGTTTGGGTATTGAGGCTTTTGAATGTTTAGGGAATTGACTTCAGTAGGTGGTCCTCCAAAAATAACATCCTTGATGGATGGAATGGTTGGGCAGTTGTCTGTTTTGTGGTCATGTTTGTCACATATTGTGCAAACAAGGTCTACAGTTTGGATTTCATTGATTTTCCTATGGTCTATCTCTTCAACCTTCCTAGATAGTGCGGCAAGTTTCGCCCTAAGGCTTTCCTCATCCCTATGTGTATGCATTCCATTAGTTCTTTGAGGCTTTTCAGAATAAGGTGATGTTCCCCATGTTTGCTTTTGTTCAGCAAGGATTTCTAGATACTCGTAAGCATAATTTGGGGATTTGTTATTAAAGGTCCCATTACACATCGTGTCAATGAATTGTTTGTTCCCCGAGCCCAAAACATCATAGAAAATTCTTACATGTTCAGGAATAGAAAAACCATGGTGTGGAACCGTGTTTAGGGTGTCTTTGAACCTCTCCCATGTTTCATAAAATGATTCTCCCTCTTTTTCAAAATAATTTTGAATGCTCTTTTTTAGTGCAATGGTTTTGTGATTGGGGAAGTATTTTTTGTAAAATTCTCTTTGCAGTTGGTTCCAAGTGTGGATTGATGAAGGTCTCAGATAATTTAACTAGTTCTTTTCTATATCCTTAAGTGAGAAAGGAAAGAGCCTCATCTTAGCTGATTCAAGTTGATGTGGTGAGCACATGGTTTCAACAATGTCATTGAACTCCTTGACATGAAGGTAAGGCATTTCTGACTCCATCCCATGGAAGGTTGGAAGGTGGTTTAGGACATGAGGTTTAAAGACATAATGGGCATCTCCTAGGGCAGCATTCCTAATGCAAGAGGGTGCATTGGTCCAGGTAGGTGTAAGGTAGTCATTCATGGTTTTATCGACTGCATTCACCAAATTTGCGGCTGCCTCATTTGTATTTCCATTTTGGTTTCCGCCTGGGTTTATGAGTTGGTTTCTTTGAAGACCCTCCATTGAAATTGACTCAATCTTTAACTCTAGGGTATTAGGAAGGTTAGGATCCAATGGTGTACTTGACTCCCATATCCTATGACTTTCCACCCTAACTATTCTGTTTGAGTTATCGCGTGTGAAGGCGGACATTCGCCAAAAAAAAGCGAGAAAGAGAAAAGATAAGAGATCTTGGGTGAGAATAGAAGAATGGGGGTGAGGAAAGAGGGTTTTTGTCTAAGGAACTTACTTGGTCCCTGGCAATGGCGCCAAAATTTGGTCTCGCCCAAATTTACCCAAGTTCTAAGGGTCAAGCGGTCGCTTGTAGTGTAGCTTGGGTTGTCGAATCCTCAGAGGCCTAAGAAGAACCTTTAGACACTCAATAAAAAGAGATGGATTTTTGTCTATGAAGTGGCCATCTTTGGGTGGATTTTAGATTGTTTTGAAAGAGCACTAAAAGATCAATTTGAATAAAAATTATGAGAAAATGAGTTGATCCTAGGTTATTTCTCGGGGTGAATTGAATGAATTACTTTTTTTATGATTTTAATTCCATTAACAAGAGAAAGATTAATGCAATGAATTCAAACTAAACTCATCACTTACTGATTAAACTTCTTAAAAACATATGATAATCACCTATACACTTGTAGGATCATTTTCATGAGCACTCCTAGGTAAAGGATGTAATTAGCACATGAAAGTGGGGTGAATAAATTCAATAAGGAAGAGGAAGAATAAAGATCATTGGATGAAAGAAACTCAATTAAAAGAAATTAGTAACATTTAGGGCAGGAGAAATAACATTCAATCCAGCCCCTTGCTACTCCCTTGGATCAACCCATAAAAGAGCTAGCCCTCCATTGATTACATGTTCTCAACGGAAGCAGAAAGTAGACTTATGAGGGTGGAGTTGAAGAAGTAAAAACAACAAAAATAACGATCACTCCACCGTTGTGTGAAGAAAATAACAAGGTTTGGTGTGAATAATTTCACACCTTGAGGCAACGGTATCAAGGTGATAAGGATAAGAACATAAAAAGAGAAGAAGAAGAACTTTTATTGTATACTAAGGTGATTCGAACAACTTACATGAGAAGAAAGAACATTACAAGGGCAAATTGGCATAATAACATTACAATGAAAAGAAAGAACTCAACATCCCTAAATCCACCACCACTCCTGCCTTAAATAGGAAAAAAGGAAGCCTTGTTCGAGCCCCCAACATCCCATGTGCCTTTAATTAATTATGTTGGGTAAAGGTGGGTGGAACATTAATGATGAGAGACTTTTCCACTTCTTTCCCCGAAGTTGCAGCCAACTTGCATCCACTAGAAAGATGCGCCTAATGGACCTTCTAGAAGGCCGAATGTGAGTGGGCCCTAGAAGGCTTAAATGAAGCCCCGGAGGTCCGATAACAGAATCTAAAATATAAGTCCAAAATACTTTGTGTTTCGAGAGATATGATTGCAATAGTGGGATGTTTTTCTGGGCCGCAGACTCTGGCCCAAAATTAAAGCTTCAACTTGGGCCGCCTTAATCACCACCATTGAGGACGAATTAGCACTAGCTTCAGAAGATTTATTTGTTACCCAATATGTCTTGTATCCTTAAAAAATGTTTGGGCTTCATTGGGATTGTATTGAAGTCCCCATAGTCCGATCAGTGGGATGATATCCAATCATCCATCTCCAGAATTGTTTCCTTTAATTGCCAAATATCTCCATCATCCTTTATTAATAATCCATTGATCCTTGAAAAAAAAATTTCATAATTAAGTGCATATCCATTTCCAAAAATATCAAATTAAAATATGGATAGTTAAATTCTTTAAAATCAGATGACACATTGTGCCTAAATTGGTGCACATTAGGCATGAAGTGCACAAATGATGAGAATGGGTGTTCAAAATGTAAAATGCACTAAAATGGTATTTATGAATATCAAGGCACATGAAAACTACATATATTAGCAATGGATATTAGCCTCTTAAAGTGTCTAATCATAAACACAACACAACAATGAGTTTCAACGAATAGAAAAATATTCACATTTAAATATTGAATTTATAACATAGCCAGTAAATTAGTAGTTAAGAATTGAAATAAATAATTTATGAAATAAATTGAATTTGACAACCCAATATAAATTTATTAATACTTTATGATATGATAATAACATAATTTATAGTAAATTTATTTTATTCATCAGAAATTTTTTTTTTATAAAATGACTATTATTTATTTTTATGAATGATTGTTGTTATTATTATTTTTATGTTTCTTAATTTGAATTTTTTAAATATTAGTTCATCGTTTAAATGATCATATACAGGTAATTTTATGTTGACTAGAAATGTTATATTTTTAGTTAATTATAATAAATAATCTTTTATTTAAAAATATAATATTTTTTAACATCACAATTACATAGTTATGTTATAGAGTTTATTAATCATATAGAATAAATTGAGTTTTAAATAATAATAGGAATCTTTTTTGTGAAATAATTCGTAACATCAATATTATATTTTTCATAATTAGTATAAAAAATCCATTTTCTTTGTTGACGTAATGATTGAACATCATTAGAATAGACAAATTTGATTCTAAATAGATATTAATTGAGAGGTAAAAATTATTTTAACGATATATTTATTTATTAGTATGTATAATTGATTTTTTGATATTTTCATGTTGAAATGTTATATAACCTTATTCATATCAAAAGGACTCTTCAATTGTTTCACAATGCTAGAAAAATGAAAATATAAAATTTTAAAAGTTTTCTTGTCATGGATATGATTAAATATACATATTAAAATATTAATAATTATTAAACTCAAAATAATTTATTTATTTTCATTATTTTAATTTAATTTTATTTCTTATACATGATATAAATAATATTATTTCATATTCAATGTTGACGTAGTTCTTATGAAATATAAAGAAAATAAACACAATTATTTTAATTACAATCATAAGTACAGTTAAATCAGCCAATAAATTAGAAAAATCATATTTGTATGAAAATACCACTACCTTCTTTTAAATGGTTATAATTAATGGAAATTTGGAGACACATGGATATTAAGAGGACATGTATAATAATTTATTCAAAATAATGTCATGTTTTCCAACTATGTATTTTAATTTGTATAATATTTCAATACATTGTTTTAGATAATATTTACACATCATTAAATTATAGATTAATAAAAACTAAATTTATCTCCGTCGTGAGTTTTTTTTTGGAAAAAAATAGAAACCTTTACGTCTTTCAAATTGATGGTGTATTTATTATAAATTTATAAGAAAAATTAAAAAATGATATTTAAAATATTTAAATAATTATAAATTAATAATTTTTTTAATACATGAATTATTTATATGTATATTATAAGTCAGATATTTAATAGATTGTTTTTTTCTAATTATATATATTTTTGCTGTTGTTAATTTCAAATTTTATTATAGTGTTATATTTGGAGTCAATTAAATTTTTTGAAAAAAAGTTTTTTAAAAAATATCTAGAATTAAAAATATGTTGAATAATGAAAAATATGATAAGGTTATATCTATAATGTGTTATAGAAAACTTTTTACCCATTTTAAATGTATATATTCCTATATTAGACATATTATATTTTAATATTACATGTAATTCTAACATTTCTCCTCACCTCAATTATAAAATGATTCTCATTCCTTCGTATAATTCTATCTACCTGATCATTAATTACCAAACATTCTATATAAAATTATTTTTTCCTCATACATATAAATATTATAGAATTAATTATTCAGTTATAAGACATCTGTTAGTGGTCTTTATGTGTAAAGAAGATTGATTTTATTAGGAAGAGGAATATAAATTATCATATTTGATGAGTTAGACTCTATGCATAACGATTTTTTTGAATGTATTATTATGTTTTAAAAAATTTATATTTTCCTAGAAAAGATATTATTTTCATTAATTTTTGTAAATATGATCATCATTTACAATTGTAAATTGTGTTTCATGCACTCATACACAATCACCTCTTTTAATTTCAACCATTTATATTTATATCATTAAAAACATATGCAATTCAAATAGAAAGGGGTATACCTCATAAATATACTTTTATTTAATAATGTTTATTTTATTCATGTTGAAATTTTTTAAAATAATTTTCGTTTACATATATAATTCTTATAATATTTTGAAATATTTTTAGAGGTTTATGAAATCAAATGATGGTCTTTAAAAATATTTTCTAAAAATCCCACAGAAGTGTACCATATAATATGATAATTTAAGGGGTCTGAACCCATAAAATCAAGGGGATGATTTACTAAAATTGATATTACAAGTTTCCACAAGGTTTTCATGTGATCTACAACTTATCAATTTAATCCAAAGAATATTTTTTAATTTTAACATATTTTTATGGATAAATCCAAAGGTTTTTTGTTAATGAATTTAAAACGGTGTTTCAAAATTATAATTATTTTAATGTGTTAGAAATGTTATGTATTATAATATTTGATGAAAAACAATATTATATATTATATAAAGGTTTTAATATTTTTTAAAAAATTATTTCCTAATTTATTTAAAATATAGTTTATCATTTTTTGAATACATCATAGTATTTTTAATTCACACACTATGTGGTAATTCTTTACACATGTATAATAAAATTAATTGAAGGTGTTATCTTTGCTAATGAATTTATAGAACATGGTGAAATTTATAGATTTTTTTTATTTTAGTAAATAATGTGATATTTTTAATTTAGAAGTCAAATTATCCTAAACATGGACCGAAAAAAGTCATAGTATGTCAAATCGTACATGAATTGTTTTTCAATAATAAAAAATAATAAACTGAATGTTTATATTCTAAATCCAGAATTGCAAGTTTTTGGATTTAGATATATTAAATAAAATTGATATTTTAAAAATATTAAATTTATTACCCTAATTGTATTCAATATTATGATGAAATTGAAAATACATTCATATCTACGGACAATCTACTATATCCATGTAGGGTGTATTTCATATTATATATAAAACTCTTATATATTTTTATTAAATATAAATATTTATATGAATTATATTCATATTCTGGTTAATATTGTAAATATTATGATACTATTATCAACTTAGTGGGACCAAAATAAAAAAATCAAAACATATGACAAAAATCACAATGTAATTGTTTAAAAAATGAAATTAATATATAATATTTTTTAAATGATCTATATATATTATTAAGAAAATAATATTTTGAATTATATATATTATTACAGTGCCTAAATAGATTTAAAATAGAATTATGTTTATTATACAAAAGTTATCAATATGCAAAATAGAGGACAATACTTATAGAAGGTGATTGTTTTATTATCTTCCATCAATGATATATTGGTCATGCTATGAACCTATCTAATTTTATCGGGAGTACGTAAAAACCCATTTACAAGTATTAACTATAAATTATTCATTCTGAAGATATTTTATTTTTCATTTTAATGTTATTACTACATGGGAATCAGAAATAAATATTACAAAAGTTGAAGATATTTTAAGTTACATTATCAACTATTATCAGGAATAAATTTGAATATGAATAAAATGATAAAATTTAATGAATTACCTCTCAAAAAATACATTAAATGTCATCCACTATGGTTAAATCGGGATTATAAATATTTTCCTTTTATTTTCATCTCATTATATTCTAAAAATTTTAAATGATTAATTAATAACGTTTCAACCAATGTATTATAGTTTGAATTTTTTTAATAGAATAATAATTTCATTTTCTAAAAAAGTAATGTTGTTTTATTAAAAATGTGAATGAAATATATTTTATAACATATAAATCATTTAATGAAGTATTCCTTTCATGAACTCACAATTTTTTAAATAATCATTTATATATAGTTTCATGTTTATTTTTAATAAATAGAAATTCTATTAGATTTTACAATTTTTTTTTTCACAAAATGTGATTTTCAGAATAAATTTATTTTCCCTAATAAGAATTACATTAAATTTAACATTAAAATTTATTTTACATCTATGATTATATCATTTTATGTAAATTATGAATTAATTGATATTTGAAACCAAGATTCATTTTTTATAAATTATGTTAATGTTTTATGACTATATTGAGAAGATTTTTCGGAAACCCATTTGACATCCATGATCTATCACTTAACCACATTCTTCTAAAATATAACACCCCATGATTTTATGGTATATCTCATTTTAAATTTAATTTTTTGTGATATTGTACATTATATAGAACACTACACTTAAAATAATTTTATATTATTATTTAATTGTGATAGTTATCACCTTGCCATTAGAATGGACTAAATGAATGAGATTAAGTAAATTATGAAAATATAGTTTATATTTGATTTATAAAATGAATAAATTGGTTAAAAAAATTAATGTTAAACGTATATATAAAAAATTGAACATAAATGATGTGTATAAATCCCCAATATTAAATATTACTTAATCAAGACATAAGTCAATAATTTTATTTCCATTTATAGAGATGTTATTTTTATGATTATAAATGTTGATAAATTTTCCTTATCTCACACATATGAACTCAAAAATTAAAAATTATACACCTCTACTCTCTAACCATTTTTTCAGGAAAAAATGATTAAAATAAACAAGAATTCGTTTCTCGTTTAAACATTATAACATTTCATTAATCCCGCCCATGAATCTATTCTTATATTAATCCTATAAAAAACATTTCAAAACTTTGTATGAGAATAAAAATATCAATAAAAAATAAAAAAATGCGAGAAACCATTAGACATGAGAAAAATGTAAACCATTAATACTTTATCATAATATAATATATTTCACCTTTAAGGAGTATTAAATTATATTCACGGAATATAGGATCATTAATTTCCATTTTTATTAGAAATATTACCCTAAAATACATTTCATTCACATATAACATATAAATGTATATTGGGACAAAATAATATATAATTGGAATAACCATACAGTCAACAACTACACATATCACTAAATATAATAGCCATGTGACAAATTTCCAAAAATAAATTAATAGAGATTATAACATCACCAACCATCCAAGAATTATCATGAAGAAAACCAGAATTGGATTATCATGTAACCACCCATAATTGGTTTATCATGTAACCACCTATCAAATGTCCATGTACCATTATATTATAGTATCACAAAAATATTTCATTTGTTAAAATTTCAGTCATAACATTTAATTTTCAATTAAAAGATATCATTCCAATATACTGAAATAGTAAATCCACATTGAAAACCATTTTCAATACAATAACAATATAAAAGGGAATATGGTTTTCTTTTAAAAAATTTCAAGGCTTATAGAGAAAGCCAAAAATCCAATAACAATTATGGCGGTAGAGAAGTCATTGTCCCTGTATACATTAAAAACATTCATTTTTCTATTTACTAAAATGAATTTTAGAAAAATATATATTTTTTAAATACATTAAATTAACATAAAATTCTATGTGGATAATTATACACCATATAAAATAATTTGGCATTTATTATCAAAATATTCCTTCAATGAAAAAAGAGAGAGGTGATGTCCCTTACCCTGAGTCTGACTTTTCTTGTACATTCTTTATTTTCGTTTATACTAAAATTTGTTACTTTAAAAATTCTTGGGACATTAATAAAATAATTTTATTTCTATTATATATGTTATTACCATGATAAAATGTTAGATATCTATTTATGTTTGTATCTGAAATTTTGTCGATATTCATTACTTGAGTAAAAAATGTCCATATTTTGAGGTAAATTCTTTATATCATCAAAATTACCCCATATACTAAATAGTATTAATGATTTAAATATAATTAATATCTATTATATATATATGTATAATTATCAATAATATTTGAAGATATAAAATTAAATTCACTGTTCATGGAGACGGTATGTCGCACGTACGCATGAATGCAATTTTCAATTCATTTACAAATTAAAAGAATAATAATTAAAGGATATAAATGTATTTTATAATACTATTATTAGATTAATTTCATATATGTCTCATATGATTTAATAAAACAATCTTTTATACATCCCATGTATAGCAGGAATGAGTCATAACTCTTTGAGGGTTGATAGTCCACACATCCTCAAACAAAATTATCAAATTTAAATAACACTAAAAGTATAACGGTATGTTATAAAAATATTATAGAACCATATTATCAAAAATAATATAATATATATCATTTCTAGAAATAGTTTTCATTATAATGTCCACCATGAGGGGTGTTAGTGTAAAATTGTTCTATCATAATTTCATGTATTAATAGTTCACCGTACATATGGACAATAATTTCGTTACCCATTAAATGGAGGTGTATAGAAGTGTAGATATAAACATGATCATAAAAACATCCTAGTATATTTATTATAGGTTTTATTTTCTATTTTAATTTAATAATAAGAATTTTGGGAGAGTATAATGGAAATGAAACAAAAACACCTACGAGAAGGTGTTACATATTAAATAGGTTACATCGTTTCCATTTTACCAAAAGGCTTCCGTTGGATGATTTTTAAAATATGGGAGGACTTTAGATTGAGAGAGGGATGACATGAAGAGGTTTAGGTAATTATTTTCGAAACAAAAGGGTTCATGAAGTTTGGATATTGGAGAAGAAACGGTACCATTTAATAAGAGAGGGAAGGGGACCCATTGGTAACTCATAAGTAATTATAATAATATAAATATATTTTTTATTTAAAATGGTTCCATCAAGAGATATATAGAATATAAGATTCGTATTCTTATAAATACTCTCATTAAATAATTTATAACCATGTATCAATTTTATTTTAAACTTTATCTTTTCATTTAACCCAAAATTATTCTTTTTATGTTTAATTTTGGTAACACAATTTCAATTATTAAGAGTATATTAATATTGCAAATATTGAGTAATTTTACAATAATTGGACAATTATTGATATTTTAGACTATATAAAAGTCACTTTTTTATTTTTAAATGTTTTTTTTAAAAAAGAAATTAATACATGATTATATTATTTAGAAATTAACTATTTCATTTTTAAACTATTAATATTATTGAATATAATCAAAATATTCACAGAGAGATAACACACTACAAAACCTTTTAGTTTTCATATAACATGACATATTAACCTAAAAAACTGTGGATAAAATAAAATTTTTCAAATAATATTTATATTAATATTTATAATATCAATTATTTGATTCAATCATTAATAAGGCTATCACTACATAATCATTTTATAATAATCAAATATTATTATTTAATGTTTAAAATTTATAAATAAAATTCCATGATGTATTATATATTTTTAGATTTAAAATTACTATTTATAGTCTATGGGATCACTTATATAGTCCCATATAATTTTTTATTAATAAGATATATGTTAATGACATATTTTCATTTACATTATCTTAAATTTTATATGTGTCATAATCACAACCATGTGGATTCCAAAGGCTATATTTTCATCCCATGGGTTTTTGTGGTTGGACATATCTAATCCAGTGGGATTTTTATAAGTTTTAGTTATTTTTATAATATTATGTTATTATTTTTACCCTAATTTACTATATTTACCCTTTAACCATGGTAAATAAGAATAATTTTTACTGTTTTTATTCATATAATACATAAAGGAAAGGGAGATATTTAAATAATGTAAACCTCTTAATTCCAAATGTTGAAGTCATTTTCCAGAATAGATACTCATAAGTTGTATAATTAATTTAAATGTAATTACCATTTTCAGAATGAGAAAACATGTTTTCTAAATATAGAAACCATGAAACAATTGACGTGTGATTTTATCAATTTTCTATGTGAAATTACCTCCAATGGCAAACATTATAATAAATGATAAAAACGTAATCCAGTTACAGTTGAGAAAAAATTTAATAGAAAATATAACTATATAAATCAATTTGATGATATATCAGTTTTGAATTTAAATAATCTATTTTTACAATTCATTAAAAATGAATTTTCTCTAAAAAATAAAAAAATTTAACCCAAGAATATTTTGATGTTCCTAGTATAAGTATGGAGTTAAATTTTTTCAAATATGACATATTAAATTGTCAAATACTATATATAAAAATTTTTCTCCATTAAAAGTAATTAAAATTACCAATTAAAAAATATTAGGGTATTTTATGCTCAAAATTGGACTTATCCTCGTTTTATGCAACAAAAATATATTTTTTTAATGAAAATTCATTTATTAATAATGTATAAAAACTATTTAGTTACTTATTATTATTCCCACCAATATAATGGCTATGAATTATTTAACATATAAAATAATAATATTAATAATATATTATTTTTTGGTATAACATAATTTTCTGTTCTAAGTAAGATTTTAGATAAATCTGTTGTGGTGTTTTGGGTATGCCATATGAAAAAGTGTCCCCATTAATGTAAAATTATTTTCTTATTCATAAATATTAATATATTTGAAAATTTCTAATTCTATAAATATCAGGGATGTTACGACCTTCCCCCTTTTGGAAATTTAGTCCTCGCAGTTTTATTCCATTTTCAAATATGTTTGTGTTTTTTCCTTCATGAAATTTTCATATTACCGTGATCACAATTTGACCAAATGGTTTTTCCCAAAAAAATTTATCCTAGAAAATAATTTTATTTTGTAACACATTCTCTCTATTGTAAAGAATTTGGATAGATTATTCATCATAAAAAGATTACTTTCCAATATATCTACTTTGGGACTCAAAACGTAAGATGGATCAACCATATAATTTATCCCAAAAATATGGAGTTAGAAACCACTTTCCAGATAGAACCTCAAATGGTTCCATCTAGAATACAGGAAATAAAGCTATTATTATAAGAAAACTAAACCCATGAAATATATTGATCCCAAATTCCCTGGTATGCCCTTGAAAAAGCAATAGATCTTGTTTGAAACAATGAATGGTTAATGTAGCATTACGTTTCCCACTCATAGCATCAAAAACATTATATTCCATTCATTGATGGTTATAAATCATGATTTCATAATACTATATTATTTCCAAATATCTCCTCTATGTCATGTAAAATTATTTTTGAGTGAATATGCACATAAAAATTCTGTGATAATTATATATTTCCCACACTATGCCAAATAAATGTATCCTTAGAATTTTTAATTTAAATAACTACAGTTGCAAATTCCAAATCATTTACAGTTTAGTTTAACTTAAGTGGGTTCAAATGAAGTGAATCGTAAGAAATAAACTTATAATTATTCATCATTCCACAACCAATTCCTTTAAACGAAGCATCATTGAATATAATAAATTCACTATTCCTTGATGTATGGGCCTTAACTGGGGAATTTACAAATCTTCAATTTATTTCATTAAAAAATCATTACATTGTTTTGTACAGATGAACATAAATCCCTTATGTGTTAACATATATTGTGGGCATGAATACTATGAGATTTTTTCAAAATTCCTTCTATAAAATCCATCTCATCCATGAAAACTACAAATCACTATGATAATGGTGGGTTTTTTCAACTCATCATCAACTTCTATTTTACATGTGCCAAAAGTGATGCCATATTTAGAAACAATATTACCATAGAATGATTTTTTTATCGATCAAAATTTAGTCTAACTAAACATTCTATATATATTATTTTCATTTATTGTTTTAAGAACAATATTTATGTGCCTTTTAAGTTCATTCAAGAATTTAGAACATGCAAAAATATCATCTATAAACACAAACACAAACTGAACAAAAAATTAAAAAAAGACTCCATTCATGATATTCATAAATACAGTAGGTTCATTAAATAACCCAAAGGTAGTAACTACAAACTTATAATGCCAAAATATAATTCTAAACATTGCCTTTGGAATATAATCCATCTTCACCTTCAGTTGATGTAACTTGAACCACAAATCAATATTCAAAATATACTTTGAACACCAGAGCTAATCAAATAAATCTGTAATATGGGGAAAGATAAATCCTTTCGTAATAGTGGTGTAATTAATGTCTCTATAATCAATACAAATTCTTATAGAACCATATTTCTTTTTCTAAAATAAAACAGAAGAACCCCATAGTGAAGTCCTTGGTTGAGTAGACCATTTATCAAGAAATTCATGCAATTGCATTATCAATTCCACCAAATCAATATGACCCATTTTATAAATGTGTTTAGAAATAAGATTAGAATCAAGAACTAAGTTGATATTAAATTCAACCACCCATTTAGGAACAATAATAGATAGTTCATCATGAAAAACATCTGTGAATTTATTCAATAATGGAATGTCACTAATCAAATCCATTTTCTTATTTTCAATAATATGATTCAAATATCATTTAATTACTTATTTAATAAATCTCTCATATTCATAGAATGTTTTCAGTGTAATGAAATAAATTAATAAAACTATATTGGATTTAATATTTATATTATCATGAAAAAATGATGTACAATCCACACCCAAATTGATATAAAATTCCACTATGGGATGTTAAACATGATTTGCAGGAAATGTAATCCCATTAATGATAATAGGATTATTTCTATATATATTAGTCAATTTGACACATCCATCCAATTTTTTAACAAATCTTCTATACAACATTCATGATGTGTTATTTCCTATTTACAGGAAATGCTCTTAGAAATTAATGAATGTGAAGATTCATGAAAAAACAAAGTATTTCATATTCTGAAAAAACATATAATGTACATATAAACACATAATTTGATGGCCCCACATCAACCATAGTAGTAGAAAATGATTTTTCCACACCCTTATACTATTTATCTTTATGGTTTTTCCTTGGGTAATCAAATTTCGACACACATTGGCATAATTCCCTAAATCATTACAACTAAAACATCTAATTGATGGTTTTTAAATGAATGCCTGATCATTTTCAATTATGTTATTAGAAATATGACACATCATAATCCTTTTTAAGAAGTATTTAGACATTAATAGTAATTCTATATGATTAATTTTACCACACATATCATAAGATGGAGAACAAGATCGACATAAAAACACATTAATCCTTATTATCATGTCACACAAGTTTCTCACAGCTTTTGAACTCACAAGAAACTAATTCCCTTTTGATATTTTGGCTTCAATACATAGTAAAAATTATTTATCTTTGTATCAATATATAAGATAATATTGGGGATATACCTTGAAAAAATGTGTCTGGACACGTCCCCTGGGGCCCGTGATGTGACTACCCCAATCCTGCCTTCCATAGGCCATGGGCAGCTGATTAGCACCGAAGGTGTATTCCCTACAACTGTGAAGGAATTTTCTTTTATAACCTATAAGAACACTTAAACAAGCACACATTAAGATAGGAACACAAGTAAACTAACATTAAACATAGTGAGTTCAGTAATTAAAAGGGTACAGAATAAAAGCCCAACTAAAATGTACAAGTACCACTATGATACTGTACAACTGAAAAATGGGAAAGTCAGCTGTTGGGTCATCCTTCGATGTTCCTACATAAGGGGTACGTACATATCACCTCCTCAACAATCCATGCCCACCCGTCTCTTCTACCTACCAACACGCTGTATGGTCCACCTCCACGTACCGTCCAGTCCTGGTACTCCCAGCCTTAGTTAGAACTTTCCATCATCTGCATCCAACACAACAAGGTGTAGAAATAGCATTTGTAGGGGTGAGTATAACGATACCCGGTTGGGACCCTAAGACCCTCTAGGTCCAAAAAAATCCATCAAAGAAAAAACAAAAAGTATGAAATCAAAAGATAACCATACTTAGGAATATTCTCATACCTATACCTATGTTTTCAAGTAATCAATATCAATCACGAGGAAAAAATATAGGTATAGACTCATCTCACAACATGATTTATTCTATCGGTAGTATCATGTATAATTATCTGTCACAATTTCAATCACCTCGGCTATTGGAGAACTCCTCCTCTATTGAGTACAGTGGGCCTGCAGTGTCACACAGAGACACTTCCCACTAAACATGTACTACTGAGGTACGCCTCCTGTCAAGTACAGTGGGATTGCTACATCACCAAGACACTCCCCAATGTGGTCCTGCCGAGTCAACAAGGTGCTCCCCCTTGTGGCCTGCTGAGGTACTCCTCTAGTCGAGTACAATGGGTCTACTGTGTCACCAAAGCGCTCCCCATCGTGGGTCTTCCACGTCACCAAGAAGCTCCCCATTGGGCCTATCAAGTCACTCTGAGTCCAAACGGTCAATAGTCATCAAGTGTCTGCCAGCCACAAGGTTCCCGCACTATGCTCTCTTTTCTCTGGGAGGATCCGCTCCAAATGCTCATAGTCAATAATCCAACTGCCATGAAGTCCCACGAAGAATTATCTCAATGGTTATCTGAATCTCACGGCTGATTTTTGCCTATCGACCGGTCAATGTTCTGGTGCTCTGCTAATGATTATAGCAGCACTCGGGTTGAATCCTCGTCGATGATACTTTGTAATAGTCATTGGTTTTTAGTTGATTGTATTTTGATTAGGGGGGTTTGTTTGCAGAGCATAATTGAAATGATTGATTGACTGTAATTGATTTAACCAATTGATAAATTTTGGGGTGATTTTAGTTTTAGGGTGTCAATAATGTGATATTTTTGAGCTTTGCTTCCAATTGCATTTAAATTAACAACCACTTCACAAGATAACGTTGAATTGAATTCCTAAGCATTTAGGCTTTAAACCAAGCCTTTACATATCATAGGTTTATAATCATTACCATTAATTTTTTATGGTAGTGTATTTATGGTTCTAATCATCCATGGAAACCACATGTTAAACAAAATATGTCATTAATCCATAACAATTTAAGTCCAACATACACAATGTTAAATTAACGAATACTCGTCGAGCATATACACTCAATCACATAACATCCCTAAATTGTGACTCACCCCAATGAGATATTTACTTTTACATTTGGGTGTTTAATATTCTGGTTATAATGATTATGATGATAAATTAATAATAGAAGAAATATAAAAGGATAAGAAGAGAGTGGTGCGTCAAACACACACACCCGATCAACGATGATAATTAAAAATTAGAATTTTGATTGAATGAGGAAGAAAAATAAGGAAATGGGTTTCAACTATATATAAACTATTTTAAGAAATTGTTTATTAATCTAAATATGGTGGATGAGAATTTGAGATATTGAAGAATAAACTTTCATTAAAACAGAATTACAAAACACAAACGTACAAGGTTACAAACAAAGAATAACACAAATTTGTAAGGAAGGAAAGCAAGGATGAAGGGTATCTCATGTGAAAAAATGGGTTTGAAAGTTCCTCACAAGACATTTTAAAGGCTTTGGTCTTGCTAATTTATTCTCCTGTTTTTCGAAATTCCAACCCCTTTGAAGGAGTGGAGGGGGATGTATTTATACCCCAAGGATGTGGACTGTTTGCATTCCCAATCTGTCCTTCCATTTGGATCGACGATTTGGAAATCCATACAAAATAATCTTGAGATATTACATTCTTCAATGTTTAATATAATAATGTTGTCCGTCCTATCTCAAAATATGGAGTCATTTTGATTTAAGGAGCCAATGTTATGACCGGTTGATTAAACAAAGTTAAACTGTCCATTTCAATAAATGCTTTTTCGATGGACAAAATGTGAATGGATTTTGGAATATTATGATGCCTTAAAATCTGAATTATTTCTTCAATAAAGTCGGTCGACAATATCTCCTCTTTGATAGTGAAATATATCAGCTTTATTTGACAACTAGATCAGGAGATATTTCATTAATACTATACTGATTTTAATTCCCTACCAGAATGGTGGGCTGTAATTAAAATAATCATTTGGGCCCCTTTTTCTTAGATTTGGACCATGAAAATTTTTACCATGATTCTTTTGGATAATCTAGTACACATGGTGGAGTGTCACAAAATATATGCTTTAGGAGTGAGACCAGTAACTACATCGTCATGGATGGTCTAGTTTCTTCACAAATTCATTGGGTCATTTTGTGTGGTCCATATAAGCCTTCAAATGGAAGAATTGGCCCATGATTCCTTCTAATAATATGTGGTAAATTAAATAAGTAATCCTACAAATCAAGAACCCCACAATTTTAATTCTTAGGGTGAGTTTTGTAAATAAAATAGTAAATAGAATCAATTGGACTACTTCTAAAAATTCTAATAGATTATACTTAGTATTAAAAAATTAATATTTCACACAAATTAAACACATTTATATAAAATAAGTAAAGAGAGTATATAATAAGTAATGAAAATATTAATAACATCAAATCCACCACACATAGTTTTGTTCATGTCCTCATGTGCCACAAATATAAAAAGTTGACAAAATCATTTTCACTCACCAACAAATATTAAAATTTTGTTGTGTCCATCAGGAGAGGTTTAGACTATTTCACTCATCCATTTTGAATTCCACCAAGAGTTGATAAAGAAGCAATGATGCAATACTAATTCATTTTTTCATGCTTAAATTTAGAAATGGAAAATGTGGACACTCAAAAATCACACCTCTAAAGATGATAAAATTAATTTTTGGAGGTTCACTCTTTCACCAACCAAAAGTGAAAATCTTAGAGTATGAAAGAGCTCTCAGATTCCAATACCTATCCAAAGTTCACAAGAATCTAGAGGTCATTTTAAGGGGTTTTTCTGTGGATTAGGGATGGAAGTAATATAATGTCCATGAGAGAGAAGAAGAGAGTTAAAAGACCAACATAGAAAAAATAATGCACATTTTTTTGAAATAAAACATTGAAGGAAATTAAAACACATATTTACAATGGAATGATTGTGTGAAGAAAGACACAATATAGGAAGAAAATATGAAGGTAATAAGAATATGTAATATTTACAAAACACAGAACTTCTCCCAATCAGAATATAATGAATGTGTTTTTTATCTTTTCCTTTTTTTCTTTGTTTTTTTAAAGATGCCCTTGAATCTGATCTCACACTCATATCCCAACCCATGTTTGATCTCCTCACGACACTAATTTTAATATTTAAAACAAGATAAAAGGATGAGGAAGATTTATTTTTGAACTACCCAAGACTCAATCCATTTTTTCAATTTTTTTTTGAATTCGTCATCATTTTTTACACTTATGAATAACATTTACAAAATTATCATAAATGGAAGTACATTACTGTAACACCCTGATATTTTAAGAAAAATATTCTTTTTAATTTCATTGATGTCTTGTGTTGTACGCTACATCAAAAGGATCTTGCACAACACGCATCCCTTACTTGACTTGCATTACACACAATCACGACCTTCCATGATAGCGTGTGTTATACGCAATACCGAGTTTCACTAAACAATGATATGTTATATAAACTAACCATTATGAATAGTAATACCCACTTTTTGAAATGTTTTTTTCAAAATGGAATCCAATTTTGGATTCGGAATATCCAAATTAGCCTAGGGTGAATTTTTTGTATTTTTCTGAAAACTTTTGATTTTTGATTAATAGTGAAAACACTGGGTTACTATTTTAAAAAAATATATTTATATAAATAATTATTTATTTTATTTAAATTTATTTTATGTAAAAATTGATACATAATACATATATATGTTCAATCTAATTCATTGAAGTCATTTTATAATAATTGTAGACATGTAAAAATATTATTGAACTTTTCACCATCTTTTACCCACCTCCTACAGCTTTTGTGAGTGGAATTTTGAAAATCCAAGAGACATAGTTAATATCAAGGAGTAAAATTTGGTTCAATAAGATAAAAATAATTTATGGTGCATATTAACTTTTTACTTTTATTTACAACGGTTAAAAGTAAAAAGGGTAATTAAGGGTACAAATTATATTATTATTACCCTTATACATGTCATAATTCTATTTGATAAGTTTAATTCGACCAAAAACAACCGTAGGAATTAAATATTACCCTTTAGGTCCAAAAGGATTAGATTAGGACATTTATTATTATTTTATTTAAGGAAGAATTAAAATAGATAAAATCAAAGGTTAATAACTATAACATTTTTAATATTGGGTTATATATAATATAAATTCGACTATAAATATTCATTATAAAGATAAATATATTTCTTACATAATGGTATTTTATTTATAATTTTTATACATTATATATTTTAATTTATTTATGACACAATGATGATGCATTAATTGCCTTATTAATGAAATATTAACCTAATTGATTTTATAAATACCCAAATAAATGTAATTTTAGACTTTTTATGATTTCCACTAATTTTATAGGTTAAAATGACATGTTAATATTTATTTAATTAAATTTTTTAGAACTAATCATGTTGTTACAATTTTCATAGAAATCATGTACCAAATAGTGACAAAATTGACATAAAATAGTTTTTTTTTAAAAATATTATATTATTAATTTTTATTTTATTCCTAAAAATCTAAGGATCATAAAAATGACTCAGATATAGATATATATTAATAATTAACCACATGGGGTTCATTTTTCTTGTTATAGTAAGTTTAAAAACCATATATTATAAGAAAGCAAAAAGATACGGTAAAAGACAAATTATTAAACTTAGAGTTAAATCTAAATAATAAGAATAAAATAGTAACCTAAACTTGTATAAAACCTATTGGTTGAGAGTATTTAGACCCATACACACTTTATCTTAGAAATAAATCAATTTTGAGATATTAAAAACTGAATATGTCTTAATTATAAAATAATATTTTACGTTTTCCAAAGGTGCCTCTCTCCTCCCTTATAAAAAGGGCACCCCTTCCCTCTTCACATCACACCCTTTTGAGCCTTGAAGATCGGCCAAACCCTACAAATTCCTCTTCTCAACCTCTCTAGTTACATCATACAGGTTTTCGTTTTCTTAAAATACCATCTATAGTTCCCTAAGAAGAATGTTAAAGGAGGTGCGTCGAGGAAGAGGTAATCTCTTCTACCGATCCATTCATGTTTCTTTCTTCTTCAACTTCTTCTTATTTAGTTTCTTAATTATAAGGTAATAACCTCAGTATTAGATATATACCGATATTTCATTATAAATATTAAACAACCATATTTCCTCTTCTATCTATCCTACAGAAAAACAAATCACCGCGCGTGCGTACGTACAGAATACCGTCTCCACGCCGTGGTGTAATGAGTTTTTCCGCCACCACTTTACATGGATGGGTATACTGGTGTAAAGAATAACTATATATGATTATTATAATATCATACTGATTCTAAGATATTATATAATCCATTCCAATTCCATTAAAGAAATATTGTAACGATATCATCGCTCGTGCGTACATACAGATTACCGTCTCCAAGACACAATGAGATTCATTTTCCATGTTAACAATTAAAGAATGATTTTAAAGTATATATAATAATTAATCATGAAATATATGACATAATAATGCTACTGTATTTATTTATATATATATATGTATGACATCTACTTAATTCCATTCAATTAAATAAGGAAACTAAAAAAAGAGTTCATGCGTACGTACGGCCTACCGTCTCCATGAACAGTGTATTTCATTCCATTTATCGATATATTATATATATGTATATTATGAATATATATTATATATAAATCATGTTTTTTATTCTGGAATTAAGTAATCATGATCTAAGTAATCATATTAATAATTACAAGTCAAAACACAAATGATAAATTAAACGATTTTACCCAAAATGATTCTTTAACATTTAATTTACAAAAGAATGAGTAATATAAAGTCATAAGTGAACCATATATGATATCATAACAATGAATATGATTCTGTAATAATTAAATGACATTATTTAAATCATTATACAAGAGGTTCAGATACGTACGAAGCATAGCAGACCTAAGTTAAGGGATAATTATTCCAATATCATTCTTATCAGAGAATGATTATTCCTAAGTATTTACCGGGGTTATATTTATTATCCATGTCCATATGTTCTCAAAATTTTTACAAAAGTTTTTTATTTTCTTCCATGTATGTTTAAATTCACTATTACCATTTTTTACTTTTACCACATCGTATGGAAGGAACCTTTCTTTTGTTTACCATACGAGGTACTTTTTAACTTTTCATGTAAAGGTACGAGAAGAATGTTTTTTTTAAACTTATACGGCATGAATAGATTTTTAATGTTTCATAATGACTTGTTTTCATGAAGCTTACTCTACAATATTTAATGACTATTTTCAAAAAAATCCTTTTCTTTTAAAATTGCATGCCATTTTGTGAAAAGAAAATTATTTTTAAGAAGAAAGGATATTTTCCTCAAGAATTCATTTCATGAGTTTTATCAAAACTATTTTCCATAATAGATGTAATTATTTCATATGGGTAAGTTTCAAGTATAATTTATCTATGATTTACTTGGTTTTAATATTATTATGATGAAATGATATCCATTTATTTGAATGGATTATGTTATGATGGGATGCAATTTATGAAACCCATTTTATACATTGGTTAATGATGAATGATTTATGTTCACGTTGTTTCACAAGTAAGAATGATTTCATTATGAGATGTGTGGGACCTATATCTCCATAAAATTCATTGGGTAAATATTTATATCTCATGAGATATACATGGCTAGAATGACCTGTTAAACTGGTTCAGTAATACAGGACTGGAACGAGGAGTGAACTCGATTCCGAAAGGGACTTTGTCCACTAAGATTGTCTTGGAAGCAATGCCTTGGCTACTATGGAAATCATAACATGTGCTTAATGGTTTCCATAATTACATGTTTTATTCCCATGCTATTTTATAATGATTAATGTTTATTTATGATCTATAAGTTATGTACTTCCATGTTTTATGTCATTTCTCAAGAATTTGATGTTTGAACATTATGTTCATGTTTTTAAGTTCAAATAAGTATGGTTTGTTTTATTTTTTCCATGCTTAACCTTACTAAGAATTTGAGCTCACCTTTTTTATGTTTTCTTTTCCCTAGGATATGAAGAATGGTTTTATGTAAGAAATCACAGGGGAATATCTTTATGGGAGATGTTGAAGATATTTCACCACGATTAGAAGATTATGTTCATTGTTTCCAAAGACACTAAACTATTATGGTCCTTGAGTGTTGGTTCTTATTATGTATTAAGTATTCCAAAAAAGTAATGTAATGTCCATGTACGTCAAGCTTTGGGTCACTACAGTTGGTATCAGAGGCAAAGGAGGTAGGAATGTATCTGATCATTGGAAACTCTCACATTTGAGCGTTGGACAAATCATGGCTCTCTTCCCAAGGGCTTCATGAGGAAATGGCTGCCACTGGGGATGGTGGTGTGACACACCTAGGGGGTGTAGCCACCCATGGAGTTCCCTGATTGGTGTCAATTATAGTCAACTGGATGTAATTCTATACCGCTATAGTCGGTATCAGAGGAAAGGTTTATTTATCCTTTGGAAACAAGGATGAAAATACATTAGTGAAATCCCTAGAGATATTTCTATGGTATGTCTAGGGATATTCCTAAGGTTTATTATAACTACATGTTACTATCCTAGAGTTATGATGATGATCATGAATAACCTAGGGTAAACCTAAGGTGGCATGGATTAAAGAATGTGTGATAAGTTAGACATCCCATAAGTGACTTTTAATGATTATGTGGTTCCACGTTATTTAAACTATTTCATACACTATATTTTTTGGTTTTAGTCAATGGAGGGAAGGAGAAGGAATTTAGTGAAAGTTGATTTCAATGGAAAAATTTGTGACTCTGATCAACAGAATTGTGTAATGTCTAGAGAGAATGATATTATGATAATGTTGAATAAGTCATCACGATAAATGATAAAAAACCTGAACTTTGGTTGTATTCCTATGTCATCAAATATGATGAAGATGTAATTTTATGCATGTTCTCATGGTGAGGAGCATAGATAAAGGAAGATTGAGATTTCTAAATAAGGGAAGGAGAACCTTGAGGAATACCTCAAATGGAGGGGAAGTTGTTATCTTTGTGGAGAAAAGGGTTATAAATTGACAGACTGTTATGGAGTTCAATGACTTATTTGTGGAGAACATGGGCATTACCCAACTCAATGCCCTAACCTAAGAGGTTACATCTAAATAATGGATGGACTTACTCCATGACAATCATTGATGAGGATGGATTGAAGTGTTTATGTATTGGTATTCAATAATAATGTTGTTGAGGTACTTTTATGTTATATTGGAATATTTTTGTATCATCCTATTGTGGTTTTCCAAAATTTTATGGTACTGGTAACCATGACAAGTGATTCAAATATTTTTGAAAGCAGATGATATGTGAAAAATTAATAGATAAGGAGAAAATAATATTTTTGATAGTATTCATGTGCTGATGATTGTTATAAGGACTAAGTGCTATCAGGGTTTGAGTATATAGATTTTTTAGGATTTTGGTATGTGGAAATTGTTAACTTATAACTACATTCATGTTTTCACAAAGGTTCAATGGGTTTTCATTTTTCAAGAGAATACATGATTAAGGCCTTTGAATGTTTGGAATGTGACCAACAAGACATATCATATGATATATGGTGATCAATGATGGTATTAACATGCTTGTTATATGAACTCCCTGGTAGTAGTTTTCACTATAATATGGGATTGGACATCCGTAGTTTGGATAAGCCTAAATATTATAATGGATTATGTTGGACATAAGTAAGTATTGTTTAAGTCTTTATCTTTTTTGATATTATTGATGAAAATTTATAATACTGTATGTTTAGAAAAAGGACAACCTGCAGGATGGGCGACAACCTGTCACGTCGGACAAGGATGTGGGAATCAAACCCACAACTGAAGTGCAACGATCCTTTATCGCCTACCACTGGCCTACAAGATGTCCCTGGTTAGTAGAAACTAGTTTTATTATATTATGATTTATGATAGATGAAGTATAAGTCCATTTTGGAATCATATACGATTAACCTCACGATAGATGGACTTATGTAAATTTGATAAATTTTCTTAAACGTTTGTAATAGACATATGGAATGACCCATCAATCTATCACATGATCTTATAACACCTCATGAATGAAAAATTAAACTTCATTTCATTAATAGATTAAGTGGAAATTGTTTAAGACATGAAAAACGGTTATAATATATCGAAATAAAGTAAGTATTTTTTTAATTAAAAATTTTCAGCTATAGGGAAATGATCATGAAAACCAAAAAAATTCTCCTAGTGCCCTTATATGAAATGAATCAGATGGTACCTTAGATCATCACAAATTTATGGCTTCGTGATTGTTGGTTTTTCATAGCCATGTTCTCTAACACACTCTATTAGAACCTGATGGTTAGATTTCTCTTCCATATCCATATTTTCACTTATGTTCTCCTATGTTGAAACCCAATGATTAGTTATTTTGGGTAACCATTACGTTTAATACATTAGTTTTTTCTGATATGTTTTGGTTTTCCTTTTTACGATGTGGGTTTATATTAAATAAACTTTTGAGTAGTAAAACATTTATAACCCGACGAATTTCGAGGGAGAAATTCATTTTAAGGGCGGGAGAATGTAACACCCAGGGATTTTATGAATAATTTTTTTTTATTTTCATTGATTTATTGTGTTGTACTCTACACCAAAAGGATCTTGCACTAGACGCATCCCTGACTTGTCTGGCATTACACGCAATCGCGACCTTCCACGATAGTGTGTGTTGTACGCAATACCGAGTTTCACTAAACAATGATATGTTATATAAAGTAACTGTTACTAATTGTAATACCCAATTTTTGAAATGTTATTATTCAAAATGGACTTCATTTTTGGATTTTGAATATCGAAATTAGCCTTGGGTGAATTTTTTGTATTTTTCTGAAAACATTCAATTTTTGATGAATTGTGAAAACAAAGGGTTACTATTTGAAAACAGACTTTTTATATAAATAATTTTTGTATTTTATTTAAATTTATTTTATTCCAAAATTGATACATAATACCTATATAAGATCAATTTTATTCATTGGAGTCATTTTATAATAATTTTAGACATATAAAAATTTTATTGATCTTTTCACCGTCTTTTACCAACCTCCTAGGAGAGTGTGAAAATTCACATAAAACATAATTTTACCGCTTAAGTGATTGGAATTTCGAAAACCCGAGAGACACAGTTAATATAATGGAGTAAATTGTGGTTCAATAAGATAAAAATATCTTTTGGTGAATAGTAACTTCTCACTTTTATTTACCATAGTTAAGAGTAAATAGGGAAACTAAGGGTAAAAACGATATTATTAGTACCCTTACACATGTCTTAATTCTATTGGATAAGTGTAATTCGACCAAAAAAACCTTAGGAATAAAATATTACACATTAGGTCCACTTGGATTAAATTAAGAAATTTATTATTATTTCATTTAAAGAGGAATTAAAATCGTTAAAATCAAAGTTTAATAAAAAAAACCTTTTTAATATAGGGTTATACGTAAGATAAATTCGACTATAAATATTAATTAGAAAGATAAAAAAATTATTACATAATGGTATTTTATTTAGTATTATTAGACATTAAATAATTTAATTAATTTTTGACAAAATGATGATGCAATAATTTCCTTATTAATGAAATATTAACATAATTGATGTTATAAATGTAACATCCTAGGTAAATAAAGAATAATACATTTTCATATTTATTAATATTTGATAATTAAATATTAATTTTACTTTTATGGGTTTCTATGTTCGATAGCGTACCTGATACGCAACAAAGAGTTTCTTTGAAATCCTTCGTTGCACACTAGTAATAAAATAATATTATTTTAAATTTTAGTTAACACGTAGTCGTTGTATTGGAGAGAATGAATAGAAATAACTAAAATATGATTATATATGTATGTTAATTTTTTTTATATTTATCCAATAAAGGATAAAGGCTTAAAATACGAAAAAATTCAATTTTTGGCATATATACTCTAATTTTCACTAAAGGTCCACTTATCAACTTTTGATGGAGAACCGTCATTAAATATAGTTTTGGTCACTCTTATAAATCATATTTTACCAAATAAAATTCTTCTATATAATCGGGACATCAAAATTTATTTTGTGTAAATTTTCTGTATTTTTCCAATAAAGATCATTTTTTAATGAATAGTGAAAAATATTGTCTTCTAATTCAAAACATCTTTTTAATATAATTTTTTAATATGACTATATTATCTTTTGAAGTGGTTTTAAAGTGAATTTAGAATATATTTTTAACATTTAATCCAATAGTGGATGTTGGAATTAATTTCATTTGGAAATCGGACTTGAACTAGTGTCAATCTTTTTATACTTTTTGTTTCATAAAAACACGCTATTTATTTTGACAGAGGGAATTAATTATTAAATTAATTAATTCAACTTATATGTTTGGAATTTTGTAAAATAGGCATCATTTTTCAATTTGGCATATCAAATATATCTTATGGTGAATTTTTGGTATTTTTCTGAAAAACTTCAATTTTTGATGAATAGTGAAACCACTAAGTGGTATTTAAAAAAACTGATTTTTCATTTAAATGAAATTTTACCACCTCTGTGTTTTGAATTTCAAAAATCCGACATACATGGTTTCCATTAATATGTAAAATGTGGTCAATGGGATTAAAATAATTTTTTGGGGAATAGTAACTTTGAAGTTTTTAATCGCGATTAGAGGTAATTAGTGTAGTTTAAGGTAAAAATAATGTTTTAATAATATGAGATGAGCTTGAAACATTTCCTACCTTTATTGGATGTTTCATGGCCGACCAATAAAATCCATGGGTCAACTTAGGGAGCCCATGGCGTCACATTGGAAGAAAAATGACATTAATATCTATTTATTTAATGTAAAAGTAAAAATGACCCAAACATGAGTTGTTTTACTAAAACAATTTTTAATTGGGGTTATACAAGTCATAATTTTGAATATAAGTATTCAGTAGAAAGATAAAAATATTTAATACATCATGATATTTTCTTTTTAATTTTTAGACATAAAATAATTTAAATTATTTATGACATCATGATGATGTAGTGATTACCTCATTATTTAACGATTTAAATAAAATGAATAGATAATGTAAAATATAAGAACTAAACTTGTGAAAAACTAATTGTATGGATATATTTCTAACCCTTATCACCTTATCCTCTAATTATATCAATGTGGGACCTTCAAAAGCCGAAAATCATTTTATAATAAAGTAAACTCTTATAACATTCCAAGAGTGCCCCTCATCTCCTCTTATAAAATGCCCCCACCACTATCACCTTACCCACACCTCTCAAGCCTTTTTTTCGTCCAAGAGCTGCCCATTTAGTCTCACCACATCCCTCTCTTACTCCTATAATCCTCACTTTTGGCAGAATTCTTCCCAAGGAAGCCTTTGAGCTCAAATCAAAAAGAGATACCTGTTTTAAAGGTAGTGTTTTCTCTTGTGCTCTTATGTTTTATTTTGCTTATCTAACCCCCTAAAATATTTTTATTCCTTTCTTTTGTAACAAATCCAGTATCTCCAATATACTAGTATGTTGTTATAATAAGGATTCGAGCTACACATACACACACCTTGATCAAATGGTTAAAGAGCATACTGTTTCTGTGGATGGCGAATTACTTCCACACGAAACGAAGATTGTTCAACACTCATATAAGACCTTCAAAGGTGGCCATTAAGATGTCACTATATTTATATATGATATATAATATGTTTATGTTTTACTTAAGCTTCTGTATTTTTCATTTATGGCATAACTTTATTGTTTCCAGTATGGGTAAACATGATATATTCACATTAGGAAGTGCGGACTACCGCCCCCTCAAAGTGATTTGACTAATTAACACAATATGTGGTACTTATAAAAGATAAATTTAATGATATTATGTATGATACCATACTGGAATTATAATACTATTATGTATCATTATGTTTTAATTCCATTAAATATGAAATAGAAATGGAAGTAGCGTTCATGCGTACGTACGGCTTACCGTCTCCATGAATGGTGTATTTCATTTCTTACCTCTAAATGATTATGTAATATTATAAATTCATGTATATAATGGATATATATTATATATATTGAATCTACATCGTGAATATCATTCTTCAGATAATGGATATTTGACTACGTGAACAACATGTAAATATAAGAAGTTCACTTTTGACTCAAGTACCAAATATTGACAAAACGACCATTATTATCCTAAATAATTACATAGTGTTCATGACAAGATAATTGGAGATATAAAATTAATAATGAACTTGAAAAAGGTTATTATGCAAGTATAAATTAACTCAAGTTTATTATTCAGGTGGTTAAATAATGATTGAGTCACGTCGGACCCGAGGTAAGGGACTTCGTCTCAATATCCTTTCATTGAGGCATATTTCATTTTATACACAACTTTCTTTTATACGGTGTATAAACCCCTTTGAATTTTACTTTTATACAAAAGGAATCTTTTTCTACGAAGAGTTTTACTAAACGACAAAAAAGAATGTTTCTTTTAATGTACGCGGTGACAACGACCTTTTCCACCGCCACAAGTATTATTTGATCACTCGCATCCTCAACAAGACATAATGTTTTTCAAATAAAATAAATATCATATACTCTTTTATGTATTTTGGTATTGAAAATGGTTTTTATAAAGGATTCTATTATGTCAATATATTTAAATGATATATTGAGATTGAAATGTGGAAATGTTATCATTACTTTATATTGGTTTTATGTGTTTTAATATTATAATGGTACTTGGACATTTTACGGGTGGTTACGTGATAAACCATATGACAGGTGGTTCCACGAATACTAGGATGGGTGGTTACGTTATAACCTCCATTTCATTGGGTATGGAAGTCGTCCGTATATATATTCCATTAAGTATGTATGGAAGATGGCCGAATGGTTATTCCGTTAAGTGATATCTGTGGAAGTCGACCATATGGTTATTCAAATTAAGTATGTTTATGTCCCAAGTTACCTTTATATGTTATGTGTTCTTTATATGGGTTTTATGGTAATCTTTTGGTTACAAAAGGTTAAGTAATGATATTTTATTCAGTGAAGAGTTTTTACCACTTAATAAAGGTGAAGGTATTACATTGATAAAGTATACATGGTTTACTTGTTGTTTTAAAAACTAACAGTTTTCATTCTTTGTGTATCCCTTACTGTGATTTTTATGCTCAGCCCAAGTTTTTTTTGAAATGTTTTTCACAGGAATTAATGTGGAATTGGGTCAAGGATGGGATCAAGGGAAAGCCATGCTATCTAAAACATGGAACTACACATGTTTCATATTAAGAGTTTTTATTTTATGGAAAATTAGTAGAAGTGTCTACTTTGTAATCTTTTGAGATGTAATAGATATGTCCTAATTCTCAAAAACTATAAACCCGAAAAGACCCTCAATGTGAATTATTCATTTAATTCAATATTAAGTAAGGTTTATGTTTGGGGCCTTATAGTTGGTATCAGAGGTCGGTTTAGACAAATTTAGGAGTTAGAAAAGTGTTAAATTATAAATTAATTTATGGTATGATTGAAATGATATAGCATTTATGGATTACCATTTTGCTTCGCCTAAGATATTTTTGTGTTCAAAATGGATTTCCATAGAGGAAACAAAGCAGTTATGTTGGGACGACATCAAGAGGAAGGCAACCTTCCAAATCAGCAACCTAAGATGGTCGGAATCGTAACTGAACAGTATTTTGTAGTGATGGCACAATTGACTCAAGCTATAAATTGTGGTGGTATCCATGCATTAGATCAGCCAGATCAACCACAGAGGTACATGTCAGTGGTATAACATTTCATGAGTCAACATCCCCCACCATTCGGAGGATCATCTAACCCTATGCTAGGTGAAGGGTGGATTAAAGCACTGGGGAAGATTTTTGATGTCATGGGGTGTTCAGAACATCAAAAGGTTAGTCTTGCTGTTTACCGTTTTGAAGGAGAAGCTGATCTGTGGTGGTAGATGGTGAAAAATATCAGGGATAGTGTTGAGATTGATGATCTTCACTAGGAAAAATTCAATGGTATGTTTCTTGAGAAATATTTTCCTAAGGTGGTTCGTCTTAGGATGGAAAAACAATTTCTAGAATTGAGGCTGGAGGATGACTCAGTGGCTGCTTATGAAGCAAAGTTCAATCGACTGGAAAGGTATGCTCCAAACTTTATACAAGATCTTGATAGTAAAATCGACCATTTTTACTCAGAATTAAAGCTAAATTATCGAAGGGCTTTAGCATCTCGTGAGTTCAGAAGTTATGAAAAACTTGTACGATGTGCAGAAAATGTGGAAATGGAGTTTGTTGATGATCAGGTGTTCTTTAACAAATGAAAGAATAAGATGTCCAGTTGGCAGGCAAAGGGGAAGAATTCATCAATGAAGCAAGGAGGTAAGAAAACAAAATATCCATCCTGTGAGAAGTGTGGTAAAATGAATCCTGGAGAATGTTTATCCAAGTTTGGAATGTGCTTTCGGTGTGGAAAGTCTAGTCATATTGCTTGTAATTGTAAGGAAGATGATCAGGCAGGAAATGAAAAGCCAGCGGTATGATGTTTTAAGTGTAATGAAATGAGTCATTATAAAAATGAGTGTCTAATGAAGAACTCACATGGGGGAAAGCAGCAAGACTACAAGCAGAAAGTGGTGGTGAAATCCTTTGCAACTACTTTAGCAGATGTTGGGACGTCGAATGAAGTAGTATCAGGTACACTGCTTATTTGTTCAGAATAGGCCAATTTATTGTTTGATTTAGGGTCTACCCATTCTTTCATTTCTGAGAAGTTTTCTAGTAAATTGGAAATTACATCTCAAGATATGAATCATGACCTTATGGTAAAAACACCTGGAGGAAATGTTGAGACAAAAAGATATTATAAGAACCTTCATATCCTTGTGTGCGGAAAGAATATACCTACAAACCTTATTGTTTTGCCTCTAGTAGAGTTTGATGTTATTTTGGGCATGGATTGCCTTTCTGTTTATCATGCTAAGATTGACTGCAGATCTAAAATGGTTTCCTTTCAGAAAGATTTTTAGTTTGCGTACAAGAATGATCCGTTGATTTTGATAACATATCAGGAGGTTGAGAAACTAGTAAAATAGGGAAATGAATTTTATCTTGCTCATATCGTTGAAAACAAGGGAACTGTTCAGATTAATGATGTGCTAGTGGTAAATGAGTATCTTGATGATTTTTCTGATGAGTTTCCTGGTATTGTTCATGATCGGGAAGTTGAATTTACTATTGAATTAGTTCCTGATTATAAGCCAATTTGAAAACCTCCTTATCGAATGGATCAAGTTGAACTTTTAGAGTTAATGAAACAATTGCAAGATTTATTAGATAAATGTTTCATTCGACCTATCACATCACCATGGGGTGCTCCTGTATTGTTTGTTAAAAAGAAATATGGTTCAATGAGACTTTTCATTTATTATAAATCCTTGAATAATATCACTGTTAAGAACATGTATCCTTTGCCTCATATCGATGATTTGTTTGATCAGCTCCACGGAGCTTAGTATTTTTCAAAGATTGACTTGAGGTCGGGGTACCATCAGTTGAAAGTAAAAGAAGCAGATGTTCTGAAAACTGCGTTCCGTACTAGATATGGCCATTATGAATTTGTAGTTATGCCTTTTGGGTTAACCAATGCACCTGCTGTATTCATGGACCTTATGAATATAATGTTCGATGAGTACTTGGATATGTTTGTGGTTGTTTTCATTGATGATATTTTGGTGTTTTATAAAAGTAAAGAGGAGAATGAATGTCATTTAAGGGTTATCTTGCTAACCATAAAAGAAAAGAAACTGTAAGTAAAATTCAGAAAGTGTGAGTTTTGGTTACAAAAAAATTCTTTCCTGGGTCACATTGTTTCAAAAAATGGAAGAACTGTTGATCCTGCTAAAACAAAAGTTGTTGAAGAATGTCCAAGACCCACAAATGTAACTGAGATCAATAGTTTACGTGGTTTGACAGGTTACTACCAAATGTTTGTTGAAAATTTTTAACGGTTATCTAGTCCAATGACTAAGATAACTCGTAAGGGTGTTAAGTTTATCTGGACAAAAGAATGTGATGATTGTTTTCAGTAGTTGAAAAGAAGATTGGTGAATGCTCCAGTTTTGTCACTTCCTTCCAGGAATGGTGAGTTTGTTATATATAGTGATGCTTCATTGATGGGACTTTGATGTGTCCTTATGCAGAATGATCAGTTAATATCATATGCTTTACGTCAATTGAATACTCATGAGGTAAATTACCCTACACATGATTTGGAATTAGCTGTTGTTGTTTTTGCTCTTAATCTTTGGAGGCATCATTTTTATGGAGAAAAGTGTGAAATATATACTGATCACAAAATTTCAAATTATATATTCACTAAGAATTAATTGAACATGAGACAGAGGAGATGGATGGAATTAATCAAGAATTATGATAGTACAATTCATTACCATCCGGGAAAATCAAATAATGTGGTCGATGCTTTGAGTCGAAATAGTAATGCTTCATTAACCATGCTACATATAGAACAAGATCATTTTGTTATTTATTTGATGAAATTTGGCATTGTAGTTGTTTGTGCAGGAAGTCCTTCGGTTTTGTTTCATGTATCAGTGAAATATTCTCTATCAGATAGAATCAAGTAAGCATAGAAGCAAGACAGTGAGTTGCAGAAAAAGGTAGAGCTGGTTCAGAAGGGTAAATTTCCTGAATTCAACATTGACAATGATTGTGTTTTGAGATTTGGGAAGAGATTATGTGTGCCTTGTGATTCACAGTTTAAGAGAGAGTTGTTATGTGAAGCTTATAGTTCTCCATTTTTAGTTCATCCTTGCAGTAATAAGATGTACAGAGATCTGCGGGAGTATTACTGGTGGGATGGAATGAAAAGGGATATTGCTGATTTTACTATGAACTGTTTGACTTTCCAGTAGGTTTAAGAAGAGCGGCAGTTACTGAAATGGATGCTTCATCCTTTACCAATGCAAGAGTGGAAATGGGAAAATATATCCACGAACATTGTTGTGGGATTGCCGAAGACACCTCAAGGTAATAATTCAATCTGGGTTATTTTTGATCTATTGACTAAATATTCTCATTTCCTTCCTATTAGAGATACTTTCTCTCTAGATCATCTATCTCGTTTGTCTCTTAAAGAGATATTCAGGTTACATGGAGTTCCTCTCTTCATTGTATCTAATCGTGATCACAGGTTTACATCTAACATTTGGAAAGGCCTTCAGAAGTCGTTGGGACTGAATTCAATTTTATTACAGCTTTTCATCCTCAATAAAATGGGCAGTCAGAACAAACAATTCAGACATTGGAAGAAACACTACATGCCTGCTCTTTGGATTATCTGGGAAATTGGGACCAACATATTTCTTTGGTAGAGTTTTCATATAATAACCGTTTTCATTCCAGTATACAGATGGCTCCATTTGTGGCATTATATGGTAAATAGTGTCAAACTCCAGCTTTTTGGGATGAAGTGGGTGAAAGGAAGCTGATGGGACCAGAATTGTTAGAAGAGATGACAGTATAAGTTCAGTTGATTAAAAAACACATGAGAACAGCTCTGAGCAGACAGAAAAGTTATGTGGATAATCGGATGAAGGATCTATCTTTTGATGTAGGTGATCATGTTTTTCTCAAAGTTTCACCATGGAAGAGTGTGATGTGATTTGGTAAGAAAGGAAAGCTGAGTCCAAGGTTCATTGGACAATATGAAATTATTGAGAAAGTTGGATCAGTTACTTACCGAGTGGCTTTACCTCCAAGTTTATCTCAGGTACATAATGTTTTTCATGTTTCGATGTTGAGAAAGTATATGCCAGATCCATGTCATGTTTTGATCCCAGAGGTAGTTCAGTTGGATGATAATCACTCTTATGAAGAACAACCAGTCCATATTCTTGACCATAGAGAGCAGGTGTTGTGGAATAAGGTAATTCACCAGGTAAAGGTTTTGTGGAAAAACCATATGGTTGAAGAGGCAACATGGGTATCTGAAAATGATATTAGTCATAAATACCACCACTTATTTTGATAAGTGAATAAAATTGCGAGGATGTTATTCCCAAAATGGGGGAAGGATGTAACATCCCAGGTAAATAAAGAATAATAGATTTTCATATTTATTAATATTTTCGAAATAAATATTAATTTTACTTTGAATGGGTTTCTATGTTCGATAGCATACCCAATACGCAACAAAGAGTTTCTTTGAAATCTTACGTTGCACACTAGTAATAAAATAATATTATTTTAAATGTTAGTTAACACGTAGCCGTTGTATTTGCGGGAATGAATAGAAATAACTAAAATATAATTATATATGTCTGTTAAATGTTTTTACATTTATCCAATAAAGGATAAGGGCTTAAAATACGAAAGGAATTCAATTTGAGGCATATATACTCTAATATTCACTAAAGGTCCGCTTATCAACTTTTGATGGAAAACCGTCATTAAATATAGTTTTGGTCACTCTTATAAATTATATTATACCAAATAAAATTCTTCTTTAGAATCGGGACATAAAAATTTACTTTGTGTAAATTTTCTGTATTTTTCCCATAAAGATCATTTTTAATGAATAGTGAAAAATATTGTATTTTAATTCAAAACCACTTTTTAATATAATTTTTTAATATGATAAGATTATTTTTTGAAGTGGTTTTAAAGTTAAATTAGAATATATTTTTACCATTTAATCTAATAGTGGTCGTTGGAATTAATTTTAGTTTGAAATCTGAGTTGAACTAGTGTCAATCATTTGATACTTTTTGTTTCATAAAAACATGCTATTTGTTTTGACAGTGGGAATTAATTATTAAATTAATTAATTCAACATATATGTTCTGAATTTTTGTAAAATATACATCATTTTGGAAGTCGGAATATCAAATATAGCTTAGGGTGAATTTTTGGTATTTTTTTGAAAAGCTTCAATTTTTGATGAATAGTGAAACCACTAAGTGGTACTTAAAAAAACTGATTTTTCATTTAAATGAAATTTTACCACCACTATGTTTTGAAATTAAAAAATCCAACATACATGGTTTTCATTACGATGTAAAATGTGGTTCAATGGGATTAAAATAATTTCTAGTTGAATAGTAACTTTTATGTTTTTAATCACGATTAGAGGTAATTAGTGTAGTTTAAGGAAAAAATAATGTTTTAATAATATGAGATGAGCTTGAAACATGTCCTACCCTTATTGGATGTGTCATGGACGACCAATAGAATACATGGGTCAACATGGGGACCCCATGGAGAAACTTTGTAAGGAAAATGACATTAATATCTTTTAATTTAATGTAAAAGTAAAAATGACACAAACATGGGTTATTTTACTAAAACAATTTTTAAATTGGGTAATACAAGTCAGAATTTTGACTATAAATATTCATTAGAAAGATAAAATGATTTCCTACATCATGATAGTTTTTTTATTATTTTTAGACATTAAATAAATTAAATTACTTATGACATCATGATGATGCAGTGATTACCTCATTATTTAACGATTTAAATAAAATGAATAGATAATGTAAAATCTAAGACCTACATTTGTAGAAAACCTATTTTAGGGATATATGTCGAACCCCTATCACCTTATCCTCGAATTATATCAATGTGGGACCTTTAAAAACCGAAAATTATTTTATAATAAAGTAAAGTCTTATAACTTTCCAAGAGTGCCCCACCTCTCCTCTTATAAAAGGCCCCCACCACTATCACCTTACCCACACATCTCAAAGCCTTTGGATCGGCCAAGATCTGCCCATTTAATCTCTCCAAATCCCTCTCTTACTCTTAGAATCCTCACATTGGGCAGAATTCTTCCCAAGGAAGCCTTTGAGCACAAATCAAAAAGAGATACTCGTTTTAAAGGTAGTGTTTTCTCTTGTGCTCTTATGTTTTATTTTGCTTCTCCAACCCCCTAAACTCTTTTTATTAATTTATTTTGTAAACACTCCAATATCTACAATATACTAGTATGGTTTTTAATAAGGATTCGAGATACACATACATACACCTTCATCTAATGGTTAAAGAACATACTGTTTCTGTGGATGGCGAATTTCTGCCACACGAAACGATGATTGTTCAACACTCATATAACACCTCCAAAGGTGTCCATTAAGATGTCACTATATTTATATATGATATATAATAGGTTTATTTTTTAATTAATCTTCTATATTTTTCATTTATGGCAATCCATTATGGTTTCCATTATGGGTAAACGCGATATCTTTATTTTAGGAAGTGCAGACTACCGCCCCCTCCAAGTGATTTGATTCGTTAACACCATATGTGGTATGTATAAAGGATAACTTTAATGATATTATATATGATACCATAATGTAATTATAATACTATTATGTATCATTATGTTTTAATTGAATTAAATATGGAATAGAAATGGATGTAGTGTTCATGCGTACGTACGGCTTACCGTCTCCATGAACGGTGCATTTCATTTCGTACCTCTAAATGATTATGTAATATTATAAATGAATGTATATACTGGATATATATGATATATATGGAATATACATCATGAATATCATTATTGAGATAATGGATATTTGACTACGTGAACGACTTGTAAATATAAGAAGTTCACTTTTGACTCAAGTACCAAATATCGACAAAACGACCATTATTATCCTAAATAATTATGTAGTGTTCATGACATGATAAAAGGTTATTTAAAAAGAATAATGAACTTGAAAAAGGTTCTTAAGCAAGTAGAAATTAACTCAAGTTTATTATTCAGGAGGTTAAAGAACGATCGAGTTATCTCCGACCCGAGGTATGGGACTTCGTCTCAATCTCCATTCATTGAGTCATATTTCGTTTTACCCACAACATTCATTTATACTGTGTATAAACCCCATTGAATTTTAATTTTATACAAAAGAAATCTTTTTTCTATGAAGCGTTTTACTAAATGACAAAAAAGAATGTTTCTTTTAACGTACACGGTGACAATGACCTATTCTGCCGCCGCAAGTATTATTTGATCTTTGGCTTCCTCAACAAGACGTAATGTTTTTAAAATAAAATAAATACCATATACTCTTTTATGTATTTTGGTATTGAAAATGGTTTTGATAAAGGATTCTATTATTTCAATATATTTAAATGATATATTGTGTTTGAAATGTGGAAATGTTATCATTCCTTTATATTGGTTTTATGTGTTATAATCTTATAATGGTACTTAGACATTTGACATGTGGTTACGTGATAAACCATATGACAAGTGGTGTCGTGAATACCAAGATGGGTGGTTATGCTATAACCTCCAATGCATTGGGTATGGAAGTCGGCCGTATGTCTATTCAATTAAGTATGTATGGAAGTTGTCCGAATGGCTATTCCATTAAGTGATATGTGCAGAAGTCGAATGTATGGTTATTCCACTTAAGTATGATTATGTCCCAAGTTACCTTTATATATTATGTGTTATTTATATGGGTTTTATGGTAATCTTTTGGTTACAAAAGGGTAAGTAATGATATTTTATTCAGTGAAGAGTTTTTACTACTTCATAAATATGAAGGTATTAATTTGATAAAGTATACATGGTTTACTAGTTGTTTTAAAAACTAACAGTTTTCATTCATTGTGTATCCCTTACAAAGCCTTTTATGCTCACCCCAAGTTTTTTTAAATGATTTTCACAGGACTTAATTTGGAATTGGTCTAAGGATGGGATCAATGGAAAGTCATGCTATCTAAAACATTGAACTAGACATGTTTCTTTTTAAGAGTTTTTATTTTATGGAAACTTAGTAGAAATGTCTACTTTGTAATATTTTGAGATGTAATAGTTATTTCCTAATTACCTAAAACTCAAAACCTGAAAATATCCTCAATGTGAATTATTCATTTAATTCAATATTAAGTAAGGTTTAAGGCCGGGGCCTTATAATAAATACCCGAATAAATATAATCTTAGACTTTTTGTAAATTAAAATAATTTTCTATGTTACTATGACATGTTAGTATCGCATTAATGAACTTTTTTATAACTAATAATGATGTTATTATTTTCAAAAAAATCAAGTACCAAAGGGTGTCAAAATTGACATAAAATAGTTTTTTTAAAAAATATTCTATTATTAATTGTTTTTTTATTCCTAAAAATCTAAGGTTCGACAAAATTGATTATATAAGGTTATATATATTAATAATTAACCACTTGGGGTTCTTTTGGCTTTTATAGTATGTTTATTAACAATATAGTGTAATAAAACAAAAAGACACGGTAAAAGTTAATTATTTAACTTAGAGTTAAATCTAAATGATAAGGTTATAATAGTAACCTAAACATGTCTAAAACCTATTTGATGATATTTTTTACATCCATCCCCACCTTATATTCGAAATAAATAAATTTGGAGCTATTAAAAACCGAATATGACTTTATTATAATATAATATTTTATATTTTCCTAAGGTTCCCCTCTCCTCCCTTATAAAAAGGTCACCACTTACCTCTTCTATTCACACCCTTTTGAGCCTTAAAGATCATAAAAACCCAGCCAATTCCTCTTATCAACCTCTCTAGATACATAATAGATGTTCTGGTCTTCTTAAAAGACCAACTCTAGTGCCCTAAGATGAATTTTAATGGAGGTGCGTCGAGGACGAGGTAATCTCTTCTACCGATTCATTCAAGTTTCATTCTTCATCAACATATTATTCATTATTTGTTTAATTATAAATTAATAACACCAATATTAATTATATACTGGTATGTTATTATAAATATTAAACAACCATATTTCACCTTCTATCCATCATACAAAATACAAAATCACCGCACGCGCGTACCTACGGAATACCGTCTCCACGCCGTAGTGTAACGAGTTTTTCCACCACCACATTACTTGGATGGGTATAATGGTGTAAAGAATAACAATATATGATTATTATAAAATCATAATTATTCTACGATATTATATCATCCACTCAAATTCTATTCAATAAATATGGGAACGACTTCATCACTCGTGCATACGTACAGATTACCGTCTCCACGACGTGATGAGATTCATTTTCCATGTTAACAATTCATTAATGATCATAAAGTATATATAATATGTAATCATGAAATATGTGACATAATAATTCTACTGGATATATATATATATATCATCTAATTAATTCCATTCAATTCAATAAGGAAACAAAAAATAGCATTCATGCGTACGTACGACCTACTGTCTCAATGAACGGTGTATTGCATTCCATTTATCAATATATTATATATATGTATATAAAGAATAGATATTATATATAAATCATTTTTTATATTCTGGAATTAAGTAATCATGATCTTATTAATCATATTAATAATTACAAGTCAAAACACGGATGATAAATAAAACGATTTTACCCAAAACGCTGCTTGAACATTGAATTTACAAAATAAGGTGTAATATAAAGTCATAAGTGAACCATATATTATATAATAACAATGAATATGATTCTGTAATAAGTCAATGACATTATTTAAATCATTATACAGGAGGTTTGGATACGTACGAAGCATATCAGACCTAAGGTAAGGGATAATTATTCCAATCTCATTCTTATCCGAGATTGTTTATTCGTAAGTATTTTCTGGGGTAATGTTTATTATCCATGTCCATATGTTCTCAAAATGTTTTCAAAAAATGTTTACATTTCTTCCATGTATGTTTAAATTCATTTTTACCCTTTTTAACTTTTACCACATCCTATGGTTGGAATCTTTCTTATGTTTACCATACAAGGTACTTTTTGACTTTTCTAGTAAAAGTACTAGAATAAAGTTTTTTAACTTATATGGTATGAATATATTTTAAGGATTCATAATTCCATGTTTTCATGATGATTAATCTATAATATTTAATGAATATTTTCAACAAAATTATTTTCTTTTAAAATTGCATTGCATTTTGTGAAAAGAAAATGATTTTTATGAAGAAAGGATATTTTCCTCAAGAATTCATATCAAGTGTTTTATCAAAAGCATTTTCCATATAAGATGGAATTATTTCATATGTGTATGTTTAATGTATAATTTCACTTTGATTTACATGGTTTTACTTTTCTTATGATGAAATAATATCCATTTTTTTTGTATGGATTATGTTATCACGGGATGATGTTTATGAAACCCATATTATACTTTGGGTAATGATGAATGATTTATGTTCATATTGTGGCACAGGTAAGAATTATTTCATTATGAGATGGGTGGGACCTATATCTCCCTCCAATGCCTTGGGTAAATATTTATATCTCATGAGATAGACATGGATGGAACGACAAGTTAAACCGGTTCATTAATACAAGACTGGAACGAGGAGTGAACTCGATTTAGAAAGTGAATTTGTCCACTAAGATGGTCTTGGAAGAATTGCCTTCGCTACTATGGAAATCATAACATGTGATTAAGTGTTCCCAAAATTTCATGTTTTATTCCCTTGCTATTTTATCACGATTAATGTTTCTTTATGATCTATGCCTTATGTACTGCTATGTTGTATGTATTTGCTCAATAATTTGATGTTTAAACCTTATGTTCATGTTTTTAGGTTCAAATGTGTATGCTTTGTTTTATTTTCTCCATGCTCACCCTTACTGAGAATTTGAGCTCACCCTTTTTATGTTTTCTTTTCCCTAGGATATAAATAAAGGTTTTAGTTACGAAAACAAAAGTGGAAGATCTTTATGGGAGATGTTGAAGATATTTCAACATGATTAGATGATTATGTTCCATGTTTCCAAAGACACTAAACTATTACAGTCCTTGATTGTTGGTTCTTATTATGTATTAAGAAATTTTAAAAAGTAATGTAATGTCCATGTTCTTTATGCTTTGGGTCTCTACAATTACATTCCCCAAAACACACTGAATGATAACCTCTCCCCCACACTGATATGGATACTTGCTCTCAAGCATATTATAACATGGTGAAATCAACAAAGCGTACCTGTAATGAAATCCATTCCCAACACACATACATATGAAAAAAATCCAAAGAATATGCATCTTGATATTGGGTGGGATTAGGAATTGGGCTTGTAATGTGGCTATCAATGAAAAGGTATTCATAGGCTCGAAGGGGCTTTTAAAAGAAGGATTAATCTATGATAAATGGGAGGCTACTTGGCTATTGTGATTCTCATATGGTTCAGAAAATGACTCCATCATATTAATTCACACCAAGGTAGTAAATTCAGTTTGAACGTCCACATACTCAAGAACACAAATGGGGATGAAAATACCCATTTTGAAAAGATGGCCATAGGCGCCCTTGTAATGAAATCAAATGTTGTTCCTCACGGGTGGGGAAAAATTATTTTTCAAATAAAAAATTGGGCATTCAAAATCTGTTGGTTTTGACACAAAATTCATTATACATAGTCATGATGAAAATAAAAAACTTTTTTGAGATGAAAACATGTACGTTGACTCCCCAAAAAGTTTGGACAAAATTTCAAAACTAGTTGCTGAGTAATAATGAATCATGACTTTTCATTTTTTTAATGATGATTTTTTAGTTTTTTTATGTTTTTTAGGTTTTTTTTAATGTCACACCCACACAAAATAAAATGAGTTAATAAAAGGGTTTGATGAAGAATGAGGTAAAAAATAATATAAATCAGAGGGGAAGAAGAAGAAAGAGATAATGAGAGAGAGAAGGAGGTAAAGGGAAAGAGGTGACCCTAGTTTGAATTTGGTGGGTTTCCACCTCCATCTAGTGGTATGTCGACAGAAGATGGTGGGGATTTAGTGGAAGTCGATGTGGTGCCTAGGATGTGTGTCCTTTCATGGTGATGCTTTAACAGATGTCCATTAACTGTGAATGTCCTTTTGGAAGAGGGGTATTGTACTTGCACTACACCAAATTGGTAAACATTAGTAATAACAAAAGGACCTTCCCAATGAGAATTAAGCTTACCTGGGTGAAGACAAAATCTTGAATTAAAGAGCATTACCATTTATCCATCATGAAATACCTTTATAAGGATATGTTTATCATGGAGTGCTTGGGATTTTACTTTGTAGAGATTAGAATTCTCATAAGAATCAAGTCGAAGATCCTCTAGTTCAGCCAATTGAAACAATCTTTCATCACCGAATTTTTCAAGATCAAAATTACAATTTTTTACCGCCCAAAATAACTTATGATTATTTCAGCTAGATAATGACAGGATCCATAAAAAACATGACTAAATGGAGTCATCCCAATGGGTGTTTTATAGGAATTTCGACAAGCCCAAAGTGCATCACCAAGTCTTTCAGGCCAGTCTTTTCTGGTGGGATCTACAATTCTTCCATGAACCCTTTTCAATTCTCTATTAGAAAGTTCAACCATTCCATTTGGTTGGCGGTGATATGCAGTTGATGTTTTATGTACAACCCCATTCTTTTTCAAAAGAGATTCCACGGTTTTATTACAAAAATGGGTTCCTAAGTCACTTATCAAAGCATGCGGTGTGCCAAATCGGTGGAAGATGTGTGTATTTAGGAACACAATAAAAGTATGTGAATCATCCTTTCTAGTGGGTTTGTCCTCGAACCACCTAGAAACATAATCAATTGCTAGAAGAATGTATGAAAAAATATTGCATGGGGTAAATGGTCCCATGAAATCGATTCCCCAAACATAAAAAATATCTCAAAAAAGTAACGGCTTTTGGGGAATTTCATTTCACATTGAAATTGTGCCGAACATTTGGCATGAGGAAATGATTGACAGAACTCATGAGAGTCCTTGAAATGAGGAGGCCCAACAAATGTAGAGTCTAGAATCTTTCGGGGGGTCCTTTATTGTCCAAATAGGCAACCTCCAGGCACCAAGTGGTAGAATTATAATATGGAATAATGTTAATTTTCATCAAGACATATCCTTATTACCATGTTAGCCCCAGTTTTCCAAATATTATTTTCTTCCCAATAATAGTATTTTAAATCACTTTTCATCTTCATTTTTTGTTCGTTTGAAACAATTTCAGTGAAAACACTAGAAACCATGTAATTTACAATTGGGGCATACCATGGAAATTTTTTAGTGAGAAATGAATGTTGCTCAGTGGGGAATTCGGGATCAATGATTTCAGAATGAGAAGAATTAGAAATTCTACTCAAGTGATCAGCCATAGTGTTTTATTTTCCGGGTATATCTTTTATTTCATTGTCAAACTCTTGGAGCATTAGGATCTATATTATTAGCCCTGGTTTGGAATCACTTTTCTTGAGTATGAACTATATAGAAGAATGTTTTGTGAAGATGATTATTTTCGCACCTAAGAGATAGGGCCAAAATTTATCTAAGGCAAAGACAAATGCTAAAAGTTTTTTTTTCAGTGATAGTGTAGTGAGATTGAGTTTCATACAATATTTTTCAGGCATAATAGATGACATGAAGACGTTTTTCTCTTCCTTGACCAAGAATAGCCCCAACAACTTCAACAGAAGCATCACACATCAACTCAAAGCATAATAAACAATTTGGGGGTCAGATTATTGGGGCAGATGTTAGAGTAGTTTTGAGTTCAACAAAGGCTCTCTTGAAAAAATCATAGAAATGGAAAGGGACATCATTTTGGAGAAACCAAGTGAATGGGAGTTAAATTTTACTAATGTTATGGATGAATCTTCAATAGAAACCAGCATGACTGAGAAATGAATGGATGTCTCGAACAGAAGTGGGTTAAGGAAGTGATTGGATAACTTCAATTTTGGTAGGATCGACTCCAATACCATCTTTTGAAGCTATTTTCCCTAGAATAATCTCATTTGTAACCATGAAGTGACATTTTTCAAAATTTTACACAAGGTTTCACTTGACACACTTTTGGAGGACTAGAGAGAGTGAATTCAAACAAGATTCAAATGAATCACCATAAATGGTGAAGACGTCCATGAAGACTTCCATGAAATGTTCAATGAATTTGGAAAATATACTCATCATACACCTATAGAATGTGGTATGAACATTTAAAAGTCCATAAGGAAATCCTTTATATGCATATTTTCCAAAGGGGCATGTGAATGTAGTCTTTTCTTGGTCCTGAGGTGCGATTGGGATTTGGAAGTAGCTGGTGTATCCAACAAGAAAGAAATAGTGTGACTTTCCAGATAATCATTCCATAATTTGATCAATGAATGGATGATGGTAGTGTTCTTTTCCTGTTTCAACATTCAATTTCCTATAGACGACCCACACACACCATTTGTTTTTCACTCGAGTTGTGACTACCTCTCCATGTTCATTTGTGACAACAATTATCCCACCCTTCTTACGTACAAATTGAATTGGACTAACCCATTTACTATCAGTAATTGGTTAGATAATACCATCATGAAGAATCTTGGTTATCTCTTCCCTAACAACCTCAAGGATGAGTGGATTGAGTCTTCTTTGTGGTTGTCTAATTGGTCTAGATGATTCCTCAAGATGGATGTGATGCATGCAAAGAGCAGGGCTGATTCATGGTATGACATCTAGGGTCCAACCTATGGACTTTTTGTCTTCCTCTAACACATGAACATGTTTGGACTCCATAGTTTGAGTAAGTGAATAATAGATAATGTCAGGATAAGAGTGATTATGGAAAAAGGAATTCATATTTCAGGTGTTCAGGAAGAGGTTTCATATCAGTCTGATCATTCATATTTTGGTTAGAGAACTCATGAACAGATGAAGGGACTTTAGTTGCTTCAGATTCATTCTTCATAGTACTATCCAAGGTGGAGTATTAGAGATCCGAGTTGATGTGGGATTCAAGAGAATTTTCAAGTTCCTCTATATTGATGGTGTCTATGAATGAGAGGTCAACATGAACTTCACCATTTATGAATTGGTTAAACATGGTGAAGATTTCACAAGATCCTTTGTCATTAGAACATGAAGAACATGGTGGATTGGGGTTTGATTGACTCGTAGAAGTGTCCATAGAAGCGCATATTGAGAATAAAGAGTGATCCTCATATGGGTATCACATGGCTTGGAAAATTTTTAATATGACCAATTGGTCACTGAATTAAATGGATAAGATTCCTGAATGGACACCAATATTGGTTCTCGTAGTCATGAGGAACGATCTTCCTATAATTAGGGGAGATTGAGAAGAGTCTGTCTCACCTTCCCTGTTAAGGATATAGAATTCAGATGGGAAGATAAGATCATTGACTCGGACAAGGACATCCTCAATTATTCTCTCAGGACCGTCTATGCTTTGATTGGCCAATTTAATGACAACACCCATTGGGTGTATGGGACATAGACCAAGGATTGAGAAGTTGGATTTGAGCATGACATTAATTGAGGCTCCTAGGTCTATGATTTCATCATCAAAGTTAGAACTTCAAATTTTCCATGGTACCGTAAAGGTCCCGGGATCTATCACTTTATGGGTATGGAATCTTGGGTTGAAACATTTTCCAAGGTCCTAAGTTTCCTATTGTGGGTACACAACTACTTGAGAAACATGGAATATCTAGGGATTTGTTTTATGGGATCTAAGAGAAGAATGATGACATCAACATGTCAAAACATATCGAGCATTTCAGGATCGGGTTAAAATGACTTATTTGTCTTAGAGATAGCTTGTAGAAAAGGAATTCGATTCCTAGGTGGAATGGAAGGAGTTGAGTTAATGGATTCAGATTCCTTTTCATTTTTTTTCTTTTCATTTTCTAGGTCAATATTCAAAGGAGGGTTGGAGGACATATCTTGTGGCATAGAAATTTTCTTTACCGATCTAAGTACAATTTCAAATACATTACCCTTGGTGTTGTGTAATGGTTGAGCTGGTATTTGGGAATCATTGGATTGTTTCTGCCGACTAAGGTTGGAATCATGTGGAAAAAATTGGGTTTCAATATTTTTAAGGCTATAATGGGTTAAAGAGGCCAGATCATCAACTGCACTTTCCCATGGTTGTTTGGAAGAATAGGCTTGTCCCAGATTGGTATTTCCTTGTTATTGGTTATTGGGAAAGAGATTGTATTGGTTTTTGAATTGGGAAGGCTAACTAGGATAATGGAATTTAGGAGAAGGATTGTTCTTTTGAGCATGAGGAATAAAAGGATATGGTTGTTGGAAGTTACCAACACCTTTAACATATTGAAACTGGTTTGGTATTTGATGAGGGAATTGAGGGGGATGATATATGGGATTACCATACCTAAGACCTTGGTTATAGGGATAAGAGACGGGATCAAAGAGAGGTTGGTTGAAGTTTCTAACAAACAGACCTGATAGTTAAGGGTTGATGTTATGCTGAGCATATGCTGCATTGAGCTCCATTAGTCCAGATGAATATGATTGATCCTCTTGAAGTTGTGGACATATGTCTGATAGATGAGATGAAGTGTTGCAGATTCCACAGTTTTTGAGGGGTCCAGGAAACATTGATTTTGGATAACACGTGGTTGGGGATTTGGATGCCACAGCTAGTTGCTGCACAAGACCTACAATTTCATTCATCTACTCGGTCATCCATTTTTTCTCAATTGATTGATTATCTTGGGATTTTTTGACTTCATCATGTGCTCGAGTACAGAATTCTTGTGTGTTTTCAGCCATGTTTCTTATGAGAACTCTTACTGCTGCAAGAGATTTATCAACAAGAGCACCACCACATGCGACATCAATGAGAGATGACTCCATATCCAATAACCCATCATAGACGTATTGGATCAAGAGTTGGTTATGAATTTGGTGGTGTGGGAAGTTTTCAACAAGCTTTTTGAAACTCTCCAAATATTCATAGAGTGATTCACTAGGGAACAAAAGGATAAAACTTATTTCCTTTCGGATAGAAGCAGTACGAGAAGTAGGAATGAATTTCTCTAAGAAGAGTCGCTTCATGTCATTCCATGTGGTTATGGAACCAGGTGGTAGGTAGTAAATCCATTACTTAGTAGTGTCATCTAGGGAGAAAGGGAATGCTCATATTTTGATTTTTTCATTAGAAACCCTATGAGGCTTCATGGTAGAGGACACTACTTGGAATTCATTAATGTGGAGATGTGGATCCTCACCGGCTATCCCGTGGAAATGAGGTAGAAGATGAATCAAACTCGATTTGTGTTCAAATTCATCCTCTATGTTTTGATATTGAATACCAAGGGGTTGGTAATTAATATAATGGGAAGTGAGTTCTTTATATGTTTGTTCCCTAAGACTAGCCATATCTAATTCAACTGGTTGGACATAGACTCGTTCTTGAATGAGGTGATTATCACATAAGTTCCTCCTAAGTTGGTGAAGAGTTCGCTCAATTTCAGGGTCAATGAAATCAAAGGGATTTTTTGGGAGGCTACGGGGCATTTAGAATTATTTTGGTAGAAAAAGGAATATGAGGTTTTTCTTTTTTGTTTTTTTGTTTACGATTTTTATGGGAAGATGAGGTTTTCTTTATGTTTGTTTTTCAATTTTCTGTAAACATTGTTTTTTTGGGTTTTTTTATAATAACTAGAAACTAATGACTATATAAAGAACCATCCCTAGCAACAAAACCATTTGAATGAAACATCCAATATTCTCTTATCGACGGGTCAATGTTTCGGTGCTCTGATAATGTGTATAACAACAATCGGGTCAAATCCTCGGCGTTGATACATTGTAATAGTAGTTTTTTTAGTTGATTGTATTTTGATTAGTGGGGTTTGTTTGCAGAGATTAATTGAAATGTTTGATAGACTATAATTGATTTTAAAAATTGAAAAATATTGGGGTGAGTTCATTATTAGGGAGTTAATATTTTAATATCCTTGATCTTTCTTGATATTTCATTTAAATTAACACCCACTTCACATGATAACATTGATTGGAATTCCTAAGTGTTATGGATTTAATCCAAGACTTAACATTACATAGGGATGTAATCATTACAATTACTTGTTTATGGTAGTGTATTTATGGTTACAATAATCCATGGAAACAACATGTTAAACAAAATATTTCATTAATCCATGAAATGTTAAGTCCGACATACACAATGTTAAATTAATGAATACTCATCAAGAAAATACTCTCAATCACTTAACATCCCTAAATTTTTACTCACCCTAATGAGATATTTACTCATCCATTTAGGTGTTTAATAGTCTAGTTATAATTATTATGATGATAAATTATGAATATAATAAAAATAAAGTGATAAGAAAAAGAGTGGTGTGTCGAACACACACACACGAACAATAATGAAAATTAAAAAAAGGGACTTTTGATTGAACGAGGAAGAAAAATAAAGGGGTTTCAACTGAATATCAACTATTTTATGAACATTTATATTAATCTATATATGTTTGATGAGAATAATATATATTGAAGACGAAACTTTCATTAAAATATAATTACATGACACAAACATACAATATAAAAAACGAGGAATAACACAAAAGTGAAAGGAAGAAAACAGAAGAGGAAGGTTATATCAAGTGCAAAAATGAGCATGGAAGGTCCTCCAAAGACTTTGCAATGGCATTGGTCGTGTCAATTGATGCTTCTCTCTTCTGAAATGTCAACCCCTTTGAAGGAATGGAGGGGGATGTATTTATAGCCCAAGGAAGTTGACTGTTTGCATTCCCAATCTATCCCTCCAATTGTCTAGACAATTTGGACATCCAGAAAAAAAATCTATATATATATACTTTTCAAAGTTGAAGATAATAATTTCGGACGACATCACTCAAATTTTTGAGTCATTTGGACTTAAGGATCCATAGTTATGGTTGGTTGATTAAATGAAGGTAAATTGTCCATTTCAATTCAAGCTTTTTCAATGGCCAAAATGTGAATGGTTTTTGGAATAATAATATGCCTTAAAATCTAAAAACATTATTAAATAATGTAAGCTGACTATATTGTATCTTTTACACCGCAAAATTTTATCATGATTTCATTACTAGATCAGGAGATATTTTAATAATACTATACTAATTTTAATTCCTGGGAAGAATGGTGGGCTGGACTTCAAATCCTCATTTGGGCCCCTTGTTCATAGACTTGGACCCTGAAATGTTTACCCATGATTCTTTTTTATAATCATGAAATCATGGTGGAGTGTAACAAAATATGGGCTTCGGGAGTGAGACCGGTAACTCAATCATTAAGGCTGGTCCAATTTTTTCACAAATTCATTGGGTCATCTTGTGTGGTCCATATTGGCCATCAAATGGTAGAATTGGCCCATAATTCCTTTTAATGATATGTGGGAAATTTAATAAGAAATCCTAAAAATCAATAACCACACAATTTTAATTAGTAGGGAGATAGTTATAAATTAAATAGAAAATTGAAAAAATAGGACTACTTTTAAAAATGATAAAAAAATTATAATTAGTAATAAAACATTAATATTTCACACAAATTATTAACATTTTATATAAAATAAGTAAATGGAGTATATAATAAGTCATTAAAATATTAATAATATCATCCTCCACGTCATAGGGATCTCAACGTAATAGACTGCGCGTCAATCAGACACCTCGTCTGTGAGTTATTTGCCTCTTTGTCTGGGGGGACCAATTGGATTCGTGCATGATCCAACCTGACCATACCCCATCTCAATCCAAAAAATTAGTGGGGTATACTAAAAGGTTCAATATCCCTCTTGGATTTTCGATGCCATTGACAGTTCATGAAACGGTCGTTCGGCGATAATGTTATAGCCAAAATAATGTAAATGGGCTGTAGTGGGCCCGGGGCTGGTCCGACGTGGTCGGACCAACTCGGCCGGACCAACTCGGCCCTGCCCGAAGTGAAGCCCTGGAAGTTTGGTTTAGGCCGGCCTGCTGGGTCCCGCCCGATAGACCGCGAGGGAATGCTTAGAGTCCAGCGAGGACCTGAGGCTGTGGGGCGGCTCAGCCGGTGATAACTGTTTGGCCATGAGGCAGCATTGTAGTGGTCCAACCACGATGCGACTATCCGGCTGTGGGGAGGCATTATGACAGTGGGGCGGTGATCGAACCGCGAATGGTGGTGGTCCGACTGCGGGAGGAATGTCTGTTCGCGTGGGGCGGCGGTCCAGCCTTGGGGTGGAGGACCGAGCATGCAGCGGTTGTCAGACCGCAGGACGAAAATCTGGCTGTGTGGAGGTAGTCCGGCCTTGTGGGGGCAGTCAGGCCGTGGGGAGGCGGTTCGGCTGAGGGACCACGGTCGGGCTGTGTGGGCGGCGTTCTAGCCATGGGGCGATACCTCGGTCATTGAGGGGGGGGGGATTGCCTTGGCCACGGGGCCGGGCGGATCTTTGGACGGTGGTAGTGGCTGCGGTCGGCATGGAGTCCATGGGGCAGTGGTGGTGGCCATAGGGGGCGTCATTGCGTCATCGCCTTCCTAACGGCTGGCGGTGGGTCTGACCGCCATTCTCGTGCTCCAACCATGGATGGTTGTCGTCCTCCTCCATCGCTAAAAACACAAGAAGATTTTCAGAAGGGTCTGACCATGTTGGTTTGGATCATACCCTCCACGTTATGATGGTAGCAAGTGGATCAACCAAAAAATACGATTCATGAACGACATAATAATCAATTTAATATGAATCATGGATCAAATTTTCTTGGTTTAACCACATTTTCCATGCTTTTCAATAATGATGAAATTAAACGAGAGAATTCATGAATTTAATAATAACCCCCTTCCTCGATGGTTTGTTGATAATGGATGTAAGATTGAAATGAAGAAGGCAAAGAGCATGCCAACGATCGTCGCTTCCACAATCAATCTTCGGAAGTCGGTTCTAACGTCGTCCTCAATCCTCCATTCCAGAGTGCGTTCTTCATTGAATAAGTTCTTCGTTGGAGAAGCGTAATATATCTCCAAGTGTTGGTTGTTGTGGACCTTTACCTGTGCTTTGTCACATGATGAAGTCATCCCAAATACTCCTCCCAAACTCCATATAAATAGAAGAGGGGAGGGGGGGATGTAATTTACGATAGTGGAATTTATGACGGTTCATTTATTAAGAACCTTCAAAAATTCCAATGATGTATTTACATAGTATTTAAAAAGGGTCAAGCCAATTAATTTATGTTGGCGCAATTATTTGGGTGGATTCCAAGTGACTTACTCACATTTAAGAGGGGTTCGGGTGGTCCCCACCACCATGATTTTATAAAAATGGGTTTTAGTTCTCGTGGTCCACACCTCATTAATATCAAGTGGGAGGTTTTAGTTCTGGTGGTCCCCACCTAATTAACATCTGCATAGAATGTTTCAACAAATAATAATGTTAATCATTTTTATTATTATTTTATCCATTCATGAAAAACTGAAAAAATAACTTTTACCCTCAACCAACTACAGTCGAGGTGAACATATCCTTAAGCAAATACTGGCATTGCGTGTTCAATGGTATCCTCAAATTTCAATTTCGGTGACCAGTTCAAAATCCAAAAAAACCCGCTTACACGTTTATAGAACATACCCAAAAAAAGTAAGGAGAATTATTAACAGTCACCCTCACCTCGTGTAGGTCAAGGTTAGGCTCTGACCAAGTGAAACACGCCCCAACAATCCCAACAGTGCACATAGATTTCCAATCTGAGTTTCTATTTAAATGTTATAGATTTTACGATAAAACAATTGTCACATAATTATTTTATTTATGGCCAAAAACTTACATTCACTTGTGTCCCACACCTTACAATGTTAGTAACTGCATAAATAAATTATGGCCCCATGAGTTCAATGGTGGTCTTAGATTTTCAATCCGAGCTACCATTTTTTAGGTATAATAATTTAAACAAAAAAAATTATTTTTTAATTATTTTATTTATGATTATGTCATTTTTGAGTTTTCTCATAGGAGGCCCACGCCGACCAAAATAAAGTTTCACCTAGTGTTAACCTGCCATTTTGAACGCAACGGTGCCCTCATATTTCTGATTCAGGTGACAGTTTAAGAGTTATCCCAATTTTTCGAGAAAACAACTAACGCATGCTAATTAATGCATATCAAAATTTCAATGGATCATTTGGGAACACCAGGCCTCGGAATTGCACACTTCCAAATTTCGATGTCTCGAAAAAATTCCATATAATAAAAAAATTATACAAAAATTTGGGGACACTACATTCTCCCCACCTTAGGGATTTACATCCTCTAAAGCCAAAACAAATAAAAAAAATACCAAAAGAGGGTACTAAGCACAAATATGTGCCTCCTGCTCCCATGTGCTCTCTTGGAGGTTCTTGTGCTTTCAGAATACACACACTAGAGGTATCGAATGCCCACGAAGGACCTACTACTTTCGATCCTCAATCTCCACTGGATCCTCTTAAAATGTCACCCCATCATCAATGTCCAGCTCGCCATGGTCAATGATTGAGATGGGTCATGCACGTATCTCCTTAGCTGGGATACGTGGAATACATCAGGCACTCGGTGAAAAGGATGGTGATGTGCTAAGTGGTAAGCCACCTCACCAACTTGGTTGAGGACCTAAAAGGGTTTGATGATTCTTGAAGATAACATTGTCTCCTTAGCCAAATCTCTTTAATCCTCAACGGGGTGAGACCCATAGAAAGATATGGTCGCCATATTTGAACTCCAGAGGACATTTTATCCTGTCAGCATAAGAAATATGACAACTCTATTTAGTATTCATTTGCCGACAAGTGATACATCATGATAGAAATTACTCAAAAACTTTCTTCATCACTGGCCACCAGTACTGGCGCTGGAGGTCCTGTTACATCATAAACCCAACAGAATATACCACCAGAGGGGATGTAAGGAACTCTTTCAACACCTCATCCTGAAGTACCATTGGATCCATGGTACTTCCTCTGAATAAGATGTCATGATCCGCACCATCAGAAAATCCAATAGGTGCCAGTTTTGGGGATATATGAGCACTTTGAGCCTCACAGTCAATGTCCCCATGTTGCGCCTCCCCAGCATGCTGAAGGAGTGGGGGAGTGACAGTCACAGACTGGAGTTAAGAACCCTCATCTCTATCTACGAAGGATATATGTACCCTGACTAGCAACTCTAATAGATCACCCAACAGTTGCTGACCAAACCTTTTGCTGAGTGCATCTGCTACCACGTTCCATTTCCCTGGAGTAATGATTATCTCAAAGTCTTAGTCCTGGATGAAATCTAGCCATCATCGTATTTTCAACTTTTAAAAGATATGCTGACACTTCTCTGTCCACCAGAAAGGAAACTCCATCTTTGTCAAAGCTGACAAGGTTTCCACTACCCTGAAGAAGCCTGGTCCAAAACACCAGTAGAAACCAGCCAAACTAGAAGTCCCTCTCAATAGTAGCCCTAGATTAATGTGTGTGGACTTTTTATTCATTTTTATGTGTTCAATGTTCCTGGGATGAGTTGGGAATATGTTGGGAGAGTTTGGAATCTTTTTGCATACGGTTGGAGGCTTTTCTAGGGGAGCATAGTTTGAGAACGATTAAGGGAAACCATCTGGGTTCTCCAAGAAACTGTGCAAGGGAAAAAGTAGGATTATTACGACATGCACAAGTTTTTCCAATCCATGAGAGTCAACCATGCGGACCCTTTCTCATGAGGCAGTAGTGTGCACATGGTTGGCGCACATTTTTTCAAACAGTGTGGGTTAACGGTGCAGCTACATAAAATTAGGGTTTTAAAACATGGGATCACTCATTCATGCATAATTCCCCTCCAAACCTCCTCCCACTGGATCCTCATTCGGTATTTTCGATTCTAAGGGGTAGAGGGTGCTTTGCACACATTTCGGAATTGATTTGATGGGGTTTAAATGTTTTTTCTCCCGAGTAAGTCTCTCCTCTTGGTTTTCTTGTTGTTTCCTCTAGATCCACATCTCCCACTTTCTTGGTTTTCTAGATCTACAGTTGTTTTCTATAGATATAGGGTTTTTATTTCCATGGATGATGATTTTAAAGCTTGTGAATGTTAGTTAAGGGGATCTAGAGAGATTTCGTCAGTGCATTCGCCAGATAGGTGGTGTGGTTTCTCGTGGGTCGATTTCTCGGAAACCCTAAAGGTAGGTGACTTCTCTCATGACTCCACTTGGTTAGAACTAGTGTTTCTTTGTTACAATTAATTTTTTTACAGATAATTAATTATGATTTGTTACGTGAAATTGGTTAAAAATCCATTTGGGGATTTTTCGGGAAAGGGGGGGTTTCATGGTGAAATTTTGGCGTTATGGATTCTAAAAAAGAGATTTTAAAATGGGTTAATGAAATTGATTTGGTAAAATGGAATATGAAAAGTGGTTTTCAATAATGATTTTGTTTTTATTGAAATGTGGTTTGGAATGTAAAATGGTTTTCAATAAATGGATGATTTATTAAAGGATATTGGTATGTGATGGAATTGGTTGATGTCATGTTGTTGTGGCATTGGTGGGTTATATGCTTGGTTGTGATTTGTTGAAATGTTGTGTGGGAGTGGGTGAGAAGTCTCAGTATAATAGGTGATGGATAGTGGTCAGAAGACCCACCATATGGTAGTGGTTGAGATGTACCTCTAGTTTTGAATGGGTGGATATGTTGGAAAGAAGCTCCACCATTTGGTAGTGATCGAGAAGTACCACAAGGTGTGAATGGGTGAACGGGTTGGACGGAAGCTCCACCGTTTGGTGGGTTGGGTTGTTTTTCGTGAATTGCTTACAATGTTGGAAATTTTTGTGCTAGTCTATGAATGATGAAATGGATTGTGGCATGTTTGATGGAATTCCCTTGGTTTCTTGGTTAGGGTGTGATGGCTTGGTAAGGGCATGTTTTTCTTATAGACATGGGTTTACTTGTGATAATTTTATATAAATGTGCTAACAGTTTTATCCTAGTGGCATGTGTAGGGTAGTCAATTTTGGAAAACCTATTGATTTTTAGTACTCACCCCCTAATTTGGAACATTGGTATCTTTTCAGATGTTGTATACTGTGACGTGGGAATAGGTAAGTCATCACCCTCCTTTAGTGGTGAATTTTGATGTCTTGGTAGAGCTTGGATCATGAAGCTTAGTGTAGATCTGTGGTGGTATCATGGAACATGGTGCTTTTTTGTTTGGTCTTCCGCATAGTACTCTGATATTGTTTTGTTTGTTTTGTATTTGGGTAGTATGGTTGAACAATTTTTTTGTCTCTTGGAAATTCTTGTTGGAATGTTTTATTGACATGCATCATATAGTGGTGGATAATGTATCATTTGGTTGTTTTTTCTGAAGGGAAAATCATTCCACAATTAGATCTTGAAGCCCTCGACATTTATTGCCAGCCTTTGGTGTCTTGGGAACGTCACATAAAGCCAAGTAGCCCCCACTACCTCCTCAATCCAATGAGGTATGGTAGTGAGTTTACACTCTCCCTATGGGGGTAATCCTGGAAATATCTTTTGAAAAGATGTCCCAATGCTCTTCCACTCATGTTTGGAACTAAAAAATCGAAAACATTGGCTACCACGAGGGTATGTCTAGCCAACTCAAGAGTGATTGTATGCACCCTTTTATGCATGAGTTTATCCTGTGTTACCCCTATTTCCTTTTTCTATAACCATGGAAAAACCCATTCTAGTGTTTAAGAGAAAACACAACTATTTTTCCTAATACAGTCAATCAAAGTTTGAACTGTGGATGTCCAGTCTACCCAAACTAACATCGTAAGGCCTCAATGCTGCCACCAGGAGGTTCCAACCAAAACACTCCCTGCTATGGTTAGATTACACCAACAATGTATGTGGGATTAATGTGCCTCCTCCCAATGTTATATACAGAAGTGAGGGTCATGGAAATGGTTTAATGGGAATCTCTAGTTCTTGGACAAGATTCGTGGAAGGAAGAAATGATTGTTTCCTATGTATATTGATACGGAAGCTGGTAGTAGACTCATACCATACCTTGAATCATTAATATAGCCCTTAGGTCTCACTTATTGACCTCATGTATGTACTCCCTTCCTCTGTAATCCATTTCCTTGGGCCTGGTGGGAACCACATTGGGGTGGTTCTTGTAACATGTCTAGTCACAACGACGAACACCTCAACTGTGGGTGAACTCCTCCTCTATCAAGTACAGTGGGCCTAACGCATCACATAGAGGTTCTTCCCACTAACCTTGGACTGATGAGGTACTCCTCTTTACATGTACATGGGTCTGCCACATCACCAAGGCACTCCCCACCATGGGTCTACTGTGTCACCAAGCTGCTCCCCCTCATGGCTTGCTGAGGTACACCTCCTATAAAGTACCGTTGATTTGCTACGTCACCAAGGCACTCCCCACCGTGTGTCTTACAAGTCACCAAGGCCCTCCCAACAGGGCCTGTCAAGTCACTCCAATTCGAAACAGTCAACAACAGTCAAGTATGTTCCAGCCACTGGTTTTCTGCACTATGCTCAGTCGTCTCTAGGAGAATTCAATACACATGTTTCTGGCCGATACTCTAACTGCCATGAAGTACCAAGAGGAAGTATTTAAAATCTCTTCCACTTCATATGGATCTCAACGTAACAGACGACACATCAATCAGATTCCCAGTCTGTGAGTTATTAGCTTTTTTGTCTCAGGGGCTCGGTTTGATTTCTTCTCGATCCAACCTGACTATACCCCATCTCAACCCAAAACTCTAGTGGGGTATACTCAATGGGACCATCTCTATCCATGATTTCCAACACCACTGAAGGTTCTTCAAATAGATATCTGGTTCTAATGTTATGGCCAATAGAATGTATGTGGGTCGTAGGGGTCCTAAGACCGGTCCGACCCGGCCGGACCGACTCGGCGTGACCCGGCCCCACCTGTTGGGTCTGGAAAAGCCCGTAGTGCAGTCCAACTTCTTGGGTCGGATCATCCCACTGGTTCCATCCCAAAAGGTCGTGAGGGGTTACAAAGAGTGCCGCAGGGGCGCGAGGCTGCGGGGCGGCTCAGCCAGGGACGACGGTTTGGCCGCTGGGTGGTGGTGCGACAGTGGGGTGGAGGTGCGGCCGAGGGGCAGTGGTCCGAAAGCGGGGTGGCAGTCTCGGAATGGGGTGGGGATCCGGCCGTCGGGGTGGCGGTCTGACTGCATGGGGCTTCGGTCCGGCCACAGGGCGGCGGTACGGCCATGGGATGGTGGTCCGGCCAAGCGGGGGGTGGTCCAACCGTGGTCGGAACAGAGGTCGTGAGGCGGTGGCAGGGGATGCATAACGGTGCTGTTGTGTCATCAACTTCATCACGGCCGGAAGGGGTGGTGACCTCCATTCTTGGGCTCCAACCATGGATGGTTTCCATCCTACTCCATCACGAAAAACACCACAAGATATCTGGTAGGGTCTTCCTGGTTGGTTTGGATCGTATCCTCTACGTTAGGGTGGTAGCAAGCAGCTGAACAAATAAATAGGAGTCAATAACGAAAAACTCTTCATTTTAATACAAAACATGTATCAACTATTTTTCATTGTTCAATGTTAGATATTCTTTCAAATAATAAGGTAATTAAATGGGAGAATTCATGAATTTAATAATAACCCCCTACCTTGATAGTTTGATGACAGAGGTCATGAGCTGGAAATTGCGAATGTGAAGAGGATGCAACAATCGTTTCTTCACCAATCACGCTTCTGATGTCGGTTCAAACTGTATCCTCATTCATCAATACTGGAGTGCATTCTTTGTTGAAGAGGTTCTTCGTTGGAGAAGGATGATATTTCTCCACATTTTGTGTGTCACGACACATTAACAAAGCTTCTTCACTTTGGGAATCCATCCTAAATCCTCCTCACGAGATCCTTATAAATAGGAGAGGTGGGGAGGTAAGTAATGATCATGTAATTTATGACGGTTCATTTATTATGAAACATACAAACTTCCAATGACGTTGTTACCTATTATTTAAAAATGTTCAAGACAATTAATTTACATTGGCACAATTAATAGGGAGGACTCCATGGGACTCCCCACATTTAAGAGGGGTTGGGGTGGTCCCCACCACCATTAATTCACATAAAGGGGATTCAGATTAGGTGGTCCCCACCACTTAATCAAAATGTTGGAGGTTTTACTTCATGTGCTCCCCAACTCTTTAACATCAACATGGGAGGTTTCTTAAAAAAATGTTAAACATTTTTATTTTTATTTTATTATTTCATGAAAAACAAAAAAACTAAATTTCACCCTCGACCAACTAACATTAAGGTGAAAGTCTCCTTATGTGAATACCGACGCAGTGAGTACAACAGTGTCCCCAGATTTCAAATCCAATGACCTATTCAAAATTTAATAAAACCCACTTTCACGTATACTGAATATATAAGAAAAATGATAGGAAAATTATTAAGAGTCTCCCTCGACCAACAACGGTAATGGTTAGGCACTTCCCAAGTGAAACACAACCCAACGAACCCAACAGTACTCTCAAATTTCCATTCCATGTTACCATTTAAAAGTTATGGATTTTTCAATAAATTAATTGTCCATTAATTATTTTATTAATGGCCAAAAACTAACTATCATTGTTGGCCTATGTTGGAAAATGTTAGTATTTCCTTACATAAAACATTCCCTCTCGAGTTAAACGGTGATCTAGGATTTTCAATCCGAGCGACTATATGTGAGTTAAAAATTTGAAAAATAAAATAATTTTTTAATTATTTTATTTATGATTATTCCATTTTAGGGTTTTCTCACAAGAGGCCCACGCAGACCAAGCATAACTCATTCCTAGGGTAAACATGCCATTCAGAATGCAATAGTTCCCTCAGATTTTTGATTCGATCAACCATTTAAGATTTATCCCACTTTTTCAGGAAAACTTCTTACGAGTTCTAATTAAAGTGTAACAAAATATTGATAGATCATTTCGGGCACTCCAGGCCTCGGAATTATGCACTGTCTGATTTCACAGTCTCGAAATAATTCCATATAATTATAAAAAATTATATAAAAATTATGGGACGTTAAAAAATTAATGAAATTTTCATTATATTCATCCATATAATCATCCTATTTTATTTTAAATTAAAATAATAAATAATTCATTCGATGTTGAACGTCCGTAAGAAAATATTTCTCAAGGAAGATGTTATTAAATTCATAAAATTTCTTACATTCAATCTCTTCACTTCCTCTCATATTTTTAACATGTGACCACCACAAATCGACATCACCTTCATATTAATAAATATAATGATTAATATTTGGATTTTATAGACACCACATTACATCAAAACACATTCCTAGTTCATTAATTCAACCATCGTTTTGAACAGGGTATGATGATCCTCAGAATGATGTAAGATGTTCCTTCATTAATTTCTCCACTACCGACATATTAATCTACAGATGAAATGGTTGATATCGTTCATGGGAACAATGACAATTTATTGCAATTTTAAAACAGGCCCAACAGAACATCAAACAATTCAATTCAGGTTCATACCATCTCGTGATACTGATTTGATCAGTTATTATCCTCTGTATTCCATCCCAAAATGGATTCCTTATTTCCCTGACATATAACCATTAGAATACACATATCTTAGAGAATCAAACATGGAAATTTTCAAGTTCTATATCATTTAAATTTTATTATAATGTAAAAATAAATTATAGATATTATATTAATAATATTCTAAATCGTAATTTAGACGCCTCTATATAACGATCAATTTTTCAGATATAAGAACTCATAAATTTAAATGTAGACACCTGTTATCATGAACCAGTTTTTCATAATACAAAAAAATTGTAAAAGTAACATGGGTTCATTTCATGTTAGAAATTCATAACTTTTAGTTGATCTTATCCTTGAAACTATTATTCATTAAATCTTATGGAAAACATCTGAAAACATTCAACGAGCATAAAATTCACAGTAATGGATAAAAAAGATAAACTATTATACATTAAAAAAATGTAAACCATGAATATTGCATCATAAATTAATACATTTAACCTTTATAAAGTCGTAAATTTTTTTTATGGAATATAAGACAATTTCCTTCCATTTTTATAATCAATATATTAAAATAAAACCCATATACATCACATAAAACATATAAAGGTAACTTGGGATATAACCATACATAATTGGAATAACCATACATTGGACATCCACACACATCACGAAATGGAATATCCATTCAACTAACTTCCACACACAAAGCATATGAGGTTCTAATGTGACCAATTGTCCATGATTTTTTAATGAACCACAAATCCATGGTTTGTAACATAACCATCCATATTTTTTATCGCATAACCACCCGCCAAATTTAAATGTACCATTATATAATTTTAACACATAAGGATTTCAATTTTCAAAATTTCACTCTTAAAGGTTTATTTTAAATAAAAATATATCATTTAAATATATAGAAAAATTAAATCAAATATCATAATCATTTAAATAAAAAAACCACAAAAAGAGTAATAATTTTTACCATTTTAAAAACATTAATGATTATATTTGATGCCAGATATCAAATAACTGTTACATCGGAGAAAAGGGTAGTGTTGTCACATAAATTTAAAAAATAATTCTTGTATAATTTTTTGAAAATCATTGTAGAAAAAAATTCATTTAAAAACCAATTTAATAAAATTAACGATAAATGTGTATAATTATACACAATATATAAGATGGTGGTATATATTATCAAAATAATCCTCATCTAATGGAGAATGGGAAAAGTCCCTTACATTGAGGACAACATATCATGTAAATTTGTTATTTTCCATAATAATAAAATTAATTTTATTTCTACATAATTGATATCTTTTTAAAAAACTATCTTAGTTCATATATGATGTTTTGTTGATATTTATTAATTTGGTCAATAAAGAACTCGTTTTGATATAAATTGTCCATAGGGTAAAAATTAAATCATCTCCAGATTGATATTCATGATTTAAATAATATATATATATATATATTATATTTATTAATAAAAATACATAATATATTGTTAAAATAAATTAAATTCCCACTTCTTAGAGATGGTAGGTTGTACGTACAAAATAACGCAACTTTCATTTATTTTTCATAAGAAATAATATTAATTAAATAATAAAAATGTATATTATAATACCAATATTATAAAAATGTTATATATGTTTGAAATTTTTAATAAAACCATCCTTTATTTGTTCCATGTTTATGAGGAATGAGTCATATTTATTTGAGGGGCCAGTAGTCCACACTTTTTCAAACAAAATTCTTATATTTACACAACATGGAATGCATACAAGTATATTCTAAATAAAAATTAATGAAGAATATAGAATATATATATATAATATAATATGTAAAAATTGTTTCCATTATAATGTTCACCATGGGAGGTAGTATGGGAATATTGGACAATCATCATTTCGTGAGGCAGTTGTTCACCAAACACAGAAACAATATGTCTGGGTCCCATTAAATGGAGTTTTTTGTATGTGTAGATCAAAAAATTATCATAACAGCATCCAAGTATATTAATGATAATTTTTTTATGTAATCATAGAATAATAATATTTTATGGAGTAGAGACTGTAAATTAAACAAGAAATCATGAGAGAAGGTGTTACCTATAAATTGGGTAACATATTTTGGTTTATACCAACAATTTCCTTGTGTAGAATAATTATCTAATAGAGGACTCAATGATAAGGGGAGATATTATAGTATGATTAATGTGTAGGTATTGGCAGAAAAAGAATTTTCATGATGTTATTATATAAGAGAACAAAGTCTACGTTTTTATATGGTATGTAAGGGGAACCCCTGGAAACTCCTAAATTTTTAAATTAATATAAATTAATTTTTTTATTCCAATTAATCCAATTGGTGATATGTATATGATATGATGAGGATAATTATAAATCCTCTATTCCAATAATTTTTTTGCGTATTGATTTTATTTTAAACCCTATTTTTATGTTTACCTATAATTATTCTCTTTTATGTTTATTTTAGGTAAACATATTTTGGTTATTATTAGGATATTAATATTTATTGTATTGGTTAAATTTAAAATATTTTAACACATAGTGATCTTGTAGACCTTCTAAAATGAAATTTCTTATTTTAAATTATTTTTATGTTTTTAAATATTTTAATAAATAATAATTTTTATAAAACACAATTAATTTCAATTTTTACACTATTCATTCTATATAATTTAAATGAATTCAATAGAGAGAGATAACATCAAACCAAGACATTTAGTATTAATATTAAATATTTTATTCACATTGAAAAATCATGGATAACATAATTTATGGAAAATAATTTTAGTTTAACTTTTTTAAAATAAAGTATTTGTTTTCATCGTTAATAAATAAATAACCCCATCATCAATGTGTCATAATAAAATTTAATTATTTTATTTATAAATTTTAAATAAAATAAAAATTATTTACTAAATTGTTTTTTATTTCAACTGAATTTTTATAATTGATGTGATCTCTTATATAAAACCATATTTAAAAAATTTCAAATAAATATATCTTTATAACATACATTCTTTTACATTAAATTAAGATGTTATAAGTGTCATACTCACACCCATCTAGCTTCCAAAGGCCAAATTTTCATCCCAATAATTTTCATTTTTATCCATATTTAATAGAATAGCATTAGGACCGGTGTTACAGTTATTTGATATTATAATAACATTTTTTACCCTTATTTAACAGATTTACCATTTAAATGTGTTAGTAAAAATAATTTCTAATGTTATTGTTCACCGTGTAAAAAAATAAGACGATTCAATTTACATAGTTTAAACATTCATAATCCAAATTGGGAATAAATTCTTGAAAATTAAATGCCCAGAAGATGCAGTTGTTAATTTAATATTAATTCCTATTGTCAAAATGATAAAACATGTTTTTAAAAGTAAAAACCAAAAAAATATTAATATGTGTTAATATAAAATTAAAATGTAAAATTAACTTGGATGAAAGAAAATATATTAAGTGACAAAATATTAATAATATTAAACATTAAAACCAATTAAAAGTAAAATAAAACAATACAGATTAATAAGTTGAAAATGCATTTTTGAATAATCATGAAAAAAATTTATCTATTAGTTAAAATTGATTTTTTTCGGAAAAATTAAAAAATTCAAAAATAGTTAATATTGATGTCCCTCTCCTAAAGAAAAAGATTATTTGGTGAAAGTGAACATATAAAAATTTCAAAATCTATATTTATAAGGGGTTTCCATCAAAAGCTGGTAAAAATAACTTTTAAAAAATGTTATAGTATTTTATGCTAAAAATTGGATTTATACTAATTTTAGTACACAAAAAATTAAATTATTTATGTAAAAAGAAAATAAAAACCATATTTTAATATAACATAGATATTTATGTTCATACACTTAAAAAACAATGGATATGTGTTAATTACAATTTAAAAAATAATATTAATAATGTAATATTTTTCTATAACACACTGTTTTCTATACAACAAGATATTTCAGAGAAACCCATTGTTGTGTCTTGGGTTCTCTATCGGAAAAATAGTCACAATTGTCATAAAATTAAAATATTACATATAAATATTAATATATATTAAATAGTTTTATTCTATAATTACTTAGGTTGTTATAATTTGTATTTATAAAAACCTGTTTTAATTAAGACATATAAATTTTTTCTTGATAAATTTTATTAGTCAATATTTGAAAAGTATTTTAATAAAATCTATATGTTACACTATAAAAAAATTATTTTTTAAAATAATTTAACCAATATTATTGATTGGGTAATGAAAAAACTAAATATTATTTTATGCATTATAATATATAATTTCTAAAATGGAATTTGACACCCATTGAATGAGTCATTTATTCCCAATATAAATTTATCCAAAATTATTATTTATATTTGAAAAAATAAACTTCATTTCAAAAATAGGAATATGAAAAAAAATCATTGTTTGAAAATCTTCGTATTATAAGGCCCAGACATTAAACATTACTTAATCTTGAGTTATTACAAGATTACACCTTGAGGATCATTTCAGGTTTAGAGTTTTAGAGAATTATATCATAAAACATGCATTACATTCCACATATAATCAAAGTGGTTACATAAAGTTAGTATTAATTTTTCCCATCAATGCAAACATATTTAAAATAAGACATGGATTCATTCTTGACACTCTCTTGACACTATCATCATATCATGTACCTTTCCCTTGACCTGTGAAAAAAATTTCAAAAAAACTTGAGATGAGCATAAAAAGCTCAGTATGGGTTATAAAAATATGGAAATGAAACATGGGTACATATATACATAATAATGAAATCATACATTACCAATAAAACATAAGCACTTTAACATACCTCAATAAATCATGAATAAATCATATAAATCATAAGACATAAAGGTAACTTGAGGCATTCATAACATTCTTACGTAGGGAGTAACCCTCTTGGTTACGTTTGGAATACACATCACAGTATATTCCCTAAATCTCTTCGGAGAAACCTTAACGATTCACTCCATCGTGTTACCCAATGCATTGGAGAGATATATCGGGCTCACCCGCCATTATTTTATCACAAAACCACCCGTCTTCATAATAATGCCCAAGAACCTCAACATAATCGTATCACATAAAACATGCATAAAGGAAACATAACATTTCCACCTTTCAATCAAAAGATATCAAAACACAACATTGATATGAAAACATTATGAAAACCATTTTTAATACCAAAATAAAAGAAAATTAAATCATGGTATTTATTTTTCTTTTTTAAAAAAGGCATGGCTTGTAGATGAAGCCGAAACTCAAATAATGGTCACAGCGGCGGAGAAGTCATTGTCGCCGCATACATATTACAAAAACATTCCCTTTTTTAATTTAGTAAATGCTTCGTATAAAAAAATATTCCTTTTGAATAAACGTAAAAGTAAAAGGGGTTTATACACCGTATAAAATAAGGTTGTGTATAAAACAAAATATTCCTCAATGAATGGAGATTGAGACGAAGTCCCATACCTCGGTTCCGACTTGACTCGGTCGTTATTTAATCTCATGAATAATAAACTTGAGTTAATTTAAACTTGTTTAAGAACCTTTTTCAAGTTCATTATTCCTTTTATATCACTTATTTCCATTTCATGAACACTATGTAATTATTTAAGTTAATAACGGTCGTTTTAACGATCATTGGTACTTGAGTAATAAATAAACCCTTTATAATTACAAGTTGTTCATGTATCCATTATATCCAGAATTATAATCATTATGTATATATCATATATATAATATATATCCAGTATATACATGCATTTATAATATTATATAATAATTTAGAGGTAAGAAATGAAATGCACCGTTCATAGAGACGGTAAGCCGTACGTACGCATGAACGCTACATTAATTTCTATTTCGTATTTTATAGAATGGAATCATAATTTTATAAAGGTATATTATAATTCCAGTGTAATATCATATATAATGTCATAACCTCATCCTTAATACGTCCCACATATGGTATTTAACGAATCAAATCACATTGAGGTGGCAGTAGTCCGCACTTTCTTAAATGAAGATATCGCGTTTACCCATAATGGAAACCATAAAGGTATGCCCAAAATGAAAAATAAATAATCTTAAGGAAAACATAAACATATTATATACCATATATAAACATAGTGGCATCTTAATGGACATGTTTTAAGGTGTTAAAATAATGTTGAACAATCATCGTTTCGGGAGGCCGAAATTCGCCATCCACGGAAACAGTATGCTCTTTAACCATTAGATGTCGGTGTGTGTAAGTGTAGATATAATACATATTATAAAATAATAATATTATATTGAAGATACTGGAGTTGTCACAAAAGAAATGAATAAAAAGAGATTAGGGGGTTGGATAAGTAAAATAAAACAAAAGGACTCAAGTGAAGACATTATCTTAAAATCGGGTAACTCCCTTCGGTTTGAGCTCAAAGGCTTCCTTGGGAAGACTTCTGCCCAATGTTAGGCTTCAAAGAGTAAGAGTGGGATATGAAGAGACAAAATGGACATGGGTTGGCTGAGCAAAAGGCTTTGGAAGTGTGGGTAAGGAGGTAGAGGTGGGGGCCTTTTATAAGAGGAGAGGAGGGGCACTCTTGGAACGTAAATAAATGCTACTTTATTTTAAAATGCGTTTCGGATTCAAAAGGTCCCAAATTGATATAATTCTAGGGTAAGGTGGTAAGGGTTCTAAATACACCCATCCAATAGGTTTTGGACATGTGTAGGTCATATATTTTACATTATCATTTCATTTTATTTAAATCCTTTATTAATGAGGTAATCATTGCATCACCATGATGTCATAAATAATTTAATTTATTTAAAGTATGAAAATAATAAAAAAAATACTATGATGAAGGAAATAATTTTATCTTTCTAATGACTATTTATAATCAAAAATCGGACTTGTATATCCCCCTGTAAAAATTGTTTTAGTAAAATAACTCATGTTTGTGTCATTTTTACTTTTACATTAAATAAAAGGTTATTTATGTCATTTCCTAACCAAAGTGGCTCCATGGGGTCCCCAAGTTGAACCATGGATTTTGTTGGTCTGTCATGACACATCCAATGAGGGTATGACATGTGTCATGATCATTTCATATTATTAAAACATTATTTTTACCTTAAACTACACTAATTACCACTAATCGTGATTAAAAACATAAAAGTTACTATTCACAAAAAAATTATCTTAATCTCATTGAACCACATTTTACTTCTTAATGACAACCATGTATGTTGGATTTTTGAAAATCAAATCACAGAAGTGGAAAAGTTTCATTTAAACGAAAACTCGTTTTCTTTAACTACCACTTAGTGGTTTCACTATTCATAAAAAATGAAGTTTTTCAGAACAATACCAAAACTTAACCCTAAGCTATATTAGATATTCCGAATTCAAAAATGATGTCTATTTTACAAAAATTCAAAACATATAAGTTTCATTAATTAATTTAATAATTAATTCCCGTTGTCATAGCAAATAGCGTCTTTTTATGAAACAATAAGTTTCAAAAGATTGACACAAGTTTAAGTCCAATTTCTAAGTGAAATTAATTCCAATGACCACTATTGGATTAAATGGTAAAAATATATTCTAATTTCACTTTATAACCAATTAAAAAGCTAATCTAATCATATAAATAAATTATATTAAAAATCAGTTTTGATGTAAAATGTAGTATTTTTCACTATTCAATAAAAAGTGATCATTGTTCGAAAAATACCAAAAATTCACACAAAGTAAATTTTGATGTCCCAATCATAAAGAATAATTTTATTTTGACAAAAATAGCTTATAAAATTGTCAAAAGATAGATTTAAAAATGCTTTTCCATCAAAAGGCAGTAAAACAATCTTTTAAAAATATTAGTGTATTCCATGCTTAAGATTGGATTTATTTTCATTTTAATACTTTAAAACACTATCTAATTCATTGATAGAAATAGATAAAAATATCTATTATTAATTACATACTTGGGATGTTACATCCTTCCCCCCTTTAGAAAATTGTGTCCCCGCAATTTATTTACTTATCAAATAAATGGGGGTACTTATCCCTCATTGCATTTTCAGATTCCCATGTTGCCTCTTCCATCATGTGGTTTTTCCACAAAACCTTTACCTGATTAATCACATTATTCCGTAACACTTGGTCCCTGTGGTCAAGAATCTGGACCGGTTGTTCCTCATAAGATAGGTTCTCTTCCAACTGAACTACCTCTGGACTCAAAACATGAGATGGATCTGGCATATACTTTCTCAACATCGAAACATTAAAAACATTGTGTACCTGAGATAAACTTGGAGGTAAAGCCACTCGGTAAGAAACTGATCCAACTCTCTCCAGAATATCATATGGTCCAATGAACCTTGGAATAAACTTTCCATTCTTACCAAATTTCACCACACTTTTCCATGGAGAAACCTTGAGAAAAACATGATCACCTACCTTGAAAGATAGATCCTTCCTCTGGTTATCCGCATAACTCTTCTGCCTACTCTGAGCTGTTCTCATGTGTTTTTGTATCAGCTGAAATTTTTCAGCCAACTCTTCTACCAATTCTGGTCCCATTAGCTTCCTTTCACCCAATTCATCCTAGAAAGCTGGAGTTCACCACCGCTTCCCATATAACGCCTCAAATGGTGCAATCTGTATACTGGAATGAAAACTGTTATTATATGAAAAGTCAACCAAAGAAAGTTATTGGTCCCAACTTCCATGATAATCCATAGAGAAGGAACGTAACATATCCTCCAATGTCTGAATTTTTCATTCTGACTTCCCATCTGATTGTGGATGAAATGATGTACTAAAATTTAATTTAGTACCCAACGACTTATGAAGGCCCTTCCAAATGTTAGATGTAAACCTGGGATCACGATCGAATACAATGGAGAGAGGAACTCAATGTAACCTGACTATCTCTTTAAGATACAAATGGGAAAGTTGATCTAGAGAGAAAGTATCTAGTATAGCAAGTAAATGAGCAGATTTAGTCAAGCGATCAACAATAACCCAGATTGCATTATTACCTCGATATGTTTTTGGTAATCCCACAACAAATTCCATGGATATATTCTCCCATTTCCACTCTAGCACTGGTAAAGGATGAAGCATCTATTTCGGTAACTGCCGCTCTACTTTAACCTGTTGACAAGTCAAACACTTCACAGTAAAATCAGCAATATATCTTTTCATTCCATCCCACCAGTAATACTCCTGTAGATCTCTGTACATCTTAGTACTGCCAGGATGAACTTAAAATAGAGAACTATGAGCTTCACAGAACAACTCTCTCTTCAACTGCGAATCACAAGGCACACACAATCTCTTCCCAAATCTCAAAACACAATCATTATCAATGATGAATTCAGGAAACTCACCTTTCTGAACCAGCTATACCTTTTTCTGTAACTCACTATCTTGCTTCTGTGCTTGCTTGATTCTGTCTGATAGAGATGATCTCACTGATACCTGAAACAAAACAGAAGAACTTCTTGAACCACCAAATTCTACGCCAAATTTCATCAAATCCTTAACCAAAGGATCACGTTCCAAATGCAACATTGTTAATGAAGAATTACTTTTTCGACTCAAATCATCGACCACTTTATTTTCTTTTCCTGGATGGTAATGAATTGTACAATCATAATCCTTGATTAATTATAGCCATCTCCTTTGTCTCATGTAAAATTCTTTCTCAGTGAATATATAAATTAAACATTTGTGATCGGTTTATATTTCACACTTTACTCCATACAAATGATGCCTCCAAATTTTTAAAGTGAAAACAACAGTAGCTAATTTCAAATCATGTGTAGGGTAATTTACCTCATGAGTTTTCAACTTTCGTGAATCATAAGCAATTACCTGATCATTCTACATTAGGACACAACCAAGTCCATTCAATTAAGCATCACTGTATATAACAAACTCACCATTCCTGGAAGGTAGTACCAAAACTGGAGAATTCACCAATCTTCTTTTCAGCTCCTGAAAACAATCATCACAATCTTTTTTCTAGATAAACTTAACACACTTCCGAGTTAGCTTAGTCATTGGAATAGACAACCGTGAAAAATTTCTAAAAAATCTTCGGTAATAGCCTGCCAAACCAAGGAAGCTACGAATCTCAGTTACATTTGTGGGTCTTGGCCAGTCTTCCACAACTTTTGTTTTTGCAGGATCAACAGTTATCCCATCTTTTGAAACAATGTGACCAAGGAAAGAAATTTTTTGCAACCAAAACTCACACTTGCTGAATTTCCCATACAATTTCTTTTCTTTTAAGGTTTTCAAAATAACCCTTAAATGTCTTTCATGCTCTTCTTTACTTTTAGAAAACACCAAAATATCATCAATGAAAACCACCACAAACTTATCCAAGAACTCATGGAAAATGCTATTCATTAAGTCCATGAATACAGCAGGTGCATTGGTTAGCCCAAAAGGCATTACTACAAATTCTTAATGTCCATATCTTGTATGAAACACATTCTTCGGAACATCTGCTTCCTTTACCTTCAGCTGATGGTACCCCAATCTTAGGTCAGTCTTTGAAAAATATTGAGCTCCCTGGAGCTAATCAAACAAATCATTGTTATGAGGCAAAGGATATTTGTTCATAAGAGTGATGTTATTCAAGGATCTATAATCAATGAAAAGTCTCATAGAACCATCTTTCTTTTTAACAAATAAAACAGTAGAACCCCATGGTGACGTGCTAGGTCGAATGATACCTTTCTATAATAAATCATGAAATTTCTCCTTCAACTCTAAATGTTCAATTTGAGCCATTCGATAAGGGGGTTTTGAAATTGGCTTAGCATCAGGAACTAAGTCAACATTAAACTCAACTTCTCGATCTGGTATTATTTCAGGAAACTCGTCAGGAAAAACATCAGGATACTCATTTACAACTGGCACATCATTAATTTGAACAGTTCCCTTGTTTTCAATGATGAGTGCAAGGTAACATTCATTTCCATCTTTAACAAGTTTATCGGCCTCTTGATATGTTATCAACAGTAAGGGTTCTTTCTTGTACACAAACTGAAAGTCTTTATGAAAAGAATCTTCTTTAGCTCTATAGTCAATATTAGCATGGTAAATAGAGAACCAATCCATACCTTGGATAACATCAAACTCTACTAGAGGTAAACAATAAATTTCACAAGTAGGATCTTTCCACAGATAAGGATAGGAAGATTCTTATAAATTCGTTTTGCCTCAACATTTCCCCTAGGTGTTTTTACCACAACTTCATGAGTCATTTCTTGAGATGGTATTCCCATTTTAATAGAATAGTTTTCAGAGATGAAAGAATGTGTAGACCCCGAATCAAACAACACACTGGCATAATATGAAAAAACAAACAAAGTACCTGATTCAACTTCATTTGACGGCCCGACATCTGCTGATGTAGTTTCAAAGGATTTCACAACCCCTTTCTGCTTGTAGTATAACTGCTTCCCATCACTCGATCTCTTTGTCAGACACTAGTTTCCATACTGACCCATCTCATTTCACTTAAAACATTTCACTAACTGTAAATCAAATTTTAACTTACCATCCCCTTGATCTTTTTCAGTGCAATCACGAGCCTTCTGTCCCATATTACCACATCGGTAGCACTTTCCAGAATTCAGAAGACATTCCCCAGCATGCCTTTTGCCACATTTATCATAAACTGGAAAAATAGATTTCTTACCATCTGACTTTTTTGAAGAATTCTTCCCTTTCTCCTTCCACCTCAGTCTCTTCTTCTGTTGGTTTTTAAAGAACTCTTGATAATCGAAAAACTCTATTTCCACCTTCTCAGCACATCGAACAAGATTTTCATAACTTTTAAACTCACGAGAAGCTAATGGCCTTCGATATTTTGGCTTTAATCCTGAGTAAAAATGATTGATTTTACTATCAAGGTCTCAGATAAAATTTGGAGCATACCTTGCCAATTGAGTGATCCTTTATTCATAGGTAGCCACTGAGTCTTCCTCTTTCCTCAATTCCAAGAATTGTTTTTCCATCCTAATTTGAACAACCTTAGGAAAATACTTTTCAAGAAACATACATTTGTACTCATCCCAGTCGAGAGCATCAATCTCATCAGCATCCTAATATTTTTAACCATCGACCACCACTGATATGCTTCACCCTCCAAATGGTAAATAGCATGACTAACCTTTTGATTGTCTGAACACCCCATGACATCGAAAATCTTCTCTAGTTCTTTAATCCACCTTTCAGGTAGCACATGGTCAGATGATCCTATGAATGATGGGGGATGTTGCCTCATGAAATGTTCCACCCCTGACATGTTCCTCTGTGGTTGATCTGGCTGATCTCGTGCATGGATACCACCACCATTTATCGCTTCAGTCAACTGCGCCATTACTACAACAAACTATTCAGTTCCAATTCTGACCATCTCAGGATGCTGATTCGGAAGGTTATTTACTTCTGTATGCCTTCCTAGCACTACTTCCCTATTTCCTCAGCGGAAAACCATTCTGAACAAACATGTCTTAGATGAAGCAACATGGTAATCTTCAAATGCTATATCATTTCAATTTGACCATAAAAAAATATTTTTGGATAATCATTTAATAGAATTATAAATCCTAATTTTATCTAAACCGACCTCTGATACCAACTATAAGGCCCCGTCCTTAAACATTACATAATCTTGAGTTATTACAAGATTACACCTAGAGGATCTTTTCAGGTTTAGAGTTTTAGAGAATTAGATCATAAAACATACATTACATTCCACATATAAACAAACTGGTTACATAAAGATAGTATTAATTTTTCCCATCAATGGAAACATATTTAAAATAAGACATGGATTCATTCTTGACACTCCCTAGACACTATCATCATATCATGTACTTTTCCCTTTTCCTGTGAAAAACATTTCACAAAAAACTTGAGATGAGAATAAAAAGCTCATTATGGGTTATAAAAATATGGAAATGAAACATGGGTACATATATACATAAGAATGAAATCATACATTACCCATAAAACATAAGCACTTTAACATACCTAATCAAATCATGAATAAATCATAGAAATCATAAGACATAAAGGTAACTCGAGGCATTCATAACATTCTTACGTAGGGAGTAACCCTCTTGGTTACGTTTGGAATACCCATCATAGTATTTTCCCTAAATCCCTTCAAGGAATCCTTAAAGTTTCACTTCTTTGCGTTACCCAATGCATTGGAGAGCTATATCGGGATCACTCGCCCTTAGTTTATCACTGAACCACCCGTCTTCATAATAATGCCCAAGAACCTCAACATAATCGTATCACATAAAACATGCATAAAGGAAACATAACATTTCCAACATTCAATAATAAGATATCAATACAACACATTGATATAAAAACATTATGAAAACCATTTTCAATACCAAATTAAAAGAAACGTAAAACATGGTATTTATTTTTCTTTTAAAAAAAGGTATGGCTTGTAGAGGAATCTGAAACTCAAATAATGGTCACGGTGGAAGAGAAGTCGGTGTCACCACATACGTATGACAAAAACATTCCCTTTTGTCATTTAGTAAACGCATCATATAAAAAAAAGATTACTTTTGAATAAATGTAAAATTCAAAGGGGTTTTCACACCGTATAAAAGAAGGTTGTGTATAAAACAAAATATGCCTCAATGAAAGGAGATTGAGACGAAGTCCCATACCTCGGGTCCGACTTGACTCGGTCATTCTTTAATCTCCTGAATAATAAACATGAGTAAATTTCTACTTGTTTAAGAACCTTTTTCAAGTTCATTATTCCATTTATATCACTTATTTCCATTTCATGAACACTATGAAATTATTTATGTTAATAACGTTCGTTTTAACGATCATTGGTACTTGAGTAAAAAATAAACCCTTTATAATTACAAGTTGTTCAAATATCCATTATATCCAGAATTATAATCATGTTGTATATATCATATATATCATATATATCCAGTATATACAAGCATTTATAATATTACATAATCATTTAGAGGTAAGAAATGAAATGCACCGTTCATGGAGACGGTAAGCCGTACGTACGCATGAACGCTACTTTCATTTCCATTTCGTATTTTATAAAATGGAATCATAATGATATAAAGGTATATTATAATTCCAGTGTAATATCATTTATAATATCATAACTCCATCCTTTATTAGTCCCACATATGGTTTTTAACGAATCAAATCACCTTGAGGGGCGGTAGTCCGCACTTCCTTAAATGAAGATATCGCGTTTACCCATAATGGAAACCATAAAGGTATGCCCAAAATAAAAAATAAATAATCTTAAGTAAAAAATAAACATATTATATACCATATATAAACATAGTGTCCTTTTAATGACCACCTTTTAAGGTGTTAAAATAATGTTGACCAATCAACGTTTCGGGAGGCCGAAATTCGCCATCCACGGAAACAGTATGTTCTTTTACCATTAGATGTAGGTGTGTGTATGTTTAGCTCGAATCCTTCATATAACAACATCCTAGTATATTGAAGATACTTTAGTTGTTACAAAAAAAATGAATAAAAAGAGTTTAGGGGGTTGTAGAAGTAAAATAAAACAAAAGGACTCAAGTGAAGACGTTACCTTAAAATCGGGTAACTCCCTTTGGTTTGAGATCAATGGCTTCCTTGGGAAGACTTCTTCCCAATGTGAGGATTCAAGGATTAAGAGAGGGATTTTTAGAGAGAAAATGGGTACGGTTTGGCCGAGAAAAAGGCTTTGGAAGTGTGGTAAAGGAGGTAGAGGTGGGGGCCTTTTATAAGAGGTGAGGAGGGGCACTTTTGGAAAGTAAAGAAATGTTACTTTATTTTAAAATGAGTTTCGGATTCAAAAGGTCCCACATGGATATAATTCGAGGGTAAGGTGGTAAGTTTTATAAATCCACACATCCAATAGGTTTTGGACATGTTTAGGTCATATATTTTACATTATCATTTCATTTTATTTAAATCCTTTATTAATGAGGTAATCGCTGCATCATCATGATGTCATAAATAATTTAAAATATATAAAGTCAAAAAATTATACAAAAAAATACTATGATGTATGAAATATTCTTAGCTTTCTAATGACTATTTATAATATAAAATATGACTTGTATAACCCCATGTAAATTTTTTTTTAGTAAAATATCTCATGTTTGCGTCTTTTTTACTTTTACATTAAATAAAAAGTAATTTATGTCATTTCCAAACCAAAGTGGCTCCATGGGGTCCCCAAGTTGACCCATGGATTGTATTGGTCGGCCATGACACATACAATGAGGGTAGGACATGTTTCAATCTCATTTCATATTATTCAACCATTATTTTTACCTTAAACTACACTAATTACCACTAATCGTGATTAAAAACATAAAAGTTACTATTCACCAAAAAATTATTTTAATATCAATGAACCAAATTTTAATTCTTAATAACAACCATTTATGTCGGATTTTTGAAAATCAAATCACAGAAGTGGCAAAGTATCATTTAACCGAAAAAACAGTTTCTTTAACTACCACTTAGTGGTTTCACTATTCATCAAAAAATGAAGTTTTTCAGAACAATACCAAAACTTCACCCTAAGCTATATTTGATATTCCGAATTAAAAAATGATGTCTATTTTAAAAAATTCAAAACATATAAGTTGAATTAATTGATTTAATAATTAATTTCCGCTGTCAGAGAAAATAGCGTGTTTTTATGAATCAATAAGCTTCAAAAGATTGACATAAGTTTAAGTCCAATTTCATAGTGAAATTAATTCCAATTACCACTATTGGATTAAATGGTAAAAATATATGATAATTTCAATTTAAAACCAATTGAAAATTTAATCTAATAATATAAATAAATTAGATTAAAAAGCAGTTTTGATGTAAAATACAGTTTTTTTCTCTATTCATTAAAAAATGAACATTGTCAGAAAAATACCAAAAATTCACACAAATTAAATTTTGATGTACCAATCATAAAGAATAAGTTTATTTTGAAAAAAATAGCATATAAAATTGTCAAAATATAGATTTAAAAATGGTTTTCCATCAAAAGGAAGTAAAATAATCTTTTATAAATATTAGTGTATTCCATGCTTAAGATTGGATTTATTTTTAATTTTAAGCCTCTAAAACACTATCAAATTAACTATTAGACATAGATAAAAATATATATTATTCATTATGTACTTGGGATGTTACATGTATTATCTTTATAATTTTTTCAGTGGATAGGGAAAAATAAATTTTTTTATAAAATAGTCAATCTAATTATATTAAATCATATTTATGATAATAAATATATCTAAATATACCATAATAACTCGTTGTATATAATTAATTCAACATATTTAAATTTAATAATTTATATATCTTATTTTGGTATAGGTTTATTTTTAGGCTTAACAATAAATTTTAAAATAAAATATAGTTTTTATGCCTTTTGAAAGTATATTTTTAAATTAAATTTTACAACATCAATGTTTTTATTTTTGATAAATTTATGAAATATTTTTTTTGTTAATGTCGAAAATTATTAAAATTATCCCATATATTTTTGTCAAATATGAATAGTAACCATTTTTTTAATACCACTATTTTTGGGTAAATATACAAATTTAAATTTAAAAAATTCAATATGAATTGGAAAATTACAATAATATTTTTTCATATATAGTATAGGGATGATGTATGGACTATTTTATCTAAATTACAAGAACTAGTTACATTGTATTGTCACAATAATCATGATTATTGATACTATTGAACCAAAAATAGTAAACTAATGAATATAATAATTTAAAACACCCCTCTCTACTCCCTATAAATACTATCACTCACTACCCCTTATCCTCACAGATAAAAAAAATTATCATGTAAAAATTATTTTACATTACCTTCCCAACCCTCTTCCCCATGTCTAGGTCATGATCTTGTTACAAAAAGTCCAAATCCATGTGTCATAAGGAGGTCCTCATGGGGAAGATATTAAGGAGGTAAATTTTAATTTCTTTCTTTGTAGTTATATTATATTTTCTTTTCCTATCCTATCATCATATATATAAACTTTCATGATATCTAAAATTTCATATATATATATATATATATATTCAGATTGAATTTTGATAATGGAATACCTATAATCAAATCTATTCTTTTTTATTTATATTTTTAGAAAATCAAAACATTGCCTCTGATGTATTGATTCACAAACATTGTGGACAACAAGATCTCATTTTATTTGACCACATAAATGGTTGGTCATAAAAAATTATTATTGTAATACAATATTTAAACATACGTATAATAAGTTATATCATGTTTTGGTTTCAATAAAGAAACATAATATAAAATAATATGACACAACTATGTGATGGTTGTAAATACTTTCAAAATAAATTAAGTCATTTTAATCAAAATTTAATCCAATTAATCACAATAATAACATAATAATATTGTTATACAAGAAAATTTAATTATATAATATTTAATTAGTATATATAATTTCATTTATTTAGTATTTATTACAATTTAAAATATCAATATAAATATACACAAAGGAACATACCATAATACAATGATACATATGATCCCAGAATAATGAAATTAAAAATTATAAATATCATTAATTCAATTAAATGAACATAATATAATTATAATAAATTCAAAATATGCAAAATAGGGTCTAAATTATTTAATTAATGATACTATTTTAATTATCCAAGATGTTTTGTAAAATTGAAAATTACTTTCATACATAGGGTAAGAGTTTTCTCATCTCACTTTTTTCTGGTGAGATATACCTTATTCACAAATTATTCAATATGTGTCATGTATGTATAATGAAATTTGATATATCATATCATAACCATAATTATCATAATTTTATTCATTATTTAATTTTATAGTTATTACATCCAAGGGGCATATGATTCATCTAATTAAAAATTGGTAATAGGATTCCTTACACAATTATTATTCATTGTGTTAAACTTATGTTTCATTGATTATGTAATTATACAGTTATGTTTAAAAATAATTTTCATTATCATATGATTTGATTGATGTTTTTTTATTTATAGTAAATACACATAATTCATTAATTTTGTTTATAATATTATCCTCTTAGGTTACTTCACCTCAATTATTTTTCAATAAGTCATAAATTGAATGTCAATAATGAATATTATTTCTATAATGTATGTAAAGTCCATTATAGATATGGTCATACATTATTGAATATTTATTTAAATATGAATATAACTTTTATCATGGAGATGAATATTGTCTAATACATAAATATTTTTTACATATATTATTTACTTTAGTTGTGGAATTTTAGATTACTATGTTTTTGTTATTTAATTGATAATTTATGAAAGGGAACATTATTTATTAATTAAATTGATTAATTAATATATGATGAATTTCATGGAATAATATGACAAGGTATGGTTAACGGTTAATACATGCGCTCTGTGTATGAGAATGGTGAATGCAAGCTCATTGATGCATCCGTAGTCTCATGAGATGAAATATTTTTGAAAAAAAACATTCATTTATTTTGAAAAAAATCTTATGGGTTTTTACCCATTCACTTAATCCATATATTTAATGGGATTTATTGTATAATAGGTTATTTTTTATATACATGATTTAGAATAAATTAACATTCCTTCTTTTAGAATATAGAAATTATTTCTTGAGAATTTGGACTATGACAAAATAAATGAATTCATATTAATTCTCATTTTATTAATGATATTAAATTTTATTGTTATATAATTTTTCATATTGATTATTCGTATTGAGTCATTCAATCATTCTTTTCTCCCTAAACCTTATTAAGAATTTCGAATCATCCCTTTTTAATATTTATTTTCCCTAGGTTTCCTAGAGGTTTATTGTGGTTGATATGAACTCCTTCACTATGTGTCATAATGGTGTTCTGAATGAAAATACATTATGTATTTTATTAATGAAAATTAATTTCATTTTGAAATGTATATCTACTCCATCGGGATTAATATACTATTTTATCCTTCGTAATGTGATTCCATATAATAATGAAACTATAATAATGTAAGATACCATATCATGGCCACAAGAGTCGTCTCTTAAAGTTGGAATTAGAGAAAATTTATTACAAACCATTAGAAGTATATTTAGAAAATACTATTTTATGAAACATAACCGTAATATATAATTTGTGTATAAATATATAATAATATCACAAATAGACCACGATTAATAGATAAAATATAATCAAATGTTTCAATTTATGTTATGAATTTCACTAGTTTTGGTATCATTATCTATGTTTCATAATTATATGGTCAAATATATTGTATTTTATCATTTATAATGGAACCCCAGTGATATAACAATATCCTCACCAAATCACATTATCTAATGTTTATGTGGGATGATATCTGTTATGTCCTTATTCCAAATATTCAATGAGAAAAAATTATCCCCAATATTCTCTACATATGATTATATACTATGATGTGATAATTAGAAATACAAGGCTTTAGAGGGAATAATTGGAAATATATATCTTTTAGTAATATTTTCAACAATGGAATGATGATAAACAATTATTTTCCAAGAAGTTATTATTATGGAATGAAACATCATGTGCCTTAGTAAAAAAGAATGGGATTTTTCTTAAAGTGAAGAACTAAAGGCCACCACACTTTTTATATAATGTGTATGAATTTTTTTTAATATATAATAATTCAACATCAAATATATGGGAAATTATGAAAATAAATATCTCAAGTTTCAAAGGAATATATGCCAAAAAGGATAACAGTTCATGACCAAGCTTATGTTACTTTAATAGATAATGAGTATCGATTAATATTCATGTTTTTCAAATCCTGAATAATGTAATTTGAGATTTTTTTTAAAAATAAATTGGTTATAATAATTATGATATACATTCGCATTGTATTGAAATACTTATTTATGGAATTGGAATCATGTGATGAACATCTCCACTAATCAAGATAACTTATTCTCTTGAATGTTGATCTTCCAAAAAACACATGACCTTGGAAGGATAACCGTATACATGTGCTTGATTTTTATATTATAATAGATATATATTTAGGAGATATTCTTAGTATCCATTATGGATGATTAGTGATTTTATGGTATAATATACGATGAAATTATTAAATGTTTGGATTTAAAAAACATATTCAAAAACCTAGGACTTTGATCATGGTAGCATGAATGCTATGTTTTAAATGATATGAAGGTGTAATATTTTTCTAATATGACAATAATATAAACACCACTTTTTTAGATTTTATGATATGTTTATTGTGGAAATTATTTGACCATCCTTTTACTTTTTTTGGGTTTTGATTTTTTATAAAATTATTTTTGATGACTACAAAGGTTAAATACTTATGGAATGGATAAATATATTATATTATATGATTAAATTATAACTATCCTAATAGATAAATTTTATTACCATTTTGGTTTCGATAAGACTTATTAATCTAAATGAATGAATTGTGATCATATGATTTATAAATGTGCTTTAGTTTAAAAAATTTATCTGGAATATCCATCTCCATAACTATGAAATATTGTTGAGATAGATATAAGCACGATAAAATGATTTTATTATGACATGATAGGGGATAAATTAATATAATATTATCATGTTATTCATTGGATAGTAAAATAAACCCATTCTATAGAAATATAAATTTCAAAAAAGACACAATATTTCAAATTTATTAATATGAAATAAATAATCTTTTAATGGATAAAAAATGGACTATTTCGTGATGGTGGTCATTACAATTGCTATGTTGTATATCACTTTCCATAAGGAAATGAAATTTGTATTTATCTAACATATTGTTAACGTCACATCACAAATATGATATCCTATAAGAAAATAATCTTTTTTTCCATCAATTCACCTTTTCCCACATTTAAGAGACGGTTTAACTGACTTTGTGGTGAGGTTGTATTTTCAAAAGGGTTTTTTAATATGAAAAATAAATGATTAACAATCACAATATTATATTGATAGAATTAAATTTTATGATGTATGGGAGAAAGTGACACACAAAAAATTATGATATTTATACTTTAAAATATATCATCTTTGATAGATTATGTTATATCGAACACTGTGCTTAAATAAGTGATTAAATATTATTATTTTATTGTGATATTAAAAAACTCACCATTTAAAGGGTAAAAATGAATGATAATATGGAAATTATTAAAATATAGTTTAAACATGTTTATAATATTAATTCACTGGTTACTAATTAATTATAAATGAAAATAAAATCGAACTGATCACAGAGGATATGTTTTTAAAAAAACACTTCTTTTAAGACCAGATTATAATTTGATACTCAAATATTAAATAAATAACCATTAAAGAATGATATTAATTAAATTTAAATGTCACATATTGACTAATTTTTTTTAAATTCAAACAATAAGTTTGATAAAATTAAGATAAATATAAATCCAATATGAGTAATAAAATGATAAATTTTTTGGGGAAAAAGTTTTACTACCCCTTAATGGTGCAGTTGTTTGAAATCCAAAAGGTGAAATTTTTATAAAAAATATATAAGAAACAAAAAGTAATTTTCTTATTAATATTGTAAAATTATATCAAGGTGATAATTTGGTATTTTGCTGAAAACATTAACTATCTTTTGAATAATTAAAATACCAATTTTATGAAACATTCAATGTTATAATTTTAACAAATCTTTTTGATTACTCATTTATATTAATTTAATATATGATCTATAATGTAAAAAATAATATAATATATTAAATTTTAATCTCATTTATATCTTATATTGGTATAAATACATTTTTAAATTAAAAAAAGTTGTTACATTTTGAGTGATTATTTTTTGGATTAAATTATAAAACATATATGATTAAGAAATTTGTAAAATGTAATCAATATTTGGCTTCATATGATATGAATTTAGTGATGTGGTCCCTTTTACGTTTAAAAAATTTGAATAGTAACTTTATTAAAATTTATACCAATTTTTAGGGAAAATAGGGTAATTTTGTCTAATAATAATATAATATGTATTCAAAATTAATGTAAAAGAACTCCCAAATTTTATTGAATTGTGTAAATTTGACACTAAACATATAATGATCAAAATTTAGTTATTTAATAGAAAATATCCCATGAAAATGTGATTGATATTATTTAAATTTAAAAAACAAAAACCCCACATTCATATTTTAAATAACTATATTACTTTTAATATGGTGTAATTTAGAAGAAATATTCCACTATATATATTATATTGAAATCAAAATTATTTAACAATATCATTCTATTAATTTTTTTATTTTTATTTAATAAAAAAATAAATTGTATAATTATACAATGATGAAGGTGTAACTATTTTATTAAATAAACAATCCAAGTAATGATTCATTTAATTAATAAATAAATTTATCAAATTGATAAATTTATTTTTAAAAAAATGGATTCCATTTTTATAATCTACTCATTGAAAAATGATTATAGTGAATTGTTATATTTTTTTTATATTTTTTAGAATTTTTGGAGATTCATTAAATATGGTAATATATAGATTTTTATATTATAATATAAATTCATTAAATTTTTATTCATAATTGATTGGTGAAAATTTTATTTTTTTAAAAACACATGCACTAGTTAGTGTATGTATACTCAAACACATAAATTTTTACAGTCAGATATAAAATTTTAAACTAATTTATAAAATAATAAACAACACAAACCTATTCTCCCTATAAAAATCACCACTCAGAACCAATTATTTAAAACATAATGTGCCTTATAAATTGTATAAATTCTTCAAAATTATCTTCACTGGTCACTTCCTTAGAACAAGTACTGTAACGACCCAATCTTTTATTAATATAATTCAATTTTCTTTAATGACTTATACATATAGAAAACACATGCACTCATTTTTTATTTATTATGTTTAAATGGATGTTATGTATAATTACTTTTTATAATATAGTCATTAAAAATCATCACATGACTGATATAACTATAATGTTTTTAAATAATAATCATTTCATCAGAGACAATAGATAGGATGACCTCATCTTGTTGACTCAGACCGTACAAGAATCATTTTTTAGAGCATAGAAAAGAGGTAGCATAGTTCAGATTCAATCTTTACCATGAAAAATCCAAAGATCATCACATTAATCTTGAAAAAATTCACTTAGTAGAGAAGCTTGAGTTAATGTGGAATACCACCCGCGAAATTTTATCTGATCCCCGAGAAGTTTTTGTCATCTTCACTCATCATACCTTTAGGATATACGCTGGTGTTATAAAAATTTATGTAATAATGTGTTAGTTACATATTATATAATCAATTTTTGTAAATAATATTCTTAATACATCAATTCCTTTTTGAATATTTCCTTTCTTAAAAGTGAAAAATTTGATAAATTTAATTTTTGGGTAAAATTTGTACTTTAGAGAAATATAAAAATTATATTAAAATATTTTTTTAATAATATTATAAAAAAATTATTATAAATAATGACTATATACATTCTTTATTTTTAAATTTTTAGGTAATCAGTTTGATAAGAGTTATTTTTCTATAAGATAAAACAAAAATTGTATTTTAAATGAATTTATTTGGACAAATTAATGTAATTTTGGAATACATAATATTTGAATAATAAATTATTTTAAAATTAATTTTATCAATAATAAATTTGTAAAAAAAATTATGAAGTCAAATGTAATTTTTATTACGTTTTCATTAATTTTTTTATCAAAACATGTAAATTTTCAATAAAAGTTGATCTTCATTTTAAAAGTGAAAATTATCATATTTAGAAAATTATTTTGATAAAATGAATATTATTTTTGGAATTAGGACTTTAATATTATCTAATGGTGAATTTATCATAATTTTCTCACACATTTGACGTTTTTGGAAACAAATTAAATATTGTATAAAAAATGTGGGTTTAATAAGGTCGTAATAAACCCAATATGAAATAATAAATACTATAATTGGTATTCTAGGCCCATTATATTTATTCTAATTAAAATAATGCAATTTTATATTTTTTTTACTTAATTTATAAGGACTTAGTTAATCCTCCAAAATGTATAATATATATTATAGTTTTATTTCATTTTCTATAGAGTGTATGTCATCTCCACATAAGCATGATAAATATTAAAATATGCTCATCCATTGGGAATATGAAATAATTTTTTCCCCTCCACTTTTAAAATAGTGGTAAAAACCATGTGATGTTTTGTGGTTTTAAAAATTTAATTATATAGATTCCAAAAACTTTGTTGAAGAAATATTAATGATTTTCCCTCTCATTTACTATATAAATTGAACCAAGCTCCCACATATATTCACAATAAAAAATTGTATCATGTCACTAATCTTCCCTTCCCACTCTAGAATCCACCCATGGCACCCCATTCTCTCATGAAGCCAAACTTCATGGTTTTGGTGTCATACACTAAAGTAAGTTATTTATTCCTTTCCCATTTTTATCCAAGATTCTGTAGGTTCAAATAGCTTTTTACATTCAATTAAAAAAAATTCAGTATAATTTAGAACCTCAACCATAATTTCCACCTTATTTTTTAATGAGGAGATGCCACCCCCTCCCTCACTTTTTCCTTCAGTGTACACCTTTTATGAAGTAGAAATTCACTAATAGATTTGCCTCTTTTTATTTACATTCCCTAATTTATCACATATTATAAATCTATATTCCATTTAACATGTTTGGATATTATGTTACATTATAACCTTACTTCCTATTTCATCTATAAATTATGATAGACCCATTTCTCTCTAATCAAAATATTATAAATTTCTATACGACGACGATATGTTGCCAAAATTGCACCGTAATTTTCGAAGAAAAAATCATCATGAAGTGAATAATATACACATTTTTCTATCTAGGGTATTCACCATAATGAACATATACACATTTAATGGTACATACATGTATTTATTCCACATTCATTAATCGTGTAATATCTTATTATGTTGAATGATTCAATGTTCTATTATCGATGCGGAAGACTTGTGCATGAAATGAAATGATTATAATGGGTGTGCACTAATAGTGCTCTAAGAAATTTGGTTATGTTTTCTATCATTATAAACCACAAGAAATAAGGTCTCACACTTTATAATCATTGGGAAATGAGGGTTTAATAATGATAATTCATGTCAAATGAGGGTTTAATCATGCTAATCCATGTGTAATGATACATGACTTATGCTAATATCATGTTTTATGTTGTTTCCACATTTCTAGGTTATGATAAACATGCTATATAATTACTTTATGTTCTTGTTTCTCTTATGTTGTATTGATTTGATTGTTTTCTAAAATGTATTGTATTATTCATCTTATGACTTGTTTACTCCCTTATTGGGATTTTAATTCACTCATTTCTTATGTATTTCATCATGTAATCCATTTAAGTTTTTAATATGAATGAATTTGTTGGTAATGTAATATAATTTTGAAATAAAGATATTTTATTTCATGTTTTATGTTGTTATCAAATGTTCATAATCCCCCATTACACTAGTCCTATTGATCCTTGTTGTTGTCTAATGTAAATTTTTATTTAATAAATTAATTTTAACTGTGTAATAAATGGAAGGGTTGTTTCAGTCAATATCAATTGATATGTTTAGTTATGTTTTGTATTAGGGTTATAATATTGTTGTGATAGGATTAGGGATAATACTACGTATAATAAAAACATCCACAATTATTTTAATGTATAGTGTAAATGATATATCATTAATATACATCAATTTTTAGTTAAGAAAAAATATATGTGGTTGAGCACAAATGTATCTAGGGTTAAAATAGAAAAACATCGCTATGATCTAGACTCGAATGGGAACAAGTGCACTACAATGGGTATTGCTGCAATCTTGGTTCGAAAATCTTAGGGGATATGCTTTGGTAAATTCATAAGTATATTATGAACCATTATTAATCAAAAAAAAATATCATAAGAATATATGTTTGGATGTAGATAATGGAAAACATCGATCAAATCCAATAAATTGATATGTTTTGGAGATAATTCTAATTTATATGTTCACACTTCAATATCATTGGATTTCCCTTTATGTGTTTTATTGATTAATAAAAGATTCCCTATATCAATATTGGATATTGTAAAACGAAAACAATGTAATGTTAGGGTTAAAAAACATAGTTTTACACATTATTTTATATCCCAATATTTTAGTAGAATAATTCAAACACCACAACAAATAATAGATGTAATGATTTTGGAGAGAACGGAAAATGGTGAGAATAATTTATCCCAAGAATATAACTCTTTCCTTGTCACAAATTCTATATTAAACATCCCATTGAACAATTATGTAATCCCTCCGGTGATACTTGATGCAATTCTGGGCATTTATTGGCTTTCCATATATAGAGCCATCATAAATTTCCACAAAAGGTAAATCAATCTCCATATGGAAGATCGACCATTGATCCTATAGAAGTTCTAGGAAGAGTATGAATATTATTTATCCCCATTATCTTATGTGATTATATTAAAACCATATAAGCCCAAGTATCTTACACAGATGATTGAGTCTATTGAATTTTTTTTCCTTGAATACATGCATACTGTGAGTGAACTTGCTAAGGTGATTCCTGTGGAATTGACTAGAATTCCTCCTATATGTGATTTTGAATTATATATTGATCATATACATGGGACACATCCAATATAAAATTTAACATATAAAATGGTGTTTATGTAGCCTAAGGAGATAAAGAAAAAAAATAAAAGCTAATCTAGATAAAGGGTTTCTACACCCATGTTATTCACCATGGGGTGCACCAGGAAACTTCGTCAAGAAGAAGGATGTGTAATTGAACCATTGTATTGATTATCATGATCTCAAAAAATCACTATTAAGAACATGTATCCTATTCCATGAATTGAATTTTTTTTCGACCATGTATGTTTACCACAATACTTCTCCAAGGTGGATCTGCAGTTAGGGTAATACAATGCTTGGGGGAAGAAGGAGGATATCACCAAGATTGATTCTCATACAAGGTATGAGCACATTGAATTCATAGTAATGCATTTTGGACTCACTAATGAACTAGATATATTTATGAAATTGTTGAATATATTCTTTTTATATTACCTCGACAAATATGTTTTAGTATTTATATATAATATTCTCATCTACAATAACCCAAGGTAGATCATCAAAGAATTGTAATAGAAAACTTTGGAAAGAAGAAGATATATGCAATGTAAAGAATGTATAAGTTCTAGTTTAAGGAAGTCTCATTCATGCATCACATTGTCACAATAAATGAGATATCTTTAGATCCTTGTATGATAAATAAAATTGAGGGATGAATGTGAAAAAAATGGTGATGGATTTAAATAGCTTCTGTTGGTCAACAGATATTATTGTACAATTTTTAGATATTTATCATTATTATGAAACCCTATTATTATGCTTACTTAGATGGGATTCAATTTTTATTGGAATGAGGAATGTGAGGAGATTTTCAAGTAGTTGAAAATTTTCATAACACTATGCTGATTCTCACACAACATACAAGTGGAGAACATTTCGTTGTATTCCGTGATGAATAGAAGAAGTTTATGAGATATGTGTTGATTCAAAATGAAAATGTTAATTCATATGCATCTATAAAATTAAATGTTCATGATAAGAATTATCCAGCCCATAACATGGATTTGTCTGTAAAAATAATTTCTTTGAAAATTTATCTACATTACCTTTATGGGGACATGTGGCAAATATATACGGATCAAAAAATAATCAAGTTTATATTCACAGAGAATGTGTTGAAAATGTTCCAATGAACATGGTTATAGATGATCATAAACTATGACTGATCAATCTATTACCACCCTGGGTAAGAGAAAAAGGAGGATGATTCTCTAAGTATAAGGGACCTAGAAATTTTATAATTTATGAGAATTGATAAGGATCCTATAATCTTATATATGATGAAGATGGACATTGGAATCATAAATAATGTAATATCATAAATCCTTTCACATATTATTCCACAAAATTTTATTCGTTAAAGGAAAAGGGATGCTCAAAAGGATGATGTACGAATTTAGGCGAATTTGGAATATATTAAAAGGAGGAATTCATAGAGTTCAATGTTAATGAAGAATGAATTTAGATATTTGAGTCAAAAAATTGTATTCCATAATATCTGAATTCAATAAATGAACTTTTGGATGATTCACATAGTTCAAATTTCTCATTCACCCAGGACGAAAAATGTTGTATCAAGATATCAGAGATCATTATTGTTGGGATAAAATGAAGGAGTAGATCGTTGGGTATACATCCATGTGCTTGGTATGTTAGAAAGTGAAGGATGAGAGAAATAAGTCTATGGGGATGATGAGACAATTACCCATACAAATATTGAAATGGATGAACATCACCATGATGTTTGTCACCAGAATTCTGAAGACATCTGTAGGAAACAATGATATCTTGGTTGTTATGGATCATCTTACAAATACTACATAATTCATTGAAATTCAAGAGTATTTCGCACTAGATCCACCAACATGGTTATAAACCAAAGAATTGGTAGGACTACATTGAGTACCACTATAGATTTTATTCGACCAAGTTCCCAGATTCACCAATGTGTTCTGGAAGAGTCTCCATCACACTCTGTATACCGAGCTGAACATCAGTACAAATTTACATATTTAATATTATGTCTAACATTAGTATACAATCCAATACATGAAGAAATGATGAGAGCATTATCAATGTACTTATAAGGAATTTGGGATCAAACACTTATTCTAGTTGAGTTCCCTTACAACAGAAATTTCTACCCAAGCATCCAAATGGGTCCTTGTAAATCCCTATATAGTAAGAGGTTTAGAACCCTAAAATGAAAGATTATGTTGGGGGGAAAACGTTTCTTGGTCCCGAAATTGTCAAATAAATTATTTAGAGGGTTATGACCATCTAGAAGCACATTGTAGCTCCTCAGAGTCGACAAAATAGTTATGATAACAATCTTTTACCAGACCAATAGTTTGTTTGGGTAAAAATGGTATTTCTATGCATATAACCACATAAGAGAGTTATGAGATACGAGAAGAAGGGAAAGCTCAATCAAATGTACATACGCACTTTTGATATCCCTGACAGCATTGGAGAAGTGTCATATTGACTAGAACATCCACAATACCTTTCTTAAGTACATATCGTATTCCACGTATCACTCTTGAGGATATTAAAACCTATCCCATCTCATGTACATAATCTATTAGTGTTACCATTATAAAATTATCTCTCATATGAATAGAAGCTGGAGAATATCAAATATAATATGTTAAAAGATCAATGAAATAATAAAATTCCCCTCAAAGATGTTTTGTGGATAAATCACATGTTTGGTGAAGAAATGTGGGAACCAAGGGAGGTGAACATGAAGAGTTACCCTCAACTGTTTTAGTGTGGGGAAAGGAAATTTCATCGGATCAATTTCTTAAGGGGGAATGTGGTAATGAAGAAATAGTTTATGAATATAATTTCCATTATTTTAATGTATAATGGATCTAAAAAAACATGTAATTTTTTTATTTATTATGATTAATGGTATGTTATGTATCATTACCACTGATAATTTAGTCATTAAACAGAGATCACATGACTGATATCAATATATATTGTTAAAATAATTAATCCTTTCGACACTCACAAATGAGAGGATGGCCTCATCCAGTATTCACGGATCGTATGAAGCTCATTTTGTGGAGCTCAGAAATTTTATTTTGTCACTATTCATTTATCATGACCATGCCTTTTCCTAGAATCATCATATTAAACTTTTACAAAATATCTTAAAGGGAATGTCCACATTAATAGAGATTACCACGCTGGCGATGTAACTTGAGTTATGCCAAGAATCTGTCACCATTGAATACCTTACCCTTAGGTCTTACACAGGAGTTATAATGGGTTATATGAAAAGTTATATGTTACTTATTGTGAAATACTTTTTTATTAATAAATTTCATATTCCGTCAATTCCTTTCGAAAAATAGACATTCATAAAAAGTGACGCAGTTGATAAATATTAATTTTGAGTAAAAATGGAACCTTTTAGAAATATTAAAATTTTATTAAACAATGTTTTTTATTATTTATTTTATAAAATAAATTATTATAAATTATGATTATATTAGTTCTTTAGAAATAAATAACAAGGTAATATGTTTGATAAGAGTTATATTTTTATATGATAAAATAGAATCTGAATTTTTAATGAATTTATTTTATTATATTAATTAATTTTTTAAATAATAAATATTCTAATAAAATATTATTATCAAATTTATTTTGTTTAATATAAATTAGTATATAATATTTTATAAAGCCAATAATAATTTTTATTAATTATTGAAAACTATTTTTGTCCAAGCCTGTTAATTATCTAAAAATGTTGGTTTTCATTTTAAAAGTAAAAATTCACATATTTGAAAAATAATTAAGATTAAATTAATATGATTTTTGAAATCATTATAAAAATATTATCCAATGGTGAAATTTTCGTAATTTTTATGAGAAAGTCGATTTTTTGGGTAAAAAATTAAATACAATATAGATATAATATGTGTTTTATGACATCATAATGTCCCAAAAAATGATGTAAAAAATAATATAATGGGTAATATTGTAGAAATATATTTTTTAAAATTAAATTAATTTGATTTTATATTTTTGTTACTAATTTATATATCTTTAGTGAATTATCCCAAATGTATAATGTGTTTAATGATTTTAAATTATTTTCCTTGAGAGTGTGACTCACCACCACAAAATCAAAGTCAATATTTCAATATATCAGGACATTAGAAATATAACATATTTTATTCCTCTCCAAATTTGAAAAAAGTGAGAAAAATACATGTTATTGTTTGTGGTATTGAATATTTTATTATATATATTCCAGAACCTATGTTTGTTAAATATTAAAAAATCACCCAATCATTTCCTATATAAACCCACGCGATATCACAATTATCCTAACTGAAAATCCATAGAGAACATACACTGTCTACAAAACCGGCTCTAGATTCCTATGAAGGTTCACCAAGATCCCATGAATCCCCTCCCCGTACTTTTGATTTCACACACTCAAGTATGAGATTCTTTCATTTCTCATTTTTATCCAAATTTTATTATGTAATAATATCCTTTTACATTCAATTTCAAATGGTGTGGTATGATTTCACACCTCCCCCATTCTGTCTACATTATTTTTGAATGATAAGATACCACATTATCTCTTATTAATTCCTTCTTTATACACCTATTACCATGCCGAAAATTTATAAGGGGATTATCTCTTCTTATTATAATTCAAGTATTAATCCCATATTATGAATGTAAATTCCTTTTTAAATTTCGAGATAATATTCTCCATGATCCTTTTATTATATATTTAATCTATTAATTATGAGATAATGACTTCTCCATCTCTTCAACGAAACATAACATTTTCTATATGATGATTTTATGCAGAAAACATTGCCCGAAAATTATCAAAAACAAAATCACCATGTCGTAAATACCATCACAATATATCTATCAAGGGTATTAACATTTATGTGAATATACTTATTGTATTGTAATTAAATATATGTGTTAAAAATTTCATAATATTATAAAAACTTATTATGTTAAATGATTTCATGTTATATGATTTATGTGGCACCCATATGCTGTAAATGAAATTTATATGAAGGGTGTTCCATAATATAAATCCAATGAATTATTTAATGTTTAGAATCATGATACGTCTTGTGCCATGAGCAATTACTAATTTATATATGCGTGTAATGAGGGTTTACTCATGATAATTCATGTTCAATGACAGTATACTCATGATATTCCTGGTTTAATGAGCCTTCACCCATGGTAATATCATGTTACATATTACTTCCATATTTCCATGTTATGATAATCATAAATAATCTTGCATTTATCATCATGATTCTCTTATCACTCATTGATATTCCTATTTCGAAACATGTGTTGTATTATTCATTATAGTACCTGTTTACTCCCTTACTAGGATTTAAAGATCTCCCCTTTGTAATATATGTCCTCATGATACCCCATGAAGTGTTATGCATGAATGAATGTGTTGGTCTTGTAAATGAATTTTTAAATAATGATGTCATATTTCATGTTTTAAGTTATTTTGTAATGTTCCAAATATCCCAAGACACTAGACCTCATGATCTATATAGTTGTCTTACATATACATTTATGTAATAAATTATGATTTTTTTAATAATTAGAAGTGTTGTAATAAATACATTATGTTCATTTCAAAATATCAAATGCGAGTGTCGTAAAGATGTCTCATGGAGACAATATTCCAGAGGCTAAATATTTATTCTTTCTATAATATTTTTTTCATATTCCCTCATCACCTACACTACAAAGAGTGTGACAGTAACTCTAGTATCAATTATATACTATTATTTTATAAATATAATAGAATATAAATAATCAAATCTCCCCTCTTATCTATTAGTTTAAAAATAATCATTGCATCATCCATGATGTGTCGATGCACCACCATCGTGGGTGAAACGATTTCACCTTCATTTAACACCATCAAGGCTGGTAATAAAATAATTACTATAATTAAATCATATATTTACATACATATTATTAGTTACAACAATATTTTTAACCAAAATATAAACATATATTAAATAAAATTTCACATGTTTGTGATGGTTATAAAATCAAAAAAATAATTACATTTCCATCAACATTTTATCAATTGAGTCAACATCAATCTATGTAACCAAAAGATACATGTAATCATATAATATTTTTTAATTTTATTAATACTAAATTATATCACTTATATTATTTTTCATCCATTTTGAAAGAACTCCCATTATTATAAATAATTAAATTGTCCATAAAACCCCAAAATTTATGCCCCCATAATTAAAAAAGTAATCATTTTAACTCTTCATAATGTACATAAATGAACATTAGAAAACAATATTATCAAAAATAAATATTTAATTTTTTAATATATTCATTAGTTAATATAATTTGGTTATTTAGGATAACAATTAAATGTAATGAATGCTTTCAGATGTATGGTATGATTTATCTCATCTCAAAATTATTTATTAGAGATATCCCTGATTCACCATTTATACATTGTGTATAGTGTATGAATATTACCATATCATATATCACATATTGAATTAAATTATATTTATTTGTTGGATTTTTTTATTTGATATTTTTTACATTCATGGTGCATACGATTTGACTGATTACATTATGTTATGAGATTTCAAAACACCATTTCAATTCACTGGTTTAAACATATATATCCTTGATTATGTCATGATAATTTTATATATATAATTATTTTTGATTTTATTATGTTTTATTTTCACATGAAATTTATGTTTACGGTTAATAATAATCATCTATTCATTTTTATTATGGTTGTGATCCTTATAAATAACATTGTCTCAATTTTCATTCATTTAGGCATATCATTGATGTAATGCTACTATTTTCAATTCAAGTATGTATGTACTTCTTCTATTGTTTATGAAATTAAATAATATATGATTTTGATAAATATACATAATTATTTTATCATGGATATGTTTATTTTCGAATCCAAATACAATTTTTAAATATATTGATCACCTTAATGGGGTAATTATAGTTAAATCGATGTACACTACATAATGAAATTATTTGTTAAATTGGAAAATTATTTATTAATTAAATTAATTTTTATATGTATGATGAATTATTTTGACTGGTATGACATAGGTTGTGGACCATTCATTGCATGATAATTTTTTAGGGTCTAATTAATAAAATCAACTCAATGCATATATAGTCTCGTGAGATAAAATTAGTTTGAAATAGACCATTGGTGTATGATTCCTAATAGAATTTGATGGGTTTCTACATACACAGTAAACCATTCATGTGCATGGTCTTGACTGTGTAATGTTCGAAGACCTCGATACATTATGTCCAAAATTAACGAATTTCCCACAAATTCAATTTAGATATTATTACACCTAGGATTTTCATTATGATAAAACCTATTGATACATTTCAATTATTAGTTTATTGACTAGATTATAATTTTTAGTTATTTAAAGTACCATATTTATTATACATATTTGATTCATTTTACCATCTTATGAAACTATCCATTTGTAATTATTTTATTCCACCCATTTTTAATAAATGTTTTCCCAAGGATTCTTGAAATTCTATTATGATTGATATGGTTTGTTAACCAAAGTATAATAATACTTTTTCTAATGAAAATAATTTGATTTAAGTTATTCATCAAATTCTATTTGAATTTAAAAAATGTATCAAATTATTAATGAATAATAACTATTGAGTACTTCAGATTATAGTTCCACGTAATCATGCCTATTTAATAAAGAAAGGAACCAACATTGGGATATTATGGTTATGGTCATGACATGAACCTCGTTTCATTTTCCATTATTTTTTCTATGATGATGTTTTTAAATGATTATGTATCATGTCTAATTATTATAAATTATCATATTATGAAGTGTTTAGGAAGCAATTTTTAATTAATGGGTATGATATAATTAATGTTTATTGTTCTTGTGACACAAAATTGTATGATTTTTATTATTGGACCAATGCGACATGTTTACCCTATAATGTGTTTGGATAAAAATATCACACCGTGAGATAGATATGACAATAATGGGGAAAATATGATGATCTCTGACGTGATCCTTGAATATGTGATGTTTTATGATAGTGAACCCATTACACAAGGATAACCATTATTGTAATCCTTTAATACAAAAGAAATGATTTATCTTCTTATAGATATGCCACAATTAATTGACTTATTTCAATGTTATGATTCAAAGACAATGTTCACTAAGTTCATTAAAATTAATGTATTTTTATCATCGAAATGTTATGACATGACTCAAAATTATGATCACTGATGTATAATGAATGGTCCTAAAATTTTATTATCATGTTCCAATACACTTATTTTTTTTATTCTTTTGTATTATAATTATTTACCATTTCTGAGCACTTGCGATCATCATTTTTTATGATTCAATTTCACATTTTATGAATATATTTCTTATTTATGATATTTATAAAAATATTAGATTTTTCTGATATTAGTGAGAGATGATGTAGTTCACATATGAACCATTTATTAATGTTTCAATGCATTCAAATGAACTACATATTTATGATACTCAATTGTGTGTTTGTATAATTTAATGAATGTATGTAATTTTTTTGTATATTTTTGAAAATAATAGTATAATATATTTTTTATAGGTTTATTGGTTTTGATAACCCCTAGAAACTAGGATGAGATACTAATAGGGAGATCCCTATAGACATGTTTAAGGATAAAATTCAAGATGACTCAATGTATTGGAAAAATCCTAGAATTTCTCTATATGATATTTTGTTATTTCCGTTTTTTAAAATCCTTATCTAGATAATACATGTAGAATTTCCTCCACAATATAAGTACATGGGGGTAATAACCTCTAAACTGTGATAATTATTCATTACTCGATCTTCACCTAGTGCATGATAACGAGCATTTTTGCACACCATGTTTTACGCTCTCAAGGGATATTATTTTAAATTTCATAACCACTTTATGAACTACCATTATATATTTAAAAAGGTCATTACTATTCAAATCATGGGGTAAAATAAAAATTATTATATTAAAAGGAATATACCATAAATTATAAATATAATAAATTACTTTTCCTAATTATGTGTTGCCCAACTGTGATTATTATTTCTTACCCTATGCATTTTGATTTGAGAGAATGGTTTATTCCTAGAGGAACCATATAAAATCTAAGTTCCACAAATAATTTAATGACAATCCTTATGATTTTACCAACAATTTAGGTATTATAATTCGAAACTCCCATTGTTATGATAACATATCATTTTCAATCCATGAATCATGCTAAATTCTCAAACTAAAAAATAATGGAAAATCATTATTTTGAGTCATTTATGATAAAAAATACAACATAAATAATTGGATCCAAAGATGTACTAGTTTTTATAAATGTTTCATGACCAATAAAAATATATTTTCCAATCTCTATAGTTCATTACATGAAAAATTCAATTTGGTTGCCTACTATTTCAATGGTGAATTGTAGAAATTGTGTAATCTTATAAAAAATAAAATACAACATGATGAAATTGAAGACATGGTCTGGATAGAGTTGATTAAAATATTTTTTACTAATTAATCACCTCATTTTATTTACACGAAGATTGATGAGTTCCTTGATCAATGGATAATGGATGATTAATCTGTTTCTACATATTTTGAAACGTTGACATGATTTGGAGGTACAATTCTTGTATTTTTGTCCATCCATAGTGTATGGTTGATTGATTATTTTTTTGGATTAAATCCATTTCTCTAAAAGGTGTAATCTATAAGTTTCTTCCATATCCAATGACATAATTTTCAATGTTTTACCAATGTCGAGTTGGAGGTCAGAGTTAAGTTATAATCTCATGGTTTAGATAATATTAAAAAAATGACATTCAATGAAAAATATAAAATCCAATGAAATAATATTATAAGAACACTATTATTATCAATATGTGTGAATAATGATGGGGGAATTTTTATAAGTGGATTCATAAATTTTCTTATTTGTGGAAGGGAAAATCATTTGAAAATCATTGTTTTATTTTTGGGATTAATGTTAGTTTTTGATGAAACAGATATAAAGCTCAACTAAAATGACCACCCACATTCTGGTGATTCAAATTCAATGTAAATGAGAACTATTATAACCTGTTATTAAATCAATATGTTAATCATTATTACTTACATCATATGCATCTTATTCTATTGGAAAAGAAGAAATATTATGAAATCACTATTTCTAATTATGGGTGGGATAAATACATGTTGAATATTAAACATACCTTTGAATCATTAACTGGTAATGTCTTATTTAACTTTGGATCATCCCATTTAATCATATGCAATGAATTATATAAGATAATAATTATGATCAAAATTATATTATATTTAGAATTAGTAGTGAAATCCTATAAAAGATATGATGATCAAATATCACATATATCATTTCTCCCAAGTTGGTTTTTATGAGAATGTGTTTCCCACCAAAAAATTCATTTTCCCACTTCAATAATTTTATACTATCTATTCCATGTATAATCGTTGTCTATCTGAATAATAAATATATTTTCAAGAAATTGAATTAACATATGTTATTCTAAAACAATCTATGGTCATATATCAATTTGAAAATATGTATAATAATATGATATAGGTCACATCCATTTTATTGTAATTCAGTCCCCATTAAAAGGGGTTTATGTATATGATTTAAGTGGTGAATCACAACATCAATGATACAACTAATTTATAATAGTTTTTGATTTAAAAAATTATTTCATTTCATTCCAAAAAAAAGCCATGTAATCAATGAAACTTCTACTTGATGTCACATATATTTAAAATACTCTCTATTGAATAGATTAGATTTTGTTGGACTAATTGATGAAGATAATCAAATAGAACATTAAAAATGTATTAATTTGTTATTATTTTTCAACATGGTGTGATCCTTTTCCTTTTTTGAAGGAAATATGGGTCAATGTAACTGCATTTATTATCGAGTGCCGAACTAGATCCCGATCATGGAAAAGTATCACATATAATATATTGATGACCTATTTTATCTATTTCATTGAGCTCATAAAATTTCAATGATTGAACATCTTTTTAGATATCATCAACTAATATTAAAGAATATGTACATTTTATGATAGTGTATTGTATATGACATGGAAATAATGAATATATCGTGATTCAATTTTGTCTTACTATTTACAACATTATGATCACATATTTAGTTAATTTATTCCTTAAATATTACATTTATTCGATTTTTATGGAACGGGAGATGGGTCGGGGTGCGTAGGAGCGCTTTGAAGATGGCGACATGGATTAGGGTTTGCTATGCCGGTTCCAAACTTTCTCGGCACCGTGCTTGTGGCAATCGGTGTAGGTCCCGTCGGGAACGATGGTCCGCGGCAGCTTGGGGAAGCTTCTACGGCGAGTCTGCCGATGTCTCAGGATGCTGATGTCTGGTCATTCACCCAGTGAGAAGTTAAACGGAGTCGCGAAGGTTGCGTTCCCTCGGTTGACGAATCTTCACAGATCTGCGCTATCTGTGGTCGGATGGTTGAAGGTTTCTTGAGGGGTCGTGATGCTGCCCGAGAGGTTGCAGGTGATGTTCTTGGGCCTCCGAATATGGACATTGGTCATGGTTTTTGGGCGATGCAGGAGTGCAGGGTCGGGTTGATGTTTCACATCCAAGACCGCCGCTCAAGAAGGGTTTGAGCTCCTATGTTCATGATGGATCCGATAAATTGACTGCTGCAATGTCTTCTGGTTTTTCTTTTCCTGCATCATGGAGGATATATTCAGATGATGCTTTGAAGCCTGCTTTTGCATCTTTTTTTGACCCTTTCTCTAGATGAATTCTTTGAAAGGGGTCTTCACCACATGTTGAGGAAAATCCTGATGTTTTTGATAAAATTATTGCCATTGGGAAAACCTCTCTGATTTCACTTGTTGTTTTACCAAAGGGACAGAAATCCTGGAGTTTCGATGATTTGGTCTGACCGATTTCTTGTTTTTGGGGTTTTTTGGACTGGAGGTGTGTATCTCTTGGACGTGGTTTCATTTCATTTTTCCTTCAGATGATGCTAAAATTCATTCCTGGAGCACCAGATCTCTTTCCTTGAAGCCTGTTTGTCATCATCTTCATGAATGGTATTTGGATTTCAATGCTTCGCATGCAAGGAATGATTTCTCCCAGGTATGGGTTCATCTTCATGGTCTTAATTTGGATCTTTGGCACCCAAATAGTTTGCGTGATATTGGCATGGCAATTGGGAATCCTATACGACTTGACAAGGAGACTGAGAATGTTCGGTATGGACATTTCCCTAGAATGTTCATTGAGATTGATCTTAGCTCCACCCTGGTTGATAAGGTAACCCTTTCCACTCTGACGGATGACATTCAAATTTATGTTGAGTATGAAAGAAATCCATTTTTTTGAAATGAATGTATGTCTGTTGGGCACTCAATGGATTTATGTCAAAGACATGTTTCCTGTGAGAACTATGGGATGAAGGGCCATCCATCCAGCCTTTGTCGAAGGGGATCAAAGAAAAATGATGTGGATTTGTCACGGCCTCTTGATCATAGCACCAATCCACATTCCAATAAGGTTGATGTGTTGGCTTATGAGGAAGGCAGTCAGCTACCTTCGAAAGGGAAGGGGCTGATGATGGATTCATCACCGTTTAGAGCCAACAATAGTCCTTCTAATATTCGGGATAACTCTGCATATACGATGATTGGTCCCTCCATTGCTCGAGTTGGTTCATCCATGGAGAGTACACCCAATGTGGGTTTGCAATGTGTTGAGCCAGTTGGTATGACTTCTATTACTGAGGCTCATCCCCAGGATGATTTCCATTAAGAGATCCAGACTCTCTTGAACTCTAATAGGATATCTGGGAAGTGGGGTGACATCTCAGAGGTGGAAGGGACAACAGTGGGTAGCGGTGGTCCTACATCATTCAAAGACGCACTCATTTCTGGAAAATGGGGAGTTGAATTCACTCATATCCCCTCGAAGCGCAGGACAAGGAAGGACTACTCTAATACACCTCCCAATATGTGTACGTTCTCTTCTAAGATATCGAGTATGTTTAATTCTGATATTCTTATGATTCTCAATCGGGGTAATTCTAACTCTGAATGGTAAACTGCTGATGATTCTGATTATGGGAATGATATGTCTTAATATGATCTATAACATTGTGTTTTGACGGATGAGGGAAAGCCCCTTTGTTTGACGTCACCTGCCTCCTTTGTACTCTTTTCCTTTTTTTAATAAATAGTCAGAAGCATCGCTTCTCGCTGGTCGTGCTGGTATATATGATTTTTATAGTCCTTATAGATGATATTGTTATGTATTCAATGAAAATTATGCCAATAAAGATTATATGAAAATTATACTGATGACTATATATGATGATAATATATATATATAATTTACACTTTGTGAATTTTTGATGCAAATGTTTTAATATTTGGGGAAGACAGTCTCAATATATGGTATATCGTTAGATCTGTCAAAAAAAGAAAATATTGAGATTTTTCCAAGACCAACCACAATGAAGGATATTTATGTATCTTTTCATATTAGATAGTTATTATGATTTTTTTGAGAATATATCTATATTATTTAAACCAATCACAATGATAACTAGAAAGTGATCCATGTTCATATAGAAAAATGATTTTGATTAAAATTTTATTGAATAGATGTTAATATTAATTACTGCATTGGTTATAACATTACTCGATAGTGGAAATGGGTTTAGAATCTAAAATGGTGAATCAAATAATGGATTACAATTTGTTATTAAAAAAATGATATTTTTATAGTCTATTCATAACTACAATTGATGTTGCATAACAACAATTACCCTACACATGATATTGAGTCAACTAGGGTAATTTTTTTCATTAATGATATGGATGTATTTTTCAATACTGAGTAATGTGTGATATTTATAACATTTAAAAAATTCTAAAAGATATATTAACACATATGTATTTGGATATATTTTACTATAAGATGGTTATATCTTATAAAATATTATGTATACTCTATACATTAACCCCTAGAATAGTGAACATGTTGGACGATGAGTTGAGTCAATTGTGTCATGGTAGATTTTATATGATTAGGATCACAAAAGATTAAATATTAGGGGACATCAAATAGTTTGATAAATAAATATAGAGTAAAAGGAGTAATCGTATCTGACTCAATTAAATTTTCAACAAATAATCCATGTACATATTAATGAGGCGCATATGAAATATGCATAGATGAAAATGAATGTCACAAATGGTAATAAGATTAAGCTTGATAATGTTGGAATAATATGGTACATGAATAATTTATGTGTTCTTTAATTTCCAAATTTGAGGAAGTATTTGTTAAAGGATTATCATAGTTTATCATTCTCCATTAATCTAGGAAGTATAAAGATGTATAAGGATTTGAAGTATTATTTTTAATGGGATGGAAATATGTTATATATCATATATTTTGTATCTCATTTCATAGAATGTTAAAAACAAAATTCTGAGATAACGAATTCAATGGGTTTGTTACTTCCATTACCAATACAGTAATGGATATTGGAAAATAACACCATTGATTTTCTATTGAACTCCATAATAATTATTATTATAATAATTTTTCATGGGTATTTGACGATCTCCAAACAATTTTAGAACATTATATCAATTTATAGAATATTTCACCCATTATATAGTTAAAAGAATATAAATTAATGACCTGTTAAGGTTTCATTGATTACCCCATTACAAAATGTTTTATTAGGGTATGATTTATACTGTGATGTTTTAGAAAAGTATTCAATATAAATTGGATTCAAGTATATGTTTCAATCTCAATATTAGTGTCAGAAATATATCCATCCAGATATAATAATTAAATAATGAGATAATATTTTGAGAACATATTCTATAGTTTATAATGGTTTTTGTGTTCAACCACTTCCTCTTATTGACCTTAAAAACAATTATATAGTTCAATTTATATTTTTGAGGGATATATATCAATAACGATTTTTATATAAATTTACTGATACAATATGGTATAAAATGGTGGGATAAATATTCCAATTGGTACATGTGACAGCTAGTGAAATGATAGAGGATGTGAGATCCATAATGAAAGGCAACAATCTAGGTTGGTAGAAAAAAATGTTATTTTTAATATCATATATTTATATATATATTTTTATAGAGGTGACCAGGTGCTTCTAAAATTTTTTCCATTGATGATGGGTATAAAATTAGTAATTATGGTTAAAAAAATTCCTATGTATATCAGTACACTTGAAATTAATACTCATATTTGTACATTATTTTTTTAATGGTTGCTTCCAACAATCCCCTCTCTAATTAATGAGGTTTTACATGTGTCTATCATGATCAAGTACAAACCAAATTCTTCACATGTACTAAAATATGAGGTCAAGCTTCTAGAGAATGAAATTTAACTTCAAGAATAGTCAATATATATTTTGTATTATAGAGTGAAATTTTTATGAATCAATATATTTCAGCTGGTTATGTTTTGTGGTGAAACCATATTTTTTATGAAGATATATATGATTAAAAAGAAATTATGATGTAGACGAATACAATTTTTTATACCTGAGTAAATAATGATGATGGAGAAATTAATTTTTTGGGGATGTGGTTTTGAATAAAAGACACTGCAACTTTATGAATTATTTTTTCCATAATAAATTAAATATCATTTACTTATATATTTACATGTAACATTGATTTTTATTTATATTAAAGATGACATTGAGTTCTTACAATGTATGATGTAAAATTAATATAATTATTAAAACATAGATATTATAACGTATCCATTAAACATAGTTATATGAATATTAAAAACTAGTTTCAAATAAAATTTATATTTATATATATATAAAAAATTCATATAAAATTACAATGTTTTAAGAAATGTTTTTATATGTATCAATATTAAAATTTTCTCAAAATAATTTGGTTATATTTATTAAAATAGTAAAATAAACTTTCGAAACTTATATAATATTCAAATGATAAAATAAATATCATTTTTGAGATCAAGAAAAAAATATCTAAGGGTGAAATATTGTGATTTTTTGAAAAACATAATTTTTTGGTGGAATATTAAGAGGCACTAGTTTTTATTGAAAACAAGATTTTTTTTAAATACATTAACAAATAAATTTATAAAAAATATATATAATATTAATATTAGTTAAAAAATATATTTCGTTACAAATTTATGTCCTTAAAATTATTTTCATTTTGAATAATAATAAATTTTTTACTATTTTTATTATTTTCCATTTAGAATTTTTTTATTGTCACAATTTTATAAATAATTTTAAATTAAAATTTTAAACTTAAATTAAATTAATTTCGAAAAATTAAATAAATTTTTATAATAATAATAATTTATATTATTTAATAATGTAATAATAATATTTTTTATAATAAATTTTAAGAATAGTAAAAATTATTTACCATGCTTATGAGGACTGTTGGTTTACCAAGTGGTTAAACTGAAAGGACATGGGATAAAAATTTCAAAAAAATGTAAATTAACAATTATTAGTATATATAAAAACATTGACTATTCTCATGACTTTAATGGTCCATTTTTTAGCGTTATAGAATTAGAATATCATGGGTAAAATTTTTTCCATTTAAAAAATTACATGGATTCCGCTCAACTACCTTATACAAGGCCACCCACAATCTTATCATATTAAAAATTATTATAAAATTATCTAATAAAATTCCAACCAAAAAACATTCATACTTAAAAAATACATTCTTAATATATTTTTTTTAAAAAAATCAAACAAAAGATCCCTTTTAGTGAAAACAAAAAGATTTTATACCAATAAGAGGTTACAAACCAATCTGAGAGTTTTATTTTACTTCTTCCTCTAACTCCACTAATTCATAATAAAACATTTTGATATAATATAAAAATTATAATAAATTTAAATAGATATTTTTATTTTATGTTAGTGATGTGAAATAATTTAATGTCTAATAAAATGGGATACAAAATCTGTATTTGTATGTGTGATATTTTAGCTCATCGCTAACCCATTATTTTTTATTTCCCCTCACTTCCTATCACTGATGGATATAATTATTGATCAAATATATATATATATATATATATGTCTGTGTTATATTATTTTTATATAATTTTTTATTTTTTATATCACACATATCACCACACCATAAATTATATGTGAATACAATAACATTCCTCTTGTGTATGGTGGACTACTGCCTCCCGAAGAAAAGTCATTCATTCACTATTGACATGGATAGAAATAAAATGAATTTTATGAAAATATGCGATATTTATAAATATAATAATATAATGGTAATCTATTATTTAAATTTCATTAATTAAAATCATCAATAAAATTGAAGATACATTAATGTATACGTTTGGCTAAATTCATCCATGATATGTGTATTTCATTCTTTATATTTTACTATGAATGATTACACTAATTTAAATAATGAATACATATATGACATGATTAGCATGGTTGAAATTATTTATATTATGAAACTGTGATTATATTTATAAGGAACCGACCTCAAAAATCAAATAATCATGAATTAAATAATTAATTCACATTAAGGATCTTTTTAGGTTTAGAGTTTTAGAGAAATTGGCATAAAAATTACATTATATATCCAAAAATTTCATTTAGACTCTTCTACTAAGATTCTAATTTTGTCACAAAAAAACTCTTGAATATAAAGAGTCATGTATTCTTCCATGATCAAGACAACATGACTTTTCCTTGATCCATTCTTGGACCATATTCCACATTATGTACAGTGAAAACATTTCAAAAATATGGGTTGAGCATAAAAAGCTCAGAAAGGGTTTCACGAAGATGGAAAACTATAAGTTTTTAAAAACAATAACTAAACAATGAATACATTATCAAGAGTAATACTTTTCAGTTTTAAGAAGTTGTAAATACTCATCAATGAATAAAAGATCATTGCTTACCCTTTTGTAACCAAATGATCACCATAAATCAAATATAATGAACACATAACATATAAATGTAACATGGGATATAAAAATTATTATGTGGAATAAAAAATATAGTCAACTTCCACGCACGTCACTAAATGGAATAGCCATAAAACTGACTTCTATACCCAATGCATTGGATGTTATAACGTAACCACACATCTTGGTTTATCACGGCACCACCCATCATTTGGATTATCATGTAACCACCGGTCAAATGTCCAAGATCCATCACAACACATAAAATAATGAAAATTTAAATATTTAAATAATAACATTTCATTTGAAATCATAAGAAATAATATCAAGATATTGAAATAATTAATCCATTTTCTAAAACTATATAAAAATAGATTTTTGTATCACAGTGTCCCATACCACATTGATTTTTAATATAATTTTCACATTTTAAAACATTAATGTCCATATAAATAAATTCATAAAAACAATTTGAAAACATGGACAGTAATGAGAAATATTTAGAAGAAAAAATATTTAAAACATTCAAAAATACATTTCAGTTAAAGGGTTTTTAACAAAATAAGATATGCTTGAATATAAATAATTGCGGTATAACATTTAATTAGAACTTTATAATTTTATGATAATAAATTTATTCATGTTAAAATATTCCAAAAGATAGTATATACACCGTATAAGAGTGAATTGTCTCATAACAACAATGAAGTCTCGTTGGAATATAAATTGAGAAAAAATACCTTATAAAGATGGTATCCTTTGTTTAATGATACATCAATGACATAATTATTTGTGAAAAATAAAAATTCACCCAATATATGTGGATATTACGTTTAAAACAATTATAGATCATTTACATATATTCATAGAATGACATATTAAAAAAATACAAGTTTAACCTAAATAATTGAAATTGGGGTAAGAAGTTCCCTTTGAAAAAATCGACAGCCTAACATCTCCTATTTAAAATTCATAATATGAGTTTATGATATAAATAAATTGTATATCATCACATGGAAATAAAAATTTTATCAATAAGGATATATAAGAACATATACCAATATAATAATATGTAAATTAAAAGACAAAAACAAAATAATTATTTTAAAAAGAGGTGGGTGAAAGGTTTAGTTATCGATTTGGTATCATTCGAAAAAAACACTACATGAAAGAAGGATCATAAAATAAAGATTTAAATACCCATAAATGATTTTATATTACACAAATAGTTCAATCATTGGAAGTAAATACACCACCCATAATGAAATAGTGGAAAATATACTATGAATCTCACATGAATTAAAAGTGAGATGAAACCCTTTACCACATTGTAATCAATTGATTCTTATGACCAAAATTAATTACGTCCAATGAAATAAAATAATACAATAAATATTAGTATAATCCTGATAATATCTATCAAAATAAAGTACAAAAAACACCGCACGCAATAAATAAGTGTCGAAAAATGGAAATCTCACGGTATTAAAAGTGAGATAATATACCCCTTACCTCATGCCAGACATGGAATATTTGTTCATTAATCTCCTGAATAATAATAAAAAGTTAATATATAATTGATTAATAACCTCTATTAAGTTTATTAATTATTTTATATCTATTTCTCCCTTGTTATAAACATTATTTATTCATTTATGTTAATAAAGGTTGTTTTGTCAATATTTGGTACAAGAGTCACAAATAAAAACATTATATTTGCAAGTAGACCATGTGGTCAATATTAAATTATATCAAGAATGGTATTCATTATTTAAACATAAAATATTTTATATATATCCCATATATATATATTTATAATTGTACATAACATTTTGAGGTAATAAATGAAATGCACCATTAATTGAGATGGTAACTCTTACGTACACATGAACGCTAATTTCAATTCTATGTATTATTTTAATGGAATTAAAACATAATGATGCATAATTATATTATAATTCCAGTATAATATAATATATAATATAATTAACTCTATCTTTTATATTCCCCACGTATGGCATGAATGAGTCATATCACTTTGAGGGGGCTGTAGTCCGCACTTCCTCAAATGAAATTATCGTGCTTACCCATAATGGAAACCATAAAGGTATGAATTAATAGAAAAATACAGAATAATAAAGAAAACATAAAAATAAAATATCACATATATAAATATAGTTCCATTTTAATGGCCTCCATGATAGGCGGTAGGAAATAATCGAATAATCATCATTTCGTGAGGTGCTACTTTTCCATCCATAGAAATAGAATGTTCTTCACCCATTAGATTGAGGAACATGTAAGTGTAGTTAGAATAAATTTCATAACAACATCCTAGTATATTTAGGGTACATTTTTTGTTATAAAATAAATTAATACATATATTTTAATGGTTGGATAAGTTAAATAAAAGGAAATAATTTAAGAAAAATTGTTACCTTTATTTTTGGTAACTCCAATTGGTTTGAACCAAAAGGACTTCTTAAAGTACTTCTGCCTAAGGTACGGATTGTAGGTGAAAGATAGTGATCTTGAGAGAATATTTGGGTAGGTTTTTGATGATCCAAAAGTCTTTAGAGGTTTTAGTAATTGTTTAGAAGTGGTTTCCTTTTATAAAGGGGATGAAGGGATCTTTAGGAATATTTGTAAAAATTATTTGATTTTAAACATTTAATCGGTTTCCAATGGACCAAAATTCATTATAGATGATGGTAAGATGACTCATGGTCGAAATAAATTCATCCAATAAGAATTGAATAGGGTTTGGATGTTATTTAAATAATTATAATCGTATTTATTTAAATCATTTATTAATGAGGTAAACAATGCATCATTATTGTGTCATAAATAACATAATTTAATTGATGTCTAAAAATAAAAAAATAATTACCATGATTCATTAAATCTTTTTATCTTTCCAATTAATATTTAAAGATTAATTGATGAAAAATATCACCCCATGTAAAAATTAATTTACTAAATGATATTTTTTATTTCATTTTTCTCATAATGTTATGTAAATTAAAATAATGTGTCATTATCAATTATAAGTGGATCTATGGGGTTCCAAAATCGATCCAATGATTCCCATGGTTGGCCATTACCCATCCAATAAGGTTAGGAGAGGTGTTAAGGTAATTTGGTACTATTATGATATTCTTTTTACCTTGAATTGCCATATTTACCTTTAACCACGGTATATAAAAGTCAAATGTTATTATTTATATCAAATTATATTTAATATTATTAAAACAAATTTTACTTAATAATAACAACCATATATGTTGGATTTTCAAAATTAAATTTAAAGAAGCATTAAAGTTTCATTTAAATGAAAAAGTCGGTTTTTGAACATCTACTAAGTGGTTTCACTATTAATCATAAATTGAAGCTTCTTAAAACAATACCAAAATTTCAGACTAAGCTATATTTGATATTCTAAATAAAAAAATTGATGTTTATTTTACCAAATTAAAAATGTATAAGTTTCATTAATTAATTTAAAATTAATTTCAATTGCTAAAACAAATAGCGTGTTATTAATAATCAATAACTATCAAAAGATTGACACTTGTTTATATCCAATTTCAATGTGAAATTAATAACAATGACAAAAAAATGTTTAAATGGTAAACATATAATTTAATTAAACTTTAATACCTATTAAAAATATAATATAACCATAAAAATAAATTATATTAAATGGATATTTTGAATTAAAATACATTATTTTTTCTTATTCATTAAAAAATTAATTTTATCAGAAAAATACGAAATTTTTACACAAAGTAAATTTTGATTATCTGAATATAAATGAGAAGTTTATATTGTCAAATAGAACATATTAAAATGACCAAAACAATATTTAATGAGGGTTCTCCATAAAAAGGTGGTAAATTGACCTTTTAAAAAATATTAGTGTATTTATAATTAAAAGTAGATTCATTTACATTTTAAGCCTCTCACAATTAATGGATAAATGTAAAACATTTTAACCGAGATATATAATAATATCTTAGTTTGTTCTATCAACTCCATCAAATACAATGAATTACTGTTAACTACCAATTAAATTAATAATATTATATTATTAGTGTGCATCGTAAGATTTCAAAGAATCATGTTCTTGCTAATCAGCTATGCCATCAAACATAGAATCCCATTTAAAGTAAAATTAATATTTAATCCAAAAATATTAGTAATTATTAAAATGTCATGTTCTTTATTTCATTAGGATGTTACACCCTTCCCCTATTTTGGATATAGCGTCCTCACAATTTTACAATTGGGCTCCGAAACATCATTTAAAGTTCCACATCAGAAAAAGAGTCAATAAGACAATCAAAATAAAAGAAACAAAAAGTAATAAACAGGTTACCCATGATAACTCATACTAGAATTCTATTTAGGGAAAACATAGATATGGAAGAAAAAAACAAACCGTCATGTTCTGTTAGAGGGTGGAAGAAAACATGATTGAAAGAAAGTTAACCACCAGAAAATCAAAAACATGTGATGTGTTAAATAGTATTTGATTACCTAATAAGAAAGTTATACCAGAAATGTTTTTTATTTTTTATGTTCCTTTACATAATGATGAAGAATTTTTTTATAAGCCTGACTAAGAACATAAGGACACATACTCACTTGTCATGTTGACTTTCATCCTTTACTAAATTTCTTCCCCAAACTCATATTTTCTAAAAACACTAAATATTCCAGATGATGTAGTCATAGTTAAGTAATATAATCAACATATAGAGTATCACATAATCTAAAAACTAATAATAATTTGTTTTCATGTCTTTAGTCCTTATATAAAACCAAAATGGTTAGGGAGAGATAAGATAATACCAAAAAAGTACATTTTTTACAAAAGGAAAAACTACACTTAATCTTTATAATTTTCAAAACACCAATGTACAACAAAGACCACTAAATAAACATTTATCCATAAAATTCATTAATGTAATCCATACTAATATTGAAACCCAAATATCATAAGGATTTAATAACATTATCTTCCAAGATAAATCATAACATTTATCTCTATACAACATTAGTTATTCTTAATGTCTCGTACAAACATGTAATTATCCTAATCACATATTCTCTATGATAAGTTAATCTTTTCCATAAATAACCCAAAATTAACATATTATTGATTAATAAAATCATCTAACTAAAATGAATTAGTCATACTAATCAGGGATCTCACATATTCTAATGTTAGTTGATAAATCCCAATTGCACTTTTGTTGTGGGATGGATTCCAGTAGCATCGTCCGACGGGACGGGTTGTCACATGGTCTACATGTTGTAATTTTTCCAAAACTATATAAATTTAAAAAATACCAAAAATGTGATAAATTCATCAAAAAAAAAAACCATAACTTATTTTAACGACAATGTTTATCTAATAACACTCATTTTGTATCCCAAAATGTATTAACCTGTAATTACATAAAATTCAATGATCATATATACCCATATGGTTCTTTATAACTATATCCCTGAAAGAAAAGATAATTATTCATTAAATAAAATTTTCATATGTCATACTTTAGGGTTACATTTACTAATAAATGTCTTTTAATGTAATCCAATCATCAAAAGATCCTTAATACATTAATGCTTTTCACCATCCTAAAATCTACCCCACATGAATCCCATATATGTTGACTTCTTACTTATTAAACAGTCGTAATGATCCATTAACCATTCATTTCCAACTTAATCTGAAATACTTATTTCCTACATAAAAAATCATGAGTCATATCCTACGATTCAATAATGTATAAGCATTAGTAATGAAATAATCTTGACCATTAATTGGTCATTTTTAGAATATTCGTCCTCAATTAGAATGTCATTAGGTAGTGGTAAATATAAATTTGTTTGATCCTGGTGATCCCATTTCTGATCCTTTTTCTTTGGACATATTTTTTTTATAATTAACATGCACCCCAAATTTAATACATTCAATTGATAAATCAGGAAGAACAACATTCATTTTCCTAGAGTCAACTGGATGCTTCCTTTTTCCATGGAAGGTTCATACTTTATGACCTCCACTTCTACATCTATAGCATCTTCCTGTCCCTTTTAAAAAATTTCTTATCTATTTATTTCCACATAATTGACATATAGGTTATTAAATATAAATACTTTTATGATTATTACCTAGACTTCCATGGGGATTTTTTTCTCACATATATGATTACATATATAAATCACCAAGGTTCAAGTGGTCAATCATGACTCCAGATAGTTGGTTGAGAATAACCACAAGAGTTCTCAATGTAGCTCCCATTTCATTTCATTTCTCATTCAGAAAACCATCACAGTTTTCCTTGCATCCACTTTTACTTTGGTGACTCCTAGATCCAACCATTTACTAAAACCGAAAAGGTAAGTTTGAGTATTTCAATAAAATCATAATTTAATATCTTATGAAATGGTCAAATACATAGAAATACTTATTCAAGTTATCATAAACTAATTAAAAATATTAAAAAAACTATGAATCTTTTTAAAATCTGAACCATTAAGGTTACGTCATATATCTTTAATGAATACCCTAACCTATAATGTTATCTATATTGACCTCTGATACAATCTATTTGGACTTGACCATAAACATTACATAATATGGAATTAAATGAATAATTCACATTAAGGATATTTTCAGGATTATATTTGTAGATATTTAGGAATAACAATTACATTATACCTCAAAATTTTCAATGTAGAAACCTCTACTCAATTTCAATTTTTTCACAAAATAAAAACTATTGAAAATGAAGAGTCATGTATAGTTATTTGATTTAGACAGCCAGACTATTCCTTGATTCCATCCTTGACCTTATTCCACTTTATGTCCTGTGAAAACCTTCCACAAACATTGGATGAGCATAAAAAGTTCAGTAAGGGTTTCACAAAGAAGGGAAACTGTTAGTTTATCAAAAAAAAAGTAAACCATGGATACTTTATCATAATTAATACTTTTCAATTTTTATGAAGTAGTAAATATTCTTCAATGAATAAAAGATCATTGATTACCATTTTATAACCAAAATATTGCCATAAAACCCATATAATGAACACATAACATATAAAGGTATCTTGGGACATAAACATTCATAAGTTGAGTAACCATACGGTCGACTTCCACACACATCAAAAAATGGAAAATCCATATGACTGACTTCCACACCCAATGCAATAGAGGTTATAACGTAACCACCTATCATGGTTTATCACAGCACCACCCGTTATTTGATTTATCACATAACAACCCATCAAATGTCTATTCACCATCGTAACACATAAAATATTTCAAACATATACTATTAACAAGAAAAATTTCATTTTAAATAATAATAAATAATATGAAGATATTGAAATAATCAATCCATTTTCAATAACAATTTAAAAATATAATTTTGAATCAAGTGTCCCATACCACATTAAAGACTTTAAATAAATTTTCCATTTTTAATCAATAATGTCCATATATAAAAATCCATAAAACTTCTTTGAAAACATGGACCTTAATGAGAAATATTTAGAAGAATAAATCATTAAAACATTTAAAATGATATTTCATTTTAAGAGTTTTTAACAAAATGAGAGATGCATGCATACAAATAATTAATGAAAAACATTTAATCACATCTTTATAATAACATGAATATAAAGGTATTCATGATACAATATTCTAAAGGATATTATATACACCATATACATGTTAATTGGTGAAGAACAATAATGAAGTCTCAATGGAATGTAAATTTAGATGAAATCCCTTATAAAGACAGTATTCTTTGATTAAGGATACATAAATTACATAATTATGTGTGAAAAATTACAATACACCAATTATATGTTGTTATAAAGTGTATCACAATCCTAGGTCAGTCACACATATTCATAAGACAATATATTCATGAAGTACATGTTTAACCCAATGAATTGAAATTGGGTTATGAAGTTCCCTTGCAAAAAATCGACAGCCTAACGACGCCTCTTTAAAATTCATAAAATGGGTTGATGAGATAAAATAAGGGTATATAATCACTTGGAAAAGAAATTTACATTAATAGGGATATATAATAACATATCCCAACATAATAAGATGTAAATTAAAATACATAACCAAAAGAATTCTTTTAAAAAAAGGTGGGTGAAATGTTTCTTTACTAATTTGTTAACTTTAGAAACATACACCACATGAAAGAAGGATCCTAAAATGAAGATGTAAATATACATAAATTAATGTATATTACACAAGTAGTTCAATCATGTTCAGTATATACACCACACAAAAGAAATGGTGTAAAATATTGCATGAATCTAATTTGAATAAAAACTGAGATGAAACCCTTTACTAGATTGTAATCGATTGAGTCGTATGACCAAAATTTAATAACCACCAAATAAATCCAAGAATACCATGAATATAATGATAATCATGATAATATATTTCCAAAGGATGTACACAATACACCTCATGCAATAAATAAGTGGAAATCATTTTAAATCTCACAGAATTATAAGTGAGATAAGAAACCCCTTACCGAATGTCCGACTAGACCCGTTTGTTATTTATTTACCTGAATAATAAACTAAAGTTGATTTAAATTTTCTTATGAGAATTTTTTAGTTTATTAATCCTTTTATATTAATTTATACCATGCTATAAACCTTATACAATCATTAATGTTAATAAAGGTAGTTTTGTCGATATTTGGCACATGAGTCAAAAATGAACACATTATATTTACAAGTAGTCCATGGGTACAATAGTACATTATATCCAGAATTATAGTAATTATTTAAATATCAAATATATTATATATATCAATTATATATATATTTATAATAGTAAATATCATTTTTAGGTAATACATGTATTGCACCATTCATGGAGACGGTAAGCCGTACGTACACATTAATGATACTTTCATTTTTATTTCTTATATTAATAGAATAAAAAATGATAAAACTATATATAATAATTATAGTATAATATCAAATATAATATAATTAACTATATCCTTTATATGTCCCATGTATGGCATTATTGAGTCTTATCACCTTGAGGGGTCGGTAGTGCGCAATTCCTCAAAAGAAATTATCGCATTTACCCATAATACAAACCATAAAGGTATGATTTAAAGAGAAATATAGAAATATTAAAAAACATAAAAATAATATACATCAAATATAAATATACGGTCATATTAATGGCCACAATGATAAGCAGTTGGATATAATTAAAAAATCATCATTTCGTGAGAAGTTATTTTTCCATCTAGAGAAACAGTATGTTCTTCACCCATTAGATGTAGGTGTGTGTTAGTTTAGTTCAAATCCTTCTCAATACAACATCATATTATATTGTAGATACTTATGTTGTTATAAAATAAATTAATAAAATGTGTTTAGGGGTAAGAGAAGTAAAAGAAAAGAAAATATTTAAAGAGTAACTATTATCTTTAACTTGGGTAACTCCATTTGGTTTGAACCAAATGGACTTGTTGATGTGACTTCTCCCTAAGGAAATTATTCTAGGTGGAATAGAGGGATCTTGATAATGTATTTGGACAGGGTTTGGATGAGCCAAAAGGATTTAGAGGTGTGTGTAATTGGTTAGAATTGGTGTCCTTTTATAAAGGGTAGGAGGGGATCTTTTGGAAAGTTTGAAACAATTATATTATTATAAACAAATAATCAGTTTCAAAAGGCCAAAAAATCATTAATGTAGAAGATAAGATGATTCATGGTAGAAATAAATTCATCCAATATGAAATTAATAGCTTTTAGATGTTATTTTAATCATTATAATCTTATTTATTTAAATCATTTATTAATGAGGTAAACACAACATCATTATTGTGTCATAAATAATAAAATTTATATGATATCTAAAGATTATAAAAAAATTACCATGATCTAGGAAATACTTTTATCTTTTCAATGAATATTTATTATTGACAATATTACTTATATAACCACAAGGAAAAATTAATTTACTAAATGATATTTGTTTAGGTCATTTTTTCCATTACTTTAAGTTAATTTAAATAATGTGTCATTATCATTCAAATGTGGTCCCATGGGGTATGAAAACCTACCCAATGTTTACCATGGTTTTCTATTACTAATAAAATAAGGTTATGAAATGTGTTATGGTAATTTTTTATTATTATGATAATCATTTTTCTTGTATTACCGTATTTACATTTAACTATAGTAAATAAATGTCAAAAGATACTATTCACAAAAAAAATATTTTAATCTTATTGATCATCATTTTACTTAATAATAAAAACCATTTATGTCAGATTTTTTAAATTCAATTTATAGAAGTAGTAAAATTTTATTTAAATGAAAATGTCAGTTTTTGAATAACTAAAAATGTGTTTCAATATTCATAGAAAATTGAAGCTTTTCAGAAAAAAACCAAAAATTCAGCCTAAGATATATTGGATATTCCGATTAAAAATTAATATGTATTTTACCAAATTAAATACATAGAATATTCATGAATTAATTTAAAATTTAATCTTATTGTCAAAACAAATAGCGTGTTTTTAAGAAACAATAACTATGAAAATGTTGAAACTTTTTAATGTCCATTATCAACATGAAATTAATGCCAATAACAAAAATTAGATTAAATATTAAAAATATTATCTAATTAATCTTTAATTCCAATTAAAATGTTAATCTAACTATATAAATAAATGATATTAAAAGGAACTATTGAGTTAAAATACAGTAATTTTAATTATTCATTAAAAAATGAATTTTATTAGAAAAATAAAAAAAAATTAAACAAATTAAATTTGGATGGTACAAATCTAAAAAATAATTTTATTTTCTAAAATTGAACATATAAATGTGACCAAAACTATATTTAAAGAGCATTATCCATGAAAAGGGGTTAAATTTACTTTTTAATGAATAATAGAGTATTTATAATTAAAATTATATTCATTTAGAATTTACACCTCTTACATTTATTGGATAAATGTAAAAAAGATTTAATAAACATATATAATCATATTATAGTTAGTTCTATCCATTCCCATCAATAAAACAACTATGAGTTAACTACCATTTAAAATAATATTATTATATTATTAGTGTCCATCGTAATATTTCCAAGAAACTCATTGTTGCATATCGGCTACGCCATCATACATATAATCCCCTTTAAAGTAACAATATTTTTTAATCCAAAAATATTAGTAAATATTAATATGTCATGTTCTTTATTTAACTGAGATGCTATAATATTTTGTGGACCCAAAATAAATTTTTTATATTATACATGAAAAATAATGCTGTTTTTTGCTGAAAATGTGACATTAAAATGAAATATTAAATATATGGTTAATATAATTAAACTAGATAAAAATATATGGTATACTATGTATAATTATTTTTATTAAACTGATTTATAATATTCATTTATTTATTTTAATGGATGATTCAATTTGAACGATTGGTGTTGAGATAGAACATATGGATTTATGAAAAAATATTCCTTCCTTGATACATATGTAATATTATGCACATATCCTCCATTATGTGAAGTACATACATTCCCATTTAACTTTAATATCAATATTTTTGTTATTTTACACATATATTAATTTTCATTTATTTTTTTATTTCATGTGGAATACAATTCAATTTTACCAAAGTGAGAAAGATTTTATTTTATAATCTCATCACTTATCAGGATTTCTCATGATTATGCTACCAATGAGGAAATATTACAATATATATTTCATTAAACTTGTGAATGTTCATATACATTGGTAATTTTATCATAATACATGTTTCCTTTTCATATACCTGTTATTTTGTTCTAAATAAATTTTAATTTTTTTTATTAGCTCTTCTATAGAAAAAATATTTTCATCGAAAACCAGGATTAATAGAAGAGTTTTAATAAAAATTTCATTCTCATAATGAATTATAAAATAAAATTTTACCCATGTTTTCTATTTTTTTTAAAAAAATTACTTAATTTTATTTTTGTTTTCCAAACATGGCCCGTTTGGGTTTTATTGAAATGTTGAAAAAAAATTAATGTATAATACATGTATATAATATTTCTCCATCATTATATTAAAATTATTAAATGATTCATTTCTCAGTTTTTATGTTTATATTCAAATAATTGAATTTATTTAATATTTAATGATTTTCTTATTTTATAAAATAATATTAATAACAATTTTATCTTACAAACATATGATCAATGTAATTTTTCATTCATAATATTTATGCATAAATTATGGAATCATTTGAAGTATTATATTATTTACTAGGGATATGGACCTAAGATACCATTGATATTATTTCTGATAGTGGTTTTTCTTATGATTACAATATTTTTATAAAACCATATTTTCAACCATGAGTTATACCATGATAATATTCTTATAAATTCCCCCATTTTTTTAACAGTTTATTAATTGATGAAAAGGAAAAATATATGTCTTACACATGTTAGGATAAGATGAAATTTTTATGAATCCCATTTCGTTTCAGTGTTATTATATTAAGAATTTTTTATAATATTTTGACTCTCATATATATTATTTTCATTATATGATAGGTTGGACCTATATCTTCCTCTAATAAATAAGGTAATGATTTACATATGTTGATATATATAAAACTAAAATTTAGATTTATCTCATATCAGTGTGGGAATTTTTCCACTATGATGGTTGTAATGACCATGAATTTGGTCAATGAAATTTTACATTTTTAATTATATTTTATGTTATTAATCACGTAAAATCACATAGAGAAAATAATTGAATCATTATAAATTAATACTAAATGAAATAAAAGGTATTTTTAGAAATTAAGGAATCTAAAACAACAGAATTGTAATGTGACCTTTGTAATATGTATTTTACACAAACTATTTGTAATCTGTCCAACAAAATAGTATCCTTTCAAATTTAAAATATAATTAAAATTTATGGAGCTTATAATGGAAATTATAATATATTTATATCATAGATTAAGAAAATATATGCTTTTAAAATGGTAAATTGAGTATTGTTATTTTTGTTTAACAAAAAAATATCATCAAAATTTTAGAATTAAAAACAAGAAATAAATGAAAATTTATTTTCATTAAATATATATATTTTTTGTATTATATTTATAAGATTAATTTATGAGAAATTGAATAATTTTTCAAAGTGTAATAAATTATATTATTATTTTAAAATTGAATTTTTTTTATTAAATGATTATTATAATGAAAAAATAAATATATCATATTTAGATACATATATTCATAAAATAGAGACCATTATATATATATATATATATATATGAGTTTATTTTTAAATTTATTAATTTTTCTAAAACAATAGTTTATTTGGGATATTGAAAAACAGTTATATACGATATAACTTTATAACCTGAATTATTTACTTATTTGTGATATATAGATTATGTAAGATCCACTATTTAGATAAAAAAAGAACTATTTACATTATTTATTCCGAAGAATAAAATATATTAATAATATTTTTCTAAAACAATGAAAAATGGATAAAATAATAAAAAAACCTCCATCCTCCCATGATATAAATTCCACCCATCACTATATCTAAATCTCAAATAGAAAAAGCCTTTAAAATTTTCTATAATTATCCTATCACCATTACCATGTACCTACTCCATGTGCAGGTTCCTTCAATATAAAAATAATACCAAACCCATTCCCCAATGAAGCATCCCAAAGAGAATTATTCTTGGGGTAAAAAACCTCGTTCTTTTTATTTTAAATTCATTAATATTAATATTATTATATTATACTATCATCTGCTAATCCAATTGAAATTATTACACTAGTATTACCTATATAAGTTAATGTCATTTTTAAGAGTAAAAAAACATCATAATTTCTCTTCCCCTCACTATTTTATCTTAAAAATAAAACATCCCCATAATGTATTTATTTTATAACTTATATAATGAAAAGTTTTTAATTTCCTTGACTTCCTTCATGGATATTTATAAAACAATTTATTTGTAAAAAATATTTTAATATGTATTACATATTTATATAATGTTATTGATCTAATATATATATATAATAGTAATTTTGAAATAAATACTTCACCGTGATGATAAGAAAAGTCAGAAAATAATCTAAATGATTATCATTAAAATTTTATCTAATGAGCCATCCTCACATATCAATATTGAATTAAGTATAAGAACATGTATTTTTGTAATGTTAATTAATAACATATAATTTTAAATTTTTTCAACTAATATTATTTCTCATAATATTTGATTCATGTAAACAAGTAAACTGATCATGAATACCAAGGAAACAAACCCTCAATGTACGATGAAATTGTATCTTATATGTTATCAAAATCCAAAAATGAAAATAATAAAATTATAATAAAAAAATATTATGTACATTTTGAGTTAAATTATTTATGAAACTGATTTATTTATCTAGGAAGTTTTTAGAGGTGCATAACACATTCAGACATATGGTAAGTGATTAATTTGTAACAACCATTTTTTCCTCAAGTTACATGTTCTATATTATTATCTTAATGTAATTATTAAGTATTTTAATATACATATTATGAATTCTAGGTAATTTTTCAGATCTCCTGTATCAAGTGTATTTATTTCTTATTTATTGGGAAATACATGTTTTAAAAAGGATCCCTTCTCAGAACTTTCCAATATGAATGGTTGATTAAATGGGACATCCATAATTCACAAACATTTTCAGGTACCATTCGTTGTCGTTTTTAATCGAAAAATAATTATTATTGAAATACACATTTTTTCATGAACTATACTCTTTATTACATTTCTGGTATAAAAACAATACACATTTTCCAAATTAAATTATCATAAATGTTCTCTTAAAACCGCACTAAAATGATTCATTTTTTATTATTTCTTAAACTACAATTTTTCATGTTTTTAAATCATTCATATATCACAAACCATGATCCTTTCTAGTTTTCCCTTATGAATGTCCACGAATGATTTCAATAAATTCGTTCATGGAAACAATTAAGATATTCAATTATTTTTTTCTTATTAGTGGATTATAATCCCCAAGTCATTCCATGTGTATCCATTATTCATGATTCACTAAGTAGAATAAATATTCATGAACATGTTATGATGTGTTCACCTAGATAGTGATCCAATGAATTGGGAATTTTTTTTCTAATGAGAGTTAATATATAATGGTCATAGTGGATAACCAAGAATCATTATGCACTAATTTTCAATGGTCTTTGTGGTTACGGTCCATGTGGAATGGTATTGGACCTAATTCGTGATTCATGAATATGGAACCACCATGAAATAGTTTTTTATTTAAAATGATAACTTTATTGGGTTAATTTGGAACCCTCGCAAGATTCAGGAAAATGTTATAAAATGTATTAAAATTATAAAACATATATAAACCCTAAAAACACGTCCAGATTAATATCCACAAGGATAATTATGGAATTTATAGGACAAATCATTTAAATTTAACTAATGGATTATTTACTGCTTTTCATAATCATAATGATTACAAAATCCAACACATTATGAAAATAAAAATTAGAGACTACTTTATCTTCCAATTCTAGCACTTCTACATATTGTTGCAAGTCAAATTATAGAATGAGTTCATCACTGAGACCGTGATGAAAAATCACTATCTTAAATATTATATCCTCATGCGATGGAATCTATATAGTTGTGTTTTCATCTCTAAAATGTTAATATAATATGTCTATAGAAAACATATCATATATTGTTAAATAATTTCATATGTTTATTATTGTTCGAAGAATATCCCATGATTTTGGCCTTTCATGTTGTATTTATAGACTATAGGATAAAGGAAATTAGTCTTGTATACTTTCACTTGAGCCTTAGTGACAGTGGGAATTTTCCTTACGGTTCGTGATCATTTTCCATGATGGATATGGGAAATTATTAGATGATGTAATTCCATATATTTTTTTTACTAGTCCAAATCTTGAAAACTCAAACATTTTTCTTCTTCGTAATTAGAATAATCATGTAGGATCCCCCCACTCTATTAGTGGAATAACTTCCTTTAAATCCCTCTCCAAATTGGTGTTTTTGCGGTACCTCTTACAATTATTTTTCAATGATGGTATTAGTCCCTTTTTCTTCATCCAATATATTAATTCCTTATAACAATTTCATTCACCTCAAATATTGATGATGTTTCTCATATACTAAAAATATTTTTCTAATGGTATACATGATGTCATTTTTTTTCAATATGAATCTTTTGGGATCCATAATTCTATGGCTCGTAGCTTTATATAGCATGTAATGAAAATTTAGAATGCACCTATATAGGTATAATATCAACAGGAACAAAAATCAATTTATATATTAGGATGAAATAACATATCACTAGAATATACTTCTCACTCTAGTGAGGAGTTACCTCTCTTGATGTAGTCTCAGAGGCAGCACCATTCACCATGGTTCTAAGAGACGTTCTCTTTAGTAGGCTACACTCTTCTCCAATAGATCATCTTTTACATATTTCATGAGTATCCCCAAATTCCAATCCCCTAAATCAATCCTAAATAATGTTCCCTACCACCATGTGATTTTTAGGATGTGAAAACGATTGTTATATTTCCAGAACCTCCCCTACACAGTCACTCAATAGAGGTCTTATATGAAACTTCTCTAAGGTATTCTCTCAATATCAGCACCAAATACAATATCTAATTTTGGATTCATGAGAAAAATTAATTTAATTCTGATTACATTACAATCCAAATATATTAATGAAGAGTTTTCAGAGATGTTTACCTCTATACAGATTTGAGAAACAATTGGGTTATTCAACATACACATTTGGGTATCATAATAAAAAAACTCACTAAGGTGTTCCCAATAATTGTTACAATAGTTATATACTAGAATAATCGAGTTTGTGAGATATACAAACACATAAAATATAAGTCATAAGTATTTTTTGAGTGAATAATCTAATATCCATTTCATCAGGAAAGAATAATTCTGATCTAAATATATTTGGAACTCAAGAATAAACATTAAAAATATATTCCTCATCATACAGTTGAATGAGAAAATACATATCATCAAAATAACCCACCACCACTTGGATTTTCGAACCCCATTAAAATTTATCATTTTAATAGAGCATTAAAGAAGAAGGTTAAAGATAAAGAAACCTAAACATAAGGGAAGGGATGCGGTGTTAAAAAAATCTATAATTAAGCTGGAGAGATCTCCACTATTAGTTCTAAATCATATCTTTGATTATGTATTCCCCGTGTTATTCTATGATGACATAAGAGTTCATTATATTTGATGAAATCATTATTGATATCAAAACAAATATGTTTTTAATTTTTTTTCTTGTAGTTTAATGATGTACATAATATTCTAAATACATTATACCATACAATCAACTGATTTAATTTCATTGTAAATTACACTTAAAATCATGTAAAAATGTGTGTAATGTCTAGGGTTTTAATAGTTTGTATCAGATCATGGTTTAGATATTTTTTGAGATTATAACTAGAATGATATAGCAAGAACCATAATGGTAATTCTAACCCCATGGATGGCATAGAATGAATCATAGGGAATCACATGTAATGATATAATTTTTATTTATAAGTTTTTCCTTTTATTTGAATGGTATTATTTTACATGATTATTAGCTAAGTATTCAATCACCTATTATTGTAATTTATTTTAATACTTAATTCTTCTAATTATGATAAGTAGATCCAATAATCATTGTGACATGAAATTTGGAATTATCCAAATGAAATTTTAATTATTGGTAATGTGGTATCACATAAATATGACAATTTTTTCTCAAGATGATACTGTTATGAATAAAAACATTAATAATGTTGAAACAATACTAATCATTAAATTGAATCTTACAATTGAATAATTTATGTGGAAATAGAATCTCATTTTTAGTGGATTTTATGATCCCTTACTCATAGAAACTTTTTTTAACACTATTGATAATTTATTATTGGTCTTCCCATGCACTGAATTGGTGAAATTTTGGCTATGGTGATATCATTTCGATGGACAAGATGATTCGTGATGGACAATGTTCTAGATAAAAATTTCTAATGATGAAATTGATTCCTTGGAATGGAAAAATTTCATGAATAAATTTCTCATTAAATATTTCCCAAAACCCTTCATCTTATGATGGAAAGGGAGTTTCATAGACCAATACTAATGGAAGAATATTCTATCAGAGAATATGGGAAAATAATTACAAGGATTTAATAATACACCTCTATATTTGATAGGAACACTGATGCAAGGTGGATCTCTAATTTAGTGTCATAATGTCAAGACATAAAATAACATGTGAAATTAATTACATTGATAACTATAAGGGGAGTATACATTATTCCATTAATGTTGAATTTTTTAACTAAGACTCTCCTTTTTCTCATGGACCCACTGAAATAAATTGGAAAATATGGTTTTATATGGGAGTATAAATATATTAATACAATGACTAAAATAAAACCCTACATCCCATATGTCAATTTTATAGAAAGATGCATCGAAGGAACAATATTAATGAAACCAAGAAATTTATAAATTAAGGAATAACGGTGAATCTGTATAATAAATTCATAAGGGATATGGTAAATCCCAATAATGTTGATGGTGAAAAGAAGGGTCAGATCGACACTCAACCTATAGTGAAATTATTGAACTTCAATAAACTTGTGAATTATTCAAACCATTTCTCTATGCCAAGGTTTTTTAGTATAAATCAACATCATAAAACTTCAATGAATCATGGAAGGGAATATCATATCATTACAACTGAAGTGGATGTAAATAATGATGTGGTGGAAGGTATAAAATTTATTCATTCCAATATAGAATACATACTATTGAATTCTGGTCCTATGAATTCTTTCATACACTATATGATTAGTAGAGCTATAAAAACGCAACATAAATCCTGTTAATCAAGTTATCTACAAGAACATAAAATTGGACAACTATTGCATCCAAATTATATAATTCATCAATTTTTAATGTTTTTCTCTCAAAAATCCTATAAAATATTGTCTTACATTCATGGTGGTGTTGTATGCTATATTGAGCTTGGGTGTTCTATCATTATCTAATGTCAACATACACTGTTAGGAAAGTAATATGACTCTTCACATCTGGAGTTATAATCCAATCCTAAAAAAATATATAGTGGATGATGAATATTTAATAAATTCGTTCTCTCAATTGTGCATATTATTGACTTATGATCATGAATACAAATCTCAAATTATTGAGATAATGGGTATGATAATGCTCAATGACATTCCCATTGTGAGTGACTATGCTAATCTGGTCACCGAAGAGTTTTGAGAGATAAATTATTTTATTCTTTTATTAGTATTTATTATTATTTTATAAATTAATTAATTGAATCAAATTATTATGACACCCTAAAGTAGTAATTTATTATAAATACTAAAATAAATAAGAATAAAAACACTAAAATTGATGTAAATTAAAGTAATTAATGTAAAACATATCATTTTAAAATGGTTAAAATAATGAATTAATGGAGATATAATTTTATATATGAATTTTGTAATAGTATTGAAATTTTTTAAATTGAAATTATATAAAGACTTCAATAATTGACTTTAATCGTATATTATTTTAAAAGACATTTCCTTAAATTATTTTACAATTAAAGAAAAATATCTCCATACATGAGATTTAAAAATTATTTAAATAGAAAATACAGTACATTATCATAATAATTTATTATTAATTATAAGAACATTATCCCACAAATAGTAAAAACATTTTTAGTACGATTATGGAAAAACGTTGTTTGGTGTGTCACCTAAAAAACAATTAAAATTATTATTTAATACACATTGTAATTTAAATTTATAAATTATAAATAACACTAATAATAATTGGGTATATATTTAAAAATGTGTATAAATTTAACCTCATTGTTAATTGATAAATTATTAATGGTAGAATTTTTTTATCTAAATAAATAAAAAAATGGTAATTGTAGGGAAACATAGATGTTATGGAAAAAATTGTAAATATGTGTTTGGTTTTGTATTTTTAGTTGTTTTTCAATCATATATACAATAACATAAATTAAATTTCAATTTTTTTGGAACATGAGGTTATAGAGACCTCCCTAATGTGAATACATTTATATATTTATAGGAATTTCCCTAATCCTCAACTATAAAAAGGAACTCCATATCCACACATCATCACTCATATAAAAACACTTTTCTCAACCAATATCAAACAAAATCACTTGAAAACATATCTCCATTCATCTGATATAATGTTTTGGAATAAATGGTTTATATTATGGTTTTACTGTCATCCTATGGAGGAATCCCAATGAAGAATAATCATTCTTGTAAAATTGAATATATTTTTTTACCGTATATCCCTCCTAAAATTCTTATTATAATTAGAATATTTTATGGAAAAAATAATATATAATTTTTTTTTTGAAATTTTACTAATCTATAAATTTGTAATGTTATATCAAATTTGTTGTCAAATAACTTTTCTTGTGTATAGAGGACTACAACCTCACGAACTGATATCAATTGTTCTTCCATTACACTAATTAATTATTTGTAAAATAATGGATTTTGAAATTAAATATGATATATATTACATTTATTATTTTATTTCTCTTATGGAATAATTATATCAAACATAAAATCATGTTTCCCTTGTTTATTAAATATAATAATGATGTTAAATTTTACAGATTACTACCACCTCGTGAAGTGATGTAATTCATTAAAATGTTAATTGTAATGTGTCAATAATGGGTATCAAAAAAATATGTGATATATAAGACATAAAAATTATAATATATATATAATATATAAAAATATTATTTACTTTTATTTATTTCAAAATGACTCAAAAATGGAAATAGTGTTAATGTGTATGTATGATCAACCATACCGAGGAATGGTGTATTCATTTCCAATCGCTATATTTTATAGATTACATCATATAAATATATGCAGAATATATATAATATTAAACCCATGGTTTAATTTTTTCATTGGAGGAAATAATTATAAATTTAATAGGTACAGAAAATAAAAATACAACACATACTAAAAATAAAGTCTTTTCACCCATAAAATAATCGAAATAATGAATTTCTATTATCCAATGGGTGATATGATATTATATTAATAATATATAAGATATTATAGTTACACATATCGTTTTTGAAAAAGTTAATAACATTATTAAATTAATTATATAAGATGTTTATGTGATTTCAACTAAAAGGAATCATAAGGTAATAGATTTCACCTCAAATTAAATTCCATTGAGATTTTTTTTAATTATAAACCAATATAAATTTATGTGGTTTTCATATTATAACTTTTATATGTTATTTGATGTTTAATTTATTAATAATGTTATTTTATGTTTAAATTTTAATTATTTCATTAATGGGGTTTTGTATGGAAAATTCCTAAGTGGGTAAATGTTTTTCTACAATTCAACTTTCTTTTTTTATTTTTAATTTTACCTTATTAAATTTTATTCATATATATATTTCCTTTCTATGATTATTTTCATATATCGTATTCCAATTTTACATGTGTCCTTTAATTTTATTGGTTTTAATTAAATGCCAAAAAATTGCTAAATCAATATCCTTTACTGAATATTTACATCGGATCAAGAAAATTGATTATGAAGTAAATAAATTTATTTCAGATATGAGAAAGGATTTGGAGTGGAATGAAATATGTTGGGACCATATAATATAATACCCTTTATGCATCAACAATCCCATGAGACCATATCTATTGGAAAATGAATATTTTTTACATATATTCTTCATATTGACTTAAGGAAGGTCTAGATAATAGTATGGTATAAAACATTTTATTAACGATCTTTATGGTATCATAATAATGTTCTTATGAATCTATATGATTGATATTAAATAATTGACTTCATTCAGATTATGTTTTTATTTTCTATGTGATTTTCACTGTGAGAAAATGTATGAATGAATTTATTTATCAGAATATTGATTAAAAGAATTTTTTTCTCTATTATTTCCCTTCCCTTATTGATTATTACATATGTTATCCTAATAAATTAGTTATATAAATATAATTTGTGTTCTATATTTTACCATCCCATATTGATTATTAATATTTATTGATTATTTATTCCATTATGCATATCCCTTACAGAGCATTTGAGCTCATATTTAATTTCATTACATTCCCCAATATTTGATGAAATTTATTATGAATGGTATTCAGGGATATTATAAATGGAATAAAGTTATACTCTAAATTAAGAAAATTATATAGTAAATTTTGTTTTCTAATTTAATGTAAGGATCATTTATGAATCTATTTTACTAAGATTTCTAAATAGATAAGTCCATCAAGATCTGTTTAATTGTATCTTATGCTAATGTAATTGTTTCAATGACAGAATTTGGAATCCTATGGTCGGGGTCACTACAGTTGTAATTAGAGGATGTTATGTAGAAATACTTTGAACTATATTTAGTAAATTAGTCATTAGGGAACATAAAAATCTTGTAATATTTGGGGATAATTACAATGTTAAATAACAATTTTTTTAATTATATAGATTATGCAGTTTTCGTTGAAATACATACCTATCTTGAAACTAAAAGTGAATGTGTTTTAGGAATATATGTGCCATGGGGTAACATAATCAAAAAAGGAATTTTGACTTTTACTAAATCGTAACTAGATACCGGACAATGAGCCTTCTTATGCCCTTCTTTTGACACTCATGGGGGCTATGATAAAGATAATTCTCAATTTCAATACAACCATTGTGACCGATTTGAATTGATAATTTCAAATAATGACATTGGATAATCCATAGGCCATAAAAGGAACTATTTAGAAATTAATTATAAGAATTATTTTTGTATTATTATAAAAGAATTGTATTTTAGAATTTTATTACCCATTTTATTTTGGTTAAAAATAATAACGAGTCATCTAAGGATGGACTTCAATTTTAGAAAAACATATGTCTTAATTAACGTATGTGATATTATTTCCATCATATGATTATTAGATTAGTTTTTATCATAAGTTATATTTCCTAAACTACTTTTGTGTGTTTAATATGATTGGAATATACCAATAATAATGATTTTTTGTAAATTTTTCTTAGAAAGTATAGGTATTTGTGTAAAATATATTTGATGAATATTTCTATTACATATTATAGACATATTTTTAATGGTATTGATAACCATTAGGTTTAATATGATCCTTAACAAAAAAATTAATATCCAAAAAATATTAGTATACTTTTATTAAAAAATAGATTTGAGAAAGTAGTAAAAAGGTTATTTAATGAGTAAAATTATTTCAAGGATTTTTATCAGGTGTTTGTGAATATTATAGTAATTATATTAATATAGTACATAAAATGGGTATCATTATGTTGGGTAAAAATAATTTCATTCCGAAAGGCGATGGGGATCGAACCGATGACTAGAAGATTATTATGGTTCGTTGCCTGCCGATGGAAAATAAACATTCCTTTTATCATGCCAAATTTTTTAGTTAAAATATTTAATGAATAAATATTAATGATGAACAATTAGTATTACCTACTAGGTTTATAGATTAACGAAATAAACATACTGGTTTCTGAAAATGGTTGGTAATTGATGGAATGAATTTTCATGCTTCATTGGATCATGAGATCTTTTAAAAGGGTGTTTAAGTGATTCTTTAATAAAAAATTACTTTTTTTACATTAATTTATTGGAGTATGGGTTGAATTATAAATTTATTAAGGAACATATAAAGGATGACAGTTTTATAAAAATTTAAACGTTTCATCTATATATAATGTATTTATATGAGTAATTAATAACTCAACACTATGAAAAATGATGTAGAAATAAAATGATATAAAAATACCAGAATTTATTATTACAAAATTGAACATTCTCCAACAATTTTATTTATGAATAAAATCCTCTTAAAATTTCATTCATCAGCCAATTTTATTGGTAGTTGATCTCATTAACTCTATATAAATATTTATAGTTTCACTATAAGTACCAGTAATCATTTCCATTGATGTTCTCCTACATATAATCATAGAAATGTATTACTCAATATGACTTCAGACTTCCTTATATCTAATATTAACTGGCGATTTTATTAACAATTTTATAATGGATATTTTTCAATATTCTAATTTTAAATTATCAAACTCTTTATTAATGAGATCATGTATAAATTTTTATGAAAAAATTAATTTTAGGAGGTGAGAATGTAACACCCACAAATTTTAAAATAAGGACATCTTATCGGGTATCATATATTACACATAATAATAAGATATCAATTCAATATAGAACCTTTAAAAATAACAATATATTTAATACCATAACTAGATTAAATATATGATATAGTATTCAATGAACACAATATAGACATAGCACGCATTACCGACATTAATGACTTTCATCAATAACATGTTTTTTACATGAGACTGATTTTTACTAAATACTCAAAATATTAATATTAAATTGTAAAATTATCTCCTAACCCTCGTATTGGCGATAAGGAATATATTTATGTATCATGAAAAAATATATTGTTAAAATAATTGGTTAAAAATAAATTATAACCGATTATAAACAAAAATTTAATATATTTGAATTGATTTTATAAAATACAAGATTTATTTTTGAATATACTTATTTCTTACTAAATTTAATTAATTATTGTTACATGATTATATAAAAGAAATTTATATATTATATATATTCAATAATTTTGTTCACATTAAGAAAGAGTTTATATAGAGATAATATATGAAAATTATCCAATTTTACACATAAAAATATTAATTTTTCTAAAGGAAGTTTTTCATAAATTTAAATGAGACATTATTTTAAATAAATTTTTTTGAACATTAGTAAATTATATATTAAAAAATAAACATCATATTTTAATTAGTAACATAAAAATTACCTTTTTGGTTTATTTTTATGATAGGTCTCATTTTAGATGAATTTCAAAATATACTAGACATTAATTTAAAGGTGGCATTTACATTACTTAATTATTAATGATAAAATGTAGATTTAATTAGTTGTAATGTTAAAATATATTAATTAGAAATATTTTGATCCAATATAGATAATTTCAATGAAAATTATCTTTAATTTTCATATAAAAAATAGTATCATTTTGAGCATTATAAAGTTAAACACCTGCTTCCTCATCCCATATGCAATATTAATTATTGATTATTTTATTCCACATACAAGTGAAAAATTTGAAAAAATGGATTTTACATAGAAAAGATTTATTATTTTAATAATTTAATATGTTAAACGTTAAAATTTTTCCTCAAATAATAGTGAAATGGTTAAAATTAATTAGAGTGGGTACAGTAAAACATGTTTACATAGTGGTTAAACATTGGATTTCAGGTTGAAAATTACCTAAAAAATTTTCCAACACCCATTGTATGGATTTCTTTACACCAACAAGAATTAATTATTTAATTTTTTAGTTATTTTTAAATTATTCAACTGATGTGGCCAATATTACAATTCCAACAATAAAGTACAAATAATAATTTATTCAAACCATAAATTTCTATAAAGATATACGATACAGAAATATATAACATTTGATAGGTTATGTATAAAAATGATGTAATTAAACCTGGTTAATTTATTTTAATTTTCTTTAGATGGATAAATTTCATTAAATTCTTTAGGAATTCCATTATAGTAATTATTTATTTATTAATTAAATGAAAAATTATAATAAAAAATTTTAAAGTGAAGAACATTGAATGAATTATTATCATAAATTAATTTTATATATGTTTAATAAATTTTATTATATTTTTAATATAGTATATTATAATTACATAATTTTTTTATATATTTAAAATTTAAATTAGAAATTTATGTCAAACTATAAATTATTCTTATTTTGTTATAAATATTATTTAAATAACTGATTTAAAATTTATAAAAATATAATATAGATAAATTGTGATTTAAAATGTTAATAAATATCATATATAATTCGTTCATATATAATATAAACATTCATAATATATTCATTATCTCTAAAATTATATAAACATGGTTAGCATTGTTCTGGTTAAAGTACATTAATTGGGATTTAATTATGATTATGTTAAAATTAATTACAAATAGACGTGAGAAATTAAAAAAAATAGATATCATACTTATTTTATCATTGGTTATAAATTAACAGTTATAAGTAAAATTAATTTATTCTTAATGGTGCAATTTAATATGTTCTATAAATATTTGACTTAAAAACTAAAAGGCTAATACTATGGAAACAAATATGTTATAGAACAAAAAAATAATATTGAATTAATTATTGTCAAGTTGATGTGTTTATTTAACATAGTCCGTTATATATATATTATTTATAAATTTTGGATCCATTACTGTTAAGATTGATTTCAAAATAATGATTTCCATTGAGTATTTACAATAATTACACACCTCAACAACTACAAAAATGATGACACTCCCCCCATATCATCCAACTCTCAATAAATGTTTATGTAAAAATATCATCTAAAATATATTTCAAAATCGTCGAACATCATCTTAAAAGACATATTTTTTTGTGTTAATAAATATATTTAGGGGTTTAGTTAAAACCTAAGTAGGAAACCTAAATAAGATCTAACATTCGTCTAAAATCATTTTTATTTTATTCCCTTCTCGAAATCCTAAAATTATTTTTATTACATGGTCATATAAAAAAAATATTTATCTGACTTATAATTATATTTCTTTTATGTTATGATATCACCCTAAAACATCACCATCTTCCCTCATATGGGTTACAAATGCTTCGTTCATGTCTACGGAGGACCACCACATAATGAAATGATTCCATTTGTTATTAAACTAACACTATTAATGGTTTTAAATAATGATGGATTTAAAGAATAAATATGGTATATATTATAATTATGATTATAATATTATTTATTAATTATTATATCACAAATACCACCACAGGTTCTATTTTATAATAATATGAAAATGTCCTTCCTATATACCACAGACTAACGCCTCACAATGGGATTTTATTCATTAACACATTACAAGGAAGGTATTAAGGAGGGATATAATTAACATATGTTATATATAGTACATTAAAATTATTTTGAAAGAAAAAACTTATACATATAATTTTTTTTTCAAAATGACAAGAAAATGGAAGCATTATTTTTACGTACATATGACCTACCGTTGGCATGAACAGTGTATTTAATTACCCATCCAAAAAATTTAAAAATTATAATAAATACATATATAAGTAAAATAATTGTTTTTATTCCATATTTCTAAATCTGAATATGATTAAATCATTATAAAATAAATAGTAAAAAATATCAATTCAAAACATACTAAAAAATTAGGGAAATTAAAACCTAAAACAATGAATTTAATGGATGACAATTTACATTTGGTGTATAAGATATTATAAGTGTATATGATATGACAATAATAATACGAATATGGATCATTTTCAAGTTAATAAAAATTTTTAAACCATTATAGCCAAGCATAATTTGTGTTCTAAGAAATGAAATTGTAAAATAGTGAATTTCTTATCAATTTACATTCAATTGATACTTATAATATTTTTTACACGAATTTATGTTTAGTGGTATATATACTGACTATTTGGAATGAAAAACATTATTCAATCATGATTAATGGTATTTTATTTTTAAATTTCCATTATTTAATTGAAGGAATTTTTAAAAGAATATTAATACTTGGTAAATATTAGTGTGACATTTCCATTTCTACGGTGATTTTTAACGTTATCTAGATAAAAACACATTATATAAATAAAAATTTATTTAAAATTTACATGATATTAAAAATAAATAGTATTTTTTGAGGTATACTATTAATTTTCAATATTTTATAACATTTTATCATATGGTGTTTACATTTAATGTTACATAATTATGAAGGGATATAATATCCAAACTGTATGCATGAGTCAATTTAGGTATTTGATTATGAACATTTTTATAAATGAAATTAATTTATTTGATATATGAGTTATTATATGAAAATTATTTAATTTGGGTTGAGAACATTTATATTATTACCCTTGATGCATTTGTCATCTCATGAGATAAAATCATTTTCACAAAGCAGACATGTTTGTTACTAGTACATTTTAATCTTTTATCAGAATGGTATAGGCTATAATATTTTCTAAACAACACTGTATAATTCCTTGATGATAAATTTATCATTTTACATTGGTAAATTAAATAAAATATCACATCATTTTATTTATTCATTTTCAATAGTTATTATCCATGATATTTCTAGTATAACTAAATAAATTAAATCATTTCATAATTTTTTTTAATAAACTCAATATGTTTTATTTTTTTTACATTTCAATAATGAATATGCCTTATCTTTTCATGACTTTCAGGATATTTAAAAGGATTTTTTCTTCAGTATTTTAATATTACAGATTTATTATTCTCATTTGTTCATTATCACTTCAACTATATATATCAGTTACTTATAATTTGATATCGCCATTATTTTCTCCCATCCAAAAGGATTCCATTAATTTTACAATGAATTATATGCAGGGATATGATAAATATAATATTCTAATTTTAAAAGAAAAAAATTATGTTTAAATGTTTATATTAATTATTAATGTTGGACAGAAGTCTGTAACTAGTTTACAAGAACTAAAAAACAATTATTCCCTCCACGACCTTTATCCTCATATCCTATTAAAATGTATTGATATCTGTCACCAACTCCGAACATCATATTTTGGGATTTCTATAAATTGTTAACTCATTAATGGAATTATTTTTCTATACATATATAGTACATATTCATTGTTAAATGGGAAATTTAAAAAACACAATCTGAGCACATTCTAATAATTTATGAGTAAATATTTTTTCTCCTATTAATAATGTTATTAATCTCCGTTATGTATAATAATTAAATATTATTTTTAATATTATATGTATAATCCTTAATTATACATATGGGATAGTATTAGTTTTTTAGTTTTTGTGAAGAGTAAGTATTTTCATTATAGTTAAGCATGAGATTTTTATAGATAAAAAATTTTATCCTGTAAGTCGAGTTGTGTATATTTATGTTATTTTTAATATTACTATTCTAGGACTAGGATTATATTTATTTTACTTAGCAGTTGGTTAAAAAAAGAATCAATATATAGAGATATATCACAATTTCTTAATTTTTGGAATGATACAAATCATTCTAAATCATTCATAACCACCCCTTCCCATGTTCATGGTTTGTTTCTCAGTAATAATAAGTACAAAATATTTGATTTTTCATTTTTGGAGATCAATATTATTTGGATGTTTTGGATCATTGTGAGTGAGGTAATTATGAAAAAGAATAAAAAATTTAATATGATAATCCCATATCATGTACTTAAATCAAAATCATCCACTAGTCATATATAATTTCACTATTAATTATATATGATCTATATGTTGATGTTTTTTTGTTCATATTCATTTACTAAAATATAATTCTTATTTTACTATTTTTATATAACATATGACCCTTTGATTACAATGGGTTTTTCCCCACTCATAATATATATTTATTCATGTCTAATATATATGTATCTCCCATAATGTTTTTTAAAATCCTGCAACGACTCGTTTTTTTCTTTATATAGTGCTCATTCAATTCATTTATATGATTAATACTTCAGAAATTGTATAAATCCACTACTACATCTGGAGTTGTGCATAATTTATTGATTGAAATAGTTATAAATATGGTATATCAGGATTCCATATTAGAAAATGATACCATTGTAAGCTTTACTTTTAATTTATTTTAATAATGGCGAATATTGTGTGATAATCATAGATAATAAACTATTTATTTTTCTAAATATAATAAACATTGGGTATATTTTTTCATAGGTTATTCAAATAAGGGAATTAGAAACTACATCATGTATTGGTTATTTGTTATACAAACCCCTATAAGTGTTTGTGTAATTCTTTATTGAAATGGATGTTGATGGTAAATCCAATTGATCATTTGTATATTCGTTAAAGTGATAAATTTTTATAGAAGAGTCTTGATTAATTGATAGTATATTTATCTATAATATTTAAGGCAAACCAAAAATAATTTAGTAAAACAATGATGAGATTCTCTAGGAATAATTGAATGGAATGTTTTTACTTATATATGAATGAGACATTAAAATCATATAAAAGAGTCATTGAAATCTGTTGAGATATTTTATTATTAGAATATCAGAGAATAACATTAATGATCCTTTGAACTCTATTATAATTAAATAACACATCAATGGTAGATTATTTTATGTGAAAATTTTCATTTTATTAGATTACATCAAGTCGCAGGGATACACCTTTTGAATAAGACAATATGTTATTTGTATCCCATTACATAAGAAGGTCTATTATAGAGTTTGTTGAATCGTGAAAGGTATTATATTTAAAATATGAAATTTTTTGGATATGAAAGACATATTAATGTCATGAAATTAATGGAAATATTATATTATTGATAAATTATAAAATTATTGGTTATCAAATCATATTCTATTCGAACCATGATGAGAAACAAGATGACATTGTCAGATATAAAATTAATCATTCCACAATTTTATCCATAACATAATTTGATGATGTGATAAGAAATTTTCAATGAATAATATTTTCATTTTTGTAATTAATATCATATAATTTTATACTAGTTGATATATTATTTATCGATTATAGGTGAATCCAAAACCATTCCACTATTGATATTTTCTCCATTAAATATTAAATTTAGAAGAAAAACATATTGGAATATCTTATCATTCATATATAAATTATATTTATTGACATATATGTTTATTGGGGATGTTATGTGGATTCATATTCATTATATACCAAAATACAATTAATTATGAAATAAATTATATGTTAAGTGACACTAAGAAGATATGTGAGACAATTATTTCATATAAATTGATGACTAATGGATTACAGATGAGGGAGGAGATAAAGGGAACTATATATTTAATTCCTTGATTATTTTAAAACTTCTAGTGGATAAACAATGTACATGATTTCATATATCATGGATATTTTATAATTCATCATAGGTTGTGATATTAGAGTTAATTTATTTTTCATTATTTTTTTGCATCCACCAATTATTCAAGAATATAAATTATTAAAAACATAAATTGAATATAATATTATTGTTATGTATAGATAATTTACTTTTTATAAGGATAGTTGTAATATAATAATGTTAGGGAGACAACATTAAAGATTAAGAAAAATTTGTGAATAAAATATTTAAGAAACCAAAAATAGTGTTGTTTTATGATCCTTACAATAGAATTGTTTGGTTAAACTACATGAATTTTCCTAGAAAGCTATTTTATTTTCATAATCACTTAATAATTATTGTGTTTGTGTGTGTTGTATTCATAATAATGGTTGAATATGAAAATAATATTGAATGACTTCAAAAATATTGTCATACAATGATTTAAAATCACCTCTAGAGATATTAACATTGATTATGGATAAATATTGGTATAACATTTAAATGATAATGGAGGTGAATTATCTTTAAAAATCTATGGTATTAGTCATAAAACAGTATGTGATTGTAATAAATAGAGGATGTAAATTTAAATTTAGGAAAAATGTAATGAACCATAATATAGCTCATTTGAAAAGTATTTTTACAAGAATATAATATAATGTATCATGGATAAAATTTAATGAGGTAACTAATAGAGAGTACATGAAGGGGTATTGAATATGATTTTAAATAATCTAATGGGTTTGGAGATATAAAATAAAATTCAATATAAACTGATCTATTGTTGTATGTATCCTCACATACCATGTGGAAAATCATCTAAAAATTTGTAATAATGATAAATTGGTATGTGATAATAATGTCTTGGTTCATTAGAACATGTCCAAGGAATATAGGAATCCCCAAATAATGTTCGTTAATTCCTTAATTCATAATTACAACATCAAATTGGATGTCATGAATAGACCTGATGGAATTGTCATCCATGTGAAATTTTATAAATGGTTACTTGATGTAATACAACAACACATAAATGTAATGATCATAGTGGTTTATAAAATTTTCCTAAGGATTTGGATTGTTGATAGTCTCAATAAAACTCTCATTGTATACAAGATGATTAATAATTAATTATTGTATTTGATAAAATGAGACTATCAACAGAAGGATAAAAAATTATATATAATAAAATATTTTCCCACATTGTGAAATATTCATTGTAACACATGGTGATTAATGAGGGAACATGTGATATCTAGAATTCTTTACTAGGACACAATCACAATTTTGATGATTAGAAAAGTTGGAATATCAATTGAAATACATACATTAATAATGATATGATATCAATGATATTTATAGAGATGGAATAAAATTATTTGTGATTCCCAAAATCAACCATATAAATGGATTAAAAAAATATATTATGTTTTCTTCCATGTTGATTACATGATAGTGGTGTGTCTAATAGTGACCTCTAAAAAATTACAAAATCGTATATTATCATTACATGTTACTTGAGATTAGCTACGAATATGTTCAGGATTAAAATATATATATTATAAATCAATAAATATACATGATTAATTAATTATTATATTTTTGATTATTTTGAGAAGAATAATAAAATGAACTAATATCCCATTATGCGGACTCCATAATATAATTATCTAGTTATTATGAAGTACTATATTTTTACCAACATGTATTAGAAAATTATCATTTATAGTGAACTTCTTGACAAATATTATATTGGGAAGTAGTTACATAATTTTATATCTCAATTATGGATTTTTATGTCTAGTAAATGATGTAATGGAAAGATATTTTTCTTCGAATGATTACACAACAAAATTACATTGGTGTATTTAATAGGAAATTGTAATCATTTATAGTGTTTTGAAAAATATTTTTTACCCCTAATGATAAATTTATTTTCAATGGATAATACTAATAAATATAATTATAAATATTCTATAAAAATAATGTTCAGAATTTTTTTAATGTCATTATGTCAAATTTGTTGAAAATTAGTGCACAAAATAATCAGGTAAGAAATTTTCAGAAAAAATGTGGTTATTCAATTTGATATGTTTTTGATGTTGATGTGATCATCCTAATGGAGAATATTTGACTACAAAAAATTTTTAATAAGATATTGATGATAAGATATTCAAAACATGCTTAGTTGTTATTATTAACGTGTTAATCGGGACAAATAATGATTGAAATATAGTTGCTGATTAGATTTCTATAGTGGACACAAAAGGATAATAAATCTCAAAAAATCCTCAATTAATCCCATTTATAGAATGTCTGTCAAATAGTCTTTTGAATAGTAAAATATTATCAATTTTATTCCTAAATAACATTGACATATTTTAAATAAGGAATCATTTGAATGCTTCTCGAGGATAAAGGAGAAATATATATTTTTAAAAAACATTGTGTTTAATAAAAACGTAAATGTAGATTGTAATGTAACTATAAAAATGAAAGGATTTTTTGTAATGTTTATTCCACAATATTTTGAATTTAAGTTTATGGTATTGTTACACTAATATCATAGTCTTTAAATATTCAGTTATTCCTCGAACAATTATTTTAAATAGGCTTCAATGTGTTTAAAATGTATAAAAAATCAGCATCAAACAGTGGAACCCTTTATTAGCAATAGTATAATGTGAAACACATTATATTTTATATATATGTATGTGATAAAAAATTATTAAGTTTATTTGATATTTTATATTGGATGATGTAATCAACAAAATATTAGTATTCAAGAATTGAAAAATACTTGAGAATATTTTGTTTTTATTTATGTGGAGTATATAAAACTATAAAAATCATGAAATAAAATTATCAAATTACATTGGTTTTCATCTATATAGTATATATAATTTTTCAATGATCATATTATAAAAAATTAATTATATTTTAAGAGAATATGTGGAATGAGTGTGAAATTTTCATGATTATAGAATGCACATTTTTCTATGGTTTATAACTTACTCAAGGAAGGAATGAGAGATTAATTTTTCAATAAAAATATAATTTATAAATTCTTATTTCATTTGTAAAAAATGGACGTAGAGTAATGAAAATTGAAATAGATTCCAATATTATAACTTCAAGAAATCGTGATGAGTTGATTTTAAATGAAATAAAACACACAATAGACATTTGAGAGAATGTAGTGTCAAATAGTGATACCACGATAAATTCTATATTTTATGTGTCTGGAAACACCGTAAAATGTGAAATAAGTAACTCCAAATAATAGTACTATAATTTTTTCATCATTATATTAATAACTCAAGGGATTTCATGGTATTTTTTCATAGATCATCAATATTGTAGTTCTTAGTATCCCCTGAGTCATATAGGGATTTGAAGATGAAGAGTGGAATTCAACATTATGAGGATCATTCAATATTAGTGGATTATAAGTTTTGTTTCTAATATATAATATTTATTTAATTTGAAAAAACACATTAGAGGTGGAATATATTGGGTCTACTCATATGTGTACCCAATTATTATAGATACACATGTATGTTGGGGATGTGGTAATTTATGTGAAAAAACATATTACAATCAAATTTGATATCCCAATTTATATTATTATTTTAATAAATTATGCATAACTTTAATATAAAAACACCATTGAGATGAAGAATTATTTCTTAAAGGATAAGTATGAATAATGGAAAATAAATATAAACAATCCTTTCACTAAGAATCAATATTTAGATATAATTATGAAGTAATAAATCATTGAAAATTTCGAAATTTATTGGATGGATATTAGATTCAAATAACATCCATCCAACAATGAGGCTATGTGATGTGTCCCCCATAGTAATATTGAAATTTCCTTATATATAATTTTTTTTCAATACATTTTAATTAAATTATCGGATATACAATAACCTATTTTAAACATTAATGTATTTGAAATTTTTGTTCTTTAAAACATGGGATACATTTTCTATGACATACATGGGAATGTATAATACATTTAAATTGTAAAATAATTTTATTATATATTATAAATTAAATGACATAAAACTGCTATAATATATAAGAATATAAAAACCAATGATGTTATTGTATAATTATTTTGAGATAAATTCAATATTTATAATTTCATATATTACAGGAAAAAATATGTGTTTCTTGTGTAATAGAAAACCTAAATTTAATCTTCCTCTACATGGGACATCATTTTTAGTTTTCATTACACATTAAAATGACCTTGATCATTAAATTGCATTATAAACTAGGATGAGTTTTATTAAATACCATTAATTTTATAATTTAAAATAAAAAATTTCCCATATACTTTTAATTATCAGTTATGAATAAGATTACTTAGATTAATAAAATATATTTTTTATGTTATTTGATTCCAAATAACTAGAAAATAGTATAAGAACTAATTAAATATAATGTAAATATTTTTATGATCCCAAAGGGTTATTGTGAGAGGAAATTAAATCAATCTCTATTAGTGAATGGTATTAATGAAAAAAACATTATATATTCAATAATAATTCTATAAACCATTTAAATAATTCTTATAGATATAATATAATAATATGACAAATTTTAAACTTAAAAAATAATATTCTAAAGGAAATTTTTCTGCCTTTTCATGAAGAACTTAATTTTAAAATTATTCGTTAATCATTTTTAATTTTACAAAATAAATTAATGTTCATTTTTTGATGTGGAATGTAAACGGTACAATACAGATATTTAATGGTATTTTTCTATATGGTTTTAATTTTTTTGAATAATGGAAATACAAGATTTTAATTTATAACTAATTTAAAATTTATATAATTTATAATATAAAATTTCATTTTAATGAGTTTTATTCACACATAAGATTAATTTTACACATACTAATCAAATTGCTTCATCATAATTATTTATATTTTGAATATAAATATAATATGATAGAAAACGTTTGGACATATAATGCTTGATTTCCCATCATGTTTACGAGATAACATTAAATTTACTTTCTCAAAATTTAATAATTGAATTAGGAAAGAGATGAATAATTATTTTTAAGATATATTATATTTATACAATAATATGCCCAACTTATGTTTTGACTATAATGATTTTTGAATTCAATTGAAATTAATTATTGTGATTATTTTAAGAGAGATCTCACTAAATTAATAAGCATATAATATAAGGTGTGTAATTTACCTAAAAGATCTTCTACACCATTGATCTTGACGTATAACAATCATACCATCCATAGGATCTATTTTAATGATTTATCTATATAATATTCTGAAAATGTGACCAATGTAATATGTTAGGTAAGGAAAATGGAAAAAATGTAAACTTATTTTTAATTAACGATTAAAAATCATTTTGATAGGGATGAAGGAATATATTTTTATATATAAATTTCATTTTCGAAGTTAAATTTGTTTTTAATCATTATAATTTTTTTTATATTTTTAGTGATGTTTTAATTACATTAAAATCTTAACAATAAAAAACCAATGAATCATTTAGTTCATAATTACATAAAATAAATTAAGTTAAAAATTTAAAATTAAATAAAATATGATGAATTATTTTGATACATTATTTTAGTATACAAATAAACAATATTAAATATTTTAAACATTGTTAATATTAATTAGTTTTTTTATAGTTCATATTAAAAATAAATAAATAATATCATAATTAACATTAATAATATTTTACAATTAATGATATTTTTTAAAATTATTTAAAATTAAAAAATTCAAATATTCCTAAAATACTATTATATGAGCTAATAGATATTGTATTTAGTCTATTATACAACCAATTGAACTTTTATATAAAAATATTTTCCCCTAAAGAGTGGAAACATTTCTTGAACTATTAAGGTTAATGTAGTGTTTCTGAATATATGTTTTCTTCATTTAATTTACTATCCAACACAAATAAGATTTTTATATTATAAATTATATTATATATTTTATAATAAGGGGATATAAATTTTATAATATTGAATTTTTTAATTGAGTGTTAATGTATAAATTGCATAGGATATAAATATATTTAATTAAATGAAAAACAATATTGACTAAAAAATAAAAATAAATAACTATGGAACAAAATGGAGAATATATTTTAAATTTGAGTTTTTGGGTTTCTAATATCCATATTTCCATATTTCCAAATTATTTTTCCATTTTGGATGCACATGAGGAAACAGAGGCATCCAAACAATGTATACCTTATTGTTTTTACAATAATTCCACTCCCCTCCACTATAAGAGGAATTCACTCTTCCCCTTCCCCACACCAATGGGTCCACTTTTTCTCATACAACCAATTCCCAAATCAACTGTCAATAACCCTTTTATATTCCTTCACTCAATATTTTCAGCATAATTAATAGAAAAGGCATCCTTTGGTTGATACCAAAATGTGTTAACCGAATAAGATATAACATTTTTTAAAAACAAATTGGTATTATTTCATTTTCCACCATTTATATTATTCTAATATATTTATTATATAATGGAATAATAAACTTTAATATATTTAAATTCTTTTATCTTACAGTTATATACTACACATTCACACACTTACATCAAATGGGATACTCATTCATCGTTCATGTGTACGGAGGATTACCGCTTCACGTACTTATGTCGTTCGTTCTTCAAATATCAATTTTAATTATTGATAGTAATTATTTATTTAATTTATATAAAACATATGTATTTTTTTATAATTTATTTATTCTTCTATAAAGTATATAACGCAAAAATATTTAGTAATTACATTTTTTGGAATAAGATAACATCGTTTGATGATGTGCAGACTACCACATTCTAAAAGAGTTATGATTAATTGGAACATTACATGAGATGTATGATGGATTGTTTTAATAATAATATGTGATATATATTTAAATAAATAAAATTTAATTAATATACACTTATATATCATCCAACATTCAATATTTTAATACATCCATAAAATGTAAACAATGTTTATCCATACGTACCTACGACCATATCCGTGAATGTTGTGTTTTATTTCCTATATCTATATTTTATGGATTACTAATAACAAATGTATAATAAATATATATTATTTTATATAATGGTTTATATAGATTATATAAATAAATCATGATCTATGTAATATGAATAAAAATATCTAATGTGAAATTATACATTAAAAATTAGGAAATTAACACCTGAAATAGTGAAAATAAATAAATAATACATAGAAATTAGTATTTTGATATTATAATATTATAATATATTATAATATAAATAATATTATGGTTATTATTATAATTTAATTAAATAAATAAAAATATGAAATAAGATTCTTAATACTGCTCAACCAAAAGGGAGTGTATTGTAAGAATATTTATTGTACATGTTTTATTTATGTGAGACTTATTCCTTATTCACCCCCATTTTTTGTGTGGTATGTATACAATCAAAAGGAATGTTTTATCATTAATGTATCTCATTTAATTGTATCCAATGTTTTTATTTATGTTATTCTTCAATGGGACTCCCAATTCTAAATTAACTCATGTTCTAAGAGATTTTATCACAATTTCAATTCATTGAAGCATACATTTTTGTTATGAAACTAATTTCATATATGTTGTGTATATACTACAAAATTTATAGGTAGTATCCTGAAAAATCCATATTTTATTAGTCATTAATTGAAAACTATTTCTATATCGTCTAATGATATTTTACATGAAAATAACCTTGTTGTAAATGTTATTGTAAAAACTATGTTAAATTTTTAATTGTTAACAATGTCTTCAAATGATTTCTTAACACTAAAAAAATTTCACTGTATAGTATTTTTATTTTTAATATAAATTATATTCAAGGATAAAAATGATTATCTCCTAAAATATATAATGTGTTTACATATGGGTTTTTACGTTAAATATTATGTGATTTTCTTGGGAAATAATGTTAAATATATATCTTTTACCTAATAAAGATACATGATATGGAAAATTGTTGATAATATAATTTTATTATTCAATATGTGATTATTCTTTTGGAAATGACGTACATGTATTGGATACAAGTTAATTTAAGTCCTCATATGAATTTTCTGTTACATGTGATGATGTTAATTCTCGATAAATTTACAATGTTTATTTCTAAGAAGTATAAATATATCTAGAGGATATATCTATAAATACAATATATTGAAGTTATATCATTGTAGTTCATATTAATTTATAGCAATAGAATTTTTTTTCACTATTATAAATCATGACATTAAATATCATGAAGATAGATCTGGATAGTAGCAATCACAAGGATAGATCTTGATAACTAAGATGTCCAATTTTTTCATTCCATTATAATTGTCATTACATTTGATTATTTGTTCAATTATAATGTTGAGTTTCATGTTCTATCTCATGTGATCATTTATGTCATGACTCGTCCCTCAACGAACATGTCATGACTACCCCATGCACTCCTCATATAGGCCAGTGGTTGGCGATAGTGCCATGTAGATATATCTCATAAATGGATGGAATTTTACTACAAACATGTTCACATGAACTCAATACCAAGTCGATGATGCAAGATAGTAAAATTATTTATTATATAAATATAATTAATACCACTAAATCCTCACAATAGAGTACACAATAATGTAGAGATGTAAAGTACTAATGTTCCATAAAACAAGCCCACAAAAAAGAAATAGTCGGTAACACAGATACTGAAGATTGTTGTAGAAAACCACACATGATCCAACTATAATGTATGAAACTGGACTCTTATATTCAATCCACTAAAATAAAACTATTTCTTTCTAATCACACATCGACCCACCAATTCGTGGACTACCTAGAACAAGGTTGAATTGTAGACCATCTACACAAGTCATGACAAGTGCGAGAAAATTCCATGCATGTGTTATTAAAACAAAACATATTAGGGAAACCCAAAGAACAATGTCAAATAACACAAAGGAAACACCACAAAAAATTATTTATCCATAACAACAGTGGTATATGTTCACAACACATATAAAAAGAACATATAGGTAAACTAATAAAGTATTCCAAGACTCAATTTCTCATCCACTATCATCCATATGGATTAGCTCGTAGCAGGTGAAATTCTGTGAGATCTATTTCCTCGTGCTATCAGATTTTAAGCCGGTATAACAAGTCAGAAAAATTTATCTAATAGGAAATATGGCCTTGATAATTCATGATAATTCCTTAAGATGATCGGTCTCATAATGACATGGAGGCTCTATATAACAAAAAATTATTTGGCGAAGGATTATTCTCAATGAACACTCATTCATGGAAAACACACTCCCTGAGCAATGACGTCATTAGAGACCCTAGCAATTAGGTCCCAATAATTGGGCTCCATCTAAAGAGAACACAATGAGATCTACCCAAATAAAATAGGTCCGTCAAAGTCACAATATAATGAATCTAATCTTGATACACATATATGGGGTCATATGCCCATGTATCACAGGGGGAATCCTAAACATCATAGAAACAACATCCTAGAGGGGAGATAGTTTTCCATGTAAATATTAGTGAAACCATCCCCATAAAACCTATTTAATGAACCATGAAGGGAGGTGAGGACTGACCAGACCTCTCAGTATGGTACATACTCGAAAAAACTGAGTAAATTTTAATGCCAGGCTCAAGAAACTCACACAAGAACAAGGGTCATATTCTATGACATAAAAGAGATCATGTATCTAACCATCATAGGATGGACCTATGATATGATCTCTATCACTAATGCAACCCCCAATTATGGTTTTGATATCCTACATTTATCCCACAAAGGAAATACAAATAGAATGTTACCATTACCTTGTTTTCTAACTACAAACCTAACAAGAAATCTCAAATGTTCCATCATGTCCCAAGGATCCCAATGTCATAGACCTCTCATCAAACACACACTCTTTTTAAAAAATTCATCCATTTTTCTAGAATGGTTCGATTTGGGTCTGGACATGGTATAACCATACCCGAACCGACCCAGGGAAGATGACGCTGACCCGGTCTAGCGTACAGGGCTCGGTCAGGACCTTCCAATTGGACCTAGTCTATTCTGGCACATTGGGCGGCCTGTAGAGCGGTCCAAATCACGTTTGCAGAATATTTTTTGTGTCAAAACCTCTTGGGGTACATGGTCCATAGATCATGTGGTAGAAATCCATCTGGGTCTTCTCTTGAGAACCCCCAAACAATGCGGGGGGCCATTGTTTCCATCTAGAATTGGGGCATCAATTATGTGCCACCAGTGGCACTAGTGTCCCCTTCTATAAGCCAATTGATTTTCTTGAGTAATCCAATTTCTTATTCAAATGTTGTTCTACAATACTCAGATGACTACCTTCACTGATGTTGGATCAAATCCATTCGATTATCAATCCCAATTCAAATCTGGTTGAATGGTGATTTCTCCCAAATCACTTCGACCCATCTTACACTTTCTTCAATGAAACTCCATCACACTGCATCCAACCTAGGTATGTGAAACCAAATCACTTCACTAAAAATCAGTTTTGAAAAAATTGATAGATCAAGAATTGACATATCACAGACCAAACAAGAAATTGCCATGACAAACAATGAACATAGGGGGAATGTCATGAAACAATAAAGGGGAAAATATCTTGATCGATTTTTGTGTCTATCATTTCTCTTTTCCATTATAACATTAAATGAAAAATGTAAATGAAGTATATTCAATACATAAAAAATCCTATAAGGAAAAAAACCAATCTACAATATGCATTACCCATTGATTAATACATTTTTCGATTAATCCACTTTTGACATATGAATATTGAATGGGAAAAAATATTAAAACTCACCGCCTACATGTAGATTGGATCGGTCAAAATCAGCGTTTGATCATTATTGTCGATTATTTGAGATTCATCACTATCTGTCATCTTATAGATTCTCAATCTTTGATACTCGATCCTCTTCTCATCATAGTTTTTCATTCTACAATTATAGAAAATTACCAAGGATCAACTCCATCGCTCATAGAGATGTATCATTAATTGAATCATATATCCCATCCAATAGTAAATAATCAAATAAATGTTTTAGTGTTAAATGAATTTATGAATTATACGCGTTTTAGTGTGACCATGTCACTGCATTGCGGCGTCACAATTTGGGTGCATCATAGTGCTATTGTGTCGTTTTGTAATGTCCAAATCAAATAAAACAAAATATTAAGATTATTTTATTCTCCATTAGAATATATATAAATTAACATTCATAGTCGACCCGTTGTGGTCGATGTTATGCCCATCCTATGTAAAATGCCACATTACGTTTTCAGTGGTTTTTATTAGTTTCCAATCTGATTCATCATTCATGAGTTATTAGGATTTTATATAAAATATTTTTATTATTTTTATGTCCTTCTCAGGTTATATCTATAAAGACCTATGCCGACTAATGTTAAGTCACACATAAGGTAAAAATTCGATTTTTAACACAACGGTGACCTGATATTTATGATCCAGACATCGATTTAGATGTTATTCATGTTTTTAAGGAATATACATTATAAATATTGTTAAATACTTAAAATATTTTTTTAACCATTCCATGGATACTGGTACTCAAAACCGCACACTGTCTCAGTGCATGGTCTTAGAATTTTCCAAATAAATTTATAAAATTAAACTGACTAAAAATTTGACTCATTAAATTATGCAAACCATACGGATTTACATTCCAAAAAACTAAAACAAGGGATAATCCATCAATAGATGAGTGTACTATGCACATATTTGAGCCACATGCTCCCATGCTCTATGATAGAGAATCATGTGATGCCACTACAGGCGCACATGAGGAATTGACCCAACTATGAAGGATATGGTCCACTCGATCCTCGATCTACACAGGGTACTCCATAAAAGATTCACAAGTCAATGAAGGGAGATTAACAATGAAATTATATCCTTTGATGAGAGTCATTGAATATGTCATTTTCTGAGTACATCAACATGGGTATAGCTAAGTGTTTTCCACCTAACAAACCCTACCCAATGTTAGAAATGCTCTAATTAAAATCTGGGATAGCTTGTCATCCTTGTAAAATCTCCATATTCCGCATCAAGGAGATACCTAAAGAAAATCATGGTCTCCCTCAAAGACCTCAAAAAGGACTCGGTCGTCTATTAGAATAAAAATTGGATGACACTAGGCATTATTCTTTTTCTACTAGATTTTCCACACATTCTCTGCAATTGCCTCATGTACTCCCTTCTTTAACTGGGATGTACATAGTGAATCACAATATGAAACAATTTTTGATGAAACTCCTTGGAGTTGAATTATCTCGTGTATGTAGAGACATCCCAATCCCTCTACTAAACTCATCCCTTGGGTAGTTAGGAAATGGTTTGACTCAGTGTGTTAGTCTAAAATCACCCAAAATCAATCCTTTTCACTTGATGTATGTTTTATACATGTCACAAAGTCCATTTATTTTTCTTCTAACATTAATACTAGAACATTGAGAAAGATAAGGAGCTACCCCTACTAAGCATGTGAATAAAGACATGATTAGTTGAAAACCTATAAAACTGATCAAAATAAGTGTTCCACATTTATCTCAACAGGTAATCTCTACTTTATCCTATTACAAATTCCATGGTGTCCTACTTAACACCCACATGTAGATCTTCATTCATCACACAACTCTACTCATAGACTAGTACAACATTGTGTCCTATAAAAAAAATTGGGCTTCCCACTAATTGAGTATCCTTTTGAGGTATACCCTGTGGAATTCTGATAACGTAAGCAGTCGGTATCCCCATGTTGTGACACCATTATTTATTTGAAAATTAGAGGGGTAACATTATACCCCATGATATAAACTGCTCCATCTCCAAACACGAAGGATTTCTGCAACATGGAAAACTTGTCTAATGAATCATTCAGTAACTGATATCAGGATTCATGCTGAGATCATCAATATCCACATACCACTTTTATAATGTATATAAAATTAGTAAGTCATATTCAGTTATGAACTCCAGTCCTAGCCACTATCAAAATCCATAGTTCTACTAATAGAGGACATACTTGATAATATCTTGGGCGATGTAGATAATGAAACACTATCTAATAAGGATGTTTCCACACATAATTAATGTAAAGAAAACAACTACTAACTCAAGATTTTTGGTGGTGCAACATTACTCGTGTGGTATCAATTGGTGTGAACCATAGGAAATAACAGCATTCCACTGCATCATTCAACCAAGCCTAGTTAGTGATGAATTTCAGAACACAATGTGATCGACACCATACTTTGGTAGCCTCATAATGGTAGCACTCATCTGATTACCAATCAAACAACACTATATTCACGGTTAATCCATCCGCAGAGATTACCTATCTCAGAAAAGGGATATTCTAAATCCATAACTGATACATCAAGATTTTCTCTTAATGTTGTTTCTCATAGAGTGAGTCGATGAATATTTTTCATTATCTCATATAATCCTCCTCATATTATGAGTACACTAAGATGCCTTTGACGAAGATCACATGGGGCATTCAAGGTGGAACAATGGGTTTTTCTAATACAGTCCTCTTCAATCCAAATAATACCAAACTCATCTCTTGAATCTATGTAGAATATATCTAATATACTAGTGTAATTAATGATGGAACTCAAGGGTGTAGACCCGTGTAGATGTCAAACTCTCGGTGGAGACCTAGAACATCATAACGTTACAATTCATTATACTCTTCCACCATTACACGAACTATAAGGATTCATAACTTCCACTACCCTGAGGGTTGGGCTTACTAACTGAATACAATTCAGCTAATACCTATTCAAACTGATACCATTATTAGCTTCAAGGATTTTCCCCTTGTTAATAAAGTGATATCCATTACAATCACAATTGAAAAAACAAAATCTTTTCCAACATCATTCAATATGATCATGATCTTTGGATTTAGTCCATACCCTGAATATAATCATAATGTGATACCACCAATACAAATAGATCATAACCAAAACTCATAAAATTAAGAGTAAGGTAACACTATCAGCATTAGTGTGTGATTATCAAGTCTATTGTAGTTGTTTTCATTTTATGTGAGGGTCTTGTTAATTGAATATCCATAATCTCAATTCCTCAAAAAAGAAAAAGTTGAAGGAATGGATACCACATATACATGTATATATCAATACTACAGCTGACGTAGAAAGACAAAGATTATACCTTTAATAGTTTTGGGATTCATAGGGTAATAATCCATGACAACCTATAATTGTATCCTCCCATGTCCTCAAGCTTCATGAGTCTTGTATGGACCATATAGAGGTGGTGGTGGAAATACGTCAGAATTTCGGCCTCCTCCTACAACTTCCGGATTTCTCCTTTCGTGCATGACACCTAATAGATCTATCAAAACATTCAACATCATCTTACATGGTAGTTCCTTAAATTCCCCTTGGATTGAAACATGATCAGTGGGAAAATCTCCCGATATGTTCCCACTATTATGATATGTATATCAAAGAAAAATCATTGGGGAAATAACATGTCCCCTTAAATTTGAACAAACACTTTTGTTCTACAACTTACGTTGTACACTTGTTATAAATAGGTCATGTTTACCCTGATTCCTTGGTGACCACTTCTTCATAATCCTATGATCGTTGTTTGAACCAAGAACATCATCATAAAGTGTGAAAAGAGTAATCCAAAACCTAGTTTGGCATGTTGAATCCACCTGAACCACCAGAGGTGGGTCTACTAACTAATCATCATGTGAAACCACCACCTACTACACATCCATAAGAAAAACTACAATGTGGATAGCTCCCATCAAGAAGGCCTTGTCATTCATCAGATCAAAATCCTTATCCTACTATAGAAAACTCACTGGCATGCATTGTGAACATATCCTAAGGGAAAACAATATGTATCACAGTAAAAAGAGCATTTCGGGTGAGCTGTCTCAAGGAGGACATGGAAAACAAAACCCATTCTAATATAATTCTTGTTCCATTATTAATCCAATGAAACATCAATTTTCATGTACTGCGTCAAAATGAATGTGTACAATGTCTTGGGGTATTGATATGTCTACCACCACAACTACAATGGTGTCCCTAGCCTAAAATTTGAACACAAAACACAAAAAAATATTTACCAAATCTAATATCACAGACTCCCAGTCCTAGTGTAGAACCAACATACCATTGTTTAAACACTATGAAGAACCATATTTACGGGACCATTTTGTGATGACCCTAATCCCACCTCCGATATTCTAATGGATGTCGACAAGAACTGAGTTGGAACATCCCACAAATGGGATGCATTTTCTCTAGAACATATATACATGCACACAATTACAAACCAATAACACGTGAATGTAAAAACTCTAAGTATAGAAAAACACATTAATACCATTATATCCCAATAATAGAATTTTAAAAAATGTAAAGCATTAATGTATAACTAGGAAAAAATAAAAGCCCCCCAAAAAGAAAGAGTCCACAACTTAGTTTCTGATGCTCATCAGCTGAAAACCCAATATAATACAACTACATGATACGATGATAGAATACATTCAATATTCCACCAGTACATACCTAGGTCATTCGGATCTCACTAGGCCTCGTAGGTTCCTATACATCCATGAACAATTATAATGAGTCGACTATCAGCACAATACATGACACGTGCTGGAAAAGCCTACGAAGGGGTGAGTAAAGAAATAATCAGTTGTCAATCCTGAAACACCATGTAAAATACCATAACAGAAACACCAATAAGAATATACAAACATAGTAATAGAGGTATATATAAGTAACACAGATAACAATAACATATAGGTATACTCATAAATTATATCATGACGCAACGCCTCATCCATTTCCAACGATATGGTTCTGCTCAAAGCATGAATGATTCAAGGAGATCTTACTCCTTGATCGTGTCGGATTATAAGCACATATAAAAAACCTAAAAAATGAATCAAAATGAAAAATGGTCTTTATATGTCTAAAAGTAACCCAAAGGAATTTTTCCCCACAAAGACAAAGTGTCTCGATATAACATCATATTCTTTGTCAAGGATTTATCTTATGGCATGCTCATTCCTGGAGAACTCTCCCATGGAGCTATTTATTCAATAGAGTCCCTTCACAAATAGTTCCCACTATTTTGGACCCCTCTCAACAAGAATACATATAGAACTACCCAAAGCCCACTTTTCATGTCATTTAATGAATGACAAAATTAGATCTTGATGCACATATATGGGGTCCAATTCCCAAGGCTCACTAGCGGACACATGGACCAACTAGATACCTAATCTTATACAGTGGATACAATCCCACAAAAATATTGGTCACACCATATCCATAAACCCTATATACTATACCACAATGATATTTTTGGACATACCATTTCTCTCAGTGCAATATATACTCCAGCCCGTTGAGTCATTACCACTGTTGGGTTGAGACAACTGATACTTCAACATGGGTCATCCTCAATGATAAGTATGAGATCTTGCATCCAACCATAATTTTAATGACCATGTTTATGATATCAATCTCTTCAATCACCCTCGAAGATGATATCTCGATCCTCCATTGACCCATCATAATAAAGACAAGGGAAATACTACCATATCTGTATTGTATAACTAAAACACACCATGATGTATCAAAGGGATCATCTCTTCACAAGGGTCCAACTCCATAGATGGATCGTCAAACATACACTCTTTATGAATGATACATCCATTTTTTTGGAAAAAGGATCGATTTGGTTCTTCTCCAGGTCCAACCAGGCCTAGGTGAGATGACCAAAACTCGGCCAAGCCCACATGTCTCAGACCTGCCAAACCAATTGAACTCATCCCATTATTTCCTGATAGGCTCAGCTCATCCTGTCCAACTTGGAAGATAATGCAGGATGGCCCTCTAACATGGGATATGGTAGGTGCCACATCCACCTTGGCCATATGGTCCGTCGTTCGTGTAGAAGACAGCCGTCCCGGTCTTGTCACACAAACCCCATATTCCCACACTTGACTGCCAAATACGAATCGTCGATTTGATCATCTCTATGGATAAAATGGTGGGCCACAATGTCCATCCAGCGTTGTGGCTACAACTGCGTGACACCAATATCAACCACTGGTTCTTGCGCATCATTGGCCACTTCCTGGAGCTACCAGATTTGATCTTGAGATCCAATTGAAGATATGATTGATTTTCCCTGAACCTTGGTTCCCAAAATAAATTTCTCTAGGATCAGATCGATTCCACGATCGATCCAAATGATAGGCCGTTCGAACAAATATATCTACTGTAATTCTTTGATCCATATTCCACCATGGTCATCACACTTCTGCCACACTATTTCCATCCTGAGTTCACAATACCAGATCATTATGCCAAGAATCAATTGTGTAATGATAAATCGATCACGAATTGTTGATTCATGTTCCAATATCATAATTCCTATGATGAATGTAGAATTAATGGAGAAATGATAAAAGAAACAAATAGGAACATACTTCAATCAGTGATCAGGAAAATTGTGTTTCATCTTCCATATGAACAAATACTGAAAAACCATAAAAATCTACAATAAATTTCCTATAAAACACACAAGGTAAAACCCAACCCTAAATATTCATGACCCATGGAATAATCTGTTTTTTGATTAATCCATGTGCCATGTATGGATAATGAATAGTTTTTTAAAATAGATTAAAACTTGCACACTACCAAGAGTTTGGATTAGTTGACCTTAGGGTTCTATCATTCGTATTGATCCATCAAGAGTAATCATGATATATCATCTTGATGATTCTCTATATTCTATTCTTTATTCCTGATCCTCAATCCCCAATCCTCATCACATCTTCATTAATCATTAACCAATTATAATAAATACCCAAGGATCATCTATATAGCTCATAGGGATGAATCATTAAAATAATAATTTATACCTGCAAACAATTAATTTAGAATGATGTGTTTTAGTGTTAAATTCATTTCAAAATTAAAATTAATTCAAAATTACTGTAATATTGTGTTGGAGTGTCGTTGAATTATTGAATCCCACTGTTGATGCATTATTTTATCACCTAAGATATATTGAAAAAGATTTATGTGCATTTTATTCCCATTTAAAATATCTAGAAATTATCATTCACATGAACCCCATGTCGGTCAGTGTTAGGCCCCCCTATGTAAAATATATCATTACATATTCAACGGTGGTATCATATTTCCAATCCGAGTCACCCTTCATTAGTAATTTGTAATTTAAATTAAAATAGTTTTATTTAATTATTTTATTTATTGTTAGGTCATTTTTGAGTTTTTACATTGAAGACCTGGGCTGGCTAGACATTTGTCATGTCTATGTAATACATGCCATTTTTGAAAGAAACAATGCCCTCATATTTCATATCTAAGAACTAGTTTATTTGACATTACACTTTTTTAGGAATACCACATATTATTACTATTAATAAAATAGTAGTTTTTATCGAACTATTCTGGGCACACTGGGTCTCATAATCGAATTCCCACTCCATGCATGTTCTCATAATTTTCCCAAATAATTTATAACAACAAGTGAGAGAAAATATGATTCAGTAAATTATCACACCAAATAGATTAACATCCTAAAAAGTAAAAACCAAGTCGACAAAACAAAATGATATGGGTATGAAGCATGAATCTGTGACTCCATCTCTTATGTGCCCCCTCATAGATTCTCGTGCTGCCAACGAACGTGCACCATTGGAATCAACCAGCCCATTAAGTATCCCCTCCTATAAATCCATTTTAACTACTAACTTCTCCAAAAATGTTTCCCCAGTAAATGACATGAGATGAGTCCTAGAACTATCTCCTTAGCTAAGACCCATGTAGTATGTCATGTACGTTTCCCAACATGGGGGTAGATACATGTGGTATTCCACCTCGTGATTTCTATGTAATGTCAAGAACTGACCGATGATCCTTAGAGATAACCTTTCATTCTATTCAAATATACATACACTTCATTAATGAGACACCCAAAGGAATAAATGGGAACCCTCTACAATCATTAAAATCTTATTCCATATGTGAGTGTAAACAATATAAGTTTCTGTTATTTCTTCTTCTGATCCAAGATGATCTGAACATTCTTTGCAATTATCTCGTGTAATCTCTTCAACATCTGGGATGTTAAGGGATCATCAGAATCTAATATAATTTTCAATGAAACTCCATGGAGTAGAACTATATACTACACGTATAGGAATCCCAAGACCTCTACTAAACTATGCTCCTATTTTGTTATGATGTGGGATGACTAAGTGAGTCATTCAATGATCACCCAGAATCTATCATTTCTCCTTGAAGCATGTCGTATACCCATTATGAATTCTATCAGGATCCCCCAACATATCATTCCTAGTACACCATGATATATAAGGAGACACCATTAACAAGCATAGGGATCTTGACACTGGGGGTTGAAAAACAATTAAATTGATTCAAATAATTATTCAGATTATTTCCTAATAGGTAATCCTAGATTCAACCTATTACGTCATCCGAAGTGTTTTCCTTGGCCCCCACATCTATATCTCGATGTAACTCTCCAATAAATGCATCCAATACTACAATTATGTGTCCTCTAAAATGAATGGTTTTCTCTCAAACATTTGACACTACATATGGGTATTCCCTATGGGAAACTGATGACATAAAGACTCACATTATGTTTAACTGAGATGTACCACCATGAATAATTTTGAAATTGGAGGTGTAACAACTAAAAAATAGGTATAAGATGATCCACCTCCATCAAAAATGGAAATCCACAGTGGGTACAACCACTGTAATGCCTCATTCATTAACTGCTAATTGTATTCCTCCTCAGAGATTCTTCATCCATGTTCATATTCCCTAATGTATAGACAAACTCTATGTCATAGTCCTGGATGGACTCTATCCATCACTACTATCTCATGATCAAGCTATTCTAAGAGAAGTCATACTTGAGAATATTATGGTCGATGTAGATGATGAATCTATCACACATCATTTATTATCGCCACACAATCAATACAAAGACTACTATTACTAACTCAAAATCATGGGTCACATTATTCTCTTACTATATTCCCAACTTCCAAGAACTATATGCATCCACTGCTCTACTATCTGTTAGGACAAACCAAGACTGGTTACTGATGCATTTTAGAACAATAAGTGCCTGACACACACCTCTTGTAGCCACAATATGAGAGATCTCCTGAAAACCCATCTAAAAATTAAAAAGATTCAATGTAACTGCATCATCTTAGATGAACTATCCCATAAGAAGGTAAATATAAAATCATTACATACACTTTACAGCCTTATCTTGATGATGGTGCCCTCAAATTGCGTCTAGGAACATTCAAAAGGTCTTGTGTGCTCCTCCTCAGACACTATGTACACAATGATTCCATCAATGAAGATAATCTGGGAAATCCCATGGTGGAAAATTAGATCTGACTAATCCCTTCCTTTGAAATCTCTCCATCTGAATCCTCATCTAGAGAAGATATGTGGATTTCATCCGTTATACTAATTTATATATAATATCCACCAAGGTGTTTAGAAGAATGAATAATTCTAACCCTCATTAGAGAGGTACACATGGAAATAATTAGGGAATACATATGTATACTATACAACCATTAAAAATATTTATGACTCATAACTTCCAATACCATTAGGGTTGGGATAGAAAAACTGATTTGAAATCATTTGAATCCTCCTCTTCCTGATTCCATTAAGAGATATAAGTATTTTTCTATTGCTGATAAATTAATATCAAGTTACATAACCATAGATTAACCTAAATATTTCCTAAATCAATCAATCTCATGATGAACTATTGAATTTGTCCATACTTATAACGACATCATAAGGCCTCAACGCCACTAAAACGTGCTCCCAATCGATATTTATCCTCTAAGAGTGAGGTCACACTATTGTAATTACATTGTGATTATAAATTCTACTCTAGTAATTTTCTATATATGTAAGGTCCATGTCAATATTTTGATAGGAATCATGATGTATCAAACAATTAAATTCATTGGAAATGAAATCAATAGTACCAGTCTCTACCATTACTGCAACAAAATTAGAAAGTCATCGATCATACCTTTAACCATTACCTGTGTCCTGTGGTTATAATCCTAAACATCCTGTAGCGGTCTCATTCCCTATCATTCAGTTCCATAAATCTAGTATGAACCAGATTGATGTGGTGGTGGTAACATGTCCAAATATCGGCCACCTCGTACTTCTTCACCAACTCTCTCATCATCTATTTCACCTGATGGATTAATCTACTTTTGCTATTTCCTCTTCCATGGTATTTCTTAACCTTTAAATTTGAGAATAACATTTATAGTGGGACAGTATAATGAGAGGTTCCCCTTTTATGAGATGTATCATAATGGATGTCCTTCCCAGAACAAACATCCCTGTAAATTCTGATTAAACCGCTTTTTGGAAGCATTCATTTCTCACCTACAATCAGTTGGTCCTTCTGACCATGCATATCAGGTGAATTCTATCTCAGAATCCTGTGATACATGTTTTGACCCTTCAGATCATTATTTAGTTCCAATAGATCCTTAAACGACATAGTTTGGAAATCTGAAACCACATGAACCACTTGGGGTGGGTCTACAAATTGATCATAAGGTGATACCATCACCTACCAACCATCTTGAAGAAAAACTGATATGTGGATGGATCCCTCAAGGGTTTCTTATCACGAATCGTTTTGATCCCCTGATCGGACTATAGAAATCTCATAGGCTTTGGCCATGAACATATCCTGAGGAAAACATGATGTACCCCAATCAAAAATTATACCTAGTAAGATGACTCCAGAAGTACATGGAACAAACAAACCATTCCTATATGATTAAAATACCTTAATTATACCCATGACACAATATTTTTCATTTACCATGATTGAATGACAGTGTTCAGAGAAATATTATTTGAATATTTCAGCTACAATCCCCACAGTAGACTCTATGTCCCGAATGCCAAAATCGAAACACATAACAATGTTCCCCTAAACCAATATCATAGACACCTAGTCATAAATTATAAACAACACCCCAATAATTCCGATTTTTAGCAACTAATCTATTGGGTAACGTTCCATGATGACCCAAAGCCTACCTCTGATAGGCCATGGGTTGGTATATAGATTCGAGTATGAATATCTTAATAATCGAAGGAATTTTCCAATGAACCTAGAAACATTGATTCAATTCTAAGAAAACGATTCTAGAAAATAAAAACACTATGCAATGAAAAATCATGCGTCCCATTACTACCCAAAAATAGAGTATGATGAAATGTAATGTAGTAATATAAAACCAGGACAGAGCACATTCCAATGAAAAATAAGGACTATGTAACAAAGGTTCTAAAGATAATCTGCAGAAAACCTCACAAGATAAAAAACTAAGTATAACTCTAAACTGGTATCTACAAGCCACTAGAATGAAACATTGCCTATTAGATTACACTAGGCACCACCTGGTCCTGGACATCCTAGAACACCATCACAGAGTCGTCCGTATACCGATGACATGACACGGGTAGGAAAAACATGTTCAAGGGTGAGTAAACAATACTCAATAGGGAAACCCATAACACAAAGTAAATGAACACAATAGAAACATCACTAAGAGTATACAACCATCTCATCACTTATTAATGTCATCAATACATTTAACAAGTGCATCCCTATATACCTGAATTTTTTTTTCTAGATGTAATGTCTCCTCTACTTCAAGCCAAATGGTTCTACTTGTAGCACGATTGACTCAAAGTTATCTCACTCCTTGAGATATTTGATAGTGTGAATGTAGAACAATAGTACCAAAACTATCTGAGGGGACATATAGTGTGGATACATCATGACGTTTCTTTGAGGTGCATGGTCTCACTAAGACAAGTTGTCTCAATATCATATCCAATCCATGATCACATTAATATTCTCATGAATCTCCCATTCGAGGGGAAATTACTCCCTGAGAAATGAAGTCATTAGATACCATCACAACGAGTTCCCACAAATTTGGGCCCTACCTAATGAGAACACATTGAGAAGTACCTGGATCACACTAGTCTTTCCATGTCAAGAATGATATAATCACATCATGACACACAGATAGTGGGTCACGCACCCAAGGATCAATAGGGGAATCCATACCATATTGAAACCTCATCCTAAATAGGGGAAAGGATTCCTTTGAAATTTTTTTCAAACCTTCTCCATATATCCTATATATTGTACCAAAATGAGATGTGAGGAATGATCGGGCCTCTCAGTGTGATACATTATCTATGCTGTTGTGTCACGTTCAAAACTGAGTTGAAACAACTCACATCGGAACATGGTTCATCATCTAGGATAATAATGGGATCATAAATCGTATTTTTTAATGAATGTCCAAGGGTAAGATCACAACCTATACTAACACCCTCTATGATGTGATCATGATCCTATGTCCATCCTTGTAAGAAAGAAAATGATAATGATACGAACGTCCTTTAGTTTAACTAAAACCCACCAAGCCATCTCAAATGGACTATCTCATCACAGGGTTCCCAATACCATATATGGTTCACCAAACAGATGCTCTATTTGAATTAGATGTCCATCATTCTGAAATGGATGATCTTTGTGAGGACATGCCAGACCATACCATTGTCTGAACAGACCACACCCAACCATATTATGAATAATCCTGACCCGACCCAGAAAATCATAGTGGACCTGACCTGCAAGGATCGACCTACTGAACTAGGCTTCATTGTGGCACAATCATACTAGCCCAGCCAGCTAAGTGGGATGACTCACTTTTGTTTCCCAAGACTCATTGTGAGTCACGATTACCGCATTTCCCACACATGGATTTTCCGCATCTGACCGATCGATGTTGGTGCCAACGTGCTCAACGCGATGGGAACCCATTTCCATCCAACCCCACGACTTCCACTGCATGCCACCACTAGAACCAGTTCACTCGTGACCCCTTATATGGGCCACCAAATTCACTTTGGTGCTTGTATTCTCAATCTAAAAGTTGTTCTATGAATCTCAGGTCACCACCTTCACTATTTTTGTTTCAGATCAAGGCCATGATCCATCCTAAAACAAATTCATTCGAGCAGAGACATATCCATCACCGCTACGATCAAATATTCCATGATTTTCATCTCAAATCTATCACTGCACAACATTCTTTGGTCAGGGATACTATATCTTTTTGTTAAGAATCAATTGTTCACCAATCGATCAATTGTGAATTTTTTTAATCATGGGCCAAATGATGATAGCACAAGATGAATAATGAACATAGGGATAAAGGCTCAAACCAAAAATGAGGAACTCATCTCAATTGATGTTCATGTCTATATTGGTTCATTTCTATTATAATGGTTAACGAAAACTGACAATAATGGATAACTAATACACAATAATTCTTAAAAGGTAAAACCCAACATGCTATAGGCATGAACCATGGATTAATTGATTGGTCAATGAATCCATGTTCGATGTTGGGATATAGAATGTGGAAGGAAAAAAGAATAAAAATCACACCATACAAGGAGTTTGGATCTGTCGATGTCAGGGTTTAATCATTTTAGTTGATTAGTCGAGAGACGTCATGATCCATCGTCTTATTGATTCATGATCCTCAATCATTGATCCTTATCTCATCATTATCCATCATTCTCCATCAATGGTATGTATTAAAATATATTATATAATTATCAAAGTTTATTTTCATTAATCTAATCCTATATCACTATAAATGGTTACTGAAAACTAAAAAGATTCAATCCAAAATGAAATTCAGTGATACACTCATATCAGAGTTATAGTGTCACTGCATTGCAGTGTCGTAGAGTCTCTACATTGCAATACTACTCCATCGTTAAATAACATCAAAAAGGAAAAAAATTATGTTTATGTTATAATTCATTTAAAAGTCTAGAAGGTATGTCTCATAGTAGACCAATGCCTGTCAATTAGGGGCCCCATCTAAGAAAAATGCAATATTAGGAACTCAACAATGGTATCATATTTCAAATCTGATTCACCTTTGATTAGTTATTACGATGTTAAAATAAACTAAAATAACTAAATTTTTTTATTTCGAATACACCCTTTTTGGGGGTTCTCCTTGAATACCCAAATCGAAAAAACATAAGTCACTATTATGGTAAACATGCCATTTTGAAGTCAATTTTGACCTTAGATTGATAATCCTAGATATTGTTTTTGATATTATTCCACATTTTCATGAAAACAACTTATGTGGAATAATAAAAACCTAACTGTTTGGGATGAACTATTCCTGCAAAACTGTTTCTCGGAATTGCATGTTGTCTCAACTCCTCATCATTGAATTTAACAAAAAAATTTATAAAAATTTAACCAGATACAAATACATATTATATAATTTTATAAATAATTATTTATTGTTTTTTATTCATAATATATTTATTGTGCTATATAGAGTTGATCAATGTATGGTGGTCTCTATTATTTACCATTCCAAATATATTAATCTCATTTATTCATTTTTGTTTCACTATACATAACCCTTTATGAGTATTTGAGCTCAAACTTATATTGTTTATATTCCTTAGAATTATATGATTTTTATATGAAAGATTTGAATGGTTTTTCTATATGGGAGTAATTATATTTTAAAAATAATAAGTTTCCATTGGTGAGTTTTTTAAGTCTCATGTACGAATCTAGTTTACCAAGACTTCTAAACACACTGGTCCATAATGATGAAAAACATTTTTAACTTGAAAATGTAATGGTAGCAGACCCTGGATTAGCGAATACTGGTCAAGGACACTATAGATCGTTTAAATGGTTTTTTAGAAGTAAGCATGATAACTCTATTTAGTAAATAAATGATTATGTAACATAACCTAATATATACTTGATTATTATTATTAGAACACATATATAATTATAAAATTATGAGTTCTGGATACTGTCAAGGGATTATAAGATTATGATTGATCATAATTTTTATGTCAAAAGGACCCCTTATTATGTTAAATTTCATTGTATTCTACCTATATTTACGATAATTTAGATGAAATTCATGAATATAAATATCATTAGTTTTGTACATGTTTTAGATCAAAATCTATGTTCGGAATAATTCATTTATATTGTATAGACCTAAATTTTATGGTATTAATAATCATTTGGGTGGATATACTAATAATTTTGTTAGAGAATATAAAATCATAGGTTTTATGAAAAACAATAGAAAAAATTATAATGTAATGTTTAATTATAGGAAAATGATGATTAATATACATTTTTTAATACATAGAGGAATTTTAAAAAGGTTTTTTAGATATATGAAACCCCTCATGATGGGAGAAAAATCATCAAATCTCGCAAGGAAGTGGGGCTTAAACCCATGATAGAATGATGATAAGGTTTTCATGCATAACACTTTCCTTGGATATTTCATGATTAAAATTTTATTAATTTACGTGCAACTAAAAATTAAAAAAAAATTAATGAAGAACCTGTATTATAAATTTTTTTACCTAGATTAATGAATAATCCAGATTTGTTCCAATATTTTTAAGAGAAAAAATAACATAATTTTCACACTTTTATGGTGTTGAAGAACCTCTTAAAATAAATTTACTGCATCATGAATTAAATATTCATTTTCGTGTGTTATTATGAGGGGAATTAGGAATTTATTGAATTTTATCCAATGTGTGAAGTCATTTTTATGAAATAGAAAAATATTAATTAAGTATATTTCCTTATATATTCATATATTGTAAAATAGTAATTGAAAATTAAAAAAATGTATTAAAAATATTTATTTTACCCTAAAACCATAATTCTCAGAACAAATGTTCTATTAAATAATTACAGATTTATGGATTTAAGGCCCTAAAAATAACATTGATGATTCTATTTTCATTGACCAATTACAACCAAAACACGTATCATTATTTAGAATATTCATCTAAGTGCATTTATTCATCGACTATTAATGTTATCCTACTATAATACATAGTTATATGTTATTCTATATGGATATTGTAATTAATTTTTCATTTCATTAAATTGAACTTTTATTTATCCTTTTAGAATTAGGTTTTTTTAAATATAATTTTAAAATGTAAAACCCGTGATTAAAAATATCATTATTAAATTAGGATGATGAATTTTATTTCACATGGTGATAATGTGACACCAAAAAATTCTAGAAAAATGATAGTTCATTTTATATCATATATGTCATAAAAAACAAATATTGAACGGATTTTAAGAACCACATACCTTAAAATATAGTTATTTTAGATAAATTAAATCGTTCTGTAGCATATATTACCATCTAAACCATTATTATATTGACTTACATGAAATGTATTATCAATATTTCTCTACAAAAAGATTCATGGTTATATTTAGGTTCATGTGACAATGACATTCACACTGGGATTTTGTTATACACATTATCATGTTTTACCATATAGAATTATTATAATTATTTATATGAATATTATATCCAAGATGTTAAATTAGTTATTTTGAATAAAAATTACATAATTATTAAAATATATGATTCAATTCATTGTTTACAAGTTAATTAGAAGTTAATGTAAAAACATAGTAAATATAATGTAAATTATTATCTCCAACCAATGGTATTTTACATTAATAATTTTTATAAATCACTATATGTGAACAATATTAATAAAATATATATAATATATATAAAATAAAAAACTATATACACTCATTCATTATGTTTTTTTGGATTAATAAAACAATAAATCAAATCATACAAGTAAAAACTATATTGTCTTAAATGTAGTTTTGCCTCCATTTAATGGATAACTTATTTAATAATAAAATGTTGAATCATTAACGCTAATTATATTTCAAAATAATCATAATTTTATTAGTTGGAATATCATAATAACCATAGGGTGAATTTTGGATATTTATCTATAATGATTCATTTTTTGATGAATAGGGAAAATAATAGATTTCACCTAAAAATTACTGTTACTATTAATAGTATTTATGGTTAAATTATATAATGGATTTTTTAAAATATTAATTAAATATATTTTATCAATAATAACCTAATATACGTAATGTAATTAATTTTTTAATTTAATTTATTTATGAAAACAAAGTAATTTTTGAACATTATCACTTTTAAAACCTCGATTCCTATCACGTTTGGGACATTAGATTGAAATTAATAATAGCCACATATTTCAATTTAATGTGAAAAAACGGGTTAGAATATTTGGAATAATTGTAATATTTATTTTCTAATATAGTAAACATAATTTTTAGTATAAATATTAGTGTAGTTAGTCAAAATTAATTATAGTGATTAAGGTACAAAAGTAAATACGTAATGAATAATCTTTGAATATACGGTGTTTAAATGGCTCAAAAATAGTCCATAAAAAACTATATTGAAATATGTTAACCCTCTCCACCATAGGAGCATTTTTATGAGTACGGGTGTATTATTCTATAAAATTTTCATATATATTATTTTATCATACAATGAAGCTAAAAAAGAGCCTTTTTTACATGGCACATAAAAAGCTTTCCAATATGGAAAACATATTATTTTATGCTATAAATGTTATTTTGAAATGAAACTGATTTTTCTAATATAATTTTATTTAATTTGTTATAGTTTATATAATAACATTAAATTCATAACAAACTAGAATGCATTGAATATTTTCTTAATAATTAAATAAATAAATGACTCTAAACCCATTAAATGTTATGTAAATTTAATGAAATAAAGTTTTAAATTATTCATATAGAATAATATTTCATGTTATCTAGATTTTAAATTATCATATTGTAATTAAAATATTGTTTTGGTATTTTAAAATTATTATTGAATAAATAATTACAAAATTCATATTAATTGTTTTTAAAAAAAATTATATTTAATTAAATGATATATAATTACTAAAACTCATATATCCATCAATGTGATTTCTAATTGTTAATATATGTAAAATGTGTCCCCTAAATTAAGTATTTTTTTATAATTATCATATGGACCAATAAATTGTAAAAACCATTCAATTATTGTTATAGATAAAAGAGTTTTTTTTCATATTACCTGTGGTTCTATAGAATTAATTTCCATGATATATTATATTATTAAAATATAAATTATATATAATATTTTAATATATTATTGTCAATATATTTTTTAATTTCTCAATTTAATATGTTTTAATTAATGAATTATATATGTTATAAAAATAGTTACTTAATTGGAACACCAAAATGAAAAAAACATAGTAACATAAAGACACAGGAACATAATGATAACAATGATTTTCTTTTTGGATTATATGAATATGTATAGACCATAATTCCCCATTAATCCTGTATTTATTCAATTATGTAATAACACGAGGTATGTAATTCTTCCAAAAAGCGTTACTATTGGACATTTATATGAAATTGACTCCGTATCCACTATATAATGGAATTAACTCTTCCCCTCCCTCACACCTCTCAAGCCAGTTTTTTCATGACCAAACAATAAAAAGTAATCTATAAAAGTTAAAAAATATTATCCAAGAAGAAAAAATTTTTGACTAAGGAAAAAATATGTCTTTTCGGTAATATAAAATGATATTTCTCGAAAAAGAGGAAACCTTATTCAATGAGAACTTTTTTTTATTTCATTACCCCCAACATCAGTTTTTCAAAAATAATTATTTTATAATATAAAAATATCATAAATGTAATTGTTTATTTTTAACATTATAGTAAATCATACATATTTATTAAATTTCATCAAATAACCTAAACAATAATTATAAGTGTTTACAAAATAATACAGCCTCACGATCCATTGTCATTCATTTTCAATTAAGATATTTAAATGTTTGTAATAATGATTGATTCATATTTTATAAATGATATATATGTTATTTATAATATATTAGAACTTATTTAATAGTTATAAAACAATCATATTAAAGTTTTCCATTTTTTTGAAATAATATTACATTATATTTTGATTTATGTCCTTCCACCTCCTCAATGTTATGTGATTCATTTACACATTACAAGAAATTTATAAAGACTTATTTAATAGGAAATTGTTATTTATATAAAAACAATACGATAATATAATATAATTATATTATATATATATACATATATATATATATATATATATATATCTATTTTTCATTTATTTTTCATCTTTTTATTTGATTACAAAATGGTAACATCATATATGCATACATATGACAAGCCATCTCAATAATTTGTGTTTTTCATTTTTCATCTCCAAATTTCATGGATTACACTAAATTAATAAATAATGAAGATATATTATATATTAATAATTATTTAAATTATATATATGAAAAAAATTTATCTATATAATACTAGAAAAATACTAAGTCAAAACACAATTGAAATCCATGTAATTAACTCAAAAAATAGGAATGTAATAAAATACTATTCACAAATGATTAATAATATATTATAAGAAGATCATATATGATATTATAAATATGATTATAGTTATTTTATGTGTTAATAATATTATAGAACTATTATTAAAATAATTTAATATTGTTCATTCAAAATGAATTTTAATGTAATGGCAGTTCTAGTCACACATTTATTTTGAGAGACGTATGCCATATTCACAACTAGTTTCTTTCGTGTGTTGTATATATATCCTTAAAAAATAAAATATCCATAATTTCATTCAATAAATTTTATTTAATCTTTTATGTATTTTATTATTTTAAGGGGATCACAATTCAAACGTTAATCATTTTGTAATGTACTTTTTCTCAATTTCGATTCATCGAGGCCTATTGTGTCTTTTGGAAAAAAATAATGATACTGTGTAAATAATTCCCTATTTACGATTAATATCATTAATAATTAATATTTAATCTTTAATTAATTTTAAAATTTATTTATATCATCCCATGTAATTTTACTTGAAAATTACCATGTTTTATAACTCATGAAAAGATATAAATTTTTATTATTATAAACATTGTCCAGAAATAAAGTCTTCCTTGTAGTAATTTATAATTTGAAATTATATTTAATTTTATTATCTATTTCATTGTATGATGGTTATTATTTTTTCATTAAAAATATAATATTTATACATATGGTGTCTACATTGAATTTAATATGTTTTATTAGGTAAATATTAAAATAACATTAACATTTAATCAATACAAATATTGGATTAGGGACATTTTATTATTTAGGTTTGTTATTCAATATATAAAGATTATTTTAGACATAAACTACATGTTATGGGGATTTGTTAATGCATTTCACACGATAAATCAATATTCTCATACAATGACATCTGTTGGTGAAAACCCCTTTCCCTATGATTTAAATATGTCTAGATTTTTCTAGAGTTTAGATCCTAGAAATAAATGAATTTATGATATATATATATATTTATTTATAAAATATGTTTATCCATATATACATAAACATTACTGTCGGTATATCATGAATGTAATTATATTTTTATGTATATTGATATATATGATATCATACATTATGGATTCCATCGTTATTGTCATTCAATATTATTATTTTATTACTGAGAATATTTATTGTATTATTTCAAGATCATGTGATTATTTTTACGGATGTATTCAATCATCTATTATTAATTCCACAGTTATTATACTATACACAATTTTTTAATTTCATTTGTGTTATTTATTATACCATTACATGTTGATTATATTCATAGATTCATTATTAATCATCTGAACGTAATAGTTGTTGATAATTTGATCTAACATTAATTTATTTCCCATTTCATTTGGATTCAATGATGTGTACATTAATGATTTGAAAGGATATTTTATGTTTGAGAAAATTAATTAAAAAAATTATGTTGTAATTCATGTATTTAGTTCTAACATAATACCCATGTATAGAGATGGTTTACTAAGAATATTGAACTTTTCACGGCTTCAAAATTTTAATACATGTATTAATTCTAATGTAATGGTAGTAGGAATCATCTTTTATGATACTAATGTGGTGTCACCACATAGTAGTTTTACATTGATGAATGATATGATAGAAGGGATCAGTCTATCTTTTTATGAAACTAGGAGTAATCCTCTTATAGTTTTATAGAAAATACTGTGGGTTTAAATTTCAAAAAAAATGATGGAACATGGATAATAGTTACATAACAGTATGAATATTATGTAATCCATTCATAAAGAACATATAATTTATTTTTGTTTCACATGAAGTGACTGACTCATGTGGGATATCAAATAATGATTAGTATATCAATTATGAAATATTTGATGGAGAAATTGTTTGGACTCTCCATCTTGTTAGTTTTTATTCTAATAGAAGAGATTGAGTACATTATATTCTAGAAGGATTTACGAAAAACCAAATGATAAATATTTTAATAAAAAATAATTTCCTTAATTTTTGGTAAGTTTTTTCTAATAGGAATGATATAGAGGATTCAAGAAGAGATTATAAATACAAATGGATGATTATTATATTCATGAATATAATGTGGAAATTTGACAATAATTCTTTCTTCAATACATAAATTATGGTGTAACACACATGGTTTCATAATTAAGATGGTTCAAATGTAAATAGAAAAAATGTTAATCTATATATTTAAGAGTCCATAAAATAATATTTACCGTCCTAAAAGATTATATGTATTGTCGTATAATTTAGATTTGGGATAATAACAATAGTCACAAAAACACATTTGGTAAAACCAAGAACTAGCTATGGTATATAATCCCATTTAGAAAAATGGTGTCCAATTAAATTTGGACATTCAAAACATTAGAAATTGACCATGGATTTAACAAATCGAATCTATACAAATGGATTAAAACAATTAAAATATTTTCAAATCCAATTGAATAATATATTAAATGGTTTTAGAAACCATTTTTTCACAACCAATATCTGTAGGGCCCTACAAATCGTATTTTCAATGGAATATCATTATAGTAGTATATTTACATAACAATTTCAATCATTATTATAAAAATAACAATGAGTTTTTATCCAACAACATCAAAAGTATACATTAAGGAAATAACTATTTAACTTATAAAATTGTTATACTTAGAATAAGATAGATCTATATCATTGAATATAAAAAATTATCTGGAATTTTTAAAAATTTATTTTCTATATATCAAAGAAGTCATAAAATTTTGGTTAACAATAAAAATGGTTATAAAAAATTCGTTTTATTGAAAAAATATTGGTTTGTGGAAAAATATTGTATAGGTATAATAATTTTTAATACATTAAAAAAGATTCTACAAGAAGAGACTGTATAAGATCCCTTTTTATGGAACATATACCAATAATTCTAGAGAACCCTTTGTTAGGGTGATACGTATGCCGTGAGTTCTTAAAAACCACAAAAGTAGGATTTTGGGTATATAATAATATTTATTTATTAATAAGAATTGTCATGAAGGTCACATCATGGTTCACTAGTAATTTTTCCATCCATTTTCCTAATTTAAAATTACATTACTTTTCCCAAATTGATAGAACACTATGCTAACAGACTCCAAAAGGTTTTATTAGTTTATATCCTTTGGATAAATGAATATATGAACACTTTTACAAAAGTGAACCACATTAACCCCCACTAGTATCTTCTTTACTAGAATCCTTCATTGAGACATCATAATTAATACATATCTTCATATCCCGGAGAGTGAAACAAGAAAATGGATGAGATTAGATGCACAATATGTGTAAAAAATGGAGATATGTATGAATAATCATCAACATATGGTTATGTGGATTTGATAATGAAGATAGATGACCATACCCAATATATCAAAGATCAAATACATTAAGAATGTAATAAATCACGAAAGACCATATTGGGAAAGGCATCAAGGATGATATCATCATTGTTGTATATTTTAACTCTCAAAACCATATTGGTAGTCATGGTTCACTGACATGTCCATATTTGTATAATGACTTCGCTCCTCATACCATTTTTAATGTTGTGGTTCACTCCGATGGACACCTTTGTAGTTAGGTATTTCTCCCAATAGCATATTAGTCTATATCAGGAGATATAAAAATTAACCCAATGAATTGGAGAGAGATATAGGTCCCACATATCTCATTATTATGAAATAAATACATTTTCCATAAATTCATAAACTATAATATCCTAACCCATGAAATAATATTGGTTTTAGAAACATGTAATCATTTCATAACTGATGGAAGAAATTAGGTTTCATAATAATTTCACCAAAGAATAACCTGTGAAATGAAAATAGTTTCAAAATCATATAACCCACTGGAAGTGAAACGTGTGTCATATATATCATTCCATCAAAACATAAACCATTCAGGAATGAATATGAGTTGAAACTTCAGATCATTTTTGTGAATGTAATGAGTAACATAACAAATTTCATATAATTTGGAAAATAACATGCAATGGTATTTTTAAATATATAAAATGAGGAAAAATTATTTCATTATAAAAATTATAATAAAAACTTAAAAACCCATAAAAACCCATTTTTATGAAAATAAAAATGAATTATTATAATGAATTTATTATATCCCACTTGGAATCTTTTTTTCTAGTAATCATACAACAAAATAATGGAAAAATTTTGAAAAATAATATCCTAGGAATCATATAATGTTAGCTAGAAAATGATTTCCAAACCATATTCATTTAATACATTGAATAAATCCTGAAAATTTTTTGAAAACCATTTCTCATGAATTTACATCAAAAACATATAAATGGTTCTTTAAATTATGTTGATAACTTTTTTCCTTGAGAACATATAAAAAATTCTTGAAACATTATGAATAATATTTCCATTAAATAATATAAAAGTAGCATGAATAAATTTTTAATCAATTTCCATTGAATTCATATATCATTATTCATTAAAAAAATGTATAAAACCATTTTCCATAAAAACATATAAAATAATAAAAAAACTCTTTTTAAAAACCCATTACATAAAAATACAGAGAATTATTTAAATTAATCATTAAAATCTTTTTAGAAAAATTAAGTTTATATTTATTTTCAAAAAAATATAAAAATGGTTCTTTTAAAAATGATATGGATTATTTATAAAAATGATAATGGGTAAATTCACACATATCAGATGTGGTACGAATAAAAATTTCAATTTCACAGTAAAATGATAGGAAAAGTGCCCTCCTTGGAAACCAAAAATAACATTATTTTATTGGAATTAGTATAATGAATATGGTTAAAAAGTTTATTTTAGATATTATTGTATAATATTATAGTATTATTGTATACATTTTTTATAAAAAAATTATCCTAAAAGGATAAATATTTCCAAATGAATGTAGGGTAATATCGGGCTTTATTAAAATACAATTTTGTAATTATTTTATGTACTATAGTGTAACAATAATTTCTAAAAACATTAGTAAATCATGTATAACTATTGGAGAAAAATTCCTTGAATGTATATGAGATATTGATTTTAATATTTCATCAAATGAAGCATGATGATAATCAATATCGATCAACTATGAGATTGTCTCAATAATGTCATATCACATAGTAAATTTGAACCATAAAACCCATGTAACAAATTTATATTGCATGAAGTTTAAATGATAATGAATTGAATTATATGAATGATTTATCATGTAAAATTTATGTATATATACATTGAAAAATAATTTTGGTGACAAATGTAACTTGTGTCTCAATAAAGAAAAATTGTGGAAAAACCTTCAAGCCATGTTGGAAGATTTTGAAACAATAACCTAGTAACATAAATATCATATAATGGATATTTATATAGAAATAAATTTTTTATTTTGAATAATTTCTGAAATTCATGGGAATAATACAAACCATACAAAATGTATGGGTGGTTAATAAAGCTATTATCTCATGGAAATAAAATTTGAGATGTGATCCCCTTACCATGTTTCTTGAATTTCATTGTACTCTTTAATAACACTTGTATAAAAAATATATATTAAAAATAATAATTTTTATAATTATATTATTCAATATAATTCAATATTTTTTTATGATTAATATTTTTTACTAGCTTGTTATCAATCCAATGTTATGGTTTTATTTTCAGTAATATTAACTTTTTTCATCGCATCTGTAGATATTTGTAATATGTTTGGACATAATTCTTAAATAAAGATTTTTTAAAATTCAAATAATGATAAGAAAATAATATATATTCATTATATGTGTATTTTAATAAATTATTGAATATAAAATAATGAAAATAAATACCCCATTCAAGGAGACATGAAGTCAAACATTTGCATGAATATTGTTTCCATTTTTATAATGTTATTTAAAAAATGTAGATGAAATTAGTGTATGTATATTTTTATATATAATTATTTAATTATTGTTATTAAATATTATATATCTTATAATTTCAAATCAAATCATAATTCATTCTTTACGGTGTTTTAACGAATCACATTGCATTGAAGGGGTGGTTGTCCACACATCTTCAAAAAAATTAGCGTACATCAAAAAATAAAAAGTAAAATTATATGTGTTTTAAAATAATAAAACAATAATAAATATATTAAATTAAATAGAGAAAAATATTTTTCTTCTTATTTTTCGATGTTATAGTGACTAATGGAAAAAAAGAACAATCAACATTTTGTGACACGGTGTTCTCCGAACACATAAACAGTATGTCCATTAAAAATTAGACGGATGTGTGTGTTGAAAAATTAGCATAAATAATACTACTATATTTAATATTACTTTTTTAATGATTTAACAAATATAGTGGAGGGGTGCATAAATAAAAACAAAGAAACGGGCTTGAGAGAATGTGTTACCTCTTAATTGGGTAACTTCTTTCTGTGTGTGTCAAAAGGCTACCTTGGATTGATTTCAAACCATTGGGATGAATATATGAGTAATTTTGGGATATTTTTGTGTTCTGGTAATAAGTTATCTTACAATAATTGTTTTGAGAGGTGTGAGGAAGATAGATATGTTGTGGCATTTCATAGGGAAGAAAAAGGAGACTATTTGACTTTTTGAAAATATGTTAGTTGTACTAATGTTTTTACCTAAAAATTACTATAAATCCATGAAAATTGAGAAATGGAATGTTCATGGACTAACAATTTCAATCCAATGGGGTTTTTATTGGTTTTTAAGTCATTTAGGATTTTAAATTTATTATATAGTACTTTATTAACAAATATTTTCTCTTAATCATTGTAATTAATTTAGATCACATATACTAATATCATTATAAGAAAATTGTTAATCCAATCTGGAATTATATATTATGATTATTAAGAAAATAAATACACTTTTAAAAATTATAATCACAGAATTTTAGAAATTATTTAAAAATAATATCGTTAACGAGAATATAGTGACATGTTTTCTAGTAAAAACAACAAAACATTTCCTATGTATTTTTACCAAATTTAACAGTTAAATTTAATCCTATGGTCTAAATTATATTAGTTGTAAAAATTATTATTTTATCAAGCATAAAAACAATATAACATATAATTTTACCTTATAAATGAATTAGATAAAAACTGGTTTAGAAATAAAATTTCGTATTTTTAACTATTCATTAAAAAAATAGAACCTTATATAAAAATAAAAAACAAAACCTAACCAATTTTTTTTATTTCAATGATGAATTTAATTTTGGAAAATATAATCTATTATTGTACCAATAATTTTATTTAAAATTGATTCTTCATTCAAAAGCTGTAAAACTACCATAAAAATATAGGTTTTTAAGAATATAATTGAGTTTGGTCTTATATTATATCTATCAAATAAATTGGTTTATTTTATAAAATTACTTTTAATAAATAAAAATTAAATTTTATTAGTAGAATGAAATATTAGTAACTAAATTTTATGTATATAAAATCCCTTTTCTTATATAACTGACTTTTATCAAATCAGTCACTTTATATTAGTTTGTAGTATATATTCTTTTATAAATAATAGGTAACCAATTAATTAAACAATATAAATTCAAATAATATTTAATGCTAAGAAAATAAATTCAATTCCCTTGAAGTATCCTACTAATTAATAATATGTTAATACTGAATAATATTTTGGTAACACAAACCATTTCTTGTTATAAAATCTTTTGAGGAATATCTTTATTTTCTATATCATACGTTGGCCTCATCTTTCCAGGTAGATGATGAAAATATTTATGTTGCGTGTAGCTCACAACTATATTTTTATCATATACATCAAGATATAAATATTATTTTAACATAAAATAAATTATTTCCATAATAGTTTGGTATATAAAATATAAAAAAGACTAAACAAATTTGAAAAAATAACACACAACATATTAACATGTGACATTCTACCCCCCAAAAAATGAATTTCACATTTTAAATTAATCTAGTTTATCATTAGTTTAATAACATAAATTTCCTTTCATTGAAACCCAAATCATAATACTTAACCCTAAAAAATAATCTAAACATCTAATGTTAGATACATAATGGTTACCCAATGTATAATAAAACTATGTATCTATATTACAGAATATATTTGGAAAGGGAATACCTGGAATTAGAGGAAAATCTTAAATATTTGTAAGGACTGATTGAGGTTATCATGAAAATACATGTCGAGGATCAAGGATAGGTTCATGGACTCATGTTCTTAATTTTTTTGATGATTTAATTTTCAATCAGATCATCAAAAATTAAGGCATAATGACAATTTATTTTTAGATCATTACCCTTTCATAATGTATTCATTTATTTTCCATGAATGTACGAAAATTTAATAATTTTTTACGTTTTTATAAAAAATTCATTTTTTGATGTGATTTTATCCATTTCTAATTCATCCATTAAATCAAGAAATTGATGTCTAGGAATTAACTTTGATGCATGAAGCTCTAAAATAATCTTTTATAAGATCACAAGTCCTGTAAAAGAATAAAAAAACCAATTTCTCTTTAGAAATACATAATAATAAATATGGTTATTAAAAAAATATATGAACATAAAAATTAACATGAAAATTTCATCATAAATAATTATTCATCATAAATAATTATACATAAACATGGACATCACGTAGGCCACTTGTAGGCATGAAAACCATATCTTCCTTCGGTCATGGGTTTATGGACCGCAGACATGTTAGGATTGATTGGTTATCACCAATCAATCATGATGTCATTTTCTAAAACAAAACTAATTTAATTTCATAAGTAAATAAGATAGAAATTCATAAAAGAAGGTTAACTATAAAATATTTTTTTAAACAGTGTATTCAATACAATATCAACACATAAATACTTTCACTATTGTTTAACACAATATTTTCATGTATGGTTATCCTTATATAAACCATATGAAAGATAAGAAACCAAAACATTATAATGAAATTCATGAAATCAGCTTAACATTTTCCCCTATATATCATAATGTAGGTATTGGTTGTCACATTCCAAACACGTGAACTACTTATGGTAAATTCTAATGGTACTCGGTATCAACTTGAATTATCATAAACACATTTTGGAAACATGCATGAATCCTTATTCCATATATTACATATATATTCCATAAATCCATTTAGATTTAAACATAATTCATTATAGCATGAACTACTTGTTAACATGTCCTTAATTATTTCCAAGGTAATCAGTGCCCACAAGTTTACATATTCATATCGCTCATATTGTTATCTAGGAAACAATATCATATCATAAGTAACATATTATGGAATATATTCCCAAATTAAAAATATCACATTGTCATTAAATAATTTTCCTCTCCCATAACATAATTAATAATAATAATTAAAATCTATAATGAAAAAAATAAACTAAGAAATACGTGATTATTTCACCATTCATTTATCATAATTCCTATATCCCAAATAAATAAAATCATATATTAGTCAATATTATCCACAATATATATAAATCTACCCCATCATTCTAATTAATAAATTTTAATTTCAAATTTCATCTATAGTATCATTATCATCATCAATATAACCATTACACGTACCAATTTGATGATTCTCATAAGGAGTATTCATCATGGGACATTGAGTCTCAATGTGGCCACTTATTCACCTATAAAAAATAACCTTCTATGATTCCATAGGCATACTAATATTATCATCTGTTTCATTAATTGAACTCATCAATTTTAAAGTACCTTACCCTGATATTTTCCCTTATTTTACAAAGTCAAAAAATAATCATGTTACTCTAAGACATTGTTTTGGGAGATTCATTCAACGTTACTGACACAAGGAAAACCAAATATTCATTTATAAATGGTCTTTATTACTCTAAATCATGGTGAATTCCATCCCTTTTTTCCAAAGTGATATAAATTGTTCTCTATAGAACATATTATTAATCATTTTCTATGATAACTAATTTTTAATGAAAACAACACCATTCTGTTCAGTGATCATCCCACCTAATAACTCCTCCTAAAAATTCTCTTAGTCATTCATCAATATGAAACAATCTTCTTATTCATTCCATTTTATAAATCACGATTAATTGTGTGATCATTACATATCCTTGTATAAATCCACATATTCATGAAATGAATTACTTCTTGGATAATATGATCATGAAAAATTCTATAATCAATGAATCCATAAGTTCATTCAAGGAATCTCATAGCCAACTTATATTTAAATACATATAGATTGTTCATGATGTGTTTTTTAATTTCAAAACCATATTCCCCTAGAGGGAAAAACTAGGTGTGCAGTAAGTCCCATTGTCTTGTATGACATTACTCCATGTCCGGCTAAAAATATAAGGCCCCAATCATAAACATTATATAATCTTGAATTAAAATAACAATTCACATTGAGGAACTTTTTAGGTTTATAGTTTTATATATTTAGGCCTTAACAATTACATTACATATCAAAATTACAATGTAGTCACTTATAATCTATCCAATTTGTTTACCATATAAAAACGTAAAAAAACATGTATAGTTCCATGCTTTAGACAGCATGACTTTTCTATGAACCCATACTTGACCCTATTATTCTTTATATCATTTGGAAATCATTTAAAATCATTGGATAAGCATAAAAAGCATAGCAGGGGATATAAAATAAGGAAAGAAAACACTATTCCATGAATATATACATATAAAATAAATAATATTTTTTAATATTAAAACAAAATATCTTTAAAATACATCAAAAATCATATGATTTATAAATAAAATATAGAAATAAAAATTCATAAAGGTAACTTGTGGAATCCTTGACATACATGCATTGTAGCTTTCACAGCTACGTAGGGAGTGACATATGGAGTACCCACCACAATATATTTTCTAAATCACATATGAGAAACATTATTGTTTACCTCTGTCACATTACCCAATGCATTGGAGAGATATCTTGGGCTCACCCACCCAAGGTTTATCATGAAACCACTTGTATTCATAAACAATGACCAATAACCATAATGAATTCATATAAAAAAACAAAAAGATTTTAAAGATAAAATTTCCACAATTCTATCAAAATATATCATTATATATACTTACACAATCAATAATTTATCAAACCATTTTCAAAACCATTTAAAACTTTTAATAAATAGATATTGGAATAAATAAGTCCCATTTAACATTGAAGATTTTAAAGGAATTAAAAATTTAAAACATTAATGTCTATATAAATATCTCCATAATACCATTCTAAACACAGTGACATTAATGATAAATATTTAGAAGAATAAATCATTGAAACACTTCAAATTATTTTTTAGTTATAGAGTCTGTTACCATTTGAGAATATACACAAATAAAAATTATTAAATAAAAACATCAATCAATTCTTATAATATCATAAGAATAAGGATATTCAGGATATAATATAACTAAGGGTAGTATATACACCATATAAAAATGAATTTTTGCATAAAACCCAATATGTATCAATGGATTTTATACTGAGAAGAAATCCCATAAATGATTGTATCATTAGAATAATGATTAATTAATGACATAATTATGTGTGACAAATATAAGTACACCCAATATAATTGTGTATTTAGTGTAAAAAAATCAGAGTCTAGTAACACATATTAATAGAACTAAATAATTAATATGTAGAAGTTTAACCCAACGAATTAAAATTGTGTTAAGATGTTCCCATACAAAAATATCATAGCCTAATAAAGCCACATAAAAATGCAGAAAAATATTTAATTGGATAGAAAATGGTTTCATTTAACATGAAAAAAAATTAATAGTAATAATGATATTTTATAATATATCCCAACCAATGAAAATGGAAATTTAAATTACATAACAAAAATGATGTCTTTGATTAGAAAAGAAGAGTGAATGGATCCCATACTTATTTGATAACATACAAAACATACTCCACGTGAAAGAAGGATCATACATTGAAGATTTAAATACTCATGAATTAATTTATATTACACAATGAATATAATAATGTCATTTTCATACACCACACTATTGGAAATAGTGTAAAATATAGCATTAATCTCATGATAATAATAAGATAGATGAAAAACCCATACCTCAAGTATGAATTTTATTGTATGATCCGTGTTCTTTTTGAATAATAAAAATTAACTAATTTATAATTTATTAAGAATACAATTAAGGTTTATTATTACTTTTATATAATTTATTACCTTTTTATAGTAATAATTTAATTATATGAGTTAATATCAAACATGGTGTCGACGTTTGGAACATGCATAAAAAATGAAATTGGTATAATTTTAAATTGTCCAGGGGGTCAAAAATACATTATCTCTAGAATTATATTGATTATTTGTATATAATATATATCATATATATTCATTATATATTTATTTTTAATATTCTATATCATTTGGATATATGAAAATGAATAACACCATTCATGGAGATGAAAAATTGTACCTATCCATGAACGCGATATTCATTACATTTTTTCATTTTTAAAGAATGAAAACCAAATGATACATATGTATATTTGTATTCCATTATAATATCATAATTTATTTACATTACATATGTTCATTAACTTCATCCATTATATGTTCCACTTATTGTATGAACAATTCATATCACTTTGACAGGGTGATAGTCTGCACTTCCCCAAAAGAAATTATTATATTTATAAAACATGAAAAGAAAAATGGTAGGTGGAAAATTAGAATTACAAAAATATATATATATATATATATATATTAAATATCAATAATATCATATATAAATAGAGTTTCATCATAATTTCCACCACAATCGGTTGTAGTGTAAAATCAAACAATCATTATTTTGTGATGCAACAGTTCGTCTTACATAGAAACAATATGTTTTTTTACCCACTATATGGTGGTGTGGGAAATATTAGGTTTAATAATTATCATAAAAACATCCTAGTATATTGGGGATAATGTTATTTTTATATAAAAAATAATAAGAAGAACATAGTGTTTGAAGAAGTAAAATAAATGAATAGAATTGGAGAGAAGATGTTCTATTTAAATTGGGAAACTCCCTTAAGATTGTACAAAATGGATTTATGTATGTTCCTTATGCCAGTGGTATGGCATCTAGTACAAATATATTGACGTTGGGATCTTATTTTTCCAATGGTTGGAATAGTCACGGTGCTTGAGAGGTGTCAGTAATGGGTTGGAAATGATGTCCTTTTATATGAGGGGGGGCTCTTTAGGAATGATTGGAGTTATTTTTCTATTATAAGATAATTTTCATTTTCAAAAGGTAAAAAAACTCATTAAATGAAAATAAAATATGAATATAAGTAGAAATAAATTCTTCCAATAAAAATTGAAATGTTTTTTATCTTTTTTAATCCTTATATTTTTCATTTAACCCTTTGTTAACTTACTTAATTTTTACCATGTTCTCGTGTATATTCATAAAATATGGTTAATATATTTACTATAAAATTAAAACATACCCAAAATGGATCAATAATGTCATTTATAACATCATATTTGTTATTTTTCTGAATCTATAATTTTTAGGACTATTTTTTATTTAATAAAATATTAATTGATTTAAAACTCATTTATGTCAATTTTTATACTATTTATATGATGACTATTTAAAAACAATCCAAACCAACTTTAAATTTCTAAGAACAACCATTAATTTAAATTTAAGAAGTCATAATATTCTATATTATTCGTGGATGGCATGAAAAGTTTCAAAATAAATTTATATTAATAATTATAATCCCATTTATTTAAAACATCCATTAATTAGGTAATCAATACATCATCTTTGTGTCATAAATAAACATATTTATTTTAAGTATAATATTTATAAATAAAATACCAATATGTATTAAATCTTTTCAAAATTATAATAAATATTTATAGAAAACTATATCAATTATATAACCCAACATTAAATTGGTTTTATAAAAACAATACATGATTATGATATTTTTATTTTTAAATTAAACAAAAAGTTAGTAATGCCATTATCGTACCCAAGTGGCATTATAAGACCAAAAGCTCTTCCCCAAGATTTTATTTGTAAGCCAAGACTCATCCAATAAATAATGAAAAAATTTTAATGTACTTTTATATTATTATTAAAATATTTTTACATTGAATTCCCCTATTTACCTGTAACCACGATATATATGAATAAAAAGTTACTATTATCAAAAAATCATTTTCATCCTATTGAACCACATTTTACATACATATGAAAAACATGTATGTCAGATTTTTGAAATTCAATTCACAAAAGTGGTAAAATATATTTTACATGAAAAATTCAGTTTTTTAACTTTTATGCAGTGCTTTTCAATATACATAAAAAATTGAATATTTTTATAAAAATAAAAAAATCCCCCAAATATAATTTTTATATTCATAATTCCAAAATGATGACTATTATATTAAATTAAAAAAATAGAAAATTAATTAATTAACTTAAAATTATTTTTTTTTTCAAAACTAGTAAGTGTGTTTTTACAAACAAAATAGTACAAAATGATTGGAATATGTTTATGTCCAATATCAAAGTGAAATTACATACAATGAACAAAATTGGATTAAAGGGAAAAAATATAATCCAATTACACTTTAAAACTATTTAAAATGAAATTATAACCATATAAATAAATTAGATGAAAAGTCAACTTTGACTAAAAATGTTGTATTTTTTTAATAATAATTATAAAATAATCGTTATCAAAAAAATAAAAAAAAAATTTATACACCAAAAATTTTGTGTCATTATTCAAAATAACATGTTTATTTTTTCAAATGTAACATATTAATGTTACAAAAACATGATTAAAAAGTGTCCTCCATCAAAAAGTGTAAAATCGACCTTCAAAAAATATTTAGAGTATTTATAAATAAAATTGTGTTCATTCATATTTTAATCCTCTAAAATTTATTTGATATTTTTAATGAAAGTTCATAATAATATGGTGGTTAGTTTTTTTATTCATTCCTATATAACTACTAGATGATAACAATCATTTTAAATAATAATATTATATCATTTGTTTGGTATAACTCAAAGTTGTCTGCAATGTAAGATTTAAAAGAAACATGTTGTTCCGTTGAGTATGCTATCAGACATAGCATCACCTTTAAAGTATTATTAATATTTAATTCCCAAAAATAAATAAATATGAAAATGTTATATACTTTATTTACCTGGTATGTTACACAAAACCTTTTGTTAGAATTGTAAATCCAATGTACATATTTTACATATCCACATCCATGTGTAGTATACAATAAAGGATTTAATTATAGCAAACCACTCACTCTAAAAATTATAAAAAATTCAAGGACATTTTAAAATATTTATCCATGTTAATATATTTATCGTTGAATATTTCCTTTGAGTTCTCATAATGTTTTTATCATCTTAAAAACTAAGGTAAAACTAAATATTTCCTTTGATATAATTTATATAGTCCATATCCTTTTATATATTTACATTATAAAACTTTTAGTAAAAAAATAAAAAATTATACAAATAGCCACCCAAGGATAGTACTAGGATAGTGCATTTGGAAGCATATAAAAATGATCACTAGTTCAAAATTGAGAAACATTAACTCCCAATAGGTTCTTTTTCAATATCACCAATCTTTTAAACATCATTCTCTAAACATATATTCATAACTAAGATATGGAAAAATAAAAAGGGGTGATATTATATTATTAGTGCGATTAATCAAGGGAGATATATAATAATATTCAGGAACATGATGGTATTAGAACATGATCATGAAAATATAATATCATACCGTATATGTCAGAGATCACTTACATGAACCATGGAATAAAGTATGACAGTTTATAAGACATGAATCATAAGTAAATGAATAACATTTTTCATTAATGCCTAAAATAGGAATAAATAATGGAATTTTTCGAAACCTGTATGCATATAATATTATTTTAAATACATCTAAGGAACCATTCTAAAGACAATTAATAGTATTATCAGTTTACTCTCCATACCAATGTGGAAGTCATGTCAAAATCCCATGGAATTATTAGTATCATGAGTCCACTTCTCATACCATATTGTTTGTCATGTTACAGTCCCAATAATATATTAGAAGTCATGGTTTAGTTCCAATACCATCATATTCTATCTCATTATATATAATTCCATTGCAAATGCATTGGGGGAGATATAGGTCACATACATCATATAATTAAAATCATACATAAGTGTTCCAAAAAATCATAAACAATCATATCGTAACCCATGAAATTAAAATGGTGTTATAAAGATGTAATTGTTTCTAAACTCTTGTAAAAATAATTGTTTAATAATAATTTAGGGAAATTTATCCCATAAATGGAAGCGAAATTAAAAAGCCCAGATCTTTTTGAAGATAAACATGTGTTGAATGAATCATTTCATAGAAACATATAATTGGAGATTGAAATCATTTTGAAAATAATTTTCCATTAAAAAATATAAAATGATATTAAAAACGTCTTGAAGACCAGTTTCCTTAAAGACATATAGAAGGAGAATGAAAATATTGTGAACAAATTTTACTTGAAAATAATTTTAAAAAATATAATTGAGGTTTAAAATCATTTTTAAACGATTTTTTAAATATAAAATACTTGTGAAAACATTTTAACAATATTATTCCTTGAAATTATATAAATAATGCTTGTAGACATTTTGAAACCCATTTTCATTAAAAAAATATAAATGAATATTTAAAACCTAAAGATAAATATTTCCTTAAAAATATTTAATATACTTATAAAGAAATAAGGAAAATTATATGAAATATATTTCCTTGAATATTATTAATAAAATAACTTTATTAAAATAACCATTTAATCCTTAAATGGACACTTCACAGAAATGATACTAGGTAAATCAATAAATTCCATACAGTGTAAGAAGAACATTCCTATCACATGGTAAAAGGTTATAAAAATTCACTGACCATAATATGACAAGAAGAATCCTCTAAAAATGTGTTAAATTATAAAATGGGAAATGATTCATTTTAAATGTAATAGGATAACTATATAATATTCAAGGAATGTTTTTTTTGAAACCATTGTTTTAAAAGAATATAGATTTTTGATGGTAGAGAGGATAAATTCTAATTTTATTAAAACAAATTATAAACCATCATATATACTAATGTGTATAATAATAGTACCAACACAATAATATGTCATTAATAACCCAAGGAAAATAAAATACCTAAATTTCAAGGGATATAGTATATATAATTTCAAAAAAGGAAGCATAGTCAAAAAAAATCTCAAAAATCGATGATATATTTTTTTCAAAAAACACTTTTCACTTAGAAAAATTGTACCATACTACCCATGTAAGAAAATTTAATTTATATTTATGATTTTAAAAGTCAGACCTATTTATATACACCTCAAAAAAAGAATGTAGTTCGATAATAAAATGTGTTTCTCAATGAAGGAAAATTGGGACAAAACTGTCTTATTGATGGTATCTTTTTAAAAATTTATCCAATGAAATAAATATAATTAAATGGATTAATAAAATTCTATAAATATATGTATAATAATATTTGAATACAAAAATGGGCTCTATAGACACAAAATAAAAGTATTTGGTGGGGAATAAATCTGATATCTCACAGAAATATCAAGTGAGATGACATCCCCTTACCATATAACTGGACTGTCATCGTACTATTTCCAACCACTTTCATAAAAAATAGATATTTATTATTAATATTTTATCAAATAATATAATTATTTCTAATATTAAATATTTTTTTATTATGACCTAATATTACCCTCTAGTTTATAATCATATGTCAAGGTTTCACTTTAGGTAAAATTCGCTTTGTCCTTCACATATCTCTTAATATGTTATATGTGTTGTCCATATACATATATAATTATTAATAGAAGGTAAATAATTGTATAAATATCATTTATATTTAGTATATATTTATTATAATAACTTATAAAAAACCAATGTGTGAAATTGATAATATTTTCATGGAGTTGGTAAGCTATAAGCACATAGGAAAAAAATTTCTGTATTTATTATCGTATTGAATAAAATAAGGTAACTGAAATATTATTTTATATATGTATATATATATATTTATTTTGTTATAATTAACATATAATATATATCATATAATTTCACTGAACACATCCCTAATAGGTTCAATGATGTGTGTAAACAAATGTCATCGCTTTGAGGGTTGGTAGTCCAAAATTCCACAAATGAAATTGTAGTACGTACAAAAAATGGAAAGTTTAAATATATATTTTTTAAAATTATTCCATAAGAATAAATGAATTATAAATAATAATTTATAATATATATAAATATTTTTGTGAATAGAATTTCCACCATGATATATGTTAAAGGAAAAATGAAAAAAAATATTTTCCTAACGTAGTTGATCATTATACATGGAGACCCTATATTCGTTACCAATTAAATGGATTATTGTGAATTTTTTGTTCCAAATATTGGCCAAAATAATTCCTAATATTTTTAATATTTCTATTGTTTTATACATAAATGGAATAAAGAGAGTGGTGGGGGTGGAGATTGAATATTATCGAAAGGAGCAAGAGAAAATATGTTACTTCTTAATCAGGTAACTACTTTTGGTTTGAACCAAAAGGATTCTTTGGATTTATTTATTCTAAATTTTATGATTCTATAGGTAGTGGATGTGTTTTTATAATTTTAATTGTGATATCTTGTCGAAACCTATCTGGTTTGACAGGTTTTTGGAAGATGGAGAGGTGCTAGCCTTTTATAGGGATGGGAAAGGAAACACTCGACATTTTTTTAAAAAAAAATTTGATTGCCAATGTATTTACATAAAAAAAGTACCCAATAACCAATGAAACTATATAATGGAAAGTTAATGTAGTAATAGTTTCTAACCAATGGTGTTCTTAGAATTATCTATCATTTTTTGGGAAATAAATTTATGGTTTAGTACTTTCTTAATCCAATTTTTCTCTGACCATTGTAATTATATTTAATCACATTCGGGAATATTTTTTTTTGTAAAATACGTGAACATATTAGAAATTATATATAATTATTTTCATAAATATATAATCCATTTTTCCCATATTCTAAACATCATATTGGAAGTAATTAATTTAATAAAATCCCACTAACATGACCACACTACGAGGTTTTGAAGTAATCACGTCTTAAAGATTCAAATGTTTGTATACCCAATTAAATTGTGAAATGGATTTCAATGTCCAAAATTGGTTTAATTTATGAAAATATTATTTTAATAAACATTAACAAAATTTTGATAAATAATTTATATTTATTAATATTAGATATGAATATTTTGTTTTGAATTAAAACTCTGTATTGTATACAATTAATTAAAAATGAAAACATATAGAAAAACACCAAAAAATTATCCTAACCAAATTTTTATATTTTTCATTCAAATATCAATATTATTTTTACATATTAAATTTATTATATGTTAAAAAAATTTATTAAAATTTTATTCTTCATTAAAAGGTGGTCACACTGCCTTTATATAAATATAGGGTTTTAAGCATTTAATTTATTTATTTTTTCTTTTATCAATAATATTGATGTGTTAATTATAATGTTTTTGAATATTTATATTATATATTTAATTATTAGAAATAAATATTTTTAATTTATTTTACTTATTTATATAAAATGTTTTTTTGACTAAACAATTGGCTTTTATAAAGTCAATCTATTTATATATATTTTGTATTTTAATGAGGTTTTAATTAATATGAGAATAATGATACCAACTATATGTAATTTTAAGATAGATAATCCTATAATATTGATTTTAATCTTCAAGTTATATCTTATTAAATAATATTAATTAAATTATGAATTATATTTCTGTAACACATAGTCTTGCTTGTCATTCAAGCCACTGAGGAAAAGAAATCATGTATGTAATGAATGATAAAAATGGTGATCCATGTAGAGAAAGTTATAATTTATGCTATGTGTAATGAAAAATTAACTTTTTTTGGGAATAAAACATTCCATAAATAGTGTTGTAATACAAAACAATATATTTTTAGTATTGTGTGAAATGAAAAATATAAAAAATATTAGATTAATTTGAAAAAATTAATTCAAAAAATCTTGGTGTGTTATAACTAGTCAAGGTATTATCTATATATTTCAATTTTATTTGATTTTAGGCTTCAATCAATGATATTGTAAAACATATATCTATATACAAGACACAATGAAGAGTGTAAGGATAGAGAGGTCATAATGATCGATAATACTAACCTCATTAAATATTAAAATTTTTCCCTCATAAATAATATCATTGATCCTTAATTTTACCATTATGTTCGTGTTAAATGAGTTTAAGGTGGTTTTTTGGAGCCATCAAGGCTTTTTAAGGATTTAATCTCTACTTTATGGATGATGAAATAGACACACAAGGATTTTAATAACCTTTCAACTCAATTGTGCATCCCAATAAGTAGTGAATCAAGGGATGGAAACCATTCAAAGTGGGATAAATTGATATAAACTGATCCTTATGGTATTTTAGAGGTGATATTGATGATATTCATAGTTTTTATTTTAAATTCCACACAAATCCCAAATGGATATATCAAGATATATATTTAAGAAGACGTTTGGTGCATGTTTTTCCCAACAGTTGTGAAAACCCATGAAACATAGTAACAAAAATAAAAAATTACACTTTTCCCAACCTATATTTATAACTAAAATTTGTAAGGTATAAGATCCATTTGAATCAACCCTTTTTTATTTTTTCAAAGAATATGGTGCTTAGGGGAGTCTTAGAGAGTGGATATTGGAGTTCAGATTCAAAATGTTTGAAGTAGGGGTATTTTACACTGTGTAAAATTTTTACACGATGTGAAAATGGGATTCATGATGTGTAATAGATTGGGGATTGAAAAATATATAATGTTGAAATACCATGGGTTTTTATTTTAAAAAATCATGATAATTACAAGATGTGAAATGGGATTACATGTCATGTAATTCCAAAATGTTTTGTATTTTTTAGAAATTTCATCCTCCCATATTATTTATAACCTCAAGGTTGTAGTAGATCTATTTATCACTATATGCTTTCGTCTAATCTCTCTATTGATCTATTGGATTACCATCTAGGTGGATCTATCTATGGGAATTTTTTTCGATCTATAGAAATCCATTGTAATCAATGGTATATTTTTCTATATTTTTTGGTCATTTATCTTGGTTTTATCTATTTTCATCCCGTAGCATTTTTTTCAAGATATAGTGTTTTATTATCCATTTATTAATTGGGATTCAGTTGATATTTTTGTGCATTAGTTCTATAAAATCCTTAGGTGGATGAAGTTATTTTGGGAGGGGCTATCGGGATCTAAAGTGTTGGTTTGTACTCATACATAGAACATTGAAACCCATAGTAATGTATAATATATGTTGATTATCTATATTATTATTTTAAATAATATTTTTTTCTTGATTTCAACCCATATATATCAAGGAAATTGACCTATTAATTATTTTAACTAGATTAATGAATCGGTATCGATCATATTGTGATGGTACTACATTACACTATGATATATTTTTACATACTTATTCACTAGATTATATAATATCTACTACTTCATTGGTTTATCATGTTGTTCATTATGTTAATTTTTAATGAAACAAAATCTGTAATAAAGAAATATTTATTTGGTTAAATTATTAATGCATTATCCCTGATGAATTTGGTTATCATTATTTTGATTTTAGGATTATAAAATTGATTCATGTATTCATGTTTAATTGATTTAGTTAATGGACATTAATAATGATGATGTTTATTGATAAAATAATTATAATAAAGATAAATTATAAGTTTTATTATTTCTTTATATCTTGTGAATGATTGATGATTTGGTTTCCAATAGTTGGAAGCTAGGAATATTGAATCGATTAATTCAATATGGAATAAGATCCAGTTTTATGTTAAAATATAATACCATCATATGTCCTAAGATTCCCTCAGTCTTGTAAATTCCATGTTCGATGTTCCTTGGATATTTGATATATTGATCTCTGTGAAGGATGGATATTTTTTTTTAGGTTCAATTTCATAGTGTCTATGTTTTCATCAATCATATTTATTATGTGAGCTTATTATGGATGATTCTGTAGGGATGTTGTGGAATGTGGGGCAAGGAGGTCCAGATATGACGTTGAGAATGTGATAGTTGACTTAGGGGGAATGTTATGGTATGTGGGGTGGAGAGGCCTAGTTTTTATGGCAGTAGTTTCTTCCTTGAGTGATAAGATGCATCTTTATATGCATATGAGTGTCAATTATGGATGTGGAGATAATTCAATGGGATTAATATGTGATTAACATTTGTTTTAAAATATGGATTCTTGTTTAGAAAAGGTGTTTTTTAGGAAACCGTATTTTTTTATCTTATTTTATTATCACGGAAAATGGAAGAATGGTTTGGATACTCTACTTCTAGGAGAAGTAGATACCTCCATGGTATGTCCCGTTCTGTTCGTTTTTAGAATCTTCTTGTTGTTCGATTAAATACTATAGATATATGTGGCGAAGACTCGACGTGTAATTCATATAATCACCAAGTTGGGTTCCTTTTGGTTTGAATCATAAATTTTTTTCCCTAGAATTTATAAAAATATATAAGTGATACTGTTAATAAATCAATAAATTTTTCACCTATGGGGCTAGAGATTTGTATGATGCATTATTGAGGTTATAATTCTGGAAATCCATGGACTCATATTACTCATTCTTGAAGGTCCTAAATCATTTATGAAATACTAATATGATGTATTGTGGAACATTATACTTTTAAATTAAAATTAATAATTTAAATAATGAAATGTGAAACTGATGAAAATGAATGGAATAAATTAATATAATTATTAAAATGGTTTTTTTCTTATTGAATATTGTAAGATAGTACCAGATGTTGTGAGACTGAGATATGTGAGATAAAGCTGAGTCTGAGTTAGGGTTAGTCAACTAGTGCAATTATGAGCTATATAGTATTTTGATATATTTGTGATTCTATGCATTCAACCCTATTATTTAGGAAAAATAACAAAGTGGGGATTCTGAGTCATATGGGGTGTTTTCAACAACATCCCATTGGGAGGATAGATAGATGAATGACCCCATTTCCATTTCACTCTTCTATTGTTTATTACTTGTGTTGGTATGTTTGATTGTAGGATTTCCCCATATATATGTGTAGTGGGATTCAATGGTTTGGGATTATTTCACCCACATATATTATGGATAAAATTTCATAACTCTTACAATAGGAATAACATGTATAGGATGTGATGATTTGAGGATCCTTAATTGGCACATGTGTTGTGATGTTGTGAGGAATAATAATCGATGTACGATAAATTTTGTGGAAGATGTGGGGGATTGATGAAAGATCCTATTTAATGTTGGTTACATGGTTGTGACGGGTCATTCCAAGAGTTGTGTATTTTGGTACATCTCCTAGGTGTATGTTCCTTATCCTTTATGTAGATATATGCCTATGATTTGCGATGTTGGGTCAGATCCAAATACCATTGGGGAAAAAGTATCGAGGTAACATTGATATTATTATAAATTAATATTCTCATGTAAGTTCACTTGGTTAGTGTAGTTATAGTGAGGATAATAACATTGTATATCTGTTTAGGTGAAATGTTAGTTTCATTTTTTGTTCACTGTCATTTAGCCAAGATTCATAACATTTTTCCAGAGAGGCTTCATAGAGGATCCCCCTGAGTATAATTTTATACACAACCTATGTATTTATAATAATTTTTATATTTCATTTGGATTAGGTTAGTGATTAGGATTCTTAATAAAAACATGGGGTTTAAGTGGATCTGTTTGGGATTCATGGTCACATATGGTCTTTACATTTTCATTAGTACATGATATTTTATATTCAGTTATAGAAGATAATTCATGAAATTATATATGTATACGTTTCTTTTATTTTATATTGTAGTTTGGGAATGATTTTTTTTCTTTCTATATTACATCTATGTTATTCAAATTTTCAACTATAGGTTAATTCCTCCGATATGTGTGTTTTTTATACCCTAGTTGCTACTGAGAAAATCAGGGCCTACTAGAGGCGAGATTTTGGTGTTAGTATCTCCCATCCCCCATTGAAATTCCTGGAGTGGTAGACCATGGGGGAAGGGTTAATTTCATATTGGTATCATATTTCTGTTTGAGTGATAATATGGTGTTTGGAGTTAGGAAAAAGTGAGTTTTCCTGTGATTGTCGGGAAAGAGTGATAACAATGTTTCACGTGCATTGTACACACTAGAAACTATATAATACAAGGATAGATATAGTCCCCCAGTGATCTGATTAATGGAATATTATGATTATATTTTCTACTAATAAAATTGATGTGGTTCATTAGGTAGAGACCTAGGAAAGGATAATATATCATCCATATTTACAATTCTGATTGAATGGGTAAACCATAAGATATGAAACCTTTAAAAGAACACATATTAAAAAAATTAATTAATTTAATTGCCTTCCATTTTCTTTTTCATAAGATTTAATTATTCATCGTTTTTAGGCATGTATCTAGGTACAATTTCTCATCATGTCCGTATGGAATATGGTAAAAAATATACACAAGAAGATCATTATTTAAGGTAGGTTGAAAAAGACGAAGTATGGAGGAGGAAAATCGAAGAGTTTTAGTGTCGGAGTCAGTATATGTATGATGGATCCTTTTTAGATACAGTCACAGATGACTAGTTAGATGAATCTTAGAAAGCCTTTATATAAATCCATGTTCATATGGAGGACTATGTATCCTTGTCATTGGCTATATTGCATGGGGAAGTGATATATTGGTGGTTCTTTTTCCTATTATAACATAAGGAGTCAGGAGTCACGTCGAAGGAGTTTTGAGACTAGATAATAGATGACATTCATTATTTGATCAAAAAGGTGGGTGGCCAGTAGGATCAACATACCCTTCAGTATAGAAGCTTCAGTGTTCAATAGTTCAATATCCAATTACTGGGCCTTCAGTGATATGAATCTGACTCGTTTCACGATAATTCAGTCAAAACATTGCATTTCAATGATAATTTTCATCTACATATCCATAATGAGTTCACACTATTTATGATGAAGATATAAATCAAGGTGATTTTGGGATAATAAGTCAACAATAGGATGATATATATAACTAGATCATCATGAAATATGACTCATAATTACTCCACATGTTACAGAGTAATTGTACATGGTTCCAATTTTTCAAGATAAAAGTTATTTAAAAAATTCAGCGATAGGTTCCTAAAATCAATGAATTTTTTCATTGGGGGTGGTGTCACTCATTTAAACAATAAGGGGAGAAACACATGTTTTTTGTAGAGTTCTAGATTATCATTATATAGAGTTCCCAACCACTCTAATTAGTCAGCATGCACTAGTTGTTCTACTTCATGTTTCTCCACTGAGGTAGTTCCATCTATGGCTACTACTACCGGTTGCATTAATTTTTGAACAGAAAAGAGAAGATGGGGATTACAGAGGATATCAATGGGTCTCTCCATATCATCATAGAGAAGAGAAATACCACTGATGTGTTCATAAGGATCCTCAAAGAGGATTTGAAGTATGTCCAGGTCAGCTTCATGATTTATCATTCCTATCGTTTGGGGATCAAGGAATCATTCTCTGTCCCCGTTGATTATTTTTTCTAATTTTATTTATTCCTTATTTTATTGTGGATTGAAACACTCTATCAAGTCACCTATCCTTTTCCAGGCACTGGGAAATTTTTTTGAGAGGCTTATAGGGCCCTTTCTAATGACAACAATAGTTTATGGTCAAGATAACTTGCTTGATGTATGTAGAAACTATGAGCAACATCTAGTGAATCAAATACCATGGATAAGTTTTCTATGTTTATGGATATAAAAATATGTAAAAATCCTTATCAAGGATTAGTTTAAATTTTTAGTATTTCAATTATTTCTCTATGAGGCATGTTGTGTTCATCGATGATGATTGAGATCTAGTAATGTTTGATAGTGAGCAAGATACTCTGATCAGTTAGAGGTGTGTTCTATAATTGTCATATTTAATTGTTAAGAAATGATAATTTCTTTAGAGGTTCTGTATTGTAAGAACTCAGTTATTCATTTCAGATATGTATCTGGATTTTGGGTGTTTTTTGGAAAAAGAATGAATTTGGAAATATTTTATGTACATGTCATGTACCTGGTTGCCGCATGTAGCCATGCACTGGTTGTGTAACAGCTATGTACATGGCCATGTGTACCACATAAACCGGGATATGGTTGAGGCATGTAAACAACATGTACATTAATTGAGAACACTATTTAATTCTCTTTTCCATTGATTAATCGGACCAGGGCCATGTCTCATCTCTAGAAAAATATTATTTTTAGGGGTTTTATATAAGAGAGGGAAGAGACAACTGAGATCATCAAACCACTTCTACTGCTTCTTCCGATTTCTAATCTAGAAACTGTGGGGTGCATTTGACTTCAAAAACTAATTTCTCTCTTCCCATAGAGCCTATCTTCATGATATCACTTATCTTTTTTGTTAACAAATGTTGATAATTTTTGACCTTTTTTTAAATCTACGACATTCTTGGCTCATTCATGTGTCTATGTTAAAGAGTGATTATCATACTATGTCGAGGTATATGGTATGTGACATAAATTTATTTTACATGGATTATATATGCTAAAAGTTCTGAATACCCTTGTTTTGGGTATTGTGTACTTTGGATGGTAACCATGTTTATCCAGTGTTATGGTTTGTTTGATGACAAAGGGTTGATTGGTTATTCAAAAGGATTAATTAAATTATTATGGATTTTTCCCATGATTATTTGATATTGGCCATTGGGTATATAATTTTGTATTATGCATCATTGTTTCCCTTGCCTAGTGCAGTTAGGATGCATTTTCTATTTATATATGATGAATGTGTTTCTCATTATTAATGTTGACCAAAGGGAATATACTTTGATTTCTTCATGAAATAGGGTCATTTATGTATAATTGTAGTTATCATTGACCAGAGTCATTGACTATGAGAAATACCATGGGGTCACTGAACAAAGGGGTTAGATAGTGAGAGCTACCCAGAGGGTCATTATTTAATGAATTTTGGACCGTTGGTCATTGACTGTGAGAGCTGCTAGCAAGACATTTAAATTAGTGTTTCTACATAGACCATGGGGTGTTGACCATGAGAGCCACTAGGGTGGTCATTTAAAATATATTGTTTCTTAGTGGGACAAGAGGGGTTCAACTGTGAGATCCTTCCCATAGGGTCTTTATTATTTATTAATTTGTGATATGTTGAACCAGAGGGATTTAGACTATGATAAATTTCCCAAAGGTATGCTTATGAATGATTGGTTGATTGTGATGAGCCTTAAAATCTAAAGCAAATGCTTGGACTTAGACTTACTTGATTGTTTATATTGTCTTTTGAGAAGTAAATTGTTATTTTTTTAAATGGGGAGACCTAGATTAGTATATATCACGAGGATACATTGTTTAGTGGTTTGAATAATTTATAAATGCAAATTTATGTAATTAAAAATTATAGGATTGTATACTTTTGAGTACATTCTAGATTATTTCCACATATCTTCATATTTACTACTATATATATTCACTAATAGTTAGGCATAGATATTTTGGTGGATGCCTACTAGGATTCATCTCACACCTAGTTTTATTAATTCTTTTCAACCCAAACAGAAAATATGGTTTCAGGTATAGATAAGGGTAATTTCCCTTATTCATAAATTAAATGATTTATGTTGGCTCTGTAGCACATGGGACCATGCTATGGTTTATGATGATGTTGATGTTATTTACTGTTTACAATACTTGGGTATTATCATAGTATTTCAAAAAATTTGACATGTTTGGATGCATCCCAAGATACTTGTGTGATGTATCATTATTTATATTTTCTTTAGTGTTTTAAACTATTAGTATTTTGAATTATTACTTTTTTGAATGGTATTACTTCCATTACTATTATTTAATATTTTTTTATGTTATTTTACTATGCCTATGAGGGAGTATTTTTCCCAATCTCTCACCCAAGGCTCTTGCTTCTAGTCGGCAGCCTCTGTCATTTAGGGAAATGAACTTGAGGCCATGTCACAAACTATATATGGGGATCCTTTGGGTTGCACCTAGAAAATTGACGTTACAATGTGATGTGAGAGTAGTTTCTTTCATGCATGTATAACTATTTTAAGACTATAGATCGGGATAGGATTGAATATGTAGTTGGAAATATGTAATGCCCAGATGTATCTAACCTATGTATAGGGAAAATATGTGTTACCTAGAATATTTAAATTTTTCAGGTTTTCCAATTGTAATGGTTGATTGTATTTCCCCATTAGGTGAGAAACTTGTTTCATTATATAATTATTGATATCAATGTGGTTCTATTCCATTTGAAACCCAATGAGATGATAATATTCCATCTCATGTATCATATATGCACTTTCTAGCGATAACATGTCTTGCATTCTTGTAATTCAATTTAGGCTTAATTATTGATTGGATGATTTTTTTGTAAGATCATTTTCTTGATATGGATGTCATTTTCATATATTCCATGATAGAATACCTAATATTTTGATAGTGTATTGGAATATTCAATGGTTTGTTTGGATGGATGCCAAACTTCAGTCTGTGAGGGGTTATGGATCCTCATCGATTAGAATTATGTAGCTCATGTTTGAATATTAATTGAATTTTGTGATGTTTTTATGTGAATAATGGCGCAAAACATTGATTTGTGGTAGTATGGGGTCTCACTTGTCCAAATTTTCCTTTATTTGAATGAATTATATATTTTTAATAGTTTTGGAGGAGTTTTAGATTACGATTTTATGGAAACCCATACAACATGGTGAGTGGTGTTATTAACACAAGACATGTGTTGTTCTGATCTGGGAGAAACAACTTTTCTTAAGTACCTAACATGTACATCATGTACATGACGTGTAGTATTTATCTATTTGAATGACTTTGTGAGCAGAGACAATGGGTTCAGAAAACATTTTTATTAAATGTTGTGTACTAGTAATACATGTTGTGCCTAAAGAACCATGTGTCTAGACTTGTGACTAATGACACATGTGGATGATACTAACAGTGTACATGTAAGTTTCCATTCTTGTACACCATGTAGAGTCAACAATGACTCCAAATGTGTGTCCAAAATAATGGGTGGTTTGAACATAAGTAGTGCACACCGTTCCTATGGTTAACACGCCATGTAGTGTAAAAAAAATATTAAAATCATAAGGCTACACGCCATGTAAATTATATACATGCTAGGTAGCCCTGTTTTATAAAACATGAGTGTTTTATTACCTTGTCAATTTCATTCACTTATATGCTTTTGTCCATAATAATATTTAACTAAGGTGTGTGCTTGAACATGATGACTCATTCCACTGAGATGTCATATGGTTGTGAGACAGGTGAAGGGTGATGACCAGACACTAGAAAGGATTGATTAGGGAATACAACACGATCCTCCAGTTGTTACAGTCATTGCACCAGATGTTATTCTAGACTCAAGTTCAGATTCATAGTTCTGTGAAGGTTTTCTAAGGTTGTGGTTGACCTATATGGGAGCCCCACATCCTGCCCCATCTATGGAATAGATGATGAGGTTCTTCTAGTAGCTGCATCCTCCCACATTTTTAGGGGATGGAGGACCACATGTTGCAGAAACATTGTTAATAGAAATTCCCTCTATCATTGAACATATGTAGATGACTCCATAGAGGAGGTAGAATCTTACATCGTAAAATCTATGCCATTCTTCCAATAGATAGAAAGATGTTATCTCACAGGAGGTACATTATTGGTATTTGGATTGGGAATTGTTACAGAGCAACTTCTATGATTACTTCTACCTCGAGACATTGAGGGCCAACCAAGCCCTAGACTGCATGCATATAGAGTAGGGTTCTCTTTCAGGGATGGAATACTAATCCCTTTTTAGATGACTTTAGTGCTTCTAACCTATTCTGGGAGGTGATGAGCTATCATTGGATATGTGGTTTGAGGATGGGATCAGGTTTGACATCTAATCATAGGTGGACATTTTCAGGATGACTTAAGTGATGGATATACTGAACCAGACGCTAATTATCGAGCATTATCAAAATTAGTTGGGATATGTGAGCTAGGTAGGATCGGTATCCAGGGATGGTACTCCTTCGAAAGATATAATGATTCATCATAGGTAGAATTAATGTGAAATTTCATTAGGTAGTCTGGTGGTATAATTCTAGTGAGGGAAGAGTGGGAATGTGAGACATCATTGCCCGAGAGACCTAGATGAGTGACGATCTTTCTACAAGATGAGCCATCGTCAGCATTTTCTGCCAATTTTTCTCACTTGCATATAGTGTCATAGGTTCTGTTATGTAATAAAAATTCAGGATCGAGACCACCAGTTTCTCATTAGTTTGAGAACTGGTGTTCGTTTGGTCGTTCAGGCAAAAGATGAGGTCATTGATGTGGTAGCTAGTGAGAATCCTTTCAGTGATAGTATGGTTGGTTATATTAGGGTATTTAGGCTGGGTTGCAGTGTCTAGAGTATGTTAAACATTTTTAGTCAAGAACACCTAGTAGGAGAAGGTTACCATACCCTCTAAGGTATGAGTTACAATTCTATTTTCCTCAATTTTTAATCTTCTCATTATGATATTGGGTATTTCTATAGTTTCATAAATTTTTTGTTGTTGTGGGGAGCCTTCAGATATGTATATTTACATATGAGGATTTTAAAATACTAGAAACTCCACTGGGGATTAGTAAGGCTATTGTACGTCAGTGAAAGAAGTGCCCACTTGACGTTGTTTGGTGTCACATTTATTGGGACCACTATGTCTTATAGATTACTATTTCAATGTCATTCTTGGAATGGACTGGTTAGTAGCCATGTATGAATTTGATGACTGTTATCGTCGCAGGGTGAGTTTCACACCACAATAGGGTGGGTCCATTCAACCCAAAGTATAATTGGATGTTAATTCTAGAAAATTTGGGCCTGAGCATCAGGTGTTGGGAGGAAATACTTCATAGGTTGATAGATAATATCAGAATGACTAGGGTACTTGATATATGTACTTTCCTCCAATGGAGGATCATTTCATATATGTCATTCCAAACAACTTCTCAGATTTATCTCCAGAGTGAGAGGTAGATTTCTCCATTGAGTTTGTTATTGGAGTGTCACTAGTGTCCATTCCTCCATATATGATATCTACACTAGAGTTTTAAGAGCGCAAGAGGCCTTTGGAGTAGTTGCAAAAAAATGGAATCATCTATCCTAGTACATCTTCCTGGGGCTCGCCTGGCCATTTTGCAATGATGGAAGATAGTACCCTCAACCATTTTATGGATAATAAAAAGAAAAACTAGTTGATGGTTAGGAACTGATATCCCTTATCCAGTATTTTATGATCATCTTTGATCATCTTTGATGAGCCTCGATGTTCTTGATGTCTGATTTGAGATCTTGTAATCATATGTTTCATTTTAGGGCATCATATATATCTCTAACAACCTTTCTATTTAGGAATGAATTATTTGAGTATATAATTATTCTATTTGGTCTCATAAACATGCTAACAGTTCTGATGGCACCACTGAACAATGTGTTCCATCCTGGTATGGATTCTGTTGGGATAGTTTTCATGGATGATATCTTGGTGTACTCTCACAGTCAAGACAAAAATTCCCCTAGAGTGTGATCATATTTAGTACTCTTAAAGGTGATTATTTATATTCTTACCTCTCAAAATTCCACTTCTGGATGGACCAATTTCCCTTATACAGTCATGTCATATTAGAGATATATGTATCAGTAGACCTTGAGAAAATGAGTGCAATAGTTTCCTTGGGGAATTCTAAGAACTCCATTGAGGTACGATGTTTTCGGTGGATTTTGGGTTACTACAGATTCTTTATACAGAATTTTTCACACATTTTAGTGCCACTAATGGGCCTATAAGAGAAGGGTGAAATGTAATTGTGGAAAGATTCTTGTGATTATGAATTCAAGAGCATAAAGGGATATTGAATTTAGCATCGATACTTGTTTTACTAGAGCTGGACATGAGTTACATTGTATACTACAATGAAATATGTATAGGGATGGGACCAGGGTTTATTCAAGAGGAAGGATTCATTGTGTATGGGTCTCAGTAGTTGATGCCACATGAGAGGAATTACCCAAAACATGATCTCAAGTTGGATACAATTGTGCATACATTGCACTATTATAGAAATTACCTTTTCGGATGTCATTTTCTGGTTTTCTTGATCCACAAGATCATCAATTATATCATTACTCAACGTGATTTTAATTTCAGACAGTGAATGTTTGTTAAGTACCCTTAGTCGTTTGACATTGATATTTCCTATACACCTGGGAAAGGCAATCCTGTTGATGATTTCTTAAGAAGGAGGACTCCAATAAAGGTAATTCATGTGACCAAAAGAGAGTGGTGGCTTATGGATCATTTATTTGAGATTCATTTGGAGGAGCATGATAGACATGGGTATACTTTTCATTCCTCTATAGTTGTTACCTATACTCTTATAGTGTGAATGCAGATGTGGTAGCTATTAGTTTCTGGAAGCCTAGTCTTATGGGAGTGTGTGTTAGGGGAGGACCCTACTTCTATGTGGACATAAGGTGAGGAAAAGGTCTTGCAATTTAATAAGAAATATTGGGTCTCAGGAGAAATTTGTGAGGATCTTTTGTGAGATTTTCATTCCTTAGTGTGGGCAGTTCATCCCGGCGTCACCAAGATGTATCGAGATTTAAACCGTTAGTATTGGTTTATATGTATGAAGAGGGTGGTTTATAGTTTTGTTATGAGTTTTTCAAACTGTTATTAGGTGAAGGTGGAGGATCAGTTCCCACTTGATATTTTACAATAGTTACCCATTACGTAGTAGAAATGTAATGATGTTGTGATAGATTTTGTGGTGTTATAACAAGGTTGCATCAATGGAATAATACGGTGTGGGTTGTTGATGAATGACACACAATGGTGTCACATTTATTTCCGATCAAGGAGACTATAAGTGTTTATTGTCATGGAATTATATACATTCAATAGATTTTATGTTTTTATGATGTTCTGTACTCTATCGTCTTAGAAATGGAAGCACATTTTATATCTCTTGTCTGGAAGTTACAATAATTGGCATTGGGTATACATGAAATTATGTGTATATCTTACCATCATCAGATAGATGTCCAATTTGATAACACTATTCAAGTCATGGAGGACACTCTTCAAGAATTCATTCTAGAGTTTGGGGGTCTTGGGACAGAGGATTACCCCTAGTAGAGTTCAAATACGAAAACAGTTTTCTCACATTAATTCAAATGGAAACTTATTATGAATTGTAGGTTAGTCCATACATATAACCTCCATGATGTATAACATATGGAGAGGAATCTTTTCTTAGTTATTCTCTTGTCTAGGAGAGAACAGCGTAGGTGGAGCTGATTTGAGAGGGGATGTATACTGCACAGTCTCAGAAGAAATCATATGATGATCGATGGAGATGAACTCTAGAGTTCATGGTTGGAGATTAGGTTTTCGTACATTTCACCCTGAGGAAGGGACATAGGAGGACATGGAGACAGTGAATTAATTAACCAATATTTGTCGGGCCATTTGAGGTTCTGGAGATAGTCAGGCTACTTTAATATTAGTTTCTACTACCTCAAAGGCACTAGGACATGCACTACATCTTTCATTTTTCTCATCTATGAGGATACTTTTCAGACCTGTCTTGCATTTTTTATCCCGGTGAGGTTGATTTGTTGGTGAATCCATACTTTGATAAGAACCCATTATATATTTTGGATCGCATAATGAAGGCTCTAGGTGGTTGGTCTGATCCTCTAGTATGGGTGCGATGGCAGCATGGGCGAGTCAAGACAAGACTTAGGAGAGGGAGTTCTACATACGATCACAGTGGTCAGTGTTGTTTAATGTTTCTTCTTCACCAAACAGGGAAGTGAAATTCAAGGAATAATTTATTTAGGGGGGGGGTGGTTGCAAGAACCCATAAAATCATTTCAGGTATGGATCTTGATATCATGTGTTTTGACAAAAAAAGGAAGAATTTAAAATGTTTCTTAGTACATGTCATGTACTCTTGAGTACATTCGATTTAACTAGTTTCTTTGTGTATCCATGTAATGGCCATGTACATGGATGTGATAACATGCTAATGTTAGGGCCTTTTGAGTAATATACATGGTCTGTTCAATAAATGAACATGTCGTGTACTTAAACTTTTTATTTTATTAATCGGACAGGGGTCACGTCTCATCTACAGAACACATATCTTCTTCCCGTGATTCATATAGGAGAGAGAAAAGACTATCTAGGACAAAAAAACCTAATCAGTCATCCATCCAAGATTTGATCAAGATGCCTCTAGGTGATTTGGATTTCCAATGGTGAGTTATCTCTTCCCCTATAGCCTCTCTTCATGAGTTCTCCTTTCTTTTCATTTTTCCATGGATGAACTATTTTGACATTTTTTAGATATATGATATTTTAATCCAATTCAAGGGCCGATTTTCTATAGTGTTCATCATACAATGTCGTGGTTGGTGGTTTATTCCTCACATTGATTTTCATTTGATTATATATGCTAAAAGAGTCAAGTTTCATTGTTAATGGTATAGTGTATTTTGGATGTTAATCCAGTTTAGGAGCTAGTATGGGGTGTTTGACGAGAAAGGATTGTTTGGTTATGCATAAGGTTTTATATATCTATTATGGATTTGTCTTCCCATGTTAGTTTGATATTGGATGTTGGGTCTAGAATTTCTAGTCAGGAGTCTTTGTGTTCCCTGCCTTGTGTTGTTAGGATAAAGATTCTATTTATATTAGATGCATGTGTTTCTCATTGTGAATGATTATCAAGGGGAATTGACTATTATATCCTTCCAACATATGGTCATTTATGTATAATTGTTTTTATCATTGTACATAGTAACTGACTGAGAGAACTATTATGGGGTCATTAACTATAGGGGTTAAATCACAAAAGATTCCCAGAGGGTTATTATAAAAAGTATGTTGGAACAAATGGCGTTGACTGTGAGAGCTGCTAAAGGGTCATTTAAATTTTTGTTTCTACTCAAAAATGGTGTATTGACTATTAGGGCTACCCAAGTGTTCATTTATAATTGATTGTTTCCATTTTGGTCTAGTGGGGTTAAACTATGACACCTTTCTCAGTGGGTCTTTTTTATTTAATGATTTCATGATATGTAAAACCAGAGGGGATTATACTTTGAGAAGTTTCAATGAGTTTTTATTATGACTGATTTAATATTGTGAAATTCCTACCAAGACAAGTCACATGCTTGGACCTGACCTTACATGATTGTATATATGAACATTTTAGGCATCTATTGTTATTGTTTTAAAGGGGTATACAAAGCTTAGGATAGATTCAAATGATACAATATTCAACAGTTTTAATTATTTATAAATATAAATGGATGTAATTGAAAACTATTTTGTTGTTAAATTTTCATTAATTTTTAGTTTATTGCTTCATTTCTGTGTTTTCCTTACTATATATATTCGCTGACAATTAGGCACAAATTTTGTGGTGATTGCCTACTAGGATTCGTCTCACACCCTATTTGGGTCAGGATTTTTGAACAAAATAGATTATATGATTGCAGTTATTAATAAGGACAAGAACCCTTCAACATCAGGTACTTGATTTCTATTGGATCTAGAGATAATGTGACTGTTATGAGGGTTGCGATGCTTTTGGAGTTATTTACTATTTTTGGAACATGGGTTTTATCATTGAATTTATAGAAATGTGACTTTTTGGATGCTTTCCAAGACACTTGTGACATGAATAATTATTTATATATATTATACAATGAAATATACTTTTAGTATTATGTTTTTTACTTTTTTTATAGGATAAATACTTTATCTATTGTATACTATTTGATTATGATTTGTTACTCTGCCTATGAGGTCTTATTTTCCCTAATATCACACCCAAGGCCCACGATGCTATTCTTCATCCTCTAGCATTTAGGGAAATTCACTTGAGTCCATGTGACCAACATGGTATATGGAACCTTTGGGTGGCACCCGAAACAAGGCCGTTATAAGTATTCGGTGTTTCAAGGGGTCCAAGAAGAGTAACATGTTGTATCTCTAAAAGAGGTTGTATCATTACCCCCATGATGAGAGATTGAGTTCCGGATCAAAAGTCATCTATCCATGTCATTGATCATGATGTATTTCAATAGGATGGTTACTTTTTTGTTGTAAGAGATATTTCTGTAGCTTCTTGGTCTTTTAAGTTGTGGATTTTTTCTCCCGAGTTTGTCACCAACGGAGGAACTAGTTCTGCTTTTAAAAAATTATGATGGGAGTTTGTGGCTGTGTATCTATTATTTTCTCTTGAACCATGTGACAATGCATAGAAAATATCTCCATCCATGAATTTATGATTTAGTTGATCAAATTATGTGTTCGTGCTCATTCTTGATGGTCGATTTTTGGTAAAGATATAATTAGATTCCTGTTAAAGAAGAAGATGTTCTAATGACTACCTTTTATTGTCATCATGGGAATTGATATTTTTTGTGATGTCATTTGGTGTAATTAAATCTCTTGATGTGTTCATTAGGATAATGAACATATTGTTCTCTATGATGATTGATATTTTAATAGTGGATTTCATAATCAATATTAAGTCCTACTATATAATTGATGAGGAGAATACAAAGCATTTGCATGCCAGTTTGGGGGTTTGTTCGCATGAGATGTTGTTAGTTAAGTTCTTTAATTGTGATTTTTGTGTTAGAGAAGTCTGTTTCATGGGAATTCTCTATCTCATCTAGAATTATTTGTGGAGATATCGAATATAAAATATGTTGGTTCATCAAAATCCCCTAATGTAGTGGAATATTTTGGATGATTCAATGTTCATGTTGGATATTACTGAAAGTTCATATCATATTTCCCACAGGTTTCAACTCCTATGATATCATTGAACATAATGGATTATGGTTCTTCTATAATGATCAATTTCATATAGCTTTAGAGTATCTAGAGAAGGTGGTGTTACTCCATGGAGTTTGAAGAATGCTCATTTCAAATCGAGATCCTTATTTTACCTCAAGGGTATGGAGATGTATTCATCATTAATTTGGTTCTAATCTATGCCTTATAACTTATTTTCATCAACACTAATATTTTTATGAAAGAGATGTCCATCGTGAAACATGTCGGAATGTTTTTATCTAGTCTATAATATTTTCATTGATTGCTGATGAGGCACCTTCCCTTGGTAGAGTTTCCATACAAAAATAGTTTTCACAACACAAAAAGTATGGTGTTGTATGATCCCTTATATTTCCAACAATTCCTAATACATTTATTTATAATGGGGTTGTTGATTCAACAATTATCGGGCTGAATCTGGTACCAAATATGATATAGATAGTTCCAATGATTCAAGATTGAAAAAATGTTGAACAAGATCATAAGAAAATCTATATTGATTATTGGAGGATAACATTTGAGATCAATTTCATGGATCATGTGTTCCTAATGATTATTTCCCAACGTGGGAAGAAATGGTTGTTCGTTGGAGTAAGGTTTCACCCAAGTTTTTTTGGGATTTTTATGTTTTGGATCGTGTTAGAGTAGTTGCGTATCAGATAGCACTTTACTAGAATATGAGTTGGATAAAAAAAATTTCACATTTTGTAGCTCTGTAATTATAATAATGAATACTATCACACATTGTATTAGGGAGATATATATGTTGGCGATTGTGCACCTTCATGTAGCATCATGTATTGATACAAGACCTGAGAGATATTTTGTTTCATTTGAATTTTATCTGCATGTTTTGTGTCTTATGGTAGAACAGTGGGGTGAAGGAGACTACCATGAAACACGAGTCACATATATGCACTAAGCACCACCTAGATGTATTATTCTTAGATATTATTTTGTAACACTATTAAGTTTGAGGGTGTGGACCTATTTCATGTTTATGGTATGGCTCTTCCTTTTATTACATGTTGTTGATTACTATCCTTCCATGGGAGGTGATGCCATTTTGGGTATTTCATGTGTTTTATGAGTTTTTATTCATACTAATAGATGGGTAATCATTCCCACCAAATGTGGAGAAGACTCAAAATTTAGTTCATCTACTAACATTGTGGAGGACCTTTTATCTATATGGGGGGTTGTTCTCCAATGGTGGAAATTACTATGAGGGCATCTCATGGATTGGATGTTCATATAACCCCTTTCCAATTTCCCCTTCGGGTTTGTTTTGGATTTTGATGCGCTAGAATGTTTTGAGTGGTATCTAATGTAAGGACCTGGATCAGGGTGGATTGAACCTTGGTATGTTTATAAAGACTGTGGTGTTTGAAGGTGGCACAGAGGAATTTTGAAATAGTTTTTTTATGAAATTTATATGTATGGATGTTTAAATCCATGTAAAACATTGAAACGATTTGAAAGATGGTTTCACCTTGTATGATAGATTGTGGTTTTCAAAATAACATAAATATAAAGGAATCACATATTCCAGTGAAACGAATCCCTGTGAATTACATGACATAAAGTGGATGACATTTCATAAAATTCCCCTCAACCATTTTATTTTAAGACTTCATAGCTTCATGGGTATCTCACAACACTACCAATACATAATCTATATTTCTAGTTCTCTGAATCCAGTATCCCACTTATTCTGAATTTTGGATATACATCCTTTTGGATAGATCCTGGGGATTCCATTTTTGATCCATGGTGATTTATGGTGACTCAAATAATATTATTGGTTTCTTTTCTATCAGTTCTTCTTCGATTGATGTTAGATCCTCCCATAATATATCTTCATGTTATTGGATGTTTATACCCATTTATCTCATGAGGTTTCTCATAACTGTTGATGGTGTGGTTGTATCATTCCATCATAAGGTGGATGCAATTCGTGAGGGAGATGGAATCTGGATCCACATATTTATTCCAATATTGTGTGAGGAATATTGACAGAATTATGATGTCCGAGATTCATTGCTTCTCTATTTTATTATGGGAAATTATTGTTTTAATATCACTTAGCCACATTAATTGTAATTAAATTTTACAACTAATTATATTAATTAGATTATATAATTTTTATTATTATCATAGTGGGGATGATGTTATATCCCATTATAATGATCACCCAAATAGTATTCTAGATAGCTAAAATATATGATTTGCTAATTATATCATTTTTGGATGGGAATTGTTAATGATTGTAAAGCTATAATTATTTGAAAACTAATTAATAAATTTTAATGAGGGTTTGTTATTGAATCTAGTTGCAGTTGTTGTAATATGATGATAATTTAATTGATGCAACTAGGCATGTTTAATTGATTTGGTTAATGAAATTGAATCATGATGATGTATGTTAATAAAATTACTAAATACTTGTTAAATTAAAATTTTAATTTAATTTTTATATCTTTTGATAGTTTTTTAATAAGAAAATTGTAGTTGGATACTATGAGTAATGAAAAAAATAAATCAAGATGGAATAAGAACACGTTGTGTGATAAATTATTATTCTGTTAGAGAAACCGAGTTTCCCCCTTTATTGTAAAATCCAAGTGCCCGATTTTTCAAATAATTAACATCTCATTGTGTGAAAATGAATTATAGATTGTTTCATTGACTGGATTACTATTGATATGGTTGTATCCTACTACTTTTTATTTGATCATGGGATGAATGATCTAGGAGGGATAATGAGGTTATGTTGAAGGGATGCATGTATGCAATGTGGGGATGGGATGGATAAGCATGGACGAATGTTGTCGAATACGTGGTGGGGAGTCCTAGGGGTGTGGCAGCTATTGATGACTGGTGTTGATGACTGTAGAGATGAGATGCATCTGCCTATTCATTTTATTGACGAGGAGGACACCCCAGATGATGGAATGGGTTGAAGCTGGGATTACACATTGTTATGGAAAATGGATACCTATTTGAAATAGTTATTGGGTGAACCACAATATATCTATTTATGTTATTTCTATTCAAAACTACAAGTGGAAGATGGTTTTGGATATATACCTTCAAAGAGCGGACAATGTGTGTGGGGTATGCCACATTATTTTCATGTTTAGGTTTTGGTGATTGGATAATTCTATGCTCATTCTATTGGTGGTGAATACTATATGGGTAGTTAATATTTTCACCATGTTTAACCTAATATATTTGGTAGCATATAATATTTTCCTACAATACATAGTAGTTTAGAATGTGATAATTTTAATAAATGAATAAATTTTGAACCCATTGAGTTGGTTCTTGAATGGATGTGATGATGAAGATATAATTTGGAAAAGATGTGGATTCTAATTTCATATTCCTGGAGGGTGTGTATCATTATTTTAATGCTAGTATAATTTATTAAGTAAAATTATAATTTTCAATTAATGGTTATGAATTTTAGAACATAAAGTGAAACTGATGAAAATTAATATGATGAATTAATGTATCTCTAAAAATCGTTGTATTATTTTAAGATACATGGACTTAGTAGTGGGAACCGGGAGTCCAAGAGAAGTCAAATACAGTTTATTCTGAGTCTCGGTTATTCCCACAGTGCAGTGGTGAGCTATATTATATCATGTACTATTGGTGTTTCTTTATGCTACTCTACCCTATGAGTTAGAGAGATTTACACCTCGAGGATTCTGGTCCTTATGGTTTCTTTCTCTAACAACATAGTACGATGATGGACAATTTACTACCCCCATTGGACCTGCTCTCTTCTCATGGTCATAAAATGTGCTAGTATAGAAAATGGAAAAATTTCCCATTATTTTTTGGTAGGAGGATATAATGGAATGTGTTTTAAAACCATATATTATTGATATTGGTTCTAAGAACTGTTATAGGTATTAAATGTCAAGGATGTGATTTCCTGATAATACTTAATATCTGTATTTTATTTGATGGATTGAGGTATATTACCTATTGTATGATACCCATTATGATGGCTATTATGGATCATGGAAACTACCTAGTAACTTCTGGTTACATTGAAGTGGTGGTGTTTTGAAAAAGGTGAATATTTTGATTTTCTCCTTGGTATTTGAGGGCTATCCTTTTTTGAGATATATTCTTAGGGCATTTGATGTTTAGGTATTGCGACAAACCCAAGGGGAAGTGGTAGCAGGGTTCCCATTATATTCTCATTATATTATATGATCATTTATGAGATTCATGGTGAGAGTACCTATGGTGATCCTGTGAACTTAGAATATCTGTTTAGCTGACGAGTTAGTTTAACTTATTGTTTAATATGATTTATCATCATTTCGTTACTTTTCACGACAGTCTCTAGGATGAATCATACTTACTATACTGTTATAGTCACCACACGTATAAATAATTTATTATTTATTATAGTTATATGAGTAAATAGATTTTGAGTATTTACTACTGGTATAGATTTTTTTAGGATATAATTGGTCTTCATTGGTACTGATGTCTTTTTTTCCCTTTGGTACATGTAGTTTTTCTTTTAGTTGTAGTAGTTCATTCACAAAATTACAAATGTGTACTTTGGAATTTCATATTTATTGGTGTATGAGTAAGATTTAGTTAATTTTATCTACTCTCTGTATTTGGAATGTGATTTCGTAATGGGTAAATCATCCCATCAGTGTGTTTACTCTACCATCGGTGCTAGTCTCCAACAAAGGCCTTACATAGATGGGACTCGTGGGTCACTATCTTTCTTCTCCCATTGTCCACCTAGGAGGGGTAAACCATGGAGGCAGTATTCATGATAAAATAACACTAATCCACTTCTATAAAACAAAATACAAGACATTGGAACCACCTTTTCCTATTCTCCTAGTAATTTTTTGGACTCCTTCATTTCATTTTAAAATTAAATTTTGTTTATCACGTTGTAGCTTTATCAGTAGGATCTTCAATACTCATTCTTCATTTCTATGTTTATATGCTAATATGACATTACAAATCCATGTGAGAAAATAATCCCTATTTTATTGGAGACTATATATTCATTCAATTTATTCCATTCTAATATCTTTTAGGGGACGAGAACAGATGATTAGTGTGATTCTTATCAATGGTAGGTGGTCTATACCTTTTTTCTAAATGTTTTTCGGTTTATTATTTGTTGTAATTATGCTAAATTACATACATTCTATGAATTTCTCCAATATAAATAAATATTAAATTTTTTTAAACTTGATTCAAACATGTTATTATAGTAATGTACATATTTCAAGGTTGTCTAGTATAACTAAAACCACACATTTGGAAGGATTATTTTATTTATTATGATTATTCCACCATAAGGGTTAGTTGATGTAAGAACCAAGAATTAAACAATATTAATATATCAATATGTCATGAATTCACATCATGCATCTTTTCAAGATTATAGTTTTAGATAATTAGGGAATAAATCATACATAAAAAACCATATTAATACAATGTTGAAATGTAAAACAGTATCCATTTCTTCCATAAAACAAAAACATTTAAAAAAAATTTCTTCCTTTTCTTGTAAAATCAAATCTTTTCAATGATCCCATTCTGGAATACAATATTCCTTAAAGTTAGTTAAAACAATTTCAAAACAGAGGATGAGCATGAAAATCCTTGTTTGGAATACATAAAGAGGGAAAATTTTTAGTCTTACAATAAAAATTAAACCATGAATATTGTAACAAATTTTAATAATTTTCACCTTTACTATATAGAAAAATACACATAACTGAATATACATTCATTTCTTACCCTTATTGTAATTGAAATATTACCTTAATCCCATCGAAGGAAGCATATATAATCTAATGTTATCTTATAACAAAGAAATCATAGGAAGAATAAAAATACATTAGACCTCCACACATATCACTAAATGGAGTATCCATACGACCGACATTGATACCCAATGCATTTGAAGTTATAACATATCCATCCATATTTGGTTTCTCACAGAAATATCCATATTTGTTTAACATGTAACAACCCATTATTGGATTATCCCGTAACCACACGTCAAATTTCCTAGAACTATTATATCATCATAACACATAAATGCTTGAAATTTTCGTAAGGAAATTCATAAATTTTCAATTAAATCATAATAAATCAATTCATGATATTGAAATATTAAATCCATTTCCAATAACATTTAACAATTTTAATAAACAGACTTTTGAATAAATTTTTCCCATTCCACATTAAAACATTTGAATTAAATAGATATATTAAAATATTCTTGTCCATATAAATAAATTTATTAAAATGTTTTTAAAAACATAGACATGAAATATATGGATTTAAAATAAAAAATCATTTAGACATTTAGAAATATTTTTTAAACAAATTGTCCCTTACCACAATAGATTAACTTGAATAAAAATAATTTTGGAAGAAAAGTAAATAATACGTTAAATATTATGAAATTATACCAATTCATGATATAACATGTCAAAAGGTTTTTATAAACACCTTATATGATAATAATAGTACATAACATCGAGATCTTCTTTAATATAAATATATTGAGAATAATTCCCATAAAATATTATTTCATTAAATATCAGATAAGTCAATGACATAATTATTATTGAAAATTAAAACAAATTCCAATTTAGTTGGATATTCAGTGTAAAATAATCATTGTCTATTGAATCATATTATAGTAAAAGCAAAACCAATGACATGGACAATTAACTCTATGAAGGAAGATTGAGTTAATATTTCCCGTACCTTGTTTTCCACTCTTCAGGTACAAATGATATGTTCTTGAATATTAAAATTCAATTCATTTACACTATCTATATAATTTTTCCTTTTGTAATATTACTTATTATCAATTATTTCAATTTTATAAAAATACTTAATTATTTATGTTGATATCTGATGTTGTTGGGATATTCTGTACATGAGTGGAAAATGAACATGTTTTGATGTAAATTTCCATCACATTCTGAATACCATGATATAATGAATATTACGAATGAAATAATATTATATTTCATAAATTAATTACGTTTTATAAATAAAACCATTAATTATGGTTTTGAAAAATGAAAAATGTTATATTCATTGAGTCAGTATGTTATATGTATCTATGGGGAGCATTTTCATTTTTCATTTATCATTATAGAAATAATTTAATTATTATTTTATCAATACATAATGATGATAATATTATAATAATAATAATCATCATTTAAATATATATGTGTATATATATATCATACAAGTGATGTGTTGAATAAAAATGATTCACATCACTTTGTGGAGGTGATTGTTCACACAAAAATATGAACAACATTATTGTTTTTATGTGTATTGAATGTAATATAATTATTGACATATTGTGAATTAAAATTGACAAATAATTCATGAATATTACATAATAATTCTAATTTCATCACCATAACCTATCTTTTTTTATGGAAATTGAAAATGATCAAAATCTGTTCATTGAAGTGATAATTCACACGTTCACACTAACGATTAATTTCTTTCACATTTTATAGATGTAGAAATGTATTTATGAGAAGATATTAAAAGTCTAAAATTTAATTATATTTATGATACTGTGTTAGGGGATTTGGATTAATAAATAAAATAGAAACACTTAAAAATGATACCACTAATTCGGTTTATCAACATTAAAAACATCAAAACATCTCTATAGAGGCTTTTATGAATAAAATAAAGCCTCTTGAACATGGGTAGGGTGTATAATATATTTTTTGTATAGGAAATTGTTGAAAAAAAGTGTTCATGAAGTGTAATTATTAGAGAAGTTATGGTGCCTTTTAATAGGAGTGGAAATGAGGACCATTAGAATGAGTTAGATTATTATATTAATAAACAAAATTAAACTAAAAGTCTCAAAATTCATATATTTAAAATATAATATGGTGGTTTGGTCAATATAATATCATCCAATAATTTTGAGAAATTTATTTATTTCAATTTAAACATTTTCTTTTTTGGGTTACCCTTAATTATTCTATTTTAATTTTAATTATCGTAACAATATTTTAATTATTAATAGTGTATTAATATAACATTTATGGTATAAATTTCTAATAATTATACACATAATGAATTTTTAGTCCTTATTATCGATAATTTTTTGTTTTAAATTTTTTTTATAAATTATTAAAATACTATTTTTATAAAACATAAATTATGTCAATTTTTACACTATTATTATTTAATGAATTTAAATAAAATACAAAATTAGTGATAAATTCGAACCAAATCATTTAATAGTATTATAAAATTACAATTTCACATATAAACATAGTGTATAATATAATTAATGACATAAAATATTTATTTTCATATTTATAATAACATTTATTTTATTCTTTATATAATAACCAAATCACTGCATCATGATTGTATCATAATTAAATTTAATTTTTTAATATATAAAATTTATAAATAAAATACCATGATATTGTATATCTTTTTATCATTCAAATTTTTTACTTATCGTTTAATGGATGTTTTATATAAACTCATATTAAATTTTTTTATTAATAGTATTTTTGATTCTAACATATTTTCTTTTACATTTAAAAAATTATATAAGTCACATAATAACACCAAAGTGGATTCAAAATTCTATATTTTCATTAAAAGTGTTGTATTTGACAGGACTATCTAATAAAATATGATATGGAAAAATTTTAAGGTATTTTAATGTAATTATAATATTATTTTTACCCTTATTTATCTGGTATAACCTTCAACTGTGGTATATAAAAATAATTACAAAAATACTATTCATCATCTCCAAGAATAACAGGGACCCATTTAAATACTTTCCACATTATGATTAAAAGTATGTGATCCGTTGTAATAAATTCAAAACACATGAGTTGGTAAAAAAAATTTAAATTAATTTTAGATGTCAAAATTAAAAGATTTGTTTTTAAAATAACAAATCATCAAACGATAGGCATGTTTTTATTTATAATTTCAATTTTAATATACCGCCAATGAACAAAATTGGATTAAATAATAAAAAATATTAAAATTAAATATTAAAACCAATTAAAATTATAATCTTATTATATAAATATGTTAGATGAAAATGCAATTTCTTATTAAATTGCATTATTATTCATTATTCAACTAAAAAAATTTCCGAAAAAAATCCAAAATTGAAACCAATAAATTTTAATATACCAATTCAAAAAAGAATAGAATATTTTCAAATATAACATATAAATAAAACAAAAACAATATTTTAAAAAGGTCGTTTCCATCAAAAGTATGTAACGATTCATTTTTACAAAAGTACACCTTTTATGTAAAAAATATAATCTTTTCTTATATAATGCCTATATAACATATAATATGAATGTTAAAAATTACAATTAATATTTTACATATATATATTTCATTAATAAAAATCCAAAAACAATGATTTTAATATTTTATAAACACACATATTTTACGTTTTAATTGTTTTTTCATAAAATCAAATCCTTTATATTCGACTGGTTTTTTATTTAAATTTCTCATAATGTTGGTAAATAATGAATCATTATATAATAATTTTTATATAATAATTTCCTATGTTGGTTGATACTATTCCTTCACACCTTTTCAACGGCTAGGTTATAAGTGTAACATTAAATTAATAATATTTTGTTGTTCATTTAAACAAGATGAAGCGTAAAATAGAAGGTTTTGAACATAATGATTCTTTCATAAAACCCATGATGTTACATATTCCATAAAATTAATAAACATTTTACTTTCAATTATAATTTTTGGTCAGTATGTAGGTTACGACATTTTGAATATCCATTATTACAAACCCACATCTGAAAATGATTAATAAAATGGAAACATTAAAAGTTGTAAATTGATGTATAATGGTAACCCGAGAAAACATATAACAGGATTCCTTATAGGAAAACATGGATATTGGAGAAAAAATTTGTTTCTTGTTCAGATAAAGAGTGATAGAATTCATGATCAAGAGAATTATATCAACTATAAAAACAAAAACATATGATGGGTTAAGAATTCATTGATATCTTAGTAGGAATCGTAAAGGGGAAAATGTTGTTTTATGATGAATTTTATAAATATGAGGAATTTATTTACAATGTTGAATAAGAATATTAGTAAAATACGTATATGTCATGTACTGTTTCATCCTTTAATAAATTACTACTAAAAACTCATCTTTTCTCCAAAGGATGAATATTCTAGATGAGATGGTCACACCTAAGGCACTAAAATCAACTTATAGAGAATCACATATTCCAAAAAAATACCTTTATATTTCAATTATCATTAAAAAATAATCAATAAAAAAATTTAATACAGGATCAAATAATACCCCCAAAATAATAATCCTTTTTAATTAGAATGACTAATTTTAATCTCAAAAATTCAACCGCACTTCCCATGTTCTACACTGACCATTCATAAAAAAAATTCCTAAAAATTCAATAAAATAATTCTATTATGATTGTAACCCAGTTATCAGTATAATTTGATTACATCATATTAAAAGATAAATTTTTACATGAATAATAAAATAAAATAAATCAGTATTAAAGTATCATTCCAACATGTATATAACCTAATCAAAATTTCTCCTAGATAGGTTAATCACTTCCATAAATAACATGAATCAGCAAAAGACCTCCATAAAGACATATATTCATCCAAAATAAAATTCAACCATCAGTTCTCAAAAAAATCACATAATATAGTATTTTCCATAGGTATATATTATTCCAAAAATTGAGAAGGTATTCAAAAATAACATGTATCACTTAATCACCAATAACTTTTCCAATACTAAGGATACTAGTTAGATAAAATAGAAGTTCCAAAAGTAATATAATTATAATTCCTAAATTTTTTCACTAAAATGATTAATTAATATTATCCCTTGAATTAATTTAGGCTAGTTGATGGGAAAAAATCCTAGTCGCACATAAGATATGGTTTTGATTATCACAGACATGCCTGACATGAGATGATGTCCCACAATCTACATGTTTTTCATTTTAAAAAACAATCTAATATTTAATAATTCAAAAAAAATATTAAGAATCCAAAATTTCCCCATAAATACCATTATTCTAATTAATATTTCAAATCATAAATCCTCAAAAATGGGTTCTATGATATTGATCATATGACCAACCAAAAAATTTGAAACTCATAATGATACCCCTAACTCTAATGAAAACATCATAATCTCCAAATTTTTCTAAAACTCCATCTGATACGTATTTGAAGGACACTGCCAAAAAAATAAATAATCATGAGATATTCCATCAATCCACATTGTGGATATTTTAATGTTTACAGTTTTAAATAATTTTCCCATAACTCATATAAAACAAATCAATATAAATAAAAGTGTACTCACCAATAATGTCCATTTTTTCCATAAAACAAATAATTTTAAAAAGAAACACTATTTCAATTCATGTTAAATCATAAATATTCCTTGATATCATTCTTGACTTTATTCTTCTTTAAAACCTATAAAAAAATTCAGAACATATTGCAGAAATTAAAAGCCCACGAAGGGATACATATAGAAAGAAAATTTTAGTCTTGTGGGAACATGTTAACCATTTATACATTATCATAAATTAATTCTCTTTACCTTTAAAACATAAAGAAATTCTCTTTACTAAATATATGTTCATTTTTTACCCTTTTTTTATACAAAATAAATTCATAACCAAAAAAAGAAACATATAGAATATAGTTGAATCTTGGCACATACACATTCATAAATGGAATAACCATACAGTCGACATCCACACATATCAATAAATGGAATATCCATTAGGCCAACGTCCACACACAATTCATTTTTGGTTATGAAATAACCTCCCATCATTGGTTTATAACGAAACCAACCTTCATCGGTTTATCACGAAACCACTAATCATTGGTTTATAACGTAACAAGTTGTCCAATTTATAAGTACCATTATATAATCATAAAAAATAAAATATTGAAATATTCAAAATTTTAGTTATAAAATGACATTTCAATTCACAAGAAATCATTTCTACATATTGAATTATTCAATCTATTTTAAAATTTAATTAAAACATTTAAGAATTTTTCTTTTGAATCAATGCATCCAATACCATTTTGGAATATCTGATTGAATATGAAAATTTAAAACATTCATGTACATATAAATAAATTCATCAAATCCTAATTGAAAAAATGAACATGAAATACAAGGTCTCATAAGAATAAATCCTTAAAAAAATTTAAAACAATGTTTTAGTTATAGATTCCCTTACCAATAGAGAAAAAATAACAAAAATTGTCAAATAATATCATTAAATATTACTATAAATATCATGAAAATATATTAATTCGTGATATAACATGTCAAAAGAGTAGTATATACTCCTTGTATGATAATAAAGGTGTATAACATCAATATTTGCCAGAATTAATGGAGATTGAGACATTACCCCGTCAATATATAATATTATTATATTATTGATAAATCAATGACATAAATATGTGTGAAAAATATAAATAATAAATACAAATGTGTATATATTGTATAAAACCATAGTATTTATTTCACTCATATTATTATAAAAACAACACCAATGACATGGAAATTTAACTCCATGAGGAATGATTGACTTAATTTTTACCTTACATTGTGTTTGACTTGTCACATTCAATTGTAATGATCCTAAATAATAAAATTTTGATAATTTATAATTTATTGATAACTTTTTTCACGTTTATTAATCATTTTATATCTCTTACTAATATGTTATAAATGTTTCATAATTATTTACATCCACATTATAAATTTTATCGATATTAAGTACTTGAGTAAAAAATAATCATTTATTAATGTAAATTTTCCATGCGATTATAATTCCATCGTAAATAGAATAATATTCCTTATCTAATCATAAATTTTATAAATTAACCAAAATTTTAAAATCAAACCATTAATTATGGTTATTATAAAATAACAATCTTATATTCATTGAGATAGTAGGCAGTATATACGAATGAGGCACAATTTCATTTTTCATATATCAATATAGAAATAAGGTAATTATTGTATTATAATTATAGAATTATCATAGTAATATTATCATAATAATAATAATTTAAATATACTTATATATATATATATATATATATATATATATCATACAAGTGATGTGGTAAATAAAAATGTTTGGAATTGCTTCAGGGAGGTGATGGTTCACATGTACACATGAACACACGAAAGAAATTATTGTTTTTATGTTCCTGGGAAGTAAAAATATAGATGAAATAATATTATTTTAAATTTATAAATATGTAATTAATGTTAAATATTAATATTAATTCCATAGTTATAACCAATATCTATATAACGTAATGTAAAACAAAATAAAATGTTTTGTAGAGGTGATAATTCACATGTATGAAAGAATGACTAATTTTATTCACTTTTGTTGGCAATGGAGATTGATTTAAGAGATTATATTAACACTGAAACATAAATATATTTTAGATAAAATATTTTTTATTTCAACCTAAAAGGATATTAATTAGAGGTGGTTGATGTTGAATTTTAATAGAAACACATTAAAATGTGATTCCCCTTATTCAGTTGATCCTTTACGAAGGACACCATAACATCTCTAAATATTTTTTTTCATCCAAAACTAAGGCCTTCAAAATGAATGGAAAAATTATATAATTGGAATTGGACATATCTTTACTGAAAAAAATAGGTCATGATGTGTGATCATTAGAGATCTGATTGTATCAGTCTATATGAGAGGGAATGGGTACAATTGGAAATTATTGAAATATTTAAATAATAAAAATTAATTTTTTAGTCCAAATGGCTCCAAATTGTGATATGCCTATGATATGATGAGGACTAGTTAAAATCATATTATCCAATAATTTTTAAACATTTATTGATTTTATTTTTAACCATCTATATTTGGTTAACCTTTAATTAATATATTTTAATTTTAATTACGGTAACAACCTTTTAATGATTAAGATGACATTAATTTAACTCTTATGTGCACTATTTCAATTTATTTTAAATTTAATGGAATTTTTGAACGTATCATAGTCAATCTATGTTTTGAAAATATTTTTGGACTTTTAATAATTTGATATATTACTATTTTTTATAACATCATTTATGTCTATTTTTAAACTATTCATTTTATTGAATTTATATACAATCCATACAAAGATATAAGATCGAACAAAATATTTGATTATTCTTCTAAAATTTCATTTTTCCATTGGAAAAAAATTTATGAAAATTTTTTTGTCACATAATCTTTATTTTAATATTTTTTTATATCATATATTTGATTCATTCATTAAAAAAGCAATCCCAGATCATTGTGTCAAATTTAAATTCAATTATTTAATGCCTAAAAATTATAAATAAAATAACATGATCTAGGAAATCATTATATTTTCATAATTAAAATTTACAGTCAACGAATTCATTTATATAAACCCATATTACAATTGGTTTATTAATACGATTTAAGCATATAATTTTTTTTCCATTACATTATATTAAACGATATAAGTGTCAATATCACATCCATGTACCCTCCAAAGGATAACTTTTTGTTCCAAGTTTTGTCTTTTTTGGCTATATATCATCCAATAGGATTTTTAAAAATGTTATAATATTTTTATGTTATTATAATATTCTTTTTAGCATTATTTACAAGATTTATCTTTTAACTGTGAGAAATAAAACTAATTACTACATTTATTATTCATCATGTTAAAAAATAATAGGGAAATCTTAAAATAATTGGACTATATTATTCCAAATAATGAATCCATTTTTTCATATTTGAATAATAGAAGTTTCATTAATTATTTTAAAATTAACTCATATTGTCAAAATAAGAAAACATGTTTTTAAAGGTAAAATCCATCAACATATTAACAGGTGTTTTTAACTAATTTCAATGTAATATTACCGCTAATAAAAATAATTGGATTAAATGATAAAAATTTAATCCGCATACACTTTATGACCAATTAAGATCACAATCTAATTATATAATTAATTTAGATGAAAAATCCATTTTGAATTAAAATGAAGTATTTTTCACTCCTCATTAAAAAATGTATTTTATCATAAAAATACAGAAATTTTTCCAAAGATAATTTTTTATATGCTTATTATAAAAAATAATAATATTTTTCCATATAGAACATATAAATTTTAAATAATGTTTATTAAAAATAGTGTTCCCTATCCAATTGTGGTAAAACTATACTTTCAAGAAAATAATACTTATATATGTAAAATTAATTGTGTACTTAAATAAAGTCTATTAAAAATATAAGTTAAATATTAACCCGTAAATTATTTATATTATATATATATATCATTAATAAAATTTATAAACAGTGATTTTATTATTTTTTATACTCACTTATATTACATTTAAATAGTTTTTGAGGAAAACTCATCCTTTATATTAAATTAGATTTCATTTCCATTTCTAAAAAATTAGGTAAGTAATAAATCATTATATAAACATTTTAAAGCATATTTTTATAATTCAGTTGTTCTATTAATTCCCACTATTCCAACGAATCAATTTTAATGGTTTTATTTAAATAATAATATATAGTTGCTTGTTTAAGCCCGATGTATCATATCATGTATTCCATTGAACATAGATTTGATTTCATAAATCTAGTGATGTAACAGTTGAGATCTCCAATTATTAGTTTGAACCATTTATAAATAGATTTATTTTTAATTTATATATACCAATTTAATAACCATGTCATTTATAAATGAATAGTGTATTGAAATTGAGTACATTGTAGTTCTGGAATGAAATGGAAAATAAATTGTATTATGAATAATTATTTAACTAATTAGTGAATTTGAATATAAAATATCATGGAAATATATTGTTATCACTCATATGTGATAATATTTATTAATTTAATATCATAATATAACCAAATAAGGGTAATGGAAACTATTATGGCCCCTTGATTGTTTTGAAAATTCTTTAATGAAACTGATTACAGGAATGGAAAACAACATGGCCTCCATTCTAATAACTTATATTTGATATGACATATGAAATGAATAATGTGAAATGAATTTATAACATTCCAAGATAGTAACATGGTCTATTTAAAACATCTATACAACATCCATAATGGATGATATGGTATGGAACTAATATTGGTTATCATGGTATAGAACTGTTGAACCAAATTAAAATTTATATTATATACCATCGATTGTTTCTTTATTTTTATGCCCTTGATATAGTTTTCATGGACTACCTCAAACAGTCTCATTGGGATTGACCCATTTCTATAATATGTTTTCTATTTATGCACTCTATGGACTCAAAGAGGATGCCACTTCTATGGTCCATGGGTTATAGGACCATTTAAGTTTATATTACTCCATATTTGTTAGGGAAAAGTTCATGGGGTTTGATATGGACAAAGAGGTCATTAGTATATAATCTTGGGCCTTATAGGTGTGATAAATTAATATATTACATATTCCATAGATTTTTGATAGATTAAATGCCATCATGGGTCATAGATGATGGTGTACTCTGTTATGTATGTATATATCTTTCATGGATGGTGTGTAGACAACCTGTACTGGTAATCTATGATGTAATTTAAAGTTATTTATAAGAATCATTTCTATTAGACATACACATTGAATCATATTATATTTAAATTTTATATTTTTAAAATAAAATATTTGTGGTGTGGTACTTAGTACATCTCCTAGTATTTTCAAAACACATTATAGTACCAATGAATAATTCATGGTTCCATGTAGGGATAAGGGGAAGTGACATCCTGTAGATGCATGATTTTTGTAGTAGGATAATGTACAAGAGAAGAGGATTGAGAATATTCTTGGGATGAAAGTTGATATATATAGGTTATATTTTTATTTTTTACAATAATGTTGTATATCGCCTTTTCTATCTAACTCTTACATTTTTTGTAGCCGGATATGATCATCATAATATTGTATATGATATTGTTTATGTATTTTACAAATATATTTATATTATCTTTATGATTTTATATTCCACTATTGTAAAATTATTTTTCATCATATATTCATTTTCATTAGAATACTATGGTTTCTGACACAAATTATGGTGGTATAGTATCCCCTACACAATCTTGCAGACTCTCACTACATTAAGAAACATTTGGAATCTGAATAAGTTCACTTAAGGATATGTGAACCACCTATTTAGATACTATAATCTAGTGAGATAGGTCTATATATGTAAATTTTTATAAGATAAATCTTTTTATCTGAAAAATATTTGGGTTGGTATACTAGAAAATTGAACAATTTTCGAATTTGTTAATGAGAATTTATTTAGGTATAGTAATCCAACATATTGGGAAAAATGAAAATTATCATGGGGACTAAATGTTAATTTTTTTTATTAGTATTTCTATAATTTACCTAGTTTTTTTCACACATGATATGTTGTGATTAATATAATTTATATATATACACCTTTATCAATAGCATAATACAAAAACTAAAAAACTATACACTTGAATGATCATTGGATGATGAGGATTTATACATTCACTATTTTCCATTCTGTGTTTATATTTCTATGAACATTACCTGATGCACGATATTAGTTCATTTATTAATTTATACATGTAATTTTCTTATGGATTCATGCAAGGAGTATATATATATATAATTGTTTATTAAAGTGTCTACATATATAAAAATGTTTTTCCCTTATATAATGATGGTGTAACATTAAATAAAATGTTTAACTATTTTATTGATGTTAATATGATTATATAAGATGAAATATAAATTAGAAACAACAATACATATTATATATTAAATTTTTATGGATATAAAATCAAAAATTATAAAATTATAATCCATATAATGTAGTTATCATCTTAGACTTGTTCTATTCTAATATTGATTGTACAAGTTGGGTCAAAGAAACATGATACCCCAATTGGATGTTATAAATCAAACTAAATTATAATTACTAAATTGAAACTAATCTAATAAAATAATTATATACCAAAATGGGAATAAAATTATAATTCATAAAAAAATATATAAAATGTATTTTGATATATGGTGATGTCAATTGATTCAAAAATGGTGTATTCCACAATGATTATACATTGCCACAATGTATACTATAAAAAATGAAAAAAATAGATAACATGACCCTAAAATGACCATAGTATTGGAAAATAGAAAGTTTCTTTTGTGAATTTTCATTGTCTTATACTTCACTAGAACTGGACTTTGAAGGCGTTTGGTCAGTTGGATTTATATATATGTAAGATTGTATATTATATATTATTTATTTTATTATATATGTTGTCATAGACCCATTTTTTAGGACATGATAATAAAAGTTTTGAGATATTATGACATAACTAACACAAGTCAATCCCCAATAAGGAGGAAATTACCATGCACTAGATGAAGGGGCCTTTAGCAATAGTATTGTGTGTTGTTGTTCCAGATAGTAAAACTTCACTTTTACATAAACATATATCTGAATCTATGTTTGTAAAGGGGTTATAATAGGAAATAAAGACCATTTTGTGAGGAAAACTAACTTCCTCTTTTATTGAAGAGTATACATATTTATTTTAGTAGTAGCATACACCAATTTTCTCAAAGGATGATGTTCTACCGGCTATAGAGTCATGGATGGAGGTCATGCAATATTTTTTTTAGAATCTTGAGATTAATATAGAGGTATGTGTCATGATTATAGATTAATATTATGTGAATCTTCGGCAATATGTAGGGATGTGTGTAAATAGGTTGATATACATCTATTTATGTACTAGAAGGATTTATTTATATCATTTATGATTATTTCCTTATTGATACACTGACAGATAACATATCATGAGAGATATTGAACATACCATAGTAGACATTATCGATTATGGATTATTCGACCCTCTGTATAGATCATAATAAACTAATTCCTACCCTCTATTTATAAATAATTTCAAAGAAAAATATTTTTAGTATGTTCTTATACATTCTATATGATCTCTTTTAAATGTTTTTCCTTCATTATTCATCCATATGATAATAAACTCTTTATTTATTATCGATTGTATCATTAGTGAATTATAACCTACGATTAATATATTTTCATTGTTTTCTCATGGATATGTTCATATAGAATAAGGAAACACCATTTTAATCTTTTAACGCGATGATGTAGTTGTCAATAAGTATAATCGGGTAGACAGAAAATATTTCATCAGATATGTAAGAATATCAATATGTGGTTAGAGTGCTATAGAAACATAGTTGGGTGATTTTATAACTATATTATTGTCCATTTTCTAGGATTTTTTGGCATATTAACATATTACTATTTGAATACTATTCACAGTAGCTACACATTTAGTGTGAGGAATAGTAACTCCGTGTTATGTAGAGGAATAGATCACTATTGATTATAATAGTTGGTGATGTGGTCATGATGAGGGATGTAGAAATATTTAATACAGTGCTACTAGTGTATTCCATCCATGGATGTTTAGGATTTTTCTCAATTGTAATGACATGTCAATATATATGTAGTTCCTCTAAACGCAATAAAAAAGATTGTTAGTCATTTAGTTGTTTGTGGTTTAGCTTTTATAGCCTATACTATAGGATTCTATTTATTTTATATAGGTTTTTCCACACCTTTATATTTTTGGGGAATATGATTTGACTTATATTGAGAGATTGAATTTTAATAGAATGATAAAATTTTATAATCCATTGGGAATTAGAATAACGAATATATGCTAATTAAAGGAGATCCCTGTAGATATGGGTGGGTATTTCATATGGTATATCTTTTTAATCGGTATGAAAATGTTTTGAAAACACAATCATGATGTAAGGGTTTTTTATTTATCATTCATATGAGTATTTTTATCAATAGAATGTGTAGTTTATATAGGGCTGTAGTTATATTAAAAATGGAGAATGGGGTGTCCACACAATTGAGTTTGATCAAAGAACTGTGGGATGCATATAGTGATATCCATCAATTCTATAATTTATATGGATGATTAGGGAACATGTGTGGATTATTTACTTCTTATAGTAAATTTTTGTAGTGATGTATTTGTTTGATTTTTTTTATGATTCCTCCTCATACACATAGGAATATTTTATTATTGATATAGTTTTACGAGATATATAATATAATAATTTTTTATAGGTTGGATATTATTGAGTTTAATGGTATTTATAGGAATCTAGAGTACTTGAAAACTAAAGGTTTTCGATGTAATAGTACAACCCAATGGGGATTAACTGTCTTTTCTAATAAAATGGTTAATAGTTTCATCATATGTTGAATGGAATAATGTATTTTGAAGTAGATTATGGTCATTAAATAGTATCCACATCCACAAATAGATGACCTTTCCGACCAAATCAGTGGACTGGGGAATTTCTCTATGTTCGATTTGAGGTTGATCTATCATCAGGTGTGGCTTAGATAATAAGATATATCACAAAAAACATTACATAAATGATATTACATATATGAGTATTTGATCATCAAATTTATTATTAAAATTAAACCAATCATATTTGTGGACTTGATGAATAAGGGTTTCGAACAATATCTAGACACATTTCACAAAGTCTATTTTTTTGACATGTTGGTGTTCTCACACACTTAAAAAGCACAATCCCGACATCATGATTTCATTTTGGTAACACTGAATGTAAATGAAATGTTAGGTATATTAAAAAATTTTCACTTTTCAAATTATATGATTTAATCCATAGTGTAAAATTTCTAAGTGGAATGAGTATAACATGACATGGATAAGAAGAGATTCATTGTATCCTAGGACACAACCATGAAATACATTTTTATATAGAGTTTAATTTGGTTTTAAGGTAGTTAAATGTGATTAATTTTGTATTTTTAAACACTAGAATCACCTCATTTGGGATTGACTAAAATCAATATCACATTTTTTGTTTAGAACATAAGTGTGATCCTTTCAAGAGTAGAAAGGATGGTATGTATTATAAATAATACTAATATTACCTGATCTAGTACAATGGAATACAGATTACCTTGTTTCTTAATGCATTGGTCCAGGATCTATTCTAATGTAGGGAGATCTGGAAATTGAATAAGAGACACTCTAGTTGAGGGAACAATAGTTGATTTAAACTATTAAAGATATTGAGAAAGATAAATTTGTACATTCCATTAATTTTTTGATTCATTTCATACTAGAGGATTGTTTAATCTCCTACACAGACCAAAAAACCCTCATTTATATATTTATACATACAGTATTGAATATCATTAATTGAAGATTGGTTTAATACCTATTGTATATTGTTATAGTGATTTATTCATTGAATTTTAAATGCAATGATATTTTTGATTATCTAAGCCTACAAAATCATAATCAAGAAGTATAGAAGGTTGATATTTAGTGCTAGTCTATGGTGATATTTTATGAGATACCTATAGAGGTTCCTGGATTTCATGGATAACAATTACATGAATATTTATTATAAACTTATTCAGTTATGGATAGATTATAAATGATGGATTTTTTGATATCATGTGATTAGTTTTAGGGGTTATGGTTTCATGTGGGGACCCAATACATTGTTAGAGCATTTTTGAGGATGTAATAATTCACATTCATGGTCATTTCTTGGATCTTACAGAAATATACAAGTAATTCATGTGAGGGTATCATTACTCTTATTGTAATGTATTTTCTAGAATAATGGCGATGGAAAAAAAATTAGATGTATATTATCCGATATATACTTTAAATAGGGTGATAATTGGCTTCATTAGATTTTGTTCAACCTATAAGTAGGTGGAGAATGAAACTGGTGGATATTAGGGATATTTTGGTCAATATCAATTACTAAGTATAATTTAGATGACATCACAATGTAATTTTTCATGGGATTACCTAGGTCAACCTATGTATATGACATAGTATGGATAATCATAGACAAATTGAAAATGGACACTCACTTACTAAAAAGGAGAGAGAGTTTTCAGTGGATGAGATATGATGGATATATGTTACATATATTAAAATCTAAATCAATGTAAAATATAATATCATATCTGAAAAATAGGTTCTTTTACATCAAGATTCGTTTTTGGGTTGTTGATGGATCTCGGTTCATAGGCAGTGCCGATTATAACGTATCATCCAAAGACCATTATTGAATTTGAACATATGACAAAAATGTTATATGAAATTTTTTGGGAAATCGTCCAATATTTTTATATTTCAAGGAAGAAACAATTACCTATCTATATGTTATCTTACAATAAACACATATATTTGATAATAAATATTGGTCCTTAAGAGTCATTGTATTGTAGGTAGTGATGTTAACCACGATATTGTTTTGAGGACGGATAGACTGAAAAGACTAGAACGTGCCTCATTAAATTGAAAACTATGTAGTCATAGATTATTTGGATTTTAATTTTCATATTTCATTAAAGGAAGTATTGTTATGTACATAAAAACCTCCAACCACTAGAGTGTAAGGTTTCTAATTGTTCTTTATAAAAGGTTTCTCCTAGATTGGGCATATATGGAATTAGAGAGAATGTAACATTTCACTTAATTATGTCAAAATGATAAATATTTTAGAGATAATCTATTTATAATCCTATAAGATTTATTAACTATAGAGGTACCATGATTTGTATGACAACATCCATATATCATAGAATCGTTGTTATCATTCATACGAATATATAATTATTCATCCATAAGATGATGATATAGTCGTAGATGTGTCTGTTAAGGATCATCCTTAAAAAAATGATGATTAGATTATAAAGGTTCTATGATGTATGTCATTTCCTCTAATATGGGATTAGTTAATACTTGAAAAAATATAACAAGATTCCTATTAGTGATAGGAAAATATAGGACCTCAATGGCCTTAGTTATTCCTATACGATGATTCCCCATCCTCAAAAGGGAAATTAGGGATGATATTTTATTAATGAATGGATTTTATAACAAATAATCTTTTATAATGTGCTATAACCCATAATATTTTGGTAACATAAATTAAATAAAAGACTGTAAAACATTGTCACTATTATTTCACGAGCCTTCAATACTTTTTTAGATCCCATAGATCCCATTTTGCGTGTAAGAGACAGTGGAACACATTTGGTGAATTGTTTGTAGTAACCATTCATCTCATAATTTCATCATAGTAATAGGTAGATGATGAATTAATAACTACATGATGTTGTACATAAATCAATTAGAGGATCTTAGGAGTTATAACTATGGGGATCATCATAGGCAACATATGATTGTGCCAACCATGGAAATAGAGCCACACGATTGGTGGTTGATTTGACCAAACTATGTGGATAATTGTTTCTCTAAATTAAAGTCATAATAAAATTATTATTATACCCTATATATATTCAAAACATAATAAAAATTACACCTTTTAATAATATATCATCTGACACATTAATGAACCTATTTGTCCCCTATTATGTTTTTTTTATAACTACTTATTTTTATCTCAGAATCAAATAATGTTTTATTATTATATATTTATTGGTATTCATTAGAACCCACTTACTACCCCTTATATTTTATCCCTCAATATAGATTAAAAGATATTTTTTATCTAATATAACCTATTTAAAGAGTTTCATCTTTTTCCAAAATTTCTCATGTTCTTGATAAATTAATAGTTTGATGAAAAACAATGACATTATAACCTATCTAAAGTATAATGTTAATAAATTATTAAAAAAATGGTGGTTTATATTTTTTCTCAGGGATACACACACAAATCCCTCAAAAATATTAGTTTAAATTAATAAATCACTATAATAAATAATTAAACAATGGTTCAAAAATGTTATGGGGAATTTGTAAAATTTTGGAGGATATAATCCTCCACACAACCCACCTTTGAGTTTGGTTCATTCTATTTATAATGATCATTCCACTCGGTGGGTGATTTAATGTCTCCATTTATTAATTGTATAAATAAATAAATTAAATAGTATGGTAAAGGAAAAATGACTATTTTAAAACCATTTCATTTTTTGGTGAATGAAATATTGATGTGGAATAAATGGTTTTTAAGGATTGAAATTGAAAATAAATTATATTATGAACGTAAGGTAACTAAATATAGATGTGATATAGACACTAACATGGAACCCTGTTTAATCACTCAAATTTGAGTTTATTAAATAATTGAATATGCTAAAATCACGTGATTAAGGGTATAGATAGTAACATGGCCACCTGATCAATTTTATAATCCTTCCAAAGAAATTTAATAATGGAATATACAATGAAATTCACTCTATCATTATCACATGAATTTTATATTCCCATGACATAAAAATGACCAATTGAATTGATAAAGGTAATTGAAAATAGCTTTTTCAAATTAATCGTCACATATTATTTTGGTAAAAATATGACATAGTGTTAGACAGTTGTGTCGCATCAAAAAATAGAACTGACAAGAATAATTCATATTTGTATTGGATACCTTAGATTATTTCATTGTCCGGCAGAGCCAATGAATAATGTCTAAGGTGGTAAAAAATAAATCTTGATCCAAATAAGGTGAATATAACTACAGCCCTATATAAACTACACATCCATTTTTTACCACATGGGTTCTTATCTCATAAAAGGCTACATTATACTATGATTATTAAGGATTATAACCAAAGAATAAAATTTAGTATGTTTGTAACTTTCACACTGGCATGTCTGACATTGTATTGAAACATGATTAATGTACATATATCATAGTTTCCTGATATGTGGATGTGGGTTATATATGTTTTCGTACTATATGATACATCAATTAACTATTCATTAACATTTTCACACCAACTTGTATTGTTAAAATGGGTTTCATTTCATTATAATTTACATCCCTTATTGTTGGTATTCTGACACACTGCTTCAATTTATAAGCACATATTGAATTTTTTATAGACACTATTAATGGTGTCCTATATTGTGTATCTTACACCCTATTCACCCAACATTTTTTTATTTGATACAATTCATCTACGACGGTAAGGATAAAGGGAATTAGCCTTCTATGGAATCTTTATTTCTGTACTTGGATAATGTACATGAGTAGAGGAAGAAGATATCATGGATAATTCTTTAGAGATAGCTTTAGTATGTTGTATTTTTTTCTTTCAGGTTGTATATTAATGTTTTTAAACACCACATGTGTTCTCACTTTTTTTTCTATGATATGATAATAAAATTTTTTTATAACACATTTAATATGAGTTAAACAGGTTTATTTCAAATAATAGTACATTTTAATATTCCATATTGAGATTTTGTTTTATATTATTATAATAATAAAATTGTTCCCTACTCATACCATGAGGGTATAATGTCAACTCAAAACTTTTACAAACCCTCACACCTAGTTGGTATCATATAGAATATGTAATGAAAATATTTATTCCATTTTAAAACTCAATAAGATTAACTTAATGTGTGGGATAGTTTTTTACAATTCAATATAGATCATGTAATATATCCTGGTTATGTCGATGTTTTTTCATTGATATATTTATATTTTATTAAAATTTAAAATATTTAACATGGATTATTTATTGAATAATTATATTTTTATGGGGTTGTGGAAATATTTTTGAAAATTGTTTATTCAAAAACAAATTTGTACTTAATAATTAAATCTAATGTAGTCTACAAAATTTTAAAAAGATTAAATTTTCACATGAAATGATCAATCTCTCATGGAATAATCATGTATACAATATTTTATGTTTTCTAAAAATTAATTTAAAAGGTAATGGCCAAATCAATTTTTTTTATAATATATAAAATTTTATGTAATTATAATTGCTAACTAAAAGTGGAGTATTAAATTGGTGATTTTGAATGCGTGTTATTTTGTATAATAAATTTCAAGGGATTCATATTTTTATAAACCCATTACCACCATTTTAATATTCAATACCCTATAACACTCTTCATATATATATATAATACATTGATACAAAATTTCAACTGTGAATTATTGAATTGATCTCGTTGATGTAAGGTATTTATATTTTATTCAAATGGGAAGCCATTTATTTGAAATCTTTATTTACTCTATTTATAATGGTTATATGAATTATATTAATTTTTTGTGATAAATATTTTAGAGTATGAACGTAAAAATAAAAAAAATATATCTATAAATGTGTTTTGAGGGAATTATATTAATGATTAAACACTAATTTCATCAATAGAGAAATATATTGATGATAGTTTGGAAAAAATATCAATTTTTACTTCAATAGTCTCCTATGAAGAATTTAGCATACATTATGATGTAATTTCTAGGTGATAATCATGTATTCCTGAAATATATAAAATAACCAATATCATTTATTTCGAAAAGATATATATAAAATTTTATATTATAGATTTATTTTAGAAATAATTGTATGACATAAAAATTTAAAAATTCCATTCACCCTTCATTATCTCAAGATTATATATATATATATATTCAAAAAAAGATACAAAAATTGTTATACGAGAAATTTTTGGTTATTATATTTTTATGTGGATTAATTTTGGATTCACATAAAATATTCCTTTTACTGATGGGTCATCATCAATGACAAATGATAATTTAATATTATATAATTTATAATTATTAAATATGTATAACTATTTCTAACAGAATTTATATCAATTTATCTAGTCATATTGGATTTATGATTACATTAATTTTAAGAATATATGATTTCATTAATATCAATCAATGGTATCATATCAATACATAGGAATGGGTGATGAAGTCAATAAAATAATATAGAAATGAATAATAACCTATATCATATATCGTTTAATTTAATATTGTTCTCTGTGATATAATCCTAGGTAGTTATAGGTTAACATTATTATAAGGCATATAAACTTGGTAAATCAATGTCATTTATCTATATACATTTGAAAAATGGTTTTCTTTAACTACTTAGGATTTCTCAAGGTCATTTTTCATATATTAGTGAATAATATTTTATTAATAATATAATGGCTTGGTTTTATAATATAAATTTTAATGAAATTATTTTTGAGTAATAATTCTAATAAATATATTGATAAAAATGTTCATGAAACCTATCTTGACTGGTAATTAGTCATGGTGTCTGAAGGATTTATTATTATAAATATTTTACAAAGCGAATTAAGTATTTTTTTATTCAATTTAAAATTGACATTATAATGATATAAAACTATTTGAGGGAGTTTCAAAATAAAATATCTTTATATCAACGAAAATTTTATTGAAATATTTATTATACAGAATATAACTATTAAAAATAATTATTGACGTCATAAATTGTTTAGATTAATTATAAAAATGGTAGATATAAGAAATTTATTTATTTGTAAATATTTAAGGGTTTTTATTAAATATTGAAAATAATACATGTTCTATTTTAAATAATTGTATTTATTATCAATATTTATATAAAATATTAATATTATGAATATCCATTTATAAATAATATAATTATTTAATTATTTAATTTATTTTTTGTACAATATATTTTTTAAATTATTTTTATAATTTTTTATTTGTATGATTTAATTTAAAAAGATTCCTTTGACCATTTTGAATATTTTTCCATTATTTTAAAGAAATAAATATTTTTAAAATATAACAATTAATTTTTGTGAAAAAATAATTTAATAATTTTTATAGTATAAATTTATTTATTTATTGTAACTATTTTTACATTTTTCATTATATTGTAGAATTACAATTATTACTGTTCTACGGTAGTGATCTATGATTAGTGGGAATTTGAGATACATATCAACTAGATTATGAGATGTTTTTATATATATAAATCTAGTGTTACTTATCTTTTCAAACATATATACTCTGTAGTTATATTTTTTATATGATTTAATTCATATTATGAAAGTTCTTCATGAATATTATCTATTATATAAACTTGGATTGGTAATAAATATTATATTTTTTTTGAAATATTAGTTGAATAAAAACCAATTATTGTATAGGTGTAATACATTAACATTATAAGAAATATTTATTTTATTTTTATGAATGAGATATATAAATGAAATCCACGAATGTGAAAGGACAAAGATATAATACAAGTGATATAAATATTAAATGATGGAATTCTATTAAACATAAAAAATATCATGATGTTTGATTTTCATCAATTTATACAGTCAGAAGGAAAAAAATTTCCTATAAAGTTGATAATAATAGATTGGTTCCCTTATTAAAAATATTTATTAAATAATTAATAAATAACAAACTAATATATATGTTCCTATATACGATTATAATTTTTTTAATTTATATACACCATTTCGAATGAGGGGAAATATAATGAGGGGTAAATCAATGATTGAAATATATATTCATATAATATTATTTTTCACATATTATTTAGTGTTTAAGAGAATAAAATATACCACTCTTGTTATATGTGCTAAAAAAAATAAAAATACCTCACCAAAATATTATTTAGTGGTTCACGTAATCATAATATGTTAAAAATTTAAAATAATTAAAACATTATAACCCATTTCACATGTTACTATTATTGTCACATATGAAAAAAAATGAAATTGATTTATTTTATATAAATCAATGATGGATGTATACTTATAGTCCTAAAATTCCTTATTTATATTTCATGGTACAAAAATAAAATTGAATGTGAGGAATAATCAACATTGACTATTAGTGTGTACGTTATATCTTATTCAATCATATTCAACCAATTAAGGTGACCAATTACGTGTAAACCCAAAACCATCCTTTTTTCAAGTATAATGACATGAAATATCATTTATATCATTATTTATCTATGATTACTTTTATTTTTTTCATATATTGAAAAACCACAATCAAATTTTTGATATTATAACATAATATATAATAAAAAATTATTAAAATAAAAACTAATATAATCTCACCATGAAATCCTCCAAAAAATATCAATATCAAAATTTCATATTTATCATGAATATTTTGTGATATGAAGATAATATCATGGTGTGTTATACATTTTCTTCCCGAATAAAAGTTTGAAATAATAGTTTAGTCAGTCCTCATGATTAGTATATATAACAATATAAATCTATTTTGGATGAATTTTTAAAATTATAATATATTTTATACAAAAAAATTCCTAATTTTATGATAAATATTAAATTTAAACATATTTTATTTGAGTAACATCCTAGTGGTATCATATAATATGTGACACAACATATTGAAACCTGATTAATTCCATGGAAATTCTACTCATATCATTATTTCATATTCCTTAACCTATGGAAATCTAAATAAATTGTACAATGCCCATAAAAATAAGTGATTTATATCATAAAACTAACATAATTGAGAAATAATTATATTTACGTAAAAAATTATCCTTTAGATGTAAAATAAAATATTTAAAACCCCTATGGAAAAAATATGGTGTTAATAAATTTATTTCTATTTTTATTTCACTTTTTTATGAAAACTAAATTCAATTTGATAATTGATCTGGCCTTATCAAACTCTAATAAATCCATGAATATAATGATGATAAATAATGAATTAAATTATTTTAATATTTCATGAACTATGAACTTGAGAAACTAATTCATTTTATCCTCACAATGTAATTATTATCCCAAATCTAAAATTAATATATTGACTAATATTATTTAAATGACATTTTCACTCATTGTAAATAAGAATACAATATTGACTAAGTATCATTAAATCTTGAATTTTAATCTCATATTTTTTCAATATATATTTCAATGGATCATCAATATCCCATATCAATCCATCGATTTCACTAAGTTATCAACAGTATCTAACATTTTATTTTTTAAGAAGACTAAACTAAAATCTAAATACATTGATCAAAAAATTACGTCTCTCCATTAATTTACAACCATTTGTACATCTGTGGCCCCATCATATTTTCATATTTTATATTGGAATTCAATAATTTTAAATGTTGAACTGATATAATATTCTCCAACATTTATAAAATTTGGAATGTAAGCTTCGAAATATGAACAACATATTGATAATAGTCATATGATATAATGGAGGCCAATAAATTTAATAATGTTTGATATAATCATTAATTAAAATATTTTAAAGAAAAATTTAAATAAAATTCTACTGATTAAACATACACGATGATAATTTCAAAAAAATTATTTCTATTGGTTGAAATCATATTTCAGGTTAATATTACTCAACATTAAATATTGATGTATATATTTTTTAACTAATTATAATTTTGAATTAACATGTAAAATTTTATATGTAAGTGTTAAAATAATTTTTTCAATATAAAATTTTATATAAATCATTTACATTTTATCATATGGTTCCATTTCATAATCATATTTCGTAATAATTATTGAGAATATCCCTTTAATAAATTAATATTGAGGAATATATTATCCACTATAACAAAATATTCTTCCCAAATATAATGTCTAGATTATAATATCTCTTATCAAACCAATATATTTTTGAATAATTAACATAAATATATTAATAATGTTAAATCAAAAATAAAAACATAATATAACTATTTACATGAAATAATATTTATATTGTGTCAATATTTTGGGAATCATATTTATTTGAAAATAATTGTGTTATAATATTAAACAAATAATTTATTATTAATCGTGATAATATAATATTTTCAATGATTTTTATAAAAATTATAAAATCATAGTGATCTATAACATTTCTATTATTATGATTTCCGAATTTGATACAATAAGGTTAGGACTAGATACATCTTTTTATTATTCCATTGTAAATCATTTCAGTAAAAAAATATTTTGTATTTAATGGGATCTAAAAATAAAATCATTTATATGTATTACTTTATAAAACATCTATAAAATATCTCACCAAATAACGATATATTCAAATGACTATATTTTTGGGTGGAATATTATTACAAAGATATCATGTATAGAGCTATCTAATGTGTCATAGAGAAAGATGTTATATAAGTATATCAGCATAATATTCTTGTTGATACATGATATATGATCTAAATATTTAATAGTCTTAGGAAATAGAAATCATGTGAAAATTTATTTTTATGTTTGGAAAAATTAATTGAAATATATTTTTTCTATGAGAAAAATTCATTTCAATCAATCATAACCTTGTATAACAAACAATTTACCATTACTGACAACATAGGTAACATAATTATTGTTAATATGTGATAAACAATTCATGGCAGGGGAATGTGTTATAATGGATATATCATAGAGTATATGATTAATCAATAATTTTCTAAGAATAAATAATTAATAAATATAGTAGTATAAATAATATCATTAAAATGAATCTTATCCATTAATAACATAAATACCAAAATAATCACATTAAATTCAATAACTAATTTCATAATGATTTAATGCATTGTTTCAGGGGTTTTAAAATTTCCAATCAGGCCTGATGATAAGAAATAATAAATAAATGGGTAAAATATATGCCAAATGGATAGAATAATTTTCCAACTGAAAATATCTAATTAATTTAGGTGATATGTCATATTAACCCTCATACATCAGAAAATAAATTACATACATTCATCATATTAATGAAAAAAACAACATAAATAACGTACTATACAAATCAATAAAGGATAAATTTTGAGGATGAATCAAACTGAAAGTTAATTCATTCCACAGTAAAATTTATCATAATCAATACATAGAAATTTATTATATGTTATTATTAATTAATTTCATCATTAATTAATTTTAGTCATCAATATATGTTAACATAAATGAAAATACTATTAAAAAGTCCCAACTGCATTTCATGGGGATCAAAAAATATTTCTCATTAAATTAATAAAATAAAATAAAAAAGTAAGAATATGATAAAGCATTTTATATCAAAAAAAACATTGAATTATTTATATTAACTGTGAAATAAATGTGATACCTTGATGGAATGAAAATATAATTTATTCATGTAAATTACAAAAATATTTCATCTATAATCCTATAAAAATAATTCTGATGATCAAATATTGTATTAAAGATTCATTATATTTTTTTTATGAAAATAGGAAGATGGGAATAAAATATATTAATAAAAATTCATAACATTAAAAAATTTAAAAAAATTAAACATAATATTCACATGAAATGAAAATATTTCTGACCAAATAAAAAATTATATACATTCTCAAAAAGAATTATTCTGACAATGGTGTATATAGAGTATCAAATATAAAATTGAAACATTAAATTTCATTAAATTTCAATATTATAATAAAATTTATGGATTTTATAAATTAACCAACATAAAATCCCCCAAATAAAATCTTAACCACAATAATATTGAATAAAAAAAATGAGATTTTCTCTTAAACCCTGGACTCATTATTTATTTTCTTCATATTCTTATTTAATGTCATTTATATAAATTCTATTTAATTATAAACACATTCCAAACCCATGTAATTTATTATATTATCATATGTGATCCAGTTATATATTTTAATTAACATTTTATTAAACATTTTTTATTTAAATCTTCTCTTAAGACTATAAACATGTACATCCCAGGTAAATAATGAATATGACATTTTCATATTTGTTAATATTTTTTGAATAAAATGTTAATATTAATTTAAGGGGAATTCTATGTTCGATGGCGTACCCAGTACCCAATAATTAGTTTCTTTGAAATATTATGTTGCACACTAATAATATAATAATATTATTTTAAATGGTAGTTAATGCCTAGACGTTGTAATGGTGGTAATGAACAGAACTAAATAAAAAATTATTATATCTGTTTGTTAAATATTTTTACATTTATCCAATAAAATTTAGAGGCATAAAATAATAAAATAATTCGATTTTAAGCATAAATATTTTAATGTTCTTTAAAAGGTTGATTAACCGCCTTTTGAAGGAAAACCATTTTTAAAAATAATTTTTTGTCAATTTTATATGTTATATTTGAAAAAATAAAATCCTTCTTTAGAATTGGGACATCAAAATTTACTTTGAGTAAATATTTGTTAACTTTCCGATAATGTTCATTTTTTAATGAATAGTGAAAATGTTTTATTTTAATTCAAAACCTCCATTTAATATAATTCATTTATATGGTTGGATTATCTTTTTTTTGGGTTTGAAGTTTAGTTGAAATATATTTTTTCCATTTAATCTAGTGTTTGTCATTCGAATTAATTTCACTTTGAAATTGTTCATAAACTAGTATTAATCTTTTGATAGATATTGTTTGCTAAAAACAAGATATTTGTTTTGACTACGGGAATTAATTATAAAATTAATTAATGAAACATCTATTTTTTTAATTTGGTAAAATTTCCATCATTTTTGAATTTGGAAAATAAAATTTACTTTGGATAAATATTTGTTATTTTTCTGACAAATGTTAATTTTTAATGAATAGTGAAAAATACTGCATTTTACATCAAAACTGCCTTTTCATATAATTTAATAATATTGTTAGATGGTAAATTTAATTGGTTTTAAATTGTAATTTAATTATTTTCATATCAATTTATATAATGTTATTCATTGGAAGTAATTTCACTTTTCAATTGGAAGTAAAAACAAGTCAATCTTTTGATAATTTTTTACTTCTTAAAACCTCGTCTTTGGTTGTGAAAACTGGAATTATTTTTAAATTAATTAGTAAAATTTCTATGTTTTGAATTTGGGAAGATGGATTACATTTTTGGAATCATAAATTTTAAATTATGTAATTAATAATCTTTTGTTTTTGGACATTATGATTAGTAACGATGGTAATTATCATTAATTATCATTATTAATTAGTAATCGGGTAGTTAAGGGTAATAAAGTAATATCATAATAATATAAAATGACCCCAACATATTTCCAAATCCTCTTGTTTGAGTCATGTCCGACCATGGAAGCTTTTTACTGAACTTGAGAGCCCATGGAGTTAATTTGTTTGATAGTGACATTTATGACAAAGGTTTGTATATCATAAGTAAAAAAAATTTAATTTTGTTCACATAAATGATATCTAATACTATAAATAGACATTGGAAATATGAAATTATTTCCTACATCATGGATTCTTTTTATAATTTTTACACATTAAATAAATTTATTTATTTATTACACCATGATGATGCAGTGATTACCTCATTAATGAACGATTTAAATAAAATGATAAGATAATGTAAAATATAAGAAATAAAATTGTCTAAAACCTATTGTATGGGTGGATTTAAAACCCTTATCACCTTATCCTTTAAATATATCACTTTGGGACCATTAAAATTCTAAAACCATTTTATAAAAAATTAACATTTCCCGACTTTCAAAAAGTGACCCTACTCTCTCTTATAAAAGGACACCACATTTAACTCCTTACTCACAACTCACAAGAAATTGGTTCATCAATACTCTACTCATATTATATCCCCACATCACTCTATTACTCCTTGAAGCCTCACTTTTGGGTATAAGACATTCCAAGGAAGCCTTTGGCTCCAATCAAAATGAGTTACCCAATTTAGAGGTAATGTCTTCTCTCGAGTTTCTTTCTTTTATTTTCCTTCATCACTAAACAATATGTTTTTATTACATGATATGATAATAATAAAAAACATCCTAAAAAGAGAATAATTTTGTTAATATAATGATTTTACATTCACTTACACACACCTCTGTCTAATGGTTAAAGAACATACTGTTTCTGTGTATGGTGAATTACTGCCTGCCGAAACGATGATTGTTCAATCTTCTTTTAACACCACTCATGGTGTCCATTATGATATCTCTGTATTTTTTTATGAAATATATGTTATATATTGTTTCTATATGATTCGGAATTTTATATTTAAATCACATTGTTATGCTTTTCATGTTGCGGAACTGCGATAATTTAATCTGAGGAAGTGTGGATTACCTCCCCCTCAAGTGATGTGACTCGTTCATCCCATACATGGAATTTTTAATGAATTTAATTAATGAAACTTTTTTACCTATATAACATATATATTATAGTGTAATTATAATATATATATGTCTCAATTAGTTTTAATTCCACTAATCTGACAATGAAATGAACGTAGTGTTCATGCGTACGTAACGCCTACCGTCTCCATGAACGGTGCATTTCATTTTTTATCTCACAATGTTATGGAATAGTCCAAAATGAATATATACTTGATATATATAATATTTAAATCATTAATACCATTATATATATGATGTACTTATAACTACATAGGAAATTATTTTCAAACAAGTTAATATTATACTCATCTACCGAACATCTACAAAACGTATGATTTGAACTCACATTATTAATTAATTATTATAACATGATAATATGTGATATGAATATAATAATAAACATTAATGGTTGTCCTTAAAAAATTATAAATTGAAGTATGTTTATTATTCAGGTATATAAAGAAACGAACAAGACAAGTCAGACGACTTGTCAGTATTCTGTACTTCCATATGATATATATTATCATGATTCTATTTATATTCCTGGTATTATGTTATTCATTTGGATCTTATTATCTTTTGGTCATACGACTCGATTTATTACAATGATGTAAAAAGTTTTTATCTCACTATTTATTCATGTGAGATTAATGCTATATTTGTCAGTATCTTTTTTGAGTGGTGTATGTACTGCACATTATTCTACTCTTTATGCTATATAATATCATTAATGGGTATTTACATCAATTTTTTATAGTCCTTCTTTCACGGGGTGTATGTTTCGAAAGTTACCAAATTGGGAAGGGAACCATTCACCCTTCTCTTTTTGAAATACTTATTTTTGTTAGGTATCTTAATTTACATCTTCTTAAGGATGGGATAAGTTCTCATATAACCTTATTGCCGTAAATTTTATGTAATAGTGATTAGATACCCTTTTTATCTCTATAATCTCATTTTTGAATTTTAATGTGATCCATTGAGGCTGTCAAATATTTGTAAGGGAACTTCTAAACCCAATATCAATTCTTTGGGTTAAACCTATACTTATTGATTATGTCGTAATATTAATATGGGTGAATGTGCTCTAATTTTTTTTCACTTAATATAATCTTATATTGGGTGTAATTATATTGGCCACAAATTATTATGTAACTGATTTATCCTTAATCTAAGGATACCGTCTTTGTATGGGACTTCATCTCAATCTCATTTCATTGAGGTGTCATTTGATTTCTACACGACTTTATTTTATACATTCTATAAAACCGTTTTTTACTTTTCATTTAATTCAAAAGTAATCTTTTTACACGAAGCATTTTACTAAATAAAAAAAGTAATTTTTTGTCTTACGTATGCGACGACAATGACTTCTCTGCCGCCATGACCATTATTTGAGTTTCGACTTCCTCTACAAGACATAATTTTTTAAAAAATAAAAATTAATACCATGTTTAAATTTTATTTTATTTTGGTATTGAAAATGGTTTTGATAATGATTTGATTATATCCAAGTGTTGTATTGATATATTGTTATCGAAATGTTTAAATGTTATGTTTCCTTTATGCTTTTTTTATGTGATACGATTATGTTATTGTTCTTGGAAATTGTTTATGAAGTCGGGTGGTTCCATGATAATCTAAGGGCAGGTGAGCCTGAGATAGATCTCCAATTCATTGGGTAACATAAAGGAGTTAAATTCTAAGGTTTCTCTGAAGAGATTTATGAAATATATTGTGATGTGTATTCCAAACGTAACCATGAGAGTTACTCTCTTCATAAGAATGTTATTAATTACTCAAGTTTTCATTATTTTTCCTTATTTCTATGTGTATTTCAAAAATATTATGATTTAATGGGATGTGTAAAAAATCTTATTTTATCTATATATAGATGATCTAATGTTTTTTTTGTGTATCCCTTACTAAGGTTTTTATGCTCATCCCATGTTTTTCAAATGTTTTTCAGAGGACACAAAGTGGAATAGGGTCAAGGATAGGATCAAGGAAATGTCATGCTATCTAAAACATGGAACTAGACATGACTCTTTTGTTCAAGAGTTTTTTTTGTGATTAAATGGAAACTAAGGAGATGTGTCTACTTTGTAATCATTGAGATGAAATAGCTATGTCCTAATTCTCTAAAACTCTAAACCTGAAAATATCCTCAATGTGAACTATTCATTTAATTCAAGATTATGTAATGTTTTAAGGTCGGGTCCCTATAGTTGGTATCAGTGGTTGGCTTAGATAACATTATATTTTTGGGTATTTATTTAGCATAAGTGACATTACCATAATTTTTAGGATTTTAGAATGATTTATAGTTGTTTTAGAAAATGTGAATGAGTTTAAGATAACATGAATAATTATATCTTAGTATTATATTAGGATTTTACTGATATACCAACATTAACCTTTTTGGTTTTAGTAAATGGCTGGATCTAGTAGGCAGCAAAGTAACATTGGATGCGAAGAAAATGGTGACAGTTTTTCGAATGATAAATTGAATGATACGGGTGTTGCAATGAGAAAACATATGGTAATTCTAAACCAACTATCCATAGTCATGATTGAACACCTGAACCTTAGTGATTTTTATAAGGAATCATATATGTGAAAAACAAATCCCTACAGAAGTTCAGGTAATAATCATAAAGTTAAGCATGTTCAATAACCTATGTAAAAAACATGTAGAAAGAAACACCTATGAAAATGTTTCAAAGGGACATAAAGATGCTATAGATGTGGAAATGAAGGTCATAAAGAATGAACCTTCCATGAATAAAAGAAGCATCTAGTTAAATCTAGGAAATGGAAAGATGTTTTTTTGAAGGATCAATTGAATGTTTTAAATGTGGTGTGCAAGGTCATCATGAAAACACATTTCATATGAAGATGTTTCGGGAATGGGATCACCTGGATCATACAAATATTCATTTACAAATACCTAAGGCCATTTCTATTGAGGATAAAGAAACTGATAATTACCCATGAAAGGTATGGATTATTTCTTAACATATGTTTTCCTATTATTGAATCTTAGGATATAATTCATGATTTTTTTGTAGGAAAAAATTATTTTAGAATAATTTGGAAATGAATGGTTAATGGATCTGGAAGAATTTTGAATGAGTAATAAGTCAACATATAAGGGATTCAAGAGTTATGGTAGATTTTAGAATGGTTAGATTCATAAATGTATTAAGGCTCTTTTGATGATGAGATTACATTAGAAGAATTTTTTATGTATGTCTAACCCAGATGATTGATATATAAAAATTTTATTCAAGGAATAATTATCTTTTCTTTTGTGGATATGATTATAATGAAAAATTTTGGTTCATATGATCCTTGAATTTGAGTTAATTACCAATTAATACATTTTGGGATTCAAAACCAGAGTTATTAGATAACCTTTATGGTTAAAATATGTTGTGGTTATTTTTGATGAATTTATCTCTTTTGGTGAATATTATAAAATTATGTAGTTTTTTAAAAGGGACAACATGCAAACCTTGTGGCAACTCGTCGGGTCAGACGAAGCTGCATGAATCGAACCCATAACCAATGTGTTACTGGTATTTATTGCCAACCACTAGACTAAATAAATTACTTGGTTAGTATGACAAATTCTTTTTTGTTAGATGATTTAATGAATCAATAATAAGTTTATTTGGGGTTATATATGTAAATTATTAACCTATCATGGAGGATATGAGATTAGGTTAATTACTTTTCAATATTAGACTTTAAGGGTAACTGATGTTATTTGTAGATAAATGTTAAGATTTACCTTGGAATATTATGTGAATAAATCCTTTAAAGATTTGGGTTTCAATATTATTTTGGATTAATTTGAATAATTTTATGGATATCTATTTATTTAATGGTCTATCGTAAACCTTGGGTACTCTTTGTGGAATTTTGGAGATTAAGAGTTGTTTTTATTTTTGTAAAAGATTATCCTTTTGGGGGATTATCTAATATTGTACTAAAAATTTTGGTTTTCGTTATGATCTAAAGACATGGGAAATATATAGTTCATCTTTTGTGGATTAGGTGATTTCTAAGAAGTTGATTATAACACTCTTAATGTGAACAAGTCATCCTAAATACTCATCTTTTGCAGAAAATACGAGTTTGTGTAATAAATCTAGTAAGTGATTAATTTCTATATGATCATTAAGTATGTTTCCTTATGATTTAGTTATTCTCATAAATAAATTTCTCACTGAAAAGTAACTTAAATCAAAAAAAAAAATTCTGTTATCTTTTCCTACTGGAGAATCAAATACCATTTAATCGATCACATGTTTGTGATTTTCTGGTGGTTAACTTTCTCCAAAACATGTTTTCTATCACTCTCCATTATAACATGACCCTTTTTTCTCCTCCATATCCATTTTTCCTTGTAATCCTAGTATCTTTTTCATCAGGTGACCTTTTTTACTTTTCTTTCATTCTTTTAAAGTGATAGTTTAATTTACCCCTATTCCGATGTGGGGCTTTCAATAATGTTTTCTTGCCCAATTTTAAAATAGTGAGGACACAATTCTCAAAAATGGGGGAAGGATGTAACATACTGGGTAAATAAAGAATATGAAATTTTTATATTTATTACTATCTATGAATAAAATGTTAATATTACTTTAAAGGGAATGTTATGTTCAATTGTGAACCTAGTACGCAACAATGAGTTTTTTTGAAATCTTGCGTTGCACACTAATAATATAATATTATTACTATAAATGGAAGTTAACACCTAGTTGTTTTAAGGGTGGTAATTAATATAACTAACTACAAAATGATTATATATGTTTGTTAAATATTTTTACATTTATCCAATTAATGTTAGATGCTTCACATAAGAAATGAATTGGATTTTAAGCATAAATATTCTAATGTTCTTTAAAATGTTGATTGAACGCATTATGATGGAGAACCCTTTCTAAAACCACTTTTTTCACTTTTATATGTTACATTTGAAAATATAAAATCCTTCTTTATAATCGGGACATAAAAATTTAGTTTGTGTAATTTTTTTTATTTTTCTGATAAAGTTCATTTTTAATGAATAGTGAAAATACTTTATTTTAATTCAAAACCTCATTTTAATCTAATTTATTTATATAGTTAGATTATTTTTTTAATTGTGATTAATGTTTAGATGAAATATATTTTTACAATTTAATCTGATGGTGGTAATTGGAATTAAGTTTAGTTTGAAACTGGACATAAACAAGTGTCTATCTTTTGATAGATATTGTTTCATAAAAACACGCTATCTGTTTTGATAGTAGGAATTAATTTTAAAATTAATTAATAAAACATATATGTTTTGAATTTGAAAAAATTTATAGAATTTTTTAATTTGAAATATTAAATTTAATTTTGATAAATATTTATTTTTTCTGACAAATGATCATTTTTAATGAATAGTGAATAATACTGCATTTTACTTCAAAAATTCTTTTTCATCCAATTTTATTATATAGTTAGATTTTTTTATTTGTTTTTAAAGTGTAATTTACTTATGTTTTTATCACTTAATAAAATTTTCTTCATTGGATGTAATTTCACTTTTCAATGGGATGTAAAAACAATTCAAAATTTTGATAAATATTTACTTCTTAAAACCTCTTCTTTGGTTGTGAAAACAAGAATTATTTTTAGATTAATTACTGCAATTTTTGTGTTTTTGATTTGGAAAAATGGATTCCATATTTGGAATCATAACTTCCTAATTATTTAATTAAGATTATTTTGTTTTTTGGACATTGTTAATAGTAACGACGGTAATTATCTTTAATTATCTTTATTAATTAGTAATCGGTTTGTTAGGGGTAATAAAATAATATAATAATAATATAAAATGACTAAAATAAGTGTCAAAATACTCTTTTTTATACTTGGGAGTCCATGGTATTATTTTTACCGAACTTTAGGGCCCATGGAGTCACATGGGTCTGATATTGACATTTATGCCATTATTTTTTTGATAGAAGAGAAATATAACAAAGGTTTGTATATCCTAACTAAAACAATTATAATTTTGTTTGCATAAATGATATATTAAACTGTTTATAGTAATTATAAATATAAAAAGTGTTCCTATATCATGGTTTTTTTCTAATTTTTACACATTAATTAAATAAATTTATTTATGACACCATGGTGATGCAGTGATTACCACATTAATGAACTACATAATAAAATGAAAAGATAACGTAAAATATAAGACTTAAACATGTATAAAACTTATTGTATGGGTCTACTTCAAACCATTATCAACTTTTCCTCGAAATATATCATTTTTTGACCTTTAAAATCCGAAAACCATTTTATAATAAAGTATTATTTCAAGAGTTTCCAAAAGTGACCATCCTCCCTCTTATAAAATTCCCCCACCTCTACCCCCTTACCCACACCTCTCAAGCCCTTTCCTCATCCAAACTCTGTTCATATTATCTCTCCACATCCCTATATTACTCATAGAAGCCTCACATTGGGAAGAAGACTTTCCCATGAATCCTTTGGATCAAATAAAAATGAGTTACCTGATTTAGAGGTAATGTCTTTCACGAGTTTCTTTCTTTTATTTTCCTTCTTCACTCACAACTATATTATTATTATTTTATCCCATAATAACACTAGTATTCTAAATATTCTATTAATATTTTATGACATGTATTATAACTACACTTACAGAAACCTTTGTCTAATGTATAAAGAATATATTGTTTTTGTGAGTAGCGAATTACTGCCTCACAAAACGATGATTTTTCAATCTTCTTTTAACACCTTTCATGGTGGCCATTTTGTTGTCACTGTATTTATATATGATATATATGGTATTTATTTTTTCAATATTCTTCATAATTTTATTTTGAAAAAACATCGTTATGCTTTTTATGTTGTGGAACTCCGATAATTTTATCTGAGGAAGTGTAGACTATCGCCCCCTCAAGTGATGTGACTCGTTCATGCGAAACATGGAATTTATAAATAATCTAATTAATGAATGTATGTTACTTATATAATATATATTATACTGTAATTATAATATACATATACATATATATATATATAAGTATCTTTTTGTTTTAATTCCTTTAATATAACAATGAAATGAAAGTTGCATTCATGTGTACGTACGGCCTACCGTCTCCATGAATGGTGCATTTCATTTTTTATCTTAAAATTTTATGGAATAGTGTAAAATGAATATATATTTGATATAAATGATATTAAAATCATTAATACCATTCTGGATATGATTTACTTATATTTACATGGTCTATTCTTTTCAAACATGTTCATTTTTGACTCATGTACAAAACATCAACAAAACATATGATATGAACTCACATAATTATCTAATTATTATAACATGATAATATGTGATATGAATGGAAAAATAAACATTAAAGTAATTACTTATGTAATTATCAATTATCCTATGTTTATTAATCAGGAATATATAAAAACGAACTAGAGAAATCAGACATGAGGTAAGGGGATTTCTTATCTCACATTTAAATTTCGAGAGATTTAAATTGATTGCAAATTATTTATTTAATGTGGTGTATTATGTAATTAAATTTGATATATATTATCATGATTCTTTTTATATTAATGTTATTATGTGATTCATTTGGTTCTAATTATCTTTTGGTCATATGACTCGATTTATTACAATGAGGTAAGAGGTTTTTATCTCACTATTTATTCCAATGAGATTCATGCTATATTTGTCACTATCTCTTTTTATTGGTGTATTTACTGCCAATTATTCTACTATTTGTGTAATATTAATTCAATAATGGGTATTTACATAATCATTGTATAGTCCTTCTTTCATGTGGTGTACGTTTCGAAAGTTACCCAAATCGGTACGGGAACCATTCACCCACCTCTTTTTAAAAGACTTCTTTTTGTTAGGTCTTTTAATTTACATCTTATTAATTATGGAATATGTTTTATTTATGCTTATTGTTGTAAATCTTATGTCCAAGTGATGAGATACTCTTTTTATCTCTCTTCATGTAATTTTTGGAATTTTGAAGTGACGTCATTAGGCTATCGAATTTTTGTAAGGGAACTTTTTTACCCAATTTCAATTCTTTGGGTTAAACCTCTACTTATTGATTATATCGTACTATTAATATTTGTGGATGATCTCTGATTATTTTACACAAAATATCCACTTATATTGGGTGTATTTATTTTTTTCACACATAATAATTTATTTTATTTATCCTTAATCGAATGATACCATCTTTGTACGGGACTTTCTATCAATCTCATTTCATTGAGGCATCTTTTAATTTCTGAACAACTTTATTTTATATGGTGTATAAAACCCTTTTGACATTTCATTTCATTCAAAAGGAATATTTTGACAGGAATCATTTCACTAAAAGACAAAAGGAATTTTTTTCATGTCTTATGTATGCGATGACAGTGACTTCTATGCCACCATGTCCATTATTTGAGTTTTGGATTCCTCTACAATACATAAATTTTTTTAAACGAAAAATAAATAACATGTTTACTTTTCCTTTTTATAGGTATTGAAAATGGTTTGGATAATTTTTTGATTATATCAATGTGTTTTATTGATATATTGTGATTGAAATATGGAAATTTTATGTTTTCTTTATTCATTTTTAATGTGATACGATTATGTTGTGGTTCATGGAAATTTTTTATGAAGCCAGGTGGTTCCATGATAATCTAAGCATGGGTGAGAGCGAGATAGCTCTCCAATGAATTGGGTATTGCAAAAGAGCTAAAATCTATGGTTTCTCCTAAGTGATTTAGGGAATATACTGTGATTGGTATTCCAAATGTAACCATGAGGGTTACACCCTACATAAGAATGTTATGAATGCCACATGTTGACTTTATGTATTATGATTTCTATGTGTATTTCACAAATCTTGAGATTCCATGGGATATGTTAAAATGATTATGATATTTATATATTGATGATCAAATTTTTTTGTACTTTGTGTATCCCTTACTGAGCTTTTTATGCTCATCCCAAGTTTTTGAAATTTTTTTCACATGACATAAAGTGGAATAGGGTGAATGATGGGATCAAGGAAATGTCATGCTGTAAAAAACATGGAACTAGACATGAATCTTCTGTTAAAGAGTTTTTTTTAAAAAAAAATGGAAACTGAGTAGATGTGAATACATTGTAATATTTGAGATATAATAGTTATGAATCACTCACAATGACTTATCTTACTTAAGATATTAATCAGGAACACATATTTTATATATTTACTATATAACTATTTACATTAATTCTTTAAAGGTGGACATTAAAAATGAATCACATTGCTTTATAGGGGTCGTATTCCATACATACATTAGAGAGTCATAATAATTTTTAAATTTGAGGAATGTTATCAATATAAATTATATGTTATATATCAAGTATCATTATACAGTAATAAATATTATAATTATTTTTTTATTTCATATTTGTAACTATTTTTTAATGTTTTGATAATAAATAATTACATTGTTATGTTGAGTTGAGAAGTCATTCGTATGAGAGAGTGATGTTTTAATTTTACTTTGGATTAAATGGAAATGAATAATTTTTGTTACACAAAAATAAATTTTTAAATATTTTTTATTTAAATTGCTAATTTTATGATAACCTCTAAGGAATATTTAATTGATGTAGTAGAGGATATAAAATTAAAACCCTTAATTATGAGTTATAAAAATTCATTTTAAAAAATATATTTTCATTTCAACATATATCAATATATGATATTCCATTGATGACACGGGAGGGGATATGTGATGGGGCAGAATATTATAATTGAATTTGGAATGGGATGTTCATCTATAGTGGACATCTAGTATGAGGAAAAGGGAAATGTGATTATACTTAAATAAGTTGGTAGAGGATAACACATGGAATTTTTAAAAAATTAAAAATTAATAAAAATTCATTTTCATTTTTAGTTAGAACAAAAAATATATATATAAATTATAGGATAGATATTTGAATAAATAATTTCATCTAATAAAAATTATATATTTTAAAGAATTTATAACCATATCTAATAATTTTATCCCCCATATATACCTTGTATCTTTTTTCATTGTATTAATTATTTTATTTACTTTTTAATTGTCATGATTGTTGTTATATAGGGATAGAATAAATATAAATAGAATATTGATTATATTGAGTACAATATCATATTTACATGGACAAATTATACAATTTTACGAAAAAATTTATCATTAAAAAAGTTATTTTTGTGCTTAAAATTCCATTGAAATTTTTTTATATCATATTACAAACATTTAAAATTAAAAAATATCAGGGAATTAAATTATTTTTAATAATATATTTTTATAATTCATTAATAAATTATATATTTTTTGAAATTTAACATGAATATGTGTCCAATGAAATAATTTTTATGTTTTTAAAATGGATTAATTGATTTTTATACTCCATTTATAATCTTTCTGTCAGCTTTGAATATGAATTTAAGGTAGTTACATAGGGAATTTTTTTTTTTAAATTCCATTTTAAAATAATAATATTTATCAATTAAAAAACTATTTATATCCGTTCATAAATTATTTTATCTATTTCATAAACTTTGATATTTAATAAAATCAATAAAATGAAATATTGGTATTATCTTTAAATTATATAATTTAATGGAATATCACAATGAAAAATTAAACCAAATTAAAAATATTATAATATTATAATATTTTCTTGTTAAAATAATCAATTGAAATATATTCAGGCTTAAAATATATTTTTTGGTCGTTATTTCTTTGGTTGCAACTTGTCCATCCTGTTTTACCATTAGTATAGGAACAACTTTTATACCGTGATTAATATCTATTTTTACCAAAAACATGTTGACATATTTACCATATTTTTAAAATATAATAATAATAATATAAATTGTTTTATAAAATATAATCCCAATAATTGTTATAAGTAATATATAAAATAATCACACAAAACATGATTAAAATCATGTTCATCATAGAACTGAATTTTTATGCATTTAAGTCTATCATTTAAAAAAAAGAAATAATTTAGATTAAAATGAAATAAATTTTAGTAATAGTAATTAAAAATAAATAATGAAATTAATAAAATAATTAGAAACAAAATAGTTCTTTTTTAATACAATAAAGGACGATGTCAATATTTATAAAATTGTTTTTTTATAATCATTAAAAAATTATCCACATTAGATAAATCAAAATATTCATCCTTATTCCAATTATAATATGTTTATTTAAAAAGGTGATAACCCTTTCATGAATAAAACTAAATAATATGGAAGAAATTTAATATAATATTTTATCAGAGAGATAAATAAATTATTTTTATGAAAAAATATTTTTGATTCATAAATTTACTTCATTAAAATTTGGTTATTATTTACTATTAACAAATCAAAACAATTTTAATTAACTTGTAAAATTATACATATATTGCATACTAAGGATACCCATATTCATACTAGAAATTTGAAAATATTTTTTATAACATTAAAAATTACGATTGTATCTTTTTTTATTCATTTTTGATAGGTTTTGCATGTCGTATAAGATTTTTAAAATCATCATCATTTCAAATATTCGGGTTTTAAATTCCCACCATTTCCAATTAATAAATTTTTTACACATAATTTGAATTAAATTAATTTAATTTAATGGTTTACTATTTGAAAGTACCATTTTAAAAAAACTATATCATAAATTAGTGTAGTGTAAATTTTATTAAAAATTTAAGTAATTAAAATAAAACTATTAATAAGAATAAATAATTAAAAATATTTTATATTGGATAAAATTAGTGTGATGTGAATATATCGATGTAGTGGTAAACAAAAATAACATCTTAGAAATAATATAGGTTGATAGAGAATATGATAATTTGAAATTTATTGACCAAACAAGAATAATTTAATAACAGATAAAAAAGGCCATTATTTCATAAAAAATATAAGTAACATTATATTTTTATATTTATAAAATAATTTACTATATTGGAGGGATTATTTTATAATATTTATAGAGAAATAGATAAAATATTATTTCATTAATTAGTATCATTTCATTAGAATAATGTCAGTGTTTAGTTATACATCGATCAATTTTTAATATGATGTCATCTATTAATAAATTAAATGTGTATTGAAGATCAATTATTCAATAATATGGCACAAAATTCAAATATAAACCGTCTCTATTATTCAATAAATGAACAAATTATTTTAATTTTATCAAATTCTCAATTTGATAACATAATTTATAATGATAATGAAAAAACTAAACCATTATATGAGGATATACTAAATTAATCTCTAAATATCCACCCAATGTTAAAATTTTATAATACCATATGTTGCTATAATTGTCACGACCCGCCTTCACCAAAAGGAGGGAAGGGTCAGCGGATTGCCAGGCCCTTCCTTCTTTAAGTTGAAGGAGAGATAATGGCCCTCGAAACCCGCCTTCAATAGGTCCCGGAGTGGCGACTAGCACCAAGGGTATAGAAAATTCTCGCAAATGGAAGGCATTACCCTTCTTATTATTTAGGATCGGGAAAAAGGACAAGTCGACCTCCCAAAAAGGAAAGGAAGCAAGTTTATATAAATGAACCCAAATAAAGCCCCCCCATGCATGTTTAAACAGTTTACAATAAGGTACAAGTACAAAAGAAAAAGAAAGCTCTCAAGTAGAATACCAAAAGAAAACAAAGATACGACAACAGCGACAACTCCAACTGTCCGACTAATAGGGTCCCGCGCAGCCCTGGTAGTCCTCCTGGAAACCTGAAAGTAAACGTAGGGTGAGCATACAAGTACACTCTGTAGGGAAAACCAAGACTCTCGTGCACAAGTGGGGGAAAGTACTAAAGTCCCGTGAGAAAAGAGTGAACCAAACAACTAACAAGGCAAACTATCCATCCCAGGCCTCACCAAGGCTCACTCCCCAAATAACGCAAGTCAAGTAATATATATAATAAGAGAACATCGATGTTTGGGTACCCCGCGCCACTTCCCCACTGGTTATTGAGACATCCTACGCATCGGACCAATCCCGCCATTCTCACCGCAGTCCCACTGCCACACCCGCCCGCACACACCTGGGCCACAACCACACGCAGTCCCACTGCCAAATCCCGCCCGCACACACCTGGGCCACAACCACACGCAGTCCCACTGCCAAATCCCGCCCACACACACCTGGGCCTCAACTGTCACATGTAACCATGCCTGCAAACACCTAGGCCAGAACAACCACCGCTACGCCCGAAGACACCTGGGCTAAAGGATCCACTGCCACGCCCGAAAACACCTGGGCCTCATCCCGAAGACACTTGGGAAACCACCTGCCGCACACACCTGGCCAACCACCACAACACCCCGCCCGATGGTTCTTGGGCTAATAATGGACTTCAGGCCATCACAGCCTGCCCGAAGGTACTTGGGCTATCCGGGAAAGAGAGTAGAAAAGGAGCTAATAACCAGCCACTAAGTATAGTGTTGGGAAAAACACCCTTCCCCCATAAATGGGGGTGTTCGGCACTAAGTGCTCAACTTGGGTGGGGCGCGAATAAGAAACACAAAGCTACAAGTATAGATATAGGTAACAAACACTCACCCAAAACTTAGGTTTTCGTAGCCAACCTACAGAACACAATACCACAGCGTCCGAGTCATAATTTCAGTAACCCATTTAAAACATCACGAGGGGATTCAAGTGCACACACACGACCACCAACGACCTCAATTTTCAGAAAACATAAACCAGTACAACAAAAGGGATGATCACAAGATAAATCATAACAACGATCACAACCCCTTCCCCTTCTTCCTTTAGAACTTCGTTTATTATCTTCATTAGGGTTTGGTTCAACCAATTCCATAGGAACAAAAGTAACGCCCACCCCGCATGATACACAAAAGTGAGAGACGAGAGAAATTCCCTACTTGTTGATAGATGATCGACGTTTAGGCTGGGGGCGCGGAACTTTACGGATAACGACGCGGCGGTCCCGATGCACCAGAAGAGCCACGATCGAAGAAGGGGGGAAACCACGGCCTAACCCTTAATTATAAGAGCTGGGGACGGTTGAGATGAAACAAAAAACCACGGAAGACGAGGGAGTCGTGGGTTGACCACGTGGCTTGACTCATCATTAATGGCACTTGGTGGTTTTAACCGACCCATGAATTAATGAAGCATTTAATTAAAACCTTTGTTCGCATTTCGGATTCCCAAGATATTTTTAACAAGGAAGAATAGGGTTTAAAACCCTATTTGCGAAAAAGGAACGTTACTGGAACAACTTGGCAAGGCCGGGCGACGTCGGCCGGTCTCACCGATCAGTCTCACCGATCGGAACCACCATCTTCGAAGATACCTCTTAGGAGTGGACCCCCGCTAATTGAAAACACTCCATGTCAAGAACCAAGCAACATACCACGCCAAACCGCCCGGTCATGTGGGTTTGGGGAGTTCCCCTCCCCCATGTCAAGATATTATCCGCTTTGGGCGGCACTGACTCGCCCGCACGGGTTTAATCGCATCCACCTTAATGCGTCCTGATTAGGGGTCGGGTTTCCCCTTCCCTTTAGCCGGGGCTTTCCACACATAACAGAGGAAAGGAACTAGCACATTTCATAGACAAAAAGGTCAAACGTTCTGTCACAACAGGCACCAAAGGTTCGAAGCTCAGAACAACTCGGGGTATTGGGCACACATCTGTGCTTCCCTCTCCCACGTACTCTCTTCGAGGCCGCCATGTCTCCACAACACACGAACCAGGCCGACGGTTCGTCCACGGAGCACTTTCTCCTTGCGATCCTCGATTCTGACTGGCCGTTCCTCGAAGGTCGCGTCTCCTCCCACATCTAGCTCTCCCCAGTTGATGACATGAGAGTCATCATGTAAGTACTGACGAAGCTGGGAGACATGGAAGACGTCATGGACCCTCTCCAACTGAGGTGGTAGGGCCAGCTGATATTCTACCTCGCCAACTCGCCTCAGCACCTCGAAAGGTCCGATGAACCTAGGGGAGAGCTTACTCCCCTTTCCGAACCTCCGCTGCCCCCGTCGAGGGGAAACCTTCAATAACACATGATCTCCCACCTCGAACTTCAGGGGCCTCCGCCGACGATCAGCATAAGATTTCTGCTGATCCTGAGTTGCTTTCATCATCTCCCGCACTAGCTGGACTTTCTCCGTGGTGCTCTGCACTACTTCTGGTCCAAGAGTACCAGTCTCACCAACCTCTTCCCAACATAAGGGTGAACGACATGGTCTTCCATACAAAGCCTCAAAAGGAGCCATGCCGATAGTAGAGTGAAAACTGTTGTTGTAGGCAAACTCTACTAAAGGCAAGTGTCGTACCCATGATCCTCCGAAATCCAGAACACATGCTCGCAGCATGTCCTCCAAGGTCTGGATAGTCCGCTCTGTCTGTCCATCAGTCTGAGGGTGAAAAGCAGTGCTAAGGCGTAGTTGGGTGCCAAAAGCATGTTGTAACCCCTTCCAGACTCGTGAGGTGAATCGAGTGTCCCGATCTGAGACGATCGTTTTCGGAACTCCATGAAAACGCACCACCTCATCCACGTACCTCTGTGCTAAGGTACTCACGGGTCCTGACTCCTTGATAGCCATGAAGTGAGCAGATTTTGTCAATCGATCCACCACTACCCAGATAGCATCATGCCCGCCCTGAGCTCTGGGTAGTCCCGTGACGAAGTCCATCGAGACGTCGTCCCACTTCCACTCGGGAACATCTAGAGGATGCAACAGACCACCAGGAACACGGTGTTCATCCTTCACCTGCTGACACACCAGGCATTTAGCCACGAACTCTGCCACTGCCCGTTTCACCCCGGGCCACCAAAACTGTCCCCTCAGGCCTTGGTACATTTTCGAAACACCCGGATGTACTGCCAAGGCTGAGCTATGGAACTCACGAATGACTTCATCACGCATCACCTCTGGAACAAACAACCTCCGATGAAAGAGCATCCGACGTCGGCTGTCCTCCGACCATCCTTCCGGGGCGTTCCCCTGATCGATACGATCCCGCAACACTTCCACCTCAAGATCTCCCCACTGAGACTCTTCCACTTGCTGCAACGAAGAGGACTGTACCGTCATATAAAACAAACAGCCTCTAGTACCTTCCACCCTTGCATCCAAGTGTAAGGCAGCCAACTCCCCCATCGCCTTCCAAGCATCAGCAGATTCCCGAACCACCTCCTGATGCGGCTTCCTGCTCAGGGCATCATCCACAACGTTTCCCTTACCTTCAGTGTATGAGATCTCAAAGTCGTATTCCTGGAGAAACTCGACCCACCTCCGCTGTCGCAAGTTCAAGTCACGCTGGGAGAAGATATAGCGCAAGCTTTTGTGATCGGTGAAGACCAAAAAGCGCTCCCCAAAGAGGTAATGTCGCCACAGCTTTAATGCGAACACTACCGCTGCAAGCTCTAGGTCATGGGTGGCATAGTTCCGCTCATGGGGGCGTAGCTGCCTGGACCCGTAAGAGATCACCCCTTGTCGCTGCATCAATACGCACCCCAGGCCCTGTCCTGAAGCATCACAGAATACCTCATAGGCCATCCCTCCTTCTGGCAATCTCAACACTGGGGCACTAACCAGTTTTTCTTTTAGGTAGCTGAAGGACGACTCACACTGCTCGCTCCACATGAAAACCTGGTCCTTCTTGGTCAAAGCCGTCAAAGGGGCTACTACCCGGGAGAAGTTGGGTACGAATCTCCGGTAGTAGCCTGCCAGTCCGAGGAAACTCCGAACTTCCGCCACATTCTTGGGTGCTGCCCAAGAAACAATTGCCTCAACCTTTGATGGGTCGACTGCTACTCCCTGCTCAGACACTACATGTCCGAGGAAGTGCACTTCTCGTGCCCAGAACTTGCACTTTGACAACTTCCCATAGAGCTGGTGCTGTCGGAGGACCTCCAAAACCGTCCTCAGGTGCTCTGCATGGTCCTCTTCTGACTTTGAATAGATCAGTATATCGTCGATGAACACCACCACAAACCGATCCAGGTACTCCCGAAAGATTGAGTTCATAAGCCCCATGAACACGGCCGGGGCGTTCGTAACACCAAAGGGCATGACCACGAACTCGAAGTGCCCATACCTGCACCTGAACGCCGTCTTCCGGACGTCGCTATCCTTCACCCTCAACTGGTGGTACCTGGATCGCAGGTCGATCTTCGAGAACCATCCTGCCCCCTTCAGCTGGTCAAAAAGATCATCTATCCTCGGAAGAGGGTAGCGGTTCTTGATCGTTACCTGATTCAGCCTCCTGTAATCGATGCACAACCTGAGGCCACCATCTGCCTTCTTTGCGAACAAGACTGGGGCACCCCACGGTGATGCACTTGGACGAACATAACCCCTCTTCATCAGATCGTCAATCTCTATCCGCAACTCCCGTAGCTCCGAAGGTGCCATCCGGTAAGGAGCCATCGAGATTGGTCGAGAGCCGGGCTGCAGGTCTATCCCGAACTCAATATCACGTCGAGGGGGTAGAGTCGTCACCTCCTCAGGAAAGACGTCCATAAATTCACTAACGATCTCTGGTACTTCCACCATTTCCGCATCTGTTGATTCTATCGTCAGTTCGGTCAACAAGGAGAGGAGAGGTTCCTCCCTCCTGTTTCCCTTCGGACAGCTCCGCTCGCCGGTGAAAGTAACACGCTGGCCGTCCAAACCGGAGAACACCACCCTCCCTTGGAAACAGTCGATGACGGCGCACACAGAAAATAGCCAGTTGATGCCTAGGATGACATCGTACGGCTGGATCTGTAGCAGAAGGAGATCCTTAACCGACTGATGTGGCCCCAACATCAGTCTACATCCCCGACAAACGAACAGCAAGTCGGTCTGACCTCCAACTGGTGTGCTCAACACCAGGGGCACTGGAAGTCTCTCGGCATCTAGACCCAAGGCGCGGGCTAGAATGGGTGCAACAAAGGAGTGCGAAGCTCCGGTATCGAACAAAGCATAAGCAAGAGTGCTAAACACACTGATCGTACCTCAAACAACCTCTGGCCCTGCTGGAACTGTTGCTTCTGCGGCGTGTAACTTTCCACGCCCAGCTCCCCTGCCCCTCGGCTGTCGGCCACCTCCCCGACCACGCCCTGGTCGAGGTCCCTGGGGAGCGCCCTGAGGTCGGCCTCCCCCTCCTATGTCTGTCTGCGGAGGAGCAGGAGCTCGCTGTCCATGCTGCTGCTGCTGGAAGGGTCTGGCTGGGAACTGCTGCTGCGGCGGACGCTGGGGATGACTGCCACTGCTGTACTGCACCCGATCGGGGCACTGACTCCGAAGATGTCCAAGGCTCCCGCAGATGAAGCACCGTGGTCCCGAGCCTGAAGGAAAAGAACGTGGGCCAGGGGATCGAAACTGAAACTGCTGCGGCCTGCTCCCTGCGGGTCGGAACCTGGAGGGTCCCGATGCTGGAGGCCTGGTGCTGACGGCCTTCCCCTTCGATGGTCCCAGCTGGATCCCTTCTCGTGGCAGTCCGCCTAGAGCGTGCATCCTTTCCACCACTTCGGCCTTCTTCTGAACCTCTAAGTATGTCGGAGGGGTAAAGGGGGTAACAGCATACTGGAGGGAGGGTCGGAGCGCCTCCTCCAAACGTCTTGCCCGAGACTCCTCATCGGGAAAGAGGTCCGGAGCAAAACGCAGGAGGTCCTTGAACTTGATTCCAAGTTCCCTCACGGACATGCTCCCCTGCTGGAGGGAGAGTAGCTCCTGCCTCTTCTCCGCCTTCATTGTCGAGGAGAGAAACTCCGCCCGGAACTCCTTCTCGAAGTCCGCCCAAGCAACCTCAGACTCTTTCCTACTCCCCAGGTGAAGCATCCACCACTGACGTGCCGCTCCTCACATCTGGCTAACAGCCAGAGGAACCCAGTACTCCGTCGGGGCCCGAATCAGGCCGAAGGCTATGACTAGCTCCTCCAGCCAGCCTTCCGTCTTCATGTCGGAGGTGCTGCCCTCATATTTCTCGAGGGCCTGTCGCTGAAAGGCTCAAAGAGTCTTCTGCCACTGGTCGTCCTCTTCCTCCCGACCAGCTCTCTGCCGATTGGCCAAAGTAGTCTCAGGAGTCTCGATCGCCTGTACCACACGTGGTCGCCTTCCAGGTGCCATAGCTGCAAGGTAAACAAGGAATGCCTAAGCCCAGTAGTGCAATGAAAACCGTTCTCAAAACTTATTAAGATTTAATTTATTCTTAATTTCCCAAGACATCCCAGAAACACAAAAACACAAGTCATTTATGATGCTTGTACCTTTCCTAGGGTCTCTACCCTGCAATCAGTGTGGCCTCACTTGGTCGTTCGGTAGGTCCAGAGTCCTTGCATCGGATCACGGGGGGCCCTAAAATCCCGTGTCCTAGCCGGTCCTCCCTGGCCTAATTCACGCACCAAGGTCACCCAACGCTGTTGCCTTACCATCCCATGCAATCCTTACTGTGCCTAACTCCAGACTCCGTCCTATCTCTCAACCTCAGCCTCTGATACCATTCTGTCATGACCCGCCTTCACCAAAAGGAGGGAAGGGTTAGCGGATTGCCAGGCCCTTCCTTCTTTAAGTTGAAGGAGAGATAATGACCCCCGAAACCCGCCTTCAATAGGTCCCGGAGTGGCGAATAGCACCAAGGGTATAGAAAATTCTCGCAAATGGAAGGCATTACCCTTCTTATTATTTAGGATCGGGAAAAATGACAAGTCGACCTCCCAAAAAGGAAAGGAAGCAAGTTTATATAAATGAACCCAAATAAAGCCCCCCCATGCATGTTTAAACAGTTTACAACAAGGTACAAGTACAAAAGAAAAAGAAAGCTCTCAAGTACAATACCAAAAGAAAACAAAGATACGACAACAGCGACAACTCCAACTGTCCGACTAATAGGGTCCCGCGCAGACCTGGTAGTCCTCCTGGAAACCTGAAAGTAAACGTAGGGTGAGCATACAAGTACACTCAGTAGGGAAAACCAAGACTCTCGAGCACAAGTGGGGGAAAGTATTAAAGTCCCGTGAGAAAAGAGTGAACCAAACAACTAACAAGGAAAACTATCCATCCCAGGCCTCACCAAGGCTCACTCCCCAAATAACACAAGTCAAGTAATATATATAATAAGAGCACATCGATGTTTGGGTACCCCGCGCCACTTCCCCACTGGTTATTGAGACATCCTGCGCATCGGACCAATCCCGCCATTCTCACCGCAGTCCCACTGCCACACCCGCCCGCACACACCTGGGCCACAACCACACACAGTCCCACTGCCAAATCCCGCCCGCACACACCTGGGCCACAACCACACGCAGTCCCACTGCCAAATCCCGCCCGCACACACCTGGGCCTCAACTGTCACATGTAACCATGCCTGCAAACACCTAGGCCAGAACAACCACCGCTACGCCCGAAGACACCTGGGCTAAAGGATCCACTTCCATGCCCGAAAACACCTGGGCCTCATCCCGAAGACACTTGGGAAACCACCTGCCGCACACACCTGGCCAACCACCACAACACCCTGCCCGATGGTTCTTGGGCTAATAATGGACTTCAGGCCATCACAGCCTGCCCGAAGGTACTTGGGCTATCCGGGAAAGGGAGCAGAAAAGGAGCTAATAACCAGCCACTAAGTATAGTGTTGGGAAAAACACCCTTCCCCCATAAATGGGGGTGTTCGGCACTAAATGCTCAACTTGGGTGGGGCGCGAATAAGAAACACAAAGTTACAAGTATAGATATAGGTAACAAACACTCACCCAAAACTTAGGTTTTCCTAGCCAACCTACAGAACACAATACCACAGCGTCCGAGTCACAATTTCAGTAACCCATTTAAAACATCATGAGGGGATTCAAGTGCACACACACGACCACCAACGGCCTCAATTTTCAGAAAACATAAACCAGTACAACAAAAGGGGTGATCACAAGATAAATCATAACAACGATCACAACCCCTTCCCCTTCTTCCTTTAGAACTTCGTTTATTATCTTCATTAGGGTTTGGTTCAACCAATTCCATAGGAACAAAAGTAACGCCCACCCCGCATGATACACAAAAGTGAGAGATGAGAGAAATTCCCTACTTGTTGATAGATGATCGACGTTTAGGCCGGGGGCGCGGAACTTTACGGATAACGACGTGGCGGTCCCGATGCACCAGAAGAGCCACGATCGAAGAAGGGTGGAAACCACGGCCTAACCCTTAATTATAAGAGCTGGGGACGGTTGAGATAAAACACAAAACCACGGAAGACGAGGGAGTCGTGGGTTGACCACGTGGCTTGACTCATCATTAATGGCACTGGGTGGTTTTAACCGACCCATGAATTAATGAAGCATTTAATTAAAACCTTTGTGCGCGTTTCAGATTCCCAAGATATTTTTAACAAGGCAGAATAGGGTTTAATACCCTATTTGCGAAAAAGGAACGTTACTGGAACAACTTGGCAAGGCCGGGCGACGTCGGCCGGTCTCACCGATCAGTCTCACCGATCGGTCTCACCGATCGGTACCCCACAAGGAAACCGGATTTTTGGCAAAGGAAGGGACCAAGGGGGGTCTTGGTCATCACAATAATTATTAAAAGTATGTTTTTATTTACAATTTGAATATAAAAATATAAAATCATTTCAGAGAATATTAATCATTGAAAAATATAACATTTACCATACAACAATATTAATCACTCATATTCCACATGTCAAAATTGTATCTTTCTTTTAATATAATATCAAAAAATATTATATTAATTTCGATGAATAACCTAAATCACAATTAATATATAATAAAATCAAAAATACTTCCATAAGATATCTCCATAGTTAATATTCAAATTGAAATTCCATACAACACAAAAATAGTTCAATTTATCAAAGTAATAATAAAATTAGAATAATGAATTTATTCAAAAATAACATAATCTTTTTGTCAAAAAATATGTTAATAATACCACAATTATCTATAAAATAAATGAAATTATAAAATTATGCAATATCCCTTTTATTTATATAAATAATATTACAATAAATGATTATATTAAACCTAATGGTCATAAACACAATTAATTTTATGTCCACAACATATAATTTCATTCTTCCTCAAATATTCTTTTTACTAACAGATATACTATATCAAAAGTTATTTCCCACTATAATATGATTAATAATAATAGAATCCCCTAAAATAAAATATCCAAATTTGTATCTATGACTTTAAACCTATGATCATCATTAGAAATAAGAACTCAGTAAAAATTAGTTTTATTACACATATGTATGAAATATCACATAATTTCGGATATTCACTCCTATCCTTAACTAAAACGGTCCATAATGAAATTGGTATTTTATAACATTGTAAATATATAATGATGTATAGTCTTAAGCCCACTCATTATCTACCAATGATGTGTGATTATTATCCAAATACACCATAATCAGTGTTATCACCACTAGCTATATATATTCTAAAACCCCATATGGATTTATATATCGAAAAATGATTTATTTTCAAGGAAATTTAAAGAGTAATTTCTGAACAAAAATGTTATTAACATAATATAATCTTATAAATATCCTAAATTTTTATCAATGTTTCATTATCAATTATCATTTTATTCAAAATTATATTTCATATGATTATAGTATAATTTTTATTAAACAATCTATAAATATTCGACTCAACTAAACCATAATTGGATGTATTAATACTAAATTTAGATAAGATTCTAGAAATAACATCTATTCTAATCAAATATTTATGTTTTCCTTGAAAACTACATACATTAATGAATCTCCCATTAGATTTGAAAAATTGAAATACAACATTCTTTATTTTAGAAAAAAAATCACACTTAGAACATCCTTTCATATCAATGATTATAATATTCCTAAAATCATAGACAATAAAAATATTATAAATTTTTGAGTTCATATGATAAGATAGATAATGTGTACAACATAGGTAACCATGAAATAAAACTGGAATAATTATTATGATATAAATAAATGAAGATCAAATAATTCAATATAAAAAATCATACTAGCATGGACCATATACATGGATATTATATCAATTAAAATAATAACATGGAATTTAATAATTAATTTAATAATAATCATATGAATAGTTTTATATGTCTTTATTTTTTCAATTCTAGTGTCTAACACCCATACATCATACACAAATGGTAATGGAGTATTTCATATACCAAAACTATTTAATATCACGAGACCTACTAATGCATGACTGGGATATTTAAATCAATGGAAAACAGTAAATTAATATGTGAACTATATTCTATATTTTAAAAGAAAATATAAAATAACTAATATATATTAATAATCAATAACAAAATTTATTATAATAATTAGATTAATAAATTTCATTAATGTTACATGTTGAATGATCATATGTCATCTAAAAAATAGGTGGAATGTATTATTATAGTATATATTTAGAAAGGTATATGATTTATCAAAGGATGTTGACATATATTGATATAATTTTAAAAAATCATGGGATGTATCTCAAATAACTATTTTTTTCATTTTTAAATTACTTATTCAAAATAAAAAATTTAAAAATATTTCATAAATCATATTAATTATAATGAACCATTGAAAAATGTAGTATAAGATTAAAATAAATTATTAGTCATGATATTGTGAATGTTAATTCAAGTTATATATTTAAGAAGTAATATTTAGTCCTCACATTCAGAAAAATGTATTCACCAAAAACATTAATTTACTCTCATTAAATAAATTTAAATAAAAATAATCACGTTAAGAAATGAATATATATATATATTAAATATAAAATATTTTAAATAATATTGGTGATATTTTCATTTCAATACCTATATGGATGGAAATATATTTCCAATAAAATCAAATCAATATTATTTTTCCAAAAAAACAATCATTCTAATATTTGATTTCCAAGAGAGAGGAGAATGCTAAGGGAAATTTTAAATTATAGAAACAAAATATTGAGAGGAAAATAATTTTTTATTATAATCTTAGAATTGTAAAATTACCACAATTAAGACATCAGAATAAATAATTCTGAAAAATGTAGGGATTATAAAACAAAACCTTAGAAATTTACTCGTTTTTTTATATGTAATTTATAGTACTGAATATTATGTTTACATTCATAAAATACTGTAACAGAACCACATATATACTTATAATTCCATATTTTAGGAATGTAAAATATATCAACATTATTTTATCAAAATTTTTTTTTCAAATAACTATTTATATGTATTTACTATTTTTTTTATATTAGTTTTATAGTCTTGGCTATTTTATATTATTCATGGATCAATATACTCAAAAATTATAATCCATATTTAGTAATACTATATATTGTTTATATTAATATTAGTAAAAAATATTTATGAATGTATTGAAAAATGAACATTATAATCTTTTATTAGACGTAGTCCACCCATATGAAAGAAAAATGTAACACATTTTTTAATGCGTGGTGGGGGTAAGAAGATCAATAATATAATATCTATAATGTATTTAAATTATTTCGTCGAAATAATATATTATTTTTCAATTCAATATTTATGAACATATAGGTTATTGGGTGATGAAAAACACTTTTCATAGCTACGCAGTGATTATAAGTTGTATGTACACATAATTTTGTTTTTATTCTTTCTAGAGGATGTTCCTTTGATGAGGCTCATGCGACAAGGTCAGTAAAGGTAATACAGGGAAGGGATATTTGTAGTTATTGTACATTATAAGTGTCTCATTGATATTGAGAATTATAGGACTAGATTTTTCCTTATATTAGAGGTGAGAGATGTACACTTGGATTATATTAACATATTAATTTAATATAAATTAATAATTATAATATTGTTTAACCATATAGATATATTTCAAATCTAGAATACATTTAAGTACAAATTATATCTTAAAATTATACATATTTATTTATATGTGATGTTTTACCCTTATATCATCATTTAAATCATCATTAAACCATTTAATGATTATCTTGTTAACATTTCTCTTTTTCAAATATTGAATATATAATTTCAATGTGTGTGGAAAATTCTCCAATAAATAGGACATAATTTTTATTCTACACAAAATTACATTTTTGTTGATAGTTATATTAATTTTAACCATTTAAAATCATTGAAGAAAATAATTTTTAACCTAAATTACAATTAAATTCATAATCAAGACAATTGATATAATTTAAATTTCAATAATATCAGGATTTTAATTTAATTATAATATAAAATTTTAACACATAAATAATAGATTATATGGTATGAAAAAATATTTTAAAAACCTTACAAAATATAATTATATTTCCTTTTTTTATATCATTTATATGAAATTTCAACTACTGGAAGAAATAATATTTTTTTGTTATGTAAAAATTTAATATAATAACATTATATATAATAAATAGTAAATATGACCACATAAAATAAAATTATTACCCAAAAAATAAACTTTTAATAGAATACCTATATTTTCATTACCTATATCAAAATAGGTTATAGATATTAAAATAAATTAAGATAAATATTTTAATATTTATTTAATAAAAATAAAATTACAGTATTTATCAATGAAAATTTTAATAATATGATCTATTTTATAATATAATTTATTTTGGTTGATTTTAACTCATTAAATTAAATATATTAAAATTTTAAAAGTATTTAATTCCTCATATCATATATTAGATCTAATTCTACACTTTTTAAACTTATCATTGCGATAAAATTTTTGTTATCATTAATATTCTTCATTACCAATAATAATTATGACAGATATACCAAATTTTGACATTGAAATCCCAAATATATAATATCATTTTTCAAATTCATTCCATATAAGTCTCGAAATATAATTTTATAATAAATATATAAAAATAGAACTAATGTGATTTCACATAAAAATTATTGAAAAGCATAAAAATATTTTTAATGAAAATTAAAACTAATTTTTTATCCATTAAAAATAAATAGTTTATATATTTAAAAAATGATCTATCAAAATTTTGGATGAAAATGAAAATTATATAGGACATTGAAGATATTTGAATGAGAAATTTATTTCTTAATAAAATATTAATTATTTAACTACCCTCTGAAAAAATTTACTTTCCAAAAAATAACAAAATCTAATCACCATTTTGGTATTGGTATTATTAAAAAATTATTGGTATATAATGTTTTTAATGAAAATTCATAAAAGATTGAAATATTAAATATAATAATTTATTTCAAAATTCCTTAAAATGATTTTCAAAAGTGACATTGTTGAGTAGTACATCTACTCATATTTTTTATAAATTATTTACTTTGATCCATTTACAAAAATTCAATGTAAAACTTATAATGATCATATTTAAAATAATATTATTATGGGAAATTATTAAAAATGGATTTCCAAGTCATTTATTCTATATAAATTATTTTTCCTTTAAATTTTTGGACAACTAAGTTTACATTTAATTAAAAATATGTTACTAATTATCTATCATAACGAGTGTCTTAGAGTCTATATTTTAAAATTGGTCATTTTTTTACATTACCACTCTGGAAATCAATGGTCTATAATTTAAAATAAAACCTAGAGTTCCTTGATAGGGGTTCTAGTCTAATCCCATTATGTTATTTAATTATTAATTCAAACATTAACCATCACCATTAATGATAAATATAATTTATTGATCAATGTAAACCTCAGAATATTATATTCCATTATTGGATTTATATTTTAAATCAGTTTTAAAAAAAATCATCCATTGAAGATAAATTATATTCACTAATATTATAATTCCAAATTTTTATATTATTTTGAAATTATAAAAAAAATTAATACCATAAAATTGTGTAATATTTTTTTAAACTATAATATAATTTCCCGATTTTACAAAACTATTAACAATTTATTTATATTAAAAATTATTTTCTCTCAATAAACTATTTGGTGGTGGAAAATTACATTATAATTCATATTGCATTCTACAAAATATAATATATATTATTCTAAAATTAAAAAATTAAATCCAAGTAATGTATTTGTTTTAAAAAAAATAATTTATACATGTGAATATATTATTTTATGATAGGAATTATTCACTGACCAAGGAGTTTTGATTATATCTTTTTTATTCTTCAATAACATTTCCATAATATATAAATTTTATATTAGAAGAGATATTAGATGAACTTAATTAACTTATTAGTTATTTTGATTCCTTAATAATCATTATTATGTGATTTTTATGGAATCAATAGTATTTGGGACCATATAATTTCGAAATTATCTATGAGTAATCCCAATATCATTATTGAATGTTAAATTTTCCATGGAGATATTAGTTTCTCCAAAATATTTAAATCTATTTCATATAAAATATTATAATGTATATTTTTGTTACACATATTGATAATTCCATTATGATTTAATATATAAAAACTTCCAGAATCGATTCTTTCAAAAAAAATTAAATATTTTATTCCAATTATTATTAAATTGGATATGAAACCAAATTTTTTCAAACTACTTACATTTTAAATTATTTCATAACCACCTTCTATAATGTGTGATGAATTAACTTGGTTAGTGATAACACATATTTTTAATGAGATTAATTTTTATCATATTTTATATCTAATTATATTAATTTCTCATTATATAATTACATATTCCAACAATATCAAAAACACTTTTATTATTCAACAACTATATTCAATTTTATAATTATGTAAATATATAATTATATTCATTCTCTTTTCCATAATATTAATTATATGATTCATTATATTTATTTATATATTCAGATATATTTTTTGATCATGAACATTGGATGACTTATATTGATTGATTTTCAATATAAAAATAATAAAATATAAACCTATCATATCAAAGGGATTTATCTATATTAATGAAATATATGTCATTTTATTAGAATAAGGAACACATTTTTTCATTTATTTTACTGATGGTATTGATATCAAACTCATAATTCCACATCTATTTATATATATATTAAATTGGACTATATATTTTCTAGTTCTACTAGTTTATGTAATTTTGTAATCATCATAGCCTTTTAAAAACAATATGAGTATTTAATACATAAAATTCATTCATCATAGTATTTATCAATACATCATAATGGATATGTATTTTTTTTATATTCAACCACATCAATAATAATTTGATGCCACAGTTCAGTTTAATCTTTTACATTACACTAGTAATAATACTACACATTAAACACTTGAAAATAACTTCCACTTTTTCAAAATAATCCTATAATAAATTCTCCAATCATTAATATCCAAATATAATAATCAATCATATAAAATATCTTTATATTTTTAATATAACTAAATTTTTATATAATAAATATATTTCTATATCTCTAAAAACATACTAGGGGAACATATTTTAAATTAATTTATTCAAAAATAATTTCTGTTAATTTAGTGTGTTATTTTATTGATGATTTATAATTTCTAAAATTAAAAACACAGACATCATATTATGGAAAACAAATAAATATAATATTTTTTCCATTCTTGTTCAATTTTGATCAACTATATAAAATCTTGGATGACTCATTATTTTGTACATCATAAAAATCCAAAAACACTATTTGTTTCAATGATTATTTCACTTATATATTGAATTTTTTTATTATTTTAACATAAATTTCTACTGAGTTTGAGGGGTGAAAAAACAACTAAAATGTTCTATTGCAGTTTAAAACAACCACATTCATCCATATGTGAATCCGTTTTATTTAAAACATTCAATTTTTCATTATTTTTTTATTTTGTGAATTTATCTTTTGTATTATTATATTTTTTTAAAATAAAGTCAATGAATATTAATTATTAATACCAAGAAATTAATTAATAATAAATGGATTATGTGTGAATATACCTTCCATAAAAACATTATATACTTTCAAATATGAATATAATTATTTATTGATCATTTTGAAGATGAAAAATGATGTTTCTTCTTTCTATTTGATGTATGCAAATCTAATTTTTGTCAATATTAATATCCATATTATTTATTCATGTAAATATTGATTTTTCATGAGGTTAAAATATTTATAGCATACATCATTATTGTTATGTTATTTATTAAATAAAAAAATAGATTGATGTCCATATAAATGTTTCATGAAGTTAAATTATTTCATTATACAATATATCGTCACATCTATCATTAATATAACTACATGTTATACAGAATGTAATTTTCCTTTTCTTATTTGGACACTTATTAAAGTTTTTGGTTTCACTAATAACATCCACTAATTATTTTAATAATAAAACACATCAAATCATAATAAATTTTCAATGCAGAATATTAAGTTTGATTTACTGTATCATCAATTAAATAGAGATTATTTATCCATGTAACAAAGTTATTTAAAAAGTAATAAAATAAAATATACTTTTTACTTGTAATAAAATTAATTAAATCAATATTTCTCTAAATGTTATTCTCTTTCATTGTATACAATTGAAAATATGTATGGTAGTGGAATTTTTAAAATTCTTATTCTACTTTAAATTTTATCAATGATTTTCATTCAAGAAATGAGGTTAGTTGTTAAAAAATATATTATAATAGTTTTTATTTTATTCCATCTATTCGTTAAACTTCATCTAGGCTATGAAATTCAATATATTATTTAGACTATTCCATAAAATATTGAAAACCCCTAACCATCGTGTATTAATAATAATAATTAAATTAATCAATAAATGATTGTGGCTTACATACATATATAATTATTACATATATTATAATTTCATTCCACATTCCATTGTATGGGATACAACTGTTGTGATCATTAGAGACCATAATTATCCTAGTTTATAATATTTTAGATTTATATTCCTTCTTCTTTTGATGATTATTCTAATGAATGGTAACTAAAAAATATTTCTAATTTTCATAAAAAAAAGTAATTGAATTTATAAACATGTAATTTGAGTTTGTAATTCAGAAAAAATACTGTATAAAAGATATAAAATCATAATAATTAAAATAATTTTTTAAGAATAGAATAATCAATATGTGACAGATTTTTAAATTTAAATTAAATTAATTGAATGATTTATTAATAATATCATTTTAATCTAATTATTGTTTTAAATATTTCATTATTTCATTCCATATTCAATATAGTTATATATTTATAAATTACTTTTAATGTCATATATGCCATTACCCTTAAATATATAAATTTCGAATAACATACTTGATAAAATCTTCAATTATATCATTCTTCTAATGATTTGTCCAAGAAGAAAATAGAGATATCAATCATGAATATCAATATTACAAATTCGTATAATGATTCATCACCATCCCTACTGATATATTAATATTTTATGTGTTGGGATTGATGTTTGGACTATATCTCCATTAAATCTTATTTATATAAAAGAAAGTAATTTATTAGACATATTGTTAGTTGTTTTTGATATTATCTTCTATAAGGGTTATTTCTAATAATATATCGAATGAATTAAATTACAATATCTTCTATCAAATTAACACTTCAACTAGTGAAACAATTTATAAACCTTTCATTTTTAAGCTATATTAAATACATTAATCATGAAGTCAACCATATCCAAATCGATTGATTGTATTTATGGAATTATATTGTATTATGACATAAACTCATTTTTTTGAAATATTGGTATACCCTTATTATTTATGGAAGTCATACACTATTAAAAAATGTACACTAAATTATTCATGTAATGAATAATAGAAATCCAACTCAAGATTATTTATTGAAAATATATTATCATAAAATAATTAATTATCTCAAATTCGAATTGATGAACATCGGTACAATATTCCATAGAACACATTACCATAGATAGTTTATACCATATTAGTTAATTAAAGTTATAATTAACAATAATATTAAATAAATAAGTATAGTTATGTAAGAAATAATAATATGTTATTTCATTAGTTTTTTTAGAATGTTTAAAACCCCATTATGAGTTGAATATTTTATCCCCCATCACATGGTCCTAGTAAAATTATTAATGATAAAAAAATCATGTATGAATATATATATATATATATATAAATTAAAATTAAAATTATTTAAAAATAATAAATTTACATTTATGTGATATTAGACAAAAAATTAAATATCGCATGTGGAATTGTTAATAATTAGGGAAAATCAAATTTAAAATTATTTGTCTTCTTGATGTTGTTTTTCTAGATTAAAAATGTGTTCCCCAAGTTATATTTCCTTGTAATCCATTTTTCTAATAAATATATATAAATTATTTTAGATATTATATATTAAATTCTCTGAGAAAGAACACTATTGGACATGGTACATTACAAATTAGAGTGTAATGCCTAATTTATGGATAGTTCGTTAGTAAATCTTTTTTGAGATCATTATTATTAAACGATTTAAAATATCATGGGATCTTATATTTTGGTTCCATATTGGTATTGTTATATGAACATATATTCAAACATGTAATTCTAATAGATAGTGAAACTCAATGGATGTATTTCATATTTTTTGTGTCCTTGGACATTTCTTTGGTATTTTTTATAGATCCAAACTCAATGGTTGTAATCGGTAGTTTTTATTTTTTTTCACCATGTTTCATAGTATTTTGTGCACTTTTAATGTTAATATATGCCGATCTATGCATGTTATGGGGTTTTAGTTCAATTTTCAGGTTGATTGTTTGAGGATAGTTGAAATCATTGAGTTTTCATGAAAAAATGTGTCTTACTGAGAATATAATATTTATTATGTGGCCTAATATTTTTAGAAAAATAAAGTTAAATAAATATATATTTATGCAGTGGAGATCAATAATTATTTGTATCCCTTACATCTTTTTGGATAAATAATGGTTCCAAATAGTACATGGGTTATTGGCTGGGGTTGTGCATACAGAAATAATGGTTCATAATGTCTTAATTAATATATATACATCATAGGGAATTCACATTTAAAAGAAAATACTAATAAAGATAATCTAAAAAATTAAAATGAGTTTTCCATTTCATAGCATGATGACCATGATTTTTTAGTCCATTCCTAATGTATTGGTATCATATTTTAGATAATATTTGTTTTAATCTGATTTTAGTTAATTTATACCATTAAATAAATATTGGATAAATAATTATAAATTTTTTAAATTAATAGTTTTTATCACATGTCATAATGTATCTTCCCAAGTTTTTTTTATGTGTGTAACTAGTCTTGAGGAATTAGAAACTTCTCTATTAGGTAGGGCCATATTTTTGTTATTATTATATTTAATTTTAAGGTTTTTTATAAATTAAATATTTTTATAAAAATTTTATATATCCCCATGAGAGATTTTCTTAGGATTCCATGGTGATGTATGGTTTTTTAGTATTTCACTAATTTTTTTCATTAAAAAATATAGAATCTTAAAATCTATTATTATAAACAAGAAGATTGTTGTTTAATAGTTTTTATTATTATTGAAGGGGATATATTTTGGGTACTTTAATTACATTGGATTATTTGATGGACGACATTACAGATCGTTGTATTTTTTCCTTCAATGTAGTACATTACAATGAGGACAATGTTTAATTAGGGTTTTTGTTTTGACACATTGATCATCATGAAATTGAAAATGAGGTCCCACTTGATGTTTTTTTACTACCTACATGTGAGGGCTATGGGTTTAATTGATTTTTTTGTTTTCATTTAATGTTATTAATAGGAATATGAATATGTAGACATGTATATATGCTTTGATCTTATTGGAATTATTTTCATTATACTACCATGGGGTTTGATTAGGTGTTTATTTGGAATGATTCAATCACACATGAACATGTGATAAATATATTTTTCTAACTATATTGTCCTCATATATATGTTGTGTTTCATAATAGATTTTGTTTTTCATTGATTTTTTAATGATTATTCCATGAATTTTAAGTCATTTCTGGGTCTGACCTATGATGATTTTGATGTTGTCTATAGGACCTTGTATGTTACACATGTTGGATGATACCTACTAAGAAATCATTACAGTTAAATATATAGAACCTTAAGTATTTGGGTGGTGGTATTATCACATGGTTTATTTCTTGGATGAAATATATTATCTCTTTATTTGGAATCTTATATTTTATGTAAATTAGGGTTCCATATGGTACTATAATCTTGCAGACCGATGTGGATCAGTGAGATTTTTTGTGTCTATGATGATGATGATGGGTGGTTGTGTCTTAATAATGAGAACCATGAGTTGTATATATATAGTTATTCCATAATAATAGTTGAATAATAATTACACTAAATAAATACACTCTTGGGGATTCCAAATGCATTGTTCATTTGTAAGCATGTACATATAAATTACATCTTCATCAGTAAACTTAATTATATCTAACTATTTTTTTCCATAAATAGTACCATTATTATACATATCATATATAAATATTTTTATAAACAATGCAATGGAAACATAAAAATGGATGAGATTAGATACAATAGAGAAAATAGTAATATATGTACACATATCATGATAGGAAGTGTATGATAACACTATTATAATAAATTTAAACATAAAAATATACATAAAAGCTCATAATATTGAGTCTGGGAGAAAGGAATAGTAGTTTATAAGACCGGAATTCTAAGATAATCATAGAACATAATCCAAAATATAATTACATAGAGATAAGACATCGAGTTTTGGGATACATATAATCATAGAAAAAAATTTACATAGTTTGCTGTGAAAATTTAAAAGGTTATCCTATTTGAATATATTCCATCCCCAAAACGTCATTGTTTTGTATGGTCACTCCCAAGGCTATCATATTATAAAACATACCTTAATGAATTGGTTTCACACCCCATTATATCCGAATTCATTCCGTGAGATATAAATAATTTTCCAAGGTATTTGAAGGAGATATAGGACCCACCAATTACATAATGAAAATTGTACAATTATGTGTGAAAATATTATAAAAAATTCATAGTATTAGAATCCAAGAATAAAATGGGTTTCAAATTCATTAAATAATTGAGTATGCCGTGAAATTTTTGAGATATTCATATAAATGTCAACATTTCATCATATAATTACCCCTAGAATATTAACACTGTTTTATTATAAAATTATCATGTTATAACCCAAAAAATAGGTTTCATAAAGGCAATTTAATTATCAAAATAAATTATTAATTGTTTAAATAATAATGCTATTCTTTGATCATATTTCAATTTAATCATAATTATTATTGAAGGATTCATCTTGTATTGAAAATGTTATTGAGGAATCAAAATTAATTTTTTTAAACTGAAGTATCATTTTCAAATTAAAAATTTTATTAAAAATGAAAAATTGATAATTCTTTAAAAAAAATTCCATTGAAAATAAAATTGAAAATTTTTAAATATGCATTAAAAAAATTTCATTAATGGAGTTGGGAAATAATGCTCCTACTGTAGGTGAAAAAAATGAATAGATTTAAATTTTGAGTAATTCCAAAAATGTGCTCATAATAATTTATCAAAAAATTATTCTTTGGTAATATGATCATTAATAAATCCACTATATATTTTTTAAAAAATTAGACAGTTTTAAAAACATAGATATTGAATAAAACAAATTCTTGACCAAAGAGAGAAATAATGTTGGTTTATTTTTAACTTTTTAAATAATGAGCACATGATTATTTGAAAATTAAAGGTAGAATTATATTATCATTATATTACTTTTGACGTTTAATATTATTATTTTTTCTGTTAGATATATTATATTATTTCATCAAAGGATTCATAATCCGAAACAATCCTAATAAACTATGAGATTGTATTCTAGAAAAATTACAACATTAGTAAGATTAAATCCTAATCCACCTAAATTAAAAAAAATTAAATAAAATTTATAATACAATAATAATAAATAAATTACTGATATTACATAACAAAGGGGTTTTATGTACACCTCACAATACAATAAAGGGTTATAACATAATGTATGTCCCAAAAAAATTGAGAGCCAAATCTAAATCATTATGTCTCAACGTCATTTGTGTTGATTTGAACACCTAAATAATAAATATAATTTTATTATAAATATATTACAAAACCATAGTCATATTTATCTAAACCAATATTATTTTGTGGTTAAAATTTAGTACTTAATATTCAAAAATAATTTCAAAAAATTATTTATCGGAAAATGACTACTCATGCAGACATTATTTGAATAATTTTTACATTAATAAATATATATATGTATATATATATATATATCATTTAAATATTATATATGTATATATATATATATTATAAATATTATATATATATATATAGTAATACATAAATCATTTATATAGAATGTTAGAAAAGCATTCATGGATATGGCATGTACTACATATGTGTGAAAACAACTTCCATTTTCATGAAGAATTAAATGAAATAATGGAAAAATATATATTAAAATCCATGTTTATTTTTTAATATTTCACATTTTTTCTAAATTATATTTATTACATAAAATGTAATTTGTCATTCATTAACGAATAACACCACTCAATGAGGAGGTAATCTACAATACACATGCAAAACATTACCAAAATCACATAGAATATAAATAAAGTTATAAAATATGAAATTATAATTTTTCTATTATACAAATGTGTAAATATAACTAATTAACATTAAATATATCATTATATCCAATATTGATTTGTGGTAATGTAAAATATATAATATTGACTCATCTGAAAGTAGTCTGTCATAAACACGAATAATGATTTCTTATCCAATTTGACGGAATATGATATGGGTTTATGTTATAAAAATAAAATAATAAAATTATATTACATGTGATATAATATTTTTATTATAATACTATAATTTATAGATATATTTAGGTGTTATAATCTAAATTAACAAAAATTCATTGTTAAAAAAATTACTAATTATTTAGAAAATCACATAATTCTAACCTAAATCCATCTTAGATTGGATCTATACCCATGACAAGGATTATATAATAGTGGGAGGGAATTATGGAATTTATTTAATTATAATTAACTGATCCAATTGGGTTTTAATGTGTAACAAGAATAGGTCATGGGGATTCCTTTTATTAATGTGGTTAGGAGAAGACATTAAATTTTATAAATGAATAATGTTTTAAGTCAATTTTTACATTACTCAAGTCTGCAAAATGGTTAATAAATAAATAGAAGATGTGATCTGGTATATATATGAACATTAATTTTGGTTTGGAACTGTTTCTATTTTATTTTACCCCATATAATTTTATTTTAACCACAGGTAAACCCATCATTACGTTATCCAATGTAATTAATTTTTAATATATTTAGAATTTATTATAGTGAAACTTAATATGAAATTATCAGATAATGAAAATTATTATACTTCCTGTTATTTAAATCAATTTTACAAATTCCATGCAAAATATTTTGAAAATTTAATTTATAATTATCACCATAGATGCAATGAAAAGGAAATTTTCCAATAGAATGTTTTTAATATTTAAATAAGTTTTTATATAAAAATTAAATATAATATTAATTCCAATATACTAAATTAGATGGATAGATACATAAATATATTTATATTTCATTTAATATCATATCCAAACAAAAAGTCATATTTTTCACTATTCAAACAAAATAGTATCTTCTAATAAAAATTTCAAAACAAAATTAAATTATAATTTTAAAAAATAAAATTATTTAGTAAAAATATTAAAAAGGTTTTCACCATAATAATTAGTATTTCATTTAGAAAATGAAAAAAAATTGTGAAAATGTTATTTTCCAAACATATTATTACTTTAAAATAAATGAATTTAATTTTAACCAAAAAGGATTCATTAAATATAAACACCATACAAAATAGATAAATCTTTTTTATTACTATTCAAACAACATGTTTTAATAGTTAGGTCATTGTTTCAATTTTATATATTTATATAGTTAGTATAGTGTGGTTCTTTTGAACTCGATGTTTCATATAATTGTGGATATCGATGAAATTATATTTATTCCAAAATTATTTGATAAATCATTAGTTTCTTGAATAATTCTGCATTAAAATTAATTTTACAATGAAATTTCATCACATAAAAACAAAATTATAAGACAGTTATTCCTCATTAAATTCTTGGGTTCCCATATAGAATCCTCATAATAGTGGTGTTTTCATAAAAAATTGACCTTGGGAGAGGTATTTTTTCATTTATATTTCTATCATTGATTTATAATCTAGAATAGTTTTTCCTCAAAAGAATTATATTTTTTCAACATCATGTTTTTTTATTTCTAAATTTGTGAATGATTACACATTGAATATTGTGGTATTGATACATGGGGCAAATCATGCACATGGGAGAGTTTTGAAAGAATCACCAAATGAATTTTTGTCATCAATATATATTCCATAAAATCATTTGAACTACACATACCAAGAAATAATTTATATTTAATCAAAAATCACAAAATAATTATCCATAGATAATTTCATAGAAATAATACATCACCAAAAATGAAATTCTATATCATTTCGTTGATTTTGATCAGAACTTTTCAATAAACATTATGTCACGCTAATGAGTTATATAAGGGATCTAACCTTCTATTATATTATAGCAACTATCTCAGGTCCCACAAGTTTTCATTCTCCCTCAAAATTCTAGTACAATAGATTAACATACATATTACCATATCAGGATTCATAAGGAGTAATTTGACTACTCATTTAAATGTTATTAATGTATATAAATTATATTACATGAAGCTTCTGATCACAAAACCCTTTAAATCTTGGTAAAATGATCTCAATTTATCAACTAGGGTTTTAGTTCCTCTATTGTCATAACAACCTATAGTTGGATGATACACTATGATGATTCTCAACTCTGTATCTAGATTTTGATAATTTATTCTCTAGATTAGTGAGGTAAACCACAAATCATGGTTACACAAAATGATATGTGGAACTCCACAATTCATTGGAATGTAAGTAATGTATAACATATAATTATAATGTAGTTATAAGTATTGTCCAATTGTGATGATGTTTGATGACTCTCTATGTATATTGACTACATCTTATATAGAATTATTATCATTTGACATTTTCATGAGTCTGATGATTGAATAAATGGAAATATTTTCCCATTTCTATTATGGTATGGGTAATGGATGTAACATCTCATTATACTTTTGTTACATTGACTTAAAATAATGAAATTATTGGAGTTGTGGTAAAAAATCTATTATATCGCCCTATATTCCAACCCACCACAAACTATTTTGAATCTCTTTATATAATCATACTTCTTGGAATACTATAGAATGAATAAATATGGGCTTCCAATAATAACTCCTCTTCCAAATCCTTAATGGGTAAATAAAAAACATGGTTCCTAATCTATTTCATTCAATCATTATCATGTTTATGCTCATGAACACTTCCAACATGAATTTACAGCTCTATACCATCCTTTTATGCCTCATTAAGATTCACATAGATAGTTAGATAATAATTCATCTAAGCTATATTATATTTCCCCCCTTTATTATATATTTGTTAGTCTATAAATTTAAAATATATTAATATCGAATCTACTTTTACCCATATCATAGATAATATAACATGATCATTTTATCCTAATTCATCAGCCACCTTGTTTTCATTCTTGAGGTGGTAATATATTAATTAGACATAATCTGTAATCACATCAAATCATTATATATGAACAATTCTCAACAAAATATTTTTCAATGTGTACATAAACTTTTTTTATCTTTTCACATATCCCAAATTTCCACATAATAAAAACCCATCCATAAAATTGATGGAAATTTTACCAAAGCATACTCCAGATCACAAGTGGGATAATTATTTCATCAAACAAAAACATTAATTAGGTATAAAATATTATCATATTATTTTTCTTCCTAATGAATTAGAATCCATTATTTGATTATTATCTATATATTAAAAACAATTCATTATTTTAGGATTATTTAAAGACCAATTCATTTCATAATCCTCAATTTATTTCCTTGATTTTTCCATCGCATTCATCTACCCAATATTTCATTGCTGAATTTCAATTTATCATTATGATTGGACTAGATATTCATGGAAAATTATCAACATACCATCAATAATATCCCCCAAACTGAGAAAACATCATATCTTAGTCACTTGAAACGGCCTTGGACAACATTAAAATGCCTCTATCATTGATGGATCTAAATATTCCTCGTATATGACATTATATAACCAAAAAATTAATAATATTATCGTCAAAATTTATACATTGTAAATTTTTCATATATATATCATTTACATGTGGCCCTTAGTAACATTTTATAATGATGATCATGCTCATCCATGGTATTTGAATGGATAAAAATATCATATATAAATATTAACACAATCAAGTCATGTAATATGAAAATACCATTTATTAAATTCGTCATTATATTAGAAGAATTAGTAATACTGATTAGTATAAGTTAATACTCATAGTGTATATACATAGTATGAAATAATTTATATGGTATATCCTTCATCACAACCCTCAATTGATGATATAATGTATAGGGGCCAATCAAGAAAATTTATTTATCTTCACAATGTTGATCAAATAAAAAATCAATAAAATTATGATGTTAACTTTTCATTTACATGATATAGTTCAGATAATGATTATAAATGCATATTTTCATTGAATTATAGTTATCTTAACGAAAATGAATAGGTTCTCCCCAAGGTGATTATAATGGCCCAAACCTACCCAGTCTATTACATTGTCAAAATATGGTGTTTTTGGTGTTCCTTGAGGAATCAATATCTCATTTACAGACTTTTACAAAATTTTAGTTTTTCCATCAACAGTTTAGGGCATCACTATGTCATGGCATCAGTTGTTTTGGGTGTTAGTAGGTAGAGCATTAGTGGGTCAGTTATTCGTAGCTCGTGCTGTTGGATCATATAGGTGTCTTAGATTTGGTGACTCGTGGTAATGAGTTAGGCTTTATTGACTCAATTTTGGGGACTCATGTTAGTGACTCTCCCAATACTGTGTAATTTCCTATTTTTCATAGTTTTGTTATTTTATCACCATTACATTTTATTTGATGATAAATGAGTTACTTTTTTCTTTTGAATGTTTATATATGTGATTCAAATGATATTATTTTTATATTTAATATCAGAATGCTCCTAAGATGTTGAAATAGTTAGACCATGTAATCCTGACCAAGATCCAACATTATTGGCCATTGAAATAATCTCCCTTCAATTTATATAGGATATATCTATTCTATGATGTGATATTCTTTTCCTAATGTGTTTTTGTTATCCCTTTTTGTGGCCATTACTCTTCATCCCAAAGAAGTTTCATTTTTGTTTTATTCTTGTATCCAGTTTTCTTAGAGTCTTTCCTACAACTCACACACCCCCTTTTTATGTGAAAGGATAACTTCTTGATTGTTTGTTCTTCAATGTAGTAATTTTTTCATCTCAATATTAATTTTGTATCATGTAGGGTTGTTGTACTAAGGTTTTCATATAGATATTTTTGAAATCATTTAAACAACGATAAATCAGGGATGGGAATATTTTGATTATGTTTGATTATTTTATATGATATATTAAATCTCTTTTTTGAATCTCATGGGTTGAATAATTATTAAAATCATGTAAATTGGTTGTCTTTCAGTGTTCAACAGACTAATGATTACTTGTTGTTAGTCTATTGTTGAATGGTTATGCACATGAAAACATGATTACTCATTAACATCCAGTTAATTAAATGAATTCCCCAGTATCAAACATATTCTATAATAACTGCTAAATAATTATTGTTTAATTAATGAAAATTGTTGGAAAAATCATAATACACTATGTATGATATGTGTGGTTGTGTCTTCTAGGTGGATCAATTTGGTTTCAGTCCCTCATGTGTTTTGTATGGTGTCGTGATTGGAAACATGTTTCTGGTAATAAGTGTGGATAAGGGGGTTGGCTCTAAGCGCATATTTGTGTGTATTTGTTCAGTGGGGATGTTATATTATTGATGGTTGATGAATTTTTCATTTATAGGGTTGTATGATAGGTTTAATGGTATACTAGGTAGAGTGGTTGTTGAATGGGGAATAGATGATTTATTTTTAGTGGGATTGCATCTACGTTGTGTTATGGTTTTTGGCAATTGTATGTTCATGCGGTGGGACTGCAATCTTGTTATGTATTTTTTTTATATGGTGATTTTTACTTATTAGGGTTTCTAATGATGGATTTGGGAGAATAATTTTGAAGGAGGATGGTTTTATATTGTGGGGGACTTTCTCCAAATGTTTTCAATGAAATTTTGTGATTTGGGTTGGACTTATGATAATAAATATGATGTGGGTGATTGGTAGTTTCCAGAGTAGGGATGGTATAATAAATAATTAATTGATTAATACAAATTCATAATTGGTTAAATGATTTGTTCGGGGTTATGAATTGAGTATGTGCATGTATGTGTTATTTTGCATTATAGGTGGCCAAAAGTGTAGTTCGATGTGTTCTAGTTGTTTTTTTGGAAATCCCATAGGTTGGGATGTTTTTTGTTAACTAGACATATATATAGGTTGTTAATTGTGATTTCTATTTTCTCCCCACCCATAGTGAGAATTACATTTTGGAAAACCCGATTGTTATGGTGGAGGGTTTAATTTCCAAAAATCAAAGTGGTATGATTTATTGTTGTTCATATTCTATATTAAACACCTTCATCTAGTAAATGGTAGACCTATACTACGAATAGATTATGGTATGGTTGATAGGACCTCGTGTCTGCTGGTGAGTAGTGCATCCCACGTTTCTAGAAGATGTGACATGGTTTACTTTACTAGGTGTCTTAGAGAAGAGGTGTTCAGTTAGTGGCACAGCTGTCTACATGTAGGATGTGTTGTGGTTTGGGCCTAGGTTATTAAGGATGCAATGTGTTATGTGTCCCAATTGTTTGTAAGGGTAGGTTGGGACAATGGGTACTGTCAAAGATCATGGTTGCATCAGGATGTTTTCCATTAGGTATTAGATGTAAACATATTTTATGTGTTTCTAGTTACCGAAATATTGATGTACTTACTATATTACATTACTTTATATTCATTATTTCGTGAGCATTGATTGGGGTGTTTGGGGTGAAAATTATACCTTTTTAAGTGCTTATTGGTATGTTGTTTTCTCAAAGAGGCATTAGTATACTTCTACCACATGTGAGCAAGGGTCATTTTCATTTTATAATCAGTATAATTGAATGGTAACCCTAGAAATATAAATAAATTTTTAGGTTAATAGGGAGATTACATAGACCATTCAAGACCCTACTAGATCTGGAATCAAGATTGTTGTTGTGTCACTTATTAGATTTGTTTTTTGTCATTTAAATAGGTGTTTCATGTTTTATTTCTAGATGTTTCACATTAAAAAATCAGATGGGATTGATTTGTGATACTTTTATATATTTGTCTCTGAGTTGTTTTCAGGTAGAAATATATTATCTCTAGATTTTGGTTATTATAAAAAGGGTAGTATATCATATATTTTGATATTTGAATACATGTGGTGCTGGTATCCACCTTGGTGACTATTTGAAGATGTCTCTTGGGGGTCATTATAACTTTTTCCTCAAGGAGAAGGACTATTGTTGTACTTTTCCAACCCATCCCTCTTCGTGGTGAAGGAGGGTCATAATAGAATGGTATCATATGTTATGGTTGAGAGGTAGGATATATTTAGAGTTGGGAACAATGATGACTGCATGGGATAGAAGGGTAGTAGTGTTAGACGATCTTGGTGCATGAAATATGCTAGGGAAGACCAGATAGGACATGGGGTTTTTGGCCCACCAATAATCTGATGCAATGAATCATAGCATACCGAATGACCATGTGAGGATACACTTTTTGTGGGTAGCGTCCATATGAATGGTGAATGACTCCAGATGAATCATGTTATTGTTTTTTTAGTGTTTATTGAAATTATAAAAAATTCTTTATATTAAATCATAATAAAATTCCATACTACATAGACGTAGGATTTTTTTGTTAAAAATTTATCTATAGAACAGAGTCATCGTCCACTAGTGGCTCAGGTAGTAGAGGCTCAATAGTCAGACCCAAATAACATATAGACGGTTGACCAATTAGGGTTGAATGATTAGTTGTAGAAGACATTTCATTCCTTCCATTGGTAGACTATGGAAAAGTATCAAGGCATAATTTCATATACAAATATGGGGAGTAGGATTGAGGAGCAGGTAATCACTTTTGTTTTGATATGGTCTCTGACGGGGTACTGTGTTCCATTGTCTGTTAGTCAAATGAGGGTAGGGGGAAGGACGAATGTTTTAGATGTTGTACCTGGGGATATGAAGGATATTTATTGTTTGTGGGTCGCTTTTGAGAATTTTTTATGGTAAATATTCCATCCACTGACCATGAAAGGCTGAGAAGTGTAAAGATTTACACATCATTCAGTAGGGGAGTAAGTTAATATAGGATCAAAGGATCAGTTTTAACGATATAATTCAGTTTTCTCTAGATCTAATTCTGGATGAAGTATCTCGGGAGAGATGCATAGTGGAAGAAATTCATCCCTCTATCTATTATATAGTAACTGACTTCACCGTATCAATGTACCTATTTATATAGAAGAATGATGAAGTGAGTAATATGATGTAATCAATAGGAGGAATACCGTATGGTGGAGAATGTAGAGTTCGTCAACTGGTGTGACTATCAGTAACATATATCAGGTTAATGGTCCATCGAGGTTCCTACAATTGGGATTCGACCTCAATAGTTTCAGTTTTGACCTTCCGGTATTCGTACCATTCCCATATACATGGGACCAAATGGTTTTTTATGTGGAGGTCATGGGAACCTTAAGTGTGATTTCTCTATTCATGCTATGTATGGTGGAGGTGGGATAGATTAACATCTGCCTCAATAGTAGTTGATCGCCAGGCCGTTTCAGTAATTGGGACAGGGTGTTCCTCTTCCACCGAGGGGAGAAAGAGTAAGAGGAGGAAGACATCATGTAATTGCCCATGAAAATGAAACTAGACATGTTGGAGGATGGGTCATCGATATATGGGAAGAAGTGATGGCCATGGTAATATTCCTGCCACCGAGGAAGTAGTTCCAGCTATGCGAGATATCGTTTGCGATATGATTAGGGTGGTTAGTAATCTGGATTATTCCATTCAATACTAATGATTTTCACTACTTTATATCACCTAGTATATCCCCTAATATAGTATCAGACATAGTGATCCTTCATATTACCATGATGTAGAGAACATTGTCTTGAGGATAGAATATCCTATTCAATGTTTTTCAATGATGTAGACTGATGTAGGGGCCACATTAGTCCAGTGGGGATGTATTCATTATATATATGCAACCATACAGTTTCATCAATGCAATCGATTGGTTTTTTTCAATGAATTCATTAATCGGTTGTTTTTTGGGGATATTCGTGTTTTTAGATTAGAATGAAAAACTTGGGCCCTTTGTTAGAGATCAATGTTATTTTATGAGTATGTAGAATTCATATCCTCTTCATTCCTTGTTGGTTGAGTTATCAATGTGATTAGTGGATTTTGAGATGGTGGGGGTTCCAAGAGTTTTTGTGATGTTTTATGATGTTTTCATGAAGTGTTTTTGACACTAACCCTTCCATGGTACATTTATTACAACTACGATTTTTATAGCTGCATATCGGATGGAACCTTTTGATCTTTGGTAGATAAGGATTCAGATTGATGATCTAATAATTTAGGGATTTATCCATCCTAGTGTGATTTCACAAGGTTCTATAATATTATTCACAAATATTAATGATGGTGGCCAAAGGAATTCTATAGTGTACCATAGGTAGATCTATGTGAAAGCCCACAACAATTTCCCTCTCTCGAGCATAGATGATATTTTTAACCAATTGGAGAGATCATGTTTGGTTTCTATGATCAATTTGTTGGTTTGTTATCACTAGTTGAGGGTGAAAAAGGTTGGCATCCAAAATAATGTGTTCTAATTTAGGTATGGTAACATTGAGTTATTTTTCTTTCCATTTAGTGTTATGAACTCACCAGACATGTTCCTCGGACTTATGAACTTCATATTTCATGAAATCATAGTCTAGTTCGTCATCATATTCAAGGATGACATTATAGTTTATTCAAAGTCATAGGAGGTTCATATCAAGAATATCAGGACTATCTTAGAGGACCTTTGAATCCACCAACAATTTTGAATGTTTTCCAAGCTAATTTGCGGACAAGGGTGCCCAACATTCCAGGACATATGGTATCTTATCTGGATGTAGTAGTGGACCTATTGATAGTCAATGAAGTTGTTTCTTGGAAATCACACATGAATGTGGTATTTGTTCAAAATTCTAAAAGTCTAGAGGGTTATTACCAATGATTTTTAACTGATTTCTCTTGAGTAGTAGATTCATTGAGGGATCTGACAAGAAAATTATATGATTTTGTATGGAGAATGTAATGCTAATAGAATTCAGCTATCAGAATATAATGTTGGTCGATGCTACAATTCTATTGTTTCCCGAGGATGGTTTCCGTCTTGAGGTGTTTTTTGATATTCCTATTTATGAATTTGTATTATATTGTTTCCATAGCGTGGAGTGATCTATTATGTGTTTATTTGGTTGCATCCCCATTAATTTAACTTCACCACAAACGATTTGGAGTTATCGACAATCAGGCCTATACATTTGTTGTTGTACAATTTCATCATTGGAGTGTTCTTTTTGGTATTCAATAATATTAATTGATTGAGGTATATCATTTCAAGGTGGTATATGAAATTTACACAGTATTGGTGGATGTATTTTCTCATGGATTGTGACATCAATATGTATTAGACCTCCAGAATGGGGAATGTGTTGGAGGATTCTTTGAAAAGGAAGTCATGTTGGGAGGTTGTTTTGGGATCTATGGTTGAATGGACGTTGAGGGAGGATTTGGATTCCTTTCACATAGATTTAGGATTATATGGATATAAATGATATTTGTTTTATATGGTGATTCTTGGCTCTTTATGTAATTAGGTTGAGACATATTATTGTGAAGACTTGAGGTGGAGGTGATGTGTGATTGCATTGGCTTGGTTGAGGCTCCATGATAATAATTTTTTTCATTACTGATTTGAGATTGTGTTCTCTATGAGTTTCATATCTCATTCCTAGAGATATACATAAGAGTATACAATATATATCATTTCTTGAGTGAATAGTTTTGGTGGTCATGGATGAAGTGAGTTGTGGAAGAGTTCATGGTGATGTTCATCATGTGATAGAAAGTGAATACATAGAACCATAACCATGGTGACATGTTTCAACCATTAGATTCCCCTGATTGGATGTGAGATGTAACATCATTTGAATTTATCAAAGGACTACCATGGGATCAAGGAGTATGATTTAAAATATGTGTAGTAGTTGGTCAGGTGAAAAAATTGTCTTATGATTTAGAAATTAAGGATTCGTTCATAGTGGATGCCTTATCTTAGAGGGATGTGAATGAGGAGGTGCAGATATATGTACATAAGAAATCCATAATCTAGGATTGGGACACACATATTACATTATGATTCTGGTGGGGATGACACCATTCTTTTGGTAATCTGTTACACCTCATCACTACTTTCCACCATCAGAATAATGGTCGGATAGGGAGGACTATCCAGGAAATGGATTACATGATTCAGGCATGGATCATGTATTTTAGTGGATCTTTGGTGTGACACATGCCCATAGTAAATTATTCATACAATAATCTATGTCACTCTACCATTAGAATATCACAATTCGATGCATTCTAAGGGAGATTGTGTCATACAACATTGTGTTGGACAGAAGTTAGGGAGATAGTTTTTCTTGTATAGGTTTTGGTGCATAATACAATATAGAAGGTGTATCTTGTCTGTTAGAGGGTGATGGTAGCACATCACTAGAAGAATATGTATAAAAATTATAGTATAATTTCCTTATAGAATGGGGTTTGGTTCAATTTGATACTGACTATCTCCATTCGATGTATGATTTATATGTTTGGAAGAGATAGAAATTATTCTCCCAAGTTCATTGGATCCTTTGTATTTTTGGGGTGACAAGGAATTGTTTCATACATGTTTTGGTTTCTACCATAGCTGGAGAGGATGTAATAAATCTTTCATGTCACTCAAATTCATCGGTAACAACATGTTTACTCTCATGTCATTGAATGGGGAGGGTTCACTTTTTAGGAAGACAAAACATTTTTGATTCGACTTGTAGAGATATAGGATCAACAAGAGAAGGTGCTTCATGGATGGACAATTCCTTTGATTTTCGTGTTGTGGAGGTATAATTTCATAGAGGTACTACCTAGTATTGGGAGTCACATAATCATGAACATTACCCACAATTGTATTTTGATTTTCATGTGCTCTTTTCTAATGATGTAGTGCATGAACCAGGATTTCAATAATATGGGATATATCCTTGTTTCATAATATGTAATGATTCTATGACATGTTAAAGGATTAAGACAATATAACTAATCAAGATGCATTTATTGATATGTGATTAACCCCATGTTTCTAGGTCAATGCCTCCCAAAGTGTATAATATATTGACATCAAGGAAGGAATTTTATAATTCATGTGTCCAGACAGTTGGCGCATGTATAGGGTATCATTTTTCATCATTGGTTTAGAAGATGTGGGAGGAGATTTTCGCAGATTTTTTGGTTTCACTCCTTTTGGAAAACACAAGTTAGTTTTTCCATGAGAGGTATATTACTGGGTTGTTTAGTAGACCACTCCTTCTGGGTTTGGTTTTGAATTCCGATGGTGGATAATAGTTTGAGAGGTATCTGATGTAATGGTCATGGGACAATAGTCCATTACATTTTAAAAATATTGTTTTCGGGTTTTTTTGGGAGGTAATAGTATCTCCTCTCAAGATTTTTCCAATATTTCAATTTTTCTATAGGTAAGTCAGAACTTCAGTAGGTTAATGAGTTTGTTGGATAGGTTTTAGGTAGGTCAGGGTGTAGGTATGTCATGGAATCAGTAGGTCTGGTAGTCAGAAGTTCGAGCATCATTAGGTCATGTGTCAATAGCTTACATTAGTAGCTCGCGTCGATGGCTCAGTGTTACTGACTTACATTGAGAATTTATTCATTGCTAACTGATTGTTTATGACTCATTATGGTGAATCATGATGATGAATATCCCATCGTTGAGGCATTTCATGATTTTCACAGTTTTCCCAGTTTCTCCCCATTACATTTAATTTTACATTAAATGAGTTACCAATAATGTTTGGGAATTTCTACTGTAACTTAAAAGAATAATAATTATATCATTAAAACCCTAATACTCCACGGACATTGAATTAGTCTGACTGTGTATTATGTCCTTGATCCAAGGTTAATGTACTTTGAAACTATCTCCTTTCCATTTATGTCGGATCTGGATCTTCTAAGATGATAGCATCTCTTCCAAGTGTTTTTGAATTTTATAATCATGTGACGAGAACCTTTCTTACAATAGATGCGGCATATATGTTGCATCAACGAATCCAATTTTCCATGTATTCATTAATTCTACTCATCCAACCCCTATTTTAGGAAAATGAATAATTTTTTGATCATAAGTAATTCATGTTATTAATTCCTTCATCTATCATTAAATTGTGTATCATGAGGGGTGGGTGTACTTTGGTCCACTTCTGAGCATAGTGGAAACCAATATAACAAATATAAATAAGGGATGAGATGATATCGATGATGTAATTTTTTTATCTTTTACCTGTTATCCCAAACCTAAATCATATGGATAGTATCATTCCTAAAATTATAGAAATTGGTTGTATTTTTATGGGCACTAGACTTATGAATACTTGTTGTCAATATTCAGGTGAATGGATGTGCACATGAATACATGAATCATCATAGATATCCTATTAATTAAATAAATAACCCAAGATCAAAATTGTCATATGGTAACCCCTATATTATGAAACTGTTATTAGAAAATAGTGTTGGTCAAATTTGAATAAAAAATATTTTATAGGTGTGGCAATTTGATTTGTATTACTTTCCTTCAGTTTTAGTTCCTTGTGATGGTTCTATGGTGTTGCGGTTATAAGAATGGGTGTTGGTGCCTAGGTGGATAAGGGGAATGTCTCTATGGGTATTCTATGGTATGTTTCTGTAGTGGTGTTGCTGATTGGGTGATAGATGCTACACGTTTCATGTATGGTGTGGTGCATGTGGTTTAAGGAAATCAACATTTTAGTGGTTTTTGGTTGTGGACTGTATAATATTGATGTGAACTGGGACTATATTTGTGTTGTTTTATGGTTAATGGGAATTGGATGTTCATTTATTGGGACTTCAGGATAGTATAGTTTGTTTATTTTCGGGAAGTGGTGTACTCCATGCAGAGGGGTTATCGTGGATGGATCTAGGAAATAATTTAGTAGAAGGATGGTGTTATGTCTTGTGGGGATTTCAACTGGATTTTCTATAGTCTTTTTTATGTGTCTACGGTTAATGATCTTACATTTTCTTAAAAAAAATTAGTAGTCTCATGGGTTTGGATGTAATAAATAAATAAAATATTTTTTTAATGAAGAATGATAAATTTTTTAATTAATTGGTTGGGATTATGAATTACATCTATGACTAGTTGTGTGGTTCTTCATTATAAGTGAGATCAAGGGAAATTTTTTGTGGGATGGTTTTTTGGTTTCAAACCCATAGTTTGTGGTTACTGTTTTGTACCTATATATATAAATGTACTTCCTTCTAATTTCTACATGCACCCTACACATGTTGAGAACTAGGTTTCTAACAACTCCATTTTTAAGGTGGACGGTGTCCTTTCCCCAAATACCAGCGGGATAATGAATGGATAGATATTGGATAATATCCACTCTTTCTTCTAGTAATTTTGTTTCATAGTATTCCAGATAATTTTTGTGAGGTTGTGAGGCCATTTGGCTTGTGGGGGATGTGTGATTTCCAGGTGTGTTTGGGATGAGATATGTTGTACATTTCTAGTTGTCTTCATAATTAAGTTGTGGTTTGTAGGCCTAGGTGTATTTGGGATGAATGTTATGTGGTTGTGACTGTGATTTTTTTGGTTGAGATTTATTTATGTGTTCTAGGTGATATTGCGGGAACGATATTATAGTGGGTATTGTGGAAGATAGTGGTAGTTCCAGGATGCTCCTTGTTAGGGATTATCTGTTAACCAGTGGGAATTTTTTCATGGTTCCTATATATCGAAGTTCTTACTACACTACATTACATTACTTGAACTATTTTTTGATCATGCCTTGGTGAGGTTAGGGTGGATAGTATTCCTTTTTAGGTGCTTCTTGGTTATATGTTTTCTCCTATGGGCATTAGTATGCTTCATAAACATTTGAAAGAAATAATTTTATTTTCCTATAGAGTATACATATATGCTGATTATATATATATATATATATAATTAGTTTTATGTTTCTTCGAAGATTGCATGGACCGTGCAGGATCCCAATAACTCGGGTGTCAGGATAGTTGTCTGGTCGGTGCCTAGGTATTTTATTTTAGTATATACATTGGGGTTTTTCTTGGAGTTTATAGAAGTTTTACTTGAAAAATGAATGTGGATGGATTTTGGATTTGATTATATATATATAAATTTATATTATGGTGTTGTTTTGAGGGTGATATATCTTATCTCCCGATATTAGTTAATAAAAAATTCAAAATTCCAATCATTGTGTGATATTTCTAAATACTTGGTGCTGGTCTCCACCCAGAGGCCTGTTAGAGGAGGGACTCAGGGGTATTTAACTCTTTTTAATAATGAATAAGGAATTTCATGACACCTTTTTATTCATTCCCTCATATTGATGATAGAGGTCTGTGATAATGACATACAGGGCTAAATGAATCTCATTCGAACATTTTATTGGAGTTCTTTCATCAATTCCTGAAACTCCTTTGTGGTGACTCAATATAAATAAATTAAAATTATTGCGGCACATAGTATGAGTTTTAATCAAAATATAAAATTAATATATAGTGGAATAATTGTAAATTCTTTTGGAAAGGCCTCAAGAAACATCCAAACAATATGAATACAATCAATTTTGAGATTCTCCATAATTGTTTTTATAATATCCTTCTTTTAATAAGAATAAAATCACTTACAATAGATGTTATTTATATAGGATGTTTATATATTTCATAACACTAATATATGATCATATTTTTTTTAGAATAAATGATTTTACTCAACTTCTACTGAAATTAATTTTTAAATTATATAGTGAAATCATTTCCCTCCACACAGTAACATTATATTCAAACAGGTGAAAAATGAAAAGTTTTACAAGAAGGACATTCCCACAATGATCAACTTGAGAGTAATCATATAAATAGAATTTTATTATACTACCATTAGGGATTTTCACTAAAAATTATATATCTAATCTTTTGGATCACATATTTATTCCATGGACGATATTTTATTAAGAATGAATGGTAGATTTGGAGTCTAATAATATAATAACAGTGTAAGATTTGATTGTAAGGGTATCTTTCCAATTGAATTTATCACACCTATCGTTAAATATTTTGATATCTGGAATTTTCCCTTTTTCCCTCAACATAATATATTTATGAAATCGTTTATCCTCATTAACCATGATATTTTGAAACTACTTACCACTACGTAAAAAATCATTGCATTTGAAACGTTTTATTTTGTGTGTTGGATTCTATGAAATATTTTCTCTATTCACATCATTAAATAAAATATTACCCTCTCATATTTAGTTAATTTCACAATAACCATCGATCCCTTTATAGAAACACATTCCATACCCTTTGTGGAAATATCGTTTGTGTTTTCCCCACTGTGATCACAAAGGAAATAAAATCTATGTTTTTAATGTTTTTATAGTTTCCTATATATTTCAATTTTCTTTGGATAAAAAATAATTCAATTTAGGGGTAACCCTAATATATATTCCTACCATGATTACAAAATGAATGATTGCCTCATTGAAACAAAAGACACTTATGGATAATATGATTTTTAGAATTTTTTTAGGACACTATATAAATGTCAAACCTTACAGATATGTAAGAAAATAATACTAGATTAATTATATGATAGTGTTATAAAAAATATCCCAATGGTTCCAATTAATTATTAATCCTTAAAATTTACCACATGTAATTCATTATCTAGTATAATATTAACTATAAAAGGGAATTCATTATCGAAAAATAAAATCATACAATCATGCCACTTCATGTAGTAAATTTCATCATGTTACCTAGTAATCATGAAAAGATTTCATCATTGATCATATTAACCTTCTAAATAGTTTTAGTAAAAAATTACTTTTTTATACTATGCATATTTGAAATTTGAAAATATCATTCAACTGTATATGATCCACTTCAAAAAAATGGTGGATATGTAGAATCACTAAATAATGGATGATATTTCCACATAAAGAAGAAAACAAAACGTTCCCCTTTTTTTCTCATTTGTATTTACATCAGTATTCATATCATGTAACTATTATGTTAGAATAATAAATATATTTTTCATTAAACAAACATTAATGATTGAATTCAAAAGACAAAAATCATCGAATACTATTTCATAATCGACACTAACATGTTTTCTTCAAGTTCAATCCAATTTCTCAAAACAAAAAAACATAATATATGAAATAATAATCACATTGGCTAACCACATAATCAAGAAAAATAACATCAAATATTTCTAAATAATGACACCTTTTTTTAATCTATAACAACATATTATTATAGATTTTCATTCATGATTGTAATATATATAAATACATCATAGTAGTTCATAATGTGTTTTTGAATTTCTAAATAATATTCCCATGGTTTTTCAGAAAATGTGTGCATTATGGAATATTTTTATACACCTAATGTTGATTGATTCCAGTGAAATGCACTATTTTTGTGTTTTTAACCATTGGTACTTCAGTATCATAGCCACATTAATATTTAGTATCATAAAATATTTAATTTTCATTGTTACTTATCTCTATATCATTTGAAAATATTCCATGACATTTTCAAATACATTAAATCATACATAGACTTATCTCTAGAGATATCACTAGTGCTTTACCATAATAGTTACCAATGGTAAAATAAAAAAATCTCTTCATAAATAATATAGATTCCCAAGACATTCATTAATCATCAATTACTCATAATTTACTAATATTAATTTCATTACAAAAAATAACAATAGATCTTAATTGTATATTTCCATTGGATTCATTTTCACAATGAAAAATGATTCATTAGTGAAATATATCACTACACACTACAACATTTATAACTAGAACCCTTCATCAGAATATCCTAAAAATTAATTTATTTCTATACTTGTGAATTGAAAAATAAAAATGGATGATCTATGATTTTTAACAAGGGTAAAAAAGGTATATACATAAATATAACATGATCGTAAGTGTATGAAGACATGAGCGTAACTTACAGAAACCAAAAAATACATCACAAAGGCAATACTAATTCATCTTGAATTAATTATTAAAAGTTCATAAGACATTAATCATAGAGTAATATGATAATATAATCAATAATTGGATTATATAGGCATAGTACATGGAGTTTTGGACTACTAAAAAACAAAAATTATTATTTCCATAGTAGACAAGGTTCATTTCCAAATAAATCAAAGTGGATTGGTTTCACTGCCTAAACAATAATAGTTTACACTATTCACTCACAATAATACCATTAATAAATAATTCCATTACTAATATATGATCCCATGGAATTGTTTTATTTTTATCACAAGAGATTCAAATATTAATCTAATGCATTGGATGAATATATGGGTCCCAAATTTAAAATAATGAAAATAATTCAGATTCTCTATAGAAGATAATAAAAAATACATCATATTAGAAACTCTAAAAATTAAATGGTTTCATAATAACATTATCATAACATAAACCATGGAAAATAATTGGGTGTCTTATACATTTCATCATTTTATCATAACATAACCAATGGAAGAGATGATAATTTCATATGCCCAATCCCATGGAATCATACAAGGAATAGAAAAGTGTTTCATAAAGATAATTCAATCATAATAATAATATATTAAAATAATTAATTTAATTTATATCCTTAGATCGTATAACAATTAATACAAAAATAACATCAATGGACGTCATCATCAATTGATAATTATTTTGGACGAATAATTGTTACAATTATTTAGGAATATACCATTTTCAAATTGGAAATTAATTTCCAATTGAAAAAACCCATAATAAGATTTCAAAATCATATTAGATTAAAAAAATTATAGAAACTTATAGTGTAATAAATTTTTCATTGATCTATAATTCACATTGGGAAATACTATTCATGTATATCCCATAAATATGATTCTTTTATATTTTCTGTAAATTTCAATCTTACATTGTTTACAAAATTCCATGAAGATTAATTTTAATGTTTTTATAAACTATATAATGTCAAAAACTGAATTTATTATATCTTCTAAGGAATGATATGAAATAGTGGGAAATATATTATAAAACATGGAAATGGAAGAAATAGTTTTTTCGACTAAATAGAAAAATAACGTTGATATACCCTAAAATAATTCATTTTGAATATAGTTTAAATGAATAGTGTAAAATAAATTGAAAATTTTTATTTTAAAGTAATTACCAAATCATATAATTATCCATGATCTTTCTATGAATTAAATCATGTAAATAAAATATTGGAATCATAATCATAAAAAATCTCATTAAATGATTAAATAGTATCATAAAAATTATTACCACTTGGGCAACATTGAATCATAAGACTCATGAAAGAATAAAATTATATAAAACATGTAATATAATTAGAATCATTAAATTATCATAATTTCATGTCTAAGGGTATGTATATAACATTGATAATACATGGTATCTACATAAAATATTATATTTCACAAATAAGAAAAATTAAGACAAAAATATCACATCATAAGTATCAATATCATTCAATAAAATTTGATCATACTATATAATAATTATATATTCATTATAAATCTATAATATTACTATATTGATATGTATCATAACATATGTTATTTATATATAACCTTTTACTACCCATTTTCCAATATTTATTTATAAAAATTATGTTTTGGGAAATAAATGCATTATTTTTCATGTATATTTTTATTGTCCATCTAACAATGATTATGGTGACATAAAATCATTTCTGTTAAATATTATAAAAATAATTTATGTATTATGTATTAATTTCATTAGTTTAATCAATAATTAATGGATATAGAAATTTGAAAAACATTATTGATAGAGGCAATATGAAGTACGTATATACGAATGGAATTTCCATTTTCTGAATATATCGAATTAAATAAAGGTAAATAATATATTACTATTTTAGAAATATTATAATGTAATATATATCATATATATTTATGTAATCATTCCTTTTTTAAATTTCATGAAATGCATCACTAAATAAAAAATCAATTAATGTTGAAAGGTGGTAGTCTTCCAAACACATGAATGACTTTATTGTATTACCATTGAATTAAATAATAGAGTCTATTTTTCATATTATAATTCCTTGTGGTCAATAATATCATTAATATTTTATATAAAAATTATTCAATAACTGTAAAATTTTTTGAAAAATGGTGATGAAAAATTAATAACATTTGTTTTGCGAGCTGCCACTCTGGAGTATGCATGAATGATTATTTCATATCATTTTTTATGGAAGGGTAGAACAATATGTTTTATGAAATTAAAATATTATAATCCCAATATATTGTATTGTAACATCCCATGTAAGTAATGAATAATAGATATTTTTATCTATGTCTACTAATGAATTAGATAGTGCTTTAGAGGCAGAAAATATGAATAAATCCAATCTTAATCATGGAATACACTAATATTTTTAAAAGATTGTTTTACTGCCTTTTGATGGAAAACAATATATTAAATATATATTGTGAAAATTTTATAATCTCTATTTGTCAAAATAAACTAATTCTTTTTGATTTGGAAATAAAAATTTACTTTGTGTAAATTTTTGGTAATTTTCTAACAATGTTCATTTTTTAATGAATAGTGGAGAATACTGCATTTTACATCAAAACTGCTTTTCATCTAATTCGTTTATATTATTAGATTATATTTTTAATTGGTTTTAAAGTTCAATTAGAATATATTTTTACCATTTAATACAATAGTGTTTGTTGGAATTAATTTTACTTTGAAATTGTACTTAAACTAGTGTCAATATTTTGATACTTATTGTTTCAAAAAAACAAGATATTTGCTCTGACAGTGGGAATTAATTATTAAATTAATTAATGCAACTTATATGATTTGAATATTTTAAATATTCATCATTTTTTAATTCAGAGTATCAAATATAGATTAGGGTGAAGTTTTGGTATTTTTCTGAAAAACTTCAATTTTTGATGAATAGTGAAACCACTAAGTGGTACTTAAAAAAACTAATTTTTCGTTTCAATGAAATTTTACCACCTCTGTGTTTTTAATTTCAAAACTCCGACATACATGGTTTTCATTCATAAGTAAAATGTGGTTCAATGGGATGAAAATAATTTTTTTGGTGAATAGTAACCTTTAAGTTTTTAATCGCGATTAGAGGTAATTAGTGTAGTTTAAGGTAAAAATGATGTTTTAATAATATGAGATGAGCTTGAAACATGTCCTACACTCATTTTATGTGTCATGGTCGACCAAGACAATCCATGGGTCAACTTGGGGACCCCATGGATCCACATTGGTTGGGAAATGACATAAATAACTTTTTATTTAATGTTAATGTAAAAACGACACAAACATGAGTTCTTTTACTAAAACAATTTTTACATGAGGTTATAAAAGTCAGATTTTTGATTATAAAGAGTCATTGGAAAGGTAAAAATATTTCCTACATCATATTATTTTGTTTATAATTTTTAGACTTTAAATAAATTAAATTACGTATGACATCATGATGATGTAGCAATTACATCATTAATAAAGGGTTTAAATAAAATGAAAAGATAATGTAAAATCTATGACCTACACATTTCCAAAACCTATTTTATGGGTATATTTCGAACCCTTATCACCTTATCCTCGAATTATATCAATGTGGGTCTTTTGAATCCGAATCGCATTTTAAAATGAAGTAACATTTCCTTACGTTGCAAGAGTGCCCCTCCTCTCCTCTTATAAAAGGCCCACACCAATACCTTGTTACCCACACTTCCAAAGCCTTTATCTTGGACAACCCCTGCCCATTTTGTATCTCCACATCCCTCTATTACTCCTTGAAGCCTCACATTGGGCAGAAGTATTCCCAATGAAGACTTTGAGCTCAAACCAAAGGGAGTTACCCGGTTTTAAGGTAAGGTCTTCAACTGAGTCCTTTTGTTTTATTTTGCATCTCCAACCCCCTAAACTCTTTTTATTAATTTATTTTGTAACAACTCCAGTATATAAAATATAATAGGATGTTTTTATAAGATGTATTCTAGCTACACTTACACACACCTACATCTAATGGTTAAAGAACATAATGTTTCTGTGGATGGTGAATTTCTTCCTCCCGAAACGATGATTGTCCAACATTATATTAACACCTTCAAAGGTGGCCATTAAGATGACAATATATTTATATATGATATATAATATGTTTATGTTTTCCTTAAGCTTCTGTATTTTTCATCTTGGGCATACCGTTATGGTTTCCATTATGGGTAAATGTGATATCTTCATTTAAGGAACTGCGGACTGTCGCCCCCTCAAAGTGATTTGATACGTTAATAACATATGTGGGACGTATAGAGGATAGAGTTATGATATTATATATGATATTACACTGTAATTATAATATACCTTTATATCATTATGATTCCATTCTATAAAATATGAAATAGAAATGAAAGTAGCGTTCATGCATACGTACGGCTTACCGTCTCCATGAACGGTGCATTTCATTTCGTACCTCTAAATGATTATGTAATATTATAAATAAATTTATATACTGGATATATATGATATATATGATATATAAACCATGATTATAATTATGGATATAATGGATACATGAACAACTTGTAATTATAAAGGGTTTATTTTTTACTCAAGTACCAATGATCGTTAGAACGACCGTTATTAACTTAAATAATTACATAGTTTTCATAACATGGTAATAAGTGATATAAAAGGAATAATGAACATGAAGAAGGTTCTTAAGCAAGTAGAAATTAACTCATGTTTATCATTCAGAAGATTAAAGAACGATCGAGTTAAGTCGGACCCGAGGTATGGGACTTCGTCTCAATATCCTTTCATTGAGGCATATTTTGTTATATACAATCCTTCTTTTATACGGTGTATAAACCCCTTTGACTTTTTCATTTATCCAAAAAGAATATTTTTTATATGAAGTGTTTTACTAAACGACAAAAGGAAATGTTTTTGTCGTACATATGTGGGGACAACGACTTCTCCGCCGCCATGACCATTATTTGAGTTTCGGCTTCCTCTACAAGCCATACATTTTTTAAAAGAAAAATAAATACCATGTTTTACTTTTCTATTATTTTGGTATTTAAAATGGTTTTCATAATGTTTTTATATCAATGTGTTGTACAGATATCTTTTTATTGAAAGGTGGAAATGTTATGTTTCCTTTATGCATGTTTTATGTGATACGATTATGTTGAGGTTCTTGGGAATTATTATGAAGACGGGTGGTTCCGTGATAAACTAAGGGAAGGTGAGCCCGATATAGCTCTCCAATGCATTGGGTAACATGAAGGAGTGAAACGTTAAGGTTTCTCCAAAGAGATTTATGGAATATACTTTTATGGGTATTCCAAACGTAACCTAGATTGTTACTCCCTACGTAAGAATGTTATGAATGCCTCAAGTTACGTTTATGTCTTATGATTTCTTTGAGTTATTCATGATTTGATGAGGTATGTTAATTTGATTATGTTTTATGGGTAATGTACGATTTCATTCTTCTGTATATATGTACTTATGTTTCCATTCCATATTTTTATAACCCATACTATGTTTTTATGCTCATCCCAAGTTTTTTTGAAATGTTTTTCACAGGTCAAGGGAAAGGTACATGATGTGATGATAGTGTCAATGAAGTGTCAAGAAAGAATCCATGTTTTGTTTTAAATATGATTCCGCTGATGGGAAAAATGAGTACTATCTTTTATGTAACCACTTTATTTAAATGTGGAATGTAATGAAAGTTTTATGTTCTAATTCTCTAAAACTCTAAACCTGAAAAGATCCTCAAGGTGTAATCTTGTAGTAACTCAAGATTAAGTAAGGTTTAAGGCTGGGGCCTTATAGTTGGTATCAGAGGTCAGTTTAGATAACATTAGGAGTTAGAATTTTATTAAATGATTATCAAAAAAATATTTTTTATGGTCAAATTGAAGTGATGTAGCATTTGAAGATTATCATGTTGCTTCATCTAAGACATGTTTGATCAGAATGGTTTTCTGTAGAGGAAACAGGGAAGAAGTGCTAGGAAGGCATATAGAAGGAAATAACCTTCCGAATCAGCATCCTGAGATGGTCGGAATTGGAACTGAACAGTTTGTTACAGTAATGGAGAATTTGACTCAAGCGATAAATGGTGGTGGTATCCATGCATGAGATCAGCCAGATCAACCACAGAGGAACATGTTAGTGGTGGAACATTTCATGAGGAAACATCCCCCATCATTCAGAGGATCATCTGACCCTGTGCTAGCTGAAGGGTGGATTAAAGCACTTTAGAAGATTTTTTATGTCATGGGGTGTTCAGAAAAGAAAAAGGTTAGTCTTGCTATTTACCTTTTGGAGGGTGAAGCAGATCAGTGGTGGTCGATGGTTAATAATATCAGGGACGCTGATGAGATTGATCCTCTCGACTGGGATGAATTCAAGGGTATGTTTCTTGAGAAGTATTTTCCTAAGGCTGTTCGAATTAGGATGGAAAATAAATTCTTGGAATTGAGGCAAGAGGAAGACTCAGTGGCCGCCTATGAAGAAAGGTTCACTCGATTGGCATGGTATGCTCCAAATTTTATCCGAGACCTTGATAGTAAAATCAATCATTTTTTCTCAAGATTAATGCCAAAATATCGAAGGGAATTGGCTTCTCGTGAGTTTAAAAGTTATGAAAATCTTGTTCAATGTGCTGAGAAGGTGGAAATGGAGTTTTCCTATGATCAAGTATTCTATAACAACCAACAGAAGAAGATACTGAGGTGGTAGGAGAGGGGAAATAATTCTTCAAAAAGGTATGACGGTAAGAAAACTATGTTTCCAGCTTGTGATAAAAGTGGTAAAAGGCATGCTGGAGAATGTCTCTTGAATTCTATAAAGTGCTACCCATGCGGTAAGATGGGACATAATGCTCGTGATTTCACTGAAAAAGATCCGGGTGATGGTAAGACTAAATTTGATTTACAGTTAGTGAATTTTTTTAAGTGTAATGAGATGGGTCACTATGCAAACGAGTGTCCGACAAAGATCTTGAGTGATGGGAAGCAGTTAGACTACAAGCAGAAAGGGGTGGTGAAATCCTTTGCAACTACATCAGCTGATATCAGGCCATAAAATGAAGATGTATCAGGTACTTTGTTTGTATTTTCAGATTATGCTAGTGTGTTGTTTGATTCGGGGTCTACACATTCATTCATCTATGAAAACTTTTCTAGTAAAATGGGAATACCATCTCAAGAAATGACTCCTGAACTTTTGGTAAAAACACATGGGGGAAATGTTGAGGCAAAAAGAATTTATAATAATCTTCCTATCCTTATTTGTGGAAAGAACCTACTTGAAAACATTATTGTTCTACCTCTAGTAGAGTTTGATGTTATCCTAGGTATAGATTTGCTCCCTATTTACCATGCTATGTTTGACTTTAGAGATAAATAAGTTTCTTTTCTGAAATACTTTCAGTTTGTGTACATGAATGAACCCTTACTGTTGATAACATATCAAGAGGCCGAGAAACTTGTAAAATATGGAAATTAATGTTACCTTGAACACATTGTTGAAAATTAAGGAAATGTTCAGATTAATGATGTGCCAGTGGTAAATGAGTATCCTATTGTTTTTCCTGATGAGTTGCCTGGAATAATACCAGTTCGGGAAGTTGAATTTACTGTTGACTTAGTTCCTAATGCTAAGCCAATTTCAAAAACCCCTTATCGAATGGCTCAAATTGAACATTTAGAGTTGAAGGAGAAATTGCAAGATTTATTAGAGAAAGGATTCAATCGACCTAGTACATCACCATGGGGTGCTCCAGTTTTATTTGTTAAAAAGAAAGATGGTTCTATGAGACTTTACATTGATTGTAGAGTCTTGAATAACATCACTATTAAGAAAAAATATCATTTGCCTCAAATTGATGATTTGTTTGATCAACTCCAGGGAGCTTATTATTTTTCAAAGATTGACCTGAGATCGGGGTACCATTAGTTTAAGGTAAAGGATGAATATGTTTCTAAGACTGTGTTTCGTACAAGATATGGCCATTATGAATTTGTAGTAATGCCTTTTGTGCTAACCAATGCACCTGATGTATTCATGGACATAATGAATATAATTTTCCATGAGTTCTTGGATAAGTTTGTGGTTGTTTTCATTGATGATATTTTGGTGTTTTCTAAAAGTAAAGAAGAGCATGAAATACATTTAAGGGTTATTTTGAAAAAATTAAAAGAAAAGAAATTGTTTGGGAAATTCAGCAAGTGTGAGTTTTTGTTGCAACAAATTTCTTTCCTTGGTTATATTGTTTCTAAAGATGGGATAACTGTTGATCCTGCAAAAACAAATGTGGTGTAGGAATGGACAAGACCCACAAATGTAACTGAGATTCGTAGTTTCCTTGGTTTGGTAGGCTATTACCGAAGGATTGTTAGATATGTTTCCCGGTTATCTAGTCCAATGTCTAAGCTAACTCGGAAGGGTGTTATGCTTATCTGGAAAAAGGAATTTGATGATTGTTTTCAGGAATTGAAAAGAAGATTGGTGAATCCTCCAGTTTTGGCACTACCTTCCAGGAATGGGGAGTTTTTTATATACAGTGATGCTTCATTTAAAGGACTTGGTTGTGTCCTTATGCAGAATGATTAGGTAATTGCTTATGCTTCACGTCAGTTAAAAACTCATGAGGTAAAATATCCTAAACATGATTTGGAATTAGCTGCTGTTGTTTTTTCTTTAAAAATTTGGAGGCACCATTTGTATAGAGTAAAGTGCGAAATATATACCGATAAAAAAAGTTTATGTATATATTATCTCAGAAATAATTAAACATGAGACAAAGGATATGGCTAGAATTAATCAAGGATTATGATTCTACAATTCATTACCATCCGGGAAAATAAAATAAAGTTGATGATGCTTTGAGTCGAAAAAATAATTCTTCATTAAAAATGTTGCATTTGGAACGTGATCCTTTGGTTAAGGATTTGATGAACTTTTGCATAGAAGTTGTTGGTGTAGGATGTTCTTCTGTTTTGTTTCAGGTAACAGTGAAATCTTCTCTATCCAACAGAATTAAGCAAGCACAGAAGCAAGACAGTGAGTTGCAGAAAAAGGTAGAGCTAGTTCAGAAGGGTAAGTTGCCTGAATTCAATATTGATAGTGATTGTGTTTTGAGATTTGGGAAGAGATTGTGTGTGCCTTGTGATTCAAAGTTGAAGAGAGAGTTGTTATGTGAAGCTCATAGTTCTCCATTTTCAGTTCATCCTGGCAGTACTAAGATGTACAGAGACCTGCGATACTATTACTGGTGGGATGGAATGAAAAATGATATTGCTGATTTTACTGTGAAGTGCTTGACTTTTCAATAGGTTAAAGAAGAGAGGCAGTTACTGAAAGGGATTCTTCATCCTTTACTAGTGCTACTGTGTAAATGGGAGAATATATCCATGGAATTTTTTGTGGGATTACCGAAGACATCTCAAGGTAATAATGCAATATGGGTTATTGTTGATCGCCTGACTAAATCTGCTCATTTTCTTCCTATTCGAGATACTTTCTCTCTAGATCAACTTTCTCGACTGTACCTTAAAGAGATAGTCAGGTTGCATGGATTTCCTCAATCCATTGTATCTGATCGTGATCCTAGGTTTACTTATAACTTTTGGAATGGACTTCAAAAGTCATTAGGTACTGAATTAAATTTTAGTACAGATTTTCATCCTCAATCAGATGGGAAGTCAGAACGAACAATTCAGACCGTAAAGGATATGCTACGTTCTTGTTCTATGGATTATCAGGGAAGTTGGGACCACCATCTTTCTTTGGTTGAGATTTCATAAAATAACACTTTTCATTCCAGTATACAGATGGAACCATTTCAGGCATTATATGGGAAGCGGTGTCTAACTCCAGCTTTCTGGGATGATGTGGGTGAAAGAAAGTTGATGTGACCAGAATTGGTAGAAGAGTTGGCAGAAAAAGTTCAGCTGATACAGAAACCCATGAGAACAACTTAGAGCTGGCAGAAGAGTTATGTGGACAATAGGAGGAAGGATCTCTCTTTTGAGGTAGGTGATCATGTTTTTCTCAAATTATCACCATGGAAAAGTGTGATGCGATTTGGTAAGAAAGGAAAGCCGAGTCCATGGTTCATTGGACCATATGAAATTCTGGAGAGAGTTGGATCAGTTTCTTACCAAGTGGATTTACCTCCGAGTTTATCTCAGGTACACAATGTTTTTCATGTTTCAATGTTAAGGAAGTACATGCCGGATCCATATCATGTTTTGAGTCTAGAGGTTTTCCAGCTGGAATAGAACATATCATATGAGAAACAACCGGTCCAGATTCTTAACGACATGGAGAAAGTGTTACGGAATAAGTTGATTCATCATGTAAAGGTTTTGTGGAAAAACCACTTGATTGAAGAGGCAACATGGGAATCTGAAAATGCAATGAGGGATAAATACCCCCACTTATTCGATAAGTAAATAAATTGCGGGGAAACAATTTTCTAAAGTGGGGAAGGAAGTAACATCCCAAGTAAGTAATGAATAATATAGAGTTTTATCTATGTCTACTAATAAATTAGATAGTGTTTTAGACGCTTAAAATGAGAATAAATCCAATCTTAATCATGGAATGCACTTATATATTTAAAAGATTGTTTTACTGCTTTTTGATGGAAAAACATCTTTTAAATCTATCTTTTGAAAATTTTATAAGATATATTTTTCAAAATAAACTTTTTCTTTATGATTGGGAAATCATAAATTACTTTGGGTAATTTTTGGTATTTTTCTGACAATGTTAATTTTTTAATGAATAGTAAAAAATACTGCATTTTACATCAAACCTAATTTTTCATCTAATTCATATATATGATTAGATTAAATTTTTAATTGGTTTTAAAGTTAAATTAGAATATATTTTTACCATTTAATCCAATAGTGGTTTTTGTAATTAATTTCAATTTGAAATTGGACTTAAACTAGTGTCAATCTTTTGATACTTATTGTTTCATAAAAACATGCTATTTGCTCTAACAGTGGGAATTAATTATTAAATTAATTAATGAAACTTATATGTTTTGAATTTTGTAAAATAGACATAATTTTTGAATTCAGAATATCAAATATATCTTAGGGTGAAGTTTTGGTATTTTTCTAAAAAACATCAATTTTTGATGAATAGTGAAACCACTAAGTGGTACTTAAAAAAACAGATTTTTCATTTGAATGAAATTTTGCCACCTTTGTGTTTTTAATTTAAAAAATCCGACATACATGGTTGTCATTAAAAATTAAAATGTGGTTCAATGGGATTAAAATAAATTTTTGGTGAATAGTAACTTTTAAGTTTTTAATCGCGATTAGGGAAATTATTGTAGTTTAATGTAAAAATGGTGTTTTAAAAATATGAGATTAGCTTGACACATGTCCTACCCACATTGGATGTGTCATGGCCGACCAGAAAAATCCATGGGTCAACTTGGGGACCCCGTGGAGTCACTTTGGTTGGGAAATGACACAAATAACTTTTTATTTAATATTAAAGTAAAAATGACACAAACATGAGTTATTTTACTAAAACAATTTTTACACGGGGTTATACAAGTCAGATTTTTGATTATAAATAGTCATTGGAAAGATAAAAATATTTCCTACATCATATTATTTTGTTTATAATTTTTAGGCATTAAATAAATTAAATTATTTATGACATCATGATGATGCAGCGATTACCTCATTAATAAAGGATTTAAATAAAATGAAAAGATAATGTAAAATATATGACCTAAACATGTCCAAAACATATTGTATGGGTATATTTAGAACCCTTATCACCTTATCCTCGAATTATATCAATGTTGGAACTTTTGAATCCGAATCTCATTTTAAAATAAAGTAACATTTCTTTACATTCCAAGAGTGCCCCTCCTCTCCTCTTATAAAGGCCCCCACCTCTACCTCCTTACCCACACTTCCAAAGACTTTGGCTCAGCCATAACCTGCCCATTTTGTCTCTCCACATCCCTCTATTACTCCTTGATTCCTCACTATGGGCATAAGTCTTCCCAAGGAAGCCTTTGAGCTCAAACCAAAGGGAGTTACCCGATTTTAAGGTAATGTCTTCACTTGAGTCCTTTTGTTTTATTTTGCTTCTCCAACCCCCTAAACTCTTTATTAATTTATTTTGTAACAACTTCATTATATTCAATATACTAGGATGTTGTTATAATAAGGATTAGTGCTACACTTACACACACCTCCTTCTAATGGTTGAAGAACATACTGTTTCTGTGGATGGTAAATTTCTGCCTCCCAAAACGATGATTGTTCAACATTCTTTTAACACCTTCAAAGGTGGCCATTAAGATGACAATATTTTTATATATGATATATAATATGTTTATGTTTTCCTTAAGATTCTTCATTTTTCATTTTGGTTGTACCTTTATGGTTTCCATTATGGGTAAATGCGATATCATCATTTAAGGAAGTGCGGACTACCGGCCCCTCAATGTGATTTGATTCGTTAATACCATATGTGGGATGTATAAAGGTTAGAGTTATGATATTATATACGATATTAAACTGGAATTATAACATACCTTCATATCATTATGATTCCATTCTATAAAATAATAAATAGAAATGAAAGTAGCGTTCATGCGTACGTACGGCTTACCGTCTCCATCAACGGTGCATTTCATTTCTTACCTCTAAATTATTATGTAATATTATAAATGCTTGTATATACTGGATATATATGATATATATGATATGTAAATCATGATTATAATTCTGTATATAATGGATACATGAACAACATGTAATTATAAAGGGTTTATTTTTTACTCAAGTACCAATGATCGTTAAAACGACCGTTATTAACTTAAATAATTACATAGTGTTCGTGACATGGTAATAATTGATATAAAAGGAATAATGAACTTGAAGAAGGTTCTTAAGAAATTAGAAATTAACTCAAGTTTATTATTTATGAGATTAAAGAACGATCGAGTCAAGTCAGACCTGAGGTATGGGACTTCATCTCAATCTCCTTTCATTGAGGCATATTTTGTTTTATAAAAAACCTTCTTTTATACGGTGTATAAACCCCTTTGACTTTTACATTTATCCAAAAGGAATCTTTTTTATACGAAGTGTTTTACTAAATGGAAAAAGGGAATGTTTTTGTCTTATGTATGTGGTGACAATGACTTCTCCGCTGCCATGACCATTATTTGAGTTTCGGCTTCCTCTATAAGACATACCTTTTTTTAAAAGAAAAATAAATACCATGTTTTACTTTTCTTTTATTTTGGTATTGAAAATGGTTTTCATAATGCTTTTATATCAATGTTTATTATTGATATCTTGTGATTGAAAGGTGGAAATGTTATGTTTACTTTATGCATGTTTTATGTGATACGATTATGTTGAGGTTCTTGGGAATTATTATGAAGACGGGTGGTTCTGTGATAACCTAAGGGTGGGTGAGCCCGATATAGCTCTCCAATGCCTTGGGTAACGCAAAGGAGTGAAACGTTAAGGTTTCTCCGAAGAGATTTAGGGAATATAGTGTGATGGGTATTCCTAACGTAACCAAGAGGGTTACTCCCTACATAATAATGTTATGAATGCCTCAAGTTACCTTTATGTCTTATGATATCTAAGATTTATTCATGATTTGATGAGGTATGTTAAAGTGATTATGTTTTATGGGTAATTTATGATTTCATTTATATGTATATATGAACTTATGTTTCCTTTCCATATTTTTATAACCCATACCGAGCTTTTTATGCACATCCTATGTTTTTTTGAAATGTTGTTCACAGGTCAAGGGAAAGGTACATGATGTGATGATATTGTCAATGAAGTGTCAAGAAAGAATCCATGTTTTGTTTTAAATATGTTTCAACAGATGGGAAAAATAAGTACTATGTTTTATGTAACCACATTTATTAAATATGGAATGTAATGCAAGTTTTATGTTCTAATTCTCTAAAACTCTAAAACTGAAAAGATCCTCAAGGTGTAATCTTGTAGTAACTCAATATTATGTATGGTTTAAGGATGGGGCCTTATAACTATATTATACTATTATTATATCATAACAATTGTAAGATATTTTATGTTATTTTAATAACAATAAAAAAATGATTAATTTAAAACAGTAGTAGTTCTTTAGAAAACCTTATATAATTAATCAAAATATTTCCTAGTTTAGATTTACGTCAAATTAATGTCTTCTAGGATGAATCTAGGTTTGTAATGAAGTGATTTTTTAAAAAAATTTCAAATCCAAAAATCATTTTATGTGTGATGCGGGGAGTAATGTGTTGGCCTTTTTAATTGATATTATTAAAACACTTGTAATTACTGAAACAAATATAAACACATTTTTTAGAAGACTATGGCCTTAACTGTTACATAATAATTTATTTTAGTTGATAATTTACATTATTTATTATATTTGACATATTAAATATTAGATTTCACTATTATTAAGACATATCTAATACCTGAGAAAACTAAATAACAGAAATTGGACACATTGTGACAATACCATTTTTCACAATATAAATCTTTTGAAAAATAATGAATTATAAATTTTTTTGAAAATCCATTATGACATTAAAGATTACCACTTATAATCCCTCACTAATCCATTAACCCTACACTAAAAATTTTATCTTGTGGGATGACAATACAATTCCTTTGAAAGGATATTAAATAAGGAATCCATTTGTTGATTGATAAAAACTAAAACTCATTAAAAACCCTTCTGTGAAAACATATAAATTTACCAAGAAGGGAAATATAATTATTTCTTTACTATTATTTATATTTTCATTTAAATAAATTATTTCCATCAACACTCATTAGAAAACATAGAAAATTCATGTAGGTACCATGGTACATCATAAAATTTATCCCATATAGAACCCTTACAGATTAAAATGGCCATACCAAAAACGTACCATATAATTATCGGGAGAATATATTTACATCAAAATGAATTGAAGCACTATTACAGCACAATTTTCAATTAAACAATAATGATAACACCATGTCCTATTAAGTTACACCAGTTATTTATAATTTCCATTAAATAAACCGTGAAATTAAAAAATTCATAATTTTAAATAATCTTTTAAACTCAAATTTAAATCACCATTAGATTTTAATATTCTACATTTTCAATAAAAAATAATCCTTTTTAAGAAAAATCATCAATTAAAAATAAACCAAAAAACTAGAGTATATTTTTAATTTAATTAAACATTAAATATCACAAAGGATTACCAAAATAAAATATTCTATATTAAGAAATTTAAGTTTGTTTCATTGTGTACATTAAAAATAGAACATTATTTTTTATTCTGAAATCATCTTTTTAAAACATGCTAACTGATTAATTTATTAATAAACCTGAATGAAAAAATAATATACGTAAAAAATTTCCTTTTAAATCCCTTTATAAAAAAAATAAAATATACAATAATATGATGAATAATTACATGGACAAAAATATTTGTAATATAATTCTTTAAACATTCAAAGTATCTCAAATAACATTGAATGTTTAAATCATAGGCCCCAAAAAAATTAACATTTTAAAAAATAAACAAAATGATAGTATATAATATATCTATATATATTTTTCATGGTCATTATATAATACTTATAAATTAATAATGGTTTATATCCACATGAAATTCCACAATGAAAGGAGATAGAGACAAAATACATTAGTATATGTCTGACTTGTCACATTTTCCATTATAAACCTAAATAAAAAAGTTATGTTAATTATTTACAATATTAAATATCCTTTTATATGTTTTTAAGTAAATTTATTTCAGATTTTATATATTTTTGATTAAAAATTATATAATTAGGTCTATATTAGTGTGTTTCGACTATATTCATTTAATTTGTCAAAAACCACATTTGAGGGTAATCTATTCTAAAAGGGGTTGTTATAAAAACATATGTTAAATAAAAATGACGAGAAAATATTATATTTATAAATAAATAAAAATTTTAATACCATTAAATAATGATGTATATGAAAAATGACCTAATTTTACAATCATAGAGATCTTAGGGATGTAAAAACACATGAGTAATGTTCACGTTTTTTACTAGAAATTATTTAATGTATGTATGTAATTAATATCTTTCTAGAATTACCATATATCTTAAATAAAATATTATTTAATGACATATACTTATTTATATAATTATTTTCATGTAAATGTAATCACATCCCTTCAAGGAGGAATTAGTCTAGATGTCCATGAATTACATTATCATTGTTTCAATGTTAGAAAGTGTAACAAAAAATAATTTATTATATTAATAGAAATTTAATTTTATGATGAATATCATATTGATGTTTTTTATTTCACAGATTTTTTACTAGACTCTAAAATAATACATTTCATGTAATGTGTGAATGTATCACATGTATTTGAGGATGCAGAACTCCACACATCCACAAACAATGGTTTCATATTTACACCATATTTAAACAATAATGGTATTTTTATATAAGAATAAAAAATTATTAATAAATCATAAATATGTTACATATTTATCATATAAAAATATTGTTTTCATCATAATTCCAAATCATGAGAGGTGGTATAGGAAAAACAAACGACATTATTACGGGAGGCGGTTGTTCGTTGTAAATGAACACTACTTTTGTTACACATTTGATGGATGTGTGTGTAGGATTATGATTAAAACAAAATATAAAGATAAATAAGCATATATATGATAGTTATATTGTTGTATAATAATACAATAATAATAAACTAATTGGATGATATGTAAGTTAAACATAAATTCATATTGAAGAGTGTTACAACATTTTCCGGTAACTCATTTTTGTTTACAATAGGGGTATTTTTGTTGAATTTATATCAAATGTGTTTAATCTAGATATATGGGATATATGTTGAAATATTTTCATGGAAGGTTATGTATGATAAAAATGGTTGTGATAGATATAATTAAATGAGATGTTTGAGTGCCTTTTAGAGTGGAATATTAGTGGCATTCTTCAAAATATTTTATGAGGGAATTCCACCAACGTTTTTACCAAGTCAAGATGATCTTATAATAATCAAAAATATCTATAAAAGAGTATAGGGTATAAATATGAGTATAAATATCAGTTTTGAGTAGTGTATATATTATTTTGGATATATTATTTTAGGGGTAGTCATTTATTATGAAAATTTTGAAAGCAATCATTGTAATTATGTTTAACTAATTTTTATTAAACAGATGAAAAATTATAATTTAAATTTTTATTAATTATGATGATCGTCAATTACAATATGGATTTATTATTAAAAATTTAAGACATATAAATTTCAAAAATTAATTTAAATTTAATCCCATAAATGGGATGAAAAAGATGGTTTTTTTAGTAAAAATGTTTCAAATTCTACAGTCTTTTCATATCAATATACAAAATAAAATTGTTTCCAATGAACTAAATAGAATTAAATAACATTTTATCTATCATATTATAATTTAAAACAAAATAAAAACATTATTTATCAATATAGATAAATTTGATGAAAAAGAACATTTGATCTAAAATCTAGTATTATTTTATATTCATTGAAATGACAATGTAATAAAAAAATTAAAAATAATTACTAATTTTTTTTATTTTGACATTTAAAATTACAAATTTATGTTTATAATAAAATAATATTTTTAAATGTTATTATCAATAAACTATGTGATATTAATTTCGTATGAAATATTATGATGAGTTTGATTTTATAAAATGTCAAAATCAACCTATACCGAAGATTTCAGGATTTTTGAATCAATTAAATGGTTGTAAAATATAAATATGATGTTGATTCAATGAATAAAAATCATCATATAATATATATTGAATCAAATAAAATGTTACTAACCATATTTATTAATTTTTTTGAATAAATTATGACAATCATTCTAGGTATATTATATACAGATAATGATTATATATAAGAGAAATATTAATGAAAAACTCATGGAAATAAATTTTAGGAAACAATTTAATAATTATCTATTATAAAATTATATTTAATTTTTTTAATATAATTATTTTTTATAACAATAGAATCAAAATAATTTATTTTAAAAATGTTTTCTAATTGGATGAATCCTTAGGGATGTGCTTATAATGAATAAGATGGTTTTGAGGATGAATTTTTTTATTAACGAATAAATTTTAATACATACTATTTATGGAATTTATAAAACCTCATTGAATTTAAATAGAATTAATATAATATAATATTTTTTTTTGTATTTTTCATAACTAATGATATTTATGTGTGTATACATCGAGAGTAGTTGGATTGATGTAATATTTATGCCTTTTATGTAGAAGAAAATATTGTTTGTACTAATTATATTCTTACATTCATAACCTATAAATATAAATTTCTAAAATGCATTTTGAGAAATATAAGAGTGAAATGAACTATATTCTAGGTAGGCATATGAATATAAACATATCTAAAATATTTAATATTTTATGTTGTAAAACATTTACTTGTACATTTATAGAATGTTTTTTCATATAAAACTCCATGAATACAATTTTATTACTTTAATATAGTGTATTTATGACAAATAATAAGTTAAATTATCTAGTGGTATTAATGAACTCTACAAAAAAAATTACATAACAAAAAATAATTTTATAAATAATTTATTAAGAATTATGTATTAAACATTCTTCTTTTTAGAGTTTTATAATATTAGTTTCAAAATAATAAATTAAGGGTGGAAATTATATTATTTCAATTAATAGTATCTATTGATTCATTATAAAAACTACTAAAATAGTTATGATACATAGAGGTGACTATTAACACAATGAAATTGGATCTACTATGTAATAATTTTTATAACGGTGTTATTTCTTAATTTTGGTTCCATTTTCTAAATGGTTTGCATGTTCATAATAGTTTATTATTATATATCCATTGATGAAATCATCATTTCATGGTATATAAAAAATATTTTTATATCGTTTTCTAATATCATAAATAAATGAATAATAATTAATTTTTTTCAACCGTGATTTAATTTTATCTTCAAAATAATATAGAAATAAAATATCCTAAGTAACTTAGATATTCCAAAGAGAACAATAAAAAATTTAAAAACGATATTTATTGGAGAAATCATTTTAATGGGTGAAATAAATATTAATCATGTAGATACAGAAAATAATATATAAGATGTTATAAATATCTATTTTGGATAAAATGATAGATATAATATTTCCATTTTCATTAAAAATGATATAGATTGAATCTATTGTATTTTTTTTGTAATTAACACTAATAATGTTTATACTATGTAAATAATGGCCATAGGAAATTTTTCATGACATTACTATTAATGGGATTGTTTTTATTATAATTCATTCATGAGGATTATATTTATTAATGTTTTGTGTAATAATATTTATACCATACAATATATTATATTATTTAAACCTATTAATTTAATTTTTTTAAAAATTCATTGGATTTTAAAAAATTTAGGATTTTTTATTTCAGGGCTCATGTAGTGCCTTAAATTATACTCATGAGGCAACATTAATTCTTGTTTTTTGAAATGAAAATATATTTTAGGATGAATTAGATTTAATAATGGTGTATTGTATTAAGAAATGGGTGGAAATTTATATTTATTAGAATAAATTTCTTTTATTACTATGACATTAATCCTTAATGCTTTCATTCCTTCTATAACATCATAGACTGAATGAATGTAGAGGATATAGTTATATAACAATATTTTTGTAATGAAAATTTTTTCTAGAAGGATCATACTCTTTAGTTGTGTTGTAAGAGTAAATATAAACAATGATTAATTTTCAAAAGATAAGATTCAATATGAAAATATTTTGAGAACATTATTTGTTCATCCAATATATCACTAAAAATGACACATAGAACTCCTCTAGGTTTCTGAGGGAATGAAAACAAAATTATACACTCTCATATTTTTTTAGGGATTAAATTTTATAGGAACCATGAGAAATAAATATACATGTTATAAGTGATATATAATGTAAATATCCAAAAGCATGAAACAATAATCAACTGAAACTAATAAAATATTTTATCCATCAAAATCAAAGATAACATGGGAACAAAATTCAATGATTACATAATTATTAAATAAAAATTTTTGGACATTAAATCTTGATGTCAAGGTATTATGAAATATAACCTATACTTTTATGTGAAGAGTAATGTAAAAAATCTATTCATTCATTGTATCATGAAAATCACTTTTACAATGAGGGAATATGTAATTATATGACCCACCTCCCACATAATTCATTCAAATTAATTCACTATAATCATTTTCAATAACATTTTAACAATTCTGTATGGAACAAATTTCTGAATAAAACATTATTATATATATATATTATAAAACACAGATATCAAATAATCCCCATTAAATATAATATTATATTAGTCTAATATAATATGCTGTAACCAAGTATAATTTTTTAATTAGTAATATTGTACCATGATGCACACTTATAAAAAATTATAGTAGTGATGTAGATTAACATGTTCTATGATATCCATTAGGGAAATTAATTTGACTCAATTAATTACATTGTTACGAATCAATGGTATTTATATGAAAAATAATCCATCATGGTGAAACAAAAGAATGTGAATATTCAAATTCATATCCACTGGGACTATATCCCATTTTTTATACATAGGGAAACTCATCATTCATCAGTTTGATGATTAATTCTATTAGAAACCATATTTTTTTATTATTTCAAATTGATTTAAATGATCCATTGAAATATCCACTTTCTATATTTATAATTCCATTTATATTCAATGAAACTATAAACATAGTATGTTTACAAAACATGGGGATGGATTTTCCACAATGTAAATAAAAACTCTTCGATCAAATTAAAATAAGAGAATTATAACAATAAAATGGTTTTATTATCTTAAATATTATTAGTATTATCAGGAAATGTATTTAATTTTATTACATTAATGAAATCAATAAAATAGGTAGTTAATATAAGATGAGTCAAAGTAATAAAAATTTGGATCTAAACCCCCAAAAAACTATTTGTGTATAAAATCAAACCCAACATCAGGAATGATATGTCATAAACATGTTATTCAAATACATTGAATAATAGTATTTCATTTTATAAAATATGAAATATAAATTATAAACATAATATAATGTCAAATTGATTTAAAAATAATTAATCATGTTGATTTTATTAAGGACTACCATTATAACCTATACATACTTCCACCATCCAACATTAACCTCAATATGTACAATGATAACCTCTAGGATGATTAAATATAAAATAGGGGATTATGATAAAATATTTTGAATATATTTTTATGATATTGAATTTTTTTTGTATTCAAAGAAAAGGACATTTTTAATGAAAGTAATAAACATTTTTAGGTGTTCCTTATATTGGTTGTTAGATAACCCATTTATAAGTATTGAAAATTTAATTTTTTAAATATATTAATCAATTATAAAATGATTAAATTTGAATAATTTAATGTGGATAAGAAAATTATAAATAATGAATTTCAAAGGAGATAATGTTTATTTACTCCTCATCCAACAAATCATACACCTATTTTAATCATGATTTAATTCCATTTTCCCTAAAATATTAATTTTTACATTATTATTTTTACTATGATTAATCATTTTTTCCAAAGTAAAAAATTATTTATTCTGAAAAATAAATGGATATTTATTAGATGAATAGAAAATAATAAATATAAGTGTAAAAGATTTTTTTTCAGAATCAATTATTATATGTTTAAAAAAGTAATTTTTATATGGACACTGAAGAATATATAAAAACAATATTGGACATAATAATTACTTTAGATGTAAAATATTAATCATAAGATAAAAAACTACAATTTATAATTTAAAATTTGTATTTTATATCATAAAATATATTTTTTTATTTTTTAATGGGGGACATAAATATTTATTTCATTTATATATAGTAATAATTTCATAACAGATATAATATTATTTTAATACATATATTAAACAATTAAACATGAATTTAATTTAACATAAAAGACCATAAAATTCATCCCCATATATTATTATTATTATTAATTTAAAAATAACTTTTAAATTATTATATTGAAATACTAAAATTAATATTTTAACTATCTATATATAAATATGGATAAATCCTCTTTATGGTTCAAATTGTAAAAAAATTAATGATATTGGGTTTTCCAACTATGGAAAGATAACCAGACTACATTCAACAACCAATAAATATTTCCTCCCTCCAAATATTAGTATATATTAATTATTATCAATTTTAGATATACATACCTCATGGTATCATCCTAATAATAGTTAACCCTTTTTTTCTATTATTTGTCCAAATGACTTCTACTAATCAAGAAGTATGACTCTTCTATACTTTCATTATAGTTTCAATATACTAGACATGTTAACAACTATAAGATAGTTTGTGATCCGTATCAATTTCCATCACTATGTTAATATTGTTTTTGTAATAGCTGATACCTCCCAAGTCCATTTCATTGTGAAATCCAGTGTTCAAGGTGTTTTGGGTGGTTATAGTGGGTCATTTTAGTATTTATCTTGTTTTCTATTCATTCCAGTGGAAGGTGGTGATGGTAGGGTACAATGTTGACTCGCGAAGGAGTGTCAAGACATGTGATTCATGAAATTTCAGTCAAGACTGGTGATTAAAAATAGTGACAACAACTAATGACTCAAATCGGTGACATGCAATGGTGTGTTGATAATAGGTGGTTTCAATGATAGGTGGTCGCAATGATAGGTCACCAATAGTGAGTTATCTATCTGTTACTCCAAAAAATGGTGAAACATCTTATAGTGACTCATCTAATAGAGAATAGTCTGATGGTGAATCACCCAATGGTATCTAATCTAATGGAGACTCATCCACCAGTATCTCTTCCATTGATGGATCACATTAGTGACTCACACTGATGACTTCCAGCAGTGACTCACCTAATAGAGATTCATTTCCAACAGTTTTTCAAAAATCTAATATTTTCATGTTTTTCTAGTTTCTCCTATTTGACATTTCCTATTTCATTAAGTGTGTATAAAATCACATTTAACAATTTTTTGATCAGTTTGGATCATATATATCGTCAAAAAATTTGATACTTCGTCTTACTTCCAGACTTCATGGTCTCAGTATTGATCATGTTTCAATAAATCTTAAAAAAAATTCTCCTATTGATTCAGAATCTGGACATTCTAATTCCATGATCGTCCCTTTCATGTCTCAAAAAATTTTCCATTTTGCTTCCTCAAACCATTCATCCCCAAGGATTGACGCATTTGTTGTGTATATTTTTGATCGAATTTTAACATGGAGGCCTTTGGTACTATATGTGGGCCCCCTTCATCCATTCAACTAGGAAGTTGGAATAATCTGTTCTTCAAGGAAGGGATTCCTTTGTCTATCCTTTATTTTTGAATTATTTTCATTGGGAGAATGAATGTCGGCATTTTATATATATAATAATACCAAATAATTAAATGTAATGAAAATAGTTAAATATTAACATGTGGTTCTTGGAATTTGATTAATATTCATATTGTTTTCTTGATATTCAAATCATTTTAGTGATTTTTATTATCTATATTAATACTAAATAGAATGGAAATTTTTGGACCTTTATTGAGAACCAATAATTGCATTTTAATGATTATTTTCATCTTTTGTTGAAATTATATCATTATATATTTGTAATACTGATTAACAAGGTATATTTGGCTAAATAAATTTATTCTCAAGGATTATGATAACCCAAGAATTTAAGAGTGAAATTAAATAAGGGACTCCTTGTTATACATATAAACATTTCCTTTTGGGTTTTTATGGCGTTTTGGTTTTGGGAATGACTGTGTTGGTATGATTGGGCTATGTAGTGTGGATACCATGAATAGTTGTGATGGGTTCCCTTTAGTTGTGATGAGATGAATTTTATAGGCGTGGTTGTGAGTTAGTGGTTTTATCTATTGATAAGGTGGATTGGGCATAATGAATTTGAATAATGATAATGGATGTGGTGGGTATGTGTAATTCATTAATATTTTCTCCCTCTGTAGCTGCCTCATAGCATCACTCGGTGTCCTAATGTTGGTTTTGTTTTGAAATGAATGGGTGTTAAACAGAGTAGAAATATGAATTGGGTAAATTTTTCCATGTTTCTTATTCCTATGTATGACTATTTTTGTGTATCATATTGTGTTATATAAATGGTATATTTTTGAGTTGTGATGGAGGAAATATTATTTACTAATTTTTAAATGGAATTCGGTTTTTTTTAATGGGATAATGAATTTCTATAAAAAGATAAATTATGGGTTTCATGGTTAAAATGGTTAAATATAAATAATGAAATTAATGGGTGTAAGGAAAAAGAGTTTTTTGTAGAGACGTTAATTTATCAACATACAAAGTGACACTTTCTTATACTAATTGAGGTCGAATATTTTGTGAATCCCATAAGTTGGGGTTAAGTTAATGATACTATATATATATACATAAATTTTATTCTATTATGATTTTAATAAGAACGCCACACTAGTTGATCACCATGTGATGAAAACCCATATCGTAACAGGGGAGGGCATCTTTCCCAAACATCTCGGTGGGAGTAGGGAATGCTGACCACCCAATCTACTATGATCCCACATCCATGTTTTGATAGCCCATTATTCTCCAGGAATGTTTTGGTTTGTGAGTATGAGGTGTGGGAGCTAGAGTATTGTTTTGCCACGTGTCTCTGGGATGACATTTTTTGCAATTCAATGAATTTTTTGGATACAACATGATGTGTGTCCAGGAGTCTGTATGAGGGATTTTATCTCCTTGTTTGGCCTAGGTGTGTATAGGAGGAATGTGAAGATGTTATTTTTTCCCAGTGATGGGTCATGTTTTGAGGCCTAGGTGTGTGTGAGCGGGCAGTGATGTGGTAATTTTGGAAGGGTTGGTAGATCGATGATAGTTTCTATTAGGGTGACAGTGTCTAATAAGTGGTAAAGTGGTGTGGGGTACCCTCTCACTGACATGATTACTAGAATACTTAACATGCCTGAAGTTACATGGTGAGTGTTCCTTGGTGATGGGAGGATGGATAGAATACCTTGTTAGCATATGTTGGTTCTACTAGTTTCTCACAGGATCATTAGTATATTTTTCTCAATTGTTCTAGTAACACATTGTTTCTTAAAACTGGGTATAATTTTATCCTCAACCTATGTATATAAAACTTATTTTAGGATTCCAAGAGTACTACATGAACTATGATAGGAATTACAATCTCAGAAGTTCATTCAACTTTTTTTCACACCTATAGAATACATATACAGTTTAACTTGGATTGTTTACTGTATTTTTTATAGATTTATTTTAAACATGTATGTTAGATGGATTATATATTAATTTTATTTAGTACATGGAGTTGTTTTGGGATTGAAAATCTAATCACCTAATATTTTATTCTATAAATTGGTTATAGTATCCAACTCAGGGACTACAAATGTCTGGACTCAGGGTTCATTATATCCCTTTCATCATTTCCAGCTCAAGAGGGGAATCTATTGAGGGAGGGGGTCCTTATAGAATGGCATCAGTGGTGTTGGATAATTTATTGAACTATGTTTTTAGTTTGGAATATTGAGGATTTAATGGGTTGATAGAGAAATAGTATTATGTGATCATGGTGTTTGGTATAGGCATGGGATGAATGGATAATATAAGTGATTTCTAGGACCCCATGACTCAATTTAAGGATTATAATCCTACTTAAAGTCCAAGTGAGGCTACAAAATTGGATGGGATGAGGTCCTATGAAATGATAATGCATCATAATGAAGGTAAATCGTGTTTTATATGAATGTTTCCAAAAATTTGTAATAGATGACATATTTATTGAAATGTGTTAAAATGGATGTTTAAAATATTCCAAAATAAAATAGGTTAGTAATTCGTTTTTTATATTATATCTTTGGAACATGTGTATCATTCACAATTGGCTTGGTGGTTGAATATTTTCTAGCCAATATGGTTGAATAGCGAATGGTTGATCTAGTGGGGGATGAAAATCAGTGGAATATAACATTACAATATATTCAACATAATTTCATGGGATCGTACAAGGGTAGTGTTTCTGACATGGAGATGGAATAATGGGTTAAGAAGCTTGAAATAAAAAATAGATTGATATGGGATGAAACAAAGTACTCTCTTCCTTTGGATATGATCCATAGGTTGGGAGATTTGAATCCATGGTAGACATTTTACATGGGGGGAGGAAGGAGTCAGACGTTATGCTGGTAGAAATCATGAAGGGGTTTGGACCGGAATTACTTTCATCGACCAAGAATTATTAGAAGAGGTAAGAGTTACTCTACCTATATTATGGGTGTATATTAGTACATGTTTCAGGGAATAAATTAAAAATTGTCCTTCATTTTTCCACAAATCTCTTTTCGGAGGAAGATTCTCATGTGATATTCCAAGATTTCTAACTTCATCCTTCTATACAGTTCATGGTTACCCCCTTTATTGATCTAGAATAAATGGAGGATCATAAAAATGAGGAATTTATTGAGAGGATTAACTCATGAGGATGTTAACAATGATTAGGGATTCTATAATGTTCTTCCATGGGGAGTGATAGTTGTTAAAGTAGGTGTTCACTGCCTTGGCCTTTGATGTTCTTACTAGTGGGAAGTCGACCAACACATTTTTAGTTTCTAGTATCTTGTACATGTTCCTTTCAGGTGGGATTGGGGCGGATGTGTTTCATATGTGCAGTCCATGGGAATCTCCAGAACTAGTTCCCAAAGGCTAGTCAAACACAATACGGCGGAAGTCGGTTGGATCAATGAAAACCCCCGTATAAGTTCTTTAATAGGACATTTAAGAAACATAGACAATATTCTCCTTCTCCAAAGAAGAAAAATAATCAATGTATAGGCGGACCTAAGGGAATTCCTCAGGGACCTCGACCGAAGAGTTGTTGAGCTGACTGTCGTCGTCAATGGGAAATAGGAGCATTGAAATCTTAGTTACAAGACATAGAGGATGTATTTCCAGCGTGGCAGAAGAACATTAGAATTATTATTAATTTTTTCATTACACTTTCTTGTGAATTCAATGATTCAAGAGATTTTTATTCCATTATTTAAACCAAAATAGACCATTCTCTATGACTAGATGTAGAGAGCCTTCTTATTCCCTGGGCATTGAGTAGACCTGTTGGAGCAAGAGTAGACATTTTTATGTGCTTCAGGGATGTAGACTGATGATGGGGCCACATTAGTGTGGTGGATATATGTATTATCTATCTATAATGACATATTATTTCATTATACCAATATAATTGTTTTTTTAATTATCTTATCGATTGACTACGAATAACAGACCTATTTTCAGAGGGGAATGGTCAACATGTGGTTTTCATTTTTGAGCGGAGCTATCAGGTGGGGTAGTCCGCATATAGAGCCTCTTCATTCCTGGTAGGATGATTTGTTAGTGTATGAATCCAATGATGGGACAGTGGAGGTTTCCAAGGTTGTATGGGAGTTACTAGATGTTTTCGCCTGGGTGTTTTGAACTCAACCCCATCAAGATGATGTTTACCTTGTGAACTAAATGAAACTCTATGCTTCTATGATATTGATGGATCATTATGAGATGAGACGTTCTGATATCTGGGATTTGTGGATCCAAATTTATGATCAGATGAATAATAACTTAATCCATCCCAGTGTGTCATCATGTGGTGCTCTAGTGTAGTATTTAATTAAGGAAGATGGTGAACACTCATTGTGAATAGACTACATGAAGTTGAATTAGGTGTCTCTAAAGAAAAATTATTCCTATGAGTATAGATGATATTTTTTACCAGTTGAGAGGTTAAATTAGGTTTTCTATGTTCGATCTCCAGAAATGATATCAGTATTTGAGGGTGATGTTCAGAGATATCCAGAAGAATGCTTCATGTTTTATGTTTGGGACAAATGAGTTCATAGTCATTACATTTGGTATTACGAATGAACCAGCCATGGTCATGAAGATTATGAACTCCCTATTTTGTGAGTCAAATGAAAATTTATGAATCATATTCATCAATGAAATCTTGATCTACTCAATGTTAAATAATGTGCATACTGAGCATCTCAAGGATGTCTTGAATTCTTTTTAACGCCACCATCACTATAGAATGTTATAAAAGTGAATGTTTTGGACCTGATAGGTTCAGTTAATTTAACATGGGGTGTCCAAATAGGGTGTATAAGTGGACCTATATATGTAAATTGAAATTTATTATTCAGTATAACCAAATAATGTTGAAATGGATCGTAGTTTTCTCGATCATGTGGGATCTTAGTAGATATTTTATCCCTATATCTCTTGAGTTGCCGCTCCATTGACATATATGACCAGATATGACCATGATTTTTTGTATATATTGTTGATCTTGGAACAATATAGATATATTAAGTGGTAGTTGGTCAGTTCCATACTGATTTAGCTTCTAGAAGAGGGGTTGAGTTTGAAGGAGTTTTTTGATACTTCACATTTGTTCTTGGTATGGGTGTTGATTCTATAGAAGGGTGATATCTCTATTTCTTCAACAAAGTAATGTAGACACAAATAAAACTATTCCACCAATGATATAGAGGTAGTATTGGTCTTGTTAGAGATTATTTTTTGGATACATTACTTCATAGGGGAGAGATTTTTTGTCTCCATGGAACACATGATCATGTGGTTAATATTTTCATATCTTGATCAGAACATTCAAAAATAGAGTCCAATGATGTTTATTCATTACTATAGTTTTGAAATATTCTACACCATAGGGGAAGGGATATGTCATGTTTGATTCCATTATCAATTATTGGAATAAGGTGGATGATTGTGAAACTATGGACACGTGGAAAATGACGGAGGAGTTGGAATCCTTGTACAGAGATTCAAAAATGGTTAGCGATAAATGTAGTTTGTTTTATATAATTGTGTAATTTTTAATGATAGAACTGGTGGAGGAGTCTGTATTGGGAGACTTTGAGGAAGAGATGATTCGTGACTACATTGACCCTGGTGATTCTCCAATGGGATGGTAGAAGGATGGTTTTAATAAAATTTTATTATGTGGATGTTTTGTTTCTTCTAGTAAAAATTCAAGAAGGGATCCTATGGGATTTTCATAGATCACCCTTAGAAATAAGACCATGATTTTTTAATATGTACCATGGCTTGATGATGTAGAATGGATAAAGAGGGATAAAAGGAATAGTTGCACAATTTTTGTAGATTTTTTTAGTGCCTGTGTAGGTAAAGGCTCAGAACCATGTTCCTAGTTGATTATTTCATCCATTAGATGTCCACTAGTGGATATGGGAGACATCTAAATGAATTTTTTCATAGGGTACCTAAATCAAAGGTATGGTATGATTCTATCAAGGAAGTAGTGGCTCTGGTCATGAAATCATCTCACTTCTTATTAGTCATGGAGTCAAGTACAATGGATTCCTTTTTAATGAGATAAGTGGATGAGGTGGTGCATTTACATGGAATTATGAGATCCATAATCTCATATATGGATAAATGTTTTATTTCACGAGTCTTGAGGGAATTGAATCATGAATTTGGCACTCATTTTAAACTCACCACATAGTTACACCCTTAGATAGATGGGTAGACTGAAAAGACTATCAATATGAGGGATGATATGTTGTGAGTATGCACATTGGACATTTGAGGATCTGTCATATTACACATTCCCTTCATAGATTTTTCATTAAATTATAGTTATCATTATTCTATTATCATAGATCCATTCGATGATTTCTAATGAATAATTTTGTGTTCCCCATTGTGCAAGACAATGTTTGGGGAGATATTAGTTCTTGTACCTAATATAGGGAAAATCACAGTAGAGAAAACTCAATTAATTCATGATAGGATAAAAGAACCACATCTCCAAAATTAGTCAAATTTTTATCATTATTGGAGGCACTTGGATTTTGCAGTCATCTGTTCTTGAAGGTATGCCCTTAATGTAGTAGTGGAGGTTTGGTAGAAGGAGTAAGGATTATCCCCATTTCCTTGGACCCCTCGAGGGGTTTGGGTGGGTTGGTGAGGTGGAAAACTAGCAGGCACTACCATGACTTGTGTATGGTATAATTGATGGTGTCCACTTATCTCTACATGATTAATAACATCGAGATGACTGCCATGTCATCATATAGGTAGTGTTGGATATCTATGGAAAACTGACATACCTAGAATGGCCAATACATATCAATGATCACCAAGGGAATGGGATGTGTGGGAGGCCCATTCCATTTGTTCTGGTATTATTGAGGTATGGCTTCAAGGAATAGAGTATAATGGGATGATAATGGAAGATGTGTTCCCAGTACCTAAGGTTTTTTTAGTTTTACATTGTTTTGTTTTACCTTTTAATTTGACTTTTAAACCATGATTGATATTAGATTTGTTCTTTTCATGTTATTTGATATGTTATTCTCTCCTTACATGTTAAAAGGGGAGTAACTAATTCTTATTTAATATGCATTAATTGTGATTTTATTAAACCTATGCAGGAGAGTCTTCGCCACCAATATTGGATAGTATATCGTCATGGGGGAAAGAACACAATGTTTTGTGTGTTCAGACAATGTGGCAATTGTCTATGTGGGGTTATCTTCTGGTTGGTTGGGTTGGCATGTGTTGGAGGGGGTATTCCAGAATTTTGATGATCAATATGGCTTTTAGACTACTATTTATGGTTTATTTTTCGACATTGATTTTGGTAGCAGTGATTCTAGAATATTGAGTTCCTTGATAAGTATCGCATAGGTGTTATTTTAGACCCATCATTTCCTTTCAAGTTGGATTTTATTTCTCAAGCTCGAGAATTGTTTGACAGGTAACTGATGTATTGTACTAGACCTCTCTAGTCCATTACATCTTGAAACAGGAGTGTTTGGGGAGTGTAGGGAGGTCATTGTGGTTCATTTGTACAGTTTTCTAATTTTACAGTTTTTCAAATAGTTGGTGGAGAAGATTGGTCACAATAGTGGCTTGTGATGGTGAGCCAGGATTTCTGAGTCCTGACTAGTGAGTCAATATTAGTGAGTCATGATGTTGACTAGCTCGGGTGACTCACAACGATTACTTGCAACAGTGACATGCAGATTGTAGGCTGCCAGCGATGAGTCATTCGATAGTAAATCACCCAATAGTGAATCATTCGATGGGGACTCATCCAATGGTTAGTCAGCGAATGGTGTATCATAAAATGGTGATGTGTTCAGTGGTATCTTATCAAAAATTTATCTACACAAATACCTCTTAGTGGTGACTCAACGAACTTTTTGTCATTTTCAATATTTTGTCAAAATTCCAATTCTATATATTTTTATCTAGTTTCCCACCATTATCATTTCCTTAAACATTAATGATTTTGATACCAAATATAATTGTTTTTGGATCTATTTAAAAAAAATTCTATGTTCTAAAAACATGGATCAACCTTTGACATCCAAATGGCATTCTCATGGATATGATCTAGCATTGGTTTCATAAAAAATAGTTTCCCCTCTCATTTGAGGATCATGACATTATAAATATGAAATCATCCCTCACTTATACACTTCCATTTATCTCATTGGTTCCCTAAACACTTTCTACATGGATTTGTTTGTTTGTGTTGAATCCTTTGTATAGAATTTTTTCATTTAGGCCTTTATTGTTGCATGTGAACCCCTTATTTGGTCCCATAAGGTTGTTCAAGTAATTTATTCTTCAAGGTAAGGATTCATTCGTCTCTATTTTAAATGTACATCTTGTAGGGTGTGTTCATGAATGTCTCCCTTATGATGAATTAAGAAGAAAATGGTAATCTTGATAATTGAAACAATTTCGATCAACATGATGGGCTTGGAAAATGACGAATGATCGCACACTTTTCAAGAAATGCAGATCATTATAGTGAATTTTATGTCTTATATTCCTATTGAAAACCATGGTCATTGGTTGTCCTTGCTTTCCCACATGTAATTGCATGTGAATTATTATATTTTACCTCTATTGAATGGATATACATATATATGAAAAATTTATTAATCACATATATTCAGCTTAATATATGGATTCCCCTAGATTTAATTATTTCTTGTTGACGCCTAAATTAAATAGTGTAATTAAACAAGGGATTCATTATTAAATTTAAATATCATTCATTGATCTATTTGTATGGTGTTGTAGCTGAGGTCATGGTCATGTGGGTATGTAATGACTATGCAGAAATGATTTTGAGAGTGGTTGTATTGTGTGTGATGTAGTTGTGGTGAGATGTGTGATAGGGTTTGGTTGTGAGTTAGAGGTTTTCCATATTGATAGGATGGATTGTGAGGAATTATTTTGAATAATTTTGATGGAAGTGGTCAGTGTGGGTAATTATCCTAGAGTTTCTACATGAGTAGAATGCCCAACGATTCACTCCTTGTCTCGGGATTGGTTTTCCTATATGAATGGGTGTTAAATAGAATAAAAATATGTTATGGGTTAATATGACCATGGGTTTTCTACAACTGTTTTAATTTTATATTCTCCTTTATTATGTTCTATACATGGTTGTTTTTTGGGTTGTGAGTAAAAAAATAAATATATAATGATGCTGAGATGGAATCAGTAGCATTGGTAAATGGTTAGATGATTTCATTGAAATTATAACTGACCAGTTGTATGTTTATCTATGGTTAATGCTAAATAATGAAATGAATGGGTATTGAGAGAAATAGCTTCTCTGGATAAACATTAATTTACAATCTTTTTATGTTCAAATTACTGATACTAATTGATGTATTTTTTATTGTGAATCCCATGGGTTGGGATTCAGTTCTTGATACTATATATATATATATATAAACACTGCATTTTTTTGTGATTTCTATACACACACAACCCTAGTTGAGAACAGACTAGATATTTTCATTTTTTCTTTTTTCTCCAATTGTTATGGATTTTCACTAAGTTATTCAATAATATGTCTGTTGTATGCATAGTTTTGGAAGAATTATAAATCTGTGGAATCAAAGGTTGAAATGGAAAAAAGTATTTAATTCACCAATTAGGCATCGTATAATGAAATTAAACGTCATGTAGTAGGAGTTAACACCATATGAGAAGTCGTGATCCAAGCTATGAACCCAGCAAAGATGTTAGTAGAGGATGTAGCCATTACCCATCGTGAAGGCTCAGTATATGACGTGACATCAATCAAAATGAATAAATGTGAAATATGATATAGAGAAATTATTGATGATCAATAAATTTCATGAGTCCTCTGTATATGAAATTTATGCAATCTGACCTCATAAATTAGGAAAGATACTCATGAGGCATGGAGAAGATCCAAAATCAACATAGTTCTGTGCAGATCAATGGTACAGGATGTGTATCTCTAGAACACATCATGATAGATTTCTCAAATATATATAGAACTATGTAAAAGCATTTCACCACATTCCATAACGATATTTCTCTTTGTTTCTCATCCCCTTCAAGTTCCTTCATCCTTTCCCCTCTCATAATCAAAATTTCTTCATGTTTTGTATTTTATTTAAATTGTTTACCATTGGATCCTTATATCGTCATCTCATTAATATTTATATTGAATTACATTTCTTCATCATCCATTCAATGCATTTCATATTCATTTGATCTTTCATTACAAGTGATTATTTTTATGTTGAGATTTATGATTTCATGCTTGTTTTAATTTCTGAACCCCTGCATCATTGCAAATTACATAAATTCAAAAAAAATAAAGAATGATTTTTATATATTTATTTACCTCCCAACCCACCATGTGTCGATAATCCTTTTAGAGTTACATATCATGGATAGATTTGACTACATTCATAATTAATGTTTAAGTATAATTTTGGAAACACTAATTAATTAGTAATCATGATAAAAAATGTCTACCCAATTCATGTGAACATCCCTAATCCCAGGATATTCAAATGGGTGACCCTATATGAATTAAAATATACTGGGCTATGAACTTAATCCTTATTCAAATTATTCCCCATGATCTAAACGTAAATCAATTAGGTTGTTACTATCTCCTGATAACAGAATAGTCATTTCATATTTATAACCAGGTTAATAGACCAAAGTCAGCAAGTGATCAAAATTTGTCTTGTTTCCAGATCCTTTATATGCTTCCAATAGTATAGTTAAGGTCATCCATTCTCAATATACACGAAATAAATCCTGGCACATAATTAATTAATTTTATTTTCTTTTGACCATAGATTTTTAAAAACTCCAAAACCCTAATGAAATTTGGAAGGACTCTTACAAAATGTGTCTCACGCAAGTTATCCTTTATTAAACATCTTCTTTATCATAGAATATACCACACACATATACTATACTAAACCTATGTAGTAATTAATTTTTGGGAATAAATAAATCTAGTCTAATAAGAGCTCATATGATCCCAAAAAACACTTATGGGAACATTAAATTATACTTATATTTCTGGGAAGAAACATTGTGTTTTTTAAGAAAATTTGCACTAGACCTAGGATTAACATTTCCTTGTCCTGTTTATTTTCTTTTATGACGAATTCATCTCCCCATTTTTCCATACTATAGTTCATTTAGAAATATCCCATGACTCATCCAATGAACCTTATGTCGAATGAACCATAGGAATTTGATCCCATGATAGAAATTTATCATTTTGCAGACCACCAGTAAAAAATGGTTGAGCACAAAATGGGACCCAACCCACCATATCATCTTTATGTTATTCTATTTGAAATACCAATTCATCTGGAAAATACCATCTTGTACTATCGTTTTCCATCAATCCATGGTGTAAGCCCAAGCATTATTCATACCACCATTCAAGCTCAAACATTCATGATCAATCCTGGAATCATTCATATGATATAGAATACAGGAAAATTTTGTGGTCTCTAGTGTGAAGACACATGTGAGTACATTGCTAACTTCATATAGGTTTGTAGTACTTTTAATACACAAGACGTCTCATAAGACATGATAAGACCATGCATCTTTCCAAAATCCTTATTTGACATAGCTAATAACTTCCACCAATGAAATGCTCTAATGTAATTCACCACTTGGGGTGATCATTCCAAAATATTTTCTAACAAATACATTCCACTGATCAAAACCTAAAAGCTCACGATTGAATTCTCTAAACATTGCTCAAGTTGATGTAGATTCAACCTGGGAAGAATGGGATAGAATCAGAGACCACTTGAATAAGTGTCCAATACATAGATTGGATACATGGAATAAGTTGCACACATTTTACCATGGACTCCAGCCGGCCAAAAGAACAATTTTTTATCATGCCGCTTATGGAGGATTGTTTGTTAGGACCCCCCAAATACAGATGATAAATTCTTGAGGATGTTAATAAAAATACCATCCTATTGAAATGTGATCATGGACCACCATGTCATGGTATCCACCTGGTTAATGAAAGAACCATATAAGTTGTGCACGCTGAGGTTCTCACATTGAAGCTTGGGTCTTTTTAAATTCCATCTACATATCCACAACCCCATCTTGCTATTATAAAGGAGATTCCAGTGAGTGGGATGTGTAGTGTTATGTGTCATAATCAGAAACTTCATGGAAGGATATGAAGAATAGTAGGATTGCAATTATGTTAATTACAATAAACAGAACCATTAATCCCAAAAATAGAAAAAAATTTACCAACAGAGGAATACTCAGAAGAAATATCAATGTATTCAAGGTTATTTTCTGAACAAAGTGGTAAAGCAAAATTTCCCAATAAAGTACCACTAGGGTAAGCACGGATGAACCCATTGCCAAGAACAAAAAAAAATGCAACAACCATTCCAAAAAATACCTTAGTAAGAATTTTATCCCTCTTAATTCGGACCTCAGAAACCAGCTCCCACTCCTCCACGTAACCTGAAAATCTTCCAAGCTACATTATTTCAAAAATTAGATCCTATAATTACAAACTAGCATATAGGAATGAAGAAAGAAATAGATTCATTTAGTAATCTTGATATTTCAATGGGTTAAATATCGAAGAAGATGTCTAAAATGTACCTATGGGAGGAATAAAATGTGGTGGCGCTGATAAGTATGAATATTTTGGACATTCAACAACCAATATGTAATGATTAAAGGCAATAATAAGGTCCTAAGATTAAATTACAAATTGTAGAAGAAGTTTATAAGATCACATCCACAGACAACTCAATAAGAAGTACCATCCTAGAAGAACCAAGCACCTTAGCATCCAATGGAAACAAATTAATGTTTCCACACCCCCATACAAGCTACAAATTCCATTTTTAGAAATATCTGACAACATAGATAACAGGAATAATAATTGGTGTTCCTGGAGATATTCTTGAAAATACAAATCAATATAAAATTTGTAGAATCCATTGCCGAAATGCCAGTTTATTCAAAATTTATCAAAGATATAAAATCCAAAAAAATTAAAATATATTATATTTTTGTAAATTCATTAAATGAGAAATTCATTGTTCTTGTTAAAAATAAAATTCCCATGAATATGAGAGATATTTTATTTTTTCCAATTCCATGTGATATAGGGGAATTAACTTTTGGAGGACCCCTGCGTGATCAAGGAGCCCACATCATTTAAAAGTCTTTGAGTGATTTCCACAACATATGACACCAATAACTAAAAAAAACTAGATTACCAATATTTCTAGTTGAAAGATCAATGAAGTACCCCATGAAAATTCTTGATGGTTTTATGGTTAAGGTCATGAAATTTATCATTCCAGCTTACTTCATAGTCCTAGCCATGGATGAAGATGGTGATGTACTTATCATTCATGGATGTCCATTTATTTCCATTGGAAAATAATTAATTTATGTTAACCAATGACTTCATACATTTCATCTTGGGGAAGAGTATGTTGTTTTTATCCTGGATAAGGTTTCCCAAGAATTAGAAAATGTAATGGACTGAAAAAACATAACTCATTCCTAATAATGAAATATGTAAATTTCCATTGATGAATAATATAAAGATTCACTCACAGAAAAGGGATAAGAGTGTTATTTTGAGGAGGATAAGTTCATTGATACTCTCACAATAGACACCTTGCCACTTTTTATCCCATACATCATTGAACCACCCATACTAGTATTAAAACCTATAACTGGTACAATGATGTACTCATACATAAGAGTATCAACCTCTTTACCAGTTTTTATCAACATTTACCTATCTCAGGAATAAGAATAAAAATTTATTGATTTTTGTAAAATACATAATCAATCATTTTACAAGGGAGTAAAAGATAAAAAGTATCAATCATAGTAAATGCACTAACAGAATCCTACTCAATGAAATCACAAAACATACATGACAACCTCAAATGTGGATCACACCACCAATGAAGGATGTCATAAAAAAGGAAGTGTTAAAACACTTGGTCACACAATTCATTTTCCCTATTTCAGAGTTTTAGTCGATTATCCCCCGCCATGTTGGGACTGAGAAAGGATGAATTGTGGTAGAATGAATATATGGAAATGAATAGATTTACACATGCACCATAATTGTATGTAGAGTCTATATGGATTACTGATGCCTGTATTTGGCTAATAGAAATGATCATTTTATATTATCCTTAAGGGATCAGATGCTATAATGTCTGGTAGGAAATGAATTCTACTATTTCCTTGATGGATATTTACGATATAAACAAATTTTAGATTACTTAGATGATTAAAAAATGACTACATTCACATGCCCATTGGGTATATTTGCTTAAAATATTATCTCATTCGGAATGTGAAACACTCCAACAATATTTCTGAGAACAAAGAAATATCATCCATGGTATATATGAGGAGCTAAATGAAATATTCAATAATTATTTCTCATTCTATGGGTGATCATTTTATTCCTATTTAAAAAATATGGAATTACTTCTCTACCCTTGTGAAAAAAAATTCTAGTCTTAATTAAGAAAAATTCCATTTCATTGTGTGTGGAGGAATATTCCTTGGTCACAAAAAAATCCATTTAAGGCATTATAGTTTATAAATATATATAATAAATGTCATCATATATAGACTAGAACCCTCCACCATCAAATATATCAAACTTTTCTGGGACTCGACAGATTTTCTAGTAAATTTATAAATGACATTTCTTCTGTTATCCATCCATTGACTCATATATGGTCAACAGATGATGATCTTGAATTCAATGAGTTTTTTAGGAAATATTTCAATATAGTGAAGATGATATTGATATCATCACAAGTCATCATTGCACACAATTTGGACAAATAATTCAAGTTATTGTGTGATGACATCAACCTTTCTTTTGGTGATGTGTTAGGAAAAAAGGTAAAATTCTTATATCACATTTATTTTGTAAGCAACATGTTAACTGAAAATAAATTAAATTACATAACTCCATTGAAAAAACACTTCACTGTTGTATTTTACATTCCTAATTTCAACTCATAACTAGTTCTTTACAGTGATATTTTACACATTGATCATGCTTCCCTCATTTACATGATGAGAAAAAAGGATGTGAAATATAGGTAGATACATTGGATCCTCATGATACTATAATTTGATCTCATGATCAAGGAATGAAAAGGGACAGTGAATGTGATTTCATATCATCAATTCAGACATCCTCTAACAATCACCAAGGATGGTTAGGAGGTTGAATTTGAATTGTCTTTTTTAGATGATGCCTTGTTTAATATCCTGGCTAAACAATGGTTGTCAGATATTTTATATTATCATTCTATGTGATTCCTTCATCATGTCCTCTCTTTAAAATAGTGAAAAATATTGTAGGCATATCCCACGAATTACTATTGGGATGTGGAACTATTATACATGTGAAGTGATGATGTCCTATTAAGATGTTGCATTCCATAACAGGAAATCGACAATGTGATTGACATGTGTCACTCATAACCAACTCAAATACATCATGGACCAGAGCATATAGTAGCCAAAATTATACACAGTTTATTTTTATGGCCCACACTACACCAAGAAGAATGACAATTCATCCAATTATGTGATAGATTCCAGTATATTAGAAATATGGCCATGAGGAATGAGATTCTACAAAATCCCAGAATTGAATTTATAATATTATATGTTTGTGAAATAAAAATCATGAGACCATTTTCATATCCTTATAGAAAATATTTCATTTTAGTTGGAATTGGCTGCAACTCAAAATGGGTTGAAGCTGATGAAATCTACTAGGACACAACAAAAGTAATCAGGAACATTCTAAGGTAGAATGGGTTTGAAATATATGGATTTTGAATATTAATTTCAGTAATAATTGAAAACACATTACAAATTTCAATGTGAGATTAAGACTAGAAAGGTATGGGAACATATATAATATAATAACTCTATACCACCCACAAAAAATTGAGAATGTTGACAGTTCAAATAGGGTGGTAATGAAAACCTTGTATAAGACTGTGAATAGAAACTAGAGTGATTGGAGCCCGAAACATGATGATACTCAATGGTAATTCAAAAAATCCTACAAGAAATCCATAAGAACCACATCGTTAATATATATTTATGAGAAATCATATCATCTTACAGTTTATTTGGAGTAGATATCATTTTCAGTGATCATGAAATTAATTATTGATTCTAAGAAGGATAGAGAAGAAATGATGCTATAATAGAAAAATTTTATGAAATCAGAAGATATGCATATGACAATTTATCAATCTAAAAGTAAAAGTCAAAGAGATGATATAAAAATTATATTTTTATCAATACGTATATACTTGTGGATAAGATTCTATTTTTCAACTCATGATGGAAACTAATCCTGGGTATAATGATGTATTGATGGTCAGAATCATTTGAAGTAACTCACATCTTCATGTGAAACACCATTGAAATATAGAGTGAATGTGGACCACCATTTTATGTGAACAGACTAGAAAAAAATATTTTTCAATAACCCTTCTATGAAGGTTGTTTCATCATCCTTAAATCCACATAAAAATTAATAGTATAAATCTCTTGAATTAAAAGGATGCGTGATTAGGAGGATATCCATTTACCCAAAAATAAATTTAATATTATCCATAAATGATATGAACCAATAGAACATGTTGTTTAATGTGTCAGATATTTCATTAAATATGATTTTCATGAACTCTATATTCATGACCCATTCAACTCAGTGGTCCTGATGCCTAACCCCCTCACTTCAAACCTCTCCAAACCACACCCCATGAACCCCCAACCCATAATATCACATCCCTACTCTATTCCACCATAAAACACCCCCTCAAAACCACATTCTCCCTTACATTCTCACTAAATCATCCATCATACTCATGTCCGTACCACAAACCCTCTCCCAAATAGCTTCACCAAACCACACCTCATTCCTTCAGGGATCGAACAATAAGACTCCCACTCTATGCCTCCTCTAAATCCTCGTCATCATCCTTTGATGAAAATTCTCCAGCCAAGCTCCCCATTTCTACACCTACCGAACCTCCTTCAACTAAAGTTTCTCCAAGTCCTCATTCCATGAAATCCTCATCATCCAATGATGACGACATGCACCATCACCCCATCCTCTGTATCTCCAACCCAAAACATAGGTTCAATCATATCTGGTAACCAGAAAAACCCATTAATACAAATAATACACTAAACATTCACATCTTGGCCCAGATAAATATTGATAATGCTATCTTTGACCACCTCGAGATGTTTCACATTTATGGAATTATTGAAGTCTTAATGGTGACATTTAGATTGTAGTTTCTGTTGTTTTTATCCATATTTGAGATGGCCATTGACTATCTCTTTTCATGCTTGAGTGGTAAACCCCATGAGTTATCTTTTGTAGAGTTTGGGGTAGGGATTTGTATTATCCAAGAGGAAATAGTAAATTTGGACATTTATCCTATAATTTTTTAGATCCACCTTGATGGATGTATCAAAAATTTTGGGTGTTTACTACTCAAGACCCCCTATTACACAATGATACAGGGATCACAAAATAAACTCAGATGTGTGGGCTTACACTGCATATACATCATAGATCTGTGGATCATGGATGGTTTTCTCTAGTTGAGTCTCATGGTAGTGTCATTTAGATTTATTTTATCATCCTTGCAGATGTCATGGGTAACCCACCAATAAAATGGATGTATGATTCTCCAAGTATAGAAAGGGACATTCCCAGATGTACTGTGATACATAAATGTTAGGATATTTCATTATGCATCAAGAGTGTCACCTTGGTGTGCATGATTATTCACTACCCCTAGCATCATTAGTAACTAATTAGATTTTCAATGTTGTCATGATGCCTCAGTTTGAGATGATAGTGAGGGATGAGGATTCATACTCTTATGATCCAATCGTAAATGACACAAAAATGCATGAGCCACCACCATAATAGTAGACCAACCCCTTATTCCACATATGACCTCTTCATCAGTACCACTAATTCTTCCACTCACATTTACCGATGCATCCTACATCTGTACCTAAAGCCCTCCATCTTTCCTGTGTAATCTTTGGGCCACCCTGCTATGTATCCTTAGGAACCTACACCAGATATCCACTCTCCTCCATTTCACCTTCATAGATCCTATAGTATTCACCACACCACCACCACACACCCATTTCAGGCCCTTATATTCTACAAACCCAAGATCACTCATCACCTCGTTGGGCCTGCATTGGGACCTTACTAACTCTGCTACCTTGTGGGAGTATTTAACATAGCAGGCTTGGAGGGGCAAGGGGCTAGACATTGACTCCATCCTAGAGGTTCCCTTTGTCGATCCAACATCCAGACCCATGGCCCCCTTATGAATCAATGCCTCTCCAAAATCCACCCCAACCTATATAACTACATCCATGACCCCACCATCCATGGTAGTCAATACTATACCCACTCATGTATCTTCTAAAGATGTTTGACAGACTAGATAGCTTGTATCACCACCTGACGATGATGTGATGATGGAGGAGATATCTGAAACATACACATGAAGTATCATTCATGATCAATTTTTGGGATGGTATACTATTTCTTGAAAGGGTTGGACGTTTTTATTTTTTTTATACTATTTATGACCTATTTTTTGTACCGAATATTGATATATATATATATATATATATCTGTGTGTGTGTGTATTGATTTTCTCTATACAATTTTTCTTGATATTAATTTATTTTATTTGTTACTTAGCAATGTAAATATCTTTTGAATCTTCCACGGTTCAATATGGTCTAGTACCACCATTTATTTTGGAAGAATGGTTATTCCAGAAAGTCATAGACATAGAACTCCATCTTTAGTACATTTCTATTGAAATGCATAAACAGTAGTAGCCACCTAGATCTTTGATCAATTTCCTACCTCATCTAATTCATGTTCTTCCTATCGAACCTGATGTCATCAACCTAGCTAAGAGACCTCAAGACCAAGATGTTACTATGATCAAAATATGTAAGTGGAAAATGAGAAATTGAGCCAATGGACCCACTATAGGATTTTTGGTCCATCACTCTATGGGATCATGTCTGGTGATTTCATTATGTTTTTCAAACCATTTTTGTCCTTTTTTTATATTGATCATCATAGTTGAGTCCATTTTATTTAAATTTTTTACTCTCTCACTAAAAATTATTGTAGTCATATCAAAAAATTGAATAAAAATAGGTATCTCTTCTTATTACAATATCCACCTACCTATTATTCTACTATTACAATGTTTAAATATGTGGAAATTTTTTTATCTATTCCAGTATATTTTCCATAACACATTTAGAAAGTGACATGGGCACAACATTAAGACAACTAAAATTACATAAAGGAATAACACTTCATCTAGGGGATATTGATTCCTTGATTTTTTTTTTCAATTATGTGATTCCCTTTCATGTTCTCTCTGATTTTTCCTTGTTACTAAACTCTCACAAACATTTTATGGATAGTAATGACATGATATATTTATAAGTGGGGGGGGGTCACATGATTTTCATTATTTTTACACTTGAATGTTTGTTTTTATTCACTTAACTAGGAGAAATTTTATTAAATAATAAGAATGATTTAAACATAAAATACATTATACACATGTAAATTGAATAAAAATTTATGTTGAATAATATATAAAATCCCAGTTTTGTTTTTTCGGAATTTGTAGAATGATTGTGGTGTTTAAAAATTTTATTCATATTCAACATTTTTCAAATTATAAGTAATTGACACATTAATTTCCATTAAACCAATTATATTTTAATATTTCTTTTTTATTCTCAGTAAATGAGAGGAATTTAAACCTACAATTAAATATTTTTTTCAAATCATGTATCTTGACTGATTACTGGGGAGAGTCAATATTTTTGAAATTGAACTAATATCTTATTGAGGATAAGACTAAACATGTTCTAATTTAAAATGATTGAGGAAATCATTGTTAAAACCATTTTCCTGAGACCCACCTTAAACCATTCATTAATTTATCATTTAGTATCCATTAATGACAATATAGGATGAATCTATTCCAATATTATTTTTCCATTATCCCCAACTCCTTGTATAATGCATGATTCTACATTAGAAAAAGTGTGGGGGATGAATTCAAGGATAATGATATGCCTTTATTTTCAGATATCTATGGTGCACTTATTCTAGTACATGGATGTGATCCATATCAAGATTAGAGAAATTAATTTTTTTTAATTTGAATAACAAAATATTAAACAAAAAAAGAATACATGGGTTTTGTATTGTAAAGGAAAAAATTACTAGTTCTTGAAATATGAATCCCTTGAAGGATAATATGTGTTAAGGGGATGGATGTGAGTTCAGGCATGGAATTGTATTTCCAAAAATCGAAATAAAAAAAACGGAATGGAATATAATACTGAATTTATGAATTCATAAAATATATTGATCCAACCAGAGCTACTAGTAATTTGATTTCATTTCCTAGAAAAATGGAATTTTACTGCAATTATAATGAAATTCATGAACTATGATTCAGAACATACCATCCATTTAATTCTAATTTTCACTTTTTACCCACCTACCCCTAGACATAGATTCATCAGAACCTAAATAATAAATCACTAATGATTAATATTTGTACATATTGTTAAAATGTTTAGATGATGGCACCTATGCAAGTCTATGGTTAAGAACTGGTACATAGGGTAGGAGTATATATATAACATCATTTACCCGATGTGATGAATGAATATTTATTGTGAGTAAAATTACAAATTTTTATATATCTCAAAGAACAATTAATAAATTGTATCAAAAAATAATAGAATTCTTTTTGAAATGATGGACTTGGATGAATGATTAATTATTTATTAAGGGTTATTTTGGAAGAATGACCTTCATCATCATACACCTAATCCTAATTATCTAGAAAAAAATTACTATTTTAATAATTGATTATATCTTTTTAATATCATTATTGATAATCTTTTCATGAGGACTATACTTTGTTCATGTGGGGGGTAATCTACCAATTCATATATACTTTTTTATTTAATATAGTTAATGATATTTGATGATTTATTTAATATTGTATATGGAATGTGATTAGTTTTACAAGAATATAGATTCTAGGATTAAAAATAATACATATATAAGATGAAAAAATTTCATTTATTACACATTGTATCATGGAATTACATGTCTCGTTATCAGAGTTCACAACATGTGACTAGTTGAGAGGCCTGACATGAATGAAGATACGAAGTATGCAGAGGAAATAGTTGTTACAGAGTGTGAGGTCTCTATACATGATGTGTCATAAGCTAATGATTTTGAATGATAAATCCATGCCAGAGGAATTATTGAGGATCTGTTTGCATTGTGAGTCCTCCATAGAAGACATGTATGCTGTCAAACCTCGTAAATTTTGGCTAATATGCATCTGCTACACAGATGATACAATAACCGTGGAGATGAATTTAGATCAATTGTACATGATGTGCCACACTAGTACACATCATGACTGATTGTAATGATATCTACTGCAACATGCTAGATCATTTTAGAGCATTCCAACATGATATTTGTCATATTCCCCCCCAACCCTTCAATTTATTTTTTACTTTATATCATTCAAAGTAAAAATTTATTCAGTTTTCAAATTTAATTTCAAATCAAGATTCTTGGATGATGTTTTATTCACCACCTTCTATTTTCTATCACATCTATTTAAATCATCATCTATCTGGTTCATGTCAGAATCCCTTCTTATCTCACTATAATTAATAATGTTGTATGAAAATTTTTATGATTTCATGCTCATTTACAATTCTAAACCCCTGTATTATTGCATGTCACATAAATTCTAAAATAATGACATGCATGATTTTAAATATTTATTTATTTTCATCCCAACAAACCATGAGTAGATAAACCTTTATAGTGTTGGGAACATGAATAGATGTATATAATTTTATAATAAATCATTAATTCTATCATTGGAAGCCCTAATGGATTTGAAATCAGGAAAAATAACCACTATCAATAAAATTTGTTAAAATGTCCATAATCACTGAATATTCAAACAAAAGACATGATCATGATTAAAGTAAACTAGGATATGACCTCTAGAATAAGTCACATTATTCCATAAAAGAGAAATATAATGAACATTGGAAATTACAATATCCTGGTCATGGAATAGTCATATCCTATGTGGAACTATGTTTCATGCCAAATTCATCTACCGATCATAGTTTTCATCATAGCCTTAGCCTTTAGAACCAGAAATTATTCAAATTGAGGTAATAATTTCTCAAGATACTCGAAATTGAATCTGACACATCATTAATTATTTGAAGTCACATTCTACCATAGATTTAGTAAAACGTTCAAACACCAGGGAAGTTATTAATGTATCCAACAAAAAAGGTTATGAATCCATTGCTACTATATGAACCTAGTTCCTCTATCAATTATTGATCCCACAATTCTATAATATAATTCCTGAATATTAACCAATCATTGGGACTATATAAACATATTGTGAATGTAGCCCATATGAACCCAATGTCATTTGATGGAGGATCATCTTCCTTGTGCCGAACACCCCCATTTTTATCATGGATTGTTACATTCACACACATTACAGTGGGCGGAAAAATAGCTAGCCATGATCTATTCCATACTCCCTCTTCATGGTGGTGATAGCTGATTCTTCTTTGAATAGGTTGTGGTTTGTGAGGCCATGTGTGTGCATGTGATGTTTTACCTAGATGTCTTTAGGATGCTACATATTGAACATCCCATGTGTTTTTGGGTTTTATTTGGTGTCTGACCTAGGATTATATGTGAAAGATGTGAAGTGGTTCTGATGCCTGTGTTTGTCTTGGTGGAATATGAAAATCATCATTTTACCTGGTGATGAGACTAGATGTGTGGAACCAATGTGTACAGTTGGGCTATGATGTGGTACATTCAGAAGATATTGGAGCACCCTTATGATTTATGATAGGGTGTGAGTGTGTTTAATATGTAGAAAAGTGGTGATATGTAACATATAAATTATTTTATTACTATACTACTTTAAACAAATTACAATACTTAGTGAAAAAGCCTATGTGAGGTTGGGATAGTTAGAATACCTTGTTAGGGGCTGTTGGTTTTGATGTTTTCTCACGGGAGTATTATTATGCTTCTATCACATGTGCACGAGATACATTTGGGTTTCTAACTGAGTAAACATTTATTTTATCCCTATGTATATAAAACATATTTTAGGTCTCTAGGGGTACTATGTGGACTATGTTTGGCATTATTATCATGTCCATTGGGACAATTGTGGTGTTGTGGCTTAGCCTTAAATTTTTAAATTACCTTTTAATAATTGATATATTTTTAATGGTTTTATTTTAAACATGCATGTGGGATGGATATTTTTTTATTTTATATAATATATGGAGTTGTTCTAGGATGGACCATCTTATCTCATGAGGATGTTTTCCTCATTTAATGGATATGTTAGAGTCCTTAAATAGAATCCAGATTAAATTGGGCCACCACTAAAAGGTAAATAAAAAATAACATTATGTATATGAATTCATCAAAAATGATAGAGTATGAATCTTATTACCATACAAACCACAAAATGGTTCCATCAAGATTATCATTTAGAATTTATTTTTCTTCATAAATTCCATAGTGGGTTGATTATAAAACCACATACAAAAAATTTCAAGACATAAAAATCTCAGCATGTATTATACTATCAGTATATTCCATTAAAATATAATAATAGATTGTGAATAATTTATGGTGTTAGAATTTATGTCAAAACTGAGATCACATTCAAGAACCAATGGTAATAATTATTTTTAATCATCAGTGGTTCACCAAGAATACATATGATTTCATTTATATAGTGGTTGTCAAGGAAAACATGGGGTAGATCTACTACATTCACTAAAAATTTGGTAGATAAGGTAATATTATTAATGATGTCCAACATAAAATCATTATTATATAGACAAATTTTAGTATAGGGAGAATGTCCTATGAAATTTTTTCCACATCAATGTCGGTGTAAGAAGAGGATATAAGACTCTATTATGATGTAATATTTTATAATTAGTAACATGAAATACATAGAATTTATATGTACAGTATACAATTTTCCATGTCATAAAATCCCATAAGAAATATTCTCTTAAATAAACATAAATTCTTTTTATATTATGGTGTATAGACAGAATTGACCTATCAGATTAACCTTGTTGTTATAACTTCATCTATTTTTTAGGATGTAATATATAACCCCATTCTAATATTTAACACTCTATCAATAAAGATGATGTTTTTTAAAATTCCATCATTCAATTATTTTCTTGTCCGTTTTATTTTCTTATCATCGTCATTGTAAATATCTATCCATTCTGGTAAGAAAAAATCATAAATTTTGTATAAATTGAATGATGATTTTTCTTATCCTAAAAATAACAATAACTATAATTACTAGATATCCTTATGTGGGGTCATTGTTTTTAAAACCAATTTTTAGAAATCCAATTTTTATCCAATTTAATAAATTATCCACCTGATTTACTTTCTAATGGTGTGTATGTATTGAGAAATCATAGACCTATAGTTGTAAAAACCATGTTACATCCCACAAATTGTCTTCCTTCTACGAGAATACATGATTTAAATCTTATGTTGGATAAATATATATAACATCACTCACTATAGAGGTTGTACTATCAAATTTATAAGTTGAATAAAATGAATGCCATATCAAGGAGATATATTGTTCATTTCATTGATTTTTTATAACCATAATGAATAGAAAATTACATTTTCCCTCTATATATGAAAACAACAAAGATCCATATTTCATAAAGATTCATTTTTAAAAAATACTTGAATAAGTAATTGTAGAGTTACCCGTTATGAATTCATAGGTCCCCTCTTCATTCAATTAAAAAATTATATAAATTACATTATCATTATAATGAAATCTATTTATCTCATAAATTTTTATGTAGTTTTCCAAAATTTAATAATCTTGAAAAACACACAAATTGTTACCTCTAATGATTAAAAATAATAGATATCAGTTTTGTTCATCAGTGTAATACCATGATATACATTTTTAAAAATAATTTCAAAATAATTTATTTATTCAATTGTTTTCGTTACACAGAACAATATATTTATCTAGAGTCACACGAAACTCTTTTTTTGTCAGGTATTTCATGAAAAATAGAGAATAGAATACATTACACAAAACACCATGTTTTAATGAAATGTAACATATTATTAAAATATTCTTAGATAATACGATTATTGTCACATATCTAATAGAATTGAGGATATGAATTAGATGAAATAAATTATAAAAATTCAAATTAAAATGTATATAAAATTAATTCTATTGTGGGAAATTAATTTTAATTGAAAATTAAACCATTTTAAAAATACGGGGAAATATTTCACTCAGAAAATTTTTTATTTAAAAAATATAACTTTATATAATAAAATTATACAAATAAGTTTTAGTTATTTAATTTTATTTAATGCATATATTAATTATTAAAAAATTATTAATATTAATCTTATATGATGTTTATATAAGAAATAAAAATAATTCAAATTTTACACATAAAAACTATATTATTCTACAGTGTTTCTTTGTCACATTTTTTTTGAATATATAAGAAAATAATTTTTTTTTGATAATTATAAAATTAATTTTATAGAAAAAATATAAATTTTTATATAAAAATTTCAAAATTATTATAGGTTGAATTTTTGTGAATTTCAGAACAATGTATTTTTTTGAACAATGATTATAGGGATATTTTTATGAAATATGCTTTTCCTATAATATTATTTATATTATTAAATATTTTCATTAGTTTTTTAAGATTAAAATTATCAAAAATTTATATCATTTATTTTATTTTATTTAATTGGAATTATTTAATTATTATTTTTTGAAAAAAATTATATTTTATCCATTAAAATTTTTCCATTTAAAACTATCATTATTCCGTCATCTAGTGAATTTATATTAAATATAAATATTAAGTTTATATGAATTCAATTTAAAATATATATTTAATAATTCGAATAAAATTAATTTAAAATATATAATAATTTCAACTTAATTATTAACTAAAATGCATTGTGAGTGGAACAAGAATTTATTATTTATTTTATGGAAATCATGTATTTACAAAGGGATTACTAAAAATTATAGCCTATGTAAACCATTATAGCTATCTGATAAATAATTTCTGGACCTATATCAACTATTAAACAATATATGTTTTATAATAGTTTTTTACCATTATTACATATGAAATATGTTGTATAATTCAATTATATAAAAAATACCATGTGTATCATCTCCCCAACATGTAAAATACCACCCCTCGTCTATCTTCATCATATGAGAAAAAATATATAGATTAGAAAATAACTAGACAAAAATTAACAAAATCCCCACCCCACATTTTATAAGACATCGTTTTAGTTGAATTCCATCCTGAGAAGGTATTCCGTGATACCATATAGTGGGTACCCTAAGAATATGTAACATTAAAAATGTGCATTATTGATTTAATTCTTCATCCAAATCCTTAAATTCATATTATACAGTGATTATAAAAAATATCAGCATCCACCTTAAATTAGTTATTTTATTTTATTTTAATGATAAATATCCATCTTCATTTTCATCAAATGGAATATAAAATCATCATTCATGTGTATAGCTGACTACCACATCACATTCTAATTTTTTTTTTGGATTTCCCATTAAAATATATCATGGACAAAAATAATTCTGTATATATTTTTTATATGATATTTATTTGAAATTTAATTATTATATCAAACATACATTAATTATTTCTATTTTTTGATTGTACACCAACATCTCTTGTGTGTACAGAGGACTAACACCATGAAATGTGACGTGATTAATTCAAACATTTCTAGGAATGTATTAAAAACTATTTTAATATAAAAAATTGTAAAATATGAAATAATAGTTATTCTATAAGGATAATATTTTATTTAATTTTCTATGTTTAAATTCAAAAATAGTTGAAATTTAATTCATCCAGACAAACGACATACCATCATCATGAATGTTGAATTTCATTACTTATCATTGAATTATATAGATTAAAATAAATAAATATACAATTAATATATATGATATTTATATTATGGTTTAAATTTATCATATCCTACAATTTTATTATAAGTATGTGTACCGGTAATATAAACTCAAAACATGTCTTTGACATGAAATTGGTAATAAATAGTTAAAAAAGATTATAAGAAAATAATAAATGGAATTATATATATAAATATATTTTTTATATATCTAATAATGTAATATAAATAATAGAGAAATTTTGATGAGTATTGGAATCTCAAGACATAATGTGCGTTGATTTCTAGTCTCACCTTTATTTCTAAAAGGATTATGAAATATTCACAACCAATTTCATTTGTGTTGTGTATATAAGACCCTATTAATGTATAGATCATAAATCTAAAGCATTTAATAATTAATAATTTCATTTTGATGTTATTATTTTATGGTGATTATGATTGAAAATTAACCCAAGTGGTAAGGGTGTTTTGTCACAATCTTCCTACTTGGAGATGTATAAGTCTATCTTCATTCATGATGTGAATATAAAACCCCTAAAGAATATAATATCAAAAATTAATTATCCTAATTATATTTTAAAATCCATTTTATTTTCACCATTATGGTTCTTTTTATTCAATGATACCCATCATGTGATTGTTTTATTCTACAATCTCATCATTTATTTCGATTATTATTATTATGTTTCCATTGATAAAATATTATAACCCCCTCCAAAACAACTCATGAATATTGTTATACTATATTTATTAATGATATTTTATAGTAATAGTTACAATTTTATGGTTGTTGTTACATAAAATAATTGACAAAAGGTATTCTTGAAATTTTTACTTTATCTTCTTCCCCGATTGGAAATCTATTTTCATCCAAACCATGTTTTATAAAAATATTTTAAAAATGAATAATAATTATCTTATGAATAATTATATAAATTTTTACCAATTTTTACTATTATGAAAATAGTTTTTAAATTATTCATTAAGTTAAATTAAAAAAAATACTAATTTAGATTTTTCTGAAAGTGTGAAAATATTTTTAATTTTTATCAAGAATGACCTGAACAACATTTCCCAGTGTCAAGACCACTCAATTATATCAAAAATCCATTAAATGTTTTCATATTTATTTTTGAATAAAATTATTTCATAATAATTTTTGAATTTTTTTGATTTATAGTAAATTATATTAATTATAATACATCATCGAAAGTGTTTTATATTATAGAAAGTGTTTTATTCCACGAAGAAAGTATATTTTATTGGTTAAATATTTATATAATTTTTAAAATATTATATTATATATTTCAATTGTAATTTTAATGTAAATGAATATTAATATTGTTTTATATGGTATTTTTTAATATATATATTAATATATTTTCCTTATGAAATGTCATAATTAGTCATTAAAATTTATTTTCTATACAAGATGAAAGTTGAGGTGGTTAAATATTATTTAATAAAAATTTTATCAAAGGTAAATAACATTATTATTTATCTGAATTTTTTATATTTATTACAACAATATATTTATTAAATTCACTTTTGGAGAAAAAATTATATTATGATAAAATATTTATGAAACCCACTTCATTATTAATGGGTTATTCATTGATTAAATGAAGAAATGATTATGCATTTTTCTTATTTTCAATATTTTATTTTATAATGATATATTAATAATCTCATTTCATTCCTTGGGTTTGGAATTGATATATTTTTTATGATCTCTTGGATCACATATATAAGAATTTAATTAAGTGATGGTTGTTATGTAACAACCATGTATGATGGATATGTTATAAAAAATGATGGTGGTAACATCAAAACCAAATATGAGTTAGACCTATATCTCCCTCCAATGAATTGTGTATTGATTTATATATAATAAGATATAAAATATTGGAATGGTGTGTTAACATAGTTTAGTAAGGGACAATGTTTTGTTATGGTTGTCTTATAAATGAACCATGACTACTATGACGGCTTTATGAGTCAGTTCATTACACAATGAGGAATTTAATGCTGTTGAGGATTGTGTTTTGTCATTCATATGAATTCTATTTACCCATATTACTCACATATTAGTTATAAAAATTATCCTCTAAAACATAGGAAATTATTTTCAATAAAATTTTGAAATCCAATATTTTATTTCTTATGCTATGTAAAAATATCATGGGTCATTTTCATTGGTTTTCGAATGAATAATGTCTTCAGAACTCCTAGTAATTATTCCATGACTATGGATTATAATCTTACATATGTATGGAATAGTTATAAAAAGTTAATCTCATGTCCTTAACCTCCAATTTTCATGTAATGATTATTTTTCCCCATGTTTACACAAAGTTATCATCTGAGATCTCCCATTTTTATAATTCATTATCATAGAATGATAAAAAATTATTTATTTAGGGTATATCATTTAAGAGTGATTAATTGGTATAAATTTATGTAATAAAATGAATATATTTCACGAGATTAGAAACTTTTGTTTATGGTTTATAGAGTATCTAAAATATTATAGTCTTCAAGTGCATTATTTATAATAAAATAAATATGCATAAAAATAATGTAATATACATGTTTGAAAATCATGGACCAATATAATTTGTATCAAATGAAAGGATTAATAAAACTTTGGAAAATAATATGGGAAAAAACATTAGGCATATCTTATGATATTTTATTAATGTTTTTATGAGTGTCTCTAAGGATAATTTTAAGGATGATTCATAGTATTTGAAAATGACTTAGAATTTTGTTAAATTATATATTTAGTGATTTGCATTAAATGAAATCCATTTCTAGTTTGGAAATGTGGATTTGACACCTGACTGGATATACCTAGGATCAATAACCCTCAAAACACTGTCTAGATGAAGAATCTATCAACAAGTGGTGTACAATAATTGTACATGCATCACACATTATTTGACACACAAATAAAAATTTTAAAGAAATTCAAAAACTCATTAACCCCAATATAGAATTATTTAAATATATTATTACTATAAATGACATATTATAAAACTACGATGTAATAGATTTTAAATAATATGTCATGACTCCAACAACCTAAATGATTTAACAATATATGTGATTTTCCATTAAGAATATTGTTTCTCACACTCTTCTTTCTAGTCTTATTCAAACGAGGGATGGATAAAGAACTGGATTAATATTAAATGTGATGGAAAATATTATGACGAGTAGTCTAATGGTATTTTTTGAAGAAAAAAAAAATAATTTCTTTCAACAGAAACACCCATATTATTATTATTATATTTATTATGATTGAAATAAAATAAAAAATAGAACACAATACAAAATTATTAAATGATGATTGAATTTTATGAGAGGTATTTCTATATGTAAATGATCATATAGAAATTAAATAGTAATAGAACATTTTTAAAATTAATGCAATTAATATGAATAGTAAACGAACTCATATAATATTAACCTCATGTATGAAAATATAAATAAAATTTATGTAAATTATTAATGATAATATGATATATTTATTTAATGTTTTTTGAAAATAAATGATTCAGAAATGATTAATTATGTATTTTTTCTGAATGTTATTAATATTTAGGTAAAATTTTATATTAATTATAATTATTCTAAAGAAAATTTCATTTATTCAAAGGTATTAATAAACAAATATTTTTTATCTTATTATTATGAGATAATTTTATGAGATATTAAGTAATTTTTCAAAGTGTCATTAAGTCAGTTATGAATGTAATGTATGTTTTTTAAAAAAATGATAATTTTAATTAAAAATAAAATTTATCGTATTTCAAAAATTATATTTCATTTTATAATTAAATATATCGATAAAGGGTTAGGGAAATATTTTTGTATTCTTCTAAAAAATGATTTTTTAGTGAATAGAAAAATACAAGAACATACAATGAAATGTATGTGCTGGAATTTTTGAGTAATAGTTGAGATAAAGATGATGTAAACCAAACTATATAACATACCAATGATATTTTTGTATATTTGGTTATAAGTTTAGATATATTCAAAGTACTTATACACCATAATAAACTAAAAAATAAAATAATGAAGAAACACCTCTCTCATGCACAAAAAATACCACCCACACTATCGCTTCTCCTGCCACCTTCATAACATTTAATTGTGTCCATGATCTACACAATATTATTCAAATTTCCCCAACCCCGTGTCCAATATCACTTTTTATCATCTGAACATCTAACTGTTTTCCCTATATATGTACTCAAAGATGATAAAATCAAGCTGTAAAATCATCATTTATTAATCATAACTTGTTTAAAGTTTCATGTATATTCTTATCCTCTATTATCCACAAGATATCCATGTTCAATGATAACTATAATATATACTATATACTATGTATTTTTTATATTAATGTAATTATTCATTTTTGAATATCTTCTATTATCATTTAATTATAAAAATTAAATCATCATTCATTGTGTGTCGATGTACTACCACCATAGAGGTTGCATTTTCATTTTTCACTGTTTCCATAAAGGCTATTAATAAAATCATATTAATGGTTATATAATACTTTATTTTTAATATTATAAGTTATCTATTTTTGTAGAACCAATATTTATAAACATGATAATATAAGCTCATAATTGTTATATAGTATTCCAAAATAAATTACATAATTACAATTATCAAATTTTATAATAATTCATCATAATATAATATAACCAACTGATAAATAATATATTTTAATAATATATATTATCATTAATAACATATAATTTCAATCTTATATAATTACCATAATTTTACCGGAACAACCATACATGTATACACACAAACAAGTCATGAAAACTGAGAAAATTAACACTCCCTAACATTGAAATTGAACAATATAACACATAAATATGTTCATCAGTAATCATAAAACAATTATAAGGAATATAATAAGTTAATATTACGTTATTTATGTGTTAATCAATGTTATCCATCTGATTAACCCATTCATACACAATGCTAGAGGATTCTTGATCAAACTTTTATTATTTGGGGTTATTCTCCATTGATAAAAAAAAATTATGTATATTATTCTTATATTCTTATGATATAATTTCATTTTCATTTTCATTTTAATTTTTTATAGATAAATAAATCTATTATTATTTATTAAAAATATAAATATTTTCCTGAAAATCACACCCTTTAAAAAATAAGTGTTTACATCTCCTGAGATAATTTCTTCTTCAATCGAGATTATGATTCCATTACCAATTATGTTATTCCTTTTTTTGGGAACCCTACTATTAATCCATAATGGTATTTTTTTATTTATTTCTCTAGATAACCACTTCCATTCGAAAGGGGGTTTTATGGAAATGATAGTTATATGTTCTATGTGGTATAGATGATTATGTAAATAAAAATATGTGACATGTGTGCCTTAAAAAATATAGAACTACGTTGAATTGGATAACATGATTTATATTAGGATATAATCAGAAATATGTGTGAAAATGATTCAATCATTGCTGTCAACTATGTATGGTAGTTTACCACTAAGTTAATATTTTTTATTTTTAATAATTGCCTCTATAGATGACATTATATAACGAATCCTGTAATGATTATAATGTATATTATTTTTTTATGTTATGATGATGATTATTATTAAACCCTTGATTCATGTATCTTATTCATCCTTTTAATGGGATATTAGATCACTCCATAATTTAATGTATATCATCAGGTGAATACTTGTACTAAAGAGAATATGAGGGAGAATAAGAAGATTGAGAAGAATGAATTATATAAATTTTTAAATTCATTATATAAATGTTTTGTATGGTCCAAACATTCTAAGACACTGAAAATTTTTATCATGGTTTTATAAAATGTATTTATATTTCTATCATTAAATTTAGATAATAGTCAGATATGAAATGGAGGGGCATTATAGTTGGTATCATATACCATTATACTTATTTTGGGAATTATTAGTACAAACCCTTAAGAAACCCCTTAGTATGAAACAATGTATATTTTGGTACCCATGAAGCATTGTATTTAAAAAAATGATAAACTGATGAATCATATAGGAAATTACTTTTGAGAAAATATCATAGTTTAAAAAATATGTATTCTATATTTTATAATTTATTTTTATCAAACTTTTTCTATCATATAAAATGGGCGAACAATAAGAAAATTGTCCAATAATCGGGTCGATAGACAATGCAACGATTTCCCGAATGACATCCCCAATGCATTTATTAGTGGAGTTGAAATTTCCATAGAGATGTTAACACAGATTTCTCATGATATGAATAATATATTAAATAATTTTGAAGTTCATCCTCCACATCATAAGGAGAAACTGGATTTTTAGACTCTTATGTGTCAAAAACCTCCATCATATAGTTGATCATTCAATCAACTAGTCTCAGAATTGTTTGTCAACTCAACAGTGATGATATTTTCTTTTATTCACTATTCTAGGATAGAGATGTTCACACAATCCATTTACAACATAGATGTGGATTCTGATCATTGGTGGTAGTTAATTATTGAAACTAATCGAAAGGATAAAATTGATGATATTAATAAGAAGACTGTATAAAAATGTATTGTAACATGTAATTATATTAAAATCATTATACGAAGATGGAGATAAAATTCATGGATTTGATGAAAAGGGATGGTGAATATATTATGGATTATTAGGAAAAGATTACATGCCTTATAGGGTGCAAATTTTTTTTCATTACAGAAAATTATTGAAAAATAGATATATTCATTAGTGTTTCAAAAAACATCTTCAAAATGCTCAGTAAATTTGAGATATTTAAAGTTATGATGAAAATTTTTTATGAACACTCCATGGGGAGATAGATTTTGTATAATTGTCTAATGTATATGGATATAATAAATGAATGATGGATTTAAAATTTTGGGGATATAATGATAAGGGTGTGATGTAATATCAACCATTCACATGTAAAACTTTTGGGATGAAGAATCAATGGAATTTCATCAAATTGATATTGAAATGATTAAACTATGGGAATGAAGGCCAAAAAGGGAAAAATGTCGAGTATACATAAATAAGAAAGATAATTTAGGGGATTCATGGAGATAACCACCAATGGTTCACTACTTCAACTGTTGGGAGGTTGGGAATATAGAATCAATTGCACTAAACCCCATGTGCTAGGGGTTGATCAGACTTATTAGCCACAAAATCCAAACAACCAAGGTAATTCTTATTCAACAGCTTCAAGTGAGGTGGATCATGAAAATGATGTTGTGATAGGAACATTATTTTTAGATTCATGAATAGTGAACATGCAATTGGATTCATCTTCAACTCATTCTTTCATATATAGAATATTTAGTAGAAAAATAAAACACCACCTAAATATATATAGGATTACTTATCTATGAAAATAGAAAATAGAGAAATTATTTGATTCAAATTATATAAATAATCCCTTCTTAATGGTTGTGGACTGAACCTCCCAATAAATATTATGATTCTTCATTTAGAATAGTTTTTATTCTATATTTGGAATCAATTTTCCATCTTTATAAACATACAACATCAATTATAGGGAATGGGAGATCACTCATCACATCATGAGAAATAATCTATTTTTGTAAAAGTGTAAAGAGAAGGATGAATCTTATTTATAGATATCATGTCATGTGTAGATAATATTTCTTGATGATAAATCATATATATCTCAAATTATTTTGACAATCGAAAGATTCATTCAAGAAGACATGCCCATAATGGTTGAATGCACTTTTGTGTCAACTGATGAATTGATTGGTATTCCTCATAAATGAGAGGTAATGTTATTAATTGAATGTATTCTTGGATATATTAAAATAACCAATAGACTTAATAATATAGATACCATAGGGTTGGATGAATTTATGGAGAAGTATCAATAGAATCATGACCTGCTATTTAAATTAAAATGTGTTTCACCGAGGTGTGAACTAGTCATGTTCATGAAAAATAAAGATGGATCAATGAGCCTCTGAATTGATCATCATGAGATGGAAATATAAAAATAATTAAAATTTATATCATTTTATTAATATTTTAATTGTTCGATCGACAATGTGGGCCATGTCTTTTTCTATGGTGGACCTTTTTTCAAGATATCACTAGTTAAAGGCGAGGAATGATGATATTGACATGATAGACATGAAAATGATATATTGACACTATGAATTCTCAGGGATTACATTATAACCCAACAATTATATAAAAATATTCATGGAAAATATGAATATAGTCTTTAAATATTATATTGACATGTTTTTTGTAGTCTTTATTATTGATATATTGAAATAATCTAAGAGTATGGGTGAGCTTGTGCATCATATGAATATTGTTATAATAAAATTTGTAAGGGAGAATATTTATTAGATGTATATTAAATGTGAGTTTTAGATGGAGGAATTATTATTTGTGGTTCATCTTATCACGTGCAATAGAATATATATGGAATCATCCACGATAAAATTAATATAATTTTAGCTTAGGCCAATATCGGTCATGGATATTCATTGTTTCCATTGACTAGGTGGGTATTAACATGGATTTATGATGAAATTTTCCTAATTTTCATATCCACTAACCAAACTGACATAAAAGGTAGAAATTTTTTTCTAGACTACAAAATATGAATACCTCTTGAAGGAGTTAAAAAGTTTATTATCGTAGTTAGAGTAATCACAGATCTATAAAGTGTTGAACTATTTGTTTTATATTGTGATTAATTAATTAATGGATTAGGATATGTTAAAATCTAAAATTATAATGTGATTTCCAATGCCTTATTGTAGATGAGAATTCATGAGAAAAACTATACAACACATTATCTAGAGCTGGAAGCTCTAATATCTGTGTTTAAAATAAGGTGGAATTATCTCTGGGGATATGTATGAAATATATATTGATCATAATTGATTCAAATATATATTCACATAGATGAGTCTTATTATGTTTTAATGAGGAAGGATATATCTCATCAAGAATTATGATAGTTGAATCCACTACCATCCTTTGATAATAAATAATGTGTTACATTCTCTAAGTATAATTGATCATACAAAATTATCATTAATTAAAATTGAGAAAGATATTATCATTTTATATTTAAAATGTATGGACATTGAAACCATTATGGAACAAACATCATCAATCCTTTCGGAAAATAATTATCAACCTTCAATCATAGAAAAAATTAATTCCAAAAAAATAAATGATGCGGAAATTCAGAAGAAGGTAGTAGATGATAGAAAAGTGAAATATATAGAGTTAAAAATTGAGAGGATTTATTTGTATGATTTATTATATAACAGCAAGTACCATCCAATCAAAATATATAGAGTTATATTTTGGGTGATGCACATAGATTGTCCTTATTTATTATAACATGTACCATAGTGATACATATATAACTAATAGAGTTATAATTGAGGTAATATATGGTGAATGTGATCATAGACTATAAATCAAGGTTCTCAGTATGTTAATAGAAAAATGATGAATGAAAAAAATACGTAGGGGTTGATGTAATCATTTTCAATAAAAACATGTAAATGGAAATATATCATAATTTACATTGTCATCGGACATTCAAATATGTCAATAGAATAAAATTATATATGGGTTACTATGGATCATCTTATAATGAAAAATCACTTTTTTATAGTATCATGGGACTTATAATATGATCTTGTTAGACAAATATAAATCATAGAAGTGGTATTTCTCAATGTAGTACCAAATTAAATTGTATATGACTGGGATATGAAATTCACCTCGATGATCTATAAAATTATCCAAAATGATCTAAGCACTGAGATGAAAATCTATATATATTTCCATTGAAAAATTGATGTCCAATATGATCATAAAATTGAGATAATGAAATACATGTATACTATATGATCTATGGACTTTTTGGAGTAATGAACAATAACGACACTGTTTTAATTATCCTATTATAATATTTTCCACTAAATCATCTATATGGATATATATGATGAAATTTATTGAATGATATGAAAACCATGACATGTTTTTTTGATCAATGCGAACATAAACAGTAAGGAATTGTAATGATCAACAAAAAAATTGAAAAGGTGAATTCGATTCATCAACACGTTATGTCAACATTTAGTCAACTAATCATCTACGAACATAAACATCTATAGGATCTATAGTCTATTCCTGAAGATATGGAATTCCAATACATATATCCATGGAATAGGATTATGATATTTTGTAAAGAAATGAATGATGAGTCACAAGTACATCAATGCCATCGAGACTCTTGATCATGTGGGATCAATGGAATATTGACTTCAACTTCAATATATCATGTCTCAAGTACACATTGTATTCCTTGTATCCCTATTGAGGATATACATTCCAGATCCCTCACATTTATAGATTCCATTGGAGTTATAGTTAGAGAATTATTTCTATTATGATGAGTAGTAGGTGGAGATCATAGACCATTGAGATAATGTTTTAAACAATAAGACTAGAGACATGCTAAAATTACAAGGGTAGAAGCATATGAATAAAGAGGAATCATTTGAATAGGAGGAGGAAAAGAAGGAGAGGTAGCATCACTTGTTTTCACCATAGTTTATAAATGGAAAATTATACGGTGTAATTTCATTAGGGGGAAGAATGTTACAACACAAAATTTTTTAAAATAAATTCACATATTATATTTATTATATATATTATAAATCAAATAAATTCACATAGGGAACAAAATAAAAACTTCTTAAATTATCAATTTATGTAATAAGTGTTATTTCTATATGTTGAGGCACATGTATAAATTGAATAATAAGATGGCATTTAGAAATGTAATTTTAACATTAGAAATAGTAATGCAAAAAATATAATTATATCGTAAACAATGAAAGTATAAATAAAATTTACAAATCTTATAAATAAAAAATAACATATTTATAACATAGAATAAGAAAATAAGTGTTTTAGAAATGATATATTAATTTTGGGGTTTTTTGTAAGTTATAAATAAATAATTTAAAGTTTATAATTTATTTTATGGTTTAATAGAAAAATTATTTTCATCAAATGGTTATATAAATTATTATTATTTTTTTATTATTTTAATAAAACATCAAGAGATTATAAATAATTTTTTGATGTTTCACAAAACCCATTAAAATTTAAATTTAGTTTTTTAAATAAATCATGTTGTTAATTAAAAATCATATTTCCCGTTTTTAGAATTTGTTTTTGTAAAATTGGGGTCATTTTTTAATTCGAATAGGGTGATTTTTTGGATAATTATTTTATAATTGAATTATTTGAGAATAGTAAAATATGATAATTTATGATAGAATCCAAATAATTGATTTTTTGAGTCATTGTGGACGTAAGAAATATGTACTCTATAAATACTTAACCATACGTAATTTTTAAAAATAAATTGTTATAAGGATCAAAATATTCATTGTCATGAGCCAAAAATGTATAAAATAATGAAAAGACACCCCGCTCATCCCTTATAAAAAACAAAATTCCCCACTTATACTCCTCACAATATCAAACCTATCATTCTTTCCAAGATCTAACCATTACACATAATAATATCTTCCCCTTTGTATAGGATCCAATGATCTCATCAACAGATCAAACCATTTTACAGATAAAAGTTCACGAAGAGGAGAAAATCATGTTGTACAATTCTCTTTCATTTACAATTAATTTGTTTTGAATTTTATTTCTCTTCATTTTTTATCATCACCTCCACATATTTATGTGACATGGTAACTCTAGTATCCAATATATACAATTATTTTATATTTTTAATTCAATAATTCATCATTAAATCTCCTCCAATGTCATTTATATCTGAAAATATTATTATCAAGTGTGGTGTGTCAATTTACAACCACAGAGGATGATGCATCTTCATTTTTCACTACTGCATTCAAGGATGTTCATAAAAATATTTTTCTGTTTAAATATGACTTTATTATACATATTATTTATTATATAATGATATGGATCCCATATTTACAAACATGATGATATAAGCTCATAATGGTCCTAAAATACCCCAAAATAAATTATGTCATTTCCATTAAATATTAATCTATTTAGTTTCCATAAATTATATATCCAAGTGATAAATAAATTAATTTAATAAAATAAATTATCAAAAACAACATATAATTAAATTTTTTCAGAAATATTTTCATTTTATATGACCATCCATACATTGATACAAAAAATCATCTCGATAACTGAGAAAGGACTATCAAATGATGAATTTGAAAACAATAACACATAAAAATGTCAATAAATTAACACAATAAAATAATAATGAATAATTTCAAATATAATAGGTTGTATATGTTGTAATTAATGATTCAAATTTTTTTGACTGAGCTATAAAGAAGAAGAAATCAATTATACATTAGGTAACATGATTATCTGTAACATCACAGGTAAACAAAGGATGTTATATTTTAATCTTTATTAATATTTGTTAATTAAATTATGTTTTTAATTTAATGGGAGAGTTATGTTCAATGTCGTACCATACATGAAAAAATGGGTTTCTTCAAAATCTAATGTTGTAAACCAGGCTTAGTCATACTGAAAATAATAATTTAAAATTATTTTAAATTGTAGTTAAGACCTAGTTGTAGTATTTAATGGAATGAAAAAATATAACTAATATATAATTATACATGTTCGTTAATTATTTTTACATTATTCCAAAAAAATATTGGGTCTTAAATTGTGAATGAATCTGATTTTAACCATCAAAATTGTAATATTTTTAAAATGTCGTTATACAACATTTTGATGGAGAACCTCATTTAAATCTAGAGTTTTTTCACCTTTTAATGTACCATTTTACAAATTAAACATATTATTTAGACTTGGGACATCAAAATTTACATTGCATATTTTATTGTTAATTTTTTGATAAATTTAATTTTTTAATGAATAGTCCAGAAAACTGCCTTTTAAATGAAAATTATATTTTCATCTATTTTTTATAGTTAGATTGTACATATAATTGGATTGATGGTGTAATTTGATTATATTTATAAAATTAATTACATTTTTTCATGGATTTATTTTCACATTGAAATTACAATAATACAAGTGTCAATCTTTTAATAGTTATTATTTCCTCAAAACACGGTTTTTTTGTTTGCGACAATAAAAAATAATTTTAAATTAATCTGTGAAACTTATGTGTTTTCAATATAGAAAAATGGATAATAAACTTGAAATCATAATGTCAAAATTTTTAAATAGTTAACTTATAATTTTATAAATTATGAATATTAACATAAGTAAATATTTTATTTAGCACGGTTAATGGGTAAATATAGCAAATAAGGTATCAAATAAAATAATAATAATAATAAATTACTCAAAAACGTGTCATAATACTATTTTTTGATACTTTTATGAACATGGGCATCCATGGGTCGATTTTGGGACCACATGGAGCCACTTTTAGGTGAAAATGATTTTTTAGACAAATTAATTTAATGCTAAGGAAAATGTATCATAAACATACATGTTATATTAAAAAAATTATATGTGGTTATACATGTTATAATTTAAACTATAAATAGTCAATGAATATATAGAACAATTTCTTAAATAATGGTATTATATCTATTATTTTTAGAAATTAAATAAATAAGTTTTATTATGACACAATGATGATGTAGTGATTGTTTTTTGATAAAGGATTCCAATAAATGATATTATAAATGTAAAAATAAAAGTAATATGGTTATATTTATATGGACCCATCCTTAAAACATTTCATAATCTAGAATTAAGATAATAATTCACATTTAGTATCTTTTCAAATATAGAGTTTAAGAGAATTATGACACAACTATTATATTACATCTCAAAAAATTATCATGTTGACACTTCTAGTCAGTTTACATTTTTTCATAAAATAAAATCTCTTGAATAAAAGAATTTCATTTATAGCTTCTTGGTTTATATGGAATGAAATTTCCATGGTCCCATCCTCCACCCTAATCCTCTTAATGTCCTGTGAAAAACTTTTCAAAAACATTGGATGAGCATAAATACCATAGTAAGGGATACACAACGAAGGAAAACTCTTAGTTTCTCAAAACAACATGTATACCGTGAATACATCATCATAAGTAATACTTTTCACCATTTTGAAGTAGTAAATACTCTTAATCGATTAAAATATTAATACATTCCATTTTTTAACAAAAATATTATCATAAAACCCATATAAAGAACACAGAACATATAATCGTAACTTGCGACATAAACATTCATAGGTGGAATAACGATATGGTCGACTTCCCCAAATCTCACTAAATTGAGTATCCATGCGGCAAACTTCAATACCCAATGAATTTAAGGTTATAAAGTAACCACACATCCTTGATTATCATGGAACCCCCTTCATTTTATTTATCATGTAACCACCCGTCAAATGTCCAAGTACCATTATAAAATCATTACACATAAAATATTTCCAATGTAAATATTTCACTAATAACATTTAATTTGATATCACAATAAATAATTTCAAGATATTTAAATAATCAATCCATATCAAAAACCATTTTCAATACAAAAACACCCAAAAACAGAATAATGGAATTCCATTATATTTTTGAAAACATTAATGCATATAGATGAAGACAAATAACAATTACGGAGATGGAGAGGTCATTGTCTCCGCAAAAGTTAAAAAAATTTCATTTTTCATTAAGTATAATGCTTCATATAAAAAATATCCTTTTTAATGAAATTATAAGTCAAAGGGTTTTATTATACACCACTTAAAATAAGAATGTATATATTATCGAAATATTCCTCAATAAAATAAGATTGAAATTAAGTCCCTTACCTCGTATCTTATATTACCTATCCATTCATTAATTACATGAATAATAAACTGGAGACAATTTATACATTATTAAGAACCCTTTTCACGATCATTATTCCTTTAATATTACTGATTTCCATGTTATAAACATTATGTAACCATTAATGTTAATAATAGTCGGTTTATCGATATTTTGTACTTAAGTCAAAAATGAACACCTTAAATTTACATGTTGTCCTTGTGGTAAAATGTACATAATATCCATAATGATGTTCATTATTTATATAACAAATAAATCATAGATATCAAGTATATATATATATATATATATTTATTTATAATAGAACAAATCATTTGGTGTTAGGAAATGAAATGAACCATTCATGGAGACAATAAGCCGTATGTACACTTGAATGCTAATTTCATTTCTATTTCTTATTTTAATGGAATTATAACATAATGATACCTAAGTATATTTTAATTCAAGTATAATATCATATATAATATCATTAAATCTATCCTTTATATGTCCCACGTATGGAATGAACACGTCATATCATTTTGAGGGGGTGGTAGTCTATACTTACTCCAATGAAATTATCATGTTTACACATAATGGAATCCATAATGGTATCATATAAATAAATAAAAGGAATACTAAAGAAAACATAAAAATAATATATATCGTATATAAATATTTTTCCATCTTAAATTCCACCCTGATAGGTGGAAGGATATTATCCAGTAATCATCATTTCGTGAAGCGGGATTTTTCCAACCATAGAAAATATATGTTCTTCACTAATTACATGGAGTGTGTGTAAGTGTAGTTCGAATAATTCACATAAAACAGTCCTAGAATATTTAGGATACTATTTATTTTATAAAATAAAGTAATAAAAATATTTTAGGGGTTAGAGAAGTAAAATAAAAGAAAATAAGTTGATAGAAACAATTACCTTGAATATGGGTAACATCCTATGGTTTAACTTAAAGGACTTCTTGAAGTGCCTTTAACCTAATTTAAGGATTATAGGATGAGGATAGGTATGTAGGATAAATTATTGGGATGCTATTGTATGAATCAAGGGGCTTGGGAGGTGTGAGGAATGAGTTATATGTGGTTTCCTTTTATAAGGGGAGGAGGGGATCTTTAGGAAAGTTTGAATCAATTTTTTTATTATAAACTTATCTTCGGTTACAAAAGGTCCAACAATCATTAAAGTCGAATATAAGATGACTCACTGTCGAAATAAAATAATAAAATAAGAATTGGATAGGTTTTTTGATATTATTTAATATTAATATTTTTTTTATTTAATTCATTTATTAATCAGGTAAATACTGCCTTATTATTGTGTCATAAATAATTTAATTTATTCGATGTCTAAAAATTATAAAGAATTACTATGATGTAATAAATTTTATTATATTTCCAATGAATGTCTATATTCTATATGAATATTTATATAACCCCTTGTAAAAATTAATTTTCCAAAAGATATTTTTTTATTTCATTTTTTCCTTTATTTTAAGTTAATTATAATAAACTGTCATTATCACTCTTAAGTGGATCCATGGGGTCCCAAAATCGACTCAAAGTTTCCCATGGTTGGCCATGAGTCATCCAATAAGGTTAGCACAAGTGTTAAGTTAATTTTATATTAATTTAATTTAATTTTTACATTGAATTACCATATTTACCTTTTAAGGCAGTAAATAAATGTCAAAAGTTACTATTCACGAAAAATTATATTTATCTTATTGAACCAAATTTTAATTACTAATAACAACCATTTATGTCGGATTTTTGAAATTCAATTCACAGATACATTAAAATTTTATTCAAATGAACCTTTATATTTTATAACAACTACTTTTTGGTTTCCCTATTCATCAAAAATTGATATTTTTTCACAAAAATAAAAAAAAACTTCAGCCTAAGCTATATTTGCTATTCCGATTTCAAAAATTATTTCTATGTTACAAAATTACAAAGATAGAGATTGGATTAATTAATTAAAAATTAATTCTTATTGAATAAACAAAAAAGCGTGTTTTTACGAATTATTAACTATCAAAAGATTGACGGTTGATTTTGTTCAATTTCAAATGGAAACTGCTTCCAATGACCAACAATGGATTAAATTGTAAAAAAATAATATAATTACACATTAAAACAAATTAAAAATATAATATTTCCATATAAATAAATTATATTAATAGTCACTTTTGAATTAAAATATTTTATTTTTCAATATTTATAAAAAATGAATTTTATCAGAAAAATACCAAAAAATTACCCAAAGTAAATTTTGATATACCAATTCTAAAGAAGAATTATTTTTAGTCAAATAGAACATATAAAAGTGAATATATCTATATTTAATGGGGGTTCTCCATCAATAGTTGGTCAATCAACCATTTGAGGTAAATTATGTATAAAATTAGATTCATTCACATTTTAAGCCTCTAACTTTTATTAGATAAATGTAAAAAAATTAAAAAACTTGTTTAATCATATTGTAGTTATTTCAGTTCATTCTCTCCAATAAAACATATATGTGTTAACTACCATTTAAATTAATAATATTATATTATTTGTGTGCAACATAATATTTCATAGAAACTAGTTGTTGCATATCGTGTACACCATCAAACAAAGAAACACATTTACTGTAAAATTAATATTTAATTAACAAATATGAATTATTATGGATAATGAATTATTCATTATATACCTAGGAAGTTACATCCCTCCCCCCTTCTGTAAATTTTTTCCTCACAATTTTATTCATGTATCAAGTAAATGGTTGAATTTATCCCTCTTAACATTTTAAGATTCCCACATTTCCTCTTAAACCATATGGGTTTTTCAAAAAACATTTACCTGCTTAATTACCTTATTCTGCAACACGTGCTCTCTTCGGTCACGAATCTGGACTGGTTGATCATCATATGAGAGATTCTTTTCCAACTTGACTACCTTTAATATTAAAACATTAGATTGATCTGGAATATACTTTTTCAACATTGAAACATGAAATAACATTGTTTAATTGGAATAAACATGGAGTTAAATCCACTATGTACGCAACTAATCAAACTCTTCCTGGATTGAATAATTTCCAATGAACCTTGGACTCAACTTTCAGTTCTTTCCAAAACACGTCACACTTTTCCATATAGAAACACTGAGAAAGGCAAGATCACCTACCTCAAAAGAGAGATCCTTCCTCTGGTTATCCGCATAACTTTTTTGCCTTCTCTAAGGCATTATCATGTGATTTTGAATCAACTGAACTTTTGCTGCCACCTCTTCCACCAATTCTAGTCTCGTCAGCCTTCATTCATGTAATTCATCCAAAAAAACATGGAGTTCAACAAAACATTCCATATAATTCATCAAATGGATCCATCTATATATTGGAATTAATGATGTTATTATATGAAAAGTCAACAAAACAAAGATGTTGGTCCCAAATTCCCTGGAAATTCATTTAGAAAGCACGTATCATATCCTCTATTTTATGAATAGTTCGTTCTGATTTCCCATATGATTGAGGATGAAAAGATTAACAAAACTTTAAATCAATACCCAACGTCTTCTAAAGGCCTTTTCAAAAGTATCATGTAATCCTAGGATCATGATCAGGTGCTATGGAGATGGGAACACCATGTAACATGACTAACTCATTAACATAAAATTGAGAAAGTTGATCTGGAGATGATGTATCTTGAATAGAAAAGAAATGATTGGATGTAATCAATCGATCAACAACAACACATATTTCATTATGACCTTTAAATTTCTTTGGTAATCCTATAACAAAGTCCATAGGCATATTTTCCCATTTCTACTCTGGCATAGGTAAATACTGAAGCATTCATTTCTCTAAATTCCTCTCTACTTTAACTTGCTGCAAATTCAAATACTTCATAGTAAAGTAAGTAATATCTTTTTTCCTTCCATCCCATTGGTAATACTCTCGAAGATCTTTGTAGATCATAGCACTGTCAGGATGAACTGAAAATGAAGAATTATGCGCTTCATATAACATCTCATTATTCAATTGTGAGTCACAAGGCAAACATAACCTCTTTTCAATCGTCAAATCACAACCATTATCAACATTATAACCAGGCAACACACCATACTAAACCAACTCTACATTTTTCTATAACTCACTTTTATTCTTTTTCTCTTGAATAATTCTGTTTGATAGAGATGATTTCACTGCCACTTGAAACAAAACAAAATAATTTCCTAAACCAACAACCTCTATGCCAATGTTCATCAAATCAATAACCAAAGGATCTTGTTCCAAACATAGAATGGTTAATGAAGCATTATTTTTTCGACTCAAAGCATCAGCCAATTTATTTTCTTTCCCTCATGGTAATGGATTATGCAATCATAATACCTGATTAATTCCAACCATCACCTATGTCTCATGATCAATTATTTTTGAGAGAATATATACTTTAATTTTTTTTTCTCATTATATAATTCAAAATTTACTCCATGAAAATGATGTTTCAAAATTATTAATGCAAAAAACAACAGCATCTAATTCCAAATCATGTATAGGGTAATTTAACTCATGAGGTTTCAACTGACGTGAAGAATAATCAATTACATGATCATTCTACATAAGGATACAACTAAGTCCTTTCGATGAAGAATCATTTTGAATAAAAAATTCACCATCTCTGGAAGTCAATGTCAAAACTGGAGCATTCACTGTTCTTCATTTCAATTTTTGAAAACAATCATCACATTCTTTTTTCCAGATAATCATAACACTTTTTCATGCTGTCTTAGTCATTGGAATTGATAACCATGAAAAATTGTCAAAAAAAACACTAGTAATAACCTTCCAAACCATGAAAACAATGAATCTCTGTTATATTTTTGGGTCATGGACATTTTTCAATATCTTTTATTTTAGAATGATCAATAGTTATGCCATTTTTTAAAACGATTTGACTAAGGAAAGAAATTTGTTATAACAAGAATTCACACTATCTGAATATCTCATATAATTTCTGTTCTTTTAAGGATTGAAATATGACACTTAAATTATTTTCATGATCCTCATTTATATAATATTAACCTAAAATAACATCAGTTAACACAAAAACAAACATATCCAAGAACTCATGGAAGATTGTTTACATAAAATCTATGAATAAAATAGGTGTATTTGTTAACCCAAAAGGCATAACTACAATTTCATAATGGCCATATCTAGTATGAAACATGGTCTTTATAATGTATTATTCTTTTACATTCAACTGATGTTACCCAGACCTCATGTCAATTTCGAAAAAATATTGATCTCCCTGGAGCTGATCAAAAAAATCATCGATATGAGGCAAAGGATATGTGTTCTTAACAGTGATGTTATTAAATGATCTATAACAAATGTAAAGTCTCATTGAACCTTATTTTATTAACAAAAAAGATAGGATCACCCCATTTTGATGTGCTAGGTCAAATAAATCCTTTATCTAATAATTCCTAAAATTGATTCACTAACTCTAAATGTTCAATTTGAGCCATTTGATAAAATGGTTTTGAAATTTTCATAGACTCAGGAACTAATTCCATAGGAAATTCAACTTCTCGATCTGGTATAATACTAGGTCACTGATAATGATTAAATTCAAGATATTCATTTACCACTAGAAAATATGTTATCTGAACTATTCTTTTTTTTCAACAATTTGTGCAGGGTAACATTCATTTCCATCTATAAATAGTTTCTTAGATTCCGGATATGTTATAAAAATTAATGGTTCATTCTTGTACACAAACTGAAAATAAGTATGAAAATAAACTTCTTTAGATTTTCATTCAATCATAGCAAGATAAACAGAAATCTAATCCATACCCTAAATAACATTAGACTCTACTAGAGGAATAACAATATGGTTTTTGGTAGATTCTTGACTCACACAAGGAAAGAATGGTTCTTATAATTTGTTTCTGTCACAAAATTTCCTCCAGGTATTTTTACCATATGTTCATTATTCATATCATGATAGGGAATTCCAAATTTACATGAGAACTTCTCATAAATGACATAATATGTAGAACCTGAATCAAACAATACATTGGCATAATCTGAACAAAAAAACAGTGTACCTTATACTGCTTCATTTTATTGGCCAACATCTGCAGAAGTAGTTTCAAAGGATTTCACCACCCTTTCTTCTTGTATTCTTGTTGCATTCCATCAGTTGAGTTCTTCCCAAGACACTCATTTGCTAAATTACCAATTTCATTTCACATAAAAATCATACCACTGAAATTTCATTACCTGATGGATCATCTTCCTTACAGTAACAAACAATATAACTATACTTACCACACTGGGAGAACTTCCCAGAAATTCATAAACATTATCCAGGATGATTATTACCACACATCTCATAAGATGGTAATTTTGTTTTCTTAGCTCTAGGATTTTTTGATGAATTGTTTCTGTTTTACTGCCAAATGGACCTCTTATTAAATTTCCTGTCAAAGAACACATGATTATCGTCAAACTCCATTTCCACCATATATGCACATCGAACAAGTATTTCATAACCATTGAACTCATAATTGGCTGATGATCTTCGATATTACAGCTTCAATTCTGATTAAAATCTATTTATCATACTTTTAAGATATCTGATGAAACATGGAGCATACCCTGCCGATCGAGTGAACATTCCATCATAAACAGCCAGAGATTCATCCTCCTACCTCTATTCCAAGAATTGTTTTTCCATCCCAAGTCGAACCACGATAGGATAATATTTCTCAGGGAACATACCTTTTAATTAATCCCAAATAATAGCATCAATAACCTCACTATCCCTAATATTTTTCACCATCGACCACTACTAATCATCTTCACCTTCAAAACAATAAACAATAAGACTAATCTTTTGATGTTCAGAACATCCTGTGACATCAAAAATTTTCTCCGGTGCTTTAATCCACCCTTCAGCTACCATATTTTCAGATTGTCCTCTAAATGATAGGGGATGCAGCCTCATGAAATGCTTCACTACTAACATGTTCCTCTGTGGTTGATCTGGCTGATCTCATGCATGGATACCACCACCATTAATATCCTGAGTCAAATTTTCCATCACTTCAAAAACTGTTCAGTTCCAATTCCGCCCATCTCAGGTTGCTAATTTGGAAGGTTTCCTTCCTTCGAATGTCATCCCAACATAGATTCCATGTTTCCTTTATGGAAACCCATTCTGATCCTATATATATCATAGGTGAAGCAACATTGTAATCTGTAACTGCAATATTATTTCAATATTACCATAAATTAATTTATGTTTTTTAATTTAAAAAACCCCTAACTCCTAAAGCTGTCTAAAAAGACCACTAATACCGACTATAAGAACCCTATCTTAAAACAAATCATAGTGTTGAATTTAGTTAATAATTCACATTTAGTATCTTTTCAGGTTTGGATTTTTAGAGATATAGGACAAAACTATTACATTAAATCCCAAAAAACTAATAGGTAGACACTTTTACTAGGTTTTATTTTATTCAGAAAATAAAAACTAATAAAAAAATAAATTCATGTCTAGTTCCATGTTATAGACATCATGACATTTCTTTGATCTCATCCTTGACCATATTCCACTTTATGTCCTCTATAAAACATTTCAAAAACCTAGGATAAACATAAAATGCTCAGTTATGGAAACACAAAGAATGAAAACTGTTATTTTTTAAACACAACACGTAAACCATGAATACATTATCATAAGTATTACTTTTCACCTTTATGAAGTAGTAAATACTATTCATTGAATAGAAGATCAATACTTACATTTTTTATAAAAAAATTACTATAAAACCCTTATAAATAACACAAAACATATAAATGTAACCTGAGACATAGTCATTCTTATGTGAAATAACCATATGGTCGACTTACACATATATCACTAAATAAAATAGACATACAGCTAGATTCCATACCCAATGCATTAGAGGTTATAACGTAACCACCCTTCCAGGTTTATCACAACACCCCCTTCATTTTTTATCACGTAACCACCTGTCAAATTTCTACGTACCATTATAAAATCATAACACATAAAATATTACAAATATAATAATTTCACTAATAACATTTAATTTCCAATAAAAAGAAATAATTTATAGATATTGAAATAATAAATCCATTTCAATATCCATTTTCTATACCAAAACACCAAAAAACAGAATAAGAAATTTTCCTTTCATTTTAGACTACATCAAGGATTATAGAGGAATCCAAATATTGATTACGGCAGTGGAGAGGCCATTGTCTCCGCAAACGTTTGAAACATTCTCATTGTTGTTTACTAAAACACTTCTTTTAAAAAAATTTACCTTTGAATAAAACTAAAATTCAAATGGTTTTATTATAAATTTTTTAATATAATAATGTATTTATTATTGAAATATGCCTCAATGAACGGATATTGAGACGTAGTCCCTTACCTCGTGTCCAACTTGACTCGTTCGTTCTTTGATTTCCGGAATAATAAAATAATATTAATTCGTACTTGATTAAGAAAAATTTTCAAGTTAATTAATTATTTTATATCACTTTTTACCAAGTTAGTAATATTACTTAATCATTTATGTTAATAATGGTTGTTTTTTTGATATTTGTAACTTGAGTAAAAAATAAACACCTTATATTTAAAAGTTGTCCATGTGGTCAATAGTCTATTATATCCAGAATGATATTCATTATTTAAATATCACATATAGCATATATATCTAGTATATATACATATATATATATTTATAACAATACATATCAATTGGAGGTAAAAAATGATATGCATCATTCATTGAGATGGTAAACTGTACGTATGCATGAATGCTACGTTCATTTCTATTTTCATATTTTAATGGAATTAAAAAATAATGTTACATAGGTATATTATAGTTCCAGTATAATATCGTATTTAATATCATAAACTTCATCATTTATACTTCCCACATATGGCATGAGCGAGTCATATCACTTTGAGGGGGTGGTAGTCCGCACTTCCTCAAATGAAATTATCGCATTTACCCGTAATGGAAACCATAACGATATGTGATAAATGAATAATACAGAAACCTAAAGAAAACATAAACTTAATATATATCATATATAAATACAATTCCATCATAAATGGGCACCATGATAGACAGTAGGATATAATTCAACAATCATCATTTAGTGAGGCATGAGTCTTCCATCCATATAAACAGTATGTTCTCACCCATTAGATGGAGGTTTGTGTATGTTTAGTTGTAATCAATCTCATAATAACACCCATGTATTTTTTAGGATACTGGTGTTGTTATAAAAGAATGTAATAAAAAGTGTTTTTTTATTGAAGAAGTAAAATAAAAGAAAATATGTTAAGAGAAACTGTTACCATTAATTTGGGTAACTTTTTTTGGTATGACCCTATATGACGTTTTGATGTGACTTCTGCCAAAGTTATGGCTTCTAGGAGGAGGACATGGATGTTTGGAACTTAATTGGGGAGATTTTTGATGATCCAAGGGGTATGAGAGGTGTGAGGAATGGGTTAGATGGGGTATCCTTTTATAAAGTGGCGGTAGGGGCTCTTTAGGAAATATTGAAACAATTATTTTATTATAAATATATCATTGATTTCAAAAGGTCCAAAAATAATTAGAATTGAATATAAGATGACTCATGGTTGAAATAAAATCATGAAAAATGAATTAGACATGTTTTTGGATGTTATTTTAATATTTATAATCTTATTTATTTATGTACTTTATTAATATGGTAAATACATCATCATTATTGTCTCAAAAATAATTTAATTTATTCTATTTACAAAAATTATAAAAATAATATTATGATATATGAAGGATTTTTATATTTCCAAATAATATTTATAGGCTAAAAATAACTTATTTTACCACATGTAAAAAATAATTTAATAAATGATAATTTATTATTTCCTTTTTGCCATAACTTTAACTTAGTTAATATAATGTGACATTATCAATCTTCAGTGGCCCCATGGGGTCCCAAAATCGACTCGAGGATTCCCATAGTCATCCCTGAGTAATATAATAATGTTAGAAAAAGTGTTAAGGTAAATTTATATTAATTTAATATTTTTTAACCTTGAATTACCCAATTTTCCATTAACTGTGGTAAATAAAATTCAATGTTACTATTCATAAAAAATAATTTTAATCATATTTATAAAAAATTTACTAATTTATAACAACCATGTATGTCATATTATCGAATAACAATTGATATAAGCGGTAAAATTTCTTTTAAAGGAAAAATTCTGTTTTTAACAACTACTTAGTGGTTTCAGTATTCAACAAAAATTGTAGTTTTTCTTAAAAATACCAAAAATTCAGCCTGAGTTATATTTTATATTCCAAATTAAAAATGAAGTCTATTTCACCAAAATAAAAACATATAAGTTGGATTAATTAATTTAAAATCAATTCCTGTTGTCAAAAAAACGTTTTTTTTGAGAAATAATAATTATCAAAAGATTGACAGTTGATTATGTCCAATTTCAAAGTGAAATTTCATCCAATGACAAAAATTAGATTAAATGGTAAAAACATAATATAATTAAACATTAAATCATATTATAATGATAATAAAAACATATAAATATATTATATTAAAATGCACTTTTGAATTACAATACAACATTTTTCACGATTCATAAAAAATGAATTTTATCTGAAAAATACAAAAAATTTACCGAAAATAAAATTTGATGTCCCTTTTCTAAACAAGATTTTTATTTGGTCAAATAGAACTTATAAAATTTAATATTATATGATCTAATGAGGATTCCCCATTAGAAGTGGTAAATCAACCATTTAATGTAAATTATGCTTAAAATTAGATTCATTCATTGTTTAGGCTTCTAACTTTTATTTGATAAATGTAAATACTTTATCAATAATTTATAATCATATTTTGGTTAGTATTGTTCATTACTTCCAATAAAAAGTATTGGAGTTAACTACCATTTAAAACTAGTAATATTATATTATTAGATTGTAATGTATTATTTCAAAGAAAACTGTTGTTGCGTATTCGATACACCATCAAACATAAAAACCCCTTTATTTTAAAATTAATACTTAATTCACAAAATTGACTAATTATGGAAAATGTATTATTATTTATTTATCTAGGATGCTATAATTTTTATTTAATTGACTAATTTTCAAGAATATATTTGCAAGTTATCTTTTTATAAATTAATTTACTTTGAATCAGTCATGTTTTTATGTATATTTTAAAAAAGTCAGAATATGAATAGTGCCATAATTCACATAATTCGTATTTTAAAATATAAAATACTTAATAAATATTATAAAATTAAAAACAGAATCTAATTTTCTTCCAAATGGATATTATAAGTATAAAATTATATTATTTTCATTTTCATTTAATGTTTTTCATTTTTTGGTCACTATTTTGATTCTGATATTGTTAAATACATGATAAAATTGTAAGAGTAAAAAAGGGTAAAATAAAAAAGGTAAGGATTAAAAAATATTAAAAACTGTCTAATTATTATTGGTTGAGTTTATTTCTACATATATTGATCTTATCTTTTTATTTAATTAGTTTTTGACATTTTAAGACCAAAAATATTTTATAGTAAAATAATACTTTCAAACATTCTAAAAGAGCCCTACTGCCCTTTTACAAAAGGCCACCACCTCTATCCCATTACTCAAACATCTCAAGCCCCTTGGATCATCCATAATCTACTCAAATAATCTCCCAAAAAGCTTATTGACCTCTTATAATATATACTTTTGGATGTAAGAAATTAATTAATGTCTTTTGGTTCAAACCAAAGGTAGTTACCTGATTTAAAGGTGACATATTCTATATGGTTTTTTTTCATTTATTTTCTTTATAGAACCAATAAACTAAATTTATTACATTTTTTACAAAAAAAACAATGTCATAAATATACTAGAATTTTATTATGATAAGTATTTGATCTACACTTCCACACACCTCCATCTATTGGAAATAAACATATTTTTTCTGTTGACGGTGGACTACTCCCTCACAAAATAATTATTGTTCAATTATATCCTACTTCCTCTCATGGTGTCCATTATGATGGAACTGTATATACATGTGATATATATTATATTTACACTATATCAATGATCCTGTATTATTCATTTATATCATACATTTATGGTTTCCATAATTGGTAAATAAGATAATTTCATTTTATGAAGTGTGGACTATCGCCCACTCAAAGTGATATGAATAATTCATCTGATTCATGGAACAAAAATAAGATAGATTTAATGAAATTTTATATGATAATACATTATAAATATAATATATTTTTGTATCATTATTTTTCCATTCCATTAAATACAAAATAGAAATGAAATTAGTGTTTGTGCATACGTACAACTTACCATCTCCATGAATGGTGAAATTCATTTCTTATCTCCAAAATTTATGTACTATTATAAGTACATATATATTAGAAATATATGATATATATGATATCAAAATAGTTAATATAATTATATAGATATTGGTACTTTGAACACATGGACAACCTGTAGTTATAAGACGTTCATTTTTGGCTCAAGTACCAAGTATCGAAAAAACGAACATTATTAACAAAAATTAATATGTAATGTTAATAATGTTGTAATAAATGATATAAAATAAATAATAAACAGAATAAATTTTTTTGAGAAATTAGAAATTTTATTTAGTTTATTATTCTAGAGATTAAAGAACAAATGAGTCATGTTAGACACAAGGTAAGAGAATTCATCTCAACCTCCTTTAATTGAGGCATACATTGATTTATAAACGACATTATATTATATATTGTATAAACCCTTTTTAATTTAAATTTAATTTATAGGGAATATATTTTCTATATAGAGTTTTAATAAACAATAAAGGGAATATTTCATTTTAATGATACACAGTCACAATGTCCTTTTAACCGCTACGAGCATTATTTTATATTTGGATTTTTTAACAAACTGTAATATTTTTAATAGGAAAATAAATCCATAAACAATATTTACTTACTTTGATATGGAAAATGGCCTTTTTGAATGGATTTATTATGTATATACATTGAAATTATTTATTGTGATTACTATGTGGAAATGTTTTATTTCCTTTATGCTTGTTCATTTTTTTATAATTTTATGGTTCATTGGCACTGTTTAGGAATACGGGTGGTTCCATGTTAATCCATGTGCAGGTGAGCATTATATAGCTCTCTAATTCATTGGGTATAATTATTGATTTAAACGTTAATGTTTCTCCTAATAGATTTTGTGATTATACTTTGAATGTTATTCCAAACGTAAACCCCTACGTAGATGTGAATGCTACGACATATGTTTATTATGGATTCCACACGTTACCTTTAAGATTTTATATTTCCATGTGTTATTCAAAAATCATATAGATTTGTGTGGTGTTTTAAATATTGAAAAGTATGATTTCATTTATTTGAATGTATTGATAGTCTAATGTTTACTTTCATTGTTTTATAACAATTACTGATATTTTTATCCTTATACCATGTTTTTGAAATGTTTTTTGACATGGTATAAGGAAGGGAAAGAGACAAGTAGTATTCAAGAAGATTTATATCAAGAAAATAACTCTTTTTTTATTTTTGATGACTTATTGTTGTGAAAAAATTAGATATAGTAGTAGTGTTTACATTGTATTTGTTTAGAATTAATGTAATAGTTATGGACTAATTATTTAAAACACTGAAATAGAAAATATACTTAATGTTATTTATTAAATTAATTAAATATTATGTATGATCTTAGGATGGGGCCTTATTGTTGGTAAAAAATGGTTGGTTTAGACATTTATAAGAGTTAGGATATTGTTAAATTAATATCTATAAATTAATTTTCATTTAGATTGAAATGATATCGCATTTAAAAATTACAATGTTGCTTCATATATAATATTTATGTGTTCAGAATGGTTTTCCATAGAAGAATCGTGATAGTTATGATGGGATGACACCAAGATGAAAATGATCATCCATGTCAGCAACCTGGGATTGTCAGAATTGGAACTGAACTACTTGATGCAGTGATGGAACTATTGAATCAGGGTATAAATGGTTGTGGCATCTGTGAATGAGATCAGCCAGATCATCCACATCAGATAATGTCTATATTAGATCATTTCATGAGGAAAAATCCCACATAATTCATAATAACATCTTAAAATGTGCAATCTGAGGGGTTGAATAAATCATTGGATAATATTTTTGATGTCATGGGGTGTTTATAACAACAAATTTTTAGTCTTACAATTTACTGTTTTGAAGGTGATTTCGATTAGTGGTGGTCAAGGGTGAATGATATTATGGATTGTGAGGAATTTGATTTTTTTGGTTGGTTTGAATTAAATGGTATGTTTCGTAAGAGTCATTTTCTATAGGACATTCGTCTTAGTATGGAAAACAAATTCCAGGAGTTGAGGTAAGACGATGACTCCGTGGTTTCTTATGAATTAAAATTCACTCGACTGAAAAGATATGATACAAATTTCATACGTGATATTGATACTATAATTCATCATTTTTACTTATTATTAAATCCAATTTATTGAAGGGATTTAAATTCTTGTGATTTGAAAAGTTACGAAAAACAAGTTTGTAGTCTGATGAAGGTGGAAATGGAGTTTTCCAATGATCATGTGTTCATTGAAAAACAACAAAATAAGTGTTTCAGGTGGCAGACAAATGATAATAAGTATTTAAAAATGTCTAATGCTGAGAAAATTATGTTTACAACATGTGAAAATTAAGGAAAAAATCACACTGGGGGATTCTATTTCGATTATGGTAAGTGCTATCGATGTGGCAAAATGAGGCATAAGGCCCGTAATTCCATTGAAAAAGATCTAGGTTATGGTAATAAATAATAATATTATTAGGGAGTAAATGTTGAGATGAGATGAAATCATAAGAAAATTCTTGTACATGTTTGAAAAATTAATCTACCTACAAATCATATTGTTATTCCTCTAGTATAGTTTGAAGTTATTTTTAGTATGGATTGGATTTTTAATTACCATGAAATGATTGACTGAATAGCTAAATAGGTTTCTTTTTATAATGAATTTAATTTTTTTACAAGAATGAATTCTTACTTGTGATAACATATCAATAATCTAAGAAACTAGAAAAAGATAAAAATTAAAGTTACCTTTCACATGTTGTTGAAAATAATGGAACTATTCAGATTAATGACATGACTATTTTAAATGAGTAAATTGACGTTTTCATGATGATTTTTACTATATAGTACATGGTCTAGTAGTTTATTTTAATGATGACATAGTTCATGATGATAATCAAATTTCAAAACCCCATTATCTAAAGGCTCAAATTGAACATTTAGTGTTAAAGGAAAAATTCCATGAGTTATTAGATGATGTTTTCATTTGACCTAGAACATCACCATGGGAAACTCCTTTATTGTTTTTTAAAAGTAACAGTGGTTTAATGAGACTTTTCATTTATTATAAATAATTTTATAACATCTATATTAAGAAAAAATAACATTTTCCTCATATCGATGGTTTTTTTGATCTGGAACAGGGGGATCAGAATTTTTCGATGATTAAGTTCTGGTTGAGGTATCATAAGTTGAATATAATAGAAGAAAACATTTCAGTGACCATGATTTGTACTAGATATGGCCATTATGAATTAGTTATTATGCCTTTAGGGTTATCCAATGAACATGCTGTATTAATTGATCTTATGAATAGATATTTTCTTGTCTTCTAAGATATCATTGTTTTTGTGTTTATTAATGATATTTTGGTTTATTTGACATGTAAATTGGAGTTTAAAATTAATTTAAGGGTCGTCCTGAAAAATATAAACTAAAAAAATATATTTGGGAAATTCAGAAAGTGTTAGTTTTGGTATCAAAAAATTTCATTCCTTATTCAAATAGTTTAAAAAAATGGAATAACTATTGATCCTGGTAAAAAAAAGTTGTTGGAAAATGTCCAAGATAGTAAAATATAACTGTGATCTGTAGTTTTCATGGTTTCACATGATATTAGAGATGGTTTTTTGAAACATTTATACATCTATCAACCTCATTGACTATGTAAACTTGAAAAGGATTAATGATCATCTAGACAAATGTATATAATGATACTATTCATGAATTGAAAAGAAGATTGATGAATTCTACTGTTTTGGTCTTGCCTTCCAAAAATGATGATTTTTTTATCTACAATGATGCTCGTTGAATATTCTTGGTTATGTCATAATACATAATTATTAGGTAATAGCGAATTCATCACATCAATTGGAACCTTATCTGTAAAATTACCCTATAAATTATTTGAATTAGATTCTATAGTTTTTGGTTATATATTTTGGATCCATCATTTGTATGGAGTAAAAAGTGAAATATATACCACCAAAAAAAGTATGAAGTATATATTCATTCAAAGTGAATTGAACATAGGTAGAGGATATGGCTTGAATTAATCATGGATTATGATTTCACGATTCATTACCATCCTAAAAAGGGAAATAAAATAGCTAACGAATTGAGTAGAAAATCTAATGTGATATTAACCATGTTAAGTTTGGAATATGATCCTTTGATTAATGATTTTATGAATATTTTCATAGATGTTATGGGTGTTAAAAATTATTCCATTTTGTTTCAGGTGACAGTGAAATTATCTCTATCAGACAGAATTAAGAAATTATGGAAGGATGACAGTGAGTTGCAGAAAAATGTATAGAATCTTTAGTTGGGAATGATTGATTAATATAACATTGATAATGACTGTATAATGATATTTTGGAAGAAAATATGTGTTCTTTATTATTTATAGTTAAGAAATTATTTTTTATGTGAAGCTCATAGTTCTACATTTACTGTTAATGACAACAATACTATGATGTTCAGAAATCATCAGGATTATTACTGGTGGTATGGAATGAAAATATATATTAATCACTTTCCATTGATGTGTTTGAATTGTCAACGTATTATAGAAGTGTAACAGTTACCGATCGAGATGCTTAAGCCTTTACCAATGCCAGATTGGAAATGCAAAATATATCCATTGACATCATTTTGAGATTATCAAAGACAAATCAATGTAATAATGCAATCTAGGTTATTATTGATTGAATATCTATGTCTTCTCATTTTCTTCATTTTTTAGATACTCTGTCTCTAGATAAACTTTCTCAGTTTTATGTTAAAGAGATAATCAGGTTACATGGTATTCCCCTCTCCATTGCATCTGATCGAGATCAAATAATTACTTCTTCTTTTGGAATGTCCTTCAGAAGTCTTTGGGTACTGCATTAAATTTTACTATATCATTTCATACTCAATTAGATGGTAAATAAGAATGAACAATTCAAACTTTTGAAGATATTATTGGTTATTTATCAATGAATTACTTGGGAGGTTAGGTTTAACATCTATATTTATGTGAGTTTTTGTATAAAAATAGTTTTCATTCCGGTATAGAGGAGATGGGAAAAGTGATTTGTTGATTTAGAAGTACCGGAGAATAACTCAGAGTAGTTAAAAAAGTTATCTGAACATCTAAAGGAAGGATATTTTATCGGAGTTTGGTGATCATGTCTTTCTTACGGTTTATTCATGTAATTATGTGACGTGTTTTTTTCAAGAATAGAATGTTGGATCTGAGGATCATCGGACCCTATGAAATCATTGAGAATAAAAGATCAATTTCATATAGAGTGGATTTACCTCTATGTTTATCCTATGTACACACTTTTTTTCATGTTTCAATGTAGATAAAGTATATTATGGATCCCACATATGTTTTGATTCAAGAGGTAGTTCAGTTGGATGACAATCTTTGTGATAAGAAACAACTAGTCCAGATTCTTGAACAATGGGATAATGTTTTAGGATTATGTTAAATCTTCGGTTAAAGGCTTTGTGGAAAAACAATATGGTTTATGAGGACACAAGAAAATCTTAGAATTCAATGATTGTTAAATACCCCCACTTATTTGATAAGTGAATAAAAATTGGGAGAACGTAGTTTCCAAAATGGGGGAAGGATTTAACATCCCAGGTAATTAATGGATATGATATTTTTAAATTAATAATTATTTTTTAATTACATATTAATTTTACTTTAATGGGCATTCTATGTTCTATGGCGTACCTGATAGACAATAATGGGATTCTCTGAAATCACACGTTACACACAAGGCATAGTCATACTAATAAATAATAATTTAATATTTTATTAAATGGTTTTCAACGTCTAGGAATTGTGTTTTTGATAATGAATAGAAAAGAATACAATATTATTTTAGAAGTTTTTTAAATGTTTTAAAATTTATACAACATAATTTAGAGGATTAAAAGGAGAATTAATTTGATTTTATGAATGAAAAAATCTAATATTTTTACAAGGATGTTTTCCACCGTTTGTTGTAGAGCCCCTATTAAATATAGTTTTTGTCAAATTTTTTTTCTTATACGACAAAATAATCTTATATTTTATAATTTTTACATCAAAACTTACTTAAGTTAAATTTTTTATATTTTTTTGATAACGTTCATTTTTAATGAATAGTGAAATATACTTCATTTTAAGTCAAAATTGTCTTATAATTTGATTTATTTATATTGTTTTAAAGTATTTTAAATGTTTTTATGTTTAATTGTATTATATTATTATCTTTAAATACCATTATTTTCAATAGATGTGATTTTACGTTGAAATTAGGCATAAACAAGTTTCAATCAATAGATTGTTATTATACCTTAAAAACACATTTCAGTTTTGATGACGTGAATTAATTTTAAATTAATTTCTATAACTTATGTGTGTTGAATTTGGAAAAATGGATTCTATATTTAAAATTAATAGGTCCAATTTTTTTTAACAGTTAACTTTTATTTTTATACATTGTGAATAGTTACTTCAGTATATTTTTTATTATCCATGCATAATGGGTAAGTATGGTAATCATAGATAAAAAATAATATTGTAATAATATTAAATTAATCTAACTCATGTCCTAATACTATAGGATGATTCATTTACGACCATTGGCATCTTGTTTGGGATTTTGGGACCCCTTTGAGCCACTAGTATGTGAAAATAAGATTTTACATCAGTTAATTTAATGTTAATGAAAATGAAACATAAACATATTTGTTTCGGTAAAAAAAATTAAATGGGGTTATATAAGTTTTATTTTAGTCATTAATTATTCATTATTATTGTAATAATATTTTCTAAATTATGGTAATTTAAAATAATTTTTAGACATTCAATAAATAAATTTAATTATGACACAATGATATTGGATTGATAGCTTCATAAATAATGGATTCAAATAAATGATATTTTAAATGTTAAAATAAAGTGAATTTGGATATTTTGATGTCATACAAGAATTTTATATCCGATATTTACATGTTATCTATTTATTAATGATATTTTTTAAGATCAATAAGGTTGTTATGAATTTTTAAAAAAGTTATAATATGAATAGTTTGAAAATTGTAATAATTCAAATTTTAAAATTTTATGTATTTTATTAAATATTATAACATTAAAAAAATATATAATATTAGTAAAAAGGGATATAATAAGTCTAAAATATAATTATTGACTGTTTAATTTGATATTTGTTATGTTCTGGTAACTATTTTGATTATAGAAGTGTTAAATGACCGATAAAATGGTAAGAGTGAAAATGAGTTGAATAAAATAGATAAGGATTAAGGAATATCCAAAAACTATCCAATTCATATTGGATGATTTTATTTTTATGTAAATTAAGCTTATATCATAATTTACTTAGTTTTGGAAATTATGGAATCCGAAAATTGTTTTATAATAAAATAATAAGTTCAACATTTTTTACCCAACCCCTCCCTCTTCTTATAAAAGGCCACCACTTTTATCCCATTAATCACACCTCTAAATCCCCTTGGATCATCCAAACACTTCTCTAATTATCTCCCAGGTTCATTATATACCACTTATATTTCTTATTTTGGCAAAAAGGCAAATCAATAAAGCCATTTTGATCAATATAAAAGGAGTTACCCGATTTAAAGGTAACGTCTTCTCTCAAGTTCTTTTCATTTATTTTCCTTCTACAATCCCTTAATGCCTCTTTTTTCAATTTTTTCATAAAAAATAATATCTTAAATATACTAGTATTTTTAATGACAAGTATTGTAACTAAAATTCCACACACATCCATCTAATTGATACAAACATACTATTACAGTTGAAGGAGAACTAAAGCCTCACGAAATGATGATTGTTCAATTACCTCCTTACACCTCTCATGGTGGAAATTATGATGGAACTGTATTTATATGTGATATACATTATATTTATATTTCCTAATTTCTTATTTATTTTTTATTTATATTATAACTTTATGGTTTCTATAAGGGGTAAATGTGATAATTTTAATTGATGAAGTGCAGACTACAACCCCCTCAATGTGATTTGACCCATTCATTCCACATTTGGAATGTATAATGGCTGGACATAAGGAAATTATATATTATATTATACTATAATTATAATATAACTATGTATCATTATGTTTTCATTCCATTAAATACAATTTAGAAATGAAAGCAGTGTTCATTCATACGTACGACTTACCATCTCCATGAATGATGCATTTCATTCCTTATCTCCATATGTTATGTACTATTATAAATACATATATATACTGGATATATATTATATATATATATAATATATACCACAAATATCATACTATAGATAAGGTAATTTTGACCACATAGACAAATTCAAATTATAAGAAGTTCAATTTTGACTCTAGTAACAAATATCAACAAAACGATCGTTTTTAAAATAAATGATTATGTAATGTTTATAACGTGGTAATAAGTGATATAAAAGGAATAATAAATTTTATTATGTTCTTATGATAGTAAAAAATTTCTTTAGTTTATTATCTGGGAGATTAAAAAACCAATGAGTCAAGTCATACATGGGGTAAGGTACTTCGCCTCAATCTCCTTTCATTGATACATACATTGATTTATACACTACATTATTTTATATGGTGTATAAACCCCTTTGAATTTTAATTCATTCAATGTGAATGTTAATTTTATGTAGCATTTTAATGAACGATAATGGGATTGTTTGTTTTTACCGTACATGGGGACAATGACCTTTCTGCCACAGCGATTATTATATAATAATCAGATTCCATAACAAGCCGTAATGTTTTTAAAAGTATATTTAATACCATATAAATTTTTTATGTATTTTGATATTGAAAATGGTTTTGTTAATGGATTGATTATGTCAATATATTTAATTGCTATATTTTGACATCAATGTGGATGTTTTATCTTTCTTTTAGGATTTTTTTGGGTGTTATGATTATATTATGGTTTATGGGCATTGTTTACCCATACGAGTGGTTTTTTGATAATCCTAGGGAGGATGATCCCATGATAGATCACCAATTTGTTAGATAATGTGACGTAGGTAAACGTTAAATTTTTATCTAAGATATTTCGGGAATATACAGTGATATGTATTCATATTGTAACACCCTATATAGCTGTGAAAGCTACAATGTATGTATTTTATGGATGCTATAATTTATAGTTATGATAAAATATTTCCATGAGTTATTGATAAATACTATGATTTTCTGTGGTTTTCTAATGATTGAAAAGTATTATTTTATTGAATTGTATTTATTGATGGGGTAATTTTTTATTTTCTTGTTTTACAATCCTTAATATTCTTTTTAATGTTCATACAATTATTTTGAAATGTTTTTCAAAGTGTACGAAAAGAGTTAGATAAAGGTTGTATTCAAGAAGATTTATATCATGAAAAATTTTCTTGTTTTATTTAAGGAAATTTAATATTGTTAGAAAAATTAGATAGAGTATCAGAGTCTATAGATTAATTATTGGTATTTAAGGTAATTGTTACAGCATAATTCAATAAAAATCTAAACCAAAAAAGATCCTCAATGTGAATTAATAACATAATTAACGATTATGTAATGTTTAATGCTAGGGCCTTATATTATCAATCCTAATTTCCTTTGTTAGGAATATTCATCGTTCATGCCAAAAAAATTTATGTATATTATTTTAATATTTCTAAAATATAATTTCAATTGAATTATTTTAATTTATTTTGTGGATTTGAATAAATGAAAATTGATTTTATGATAAATGTAATGATTCTATCAAATGAACTTTACCATTTAAAAAACATATTTTACTTCACCTCAGATTGGTTTTCTTCACAAAATACTGAAGATTCTTATACTAATTATTTTATACCTATTTTCTTATGGTAACGCCACTTTTTATCTTTGAATGTATGATTTATGAAAATATCTAGAAAACTGTTTCATTTTGCGGGGGTAATTTTATGGAACATATTTTTAGATGTTATACGGGGCATGGATTATTATGTAAAATTTATAATTATATAAGTGTTCCCAAAATTATTTGGTGGTCCACAAATTGTGTATTGTGATCTATCTCAATATATAATGTGAAATAATCCTGATCGTGATGCTAGATTTGTTCAAAAAAATATTGATTGTTCACAAATTCTATGAATGAACACAATGAATTTTTTTTACAACTGTGCATTCTTCATTAACTCTTATTTTGGATATTTCATTTTTATTCATTTCCAAATTCCATGTGTTTATCTAATTTTCATATTAGGATTATGATGATGATCATTAATTAATTTTATGATTATGTTGTTTACGCTAACTAATGTTTCAGGTTTCTTAACCATTACCTAACTAGGCATTTTTGTCATCCCTTTTTTCGATTTATATCATCATATAAAAAAATTTCATAACAAGAACATAAAGGCCAATAAATATCTATATGATAAGGAATTAAATAATTTTTATGAAATATTATGTAAATATATTCTTCGTTCCATATATGTCGAAGACATTAATACTTTGGATCCTCATTTTGTAATACTACTAAATAATTTTTCTTAAAATGATATAATAATAATATCATAATTTTATTGTTTTGATATTATAAATATAATAAATGATGTTGTGATACGAAAGAGAGAGATTTCATAGGTAGAGAGACACATTCTCAACGACCATGGATGCTAGGTTTTCTTACATCGGTGGTGAATCTATATGTGTTGGAGTACATTCATCATGTGGATGTTTCATTGGTCCCATTAAGAAAAAGTGATCTTGTTAGAAGAAAATTTAAGTCATTATTATTTCATTGGTGATTGTTTATGACCCCTTAGAGTGACCTAAATTGGTTTCACTAATGAATATTATTATCATCGTTGATCATTTCATCTAGGGATCTCATAATGGTGAATATGTGTCTCATAATAAGGTCAGGGGAAATTAACCACATGTGGTTGTCGAGGCGAACCCTAATGTGTTTTAGGTGGGAATATACTCTTTATAACATTCCATCATCACCATCCTCGATTTAATGTATAAATCGTGGAAGCTAAATGATATAAGATATATTTTCATCCTGATTAGGAGATTGAGTGACTAGCACATTTTCATGATCGGTATGATATAATGCCACTACAACTTATGTAATAATTAAATAAAGTATAAATATTGGTCTGTGGGTTCGTTGATCTCAATACTATATTTTTCAGGTATCATTACTGGGATCTGTGGTTTTATCATCATGTATCCACAAACACTGTATTTCAGATCGGGATTCGTGTGAAGGGTTTAAATTGTATATTTTGGCAGAAAATATTTTTTGGACATTTTAATGGTCATTGTCACTCCATTAATAGTTTATAATGAGACTCTCTATTACGTAAGATCATTTATCATGCATTTTAATTGAATATGAAAGTACAAGAATATAATTGAGACTATTTATGAGCGTTTTATAGATAATATGTTTGAACACGATATTGAATTTGAACATCTTCTATAGTGGTGTATTAATTTTTTTCCATTTTACATGTTAGTGAGAAAATTGTCATAATGAAATGATATTTTGTACCATTATAGTATATGGACATGTTTCTAACTAATTTAATTGTAAATTATAATCTATTGGTGATGTTGCTTTTATTTTGGAGAAAAATGATTCCTTGGATGGTATGAAGTATCCATATTTATCTAGTCAAGCGAACCTAATTTATAAAATAATCTATGTGAATGAGGAATTCCCTATTTTTAGGATTTTTTTGTGGGAAATTTTTTTCTGATAACCACTAGATCATTGACGGTCCTCCAACTTTTATTGTTGTTGTTACTGGGAAGAATCATATTGATATGCATTCTGATGTTAATGGTGTGGGGGCGGGTGTTTCTTTCGAGGTTGTGTGCACCCTATAAAATATTTCATTTTTGTAAAACAACTAATTGGAGTTATTTTGATAGTAATTCATGTTTTATGATCTATGTTATTCATTTTAAATAGATGATTAATTTTTTAATGGGATTATTCACTCTGTCTCTGTGGTTGGGAGGCTGGTGCATGCTCCATAGCATCATGCTATAAGAAATCAGCAATGTGTGCATTTTCCCAAGAACATGTGTCTTATTAAGTGCTTGAGGCAGCTACCTATTAAAATTTTGTTTATATTTCTACATGCATGGGTGTTCCCCAGATGATACTCTTTACGTTGTTGTTATTCTTCAGCATACTATATTAGCCCTGGTTTTTGTGTTCACACCCAATAATTTGAGGACACTTCTTGTGAACATGTGCATGGATGAACTTATCACGGGGATGAAGTCTCAAATTCACATAGATCTATACCTATATGTTTATTGGTGACCTGAAATGATGATTGTATTTTTACTTCTTCTATTGACTATGTTGGGAATAATATTTTTTCATCATGTTGGATTCCATCAATTCTCTAGAATTTTATGCGATCTAATAAGAAAGATAGTAGAGAAAATGTAGAAAAACTATATCATCTGATATTGATATTTGACTTCATATTCTATATAGGAAGCTATTAAGGATATGTATTCTACAAACAATTTATCTGTGACTCTACTTATGGGAATGACGCTAATAATGATGGAATAGAAAGTTATGGCTAGGTAAAAGTAGTAGAAGATGATATGATTCACACTATTGTGAAAGGTGGTGATTGTTAGAGACAAATTAAATTCATGTGAGTGCAACATAATAGAGGTAGTGGTGGAGTTAAATGGAGGGCTAGTTGAAACAAAGGATAACATAAGATATCATATTGTTTTTGTGGTGTTTTTTCACTCTTACCATGCACTAACTTTTTTTCAATATTAGTAGTTTTTGTAAATATATTTTGGGGTAAATGGTGTCTTACATGGTAAAAAAATTTGTTAAATTATTTATTTAAAAATAAAAATTTATTTTCATAGAACAAATTTAATAATGAATAATATAACAGTCTCTTAGAATCACTATAGATGATTTAGACTGGGTTATAAGAGACTTTGGTTATTATTACCATGATGGAATGAATGAATAGATTCATTTATGTCGACAATATGGTATATATATTGATATCGAATGTCTCATTTGAATGAGGTAATTTGTTTACGATGGAGAATAATGAAAAATTTTGTAACTGAAAAGGTAAAATTAAATGTTTGGTTGACCTAATGGATGGGAATATTGTTCCCCCTAAGATATCATAAATTGATTAATTATTTAAATTTGTATTGTAAGGGAAATATGATAATTGTTTCCCTATATGGAAACCCCATGAATAACATTAGAAATGTTTTATGAGTAATGATTATATTTCCAATTATAGTGATAGTAAATATATAATGTGAAAAGAAATATTTAATTAGAAATAACTAGATAAAGGATATATAATGGTGTTTGAAGTAAGTGAGATGAATGAATTATTTTTGAACTATAATTAGAATATTGGGTTATCTAAACAATGATTTATATTTATATTTTTCATTATATGTATTCATTATTGATATGAAAAAAATTTGAATGGTGTTGATTTATAGGAAATGTTATCTAATGGAAATGATATAATTTCAAAATAACAATTACAATGTTTCAAATATTGTGATAATGATTTTAAGACAATATTTTTATGGATAAGAATAATAAATTGGATAGTAATAAAAACATTGGAACTGATTAATGATTTTATGAAAAATTGGATTATTCTATAATTTATAGTCTATAAAATATTTATTTATTTGAGGAATATATCTAATAATAAAATTTTAAATTGTGTCTATATAATTACTATTAAAAAAATGATCTCGTTAAATTAATTTAATTTGTAAAAATGTATTTCAAAATTTGAATCAAAATAAATTATAATTTATAATCAGGTTAATTTCATTTTTTACCAACTTGAATAATGAATGGAGATTGAATTTGTTGTCCTGGTTAAAGTTAAATTGTGTTTACCTATGGATAAACTAAAAATAAAGAGGTTTAATAAAACACTAACATGTCTAAAAACTATTTGTTGGACATATTTCTGACGTGAAATAAATAATATTACAGAATGGTCAATTTTGGATCCCAATGACATATGAATTAAATGGGAGTCGTAACACCCCAAAATCCAAGAATATTTCCATTATATTCAATATCTTTTATGAATCACATCATTAATAATATAAGTGAATATATATTCATGATACCTTGAAACATATTTAATATTTTAAATAAATGCAATCAATTATATATTTTTAAATTGATGCAATACATAATTATATTTCATGAAACACAACAATGATTTTCATTGATAACTTGTTTTAAACTCAATAGTTACATTTCACAAAAACTATTAACATTATTATTTATCATTATAATTTTCTACTAATATGTTCAATTGGAGGGTATCAATATTATTAAAAAAATTATGAATCAATATTGTTGAAATCCTTGATTAAAAATTATTTATAAATGAAAATATGAACCGATTGAATATAAACGAATAATTTTTATAAAAAAAGTTTAATTATGTGCTAAATATGATTTATCCTAATAAAATAAATATTAAAAATTTATTTAATTATGATCATGTCATTTATATAATTTATATTATGTAATTTTTTTTACACTGATCCAATATATTTCATAATCATATTGTGATAAAAAATCCAATATTCCCCATAAAAATAATATTTTTCAATATATTTTTTTTGACTATTAGTGGTGAAAATTTCCTAAAAAATTATCATTTTTATTTGATTAAGTATTCATTTATTTAATTTTAATATAAAAATTATCTTATCGTGTTTTGTTGCTAATTTTTGAGATGATATAATTGTTTATAAGTATTGAAAAATATTTAATTATAAATAAAAACAATCATTTCATCTTAATTAACTATAATATATAATTATAAAAAAATTGTTTTGATTGTATAATACGAAAAATTATACATATTTTAATCCAATTTTGGTTATTATAATCATTTTGGTAGTTAATTTTGATATAAAAACAGTGTAATATTATGAAACTTTAAACCTGAAAACACCTCATTCTCATTCTTTTTGTGGGATTAATAATACAATGATTTTTTCCACCTATTATAGGTCAATATGGTATAATATATTACATATTTATAAAAAATAATATTTAATTTTTATTAAATTCTACTTAATTTTTTACCAAAACTGTTGCTGAAAATGAAAATATTAATTAATGCTTGTAAGGGAAAAAGATGTTTACCAACATACTAAACATTATTCATAAGGGGTTATATGACCTTGAAACATCTAGAACACATATACGATACAAATATTTCTTTCACACACCATATATTATTTGTAATGGATAATTTTTATAGACTAACTAAATGAGAATTGTGGGAACTCTCAATACATCTTAAAAATACCATGTGTGTCATATCCCCCACTAGTAAAATCCCAGCCTTCTCTAATCCACATCACAATATAAATAAAATTTGGTTCAAATATGACCAGACTTAATCAATATAAAAACACTACCAAAATACTATATTCCTAAAGTTTATATGTAATCCAAATTATTACGGTGTTAATGAAAATCTAGGAGAATACCCATTGATGAGGTAATATTATTCTAAAAGATTGTTTTCCATTTTCCTCCTCCTTCATTTATAATAATATTATTTTATACAATAATATCATGTTATTTAATATAATTATATATTTTTTTGGTCATTTTTTAGTCCTACATCTTCAAAAATTGTGATCTGATGGGTTATTAAATCATCATTTGTCTGTATAGAAGAATACTTCCCAATGAACATATATTAGACATTTTTACATTACGACCATTAATGGTTCTGAATAATGATATATTTAAATATCATATATTATATATATGATAATTATCATGTTATTACTCATCATTATTTATTATATTACCCCAAACTTCAAGATTTCCATTTATTGGGATGACAATAAACTCACTTTTGTGTACAAATGATAGGGCCTCATGAAGCGATCTGATTTGTCATGATTTAAATTGAAATAATTGAGGATCATTTTAATAAAATATTTTGACATTTTTGAAGTAAAAATTATAATTTAATGACAAAATATATAAATTTTTTTCCATTTTTCATTCTTTCAAAACTATAAGAATGTATAAACAATTTACAAACACACGTATGGAATGCGGTCTACATAAATAGTTTATTTCATTCACTATAAACCCTGATAATTGATTATTGTAAATTCATATATACCGAATATATACAACATATATATAAAATTTTTTATATCTAGAGATTATTAAATCATAATCGAAGTAATCAGAACCAAAAATATGAAGTCAAATCATTCTAGAGAAAAGGGAAAAATAAAATCTGAAACAATGAAAATAATTATTGATTTTAATCAAATATGTGAGAATATATTATAAAATAATAATATATGATATTATAAATATCAATATAATTCTTAAATATGTTAATAAAATTATTTATTCCATTAAAAATTATGTTAAATAGAATTCAATTAAATGTAAGTGTAAATTAATGATTCTTAAACTCAATATTCACACATTAGGATAAACATATACTTCAATAATTATGTCATGATATTATTATGGGTGTAATAAATTTTGAATATATAATTCTTATTTGAAGATTTTATATATGTATTTTTAGTGGATATACCTAATAAACTTATTTATTAAATCTCCCTTAAATGTTGTAACCATATTATGGGTATATTTCACCATCTTATTCTTATCGAGATTGTTTTTTCAATATTACCATTTGAACGATATTACTTTACCATTTATTAATAAAACAATATATTTTCTTATAATATTCCTATTAAGTAACACATTCAATTAAAAGTCCTAGTTTTACCTCCTTGGATGTGGATCTTTTTTTAGAAAACATTTTCTGGAAAATTCGTCATCATTTCTCTCTTCGGTATGAAATATGTATTATATTAATGATTAGATTTTTAAAAATATTTTAAAAAAAATATTTTTAATTAAAAAAGAATTATAAAAATAGTTTTCACAAATTTTTACTCCTAAAAAATAAATTTTATATTTTTATCATTCCAAAATTAATGGTCTTTGGGATTTTTTAAAAAATAAAATAAATACTCTATTTTACCATGCACAACATGAATTGAGTTTTTATCAATAATCAAAACTAATATTTCACCTAGATTTTTTTATATGTCTATAATGTTATTTTAAATGAAAATTATATTGAATAAAACATCATAATTTAATAATTTCAAAACTAAATTTCAAATAAAAATATATTCAATATTTTTAATAAAGAAAAGGACAATATTAGTGATATTATTTTAAATATAATTTTATTTATTTCTACTTATAAATGAAAATGACACATTATTCAAACCTAATGGGAATATATTGTATTTAAAATTATCTTTATGATAAAAATCATGAGCTTATGTACTGAAATTATCTTCCTTTTTTTAATATATTATTTCATTAACTTTATATTAAATTATTTAATTTTATATTGAAGTAAAATTAACTTTAAATGATAATATTATTAATTATTGACATACTTATTTCATAAACTATATAATATTTTTAAATAAATTGTTTAATTTTTAATTTTTTTGATTAACTGAGAAATTTCTAATAAATCTATATCCTTTAATCAATAATAATATTTTATAGGGAACGTTATTTATGAGATAAATAAATTAATTTTTAAATATTAATCGCATTAGAATGGAATGAAATTTTGTACGACCAATTAATGTAATATTATAAATGCATAAATTCTGTCATGAGTTGAATTTTTTCCACAAACCCTTTGTGTGTTGTAACCAGGTATTTTTAAATAGTCTGGTGGATAGATCTCCATAGAAGGGAACTATAATATGGCTTCACAGAAATCAGATGTGTTTTTAAAAATTTTCTTTTCAACTGTATGATGGATATATCATGATGGTAAATATATGTTATACCTAAAATTTAGGAAAACCCACAATTAATAATTTATATCATTCATTTTTAGTTTTAGTTATCCATGATATTTATTTCTGATATCCTTTATTTGTTCATTTAATTCTCATATTGTTGAATAAATGGAATTTTTTTCAGTTATGCAACTTTGAATAATGATTACTACTTATCAATTCGAACAATATTTTTAATTAAATGACATTTGTGTTTATTTATTTACAATACCATATTATCTATTATGTTATTTTTATGATTTATTTTATTGTAATAACCCATTACATGATATTTTATATCAAACTTTTTTCATTTCAGAAATATTCCATGAAGAGTATGTGGTTTGATATTCAATGATATACTAAAGGGTGTAAGATTATTCTCTAAAAAATAATTCCATTTAAATTTTATATTCAAATATAATATATGAGTTAAATTATATATCTTGTATAAAAAAAGGACTTAACCAATCTATTCTACATGATGCATCTACATCTCTATTAATCTAACATAATTTTTTTTGGCATGGGATCTTTTTTTTATTAGGTCGGGGTCTCTATTTTTGGTATGATGAAATGTTTATTAACAACTGTGGAAACATGTTTTATGAAAACATATATTTGATAATATAACACTATGATAGTATATTAGGATATGTTTAGATGAACATTATTTTGTATTTTCGAGGATTATATTATGTGGTTTTCTATTCAATGCATCTATGCATGTATACTACAAGTGGTTTTTGGATCTATAATGAATATACCTTGTATAATAACTCTTAAATGGGAACATTAAGCTTTACATGATTATCACCTAATGAAAATAAATGATCCTTACTACATACCTCATTCCACACTCTTAGTTGATATTCTTAGGATACTTCATATTGTCCTAATAAACATTATATATAATTTATTAGATAAATATAATTATTGTCCAAGGTTAATCCCTGGACAAATAAATGAAATTTTTGGAAATTAAATTGATGAAGTATTTATGTATTGGCATTCAAGAATTAAAATTTGGATGTATTTTTTTCAATATAATTTTAGTTACATTAATTATGAATAATCTAAGGATGGTATTATATTTTAGAATCCCTTTGGAATTAATTAATATTTCTTTTATTAATACCATCACAAGAATATGATATTAATTTTTATATAATGTTCCATGGATTAGTCAACTTTATTCATGTTTTATTTGATGGCATATACCCAAATTAATAAAATTTGGGAGAGATTTGTGTGAAGAATATGATTGAATGGGAATGTTATTTTTTCAATAATGTGTTTCATTTAAAAAAAAGAATATTGTTTCAAAACAATTTGTCTTTATAAGATCATTAATTAAATTTTAAGAATATTTAAAAAATATAATTATAATTTATTGAAAAATAAATAAAATTTGATGAAAAAGTACATAAAATTTTATGGCATGTTTGACTATATTTGGATGATGATCATAATCTACTTTGTTATTTTATAGAAATTATATTATAATATGGGAAACAATCATTCCAGGTGATAACCCATAAATTTTTTATGGTTTTGAAGATGGAACCTATGACCGAATGATGATATGTGTTTCACACCAACCATCGTCCTATAAGATGTCATGGTTAACATGTCACTGTTTTAAGATAATAAATTTTATGGATAAATACTAATGATTATCTAGTGGTAATAATTTGGTGTTTTAGATTTTAATTGATTCAGATTATTAGTTTTGTAAAATCATTATAGATGTATTGAATGTATCAACCCACTTTTTTTAATCTTATAGTCTATTAGATGTAAATTTTAGTGCAACAGGTCTATAAAATAATTTTTTTCAATAATCATCTCATTGTAAAAAGAGATAAATTTAAATTTTATTTATGATCAAAAAATATGGAACTGTGTTTTTGATATAGAAATATAACATGTAATAATATTTTATTATTTTCAATGATAGTAATTGAAATACTAAAAATTTGAAAAATGAACTTGATTCTAAAATACAATCAAATTACATTACAGTATGATGAATGATATTTAAATTTATATCATAACATATTCATGGTTATGAGGAACTAGAATTTTCATTGACCACTAAAATATTTAGGATCTACGGCCTGACTCACATTCTATAATTTTTTACACATTCCCTCTATGTAAATATTTTCACATTCCTATGTAGTTATCCTACGTCAAATCCTAGTTATATGTTATATGAGAAAAATATTTCACTTCCCTTTATTTAATATTAACAGGATATTTTATTAAACCATTTATTATTGTGGGTTTCCCATCAAAATAATTTTCACATATAATACATTGGACTACCATGCAAATGTTTAAATTGTAACGTCTAACATTATTTAATGTTCTGTAATTTAACACTCCAATATTCGAAAAGAATAACATTTTATTCAATTTCTTATTTGTCATAAAACTCCAACCATATAAGAAAACATAACAACTTAATAATAAATAATATATTTGTTAATTTAAATAAATCCAATCTATGATATATCATTCAATTCACACAACATTGAGTTATCTTTTTTAAACTCGGCAGTGACAATCTTTGAAGGCTTGCATCACATGGATGTCTGATATTTACAAAATAATATATCATTTTACGTAAAATGAAAATTATTTAATAATATATTAAAATTATTATTATGAATAGGATTAAAAACCTATGAAAATACATCGATGAATTAGTTTGTTACCTACTTATAAAAAATGAATATAAATACCATTAAATATAAATGAAATTATTTAATAAATTTTTATTAGTATGTTCTAAATTTCATTTTACCTATTAAATTAAACAAAATAATATTAATGAATTGTCATTTTTAAAATTATATATTATATATTCAATATTCTTTTTATATTTATCCATATAATTCATTGGAAGAATATAAGAAAAAAATTAATTTTTTTTGAAAAAAATATTAAATTCTTTAAATCCATTTTTCCCACCTCTTAATTGTACACATATTTTAAAAATTAATTTTAAAAATTTAATATGAAAAAATGAATTCAAAAAACATTCAACAAAATATTATAATAGAATTAATTTATTTAAATTTAAGAAGAATATGTTTTTTTATAAATAATGATTTTGTTGGTCGGAGTGGACACTTAAGAGGGGGGTGAATTGAGTTCCAATTAAAATTTTCTGTTAAAAACAATTTCTAATAAAATCCCCCAATTTCAAAAATAAATTAAACTGTAGTGAATTTATATAAAATATAAAGGTTCAATTAGCTTCTCAAAGATTGATTAATTCTCAGTTAACTTAATCTTATGATTAAATTAACTTTTGAAACTAATTTACTGATTTATAATAAATATAAACACTTGCGAATTTAATTATCAAAGTAGCTTTGAAGATAGATTATATTTCAAAGTAACAGCAGCGGAATATGAAATAAATATGTATAGTATGGATATAGAGTATAACTATAAACACAGAGAAGTAACCAAGAGGTTCAGTCTCAAGCCGAGACTTAGTCCTCTCAAAAGTTTATATAAAAGTGATCCACACCCTGGATCGGGGTTAACAATAGTGAACACACTGTCCAGGTCACAAGACCTCTACCACAGTTCTACGTGGGAAAACAAACAATAGCAGCCAGCTGTCCAGGTCACAGGACCTCTACCACTATCCACAATGGGAAGTGAAGTGTAAAAGGTTTGCTGAGGATTTACAGATCCTCCAGTGAAAGTACAGGAGTCAGTGTGTGTGTTTAATACAACAGATAACACACACTGCTCAAAATGTAGAATAAATAAATCACAGAGCAGAGATGTAGAGTTTAGGAATGGCTCTAGTGATTTCAGTGTAGCACTGGACTCGTTTTGGAATTAATCAGAAGTGATTCTGAGTCCTCTTCTCGATTTTGTTTGAGAAGCAGAGTGTCGTATGCTTCAGGTTCACAGGCAGTAAGATGTAGTCGATGAAGCTCTTCAATATTCTATTGTATGCACACCACTCTTCTTGAGTAGGCTTGATTGTATATTTGATTCTGTCTTACTTGGTTCTTCTTGTATGCACAGAGCTCTTCTTGAGTATGTCGTATGCTTCCTTGTCTCTGTGTGTGTTGTCTCTCTCTTCTTGGTTTTTCACTTCTTCACTTCACACCTTTTCACTTCACGCTTTTCACTCCACGCTTTTTCACTAGTCTCTTCAGCAGAGTCTTCTTGTATTTATATCACGTGCTCCGTAGGACAAAAAAGGTTTCCTTTCCGCAGGTACGAGGTACGGTTTCCTGACATCCGACAACTTTTATTAATTAATGGTCAGGGTATTAAAATATAACTAATATGACCGTTGGTTAGAATAAATAAAGATAAAGATAAAGAAATTCAAACAGTTGTTTATGACTGTTCAAGAGATCGGTAGGTCATCAGCATTAGAGTAATGATCGGTGACTCAGATAGATCAGCATCGGTCTGTCATCTGATCGGTGAGTTATTTTGATCAGCATTGGTCTGTCATCTGATCGGTGAGTCATTTTGATCAGCATCGGTCTGTCATCTGATCGGTGAGTCATTTTGATCAGCATCGGTCTGCCATCTAATCGGTGAGTCATTTGCATCGGTGAGTCCTTGGATCGGTGACTCATTTGCATCGGTGATTCCTTGGATCGGTGACTCATTTGCATCGGTGAGTCATTTGCATCGGTGACTCATTTGCATCGGTGAGTCAGATGGATCGGTGACTCTGATGAATCGGTGAGTCTGATGGATCGGTGCGTCTGATTGATCGGTGACTCTGATGGATCGGTGAGTCTGATGGATCGGTGCGTCTGATGGATCAGTGACTCTAATGGATCGGTTACTCTGATGGATCGGTGAGTCTGATGGATCGGTGAGTCTGATGTCTGTTGAATCCAGAAGACTTCCAACATACTTTGCAAGTCAATAAGCATAGTTAAAAACATGATAACAGATTCATTCATAGATTGGAAATATGTTTATGAGACATCAAACCAGATTAAGCATCAATGAGTTGTGATGATTTGTGATTATTAAAACATCAGTTATAAACATGAAATCAGCAATCTTCCAGAGGGCTCAACAATCTCCCCCTTTTTGATAATCACAAATCTTCATATATATATATATATATAAAAATCTCCCTCTTAAAATAACCTTCCCATATATATAGTATTCAGATTTCTCCCCCTAAGATATTGATCTCCCTCTTCATATATAGAGTACTCCCCCTTAGATATATATTTCCCCCATTATATATATCTTTCTCCCATTATATATATCTTTCTCCCATTATATATATCTTCTTTCTACCATTATATATATCTTTCTCCCATTATATATATCTTCTTTCTCCCATTATATATATCTTTCTCCCCCTTTGGGATAATCAAAAAGGAGAGAAAACAGATAAGGGAAAAGAGAAGCAGGGTGCAGAGAGGATAGAACATAACACAAAGGAAAAACAAATTTGATAAAGTCACAGAAAAGGATAAGCAATACATAGATCACCCCATCAAAAACAATACATGGCTATTTGTTGGGATACAAAGGGGCTTTCCCTTTATCCTTTGGATCAATGGTAGGTAAGGTATAAGGCTTAGAGGCAGGCTGTGGTTCACGGAGCTGAAGTGGCGGCAGGACAACTCTGGCAGGTGCAGTTGGAGGTGTCACAGAGGGTTGTTGAGAAGGAGCAGGAGTTGGATGAGAAGCTTTCTGAGAGACTGGCTATAACTGAGATAGAGCTTGGGCAACAGACAGCTGATTTGGAGCGACATCAGAGGCACTGAGAGGTTCAGAAGTAGGGAGTACAATTGCAGTGGCCTGTGCATCCAAGTAAGGATTCAACAGATGAATGAAGTCCTGAATGACTTCTGCTCCATACTTCATACCTTTTTCAAAATCATCCTTGTTTTCCATGAACTGCCCCATGGAAGGGACAAAATCTTGCAATTGGCGAACTTGAGTGTTGAAGGCCTGAGTGACTGGAGGTAATTTCAGATTCTCTGCCAAGACTTTGAAGTTTGCAGCCATCTCATGTTTTGTATAAATCTTGGAAAAGTAAGTATCAACTTTTTCCTTGATCTCTTGCAGGGCTTTCTTAGCATCTGCTGAATATACTAAGGCCATCTTATGACTATTATCACAGAGCTATTTCATCCTCCTCAAAGATTATATGTCAAGAATTTGTCTTACAGCAGCTAGCTCTGCATGCACAACTTCTCTGAGAGCTTCTATCTCACGAGTAGTGATTTTGGTTACCTTGCCTGTACTGGCTTGGCCGACTATATGAGTTAGTTCAGCTTTCAACTTCCTCAGGTCAGATTTGTTGAGATGTTCAATCAGATTTCTCAAAACTTCCATCATACCAGAGATGGTTGATCTGAACTCATTTGATATAGAAAGTAAGCTAACTTGGAGATCCTTCAATGTTTGATTCAAAGGGGCTAGGTGCCTACCAACAAATTCACCAGTAGTAGTCAAGTCTGGCTTCAGAACATCTGAGACTGCCGTTGAAAAAGCTTTCAAGGAATTTTCAGAAACTTGCAGAGATACTTGATGAAGGGAATTGGAAAGTTCTTCTCTGACTATATCTCTCACAGTGGTTAGCAATTCAGTCTTAAACTTATCAAGATCAGATCGAGAGATTTCAGAACCAGGTAAATTCACATTTACAGGATCAACAGTAGGAATAGACCTTGCTTCTCTTGGAAGGTTCCTTTTCACAGCTGCAGCAGATTCTGGCAATTCGTCTTCTTCTTCAGAATAGTCTAACCCAAAACAGCATATCCAGGGTAGTCATCCCAAACAGCAGCACACAGGGTGTAGTTGGGTTTCTCATAGCTTGCTGTTCCACTGATTTTTGATGAGTCAGCCTTGCCACTGATATGGATTTCTGGTACTGACTGAGGTTGTTCCACTTGATCTACAGCAAGACCATCCACTGGTCTGTTAACACTATCAGCAGCAGCTTCAACATCATCAGCATCATCATCATCACCACCAAGATTGTCATCAGCATCACCTTGCTCATTATTACTCTGCTCAGAGGCTTCACTGTGATATTCCTCAGTATCAGAATCTTCTTCATCATCAAGAATAGGTTCTGACTCTGGTAGGGTTAAGGGTGGACTAGCAGGTCCAAATTCTATTCTTTTCTTGGGGCTAGCAGTGTCTGGATCACTCCTATCATCAAGAGAAGACACACTTCCTTCTTCAGTTGCAGCTTTTGCTTGCTCATCATCATCAGAATAAATTGGTTCCTCATCTGGTTTTAATCCAGGATCTCTCAAATCCTTTGGCCTCTTGCCATGATCTATGGGATTGTAGGCTTCATACAACTTATCTTCATCTGCAACCCAGCACTTCTTCCATGGATTCCAATTGATTTTCATCCTCTTGCAGATCTCTTTGTTGAGACAGAAGGTACGCTCTGTTTCAACAACTTCATCATCTTCATCAACACATTCCAGATTCTGGAGCATAGTAGATATCAATTTTGAATAAAACAACGTTGTGGCTTTCTTGGAAGGTTTCAGCATACTAGCTATGTGGACCATCACATATCTACACAGATTTATCTTTTCATGGGTTTTGAGCAGAAACAAAAGAAAAACATCTTGAAACTTAACAGCAGCAAAATCTCCTCTTCGAGGGCAAAGTTGGTGCTGAATAAACTTGAATAGGAGTCTGCTTTCACCATCTAATTCTGAAGCTGTGATTCTCCTCGATTCTCTGTTTCCAGTTAGGAGCTCTAGCGCTAGATCATAAGAAAAATAGTCAGTGACTGGGGGTATATTGCTAGCATAGTCCTCATATCGACCTTCATGAGGTACGTTTAAACATTCGGCCCACTTCTTAGATGAGAAAGATATTTTCTTTCCTTTTACAACAGACGACATCCTAGCAGCTTCCACACCATCAAGCGTGATTTTCAGGTTCATGTAAAACTCATGTACTAGCTTTGGATAATCTATTCGGGCGTTGTCTGAAAACCAGTCTATCCATCCTTGCGATTCAAGAACTTGTAGCAACAGGCACTTACTTGACAGAAGCCACGCCGAGTTTACTTCTTTTTCTACAGCAACAATCCGAGTTTCCAGGTTCGGATTTACTGAGCGTTGAGAGATACTGCTCGACTCGCCTCGAGCATGCTTTGAAGGTACAGGGCTATCTGGTCCTTTGCTCGGTCTCTTTTTCTTAGCCATTCGAGGATTTGGAGAGGCAGGAGTTCGAAGGTTCGAAGGTTCGAAGTAGAGGGGAAGAGAGGTTGAGAGGTTCGGCGGGAAATGAAAGGTCAAAGGTTTAGGGAAGATAAATAGCCGCGTATCATTTATTTTATCATTTAGGGTTCCCATCAAAAGTAATTTACTAATTAATAAAAAGTAATTTTAAAAAAACATCGGTTTGACAGAACAGTGTGACAGATCGGTTCCACAGATCGGTTTCACAGATCAGCTTCACAGATCAGTTTCACAGATCAGTTTCACAGATCAGTTTCACAGATCAGTTTCACAGATCAGTTTCACAGATCAGTTTCACAGATCAGTTTCACAGATCAATCATACACAATTCTTGTTTAATAAATTTCATTCTTTCAGAGCATAAGGGCTTTGTGAAGATTTCAGCTAATTGATTTTCAGAACTAACAAATTCTAGAGAAATATCACCCTTCTGGTAATGATATCTTAGAAAGTGATGTCTCACATCAATGTGCTTAGTTCTAGAGTGAGACACAGGGTTCTTGGATAAGTTTATTGCACTAGTGTTGTCACAGTTAATTGAAACATGTTTAAGATCAAATCCATAATCCAAGAGAGTGTGTTTCATCCACAAAATTTGTGCACAGCAGCTACCAGCAGCTATGTATCCTGCCTCGGCAGTAGACAATGCAACTGAATTCTGTTTCTTACTACACCATGATACTAGGGATTTTCCAAGCAAATGACATGTTCCTGATGTGCTTTTTCTATCTAACTTACAACCAGCAAAGTCAGCATCTGAATAACTCATTAACTCAAAGGATTGTCCTTTTGGGTAAAACAAACCTAAATTTATAGTATACTTAAGATACTTAAAAATCCGTTTAACAGCTAATAAGTGTGATTCTTTAGGATTAGCTTGAAATCTAGCAAACATACACACACTAAACATAATATCTGGTCAACTAGAAGTAAGATAAAGTAAGCTTCCAATCATACCTCTGTAATTGGTTTGATCAACTGGTTTCCCAGTTTCATCAACATCTAATTTACAGGTAGTACTCATAGGTGTATTACTTTCCTTAATACTATCCAATCCAAAACGTTTTAAAAGATCCTTTGTATATTTACTTTGATTTAAAATAATACCATTTTTAGTTTGAAAGATTTGAAATCCAAGAAAATACTTAAGCTCTCCCATTAAGCTCATTTCAAATTCATTTTGCATAACTTTTGAAAAATCAGTACATAAGGAGTTTTTAGATGATCCAAAAATAATATCATCAACATATATTTGTACAACTAAAACATCTTTAGAAATTATTTTAATGAAAAGAGTTGGATCAGCAATCCCTTTAGTAAAACCTTTTGAAATAAGGAAATTGCTAAGTCTATCATACCAAGCTCTTGGAGCTTGTTTCAAACCATATAAAGCTTTAGAAAGTTTAAAAACTTGATTTGGAAAATGGGGATTAGTAAATCAAGGTGGTTTTTCTACAAAAACATCTTCAATTATAAAACCATTTAGAAATGCACTTTTAACATCCATTTGATATAATTTGAAATCCAGATGTGCAGCATATGCAAGTAAGATCCTAATGGCTTCTAGTCTAGCTATAGGTGCAAAAGTTTCCTCATAGTCTATACCTTCTTCTTGACTATATCCTTGTGCAACTAGTCTAGCTTTGTTTCTAACTATATTTCCAGATTCATCTATTTTATTTCTAGACAACCATTTTGTGCCTATTGTCAAAGTGTCCTTAGGTCTGTTAACTAATTCCCAGACTTTGTTTCTTTCAAACTGATTTAATTCTTCTTGCATAGCCATTACCCAAAATTCATCGTTGATAGAATCATTGATATTTTTAGGTTCTGACTGTGAAAGAAAAGCTTGATGTTCAACCTGGTTTCTTAGAGAAGCTCTAGTCTGTGTCCCTCTATATAGATTTCCTACAACAGCATCTAAGGGATGGTTCTTTAGAGTCCTAGATGGTCTTGAAAAGATAGGGCTAGAAATTTCAGGTTCATCTAGAGATTGAGGTTCAACAGAAGCAGATTCTGGAGAATGTCCAGAACTGGATGCTTTTATAACAGGTTCTTTAGATTTATCATTAAGGTCCAGAATAGACAAATCTTCTTCAAGATTCCCAAGAGAGGTTTTAGGCTCATGTGGATCAGTTTCATCAAATTTGATGTGAACAGATTCTTCCACACATTTGGTTCTCTTATTGAAAACTCTATAGGCTTTACTAGAGATAGAGTAACCTAGGAAAATTCCTTCATCACTCTTGGATGCAAATTTATCTAGATTATCTTTAGTATTCAGAATAAAGACTTTGCAGCCAAAAACTTTGAAGTAGTTTACCTTAGGTTTCCTATGGTTCCACAACTCATAAGGGGTTTTCTTTAGACCAGGTCTGATCAAGACTCTATTAATGACATAACAAGCTGTATTAACAGCTTCAGCCCAAAAGTAAATTGGCAGGTCATATTCATTGAGCATGGTTCTAGCAATTTCTTGCAGGGTTCTGTTTCTTCTTTCTACTACACCATTCTGTTGGGGTGTCCTAGGGGCAGAAAAGTTATGAGAATAGCCATTGAGTGAGTAGTAAGATTCAAACTTTTGATTCTCAAACTCACGACCATGATCACTTCTTAGGGTCTTAATCTTGAGTCCACTAAGATTTTCTACAGACTTGGAGTATTTAACAAAGTAAGAGCAAGCTTCACTTTTGTGAGCTAGAAAATATACCCAAGTATATCTAGAAAAGTCATCTACGAGAACATAGACATAGTGCTTCCCATTTAAACTAGAAACTCTTGATGGTCCAAACAAATCCATGTGAACCAATTGAAGTGGTTGATAAGTTGAAACTTCTTTCTTTGATTTAAAAGAAACTTTGTGTTGTTTTCCCTTTTGACAGGGATTACAAACTTTGTCTGCTGGAAATTCAAGTTTGGGTAAGTCTCTAACCAAGTTCTTCCTAGAAAGTTTTCTAAGTGAGTGCACATTGCAGTGTCCTAATCTTCTGTGACAAAGCCAAGACTTTTTATGAAAAGCATTTAAACAAGGAATGTTCTGTTTAGCGAAAGAATCTAAATCAACAGCATAAACATTTTCATTTCTTAAAGCAGAAAATACTAAAACATTTTTAGAGTTAAAAACATTGCAAGAATCATTTTCAAATTTAACATGAAAACCATCATCACATAACTGAGAAATGCTTAACAGGTTATATTTAAGTCCATCATCAAATAAAACTTTAGAAATCAAAATTGAATCAGTGTTACCAATCTGGCCTAGGATGATGATTTTTCCTTTAGAGTTATCACCAAAGGTGACAAATCCTCCATCAACTTTTATTAAGCTCTTGAAGCAATAATAATCTCCAGTCATATGTCTTGAGCACCCACTGTCTAAATACCATATCTTCTTGTAACAGCTCTTCAAGCAGGTCTCCTACAAAACAGATTTAGATGGAAGATGATTTTGGTACCCAGATATTCTTGGGTCCAGACAGGTTAGCCAATAACACTTTAGGTACCCATATTTGTCTAATGGGTCTCATATAATTTGTAGAAATAACATTCTTTGAAAGATAAACCTTATTAGATTCATAACTATGAGTATAACTGGTTGAGGCATAAGAAGTTCCAGAATTAACTATCTTCTGTCCAGATTTAGGAATGAATCTAGTTTTGGCAACTTTCCTTTGTCCAGGTTGGTATCCTATACCAGCAGTGTATCTAGGTGCAACTTTCTTTCCTAGAATTTGTGTTAGAGTATTTTTACCATTGGTGAACTTCTCTAAGTCTTTCTTGAGTTGCTCATTAGACAATTTTAGTTCAGTATTCTCTTTAAGCAGCTGAGCATTCTTTTCTACTTCTATATCCAGATCAGATTTATGCTTAACACTTAAAGCATACTGTTTCTTTAGACCTTTATATTTATCTTTAAGCTCATTACATTTTTCTTCTAGCATGTCACAGTATTCAAACAATTCAGATTTTGACATGTTTTCTGAGTCAAATCTTCTCTAGAATAGTATGAATTAAAAGCAGGAGTCTCTGATGTTACCTCAGAAGTGTTTGTCATAAAACACATGTTGGCTCTATTCCTTTCAGAGTCTGAAGATTCAGCTTCACTTGTGCTGTCTTCTGAAGCACTCCAAGTAGCCTTCATGGCCTTCTTGTACTTGTTATCCTTGTATTCATATTTCTTTTTATACTTCAGCTTTGGACAGTCGGCTTTAATGTGTCCTTTCCTCTTGCACTCATAGCAGAAAACATCATCCGATTTGTCATTCTTCTTCCAGTCCTTTTTCCATTTCCCTTGTTGGTCATACTTTCCCTTGTAATTTGCTTTCCTAAAGAATATCTTTTTCCTATAGAACTTTTTGAATCTCCTGGCTATTTGAGCCATCTCATCATCACTGTCAGAATCATTTTCACTTTCCTCACTGCTTGAACTTTCATTGATAGCTTGAAGCTTTTCCTTATCCTTATTCTTTGAGGTTGTAGTCTTGAAGGAAATAGACTTCCTTTTAGGTTCATCATCTTCTTCTTTATTTACATTAAGCTCTTCTTCATACATCATCAGCTTACCAATTAATTCCTTGACAGGTAGAGCAGCAATGTCACAGGATTCTCTAATGGAGACAGAGGTTCCTCTCCATCTTTCAGGTAGACATCTCAAAATTCTCATAATTTGTTCCTTTGCTGGAACATCCTTTCCCAGAGAAGTCATTGTGTTGACAATTTCATTGAACCTGAGATACATATCAGAAATGGGTTCATCAGGCTTCATCTTAAAATTATCATAATTAATAGTATAGGTATTCAATCTCATCTCCTTAACATTTGTTGTTCCTTCATGAGAAACAGCTAAGGTATCCCAAATTTCATATGCAGTTTTACATGCAGAAATTCTATTAAACTCTTCATCTCCTAGAGCACAGTACAGAGCATTCATAGCTTTACAATTGTTATTGTAAGCAGTCTTTGTAGGTTCATCCCAAGTAGATCTAGCAGTAGTGGGAATTTTGTATTCAGATTCAATAGCAGTCCAAATATCAAAACCTATGCTTTCTAGATGAATTTTCATTTTCAGTTTCCACTGAGCATAATTAGTTCCATTGAAGAAAGGTGGCTGGTTAGTAGCAGCACCCTCAAGTCTATTATCCATGATATCACAAAAAAGGATTTTAAGGAGATAAAAATTTAGAAATAACGGAAATTTTAAGAACTTTAAAAAACAACTAAAATCACAGTTCAAAAGCAGAGCACTTTTAGAAAGTATTTACTTCCTTTGATACCAAGTGTTGGTCGGAGCGGACACTCAAGAGGGGGGTGAATTGAGTTCCAATTAAAATTTTCTGTTAAAAAAAATTTCTAATAAAATCCCCCAATTTCAAAAATAAATTAAACTGTAGTGAATTTATATAGAATATAAAGGTTCAATTAGCTTCTCAAAGATTGATTAATTCTCATTTAACATAATCTTATGATTAAATTAACTTTTGAAACTAATTTACTGATTTATAATAAATATAAACACTTGCGAATTTATTTATCAAAGTAGCTTTGAAGATAGATTATATTTCAAAGTAACAGCAGCGGAATATGAAATAAATATGTATAGTATGGATATAGAGTATAACTATAAACACAGAGAAGTAACCAAGAGGTTCAGTCTCAAGCCGAGACTTAGTCCTCTCAAAAGTTTATATAAAAGTGATCCACACCCTGAATTGGGGTTAACAACAGTGAACACACTGTCCAGGTCACAAGACCTCTACCACAGTTCTACGTGGGAAAACAAACAACAGCAGCCAGCTGTCCAGGTCACAGGACCTCTACCACTATCCACAGTGGGAAGTGAAGTGTAAAAGGTTTGCTGAGGATTTACAAATCCTCCAGTGAAAGTACAGGAGTCAGTGTGTGTGTTTAATACAACAGATAACACACACTGCTCAAAATGTAGAATAAATAAATCACAGAGCAGAGATGTAGAGTTTAGGAATGGCTCTAGTGATTTCAGTGTGGCACTGGACTCATTTTGGAATTAATCAGAAGTGATTCTGAGTCCTCTTCTCGATTTTGTTTGAGAAGCAGAGTGTCGTATGCTTCAGGTTCACAGGCAGTAAGATGTAGTCGATGAAGCTCTTCAATATTCTATTGTATGCACACCACTCTTCTTGAGTAGGCTTGATTGTATATTTGATTCTGTCTTGCTTGGTTCTTCTTGTATGCACAGAGCTCTTCTTGAGTATGTCGTATGCTTCCTTGTCTCTGTGTGTGTTGTCTCTCTCTTATTGGTTTTTCACTTCTTCACTTCACACCTTTTCACTTCACGCTTTTTCACTCCACGCTTTTTCACTAGTCTCTTCAGCAGAGTCTTCTTGTATTTATATCACGTGCTCCGTAGGACAAAAAATGTTTCCTTTCCGCAGGTACGAGGTACGGTTTCCTGACATCCGAAAACTTTTATTAATTAATTGTCAGGGTATTAAAATATAACTAATATGACTGTTGGTTAGAATAAATAAAGATAAAGATAAAGAAATTCAAACAGTTTTTTATGACTGTTCAAGAGATCGGTAGGTCATCAGCATTAGAGTAATGATCGGTGACTCAGATAGATCAGCATCGGTCTGTCATCTGATCGGTGAGTGATTTTGATCAGCATCGGTCTGTCATCTGATCGGTGAGTCATTTTGATCAGCATCAGTCTGTCATCTGATCGGTGAGTCATTTTGATCAGCATCGGTCTGTCATCTGATCGGTGAGTCATTTGCATCGGTGAGTCCTTGGATCGGTGACTCATTTGCATCGGTGAGTCCTTGGATCGGTGACTCATTTGCATCAGTGAGTCATTTGCATCGGTGACTCATTTGAATCGGTGAGTCAGATGGATCGGTGACTCTGATGAATCAGTGAGTCTGATGGATCGGTGCGTCTGATGGATCGGTGACTCTGATGGATCGGTGAGTCTGATGGATCGGTGCGTCTGATGGATCGGTGACTCTGATTGATCAGTGACTCTGATGGATCGGTGAGTCTGATGGATCGGTGAGTCTGATGTCTGTTGAATCCAGAAGACTTCCAACATACTTTGCAAGTCAATAACCATAGTTAAAAACATGATAACAGATTCATTCATAGATTGGAATTATGTTTATGAGACATCAAACCAGATTAAGCATCAATGAGTTGTGATGATTTGTGATTATTAAAACATCAGTTATAAACATGAAATCAGCAATCTTCCAGAGGGCTCAATAGATTTTTTAATTATAATTGAAAATGAACTTTTCATCATAAAAAAATTATTATTATAAGTTATCTTTTAAATTATTTTTTTATTAAAAAAATAGATATCATGTATATATCTTTTAATAAAATTTAATTTATTCAAATTAATTTCATATTTACTTTTTATATAAAAAGGTCTTTAAAACATTGGAACAAGTCCAATTTAAAACCCTACTTTCTCCTCAATTTTACATCAATAATTTTATATATGGGATTTTAAATTATTAGAATTACATGTTGAAAATTATATTACATATTTGGAATCAAAATAATTTTTCTTTTATAATAACATCAACACAATTTTTCCAAAAAATTATCAGTAAAAACATTTAAACTCAAATATAGCTACTGAGGGAAAAATAGGTTTACCAAGGGTTTAATCATTAATAAAATAGGAATATATGACCCATGAATATGTAAATAACTAATTATCTAGAAATATACTGATCAAATAGATTATTTTATAGAAAATGATGCATTATTTGAGTCAAAATTAAATTTAAAACACTGTATAATTCCCAAATTTACAAAAATATGATTTGTGTTCTCTACCCCACATATAAGAGGACAGACATGTCACGAACCAACCCGGGTCGACCCCGAACCGGTCACCCGAGTTGGTCCGCGGCATGGCCCGAGAGGCGTTCCCGATCCTCTCGGGCTGGCGACAAGTGCCAGGGCATCACAGAGTACACGTGGGAACGATTTCGCCCAATAAAATTTTACTAAGAAGCAGAAATAAACAAACGATTATAAAATAAAACAGCCAAAAACATGACTAACCTGACCACGAACCCAACTCCTCGCGACCCCGAGAGTCGATCGTCAAACTACCACCAACTCTCGTCCATGGCGAGCAAGCTCGAGTCAAACCTGCGACAGAGACTAAAAACAAGAAAACACTATAGGCGTTAGTATTAAAACTCAGTAGGCTAGCCCGATAAATCTATTCCCAAAGAACAACCATTAAGGGAAGAATTTACCAACTTCTAGTTTCAACTACATTATAGAAGATATGGGTTTTCACACACACACACTTTTCATTTTGAAAACAAGTAACAGTCCATTGCCCTTTTTAATTTAGAAGGAGTTTAATGTTGAAAGAACCAGGTGAATTTCATTTTAAAACATTTCGCGAACAATTAGGAAACCAAACTTTAGTTGTTAGTCAAAAATAAAATCACACACAACACACACTAAGGGAAATGGAAAAAAGTGGCACACAAGGGTCGGTGCCCAAACTCGACCTCTCAATTGTCTTCCATATACAAATAAACACTAAAATAGACATGGGTCGAACCTAGGGGATCGTTAACAAACCAGAACGTACTATACATGTGACTCATCCTGAAGGCATGCCATAACTCGATGACGTCATAATGCCATAACGCTCGGCATAACCCTGCCTGGCCTAACCGAGGGGTCCAATCCCCATAGCAGCAATAACTCAGTATTCCCCTGCTTGGGGACACTAGCCAGTGCGTGATCTAAACTAGTGCAACAATCGTTCTCAGAAAATTCACTCAATATGCCAGGTTCCCATGTCAACACATGTAATAAAAGAGGAGTCATCCATAATGTAAAACTAGTCATGATGCACAAGCATCACATACTCATCTCAGCAAATCAACAAACACAAAAGATCACTCCAAAGACACTTTTCAAAACATTAATTTCATTAAAAGTACCAAACAGGACTCATGTACTTATTAAATACCAAATAAATTCCAAAAGAAGGACCAGACGTCATCACTTTTAAAACCAGAAAACACAATTAAAATCTCATTTAGGTAGACCAAATCACCATTTTAATTCTGAAGCGCAAACATAAGGGTCAAAGGGTCATTTTACCTATTGCGCAACAACTAATCAGGAAAAAGAATTCGATACGATGCAGAGAAAGAATCAGTTCCAATTCCAGCAATATAACTACTCTAAAAATATTAATATATTAATACTACATCCAATTTGATGAAAATTAAATAAATGACAAGAAATAGGTAAATTCTAAATTCAAAGGCAAGTGCATTGGGAACCTACCTCAACTCACAGCTCAAACACGACGACGCGACACGCCTCACACAGACGTACAAGTACGCGCAAGTCGATGACCGTGGTGTCACAGAGTCACCTCGCCAACACGCTGCAATAACCGCACAACAACTAAAAACACATAACCACTAGACTAAAAACAATACAAGCAGACAACCCGCGCAAAAGGACCACCCAGACAAAATATCAAAACCTACTTCGCACCATCCACACTATTACTAAACCACTGTAAAGAAACAAAATATGAAATAAAAATTCAAAAACTAACTAACAACTTTACACAAACTAAACTCATTCAAAAACACACTTTTGATCAAACACGCGCCTAAGTCCCACTAAAACAAAAACGCCCCACTTAAACTGTTAGATAAATCAATTGCACAAATTATATAAAAAAACAATTAAACAACTCATGATTAGTTTTCATAAAATGCTTATTAACCCACATGAGTATGCGATAAGATATAACATGAAATCTCAGTTTATTTAAAAACTAAACTCCGCAACGAACTAACTCACCCCAAAACATGAAAAAATAATTATACAGATAAGATAATCATCCAAAAAAAGTTTTTTGACCAAAATAATAATAATAATAATAATTTCTCTCAAAACAAATATTATAGAAATCAAAAATAACAAATTAATACCAATGAAGGTAAAAAAATGAAAGCAATCAAAGTGTTTATAAATTTAATGGGGAAAAGCAAGGTGATCCAACCTTAATTGTCGACGAAACCTGGAACCCGATGTGAAATGCTGATCGCACAACAATTGCACCCACGGAAAGACAAAAAAGGGGGTTGGATGAAGTAGAGAAGCGGAACGACGTCGGTGACTTAACAAGAGGCGTGCATCGGCTACCGAAAAGTGTAGAAAACTCTAAATTCAATGGTGCAGAGGTCAGCGAGGGGTGCGCTCAAACAACGGAGTCACGAGACAGTAAAAAGGGTGCGGCGCGCGATAAGAGGGAGTTGCAAAGGGCAGGGGTAAACCAGGAGTTGGGGTCACGCACACCGGACAAAGCAAAGGGGAGATTGTTGGCTAGAGGTTGCGCTATCGGGGTGGGCCTGCCGGAGGCTGCGCGGGCTAGTAGCAGGCTGGCCGGAGCGGTTGTTGGAGGTTGGTCAGGCGCCAGAGGCTGGCTAAGGGATGGCCCCTAAGGCGGGACGGGAGGCCGGAGAAGGGAGGCGCGACCGGAGGGAGCGCCGCCAGAGGAGGGTACTGCTGGGGCGGCTCGGCCGAAGGAGCAGGGCGGGCGAAGGGTGGTCGGCGGCTGGAGTCGGAGGAGGTCGGCGGAGGGAAGGCCGGACGGGAGGTGGGTACGCCGGCTGGGGCTCGTCAGCCGCGCGGGGGAGACCGGGGGGAAACACCGCCGGATGAGGGAGGAGGTGCGGCGGCAGGTGGCTGGGAAAGCAGGGCGATGGTCAGGAGATGGACGGAGGAGGCGCGGCCGGAACGCGCAGGAGGGCGAAGAGGGAGCGGGTCGCGCGGAGGGAGAAGAAAAAAAGAGGGAAGAGAGAAAGAGAGAGGAGGGGGAGAGAAGAAGAAAAAAAAGTGGCGGTGCCTAGGGTTACAGGGAAAAGAGGGAGAAGAGAAAAAAAGGGAATAAAAGGGATAAGAAAAATGAAAAAAAAGGAATAATATAAAGTAAAATTAAATAAATAAATCAAAGAAAATAAAATAGAATTAAATAGTAATAAAGGAGATTAATAATAATAATAATAGTAATATTAATAATAATAATTTTTATCATAATTACAAACATATATGCACATTACGTTAAATAATAATAATAATAATAATAATAATAGTAATAATAATAATAATAATAACAGTAATAATAATAATAATGTATAAACATATATACTCATATACATATTTATACACCTATATAATCATATATATATATACATTAATCCGCTCAACGAACGAATTTAATAACTTTAAAACTGAATGACCGCAGGGTACGCGCCAACCGTACCGTACCCAAGTGGACTGCAAACGGGATGCGCAACACAACCGTATGGTGTTTGCGCATTATCCCAAACCATAAACTCATCCAAACATTAAAATTTCCAACCGGGACTCACCCCTCACACATGCAAAAAACACCCGATGCCATGATAAATAAAATAAATAAACTAAAATAAAAACAGGTGTGACAATTCTCCCCACCATAAAGATTTCCGCCCCCAGAAATCCATAACAGGTTAAAAACCCCAAATGAAAACCGACATTACTTCACAATTTAAAGAGAAATCTAAAAAGAGACAACAAGGAGATTCTGAAACACTCCCAAAAAGGGGAGCGATAAACCAAAAGAAGTCATATAATATGAAGGAATTACCCTCTAAGTGTCACCCGCCCACAAAAGTGTGACCACCTCCAGTTGATCGCTTCATAGGACAAAGAAATTTAACAATAGAAGATCCAGGACCAACATACACCCACCTTAACACCATTCAACAGAACTCAACCAATTCTCCATCTTCAATTCAACCTTAAAACACAACATCCGGAACAACGCCAATAAAAACACGACTACTCTTTTGAAACCAACAAACAGGTCAAACCCACATCCAACGCGTTTCACTTAAAACCTTACTCCAATATGACACTGGAACTCTCACGCCCCAACTCCTTACCAAAAGAAGAAAATAGAGTTTTTTGGTTCCATATAAGACCAACCACAACTCAACCAAAACCTAGAACAAAACTGGGAGATTGACACGGGAAGTCCGTACAGACTCCCCACCATAAGAAACAAGATAAATTGAATTTAGCGAGACCCGTGACAGTTATTTCCACCACAAGTGTCAAGTTAGTTCCCGGAATAGGACCAGAATGCCATCACATGAGACAAAATTCATGATCCCAATAATTTTCAACATGGGGAGGTCGAATGGACTCCCCACCATAAAGATTTCGATAAGTGAAGAATAGGAGGACCTCCCAGCATTATCACCAGCCATCACTGCCCACGGGTGGGAGGGGGGGCCCTGTCCAACACACCACCCCCACCCGAAAATCATAAAGCAAGAACCTCTTAATAAATGAGAGCAACGACATGACCCGACAGTTATTACACATAAACTAGGCATAATGAGGAAAATGATTCCGACTACACGCACTTAATGGGAACAACACCCTATCGCAAGACTTCACCTTTCGTTGGAGTTCCCCCGACTACGCGCTAGCTTCACTCCGAGGCCTATGGCTGGAGCTCTGATGAATGAAGCATCTTCCGGCTTCGCAATCAGGTTTATCAAACCCCAAAAGCATGACACAAGAACCAGAATTTTTAACAATCACACATCTATAAGATCAATGGTTTAAAAGAGTTCAGCCACAACCATTCTTTCGACTGAAAGAAAATAACACCACAAAACCGTACAGGTAACGACTACTACATCCAAGAGGCATCACGAAAAAGGAAAACGTCAAGCTCATCCACCAACATCTCCCTACTCCTGCTGACGGGCTGAGGTGACCTTCGACAATCCAGGTCTGGATTTAGTGCGATTCTTGGAAGCACCTCGGCAAAAACGCTTCAAGTGACCCATATGTCCACAGGTGTGGCAGGGTCTGGGAGCACTTGGACATGTCGGACTTTTGTGACCCTGCCTACCACACTGGTGACAGATCACAATATTGCGCTGTGAAGAAGATGACTGAAAGTCTGAAGGCCTCTTGATTCCTCTACCAGCACCACCAGCATCAGGTCGCTTCTTACTCTTCTTACTAGCATCAACTGAAATGCTTCCCAAAGCTAGAGGATTCGCCACCTCAATTTCCCCTACTAGATCAGCTTCAGCAAGAAAGGCTTGCTCGACAACATCCGAGAAGGTGGTTAGGTTGAGCTCTTCCACTCTCAATCACAGCTCAGGTCGGAGTCCAGACTCAAATTGTTGAGCCTTCCCGGGATCATTCGCAACAAACCACTGATCATACGGAACTAGGTCTACAAAATGTCGATATAACTCCAATACGGATTCAACGCCCTGCTGGAGACAACACAACTCCATCTTAATCCTCAGCTTCATCATCTCAGAGAAGTGTTGTTGGATGAACGATGACTTGAGAAACTCCCATGTCAAATCTTCACCAGGATTGTTCCGAGACATGGAATTTCACCATTTCCAGGTTGGACCTTCAAGCATGAAGGTATCCAACTTCACCTTTAATTACTCAGGTAGACCAATGGAACTGAACTTCCTCTCAATCTTCTGCAACCACTCCTCTTCCTCAAGAGGCCCTACTTGTCTATAAAAGAGAGGAGGTTTCAACTTCCGGAACTCCAAAACATAATCGATGGGCTGGCCAATTGGAAGATTAACTGAGGATACACCACCTGAAGCTGCACATTGAGCATCCATCGAGCCTTCATTGGGGTGAACACTACAAAACAAAGAATCGAGGAACTTTATCAAAACATAACCAATACAATTTGAAATTCTACATTACTCAATGATTTTCAAAATGAAGGAAAAACCCATTCACTAAAGGGGGAAACTAGTAATGGTGGTTGACTCGACCATATGGTTGGTGGCCATACGTCAGCCATACCATCGTCACTGAGAGCATTGTAGGGTGAAGTCTCCGGCACCACAAGGATTTCCAGGCCTTGTGAGCTCACGAAGATACTTTCCCAACTCCCTTTTCATTTCCAAACATAAAACAATCCAGAAGACCCAAAAGACACTAACAACCCGAACATCTCATGGTAACCCGAGGTTTAGAACGAGCAAGGGTTCATGACGTCCTTCCCATTCCCCTGCCTCGAGTCCGAGCAACTTTAATCCCTTTACCATGACAACTCCAAATAGTAATGGGCTCTCTGGAAAACATGGTCTGCTCGACCTGCTCTGATACCATTTTGTCACGAACTAACCTGGGTCGACCCCAAACCGGTCACCCGAGTCGGTCCGTGGCATGGCCCGAGAGGTGTTCTCGATCCTCCCGGGCTAGAGACAAGAGCCAGGGCATCATAGAATACACGTGGGAATGATTTTTCCCAATAAAATTTTACTAAGAAACAAAAATAAACAAACGAAAATAAAATAAAACATCAAAAAACAAAACTAACCTGACCACGAACCCAACTCCTCGCGACCCCGAGAGTCGATCGTCAAACTACCACCAACTCTCGTCCACGACGAGCAAGCTCGATTCAATCCTGCGACAGAGACTAAAAACAAGAAAACAATATAGGTGTGAGTATTAAAACTTAGTAGGCTAGCCCATTAAATCTATTCCCAAATCACTACCATTAAGAGACGAATTTACCAACTTCTATTTTGAACTACATTATAGAAGATATGGGTTTTCACAGACACACGCTTTTCATTTTGAAAACAAGTAATAGTCCATTGCCCTTTTTAATTTAGAAGGAGTTTAATGTTGAAAGAACCAGGTGAATTGCATTTTAAAACATTTCATGAACAATTAGAAAACCAAACTTTAGTTGTTAGTCAAAAATAAAATCACACACAACACACACTCAGGGAAATGGAAAAAAGTGGCACACAAGGGTCGACACCCAAACTCGACCTCTCAATTGTCTGCCATATACAAATAAACACTAAAAGAGACATGGGTCGAACCTAGGAGATCGTGAACAAACCAGAACGTACTATACATGTGACTCATCCTGAAGGCATGCCCTAACTCGATGACGTCATAACGCCCTAACGCCTGGCATAGCCCTGCCTGGCCTAACCGAGGGTCCCAATCCCCATAACAGCAATAACTCAGTATTCCCCTGCTATGGGGCCACTAGCCAGTGCGTGATCTAAACTAGTGCAGCAATTGTTCTCAGAAAATTCACTCAATATACCAGGTTCCCATGTCAACACATATAATAAAAGAGGAGTGTATCCATAATTTAAAACTAGTTATTATGCACAAGCATCACATACTCAGCTCACCAAATCAACAAACACAAAAGATCACTCCAAAGAGACTTCTCAAAACATTAATTTCATTAAAAGTACCAAATGGTCCTCAAGTACTTATTCAATACCAAATCAATTCCAAAATAAGGATCAGACGTCATCATGTTTAAAACCAAAAAACACATTTAAAATCTCATTTAGGTAGACCAAATCACCATTTTAATTCTGAAGCGCAAACATAAGGGCCAAAGGGGCATTTTCACTATTGCGCAACAACTAATCATGAAAAATATTTCGGTACGATGCAGAGAAAGAAGCAGTTCCAATTCCATCAATATAAATACTCTAAAAATAATAATATTTTAATACTACTTCCAATTTGATGAAAATTAAATAAATGACAAGAAATAGGTAAATTCTAAATTCAAAGGCAAGTGCAGTGGGAACCTACCTCAACTCGCAGCTCGAACACGGTGACGCGACACGCCTCGCACAAACGTACAAGTACGCGCAAGTCGACGACAGTGGTGTCACAGAGTCACCTCGCCAACACGCTTCAATAACCTCATAGCAACTAAAAACACATAACCACTAGGCTTAAAACAATACAAGCAGACAACCCGCGCAAAAGGACCACCCAGACAAAATATCAAAACCTACTTCGCACCATACACACTATTACTAAACCACTCTAATGAAACAAATAATGAAATAAAAATTCAAAATGTAACTCGCAACTTTACACAAACTAAACTCATTCAAAAACACACTTTTGATCAAACACGCGCCTAAGTCCCACTAAAACAAAAACGCACCACTTACATGGTTAGATAAATAAATTGCACAAATTATACAAAAAAACAACTAAACAACTCATGAATAGTTTTCATAAAATGCATATTAACCCACATGAGTATGCGATAAGATATAACATGAAAACTCAGTTTATTTAAAAACGAAACTCCGCACCGAACTAACTCACCCCAAAACATGACAAAATAATTAAGCAGATAAGATAATCATCCAAAAAATGTTTTTCGACCAAAATAATAATAATAATAATAATAATAATAATTTCTATCAAAACACATATTCTAGAAATAAAAAATAAAAAATTAATACCAATGAAGGTAAAAAAATGCAAGCAATCAAAGTGTTTATAAATTTAATGGGGAAAAGCAAGGTGATCCAACCTTAATTGTCGAAGAAACCTAGAACCCGATGTGAAATGCTGGTCGCACAACAATTGAACCCACAGAAAGATGATAAAGGGGGTAGGATGAAGTAGCGAAGGGGAATGACGTCGGTGACTTAACAAGAGGCGTGCAGCGGATACTGAAAAGTGCACCAAACACTAAATTTAATGGTGCAGAGGTCGGAGAGGGGTGCGCTCAAACAACGGAGTCACGCGATAGTAAAAAGGGTGCGGCGTGCGACAAGAGGGCGCTGAAAAGGGCAGGGGGGTGCACAGGGAGTTGGGGTCGCGCACGCCGGACATCGGAAAGGGGAGATTGTTGGCCAGAGGTTGCGCGATCGGGGTGGGCCTGCCGGAGGCTGCGCGGGCTAGTAGCATGATGGCCAGAGCTGTTGCCGGAGGTTGGTCAAGTGCCAGAGGCTGGCTGAGGCCTAGCCCCGGAGGCAGGACGAGAGGCAAGAGAAGGGAGGCGCGACCAGAGGGAGCGCCGCCGGAGGAGGGTGCTGCTGGGGCGACTCGGCCGAAGGAGCAGGGCCGGCGAAGGGTGGTCGGCGGCTGGAGTCTGAGGAGGCCGGTGGAGGGAAGGCCGGACTTGAGGCAGGTACGCCGGCTGGGGCTCGTCAGCCGCACGGGGGAGACCGGGGGGGATCACCGCTAGAGGAGGGAGGAGGTGCGGCAGCTGGCGGCTGGGAAAGGAGGTCGGCGGTCAGGAGATGGAGGGAGGAGGCGTGGCCGGAACACGCAGGAGGGCCGAGAGGGAGCGTGTCGCGCGGAGGGAGAAGAAATAAAGAGGGAAGAGAGAAAGAGAGAGGAGGGGGAGAGAAGAAGAAAAAGAAGAAGAAGAAAAAGTGGTGGCGCCTAGGGTTATGGGGAAAAGAGGGAGAAGAGAAAAAAAGGGAATAAAAGGGATAAGAAAAATGAAATAAAAAAAGGAATAAAATAAAGTAAAATAAAATAAATAAATCAAAGAAAATAAAATAGAATAAGATAGTAAAAAAAGGAGTTTAATAATAATAATAATAATAGTAATCTTAATAATAATAATTGTTATTATAATTACAAACATATATGGACATTACGTTAAATAATAATAATAATAATAATAATAATAATAATAATAGTAATAATAATAATAATAATAATAGTAGTAGTAATAATAATAATAATAATGTATAAACATATATACTCATATACATATTTATTCACCTATATAATCATATATATATATATATACATTAATCCGCTCAACGAACGAATTTAATAACGTTAAAACTGAATGATCGTAGGGTACGCGCGCACCGTACGGTACCCAAGTGGTCTGCAAACGGGCTGTGCAACACAACTGTATGGTGTTTGCGCATTATCCCAAACCATAAACTCATCCAAACATAAAAATTTCCAACCTGGACTCACCCGCACACATGGAAAAAATACCTGACGCCATGATAAATAAAATAAATAATGTAAAATAAAAGCAGGTGTGACTACACATATCCTCTCTTCTTAAGACATTCAAACAAAATTCAATATCCAATTTTCTACCAAAATCACACCCCATCATTAAAACCCTTATCCTATAATAATTTTCATTTTCAAAATGTCAACATGGTAGATCATTAGTGAAAACCTAAGAATAAAACCTATAGAGGAGGTAATGTACTTCTATAAAAAAAATTAATTTCCACTTCCACCTCATTCAAATTTTTTTTAACATGATTCTATAGTAAAATAATTATCTTAAATATAATAAAATGAATGTATTATAATTTTAAAATTATAATCTTTACACACTTCCATTATATTAATTATCAAATCATCATTTGTTTCAACGGAGGATGACCCCCACATGAAGCAATGTTTTACATTTTCTCAGTTAAACTATTATTGTTTGGAAATAATGATGTATTTATTATTTATATATTAATTAAAATATATTTTTTATATTACTAGTATTTTAGAATTATTATAAAAGACATAATTTATTGATTTCTAATTTGTGGTAATGTTACAATGCTTTTCATGTGTACATAAAACTATCACCTCGTGATGTGATTAGATTTGTTCATGATAAAACGGAAATAATTAATGAAGGGTTTAATAAAATTTTTTATTAAATTTCATAATAATTATACTAAAATGATAACATATATATATATATATATATAAATATATCATTTTATTTGTTTTCTTTAAATATAACTAGAAAAAGGAATCACCATTCTTGTGTATATATGACATATTATATCAATGATTATTGAATTTCATTTACTAAGACCAATTATTATTCATTAATATAATTAAATATATAAATAATTAATAAGATATTTATATATTTTTTCACATTGTGGATATTATTAAATCATGATATAAGTTATAGGAATGAAATAAAACAAGTCCATACATACAAAATGTCAAGGAAATTAACACCCAATGCAATGAAATTAATGAATGATTATTAACAAACATGTTGCATGATTTCATAAAATAGTAAAATATGACTTTATAAATATTAATATAGTTCATTTAGGATTTAATAACCATCTATATATCACAATTTTTTTTAAATTGCGTTTGACCAAAACAAAGCATATATTAATGGATTTCGTAGTTCAATTTTTAAAAATTTGACTAAACTTCTACTTTATAGATTATATCATGATAATATTATATATTCTAATGAGTTATTGTTATTGAATGTAATATGTAAACATTTACTATATATACTTATACTAGATAAACATAATATATTGATTAATTAAACATCATTTCTTTGTCATCATCATTTTAAGTTGTTATTTCATAATCTTATTCAGATCGATATTGTTTTTTTGAAATATCAGTAAAATTAAAATACATGAAAATTTACTAAAAACATTAAATTTTATACTCATATGGTCATTAGTTAACTAAATCATGTATTAATACTATTTTACCCTCATTTTTAATATGAATTCTATAGAAAATAATTTCATGAAAATATGATGTTATTTTTTTCTTCAGATAGAAATATGTTTTAATCAAAAACCATGTTATTCCAAATCAAAATTAAAATGTTTTATCCTTTAAATATAATTTAATATAGTAATTATGATAAATTGTTACTCTATACAGTTTTTTTATCAATGTAACATTACTTTCATTTATGAAATAATTGTGGTTTTAATTTAACTAAAAAAGGTATATAAAACATTTTTTTGACATGTACAGAAAGAAAATTATTTCCATATTTCATTACCAACAAAATGTTTTCAATATTATTTTTTATGTATAAATAGTTATTTCTATGAAATATAATTTCAATAATATCTTTAAAATTTATTTTCTAAATTTTATTTTAAAATAAAATTATTTTTAATACATTTTGAAATCAAATTAAAAATTCCCTAAAAAATGTTACTATATATCATTTATGGTATTAATTTTCATCAATTATAGAGACACCATAATTCTTAAACATAAAGGAATATCATTTATTTATAAGATCATTAATATTCCACTGGATGTTTAATGCTTACTAGGGACAAGGAAATAACTGACATTCACTTATTTGATTCAACATTTTTTTATTTAATTAACCATGAAATAATATTTTTATAGTCAATACTAAATTTCACATATATTTTAATATTATTTTTCATTGGAACATTTACTTAATGAATGGAATTGAATTTTTACATAGATAATTTAATATGAATGTTATTAACTAACTATGGATTTATTGTTAAATATGTATCCTTTACTCATATAGATAATAGAAAACACACATTGTTTCTGAGTTAAATTGATTTTTAGATACATGAGGAATACTCTGGATGATTATGAAATGATATGGGGACCATGTTTTATAATCTGGAGGCTATATCGATAGTCTCAAGAGATTAATTCATATGGACATAATTCATTCATGATTGTAATGAAGTGGATTGAATCTCTCTGGATGATAGATCATTATTTTTATTGTCTTATATATGTTCATGACCCAAATAAGATGGGGTTTTAACAAGAATGTTTTAATCCATATTGAGGTTATATTATGATGGTAAAAGCATCATTTCTCTGGGAAATAAGATTTTTAATAATTGTGCATTTCCCTTATCTAGATCATGTTATCATTATACATGTGAAAATTTAAATTATATAATATATAGATGTGATTATTTTTAATATTATTGATTAAATAAAATTTATTTTATGTTATTTTAATTTTCATATTGATTATATCTTACATATTCATGATGTGGAGTTATTTAATTATCATATATGTTTTATTATTTAAATTTACTAGTTTATTATGCTTATTGATTTCTAATTTCTTCTACTATACCTAACTATTATTGGTATTTTATGGTTCAAATTATTATTTTCTGATTAGAAATGATTCTATGAAGTGTAATATGTTTTAAATTCGATGATATTCTATAAGTAAAAATATTTTTCTAAAAAAATGTCCTAATTTCAAAATTTCACGGTAATATAAGTCATGAAATATGTATCTAGTAAAGAAATGATGAAAAACATTTTGATACAATGGGATGTAATTACATTTATCTTATGCTAATTTAATTTTCTCTTGTACTGGCTCTGTGCATCGAGGGATAGGTTCCCTATAAGAGCACAACATAAATTTCAAAAATACCAACTGTGTCTTCTCCCCCTGACAAAAAATTCCCCCCACTCTCTTCTAATATTTTTTTCTTCAAAAATAATATTCCAAAAATACAAGAACCCAGAACATCCCAAATGTAATTCCCCAACACTATTTACACAGATTTGGTGCATTATTATATAACATTAGAATGATCTCACGAGATCATGTCATTAATGAATGAATATTTTAGTATCCATGGTTGTTCTAGATACATACATATGTTTTACATTAGATCATGAAACAGAAAATAAACCAACAACATTGTATCCCAATTGTACACACTCATATCCATTTTCCTATTCCTACAAGATAATTATAATATACCTCTTCACATCTGAGAAAAAATAAAATATATAATGGGGTAAGCTTAGATACATAGTATGGAAAACAATTTTGAAGAAACTATGTTAAATAAGAATTAAATTTAATTCAATGTAAAAGACTAAAACTCAAGCCTTTTAATCATAAACATTAGCATAATATGGAAAAGAAAAATCAAATCATTCCATTTACCTATTCACGTGGATATTCTACTAGGAGACAAATAACTTTTAATATTAATAGCTAATTTCCTAATAATGGAATGCATATCGTCGAACATCATAATAATATATTCAAGGCCTCATTCCAAAAATAAAAATAAAATTTTGTCAATGCCTTGTGCCAAGAAACTAGTTTTTCTCATGAGACCTGCTGATGCATCGAGATTCTATAGTGGGATCCACTGGTCACTTAGTATGTCCAATTCATTCCCCATATGAAAATGTTGATACATAGCATAAAAATTAGAATTAAAACATTCATACGAAATGTCAATACATTAACCATAAACCATATATGGTATAAAAATAGCACATCCATAGTTGAAAATATCATAAAACCATTAATACAATATGGAATATTGAATCATAAAAAATCATCTTCAAATATTGGTAAAATCCAACGAAGGATGTTGACATAGAATAAATCCAAACTATTTGAGAGAAATACTACCACACCTGTCGTATAAGTTAAAAATCATTCATTCTTTAATTTTTCAAAAAGGTCATAATGTACCTTGTTTGGATAGTAATTTAACGATTCATTTCAATAAATTTTATAAAAATTAAAATATTGGTATAAATGAAATTAAACCATATTCTAGTAAATAGAAAAAATTATTTGATTTAAATATTTAGGAAACACAAATGTGGAGGTTAAAGATATCCCTATTGATAGGTATAAACAATATCAGATAATAGAGGTATTATAAAATTAAACCTTACATTTTTTCCTAGGATTAAGGTAATTTAACCTCCTTTACACTAGTTAAGTCATTTTAGTTAAATAAGAATTAAACAAATACATTAATATGATAACATATATGATCTTCTAATATTTCTTTGATATTAATATTTCAGTAGTCTCATTGTTTCAGTTGTTAACAGAATTTTTTTCTACTAAATATTTTATATGTAAGTCTTCTTTGTTATGGATAGGATGTCTTTGATTCATATACATAATGATATAATGTTATTAAGCATTATTTTTTATCTGAAAATGAAAGTTATTCTTGAATGGTTATGATGGAGAATTAATATCATCACGTTCGTGGAGACTGTTATCCGTACATATGCACGAGGGACAATATCATTATATTGATATTGAAATCTTATGTAATTTGACTATATATCATATATATACAGAATCATTAAGATGATATATTTATTATTTACATTTGTTAGACTCAACATTATAACAATCGAAATAATGATGTGTTAAATAACAAACTACACCACGATGTCGAGACGGTATGTCATACCTACACACATATAGTAAAATTTTTCATTCATATGGATTATAGAATAATGAATATTTTTGTAAAATATTTATAACAACATCTTAGTATGTAGAAGGCATGGATTAATTATTTTATTATGGAAGCAAAAAATAATGTGGATGTGGAAGTAGAAAAGAACATGCAAAGAGGTGATGAAGTAATTACATCATTTTCATGATCCTTCTTATGATTTAATGAAAATGGATCTTTTGGTTTTCTTATATTCAATGTAAGGAATCCAGGATTAATTGTGCATATTTTGGAGGAAATTTGAGTACGGTTTGTCTAAACCAAATTTCTTTGGATGGTAGATTTTGTGAGAAGGGGAAGTTCCCTTTTATAAAAGAGGTGAGGGTCACTTCAGGAAAAGCATGAAATATTATTTTATTATACAATCATATTTAGGTTATAAAATCTCTCAAATGATTTATTTCACGGATAATGTATGTATGGGTAGAAAAACTCTCAACAAATATGTTTTAGATAGGTTTAGGTCACCATATTAAACTTATATTTTTTATTTATCCTTTTTTTAAATAGGTTAGCTTTTACAATTTATTCTTGAATTATTATAATAAATGGTAAATAAACATACTATAAAAATACAATAGAACCCGAAGATTCTAATTATTGATATATATAAAATTTTTAATGATTTTGGATGATACTTATATTTTAATGAATATTTTATTAATTAATAATAGAGTATGTGTTTTAAAAACTCATTTATGTCATTTTTTTAACTATTTAGTATTTGGTTTTTGTGAGAGTCATAAAATATTTATCACATTGAAAAAAAATTATTTAATCAACTATATGATGTCATATTAACCTATAATATTCTTGGAATACATCAAAAGTTTTAATTTATAATTATAATAATATTTATAATAATAATTATTTTAATCATTAAATAATAAAGTAATCAGTGCATCATCATTATGTCTGAGATAAATTTAATTATATAATGTCTAAAAACTATAAATAAAATAACATTATGTAGGGAATATTTTTAGATATCTAATGAATATTTATAATTTAATTTATCTTCTATATAACTCTATATTAAAATGGTTTAGTTATTAAACTCTAAATTCTAATGTTTTAATTCATCTTTAAATAAAATAATAAAAAAAGTCTTCATCTAATCCAAGTTGTCTAAAGGGATCATATTTTATTCATATGGGAAATTCTGGAATAAATATACTTAACCAATAGAATTATGTCATGCGTTAGGGTAATTATAATATCATTTTTACATTTAATTTCCCTATTTACATTTAAAAGATGTAAATAAATTTCAGATGTTAATATTCAACAAAAGAATCATATTATTGAACCCCATTTTACATACTATAATCAATCGTGTCTCTATGATTTCTTAAATCCAATTCATAGATGCTATAAAATTACCTTTTATACAAATTAATACATGAAATTTGAATGTGAGTAAAAGACATTAAAAAGTACAATAAATTTTTATATGTCTAATCATATTATAAAATAAATCTAATGAATTAAAATTGACTAATATATGTATTCCGTATCAATTTTGAATTTATGATAATTTTTTATTTAAAATTAATCATTTAAATGAGAAAGTCGGTTTTTATCTATAACGTAGTGTTTTTCACTATTCTTCAAAAGTTGAATGTCTTCAAAAATTGCCCAAAATTCACCCAAAGATAACTTTGATATTACAATTTCAAAAATTATTTCTATTTTAAAAAATCTAAAACATATGAATTACATTAATAATTTGAAAATTATTTCCCAATGTCAAAAATAGAAATAATTTTTTTGAGAAGTAAAAACCATCAAAATATTAAGTTGTGTTTATGTCCGATTTAAGTGTGAAAGTACATACAATGTACAATATTGGATTAAATGATAAAAATATAATATAAATATATTTCAAAACAATTCAAATGCATAATTTAAAACTATAAATTATTTTTATTAAAAATGTGGTTTTCAATTCAATATAGTATCATTCATTATTCATAAAAAATATTAATGTTATCATAAAAACACAAAAAATTTATCCAAACTAAACTTTTAAGTCCTGATTCTAACCAACAAGTTTATTTTTTCAAATTTAATATATAAAAGTATCAAATATTGGATTTAATAATGGTTCTACATTTAATGGTGATAAAATTGCATTTCTTGAAAAAATAGTTATTTTATGTAAAAAAATTAAATTTATTCTTATATTATGTCTATAAAAAAAATAATGTTGATGTTAAAATTATATTCATTTTATAAAATTCAAAATGCAGTTAATACTATTAATAACTTCTATTTTAATGATTAGTTTGGTATGTCATGGTGCGTTCGAACTCTATCTAGTGTGTAGTGAGAATATTGAATTACATTAAAAAATGATAACATATTATGAAATCCTACGGTGTTACATTCTCTCCCCCATAGATAATTTATTCCTCGAAATTTCAAAAATATGACTACATAATATGATCAAGGTGGTTCTTCATCATAAGTTACTCGGGTTCCCACGTTTCCTCTTCCATCTTATTATTTCTCCAAAAACAATTTACTAGATGAGTCCTCTGGTTTCTATACACCTGATATCTAGTATAAAAAATCATGATGGTCTCTTCAAAATATGACAGAACGGGTTCCAGTTCAATTTTATCATAGGTGTGTACATGCATTGGGTCAAGCATGTATTTTTTTAATAGTGATATATAGAAAACATCACAAACTTTGGAGAGACTTGGCGGTATTTCCAAATGATAATCTATAACTTCAATTCATTCTATAATTTCAAATGGTCAGATATACCTTAGACATAATTTTCCCTTCGTGCTGAATCGTATAACCCCATTCCATGGAAATGACATCAAGATAACATGATCACCTACTTGAAAATCAAAATCCTTCCTTCTGTTATCAGTGTAGCTCTTTATCATACTTTGAGATACTTTATCTGTGTTTGGATTATCTTTATCTTTTCCATTATTTCCTCAAAAAGTTATGGTCCAATGTTTTTCATTACCCAAAATCATCCCAAAAAGTTCATGTGCGACATACCTTTCCATATAATGCTTTAGATGGAGCCATATGAATACTTGAATATATGTTATTGTTATTGAAAAAATATACATGAGGTAAATAATGGTCATGCATACCTCGAAAGACATGTGATCAAGATGCCAACATGTCTTCTAAAGTTTGAATAGTCCATTCGAATTGTCTATCAATTTGGGGGTGGTAGGCAGTGTGCAAACTATGTTCAATATCTAGGGATTTATGAAGACTTTTTTAGAATCTGGATGTAAAATGGGGATCCTAATCAGAATCAATTGATATGGGTACTCCATATAGTCTTACAACTACATTATCATATAGTTTTGTTGGACGATCAAGTGGTAAAACTTTTCTTATAGAAACAAATTGTGTGACATGGTAAGATAATCAACAATATCTAATGTTGCATCATTCCTTCTAGGAGTCTTAGGTATCCGCATGAAAAATTCAATCGTAATATCTTATCATTTCAACTCAGGTATGTGATGTGATTGTCGGACTCCTCTAGGATGTTTTCTTCTAGACTTAACCTATTTACAATCTATACATCTTGACATATAATAAAAAATATCCCTTTTCATGTCGTCCAACTAAAAATGATCCTTCAAAACTCTATACATCATAGTGCTACCAGGGTGTTTAGAATAATTGGTGTTATGAGTATCATCTAACCGTTCCCTTTTTAAATCATGTATATTCGGATCTAATATCTTTTCCAAAATTTTAAAATTCAATTTTCATATACGATATTGACCCATATCCCATCATTCATAGTTTTAATTTTCTTTGTCAACTTCCCATAATCAGTCTGAGAACATTTTATCCTTTCAAGAAAAGAAGGATTGGAAAACTTTTTTATAACGACTGATGTTTTACCTTCAATAATTATTCCCATATCCATATATACTATATCAATGTACAAAGGATCACTTTTAACTCTCATCATGTTCATAACTTCATGATCTTTTCCACTCAATGCCTCCACCGCCTTATTTTATTTCCTCATGTTGTAGTTTATAGTACAATCATAATATTTGAGTAGTTCATTCCATCTCCTTTGACTCATGTTGAATTTATACTTTGTAAAAATATACTTTGAACACTTGTTATCGATATATATCTCACATTTTGAACCGTAGATATAGTGTCTCTATATCTTCAAAAAAAATGTTACAGCTACTTGATAAAGATCATTAGTGGGATAATTTTGTTCATGAATTATTATCTTTCTTGACTAATAGGAAATAACACTATCATTATGCACAAGGACACAACAAAGTCCTTTCTATGAAGCATCAATATACATAATAAACCCATTATTACCTGATTTCATAGTCTAGATAAGATCGTTTAATAATCTTCTCTTTAGTTCTTCAAAATATTATTCACACTATTTTGTCTAAAAAAGTTAACCCCTTTACGCATGATCTTGGATAATGGGTTATCCAATCGGGAAAAAGTGTGGACAAAATGCCTATAATAAACTGATAAACTAATAAATCTGTGTAACTCGGTTATACATGTTGTTGAAAGCCATTCTTTTATTTCTCATTTAATAGAAGGATCAACATAGATTCCATCCGTTAACTAATTTCTACTATAATATCATCATTCACGCTAAAAGATAATAGAACTCCAAAATATTAAATTTATATTAATCGTATAGGGTTTCCAAAAAAATGAATGTATTATTCATCTATAATATCATTTAAAAACTAAATTATATAACCTAGGACATAATATTGGACAGTGGTCATTGATACACCATTTACTCTCTTCAGTTGTAGGTTTTTGTGTTGCGGCCTTTCCAGACGCGATGGGTTGTCGCCTCACCTTTATGTTGTCCTTATTAAAAAATCTAGAATTAATATTAAGAAATGTTTCAACGTTAAACCATATTATCTAATGTCCATATTAATCCATTACAACCTTTATAATTATCCAAAATTCTTGTTTCCATACTCATAGTCCAAAAGTTTCTTAGAACGGTCACCATAACATAATGAAGATCTCTTTTTACAACAAAATTACATTTGAGTACCTCAATCATGTATTCTATTAAAACATGGTAACACCTTGAACAACCATAAAACCATATTGATTACATTCATTCTCAATTATTCTTTATATAATACTAAATATATTTCTAATATCCTAAAATTGTGAATACTCCAACAATTATTTAATAAAAACCCCATTAACATGTTTCAAGGTAGTCATGAATATCCAATATAATTTAAAACAATCAACCATCTCTTATTAAAAAATCCCAATATCAGTATCAGAAACATATTAAAGTTTATCAATCAATAAACCATGAATAATATAAAATGTATAACTTGTTGTTGAGTCAATTTTCATTGTACCATATAATCTCAAATCCTCAATGAAATAGAACTTCTGTACAATAATTATTTATTTCTGCAATTAATAAAACCATTATATAATTGATAGAAAAATCTAATGGAATAATTGATTAATAAACATATTAGAACAAAAATTATTCTTATTCATATATTGTGTTATCATAACATGATTATTATCCAATAGCATCATTCAGGGTATACTCTGATGAATAGGACATTGATTCGTGTAGTGTCCCATCTCTTTGCAAAAGAAGCATTGTACATTTGAAAACTTTTTCATGCCCTTGCAATCACATACATGGTTTCGTTTTTCCCCACACATATAAAAAACTCTCATTCCCATCAAGCATTTAGAAATGTTATACATTCCAGAGTTATCACATATGGTAAAATCATTCTTTCCCGTCTTCCCTTTATACACATTTCTCTCTACCATCCTTTTCTTATCTGGCTTCCCTTCAAAACCATAGGAATCAAAGAATTATTTACTTATCTTATTAACATAAGATACTATTTATATATTTGATAATAATTGAAGGGAGATTATTTCTATTATAAATTTTTTCTTAATACCATGAAATATATGATCATTATTAATCTTTGGTTCATGTGTATTGTTGGAGTTCTCATTCCTTTTACTGGGCACGATTTCTAAACCATGGAATACATGAGGATATTTTATGAATCACAATGCATAATTCAAAACAATAAAAAAAGCTAATGTAAATTGAATGGTCAACGCATATAATACATAATCAGTAAAATTTTTTCTATGAAAAATATTTACTCATAAATCCTTCATAATGGTTTGTAATGATAATTTTAATTATCCTTAGAATATCCCTCATAAGTGTCATAACCAAGAGTGAAACAAGGCCCATTGTATTGTACCAGGATACCGTAGGACATGATCGAAACTCCATGCCAAATTTTTCAATCTTATGTACATATGTGCCACAACCGCCTCTACATGCTCATATCCAAACAGGGATGTGTCATTTTGATAATTCACAAAATCTCAATATTAAAAAAATTCTAGAAAGTTCTTCTATACTAATCCTCAGAGTATATCTTACTGTAATGTTCTATAATTAGAGTTTTTATAAATATAGTTTCATGGTTTGTACTAAAATTCCTCTGATACCAACTATAAGACCATGACCCTAGTTATCCTTAGTCAGTGCATTATTACATCACAATATCTTGATCACAAGAGATCATGCCTTGAAATACCGATTAATTTAGAATCCCGGTATGTTCTAGACACATAAATAAGATTTAATTTACATCAAGAAACTAAAAAAACAACATTGGGTCACCTTTTAACACACTTATATCCCATAGAATATTCTTTTAGGTTAATCAAAATATACTTCATAGAATCCTAGGAAAAATATAACATAGAAATCAGTGATCTCTGATTCTCAGTATGTATAACAATGTTGTGGAAAATATCATAAATAATAATATACATTTAAGGAAATGTATAAGACTTAAAGAGATGCCTTTAAATCCTAAAAATTTTCATACTATGTAAAAGGTAAATAAAATAACTAAATGTACATATTTACATGGATATTATACTTGTACAAAAATGACATGAAATATCAATAGCTAACTTCATATTTATTGAATGCATAATTTTGGATCTCATAACCAAGTAGTCAAGGACTTATTACCTGACTACAAATAATATTTTTTCATGACCTTATGAAAAGACACTAATTTGTCTCATTAGACCTACCAATGAATCTAGGAGCTATAGTGGGCTCTACCATTCACTTACTAAGACCAATGCATTCCTCCTATTAAAATTATGAAACATAATATAAACATTCGTCTTAAAACTGGTATATGAAATGTCAATACATTAACCATAATCCATAAATGGTATAAAATATTACATTAATTGTTTATCCTATCACAAAATGGTCAATAATATATGGAATGTTGTATCGTAATAAATCAACTTCAAATAAGCATAAAATCCAATAAAGGATGTTGACATTGATGAAATCTAAACTATTTGAGAGAAATATCTCTTTCAATGATGAAATAATTTAAAAGTTACATAATTACAAAAGAAAAAATTTGTTTTGAAAATATTCTTATATGATTGTAAGGGATGATTTGAAGGTGTAATAATGGTGTAAAATATCCTCACCTATCATATAAGATAAAAAAATATTTCCTTAAATTGTAGAAATGGTCATAATGTACCATTATTAGAAAGTTGTAGAATGATTCCTTTAAAACAATTTTATAAAAAGTCAATCAAGTGTATATATTACATAAACCAATATAATAGTAAATATTAAAAATGATTTGTAATACATTTTCATCAAACACAGATGTTGATGATAAGGTGGTCTCAGAAGATACTCATATATAAACAACCTCAGATAATAATGAGATTGTAACATTAACCCTTACCTTGCAATTTTCTTTGATCAAGGGTACATTAGCCCATAATAAAATATTTAAATAATTTTTATTAAATTATAGATAACCAAATACATAAATATTATATCATATATGATCTTTTAATATTGATTTGATTATAATATTTCAGTAGTATAATTGTTTCTGGTGTTAACTAATTCTTTGTCCTTTATTTGTATTGTTATATAAGTCAGGTTTTTTATGGATATGATATATTTCAGTCGTATACTAAATGGTATTATGTTCCAAAACATTATTTTTAATCATAAAATGATAATTATTCTTGAATGGTTGTGATGGGGAATTAATCACATTGCGTTCATGGAGACGGTAATTTGTACGTATGCACAAGTAACAATATCAATCTATTGATAGATAGATCATATGTAATTGTATAGCATATAATATATAAATAATCACCTACATGATTTATTTATTATTAACAATTGTTATTCTCATTATTCTTCCTACCCAAATAATAAAGAATTGAATAACAAACTACACCACGACGTCGAGACATTATGCTTTACGTACGCACGTATGGTGATTTTTTCATTCATAGGATGGATAAAGTAATGAATATTATTGAACCAAATTTAAAATAACATCTCAGTACTTAGAAGTTACTTGATTTATTATTATATTGTGATTAAAAAATGAAATAGGAAGTGGAAGAACAAGAAAACCGTTGAAAGAATTGATGATGTAATTACCTCTTCTTCAGATTCTTCATTTTGATTTGATCATAACAGAACCATAGTTTGGAATATGATCAATGTAAGGAATCTAAAATTAATTGACTGTTGTTGGGAGGATATTTGATAAGGTTTTATAAGTGCTAAATGGCTGTGGAGGTATTATTTTGAGAGAAGGGGAAATACCCTTTTATAATAGAGGTGAGGGTCACTTTTGGAAATTCATGAAATATTTTTTTGTTATACAATAATATTCGGATTATAATATCTCCCCAAGGATTTATTTTGAGGATACAATGGGGGTGAGTCAAAAATCCCTCAAGAAATAGGTTTTATGTAGTTTTGGTTAACCATATTAACCTTATCTTTTTTATTTAACTATTAGTTATATATTTTACTTTTTTACAAGTATTCTTGTATTATTATAATAAATAGTTAATAAAAATACTATAAAAAGACACGTGATCCAAAATTAGTTCATTATTGTTACATATAATATCATCTATGTCCATTGTCTAAACATTAAAATTTAAGGAATATTATACCAATTAACAATATAGTATTTATTTTAAAAACTCATTTATGCCAATTTGGACACTGTTTAGTTTTTGGTTTTTTGAATGTCAATAAAACAATAAAACTTTAAAAAAATTATTTAATCGACCATAACTTGTAATATTAACCATGAATATTTTGGAATACATCAATACTCTCAATTTAGAATTATATTAATATTTATAATATTAATTATTTTCTTCTTTCAATAATTAGGTAATTAGTGACTCATAATTGTATCATAAATAAATATAATTATTTAATGTCTAAAACTTAAAAATTTAATACCATTATGTACGAAATATTTTTATATCTCTAATGAATATTTACTGTACAATTTACCTTCTGTATAAACCTATTTTAAAAATGGTTCTGTTATTAATCATATAATTTTACACTTTTAACTCTTCTTTAAATAAAATAATAATAAATTTCCTAATCTTATACAATTCAACAAAAAGGATCATATTTTACTAATAAGGTTAATTATTTCTTAAATACACTTATCCAATAGAATTATGAAATTTTATAGTTTAGGTATAATATCATTTTTACCTTTAATTACCCTATTTAATTTTAACCGTGGTAATTAAAAATCAACTCTTACTATTTACCATAAATTATATTCATTTTATTAAAAAAAATTATATTATGATTCAATATTGTCTCTCTTATTTCATAAATTCAATTTAAAAAAATTTAAAATTATTTTTTTGGAAAATTAGAAAATTTTCCCTTAAGGTGTGTACAAGATGTTAAAATGTTTAATAAAATTTTATATGTCTAATCTTATAATAAAATATCATTAAGGAAATAAATTTATCTAATATATGTATTATATATCTATTTATTCTTCAAGATAATTAATTATTTAAAATTAATTATTTGAATGAAAAAGTCAATTTTTCTCTACAATGTAGTGTTTTTCACTATTAATCAAAATTTGAATGTCTTCAAAAAAATACCAAAAATTCACCCAAAGAATATTTTGATCTTAAAATTTATAAAATTTTTGTATATTTTACTAAATTAAAAAAAATATTAATTGAATTAATTAATTTAAAATTAATTCCCATTGCCAAATCCATAAAGTGGGTTTGTGAGATGTAAAAACTATCAAATGATAGATATGTGTTTACGTCTAATTTAAATGTGAAATTTCCTCCAATGAACAATATTGGATTAAATGATAAAAATAATATTTTAATATACTTCAAAATCATTTCAATGTATAATTTAACACTATAAGTTATTTTTAATAAAAAACAAGTTTTCAATTAAAATTTTGTATCATTTACTATTTATCAAAATATTCAATTTTTCAGAAAAACATGAAAAATTTATCTGAATAGAATTTTTATCTCCCTATTATAAATAAGAAGTTTTTTTTTGTGAAATTTAATATATAAAAGTGTCAAATATTGGATTTAAAATGGGTTCTCTATTAAATCGTTGTAAAATTATATTTTTAGAAAAATAAATATTTAATCCGAAAAATAGAATTTTTTATATATTATGTCTAATAAAAACATAATATTTATGTTAAAATTATATGGAGTATATGAAATTTAAAATAAAGTTCATATTACTCATAAATCCATATTTAACGGCTAGTTTGGAATGTCGTGGTGAGTTTGAACTCAATGTAGCATTTAGCGCAAGCTATTGAATTACATTAAAAAGATACAATAATATGGAATCCCAAGGTGTTACACAAAATAACTTCTTGTAGTAATATATTCATTATTTCGGGACTATTTTTATCCTTGGTTAGGATTAATTGCAGTATAATGTCAGATACCAGAAATATATATAACATTAATCAATGATTGTTACTTATCTCTTCATCCACTTATTCAATTTTTATTATAGCATGATTATATAATAACAAAAGTATCATACATATAATTAGATAATTTTATTTTATTGCAATGAAATAAAACGATTTCCACTTTAATAAAATAGATTACAGAATCATTCATTTTCTATGCGTCATAGTACCACCTCATGAACATATGGTGTTCATTTTTCCATTACCACCAGACATGGATGGATATAATTATTTATATATTGTTTATATATAATATTTATGATATTTTTTGGTATTTTTATATCCCACATAGAATAATTGTTTCCATATTTTTGGATTACGATAATGTTACTCTTGTGTACAGAGGACTACCACCTCACAATGCGATTTTATTAATTCATTCTTTAAAAATAATATTTTAATAATGTGTTTAATGAACATAATTTTATATTTTTTATAAACATAATTTTTATTGATAATATATTATATACATTTACTGATTTCAATTTAATTGGAATATGGGAACAACATTCATGTGTTCGAAAGAACTATTGTCTCCATGAATAATGTATTGCATTTCCTATCCCCATTTATAAAGATTACTGTATAAAAATAATTTTTAATGTACATGGTTTTTATATAATGGGTTATAATATATTAAATAATGATTAATTTTGGTTGAATGGGGAAAATTTTCAATACATTCTTGATACACAAAGGAGTTCTACCCCAAAATGCAAAATTAACAGGATACTGTTCATAAATCGTTAATAAGAGGTCGTAAGAAAATCTAATATGATATGATATATAAAAATATTATTGTGTAGAATATTTATAATAAACTTATATTTCAAATACATGATGTTTTTATTTCTATTAATGATGGCTTGACTTATAGTTATGAGATTCCTAGTATCACTATTATTTTGGAGAGACATATCTCATATTCACCACTTGTTTCAATTCTGTGGTGTATATGCTTCCATATAACAAGATATATATTGAATATAATACTTTTAATAAATGATATTTATTATATTTATTTTATTATTTCACGTGATTATGTTTAAAATATTACCCTTCTTGTAATGTATTTTTTATAAAAAAATTTTTCATTGAGGTGTAAAAACCTATATTAATTAATGAGGTTCATTTATAGACCATTATATAGATAATATCATGGAATTATTATCCTAGTTATATTTTTTTTTTCAGTTTATGTTATTGCAACTCATGTATTTCAATTCAATATTGTCAAAGTATTAAATAATTTATGTTATAATGTTATCATTTATTAGGATTGTGTATGACTATGTTTATTATGAAAAACCATTATCATCATTATCCAAGAAACTCATGAATATTATTCACCAGTTGTTATTTGATTATATTTTCAAGAAATTTTCACAACATTCCACAATTATGGACTTCTAAATATAATAGAAATTATTTTTATGAAATCCTTTATTATTTATTTCATTAGTCAAAAATCCAATTTCTATAAAAACTATTTTTATGGAAAAAAAATTAAATTTATTATTTTTATCCAATGAGTTTAGGATACATTTATTCTATGTTTTAAATTTTACATAACTTTATTTATAAGGAATATTAATTTTTTCTTCCAAAACAATTCATGTTTTTATTTTAACGAAAATGTGAAATAAATTTTTTTATTATTTATAACATGAAAAATGATTCCTCCTTACATAAATAATAAATTATTTCCAGATTGCATTTCTGGTTTTCAATGTTATTATCAATGAAATATCCTCCTCATTTTTTGGATGTTTTTAGTTTTTAAATAAATTATTTCAATGTGAAATTATTTTTGATGTGTTAAATGTTTTAAAAAGATTTTTTTTCAAAGTTAAAAGGGTATTTAAAAAAATTAAATGATTTTTAAAATAGTTTTTTTATATATATAGCAGGTATTTTTCAATTAAAATTATTTTTTAAATGTTTTATGTTTTCAAAATTAATTTTCTATGAAAACCATATTTTAATATGAAATTTCCCAAGTCATCTGTTAAAATTATTTTTCATATCAGGTAACATTCTTTGAGATACATATTATATACTACAGATATGATCAATGTATACCAATATTTTTATATCATTGAATGTTTTATTAATAATATGAAAATATATTAGTGAAACTAGTTTCTCATCCATTGTCTATAACATTATAAATTTATTATTAAACCAACTACATTTTCCATGGGTTAAGTATTGATGAAATGATTATAAAACATCATTATTATCCTTTTTTTATTTATTATAAAATTAATATGAAACACATTTAATTAAAATTGGTTATTATATAATTATTTATTTATTATCATTGGGTACATATGTTTATGTTTTTAATTATTAGATAGTGGTAACATAATAACCCTATATGGTGGTTACTTTTCTACCAAGTACGATGGTTATGTTATAACCAATGATATGTGGGACCTATATCTCGATCCAATTAATTAGCAAAATAATTTATATATCAAATTATATACTTGATTTCAACGAGGATAGAAATTGTTATCATAAGGGACTTTGTCAACTATGATTGTCTTCTAAGTGAACCTTGATTACAATAATATTTTGGGGAGTGAACCCATTTCACTGTGTGGAGCATAATTCCACCGCGTATGTTGGTGTGACCCTCTAAAGAGTCTTCAATTACAATAGGGATCCCTTGTATATTTTTCAAATGAGACATTACTTCTATGAAAATTATTTTCAATTTTTTTGGGTATTCCAAAATTCACTGTCGTATACTAATGTCGTGATCTCTTAGAAAGTTTTCATTTATATCATGATGAATCAAATATTATACAATACCAATATATATGAAATGAATTAATATTGATACCTATTATATTATTATTTTGGTTTCCAAATGTTATGTTCATGTCTTAATACCCATATGATCACATTATTCTTTTTTATCTACAATTTTCCCTCATTGAGAATCTTGGATCACCCATTCTTATTTTGAATACACAAGGTTTTAAATAATCGTATTATATTTTCAATACCTTTGAAGATTATATAATGGGAATATATTTATGGGAGACATTTAAAATATTATATAATTTTATAATATCATTTTTAAAAATTCCAATGAAACAAAACTTTTGTTATCCCAAATTGTGTGTCTGTGTAATATATGGAATATTCATAATAAATTTTTTAATTTATATCTAGGTTAATATTGTCTCACAATCATATGTTTAGTAAAGTCATTTATTACAATTTTATATGAAGGTTTAATAGTTATCCCATCCATTGGAGTAGTATTTACAAGAAAAGATACATCATTGAACCAAATTTAACACTTATTATACTTCGTTTATAATTTATTTTTTTCATAAGTGATACTGAATTACTAATATAAGACTAGGTTTATTTTCATAGATCGTTGATTATATAAATGTATTTTAAATTTAGACGACCAATAATATAGATTGATACTATTTAAATATTTAAATTGAAATGTACATAAACACAAATGTTGTATTAATCAATATAAAACACATTTTTGTTTAGTGGTAATTGTCATTCATTGTTTGAAATTTCAACTTCTATATATCATACTTCTTCGACATTATGAAATTTAATAATTGTGAAAATCGAAATTGTAAAATTATTGGAATTATTGATTTTGATCATATAATTTATCAATTCATGGTAAATGATACATATTCTTTATAGCAATGGAATTTATATCCTTAAAGTCAACACGTATACCCATGGACCCATATTTTATTTTAAAATAATTTAATATCCCAATAGTGAATACTATGTATTATAAATCCCTTATCACTCAACTCCTATAACAATTTATCCATCTCGAACAACTCAAATAGATCAATATTTTAAATAATTTTTAGCTATATTAATATAATAATTAATTAGTTTTATGGATTAGAATACACCATGCTTTGGTGATGGACTAGTAAATTATTTTATAAAAAGTTCAATGAATTTTTTCTTGGTAGGTTTATCCTTAATTCCAAAATTATCTGCCTTATCCAATGATCACACATGTTTTTCGTCTATACATTTAATATCAATAATTATATCTAGAAAATATAATTTGGAAATGATTTTGATGATGAAGTTCCCCTTAATTAAATTTGATTCTAACTCATAATGAAAAAACATAATCACTTTCACATTCAAATTATTTAATCATTATAAATTTAAATCTAATTGATTCAAAGGATTTGTTAAAGTCAAAAATAGGTTTAATGATAAAGTTGGATAATTTTCAATGAAAATGAACCACAATTGGAAATTATTATCACGTCATTATTTTCATAATAAAACCATATTCTATATTATCTGATTACTCGTTTAATAATGTTCTTGTGAAGCATTTAATGTATTTATTAACCATAGAAGATATACATTAAAATATAGACCCTTAATCAAATAGTAAAATTTCAATAATTTTGGTAATTATCAAATTTCATACCACTATGAAACATGTAACATCGACATCGTATATGTTAATTGTATATTCTAATCTTTTATTTAAATTATATTTCTATGGGAAATTCCTTTATTTTTTCTGGAAAGGGTTACTGTAATTTCCCATTGTATAATTTGTATTGAATTGAACATAAATAATTAGTTCATTTACCATAAATTTTTTATTATAATGTTATTTTAAACTACACTTGTAATAAAGTCTGGTATGCTTCCCACATACCACTAGGTGTTTCATCCCTTAGTTATCACATGTACGAAATTCCAACCCTCATTTTCCCCATTTTTCCCATTTTTATTCTATTGATTAATATCTAGAATATTCTTCAAATGATTTATAATTAATACATATATCTCCAATAAATCATGTAATATCATAATGGTTTATGGAATTATATCCTCATATTGGAAATAATATTAACAATACAACTCGCTTTAAAGGATCAGTTTTTACCCGTGAATGAATTGATAAGTATATTTTTGATATATATATATGTGTAGTATGAATCATTCTATGAAAAATATTACAGTAGTTCTCATTTTTTTTAACATTTTCCATTGCATTTTTTCAAGTATATATGTCTCACCATTAAATGTTTTTTACTCTCTTCACAAGAGAAGTATATTTTATAGAATATGTGATTAAAATTCAACATTACATATACCGTATCTCATATTACTCATTATTTTTATTAATTAAATTCAATAAATAGTTCATATATCCGATTATATGATTAAAAAATATATGTAATTTTTCTTTTTCCCAACATTCCATTGAGAAAAAGAACTTCTAATGGGAAATGATTCATTTTTTAACTACCAACGGTGTACTAGTTGTAAAAAAATACAAGAGTTTTTTATTGTAATATGTGGTTGAAATATGTAACCCCATGTTATATATTATTATCATTATCTATATGAGTGATATAGTTTTTTATTCCACAGGTCTCATTGACTTATATTTTTACGAACTGATTTAACATAACTCATTCTTAATCAAAATTTGAAGGGGAATACCCTAGTATTGACCAATGGTACTGATAATTATCCCCCTACTAAAATTATTTTCCATCTCACTCTAATATAATACACATAATTATCTCAAAAAAATTAATCGCAACCTAAAATTTATATTTTTCATTCTAGCGAGTTCCCTATAAATAATTATTTTTCACCGATTTATTATTCTATAACATGGTTCATCAATATATAATCATTGTGGATGTTTCTAAACATCCTTTGAATCCAACAATATAATATTCTACTCGAGATTAATAGATAAAGTTGTTATATAAGATTATTTGAATGATTTTAATGATATTGTTAATGACATTAAGGAATATTATTCTTGGTAGGCAATATATATACATAAAATAAATTCAAAAACATAAAATAAACAAGAAAAATATGAAATAACATGATTAACCATTACAATATATCCCTAAAATTAAAAAATATACCAAATTGGGAATTCCTCGAGAAACAAATTGTGAGATCACATTCATAGTAAGGATGACAATACAGTTTAAGCATATATTACATAACCAAAACATAAATTATGGGGAATCAATAATTTATTTTCTAATAGATATAATCAACTGAAACAGATAGAATAGTATATCATTGAAAAGAAATGAAAATATGTATAACCATATTAATTCATCTTTTTTAACAGATTGAAGAATAAGATGGAAAACCACGCCACATTTATCAATAATTTATTAAAACAAAAAAGGAGAAAAATGATTACGTGAGGTGAAATGATCTTATAACATGACACTTATCCAATTATAGGATGTGATAAACAAAAATACCACAACCTCTATTATATATTTATATATGTCAGTTCTCCAAGGAAATATATATTTAAATTACCATCAATAATCTAATTATGTCCATTAAAATATCAATCTAATCCATCAATACATTTCATTACATTATATGAGGAACATCTGGAAAAATAATATAATTTTGTATACATATTGAAATATATATTCATTAAATACATCTGAGTTCAAAAAATTAACTTTTATTCCTACAATTACATTACCCAATCAACATTATATTCAATATATATTATTAATGTAATTTTATATATCCTTAATGAGGAAATATAGTTATGGGGGTACATATAATGTTCTAGGTTATCAATATGAAGTAAAAATGGATTAAATATATAGTATTTGTTATAAAATGAGGAAATTTTATAGTGTACATAATTTTGGATCAATAAAAATGTGTTAATCCATTTTCATTGAGATTGCCTTGCAATGATTGACATATTAAGAAAAGTAATATTTCATTATGTTGAAGACTAAGTTATTATCAACAAAATACTTTATTCAGGATTACCCAAATCATCATTGATAGAAAAACAACATCAAGTAGAAACTATTAATGGGGTGATATATTCTAAATTAAATTACAAATAGTTATAATTTAATAAATTAAGGGTTGAATTTTGTACCATGGGAATGTAACTAATAAATAAATAAACTCTAATTAAGGGTAAAAAATATATAGTCCTAAATTATAAAAATTGTATTTATAGTATTGAAATAATTCATTTTTTGAGTACATGAACTACCAAAAAGAAAACAGGTGTTGGTTAAAACAAGATCCAGAAAACATTGTAATTTAATATGAAAACTCCAAATTCATTTATATTTTAAAATTCAAATATTAGTTCATAAAGAATATGGATTATCCTTCATCAAAAAATACCATGAATAATGTAATTTAATGGTGTAAATTATCATATAGGTAGTACATATAACACATATTTGATATTATTTTTAACACATAGAACATGTATGAAAGACACAAATTTAATATGGGAACATCTTCCTTATGGTCATGAATTCCATGAACATTGTTTAGCCTCATTTATCATAGTGAGTTTCTCTTAGATGATTCCTTGAAATTTAAGGGAATATTATATTCACTTTTTATCTAAATATCATTATGTAAAAATATTATCTTATTTTAAGGGAAAAATATATTTTTTTGAAGGAAATATAATTTCAATTTGTTTCTTTATAAGGCCGTTAGAGGACCATTTTATATGTTTATAGAATGTCTTTTTTTGAATATATGATCTTAGTTTTTTGGAGGAACTTGTGAAACAATTTGAATGGATTCATAAACTGATAATAATATATCGATGAAGAGATAATGTATAGATATCCCACATAACCACAATATTAACATTTTTTACTAGTTTCGTTTACTTTACAGCTTAAATAATTAATTTTACCATTTTATCATTACCATGTTATATAGATTTTAATCAAATGTACCAAAAATATTATCATAAAAAACAAATTTGTTCTTACTATATTATTTGGACTTATTTTTAATTAATTAGAAATATGTTTTGATTGATTAAATTTCTATTAATGTCAAAAGTTATTAATAATTTGATAACAAAATTTTATCTAATTATTTTCATGAAAAAATCATTAAATATGTTAATATATATAAATTATGTGTTTCAAACTATAATTAAAATATACAAGTGATTAATTAAATTTAAAAAATTCATAATGTTTCAATAATAGAGTCTCATTTTTTATTAGTTGTTCTGAAAAATTAATATTGGTATAAAATCCAACTTAGTAGTAAAATATTTATATTTCACTATTCACCTAAAAATATAGATTTATATAATAATATTTCAAAACATCGTTAGATAATATCATTGTGATTAATAAAAAATATAATTACTTTTATTTTAAAAATTATATATAATTCCTAAATTAAAATTTTATATATCAATATGACTAAAGTCACATTAGACTACTCATTTTAGGATAGTTCAATATTTAATTTTTACCTATACCTATAGGGTCTATTGTATCATCATTTAATATACCAGTCATATGGTTGATTTAATCCAGTGTTTTTGGGTATTTTATTGATCATATTGTATTGTATAACAAAGGTTGTTTTTTAAATCATTTTGAAATCTATAGAAAATTTGGCACCATTTTTTATTTCAAATTTTTGAATTCATATCCATGATCAGTTAAATAAAAATAATTTTCAAGTCTCTATTGATGAGTAATGTGAGATTCACTATTATAAATTAGGTTTTCAATAAAAAAATATGTGAGAATGTATAATTCTATCTATATAAGATAGGAAAGTTATATATCACCTAACTCAACTCGATGAACTAGATAAATGTATTATATATGATTGATATGTATAGATAAATATCATGACTAAATATTTATATGATGATACATCTACTAAAGAGATATCATATTTGGTCATTAAGAATATTTACATTTAGTTATTATTTGTTAGAGGCGTTTCTTTTTAGATATAAATGAATATAATTTATTAATCGAATTATTTTTTTTAAAATTTATCTATATTCATATATAACGTTTTTATATTAGTTTTTATTTTAATAAAATTAATTTTTCCTATCACGACCCGTCCCTCGGGGCCCGTGCCTTGATTACCCAAAGCTCGTCTTCCATAGGACAAGGGCTAGCGACTAGCACCAAAGGCGTAAATACCTAAAACATGGAAGGCATTACATTTATAACATGAAAATGCACCAAATAGAGTACAAGAATAATGAAAAACACTATGTAAAACTGTATAACAAAATAGTGATTAAATTAAAATTCTCCAGAAATACAAGCCCATATGTCAAGTGAAGAAACTGGAGAAAAGGAAAACGAGCTCCTGGATCTTCCACCAAAAAATCCTACCTGAAGGGTAGGTACAGATAGCCTCCATAGCACTCCACGTCCATCTATCTCCTTTGTGTACCATCACACCTTGTGGTCCTCCTCAAGGTACCATCCTGTCCTGGAACACTCAGCCTCGGTCAGTGTTATACACCGACTCTGTCGAACAGAACAAGTTACAAGCATAGCCCGTTTAGGGGTGAGTATAATGATACACAGTAGGGACCCCGATACCCTCAAGGTCTGACAAAATCCAACAATGATAAACCAAAAAGTATGAAATCAACATATAACCCCACATAGGTATATACCCATACATATACCTACGTTATCATGTAATCCATATCATTCATGAGTAAAACACTTGGTTACTGAATCATCTCACACATGTACACAACTTATGTCGAGAGTTAGATATGATTAGATATAGCCACTATTTCATATATTTTGTCTAACCCATGTAGGATCCTAGTACATGAATCAGAACTGTCAATCCCATACAGGATACAAGAATAGTAGTCAAAACTGTCGAACCCACACATGATCCCGGAACAACAGTCATAAATGTTGAACCCACACCGGATCTAGGAATAGCAGTCGGAAATGTCAAACCCACAAATGATCGAGGAATAGTAGTCAGAGCTCTTGAACCCACACATGAACCAGGAACAGCTTTCAGACTATTGAACCCACATAGAATCTAGGAACATTTGTCAAAGCTATAAAACACACAAAGGATCCAAGAAGAATTGTCAGAACTGTCGAACACACAAAGGAACCAGGAACAGTAGTCAGAGATATTGAACCCCCAAAGGATCTAAGAATAGTAGTCAGAAGAGTCAAACCCACACAGGATCCAGGAACAGTAGTAAGAGCTGAAAAACCCACAAAAGATCTAGGAACAATAGTTAGAACTGTTGAACCCACATAGGATCCAGGAACAGTAGTCAAATATAATGAACCCACATAGGATCCAGGAATAGTTGTCAGAACTGTCAAACCCACACAGGATACAGGAACAATAGTCAGAACTATCCAATGCACACCAGATCTAGGAATAGCAGTCAAAGCTGTCAAACCAACACAAGATCAAGGAACAACAATCAAAATAGTCGAACCAACATATGATCTAGTAACAGTAGTTAGAGAGAATCCAACCATAGTGTTTCCGCACAAAGCACGCTTGATTCCGGGAGGGTCTTCTCCTCAATCCAAGAGTCGATACATTAAATACCACAAATTCCCAAGGACGAGTATATAAAAGGTCAATCTATTTCATAGATAGAAAAACAAAACTATTCATTTCCTAGACATATAGGACTAGAGGAATGATCCCTTTATAAAAAATTACACGACGTGTTGGAATAAGGTACACGCCATGTAGTCAGTCTTTGGGTAATGCCCGTGTGTAATGACCCATGTCGAAAGGCTGGTTGTGTATAAATGTAAGTACATGGAGTTTGGTATGGTTACACTCCATGTCCAAGAAACTGGTGTCGACACCGTTTACGCAGGCCATGTTCCCATACACGACCTTAACCTATGTTTTCCAACCCGTGTAACTGTTACACGGGGTAGCCAGAGTCACTGACCCTTCCTGGTCGTGTGGTGTAGTACATTCCCATGTACTTCACCCCCCGTGTATGTGTATCCATGTAATACACACCGATTCTCGCATATCCACCTCTTCCAAGATGTGTGAGGATTACATGTCGTGTAGCTAGGCCATGTAATTCTTCCTGTGATGGTGTATTTCTCAGAATACACGCCGGGTCTTGGGTAGCCACCTTAGCCAAAGCTGTGTGAAGAGTAAATTCTATGTGATAGGGGACACACACCATGTGATGCACATCTGACACCCATAACCCTAATCACAATATGCTCGTACTACACGACATGTTATTCAGAAGTACATGCCGTGTCTTTTGGAATTTTCCAGAAATGATTCTTCTAGCCAGCGCACCACCCGTGATGCCTGTTCTTCGTTATGATGGTCCGATCACCACCAAATTATAGACTCTAGTATTCCCCAAAGTTTCGAAATCATTACCCGCATTTTTGGGCCTCCGATCGGTTCTAAAAACACGTTATGATTCACCCACTCGAAGATCGGTCAATGAACGATCTTCCCGGTCCATTCTGATATATCACCCTCTATCATCATCACACCTTCACTAGGTCTTAATTATGTTGGGTCTTCAATTGGGGATTGTTTCTTCACACAACTAACCCTCAATATTTCATTGTTCATCACCCAATAACAACGTGATGAACACACCACATGAAATATGGCGGAGGAATCGGGCCGTGTTAGTTTGGCCCGGTCCCTCCGCATTAGATTGATAGCAAGCAATTCAAGAAGAATAAAACAACTTATGTGGAACAAGAATAACATTGATAAAAGCAAACACACCACTAAATTTGTTCATTGTCGTCGACCTTGGTGCGAGATGGTGAACGTCAATTCAATGTAGACAAACATGTCCTATGTCAAAGGAAGTTCCGAAGTAGAAATTAGAAGATGATTTTCACCAGTGTTCTTTGCTGGAATAATGCATTCTTCATTCTTCATTGGAGAGATCATTTCTTCCTATGATCATTTTCCTCTACCATGTTCCACCAAAAGAAAAATTCCAACCCAGAATAATAGATTATGTATATATATTATTTAATCATTGGCACAAAATTCGAATGGGTGGATTAATTAAATTGGCTCCTCCTAATTAATTCATGAGGATGGCACAATTTATTTTAATGAGTTGGATTGGCACAATTTAATTTTATTAGAGTTCAAGTGGCTCCCCAACACTTAATGTATGTTTGTGGGTTTCTCCCATTTAATGGGGAGTTTCAAGGGGTTAAAACCCCGGGTGGTCCCCAGCAAATTAATCATGATGAGGAGGTTAGGTTCGGGTGGGACCTACCACCATAACCTCTCTAAGGGGGTTAAGGTGTGGTGGTCCCCACCTCCAACTTCCACATTTAGGCTTCAACCAACCAAAATAAAAATCAAGCTAAAACATTTTTTTTTATTTCATTCATTCATTAAAAAACAAATACTATGTTTTATTCATGACCCGCTACTATCTAGGTGAAAGTCTTCTAATGAAAATACCAGCATTGTGATTTCAATAGTGCCCTCAAGTTCCATTCCGAGAATCGGTTCAAAAGTTATAAAAAAACTGCTCGTATTGTTACTGAACGTACACAAAATAAACTTCAGAAATAGATTCCGGACACATCGGGCATCAGAATCATGCAACGTAAAATTTTTCCGACAGGTAAAATTTCCATTTAATAAAAAAATACATGGGAATTCCAATTCATTACATTCTCCCCACCTTAGGGATCTACGTCCCTGTAAGCCACAACTCATAACTAAGGTAACATGTTGGGGTAATGATCATGAATCTGAGCCTCCCCCTCGCATGTGCTCTCCTAGAGGTTCCCATGATGTCAGCGAATGCGCACCAGAGGTATCGACTGTCCACGAATGACCTGCTCCTGTCGATCCTCAATCGCCACTGGGACCTCTATAAAAGCATCCCCATCATCGATATCCATATTTTAGTGGTCGATGATATGGGAAGGGTCATGCACATATCACTTAAACTGGGATACGTGGAAGATGTCGTGTTCCGGTGCAACTGAGGTGGAAGAGCTATGAAGTATGCCACCTCGCCAACTCTACTGAGGACCAGAAAAGATCCAATGAAATGCAGAGATAACTTGTTGCCTCAGCCAAATCTCTGTATTCCTCATTAGGATGAGACCCGTAAAAAGATGTGGTACTCCATGTAGCTGCATAATCTCATATATATAGAGGTGTCCCATGCTCTCTATTAAACCCTTCTCTCTCCTTGGTAGGAAGTGGGCTGACTTGGTGAGTTAGTTGAAGATCACCGAAATTGAGTAATGAACATTAGATGTATGTGGATGTCTTGTCACAAAGTCTATGGATATCCCATCCCACTTCCACTCAGGTACCTCTAAAGGCTGAACCAATCCTGTTTGTACCTGATACTCTGCCTTCACCTGCAGACATGTGAGGCATAGAGAGGAAAAATCTACAACTACCTTCTTTATCCCTGACCACCAGTGTTGTCGTCGATGATCTGGGTACATCATCACCACTCTTAGATGTATTGCATGAGGGGATGTGTGTAACTCCCTCAACAGTTCCCCCTCACGTGAAAATGTCACCATAGTACGTCCCCTGAACAGGACTACATGCTCTGCACCATCAGAAAATCTATTCGGTTCATTCCCTATGGATATCTGAGCAGGACATGCCTCATAGTCAGCGTCCCCACATTATGCCTCCCTGACACACTAAAGGAGTTGGGGTGTGACTTTGAGAGACTGCATAAAATCTTCCCCATCAATATCTATAAAGGAAATCTGAAAAGAAACTAGCTGCTTCGTCGCTTCATCTAACTGTTGTATACTAGACCTCCTACTGAGTGCATCTGCAACAACATTCCCCTTCCTATGTGTATATACTATCTCGAAGAAATAGTCCTAGAGAAACTCAAGACAGTGTCGTTGTATCATGTTCATGTCCTTCTGAGAGAAGATATACCTGAGACTCTGGTGGTTAGAGTAGACTGTGAAATTCTCTCCCATCAGATAGTTCCATAACATTTTCAAGGAAAATACCACTACTCCTAACTACAGGTCATGGGTTGGGTAGTTCTGGTCATGTTGTCTCACCTGATGAGAACCATAACCGATCACTACTAACACTTGGATATGGAAACATCCATGTTTAGTCCCTGATGTGTCATTGTAAACTACGTAGCCTATTCCCTTCTCTGGAAGCCTCAAGATGGGGGCACTAGTCAGCCTCTGCCTCAGCTCCTGAAAGCTCTACTGGAATCTCTCCGACCACACGAAGGGTTTCCCCTTCATTGTCAATGCTTATAGTGGTTCTGAAACTATATACAAGTCTTCAAAAAATCTCTGGTAGTAACCAGCCAATCCCAGGATACTCCATACCTATGTCACAGACATAGGAGGATCCCAAGAAAGTACTGCCTCAATCTTCGATAGATCCACAACAACTCTAGCATCTGAGATGACATGTTCCAAAAAGAGAACCTCTCAGATCCAAAACTATCACTTCTAGAGAATACCATAATGTTGGTGGTCTAGTATTCTTTCAATTACTACCTAAAAATTTTAGGCATGCACCTCCTTAGTATTCGAGTAGATCAAAATGTAGTCGACAAAGACTATGACAAAGCGATTGAGGTATGGCTGGATAATTATGTTCATGAGTCCCATGAACACTTTTGGAGCATTTTTTATGCTTAAAGGAATAACCAAGAACTCGTAGTGGGCATACCGTCATATTAAGGACGTCTCATGCACATCCTCATCTCGAACTCTGAGCTGGTGATAGCCTGATAGAAGGTATATCCTTGAGAACCAATGTGCTCCTTTCAGCTGATCAAAGAAGTTGTCAATCCTCGGAAGTGGGTACTTGTTCTTCACTATCACCTGGTTTAGGTGAAGGTAGTCAAAACAAATCCTCAGCTCCCATCCACCTTCTTGGTGAAGAGAATCGAGGCTGACTAGGGTGAAACAATAGGTTGTATGAATCCATTCCCCTGCAAGTCCTCTAGCATTACCCGCAGCTCGTGATGCTCCGCATGAACCATTCGATATGATGGTGTAGATATTGGTACTGTCTCGAGGTATAAGTCAATGTTTAAGTCCACCTCTCTGCAAGGAGGTAGACCTGGGACATCATCAAAGAAAACATCTGCGTACTGGTCCACCATGACAGTCAAAGTCAGACTCTCCACATCAAATGCTCTGAGGGTAATGAAATCCAACTGATTAGTGATCACTTGTACTCTCCTCCAAGAAATTCTATCCTACACTGCAATGTCTAACTTCATGCCGATGAAGGTCAACCTGGTCCATCCGTGTGGACACACCACACTATGTGCCTAAAATTGTCGATCTGAACATGGATTGTAGAAAATCATTCCATACACAATATGACAACGTAAGGACTCAATTCCACTACTGGGAGATCCCAACAAAAGTGTTGTCATCCTAGAGTAGTCTCACACTAACAACATCAGTGCGTAATTGTCAAATCTACTCTTGTAGGAGTCTATTACCATAAGGATCTAGAAAACAGCTCCATTGGAATCTATGATCTATGAAAGAGGGAAGTCACAATGAAAGAGTTACAAGAATCTGTGTCTATAAGAAATGCAGCTATGGTGGAGTGGAAACAGATTGTACCTTGAATCATATCCAGAGCACCGTGATCATATTCCTCAGCTACCTAGAGCTGTGCTCTCACCTATACACGTAGTCCTTTATATTACGGTGGACCTCTTGGTGGTGGCGGTGGTAACATCTCAAAACGTCATCCACCGCCAGCTGCATGGCCAGCTCCTCTGCCACGCTCATCTACTCCATGCGGAAAACCTCGATCGAACCTCTACCTCTACCTGGGAGGTCCCTCAGCTGTATAATTATCATCCAAATGATGGGTCAGATAGTCACGAGCCATGTGAACCTGCCTGTTGTATAAGTAACATTGTCTACTCTTGGCATGTATGGATCTATCTCTTGTGCCTTTCACAACTGACCATGAGTCATGAGGTCGTCCAACCGAGGGTCTGGTCCTCTTGAACCTCCATGACATTTGTCTACTACCTACTTTAGAAGACTCTATTACATGTCAACTGGTGGGGGATATCACTAATGGAAACTTCTCAACAAGGAAACTCTCCACTAATAGGGCTCTCTCTAGCTCCCCCATCGGCGTCGGGATGCTGAGTGAGATCATTGAAGCCCTTATCTCTCGCATGACCCCCTTCTCAAAGGTACATGCCCTGATGAATGGGTCATTCATTATATATGTGGAGTAGCACGGGAGGTCGTGAAACTCTCTGATTACTGTTCCAATATCATGCGTCCCTGGTTTAGATGAAGTAGCTCTTATATCTGCACTTCACGTAGGGTGGCTGGAAAAAACTCCACCCAAAACAAGCACTCGAAGTCTGTCCAGAGAAGCGTCAACTCATTGTGCACCTAGAGCATCAGTATCCACTATCCTCATGTTGTTTCCTGAAGGATACATGCAGAAAGGATAACCATAAGGTCTGATGTTGTCCCTACTAGTTTGAAGACATTCACCACAGCCTCCATCCAAACCTCATATTTCAATGGGTCCGTCTCACCACTAAACTTGGGTGGGCACTGGTGCTGGATCTTGTGCAACACGCTCAAGAATAATGCAGTCTCTACTGCTGAGTATGGTGGAATTGGTGGCTCAACGGGTAGGGGTACCTCTGGGACCTATGCTGTGATAAAGCCCTACATCGATGCCTCATCGCTCGGTGGTATGCCATCTTGTACAACTCCTGGAACACTAGATTGCTATCTGAATGAAGGCATCCTTAAAAGAAACAGGTTCTCCTTGGTAAAAATTTTATACCTGGTGAGCTGACTCAAATAATTAAAATTAAACTCTTCAAATGACAAATGAAATCAGTGTTTTCTATGCACAGAGTCAAAAATCAGAAGTCAGGGCCTCGTTGTATGGATACATCGGCTGCCGCACCAAAAATGGACTTCCTGAACTGAAAACCACACTCAATACACTTAACACTAAATATTCATATAAAGAAAGATCAGAGTCATGAGTTTTGTGGTAGAACCAACTCCTCTGATACTAATTTTTCATGACCCGCCCCAATGGCCCATGACATGACTACGAGAATCCCACCTTCCATAGGCCAGGGGCAAGCAACTAGCACCAAAGGAGTAAATCCCTAATATTGTGATGGAATTGCCTTTATAACATGAAAACTCACACAACAAATTACAAGATTAAATAAAAACACTAAGTAAAACTATATACCAAAAGTGTGTTGATAAGTAAAAGTGTTCGGAAATACAATCCCAACTGTAATGTACAAAAAACTAGAAAAAAAAGAAAAAACAGCTCATGGATCATCCACTGGGAAATCCTACCTAAAGGGTAGGTATAAATAGCCTCGAAAGCACTCCACGTTCATAAGTCTCTTCTATGTACCATCATGCCATGTGGTCCACCTCTGGGTACCATCCATTCCTGTTATACTCAGCCTCGGTCAGCGTTGACTGTTGTCAGCATCCAACACAACAAGGTGCATGCATAGCCTATGTAGGGATGAGTATAATGATACTCAGTAGGGACCCCGAGACCCTGAAGGTCTCACAAAATCCAACAAGGATAAAATGAAAATTATTCAATCAATAGATAACCCCACATAGGAATATTCCATTGCATATACCAAACTTGTCATGTAATACATCTCTATCATGATGAAAACACTATGTTACCGACTCAGCTCACACAGGTATACAACTTATATAGAGAGTTAGAGATGATTATATGTGGACACTAAGTCATCTATTCAGTCGAACCCACATAGAATCCCGGTAAAAAAATAATAACTTTATATCCCAAATAGGATCTAGGAATAGTAGTCATTACTGTCGAACCCACACATGATCTAGGAACTGTAGTTATAGATGTTGAACCCACACATGATCCAGGAAGAGAAATAAAAACTGTTGAACCCACATTGGATTGAGGAACAATAGTCAAAGATATTGAACCCACATATGATCAAAAAACAGCTGTCAGAACTATCGATCCCACATAGGATCCAGAAACAGTAGTAAAAGTTGTCGAACCAACAAAGGATCCAGGATAAAGAGTCAGAACATTCTAACCCACACAGGATCTAAGAACAGTAGTCAGAGCTGTCATACCCACACAGGATCCCGGAACAACAATCAAACTTTCAAACCCACACAGGATCTAGAAACAGTAGTCAGAGTTGTTGAATCCCACAACGGATCTAGGAACAGCAGTCAGAACTATCGAACCCACACCGGATCCAGGAATAATATTCAGAGCTGTCGAACCCACACAGTATCCAAGAAAAGGTGACCGAGATTTCGAACCCACACAAGATCAAGGAATAGTAGTAAGAGCTGTCAAACCAACATTGGATCTAGGAACATTAGTTAGAACTGTCAAACCAACAAAGGATCTCGGAATAGTAGTCAGAGAGTAGCGAGCCACAGAGTTTCTGCACAAAGCTCGCTTGATTTTGGGAGGGTCCACTTCTCATTCCAAGAGTCGATACATCAAAAGCCACTATGTCTCAAGGAGGAGTATATCATTGGTCAAACCATGTCATATAGGGAAAAAACAAAAAATTCATGTCTAAGACACAGAGGAAGAGATGACCATGCCATTTATCAAAAAGTAGATGGCATGTTTGAATAAGGTACATGTTATGTAGTCAGACCTCGGGTACTGCACGTGTGAAATGGACCGTGTCGAATGGTCGGTCGTGAGGAAATGTAAGTACATGTCATGTGGTATAGTTACATGATGTGTCCAAAAAACTGGGTTTGACTCCGTGTACGCTGGCCATGTGCCTGTACATGGACCCAACCCATGTTTTTCAACTCGTGTAAGAGGTACATGGGGTATCCTATGTCACAAGCCTTGCTTGGTCAGGTGTTGGAGTACATGCTTGTGTACTTCACCCCATGTCTTTGTATCCCCGGAATACAAACTGAGTCTCATGTAGCCGCCTCAGCCAAGTTGTGTGAGGAGTACACACCATGTCTCTAGATCATGTATTTCTTCACGAGTATATTTATTTCTCAAAAAACATTCCAAGTCTCACATGTTGACCTTTCCCAAGATATGTGATGAGTACTTGTCGTGTGACATGGGTCACATGCCGTGTGATGCGTGTATGATTCCCGTAACCCTAAATGCAGTATGCCCATACTATAGGGCTTGTTCTTCGGATGTACACTCTGTGTATTATAGAAATTTCGAGAAAAAATTATCCTGGCTAGTGCGCATCATGTGATGCTCATTATTCATTTTGATGGTCTGATCACCCCGAAACTGAATACTCTATGTCACCCCGATGTTCTGAAATAACAACTGTCATTTTTGAGGTTCTGATCAGCTCTGAAAACACGTTGTGATTAACCCCCTCATGAAATGGTCAAAGAACAGTCTTCCCAGTCCAGTCTGATCAGAATCCCGCTATCATTGTTTCACCATCACTAGTTCTTCGTGTTTTTGGGTCTTCAATTTTGGATCGTTGCATCACACAAAAAACCCACAATGTTAAATTGTTCATCACCCAACAAGAATGGAAAGAACACAGACCAATAAATACAACATAGGAATCAGGTGGTGTTACTTTAGCCATGTCCGTCCACATTAGATTGATAGCAAGTAGTTCAAGATGAATATAACAACTTATGAGGAACAATAATAACGTTGATCAAAACAAACACATCTCTACCTTTTTAATTGATTGTCGATATTGGCATGAGAAGGAGGACATCGATTGGTTGTAGACGAACAAGTACTTTGTCGAAAGAGCTTCCAAAGAATGAAGTCAATGAGGATACTCACCAATGTTCTTCATTAGAAGAATGTGTTCTTCGTTCTTTGTTGGAGAGATATTTTCTCCCTATGCTCTCTCTCCTCCCTCAAGTTCCACCAAAAGACAAATTCCAACCCATAATAATAGATTATTTTTATCTATTATTTATTCATTTGATCAAAATTCAAATGGGTGGATTAATTAAATCAAATCCTCCTAATTGATTCATGAGGTTGGCAGAATTTAATTTAATGAGGATGATTGGACTAAATTAATGTTAGTGGAGTTGAAGAGGCTCCCCTACACTTAGTGTATGTTTGAGGGTTTCTGCCCTTTAATGGGGAGCTTTAAGGGTTTATAAAACCGGATGGTCCCCACCATATTAATCCTGAAGAGGAGTATTGGTTCGGGTGGGACACACCACCATAACCTCTCGTGGGAAGTTAAGGTGTGGCGGTCCCCACCTCCAAATTCCACATGGAGGCTTTAACCATCCAAAATAAAAATAAAGCTACAAATTTATTTTTATTTAATTCAATCAATAAAAATGCAAATACAATCTTTTATTCTCGACCCACTACCGTCGAGGAGAAAGTCTTCTTAAGAGAATACCAGTGTTGCGAGTTCGAAGGTGCCCTCAGATTTCAATTTCGAGAATCGGTTCAAAAGTTAGAAAAAACCCGCTCGTATGTTTACTGAATGTACCTGAACAAAATTTCAGAAATTGATTCTGGACACTCCGGGCCTCAGAATCATGCACCTTAAAATTTCGAAGATTCATAAAATTCCAATTTAATTAAATAAATTACATGCAAATTCCAGTTCTTTACATTTCCTAAATGAATGAGATGTTTAAAATTTTTAATTATGAGTTTTAATATGATTTTGATAATTAATCTAATATTTTAATGAAAAATATATATTATTATAGAATGTGGTAGATTGATATTTCCAATAACTAAATCCATTTATTATATTACATAACTTGAGTTATATATTTGTGCCTAAAATGTATTTCATGTTGAAATATAAAATCATATATGATATATTTTTTTTCGCTCCAATTTAATAGAAATTTTACAATGTATGAGATTTTAATATGATATACTAGGAAAAATAACATTATCATCTTGACCTATTTTAATAATTGTTTATAGGATATTTTGTATTATATTATTTTTTCATATAATTTTTTGTTTATAATGCATCCTTAAAAACAATGTATTTTTTTTAATAAAATTTCATTTAATAACATATTTTTCAAATCACATAAAGTATAATAAAGTTGATGGTGTCTCTTATATATATTCCCAAGAGATGATGCAGAACTTATCTAAATATTGTTTTTTTAATGGTTATGATTAATGATTTGGATATTATTATAAAAATGGATTATATATTAAATTAATTCTAGATGGATTATGAAATATTAATGAAAATGTATATAGAGAAATTGAAATGAGTTACAATTTTAGAAGGTGAATGATAATTGAATTTTCAAAGATGAATTAAAATACAAGAAATATATATTGGATGAATCCCACAAAAAATGTAATCATTTTGAAAAAAAGGAGAATCATGTTTGGAAGAAAATAATTATGAAGATGTGGAAATAATTAATTAAAAAGTAACATTATTAATTTTTATTTAGGGTATCAAGAATATAAATTAAATGGTGGTGATTGATAGGTTTTTTCAGCTAACGTAAAAATAATTCATTATAACGGCTATTCAAATCTTTCTTTTTATTCTTTTTATTAATTCATGATATATAATTATGTGAAAAATAAGTATCACTCTAGATGAGTGTAAGTTTATGTCTTGAAAAAATGATAACAATGTTAATTATTTCCACAAACTAATTACTTGATTGAAATCGTGAGACCATTCATATACAACAGAAAAAAAAATTCAGACAAGAATACAATGTTCATTTTTCCAAATAAATAAATATTCTAGGATTTTACTGCATTATTTTTGAAATATATTTACGCATGTTCTATTGTTTTGTATTATTTGAATTTACAATGTATATAGAGATGGTTCATTTTATTAATTATATATATGATGTATAAATTACCAAATTTAACAAATGATGATGTAATAAGGTGAAATGTGATTCATAATAATTTTATTATTCCTTTTAAAATGATTATAAATTTCACATTAAACATATTTTTAGAATTGTTTTTATGTAATTTTAATTCCACACATTGTGTTCATGATATATTTTTTATATAGTTATTATGTGTTTATTAGGAATATCATAATTCATTATTTAAAATGTTTTTTTATGGAATGGAATGACTATGATGGGTGGTTTATTTGTAAAGATAAACAAGAGAATGTTGGTGTCATGAAACAGCCCAGATGCCTTGAAAAACCCGATACACAAGCCAGTCATAACATATCCGAAATTGAATTACTAATCAATAAATTTTCATGACTAGACCCGACATTATACAATGTGATAGTGAAATGAATATTCATAAATGAAAATGAAATATATTTATAAAAGTTTTTAGGAATAAATGAAAAAATACAAAGGTATTATTTAATATTCTATTCAAGAAATAACCCCCTAAAGTATAATAAAAAGTAATAAAATAGAATAATAACTATTGTACTAGTATTAACAACTCTCAAATCCCATGTATCGTCAACTAGAACAACCTATATGTGGCCATTTAACCTTTCTTATACATGGATGGAGATAATCTATAAACAATAAAAAGGAAAATTATAGTCTGAGTTAAAATCCTAGTAGGGTCTCACTATTGATTCTATAATAAGATTCCAAAATTCAATTGAATAAAGAAAAAATTCATTTATAAATAAATAGTCATGTTATTTATTAAAAATATTCCTACAAATAATTCATTACATTGAATGTTATGGAAATTTGTCAAAACAAATATATTAATAAAAAATTTATATAAAAATGTTTATATAGATTCAAATGGAATGAGTAGAAAAGTTTAATTACTGTATAATATATTTAAAATATATTCAAATGAGTAACATGGTCATCTAAAAAGTGGTATCATGGTTCTAGTTTATGGGATCCTCACACATAGTTATGAGGATAATTGAAATTTAACAACACATCCCTCTACACAGGACAACGAGGTCTCGCCTTGACACCACTATGAAATAAGATATTTCAACAATGTTTTTGTTAGATATGAAAAGAATAAATCATTTTTAGGGAAATTTCAATCTAGAGTGTTTTTCTTAAATAAATCCCTTACTACCTAGTATTTCATGTTATCTAATAAAAATCAATAATAGAAAATTTATTCCAAAACTAATAAAAATGAAAAAAATCCCATTAACTATTTCAGTATAAAATTTCCAACTAAATAACAATACACATGTTCTTAATAAAGTCATTACTTTTCTTCAAGATATATCAACTTGGTTTCTATAAAATCTATTTAATACATTTTTCTAAAATATAAATTTGAAGTCAATATCACACTTCCAATTCAATTTCAAAATTAAAATTATAAAACATCAAATTAACAATTTCTATATTATTTCACAATCAATCGACAATATAATATAATTGGGGGGGGGGGGGTTCCCCAATATTTGGAAAAATCAAATAAAAATCCCCAATTAATTGGAATGATATTTTTTATAAAAAAATTAAAAAATTAAATTTAAATATAATAATAGACTTTAAATCATTCAATTTGGGGCCAATAAATGTGGCCTTCATTAAAGGATCCTCCTATAATGGGATCACGGTATCTCAAAAAATCCAAAAATGCGAAAATCCAATGATTATTTTTTGAAATAATATCCGAGAATCAAACCATGAATCAAGATCCAAAAAATGGGTATTAGACCCTCCAACAACACAGTTATTTATAAAACCCTTGGTTGGAAAAGGGTGAGAATAGGATAAAGTGAATGAAAATATAAACCATATATGGAAGAGAATGAACTTGGTTCATGTATCTTTTATTTTATTCGATATAGAAGTAGAGTGTTCCAAATCCCCTCGTAGATTCCCCCTGGGATGTTTAAATTCCTTTATAGTCGTACTGGGTATTTGGGCATTTAACCATGGGTAACTATATTTTAAACATAATATTTAAATTAATTAAATATTATACACATATTTATATTGGAATGACTTCTCATTTAGAAAAACAATATTCCCCAGTCTTGTACCCCCTTCTATAGATTTTCACAATTTTCTATTAGTGGGTGCAAGATTTTTCAAAGAATATACCAACAATTCTAACCCTCAACATATGGGTATTCATTGTTTTGACATGATGTGAATATAGTATTGGAAACCCATGAGCAACCTGCCAAAGCTGATAATACCTTTAATAATTTGTATATTTTAACAAAAATAACCCTTCATAGAAACCCAATAAAATACTTATCAAAATAGTGGTTTTGAGTACCTGAAATTAGAAACATGATGTTACAACCTCGCCATCATATAAATTCTTTGTCCCCAAAAAGCTCATTCGAAATAATCAATGTCATAAATCTGATCCCAATTTTCTATCATTAGTTTCTCACTTTACCATGTCTCGTGATAGACTGAATAATACATCCATATCACTAGAATGAAATCTATCATCGTTCCCCGAAGTACTATCATTTCAGAATCAACATTCCTAGAGGGATGCTTTGTCATGATTAAATAATTCTTGTCATTGATATCACTGCAACTCATGTTATGATATTTAATAGAATGTTATATATATAGATGAGACAAATGGTACACGTTATGTATCGATATCAACTATGCTGTATGTTTTAAATCATAAGCCAGTTTTGCCAAATTCTCAAAATCCTCAAAAGGTCCCCCAAAATGAGTAGCAGTCCTCTCATTCTTCACTAGCTGTCAACTCCCAAACATGGAAAAATATTGATGACATCTTAGTCACCAATAAAGATTCAAATTTTATATTTAAATAATCATCATAAGACTTATAATTTATATGTTCCATCAACATCCGAAAATAATTAGCTAAATATTTGATTTCATCTCAGGAATGTTGTTCAGTCCATTCAAGGAACATTCACCATACCCTAGAAAAATAAATTATATTTCCATGGCCAACCATATAAGGCCTAAAATTGAGATATTAAAAATAAAGAATGGTATTTAGTATTTCATGAAAACTCCACCAACCCCCGATGCTAATACCTAGCCACACAAAAGTCATGAACACATGCACAAAATCATATCATGGAATATATATATATATATATATATATGTATATGTCCATACCAATGCGGATGGTATGTTGTAATCTAACTGACCTTCAAATCCAGTTCCTCATAAAATAATCTCCAAAATAATTTACTGATCCATGAATCCTTATCAGAGTCTATAGAAAAGGGAACTCTATCAAAATAAACAATATTATTCACATTGACATTTCCAAATTCCATAACATTTTTTCACTTTTAAATGGATATAATTTGATTTATCTATGTAAGACTATGTATTAAAAAATATATCACATTATTCATACTCTTTGTGCATGTAAACCCACCCACAATTTTTATAGAGATCTCCCCACATAACAATGTTTCCACTAGAAGTCACTCAAATAATCCTAGTTTTCTATTGTTATGGGTCTGGACCAGGTGGCATGTATAATAATCAAAGATAGTCCAAAAAATTCCTCATAAACTTCATGGCCACAAAAATCAATTATGCATATCATAGAATATATTTTTTATTCATTGGAGCACTGGACACTCTTATTTAAGTTAATTCTATATCACAACATTCTTTACTACTAATAGTGAAATAAAAAAATATGAATGCATGGAATACCCTCAGTCAACAATGACCACTGACGAACTGTCTCCCCACCATAAAGATAGTCTCTAAGGATGTGAAATTCATAGTAAAGATTTATTTATTTACGGATCAAATAAAAAAGAGAAGATGTTGAATTAATAATAGCCAAGGACACCTTGACCATGGATTTTCAGAAAAAATAATTAAACTCTGAAAAAATTTCTACCATGTTCCACTCATCTGATGATTATTTAATAGACATGGATAGATATTTCCTACATAAATCATCTGGGAATTCATTTCATTTCCCTAGCTATAGGTAATGTCATTGTAGAAATACTATAGGTATTCCACCCAATGCCTTCGGAAAAGATTTAGATCTGTTTTTTGAGATGATACAACTCAATATCTAATTGTTTGAATATATGATTATCCTTTCTCTGAAGTTTCAGTGATGCTAGATCTTATGTGTGTGCATCAAAACTGTGAGTTCATGGTCATTATTAAGATAATTCTACTTTTTTGGACTGAGATGATGATATCCATAAGCAATGAAATTATCTCCTTTCATAAAAAATCTTCCCAAAAAATAAATTGATGCATTATAGATGACAACATAGTCATGATCAACCTCTTTACGACTCAACCCTAGAGCAATATTAAAAATACATTTCTATTCAAAAAAATTATTCATTAATTTTTCATCCAATGAAAACATTACTACCATCAAAGTATCATTAGTCATCATAGAATCCAAAATAGGTAAGTATTAACGAACCTGATATAATATCTATTAAATCCCAAGAAGATATAAATATTGAAAAATATCAAAGTTGTAAACAAGTCATAAAAACCTTAAAATTCTACATATCTATTTAAAAACCATGTTATACCACCATGTTTCCTATGATAATCCCTTCATAAATAAACAAAACCACATTTTAATAGCTTGAAATTATCTTTGTTATTATCAATAAAACAAGAAATTCCCTTAGGTGATGTGAATGATCCTCCTTCATGTTATTGTAAAGAATGATTTCATCACCAAGTACCACCATGAAATTACCCTGATAATCATGGAAGGTCATATTCATTAAAGACAAAAATAATATAGTATAATTGTATGAAAAAGATATCATGAATTATTACTCATTATGGATATACCATATCAAAGAAGAAGTATTCTAAATGTGAGAATCTTTTATTCTCAATAGATGGAAAGGAGATTTAAGATCAATATTTGAAATCAAAATCGCACCATTAATATTACCAAAAAAATCATCAATCTGTATACACATATAATTTTTCATTATGATAAATTGATTGAATTTTTTTTAATACACACATAGGCTAATCGACCCATCCTAATTATTATAAATGAATGTTGTTGTCACCCAAGGTGACACACTCGAGCATATAAATCATTTCTCAATATGGTCATAAAATCGAACCTTCAAATCCTACATATCACCTAATTACCTATAGTAATAAGTAATATATATATATGTTGATCATAATGTAATAAATATAATGAAAAATATACCTCCCCCACCAGTTAGAAACTAAAATCGTTTGAGGATAAAAATCATGAAAATTTATGACAACAGGGGGAGATCAGAACAAAAAAAATTCTAATCCATCGCATAATCAAGGATATGACTACATTCCCCAACACTAGATAATATGGATCGACTCTACATGTCTTTGGGGTCCCATTAACCCTGAAGGATAAATCACAGACTATTGGGTAGAGAAAAGAAGACCATTCGAAAGTAAAAAATCAAACTCAGTATTATTTACAGTGAACCAATCAGAATAGAAAATTATTTCAATGGGTATCATGTATAGAACTAGAAAACAGAACATAATCTTGACATATGATACAGAGAAAACCAATGAGTGACTAAATAAAAAATCATCTCTCTTCTCCCCAAAGTGTGTACCAATATCCATCACATAAGAGAAAATATCTTTTGAATGATTAAGAATATTGAAACCATGTGTTGAATAAAATGATTTATTTTCACCTATATTAAACATTTTCATCTCTAATGATGTATATAATGCGATTGTAACACTCACAGTCACTACACTCATGTCTTCTTCCACATAGAAATCACATTTTTCATGATGAATCTTCATTCCAGATTCCTATAGGTGGAACCTCATTGTTCAAAAATACTGTTATTAAGCCATATAATTTTAGGTTATGAAAATTTCATGTAACTTTTTGCACTGTAGTAGATATAGTAGAACATATTCACATGACCATAGTATCTGTAGGAACCACATGAATAGGTCTCCTTAGTAAAATCTCTTTTTGAGTGCCTAGGAATTCCACAATAGCAGAAAATCACAGTTTTAATTTCATCCATAATATGAGTTCTAAAAGATCCAAATTTTTTAGAACCATAATGAGAATCATCACTCTTACACCTCACTTTTGAGGAATTCATACCAAAACTAGTCAAAAAAGAAATTATCATCAACATAGAATTCTATCCATGTTCAATACTACCATAAATTTTATATCCATCACATCAGTATAAGAAGGTCGATTGAGTAATAATTCATTATAAAAATATCATATTGCAGTTAAATCATAAACAATCAAGATATCATCTTATTATTCAATATATTCTCTTCTGAAAACTACATATTCTATTAAAATGGTATGGAAATTATGACACAGTCTTATCAGCCATCTCTAATTTGATAAACTCTGTGTCCATGAACCCCACTATAAATTATATATATTAATACTTAATAAAACAATCATTGAGGTCTTTCTAAAATGATCCTTCATGTTTCTCATCCATATCCATCATGTCACACCATCTCCTTCTCATTCACTCCAACGCGATGTTGGCCCACTTCTCCTTGGTTTCATCATGTGTCTACATTAACTAAAAATAGTAATCAATCCTTCTCATCAATTACATATCCTCTTGATGATTATTATTCATTTGATCACAAATGGTTTATACTAAAGGAACTCATTATCATGATTCTGAAAACCTCTATTTTAATGATATTAGATAAGAATGTAATATATGGATTTCATCTGATCAAAATAAAAATATGGGAAAAGACAACAACTAATACTCCTGGCATATTTCCCAAACCACCCCTAGTGACTTCGATTTCATTTTGAAGATATGTGTACATGATATCAATCATACATACCTTATATGATCTAATAAGATACACAAATACATAGTAACATCATGATAAGATGAATAAAATGTATCCCTAAAATTGATTTTTTATGATGAATAACATATACCATGGTAACCTAATACTTGAGCCAGTACTGACATTGTAATAAGGTAATTATGGATAACATGGGTAGGTGACAAGCACCTGGAATCCTATAATATAAGTGTGGATAATTTCCAGAAATAAAAAATAATAAAAATAAACAATTCAATATTCATACAAGGAACACTCTACAAGATGAACATTATCATAACTAAAATAATCATAAACAATCCAATGTAAAACATTAATATACTAAAAAATAGGATAATAAAAAAATTCATAGAGGACACAATTCTCCACATCCTTTGATCAATAAATATAACTACATCTTAGTGTGGATTTATCCTTGATCAAACCAGGATGGACATAATCTAAAAATATCTGAACGTCTGAGTGATGTGTGAGATAAAATTCCAGCAGGGTATCACCAAGGATTCCATAATATAATAAAAATATTTATGTAACGAAATAATGATTTAAATTAAAAAAAACTAGAATGGAATTTTTTAATGATATTACAAATATATCATGATTTACACTTAATGTTATGGAAATATTTCAAAAAAATGATCTTAATAATATTTTTATATAAAATAGTATATATAAATTCACATGGAATGAGAATTAATGTTTAAATAAGTTGAATATATTTAAAATATTTTCAAATGCATTATATGAGAATCATAGAATATGTACAATACTCCTAGGTAATGTGGTTCTCACAAACTCATAAGATTATAATGGAAATGTGCACAAACATCCTTCCATATTTATCATAGATGAATATCTGTATCCAACTATGGAATGAGATGTTCAAATAATTTGTTTAACCTTCTAAAACATCATTCTGTTTCTAGGGACATTCATACCTAGCGTGTTAGTCCCACGTAAATCACTAGCTACCTAGGAATTCATTTTATAAATAACATTAAAAATTGGGAAATTTATTTTAATACCTTTTTCAAATAAAATTAATTCCATTTACCATTTCAATATCCATATCCATATAAAAACCAATACCTTAGTATTTAATCAAATCATGCATTTTTTCATGATAAAACCACGGTATATCTACCCGAAAAAATATAAGCCATATATCTCAAAAATGATTTTGAAATCAATTTCACAATTTATTTTGATGTTTTAAATTAAATAATCTCAATCCAATTTGGATATGAATCCCTAGTTCACGAAAATTAGTAGTTTTCCAAATATCAATCAAAATCAACTGAAATTACCCAAGTCTCTATAATTGGTTTTTAAATAAAACACATTTAAAGTGATATTATCTAAATATATCACATCAATTTAAATCAATATATGTAGGGTTCATATAATTTTCAATCATAAACGAAACCACCTATCTTAAGATCACATGATCTCAAAATTGAAAACCTTAATTAGGAAATTTCAATAATGAATGTAATAAAAAATGATGTCAGAATCAAACCAATATACATGATCCAAAAATACTAGTATTAGTACCTTCAATAACACAATCATATATATATTTATATATGACCTTAGGGAGGAATGTGCAGACTACTGGGGGATGAGAATAGCTAGTGAAAACATAATGGGATTAGATTAAACATTATTTTTCTATATTTGATAAACATTTGGTGGGGTTTAGAGGTTATAAAATCATCTAGTGGGATCCTACATGGATGTAAAAATCAGATTATGGTCATACTGGTCCATCAATCACCTAAATAGTAAAATCCTAGGATTTTCTGAAATATATACATCAAATTTAATTTAAATCATTTTATAGATTTGGTTACCTGAAATATATAGATTGGCATGTATAAAATGAAACTCCTTGTTTATCTTGAATTTAAAAAACAATATATTACCATGGAAATAATATGTTTCACACAAGGTGGAGTTTTACCGAAAAATAATACCCTTTTAATATTTTTATTTAATATTGATGTTTCATGTCCTTTTAATGGACAAAATATTTAAAATTATTTTTTTACTATTATATTTCCAATATGAAATAATAAAATTTATTTCTAAAATATCAGTATAAAAATTAACTTTAGGATATTTTTTGGTGTTTTATTGAGATGATTCATTTATGGATGAATAGTGAAAATATTACATTTTATGTGAAAATGGATTTTCTTTAAAATAAATGTTAATTTAATATTAGGTTTTAAATTTTTAGAAAATGGCCAATGGATCTATTATATTTCTATTAATCCAATTATAGTATTTTGATTAATTTTTATACTAAAATTGAAAAAAATGATATAATGCATTTTTTTTTATTTTCTCACTAAATCCTCACTTTATAACCACACATGCAGGATTAATATTAAATTTTTTTGTCACACTTATGTTTATTAAATTTCAAAAACTAGATATGCATAGTTTTAATAAAAATTAAAATTTTTTTACAATAAGACAAACATAATATTTAATAAAAATTATTACAGAAATTAATTATATTTAATTTTAGTGATTTTTTACTAAAAAAATTATTCAAATAAATGAAACTATAAATATTAAAGATGATGTAAATTGAAAGAAATATTATATTGAAATTTTTAATTAATATATAGAGTTTCATTACTTTGAAATTAATAAATATGAATTACAACATTTTTAGGATATTTCTCAAATTAACAGTATATAAGTATTGTCAAAATTTTCATCTATATTAATCTATAATAAATGATATTTTTTTATATTTATTAAAACTAAAATAAAACATTATTTTTAAAAGTGATCTATAATTATAACTAAATATAATATATATCTGTTAATGTACCAATTTCAAATTTTATAATTTAGATAATGACACATTGATAGTAAATACGTTGTCTTTATTGTGGAGGTGAAATTATTGTTCTTGTTCGTCACATGAATTTTTTTTAATATTAATTAAAAAATGTATATTTATATTTTTAAAATTATGTGTAATTTTTATATTTCAATTTAGTCTATATTTTCTAAAAATTCTGTATTTAATTTATTCTTAATTGGTATAATAAAAATGTTAGAAATATAGTTATTTTAATATTAACTACAATGATAAAATTGAGAAAACATAAAATTTACGGATCAAAATTATAAAAATGGAGACATTAATGTGTGGTAGAGAATATGATCAGACAAATATTCAATTTAACACAATATATTTTTTTCTAATCCAATGAGGTAGGGGTGACTACATAATAGTGTAACTTATTTGTAATTGCAAAAATTCAACACTGACATATTAAAAAAATTCAAGCACTTTTCCCCTTCCTCACACCTATACTGCCACATTAGATAATAATAACACAAATAAAAGAGTATAAAATAATCCTTAATCTCACCCTAGAGGCCTAAATATTTGAATAAATCCAAAAATATGTCATCCCACTCAAACTAATAAGAGTTACCTGAAAAGAAAATGGCAAAACATTTTTCAAAGTCCATATATGTTTTATTTCATTATAAAAACATTAATTTATTATTATTATATTATTATATAAAAACATATGTATCCTAAATATTATAGGATTTTTTATTACTAGAGTTCTTTCTAAACTGAAAAAAAACATCCATCTAATGGGTTTAGAATGCACCATTCATCGTCATGGGGATGTATCACCTCATGACACAAGTAAAGTTCATTCTTCCAGTACTACCTCTCATGGTGTGAATTACCACTAACATGGTGTTTATATATGATATATATTGTAATTATTCCTAAATTATTTTTATTTAATTATATCATAACACATACCTTTATAGCATCCTATTTTGGGAAAATATGATAAATATGTGATATAAATTAAATCTATTTGATACTAACGACATAATTACATTTCTGTAATTATAATTTATCATTTATTTATTTCCATTTCACATACTAGAAAATGATAACATCATTCGTGGATGTGCAGAGAACCACATACTCATCACGATATGATCCCTTTTGCATCACCAGAATTCTATGTGTAAGTATATATTATAATATAATATGGTAATTATGATATAATGATAATAATGGAAGGATATAGTTTTCTATAACACAATTCTCAACCGATGAGTGAAAAATTGGAATGTTACTCATGTTTATGTATGACCTACGATCACCATTATTACAACATCTGTTCCTTTTCCATAACCATATTTCATGATATTTTTTTAAATTTTTATGTAAGAATAAATTGGATAAATTTCTCATTAATTATTTTAATTATATCTTTATGTAATTAGCTCATTGAATATAGTCAACCGATTAATGTCAGTTTAGAGACATTGGTCGAATATGGTGTAAAAATCAGAGATAAAACCATATATTGTATAAAGATTTTATAAAAATCCTATATTCAAAAAAGTATTTATTTTTTTAAACCAATATAAAATAATTTATTAAATACATTTTTACCCTTTTTTATTTTCAGATTTTTTCCAAATTAATCACCTTGTTTCTTTCCAAACAAGAAATATTTCTATCAATCTTACCCTGATAAATGAATATTATTTTTAACAGAATCGACATGTATGGATTTACCCACCATTATATCAATAAAGATACATTTTCATTTTTAATGATTAATTTATAATTGAATGTTTTAATGGGGATTTTATGTGAAAATGATTTTCAAAATATTTATCAATTTAAAATGGATATTTTTCCTAAACCAATGTCATGATCTTTTAATGGAATTTCAATTAATCAGCATTAAAAACACATGTTGATACTTATCCTATGATTGGAATATTTTCTATTAATACTACCCCCAGTCATTCATTGGATGGATTATTTTTGTTTCAAATATAATTTTATTAGACACATATCATTCCAATTATTTTTTCATATTTAAAAGATATTGTTATTTGTTCAATATCATTCCCATGGGTTAGTCATGTTTCAAAGAAATTGTTATTTAAAATAGTTCATTCTCACGGGTTACTCATGTTATAATTATATTGTTATTTAACCAATTTTCTATCCATGGGTTAATCATGTTTTGAATATATTTTTATTAAACCCATTTTGTTTCCATGGGTTAATTAAACGATATGATTTTTTAATTGTATAAGGACAATTTATGGGTGGTAAAATTATAATAAAATTAAATGTGGTTCAATTATAGAATAATTATGGTTGTTTCCTTGATATCCCTCAAATGAATTCAATTTGATGTTGTCCATATGTATATTCTATTCATAATAGTGACATATATGGATGTCAATATCATGGTAAATACATTTATATGTGTGAAAAGTGAAATAATGTCCCCGGGTACCTTTATATGATTGTTTATTCTTTCTATGTGTTTATAATGTTTCTAATTGTTGATATTAATAACTCATAGGTCTTGATTATTTGTAATGAATCATAAATTTACAATGTTTTCATTTTTAATGGTATATGTATTGATGGAGATGAGTTATTTTATGATTTTATTAAACACTTCTATAAATTCATCATTCCCTCATGCACTCTTATATTTGTTGATGTAATTTAATTTTTAATGTTTATATTTACCCTTATTGAGTGATTGACGTCACACATCAGATATTAGATTTTCACAATGTTATAATTAGTAAGGTTGAAAAATTTATGCCTATAATGGATATAAGAATTATTATTTTGGTGACCATTTATGAAATAATAAATTATTGGTTAAGTGTGATAGAAATTATTTTTTTCACTTGTGGGAAAAAATTTATTTGATTTTTTATGTAGGAGTATTTCATATTTATCAAAAACTCTAAATATAAATGTTCCTCAAATATATAAAGGATCTATGACCACCTTTTTATGTAAAAAAATTTTTGTGGGAAATATAAGGGTAACTAATATTGGAATCAAAGAAAGGATTGTATATTATATATTTCAGCACAGGATTCATGGGTGTGGGTTACTGGTTATTATAATCTATATCAAAGGTTTGTTTTGAAAAATTTGTAGATTATGAGGTTTTTATGTGTTGAAAAATAATGAGTTTTAGATATAGATATAGTTCTACATCCTTATAGATAATAATATTTTCATTTTATTTGACACCACATTGATGGTTTAACTAATCAGATCTAAAAGAAATTTTTGTATACCTTTTTAATGGATAAGGTATTTTATCCCTTATGATGTATGTTATTAATTGGGAGGATATAGTTTTTGTGTTGAAATAAAAAAATTTACAATAGCCCATATGATCATTTAAAACCAATCACATCTTTCTAGGAGGTGGGGATTCATACCTTAATAGAATAATGATAAGGGTTTCTCTCACTACTATTGGCATACATGATATCTAAGTTAAAATATCCGTTGATTCCTATAAGTTTTATGTTTATTTAAAAAACATATGATATTTTTTCTGATGAATAATTGTTAATTTATCATGGAAAAATAGATGATTAAATTCTTTCAATATTTTACTTTCAATATTATCTAGATAACATTTATCGAATCTTAACTATAATTTTGTATGGAATAACTTTTCATCAAATTTGTATATTACTATTGTAATGTAATGTTTTGCGTATCATTTTATGGTTTCTCATTTTGGTAATTATGTTACTATATTCAATGAATTGTTGGATTATTTAATTTATAATGACATGTAGAATAGAATGACTATCCCTTTTGTGGATATGTTTTCCTAAAAAGATTATTTTATTACATTACGAAATAAAACTTTTTCTATAACATTCATCATGTAGAGTAAAAAGATGACATTTGGGAGGAAATTTTTTAATGGATGAAATTATTATCATTATTTATTTATATTTTCTCTTGGACTAGATGGTAATATAATTCATTAACTATAGGAGTATGATATTTAAAAATTTATTATCCTATCACCTTCAATACAATTAAAACTATGGTCTTTTGGATGGTCAAATATTTCTGTTTTTTGACACCCTTAATATTATAGTTATCATTAACTTTTTGTGACCAATGACCTCAATCAACCTATGTAATTATTTATTCATTTCACATATTCCCAAATACTTTTTCACGTAGAGGAATTCTGGTATTGTGTAACATATTCTAAATTTTATTTCATTCAATTTTTGTCATTTCAGATGATTTTTTAATCTCTTTTGTAAGTCATCATTTTAATAAAAAAATACTACAAATTTTTATAATTTTATTAATAATAGGAAACAAAATATTTATATTTATTTTCATTAAACATTTATTCCATTGATAATATGTGTTACAAGCAATTCTGAGTCTTATTAAATTATAACATTCTATTAATTGTATTATTTAATATTGGGGGTTTTCATCCTTTTAATGGAAAAGAAATTATATATATATATATAACATTAATATTTTTTAAATTAGTAAATAAATATAATTTATGAAATCATAATATCAAAATTTACTTTAGGTTAATTTGTTGTGTTTTTATAAGAATAGTCATTTTTATTGAATAATTAGAAATAATGTATTTTTGAAAAAACTATCTTTTCGATTAAAGAATCATTAAAGGTTATTATTTTTTAAAATTTATTTTAAATTAAATAACGGTCTGATAAATTTTTAATAAATCCAATGTAGGCCATAACAAAAAAAATTATATTAAATTTAGATATAAAGACCTATGGATTTACTGAAATTTTTCACCTTAAAACCCTATTTTCTTGCCATGTTTGTGGGATTAACAATAATTTTGTACTACAAATGGGAATTGAATTTGTAAAAATGTACATAAATAGTTGTAATAAGTATTATATTTTTGTTATACTACAATGAAAATAAATATTGAATAAAATTATCAGTGAATGTGATTAAATTTAATTACATCAATTAAGGTAAAATTATTCATATAAAGGTAATAAACCATAACATAAGTTCCAAATTGTCCTTGAAAATTTTCCAAAGACTAATGTATGATATTATATCAACCATATAACATTTTTTTTGGAATTATGTTATTTATTAGTACACATGTTCGTGAATATTCCATATATGGTATGTTATTAATGTGAGATGACAAAAAATGAAGCCTCCAAACCTATAACATTTATAGAGAATAGAGAATATAATAAATCCTTATTTTAAGTTATAAATATCAATTTTAAATATAATTTTGTTTATAATATTTATTTATCAATAATATATATTGATGGAATAGTCACAGTAATTTTTTATGAAACTCCAACATAGAGAACGTTTAGTAAAAAATTCACAAATAAAAATGATACTATAAATGTATAAGTTGATGTAAATTGATTTTTATAATGTCATTAGTTATATAGGTAGATTAATATATCATGTTAAAGAGTTTTAGACGAAATAAATATTAATTGATATATCTATTTGATATTTTAATATCAAAATTAAACAATAAATGTCAAAATTGACAATAATGTTATTTTACAACAAATAATATTTAATTAAATAAATTTAATTTAATTATAACAATACATTATTCGATGTTATTGTTTCTTGTCAATTAAAACAAAATATTGAATATTAATGTATCAATTAAACTTTTATTAATTAAATTTTGATCAACATATAGAGAAAAATTGTTTTCACATTCTGTGTTAATGTAGTTATTTTACGCGTTACAAGGGCTTGTTTTAAAATAAATTTCCAAATAAAAAGATATTTATAGTTTCAAAAATATTTAAAATAATTATATTTATGTGGATATATATATATATATATTTTTTCACAAATATTAATTTCTATAATTTTAATTGTTAAAATACAAAGGATATTAAAAGAGATACATTATTTAATCCTCAAATTACAATATTTGGGAAAAATATATGCATTGGAAAAATATATAAAAATTTACTCATTTATGTGTCGTAAAGATTTTGATAAACACTCTTTTTACATTAATCCAATAATTTTTTCATTTTTAATTATCTTTAAGTATGGGATACCTCCAAATATGTTTACTTTTTCGTAACTATAAAAATTACACTACCTATAAATTATAATCATTATAAACTCATACCCTTCCAGAAACATATCATGCAATATTTTATCAAACTAACTCTACTAATATAGACTAAAAATATATATAAGCTCAAAATTGTTCCCTCCCATTGATATTAAATACTACTAATTGGCCATTTTCTACAAACTCAAAAAAGTTACTCAAAAAAAGCCGTAACATTTTTCAACATTCATTTATGTTGTCTTTCTTTCACCACTACATAATTTCATATAATTTAATTATTAAATAAAATAATTATTAACCCTTTAGAACTGATAGAATTTTATAATAACGTTTTTACCTTGAATTAAACTAACATTAATCTAATATGAAACAAACATACCATTTATGTGAATGGTGATCTACAACCTCCCAAATCAGTGATTATTCGTTCATTCATTACTTCCTCTCATGTATGAAATTTTTATGTGCATTCTATTTATATATTATTATTATTATTACTCTTTATATATTCATATTTAATTATTTTATAACACATACCAATATACTTTCTAGTTTTTCTAAATACAATAAAAATATTTTTTAATGTGTGGACTATTCCCCCTCATATTATTGTGATACATTCAATGTTACATGGAATATAGTATGTTAAAAATTATATAAAAATATGGTAAAAAGAAGAAATAAGTATTATATTATCAATTTAATTAAAAATTTAAAATATAATATATCATTTACTTTATTACCCTTTCACACATTGATAGAGTGACGATGTCCTTTGTGGGTGTGTGGACTACCACCGCCTCAATGAGATGTGATCCCTTTTACATCACTATAATTAAATTTATTGTCATAACTGGTTACATAACATTGTATTTATGATATAATTATCATTATTTAATGGTATAATTTCCCTTTCCTTATTTCCAAAACAATATATTAAAAATGGTAACATTAATCACATGTTCATACGACATACCATCTTAAATATTGTAAAAATGGTTCATTTAACAATACCATCATTCAAGATCTGATTAAAATGTACAATTTGTGTTGAAATATTATAATTATTTCGTGATTATTATTCTGGAAATGTTTTTCTAATTACCCCTTACAACATAGTTGACATATTTATGTTATTTTTTAGACATAAGCTGAATATAGTCAAAACAACCTAATTCAAAATTTTTGATTATGTAATTATATATAGATATTATATAATAAAAATAAATTGAATAATAAAATTGTAAATGGTATTAATCATGTATATAATTAAAAGAATTTTATTATTTATTAATATATTGAACATGAATGAAAAATGGGACTCATGTTAAGGATTTTCATCTCAATTTTAACATTTGTCGATTAAATTTCTTATTTATCACATAAGTATTTTTGGTGGTGTTTGTAATACCCTATTTTGTATATTATATCCTGATTTAAAATATTTTTAGTCAATTAATTTTTTTATTTAATAATTTTTATCTCATGTGGATTATGGCGTTGAGGATTCCAAAGTGGTAGTTGACTTTTGTCTCAATTTCACTTCCTTGATATCATTGATATACTATAAACATGCCTAATTTTATGGGGATAATATATTTCTACACTAAAAATTTAAAACATGAATTTAATTATTATCATTATATTATATGTCTGATTTAATTTCATTCCATTCATTGGGTTATTAGTTCAAATGATTCAAATTAGTGTGGGACACTATGGATTGGTTAATGGTTATTTTCCCCCAAAAATTCCTATGAAAAAACATTTCCATTCAATGATATTATAAATTCATTGTTCAATAAAAAATATAATTTTCAACACATATGGTTATTCATGTGCTTCGTCACATATTATTCCCATTTTTAATCTCTTGGTTACTTGTAACATTTTAATATTTTTTTTAAAAACCCTTACATCATTCCCTCATTAGGGGGAGAAGTGTATTTTTCTAAATACCATATTTTTTTTAAGGTTTTCAAAAATTGATCTCATATATTCCAACATTATTTAGTAATTATTTTTTTTAAACTATTTTTCTAATAGCGATTTTCTCAATGGAATATTCATGTAACATTTTGAAAATGGAATTTTTCTACACTCATTACCGTACAAAAGGAATGTTATTTTTAACCAATATATAATGTACTGATTTCTCCACCATCATTTAATCAAAGATAAATTTTCATGTTTAAAATGTTTCTTTGTAATGAATTTTTTCTCAAAAGTGATTTTCAAGGAAATGTATTTTAAAAAAATCAATATAATAAAGATCTTTTCTACTGAAATTATTTAATGGGTTTTTAATGGTATTTACATTCGTTAAAAATAACACACATTGTTGTTACATATCCTTATGTATTTATGTTTTTTATTGATACCATCATAAATTATTCCTTGGTTAGATAAGGTTTTTGTGAAATATATTTTTATTTATCAAATTTCATTCCAATGGGTTATTCATGATTCAAAGATAATGATAATTAACACATTTAATTCCAATGGGTTAATAATTTTTATAATATATTGTTATTTGATATTTTTCATTAACAAGGACTACTCATGTCTAAAAGATATTTTTATATAAACCATTTCCATCCCATTGGTTAATTGTGTTTCAGTGATATTGTTATTAATCAAATGTAGATTCCTTCTGTTAATTATGTGTGATTATTTTCCAATGGTACTTGGAAAATTGATGGGTTGTTTTGTTATAAACCAATAATAGGTGTACTTTTTGATATAAAAATAATGAATTGGTCTATGATAACCCTCAAATTCACATGGAATGGATGTTGGTTATACATTTATTTCATTTATAAGAGTGACATGTATGGAAGACGACAACATGGTTATTACATTCATAATTCGGAAAAGTATAATGATGTCCCACGGTACCTTTATGTGTTTCTTTATGATTTCCATAAATTTATAATGTTTTTGATGATCGAGATTGATATCATATGGTTTATGATTATTGATACAGATGACACTAAACATTACCATGTTTTCAAGATTTATTTTTTACATATTGATTAGTATGAGTTATTTTTTGATTCACACATTCATTTTTAGTTAGTTATCTTTCCCCGAGGAACTCTTATGATTATTTATCGGATTTAGTTGTTAATTATGATATTTTCCATTACTGATCATTTGATCTCACTGTAATTATATTACATTTAACCATGATTTCCTTAATGAATTTGAATTATTAATCTCTACAATGGATACAATGAAGAAGATTTTTTTGTAAAATAGTTAAATAAGAAAATATGGTTTAAATGGGAGAAAGAAATTTTTTTCAACATATGACTCTTTGTTGATATGTGTAGTTTATATAGTAGTATTACAAGATTTTATAAAACTATAAACATAAAATATTATCCATCTTTTCAAGGATCTGTGTTCTCATTTTTTTTATTATGTTTTAGAAATAAAAAGATGCTTCGTAAATATTGGAATCAATTGTGGGAATGGGGCACATAGATTTAGCACAATATCTATGAGTGCGTGTTTTTTGGTGGTTTTTGATGTTATATAAGGTCATTTTAGATATATATGGATATTAGGATGTTTTGATTTGAGGTTATATTAAGAGATATGGATACAGTCATAGGTCTAAAAGGTTAATGATAAGAAAATGCTCAATGTATTAAACACCAAAATGAGCATTTAAGTGATGATATATCAATTATATTCTTGGAGAAATTTCTTTTCGGATGAGCTATCATATCCCCTATAATACAAACTATGTTTGTAGGGACGATTTTATTGTAATGTTCCCAGAAAATAATATAGACAACATATATTCTCAATTACAAACTGGAACATCTAGCTAGGTTTTGAGGATTAAACCCATAATAGAATAATGAAAATGGTTTCACGCACTACCAATGGCCTATAAGATGTTTGGTTTATTATATCTCTTTTATATAAATATTATGTTAATTTGAAAAACATATTTTATTTTATCTGAGGAAAAATATTTTATAAGTATTTTAAGAATGGATGATCAAATCCATTTAATATTTTTGCATCAAACATTGTGAAGAAATGATTTATGAATCTTATGGATAGTTATATATGTTAAATTTATATTTCAAATTTGGGTATTATAAAAAATAATTTGTTAGTGTATCAAATGATGGTTTAATAATTTTTTTATTATCATACAATGTACTAACAATTTTTATTATTTTTACTGGATAAATATAGGAGGAATATCTTAATTATCAATAATATGTATGTTTAGACTTAAAAAGTTAATTTTATTTTATTAATAATTAAAACCTCACTCGAATATTTAGAGTTTAGATGAAAATATGTTATCTGGGTGGAAATAAAATAATTAATGAAATTATAATAGTCAATTGACAATATTTTCCTTTATACATTATGTTAATAGAATTATTTGAATATATGGGAAGGATATTAAAGTGAAAGAAAAATATTATTATCCTAGTACAATAATTTTATTGAATCAATTATCTTTTGATCGTCAGATATTTGTCCTTTAGGCCCATTACATTATATTTATCATTCACATGATTGTGATTGATGAAATTAATTACTATCTATAATTATAAACTATTTCCTTATATTCCCCTTCTGTTCTCTCTTGGTGAATTCATAGTAATTCCAACCTTTTGGTGACCTATATTTTTTCCACTTTCCCATATTATGATAATTTTTAATCAAATATTTCTTCTATACATATTTCAATAATGGAATACAAGTAATTTTATTCATTTAAAATCCTAGATCTATTTCTATGGAGAAATTAATTTTAACGGGGTATGTTGTAACATCAATATATTTTATGAAATTCTTATTTTTTTAATTAATTTAAATCCATTAATGATTGTGTTACATGAAATACATAATTTAGATTTAATCCGTTATACCACAATGTATAAATTTTATTCACACAACATCGAGTAACATTTATAACATGTGTTAATTCAAGGTAGAGTCTTACATAAAAATAATATACTATTAATATTATTATTTAATATCCATGTTTTAAGAAATTTTATTGGAGAACCTATTTCAAATATAATCTATGTCACGTTAATTGATTTAATAAAACAATATAAACACAATATTTAATGTTTTATTCTAAAAATATTATTTAGGTGAATTTGTTTGTGAAGAAGATTCATTTTATTATTAGTAATGAAAAATTTAGCATTTTAGGTGAAAAAATTATATTATATTAACAAATTAGATATGATAAATTTAATTTATATTTTGTTTTAATGGAAAAATATGATTGTTTTATATCTATTATCACAATATAGTCAATTTTAATACATTATATATTAAATTTATATATTCATAACTAATGAATTTTTGATAATTTTCACTTTAAAACCCTACTTCTCATGATTTATATGGAATTAAAATTAAAATTTACTTCTCCATCTCTATAAATATAATTATCAAAAAAATAAATACAAGGTTGTAATCAAGAATTATTTTTTGAATATGGAAAATTTATTCATTAGCAAAATTACTAGTGAAAGTGATTAAAATTGATTACATCGATTAGTGTAAAAATAATAATATTTATGTACATAACATTGATCATAAGTGACAAAAATACCTAAGAACATGTAAAAAAGGAAATTGTATTCTAATAATAAAAACCATATATAATTATTTTACAAATTTTATTATTTTGTGCCTCCCATGTTATTGAATGCTCCCATTATTATATTTTACATTAGGTAAAAACCAAAAATGAACCCTCCTTAGATATACTATTTATAGAAAATTATGTAATGGAAAAACAACATATTTTGATTCAAAATATCTTTTGAATATTAAATGAGTTATTTTATTTTATTTATTTACCATTAATTTTTATAGTTGAATTAGATACATTAATTAGATAAGAATCATCATCAAAGTGAATTTTTTGTTAATAATTAACTAAAATTTAGGATACTATAAATATTAATGCTGAAGTGTATTCATTGATTTATTTTAATTAATTATTGTTTTAGATCATTATATAATGTTTCAAATATTAAAAATTTATAACAATGGATTCTGATATTTTAAAAAAAAACATAAAACTAAATGAGTAGTATAAAAATTTATAGTAATGTTATGTTATAATAAATCATATTTTATTAATGAAGTTAAAATTTATAAAAGTACATTATTATTACAAGTTATTTTTATGTTTTAAAAAATATTAAATTTTTTCATTAAATTTACAAATTTATTTGTTATAACTATCATATTGACCAATATACAGTAAAAATATTGTGTGTACAGTCATGATAAATTTAGTTTTTGGGCGTGATAAATGAACTATTTTTAAAATTAATTGGGAAAAATATTTGATTTAAATTGTTTAAATTACATATAATATTTTAATCTATGTGTGCCTATATTTTCAGATTAATATTATTTTATTTTTTTCTTATTGGATAAAAACACAAGTTAGATATATTGTGACTTTAATAAAAACCAAATTGTTATAATTATGGAATCATGGATGTTCAAGAAATTTTTTAAAAAATGAACATATTTAAGTGCGATGTAGAATTTTATTGAACATAAATTATTTATAATCAATTATTTTCTTCATTTATTATGCCCATGAGGTAATTAAGACCTTGAAATAGTGTTACCGTTTGAGTGTTACAAGAATTCTACTCCCCCTACATAAAAAATTTGGGCACACACCCCCCATCCTCACACAAGTATGACAACTATTTAAAGTTAAAAATCATCAAAAGTAGTATGTAAGAATACCTATACTCATCCTAGAATCATATATTTGATAATAAATCTATCCATGACGTTCTTTTGGGAATTGAAAATGAATTTTCCTAAAAAAGACATAACATTAATCAAAATACGTGTATGATTTATTTCATTCTCCACCAAATAACTTCTTATTATTCCATAATAAATTTATATCATAATTATAATCAATATAATGTGTTTTTATATTATGTATTAGTCTAACACATACAAAAAATTACATGTAATTGGTTATGAAAAAACTATTTATGTGTATATAGAATTACGACCTCACAAAATAATTATTCTACTTTCTACTATAACTTCCTATCATGGTGGTCATTATGATTGAAAATATGTTTATATGTGATATATATGATATATATTATTCATTTATTATTTTATAATTCTTTTATGACACCATTATTCATACATTCAATTATGTGTAGATAAGATAACACTGTTTGTGGAAGTGTGGACTACCGCCCCCTCATAGTTATGTGATATATTCACACATTACATTAAATATATTAAGGATGGTTTTGAAATTAATTATTAAAAAAATCAAAAATATATTATATTAATGGAATTATAATATTTCTATAAATATAATATATAATATTCATTATTTCACTTTCACACTCTGAAAATGTGATAATTTCATTTATGGACGTCTGGTCTACAGCCTCCTCGACGCCATGACATCAATTTGACATCAAAATAATTCTAATTATATGTATCAATTATTAAATTAAATTATATTTATGACATAATTATTACTCTGTAAAGATAGAATATTAATTATCCTCTTTCCATAACAATCATTGGAAAATGGGATAGTTTCTCATGTGTATGTATGAACTCCAATATCAATGATAGTATCATTAATTAATTTTTACTAACCTTATTTAATGACTAGTTTGAATATAATAATTTATGTTTAAATATGATAATTATTTAATGATTGTAGTTATGGATATTTTTAGGTAATTACCTCATTTTCTATAGTGAACCTATAGAATTCAAATTTCCAGCATTAGTCGAAAAGGGTCAAAACATCCGACTTAAACATAAATGATTATGTAATTGTAAATAAATCATTTATAAGTAAAATAATATTAATAATAAAATTTAAAAATAAATTAATTATTTATATTATTAATATAATATTATCATTCAGGAATATATATCATTCATAACAAATTGTTCATAACGTATATTATTTTCTTCAAACCTTTTACATATGGGAGATAAATTTCAAATTTTGTGGTCTATCATATTATCATTTCTATATATTAGAACTTGAATTAATTTATCATAATTTTTTTATCTATTTGATTTAATTATAATTATTTAATGGAGTTTATGGCCTTGACTTTACAAAAACTGTATTGGATTTTTTCATGATTTTCATCATTAAGAAATTTGATGTGTTATACACCTGTAATATTTTATCACATGTATATAATTATACATTTGGAAATATATATCAATAATTTTATTATTATCATGACATAATATGTTCAATTTTTTGTCATTAATTCATGGGATTAATGTTTTAAATGTTTGAATATAGAATGGAATGATTTAGAATGTTTAATGATTATTTTCCTCATGAGTAATTCTTAGGATATGTCATTTCAATTTGATGACATTATATGACCAATTTTCGATAAAAAAATTTCCTTTTCCTACAATATGGTTATTAATATCCTTTTTTAGTTATTTTAAACTTTTTATTTACAAATTTCCCCTCAATATGTTTTGGAAAATTCTTATAAGAAAACCAAACATCGTTCTCTCTTTATTTGGAGAAATTATTTTTTTTATAGAAACCATATTTTATAAAATGTTTTTCAAACAGTGTTTTTAGAAATTTACAAATATTTTATAAATAATTATTCTCCCATTTTCTTTTTAAAAAATATTACAATGAAAATGTTTTATCACTATCCAAATAGAGCATTTTCTAATCGTTTTACATTGCAACATGAATGTTATTTTTTTCTGACACAGTATTTATGTATTTAACATCCATAATTTCATATTATTATATATTAATTGCTTAAAATTTTTCACTTAAGGAAATTTTTATCAAAATGTATTTTCAATGAAATTTATTTTCCAAAAATAATCATATAACGGTTATTTTCTTATAAAATTTTCTAATTCACTTTTAATGGTATTAAAATTCTTCATTATCTATAATATTTTTTTTACATATCCTTCACTAGGGATACTTTGTATTTATTCCATCTTTATTGATTCCCTGTATAGAATTTGTTTTTTTATTTAATATTAATTTAAACAATTTCTTTTGAATTGGATCATTAGGTTTTAGTGTTATTTTAACTTATTACATTTAGTTCACATGGGGTAATTATTATATAAATATATTGTTATTTGACCCATTTCATTCTAGTGAATTACTCCTATTTTAAAGGTATTCTTATTTAACACGTGTGCATTCCATGACTTATTTATGTTTAGAATATATTTAACTTAAACCCATTTTGTTTACATGTGTTATTTATGTGTGAGGATTTTATCAGTGGTACATTGAAAATTAACAACTGATTACATTATAAAACAATTATGGGTGGTAATGTGATTGGACAACGATGAGTGGGTCTATGGAATCCTCCCTATAATGATTTATGTATTGAAGTAAGCCATATGGATATTCCATTTTTAATAGTAACATTTGTTTAATTCAACTGCATTAACATTCGATTTAAATTGGGAAAATTAAAATGATGTCACAATGTACCATTATTTTATTCTTTATTCTTGAAATATGTTGAAAAGGTTTCTAATGATAAAGATTAATAACATAGAACACATGATTATTCATTATGATGACTCTTTCCTTTTCCAAGTATTCTTATTTGATGGTCTATGTTTTTATGGGTATGATACATTTAATTATTCTATCACACACTTAGATTTTGTGGGCATTCCCTCATGAAATCTTATTCATATTTTTTTAAATTTAATTATTTATGCTTATATTTAACCTTACTGATCGTTTGTACTCACCTTTATTATATTTCATTTTCCACATGTTTTAAATAATGACACAGAATGATTTATTTATATAAATGATATCAAAATATGATGTTTCTATCTTATTGTGTAACAATTAAAATGGGTTAAATATTATAAATATATGTTTTTCGACATATGAAACCATGTTGATATGATTTTTTTATATGGTTTTTTATTAATTCTCTGAAACTCCATTCCATAATGGTCCATGAGTTTTTATGTGATCCATGATTTTCTTTTTGATTCTATATTGTATTAATGGAAAATATTTGATCAATGTAATCAACATCAAATATAGTTGTGTATGATATGGATTTCATCAAAGGATCTGGTAGTATGAGTTATAGGTTTTCATATAAACCAATGGATTTTGGGTTTTAAGAATAATATTTGGATTAATTAAATCCCCTGTTTATAGTTAGCTAGGCAGGGACTCAAGGTTTAAAAAAATATTCTCCCTAACCATGAACCCCAATCTATAGGGTTTCAAGGTTTCTCCTTGGTAGGAAAATGGTATGTTATACTATGTAGTAACCGGGAAACAGGTCCATGATTGGGTTTCCACTATTTTCACTAGAAGGGCACACCATTTGGGAAAATTATTTGTCATCTATGCAAAGCCAAAAATACCATTATAATTTGCAAAATTTCACATGATTCACCCGTAAAAAAAAGACCATCAAAATTATCAATGATGGATCTTAAAATTACATTAAAATATTAATAGTTTTTTTAGTTTGTACGATGATACATGATTTATGAAAATTTGATGATTTCATTTGGTGAAATTCCCTATAAATATATATTACTTGATTATATAGATAATATATTGTTTTCTTACTAATAGTAGTTTAAAATGATTTATTTTCCAATTTTCTAATACCAATTTCTATTTGGTATTGAAAATAATTTTTTAATATTTATTATAAAATAAATTCTTTTTAGTAATCTTCCTATATATCACTATAAAAAAATTTATTTTCACCATCATGAAAATGAATAATTTTAACAACATTATGATTATTGAGTCTATAAAATTATTTTTTACATCATTTAATCTACAAAAATACCATAATTTTTTTGTTAATCATTATATACAAAGATTAATTTTAATGATTATTTACTTTAAAATAAATGTATCCTTCCAATGCTTATTATTTATTATGATTACCCGATTATTCATTGATAATAAAATGGGATTACATTTATTCATTGATCCACTATGTCTATCATACTCTATTTATTTTGTTGGAGGAATCTCTTATTAATTTCAGACAATGGTTCAATAAACATTATCTATTCTAATTTGGGGTATCCTTATTTAGTTGTGAAAAATAGAAGGTAATTTTTTTAAAAAATTGATTAAAATAAATATAATATATTCATAAATTATATCATACGATTAAAATATTATTCTACGTTCCCAAGATAATTAATATATAGGAGGAGAATATTTCAATTTAATTGAGTGGAAAGAGGAATTATATTTCCACGAGTCTATTTAAAAAAATTTCAAATTAATGTAAGGGTTTTTACATTCCCTATTAAATAATATGGTATAATTTAATAAAATCAATAGCAACTAAAAATTAAAATTTTACTAATTAATACCATAATGATTATATAAATAATTTGTATTGTTTAACATATTGGTGGAAAATTAGATATATTTAATTATTATAGAAAAATAATTTATATTAGATAAATCACATAAAATATTTCAAACTATCTTGACTGGTGAAAGAAACCATTTATAGTATTGTTGGTCACATTTTCCACACATGCTAACAATATATCAAATAGAGGGAATGTAATTTAAAAAAGATAGTAGCAATTAAATAGGATGAGTAAACCTTTTTCTAGATCAATTTTCAGGAATACGATGATGTGATATATTGTATGTGATTCTTGAAATTTTATTCCTTTTAGAAAATTATAATAATTTTTAATGGTTATGTTTAAGACAAGTTAATATGTATTTATTTTTTTGAATGATTGTATTTTATTCTTGATTACATGAAAGTGTTTATGTGTGGGGGATCATCCAATGAATCATCATTAATTCTATTATTGAATTCCATTCTAAAATTTAAACTAATCTTCTTTAATAAAATTATAAAATTAATTTAATGATGTAATTTATAAGGCCCCGACCTTAAACCTTACTTAATATTGAATTAAATGAATAATTCACATTGAGGATCTTTTCAGGTTTAGATTTTTAGATAATTAGGTCATAACTATTACATCTCAAAAGATTACATAGTAGACACTTCTAATAAGTTTCCATAAAATAAAAAAACACTTTAAAAGAAACATGTCTAGTTCCATGTATTAGATAGAATGCATTTCCCTTGATCCCATCCCTGACCCTATTCCATATTAAGTCCTGTGAAAAAAAAATTCAAAAAAAACATGGGGTGAGCATAAAAAGCTAATAAAGGGATACACAAAGAATAAAAACTGTTAGTTTTTCAAAGCAACAAGTAAACCATGTATACTTTATCCAAGTAATACCTTTAACCTTTAGGAAGTAGTAAAAAATCGTCACTGAATAAAATATCATTACTTACCCCTTTTGTAACCAAAAGGTTACCATAAAACCAATATGAAGTACACATAACATATAAAGGTAACTTGGGAAATAAACATACTTAAATGGAATAACCATATGGTCGACTTCCACACATACTTAATGGAATAGCCATACGGCCAACTTCCATAACCAATGCATTGTAGGTTATAACGTAACCACCTGTCCTGGTATTCACAGCACCACCCGTCATATGGTTTATCACGTAACCACCATTAAAATGTCCAAGTACCATCATTACACATAAAATATTTAAAATATAAAAATTTGAATAACAACATTTCATTTTCAATCAAAATAAGTAATTCTAAGATATTGAATTAATCAATCCATTTTCAAAAATCATTTAAAAGAGATTTTTGAATCATAGTGTCCCATAACACTTTGAAACTTTTATTGAAATTATAATTTAAAACCATTAATGTCCATATAAATAAATACTGAAAAACATTTTTAAAACATGGACATTAAAGATAAAGATTTAGAATAATAAATCTTTAAAACATTTAAAACGATATCTTTGTTAAAGAGTTTTTAACAAAATGAGAGACTCTTAAATACAAATATTTTTCGAATAAAATTTAATCCGAACATTATAATATCATGATAATAAAGGGATTCATGATATAATATGTCAACGGACAGTATACACACCATATATAACTGAATTGGTGTAAAATAACAATGAAGTCTCAAAAGAAATGTACAATGAGATGAAATCCATTTTAGAGAAGGTATCCTTAAATTAAGGATAAATCAATCTCATAATTATGTGTGACAAATATAAATACAACCAATAATAGTGGATATTATGTGTAAAAAAATCAATGTTCATTAACACATATTCAAATGATGAAATATTCAATAACTACATGTTGAACCCAATGAAATCGAAATTGGGTTATGAAGTTCCCTTGGTAAAAATCGACATCCTAACGGTGTGACATAAAATTTTACTCAAAGGGTTGATGAGAGAGATAAAGGGGATATCATTAATTGAAATAAAATTTACACAAATAAGTATATAGAAGAACATATACCAACATAATACTATGTGAATTAAAAGACATAACAAAAGAAGTCTTTTAAAAAAAGCAGGGTGAAAGGTCCCCTTACAGAGTTGGATATCTTTTTAAAAGTACACCCCAAGGAAGAAGGGTCATAAAATGAATATGTAAATACCCATAAATAAAATTATACTACACAAATTTTATAATAATGGGATGTACATACACCACTCAATGGAAATAGTGGCAAACATAGCATAAATTTCACGGGAAGAAAAGTGAGATGAAAAACCCCTTACAAAAACTCGGCAGCCTAATGGCGCCACTTAAAACTTCCAAAAATGGATTTATGAGATCAAATAGGGTATCTCATAATATTAAAATAAAAATTATATTATGAGTAATATAAAAGAACATCCCCAAACATAATAATGATGTGCTTAAAAGAAATGACATAGAAGAGAGTGCTTAAAAAGAAAAAGGGAGGTTGGATCCCTTACCTCGGGCCCGACTTGACTCGATCGTTCTTTAACGTCCTGAATAATAAACTTGAGTTAATTTATACATCCTTAAGAACCTTTTTAAAGTTCATTATTCCTTTTATATCACTTATTTCCATGTTGTAAACATTATGTAATCATTTAAGTTAATAAGGTCTGTTTTGTCAACATTTCGTTCTTAAGTCGAAAGTGGACTTCTTACAATTACATGTTGTTCGTCTGGTCAATGGTTCATTATATCCAGAATGATATTCATGACTTGGATATCATATATATCATATATATCCATAATATACAAGTATTTATAATATTACATAATCATTTAGAGGTAATAAATGAAATGCATCGTTCATGGAGACGGTAAGTCGTACGTACGCATGAACGCTACTTTCATTTCTATGTCATATTAATGGAATTAAAAAAATGAGAGGTATGTATATTTTAATTCCCGAATTATATTAATCATTTATATGTGAACTACATCATATATAATAACTTTAAATCCATCTTTTATACATCCCACATATGGCATTAACGAATCAAATCGCTTTGAGGGGGCGGTAGTCCGCACTTCCTAAAATGAAATTATCGTGTTTTACCCACAATGGAAACCATAAAGGTATGCCACAAAAGAAAAATACAGAATATTAAGTAAAACATAAACCTATTATATATCATATATAAATATAGTGACATATTAATGGCCACCTTTGAAGGTGTTATATGAGTGTTGAACAATCATCGTTTCGTGAGATAGAAATTCGCCATCCACAGAAACAGTATGTTCATTAACCATTAGATGTAGGTGCGTGTAAGTTTAGATAGAATGATTCTTATAAAAACATCATAGTATAGTAAAGATACAGGATTTGTTACAAAAGAAAAGAATAAAAAGAGTTTAGGGGGTTGGAGAAGAAAAATAAAACAAAAGAACACAAGAGAAGACACTACATTTAAATCGGGTAACCCTTTTTGATTTGAGCTCAAAGGCTTCCTTGGGAAGACTTATGCCCAAAGTGAGGCTTATAGTAGTAAAATATGGATGTGGAGAGACAAAATTGGAAGGTTTTGTCCGAGCCAAAGTCTTGAGAGGTGTGGGTAAGGGGGGAGATGTGGGGGCCTTTTAGAAGAGGAGAGGAGGGGAACTCTTGGAAAGTAAGGAAATGTTACTTTATTTTAGAATGAGTTTTAGATTTTAATGGTCTCACAATGATTTATTTCTTGGATAAAGTGATAGGGGTTCTAAATACACTCATCCAATAGGTTTTGGACATGTTTAGGTCTTCGATTTTACATTATATTTCCATTTTATTTAAATCGTTAAATAATGAGGTAATCGCTGCATCATCATGGTGTCAAAAATAATTTAATTTATATAAAGTCTAATAATTATAAAAAACTAATATGATATAGGAAATATTTTTAGCTTTACAACTAATATTTATAGTCAAAAATCTGACTTGTATAACCCCATATAAAAATTTTGTTAGTAAAACAACACATGTTTGTGACATTTTAATTTTAACATTAAATACAAAGGTATTAATGTCATTTTCCTACCAAAGTGGCTCCATGGGGTCCCCAAGTTGACCCATGGATTGTCTTGGTCGGAAGTGACACATCCAATGAAGGTAGGACATGTTTCTAGGTCATTTCATATTATAAAAACATTATTTTTACCTTAAATTACACTAATTACCTCTAATCACAATTAATAAACTTAAAGGTTACTATTCACCAAAAAAAAACTTTAATCCCATTTAACCACATTTTACTTATTAATGACAACCATGTATGTTTTATTTTTGAAATTAAAATCACATAAGTTGTAATGTTTCATTTAAACAAACAAAATCAGTTTCTTTAAGTACCACTTAGTGGTTTCACTATTCATCAAAAATTGAAGTTTTTTAGAAGATTAGGAAAATGTTACCCTAGGGTATATTTGATATTCCGAATTCAAAAATGAATTCTACTTTAAAAAAATTCAAAAAATATAAGGTACACTAATTAATTTAATAATTAATTCCCGCTGTCAAAGCAAATAGTGTGTTTCTATGAAACAATAAGTATCACAAGACTGACACTAGTTTGAGTCCAATTTCAAGATGAAATTAATTCCAATTTCCACTTTTGGATTAAATGGTTAACATATATTCTAATTTCACTTTGAAACCAATTAAAAAGATAATCTAATCATATAAATAAATTATATTAACATGTGGTTTTGAATTAAAATACAACATTTTTCACTATTCATTAAAAAATGAACTTTATCGGAAAAATACCAAAAAATTACACAAAGTGAATTTTGATGTCCCTATTATAAAGAAGAGTATTATTTGGTCCAATATAATGTATAAGAGTGACCAAAACTATATTTAATGAGGGTTCTCCATCAAAAGTTGATAAGTGGACCTTTAGTGAAAATTAGGGTATATATGCATAAAATTGATTTCTTTTCGTATTTTAAGCCTTTATCCTTTATTGGATAAATGTAAAAACATTTAACAAATATATATAATCATATTTTAGTTATTTCTATTCATTCCCTCCAAAACAACTGCTATGTGTTAACTAACATTTAAAATAATTTTATTTTATTATTAGAGTACAACGTAAAATTTCAAAGGAACTCGTTGTTGCATATTGGGTAAGCCATAAAGAATAGTGTTCCCTTTAAATTAATATTAACATTTTATTCAAATAAAGGATAAATATAAATATTTCACATTCTTTATTTACCTGGGGTGTTACATCCTTCCCCCCTTTTGGGAATTGCGTCCTCGCAATTTTAAAATTGGGCGTGGAAACTTTATTGAAAACCCCACATCGAAACAAGAGTCAGTAAAACAATCACATTAATATAAATAAAGAGAAGTACAAAGGTCACCCGAGTTAACCCATACTAGGATTCCAAGTCTGAAAATATAGACACGGAGGGAAAAAAGGTTCATGTTCTGATAGAGAGTGATATTAAACATGTCTAGGAGAAATTTAACCATAAGAAAATCACAAACTTGTGGTGGGATAAATGGTATTTGGTTCCCCAGTAAGAAAAGTTAACAGACAAAATTTTAGTTTTTAAGTTACTATTCATTGAGGAATTTATTTTTTTGGGCTTAAATAAATCATAATGAAACAAACTTACTTGTCACGTATACTTTAATATTTTACTAGATTCCTTAATCAATCTCATATTTTCTCCAAAAGACGAGTATTTAGGAGGACTTGTTCGCATTAAGAGTACTATAATCAACTTATTGAGAATCACCTAATCCACAATAGAGAACTATATACTTCCCATGTCTTTAGACTTTACAAAAACCAAAACCAAAAAGGTTATTACAAGATCAGATAATCCAGAAAAGGATAACCCTTTATAAAAAGAAAATCTATTCTTAATCTCCCAAATTTGTCCAACAAAACCAAAAGTTCAACGAGGACCATTTGATAAACAATTTGTCCATAAAATTATTCAAATTAAACCAATCTATGATTGAAACCAAAATATTTGAATGATTTAGTCACATAGTCTTCCAAGTTAAATCATAACATTTATCTCCAAACAACATCAGTTGCTCTTAAAGTCTTGTATTGAAAAGTAATTAACTTAATCACATTTCCTCCATGATAGGTCAATAAATTTACATATATAACCCAAAATTAACTTACTCCTAATTAATAAAATCAACTAACTAAAAAGATTCAGTCAAAATAACCATGGACTTCATGTAGTCCAGTGGTAGGCGATAAATACCTGTCGCACTTTGGTTGTGGGTTCGATTCCCGCAGCTTTTTCCGACGCGACGGGTTGTCACACGGTTTGCGTGTTGTCTTTTTTCCAAACTATATAATTCTCAAATCATTCCCCAAAAAATATAAAATCATCAAAAATAACCATAACATATTTTAACCTCAATTTTTTCTCATGCCTTTCACTTTCCATCATAACATATAGTGACCCATAATTACCTCAAAAGTAAGGATCATATAAACCCAAATGGTTCTTTATAACTATGTCCACAAAAGAACAGGTAACTATTCATTGAATAAAATTTTCATATATCAAACATCTGGGTTACACATACTATAAAAAGTATTCTAATATAACCCCATCATCAAAAGAGACTTAATACTCTTAAGAATTTCACCATAACTCTTGAATCCCTTGTATGTTGACTTCTTACTCATTAAACATTCTTAATGGTCCATTAACCATTCCTTTACAACATATTCTGAAATACTCCTTTCCTACAAACAAAATCATGAATCATATCATATGATTCCAAAATAGGAAAAAAAAAGTTATGAAATAATCCATACCTTTGATTGGTCATTGTCAGTTTCTTCATCCACAGTCGGAATGGCATTAGGTATTGGTAAATGAATATTTGTACGGTCCTGGTGATCCCATTCTTGAAACTTCTTCATAGGACACGAGTTTTCAAAATGTCCATGCACACCACATTTAAAACATTCAATTGATCCCTCAGAAATAACTTCTTTCCCTTTCCTCGAGTCAACTCGATGCTTCCTTTTTCAATGGAAGGTTCTTGCTTTATGACCATAATTTCCACATCTATAGCATATTTCTGTCCCTTTGAAACATTTTCCTAGGTGTTTCTTTCCACATCTGGGGCACATAGGTTTTTTAACACACTTACCTTTATTATTATTACATGTAGTTCCGTAGGGATTTTTTCTCGCATATATGATGCCTTATAGAAATCACCAAGGTTTAGGTGGTAAATCATAACTCTAGATAGTTTGTTGAGGATAAACACAAGACTTCTCATTGCAGCTCCCATATCATTCAGTTTCTCCTTTAGAAAACTGTCACAGTTTCCTTCACATCCACTGTTACTTTGGTGCCTGCTAGATCCAGCCATTTACTAAAACCAAAAAGGTCAGTGTGAGTATATCAACAAAATAATCATGTACTAATGAGGAAGATAAACACTAAGATATACTTACTCATTCACTTTATCTAAAAATAATACTCTTTCTGAAATCCTAACCATTATGGTAATGTCACATATGCTTAGAGAATACCCTAACCTCTAATGTTATCTAAAACGACCTCTGATACCAACTATAAGGCCCCGACATTAAACCTTACATAATATTGAATGAAATGAATAATTCACATTGAGGATCTTTTCAGGTTTATAGTTTTAGAGAATTTGTTCATAACTATTACATCTCAAACGATTACATAGTAGAAACTTCTACAAAGTTTCCATAAAATAAAAAAAACTCTTAAAAAGAAACATTTCTAGTTCCATGTATTAGATAGCATTCCTTTCCCTTGATCCCATCCTTGACCCTATTCCACATTAAGTCCTATGAAAAACATTTCAAAAAAAAAAACATGGGGTGAGCACAAAAAGCACATCAAGGGATACAAAAAGAATGAAAACTGTTATTTTTTCAAAGAAACAAGTAAACCACGTATACTTTATCAAAGTAATACCTTTCACCTTTAGGAAGTAGTAAAAAATATTTACTGAATAAAATATCATTACTTACCCCTTTTGTAACCAAAAGGTTACCATAAAAATCATATAAAGAACACATAAAATATAAAGGTAACTTGGGACATAAACATACTTAAATGGAATAACCATACGGTCGAGTTCCACACATAATTAATGGAATAGCCATACGGTCGACTTCCATACCCAATGCATTGGAGGTTATAATGTAATCACCCGTCCTGGTATTCACGGCACCACCCATCATATGGTGTATCACGTAACCACCCGTAAAATGTCCAAGTACCATCATTGCAAATAAAATATTGAAAATAAAAACATTTCAATAACAACATTTCATTTTAAATCAAAATAATTAATTCCAAGATATTGAATTAATCAATCCATTTTCAAAAATAATTTAAAAGAGACTTTTGAATCAAAGCGTCCCATACCACATTGAAGATTTTATTGGAATTATAATTTTAAAACATTAATGTCCATAAAAATAAATACTGAAACCCATTTTGAAAACATGGACATTAAAGATGAATATTTATAATAATAAATCTTCAAAACATTTAAAACTATATTTTTGTTAAAGAGTTTTTAACAAAATGAGAGACTCTTGAATACAAATAATTGCGGAATAACATTTAATCCAAACTTTATAATATCATGAGAATAAAGGGATTGATGATATAATATGTAAAAGGATAGTATGTACACCATATAAAAGTGAATTGGTGCATAACAACAATAAAGTATCAAAAGAAATGTAAAACGAGATGAAATCCATTATAAAGAAGGTATCCCTAAATTAAGGATAAATCAATCTCATAATTATGTGTGACAAATATAAATACACACAATATAAGTGGATATTTAGTTTAAAACATTCAAAGGTCATTCACACATATTAAAATGATGACATATTCAATAACTACATGTTGAACCCAAAGAAATCAAAATTGGGTTAAGAAGTTCCTTTGGTAAAAATCGACATCTTAACAGCGTCACATAAAATTTTACTAAAATGGTTGATGGGAGAGATAAAGGGGATATCATCACATGGAAATAAAATTTACATAAATAATAATATAGAATAACATATCCCAACATAATAGTATGTGAATTAAAAGACATAACAAAAGAAGTATTTTAAAAAAAAAGAGGGTGAAAGGTCCCCTTACCGAGTTGGGTAACTTTCAAAAATTACACCCCATGGAAGAAGGGTCATACAATGAAGATGTAAATACCCATAAATGAAATTATACTACACAAAGTGTATAATAATGGGAAGTACATACACCAATCAAATGAAATAGTGGAAAATGTAGGATAAATATCATGGGAATAAAAGTGAGATGAAAAATATTTTACGAAAACTCGTCAGCCTAACGGCGCCACTTAATACTTCCAAAAATTGATTTATGAGATCAAATAGGGTATCTCATAATATGAACATAAAAATTAATGTATGAGTAATATAAAAGAACATCCCCAAACATAATAAAGATGTGCTTAAAAGAAATGACATAAAAGAGAGTTCTTAAAAAGAAAGAGAGAGGTTAGATCCCTTACCTCGGGTCCGACTTGACTCGATCGTTCTTTAACGTCCTGAATAATAAACTTGAGTTAATTTATACTTTATTAAGAAACTTTTTCAAGTTCATTATTCCTTTTATTTCACTTATTTCGATGTTATAAACATTATGTAATCATTTAAGTTAATAATGTTTTTTTTGTCGATATTTGGTTCTTAAGTCGAAAGTGGACTTCTTACAATTACATGTTGTTCGTGTGGTCAAAGGATCACTATATCCAGAATGATATTCATGATTTCGATATCATATATATCATATATATCCAGAATAAAAAAGTATTTATAATATTACATAATCATTTAGATGTATGAAATGAAATGCACCGTTCATGGAGACGGTAAGCCGTACGTACGCACTAACGCTACTTTCATTTCTATGTCATATTAATGGAATTAAAACCAAATGATAATTCCGTATATTTTAATTCAAAAATTATATTCATCATTTATATGTAACATAAATCATATATAATAACTTTAAATCCATCCTTTATACATCCCACATATGGCATTAATGAATCAAATCACTTTAAGGGGGCAGTAGTCCGCACTTCCTAAAATGAAATTATCGTGTTTTACCCACAATGGAAACCATAAAGGTATGCCACAAAGAAAAATACATAATCTTAACTAAAACATAAAAATATTATATGTCATATATAAATATAGTGACATCTTAATGTCCACCTTTGAAGGTGTTATATGAGTGTTGAACAATCATCGTTTCGTGAGGCAGAAATATGTCATCCACAGAAACAGTATGTTCATTAACAAATAGATGTAGGTGAGTGTAAGTGTAGCTCGAATGATTCTTATAAAAACATCCTCGTATATTTAAGATACTGGATTTGTTATAAAAGAAAAGAATAAAAATATTTAAGGGGTTGGAGGAGCAAAATAAAACAAAAGAACACAAGAGAAGACACTACCTTTAAATCGGGTAACCCTTTTGGATTTGAGTTCAAAGGCTTCCTTGGGAAGACTTCTTCGCAAAGTGCGGCTTCTAGGAGTAAAATAGGGATGTTGAGAGATAAAATGGGCATGGTTTGGCGGAGCCAAAGGCTTGGGAGGTGTGGGTAATGGGGTAGAGGTGGGGGCCTATTATAAGAGGAGAGGAGGGGAACTCTTGGAAAGTAAGGAAATGTTACATTATTTTAGAATGAGTTTTGGATTTGAAAGGTCCCAGATTGATTTGTTTCGAGGATAAGGTGATTAGGGTTCGAAATACACTCATCCAATAGGTTTTGGACTTGTTTAGGAATTATATTTTAAATTATCATTCCATTTTATTTAAATCGTTAAATAATGTGGTAATCGCTGCATCATCATTGTGTCAAAAATAATTTAATTTAGTTAATGTCTTAAAATTATAAATAAAATACTATGATGTAGGAAAGATTTTTATCATTCAATTTAATATTTATATTCAAAAAACGGAATTTTATAACCCCATATAAAAATTGTTTTAGTAAAACAACACATGTTTTTGACATTTTAATTTTAACATTAAATAAAAAGGTATTAATGTCATTTTTATACCAAAGTGGCTCCATGGGGTCCCCAAGTTGACCCATGTATTTTATTTGTCGGCAATGACACATCCAATGATGGTAGTAAATGTTTATAGGTCATTTCATATTATTAGAACATTATTTTTTCCTTAAATTACACTAATTACCTCTAATCGCGATTAACAAACTTAAAAGTTACTATTGACCAAAAAAATTATTTTAATCCCATTTAACCACATTTTACTTCTTAATGACAACCATGTTTGTAGGATTTTTGAAATTTTAATCACAGATGTTGTAATGATTCATTTAAACAAAAAATTCAGTTTCTTTAACTACCACTTAGTGGTTTCACTATTCATCAAAATTGAAGTTTTTCAGAAAATTACCAAAAATTTTACCTAGAATATACTTGATATTATGAATTCAAAAATGATGTCTATTTTAAAAAATTCAAAACATATAAGTTAAATTAATTAATTTAATAATTAATTTCCGCTGTCAGAGCAAATAGCGTGTTTTTATGAAATAATAAGTATCAGAAGATTGACACTAGTTTTAGTCCAATTTCAAGATGAAATTAATTCCAATGACCACTATTGGAATAAATGGTAAAAATATATTCTAATTTAACTTTGAAACCAATTCAAAATATAATATAATCATATGAATAAATAAGATTAACAAGAGTTTTTGAATTAAAATACAACATTATTCACTGTTCATTTAAAAAATGATCTTTATCGGAAAAATACCAAAAAGTTACACAAAGTGAATTTTGATGTCCCGATTCTAAAGAAGAGTTTTATTTCGTCAAATAGAATGTATAAGAGTGACCAAAACTATATTTAATGAGGGTTCACCATCAAAAGTTGATAAGTGGGCCATTAGTGAAAATTAGAGTATATATGCCTAAAATTGAATTCTTTTCGTATTTTAAGCCTTTATCCTTTATTGGATAAATGTAAAAACATTTAAAATATATATATAATAATATTTTAGTTATTTCTATTCATTCCCGCCAATAAAACGGCTACGTGTTAACTAACATTTAAAATAATTTTATTTTATTATTAGTGTGCAACGTAAGATTTCAAAGGAACCCGTTGTTGCGTATTGGGTAAGCCATCTAGCATAGAGTTCCATTTAAATTAATATTAAAATTTTATTCAATATAATGGATAAATATAAAGATGTCATATTCCTTATTTACCTGGGATGTTACATAATGTTAATCGTCAACCCCAATTGGAAAATATATATCCTGGAAAACTATTATCAAATATAAGAAATAATTAATTTGACTAAAAATGAAGTCTAGATCAAAAAAATAAATAGGTAATTAATGATATGAGTGGACTAATAATAAAAAAAGCTGAGATAATGATTTTTAAAAAAAAAAATTTAATTATGAAAATTTATATTTTTTAAAATACGAATATATATTATGAATTTTTACTCATTATATTCATCTAATCACCAGACTCCCTATTTTTTATAGTCTTATATAAGTTATTCATTGGAAATATGTGATGTAAATGGATGATTAAGGATTATCATTCTAGAACATAAAGTGGTTATGGATTAATCAAAAATTAATTATATCCAATATATCTAATACCAACTACTAAAATTATTTTTTATTCCATTATTAATTTAGATATTAAATTTAAAGACAATTAAAATACAATCCCAAAAAATATCCTTTTAAATTAAGATGAAATAATTACCAATAACAGTTAAAATGTAGTATAAAGGAATTACACCAACATAATAACAATTATATATGTAAAAATTATTATAAACTAACAATGAAAAACAAAATTAAACCCCCATATGATCATTGTAAAGAACCCCTTATAAGGATTCACATCATCTTTAAAGAGAAAGAATTTACTTATACCTTAAAAAATCATTAAGTACATAATTATATATATCAACATCTATCTAATATTATATATACATATAACCTCAATTAATTCATTATAATTCAAGATACATGACCCCAAAAGTTTTGTAAAAATTCCATCATATTACTAATGGATATAGTATAGTTTGATATTAATATTAATTGATTATTTAAAAATAAAATTTAATTATTTTTCTTCCAAATGAAATAAATTATTTCACAATATACACTGTTTTAATTTCCTTTTTAATTTCACTATGTTATTAATTATATATCCTTCATAGTTGATAGTTTCAACCTCTTATATATTCATATTGAAAAACTATGAAACCATTACATATATACACAATTATCATTTCAAAATGTAAATTATATGTATTTATAATTATAAAATATTCATTTTATGAAACATTACCAAAATATTCATCATGTGTACTCATCCTCAATGATGAGATTTCTAGAATACTTCTTTTTTTAGTTTTATAATATCCTTATCATCAGCAACATTCCATTCGATTGTATTATTGTCTCCTTTCATAAAAACTCATTAATTATATACTTCCCTCCCATTACACCTCATTCATTCCTGAATTATTTATTTACATTATTCTCATCTCTAAACTATCAAATCCCTAAAAACCCTCTAGATTCATTAAATCAAAATTTAAAAACCACATTCTTATCCATTAAAACATTAGGAACCCGCTAATTGCGTTAACCACAATTAATCCTAGTATAAAATCCTTTAACAATATGAACATAGAGTTTAGTCTAATTTGAATCCCTTTGTAATCTAATCTGTATATTCATACGAATATTTATTTATATGTAATGAATTATATATTTCCAATATTGGTATTTTTTGGTTACGATATTCACAATCCATCCACCAAGACCTTATTTACTCATATGTGATTATTTAAGTCCCATGGTTACAATAAAGTAACAACTTCTGAAAGCCTCATAAACATATGTGAGATGTATCACTCCACCATTAATTACTCTCAAATATGATTATATTTATTCTAATAACCATATAAAATAATTCCCCAAAAGTTTTCATAAAAAATATTCCTTTCTTTTAAATAATTATACCAATTAAAATAGTCAAAATTTAATCATCAAAATAATCAATGAAAATAATATATTCATTTTCGTATCCATAATATTTATATCATTTAATATCTTGTACATTACATAATATTTTCATAAAACTATACATAATTTTATAATTTATTTTGTTTTATATAATCATTGAAGTGATAAATCATAATATTTATTAGTGATTCTTTTATTTTAAAATATTTCTATGAGTTGATAGTGATTTACTAAAATTCAATAACATAAGGACCTTCCATCATCACATAATGTGCATTTTTAAATGATTTTTTATCATTAATATTTTAATAATATATTATGTTACATGTATAGTCTAATATTAATTCATTCCTCTTACATCTACATTTATTAGTAAAGTAATGAATTTTTATAGAATGTTAAAAACATTGTTATAAATTTATTTTGGGTTTTTTTATTATGCAATAACCATAGGATGAAGGAATTTATATGAAATTATTCTATGGGAGTTTTAAACTATATATGATAAACCCACTTGTTAATTGGAGATTCTCTTTTTTCATCAAAATTCCTCATTTCCATTATACTAACTAATAAAATCATGTAATTTTAATATATCAATTAATTATAGATTTTTTATATTTCACTAAAATACATTTTCAATAATTATTGATTATCAATTATTATATGTGTTAAAATACAATGATTAGTATCATAATAAATTATATAAAAAGATTATTTATGGTCAAGTGAATATAGGAATTATGATTTTTACAAAAAATTATCATTGATATAGGTTTATTGAATATAATTTTGACTATGTTCTTTATATATACCAATATTTTTACTTATTTTATAAATTATGATATAGTTTTTAGGAAATGAGAAATGGAAAATTAAAAGGATAATTTTTTATGGTTTTTCGTCAATGGATCAAAAGGATGATATTGATGAAATTTTAAAATAATATATATTAAAATAAAGAAAAATACAATTTCAACTTTAAAAATAGTATGTTTGAAATGAAATTTCCAAAAAAAATGCATATAAATTGAGGATTTATTTAAAAAAATGATTTTTTGAATGACATTTTATGGGTTGGGAAACCATGGAGTTAATTTTTGGATTATTATTTGAAAATAAATGTTTTTATATAGTTTATAAATCCATTTTAGAAATCCATTATGAGTTATAAATTATTTTTTCTCTACTTTTGGTTTCTCTTCATTCAAATTTATCTCCCACTCTACTAAATCTCATATATCATGACCACAATGATGGTTTCCTTAATATTAATTTCCAAATTTTGTCGATTTATTCTTTATTAATTATTTACATGAAATGTAAACATAAAAAAAGTTTCCTCCACCCCGATTTTGCCTCTTCTTTTTTCAATAAAGTGTTTGGTATTTATGATTTATGAAATATAATTAAGGTGATTAACTAGATAAATAAATGAAACAATTCCAAACACATAGTTATAATTCATTGGATTTGTTGGTGATGTTATAGTGGAATAAATTCCTTTAATTGGATTATTATCATTCAAATTTATTATAGTCAATATGTTCTCCCTTGATTTTAACTAATTTGGTTTACCCTTTATTGATGTCATATATATATAATTTATGAATATTATAATAAGATATGTTGTATGATGATTTATATTGTAATTATGTGTATTAATTTATTTATGGATGTAAATTGGAATTATAGGGAATTTAATCATCATAGTGTTTTGTTGTGGATTTTTTATGAATGTGATTAACTGTTGATTTAGTTATAATCGTTAATTTATACCATTTATCATGCTTTGAAATAGGGTTGCATAACAAGAACAATCATTGACCTATATATAATATGATGAAAATCATAATGACTGACGTTAAATGAATTATTTTAGGGTTTATTTAATATTATGTGTGTTATCATACATTTATGCAATGAATTATTGTAATAAAAAAAATTTAATGTATTGCACCTCTCCAATACATTACATTGCGATGATCTGGTGTATGATTTGTTATGGGAATTCAATGGGACTTATTATAACACATTTCACAATTTCTAGTTTCAATGGTTCCCCAGCAGTAGGTCACTGACGGTAGGTCATAATGGTGTGTCTCTATGGTGACTTGCACCAGTATCTCACAAAAGGAGACTCACCCTAATAGCTCAAAAATGTTGACTTAGACTGGCAAGTCATAATAGAGTCTTGCTGAAAGTATGTTGTGACAGTGTGTTGCAATGTTCACTCTCACTAGTATGTTGTAATGATGACAGACACCAATATCCTGTGACGATCAGTTAGGATTGGTGAGTCGGAACAGTGAGTAAGGAACAATGAGTCAAAATAGTGTTTTAGGACTGGTGAGAGGGAACAATGAGTCGGACTAGATAGATATTATGGTGAGTTGTAATGGTAACATGAAGAATGTTTAGTCTCACTTGTGAATCGAACATTTGACTCTCATCAGTGACTCCACTGATGAATCGCATCGATGACTCGTCTAATGGAAAGTCATTGCAAACAGTTTTCTGTTTTTCCAATTTTCATGTTTAGTCATTTAAACATCAATTTTTTGACATGAAATACGTATTATACCATATGTAAGTGGGTTTTAGTCCATTTCATGAGCTATATGTCATATCAATAATTCCCAGAGAGTTTGGGGTCTTTTAATTGGTCAAACTGCATTATTTTCCTAAGATTGGGCTTTAATGGAAATTCAACACCGTTTTATAGTCTATGATCCTATGAACAAATAATTCTAAGCTAGGTGCCTTCCCTTCATTCATTCCATCACCATTATCTTGTTACGAGGCTCCCAGAACCATTCTCTTTTGAGGAGTCATGCCATTGTGTTGTAGAACATGGATCGTGATTTCCATGGAGTTTCATTATATTGAATGTGCACCCCCTAAAATGTAGCAACCAAAACGTTTTCTCCATATTTGATATAAGGTATGTTCTACCTCAGTTATTATGGGGTTTTCTATCCTTTTGATCTCATTTCTCAATTATATGTGATTTCATGTGATCTCTATGATTCAATTGGATTTTTTTTGTTTAGGTTGAAGTGGTTGTATAACATTGTCCATGGGTTGGGGTAGTAGATGCAATAGGGGTGATCATGATCTATTGTGTGATGTGTTCACATGATAGTAATGTCGACGACCTTTCAAGTTAGTAGATTTATTGATTATCTATTTATATATTTTTAATCCTAGAGAAATAAATGTTTATCTCTCTTAATTGAAATGAAATATACAATATAAAAATATTAATGGGATTACAGAGTTAGTATTGATCTCATTGCATTTTTTTATATACCTTGAAAATGTGTGGCCTTTTTATTTTCTAGATAGTGTGAAATTTATTCATTCCATGGTTATAATTTTTTCATGATCGAAATTATTAAAGAATGTAATGATTCTATTATTCTATAATTGTTTGATTAAATTATTAAAGATTCGTGTTAATGAATCCAATTATTGTTATTTTATATTGTTAAAATTAATGATAATATGCATGTTTAACTGAATAGGTTATGATCCAGTTATATGAATGAATAATAATTCATTTTCAAGGAGTGATTTTATTTCTTATTGTAAAGGCTATGGCCTTATACATTGGATCCATGAGATCTAGTTGCGTGTGATAGATGAATGACTTCGTTTTGGCTATGATATAGGTTTTATTATTTGTTTCCAACATCATGTGTTGTGTTGTGAGACTAGTATGGATATTCCTAGATGGATTTTGTGGTATCTAGTGTAGAGGGCCTAGCGTTTTTGTAGCAATTAACAACTGGAGTGGTGAGATGCATCAATTATTCATGTGGGTGTCAGGGATAAAACAAGAGGTGATAGAAGAAGATGATGTAGGGTATATCTATTGATATGAAAGTTGGGTGATTATTGAATTATATGTTTTATTCCTACTTTACCTTCCAAAAAACATGAGGAAGATGTTTTTTCATTCTCTCTATACAAGATAGAGGAAGTCACATGGGATACACCACCTGATTTTTGTGTTTATGTTCACATTTTGGGATGGGTCTATGGTCCAACTATAGTTGGAAAAGACTCAATGAGTTTTTTTCTACACCCTTTATTGCGGACATTGTGTGTGGTATCATATTATTCATTCCATGAATACCAAAGAATAAAATAATGTTTTATTAATTTAAAAAACGAATGAATAAATGTTTAACTGTTGGGGATGTGTGTTTCTCTAATATAATAATGAGGTTATAATTATGAGAAACCATGGACACAGTTTCATTATATCTAGGGGGAAGGATCATTGATGTGATTAATGAAATTTGGAATTTATAATGGTTAATAAATTATTAAATAAGTAATATTTGTAATTTAAAACTAATAAAAATGGATAAACTAACATAATGATATTATTTTAACTTATTGGTGATTATATGATATCTAGTCATAGAATTGAATGTTGAGAGTCTTTGTGACAATATATAAAATTGATTCTAATTATAAGTAATTCCCTTAGGATTTTTGTGACATACATTATATCATGTACGTTTATTGTTTATATACACCTCTCCACCATATTGGTTAGGGAAACTGAAATCCTAAGGATTCTAAGCCATGGGGGTGTTTTCCCCAACATCCTGGTGGGAGAATGGATGGGTGACTACCCCCTTTGAACCCTCTCCCTTATCATGGTAGTTACTTTTACAATTATTCACAATGGTTATTTTTCACACAATATGGTTGTAGAGAAATATAATAACTTTTACTTAATTCTAACAAATTTTTTATGGATATTGTTTCACATGAATTAGTATATGTACAGTGTGTATAGGCTATAATGTCCTGAGGATCCTTATATGGTATATGGGTTATGATGGATTTAGTTTTAATACATGATGTATTATATATGTTATATGATATTTGGTGGATCCCAAAAACTACCTTGTTACATTGGTTATGTGGACAAGGTGTTGTGATGAATGAGGGGAAAGTTGATGGATGAGTTGTTTTTCATTTGTTCTTTACTCAGGTGTCTACAATCTAGACTTTTTAGAAAAGGGTTTCTCAAGACGTGCTTCATTTGGCATGAGGAAAAAACTATTTGTGAAGTGGGAGTAAGATACCCAAGATATTAATTGTTAAATTACAAGATATATTGTGATATACATGGTGATATTACTCATGGGTTGGCTTGGATCATAATATACATGTTTTATTGATGAGTTAGTTTCATTTATTATTGATTGTGCTTCAGTATAATTTCATTAAATATGCACGAGAGGCTCTGAGTATGGTCCTATTGAGTATACTATTATACAAAACATATGTGTTTCTGACGCTTTCACCAGGGCGCGAGCATCTGTCTGCTTGAGTGTGATAGGCACCGATTTTTGTACCCGACCTTCCATCTTTCCAAAGTCGGGCGGCATTCGCTCCTTTTTTAGGGACGTTTTCTCTTTGATGAAAACGGGATTATGGGATATCAGTTCTTCCTTCCTAGGATTATTCCTCGGAACTCGTCACCTATTCCGTGTCTCCCTTATAGATTTAATACATTGTTTGTGAAACTCTTCCTGGTGCCATATTTTCATGGACACCAATTAATTACCCTTCTTTTGTCAGGACATTCCAAGCAGTCTGTTCAAGGAAGCAACCTTCAGTTGGGGGAGTAGTCATGTAGAGGCGTCACTGGCATGTCTGGACATTGGGGAATTGGGGTGTCTGTCTTTTGTCCCGTATTATAGGGCTTCTCGATGGCGCAGAAACCCAATGCATCCCACATCGAGGGCGGGAAATCATATTCCACCGGCATGTATCTGAGGTTTTCTTCAGCTTCCCATGTTCAACACAAGGTGTGACACAAGTATAACGTCCAGTGGAGACAGATCGGGCTGATCAGAACAGTAGTTGGAGTGGATATGATTGAAGAACCCCCTTTAGGGAAAATTGATATTACGAGCAGCGCATGGGCAGCTTCTCGAATCCTATGGAGGGGAATGAGGTTGCATGATCTCACTGGGATGTGGTGGCTCGTGTAAGAATCAGGATGGATGACGGTTTTGGTCTTGAGACTCGAAGAGAATTCCTATGTACCATGCCTTAGCAAGGATCAAAGTCCTCGTAGTTCGAGAATGGATGTGTGGGGCTTACACTCTAGGCTTCCCGGGTGTTGGTGAGCACACGTGAAGGAGATCAGAATGACCAGGTGGTGGGATTGAACCTTGTGATGCTTCCTACATACCATACCTTATCATGGATCAATGATCTCGTAGTTTGGGTGGGCTTCGGTGAACCGACGTGAAGATAGACCTTGGTCCGATAGGTATTGGGCTTGAACCTCGTGGAGGCTTCCTACGTACCACACCTGAAGATGGATCAATGTCCACGTGGTTCGGAAGGGTTTTGTCAGCGAATCGACGTGACGGTGATCCTTGGCCCGATGGGTGTTTGTATTGAACCATAGGGAGGCTTCCTACGTACCATGCCTTGACATGGATCAAAGTCCCCATAGTTCTGGTAGGGTCCTGAAACACCGACATGAAGGCGGTCGGGACCAATGGTTGGTGGGCTTGATCCTCAGGGAGGCTTCCTACGTACCAGGCATTGACATGGATCAAAGTCCCCATAGTTTGAATTGGAAAGGGGTTGTTGAACCGACATGAAGGGGTGTCGGAACAAATGGATGGTGGGATCAAAATGGCTTACTGCTGGATTGGGATACAATTTAACATCATGCGGGATGGGGGCATGTCAGATAAATGACATGAATGAGGACCTTTGTTCAGGTGGGTGGTGGTCTTGAACCTCATGGAAGCTTCCTATGTACCATGCCTTGACATTGAACATATTCCCCATACATTGGGTTTACAGTTTAATGTCATCTGGGATGGGGTGTTTGGGTCTCACACTCTGAGGCGGCCCAAGGTGTGTCATGAGCGGTTCTCACTCTAAACTCATGGGATTCATGCTCAGTGTGAGAAACAAGAGGTTTCCGGGACCTGACGATCATGTTGCGATGGGTGCGTTCGTGGGAAGCGAAGAGTGGATTATGCATTGGGCGGCCCATGGTGCTAGGACATACTCTAGGATGGAGGCATAAGGGCCACATAGCGCAGATAGAGATAGATTCGGCACCCAGGAAGAGAGGATGGGGTCAGTTCCTTATCATGTCCTTCAATTTCCTTGGGGACTGAAGATGAAATTAGGGAGTAGGGGGCTCTGCCTCTTGCAAGAATGGCTAGGGGCTTATTCCATGGTGGCTGCCCTTCCCCGTGGACAAACGCCACTCCCAGAAGGATGATATCATCCCCTATAGAGACCAAGGGGTGTGGATAATGTCCATAGTGGGGGCACCCCATTTGAGAGGCACACGGCGATGGCACAGTTTAATGTCATGTGTTGAGAACTGAGTTACGTGGAATTTTAACATCCTATAGCTCAGACGAGGTGGGTTTACTCCACACCCTTAGTTCGTACATATCTGGAACCCTCTTCTCCTTGTGGTATGGAAGGAACCGGCAATTCTATATTGACAGGTGTCGTAGAGTTAACCATCGAGGGGTCCACGTTAGCATGGATATGTGAAGAAGAAATAGCCATTATCATGCCTATGCAATGAATCATTATGAAATGAAATGATAAAGGCAGTATCGTCGGGGGGACTTTGAAGTCACATCGTGCAAACCTAGAGAGTCGCATGGGAAAGGAATTTCCAAGCAGAGGAGTCCATAGGCAAGGGTATTGCGGAGCTCGGTTGCTCTGCGTGGTGGAGGGAACTTGCATAGGGATGTGCTTTGTGAAGTGGGGTTCTTTAGCCTTAGCATGGGGCAGAGGTCCATGTGGGCGGTGCTTCGTGAAGTGGAAATCCATTCGCGGAGCAGAGCCTCATGGAGCACAGGCGCCTCGCGAAGTGAGTGTCGTGATGCATTGTAATTCAAGAAGTACAGTGATCTTGCCTTGGCATGTGGATCACATGTATGTGAGGGGTGTTTCATTAATAATAAATGCTCTGCGACAACCCGGTTCCCCTTAGGGATCCACTTAATTCGCGAAGAACCTTAGGATTTGCAATGTGCATCCCTCTCAGAAGAGGGGATCAAAACGAGATAAAGAAGAGGCACCTCGCGAAGCAAAAATACCTTGTGTAACTCATGATTCGCAGAGCAAAGGGTGCTTCTCAATTTGGAAGCTATGGAGGTTAAAGGGTGGATTTTCCAGCCTGAGGAATTAGGGGGAGCTCACTATTTATTGGCAAGAGGCACAGTGAAGCAGAGCTTATGCGATGCGAAGGTGGATTGGGTTGCTTCAAGAAAGGTCGTGAAAGTCAGGGGTGTTCGTGAAGGGTACAATGTTCTTTTCATCGTGGCTGGCTCGCGAACATCATGGATGTTCACAGAGGGTACTACCTCCTTTGCATCGTGGCGGGCTCGGGAACATCATTTTCATTCACAGAGGGTACTGCCTCCATTGCTTCGTGGCAGCCGTGCTGTCTGGGGGGACTCCACGAAGTGGCTTCACGAAGCTGGTCGTGGGGTATCTTTCTCTTATTGTTTTCTTCAAAATTTCTTCACCAACAAATTGCCCCCTCAAACATGGAGCCATATAAGGATCAAGGGATGATGTCGGAGGAAAATCTCCAAAATCATCGGTCGTTTATGGTGCTCACTCGTGAAGAGGGTGCACGAGGTGGACTGAGGCCACGCGGGCCAGGAGGGCCACGAAGCTCCACGCAGACTCGATGCCCCGCTAAGCTCCAAATGTAGCCACATATAAATAGGTCGCCAGCCATCTCTTTTTTCCTTTCCCTTTTCCACAAATTTTTCTTTTTTCACTCTCGATTCACAAAGCCCCAGGTACTCTGCGCCTGCTCTACGGAAATCGAGCTTCGAGGCGAACCACGAGTCTTTGACTTCGCGACAGCGCTACGCGAGTCTGTGCTTTCAGGTCGAGGCTAGGCCCTGTGACTCGGATTTGCGAATGCGCTCCACGAACAGGCTTCACAACCCGACCGTAAATTTTTTTGAGTTCTGAAACCCAATGGCCCATCAAGAATCTACACTATGGGTGCTCGTAGACACCGCCCGGAAGGATGAGATGGAAAATTTTCTGGACCTAGGAGAGTTGGTTTGTAGCCACTCGTACTATAATTCATTGATGGAGATACTATTAGAGAGACAAAATAACTATCTGTTGTGTAGGAGGATACTCTTGTATGGCCTCAGGATGAGGGGTGATGTTTTCATTCCTGAGGCGAGTAAGGATGAACCGGCTTACTTTTTCAGTAGCACGCCATGCCAGCGCCAATGGTTCAGGGCGGTTGATGGTCATGCGCGGGAGGACATCACACCTATCACCGATAACTGCCTGTACAATCATCTGAACAATTATTATGGGAAGATACTACAGTTGGAGACGTCCCCTCCCATGTACCGCACAATACTGAAGGCAGCCTTGAGGGATTCGAAGAAGGGGTGGTCCGATGAGTGGGACCTGCACCAGGGTGGAATCTTCACAAACGATTTGGCATAGACCTACTGGGTAGGCACCTCATGTGAGGATTTTGGTGCCGAGATGATGAGAGAGGGTTTGTATTAGGTGGCATGGGCCTCCCGATTCCACATTTATCAACTGAAACAGCTAATTCCAGAGCTGTTGAGAAGATGGTCATCTAGGACCAACACATTTCACCTACACCATGGGGATCATGGAATCAGTATGTGGGATGTCCATCAGATTTCCGGGGTCCTGATCTTGGGGGCTATGTATTATGAGTTCCTCCCCATCATGAGTGTGTTGGAGGATCTTGAGCAGATTCCACGGCTGGCGCTGATGGGGTTGGTCCCCAGAGAAGATAAATAAGCGGTGAGGGATGTCCACTTCAAGAAGTGGTTCAAGAAATTTCTCAACTTCTCGAAGTATCAAGAGTTTCCCTCGAGGCCTCAAACATTCCCGAAGGGGGATCAATAGGGAATGGAGCATTCCTATTAGTGGCTCTTAGATGACATCCAATGGAAGACTTGGGGTTTTAGTGTCAGTACCGGACATGAGCTGATAGTCAGACTGGCATCATTTATTGCAGCCCTTATCTGTGGTTGGATCTTACCAGGGAGGGATACCAACATTGGGGTGCAGGCCGGCTCATTCATCATGTCATCAAGGCTGGCCATTGGAGGGTGGGTTAATCATGGGATTCCGATACTCATAAGATTGTACAAAATGCTACGGCATGATAGTGAGGGAAAGAGGACATCAAGGATATGTGGGCCCTTCCATCTTCTGTATGGGTGGATCGTGGTGCATATCATCGCGGTTTACAAATATCTGAACCACATCTCGCCTCTGGGGTCAATCCTCCACCCATCCATTCTGAATGTTTCTGGGAGCTTTTCAAAAAAATTAACCATACCGTTGGTACTAAACCAGGTGTGGAAGGTAGACGAGTTTAATTTCCACCTGTTTCCATTGCCAACGGGAGTACTCACCGACGACGGTCATTGGATGGAAGAGAATCAAGCATAAATCTTGGAATTCTGAGGTGGAGCCTAGGTGGAAAGGGTGGACCGCGAGCCTGCCTGTGAGCGGTACACCCCACACCTGTTTGCAAGGCTATTTCGATGCCTACAGCAGCTAACCTCCCAGGTCTACTAGGAGGTGCGCCACAAGGAGCACTCATGTGTGATGAGACAATTGTTGATCATGTTCATACGAGAAGATGTGAAAATGTGAAATGAGTTGCCTCCACCTAATACCACCTTTGGAATGGTGAAAGAGTATTCCATAAGCTGGGAGGATGCTTATTTGGGGGAAATGCTAAAGCAGCCAATAGTTCAAGCCAGTGATGGCGAGTCTTCCCTATCTCGAGGTCAGGGTCAGAAGGTGACAAGGGCCTCTCACGATGGCGGGGCTACCGTGGCAGCATATCCTGCACCAGCTGAGGGTGAGGCAGCGGCATCGGATACAACAACGGAAGTGACCCGATGGTCCCAGGAGAGAAGAGCCATCCGAAGGGGCGGCCCTAGAAGGGATTATGCATGATATCCACTCAGGCCACATGGAATCAGCTGCACCATATCGACATGCCATAGAATGTTGTTTTCCTAGAGGCCTGGGACATTTGGGATGTAAACGAGAAGTTCCACGACCCTCCCATGATATGGCAACACCTGAACAACCTCGGGATGGATTTACCCGGTATAGGCCCTGTCCGGGCCGGTTTTGTAGTGTCTCGGGCGGAGGTGGAGAAATATTTTCATGAGTTTAAGGACATTATTCATCTTAGGGGTGAACCATGTCCAATGACAAACCGGGTGATGGTACTGCTAAATCGGACGATTCCCCAACATCTTTCGGCCGCTGAGCTTAGAGAGTGCTTCCCCCTACCGGAAGAATCAGACGAATCCTATTGGGTGGATGAGGCCGGTGGAGGGGGCCTGTTGGAGGAAGGCGAAGTCGTCGATCAAGACCCCGGTCTCGATGATTTCACAGAGGATATCTAGGTAACATCCCATGTTTTTTATTTTGGGTTTCTATCTTGTCATTATGTATTTTTTACCAACATATGAACCGTGAAAGAGGACCATGTGCACAAACCTCATTCTCCCCCTCAGTGGGTGATGATGCAGGACCCTAGAAACCTGCACCTGTGGGCGCATGTAGTTCTGTGTCTGGCGGGGCTACGACATCCGGGGTGGCTCTTCCAGAATCTTCGGACCTTCTAACATTATACGGAGGGCCACGCATCAGGGTCCCTTCAATATCAACATAGGAGAAGCACCATGAGTTCGATCTCTGTATGTCCTCTCCACAGAATTCATTGATGCCACACGCTAATCGTGCCAACTGATGTCCATTACCTTCTATGTCACATGCAGTTCTTCAACTGGAATGGGCTGCTGTGGCGAGGTTGGTTGGGATTTCTGGTGGCACCCCTCCCAGGTGCATACCAGTAATCGTGGAGATAGTTACCCAGCCCACCCGAGCTACAACACTTCTTATCATTGGCGGGACCACCATCAGGGTCATTCCTGAGGTCATTGAGGTGGGGTCTGACAATGAGGATCGACCAGTCGACCCAAGTACCACCATTCCTAATCTGACACAAGATTTCACACCTGATGTAATTCCAGACGCAGATTCCACTAAAGATTTCTAGAGGGCGTATCCCACATATGAGTCTACCAACCGCATTGACTGGGTTAAGAAGACCTTTGACGAAGAGGACAACGATATAGTCCATCGCTGATCATGGAAGTTGATCGTGCGCTTTATAAAAAAGCCCCCCCAGGCATTATGGCTGGAAGGTATGGACAGACATCACTCGCAACTTCTCAAACTATGTGCTGAGGGAGTAGATGCCTAGTGCCCCCATCTTCTCATTCTAGATCTCATGGCAGAGAAGATCTGGGAGTATGATCACGTCCTCAGCGTGGGATGGCAGCATAGGAAGGAGAAGAACATCAAGAAACTCCGAGAGGATGAAAATGAAGTCCAACGGCTACAAATCTAGGAGGATGAGCACTCAGCCTCTCTTAACAAACAATAAAAACTGATATACTGATTGAAGGCTCAGCTGGCAGAGGAAGCAGGGTGTATGAGGCATGATTCCAAAGAAATGGTGGTCATTCAGGATGTTGTAAAGTGGGCCCAAACTGAGGCTGATGAACTATGCCCCATCTCTGTTGAGGAGGAGTGGAAGTTGAGTCTGTGGCAATAATTACTGGATTCCACAAGTCGAAGGGTGGCAGAACTGCAACTCTCTTTTGACAGGGTCAACCCGTCCATGGGAGGGATAAACCCTCGAGTGCTGTAAGGATCAAAAACTCTCAAACATACATTCATGTTTTGATTTATTTGAAATCATATCATGAATGAGTTTCATTATCGAGGTTGGCTTCATACGCGTTTGTTATATTTGTGAAATTTCCAGTGGTCAATCCCTAAGCTCACGCGGGTCGATCCCAATGTGAGAAACAAGGGGTAATCACCATGCTATTCCATCTAAACATAATGTGTAGACCAAGATCATGGTATCCGGGGTTTGTGAAACCAATCCAAACCTTCCGGGAAAACATGGGAGAGGCCCGATTAGAGGATTAGGACCTCAGAAAAAAAAAGATGTGACATTCTTCCGATTTGTTCTCGAGTATGAGCGAGGTAATGCCAGGGTCGTTAGGATTAGTCCGAACATACGGATGTGGGAGGTTTGAATCCTGATACCCAAAAATCTGGAATGTTATTGGGGGTGGAATGACAATGAAGGATTACTGTTGACCTTGTTCAAAACAGAGTATCCATATTTTGTTAGCCTGAAATGGGGATAACAGAAGAGGGCCGACCGTTGACCATGTTAGAAACACGGGGCATCACTCAAAATGCTATCCATTAGTCTTCCAGGACGTTGTCCCAGGACAGTAGGTGGTCCATATTCTGAGAAAGCATACAGTTAGGGGGTCCCTCTTGACATGAATGAGGATGAAGGTCCGAATAAGGGGCACAAAAAACGTGGAATGTGGAGTGAGGGTTTATTCGAATGGAATCCAACACTGTTGAAATTACACCACCGTGGCAGAAGCACACTGAATGGGTGCATCGGTTTGATCATGGACCATTCCTTCTTTTAGACATGACCTCTCTGGAGAGGGAGTTGTCTCTTCCAAATGTCATCTTGGGGAATCCCAAACTTCTTCGGGGTACAATTGTAGTTACATGGTCCCTCACGAGGGGTTAGGCCATGGGCCAAAAATGGGGAGGAACCGGATTTTACGATTCCTGAGGCTAGACATGAGGTGAAATGCTTGGGTGTCCCTATGTATCCCATGAGGGTGGTAATCAAGGCGTACATAGTTCTGGAATCGTAGTGTTGTTATAGACCAACGCTGACAGGTGGAATCCTCTCTGGAAGAGGCTCTGGTGCATCCCATGATCAACATGGGGCATCATGAACTTGTTCGCAATATAACTTCATTTTAGTGTCATGAGTTGAGGACATATGGACTACTGTAGTTTAACGACATATGATAGGATGTGATTGGGAAGAGCCAAGGGAGCAAGTGGTGTGGTAGCTGAAACCGACGTGAATGAGTATTGGAGTCCTAATCACACCACGTACCCTCAGAATAAACTCTTCAGGTCAAGGGTCCTAGAGTGAGAATTTGGCTGGTCCCGCAGAGTGGTCGGACGCTCCTACGTACCCCATGAGGATGGGAATCATGCCATATGTAGTTCTGAGAGCGCAGTTTAATGTCATGCGGGATGATGAGAAGCATGGTCATGCTGGTACACATCCTACCAAAACTACTAAGCCCACATGAGTCATGCTCGGTGTGGGAAGCAAGAAGTAATAGTGGGACATTTCTGAAACAGGATGGGGAATGTAAGGATGAAGGTACACTCGGTGAATATCGACCTATGGATGTTGTCTCATCCGTGAAGCACAGCTAGACGCACGAAGAGATAGAGCCGGGTATGTCGGAATTCCACATTAACATGAGAGAGTGGAAATGTGTGAATCATGAAGCAATAAATCTGTACTACAATGATGGTGGCGTGATGGTGAAGGATAACCGTTGAACATGGAGGAAATGCAGTATCCATATCCCATTATCCTGGGATGGGGACAGACACATGAGGTTCGACCATTGCCCATGTTTGAAACACGGGACCTAACTCAAATGTCATCTGAGATCCTTAGGTTTGTTGGCCTGAAACGATGGGAGAGCCAATAGGCCCAGTATCCATGGGGAGCACTTAGGCCTAGAATCCCTGTTGTCTAATGGTTTTTGTAGACCTGGAAGTGGATGAGGATCCAAATAGAGGGCCGATGAAGCTTGGACATGGAACGAGAGGAATGTCTCCATGAAAATTCCACACTTCAGGCTCTCTGTCAAAATGCACTTGAAAAAAACAACAAGACGTATTAGATAGAGGGAGTAGAGTCCCATAAAATAAGGAGAGCTTAGTTTAGGGTTATAGAATATGGACCATAGGTGGTAGGAATCATGGGAGACTCATGGTGAGTAATTACCGAAACCTTATGTAAATGGGAATCAGGGGTTCCGACCACCACGTTTTCCTTGGAGAGGGTTTAGGTCAAGGGGCCAAAAATGAGAGTTGGGATAGGCCTGAGGCAATGTGAGAAGGCTCCCATACATACCCCAGGAGAATGAGGTTCAAGCTACATGTAGTTCTTGAAAAGGGGTCACGGTGAGGTACTAGTGCCAGGGATAAAAGATTTGTGTTGGCATGTCCCATGCACCAAAAGAATCGGTATTTGATAAATCGTGTTGGTTATTTAATGTAAGTGGTTTTTTTGAGAAGCAGCAAGCCTTGGGTAGTAGGCCCTGTCATCTCCACAAGGATCAAGCCATAGTAGGAATTGACAAATGGAATGACGTATGACCAAAACCCAATGTGACGTCCTCTACGATGAGGTCATCACAATGGAGTTCCTTTTTTCGTCGTGCGTCCAGGATGATGATATCAAAGTTTAGGGTCATGTGGTGGGACCCAACATGCATTTTAACATCATGTAGTGTAGATGTAGAAAAGACGATGCTAGGTGGGGAATGTGTACGGTGCAATGAAACATAACCGACGTTAATGGGGACATTATCCCACATCACACCGTATGAAATTATGAGAGGAGAACCTTGGGCCAAGGTGGCCAAATAGGGGTGACAGTGAAAGGGTCTGGAGAATCTAGCTCCTAGCTAAGATGGACCCGAAAACAAGACGTCAGGGTGGTACTACGTATCCCATAATGATGGGAATCCATCCACATGTAGTTATAGGAGATGCCTATAAATTCCATGTGGGACAAGCGGGACAGGAAACAAGAGGGCTAATTTTTAGAACGGGGTGTGCGTGGTGCAGAAATTGAAAATCCGACGTGAATGAGGACTTAATCTCACCCCACGCCACACTGTCCCGTAGACAATGTCCAAAAGGTCAAACAGAAAAGGAAAATTAGTAAAACTCATGCTTTACCCAAAGACAAGAGGTCTGGGCGTTCCTACATATCTTCTAAGGATGGGAATCAAGTTGTACGTAGTTCTGAGAAGATCATAGTTTATAGTCATAGAGCTTGGACTGTAGGTGGATGGAAACCTTCCATGTAAGTGCATACCTCGACCTGATCCCTAATCCCATATGAGTCACACTCATTGTGGGAAAAAAGGGAGGAAGATTTCTATTGAAACACATAGAACACACACCAAAGGGAAATCGGTGTGGATCCCCAATCGCGGCTCTGGTCCTCCTAACACGCAGATGTGCACTGAGGAAGACTACCAGTTGTTGAGAAGTTCTACTGGGAAATGATGAGGTGTAGAAGGATGTGAATCATGTAAATGACATTTTGGGCTTAATGGGGTTTCGATGTTGATGGAGGATAACTGTTTACCATGGCAGAAATGCAGTATCCATATCGTGTTAGCCTGAAATGGGAACAACAAATGAGCATCGACCACTGACCATATTCGCAACGCGGTATTTGTATCGATTTTTTGTCTGCGACCTTTAGGGATGTTGGCCCATAATGGTTGGAGAGCCCTTAGGCCTAGAATTCATGCCACTTGGGGGATCCCTTCGGGTGTGAATGGTGATGGAATCCCAAATGAAGAGAAACAAAAAGCCTGATAAGTAGTTGGAGGCATGTCTGAGCATAGTACGAAATTCCATGTATTAAACTAGAGTACCCTTAAGCACAATGGGGAACCGCCGAATAGGTTTCATGAAGGATTCCCAAAAGGATATGGCAGGCCAAGGGGAAAAAGTGAAATGAATATTTCTGAGAGATGGGGTTGGACCTGATGTCTAGACATTCTGGTGGTCCTATGTATCCCATACAGATGTTAATCAAGCCACACATAGTTCTCGAAGATACCTGGGGGTAGGATACCCTAATGAGGTAGTGAACGGCATGGTGAGTAACCCGATGTGCATGAGGACATAATCCAGCACCACACCGAACAATCTCATAAGAGTGAACTTATGCCAGGGGCCCAAAAAGGCCAAGGGGCTTGAGGCTGGGCCTTGGTTAGGAAGGCCTGACCCACACTCAGTTTAACATCTTGAAGTGAGGACGAGGAGGGCAGTAGGATACCCCAATCAAGGGAGGTGTATGGAATGGAGAATAACCCGACGTGAATGAGGACATAATCTCGTACCCCACAACATAATCCCTTGAGAGAGAACTTGGTCCAGGGGCCTGAAAAGGCCAAGGGGCAGTGGTCAGGAAGGCTTGACCAGTTTCAATTTAATGTCTTGTAGTGAGGACGAGGGATGGGGTATGGTATCTCATCTGGGGATGTGTACATCATCCCATGAAACCCAACAAGAAGGAGGACATAATCCCACACCATATCGTATGATCCCATAAGAGAGAACCTGGGCCAAGGGCCAGAAAAGGCCAAGGGCCAGAGGCTGGGCATCGCTCAGAGGAAGTTTGTAGCTTGGAGATACAACGGGGTGGAATGAACCACTACACTCGATTTTTGGGACATCTTGGGGTAGACCTAACGATCCACGACAACTGTTGACCATATTTGAAACACAGTGTCAGGAGAAACAAATGAGAATCGACCACTGACCATATTCGAAACGAGGGATTTGTATCAATTTTTTTCTCTACATCCTCATGGAAGTTGGCCCAAAGTGGTAAGAGAGATCCCTTAGGCCTATCATTGATACCATTCAGGGGCCCTACCATATGGGAATGGTGACAGAATCCCATCCAAGGAGCGGGTGAAGCATATATGTACACATCTCTCAAAGAGGCGAATGTCTCCAGCGAGTGGTATGTATGTCCGGATCGAGATTATCTCGACACAAATTGGGGAAAAACTGCACCCTCTCCATAAATCATAGCCCCAGTGGAAGATTCTGTCATTTGGGATGGGCTAACAGAAAAAATTTCTGGGCAATCCTACGTATCCCAAAAGGATGGGAATCAAGCCACAGGTAGTTCTTGAAGACCATGCAGTTTAACGTCATGCAGTGAAGATGTGGGAGGATTGAAGAATAGGAGCAGGAATAAGGTGAGACCCTTTTATTCCTTGTATGTGTGGGGCTAAGGAAGCCTAATCCATATCATGGGAGGATACTCCGAGAAAACTATACATGTGGGGGATAGTCGAAGAGAAGCGTTTGGTGCTGGGCTTCAAAGAAAAGCATCTAAGCGTTACTACGCATCCCATGAGGATGGGAATCAAGACACACGTAGTTATAAAATTGTATTTTAATGTCTTGCAGGACGATGCAATGTTTATAGTCATTAAGGACTGTCCGGTTTAAGGTCATGTCGTACCGTATGGTTTAAGGTCATGCAGGACCATACATTTTAATGTCATGTAGGACTGTCATGCATTTTAGGGTCATGTGCGACCACCATGTAGTTTAGGGTCATGCGAGACTGTCAAGCGGTGTAAGGTCGTGTAGGACCGTCTTGCAGTTTTGGGTCATGTGGTACTTTCAGGCAGTTTAGGTTGATGCGGGATAGTCATGAAGTTTATGGTCATGCAGGACCATCATGTAGTTTAGGGTTATGCAGTACCGTCATGCTGTTTAGGGTCATGCGGGACCCTCATTCAGTTTAGGTTCATGCGCAATCGGCATGCATTTTAGGGTCATGCGGGACCGTCATGTAGTTTAAGGTCATGTGGGACCATCATGAATTATAGGGTCATGTGGGACCAGCGGTTTAAGGTCGTGTGGGACCATTCGGCTCAGGCCAAGTATTTCTTGAGTAAGATGACATTGGTTGGAGGATTTATGCGCTCACCATCCATGGTCACCAAGGAGTATGTTCCATTGGGGTGGACCTTATAAATGATGTATGGTCCTTCCCATTTGGGCTAATACTTGGGTGTTTTCCTGCCGGGGAACATTGGCGCACAGAGGGCCAATACTAGGTCTCCTTGCAGGAAAGAGAGGAGGTGAAACTTCTTCTTGAAGACTTTAGCTATCTTATTCCTATGCCTTTCCAGATTGTGCAGGTCCCAGATCCTACTATCTTTGAGTTCTTCCAATAAATCTAGATGGATTTTATCCACCGTATCTGGCACTTTCTGGACATAGATGATAGTGCGTAATGATGGCAGCTAGATCTTGATGGGCAGGACAGCCTTGGCCCCATACACCAGGGAATATGAGGTCACCTGGGTGGAATTGCTAGTTGTCATCTGATAGTACCAGAGGGAATTGGGGAGATTGTTTGGCCAACTCGTCTTGTTTTGGCCTACCATTTTCTGCATAATGTTAGTGAGGGTTTTATTGAATGCCTTGATCTGCCTTTTCTTATTCCTGACTAGCACAATGATGGCCACCCACTTGGGGCACTGGACTTCCTTGACGAAGTTGGCTCGATGATCTTGTCAACTTCATCCTCAACCATGGCACCATGAGACGGGTGCATCTTTATAGGAGAATTCTTGAACCCTTGATGGTTTTTTGAATGACCAAGGCGGTGGACGACTACTTGAGTATCTAGTCCGAGTATCTCACCGTAACTCTAGGAGAACACATTAAGGTGCTGCCTAAGGAAGTTAACATTCCACTAGTCCACTTCAAGGGACATAACTACACTGATCAATGTGCGCCCCGGGTCTGCCTCACTAATAAGGTTCACCGGTACTAGTTCACTGACCGTGGTAGAGACGCCTTCTTCAAAGGTAGGGGAGCATCCTCTAGATTCTCTTCTCCTCCTGTGGAGGGATCTTCCGCAGGGGGAGTCTCTTCCGATTCCCAAGACATTGATGGGAGGCTGGTGCTAGCTTGAGCGGTAGTGGTCAACTCATCAGGAGATCCATACACCACTGAGACCATGGCGATGAAGGTATTTGATCCAATCCCATCTGATCTTCGGCCTAAAGGGCCACGCTTGATGATGTCAAAGCAATATTGGCATGTCGGCTTGAGCCGATTAATCCCAGCCTGGCGAAACAAACATGTATGACATGTTTTCATTTCCATGGGGCATACATCATGATACCGTATAGGGGTAGGAGGTTCCGGGATCACCTGAACCTGGTTGGTGTAGGAGTACGAGGTGATTTTTCACCGTCACTTGGACCTGAGAATATTCCTTCTTCTCGTACCTGAAATAACAAAACACTACCCCATTTCGAGGGTCGTGGCCTCCAGTCAATGGATTAGGAATACATATGTGTCATCCAGGCCTGCCGAGGGATCACTTCTGACCGGGGCGGGTTCATCCTCACTTTCCAGAATCTGCTTATACTTACACTTATAATAGTAAAAATTCAGATAATGAGCATCACAAGAGGTGAAAGAAGATACATCTCCTAGGAGGACACCTAGTCGACCATTGAGGGAGTATTTGAGGAATTGGTGATACGGTGAATTGACTATTTCATTCAGGTGGATCCATGGCCTTCCCATCAATGCGTTGTACGCGGTGTTCTAGGAGACAACCATGAATTTGGAACTACCGACGAGGCCACCAAACTAGGCCTTCAAATGGATCTTGCCAACTGGATTCTTATCGGTTCTGTTGTTTCCATATATTCCTAGGTCGAATGGAGTTAAATCTTCCATAGACAACCCCAGCTTCCGCAGTGTCTGAGTCAGGATTAGGTTAATCCCAGAGCCCATGTCAACAAGATAGCGGCAAGCTCCAATGCCCTTGAACTACCCAATAATGTACAGTGGATGAATTCTCCCATGTAGGGTAGGGTCTCAGTCTTCACTAGAGAAAGAGATGATAGCATGGCAGTCATCCTTCTCAATTGCCTCAGCTTGGGGGGCTTCTGTAGCTTCTACCTCCGTCTCAAACTGGAGGGGGCACCTTAGGGCCTCTGCAAGCACCTCACGCATGTCTGACGATAGGAGAAGAGCCTGAATAATAGAAAGCCTTGCTGGTATTCCGTCATGGTGCTTTAGGACATCATACTTCCACGCCAAGCATGAGCTACTGCTTACAAGAGGCCGCTCTGCGATTGGAGGCATGGCGGGCCCTACCGACTGGACATGCGATTGGTTAGTGCTAGGCACGTCCCATTACTCACTAGTTGAGTCCTGAAGAGTAGATTTTAGATGAGATATGGACAACTGAGATTGGGCTGTAGTAGAGAGATACTAGTTGCGGTACTGACGAGGCAGCTCTGCCTGATCTAGTAGCCCAAACAGTGGTGGAGGTAGATCTAAGGACACCATGTGAGAAGGTTGCGCGTGCTGATCTCTATGTTAGGCCTGCTGTTAGGTATCATTGGTGTGCACGACTTGGCTAAAAGCACCGACTGTGGAGCCTTGATGACCCATATGTCTGCAGTTCGGCCGATGTTGGCGACAGCGGGGGACATTGGGGAGGATCACCTAGCGTTCCCCCTCATCGGGAGTCATATAGGTATTTACCAACTCCATTGTATTCACCAAATCATACCCTTGACTGTCGCTTGATGAATCATCCAACACTGGGGGGATTCTGGGAGGGATCCCAATATCAGGGGGCATGAAGTTACCGATAGTGTGGGATGATGGTTGCATTGGGGGAGCACATTTCTTCTTCTTGCGTTGTCGATGCCTACTCTTCTGGGAAGAGGTCGGCTGAGATGATGAAGCAGAGGTGCTAGTCACAGCTTCTGAAGGCTCCGGCTGATTCAGGTGTGCTTGAATAATACCATGGGTGTGGAAAATTGATTTGAGATCCTTCCATTCAACATAATTCTAGGATCCATGGCTAGGAACCTGTTGCAACTCTCCTTCGTCATTGCTACCACTTTCTGACCTCACAAAGACACCTGCCACATGTGCTGGGGTCTGGCCCAGCCAAACTATGTTGGTATCGACCTGGTCTTGGAGCTAGTATTTAAAAACATAGCACTTCTAGAGGTTTGGCCCTAGAATCCAATGATAGGGGTAATAGTTTGGGCAATCGGCGTGATTCGCCCCTTTCGGCATTCTGCACTCAGGTAAGCTCACAATCCCCTGCTCTAAGGTGCTACAGAAGTAACCAGGGACCTGGTCCTCACTGAACGAGTATGTATGGTGTATTTTTTTTGGATAGGGGTATCTAGGAGCCATCCCCTGACATGGGGCCAGAGGATCCTACCGAGGAGGCGGGATCTGATTATCTTTCCTAGGCGGCGGTGGCACATTGTGCGGGGGAACCAGCCGGTTCTGAGGCACTCACTACTGGGTAGGAGGTTGTGCCTGAGATGTATGGACTCTACGAGGTTGCGGAGATGGTGCTACAGGAATCAATTCTAGTTGTATGAGAGCTTCTATATGGGACATCGTGGTGGGCTCGGCACTGGCATCCCTCTTTGCTGGGATAACAGGGGGTAGCAGACGTGCCTGACTGGACTATTGTAGAGATTCTTAGAGTCACTGGGCCTTATCTTAGAAGTCTCGGAACCCTCTATGGTAGTTGTGAATGATCTTGTATGGATCTAGATCTATTTTGTCATTCCCCATGAACATCATCAGTAATTTCTCTTGAGTCAGTTGCATGTTGAGGTAGTAAGTGATCCCCTTCCACCTGGCAATAAAGTCTGTGACTCCCTCATAGGGCCTTTTCTTGCACCTTAAGAGGTCTGTGATGCTGGTCTTTCGCGTGGTAGAGCTGAACTAGTATATGAATTACCGGGGAATAACCTTCCAGTCGGTCACTGATCTAATGGGGAGCTGGTTGTACCAGACAAACTCAGGGCCTTCCAATGTCTACACAAAACATCAGAGTTTGGTGGCCTCATACTATGATGGATTCCCCAACATGGGGAAACACCTGGAGGAAAAGTGGTCCTGGTGTTGCGGAAGGACCCCTATCCCATAAATGGGTGAGAATTTGGGATTTCCAAAACCCGGGGGTGCAGGCATGTCATCCACCCATGCTGGATACGGCTTTCCATCTGCTGGGACTGCCACATGCCGCATTTCCAATGCCTTGAGGAAGCCGATGAGTTCCAACATTGGATTGTCTGGGTGGGGTTCCATTTCTTGATGGGGATCCCTAACCATGAGTGCCTTGCTTAGATATTCGAAACGGTAGACGGGTTCAGCGGCTCGTGGAGCGATTGGTGGAAAGGCCCACGAGGCAGCTGGGGTATCCTGGGTTGGATTTCTCGGATTGACACGTCGTTCGGGATTGTTTGATGAGATGTATCACACCCTCTTTCCATGAGTTCATGATTCAACCATTTCAGCAGGAGAGTGATGATCAGTGTTTCCCGGAGGCATCTCTCCTGGGGGAGTTGTTCCTGCCCCTACTACCCCGGCCTAGGATTTCCATAGTTGGTTCATCGCTCTATAGTGAGTTTGGATAGGATTTCATTGACCGGCCTCTTTTTCTCATCAAGTTACTGGCGCAACGCGGCCTTCTCGGGGTCTTACTCCACCTTTTTTAACGAGGTGGACGGGTCGGAGTGGTTGATAGCTTCGACATGCTCTTACCCTTTCCGAAATTCCGAGTGAGTACCAATGAATTGGTGGGCACAGGGAGACATAGGAGGTTCCTCTGCTGGTGAGTAATCCTCCCTGATGGGTCCAAAAATGGTGGCACATCCTCAGGGGGTATGTATCTATCATAAAATTCTAGGTCTTCGTCCTTGTCCGCGACATCAACCATATGAACTGTGACCCTTCTCGAGGGCATGTCCTCAATATCACACATCGAGTCAGGTTGCCGTTGAATAGGGCTGAAGAGGAGGCCAACATACATTCCCCAACCACAGACATGCATGTGGGGGTAGCTTCCATAATGATCTTGTAGAGTATCCAGAAACTGTGAATGCATATTTGTTGTAGGGTCCTATGGCGACCTGGTGACTCAGGGAGCTGGGCCATGGGGAGTGAGGCCAAATCGACCAGACAACATTGCTCGTCGATTTCCTCAAAGTGCACTTGGATCCTGGGGTACACTACCTGATGATAATGAAGATGGAAGTGCATCTCCCATAGGTTTTTACGGAATCACACGACTTCATCTGGGGTGAGGGATTCCGGCCCACAGATGTTCGTTGCTGCCACTCGCCAGAACATCTCTGGGAAGTGATCCACCACAAGAATTTTCTAGATGCTCCTTGGCTCAGATTTATATTCTTGCCCCATATTTCCCCACTCGTCAACGGGAGGCGGATGAGGAACCATAAGCGGTACTGAGGTGGATCTCTGAGATGGTATACTGGGTGGCGAGGAATACGACAAACGAGCTGACTAACCACTGAATTCCAAGACTTCCTCTGAGGAGTGTGGTGACCTGACCACAATGTCATGATATGACGAGCTAAAAGCCACATCTCCTAGTGTCGATATTGCGGTTTCCGGTGATGGGTCATGCTATTTCTAAACCGCCATCGGTCCCCTAAATAGCAGTCTGTGATCTCTGATTGAGGAAGAGGGTGCTTCTAGTGATGATGGTGGTGACTGCATGGTCGGAACCTGTGGGGCTCCCAATATTTCCACCTCCAATATGTACCTGTGATGATATTCATGAATCTAGTGGAATTCACATCCTAGAAGGATGAGGCTGATATGCCTTATTCCTGCCCCAGTCCTTGACATAAGGGACTGAGGGTAGGGTTCCACCTCTGAGTCGTGCTCTGCTTTAGAATCCGAGGAACAGACTAGTTTGATCATAGTCTGAATCTTTTCGTTATTCTTATTTCGGCTGTGATGACCCGACTTCCTACCCCAGAATGGTTCTTCAGTGAAGTGACAGTTCCTGGCATGAGAAGGTCCTTCGACCGTACTAGTGTTGGGAAGTGGAGTACTTTCTCCTGAGTGGGCCGGGGTGCGAGGAGCACCGGGGAAGATGTCAATGGGGTCACATGGAGGACCTCCATGCTGGGTGCTAATGAAGTGAAGTTGATCCTCACCCCTCTAGTTGATAGGTCAAATAGGACCTCTGTCGGCTACTACAAGGATGTGAAGAAGGTCCCCACATCAGAGAAGGATTAAATGTGCAATGTCCCCACCCCGACGGTCCGTTGTAGAAGGGACAACTCCAAATCCAGTGTAATGGGTGTGGGAGAGGCTCCCATATGTAGTGTTTCTACCACAAGGAAGGCCCTCATTCAGGGCCATGGTGGCATATGTCATACCATTGAGCCGGGCCTGGGAGCGGGAAAGGAACTCATCCTTTATGGTGGTTGCATGGGGAGGGCCCCCGTATTATGTGTAATTGTTACAGGTTAGTCTGTGATGTCCACTGCCTATGCTGGAAACCAGGAGAGTCAACCCAGCCAGCCCATGGGGTGATTGAGGCCTCGATCCGGGTTGGGCATATAGCTTCCCCTGCTCAGCGTATGTAGTGGGTTGATGATGCACGTCGGCTATGGATTGGGCCATAGTATCTACTGACGTTGATGCCCCTTGATGGGAATCTTCCTCAGCATATTCCAGATGCTGGTTTCTGGTCAGTCGGGATGGTACCGATGGTGTTGGTTGGTAGTTTACCTGCTCTTCAGCTCATGGAACAAGGTGGCGGCGCTGGCGCGGCCTGGTGGGGGCTCTCACTGGGAACCCATAGGAAGGAACTATGGTCAGGCGGATCTGAACGTCACCTACCTCATCGGTGTAGGGCATGGGGTCATCGAGGAGTTCTGGGGATAGGCCCCTAAAACAATTGATGTTTGGAGTGGGGATTAGTGGCTCCCTGTGCGTCCCCCAGGGGTGGTGTTGACAGTGAGGCGCAGATGCCTCTAAATCCAGGCAGGACATGTCCCTCGTAGTGATGACCCCTCCTCCTCGTACCTACATGCATGGTCAACGATTACCCTCTATTAGTTAATTTTTGAGGGGGAGAGGTGGCATGGGTGCCCAGTAGTCATGACAGTTGAGGCCACCGCAGAAGAGGAAGAACCACGTAGGGTATCCACATTGAGAGTTCCCATGCCCCGGAGTCGGTGGCCAGGAGGTGATCGGGTTCCAGATGCATCAACTGGGATTTTGAAGGCAAGGATATCATCTCATTAGTACTGAAAGAAATAGAAATTTACACCCAGTGCCCCAGTTACATTCCCTCTTCAATGTTCGGAAAGAGGGATCCACGCTGACAACGTCGCAGACCGAGATGCCCAACGTCTTGACTACCCCAACTTCTGGTGAGTTTCATACCAGGACTGCTATTTGCTAGGCGGGACCTAGTGCCAGATATCTGGATCTGGTGACACGTCACTCTACTGATGTCTCGAGCGCTACAAATCTTCATTTTTTAGAGAAGAACATCACGTTGGGTTCACTATATCTATTTCTGACGCTTTCTTTGGGGCACGCGCATCTGTATGCTTGAGTGTGACAGTCACAACTTTTTGTTACCCCGCATTCCATCATTCCAAAGGTGGGTAGAATTCAATTCTTATTTAGGGACTTTTTCTCCTCGATTGAAATGGGATAATGGGATGTTGGTTCTTCTTTCTCTAGATTCCTCCTCAGAAATCATCACCTAGTCTGAGTCTCCCTAAAAGATTTAATACGTTTTTTTGTGAAACTCTTCCCCGTGGCATATTTTCGTGGATGATAGTTAATTACGATGCTTCTGTCAGGACATTACAAGGGGTTCGGTCAGGGTAGCATCCTTCAGTTGGGGGAGTAGTCACATGGAAGCATCATTAGCATGTATGGACGATGGGGAATTGGCGTGTCTGTACTATGTCCCTTATTATAGGTCTTCTCGAGCGCGTGGAAGCCCGATTCATCCCACATCGAGTGTGGGGTATCATATGTCGTTGGAATGAATTTGAGGTTTTCCTCAGCTTCCCATGTTCAACACAGGGTGTGCCACAAGTTTAACATCCCACAGAGACGGATTAGGATGATCAGAACACTAGCTAGAGTGGATCAGATTGAAGAAATCCCTTTAGGGAACACCTATATTGGGAGCAGCACGTGGGAAGTTTCTCGAATGCTATGGAGGAGATTGAGTTGGTATGATCTCACCAGGATGTGGCGGCTCGGGTAATAATCAATATGGATGATGGTTTTGGTCTTGATCCTTGAAGAGTCTTCCTACGTTCCTTAGCATGGATCAATGTCCTCATAGATCGAGAATTGATGTGTGGGGCTTACACTCTAGAATGGTTGGGAGTTGGTGAGATGATGTGAAGGATATCGTAACGACCAAGTGGTGGGCTTGAACCTAGTGAGGCTTCATACGTACCATGCCTTAGCATGGATCAAAGATCTCGTAGTTCGGGTGGGTGCCGGAGAACCGATGTGAAGATGAACCTTGGTCTGATGGGTATTTGGCTTGAACCTCGTGGAGGATTCCTATGTACCATGTCATGACATGGATCAAATTACAAATAGTTCGGAAGGGTTTTTTAAGAGAAATGACGTGAAGGTGAACCTTGGTCTGATGGGTGTTGGGCTTGAACCTCAAGGAGGCTTCCCACATACCAAGCCTTGACGTGGATCAAAGTCTCAGTAGTTCGAGTAGGGTCCTGGAACACCATCAATTAGGCAGTCGGGACCAATGGTATTTGGGACTTAACCTCCGGGAGGCTTCCTACATACCAAGCCTTAACATGGATCAATGTCCATGTAGTTCGAGTTGGAAAGGGGTTGATGAAATGACGTGAAGGGGTGTCGGAACAACTGGATGGTGGGCTCACAGTAGTTTACCACTGGATTGGGATATAGCATAACGTCATGATGGACATGGTAGTGTTAGAGAACCAATGTGAATGAGAACCTTGTTCTAGGTGGGTGGTGGGATTGAACCTCATGGAGGCTTCCTACGTACCATTCCCTGACATAGATCAAAGTCCCCATAGTTCGGGATTACAGTTTAATATCAAGCAGGATGGGGCTTCTGGGGCTCAATCTCTGAGGTGGCCCAAGGTGTGTCATGGTTGGTGCTCACTCTAATCTCATGGGATTCATGCTCAGTGTGAGAAATAAAAGGTTTTCAGTGACCTGACAATCAAGTTGCGAAGGGTGCGTTCGTGGGAGGCAAAGAGGGGATTACGTGTTGGGCAGCCCATGGTGCTAGTACTTACTCCAGGATGGAGGCCCGAGGGAGACCAAGCACTGAGGGGGAGGGATATGGAACCTAGTAAGAGAGGAGTGGGTCAGTTCCTTATCTTGTCTTCCTCTAGTCCTGGGGACCAAAGATAAAAGGAGGGAGAAGTGGGTTCTGCCTCTTGCAAAAATAGCTAGGGGCTTATGACAAAGTGGAATCCCTTCCCTGCGGGCAAACGCCACTCCCAGAAGGAGGATATAATCCCCTGTGGAGACCAAGGGGAGTGGAGAAAGTCCAAGGTGACGGAAACCTGCATGAGAGGCACGATGCGATGTCACAGTTTAATGTTATGTGTTGAGGACGAAGGTTCTTGGAAGTTTAACATCCAACAGCTCGGATGAGGTGGGTTTACTATGCACCCCAAGGTCTTAAATAACTGGTAACCTCTAATCCTTTTGGGAGGGAAGGTACCGACAATGCCGTATTTAAAGAGGGTTGCATATCGAACCATCGAGGGGTCCATGTTAGCTTGGCTATGTGATGAAGCAATAGCCATTAGGGTTCCTAGGTGAAGAAGCATTTGAAATGAAACTCTATGGGCGGTATCATCTCGGGGACTGTGAGGTCACATCGTGCAAACATGGAGGGTCACACGGGATAAGGAATTTCCATGTAGAGGAGTCCATAGGCAAGGTCCTTACGGAGCTTGGTTGCTCTGCGTGGTGGAGGTCACTTGCGATGGGATGTGCTTCACAATGTTGGATTCCTTAGCCTTATCATGGGGCAGAGGGTCAAGTGGGTGGTTCCTCAAAAAGTGGAAAGGCATTCACAAAGCATAGCCTCGCGGAGCACAGGCGCCTTGAGAAGGGAAGTGTCGTGAAGCATGGTGCTTCGAGAAGTACAGTGACTCTGCCTTGGCATGTGGATCACACGTATGTGAGGGGTGTTTTCCAAAGCATAAACTCTCGGCGACAACCTGGGTCCCCTTGGGGATCCACTTCCTTCAGGAATTACCTTAGGCTTCGTGAAGGGAATCCCTCGAGGAAGAGGGGATCAAAATGAGACAATACAGAGGCACCTCGCGATGAAAAAATACCTCGCTTAACTGATGATTCGTAGACCAAAGTGTGCTTCACGATTTTGAAGTTAAGAAGGTGAAAGGGAGGATTGTATGTTCTGGGGGCTTAGGGGGGGCTCAGTATTTATATGAATGTGTTTCCACGTAGTAGAGCTTACGTGGCGCAAAGGGGGATTGGGTTTCTTCATAGTGGTTTGCGAACGTCAGGGGAATTCGCAAAGGCTACCGCCTCTTTTGCATCGCGGCGGGCTCAGGAGCATCACAAGCATTCACCGAGGGTACCACCTCCTTTTCATCACGGCACGCTAGCGAACATAATGGGTGTTCGCAGAGGGTACCTCCTCCTTTTCTTTTCGGCAGGCTCGCGAACGTCATGGGTGTTCGCGGAGGGTACGACCTCCTTTGCTTCGCAGAGGCCATGTTTCTTCGGTGGACTCCGCAAAGAGGCTTCCCGAAGCTGTTCATGGGGCCTCTTTCTCTTCTTTCTTTTCTTCAAACATTTTTGCGCCAATAATAAGTTTATATAAAATATTTTCATTTCATTTTGATTACATTCAATATCAGGATGTTTACTACTATCTTGTGGTTTTGTAGGAGTTGTCTAGGCTTTGGGGTCATTATACTCTTTACATCCCCTTGTGTTACCTTCAATTTTTCAATACAGTTGTAGTTGTTTATGTATTAAATGACATATTTGTAATTGGTTTTTCTATTAAATTTTATATTAAGCTAGATTATGTTGGTTTTAGACTTATATCTCACATACTCATGTTTTCTATTCGAGGATAATTCCTCCCATTGGTGTGTCTAGTATACACTCGATACTATTCTACAAACTATTACCAACTAGAGGTAGGACTCAGGTGTCACAATTTATCATCAACCATTTTCAATATAGGAAGTGTAAAAATTGAGTGGAGGGGGGTTGGACATTGTGGTAAAAGAGAGAGGTTAGAGGGATATGTAAGAGTTTTGATTTAGGCACTTGGATAGTTACTATGGATGGTCAAGAAAATGTGGATGTTATTTTTATAAATAATTTTAATCAATTGCAACCGATTGGGACATAGTTATTTTGGGCCCCATATGATCGAATTCAAGGACCTATAATCCAACAATGAATAAAAATGAGGTCATACATTGGGAGGGGTAAAGATCTTGGAAAATAACATGAATCATTCATCATTGTTCCAATTTTTTAATTGGGTATACCATGAGAGAGGGTAACATAAAATTGATAGAAGGAAATAATTAAATAATGTTAATGTATTTTGTATTCTATGTTTAGGGGAAATTAATATTTTTCATTTATAGGTTTGGATCCAGGACGACTTCCTCATTAGGATCATAAGGAATTTGATACACAGGTTGTTTTAACAAATCACCACATAATAGAGGATGATGATTATTACAGATGGTGGAGGACACTATGGGTGTTTTTGTGCTAGAGTTTGTATATGTATGGGGTCACTATTACAGATATAGTCACAAAATTTTAGATTTATGTGGTTTATATAGCCTTAATATTGATATGTTCTCATAAGGATCTCTAGGGATCATTAGTAGTGAAGTTGATATGTGGTTAAGTGACATAGTGGGGGTTCTAATTCCACAGGGATTATGAAGTGTCGGCATTCTCCGAGGTGATGTTCTAAGGCCAGTTAATTGTTGTGTTTATTTCTTTGTCTCAGATGTCAATTAGACTCTAGGAGATGCTTACCCTTTGATAGGCAAGACCATGTGTGTGTGATTTTGGGATCTATTTTTGGATCATTCTGTGATATTCTATCGACCTGTTTCTAGAAGGGGATGTCGGGGTGAGGAATTTTAGGTAATATTTTCATCTAGATATCCAATTCTAGGTCACACATTTTATGATGATGGTATATATCAAAGTTCTGGCATGGGTAGAGGTCATCGAGAGGATGTTTTATAGGATCAAATTGTCATGATATAAGATTTCTCAGCATTCCACAAGAAAACGATCTTTGGTAAGGGATTCCTGGTTTTTTGGGTATGAGGAGTTTCTGATTATCCATGGTAGGTCCCAACCCTCAGTATTATATTTATCGTAGGGAGGGGAAATTTATTTCATAGGAGAAGGTATTAACAACATTCTTTACTTATGGATGATGAATTCATCAGGGATAATAGTTATTGAACATTTAGAGCAGTCATATTGCGCTAGTTGTTCTGTTACCAGTTCCCCCATTGAGGTAGTTCTAGTCGAGCTAGTAATAGATCAATTCTCCAATTATTGATCAGTAGAGAGATGAGTGGGTCAGTGGAGGATATCCCAACGGAACTCATATTCCTTATTGTGTAGAGAACTACAATAGTGTTGGTTATCATTAGGGTCATAGAGGTTGTAGAGTATCTCGTTGTCACCTTCATTTTTTAGTGTTCCCTATTCTTGGTGAGAAAGACATTATACGAGGTACCCATGACATTTTTTCTACATGGGTGCATGAGTTTATGTATCATTGATAAAAAAATTAATTCAAATTACCCCCATTTTACATCATTTCATACATGTGTTAAATAGACATACAGTTCCCTTAGCAATGACTATGCTAAGGGCACTGTTAGACAGATATGTTTTATGTATGTGTAGACTATGAGCTAGTGCGAGGTCATCACCGCTCTTGGAAAGATTTCTTGTGTTATTGGATTCAACCACGTGATTTAATCCTAGAAATGGATTGGATGTATTATATATTTTATATCATTGGATTTATTATGAGGATGGTTGTATTAATCAACGGTGATGGAGAGTCAATGTTGTTCGTTAACGTGGGAGGTAATCATTTCTGTAACAACCCGATTTTTATGATAAGTATTCATTTTAATTTATTTGATGTCATGTGTTTTATGCTACAACAATATTATCGTGTTCTATACACAAAACCGTATTAGATTGTAGTATATGAAACACTATTCTTAGATTGTGTTACACACAATTTCAAGTTCGTTGGATAATAGTAATTCTACACAACATTTAGTATATATATATATATATTCAATGTATAATGAAAAATGGTTGGATTCTTATATAACGAAACAACAAAGGAGCCTTGAACAACACAAAAAATATATTGGCTTGCATTACAGGAAATCACGACCTTCCTCAATAGCGTGTGTTGTACGCAATTCCGAGTTTCACTAAACAACGATATGCTATTAAAATATTGTTAAAACTGGCCGTTATGAATAGTAATAACAAATTTTTTAAATTTTTTAAATTTCATCTTTCAAAATGGACCTCGTTTTTTGATTCAGAATATCAAAATTAGCCTAGAGTGATATTTTGGAATTTTTTTGAAAACTTTCGATTTATAATGAATAGTGAAAACACTAGGTTACTATTTAAAAACTGAATTTTTATTTAAATAATTATTTATTTTACATAAATTTGTTTTAGGTCAAAATTGATAAATAAAACCTATATAAGTTCAAAGAAATTCATTGGAGTCATTTTATAATAATTTTAGATATATAAAAATTTTATTGAACTTTTCACCTTCTTTTACACACCTTTTAGGAGAATATCCAAATTCACATAAAAATTAATTTTACCGCTTCTGTGAGTGAAATTTCAAAAATCCTAGAGACACAGTTGATGTCAGTATGTAAAATGTGGTTCAAGGAGATGAATATAATTTTTGGTGAATAGTAACTTTTTACTTTTTTTCACCACAGTTAAAAATAAATAGGGCAATTAAGGGTAAAAATGATATTATTATTACCCTAAAACATGTCCTAATTCTATTGGATTTGTGTAATTCAACCAAAAACAACCTTAGGAATAAAATATGACTATTTAGGCCCAGATGGATTAGATTAGGAAATTTATTATTAAATTATTTACAAAAGGGTTAAAATAGTTAAAATCAAAGTTTAATAACAAAATCATTTTTAATATAGGGTTATACATAAGCTAAATTCGACTATAAATATTCATTTGAAAGATAAAAATATTTACCAAATTAGAGAATTTTATTTATAATTTTTAGACATTATATAATTTAATTTATTTATGACACAATGATTATGCAGCAATTATATTATTAATGAAATATTGACATAATTGATGTTATAAATACCCAAATAAATGTAATTTTATAATTTTTATGAATTACAATAATTTTTTAGATTTATATAACTTGTTATTATTGATTTAGTTAAATTTTTTGGAACTAATAATTATTTTATGATTTTCACAAATATCAATTACCAAATAGTGTCAAAATTGACATAAAATAGATTTTAAAACAAATATTATATTATTAATTGTTATTTTATTCCTAAAAAGCTATGGTCCTACCAAATGACTTATATAAGGTTATATATATTAATAATAAACAACTGGGGGTTCGTTTGGCTTGTTTTAGTATGTTTATTAACCTTATAATGTAAGAAAACAAGAAGACACGGTAAAAGTTAAATTATCTGACTTAAAGATAAATCTAAATGATAAGGTTAAAATAGATACCTAAAAATGTATAAATTATATTGGATGAGTGTATTTCTTCCCATCCCACCTTATCGTAGAAATAAATCAATTTGGAGCTATTAAAAACTGAATATGACATTATAATAAAATAATAGTTTTAGTTTTTCCAAAGGTGCCCCTCTCCTCCATTATAAAAGGGCACCTCCTCCCTCTCTTCCTCACACCACATTGAGCCTTACATATGGGCCAAACCCTGAAAAATTCTCTTCTCCACTTCCCTAGAAACATCCTAGAGGTTCTGGTATTCCTCAAAGACCAATCATAGTTCCTTAAGTGGAGGTTTCAAAAAGGCGTATCGAAAGAAGAGGTAATATCTGTTACCGATTCTTTCAACCTTATTTCTTCTTCTACTTCTTCTTATTTAGTTGTTTCATTATGAATTAATAACATCAGTATCACTCATATACCGATATGTTATTATATGTATGAAACCACCCTATTTCACCATCTATCCATCCTACGGAAAATGAAATCACCGCTCGTGCGTACGTACGGAATACCGTCTCCACACCGTGGTGTAATCTGTTTTCGACCACCACCTTACATGGATGGGTATAATGGTGTAAATAAATAACTATATATGATTATTACCAAGTGATATTGATTCTGAAATATTATACATACACTTCAATGCAATTCCACGATCATGGGAATGATATCATCGCTCGTACGTACGTATGGACTACCATCCCCACTATGAGATGAGATTCATTCTCCAAGTTAACCATTCATGAATGATTATTGAGTATATATAACAAGTAATCATGTAATATATGACATAATAATGATAATGGATTTATGTGTATATATATGTATGTCATCTACTTAATTTAATTGAATTCAATAAGAAAATAAAAACAGCGTTCATGCGTACGAATGGCCTACTGTCTCAATGAACGGTGCATTTCATTTCATTTAATCGATCTATCATATATATATATATATGTATAATGAAATATATATTATATATAAATCATGTTTTACTTTCTGGAATTATGTAAATCCGGATATAAGTAATAATATCAAGAACAACAAGTCCAAACACGTACGATAAATAAAACGATATAACCCAAAACACTGCTTTAACATAGATCTTACAAATGAACGGTTAATATAAAGTCATAAGTGAACCATATATGATATCATAACGATGAATATGATTCTATAATAAGTCAATTACATTATTTAAATCATTATATAGGAGGTACGAAAACGTACGATGCATATCAGACCTATGGTAAGGGATAATTTTTCAAATCTCATTTTTTTCCAAGATTTCTTATTCGTTAGTATTTACTAGGGTTATTTCTATCATCCATTTCCATGTTTTATAAAAGTATTTTCATGTATATTTAAATTCCTTTTTACCCAATTTTGACTTTTACTACATGGTATGTAAGGAATCATTCTTTTTTTTACATTACGAGGTACTTTTTGACTTTTTCGGCAAAAGTACGAAAAGAATGTTTTTTTAACTTATATGGAACGAACAGATTTTTACAGTTTTATAAAGCCTTATTTTCATGAACCTTCCTCCAAAATATTTCATGACTATTTTCAACAAAATCTTTTTCTTTTAAAATTGAATGATGTTTTGTGAAAAGAAATTGATTTTCGAAGAAGAAACCACATTTTCCTCAAGAATTCATTTCAAGTGTTTTATCAAAACCATTTTCCATCTAAGATAACATTATTTCATATGTGTATTTTTCATGTATAATGTCTCTATGATTTAAATGGGTTCACATTTCTTATTATTAAATGATATCCATTTCTTTTATATCGATTATGTGATGATGGGATGATGTTTATGAAACCCATTTTATTTTCTGGGTTATTATGAATGATGTATGTTTATTTTGTGGCACAAGTAATAATGATTTAATTATGTGATGGGTGGGACCTATATCTCCCTCCAATAAATTTTGTAATGATTTATATCTCATGAGATAGAAATGGCTAGAACGGTATGTTAATCCGGTTCAGTGTTATAGGACTGAAATGGGGAGTGAAATCGATTCAAAAAGGGACATTGTCCACTAAGATGGTCTTGGCAGCAACACCTTGGCTACTATGGAAATCATAACATGTGCTTAATGTTTACCACAATTACATGCTTTATTACCAGGATATTTTATCATGATTGATGTTCCCTTATGATATATGCCTTACGTACTTCAAAGATTCATGTATTTGCTCAAGATTTTGATGTTTAGATTTTATGTTCATGTTTTTGTATTTTAATGTTTATGGATTGTTTTATGTTCTCTATGTTTACCCTTACTAGGCATTTGAGCTCACCACTTTTATGTTTTATTTTCCCCAGGATAAAAATAATGGTTTTAGGTAAGAAAAAAAGGGGTAAGATCATTAAGGGAGATGTTCTAGATCTTTCACCACGATTAGAATATTATATTCCGAGTTTCCAATGACACTAAATTATTATGGTCCTTGTGTGTCTATTTTTGTTATGTACTAATTATTTTTCAAAAGTAATGTAATGACCATGTACATCATGCTTTTGGTCTCTACAGTTGGTATCAGAGGAGAGGTTTAGTCAACCTATGGAAACTAGGTTGTGAAAATGTTAGTGAGATCCCAAGAGATATTTCTAAGGTATGTCTAAGGATGTCCCTAAGGATAAGTATATGTATATGATACAGTCCCTGAACTACGGCAACGATCATAGAATTTAACCTAAGATGTTAGATATTTAAGGTACTCCCATTTACTATGTTATTTTCCCTAGCATGATTTTTTCCTCTCACACTATTCTTTTTGTGTTTTAGACTATGGCTAGAACCCGAAGGAACCGTGCTGATCAATGTAATGGACAATGCAATGATTGTCCTCCTGAACAAAAAAATGTTATGGGAGATGTAGTGATAAATCTTATTGCTATAATTACACAAACTATGAATCATTCTAGACTTCCAAATGAGCAGAGAAGGGAACAATATTCTATTGAGTCCTTCATGAGGCAACATCCACCTTCTTTCAGTGGGTCTTCTGATCCACTTGTTGCTGATCAATGTATCAGTACCACTAAAAAGATATTTTCAGTTCTTCAATGTTCTAAACATGATAAAGTCATCTTAGAAGTATATCGTTTTTAAGGTGAAGCTGATCAATGGTGGAATCTTATCAAGAATACAAGACCAAGAGATTAAATTGAGTCAATGGAATGGGACGATTTCAAGAACTTATTTTTCAATAAGTAATTCCCTCGTATTTATCAAACAATGATGGAGAAGGTGTTTCTTGAACTAGAGAAAAAGGATGATGAATCTTTTGGTATATACGAAGAAAATTTTACAAGGCCTGCAAGGTATGCATCTGGCTTTATCATCCAACCTGAAAGTAAAGTTGATCGATTCTTCAGTGGCTTAAAAACAAATCTTCGAAGGGAATTAGCTATAAGAGACTTCAGTAACTATGAAGCAATTTTGCATTGTGCTATCAAGGTAGAAATGGAAGTTGGTGTTACATATCCATCTAATGGTTTTGACAAGAAACAAAAGATTGAGTTCAAGGAGAAATCTCAGAATAATGGTGAAAAGATGATGAATGTTTCCTTATGCTCAAAGTGTGGAAAGATGCATGGTGTAGTTTGTCTTAAAGGGACTAGAAAATGTTTTATGTGTGGAAAAGAAGGTCATCGAGAATCTGAGTGTCGATGTAATGGAAGAAGGGTTTCTATTGGTGTGAATAATGAAAATACTGTAGAGAACGCACCACCAACACATCAATGTTACAAGTCCAAGGAAATGGGTCATTATGCTAATCAATTCCCTAATCCAAGTGTTAATGATGATCAACATGAGCATCCATTTAAGGAAAAGGACAAAGGGAAGTCACATGTGATCACTATTGGCGATGTTGAATATGACAACGATGTGGTGGAATGATTACATGTTTATGTAATGGGATTCCAAAATAAGGTTGTTTATAATATCGTGTAATATTGGAATATTTATGTATTGGTATAATGGTGTTTTCAATAATTTTATGGTACCGGTAACCATGGAAAGTGATTGAGATATTTTTGGAAACATGATTATATGAACATAATGAAGGGATAAAGAGAAAATGAAATGTTTTACAGTATTCATGAGCTCATGATGGGTATAAGGAAATAGTTATATCATGGTTTGAGTGTATAGAATTTTGGGGTTTTGGTATGTGGAAAGAGTTAACTTTTGACAGCACTAATGTTTTCACTATGATTCAATGAGTATTCATTTTTCTAGAGAATACACGATTAAGGCCTTCAAATGTTTGGAATGTGACCAACATGACATATCTTATGATACATGGGGATCAACGATGGTATTAACATGCTTTTTATATGAAATATCTGATAATCGTTTTCACTATATTATGAGAGTGGACTGCAGTATTATGGATAAGCCTAATGATTGGAATGGATTATGTTAGACACAAGTTAGTATTGTTTAAGGATATAAGTTTTTTTCGATATTATTGATGCGATGTTATAGTAATGTAGTTTTAGAAAAAGGACAACCTGCAGGATGGGCGACAACCCATCACATCAGACAAGGTTGTGGGAATCGAAGCCACAACAAAAGTGCGACTGGCATTTATCACATACCAATGGCCTACAGGAAGTCCCTGGTTAGTAGAAACTAGTTTTATTTTATTAAGAGGTATGATATATTAAGTATAAGATCATTTTTGGAATCATATACTATTAACATCACCATAGATGGACTTATCCATATTTGATAACTTTTGCTAACCTTTCTTTTGAAACAGATGGAATGACCCATCGTTCTATCACTTGATCTGTTAACACTTCACGAATAACAAATTCAACTTCATTTCTTTAAGATATGCGGTGGAAATTGTTCAATGCATGAACAACAGTGAGATTGTACCAAAATAAAGTAAGTATTTACTCTAATTCAAATCCTTCAACTTTAGGGAAATGATTTTGAAAACCAAAAATGGTGTCCTAGTTCCCTTATATACAATGAATCAGATGGTACCCTAGATCATCAAAAATATATGGGTTTGTGATTGTTGTCTTTTTCAGGGCCATGTTCTCTACCACTCTCCATCAGAACATGACTGTAAGATTTCTCTCCCATATACATATTTTCACCTAAGTTCTCCTATGTGGAAACCCAATGATTATTTAACTTGGGTAACCGTTACGTTTCATACTTTAGTTTTTAAAGTTATGTTTTGGAATTTAATTTTACGATGTGGGTTTAAATTAAAGAAACATTCAAGTAGAAAACCATGTATTACCCCGACGAATTTCGAGGGCGAAATTCATTTTAAGGGGGATTGAATGTAACAAACCGATTTTTTATGATATGTATTGTTTTTAATTTATTTGATGTCATGTGTTTTATTCTACAACAAGATTATCGTGTGCTATACGCAACAACGTATTAGCTTGTAGTATACACAACACTATTCTTAGATTTTGTTACACACATTTTCAAGTTCGTTTGATAATAGTCATTATACGCAACATTGAGTATATATATATATATATTCAATGTATAAATGAAAAATGGTTGGATTATGTTATAACAAAACAACAAAGGAGTCTTTCACAACACTCAACCATATCTTCGCTTGCATTACACGCAATCACAACCTTCCTTGAAAGTGTGCGTTGTACGCAATACCGAGTTTCACTAAACAACGATATGCTATTAAAATATTATTAGAACTAGCTGTTATGAATAGTAATAACAACTTATTGAAATTATGTAAATTTCATCATTCAAAATGGAATTCATTTTTGGATTCGTAATATCGGAAATAGCCTAGGGTGAAATTTTGGTATTATTCTGAAAACATTCGATTTTTAATGAATATTGAAAACACTATGTTACTATTTAAAAACCGACTTTTTATTTAAATAATTATTTATTTTATTTAAATTTATTTTAGGTCAAAATTGATACATAATACCTATATAAGTTCAATGCAATTCATTAGAGTCATTTTATAATAATTTTAGATATATAAAAATTTTATTGAACTTTTCACCGTCTTTTACCCACCTTTTAGAAGAATTTCCAAATTCACATAAATATTAATTTTACCGCTTCTGTGAGTGGAATTTCAAGAATTCGAGAGACACGGTTGATGTCAGTAAGTAAAATCTGGTTCAATGTGATTAAAATAATTTTTGGTGAATAGTAACTTTTTACTTTTTTTAACCACAGTTAAAAGTTAATAGGGTAATTATGGGTAAAAATGATATTATTATTACCCAAAAACATGTCCTAATTCTATTGGATATGTGTAATTCGACAAAAAAAAAACCTTAGGAATAAAATATGACTATTTAGGCCCACTTGGATTAGATTAGGACATTTATTATTAATTTATTTTAAGAAGGGTTAAAATAGTTAAAATCAATGTTTAATAACTAAATCATTCTTAATATAGGGTTATACATAGGATAAATTAGACTATATATATTCATTATAAAGATAAAAAATATTTCCTACATAAGGGTATTTTATTTATAATTTTTAGAAATTAAATAATTTAATTTATTTATGACACAATGATGATGCAGTAATTATATTATTAATGAAATATTGACATAATTGATTTTATAAATACCGAAATAAATGTAATTTGATACGTTTTATGAATTCAAATTATTTTTTAGGTTAATATGACATGTTATTAATGATTTAGGTAACTTTTTTAGAACTAATCATTCTGTTATGATTTTCACAAAAATCAATTACCAAATAGTGTCAAAATTGACATAAAATAGTTTTTAAAACAAATATTATATTATTAATTGTTATTTTATTCCTAAAAATATAAATTTCGTCAAATAACGTATATATGGTAATATATATTAATAATAAACAACTTGTGGTTCGTTTGTCTTGTTAGAGTATGTTTATTAACCTTATAGTCTAAGAAAAAAAGAAGACATGGTAAAAGTTAAATTATCTAACATAAAGATAAATATATATGAGAAGGTTAAAATAGATACATAAACTTGTCTAAATTATATTGGATAAGAGTATTTAGACCCATATAAACCTTAGCTTCTAAATAAATCAATTTGGAGCTATTAAAAACAAAATATGACTTTATAATAAAATAATAGTTTTAGTTTTTCCAAAGGTGCCCCACTCCTCCCTTATAAAAGGGAAACTCCTCCCTCTCTTCCTCACACCACATTGAGCATTCATGCACGGCCAAACCCTACCAAATTCTCTTCTACACTTCCCTAGAAACATCCTAGAGGTTCTGGTATTCTTCAAAGACCAATCTTAGTGCCATAAGAGGAGGTTTCAAAAAGGCGTATCGAAAGAATAGGTAATATCTGTTACCGATTCTTTCAACTTTATTTCTTCATATACTTCTTATTATTTAGTTGTTTCATTATGAAGTAATAACATCAGTATCACTAATATACTGATATTTTATTATAATTATGAAAAACCATATTTCACCATCTATCCATCCTACGTAAAATGAAATCACCGCTCCTGCGTACGTACGGAATACCTTCTCCACGCCGTGGTGTAATTTGTTTTCGACCACCACCTTACTAGGATGGGTATAATGGTGTAAATAAATAACAATATATGATTATTGGAAATTAATATTGATTCTAAAATATTATACATAACTTCAATTAAATTCCACGATCATGGGAATGATATTATCGCTCGTGCGTACGTACGGACTACTATATCCACAACGCGATGAGATTCATTCTCCACGTTAACCATTCATGTGTGATTATAAAGTATATATAAGAAGTAATCATGAAATATATGACATAATAATGATACTAGATTTCTGTGTATATATATGTATTTCATCTACTTAATTTCATTCAATTCAACAAGGAAACGAAAACAGTGTTCAGGCATATATACGGCCTACCGTCTCCATGAACGGTGTATTTAATTTAATTTCATCGAAATTTACTATATATATGTATATACTGAAATATATATTATATATAAACCATGTTTTACATTCTGGAATTAAGGAAATCAGGATATAAGTAGAAATATCCAGAACAACAAGTCCAAACTCATACGATAAATAAAACGATTTAACCCAAAACACTGCTTTAACATGGAACATAAAAAAGAACGGGTAATATAAAGTCATAAGTGAACCATATATGAAATCATAACAATGAATATGATTCTGTAATAAGTCAATGACATTATTTAAATCATTATACAGGAGTTTCAGAAACGTACGAAGCATATCAGACCTAAGGTAAGGGATAATTTTGGAAATCTCATTTTTAATCGAGATTGCCTATTCATAAGTATTTCCTAGGGTTATTTCTATAATCCATGTCCATGTTTTAGAAATGTTTTTTCATGTATGTTTAAATTAATTTTTCCCATTTATGACTTTTACTACATGGTATGTAAGGAATATTTCTTTTGTTTACGTTACGAGGTACTTTTTTTACTTTTCCGACAAAAGTACGAGAAGAATGTTTTTTTAACTTATACGGCACGAACAGATTTTTACGGTTTTATAACGAATTATTTTCATGAAGCTTCCTCCCAAATATATAATGAATATATTCAACAGAATATTTTTCTTTTAAAATTGAAATATTTTTTGTGAAAAGAAATTTATTTTCGAAGAAGAAAGTATATTTTCATCAAGAATTCATTTCAAGTGTTTTATCAAAACCATTTTCCTTCTAAGATGACATTATTTCATATGTGTATGTTTCAAGTATAATGTCTGTATGATTCACATGGTTTCACTTTTCATATTATGAAATGATATCCATTTCTTTTATATGGATTATGTGATGATGTGATGATTTTTATGAAACCCATTTTATTCGTTGGGATATTATGAATGATGTATGTTTATTTTGTGGCACAAGTATGAATGATTTCATTATGAGATGGGTGGGACCTATATCTCCCTACAATGTATTGGGTAATGATTTATATCTCATGAGATAGACATGTCTAGAATGGTAAGTTAATACGGTTCAGTGTTACAGAACTGAAACGAGGAGTGATCTAGATTCAGAAAGGGACTTTGTCCACTAAGATGGTCTGGGCAGCAATGCCTTGGATACTATAGAAATCATAACACGTGCTTAATGGTTGCAACAATTACATGCTTCACCCATGCTATTTTATCATGATTGATGTTCCCTTATGATATATTCCTTACGTACTTCCAAGATTCATGTCTTTGCTCAAGATTTTGATGTTTAGATTTTATGTTCAAGTTTTTGTATTTAAATGTTTATGGATTATTTTATGTTCTCTATGTTTACCCTTACTGGGAATTTGAGCTCACCCCTTTTATGTTTTCTTTTCCCCAGGATATAAAGAATGGTTTTAGGTAAGAAAAAAAGGGGGAATATCTTTATGGGAGATGTTTAAGATCTTTCACCACGATTAGAAGATTATATTCCATGTTTCCAAATACACTAAACTATTACAGTCCTTGTGTGTATATTTTTTTATGTACAATGTATTCTGTAAATGTAATGTAATATCCATGTATGTCAAGCTTTGGGTCTCTACAATTTCAATCAGATGGATGTTCCTTTTTTATCATCCCCGATGTCTGAGCTTATGATTAGTTCATTGGAGGTTCCTCATTCGGCCTTTCCTAGTGTTGTGTAAGAGTATGTCAATGTCTTTATAACAGTGGTTATAGATTTATAATATTGAGGAGAGATCCTGTTTGGGATCGAGATATATCTAAGTGTGTCTCGAATCAATATCTCTCCATAGAGGATGTCAGCTTCGGAGATGTTAGAGCCGTGTATATAGCTTGATGGTTTATTGCAGAGCAGTATTGTTCGAATGAGTGTGTCACTGTGTGGGGGAATAGTTTTGTTTGTGAATATGTATGATGTTATTATTTGGTGGTGTATCTGTTATTATCATTTAATCAATGTGACAATGATGAACTACTATCGTCTTCTGCATATTGATGATTTATTTGATCAATTGATGATACAATATGGTTCATCAATATAAATCTATGGTTAAGAATTCATCATATGCATACAAAGGATGAGGAGATCCTAAAGACTGATTTTCATTGTATTCATGTGAATTATTATTTTATTATGATTTTATACAATATGAAGAATGCTCAGTCTATCTTAATGGGTTTAATGAATGTTGTGTTTCGTGAGTACCTGAAAATATAACTGTGGGTTTTCATCAATGAAATCATTGAGTACAATACATCTAAAGTGGGACATGTTTAGTAGTTCAATGCCATTTTTGGAGTTCTTCACTAGGATAATCGGTTTCTACGGTTTCCAAACTATGTTTTTTAGACTTGATAATTCATTTACATGGGTAATGTAATATACCTATAGGTTATATTTGTGTAACAATAAATGGGAGTAGAATTTGATTCTTTAGTGGATACCACAATGTTCATAGGAGTTTGATGCTTTTTGGGGTTTTCATGTTATTATAAGAGATTTATAGATTATTTATCTTGGGCTATGATTTCTTGGATAGCATTGACCATAAATAATCATGCATTCAGATATACAAATTAGCGTCAGGATGTATTTGAGTATCTGGTTGAAACTTTGGTCTTGACATCCAATTGTATACCTCTCTATAGACGGAATCTAGTTTGAAGTTTTATGTGATGTTTGTCTTATTGGGTTGGGATATGTTTTTATAGAGTACAGATCAGTCATTTCTTATGGGTCATGAATGTTTCATCCCCAATAACATAACAATTCCACCCATGGTCTCATGTTGGTGGTCACTGTGTTTTTTATGAAATTGTGCATACATTACCTTATCTGTATTTTTTTTGTCTTCACTGATCATAAATGTTATAGATCTATGTTCTCCCATCTGGACATGAACTAGATTTAGATTAAGAGGATTGAGTTAATGAATTTTTATGACATTGAAATTTAATATAATCGGGGAAATTGGAATGTTATATATGCGTCATTGATAAGAAATTCATGTTGTGATGCAGTGTGTAAATTAGGTGTTTCATAGAGTGAGATTAAATAGCATTCAACATTACATCTAAATATGAGCGAAGTTGGGGGTAGAGATTTCCTTTTTCCATTTTTAGTGTAGTCACCTCTTATGATGAATGTGGAGGAACCTTGGATAGGGATCTTGAGGAGGAGGTCTAGAGGAACCAGGATTTTTGTGGTGATTCCCCTAATGAAGGGTCTATGTATAAACAACAATGTGTGTTGTTTCATAGATGAATTTTTGTTCCGTTCATGATAACAGATATATTTATTATAGAGATCCATAGATATCTCAATGTTGTATATCCTACTGTGAAAAGGATATTCTGTATTTTAGGAGTCAGTAATCGTTGTTTTCGATGAAGCATGTTGCATGGGATTTTTTATCTAAATGATTGGTCTACTAGAAAGTGAATCTTAAGAACAATGTTCCCTGTTGTTTTCTCTATCCATTAGAAGATCCTTAGTGGATATGGGAGGACATCATGATGGATTTTTTTTTGTTTTACCATAAGATCATGTTATGAAAATATATGATAGGTAGTGGATCTATTGAAAAAATATTCCCACTTCAATGTTATTATGGAGTTGATCTTAGTAGACCTTTTATTTTGGATGTATGTGTAGAATGTGGAGAGGCTCCATGGACTCCCATGGATTATCATTTCTGAGTAGTAAGCTAGTTATACCTCATGTTATTGGAATGTTACCTAATTTTGTTCTAATTCTTAGTTATTCATGATCCCTAATTTTTAATTTTGGATAGATGATCAGAAAATGTGGACCATCCTATCTTTTGATTAATTGTTGTGCTCTTGTGTCTTGGATTTTGAAGGATTGTAGATATAGTGCCTAACCCTAATATAGTTCACTTACAACAATGTTTTCACTCCAACATTAGTATTGAACCATTTGAATCCTTGTTTGTCTGACCTTTTCATTATCAATTATATTGGATTGGTGTTGGGGTGCGAGTAATTTTTAGGTTTGAAATAGTAGAAAATATGACAGAGATGATTTATGTGATTTTAGAGAGAATGAAATTTTAATGTTTTGGTTTTTCCGTGTATAACTTTTAAATATTATATGGAATTATTACGAGACCAAGAGCAGAGATGACATATCATTTCGAGGCCTAGTGATCCCAGAATGGTGGTTGGAACTTTTTAAGATATGTGACTCAACACTTGTGCATGGTTTTAGCAATATCCAAATGGATGTCCGGATAAAAAATCCAAGGGCACTGTTTCCTTCAGGGCGACGAATTTACCAATGAATGGGTCTAACCTTGACTGGAATGGGTCGAGGGAAAAAGATAATTATCGGACATTTTCATTAAAAAAAACATAATAAATAGGAAATTTAATTTTTTTTATTTGGAAACATTCACTGCAACACAATGATGGGAATATTATTAATATTTAATTCCATGGCATAATGAATCATAGAAGACCACATGACTCATTAATGAAACATCATGATGTAATTACAAAACGTGCTCCCCTTTTTAATGGGTTGATAGAACGATGGTCATTGAAGGAACATCGAGAGAAAACTCAGGAGAATCCATGGATCCTTGGAGAAAACACTCATCAATGAATACTGACTATGACCCGACCTCTTCATCAGTGATCGAACCATTTTTGATGTATGAGTTTGATATTTAAATTCAATTTCCTCATTTTCGATGTAAATGTCGAATGCGGACCAACCCACGAACCGGTTGATCAGTGGATCGTGCGTTCTAAAGGGAGTTTTTTCATTGGGATGTTTTTGGGGATTAATCCATGGTTTTTGATTATTATTTGGATCCTTATCCATTTGATACCACTAACAGGAGCAGATCAATTCCATGAAGAATAATGGCAGAGGGTTGTTCCTCAACTTTTTTTGGATTTTCCTCCCCACTTCTCTTCATGTGTTCTTTGCGTTCTTCATGGGGTGAAAAACAACATTTCATTGCATGTATGTTTTGTGACACCAATATCCCAAATTGAAGATCCGACATCACGATGACCTAACGGAGTGGCAACGATGATGAAGTTGGACGAATCAGCAGGTTTTGAGAATTACTATTCCTCAAGCATTCTTCGCGCTGGTGGATCCAAACTCATTTTCAAGGCCAAGAAGAGCCCTGAAAACAATGGATATGACTCCATGACCATGGGTTGACCTAGAGTATTGATTTTTCGGGAGTTCAAAAAGTTATAATTATGATCGGGGAATCACGGGATCTGTGCCGTCAAGAATCAGCAATTCAAGAAAATTCTAGAATACACTACGTATACTTCTGAAAAAACACCCTTTGATGTACCGGTGATGCCAAAATTTCTTTTGGGGGTCAGATAGGAATCAAATTGCATGTGACCCAGGTCACATAGAGATTTGGACCTTCTCTAATGCTCGGAATTTATCTCGGGTGATACACGGACACAGGAAGAATAACATGGCTTTGCGACACAACAATTAATCTCTATGCAGAATAGCAGAGGTGGCTATGCTGGACATAGTGTGTGTTTTGGGAAACAAAAGAGAAGGACTATACGGCTTTAGAACATTTCATTTTGACTCTATGCATAATGAAAGAGGTTACTATGTAGGAATCGGTGTGTATCCAGGGGATACATGGACACAGGATTGAGTACACGACCGTGTACTCCACCACACAGCCATGCGAGGCCAGTAACACAGGTCACCCCATGTACCGATTACATGGGGTTGGAAAACATGGGTTGAGGTTGTGTACAGGCACATTTAATGCGTATATAGAGCCAACCCCAGTCACTCAGACATGAAATGTACTCATTATCACATGCAGTGTACTGACTTTTTCTACACGACCATCCTTTCGACATGGGCTGTTTCACATGGGCAGCACTTGATGTCATAATACATGGATTGTGACTTATCTACATTTCATGTACATTTTAAAAAATGGCATAGTCCTCTTGTCCACTATATCTTTGAAATTTTTCATTTGGGTTAGTTCCCCTTATTTTCATTCCCCTGAAGGACAAACATTGTTTATATCTACAAGAGTATGATCCCTTCCACATGACCTTCTGTGATAGAGTAGGCATCCCTCTAAGAGGCGCAGAGCGAGATCCTCTATCCATTCTAGACCCTAGTTAGAGTCAGTAATCGATGTGAAAAACCCTATCTGGCATTGATCCTCTACCTTGAACGTGATTATAGGTTATTTGTGGTTCATGCATAGCCCTAGATGTGATCCTCATCGGTGTATCATGATCATTCCCCACTCAAGAGTGTGTTCTCCTATAATAAGTGTATCTATCTAACTTAATCGTCATCACTCAAGAGTGTGTTATCCTGTAATTATTGTGTCTATCTCTCATGGCTTTACCCAACGAACAGTTCTTCTCAAACTGATGTCATCAGAGCTATCAGACTCATGGAGTGAGTTCTCCCAGAATGAGTTCTTTATGGAATCTTCAAACTGATCCCCTAGCGGGGGATGTTGTTTTGTGTCTTGTCACTAGACTACGGGTTTAGGTTTTGAGTACATCTAGATTGTTTTCACTTATTATATGCTCATTATACATATACATTTTAGAGCTTACTATACCTTTACTTTGTGTATTTTCAATTTTTTGGGTCCTCTCCATTGTATTGTTATACTCACCCCTACACAGACTTTGCCCGCACATGTCATGACTTGTGCAGAAGACCATCCTTTGGATATAATTCAGGGAGGACCAGGACAAGACCAAACTATATGAGTTCCCTACAGGGAAAGGGATTCCTACGACCAAAGAATTAGTCACAGTACCTCTTTGTGTTTACAGGTTGGACTTTGTAGTTTTCAGACTCTTATTTTTGGTGGGCATGTATTCTGGCCCAGTTTACATCCAACAATTTTCCTTCCATCATACTTTCTTAGTTTGGTTTATTTTTATGCATGCATTTTTTTTTTCATAGTTGTTATTTCATTTCAGTATTTGTGGGCTTGGAGATGTGTGCATGTGTATAGGTTCTTTGGAAATGCATCCCATATTAGTAATATGCTTACACGGTGATAGTCACCATCTTCTTTCCTACTGGAGACAGGCTTGGGGAGTCGCGGCACGAGACCCATTACGACGGGTCATGACATAGTGCTATCAAAGGTGGATGGTTGTACCTTAGGACCAGGACTCTGTGAGTTTGGTTAGAGGAAATTGTCTTATGTGTTTCAAGTTTGGCTTTCAGGATAGAGACTCAAGTGCTCGTGTGGGCACCCGACGTATCCATACACTAGGACTCGGATAACCTTCTTTTCTACTAGTTACAAGAAAACACTAGTTGATGGGAAATAAAACAAGGGTGCATTAATCATATAGTAATGGGTTATGTTTTCTATATCCTTTCTGTCAGCTATCCAGATATACTCATTAATCGTGGTACATCTTATTTCTTTATAGGATGCCTCTCCTGTGCATACCTGCTAGGATTCAGCAGCATGGTCATGAGGATGACCCCCGAAGTGAAGAGGCTTTAATACAGGGACCAGTTCCCTAGGCGTTGCCTCTAGGTGGTGCACATGATATACCACCACCGGTGGAGCAACCTGTGGTACCTGTAGTACCGACCAAAGAGGAGCACAGGATATGGGTGCTCTATGTGTTCTTGAGATAAAGACACCTCAGGTTCTGAGGTGATCCTGAACCTCAGGCGGCTAAGGACTGGATTGAGGTGGTGACTTGTGTTTTTTGTCTAGTGAGGACACCAGTATACCAAATGGTGATCCTATCCTCGATCCTTCTTCTGGGTTTGGCGGGACGATGGTGGATTCGAACCACACTGACTCACGACGAGGAGACTCTTTCATAGACGAATTTCAAGTGACTCTTCGAGGGGTATTTCTTTGCAGTAACACTAAGAGAAGTACTCATCCAAGAGATTCTTCAACTCCCACATGGCAGTATGACAGTACCCAACTATTCATCGAGGTTCACCATCCTTTCCAGGTACTGGATGGATATGTTCAGGGATCAGTACTTCAGAGCTCACACCTTCGAATGAGGCATACGATGGGAAATTCAATCTAGTGTCTTGACTCTATGAATTTAAACTTTTGATAGAGTTCATGGGAATGCCAAGGTGATCAGGAGATTCTTGGAATAGCAGAGAAAGTTGACGACAGTTAGCGGAAGGCCAGAAGGTCTGGAGACCTCAGCAGGGTGGTGACGACGTCAGAACCACATGGATCAGGATGTTGGAGACCTCAGAGGAGGACCTAGGAAAGGGAGTAGACATCCCAAGGCTCTCAGTAAAGATCCAGTTATCATAGGGAGAATCAGTTCTACTCATGTGACAGAAGGGGACATCTCGGTAGAGATTGTCTGACCCGTCAAGCTGCTGGCAGGGAAGCAGTGGATGTACGACCAAGATAATGGCAGGGAGTGGATAAGACAGAACCACAAGGTGGCAGGCATGGTATAAGGGAATGGAGATCTATAGGTGGTGGAAGACGCTTTGAATAACTTCTACCACCACCCCCTAGTGTTTCGCACCAGGCTTAGGGAGATGGGGGATAGGGGTGGGGACAATTGCATGCTATCGAGGCATACGAACTAGGGGCTCCAGGGATGATCTGAGGTATGATATGTGTTTTCTCTACCTTTGTTTTCATTCTTATAGACACAATTTCTAGTAATTCCTTCATCTCCACAGGTCTGGTGTGAAACCTTGAGACTCCTGTAGAGTTGATGACTCAATCCTTATGCTTGGAGACACCAACGGGAGGAGACTCGACGATCACAAAACTTTCCCAACAGTGTTATCTTACCCTTGGATGTGAGATTTTTAGTTGTATCCTCTTGGTGGTTTTGTAGAGGCATTATGATGTCATTCTAGTTATGGGTTGGTTATCTTCGGTCCATGCCCAGATTGACTGTTTTAGATAAAGAGTGTGGTGTGTCTGCAGTGATGGGACAAGGTTTTCTTTTTTTGGAGAAAAAGAGACCCCTACAGCATAGGATGAGATCATGCATAGGAGGGTGCAGCTGGTCACACATGAGTTGTCTAGCCTTTCCCTCAGAGAAGACTATGTTATGAGCTCCCAGTTCCCAGCAGTAGTGGTGGAGCACTACTGTGCCATTCACAAAGTTGTTCCAGGACTACCTCCCAGCCGGGAAATGGACTTTTGCATTGACTAACACCCCGACACAACACTGTTTTCTTCATCAGCATATCATATGGCTCCTACAGAACTTCAAAAGATGAGGGTGAAGTTGGAGTATTATCAGAGAAAGGTTTTCGTGAGACCCAGAGTTTCACCTTGGGCAGCCCCAGTCAATTTTTCCCGAAAGGCTGACGGATGTTTGAGGTTGTGTGTGGCATACTGGTGAATGAACCTGGTGATGGTGAAGAAAAATTATACACTTCTATGAATCAATGACCTCTTTTATTAGCTAAAAAGGGGGAAAATGGTTCTTGATGGTTGACATTCTGTCAGGTTATCATCAGTTACGAGTACGAGATAAGGATAATCCAAAGATAACATTCATATTCCACTATGGTCACTATGAATTCATAGTGATGCCTTTCAGCATGGAGAACTCCCCAGCAGTTTTCATGGGAAAGATGCACCAGATCTTGTAGCCATACATGGACCATTTCATAGTGGTCTTCATCGACGACATCCTTGTGTACTCAACTTCAGATTTAGATCACATGAGACACCTACAGATCATTTTACATGTAATCTGAGAGCACTAGTATTATGGGAAGATCTCAAAGTGATAGTTTATGATTCATGAGGTCAAATTTTTGGGGCATGTCATATCTATTGATGGAGTGGTTGTGGACCCAGCAAAGGTGGAGGTGTTGCTATCATGGGAGCCACCTCAGAGCGTGACGGAGGTGCGGATCTTCCTTGGGGTGGCAGGATATTACCAGAGATTTATTCCTGATTTTGATCGAATATCAGCACCGATGAGAGACTTAACTAGGAAGGGAAACCCTTTATATGGACATTGAAGTACCATAAGGCTATCAATCAGTTGAGACAGAGTTTTACGAGCACCCCAAATTGAGATTGGCGGAGGAGGGTGTCAAGTACATAGTTTTCCACGAAGTATCAGGTACCAGGCTTGGATGTGTCTTGATGTAGAGGTAGGAAGTGATTACTTATGGTTCGATCTAGCTTAGAGAAAATGAGCATAATTTTGTGACCCCGTTATCTTGTGTTGTTTGCGGTATTCTTTTCATTGAAGATGTGGCAACACTACCTTATATCCAAGTGGTTCATCATTTTCTCATACCCCAAAAGCCTTAAGTACATCTTCTGACACATGTATCAGAATCATAGGCATAGGTGTTTTCTAGAGTTTCCCTAGGACTATTTTTTTAAGATCATCTATACTTATGGGAAGTGGAAGAAGGTGGTGGATTCTCTTAGCATATAGTCGAGCTCAAAGCTATTGAGTGAGGAGATGATGTTGTTAGCTACATTCCAATTCACCGTGGTGGATGGATAAGATACAGCATACCTGTAGTCAATGGTTGTTACCCCTCCACTTTTACTACGATTTAGGGTGGCACAACTTGGGGATGTCAACTGTAAGGATTTACATGCTGAGTTATCCACATGACATGCTCCTGATAGATATTCCCATGGTGGGGAGCACATACTTATTTTCAGATGACACAATGTTTTGATAGTATCATTGAAGGAATAGGTCCTGAGGGAGTTTCATACATCCCCATTGTAAGTACATATAGGAGTGGAAAGGATGTACCCGAATCTCAGACGACAGTTTTGGTGGTTAGGCATGAAGAAAATAGTAGCAGAGTTCATTTCCTGAAGCCTCACATGCCAGCAGGTGAAGGCTGAGTACCAGGTTCCAGTTGGATTAGCTCACCCCTGGAAGTTATAGAGTGGAAGTGGGATGGAATATCAATGGACATCATGACAATATTATCATAGACCTCAAATGGTAATGATTCCATATGTGTGAACGTTGACCGACTCAACAAGTCATCCCACTTCCTAGCTATAATGGAGTTGAGTTCCGTAGAGTGATTGGGACACCTGTACGTGTAGGAGATAGTTCAGCTACATGGAGTCCCCTCGAAAATAGTCTCATATAGAGATTCCCGCATCACATACCAGTTGTGGAAGTGATTTTAGGAGGATTTTGGAACTCAGATACATTTGATCATGGCATTCCATCCCTAGAAAGATGGTTAGATGGAGAAGACCATTCAGGTTCTGGAGAACATATTGCAAGGTTGTAGCTTGGACATTGGTTGAAGTTGAGAGGACCACCTAAAACTAGTGGAGTTTGAAAATAAAAATAGTTGTCACTCCACCATTTGTATGGCTTCGTTCGAGGCCATGTATGGTAGACCCTACCAGTCACCACTTTGTTGGACCGACCCCGAAGAGTTAGAAATCATGGGACTAGAGTTGGTGCAAGCTACCACTGAGAAAGTGCATGTCATCCAGGAGCGCACGAAGTCTGCATGGAGCCAGCAGAAGCCTTCTGATGATAGATTACGGTGACCTCATGAATTTGAGGAGGGAGACCACGTCATTATTCAGGTCTCATATCGTCGAGGATTACATAGATTTGGATGAGGTGGAAAACAATCTACTGGTTCATCAGACTCCAGATAATGTGTAGAGTTGGTGAGGTGGTGTACAGCCTAGCTCTACTACCACAATTGAATCAGGTACATGATTTCTTCCCTATGTCACAGCTGAAGAGATGTGTGCATGATCCATCACACGTCATCGGCTAGAGAAAGCTCTACATTGAGTATGGAAAGGCCTTTGATGAGTACCTGGTGGAGATCAAGGATTGGCAGCATTGGTGCGCAATCGGTGGCAGTTCGAGAATATTTCGGAGAGTACGTGTGAGTTGGAGGCTCAAAATCATGCCCAGTACCCACATCGTTTTGAGTTGTCTTTGTTTTGGATTTTCGGGGATGCCATTCCCCAAGGTTGGGAGAATGTAATTTCTTGAATTTTTTGTGAATTATTTTTAAATATTATATGTAATTATTACGAGGCCAGGTGTAGAGATGGCACATCATTACAAGGCCCGGTGATCCCAGAATGGTGGTTGGAAAATTTTATGTTAAGAGAGTCGGAACTTGTGTGTGGTTGTGGAATTTTCCAAATAGATGCCCAAATTAAAAATCTGAGGGCACCATTGCGTCCTGGATGATGACTTTACCTAATTACGGGTCTAACATTGAATGGATTGGGTCATGGGAAACTGTTAATTTTTGAACGTATTCAGTGAAATAAAATAAAATAAATGGAAAAGTTTTTTTTGTTTTTATTTGGAAACATTCATTGCAGTGCATTGATGGAAGATTTTTAATAATTAATGCCAATTAATAATGACTGAGAAATGACCACATGACTCATTAATGTCGCAGCGTGATGGAATTCCAAAACGCACTTCACTTTTTTATGGGTTAATCGAACGATGGTCGTTGATGGAAATCGAGAGAAAACTCGAGGGAATCTGTGGAGCCTTGGAGAAAACTCTAGGCAACAAACGATGATCATGGCATGAATTATTCATTAGCGATCAATCCATTTTTGAGGTAGGGGTTTTTAATTTATATTTTTTTACCCGTTTTCAATTTAAACGTCGAATGCGGACCAACCCACGAACAGGTTGATCAGCATATCGAGCGTTCTAATGTGAGGGTTTTCATTAGAATGTTTTTGGGGATCAATCCAGGATTTTTTTTATTATTTTGATCATGCTCCATTTGATCTTACTAATGGTAGTAGATCAAAATCGTTATGAACAATGAAAGAGGTTCGTTCATTGATTTCTTTTTTTGGATTTCCCCCCCACTTCCCCTTTATTCCTTCTTTGTTTTCTTCATGGGGAAATGAACAATGAATAATTGAGCATCCTTTTTGGAATACAATGATCCAAAATTAATGATCGGACGTCGTGATGACCTATCAGAGGCGCGAAGGCGGCGAAGGTGGATGAATCGACACAGTTCTGGAATTACTGTTCTTCGAGTGTTCATCGCATGGGAGAATCGAAAAACATTTTTGGGGCCAAGAGGAGGAACAAAAACAATGGAGATGACTCTGGGACATCTGGGTGTCCTTGATTCTAGATTTTTGGGTCGATGGGACCATCCGAACGATGATCAAGGAATCAAGGGAGGTGTGTCAGTGAGAAGCGTTGATTCTGGAAAATTTTGGAATACACGGCGTGCACATCCCAAGAATCCACTGTGTAGTACTGGCGGTGGCGACTAGGGTTTTGGGGGTCAAAGAGATATTACATGGCATGTGACCCTAGTCAAACGAAATGTTTGACCATCCCCAAACCTTGGTATGTATCACGAGTGATACACGGACATGGGGAGAACAACATGGCTTAGCGACATTGCGTGTAATCTCTATGAAGCATGGGAGATGCAGCTACACACGAATCACAGTGTATACTAGGAAATACATAGGATGGACTAAATAGATTCACAACACAGCATGCTGACTTTACCCCACATGGAAGAGGGGACTAAGCTGGACTCGGCGTGTATACAAGGGATACACAGACCCCAGATGGAGTACACGACCATGTACTCCACCACACGGCCAGGTGAGGCTAATAACACCGATCACCCCGTGTACTGATTACACAGGTTGGAATGCATAGGATGAGTATGTGTATAGGCACATGTCCAGTGTACACGGATGGAAATCATCATATCTATACGACTCATGGTGTGAGTTCTCCTGGAACAACTGCTTCTAGATATCTGTGAATGACATCCCTAGAGGGGGTATGTGGTTGTGTGACTTGCCTTTAGACTATGGGTCTGGGTTTTGAGTATATATGGATTGTTTTATCCAATTATATGTTCATTATACATATACTATGCAGAGTTGATTGTGCAATTATATTGTGTATTTTCATTGTGTTTTGGGTTTCATCTACTGAGTATTGTTATAATCACCTCTGCATGGGCTTTTCCCACACATTTCGTCCCTTGTGTAGAAGAGAATACTTTTGATAGAGTCCAAGGTGGAAGGACAAGACCGAGCTTACTAAGTTCAGTATAGACAGAGGCGTTCCTACATCCACGAGCAACAGTCCCACTACCTCTTTCTGTTTACAGTTTGGACATTGTAGTTATTAGACTGTTTTTTTGTGGGCTTGTATTCTAGCCCAGTTTACTTCCAGCACATAACATTGCATCATACTCTGTTGGTTTGGTTTAGTTGTATGGATGAATTTTATTCCTTAGTGGTTTGTACATTTCATCATTTTTGGGCTTGGATATGTTTATGTGTGTACATGTTCTTAGGAAATGTTTCCCATATTAGTAATATGCCTACTCAGTGGTAGTCACTTGCCCTTGTTCTATTGGAGGCGGGCTTAGGGAGTCACGGTGCAGGCCTCATTTGGACGGTTCATAAAGGAGATGTATCAGAGGTGATCAGTACTAACATAGGTCCTAGAGTTTGTGATTTTGGTTTAGGGAAACAATGTTAAGTGTTTTGAGTTCGACTTTCGGGCCAGAGACTCTAGTGTTGGTTCAGGCGTCCGACGTATCCATATATCCAGACACTGATAACCTGCTTTTCTACTCGGTAGAAGAAAACACTAGTTGCAGGGAAATAAAAGGATGGTACATGCATCATATAAGAATGGTTTTTTTCATATCCTTTCTTTTATCTATCCAGATATATTCATTAACCAATGTACATCTTGTTTCCTAATAGGATTCCTCCGTGACACATACCCACAATGATTCAGCCACACGATCACGACCATGACCCCTTAGTGACGAGGCTCCAATACAGGGGCCAGTTCCCAAGTCGTGGCCTCTAGGTGGTGCACTTACTATACCACCACTAGGGGGTAGATCGTGGAACCTGTAGTACCGACCAAGGAGGAGCACTGTATAATCATGGTCCATGTCTTCCATAGATAGAGGCCTCTCATGTTCCGAGGTGAGCCCAACCATCAGGCCACTAAGTACTGGCTTGAGGTGCAGACTAGAGTTTTTTCTCCAGTGAGGACACCGATAATCAAGAGGGTGATCATTGGAGAAATACTTCTTCATCATTTGGCAGAATGATAGTGGAGTTTGACCACACAGAATCACGATGAGGATACTCTTTCATGGACAGTGTTTGAGTGACTTTTCAGGGAGGAGTTCTCTCCAGTTACGCTAATAGTAGTAGGAATCCAAGAGATATTCACCTCCATTAGATAAATATGATGGTAGCCGACTATTCATCAAGGTTCCCCAACCTCGCCAGGTACTCAATGGACATGGTCTGGGATCAGTACATCAGAGCTCGGACCGTCGGTCATGGATTATGATGGGACATTCGATATAGTGTCTTGCCTCTATACATTTTTATTTATGATGGAGTTCTCAATCAAGCCTTAGTGATCGAGAGCATCATGGGAGAGCAGAGACAGCTGACGACAGTAGCAGTTGGGAGGTAGGTCTGGAGACCTTGTTATCGGGGAGCTAATGTCAGACACAAGGATTATGATTTGGGAGACATTAGAGGAGGACCTAGGAGATGGATTCAACAACCCATGGCTCTCTGGATAGATCCAGTAATCCTATGGATAAGTGGTGCTACACATGAGATAGAAGGAGACATCACACTAGGGGTTGTATGACCCGTCGAGCTACTGATAGGGAAGCGGTGGATGGACCACCGAGATAGAGGAAGAGAGTGGATCAGACAAACTCTCCAGGTGGCGGATGTTACAGATGAGTAGGGACAACTGCATGTGGTGGATAAAGCTTTGACATACTTCCACCACCACCACCACCAGGAGGTCTGCACTAGGCCTAGTGAGCTAGGGGATAGAGGCGGGGACAACTACAATCTGTCGAGGCATACGACCCCATTGATCCAAGGATGATATGAGGTACGATCTGTATCTTCTCTACCTTTTCTTCAGTACCTATAGACATATTTTTTAGTCAGTCCTTCATCACCACATTTCATTTGATATTCCTTGAGATTCTGGTAGAGCCACTGACTCAATCCTTATGCTTGGAGACACCTATGGGAGGAGACATGATGATCACACACATTTGAAGATAGTGTTATCTTCCCCTTGGAGGAAAGAGTTTCAGTTGGATCCACTTTGTGTTAGTGTAGAGGCCTTACGGCGTCATTCTTGGTATGGATTGGTTATCTTCGGTCCATGCCCAGATTGACTGTTTTAGGTGAGGAGTTTAGTGTTTCCACAGTAATGGGATGGGGTTTGCTTTTATCAGAGAAAAGGAGACCTTGGTAGCACAGAATGAGATCATTCATAGGAGGGTGTAGCAGGTCACTCATGAGTTAGTTATCCTTTATTTCAGAGCAATAAATGATATGACCTCCTAGTTCCTAGAATTAGTGGCATTGTATGTGGATGTAATTTCCAATCATGTTACAGAACTACCTCCCCACCGGGAAATCGACTTCTGCATCAACTTACACCCTAGGATGAATCTAATTTCTTCATCCTCATATCAAATGGACCGCTGAGTGCATCACATGATGATATAGAAGTTGGAGGATTTGCAGAGCAAGGGTTTTGTGAGACCCATCATTTCACCCTAGACGTCCCCAGTCCTGTTTTCTAAAAAGGAAGATAGAAGATTGAGGTTGTGCGTGGATTACCGAAACATGAACCAGGTGAATGTGAAGAACAAGTATCCATTACAATGAAACGATGACCTCTTTGATCAGCTGAAAGGGGCACAATGGCTCTTGACAGTTGACCTTTCTATTAGGTTATCACCAGTTATGAGTACGGGGCGAGGATATACCATATACATCATTCAGATGCTACTACATTCACTGTGAATACTTGGTGATACATTTAGGCATGATGAACGCCCCTGCGGTGTTCATGTGATTGATGAACCACAGCTTCTAGCCGTACTTGGACCAGTTCGTACTGGTCTTCATCGATGATATCCTTATGTACTTGGGATCAGAGGAGGAGCTCACGATACACCTTCGGATAGATCTAGATGCACTCCGAGGGCACCAGCATTATGGGAAGCTCTAAAACATCCAATTTTTTATTCAAGAAGTCCACTTTTTGGGTCCTATAATATCAATAGATGGAGTGGATGTGGACCCAGCCAAGGTGGATTCAATGTTAGCATGAGATCCACCTCAAATCATGATGGAGGAGCGGAGCTTCCTTGGGTTGGCAGGATATTACCGGAGATTCATTTCTGATTTCACCCGAATATCAGCACCAATGATTGCCTTGAACATTAAGGGGAAACCCTTTATATTGACGAAGAAGTTCCTGTAGGCCTTTGAGCTGTTGATACAGAGTTTGAAGATCACCCCAATCTTGAGATTTTCAGAGGATGGCGTCAAGTACATAGTTTTATATGACTCATCAGGGAACTGGCTTGGGTGTGTCCTCATGCCGAGTAAGGTAAGGATTACTTATAGTTCACGCCAACTTAGGATACCTGAACATAACTATATGATAGAAGATCTCAAGTTGAATGTGGTAGTCATCGCATTGAAGATGTGGTGACACTACTATATGGACAAGCAGTTCATCGTCTACTCTGACCACAAGTGACTCAAGTACATCGTCTCACAGAAGGATCTGAATCTGAGGCATAGACATTGGATGGAGTTCTTTAAGGAATATGATTTTGATATCATGTATACTAATGGGAAGGGGGAAAAGGTGGCGTATTCTCTTAGAAGATGGTCGAGCTCTCTGTTGATGAGTGAGGTGACAGGGCAGTTAGGCACATTGCAAGTATCCTTCGTGGTTGGGGGGGATACAACATACATGTAGTCGATGGTTGTTACCACTCCACTATTATAACGAGTTAGGGTGGCCCAACATGGGGATCTTGACTGGGAGGATTTACGTGATCAGTTATTCATATGACATGTTCTTGATGGATATTTGCAAGGTGGGGTGCAAATACTTCTCTTTAGAGGATGCACTATTGTGCTAGTAGCATTGCAAGAGGAGGTCCTGGGATAGAGTTTCTTACATCCATGTTGGCAGTACATCCAGTAGTGGAAAAGATGTACCATGATATCTAATAATAGTTCTTTTGGTTAGGCATGAGAAGGTAGTGGAAATGTTCATTTCCCAATTCCTCACTTGCCAGTAGGTGAAGGTTGAGCACCAGGTTCCATTGGGATTATATCACCCCTGGAAGTTCCTGAGTGCATGTGGGATGGAATATCAATGGAATTAGTTACAAGCATTCCAGAGAGGTCCAAGGGGCCTGATTCCATCTGGATGATCATTGACTGACTCAACATGTCATCCCACATACTAGCTATCAGGGAGAAGTGTTCTATAAAGATCATGGGATTCCTGTACATGCAAACGATTGTTCAGATTCATGGAATTTCCTCGACAGTAGTCTCTGATCAAGATTCCTACATCACATCCCAATTGCAGAAGGGATTGTAGGAAGATTTTGGAACTCAGCTATGGTTGATCATGGAGTTTAATCCCTAGACCGATGATCAGACAAAGAGGTCCATTTAGGTTCTGGAGGAAATGTTGCGGGCATGTATCATGTACTTTGGTCGCTGTTCGGAGGACCACATCCCACTGGTGGAGTTTTCATATAAAAATAACTACCACTCCACAATTTGTATGGCTCAGTTAGGGGCCTTGTATGGGAGACACTGTCGGTCACCACTTTGCAAGACCGACCCTGAAGTGTCTGAACTCATGGGTCCAGATATTGTGTGAGCTACCACCAAGAAAGTGCTGGTCATTCGAGAATGGATGAAGAATACAAAGAGCCGGTACAAGTCTTATTCTGACAGTCGATAGAGACCTCTGGAGTTTGAGGAGGGACACCACCAATTTATTCATGTCTCACATCATCAAGGATTATGTAGATTTTTCAGAGATGGCCTGATATCTCTGAGGTTCATTGGACCTTTCCAAATACTATTCAACCCCTGACATATTGGATGCATGCTAGGGGAGCCATGGGGCGGTCCCTATAGGGAAAGTTCATCACATAAATCACATCATAGGAGGAATCATATTGTTTTTTTGTGAGGGGATCAAATTTTTTGAAGGTTACTCCTCACTTATGGAAGAAATTGTTTAATCGTGGGAGAAATCATTCCCCCGGTTTGTCGGGAATTTCGAGGGGTTTTCTTGTGTTGGAGTCATGGAATATCAGAAATAAGTACTCCCATTGATGTGACTAATACCCAATTTTTTTATGTTATAATCCATGTTGATATGTTTATGAGGACTCCAACATCATTAATTGGGAAGAGATATGTGTTCAAGATGATTCTCCCTTCATGGAGTGGCCTGTGTAGATCATGGACTGTTAGTAGATGGTGTTGTGTGGCCATGATATTCACTTTGATGTTGTCATGTGGAAGAAATATGGCATGAATGATTGTACACGGGATTTTGAGTCATAGATATGCACACGGTACCCCATGTTTTTTGATGATTAGAACTTATTTTTTTAGGTTCCTAGTTTTTTGGTTGCTAACCCTTTCAATTTATGATATGTATTTCTCAAATTACTGATATTGTATTTCTCAATATTATGATAGATATCACATATTGGACAGTGGTTTTTTATTGTGTTTGGTTTTTCTGTGGTTTCATATTTTTCTAATGATGAATACTATAATCTCATGTTGTGGTGAGATCATTTATATATATCTCGTGGGGTGGTTACTCAGATGACCACATTTATGATTCCTCCCATGGTTGGATTTGGATTATTCAGGGTGAAAATAGTTTGGATGGCATCCGATTTAATGGGAAAGACCTCCCATATCTGTTACACTGTAAAATACATCCTTGGAGGTGTTCTATGATGTCATTGGAACTTATTCCAACACTTTTTTTTCAAAGTTACAATTTATCTGGTTCTTTACTAGTATGTCATTTTGGGAATGTCACGACAATGAGCTGCAATAGTGAGTCCCATCGACAGCTCACAAACGTTGACTTGCACTGGTTGCTCACAAGCTGTGACTCACACCAATAGCTCACAATGACATCTCACTAATGGTATGTTGTGATGGTGAGTCCCAATAGTGACTTAAATTGGTAAAATTAAAAAATGACTTACATTGGTCGGTCACGAAGGTGAGTCAAAACTGGTGAGTAGGAATGGCGAGTTACGACCTATGAGTTAGAAATGTTGTTTAGGTCCAGTGAGTTAGAATGGTGAGTAAGACTAGAGATTCAAGATGTTGAGTTTCAATATTTTCTTGCTAAATGCTGATTCATGCCTCAAACTCACACAAGTGACTCTGATAGTGACTCTTCATGGTGAATCCTCTTTTGGTGAGTCTTGTTCAACAGTTTTCCATTTTCTATTTATTCATGTTTTGGAATTTTGACATATATATTAAATTTGAAATGATTACTATACAATATTTAGGTGGTTTTAATTTCATTTCAAGGGTTCTGAGTCATTTCTTTAAATCCATAAGTGTTGGGGGGTTTATTTATCATAACGTGCATTTGTGTTGAAATCCATCATTAATGAAAATTAAAAAAAATCATTATCTGTGAGTCTCGAATCCAATACTTATAATACAGGGGCCTTACATATATTCATTCCTTCTCATTTCACCTGGTGGTGTGACTTAGTGTCGCTATCTCTCTTATAACATTTCTAGCTTAGGAGGAGAACACATTTTGAATATGGGTCATGATAAATTTTATTAGTGTTTTTATACTATAATTTATATCATTTCTTTCAATTTTAAATCATTTGCATGTGGAATATTAAAAATAATTTAAATTGTATATTTTTATTGTTTTGTTATACTGTATACAAATTAAATGATTAAAAAATTATGTTTTTATTTTAAAATTTTATAGATAATATTATTTTTATAAATTATTACAGATGGATGAGTTATATAAAAATTGGATTATGATGGATTTTATATCAAATATGTTAAAAAAAATTATTTTTTCATTCAACAATTCTCGGAAAAATAAAATGATGTGCACCATATAATTGGTGTAATATTTATTCATTGAGGTAATGTATTGAAATTTCTAAATATAGTAATGTTTTCAAATATATAATATACATAACCAATTTTAAATATTTTATTTCAAATAATAATTCACTTTTAATTATTTGGATTCATCATTATTGATTTTTGTATTTAAAGGTATTATTATATTTTTTATAACTTTTTTTTATATTGTAATTTTTGGGTTTGTAATTGGGAATATTATAAATTATTATTATTTTGAATAGAGTGACTAATGAGACATTATAATAGTGAAGAGACATATTTATTGTGATGAGCCTATTATGTTGAAGTAATATAGAATGAAAATGAGATGGTGAATTTTGAATCATTTTTATTATGAAATCATATATATTTTAGATATTAAAACATGTTATCAAATTTTATTATTTATTTATGGAAAATTAACATATATTTTTCATTAATTGGATTTTTTTATTTAATGTTTTTCAATGTAGTAACATATTAATGTAGTATTTTTTTGGAAATCATGTACATTGTGTAATTTTGTGTGGAAGATATTTCATGATTAGAATCTTGGATCTCAGGCCATTCATCAATCATCGTTCTTATTATCAAGATTATTTTTCTAAAATCATGGAAGATAAGAAATAATTTCATTATACTAGATTTTAATGGTTGAATGAGTGGGTTATAAACCCAAAATAATGAAATGGTTATGCAAATTATAATTGGATATTATTTTATTGTGGTTGTTTAAGATTATTTTAAGGGATGATTTATTTTTCACCTTAATGGGGTAAATTTATTTTAGTATTTTCTATATATAAATGACATTGGGGTAATTCATTCCTAATATTTTAGAGATTTTTTTGAAATTATTGATAAAAATGGATATTTTATTATATGGGCTGAATATGAATTTATGTTTGATTATGTCATCTCAGGTATATATTTGAAGAAGTTTATAACTATTTTCAAGACATTAATTTTTCATGTCATAAATATTATAATTCAGTTTCATCAAAAGAGTATCACAAATATTCATTATGTCCCATATGAATCAATGTGGTCCCCAGAATCGAACCATATATGAGAATAACTCTTCTTCAACATTATGCTAAATAAGAATAATAGTTGAAAGAATGTTTTTCCTATAAAATCACATCCTATAAATTATGGTTCATGTTATCAAAATAATACTCTTATCATTACATTGATATAATTGAAGTTCCCAAAGTCACTTAATTATTTTTAGAGAAAAAATAATCCACATTCCCTTTATTAAATTATCTTCATAGTCATCCATCAATGTAATCAATTTTATTTAACCATGTATAATTTTAGATGTATTAATACTCTTATAAATTAAAAATACACTATATATATAAATTCTAATTTATGGATTTTAAATTCCATCATATTATATATTTAAATATTCACTTAATTCACTGTGTTTTTAAATACATACCAAAATATAGTGATGCTCTTTTCTAGAAATGGTATCAGTTATAATTCATTGATAACATAATATAATATTTATGATTTACCTATGGAATGTCTAATTGACAACACCAATAAAGATAATCAAATGACACATCTAACAATACAAGTTCATACCAAAATATAATTGAAAATATATACTAGTCAATCCTCAATAAAACATTATAACCCCTCTAATAAAACTTTTCATAGTGTATAATACATTAATATTATTGAAATAGTAGGTGAAATATTTTTAAATATATTTATTTTTTTTACATTAACAAAAAATAAATATTATAAAATTAGTCTTACCAAAACATATATAATTAATAAAAAAACTAATACAAATTGTATTGAAATCATTTCACATAATTTGGAAATCTCCAATGGAAGAACCTGGGACAATAAAATTCTAACATAACTACCCCTTGATCATAGTGTAAATAATACCATGATCCCTGTAGGGTAGTATAATATGTGGTTTTAACCTATGAAGAATTGTATAATTGATCCACCTATTTAATTAAATCCTTAAATTACATCAATATAAATCCCCTTATATCATATTATTATTTATACAAGTAATTTATATCCTTACTATTCAATTATAATTTAATTATAAATAAACTATTAATGTGGTATACCATTGTTATATGATGTATACATTACAAAACTATAAAATATAATAACAATTAATTTAGCTCATGTTTTTAGTGGATAAGTTTATTCTATCTACCAGTGATAAATTTATATAGTGGATATATCCAAAAACATCATTTTTGTTCACAAAAAACATATATTAAATCAATCCCCTATGTTTAAATATATTAATTAGTTCTAAACCATCCTTTTAATTCATTATTATGTTCTCATGTGATAATTTAAATATTTATATAGGATCCCTAACATTACAATTATATTCTTTTCATTATTTAGCATATTATTATTTATAAATTCCATTAAATATTTAATATTATTTACCCAATTTAAATTAATCTGAATATATTATTATTTAACAAAATTACATCAATTTGAAATGTCAAATTATATGACCCTATAGAATATGAATAAAAAATAATTATGAATTTTAATGGTGAAAAAAACATGAATACACCACCCAATATAATTTAAATTAATTAAATATTTCATATGATTAATCATTATTAATTTAATTTTTTAAATTAAACAAACATTATATGTGATTTAAATTCTGTATTAATCAAATATCATCATCAATATATAACAATATAATCCATTTTTCCACATTTTCAGTATTTATTTAATAAAATCATTCATCAAATATTATTGATAAAAATTACTAAATATCTATATTTAATTCATGATGTGAAAGAAAATAATCCATAAATTTTAAAACAATTTTAAAAAACGTCACATAATGTAGTGATATAATTTTTCATATTATTTTAACCCATTCAAAAAACTAACATTGCCAATGTAGATGGGAAAAAATCAGCATCGAGTTATGCATAACAGAAAAAAACATCTGGAAATTATAGGAATCATAGGAGTAGAATTAGATTGATGATATCACAAGTTAATATATTAATGAACTATTGAAGCTAAGAATGCACATAATGAGTTTTAGCAATACCAGCAAATGCACACATGTCAAGAACCTTTTAATGTCCCTTGTAGATTATTTTTTTACTTCATTTGGATGGCATGCAGCTAATGCTTTTTTGAGGGGGAAAACAATGGATACATGCAGTTAAAATTCATATATATATAGAGGTATATCTTTCTAAAAAAATAATCCTAGAGAAATGCACAACAACAAGGATAATCTTGAACTTCTCAGACACATAGTTTTAGCCGGAAGGATTAAACAACCACTTGTTCATAAATCTAAAAAGTTGATTCCACTGATTGGAATGAGGATTAATTTCTATGTATACAGTGTGGTCTATGACATTCTTGAATTTTTCGTGACTTATTTTTAAATATTATATGTAATTATTACGAGGCCAGGCGCAGAGACGGCACATCATTACAAGGGCCGGTGAACCCAGAATGGTGGTTTGAACATTTTATGTTAATAGAGTCGGAACATGTGCGCGGTTGTGGAATATTCCAAATATATTCCCAAATTATGAATCTGAGGGCACCATTGCGTCCTGGATGATGACATTACCTAATAATTGGTCTCACATCGACTGGATTCGGTCATCAGAAAATGTTAATTTTTGAACGTTTTCAGTGAAATAAAATAAAATAAATTGAAATGTTGTTTTTGTTTTTATTTGGAAACATTCACAGTAGTGCATCGATGGAAGATTTTAAATAATTAATTCCAATTCATAATGACTTAGAAATGATCACATGACTCATTAATGTCGCAGCGTGATGGAATTCCAAAACACACTGCACTTTTTTATGGGTTAATCGAACGATGGTCGTTGACGGAAATCGAGAGAAAACTTGAGGGAATTTGTGGAGCCTTAGAGAAAACTCTAGGTAACAAACGATGATGGTGGCATGAATTATTCCTTAGAGATCGATCCCTTTTGAGGTAGGGGGTTGTTATTTATATTTTTCTCCCCGCTTTTGATTTAAACGTCGAATGCACACCAACCCACGAACATGTTGATCAGAAAATCGGGCATTCTAAAGGTATGGTTTTCATCAGAATGTTTCTGGGGATCAATCCATGATTTTTGTTTATTATTTTGATCATGCTCAATTTTATCTTACTAATGGGAGCAGATCAACATCATGATGCACAATGAAGGAGGTTCGTTCATTGACTTCTTTTTTTAGATTTTCCTCCCCACTTCACCTTTATTTATTCTTCATTTTCTTCATGGGGAAATGAACAACGAATAATTAAGAGTCCGTTTGGCAATTCAATGATCCAAAATTAAAGATCTGACATCGTGACAACCTATTGTAGGTGCGAAGATGTGACGGTGGATTAATCGACATGGTTCAAGAATTACAGTTATTCGAGTGTTCTTCGCGGGGGAAAATCGAAACAAGTTTTTGGGGCCATGCGGAGGACCAAAAACAATGGAGATGACTCTGGGACATCGGGGTATCCTTGATTGTGTATTTTTGTGTCGATGGGACCATCAGAACGACGATCAAGACATCAATGGAGGTGTGTCGGCGAGAAGAGTTGATTTTGGAAAATGTTGGAATACACGGTGTGCACATCCAAATAACCCTCTGTGTAGTACCGGCGGTGGTGCCTAGGGTTTTAGGGGTCAGATAGGTATTACACGGCATGTGACCCTAGTCAAAAAAATTTTTGGACCTTCCCCAATGCTTGGTGTGTATCTCGGGTGATACACAGACATGGGAAGAACAACATGGCTTAGCGACATTGCGTGTAATGTCTATGCAGCATGGAAGAGGCAGCTACGCAGGAATCACCGTGTATACTAGGAAATACACTGGATGGACTATATAGATTTGTAACACGGCTTGTAGACTTTACCCGGCATGGAATAGGTGACTACGCGGGATTCGGCGTGTATTCAAGTGATACACAGACACCGGATGTAGTACAAGACCGTGTAATCCACCACACGGCTAGGTGAGGCCAGTAACACCGATCACCAAGTGTACTGATTACACAGGTTGGAATGCATAGGATGAGGATCTGTATAAGCACATGGCTAGTGTACATGGACGAACATCATCAGATCTATAAGACCCGTGGTGTGAGTTCTCCTGGAATGAATTCTTCGAGTTATCTGTGAACGACATCCCTTGTGGGCATATGTGGTTGTGTGACTTGTCTTTAGACTATGGGTCTGGGTTTTGAGTACATCTAGATTGTGTTCTCCAATTATATGTTAAGTATACATATAATATATAGAGCTGATTGTACCATTCTATTGTGTATTTTATTTGTGTTTTTTGGTGACATCTACTAGGTATTGTTATAATCACCTCTGCACGGGCTTTTCCCACACATTTTGTGCCTTTTTCAGATGAGAAGACTTTTGATAGAGTCCAGGGTGGACTAGGACAAGACTGAGATTTCTGAGTTCAGTATAGACAGAGGTGTTCCTACAGCCAGGAGCAACAGTCCCAATACCTCTTTCTGTTGATAGTTTGGACATTACAGTTTTTAGAATCATTTTTTGTGGGCTTGTATTCTAGCCCAGTTTACTTCCAGCACATAACATTGCATCATACTATGTTTTTTTTGGTTTAGTTGTATGCATGAAATTTATTCCTTAATGGTTTGTACATTTCATCATTTCTGGGCTTGGATATGTTTATGTGTTTATAGTTTATTAGGAAATTCCTCCCATATTTGTAATATGCCTACTCGGTGCTAGTAACCAGCCCTCGGCCTATTGGAGGCAGGCATAGGGAGTCACGGTGTGGGCCTCATTTGGACGGGTCGTGAAGGAGTTGTATCAGAGGTGATTAGTACTACATTAGGGCCTAGAGTTTGTGATTTAGGATTCGGGAAACCGTGTTAAGGGTTTGGAGTTATGCTTTTAGGACAGAGACTCTAGTGTTGGTATGGGCGGCTAACGTATCCATACATCTGGACACTGATAACCTGTTGTTCTACTCGGTAGATGAAAACACTAGTTGCAGGAAAATAAATGGATGGTACATGCATCATATAATAATGATTTTTTTTCATATCCTTTGTTTTATTTATCCAGATATATTCATTAACCAAGGTACATCTTGTTTCCTAATAGATTCCTCTCCAACACATACCCACTACGATTCAGCCGCATGATCACGACCATGACCCCTCAGTGGCGAGGCTCTAATACTGGGTCCGGTTCTCAAGTTGTGGCCTCTAGATGGTCCACATACTATACCACCACTAGGGGGTTGATCGTAGAACTTGTAGTACCGACTGAGGAGGAGCACTGGCTGAGCACGGTCCATGTGTTCTAGAGATAGAGACCCCTCATGTTCCAAGGTGATCCCAACCATCAGGACACTGAGTACTGGCTTGAGGTGCATACTAGAGTTTTCTCTCTATGGAGGACACCAACATTCTAGAGTGTGACCATTGGAGCGAGCCTTCATCAGGGTTTGGAAGGATGATAGTGGTGTTTTACCACATAGAATCATGATGAGGATACTCTTTCATGGATAGAGTTCGAGTGACTTTTCATGGAGGAGTTCTCTCCAGTTACGCTAAGAGTAGTAGGCATCCAACAGATATTCCACTCCATTAGAGAAATATGATGGTATCTAACTATTCATCAAGGTTCCCCAACCATTCCAAGTACTCGATGGATATGGTCCGGGATCAGCACATCAGAGCTCGAACCATCGAGCAAGGCTTACGATGGGACATTCGGTCTAGTGTCGTGCCTCTATACATTTTTAATTATGATGGTGTTCTCAATCAAGCCTTGGTGATCGAGAGCATATTGGCAAAGCAGAGACAGCTGATGATAGTAGCAGTAGGCAGGACGGTCTGGAGACCATGGTAGCGGGGAGCTAATGTCGGACACAAGGATTAGGATGTGGGAGACATTAGAGGAAGACCCAGGAGAGGGAGTCGACAACCCATCAATCTCTGGTTGGATCCAGTCATCATATGGAGAAGCGGTGCTACACATTCGACAGAAGGAGATATCACACAAGGGATTGTATGACCCGTCGAGCTGCTGATATGGAAGCGGTGGATAGACCACCGAGATAGAGGCAGAGAGAGGATCAGACAAACTCTCCATGCAGTGGATGTTGCGTAGGATTAGGGAGAGTTGCAAGTGGTGGATAATGCTTTGACATACTTCCACCACCACCACCACCAGGAGGTCTGCACTAGGCCCAGTGAGCTAGGGGAAAGAGGCGGGGACAACTACATGTGGTTGAGGCATACGACCCCAGGGCTCCAAGGATGATCTGAGGTATGATATGTATCTTCTCTGCCTATTCTTCTGTACATTTAGACATATTTTTCAGTCATTCCATCATCACCACATTTCATTTGAGATTCCTTGAGATTCCGGTAGAGCCATTAAATAAATCCTTACGATTGGAGACACCTATGGGAGGAGACTCGATGATCACACACATTTCCAGAAAGTGTTGCCTTCCCCTTCGAGGAAAGAGGATCAGTTAGATCCTCTTTGTGGTAGTGTCGAGGCCTTACGACGTCATTCTTGGTATGAATTGGTTATCTTTGGTCCATGCCCATATTGACTGTTTTAGATGAAGAGTTCAGTGTTCCCACAGTGATGGGATGAGGTTTACTTTTATTGGAGAAAAGGAGACCTAGGTAGTACAGAATGAGAACATTCATAGGGGGGTGTAGCCGGTCACTCATGAGTTGGCTAGACTTTCCCTCAGAGCAGTAAATGAGATGACCTCCTAGTTCCTAGAAGTAGTGGCATAACATGAGTATGTCATTTGTGATGATGTTCCAGGACTACCTCCCCAATGGGAAATCGACTTCTTCATCGACATACACCATAGGATGGAACTGATTTCTTTATCAGCATATCGAATGGATCCCTGAGAGCAGCGTAAGATGATATAGAAGTTGGAGTATTTGCAGAGAAAGGGTTTTGTGAGACCCATCATTTCTCACTGGATGTCCCGAGTCTTTTTTTCTAAAAAGTAAGATAGAAGATTGAGGTTGTGCATGGATTACTGGCAGTTGAACCAGGTAAATGTGAAGAACATGTATCCATTGCAATGAAACGATGACCTCTTTGATCAGCTGAGAGGGGAACAGTGGTTCTCGATGGTTGACCTTTCTGTTAGGTAATCACCAGTTATGAGTACGGGGAAAGGATATACCATATACATCATTCAGATGCTGCTACGTTCACTATGAGTACATGGTGATACATTTCGATGTGATGAATGCCCCCACGGTGTCCATGGGTTTGATGAACCAGATCATCTAGCCATACATGGACCAGTTCGTACTGGTCTTCATTGATTATATCCTTCTGTACTTTGCATCAGAGAAGGAGCGCACGAGACACCTGCAGATAGTTCTAGATGCACTCTGAGAGCACCAGCATTATGGGAAGCTCTCAAAGTGACAATTTTGTATTCAAGATGTCCACTTTTTGGGTCCTGTCATCTTAGTAGATGGAGTGGCTGTGGACCCAGCCATGGTGGATACAGTGTTAGAATGAGATCCACCTCGGAGCATGATGGAAGAAGGGAGCTTCCTTGGGTTGGCTGGATATTACCGGAGATTCATACCTAATTTCACCCGAATATTAGCACCGATGATTACCTTGAACAGTAAGGGGAATCCCTTTATTTTGATAGAGAAGTTCCTTCCAGCCTTTGAGCTGTTGAGACAGTGTTTGATGAGCATCCCAATATTGGGATTTTCGGAGGATGGTGTCGAGTACATATTTTTCTATGACGGATCAGGGACCTGGCCTGGCTTTGTCCTGATGCAGAGGAAAGAAGTGATTGCTTATGGCTCACGCCAACTTAGGAGACATGAACATAACTATATGATAGATGATCTCATGTTGTATGTGGTAGTCTTCACATTGAAGATGTGGTGACACTACCATATGGACAAGCAGTTCATCGTCTACTCTGACCACAAGTGACTCAAGTACATCATCTCATAGAAGGATTTGAATTTGAGGTAGAGGAATTGGATAGAGTTCTTTAGGGAATATGATTTTGATATCATTTATACTCTTGGGAAGGGGGAAAATGTGGTGTATTATCTTAGAAGAAGGTTGAGCTCTATGTTGATGAGTGAGGTGACAGAGCAGTTAGGCACATTGCAAGTATCCTTCGTGGTTGGAGAGGATATAACTTACCTATAGTCGATGGTTGTTACCCCTCCACTATTATAACTAGTTAGGGAGGCCCAACCAGCGGATGTCGACTGTGAGGATTTACCTGATCAGTTATCCATATGAGATGCTCGTGATAGATATTCGCAAGGTGGGGTGCACATACTTCTCTTTAGAGGATGCACTATTGTGATAGTAGCATTGAATGAAGAGGTCATGATGGAGAGTTTCATACACCCCTATTGGTAGTACATCCAGTAGTGGAAAAATGTACCAGGATATATGATAATAGTTCATGTGGTTAGGCATGAGAAGGTAGTATAAGTGTTCATTTCCCAAAGCCTCACTTTCCAGTAGGTGATGGTTGAGAACCAGGTTCCATCAGGATTATATCACCCCTGGAAGTTCCCGAGTGGATTTGTGATGGAATATCAATGGAATTAGTTACAAGAATTCCAAAGAGGTCCAAGGGGACTGATTCCATCTGGATGATCATTGACCAACTCAACATGCCAACCCACTTACAAGATATCAGGGAGTATAGTTCAATAAAGATCATGGGATGCCTGTACGTCCAAACGATTGTTCAAATTCATGGAATCTCCTCGACAGTACTCTCAGATCAAGAATCCTGCATCACATCCCGATTACAGAAGGGATTGTAAGAAGCTTTTGGAACTCAGCTACGGTTGATCATGGAGTTTCATCCCTAGACCGATGTTCAGACAAAGAGGACCATTCAGGTTCTAGAGGACTTGTTGCAAGAATGTATCATGGACTTTGGTCGCATTTAGGAGGACCGCATACCACTGGTAGAGTTTTTATATAAAAATATCTACCACTCCACCATTTGTATGGCTTCGTTCAGGGCCTTGTATGGGATACACTGTCGGTCACCACTTTGTTGGACCGACCCCAAAGAGTCTGCACTCATGGGTCCAGAGATTGTGTGAGCTACCATCGAGAAAGTGCTGGTCATTCAAGAATTGATGAAGACTACAAAGAGCTGGAAGAAGTCTTATTTTGATAGACGATGGAGATATATGGAGTTTGAGGAGGGACACCCCCAATTTACTCATTTCTCACATCATCAAGGATTATGTAGATTTGGCCGAGACTGGAAAGATATCTCTGAGGTTCATTGGAACTTTCCAAATACTATGAAAAGTTGGCGAGGTGGCTTCCAACATTTCTCTACTACCATAGTTGCATCGGGTAAATGATGTATTCCAAGTGTCGCAGCTGAGGAGATACATGCACGACCCATCAGATGTCATCAATTGGGTTGAGATTGACATCAAGGATGGAGTGACCTTTCTGAGTACCCAGTGGATATCGAGGATCAGCATGAGAGGATCCTTAATGGGAGATCAATTCCCTTGGTGTGCATTCAGTGGAAGTATAAGAATCTTCTAGAGAGAACGTTGGAGCAGGAGGCTCAAATCATTTCCCAGTACCCACATCTTTTTGACAAGTCCTTATTTTGGATTTTTGGGGACGCAAAGCCCCAAGGTGGGGAGAATATAATCTCTTGGATTTTCCATCTATTATTTTTAAATATTATATGAAATTATTATGAGACCATACAGAGAGGTGACACATCATTCAGAGCCCCAGTGAACCCTGAATGGTGGATGGAACTTTTTAATTTAAGTGAGTCAGCACTGGTACACAGTTGTTGTAGTTTCCAAATGGATACCCAGATTAAAAATCTGAGGGCACTGTTGCATCCGGGATGAAGAATAAACCTTTTAATGGGTCTAACCTTGACCATCTCGGGTAGAGGGAAAAAGGTCATTTTCAGACGTTTTAGTAAAAGAAAATTAAATAAATGGCAATGTTTATTTTGTTTCTATTTGGAAAAATTCACTACAGTGCAAAAATTGGCATCTTTATAAAAAATAATTCCATGTCATAATGACTCAGAAATGACCAGTTGGCTTGTTAATACTGTAGTGTGGTGGAATTCCAAAATGTGCTTACATTTTTAATGGGTTAATCTTATGATGGTCATTGTTGGAAAATTGAGAGAAAACACTAGAGAATCCGTGGATCCTTGGAGAAAAATCTCGGAAATGGAAGTTGATGGTCGTGCGTTCTAATGAGAGGGTTTTCATTGGGATGTTTTTGAGGATTAATCCATGATTTTTGTATATTATTTTTACCATTCTCCATTTGATCATACAAATTTGAGCGGATCAATGATATGATAAACAATGGTAGAGGTTTGTTCCTCAATTTAATTTTTTTTGGATTTTCCTCCCCCCTTCCTCATCATGTGTTCATCACGTACTTCCTAGGGCGATGAAAAATAGATCATTTCACATCCGTTTTGTGAACTAAGGACCCCAAATTGAAAATCTGATGTCACGAAGACCTAGAATAGGTGAGATGGCAACAGCGGTGTACAAATAGGAATAGCTCGGGAATTAACTTTTTTCGATAGTTCTTCAAACAGGAGAATTGAAAATCATTTTTGGGGCCATTCGGAGGCCCGAAAAAATTAGAGACGACTCTAAGACGTCATGAAAACCTAGATTCTGTAGTTTCGTGGATATCAGACCGCCAAAATGTAGATCGAGGCATCCTAGGAGGCGCTTCAGAAATAAGTGTCTATTCTAGAAAATTTTGGAATACACGGTGTGTACTTCTGAAGAACCCACCCTGTAGTACATGCGACGTAGGCTAGGGTTTCAGGGGTCAGATAGGTATCACAAGTCATGTGACCCCGGTCACATGACTTCTTGGACCTTCCCCGAAGCTTAGGTCGTATCTTGGGTTATACATGGACACTGGGAGAACAACACATCTTAGCAATATGGCGTGTAATCTCTATGCAACATGGTATAGGTAGCTATGCATGACTTTTCCTGTATTCATGGACATACACTAGATGGACTTCACAACTTCATAACACGGAATGTTGACTCTATACAGCATGGAATATGTGACAACGCATGACTCGTCATGTATCTAGGGGACACACAGACACGATATTCAGTACACGACCATGTAATCCACCACACGGCCATGCGGGTCCAGTAACGCAGGTCACCCTATGTACCGATTACATAGGTGGGAACAAATTGGTAGAGGCCGTGTACGGGCACATGTCGAGTGTACACAGAGCCTACCTCAGTCACTTGGATAATGCATGTAATCATTACCAAACACTGTGTACTGAAATTCTCTACACAACCATCCTTTCGATAGAGGCCATTGTACACGGGCAGTACCCAGAGTCATAAGACAGAGAGTGTCAGTTTTCTACACGTTGTGTAATTTTTTAAAAATGGAATGGTCCTTTTGTCCACCATATCTTGGACATGTTTATTTTGGGATAGTGCCCCTTATTCTCATTCCCCTTATGTTTAGGTATCATTTTCTTCTATAAGAGTATGATAACTTCAGCGGTACATTCTGTGATAGAGTTGGAATCCCTCCGATAGTCCCAAACCGAGATCCTATATCCATTATTGACCCAAGGTAGAGTCAGGCATCAATGTGACCAACTCTACTGATCATTGATCCACTACCTAGAAGGTGAATCCAGATGACTCGCGATATCCTCCATGGCCCTGGTAGTGATCCTAATCTGTGTATCATGATCTTTTCCCACTCAATAGTGTGTTCTCCCGTAATGATTGTATCACTCTGTCATGATCTTCCCCACCCAGGAGTGTAGTATCCCGTAATGAGTGTGTCTATCCATAATGTATTTTCCCGATGAACATTTCTTATTGGAAGGATGTCAATAGATCTATGAGACTCATGGAGTGAGCTCTCCCGGAACTAGTTCTTCGGGCAATCATCAAACAAAATCCCAAGCTTTGGTATGTGATTGTGTGACTTGTCTCCAGAATACGGGTATGGGTTTTGAGTACATCTGTATTGTGTTATCCAATTATATGTTCAGTAGTCATATAATGTGTAGAGCTGACTGTTCCTTTACTTTTTGTATTTTCTTTGTGTTTTTCAGGGTCCTCTACTATGTATTGTTATACTCACCCATGCAAGGGCTTTTCCTGCAAGTGTGATTCCTTGTGCGGACGAGAAACCTTTTGAAAGAGTCATGGGTAGACTAGGACAAGAAATATCATTCTATGTTTCCTACAGTCCAAGGATTTCATATGGCCATGAGAAATAGTCCCATTACCACTTTGTGTTTATAGGTTGGACATTGTAGTTTTTAGACTCTTGTTTTGGTGTGCTTGTATTCTGGCCCAGTTTACTTCCAGTACATTACCTTCCGTCGTACTCTATTGGTTTGGTTTTTTTGCATGCATGAATTTTTCTTCTTTGTGGTTTTTACATTTTTGCATTTTTGGGCTTGGAGATGTCTGGGTGTATATAGGTTCTTATGAAATGTAATTGATATTAGTAATATGCCTACTCGATGATAGTCACCATACCCTGGACTATTGGAGGCATGCTAGGGGAGTCATGGTGCGGGCCCTATTGGGGCAGGTCATCACATAAATCATATCATAGGAGTAATCATTTGGTTTTTTGTGATGGGTTCAAGTTTTTTTTAGGTTACTCCTCATTGGTGGAAGAAATGGTTTACTCGTGGGAGAAATCATTACCCCAGTTTTTGGGGAATTTCTAGGGGTTTTCTTGTGTTGGAGTCGTCGCATATCAGATAGACGTTCCCCCATTGATGAGACTAATACCCAATTTTTTTCTATGTTAAAATCCATTATGAGATGTTTATGAGGACTCCCACAACATTTATTGGGAAGAGATATGTGTTGAAGATGATTATCCCTTCATGGAGTGTCATGTGGAGATCAAGGACTGTTAGTAGATGGTGTTGTGTGGCCATGATATTTACTTTGATCTTGTCATGTGGAAGAAATATGGCATGAATGGTTGTACATGTGATTTTGAGTCATAGATATGCACACAGAACCCCATGTGTTTTGATGATTAGAACTTATTTTTTTAGGTTTCTAGTTATTTGGTTTCTAAACCTTTCTATTTATGATATGTATTTCTCAAATTACTTATATCATATTTTTCACTCTATTGATAGATATCACATATTGGAGAGTGGTATTTTATTATTTTCTGTTTTTCTGTGGTTTCATATTTTTCTAAAGATGAAGAGTTTAATCTCATGTGGTGGTGAGATCATTGATATATATCTCGTGGGGTGGTTACTCCGATGACCACATGTATGATTCCTCCCATGGTTGGATTTGGATTTTTCAGGGTGAAAATAGTTTGGATGGAATCTAATTTAATGGGAATGACCTCCCATATCCGTTACACTATAAAAATACATCTTCGGAGGTGTTCTATGACGTCATGGGGACATATTCCAACACTTTTTTTCCAAAGTTACAATTTATCTGATTCTCTAATAGTATGTCTTTTTGGGTATGTCATGACAATGAGCTGCAATAGTAAGACCCATCGACAACCCACAAATGTTGACTCGCATTGGTTGCTCACAAGCTGTGACTCAAACCAATAGCTCACAATGACATCTCACTAATGGTATGTTGTGATGGCGAGTCACAATAGTGACTTGAACTGGTAAAATGAAAAAATGACATACAATGGTAGGTCATGAAGGTGAGTCAAAACTGGTGAGTAGGAATGGAATGTTATGACCTGTGAGTTAGAAAAGTGGTTTAGAACCTGTGAGTTATAATTGTGAGTAAGACTCATGATTCAAGATGGCGAGTTTCAATATTTTCTTTCTAAATAGAGATTCATGCCTCTAACTCACACAATTGACTCCGCCGGTGACTCTTCATGGTGACTCCTCCTTTAGTGAGTCATGTTCAACAGTTTTCCATTTTCTATTTATTCATGTTTTTGAATTTTGACATATATATTAAATTTGAAATGATTATTATACAATATTTAAGTGGTTTTAATTTTATTTCAAGGGTTGTGAGTCATATCTTTAAATCTATATGTGGTGGGGGGTTTTATTTATCAAAACATGCATTTGTGATGAAATCCAGCTTTAATGAAAATTCTAAAAAAAATTATTATTTGTGATTATCAAATCTAATCCTTCTAATATGGGGGCCTTACATTTATTCATTCCTTATCATTTCACTTAGTCTGAGATTCCGAAATAATTTCTATTACTATGAGACTTTTGATTTTGCTATATACCTTGGATCATGTTTTCCCTGGTGTTTATTACTACTACATGTTCCCACCATATTTTGGTGAAACCAAGAAGGGTTTATCCTTATTTAATATAAGGTTTTTTCTACCTTTGTTCTTGTGGGTTATTCAATTTATTTCCCCCATTTCTCCATTCTATATTATGGAATTTGATCTTTAGGATTCTAATGGTGATTTCATTATTAAAGGGTTTTTGGGGTTTATTACAGAATCCTCATATGGATTTAATGGTTATATGGGAGGTGATCGTGATTCGTTATGTGTTCTTCTATCGTACGAAGAATGCCATTTACCATTCAAGGTAGGGGATTATATTATTCTCTATTTATTTATGTGAAATCATATAGATAGTAGTATTTATCTCTATGTATCATAATGATGTTTACATAATAAATATTTAAAACATATTAATGCATTTGAATATATCATGTCAAGAAGTTTTTGAATTGGTTTTTGATAAATTGTTTCCTATTTATTTTCTATATAGTATTATATCTACTCCTTTCTTGGATAACTAAATGTTCTTGATGTAGATTGTTTAAAAACATAAATATTTAATTAATAAAAATTTATTTTCTAAATTATTATAGATGCATTCTAATGAGACTGATTGTTTTTATTGTATTTTGAGAAAATTGGTGCATATATTCTTATTTAATTGAATAGGTTAAGAACCAGTTGTATGAATAGTTGATAATGATTTTGTGGGGCATGATTTTTATACTTTTTGAAAATGTTGATTGTCTTATGCATTGGACCCCTGAGAGCTCATAGTATGTAAAGTATAAATTCCATGATTTGGGAAAGAGGCTTGTTTCTATTTATTTTCCCGATACTTTTGGAGTGTTGTGATCATGATATGGTTGGGCCTAGGGGGTGTTGTGGTATTGGGGTAGAGAGGCTCGTATTTATTGTGGTAGTTGACTACTAGAGTGTAGAGATGTATCTATTATATATCTGGATGTCGAGGAGGGGCCCAAAGATTATGGAATGAGTTGATGCTTGGTTTAACCATTGATGATAATGTTAGATTCCTGTTTAATCTTATGATGTTTTACCTACATTACCTTCCCCACTACATGGGGAAGATTGTTTTTCATTCTCTCCATCCAAAATAGGCGATGAAATTTGGGTTATTCCGCATTCTTCCGTGTTTGGCCTCTCTATGTGGGAAGGGTGTACGCCCCAACTATAGGTGGAAAAAACTCAACAGGTAGTTCATATAGTCACCATGTCATTCCCCTAGTGTTTTGTAGCATAGAATATTTTTCTAGAATACCTAGAATTATGGATTGTTTTATTGTGGTAAATAAATTTATGAATAAATGTTCAATATATTGGGATAGGGATTGATGGGTTGAAATGATGATTTTATAATTAAAAGAAACCAAGGACTCGGTATGGTTATTCCTATAGGGAATGGATCATTATTGTGGTGGAATAAAAAATGAAAATTATAATAGTAAATTAATGATTAAAAAATAAATTAAAATAATGTGAAATTGATAAAAATAGATAATATAACTTATTTTTGATCTATAAATGGATGTGTGCTTATATGATATCTAGTATTATTAGTGGTAGCTAGGATTCTGAGAGACATTATCTACATTTCAATAAAAAATAGTTTATTCATAGAGTTCGGTCATGAGATATATTATATCATGTAATTTTTTTGTTTCTATATGCTAATTCACTCTATCGGTTAGGAAAACTAAGACCCCAAGGATTATGATCCCTGTGGTGTGTATTCCTAAAATCAAATTGGGATGAGGGATTGTTAACTACCCCTTTAGCCCCAATATATTCTCTAAGTAGTTACTTGTGATGGTATACCCAATGGTTAATTTTCCCAATATACATATATTGAGGGATGTAATAGATTATGGTTATTTAACATACATATATTCTAGATTTAGTTTCCTAAGGATTACTATAGATTAAAGGTGAATATGTTCTTAATGATTTAGGATCCTTAATTTGCATATGGGCAGTGTTGGATTAATGTATAATACTTGATTTATGATAAATGATATGTGAGTTGTGGGGGATCTAAAAAACTACATGGTTACCTTGGTAACATAGATGTTTTGGTGTGATGAATGAGGTTCATTTTGATGCACCAATTTCATGTTGTGGTTCATTTATAAGGGGTCTACAAGGTAACCTTTTAATAGATAGATTCCCAGAATGTGCATTATTAGTGTAGAGAGGAAAACTATTGGGTAATGTGGTAGCAGGGAACCCCTTATATTCATTATTATATTATATATTCATACCTGAGAAAATTGGTGAGAGTATCCATGGTGATAATGGGAACATAATTTAATAGTTTAACTGATAAGAAACTTTTATTTGTTATTTATTATGCATTACAATGAATTATATACATTTGAATGAGAACCTATGGGGGGGATCCTACTAAGTATACTATGATACTAACCCTATGTTCAGATATATTTTATTAGGCCACATGAATCCGATTCGAGATAAGACTTTTTTACAACTAGCACAGATTTTTGTAGGAGCATTTAGTGCATCATGACAGTTGTCATCATTACTTTATATTTTGGTACTTTCAATTTTACCTTAATTTTTTAGTAGTTCATGTTTTAATTTACATTTCTATAAATGGGTTTTAGTTTATATTTTAGTTTAGGTTGGAGTTGATGGTTTATGTCTTATCTCTCACTTCTGCTTATATTCCCTTAGAGGGTAATACCTATCATTTGTGTGTTTAATATATCCTTGGTGCTAGTGTCCAACCCGAGCCATACTGGTGGTGTGACTTAGTGTCACTATCTATCTTATCACATTTCTAGCTTAGGAGGGGAACAAATTATGAATATGGGTTATGATAAATTTTTTTACTGTTTTTAGACTATAATTTATATCATTTCCATCAATTTTAAATCATTTGTATGTGGTATTTTAAAAATAATTTAAATTGTATATTTTTATTGTTTGGTTATACTATATTGAAATTAAATGATTAAAATATTATGTTTTTATTTTAAAATATTATAGATAATATTATTTTTATAAATTATTAGAGTTGGATGAGTTATATCAAAATTGGATTATGATGGATTTTATATCAATTCTATTAAACATTTTTTTTTTTCATTCAATAATTCTTGGAAAAATAAAATGATGTGAACCATTTAATTGGTGTAATACTTATTCATTGAGGTAATGTATAGAATTTTCTAAATATAGTAATGTTTCAAATTTATAATCTACATAAAAAAGATAAAATATTTTATTTCAAATAAGAATTAACAATTAATTATTTGGATTCATCATTATTGATTTTGGTATTTAGAGGTCTTCTTATATTTTTTATATCTTTTTTAATAAAGGAATTTTTGGGTTTGTAATTAGGAACATTATAAATTTTTTTTTGAATAGAATGATTAATGAGAAATTGTAACAGTGAAGAAACATTTTTATTGTGATGAGCCTATGATGTTGACGTAATATAGAATGAAAATGAGACGGTGAATTTTGAATAAATTTTATTATAAAATCATATATATTTTAGATATTAAAATGTGTTATCAAATTTTATTATTTATTTATGGAAAATTTTCATATATTTTTCATTAATTGGATTTTTTATTATTATTTCATGTTTTTAAATTTAGTAACATATTAATGTTGTATTTTTTTGGAATTCATGAACATTGTCGAATTTTGTGTGGAAGCTATTTCATGATTAGAATCTTGGATCTCAGTCCATTCATCAATCATCATTCTTATTATCTATATTATTTTTCTAAAATCATTGTAGATAATAACTAATTTCATTATACTAGATTTTAATGGTTGACTGAGTGGGTTATAAAACCAAAAAAATGAAATGGTTATTCAAATTATAATTGGATATTATTTTATTGTGGTTGTTAAAGATTATTTTATGGGATGATTTATTTTTTCCCTTTATGGGGTATATTTATTTTACTATTTTCTATATATAAATGACATTGCGTTAATTCATTCATAATATTTTATATATATTTATGAAATTTTTGATAAAAAAGAATATTTTATTATATGTGCTGCATATGAATTTATGTTTGATTATGTCATCTCAATTATATATTTGAAGAAGTTTATAACTATTTTCAAGACATTAATTTTGCATGTCATACCTATTATAATTCAGTTTCATCCAAAGAGTATCACAAATATTCATTATATCCCATATGAATCAATGTGGTCCCCATAATCGAACCATATATAAGAATAATTCATCTTCAATATTAAGCTAAATAAGAATAATAGTTAAAGGAATGTTTTTCCTATAAAATACCATCCTCTAAATTATGTTTCATGTTATCAAATTCTTACTCTTATAATTACATTGATATAATTGATGTTCCAAAAGTTACTCAATGATTTTAAGAGGAAAAATAATCCACATTCCCTCTATTGAATTCTCTTCGTAGTCAACCATCAATGTAATCTATTTTATTTAACCATGTATAATTTTATAAGTCTTAATACTCTTATAAATTAAAAATAAACTATATATATAAATTCTAATTTATGGATTTCAAATTCCCTCATATTATATATTTAAATATTCACTTAATTCATTGTGTTTTTAAATACATACCAAAATATAGTGATGTTCTATTCTAGAAATGATATCAGTTATAATTAATTGATAACCCAATATAATATTTCTGATTTACCTATGGTATGTCTAATTTACACAAACAATAAATATAATCAAATGACACATATAACAATACATGTTCATACCAAAATATAATTTAAAATATATTCAATTAAATCATCAATAAAACATTATAAGCCCTCTAATAAAACATATAACAGTGTCCAATACATTAATATTATTGAAATAATAGGTGAAATGTTTTTAAATATATTGAATTTTTCTTCTTTAACAAAAAATAAATATTATAAAATTAGTCTTATCAAAACATATATAATTAATATAAAAAATTAATACAAATTGTATTGAAATCATTTCACATAATTTGGAAATCTCTAATGGAAGAACATGGGCATATAAAATTATAACATAACTATCACTTGATGATAGTGTAAATAATACCATGATCCATGTAGGGTAGTATACTATGTGGTTTTAACATATGAAGAATTGTATAATTGATCCACCTATTTAATTAAATCCTTAAATTACATCAATATAAATACCCTTATATCATATTATTCATTATACAAGTAACTTATATCCTTACTATTCAATTATAATTTCATTATAAATAAACTATTAATGTGGTATACCATTGTTATATGATTTATACATTACAAAACTATAAAATATAATAACAATTAATGTAACTCATGTTTATAGTGGCTATGATTTTTCTATCTATCAGTGACAAATTTACAAAGTGGATATATCCAAAGACATCATTTTTTTTCACTTAAAATAAATATTAAATCAAAACCATATGTTTAAATATATTAATTAGTTTCAACCATACTTTTAAATAATTATTAAGTTCCCATGTGATAATTTAAATATTTATATAGGATCCCAAACATTAAAATTTTATTCTTTTCATTATTTATCATATTATTATTTATACATTCCAGTAAATATTTAATATTATTTACCCACTTTAAATTAATCTGAATATATTATTATTTATCAAATTGGCATTAATTTGAAATGTCAAATTATATAACCCTATAACATATGAATAAAAAACAATTATGAATGTTAATGGAGAAACAAAACATGAATACACCACCTAACATAATTTAAATTAATTACATATTTCATATGATTAATCATTATTAATTTCATTTTTAAATTAAACAAACATTATATATGATTTAAATGATATATTAATCAAATATCATCAACAATATATAACAATATAATCCATTTTTTCCACATTTTCAGTATTTATTTAATAAAACAATTAATCAAATATTGTTGATAAAAATTACTAAATATCTATATTTAATTGACGATGTGAAAGAAATTAATCCATAAATTTTAAATAAAAATTAAATACATCACATAATGTAGTGATATAATTTTTCATATTATTTTCACCCATTCAAAAAAACCATCACTGTCAATGCAGATGGGAAAAAATCAGCATCGAGGTATGCATAACAGAAAAAAATCTGAAAATTCTAAGAATCATAGGAGTATAATTACATTGCTGATATCACAAGTTAATATATTAATGCAGTATTGTAGCTAATCATGCACATAGAGAGTTTTAAAAATACCCAGAAATGTGCACATGTCAAGAACCATTTAATGGCCCTTGTAGATTATAGTTTTTTTCTTCATTTGGATGGCTTGCAACTAATGCTTGTTTGAGGGGGAAAAATGGATACATGCAGTTACAATTCATATATATATATGCAGGTATATCTTTCTAAAAAAATAATCCTAGATAAATTAACAAAAACAAGGAGAATCTATAACTTCTTAGACACTTATGTTTAACAGGAAGGATTAAACAACCACTTGTTCATAAATCTATAAAGTTGATTCCACTGATTGGAATGAGGAATAATGTCTTTGTATACAGTGTGGTCTCCGGTATTCTTGGACCTTTGGGATATGGGTGTATTTTTTGTAATCATCATAGCTTTGTCAAGGGTTTTTTGTCCCTACATTATAGTTGGGACATCTAATGAGGTCATGCTATGTGAAATTATTTATTCCATTAGACATGCTACCCCAAAAATTATGGACAAATTTATGGATTGATTTAGGTAATGAAATTCTTTTCTATCACAAAGAATGGGGATTATAATGGTCCAATAAAGGATTTTACTATATAAGATAGACTATCTCAACATTGATGGTCATTTTTATCAGAATATCCTTCATTGATATAGGTTAGAATATCAGCGAATTAACATTTTTTCTAAGTGGTTAATCATGGAAACATGTTTCATGTGTTCATTTAGAGCTCTTTGATATCACAATGTACTGGTGAATTGTGATATTTGGGGGTTTCTTCACTCTCCCCTTTGTATACTCTCTTCCCATTCTAAACATTGTATTCATAATTTTTATTAATAAATATTAGGACTAGTTTCATCTTAATCTTATATTTTCATGGTAAATATATTTTATCCAAGAAACCATAATATCATTGTACATTCATTTGTTATTTCACCATTTACTAAATGTAATCCTTTATTCCATTGTTTATCATTGGTAAATATGATTATTGTTGTCATTATTTGTTAGAACCATTTTTTATATCATAAAAATGAATATTACAATTAATATGATTACCATTGAAATTTATTATTGAATTTTAATTAAACATGAATATATTTATGTTTTTTATGTAAAAATAATTTTTTTATTAATATAAACAACAGGTTATAACCCCATATTTACTACATGAATTTACATATATTCCATTAACAAAAATAAACACCTATATGAAGCATATGACAAAACTAATTTATCTCACCTAAGTATTGATGAATAAAATGATATAAAAAATCAATTCAATATATATACTGGGGGAAAAAATGAAACTAAATCCAATATGATGATATTAATGTCTATAATGTTATATTTATAAATCTATAGAGTGTGAAATCTAATAGGACTAAAAAATTCTGTATTCCTTTAGAACCAAATATAGATAATAAACCCATTTTACATTGTAAATAAAAAAAACATTGTGGTGGAGATCATTTGGAAAATTTTAAATTAATTAATGAATTGTAATACATATCCTAGATAATGGAATGAAAATAAGGGTGAGTAGAAATCCTTGGAATGTCATATATTATGCAGACGATATCATTAATAAAAAACCCAAAATCAATTTTGATGGGAAATAACTAAAAAATATACCATTTAATAATTTAACAACCACGATTAAATATGGAATAATAAATATGGAATGGTGGTTAATATAACTATCCTTTCATTTAATTAATAACATGACCAAAATATCTATCCATTGATAATTTAATTAAAAAATTCCACATATTAAAATTTATAATTTATAAATTGTATAAATTCATAATATTGGGAGTCTTGATCATAGAAATCATGGTATAGATATGTAATGACATTTTAGAAGATGGAATAAAACAACTCGAAAGCACCATTTAATTTGTTAAAATTATTTTTCTAATGGGACCTAACAATGCATGGAGGGGATATATAATTCATAGTACCTCTCATAACTAAATTTACATCTTATTCTTTATATATGGAATGAATTTATTAATTAATTAATCAATGATACATGAAAAATATCATTCATCAGTAATGGATAAATATATATAAATATTTACTAATTTATGCATACAACATTCTTTGTAAACACCATAAATAAAAATGGAATACAAATCTGGATAGAAACATTTCTATGATATTGAAATACAGAAATTTCATATAAATATATGTAAAATTGAGTAATTATAAATTTGAAGTGATTATTTGAAGAGAATGTTTTGAGTCACTAAAATAATACAGATATAATAGGTGAAGATAAGTTCATATATAATATATCTTTTTTAAATAAAACAATTTCCTATAGAATAACAAATTTACTAAAAGATAAATTAATAAATAACAATTCATTCATGTTTTTTCATTGTAAAATCATATAAAACGATTCAATGATGAAACATTTCAAAAAATAGTTTCATTGGCGTGTAAGTGCATAATAATTTTATATTTAAAAAATATCCATTTTTTTTTCAAAAACAACAATTTATAAATATAGTATAATATTTTATTAAAATAATTTTCAAAATTAAAGGATTAGTTGAAATTTTATAAAAAAATAATTTTATTAAAAAATAAGACATTGGTAAACCAATACTATGAAACCATCCAATTGAAGTAAAATATACCTTTTATATATGTATTGAAAAGAAGTTATGATTTTAAAATTTTTATTTCATGATTCCATAACCAAACAGAGGAAATGATAGATTAAAATATGTAAAATCCTTAAATATGTATATTAAAATTAATGATTAAATCTTATTATGGAGAAATGATTCTATTAATTTAAAAACTGTAAAAAATGTCTAAAATAGAGAGATATAGTATAATAGATTCTTCCCACTAGGTTTACACTCAAATGTTAACCCCCGTGAAAAATAAATATGAATTAAATCATTATTAGTCATGAATAAATAGGTATTCATGTTATTTACATTTTATGTTAATTATCTACACCAAAGAAATGTTAATCTGTAAATATTAACAAATTTCCCTCAATTGAACTAAATTAGAGAAGGAATCCCATACCTAATGTTCAATTTAGTTGGAAAGGAATTAATATCATCTATAATAGATTTAATCTTGTCTTTAATAAATACAAGAACCATATTCATATTTCATGTATATCAAATATTTTACTCTAATAACATCTTATCACCCATTAGTTAATAGTTAGTAATTATTTCTATTATTTCAGGTGTAAATTTTCTTATTTCCTCATGAGTATTTTGTCATGAATTTTTAATTGGTGTATATTGGATATAATTCCATCATATTTTGAAATATTTTAATGTATGAAATTTTAATATTATTAATTTAATTAAATTTTTTATCCATTCATTTATTTTTTATAGTGGAATATGAATTTCCTAACAACATATAGAGAGTAGCCCAAAAATAAGCATGAGTGATGATGTCATTCCATTATTGTGTGAATATGTAAGAAAGTGGATATTATATTAATTTAATAAAAGTAATATATTTTATTATATTTTATTATTTTAAATATTTCCATAATTATTACTATTTATGTATGTCGGTTAATGGAAAAATGACATTAGATTTTGAGGTGATAGATCATATTATTAATGATTTATGTTTTGTATCCCATTATACAAATATGGATACATATAAATTTTGTTCCCTCAACAATATAACATTATAGTATTTGGTAGATGTAATTTTATATAATTTTAAAATAGTAATGTCTTGATTGATAACATGTATGGATGAAAAATAAATTAATAAATGAAAATATTACATCCTGAGACGTTACAATATAATTAATTCTCAATAAATTCATTCTATTTGATAGCTTTTGATGTTAGAAACATATGTTCAAAAGGAAACAGAACACTCTAGTAAAATAATATTTTTTAGACATTACCATTATAACCAAGATATTACATGGTGGTGTATTAATAATAACATATAATATATAATATTGTTGATGTTCCAAATTGTTTATAATAATTTAAATTTCTATATTTTTAAAGTAAATAAAATAATAATCATTTATATATTGAAAAAATGTTTAATAAAAAACATTCCAAAAAGGCTTTTTAGTACAAAAATTTAACATGATTTATAATATATTTTTACCACATTCATATAATTTAGTATAATTAATAAAATTTATTTCATAAAAATTAATATCAAAATTTTAACAGTTCGAATGATTGAGATTATTTTGAAATGTTATAATGTTAGATAAACTCTAAAATACACTGATTATTACTCAATGTTTCATTTATGATCAAATTCATTACAAAGTGAAATTATATAATATTTTATTTATAAATTTTCATTTCCTTAAATTATATTATATTTACCAAGTTTTTTTCATTTTAATATATTTTTTATTGATTTTTTATTAAAATTATATATATAAATATAAATATTTTCTTTAAGAAGCCAATTTTCAACACATTTTCTTTTACAATTATAAATTGGATTCTAACACTCATGTGACTAGAATTAAGAAAAATGGATTAAATATTATGAATTAGATTAATTTATGTTATCTAATATTGTAATTTGTTTTACCAAAATTAATAATGAAATTGAAAAAATTAGTAACACAAATTATGTTAAAAATGGGTTTACGGTGGGTTTAATCCAAAGAATAAATAGATTCAAAATACCATAAAATTTGAAAAAAATATAATTTCAAGGAAATATTTCAACATTATAATTTAAAAATAAAAAATATAAGTAAATTTATATATTTTTTAGTTTAATCTACTTTATTATATTAGATTCATTATTCAAAACACCATGTACATTCCATGAGTGCTTCCTTTCCACACATATTCAAGGAATCACCAAACCCTTTATTATTTACACACATATGACTTTATTAATGATAAATCCCTAATATCATACATCCACAATATCCTTTTCCATCTAATATTTATATTGGTCTTCAAAGAATCACCACCTTATAGTTCCTAAGAGGATATCTAAAGGAGGTTTCTCTTAGTGAATGCAATTATCCTGACAAAAATATTTAAATTTATTACTTCCTTATTCCACATATATTATATATTAAAATATATAATATAATGAAAATATTGTATCTCATTTACAGAGATGTTATTATATTAATTTACTAATATTTATGAACCTCCACTATTATCAAATGGGAAATGAAATCATCAATCTTGTGTACATCATACTACTAATTTGTGATCAAATGTTGTTTGTTATCCAATACCACATTTCATAGTCATATATAAGTGTTTTAAAAAAAATTAATATTATATTTATTTTATTATTAAAACTAATTAATTAACAATTAACATATATCTTTTTAGGTTCCATTCTTCTTTACATAGGAAGATGTCTCTCTTATGTTATTTGTACTACCACCAAATGAAACGATGTGATTAAATTTAGAGTTATGAAATATGTGAGTTTATTAAGGATATATTTAATCAATATATATGATATATATGAGATTATATTTATTCTGAAAATATAACATATCACTCAATTTCTTACCATATCTATCTTTATGGAATGAAATCATTGCTCTGGTATGTGAATGGCGTACCGTCTCCATAAACTAAAGAAATTAATTTAACCCATAAAATTGTCATTATTGGATAAAAATATAACTAATAAAAAATATTAGATTAATTAAACTATATTAATTAAGTGGATGATAAATATATACACTATTCATATCAGCTATAATCGTCATAAGAAAAACTTCATGCCAAAAAATCTAATTAACAACAAAAATAAAGAAAATAATGAAATATAATAAAAAACCAGATATTATACTGTAATAATAGTATCATATATATGATATTATAAATATAATATTTTTTCAATAAGTTTATAAAATAATTAAAACCATTATACATGAATTATAGACACGTATTATGGATATCATAGATGAGGTAAGGGTTTCTTGCATCACTTTTACATCATTGAGAAATATTCCATATTCCCAACATATATCATTTATGATCTTTGTATGATAAAACACTGATATTTGTTATCATTAATATTTTTATATTCAGGTTATATAAAGTTACATTTGAATTTATTTCATTTATGGGTATTATAATTAAGGAGTTGACCAAGTGGTATGGGTTTATTATACTATCCCATCATTTTTTGGGAATGTTTATGTTTATGTATTCTATATGATAATTATTTGATATTTATATATTATTATAAATGTATTTTTATAAAATATGGTAAATGTTGACAAAATTATAGTAACTGTATCATTTTTCACTTGTTGATACTTAAAATAATAGACATTTTTTTAATAATATTTACTTAATTGCACTTTATGGTCAGAAATACCTTTTCAACAAAAACATTGATTTATAAAAAGATTTTTAGAAATATTATTAATCATTAATAATGGTATATGATGGAATTTTAAGTAAAATTCAATTTTATTGGGAAATGTTTGTCATTTCATTTTAAAAATAATTGTAGTTTAACATTTTGAAAAAATGTGAATGAAATATTTGTTGAAATTTGAATGAAATGAATAGATGTTTCGATGATCATGAATAAATAATTTTTTCATGAATATTTTACATATTTTAGATGGTTATTTTAAATAAAATGTATTCCAAAAAGTGTTTTGTGAATTTATTTTTCAAAAGTTGATGCTCAAAATGAAAAGGTCACTTTTCTAAAAAACATTAACATATATTATCGTGTTATTTATACTCATCCCAAAAATAAAATATCTACATAAATTATAAAAAATAAAGAAATATTTTACTACTATACTAATTATTTGTTCTATAGATAAATAATTATTAGTTTAACTGGCGATGAAAATTTTTATTACCATTCACTATTTTACTCTAGTAAATTATTGATCATAGTTATTGATTATGGTATTAATTAACATTTAATATAGTGGTTTTAAATTTGAGTTTTTTTAGATTATTATGATTCACCCCATCCATATGAATAATTAATTTGACATATTATGTTATAGGTTGGGAAACTATAGCATGTAGAAGCATCAGTATCTCTCAGAGACAAAGTAGATCAGTTTTTTGCTGAGGAAAACAACATTCATTAAGATATCAGTGAAAAAGGCCTAAAATTTTGGTTTTATATTTTCTTCATAATTTATTCCATCATTAGTAATTCAATTATATATATATCATATGTTATTATTTTATTAGTTATAATATCCATGGATATGTTTTCTTGATCATGTGGTAATTTTTAAGGAATAATTTGAACAACATTTATTCCATCCATATTATACTCATGTTATTAAATTAATGGAATTTGTTTCGATGATTTATCATTATATATTAATTATTCATTTTTTATTAATATCTTTATTTGTACTCTTCCCCTTACGGGTCATCTGGGAAACCCCATTTCTTATATTTTATCCTCCCAATGATACAAACAATAGTATTGTTACTGATATTATGGGATACTCAATGATGAATAATGAAACTCTAAAAGAAAATAATTAGTGTATTTTATGTTTTAATTCTAATAATAATTATAATTATTTATCTAGTTTACCAAGGCTGATATATAATATTCATTCATTATGGATGTGATTTCTTGTATCATATTACAATTTAATACTGTTTATACCATCTGTAGTATTTTTTTGATCTGGTCAAAAGAGTTAAAATATAATTATATTTATATGAATAGTGGAAATAATCATTAGGATATAATATGTTAGACAACATATCTATATTATATTATATTAATATATTTATAAAATAAAATAAAATTGTTTTATTAAGGCTGATGTTTAGTGTGTTTCCTACCAAATACATTGTAATATCTCAGAATTTCTGTTTATTATTTTTAAATATTATATAGAATTATTAAGAGATGAGGATTTTTGATGGTGTGCGATTCCGAGACCTTGAGTGCCCCAAATAATTGTTTGGAATAAATTAAACATTTAAATATTGTGCTCAGTGGGTTTTCATGAAAAGGAGGAATAAGTTATAAATGGGTACTTGGATAAGAAATCTAAGGGGTCAGTTGAGTTCAGTGAAACAACATTACATAAGGTAGGTCCTAACATCATCTTACGTGGGTCAACTGTAAAGGATAGTTATTGGAATTTTTAAAGGAAATAAATTAAAATGGAAAAAATTTATTTTAAATGTATCAATTTTTCACAATGAGCTGATTCAACCCCTTTAAATAAATTTTTTTTTGAACGATCATAGGGTTATCCGCATAACCCTGTGAATTTAGAATTTTCTATTGGTGATTTGGAGGAGAACCCGTTGACGGATGGCAATGACATGATCGATCGAGGCATCTCAGGTTCACAAAACTCTCCAATGAAATGGTTGTGATGAACGTTCTTTAATCAAACCGAGGTCAGAGTTGTTACATTGATTCTTCTTTTCACAATTTTTAGATTAAATGATGAACACATATCATCCCACAAATAGGGTGATCTGTAGATCATTTGTTCTTGCAAGAGAGTGTCAATTTCCTTTTATTTTTCATTTTTTTATTTGATAAATGATTTTATGAAAAAAAAAATTAATTTTCATTTTGATTCACCGATTATAACTATTAATGAGAGCAGATCAATGTCGTGAAAATCAACGGTGGAGGCGCCTTACTCCTTCGTTTAATTTTTCTCTTCCTATATTTTAAAATTTTATTTTTCATGTTCTTCATGGGGTTTTGAACAACAGATTATTTTACATCCTTATTTCAAGCCAACTATCACAGATTTGAGATTTGACATTGTGACGACCTATTAAAAGAGCGATGATGATGGCATATGAAGAATCATCTCGGATTGGGAGAGACCATTATTTAAGCGTTCATTGTAATGATAGATCAATTCTTGTTTTCAGGGAGGTTATGAGGACTAAAGACAACAAAAATATAATTGCGGCATTGAGGAGACCTAGGATCCTGAGTTTCGTGGAAAACAGACCATTTGAACGAATATAGAAGCTTCACCGACGTGTAGTGAAACAATTCTACAATTCAGGAAATTTTTTGGAACATAGGCCGTGTATTCCAATGAACATGTCGTGTGGACCAGTGGAGGAAGATAGGGTTTGTGAGCGGAAAGTGATGAATAACACAATGTGCCTCCAGAGAGATTCAGAATATTGGTTCCACCCAATGACTACTAGAGTTATGGGTTACATGAAGCACTAACATGGTGTGTGTCCATTGTCACATGGTGTGTGTATCCTCAAACGGTCATGGAAAGAATCGTGGATGACACCCAGACACCTGGTGGGTACATGGTCTTGTACTCCATCACACGAACAGACCAGGATTGTTACACGGGATAAACCATGTATCGGTTAAATGGGATGCCACATACGTGTAGAATACTTGTACGGGAACACGACCACATACATAGAGGGAACCCCGATTACACGTACACATCATGCTGTCCATACATCATGTTGTGTACTTACTTTTTAACAAGGAATGTTCTTCTGAATTAAGTCGTTTTACGCGTGTAGTTCCCAGAGTTGAGAGACATTCCATATTACCCTTATACACAGTTAGTATACCCTATAACAAGTCTTGATCCTCATGTCCACCATATCATTGAATGGTTTCGTTTGTGTTTGTTCCGCATTTCTCATTCCACTGAAGGTCATGTATCATATCCATCCATATGAGTACAATCCCTTCAGCCTGAATTTCATATATAGGGTCAGGTATCCCTATGAGAGGCCCATAGTGAGATCCTTGATCCATTAATGACCCTATGTGGAGTCAGATGTCGACATTACTATTCATCCTGGACACCAATCCTCTACATATTTGGTAAACCAAGATATGTCACGTTATCTACCAAGGCCCTATAAGTGATCCTTTTCCATGTATCGTAATATTTCCCCATATAGGAGTGTATTCTCTTGGAATGGCTATATCTATCTATTGTGATCCTTCCCTATGAACAATACTTCTCAGATGGACTTCATTAGAACCATCAGACTCATAGAGTGAGCTATCTTGGATGAGTGCTTCATGGAACCTTCAAACTGAAACCCTATCGGTGGGATGCAATTGTGTGACTTTTCACTACACTAGGGGTCTATTTTTTTGATAATATATGGTTTGTGATTCTCTTGATATATGTTCAGTAGACATATACTATGTAGATATGGATATACCATTACATTGTGTATAACTATATGGTTTTCTGGGTCCTCTAGTGAGTGTCGTTATACTCACCCCATCACGGGCTTTTCATGAACGGGTCCTGTCTTGTGAAGAAGATTAGCCATTTCATAGTGTTCAGGGAGGACCTGTACCGAACTGAGCATTCTGAGTTATATACAGGCCGAGGTGTTCCTATGAGTATGCGTAGAATATCGAGTAAATCATTGTTCTTAAAGGTAGCACTTTTTAGTTTGCAGACTCTTGTTTTTTGTGGGCCTATATTCCGGACCAGTTTAGATTCAGTACATTAATTTTCATTATACATTATTGGTTGGGTATAGTTGAATGAATGCATTTTTTATCCATAGTGGTTTTATTTAAATTGAAGCATTATTGTGCATGGAGATATGTGCATGTGTATAGGTACATTGCAAATTCCTACCATGTTAGTGATATGCCTACTCGGTTCTTATCACCCACCCCTATCCTATTGGATGTGGTCTTGGGGAGTCATTGTATAGGTCCAACTAGGATGGGTCATGATAGGGTGGTATCAGAGGTGGTCAGTTCGACCAATGGACTAAGAGTCTATGAGATCTATTTGGGGGAAATAGTGTAATGTGTTTCAAGCTTGGATTCTAAGCCAGAGACTCTAGTGTTGGTGTGCGCGACTGATGTATCCATACACTAGGGCTCTAATAACCTGCTTTTTGACTCTATATATGAAAACAATAGTTCCTTGGAAATAAGGGAACAATACATACATCATATAATAAATTGGTTGTGTTTTCCATGTATTTTGTGTCATCTATCTAGATATACTCGTTTACAATGGTATATATTATTTCCTTACAGGTAGCCTCTATGACGGGTACCCACTAGGATTCTGTAGCATGATCATGAGGATGACTCCTTCACTGATGAGGCTTTGATATATGGATTGGTTCCCCAAGCGTTACCTCTCAGTGGTGCACCTACATTACAACCACTAGTGGAACTCCCCGTGGTACCTGCAGTACCAATAGATGAGGGGTGAAGGCTGAGCACACTATATGAATTTCAGAGATAGAGACCCCTCATGTTCTGTGGTGATCCCGACCATCAATTAGTGGAGTACTGGCCTAAGGATGTGACTATATTTTTCTATCTATTGGGAACCTCAGCGGAAGAGATGGTGATCCTAGGAGGCATCCATCTTTAGGGATCAATAGGATAATGGTGGGGTCTGACCAGTCGAACCCACGATGATAATACTCATTACTAGATGGAGTTTACGAGACTCTATAGGGATAAGTTCTCACCAGTTACACTAAGAGATGTATGTATCCAGGAACTTCTTCAACTCTAGTAGGGAAGTCTCAAGGTTTTTGACCATTCATTAAGGTTCACCCATCTCCCTTGGTACTCAATGGATATGGTCTGGGATCATTACTTTAGTGCTCAGATCTTCAAGAGAGGTCTATGACAAGAAATCCATGCTAGTGTCATGCCTCTATTCATTTAAACATATAAAAGAGTGATCGATCAGGCCTTGGTGATCGAGAGCTTCTTGTCAGGGTAGATACAGCCCACGACAGTCAGTAGCATGTAGATAGGTGCAGAGACCTCAACAACTAGGAGTCGAAATCAGGTACATATATGAGGATGTGGGAGACATCATAAGAGGAACCAAGAAAAGAGATTTATTGTCCATGGATCTCATGATTGATCCAGTTTTCCATGAGAATAGTGATTCTACTCCTGCGATGGTAGGGGAAATCTCATTAGAGACTTTCCAGCCTGTCATTATAATGATAGGTAATTAGTGTATGGGACACTAATGAAGAGGAAGATAGTGGAGAATACATACATACTAGGTGGAAGAGGAATAATGAGAGTTGAAGGTTCTGTTGGATTCTTTGATCAACTTCTACAGCCCCCCACAGGAGGTCAGCACCATGCTCAGGGAGCTGGGAGAAAGGGGACGCATATAGTTGCATTAGGTCAAGGCATGTGACCTGGGGACTCCACAGATGATCCGAGGTAAAATATAGGACTTATCAATATTATATTTTTTAATTATAGATACAAGTGCAATTAATTATTTCAATGCCACATTTTTTGGGTGAAACTATGAGATTCAGGTAGAGCCATTGACTCGAACCTTATGCTCAGAGATGTCGATGGGAGGGGACCCGAGGATCACACGCCATTGAACACTATGTGATCTCACCCTTGGAGGAGAGAGATTCAGTGTGAACCACATTGTGGCCTTGTCAGGTCATTATGATGTCATTCTCAGTAAGGGTTGGATATCTTCAGTCCATACTCAGATTGATAGCTTTATGTGAAGAGTGTAGTGTTTCCACAGCGATGGGATGATGTTTTCCTTTTTCGGTGAAATGGAGACCTTGGCTGCACAGAATGGGCCCTTGAATAGGTGGTTGTAGCCTATCACTCATGAGTTGGATAGCCTTACCCTCAGAGTAGTAGATGTGGAGTGCTTCCATTCCACAATAGTAGTGGTGGATTATAAGTACATATTTCTCTAAGATGTTCTAGGAGTACCTCCCCATCGGGAGATCGACATTTACATCGGCTTGCATTCGGTGACGGCACATATTTCCTTACCCACATATCAAATTTCAAACACAGTGATTCCCAAGGTGAGGGTGGAGTTGGAGGATTTTCATATTAAGGGTTTCATAAGACCCATTGTGTCACCTGAGGTGGCCCCGTTTTTTCATGGAATGAAGGATGATGGGAGATTGGGGTTATGTGTGGACAAACATCACCAGAAATTGGTGACAGTGATGAAAAATTATCCACTATCAAGGATCAACGACCTATTTAATCAGCTGAAAGTGTAACACTGTTACTCAAAGGATATCCTTCGATCATGTTACAACTAGTTGTGAGTACGTGACAATGATATACCAAATATTTCATTTAGATTATGTTACTCTCACTATGATTACTCAGTGGTGCCATTTAAAAAGAAACCCCCCCCATAGTGTTCATGGGATTTATGAAACAACATTTCTAGCAATACATGGACCAGTTCATAGTGGTCTTCCATGATGACACCATTGTGTACTTGGCATCTAAGGGGGATCAAATGAGATAGTTGTGGATGGTTTGAGATGTACATCGAGTGCAATGGATTTATGGGAATCATTCAAGGTGCTATTTCTAGATTCATGAGTTCCACGTTTTGGGAAAAGTCATCTCAGCATATGGAGTGGTTGTGGACCTTTCCAAGCTGGAGGTAGTGTCTAAATTGGATCCACCTCGAAGAGAAATAGAGGTAAAAAGTTTCCTTGGGTTGGCAAGATATGAACAGAGATTCATTATGATTTATCCTATAAATCATAAATGATGACAGCCTTGACCAAGAAGGGGAAACCATTCATGTGGATGGTGATGTTCCAGTAGGGTTTCAAGTAATTGAAGCATAGACCGACCAACACAATGATTTTGAGATTACTAGAGGTTGGTGTCGAGAACATAATTTTTTATGACGCATCAGGGATCAGTTTAAGCCATCTCCTGATTCAAGCAAAAGCACTGATTGATTTTGTTTCATGCTAGCATAAGACACATAATCAAAAATATTTGACGTATGATCTTGTTTTAGAAGTTGTAGTCTTCACGTTGAAGATGTGGTGACACTATCTTATGGGAGAGACATTTATCATCTACTTTGACCACATGATCCCGAAGAAAATATTTTCAATGAAGCATATTAATATAAAACTGAGGCATTGGCTAGAGTTCATCCATGACTATTATTTCAGGATCATCTATACTCCTGGGAAGGGGGAAAAGGTTGAAGATGCTCTTAGTAGGAGATCGATCTCATAAGTGTTTAGTGAGGTGATGTAATAGTTGGCCTTGTTAAAATTATTAATTTTGGATAGAGAGGATGCATCATACCATCAATCGATGGATTTCACCCTTCCACTATTACAACGAGTTTGGGAGAAACTACATTGGGTTGTTAATTGTGAATCTTTACATGCTCCGTTATCCATGGGGCAAGCCCCTGATTGATATTCACATGGTGGGGAGCATGTAGTTCTTTTCATAGGATGAACTGTTATACTAGTGGAGATGTAGGAGAAGGTATTGAGGGATTTTAATGCATCACCCATGGCAGTACATCATGGAGTGGAGAAGAAATATAATGATCTCCAATGATAGTGCTGGTGGTCAGGCCTGAAGAGGGATGTGCCAGTTTTTTTTCGATGCATTGCGTGCCAACAGTTGAAGGTTGAGCACCAGGTTCCAGCATAGGTAGCTCATCCACTGGATGTTCAGAGTGGAAGTGGGATGCAATATCAATGGCCAATGTTAGAGGATATCCATGAACATTCATGGGGAATGATTTCAACTAGGTGATCATCGATCATCTCACCAAGTCATCCCACCTCCTAGCTATCAGGGAGAAGAGTTCAGAAGTGAACATGGGATGCCACTATGTGTAGGAGATAGTTTGGATTCATGGAATCCCTTCAAAAATTGTCTTAGATCGAGATGTCATCTTTACATATCTATTATGGAATGGATTATAGGAGGCATTAGAGACTCAGCTACGCATGAGCACGACATTCCGTCCCTAGAAAGATGTTAAGATAGAGAGGTCCATTTTGGTTCTGTAGGATATGTTGTTGGCCTGTGTCTTGGAATTTGGCTATAGTGGGGAGGAATACCAACCACTACTAGAGTTTTTATACAAAAACAAAAACCACTCCGCCATTGTTATGGAACCTTTTGATGCATTATATTGGAGACCCTATCGGTCACCTCTTTGCTGGTCTGAACCTAGAGAGTCAGCACTTATGGATCCAGAGTTGGATTGAGCTACCACCGAGAAGGTGAAGATCGTCAGAAAGTAGATGAAGAATGGAAAGAGTAGGAATAAATCTTATGTAGATAGATGACAGAGACCTCTGGAGTCTGAGATTCATTGGACTTTTCTATGTACTACGCAGAGTTGGTGAGGTGGCATACTAATTAGTTCTATATCCATAGATGCACCAGTTACACAATTTCTTCCACATGCCACAACTAAATATGTGTGTGCAATACCTATCGTAATCCATTAATTGAGGCTAGGTAGACATTGATGATGGAGGGAACTTTGCTGTGTACCTGGTGGAGATCAAGGATCAGTAGGAGATGGCACTTCATGGGTGATTAATTACATTGGTGTGTGTATGGTGGTAGCATGTGAATATTTAGGAGATCTTGTGGTAGTGTGAGGCTCAGATCCATGCCCAGTACCGACTTATTTTTTATTATCCTTTTGTTTTGGCTTTCTGGGACATAAATCGCTAACGTGGTGAATGTTTAATGTCTCAGATAATCAATGTGTTATTCTTAAATATTATATGGTACAAGACCACAATTTTTTAAGGCGTTTGATATCAAGGACTAGAGTGCCCAGAATTAATTTTTGGAATAAATTAAACATTTAAACAGCACGCATGGATGATTTTCATGAAAAAGAAGAAAAACATTTAAATGGGTGCACAGATTAAATGTCATAGAGAACTATTTTCGTTTTAGGAGTGACTTTACCTAAGGTAGGGAAAACCATTATCCAGTGTGGGTCCTCTTCAAAATATATTTTTCGGAAATTTTAATGGAAATAACATAAATTGGAAAGTAATTTATTTTAAATGTTTCTTTTTTTCTAAATGACCAAATTACACCCATTTATAAAAATTCTTATGGAATGTACTCAGGGATAGCCACATAAACCTATGAATTTAGAATATTCGATTGGAACATTGGAGGAGAACCTATTGGCAGACGATGACTACCTGATCAGTCGACACATCTCTGGTTTGACAGTCCTCACCAATGAACGCAATGAAACAATCATTCCTCAACTGGATTTAGGAAGGTGTATTTACATTGATTATTTTTTTCCCATTCTTGTATCAAAAAATGAACGAGGATCAACCCAAAAACAGGGTGATCCGTGGATTTTGTGTTCTTGTAGGAGGGTGTCAATATACTTTTATTTTGGTTTTTTTGATTTGGGAATTTATTTTATGATAATTTTTTAATTGTAGTTTATATTCATCTGTTAATACTATTTAGCATAACATATTGACATGGTGAAGAACATTGGAGGAGGTTCATTACTCATTTGTTTATTATTTTTCTTCTACACTTTTCCCCTGTGTTCTTTTCATTCTTCGTGGGGTTAAGAAAAATAGATTTTTCCACATTAGTTATGCAATGAAAAGATCCCAAATATGATATTCGACAATGTGATGACCAAGAGGATGTGTGAAAAATATGGATGATGACGAATCATCTCCAATTAATAGAGGCCATTCTTTGATCATTCAACACACGAATGGATTGATATGTGTTTTTAGGGATGATCGGAGGCCCAAAAAATAATAGAAATAACATTGAGGTTTTAGGGAAACATAGAATCCAGAGTTCTGTGGAAAAAGGACTATCCGAACAATGATCAGGGCGTCAATAAGGCATGACGAAGCAGTTCTATGGTTCTAGAAATTTCTTAAACACACAGAGTATATTACGATGAACAAGCTGGTTGGACCTACGAAGATGGCTATGGTTCATGCACAGAAAGGGATGAAGAACACAATGTGCCTGCAGAGAGACAAGGCGTGGGGGACCCACCAAATGGCGGCTAGAGTTTTGGGTGATGAGAAACAATAACATGGTGTGGGACCATTGTCACATGGAATATGGTTCTATACACGGACTCAACGTATATCTTTGAAGACACACAAACACGGGGTGGGTACAGAGTTGTGTACTCCACCACACGGCCTGACCCGACCATTTTCATAGTATGACCTATGTACTAGTTAAATGGGATGGAAAACATTAGTTGGAAACGTGCACATGCACATGATCACGTACATGGATGGAACCCCGATTACATAGATATGGCATGTGGTCCATAATACATGCCATGTAGATACATTTATACATAGAATGTTTTTCAGACTCGAGCTGTTAAACACAGGTAGTTTCCAGAGTCGAGAAACATTGTGTGTGACCATTCTACATGTCATGTATAACTTAGAACATGGCTTGAACCTATTTTACACCGTATCATGGACATTTTTTGTTTGGGTAAATCCCCCCTTTCATATTCCAATGAATGTTAGGTATCATTTCCATCCAAAAGAGTATGATCCATTCAAAAGGATATTCTGAGATAGTGTCATGTGTCCCCCTGAGAGTCCTATAGTGATATATTCTTTCCATTATTTACCCTAGGTAATGATTTGAATCGACGTGACTATTCATACAAGACATTGATCCATTACTAGGTAGGTAAATTCAGATGAGTCGTGGTATCCATTAAGGCCCATGAAGTGAGCCTTATCTATGTATTGTGATCTATCCCCACTTAAGAGTTTGTTTGGATAGAATAAGTGTATCTATCTTTCCTGATCCTTCCCAACGAACAGTACACCTCAGATGGATGTCATTAGAGCCATCAGAATCATGGATTTAGTTCTCCTAGATGAGTACTTCGTGGGACCTTAAAACAGAACCCCTTATGATGGTATGTGGTTGTGTGACTTGTCTCTAGATGAAGGGTATATGTTGCGAGTATATCTTGTTTGTGTTTATCATGCTATATGTTGACTTGACATAAACTATGTAGAGCTGGCTATACTTTTACTTTGTGAATTTATTTTTGGTTTCCAGGTCCCTCTATAGAGCATTGTTATTCTCACCCCTGCAAGGGATTTTCTTAAATTGTCATGTATTTTTTAGACGAGTATACTATTGATAGATTCCGGGGTGGAAGAGTACCATACCATTCTTTATAAGTTACCTACTAGATGAGATACTCCTATCACATTGAAAAATAGTCCAAACACCCCTTCATTCTTATAGGTTCGCATTTGTTGTCTGCAAACTCTTGTTTTTGGTGGGCAAGTATTTTGGTCGTGTTTACATTCAGTTCTATACTTTCTATTGTACAATATTAGTTTATTTTAGTAGTATGAATTCATTTTTTTCATTAGTGGATTCCATTACATTCCAGCATTTGCGGGCTTGGAGATGTGTGTGTGTGTACAGGTAAATAGGAAATGACTTCCATGTAAGTGATATACCTACTCTATGATAGTCACCAACCCCTAGTCTATTGGTGTTGGGCATGGGGAGTCATAGTGCGATCCCCATTGGACAGGTTTTGACATACATATCTATCATTACACTACACGTGGAGATGTTTTTGGAAGGAATACACCAAGGGGAAATAACATAGAAATGTGGCCACCATCTTCACTCAACAAATAAATTGTCCATGAAAATGATACATACTAAAAATATAGTTTCACACTCCCATTAGAGATTATTATGACAGAGAAAATTTTTATTAACACCCACTATGATGGAGTAGAAAATAATTATAGCCCCATTTGATCAATGTTCATAATTATGATATTATTTATTCATAAATTTTATAAATTATGTTATGTATTTCCAATGTGATGGGGTTATAAGTATTGTTTCATAATGTAATAATTTTATATTGTGTATTACATTATATATAAATGGATCCTAATGGATGGAATTTGAAATATATAAATGCATGTACCCCATGTTTTCATTGGCATGTTGAGGATGATAATGCTGATGGATTTGAAGATATAGCATGAATAGATCAAATTATAACCATATTGAGGAAACTTACTCTTGATATGAGTCATAACATTCAGAGAATGAAAAAATGACTAATCTTACAAGTTATGTAAAGATTTTAATATTCATAGGGCCTTAAATACCCCTATCAATCTATGGGAATAAAATAATATTTTATCTAAGAAATGTAAAGTTTGGTTAGATAGTATGTGTTTCACTATGAAAATTACTAAAGGGGATTTTTTTAATATATGTATTTTTCTATATAGATATAATTATCATTAGTGTTATTTAATTCAAAACAAAAATGATGATGGATAAATACAAATAATGTAGTGGAAGTATTTCCTAGAAATATTATTGGATAAATATTTTCATCATGTGAAACAAGTAGATATGGAAAGACAGTTCCTCAAGTCTAAGACTGAGAGGAGAGGAAAATGTTTTCATAAATGCAGAAAATATTACAATGTTAAAATATATGTCATGGATTATTTATGTAATAGAAAGGGAAATATTGACCATTTTGTTGATTAGATTAATCTAATCCCTTGATGTTCAATAGTCTACCAAAAATTCATATTATATGATAATATAGTATCATGTTCCTTTAGGATGGAGAAATAATTCTACATATTTTATGAAATTATACTGATACATGAGAAAAATATGAGTGTGTTGAAAAATATTGATAAATGGATGATCAGGATGAGGGATTTTCCAACATGTGATAGTTTTGGATGAATACATTATAGTAGATGATTAATATGAAATGTAGTTCTATTCATGTTTGAAGAAAATAGACACCAAAATCATGATTAAATGAGGATGAACAAATATTTCATTATGTTGTGATTCCACTATATGGTGATGGGACACAACAAATTGGATTTCCCCATGATAAAAGGTAATATACCTCAAATAAGCTGAGGGGTCATGTTCATGCTCATAATATTGCTACAAAAAACAAGCATGATTAATATTCTTGTGTTTGAAACAATTAATTATTTTATTGGACTATTTTAATCAAGGATATTCTGGTTATTAGAATTATATAAGGCATATGAGTCATTTGACTAAAATTTTATCAAGTATTTTAATTTTTGTGTGGAATGGTTACATAGAAATTGATCCAGTAGAAAGGTCATCTTGGTGGAAAACAAGTGATTCAGAAGAATAACACCTAATATATTCCATATGTTGATATATTAATGATATTTCATTAAGATGGTATTCTTAATTTATAAGGATTATCTAATCATTGATGTTTAGGTAATTAGGTAAATTACAATTTTTTTATATTATGTGAATTTGTATAATATGGTTTTATTAAAATGAAATCCCACTTGCACAGTGGCAAACCATCTAATCCATTATGGTCTCATTCATAAAACCTCCAACTAAATATGATATTTTTTTAACATGTACAACTAACCTAAGTGATATTATAGTTAATATTCAATTTTTAGTTCAATTATTTCTGGTATAAATATTGCTGGTGAACCAATGGAGTTACTATTATGGTTTCGTAATTGATATATTATATTAGATAACATGTGATAACCATAATGGTCTGAAAAATTTTATTAACAGTTTGACAAAGATGACACAATTTAATGGATTTTATTATAATTTAAGTGTAAATTCTATATCTATAGGAAGGAAAAATTAATATGGGATATTAATTTTATAGAAATTATGCTTTTTCATACAATAATATTTCATCATTATAATTTTAAACAACATGGTAGTAATAAAAATCCGTGATCAAGTAGTTTAGTATATTCAGAAAATTATTCTTAAACATAGAAAAACAACATTTATTTAATTCTATATTACCTAGTTTTTAGTGGCCAACATGTACGACATAGTGCAAGTATTCAACTGAGGATATACATAAAAATAAGCGGTGTTCTAAAAGTCTAGTAAGAGGATGGATAAAATAATTGAAACATGGGTGAATATAATTGTTATCATAAGTAAAGAATTTTAATCAAAATCATTAAATAAACATCAGATAAGCAATGGAATGTGTTAATGAATAAAAAAGAAAATTCATGTCGTAGTGGTTTACCACCAAACATAGTTTTGAATATATCTGGAATCTTTTTCAAACATATTTCAAATTATCACATGAGATACATCACATTTATCAATGCTTTGGAGGGATATCTAATTTTGGGTTCACTAGTCACATCATTTCATTTACATTTGTTGTATAATTTGGGTCATACCAATCCCAGCATAACATTTATATACTCATGCGTTCCACATAGAACATATATCAATAATTTAAATAAAATAACTAATATAAAGGAATTGGTTACATTTAATAAATCATATATTAATGAATAATTATTGTATTTCGAAATATAAAAATGTAGTACAATAATTTTTATAAAAACAATCAATCTACAATGAAGAAGATACAATCCTACAAGATGTAAAAGATGTATTGGAATGAAGAGTACATTTGAAAATATATATTTATTTGTTATAAAATCATATTTTAAATATATAGAAATATATCAACTATAACACCCTAAACCTAGTCACCAATAGTCAGTGCACTATTATAATACATTGTCTTCCATAAACGGAATAATTTCCCTAACTACCGATCAATTTAGTATTCAAGAGAAATAGAATACAAACATGAACATTAGATTAAAAATTAAAACATAAAACACAGAATAAATAATCCTCTAGGAATTCCATTATTCCCTTAGCATAAACCTACATATAAATTATAATATACCTCATTAAATCCTACGAAAATTAATCATAATAATAGGGTGAGCTCATATGCTCAGTAAAGATAAACAATATAGCGTAAGCTATCATAAATAATCAAAATCATCTATGGAAGGGTATAAAATTTAAACACTAGACTTTTAAACATAAACTACACAATAATATGGAAAATATGAATCATATAATTTCATTTACTTATTCACATGAATATTCTACTATTTAATTATTCACATTTAATATCAATAGCTAATTTCATAATGTTGGAAAGCATAATGTTGGATATTATAACCAAATAGTCAAGGCCTCATGCCAAGAATAAAAATAAAAATAAAATTCAAAGCCTTGTTCTAATAAACTAATTAGTCTCATGGGACCTACCGATGTATTAATGACCTATAGTGGGCTCCACTCATCACTTACTAATTCTAATTCATTCCTCATATGAAAATGTTGAAACCTAACATATACATTCGTATTAAAACTATCATATATAATGTCAATACTATACACATAAACCATGAATGGTTTAAAAATATCACATCCACATTCATTCATATCATAAATAATTCAAAACAATATGTAATATTGTATTATAATAAATGAATTTCAATCATGAATAGAATCCAGTAAATAATGTTAACATAGTTGAAAATGATAAGTTATACTCTTTGAGGGAAATGTAACTTTTTGAGAAATCATTTAAATGTCGCATATTTATAAAGGATGTCAGTTAAAATAGATTTTTTAATAAAATTATCACATAAAAATTTGATATGTTTGAATAGAATTAACATTTGAAAATCTTCCAGTCCATATTAACAAATCCATAAAATTGTTTTTAAAACATAAACTATATGTAAAAAGGTTTAGAAAAGTAAATCATTAATACATTTAAAATTATGATCTTGATAAATATTCCCTTCTAAAAACCATAAAATTTTAATTTTGATATCATTTTCATATAAAATGTACATGGATTATAAAAATTTCCCAGTAAATACTTACACCTAAATAATCTTGGATAATAATGAGATTGGGGAATTAACCCTTACCATGTACTTTCCTTTGGTTATGGGTATGTTTATCCACCTGTATAATAACCATAGTATTTTATTAAATTATAAAAGAACCATATTCATATTTATGATTTCATAATTTAATCAATTTTGTATTTATACAACCCCTTAAATAATATTATATATGTTAAAACAACATTTCTCTTAATAATAGATTTCTTTATAATACGTGTTTTATCTTGTTATTCTTGATCGTATAACATATATCATCATTTCATTGATTCAAAAATATAAAACATTATTTACTAATAAAATATATTCAGAATATAAGTAGGTATAATAGATAGATATATTAAATGGAAAACACCATTTATGAAGATGGTAGACCGTATGTACGCATAAACGCCGTTTCCATTTTCTTATCATATTAAAAAGATGTAAGTGAATGGGATATATGTAAATAACTATATATATATAATATAATTATAATTTCATATATTACATATTTATTAACAATATATATAGTTATAATCATCATTGAATGGTGAAAGTGGAAATGTATCTCATCGCGTCATGGAGACAGAAAGCTGTACATACGCACGGGCGTTGATATCATTCTATTGATGGAGAAATCATAAGTAATTGGATGGTAAATTATATATATAATAATTATTAAAATGTTATATTTATTATTTACATCAATTATATCAATTATTATATACATCCAAATAATGATTTTTTGAATAACAAACTACACCACGACGTGGAGTCAGTAAGGTGTACGAACGCATGTATGGTGACATTTTCATTCATAGGATGGATATAATAATGAATATTTTTGAACCATATTCATAATAAAAATATAATATGTATAAGGTAATGGATTTATTATTTTGTAATGGAAACAAAATAGAAATAGAATGTTGAAGAAGAAAAGAACATTGAAAGGGGTGATGAAATAATCACTTCTTCGTCGAGTTCTTCACTTTGATTTGAACAAAAAGGCTACATATGATGGATTTATAATCAATGTAAGGAATATAATACGAATTTAGGGTAGTTGGGATGATATTTTATTTGGTTTTAGATGATCCAAATGGCATTGGAGGTGTGAATTTAAGAGTAGGGGATGTACCCTTTTATAATCGAAGTGAGGGGAACTTTAGGAAATACTTGAAATATTTTATTATTCTAAAATTATTTTTAGTTTATTGTTGATAAAAAGGTACTTATATAGCGTATTAGGTTGGTATTCGTCTGAATACTCTCAATAAATTGCTTTTATACATGATTAGGTCACCATATTAAACTTATTTTTAGATTTAACCCTTTGATAAATAGTTTAACATTTACCATCTCATCTTGTATTAATATAAAACATGGTTAATAAACATACAATAAAATTCCAAGAGAACCGAAATAGGTTAACAAATGAAATATATATCATTATATAATTAATTTGTCTAAACTAATTATTTATAATATTTTTATATCATTTAATAATAGTCACTGTTTTAAAAATTCATTTATGTCAATTTTGTCACTATTTTGTGTTTTATTTTTGTGAAATTCATTACAAGTTGGCTACTTCAAAAAAAATACATTAAATAAACACTAACATGGAATATTCACCTATAAAATTATTGTATTTCATCCAAAGTATTAATTTACATTAATTATTGTATTTACAATATCAATTATTTCAATCTTTCATTAAAAATGTATCTAATGCCTCATCATTGTGTAAAAAATATCATTAATTATTTAATTTATAAAAATTATAAATAAAATACCATGATGAAAAAAGTCTTTTTATATTCCTAATTAATATTATTAGTCTAATTCACTTTATGTGCAACCCTTCATATAAAAACTGATTATTTATTAAACATTGAATTTAACACTTTTAGCACTTCTTAAAATAAAATATAAAAATTGTCATAATCTTGCCCAAATGTATCAAAATGGTCATATTTTTATCCTATGGTTGATTTTGGTGGAATTAAACATATCCAATAGAAGGAGGACATATGTTGGTGTAATTTTAATAATATTATTACCTTTAATTAAATTATTTAATTTTTTTCTATGGTAAAATAAATTCCAATGTTAATATTAACCAAAAAATATTCTATTTCTATTGAACCATATTTTGTAGACTGATTTCAATCATGACTCTGAGATTTTTTAAATTGAATTCATAGAAGTGGTAAAATTATGTTTTATTAATATTTGAAAATGTACCAAGAAGCTCGGTAATTTTTCCTTGAAGTTGGGTAAAAATACGTTAAAATGGTTCAATAAAATTTTTTATATTTAATATTATTGAAAAATTAATCTAGTCAAATAATGTTTACGAATATGTGAATTATTTATCTATTTTAAGATTAATTTTTAATTATAAATAAATATTTAAATGAAAAAGTCGGTTTATTTGTACTATGCAATATTTTTTCACTATTTCTAAAAATTGAATGATTTCAGAAAAATACCAACAATTAAATCTAAGATAAGTTTTACATTAAAAATACAAAAATGATGTCTATTTTACCCAATTAAAAACATATATCTTGATTTTATTATTTTAAAATATTTTCACGTTGTCATAACCAAAATGCAGGGTTTTGAGTAGTAAAAACTATCTTAAGAATGATATATTTTTATGTCCAATTTAAATGTAAAATTACTTATTATAAGAAAAATTGAATTAAATGATAAAAAATTAATCTAATTATAGTTAAAAACCATTATAATTTATTATTTAACAACATTAATTATTTGTATTAAAAATGATGTTTTCAATTAAAATTTATTAATTTTCATTATTCATAAAAATATGAAAGTTATCAAAAAAACATAAAAACATTATCTAAACTAAATTTTTATGTTCCATTTATAAATAATAAGTTTATTTTTTCAAATATAATATATAAATTTGTCAAATTTTGGATTTAGAATGGTTCCCCATTAAAAGGTGGTAAAATGTCATTTTTTTGAAAAAACTATTATTTTATTTGAAAATTATGATTTGTTCTTAAATTATGTCAACAAACCAAATATATATGATAAAATTATATGTATTATATAATATTTAAAATTTAGTTAATACTATTGATAATTGCTTTTTAAACTGCTTATTTGGTAAGTTGTGGTGCGCTCAAACTTGGTGTTGTGTGTGGCACAATCTTTTTAATTACATTAAATAGATAACGTATTATGAAATCATGGGGTTTTATATTCTCCCCTACATTAATAGATTTCAATATCATAATTTTATATTGTCTATTGAAAGTAAATGGTGGAAAATATAAAATACCTTTTTGAAAATCCCACATCAGAAATAGGGTTACTTAAATTTATTCTTAATAAGAGGGAAAGGGAAAAAAAATGTCACCATCAAATTTGGATTTCGAATAAAATAATGTTGGTGAAAATTAGACACACATATCTGGATGAAAACATAAATATTTATAGGGTGTTATTGAGGTCATTAATCACAATCAATTGGATAATAAATGGAATATTGAGGGCCATAAAGCCAAAAATATACATGTATTTAAATATTATCAGATCAACAAAACATATGGTATTAGAATGACACATTGTTTATTTAATATAATTTCCATAATGTTTAAGAATTAATTTCATCATATAATAAGATAAAAAAATATTTAACATATATATTTCCATCATTCAACTAAATTCTACCACAAACTCATATTTCACTTCAAAATATAATATAAATCTGAAGGATTCTATTTATAGTAATCTTATAATGTTCCAAATATTATGAATTTATAATTCATTTGATATTACATTTAAAAAACTAAATAATAAAAACTATAAAATCACTTAGGACAGTGTTAGATGATGCACCCATGTCTCCCTTCGGTTGCGGGTTCAAGTCTTGCGGCATTGCCGGACGCGACGAGTTGTAACCCGGCCTCTGAGTTTTAACTTTAATAACAATACAAAAATAATACTAATAAATGTTTTAACCATAAACATCTTTATCTAATGTCCAACATAATTTATTCCCACCTTTAGACTAATCCAAAATACTTTTTTCCACACTCAAATTCCATAATTTATAAGGAAGGTAAAAATAATTAATATCTCTTTTTTCCATGTAATAACAAGTCAATACCTTCAACATGTATTCTCTTAACACATGGTATCACCCTGAATTACCATAAAACCTTATTGAATATTCACATTCCCCCTTCTTCCTTATATAATACGAAATATAATCCTTAAATCCGAAAACATTATATACTCCAATAATAATGGAATAAAAATAAATATTAATTAGTACCAAGGTAGTCTGTAATATCCAATATAAATTATCCATATCAATTATATCTTATTCTGAAATCATTATGTCTGTTGTAGAAACAAATTAAGGGTTATATTTCCCCCAACCATATATTTTAAAAAATGATTAACTAAACATTGTGTCACTTTACATGGTACCGTAAAATCTCAAATCATTAATAAATACATATTGGAGTACAATCCTTATATACTTTATAATTCATATAACATGTACTCGAATGAAAAGATTATTTATTAACAACACAAGACAACTAATCATTCCTTTTAATATACTGTAGTTTCATAATTTCCTTATTATCCATTAGAATTATTTTTGTTATACTCTGATTATCAGGGTATTTATTCGCGTAGTGTCCCAACTCCTTGAAAATGAAGAATTTATATTTGAACCATTTTGCGTACCGTTGAAATCTCTTACATGGGATCATTTTTTATCCACACATAAATTAAACTCCATTTCCCTTCTTGAATTTACCATAATGATTCATTAGCAAGTTATCAATTATGAGAAAATCCTCCATTCCATTCTTCCCTTCGTCTATCTTTCTCTCTAACATTATTTTCATCTCTGGATTCCCTTCAAAGCCATAAGACTCAATGAATTATTTACTAATCTTATTAACACATGATATTATTTCATTATATGATAAAAATATATGGGAGACTATTTCCCTTCTATATCATATCTTAAAGACATGAAATCTATTATCTATTAACTCTTTTAGTCATTCGTATTGTTGGAGTTCACATTCCCTCTAATTGGAAACATTTCTAAAAAAATGGAAGACACAAGGTTAGATTATGAATAAATATTCATATTTATAAACTTGTAAAATATAGAATGTAAATGGAAAATTTTAATCTTTTAACCCATAATGAAAAAAATGTTTTCTTGGATGATTTATTTACTCGTACATCCTTCATTATTGTTTGACATGAAAATTTTAATTATACAAAGCATATCCTCTAGGACTGTCATTTCCAAGACTGTATCCTGGCCTGTTGTTAAGTACTAGGATACCCCAGGTCTTGACTGAAACACATTGTTAGAGTTTTCAATCATAGCTACATTTGTTCTAGAGCCACATCTATATATTTTTATCTAATTAGGGATGTATATTCTTGGAAACCCCACATAATATTTAGACTACCTATTTATATGGATGTTCTTCTAGACTAATCCTCAAATTCTCTCTTAGGGTAATATTCTTTAATTAGAGTTTATATGAATCTAGTTTCCAAGGATTGTACTAAACTTCCTCTAATACCAACTATAAATCTCAAACCCCAGTTACACAGAGAAAGTGAATTATTTTAATACATTGACATGATTACATGCAATGAAGTCCCGAAGGAACAATAAATTTTATAGTCTTGGAAAATAGATTACATACATGAACCTTACATTAAAATTTCAAACATAGAACATAGAATAAATAATCCTTTTATAATTCCATTATTCATTTAGCATAAACCTTCATTTAAATCACAATATACATCTTGGAATCCTGGGAAAATAAAATATAAGAAACTGGTGAGCATATATTCTCAAAAAGGATAAACAATCTAGAAGAAGATATAATAAATAATCACAGACATTTATGTTAGGGTATACAATTGAAACATAAACCAATTAAAAATAAACAAAAGTTTAATAAGGAAAAGATAAATCAAATAAATACACTTACATATTAACATGAATATGCTACTAATCGAATAAAAACATGTATATTCAATATTAATTTTAATAATGATGGAATTCATAATGCTGGACATCATAACCACATAGTCAAAGCATCGTGCCAAGACTAAAAATATAAAATCGGTCAATGCCTTGTTCCAATAAAGTAATTTTACTCATGAGACCTATCAATTAATCGTGGAGATATAATGGGCACCTCCCACTATTTCTTATGTCCAATACATTCCACTTATGAAAATTTTGAAACATAACATAAACATTCGTATAAAAACTTGCCTACGAAATGACAATACATTAACCAAAAATCATGAATGGTATAAAAATAGAACCTCCACATTCAAAAAGATCATAACCCATTAAATACAATATGGATGATTGAATTATAATATGCCAACCTCAATCAAGAATAATATCTAGTAATGGATGTTGACATAGTGGAAAATTATCAGTAAAACTATTCGAGAAAAATGTACCTTTTGTGAAATCAATTATAAGTTGTTAATTTATAAAGGATGTCATTTAAAATATATTTTTGAATCAAAAATTACCAAAAAATTTTTAATATTTTGATATGAATTAACATTTTAATAAAATCATGACCATTTAAATAAATCCTTAAAATCATTTTTAAAACATGGGCATTAATTAAAATTATTTAGAACAATAAATCATTAAAACATTTAAAATGATGGTCTTCATAACGATTCCCTTCCAAAAAAACCCTAAAATAATCAATTGAAAACATTTTCATGATTCATGGACATGGATGAAAAAAATTTCCTACTAATAACTTACACCTAAACCATCTCAGATAATAATGAGTTTAAGGATTCAACCCTTACCTAGTACTTTCTTTTTGTCGAGGGTATATTTAACATCATGTATAATGAAAATAGTATTTTATTAAATTATAACCAAACAATATTAATATTTATGATATATTACATGATTAATTTATGGATTTATACTAACCATTTAATAAAAATGTTATTATGAAATAATATTTTGGGTAATAATTACTTTCATTATCTTACATGTTTTAACGTGTTATTCTTGATCATATAACTGATGTCAGGATTTAATTAATTCCAAAATATTAAACTTTATTTACATATATTATATATTCAGAATATAAGTATTTATAATAGGTGGATATAAGAAATGTAAATCACCATTTATGGAGATGGTATACTGTACGTATGAATAAATGTCATTTCTGTTTTCATATCATATTGAACGAATGTAAGTTAATGAGATATATAAGTAAATACATGAAAACACATAAATATATATATATATATATATCATGTAGAATAGTTATGTCATATATTAAATAATTTTAATAATATATTTTTTTATAATCATCGGTGAATGGGGAACATGGAAATGAATCTCATTGTGTCCTGAATACGGTACGATGTACATATCCACGAGCAATGATATCATTCTACTGATGGTGAAATCATATGTAATTGGATTTCATATTATATATACAGAATCATTAACTATTTATATTTATTTTTTTCATCAATTATACACATTATTACACCCAACCATATAATGAAGTGTTGAATAACAAACTACACCAAGATGTGGAGACGGTAAGTTGTACGTACACATGTATGATGACTTTTTCATTCATAGGATTTAATTATTAATGAGTATAGTTGAACCATATTTATAATAAACTCATAGTATGTATTAGGTAGTAGTTTTATTATTTTTTTATGAAAAAAACAATGATATATGAAGTGGAAGAATAAATGATCATTTAATTGTGTGATGAAATAATAACCTCTTCTACAGCTTCATCCATTTTCTATGAAAAAAGGGCTCCATATGCAGGATTTTTTATCAATGTAAGGACTCTAGGATGTTGTGAGGGTAGTTGGGACGATATAGGTGTCGGGGATGTCTCATCCAAATGTATTTGGTTGTGTGAATTTAAGAGAAGGGGATGTACCCTTTTATAAGAGAGGTGAGGGGTACATTAAGAAAATCTAGAAATATTAATTTATTATAAAATTATATTCGGGTAATAATAGATAAAAATAGATTCATTTAGAGTATAAGATTGTGATTGGTATAAATCCTTTTATCCAATAGGATTTAGTAATGATTATGTCACCATAAAAAGCTTACCTTTTAAATTTAGCCATTAGTTAAACTGTTTATCTTTTACCATGTCTTAATGTATTATTATAATACATGTTATATAAACTAACTATAAAATTCAAATAGAACCAAAAGTAGTTCATAAATAAAATATATATCATTATATAAGTCCTTTTTCTAAACCTTATATTTTTTCATTATTATATCATTTAATAATATTTTATTTGTTATAAAATTCATTTATGTCAATTTTCACACTTTTTATATTTGGTTTTTGTGAAATTCATAAAAAGTTTATTTATTTTAAAAAAATAAATTAAATCAACTCTAACATTTCATATTCAACTAGAAATTTTATGGATGGAATAATAATGCTAAAATTACAATTATTTTGATATTTATAATATCAATTATTTTAATCTATCATTCGAAATGGTATTATTGCTTCATCATTGTGTCATAAATAACATTAATTATTAAATTTTTAAAAACAATAAAAAACAACCATTATGTAGAAAATATTTTTAGATTTCTAATGAATATTTATAGTCAAATTTATCTTAAAATTTTTGGGGTATTTATAATATTATTTTTAAATTTAATTACTTTATTTACTATTTAACATGGTAAATAAATTTCAAAATATACTATTAAAAAAAATTATTTTAATCCTATTAAACCACATTTTACATAATGATGTTAATTATTTGTCTTTGATTTTCAAAATTCATTTCATAGAAGCCGTAGAATTATGTTTTATACGAATTTGAAAATATACCTATAAGGTGGGTAGAAATACGTAAAAATGGTTCACTCAAGTTTTATATATTTATTATTTTTATAAAATGACTCAAATGACTAAAATTGTACTAATGTATTTATTATTTATCTATTTTGAGATTAATTATTAATTTATAATTAATATATTAATGAAAGAGTCAGTTGTTATGTACTATGCAGTATTTTTCACTATTCATCAAAAATGAACGTTTTCATAAAAATTCCAAAAATTCACTCTAAGATAATTATGATATTTTAAATAAAAAATTAATTATTATTTTAAAAAGAACCAAAACATAGAAGTTTCATTGATTAATTAAAAATTAATTATTGTTGTCTAAATAAGAAAGCATGATTTTAAATGTAAAAACTAAAAAATATTGATATGTGTTTATATCCAATTTAAATGAGAAATTACTTCAAATGATAAAAATTTGATGAAATTATAAAATTATAATGTAATTATACCTAAATTATATTAAAATTTATAATTTAACAAGTAAAATTAGTTTGATTAAAAAATTTGTTTTCAATTACGTGTTATTATTTGTCATTATTCATCAAAGTATGAAAGTTACAAGAAAAAAAGAAAATTTATACGAAATAAATTTTTAGATCCCACATCTAAAAAAATTCATCTTTTCATATAAATTATATAAATGGGACAGATATTGGATTTTAAAAAGGTTCTCCATTAAAATGATGAAAAATTTCATTTTTTTAAAACCAATTCTTTTATCATAAAAATTTTATTGGTTATTATATTATTTCTAAAAAACTAAAAATATAGATGTTAATATTATATGGAGTATAAAAAATTCAATATGTAGTTAATACTATTCCGAACCACTTTTTAAACGGCTAATTTGGTTTGTCATGGTGCACTCGAACTCATTGTTGCGTGTGGAGAAAACTACTAAATTACATTAAAGATATAATGTATTATGAAATCCTAGGGTGTTACATCTACAAATTCAAATTTAATGATAAATAAATTATTTTCATGGGACATCAATGGAACACTCACACTAAAAATGTAGTTATATTGGGAAAAAACCAATGAAAAATACTTGTGTTTGATAATCCACTATCCATATGTACCTATGATATTTCCGAATAAAAATTATTGATAATAAAAAAAATTCATTAATAAACAATTCCATAAAACATTTCTCGAGAATTTTATTTTTTATAATCTTATTATGTTTATTTATTGGATTTATGAGGTGTTGTAGTGTTTAATATCATAGTTTTATAGCATTCATTTTATTAGTTTTTCAAGATTGGTTTTCTTTATTATATATAATGAATTTCATGTATAATTGGATTAGTTCATGATTTTATTTGTAGGTTAATAATGATCATCCATAAGTATAAATGGGTATATATATCATTTGGTTATATGTTATGAGGATGAATCATTATATAAGAAATTACTGATAATTGTACAGATTATTACGGAGGATTTAAAATTACAAAAAAATCATTTTAGTTTTTTATCCAATATTATGTGTATGAATTAGTAATATAAGAAAAAAATGTTATAAAATAAATTTTAAAACCATTTTAGTACTATATAATTGAATTATTATCATCTTTGAGGTTGTTAATGTAAAATGAAAGAGTATCATCCACCATATTGGTAAACTAACCAATAACTAGCGATGATTTAATTTAATGAATAAATGAGATAGAGGGCGGAGTTTAATGATTGATATTAATTTATAATGGTAAAATTATATTATATAAATGATATTGTATTTATAGTTTACATTTGGATAGATGAGCTCAGGAAAACAAAAGAAGAGAAAAAAATTCTAATGATCTGTAAATAGATCAAAGGGGTAGTTTACTAAATAAAGTATACTCATTGGGGTCCTCCTTAAGGAACCTGGGTTTGGTATTTTGTTATGTGGAGAAAAAATAGTAAATGATTATGTGTATTTTGAATATTTTTGGGCATAATTTGGAAAATAATTAATATTTGTAATGTTTGAAATGAAGAGGTGGTGAGCAATTGTATTTATTGGGGAGGAGTCAGGGTTTTTCATTAATGTAATTAATATTTTATTATTCTTGTTCTGTCTCAAAACTAGATGAAACATGATGGGTGCCCCGACCATAGTGGGTCACATGGCCTCAATCACATCTCCCCAAATGCGAGAGTTTTCATATTAGTAGAAAGGTCCCAGGGTTTGACCAAAGGTAGACAAGGGCCTCATTACCAAAGTGTAGAGATGCGAGTGAGAATAAAAATTGTTAAATAGAATAAGAAATATATGTAAATATAAGGCACATCGAAAAATATTGGCAATAGTTATAAAAACATAAAAACTAGAATAACATTTAATAACTGATGATATGACAAGTAACTAGAATGGTGTAAATCATATATACAAACAAATATGCATAACAGGTTCAACAAAGCATAAATGAAATAATATATTATCTATAGCATCTATAGTTTTTTTGGTTCTCTTCTATCAATATCCATACTAATCATTAAGAAATATAGTGTCTCAATTAGTGTGATTCCATTTTTCAACTCCTGCAACCATGCATTTCTCCACAGGTACCAAATGGTTCCTAGAGAGGGTGTGATATAATCTTAGTGGGCCATCACTAATGATTTCTGTAACATCTATAATGTATAATTTAAATGTAACAATGTATAAGAATTAATATATAATGTAAATAATTAAAATATAACTAAATACCCATGTACCTTCTTCTACCCATGGATAGTTTCTAAACATGTAACCAATTTATTATTCAAACAACTATCAGCATATATTCATTGGTCATGTGAGGCATTTCAAACACTAACATAGTCACATTATGTGTAGATTGTGAATGTTCCAATGTATCAACAAAAGAAACGTGGACCTCAAAATTTTCCAACTCAATAGAAACTATATTCTCTAAGGAGAAGACTGTTTTTGAAAGGGCATGGCCATTGAAATCAATAATAATGTGCCTACCTAATCCAAGGTTATCCTTAAAGATAAGATATGGTAAGTTGAGATAGGTCACTATGGGTTGTAACAATTGAACCTCCTTTACTATTCTAGATCCAAGGAGTGTATCTGAGGAATCCGGTAATATTATGGAGGGATTCTATGATGTTATTCCGAGCATTGAAGAATTGAAAAGTATTGGGATCTAGGTGGTTATCAACCTATGCCAGCCGTATCGTAGAATTAGGGTGGGGTTCCTGAGGGCTCATGGAATTCCATGATTCGAATCCAATGCGAGCTCCAGACAGACCATTCCTTTTTGATTATGAAGTTATGAAATATTGATTTCGATCAAGATTTGACATTGAATAGTGTGATATGGTCAAGTATCATGAAAAAAAATTCACAACATTTCTATAATTTTCTCATAAGGTCATCTCGCATGACACCTTTTTATCAATTCATAATTTATCAAAAAAACCATTTTTTCATTCCTTCCATACATTTTATGGAAAAATACAAATAGAATGAAACCATTTAATCTATCTAAGGATTATTGAAGATTCATGGTACAATTTTCTACCTTCCATCAATGTTGTATGGGGTGATATGGATATTTGAAAAATTATTAATTTGTATTCAATAATTTCATGTCATATACTCAATATACATGCGAAATTCCATTTTATATTTAATTTTCAATTTAAAACAATTTCCATAGGCTGGTGAAGTGGTACTCATACCCAGTACATTATATTATGTAATTTATAATATAAATCATCCCATTTAATATATAAAATATTACCATTAGTGTGGTTAAACCATGACACACCCAAGGATTTGGAAAAATATGTCAACAGAGAAAACCATAGTGAAAACATAACCTCCAATGTGGAAACGATAGAGTTAAGGTCATAACCACTAACAATTAATCACATATTTTGAATGAATATGACTATAGGTTTATAACAATTATAAAAATGACATATATTTTCTACAGAAAACACTCTATGGAATCAGTAGGCCCCTCATAAAAAATCCAGAATCAATGAACATTACGGATGAGTTATAGAACACCCACAAAACGGTTGTATGACTCTCATCCACCATTATTGGCCCTTGATTGGGATCTAATCAGAGTAAATCTATGAAGAAAAATAAAAACACTAATATACAAATATATTAATTAAGAGAATAAGATAAATACAATGACTCAAGAGGACTCCCGGACGTACCATTTCTCATTGAAAGAAAAACATGGATGATCGATCATTTTTAAGATGAAGGATATATCTTGATTCCAAGATTAGATCTTAAAAAGCCAAATATTGAGAGATAAATAGGATAATTGCTCATAATATTGGATTAATGAATTTGGGGGAGGCATAATTAAACCGTTATAGGAAAAAGGTCAATTTTTCGCTAAAATTTCAGGTGATTTGTTTGTCAGCACAATTGTGAAAACCGTATGAAAACCATTAACGAGTACCTATAAAAAAGTTGATCTCCCATAATTAGGGTTTGTTAGATGATTTTTTTTCGAAGTAATAATGTTGTTATGAATTTAGAAAAAACAAAATACCAAATAGTTTCAAAATTGACAAAAAAGAGTTTTTTAAAAAAATATTATATTATTATTTCATATTATATTCCTAAAAATGTAAGGATCAGACAAGTGCCTTATATAATGACATGTGTATCATTAATAAACCACTTGGGGTTCACTTGGATGTATATAGTATGTTTATTAAACATATAATATAAAAATACAAAGAGACATGGTAAATGTCAAACTATTTAACCAAGAGTTAAATATAAATGATATGGTTAATATAGTGACCCAAACGTGTCTAAAATCTATTGGATGAAAGGATTTCTACCCATCCCCATATTATCCCTTAAATAAGTCACATTTTGGCCATTATTAACCGAATATGAATTTATTATGAAATAATATTTTATCTTTTTTATTAGGTTCCCCTCACCTCTCTTATAAAAGGGAACTCCACCTTCTCTCAAACTCAAACCTTCAAAACCGTTTGGCTCGGCCAAACCCTACCCAAATATTCACTCAACATCCCTAACTTCAACCTAAAGGCATTAGTTTGATTAGAAAGCCAACCTATGAGCCCTTTTGATCAAATCAAAAGGAAGAACACAAAGAATAGATAATGTTTTCACCACCCTCTTTGAGGTTCCTTTCTTCTTCCACTTCATCTTAATTGATATTTCAATTCTTAAATAAAAACATCAGTATCTTCTATATAATAAGATGTTATTAAAAATATTAACTTCATCTTTATTTGATATTTCCATTCATAAATAATAACTTCAGTGTTGAAAGAGGCCCCAAGGAGAATGTCAAAAATAAACCAGGAGAAGTTTTATGTGTGGGGTAATAGGGCATAAAGTAGCCAATTGCATCAAAAAAATGGATAATGTGATGAACAGAGATATGGTTTGATCTAATGTACCGTATAATTTTCTATGTCGTAAATGTGTAGAATTTGGACATTATCCAAGGAAAATATCTCTTGGAAGGGTTGAGAAGCATGTTGAGCATCAAAAATCTTCAAGGACAAGGGAACAATGCATGTCTTATGCTGAGATGGATCAGGATGACTAAAGTACATGCAAATTCTTCGCAATAATTGTCTATGTAATGTTGTATTTTAGTTCATCATATATGAGAATATATTTAATGCTTTCTATGAACATCAAGTCACTACCTACAATGGTTTTATATCATTAAGTAAAAAATTTATTGTTATGTACCACATGTTGATGTTTTGAATTTGTTCTTCTTAAAAAATATGATTAGGGGATTAAAATATCTTTATTATTTTAGAAGATGTTCATATGATTGAGGTAAATAGATTAGTACGGTATTTTATTTGAGGAGTAAAGGTTGACTTATATTTTGAAGAATCGATGAATTTAAGGTGAACTTATAGTAATTTAGGAAATTATTAACCTATCTTGGGGAAAATATGTTTAAATTAGTTACTTTTGTTATAATATGTAAGGAGTGATTGATGTTGTTTGGAGATGAATGATAATGTTTATCTTGGAAGACTATGTTTTCAAATTTCACTTATATTTGGGTTTCAATCTTAGTTTGGATTATATTGAGGAATTTTGAGGACAGTTATTTATGGAATGGTATGTAATGAACTTTGGGTAGTACCATGAAACTTTGAAGATTTAAAGTAGTTTCCCTTCCTATGGGGTTCTTTCTTTTTGAAGAGTTGTTTTATGTTACCCTTTTTGTTTTTGGTTTAAATGTTTAATGATAGATAGTTATTCTTTTATGGATTATGTGATTTTCTAGAAGTTGATTCTTGTGCTTTGGTGAGACCAAGTAGTTTTGAATGCTCATTGTTTGGAGAAAGTATTAGTCTTGGATAAACTTATTATGGGATGAAACTCTACGTGACGGTAAATATATTTCCATGACTTCTTATTCTATTTAGTAAATGAATTACTCAAAATTATTAAAAAGAATATTAAAAAATTTTGTTGGTTTACGTTTCCTACTGGGTAATCAAAGACTGTTTAACCCATCAAAAGTTTTTGATTTTCTCGTCGATAACTTCCTCTTAGGAATGTTTTTTATCACTCTCCCTCTGAACATCACCCTTAATTTTCTTTATTATAAAGTAATAGTGTTACTGACTCTTTTTCTAATGTGGGACTTTTAATGAAATTTCCACACCCATTTTTGAAAAATTGCGAGGACCAAATTTATTAAATGGGGAAGATTGTAATGACCTAAAATTTTGAATAAATCATGTTTCCTAATTTTGTGTGTTATTTTATTTCATACTCAACAAAACTTTTTCAATTAATAAAATGAGTATAATTAAAATGAGACTTTTGGGTTTTCACTATTATATGACTGTTAGTCAGTATGACCTTTGGAAACCAAATGTTGTGATTATTATCTCAAAATATAAGTGATCTTGGTTAATTAATATATAAAGAAGATTCAAGGGCTTCATCCAGTAGTCTCGGGCTAATCGAAGCCCATCTAACAGAACTTGGGAAGGAGGTAGCACCACTGGGATTTTCTTTGGACCAAACCCAAGACGAACTTCATCGTGTGAATCTAGAACAGAATCGCCATCAAAAGAAGATCAAATTGATAGAAATTACTACTTGTACGATGTAGGCCGGGCCGCCCTCAGATTCTCTCACCCTAGCACACGTTACACTTAGGTCCTATTATGGGGTTATAAGGGGATATGTAAGGATATTTTAACTTCCCTGTTTAATATTTTGTTTTAAAAAAAAATTATTTCTTCTAGTGATGAATTTTTGGAATTTTAAAATTTTTGGATAAATATAGTATGCATATTTTTGATGAATTCTCAAAAAAAGGATATTTGAAAATATATTTGTAAACCTTAAATAATTAATTATGTGTAATGATTTTCAAAAAATTATCTTCTACAATTATGTTCAGTAAAAAATTTAGAGTCTAATAAGATCAACTTGATTTTTGATGAATAGTAAATTACAAATGGTGATTTTACGCTTATGATTAGTAATGTGACCAAATGGATTTTTTATCTCACTTAATGAATGTATTAATATAATCTAGGCACCATTATTAAGTAATGTGATTAAATAAAATTGGTTAATAATTCTTTCAAAATCTATTAGTCAAGTATCAGTTTTTTCGGGTGAATGGTGTTTTTTAATTAAAATTTAAATTAAAAATATATAGGAAATCATTCTTATAAAATTGAGATTATTTCCGAACATAGAGCATCGATATTATTTTAAGGTAATTTTTGGGGATTTTTTCAGGAAAATATGAATTTTCAGTGAATAGTGTATTTATTTAAAAATAAAATAAATAATATTTAGAAAATTATTTTTATAAAATGGATCTCATTTTTTAAATCAGAGCATCGATATTTGGTTAAGGTGAAATTTTGGGATTTTTCTGAGAGTTGAATTTTCAGTGAATAGTAAAAATACAGTTTTTAAGTTACAGGTGTTTAATGACATCATTAAATGATGTATTAAGTATGTAATCAATATGGCCGAATTATGAAAAGGAAGATCAGGTATGAAGTGTCCCAAGTGGCCAATAACTTTGGCAAATACCTTGGAAAAACCCATGGTTTTTCCAATACCACCAATGAGGTGTCCCTTGGCCATTAATGCCTTGTCCCCTCACTTACCCTATAAATACCAAGCCATTATCTCGCCGTTTCGATTCCAAAATCCTCCTCAATGATGTTCTGGAATCCTTACCTCCCAGGAAGTCATCTCAAGGTTCCCTAAAGCCTCTCAATGTCCCAATCATCAATATTTTGAAGTCACTCTTCATGGTAAGGGATCCTACCTCTCCTTTATTTCACGTACTCTCTTTTATTTCATTTCTTTTCATAAACATTTTCTTATTTGGGGGGAGTTATTTTATAATAATATTACTTCACTTTCCATGTTAATATGATGATAGACCCCCTATTTCTCTCATCATTTCATTTTATGAATGTTTATGTGGCGTCGTTAGGTTGCCAAATTTTTGTAAGGGATCCTACCTCTCTCTTTCTTTTGAAGTACTCTTTTGTATGCCATTTCATTTAAGCCCCATTTTCTTATGTTGGGGGATGTTATTTTATATTCCCATTAATTCCCTTTTCATTATCATATTATGATAGATCTCCTCTTACTCTCATCATTTCGTTTTATGAATTTTTAAGTGGCGTCGTTAGGCTCCGAATTTTTGTAAGGGATTCCTCCATCCTTCTCATTTTTCAAGATCTATTTTCATGTAATTTATTTAAAGTTACTTTTCATATATTGGGCTTTGATCTCTGATATATATTATAATTTCATTTTTATGTTCATATGATGATATACAATATTTTTTCACATCAATAAATTTTTTGTTGTTTTAAGTGACGTCGTTAGGCTGCCGAATTTTCATAATAGAAATCTTATTTTTGTCTTCCTTTCATGTTTTTCATTTCATATGTTATGTATTTCAAATTTCATTACCATCTTATTAAATCCTTTATATTTTTTCCATCAACTATTTTATGGATCATTGGTTAGTGGGTGACTTATGTCCCCTCTCTTTTCAATATTTTCTGAAACCCGGTAACATAGCCGTTATGCTGCAGAATTTTCGTCTCAAAATGTCTCTCTATTTTTCTCAAATTCTGTTATTTTATTAAGTGAATACTCAAATACCTTTCTTCTATAATGGTATTCAAATATATAAATCAAAATTTTCTTTTCTAAATTCTTTTATTTATATACATGAATCCCACATTCCTTTTTTGTGGGATTAAAGTTACATAAAGATCGTTTATTTAATGTATTTTTTAAAATGTTATGATTATGAAATGAAACCCATTTATTTTATGCTATATGGGTTATTTATGAAATTTTTAATGTTGATATATGTCTCTCAGATGATAATAACGAAAAATTAATGGTTCACCCTTATAGAGCTCCAATTCATTGGTAATGATGTAACCAATAGAGATTACAATTATAATGATACCTTGGTAAATAACCTTGGTAATTTAAAATGACACCTTGGGGATGGACCTTGGTGATATTTTAATTATTGTATAAGTTAAATGTTGTAGCCAGATATTAATGTTATGAATAATTTTCATTCCATTATGATATGTCTCATGATCTCCTTCTCATTCCTTAATGTTATTTATCATGACTTTATTGATGTTTCTCAAGTTCAAATGTTAAATGTTTCCCCTAGTTTCCCTTACTGGGCCTTCTGCTCACCATTTATTTTGATGTATGTCCCCAAGTTATGAGATTTAGTAATGAACCCAGGATGAACATAAGGATAATCCATTCAAGTGTTTAATACGATTTTTTATGTTTTCATGTTTTAAGTTACTGGTTTCCAAGACGCTAAACCTTAAATATCCTTAGTTTTGTAAAATGTAATGAAAATTTATGTTATAAAAATGTCGGATTCTATATACATGATTAATTTATGACTATATTATTCCCATTTAATAATTATTCCCATGTTAAATTATCATTTCAGGTAATTATCGCACTATTTATCATAAGTGTTTGAACTGGTTATTCTTGATCGTATCATTAAATCATGATTTAAATAATTACCAAATATAAAAAATGATTAATATTTAAAATATATTTAGAATATAAATATTTATAAAATATATATATATTAAATTAAAGGCACTATTTGTGGAGAAGGTTGTCCATACGTACGCATAAACGATATTTCTGTTTTCATATTGTATAAAATGGAAGTAAGAGAATAAGATATATGTAAGTAAATATATACATACATATATATAAATATATATAGTATCATTATTATGTCATATATTACATACTTATTAGTAATTTATATTTTTATAATCATTGTTGAATGGTGAAGGTGTGAATGAATCTCATCACGTCATGGAGATGGTAATCTGTATGAACACACAAGCGACAATATCATTATATTGGGGGTGAAATAATATGTAATTGGATTTTATATCATATATACAGAATAATTAAAATGTTATGTTTATTATTAAACCAGTTATACTCGTTATTATACCCATCCAAATAATTATGTGTTTGAATAACAAACTAAACCCCTACATGGAGATGGTAAGCCGTACGTATGCACGTATGGTGACATTGTCGTTTATAGGATGGATAGAATAACTTATATGGTTATACAATATTTATTATAACATCATAGTATGTAGGAGGTACTAGAACTTTTATTTTTTTATAGAATCAACAAAGAAAGAGGAAGAGGAAGAATAAAATAACTTGAATGAGTTTGGTGAAATTATTACCTCTTCTTCGGGTGATTCCTTTCGAGTTGATCAAAAGGGATCTATTGGTTGGATTTATGATCAATGTAAGGAATCTATGATAATTTGAGGGAAGTTGGGATGATATTTTGGGAGGGTTTGGCCGTGAAAAATGGCTTTGTATGTGTGACTTTGAGAGATCGGGAAGTTCCCTTTTAGAAGAGGGCTGACAATCACCTTAGGAAAAAATTAAAATATTAATTTATTACCCAATCATATTCTATTTATAATTTCTCAAAATGAATTTATTTCTAAAATTAGGTGTCTATGAGTAGAAATACGGTCAGGAAATTTATTTTAGATATGTTTATGTTACCATTTTAACAATATCTTTTAGATTTAACTCTTAGTTAAGTAGTTTATCTTTTACCGTGTCTTCTTGTATTATTACACTATATGGTAAATAAATATTATATAAACTTCCAAGATAACGTCAAGTGTTTAATTAATGACATATATAATTATATCTAATCTCTTTTTCTTATCCTTATATTTTTATGAATATTATATCAACCAATAATATAATGTTTTTTTAACTAATATTTTTCAGTTTTGACACTATTGGGTATTCTGTTTTTGTGAAAGTCATAAAAACCTTATCAAATTGAAATTTTATTTTTTTAATCAACCATAACATGACATATTAACCTAGAAAATTAGTGGAATTTATCAGTAGTTTCAATTTAAATTTATTTGGATATTTAAAATATCAATTATTTTAATATTTCATTAATAAAGTCATTACTGCATCATCATTGTGTAATAAATAAATTAAATTGTTTAATTTATAAAATTATAAATAAAAGCACATTTTTAGGAAATATTTTTAGTTTTATAATGAATATTTATAATCTAATTTTTATTGTGTCTAACCCTATATAAAAATAGATTAGTTATTAAACATAGAATTTAGAACTTTTATCTTTTCATTAAATAGAATAATAATACATGTACAATTCTAATCCAAGAGGACCGAATATGATCATATTTTATTCCTAATTCCTTTTCAAGTCGAATTAATCTTATTCAATATAATTAGAACATGTGTTAAGGTAATAATAATATCATTTTTACCCTTAATTACCCTATTAACATTTAACCGCGGTAAAAAAAGTCAAAAGTTACTTTTCAAACAAAATAATTTTCATCTTATTGAACCATATTTTACTTAATGATGTCAATAATGTTTCTAGGATTTTTGAAATTCAACTAAATGAATTTGTAAAATTATGTTTTAAGCAAAATTGAAAATGCTCCTTGATAATGTGTAAAAAACGTTAAATAGATCAATAAAATTTTATACATATAATTTAATTATAAAATGAATCCAATGAATTAAATTGAACATATATAGTTACTATATATCTATTTTGAATTAAAATAAATATAAATAAAATAATTAATTATTTAAATAAAAATTCAGTTTTAGAAAATAACGTAGTGTTTTTTACTATTCATCAAAAAATGAATGTTTTCAAATAAATTCCAAAAATTTTACCAAAGAGAATTTTGATATTCCTAATTCTAAATTTTATTCCATTTTACTAAATTCAATACAAAGAAGTTTCATTTATTAATTTAAAATTCATTCTTGTTGTCAAACCAAAAAGCATGTTTTAGAAAAGTAAAAACTATCAAAATATTGATATGTGTTTCTGTGAAATATAAAATTGAAATTAAATATAATGACCTAAATTATATTAGATGATAAAAATATAATATAACTTTACTTAAAAACCATTTAAATTCCTAATTTAACACTATAAATTATTTCGATTAAAAAGTTTATTTCTATTAAAACATTGCATTTTTCACTATTCTTCGAAATATGAATGTTATCAGTAAAGTAACAAAAATTTGTCCAAAATAAATTTTTATGTCCCACTTCTAATAAAAAAGTTTGTTTTTTGAAATTTAATTTTAATGTGTCAGATATTTCCTTTAAAAACATTCACCATTAATAGGTTGTAAAATTCAATTTTTGAAGATTACTTCCCTTATCTGAAAAATTGAATTTGTTCTAATATAATGTCTAAGAAACACATAATATGTGTTTTAATACTATATAGAGTATATAAAATTCAAAAAGCAGTTAATATTATTCATAAACTCTTTTTTGGAATGGCTAGTTTGGTAAATTGTGTTGTGTTCGAACACGGTGTTGCGTTTAGCGCAAGCTATTGAATATATTTAATGATATAACATAATATAAAATCTTGGGGTGTTACATTCTCCCCTCCTTCGATAAATTGAGTCCTGAATATTTTAACTTTTTCATAAAAAATAAACGGTTCAAATAGAAAAATGCCTTTGCAGAAAACACACATTAAACATTGGGTTAATAAAATTTAGTCTTAATTAGAGGGAATAAGAAATGAAAAAGTCACCATAAAATTATGATATATATTAGGAGAAAATTGTTTGAAACTAGAGACACATAATTGGAAGAGAAAAAAGAAACATTTATAGGGAGAGATTGAGGTTATCAATCATAGAAAATTTTAAAATCGAGGACCTCAAACCCATCAATATAAGATGATGTAAAATATCATCAGTTCAACAATTCATATTGTATTACGGTAAATCATTTTTTATAAGATCCCTTCCCTAAATTTTATGAATTAATTCTTTCAGATAATATTAAGGAAAAACTTTACTTGATATGTAGAGTTCAACTTCAACTAATTCCTACCATAAACTCAACTTTCACAACAAAGAATAACAAAATTCCAAAATATTCTACTTATACTAATTTTTTAGGGTTCCAAAAAATGAATTTCAAATTAATCTATCAGAACATTTAAAAAAAGATACATTATAAAAAGTAAGACATCATACATTCCAGAGGTAGGTGATGCACCCTTTCTTCCCTTCAGTTGCGTGTTCAAGTCTCACAGCCTTGCTGGACATGATAGGTTGTTGCCAGACATCGGGGTTGTCCATTTTATGAAATTCCAAAAATAATATAAAGAAATGATTTAACATTAAAAATATTATCCAATGTCAATCTTAATTGATTCCCACCTTTAGAATTATCCAAAATACTTATATCCAAACACACCGTACATAATTCATAAAAAAGGTAAACACAATGAAGATCATTTTTACCAAGAAATAACATGTGAAAACCATCATCATTTATTTTTTTAAAACATTATAACACCTTGAATAACCATAAAACAATATAGAATACATGCATACTCCCTTATTCCATATGAAATACTGGATATGCTCCTTCTATCCAAAAATGTTGTAAACTCCAACAATGATAGAATGTCGGAATCATTAATCAGATTCAAGGTAGTCAAGAATATCCCATAGAATTTAACTAAATCAATCATAAATTATTCAAAAATAAATACTTTAGTATCAAAAACATATTATGGAGTATCTATCTCTCAACCATATAATTTCCAAAAAATATAAGCCGTTATTGAGTCACTTTTCATGGTTCCACACAGTCTCAAGTCCTTAATAAAATACTAATAAAATACAATTCTTATATACTACATAATTATTATAACCAATAAAACATTTATGCAACACTCAATGGAATATTTATTTAATATTAAGATAGGAAAACTAGTCATTACTCTTCATTTGTGGTAATATCATTACTTGGTTATTATCCAATAGCATCATTTGCAGTGTACTATAATGATTGGGACAGTGATTTGTGTAGTGTCCGAACTCTTTGAAGATGAATCACTGAACATTTGAAACGTATTTCTTACCATTGATATAACTCCTTGGTGTAATTTTTCATCACACTTATTACAAACTCCCAATTACATAAAGCATTTAGCTTGGTGATTCATTCCACAGTTATCACATATGGGAAAATCCTTCTATCCCATTTTCCCCTTATCCATCTTTATATCATCTATAATTTCCATATATGTCTTCCATTAAAATCCATAAGACATGGATAATTCTTTACTTATCTTATTAACATAAGAAACTATTTTATCATATGATGATAATACATGGGAGATTATTTTTCTTCTAAATGATAGGTTAATACCATGAAATATAGGATCCTTTTTACTCTTTCGAACCTGTGTATTGTTGGAGTTCTAATTCCATCAACTTGGGGTCGTTTATAAATAATTTCATACACCAGGATAGTTTATGGATCACAATGCATAATCCCAAACATGTAAAATACCGATTGTAAATTGAAAAGATTATGCATAAAATCTATAACCATAAAATTTTTCTTTGACTAGTATTTACTCATAAATACATAATAATTCCTTGTAAGGAAAATATAAATTATCCTAAGCATATTCTCCAAGAGTGTTATAACCAATAGTAAAGCAGGTCCTATTGTCGTGTTCTAGGATACCCCAGGTAAATACAAAAACTCCTTGTCGAAGTATTTACTCCTAGGTAAATATGTGTTAGAGTCACATCTACTTGAAAATATCCATACAGAGATGCATTTAAGGGAAAATACACAAAATCTCTACATTTCCAAAATTATAGGATGTTCTCCTATAATAAACTTCAAAAGCTCTCTTAGAGTAATGTTCTCTAATCATAGTTAATCTAAATCTATTTCCATGGATGTTGTTATAAATCCTCTAATACAAACTGTAATTCCCCGACCCTAGTTACCTAGAGTCGGTGCATTATTTTAATACATTGGCATGATACGAGGAAATCATGTCATGATTGACTGATCAGTTTAGTAGTATTTGAAATAGATTACAAACATCAACTTCAAATTACAATTTAAAACATTAATTACTGCATAGACAGTTCTTTGAGAATGAAATTATTTTCTTCTAGATCAACCCTACATATCACTCATAATACACTTCTTGGAAATCCATGGAAAATAAAACATATGAATGGGGTGACCATAGTTGCTTAGTAAATTTAAAACATTTATCAGAAGATAACATAAAAAATAGGAATGGTGAATAATTAAAAACACCAGGATTTATAAATAATAAACATGAAAACTTTTTGGAAAAAATTTAAGATGACTAATTAAATATATAATTATACATAGTCATTGGTATTATACTAGTATAATAACCACCTTTACCTTAAATATTATTTTCATAATGATGGAATGTATAATGCCAGACATTATAAGTCAACTTTTCAAGGCCTTGACCAAGACATATAAAAATGATCAAGGACTCTACCAAAACCATATATCAAATTGGGAAAGTCCTCATCCTATTCCATGCATGATTGTCTCATGACACCAACCGATGCATCGAGGAGCTATAGCGGGCTCCACCTGTCACTTACTTTGTCTAATACATTCCTCCAATGAAAAGGATGAAAGAAAACAAAAAAATTCGTAATAGAAATAACATTCTAATAGTCAATACTTTAACCCTAAACCATGAATGATTTAAAAATAAAACATATACTGTCAGATATATCATAAAACCATAAATACAATATGGAATATTTTTCTCATAATAAATCAACCACAATCAATAATAATATCCTATAAAGGAATTTGGGATTGTTGAAAATGATCAGTAAAAGTCATTGAGAGAAATATGCATTTTTCATTAAATAATTTAAACGTCACATAATTATTAAAGGAAGTCAGTTAAAAGATAGTTTTGAATCAAATTTCCACATACCACATTGAATATTTTGACATGAATTATCCTTTTAAATCATTCATGTCTATATAAATAAATCCTTTAAACCATTTTAAAAACATGGACATTAATGAGAATGTTTTAGAAGAATAAATCATTAAAAAATTTAATATGATGTTTTAGTAAAATATTACATTAAAAAGAATCCATTTTAATCCCTTTTATGAAACATTTACATAGATAATAAATATTTCCCAGTAGATACATATGTAAAAACAAACTCAGATAATAAAGTGATTCTGGAATTAACCCTTACCATTCACTTTCTGTTGGTCAAGAGTATATTTACCCTCCTTTATAATGACCATTTTGTGTTATTAAATTATAACAGAACCATATTCATATTTATTATATCATAATTTATTCAATTATGTCTTTATACTACCCATTTAATAATTATTTACATGATAAATTAACATTTTGGGTTATAATCAATTTCTTTATCGTATGTGTTTTTACATGTTATTCTTGATCATATCATTTATATCATGATAAAAATAAATCCAGAATATAAAACATGATTTATATATATAATATATTTAGAACATTAAAATTAATAATAGATATATATTTGAAATAGAAGGCACTGTTTATGGAGACGGTAGGTCGTACGTACGCATAAACAATGTTTCTGTTTTCATATTGTATTGAACAGACAATAGTGAATTAGATATATATAAGTACATATATATATATATATATATATTTCTAGTAGAATTATTATGTTGTATATTGCATATTTATTAATAATATTTTTTTAATCATCGTTGAATAGTGAACGTGGGAATAAATCTCATCACGTCGTGGAGATGGTAATCCGTACACATGCACAAGAGACAATATCATTATATTAAAGGTGAAATTGTATGTAATTGGATGGTATATAATATATAAAAAATCATTAAAATGTTATATATATTATTAAAATTATTTATACTCATTATTATACCCATCTAAATAATTAAGTATTTGAATCACAAACTACACCACGACTTGGAGACGGTAGGCCATACATACCCATGAATGGTGACTTTTTCATTTATAGGATGGATATAATAATGAATATTGGTGTACCATTTTTTTAATAACATCAGAGTATGTAAAAGTTGATGGATTTATTACTTTGGTATGTAAAAAACAAATAAATAGGAAGTGGAAGAAGAAAATAACTTGAAAGAGTATGGTGAAACTATTACCTTTTCATCGGGTGTTTCCTTTTGAGTTGATCAAAAGGGATCCATAGGATAGATTTATGATAAATTTAAGGACACTAGGTTGAATTTAGAGAAGCTGGAAGGATATTTCGGTAGTTTTTTTCTGAACCAAATGGCTTTGGAGGTGTGATTTTGAGAGAAGGGGAAGTTCCCTTTTATAAGAGGGGTGACAGTCGCTTTAGGAGGAAAATAAAATATTAAAAAAATATACAATAATATTCCATCTATAGTGGCTAAAAATGAATTTAATTTAATAATTTGGCAGTTATGGGTTTAAATACTCTCAACCAATAGATTTTAGACATGTTTATGCTTCCATTTTAACCATATCATTTAGATTTATCTCTTAGTTATGTAGTTTATCTTTTACTACGTCTTCTTGAATTCTAAAACTTCATAGTTAATAAACACACTCTAAACTTCCAAAAGATCCTCATGTTTTTCATTAAGGAAATATATATTAATATTTAATCACTTTTTCTGAACCATTGATTTTTAGGAATGTTATATCAACTAATAATATAGTATTTTTTTTTAAAACTAATTTATGTCAATTTTGACACTATTGGGTTTTTTGTTTCTATGAAAGTCATAAGAACCTTATCACTACAAAAAAAAATTATGTAATTAACCCAAACATGTTATATTAACCTATAAATTTATTTGAATTCATCATAAGTCAAAATTTAAATATATTTGGATTTTTATAATTTCAATTATTTTAATATTTCACACATATGGTAATTACTCCATTATCATTGTGTCCTAAATGAATTAAATTATTTAATGTCTATAAATTAAAAATAAAATTCCATTATATAGGAAATATTTTTATATTTATAATTAATATTAATAGTGGAATTTCTATTTTGTGTAACCCTATATAAAAAGTGGTTTATTTATTAAACAGTGAATTTAACACTTTTAACTCATCATTAAATAAAATATTAAAAAATGTCCTAATATTGTACAAGTGGACGAAATTGGATAATATTTTATTCTGGTGGTTTTATTTAGTCTATCAACACATATACATTATAATTATGACATATTTTTAGGTAATTATAATATCATTTTACCATTAATTACCCTATTTACTTTTAATCGCATTAATAAAAGTCAAAAGATACTATTCTCCAAAAGGTATTTTTATATTATTGAACCAAATTTTACGTAATAATGTCAATTGTGTCCCTGGGATTTATGAAATTCAACTCAAAAAATTAGTAAAATTATGTTTCATGCAAATTTCCGAATGCTCCTCGATGGTGGGTAAAAATTGATATAAAGTTCTGTAAAATTTTATAAATAAAATTTTATTATAAAATAACTTCAATGAATTAAATTGAACATATATATGAATTATATATCTTTTTTTAATTAAAATAAATATAAATAAAATAAATAATTATTTAAATAAAAATAATGTTTTAAATAATAATGTAGTGTTTTTAACTATTTATCAAAAATTGAATATTTTCTGAAAAATACCAAAAACATACCCAAAGTTAATTTTGATATTACGAATATAAAAATTAATTCTATTTTAAAAAATTCAAAACCTATATATTTCATCTATTAATTTTAAATTAATTCCCATTGTCAAAAGTTAAAAGTTGGTTTTTGAAAAAGTAAAAACCATCAAAATATTTACATGTGATTATATTAAATTAAAATTTGAAATTACTTATAATGAACTAAATTGTATTAAATGATGAAAATATAAACAAATTATACTTTAAAACGAATCAAATTCAATATTAAACATTATAAATTATTTTGATTATAAAATTTGTTTTCAATTAAGACATAGTTTTTTTCAGTATTCATCAAAATACTAATGTTATCATAAAAGTACCAAAAAATTTTCCAAATTTTTATTTATGTCCTTCTTATAAATAAGATGTTTATTTTGTAAAATTTTAATACAAAAGTTTTAGATATTTCATTTATGTGAAATTCACAATTAGTATGTGGTAAATTCTTATTTTTGAAAAATACTTCTTTTATTTGATAAATTGGATTTATTCTTATATTATGTCTAATAAACAAATAATATGGGTGTTAAAATTATATTAATAATATAAGATTAAAAATTTAGTTAATACTATTCATAATCTCTATTTGAGTGGATAGTTTTGTAAGTTGTGGTGCATTCGAATACGGAGTAGCGTGTTACACTTGCTATTAAATTACATTATTGAGATAACATACTATACAATAATGTGGTCTTATATAAATTATTAATAAAATAATATTTATACATATCCAATATCAAGTGATCTATTATGTTAGTTAAATTAGGATTATACTTAAATTTATAAAAATAAAAAATAATATTTATTTATCTCCTTCTTCTTTATGTTCAAGGTTTCCCTCATGTTTTTATTATTACAAGTAATCAACTCTATATATAAATCAAAAAAATAGATGACCTAAAATCCTATTAATAAGATGTATAAGTGAAAGAAAAAAATGGGCGATCATAATCATTATTATTAAAAAGGATCAACATCATAATAATGAGTGGATGTAGTCTATAAAGGCATGTAAAGTGGGAATGAATAAAAAAGAAAAATCTTGTCTTAATGGTTAATAATCAAACATTTTTTTGAAAAAATAAATCATCATGTTCCAAAATATATTGCATTATCCAAGTAGATACATCAATTTAACCAATGCATTGGATCACTATATAATTCTATGTGCACCCATCACATCATAACATTTAAATGCACAAGATAATTCCTAGCACAACATTCACATCTTAACATTTACATAACCAAGCATGCCTAAAAGAATAGATATAAATATTTGAAATTAAATAACAAATAAAAAGGAATTACTATTTTTATGTTATAAACAATTTGATTAATAAACATTATGATTCATGAAATAAATAGGGAGTAAATTTTTTTTTAATAATCTTCAATATTGAGTGAAGAAGAAATAATAACATGAGACATAGAACAAGAATTTTTAAAAATAATAATTATTTTTGGAAAAATCATTCATTTCTTCATAAAATCATATTAGAAACATGAATATAGAGAAATGAAAATGTAAGGATAATGAATATATAATTATATAAAATCAATCAAATAATAAAAATGGAAATGGATTGAAAGAGGTAAAACAAAATACAATGAAACAAGTTAAACAATCCCCTTACGTTATGTATAAATGTTTTCATCCCTATAATATCATGGATAATCAAATTAATTTCATTAATTAAAAAAATTTAAAACATTTTATGTTGGATATTTATTCATTTTATATTTATTAATTTCATTTATTGTATTTTTTATGAGTTATAGTGCTTAATTGCATCCATTAAGAGGTTTAATTTTCTTGGCATTTCATGATCTATTCAATTGTTTGTAAGGCCTGATGATCATGAAAAATTAGAAACATTCTATAGAATTAAAATTATAGGATATTAATGATTTTTGGAAGGTTTAAATGTTAATATATAACAGTCGGTTATATTTTATTAAGATAAATAATTAGATAACACTTTAGTGATAATCATTTAGATCATGATGGTGGGTTTTCTATTACATTGAACTAATTTTGTTTTAAAATTAATTATTGTGTTTATAAGTTATATCCCAAACATAAAAATGGTTATAAAATAAATTTTAAAATCAGTTTTAACCATTATAATGGTTTTATTATCGTCATTAATTACATTAAAGGAAAATGAAATCACATCTTTCAAAATGTCGATAAATTGTAACATCTATGTAGAAGATTTCATTTTTTTGAATAATAGAGAGAGATGGATGAGTTTATTGATGAATATATCATTGACATTATAGAATTAAAATATATAAAAAAATAATGTATTTATCATTTATATTTAGATAGATTAGGCTTGGATATGATATGAAATGGAAGAAAAATAAAATAAAATAAATGGGATCGAAAGAGGGTTTTACCACTTGAATTATCCACTTTGGGAACCACCAAGATCAACCAATGATTAGAATTTGGTTGAGTAAAAAATATAATTGATCTGGGATAGGTGATAATAAAGGGATTTTAGTTGAATTTAGAAATGGAATGAATCTTAGATGGAGTGAGGAGAAATGATTGAGAGGGTTGGTATTTATATTGGTGGCATGGGGTGATTTCTCATTAAATTTATCATTAGAATATTATATTGGCTCAATTAAATGTATATTATTGATTCAAATGAATAAATAAAGTATATAAAGAATTATATTTGTAGATTATGATTATTACATAGTCATTACATCAATAATGACTAAAAATTGATGTATTTACCATTTTTCGAAAATTATCATATTATACTATTCAACAAAAACTCAGTAATTTTAGAAAAATATGAAAAATTAATCATACCCATTATTCTAAATGAATAATTCTATAATTATCATAAAACCATAAGACATAAAATTATTAGTTTATAAATTCCTTTTATAAAAATATATTTTCTTTTAATTTTCTAAAATTAATCATAAAATGTTAGTAAAATAATTATGACATAGAAAAAGAAAAACACATAATTAATATTTTATTATAAATTTATTTACGTATACAATGATATAATTATATCATAAATTCATTTATAAGATTAATTTATTTTATTTATCCTTTAATGGTTGATATTACTATTCACTTCACTAGTTTACTATGAAAATGGATCATATTACTATTTTTAGGTTCTAGATACTATTTCATCGAAAATATTTCATTAATTTGAAGAATCCAATTTTATTTCATTCAAGAATAATCTATAAACTTGGAATTATTTTATCAATGTTATTTTGTGTGGTTCCTACTAATTGTGTAATTATAATAAAGGAGTTTCCATTTATAAAATTCTAGGTTGTTACTAATTTTTAACAGTGATAAATGAATTTGAAAATGATAAAAGAACAAAACAATGACTAAATTGTGAAAATGGTCATAAATATATAAATTACCAAAATTTTCATATATTCATAGACTATATGGTAATTTATTTCCTGATCTCATTTAATAGGATATTTAAATAATATTTTATATTAATACCTTAAATTATGTTAAACTAATGGTTATTTAAATCCAAACAGATTTTTTGTTTTGGGGTCTCAATCATTCCATTAATCATTCTATTAATTATCACATAAATTCTCTACCACTCTAAATAGTTCTATTTTCTTTTCTTCCATTTTAATATCATCAATTTCCACAAATTATATCCAACATTGAATCCAAGCTATTTGTTATTCAGTATAATAGTTTTTACTTAACATTATTTATTATAAACATTATGTTTTAACTCCTTTGATTATATGTTTTTTTGATGAATCTATATTCAAATTTACAACCCTATATTATAATGATTTTGATTATATAAATAGGGAATAATTTCTTTTGGTTAGAGAATATTACATCCCAGGATTTTTAAAATAGAATCATCTTGTTTTATTGAATATATGAAAAAAAAGATAATTTGAGGATTCGAAATATCTATAATTAACTAAAAATTTATTTTTAAATAAATTCAATTTCATTATTATCTTTGTATTAACATAAAACTATAATTGAATTAATACATTAGAGTATATATATATATATATTAACATGACAATTAAAACCATAATTTTATGTTGGTGAATATGAAAAATTATATTTAAATTATTAAAATTTTATTGTTGAAAATTTGTAAAAAATATGTTATTATTTGTTTACTATAAATAAATTTATATTCATTTGAATGTAAAATTAAATAATTTTGGAAAACATTATTTGCATAAAATGTGGTTTAGTCTTGCTTCACAAACAAAATATTTTTAAATTTTATTTTACCAATTATAGGAAATTTATTTTCATAATTAATTTTTTTTATCAAAATGGAATTTAAAAATTATCAGAGGATTATTTTTTGTTTTTTATGAATTTATATTTTTTAGAAATGGTGATCAAAACAGATTTTTAACAAAAACATTGTTTTATTATAAATTATTATATAAATTAAAGGATAATCTAAAATGTGGTCAATATATTATTAGTTAAATTATATTTTAATTTATCTAATTTATTTCATTTTGATAAAAATACTTTTTAATGTTGACATAAATATCATTTATTTTAATGAGAATGGTTCCCTTTTAAAACCATTTTTCATCACTTTTTTAGGTATACCTATAAAATGAATTCATCCGTTTATTGTAATTAAATAAATAAAAATTTATAAAATATTTTTTATTTCAATGATTAATTTTCTAAAATAAGTTAATCATTTTTTTACGAAATAAAATATTAAAAACAATAAAAAAATATTAACTATTGTTAGGTTGAAAATAGGTTTGATATGTTTTCAAACATTGAATATAAGGGAGGAAATGATCGACCAAGTTGTCAAAATGACATTTTATATAAATATTTACCCCATATAGTATCCTAAAATATAACTTGTGGTTATTTGGAATAATTTTACAAATGAATTAATCATTCACTTTTGATTCTTTATGATATTTCAAAGTAATATTCAAGTGTGTTACTTTTCCCCATATATAAATGGGAACTCTCTCCCCTCACATCATTATACAACTGAATCACATTAGATCAATAAAATCAACATAAATAATTACCAATCATCATCATACATACTATATATCATATCGTACTTAAAAAAGGACTCCCTTGTGTCCATAAGATGGTATATAAAGGAGGTTTCCCTAGGTGATTTTAATTGTCATAACAACCCTCTTTCATTGTTTACTGTTTTATCCACCTTCATTTATTTATTTACACCAAAAATATTAAAAAACCATTATCAGAAAAATATTTTGATTTTATTATCTTGATGTAATAATTTTTATCCATATCCCTACCTATTAAATGTGAAGACAAATCATCAATCATGTGTATGGTGAACTACAGACATGTAAACCAATGTAGTTTATTCAGTCATGAACTCTCTTGGTTTTATATAAATATGGATTTAAAAAATAAATAATTTATTTATTATATTATTATAATTATTAAATATTAACATCACATATACAATTTTATGTCCCTTTCTATTACAAATTTGATAATGTTTATTGTGTGTAGGAACGACGTACTAAATGCATTCTGATATGATTTTTTCTTATAGAATATATAGAAAATGTAATATAGATAAAATTAATAAATATAAACATTCCATTTAAATTTATTATATCACCCACAATCATTCACATTCAGTTGTTAAAGGAATATTATTGTCGCTCCTGCGTATGTACATCATTTTATATATATGTATTGATGTGATTCATATTCCATGTACAACATTAATAAATTTTTCAAACAATGAAATTAATTGGTAAGTATTTTATTTATAAAATTAATATAATTATGGAGTTGATATATATGTATATATATCCTATCCAGAAAAAGAAGATCATTGATAAAAGAACGTGCATGAGACAACACGACAATTAAAACACGAAACAATGAAAATAATGATATATTATTAAAAAAATGGTGACAACTATTATATAGATGACCATATATGAAGTTATAAACATAATTAGAGTTCAATAATAAATTAATATAATTATTAAAATAATTATATATTAGGTATAGTCACATAAAATTGGAATGTGATAGGTGATAAGGGTTTCTCATATATCTTTCTTTTTTTCCTTTCAAATATGTTATATTCAAAAATTATTTCCATCATCGTGTATATACATAGTCCATTATAAGTTATATCTTATATCTATTTAAATTTATGTTATTTAATATATAACATGATATTATTTATTTTATGGTGTTATAATTAAGAAGCTAATAGTGTTTTAAGGCTTTATTTTACTATATCATCGTTATTCATGAATGCATTTGTCTAAGTCACCCCTAGGGGAATAATATAGTTTTCTATCATAAAATAACAAAATTTTCCGAATATTTTTTTTATTTATGATCGTATTATAATAATTTTTTTATATTTAAAATCTTTTTACCCAACACTATTGAGTATTTATTTTTGGAAAAGTTAACATTATTTCCCTGTTTAGTCAAAAATTCATTATCATAAAAACTCAATTTTTTATAAAAATGTTATTAAAAATTATAAGATAATATTACAAACAAATGTTTAAAAATTTATGGTTATTAAAATTAATTTTTTAGGGAATCAACCTTTATTTTTTCAAATAAATCCTATTTGGAATTTACCAAAAATATGAATGGAATATTTTTTTAGAATGAAAAACATGAAGCAAAATCTCTACAATCATGAACAATAAATGTTATAATACATGTTTTATATATTATAAATTAATATTTTTAATCAAAATTAGTTTCAAATAAAATTCCAAAAAAATTAATGTTGAATTTGAAGAATAAAATGTTTTTTTCTAAATTTTTTTTAAGGATCATTTTATTGTTTTTTGTTTGTCAATTTCACAAACCCTATATTTCAGTTTTGATACAAAAATATTATATAATAGTTATACAATCATTATTATTTCATTTGAACTATTTTAATCATATTGATAGGTAATGTTTAATTTTATTACCATTCCCCATTTTTTCTAGGTTATTTTATTTTTATTTTTATTGATTGGATTTTGTATTAAAAGGTCATATTATATAACATCTATTGTACACTTACACATACTCAGAATAGGATTTCACCTATTTAGTGTTATTATTTCTCACTATGATACACTGACTTTTTTATTTGATTGATATGTCATAATATTCTATGAATATTCATAGTGTTATGAAGGAATTATTAATTGTATTTTAATTTTTAAGTAGAATTAATATTTCATATATGCTTCTAGTTTAACAAGACTAATAAAATATTTTGTAATTTTGAACGTGTATCACTATATCCAATGTTAATATAATTATCTATGCATGGGCCCTATAATACTTGGTTTGGGGTTTTCATATTAGATAATGGTGTAATTATATCTTATGTGTTAAGAAAATATTGAATTTTTAAAAATAATAATGATATAAAATGTTCTTTATTATGACAATTTTGTTCCCTTTGATAAAATAACATTGGATATCCCTTGATAGTAATTCAGATTTTTCTTTTGGAAAGTAAAGCAGATCTATTATGAGTATAAGTAGTTTTGGGGATATTTTTTAGGTGGGTTGGGAAAAATTAATTTATAGGTGTGAAAATCTGAGGACATGGAGCGCCCTATTATAATTTTAGAAGAGTGGAATTTTTGTAAATACCCAATACTATAAAATAATTGGTCATAACCCTCACCTAATATACATAAAAAATAAAAATTATTATTTTGGGATAAAGAACAGTTAAGGAAACAAGAAAAAACATAAAAATGAATATTTCTTAAACACATTGATTGAATATCCTTTATGTTTACTGTCTTTTATAATTTTAGTTTTCACTATTATAAATATTATTTAATAATTTTATATTTATAAATTAAGAATAAAATAAAATTAAATATATTAAATTATTTTTAATAAAAAATTATATATATTAAATACAGTATAACAAATAAAATTTCCATATGTGTGGAAAATAAATTTCAACACAAGCACATGAAACACATAAAATCTCATTTTAACCATAACCGTGTCAATAAATATATAATTTTTTACTAATAAGTATTAATTTTTTTGACCATATTAACTTATCTTTAATATTCTTATTCCAGAAAAAAATATTTTATCAAATTCATCACATTGACTCGAAAAAAGTAAATTAAAATATACTCGTTAAATGTGTTGAAAATATATAACATATGAAATAGATGATTATATTAAAATATGATATTATATATAATTATATGATTATTAATAATCATTTTTTGGATTAAAATTATTATTATTTGATATATAATCAGTTAATTTAATTTAAATCATTCAACTTTGATGATTATTTAATTAATTTTAATTTATGGATCTAATTGAATTAAAAAATAATAATATATTTAAAAATTAAACAATTCGTAGAAAAATAGTTATTTTTTTTCAATATTATCAAAATTATTTATTATTAAAATAATAAGATTTTCATTGAAATGTTTAGATAATTTATAAAAAAGATATTGTGTGGAAGAATTTATAAAATTAATTCCACACATATCCTGAATAATTATATTCGAAATTGATGTTTATACAATTGAATATGATTATTTTGAAATATTTTAATAAATGATTCCTAAATTATAATTTCATTAAAATATATATAAATTAATATAATTAGGGATCGAGTGTTACCTTCATACCTCATAAAAAAATTCAACAAAATCATTTTCATTAATGTTTCCATCATCAGAGATGGACTTGGTAATTCTTAATAAAATCATAAAGTCCACAAACTTATTCCACAATTTTATGATTTCTCAGTATATCCTTAACTAGTAAAGTCGTTTGATTCCACATGACATTGAATCTAATATCATGAATTTGTATTGGCTCTTCTCAAAAACATAGATCATGTATGAATTCAATCCCATGGGAGGTAATCCCATTGGATGGGTATTTAATTTACATAAAAAACTGATGTATGGAAAGCAGCATTTACATTATATATTCTAGGTGTAATATTCAATAAATAAATCATTGATTCAATATTTTCTTTAATTTCACTAGTTATAATGAACATGGGTATCAGTTTTACCATCATACCAAACCTTACTACACTATTATATAGAGGTTCTTTCCAAAAATCTGGATATCCAGAAAGAAATTACAAAATATTATCTGATCATTGTTGTAAATAATTAACAATCCTTGGGATTTTAATATATTATATAGTATATTGTTTAACTTTGATGTTAGAAATTCATTATGTTATAGGAAAAAAGATTCTTTTCATCAACATCATACCAACATGTTTTAGTATGTAATATATATAAATATTATTCATTATATGGATCCACATGAATACATAAATTGGGGGAGAATATAAAAAAAAATAAAGATCCCACCTTCCTTGAAATTTATGTTACAATTAAATCAAAATTTCTTCCAATGATAGAATAATCCTTCGGGATTATCGATCTACCTCAGGATGGTAGATAGTTCTCAATGGATACCTAGTAGAAAGATCCCCATGAATAATAATCATATGTATATATGAATAATTGAGATATTGATCCAAAATAACTGAAATTGGTTAACCATTATATATTTCAACAACAATAATATAAATCGTTTTATGGTGATTATGATTTTTATCTTCTCACATATTATTGAAATATGTAGATTTTTGTTGCTGAGAAAAATTGAGCGATAATACATCATTGGTTCTAAGAGTCTTTGGTAGTTATGTAAAAATTGTACTAGAAATTTCAAACAATTTGAAAATTGGATAATAAGAGGTTTCAGAAATTATCTAGAATTATATTCTTATCCATCAATTTTTTCACAAACCAAAATTTTGCATACATAATATGAAATTTATTACATTAGTGTATCCCAAAAAAATATTTCAACATATCCTGATACCATCTGGGATTATGACAATATTTGATCTATGAGCCTCATCTAATAATTCCATCATTATCACAGTTTTATATAGATCACATAAACACTTTCCAAATTTTGGAACACCAAATTCACTAAATTTTTTCTCTGAATTACCATAAAACATATTTATAATTTTCTTCTATAAATTTTCATTATCAGATTAAGAACATTTTGTCACTTATAATAAATATTGTTTATAAAACATTTTAAAAGTAGTTATGTATCCTCCATAAAAAATAATTTCCTTATTAATATATAATATATGTATAAGAATGTAATACACCGCAATCCAAATTTGCATCAAAACCTCCTGATTCCTCTAGTTGATAGAACAACTAACATATTTACCATCCCCATGAGGATGTGCATCAATGAATCATAATCAATGATTATATGAAATAATATTATTTCCCCCATGTTGAGATAATTTTTAATAAATATGTATCTTAGGCTCTTACTATTATTTTATAACTCACATCATTATACATTGAGATAGTGTATGGATATTTATATCGAAATATTAAATCATACAACTCATGGTCTAGGGTTGTATAGTTATATTAAAATTAATTTAATTGTCTTGATTCATTTTAAATGAAATTATGATTGTATATAAGTAAAAAACATTAAGCCTCTATGATTAATCAATATATATCAAATACCCATCATTTCATAATGGTAGATTCAACATCATATGATTTTAAATTTTCCCTTAAATTCATCATACAATTATTCCTATTCCTTTATCAAAATTTTCATTACCCTTTATATTTTATTCATTGATAAATTATTATCTGATCATGAAAAATAGAAACATTATCAGGGATAATGACCATCCAATCTTCAAAATTTACATAAATCTATTATGTTAATTGATGTAGGCTATTGGATAAACTATTTTATTCATCAATAATTAAATAAGATTTATTCATTTGAGATAATATTTTAATGTAATGAAACCTCATTATGCTATAATTATAAATTAGAAAATTTACTATATAATTATTTTCTTCTTATAGTATCATGTATCTTCCTCACATTAATCTAATAGTCCTCATCAACATTTGAATACAGAAATATATCATTAATGAATTCCAAAATAACATCACTATAGTCTATAATTAATCAGTTTATTAGTCCATAAAAATATATGATGTATTTTTAAATAAATATATTATTACTGTAAATTCACAATGTTTATAAATTTTTCATAATTATATAATAAAAATTAAATCATTATTTATAGAAAAAATTATCATAAATTGATAGAAATGAATTATTTGAAAAGTAATTATCTCCATGAATTAGATCCAATAATTCATCAATGTCATATTGTTGATACTTTTTCTATATCATAATAATGTTTTCCCTATAACTGATGACCAAACAAATGGATATGTTTTTCTAAATGGGAAGACTATGGGTTTCCCAAGGTGAAACACTAGGGTGAATAAATCCTTTATAAAGAAATTCCTCTATATAATTCTTATCCCAACTAATTTCAGAGAGGCCATTCCATATAGAGTCTTTAATGTTGTTCATGAATTAGGGATTAAATTAATATATATTGAAATTCATAATTTGGTGGATGTATTATTTTTTACATAGAATATAAATCAATTTATTAATGTATAATAGATACATAATAAATTTTAATAATGAAAATTTTATGATATATATGTATATATATCATTTGTATTGATTTTTTATGAATTTATCATGATATATTTTATTATGAAATATTCTTTTTTATATTTTTAAATAAAATAGGTTTCCATGTTTCCAAAGTAAAATCTATAAAAATGGGATAAGATATCATTGATCATTGGTAAGAACATATTTGACATGTATAAAAAAATCACATCAAGTGTATAATTTTCTTGAACTACACATGAGAGTATATATATTTTAAAATAATACATGATGTCAATCAACAATACACAATGTGTAAACATTAAATTCCATTACCCACTTAAAATTAAAATCATAAATATTTTGAATATCATGAGAAATTTGAATGTTGTGAAATATAGTGTATCTTATATTTTCGTTGATACATGACATTAAATAAGTGATAAATAAAAAAATATTTAGATCATGATGACATCAAATGTCAAACTAAAAAAATGTAACACCCTCTCCATAAAGGATACAAACTACATAATGACTAATGACACATTTGGGGAGTGACTTGTTTCTTATTATTATTTTTACTACTTCTTATGTTTCTCTTCCATTTCATATGGAATCAATATATTTTGTTATTTTAAAAAATATATAGTATTGATTATTTTTCTCCATTAATTCCTCATAATATCTATTTATGATATCTATTTGAAAATATTTTTCTATTATAGTTAACATTTGACATCAAATGTGTTCCTTGGATTTTCTGTTCTCCATTAAAAATAATTGATTGATTGATATAAGATATTTTTTAAAATTATTTGATTCTAAACAACTAAATTCTTATTTAGTCAATTTAAACTGATTTATCATCATTTTATGATGGTTTTATATTCACTTACCTTATTCAGTATGTACTATCAAGAGTGTCTTGTACACATTAGGCATGTGCTAAGTGTAATGATTATTTTTCACAAAATGAATATATACACTGATTATTGTTAATAATAATGATATTTATTTGGGATAAAATAAATATGTATTCAATTATTTTATGAAACCTTGACCACATGTTTTATAAAATAACTAACCTGACTTTAATGGAGTTGAGAAGACTATATCCCTTAACCAATGTCATAGTAAGCCATAGAAGCTAATCATAATGCCTCTGAGTTGTTATATATATTTTTATTAAGGTATTTTCTCATACGATGATGGTCAAATTTTATTATCCATAATAAATTATATTATATAAACTACCTCATAGTCTCTTCCATATCAAAATTCTATGTTAGAACATAGATTATAGTTTTACCAGAATCCATGAAATTTAACCTGATTCTTATCTACATCTAGAATCTTGATACGAATATATGTATAATATATAAAATCTAAAACCCAATTATATTCATGATTACTCATACATAAATGTATTAAAATTCCTAGTTACTTATTATTATGTTCTCCTCGTATATTTGACTCCATGCTACCACATTACTATCCAATTACATAAAGTGTTGCTTCAGAAAATTGAATATTCTAATCCAAACAATTACAAAAATAATTCAGTGACACATGTAGATGATTCATGTAATGTTTTTTTTGTCATGTATTTTATCTATTGGTTATAAATTGTAACATTTTTCACAAACCGGGGATTACCTCACCAATCATCTTTTTTACTTTTCATCAATCATTAATTTTATCTGATGTGACTTCATCCATTTATTTATATGTATTACTTCATGTTTCATAGCCCCTTGAAAATTTTTATGGAGCTAGGTCACCCAATAATATTTCACATACATTACAAAAATATAATATTATCATTCTTCCTGCTACTATATATGTATTGGTGACTGTAGTAATCCTGAATTCCCCAACCCTCCAAAAATGAAATATATCACACCGGAACTACAAGGAGAGAAGCCATTGCAACTTGAGAATACCACAATAGATTATAGATTTACATATTCTAGTAGTGTTTAAAACACCAATTTGTCCCTACTATCTAGGACCCCACATTCAATAAAAACATCAAATCATCTACATGATCCAATCTGTAGTCCAGTTCAGCCGACAATAGAGAGAAGATCATCAATCAGATTTCTCTAATTTCATAGAAGAGAGTGTTACCATTCCCAACAAGGGAATGTCATATAATTAATCATAATATGAGTCATATCATTTCCCTAAATGACTGAGATATGTATTGGATAAAAATATAGGAACAAAATTCAATAATTCTACAGGAATACACTTCGAAGAAGTTCATAGAGATTTATCTCCCAACTTCATAAACATGGAAAATAAAAAATTAAATTCCAATATATTACCATATAGATGGAGTGTCATCTTGGGTGGCATGGAATTTATTCAAGGAGATCACTTACATGTCTCCATATCATGTACAATAAGTATTCCTTTATATGAAAATATTCGACCAAGGCCTCCCACCAACATCTCATATTTTGGTAGAGGCATCAACTATTGGAGGGATAATTCTCAATACACCTGAAGTAGGATGATAACTTTTATGAAAACACAACCAATAATAGTAATATGAAATACCAAAGAGTGATATATCTAAATGAATAATTATATACACTTGTTTGACAGATTATTTAATGAAAGACAAGTGAACTGAATGATTTACCAATACCATTCACTATAAGGGAAAAAATTTCAGAATCACCCTATGGGATTTTGGATCCTATATTATCCTCATACTAATGAGAGTATTTTCCCATATAGGACTCCAATCTTGGAATATATCTCATGTGGCACTTCAATTAGATAAAAAATTAGCATATTGTCCATGATGAATTGTCTTTAATGACTTAGTCAATGTTATGAATATATTTTTTCCTATGGAGGTCCTAAAATTTGAAATGAGAGGAGAAACATACATTTCAATTATCCTATAATTAAAAATCGTTTCAATAGGTGATGTACAAAATTCATTGAATCATGTGATATTGATATTCTTTGTAGGCGAAAACAAGTTTATTTTGACTGTGTAAATGTATCAATACAAACAATACATTCATTTGACTATCATGTTATCTTTCTCCATGATGGTAATTTGAGTACATGACCATCATAGAAGATATTTATACATATTATCCTAATATAAATGATATTATGTCAATAGTGATTATATTAACATAAAAACTCTAACAAGGGACATTATCCCACTATTCATATACTCACTTATCAAGCTACTAACAATAGATAGAAAACATGTTTTCGGTACAATAAAGTGCACAATTAGAAAAATGGAATCAAATATTCTAGTAATCATTATCTTTGAATTATAAAAGAATGAAGTGGATTAGTTAAATTTTTTCTTATACATAGATAAAATATAAATCATCTATAGTGTTCCTGGAATAAAATGGATCATTCCCATAATCTTCATATTCTAATTTTGCTGGAAGAATGTGTAAATACAAAATGTTATCCCAATAGGTGACTCATGAAAACAATGAATACGAAGATTTATAAATAATTAATGAAAATTATTGATAATATTATAATATTTCAGTATCAGACATTGACTATGGTAGTCTAATAAATGTCATTCCAAAGAAAGGAGACAACACTATTGTGAAAAATGACCATGATAAACTAGTCTCAACTGAAACCATCAATTTATTGCGAGTATGCATGGATTATTGAAATATAAACTCATAAACCACAAATTGTCATTTGAAAATTATGATAATGGTTAATTACATGAATAATTGAATGACTTGAATTCTAATATATACATTATTAATATTCACGATACAATGAAATTTTAGTCGACCCAGCTAACTACTCAAATATTACCTTCACATTTTCATTCGACACATATGCATACAGATGAATCTTCATTGGATTGTTTAATGATGTGGAAACATTAAAAATGTTTATGTCACTTATTTTAAATTATATTCTATAGGAACTATTGTATATATTATTTGAGGAATTTTTATTTTATGTATGATAAATCAAGATATGCTTTATCATTCTATAATCTTAAACACAAAACATTGAATACACATTTTTGGATATCAACTAGGAGAACTTACATGTTATTAACCAAGGTGGCATAGTCCTAAGATAAAACATTCAAAAATAATGGACCTAATATTGATATATAAATGATCAATATTATTGAAGTGTTAGTTGTTCCCTCAACTAAAAAAGTTATAAGACTCAATTTGGCCCATTTCTTATTTAACTACTGATTTATAAATTGTTTTGAGAATGATTCTTGTCATTTCATGTTCCCATTATCAATATATACTATATTTGATTTTAATTATAAGTGTTATCATTTAAAAAATTGCTTGTTTTCGACTACTTTTATAATTTCACAAGAAAGGGAAAAAGGATTTGAGTTACTGTTAGTTTTTATTGACATCGTAGTAGAATTTTTCATTGGAATGTGATTTAAACACATCATTCACATCATTTATTATTATAGTCACACATTGAATGTTTCCCATGTAACCTAAATGACTATGTATAAGAAATAAATCAATATTACTATGTTCTATTAATGTTTCTCTCATATGATATTATATGAAGGTTAGTTGTCTACACTGACAATGTATCCAAAATATATTTATTATATAAATATGATACGAAAAAATTACGGGTATAGTGGATCCTATTGCTAAAAGGGGTTTTTAATATTCTTAATTGAACTTAAGGGGTTAGAGAACACAATTTATATTCATATATCTCAACTCCCATCACCCATAATTAGGGATGATGATAATCTAGATATCCATGTCGATAATCCCAATGAAACTCTCATCAATATAAACCAAAAGGCATGCCCATATGGATTTAAAAATTAAATCAATCTTGAAATGATATCACATTACCCATACATATTATAATAGAAATAAATTATTTTTTATCTGAAACGCCACACTACTGTTATGATGATCCTCTACTTTTATGTGCAATATTGATGGATTAATGTAGTCATACATATTAGAAGATGAAATAATAAGTGTGGTATACATGTTTCATACTTCACCAACTAGTGGGAACCATGGACTTAAACATACAATGTTCTAAATGGGAAAAGTGTTATTTTTGGGCCACATTCCATCATATTTCAAGATACGTTTTTCAAAGCTAAAATCATTTCAAATAAAATGAAAACATAAGAAAAATCAATGAAATTAAAAAAAACAGAATCATAGAAGTAGAAATATTTGATTTAAGTTAAATAAAAATTATTCATCCATTCCCAATTTTCGTATAGATTTTTCAAAATCATGGTTGGGATTGAATATATCATTAAATTAGTTGTGGTTTATGAAAACACTCATAACACCACATAAGTGGTCAGTAAATGTTTAATAAAAAATATAAATTTAGAATTGACATTCAAATTATTACTCAAAACTGATTGAGACTGAAAAATTTAATATAATTTTTAATGGTATTGCTTATGATGTACATAAGCTGGTACATCAGAAGTATTCCATAAAATCCACAAAAAATAGAAAAAGTCAAATTTCAAAATAGGGAAATAAAAAAAATCCTATAGAACACCTTTAATACAAGTAAAAGGTTCTAGATCCTCAAATTAAATGTTTGACCTATATTTTATCACACAACATACAAATCACCCATCAAAACAGCTCAAATTTACTAGATTATGATAACTCATCAATTTAATAGAGAAATAAGATAGTAACTAATATTTTAATATTAAAAAATAAAAAATGGATGATAAAATTTTTGGGGATGTTAGGTTTTTGTAAATGGGTGAAATGAAATACATAATAAAATATTCCTACAAGAAATCTTGAATTTATATATAAAATATTACTATTTATTGCAATCATCACATCATGTGGGGAATCATTACATTGGGGAATAAGGTATTATTATTAAATTCATGATATGAACTATTCCATGAGAATATTATTTCTTGATGATATTGACCATGCCAGGTTATAATGGTACACCCGATAAGAATAATGATATTTAAAATATCTGAAAACAACCCATCAAATAAAATGTGGAATATTTAAAAATGTAACAAGAACACTTCCAGAAGAGGTGCATCATCACATTAACAATAATATAAGTGAGGATGAGTTTATCTATAGATTTTATACAATTTTTTGATCGAGAGGAATCATAGGATCGGTATAATAGAATAGAATATTGTCTAGTAGAATTTTGGAAACCCTATGGCTTATTGGATGGAAATGAAAAATGTCATGGTACCAAAACGCCCATGATTACAATATTAGACATTCTGTAGTCCTTACACATTGTTTATGTATCAATACCTAGTAATATGAAAATTGCATGTATTTCACATCATATAATTTTAAATGAATATAAATTATGAATATATTTTATGATTTATATTCCTTGGATTCACAACACACGTTCTCCCACCATTATCCCATTAACATTCCACATTCTTCATGATCATCCCACATCATTCTCTCTGTCTATAATCACCCAATCATGATGTAAATGGAAATTACATAAAAGTTTTATAATTGATAAAAATTACAAAAAAATAAATGGAAAGACTTTTATAGTTTGGTGTGTTTGGAATGTGGGAAGAAATATTCTATACTATTGAATGATCTTCAAAATATCCTATAAAGTTCACCTCCATTATTAATTATACCTAAAACCACTATTCCTTAAATAGGGTAAGTATACCAAACAAAGGGTGATCTTAGATACACAGTAAGAGTAAATAATTGTGATATATAAACATAAACATGAGAATAAAGGGTATGAGAATGTGTTCATAACATTTGAAGATCAAACCCTTCATATAAATGGTGATCTTTAAAACAATGTGATTCAAATAAAATAATTCATAAGATCATAAAATTTACATAACAAATCAATTTTTGGTATACACATCAACATCTAACATTGTGAACATGTATAAATATTAATACCTAACTCATTAAGGATCTGAAATCAGTCCCTTGTATAAACTTATTTTTATGAAAACTAGGTCTTCGCAAACATTTACAAACATGAAAAATAGGTCAATGTATAGAATTTTGAAAATGAAATCCAGTTCACACATACCATATATACCTCATGATTTTTAAACCATTATCAAATACAGCAGTGGGAGTGATAGGCCAGACCAATCTCATAATGAAATCATATATACTTTTTTCACTAGATCATAAATAATCACATCATAACCAATATAATGGATTTTTTCATAAACATGTAATCATATAATGACATATAAAAAAGAGACATGATTAAAAATCATGTCATTAAATTCATATCACATTAAAAGAACATTTTTTTGTTAAACCTCATTCCATCAAAACATAAACCATTAAAATTAATAATTTCGATTGTATTCTTGAAACGCTAAATGAGTATTAAATCATAGGATATGAATTATTTTGAAAGATCACTTGGAACATTTATTATTCATGAATATTACTTTTTACAAAAAAAAAATTCTATAACATTTTATATTAAATCCACATTGAATTCATCTAACAGAATCATGATGATAAGTTAAAATAGTGGTTGAGTAAAATATAATTTCTTTATTTTAATATTGATATATTCTAAAAATTCTGTGCAATTTTTAAGGAGAATTTTTTATTTTAAAATAACATTTTATTTTATAGGTGAATAATCAAGGTAATAAGTCATCATGAATGCATAAATAACTGTTTAGGACAAATATGATAAAAAAAATTCATCTCATAGTTTTGGTGGAAATTTCAAAAAGTACATCATTTCAAAAAGGAATGGAAGATTCAATTCAAACGATATATTTAAAATTATAAAATGGATAAAAATGAAATTAAACAACCCTATGATAATAACAATCCATTTTATGATAACATTTTTAGAAAACACAGATATGGATGATAAATATTACAATATATATACATAAAATCAATCAATAAAAAATAAGAAAGTGATTTTTAAATCCACACTCAAAATATTATAATCAATAGAATTATTTGATCCATGTAAAAAGTTAATTTTAATAATATGGAAGTATCATAATATTGTTGATGTGATGTATAAAATACATTCATTGGACTATATTCACTACAATTATTAAATTAGAAGTGTTTAAGGAATGTCTCTCAGAGAAATTAAAGTGAGGAAAAAATCCCCTAACACAGTGTCTTGAATCTCTTCACACTCAAAAAAGAATCCTGTATAATAAATATAAATATATTATAAAAATTTTATATAAGAATATTATTATATATAATACCAAATAGATATCATTATGACCTTGTGTTACTTGTTTATTTACGATATTATGTTAAGGTTTCACTTAGGCTAATATTCCCATTATTCTTCGCATGTGTCTGATTTTGTTATATCATTCATCATTATACTTTTATCATCATTAATGAATGTGAAAAAAGATATAAACATAATTTAAATCAGATATATGTAAATAATTAAATATATATCATAAAAAAGTACAAAATAGAATACCATATTCTCGGAGACAGAAAATATTACATATGCATTTTTTGCAATTACTGTTTTAATTTCCATATTGAAATAAAGTATATAAATGATATATATATATACGTATGTATGTATATATATATTTATTATAGTATCATTATTATATCTTATATATATCATATAATTTTACTAAACTCATCCATAATACATTCCATGTTGTTTGTGAATTAATCACATCACTTTGTGGGGGTGGTAGTACACACTTCCCCAAATGAGATATCTTATTAACACCAAATGGATAGTAAAAATAAATTTGTTTTAAAAATAATAAAAATGAATAAATAAATTTTACATATTATTTATAACACACACATATATTGTTCCCATTATAATTTCAACCTGGAACTGTGGTAATGAAAAATGAGAAATCGTCCATTTTTTTTGCAGTAGTTCACCGTAAAAAGAAACAATATGTTATATCCAATAGGTGGTGGTGTGTGTATGTGTACATATAACCTTATCACTAAACATCCATATATATTTTTGATATTGGTTTTCTAAAAAAAAATGTAACTAGATAGTGTTGTGAGTGGAGAACAACAATTATGAAAGGATCTAGAGAGAATACATTATCTATTAATAGTGTAACTCTATTTATATTGTGCTAGATGGATTACTTATTTTAAATTATACCCATGATAATGCATCTAGGATGAAGGGTGGGATGTTTGGAGGAAAATTTATAGGATTTTGTGGATCCAAAATTCTTTTGGTGTGTGAATAAAAGATATGGAGATGTTCAATTTTATAAGAGTGGGGATGGAAACTTTAGGAAACTCAAAAACAATTTCATTATTATAAATTGATTTTTTATTTCAAATTTCCCTAGAGCTAGTTATTTAGAATTTATTGTGATTATGGGTCTAATTTCTTTCATCATATGAATTTTAGAAAAGTCCTGTTATGGAATTAACCATATCATTTGGCTATAATCTTTAGTTAATCAATTTATCTTTTACAGCGAAAACATGTCTTCTTATGCTATATGGATAAAATATTTACTATATAATGACAAAAGAATCAAAATTGGATAAATTATGATATCATTAAAGAAATACATGCATTTTGGCCTAATTATAGTTTTTTATTTATTTTATATCAAATAAATAAATATTATTTATACCAAAGTAGCATTTAGGTCAATTTAGATACTATTCATTATTTTCATATAAATTAATTGGAAAAAACATGATATTTTGAATCCAATACTTATTATTTGTTACAAAAATTTCTATTGAATGTCTAATATTTTTAAATGTCAGTAATTAAATCAAAATATAATTGTTTTATGATTTTTAATTTCATTTATTTGATATTGTAAATAATTAAACAATTATTGCATCGTTATTAGATTATCCTTTAATTAAGATATTAATTCCATAAAAATTCAAAATAAATGATCGTAATGAATATAAATTTCATATATTTCAACTTAATAATTATATTCGAATTTATCATATGTATTACATAATATTTAAAATGATGTATTTATTAAATATGGAATATGGAACTTTTATCTCTTATTTAGATAAAATACCATAAATATCCTAATCAAAAAAATGTGGATTAAAATTGATCATGCGTTCACAATGTGATTTATTTTTTTTAATAAAGAGTTATCCAATAATATTTGGAAAACTGTTAAGGTAATTTTTTATTATTATAATATTATATTTTCCTTTATTTACTTTATTTACCTTTTACAATGGTAAATAATATTAAAAATATATTTTTCACGAAAAATTATTTTGATCATATTAAACAACATTACTAATACTCATTACAACCATGTATTTCAATTTTTTAAAATTATATTCACCTAAGTAGTAATATTAGGTTTAATGCTAATCCAATAAATGGAGCTATGGGCCAAGTAAATGGGACAATCAAATGTTCTATAATTATTTATATCTAATTCTATTTTCAAAAGCATTCTGATGAAAAAAATTTGATTAGTATATTTAATATTTATATATTATGACTTTAAAATAAATTAAATCTGAAAAAAATATTTCAATGAAAAATTTGTGTTTTAACTACAATGTAGTATTTTCCACAATTCATCAATATTAGATGTATCATTGAAAAATCCAAACAAAATCACCCTATACTAAATTTTAATTTATATATTCAAAAATAATATTTATTTTTTATAATTTAATTTCTACTAATGTCTAAAATTACTTTAATTATTTTTCATAGAAGTACAACTAAATTAGTTCATTTTAAAAATAATAGTTTTAAACATATAATGAAATTAGCAGAAATTATATTTTTCATTATCAGCAACATTATAAATAATAATTAAAAATTATTATTTACGATTCATTTCTCATGTTTTACAACAAGGATGTATATGTATTATTTAAATAATTATAATATTAAGGAGTCACATTGTATAAACTTAGTGTTCCATGTAATGAAAGTCATGTTAGTGTTGTATGTAGTGAAAGCTTCCCTTTGTGATCTGTATACAATTACCAAAAAATAGTTATTTTATGTAATATATAAAATAAAAATTCATTTTTTTGTGATTTGAAAATATAAAAGTATTAAATTAATTGGAAGAAACATATTTCACAAATCCATGGGGTGTTATATTCAACATGTAATGATCCACAAATCCGCATTGGCTTGAGAGGAAAAAAAGTCATTACATGGCCTTCAACGACATCCCCAAGATGTCAAAGGCTGGAAAAAATGATAATGTTTTCAGAAGAATGTGGGGGATGATTTATCCTTTAATAGTAAAAATATTAACCAAGAAAACCAAAACCGAATAGCTCACTATTTGATTCATGATTAAAAGAAATCCATATCAACTACTCTATTCATATCAAAACCACTCCAAAGTATAAAACAACAGAAGACCCAAAAAAATATCAATTTAAACAACAACAAAATCTAATGACTCAAGGAATACAACAAGACTCCATGGTACACATTCCCCATACTCCAAGATCACCAAAAACCACAAGTATCACCAATTACTACTAAAAAGTTCAAAACATTTCCTTTTCAATTGTCTTGGAAGAAAAAATATGAAAAATTACCAAAGAACCAAATCATGTGTGATTTCAAAACTCAGTAGGTTATTTCCAATTAATTCCACACTCATTTAAATAGGATTGATGAATTTTCACATTATTGAGAAAATGATCATACAAAATAATTTTCCTAAATAGTTTATAACTAAATTTAATCATGTTTTGAATCATATTACAACCTAAGTGTACCAATGAAATTAAAAATAATTAAGTATACTAAAATTTCATAAAAATAATAAAAATAAATCCTATCCATTTAAAAATATAATTTTTTCCCAACCTGTACCAGTCCACACACCCATACAACCAACCTTGCATGATGCATTCTGACAATTCCAAACTAATGAGCAGTTTCACATCGATCTATTATGTCATCAAATGGTAATTGTATCCCATATTCCATTAAAAAATTATCATCTAGAACAATTTCATATTTAAACCATGCCAAATATATACTACATGAACACACACACCACATATTACTAAATATCATGCCAAAACAACATTTTCAATAATATCCCTTTTTCCTTGAATAACATTTTTCATTAAAACCATTACAATACCAACTCATTTCAATGAAAAATTATTATTGAAACACCCTACCAAATTATACAATTTATATGTTCTAGAAAATACACCATTAAAATCACCATTTATAATTATTTTAACTAAGAGAATGTTTACAACAATTTATAATGATTTCTCAAATATACCAAAATTGGTAAAGCATCTATATAGAGAGATTTCTTCCATGTTTAAAATCATGTTTTCACAATAAATATTAACTAATTTACAAAATTTGAAACTATGGAAATAAATTATTGCAGTAGTAGTTAATATTGACCCAACCTACCATGAATGTTTTGACAAAACTCGACAATAGACGATAAACAAACTAGAAGATAATCAATTCTCTAATAATGGTCGTAGACAACTTCTCCAAGAATGATTACAAGTCAATCATAAATTATTTGGATTAAAGAAATATATATATTTATATATATACAAAATAGGTTTATATCTTATAATGAAATGGTATTAGGGAGTATTATAGAATAATATGTAAAAAAACGTTACAAAATAGGATATGACATTTACAGACATCATGAATTGGATCACTATTCCAAGGAAGGGAATAGATATACTCATTTATCAATAAAAACACTTGAAATTTATCTAATTTGTGTTATGATTTGTAGATATACCCATATCATGTGTGGATATATGAAAAATATAATTGAAATGAATGATGTATAAAAAAATGAGACAAAAAATGTAGATCAGGCACTTACAGTGGGAATCGGGATTGAAATTACCAAGGGGGGATCTAGGATGGATCCAAATTATGTGAGTATAGTAATACGGAATTCTAGGGGGGATAAATGTCAAATTTAGGGCATTTTGAATCCAAGACTACATAATTAGAGAAAAAATAATCATGTTCATAGAAAATAGAATCTAGTTCTGACCTCTATGCATGATTTGACCACACGGTTTGGGTCGAACGTACATAGACCATGTGACATTCATTTTGACCACCAAACAAATTTCTTGTCCCCCAAACTCTACTATCATTCACCCATAAACATTTTTTTGAAATATCTCCTTTTTATGGAAACAACCCTTTTATGGAAACACCCTCTGTAATGGAAAAATCATCTTTTACAGAAATGTACTCTTTTATAGAAACACCATTTTTTCATCAAAACCATTAAAATCCACACCATACCAATAAAATGCACTTTTTATATACAAAAAAATGAGAAAATTATTTTGTACCTGAATCCATGGGTATTACATTCTTCCCTCTGTTGGTCTCTCCATCAACATATTGTTAAAAACCAATACTGTTCAGAGAGGGTTTTAGCTAGTTCCCTTTAATATCATTCTCATGTTCTCTAGTATCTTCCTAAATCATACCTGGTTTACCTAAAACATTCACTAGGTTGTTGATTTTACCACAAAATACTTTCTCTTACTTATCCATGATCTACACATTGATTTTTTCTAATAAAGCATCCAACTCTAGTTATATGTGATCCCATCTGATCACATGGTAAAGATCAAGCTGATACATTTTTAAATGATATATGTGGAACACATTGTGCACCAAAAAAACTGTGGTGTAGTGGAAACTCGTATTCCACCTCTCAAACCCATTCCAGCATCTCAAATAATCCTATTTATTGAGGATTTATCTTAATCTGCTTCCCAAAACAATGATGCTAGAGCCTGGGAGAAATCCTTAAAAACTTATTATGACCCAATATAATAGGAAACTTATATAGATGATTATCTTTAAAAGATTTATAATGATTCTAAGCTATCTCCCTTTACCTTCTAATCAATTGAATCTTCCCTATTATTTCATGTACATAACTAGTCCCCACTAATACTGTTTCCACGATTTCCACCCCACACAGTAGAGAACAACAAGGGAACCCGTATAATTATTCAAAAATCGAAATATATATTGATTCAGGAAAGATGATATTAAATTAGAACTCCACTAAGGGAATATTCTCCACCTATTAGCCACTAAAATCCATTACACAAAATCACATCATGTCCTCCAACATTTGTAACATCTTCTCGGATTGGTCGTTTTCCAGAGGAGGGTATTATATATTAATAGTCAACTAAGACAAAAGGGATTTCTATATAGATTTCCAGATGCGAGATGTGACCATTGGGTTTCATTCTAACAATATTGAAATTGGTATTACCGATATCTTTACCATTTCAGGAATATATACTTTGGAAAAATCCTCCATAGTATGAGTTTCACTAATAGGGATGAAATAAACAGAAATGGTAAGATAATCAACTTTCACCAATATGGCATCATGTTTCCGAACCATTCTTCTGTGGCCAATAACAAAATCTATAGTTATCATCTCCCATTTACACACATGGATAGGAATAAACTACAATATACCAGCTGGTCTTTAATGCAATACCTTAACATTCTTACAAGTTATGCTATTTGGAACAAACTCAGCCACATTCCTTTTTTATTCTTGTCTACCAAATCTATGCCTTCAATTTCTTATACATATTCTATGTACTTGGATGTACAAAAAATATCAAATTTTGATAAAAATGTATAATTTTTTCATGAAAATCACTTGGTACATCTATCCTATAATTAAACCATAACACTAGAATCCCATCACGTTTCCAACCCTCAATGGTCTCCCAAGCATTAAGTATCAAACTCCAATCATAGAATTACACATTTGGACATTTGTTCCTATTTAACAACCATTACTAAATCATAAACTAGAATTTATGAAAAGAAAACCACAACATCACCATGGTCTTCCCATTCCACATGCATGTCGTCATATACCGACATCAACTCGAACTAACCCAAATCAACATTTTCCATCATAGTATATGAATTTATTCCTAATGCATCTAAAACCAAATTTTATTTTCCCAATGTATACATTAGGTCAATGTCAAACATCTGGAGATAATCCATCAATATCATTTTCCTTAAATTTTAATCTAGCTGTGAAAAATTCTATTTCAATATCTTATGATCTGTGAACATAGTGAATTTCATACCTAAAACATAATGGAACCAAGACTTCAGGGAATGAATGACTGTATCAAGCTCCATGTCATGTGTAGGATAAATTTTCTCATGAACTCTCAACAACCATGATCCATAATCCACAACTTGTTCTCCTTCTATGAGAATACAACCCAACCCTGATCTCAAAGCATCACATTAGAGTACAAATCCATTTCATGGTTTTTTCAAAACAAGGATATGTGCGGAAAGGTATGAATAAATATTTATAGTTACCATATCTGCATCATAAATCTACCATTGGAATATCATACTTCTGAACATGCAATTAGTGATATCTGGATCATATATAAATTTTATAGAACCACTAGTCTCCTCTCAACTGATCAAACAGATCATCAATCCATATATGTGGATACCAATTTTATGTATCTTGGATGATCATGTGATAATAAACACGCATCTTAATATTTACATCCACATTCTTCACGAAAAATACGGGTTCTTCCCATGTCGATTTACTTATCTTAATAGAACATTTTCCTTCTATCACATCTTACTACACCTTCAGTTCCCTTTACATTTTTGGTTCTATCCTACTATAAGGATGTGAAATTGGAGTGGTACTTCGGAGGAGTTTAATCATTAACTCCAATTCATACCTAAGTGGTAACCTAGAGACGCTCTCAAGAAAGACATCTACAAATTTATTGAATTCTATTTTAAAACTGGTAACTTCAATCTCTTCCAATGAGTCCAAAGTAAACACCTCCAGCATGAAAGCGATTGTTCCCGCCGTCACATCCAAATATCTCATTGCACCATTAATTCCAACTCTATCCCCTATAATTTGATGGTCGATACCATCCCCAATTATGGATCTGACCATTATACAATAAGATTTAATGTAAGCCTTAAAAATTTTAAATAAATCCATTCCCTGGATTAGATCATAGAAATCACTATCCAATGTGGAGAAGTCCTTATTTAGATAAAATTCATCAATAGTTATCGAACAAGATCACTATTGGAAGGCTCTAAATTCTCTTTCCTAGAGGGGATTTTCATATTTTTTTATAGAATGATTCATCTCATGTTTTACGCATAGATAATAGGTGCCCCAGTTCATATTCATCTCAACAATAGAGTTCACAAATTTTCTAGTGAAGAAAATCATAAATCCTCCACATGGATTTTTAGAACTGACAAATTTTGTAAACCGAGTGTCCGGTTATCGTCCCAACTAAATGGATTGGAATGAATATGAAATTTAATTGACCATATTTTGGTTCACTTATTGCCCAGGTGAAACCAAATTCTCAATAGCTTCTTCTGACTGCTTTCTATGACGCCTATCAGGTGCCATTTGCTAAACCAACAACAAACTCCGTATGTCTCATTCTTTAGAAACAAATGGGTTATAATTTCAAATTATATCAAAAATAAAAACATGTTTGTTCAAATAAAATAACATATCATGATCATATATTTTTTAAAATCCATGTATTTTTAAAATATGATAAACATTGATTTATTAAAAATCGTTCATTTGAAAAACAATTATATACTTTCTAATAAATGAACACCTTTCACAACTGAAATCATTACTACAAATGATATATGTAATCCTAGAAAGAATTCATTCCTATAATTCATTACATGCTCATATCATTTGATAAAACCATGACAATGAGATTTCTAATTCATTGAAGTGTCTCTAATCAATTATGTATACTCCTCCCTTTAAACCTGATCTTATTCATAAAGGGGATTGCTACATATTTTTATTATATACATTACATGTTCTAAAAAATAGACTCCATTTTGTTATTCCAACCCAATGAATATTCATGAATGTTTTTCATTTCTAATACCGAGAACACATATTATTTCTTGATAGATTATGACTGAAAAATTTGATACCATTTGTAATGACCAGCTAATTACAATTGGATTGAGAGTACATCAAGTCATTAATTGGCCATAGGTGACATCCCGAAGATGATAAATACTCATAATAAATTCAAAAAGTTTTCAATGAATGTGGTGGGTGATTTAACATTTAATAATAAAACTATTTTCCAAGAAAAATCTAACCAAAAAAATCACCATATGATGCATGAATAAATGAAATAAAACTCACGTACTTTATTCATATAAAATCCTCACCAAATTATATATTAATGTAAGACTCAACAAATATCAATGTAAATTGGGGAAACCTAATAAATAATCCATGAAGACCAGAAGACTCCAAGATCCACATTACCCGTATTCCATGATAAAAAAAAGAGGGATCTGGGATAGCTCTAAATTGTGTAGGAATGTTTATCCAACCATCTAGGGAGATAAATCATGAATTATGGGCATATTGAATCCAAAATGAAATAATAATATAAAAATGAGAAAGTTCATAGAAAATAGAATCTTGTTTTTACCTTTTCACATGGTACGACAATAGGGTTTGGGAAAACTATTCACAGAAAATGTGACCTTCCTTTTGTCCCCAAAACACATTAGAAGTCCCCCCAAACTATCCCATCCATCACTATTACCCTTTTTTTGGAAACAGTAATTTAATGGAAACATCCCATTTTTATGCAAGAATCCCCTATTCATAGAAACAACCTCTATTATGGAAACAACCTCTTTTATGGAAACACATTTTTTATCAAACCCATTTAAATCCAAATAATTAAAATAAAACACACTTTTTACATAAAAAATATGTGTAAAGGGCTACGTACCCAAAACTGAGGGTACTACATTGCCCACCCCCCATAATATTAATTTTTCCCAAAAAATTAATTTGGGTTTTCAAAGGTGAAATACTTTAATCACCCTTTAAATGAATCCCAAAAAACCAAATTAAATTCTAAAAATTTATTTTATTAAAAATAATTGAAAGAATTACCCACAGTATCTCATTACTATGTTTTGAGATAAATGAACATATTTTTTGATTTGGAAAGAGTGCAAAATCATTAATATTCAGGGAAATTGATAATTATTTCTGATCACAAGAATGTGGGTGATCCAGAAAATGTTTACAGTCACAAATCCATAATAAAAAGAATCATAAAAGAGGACATTGATATAATCAAAATGACAATAACATGACACCTTTTAACATCATGACCCCTTTTCCTAATGTTGAAGAATTGTTAAGAGAATATACAACCACATGATTCCATCAAAACATCACCCTTGGTTTTTCCAATTCCAATTTCAAATTCCTATCATATTATATGATAATAAGTTGAATATTTCATTCCTGAAGCACCATAAAATAATGAGAAGGATGATATTTTTTTATATCAATCTTCAATATAAAGCATATCAAAAGTTAATAAATATGTATAAATCCACATATGGTGAGAAATTAATTAATCATACAATATTATTTGATGTTTAACATGATATTTCCCAAAATGGATAAGAAAAAAATCCTATTGAATGGAAAAAATCCAAAACAATATAAATAATTCAACTACAATAGATTTTCAATTAACTTCCTTATAACATAGTATAGTTCATGGAAATGAAATTACAATAATTTAATTAAATTAATCATGTATTCTCTTGAAACATTGAAATATCCTTATTTTATATACATCCTGTAAAGACCCGTAAAATTCAAGGAAAATATTTTCTTAATTTTCTTTAGAATTTTACAAGAGTGCGGTTTCAGACAGCACCTGATTCCGAGGCCCAGAGTGCCCGGAATCATTTTCCGAAGTTTGGCTCGGGTACGTTCAGTGAACGAACGAGCGGGAATTTCTAACTTTTGATCCGGTGCTCGGAATTGAAATCTGAGGGCACCGATGGAACCGTAGCGCCGGTATACGCTTAGGAACTCCTGTTCTGGAGTTGCGTTCATGCGAGTGTTGATAATAAAAATTGTGGATGTTTGCTTTGTAATTACACTACAATTTTTATTATTTTACTCTAAGTGATATCTCTTGTTGGATGTTGGGTAACCACCCAACCTCCCATGGGAGGTTATGAGGGTGGTGGGGCCCACACGAACCCCACCCCTTCATATCCTCTAAAACCCCCTCAACTCCCACTTAAATTATGTTAACTTAAGTTATAAACCTATGACTTAAATGTAAAGAGTTAATGAGGTGAGTTGTGTGTGGTTATTGAATTTCAAACCTTTGAAATTCAAAGAGGTTGGGTTGTGTGAATAAAATAAGAAAGAGTCTTATTTTATTTTGTTAGAATTTTATCTCCTTGAGAGAGTAGGGAAGTCTTCTTTCATCTTCTTCAAACTCAACGAAGAACGCGAAGAACGCCGTTCTTCAACGAAGAACTTCTCCGCCGAAGAACACGGTCCATCCACGACGCGACGTACTTCTTCCGCGTCGTCTCTTCCGCGACGGATTTCCGCGACGAACGCCATCGACAACGACTCTTCCTCCGACGTCAAAGGAATTGACACCGATATTCCACGACTACGTCAACGTACGACTATCGAGGTAAGGGTTCTTGAGTTCGTTGTTTTCTTTTTAATTGACTTTCCTCAAGACTTGACAAAGAACGCTCAAGTACCGACGAAGAACGCTGCTCCGCTCTTCTTCTTCTTCCGTGTCAACGGGAGAGAACACCGCTTCTTCCTCGGACAACCTTCGTCGGTGAACAAGGTTTCACCAACGACGTGCCTCTTCGGTCGCACCTCTTCGTCATCGAATTTGACGAACGACGACCGCGACGCCCGACCTCCGCGACGTCGTCTTCCACGGAATGTAGACAAATCTTCGAACCATATACCAAGGTAGGGGTTGTTGATTTCTTTATTGTTTAATTATTCTATTCTTGATCATGAATTTTAGCAAGTTTATCGTGTGGCTTTGGATTAATTTTAAGATGCGTTATTGCTTAACGTGAGGGGGCCGGACCGCATGAACACGGCCGAACCCCCTCCATCGTTCTTGTTGTTATTTCTTGCGGGTGGAAGCAAAGTGGCGTGGTGCCGTCGCACCACGCGGTTAATCGTGAAATTATTTTACGCGGCGCCGTCGCGCCACGCCGAGGAAGAATCTTCAAGAACGCGACGCCGTCGCGCCGCGTTGAAAGGAATCAAGGCACGGCGAAGGGGGCGCGGTGCCGTCGCACCGCGCCGAACGACGAACACCGCGGCCGGTTCCGGGCCGCGGCAGGACGAGGAGACCGCGGCCGGTTCCGGGCCGCGGCGGGATGAGAAGATCGGCGGCCGGGCCGCCGGCGTCGGAAGCCGAAGAGGGGACCGGAATTTCCGGTCCCGTTGGAGAAAACCGGCCGGCCAGTTGGCCGGCCGGATAACGTTAAACCGGTGGAATTAATCCCTCGGCCAACTCATAAAAACCCCCCTCTTTATGAGGGGGGCGGTCCTCTAAAGGAGGGGGGGCAGCAGCCCCCCTGTTTTACTTCCAGCCGTCCCCCACGTGGGGGCCGTTTTGTTGCAAAGGCGCGGCACAAAGGCCGCGCCGCCTTCAATCAGCGGGGGCTTAGCCCACCGCGTGCGCAGCCTCCTCGCGGCGACAAGCCGCCGCGGCTCCCCGCGCCGCCGCGCCGCCCCAGGGGGGGGTCGGGCCGGGACGGCCCGGGCCCGGACCCCCCCGTTTCGAACCTGTTCCGGTCTTTTGACCATAACATGAGCCTCGGACCTCCGATTGACGAACCGTCTGCGGCAACGCGATCCTTGGATCGAGACGGTCGTTTCGGTATATCGCACTCAAGTTTTCGGATTACTTGGAGTTCGGCTGGGTTGGTTCGTTCACGAAACCAACCGGGCCTTCGGAGCGGAAACACTCATATCTTGAGCTACGGACGTCCGATTGACGTGCCGTCAATCGCGTTGTGTTCCTCTTAGTGAGACGGATCTTTTGGCATACTCCGCCCGAGGTTTGGACGCAGGTGGTGTACGGTCGGGTTGGTTTTGCCATAAAAACCAACCGGGCCCCGGGGACGAAAATGCCAATAACTCTCAGACCGGGCGTCCGATCGACGCGCCGTCTGTTGCGTTGAGTTCCGGTTGACGATACGGAACTTTTGGATACATCAACTCTGGTCTTTGTGACAGTTGATTTATCAGCCTCTCGGCTCGTGGAGCGGACCCTCCGAACGAGCTTGCTGTGTGCGGGAACCCTAGAGCTGGCTGCGACTGTTACTGCTACTACTACTGCTACTGTGACTGCGACGACGACTACAACACTCAGCGATCCTACGTGGAACAGTGCTTCAGAACCTGTGTGAGCTGAATCTTCTTTTTACCTTGAGCGGTGGAGCGCTTGGTTGTAGCAGCCTATCCTTGGCAGTGGAGCGCTCGGTTGTAGCGGCAGACCTGCGATACTGGAGACGAGCGTACAGAGTACGGAGACCATGAAACCGGCTGAGACCTGAAGACTGCTTGACCGACTCAACTTGGAGTGAGTCGACTAGCCCAGTGGACGGAGCGCCCGGTATTCGGCGGCAGACCCACGGCGGACGGAGCGCCTGGTAGTTGGCAGCAGACCCGCGGTACTCGACTGGAGGAGTACCTCTGTAGGCTATCTGGGTGGAGCGCCCGATATTTGGTAGCAGACCCTCAGTGGACGGAGCGCCCGGTAGTTGGCAGCAGACCCGCGGTACTTGACAGGAGGAGTACTTCAGCAGTCTTAGGTTAGTGAGTATTACCTCGGAGTCGTGACAGGACCATTGTACACTTCAGAGATGGGACTCTTCAACAGTTACGGTTTCGTTAATGAAAATCCTGGTTGAGCTGAAACCCGTTGTTTTCCTGTATGGATTGTGTTGTGCTATCCTGTGTGGATTACGTTTTGCTTTCCTGTGTGGAATACGTTTACTTTCCTGTGTGGACTGAGTTTTACTTGGGCTCGGAGGTTGGAGCGTATTTGAAATTGATGACTTAGGTATATGTATGGGCATATACCTAAGAAATGTCGGTTTTTACTTCGTGATTGTTACTTTTCTTCGTGGTTTATCCTTTGTGGATTTGAGAGACCTTCAGGGGTCTCGGGGTCCCTACTGAGTAGCTTATACTCACCCCAGCACGGGCTTTGCCCGCACTACGTTGTGTTGGTTGCAGACGACAGACAGCATTGACCTTAGTTGAGGCTTGCAGAGCGGGACGGTACCCGGAGGTGGACCACTGGGCGGGACGTGCACGGAGCAGACGGCGGGACCCATGGAGCAGAGGAGCTATCTGTACCCACCCTTCAGGTGGGATTTCCAGTGGACAGCTCTGAGTAGCGGCTTTTACTTTTCAGTTGTTGTTTTCCCTTTCGAGTTGTACTTTACTTTCAGTTTGGGTTTGTATTCTGTGTGGATTACGTTTTGCTTTCCTGTGTGGAATACGTTTACATTCCTGTGTGGACTGAGTTGTACTTGGGCTCGGAGGTTGTAGCGTATTTGAAATTGATGACTTAGGTATATGTATGGGCATATACCTAAGCAATGTCGGTTTTTACTTCGTGATTGTTACTTTTCTTCGTGGTTTATCCTTTGTGGATTTGAGAGACCTTCAGGGGTCTCGGGGTCCCTACTGAGTAGCTTATACTCACCCCTGCACGGGCTTTGCCCGCACTACGTTGTGTTGGTTGCAGACAACGGACAGCGTTGACCTTAGCTGAGGCTTGCAGAGCGGGACGGTACCCGGAGGTGGACCACTGGGCGGGACGTGCACGGAGCGGACGGCGAGACCCGTGGAGAAGAGGAGCTATCTGTACCCACCCTTCAGGTGGGATTTCCAGTGGACAGCTCGGAGTAGCGGCTTTTACTTTTCAGTTGCTGTTTTCCCTTTCGAGTTGTACTTTACTTTCAGTTTGGGTTTGTATTCTGGCCCATTTACTTTTCCTCACTTTCAGTTGTACTCTGCTTTTGTTTAGTGTTTACTTTCCGCTTACTTTCTCTGTGGTGTTTGTTTACTTTTCAAAGGCAATTCCTTCCCTTTTTATCGGGATTTACGCCTTGGTGCTAGTCGCCAACCCCTGGCCTATGGAAGGCGGGCTTGGGGTAGTCACGGCACGAACCCCGAGGGCGGGTCGTGACAAATCCTTAATGATAACATTTAAATCTCCTTATTCTATTGTCTTCTGGATATATTATTTAAATCAATGAAGTCATAAACATCATCTTTGATGGAATAGAACAATTTTTCATAAAAACAGTTATAATGTAATATTAAAAATCAAATCTACATATTAATTTAAATAAAATAATTATCCAATGATAATTATCTCAACATCGAGCGTTAATTAATTGATTCTTTCCCAAAAATACATTATTCATTCTTAATTATTTTTAAACCCTTACTTACTCTTCATCATCTTATTCCTTAATACCACTTTCTCTTAATACAAACACTCAATTCTTGTCTTCACATTTGTTTAACTCAATTTACTCATGCTTATGAAGAATACAATTAAAATAGAACATACTATTAATTTATCATTCATTCTATCTTTATCAATAGTTGAAATTCTATTAGATATGCCACCATGGTTATTATCATCATTTTATTTCCAAATATGAAATTTATTTTCCCAATTCCCATTCATTTCCTACTTAAATGTATCATTAATTGATAACTCCTTATGGTGGAAGTAATTTCCATATACTGAGTTATCTAATCTCTTTGTTTTCAATTTATAGTTAATTTATTTTTTTCCTTCTATTCCATAGTCAAAACTTCTTATTATTCTTCTAAGAAATTCAATTAGGTGATTCATTCAATATTCCATACGAAAATGGAATTGAATATCTTGTACTCCATGGTCTCTATTCCTCCAACTCTCACCGATCTACATATTTTTATTCCATGGTTTTACAGATAATGAGTTAATTTATTTGTTTCTAAAAATGTTTTATGAAATATGGTTAGAAATGATCCAAAAATACTTCACTCTAGTGATAATTTGTTTTGACTACTCATCATCTAATTTTCCAAAAATATCAAAATTAATCTTCGTCTTTTTGTTTCCCCCACACATTCTAAAACTATGGAAAATTGAGTAAGAAACAATTATCATAGAGAAGATTCAAATAATCAAGAAATACACTTAAATGTTGTCTAAATTATGAAATTATTAAAAAATTATGACTCTTCGAATTTGTTATAGGTTATTCTTAAAAAAAAAAATATTTAAAACATTCATGGTGGTTCTTGAAGAGTTTTTGAATTCTTAATTAATTTCCCCTAGAAACATCAATGATGGTGTGCGGTAAGGGCCATTACAGGTTACTAGATTCAATGAGTTAAGATAAGAATATATTTTTAGAGTTATAACTCATATGTAAATATATGCAATATCCAAATCCAATTTTAGTATCTGTATAGTGATGTATTTATTGGAAACAAATAGCACTATCCTTTATTAATATTCAATATAATTTTCCTAAAGGTTGACTCATACTTATATATATCGATATAGAAATTCCTAAACATATCCTTATAAATATACCAAGGTATTTCACTAATGTTTTCTCATCCTATTTTCCAATGGGTAACTAAAATATTACTATACTTCCAACTGTAATGACCCAATAATGACATACATAGACGTTACATAACATTTATGGATTTATTAAACACTACATCAACTGGCACCGAAATATTATAGTAGTTTAGTTTTTGAGAATCATTAAAAGAAATATTTTTCCCTTGTGAAGTATCTTCCACATATCTCATAAATATCTCCCCTTTATTACGTCAATAAAAAACCATTATTTAAAACCTAGGGAAATAGATCATAAGAATGGGGGTGATCAGATTGTAATTAAGAGTAAATAAGGGTGATATCTAGACATACACATGAGCATATAGGGTATGGAAATTTTATAATAACATTAGAATATCAAACCATGCATATCATTGGTAAACATGAATCATAAGAAAATTCAATAAAATAATATATAAGATCATAATATAGAAATAAGGCATGAATCTTTTCTATACACCTCAACTTGTATCATTGTGAATGGGTATAAATAGTAATAGGTTCGCTCAATATGGATAGAAAATCAATCCCTTAAGAATAAAATATTGACATAAAAATAGGATCCAATATAGAATTATCATCCTGAAAACCATTTTCATGTATATAATTGTTAATAGGAAATTAGGTTCACACATAACATATATAATTCGTGAGTTTTCAATAATTACCCAATACATCAGAGGGAGATTTGGGTCCCAAATAAATCCACATAAAATCATACACACATGCTGTCATAATATCGTAAATAATCATATACAAACCACTGTAATGGAATGGTTTTCATATGAATTTAATCATATAATAACATTTGAAAATGAAACATGATTCATGATAACATCATTAAAATATTATCCTGTAAAAATATTGTCTTTCTTAAACTACATTTCATCATAATATTTACCAATTTGAGAAAGAATATAAATGATATTTGTAGAACCATCAAAAAAGTGTATCATCATATTATTAAAAAAGATTTTGATAGACGACTTAAAACATGAATTTTCTGTAAATATTTATTTTTATGACATTAATCATTTTCAAAAAAACATATCATTGAATCCATTTTGAAAAAATATTAAATAATCATGAAAATCATTTAAAACTTTTCTGAAAACACATAACCTTTCATTATTGAAATAGTTTTTTCATAGAAATAAATGAAATTTTAATAGAAGGAATTTTGTATGAAAATAAAATTGTATTCTTGTAGTGAAATATTCATGGTAGTAAGGAATCATGAAATCATAAAAATAAGTTCAGGTTGTATATGTTATAAAAATTTTCCTATCATAATTTTTCTAAAAAAATATAAAATTACATCATATAAAAAATAAAACAAATATTCTTATCAAAATATATAGTAGAAAGTAAAAATTGGGTAAAAATGACTTAAAATTCAATAGGATAATAATAATAAACATTTATAAAACATGGGCATGGATTATAAATATTACCCAATCGAGAATTAATATTATACAATCCCAAACATTGAAGAGATTTTGAAATCAACAGTCATCCAATTATAATCAATGGAAATTTATACCCCAAGTAAAAAATGGAAATTATGATAATATTTAAATATCATAATATTCTTTATCAAACACCTAAAATAAATTCATAGGTATTATATAAACCACTTTAAAGAATCTTTTAGTGTGTGTGTCATGAGTCTCAAAAAAATTAAGGTGGGAGATAAATCAAATTACCATCTGTATTGACAATATTTGTACTCAAACAAGATTAATATATATTAAATTTATTTTTATTATACATATTTTAAAAAATATTATTATTATATCTAATACCACATATGATTTTATTTGAACCTTATGTTATACATTTTTTAATGATCCTATTTTAATGTTTCACTTTGGGTAATATTCACTTCGTTCTTCAAATGTGTTTTAATTTGTATTATTGTTAGAATGTATTATTATATCATTATTCTAAAAGATAAATCCTGATATAAATATCATGTATTTCCATTATATTTATACTATAATAATATATATCATAAATAATTTAATAAATTTAATGGACTGTTCATTGTGACAGTAAGCCGTATGTACACATGAACATTGATTCTATTTTAATTTTCGTTTTTAAAAAAAGAATGTAAATGAAAAAATAATATTTAATATATATATATATATAAGTATATAATTATTAAACTATCATTATTATATAATATATATCATATATTTTCACTAAAACTATCTTTAATAAATTCTATGTGTTGTGAATGAATCACATCACTTTGTGGGGGAAGTAGTCCACACATCCCCAAATGAGATTATTATATTAATACAATGGATATTAAAGATTAATATGTTATAAAAAGAAATAAAAAATATTAAATAATTGACAAATACTACATATAACATATTTTGACATATTTTCCACTATACTTCCCACCATGATTGGAGGTATATGAAAAATGACTAATCATAGTTTCATGATGTTGTAGTTCACTGTACACAGAAACATTATGTTTAACATCCATTAAATAGGCATGTGTTTAAGATTATGTTAAAACCTTATAATAACTACATACTCGCATGTTGAGGATAGTAGTTTTTCATAAAAAAATGATTAATGATAGTGTATAAGGTGGAGAAGGAAAATTAATGAAGGCATTTGAGAAAAGACATTATCTCTTAAATGGGTAACTCATTCCAGTTTATTCCAAAAGGCTTCCATGAGTTGACTTCTTCCAAATGGAAGGATTCTAATTTTTTATATGGTATTTTGGTAGGAGATATTGATAGGTATTGACTAATAGAAAAGGATTTAGGGGTATATATAAAATATAAGGAGGGGTATCATTTTATTATAGCGGGGATGATCACTTTAGGAACTCTATAAAAGTTTATTTGTTATAAATTTATTATAGATTTAAAATAGCTATAATGTAAATAAAATTTTTGTTGCGATTATTATGTGTTAGAATACTATCATCAAATTAATTTTAGACATGCTTATGTCATTTAATTAACCTTATCTTTTCAATTTAATCCTTAGTAAAAAAAATTATCTTTAATAGTGAAAATAAGTGTTCTTATTCTATAAGGTTAATATAGTTACTATTAAATGAAAAAAATTATAGTTGGATCATTTATGAAATAATTAACACTATCTTTGACTATTGTTATAATAATAAAATTGTATGAATTTAATGTCAATTATAATAATATTATTTATTTTCAAGTATAATTTATATCAATTTTGAGAGTATTTAATATTTTCTTTTTTAAAAATATAAAAAATGATTAACTAAATTAATTACACATAATATCTCAATAACATTCCTATGTTATATAAAAATATTTTAGGTAATTATATAATTTAATTTAATTTAATTTTATATTTTTAATATAATTTATTTGAAATGCCAATTTATTAAAAAATTACTCTATCATTATTATAAAAACATTTAGTTATGTTATTTCTTCTATGAAAATCCAAAAGAATGTATCCTCGTGAATATAAATTTATTTTATTTTGGTTGAATTATTTTAGACTAAGTAATCTTATGCATAAGAGTATATAAATAATTGTTATGTAATTAAATTTCATAAATGAAAATATTAACTCTTCTTTAAATAAAATATAATAATTTTCATAATCATAAAAAAGTGGATTAAAAATTATCCTATTATATGCATAAGGTGGATTTGGGTTGAAAAAAATAATACAAAATGAAATTAGGACATGTTTTTGTTTAATTTTATATTATTATAATATTATTTTTACATTTAGTTACCCTATTTACCTTTAACAGTGGCAAATAAAATTCAAAAGATTCCATTCAACAAAAAAATATTTTCCTCCAATTAGAATAAATTATTTGTACTCATAACAAACATTATGTATTTTATTCAAAATTGAATTCTAATAAAAGGTAAAATTATGTTTAATGATTATCTTGTATATGTGGTTATACGTTGTGTATCAGGGATTTTTAAAATGTCAACATTATTTTATATCTTATTCTATTGTAAAAATTTTACCAGTGAACTCAATTGGATCAATATATGTATTATTTATTTATTTTGACTTTAATACCAACACAATGTAATATAATTATTTAAAATTATAATTCATATTTTAACTACAATGCAATAATTTTAACTATTCACAAAATTATAAAAATTTAAAAAGAATAGAAATAATTCACCCTAAATAAATATTGATTTTATGAGTTAAAAATTAATTCTTATTTTAGGTCATTAAAATTATATTATAGTATAAAATCAATTTTGTTATTTTTTACAGAATGAAATAAAAAAAGTTTATTTGAGGAAATAATAGTTTTAAACATATAATGATTTTACTAGAAAATATATTTTTCATTATCAAAACTATTATAACTATTATATAGAAGGTTGTTATTATTATTCATATAAAAATTTATACATCTAGGTTATAACTATCTTATTTAAATAATTATAATTGTAATATGTTGTTTCCAGAAACTAAGTGTTGCATGTGATACATGCTAAAACAGTGTTGTAGATAGTACAATCATCTATTTATGTTTCATATAAAATAATACAAGAATAATTATTTGATATAATATTATATATATATATATATATTCATGATGGTAAAATATCAAAATATTAAACTAATTCTAAAAAATAACTCTTCAAAATCATTAGGTGTTGCAACATTTACCTCACCACACCTCTACCCCTATATCTCTGTTCTCATATTCATCCCCATCTCTATCCTCCACTCAATTAAAAAACATTATATTGGGTATAAAAATATCACCAACAACGGCTAGCCATACCCCCCAACCGATCATGTATCCGAGCATGAGGATCATCATAAAGACAGGTTCTGGGGGGATTCCCCACCACTATCACTATACTTTTATCCCACTCTCTGCTATAATATTACCTCTATGACCACATTGAATATGGGGGATCACGTTCTACATCGTATGGGTAAAAATTAATATATCATTCACATTTCCACCTCCATCTTTCCATGATACATGCCCTTATTCATAACTTGTCCAAGAAGAGACCCACATTAGGGGGATCTAGATGAACAACCTCATTCTCACATCTACGATGGGAGGGAAAAACACTAATTTGTTTCCACAATTCACATTATATTATATTATTCATTCAAGGTGGAAATTATGAAAATTGATGGGAGTATTCTTTATCACCCATTGATCCAGGGAACTTTTCATTTTCAAGATCACCCTACCAATCACATTCATACTCATGAAGATGTTGATTGAATCCCTCTCGATCCCCATGATGTGGAGATTGAGGAATGATAGAGACAACTAATTGTGGGTTCCGAGATATATTGAAGGAACTAAAATGTTTCCCAATGTCTATCCGGATGAACAACCCCATCCTCTACTACAACTATATCACTAAACAACTCTATCTAAACCAATCCCTGATCCAATGCCCTCCCCAGATCCATTAGCATGCCCATACATACCCCACAACTACCACCATTGCACCTACCACACTTAAACCCACAAAATCTATGTAATACAACTAATTGCTTCCTAAAAAATGCATGTAGTAGAACAAATTATTGGTTTCCCACCACCTATGAATTGCATTCACTGATATATCCCTTTTCACTACCACAACACGACCATAATATTCTCATCATAAATCATCATCTTTCCCATCATATCCCTCTATACTAACACCATCACCCACCCATACCAATAATCCTTCTATGATAACTGGACATACTTCCTAGATGGTGTTTTACTAGAACACTCTAGGAAGGTCATGGGTGCTTCCATTCATTCCTCATATGAGACACAATTCATCAATGCTTCTTCTAGGCAGTTGACAACCAGTTGGATCATAACCTATCCTAAAACATCTTCTGAGATTGGTTCTAGTATGATAGTACCATCATATTTCATTAATGAACTAATATATGTGTCAATTGAATATATCAACAGAGTAGGGTAAATTGAGGTATCAAATTTTATAGAGGTCACATTATATGTAACATTTGGTGAGTTTTCTATGGAATCATAGTTTTTATTTTTAAAACTATTGAACTATACTCTAGAGGGGTATTCATTTACATTGTATCTATGATTCACCATTTTACTCTATTTTACACATTTTTGGATGAGTTGCACTTATTTGAATCACATTCATGATTTATGTTTACATTAATTAATTATGCATTTTTATAAACTTGTTTAGCTCTTTTTCCATATTTGTGGTCCTTGAATCATCTATCATGACACCATATTCCATCTATCATTATATATGTATTCATCTATCCAATATCATGATATAGCACTATGAGATATTACTTTTTATATGTTCTTAGCTAGGACCCCCATGAGGATGATCATCGAAACTATTGATTCCACATAAAACACAGTCTCAGTATTTTTCTAAGGTAGTAAATCTCATGATGCATCCTCATGATTTTGATGAAATGGGAACCAATTCATGTACAAGGGAAAATAATTATGATTAGATAGAATTCAATTAACAATTCTATTGTCCATATGTTTTCGAGATGCTAATTTCATATGATATTTATTGAAAAAGAACATATAATTTTTTTATTTATCTTTAATCGTGTTTGTTGTAAAAAGGATTCTATTTTCTATAAATTTATTTTAATAGACCATCCTATACATTATTGTACTAATGTTAAAAATTTATATGATCTAATTAACCTTTCTGCAATATATTGTTCTCTCCCGTATTTTTACACCCTTAATATTTATCCTGGAGGACTATTTTTTTATCTACCAATGGGATTGTTTTTATCTAATATTTTTATTGGTAGGAGGATTGAACATCATATTTCACATTTTCTTCCCTGAAAAATTTCATTAATTTCATAGTATATTGATTTATAATTTTCCCTACATACATTCCATTATAATTTTTTCTATTGTTTCCATTCAAACTCCCATATAACAATTCACAAAATAGTGTGGAAGAGGTTTTATTTTATGTGCGGTGTGGCTCCCTATGATATTTATTGTCAATTCACTTTATATAGGTCGTTATCATTAATATATTATACATTATCCATTCTGAAGAATTCTTTGGGGTCATAACATCATTATACTAATTTAAATTAATTTATATTTTGTAGAAAATTGGGTTAATCTAATTTTTATAAATTTTTATTGCTACATCATAAATGGTGAGTTGAATAATTTAGTTATTATTAAATATACATTAAATTGATCTTGATTGACTAATTTAGCAATTTTATGTTCTCATTGATTGCAATTAATTTTTAACAGCAATTCCAGAGATGATTCCTGACATATTATTTAATATTTTTAAATATTTTTATTTATTGGTATGAACATGTGGAATTTAAACCCATACTAATTTTCATTGCGATCTTATTGAGGATATGAAAAATCAAAGAATATGGTTATAATTTCATTTTAATATTTGTGGAGACATTTTATCCTACGAACATTTGTTACATTTAACATTATCTAGCATGTACTATAAATAATACAGATTTTAGGATAATGTTATTTCACAATTTTTATCACTATATACTATACTATAGGTATTTTTTCATAGTTTTATTATAAAAGTTTGTGAGGGGTTTTTATAACTAATATACATCATATAATATGATTGAGGATATGTATTTTGGAACATTCAATAGTTTTCCATGATTGTTAATGATAATTATTTCATTTTCTATTCTAAGCATGTCCCATTTAAACAATGAAATGTAATACAAAGTGAATCAAAAAGATATTCATATGTTTATTATGATGGTCAGAAATCACTATTTACTAAATGATGAATCCCATGATGGATCAGTTGTGGTTAGGTGATGGATGTGTGAATTTTTTTAATATTTAATTCAAATTAAAATAAAATTTTAAAAAAAAATTGAACTACGATAATTTTTTACCCATATGATATACCCTTGGACCGACCATAAGTTATTGGAAAAACATTGACACTATTTCCTAGGATGATTTTTTTATATAATTTTTTTGGGATATCATGCATTGATATATATTGCTAAATCCCTTATTGAAATATGTTTTACAATCTACCTACATAACCACTACCTTATAGTGATTTTAACAGTAATTCAAAATCCTTTGTGAATATCATTGAATGTTTCTATTAATGAAATTGGAGTCATGAATATATAAATTCTTTTGATTATAATCGTGTATTCAAGGTTTGATAATCGATCTATTCATAATTTACATTTATTAATTTAAGAATTTCATCATTTGATAATTACAACATGGATATAGTTTCTGAGGAACAACATAGAAACATTTAGTAAAAAAAGAATCTTTTGGATACGAAACATGATAATTACACATCAATGATCTTCAATAGAGAATAGATTTTAGAGGACCGCTGATGTCCACTAAGGCATTGTTTTATTGAAATGGTTGGAAAGCATAATATGTTTTTTATAAAATTTCCTGTTTTGGAATATTTATTGAGAAAATTTTGTACGAGGACAAAATTAATTTCATGTGTGGTGGGATTGATAAACCAAATTTATATAAATTATTTGGATATAATTGTAAATTATATTGACTCGCTTTTTTTTATAATGCAATGTGTCTGCACAGATTGTTTTTTTGAAAAGGCATGTCCAATACTCTAATGGAAATGATGTTAAAATTAGAAAAAATGGATTATAGGAATTGTGATTCACATGAATGATGTGTATAAATCATTAAATTTAGTTATGTAATAGGGTATCACTGCCTCAATTAATTTTCATGGCATGAAGAAGACTATACATGAATTTCCAACACACGTCCTCGAAATATCAAATTCCACAGTCCATATAGAATTCATGTCATGGAGATTTAGAATTTAGTGTGGTACATTCATGAATGAGATACATTTTATCATGAGATCATAAAGATGCATGACTTCAGATATGTAACTCTATGAGAAATATTTAGATCAATATTACATGATTTGGGTAACTTACAGAACATATAACTCTTTGGCCTATAAAAATATATACTGCAGAATTTTACACTACACCTTTGGGGAGTGGTTCATTTATTTTTATATTTAAAATTTATTCTTCTATTTAATATCCCATTAATCAATAATCATTTAGTATTTGTATTTTTTAAATATATTTGTATCATTAATTTTTTACATCCATAATTAATCAGATAAGTTTTTCTTAGATTTTTGACAATCGTTTTCCATTATCATTATCATTGGACATCAAATGTGTGGAATATTATAGATTACATATATTTTCTAGTAACTATTTCAATGTTGTTTCAATTTTTTTATTTAAAAATTTCATTATTTAGAACAAATAATTGGTGAATTTATCTATTTTAATTGAATTTTTATTATACCAATCGTGTATTCAATTATTTTTTAGTCATCGAGTTAATACCATCATGAGAAGATAATCCATATATTTTATGGTTTATGAGTATGTTTTTTTTTCACTTAATGAATATGTAAAATGATACATGGATAACATAAATTATAGTAATTAGTTTAAAAATTAATTTTTATGATATTATTTTATATATCCTTGTCCATGGGATGTATAAGTTAATGAACATGACCCATATTAATTTGATATGTTTTTTTCCATTATCGTGTGACTATTACTATGATAGAAGCTAAATATAATGTATCTATGTTGATATTTATATATAGACTATGTAAGTGTTGAATCCTAGATATGTCTAATTGGGTTTCCTATAATCAATTAGTTTTCTTTACACCACTTTGAATCATAGGCTCTAGTATTATTCCATATTTGGGTTGAAATTATCTATTTTACATAAGACACTAAAAATGGCTTTCACTAACATTAACATTATAATTCTAGATACTAGTATAAATTTATTTAACTAAACCCTAATATAAATCTATTCAGGATTTATCCTATATAATATGTTTGAAATTTAATGATAACTTTCATCTAGTTATCCCCATTGTATTGACCCTACACACCCCCTCTATTATTCTATTATTGAAATTATAGTATGGGATAATAGAAATAAATAATATGATAAACTCCCATGTTAATTAAACCATTCATGTAGGTGTATCTAATATTTAATTATTCATATATATTCTTCATTTATATTCCTCCCAAATTATTAAACAAATGGAGCTTATATAGGAAGATCTAAACTACAATAGGATAATGATTTCTCCACTCTGAATACTCAAATTTTTCTTATTCACCACTAAAAAAAATTAACTTCTACTATGATAATTTTTTAATTTTTATTTTTAAATGAAGTACAAGGAATTTATTATATTGAATTCCACTAATGGTATAAAAATATATTATGAAAATATTGAAAATTTAAGTGTAATAATTTTGATTTCCTGGCATATCTTTATTGAACCAAGTCATCCAAGACTATGTGTATTTGACCAATAACAAGATAAATTTCTATTAATTTATCTATTAATCCTAAAAAATATGATTGATAATAATTATTATAAGGATATATAATCAGAAATATCTTTATCAAAATGTTATTCATCTAATAAATTACATTACACAGTGTCATTGGGTAGTCAAAATTAAATAATAGTGATCAAATGACATTGGCCACACTCACATTGAATATTATTTGATATACTCCATTGATTCATGTGTAATTTATTAAAATAATAACGTAATTATTTTCAGATTAATCATGAGAAATCATTTAATTAATTTACCCCATACAATCAAGAGAAAAATGAAAATTATCACCCCACTTAATAAACACACATTCCAATAAATTATTTTCTTGAATTATAATTTTCTCAATATTGACATGATGGAAATTAAATAATTTTCTTCATCTTATTTGATACACACAATTTTCATGGTGTTTAGATGACCATTGCATCTCATTATTTCATTTTAATATAATTTATCTAGATTTTAAATTATCTATTTTGATGGCACATAAAACAATTTCACCATATAATGGCCATTTTTTTTGAAACCATAACCTGTTGGACACTTAGATTATTCTTTTCAATAATTTGGTAAATCATTCATTAAAGTTTTTGTATATGATCCGTGGAAAACCATTATATTTTTATAAAGGAAGAATCATAATTAGAAACAATTATTTCTTTTTTTTCATTATTTTTTAGACCTTTTATTAATTTATATCTATTTCACATGATGGAAATATTTTCTATAGAATATATCAATATATTTTTTCCATTAAATAAGGTCTATGTCAACATCCTCAACATTATTCTAGAAAAATAACCCCCATTATTCAGAATCACCATTGAGATATGATACATCTACTCCTAACATTTTATTTTTATCACATCCCATTTGAGTAAATATATCTTCAAGAGACATAATTAATTTTTTAAAAACACTATACTAGTTTTCCCATGAAATGATGGAGGCGTGTTACAAATTAACAAATAAAAAATATTTGAATCCGGATATGGATGATAATTATCTCTATTAATTCAATATTATTAATCATTACCTAATTATAATTAAAAAATATATAAATGACATATTCAGTTCCAATTCCATGTATAATTTCAATCTAAATAAGAACATCTATACATTGTACCTCATTATTGATTCCCATCGTTATTCTAGGAACAATATATATATAATTTATTGTAATTTATTTTGTAATGAATTTATGAATTTTAAATGATTATATATAATTATATATCTGATAGAATTCCTAATAGAAATTTGGAATTTAGGAAATGTTAATCTTGAAAAAATATTATCAGATTTCATGAGGACATCATTATTTTAGTATACTTCAAAAATGTTTGTAATGAAGATGAGAAATTTCATAGGAATATACCTTATGTGTGTCAAACAATGTCAATGGTATGAACAATATTCATTCACCATAGTAATATTGATTCAAATCCAAATGCTGCCATTTTTTATGTTCTAACCCCATTGTATAAATATTCCCAAACTACATCGTCTTGAAGTATAAAAAAATTGATTTGTTTATAAGAGAAAAAATGTTATTCTAAAAAAATATGTTTTTATTCTATATTGATACTAAAAATATATCATATTGTTATATTCCATAAATAATATCTTCCTCAGTATAGTTTCCTTGGGTTACTCAAATAATTCAATGATACCAACTATAACTACCCCGATTCCACTACCCTAGAGAGGAGGGGAACATTATCACAATACCATTGATACCAGGGGTCAAATCCCAAAGGACTGTATATTTTAATATTATTTAAATATCATATACATTCATGATTTTCATATTACATTGAAGGTAATAAAATTAGTTATGGAAAACATTTAACACCCTTGAACACAGTGAATGAAAACTTATTCATATCCTCACTAAAGGATGAATATAATGGTGATATCAGATATTAACTAAGGTTAAAATACTAAAGAATCAATCATGAATAAATAACCAAAAATCAATATTTTATATTAAATAACCGAATGGTCATTCAATATAATCATTTTAATATATTGATTATCAGGGGAATAATTATTTAATAAATTGATTATATTAATACACATTCAGATAAATAATTAACATGATCTCAAAACACATCCACTGATATTATTAGTGCAATAATCTCATAGGACTAAGTAAATGAATTATAAATGAAATGAATGATTAATAATGGATTCTATGTTGAAATATTTTATTTCTTCTCATGATCATTCAAAATATGTTTAAAAACTATGAGTGTACAACCATTTAATTTTCCAATTGATTTTTCTCATGTGATATAATCATGCATCAAGTGGATATATAATTATGGGCCTAAAAAATAATTGAAATTAAATAGTCTTACTAGTATACTGGATATTATATTTTATATAAGAATTAATATTACTTATAATATAATATTTTAATTGCCTAAATCACAATAATTTATTAATATTTCACTTGTTTTTCAAATAATATCAATTTTAAACAATATATGTAGGAAAAGAATATGATTTAAGAAATTTTCAAATAGATAATACAAAAACATGGATATTTAAAATAATAAAAATTACCAATGAAATATTAAAAAATTTATGTATGTTTCTTAAGAAAAAATGATCAATCATTCCATTAATCAATATAATGATAGGTGACCATATTCACACTAATTTTTTTTTATAAAATATGATTTCCATTAGGAAAATTATAGGAATTGAATCAAGAGAGTGAACTATTATAATGTAAACGAGTTTCATTATTAATAAAACTGAAAATATTCAAAATAATATACATTATTATAAATGGTTTTTGTAGTGGGGATGTCTTTTATATCAATATACTTTAAAAACATTGATTTTTATATTTTTTGGCAGCATCCCATTAGAAAGATATTTGACCGATTATTTTGAATCCATTTTAAATGTAAAGTTTAATTTAAATTGAAAATGAAAATTAATTTGTTTAAAATTATTTAATTATTAAAACCATTTTTAAAAAACTTGTACGTGTATTAAAAATATGTAATTTTTATATAGAAATAAATTCTTTTTTCATTAATAAAATAATTATCTAATTTTAGAACCATTGACAAGAATAGTATTAATAATGTATACAATAACTATAAATATATATATGTGTGTGTGATATGATAATTATTGGAACATATTAAATATATATGATAGTATTCCCTCAATAATATTAAATATAATGAAAACAATGACTGAGATTCAAAAAGAGATTTGTTCCCCTTGGGTAACATTCAAATTTAATAATTATGAAATAATTGTCATAATTTGAAAAAATTCCCTTGATTTAAAATTATAATTCATGTTATATACATCAATTGAGAATTATATACACCATAGTAATGTGAAAACGTTCATATTCAAAAAAAAGTTAAGCTGGAATGTAAATTGAGAGAAAATCCCTTATCTCGGGCTTCCTTTTGGTTGAACGTGGTTTAATGTAATGTTTATTAGATTAAAAAATGGTATTAACATATAAAATAAATATATTTATATTAAAATTTTCATATATTGTCATATTATATCATCTTAAAACCCATTTAGGGGAATCCATTTATTATCACTATTGATTTTTTATAAATTTCTCTGTATTATCTTCATTATTTTTCATGAATGTTATGGTTCATTTGAGTAGGATATATTTCCATCATTTCCACAATTTTATTAATATTATAAACATAATATCATTAATTATGTTTATTTATACATTATTTATATATGTATATTGAAATTGAATCACATCACTTTGGGAAAAAATTAGGGAATACGTTCGCATGACTGAAAATATCATTAGCTTATTGGGAGAATGAGAAAAGACGTTGGTGGTATATTAAAATTATATAATTAATATCTTTTTTGTGTTTCATATATATTCATGTTATCCACCATTATTATTATACATGTGTTTTTGTGATGGAAAAAAATGTACATCCATTTGAGAGGTAGTAGGACACCGTACACATTACTACTGGATGTGTTTCTAATTTCACTGATAAGGTGAAATATAAATATTATTCAATAAATGAAATAAAATATATTTATATTATGATACATATTTTATTATTTTTTATGGTCAAATAAATTTTTAATTTTTTTAAATTAAGATGAAAAATTAAAGTCTATTGTCAAGACAATAACCTTTTCATAGCGAAAACATCTTTCAATATCTTTTTAATGACACTAAGGGTGGAGTTATATAAATAGAATAAGTATTAAAATTAGGAAAATGATAATAGGGATATTTTTTTATGGTCATTATTGATAAAATTTTATAGATAGTTTTCTATTAATTATGGGAGGAAGTATCCTTTAATAATTCAAGTGGGGTTTCATTTTAGTAAATACCAAAAAATTTTAAATAATGGGAAGTCCCTCTCACCAAAAATTCCTAAAAAATTAGAAAATAATTTAACATATGGATTTTATGTTTGAAAAACACCACATAAACATTTAAACAATAATTATTTATTCATTTTATTCCCCGCTCTAATTAGTTCATTTACATTTACCATTTTTGATTTAAAAAAATTAACTAATTTTATTTCATTTTTAATGTATCCATTAATAATTAAAAAAAATGATCCTTATTTTTTAATTTTTATCCAAAAATTGAATGTAATGAATCAAATTTATAAAACATTTAATTCTATTTTAGTGAAGTATTAATTTTAACACAATTAATTATGCCGTGAAAAACACATTTGAAAAGTAACTATGTAAATAAATTCATTAAAATTTATACTTATTTATATGAAAAAATTCACCTCCACTGATTATTTAATATAATAATTTTTATTTAGAATATATAATATAATTTATTTTATTCATGTCATAAAATGTAACATATAATTTTAAAAGAATTTAACAAAACATGTCGATAAATGACATCAAATAAAATGTATTTTTGATGTAAAAGATGATATTATATTCAATTTATGACTACTAGAAGTCATTATACCAATTTAAGTTTTTATAGTTATATATTAAATATAAAAATTTAATTTATATAATTCATCATTACAGAGAATTCCATGTAATTAAAAAGATAGATAGTAATTATTTTTTAAAAAAAAATCAGGCTTCTCAAAAAATAAAATGTATTATGAAAAATATTTTCTTTAGGAAAAATATTTATATATTTATTTTAAAATTATTATATTAAAAACAATATTTATTTTTAATAGTTGTTACACAGTATTATAAAAAGAAAATTAATAATTAAATACTATATTTTTTAAATTTCATTTAAGATTATTTATATATGATATATTAAAAACAATTTTCTATGATTATTTTGAAAAACATTAAATTTCATATTCATCCAATAAAATTGGAATTTTTGGGAAATATAAAATTAAAAATATATATTTTATTGTATTGTTTTTTTTCAAATATATGTTCACATACTATATTTTATGCTCAGGTATTACATGTCTTAACATATTTTCACTCTACTATACTACTCACATAACACGTGAAATTCAATAAATATTATGATCATTAATAAATATAATTTACCCTTAGATATCAAAAAACTATAATCTAAAATACTACAAAAAATATTCATTTTTCAAAATTGGGGATAAGATGTAATTTTTAAATAAATATTCATGATCTTTATTAGTAATCAAAATATAAATAACTTCATAGGATATTGTACATTGTGATACAGATAGATAATAGTAATTTTTGAGGGTATATTGGTATTATATTGGGGATGATTTACCATCAAATAATAAGCTACACCGCATAAAAACCTAAATTAATAATAACTTAAAATATATATAAATACCTAAAAACATTTAAAAGTGAAAAAAATATGAAAATATAGAAGCATTGTATTATCATATGGAATGAAAATATGATCATATTATAATAGAAAATATTTCACCATGGAATACTTATTTTTCCACTAATATACTCATTTGTTTTTTTGGTGGTCAGTAAAATTAATTTTATATTTTTTCCATGGTTTCATTACCCAAGTGCCAATTAAAGGTAAAACGTGTCTAATACAAATTTCATGGAGTATTTGATGGTTTAGAAGACTATGTCCTGAAAACATGAATCCTTTGAAAAATTTATATTCTTAAATATATCTTATCATTACTCATATTTTTCATAACATATTTTTAATATTATTCATTAAAAAATAATTCAATGATAAATTTAAAATGATTTTTGATGATTACGATCATGTAAACTTGGTATATTTTATATTAAAAACATTGATCTAATAATGATTCAAAAAACAAAATTTAATTCTCTTATAATTATTATATAAATTAATCCAAGTTCACATAAAAAATATTATCATCTAGGGATAGACAATAAATAAAAAATGGGATTATAATTTCTATTATGGGGTTTAATGATGGAATTTAAATGTTTTTATCATCACTAATAAGCCACCATTCATAATTGTTGAATATGATAATAGGTATATGATAAATTAGTAGATATAAAAATATACATCTTAAAATTTTGACATACATAATAATAAAACCAAGGATCAAGATCATTTATTCCTAAAAAATATTAAAAAAGTTATTCCACATGGTATCAACAATCATTATTATGGATATCATCCAAGGGTTTATAATCATTTTATCAATAAATATAAATTCATTAATCAATGAATTGGTGTATTTTTATATTTCCCCCTTCATATTATTAAATTTATTATTAATATATATATATATTATAACATTAAAAATAATTTAATCTGTAAGATGTAGAGATTAATAAAAGAGATTCATATTAAATAATTGAGTTCATAATTGTTTAATGTCCTGGAATACTAATATCATGACACGTCCTAGTGGGGACCGTGCTGTGACTCCCCAAGTCTGCCTCCAATAGGCCAGGGGTGGGTGAATAGCACTGAGTATGAATATTACTAATAATGGGATGAATTACCTATGTACCTTTACACACGCACACATCTCCAAGCCCACAATGCTGAAATGTAAAAACACTAAGGGAAAAAATGCATGCATACAACTAAACCCAACCAACAGAGTACAACATAAGGTAAGGTACTGAAAGTATATTGGGCCAGAATATGATCCCACAAAAAAATGTTGGAAGACATCAATGTCCAATCTGTAAACAGAAAAGCTACATGGATAACTGCTCCAAGATGTAGGAATACCTTGGCCTACAGGGTACACATAAAGCTTAGTCCTATCCTGGTCTACCCTGGACTCTGTCAAAAGGCAGCTCATCCATACAAGAGATTACACATGCAGGAGACACTTGTACATGGGTGAGTTAAACAATACTCACTAGAGGACCCCAAAAACCACAAAGCAGTACACAATGTAAAGGTACAGTTAGCTATGCACAGGATATGCCTGCAGAATATATAGCACAAACCAGATATTCTCAAAACCCAGACCCGTAGTCTTGAGACAAGTCACACAACTGCATACCCACAGCTAGGGGTTCAGTTTTAAGGGTCCACTAAGCACTCATTCTGAGAGAACACACTCCATGAGTCTTGTAGCTATGATTACGCCCGTCCGAGAAATATTGTTCATCCGGAAGCTTCACAAGAGGTAGTTACACTCATTATGGGAGACACACTTTTGAGTGAGAAGGTTATGGTAGATAGATGCACTCATTAAAGGAGACACACTTCTGAGTGGGAATGATCACAATACACAGATGAGGATAACTTCCAGGGCCATGGAGGAAACCACGACTCATCCGGAATTCACCTGCTAGGTAGAGGATTGACACTCGGTGGAGTTGGTCACGTCAATGTTGGACTCTACCCAGGGTCATGAATGGATAGTGGATCTCGATCTGTGCATCTATGATAGATTCCTGACTCTATCACAGAAAGTCTTGCTGAAGAGATCATACTGTGGTAAAAGGAAATGATGTATGACCTTTAGGGGAAAGGAAAGAAGGGGTACTAACCCAAATGAAATATGTCCATGATGTGGTTAACAAGGGGACCATTACATTTCCCATAAAGTATATGATGTGTAGAAATGTTACATGCAGTGTTGTCTTCCCCCGGGTTATACCCATGTACAACGACCCATGTCGTAAGGCTAGTCATGTAGTAAAACTAAGTACAATGCATGTAGTACGGTGTACACGCCATGACTGAGTGACTAGGGTTGGATCCTTGTACATTATCCATGTGCTCTTACACGGTCATCTACCCAGGTACTCCAACCCGTGTAATCGGTAAACGGGGTGGCCCGTGTTACTAGCTTCGCCTGGACATGTGATGTAGTACATGGTTGTGTACCCCATTTTGAGTCCATGTACCCACTGGATACACGCCGAGTTCCACGTAGCCGCTTCTTCCATGTTTTACACGCGTGTCGCCTAAAGCCATGTAGTCATTCTTGTGTCCCTATACTTCCCAAAATACAAGTCGAGCATCGATGAATATCTAACATTCCATGTGACTAGGCCTACACACCATGTGATTCCTATCTGATACGGGAAACCCTAGCCGCCACAACAAGTACTTCAAGAGTACACATCGTGTGTTCTTGAAATTTCCAGAAATGCAGACCTCCATCGTTGGGCCTTCCGAGCTACCCCATTCATCGATCAGGTCATCTGATCTCCACAAAACTCATGTTATTTTTTCTCCCCAACACCACAAAGACACTTCCAGTGTTTTTAGACCTCTAATCGTCTCCAAAAATATGTTTTGATATTCTCACGCGAAGAACGCCCGAATAATGGCCCTTCCCAATCTGATCTGATTTGTCATCTGAGATCATCGTCACTCCTCCATAAGGTCATGGTGGTGGAGATCCTTCAATTTGGGATTATTGGGACGCTGAACATATTTTCAACGATCCGTTGTTCGTAGCCCCACGAAGAACCCGAAGAATGCGAAGAAATAAGGATAAAAATATAATAAAACAAATTGATGAACGGTCCTCCACCATCGTTCGTCACAAAGTTGATCTTCTCCCATTAGTTGGATTTAAATGTGGCAGAATCAAACAACAACATCTCAACATGGATCAATTCCTCGAATCATCCTGATAACCCCCCCCCCCCCAACGCATGAGCGAACGAATCTGCGGATCAACTTGTTTTTGGTTGATCAATGTTCTTTGTTTAAAAAAATTGAGGAAATGAATTAAAATAACAAACCCCTACCTTTATGTAATGATCGATAATTGATGAAAGGGTCACACTTACATCGTCGTTGAGATCCTTCAACTTCACTGGTGCCGTGATTCGCAACTTCGATCCGTCGTTGTTGGCCAATTAGAATTTACTCCAACGCTCTGCGGATTCTCCAAAGATTTTTCTCAACCGTCGCCAATGAGAAAAAAATCAATTATCCTAATAAAAATGGAAATGTATTTGACATCCCATCACATTGCAGCTTTAATGAGTCAGTGTTGCTGTTTTTGAGTCATTATGACAAGTCATTAATGACTGAAATAGCTTCCCATCACCACGCTGTAGGATATGATTAGATAATGGAAATAATATAAACATGCGAATTTATTTTATTCTATTTTACTTAAAACATCAGAAAATTAACATTTTTCCCTCGACCCATGTCGGTCGAGGTTTGTCTCATTCATAGGTAATTTCATCACCCCAGAAGCAACGATGCCCTCAAATTTTTAATCCTGACATCCATTTGGAAACTGCCACTACCACACATAAGTGCCAACTCAGATAATGTAAAAAAGTTCAAACCACCATTCCAGGCTCACTAGGCCTTGAAATGATGTGCCTCTCCCCTGCCCGGTCTCGAAATAATTCAATATAATATTGAAAAATAATAAACAGAAAAGCTGAGCCATTACAGTCACCCCACCTTGGTAATTTACGTTCCTGAAAATCCAAAAAAAAGGCTACTAAAAAAGATATGGGTATTAAGAAAATTTCTGGGTCACCCGCTCCCACGTGATCTCCTTATGTTTCCTGTGCTTCCACCAGATGCGCAACAATGGAATCGTTCTCCTAAGAAGGATACTCTCCTTCTGATCCTCAATCCCCACAGGGTACTCAGCAATGGTCAATCCATCCTCAATTTCCATCTCGCCCCAGTCGATGATGTGCGATGGATAATGCATGCACCTCCACAGCTACGACACGTGGATGAAATATTTTACCCAATGCAATTATGGTGGTAGTGCTAGGTAGTACACTACCACACCAACTGTGCACATTATCTGGAAAGGTCTGATGAACTTTTGATATAGCTTGCCGCCATGTCCAAATCTCTATAAACCTCATCGAGTTGAGACCTAAAGAAAGACATGGTCTCCCTCTTCGAACTACAATGGTCTCCATTGTCTATCATAATAAAACTCCTGCCGACTCTGTGTAGTCTCCATCTGCTCCCGGATGACCTGAAACTTCTCGGTGGTATCTCACAAAAACTTTGGACCCCATGAGTGCTGACTCTCTAGGGTTGGTCTAGCAAAGTGGTGGCAGGCAGGGTCTCCCATACATGGACTCAAACGGTGCCATACCAATGGTGGAGAGGTATCTATTGTTGTTTGAAAACCCCTACAGTGGTAGTTGGTCCTCCCAACTACGACCAAAGTCAAATACACAGGCTCGTAGCATATCCTCTAGAACCTGAATGGTCCTCTTCGTCTAACCATCTGTCTGAGGATGAATCATTTTTCTCAAGCGTAGTTTAGTCCCAAAATCCACTTCAAATCCCTTCCACAAATGGGATGTGAAACGTGTGTCTCGGTCTGATACTAGTGTCTAGGGGAATCCATGAAGCCGAACTATCTCTTTCACGTAGAGGCATCCCATTCTCTCTACAAAACTCTGCTCCCTGATAGCAGGGAAGTGGGCCGACTTGGTGAGTCGTTCAATGGTCACCCAGATGGAATCACGCCCCTTGGATGTATGTGGTAATCATGTCATGATGTCCATCTATATTCCATCCTGCTTCCACTCTGGAACATCCAGGGTGTGAGATAATCCTGCTAGAACCTAGTGCTCGACCTTCACCTGTAGGCATGTAAGGCATCGAGAAACAAACTCTAATACTACATTCTTCATGCCTGGCCACCAGAACTGTCATTGGTGATCTTGAGTCATCATTGACTCTATAGGATGTACTACCAATGGAGATGTATGAAACTCCCTCCGGAACTCCTCCTGCAATTCCACTGGTACAACAACGCGTCCTCTGAAAAGAAGTATATTCTCCCCACCTTGTGAACATCCATTAAGAGCATGTCATGTGGATAACCAAGCATGTAAAGAAACATAGTCGACATCTCCTAGCTGTGCCTCCCTAACCCGCTGTAAGAGTAGAGGGGCGACAACTGTCGACATTAGGTAGGTTGCATCTTCCATATCCATGAAGGACAACAGCAACATGGATAACTACTCAATCACCACACTCATCATCTATGAGCTCGATCTTCTGCTCAGAGAATCCGCAACATTTTTCTCCTTCCCAAGAGTATAGATGATCTCAAAATCATAGTCTTGGAGGAACTCCAGCCAATGCCTCCTTCTCATATTTGGATCTTTCTGTGAAAAGATGTACTTGTGGATTTTATGGTCAGAGTAGGTGATAAACCGCTCTCCCAGAAGTTAGTGTCGCCACATATTCAATGCGAAGACTACCACAGCCAACTCGAGATCATGGGTTTCATAGTTTTGGTCATGTGGCCTATACTGTAGAGAATCATAAGCAATCACTTGCTTCCTTTTCATTAGGACATAGCTGAGACTGATCCCTGATGCATCGCAGAAAACTATGTACTCGAAACCCTCCTCCAGCAATCTCAATACTAGGGCGCTCATCCAACTCTATCTCAACTACTCAAAAGCCTACAAGAACTTCTCTATCCATACGAACGGTTAACCCTTCTTGGACAAGGATGTCATCAGTGATGATATCTGGGGGAAGTCAGGAATAAATCTCTGTTAATATCAGGCTATTCCAAGGAAGATCCACACCTCCGTCACACTTCGAGGTGGATCCCATGCTAACACAACCCCCACCTCGACTAGGTCTACAACTACTCCATCTGCTGAGAGGTCATGTCATAGAAAGTGGACTTCATGAATCTTGAACTTGCACTTTGAGAGCTTCCCATAAATCTGGTGCTCCTGAAATACGTCTAGAACCCTTCGCAGGTGTCTCACATTCTCCTCTTCTTACACTGAGTACACAAGTATGTCGTTGATGAATACCACTAAGAACCGGTCCATGTATGGCTGGAAAATCCAGTTCATCACTCCCATGAATTCTGCCGGGGCATTTGCAATTCCGAAAGGCATCACCAAGTACCCAAAGTGACCATAGAAGCATCTGAAGGCCATCTTCGGTATATCCTGGTCCCATAATCGTAATTGGTGATAACCTAATCATAGGTAAACCTTCAAGAACCATTGTGCCCCTCTCAGATGATCAATGATATCCTCAATTCTCGGTATTGGATACTTTTTCTTCACTATCACCTGGTTTAGTTACCGGTAATCCATGCACAACCTCATACTCATGTCTTCCTTCTCAGAAAACAAGATTGGGGTTGCCCAGGGTGAAACACTAGGTCTCCCGAAACCCTTTCTATGAAACTCCTCCAACTGCACCCTCAGTTCACGAAGTTCTGCGAGATCCATCCAATATGATGATTAATATATCGGTTCCGTCCTGTGGTGTAGGTCGATGTAGAAGTCAATTTTCCAATGGGGAGGTAGTCCTAGAACAACTTCAGGAAAGACGTCCTCGTATTCCACCACTACTGTTGGGAACTGGTAGCTCACAACATCCACTACTCTTAGGACAAGACTAGCCAACTCATGAGCGATTGGATACGCCCTACTATGTATATGGTCATTCTGCACTTCCTGTGCTTCCCTTCCTCCAACCAATGAAAACCTAATTCCATCACGATATACACACTGCTTTCTTCCCCTAAAACAGTCAATCTAGGCATAGACCGAAGATAACCAATCCATACCGAGAATGACATTTTAAGACATTGATGCTACCACAAAGAGGTTTCAACTGAAACTCTCACCTCCAAGTATATGATCACACTGCCTATAAAGGTTCATGATCGTAGAGTCTCCTCCCATAGGTGTCTCCAAGCGTAAGGATTGAGTGAATGATTCTATCATAATCTCTATGTTTCATACAAGACACGTGGATATGAAGGATTGACTAGAACATGTGTCTATAAGTATGGAATCTATTGTTGAAAAGACACGGACTGTACCTCAAATCATCCCTGGAGACCTGGGGATGTAACCCTCGACCGCATGTTGTTGTCCTAGTCCCTGTCCTCCTGATCCTGGATCCTGGTGCGGGCCACCAAGGGGTGGTGGTGGAAGTAAGTAGAAATGTCTTCCACCACCTACAGCTCTCACTGCTCCTCTACCATGTCTGCTACCTGGTGGGACTGTCTTCTCCACTCTCTTCTTCTGCCTCGGTGGACCATCCACTACTTCCCTATCAGCAGCTCAACGGGTCGGGCAATCTCTAGGGAGATGTCCCCTTCCACTGCACGTGTATCATCCCTTCTCCCTTGGCAGACTGGATCCATCCTGAGAGCCCTGGACTTTCAATCCACTGTCTTGGGTCCTCTTATGACGTCTCCTACATCCAGATCACTATGTATGACGTCGGCTCCCCACTGCTAGTGTCTCTGCACCTGTCTGCCAGCTTCTGACTATCATCGGTTGTCTCTGCTCCACCACGAAGCTCTCAATCACCAGGGCCTTCTCGAGCACTCCAAAATATGTCGATATTCATAGAGGCATGACACTGGAAAGGATGTACAACCATAGACATCACTCGAAGGTTATATCTCTGAAGTAATGATCCCTAAACATATCCATCGAGTACCGGATGAGGTTGGTGAACCTCTATGAATAGTCAGCTACTATCATACTACCCCGCTGGAGCTGGAGAAGCTCCTGGATGCACTATGATCATAGTGTAACCCGAGAGAAATACTCCCTGAAGAGTCTCTCATACTCCGTCCGTGAAATAGTATCTTCATCATGAGTATGTGTGGTTAGACTCCACCATCTTCCCACTGATCCCTGAAGAAGGCTCTCTCCTATGATCACCATCTGGTCTGCTGGTGTCCTCACTAGACAGAAAACTCTGGTCACTGCCTCTTGCGAGTCATTAGCTGCCTGAGGATCGGGCTCACATCTGAACCTGATGGTTCTCTTTCTCTGGAACTCATGGAGGGTGGTAAGCCTGCGCTCATCATTGGTCGGTACCGCAGGTACCACATGCTACTCCAATATTGGAGGCATAGCAGGTGCACCACCTGGTGGCAATGCTTGTGGGACTGGGCCATGTATCAAAGCCTCATCACTGAGGGGTCATCCTCATGATCGCACTACTGAATCCTAGTGTGTATGCATCATTGAGGAATCCTGTAACGAAACAAGATATACCATGGTAAATGAGTATATCAGGATAGCTGACGCAAAGGATATGGAAAACAAAACACACTCATATATGTTTTCTGTACCATTATTTTATTTCCCTACAACAAGTATCATCACGTACCGAGTCGAAAAGAAGTTTATCTGAGTCCTGGTGTATGGATGCATTGGCCTTCACTCCAACACTAGAGTCTCTAGCCTGAATGCTGAACTCAAAACACTAAACACTATTTCCCCAAATTCATCTCACGGACTCAGGGTCCTATGGTAGAACCGACCACCTCTGATACCACTCTGTCATGACCCATCTTACTGGGATCTGTGTTGTGACTCCCCAAGCCCGCCTCTAATAGGACAGGGCCTAGCGACTAGGACCGAGTAGGCATATTACTAATCATTGTAGGAAATGCCTATGTATCTGTACACATGCACACTTATCCGAGCCCACAATGATAAAATGTACAAACACTAAAGAACAAAAATGCACACATACAACTAAACCCAACGAACATATTACAATAGAAGGTAATGTACTGAAACTAAACTGTTCCAAAATTCAAGCCCACCAAAAAAAATTCTGAAAACTATAATTTACAACATGTAAACAAAAAATATACTTGGACTAACACTCGTATCCCTTGGAACACCATGGCCTATAGGGAACTAAGAATACTCAGTCATGTTCTGTTCCACCATAGACTCTGCCAAAAGGCTGCTCGTCTACAAAAGACACGACACGTGCGGGAAATTCCCATGCAGGGGTGAGTATAACAATACTCAATAGAAGACCCCGAGAACCACAAAGCAGTACACAAAGTAAAGGTATATTCATCTATGCATAGGATATGTCTACATAACATATAGCCGAAACTAGATATACTCAAAACCCAGACCCATAGTCTAGAGACAAGTCACACAATTGCATACCCCCAGCTAGGGGTTCAGTTCGAAGATTCCACTAAGCACTCATTCTGGGTGAACACACACCACGAGTCTTATAGCAATAATGAAGTCTATCCGAGAAGTAAAGTTTGTTGGTAAGCATCACAAGAGGTACTTACAGTCATTACAGGAGACACACTCTTGAGTGAGAAGGCTATGGTAGACATATTCACACATTATGGGAGACACAATTAGGAGTGGGAAAGATCATGATACAAAAATGAGGATCACTACTAGGGCCATGGAGGATTCCGCAACTCATCCAAAATTCACCTTCTTTGTTAGTGGATCGATGCCCGGTGGAGTTGGTCACATCGATGCCAAACTCTACATAGGGTCATGAATGGATAGAAGATATCGATATGTGCCTCTTAGATGGATGCCTGACTTTATCACAGAATGTCCTGCTGAAGGGATCATACTTTCGTAGAAGTAAATGATGCCTGAACTTCCGGGGAATGATATGAAAGGGTACTGTCCCAAATGAAAGATTTCCATGATGAGGTGATGAAGAATACCATGCCATTTTCCAAAAAGTACACGGCGTGTAGAAAAGTTACACGCCCTGTAGTCTGACCCTGGGTACTGCTCGTGTACAACGGACCGTGTCTTAAGGCTGGCCCTGTAGAAAAAATGAGTAAATGGTGTGTAGTACGGTGTCCACACCGTGTCCGAGTGACTAGGGTTATCTTTGTGTATGCTAGCCATGTTCCTGTACATGGTCATAAACCCGTGTACTCCAACCCGGGTAATCGGTACATGGGGTGGCCCACGTTACGGGCCTTGCCTAGCCATGTGATACAGTACATGGTCGTGTACCCTATCCCATGTCTGTGTACCCCTTGGATACATGCTGAGTTTCCCGTATCCGCCTCTGCCATGGTGTACACACTATTTAGTTCAACCCCTATCTGTGTACTAACCAAAATACATGTCGAGCTTCAAGGAAAGTCTAACACGCCATGTGACCAGGGTCACACACTGTCCGATTCCTATCTAACCCCTGAAACCCCAGCCTCTACCGCCAGTACTACATGGCATGTTCATCGAGAGTACACGCCGTGTATTCTTGGAAATTTCCAGAAATGCGGACCTCCGCCGTTGTGATTTCCGAGCTACCATGTTCGTCAATCTGATAGTCTAATTACCACAAAACTACCAGTTTTTTGTCTCCCCGACACCACAAAGCCGCTTCCGGTGTATTCGGGCCTCCTGTCGGTTCCGAAAACATGTTTTCATCTTCTTGAGAGAAGAACGCCTGAAGAATTCCCATTCCTGATCATGTCTGATTATTAATCCACCATCGTCGTCACACCTCCACAAGTTTGTGGTGGTGTCTATTCTTCAATTTGGGATCGTTGTCACGAAGAACAGATGTGCCACGATCTGTTTTCATCCCCCCATGAAGAACGCGAAGAACACAAAGAACAAAGGAAAAAATCCAATAATACCAATAGAGGAACGAACCTCCACCGTCCGTCGTCACGGCATTGATCCACTCCCGTTAGTAGGATTTAATCGAGGCAGAATCAAACAACAATATTTCCACATTGATCAATACCCTGAATCATCAAGATAACCCCCCCCCCCGCAAGAGATAACTATTCCACAGATCAACTTGTTCGTGTTTGATCCATTTTCATCATTTTAAATCAAAAAGCAGGGAAAATAATTCAAATAACAAACCCCTACCTTTAAGTAAAGATCAATCGTTGATGAAAGGGCCACACTGCCATCGTCGTCGAGATCCTTCACCTTTTTTTGATGCCGTGATTCACAGCATCGATCCATCATCGTTCGTCACTGAGAATTTACTCCAACGCTCTGTAGATTCACTATATATATTTATCAATCATCGCTAACGAGAAAAAAAATTATTATCCTAATAAAAATGGAAATGTTTTTGACATCCCATCACGTTGCAACATTAATTAGTAAGAATTTTTGTTTCTGAGTCATTATGACATGACATTAATGACTGAAACAGCTTCCCCATTACCGCACTATAGCGGATGTTTCCATAAATTAAATAAAATAAACATGCGAATTTATTTTATTTTATTTTTCTTAAAATGTCCGAAAAATAACTTTTCCATTTGACGCGCATTGGTCGAGGTTAGGCATGTTCTTAGGTAAATTCGTCTCCCTAGACGCAATGGTGCCATCATATTTTTAATCCGGGAATCCGTTTAGAAACTGCCACTACTATGCCCATGTACCGACTCACTTAATATAGAATAGTTCAAACCACCATTCTGGGCTCACTGGGCCTCAAAATGATGTGTCGTTTTTGTGCCTGGTCTCGAAAAATTTTAATATGATATTTAAATTTAATACATGGGATATCTAAGACATTACAGCTAACCATATATATCCCAATAGTATATAATTATTTAATGTTTCATATTAAACCCACTGAATAAAAATAATTAAATCTATCTTAATATCCCTGAATTTATGTTGGGTTCGGTACTGATAACATAAAATTAATATATAAAAAATCAATGAATGATTATAAAAACATAATGAGAACCCAAGATTAATTGGGCATTGATATTAATGAGAAATAATGTACATATATAATTAATTTATAATAAATTATATCATAACAAAATGATTATGAATAGATGAATACATAGTAACATCAAAATCAAAAAAAATACAAAAAAATATGTACATTAATAAAAAAATTTAATGTGCAGGAGAAACCTTTATATACCCCTTCTTATGCATATGGGGGATAATCAATGAGGATCATTATGATTATAAAATTTAATTAATTATATTCTGAGAGAATATTCCTCTTAATAATGAGCATTGGAATGAATGAAATGAAATAAGAAGGATGATATTTTAACAAAATCATTAGTGTTTATTATATTACAAATATAACATTTGGATAAGTGTTTTTTTGAAAAATTCATCTTACAGGATGCACCCATGGGTTTTTAAAATTTTATATTATTCTTATAAAAGTTTATAATTTAATATTCAGTAAATTTATTTATATATTTATATTAATATTTCTACAGATAGGAATGTGAATTCCTTAAAAATTATTTTTCACACTCAAGAACATATTTTTATTCATTGGAATTTGCTTATGTTAAATTAATATGATGTTATTTATTAAAACATACTAATATTATTAATCAAATATATTCGTGTTAAATAAAATTTTAATATATCTTCGAGTATAATTATTACAACATTCTATGTCATAAAATATGTGATTTCTAACTAGAATTTCAATTCATTTCATACAAAATACACCAAAACATTTTTATTGTCTTTTAGAAGCATTAATATATTTATAGATCACCTATCTCTAATTTTTAGTCTCTTTCAAAATATAGGGACTAATATTTTTTCCTTCCCCATCATCATCCTATCCTACTTGAGTTAAATATTTTTGGTCAACATAGATATTAATAAGGAGATATTTGATTAATTTATCAAACTTTTGGTAATAATAGTGTTGAAAAAGTTAAAAACTTTTTGAAAAATCCATTGAGAATTTTCTCATATAGTTCATTACATATATCCCAATGCCAGAATATTCTAGTCAAACCTCAAATCAGTTATTGGATGATCTATTAAGATATGTTTTATAGTTTTATTTATTTAGTTGTAATGGTTTGTATAAAATAATAAGAAAATATTTGAAAAATGTCATAAATACGTGATATGGGAGATTTGGGAGGGTCCACAACATCTTGAATATTCATATAAACATGGAGATTAGTGGAGAAAATTTCACTTATGGAGACAAAATGTAAGAAAATTTTAATATATCAATGACTACCCTTAAGGATTTTTTTTGAATAAATTTCTTATGGATTCTAGTCACAATGTCCATAGTGGTGTCATTCAGCTTGAGACATGTTTTTTGGAGTGATTACAATAATAATTTGTGGACTTTTTACTATATATTTACATATTGGAATTCCAAATAACTTTCCATATAATTAGTAAAATCCCATATAATATTTTATCACCAATAATATTCATACATATCACAATAAATTCAATTAATTTTCTATTTATAGATATAATTTAGATTTTTGTTCTTTTACCACTGTCACATTTGTTTAATATATAGTTGATGTCAGATATTGATATATAAAAAATCATTACTCTCTCTTATTCAATATACAATCCTATTTTTTCAAATTTCATATAACATCAATCCAATTATTAACAGTTGATTATGTCATGGATATTAGTGGATTTTATAAAATTATTATGGTTTATATATGTATTATGCAATTATTAATGGTTTCTATTAACATATACAATTCTTCAATATCATTACCATGTTCATGATCATTATATCTATTTAAATAAAAAATATTCATAGACACCAATATCTATCCAACATATTTCATAAGAGATGATTTATTCATTTCTAGTTTGACAATTAATATAAAAAAAATTATTTATGAAGATCCAACAATTTCATTTCTCTCTTCTCCAGATCATGATTCTTCCAATGTATATATTTCATTTTGGTGCTACATATATAAATCAAACATATCTATTTAAAACTAATGCCTTCATATTATTAATGAACATAATTATAAAATTAAATAAATTTTTTTAGGGGAATTCAACATATTTTTATTCAAATATCAATATGAATATACAATCAAAAAATTGGTTTTTATGAATACAAAACCTTGTAATTTAAATGATTGGTCAGTATTGATAAAAATAAATCTATATTATTTTGTAATGTTAATGAAGTGCACTGACCAACTAATTTTTCAAATTGTTGGGAAAAATAATCACCAAGTATTATCTAGATGAAATTAAATAAAATTTGAGTTTTATTAGTCATTTGGATAGAAATAATGAAATTGGTTCTCCCAAAAATAAGAGAGTATAAAACAATTCCATGTAGAATAAAAATCTCAAATAATTTTTATGGTTGATGAAACTCCATGATGGACAGATTATGAAATGTATCATCCATGATTCCTTCAGAAGTTATAATGTATCAAAACTGTATTAGTTTTTTAACAAAGGCACCCATATAGTATATTTTTTAAAAAATACTCTATTTTAATTGATATTTTAGTATATAATGTTATATTCTCCACATTTTCCTTGTTAATTTTGATATATATAAAATTATTTGGATGAAGGACAACCACAAAATTATCAAGGTATATCTTAAATATTATATTAATAAAATACCAAAATTTAAAAAGTGAATTATTAAATAATAAGTGACTTAAAAATTCAAAATGTATAAATAGTTTTTATAATGATATATATTGGATATCTTATATAGGTTGCCTTAGATAATGATTCTCATATTATATTCTAATCTTGGAGAATAATTGAGAATATTGAATCTATTAGAATATATTATCAATCATTCAATGAGGTCATATTTTCACTACGATCCAAATAAGATCTATATAATCAAAGGATACCTATATTGGTATATACATAACCAACATAATTCAATTTGAGATCTCCAAGTACACACACTTGGTGGTTCTACAAAAAATTATATTAGTTGTTTATTAATTTCTTGTAACTCCACTAATTCAATTATATATGGAGATTTTAATACTTTTTTGGTTAGTGGTATGAGTTAAAATGGGAAATATATCTCACGTTATGTTGTAGGATCATATAAATATTTTGTAAATAAATCAAATTATTCTTCAACCATGTTCAATTATCCAATAATTATTTATTTATTTTTTCACCATTCTAAAATTTATTCCCATATTAAAGGATATTACGGGTTTTTCATGATAAAATTAAATATTTTATATATATCGTTTGAAAATAATATCTTAATCTCCCTTGAAGGGAACTAAAGTTTCCTCACTAATATTTTTATGTTGGAATTATATCATTGATTATTTAATATTCCCACCAAATTTTTTTTTTCTAATTATTGCAATTATAGTTTTTAATGATCAATTAAATGTTCGTTGAGAACCTGAATTAAATAATGGTATTTAGGGGACCTATAACCAACAATTTAATTGATATCATTGAGTCTTAAATTTGTGTACATGAAAATAAATAATTCATAACATTGAATTTTTCCATTATGGTTATAAAATTAAAACCTAACTGCATTGGTCATGGACCATTTCAATTGTTATTTCCCTCAATTGTATTTTGATTTTATAATTCATTTTAAATGTGGTCATACCCTACCAACAAGAAGAATTTTAAAATCATTTCCCTTTTTATATGTAATAAAATAATTAGCATTTGTGACTCCATGATAATATTGAGATATTTTTCAGTTCTTACTAAATCGTAACACTTTCCACACCCATGTAGTAAATTCCACAAATATTTGTTCCAAACATATGTTATATAAGATTATTAATAATTTTTTTTATTTCATTAATATTACTCTTAATATAATTATAAGTACCGTTATATTATTAACAAATAGTATATGAGACAACTTGGTATCTCAAAAATTCCTTTCGACATAGATATAATAGAATCCTATATCCCAATATCCTCTAAACTATTGGATTTATACACTTTTTCATAAATGTCAACATAGTCCAATAATGATTTAAATGATCATTCCATTAATATAAATGATAAATTATTATTTTTATCATAAAATCAAATTAAATATAGTTTTATAACTTTCTACTAGTTTATAATCAAATTTCTTAATATTGAAAAACTTTCCATTACTATATTCTTCATAGAATTGGGGTAATGTAATTTTAAGATAAGACTATTTTAAACTCCTCCCAGACTATTGCTTCATTATTATCATTATTCATTTTGTTTTTTCTTAAATTCCACCACTAATAAAATTATTTGAAATACATTCTTTTTCAATAAAAAGGTCCTAAAATAAATTTTTATTGAGGATCCATTTATTTTTGATAAATGGGTCAAAGGGTCTACAAAAAAATGGTAAGCATTGAAGCTGAATTACTCGATTGCTATTTTTTCTATATATTTTGATTTCAAATGGTCCAATTGGAATAAATTATCATTCATATTCTGAAAAAATTTATTCAATAACATTATTATTTTATAAACATCATCAATAAAAAAATTATGTTAATTTTATCATTTAACAGTATATAAAATATTTATATCCATCATTATCATCAAAATAAAATATTCAATAGTTGAAAACACTAATGATGAAAATAGAACTATTATAAATTTTATTATTATTATTTCAATAGTGATTTTATTCAAAAAATTTATTAATATCCAGATTGTAGGATGATACAATTTTTTTTTATATGTAAAAAAGATGTAATTACCGTAAAAATATTTCCTTCATTATGTTTTATAATCATCATGTGATTAGTAGATGAATATCTCAAAATACATTCAAATGAGATGTTTAGTTATTCCTTTTGTGAGTGATGATTTTGTTAAAACTCAAAATACCTTTTAGGGTTATTACCAATTTTCTAATAATATTTATATATTTTACCCACATTTTGTATTCCATGTAGGGATTTTATTCATAGGAAATAAAAATGTATTTTCTTTATTGACATTATTTTATTTTCTCAAATATTTAATCAAAACATTTATGGGTTTTAAAGTTAATTTCAAGTATTAATTTACCTAAATAAATAAATTTTTATAATATACATAATATAAAGCTTATTATTAACCATACATGAAATTTAAAAATTTCTATTGCCTATAATTTTAATTATTAATGTTAAAATCATCTTTTGAATAATGAGTTTTTGTAAATTATATACATAATACATAAAGATAATATATGATTAAATATAAAACATAACCTTTATTTAATTCAATTGAATGTATAATTCCATAAAAGGAAATATTATAGATAATTGTTTATAATGGTTATAAAGTAATTTTAAATGATGATTATAATTCAGTTAAAATATAAAAATAGATTAAATTAAATGTAGGTGATCATAACTCATAACCCATATGGGAAGAAATAATTACCAAATCCAAAGTATATGAGTCATAAAAGAGACCTATGAATACAATATAATGATTATAAATTCACATGAATATGATCAAAGTACATAGTCATCCTATCATAGAACTTATTACCATGAAAATTTATCAATCTATCATGGAATATTAACATGGTGGGCTACCGAGCTATTGTAAACTTGTATTGTCTAGAAATTAATTCACTTCATTTTTCAATTGAAATATACAAGGTTACCCATATTAAAATTTCTAATTTCATGTGTCCCACATAGATGATATACTAAGAAAAACATTTTCATCAACAACACATTAAAAATAAAGAAATGAATTATATATATAAAGCTTTAGATTATAAGTGGTTAACAACATGAAATTTAAATAATTTATATCCTATACTATGATAATTTATTTTTTATACATGGATTTCCCCAATACATTAATTATAAATATTTTTATATACTTATATTAAAATATATCAAAATATGGGTCTCATATTTGAAGCATACATGTATTGGATGAAAAATTAATGAATCATTTCAGCAACATCACGGGGAAAATAAATTATTGATTGGGATAATTTAGAGATAATGATCATTTCTAAATTGTAGAAAAAATAGTGAAATTATTTAAAATAAATGGATAATTTGGAAAACCAATGTATTTCTATAAATATGTTCCAGAATAAACATAATATAAAATGAAGGGAACACAAAAAAATAAGAAATGATATTTATAGTCATAGGGGAGGTTCCATGAGAGAAAACAATGTTCTATAAAGGAACTATTTCAAAAATAAGAAAGTGTTAGAAATTTGAATGATGCTTATAGAGAATACAATATATTATATAGGTGGGTAATTATAAAAAAATTATATACTGTTTTATTATAATAAAAATATTTCCTTTGTAAATCATTAATTTTGAAAATACATTTCCAACAATTCACTCATGGTTTTGGATAATGATTTATAAAATTATGAAAATTGTATGAAAAGTAATAGTATTTTGTTACTAAATTATTATTATATAAATATATATATATATATATATATATTTAAATAATAATATATTATTTATTCATTAAAAATTAAATTTAACTACAAAATATTTCTTTTTAGATTATATTTATTTACAAATATTTTAAAAATTAAATTAATCATCTTATAAAATATTATATTCATTACATATTATAGTATAAGAAATATTTTTTTATATAATTATTTAATATTTATAATGTAATATAATATAATTAAAACTAGGAAATATATTTTTTCTATTCACTAAAGAATAAGGTATTTTATAAAAATATCAATAATTCATCCTATAAAAGTATTGATTTTTTTTATTTATAATAAAATACATATTTTTAAATATTTTGTTCTCGGATATAATACATAATTTAAAAAATCATTAAATATATTATATAAAATATTACCTTGAAATGAAGACACATTGTTTATTAATATTAATCAATTCAAAAATATATAGTGACATAAATTTTTTTTTATAATGAATATAAGGTAATAAAATAAAATAGAAAATATATAATTATTCTATATAGAACTTTTTCATTTCATATTAAACATTTATTTTACAAATATAATTTTCAATTTTACTATTCTAAGGGTTAAATAATAAACACATTACAATATTTCACTAATTTTCATATATCTATCATAAATTAATGTTCACATTAACCATTATACCCTATATATAATTTGTAATTTTCATAATTTATCATCATATATGCAACTTTCAAATGTTTCATAATTTCCTATATTATTTCCCCTATATTCTTAATGCTAGTATTTCATTTTGATTTTTTTTAGTTAAAGTAGACTTCATTGTTGAATTTGAGCCTATGTTGACTTCATTTGTTTTTGAATTATTTTAAATTTTTCTATACATGTTTTATTCATATTTGTCTTGGTAAATATTATTTAATGTTGTGTAGTGTTCCAATAAAATATGAGAGTATTATAATATAATTTTATTGAAATATATATATAAAAAATCATTCTAAATCATGAGTTGATTTTTAAATATTTAAATATTTTTTATGTAAACGTTTTATTTTTTTGGGATTATACCCCTCATTTTCATCACTATGGTTTGATATCCAATAAAAGGTTATTTTTGGAATTATAAATCATTATAAACCCTACTTTTGTATAATCACTAGGGATGACATCGATATCAAGCGGTTAGAGACTCTTATTCCTTTTTTTTATTTAAATTTTTTTAACATACTAACCCAAGGGAGAATGAGTTCATGATTAACTTTAAAAAATAATTAGTCTTCACCTTTATCCATGTAATTTATATTTAATTTATAATAACCAAATCTACTCTAATCATGAAGAACTTATTTAATTTATTATACATATATTTTGTGAATCAAATGCATTCAATTATTTTTAAATGATCCATATTTATATATATATATATATTTTTTAAATTTCATCTTATATTTCACAAATTATTTCTATTTATTTATTAAATATTCAAATTTATTATTGAAATTATTTGTTTTATTTATTATTTTAATCTATTTCTGGTAAATTAGTTTCTCATGTTGAAATCAAAATTGTTGGATGGTTTTCCTAGGGTTATATTAGATTAATATTTTCCCACAGTTATGATTAAAAATTCCAATAAATTTTTTTTCAAATATTGATTTAGATAGTTTTGAATAATGATTTTTTGGAGGAAAAATAATATTTTGTAGAAGGAAATTTTTTTACTCGTGTATAACTTCATGAATAAATTAAGATGTTTTTTTAAATTGGATTGAAAATATGGATTTATTTTCACTAAAATTTTCACTCATGAGATTGTAATGAGTGTTATGATAATTTTTATCAAGATATAGAAATCAGTCTTTATTTTAATACTAGTATTTTAGTATAAAAACCCTTAAAAACAATAAAATTTTCATGTATGGTGTGTTGGTAAAAAAACCGAAAATTTGGGTTGATTGAATCCTTTGAGTAAATTCATAAATATATATTTCTTTATAACCAGATGGTTTATTCTTTTTTTGGATTGATTTATATGGACAGTTTTTAGACATTTTGGATTACAAACCTCCTTGTAAATGATTATAGTTGGTTTGGAAATACAAATTAGTTTATATGGATTGAAAAATATTCCAAAATTAATTTAATGTTATTTCATATAAAACACTTCATTTCTCCATACTATAGTGTATGTTTTGAGTAATTAATGGAAATATATATAATCGTTAGAGGTATTCTATCTATATTTATACTCACTCCATATATAAGAACTCTTGATTTTATAATGAATTTGTAACCAACGACATGTGGTAATGGAGCGAATTCCATTGAAATAGAACTGGTCCAAAGCATCATAAACAGATATATCAAGATGGATGTAAATAAATAATGATAAAATAACACAATTATATAATGCACCATTTATGGTTCATGTTGCGTTTGACTTTAAATATTTTTTAATTATGTCCACAGAAACCCTAGAATCACTCATCTAATAATATTTATTTTCACTTTTTGATATCATGTATTTAATATAATCATGTATAATATATTTTTATCAAATTTATATGGGTATGATCCAATGGTGTTCTTTTCTTATTATTCAAATTTGTGTAATCATATTTATGTCACATATTTTTTAGTTTTATTTGGAAATATATTTTATAAAATTAATGTAATCTATAATATATAATTCTTTATGTTTGATTTCGAACATAAATTATTGTTCTTATATTAATTAATTATGATAATTGTGAAATTATCCCTATAAAATTATTGATATGAATTTTCCCGTTGTATGATTCTGGTGATAAAAAAATCCATAGGAATCATGGGGAACACATTAAATTTTAGGGGGATGCTTGATGAAAGTCCTCAAATGGACCCCTGATTTTGATCCCTATTCTGAGTCCCCTGTCGTCCCGATTTTGATTGGCTTCCCTGCATTGCCACTGCACTTATTCAAAAAAATCCTTATTTCATATCTCAAAGATCATTGGTAATCCATTGAATCTCGATTCGGCAACAAAGAACCATTCTCGACCATCTGTTTCCAGGGTTTGTGTGAAATTGATGTTTTTAAAGGCCCTCCCCCTCATATTTGGATCCAGAATGGTGACCATATATTCTTTCAGGAGGTTGTCTATGAAAAATTTCCTGATTATTTCTCCCTTTTTCTCATGCATGGTCATGCTGCAAAATACTGTCGACATAAATTTGTGTGCCCTGAGGAAAAGAAAGCCATTTGTGTTGCAAAAAACCAACAGGCTGAGGAATTTGATGGTTCTAAGATTAGCTATAGAGTTATGTTGGACCTCCCTGGGACATCTACTGAATGGCAGAGGTCGGATTGCCTTGTTGCTTCCTAGCCTGCTCCCACAGTTCCCAACACTCCTAAGGAGCGAGACCAACTTTCCGATTATACTGAATCCTTGCCTGAAATTGATGATCACCCTAATTAAATTGTCGAGGATTTCTTAAAATCAAGTGCTAGGAAAGGAAAAAACCAATGGTGGATACTGATGGTTTTATCACCCCAAATTCTAGAAAAATATGGAAGCGCATAGATTATTATCAAAATGAAATAACAATAGTCACAAGATCTCTTGATGCCACTAGGAGGGATTTTCCATCACTCCCAACTGTGACTGAACAACTGAATGCCAACAGTGAAATTCCTAAGGAGGACTGTAATGAAGATGAGGATAACGATGAAAGAAAATGAAAACCTGTCTATAGAGATGCCTACTATATTGAGGAGAAGTTGGGGGATACAGTTGATGCCTTTATAGATGAACAAGATCAAATTACATTTCAAAAATAAACGGATAGGCTCATCACCACTGAGGAGTACCTCGACATCCAAAAGTGTATGTTCATTAGGATGGTAGAGGAATATATAATAAATCCTGATTTTGATTTCAAGGCCATTCTGTGGGAGTGAGTTTATTTCTGGTCCTTTTTTATTTCACCAGTTTCATCTTTCCGTGCATTGCTATCTCTTTTGGAATGATTTGGTTTTTTTAATGTTTCTGATTCAATTGCTTCAGTCAGCACAGTACTAGATATGTCCATCAGATTTTTTCTGTTTTTTTTGTCACTGGAATTCTAAGTTTTTCACTGGAATTCTCTGTTTGGGATTCAGAATTCCTGAATTCACTTTACATGACCTCCGAGGATGGGATGATTCTGTTGTTTTACTTTTTTGACTCATGTTGTATGCATTATGGATTGTGATTTTACATTGTCTGGCACAGGGTGTCCTCCTTCTGTTGCAATTCTGGAATGAGATGTTTCATTGTTGGAATCTTGTAATGCATGACATCATTCTGGAAGGTGATGTTGTTTTTCTAGTATTCTGCTGGTATGACCCTATTTTCCCTATTCTAGAATCTTCTATGATTATATTGGAAGGTGATATTACAGTGCTGGTCGACACTATCAACGGTTTTTTGGTCCAAACCTTTACCTAATTACATTTCTAACTATTTCTCTCGGTGCTCTAAGGACATTCTCAGACAGTGGATTGTTGGATGCCCCATGAACAATATAGTCATTGGAGATCATAGAAGAGTTGATATTAGTGGGAGAGATGTTTTTCATGTGGATAATGAAGCAAGGTCGAGAAGCTCTTCAGATGATTAGTTCAAACAAACTTGATTTGGCGGAGTCCCCTCTGGACAGTGCATCACATGAATTTAATGGATATTTCTTGGTATATCTTTGTTTGTAATTCTAAAAATTATGGCTGGTGTAAATTCATTGCACCTCGTGTTTGTAATGCTACTTTTTTTTTATAAATTTCCTTGGGGCATGAATTGGGTGACCAATTCATGTCACCACTGTTTTAAAAAAAATCCATTATATTTATGTTGTAGGTACTATTTTAATTCTTTTTCAAAACATTATTATGGGAAACTATATATTTAATGATAGGTTCAAAATTCAAAGAGAGGAAGGATGCATACCATGAAATGAATTTTATATCCATCTAGTGGGTGTTTCAGGGAAAAATAAACTCTTTAGTGATATTCAGGGCTCAATGTTCATTTCAAAATAAAATTCATATTTTTTTTATTATGACTAAAAATTAACTATAAAACCAATTATAGCACTAAGGAGACATGGGCCGCAGTGTGACGTGGTCACCACGTGGTGACGTCGGGGTCATGGTGTGGCATGGGGACCGTGGGGCAGCGTGATGGCCGTGGGGAAGTGTTCCTCCATGGCTGGAAAGATGGTCGGTCATCCTCTATGAGCGGAGTGGTCAGGCACAGTGCCTTCTCCGGCGATAGACTTGGTCAGCCGTCCTCCCTTAACCACTACGGAAAATGCTGCGATTCTCTTCCGTCGGGCAGCGTGGTTGTGTCGATGGCTTCGTCACGGCCGACCATGGTGCTGGACACCGTTCTATTGACACACTAGTGTTATATTCCATCATCACACATTGTAAAGAACACAATAATTAATCAAAATAATTGGTAAGAGGTCTGGGCATGTTTCTTTGGCCCGCAAAATTTGCGTTAGAGCGGTAGAAAACAACTATAATTTTTCTTGGTTTATGAAGAATTGTCAAGAACTCGTAAGGGGTAAAATTCAAACAAATTCCCTACCTCGAATGCTAATTGATGTTGGTGTGAGAAGGAATTCTAAGATGTCAACGTTCATCGCAGCCACCAAACTCCTCTGATCTTGGGCTCATTCGTTAGTTTGTCAGATAATCGTTCCTAGATGGAGGTTGTTCTTCGTTGGTGAGAAGTTCTCCAAGCTATCCCCTCCCGCTTTTCCACCCAAATCCTCCCAAAGGAATGATGTTCCAATATTATTTAAATTAGGTAGATTAATTAATTTGTCACATTTGAATAATTAATTGTCTCACAACATTTACTCAATTAAATGAAACGTGTTGGCATAATTAATGTTGGAGTGTGTCTATGGGTTAACTCTTCATTAATGAGGGAGTTCATGGGGTTTCTCCAATTAAGAGGGTCCGGTTGGTCCCCATCACTATAAATTCAAAATGGCGGTTTTATTCTCGTTTTTCCCCAATAACATAACATACATGTTGGAGGTTTTAGTTCATGTTGTCCCCACCTTTATAACATCCACATGGGAGGTTTCAAAAAATAAAAATTTCCAAAATTTTTACTTTATAATACTCTTTCGCGATAAATACATAAACTAACATTCAGACTCCACCAATTTCTGTTGAGGTGAATGTATCCTTAAGAAAATACCAGCATTGTGAGTTCAACGGTATCCTCATATTTCAATTCCGAGCACCGATTCAAAAATTACAAATACTAGCTGTCACGTTTTCTGAATGTACCCAAAATAAATTTCAAAAATTCATCATGGGCACATCTGGCATGGGAATCAAGCACCACCAATTTTTGGCAGATTTGTTAAACTTCTATATAATTAAATAAAATTTTATGGAAATTTTTTTTTCATTAAAATCACACCAGCTCAGGGATTAGTGTCCTTGAAATCCCCAACAAAAAAACTAGGAAAACAAGTTTGGGTAATGAGCATGTATCTGAGTCTCCCGCTACCATGTGCTCTCCTAGAGGTTCTCGTGCTGCTAGAGAACGCGCAACAGTGGTATTGACCACCAACGAAGGACTCAGTCCTGTAAATATTCAATTTACACTAGAACCTCTGTAAATATTTCCCCATCATCATCATCCATATCACCATGGTCAATGATGTGAGAAGGTTCATGCACGTATCTCCTCACCTGGAAGATGTGGAGGATTTTGTGCACCCTGTGCAACTAAGGGGGAAGTGCTAGGATGTAATCCACCTCGCCAACACTATTGAGTAACTGGATGGGTCCGATGAACCTCATAGTTAACTTTACACCCTATCCAAATCTCTTCAAACCTCATCGAGGTGTGAACTGTAGAAAGAAATGGTATCCTTCCTCAAACTCTAGAGGTCTTCGTCTCCTATCGGCATAAAACTTCTACCTCCTCTGTGTAGTTTTCATCTGCTCCTAGATAACCTACACATTCTCTGTGGTAGCACATACCATCTCTGGTCCCACTTATGGGGACTCCCCTGGGTCATTCCAGCACAAACGTGATCTATAAGGTCAGTCGTACAATGCCTCATAATGTGTCATCCCAATGGTGGAGTGATAAATGTGGTTAAATGAAAAGACCACCAAGGGAAATTGATCCTCACAGCTATGACCAAAGTAAAGGATGCATGGACACAACATGTCCTCACAGTTCTGAATTGTCTACTCAGTTTAGCCATCCATTTTAGGATAGAAGACAATGCTCAAATTAAGATGCGTCTCAAAAAGCCTCCTACAAGCCCCTTCCATAGCCTGGAAGTAAAAGGTGAATCATGATAGGAGACAATACACAAGAGTACTCCACGAATCCCCAAAATCTTATGAACATAGAGACATCTCATGCTCTCTACTAAACCCTTCTCTCTGATATGTATGATGTGGGATGGCTTGTTGAGTTCGTCGATGATCACCTAGATAGAATCACGACCCTTGGATGTACGTGGATGTCCTGTCACTAAGTCCATGGATTTCCCATCCCACTTCCTTTTTGGGAAATCTAAATGATGAACCAAGCCTAATGGTACTTGATGCTCTTCCTTCACTTGCTGACAAGTGAGGCACCCATAGAAAAACTCAACTACTACTTTCTTCATTCATATCCACTAGTCTTGTCGTCAGAGATCTAGGTACATCTTCGCCACTCCTTCAAGTACCTCTAGTGGGGAAGAGTAGAACTCCATAAAACACTTCCTCTTGAAGTTACATTGGAACCATGGTATGTCCTCTAAAAAAATGATGCGCTCTCCACCTTCATAAAGTCCACCATGTGCCTATCATGTGGATATATGAGGACATCAAGCTTTTCAGTCAGTGTACCCATGTTGTGCCTCCATGAATCGCTGAAGAAATGGGGGAATGAATATAAGATGTAATTAAAAACCCCACTTTGGTGATCCATAAAGAATATCTGTAAAGAAGCTAGATACTCTGTTGCATCACCTAGTAGTTGTATACTAGATCTCCTGCTGAGTTCATCTACTACAATGTTCCCCTTCCCAAGATTATAAACTATCTCAATGTCATAGTCCTGGAAGAACTCAATCCAATTTCATTTTCTGAGGTTAGGACCATATGAGAGAATATATATACCTGAGACTCTTGTGAATATAGTGCATTGTAAAAAAACTCTCCCATGAAGTAATGTCACCACATATTCAAGGCGAAGACAACTCCTGCTAACTCTATATCATGGGTATCATAGTTCTACTCATTTTGTATTATATGTTGAGAAGCATATATAATAACTTCTCTCTCCTACATAAGGACACATCTGAGCTCGGTCCGTAATGCATCATAGTACACTATGTACACAATTCCTTCTTCCAGTAGCCTAATGATAGGGGCACTCACCAGTCTATGCCTCAACTCTTGGAAACTCTGTTGTCACCTCTCTGACCACACAAAGGGTTTCACCTTTTTTTTTCAATGTTGATAAGGGTTCTCCAACTCTGGAAAATTTCGCCACCATCCTCTAATAGTAAACGGCCAATCCCAAAAAACATCACACCTCTATCACACTCATGGGTGGATCCCAAGATAGTACAACCTCAATTTTCACTGGATCTACCCCAACTCTGGCCTCTGAGATGGAGTTTCCCATGAATTCGACCTCACATATCCAGAACTGGTACCTTGAGATCTTACCATAATGCTGGTTCTCTCAGAGTTTGTCTATAACAATCCACAATTGATATGCAAGATCCTCCCCCATTGCTGAGTATATCAAGATGTTGTCGACGAAGAATACCAAAAATCATTTGAGGTATGGCAGGAAGATCCTATTTATGAGCCCAATGAACATTGTTGGGGTGTTTTTCACACCGAATGGCATAGACAAGAACACATATTGGAAATAAAAACATTTGATGGTTGTCCTTTCCTCATCCTCGACTCGTTCTCTGAGCAGGTGATGGCCTGATCTGAGGTCTATCTTCAAAAATCAACATGCTCCCATCAGCTAATCAAATACATTTTCAATCCTAAGGAGTGTGTACTTGTTATTCACGGCCCCATAGTTTAGGCATTGATAGTCCTCACATAGTCTTAAACACCCATCCTTCTTCTTGGAGAACAAAATCGTTGATGCCGAAGGGGAAACACTAGGTCTGATAAACCCCTTTCTCTTCATGTCCTCCAGCTGTACTCGCAACACTTGAAGCTCCACGGAAGCCATCCAATATGTTGGGGTAGATATCTGTGTCGTCCAGGGGTACAATTCAATGTAAAATTCCACCTCTCTGTGAGGAGGTATACCTGGAACGTCATTTGGAAAAACATTAGCATATTGGTCCCCACTATAGTATAGCTTGGACTCTCTACATAAACCTCTCTGAGATTAAGGCTACCCAACTAATTTGTGATCAGCTGTACCCTTCTACGGGTAAGTCCATCCTAGGCTGGAAAGTTTCCCTTCTCACTGGTGAAGGAAAAACTATTCCCATATGTGCAGACACACCACACTTTGAATCTAATATAGTCAATCTAAGCATTAAATCTTGATAACCCTTCCATACACAAGATGACATTGAAAGGCCTCGACGCCACTACTAAGAGATCCTAGTCAAAGCTCTCGTCTCCTAGAGTAAGCTGACACGGCCGACACCGGGGAATAATCATCAAATATGCTCCCATATTAGTCTCTAGTCATAAGTACCAAGTGAATGACTCTTTCGGAATATCTGATCTTCAAACGAGGGTTGGGGCAATAAAAGAGTGACTGGAGCTTGTGCCTACATGTACTAAAACTAAGGTGGAGAAGTCATAGATCATATCTCATATCATCTCCGGAGTGCCATGGTAATATGAATCAGCTTCCTGGAGCTGAGCTCATCCCTATGAACCTACTCCCTATGGTTGTTGATGGATCACATAGTAGTAGTGGCGGTAACATCTTGAATCTTCACCCACCGCCAGCTGCATGACCAGCTGCTCTGCCACGTCCACCTGTTCCATGTGGACCTCCTCGATCGAACCTATGTCTTTGCCTGTGCGGTCCTTCGACCATCTGCTGATTATCCGTACAGATTTTTGGGCAGTCATGAGCCATGTGACCCTACCCACCGCCTGTGAAATGCAATCATGTTCCTCATAAGACTAGCTATGTATCCAGTACCGCAGAAAAACAGTCCTAAGTCATGCAGTCGTCCTCCAGTATGCCTGGTCATCTTGGACCTCTGTGAAATATGTCAACTGCAAGTTATAGAATATTTTTCTATACGATGATCTATGTTGGGTCTCGATGGTGGATACTTCTCATCATGAAAACTCTCCACAAATATTGCTCTCTCTAACACCCCCGCCTGCCTTGGGATGCTGAGTGAGATCATTGATGCCCTGATCTCCCTCCTGAATCCCTGCTCGAAAATTTGGGACCTAAAGAATGGGTCATGTACTATATAAGTGGATTAGCTTGAAAGGATGGTGAGCCTCGCTGAGTATGGAGCCATATTAATGGTTCCCTACTATAGATGAAGATGTTCCTCAATGAGAACTGCAGGAAGAGTCTCCAGGACAAACTCTACCCGAAACAGGCTCTCGACGTCTTCCCATAGAAGTGTCACCTTGTCTTGAACATGGAGCCTCAAGATCCACCATCTTCCTACTAGTGCCTATAGAATACTGGCATCAAGGATCACCTTGATATCGGTTGATTTCCCTACCAGTCGAAAGACTCTCACCATGACCTCTAGAAAATCCTCTACTGCCTATGGGTCCATCTCAGCACTGAACCTGGGTGGCCTCTGGCATAAGAACTCATATAACACGCTAATGAGGCATTGACCATTTTTTATTGGTGCTGGTGGTATTAGGGGCCCAATAGTTAATGGTATCGTTGGTGCCTCCACTGGTGCCTCTACTGGAAGCGGGACATGCACTGAGGCCTCATCGCTCATTTGTCTATCAGAGCATACTATATCAGGAATCCTAGATGGCTATCTATGTGGAGGAATACTAAAATGATATAGGTGGACCATGGTAAATATGTTAATCTTGGTGAGATGACTCAAAATGAACACAATGAAAACTCTTGTAAAGATACACGAAATTAGTGTTTTCATGCCCTGAGTCAGAAATCAGAAGTCAGGGTCCTGGTGTATTGATACGTCGGTTGTCGAACCAAAACTAGATTCTCTAAATTGATAACCACACTCACTACACTTAACTTTATTACCATTAAAATGATCATAATCCAATGTTCTATGGTAGAACCGACTAATCTGATACCAATTTGTCACGACCTGTCCCCTGGGGCATGTGTTATGACTACCCCATGTCTGCCTTCTATAGGCCAGGGGCTGGCTACTAGCACCGAAAGGCGTATCCCCTAAAACCGGTATGGAAGTGCCTTTTTATCCTATAAACACACAAAACCAAGAAAACAAAAAGAGATGAACATAAGTAAACTGTATTGGAAAAAGTGTGTGGAATGTATGATTTGTGGGAATACAAGCCCAATGGTAAAGGTATAAATACAATTGAAATAAAATACAACTGAAAAAAAGGAAAGACAGTTACTGGGTCATCCTCCGAGGTTACAACCAAGAAGGTATGTATAAATCACCTCCTATCCACTTCACGCCCACCCTTCTCACGTGCATACCGTTATGCTGTATGGTCCACCTCTGGGCACCGTCTAGTCTGGGTACCCTCGTCCTCATTCATCTTTGTCTGTGATCTGCACCAAACACGACAATGTGCAGGCATAGCCCATGTAGGGGTGAGTATAACGATACTCAGTAGGGACCCGTAGACCCTCATGGTCTCACAGAATCCACAAATGATAAACCACACAACATGAAATCAAATGTCAACCCTACATACGTATATGGACATACATATACCTAAGTTATCAAGAATGCCCATCTCAATCATGAGGAACCACAGAGTCCAACTCAGAACCCAAGCTCAACTATTCAATAAAGGACAGAGTACCATGAAGGTATGTACCACATAGGTACGCCACACAGAAGAATTCCACCAAGGTATTACCACATAGGAAAGTACCACATGGGTAAGGACATATCCCATACCAGGTATATCTTTGGTACAGTAGTAATGATTATTAGATGTAACTACCGAATAATATTACTCCATTAAGAGGAAGACCCATGAAGGATCATATATCATCATCATACCCATAGAGGATCGATGTACATCATCATACCCACATAGGATCCTAGTACCTCGTCAGACCCACACAGGATCCTAGTATATCGTCAGACCCACACAGGATCCTAGTACATCATCATTAAATCGTGAGACCCACACAGGATCATAGTACATCGTTAGTACGTCATCAGACCATCACATGATCCTAGTTAATTGTCATTACGTCGTCATACCCACACATGATCCTAGTACATCATCAGTACTTCATCAAACCAACATAATATCCTAGTAAAGTGTCAGTACTTCGTCAGATCCACACAGGATCCAAGACCATCGTCAGTACACCATCGAAGCCACACAATATCCTAGAACATATTCAGTACATCGTTAGACCCACATAGGATCCTAGAACATCGTACGTACATCATTAGACCCTCACCAGATCCTAGTACATTGTCACACCCAACTATAGGGTACCCGCACTAAGCTTTCTCTTCTCCTGGAGGGTCCGCTCCTCAATCCACTAGTCGATACTACAACTAGAACAAAGTCTTAGGATGATGTATTCGAAAGGACCTACATGCCATAGGGGTCTCAAAGAAACAGATGGTGTGTCAAACGAACAACTGGTATGTATATTATTAGCCATTTAGTCCCGAGGGCCCAATTGGATTCATGCTCGATCCAACCCGACTATTACCAAAAAATATCCAAATATTCATTGGTTTATACCAAAGGTACCATATCTCTTTCAGGTTTCTGGCACTGCAGACGGTTCGTCAAACAGACTCTCAGTGACAATGTTATGGCCAAAAGAGTGGAAATGGGTCGAAGCAGGTCCAGGTACCGTCCATCCTGGTCGGACCGACTGCGCTCCACCCGGCCTGGGCCGACCAGACCCCATTCACGTCGAACCGGACATCTGGGTCTGGCCCGGCCAGGCAGCCAAGGTGCGGCACGGGTCCCGAGGGGAGACGTGCAGGCCGCGGGGAGGCGCGGGGTCTGCGAGATGGTGTAGGAGTCGCGGGGAAATGCGGCGGCCATGGGGTGGCGCGGGGGCACGGGTGGGTAGTGCTGGCCATGGTGCGACATGGGGTCCGCGGGGTGGAAAGAATGCCGCATTATGGTACAGGAACCACGGGGCGGGGCATGGGGTGCGGGGTCGCGCTGGGACCACGTAGCGGTGTGGGGGGTGAGGGACATGGTGTGGCGGTCCACCGAGGCTGGCTTGATGGCCAACCATTCTCTCCACGCATCACGATCACGCACTGGACCCATTGGAGGGGCCAGCTCAGCGGTTCATCCCCCCTTTTCCGCCGTGACACAAGGCGCGGTTCTCTTACGTCGGGCGGTGTGGTTACGTTGATGACTTCGTCACAGCTGGCTTTGGTGCCATCCATTGTTCTCATACCCCTCTGGTTTTGGTTATCGTCCTCCTCCATCATGAATAACACTACAATTAATCACAAGAATTGAAGTGAGGTCGGTCCATGTTTGTTTGGCCCTCACTATTCGCATTACAGTAGTATAAAGTGACTATAATTTCTTCTTGATTTACGATGATTTGTCAAGAACAGATAATGGGAAATTTTCAATCAACCACCCAACCTCGAAGGTTCATGGATGTTGGTGCAAAAATTAATATGAAGATATTGACATTCATTGTGCCCCCCACATGCCTCTTATCCCAGCCCCATTCATCAGTGCGTCAGATTATTGTCCTCCGATGCAAGTTGTTTTCATTGGAGAGAAGTTCTCCTAGCTCCCCACTTATCCTTCACCAACCAAATCCTCTAAAAGGAAATAGGTTCCAATATAAATTCAATTGGGTATATTAATTATGTTGGCACGTTGGAATAATTAATTGGCTCAAATAATTGACTCAATTAAATGAAAAGTGTTGGAATAATTAATGTTGGAGGGATTCCATGGGTTAAATCTTCATTAATGAGGGAGTTCAAGGGGTTTCTCCCATTAAGAGGGTCCAGGTGGTCACCACCACTAGAAATTCAAAATGGGTGTTTTAGGCATGGTGGTTTACACCCCCATAACCTATATGTGAGATGTTTTAGTTAAGGTGGTCTCCACATTTATATAATTCACATGGGAGGTTTCAAAAAAAATATTAATTTTTTTTTGTTTTATTCATTCATGATAAACACAAAAACTAAATTTTACCCTCGATAAACTACCGTCTAGGTGAATGTCTCCTTAAGCGAATAACTGCTATGCGTGATCAACAGTGTCCTCAGATTTCAATTCTGAGTACCGGTTAAAAAGTTACTAAAACATGCTCGCACGTTTAATGAACGTACATGATATAATGTTCAGAAATTAATTTTGGGCACACCAGCACTTCGAATCACGCATCATAAATTTTTTTTATCTTGTAAAATTCACATATGATAAAAAAAAATTGAGAGAAATTCCTGGTCATTACATTAATATTACATTTTATTGTACCTATATTAAAAAGTGTTTCAAAAATATTTTTTTTATTTCCATATAATGTAATGGAGTGTTTTTGTTTGATATATATTCTTTTAAAACATATTATTCTCCATCTTCTTCAGATAATTATTTTATATAATTGAAAAAAAATTATATCAACTTAAATGTATTGTGGAAGGCGTATCGGTTTTCCTAGTGTGTAACAGAAAATTGATCTATTACTCTCTAATATGATTATATATTTATGAATTTACCTTTTAGGTATTATTAAAAATAAAAACTAGGGATGAAATATTTACCCATCTCCATGAATAAAAAATATCAATAATAATTTCATAGGAAAAATATCATATTATAAGATGTCACTAAGTATATTATAATGTTCTGTAAGTTTAAATGGTAAATATATTTGGAATATACATATTTATAATATGTACAAAAATTTTAAATTTTTTATGATACATATAATTATTATAAATTCTATTTTTATCATTATTGAATAGGTATAATATAGTTCCCTATGGAACATCCCCTATATCTGAAATTTTCTAAATTCTTATTCTAGATGTGTGAAGTAAAATATCATTGTTATTAATATAATATGAAAGCAATTTTATATTAGATTAAGAAGTTATATAATGTATTGTTATAACCCTATTTATTTTCTCTAAATTTTTGAAAACATATAATTTTGTATGATTTTATAGGTGGAAGTTTCTTTAGATATCATCTTTTGTTATGAACATGAGTATTTTTACATGCAATTAATTGGATTTCTAAAAAATAGTTGAAGAACCCAAATACTTTAATAATCTCTTGATAAATTAGGATTTAGATCTCTAAATTATTTTTCAGTTTAATTTATAATTCATTATATTAGAATGTGATGCATTTATTATGGGTTTTGGAATTCTTCTAAAATATTATGACCATGTGTTTTCAAGTTGTTCCTCATAATTGCTTCCATAAACCACTATAATTAAAAAGCTAATATCACTCATAAGATTCCTATGTATAACACTTCATGATATTTAGAAGGATTCCCAATATTGAAATGGAATTCAACACGATTTTCGGGTCAAAATAATACATTTTGAAGATAATTTCTCTGATATCAATACCATTAATAATAACAATAAAATAGAAAAAGGGACAAAAACATATAATCATAGTACAAATAATAAAAAATCCACAATATAAAAAATTAATATGGATTCATTTTTAAAAAATTCAAATATATAACCAAGTGTGATATTCACACGTACTAAAAACATGGAAAAACATACAATAAGAATCAAATATAACTTCAAGATTCACCAGAACCAACCATAAATCCCTACCATGAATCATTATCTCTATATTCTTCACAACATGTTCTCAAAGTAGTATAATGATAAAAATTACTCCAACAAATACAAGATATTGTATTCAAAGAATTCAAAATACATATTACTAAGGACTCTTCATGTTCCCCAAATATATTCAATCATATAAATGTGTATATATTAGGAAATTGTATAAAATTATTGTAAGATAAATTCAGGCTTGTTTAATTATCTTATGATAAATATACCCCCATGAATCATAATCATACCTTCTTTTTTATATGGAAAATAAAAGTATATGCTTTCAATTAAATAGATGGATTCTATTAAATTCATGATTGTGTGTCTTACCAAGAAAAAAACTCTATATAATCAATCATAGGGAGGACATAAATCAATCCTAAATCAAACATCAAAATTTCTTATAATTTACCAACATACTTATGCTTGGCTTCCAAAATCAAGTCTTTTTATATATCACACTCATCTATGGTGTTATTTCGTATAAAATTTTTATATAAGGTGATTTCCAGAGTCATTAGCATATCAGATCACAACTTGTTTTCTATTAATTATATAATTATCTTGGTGTCCAATTTCACCTCATACAAAGGATCACCTCTTTCTCAAGCATGGTAATCCTTCTAACACCATATAAGAAAATTATATCCCATATATCCCAAACAAAATCACATCACACTAACCGCTCCTATATCATACGATGGGTATCCCTTGTATAATTAGGATACAAAACATCATATGGATGTTCGCCAACTAAAACACATTAATGTACATTATTTGATAAATCCACATTTACCTTTCTAACAAAATCATGACATGGAGGTTAAATTTCATATCAATATGGTACCCTTTATTAATCTTCTAAAATATTTTTAGACTAACTATTTAAATCCATAATCAATAATACACACAATTATGAAAATATTTTAGAAACAATAGTGAAATCATAACCTCTCCTATGTTATCATCCAATCAAAATATAGGAACATTTCAATTTAGATGATTCATTACATCATAAAGAATTGCCTCATCATGTATATATCATTATATTAAAAAATCCTCAATACTAAATTAGATATACGTTCATAGCATATTGATCATGTCAAAATTTTAATCTCACACCTAAGGGAATCAACTAGTTTTTTTCCTTCCCAACCTGGTATTTTTCATCAATTCCAGCATAATTTTATCACCCCATGATGATCTAACAACATCTAGATCTTAATTGGCCAAGGAATAACGGGGCCAACCAAATCACTCTTTAAAAATCCACATCACATCTAGGTCCCAATTACTGGGGAATGTCAAAATCTAACACTGACTAAGAACCAAGAATATTCTATTCCAAGACATCATGAATATTAATATGACCATTTATATGGTATGTAATCCACCAAAATAGGTGCCACATGATGACTCCAGAAATTGGTTCACTAAATTCCCTGAAGCAGGCCTCCTCATATGTCAAAGACTGTAGTCTAGGAATGAGGGTTTAATATTTGTCATGGGGAGATAATAACTCATTTATCAAGGCTGTATAATATTGGAAATAAATAAATAAAAAAAGATAGGATATTACCACATGCAAAATAAGTCCAACATATTAGGAATAAATCCCAAAAAATAAAAATGTCCATAATTAAATGATATAGATATTTCATTCAATATAAGTTTCATGACTTTGTATAAGACCCTATATAAAGAAACACCAACATATCCTATATGGGTTACAACATCACATATGGTTCCCTTTCCCAAGCTTTATCCATGATCCAATATCAGTCATCTATCATTTGTATCATTATCCTATACAATGTAACAAATATGAAATAAATTTACTTACTAATCAAGTAGATAGTGTAGGGTGTGAGTTCAACTCTGATGGACACAAAAATGGTGTCTGAAGAAATATCATGTCATAGCTACATATTTATATTAATAAATACATAATAAATATGAAAAAAAAATTAATTATTATTTAATTATTATTTATTTAACCACATATTTCCTAGGAATAATAGTGACACATATCAAATTATTCATACAATAGACTGGGCCAAACTCTAAACCATACTTCATAGGAACATCAAAATTCATTATTTAATGTGAATTCATTATTTATTTAATTACAATTTCATTTTTTTCCAATTTTAGAACATTAATAAATGTATAAATATGGTGGGAACATGGAACGTTCATCCAATTATCATATATTGGAAGTTATAGATCATTAGTCTAGAACCATTTTGGGATTTGGAAAATCGGTGCCAATCTGACCGCTTATGGGTAATTAGAGAATAAGTCCTTCTCCCAAACAACATTGTTCACATTCATGAACTAGTGGTCAAGAGTATAATCCCATTACCCCTAGGGTATTCAGATCAACAATCTGTAACCCACAACTCATTTATCAGTCATTTAAAAAAAATAAAAAAATATCACATTCATATAAATTTCATATTTCATTTACTTTCTACTAAATCATCATCATCGTGGTGCAGTATTTAAAATATCAATCCCAACCATGTTTGATTTCAATTTTCATATAAAATGATATGGTCCATTCACAATTAATCCAATTACCATCATTTAATAACATAGTTCATTACCTCATAAATTTTATAAAAATCATCTCACTACATCCCATTATTAACCATGATAAAAAAACTTATTTCAATAAAATTAAACCATTATTACCAATTTATAAATCAGAAATAAAATTTTCAAATGTATTATAAAAAAATGGCATGCCATGACGTCTAATTTCAAATTATCCAATAATTATACTAGGATCCTTAAAGGGTATCATAATCACATTAGAGTCTATTAATTAAATTATTTTAAATTGAAATCAACTATCTGGAATATAAATTATATAACTACCACACATGGATCATAATAATGTCTATAGAAATTATAAATTAGGCCACCAAACTCAATAATTTTTATGAATGTTGTCCAAACCAAATAACATAATTTGATGTATAAATATAATGATAAATTCATCATAAGAGATATATGATCACAATCTCGTACCAAGACTCAAGTAAATTAGTTCATAAAAACAATGATCTAAACCACCTTCCATAAGAGGAGATCGTCCCTCTCAAAGTATTTTAATTGAATTATGAGAGTTTAATTCAAATGAGTAATAGATTGACTAATGTAGAGGGTGTAATCACATTCTTGTGATCCTTTATTCACATAAAAATTGAAACTAGGTTCCTATGAATACTCTCAGGAGCCTCCAAGAGAAATAGAATTCTTGTTAGATCTGTATTGGTTTTTAAAAAAAAATTGGGGTCTAAAATTTTAAATATAATTTTAGGTGGATTATAATAATGTGTGCATGGTTTCATAGGATGGGTTCACATTTTCCATTTTGTGTACCAATACCATGCACTACCACTCACTAGTTGTATGATTAATCCTTTTTGGTTTCATGTTTATTAAAAACACGACCCAAACATGAAATCCCCCTATGATTATGGGTACATTGTTTGTTAAGGATGGCCACCCAATTTTTTCAAATGGTTTTCCAAGTCATGTTGATCTAAAAAGTTCTTCATATTTTCCTCAGTGAATAAGTCATATTTTTTCCTGACCCTATTCGAGCCTGCACATCCCCATGGGATTCCAAATTTTTCCAAATTAACCCAAAAAATCCCAAAAAAATCTGAACAACATATTGTCCAAAAAAGGGTTATTCAGTACCTATATGAAATAATTTGATATCTCTAGAAAGTATAGGATCATACATTATCCCAACCCTTTAGGATCTCATCCTTGATCTGTACACCTATGAAACACATTGGTTCTATGGAAAACATATTATTCTCCTAGGACCACATATTTTCATTCTTATCTGAAATTACATCTTAAACATATACATGGTTCTATTTAAAATGTACCAAATATATCTTATTTCACCATAAATCATTACCATTATTATAAAAACATAAATTTTACTCCCATTACTGGACACATAAGAATCAAGCACCATAACTTCATCATCGATCAAATGTGATTGTTCTGTGTGATACAGGTAAATATATTACATGGGAAAAATATTTTTCATGGAATTATTACTTTTTTGAATTCCCAATAGAAATAAAACCATAGTGATTATATCCAAATTAAAAAAACATCCATCAAAAATTTGGGCCAACATTACATGACACTAAATTTTATGGTGACACAGTATTGTAATCACCGAATGAAACATAAAATATAAATCAAAGGATGATCTCAATTGTAATAATATTAATGTCATATATGAACTGTATCCATATGTTTTAGAATAAAATGATCCTAATATGATGTATCTATCATGATACATCTTTCAAACAACACTGAGTCTCCTACCTCTATCTATTATATAGGTGATCGACATGGCATACCAAAGAGCAACACATATGGTTCCATATGAATATTATTTTTAAAAAACATATATGTTAACACAATGAGGGATATGAGAATATTCATTGTTCCACCAAAACCAAGGACTCATTCATTCATCATATTCTATAGAAAGTGTAAAATATGCTTTGATTATCCGTTTGTCAATGGCTGGAAATTCATACATAGAAACTCCATCATACACATGACCATCTGTATTCCATTCCATTAGAGTGAAGTAATGTGTCGGTAAAATTCTAAAACAATTATTTTTTGAACCCAAGGAAAATAGAATATATATTGTACATAAATATCTATCAACTAATCATCTGTGAATATCTATATTATAGGTATGAAATTGTATAATTTTTCCAACTTGTCTACTATCACCCAAATTACATCATTATGTAAAGGTATAAAAAGAATTACATCCATTATTTATGTCACATTGATGACTTATTTTAAAAGTATTTTTTTTTAATTTTCATTCTGGATAATTGTAGGGTGTTCCTAGGCATTTTTTGAAGAATAGATGAGTTTTCATGATTTGGGAAAAATAATAAGCACATTTACAGAATTAAAAAACTATTTTGTATCATTTATAACTATTTCATTTTTCAATTTTTTTCAACCATTACACTTCAAAAAATTGACTCCTCTTACCTATTAACTCTACTATATTAATTTGGATCTTCTAGAAATATATATTCATGGTTGATTTGTGTTTCTAGGTAAGTAATTGGGCCAACCCAAAATCCCATTTCTAGTTATCAAAAAATTCAGTACATAATAAAATATTAAAATTTTATTATTATTTGGTGATTCCAACTCTGAATCGAAGCTAGCTTCCCTAGGCATGACTTCATCTTTTCTTATCCCTCTTTGGAACACGTTTCCATCATGGATTAGAGAAAATATTTTCATGATTTTTCAAATATTCTAGATTTGAAGAGCTAATTAGTTTCAATCATAACTCCTATTTTTCTCACTCTTTTCCCACATTCAAGTTCCTAAAATCCTCTTCATTATTGATTGAACCAATCTTGGATTTTTCACTTTTAATAAATTCATCTATTAGTGTATTTTTGGAGAATTTTCATGAAATCCCATGTAAGTGGGTTTCCATTCGTCTTGCTCTAATTTTCATAGAGTTTCTTATATTTTTCTAGTAGTTACTAATTTAAATCAAATATGGATTTGATATTAGGGTTTGATATTGTGTTTTATGGTCTGAAATGTTGGTTTTAGGGTTTTTAAACTCATATGTGGTGTGGTGGTGGTGCAGTTGATCTTTCACACAATGATTTGAGGTTTTTGACTATTATGGAAGGTGATTCCATTTTGTATGAAATCCTTGTTACCTAGATACATTGATTTTTTAATTTTCTCATTTATCTCATTTTACCATTGCTTCGTAAATAGGTTTTTGTGGTGTTTGTAAAGAAAAAAATATTTATGTTCCATTTTTATGTGAAATTGGGGGTTTTTAATAAAAATTTCCTATTTGTTCATTTGGTTTTAACCTATAAATAATTATTTAATTTTATTGGTATGTATTAGGGAATAATATAATATTTTTAATGTTTATATCCCTTGTTTGTTTCTATGAAAATCTTTTTTAATGGTGTTTGTGAAGCTTATAAACATTAAGTTCCATGTTTGTGTCAAAATGGAGGTTTTACAACAATATCGCTTTTTAAATCATATGGTCCTACCCTAAAAATTTATTTTTTGGTTTCATTGAAATGTGTGGTGTTAGAATATCTATTTTGGTGACTTTTATTTAAGCCCATTTGGTGAAATGTGGGGATTTCAATGTGTTTTTGGGTGCAAAACTATGTGAGATTTTGAAATAGTTTTATTGAAATAAATATTTTATGTTGAGTTTTTTATGTGGTATAATGTATGTATTGATTTGATATTGTTTTTTTGTGACTAGTAGTGGTGTTTTATATTAAATGGGATGTGTTTTTCATGCTGAAATTGTTTGAGCACAATGTGGGAAGCTCAGGTACCGTGGTGGGAAGATATGTACTAGTATAACTAGTGATACGTATGTGTTTTTCCCTGTTTCACTAAGGAAATAGATCACAAAAACAATTACTATACTATATTTATGAGGTTGGGGTGACTGGGGTTTTGGTATGATTCCTACAAGTGGATCGTTCATGAGAATTGATTTTACTATGGTTAATTTAAACCAAGGTATGAGATGCATATGGACCAAGACTCTCTAGTGCCAAGCGGTGTTACTGGTTTTGGTGATCATTTGATATTTTGTATTTTCCCTTATCTTAGGGTTTTTGTGGTTTTAAATTTTAGTATCTATCATTTTGTATTCAATTTGTTAACATTCTTAATGTATTAGTTTGAAAAATATTTTCTATTGAAAGTTTCATATCTTGGAATTTTTCTCCAATTTTATTTACATATTAAAACTATTATCATTTTCAACTTGAATTGAATACCCATTGTAAAAATTGGCTGGTATGCTATTGAGAATACGCCCACACCCTACATACACCCCTTGGCTGTAAGTATCCCTCATTATGTTTGACTCAGGTAATGTCAATGACTTCAGTGAAGGAAGTTTGGATTTTTAGTCCCCACCTATGGTGTCAAGTTGTGAAGATGGTATGGGGGTAGTGTCCCCTGGTAATATGGAGTCATTATAGATGACTTTATGTTGCTTTTATTTTCATTTGGACCTCTTGTAATTTTTTTAAAACCAAGTATTCAGTTCTGGTTTATTCTCAAGTCAGGTTTTTCATTGAAATTATTTATTTTTATTATTGATTTTTTAATGGTTTTAAGGATTCATACATAGGTAAATCATTACCAAACCAAATTTATTGATTCTCGGGCACCTATGAAATCCCATGGGGATAGATAACGCCCTTTGGTCCTTCTCATGGTTTGGATTTGGTACTCGTATTGTTGGTGACCAGATTCGGTTCGATAAAAAATGGTATCAAAGGAAGGTTTATGTTTTACATTTACATTATCATTTGGGGATGATTCAGTCTTGATTAGAGCTATGATTTTTGTGACTCAGAGTTTTGGCATGAGAAGGGTTCTCTTCCAGCAACACTCTTTGTAGACCTCATGTAACCATGGGACATTGGAATTGTTTATTTGACTTCACTTTCAGGTGAGACATGTGGGGTTAAGACTAGACATGGACATCATGCAGGGGTAGATTAGTTGTTTCTTTTATTACTATACTGAGTTTAGACTGTTTATATAATTTTTATTTGATTAAAATTTTATGAATTTTTTTATTGAAAATTTTTTGTGACTATCTCATTTTTTAGAAACATGTCAACTCAGAAAGAACACATGCTTCCACATGAGGAAGCCAGAGAGAGTTCTCCCACATCGATTGATCATAGGAAATTTTAGGTTGTGGTTTGGGATATCCAACCTCTAGGACAGGGATCACCTTCTATTCCAATTCCTATTAGTGAAGAATAGATAATTACTATAAATGATAATGTTTAGGGGTTTCTGAAAAATCATACCTCCTACCTTTCGAGGAACACAGATCCCCATGAAGATGAGAAATGAGTTGAAAATATAGAGAACTTTTTTGAGTTATTGGATACACATGAGGAGATCGGGGTGATTTGAAAATATTTTCTATTTGAGGGTCTCTGTCATAGGTGTTGGGAATCATTACATCAATCATGGAAGGATGGGCTAATTCATTGGGGAGATTTCAATGTATTCTTCAATGAATAATACTACCATGAGGTCAGGACATAGGCAAGGTCCTGAGAGTTCATGGATCTTGTTCAGTGGAATCAATCGATGATTTAGTATTCCATCTGTTTCACTGAGTTGGTTTGGTATGCCCTTGAAATATCATCCAATGAGAATATAAATTCCCAGATGTTTGAGAAATTCATGCGACTTGGGATATACTATATGGTTTTCTTGTTCAATCTGAGGACCTATACTGAGGTCATTGACCAGGTGTGCATGTTGGAGATGGATTGTAAAGGAAGGTATGGTCTTTCAGTGTTGGTATAAGTAGTTTTTGGTAGCATTCATTTAGAAAAAAAGGAATCAGGAGAAACTAGTGATGAAGGGAGGTGGTAGCTCAGACAACTCTACTAGGCAGTGTTTGACTATGGATTCTAATGCGAGATATTTCATATGATACTAATGAGAGAATACGGGGCACATCTGGCCATCTTGCACAATTATTCTAAAGCCTAGTTACCTTTGTCGAGGTATGGGGAATTTAAAATTATTCTATGGGGTGGAACATCCACTTCTTATTGGGGCATGATCAGTGTCTTCAAGAGGATTTGCATCAAAATTTTAGTTGTCAAGGACTGTGGGATATTGATTTGGTTACCGTGGTGGTAGGGATGGGTCATCTTTTGGGTAGATCCAGATTAGGGCATATCCAAAAACTAATGGTCGTCCTTTGGTATAGACCGAACATATCTATGTTGTGGATCATACACCAGCCAGATCAGATGACAGATAGTCGACAGTTCAAGTTACCATTTTAATCACATCATTTCTAGCTAATTCTCTTTTTAAAACATGTGCCTCTATTTCTTTAATTTCTTCCCATTTTGTTGAAACTCTATTTTTGCCATCTGATTTTTTTCCTTTTGCGTTAAATTGGTGATCCCACTGGGAATGTCAAATGAGCGGGGTCTCAGGTGATCATCATGTGCGTCCTCCATGTAAGTGATTGAGATGGAGTATGACCTGTTGGTCTTAGATATGGAATTTTTTGATATAATATTTGTCATGGATTGGGTAGTACCCTTCCAAGAACACTTAGATTGCTATAGGTAGTGAGTGAGTTTCCCGAAACCAGATGGGATTGGTCAGGTTTTTTTTGGATGATAGGTTTGTCAGTCAGTTCGTGTAGGAAATCCACTCACAGAGTTGGGATTGTTTTCTTAAAGTTATCGTCATTACTATTGGAGGATGATGATAATGATGTTAATTGTGCACTTCCTCATGTAGTTAATGCATTTATAGATGTATTACCGGATGATTTTTCTGGATTTCCCCAGGAGCGGGATGTGGAGTTCTGAATTGATCGGGCATAGGGAACAGAGTTGATATCTCATCCCTCGTATAGCATGTCCCATACAAGGATGAGGGAATTATACATACTACTGGATGAGTTAGAATAAGATGGTTTAATTATCCCAAGAATCTCTTCTTGGACATCTCCTGTGTTGTTTTTGAAACAGTGTGATGGATCCCTCTGGTTGAGCATTGACTACCTGAATTTGAATATAGTATCAATTAAGAACAAATAACATTTTCCTCGAATATGTGATTTTTCCGATCAGTTGATGTGGGAAACGTGGTTCCCAAAAATAGAAACGCATTCAAGATACCATCAACTCTGGGTGAGAGGGGAATATATCCCAAAGACAGCCTTACAAAGAAGGTACAACCACATTGAGTATTTGATCATGCCCTTTGGATTGATAAATGCACCAATTGTATTAATGACACTATTGAATAGGGTATTCCACTAGTACCTTGAATCCTTCATTTTGGTTTTCATGGATGACATTCTATTATACTCTAGAATTGAGGAGGAACATGACCATCACATAAGGATCTTATTCAGTACATTTCATGATCACAGCCACTATGGAAAGCTCTCATGGTTCACTTTCTAGATTAGGGAGGTGAAACTTTTAGGGCATGTGATCTCGGAGCATGGGGATTTAGTGGAACCCAAGGAGATTTGTGCAACTATTTCATGGGAGAAGCCAAAGAATATGTTCGATATCAGGTTTTTCCATGGCATGTCTTGTCAATAAAGGCGATTAGTTTATGATTTATCTAGTCCTTATTGTCTGATGACTGTGTTCACCTAGAAAGGGATGATGTTTGTATGGGCCCCAAAATATCAGACACCGTTCGAGGAGCTAAAGCAGCAGTTGACTACCACCCCTGTGATTATTTTTTCTGAGGCTGAGAAGGGGTTTGTGTTCTATTGTGATTCTTCATGGTTGCGTTTTGGGAGTGTGCATATATAGGATTATCCTGTGGGGGCGTATGGCTCTCACCAACTCTGACCACATGAAAAGAATTACCTGGCCCATGACATGGAGTTAGCAGCTATGATGTAATCTTTGAAGAAATGGCATCACTCTCTATTTATTGAGATGTTTTTGGTCTAATCTGATCAAAACATTTGGAAGTATATTTTCTCGTAGAAGGATATCATCTTGATGCAGTTTCACTGGATCGATTACTTGCACAAGTTCTATAGCGGAATATTCTATACCCCAGGTAAGTGTAATGTGGTGGCTACCAACTTGATCAGAAGAGTTCTAGTGGATGATTTGATTAATTTTAGTGATGATTGGACTTTGATGGGACTCTTTACTTATATGAGTATGGAGATGATATATCAATATGGTGGAGTGTTCTTAGTGAGCATTTTGTTGATTAATTATCACATGTATTTGATTCATAGAGAACACCCTTGTGATGATCATTTCCAGCAGTTGAGGCATTTTATTCATGGTGGGGAGACGTCCTCTGATTGGTCATCATCTCTTGAGGTCATCTTGTTCCTCAAGGGTCATTCAGTAGTGTATTTTTCTCCACAGAAGGTGGTGATGTTGGATAACCACAAGTCATTGTGGGTTGACCATCCGCGCGCCACCAAGATGTATTATGATGTGAGACAAAAATTCTGTTTTCTAAGTATGCAAAAGGACCTAATGGACATCTTGTCATGATGCTACACATTCTAGCAGGTTAAAGCATAGCATTAGCGGACCTCCAGTTTTCTCTAGCCATTACCCATTACTAACTAGAAGTGGGATGAGGTTTCCATGTTCATTATTGCTTTATTGGCTCATACACCGTAGGGAATGAATACAATTTGGGTTGGGATTGATCATCTTTACAAATCATTCCACTTAATTTAGATCAAATATACAACTAAATTGGTTGAATTCGGCCGTTTGTATCTTCAGGAGTCAGTGAGACTCCATGGTGTTCCCTCAGATGTATTCTCAGATAGAGACCCTTTCAATACTTCTTGGTTTTGGGATGTCCATATGAAGGGATTGGGGTCTAAGAATAATATTATCAGGGAATACCACCCTCAGACAGATGGTCAGATAGAGAAGGAGAATAAAATCTTTGAGGAAATTCTTTGTGCATGTGTTCTGGACATTGGATGTTCTTGGGATAGCCATTTGGAATTGGTTGGGTTTTCATATAATAACAGTTACCAGTCCTCGATTTTAATGGATCCATTTGAGGTTCTCTATGGTCATCCTTTTTTGTCCCCCCTATGTTGATATGATGTTGGTGAGACCTCACTACTGGGATCAAGTCTAGTGAAGGAGATGTTTGAGAAGGTTAAGTTGATCAGAAAATTCTTATTGATAGCTCTGAGTCTCCATAAATCTTATACTAACCTGAGGTACTAAGACCCAGAGTTTTTTTTGCGGGAAACAATGTATTTTTGAATGTAGCCAATTGTATGGTCCATAAAAGATTGGAAAAGAATGGAAGCTAATGTCACGGTATGTAGGACATTTTTAGATCACCGAGTGTATTGGCTTGGTGGAACAGATGTTTGACCTACCTTCTCAGTTGACATTCAACACGGAAATCTTCCATTTCGTACAGTTGAAGAAGTACAACACAGATCCATCCCATGTACTAAATAGGGAGGAGTTCAATATAGAGCCTGATTTATCAGTTGTTGGGTGGTCAATGTGAATATATTACTTCCATTAAAAGGTGATTTGGTGAATGAACATTCCACTAGTTCGGGTTCTTCAGTAGCATGGGAATGATGCCCATGAGACATGGGAATGAAAGTCGTGGGTTGAGGAAGAGTACCCATTCTTGTTTTCCTATCAATCTTCAGGTTGACTTTCTGAGGTAGAAATTATTTCATTTAGGGGAGAGTTTTCACATACAATACTTTTTATAAAGGCATCCTTTTCATTTAATATTTATTCATACTTTTTTGGGGTTTTCCAATGTATTTTTGGAGAAATGATTGAGTTTTCATGATTTGGGACAAACCGTGAGCGCATTTCCATATTAAAAACCAATTTTGTCTCATTTATAACTAATACTTTTTCTAATATTTTTCACCCATTTAACTTCCAAAATGGACACTTATGACCAATTAACACCGCCATACTAACTTGGACCCTCGAGGAATCCATAATCATGTTGGAGTTGGGTTTTTATTTAAAGAATTGTGCCAGCATGGAAGACCCTTTCAAGTTTTAAAAATTAATATTGGATATACAATAAAATTTTTACTACTACTATTTTTTTGTGATTCCAAATACCCCTAGTAGGGAACATCACATTGAATGAAACCAGCTTCGATTCTCCCTATTTAGAGCTCATTTTCTTCATAGATTAGGGAAAACCTTCTCATGATTTCGCAATTCATCCATATTTGAAGAGGAATTTTATTTCCATGATAACTCCATCATTTCTCACTCTTTTCCACCAATTCAAGTTTTGACATGACCTCATAATATTTTTAGAGTCTCACATTAATTTTTGGAAATTTGGAAATTCAGCCACTAGTGTATTATGGGTTATTTTTCATGATCCCCCATGTAAGTGTGTTTCTATCCTTCTTGCTCCCATTTTCATAGGGTTTCATCCCTTATTATTGATGTTCCAATTGTCCTGAAAGTTGGGTTTAGAAATTAGGGTTTTATATTGGGTTTCATGGTCTGTAATTGTAGTTTTAGGTCTTTTTAACCCATTTATGGTGTGGAGGTGGTGTGGTTGAACTTTCAAACAAAGATTTGTGCTTTTGACACTTTTGGTAGGTGATTCCATTGTGTATGATATCCTTACGAACAATATTTTATGTTTATAGTATCTTTTTTAAATATAATTTCTTTATAGTTGTAAAAATTGGTTAAATGTGGTTTGTAATGAAAATAAATTATATGTGCCATTTTTTGTGAAATTGAGGGTTTTCATAATAAGATTTGTTCGGTTCATTTGGGGATACCATATAACTACTTATTATATTTTATTAAGATATATAATGGGAGAAAATACTATTTTGAATTTTTATATCCTCTTCCTATTGTTGTGAAAATCTATTCTAATGGTGTTAGTGAAGCATATAAACTTTAAGTGCCATGTTTTTGTGAAAATGACTGTTCCACAATGATATCACTTCTTAAATCATATGGGACTTCTCAAATAATTGATTTTAACGGTTCATTAGAAGGTTTTGTGATGCCATATCTAATTTGTTGATGTGTAATTACGCACATGGTGTGCATAGTGGGTATTTTGAAGTGTTTTGGTTGCAAAACAATGTGATATTTTTAGAAGTTGTTTTATAGAAAATCAAAATGTTATGTTGTGTGTTTTAAGTGGTATAAAGTTTGTATTGGTACTATATTTTTGTGTGACCAATAGTGGTTTTTTATATGAAATGGGATATTAGTTTAATTTTGAAATTGGTTGAGCACAATGGGTCTAGGTACCTATGTGGGCACATATGTACTAGTACGACTACTGATCTAGATGGGTTTTGTCCCTGATTCACTAAGAAAATAGATAATGACAACTCTAACTAAACTATATTGATGATGATGGGGTACTAATATATTATGGGTATTTACCTAATAGTAAATCATGCACGATAACTTATTTTACTATGGATACATTTCTCTAAGGTATGATGTGCATAGGGATATAGACTATCAACTCCCTAGGGGTGTTCCCGATTTTTGTGCTGATTGGATTTTTTTTTATTTTACCAAGTCATAGGGTGTATATTTCTGTATATTTGAGTAGCTATATTTTTTTATTAAATATTTTATCATTCATAAAGTAATAGTTTGAAAAAATAATTTGAAATGAAATTTATATTTCATGGAATTTATCGCTGCTTTTCATTACATATTTAAACTGCTTGCTTTTTTACCAAGTATTGAATTCTATTTGGAATAATTTAGAGGTTTTCTATTGGGATTAGGATCAAACCCTACATACACTTCATGCATGTAATTTGACCTTATTATGTCTGACTCAGGTAAAGGAATATCCTCAGTTAAAGGAGGTTTGGGTTCTTAGTCCCCTCCTACGGTGCAGAGTTATGGGGACGACATGGGGGTGATGTCTCCTAGTCATGTGGAGTCATTGTGGATGACTTTATGCAATTTTTATTATCATCTGGTCCTCATGTACATTGTTTAAAACCATTTATTCAGTTCTGTTTTTTGATTATGTTTTGTCTGGCACAAAAATTTCATATTCTTATTATTTACTGGTTTTTATTTATTTTTTATTTCATACTTGGGTAAATCATTCACAAACTAATTTATTGTTACCCAAGAACTTGTGATAGACCATGGGGATTGAGAATGAACTTCGTGTCTTTTCATGGGCTAGATTTGGTGCTAGTATTAGCAGTGACTAGATTCATTTCCTGACAATTTATATGGTAACAACATCACATATTCATTCTAGAAAGGGAAATGATTGTACAAAACCATGAGGTCATTGATTCTCATCCATCAGATACTAACAAGTATAAACACTTTTTACTAATTCTACAATATCTATTTTAAATTCCCTTCCACCTATATTTTGTAAACTAGTCATGGTACATTTTTTCCAACAAAAAATCACTACCCACTTCAAGGAATGAAACTCATTTATCATCCACTTATACATAAATGTAGTCATAATAATATGGTTCTAAATATATATATATATATATGTATATATGATCTCATCCCCACCTATATTCGAATACTATGTTGACTCCCCACTATATACAAATTTTGTAAATGAAGAAAACTTTAGATCCCCATTTTGCCTCTACCAAACCTGACATGGATTTTTAAAATCATCTAACATATAAATGAGCGTTATCTTTTTCAGGACATCCCATACCTCAATATGATTATCATCCAACATGGTCATCAAAATCAACATAGAAATGGACTTCATGACCTTATGTTTAAATTTATTTAACTAAAATAATTAGAAACAATATTTTCTTTATTATATGTGATAGCTAACAATAAGATGAACTCATAAAATCATCAAATCCAAGATGATAGATTTTTAAATATTATAGAAATTATGTTTATTTCAACCATTTTCATCTATATACGTAGAAAAAATTTCAACCAGAATAAAATTCCTCCAAGCCATTATTTCATGAACCCTAGTTGCTAACCCAAGATCATACATAGAGAAAAACAAATCATGTGAACACACCTATCATGACCCACAATCCAAAACACAATCCACCTTTATAAACACAAATCCATGTATGAATCCTTATTCATAACAAAAAATGGAATACTCCTCACCCATAACATGAATTATTAAGATTAGATTAGTAGTCAAATGCCTCGTAATCTATGGGAAATGATTCTTTCATTCTCCATGTCATTCAATTTTAACATCTCTATTATTCAAATTAAAATTGGAGCTTCAAAATTGGAAAAATATATTAGAAAAAATACTAATATTAACCACCATAACAAGAAATATACTAATATAAATAACATGAATTATATTATCCTTTGAATCCACATCAAAAACATTCTATTGGTCCACTAACAGACCAACCTCATTGATGTTGTTACCAATGAAATATACCCTCTCGATCAAGTATTGAAATAGTTATATTTTATTATATATCCAAATGAAAATGAGGTATACATTAGAAAATGTCATTATGATGGTATGATCATCAAGAGTCTTATAGTGAAAAATGATTCGTCTATAAAACAACCTCAAAATGATTTAGTTAATGGAGGAAGACAAGGTTCTTCTATCCTCAATACACAGTCAGATCATTCATCAACCTGACCATAATCATGAAGAACTCATATAAGACACACCAAATTATAAAAGAAGTTTGTGGTATATCTGATGGTCAAACACTCAACTAATGATACACAAATGTAAATTATATCCTATTTTAATGCACATGGTCCTCCAAATATGTAGAATAGTTCATTGATACATGAAAGTGGATATTTTTTCAAAACAATCAACTTGTACATCTTCATACAATCAAAACATCCACACTATATCATATGTTAATTTTATCCAAAAAATCTAGTAATATCTGAGGAGATATACTCAGATAGATGAAACCACTATCCATCATGTATTATATTTCCATCTTAATATCTTGAATCTTGGTTTGATCCATTCTTTATGGTGGATTTGAAACTGGTTAGGATCCATTCATCATATCATTTATAAACCCAATTTCTCTTATATTTAGAAGACATGAGTAATCCAAAGGAATATCTTCCTCATTCTGCCCTACATTATTCCACACATGATAGTGAACACTACATTATATAAATATCACAATACACTCATTTAAATAATTTCATTATTTGTTTAATTAAAATTTCATTTCTAGTATTATGGAGCATCAAATCATGTAATAATATTTCAAGAACTCTAAATATTAGTCAGATGTCAATATATTAGGGGGAAGGAGCATTGATTAGGAATTTCATGGGTGTTTGGAGTATCAATCCCTATCCCACGATACATGGTTATTTAATGATTTAGTCCACATACCACACTTACTTGTTCACATGCATGGATATGGGGCTTATAGAATCATTCATGCACTCATTGTTCAATGGGAACATTAGTTTTTAACCCAAATCACTTTTATCAATCCATCACAAATATCACATATACAACATTTATATCAATGTTCAATATCTTTACCCTTACATCCAATAAATCTCATCATGGTTAATTATTTAAATTTTAAATAACATTTAGGGCTCTTTAAATTAATCAAATGTAACAACACAAATATTTCACCTACATTTCAATTTGAAACATTTATTAATATAATATATTAACTCATTAATGTTTAGAAAATTATCTAATTATACACCATTATCAACCACAAAATATGTATTTAGTTCAACTACATTAAAAGATTATTCAAATGTTATAAATCCTAAACAATCATGTAAAATATGATAGAGTAGCAAATTGGTTTCCAATAGGATTAGTATAATAATCTATAAAAGATATTATAGGAGTATTGAGGGTTCCAAAAAACAAATTTAAATAAATTAAATAATTTATTTAAAATTGAAATTACCAAATTTCACATATAAAAGCTATAACTAAAACACATGTATGTAATAAATACAATGTGAATTATAAGTTTTTCCAACAACATCGTGATTGATGAAAAACTCTCCCCAAACTATAACCTTTAAATCAATGTAAAAGGGTCCCAATATATTAAATGTAAGATATCTAGGACTAAAACTTATGGAAAAGATCTAATGAAAATATTTCCATTAAAATTATTGTGTAAAGTAATATCCAAGGGAGTAAATAATCTATATCAATGGTGAAATAAATATGAGAGACAGAAGAATCTTGTTGAGGATGAGATTGCATACAATATATTGTTTGATTGAATTCATCAGATCATTGAACCACATCATAATATGTTTAATGAGTATATGAACCATGTTAGGAGCCTCCGTGGTCTATTGGATTCACATTATTAAAAATTGGATGATCAGGGAAAATAACCAGTGGTTCAGGAATATTTAGTATAATTTTATGGGGTTTAAAATCATGTGTGTAGTGTTTCATGGGTAGGGGAAGTGTTTTTTAAATTTTATTCATTAAAAATATTCCAATACTACCTAGGTTCATAATTAATCAAATATGGGAACTTAGTTTTCCAAACCATGTTTGATCCATGAAAACCTACATCGCATGAGGGTTTATTTTTTTGGAAGGATGGGTAAAAAGTTTTGTCAAACCATGTTCAACATTCTATTTCTCCAAAAAGGGGTGCATAGTTATTTAGGAGAATCAACAATGATTTCCCTTAAAAATTATCAAATCATGTATAACCCCTTGGGCTCTCTAATATCTATATATTCTCCTGATATAACCCCAAATAAAAAACCAAAAAAAATTTCATAACATGGGTAAAATAATAACCCTAAATGAGTACAAGAAATCTTTATATGGGTAGGATGATACATGGTGTTATCTCAAATCTCCACATAGACATATCTCTTGACCATATTTAAAAGGTAATCCTTTTTTCCACTGATCTTCAATCACTAGAAGTATTATAATTCTTATTATCCATTAAATATCCCATTGCACAATCGAGATCAGGTTACCCAATATGAAATATATATTATTTCATTTCAAACATCAAAATTAGGTATCTGCAACTCATTCATTTCAACTATCCCTATGAAATCATCCTCAAATATTTGGGTCATCTATCAGGACAGTGGAAATTTTTATTCCCTTTATAAATTTCTCCTATAATTTTCTTCCATTAGAAATGTTTTCATTGGGAATTACTAAAATAGTCAAAATGTTACAGATCACTATATCTATCAATATAATTATAAACACCACCATATTTTAAATATAGAGAACTCTTTGTACCTATCCCACATATCAAAAAATATATATTTAGGTAAAAAAGTTCAATATTGAATTAGTAATAATCTAGTATTTCATTATAGGAGACACATGCCACACAAATTGATTTACCATCCATGTTTTTCCCCACTAATCCATTTAAATGGAATGTGTTACCCCATCAAAGATCATGCAATCACATGAACCCCAATCTCAAGCGAACACAATACTATAATTAATTATAAATAGTTCAAAATTACATAATATATTTTAATTTATTTTAATAATAGGATAAATTCACAAAGGAATAATAAATTAAAAAATGGTAAATACCCTATTTAATCAACATCCTACTATTCTATACATCAAATAAATGAAAAATATCCATGAATTGATATGATTTCAGGCAATCTCTTGTGAAATTGAATAAAAAAATCCAAATTATTACAACATCTAATAGAAATAATGTGGACGATGAAATAAGAATGGATTAAAATGTAATTAATTTAATAATAATAGAAAAAAATATAAAAAATACCCAAAAGGGGGTCATTGTGAGAATAATAATATGTGGAGATTTTTTTCTCCATTTATTTCACATTACAAAAATTCCAAATGTGGTTTCCTATAAAAAAATAAATTTTCACAGCCATTAATATAACTCTAAATGATCCCAACAAAAACATTACACATTGCACTAATGGAATGGTTCCCAACCATACTAAAATTATAGAGTTACCCCATAGGTTATGATATAGGACACTAACTTTGTTATGAAACAAAAAAAATGTCCTATGCCATAACGATGTGTTATACTCCATTATATGTAAATGAACCCATGGCCAGGATCCTTGGTGTATCCCTCTAGATACAATCATCATCAAGATATGACTGTATGGATGACCGTGAGACCATTCAAAATGATGATTAGATGCATTACCTCTATATTGTTCCTTTTACAAGTATAAATCTGTTTGGGTCCTCCTAATGACATGATTCCATGAACCCCAAATAATATGAATTCCCCACATAGATAAACAAATATATAAGGATCATCATGCTACCATATAAAATAGCCAATTATATGGAGCAATATGTAATTTTCATATCATGAGTGAGAATCCCACACGAAAAAAAACCTTTAATAAATCCCATTAATCAATGCATGAACTACTTCCATTCTAGACATCAATCATTGGTTCCCCATTCAATGTATAAAACATTTTTAAATCATTGTATAATCATAGTATAAATTCCACCCATCCAGATATATAAATATAACTATAATAAAAATTCCCATCAATGTCACCACTTCCCTTCCCCTACAATCTCATGATCACCCACAACCTATTTGTTTCTTCTTTTCAAATTAAAAATCAACTATGGGTGATGTATTCCCTAGTGGAAATATGTGTTTTAACATCATCATAATAACATCGGTTTTTTAAAAACTAACATGAATAGTATGTGCAAGAAATTTATGCCGTCATTTTTTTGTAAAACTGACACCAAAAACAATTATTCGATGATATATCGCGTCGTTTTTCACAAAACTATTGCGGAATTTTTTTTTAAAATTTATTTGGCATCAGTTTTGAAGAAAATCAGTGCCGATAATAATAATAAACAAATTTTCTGCGTCGGTTTTGAGGAAAACAGATGTGGAAAATAATTTAAAAAAAAATTCGACATTGGTTATGAGGAAAACCGACGCTGAAAATAAAAAAAATAAAAAAATATCATCGGTTTTTTTGAAAACCGATGCCGAAACTAAAAAAATTATTCGGCGTCTGTTTTTAAAATAACCTACATCGATATGTTTTTTTAAAATTTTTGGCTTCGGTTTTCTCTAAAGCTGACGTGAAATGTCATTTTAAATTATTTGAGGACTGAAACCATCATTTTGTTCGATCGTCAAAATCGACTTCCGTTGCTGCGCTTTGGAATCACGATGACCTTCAAACCTGATTTGTGATCTTAGACGGTCATTGTTTAATGTTTTGTGCCATTTGCACTATTTTGGGTATGCGTTCTTCCTTTTTATCTATTGTTTCATCTCCCATTGTTTATTTCTTCTTCAAGAACCCTATTTTGCATGATTTTCATTATTGGTTCGATTTTAGATGTTGTTTATCATTATATTTGGTTTTTATTAACATTGCTGGTATATATTTTATAGTGTTTGTTTTTCGAAGTCATTATACCAAGCGTAGTTTGGATTTAACATCTCCATTAGGGTTGAACTTCTAATTTTTTGTTTGTATTATCATTATTTCAGTTTAAAATGATGTTTTATTACATTATGAAGTAACATATTTTTAATTCCATTTCCATTTAAAGTAATTCTTCTTCAAAAAAATAATTTTATTGTGTTATTTATTGATGAACGTAGTGTGGTTTGGTTGTAGTTTGTCTTGTTTTTTTTGTATCTATATTTATCATTTAGGCCATGCTATGTTATCCGGCATTAACATGTGAATATTTTATTTCATTACTGACTTTGAATTAAATGTGATTGAAGTTATAAAATTACATTACAACCATTTTGATTGATATTTTACATTTTAAAACAACCAATTATATTTGATTACTTTCAATAAAGAATTGATATTTATTAATAATTAACTACCCATGTTTTTGGCTTGCATTTCACACAAACAGATATTAATTCTTTGTTGGTTTATTTTTTTCTATACATTGTATGAATGTATTGTTTAGCTAATGGTGTTTTTTCTTCCAACATTGTTAACATTATAAGGACTAAAATTAAAGAAACAATGATTCCTTTGACTACATATCTGACACATTAAATTGATATTTAATTAATCATATAATTAAATATGAAAATGATAACAAGAGTACATTTTTAATTATTATAAGAGCTATTTAAATGGATTTAGTAGAATCTATTATGTATTTTATAGGATATTCATTCTTTATAATAGTGTAACCACATATTGATTCTCCGCTACATGGTTGCCTCTATGGTAGCTCGATTGGTTATAGCTCGTATCCTTGTTGATCATTCTCTCGCAGGAAAATCGCCCCATCCCGACCCTCCTCTCTAATCCCACCTCTCCACCTATCCATACTCTTCACCTCACAAACTCCCTACCTCTCCCTCCCAATCCCTTTCCGAGCCTCTCCACTACATACCCACCTCCCACTAGGACTCTACCTTCACCTACTAACCATTAACTCAACATTAATGTTTCCGCCTTCATTCCCATTTCCACCTTCATTTCCATAATTGACTTAATTACCATGTTTCCTTCAGTTTTACCTCCCAAATTATCATTATCCTTTTTTCCACAATGTCCATCAATCCTCTCGAATAAGATCATCAACATCACTAAACCCTATAATGGGATCATCCTCTATCTAGAACTTCTACAATATTCACCGTCATATTAATCTCGATACATGTATTTGTTAGAACATAGGTATAGATCATACCAAAAAATCTTCAATAATTTATACATATTTTCATGTACTCCCACATTTAACTTATTGCATCCTTTAAATTAATGCACTCTTCAATATTTTTGAAACATGCAACATCTAAATATTGAAACTATATAAAATGAACTAATAAATTTTAAAAGAAATATATTATAGTTAAATTGTAATATCAATATAACACACATGTATATAATATGAAAATAAACTATTTACTCTATTTGTAAACGTGTTTCATATCTGATGTCTTTTATCTGACTGTCAATAGTTTTTATTAAATATGTTTTTGTTTAAAATATATATGATAGATATTTAAATGTTTATATATTTTAATATATTCATCAATTATATTGTGATATCAGGTATTAATGGATCGTAATTGGATTTATTTATGAAGAACCACTAGTGAATATGACAAAGGAGTTAATAATTTTTTGGAATTTTCAAAACGACATCTTTAAAATATTGATTTGATTTTCTGTCTATGTGTGAAGTGTGTAAATATGAGAAAGTTAAACTCCATAGAAATCATGTATCATCTCATTTGTTATGATTTTAGCCTTAATTATACATGTTAGATATTGCATGGTGAATGAACTGAAAATTCAACACCCAATGTTGATGACGATATTCATAATGAAGAAGAGGATCGTATTGAAGAATTAATTCATGATTTAGGTGTTGAAACCATCGAAAAAAAACCAACTGTTGAAAGATTGTATAGAGATTCTGAGAAACCTTTATTCCCAGGTTGTAGTTAATATACAATGTTATCATCCGTTTTGAGATTAGTTAACTTAAAATCAAAAAATGGGTGGAGTGATAAATTTTTCTCTAGTTTACTTGAGATTTTAAAAGATCTACTTCCAGAAGGCAATGGGCTTCCAGATTCCAATTATGAGGTGATGAAAATATTATGCCCAATGGTATTCGGGTATAAAAATATACATGCTTTCCCCAATGATTGTGTACTATATAGGAAAGAAAATGAACATTTATCAAGTTTTCATACATGTGGGACATCACGCTATAAGATGGATGAGAAAGTCAACTCAAATTCATTCTCAAGTGATTTCATGTAACAATATGAAAAATCAATTTTTTAGTTTCCAATGATATCATCCAATATTTTTTTCATACAATTCTGATAATTCAATTCTAATTTATTTTTAAGTTCTAGAATCAAAACTACAGCTAAAGAAATTTGGTACCTTCCAATAATTCCTCATTTGAAGCATATATTGTCAAATTCAATTGATGCAAAAAGGATAAGATGGCATTCAGATGAGCACATCTCTGATGGTAACTTACATCACCCTGCCGATTCACCACAGTGGAAGAGTTTTGATAAAGAATTTCCTAATTTTGGAGGTGAAGTTAGAAATCTCAGAATGGGATTTTGTACTGATGGAATGAATCAATATCAGAGCCTCAGTAGACAACATTATTAATGGCATGTTTTGTAGGTACTTTACAACTTGTCCCTACATCTATATATGAAGAAAAAATATGTTATGATGAGCTTGAAGATTTCTTGACCAAAACAACCGGGATATGATATTGGTGTTTATCGTACACCATTGATTGATGATTTCAAACTGCTATGGGTGGAAGGTGTTAATGTATTTGATGCATACAAGAAAGAGTATTTTCTGTTTCATGCTATGATAATGTTTACTATAAACGAATTTCCTGCATATGGAAACTTATATGGATATAGTGTTAAGGGATATAAAGCATGTCCAATTTTTGAAGAACAAACTTCAAATTATCAATTGAAGAATGGAAGAATGACAGTGTACATGGGACCTTGATGATTTTTGAGAATTGATAATCCTTATCGTAGATTGAATAAATCATTTAACGGTTTACAAGAATACAACCTCCCCCCTCGACCATTGTCAGCTGAAGAATTTTATGACAGAGTGAAATATATAGATTCAACATTTGGAAAGAGAAAAAGTTCTGGTATACAAAAACATATTTGGAAGAAGCAGTATATTTTTTTTGAACTACCGTATTGAAGATTTTTAGACATAAAACATAACATTGATGTTATGCATGTTGAGAAAAACCTATGTGATAGTTTGATTGGAACATTGTTAGACATAAAAGGAAAGACCGAAGTTGGATTACATGCTAGATTGGACTTGATATTAATGAGAATATGTTTGGAGTTAGCTCCCACTGTGAAAGGAAACAGAACATATTTAACTCCGGATTGTCACACATTAAGAAAGATTAAAAAGATGAATTTTTGTCTATGTATTCATGGTAATAATGTACCCAGCGGGTTTTCTTCAAATGTGAATAATTTTGTGTCATTGAAGGATTTTAAATTAATAGGTATGAAATCTCATGATTGTCATGTGTTGATGCAACAAATTCTACCAGTAGCAGTGCGTGGTATATTACTGAAAGCTGTAAGAAAGAAAATTATCAGGTTATGTAATTTCTTTAAATATATCTGTAGCAAATTCGTTGATACAAATAAGTTATATGTGTTGGAGAATAAAGAAATTGTTATTCTTTGTCAACTATAAATGTATTTCCCACCCACATTTTTTGATATAATGGTTCATCAATTGATTCATTTCGTGCGTGAGATAAGAATATGTGGGCCTATTTATTTAAGATGGATGTATCCTTTTGAATGATATATAAAATTTTTGGAAGGATATATTAAAAATCCTTATGGACCAGAGGCCTCTATTGTTCAAAAATATGTATCAGAAGTGGTGATTGGGTTTTTTACTGATTATTTGAATTAGGTGGAGCATATTGGTCTCCTTGTATCTCAACATATGACAGTTGATAGAGAATGTAGAGGGGTTCGAGGCTTAAAGGTAAAGTTCATTCCACATGATGAAGTGATGCAAGAACATTTATACATATTGAACAACACAGATGAGGTTCAACCATATATATCCTCACATATTTCTGAATTAAAGTTACGATATCAGAAATGAAGTGAAAAGTTTTTGATGATTGAGCATAAGAAGACATTTGTTTCATGGTTTAAAGAGAAAGTCACCCTAGATATATCTGTATCATAAACATTGATGTGGTTAGAAGGGGGACTGTATCTTAATGTGATCACATGGTCTGGTTTTGATATCAATGGATACACATTTTACAAAAAAAACCTGGATGACAAGAGTACCATTCAGAATAGTGGTGTGATGGTATTCACTGAAGCAGTGCATTTTTCGAGTGCTAAAGATAAAAACCCAATTTCTGAATCAACGTCATATTTTGGAGTTATTGAAGACATATGGGAAATTTATTATATTAAATTTTGAGTCACTATTTTTAAGTTTAATTGGGTTGATAGTAATAGTGTCATGAAACATGATAAAAATGGGTTTAAACTGGATGATTTGAAAATATTTAATCACAATGAGGAACCATTTATCACGGAGACACATGAAAAAAAGTATTTTATGTCATTGATCTGTTGAATGATCAGTGGTCATTTTTTTTTGTAAAGGAAAAGATACCATTTGGGTGATAAGGATTATTCTAATGATGCTAGTGATTTACATGAACCTTAATCATCTATTGTGGAATTTCCAGATGATTATAACTTCTATAAGACATACATAGTGAATGCAGTACGTACCGATCATGATAAAGGAATGTGGGAAAACACAAAATTAGACTCCAAATATTTCTGGTAAATATTTATATTTTTTGTATATTTTTAAATCTTACTAATTCATGAATCTATTTTTACATATTTATTTGTTTCTTCCTTGTTTCAAATTATTCAGTTTTCTAATGATATGGAGGTACACAAAATTATTACACTTTCTATTAGCAATGTCAGATACAGAGAGAGAGGAGCAGTTACCGAGGTATATCTATTTTGAAATATTATTATATATTCAGTATATACTTATTTAATGAAATAAAACTATTAATTTACAAAATAAAATTTTCAGGACTATTGATGCGTCCTCGCAGGCGGAGACTTCTACAGTTACCACTCAAAAATCAAGTTCTCAAGTTGGAAAATGTGGTATTATATGTTTACCAAAAATTTCACTTTCTCATGATGATAACAAAGTACACATCCGTTTTCATGATAATAATAATGCAGTTGGCCCAAATGCAATTCAGTTTGTCAGTTAAATAGCGATGCAGAGCCACTGCAGGATTAGTATTTTATATCCTGATTCGAAGTCAGTGGACAGGACGTCGAAGCAACAGCTTTGGGAGGCCGTGATGGTCAAATATCTTACTTTATTTCTTTTATCTCATTTGTTGAATATTATATATTCTAAATGACATATTAAATTTATTCAATTACAGATGACATTCAATTTTGAGGAAACAAAAGAAATTAACGAAAGACATATCTCTTTGGAGGCGGTTCGATGGAGAGATTTTATAAACAAATTGACAAGAAATTATGTTTTTTTGAAATAGATGCTTTGAAAGCCCATGTCTTAAGTATCCATATATAGATGATGAAACATGGAGGTGATTTTTTGAAAGTCGTCAGGAAGTGAAATTTCAGGTATGGTAATTATTTTATATTATAAAATTTATGCTATATTTTTCTTATTACTTAGTAGTTTATTTTTATATATCATGCCTCCAGGAGATCTCATCCAAAGATCCAGTTGAAAAACATGTACCCTCATACTTTATCATGTGGAGGGTATTCGTATTTGGAGCAAAAAATGATTGAAGAAAATTTTAAAGCATTAATAGCTCGATCAAGTAGTGGTTCAGAAGAGGTCTAGTTTAGTCCTCCATCTCCTCCCACTCACCATGAGAAATGGAAACGTGTAAGAAGAAGAAAAAATAAACAATATATTACAGAGGAAGTTCATCAAGTGGCTGATAAAATTGTAGGTAAATATTATTTCTTTGATAAATTTTTTTCTATTTTATAATTTATAAACACTAATATAACATTTTTATTTTTCATTTCTGGATGAACTTCAGGAGAAAGAGACACAATGCTCTTTTATCCTTGAGGGTTGGATGGACATCCTAGCCACTGCTTTGGGAAAGGCAGAACACCCCAGCCGTGTTAGAGGATATCAGGCGGGTGTTAGTATTCGGATGGTTTTTCGTAAGAGTAAGCAATCAAATGACCCAGAAATAGAATCCTTAAAAGAAGAGTTGAAAGATATGAAATAGTCTATGGGTGATCGAATTCAAGCAGTAGTGTAGAAGGATTTATTAGAACACTTGTAAGGACAATCACAATCTGCGTAGCCTTCCCATGTATATTATTTATTTGTCGTCAATTTTTCTATTTTATAAATTATAATCACAAATATAATTTTTTCATTTTTCAACTTTCCTATTTTGGGCACCCAGACTACCTTGCCTCAACTGCTTACCCTACCCCATCTACGTAGCCTTCTGAGGTATATTATTTATTTGTCATCAATTTCTCTATTTTATAAATTATAAACACTAATATAAGTTTTTCATTTTTCAGCATTAAAATCCTACTCACCCAGACTACCTTGCCCCATCAGCTTACCCTACCCCATTTACGCAACCTTTAGAGGTATATTATTTTATTTTTATCAATTTTTCTTTTTCTTTAATTTTAAACACTGATATTACGTTTTCATTTTTTTTCCATCTCAGCCTCCTCACCCGGACTACCCTGCCCCATCTTCTTACCCTTCCCCACCTGCTTACTTTGAGTCTCCACCTCCTCCCTCAGATCATGCCTTATATTCTAAGTTGTTTGTGGGAGATCCTCATGTACATATTGTTGCGTTAGGACATGTGCATTTGTTGGGGGACTCAGTACATCATAAGCCTATCCAGATCGGTCAGGTTAGAGTATCAGTACTTGTTATTATAGATCCTACTGCTCTACTACCATTTCCTACTGTAGAGATCACTAGTGTTGGGGAATGTACGAGCCATTTTTTACTTTGGTCAACTGCCCTTCTTCGTTATATTTCACTTGGGGTATACGTTTTTTTAATATTAATTACAAATGATTCAAAATTACTTATAATGTTTACTAACATTTATCTTTATAGGAATATCTGAATGAAAAAGAAACTGCACAAATGCAAAATAATGTTGAGGAATAGTTGTTTGTAGATACTTCTGATATTTCTTATGGGTTAAAAATATTATCTGAGTCCTCTTCTTCTTTGAATTTTATCTATGAGTCTCGGATGACGCCTGATATATGTGGAAGAAATTATAGATTGAAATTAATGAAAGAAGATATCATTAATATAGTTAATTTTGAAGAGATCACACAGAGTGTGGTGTTTTTGTTTATCATGTATGTAAATTGATGTTTGAATTTCTATTTCATTAATAAAATATTGTTATGTCATTGACTAACTATATTTTCTTTTTAAATTAGGTATCTACACAAGCTTCTTTTAATAAAGGAAAAAAAGGCATTTACAACTTTATAGATCCAAAGTGTATTTCCTTGGAAGCCAGACATGTGAAGAATCTTGAAAGGATTGAATATATATCTGAGAGATTAACATAGAAAGAGATTAAGTGCTGGTTTTTTCCATTTCTTGATAAGTAAGAGAATCAACATTTTTATGAACTAATTATCATTATAATGTCATTAATTGAGAACTTTTTGTATTGTAGGGGGCATTGAATGTTAGGCGTATTTTTTCCAAGTGAATTCACTTTATATTTGTTTTTCTCTTTATTAGGAGGAGTTTGTAAACCATTTATCACCTTATTAAAAAGGTAATATTTTTTATTTTTTATAAGATCATTATGTTTAATTTTCATTGTTTACACAAGTATTATTAGTTCATATATAAAAAAATGAAGATCATGAAAACATTTTAACAAGGAATACATGTCAAAGAAGAATCCAACAGAAATAAAATATGTGGAAGAACATGTAATTTGTTTTTATTTTTTTTTTATATATATTTTTTAATTAAATTTTTTATAACTGCAGTGTCATCGTCAAAATGGACATGTTGAATGTGGTTATTATATTCTACAATTCATGTATGAGATAATCACAACTGGGAAAACTACTAATTTTCATAAGCTTAGTTTTATTAATTTTTTATATATTTTCTCCCATATTATTATATTTTTTAATTTCATATCATTCATTATTATTGTAGGCATTCAATGATTCATAGCCTTATTCAGAATATGATATGACCCATATTCAATCTACTTTTGCAAACTATTTGTTATGTCTGATTAGGATTTGAGGTATATATATTATAATATTTATAAATAGTAATACATATGGGTACAAAAACCTAAATCTTTTAATATATTAGGTGTTTGAACCTACTAATAATCAAATGAATGCTTCAATAATAACCATCAATGAGCATGTCGAAAGTGCTGGAGTCGTGGGAATTGAAAATGTCACAAAATTTCATGAGGTCATTGATTGCAGTTACCTATATTTTAATTTTACTTTAGATAATTTTTTTATTAACTAGATATAATAATTGAAGTTATACAAGGCATTGGATGATAAATACTGTTTAAATGTTTATGTATATTGTGTTATTTTTACAGTGGTTCGGAATTTTTTGGTAAGTGTAATTGGAAATAATTGATAAAAAAATATTTTAATTTATGGAATCGGTTATTTACATAAGCGATAATGAAAAGAAAAATTTATTTATGGGTTCGGTTATTTAAATAACTGACACCGAAATATTAAAAAAAATTAACTTCGGCATCTGTTTTATGTAATACTGACGCCGAAAGCGGGTTCGACCTGGGATTCGGTGTCGGTTTTAGATATAACTGATGCCAAAATCCAGGTCCAACCGGCTTTCGGCAATGGTTTTAGAAAAAACTGACGCCGAATATTCTGTTGAAAATTACTTTCGGCATCGGTTTCATGAAAATCGTTGCTGAAACACTTACCAAAATTGTTTCTGCATCGGTTTCTGAAAAACCGATGTCGAAAACTGAATTTTTTTACGTCGCCTTTATAGACGTCGGTTTAAAACTGACATAAAAAATTAAAAAACCGACGTTAAAATATGTTTTTACACTAGTGATGTACCTCAAAAACCACAATCAATGTCTTAGTTATCACAATGTCGTCTATATTGTATACAAGGATTATAATTTATGTTGATGAATGACTTTCTTGGTTTTTCATGTCATTAAAAACACCCCACATTTTCCATTTTACAACAAAATAAGAAACCGGTTCCTTCTATCAAATTATAATCCATCAATAATAATCTAAATGAATTCCTCAATCAAAATTCTAAACAATACATATCATATACCAATACTTAATTCATAAATAATATATACAAATTCATTTTCTATGAAATCCAATATTTATACTAAAAAAACATCCTTATTATTTTTTATAACTCTCTATTTGGTTTTATCCTCACCAATTCCATGTATGTGAATAAACCCATATGGACCACTATAGATTATATTACATGAAAATGCAATCTTTACTACTAGATGCAAGATCCTTATTCTAGATCAAATTATGTAATCTCTCAAATGAATAATAGAATTTTCCAACAAACCAAAAATTTAGATAATGTTGTGACTCGATGTAATTACTTTATTTATAACCATAAAAAATAAATTTGGGCTCATACTGGAGTAATAAGTAATGATGAGTCTCTAATCATACATAATCTCAAATCACCATAATTTCCATTGAGTTCCTGATACTGGCTAATAGTCACTATATAACCCAACATCTAAATTACTGATCTCATATTCACTATTGAATAAGGTGACATAATATTTACCTACTCACTTGTATCTTTGTTACATATGAACCATATACCATCATATTTCACCACATCCACCACCATTCCATTATGAGGTTTGTAAACACATATATAATTGAATAATACACACTATAATAATATTGGAAACATTACTCATTAAATATAAAATACATCATCTATATATCTAATGCCTAACCCATTATAGAATTAAATGACATGATGTTATTGGACCACCAAAATTTGAGTCCCAAAAAGAATCACTATCCACTTCCAAAACCCTTAATTCAACAAATGGCATCATCAGTATTAACCAAAATTTAACCATATTTTGGTTATCTCTATAAATTTTTGTATCATTCATTACAAATTATATTGATTACATAATACAAATCTTGTTGCAAAAAACCCCAAGTAAGTCAACTTACCTATGTGACACTCATCCTTTTCATATAAACCCCCACCGTCGACCATTTTCATAAAATTTTTACCATTGTACATCTACAAATATTTCATTTCAACCAAAACATATATTGAAATAAGACAATATTATCATAACATGTCCCTCTATTCCTATCTTATAGTGAACAAATTCATTAATCATAAAACCTAAAATGAACTATAACCAATCCTCAATATGACATGTTGTTTAATAAATCATACACACATATTTCCTCATATTCTGATCATTCTCCATAAAATATTATCAATTTCACTCTATCATATACCTTGGTTGAGTGAATTTCGATGATCCCTATAAAATGTTCATACATATGTTTTATCATGATCCCATCAAAATAAAAAAGGTGAACCCCATCATATCACTTGATCATACAAACAGATTAATGATCCAATTTGTGAAACACTTGAAAATCAATGAATTCATTCTTAAGTACTTCTCTTTTGTTTCATGTTAGTAACATATGTTCGAACTAAATTATTGTGATTTCCTTATATATAAATAGATAAATATCAATAATTCCAAGGCCTTCCACAATCATGATATTCTACTAAAAAACAAACAAAACGTCCAATTTTAAATATTCAAGTAATCTATAATTCAAAATCATTACTCAATAAAAAATCACTCCTATTTATTTATACAATAAAATACCAGGAATATAAGAATTGAGCTAACACCATTGGGGGTTACTATACATCAATTTTAAAAAGAAATTATATAGCTATATTTAGTGATCCTTATAAAATATGATCCACTTTCACAGTTATCATAAAAATATATTTTGGTAATATATATGTAATAGATTAGTATAATTTCTTAAAAATGATTTATTGGAGGATAATGTATAATTAGTTCCTAAAAAGTAAAATACCTTAAAATATTTCATCAATATAAATCAATTTCATATAAGAATATGAATTACATATGAATATTATAGGAAAAAATGATTCTTTTGTCCAATATTCATTCGACTACAATGAAAAATACCCAGACCCAAGAAAAATGTTATGATGTCCAAACATCAATGTTGAGTAAATATCTAAACATTAATGTGAAATCAATGAAAAAAATACCACAATATGGGAATCCTATGAAAACCACACAATGGTGTTTCTGTGTAAAATGTAAAAATTCTATCATAATCCATTACACATTCAAAACAATTATCTATAATATCCTAAAGAGTAAGATGTATTAAAAGGAGACATCATGGAACATTATAAATCCTTATTTAAATTCCAATAATAAATCCCCAACTGGAGTCTTATATAATATTAAGTACACCTACCCATTAATAAAGGACATTATATTAATGGATAGGTCTAAATCATATGTTGGGGATACTATGACCTTAACATCATAACCATAAATACAATAAATATAATAAAAACTAATCAATATAATATAATTATATCATACATAGAAATAATCAAATATATACTATACGGAATTCACATACAATCATACTATCATATTTCTCAACATATCACCAACATTTTTTATCACATATAAATATTTAAATTAACAAATTCATAAATTTACTAATATAACATTGAACATTATGAAATCCCATGATGAATCCCAATCAAACTACCCAGGCCCAGTCCACTTCACATCAAATTTATTGACATCCAAAATAGTCATGAGGAATTAATTATCACCAGGATTCTCATGCATAGTAAAATAAATAATTCTATCTATTGTCCCACAAAATATCATTGTTATATACCATTAAATATATGTCTCTATTTGATGAAATAATATAAAATATATATAACAGTGAATCATCAGTGTTATTTCATGAGGTGATAACTTGGACACCTGAAAACAATACCATATCTTCTACATCCTATGAAACCCTCATAAAATATACATTCAAAAACTCCTAAAGGAACTAGAAATATTGAATTTTCAGGCCATTAAAACTGGAAACACTTTTAATGGAATATTCAAAAATAAACCATAGTCAGAGTGCACTATGTCCAATCTCTAACTTGCTACATTGGGTACGGTTCTATAACATAACCATAGAATACTGAATCCGCAATAACGATGGTCCTTGAATACAAATTCTTAATTATGAAGAACCTGTGTATTAGGATTTACGCAAAATATAAATATTTATCATAGTCAATAATGTTATAGTAATGTGTTATATGTAACATCATAACCAATTTCAACAACTTCTTACCCAAGGAATCAAAATTGACACCATATCATTAGAGGTTATTTCATACATCCATACCTATATTGTATCACACTAATCTATCATATTTCCTATAGTGGGTCTCGTAAGAATGTCAAGGAAAAGTAGCTTCTCACCTATGTAATAATCTTACTTCACAGTCTACTAGAATTAAGAAAAATCACCTACATCACATCATCATAATGTTATAATATGATAACTAAAGTCTAAATCTATATATGGTCAGGTAGCACCTTATGACTAATGGTTATGTGGGACATCAATATTCATCATTAATCTGACACATATTGATGAACACACATTCAATAAAAACCACCTTGTCACATCTTCTCACACAAGATTACTAACACATGACATGGTGGATGTGTAATAAAAATATATGATTTTATAATGAAGTCTATATAATCATTAATATATCCATAAAATGTAATCTCACATATTTTATCATAATAATATATTTATGTAATTCCAAATATATGATAAATATCACTTTTATTATAATGGAATCTACCAGTTTGTCGAAACCGAATTTAATCATAGCTCAATGATTCCTAGATGTAATCTATAACCAAAAATGATCTAGAATTAAATAAACCCTATATGACCCATGAATAAAGTATATTTTCTATTACATATGTGTTTATCAAAATAACAATCCATTATCTCTAAAAAAGTTTCATGTCAATCTATATCACTAAAATTTTAGTTTTACCTCAATTCTAGGTCATCTAGGTAATTCTCATTTCCCATAAAACTTTTCATACATGAATGTACTCATTGATATCTATAAATTTTAAAATCTAGTGTAACCCCTCCATCATACACCTCATTTAAACATTGAGGGCTTTTCAAACATACTATTCTCACAAATTCCATTTCCACAAAAAAATTGAATATCCCATCATGAATGGAATACAGGACTCTCTCATCAATCACTACTAGGACATATTGTATCATGTATAACTATCTATATTTAATTAACCAAAAAAATTTATTGATGTGATATAATTATTGCATGGACCTATCCCAAGCCTCCCATAATATAAACATAATTATTACCCCCTTTGGTACACAATTATTGTTAAATCACCCAAAACTCAACAAGAAATAGTGTCCTTTGTCTATCTCTATGAGGAACAATTCCTACCTCTTATAACCTAATGATCTCATGATCGCTACCCCTTATACTCTAGGAGATACATTAATTTATCAATTAAAAATCATTAATAAAAAGGGTTATTTTTCTATATATAGGGACCCATATCATATAAAATGATGTCACCATCCATTCCATGCACGACACAACCATATCAAATCACATTTTTCCTTAGAGAATCTCACATGAAAACCTATGATAGAATATCAAATAAAACAACAATACATTATTATTATTTATAACTATTTATTCAATTAAAATTAATGATACATAATGACCAAACAGTCAATCAATCAAAACACATCACCAGAACCATAAATAACTATTGCACACATCATCCAGGGAAACCTTATTGACATGATGAGAAAAATAATATCATATGATACATATAATATTATGCTATTTATGAATCATTATTAAACACACTCTGATTATTTCTAGATAAAAAATCATCAATGGTGAAGAATAATTGATGAATTATTAGAAAATAATACATTAAATTATTTTTATAAACATCACAATTAATTCAAAAACAATTAGGGATTAAATGATTAATAAATTGGTTAGGTGTTTTCCCTCAACATATATGTTGACCTGAAAAAATAATAACCACATAACGGTTCATTGAAAATTTAAAATCCAAAAATGAAATTATTTCAATATATAAAAACATAGGACCCCTCCCCCTAACCCATAGAGAGTCCAATACTGTTCATAGTGTTGTCCCACCATAATACTCCCCTCATTTCATCATCCCAATGATCACAATATGGCACTAATACATCAAGAATAATAAAATTTATATGTCTTCATTATTCATTATTTCCCACCTTCCATTACATCCAAATGTACAATAAAAATGAGACATAAAATAATATAGTTCTCATTATTATCCTCATCATGGTATGACCCTAGGAGTATTGATGTGACGACACATAAGGGTTCTTTGAACACATCGCTGATGGTCCATACCATTTCAAAATTCTAATAGATATTGGTCATCGACATGAATGAAACCTTATATATAGAATTTTTTCATCACCCCTAGGATCAATCCTAATATATAAGGTTAATCCCATAGACAATACTCAATTATGGACATTATGAATCAATATTTTGGGGTCTTATTCATAGAAACAATACCACAAATAATTTCCCATTCCAGGACAAACATTGTTCATAATGTGAACATTTCTTTCCCATATTTCATGTAATGGTACCCTCCGATATATAATTTTCTTCCTCTTTATACCCTCATCATGGATTGACACACAACTATTTTGTGGTGCTGTAAAACTTAATGGTAAATTTCAAAGATATGCCACATCATATCGACATCAACTGTCGTACAATAACATGAAATGACTTTAAATCTTCTAAAAACGTCTAAAACATATACTTTACATATATTAACACAAAAAATTATGCTCTAAATCCCAATTATCCAAACAACCCATTATTTGAGTGAAAAAATATTGATTTATCCAAAAATAACATGCCATAAATTTATCGGTTTTCATATAGCAAACCCATATCCATAGATTGTATTATTAAAAAACATGATATATTTGTACCATTTTAAATTTATTCATTATATTACTACACATAAAAAAGATAATTATATCTTATTTATTATGTATCTGAACCTCATTAAATAGAAATTAATGGTGTAATTTATAGACACCCTCATTAATATTCTATATAATATATGATAGTGAAATATTATTTCATTTGTATTTTATTAATTTTGAATTATACTATAATGGATGAGTTATATGATAAATTTAAATTAATCACTCACTTTAACAAATGGAATATAGATATTAAAATTTAGATGAATATAAACATTTTTTCAATTTTAAATGATTCCAAATATTAAGCCAATTAAATTTTACATGTGCAGTTGTTTGATTCAAAATGATAACATATATGAAGAATTCAAAATGTTTTGTGCATAATTATTTAATTAAAAATGTTTTCTAGTTGATATTTTTAGTTAATAATGTACCTCATTGTTCCTCATTATTTTATGTATACCATATTGAAATATTTTCAACATTCTATTTAATTTCATCATATAATGATATAAGGTTATATTGTGCTAAATAATATCAATATTGGTGTCCTAATATTTGATGGTTAATTTTAATATTCTTTCCATTATAATATATTTTATAAATATATGACTAAGATTAAAAGTTAACCTTTTTTCGTAACCAATTAACATAAGTATATGGATGTATAATGAGGTATACATGGAATTTTCTATTTGAATATCACGGTCCCCCCATGATAAGAAATTCATATGTGTTAATAATTATTTATTAAGTAAAATCATAAATTTTTTCAAAATCATAAATTTATAAAATTATATATAGTGATATTGATAGAGTTGGTTATGATTTTAAATATACCTATGGTGAATTATATGACTATTTTTAATAGATATACCATTATTTTAATTTTTTCTAAAATATAATTCATGTAGCCCTTAGTAATAGGTTATATGTTATAATGGAATATGATATTCTTGTTGATAAATTTTCAAAGGCATTAATATACTTGTATATATATATGTCATGATAATTATTAACTATGGGGGTCATATCAAGTGAAAAATCAATTGATAACGTTTAAATATAATGACAATTAATGATAATAAATCAAAATTTCTCAATTAAAATATATTATTCATTTTTAATTTTAATATATTTTATTGTAGAATAATGTGGTTGAGTAATAAATATAAATATATAAATTTATAATAAAAATTAAAAATAATATTGAGATAACCAATAAAATATTGACAATATATCAAAATCAAGAAAAATATTTTATGGATTATCACCCATAGACATTAAAATTTAGTATATGTGATATATTATTTCATATATGTTCACCTCAACATATATATGTGGTGTTTATAATTTAAATTTCTCTTATTTAATGTAATAATAGTCCATTTCATTTTGGTGAATTACATGTTAGTGTTTTATAACTAATATGTTTACCATTACTGATTATAATCTATTGTAATTTATTCTTTGTAAAATAGTTAAAGAATTGTAATTTGAATAAAAAAGGCATCATTTATTATAGTTTTTCATATTTTATATATTATTTAACATTTACAATTATCATAAATGATATTTTTATGATTATATTATTATGTGTTAAAGTAAATTGATTCATATAATTTAGGTAACATTATTAAAAAATAAAATAGTAATCAAACATGGAAAATGTATTCCATAATGAGTTATCAATGACCTCACAAATTTTAAAGTGATAAATTTAAATGGTAATATTGAGACTAATATGCAATTTTTGGTTGAATTATTGAAACCATGATTTTACTGGTGTGAATTTAATTTTTCAATGTTTTATTCTGTAGTGTATAAATTAGTTTGATTAAAAGAATATGTTAATTATAGATATTTTTATATATTTATTTTCCACAATAAATTTCATATGGGTCTATTCAATAAAAAATTATGTTGATTTCTAATCATGTAAAATTGTTTTGTACATCATTCATTCAACCTATAATACTATTCATAATTTTGATATTTGAAAATCATGATTACTGATTTTTGGAAAACCAACATCTCATTTCCCACAATTATTTTAAATATCTTATAAGTAGGGTATCTCATTAATCCAACTACTAAATCCCCTCTTTTTTAAAATAATCATGGTGATTTCATTGTGATATGTATGGGTTTGTGAACCCTTTTACATATATCATTCATAGTTATCACATTTTATCTTCGTTCAAACATGCTCTCCGAATAATGGATAAATTAAATATAATGTTTCAACACGAAATATGGGTTTCATTCCCAAACTTTTATATATCATTTCCAGATAATATACATAAATGGGTGGTTTTGATTTTATCTATTAGTTTTTTATGTTATGAATTGCATGTAAAATTTTATATTACATTAGGAATAGGGAGATTATTTTTTTTATCTCAACAAAATTTTCTTTTAATAATTTATTTTAATTTTAAAATTATTTATACTCTATTTTACAAATTACTGTTTCATTGATTGTTTCTATGACTTTTGATGAATTATTCCATTGATTTAATAAAAATAAAATATATAATTGAGTAGTAGTATATTATATTATTAGATATCTTCTATAAGATTAAAATTTTTATATATTCATTAAAGTTATTTTTAAATTTTTTAAAACATTTTTATTCTTTCAAATTTGAATTCAATGTCCATTATTGGTTGAAATATTACATGAAATATAGTTTTATCACTATATTGATAACATATAAATAGTTTATTTTAAAATTAAATATAATTATTGATTAGTTTTAATTCATATTATCATGATTGGATATAATTTGTTTGGATTTATTTGATCGAGTATGAGTAATTTACATGGGATATTATATAGATTTTTTTTTCATTTTTTGATTATGGTGTAAAAACATAATGGAAAACAATGGTTGTATCAGTAGGAGGATTATTAATAACTTATAAGACAATTATGTTAATTGTCCCAATATGATCACCATTTATTGTTTGGATCTAGATTACTCGGACACCATTGAATCACATCATAATTTTCATTATAAAGTTTCTAAAATGTTTGTGACAATTTATATTTGGTTGGATTCCTTATGAAAGTCATTATATTGAATTTTTTTTATCTTATTGTATTATTTCATGATGTAATGTCATAATTGATTATTTATAATTTAATTTATAATTTTCATATTTTTTATTATATTTATAATTATATAAATGACTTATGTTATTATTTAATTTTTGTTAAATAGGTATCATTGGTTTTAGTTTCCAATTTTGATCAAATATGTCATGATTTTTTCAATGACACTTTATTCAATTTGATTATGAATGAAAATATATTGAATCATTGTAGGTATGTTTTTATTATTTCACTCACAACCTACATACAAACAAATTGGTGTATATATAGAATTAGTAACACTAAACATAGGTACATGATTAGAATCCCTATTTATGGGGGATGGTCTATAACAAAACCTATGGCTCCTTGAATGTGGTGAAATTTTTGGAATAAACACATGAAACCTTGTAATTTAATTTTTTTTTATTTTTTTAATATTTCTAAAAAATAAATTTAATAATATATTATTTAATTGATTATATAATGTTTTTATGAATTCTTATACAATATAGATTACATTATTTAATTAAAAATTATGATAATGGATTTATTTTGGCATGCTTGGATTCATTTTTTTGATAAATTATTTTATAATGATAACTATATGTTGTGAAAATTTAATTTTCTATTTTCATTATTGTTGGAAATCCATTTTTTATTATAGTCTAGTAATAAAAATGTGGAATTATTCCAAAATATTTTGTGATTCATTAAACACATTTTCTAATCGATGGACATTATGAAATCACTTAGGATTTTTGGCTTGCTCGTTATATATTGATCATCAATATCATGGATTATATGTTTTGAATATAGTGTATGATAATGATAAGAGACCAAGACTAATCAAAACACCATAAAAACATTAAAATCACATTTATGTAATTTTATAATGAAATAAATAATATTGGACCCAACCACTAATATCTTATAGAAATCCTCCAACATACTCTATAATCCTAACATTATGTGACCGTATTTGTTTATAAAAATAACAACCCACATGTTGATTTGATGATAACATATAAGTTGTCAGTATAAATGATAAATATTGAAAAAAATTATTATACCTTAATCACCAACAATAGTCCAAAATATTATCATTTTCTTAAGTCATGATAAAAAATTAATAGATAATAAATACCCAACATATATGCTAAATATATATAATTACTTCAGAAAATATCAAATTCATATCAGTATGAAAAAAACATACTTACCATATTTGTAGATTTTCTGTGTTTATCATTCCACAATAATACAAGAATAAATGTAGTTCATATAACAGAAAGGATGATCATCTGATTATATTTTATAGATTATTAATCTATTATATGATGCATTAGGATACCCATATTTTATATATTTAACCAATATTCAATATTTATGTATATATAACAAAGTTATAACCATCAAGGATTGAATAAATAATTTCTATTCATGCGACTCATAAATTGACAACTAATGGAATTGTCATAATATGATAGAAACACAATTTCATCAGAAAATACCATAGAAAATAACATACAATAATAATATATTTCTAGTTATATACCACATATCAATTGATTGTTTAAATTATTATTTCTCAAATTAAATATTAACTGCCATATGAATGTGATATAATAATAAATGACATTGTAACTCTGAATCAATAACCCTTGGTCCCTGTAGGTAAACATAAATTTTTTATAACTCCAGCATATAAACCCATGAGTCTTGGTTATAATATTTAATCACATACTTGTAATATTTGAAATGGAATCATACCTCATTTACCTCAAATAACATTAGTCACACTTTTTATAAATACTCATTAACCCCTATAGATAATAAATAATACCATTTTGATCCAATATCAATATAATTATAAAATGGTTTTTCAGTAAAATAACAATCCCTATAGACACCCATTGTATTATAGAATGATTCTTTTTTAACATTAAAATAATTTAAAATAAAATATAAATTCAATAATTTTATCAATAACGAACATCAAAAAAATATCAAAAGATAACTATAAAATATAAATAAATGTCAAATTACTTGAAATCTAAATTACAATAGCCATATTAAATAACAAAAGATTCACATAAATTCACCCCAATCACATCCATCCCATTTCCATATTATATAAAATTAATTTGAATCAATATTTGATTATATATTTAGGTTTATAATTCATCCCCAAAAACATTATACCTGAATTTTGAAAATAACAATTACAATGTTTTAACATTCAATTCCGAAATATCATGTAGAATAGAATATTATAAATTAATTTGAGGCATATTTTACATTATTAATCATGATAATTTACATCATTATTATCTTTTAAGTACTCAAAATATTTATCATTCTTTTGAAACAATTTCTAATAACATGAAAATTATATATATATATATATATATTCAAGGAAATCACTTCCAAAATGTTTTGCCCTTATTAATAATGATTATTTATTTCCTAACAAAACCAAATTTCATCAATATAATATATATATATATAATCACATACATGGACATATATATACACAATTATGAGTATCTATATGTATATATATATTCAATTATTTCAATTTTATTATTTCACATGATTTAGGATCAATAAAATTATAATAAATTGTCAATTATTTTCTCAAAATAAAATTTATTCTTTTAAGAAATATAATTTTGATTATAAATTTTATATTTTTATATGTTCCCTGAATTTTTTTCATGTATACTCTTCCCAGTTAATTCCCATTCATGAATTTTTAACCTCATAATAAAAAACAATAACAAATTTCAATGGAACATATAAAATTCTATTATTAAAAAATCCCTAGAAACATTCATATATATTTGTATTTTGTTCTACCATTCTATATAAATTAATGATATTCACAATAAAGAAATATCTAGAGACCATATTAAAACATAATTTGATGTGTGAAAGTTACATTCTAAGATTTCCTTTTCTACATCCTAAGGATTTAACAACCACATAATATAAAATAAAACCATCCCCAAATTGCAGGTGATACAGTGAAATATTTTTAATAGTGTAAAATAAGAGATAAATGTTAAAATTTACGTTATTTCCATGCCTAAATGATGTTTATATAAATGGATAAAAAGTCTCCACCCACTTAAAATACAAGAATATACCTTTATAAATAGCTATTGAATCTATGTAATTTGAATCGTTGTGTCCTTCAATAAAACATACTATGAAAATAGTATTACTAGTGGTGTGGTAGTAATATATAATGTAGAGCTTGAAGAGAATCTGGTACTCATGGCGAGGCCCTCAAATAATCATGTTTTCGTTCAGTATGTGACACTAACATATTTTTATATTACTAAATACATAAAATATTTCATGAGTGAGATATACTCCCTCAATCACCCAGAAATCACCAGGTAAAAATAATAATAGAAATAAAAGTTAATCCTTGATATTATTAAAATTTAATTTATTATAATGATGGAAAAATTACATTTTTATACGAAAATTTCAATAATTTATATATATTAATATATAAATCATTTCAAAATTGATTATATTTAGCTATAGAAAACTATCAATAAGATATTTATATATATAATTATTATATTATTGTCAAAAATATCATAGAATTTTATATTTTATTAATAATTTAATGTTTAAAAGTAATATGTTTTGGAATACTCACTTTGTGTAAACTTAAAACTATGTCTATAAATTTACTTAATTAAATATTTAATTAACAATATTTTTCATCACTACATAATTTTATATATTGAAAATTTTATTCCATTATAAATATTTCTTTATCAAATCTAATTAAATAATATATTGTTTATTATTCTTCTACTGAATATTTTGAATTTTTAATTTCTATTTCATTATAAATTATTGTTCATTTAATTATTCATATTATTTCACATATCATGTAAACAGTAGATGATTATGATGATATATTGTTCTTTTTCTTCAATAGATCATGTAATTTTCCAAGATTATGTTGACGGTAATGTTTCATATCAATGTTCTTGAAAAATGAAGACTTCACATCCACACACTTGATTATAGAAGAATCTAAATCTGGAACGTTGATTATTGAAGTTTGAATTTAAGATGATAAGTCATAATAGGATTCTAAAAAGAAATAAAGTCATAAGATATAATCAATAGAAATTAATAGTGTCATGATGGTTATATATGGATAAAACCATAAAGATTATTACACCAAGATGTATCAAAATCATCTTATGATTAATGATCTATTATAAAAAAGAAATACTCAGTATTAAATGATAAAAAATAATTTTTTGCATCATGATTGTTTAGTGTATTATAATTTTTTTTGTGAAAATATAGGACAATGTTATTGATAACCAGGTTGGATAAATAAATTACCAGAGTTAACAATAGCAATATTAACTTAACTTGATGATAGATATTATACATCCCTAGAATGAACTGATTTATTTAAATAAATATGGAAAATGAAAGATGTCTATTGTAATATATAAATACCCTTAGAATGAATCATCACCAAAAGATAAGCTATTGCTAAAAAGTAAAATGGTATCGTGATGATATTTTTAAAAATTATGAGATTACATAATGGTAGAAATATACATTAGAAATTCCATGATATATATGTTCATCAAAATAACATTACATGTTGAATGAGAAAATGTGATATAAGCTTAAAATAATAATGTTCATATGAATAGGAATATAAAATAAGTAATTTTGATACTAAATTATGAGACATATGATAATAATGGAATTGTAATTTGTTAAACCACACGAATATGAAGATGTAGTGGAATATCCCAAAGAACATATAGACGTTATACTAAATAATGAAAATACATGAAGTAAAATTTATATGATAATGAAATAAAATATTTATTTTATAATTAATTCATGGAGGAACTATATAATTGAATTTTACATGCATGAAAATTAAAATTATTGAAATGTACATTCAAATGATAAATAATTACTAACTATATTAAAAGTTGATATAATCAAATATGAGACACAATATGAAGTTGAAATAAAATATTAAGTGATCGTTCATTTTACATTATAATATATGAATTTTATCAATAATTTTTCTAAATATTGAAGGTTAAAAAAGTTTTCTTAAAGGAATTGGAAATAGAACACCAAAAAGGGGATGATTTAATACTATCAAAATCCATTGAAGGGTGAGTTTAGTGGAATTAATTCCACTATGAGCTATAAATTTTCATCACATAAGATTCTTAATGTATGAAATAATATTATATTTCTCTGCTTGAGATTCAAAATGAGAAATATTTATTGGGTTGTTCATGAATAATTTCATGATTGATTATAGGTTTAAATGAAATATGATGCTTATTTTTATAGATATTTGAGTTAAATATGATTTCATAAAATATTATTGAAGGCATTAAATTTGTAATGCAGAAAATATTTCAGAGATGAATGTTCCCAAATCATTGATAATATCAATAAATGCTTTACATAAAATAGAGGGTGAGATAATTTATGAAATAACTAAAAGTAAGGGAATAAGATCTTATTAATAATAGAATACATTTATAAGGAGTTTCTAAAAAACATTATTCAAATTTTCACTTTGGATGAATATTTTGGAAGTTATGAACATATAATTCTTCTAATGTTGACTACTTTATAAAAATTATAAATACTTGATTGTGTAATGTTGCACCTATGGTAATAACTGGCCTATAGACGTACCAGATATATATATATATATATATATATATATATTTAGATAGATATATGAAGTCAATTGACCAAATATTGGTATTGGTCGATGTGCATAATCAGTACATTGGATATTAATAAAGAATTTAATAATCTGTCCCATAGGTTGTTCTAGAATAATCCAATTTTTCTGTGGCCTCTAGTTTGAAAAAACTATATTCAGACATGATATTGAATAATAATTTTATAAAAAAAATTGTAAAAATTTAATTTTAATCGTCATTATTAATCATAATAGTTGGTATTGGAAAATTTTATTTATTATTTTAAAACACACACATATATATATATATCCCGAAAGTATGTGACTCGTATAATTAATTGAATAGATGCATCTTTCTGTACATAAGAGTCTCTCAAATTGATGCACAAGACTAAAAAAATCATGGGGATACTATACCAATATATCACAGTAATGAGAAAACAAAGGTAACATATATTAAAAACCCCAATATGAAAAATAAATCAACAACATAAATTATAGTGAAATAAAAAACAAATATCACATGATATCACTATTTTATTTATACAAAAAATTTCATGATTCCATACCAATAATGTCTAGGATCAAAACTACTAAAAGATAGTGAACATAGATTCCAGTCCTAAGCCGGTCATGAAACACCATGCTACAACCAAAAATCTCATGTATGAACCATATATATAGTACATAACATAAATATATGTATCTTAATATGCATCATCAATATGGGTATAGAAGTTCCATGGTGTCCCCATACTGGATTGATTAAAAATCAATGGGAATTCACTAATTTTGTTTCATAAAATAATCATTATGTATAGGAGTGAATATATATAATAAATTGCAATAAATAAAAAAGGAATAAAAAAGTACATTATTTTTATTTAACAATTTTTATTTAACACTTATATATAATTTTCTGTTGTGCATGCCAACAAACATTACTTGATTGTTCCATTTAGAGTGCATATCCCATAGCAAAATGGTTTTAAATAATTTTAGAAACATATGAGAATTGACTAATAAAATACATTTAACCATGTACCTATGAGTATCATTCTAGTGACCCATGTCATGTCTATACATTAGGAGGTTATATCCTTAGTCTATCAACCATTATGATGGAATACATCAATGATAGATGGTTCATTAGTCTGGACTATCCCAATGATGCGGTGGATCTCCCCAACGTCCTAATCATATAATATATTCATGTTGTCTAGTGAAATAGCCTAGCCCAAACCATGATTAGTATCCTCAATCTTACATCATAGTACTCTAATACATCATTCCACCTAAATTAATTAGTTTGTATTGAACCATAGAGTGTAATAATGGTGAAAATTCCAAAACACACAAATTATTCACGTGGACTTGCCTAATTTAATATTCAACACATTAACCAATATGAAAATTCATATAAAAAGGTCCATATGATTGCTTAAATCATACCACTGGAGAAAAACACAAATATAAAATAATTAATTGAAATTATCTCAAATTAACACTCTAGAAATGGGTCTTCCACTATACAAAATAATAGTAAGACCCAATTATTTCATTTTCATTTATAACCATTTAAAATAACAAATAAAGAAGTATCACAAACCATAATCCATGTCCTCTATTAATGTAATCATATGAAATATATAAATAATTACACTTTCTAAATAACATGGATTCCAATGACTCCTTTTTAAACATTTCCCACCTTCAAAACATAATATACTGCATTTTACTACAAAAAAGATTAATCTAAGAATAAAATCATTTAATAAAATTCAAAACCACAATGGTAAATTTAGAAACCTATTATTAAAATCATTAAATTACACATTTTAAACATACCCACATCCAATCTTATCAATCAAACATAATTAATTTTTTGAAATACCCTAACATAGTGTTTACCGATTAATATCTCCATTTCCAATGATTTTTTATACCCCATTGGTATCTCGAAGACCCAGATCAGATCATAAATGGAACCAACGGGGTCCATGTATGTTTTTATACCCCAAATTAGGGCCAAAAAAATTTCCTTAGACAAGGACACAAAATATATAAAGGTCTATATATTGGAAATGTCACATAGAGATATAAAATATCTTGACTATATGGAAAATATATGAGACTACCTTACTCATTTTTATTGAAAAAAATTGAACAAAATAAAATCTTTATTTAAAATAGAATAGACACTATCACTATAGAAAAAGAAACTCTGCATAAAAAGTGGATAGGGTTTTGGAATGAGACATAACCACACAACCAACATATTCCAAAAAAATTGAAGGAAACAAAGATAATTACAATCTCGGTGGATCAATTCACACTAAATGTATCTCCACAAACCTGTGAATCCAAGGAGGAACCCCCATGGTGGAGGATGCATATATTGGATCGTCACCCAACATTGATGGGATCAAATGGTCGAGAAATTGAGGGGATAAACCCTTGATATTGAGATGGGAAAATGTGAAATTCAATATTTTTAATCGAAACATGAATTAGATGAATAATTTTTGAAACCATTCACCAACAAATCATCTCCCTCCATCTAAGAGGGATCCATAATGCATAGCCTTGAATTCCAAACACACATTTTGACTAACCATGAATAGGCAATGTGTTAGACACTATTCAATGGGATCAAGAATGATATTGTCTCCCAGATCTATCATACATTGTTCCATTAACTTTTAACACCAGATTAAGGAAACATGTTTAAGGATCCCATTTTCAACTAAACAAGATACAACAATGATCTCAGAATATAATTTTCTGTTTTCTTTTCATAATATAACTCATAATCCTGGAAGACCAAAACAATATCTGATATAATCAATAATAATTCAATTAATCATTGAAAATATTGTTTTTCCAAAATATCCACATGTACGTACCTCCATGAATGGTCAAGGACTTTCAACATCCTTATAATATTTACGAGATCCCTCAACCCTACTCCCCATGTGTCACCATGATTTCATATCAAATGGACAACCAATATAGACCACTAAAAAATATTCATGTCCCATGATTTCACCTGAACATACCATATCCATCACAACACATGGACCAATAAATAGTTGTACCACACATACATTTTCCCCACAAATAACCATAATCATAACTTCAATTCACTAGATGTACAAATCCTCCTCATCTCATCATTATAGAAATCAAGAATAATGGGAATTTTACATTAACAAAACTGAACCACAAAAAAGGGATACCAAACTAGTTGTACACTATGATAGGAAATCTATTTGAAATACATATTTTCTATTTATCTCTAAAAAACATGTCCAAATTCACATGGTGAAAAATCATCCCATTTATGATTTTCGAACATCAACAATGATCTACATCACCCAATGATCACACATAATTCCCACCAAAAAACTTAACCTAGACTAGTCAACAACTCAAGACCCACAATGTCATTCCAAATTTGAATATATGAAGCATACCTCAGGAATAAACATCATATTAGGGTACTCAACTGCTGAAAACCCAAAAAACACACATCACGAATACCAATGTAGCATAATGGATCTTTCTAATGTTCATATAATACGAAACATTCATCATGGAATTCATCCAACACATTCATGATTTCATTCTCCCTAAAATATTATTTATCATATGGCCATCATATTCCATTTAATGGAACCTCCACCATCATAAAATACCATCATAACCAGAAATCTTCTTTCAGAACATAGATGGCATGTCACCTTTATCTCCACGACCAAAATACATGTGAACTCCATCAATAATTTGCATACATCCATTCAATTAAAATCCCATAGAAAAGGAATTCATACACAATTCATATTTGGACTAAGTATTTCATGTCATATCTCATGATTTCTTCTATTAAAAAAACATTCCATCAAAAACATAAAAATAGAGGTAGATAATTCATACCAAAACCATTCACATAAGGAATACCATCATCACCTGGAACACCTACTAGTTTCGTTCCCCGACATGTAGTGAAACTCTACCCTCAAGGATTACACTTCTGTCTAAACCATCATCACTTCATCACACCCATCAATACTCCAAACAAAAACAACTTCTTTGTCAATACATCGACTATGGTTAGTCAGGTTACCCCATTACACATTTTCCCCTATTAACTCAATTATCATTACAATAAAACCCATCCCAGGTGGTTCTAAACTCCTCAATTCCAATCCTATTATTCATCTCTAAGTCAAGATGTCCCCAGCCAACATAACGTAGAAACCAATAGCATATCTATTGGAATGTCTCCACCTAACTTGACCATGAATCCATCATATTTAATTTAATTAAAATGTTATAGAAACACTCAAACCCATGTCCATTTTCAATATGTGATATAATTATAACACCAAACCCCCATCACATGAAATAGAGTTAATCCCTTTATCATGACTATCAACAACACTAACATATCCATCTTATTTTTCATCTGGGAACCACCCTGATCTAGAATCCATGGCATTGCTCGACCACTAACCACATACAAGCCCCACATGGACTTCCACCATGTAACCCAAAAATGATTCTTAGAGATCTCTCATTGGATTCTCAATTCCACCATAAACACTCAACAATTATATCCACACATCTATGACTCGCATTTAACTACCATCTTCGAACGTTTCATTGTTAATGCTTTCCTCATGAAATTTTGTTCCCCAAAATTCGTGATTTTATCAGAAGTGGAACCCCAACACATATATATGGACATATTAATTTTCCCAAAAAAAACATATCACAATTATCTACCTAATATCTGCATTTTACAATTTAACCCATGAAATTCTGAGAATATTGGTTAATCATTCAAACCTCACTTAATAATGACGATGGTTTCCTTACCACAACAAACCACTACATATACATCTCCACAAGATTAAACTCTAAGATTACCCATATGAAAAGAAATAAAATTAAGTACCTAGTTGTAAATCCATATCTCTGATAGTAGGACTGATATGATGTTAAGATATAGGGTATGATCATTACTAGAAAAATCTATGCAACTAAGTCATTAACTAAAAACACCATAAATTATCCTTCACTAATGTCACCTCCTACTAAGGGGACATCTATACAGTTATCGAGGACATTTGGGTCATCAATGGTCTTCAGGCCTCAGGGCCTTCGGGCCACAAAGACCATCGAGTAGCCCAGTTCACACAAAGCAGGCCCTAGAAGAGGATCAAGAGAAACAAAACTAGCAGTAACAAGAAGCAGGGCTACAAGATTGGATGAATGAGAGGGTTTGGCAACCCCCATCGGGACCATGCACCATGAATCATTCTAAGGGGAAATTCTAGTCGATCAGCAATGCATGGTGGGAGCTAGGTGATCAATGATGCAGAAGCTAGGGGAGGGGCCGTTTCTGTGGTTTGGGCCTACAGGTCATGATTTAGGGATAGTTTTCCTCTCAGCCATCAGGTCAGGTATTGCGAGTCATGTCGGGCCTTATGCCTTTGGCCTATGGGTTGTGTATGAGTTCCCCTTCATCCATTAAAAGGGGGATTATCTATAATAAAATAAAAATGAAGGCCTTCGGACCATTCAAATAAAAATTAAATATCCAATAAAACCCACTACCCCTTCTTAAATCTCTACCAACATGACATGTAGCAACTCTTCCAATGGAACATCCACCACTACACATAATGAGTTCTTATAACATGACCCTGATGACCCACAAATGATACAATACTTTCTATCATATTGATTCAAAACCAATTATCCTCTAGAAAACCCAACACTTCCAAACATTGTTTTGAAAAAAAATTTAATGCGCATATCTTGATGCAAAATTTCCCCCATTCCTAAGATGACACAATAAACCTAAATCTAGATCACATGTTCAGTAAATCAACAATACTAGGCCCAAACATATTCTTACTCATATTACAGTGCTTCATGGTCCTTCATCCTCATCAGATTAAGTCATTTTTTATGTTTTATTCCAAATATCTAAACACCTTTAAGACCCATCCCAATTATGTGACCACCCTCAACCCGCAATTTTAATTAATAAAAAATAATATTTCCACACATTGGTCACCCTTTCAATGTTCATCCAAAAATAGCATTTGTTCCTCTATTAAACATTGATAAAACAAATAGATCAAAAAACGAATGATCTAGACATTCAAAAAAAAACCCAAATTCTAATTTCATGCTCCCATGTTCCTCCCTAAGAATATGACAATGAATATTTATTCACATTAACAAAAACTCAATGAAACCCATTAGGTATCAATTTCACATCTAAGGAAACCACTCAAGATTCATATTCTATGATACTTGAAACATTGGAATCCCTCCCCAAAATTTACCATCAATATTTCCATAGGAATACCATCTCATTAACATAACTCAATATGCATCGCTTAAAGAATTAAATTTAGTATAATCCTTATAGGATATACTCGAAAAAAACATAACACCTTTTGTTCCACTATCGACACACAAATCATTTACCAATATCTCGTTCACCCATAATGCACCAGAAATCACGACATGCATGTATCATGGTCAACATGAATGTAAAATGAAACCAACTCCATAAAATCTATTCATGTATTTAAAATTCCTTTCATACTCTATCTAATCCATACACATCAATCCACAAAACAAATAACTTGTCATGAGATAATGTATTTCCCCCATTCTAAATCACATTGTTTCAAACATTGATAAGATACCATTTGCAGTATGTCTCACACCAAGAATTATACTTCACTAAAATTGGAAAAATATACAATCCCCCACTATATGGTAAAATAGACAACTCACATGATAAAGCTCCACAAGGAAAAACATTTACACCAAACTGGGTGGCCTCACAAAAACCATGATCACTAATATACCCAATGATCCACAAGGGCATACCCATCACCAAACATAAAATCCCAACATGACCTCATTACCTCTATTAATGTTCTTAAACCAAGGAACAATTACTAACCAAACCACAATTTAATTAGATCAACTTCCATCATAGGTGACACTGAAAACTAGATCCCTTTAAATACTCACCATTTCACTTTATTCATTAATCAATTATACCATTTTAAAAACATGTGATTTCAAATTACAGATTATTCCATTTGAAAACCCTAAATACTTATATATTACAATATTTTTATTAGGAATATATTTCAAATTTTTCAACTCATTTCAATATATGAATTTGTAAATATCATTCATTAAAAACCCTTTCAATAAAAAATTCATACAAGAATAAAAAATCAGTTAAAATTATAGTAACATATTGTAAATCTAAATGAACTATCAAAAACACGAAAAATATTAATGAAATATCATTCCTAAGGGCCTAGAATGATGCATAAACCCCCACACCCTCATTTTACATTTTATAAAAAAGTTGAAAATTAATAAAAAAGTAAAATAACATCCATGTTAAAACCATCAAACTTTCTAATGTATCCTTGACATTGAAGCCACCATGAAAGGACATGAATAGACCATTTAACTACATACTATGAAAAATGTGATCTATCTCATGTTTGATTCCATCATTAAAACCCATGTTCCATAAAAACATTAATCCAAAGGTTTCTAATGATTAACAAAAAGTTTTTTCACTATGGTAACACCACTATCACCTAAATATCCTACTCCAATAATTTCCAGACATCCAGTGAAAATCAAACATAAAGGTACCCACTACTCCCCAAGCCATCATCACTCCATCAAACCATTAAACATTCCAAACACCAACATATCATCTTTTTCAACATCAAATAAGTTCTATTAGGTTCATCCTCATATCATTTTCACTTTTGATAACAATTTTCATTCAAAAACACCAACCAAAGGTTGTTTTCAACACTCCGTATTCGTTTTACTTTTTCTATGATGAGTCGAGCTGTCCCTGATGGACTCTCCCTAGAAACCACTATGATAACTATTTTCCAGTCACTTCTTGACATGACCAATATTTCATCACAGTTATTGTCATTCCATGTTCACAGCAAGACACCTATCCATGTTAACTTCAGACGTCTAATGTGGTTATAAAACAAAAAATACATCACAATTGAAATGTTATTAAATATTTTTCACGCATATATACTGCTCTAAAAATGATTATTTGATTTTATTTAGAACCTCCCCGATTCTGAAACTAAATCATTGATATATTGGCCACAATATCCAATCCCCACTTTCCCTTCCCCAAAGGATGCACAAAATATTTCTCACAAAACACTCGAATCCCAATTCCACCCAATACACTCTATAGTTTGATACAGCCATCCATGACTCATATACTTATGACCATATTTGGAGTCTATTTTTCACCACATTACCCTTAAAAGAATGTCCACCATAACTCACACTTTTTTTAAATGAAAAAACACAAATCATGGATGTGGGAATCAAGATTTTCTCTGAGTAATGTAACATCACCAGCTATTACCCATTCCATCCATTGGATAACTCTACCCACATAATTATATGACATCTCATCAATCCTGATGACATAAATTAAAATATTAGGTTGTATACAAACAACCATTTAGCTCTACATGAACCCTTATATGACTACACCCTCCTTGATTCCACATATCCAACACAAACACATTTAAGTATCTTGGTGTAAAATGGATTCAATCTCTGCCATACTAATAAAATGTTAAAATATTGGGCATGATCACCACTAGAGAAACATATTATAAGAATTAATAGTCAATCACCAAAAAAAATTATACTTTACAGATGACACCTCACAATATAGGGACACATCATCCTATCGAATGTCTCAAGACTTCCAACCAGGAAAAATCTCTTTAACACTAGTCCACCCCAACTCTAATGGTGTCACCAAACACACTCAACAATATATATTGACTATATACCAAGAAATAGTGAAAAATGATTTTAATATCACTACTTCCACCACATAACATAATTTCTACCAGCAGGAGCTTCTTGACTCACAATAGAAACACAATTATAAATCATAATGTTCTGAAGTCAAATGGCCTCTAACATTACATGGACTTCCAAAATGTGTTTCCTAAAAAATGAAAGATGCATATCCAAAGAAACATTTTTATCCTTCCCAAAGTGAATCATTATTTCCCAGTATATTCCATATATACACATAATCAAAGCCCTAGGGCTCCAAACATTTTTGTTACCACACAATAAACCTAAATCTATATCACATTAGAAGTTCAATAACTATTCTAGGGGAAAATGATACCTTTCTCATCCGAACATGAATCCTAGTTCATACACCTCATTAAAAGAAATGAATTTTACAATATGGTAACTAATTCCAAAAAATATATACAATATAACCCTATAACATGATCTCTTCAAACATACGTTTAAAGACTCCTAAAAATAATTTATCATTGTTTTTTTCCCATTTTCCTCCTTCAAAAAAAGTATTGGTTCTCCAATTAATAATGGACGAAACATAATAATAAAAGACTCAATGATCAATCCATTCAAAAGAAACCTCAAAATGAACTACAGGAACTCAAGTGACTCCCTAATATGATAATAATTCATAACCATGTACATTAACAAAAAAATGATGGATCCCACCATTAATCGATTCCACATCTTAATAAACCGCTATTTCTCCAAATATTAAGGATCTCTCAACACTGGATGACCCTACCCAAATGATGGTAACATAATATCCCCAAAAAATCCATCTCATTACCATATATTGATCAACATATCAAAAAATCATAACATCAAGAATATTCCCTCCAGGATGATCCTACACTAGAAATTACACTATTTGTGCCACTTTCATTTCCCAAAACGTCCATATTCACCACATACACCTAAAATACACTAGATATCATGGTCGAACTCTCCCCCATATCACAAAAAATTACAACAATACCAACTCCCTAATATATTATCCCATTAAATCAAGGTCCACTAGTTTTCCCTCGAATCCATACACGTAAAACTCAAAAACCACATTTCTCACGATTGTAAATATTTCACCAATTAAAAATTCATTTTCTATAACGATCCCATTAAACAATTTATTCTTGGTATAATACTATGCATAACCTTTAACAGACATTAAAAAAACATCCATTAACCAAAATAATGATATAATAAAAAACTCACATGACCATGACCCCAAAGAACCTCCACATTAAACATATTGGAAACCTCTCACTGCAAAATTTCACTTCCCTACTGAATAATAGTAATGTAAATCCACCTATCCACAAATTATTTCCAATTGGGACTCCTGACCAAAAATCATGGTCTCAATCGATGGTAGTATCACAGACCAAAAAACCCATACAATGGATAAATAGACAACACAAGGAATACTCTCCCGAAATTTCCCATAAAGGGATTCCATTTCTGATTCTCCATTAATAATTTTTTCCATTTTGAAAACCCATGAATTAAAATTACAAAGATTCTATTTGAAACTCCCAAATAATTATACTTACAAAAACCATTTTTATCCCAATATTAAAAAGGTGAACGGAAACAAATTGAAGAAGTATAAAATTAATAAAGCTAAAAAATTTATCCATTAAGTAATATTGTAATTGAATACCTTCTTAACTAGAACAATCAATGATAAGAGGCTATTACACATCATAAAAGGGTTACATAAAGTTAGAGAAAAAATTGAATTAATTAATCAAATTAGTTTAATAAGGTACCATGGAGAATTAGTCTTGATAACTATATAATGTTTATACCTTGGGAGTCTAGAGTTTAAGTCGAACATTCCAAACCATGAAATACGTAATTCTAGCTTAGGGAATTAGTCTATCTTGAAACAAATACGAGGATAATTGGTATAACATAAAAATCATACCATATATCAATGTGTCCTAGAGAATTGGTCTTCCTAAAACAGAGTTGAGAGCCTTATCCTAAAATTTTCTTCAACCAATTCATTGGTTAGACATAATTATTAGTTAGGAATGACCCCTAGAGTGGATCCTCCATCTAATACCACATATATATATTATTCAGGATCACAAGTCTCATTAACTATTTAATTATTTAACATTATATAATTAATTTTATAATGGTATTTGCAGACCCATAAATCAAACCATGTCATAAAACACCAATACATATTTACATTTGAAATCATATTGAATTCAGAAATTATAACATGTGTCTTAATCTTTGATAAAATAAAAAATACCAAATTATTTCATTTCATTTTCTAACTATTTCATATTATCATTAGTGAATTAAAAAAATGAATTGTTGCCTCCATAAAAATCATCAGATGAAATATATAATGAAACCAAATTTCTAAATTCCAAGGAAGCTAGTAGAACATTTTAAAAATTCCCTACAATGAAAACCTGATATGAATAATTTGAACCATAACTAGATTAAAATATGAAAAACATAATTCAATCATTTTAAAAATCCCTATCCTAATTTCCAAAAAATAGCATTCAAACATTTCAATATCCCCTTTTAAACATACCCATAAACAAATATAACCCTCAAAATGAATCCTTTTTTGTAATTTTCATATATAAATTATTACCAATTAGAATACCTATTTCCAATATTTTTTAATGACCCATTTTTATCTCATACTCACATATCAAATCATTAATGGAAATTGGTGTTCAATGAAGGGTTTTACAAGTCCCAAAAAGGCCAAAATCTATTTTCTATCAAGGAAAATAATCATATAATGGAAGATCATTGAATTAACCACAAAACATATAAAACATAGACACTATGGGAAAAATCATTGAGACCACCTATATAAATTTCATAGATAACTTCTCAGCCAAATGAAACCCTTGATTTGATACACAATAACCACAAAAACTTTGGAGAAGTTCACAATGGAAAATAAGGGCTTACTTATTTTTATGTATAGGATACTAGACACCACGAATCTATTATAAAATCGATGGAAACATAATCAAATAATTACCAAAATCATTTACTCTCATTATATGGAACTCCAAACACCTAAAAAATAAAATAGAAACACCAATAGAAGAGGGGATATAGTTTCATCATACAAATTTTAATGGTCAAATGGGGGATAAAATTGAGGGAAAATAGTTAATGATTGGATAGAATATGTGAAATTATCATTATTTAAGAGTGAAATGATCGGTCCACATGGTTCTCTATAGAGTGCGCCAACCATGATCCACTTTATGCGAGAGGATGCCAGACTACACAGTCTGGATGGCCACCAACATAGTTTAACTAAACACGAGGATGCTATTTGTTCACCAATTTTCAAGGCAATCAAAACCCAAATGATGTCTTCGATCTGTCTCGCGTGGATCCGTTAACAGTACACCCCCTTATACGAGGAACAGTTGTAAGTCATGTAGACTCTACAAACTGTGTGCCATCCATTACCTAAGCATGGATTGTCCACTTTTCTTCAGTTATTTTTCCATTAACCTTTGGAAAACCTCTGAAACATCCTATACACCAAATTACAATTCCAATAAGTGATAGAATTAGAGTTTAACCAAAATTTCAAGAATTATTTACCTCCATAAAACATCAAGATCGTATCAATCAGGACTACCTACTATAAAACAATTTTCGTCATCAATTCATTTTTCTCCATCATTGTCACATATTTTATCTCCCTCAAACTATATTAATATTTCATTTAATTTTATACAATGATTTATATATAAATTTAAATAGAAAACTAATATAAAATTTTTTTATAATAGATTATGGAATTGTGTCGTCTAACATATAAATCAATCTATACATCATTGAAATGTCACTGCGAACACATATTGTCTTATTATTATTTAATACGAGTAATGTATTATTAATATATGAAAACATGATATAATTCATACGTATATGAGTCCCCCATTGATGGAATCAGATATGTGATTTATGAATTGTATTTTTTATCACCAGATTATTCCTCCAAAAATATAGATTTATGGATTAAATACAACATGGAGTATAGGCATATTATTTACATGGTAAAATAAAAAATACCACAAGATGTAATGGTCCAAAAACAATCCACCCCGGACAACTTGATTGATCCTTCACGTGGACCTGAAAAAATGGATCATCAATGAAACCTGATAAGCACTACATACGATTAACATCCCCTAGATCATATATTGTTATCATTAAATAAAATATAAATAATATTTAATTTTATATCTAATAACATATGAAAGAATTTCAATAAACCATCATTCTAATTGATTGTTAATATAATACTTAAAATAATAGTTATAAAAATATATATATATTGAGCATTAATATAAAACTGTTCCTAAAATGATGTTTTTTATAAAATATAAATCATATTATTAGTTAAATATTAAATAATGATCATAATTATTTTTTTCATTGATATCCCTGATTTTATAGGTTAATATTGAACTGAATTTGTTTTAGTGAGCCATTATGGTGAAACAAAATTTATACCATAATGAATATTGTATGATCATTCACAGGACACAAAATGTATTTCATCTGAAAAATATATTAAAAGATACACTCAGGAATCATTATTCCATATCATAATTATCAAAATAAAGTTATAAATTAAATTTTTAATATATTAAAATCATAATATTATCATATAATATTTTAAATTATTAAAATATTTCTATTATGGATCAATTTTATGTTAAATAATTTGAACCATTCAAGTGGGGGATGATATTTTTTACTCTCTGAAATATAATTTTTTATAAAAATACACAAAATAAAATAAAATATATCATATATTAAATTTTCAAATTTCATCTCATTTTCATGTTCATTTGTAAATGTAATATTAGATTGATAAAATAATAAATTCTGTAATGCAATTTTCTTCACATGGGGATGAAAATAAATAAAATCTTTCCATTTTTTGAGGTACTCCTTTTGGAACCATGTCATACAACTGTTGACTAGAAAATGATGTGTCATTGAACTAATTCCAAAATATTTTTTTAAAAATCAGTATGAATGTAAATAAATGTATAAAGCCAAGATATGTTCTAAAGTATCTACTAATGTAAATTGGATGTTAATTTGTACACATTTATTCATATTTGAAATATTAGGAATTAAATGAATAATTATATAAAATGGAGGAATAATGTATTCATAATACATTTATATATGAAGAAAAATTTAATTCCTCAAGGGTTGAATCATATATCTCTATTATAAATATATAATTATTTTGGAGGATATATTAACTTCAAATTTGCCTCTTATGGGGCCATAAATTCATACAACATCGTATACTGGGACACTAAAACAATTAAATTACACAACTAATACCAATATAATTAGATTCCACTAATTTGAATTTGATTTTTTCCCCAATAACATTATTCTAAAGTCTTATCAATAAATAATTAATTATTATAAAAAATTAAAATAACCTTATTCTTATTAATATGTTTATCTACAACCATGATCATCCAATATCCCCAAGATTAAATTTGAGTGACTCCATGTTCTCTTAAACAAGTCCACCACATTCTAAAAAACCGAATCAAGATCTAGTGTGTTAGAAACTGACATGAGATAGTTGGGGGGGAATGCCGATAATATATTCTATAAAGTTAATCCTGAGGGAATATTATAAAAATATGATGACATATACATTGGTGAGGTATCATATACTGTTAGTTGACTATTAGAAGTGAATCGCATCTTTTTGGAAAACCATGGAATTTAAAAATTTAAAAACAACATCAAATATTATATTTTTTAATATTCATAAAAAGTTATAAATTTTAAAAAAATATTAAATAGAAAATATATTGATTTATAATTCATAGGAATGTAATTATATGGAATCATGTAGAATAAAATATTACATTTATTTTTAAAAAATTAAACCACTCTTGAATATATATATATATATATATTAATAGATCCTTAGTATTATAAGAAAAAACCAATCCAGATTGTTCTTTGATAATTAAATGGATGACATAAAATTCAATAACTTTTTTCATCAATAAATTTATTATGTAGTTCTACAGATACTTTTAATACTTCATTAACATCTATAAGATAGTTATTTACAACATTATGTTAGACAGTGAAACAAAATTTTCTATATCTGATGCAATTCAATGTTACATGTAAAATAATCCAATTTATCATTGGAATAATAAAAAATTATAATTTTGTCAGAATAAATAAATTCCTACCTTGATCTACATTATTTTACATATAATAAATAATTTAAATTTTTTATGTGATGATATATGGATTTTGTAATTCTCAGTGATCAGCATCTATCAAGGGATATAAGTTAACAGAAAAAATTGCATTAAATATATTTTAATACCCATTGTTATATTAACCCAATTATTCTCAAAAAAATATTTAAAATTATTCATCATTTTTAATTCTATTATTACAGTCATCATTCCATTGTATCCCAATTTTGACTTTATAAATCTACCTTTACGATTTTCATTAAATTCTCTTCCAGATAAACAATATGAAATTTGATTCCATTGATAGTATAATAATAAATAATCATGTATTCATTATAGGACCATGTACTGCAAACATAACATTATATTAAAACTCATCCCATTAATGGATATTATGTATTTACGATATGTATGGGTATTATTATTTTTTAATATTATGTATGTCAATATAACATACATATTTTTTATTGAGTATATTGAATTCACTCAACATGTTGACCATTATTCAAGTTCATTATAAATATATTTTCTAACATATTTCTAATACCATCTGATGATAAACATGCATATTATTATTATTATCATGATCAATATAATACATGGATCTTTAATTTCACTAATATGAAGAACATATGTATGTTCCTTTATTAAATATATTAATGTTATTCTAAAAATTTAGAGCCTCTAAATTGGATAGAAAATAGAAGTGAATGTTTTTTATTTCCCATGATGATTATATTGAGTCAATATATCAACATATTTTACATATTTATGGAGTTTTGCACCAATATAATAAATAATATCTAGAAAAAAATGTTCCAGAATGAACATTCTAGGAAAATAAAAGAGGAAGAGACTTCGGGTTGAGAATTAATATTCAAGTAACATTTCTAAACTCAATGGTACATAAAAATTAAAATGAATGATACATAGTTATGTATTTTTTGATGTCTCGTGAATAGTTTATTAAAAAATGAAAACATAAAAATATATTACCTCTCAACTAGATACATCCATTGACAATGAATGAGTCCTCTTAATTTATATTTCTCAACAAAATACAAAGTTAAATTCATTATGAAATTAAAATTTGATTGTCTAATGGTCATGTAAATATAATTATGATTAATTAAAAATATATCTGGAATATTTAAAAGAAATGTAGGTTATATAATTGTTTGACATGATTTTTTGAAGAATGTGGAGAATTGAAGAATAAAATAGAATTTTCTTTTTCTTGTAAAAATTTACACATTGATATTATTATAAACTTATATAATAAAAAATTTAAATGATATATTTTCAATAAATGTATCCCATGATGATTAATGGGTACACACATGAAGATGATACATATATATATATATCATATATATTAAAATGATATAAAATTATATTGAACATATATTTCAACAAAATATTGATATAAATAAAAAATATATATTAAATTATAGTCTTATATATTCACAGATGACTCATTATAATTTTTTTTAAATAATTCCATCAGAGCATTGTGATGGTTATTCTATTTTACATGGTCTTTATGCAATGTAAAAAACAATATTTCTTGTAAATTATTTTCAATATGTGTAGTATCATGATTATAAATAGAAAAATAAATTCCCAATGTGGATTTTGAGGAATCTATTTTCATATTCAATAATTTTTTATTTAATTTCATTTGATGATTCACATAGTACTCAGTTCAAACATTGAAATAAGGGAAACACAATCCAAAATTACCCCCAACATTAAATAGTCAAGATAATATTTTACAGCCTGTTAAAAACATTGGTGGTGGTCAATGATTAACGGAACTGTTGAATATTTATGTTATTAATAAAAATCGTAGAGATACATCAGACATATATGATGATATATGATAAACCATTTGATCTATAATGCAATTTATTTACTCTCAAAATCATTGTAAAAATATGAAAATCCAAATCAGTGTAAGTGTTCAACAATGATATTTCTTAATGTATTGGAAAGTCAGTAAAGGTCATTATTAGGGAAACCTAATTTTTTATCATTATCATTGATTCTAAATTATATGTCTCCCAAACATTCTTATAAAACACTAACAATTATTTTATATGTGGCTATATGTATTCCCCAATATCAATTATATACCATAGTTTTCTTATAGTAATCATCCCATTGATAACAGAAGATTATTTAATACACATAAACAATGTTTTATTTTAATTGATTAAAACAACCATAAAAAATTTGTGATTGGTACTAAACATCATTAGTTGGTAGAATCCATTGACATTAAATCATAATCATTAATTAAAAATATAATTCAATATATTTTTACACATTTATTTAAATGATTTTCATGATTTGGAATACCTTGGTTATCATAATAATTAACAATTATTATTAACTATAGTATTACACTTAATAATGTTGGTGAACTTTTATCATATAAACATTATTTGAAATCATGAGTTTTAATTGATGTTACAAAAATAAAATTGTCGGTGTGTTCATTTTTTTCTTCTTCAAAGTATTTTATTTATTTCGACATCCATAATTTCACATTGCAATAAATCATTAATAAAAAAATTCATTCACTATGTTATACTTGTATCCTCTTCCTAATAATACATATAATTAATGGAAAAATATTGTTTTTTGAATAATTGGGACAATACATTCTATAAACATACATTATGAACAAAAATACTCTACATTATTAGCTGCATGAAATTTTTTTGTTTTGAATTCCAAAATCGTAGATATAACCTTATTAATAATTATTAAAATGAGATTGATTCGGTAAAACATCAGTAGAAATGGAATGTATGTGTTTATATATTCTCTATTATTTTCATGATATACATAATTATATAAATCCTAAAATCAATTTTCTTGTTATGTAAAGATAACTCTATCATAAATCATTACATAATAATGATGTTGATCCCATAATATGTTGTAGTGTAGATATGGTGGTCATAAGTCCCAAAATGTTATTTTTCATATCTATGTTTATTTAATCATCATTTTGTTTTATTTATATTTATCATAATAGTTATATTGACTAAAAATATATATTTTTGTTATTCAACATTTCATTTTCTTCAATCAAGGATTTTTTGAGCTCATGCTATTGGGTAACATGATTTATCATACTTTTGGTATAGTTTGATTATCCTTAAAACATAAAATGATGTTATTTATCCTATATTTTTATTAATATGAACTATATATAAACATCATATTTCATTAAACAAATTATATATTTATATTTAATATATGAACATGTCCTTATAACATATACTAATTAATTATTCATAAATCATTCAAAAAACCATCAAACACCAAAATATTGAGGTGTCATACTCAATAAATTGATCCATCATTTATACAAAAAACACTCAGTCCTATACCATAATTAATACAAATAAAATTATAGTATTACTATATAATCCACATCTAAAAAAACATAAAAAACTTTAACTCATTTAATATTATGTTTTTCCATTATTTGGTTATTTTTATTATGATAAGTAAATATAAATTATATGTTTTGTTGTAAAAAATATAATTATGAAACATTATTCCTATAATAATATATTTATTCATTCATTTTAATTTTTGGAAAAAATATAGCATTATATCTCTTCAATGAGTAATTGAATGATAAATAAAACAAAAAATTAATAAATTTCTATTAATAACATATACATAAAATGAGAATTCTAATTATAAAAAATAAAATATAATTTAAATATGATAATTTTGTTACATTATTTCATTTTTAATCATATAAATATAATTGTTTAATGAATTACCATTTTAAGAATGATTAATAAATATGGGATAACTATCTTGAATAATGTGTTGTTTGAAACTCCATAGTATGAAAAGGAATTAGAAAATATTTTACATATGTTTTAAACCATCATAATACTTATTATGGATACAGATCTATATATAGCACTATAAGAAGAAATTTTTATTCATATGGGAGAATATCAAAAAATAATAATTTTTATGAAAACAATATATCATATTAGGTCCCCAAAAAGAACCACACTATATAAGATATTTATAAGGATGTAAATGGCATAAAATTGATTAGTTCAGGGTAATGGTTATAAGAAAATATTAACATGTTAATTCTATAAATGGGTAGATTATGTTTTATGAAAAATAAAAATAAGAGAAAAATTTAAATACCGAATATAAAAAAATTCATTGAATATCATAAAATTAATTTAATAATTTAGTTTTTATAATTACTATTATTGATAAAAAAATTTAATGGATAATCATGATTATTTATAATAAATATGTAACAGAAAATAAAATCCAGGATTTCTTTATAACATTCATACATCACAAATGACACAATCTTCATGTTGGAGGAATATGAAATAATTAAATGTTTCACCTATTAAAATATATAAGGAAATTTGAACCCATGATTCCATGAATTCATATGTACTACTTCTGATACTTACAAATATATTTTTTTTAGTTTTTGATGTTCATATAAATGATTGGATAATCCAACCTCATATTGTAGTGGATGAAATTATACATGACATGTTATAGTGATATTAAAAAATCACATTCTTATACTTCTCATTTTTTAAGTTCAAAATAATTTATATATATATAACATAAAAAATCCACACATATTTCAAATTATATATATTTATTCATTATACTTTTATCACATAAGAAAAAACATTTAAAAAATAAATATCTTATATATTAATTACACATATTCATAGTTATCATGTTGAACACATGCTTTTCTATTATCATCTTATGAAAAAATGTGTGGTGTGAGGAAATTTTTTTTACGATATAAGTAAAATAAAAAAAACATGTTTTCACTCATGAATACAAATATATGATTTTCATTTTTTAAATAATTATTCATATAAAATATGTACATTTTTACTTATGAAATAAAATTATCTTCCAAACTATTTTCATGAAAATTGTAATGAAAAATATTAACAGGAAATAAATACTCTTAACAGTTTCATTAAATGCTAGAAAAATTCAAAATAAAATTTTCACAATGATATACGTTTCCCCAAAAAAACTAGCATATGCATTACATTAAACATTGTATCCATTACATAGCTTGAGAAAAAAATTTATTTAAATAATAACACATATAATGAATATAAAAATCATGTACATAATATCAACAATCAATTTCATAAATTTCTTATCAATGGGATAACATTCAAAGTAACACATAGAATTATAGTTTTGGTTACACACGAAAAAATGATCACAGTTAAAATTGGACTAAACATATCAGTTTATTCCTATAATATATTAGTAAGAACATAATAGATTAACATTCACATTTAAATAATGCATTGGAGTTCTATATTGGGATCAAATAGAATTACATTATAATGAATCAACCCATCATCCGAATGAATTCCAATGAACCATAACAAAAAAAACTATAATATTACATTATAATATTTTTCTTTGCTCCCATGAGAAAACATTTAAATATATTTATATACACCTTTCCCATAAAAACTACTATTCAAAATTACATTCATAGGTTGAAGTTAATTAAAATTATTTCATTAATAAAACCAAAAATCTTATAATGTTGTCTGAATTTTAAATATTAGTTATCGTAGTGAGAAATTTCATTGCCTCTATATAAGTTGAAATAAAAAAAATATTTGACTTTTGTAAAGAATGTCATATTTTCAAAAATATTACACCAGAAAAACCACATAAAAATAGACAAAAAAATGTCCATTATAATTCAGTTATATTTATTTTAATATGTCCATTGTATAATATAAAAAAGATAGACAAAGATGAAAAGATGTTGGAAAGGAAAAATTAAATGATGATTTCTTAGGATAAGATCTGCTAAATTGAGTACTAATGGTCACATACAATAATTATATTTAAAAATTATAATCATTAGTTAATTATTTAAAGTTTTTATAAAAAACAATTTTTATTATTTCTCTTATTTTTTACACATAAAACACTCTCATAGAACATGTAATGATACCATCCAATCCAACCCCAGATTTGGTCAACTGCATGGCTTGTAAGATGTTCTCAATCACATGGATTTGGAAAATAGTTATGGGAATCGAAACTAAATCTAGGTGGTATTGATTTAATCAAAATGAATAACTACAATAAAATAAAAAAACTAGAGAACATAGTAATGACTAAAAACTAAATCTCACAAAAATTAAATAATTCATCATGATACAAATATAACTATAGAAAAAAAGAAAATTAAATAAATAACTACATATAGAATAAAGAATAAGATCTTCATGAGACCAATTAGTGACCTCTAACTACAAGGCAAGAAATCTCCATCAACGAGCACCCAAAATAGATAAACAAGGACTTATAAAACACCTTGGGAATATCGATGCTGAGTGGCACAAGTAGGTTGAGAGCCTAACAGATTAGCATGAAAACCCTAAATAATATATTCATTCCATTTACTAAAAATATTCCATAAAAAATATTTTTCAAATACAGTTATAAAAATATGTTTTCCTCATTTTAAATACATGATCCCAGTTTTCTGATTTTAAAAACATTGCACACCAAATTTCAATTTCCAAAATAGGTTACCATTTTAAAACCCAAACCCCAAACATGGTTTAACAGACTATGTTCAAGGAATATAATCAGTTAAATATATTAATAAAACATTATAAAAATTAATAAACAATAAACAATGTGCATTCCAATGGATTATCATAAACATTTATATAATGAACTCTGGATGTACTTAGTTTAAAAAGATTCCTCGCTATATTGTTGAATCTCTTTTTTCTTATAGAAAATTTCTTCCCTCAACTAACCAATTTAGTGACACATCATACCTAGCATCTCAAAAGCTCCATGGGATACCAAACCAATAAATATATCAATATTAAAAACCATAACTTGATGATCTAAATGTTTCCTATGAACCCATGGTAAAAATATACTTTAAGAGTTGGAGGTCCCCGCATGTTTGACTCACTATGCCTGATATAACCTCACGTACCTACCCCAAAACAAGAACACCATGTATATGATAACCCATATGGAAATTCCAAAAAAGATGAACCCACTATATACATTCAAAAATTTATCTCATCATCTTGGTTTCAATTGGGATGAAACATCATATAAACATTCAACCCCTTCACTAAAAACATACTAGTTTTCCAAATGGACTGTTAACTCTACAGAACCAATTTCATTTATACATACCATCCAAAAACAATTTCCAAAACAATTTTAAATTCCAATTTTGTTTGAATCATCAAAACATGCCTTTACATCGTCAAAATCAATTCATCCTTCCTGCCAATTCCAAAAACCATGATAAATGGTCACATGAAAATTATTGATGTCCAATGGTCCGTTACATTGGTAATAAAATATCACCCCCAACATAATTTCAAACACATCATTAAAAAAATACATAAAATAAAAAAGTAGTTACAAATGGGATTTCAAACTATTTAGAAACTAAAACTCTTTTAAAAAACACCAAACAGTCCATAACTTCTAATACATTCTTTAAACCAATTTATATTTTAGGAAACCATGAAACCATTTTATATGAAAATATAAAAGTGGAATATATGAAGATCGATTTTATGAAACAAATGTTCAATGAAAGAAATAGTTTTACTTCAATCATCATTTGACACACATCAATGTGTGCACTCTATTCACTCGTGCATGTTCCCATATCAAATGCACCACTCAAGTATTTTTTTCCAAAAACCATTTTCGAAGAAACCACAGGTTCGTTAAAACTAATACAATAATACATTTTAAAAATTTACCATGTAACAATCCAAATTCTAATACTATGAAATTAATAAAATATTTCTATAGAGAAGTCCAAAAAAATAATCCTACATAACTATTCAATTGAAATGAAATTTAAACATATGAATTTGGGGGGTGTATACATAGGATAAATTTATAATTCACCTTGGAAGGTATTTTAAATAATTTATACTACAGGGAAAATACCATAATAAGATAAATAAATGTATTAAAAAGGATACATTCATGTATAAAAATTTATTTAAAACACCCAAGAATCATATGGATTTAATTGGAATAGAATGATATGGAGACACCTAACTCAAATGGCATGAATTTTCAACAGGGCATTAGTGGGAGGAATAATAAAGCCTCAGAGGCTGACCAAACACCCTAAATCAAAAGGTAAAAACCCAAATATAATCTTTATCAATTAAATTTCCTCAAATAAATTTTTTCACCCATGGAAATCCAATAAATACCGAGTGGGGAAAATGAATAGAGAAAACGATGCCAAAAAACCTCAATACTCACCATGGATCATCATGGATTGATCCCTGGAGGATCAAGAGAAATAGGGAAGATCCATGGGGGTACCCTTAATCCCCCAAAAATATCCCAAGGGAGAGGCATCTAATTAAGAGTTATAAAAATGAGAGAGATAAATTAGGGTATCATGTTTTTAATGACTTGGAGGGATTCAATGGTTTCACAACATGGTTTACCAATCGATGCCCTGAGTTTGCGGTAGCCACTACCCATGGGAGAAAAAACAATATGACTAAACCACATGTTTTGTGCGACTGTTCCCAAATAGTGTGGTATTATCTTTTAAGATTCTAGACCTACCGAATGACTAGGCTGCTGGGATTGTGCGACCATGTGATAATCATGAAGTTTCTTCTCCACTAAAAAAGAAGTGTTCGCACAGGTATCTCGACAGACTGCATGGTTTCCACTAAACATGTGGTGTCGTTTCACATGCCTATAACCCACCCAAAACTTACAACATTCAAAAAAAGTGAAGTTGAATCAACCAAAAAATCATCTAAAATTACTTGAAACTATGAAAAAATAAGAGTATCTAAATACATAGGGGTGATAATTATCCCCACCACAGACAGTTCATCCCCCATAAATTCACCAAGCATAATGAAAGACAAAACTAGAATCTATATCTGATGGGAAATCTTAATCCCTAGGGGATGGAAACTAGTGTTGGATATCAAATTAAATCTCAGTGGGAACAATTTTAGTGTAAATAATATTAATTATAGAATAAAAAAAATAAAAAATATGGAATATGAAAAAATGGACATCAACTAAATCTTTTATAAATATAAAATTGGATCCATATACAAATAAAATTGGAGGAAAAAATGATAACTAAATACAAAACTAAAACTAAATTACACCAATAAGGTATTTATGTGACCTTTTGGTCACCTCTACACACAATGCCAACCTGCTCTAATAATAAGGACACAAATGTAAGAAACATAAACCTCCAAAACTACTCATGTTTATGAATATATAGTGGACCATGTATGGTGTGAGCATAAAAGATCTGTAAGAAACCACCCATGAATGCATTCATTTCACATCCCAAAATAGTCCCAAAAAATTATTCTGAAAATATAGTTAGGAAAATATATTTTCCCCATTTTAAATAAATAATAATAGTTTTCCCATTTTTAAAACATTTCAAACCAAATTTGAATATCCAGAATATGTTATCATTTTATGAAAAAACCAAATGTAAGGGATACCGGGCTGTGATGATGGTAAATAATCAGTGTAGGATATAAATAAAAAATTTCCCAAAATAAGCAAGAACAGTCAATGTAGTAACTATTGGCTTATCCAAAATATCCCTGGATTGGTCTCTAGACGTACTTGGTTCGAAACCACCTATCATTGTATTGGATAATCTCTCTAGTGTATATCCTACAATCATCCCTCATATGACCATTATTGAGGCACATACCTCTTGGTATCTCAAAAAATAAAGGGGGAGACAACATCTAAAATTGAGGATGAAAAAAACTGTCACTCATTCCAATAATAGATTTCAATGATCCCAACATTAATGAATAATATATAAGTAGGAGGCTATCACATACGTGACTCAACATAACATCAATCACTGCACTTTTTGACCCCAATAACAGACACCACATAAACGATAACCTAAATGGAAAATACCGATTAGGTGAGAACACTATATACATACATATTTTTATCCCAATATCAATGTACCAACAAGGATGAATCTTCATATAAACATCCAATCCTTACTATAAAAACAAAATATTTTTCAAAACATTCCTTCAACCTCACACAACGAAATGAATTTATGCAAACTATACTAAAATCATTTTTATAATAATGTTAAGTTCAAATTTGACAATAACTTTTGTAATGAGCCCTTACATAATAAAAATGAATAAAAATTTCATACTTTTTTTATTAAAAATTATCAAATCTATCAAAATAATTGAATATTTTAAAAGGGTCCATACATTCCAAATAAAATTTCACCACCAACACCATTTCAACCCCATGTTTTAAATCATACCCCAAATAACCATGGACTTTCAAAAATGAATTCAAACTATATAGAAACCAAACCCATTTATTAAACAACAACATTCCTATAACATCTAATAAAATCGTGAAACCAATTTATCTCATTACAAAACCATGATACCATTTTAGAATAATAGAAGAAAGATGATAAGATGAAAAGGTATTTTATTAAACCATTATACAAGTAAATAAATACATATAATGCCATCATCATTTAAAATATCATCCATCTATGATATTTGGGAACTCATTGATGTCTGAAATCCAGTGGAATGCCTCATGTATTTTCCCCTAAACCATATTTTATGAAACCACATGTTCTTTCTAACTAGTTCAACAATCCATTTTATAAAATTGCAACATAATAATCACAACATCCATCAAATAAATTAAATAAAACAATTATATAGAAAACAACCCCAAATTTTCAAATTTAACAATTAATATATTATGATATTTAATCAAACCCATTTAGTGTGCACATACACAGTCATAATTGAATATTCACCTTGATAGATATTTTTTAAAAAAAATTACTACAAAAAAACACCATAATATGCTTACTATATTTATTATAATGGTGTGAATCATGTCCTAAAATTAATTGAAAAAACTCGTGAATAATATGGATTTATTTTGAATTGAATGGAATGGACACCCAACCTCAACGTCATTCAGATCCATGATAGCTTCAAAGGGAAGAAGAATAATGCCTCACAGAACAACCACACAACCTAAATCCAATGTAAAATGATCCAAACATAATCCATACCCATTATGGTTTATCCAATTGAGGGTTTTACTAAATTTAATATAAAAAAGTAGTGATAGGAGAAGAGGAAGGGGAAAAATAGGCCATAACACTAAAAACACACAATATAACTTCATTGATGGATCCATTGAGGAGGAGCTAAGAAGAAGATCCTATGGGGCTCCCATCATCCACCAAAAGATAACCCAAGAGAGAGGGGTCTAATTTGGGGTTTAAAATAAAAGCATGAAAAATGAGGGTTTCATGTGATTAATTACCTTTCGCAACTACATTGTTTACAAATATGTTTTACCAAATTGTGCTCATATTGTGTTTCAGCGACTACAAACGACATGAAAAACCTCTTGACAAAACGAAATATTTTGTGAGACCATAGGAAAACCTTGTAGTGGATTATTCCAACCCTCCAACATATCACAATGCTAGGAAAAATGTTGTGTGTGACCATGAACAATCTATCTGAGAGATTCTATCCCTATCCAAAATCGGTTGCACATGTACCTGGGATGACTGCACTTTTTCCATTAACTGTGCAGTGCTCGTGAACATTATTATTTCCCAACACCAATATAAAAAATTTAATAATTTTTACTATTTATCATACTCAATCCTCTACTAAAAATATCATAAATTATGAAAAGAATAAAATAAAATATTATCTGTGGTTGTGGTGTGACACACCCTAAAAATAATAATTTAATCCTTTAAATTCATTTGGGATTTTCTTCCAATATTCGTATAATTAATCAATAATGTCTTATTTGTTTTTATTTTATTCATTTTCATCATTATTACATCATCTCTATAACAATATAAATTAATTAATTATAATTTTATACATCAATTATAGTATTTGAACAAATCATTATTTTTGAGTATGAAAAATTATTAATTAAAAATTCACAGTGATTATAGGTCATATGTATACATGAGTAACATTCCCATTTCAATGAACATTTTGGAGATAATGTATGTTTCAATTCATAATCCATGTTTGACCATGATATAATAAATAGAATATTATTTCATGACTTCTATTATATATATAACTAGTGTGGTGTGATTAAGAATAATGAATCAAATCTCTTATGGATGTTTTAGTCCACACGTAGAGATGATAAAAATTTTCATTTTAAAATGTGTGGATGGGTATGAAATAATATTAAATTTAGTCATTTAATAAGGAATAATATTATATTAATATATTATAATCATTTTAAATTAATCATTATTACAATCACTGTGTTGTTGGGATGGAAAATTAATTACATTAGGTTGTCAGGCAGTAGTCCTCCATACACAAGACTAGTGAATTCATCTAAAATTTAGTGGATGGTGGAGGTGGATACTTGTAATGAAACTAGTATAATAAAAAATATTATATTTGCAACAATAGGGAAATTATATTACCCTGGACGAATAATAATTTAATGTGGTGTAGTGAAAATTGAAGCTAGAACATGAAGTTAAATACTACCCCTCATCTTTGGAATGTATCATTTGTTTACATTTGTAACATCTCAGTTAATTATAGAATTCAAGAATTACATATTTATTCACATTTATGAATTATATATTTTTTTAAAATTAAAAGTTGTGATATTTATAATAGCATACCAACACCCAAAAATGTGTTTCTCTAAAATATAATGTTGCACACAAGATTATGTTTTACCAAAAAAAATATTAATATAATTATTTTAAGTTGTAGTGGTTTCATATAAGTTAGAAAAGAATGAATTATCTTTACTAACTATATAGGGAAAATTTTGTTCACACATGTTTGTTTTAGGATTAATCACTTAGAAAATTAATTAAAATAAAAATAAGAACCAATTGAATATAAAGGATGTGTTTTTATTAAAATTTATTTAAAATACAATTATTGGGTTTATAACCAAGTAAAATCTGTATTTTAGAATATAAAAATGATAAATATTTTCTATTTTATATTTAAAATTCATCTTAAATGTTTTCTAAACATGAAATTATAAGCAATTAAATTTTATGAATAAAAGGAGTATCTTTAAAAAAGCCATTTCCCACCTTCTAATGGAGAAAATATTTGAAATCATGAATTTTTTTACTTTATAAATTATATTTTATAATATAATATACATATTTTGATGTGGGAAATTAATATTTTATTTGGGATTTTTTTTTGTATTTTTCTTATAAATTTCATATTTTAATAAATAGTGAAAAATACAACATTTAAATTCAATGATTATTTTTCATCTAATTTATTTTTATTTTTATTTTATTCCATTTATTGTTTTTAATGTACATTTAGATTATTATATTATATGTTATTCCATTTAGTTCATTGAACAAATATAAAATGGAAATTTAATATTAAAACATTGTGACCATTTTATCAATTTTACATTAAAACCCAATTTTATAGATCTGTTAATGAGATTACTGTTTAAATAAATTTTCCCATTATGTGAATTTTATTTTATAGAATGTCCACACATTGTTTTAATATGAAAGAAAATTTTTCTCTATTCGTATCAACATAATTTTTGGGGAAAATTCCCATTTGTATTTTTTTAACAGCGTAAAAGTGTAAATATGGTAAATAAGGGTGAAATTAAAATTATATTGTTATTAAACAACCCTAAAACCATTAATCATCATATTTTATGAGATATTGTGGACCAAAATAACATTGTTTCAAAATTTTTGCCATTCGAAGCCACTTTTGGGTGATTATGACACATATATCATTTAATTTTAGGTGAAGCCCAATATATGAGAATAATGCCCCACATAACTATAACAATTTTAATAAAGAGTTGTAAAAGTGATATCATCAACTGTAGATATTATTTAGAATAATAATATTATTATCTATATCATGGTAATTTATTTCTAATTATTAGAAAACAAAATATTTAAATGGTGACACAATGTTGATATATTAATTTCTGATTTACTGAAATAATCAAATAAATGAAATTAAAAATATTAAAAAAATATATAATTTGAAATAATTGATGCATTCCAAAAAAATTATATATGAATTTTTTATGATGATTATGATTTTAAAGATATGTTTTTCCCTTATCTTGATTTTCTAAAAAAATTTAATAGTAAACAATTTTATAGTGTAAAAATTGACAGTATTTGTATTTTAAAATATAAATTATTTTACTAAATGAAAAAATATATAAATATACAAGATTCAGTAAAATAGTTGGTAAATGTCATTATATTTCCTAACTAACTATTTTTTGTTCTTTTTGTAGGTTATAGTAATTATATTATCCCACAAATGGTAAATATCATGGTTTTTCCCTCAAGTTAAAATTTGATAAATAAGCGTTAAAACAAAAAGAAAAGGGTTAATAAAATGTTAAAAACATGTTTAATTATTATTATTTGATAGGATTTATACCCATATTAATCTGGTCATCAATATAAATCAACTTGGAACCATTTTGAATTGAAAATTAATTTTTATTTATTTACTCTTTAATGGTTTCCAAAGGTGCCCCTCCCAACCCTTATAAAAAGGCACATATTACACTCTATTAATAAAACAAATCAAAAAAAAATTTGGATAAGATCTACACAAAACACATCCTATAATCCCTCACTTAATTCTTTATAACACATTTTAGGAATTAAACCCTCCTTATTGGAGTTAAGGTGTTATGAAAAGTGATCATCTGAATGTAAGGTAACATTTTTATTTAAATGATTATATTTTATTTCTTATTCCAGTTAATTAAAAAAGTAATACATTGTTGAATAATAAAAATAGTTTCTTCTATATACTGAAATGTTATTTTTTTAAATATAATCACCTAAATCCATTTCCACTGCAATTAAACGGTAAAGTAATTAAAAATTTGTTCCTACTTGTGAACTGTCACCTCCACGAACTGATAATATTATTTTTCCATAACAATATCACAAGACTAGTTATAATGATTGAAATAATGTTAATATTTTATGTTAATGAAATATATTACATTATAAGGGAATAATATGTCATTTATATTTTAACTCATTATCCTCATAAAAAAGATAATGTAATTCATGTATATGTTTGAACTACGAACTCTATGGAGTGATGTAAATCATTTTTAATCCACACATAACTTTTTTGATATATATATACTTATATTAGAATTATTAATATGATATTAATGATTTTGTTATTTTTCATGATTTATATAGTAATACTTATCTTCCTTCCTTAATTATTAATGAAAATGTAATATGTTCTTTATTTTTTTGTAGGATGTAGTGTCTCAATTATTATAATGTTTTTCATTTTTCATATCCAAGTTTAATGAGTTGATTTAATAATAAAATTTATTTATGAAATTAATTATTATTTAATGAATATTATTCTTGAGATTATAAAATTATAACTATATAGTCTATTGGCTAATACCAAGTTCATTTTCGACTAAATTACTAAATATCAACAAAAAATACAACATTTACATAAATAATTCTGTAATTGTAATAATATGGTAATAAGTAATATAAATTGGATAAAAATGAAAATTTTTCTTATGGATGTATATTTGGCATATGTTTATTACGTAGGATGACAATGAAGATACCTGATGAATTGGATTCAAGGTAAAGGACTTCATATCAATATCTAATCCATGAGGCCTATAATGATGTTATACACCACCTTCATTTATAGGGTGTATAATAATCTCCTTGGACATTTAATTTCATTAATTTATTTTAAAAGAAAATATTTTATACAAATAATATTATATTATTTTCCAAATGACTAAAGGAATTTTTTTATGTTTGAGGTTACAAGGACTTATCTACCACCATAACTTTTATTTGATATTTTTTTCCTCTATAAGAATTAATTATTTTTAATGGGAAAAGAAATCCCCTTTTCTATTTTTAGGGTCTTGTTTCATTTTAATTTTTTTAAAAATGGATTTATGATAACAATATAATTAATTGATTTCTAGATATTAAAAATAAGCTTTTATGTGTGAAATGTTGACAACAGAAATATTTTCTGTGTTATCCTTATATAGTGTTACCTGGAAATTTTATGGGTGGTTACATGATAAACAAAATTTGGTTGGTTTCATCAAAAAAAATATAGGTGGTTCCCATATGAACCATGGACTGTTAGTAATGTTATATCATCATATGCATTGGGTATTGAAGTAGGGTGTAGTGCTATTCCATTTATAAGAGTGATATGCCTGGAAGTCGACAACAAGGTTATACCATTTATGTCTTAATATATCATGTGTTACCTTTATTCATTATATGTTCTTTATATGGGGTTTATGGTAATATCATGATTATTAAACTGTAATAAATGTATTATATTCAGAGGAATTTATTTTCTACTTCTTATGGGAGAAATTTATAACATTATGTGAAAGTATTTGTGGGATTAAATATTTCAAATAGACTAATATTTTTCCTTATTATGTGTCTCATTATATGATTTTTATTCTTATACAATGACTTGAAATGTTTTTCATTATACTTAAATGAGATTAGATTAAATTTTTGGATCAAAAAAAAGTTATGATGAGTAAACATGGAACGAAACTAGGTTTTTAATGTATTTGTTTATGAAAAAAAGGTATAGCGGGTTGATGTGTTGACATTGTAATATTTTATATGTTATGTATGTGTGGTTGAAAAATTATTTACATATATAATCATTAAAATATCATTAATGGGAACTAAAAACAATTTATATATGTTAAGAATATGACAAGATTTAGGTTAAGGCCTTATAATTGGTATCATAGGTTTGTTTAGATAAAATTTGAGGATAGGGTGTCGTTTAAGAATATGTTACATGTTTTATACTACCACAATGGTTATCATGGTAGAAATAGTTATACTAATATTAGATAAATTGGATTTGTTTGGGATATAATTAATAATGATAACTTAGTGTTTACTTCATCCGATTATGTTATAAAATATTTTTTTACTAATAATAAACATTTTTTTAGTAAATTTTTGGATCCATTAAGAACCAATGTTACCAGGTATTTGATTGAAAATTGGGTGGTTCAATGAATATGAAATATAATAAAATGGGGGCTTCAATGGTAACTCTTTTGGTTTTTCTATAATAACTACTAGGACAAATGATTAACCACTTATACCATAGTGATTTTTCTAAGTCATCGTATATGATAGAAAATAATACATATTGAAGTTCTGGGAACTATCATAAATGTATGAATATTTATTGATATATGTATCAAGAATGCCTAATTAAATACCATGGAAAATGTTTCAAACAGATATGAAAATGTTATATATGTTGTAATGAAGTTCACAACAAAATAACATTACATGGGAAAAGGAAGAGTTCATATGTATCATTGAAATAGAATAAGATACTCCATTAGATATCAATTGAATAATTCAAATGTGGGGTGTATAGTTATTATCAAAAACTAGTTCATTTGAGGATAGATCAGAAATTTTGGTTTTAAGACCACAAATATATATGTTTTTTAATACCTAATTCCATTGAATTTTATGATGATAAAACTTAAAATGACATATTAAATATATAGATTAATTATTAGATATTGTATTCACATTATTAAATCATGGGAAAATATTCTTGTTTTGGTTTATTGTAATGATGTATTAAAAAATATGAATGAAAATTGTGGTTAAGATATCATGATGATTTCAATTTTATTATTATTTCTACAATTTAGTAATTCAATAGTTATGTTGTATCCATGGATAATAAAAATTTTAAATGAATTAATTATAATTTTAGGATGAGATATAATTGAAGTCATTTTCACTAGTTATAAGCCTGATAAATGTTATTTGATAATGTTATCTGAGGAAGAATTTTTTTTCATTTATGGATATAATTATTGTGGTATGAATAACCATTAGGGATTATATGGTCTATGATTTTTTGGTAATTATTGGACATTACTTTTTGGGATGAAAGAGTATAGGTATTATATAAACATGGTGGTTAAAATATATTGTAGATATATTTGAAAGTTTTATCTCATTTTAGAAATGTTATTTGATTTATAGAGGATTACAATATGGATAACCTATAAGTAGTGTGTAAAACCCATCACATTGGACAAGGCTAGGGGAATCAATCCCACAACTGATGGACAACTGGGCTTTATCACCTACCATTAAACTATGTGATGTCCCTTGTGAGTATGACTTCCTATTTTTAATTAAATTAGTTGTTATAATAAGAATTAATTCTTTTCTGAACGTCTATTTATCAAATGGATATCCTTAATTTTGCAAAATGATTTGGTGATTATGTGATGAATGTAATTTTAGAAGATGTTTAATATTTTGGGAACATTTTTTTTATTGAGATAAATATAATACTAAGGTATTTTATTTCAGAAGTAATGGTTGAATTATATTTTGGAGGAATCCATTATAGAACCATTGTGATTCGGGTTACATATGCAAATGGTTGATATATTGTGATGATTATTAGAAAAATAAATGTTTTTAGATATTTCATGAGTAATTAAATTCATTTTGAGATACATGTTAAAGTATATCTTGGATGACCTTGTGATATAATCCATTTGATTTTTTTTTCAATATTATTTTTTATTATTTTGCAGAATTATAATGAGATTTAGTTATAAAATGGTATATTAGGGACTTTGGGTATTAATTTTTAATTTTTTAAGATAAATGTAGTTTTTCATAAAACTATGGATTATAATTTTTAAAGAATTTTATTGTATTATATTAACCCCATTGGTTCTGGTTAATGTTTAGTGACATGATAAATAGATATATAATATTTTTTGGAATATTTTATTCACTATATGTTGATTAATGCATGAAATATTTATCTTAAATACTCATCTTTTGATGTAATTGATGACATTGTGGTGGAATTTGATTAAATGAGGAAACTCTACAGTTCAAGTTAGTAAATTTCCTTATGTTAAAAGACGAGTTAGTAAAATAAGTATACATCTCAATGAAATGGATCTTAAAAACTATTTTATTATTACTTTTCGTACTAATATATAAATGATATTTAAACAAATAACAAATTTATAGTTTTTTGACTGTTAACTTTTTTCTTGAAAATGATTCCAAACTCTCTCCATAAGAACATGATGGTAAATTTTTTAACCATATCCCCGTTTTCCTACGTGGAAGATTAGTTTTTATTGTCCCAAATAAATTTTTTACCTTAGTTTATTTCATTTAATGTTGAGTTTGTATGTTATGTTTTTCTGATGTGGTATTTCAATAAAACAAAATTGAAAAGTGAAGCATTAGTTAGGGATCCCAAAATTAAAATTGTGAGGATGAAATTTCAAAAAGATGAGAACAAATTAATTTCCAAGGAAATTATAGAAATAAAAAATTAAATATTTATTAATATTATAAATTATATAGTAATTTTACATTAAAATGTATATAATGTATGATTTCATACCAGACAAAGGATAATTGGTTTCTATAAAATCATAAATTTCACACAAGACTGAGTTATACAAAAAAATAATATTCCTAATATTATTATTTTAATTCATATTTGTCACATTGTTGTAATAATTTTATGAATAATCAATAATTACTAAATTATGAAAATATGGTTTACACAGGTTTATATAATGATTCATTGTTTAGAAAATTAATTTTAAATAAAAAAAGTGTAATATAAAGGATGTGTCTATATAGAAACCTATTTATGTGTGAATAATTATGTTTATATAACAATTAAACCAATATTTTTGGTTTATATTTATGAAATATAAATTATTTATATTTTTTTTATTCATCATATATGTTTTTTAGACATTATATTTAAATAAATTCTATTTTATGCCTAAAATGTGTATTTAAAAAATGGCATTTTTACTACCTTTTTATTTTGAACACTATTCAAATATAGTTTTTTCACTTATAAAAATTATATTTCAAAATTAAACTTCTTATATGGAAATTTGATATAAAAATACACCTTGGGTAAATTGTTTGTATTCTTGAAGTAAATTTAATATTTTAACAATTTGGTAAAATTACTGCATTTGAATTCAAAAAAAAATCTTTAGATAATTTAATTTTATTAAAATATTATCATTTTTTTGGTTTTAATGTATATTTTGATTACTTGTATAAATAAATTCAACTTAGGTAATTATAATAAATTTCATATTGATATTGGATATAAAAAAATTGTGAATATTCTAATGTTATTACTTAAAAAACCCATTTTATTGATCCTTCAATGGAATTAACATTCAATTAATTATTCCCATTATGAGAATTGAATTTAAAAATTGTACATACATGGTTGTAATTAGTATGAGAAATTCGATAAAATTTGATCAATTTAATTATTATTAGACTAGTAACTTTCATATTTAATTTACCATGGTAAAAGTGTAAATGAAGTTAATATGGGTAAATTTAATATAATAATATTATAAAACATCAAAGAAAAATTTCCTACTGGATAAGTTACTATCGACTATGAAATTCATTGGGTATAAATTGTGCCCTTTTGATTCCACTTGGGTGTAATTATGACACTTATTACATTTTATTTTATGTGATGTTAATGATGTCATAATAATGTCTCTCATTACTACAATAGTTTTGAAAAGGATGTATATATGTGATATAATCGAAATTTAAAATTATTTATAAATATGAAATTATTATATACAACATAGGGATTTATATATAATTTTTTGGAAGAGAATACGTAAATTAAATTGTAATACAATGGGTATGTAATAATTATTTAATTAATGAAGGGATCAAATAAATTATATTATTAATTTTAAATTGAATATAATATAAAATAAATAATGTCATCTACAAAAAATTTATATAAATTTTACCTCAATCTTATAATTTTATGGAGTGTTTTTTAATTTATCTATCTATTATGTTATTTTTAAATTGTCAATTATTCAATAGTGTCAAAGTTGACACTATAGGTATTTTAGAATATAAAATATTTTATTAAAAGTTATAAAATTTATAAAAACCAAATATTGAGAAAAATAGTTTATAAATGTCATAATTTGTCATAAATGACAATTTTGTTGCTTGTTTGGAATTTTATGTTAATTATGTTAACCCATAATGTGTAAATAACATCATATCATGGTAATATTAGAAAGGATAAAATAATGGTTTAAACAAAACTATAAGGATTAAAAAATTATTCAAAACATGTATAATTTTACATGGATGGATTTATTTAGATCTATAATCATTATATATTTAAAATTAATCAATTTTTACACATTTTTAATTGAAAATTAATTAATATTAATTTATTATTTTAAGGGTTTGCAAGGGTGGCCCTCGCCTATTCTATAAAAAGGCACCTATGAATCGCTATTACATACACATTGAAACATTCTAGCTTGACAGTGATCTACCAAAAAACCTTTCTAAAATCCTTCCCCACGTTCTTGGGACCTTATTTTATTCAAAAAAACCCCATAGGGGTGTGATAGTGTTACGAAATCCGATCATCCAAAAGATAGTTAATGTTTTTACATAAGTGTTTCTAGTTTATTTCATCATACACATAATTCATGTCAAATTCAACATTGATGAAATAATAAATCATGTATCCAAAATATACATATATGTTATTATGTTAATATAATCACAAAAATCCATCTTCACATCCACTAAATGGTAATATAATTAATCTTTCATGCGTACGTGTGATCTATGACCTCTAAGAACCGATATAATACATTTTACATAACTATATATCATGAATGGTAATGGAAAGGAAATTTATGTTCATATGTGATATTAATTAAATCTTTATATTTATAATAAAATAATATATTAATTTTATTTTCCCATCCATTCCCATAGAAATGATAATTTCATTCATGGGATCTTGTGAACTATCACTTCTATGATGATATGTGATTCATTTTTAATCGCAAATTTACTTTTAATATATATAAAATTATTTTTAAATTATTAATATTATATTCATGATGTTATGATACTTTTTTAATAAAAAAATTAATACTGAACTTTTTTCCAAAATGATCAATGAAAAATTGAAAATATTATGCATGTGTATGTACATACGGTTGTCTCTATTATTGAATCATTGTTCATTTTTCATATAAATATTTAATTGATTGAATTAAAAATATAGTTGATATCTGATTTTTTTAATTATTTTAGGAAAAATTTTCTATATATGATGTAATTATGACAATATGGACTATTGACATAATATAATGTTCACTTCCAACCCACGTACTAAATATTGACAAAACATCTGATATAAACATAAATAATTTGTTAATTGTTTTAACATGGTAATAAGTGGTATAAAATGAATAAAAATATTAAGATGGGTAAAATTATTATATCAATAAATATATTTGTTTTATTTAGGAGGATAAAAAACATTATTAATGAATTGGATTCAATATAAGGGACTTTGTCTCTGTCTCATTTTATTGACTGATATTTTAATGTTATACACCACATTCCTTTATAACATGTATAATAAACCCCTTTTAAATATAATTTCATTCAATTTTTTCATAACAAATATTTTCTCACGAATAATCTTATTTTACATAAAAATTGAAAAATGGAATGATTTTTTAATGTATGTGGAAACAACAACTTCTTCGCTGCAGAAACAGTTATTTGATATTTTTCATTGTCTATAATCATTATTGATTTTAAAAGAGAAAAGAAAACCCATATTACCTTTATGTGTATTTTTGTATTGAAAATGGTATTGATAATGGATTTACTATTTCACTATATTTAATTGATTTACTATGATTGAAAATTAAATTTTATTAGTGAAATGGTGACCATTGCAATATATTATGTGTTAAGATTATATAATCGTACATGGATATTTCACGAGTGGTTATGTGATAAAAATATGGTGTTTTCTCTTAAAAAACATATAGAGGTGGTTCCATGATAATATATTCATGTGTGATGATGTTATAACCTTTAGAAAATTTGGTATGAATTATGGTTATATGGCGATTCCATTTTTAAGAGTGATACGTATGGAAGTCTACCACATGGTTATTCCATTTATGTATGATTATGTGGAAATTTTCCTTTACATGTTATATAATAATTATATGGGTTTTATGGTAATCTATTGATTATCAAAAAGGTAATTAGTGAGATTATATTAAAATAAATGTATAAACATCTTTTTAAGGGTGATAGGTATTACTTTATGAGAAAGTATTCATTGGTTTACATTTTTTCATAAGACTGTAAATTTTATTTATTATCTATCCTTTATTGCGATATTTTTTCTCATCCCATTTTTTTAAATATTATTAAAAGGATTTAAAGGATATTAGAGTCAATAAAAGGATTTAGAAAAATTCATATAATTAAACATGAAATGAAACAACGTTTATTAAATTTTTCTCTTTTATGATAAAATGAATAGTGTCTTGAAGTGTATATTTTTATACTTGAGTTCCTATGTATGAGTTATGGCCTAATTCTACAAATCACTGAACAATTTAATATCCCCATTGTGAAATAAATTAAATTTCATGACATACCTAAAGAATATGTAATGGTTATGATCGAGGTCTTATATACATAATCCAATAATGTTTAGTACAATTCTTAAAAATATTTACAAAATGAGGGGAGGGAGACTTGGAAGTGATTTTGTTGGGTATTTTCTGATCAAAAACATATTTGTGAAAAAAAGTGACAATTACGTGCCATTTTATATGAGAGGGGAGGGGAAATCTCTAATGATCATAAAATATTAAATAAATAAGAATTATTTTTGAAGTAAAAACCCATTCAAAATTGATAATATGTTATGAAAATTTGAGGATTAGTAAATCTAAGTTCATGATATAATTTTTTTACATGTATATATCTGATTTTAAACATAATTTTTAACCCTTCATTATCCATTTTAATGATCTCCAATATATTATTGATTTACATAATTTAAGGTTTAGTAATTATACTATATACTAAAAAAATAATATCAAATGTTCAATGAATGATTTATTTATGTTTATAAATTTAATTAAGTATATTTTAATATCATTATGAATTTCAAATGATTTAATAAATTATAAATTTTAGAAAATATAAATACTGTCATATTTTAAAAAATCATTTCCATTAACTTTTAAACCATTTTAAAAAATTTTTCCAATAAATAATATGAAAACATCAATAATTGGTAGTTATTGCCTTTATAAATAATCTAACATGAAAATTAATATACAATAATATAATTTATAACTTTTTTATTTCATTTATTTTATTTTCTAACTAACAGAATAGTTACTATATCAATGTTCTGTTTGATTTTAAGGTAATTTTATCATCAATAAAAATTGTAAAAAATTTAAAAAATAAAACTAACTATATAAATTTAATAAAAAATTAAAATAAAAAATTTCCATTCCTTATCAATATCTTAAAATTTTTAATGTTATTAAGATGGAGAGATTTATGCTTTGGAATATAATTCCATTGAATATTATAAAGGTCATAATCAATTCAAAATGGAATGAAAATGTCATTTATTGGACTTATTTATTGTTATGGATGAGGTATAATAACAAATAATATATTTAAGAAGTGAGTTAGGGTCAATGTCTTATGTATCATTTTATTTTTAACTATAAATATCTAATTTACACTTTACAATTGTAATAAGTATTTATAATGTTTCAAATAATAATAAATTCATAAAAAATGGACATATATAAAAAATGTTACTCAATGATATCATATGATTATCAAGAATTGGTAGATCTATATTTTTTTAGCATGAAAAATGATTCTCATAACATTTTAATTCATGGAAAGCCAATTCCCATCAACATTTTTGATTCAATCATGAGTAAAACTAATTAAATATTTTTTCAATTTATTATATAATATGTGTTATGTACCTTTACATTCATGTTTGTTTATTCATTTTAATCCTTTAAATATAAGTCACATTTCCTCAATTATATGTTCTTATATTCAATTCAATATATTATAGATTTATGAAAATATTTATAAATGAATATGTACTTAAATTCACCCTATTTAATTAAAGACATCTACTCTCTTTCCAAGTTATTATTCGCCATTTACAACAACTAGTGAGATTCCCCTTCTTCAAAGAAAATATAAAGAATTTCATTATAATGATATGAACATTCAATGGAATTGAATAACTTTTATAGTGCATTAAAACATCATTCAAATACTATTGGGTCATAAAATCTATTGAATTCTAGAGGATGTTGTGTCCTAAAATCTATTGTAATCATCATGTTCTATTGTCATAAATCTTTTTACTTTATAGCTAGGATACCACCACAATATATACCTTGTTTACACTAATCTGTAATTATATAAAACTTCTAAATTTCAATTCCATCCATTCCTCGATATTGATTCAAAAGGATATTTTTCCCATTTTTGATCCTACATCAAAATCAATATATCATCAGTAAAAAACAGTTTTCATGATAACATATATAGATAAAAAAAATAATTAATATTAAAATGCTAGATCGTTTTACCATAACCAAAATTTATATAATGTAATGGGAATATATTTACAATATCATAATCCATTATTTATCTAAACCTTACTTTGTTACCAATGGTGATGAAAAAACATTATACAATATATATCATTGTGACATTAAACACAAAATCACTTAATTATATTAGAACTAGTTTCTTTTTTTTATTTTTTTTTTATTTATTTCAAAAAAACATATATTATAATAGTCATTTCTATTGAATATTTTTTCCAAATAAGAAAACATTTTAATGGAATCCAATATTCATTTCATGACACATATTCATTATTTTCAACCAAAAATTAACCTTTCCCAAAATAATCTTGTCAAAATAATTTTCAATAGTAGGATAATCACTAAATTCATGTTAAGGTGGATATAAAAAATATCAATTGCTTAGTAAATGTATAATCATATAAATTTTCATTTTTAAAAATAATATTTTGCTTAAAATAAAAATTTTGATACACATGAAATATAATTTTAATATTAATTGATTATATAGTAATTTTCATAATAAATCATTTGGGAAAAGTTGAAAATTTTAACATTACATTGAAATAATTAAAAACCACCATTAAATTTTCAATTTTGTGCTTTTTGACCGTAAATATAATCATGTATATTAAATAAACTATACGATCATTTTTTAACCATGAGAAATTATTTAATCTCTTTAAATACCCAACGAAATCATCGATATATCATGTAGGTAACAAGGGGAATCATTTTCTTATCACTCATAAAAATGAGATAACCTTCAAAATCACACATCGAATATCCATCTTGATTAATCTAAAAATAAAAATCATAGTTAATATTGGAATAATCATAGAAATATATTCCCTAAACCTATTAGGTTAATTCTAATCGGTAAACTCATTCCCTTTACCAGATTCATATGAGAGATATAATATGCAAATTATCCCTTACATTTTAATTTAATAACCCTTTTTCATAATAAATATCAATAATTCATAACATAATAAATTTATGATATCATCATTGAATCATTAATTCTAATGATGAGAATAAATTTTTATCATGATATTCTTCATTCCATTAAAACAAATAATTCAAAACATAGATTCCCATATCAATCATAATGAAAACTTTTCATTAAATAATACATGAATTATTATAAATAAATCCAAACATCATAAAATTTGTATGGTGGTATGAAAATTCATTAGTTTCATATATGTAACAATATAACATTATGTTTATCTTTTTTAATGACTGTAAAAAATTTAAAATTATTGATTTGAAAATAATACATTGAATGTGACATAAAAATTAATAGATAATTTTTTATGCACATATGAATAAAATAATTAAAAAAATATGGTAATGGATGAGAACTATATATAACTGATGCATTAAAATAAAGGTTTTGGAAAGAAAATCCCTTCTTTATAATCTGAATAATTACATACAGTCATTATCTTTGTAAATAATAAATATAAATTAATTATTTACATTCATTATAAAATTTAAAATTTCTTGTATTATATTTATTATATATCATGACATGTTATATTTTTTTATTTAATAAATTTTAGTTTTGTTGGGTGTTCTGACAATATTCCATTTATAAATCAAAAATGACATTAGTAAGTTGAATATGGTTAGATATTTAATTATTTCTTCATCTAAAGAGAACTAATAATGAATAAATTATTTTTTTCATATTTCAATAATAAATTTTAAACTAATGAAGAATTAGGATGATTATATATGAACTCCCTTACATCATTGAGATAGTCGGTCATATGTACTCATGGGTAGTCTTTACAGTTTTTAACGATCCTTATTGAAATAATATAATTATAATTTTATACATGATCAATGACCATCATATAATAAATATATTATGACTAATTTTATTTTACACACACATATATATATATATAGTCTATCAGATATAATGATGAAAAACAAATCACATCACTTTTAGATGTGGTAGTCCACACGTATGCACGATAGAAATTATAATTTTTTTGAATTGAAATATAAGAATGTGTATTATATTTTACTATTAAGAAATGGTAATTAGGTATTTAATATCATATATACGCAATAAATTTTTCATTACAGAAAATATTTATAGGAATTGATGGAAAAAAATAATTATATATGTTCATGAGGTGGTAGTGAGATGTAAAAATTAATAATGAATTTATATCTTATTTGATTGAGGATATAGAGGGATATATTTATCACCTATAGTTTAGACAAATTTTTCATTTAATTATTATTTATATATATATATATATTGTGTTTGGTTTATGTTTGTAAGGATTTAGAAGCCCATTTAAATGTTTTTTGGGCTAGTCTACCGATGCAAATTTTGGGAATGGTTTGTGTAAACCTTGACACATTTATAAGAAACTGTGGAAGGTGAAACATGGAATTCGAGGAACATGTATAGATTGGCACAATATTTTTTCATTTTATACATTTACCCATATGAATTCATGTAATTTTATGAAGAAGTATTCTCCATGGTTGGTTAATAGTTTGTCTATCAATGAGGTCTAACCGTTTGAGGTTCTTTATTAGGCAGAGGATGGAACATTATTAACCCATTTTTTTCCTAACCATTAGAATAACCCCAATATTTTTAAAAGTCATATACTAAAAATGTTAATCTTAATCATTTTCACATTTAAGGAACTCATTTTTTCTAATTTCGTCATGTTGTATGGTTTCTTCCACCCAACGGTTGTGGAGTTTATACCCTTCAAACTTGAAGTGATCTGAAGGATTGTCATGGTGTGTTGAAGCCCGATTCCTTTGGGAAGTCATCATTTTGTGTAGACTTCTGTAGATATAGTTCTCTTATTTAATTTATAATATTAGATATTGTCTATTATGGTATATATATGATGTTTTATTCCAGAAATTATGAGATATGATGGTGTGGATTTCAAAAAAGGTTATCTAATATAGGATATGATATATTCAACTCAGTTTTTATGAACAATTAATCCACTTAATAATTATCCCCATAATTTCATGAGGTATGTGGACTTACTATAGGCACCAATGGTTATAACATAATTTATTTATTTTATATTTTTTAATTCTGAAAAATAATTTAATATTTTTTAATGTTAGGTGGTATCATTCTTTAGTAATGGTTTGGGGATTTGAGAATTATATTTAATAGTCAATTGATAAATGATTTTAAAATTTTGATTTAAAAATTGTTATTTGGATTGATTCATGGAAAAGGACTTGTTGAATTGTTCCTAGTACAATTATTAATTTATTAAAATATTTTTGAAAAGTATTTATTGGAATGATTTTTGGCCATACATGATAGTTTTTGTTCCTATTGCATAATGGAATGGTTGAAATATGACATGGTTCTCAGTTGCGAAGGTGTAATGGCACATGGGTTTGGATAATTAGTGATAACAAGGTAGATCAATGAGAAACAAATAGTGAGTTTTTAACTATCACATAGTTATGCATGATTTGATAAGTGGACATTTGGAATGTAACTGTTTTTCCAAAATGAATGTTTAGGAAATGGTTTAAACTTATTTTTTTGTTACATTCCATAAAAACATTTTTTTTTGTTTGGAATAATTTTTTATAAATTTTTTTATTTAAATTTTATAATATGTTCTATCCATTTTTTATTAGTAGGGAATTCATTTGGGATATCGTATAGTGTTTTTTACTCACCAATTCATTAGATCACCGATTATATTCCAAATATCATTTTGTGAGACACAAGTAAGAAGGAATGTATCTCATTCCCTCTTTAGTTCATGATGATAAATTTGGTAGTATTTTGGAGTTGGATCTTGGATAATAATTGCAGCTATGAAGTGATGTCTTTGAGACTTTGAGTTAGATTGCATTTTTCATCTGTGATGTAGTTGATATTGGTCTTGGATTCTACTATGTAATATAATATTTATACTTTGAATATTTATATATTGAGTGGCATTATTATGTCTTCGTGTATAATATATTATTTTTTTATCATATTCATTGTTAGTTTTTATTTCATATGTAATATTTCTCACAAATTGTATTGAATCCCTTGGAAGTTATTTCCATCTGTTGGAATTTTTGGAATGTCACTTAACACAAATTACAAATTCCACCCTAACTCAACAAATTGATGTGGGGTAGAAGGGTAAATTTGGTATAATCTTATTTAGTCCACGTCATTCATATTGTATCAATATATGTAAATTCAACATTCATTTATGGAAAATTAAATCACTTTTTAATCTTGTATTTTGAATTTGTTTGGATTTGGTCCTTGAGTAGTGATGGTAGCATCGAGTTGGATTATTGAGAGTTAACATATAGTGCATAAAGAGACATAACTATATTTTTTATGTCGTACATAAAATTACGAGGTTGTTTATAATATATCTATTTTTGAGACACTTATATGAGTTTTAATCTCATTTTCAAGGGTATAGAGTAAGAGAAATTCCTGAAATTTATTTGAGGAATAAATTCCCACTATGAGGGAATATATCATTTTTATTAATAATTTTTTATATTGTGAAATAAATTTTATTCTTTAATTATTTGGAAATTGATTTTTAATGTGTCATTTTAAAGATGGAATGGAAATGGTATTTTGAAAATGGATTGATTTTTAAAATCATAGTATAATTTTTAAAATTGTTTGAAAACCAAAAGTGTTGAATATTGGGAATCAATGATATGATATATTATGTGGTATAATATTAATTGTTATTCCATCAATTGATAGAGAGTCAAAATTAAGGGTTTTTTTATTAAAAATTTAAGGGTGTTGATGCTATACGAAGTAGTTGGAAGAGGTCATCCAGAATTTGGTTTCCCTTAAGTAATAGGTGAACAAATAGTCTGTTGAAGTCATCATTGAGGATTTTAAAACCATTGAGTTATGATTTTGATATAATAATTGTTTTAAATATCATTCACATATGTAAATCCAAGTAAAGGAAGCTTTTTTGTCTTCATGTGAGGAGGGGATATCTTTTATTTTAAGAGAATGTGGAAGAGGTAAACATGATCCTATGACGGTGGAACACATCAATATTAGACCACATTAAAAATCAACCAACCTCCAAGACCAATGTGTATGCATAAATGATTTCAGTGTGGTGATTTAAACCACATAATTAGAGATTTTATAGGGACCCATAGAGCATGAAGAAAGTGTAATAATATAGGGATCATTTAGTGCAACTAATGATGTTCTCCATGGTTAGTTGTCCAAAATAAATATCATGAGTCACAAACATGATATGCTTCATCATGATGTGGAAAATAGTTTAATTCTCATCCCCAGATTTGATCTATCTATGGTGATTCCATGAATACCATTACTCCACACCAAGGGAAATTTCAATTGTGTAATAAAGAACAATGTAGAACATGTGTGTAGATATATATAAATGATATGGTATTGATTGATGATCAATATGCACCATCTATGGTGAGTGGTAAGATTATTGTGAATTATACCATCATGACTGTTTTTTAATATGGGTTCATCTAAATATTTTATAGCTTATTATGTTGTTGATTTTTTGGATTTATATGTTCAGGTAATTCCTTATATATTAAAACATCAAAATCTTCATGGATAAATAAAATGTTGGTCTATTATTTGAATAGAATGTTCTATAACTATTTATAGAACTAATATAATATAGTTTTTCTTGGTGGTTGATATAAATATTTATGAAAAAATGTTGGGTATGGATTGGTTGAAATTGTTAAGGGATCACATCAACGGTTAAAACTAACAGGTTAGTTTTATTACTAATGATGGTGTTGAACATCTCTTTTTGGGGAAATGAATATTAACAGTAGTAAAATTTGATGGCTAAATCCAAATTTTGGAATGATATCATACTATTTGTTAGTGTTGACATTGTCATAATTGAATGATTTTGAGAATTGATGTTTTCATGTTATATTCAAAATGTTTCAAGATGTCATTCCTTAGAATTTCTCATGAATTCAACCCATAAGTTTATTTTAGTTTATTATTGATCTCATTCTGGGGACCAATATTATTTCCTTTGAATCATATTTTATGGAACCAATATTTTTCATGTAGTAGTCAAAAAAATTTCAGGATGTTTTCAGAGTCTTATTAAAAAATAATTGGATTTCTGTTCCAATTTCCACAATGTAACTAATATTTATTAGTGGGTTGAATCATGATTCCCTTTGTATATCATCATTTAAATACATATTCCTTAGGTCTATTTATCTTCCCTCACTTAGAATCTCATATCTAGTCTACTGTTAATAGTTATATGGTATTTTATTCCAATAATAATGATATATATTTTTGTTGATGTTTGTAAATTGAGTAATATGTTAGTTTTTTTTATGATTCCGCAATGTTTTTTTGGAAATATTAGTTAAATATATCCATTTTTTCAAACATTCTATGTTTGGTGGCTTCACTCATGACTCCAATTATTATAAATTGAAGCCTTTATTTCAAATTTTATGTTTTTATAAAAATTTATTTGGACATTTTTTCTCAATTAATGGTCAAATCCTTATTTAGTGATGGTTTATGGATTTATGATTCTGTGTTATGTGATGTTCTTTGATAGATGATTTAAAAATAATTTTTATAATAATATCATGGTTTATATTACGGTAAAATGATTTGTGGAATGGGTTTCAATAAAAAATTATTTTATTAAAATGGTATTTACACAATTTTATTATCATGGTTTTTGAGCATATTTGTTGGTGTGTGTTCATATTACCTATGGTTCTTGGTTGAAATATATCTCGATACTAGGGTATAAAGGTGTAATAGAACATGGGATATGATACCTTGTGGGGATATGGTAGATCAATTATAAAACTATCATTAATATGAAAATGTCACATAGGCATGCATCTGTCGCTATGTTGATATTTTATGTAATTGCAGGAAAACCATCCCAGGATTGTTAATAAACCATATTTTGGAACATTGGTAAATTTTCATATATAATTTATATATAAATACATAATGGGAATGTATTTAATTAAATTAGATATACTTCATGATTCATTGGGAGGAATTGTGGATTTGGGCCACTAAGCATAATTGGATCTAGGAATTTATTTCAAAGTGTTATTTTGTTTGTTGGATTTGTCTTCTACTTTGTATTGTATATTGTATAAGGTTTCATCTTTATACTATGATATTATCGGTTTTTTTATTATACATTTAGTGTTCTTATGATTTCATCTTACATCACATATATTTTATGGTTAACATATATTGGTTATGGCCTAAAATAAATTCCTCTTTGACTCAAGACAAGGTGGTGCAGTACGATGTCACAATATAATTCATTAAATTAATCTAATAAAATATCAATAAATGTATTATATTGTTTTTATTATTTTAGTTTGTTTGCAAAAAAATCAATGTTGGTGGATGAAGAAATAAAACAAAATCATGAAGCTAAAAACTATACATCTTAATTGAAAAGTATTCTTTATTTAACATCTTTAGACCTCAATGGATGGATTTATGATAAAATATTACATCAAAGTTTACTATAGGAATTCAATATTGGGACTTGGGAAGGGATTTTACCAATCATAAATAGGTTTTATGTGTGATGAAATGATAATAATTATTTCCATTTTATAACAGGTATACTGGGTCACTCATTGAATTTGAAAAAATATTAAATTAATATAAAAATAATTTTCCTTAAATATGGATACAAATTGAATATAATATAATAAATCAAAACAAGTCCTCAAAATCCTCCTAAAAATATAAATTTGTAAATATTTGGATCATATTTTCCTGTTATCGTTTTATTTTTACCCTTCATTACTAATTTTGATTGTTAGAGTAAAATTATTTATTTAAACACAATAATGGTTAATAATGACCTAATAAAATGAAAAGGTACACATAAATGGTTTCTAATTGTTATAATTAAGCATATACAATTAATTTGGTACAATATTTGTTTTTATAATAGTGAATCAATTATTAATTTATTATTTATTATAAAATATAATTTATTACAGTTTTATTGCTATTGATTTATATTGAAATTAACAACAAAATGAGAACTACAGAACATGTGTCCAATGAATGAATACCTCCCAAATTTATCATTTTTATTTAAAAAGGAGTGTTTCAAAAATATTCATTAAATTCATATTATTATTAATATTTATTAAATCATTAATATAATATTTAAATTAATTGAATAGTTAATAAATCATTGTGGAATTTTATATAAGGATAATTATTTAATAAATAAATTTTAAAAATATATTACCAAGAAAAATGATAAATTATTTATATTTTAAATTAAAAAATATATCCAAACATTTCATTTTATAATCCCAAGGATAATTATATTAGTGTTATTAAAGGAAAGAGTGTGAAATTTTTGTAATTATAGTTTCATTAATATTATAAAGTAAAAACTAAATTAAAAATGTTTAAAATTATATATATTAATCGTATAGATTATTAAAAATGAGATATAATAATAATAATATATTATGGGAAATTTTAGTGATATTCTATAGACCATATCATTTTTTCAATAAAAATTGTTGGAATTACCAATTACTATAATCATAAAAAATATTGTTGTCACTATGTATGATTTACAATATTTTATGAATGATATTTTAAAAATTAGACTCCAAGATTCAATTTATTTAATTTTTTTAAAATATTCATAATAAAAGAGTGGGAGAATTAAATTTAATATTAATATAAAAATGCAAGAAAATATAATTTTTAGAAAATATATTTCACATCCTTAAAATGTACTTATATAATAATTAATTATAATGATGATATAAATTTATATAATTACATTATATATAACTATATAATATTCCTTATACTTTCATATCACAATTAAGTAAAAAATTACTTTATTTAATCACTTAATAACATAGTTTTCTAATATCATAAATTTTCACTATTTATTAAAATTCTATCCTTTTCCTATGAATACCAAAAATTAATCCTAAGAATATATTGAAATGCTTAATTTCTTAAAATAAAATTATTGTTTTGAAATTCTAATTTTATAATTTGTAAATTTATCTTTTGTATTTATCCATATAATTCATAGAATACCATTTTTCATAGACAAAAAAATAGTTTCCTTTTGAATTAATTTTTCAAATATTTTTAAAATGAATAAAAACTAATTAAAAATATAATACTAATATATAAAAAGTAATTATATAATTATATTATGGTTTGGTTCATGTCTACTATTGTGAACATAAGAATGACGTATTTTTTGAATATAATATAAGCTGTATGGAATGATAATGTTCATATCCATGAATTTTATGAAAATTCGACCAATCATAGTAGTACAAAACAAAACAAAATATAATTATTTTAAATTGATTTTTTCTACTAATGAACATTAGGAATTTTAATATTGAGGTAATATAAATATTATTTTTAATATAGTAGCCCTATATAAAGATGGAGTATTCAATATGTTCAATGATATTTAGTTAAGTACATCTATAGTACATTGAAGAAGGATAATCTTCCAATATCCAATAGATTTAAATGTCCTAAAAATTATATTGAATGGGTTCTTGTTTTTGTCAACCATGTATAATACATCTACAACCAAAATAATAAGGAAACAATTCTTATGCTATAATGAAAAATAAATTTATTACAATACATTCTTGTGGGAATATTAATCAAAGGTAAAGATGATTCTAAAATACAGTTACAATGTAAAAAAATATGTCAAATAAATGAATCTATTATTCATTTTTTGATGAATGTGAAACATCATCTATGATTTTCAAAAGTTCTTTTAATTTTTATGTTAACGGTAGAAAACTCAAATAATAATGTTTTTTAATCTATATATTTAACAAAATGATTAAAATAGTTGTGAAAATATATGATGGGGGATTTATGAAGAATCAAATTATAATGAGTATTATTATCCTCTCAGGATATATAATTATTTCTAGACATTATATGATGGCCAACAATCCTCATGATTAGTTTATGAAAACATTACTTCTATAGACAATGTTTGCGAACAATAAAATTGATGCATTAATATATAAAATGTTTTTTTGAATGAAAAATCCTAGAAGAAATATGATTTTATTTTTATTGGATGGATATATATATATATATATGGTTTATCTAGAATTATTTTTTTATTGTGGAATATGGAAGATGTAAAAAACAAGTGTATCAATTATTTTATGACATAACTATTTGTGAAATGTCCACCAAATATGAACATTGGATGAAATAGTATGTTTTCCATGATGGCCCCAATTATATGTTTTGGAATTTTATAAGATTATCGAATAAATAAATTAGTATTTTTGTGTCATTGAATTTATAGGATGATAATGGTGTCTTATCCTATTCTATTAATTTAAAGCAATGGAAGATGTAAAATTCTCTCACATAGCCCAAATGAATTTAATGTTGGAATGGAATTTTATGTTGTGAATTAAATGGAATAGATGTATTAATATCATTGGATGATATTTATATATTAGAAAACATACATCATATGGACTATAATCTAAACTGGTCATAGTCATTTCATTTCAGATTCAATGAAATGTGAGATATTAGAATGATGTATTTAAAACCTATAGGGTGAGTGAAGTTCTTATTTATAGATAATTATAATTCTTTTCTAAAGATAAATAAATCCAAATACTAATTTTCAAGATATAACATATTGTGGAAATGACTAAAATGGAATAATTGATGTTCTGAGGTGAAAAATTCCTAAATGCTGAGGATGATCTTAAGATGTTAAAAATATCACAGAATGGCACTTCTATTATCTATACATTATATTTTCTATATGTGTTCCACATAATTTGAAATAATAAATTTAAATGAAATGGGTAAAATTATCTTTTATTTCATCATGTGATTTGTCATTACGATTGGAAGAAACAATATATTTTTGGATTAAATGATAATGATCGGGATGTTGAGATTGATGTAATAAAATATTTGAAACAATTTTAGAATTACCATTGAATGAAAATTTCACAATTTTTAATAACATTACATTTTATGAATAAATGTATTGTTTATTATTAATTATTGTAGTTTTGTACACTGACTCAACTAACATGTAGTTAATATTAGTTATTATGTGTATTATTACATTAAAATATCTGATTCCATCATCTCATATAAATTCAAATTTTTTTAGATAAATGGATGATTAGGGGATATTGTGATAAATGTTAAGAAGTTCCCTCCCTCAATACATGATTTCAATTTATGGTATGGAAATTTTGATTATAAACGGTGTTATATAAATTATGATAATCCAATAATATATAATTTATGAATAAGGATAATGAGGATAAATTGATTGTATTATTAATAATGGGGAGAGATATCCTTGAATTTTTTCTGAACTGGATTTAAGAAAATTTAATAGAGGGAGATTGATATGCATAATACATTACAATGAAATATATATTATATACTTTCAGTAGAATGTGTTTAGGATAGGGATGTTTATGATGTTTATGTATCATATGTTTATTACAATAAATATATAATAAAATATGGTGGAACCAATCTATGTAAGAACAATATTTATTCAAGTTTTTATAAATAATATTGATAATATAGAATATAAGATAATTTTACCAGATATTGGGAGGAACTAGTGTAACCTCAACTATTGATGAAAAGTGTTCACTATTCATATAGTTGATGTATTACACACATATTGTGAAAATTATATCTATATTAATAAATTGCAAATGATGTTTATTTAGTTGTTCAAAGTGATAAAGATGATGCATCAAAAGTTTGATAAAACTTTTCTATAAATTTTTTTATACTACATGTTTAGTGTGGGATTTCAACGATTCTATGGAATTATAGAGCTAGGGGTTTAAGAGATTAATGAACAAAAAATAGAATTTAATTATTTATACTGATGGTGGATAAAATAATTCTACTAGATACGACAAATGGTTCATATAGAGAATGTAAAGAGTTTTTTCCATGAACATAGAGATGGAATGTGTTGCAGTGTTGTCTATGCAACACATATAGAAGAATAATAACCATAATTTGTACTAAAATAAAATTTCCTAATGGTCAAAAGAATGGGTTTAGAAAATTTTGTGTTTAATCAATGTAATAATGAAATTTATGTCAATTAATGTGTTTTCCATTCATCATAAAAACATGTGATGTTTAATATCCAACTATGATCCATGATGTAATGACCAAATGTCAATTTGAATGAATGATAAAATAATAATGGATAATGTTAATGAATTAAAAAAAAATTTGGAATTGAATTTAAATATGTGATACCACATGAATCTAATGTTGTAACGAATGAGGCACTCAGTTTTGATGTAGTGAAAATATGTTCTGACACTGACCAAAGTAAATCTACCCGATGATTGAATGATAATAATTTTGTATTAATGGATATTTGAAAAAAATGACTTAGTTACCATCTGTATATATAAATATTCTAAAAAATATTATTTTAAGGATAAATTATAATGTGTATTATATCTATTAAGAGTTGAGATTACTGATACAGGAGTTACATGTTGTTGTTAAAAGAACGTATAAATGAAAATGATGTTTAACCACATGATTTTAGATGTGGTGTTGGAATTATTAAATTCACTAATGTTTATATATGTTTTTGTTATGATAGTGGAAAACAAAATTATATTAATGTATCCATGTTAGTATATTTCAATTATTTTTTATTATCAGTAATGGATTCTGTTATATTTTGAGATGAACTCATTCATTAATATGTATATCTATATTTAGAGAACCATTTCATATAATTGAATAAGTACATATAGAGTACATTTCATATGTTCACATTAATTAAATATTTGTTATAAATTTTATAATGGTGATTAAAATAGTTAATAGGATAGGGAATTAGTTTTTTAATTGAAATCTCTATAAGGATGACTGATAGACCATCAACATGGAGTGACCAAACAATGTAATAGACATTGAGTTACAATACTAAGAATTATGAAATTATGATATAAGATAAAAGGATAAGTTTCTAATGATATTGAGATTATTGTAAGATCAGAAGATAGTAAACTTTACATACATAAATAATATTCTTGAGGAACTACTAAATATTAGTGGATCAATGGATAACAAATTCCTTATTTACACCATTTGGAATTGATATATATTCAAGAGATAGATCTACCACATATATAAAATTTTAGTTTTGAGAACCCAATGAGTAATACACCAACACTCGGCTCACATCTTATAATAGTAATTGTTTTTTTAATAATCAACTAGGACAAAAACATTGGAAATTAATACAATTTTTTTCCTATTATATATAATTTTTCACACATATAATATATATTGGTTTCTTATTATTTATATATATATAATTGAAAATATGTTATATCAATGCTATTTCAAAAAAATACTTCTGTATTAAAGAGAAATTCTTCCTTTAAATTTATTAACTTCTCAATCATTATTTGATAATTATAATTTTCCATTCACATAAATATTATTTTTTTAGGTGAAATATATTTTATCATTAATAATTATTTGAGAATTAAAGTATATTAATGTTTATTTATCTATATTTTTAAAATATTTAAACAGTATTAATGTTGTAATAAATTCCATTGAGATTTCATCAATCCCATAAAAAAATAAATAACGCATTTTCAATTATTTTTAACTATAATGGTAGTTGTTTTTCAAGAGACTCTTTTATTTTTAAAAAAATTAACACAATTTGCAGCATAATGTTTAACTCATTTATGAAACATTATGGTATCAATGAGATAAAGAATTTTTTTAACCTTATCGTCTGTGGAATTTTTATGTTAATTTTTTATTTTCAGTCATTTTGAAATTGAATCTCAAAAACCTATCAAGGGATAATTTTATTCATCTATAGAAGAAAATAATATAAAAATTTAAAAATATTCTTCAATATATTAATAAAATCTATATAAGTGTTCTCAATAAAATATAGAAAACATAATTCTTCAAGTATATAATATGATTAATAATAAATTTTATTTGATTTCAATATATGATATATTTTTTTATACATCCTTAATATTTCTCATATTTCAAAAACTATATTATTATAAATATATTGTAATCTAAAAACATATTTAATTAATGGTATTATAAATTGGTCAATATTTTTTATCCTAAATATTAATCAAATTACCTTATTATCTATAAGAAAATAAATAAGGTTTTATAAATTTTTTAAAATATGTTATAATGGGGGATTGTGGGTAAACTTTAGATATCATTATTCAAAACCATAGATAAAAAAATAGAAATAAGGATAAAATTTTAAAATCCTTCAATTTTAATCCGCATTAATAGAATAGTTTAATTAAACTTATTTTATACCTTAAACATTTATATATCCATCCAATGCATTAAAACTAGAATATTGGTCCCAGTTAATTAACTAATAGGGAAAGATTTTTTATTTTATTATATATAAACATCACTAATATTTATAATGAAAATAATTAAAAATATAAAATTTTATAAAATTTTATATTTTAAATAAAATAAATAAATTAAAATAAATGTGTGATTAATGTATGATTTATAATGGTTTGATGTTACTAGAACCATTACAATTAATACCTCATCAAAAAAATATATTATATTTTTCATTTCCATGGTATTATAATGTAGAATTTCTTTATATTAGTGAGAAAATGTAATGTAAAATATTTGAATACTATTCTAGAAATTGGGTTTTTATATATCACATAATATAAATAATAATACCTAGTTTAAAACTATATTTTAGTATAGATTTTATAAAAAATGGTCAGAATTTTAGAAATTCTAATAATGTAATAAAAAACATTTATTATGTAAAATTAAAAATTATTAATAAAAAATGAGGTGAAATGAATTATTTATCACTAATTCTAATAATTTGTTTTAATTATGTATTTTATAATATGTTTAATTTAATTCAATTGTAAAGGGATTACTGAAATATTTTTGAATATGACAAGAGTACTTTCAATTTGGTGAATGGAAAGTATTTTTCAGAATTCACTACATGTTACACTTATTTTTCTAAATTTAATTAAGATTTGGTATAGTTCACTAGTATAGAGATGGATGTTATCACCCAAGATTCTATGATGAATACATCCCCTTCCTCTGTTTTGGAGATGGTTTTTAACCACAACTTGATGTTCCCCCTGTTCATTCTCCCATATGGGTGGTCCAAGATGGTCATACTCTTTGGGATTTTTTTCTTCATCCCCTACATCCGTGTTGGGTACACCTCCTATCTTCATGGAGATCAGGATGTGGGTATCTGTATCTTATTCATAGGTGGAACTCCTGGATATCACATTTAATATTTACTCCTTCATCCAACGGTAGGATCTTATTTAGTAGTTGTTAGTAGAGAAGATTTGTCGAGAATATAATCTTCTTACACACATTCAGTAAATAATGTAATCATTGTCATTGGATGCTCCATCTATCATGAAATAATTAAATATCAAGGACTAATATGTTGTTCTGTCATCTAAGGATCACTTCACCAAGGTGTTTTCTCATCCCAACTAATTAGTTGGATGATATTTTTTATCTCTATTATTATGAATGACAGAGTTCCATTCAAGGGGAGGTCCTCTAATGGGGTGGTTTGGTTGAGATTATATGTTATTCCTCTTCTTTTATTCAACTTGTCTCTACTAAGGGTCAGTGCCATTTTTTTTTGGGATCTATTCCTTTCAATGATGATATTTATTGGAATTATCAAGGGGATAAGGTGGCTCATATTTATATGGATTTGGACATAATTAAACCCATCATATAATATCATTTTGTGTGTGTGTGAATTATTCTCTATGAGTCAACAACTTTTTCCATTTGATATTTTCTCTTTTTTTAGAATTCCACATACGAGGTAACACTTTTACCATTTGTAAAAACTCCAAACATTTATGCTTGTATCTACAACCTAGGGATAACTATATATGTGTACATATTTTAAGGAATTAATTTCAGTGATGCATGCAATTGAATCTACTAATGCGATTGCTATGGTTAGGGATGTGAGTGATGTTATTGATCATTCATTGGTAGAGTTAGGACTTGTCTAAAAATATGGACATCAAAAGGTAACAATGTTAGTAAAGACCTTGAGAGAGTATAATACATTATCCATAGATTGTTCCCTTCATCCAATAGATGTATTTTCCCATCATCATATATTTCTAGTAGCATGGAAGGTGTAGTGTTGGAATTATATTATTAAATTTGATAGGGTATTTAATAGGAGTGAGGAAATAAAACTCACACAAATATGAGTAGATAAATGAAGAAATGCATTGATTTACAAGGTTCAATAGGTTTTCCTACATCCACAGGAGAAATGAAGAAAATTTATTCCTTATAGATATCATTAAGTTTTCACACATATTACACCCTTCATCATGGTATATACTCCCTTTATATATATAAAATACATGGTTGGTTTGGGTAGCTCATAAACCCCTGGAAAAACTATCCCGCCACCCAATGCTCGTCCACCGAATCTTCCACCAAAAAAAAAGATAGTCTATTGTAGTGGTTGTCGATAGATGAAAATCATCCTTCAGATAACCATCCATAAGAAATCTTCTTTTTTGGGAGTGACCCCCAACAAAATCACCCTAAACATAAATTTGGGGTTAAAGTAATATATGTAGTCTCTTTGTTGGAAAAACAATTATCTGCAAATTGAACATGTCTCTCCTCACTAGATGTCATGTCACGTCTACCATCTTCAATAAATCATGGGTTGACTATATTCCCCAACAAATTATAAATCCATCTAACATTTTCTTAGTATTCATCACTACTTCACCAAGTAATAATTTAAATAATACATCCACTATGTAAATCTTGTATACTCTCGCATCGAGCCTACATATTGATAACATGTATGGTCTCATCCTTGGAATGAAAATCTTGTCACCCTATTTTGGTACCACTCTAATATGTGTCTTAATTTTCGCCATCCCCACTCATTGAACCTCACATTTTTATCCATCTATATGTCTCACGAAATATCACACGTGCTGAAATGTATGAAACACAACATTCAACATGAATAGGTTTACCAAGATCCCCGAATCCAAAACCCATTCATCATCCATTTGATTTTGAGCCCAGTATTTCTTCCTTTTTTAAAATCGACATTAACTCTTCATGTGCCCATATATTTTGCAAGAATGAAATTTTCATTCTTCCTATTTAACTCTCCCACATGTATTCGAGCATCATTTTGTCAAGGACACTTCATCATCTGCTGATAATTATATGATTACTTAACCTCCACTTCAAAATTCTCTTTCTTTGTAATATACCATTTGAGCTCTCCAAAATCAATTATATAGTGGTCCTTTTTATCACACCATAAGCATTTAACATCACTAGGATCACAACCCCTTGATTATGGATGAAACTAATTACTTTTTTACATTTTAAATCAGATCCACCAACATTAATCTTTATCCATATCCATGATACGCTCACCTGAATATTCTATGGGTGTATGGAATGCCTCCAAAACATGAAGTTAGTCCATCACCTCATTGAAGTTCATTGTTTTCTTCACTACGAGCAATATAGTAACAATACCATGAAATGACCTTCGTATAGTTTACAAAAGAAAATTTTATTTGTCTCCCTCTACAACCATCAAACAGAGCCCCAATAATTGTTTCATGATTTTTTTGGATTCATTATTGTGATCTAAATTCTTTCCCTCGTCACTGGAAAACTAGTTCAATTTATTTTTTTTGCGTAATTTTTTTGTGAATGACTTTTCTATATATCGCTGATCTAACTTCCTCCAGATCTTCATCAGTGAGTTCATGTCCAAAATTGAGTACATTATATCATTATAGGGAAATAGTATAATTGTAGTTATGAACCACATATCGAGAACATTCTAATCATTATAACTAGTGCGCTCAGGATTTTCTATGATCAATGGTCTGATCATGACCTACTGTAAAAGTATAATATTCACAATTATTTTACAAAATATGAAATTTTTATGACCATAAAAAATAAATATATCATATTTTTTTAGTGCTCTGCTAACCGCCAATGTCGTGATAACAAAACATTATTTCCATTGTTGATGTTTCAAACCTTAGAAACCACTTTATTGAGGTAGTATTTTGAAAATCTAACCATAAAAATGTGTCTATAACTATTTAAATAGTGGGAATCGACTTTTGAATTACCAAAAATAGTACCCTATTGTCCAATATATCCCCAACAAAATTTCAACTGTCTAGATTCCATACATATATGGTGCTGATGTGGCTCATTGGAACAGTCTCTCGAAAACTCTACGTAAAATTTTTGTAACTAAAAGAGTAACTTATTCTTTGGATAGTGGGTAATATAGCACCATGGATTATCCAAAATATTGACTGATCCAATAAAGCATGTTTCATCATGGTTTTTGATGATTCTTGTTCCATTGGAATCATGTTGTCATCCTATTCACAAATTCATGATCCGAAAAAGTATCTGACCGACTTCATTTTTTGGTCACCAAAAAATTTTCCTTTCTGTTCTCCATTTAGACCCAAATCCCTCAAATACCCCATGAATTCGTGAATAATAGGTGCATGGAAATGCAAATCACACTAAAATGAGAAGAAAAGTCATAAAACACACTAATTTATGTGGTTCAGAATGTTTGTCGACATCAATGGGAGACCCAAGAGAAAATTTATTCTCTTCGGATCTCTTTGGAGGTTCACAAAGATTCAAACCCATCTTTATGGTATTCATTCACGTTTTTTAGTGAAATGTAATGGGTTTTTTATAGAACATCATCCCATGGATGAAAATCCTACCACTTTCTACTCATCTTTCACATCATCTTCCCACACAAGGGGAAGATATTCTGCTAAAATGGCTTCCAAAAGAACAAATTCTTCCTTTTGATAGGCATCCTCAATCAATAACTCTTAATTAGGAGTGTCCCCCACAATTGTCTTGGTTTTTTAATGGTTCCTCTAATATTTATCCTTCTTCTGCAATGGTTTAATTAAATAAGGATATTCATGGAGTGGATGTTTCTTTCTCAACCCTACACTAGTTCCTCGTATGCCTATTGATCTAGGGTCATCAATAAATTCTACAGAATTAGTCTAAATCAACATCATTGTATTTTTGGACATTTCCTCCTATAATTTTTTATCATATAACTCAGTTCTATCATCCTATAATTTTCCCTCACCATTATATATTTTATGTGCTAATTAGAATTAAAAATGGGTTTTATCTAGCTCATCCTCTCATGAATGGTTCTATTTAATTTCTTAAACATTAACTATGATTCTTATCAATAAATGATATTTCTCATCACCAATAATTACCATTGTTAGAGAGAATATGTAAAAACTAATTTTCTAATTATTTAAACATTTCACAGTAATTCCTCCCTTTTTTAGTTATAGTCCCCAAACATCACCACTATATATTTGAAGAATTATTTTAGAGGTTGGATTTACAAGATATCATGGATTGTCATCACACTAAAAAGAACATCAATATTTGGTGAAAAATCATAATGTCCACATAGAATCATGATGTTTCCAAATAATATATTTCAACTATATTTGGATTTTGTATTCATATTTATTTCTTATATTTGGTGTATGATAATATTTTTCGTAGGAAAAAGGGAATTCTTATAATGTGATCTAGGATCCATTAATCATCACGAGTCTCTAAGGTTGGTTGGGGTTATATTTGTACAATCCAAGATCCATTTTTAATGAATTGTGGTGGATTTTATTCATAATAATCAAGGATATATTTATAATATATTGGCACAACTAGTAATTTAAAGTACATGGGCTTCATGTGTAACAAATTAATGTGTTTTAATTACCACAAAAATGATGCCACATGTAGCGTAGGATGGAATTCTAGTTCCTAATATACATTGATAATCCTTATTACTTAATTCCTCAGTTACATAGATTAATAAATATTTTTCTTACCACTCTATAATCCTCATAGACCTCGACTCTCTAATAGATTATATAAACCATTTTTTACCCTCAATATAATGGAATTCAAAAACAAATTCTATAATGAGTACTATTTTTCATAGAATAATCCCCTAGAGGAGTTACTATGGGTTATTTTAAATAATAATCTCATGATGTTAAAATCAATTTATATATAATATATAGCTATCAACAATCACTATTTAATGATTTCGACTCTATGAATGAAAATATTTAAGGAAAAGATACATGACTGGATGACTGATGGGTTGGAATTAATTTCAATAATCTTATTCAGAAACAATGTCTGAATCAATTAAATAATATTAGAAGAATAATGTGTGAGTCTTGGATAGCTCCAAGCTAGGTGGATCATGGAAGTTGAAAACACGTCTATTATTAATTCTGTCATTATAAATAATATAGTAATATTCATACCCAACATAATATTCAATGATTTATCTTTAATGAATTTCATGGAGATAGAGGAATGCATAGATTCATTCTATATTAAATATATTTTGGATTTGTAAATCCTTCAATGCAGGGATGAAATATGTGAGGTAATTTAAATTTTTCTTTTTATTTACAACTTATTTTGAAATAATATAATTTCCTTCTACGATGTATTCCTAGTAGTAAATGGAGTGGGAGGATATTCATTCTCTAAACACATTAATCACACTAAATCCTGATGGATTTCCAAGCTCTCTATATGAGGATTTGATGGATCTTCATACATTGGACATTATGAATATCATTCAATAATTATTCTAGGGTGGATAAATTCCTAGGTTGGTGTGTTCCACCACAGTGCTTCCCAATTCAATATTCAATGATCCATTATCCCATAATAAATTTCAACCTATAAATTTTAGAAATTTTGAATTTATGGATTTGGAAAGAATCATCAATAGAATACTAAATATATATATTTTCGTAAACGGATTCCGTATGAACAAAATTATTGATAATATTTCCAAGAAGCTATTGGTTTTTACTAATAAATATTTTGAGATAAGAATATTAAAACACATAGGTCATACACTAAAATCAATGATATCATAGATAATGTGTGTGATATTATAGAATGGAGTCCCATTATAAGGCTGGTGAATTTCATTGGATTTTCAATCATGGTGGTTCACTATATTTATGTTCATCATCTCCCGTTTTATTTCTCTCAATATTTTGGTATATAAATAAATAATAATAATTTTTATTTGGGGGCTCATTCAATGTGAGGCCTTATCACATTATAGGTATTCATTTTTAAAACAATTTCAGCAATGTTTTTTCAAATTGCATCTACATTGGGAATATATACCATTTCCATTGTCGGCCATTCCATAATGGTGTATCTTATAATTTTTATAAGATGACATAATCATCTTTTTCACTAACAACTACATGTCTATTCATATCCTAAATGAGGATTTTGTGTAATATTGTAAATAGAGCACCCAAACTATCAATAATGATGAAATTAGTGAATTTATATCAAAACAATTCCTATATAGGAGTATAAAATGATTCATAGGATGATTATATTTACAAAGTTGATTTTTATAATTTAATACATATGTTCTATAATATCACTATGTCGAGTTCGTATCCATTATTTTGAATAGATGGATGATAAAATACCATAGTAAATAAATTATTCTTATAATCAATTTCTCTCATTTGGATGGAGAATATTAATCTTCTAATCTGTCTTTTGATCTATTCTAACATATATATTTTCCCTTTACGGGTTACCATTAAAACTAAATGAATCATTGTATGTATGATGTATACATTCATTTTGTATGTGCACTCTGAAAGCTGATACGACATAGAATTTTGAGATTAATTGGCTATTTTGGTTGAAGTGGGTGGCACAAACATGATGATTGTTAATGAATCCAATCCTAACATGCTATAAAATTTCATATTGTTAGTGATAGATTTTGGTTCTCTACTGAATAAAATTAAAAAAAAATTCTACAACCTTGATATGATGAAGGGTTTTTCATCAAGGTTGTATAAGAGAATACATAATGAACATTATGAACCTTAATAATCATTCCAAATATTTTATCATACATTGTGACATTAGTTTTTGGAATCCTAAATCAGTGAGTGGACTTATGGGTTATTGAGGGTGTAACACTCTTGATATTACCTTCCAATAATAATTCGGGAATCAGATATTCATCTGAACTGTTCTTAACCAATAACAACATTTCTTTATTTTCAATATCAAAATTAATGATGAACATGATAAACATGGTTTTACTAGACCATTTTTGGGTCAAATTTTATCCTAGAAATATAGATATTAGAAATTATATGTCATTTATATAATGTGTGGGGATGTTTCTTCTAGAGTAGCGATATTCATACAATGTAATACATCTTCATGTTGAATATCTAATCTCGTGCCATCTATTTGAAAATAGGGTATAGGAAAAATTAATTCATAGGTTTCAAAATGATTATTTTTCATTAACGTCATGGATGAATCATTACACCGTCTGTTATTCTAATTCTAGTGGGTATATCTGGACTGGGGGATGTAGGGTCACTTTAATGTATTTTTTTAATTTTTTTAACTATTGGTTTTTTCTTATGTTTCTGGTTCTGTGGGTTTATTTTTAATAATCACAAATATATCTTAGGAAAATACTTATTGAATGTAGGGAATTCAATCAATTTAATGGTTTATAAAAAATCTTGTCATGGGGAGAATAACAGCTATCAGCTATCATAAGAAACTTTATCTCAAAACTTGTTCGTTGGACTATTATATATTATGATATTGTGGGATAAGTATCCTTCACTATTATTGTTGTATGGAAGATGAATCTTATTATACTACAAATCAAGGTCCTCATACACATGGAAAATCGGTTAAATTTTCTCTTTAATGAAATGAACTTTATATCAACAAATATATCTCATATATTAATGGTTCTATCACTTCAACATAAATAGCCTTTAGTGGTGGTATTTTAGCAGTCGTTTACAAAACCCCTACGATACCTTTTCGTAAAATGGTTTTGCGGTGGTTTATTAAAAACTACCATGAAACGCATTTAATTTTTTATAGCAGCGACACTCCCCCCTCCCATCCGAGCCGACCCTCTTCCCCGACATAAGCGATGATTCTCCACTAATGAGCCCCAATCCTATCTCTGCTCCCCTCCCTTATTGCCGGTGACCTCACCACTCATCACTACTGACCCCCTTCTCCCCCCAATACCCATGATGTCGCCTTCTCCCCCAACCATATCGAGTTCCTATAATAGGACGAATCCCCTCTCCTACTGTTGGTTGTTTTCATAGTCATAGGTATTGTTTTTCAAAATGTATTTGGAGACTTCATTTCATAGTGTTATAGAAATATGAAAACCTTTTGTGAGTATAAACAAGTCATGGATGTGGATAGTGTTCATTCATGATTCACATATATTCACCTTTTTTTGTTTGTATTTGGATACCAATTCTGTTTAATGAGGAACATATATTGTACCTCCAAGTGATGTCTTGGGTCAAGGGGATGAGTTGGAAATCATGATTTGGGGTTATTAATTTTGTCCTACATAAATTCGGGATACACTAGGTTTGTTAAATAGCTCCTATAGGGGAAGTTTTTGTGTATTTTATAGTTGTGTGATTTCAAATTTATGTGTCCTATAATTTGATTTTTTTTCACTGGTTATATGTATCTTATTCACTGCTTTATATCTTCTCATTTATTTTATATAAAATGTGAAATAACGTGTTTTTATTATATTATCATGTGTAGGAAGTCTTTGGTTCACTGTCTACTTGGTGTACATACTCACACCCCGCATATGCATCTTGGTGCATATTAAGTTTCACATGGTATAGGTAAAGGGAATACCTCTTAATTCTATAGAGGATAACCTTAATTTTGTGGATTTGGTGATAGAGGTAGGCTATTAGAGATATTTGTTGTTTTTAACTTGGTGTTGTTCCATGTTTGGCTCTATATTCTACATTTTTAAGTCTTTTGTCTTATAGACATATTTGATGACATTTATGTTTATTGTATCTCTTCTTATTATTATTATTTTATATTATTACAGTTTTTTTCCATTCTCAAGTATCATATTTATATTTTACAATTATAGTTATTCCATTTATGGTTATGTATATTAAGGGTAAATCAACCCCTGGTAATATTTTTAACCCTAGGTGTTTATTTCCAACATTTAGTGTTTGTGGGATGGACCTAAGGTTAGTGGAATTCCAATATTATAAAAGGTGATCAGTTGGGGTTGTTATATTCCAAATGATATCAGTTTGGTATGATCTATTTTTTAGAAAGTTAGGTATGGATAAAAGATGTTTTAGGACTTGAAATATAGGCTATAAAAAGGTATATATAACCTCTTTATAATGATATTCATGATACCTTGGTGGTTTGAGTATTAAAAATAATTTAAAACACCTCTAGGTTTGTTTTCTCCTCATCATCATGGGTTTAGCCAATTAGAGTTGTGTATCAACATTATTAAAGAGACATAACATCATAAATTCATCATTCATATGATATTTCATTGGTTTTTTCTTTGAAAATTATCCATTTTGATCTTCCTTGTGTATTATTGCACTCTGTAAAACCATTAACTAAAGTGTTGGGTGGTGACTAAGTAATGATTTTAATAACATCGACAATGGTTATAGAAAAAAAATACCCCTGGTTAGAAGACCTATAAATTAGAAGGAGTGTGATAAAAGGAATGTGGTTCCACCTAAACCATAAGTAAATTATTAACTATTAATAATAATTTTGAAATATTTGTGTAGAGGTAAAGAAAAAATTGGAATGAAGAACCACATTATATGGATCAATCACTAGAATTTCAATGTAATTACCTGCCAATATTATAGGGTCACTTGGGACATGAATATTCAAAGTCATGGCTAGGTTGCATAAATAGGATCATAGATTTTCTTCTAACTATAAATAGGACTAAATTAAATATTGTAGTGTGCATACTGAAAGGACTATCATGAAAATGGTTAGAAAAAGTCATCCTTATTAAGGTTGATCGATAGCTTACGTCGGATGGATTTGAGGATTTTTTTTAACAAAAAATTCTACCTACATACCATTCTTGTATTAAGAAAAATATATATTTTTATCTTAATCATTGAGATATCTTAGGTATGTAATATAGATTCCAATTTACATACCTTCCTCAATTTTTACTTGAAGTGGCATCTAGTTAATCTCTCAAATAATGTGTGTTTGAGTTGGTTCTGTGACATAATAATCACTATTAGGTTTTCATGTTTTTTATTGATAATTTCATTGAGATTGAGAATAACATTATGGTAGAAAAGGTGTATATTATAGGTAATATTAGTGGAGGGAACACCTTTTTCCGCATGAGAATATGTGGAAACTCAGGAAGTGGAAATAAGTATAGAAGGAAAAATTATCATTAGGCTAGAAAAGCACCAGATAACCAATCCAAAAGGATTGATTACTTTTCTCCAATTCAAAATAATTAGTTTGTTTAATTCCAACATGTCTCCTTGGATCACTTAAAAAGGGAATGTATGATAGTCCTTTGAGAATTTCACAACTATGGATGAATATGACATCTCAAATGTTTCTATACATATCATGTGAAATCAAAATGAGGAAATGGTTTTAATCTAACTCAATCATATCAGGGAAAACTAGTATGATATCATCATATTATTTTTCATCCACAAAATTTATTTATTTAGAGTGATTCCAAGAACAACCCCATCATCCCAGCAATCCCTATCTCAGCATGAGGGCAGGAATTATCAAGGAGGGGCTGAATGATAAATTTTTTGGGATAATAAAGCTATATAAAATTAATAATGGGTTCCCTTAATAGTGTGAGGTACAATTAGTATTGATTTAACCTTAATTCATGTATTTCTTGACACTAGTGTCTCCCACTCTTTTATTTAGTATCATTTGAATAATCAGATAAGGCTATATGTAGAAATTATGCACCATTTTGTTGGTAGAATGTTTGAAATATCAACATGGATACTACTAAATCACCTAATTTTTATTAGATCATTTATATGATGATCCTTTCATAAACTTCCCAAATTTAGATTCCATGGCTTCTTTCCTTCCCTATGTGAAATATTCTTGAGAGGTTTTTTTTCGTAAAATGTTATTTCACTTTTTCCTAAGGTTTCTTTTTATTTATTCACTAACATATGTACCCTTATTTTCTTATTGGATTAATATATAGGTTGATATGAACATTGACAAATCCTATGAATACTACTTCTTTATAAAACAAGAACTTTTTCAAAATTTCCAATTATTTTCTATGTATACATGTTTATCATAACATGTGGATGTTTCTTCATTATATCTGGATTTTTATCGCTCAGAATTGGATTCCTTTCTAATTTTTAATTTAACATTATATAGAAATAATATAATTCACAACTAATGAATTTTATGCAACACCAACGTTGATCCACAACCCACGATCATCTTATTTTATTTGAATAATGACATTAGGTCTTGTTTATAACATGTTTAAATTTTTAAGGGAAACCAAATTCATGAATTTTTTTAACCACCTTAGCTAAGGTGGATTATTACATCAAACACTAGTGGGTGATTTACCATATTTATTGATACATGAACACCATCTGTAACATATTTTTATATTTTTTAACTAGTATATATGAATATATTTACCCATTTAGTCATAGTTATGTGTTTTAATTTTTTTAGAATTGTGTTGTCACATTATGATATACATGGATAAAAGATGGATCCTATAACTGAGGAACACACCTCAATATATTAAGGGTTTGAATGAGTATTTAGATTTTTCAATTTCTAATCAATCCGTTGAAGGGAAAATAAGATGCCCATGTCTTAAATGTAAATTTACAATATAGTTGAAGAGAGATGAAGTTTATGAACATTTAATATTAATGAAATTACCTGAGAAATATTTTAGTTGGATTTGGAACAGATAATTGATCATTACAGAAAGGTTGAGAACTGATGTCAATCAACAGAATGACCTCCCAACTTTGTCAAAAATCGGAAATGATTTGAAAAACCTTATAAACGATGCATTCAGTACTACAAGAGACCACCATCAACATCAAAATATATCATAACAACCAAATGAGGGTGCTACAAATAGAAACGAGACAGGTGATGTTTTGGAGATGGAAACACAACCAGATAAAGATTTTAAAATATCATTGGATCCTTTTATTGATGATATAAAGCCAAATGTAAGATAAAACTTCACTAAAGAAATGACATTCATGATTTAGTTGACGATGGAAATCAAGAGTTGTATAGAGTGTGTTTGAAATATTCAAATCTTCTTTTCTATTGATGTTGTAGCATATCAAATGTCTATTTGGAATTACAATTAAGGAAGTTTTCATGATATTGGAATCGATTCGTGATGCATTTACTGAAGTAAAAATCTCCATATTTTTCCTATGAGATGAAAAAAGTTGTTAATAGGCTTGGTCTGAATTATAAAAAAATACATTCATTTCCCAATGATTGTAAACTTTATTAGAGAGAGTATTCATGTAGATATAAATTTCAAAAAATGTTCTTCTTCCTAGATGATAGTCAAAGGGTGATGTCGGAAGTCTAAATCAACATAAATTCATGGATAAGAAAAAAAGGAACACAGCTACAAAGGTTTTGTGTTACATTACATTGAAGCCTCAATACAAAGATTATTCATTTCATCGAAAACCTCTAAACACTTGAAGTGGCATTCTGTTGATATTAACAATGATGAGTTAATTAGACATCCACAAGATTCACATTCGTGGAATGAATTTGATTCATTACATTCAGAGATCTATGCTAATCCTAGGAATGTTCGATTGGGATTGGCTGCCAATGGATTCAACCCATTTGGGACTTTGAGTACCAGTTATAGTATTTGTCCATTTGTTTTGATCTGATACAATCTGCCTCCATAGATGTGTATGCAACAAACATATTTTATCACTTCCATGATTTATTCCTTGAAAAAAATTCCTGGAAATGATATTGATGTATACATTCAACCATTGATTGATGAATTGTTGGATTTATCGAGCAACGGTGTTGAGACATATGATGATTCTTCTAAACAATGTTCAAAATTCATGCTGCTATAATGTGGACCATTATTGACTTCCTTGGGGTAGAGAATTTATCTGTTTGGAACACTTACACTGGTTTTTCTTGTCCCATTTGTACATTGATTCTGTGAAAAAATGGCTATCTCATAGTATAAAATGGTTATTCTTATGCATAAATGATTTCGTGATGCATCTCATAGAATTCGTCTAAACAGATCAAAATTTAATGGTTTCATTGATCATCGGACACCTCCAAAGTTGTTAACTGGTTCTTGAAATATTGACACAACTAGAAAATGTTGAAAAATAATTTCGAAAGTTTCATCATTTGAATGATAGTGTGGAAAATGTGTCCAAAGTGCAATCGTCAAGTGAAATCAAAACACAACAATGGATGAAAAAAATTATATTCTTCAAACTTCCATATTAGAAAATTAATTTAGTGCGGCATAATATTTATTTGATGAATATTGTGAAGAATGTCAGTGAGAATATTATTTTCACATTACATAATGAGCATGGAAATTCGAAAGATCATCTCAGTGCTCTCAAATACATTCAATTAATGAACATATGTCACGAACCAGCCCGGCTCGACCCTGAACCGGTCACCCGAGCCGGTCCGCGGCAAGTCCGAGGGGCGTTCCTGATCCCCCCGGATGGCAACAAGTGCCGGGCATTAAAATTTTAATCGTTGGGAACGATTTCAGCCCAAACTCAATGCAGGATCGGAAGAAGAATATAAATTAAACAAACTAAAAACAACAATAAAGACATAAACAAACTATACCACGACATACCTCCTTGTGACCTCACGGGTCACCACCCAACTATAACAAACGTCACTTCCACACTGAGCGACTCAAGCAGGAAAACCTGAACACAAGGAACCTGCAACTGAAAAAGGTAAAAGATAGGCGTGAGCACAAAATTACTCAGAGGTGAGCCCAACAACAAAACACAAAGCACTGCCAGTAAATATAGAATCTACATAATCCAGGTTTGAACTATAATGTATAAAAGTAATTTTTCATAATGCTTTACTTGAAAATCAAACACGAGACATTTCCCGTATTCTTTTTCGAAAGTTATTTCCATTTCATTAGTTTTAAACTCATTCTGAAAGCAAAGTATTTAAATTTTCAAATCTAACCCAAAGAGAATAAAGCATTGTCATTTTGAAAACCATTTTTCCAAAAGTCTAACAGTATAGGCTGTGAAATATGACTGAAAGCAAACAAGCAGGGAAACAAGTGCAAGTAAGGTAAACAGGAATGGAAAACCAAGTGCAAGTAAAAATAAACCAGAAGTTATCAGCAATAACATGGGCGATCCTGAACATCCCTAGAAAACCCCTAGATGTACTCGGGTTCAGACTACCTGCCAGCATGGTACTCCACAGTCAATAACCAACTGGCCGCCCTAATAGCCAACCAGTGGCACATCCCACCTGGCCTATCCACAACTCCAGAGGGTACCAACCCGTCTAATCAGGGTTAGCAAGCAACCGTCACTCGATAATCTAAAAGACGCCCAGGAACCCATAGTGGTTTTTGTAACACTGTGTAAGTGGGAGACCCTCGCACGCGTGACTCATCTCACCACACTTGCCAACCCCTAACACGGACATCGCTACACGACAACCCTCGATGGGAAGTCCCCCTGTAGAAATGCCCTCACAAGTACGTATATATATATATATATGTATAATCATTTCACATTTATTAAAGTGCCAACCGGGCCACCATATCCTTTACATTTTGACCATTTTGACCATTTCATATTAAAGCATTTATAAAGGGATATTACACACGCCATTTCATTGAAAACCAAAACACACTTAGAACTTTGTTTAAGAAACTCAAATCAGCATATCACCCTGGAACACAATTGTTTCACAAGTAGAGTTATTTTCTAATATCAAAACGCACCCCACTTTTATCAAGAGCCAAACGGGCCTTTAATCACCTTTTTAAGGAATACTATTTCTCAAATGAAATCCAAACTTTTTTTCACACAACAAAGGAAAACATCATTCATCAACCAAGAACCACACATGACATTTCCAAAAACAATTTCAAAGGGTCACACAATGTTTTCTCTAATCAAGGTTCTCAGAAAACACCATTTTCCATAAATAATACATCTACTAATTTACACACGCCAAAAACATTTCAAAACCCAATTCAACATGTCTTTCATTATTCAGGAAGAACCATCTAGCAACACTATCATGGAAGCACACAATTAAATCCAAGAAAACGCTTTTAATGAAACGCTAGAATTAAAACAACTTTTATCATCAGCAGATCACCAAACTATAGATAACTACTTAATAATACTTTTAAATTTACTGAAACTCAATAAAAGGTCAAGGAATAAATAAATTCTAAATTTAAAGGCGAGTGCAAAGGGAGACCTACCTCAAGATCCAATCGCGGCGGTAAAACGACCTTGGAACCAAGGCGCGATGACACGAAGTGTGTCCGAAGCCACGTGATAAATTCCAACACTCTCGAAACTGAGGCACGGAGACGGCGGAACCTCGGAAACAAGGTGCAGCAATAATTCTCTCTCGGAAACGCCCTGCGCGGGTCCTAAAATCCTAAACCCACCAAAAACAAATATAAGTTGATGAAAAAACCCCTAACAAAGCACAAGTGAATCACAGAGTAATAATAATGTGAAAATAATAATCATCATCATAATATGACATAGTTAAAATATAACGATACATCAATAACAATAATAATGTAATAAAAATAATAATAATAGAATTATATTAACATAATAATAATATAACAATGATAAAATCACAATAATAATAGTATAATGCTAATAATAACAATAACATAACCATAATAGAATAATAATAAAAATAATAATATAATAAGCATAATTATAATATTAACATATTCATAATAACAACAATAATATAATAATAATATTAATATTAATAACATAATCATAATAACTATAATAATATAATAATAATATTAATATTAATAGCATATTCATAATGATAATAGTATATTAATAATAATAATAAGAAAAATGTAATATTATTAAAATAATAATAATAATTAACATAATATAATAATAACAATAATAATAACAATAACATAATATAATGATAAAAAAATAATAACACAATATAATAATACTAATAATAATAATAGAAGAAAAATATTAACATAATAATAATAATAATAATACAATAATAATAATAATAATAACAATATAATAATGTAATAATAATAATATTATTAACATGATGAAAGAAAATGTCAAAACGTTATAAAAATAAAAAGAACAACTTACAGCGGAGGGGGAAGAAAAGTGGCGCAGGTGGTGCGGTGGCCGGAACAGGGGTCGCGGCGGGGGGGTCGCCGGAGGTGCGGCGGCTGAAGCCGAACGGGGAGCGCGTGCAAGGGGGTGCGCCGGCGAGGCAGGAAGCTGGGGTCGAGCTGGCGTCGGCGCTGAAGGAGAGCAGGGGGGGTGCGCGCTGCCGGAGAGGGAGCACGCTGGGGAAGGGGAGGTGTGGCCGGGCGGAGGAGGCCGGCGCGGCGAGCGGGACGTAGCGGTTGGGATGAGGCGGGAGGCCTGGTGTGCTGGGAAGGAGGCAGGAGGGGGAGCGCGTCGGAGCGGGGTGAGCTGGGAGGTGCGCAGGACGGGGAGCAGGGGGGGTTGCGGGTGAAGCGGGACGAGTCGGGGGACGGGGGTGGAGGCCGGGAAGGAGCAGGGAGGGTGAGGCCGGAGCGGGGGGTGGTGACGCCGCTAGGAGCAGGGCACACAGCCGGGTCAGGCCGAGGCGGAGCGAGGTCGGAGGGGAGGGGAGAGCGTGGTCGCGGGGAGAGAGGGGGATGGGGTGGTGCGGCGCTGGGACAGCCGAAAGGGGAGGGATCCGGGACGGCTGCTTGAGTCGCCGGAGGCCGGCGGCTTGGCGCGGCGGGACGGCGAGCGGCGGAGTGGGTCGGGGAAGCCGGGACGGTGGCGAGGTCGGGCGCGGGCAGGCGGGAGCATGCCGCTGTCGCCGGAGCGGAGCAGGAGCCGGGTGCTGCTCGGTGCGGTGAAGGGGAGATGGAACGGGACACGGGTTGCGTGAGAAGGAAGAGAGGAGAAAGAGGTGGAGAGAGAGAGAGGGGGCTGCGGGAAGAAAGGAGAGAAGGGAGAGGGGTAGGCGGCTGGGGTAGATTTAGGGTTAGGGTAAAAAAAACTATATATATATATATACACACTAACAACAACAACAACAATAATAATAATAATATTAATAATAATAATAAAATAATTTGAGTAATCAAAATAATAACAATAATAATAACAACAATAGAATAATTAAATAAATAGTGAAATCTTAATAATAAAAACAAAACATCAATGAAATAAAACTTCATAAAAATAATAATAATAATAATAATAATTAGAAAATTTATAATAATAATTATTTTTAATCAATAATTTAAAGTATTAAAACCATTTGAAAATAAATGTGCACGCGCGTGCGCGCGCGCGCACGTACTCATATATATATATATAGACATATAGACATATATTTAAACATATACAAACAGATATATAGATATATACACATATAAACACATATATACATATATACCTATATATAAATATAAACACATAGATACAATATATATACACATATATATATAAATATAACGTATTAAAGCATATACATATGTATATATATACACATATATAGACATACATATATATATACTTATATACAGAAAATAACTACAATAATAATAACGCAACTCAAATAGTAATAATAATAATAAGTCAACATAAAAATTATAATATTTAAAACACCGGGTGAACACACTGTCACCCGGGCTGAACGCACGGTCACCGCTAACGATGCAGTGACCGCGCACCGGCGCGAAAACGCCAATGCAATTAAACTATGAAAAATTTAAATCGGGACCAAGAAAGAAGAACAATTACGGACATCCGCGGTCAGGGTGTGACAATTCTCCCCACCACAGACACTTTCTGCCCCCAGAAAGTCACCAGGCCAAAAGTCGGTCAAGATTTAAGTCCATGCCCCAACGGAACTAAAGGAACCAGAGAGAACTGAGAATCTCGGGGATGACCTTACTCTGCACATGTCACACCCGACCGATTCAAGAGAAAACTGGGGTCTGAGATTGAGGGGAGAACACGAAGGGGTTCTCCCCACCACAAGAACTTAACTAGTGCAGAAAAGTTGACTATCTAAATAGAAAACCCTGGGAAAAGGGGGGGGGGTCGACGCGGGAACTCCCAACCAATTCAAACCAACTCTTATAGCCCGATTAAAACAACACTTCCGTCAAGACATTAAATCCTCGACCAGAGTCAACAACCATCAACACCAAGGAAAATCCATAGAAAAACATTTAACCATTATCAAATTGGAGACATGATCCACCGAAGTCCAAAAAGCATAACCACATCAACAACATAACTAAAACGAGGTCAACCCACACGAGAGTCAAACACACTTTTAAGAAGGACACACGATTTAGAATATTACATTCACACGACAAGTCCACCTAGAGTTATCATAGAACAAGTCCATTGTCAATTTTTAGAAAAACAACATATTTACATAATCCAGACTACTTGGATTATAATAGAACAAGTCCATGATAACCCCATGGTAAAACAATGAACATACAACAACGTCAAAACTTAACAGCAGAAAAACAAGTACTAAAAGATCTTGATTGTTCCACTGCTAACACGGAACACAAAACCTGGACCAAGGCTTCACACCCCTGGGGACTCCTGACTGTGCGCGAGCTTCACCCCGAGACTTGTGGCTGGGGCTCTGATGGCTGAAGCATCTTCTGCCTCACAGTCAGGTACTAACATTCTCCCATCACAGCGTCCTCTTCATGCGACGCTTCCCGCAAAACTTCTCCAGATGACCCAGACAACCGCATCGATGACACGTCTTCAGAGGGTCGCAACAAGACGGCTTTAAATGCCCAAAACAACCACACTGAAAGCATACCAACGAATGATCTAATGAACTGGAATCTGGGACCAAAGGGGATAAATCATTGGGGACAGGTATCTCTGGAATATTTTCCACACCAGATGAGGAACTCTTACGAACAACTGGGGATGCTGAAGTACTAACCACCCGCACACCGGAAACCAACTCAGTCAAGAATGCTTCCTCTACCAGCTTCTCGAAACAAAGGTCTTTAGAAGGGAGGACTCGCTCCTTGATCTCTGGACGAAGACCCCTAGTGAAAAAAAAGAGACCTTCATGAGCTCATGCGACGCTACATCTGGAGAAAAGGGAATTAGTTCCTTGAAATGGTCAACATATGCCTTCACCGTCCGTTGGCCTTGTTGAATATGCACAAGCTCTCTCTTTTTCTCCAGCTTCACTTCTTCAGGTACCAACCATTGGATGAAAACAATTCTAAAGACATCCCACGTCATTTCAACCTGCGTCGATGGTGGGGCAATCACCTTCCACTGGTCCAGAGCTGGACCCTCGAACAACTTCATAATTGCACGAACCTTAACATTATCGGGAGTTCCCAATATTCTAAAGACACGCTCCACTTCCTCGAGCCATTTCACTGCTTCTAACGGACCCTGATCACCATGGAGAATAGGCAATGTCTGAGGAGGACCAAAAACTGGGCATGACCTATCAGAATCCTTAGGGACCTTTCTGGGCGGCATTTCCTGAGCCACATATAAAACACAAGGCCAAAACCAACATCAAATAGAAGCAACATCAATAAAAGCGACTTCATCAAAGACAGTCAGCACAAGGACCAATCAAATACAACACAACCCAAAATAAAATCTCCTCTTTAAAATTCCCTTTTCATTTTTGATTTCAAAACCACCCTTTCTCAAGATCACTTTCCAAAAACCAATCCACTTTCAAACCAAAACTTTCCAAAACTGTTTCCCTTTTAAAACCAATTTAGAAAACAAAGTCAAGCGTTAAATTTCAAACACACCCAGGTACTCCCATGACCCGTTGCACATGTCTTTATCCACATTCCATTCATACGTGCAACAACACACACTTTCCATGCATTCTCACACATGTGCAGACGTTCATAAAGAGGAACCAAGGTTTCAACCCAAATCATTCTTAACCAGTTCAGAGAAAACAACATATTTCCAAATCAATAAATTTCAGTTTTTAAAACCCATTTCATATATTTAAAGTCCTTTAAAAGAAACCCGTCCAATCATTCAAAAACCTTTTTCATTTCCAACAACGTACTTACACAGACCAAAACAAAAGGAGGGTCCAAATTTTGCATTAATCACTGAAATGAGGGACCAGTAGTCACGCTCAACCTAGCGACATGGTAGTGGGCCATGTCCCAAGTCATCGTCGACCACTAGGAGGAATCCAGACCGTGTACTCAGACTCCACATGGGTCACTACTCCAGGTGAAGTCACAAAGTAACGTCGGCTTGCCTCCGTCGTCATCTCTCAATCCAAGACAAACCAGAAAAGACAAGGACACAATTCCCGAACTACCCCTGGTAACTCGAAGATCAGTGCGAGCAAGAGTTCGCGACGCTCTTCCCGCACCTACCTCTCGAGTTCTGACAGTCCTAATCTCCTTCTACCGGACAACCCAAATAACAAGAACCAGCTCTGATACCATTTTGTCATGAACCAGCCCGGCTTGACCCTGAACCGGTCACCCGAGCCGGTCCGCAGCAAGTCCCAAGGGGCGTTCCCGATCCCCCCGGGATGGCAACAAGTGCCGGGCATTAAAATTTTAATCGTTGGGAACGATTTCAGCCCAAACTCAAAGCAGGATCGGAAGAAAGAATATAAATTAAACAAACTAAAAAAATAATAAAGACATAAACAAACTATACCATGACATACCTCCTTGTGACCTCATGGGTCACCACCCAACTACAACCAACGTCGCTTCCACACTGAGCGACTCAAGAAGGAAAACCTGAACACAAGGAACCTGCAACTGAAAAAGGTAAAAGATAGGCGTGAGCACAAAAGTACTCAGTAGGTGATCCCAACAACAAAACCCAAAGCACTGCCAGTAAATATAGAATCTACATAATCCAGGTTTGAACTATAATGTATAAAAGTAATTTTTCATAATGCTTTACTTGAAAATCAAACATGAGACATTGCCCTTATTATTTTTCGAAAGTTACTTCCATTTCATTAGTTTTATACTCATTCTGAAAAGCAAAGTATTACATTTTCAAATCTAACCCAAAGAGAATAAAGCATTTTCATTTGAAAACCATTTTTCCCAAAGTCTAACAGTATAGGCTGTGAAATATGACTAAAAGCAAACAAGCAGGGAGAACAAGTGAAAGTGAAGGTAAACAGGCAAGGAAAACCAAGTGCAAGTAAAAATAAACCAGAAGTTATCAGCAATAACCATGGGCGATCCTGAACATCCCTAGAAAACCCCTGGACGTACTCGGGTTCAGACTACCTGCCGGCATGGTACTCCACAGTCAATAACCAACTGGCCGCCCTAATAGCCAACCAGTGGAACATCCCACCTGGCCTGTCCACAACTCCAGAGGGTACCAACCTGTCTAATCAAGGTTCGCAAGCAACCGTCACTCGATAATCTACAGGACGCCCAGAAACCCATAGTGGTTTTTGTAACACTGTGTAAGTGGGAGACCCTCGCACCCGTGACTCATCTCACCGCACTTGCCAACCCCTTACACGGACATCGCTACACGAAAACCCTCGAAGAGAAGTCCCCCTGTAGAAATGCCCTCACAAGTACGTATATATATATATGTATAATAATTTCACATTTATTAAAGTGCCAACCGGGCCACCATATCATTTACATTTTGACCATTTCATATTAAAGCATTTCTAAAGGGATATTACACACGCCATTTCATTGAAAACCAAAACACACATAGAACTTTGTTTAAGAAACTCAAATCAGCATATCACCCTGGAACACAATTGTTTCACAAGTAGAGTTATTTTCTAATATCAAAACGCACCCCACTTTTATCAAGAGCCAAACGGGCCTTTAATCACCTTTTTAAGGAATACTATTTCTAAAATGAAATCCAAACTTTTGTTCACACAAAAAGGAAAACATATTTCATCAACCAAGAACCACACATGACGTTTCCAAAAACAATTTCAAAAGGTCACACGACGTTTTCTCTAATCAAGGTACTTAGAAAACACCTTTTTCCATAAACAATACATCTACTATTTTACACACGCCAAAAACATTTCAAAACCCAATTCAACATGTCTTTCCTTATTCAGGAAGAACCATCTAGCAACACTACCATGGAAGCACACAATTAAATCCAAGAAAATGCTTTTAATGAAATGCTAGAATTAAAACAACTTTTATCATCAGCAGATCACCAAACTATAGATAACTACTTAATAATACTTTTAAATTTACTGAAACTCAATAAAAGGTCAAGGAATAAATAAATACTAAATTTAATGGTGAGTGCAAAGGGAGACCTACCTCAAGATCCAAGAGCGGCGGAAAACGACCTTGGAACCAAGGCGCGATGACACAAAGTGTGTCCGAAGCCACGTGATAAAGTCCAACACTCTCGAAACAGAGGCACGGAGATGGAAGAACCTCGGAAACAAGGCGCAGCGATAACGCTCTCTCGGAAACGCCCTGCGCTGGTGCTAAAATCCTAAACCCACCAAAAACAAATATAAGTTGATGAAAAAAAACCCCTAACAAAGCACACGTGAATGCCAGAGTAATAATAATGTGAAAATAATAATAATAATCATAATATGACATAGTTAAAATATAACTATACAATAATAACAATAGCAATGTAATAAAAATAATAATAATAGAATTATATTAACATAATAATAATATAACCATGATAAAATCACAATAATAATAATATAATGATAATAATAACAATAACATAACCATAATAGAAAAATAATAAAAATAATAATATAATAATCATAATTATAATATTAACATAATCATAATAACAACAATAATATAAAAATAATATTAATATTAATAACATAATCATAATAACTATAATAATATAATAATAATATTAATATTAATAGAATATTCATAATGATAATAGTATATTAATAATAATAATAATAATAATGTAATATTATTAACATAATAATAATAATTAACATAATATAATAATAATAATAATAATAACAATAACATAATATAAAGATAAAAAAATAATAACACAATATAATAATACTAATAATAATAATAATAGAAGAAAAATATTAACATAATAATAATAATAATAATACAATAATAATAATAATAATAATAATAATATAATAATAATGTAATAATAATAATATTATTAACATGATGAAAGAAAATGTCAAAATGTTATAAAAATAAAAAGAACAACTTACAGCGGAGGGGGAAGAAAAGTGGCGCAGGTGGTGCGGCGGCCGGAACAGGGGTCGCGGCGAGGGGTCGCTGGGGGTGCGGCGGCCGAAGCCGAACGGGGAGCGCGTGCAAGGGGGTGCGCCGGCAAGGCAAGAAGATAGGGTTAGGCTGGCGTCGGCGCTGAAGGAGAGCAGGGGGGTGCGGGCTGCCGGAGAGGGAGCGCGCCGGGGCAGGGGAGGTGCGGCCGGGCGGAGGAGGCCGGCGCGGCGAGCGGGACACGGCGGTCGGGATGAGGCGGGAGGCCTGGTGTGGTGGGAAGGAGGCAGGAGGGGGAGCATGCCGGAGCGGGGTGAGCTGGGAGGTGCGCAGGACAGGGAGCAGGGGGGGTCGCGGGTGAAGCGGGACGAGTCGGGGGATGGGGGTGGAGGCCGGGAAGGAGCAGGGAGGGTGAGGCCGGAGTGGGGGGTGGTGACACCGCTGGGAGCAGGGCGCGTAGCCGGGTCCGGTCGAGGCGGAGCGAGGTCGGAGGGGAGGGGAGAGCGCGGCCGCGGGGAGAGAGGGGGATGGGGTGGCGCGGCGCTGGGACAGCCGAAAGGGGAGGGAGCCGGGACGACTGCTGGAGTCGCCGGAGGCCGGCGGCTTGGCGCGGCGGGATGGCGAGCGGCGGAGTGGGTCGGGGAAGCCGGGACGGTGGCGAGGTCGGGCACGGGCAGGTGGGAGCAGGCCGCTGTTGCTGAAGCAGAGCAGGAGCTGGGTGCTGCTCGGTGCGGTGAAGGGGAGATGGAACGGGACGCGGGTTGCGTGAGAAGGAAGAGAGGAGAAAGAGGGGGAGAGAGAGAGAGGGGGCTGCAGGATGAAAGGAGAGAAGGGAGAGGGGTAGGCGGCTGGGGTAGATTTAGGGTTAGGGTAAAAAAAACTATATATATATATATATACACACACTAACAATAATAATAATAAAATAATTAGAGTAATCATAATAATAACAATAATAATAACAACAATATAATAATTAAATAAATAGTGAAATCTTAATAATAAAAATAAAACATCAATGGAATAAAACTTCATAAAAATAAAAATAATAATAGTAATAATTAGAAAATTTATAATAATAATTATTTTTAATCAAAAATTTAAAGTATTAAAACCATTTGAAAATAAATGTGTGCGCGCGCGCGCGCGCGCGCACGTACGCATATATATATATAGACATATATACATATATTTAAACATATAAAAATAGATATATACATATATACACATATAAACACATATATACATATATACCTATATATAAATATAAACACATAGATACAATATATATACATATACATATATAAATATAACGTATTAAAGCATATACATATGTATATATATACACATATATAGACATACATATATATATACTTATATACGGAAAATAACTACAATAATAATAATGCAACTCAAATAGTAATAATAATAAAAAGTCAAGATAAAAATTATAATATTTAAAACACCGGGTGAACACACTGTCTCCTGGGCTGAACGCACGGTCACCGCTAACGATGCGGTGACCGCGCACCGGCGCGAAACCGCCAATGCAATTAAACTCCGAAAAATTTAAATCGGGACCAAGAAAGAAGAACAATTACGGACATCCGCGGTCGGGGTGTGACAACATAAAACATGATCTTTGGCCAGATGAGAATGAAATGTATGCTCCAAAAATATTTTCAATGAAAAATATGGATAAACATACATTCCTTAAAATTTTAAATAATTCGAAGGTATCTGATGGGTATTCGAGTTAAATTTTGTGGTGTGTTGACTTGAATAATCGTATGTTACATGGATTGAAAAGTAACAATTCACATATTTTGTTACAACAGTTACTACCATTGGCATTGCCTACATTATTACCTAAAAAAGATACTACTATTGTACCCCAATTTTACACATTTTTCAGGAAATTATGTGTGAAATGTCTACATCCATTTTAGCTTGAAATCCTACATGAGAGATTTTTATTGACCCTTTGTGCAATGGGGATGATCTATCCTCCAACCTTTTTTATTGTGATGATGCATTTAACTGTGAATTTGGTTGAGGAAGATAAATTAGGAGGCCCCATTCATTATCGATTGATGTATCCAATTGATAGTTATTTTATTTATATGTTTTTCAGTTAATTAAAAAATTTATGGAATTTATATAAATGTATAATTATGATTATTTTATTTCACAGATATCTTGGGCATTTGAATGCATGCGTTAGAAATAAAACTCAACTAGAAGGCTCTATTACTGAAGGCTATTTGGCTGTGGAGTTTCATAACTTTTGTTCCAGATACATGGATGATATTGAGACAAGATTTAATCGAGTTGGACGTGTTGACGACACATCAAATCAATCACAAACACATCAGAAATCAAATATATTTCCCGGAATTGGTCGATCAGTTAGTAGGAACTCAAATGTGACACTAACATAATTGGAATTATTAGAGGCACATAGATATGTGTTTCTGAATAGTGAAATTGCAGATCCATTTATTGAAGAGTTGAGGATAAAAACAAAGAGATGAATGAGATCTTAAACACGAAATGATATTGATATAATAAAAGTAGTGAATAATGATCTTGTAGAATGGTTTTCACAATTAGTAAGTTTATAAATATTGCAATAAATATGAATATTAATTTGAATAATACACTTTTTAAATATAATAAATTATATTTAATTTTTTAGAACATGAAAATCGATACTCGAGCAGTGTTGTTAGAAGATTTGTTGTTTGGGACTAGAGGTCCTATAAAAAAAGATAGGAAGTTCAACTATTATAAGGTGAATGGATTTAGATTTCATACAATGGATCAAGAAATGGAATTGAAAAATAGAATAATAGTATATTTACATTTTATGAATTTGGATTATATAGAAAGATGCATGATATTATTTAATTAAACTACCATGGGCATTTTTCTGTTGCTTTATTCAAATTCAATTGGCTTGAAATTATCAGAGGTGTTAAAAGTGATTCTGTGAAATTTACGTCTGTGAACATATCTCACTTGATGGATGTTGGTGATCGTGAATTGCATGATCCATATATCTCATCATCTCAAGAAAAATTGGTTTATTATGTTAGTGATGTTTTGTATGATGGGTGGAGTGTAGTTTCTCAGGTAATACAATGATATTTGTATGATATGGGTGATGAAGTGGAAGATTTGACCACTGAAATTGAATCTAATAAATAACAAGAGGCATAATTATTTGTCCATAATGATATTGAAAATATTAGTCTAAAAAGGATCAATGAAGTGAATAAAGTAATTGAGTTGGAAACCAACATGATTTATGGAGAATATGATTTAAGGTATAGTTATTTATTCATTCAGCAACCACTTATTTCATTTGTGCAGTCATTCATTATCATTGTTAAATATATTTTGTTTTTTAGTAGTCGGCTTCTATTATCATTTTTACATTTTTTTCTGTAGAATTTTTTTGAAATATATATTCTAAACTTATTTTTATTTGATTAAATGGAAGTAATGTCAAGGAGGAAGTGCTACACTATTTCATCTACTACTGCGATAGATGATGATCCATCTGTCTCCCTCCCCACGCCATCTGACCCAACAGCTTCCTAAACCCCTACACCATCTACCCATGAACCATCTCTCACACCCTCTGTGGGTGTTTCATTAATGTCTGATTCATCGACTCTCCCTTTAGGTGTCTCAGTAGGGGGAAGATCGCACGCCCCTTCCAGTTCATCACGGACATACTAGGGGGTCACTATCATAGGTACAAATTTTAATTTAAATAAATTTATAGAATTTTTTTATACTAATTGTTTGTTCATTGAAGATGAAAAAATGAACCCATGGAGAAAAACATAAAAATTTAGGATGATTGGAATATGAATGGTGAGAAGATAGTCATTCCATTTGATTCATTTGGGGTCCCTACGGATGACGCTGCAGGGTTACTTGGCCATATTCCTGGCCAATTGGTAGTGGAGCTCATTTCCCTACCTATTTTTATGATGATTGGAGAAATAGGCCTCCATGTTTGAAAATTGATGTTTTTGTTTCTAAAATAAATGTAATTTTAATACATTATGGTTTAATTGAATGTCATGTTACTAATATGTTCAGGATGAACTTTTGTATACAGAAGTTCTTGTACATTAGAGTTGATGATGTGATAGCATGAAAGTGGACATTGAAAAATCATTTAAAGAAATGGAAGGACTTCAAATGGAGATTGTGGTGTGATGTCAATGATACTTCGTTGACTGTGAAAAAAATGTATGAGAAGCTACCCAGTGGGGTACCAAATGAACAATGGAATGTTTTTGTTTAAAAACATCATGATGAGAAGCGGATGGTATTGAAATATATATTATTAAATTATCCTAATTTTACTTTTATACATGAATATGAAGAGGAGATGACATTGAATACATTACTGTTAAAATTTATTTTATTTATTTCAGGATCTCTTTTATCCTAATTTTACTTTTATACATGAATATGAAGAGGAGATGACATTGAATACATTACTGTTAAAATTTATTTTATTTATTTCAGGATCTCTCAAGACATATTGCATCACACCGGGCTAATGGAGTCATCCCTCACACTACGGGGTCAAAAATATTTTATGGTAGTTGAATGACTCTAATAATCATATCATTGGTTTAAATATTTATAAGACATTATTATCTATTTAATATATTAAATTTTTTATTTATCGTTTCATAATGCATTCATAGAGTTTAGGGAATGAAGCATCCCGAACTGAAGTGTGAAAGGATGTTCACAAAACATCATATGGATGTTTTGTTAATAATCTTGCCAAAGAAGATGGGGTATGAAGTCAATTTTTAATTATAATAACTTATCATTAGTTATTGTTGTGTTAATATATATTGATAATTTATTTATAGGTAAAAATTAAACAACTATGGGATTCCAAGCCTGGGTAGTCCTACTCAGTCTCCCAGGATAACCCGGTTGCTAAAGTCCTTGTGAAGGAACATCTTGTTAGAGTGCACGGGATGAGTTTTGGACCTGTATAATCTGAGGTCTTTAGTAGGCCACCAGGGATTCCAGCTGCATATACTCATGATTATATTTAGTCCATACCCGAAGATGCTCATAGGGATATTTCATCTCTACGAACCACAGTTCAAGACGAGGGGGCTCAGATATCTGCTTTACAGAAAGCGATGACTGATATATATGATTATATGAGAAGATATGCCCCTGGTGGTATGGCATTGACTGGTGATAGGTAGGAAAATAAAAAAATCAAAATCTATTAGTTTTAGAACTTTTAATAGTTTTAAGATTAAATATAAATATGCAATGGTATTTAATTTTCAATATAATGTTCTTACATGAGACAGTAGGAAGTGGAGATAGAGGTGGAGAGGTTGATTATACCTGTTCATCATCACATTGTGAGTATTTGTATTGTTGATGTGTTAGGAAAATATTCGAACATTTGTTTTGTATATTTATCATGCATGGCACATAGTTTCCTTTTATTCACATTATTGATTTCTAATGTTTTTTTCATTTCTTGATTTCTCGAGTGTTCTATGCACCATATTTTTCGATTCTTTATTAGAAAAATTTGGTTTTTATATGTATCATTGGTGTTGGTAATTATATTTTCAATCATTGAGGTTTGAGGTCGGGATACATGGGGAGACTGTGTGATAGTAATCAAGTTGTGTGTCGAGATTTCTCTAGGATGATCCATCTACAGAATTTTTGTAGTGTGTAGAGTGAATGAGTGTCTTCAATAATTACACATTTAGGAGTGGGGAAATAAGAATAATGTTAGGAAGGGAGATATTGTTTGTCCAATCGATCAGTCTGAATCGGTGGTCATAGTCAAAGCATCCAGACACAAGACATACATCACTAGCAGAGAGGACCTGCTCATGGTATTTGGGCTATATATTTGGGCAACAGATCATTATAATTGTATAATGTGACACCAATATGTGAGGAATATATTTGTGTACCTTCTATGCAGAGAGTTAATAATTTGGTAGCTTCCACTTTAGTATCTAATTTTTTTGATATAGGTGCATCTCTTTTCATCATATTTCTTCATGTTGTAGAGATAAGTGGGCTCGACCTTCAGTTTTACTATGAAGTGATGACACTAAAAACATTGTTTAGGATTTTATAAGAGAATTTATGTTAGTGTATGTATTGGACCATGATATTAGAGGTTGTCACCTCGTATGGGACCTCGTTTTCCTTGAGGTGAAGGTTTTGATATCCTTTTTGGGATGGAATGGTTCTCCCCCTACTATTCTTATATTGATTAATATTTCCAAATGGTGTCATTCACATCACCATAGGGTGGGTTTTTTGTTCACAAGGTTTTATAGGACGTATGAGAATGATGAGATAGACTCGAGCATCATGGGATGGGTGTGATGATAGACTGAATTACTTGATTATATATGAAGCATAATGAAGGCATTGGGAATGTTTACATGCCAACAAGGCTTATAGAATCCAAACCCGGTCAAGGGAATCCTTATTGTAGAGTTACCAAACAATAAATTTCCAATATTCTCATAATAGAGGTAGAGGAAAGATGATGTTGAATAATTAATGATGATATAATCACACCAAATTCACTATGTAACATATGTGCATACATGAGTTTATATCTGTAGTTTCTCTTTGTGAATTTTTGATGTATATTACTAAATGATGTGATTTCTTCTTATAAATCGAATCCCTTTTTATTCTCCATATATAATACTAGTTTTGTTATTTCCAATATAAATATTCATATATGTGCATATTTTCTAGTATACATTTCTAGTGTTCACTTTTATAGAAAGTAATTGTGACATGACTACAGTGGGGACTATTTTTCCACTATGAATTATTAGTACTCACTTTAATAGAATATAAGTCCATTCGTGTATGAACATATTTTCAAAGAATTCATTTTCGAAAAAATTCAAAAAATTTATTTGAACGTGTAATTGATTGATCATATCATTCTAACTCACAGGTTGGGTTGTAGTTCTTTATAACATAGTGGTTAGGGAAACAAAAAAATGTGTCAAATTAGATGTTCATTAATGGTAAATGATAGAGATATCAATTATTAATAATATGACAGCATAATATAAGAATAATGATAAGATATAATGACCATAAATTATGAATATCTCACACAATTCATCATATAATACAAGTGGGAAGTATGTTGATATGAATTGTTATTTAAGGATTAGAACTGGTATGGATGGAAAATATTGAACCCAATCTTGGCATAGTTTTCATGAAATATGACAGAGATTCTAGTTTATAATTTTATTTAAAGGTCTATTGTCCATATGATATGTTTATATGCATTCATTTACTGAAAGATTCATTTGATTTTGCTTAGTTAAGCATCTATTTTCATATTTACTAGTATGTATTCTGTTAGACTATTCGTATTTCTGGAATGGTTTTTTTAGGGAACTAGTGTAGGGGATGCAGAGCTACTATTTTTTTTTCATGTATCAGCTTTTAGCGGCGGTTTTAACAGCCGCTAAATGAAACTGGTAAAATTTAGTGGCGGTTTTAACCGTAGCTAAATATAGATATTTTTCTCATATCGGTGGTTAAAACTGCAGCTACAGTGTCCCACCATCCTTGTGTTTTCCGTGGTGGTTTTTAATATTTTAGCGGCACTTTTCCAGTGAGGGGGTGTTTTGTTTCTCAGTGGTTATAACAGCTGTAAATAAAAGAGATCCATAGACAGTAAAAATTCGGCTAAAAACACGATTTTCCACCAAATGAGGCATCTACAATGATTAATTTAAACCACCGATATATTTATATAACCACCACTAATAGTTTCCTGACGCACAACTTAGTAGTGGTTTCCTAAAACTGCCCCTAATAGATTAATTTTCAATAGTTTATGTGATTACTAGGGTTTTTTATTAATTTATATTCTAGATCATCATGAGATTTTTTCTCATATGGAAATGAGGAAACTCTTCATGTAGAGGCATGAGCTTTATATAATGGGATATTGGCTACTATTGAGTGTGATCTAAATATTGATTCCATATAAACTAATTGTTCGACCATTTAAAAACTCAATTCATGGTATGTTTTCTATCTCCTTTTGTATCATCTAAATATTCAGTAAAGAAAAATACATCATACCAATTCATTAGAGGTTTGAGAAACATTTCATAAATGAAATTAAGTCAATTAATTCCATATATCCTAATAAAAGATGAAACTGTTATTTAATTCATTTTATAGTATGTTAACTCTTCCAATAAATGTGTTAATCTAGTGTATGTCGATTCTTTTGGGATTCCATTTTTCCTTCATCCACGGTTTCTTTTGTATGTGGTTACGATGTTGTTTTCTTTATGAAAAAAAATTCTACTTATAATGATGATTAGGAAAAAAATTATATGTTGAAGTGTGTACCTTATTTTAATATGAATTTTGGAGGGTTTTTTAATAATTATCAATATATAATATAGATGGTTTTCACTAATAATTAATGATACATGAAACATATTAAAAATTATTTATTTTTATCTTTTTATGGAGATAATTTTTAATTTATATGCTTGCAAATTATGAGGTAATACATATAGGATAATTTTAGTAAGTCATTTATAAAACATATCATTTTTTAATTATGTATTCTAATATAACAGTATAATTTGAATTAAAATTCACGATTTAATTTTTTTTTAATTCTTATAAACAATATAGGTTTTTTAAAAAATAATTAATCATATTTTTTCAAGTAATTAAAATTATTTTTCAATGTTATATTTTATTTATCATTTTAATCATTAAAAAGATTCATATATTATTATGGTTTATATATATTCATATTATTCCTAAATATTACCATCATATAATAAAAGTATAAAAATATGACCTATATATAAATTAATGGTTAAATATAGGGAATTAGATCTTTATCAATGTCCAATAAGATATATGTATATTACAAAAATCTGATATCATATATTGTAACTCATTATTCATGAAAATGTTATTATGAGTAAAAATAATACTAAAGAAATTAATTTATACTCTACATAGATAAATAAAAAAAGTCATCATGTTGGTCCTAAAATAGTTCACATGGTTAACATCAAATAAAATATTATTTACTTCTTATATTAAACATTTTACATCAAAATAACAATAAAACCCCAATATCTATTATAGAGATTTACCAAAAAAGGCATCATGTTAACAATTTGGTAGCCAGAGGATGGAATATGTTTCAAAGTTTTCAGTATTCAAGTTAGATTTCATTATACACTAGTTCAATAAACATGTAATACAATATATGTCATACTATGAATTAGAATTAATAGAATATTTAAATTATAATATAAAATATAATGTATTTATGATAATATATACATTATAATGATTGTAAAACACATATATCATGGCTTTTATATGAAAAATATATATATAATGGACAATGTGATGGTAAAAACTCCAATAGTCTATCATAGAATCTTATTGCTTGCCACATGCTCATCCTTTTACCCTACACATATGTCATAAATTGTTTCAAAAAACATGTATTAGAACATTTCCAATACATGAATATAGAATGATAATCATCTCTATACCCAATTTTATACGTTAGTAGATCATGTTCAATAAACATTGTGTGGATTACCAACCATGAAAAACCAATTTACAATAATGAAAATTAAATATATATGGAGAATATAATCATAATAAAACATTACAACATACACTATAAAATCATTTCCTATAAAAAGGATAAAAATAAACAAACATCTCTTTGTATTTGGTTTCATGTTCTACAAAATTCTCCATTTAAACTATCCATTTTTAAAAAAGGAATGTTTTGAAATTCAATTAAAATCATATGTTTTTCATCAATAGTATTTTCATGATGTGAATAATAATTTAGAAAACATTAACATGGTAAAATAATGGAAAATAATAAAATAATAAATACAATATAACATATTCCTATATTCATTCCAATATTCAAAAATGATCTAAATATCTATCAATCCCATCCATGTAACCGACATACCAAAAAATTGAATTACATAGGATTTATTGATGATTTTATCTCTTAGAACAACAAAAATAATATTATTGAAACAAGAATATATACATGTATAATTGAACACAATAATTAAAATTGATTTTGAGTCATGATTTATTTCATCAATGAACAGTTATTCTAAAAATACTTTTTGATAAAATTTGTTTGAAAAAATTTTATATATAAAACATATGATTTTATTTTATAAGACACATGATTTAATGAAACATCTATAAAAATCACTATATATGTATATGAGTGATGGTGTTTATAATATCAAATAACATGATGATGTAATTATAAAAAATATATATAATAATCGACATAGACCTATATAAATCATATAAAACCTAGAAAATAACGATAATTTCAATTATATTTGACCTTATATAATTATTATAAAAGAAAAACTGAGAAATTAGATGACCATGATGATAATGAACATTAATATTTCATTTTAGGAAATCATGATAATGACTGGACTAAACACATAAAAATATAAATGTGAGTATGAAGATGTAAGGATTATATAATGGAATTTATTTATTAATGATTCCAAATACCACTGTTAATACCTTGATTTTTAACATCGATATCAATTTTTAAATTAATAATAAAAATATAACATTTCATCTCATTATTTTATGCTTTTAAATAGTATATAATCCATATTTTAGAATAGGGGTATCCATTATAAAACCATTTTCCACCAGATGTCCTAGCCGTAACCATTTCCTCATTATAAATAACTCGCAAGTATATACTAGTTCCCCTGTCACAACTAGAAACCCTAAAAAACTATGTGATATCACGTTTACATTAGGTCTTAATTATTAATCCCCTAACATAATTTTATTTATTATTACCCAAGTAAATATCAATATAAATATCAATTAAATAAATTTATTAACCTGAATGATGTATTTTATGATAATTTACCAAAAATATGGATTCTATACTCTAAAAAACATTATCAATCCTCTAGAAATAGAACATTAATCCCCCAATATCTATTGGTTTCATCCTCCCTTATTAAAATTCATGAATTAAAACAAATTTACATAACACCTATATATTAGTAATTCCTCTTTACACCACTTATTTTTCATTATTTTCAATGACACAAACTAGTTACACTAAATTGAAATAATTGGTTTCTCACTCCATGTAATTGAAAAAAATAACAAAAATTGAATCTAACACATATCTCATTAATTACGATAAATGGACCTCATTATAAAGGAAATATTACAATGAGGAAAAGATAATTGTTATATACACTCTTTAATAAATTATATAATTAAAAATATTCTAAAAACACAGAGATAAAATATACCCTATATTACTATTTTTTGATACCCTAGCTAAGGAGAGGCATGATTAAATATATGAACATTAACATTAAATTAAAAATTTTGTCACATATGGTAAATATCAACCCATTTGATATACACATTATTATTACATTTTTTAATAAATTAAAATTTTCTATATGTTCTAGAGTCATAATGATTAATATATTACAAAAATTAGTTTTTTATAAAACTATCATAAATAAAAAATGGAATAATATTTAATTCATCAAGCATCGTATATGACTTTTTTATTTTCCAACTCAGAATAATATATAACTCATGGAAATAAATAATTGAAAAGAATCATATAATGACCTATTAAGAGGAGGTTACATACAAATGGATAATGAGCTATATTTATTTATAAAAAATGTTCCCACTAAATCATCATCATTGCATCCCATGAAAAATATTAATAATCATAATCATAAGGGAAACAATTTTAAAATCATGGAATGTAATATAACAATAAAAATGAAACACATTAAATTTCTGGTTAAATACGAAAAATATTATTTGGCATTTTCTATCATTATTATTACACATTACATATGTTTATATATCATAATTTCATACAATTGGAATAAAAAAAGATTTATGTTCATTAATAATATAAATAATTTCAAAATATATATCACATTACCCAACGAATAAGTGGGATATATAATTATGTCCACACACATGACATCAAAATAATATCGTTGTCATTCATTTCAGATAGAATGTATACCTATAATAATCATTGACATAATATAAACTCTTTAAATTATTAATTTTCATATAATTTTTATACATGTTATTCCAAGAATGAAAATTGAGGGTTCGAAAATTATAAGAGAGAGAAAATAAGGAAAATTAGTATTTTTATTAAAATGTCATCTTTCAATCAGAGAGAAGTAAAAACATAAAAAATAATAAATGGAACCTTTTTTGGAAATATTTTTTTTTTAAATCATTATATGTGAATTAAAAATCATCTCAATGAAACGATACAATGATTATATCAATGATATGAGATAATATAGAGTATAGAAACTACATATAGAATTTAAATGAGATTAATAATTTTTTATAACTAATTAAATTATTTTATAAAACTAAAAAGATATTGTTAGGTTTCAGATTCCCATTACAATAAGTACCATTTTATTAACTAAATTTATGCAACCTATACAATTCCAATATTTGTATTAATATTTAAATCCAGAAGTAATATTTGTTCAATTGTTTCACATTAGGAAAATTTTCATCATAGTAATATATTTAGTCATGTTTATTTTAACATTGTAAGTGCATTGATATCATATATTTCATAATTATGGAAATATTGTCTAGATATATTTGTATTGATTCAATTCAATTAATAAATTAGTACAAAGTTATTAAAAAATATAAAATATTATATGTAATTATTAATATATATAAATGAAATTAATATTTTTATCATATATAATTCAGATGATAAATATGGAATTAATAACATCCTCATAGGTTGGTCAATTGTTTCAATGACAAGGGATGTCAAAATGTTAGTGGAGATATATTTAATATTAAAAATTAAAAATTGAATATACTAATAGATTAATATATTAAAAAAATTTCCTTATAATATATCAATAATTATTGTGGACATGCTATATAGTGGAGTCAGAAAAGTGGAAAATAGTTGGTGAAAATGAGATAAATGAGAAATATATGATAACATTGTTTATTATTTGTTATTGACATAATATAAATTATATGATTGGATTTATTTGGATATAAAATAGAAATAAGGGTTCTAAATACCTTAATATATTGTAATTGGGTTTATATTGGGATTAAATGGGAATTGAATGTGGTGTAATAATGGAAGGGTCTGATGTATTTTATAAATACAGAGATGTGTGATTTTTAGTTAAAATATTGAATAAAGTTTTCTTTAAAATGAATATAAATATAATAGAAATATATTTTAAATTATTAATTTTATTTAAATAAATTTAAATTTATTTAATACTTTTTATCCATCATACCCCTAAATATATTGTTTCATTAAAATGGAAAAGAAAAACTAAATTAAAAATTTATGTAATATTGTATAATAATGGGATATATAAATATCTTATATGTTATGTAATTTTAGATATTTTAATTAAAATATTATTTTTTCAAATCATTTTTTAATTTTGGTCAATAAATAAAATTTATTATTTTTATTGTCATTGGTGCATCATTACTATATCATAAAGCATTCGGTAATTAATAAAATGTATTTATATTTTTCCACATTTTAAAAAGTCTATTTTATTTATTAAAAATTAACACATAAACAACTTTAGTGTGGACATTAATAATATAGATTTTTTTATCCTAATAATTTTGAACACTATGTAATTATTCTTATTTACATAATACATATGGATTTTTTAAAATATGATAAAACATACTTTATAAAAAATGTAGATATATAATCCTATAGATTTGAATATAAATTCTTATCTTACATTACTAAAATATTCATATTTACTAAATTTATTTATTTTAATTATAATTTATAAGTTATTAAACTGTTTTGTTATATATAATTCTATTCTAATTGTTGAATTTCTTTTACAACATTTCAGTCACTATTTATAACAGTAATATTAATATTGTAATGATTATATTATTATTCTGATAGTTATATTTTGTTTATACATTAAATAATATAATATAATCATATTTAGTCAATATTAACTTCATTTCCTCTCTAAGGTTTGTATTATTAAATTTTTAATTTTCTAGTTGAATTAACAATGATTTTTTTGTAGAATATAATTTACATTTTATGAACAAATTGAAAATTTAATTTAAATATATTAGAGAAATTTAATCACATATAATGAATTTAGTATTTTTAATCATCACTTTTAGCATTATGTAATACGTTATACTTTCTATTTATAATTTTGAATAAAATATGAGTCAAAAAGTCATTATTATGTCAATTGTGAATAGGTGTTCTTGAGGGGATAAAATAACGAAAAATGAGACAAAACTACTCCAAAAACATTATTAATCACCTATTATTAATGTATTGAGTTCCTAACTTATCCCATTAACTAATTTATGAATTTTTTTAGACGTGTTTAAATTCATGTGGGATTATTATATTTTAATAATTTTTATAATTGCATGTTTTCCACTCGACATTCAAAAAAATGACACCCCATATCAACTGTTCACCATAGAGTAATAGTACTTTATCTCAACAAAAACATACCCAAATCTATTCATAGATTTCATGGAAACCTATGAGTTTATATTAAAATTTTAAATATCCCTCTGAAGGTTTATTAATATTATATCTAAATGGAAAATCCCAAAATGTGGTTTATGATCATACTGATATTTTTCATTATTCATTTTTAATTTTCTATAGAGTCCCTAATTTAATTTCATTTCTATTGAATCATTTTAAATATTAATAACATAATTTTTTTACACAACATAGATAAAAATGATTACTATCATTTGAAAAATAGCCCCAAACCATGAATTTAGAAAACAAAAACAAATTTCATTTAATTCCAACATATCTATCTTCTTAGTTTCTCTAATTTTCTTTTTATTATATGTAATCACCTAAGGATACTCATCAATGAATTATTTGAGATAAAATCCCAGTAATAGGTGAGATAAGAACATGATTCAAAATAACATGGAGAGAATAAACATTATCATCATAAAATTTCATGGGATCATCATCATAATCATGATAGGACGCATTAGATAAAATCATTTAATGAATAAATCCATAAAAAACATCATGTCTTATTAGTCAAATGACACTCATAATTGTGAAAAAATAGACCATCATGAATAATATCTGTGCATAATCTTAACATAATCATTGTAAATAGTGAATGATTTATATGCACAAATTTTTTTCATAATCTCAAGAGATGCATCACACTACCAAATTTATTTTGAAATAATATAATTCTGGGTGCACCCGTAAAATAAAAAAAATTACATAATAATGAATTCCTTGTAAAATGTATAAATATCCCAGACAAAAAAACCCATGTAATGGAAATAATTTTCCCTAGAATTTCATAATGAAAATATTCATTAATAAAAATTATGTTTCAAAAAAATAAATATATAGTTACATACATGGTAAAATAATCCCCAATCGTGTTGAAGAAGAAGCAATATTTTGAGAAATACAATAAGCGTTTTTTAGAAAGAATAATTCATTTATAAAAATAATTTATTTTGACATAAAACAATATTAAAAATATGTATATCCCATAAAATAAAATGTTATTAAATGAAATGAAATTTATAAAACATTAAATGATCTTACATTTTAAAGATTGAGTAAGGGAGGAAATCTAAAAAAACGAGTATTGGGTTTTAGAAACCACATATGAAATTTTTTAAATTATTTATTCACTTAAGTATAAAGGATAATAATATTAAATTCATTAATGGACAATTCCAGAACCCCCTATACATTTTTTATAGTTTTATTAGGTTAATTAATATCCTTTTTAAAAGTTATATATTTCAATTTCACTATTTGAGAGTGTTCATTTTCTGGACACTTATAACCAATTCTCTTATTAATAGTTATTAAATATCATTAAAAATTAGAATAATTATAAAAAATTGTATTAATATTTTACTAATGAAAAAAATAAATCTAATTGTGGTTATATTGTTTTCAATTTTGAGCATGATTTACCAAGTAATTTTTTAATCATAATCATTTTGATTAATTAGTGTGGTATTGAATCACAACAAACATGTTTTTTTTATTTTATAATAATATGTATATGAGTTAGTTCATAAAAATAAGAATAATTATAAATTAAATTTAAAATTATATTTCCACCATTATAATGGTTTAATTTCCATAATTTAATGTGGAAAAATAAAATGAATACACATCGTCCATGATGGTGGTAAATTGACACATCAAGAATGATGGTTTAATCTTTTTACAGTAAAATGGAGAGGAGAATAGGTTTCATAAAGGAGTATTACATTAAAATTATAAAATTATGTTATATATGTTATCCAAGTGTTACCATTCCACTTTTTTAAAGGTATATGACATGATTATAAAACAAAATTAATTGAAAAAAATTAAATGAACATGAAATAGGTTTTTACCACTTGAATTATCCTCTATGAGAACATCCATGGGGGATCTTTTTGGTATTGTGTTGAGAAACAATTATCCCTTATGTGTGGGTGGGGATTTGGAATCGTATATGGAATAATATTGATAATTATCAATTCTAATAAATTGTTAGGATAAGGGGTGTTGAGGGGGGTTTTATAAAGGATGAGGGTAGTGTTTTCTCATTTTATTATTCATGGGTTAATTAGTTATTCTCATGACATTGAAAGGTTTTATCATTATCACTAAATATATTAAATAATTAAGGGGATTTCGATATTAGTGTGCTTACATTTCCAAGACACACGTAATATTATATTTAATTTATAATGTATATATACCATATTTTACTCTTCATAAAACATTCATGTATTTCAGAAGAAACCAAAAAAATTAATTCTTACCATTTATCAATTATTAAAATTTAAAATTTAATTAAATATGAATAAAATAATTTCCTAAATATTGGAAATATAAATTATTGAAAAAATCATTAGTTACTCAAAAAATAATGATTTCAAAATTATAACTGATTTTATAACATGTGGAAAAATTTATTAATGGCTCAAAAAGTTATCCAATAGTCATAAGAAAAAAATTAATATATAATAATATTTTTGAAAATATTTCTCTTTAATAATTATATTAAATATAAAAATTTAAATAAATAGTTATTATTTATAAAAAAATATGATCAAATAATTAACAAATATTGAAATATTCAATTATATATAATATTATATACTTATATGATAGTATAATTTCTATGGTGCCTAAATTTTATTTATATATTGACATAGATATTTTTACTATTCCATTTACCAAATGAATATTCATAATTTTCACATTACTATTCCAAAGTTCATGTCAATATTACATTTTAATGGATCATTAGCTCATTTAAATACCTATTAATAAATTCATTATTCATTTATAATGATTATATTTTTTTATGTGACATTATATGAATTATAAAATATAGAATAATTATATGGGGTCAATTCCCCTTGATATGTTTTGGGGTCATTACATTCTTCCCCATAAGGAAATTTCTCCCTCGTAATTTCATTTCATATTCTATAGTGAAAATAGGTGAGTTTACATCCCTTTCATCAATTCCCCTAGATCACATGATTCATCTTTGTACATATAGATTATTTATAGTACATTTACCGGCTGAGTATTTATGTTTCACAGTATATTATCTATTTGGTAGAAGATATTCACTACCTTCTCATAAGTGATATCATTTACCATATGCACCACATTTGGATTCAATATATATGTGGAATATGGTTTTTTATCCTTTATGGAGGATATGTGGAATACATCTTGTACATGATGCATGGTTGGTGGCATTTAAAGTCGATAGGCCATATCTCTGACATTATTAAGAATCTAATGGGGAATATGTACCTATAAATTATCTTTACCTTCTTTCAAAACTAATGATAATCTGACAAGGAGATGTGAGAAGTAATACCATGTCTATATTGTCAAAATCACTATCTCAAATACAAGTTTCATCATTTAAAATCTCTCAACATTGGGATTACATGATGTGATGTTGAATTTTTTTCATATTTACCACTATTTAATCAACCATTTGAGGTCCTATAATATTATTATCAAAGAAAAAATCTCATCATGCTAATGTTCTATATCATTTCCCCTAAATTTATTGATTTGGAGACATTTGGATGCTCGAGTGGGTCATTTGATGAAATAGATCTCATTGATAGGAAAATGTTGGTCCCATCCAACATTGAAATTCATATAACATACTATCAACATGTCTTTGAAATATAAATAGTCAATTAAGATCAGACATCAGATTGAGAAGGATAAGAAATACGGAATGTTAGGTTAATGTTTGGAGCATGTTGGAGACTTTTCAAGATCATAAAGGTGAATACTTGATCACTATTAGATCCAATTTATTTTTTAACTCCATTAGGTTTTACCAACTCTCTAATGTATATAAATAAATGTTTAGACAGTGAAATTCCCTCCAAAATATTGATAATGAGATAAGTATTTATAAGAGTATAGATAAAAATATTCTATTGAATTGTTTCCCCTTGATGTTTTTTGATCTCTGATGAAATTTGGTGGGGTTATTTTTTAGCATTTCCATATTGCTGTGGTTAATCGTTTCATCATCCCATTAGAGTTTTGTTTCTAATCAATCTCATGCTATCATATTGGAAAATATTTGTTCTATACAATGACCTCAATCGCTTTATTTCCCAACCAATTGTGTACTCAGAGATTTCAATATATATTTCTTGTCCCTATGTGAATAAATATGGTTGAGCTAGGTGAGTCACTCAAAATATCATTATTTATATATATTTTTTATGATTCACATATTCATGAAATGAATCTCATGACTCATTCAACATCAATTTTATACTCAGAGTATTTCCCTTAAATCACTGATTCCATACTCCTATGAATTTACACATCATTTCATAGAGAATATTTTTTTAGCTACAAGGGGTTTTTGATAAATCGTTTGAAAATGGATAGATGATGGTCCGTTATTAATGATTCCAATGTCCATCCTTTTAAATATAAATAAGGATTGGTTCCATTTTAATTAACATTTATTATAATATTGATGGATCCTTTCTACACAGAGCATTTCTACATTATTTTTGTAACGCCCCGACCCCAATTACCCAGAGTCGGTGCCTTAATTACATAACATTGGTATGATCACAAGAAAGATCAAATCTCGAATGAACGATTGGATTAGTAGCCTTGGAAACACTAGATATATTCATAAGTTTTACATTACAATCATAAAATGAAAAACTACTACAACAACATAATGTTTCCACAATCCACACTATTAACCACTCACAAAATCCCTGCAGGTCATTCATAACTTACTTCTTCACATCCTGGGAAAAATAAAACATAGAAAAGGGGTGAGCTCAAATGCCCAGTAAGGATAATAATATAGCGGAAACTTTCATAAATAAGAATAAACATTTAAGGCAATGTATAACTAAAACAAAATCCTTTTAAATATGAACTTTCAACATGGTATGGCATAAATAAAATGAAATAATGCCATTTACTTATTCACATGGATATTCTACTAATCGAATAATCACATGCAAAAATCAATAACCACTTTCATAATGTTGGAATGCATAATGCTAAACTTTAATTTCTTTTCAAGGCCTCGTCCCAAGACCTTGGGGCTAACTGTAACCGGAACCCAACCCGGAGTGCCTCTAATAACCGGACACCAACCCGGAGTGCCTCTAATAACCGGACACCAACCCGGAGTGCCTCTAATAACCGGAGACCAAACCGGAGGGCTTACTTTTACCAGTCCCTAACCTGGAGGGCTTACATTTACCAGTCCCCAACCTGGAGGGCTTACTTTAACCAGTCCCCAACCTGGAGGGCTTACTTTAACCAGTCCCCAACCTGGAACATACTTGTCCAACACATTCATATGAAGTAAAGGTTGAAATATAACATAAACATTCTTATTGGAACTAGCATACGAAATGTCAATACTTTACTCATAAACCATGAATGCTATATATATGAAATATCCACAGTCAAACATATCACAAAACTTTATTACAATATGGAAGTTTTATATCATAATAAATCAACTTCAAATAATCTTAAAATCCATCAAAGGATGTTGACATAGATGAAATCAAAATTCTTTTTAAAGAAATATCTCCTTTTATTTTGAAATCATTTAAGATCCATATAAAATAAAACATTTTCTTTGAAAATATTCTTATAAGCTTGTAAGGGAAGCTTTGAAGATTTTATAACGGCGGAAAATAGCCGCACCCGCCGTATAAGTTAAAAAAAACATTCTTACCTTAATTCTGTCGAAAAGGTTAAAAAGGACCTTGTTTTGAAAACGACCGAAAGATTCCTTTATAAACCACTTATAAAAGTAAAAAAGGGTATAAATGACTTTAACTCATATTCTAGTAAATAGTAAAAAATGTTTTGAAATGCATTTTTAAGAAACATGGATGTGGATGATAAAGAGATCCCAGTAGATTATTACGTATAAACAACCTCGGATAATGAAGAGATTGTAAAGTAAACCCTTACCTTGTACTTTTCCTTGGTTGGGGTAGGTTAACCTCCTATATAATGGTGAAATAGTTGTTATTAAATTATACAAGAATCATATATATTAATATGATATCATATATGATCTTTTAACATTGATTTGTTAATAATATTTAGAATTATCGTCGTTTCAGGAGTTAACTTACTCATTTTCTTTTATATGTTTTGTTACATAAGACATGGCTGTTGTATCTTATTCATATCCAGAATGATATCTAGTCCTTAAACATCATTTTTAAATCATCAAATGATAATTATACTTGAATGGATACGATGGAGAATGAATCTCATCGCGTTCGTGGAGACGGTAGTCCGTACGTACGCACGAGCGACAATATCATTCTTTTGATATTAAAATAATATATAAATGGATGGTATATCATATATAAAGAATCATTAACATGTTATATTTATTATTTACATAAGTTACACATCATTATTATACCCATCCAAATAATATTATATTGAATAACAATTACACCACGACGTGGAGACGGTAAGCCGTACGTACGCACGTATGGTGACATGTTATTCAAAGGGTGGATAGAATACTGAATATGGTTGTACCATATTTATAATAACATCACAGTATATGTAAGATACTGGAGTTATTATTTTAGAATGGTAAGAACAAAGAAAGAGGATGTGGAAGAAGAAAGGAACTTAGAAAAGGGTGGTGAAATCATTACCTCTTCTTCGGGTTCTTCCTTTTGATTTGATAAAAAGGGCTCCTTAGGTTGGCTTTCTGATCAAACTAAGGCCTCTAGGTTGTAGTGAGGGATGTTGGGAGAGTATTTGGGCAGAGTTTGGCCGAACCAAAAGGCTTTGAAGGTGTGAAGGAATGAGAAGGAGGAGTGCCCTTTTATAAGAGGGGTGAGGGGCACCTTTGGAAAAGCTAGAAATATTAATTTATAATAAATTCATATTCGGTTTCTAATGGCTCCAAAGCTTATCATTCAAAGGTTAAGGTGGGGATAGGTCGAAAACCACTCAACCAATAGAATTTAGACAGGTTTGGGTACTTATATTAACCTTATCTTTAAGTATTAACTCTAAGTTAATTAGTTTCACTTTTACAATGTCTCTTTGTATTTTTATATAATATGGTTAATAAACTTACTATATACATCCAAGCGACCCCCAAGTGGTACATTAATGATGAAACTATCATTATATAAGTCTCTTGGCCGAACCTTATATTTTTAGGAATTTAATATCAATTAATAATTTAATATTTTTAAGAACTCTTTTATGTCAATTTTGACACTATTCAATAGTTGATTTTTGTTAAACTCATAACAGATTTATTACTTCGAAAAAAGTCAATTAAATCAATCCTAATATATCATATTATCCTAGAAAATTAGTTTAAGTCATTAAAAGTTTCATATTATATTTATTTAGGTATTTATAATATCAATTATTTTAATTTTTCACTATTATAGTAATTACTGTATCATCATTGTGTCATAAATAAAATAACTTATTTAATCTCTAAAAATTATAAATAAAATATCATTATGTAGTAAATCTTTTTAGCTTTCTAATGAATATTTATAATCTAAAATCCAACATATATAACCCTATGTAACAATTGTTTTTCTAAAAGATATATGCTTGTGTCATTTTTGTATTCATTTTAACTTAATTAAAATAAAGTGTCATTATCACTTACAAGTGGATCCATGGGGTCCCAAAATTGACAAAAAGATGACCATGGTCGACCATGTATCAAAAAATAGGGTTAAGACACGTTTTAGGGTAATTTAGTATTATTATAATATTATTTTTTAACCCTTATTTACCGGATTTACCCTTAACCATGGTAAATAAAATATTTACCGCAGTAATTATTCAAAATGTCTAAAAATAAAAGTTACCTATTTACACAATTTGAACATCCTGATTCCAAATATGGAATCCATTTTCCTAAATTCAAAACACAGAAGTGGCAGAAATTAATTTAAAATTAATTCCCGCTGTCAAAACAAAAAGCGTGTTTTTAAGAGATAATAACTATCAAAAGATTGACACTTGTTTATGTTCGGTTTAATTGTAAAATTATGTCCAATGACCAACATTATATTAAATAGTAAAAATATATTCTAAATATACTTTAAAACCACTCAAATTCATAATTTATTACTATTAATTATTTTGATTAAAAAAGTTGTTTTTAATTAAAATTTAGTAATTTTCACTATTCATCAAAATATGAAAGTTATCCGAAAAGTACCAAAATTTCACCTAAGGCTAAATTTGATATTCTGAATCCAAAAATGAAGTCCTTTTTAAAATATAAAATATATATAACTTCAAAAAGTAGGTATTACTATTCATAACAGCTAGTTTGATTGGTTACGGTGTGTTAGAACTCGAAGTTGCGTACAACACACGCTACTGTTTTATTCAAAGAAAAGCGTACCGTGGATGCTTGGGATGTTTCATTTTAAATTTTTTGATTTCTCCATTTAGTCAAAAAGTTTAAAATATTGTATTTAAAAAGGTTTCACTATCAAAAGTTGATAAAAGTGCAATACTGAAAATGAATCTGTTCTTGCATTATGACTAAGAAACTCATAATATGGATTCTAAAATTATAAGGATTATATAAAGTTTAAAATTTAGTTAATACTATTCATGACCTCTTTTAATGGATTTTTTTTGTAAGTCATGGTGCAATTGAACTCAGTGTTGAGTGTAGTGCAAGTTATTGAATTATTTTGAAGAAATAACACACTATGAAATCTTGAGGTGTTACATTCTCCCCTCCTTCAATAAATTGCATCCTCGCAATTTGAAATTGTTCTTCAAAAATAAAAGGTTGAGAGTAGAAAATATATTTGTGGGAAAACCCACATCGGAAATTGGGTTACTAAAATTTAGTCTTAATATGAGAAAAAAGAGAAATCAAAGGGTCACCACCAAATTATGATCTCGATTAGGAGAACGTTGGTGGAAATTAGAGACATATAATCGGAGGAAAAACGTAAATATTTATAGGTAGTGATTGAGGTCATCAATCACAAACAAGTGTATAATTGAGGTCCTTAAATTCATCAATCTATGATGATTTGAAATACCATCGGTTCAAAAAAACATAGGGTATTGGGATAACACATTTTTGACGTTTCAAAATATCTTAGTTGAAATCCCACATCGAAAAATGAATTAATGAGGCCTCTATTTAAAATAAAGAGTGGAAAGTATGAAGATTTCCGAAAATAACACATACTAGGGTTCCATGTAGGAAAATATGGATATGGAAGAGAAATCTAACCATCAATTATCTGATGGAGAGTGGTAGAGAACATGGCTATGAAAAAGCCAACAATCCCAAAGCCATAAATTAGTGATGATTTAAGGTACCATCTAGGACAACATTTTTATTCTAAGTTGCTTTTCTTAATATTGAGGAATTTATTTATGAGATTGGCTAAGATCATAAGGAGATATACTTACTTTATAATTAGAGTTTTGTCCATTAATAAATTTCTACCATAAACTCATCTTTCACTCGTAAAAAAAAATTATATTTATACTATTCGTACAGGGTTCCAGAATAAACGAATTTATAATTCATCTACCAGATCTTTTAAAAAAACTACATTTTTTAATCCAGGACATCTCTTGGGCCAGTGGTAGGTGATACACCCTTGTCGCCCTTCGGTTGCGGGTTCAAGTCTCGCAGCCTTGCCGGACGCGACGGGTTGCCGCCCGACCTCCGGGTTGTCCTTTTATGGAAATCCAAAATAATCCAAACTAGAACTATCCAAAATACTTCTGTCCAAACTCACAGTCCAACATTTATAAGGAAGGTAAACATAATATAGATCCTTTTTACCCTGTAATAGCATATGAATACCTTCATCATGTACTACCAGATTCCTTATTGATTACATTCATGCTCCCTTATTCCATATAGAAAGCTGGATATACATCATTAATCCAAAAATGTTTTAAACCCCAACAATGATGGAATATACAAATCATTAATCAGTTTCAAGGTAGTCAAGAATATCCAATATAATTTATCCAAATCAATCATGTATTATTCTAAAATCACTACCTCGGTATCAGAACCATATTATGGTTTATCATTCTCTCAACCATATATTTTCCAAAAATTTAACCTGCTATTGAGTCACTTTTCTTTGTTCCACATAATCTCAAGTCCTTAATGAAATAGTACTGCAGTACAATCCTTATATACTCCATGATTATTGTAACAAGTACATTGTTGATACAACACTCAATTGACATAATCAACATAAGAACTCTAATCATTCCTCTTCATCTGTGGTAGTATCATAACTTGATTATTATCCAATAGCATCATTTGCGGCATAGTCTGATGATTGGGACATAGGTTCGCGTAGTGTCCAAACTCCTTGCAAATGAAGCATTGTACATTTAAAACCATTTTCTTTCCCTTGCAGTCACGTACTTTGTGCCCTTTTCCTCCACACTTATAACAAACTCCCATTCCTTTCAGGCAAGTTCCAGGGTGTTTCTTTCCAGAGTTACCACATATGGGAAAATTCTTCTTTTCCCTCTTAATTTTATCCATCTTTCTCTCTTCCATCCTTTTCTTCTCTTGCTTCCCTTCAAAGCCATAGGACTCAGTAAACTCTTTACTTATCTTATCAACACATGATATTATTTCTTCATATGATGATAATACATGGGAGACTATTTCTCTTATAAATTATAGCTTAAGACCATGAAAGATATGATCCTTCCTTCTCTTTGGATCATGTGCATTTCTGGAGTTCTCATTCCTTCTACTGGGCGCCATTTCTAAACAATGGCATAAACTAGATCCGTTTATGAATCAAAATACATAATCCCATACTTATAAAACACTTAACATAAATTGAACTATTTATGGATATAATCCATAATCATAAGAATGTTTTCTTTGAGGAAGTATATACTCATAATCCCTTCAAAATGATTTGTAAAGAAAATGAGAGTTATCCTAAGCATATCCCCCAGGAGTGTCGTAACCAAGAGTGCAGCAAGGCCCGTTGTCGTGGACCAGTTCCCGTTCAAGTCTAGCTCAAAGCGGTGTTTTCGGGTTTTACCCCTAGGTACATCTGTTCCAGAGCCGCCTCTACCTGCTCGTATCCAGACAGGGGTGTATTTCTCGGAAAACTCACAAAATCCCAACAATACCAAAATTCTAGGAAGTTATTCTATACTAATCCTCAAAGTTAATCTTAGGTCTACGTGCTCTAATCAGAGTTTATCTAAATCTAGCTTCCAAGGTTTGTACTAAACCTCCTCTGATACCAACAGTAACGCCCCGACCCCAGTTACCCAGAGTCGGTGCCTTAATTACATAACATTGGTATGATCACAAGAAAGATCAAATCTCGAAAGACCGATTGTTTTAGTAGCCTTGGAAACACTAGATATATTCATAAGTTTTACATTACATCATAAAATGAAAAACTACTTCAACAACATAATGTTTCCACAATTTACACTATTAACCCCTCATAAAATCCCTGCAGGTCATTCATAACTTACTTCTTCACATCATGGGAAAAATAAAACATAGAAAAGGGGTGAGCTCAAATGCCCAGTAAGGATAACAATATAGCGGAAACTTTCATAAATAAGAATAAACATTTAAGGCAATGTATAACTAAAACAAAAGCCTTTTAAATATGAACTTTCAACATGGTATGGCATAAATAAAATGAAATAATGCCATTTACTTATTCACATGGATATTCTACTAATCGAATAATCACATGAAAAAATCAATAACCACTTTCATAATGTTGGAATGCATAATTCTAAACTTGAATTTCTTTTCAAGGCCTCGTCCCAAGACCTTGGGGCTAACTGTAACCGGAACCCAACCCGGAGTGCCTCTAATAACCGGACACCAACCCGGAGTGCCTCTAATAACCGAACACCAACCCAGAGTGCCTCTAATAACCGGAGACCAAACCGGAGGGCTTACTTTTACCAGTCCCTAACCTGGAGGGCTTACTTTTACCAGTCCCCAACCTAGAGGGCTTACTTTAACCAGTCCCCAACCTGGAGGGCTTACTTTAACCAGTCCCCAACCTGGAACATACTTGTCCAACACATTCATATGAAGTAAAGGTTGAAATATAACATAAACATTCTTATTAGAACTAGCATACGAAATGTCAATACTTTACTCATAAACCATGAATGCTATATATATGAAACATCCACAGTCAAACATATCACAAAACTTCATTACAATATGGAAGTTTTATATCATAATAAATCAACTTCAAATAATCTTAAAATCCATCAAAGGATGTTGACATAGATGAAATCAAAATTCTTTTTAAAGAAATATCTCCTTTTATTTTGAAATCATTTAAGATCCATATAAAATAAAACATTTTCTTTGAAAATATTCTTATAAGCTTGTAAGGGAAGCTTTGAAGATTTTATAACGGCGGAAAATAGCCGCACCCGCCGTATAAGTTAAAAAAAACATTCTTACCTTAATTCTGTCGAAAAGGTTAAAAAGGACCTTGTTTTGAAAACGACCGAAAGATTCCTTTATAAACCACTTATAAAAGTAAAAAAGGGTATAAATGACTTTAACTCATATTCTAGTAAATAGTAAAAAATGTTTTGAAATGCATTTTTAAGAAACATGGATGTGGATGATAAAGAGATCCCAGTAGATTATTACGTATAAACAACCTCAGATAATGAAGAGATTGTAAAGTAAACCCTTACCTTGTACTTTTCCTTGGTTGGGGTAGGTTAACCTCCTGTATAATGGTGAAATAGTTGTTATTAAATTATACAAGAATCATATATATTAATATGATATCATATATGATCTTTTAACATTGATTTGTTAATAATATCTTAGAATTGTCGTCGTTTTAGGAGTTAACTTACTCATTTTCTTTTATATGTTTTGTTACATAAGCCATGGTTGTTGTATCTTATTCATATCCAGAATGATATCTAGTCCTTAAACATCATTTTTAAATCATCAAATGATAATTATACTTGAATGGATACGATGGAGAATGAATCTCATCGCGTTCGTGGAGACGGTAGTCCGTACGTACGCACGAGCGACAATATCATTCTTTTGATATTAAAATAATATATAAATGGATGGTATATCATATATACAGAATCATTAACATGTTATATTTATTATTTACATAAGTTACACATCATTATTATACCCATCAAAATAATATTATATTGAATAACAATTACACCACGACGTGGAGACGGTAAGCCGTACGTACGCACGTATGGTGACATGTTATTCAAAGGGTGGATAGAATACTGAATATGGTTGTACCATATTTATAATAACATCACAGTATATGTAAGATACTGGAGTTATTATTTTAGAATGGTAAAAACAAAGAAAGAGGAAGTGGAAGAAGAAAGGAACTTAGAAAAGGGTGGTGAAATCATTACCTCTTCTTCGGGTTCTTCCTTTTGATTTGATCAAAAGGGCTCCTTAGGTTGGCTTTCTGATCAAACTAAGGCCTCTAGGTTGTAGTGAGGGATGTTGGGAGAGTATTTGGGCAGATTTTGGCCTAACAAAAAGGCTTTGAAGGTGTGAAGGAATGAGAAGGAGGAGTGCCCTTTTATAAGAGGGGTGAGGGGCACCTTTGGAAAAGCTAGACATATTAATTTATAATAAATTCATATTCGGTTTATAATGGCTCCAAAGCTTATTATTCAAAGGTTAAGGTGGGGATAGGTCTAAAACCACTCAACCAATAGAATTTAGACAGGTTTGGGTACTTATATTAACCTTATCTTTAAGTATTAACTCTATGTTAATTAGTTTCACTTTTACAATGTCTCTTTGTATTTTTATATAATATGGTTAATAAACATACTATATACATCCAAGCGACCCCCAAGTGGTACATTAATGATGAACCTATCATGATATAAGTCTCTTGGCCGAATCTTAGATTTTTAGGAATTTAATATCAATTCATAATATAATATTTGTTTTAAGTACTCCTTTATGTCAATTTTGACACTATTCAATAGTTGATTTTTGTGAAACTCATAACAGATTGATTACTTCGAAAAAAGTCAATTAAATCACTCATAATATATCATATTATCCTAGAAAATTAGTTTAATTCATTAAAAGTTTCATATTATATTTATTTGGGTATTTATAATATCAATTATTTTAATTTTTCACTATTATAGTAATTACTGCATCATCATTGTGTCATAAATAAATTAAATTATTTAATGTCTAAAAATTATAAATAAAATATCATTATGTAGAAAATCTTTTTATCTTTCTAATGAATATTTATAATCTAAAATCCAACATATATTACCCTATGTAACAATTGTGTTTCTAAAAGATATATGCTTGTGTCATTTTTGTATTCATTTTAACTTAATAAAAATAAAGTGTCATTATCACTTACAAGTGGATCCATGGGGTCCCAAAATTGACACAAAGATGCCCATGGTCGACCATGTATCAACCAATAGGGTTAAGACACGTTTTAGGATATTTTAGTATTATTATAATATTATTTTTTAACCCTTATTTACCGGATTTACCCTTAACCATGGTAAATAAAATATTTACCGCAGTAATTATTCAAAATGTCTAAAAATAAAAGATACCTATTTACACAATTTGAACATCCATATTCAAAATATAGAATCCATTTTCCTAAATTCAAAACACATAAGTGGCAGAAATTAATTTAAAATTAATTCCCGCTGTCAAAACAAAAAGCGTGTTTTAAGAGATAATAACTATCAAAAGATTGACACTTGTTTATGTTCGGTTTAATTGTAAAATTCTGTCCAATGACCAACATTATATTAAATAGTAAAAATATATTCTAAATATACTTTAAAACCACTCAAATTCATAATTTATTACTATTAATTATTTTGATTAAAAAAGTTGTTTTTAATTAAAATTTAGTAATTTTCACTATTCATCAAAATATGAAAGTTATCCGAAAAGTACCAAAATTTCACCTTAGGCTAAATTTGATATTCCGAATCCAAAAATGAATTCCATTTTAAAATATAAAATATATATAACTTCAAAAATTAGGTATTACTATTCATAACAGCTAGTTTGATTGGTTACGGTGTGTTAGAACTCGAAGTTGCGTACAACACACGCTACTGTTTTATTCAAAGGAAAGCGTACCGTGGAAGCTTGGGATGTTTCATTTTAAATTTTTTGATGTCTCCATTTAGTCAAAATGTTTAAAATATTGTATTTAAAAAGGTTTCACTATCAAAAGTTGATAAAAGTGCAATACTGAAAATGAATCTGTTCTTGCATTATGACTAAGAAACTCATAATATGGATTCTAAAATTATAAGGATTATATAAAGTTTAAAATTTAGTTAATACTATTCATGACCTCTTTTAATGGCTTTTTTTTTTGGTAAGTCATGGTGTAATTGAACTCAGTGTTGCGTGTAGTGAATGTTATTGAATTATTTTGAAGAAATAACAAACTATGAAATCTTGGGGTGTTACAATTTTTCATACTAATATGGTAGTGGATTTTATAGTAATTATAATTTATAATATCTAACCATATTAGATGGTTCATATTGTACTCATTTATTGTGAATATATATTTAAGGCACTTATTATCATTATATACTTATTACTTCTCCTTATAGAGATACTAATTTTGTATTTTCAACGTGTGTATCAAAACTACCAACAAAAAATTATGTGTGGGATGATTTTTCTCATGAATTTTCAACGTATTTGAGTTTTTGGATATCAATTTTTGATTTTAATCATTAAAAACCCTAAGACCTTCTTTGAACAGTGTTCTTTACAATAAATTATTCCCCACTTTTCAGATCTATGAGTACCAGAGTGGTTATTACCCTTGTTTATCTCCTTGAATTAGTCATCATATTCAATGCTCTAATAAATCATCTCACCCATATGATTAATCTTGGTTATTGGTTTTAAAAGTCATGATACATAATTTACAAATATATAGTAATACCCTACTATAATATGGAAACTATGGATCCCTATTATAAAAGTTTTCATGGGACACTCTTCGATTAACTTTTACCTGGAATGGTCGGATTAATTCCTTTACTGGTGAAAACATTCCAATTTAATGTTATATCCTTATTCCATAACTCACAACTATTTTAATTTTCATATATATTATCACTTCACATCATCTATTGTATATTATTAAAATTATCCATATATTTCACCTTGGACATGGAGTATATCTGAATATCGTTTATAAAGACTAATATAACCCTTTTAAAAAAATTCTTAAATAATATATTCATTATGCTTATGAATATTTCTAGAGAAATAGAATCTCAGAAAATAATCACTATGAACTCAATGTGTCCATACCTCGTCTGAAATGTAGTATTGCAAATATCAACCATCTTCACCATTAATTGGTGATATCCTGACTGAATTTCCACCTCAGATTAATACATGCGTCATCCTAGATGATCATAAAATTAATCTATCTATCGAAATAGAGACATTATCTTCAATGTAATTTTTCTATCTAATGATAATAAATGAATTAGTAGATTGATTCCTCATTCATCATTATTAAGTTGACTGATACACCACTTGGTGAAGCACTCGGTCATATGAAACCCTTTTCTAAATTCTATTATGACTGCTTAATCAGATCCTCCAACTCAGTAGTTTAAATTGTGTAGTTTTATAATTTATAGGAATATATCTAGGAATAATATCAATTGAGAACTCAACCTATAGTATTGGAGATAGACACTACAATTTTTCAAGGAACACATCTATGTAGTCCCACACAATGGGTATGTATTTGATCATAATTTTCCATATTTCTCAGTAATTTGATGTAGATATGATTTATAATTAAGACAAATTTTCAACAATTGAGATAATGTTTCCAAATAATATACATACACCTATATACATTTGTTCATAATTTGAGGATACCATGGGATGTGAAGAGTGATCTCCCATTCCAAGTTTTTTATATTGAGAATGTATAAAGATAGATAATCCATGTCTTAAATACCATCCAACTCCCCCAATGGAATAACCAAATGATTCTATGGTAGTTCAATCTGCAATTAATATCCAAGAAGGATTTATATACTTTTGATGAAAAAATTGCACCAATTTTTTTCCTTATAGATAATATAACATCATTATTTTAATGTGGTGTTTGAATTGGATAGAAAATAGAATGATTTTAAATAGTATATTGAACCATAATATTGTAATATTTTTTTATTCATTAATAAACAACTAGAAAAAAATCACGACATCATTTTCTTGAATCACCTTAGTAGTAGTGGTGAAATAATCTTTTCTGAGCCCTTTTTTCTCTATAGGTTTTTTATGCCTGTTTCCCTCAAGGATTCTGGCCGTAGTTTACTTTCTGGCATATTTCCCTTGCTCATTACAATTGATACAATAATCCATCAATGGTTCTCTATTTTAATCAGCCAAAATTTAATGCTACCTCATGTATCATTAACATTTATGATATTGGTGGTCGTCTATCCCACAATTAATTCATTCCAACATCCCTTTTAGGAAATTCCCTTGGTGCTTCTTCTGAAATTTTTAACATGTGAGTGGATGGGTTTTATTTGCAGTAGTCTCATTAGATAATCCATATTGACAATATATTTATTACTTTCATATATCTATATCCAAGGTACGATTATCTAAAAGTAATCTCCACTTTGAGATCATAAAAAACTACTTCTTTATAACACTCATATTGTCAAATATATATAGCAATTATAAGTTTATATTTAAAATCTATATAGAATCTATCAATAGAGTTATAATTGTTGAAAAAATAATAATAATTCCATGAAATACATGTAAAATTTTATTCATATTCCCTGATATATTTACCTTCATTATCCTTCATCTCTATTATTTTATTCTTCAACAATTTATGAACAGATGGAAGGAATTACTTGTTTTAAAAATTTATCTTAATGTGGTTCCACTCTATCAATTAAATTTTTTATTTTGGCATGGTGTTATTAATAAAATACCAATATTTATTGTCTTATCAATAGATATGATAAATTGATTGTGCCATATTCTATACCTTAGAACACCGAAGAATAGAATATATCATCTCCATGGAGATGATCAACTATTCCCGGATGAGTGCATTAGAATATCCAGAATGTGTCGGTGGACATTACAAAAAAAGACGCAATAACCTATTTTTCAGTCTTTAGTGAAGGTCGAAATTACACATTGCTCACATTATTCATCGTATCATGGGATATCAGGGTAATCATCACCATGAAATTTTGAACTCTGCCTCCAATGTAATTGTGGATGTCATTCAAGAAATAACTAAAGTACCCCTCACACAAGTTATTGGACATGATTCCCCATTTTCACACCATTACCTAAAATTGAAAATGGTTGAACATAACATTAGTAAAAAAAATTGAATAAATAATTTTTTTTAATTTTGAATTAATGGAATATCCTCTTAAAACTCGTGGTTTAGAATTTATATCAAAAAATGATTCATTTTTTCATCCATATACTTAGAAACATATTAAAGGGGGTCCACTAATGTTACATAATACTAATTCCTAAATTAAATAACCGATGACCTAATTCCAATAGTAGAGACCCTACTTTTATTATACTACTACTATATAATTTATAATGAAATCTACATAATATTTTAAAAAACATGGATCCTAATGTTCAATGTATTTGTAAAATTAAGACCAAACATAACATTAACACCATTAAAAAACATTATTTAATTATTTATTCATTATCTTCTTAGTGGAAATGTATTCTCCTTAGTCCATAAAATCACCTCAGGATATCAATAATTTAAATGAGTGAACTAAAATCCTAGTAATATAATAGATAATAACATCACCCAAAATAACATGGGTGAACATAATAATAAAAATTATAAGTTAACATAAGTAATAGATAATTTTCATAATAATTTGAGGAAGAATAAAAAAACATATACAATTTTGAAATGAATAGAAATGATGGATCATGTCTTATTAGTCCAATACCACACATAGTTTTGAACAAATATAAAATCATGTTCACACATACCATAAGTGCATAATTATAAAATCATAATTTTGTATAAAGTTAGAATCATGTTAATTCATATTTCAAATTATATAATGATATAAACAACATTACCAAATGAATTGGAATTCTATATAATTCATTCACACCCTTCACATCATAAAATTTATAGAATCATCCATCACATAAAGAGAATATATCAATCTAAAATAGAATACAAAAAATTGAAATGAAATGGGTTTCAAGATTATTCCATAAAAGATAAACACATTAATAAACCATTTAAATTCCATATAAAATATGAAATCTCAAAATTATTATTATAATAATCAATATTGATTTTTGAAGGATCAATAACAAGAGTTTTTAAAAAATTAGAAATAAATGATCTTTTGGAAGAATCATTGAATATATCATTAAAACAAATTGAATACATGGTATCGGGAAAATAATAGTTATGGAAAATAAATTATATTTATGTAACATTAAATTATCACTGATTATTAAAATGGAAAGATATAGGAAAAACCAAAAGGATGAGAGTTGGGTTCGAGAATCCCCTTAAATTGTGTCTAAAATGATTTAATCATTTTATTAACCTCGATAATAAAAAAAATCATTAATTGATAACTAAAGAACCAATTATACATTTATTTTAATTATAATTTTATTATTATGATCATTTATGGCTATTTTGAGTTGTAGAGTTCAATTTCATCATTCAAGATTGTTCGTTTTCTTTCCATTCATTATTGTTTCACTTTTTTATAATTATGAAATTACATGCGTAAAAATAATGATTAACATATTTTATATTATATGTTATTTATTAATAAAAATTAATCATAATTCATTTTTTATATTATATTTTTTCACTGATATAGGGATGATTCAATAGACAAAATTTTAATGATACTTGTTTATATTAATTTTAATGTTTTCCAAAAAGAATAAAATTTTTCAGTTTTATTATTTGATATTACGTATATTAGATAGATAAAAACATAAAAAGTATTATATAATATATTAAAAAAAATTCTCAACTGTTATAATTGATTTATGACCAGCTGTTATGGTGTTAAATCAAAATCAAAATGTATCAACTGTAATGGGGGTTAATTGACAATTCAAAAATAATGATTTCATTTATTTAGAAAAATATTTAGATGAGAAGAGGTTTTTTGACTGGTTATTACATTAAAATAATAACCTTATAGTTCATATATGATACTATATTTACCCTGATTCTACGATAAGTATATATAATGAGAGAATATGAAATTAAATGAAATTGAAAATAAATGACATGAAAATGAAGAGGGATTTACCTCTTTAATTACTTTTCTTGAGTACCACCATATAAAAATTGGTCTTTCTATTTTTTTAAATAATATTAGATATGGAAGAGGGGATTATGTGGATTATTGGGTGTAATTTAAAAAATTCCATAAGGAATTGATGGTGTGAGGAGAATAGTTGGCGAGCGGTTGTATTTATAAGGATGGAGATGGGTGTTTTCTCATTATTTTATTGATATGATTATTATTTTTGATCAATACTATGAATTGATTTCAAATTAAATCTAAATATATTAAATAATTATGGGGAGTTCTATATTATGGTTCATTAATCATCCATGACTATTAAAATGGGTTATTTTATTTATAATGTAAATATATATAAAATTATTGTATTTTACTAATAAATAAATATTATAATAATTCAAAAAATTACCAAAACAATTCCACATTCCAATTTCTTGTGATGTATAATAAAAAAATTAACTCCATGTTATGAAGTTAATTTTCAAATTTTTTAAATTAATTTTTAATTTAAATCATCATTGACTTGAAAAATATTGATTTTAACATTATAAATATTTTTATAATATATTGAAAATTTAATTAAGTCTCATAAAATTATCCAATTATCATAATACCCAGGAATTTTAATAAACAAATCTATTTTATGAAATTCATCTTTCTCAATAATTATAATAATTTTGAAAATATTTATAAATAGGTTTTTTTTATAATAATACAAACACAAAATTAATAATTTTTAGAATATTTAATTACATATACAATTATATATGTAAATCATATTATCATTTATAATATGCTTATATTTTATTTATACTTGCCTAGAAAATGGTACTATTACAATTTAATGTATTACTACTTATAATTGTAAAATTACTATTACATTTTTTATGTTGTTATTATATTAGTCTAGATTCTTTAACTTCATGAAATACCTCTTATTCCATTCGATCATTAATTATAAGACTGTAATTTCCAATTAAAAAATGTGTCTTAATATTTAACAATGATAAATTTTTTATAAATATATCATGTTTATAAAATAATAATCTTTAATAGAATGAAAAATTATTTTTATATAGGTAAAAAATATTCTTTGTGGTTTAAATTTAATGAAAAAAAATTACTTTTTTATGCATATAGATTACTACACCTAAGAGGGAATATATATCAATATCCATTTCCATCAATCATGGATATTTATTATGATATATTTAATGTTTATATATTAATTTTATGAAAAATTTATTGTTGTTTAATTATAGTACGTTATCTATTTTCTTAGCTTTATATCTATTGAAAAACTAAAACATCCCTTGTTAATTTATATATACTACAACCTCAATGAAGAGATATAATTAATTTTCCATTTCCTTATTACATAGATATTAATAATGATATATTTTATGTCTTTATATTAAATATATGATATTTTAATTTTTATGAAATTATTATAAAAACATTTAGATATTTCATTCCTTCTATCAAATAATAGAAATAACATTCATGCTCTGGTAATGATTATTTCTCCCAAAATGTAATGTAATTCAAATTTCTGTAATCCCTTTATTAGTATATATATATTTTTAAAAAAATTAATAAATGTGTTATTTACAACATTATTTAGTTTCGTAAGATGTTTAAACAAGGACTATGGTTCAAGGATCAGATCCATGAAACACAATATTCAATGAAAAGATACATGTATTACCCAAAATAATTATTTCATTAAAGAAATATTAAAATAATAAAAACCAAAATATATAATTTATTGATATCAGATAATATATATATATATTAATAATTGTATGGAATAAATTTATAACTATTATATATTTTTTATAATGATAGTTTAAAAGCATATGAAGTCACCAGAAAGTTGATGTATGACATTTATGTAAAAATATAATTTTATATTTGTATTGTTTATGTTAAATTTGTATTAGGGGAAGAATTTTTATCCTTTTCCTTCAATACACTTCTATATTATTCTACAATATTGTATCAATAGTTTTCACATTATCCTTTAATTACCAATTAATTAATGGCATTCTCATACTCTGGAGATAAATGAATATGAAAATTGGTTGTGGCATTTTAATAAACCAAATAATTTTGTATTTTAATCATATTATGTATTAATATTTTTACACACCATATTTCTGTACAAATATGTGCATACATGTGATGAGAATGTTAAATAAATTCAATATACATTGAAAATCCTTGAAACTATTTTGAATAAAGAATTTTGGTGGTGGGATAATGTTGGGTTTATGTTATAGAAGGTTCATTCATGTATGAAAGAATTAAATGAAGGAGAGTTTATACCAATAATGATTTGGAAAGAGTTCATCATCCCATATTATTTATTAATACTATATTTAATTCAATAATGATTTTTCCACAAGGAATAGACATCATTCCTTCTTGGGGATGATGACTATCTTTGAAAAATATCTTTATAGATTTGGTTCAACTAAAGAAGGGTCTTGTTGATGGGATGTATAACCATCAACCCATGGAATGTGACTTTAGTGTCTAATGAATATGATAAGAATTTATTATGAGATTTCTAACAAAATATTGTTATATAAATTTTACATTTTAAATAATTTTGAAACTTGGGTGTCTAACTAGCTGTATTATCATGTGGATATAGCGATGAGAATCTATATGCTGGTATATACACAATATTGAATGGAGTAGGAATTTCATTGTTGAAACATGGAAAAAAATTGTTTCTCACTGTAATCTGACTGTTATACATGTGATCAGATTGAGAGAAACTTTTGATTTTATTGTTTACAATAAATAGTCCAAGAGGATAATATTTAAAGAATAAAAATTTAAAAATCAAGGTTTCTACGAATTCACAGCCAACCCATCTTTATACAACCATACCAGCCCTTGGGCATGTCAATAATAATATTAAATCATAATATTGTGTATATAGATATTAGTTATCAGATTAATTAATTCTATATTTCTAATCACTAGAATTAATCACTCAAACACATAAAAATGTTAGAATATGTATTCACAATCATGTCTAGGCATAGTGATATATTCTTTACAGGATAAAATAACACATTCACATTAAATGTGAATGTATAAATTCTGAATAATGAAAATCTCACGATAATAATCTCATGTTATATCTATATCATGTTACCCAATGCATTGAATGAATAAAACAAAGCTAGGTATGAAATTTTTATAATGATTTCATATATATTCTGCGTGATGATGAAATAATTTACCCATTATCTATGATTATCTAGTATAAAAAGAAAACTACCTTCATTATTATGTCATAATAATAATAAATAATCATATAAGGAAATAATAAATCCATTATATATACATCACATTAGATATGAATTATAAGTAGCATCAATTGTTGTAATCATATATTAAAATAACATTAAATGATCACTGAACCATTTTTTAAATAAAATAATACTTATCTTATAATATATATAATTTAAAATAAAACATAAATAATATTTGAAAAACGTATTATTTGAAAGGAACCATGGAATCATGTTATGGAATATTTTATAAAATAAACAATCATGATATAGTGAAAATTTCTTCATATGGAATATATTAATGAAATGATATAATTCATATATATGTTAAAATGTACAAATTTTGGAGAATATAAAGTTAAAATTAATTAAATCATATAATATAATGAAATAAAATGGGGAACAACTCATTAATAAATCATCTGATAATATTAAAATCATTAATGATATTATATTTATGGAAAAAAATGATTCTTACCCAAAGAAGAAAAATTCATGTTTTCTAAATAGGATTTTCCAAATAATTTATTTACCGAAGAGATAATAATTTAAGGATAATATAAAAAATATGGATAAAAAAGTATAATAATATATAAGTGTATTGAAGGACACGGATAAAATACCCCCTCCCTAAATACTAATTTTACACAAACAAAATAAACAGAAAATTATATTTTTACATAAATATCGTACATCAACATTCATGTGACTTCATATTCTTTCAAACTATAAATATAAAAAATATATAATAATTATAAATATATTCTATAAAAACATTAATATATATATATATATTATTATTTTATATTATATTATGACATTATAAATTTTCGTTTTTATTATATTAATATTTCATTTGTGAAATAATTATTTTGTCCGACACAGGTATGTTTTCATTGATTATTCAGTTTCATGGATCTGATCCTCGCATAATGGTCCTTGTTTCAACATCTTAATAATCTCAATAATGTTATAAATTAAATATTTAATAATTTTATAAAAATTTATATATACTGTTGAAAGGATTGCTAAACTATGAATTACATTACATTGTAGAAGAAATAATCCTTACCGAAGCATGACTTATGTTTCTATTATTTGATAGATGGAATGAAATAGAAAATGGTTTTTATAATAATTACATAATAAATAAAATAGCATAAAATTAATATAGATAAATTATATATATCTTTATTAATAACCATGTAATGAAGAAATGGAAAATTAATTATATCACTTCATTGAGGTTGTAGTCTATATAAATTAAAAAGATATGTTATAGTTTTTAAATGGATGTAAAGATAAGAAAATAGAAAACATACTATAATTAAACAAGAAAAAATATTACATAAAAATAAAATATAAACATTAAATATATCATAAAAAATATCCATGAATGAAGGAAATGGATAATGATAAATATTCTTTCTCAGGTGTAGTAATCTATATTCACAAAAAAGTAATTGCTTTTTAATTTAATTTCAACTAGATTGAATATATTTTACCAATAAAAAACATTACTTCATTCTATTAATGAGGTTTATTTTATACTCATGATATATCTATATAAGATTTACCATTGTTAAATATTAAGACCATTTTTTCGAGGACAATTCCCTTCTATAATTATTATATATATTATAAATCACATAAAACCACATAGAGGACATAGTATAAACATTATAAATGGAGATTGAATGGAATAAGAGGTATTTCAGGAAGTTTAGGAACCTATACCAATAGAATAAAAATGTAAAAATTGTAATTCTAATGTAACAATTATGAGTAGTAATACATTCAATTGTAATAGTACCACTATATATGCATGTATAAATAAAATTTGGGCATATTATAAATGATAATATGATATAAATATATAATTTTATATATAAGTACATATTTTCAAAATTATTAATTTTCTGATTGTATTCTTATAAAACACACGATTTTATATATATTATAATAATTAATATAATTATTCAGGAAACATACTTTCATAAAATAGATTCATATTTAAGAATTCTAGGGTATTATGATTATTTGATAAATTTATGAGACCCTAATTAGATTTTCAATATTTTATAAAATTATCTATAATGATAAAATCAACATTATTCTTGTAAATGATGATTTCAAATAAAAATTAATTTAAAAATTTTGTAAATTAACTTCGCATCATAGAAATAATTTTTTTATAATAAATTGAAGAAAAAAATGTACAAAATGGGATTATTTTGAATAATTAAAATTTTTATTGAATAGAAAAATACAATAATTTACTCTATATATACATTCTAAATAAAAAATATATTCTAAATTCATGGATTGTTTGATCCCGTTTTTTTTAACCGGGATAAATTTTTGAATGATTCTGAAATTCTGTTTTGGTTTAACAACAAGTTGTTCTTTTTTAAACTGAGCTTCAGAATATTATTCTGAGTGCGAGAACACCTAAAATTGTTGTTTCTCGAGCATGAATGAAGTTTTGAGGCTTAGGGGAAGTCGCACAGGTGGCGCACAGGTTTTCTAACACTGCAGCCTAACTGAGCGTTGTTTGAGGTAGTGGCTAATGAATGGCTAGCACACAGTTTGTCTAACCGGGCGGCCTAACTGTGTGAGGAGTGTTTTCCGAGTCAGTAGCTAACACACGGTTAGCGTAGGGTTTGGCTAACCCTACGAGCAAGCAGTGCGGACACTTAAATGAGATCGTTAAATTGTGGATCTCGCTCATTTTTGTCACTAAGTGCCTCGTTTAAGTTCATAAGCGGCCATAACTTGGGAATACTCTCCCTTTAAGTTTGTAAAACCTCTCCCAAGCATTTTAGATGAGATTTGAAGGGTTTTCTTGGAATCTTTAAGCCGAATACTTGAGGTAGGTAGATGTTCTCCTTCTTTCTTGTTCAGGTTCTTAGATCTACTTAAATATCCTTCTCCTCTTCTCACGGTTTCTTACATATATGCCCGTTGAGGTAAATCAAACTGTATGGATGAAAAGTATGATGAGTTTTTGTCTTTGTCATTCTAGGAGAAGTGATCTAAGTCGGGTTCTTGAAGAATCAAACCATTTCTCTTAGGGGATCTTCGTTCATTGTAGTTTCCTTCAAAACCCGAAGGTAGGGTCCCAAATCATTAACACATTATTCAAGAATTAAATATTCTTAAAATAAATTGAGAATGAGAGTTTACTTGATTTTATTATGTCGATTCATGGACCTGTTGATGTTATTAAATAATGGTGCCCATGTCATGACCCGACTCTACATGGGCTCGAGCCACAACTACCCCAAACCCGCCTCCATAGGAAAGGGGATGGCGACCAGTGCCGAAGGTACAACAACTCTGGGAGGCCTTTCCCTAAGTTCATGTACGCACACACACAGCACACTCAATGAAAAAGTGAAGAGTAAAAGGGAAAGTAAAGTACAACTGCTACATATAGAAACCACAAAAGTGCATCGACCTCTAACAATACAAGTACATGCTGAACGTAAACTGAAAAGAAAAGGGGAAAAACATGTGCCCAACCAAAAAGTGCCACAACCCAGATACGGGTAAACTAAAGAAGAACAACTGGAAGGGTCCCCACCTGGATCCTGACTCTGACCACCGCACGCGGTCCACGCTCCCGAACTACTATGCTTTTCTGACTTCACGAACAACCTGTCTGTCTTCTGCAAAGGCACAACAAGTGTGGGTAGAGCCCAAGATGGGGTGAGTATAAAAATACTCAGTAGGATACCCTGAAGGCTCGAGGTAGCAACAAAGGAGGTATCAAAGGGTGAGTATTAGATCGAATAGGAAAAGTAAAGGAGTACTACTGAGAGTGCAGTCAAGAGTACAGTAGTAAAGAGTCCATCTCATCCCAACAAGTGAAAAGAAGGTATACTTGTCCAAACACAAGGAGCTGGAAATGGTGAGACGATGAACTTCTCTTCGAGTCTTCGCTACCTATAGCAGGATGTTATACTCATCCAACCACGAGATGCTAGACATGGAAAGAATGTGGCATACCCAGCGCGTCGTTGCCACTCCTGGAAGGAGAGTAACCAAAATGTAATACCCCGACCACAGCTACCCAGAGTTGGTGCATTACTTCGTAACATTGGCATGATCACAAAAGATCAAGTCTCGAAAGACCGATTAGTTTAGTAGCCTTGGAAACACTAGATACATTCATAAGTCTTTCATTACATCAAAAAGTAAACAAACTACAAAAACATGGTCTTCATAGTCCACACTCATATCCCTTTTTGACTACCCCTGCAGGTCATTCATAAAATACTTCTTCACATCCTAGCAAAATATTAAATCATTGAAAGGGGTGAGCTCAGATGCTCAGTAAGGATAACAATATACCGAAATATTTCATCAATAATTATAAACATTTAAGGCAATGTATAACTAAAACAAATGCCTTTTAAACTTGAACTTCAACATAATATGGAAAAATTATAATGAGATAATGCCATTCATTTCTTCACATGGATATTCTACTGGTCGAATAATCACATGAAGTATCAATAACCACTTTCAAAATGAGGGAATGTATAATGCCAGACATTCTGAAACATTTCGTCAAGGCCTCGGCCAAGATGTCTAAAATGATTAAGGCCTCGGCCAAAACCATAAATCAAATTGGGAAAGGGCCTCGGCCAATTCCACGTCTATCTGTCTCATGAGACCTACCGATGCATCGAGGAGCTATAGCGGGCTCCACCCGTCATTTATTAAGTCCAATACATTCCTCATATGAATAGGTTTAAACATAACATAAATATTCGTATTAAAACTAGCATACGAAACGTCAAAAATTTCTCCATAAACAATGTATGGTATAAAAATAACACATCCACAGTCAAATATTTCACAAAATGTTCAATGGAAGTTTTGTATCATTAATCAATTTCAATTAAACTTAAAACCCATCAAAGGATGTTGACATGGATGAAATAAAAGATATTTGAGAGAAATATCTCTCCTTTTTGAAATCATTTAAAAGTCCCATAATTATAAAATAATACATTTAATTTAAAAATATTCTTATAAGCTTGTTAGTGAAGCTTCGACGAAGTTATAATGGCGGAAAATAGCCGCACCCGCCGTATAAGTTAAAAAAGAATTCTTACCTTAAATTTTTCAAAAAGGTAAAAAAGTACATTGTTTGGAAAGCGACGGTAAGATTCCTTTCAAAAACGTATAAGGGTATAAATGACTTTAACCCATTTTCCATTTAATAGTAAAAATGTTTTGAAAGACATTTTTAAGAAACATGGATGTGGATGATAACGAGGTCCCAGTAGATAATTATGTATAAACAACCTTGGATAATGAAGAGGTTGTGATGTAAACCCCTACCTTGTACTTTTTCTTGGTTGGGGTAGGTTAAACTCCTGTATAATGGTGAAATAATTGTTATTAAATTATACAAGAATCATATACATTCATATGATATCATATATGATCTTTTAACATTGCTTTGTTAATAATATCTTAGATTTATCGTTGTTTCGGGTGTTAACTTACTCGTTTTTGTAAGTCGTGTTTTCATGGATAGGTTGTATCTTATTCATATACAGAATTATATCATGTCCTTAAACATTATTTTTAGATCATCAAATGATAATTATACTTGAATGGATACGACGGATAATGAATCTCATCGCGTTCGTGGAGACGGTAGTCCGTACGTACGCACGAGCGACAATATCATTATTTTGATATTAAAATAATATATAATTGGATAGTATATCATATATACAGAATCATTATCCTGTTATATTTATTATTTACATGAATTAAATATCATTATTATACCCATATAAATAATAATATATTGAATAACAATTACACCACGACGTGGAGACGGTAAGCCGTACGTACGCACGTATGGTGACATGTCCTTCAAATGATGGGTAGAATAATGAATATGGTTGTTCCATATTTATAATAACATAAATTTATATAGAATATACTGGAGTTATAATTTTATAATTGAAATAATAAACAACGAGGGAGTGGAAGAAGAAAGAAACTTGAAAGAGGGTGATGAAAACGTTACCTCTTCTTCGGGTTCTTCCTTTTGATTTGATCAAAAGGACTCCATAGGATGGCATTCTGACTAAAGTAAAGCTTCTAGGATTAAGGGAGAGAAGTTGGGAGAGTATTTGGGCAGAGGTTGGCCGATCCAAAAGGCTTGAAAGTGTGAATAAGGTGGTAGAGGTGGGGGCCTTTTATAAGAGGAGAGGAGGGGCTCTTTTGGAAGGATTGAAATGTTACATTATTATACAATGATTTTCGGATTATAAAGGTCCCCCACTAATATAATTCGTGGATAAGGTGATAAGGGTTCGAAATATACCCATCCAATAGTCATTGGACATGTTTAAGCCTTGGATTTTACATTATCTTTTCATTTTATTAAAATCGTTAAATAATGAGGTCATCGCTACATCATAATGATGTCATAAATAATTTAATTTATTTAATCTCTAAAAATTATAAAAAAATACTATGATGTAGGAAATCTTTATATATTTCCAATGACTATTTATAGTAAATAATATGACTTGTATAACCCCATGTAAAAAAATTTTAGTAAAACATTTCCTGTTTGTGTCATTTTTTACTTTAACATTAAATAAAAGGTATTTATGTCATTGTCCAACTAATGTTGCTCCATGGGGTCCCCAAGTTGACCCATAGATTTTATTGGCCGGCCATGGCACATCCAATGAGTTTAGTACATGTTTCAAGCTCATCTCATATTATTAAAACATTATTTTTACCTTAAACTACACTAATTACCTCTAATCGCGATTAAGAACTTAAAAGATACTATTCACCAAAAATTATTTTAATCTCATTGAACCACATTTTACTTCTTAATGACAACCATGTATGTCGGATTTTTGAAAATCAAATCACAGAAGTGGTAATATTTCATTTAAACGAAAAATCAGTTATTTAACTACCACTTAGTGGTTTCACTATTCATCAAAAATTGATGTTTTTCAGAACAATGCTAAAATTTCACCCTAAGCTATAATTGATATTATGAATTCAAAAATGATGTATATGTTTCAAAATTCCAAACATATAAGTTTCATTAATTAATTTTATAATTAATTCCCGCTGTCACAACAAATAGCGTGTTTTTAAGAAACAATTTATAGCAAAACATTGGCAATTGTTTATGTCCAATTTCAATGTTAAATTAATTCTAATGACCACCATTGGATAAAATGGTAAAAATATATTCTAATTATACATTAAAATCACTAAATAGTATAAATTTTCAATATAAATTATTTTGATTAAAAAAGTTGTTTTTAAGTATTTTTCACTATTCATAAAAAATTAGATGTTCTCAGAAAAATAACAAAAAGTTAACATAGGCTAATTTCGATATTCCGAATCCAAAAATGAAGTCCATTTTGAAATATAAAATTTCTATAATTTTAAAAAGTTGTTATTACTATTCATAACGGCTACTTTGATTAGTCGCGGTGTGTTAGAACTCAAATTTGCGTACAATGCAAGCTATTGCATTATTCAATGAGAAGCGTATCATGGAAGCCCGGGGTGTTACATTCTACCCTCCTTCAATAAATTGCATCCTCGCAATTTGAAATTTTTCTTTGAAAATAAAAGGTTGAAAATTGAAAATACCATTGTGGAAAACCCACATTGGAAATAAGGTTAATAAATATATAACATGAAAAGAAAGCAAGATAAGTACAAAGGTCACCCGAGATAGTTCATTCTAGGATTCTATAAAAATATGGATACGGAGGAGAAACAAATCATCAAGGTCTGATGGAGAGATATAGAAAACAGGATTAGGAGAAAGTTTAACTACAAGAAAATCACAAACTTGTGATTGGTTAAACGATCATTGATTCCCTAGTAGGAAAAGTTAACCGACAAGATTTTTGTTTTGATTTAACTTTTATAATGTTGAGGAATTTATTTAGGAGATTTACTAAGAACGTAAGGGAATATACATACTTGTCATGTATACTTTCATTCTTTAATAAATTTTTACCACAAACCCATCTTTCACTCTAAATGGTAATACAACTCAAAAATATTCTATTTATCCTAATTGTATAAGGTTACAAATATTAACACATACCATTTAGATTAGTAAAATTATTTTTTAATAACCAGGGACTTCTTGTAGGCTAGTGGTAGGAAATAAAGCCCTGTCACACTATGATTGTGGGTTCGATTCCTGCAGCTTTTTCCGACGCGACGGGTTATACCTCACCCTGCAGGTTGTCCTTTTCCTAAAAGTATAGTATTATAAAATTCAAAAATAATCTTCATAAATTTTTTAACCTTAAACAATAATATCCAATGATCAACTTAATCCACTCCATCCTTTATAGTTATCCAAAATACCTCTTTCCAGACTTTCTCTAAAAGGTCTCTTAATTCCAAAATCAATTTATCAAATTCCCCAAACAAAGTAAAGTTTCTATTATTATCACATACTAAAAATATAATTACCTTCATCATATTAAAACCTTACTGAAATCAAAAAGTACTGCAGTACAATCCTTATATATATATATCACATTATTCTAATAACCAGAATATAATCCATGAGTCTCAAAGCACCAATACATTAGTTATTCTGCTTCAACTGTAGTAACAGCATATGATTTCCTTGATCCCTTGGCCTTTTCTGAGGTAATTTTCCCTGACGCTTAGGAAATTCATTTCCATAATGCCCCATTTCCCTAAAATTGTAGCATTCAACATTGATAGCCTCTTTATTTCCCTTGCATTCATGAGCTTGGTGGCCTTTTTCACCACACTTGTAACATACTCCTAATCCTTTTAGACAGGCACTAGGGTGATTCCTACCACAATTATCATAGGGTGGAAATTCATTTCTACCCTTCTTCCCTGTTTCCTTATTTCCTTTCCCAGAGTTTTCAGCGGATATCTTCTTGTCTTGCTTTGATTTAAAGTCATAAGACTTAGAGAATTCTTTTTCCGTGTTGATAGCGCACGAGACAATACCTTCATATGAAGAGAAGGTTTATGATACTAAAGCTAGACAGAGAAATGGTTTTAACCCATCAAAGAAACGATCAGTCTTGCTTCTTGGGTTACGTATATAATCTGCAGCATACCTCGCTAACCTTGTAATGTTAGCCTCATACTTTGCGACATTCTCATCCTCCTTCTACCTCAGACTCAGAAATTGCCTTTCCATATCTGGTCGATGGTCTCGGGGAAAGTATTTTTCTATGAACAACTCTTTGAACTCCTGCAATTCCATGTTTGTTAATTCATCATCTTCCTTTGTGTTTTGAATTAGTGACCACCATTGATCGAAATCTCCAGTGACGCGGTAAACTGCCATGACAACTTTCTCCCTTTCACTACCCCCCAAGGCATGGAATATTTTCTCTAAGGAATTTATCCGTTTCTCAGCTACTATAGGATTTGTACTCCAATTGAAGGTCGGTGGTTGTTGCCTCATGAAACGGTCTAGCATTGATCCTCCACATTGCGGATCAGGGTGCTCCAAACGAGTAATGTTATTATTCATAACCCGCGTGAGTTGTCCTAGTACGGTGAGAAGCTGATCAGTACCAGTTGTATCACTAGCTCCACCATAATTATCTTGAGCAGGAGGGAAATCCCAACACGGAGTGCGTTCATTGATACGGTTTCCATTCCTTCAACTAGGCGCCATTTCTAAATAATGGCATAAACTGGATTAGTTTATGAATCAAAATACATAATTCCATACTTGTAAAACACTTAACATAAATTGAACTAATTATAGATATAATACATAATTATAAAAATGTTTTCTTTGAGGAAGTATATATTCGTAACCCTTCATAGTGGTTTGTAAAGAAAATGGGAATTATCCTAAGCATATCCCCCGGGAGTGTCGTAACCAAGAGTGCAGCAAGGACAGTTGTCGTGCACCAGTTCCCGTTCGAGTCTAACTCAAAGCGGTGTTTTCATGTTTTACCCCTAGGTACATCTGTGGCAGAGCCGCCTCTACCTTCTCGTATCCAGACAGGGATGTATTTCTCGGAAAAATCACAAAATCTCCATAATACCAAAATTTTTAGGAAATTATTTTTACTAATCCTCAATGTTCATTTTAGGTATACGTGCTCTAATCAGAGTTTTTCTAAATCTATCTTCCAAGGTTAGTACTAAACTGCCTCTGATACCAACTGTAACGCCCCGACCCCAGCTACCCAGAGTCGGTGCATTACTTCGTAACATTGGCATGATCACAAAAGATCAAGTCTCGAAAGACCGATTAGTTTAGTAGACTTGGAAACACTAGAAACATTCATAAGTCTTTCATTACATAAAAAAGTAAATAAACTACAAAAACATGGTCTTCATAGTCCACACTCATATCCCTTTCTGACTACCCCTGTCGGTCATTCATAAAATACTTCTTCACATCCTGGAAAAATATTAAAACATTGAATGGGGTGAGCTCAGATGCTCAGTAAAGATAACAATATAGCAGAAGCTTTCATTAATAAACATAAACATTTAAGGCAATGTATAACTAAAACAAAAGCCTTTTAAACTTGAACTTCAACATAATATGTCAAAAGTAAAATGAGATAATTCCTTTCACTTCTTCACATGGATATTCTACTGGTCGAATAATCACATGCAGTATCAATAACCACTTTCATAATGAGGGAATGTATAATGCCAGACATTCTGAAACATTTCGTCAAGGCCTCGGCCAAGACGTCTAAAATGATTAAGGCCTCGGCCAAAACCATAAATCAAATTGGGAAAGGGCCTCGGCCAATTACACATCTAGTTGTCTCATGAGACCTACCGATGCATCTTGGAGCTATAGCGGGCTCCACCCGTCACATATTAAGTCCAATACATTCCTCATATGAATAGGTTTAAACATACCATAAATATTCATATTAAAACTAGCATACGAAACGTCAAAAAATTCTCCATAAACTATGGATGGTATAAAAATAACACATCTACAGTCAAATATTTCACAAAATGTTCAATGGATGTTTTGTATCATAAATCAATTTCAATTAAACTTAAAACCCATCAAAGGATGTTGACATGGATGAAATCAAAGATATTTGAGAGAAAAATCTCTCATTTTTGAAATCATTTAAAAGTCCCATAATTATAAAATAATACATTTACATTGAAAATATTCTTATAAGCTTGTTAGGGAAGCTTCGATGAAGTTGTAATGGCGGAAAATAGCCACTCCCACTATATAAGTTAAAAAAACAATCTTACCTTCAATTTGTCAAAAAGGTCAAAAAGTACATTGTTTGGAAAATGACGGTAAGATTCCTTTCAAAAACATATAAGGGTATAAATGACTTTAACCCATTTTCCATTTAATAGTAAAAATGTTTTGAAAGACATTTTTATGAAACATGGATGTGGATGATAACGAGGTCCCAGTAGATAATTATGTATAAACAACCTTGGATAATGAAGAGGTTGTGAAGTAAACCCTTGCCTTGTACTTTTACTTGGTTGGGGTAGGTTAAACACCTGTATAATGGTGAAATTGTTGTTATTAAATTATACAAGAATCATATACATTCATATAATATCATATATGATCTTTTATCATTGCTTTGTTAACAATATCTTAGATTTATCGTTGTGTCGGGTGTTACCTTACTTGTTTTCATAAGTCGTGTTTTCATGGATAGGTTGTATCTTATTCATATCCAGAATGATATCATTTCCTTAAACATTATTTTTAGATCATCAAATGATAATTATACATGAATGGATATGACGGAGAATGAATCTCATCGCGTTCGTGGAGACGGTAGTCCGTACGTACGCACGAGCGACAATATCATTATTTTTATATTAAAATAATATATAATTGGATAATATATCATATATACAGAATCATTATCATTTTATATTTATTATTTACATGAATTACATATCATTATTATACCCATCTAAATAATAATATATTGAATAACAATTACACCACGACGTGGAGACGTTAAGCCGTACGTACGCACGTATGGTGACATGTCATTCAAATGATGGGTAGAATACTGAATATGGTTGTTCCATATTTATAATAACATAACAGTATATAGAAGATACAAGAGTTATAATTTTAGAATTGAAATAAAAAACAAAGAGGGAGTGGAAGAAGAAAGAAACATAAAAGAGGCTGATGAAAACGTTACTTCTTCTTCGGGTTCTTCCTTTTGATTTGATCGAAAGGACTCCTTAGGATGGCTTTCTGACTAAAGTAAAGCTTCTAGGATTAAGGGAGAGAGGTTGGGAGAGTATTTGGGAAGAGGTTTTCCGAACAAAAAGGCTTGAAAGTGTGAATAAGGTGGTAGAGGTGGGGGCCTTTTATAAGAGGAGAGGAGGGGCTCTTTTGGAAAGATTGAAATGTTACATTATTATACAATTATTTTCGGATTCTAAAGGTCCCAAATTTATATAATTCGTGGATAAGTTGATAGGGGTTCGAAATATACCCATCCAATAGTCTTTGGACAAGTCTAATCCTTGGATTGTACATTATCTTTTCATTTTATCAAAATCGGTAAATAATGATGTCATCGCTGCATCATAATGATGTCATAAATAATTTAATTTATTTAATGTCTAAAAATTATAAAACAAATAATATGATATAGGAAATCCTTTTAGCTTTCCAATGACTGTTTATAGTCAAAAATATGACTTGTATAACCCCATGTAAAATTTGTTTTAGTAAAACATTTCATGTTTGTGTCATTTTTTACTTTACCATTAAATAAAAGGTATTTATGTCATTTTCCAACTAAAGTGGCTCCATGGGGTCCCCAAATTGACCCATGGGTTTTCTTGGTCTGACATGGCACATACAATGAGGGTAGGACATGTGTCAAGCTCATCTCATATTATTAAAACATTATTTTTACCTTAAACTACACTAATTACCTCTAATCGCGATTAAGAACTTAAAAGTTACTATTCACCAAAAATTATTTTAATCTCATTGAACCACATTTTACTTCTTAATGACAACCATGTATGTTGGATTTTTGAAAATCAAATCACAGTTGTGGTAATATTTCATTTAAACGAAAAATCAATTATTTAACTACCACTTAGTGGTTTCACTATTCATCAAAAATTGATGTTTTTCAGAACAATGCTAAAATTTAACCCTAAGCTATAATTGATATTCCGAATTCAAAAATTATCTCTATTTTAAAAAATTCCATACATATAAGTTTCATTAATTAATTTTATAATTAATTCCCGTTGTCACAACAAATAGCGTGTTTTTAAAAAACAATTTATATCAAAACATTGGCAATTGTTTATGTCCAATTTCAATGTTAAATTAATTCTAATGACCACCATTGGATAAAATGGTAAAAATATATTCTAATTATACTTTAAAATCACTAAATAGTATAAATTTTTAATATAAATTATTTTGATTAAAAAAGTTGTTTTTAAGTATTTTTCACCATTCATAAAAAATTAGAAGTTCTCAGAAAAATACCAAAAATTTAACATAGGCTAATTTCGATATTCTGAATCCAAAAATGAAGTCCATTTTAAAATATAAAATTTCTATAATTTTAAAAAGTGGTTATTACTATTCATAACGCCTACTTTGATTTGTCGCGGTGTGTTAGAACTCGAAGTTGCGTACAATGCAAGCTATTGCATTATTGAATGAGAAGCGTATCATGGAAGCTCGAGGTGTTACACAAAACCCAAGAAGTGGTTACTAGAATAAGGTAAACATATATATATATATATATATATACTCTGTTATGAAACCCGAACAAGGTCATAAGTGGATCTCCGTCCCGTAGCTCAGCCCAAGAAAATTTAATCGCCAACAGTCCTAGAAGTAAACACCATCGATGCCCAGCAACCCGCATGTCTACCCTGAATTGAAAGTCATGGGGCTCAAATCACCGCACCTTCACACTATCCTCTTTGGGCAGCACTAACTCGCCTACACGGTTTTAGGTCGCGTCACAAGGACGTGTCTCTATGGGGAAAGTACCACTCGTACTTGAGAGTTCTGGGGAAGGTGGAACCACAACTTCTCTATACCCCACAGTTGAGAGGTCTCATCAATGTCAAGGGCATCCCATCACTGACCCATACAACCAAGGGTCTCACTCCGGTAAGCACGGAGAAAAGTCACTAACTAGCCTCATAAAAAGGCTTGATTCTGTAATGCCAATGGGTGACCCACTTCCTAGCCCTGTTGGAGGGTAACCCTAATACATCATCAGGTGACCCACTGCGCAGCCCTGCTGGATGGTAAACCCTTATACATCATCAGGTGACCACTGCCCAGCCCTGCTGGATGGTAAATCTGGAACAAGTCAATAGGCGACCCACTGCCCAGTCTCTGCTAGAGGGTAGACCTGGAATAATTCAACAGGTGAACCACTTCCCAGTCTCTACTAGAGGGAAAACCCGAAGATATCAATGAGAAACCCAATACCCAGCCCCGATGGAGGGTAAACCCAAAGAAGTCGATGAGAAACCCACTGCCCTGCCCCGCTGGAGGTTAAACTCAGAACTGATCTGACCATCCCTCTAGATGATACAACACTAGCCAACAAAACTCAGATGGGGTTTCGTGCAACCACTCAACTCCAGAACAAAACCAGGGGAAACCACTCTACCCTGCTAGTCTAAACCATCATGAACAGGAGGACCCTCTATGCCGCAAGAGGTCAAAGGTACTTAAACAAACAACATGACATGCATATGGGGCCCACAAGATGTGTGGTCCCAGCTCATCTCCCAACCAAGCACATACATTCTCAAGAACATACTATATCATGTACCTCAAAGCATTCCCATATACTCCTAGAGTATACCACATATTTAGCCCAAAGGCTATCATGCACATGACACCCAACGTCCACGTAAAGGGCGGAAATTTAATTTTCCAACCTTCTCCCTCCACAGCTCCAACATGGAAACCAAATCTCTTCAAACAATTCTTCACTCACATGGAAGTGCACGCATTCTCATGACAAGGGTTCACTTACGAACATAGTAAGAAGAACCACCACCAAAACACCTTTCATAATTCCACATTTAATATTATCACGCAAGAGGATCCACTCTCCTGAACATATTACACCATTGTAAAACTCATGGAAAAACACGTGAGGTAGACTACTTACTCGCCTGAAACAGTCAACTGGTTAGAAAGGTATTATTCACTGTAACCAACCCGTGTGGTGTCCGCACCCCAACTCCGACACTCTTCGGGCGAACTGCGCCATCATGATGCTCTTGAAAAAACACGAGGAAATTACTACTTGAATTCCCAAAACGTACATCTGGTGAAAAAGGCATGAAAAAGATTCACATAGCTCAAGAGACAGCCCATGGGGCCCACACCTCAACTCTGGCTTTGAGGCTCAAAACCACCCCGGTCGATTTTTTCATGATGCCAGGGTCACAAGGTCGTTGACGGAGCCTAAAATAGATTTTGAATTCATAAGCTGCAACTCCCCGCATTAGACGCAAACATGATCCCATGGAGCCCGCACCTCGGGCCTGAATTTAAGTGGGCGGATTGCACCGTTGCACTTCCCTCGGAAAAAAACACTCAGAAACGAGCACCCCAACAACCCAAACGGATGTCGGGTGAAAAAGTGGTGTTTCACCATAAAACGTGCGAACTAGGCCCAGTGGGGGCTGCACCTAATCTCCAACCCAAACGCTTCGGAAATCCCGTAAAAAAGTCAGCACGCAGACTGGGATCACGCTGCTTCTGACGGCACGTCAATCGGACATCCCAAGCGGGAGTTAGGTCTGATGCAGCAATTAATTAATTAAACAAATAATTAATTAATTTTTGGTATAAAGTGTTTCGTGCCACCACGATACGAAACCAAATCGCAAGGGAACCGAACCAACTTTGGAAGGGTCGGCTTAGCTCTGGGTCCACTGCACCTCTGACGGCGCTTCAAATGGGCGTCCGACTTACGAGCCACGTTTGTCGCAACATTAATATTAAATTTATTATTATTAAATTAACGGCATTTGGTCACCTGCCTTCAGTCACAAAACCCAAAAACCTGGGAACCCACTTCAAAAAAGACACCTCTTCGACATGATCCCACATCCGCTCCTCAGGTCCTGTTTGTACAAGCCGACCGGCCCTTTGGTTGTTCCTCACGTCGGCGCCCAACAGCACCCGCGAAGCACAGTTCCCGGTTCCCTCTGTTGGCCCGAGGCGCTGACCGCCTCGAGTTTGGCCTACCGACCGTGGCAATCCACGGTTGGCTACCTCACTCTGCCGCTCACGCTCACCTCGCCGCACCGGCAACCGACTCCTACTCTTGACCACAACTGGCCGCCGCGCTCACCAACTCACTCGACCCCTATGTCGTCTGCCAGAAGTGGATGCATGCGTTGTCGCCTTTCGGTGAAGGTTTCCGCCGCCCGACCTCTGCTTCCGAGGGACCCCGCCACCTCGCGCCGAACACCTGCGCTGCCCGCTGATCGTCGGACTGCCGCTGGAACCTTCAAAACCACCGGAAAATGCCTGAAACCGGCAAACTTCAATGGACGACAGTGATCGCCTCCGAAATCCAATTTCAATTCCGAAAAGGGAGATGGAAAGATCATAAAATCTAATACACTATTATGGTATTTTTTTGAAGATCAAACAACAATTTGATGCTATAATTGGTATTCAAAGAGGGGTTTGGGATTTAAAACTCGAACGTACACCACCTACCTCGATGAGCTCTGCCCGACGCATCCCGCGCAATCCGCTGCCACCGCAACACACCACCATGATCAGAGGAATAGGAGGAGGAGAGGATGAGATGACGTTGAGGGTGAGGGTTTTCTCTAGGGGAATGGAGTGTGGATGGGGGAGAGGGGGAGTTTATATAAATAAACTCTTTAATTAAAAGACTCGACCCCCGAAAACACCCGTGTCCAAAACCTCCAGCGCGGAGAAGATTAAACTCCCCCTATGGTATGAACCACCTCCCGCGAACAACGGTAGTCTTGGAATTTTAATCCGCGATCCCGTTCAAAAGTTATAAAACTAAACGCATGAGGCCACCGAATTATGAAAATGCCCCTGGGGTCATTTTTCACAGAAGGGCCGCACCCGCGAAAGTTACACCCCACCTAGGGTAAACGATACATTCTGAACTCAACGATGCCCTCTGTTTTCCCATCTGAGCCACCATTTAAGAGAGACTTGTGTTTCACCATTGAACGAATTCATTAATTTAATTATCAATTTAACGTTCTGAAAGCCGGTGAGGGGACCAAACATCCTGCGCCAACATGCTTTATGTTGTTCCTAGGGTAAAAACCCCATTCCGGATCCATCTGTACACTCATATTTAGGATCTAAAGCACTATTTATGAGTAATCCCATTTATTTGGTGTTCTCAGTGTGAACGCACTGAAAATTTAATTTTGGCCACACTGGGGCTTGGAATTGCACACCGTCTGATGGCGATGCTCTGGAATATCATCAAGAATATTCCCAAGCCTTTCACAGCAAAAACCGGGTTATTACATCATTCCCTCCTTCAATATTTTATTCCCCAAAAATCAATACCATGGAACAACTCGGGGTACTCAGCCCGCACTTGGCTCTCCCATACCAAAAAGAACACTTGCACAGTCCCGCATCACCACACACAGAGCAAAGGATTTGATCTGTTCATGTGAGCTATTTCCTTTCCGATGATGTGCATAGGGGCATGCATACATCTTCTCGGGTGAGTCATGTGGGAGACGTCATGCACCCACTCCCGACCATGGGGTTAGGGAAAGGCGGTAGGGAACCTCGTCATCCCTTTACAGGGTCTCAAACAGCCCAAAAGATCTCGAAGGTATCTCACCTCCCCGACCAAACCCTTACATTGCAAACCATGACTGGAATCACCGCCCGCACCTGGAACAAGGCCCGGTGATTCCCTCCTTCAGAATATCCATATGGTGGAACACTCAAGGTTCTCTGGTCATGCAGGATTTAACAGTCCATGTCTCTCAACCGAGACTCTCTTACATGTTCATAGAGTGATGGAGTTGAGGCCATCGACTGAAGAGGAAGGTTACACACCTTCTACTCTACCAACACAGGATTACTTTGACACCCCGCGTCACCCTGGTAACAACCCAAGAATGGAGCAGGGAGAACAGAATTCCACACACAAAGTCTAACAATTCTACTGAAAAATGTAGAAGAGATGTAGAGCGTACCTCTTACCACCTCATGATCTGCAAGATCGTAGACATCCAAAGCTTGTGTTTGTCTGCGCTCCCAACTGTCAGCTCCCGAATCCTGATGTGGACCACCTAGTGGTGATGAGAAGACCTCCTAAAGTCGTCCCCCACTACTAGCACCTATCGCTCTTCTTCTAGCACCACCGCTCTGGGAACTACTACGATCACGACGCTGCCTCCGTCGTGGTGGTGCACTTGCTTCCAGCCCGAAGCTCTCTGCATGCCTGGTCTGGCAGCCCCGAGCCAGGTGACCTCGCTCATCGCAAGCATAGCACCGACTCTCATCGGGCTACACTGGTGCCATCTGGCACCACTGTGGTGTACGACCACACCCCTGAGTTCTGTTTTCCGAAAGCTACCTGCGTCGAGGTTCTACTTGCTGATGCCTGCTAGCTCCAGCAGACATCTCAGCTCTGTCGAGCCTGCTGCCACCACCAACTGTAGAGCGTGATAGGAAGCTCTCTATCACCAACTCCTGCTATAGCACCCCAGAATATATGGAAATTCCCAAGGGTACTATGATAGCACAAATCTCTTGGCAGAGACCCTGATCAAACTTCTGTCCTTGTAAGTTTCCATCATGGACCATGTCTGGGTAAAAGTGTGCATGGTATACGAAACTAGCCGCGTACTCAGCCACTATCATCCCTCCCTGCTGAAACTGTAGGATCTCTTGAATCCGAATGGGGAACCAGTAGGAGGGGAAAAATCCTCATGAAACAACAACTAAAAGTCACCACACGAAAGTGACGACTAGTCAAGAAACGGAGTCACCAGACTCCACCAATGCCAACCTGCTGCATGAAAAAGGTTGGCAGACAAAGACACCATATGATATGTCGGTGTCTGCACATGCCTGAAAAGGTGAACCACTGTCCTGAGCCAAACATCTGCTGCCCGAGGGTCAGTCTCACCACTGATCCTCAGTGGTCTTTGCCGTTGGAACTCGCGGAGCGCGCTCAAGCTCAGCCTGCTCTGCAAAAGCTGTCTGCTGATCACCAGGTGGGGGTGCTCCTACTGGCCCACCCGGAGAAAGGGGATCACATGATGGGTCCTGAACTGTGGCCTTGTAGCTCACAAGGTCGTCGTCACGAACCAAATCTAGTATCCTGGCTGACTTTTTTCATGGAGACATCATAAATATTATCAAGGAGTGTCGCGGTTAGATGAGCATATATGTATATCACAACAACAACAACGACGGGTAGCTGACTCAAAAAGGATATTCAAAGACTCAATCATATGTGATGCACAAACAAATTTTCCCGAAACAAGTGTCTCATCATGCCGAGTCGAAAATAGGGTCATCAGGGTCGAGGTGAATGGTTATGTCGACCGTCGCACCATCACTAGACTCCATGGCCTGAGAGTTCCTCTCGAGACACATTAATATTGTTGCCGTAAATCCCAATCAATTCCCCTTTTAGGGATGTCCGAACATCGCCCAAGGAACGAACCACCTATGATACCACTTCATCACAACCTGACCCTACCTGGGCTCGAGATGCAACTACCCTAATCCTGCCTCCATATGCCAGGGGCTGGTGACCGGCGCCAAAGGCACAACAACTCAGGGAGGCCTTTTCCGAAGTACCTGTACGCACACATGCAGCACACTAAATGAAAAAATGCAGAGTAAATGGGAATGTAATGTACAATTGAAATATATACAAACCACAAAAGTTCATCGACCTATAATAGTACAAGTACCAGCATAATTTAAACATAAAATAAAAGGGAAAAAACACGCGCCCAACCAAAAAATGCCACAACCCGGAAATAGTTAAACTAAATAAGAACAGCTGGAAGGGTCCCCACCTGGAACCCGACTCCGACCACCGCACGTGGTCCAAGCTCCAGAACTCCTATGCTCCTCTGACGTCACGACCAACCAATATGTCGTCTGAAAGGGCACACCAAGTGCATGGAATTTCCAAGAAGGGGTGAGTATAAAAATACTCAGTAGGATACCCTGAATACTCGAGGGAGAAACAAAGGAGGTACTGAAGGGTGAGCAGTAGATCGAACAGGAAAAGTAAAGGAGTACAACTGAGAGTGCAGTCAAGAGTACAAGTGTAAAGTGTCCTGCTCAACCCAACAATAGAAAAGAGGGTAGACTCTTCTAGACACAAGGAGTTGGAAATGGTGAGAAGATGAGCTTCTCTTCGAGTTTTATCTGCCTATACAAGGAGAGTAGACTCATTCAAACACGAGAATTTATACAAGGAAATCATGTGGCATACCCCGTGCATCTTCGCCTCTCCTGGAAGGAGAGTAACCAAAACCCAAGAAGTGTGCACTGGAATAAGGTAAACATATATATATATATATATATATATATATATGCTATGTCAAGAAACCCGAACAAAGTCATAAGGGGATCTTTTTCCTGTAGCTCAGCCCAATAAAATTGAGTCGCCGATAGTCCTAGAAGTAAACACCATTGATGCCTAGTAACTCTCACATCTACCCTGAACTGCACATCAAGGGGCTCAAATCACCGCACCTTGACACTATCTTCTTTGGGCAGCACTGACCCGCCCACACGGTATTAGGTCGCGTCACAAGGAGGAATCTTAGTGGGGAAATAGCCCCTCATAAATAAGAGTTATTGGGAAGGTCAAATCACAACTCATCTCTTCCCCGTAGTTGAGAGGTATCCTCATTGGCATGGTCGTCCCATCACTGACCCATAGAACCAAGGTTCCCTCTCCAGTAGTCACGGATAAAAGTCACTGACTAGCCTAATAAGAAGGCTTGAGTCTGTAATGCCAACGGGAGACCTACTTCCTATCCCTACTAGAGGGTAAACCCTAATTCATCATCATGAGACCCACTGTCCATCCCTACAGGATGGTAAACCCTAATACATCATCTGGCGACCCACAGCCCAGCCCTGCTGGAGGGTAAACCTGGAACAAGTCGATAGAAGACCCACTGCCCAGTCTCTGCTAGAGGGTAGACCTAGAAGAAGTTGATAGGTGACCCACTGCCCAGTCTCCCCTGGAGGGTAAACTCGAAAATATCGATGAGCAACCCACTGCCCAGAGCTGCTAGATGGTAAACCTGAAGAAGTCGATGAGAACCCACTTCCCAGCCCCGCTGGAGTGTAAACCTGGAACTGCTCTGGCCATCCCTCTAGATGGTACAACATTGGCCAACATAACTCAGATGGGGTTTCGTGCAACCACCCATCTCCAGAAAAAAATCCTGGGGAAACCACTCTACCCAGCTAGTCCAAACCATATGTGAACTGGAGGACCCTCTATATCGCAAGAGGTCAGAGGAATGTAAAAAAAGAACATGACACAAACATGTGGCCCGCACGATGTTTGGCCCCAGCTCATCTCCCAACCAAACACAAACTTTCTCAGGAACATACTATATCATGTACCTCCAAACATTCTTGTATACTCCTAGAGTATACCACATCTCTATCCCAAAGGCTATCATGCACACGACACCCATCGTCCATGTGAAGAGAGAAAATGTAGTTCGCCAACCTGCTCCATCCACATCTCCATCATGGTAACCACATCTCTTCAAACATTTCTTCACTTACATGTAAGTGAACGCGATCTCACGCCAATGGTTCTCTTCCGAACACAGCAAGAAGAACCACCACCGGAGCACCATTCATAATTCCACATTTAATAATATCACGCAAGCGGCTCCACTCTCCTGAATAGATTACACCATTGTAATCCTCATGCAAAAACACGCGAGATATACTACTTACTTGCCCGAAAGGGTCAACCGGTGAAAAATGTACTATTCACTGTAACCAACCCGTGTGGGGTCCGCACCCCGACTCCAACACTCATCCGAAGAACTGCACCATCGTGATGCTCTTAGAAAAACATGTGCAAACGACTACTCGAACACCCCAAACAGACGTCTGGTGAAAAAGGCAGGAAAACACTGCACACAACTCAAGAGACTGCCCGTGGGGCCCACGCCTCAACTCTGGCATCGACGCCCAAAACCACCATGGTAAATTTTTGCCTCGATGCCAGATTCACAATGCTATTGACAGCGCCTAAAACAAAATCTTAATGCATAAGCTGCAACTCCCCACATTACATGCAAACGAGACCCCGTGGGGCCCACACCTCGGGCCCCGAATTTAAGCGGGCGGATTGCACGTTGCACTACCCTTGAAAAAAAACACTCAGAAACGAGCACTCCAACACCCCAAATGGATGTCGGGTGAAAAAGTGGTGTTTCAACATAAAACGTGCGAACTAGTCCCCATGTGGCCCGCACCTCCTCTCCAACTTGAACGCTTCGGAAAGCTCCTCAAATAGTCCGCACGAGGACTGGGATCACGCAGCCGCTGGCGCCACATCAATCGGACATCCCAAGTGGGAGTTAGGTTCGATTCAGTAATTAATTAATTAAATAAATAAATAATTAATTGTCCGTATAATGTGTTTCGTTCCACCGAACAATGAAACCAAATCGCAAGGGCTCAGTACCAACTTTGGAGGGGTCGTCTCAGCTACGGGGACACTACGCCTCTAATGGCGCATCAAACGGACATTCATCTTGTGAGTCACGTCCGTCGCATAATTAATAATAAATTTATTATTATTAAATTAATGTGTTTTGGTCACCCTCCTACGGTCACGAAACCCAAAAACCCCGGAACCCACATCAACAAAGTCTCCTCGCTGACACGATCCCGCAGCCACTGACAGCGCGTCAAATGGACACGCTGTTTGCAAGTTACGGCCCCCCGAACGCAAGGGGGGGGGGGGCTAACCGTGCCGGTCCCCCCCCCCCTGGCCCGAACCACCGCACCCTGTCCCTCAGCACTGAACCAGCTCCTCGGGTCCAGTTTGTACAAGTCGACCGGCCCTTTGGCCGATCCGTGCGTCTTCGCCCAACAGGACCCGCGAAGTGCTGGTCCTGGTTCCCTCCAATAGCCCGAGGCGCATACCGCCTCAGGTTTTTCCAGACGACCACCACAGGCCGTGGTCGGCTGCCGCTCTCCACCACTCACGCTCGCCCCGCCGCACCGGCAGTCGGCTCCTCCACTCGACCACACCCGGCCACCGCGTTCACCAACTCCCTCGACCCCTCCGCCGTCCTCCTGATGTCGAAGCCCGAGCCGTCGCCTTCCGCTGAAGGCTGCCGCTGCCCGATCTCCACTTCCAAGGGACCCCGCTGCCTCGCGTCGAACACCCACGCCACCCGCTGCTCGTCGGACCACCGTCGGAACCTTCAAAACTACCGGAAAACGCCCTAAACCCACAAACATCGACGGATGACGGCGATCACCTCCAAACTCAGATTTCAATTCCAAAAAGGGTGATGGAATGATCATAAAATTTACTACATGATTATGGTATTTTTCTAATATCAAACAACAATTTGAATTTATAATTGGGATTCAAATAGGGGTTTGGGATTTAAAACTCTAACGAACACCGCCTACCTCGATGGGCTTCGCCTGACACTTCCCGTGCGATCCACCGCCGCTGAAATGCACTACCTTGATCGGAGGAGGAGGAGGAGGAGAGGATGAGAGGAGGTTGAGGGTGAGGGGTTTCTCTAGGGGAAAGGAGTGAGGATGGGAGAGAGAGGTATTTTAAATAAATAATCTCTTTAATTAAAAGACTCGACCCCTGAAAACACATGCGTCCAAAACCTCCGACGCTGACAAGATTAAGCTCCCCCTATGGTAAACACCACCTCCCAAGAACAACGGCGGTCGCAGAATTTTAATCTGATACGCCGTTCAAATGTTATAAAACTAAACGCCCGAGGGTGCCAAATTAGAAAGAATTCCCCAAGGGCCATTTTTCACTGACGGGTCACACCCATGAAAGTTACACCTCTCCTAGGGTAAACAGCACGTTCCAAACTCAAATGTGCCCTTGTTTTTTCCAGCCGAGCCACCGTTTAAAAGATACATGAACTTAACCATTAAATGAATTAATTATTTAATTTAATTATCCGTTTAACGTTCCAAAAGCTGGAGGGGGGTCCAAACGTCCTTCACTGACATGCTTTATGTTGTTCCTAGGGTAAATACCCAATTCCAGACCCATCCATACACTCAGATTTAGGATATGAAGCACCTTTTTGGATTTATCCCATTTATTTGGTGTTCTTAGTGTGAATGCGCTGAAAATTTAATTCCGGACCCACTGGGGCTTGGAATTGCACGCCGTCTAAAGGTGCTGCTCTGGAATATCATCAAGAATATTCCAATGTTTTTCAAAGAAAAAATCGGGTTCTTACAGCCCACATGAGATAAATGAGAACTTGAACATGTGTTAATTTTTAGGCATGTTTTTCTAATCTGGTTTAAGTGATATGATTAAAAAAATGAATGATATTAATGGGAATATATTAATAGAATATTTAATTGTAGAATTAATTATCAACTCATTATTTGAGATAAGATTGTGGCTTTTACAGATTATTTGGGAATATTGAATATTTGAAATGTTCGGGGTATAATTTGAAACCTGGTAATAATTAATGGATTGATTAATTATTAGATGTTAAATGGTAAATGGTAAACTAATTTATGATTTTTTAAAGGGATAATGTTGGAATAATTAATTTTTAATTAATTTTCATGCATTAAAATAATATTGTGAATTGATTTTTTGTTACGATTATAGGCCATGTGTACCTTTTGATGTGTATTAGTTGTCCATGCCTATTGTTTTCTTGGGTGCAGTTGTTCAAAAATATGTTATTTTTTTGATAATGTTTCTAAATATTTTGGCTTTTTTCAGTGTGTTATGCGATGATTGTGGGGTTCTTGTAGATTGTTAAAGTTCTAAACAAATAACTATTTGAGTGGATGGGTTCAGGATTGTTTTATGAATTTGGTGAATTAAGTGTTGACTTGTTTGAAGAACTATTTGGGTTGTTAATTAATTATTGAATTAATTAAGGATCAGTTTTGTGGTGTTAGACATGGTATTATACACCAATGTAAAATATATAAGTATGATTGATTAATGGGTTATGATACAAGGACTGAGGCTCCAAGTACTCATTGGGTGTTAGACATGGCGTTCGAGACCGCTAATAGTTGTATATGTATGTTTGATAAATGGGTTGTGAAATAGGGATTGATGCTAAAAATACTCACGGGATGTTAGACATGGTGTTCTACACCTAGCTTGAATGAAAATATTATTTTATGGGAGACGGACTAATTCTCCAAATTCCCATGGGTTGTGAGACACGGAATGATGCACTGAATACTCTCGAGGGTGATAGACATGATGTTCTACATCCATTAATTAACATTGGACTATGGGTCCAATTGTTCATGTATGCAATGAGTTAATGGTTAATGGAGGCAGTTGTGACATGATGACATGTGTATTGATTATCAGAAAGGGTTTAGACTTATTAATTAATTAGGGGAACCACTGTTAGTGGACGGACCCAAGAGCGAATCACTATTTCAGTTGACTGTCTTATACATAATATTTGAAGGATTAAATTGAATAAATTATGACTTGTTATCCAAGAAAAAGCACTATATTTGATTAAGTCTTTACTTTGATTACATAGATGGTCTTTAGAGACATTTGTGGTGTGTGACTTGTACGAGGGATGTCGGGCGTAGGATTGATCCCAAGTCTTTTACAATAAAATTTTATTAATTGATAAATGAAAAATGATTATGTAATGATTTTTTGTATGCATGGAAAGTAAATAGTAAAGGTTAAGACACCAGTTGAGGGCTGAAGCAGGTACTTTAGTATATTGTTACTTTTTACTGCTTACATTATCTTATTCATGCCTTCGCGGGTTTTAAATTATTTATTAAATGTCAGGATTTTGGGTAGACACTAGTGGTCCCAGCCTACTGAAATTTATATCTCACACCCTACTCGGGCCGCCATTACACTGGGTACCTGAGTGGACTCTATTTGGTTAGACTATGTTGTTTTTATTTACTTGGGATGTAGGAGATGAGGAATGAGTGGAGGATTGGGATTGTTGGGGACATTTCCCTTGTGTCTTTGAGTTATTATTTATTTATTTCTGCACTGGAATGTAAATCATTCTATATTGTTCACAGTTTTCTACTTTTGTATCATTATAATTTCATGCATACATCTTATGTATAATTTGGTGTTGACCACTTTTATAAAATGAGTATTATATGTCTTCTATTGTTTTTCATTTATCAGTTACTTCATCCGCTATTGTTTGTTATCTATAATGATATACCATTGTGAAACTATGATAAAATGGTATAGTCTCCCCACTGACAATCCTTAGACCCCCGATGCTGGTCGACAGCATCGTGCATATGGGGAGACGCGCTTGAGGTCATCTGGTGACCGGTCTGGCCACTAATTTAGTGGTGAGTCAGATCGGGACCTTACAAAGTGGTATTATAGGTATAGGTTTCCATTCTTTTCATTTGTGTTGCTGTTTTGGGTGTTGGTAGACAGGAGACTAGGAATGTGTCGGCACTAGGGTTAATATTCATGCATGTGACTGATCACCTCATGTACGGGAAATGACCAAGTGTCCAGGGATGGGAATTGTTGTTTTTACTATTGGAGGTTACAATTGATATGATTTCACCTTGAGTGACTGGTGTATTTTTCCAGTGTTTATTGATTTTGAGAATTTTGAAAAGAATAATTTTCTTTCCCTGATATGGCAAGGAAGTTTCACACATTCATCATCATAGATACTTGTAGATTCACATGTCATGCATATAACATTCCATGTAGTTGCATTAGTAGGATGCATGTTATTCCTTGGGTGAAATTCCATGTTTGATCTGATTTAGCATGCCTCTCTAGATAGCATGTTTTGGTGATATATTTAACATTATTGAATTATTATATTCCATATTACCTCAGTTATTAGCCTGTTTTGTTGTTGTTCCATGCTTCTTTGTTGTTTCATGTTGTTGGGTTACTGCTTATGCTAAAATGTTGGAGATGTTTTGATATGTGAAAGGGGAGGTAAAGATAAAATGTTAAATAAGTGTGGATTATGTTAAATGGGATCCAAAATCCTGAGAGAAGGTATATGGGCGCCTTATCGATCTGTAGGTGGTGACCCATATAATTTGGACCATTAGGTTGATCATGTTAATTTCTTGAATTGTCATTGGTATATATTAATGAGAGCCAATTTTCCATCTAGGGAGTGTATGGGCGCTTCATGAATTGGGAAATGACGACTCATATTAAATGTAATGACTTGATGCCATTTTAAATGCTTATAAATGTGAAATATTTTTAATCATAATCTGAAATCAAATGGCTTTCTTCTGAAAGGAAACAAGACACAAGTAAGTCAGTTGGGGAGTGTTTTTATGAGATAACTCATTTGGGTGCTTAAAATTATATTACCTGTGTGATTTATAATGGGTTTATTTATAGAGAACCTAGTTTGGTTAAAATTATATCCTTGTAGGTCGCCTTATCTTTTTAAAAGGAATTTATTTTGATAAATTTCCTGAAAATGACAGGATTACAACTAATTTAAATGTTTTAAAAAAGGATTTTGTGAGACTTTCGTATGTTTCCATGGGGAATTTTGAAAATGGTACTTTGATTATTTGATTAAATCTTTTGATGATTAAAGATTAAATGTGATTAAATATAAGATGATGGAAATTGAACCTATTGTGGTGTCCACTATTTAAAACCATCATGTAAAGGGTAGTTTGGACTTCTCATGAGTTTCCTTGGAACGTAAGCATGAGTACATTACATATAAATTCTTCTCCTTAGAAATAGCCTTATGTTCTTCTTTTGAGCCTAGTGACTTGATTGAAGTGACCCAGTTTAGGGTTCACAATTTTTCTTCACAAGGGGCTGACATGCGGTCGGTAGCACCCTCAGAACATAAATTCCTTTCTAGCTCTACTGGCTTTCTCACTCTTTTGGAGTTTTTGGGTGTCTTTTTCCCATGTAGGACTTCCAGTTTCCAACGACACCCGTGTTCGACCGAGTGGTGATGTGTTTGTTGACATTGTTGTGGTCTTGAGAATCTACTAATGATCTTTGTCAGTAGGTTAGATGTTCCTCAGGCGTAGTTGGCTGCTTTGTTGGTCGTTTGACACTTTATTATTAGTCATGGATGACTGGTTATAACATCATCCAGAAAAATGGCCATATGAGGCAATATGACATCGTAATAAGACATTTTGTACTATTGAGTACGGTCTTGGGTCATCTCAATGTAGAGTGACTTTAGCGTTCATGTATCAGTTTCATTTCCAAACATATAATAGTTTTCGAAAGACCCGGGTGTTTGGACACTATGATATTATTGTTTATATAGCACATTGGTGAGTGGATAATCTTTTATTAAGTCGTCATGGGAAATTATACGGTGTTTATTACCACTTTGTTCACGATGAATATGTTGGAAGGTGATATCGAGCTTTTAGAACAGAGTTGTCCGGTAATGGTCAGACTGATCATCTTCATGACCTTGATTTTCTCTTAGTGCGCTCTTTTGGACATGATGAGCTTGTCCATTATCTTGACCTTGTTATAGATACACAAAGATATTGTCGGTCTTTTGAAACGCTATAGTTTAAATGTTATTGGGCTTGATAAGTACTTTTTATATGGGTAGTACGTGGGATGCATTGAATCCTTGGGCTACTTCCTTATTCATGTTTGGGCACGGTTGTTTTTTAAAATATAATTGCGATTACTTGACTTGGAAAATTTCACCAGATGTTGGGTAAGGGATTAGTTGTACTGGAAGATGGATTTGGAATAGTTTTAAAGGCACATCGTCAGATAAAGGGTGAATGAGGATTCTGGGTCTGCAATGTCTTTGAAGGAAGGATGTGAAACTTGTTCCATTATTTGATCTGGGCTCAACCTTTTACATTGATAGTTTCCTTCTAATGACCTAATATATAAGATTTGTTTCGAGGTTTAAGTTTTATAGTAATCATTGGACCTAGTTTAAAAGTCATATCCATCAGGTTCGAGAAGGTATAAAGGTGTGTTTGGTGTTGCAAGCACAATTCCTCACTTCTAACAAAATTAAATGACCATGGTAGGTCGGTTGTTTTAGTATTGTATATTGATGGCCTCTCAAGGACAAGATGTTTTTACGGTGGGTATAATGTAAGATCCTATGTTTTTGAACCAGGTTAAATTTACTAACGTTTGTAAAATTATTTTTCGGTTTATCAACGGGTAAATATATTTAAAATGAGCTCCAGAATTTTATTCCGAGTGTTGGAACACCTAAAATTGTAATTTCTCGGGCTTGATTGTAGTTTTGAGGCTCAGGGGATGTTGCGCAGGTGGTCCACGTTTTTTCTAACTGTATGGCCAAACCGTGTGTAGTTGGATATTTGACGTAGTGTCTAACGCACGGTTAGCACAAAATTTGTATAACATTGAAGCCTAACAATGCGAGGAGTGTTTTCCGATAGAGTATCTAATTCATGGTTGGCGCACGGTTTGTCTAACCATGCGAGCAAACAGTGCGGGCACTAAAATGAGATCCTTAAATTGTGGATGTCACTCGTTTTGCCTCTAATTGCCTCATTCAAGCTCCTAAGTAGCCATAACTCGGGATTAATCCCCCTTGAAGGTTGGAAAACCTCTCCCAAGAGTTTTGCAGGTGATTTGAAGGCTTCTCTTGGAAAATAGAAGCCATATTCTTAAGGTAAGTAGATGTTCTTCTTAAATATTATTCAGTTTTTTAGATCTGCATAGATCTCCTTCTCCTATTCTCACGGTTTCTTAGATATACACCCGTTATGGGTAAATCAAAGTGTGTGGATGACATGTATGATGATTTTTGGTATTGGTCTTTCTAGGAGAAGTGATCTAATGAGGTTTCTTGAAGAATCAACCCATTTCACTTAAGGGTTCTTCGTTCATTGTGTTTTCCGTCAAAACCTCGAGGTAGGGTCCCAAATCATTAACACATTATTCATGAATTATATATTATTAAAATAAATTTACAATGTGGGTTTCCTTGATTTTTCTATGTTGATGCATGTCACTTTTGATGTTATTAAATAATGTTGCCCACATGAGATAAACGAGGACTTGAACTTGTGTTGATATTTAGGCACGTTTTTCTAATCCGTTTTTAGTGATATGATTAAACAATTGAATGATTTTGATGAGAAGAATGAGTCATAGGATAATTAATTGTATAATTAATTATCATGTAATGTGTTGGGATAAGATTGTGGCTATTATAGATTATTTGGGAATATTGAATATTTGAAATGTTTGGGATATAATTTGAAACCTGGTAATAATTAATGGGTGGATTAATTATTCCATGTTAAATGTTAAATGGTTTAGTAATTTATGATTAGTTAAAGAGATATAACTGGATAATTAATTTTTTAATTCTTTAATTTTCATGCATTAAATTAAGATTATGAATTGATTCTTTGTTATGATTGTTGGCCAGGAGTACCTTTTGATGCTTTTTATTTTTCCATGCCTTATGTTTTCAAGGTAGGAGTTGTCTAAAAATATTCTATGTTGTGTGAGACAGTTTCTAAATATCTTGGATTTGTTCAGTATCTTTTGTGATGATTATTGGGTTCTTGAAGATTGTTAAAGTCCTGAACGAATCACTATTTGAGTGGAAAGGGTCAGGCTTGTAAAGGAATTTGGTTAATGTAGTGTTTACTTATCTGAACAGTGATTTGTGTTGTTAGTTAATTTTTTAATTAATTAACGGATCGATTTTGGGGTGTTAGACATGGTATTCTACACCAATGTTAAATATATAAGTATGATATATGAATGGGATGTGAGACAAGGACTGAGGCTCCAAACACTCACAAGGTGTTAGACCTGGTGTTCAAAACCATTGATAGATGTATATGAATGTTTGATAAATGGGTTGTGAGACAGGTACTGATGCTACAAATACTCACGGGGTGCTAGAAAGGGCGTTATACACCCATCTTACAAGAAAATATTCCTCTATGGGACAGGGACTGATGCCTTAAATACCCATTGTTTGTGAGGTATGGACTAATGCTCTAAATACTCACGAGGGTGATATACATGATGTTCTAAATCCATTAATTAACATTGTATTGTGGGTCCAATTTTTTGGGTATGCAATGAGTTAATGGATAATGAATGTTTTTGTGACAAGAGTACTAGTGTATTGATTATGATAAAGGGTTTATACTTATTACTGAATTGGGTGAACCACTATTAGTGGACGGACCCTGGAGTGAATCACAATTTTAGTGGACAGGCTTAGACATAATATATGAATGATTAAATTTAATAACTTATGACGCATTATCCAATCCAAATCACATGCATGGATTAAATCTTTACTTTGATTACATAGATGGTCTTTAGGGACATCTGTGGTGTGTAACTTATATAGAGGATATCGAGGGTAGGCTGAATCACAATACATTCGTAATAAGATTTGAGTAATTGATAAATGAAAAATGATTATATAATGATTGTTGAGTTTGCATGACAAATGAATATTGTAGGTTTAGACACCAGCTAAATGATGAAGCAGGTACCTGACTATATAGTTACTTTGTACTGCTTACTTTATTTTATGCATGCCTTCACGTGTTTTCAATTATTTATTAAATGTATGGATTTGGGGTAGACACAGGTTGTCCTAACCTACTATGATTTATATCTCACACCCTACTCGGGCCACCATGGCACTGGGTACCCAAGTAGACACTATTTGGTTGTAGGACTGTGTTGTTTTCATTTACTTGGGAGTTAGGAGCAGAAGACCAAGAAGAGGCTCGGTATGCTTGAGGAGATATCCTTTGGGGATTTGAGTAATTATTTATTTATTTCTTCATTAGAATGTAAAGCATGTTGTTATGTTCACTACTTTCATCTTTTGTATCATTATCATGTCATGCGTACATCTATTATATAATTTAGTGATGACCACTTTTATAAAATTAGTATTATTTTTCTTCCGTTGTTTGTCATTTATGAGTTACTGGTTCCACTATTGTTTGTTATCTACACTGATATACCACTGTGCAACACTGATAAGAGGGTATAGTCTCCTGAATGACTATCCATAGATGCTCACTGCTAGTCGGCTGCCTCTGGCATATGGGGAGACACGCTTGAGGTCATGTGGCGACCGGTCCGGTCACCAGTTTAGTGGTGAGTCGGGTTAGGATGTTACATCGATGATGTAATAAATTTAATCTAGAACTCCAAATCATTATTTAATATATTTTTATTTAATTTTAAATCTATTCCTCATTTTGATCCTAAATATTAAATTAATCAAAAAAATAATGAAAAAACACCAATCTCAACCCATATAAATACAACCCATCACCACCTATTTTCCTCACACATTCAAGGACAAGTAAATTTTTCAAATTATACCCAATAATCCAACCAATCCCATCCCCCATATCTAGGATATTTTCTTCTAAGAAAAATACTAAAACCAACATTCATATGGAGGTTCTCAAGAAATCTTATTGAATAGGTAAACACTCTTCATATTTATTTCATTTGTTTTCAATTTCTTTTAACATAATATTCTCTCATTATCACTTCTTATCGTAGAATCATGTTAAATATAGTAGAATATATGTACTGTAAATTTATTAATTTAATGTAATAACAAATCATCAAACCTCTTCCCATCTAAATATTATTCTAAATTTATGAAATCATTATTTTTGAATTAACAATTAACCTCCATAAGAGTTGATACATATTGATTTTGATTTAACACCATCAAGGCTGGTCATAAATCAATTAAAATAGTTGAGAAACATTAATAATATATTATATAATAATTTTTAAGATATTTATATAACTAATATATATATATTATTATATAATAAAATAAAAATATATTATTTTGATTAACAACCATTCAAATTAATCTAAACGAGTTTCATTGAAATGTTATCTATTGAATCATCCCAATATTAGAAAAAAATATAAGAATAATTACAATTCATTATTATAATTAATAACATATAATTTAAATTATGTGAATCATTCTTTTTTTCTCACATAATTTCATTCTTATAAATAAGTGAACCCATTGTTACATCCAAGAAAATAAACACTCCTGAATGATGATATTGCGCTCAATGACTCAAAAAAGTCATAAATGATCATAATAATACAATAATAAATAAAAAAACATTTATAATAGGATCATTAGTTTTCAATTAATGAATTTTTTAATTATCCAGGTTAATAAAATGATTAAATCATTTCAGACACAATGAAAGGGTGTTCTTGATCCCAGCTCACACCCTTTTGGTTTTTCATATATCACTCCATTTTCATAATCGATGATCATTTAATGTTACATATATATCTTTTATTTTCCATAACTATTATTTTTCTGATACACATGTATTCAATCAGTTTTTATGAAAAATGAAATGATTCTTCAAAAAGATCATTTATTTCTAATTTTTTTATTACTATTGATATTGATTCTTTCTAAATCACGATTTATGATTATTATAATAATTTTTTGATTTCATATTTTATATGGAATCCAAATAATTTATTAATTTGTTTATTCTTCATGTAATAATATTGAAACCCATTTCATTTCAATGATTTTTTTTCTAATTTAGATTGAATTTTTTGGATTGTATATCATTTTGGTTGGGTGGGAAGAAGATATATGACCCATTTTATTTTTATAATATATTCAATATGATATTCTACTTCAACTAAAATGGGTCATATATCCTCTTCTCACCTAACCATAGATGGATGTCGCTGCTCACATATCCTTTATGCATTAACAGATGCAAATCATAATATAAAAATAACTGAATTGTTTGATTTTTATTTTCTCATTCATGTGATAAATTTTAACCTGATATAGATGCTCTAATTTTTAAATACATGAATTACCCAAATAGTCATTCTATAATTTCAAATATATTAATACATGAATATCACCATCTTGAATAATCATGTTATAAAGTCAAGATATCTCAGGATCGTATTATCCATGTTTGTAATTTATAGCACGTAATAACCACAAACATCATAATAACAAAGGTTGAACAATTAATTTACTCATGGAATGTAAGGGAGTGAATATATTCAACCACTATAAGCATCGCATGTATTTAAGATCCCCAACGAAGAATCGTATCTCCCTTTTTGATGCTGTATAAAAATGAGCTGAAAATGATAGAATCTTGAAATTCCATTACACCTCATGATGACATAATCATATGCATGGGATGAGGATCACATGCATCACCTCACTCATGCGAGATCTCCTTGAATTACTACTAAATGAAAATATAAATGAATATCCATTTTCATTCAGCCACATTTCATTATTATATTTATCAAAATTCATGAATTATATTAATTTCATGCATGAATTATGTTCTAATTAATGTATTCATCCCATTAGAATATTCATGAAGGATGTCCAAATACATAAATCATTGAAGTATTTTTTTTAATCTCTCATAAAGTAGACATGATTGGTTGAATGTTGATTATGACAATATAAAATGATTAGGTGGTCATGATAATCTAGTTAAAATGGTGCACAAATTTTATAGTTGTATGAATAATCAAAACTATAAAATGCATCCCATATCAGTTTTCAACTTATTGATATTGTTGTTTATTATCCAAGATTTCCCATTGACTTTATACAAATCTTGAACCCAAAAGTAGTATGTGTCCTCATGGGAACACATAAAGGATATTTAAAACTGAAAGCCTGTTATTTTTTATCTTTATATGATTTAAATAATATATATGTAATTTTCATCGAAGTGTGACCACTAATAAAAAAATCCAGAATAATTTGTTAAAGGGATAATTATATATATAATAATAATAATTAGAATTAAATATTGTTTCCTTATTAGTTAATTTTATCCTAAAATAAACTTGTTTACTGTTTATTGACGTTAAATAATCTAATACATTTACTATTTATATTGATAAAACATTATATTATCCTATATAAAAAATTAGAAAAACCATATTCTAATTATTGATATCATTTTTTCATATTTGTATCCTATAAGTGAAGAAATTAATTTAAAGTATTTATGATCCTATAATGTCAAGGTTTCCCCTTCAACCATTAAAATGGGGATTATAAAATGTAATAATAAATGAAGGCACTCGGGCCATTCAGGCTATGGGGGCACAAAATGCCAAAAAATCTTTTTTAAAATAAATTGTTAATCATAAAAACATACTTATTCACATCTCATGGCTACAAAAAAATATTATTTTAATGTAAAAACATCTTATTGATTGTATTATATAATAATTTAATTAAATAATTACAAAATATGTGTAAATTTAATTTACAAAATTTTAAATAATCATCACATATAATAAAACTTTTTTGGAGAAATCAGTTTTACCTATAATAATGTTTTTATATAAAACTAAAGTATAAAAATGAATCCTATGTAAATAATTGGATTATCTAAAATATTAGATTTTCTTTAAAAAGGAAGGAAAAGTAATAAAATGGGCACTTATACATATTTTTTAAATTTTTTAATCATTTTTTTATTCACTAAAAATTATTTTCACTCAAATAATTATGAATAATTCATCATTTGATGATTTCATTTATTATTTGAATGTTATTATATATTATATCTTAATTACATATTAAATAGTCATAATATATTCAAAAAAATTAATTTTTTATGAAATAATATAGTTTCAAAATAAAAATTCATTACAAAATTTTTTGTTACTACTTAATTAGATTTTATCAATAAATTACAATGGAATTGGAAATTTTTTATATTTCATAATTTATTTAATCCTAATCATACAAAACAATTTAACAGTAATGTTATAACTATCACAAATAATAATATTTTAATATTATATCATGGATCTTTTAAACTCAGTGTTGTTTCAAACATAAGAAATAAAAGAAATAGAATTATTTGAACAATAATATTCTTTAAAAGTTTGTATTGTTTCATTCCTCTACACATAATTAATTTTAAATTATGAATTTATCTACTCAAATTAATTAATGGTCTGATATATGAAAATAAATTTATTGAGAAAAAATAATAATAATAAGGGTTAATAAAATATCCCATTAAAAAGGTCAAAATTGAAGTATAAGTTAAACACAAAACAAGGATTCAAAATGGTAGAACATCTGTGAGATGCGAAAATAATGACATAGAAGAGAAAAATAATTTTATATGATTAATTTTCTCTGATAGAGACCATGGTCCTGAGAATGTTAACAATAAAAAACCATGAATCAGTGTGGGGATAAAATAATATAAATTCATCTAACTATTATTAGAAAAAAAAATTATTTATTAATATCTACGGCCATGTGTTGATGAATGATGTTACAATCTAGATTAATAAAATAGGGATATTCATTCATATAAAATGTATAATTCCCAAATTTAATCAATTTCCACCTCAATCTAATTAATTTATCTAAATAATGATATTATAAAGTTTTAACCACAAAAAATAACTTCAATTATATCAATATATTATTTAAATTTATTCTTATTGTCATCAAGAATTACCCGAAACAATAAATTTTTAATAGAATGAAATGTAATTAGAAAATTTAATAAACATTGAGATAATACATTTTATTCCAAATCATTCTATAATTAAATTAATTCTTCCACATATATCAATTAAAAAATAATCCTAAATCCAAAATAAACTTCATTAAATCAACATGAAATAATTTTTTATCCTAAATGTGGAACCAATTATTTACTACACACATCCCTAAAATATAAATTGTATTCATCAAAATTAAATACATTGTTCTAAATAACATGTTAATTCTAAATGTTATAGAAACATTTTCCTATTTAAACATATCATAAATAAAAATAGTCACCAGGATATATTACTATATAATATTTTAATATAGTGAACATTTCAAATATATCATCAATAAAATTTAGATAATTTCCTGAAATGTAATGATAAAATGTAACATAAATATATCTGAAAATAAAACCATTTCATTGACTCACTTCTCAGCCAATTTTTTATAAAAATCCTAATATCCAGTAATCAAAAATTATCTTATCATTATATAATACCCCAACTTAAAAGGGTATTTAATCATAAATAGTGTATCAAAATCCCACACCATAAACCATTAAAAATTATTTTTAATGCCCTTGAACAAACAAAAAGACATATAATTATAATCCAATGATTGTATTAAAAAAATATAATATAACCTCATATGAAAACATATATTCAAAAAAAAATTAATAAAATGATTTATTTTTATATAACTTATCAACTATTGAATATATTTCCAACACCATGAAATTATGGCATAAGAACATTGTGATTGATAGTGTATGTGACATGAAACCACATTAATTGATAGAAATATAAAAACACAAGTAATTAGGATATATTTTTTTATAAAAACAATCTAACCTTGTTCAATAGATTACATCACACTCAAAATAGATTTAATATTATTTATATAAAAGATGAAATTTATGTTTCGTTGAAAGAAACACAGTTTTAAATGAAAAATTACATTTAAATAAAATAATATAATTGAGAATAAAATGTATAACCTATAAATTAAATTATATGGAATGAACAATAAGAAATAAGAATTTAAAATTATGATGATTTTTTATTGGGAATAAAATAAGGATCCTTTGAAAGATATTGAAATGTTTTCTGAAAAACTATATAACTATATAAGACAGATTATTCTCACTTGTGCACATAAAAATTTAATTTTTACCACTATTAAAAAATTAATATTAAAAAATAAATCTTATTTTTTAAATCATCTAGACAATATTTTGTTAGGGTTCATTTTTGAGTTTTTTTCTAAAATGAATAATGTTTTATTTAATATTGAAAAATACTAAATTTTAATTAAAAACCATATTTATATTTACATAATTAATATTGGTTAAAAAATTTCAAATTTAATGTATAATATTTTCTTCTATAATTCAATTAAATCATTTTTGAATATTGGAATCATTGTCATACTAAATTACACTATATATTAATGTAAATATTTTGATGATTTCCTCATTAAATACTCATTTCCCATCATGTTAGTGGGATAAACTAAAAATTAATTTTTGTCACTTTTGCAATTTTTATTTGAAAAAAGGATACCGTATTTGAAACTTGAATATTTTATAATTTAAATTTTTTTAAAAATATATTTTTATCGAAATGCACTATATAAAGAGTAAGAAAATAATAATTGTGATTAAGGTAAAAATGGACTTATGGGGATGGAACTAAGAAGATGATGTTTAAACATTACTTTACATCATTTCAAAAATCAATGGGATAGAATATTCCGACATTAAACCATATTTTTTCTACATTACCTCAATTTGGAGGTGTTTCACAAGGTACAAATGTGGGGACAATTGAATATTTTAAAAGAATTACATGTGTGTGACTCAACAAACATTTAAAGGGCAACACCCTATCGTCACATACTCTACTGTAATAAATCATTGGATAGGAAAAGGGATTATTTAATCACATTAAAAAAATAATCCTCTAATTCTATAGGCCTTTTTCTGGGTATCACTACAACATTCGAAATCTATTCATGTTGAACTATGTAGGATACCCGACAAAGAAGTTTCATCTATCGTCGTTTTTTTTATTTTTTCATATCATTAAATTAATGTTATAAATTTATTATATAATAAAATAATTATATTCAATATACAAATATTTATTAATAACATGTTAATCATCATGAACCATCCCCTCATCATGAACAATTGTTATGAAATAATCATATTTGTGTATTGCAGTCTACCGCCTCTCAAAATGATGTCATTTTTTCTTCCATTACAATAGTTCATGGTTTTGTATGATAACAGATACCATGTATATTTGCTATAAATATTAACTAATTATACCTATGTAGTAATTATATATTATACATATTTTTACATTCAATTCATTCATTATTATGAGAACAATGACTATGTGTACAGAGACATCCGCCTCACAAATATATGTGTTTCATCAATCACTAATGCATTTGATATAATGTAGTTAGAGTAAATTCAACCATAATTTTAATAATAATTACATTCATGAAATATTTATCATTATGAAAATTTAAAATTAATTTTATACTATTCATACAATATTTTTGATAATATCTTTCGTATTCATGTATACTACCACCATGAATATGTGATGCGACTCTATTTTCATCACCCCCATTATGGTTGATGTATAATTTTTTTTTCTAATATATTTTATATGATATTATAATCATTATATAATTATAAAATTGTACTTAACTCTTTTTCATAATGATCAGTGAATATTGAAACGTTACTCATTCATACGTATGACCTACCATCTCAAGGATTGTAACATACTTAATTTTTCATAACCCTCATTGATTATCAGTTATAAATGTATAATTGATGTCTAAATTTGTTAATTTTGTAATGAGTATTCATTTAGATATTAATGAATATATATAATAAAAGATAGAATAAGATATTTCATTATAAATCAGGTATTATAAAACAAGGCTATGAACACCTGAAACAATCAAACTAGCTAATGATTATTAACAAATAGTTGTCAAGATTGTATAAAAGGTTCATATATGATATTCGAAAAATTTAAATGGTTTTTATTATGTTAAATTATTTAGAAAAAATATTTTATAGTTGTTGAATGCACATTCATCCAAATGGAATATTGAGATAATGGGTTTCTTCTCTATATCACTTCCTTGATACATATTGAGAATTTTATGCACATAATTTCATTTATATTGACTATATAGATTCCCTTTGACATTTAATATCCTGAAAATTTATTAATAAAAAATAATTTATCTTTTAATTTGAATAATTTAATCTATGGGAAATTAAATAAAACTTATAGCATGGTTAAATTTTTTATATGACATTTTCTCTTCCTCAGGTTTTAATACTTCATTATTTATGTTTGTATTAGAAATTATACATATAATTAATTTTTATTATATTTAATTTTATTTCCACGGGTTTTATATAGATATATAGATGATACAAATAAAATAAGGTAAAAATGGATATTTTTTAAAGAATATTTGTAGAGATCAATGGTCCCGTCACAAATAGACCATCTATAGGAAGTATTTGCGAGGAGATCCTTTCCCCATCGAAAATTACAAATTATTTGTTATTTGAATATTTATCTTGTCGCAAATTTGTTCATGCGCGGAGTGAACCAATACATGGGAAGGATATTTTTGTATAATGTAACTACCATTCCCAAATACCTGATGGTGTTTTTAGTATTTCAGACTGTATTTACCTATAAATGCAAATATTATGTTTGTCGGTAGGTATTTATGGCAGGTCACATTGTAAAAACAAATGTTACAACTAATATATCTAATATATACACCTATATGGTTTTATTATTTCACATTTTTCACAACATCACACTCTCTCTCTATTCTCGTATTTCATTGTGAAATTTTTTATTATGTTTAAAATTTTACATCGGATGAGTTTTGAATAATTGCATCCTAAGAAATATTCAATACTAATGTATTTATCTATTTCATTTAATTTTTACTTAATTTATTTACCTTTATAAGAATTATATATATTGTTAATTAATGGTAGTTAAATTATATTAGAAATAGAATGTATTATTTGGAATTATGTAATTTTATAATTAATTATTATTATTTAGTTATTAGTATTAATTATTATAAATGAGTAGTTATCAGTGTTAATTGTTATCAATTAGTAGTTATTTGTATTAATTATTATTAATTTTAAAAATTGGTATTAATAAGTTGTGAATGATTATAATTAGTATCACATGACAATAATTAGTAAAAAATTGATATAATTAGTAATAAATGGTGACAATAAGTAATAAAAGGAAAATTTATGAAATAAATTATAATAACAAGAAATAAATGGAAATAATTATTAATAATTGATAATAATTAGAAAAAAATGGTAACGATTAGAAACAGAATGGTATTGAATATGAATAAATCAGAATGAATAGGAATGAATAAATAAGAATAAATTGTGATAAACTATAATAATTACAGCGTTATTTAGTAATAATTATTGGTAATTAGTTTTAATTAGTGGTTATTAGAAATAAATCGTTATAAATATGAGTAATTAGTAATAAATATAAATAATTACCATTAAATAGAAAATGATAGATAAAAATAGTAATTAACATTAATAATTAGTAATAAATATTATTATATAGTATTAATTATTAAAAAATTGTAATATTTGGGAATAAATTGTAACAATTAAGATGAAATGGTAATAATTGGTAATAAATAGTAATAAATAGGAAGAATTAGTAATAAAAAGGAATAACTAGAAATAAATTGTAATAAATAGAAATAAATAGTTATAATTAAGAATGAATAGTAATAATTACTAATAATTAGGAATAAATAGTAATAATTAGAAGAAGTCAGTAAAAATTAAGTATAATTCATTATAATGAGTAATAAATGGGTATAATTAGTAGCAATTAGTAATAATTAGGTTTAATTTAGAGAAATTATTTATAAATAGGTATAATTATTAGTAATTTGAAATGAATAGGTATAATTCATAATATTTATTAATAAATACGTATAATAAGTAATAAAAAGTAATAAATAAGTATAATTAGTAGTAAATATAAATAAAAATGTATAATAAGTAATAATTGGTAATAATTGTTAATAATTGGTAATAAATTAGAATAAATTGAATTGAATAAAATAAATTGGAATAAATAGTAATAATTAAGAATAAGTAAATATAATATGTAATAAATATGAATATTTAAAATTAAGTATGAATTAAGAGGAATAATTAATAATAATTAGGAATAAAAAGGAATAATTTGGAATAATAAGGAATAAATTTGAATAATTATGAATAATTTGGAATAATTAGTAATAATTAACATCAATTAGCTATAATTTATAATATTTTATAATAATTATTAATAATTAGTGGTAATTGGGAATCATTGGTAATAATTTTCGGTAACTAAGAATAGTTAGTAATATTTTTCGATAATATGTAATAAATAAAGGTAAATAGTAATAATTCAGAATCATTAGGAATAATTAATAATAATTCGAAAAAAATGCATTAATAACTAGTAATAAATCATAATAATGAGTAATAACTAGTAATAATTAGTATTAATCGGTAATAATTGAAATAATTAGTAATAATTTCGAATAATGTGAAATAATTAAGAATAATTTGGAATAATTATGAATATTTATTAATAATTAGTAATAATTATAGTTAATTATGAATAATGAGTAATAACTATTATTAAATTGTAATAATTAGTTTTAATTAAGAATCACTTGTATCAATTAGCTATAATTAGGAATAATTATGAATAATTATAGATAATTAGTAATAAATAGTGCTAATTAATAATAATTATCGGTAATAAGTTATAATTATTAATAACTACAAATAATAAGAAATAATTCCCAATAATTATTTAAAATTAGTGACATTAACATAAATTAGTAAAAATTAATGCTAATTTGTAATATTTATTGGTAATTAGTAATAATTAATAGTAATTAGTAATAATAAGTGGTTGTTCGTAATAATTAGGGATAATTAGTAATAATTAGTCTAATTCGTAATAACTAGATTTTTTATTTATAATTATCAATAATTCACAATAATTAGGAATTATTTTCAATAATTAAGAATAATTAGTAATAATTAGAAAAAATTATTATAATTAGTAATAATTATTAATAATTATTAATAGTTAGGAATAATTCTCAAAAATTATTAATAACTTGTAATAATTATTAATAATTCTCAACAGTTAAGTTTATTTAGTAATAATTAGAATTATTTAGTAATAACATTAAATAATTATTAATAATTAGCAGTAACTAGTAATAATTAGGTGTAATTAGTAATAATTAGATTTAATTTGTAATAATTATGAGTAATTCGAAATAGTTAGGAATAATCCCCAATGATTTGTAATAATTCAAAATAATTCGTAATAATTAGAAATAATTATTAACAATTAGTAATAATTAGAAATAGTTAGAATAATTATCACTAATTAAGAATAATTATTAATAATTAGTGATAAATAGGAATAATTATGATTAATTAGTATCAGTTATTAATAATTATTAATAATTAGAAATAATTATTAATAATTATTAATAATTACCACTAATTAAGATTAACTAAGATTAATTGATAATAATTAGAAATAATTACTAAAAATTACTAATAATTTCGAAATAATCAGTAACAATGAAGAAAAATTATCAATAATTATTTATAATTAACACTAATTAGCAATAATAAGTACTAATTAGAACTTATTTCTAATACATATAACTAATTAGAGATAATTAGTAAAAATAGATGTAAATGGTGATAATTACTAATAAATAATGATAATTAGAGATAAATAATAATAAATAGTTGTAATTAGTTATAATTTGTGGTAAATAGTAATAATTAGGATTAATTAAAAGTAAGAAACTGAAAATATGAATAATTAAGAATAATTAACAATATTTTGTAATAAATAGAATTAATTTGGAATACTTAGGAATAATTAACAATTTTTTCCTTTTTCTAATATTGTTTTTATTATATAATATAATTTATAAAAACTAAATATTATATATTTTTCATGAAATATCTAATAAAGAAGACAAAAAATTTCTTTATTATATGATTGCGCTTTGATTAATCAAAAAAAATTCTAAATGGTTCTGGTAAAAATCCATTATATATTGAGGGTGTAGAAAATTTCTTATGATTTTCAATATGAAAACCAAATTATTATTTAGAAGGGAAAATTATGTTTAATTGTAAAAAATGTGGTCAGAGGACATTTGGGAAGTTTGACATATTTGGGTTCATTTATTTCATTTTGTTTTTCAATAAGATTATGTTTTTGGATTCAATATGGTGAATGCAGTTGGAGAGAAGATACTAATAATTTCATTCAAATCCATCACAATTTAAAAATATAATACTTGATGGGGAAGGTCCATCCATCCCACAAACTAAAACTAAATATGATATTAATTTATGTTCTAAGTGGGATCCATCTCAATTTTATGAGATATTGGGGTCCACTAAGAATACCCTATGTCTTGGTTGCAAGATAAAAAAAATTTAAGGCATTAAAAAAGTTTGGATATTAAATTTTATAATCTACTGTCAAATACTTTCTTTGAGTCGATATTCTCTTTGGTTAAAACACAATTACCTCAGAGAAATGTGTTTCCTGATAAATTATATTAGAGTATGTGGCTGGTTCTTAATATTGTTCTTGGTTATCTGAAGATTCATTCATGTTAAAAGGATTATATAGAATAATATTCTAAAAATGTTTCCGTGGATATTTTTCCCACTTGATTAAAATCAATGAATAATGATTCCAAAATAGGGATTTCTTGATTGATTTATGTAAATCAATTTAGGTATTTCCTTATTAAACACTATATTTATGAATTTATTTATTTGTGAAAATAAAATAGTATTAATGTCAATTCATAAAAGTAATATTTCATTTGGTAAAAGATTAAATCATCACACTGATTGTGATTCATGGAAATTGCTTGACCATGGATATTCTTCTATAGATTCAGAAGAATGTAATGTGCGATTGAATCATCATGTTGATCGGTTCTATGCATTTGGATTTTTCAATTTTTAATATTCTTATTTTCATGTATGTATAACTTCGTACAATTTGTCTCCTTGGATTTGTATTAAAGATCTATATATCTTTTTGACATTATTAATTACAAGAACTCTAATAAATAACCTTGATTTTTATTTGAAAACACTGATTAAAGAGTTAAATATAGTATGGAGTAACAATTTCAATACATATGAAGTTAATGTGAAATTCAATTTCCTACCAAGCGCTTCATGGAAGGGGATAATTAGTGAATTTTTAGTATATGAAATGTTACTTGGACGGAATACACATTTTCCATAATCATGTTCACACTATATGAGAGGCAGGGATGTGTTTATGTAATTTAATGGAATAAATATTTGTTTTTTAATATTATAAAATATTTCTTATAACAGTACATCCATTACGGAGGAAAGAATATAATTTCATAAAATACTCAATTGAAAGAGATTAAACTCTAACATTAATCTTAGGTATGCAGATAAAATCAATTCCGTCTTTGTTACCTTACCATATATTTTGACCAAATATAAACTTATAGAATAATTTTAGTTTTTGGAAAGAACACAATTAGAATAATTGGATAACATTTTAGGATTATCCATATTACTATGATATGTTGGTCTACAAAATGTTGTATGTCATTCATATTGGGATGAAATATTATGATAATATATTTTATATAGTTTGGGATACACCAGGTAAAACTAAAGATAATGTAATGGCATGATTAAATCATTCCCAATTTTAGAGGAGACATAAAAATGAACTGTTTAAAATGTCTGATCGTTGAATTTAATGTAGAAAAATATAGTGTATACACATTCAAAAAACATTATTATATCTTTTTATGTGGATTGTATATTTTAGACTTAGATAATTTTATATTTCCAATTGGGATAGAATTGTTAAAAATGGTCATATTAACGAATTAAAAATTCATGACTATTTTTTTATAATGGAAATAATTATGCTGAATGAATTTAGTGATTATTTTTATTCTATGATTTCTTATGTGCTAACAGACATAGCATATTTTTATCAAGACATTTTTCTGAAGACAACATACTACTACACACTATGAAGACTTAAATATGAGGTTTTTTTAATGTTATTTAAACTAGAAATAAACTTCTCATCAACTATTTTTGACTCTATAGAAAATTTGATATTACATTTTCCACATGAATAAAAATATGAAGTTTTGGTATATTTATGATCGATGTACCCATTTGAGGGATGTATGCATATATGTAATAAAAATGTACATAAAAAATCGTCAATTGAATAATCAATTATAGAATCCTATTTACATCTGAATTTTTTCCACTCATTAATTCTTATATGAATATACATAAAAAAGAATGGTCCATAATAGGGTAAATTTTTATTATGAAATGGGAAATCAAATATCATTTTTCAATCATCCAAAACATGGATTTGGTTGAGTTAATGAATGATTCCTTACATATGATGAACATTATAGAGCTCATATATATGATCATCTAAACAATGATAAATATATACTTTTTTTATTGTGAGTTACAATATTAATTATTTTATAACATTTGTTATAATAAATTAGTATTATTTTATTTTTAGGATATATGATAATTTTATCATTAAATAACATCCAAAAATTTTAGTAGTTTGTCTTAAGGATCATTTGGAAAAAATAATTTCATATAGGTATCAAAAACTAGAACCAAAAATTAACAATGGTTTAACATATATAATCCATTTATTAATTGTTATATTGATAAATATTTTTTATATATTTGGTTATATTAATATGATGATAAAATTGATAGTCAATTATGTGTATTATGTAACCAACCATCCATGATGGTTCAATATTATAATTCACATGTTTGTGAATTTTTACCGACTTCATACAAATATATCTTGGGAATAATAATGAATAGAAGGTTTCCATGAGAGGATCTCATCATAGAGAAACTTATAATGTCATTTATGGCATGCATGAAGAAATTATTGAATTTTGTTATATGGGACATAATTACATTATAATGTTTAAATGTCAGTGGTTCGATAGAGGTAGGTGATTTTTTGTACATATGATCTATGGAATGGTTTATATTTTATATAAAATACATCCTATAGTAAATGAACTGTTTTTATTATATCATTAGAAACATCAAATTTATAATTATTATTATTTTGATAAATCATGAACGATGGGTGGTTGGTTGAGCATAAAAAAATGAAATCATAGTAAAATTAGTTTAATCAAAGGGAATGTGGTTCCACTAATGTTCAATAAATTGACATATTTCTTGTGACTACTGTAAATACATATTCTTCATGAAGAGAAATTAATATCAATGAAGTCACCCCACATATAAGGGTTTCTTGGGATGATGACATCAATGATATTTGAAATTAACTTGAAATTACATGATACGATAAAACAACAAATTATATGGAAATTGATGATGTTGAGGATGAATATTATGATATTGACACCATTAAATATGAATATGGGGATGATGATGATGATTATCATAGATAAGTTATTTTTTTAATCATTTATAATATATATCCATATATAATTATATTTTTTAACAATTTTTTTAAAACAATCATTTCATGTTTTCGATGGATGAGGACATGTATCGTCATTTTCAAGAAGGTGTTCTACCTCATAATAAGTAGGATGTGGGATCATCTAACCCTCAATATCCTAGAGGTTTATGTTGGAATCTATGGGGGTGTGTTTCTGCATCATTGGTGATACAAGTTCCTCTCCTAGAGTGAAATCCACATATCAGCTTCGATCCACACATGTAATGTTGTGATTACCATTGTAATTTAGTTAGTTTTCAATAATTTTTATCAGTTTAGGTATATTCTTATTGTTTGATAATTTTATAATTTTTATAATATCTTTTTTCATATAACTATATGATAGGGGAGTTCTGTATTTGTAAATAATTGTATGGAGGAAAGGGTTACATGGGATCTGATTCCATTAGATATTCAGCACCACATATTTGATTATTAACTTTTATGTATATAAATAGTTTTTTTTTTAATTTATTTTATTATTAAATTGATATTATTAATTATTTTTTATATTTATGGTATACCATATATGATAGGAAGTGTTAAACCATCTGGAAGTCGTGGATGGGTTTTATGCATGAGCATTGCTGTTTATTTTTGCTTAATTCAAGGATGAATAAATTAAAGAAAGTATGAGTCACAGAGTTTAAAATTCATGATACACACACCGACCAGATTTTATTTAATCTTAGTTTTAGGATAGATTATGTTCACACTATATATGTGGTCATTTTAATTGGATATCATTAATAGGTAAAAAACATAGGGAGACAAGATCAGACACATCGAGCTGGTATTTGTACATTCAGTATGCTTATGAAATGTATGGTAAGAACATTTTTTAATTAATTTATATATGTTTCAAGGTAAACTATTTATTTGATATTCATATATGCTGTAGAATCCCATAATAATATGGATTTTTTTACTCCTATGATGAATTTTAGTGATCTTATCACTAAAGAGATTAGTGATGATCACAAACATCATATTGTGTTCAGTTTAATGTCATTTTCATTTTTTAAATTATATAATAATAAGACATTTACATTTTTAATTTTAAAAATATATTAAAGAAGTTATATGAGGCCACAATGTCTCAAATTTACAATAAGGGTCAGGCTGAGAACAATGATTAGACTAGTGAAGTCATATTTGATGAGACAACATGCATGCAGGGGAATTGGTATGCATTTGAGAAATGCCGAGTAGTTCATATCAGAACTCGATTGAAATATGGGAGTTATTATGGTAATTTTATGATGTAAGAGACCATCTCATGATGATCTCTTAGAGAGTCATATTCCTAACCTTCACAATATCATAAGTAGCAACAAGCTAAGAGTGAGCTTATAAAGAGTATTTTTAGTGAGTGTGAAGAGCTCTAATGACAAGAGCAACAATAGTTGGAAGAGATGTGTCGATGGAAAGAGCAGTAACACGAGCAAAATATGAAGTAAATTAGAGGTCTATCATATGTTTTAGGGATGGATTTACCTCCACCAGCTCCTCTAGCTCTTATAGAAGACCCTCACCCTTAATGATATATTTATTTTTTATGATAATTCATTTGAATGAAATTTTTTATGTAATATTATGTTTTTACATTACTATATGGTGTGTTTTTTATATTGTTGAAAATATTAATTTTTTTTTTTTATTTAATTATTTATTATTTAATTAGATCATTGTTGTTGTTATTTATTTATTATTTTTTATGATTATTATGATATTATATTTTGGATAATAATGAGGTTTTTATAATTTTTTGAAAATTAATATTATTTTTTCATTATTATTAATATTATTCATATTAATGTATTATTAATACTGTTATTTTCCAATATTATATTATAATAATTAATATCATTTTATATTTTTTTAATATGGTTATGTTATTTGCAATAGGTACATCGCAAAAATAATATTTAAAAAATTTAGGGATACTATTTGTATCGGTCCATTGCAATATGTTTTTTAAACCTCGAGAATCTATAGGAGACGAACCATTATAAAAACCTATTTGTAATGAAATTTTAGAAAAAGGGTAATTTTTATAGGGACCCTATCAAAAAGGAACTTTTTCTATGGGACACCATCACAAGTGCCACTTAAAAAAAATATCCCCTGGTGATAAATGAATCATTGATGAATTCTCATATCAATTGTAAGATCGTTGTAAGGATATATTTAAGAATATAATTCTAATACATAATTTGTATTTTGATTTTCTGTGGAAGGAAATTATTTTATCAATATATAATAGACCATTTTAATTATGTTCACAAATGGTAATTCATTCCACTCTCTATAATTGTACTATTTTTAACTATATGGTAAATTTTTTTAAATGGTTTTAATAAAATACAAATTTATTTTTCTCTTCTTTAAGAAATTTATTTTCTTACAAAAACCTTTTTAACAAATACTATTTTTTTAATTATATATTTTAATTTTTATGAAGAAATATTTTAAAAGAAATTATATTATAATTTTTAAAAAAATTATAACCATTTTACTGTGAAAAATTACAGTATTTGTGACTTATATAAGATGTATAAAATTTGTAACCAACAAGACTACCATTTTACTAAAGCATCATAATTATGTTTACAATGTTATTTTAAATAAAATACATTTTTACTAGTTTTCTGTAAATTAAATTCTTTTATTATTCATTTTCAGGGAAAAATATTTTCAAAATATATTATGTCTTAAAATTTGATTTTCATAATGGAAAATATTTTTTCCATCAGATTTTGTCATTGAAAAAAATTATGGTTTTTATATTGTCAATGAAATAACACCCTTTTAATTGTACTTCATTGGGGATATATATTTTTGAACCATTAGTTATTCTTCCAATGGAGGGGTTATAATTATTTTTCTAAGTATTGTATGAAAATTCACATGATACATTTTTTAGTCAATAATTTTACATTTAAATTTTATATTTATTGTGATCATTAGAAATTAAATTTATTCTAAATATACAAATTATTTATCTTGAATATGATTACTTCTTAAACAATATATAATTTCATTGAATATTATTCTAAGTTTATAGAGATTATTTATATGGGGAGATATTAAAAAAATTGAATCATCGCTGAATAAGGATATTTGATGTTAAAAAATATTGAACAATTAATTAAATCGATTATTCGATATATGAGGAATGCTTCTGAAAGTCAATGACTATTGGATCCCATTTTTTTAATTTTACTACGATACATTTCAATGTCTCAGGAAGAAAATAATAATGATATATTTAAATAATTCACTACCAATATATTGAAAATGTATTTCGAAATATATTATAGTAGAGTTATCCTATTTCTGAGTCAAGACTTCCAATAATTATGAACCATTTTAGTTTTAATTTAGTTTTTTCTATAAATGATATATCACAATTATATTATCATTGTATGAATTTCATTATCTTTTAATTTTTTAAATTTAAAAGTTTTTTTAAATATATAACATTCCATATTGATTGTTCATTCTATTTTCATGATTTAAATATTATTTAAAAGGATTTGTTTTTGTTAATTACCCATACATAATGATTATTATCGCGGATATTTTAACAATGATATAATTTCAGGATGTATTTAATTCTTTGTTAATTCTTAAAATGGACTGTTTTTAGTTATTCACATTTATGATTTCATTATTCTCTATCATTTCATGATAGAAATGTTATTTAAATGTCATGTATGCTAAGATTTTTTCCTTTCACTATAAATTAAAATCCATGATATTTTCATGTTGATAATATATATGCATGTTATTATTTTTTAGATTGAGGATTATATTTAATAGATGTTCATTTATTTTTCTTCTATACTGATTATTCTAATTAATTAATGATTTATTCTACTGTATATAAATATTACTAGGTATTTGATATCACACATTTCATGTCCCCAGTCTATGTAATCCCTGGAACACATTATTTTTTATATGGAATTATATTCTTGTGTAAATAATTTTATTATAGAAAAAATTTTGGGTTTATCTTTTTTATCTAAATTAATTATAATACTCATGTATGTATCTCAATTACAAATAAAGACAAACTATTCAGTACTTTAAGAATTGATTACTTATATCCTATACTAATGTAATAAATCATTCATTTGCTCATGGCTATTATGGTTGGAAAACTATATTTGGTTTTATATTATTTTAAGTATAATCCTTCAGAACTAGAATTAAGAAAACATATATTAGGGATCAAAACCTTCTGGTAAAAATTGTAGATAAGAATATAATAACATCCTAAAAGTTTGGTAAGGAATATGTTATTCTTCTTTTTCAATTAGTACATCACATTTAGGATACTATTAGTAGAAATGGTTTTATAAAATATATACCTGCATGTAAAAAATTTTAAAAAGGCACATTGGGCTAGCAATGATCATCACCTTGTAGAAAATATAATCGTTTACTATAATCATGGTTTAACTATCTCGAGTGATCTCCATATGAAATTTTACATTTTCATTACAAACCATTATGATTGATATAAATTTATGACAATAATAAATGATCTAGGGTAATCATATGGTGAAATTGATTGATACGAATATGTCATATAAGAAAGTGACAATTATTTTTTATTAACTGTGAATTTGTAAGGTGATGAATTTCTGATGAAAATTGAAGACTATGATGAATGTAATTATAAATCATCGTATGGTTCCATTTATAGATTATTTCAAGAGAATTTAGTGAATTGGAGAATTAGGTATGTCAATTCCCTTATCTAAAGGTCAACTCATGGACGATGGAAGGACATATGATGATAAATTGGGTGTTGTATTAATCATGATTCAAAAAATTATATTACCAAATTTTGTTACAAATGGTATTTGGTTTATAAAAATCATTAATTTTGTCACAAACCTTGATTATGTTTCATCCAACCAGAATCCCGACCAAGCCTATGACATGGATGGAAGGGTTTTTCTGATCCCCACAGGCTAGAAACTAGTTCATGGATATTAGCATTAAATTTCTGTAAATATTAATCCCTTGATAAACAATAATAAATAAATCCCTATACTAATTTGTCACAACAGGATCAATATCACCAACATAAATAGATACTAAAATTTCATGTTAATGTTGTTTCTATTTTAAACAAAATCCAATATAAAAAATTAGAGGTAAAGAAAATAAACCACAGCCCCAATACCATAGTGGAATAAGTGTTCAATCTCCCTCTTACCACATACTGCAATATCTTCAAGATATGAACACTCAAATCTGGATCTACTATCACAACCTAGAAATAATTTTCTACTACATAGGTCAAATGTAACTAACTATAAATACACCTAAGTGTTTTTCTAAAGTGTGATCCAATTCCTAATAATATTCCACACAAAAATTGATTTCATTTTCTAATATTAGAATAAATTTATCTGGCATGTTGTAAGATATAAATTGGTTAAATTTTATTTAATACTCATGAAATTGTTTCCAATGAATCATGCTTTTCATATAAACATGGATGTATTCTCCACCATAAGCTGACGGAATTCACCTCATCACAAAGGGGCACCACAGTTCATCCTTAAATGTTCTCATACTAGTGGGACCCTAGGATCCTTGTATCTGAGTGATACTAGAATGAAAACCATGACCAACATTGTCCTCCTAAATGAGAAACAAGATAGTATTCTATCCAAAGATATAATTGTCCCCAATCAACATCATAGTATAGGTGGTGTTTTATATTTAGTCCTTCTATGAGAAACTCGGCCTCAGCCCCACTGATCGATCATGCGTGATAGTTATATTCTTCCCCCCAAGATACATAGGATTCCCATTATTCTCAACATAAATGTTACTTGTTATATAGTTCACCACTTTCAAATATGAACCCTATGATATATGAATACACAAGTTAGACAATCATATATCATTTGAAGAACATATTTCAAATTCATTGATATACTAAAACCATTTTGAATCACACCATGCACCATCTACACCGAGTATGGAACATATTTTGGAATCCCAACAAGTAATCGCACATGGAATAGAAAATATTTCTTTTATATACCCATCTTTCTACTCATATAAACCTCAAAAACTTTTCTATACACAATTAACACATTACATTTAACCAATAGAAAATATTCAAGATGAAAATATTGAATACAAATGACTTCTAATAATGATTAAACATGTAATTACCATACTAAAGATTGGAAACACAAAAAATCATTTGGAAAAACACAACTACACTATAATGAAATGCTTTTATAGGGAGATTGACCAATATAAATATTAATATCAAAAAAAACTTCTACAACACATTTTAGGAAAACCTTCCCAATGGATAAACAAAAACTCAATGATGGTGGATGAATAAAATTATAATTGGAAGAAAACCAAGCGATGTGGGGATTAACTTAAGAATTATTAAAGATCCATCGCCAAAAAACAGAAAAATTGAATTTCAAGGGTTCCATGAGGGAGAGGGGGAGGTACATAGGGATTCAAATATAGATTTTTTTTGAAATAGGGTAGATTTGGAGTAAAATTGGTATAGGGTAGGAATGTAATTTTATGATTATTAATGATGTAGAAGTTCACTCGGTTATACCATTATGTTTTCAAAATCGCGAAGAAACTGTGTGTCCCTCTTTATCCAAGAGGAACAAGGCCACACTGCTCCTTGGGGAGGGTTAATATCTATGTGTTAGAGCATGTTTCAATGAGTGTTACATTATACAAGGAGAATAAATTCTAAATGGTAGGCGTATGTTTTTATTAAACTAACAGCCATCCCTGAACCACCTACAATTGGGTCCAAAAATATAATTTTCAATTAAAAAAACTCAATGAAAACCAAGGAATAAATATGAGAACAAAAAATTTAAATAATCCCAAAAAATATATAAGATCAGTCAATTCTCGCAACCATAGAAGAATACCAACCCTAGAAAGTCACTCCAGAGTCAGATCAGAGAACAAGAAAAATATTACTCTCTAAGCCAATGCTTTCATTCCCAATTCTCATGATCATAATTCACATGTTTCCAATGGGCATGTACCATATAAATATACTTCACAAAAATCATTATCTCTTTGGGATCTATTATCTACACTATCTTTTCAAACACAAGAAAGTATTTTTCCTACTCATACATGTCCCAATTCATCACATGAGGAGGATCCAAATTATAATTTTTCAAATTAAAGACATGAAATACGTCATTAATTGATGTAAAATCAGAAAAAAGGCTAATTGACATGACACCTTAAAAACTCTATCTATAACCTGGAAATGTTTGAATAACTTTCGTGTTGGATTCCATTTGTTTCTAAGATGAATTGTATCCATGTGAGGTTACAATTTTAGAAACATGTGGTCACCATCTGAAAACACTGTGTCTTGGTGATGCTGATTTCCATAAGGAAAGTGGTGGATTTTCACTATAACTAAATGATGTTAGATTAAGAAAACATTTTTAGATGTCACATATAAGATAAATTTCCCCAATAGTTTTGTCTCACATAACTAAATCCAACATAAATTATCCCAACATGTTCATCAATATGGAACCTCAATGGGATAATTTATTTAAGGTAATGGTAACTATTATTATCGAAAAACATGATTACCCCAAAATGAAAAAATCACGATCCTCTAAAATAAAAAAAATATACTCATAACTTGCCTTCATGGATCATGTTTCACAACTCCTTATGGAAAAATTTTTGTGAGAGGTTTGTCAAACTCAACATGATTTGAAACCTCAAGTACTTCTGAATGCCTTCCAATAATAGTGTGTTCCAATGGGTTTACCTAACATTAATGATAGTCTATAGAACCCAATGATTCCACACCATCTCCTAAACATACAACCATCGTAGTTAATCTGAATTATATTGATTCATGGTCTGAATCAAATTGGATGATTTTCTCACTCATTAAATCATTACCGAAGTGGAATTCATTATAGGTAGTGTATAAGAAAAGTTAATAATAATGTCCATGAAGACCATTACCACATTTATATAACAATGGGTATGTTATAATAAAAATTAGTTGGGATCTAGTTCTCTACAATATCCTACTAAGAAATAAAACAATGATAATCAAAGACACCTATATCATATCTCTTGTCTCGAAATTAGAACTACTGATTCCCATCATAAAATAACATGGTGTTCCTTAGATGAATGATCCACCAAGTATAGTTTCTATCCTACAAGAGAATCTTTTATAATGAATAATACACCAAAGATAATTCTTCAAAGAAAAGTTCCCTCTCATAATGATATAACCATTAAAAATATACCCCCGTCATTTAATAACTACTTATAATGGTGTCAAAACTCATCACTCTTCTACTCATTCCAAATAAACCCTAGGAGGGAGGTTTCTAGCTGATCACTATCCATGAACAGACCTCCCCTATGCTCCATAGATTCTAGATGCATTAGGAAAAAATACCCATCAATTTCAACTCATCACAATAATACCTTAATGATTTCACTTGAATATTTCATTTATAAGTCTTTTCTTCCTCATTTATTTTTATTGGGGTGTACACAATCCCTAAATCAAACCCCTAAAGGTATTTAACAGAAGAAAACTACCACAGAATCATATCCTTCTATTATATAATTTTTTCAATGATCATAATAAAATATTATGCAACAATCATATCCCCAAAAAGATAATGACTACATGTATTCAAGGCATGCATCACTGACACTAACTCCTTGTCATGGGTTGGGAAACTCGTTACATGTGTTCATATTTGGGGGGATAAATATTACTCCATATGGCCATACTATATGAGCACACACCCAAGACACATACTTGAGGCATCAAAGTAAACTATGTATATATTTCAATATTATGGCATGATCTCAAATGGTGTTGTTATCGATTATTGCATAAGCTACTCAATGTATTCATAGAATATAGGATCCACTTGATAATTAACCATTTTTGGGTAAAAAAAATTAATTTTAATATAATATTGAGAAAATATTATAAAAAAACCACAAGTAATAACTTTAAATAACCAAATATATTAATTTCTATAATTTTTTTAACTATTTCCATTATATAACTAAACTCATATTCTCAAGCTCCACTAAAACCCATTTTTTCAAGATCCCATTATCCAAAAACAAATCCTCCATGATCTAGAATGTTCACTTGGAAATCATTATAAATATATTATAATCTTAATGTGTTCACCACCACATCCTCAAATGTCACTCATGCCACTCCTTAGATCCTGAGTAAACCAGGATGTCATCCATGAATACCATAATAATTTGATTGAGATACCGAGAGAAAATAAATTTCATTATCCACATGTAATCCATTATAGAATTCATTAATCTGTAATTATTGGCAAGGTATAGAAATGGATATACTTGATTTGGAAGTATTTTTTTTTTGAAACATTTACCTCTAAAACTATAACCTAGTGATACCCAAAATATGAATCAATCATATAGAAGAAGTTCACACACATTATTCGAATAGAAAATTAATTAAATATTAGTAAATGTTATATATTCTATATTTTCATCGAATTCACATCCTAGTAATCTATACATGAAGAGAGTGATTCATAACCATCTTAAATAACAAGACTGAGGTGACCATATTGAGATTCTCGGGTAAATGAATCCTTTCGATTCCAAATCACCCATATCTTCCTTTAATCACAACAAAATAGTGGGGTCTATACAGTATTATAGAACAGATATTTTCTATGATTCCGGTGATAATTTTATTTTAAAATCCATATCTCACTCCAAAAAAACATTAGAAATCATCTATAAATACCCCAATGGAATTCATCCACCATCGGTGGTAATCCAAACATAGTACTACTACCATCAACCTCCATAATGAGAGATGATATATTATAGAACATATTTCTCTACCATAGAAGTGTAGGTCCAATATGTTCTAAAGGAGTTTCCCAATCACCTTCAAATACAAGATATCAGCTGTTAGGATCTACCTAACTCATTGAATGTTGATAAAATATATATGTGTTCTTGAAAATGCTTCATCTTATCCATATATATTATGACATCATATAGGTCCATCTCAAGAACTAGGAAATAAAATTCCTTCTCTACCCATAACCATGTTTGTACGCAAGAAAGATGATAGAAAACATTCCTTCTCTTATAACCAAGTGGAGTAAAAAAATCAATCACATATGACATATAGGAATGTATAAATTTATACTCATCTAAAACATAGGTATAAATAAATTAAATAGTGTAACTTGTATCAATATAAGAATAAAATATTGATGAATCTACAATAATGGTACCTCTGACTATCATAGTTTTGAAATCATATTATACTGGTGGTTGATCTAGATCAACCAGATTCTTCGTCTATAATTGAGCCTAAGAATGACCAAAAACATATGACACATGCATGAGATAATTATTACTAGAATAATATCCTTCCCTACCACCAATAACAACAAATTGAGAACCCACCATTTTTATTTTCTATAAAATGGTAAAATTTTCTTTGAAGGATTAATGTTGCTACCCCGCCATGATATAAACATGTCTCGCTACAAAAATATTATATGTTCCCCATATGTAATGAGTGATTTCATGATTTTTGGTGGAGCATTACACTAATTTTTCACATTCCCAACAATTTCACACAGATAGAACAAGAATAATCTTGTGTCTTATTCAACAGAAATGGATAGTTGGTTCTATTAGATGAACAATCCTCCCATCTTCTCTAATTCACCTCGCTTAAAATTACTTTCAAATGAACTACCTCTATCAGGGACTACTAATGAAATAACTCCAAAAAAACTAACCATTCCACTATAATATATCTCCCCCATCATGTTAGTTCAACAACCATAGAATAATCCTTTAACATGATCACTATGAGCCGGGATCAGATATCTTGCTGCAGACGCATTTAGAATCATTGAGTATTCAATAGATCCTCTGAAACCCCTTCAGGTGTGGGCCACAATAAATATATTTAGCATTTGGCATATTCCTACAATGTTTTATCCTCGTGATAAAGATCCAACTAATCTATGGTATTGGTGATGTCCATGATCTTAAGAAAATAATTTTTGTAAAAGTTGAACATAATATCTTTCAAACACTTCTTAATTTTTTTCCATACCAATCCAGAGAGTCCCACCACATTTTACTAGGAAATTCCAACAATAATTAATCACAAATCACATTGATTTTCACATGATTGTCAATAAACCAAAATATATTCTATAGTTTCTCAATTCCATCATCATCTTCATTGGAGTTCATGCTACACTGAATGGATCGAGGTGTTTTTTTGAGATACAATTGTGTTCTATCCATTCTGAGACCTAGTTTTTCATCCCAAAAAGAAAAAGTAGTAGATCCTGCACAATTACCAAAGTCATGGATAGATTGAACATTGGATTCCACTAGTTTATTATAAAAATACAAAGGGGAACACACTCTCATATCATCTTGAGGTTGTACATGAAGTCTTCATAAATGGATCATTCTACCAAAATTAAAAATGACAATGATAAACCACCAATAACAAAATCTTAAAATTATCCAAAGAATGTAAAAATATACAACACGTCTATAAATACAAAAAAATTACACCTATCCTACTAATGAGGAATAAAAATTCTCCTCTACTTAGTATCAAGGAAATTTCTCCAGTATGTATTTATCACCTGGAAGGGAAGTCAAAACCAATAAAAAATATCTCATGGAGACTCATGTTCCATTACAAGGTGATCTATCCAAACACCCACACTCACAACCCGAAGCTCAATCTCTGAAAATCCTAGCCATGTTATATCCCATGTCTTCCAAAATATAATGTCCCAAAATAGGTAGAAACACTCTATGAATCATTTTTTTCATTAAACAAGTTAGGGTTCCATATTATTGGACACCAATAACATGTCGTGTCAGGGACCAAATGGTACTCTTGATCCACACATGCCAGAACAAGTGTGTGGGTATAAAAAACACATTTTGGAAATAATTTCCCCCAATATAAACAACTATAAATAATGTCAATAATAATTCATCACACCATGATCAATATATATACTGAAAAGAGATATATAAATTTAAGGTTAAACATTTTAAAATTATAACCAAAAACTAAAATTCTAAATTAAGAGGGAAACAAATTATACCAAAACCCAAAAAACTCCCTGAAATAAGATGGAAATCACCCTCCAGAAACCCCAACCAAAACCTAAAATAGAGGAACACAAGAAATCATGTCCACCTTCACATGATCAAGAATACATCCTTTACATTGGTCAAACATAAGTAAGTCAACAAACCCCCAAGGCTGTATATTTGATATGACAAAAATCTCAATAGAATGCCACCCAATAGTGATGTTATTCCATAATATTATAGGAAAAATTAAATAAATGTGTTAATAAGTAAATTTGAAACATGTTATTTTTAAAAAAAATTTATGGAAATGTTTTTCAAAGATAATTTATTTTCATATTAACAAGGAATTGATATCCATAGTATACTTATTATTAGAAAAACATCACAAGAGAGCTCCATGGGTAATTTTTAAAACCTATAGCACTAGTGTGGCCTGAAGAACCCAATATCTCAATGATAATCATATAGAACCATGAACCACAAAATACATGTACATTGTTACATGATAGGATTATATATGATAGTTTAGGTATGTTTGATCATCATCATAGTACAGTTATTATTGTAGCATCAATCCTACTAAAATAATCTAAGTCTCGACCCAGACAATCAAACTATTGTTCTAGTTCGATTATACCCACTGATATAAATATGACTCCAATTGTCATAAATTTTCATTTCAAACATTACATAGATGAATACATACACATTCAAACACCATGAAAAAAAATACATGTAATAAAATCATTTACTAAAGAGAATTTTTTTTTCAAAATCCATAGACATTCCAAAACCATTTTAAAACAATCATATAACCACCTATAGAGTTTATCAAAAAATATAACAAAATAAAAAGGGAAGAATACTTTAAACACAACCAATATATTTTATAAAACCATATTCAAATCCAAAATTAGCTCAAAAAAATTATAAAACACATTTCAACCATTTATAAAAATCCATTGAACCCATTTATGAATCAATGAAACAATACCAAAATCATCAAATAATTCTAAATCATGGAATTGCCTACCTCATTGATGAAATCATCTAGAATCTGGTGGGAAAGAACAACTATACCTCTAGTGGAACCTATAATGTATGTATTGAACCATTTAGTCAAGGATTAATCAAAATTAAACATGGTTAAACCCATTTTATGGAAACTAAACAATTATATATGTAGGAACTCAATGTGGAAGGAAGATGAATCCAAGAAGTGGAACAAAATCAAGGGAGGATAAAATTATGAGTTGATTTATAGATGAAAAATGTCTAAATCCACCCAACTAATATATGTTAAATGGGGGCAATTAGTATTGGAGGAGTATCCTTAGGCTGAAATACATAATGGTTTGAAGTATGGGATATTTTCTGTTAAATGGTAGGATATTAGAAAAGAAATTTTTTTATTTTTAATGACATGTTAATGAAGATTTGTTTTCCACCCAAAGTGGAAATCAGACATCCTACACTATCCACAATGAATGATGCTACACAGTTTCTTGGGAGAGGTCTCACCCCTGTGTGATACACTATGTGTGTTAGATAATGCCACTATCTAAGGGGCCCAGTTTCTTTTATGATGGTTCATGGTTTCCCCTGACATTGTAAAAATAATTCCCCCTAAATTTTAATGTCCAAAAACCCCATTTTATAAAAAATCTCAATGCAAAACCATGTTATAAATACAATACCCAAAATAAATAAATATATTTCTCAAAAAATAATTTATGTAAAAATTTATATATTGATTTTATAGAATATAGAATAACATAACCATTAAATAAAAATATATTTATGGATACCATCATGAGTTTATTAATTTAATATTGATCATAAGTTCATTGTATTATAAACCCTTATTTTGGGTTTTATGTGATGAGAGTGTACCAATATTATATATATTCTGGATGAAAATTAGGTATATGAATCCCGTTGGATTTTAATATGTTTTCATGGAAAAAATTTTTGGGGAATAATTCCATTAAATTTTTAAGACATAAATTTAATGTATTTGATAATCATTAGTGTTAGCCTGATAATTAGGTACATTGTAATAATATTTAAATTAGGTTATATAAATTTTTAAATAAAATAAATAAATTAAGTATTACTGAAAAACATACTAAAGGGTTATTTAATTATTAAATATATTTCTTGTATTTTTATCATATATATTGGATACATTATTAGATTAATTCGAATATTTTTTTAAAAATATTGGCGTGCATTTAGAGTGGCAACCCATTGCATGCGGTTAGGTTGTGAGGGATGAAACAATGATCGATGGTCAATAATACTTAATGGATGAACAAATAGTCTTTATGATGCCCTAGTTAATATGTCATTGTTTGTAGTTAAATTATTAGAAGAATAAATATCATTGAAAAACTAGTAGTATTACATATGATTGTTAGACGATATTTTATTATATTGTATAACATGTGATAAAAATATTTGTTTCTGGAAAATTGTTAGAGATTGACGAAATACATGTGTATATTTTAGGGATCCTACAATTAGTATAATGATATTTTTAGTGCATTGTGACAAAAAATTCATTTTTTGTTATATATTTCATAGAGTAAGGGATCAGTTAAAAATTGAATATTGTGCAACCAAATGATAAAATCTATATTATGAAAAAAATAACATTTATGTATATTTTCTGTTATTCATAGATAGTATAATAATATCACAAATGTTGCACAAGTATCTCAACAAAATTATACTATTACATTCCTATCATATAAATAATATATACTATAAAATCATCATAGATTTTTTTAGGACATTAATGTTCTTTTGATGATTCATGTTCTTGTGATCAAATATTTCAATTCGTCCCTATAATTACATAATCTTTTATTCCATTTCTATATATCTATATTCCAGCAATGTTCAATATTTTATATGCATAGTAAATATATTATTTCATATGAAAATTGTATTTCCAATATATCTTATTAAATGAATATTTTATTATTGAATTTTATAAAGTGTGTTTTTTTAAAAAAAATTACTAATGAGAAACTATTAAATACTCATTCTATTTTATGTGTGATTTTTCTTAATACATATAATGTTATTTTAATTAAATGTTCCTAGATATAAACAATTTTATAATTCATGTTATGTAAACTATGTTATAATACTTCTTCATATTCATTAATATTCTATTTTTATTTGGATAAATAATTTTGATTAAATAATTTTGTATTTATAATTTTTTTGAATTTATAGTATTTACACTTAATTGATTCATTTTTTAATTCTAAATTCAATGTTATGAAAATGATAAAATTTTATTTAACAATACCATTATAGTCAAGATTTAATATTCATGAATTTCAGTTAGAGGAAATTCTTTGATCATTGAAAAATTAAAAAATTTAAATTGATTTTACATTATTTATTATTTTTATTTTTAATTAATGTAATCATTAACCACTATTTGGTAATTATATTATGTTTTGAAATATTTTTTGAATATCTATCAAAAACTATCTCCTCGGTCATAAATCTGTTTTCTATAGAAAGAATCCATTCTATAAAAGTTTTAAAAAATATTTTTAACATTTTCAAAAATAGTTTTTAAATACATTATTACCTATTTTAGTATGTTAAAAAAAATTAATTGGAATCTTCTTACCATTCTCTATTTAAGGTACATTTTTGACAATTCATAGTGAAAATATAATGTTCTTTTTAACTTGTATGACATATAAAAAATTACCCAATGATGTGACCATCGTTTTAAAGAATCATTATTTTTCTGGTTCCAATGGTATTTTTAAATATAATATAATTTCCCAATTAATTTTTTTGTTATCATTTAATGAAACTGATTTTCAATGAAAATGTATTTCAGAATGTTTGTTGTTTTAAAATGTGATTTTCATAATTAAGACGATTTTTTCCAGGAGATTTTATTTAATAATCATTTTTTTATTTATATTCTTAAATGAAAATGACCATATAATTTATATATAATCCACTTTGGATATTTTGTATTGATTCCATTATTACTGTTCTTTTATAAGGGTTATGAATATTTTTTCACTATATAGTATTGAATTTCACTTCCTTGATTCATTTTTTAAAGAAAATAATTTATCCATGAAATGATCAGTATACATGAATCATTATAATCTAATGTTTCCAAAAATATTCATATTATTTATCATGTATATGATTATTTCATAAGATCCATTTATTTTATTAAAAAGGTTTCCAATATTAAAATTTATGTTTCTATTTTGGGAAATGTTAATAATTAGGTGTAATTTAATCTATAATTACAATTGATGTTTTGGAATAATTATTAACTAATTTAATAAATGATCTAAAATATGTGGAATTCATGGCACCTACACAGTTGGGTAGTCCCATATATCATATAACAACCTTATTCATCGATATCTCTCCCAAAAGAAATCAATAATAATGTAGTAAATGAGTTTCTACCAATAATTTTAAATTGAAAGGTGAATATTCGTAATGGTAGAGATATATCATATTACTGAAAAAATGCATGAAATAATAGATTATTTATTTCAATAAGTATTTAGTTATAATTATCCAGTTTATTTTAAAAATAATATTATCCTTGAATGCATTTTACTTTAAATATATTATTTAAATTTCATGGGTTCAATGTAATTTACATTCACATATTGTTTAGATGTTATATTATTATGATATTTATGTTATTTAAAATTAATTTATTTTCAAATATTTATCATTACATAATTTATATTACCCATGTGATTTTCATTGTGATATTATCTTTAATTAATTTCATTCTCATATTATTATTTAAATCAAATTGGGGTTTACTTATTTACCATTCCATATTTATTATGGATTTAATTATCATGATAGTAATGTTATTTAAATTACATGATTTTCTATTATATACATTAAAATATTGATTATTATTCAATCAATTTTAACATTAATATTATAATTGGATACACATTCCTCTCATTTTATGTATAACATGTCATGAGTGTTTAGTTATTTAACATTACATATTAGTTATTCTAATTCATTCATTAATTCATTTTTTTACATACCCTCAATTTTATTTTGAGTTCAATATGATTTCATTATATGGAATCTATAATGTCTACTATGTTCTATATAATATGATAATCTGTAGGTAATAATTTAAATATCAGGAAAAACAATTAGTGGAATTTTTTGTTTTCAAATTTGTTTTAAGAATCGTGTATGTGTCAATATTACAAAGACATGTAAACTATTTGGACATTCAGGATTTCATTCCATGTATCCAATATCAATTTAATAAAACATGCATTGACTATGGTCCCATGGGGTCATGTTCGTAGAATATTCTAAAAATATAATAATGGAGTAATATTTAAAAATGATAACCTAAATAATATAATAATATATTCCTTAAAATTTTAAATTATATTAATAATATAATTTTAAATTATATTAATAATATAATTTTAAATTGTATATTTATAAAAACTAATCATTATTAACTCAAAATAAGAGAAATATTATGGTTTATCATTTCCATTAAAATCCATGTTCAATAAAAATATCACCTTTCATCATAATCACATTTCAATGTTATTAATACCATCAATATTATGATTTCACATCATTAAAAATACTATTATAGTACAATCCATTGAATCATGATGATTTTATGACAATATTCTTATTATGATGACTCATATTAAACATAATCCGTTAGTAATAATAAATACACACTTATATAATATAACTTTCTTATTAAACAATTAACCAATAATAATTATTTTATTTTATAATATTTCATACCTACAATAAGAACTATTAAACACATATTAAGATTAATAAATCTCAATTTTTTAATGCTTAATATTTTTACCATTATAAGTATTGTTAATACTACCCATACCTTTCTTTACTAATTCATAGTCACATTATCATCATTGTTGAAATATTTTATGGTACACCACACTAATTCATTACTCAAAATTTCATCCATGGAAATTCAGTTTCATAATTCCCATATAGTAAACATTCCAAACAATCATCCATCTTGTATACTTTAGAGAGACTATAATTCTATTTTATTTTATTAAGCGAACATTTCATTTTTTCCTTGAAAACATCTTGTTTTGTGCCCTAATTTTCCTTAATCAATGAATCCTCAAATTCCTCTAATAAAATAACATTAATTCCTTTTACAACATTCTATATATATATATGATGATAAATCTTATTTCCTATGTGGTCCATAATAAACAAAATATTAATATTTTAAGGGTCAGTAGGGAACTCAAAAATCCTGGGAGTATTAATTATTTAAAGGGATATATGACTAGCCACAATCATAATATATGGAATTCCATGTCATGTTTCATTTTGTTATTCTGGAAAAAAATCATTATATTGTGTTAATGTGTTAACATGAAATATTTTAGTTCTATTAATTTATTAGAAAGAAATTATTTGTGAGAAGAAATAGTCAAATTGGGGAATCATGTAAAATCAGTTCTAGGATGTATAAATTTTTAAGAATCATTTTAATGTTATGGAAATTAAATATTATCATAGGCCATCAATGATCATTACCAAAAATAAGTATATTTTCATATACATATATATTCAAGTTGGTATTTCACCAATGATTTCACATAAAAGTTCCCAAATGGAAACTAATCATTATTCTTATACCAACTATAGTGATTAAGGCATTTCATGTATATATATCAAATCCTGATAAATGAATATTTATTACAATAAATAAAAATTCATGAAAAACTCATATAGGTGTTCTAGATTTGGAAAAATTTAAATATAAAAATCTATTTCATAAAATATCTACACCATCTCTATGTATGTTATTGATAACTAGAACCCTTATTATCCATACTACATTGAGTACATTTATTCATAACATGTGGAAATGAAACACTATTAATGGTGAGATCTGATGTTGGATAAGGGTAAAATAGTGAGATATTCATCATCAAATGAGATCAAAATAAACATAATATAACAAGAACATGAGGATAAAAATTTTTAATCCTTAATTGTAAATGAAAATTCATAATTGTGATTCATGGAATAAATCATTCCAGGTCCTAATTGACTAATCATAAATGATTTAAAGAATATGTTCCATGGGATAATATCAATGTAATATTATGAAATTATATGGAATTCACAATATAATAAATAATTATTATTATGGAAGGTGTTTACTCCCCAAGTCATCATAGGTTTCAAGGGTTTTTACCAATACTATAATAGTTTATAATTTCCCTTATTATAATGAGATAACTATCCATTTCTATCATGTTTATATAATTAAATTTCAATATTTACCCAACACATTGTAGGGTGATATAGTTTCATACATTCACATAATAAAAATAAGTCATATATTTCCCACATGATTATAATACATTCACTATTTTATAACCCATGAAAAGAAATCGGTTTCTGAAACATTTCATCATAGGAAATCCTATCAAAATGAAATTGGTGTCATAAATGATTCATCTTTTCATCACATAATTACAATGAGAAAATAAATATTTATTACTAAATGTGTTTCATAATATTCATAATCCATCTAGAAAAAAAATAATTATGGCTCCATTTGATCATATACCTCATAAACCGTAAGTGAAATCCTTGGTTTATTTCCTCCATGAATAGATGTACCATTAAAATATCACTATATATTTTTTGATTAAATTTACCATTAAATATTTAAATCAATTTTTGTTATAAAAAAATTTAAAAATATGATTGAAATAATTTTATTAGAAATGAAAATTTTAATTATTCAATGACATTTATGAAGTAGAAATTATACATATCTACAAGAAAAGTCATTCATGTTTTTTAAATATAAAAAAATTATTTCCATTATTTCTCTAAAAAGTTAAAAAGTACATCATCTGGACGATGAAGAGAATATTCCATTCAAACCATTTATGAAAATTTTAACACAGGTAAAATTAAATTAAATTTTTATAGAAGATTATTAAAACCCTTATTTATTTCATTTGTGTAAAACATGGAATTTTATGTAAAATTTTTTCAACTAAAGAGTTAAATTATGTAAAATTTCACTAATAATATTCCCTCATGAGTATATAATTTTAGGAAAAAAATATATTTTTTAAAATAAATAAACACAATATAGTAAATTTTATGTGTTTATTGATTGTTTTATCCAAATATCCCATATTTATAAACATAATAACAAATAATCCATATAAACAATGATATTCTGACATATAACAATTACCATAATTATAACATTTGTATTATAATCCCACCTGAATATTTATAGTGTGGGAGATATGTCAGTTCCATTAACATTAATGTGAATAATCATAAATGAAATTCACCGGAAATATATACTCACCACAATATAAAAAATGTTGAATACAATATGTGTCCCACATGAATAATAGTTATATGAATGAAATTTACTATTATTCTAACATTTTTAATACCCAATGAATAAATAAGTAATATAAATATATATTTATAATAAATATATATATATTTTAAATATATTACTGAATCACAGTAATATATATCACATGATATATATTTTAATTATAACCATTTATATAACTTTTTAACACTTACTTGTTTAAATCTTTTTTTAGGGTGACATCTCTTTCACTGTAATGTATTCTTGGGTTTGGTAGTGTTATTAATTATATTTTGATAATAGTTACAAAATCTCTATAATATTGATAATTATAGAAATATAATACATATTATTTTTATAAACTATGATATTGGTTGATAAAATTTGATATAGTATCCTAAATCACATTATACATGGACATAATAGGATATACCAATGCATGAGGGACATATTAATTTTTTAATGAATGAAATGAAATAAAAGTAATACTTAATTAACTATTATAGTTTCAAAATTGTATCATATATATCATATGTATTTATCATATTTTTTCATTACCATGATATTAAAATATAATTGAAAATTGAATCTGATCATATGTTGGAGATAGATGTTAACTCATACCCACGAACTATAGTATTAAATATTGAATGATTGAATGATTGAATGATATGTCCGTAGATATGAAATAATAAATAAATAAAATATTAATATGTATTTAATATCTTATATAAATAATAAACCCATCTTAATAACCATATATAAATATAATGATGAAAAATGAGTTTTATCAAAATGGGGAGACTATAAGTCTTTCTTTCCCAAGAGTGATACATTCAATCCCCCATTGATGGGAAATAGATCTATTTAAAAAATTAAATAAAAATTAGAAAATATATGTTATATTTAAGAATTATTATTATTATAAATATTATCAATTTATATAATGTAATGATGAGTATATTAAAGTGATTGATTAATATAATTACCTCTTATTATAAAGGAGTCTAATATATATCCAATAAAGATAAATAGGGTTTTTCTTATAAAAATACAATGTCATATAGAATGTATATAGAAAATCTATGATGTGAATTTGGAAAATTTTATTCCTGATAGAATATTTATTGGTGTGTAATGAATTGAGTGATGGGTTTCCTTTTTATTGTTTAGGTGAGTGTTACTTTTGAAATTTCAATAATAAGTAAATTCTGCTATATTCATTCTCAATCCAAAAGTCCCCAAATTACCATGTATTAAAAATTATAATAATATAGGGTACAATTTTTTATCTAGTAAAATCTACGCATGTTTTGGTTTAAATATATATCCTATAGTTGTGATTCCCTATTAAGTAGTCAATTTTATTTTTGAGTAAATTTATAAAATTATCAATAGATATTTTTTCTTACAAATATACTGAAAATTTGACTAGAAATCCCCATTTAATGACTTTTCAACAAAACCATATCCATAATGTAGTATTTTATTATTTTTATAATATTAAATAATCTAATAAATTAATTTTTATAAAATATCATACTGTAAATTTTGAAACAATTCATTTATTATGGCATTAATGAAATAAAGAAATAGTTCATATTTGAATATAATATATTATAAAACAATTATTATGTCAATGAAATTTATGAAAAATAATAAATTAATAAAAATGTATAATTTTTAAAATTTTGATAATTATTTAATATATTTTTCCATTAATTGAATAAATAATATTTTAGAATTTTGTAAAAATTATACATATTTATAAAATACCCACAATTTAAAAATTATTTACAGAAATATTATTTAATTTTTCATATAATGACAGTATGTAGTATTTCATAACTAATTTTTTTCAAATTTCAGCACAACAAGGACATTTAGAACAAAGAGATTAGTATTTACTAACTATTTTTTATCAATATATATTCCATTTTCATGTAAAATTTGATATTAAACATCTCAATTTAAAAAAAAAGATACTTTAATAGGCATAAATTTATATAGTTCAAACTGCGATTATAACATATTTCTCTACAACATAGTATTAACCATGCTTTCCAAAATATACACTTTTGAGGTATGAAATTTTACCACAGTTATAATATATGTTTACCAATACTAGAAATAACCGTTTCACAAAAATTTATCATCTTTTTTCAAATAAGGAATACGATTTATAATGTTACACAATTAAAGGAATCCTCAATTAAATTCAAAATAATTGTCAAAAATCTGATGAAAATAACTTTATATAAAAATACTATTTATAAGCATCATGCCAGATTCATTCTTGCTTCATGTGTTGAAACGTATTCAATAAATGTTGAAAATTTATTTATTTATATAATATAAGTATTTAATTAAAATAATTCACCAATACTGAAAAATATAATTTATTATTTTAAATACACATTTTGTGTATAAGAATAGTTTTTCATGGAAGATTCCTTTTACATTTACAAATTATTTTGTAAAATAAGAAATCATAAAATTGATTTTGATAAGCATGAAATGATTAATTAAAAAAATATAAAAAATATTTTTTATTGATGCTATCATAAATTAATATGAATATTTTTACATATAGTGTTCATAGTAATTATTAAAATCTCGATTCTGTAAATAATCAATATTTTGACAATATGAAAAAAACAATACGAGATACATTAAATATATAGATTTAAAAAATTATGTATATATTATAAGATAATGATTCTTAATATTCCAGTAATTTATTATAATATTTTATCTAAATAAAAAATAAAAACATTTTCAATGAAATCATATAGTGAATAATAAAATTAATTTTCTAAAAATTGTATTATTATTTTCAATTAATTTATTTAAAAAATTATGTTTTTATGAAATAAATACATTTTTGATAAAATATATAATCCTAATCAGACAGAAATATTTCACATCTAAGATATATTAATCGTAAATAAAAATATTCTAATATTATATTAGGGTTTATTTAAATACAAGGTTTCATGTATTGAATGTTATCAAAAAAATTAAAATTATTTGAAATTTTATATTTTCTAGTTTCTCACTATGTAAAAATTAATGATAAACATTAAATTTTGTGGTTGATTAAAAATCTTGAAGTCTTGATGATTGGATTTTGGAAATAGGATATTCCAACGTGATGTGTATATTTCATTCCTAGAAAACTATATTAGTGGTGGTTTTTTGGAGATTAATGGTAATTAAAATGGATGATGATATATTTTTGAATTTTAATTATAGATTCCATATATAACTACATATCCTTGACTAAAAGGATTTGTGAAACAAATTTTTCTGATAAAATATATATATAATCATATTATTGTGTCTAATGTGAGGTCATCACATATGATTGAAGAGGTAAAAAAAATATCGAGGGTTTATGGTGGTGTAAATTGTGACCAATTATTCAATATATTTTCAAGGTGACACAAAATTTATTGAAATGACATCAATCAATAAACATATAGTTTTTATTTATGTGATCCATTATATTGGTTTATCAATGATGAAGGATGTTTATACAATATTTTGTCATTGGAACCCTAAAAATATATTTAACAATACCAATGATATATGAAATACGATAATTAAAAAAATTCTTTAATTTATGGACTATGTGTGGTACCAAATACTAATTTGTGAGGCCCTCGATCTAGGACAATGTTCTTTAGAATGTGGAAATTATATCACTTCTAGTTTCATGTTTGTAACCATTACTTTATTTATTTTTACATTTTAATATATTTGGGTTGTGTTTTGGAATGTATGGGGATCATTCATAATGTTTTTGGCGCTTTTCCTAAGTTCCATGGTTTGACCATTGTTATAAAAAACAATACAACAACTACAAATGACTGTGCAAAGTGAGATAGTGGGATTTATGTAGGTGCATAGTTAGGCACATAGTATTAAAAAACATGTAGCTATAACAACACAAATTTGTTTCAATTTAAATTCCATTCTTAAAATTATTTCTTATAATTACATGAAATTACAATACAATTGAATTCTAAGTACAATGTGACTATTAAAAATAATGTTGTCACTTCTATGATTTGAATTTCAAAAATCTGATATACACTGTTGCGATTAGTATGATTTTTTGAGTTTGGTAAAAAAACATAATTCATGTCGAAGAGTAAGTAACTCTTATGTATTTTAATATGAACCTTACGAATTAAAAATTGTCGAAAATAATAGTAACCCCACCCATGAATGTATAACTAAAATTTTGTTATCTTATAAGTTATAATTTGACCATAATAAAACAATTAATATATTTTTTTGATATAAATTATTAATTAATTTAAAAGAAAATATATTTTACTAAATAGTGTTCATAAATAATCAATTGTAAGTCTTTATATTTTATGATAATTTTGTTTGACCTTATGTAATTTTTTTAAATGTATAAAATCAGTTCTAGTTTTAAAATTTGTATTTTTCTAGTAAATTATGTTTTTTGTTAGAAATTAGAATAATTATATTTAGAAAAATATTTTTTAATAATGGAGTAATTTTTTGGATTCTACGCAACCAAAAGAGGTTCGGGTGAATTTTTGGGATTTTAATAAAATACATGAATTTTTTTGTATAATAAAATACTGTAATTTTCAAATTAATCTAAATACAATATTTATAGGGTTAAGGATGATTTCCTGATGATGTAATCCAATTATTTTCAAAATCCCATGACCTTATTAATATTTTTATTCATGAATTATTCACTATTTATAGTATTGATATAAATTAATACACTATGGAATTAAATATTATGAAAACCCTCCTCTCCTCCACTATAAATACCTCCCCTCCTTACATCTTCACTTCACTTATCTCAAGCCCTATGCATTGCCTAAATTCTACACAAATATAACCCCAACCATCTCACCCACGTCCAACATCCCATAGACTCTTAAAAATACTAAATACTCTCCCCATTAGAAGGTCTCGATGAATATTGATTGAAGAGTCAAATTCCACTTTTCAATTCATTTATATTCTTATCATGTTCATTTGTTTTCATTTTATCCTTGCCTCTTGTCATGAAAATGTTATGAAAACTCCAGAACCATACATGTACTTTAATGTTGTTATGATATTGGAATATCTTATTTTCATATCTCCAGTACTATTTTTTATACTGTAATAAAGACACCATTTGAGATGTGTAAATTTACCACATTCAAGGATGATTGGATTTCATTTTGTTTTACTATATTAAATTCTGGTCATGATACCATTTTTTATATGGATGTGTGGTATTATTATTTAATATTTCCTATTTCATGTTATATCATCTTGTTTACATATGATATTAAATTATAATGCAAAATGTGTTCATTGTGGTCAAAAAACCACCAATAATCCCAAAAGGTTATCACTAATTTTTTATATAATGAATTAACTCACTCCATGTAATGAAATTATATTTAAAACTATTTTAACCTAATTTATGTAAAATAATAATATATTTATCCTAATTGGGATAACTATACAAATTTTACATGATTCTCTGTTCAGAAAAATAAGTAAAACGATCCTAAAAACCACAAAAAAAAACCATAAAAATGAAATTGAACCACTTATCCCAAAAAAAATGTCATGAATGAACATAAATAGGTTCTAATAAATATTTTACATATAGAAATGGTTATGGAGTAATTAATTAATGTAGATAATTTTATCATTCTTCTCCTTAATATCATGTGAATAACACCATCTGACATAATGTAATGGATCCTCTCTATTTCAATTTTATTCATGAATATCATCTATGTTATTCGATTTTATGTGTATTCCATAAAGATGGGGTATGATTTCACACTTCCACAACAATTTATTAATGATGTATATGTGATGATAAATCCATTTATATTTCATTATTCTCTATTAATTACACCGAATAACATGCCGATAATACCTAAGGGATTCTACCCGAAACTCATTTATTCATTCAGGTTGCCTTATTTTCCATTTACAAAAATGAAAATATATTATCATTTTAGGTGAATCATTTAAATGTTGTGTAAATGTACCATATAAATTTTTCATGACCCTTTCATCATTAACATTCAATAATATATATGTTTTTAAGTTATTCCCTCATCAATACATCCCGATAAGCCTACCTAATTTGAGGGAAATTCCAGAATACACACCCGATTTCAAGATCACTATATATTCTATTTTAATCAACATTTTTATTTATAAAATAATAATTTATTTATTATTAAAAACTTCATAGTCAAATTATTATTTTATATAAATATTTTATCTATTTTCTATATTAATAGATATATAGTATTTTCCATAAAACCTCAAAATAGTTCTAAAAATGAAATTTCATAAATACTTTTCATGGATTTTGTAACTTCTACAAGAAAAAAAATTCAATGAAACATGCCTATTTTACCTTATTAATGTCCATGTATATTTTTCTTCCATCCATTCAATGAAATGTTTACGATTCACCCATTTTTTATGCTTTATGATATGATTGTTGTACCCAATTATTCCTGTGGGTAACCCTTATATTTATGAATGATTTTTAATGTTTTATTCTTTATGTTGAAAACATTTTCAGGAAATGTTAATATGCATCCAAAAACATACTTCTCCAATTAAACGGTTAAATTTGGGTCTCATGAGATGTTATGGGTGATGATATTGGAGGTTAGCATTCGATTGTGCTACCATGTGCATTGGTCTGGAAGGATAGCCTTTGCATTGGTTACCATTTGCACTCTTGGATTGATACTCCCAAGCGATATTTTTTTATAAATTTTTTATCATGTTACTAAACATTAATAAGGGAATGAAAAGGAATCTCATAAGAATATAAGTGAAGAAATTGTTCAAGGATATCCTTGATTGGGACATATGGAAACACAATTTAGAATATACTTCTCCTTTACAATTCTATCCTATTATGTTCAATGTTTCATTTATATTCACAATATTTAAGAATTTAATCCCTCTAATTTTATGTTAATTTACTTATTTTATGGAAATAAATAGATGAAAACGTCATAAAAATCAATGTGAAATGGAATGTGAAGATTTTCATAATGGTGTTCCTAATATAATGGGAACTTTGTGCTCAAATCGTCATGATAGTACTGGATTAGCTGAATGATGTTATAAATAATAACATGAATCATGTGGAACACACTCTTATTATATGGAAAGTGAATGTAGCCATTTAAAACATAAAGAAAAAAATTCCTCCTTTGTTTACAGGATCAAGGGTACCCCTCCACGTGGAAGAGTCGATTAACTCCATTGAAATTATATTCTTTGTCCTCTGGTGTTTAGAATAAGATATTGTTTTGTTGGTTGTCTATTGTTTTGATATGGAAGATAATTATTGGTGGACATTATTCTAGAATATTATTCCCTATAAAGAAATTGATTCCATGGAATAGGAGGAATTCAAAAATAATTATTTCTTTGAATATATTCAATGAAACATCCAAATGACGATGGAAAGAGTGTCATTCATACTCAAGAAGTATGAAGATGAGTCCATCAAGATGTTTGAAGAAAATTTCACAAGGCATTCATAGAACAACACTAGATTGGTATTCAACACCAAAAGGAAATTGGATAGCTAAATAAAGGGACTAAAGTAGAGACTACAGATAGAGTTGGAGATTACATATATTGATAGTTATTATGAGATTGTTCGTTGTTCCATGTAGGATGAAATGGATGTTATAGAGTCTCAATAGTATCGTGGGCTTGGTGACAAGAAGAAAAAAATGTAATCTAATATTGGTTTTCCCATAAATAAATTCCATGATGGAATGATGTCTGATCATACCAATTGTAAAATTTGTTGGAGAAGAATCCTAGGTACCTTTAGAAGCGAACTAAGATTTTATTGAAATGTGGAATGTCGGGACATATGGATAAAAACAACCGACATGATATGAATAATCCCACTATGTGGAAGAAGAAAGGAATATTCATATCAACACTCATTATGTAGTGTAGTGGATCTACTGAAAGGTTCAATTGAATTATGTGAACACTTTCCCTTGGATGGCAGTTGTCATAAGAAATCAACAAAAACCTCCATGGAAACAAGGATGTTCATTGGCTATAACTACTATTGATGAGGAGCCAAAAAAAATTGTGGTGTAAGGTACACTAGTTGTTAATTAAATAATAGTTAATGTACTATTTGATTATTTTTCTACACATTCTTACATATCTTTCGTTTTTAGTATAATTGTTCAATCTTAACCTCAAAATTTGGAGGATATGTTATCTCGGAGAACAGTGAATGGGGATGTTTTTTTGTACATATTTTTTATTACATCCCCAGTAAACATTTTTTTATTAAAATTTCAAGAAAATGTCTGCATAAATTATTTTTTGGAGTTGGATTCAATCTTAGACATTGATTGGCTATCTTTATAAAAAGCGAACATCAGTTGTCTAGAAACGAAGATCACTCTTCACATCATGAAGCATCCTCAACTTATTTAAAAGTGTGTGTAAGAAGATGAATCTTCTTTATATTAATTTTCTCAAGTTTGAATATGAATTATTTATAACCAAGAATATCTAGATGAAAATATTTTGAGAATTGAGAGAATCATTATCAACAATATGCCCATAAATATGGATTAAACTGATGTATTATCTAATATGTTTCCAAGTCATTCTTTTGATCAAGAGGTTGATTTCTCAATTTTACTATTTTATGGATCTCTTCATATATCAAATAAACATTATATAATGGACACTATAGAGTTGGAAGAACAGATGATACAGTTATAAGAGAATCTGGAGAAGGGTTTTATACCCCTCGAGAGTTTCACCATGGCGTACACCAATCCACTTCATTATAAAAAAGTATGGATCAATGTGACAATAAATTTATTATCGTGAGCTCAATGAAAGCATGATAAAGAAAAAATATACCATGACACAGATAGATGATTTGTTATATCATCTACATGGTGATAGTTATTTCACTAAGGTGGACCTTCGGTCCGGATAACAATAATTAATGATGTGGATGGAAGATAACCCCAAGACTGCCTTTTGAATGAGGTATTGACAAAATGTGTTCATAGTTATGAACATACGCCTCCATAATTCTCCTAAAATATTCAAGTAATTAATGAATTTATTATTTAGAGATTTCCTTAAAAATATTTAGGTAGTCGTCATTAATGATATTATGATATACCACAAGAGAAAAGTGGAACATGAGGATAATTTGAATACTGTGAAGAATACTTTACGAAGGGGTAAGTTGTATGTAATGTATAGAAAATGTGAGTTCTATATAGAGTAAGTATCATTATTGTGGAATGTTATCACCTTATAAGGGATATATGAGGCCCTTTCCAAGACAAAGGCGATTGGAAAGTGGCCAATGAAAACATCTGTAATGGAGATCTGCAGGTTTTGGGTATTTCCAGGTATTATATAAAATTTGAGAGGAGCATATGAATATTTTAAAACACAATTACAAAGAGAAGAAAAAAGGGAGTAATTTTTTCTAGCCTCAGGAATGTGAAGACTATAATTAGGAGTATAAAAAAAATTTAATCACTTTTCCCGTACTAACACTCCAAACAAGTATAGAACACTTTGTGGTGTACAATGATTCATAAAATAAGGTATTAGGAAATGTGGTGATTCAAAATGATTAAGTGATATACTACAAAAAAAGGTACATAAAAATATAAGAGCAAAATTATCCTAATCATGATCTGGTGATATAGGCTTTGATATTTTCATTAATATTCTAGGAGAATTACCTATATGGGGAGAATATTGAGATATATACTGATCACTAGAGTCTCAAACAAATATGAAAACAAAAATAGAATAATATGCGCCATCAAAGATGGATATATTATATCAAGGATTATGACTTCTCAATCCATTACCGTCCGAGTAAGGAATACGTGGTGGAAGAAGCACTAAGTAGAAAAGATCATGAATCATTATCAATGATGAAAATTGAAAAGGATCGAATATTCTTATATTCTTAGGGAACATACATGGTAATCATTAATGGAGGAACATCATCTAAACATTCTAAAATGATCACCCAACCATCGCTTATAGATAAAATATAGGATTCTCAATAAAAATATGTGCAAAATTAGAAAGGGTAGAAGCCATTAGAAATGGAAAAATACCTGAATTTATTATTGAGTACAATAAAATAAAAATCATTAGGTCACGATTCACTATACCAAATAATCTAGCGATAGAGATGGTGCTTATGAATGGTGCACATAACTCTACCTTTTCTATCCACCCGGGGATCAAAATGATGAATCGAGATAACTAAGAGGACATTTCGTAAGACAATTTTAAGTAGTATATTAATGAGTATACATCAATTTTCCTAATATTTCATCAAGTGAAGGATGAAAGAAAAATAATATGGTGATAATGAAACCCCTAACCACACAAACATGGATGTTTGAGAAAATCATCATAAGCATTGTCACAAGATATCGAAGGACATGAAAACGAAACATTACTATATGGTTCGTTTTGTATTTTCTTATGGTGACATCTCGCATTATCACAATTTTATGGGACATATCATTCTATCCAATTTCACGTATATATATCAATGAAATGGTAATAATTCATGGAGTAGCCCTATCTATTGTGTCCGACCAAGACCCAAGATTCTCCTCGATGTTCTAGAAAACTATCCAACATGCTCTATGAACTAAACTGAGCATCATTGTGGTATATCATCCTCAAACTGATTTCCAATGTGTGTGAATAATTCAGAGATTGGAATATATTTTTAGAGCATTCTCAATGGACTTCATATGAGGATGTGAGCAACATCTTTCACTGGTTGAATTATCCTTCATCTAAAGTTTCTTTTTGAGCATCTGAATATCACTATACTAAGGAATTTATGGGAAAAAAGTGAATAAAACCATTGCTTTGGGATAATGTTGATGATAGTAAGATTCTATGACCTTAAATGGATGATTAAATGGTGGTGTGTTGAAAATAATTTAGAAGTACCTCAAGGTATCCCAATGTTGGCAAAAGAGTTATGCAGACAATCATTGACGAGATATTGAATTCAAAGTTCAAGACATGGTTTTCTTATTAATATCTCCATAGAAGAAGGTCATGGGTTTTAGGATGAATTGAATGTTATTTCCCAGGTGCATCAACACATTTTATATTCTTGGTCTTATCACTTTTTTGACCTATCGACTAACACTTCCAACTACTATGGCTAAAGAACATGATGTCCTCCATGAATCCCTATTAACGAATTACATTCCACATCCTTCACATGTACTCTTTTTAATGGTGGTATAGTTTGAGGATGATCATTATTAAAAGGAGAATCAATTAAAGGTCTTGGATTGTAGAGATAATGTTCTCTGTCACCAGACTACTGACCTGGTCAATATAATGTGTTCGAACCATAAGTATGAAGAGGAAACATGGGAACTAGAGGAGGAAATGAAGGAAAAGTTCCCCCCAAATGTTTAATACATATAATGAAAAATGATGTTTTGAGGGAAAAATTTCATAAGGGGGGCGGTAACTACCTAATGTTTTATCAATGGAAAATAACTTCTTATAATTATGCCATATAATCAAATGAAAACACAAAACAATGAACTACAATTTACTATATTTCAGTTAAACATAATATTCGTGCTTTTGATATTTGAATTCTGATAATCTGATATACACGGTTGTCATCAGTATGAAGTATATATTCTGATAAGTTAGACAAAATTTTTGATGAATAGTAACTGACCTGTATGAATAGTAATATAACCATTATAAATTGTGAATCATCCAAAATAATAGTAAAATCACCCATGAATGTATAAATAAGATTTATAATGTTCTTATATAATGAAAATAAGTAAACTGATCCCCATTTTAAAAAATAAAATATAACTCAACTAATGGTTAATCATCCCCATTTTACATGATTATTCATTCATGAAAAATATGTAAATTGATCGTAAAAACCAATAAAACAACCGAACTGAAAAATGAAATTGAACCATCTAACCCATAAAAATGGTAATGATTGAGCATAAAAAGGATATAATAAATATTTTAAATATATAATTTATTTGGGAGATATTTCTTAGTGAACCTTATTTTATTATTCGTGACATTAATATCAAATGGAGAACAACATCAGACATAAGGTAGGGGATCCTCTCTTTATTAATTTTATTCAAGAATGACATCTATGTTATGAAGTTTAATGTGTAATACCTAATAATGAGGTATTATTTAACACATCCTTTATAAATCCATCATTAGGTAAAATTTATGTTAAAACCCTTTATCTATCATTATGATCTATTAAGTACACCTGATACCATACAAAAAATATGTATGATATTCTACTCGAAAATCCACTGTTCCTTTGAGTATACTTATATTACTTTTACCAAAACTATGTTATGTTATCCTTTTATTTTCTTATTGTAAATTAAATATACATGTTTCCAATTATTTAATAAATACCATTTCATATTTCCCTTTTGAGTATATTCATGTTTTTTTTGGATTCTCTATTCATTACTTCATGTTAAGAAAACTTTTCATGAGGGAACATATCGAATTCTTTTTTGATTTCAAATTCTCTTGATCTTATGTGTTATTCCACCATTGTATTTATAAATTTAGTATTAGTTATTATAAAAAACTAATTGGTTCACTTCTGGTTTTATATAAATCATTGTTCTCTTTTATATTTTAAAGGCCTTATATTATTTTCCTTAAAACCGCACAAAAATATTTTAATTCTAAAATTTCATAAAACAAATATAAGATGATGTCACATTTACTTGAAATCACTTACCATGATACATTACTATTTTAACATATCATTTTTCATGTATATTTTATTTCCTTTATTTCATGGACACTATTCAGATTGCCCATTTGTAGTGCATTATGACCTAATTTCTATACCCAATTCTTTCTATGGGTAACCCTTATGTTTATTTATGATTGATTTTATGACACGTTATTTGGAAAACATATTCATGGAATGTTATGATTGGTGCGCTTAGATAGTTATCAAATGAATTGGTTAATGTTTAGTCTCATGAGAGGTTTTTTGTGATGGTCTTAGTGGTTAACCTTGGATTTTTCTACCATGACTGATGGTCTTGGTAGATAGCCTTTTATTATGCTACCATGTTCAATGGTCATGGAGGTTATCCTTGACTCCTTTTAAAGTAATGTACTATTTTTCTTCCAATCAATTATGACTCCAGGTTTATATTATGTCAATTTTATATATAGTGATTATATATGTAACATTCTTTTTTATATCATCATTTCATGTCGTCTATCCCATGTGTTAATTCTTTATTCATATGGTTATTCCCATATAGGTATATTTAGAAGATCACTCTGTTTATGTGTTCCCCAGGGTACCCTAGGATGTTTTTTGAGCACACTGGATGTTATGAGCTTAATTTAATGATAATATAATGAAATTGTTTTATTTAGTTCCATGTTTATAGTTTTGTGTACCTAGTCATATAAGAAACAAGATTTTAAGTCCCTTCACTTGTAATATGATGTATAAATATGGTTAAAATCATTTAATTTTATATGTAAATGTCTAGGGTTGCAATATAATCCAATGATGGAAAGCATTTATTTGGGGAAAGTGGATTTGTCCCAGTTAGCACATGGTTTTCCTAAACATGCACCATAACCATGGATATCTCAAAGTTAGATCCGATAATTGGGGATCTAACCCTAGTTGGTTACATAATGGATCTTTATTCCTCTCTGTTTTCCATAAAATGAATTCTCCTCTTCCAAAAGTCATTAGAGGCCATTCCTCATGATCCAAGAGTGTTCTATTATAGTTTCTTATTTTCTTTACGCCCAATTTACTTTTTATGTTTCTGTTCCTCATGGTTTTCCCTAATCATATTCCATCCCGTGGATTCATAGATCTAGTCTATTTTGGAATGACATATGATATTTTTTTCTAATCATGATGTTATTTGATTGTGATTATGTTATTTATTTATTCTAATGTGAATTTTTGGATAATAAAACCTGATTAGTTGAAGATGTTTTCCTTTCATTTTTTTCTTCAATATCTTATGCGGTAGTTGGATTTACTCTCAATAAATATTTAATAAAACTACAATACATAGATTGATGTTGCTTATATTTAATGAAATTTATAATGAAATTTATTCTAGAAAAATTCTAAAAACATAGAAGTGTGATGGTTTGTGGAATTATGAAAATTATATATTTTGAAATGTGATTTGTTTATCTATTTTAAATGGCTTATTTTAAAATTTGAATTTATAATTAATTGAAAATTTTGATTGTTTTGTTTTCCATAAAAATTGAATGATATTGAATTGGTTGATTTGTAATTGTTTATTGGAATAATGGTTGATATGTGTTCATGTGAATTGGGATGGATAAGGTTATATAGTATCCCCAACAATGTGTGGGGCAGTAAGGTTAAGGATATTACCCCCATCAAAATCATTCTTGGTCGAAGAATGACTTACCACTAATTATTATAGAAAGAAACATGATTTAAAACATGTTTATATATATGGATATATTTAATAGAAACGTTTATGTCAAAATGGTATTTGATAATTGGGTTTAACTAGTTTTTTGGTTTATTTCATTGGAAACTATTTTACATGAAATCATTTTTAGTTGAAAATTTGTTTGGAGAGAAAATGATTGGAAATGATTTAAATTTTCAAAATTATTTAAACAGTTTTATATAAACATTATAACATGTTAAATAGTATTTTCCTATGTATGGTAGTCATTTGGGGAAAACCTACTGAGATTAATTACTCAACAAATTCTTGGGAAATAATTTTGTTTGTAGACAATGATTACTGATACATATGTAAAGGGAATGTATATTATTTCATTAGTGATGCATTGTGATACATTTGGTTGTATTGTGGATTTAGAGCATGTTTCATATTGGGATCTATTTATTTTAAGTATTTGGATTCATTAATAATTTTTTTATTCAATTTTACACTCATATATTGGATTTTGATTCTAATGTTTACTCGTGTATATATGTTTTCAATTCTATATTACATTGAGTTATATTATGTTATATTCATAGATCATATTGTATTTTTGGTTTTGATAATCCTAGTTTTTTATTTTTTTTAAAATGGTAAATAAACCATTAATTATTTATAAAGACCATTTAATTTATATCTAGAAATTCGTGTCATTGTGAGATCACCTATTGATAAGTATAAATTCCTTTTTATCTCAATCCATTTATGAGGGGTTGATATGTTAGAAATTGTATCAGTCTTAATCATTCATTAGTCCATTTTTTGTAATGTTTTCTATGTATGTTCAATCGATGGGAATTAGTTATGTCTATTTTGGATTCAGAGTATAATTAATTAATAATGTTTATGTTGGGTTGGTAGCATAATGTTGGGATCACTGGAATATTAAAATTTAGACTGTAAAAAGAATATTTGTTATGATTTTCATGAACGTGATATTACTATGTAGTTGTGTACATTGGTGTTTTAGAGACACATATAGATGTTGTAATGTCATTCACAAGGGTTTTTCTAATGAGAAGATCCTGACATGAATTGATAGAAATTATTTCCAACATGGTTTGAATATATCATTATATGTAATTATTATGGATTTTGGTCAAAAAATTTATTTTTTAAATATATTAAAACATTTATTTCAAATTTGGGATTTAAAAAATTCCATGATATTTTTATTTTTCCAATGGTTTCATTTTTAAAATGAATGTAAAATTATCAAGAATCGGCTGAAAAAAATCATGTGGAATTTTTGGGAAGCGTAGTTTTCATAGTTGTGATATAATTAATTGGTAATTGTTATTACTTTAGTTGATAGAGAGAGACACATATGATTTTTATTTTTATCATGATGTTGTAGAACCTCTATGTGATAGAGAATGTGTGTTAATTTATGAATTTATTCTGATTTCTACCTTACGTTGCTGCTAGTGCAACATTCATGGAACACCTTTTTGAATCGGGTCATAGGTAAAAGAGTCCAATGAAAATTTATATTATTTTTTTAATATATTATATAGAGAATCTAAATAGTTTGATGTTAGTATAAAAGGAGATATCTAGAACTACGGGTTGAGGAAAAATAACGATATGAATGGGAAATGGTGGGAACTCTAAATATAAATGAAAATAGAAGAGGAAAACCACTTTACAAGGTGGAGGAATGAATCAAAATCATATGGATAGATAGGGAATCATTCTCCAAAACCAATGGATAAGACAAGATTTTTCTAGTTTGGTTTATTTGACCCATGACCTGTGACTATACAAAACAATATATAGAATGAATCAATTTTAATCACAACGGAATCATTAGTGTTTTTTATCAATGTGATCCATGGTTAGAATCATGGGACACACATTTATGTTTCACATTCATGTATATCTTATGTTGGGTTTTCCTTTGGGTTTGATTTTAACTATTTCGGATAATAGGTAAGGATATCTAGAGTGGTTTTCATGACGATTTCTCTCAGATTGGGGTGCCGTTTCTTGTGCGTCAAATTCCTCGGAACCCTTAAGGTAGGTGGTTACTATCTTGATTCCAAATTTCTAGAACATTATTCTTGGGTATAATTAATATCTTTTTTATAAAATTAATTGTGTTTTTATGTTTGAAATCGGTTTGAAATCCCTTTGTGATTTTTTTGGGATTTTTTGGCAAAATGGGGACTTTGTGGTGAAATGCTATTATTATGGATTTTAAAATAGAGTATTTAAAATGGGATTATAGTATTGATTTGAAAAAATGGTTGATGAAAATAATTTTAATCAAATATTTTATTTTATTGAATTTTTTTTGGAATGGAAAATGATTAAACAGTGATTTCAGTAAATGTGTACTTTTTTATGTGAATTGTCTTGTAATGGGAATTATACTGTGATTTTGTATGGACTTAATTCTTAGTGATTAATGGATGATTAATATTTAGGTATTGTGTTTAATTTTGTGAATGATGGGGGGGGGAATACTATAATAACGGAATGGATAGTGGATGGATGGGACAATATCAAAAGAAAAGTGCGATGGAATTACCACTAGATAGAAAGGTAGTGAGCGGGTTTGAAAAAAGCTCCACCTTGTTTTGTGATTCATTTAATATGGAATCCTTTATGTTATAATGAAATGGTGGAATGGCATGTTCCATGGTTGTTTGGATTTTTTGTTTATATTGAGCATTTGGGTGGAAATGCCTTGGTAAAGGAGTTCAAGTCATGTTGATAGTTGATACATAATTTAATGTTTTATATAAACATTTTTTTATAAATGTGTTAATAATTTCATCCAAGTGGCATGTTTAGGGAATGAATTCGGGGAATACCTACATGGTATTTTTCCTCATCCCCTGTTTTGGAAAATTGGTGTCATTGTAGAAGTTGTACATCGAGATATATGTTTGAGTAAAGCTTCTCATTTTCCATGATGTTTGGGATTATTCTTATGGATGTTTAGGTAGGGGGATCATGGAGCTTCGATGGAGTTATTGATAGTGTCAGAGTTCTGTTGGAGTCTTTTTGTAGTTTTCTGAGTGGTACTCTTAGGTTTACATTAATGTATTTTGAATGTGAGATCATTATGGATTAGTTGGTTGACATTTTGTAATGTAATATTTCGGTTGCTTTGTTCACATGAATCACATATTCTATGGATTTTTTGGTTTGTGTTATTTTCCATGAAGGAAAACCATTCAACAACATATTCTTGATACCCTCAGAATTTATTTACACCCTTCGTCACCTTAGGAGATTCTCTTATGAAAAAGTAGCATTCCTCCAGCCTCTAAAGCCAATGAGATGGAGGAGGATGATACAAGTGCTCTCAGTTTTCTAGTCCTTGTATTTCAAGTTAGAACTGTTGTTTGGTCTTTTGGAATTGATTGTTGGTCTTGGTGTTGACAATACTTCACTGACTATTCCTTTATTCGGGATGGTAGAAAGGCATAGGATTGGTTGAACATGGAATAAAGTGCATAAAATGACATATCTAACCCTTTTATGATGACCATCAAGTTACTAGGGAGTTGGGTACATTAGTTTTTGGAGACATTAATAGGAATTTGAAACACCATTGTTGTCAGAGTATCCAATGGGATGAACATTACATGCAAGGTAGAAATGACATCCCACTAGGATGAATATTTCATTGGGGTATAATGATCTATGGGAGATATGAATATGGGTATTTTAAAAATCAAAATTGGATTTCAAAAAAGAAGGATTTTAAACCTGCAAATTTGTGGTATTTTGAAAATTGGTCCACTATCAAAACATGGTGGATTTTTGAAAATAGAGTGACACGGGAATTGTGAACTTGTGGAAATATAGGTTGTTATAGTTTCAATGTATTAAAATTGATAATTGAATACCCTTTATTATTAAGGGATTGAACCTTATGGTTGTTTTTGAGTTTATAGAAATGGCACCATGCAGGCGTTGTAGAGACCAATTGGAGAATGTTGCTGAAAATGTGGTTGGACTTGAGCCCTAGGATAACCAATAGCTAGTGATGGTTATAGTAAAATATTTCAATGCTATAGAAATTTGTAATATAGAAGATGAACCATAAAACATGAATCATGAGTACCAGATTTAAAGGTATTGTCCACCCATGTTTAGGGGTGATTTAGAGCCGAAAAGTGTTGAAGCATATCCGAATAGAATGAATAGGATAATTGACATCTTGGGAACATCAGAAGAGATAAAAGTGATGTTAATGACATATATTTAGTATGATATTTCACTCCAATTGTGAGTGATGGTGGTCCAATCTATAGTATGACATTGGAGGGATTTCTGGAATTTATTAATAAACAATTCTACCCATATACATTCATAATTCAGAATACAACTGTTTTATCCAATTTTTAGCAAGCGAAGATAGTGGTTATGAAATATGTGGATATTTTAATGTACTTATGGATGTTTTCACTCATAGAGGCGGGTAGTACATTGTTTTAGTAATGAATTTTTGAATTTTTTTTAACTAGGAAATTCATTCTAACATAGTGGAACTGTATATAGATTATTATACAGAAATTTTGAATAGATCTATGGTGGTTGTGAGTGATATTTTGGGGGTTATAGGCGGGGGCTGTATTATTGTACCCACAAGGTGTTGTGTGAACTTGATCACTAGGTTCAATCAGAATAGGGACACTTTTTTATAGGGTGGGAGTATGGATCAAAATCTAATGGCACGATTAGGGAATCTTCCTATGAATCCCTCGATCAATATGAGATGTTTTCAGGGTGGTTCTATGAGCCACATCATGCGTGATTGTATGTAAAAACCTTGATCATGTCATAATTGTAACAATATTGGCCATCTGCATCATTATTTTTATAATTCTATGAGGTCGGGTGTCCATGAAACTCTTATGGGGTCGTAGTGGTCTTATTCCTCAATGGGAAGGGGCTAGTAATATACCCCTTAGCAAGAGAGTAAGGTTGGTCATGGTGATTCTCAGAATACCACGACACCTCAGTAGGGTAATAAGAACTAGAGTATATCAGGTAAGTAATTGATTGGAGATAAGAAATATGTGATGGACAACTTATCAAGACCATCCACAGTGCGAGGAACAATTGTTTTAAATTAAATTTTCTGGTATGCTTTGATTGGTATGGGTTGTTCAATCACTTTTATTTCTTCTTAAAACTTTGATTTGTTGGGTTCAAATGTGGAAATGATTCCATCTATTTTGAAACTACAATCTCCTCTGGGTTAAAGAGAGTTTCAAGTCTTCCTATTTCAATGTAGTTGTTTAGTTGTGGATGGCATCGAATTCATGTCAGATTTCATAGTTCTTGAGATCGATGCATATGATATAATCATGGGAATTTATTGGATATATATGTTTAAGGCCCTCACAGATATATATATGTTAGTGGTTAATTTTGCGATGGGGGGAGGCATTAGAGACCTATTTAGAGGGGAGAAGAGAGAAAATCTATATGTAATGGATTGTTTGGAACCAGTTGTTGGCATGATCTCTTTTCAGTTGGAGGACTCTGTGTTGGCATCAGTGGAAGGTGTTGAGCAGAGTGTTTTTCCAGTAGTTGGGGATCCATTTATTGATTATTTACCAAATAATTCATAGGTTTTCAAACCATTAAAGAAGTGTATTTTATGATTGATCTCCTTACAATGACCAATCCTTTCTCACTTACGACCTACCAAATGAAACTAACATAATTGTAGGAATAAATGGTGAAGATGGTAGAGTTTGAAAACAATGGGTTCATATAGTCAAGCATGCCTCTATGGTAAGTGCCCATTTTGTTTGTTAAAATAGCTAATGGAAACTTTCAAATCGGTGTGGATTATTGTATACTTGATCCGATTACGATAAATAATTGATATCTGCATCCCCGCATTGATGATTTGTTTGTACAATTAATGGGAGCGCAGTGGTTCTTCATGATTGAATTACGGTAAAGATTTTTGCATTATCATGTGAGGAAGTATGATATTATAAAAATATCCTTCAGAAGAAGATATGTCCATTGCGAGTATGTGGTTATTACCTTTGGTCTAACAAATTCACCATCATTGTTTACGGTATTGATGAATCGGAAATTTCAAGGATATACGAATTTGTTTGTGGTGGTATTTTTGGATGACGTACTTGTGTATTAATGGAAAAGTGTAGGGAATTATAATTACTTGTAGATAGTGATGGTGATTTTTAGGTATCATCAGTTTTATGCCAAGTATTCAAAGAGTTAATTTTGGATACATGAGGATCGTTTCCCTGGCCATGTTATTTCTACGATGGGTTTTTATGTTGATCTGGAATAGATAGAGGAAAATATCTCAGGGAAACCACCAAATAATTTTTTTAGATACATATATTCCTTGGTCTAGCTAGGGATTATCAATGTTTTTTTGTGATTTCTATTGATTGACTTCAATGATGATAGCGTTGACATGGATGAATGTTCCATTTCAATGGGATAAATAGTGTAAGAAATGTTTTGAAGAGTTAAAGTGTTTCCTTACATCAACACAAATATTGAGTTTTCCATAACCCTAGAAAGGGTACATGTTGTATTTTGACGCATTGGGATCTATGTTGGGGTGTGTTCTCATGTAGGGGGTCATGATTTTGCATATGGATCATGATTGTTGAGGTTTCATGAGAATAACTATCCAAAACATGATTTGGTGTTGGTAGAAGTGGTTCAGTCATTAAAAAATGTGGCATCATTATCACTTGGGTGAGAAAATTATATTTTTTACTAATCACAAGAGCCTGAAGCATATCTTCTCATAAAGATATTTGAACATGAGGAAAAGAATATAGAAGGAATATCTCATGATGTTTTATTTCGACATAATGTACACACATTTTAAGCGAAATTTGGTGGTGGATGCATTAATTAGAAAATCATATTAACAAGTGGTGAAACATGTATTATATTATTGGAAATTGACATCAGTCATAGCTAAAATGTGGTTGGAGTGTGAGGATCACGGTGACATAGCATAATTATTTCAGCTTTTGGTTGTTCCTAACTTGGTTGGTTTGGTTCAAGTGGCACGTGAACCTAATTTTAAATTTATGGAGATGAGGTCAAATATCAGGGGTGGGTGAGCATTGATAACTCAAAAGTAAAGGGGAATTTAGTCTTCTGCTATCAAAATCATGTGGTGGTACTAATGTTTTTTTTGGAGGAACTTCTCATGAGATATCATCATTTCGGGTGGGCCGTATGTCCTGTAATTTAGAAAAAACAATAAGGCATTGAAGTGCAAATTTGGTGGGATGTTATGAAAAAGGTTGTGGCCGATTTTGTTTTGAGATGATTGACTTGTAAATAGTTCAATGAAGATCATTAGTAGCTAGGACGCATGTTGTTGTCATTACCTATCTTATTGTGGAAATGGGAGAAAATAGAAATGGATGTTGTGATGGGTCTCCCATGAACTGTCTATAAGCACAATTCCATTTGGGCGACTGTAAAATAGCTCACAAAGTAAGGCCATTTCATCACGATTCATGATTCTCATACTATAGAGGATCTGTATTAAATCTATATCCAGGATGCGGATAATAGGCATGGTGTTCCTGTTTTGATTTAATCAGATAATGATCCATGATTCACATTTCATTTCTAGAAATCATTGCAGTAAACCCTAAGAAAACAGTTGAATGTGAGCATGGCATATCGTCTGTAGACAGACGACAAATTTGTGGGTACAATAAAAACCTTCAAGAAAATTTTCAAGTGTTTGGGTGATGAAATTTTTTTTTTTCATGATAGAAGAAAATACCATTGAAATATTTATCCTCCTATAATAGTAATCACCAAACTGTACATATGTCTCTTTTTGAAGAATTATATAGGTGTCTCTGACGTTCTCTACTATGTTGGGTGGAAATGGGTGAGACTTTAGGGATTGTACTGAGCCTTTTCCAAGAGAATATAAAGAAGAACAAGTTGATCAGGAAGAGTATAGATGGAATCAGTGTCATCAAAAATAGTATGGGGACCATCTTCGATGACTGTTGTCGTTTGAGGTGGGTGATCATGTGTTTTTGAGAACTCTCCTTGGATGGGACATCATCTAATCCAGAAGAAGGATAAGTTACCTCTGAGGTAGATTGGGTCATCTAAGATACTTGAGTATATTGGAAATGTTTCTTATCATTTTAGTATTCATCCATTTTTTAGTGTAGTGAAAAATTTGTTTCATGTGTCATAATTGAAAAAGCATATGTCAGATCATGACCATGGGATTCGTTTGGATCATGTTTAGCTAAAACCAGATTATTATTTAGTGCATGTGCAATTACAGATTGTGGATAGGAAGGAGAAAGTCGTGAGTGGTAAAAGTATTAGTTTATTTCGTGTTTTTTAGATGTCTGTTCAGATTTTGTGGCAGACATCAGAGAAGGATAAAGAGATGGTTGAGAAATAGCCCGAGCTCTTTCGGAAAAGCAATAGTTTTATACATTACAAGGACAGAATGTAAAATGGTGGGGAGAATGTTGCACTGCCTTTTGAGGATTATAACGTTTTTTATTACTTTTTATGTGTTCAAATTGGTTGGGAGGATTTTGGATTATATTATGATTGTTTCGAAGGGTATTAAATAAATTTAGAAGATTTTATAAGGGCACACAGTTTGAGCATGGTTAGGGTAAACCGTGCAGGTTCTCCATGAAACCATGCCGGGTGAGACAGTAGTCTTTTCATGACATATGCATGGTTTTCCAAACCGTGTGAGGAACACATACAGACCCATTATCTCGAGGTTGTGGCATGCTCATAGTTATTACATGGTTTTCCAAATCGAGCAGAATAACTGTGAAGCCACTTAAAAAGAGGAATGTTAAATTTAGGTTCACATGGGCTTGTCTAATTTCACTCCAACCACTCTCCAACTTGAACGTCACACTTTATTTTTGGTTATCAAGGGTTTTAGGGGCTCTCCCACTAACTTTTAATGATAATGTAAGGCATTTCAAGGTGATTTGAAGGTGTTTCTTCCTTGGGTAAGTCTCTAATCATGGTTTCTCATTGGTTTCCTCTAGGTCTACTCATACATCATTCTTGTTTTTATATGTCTACATCTATTTCATGTAGATATAGTTTTGGGGTTACCTTTTCAGAAAATTTTAAGGCTTTTGGATGATAGCAATGGAGATCGAGATTGGTTTTCATGAAGTGTTTTCCCGGATTGGGGTGCAGTTTCTTGTTGGTCAAATTCTCCCAAACCATAAAGGTTAGTGGAATTTCTCTTGACTACACATTTTAAGAAATTGAATATTTCTTACAATTATAATGTTTTTTATAAAATTTATTTTGTTTTTGATGTGAGAAATTGGTTGGAAATTCCTTGGTGACGTTTTGAGGATTTGTTTTGGAAAAATGGGGCTTTGTGGGGAAATGTTATTGTTGTAGGTATTAAAATGGTGGTTTTAAATTGGGGTGCTAGGATTTAATTTTTGAAAATGGTTGATGAAAATTGTTTTAAATAGTTATGTTTTTTTATTTAATTTTTTTATCATAGAAAATTATTAAACAATGATTTTAATAGATGGGCGATTTATTGAAGTGAATTGGAATGAGATAGAAATGGTGTTGTGCTTATGTGTGGCCTTGGTGATTAGTTCATTTTGAATTATTAATGGTTATGGATTGTGTGGAATTGTGTGAATGTGTGTGTGATGTAAAACTATAATTAGGGGATGTATATTGGACATAAGGTCCACAATTAAAGAATATTTGGGAGTGATGTACCACTAGTTGGAAAATTATTAAACGGGTTCGACCGAAGCCCCACCGTTTAGTGGCCTTGTTTTTTGTTTCTTAAAAGATAGAATTTTTTCTTCGAACGTAAACTTTTTGAATAGATTATTACATGGTATTTTGGATTTTTTTTAATGGATTAAATGGATTGGTAATTGAGTGCTTGTATTGTTGTTAGTGGTCACAATTCTGAATGTTTTATATAAGTTTTCTCATGGTTTCATCATAGTGGAATGTGTAGGGAATTCATTTGAGAAAAACCTACTATGTATTCGTACTCAAACCCCACTTGGGAATATTTGTGCTTTTGCTGGTGTTGTACTCCAGGATCCCGGTATGTGTAAAGAATATCAATTTTCTAGTATTTTGGGATGATTCATGGTGATGTTATGGTTCATGGAGCACAAAGAATGGTTGGATATTGCAATGGTTCCATTGTTATATTGGAGTCTTCTTGTAGTCTTCCACTTTGTACTATGATTGGTACTTGGTTGTATATGGAATTTGAGATAATTTTGGACTAGTTCCTTGTGTTTTCGTAATGTCTGAGTTTGTTTGTTTTTTTGTCATGCATCATATAGTTTGTGGATTGTTTAGATGTTGGGTATTTTCTTAAGTGAAAATAGTTTCCCAACTTACTCTCGAAGTCCTCGAAATTTAAGTCCAACCATTGGCCCCATGGGGAAAAATCTTAAGGCCATGTAGCATTGTTCCTCCCTCTCAAGCCAATGAGATGGGGTAGGATGTTACTACTCTTTTTGAGTGAATTATAACTACCAAACAAGGTGAAACAATTGATCTAGGATATAAAAACACTATGAAATCATGATTTCTTTTAATATCATCTCTAACATATAAGGTACTACACATCATGAAATTTTCTAATCGTCATCCAAACATAACATGTAACTTCATATAATGAACTATGTGATTGATTATTATTTTTGTTTTTTAATCTTTAAAATTAAATATTAATAGATTATCCATGTAAATTTAATATCACCTTGGTATGCTTATTAACAAAATAATTAATTATATTAAAATGACATAATGATTGTCCTAATAGATCTATAAATTACTTGTATAAATGGAATAAATATGATCAAAAAAATCCCCACCCCTGATCTCCCACTTTTATTAAGAATATCACTACATGGTTCTATAACTCAAAAAAGGGTTTGAAGAGAATGTTTAAGAAATTTTGATATTTGATATCAATATTCGTTAGTCCAAATGGAATTAAATATCAAAAATCTTACGTATGGAGTTCCCTAGTGGATGATTCCACACCATCATTAGTGGAATGAAGATATATTTTTAGCCTCAATAAATATCCTTTAAAAATAAGGAATGAAACCCAGACTTTGTGTAGATTAGTTATTTTTTGAGATTGAATGGTAAGTAATTCATAGGAAATTTCAATTAAGATCCTTGAAACTGATATATTCTAATATTTCCCATTATTTTAATTAATATGAAAAATAATTACATGTAATATTAGTTATTGGACATCTTAGATAATTTTCTAGTTTACGAGAATATCAATATCATCGTGTAAATGAGATTAATGAGTTAGATGAATTCATGAAGAATAATTCATAAAATAATGTTGGTCAACTAGAAAACCTAAATTATGGGTAAACACATATGGATCCATATATGGAATTACTATATATTTTTTGGAGAATTCATCATGTTGAAGATTAATGAATGAGATATATATATCTTTTTCATCAATTATTATTGTGAAATGGAATACTATTAGTCTTAAAAAAATATACTAAACCTATATTAACTCATCTGAGTTCACTGATGTTGGAGGGAAACTCATCTAGAAAAAAATATGATTTTTTTCTATATCTTCATTTTCTTATTATTCGACCTATCCTTATTAGAAGATGAAAATATATTTTCATTTTGATATCTATTATATTATATGGGGGTATATGAATTTCTATATGTTGTCATTGGGCAATTCTATTCATTATATTGATCACAATACCAATCAGAATATTTTAGATTCTCTAACATGGAAGAAAATATTTTAAAGTTAGAAATTCAACATATACAACATTATTTCCCTTTTCTCTTTGGATTCAAGATCAATTGGATTAAGAGTATTGGTTTTTTGATCTTCCATCAGTTAGGCCAGAATCATGAAAGATACGATTGATGACATGGTAAATATGTATGGATAGAAAATATTTATTTAATTTTCTCTATAGTGAAAATTAATTTTTAATGTTATCATAACCATCATATAATAGGAAAATGATTAGGTGCATTGTGTAAATATACATTAAACCCCAAATGATATTATGAATCACCAAATTAAGAGATTTTACTCAAATTTGTGAATGGAAAACATATAATCCCCTATGAATTTACATAATAATCATATAGGGAAATATTCATATCCATTGGGGGAATATATCAAGATAGATTTACCTAATAAAATCTAATTACAAACAATTTAATTGAACTTTAAATATAAATATTGATATTCACAAGACTACATTGGATATTTATAACCATATATTTCCCTAAACGAACAGATAAAAGTTTACATGTATTATTTAATGTATACCGAGTAAACAGTAGAAAACAATGAAATAATAATTGTATTAATAGGGCACGTATACACATATATATGAATACACCCCTTAATTAAATGTAATTTATGAAATCATTGAACATAGTTATATTATTTTTCTTCAGTGTGTGATTTTTTTCAATAATTTAAAATCCTTGAATTATAATTTTGGAGAGTGAAAAATTGAAATTTTTATAGCCTATGTGATGGAGGGTCTATAATTTTAGGAAATTGATCCTACAAAAACTATTTATTATAACTAAATGATTGTTTATGTCCTATGGATTATTGGATATATATATATATATAAATGAATTTGGTAACCAATTATGTTATACTCGTATTATTTTACCCTGAATATAACAATGAGTTTGTATTCTATGAAATCAATCTCTGCAGGATAAAACATATCTTCCTAATATAAGCCTTACAATATTTTGGGCTTGATAGAGATTAAATAAAAAATTCTCTATATTAAAGAGATATATTAAAATAAATATATATTGAGATATTTGTTTCAGTAACTATGAAATCATATAGAGGTGACCATCTAAAAACATGATTTATAGAAAATATTTCATACAATCTTTTTCCAAAAGAATTCTAGGTTTTGAGTTTTAAATTGTTAGAAAATAAATAAATTAATAAACTCATTATTTTTTAACATTTCAAATAATTCCCACAATATATGAAATTTTTTAATGCATAATAAATCATCAAAATAATTATCTTATTCCTCTCATGTGTAAGACATTATATGTTTCATTGTTTTTATGTATTCAAAACATTGGAAAATGGAAAAATAAGAAAAGGATGATATCACCTTCCAATTAATTGTATTATTAAGAGAATGCATGAAATAACTATATGTGAGTTTAAAATATTAATATGAGTTTAATAAGATTAAAAATAATATATATACAAAAAATAAAAAATATTATATCAATTATAATGTATTGTATTATTAAAATACATGGATTAAAATATGGTGGAACACGAATAAATAATAATTATCTATAGGGGAATAATGTAGGAATATGAATAAAAAATAAATGTATGTAACATCATGGAAAACTATAATGAAATATGTACAATCAATATTAATAAATATACCATTTTGATAAAATACAATATTCACATTTTTATTGGAATAATATCATTATGTCCACACTTAATAATGGGAGTGAACACATTATTACTAGTCTCATGAAAACAAACCCATGATGTTCATTCATTCCAATCTCATGAGATATAAATATAATAACATACATTTTATGGTGGTATTATACCCCACTAATCACCATTTATGTTATATGTTCCACATAATATAAGTCATCATATCATAAAGATACACTGGAATGTTAATGAGATTCATATCATTTTTAAATGGATTAATAAAAGAAAATAAATCTTAATTAAATTAATCATTTTAACATGATATACAAATGAAACAGTTATCTAGTGATATTTAATTTTAGTAAGGGTAAATACTATTTAATAGAGTATATGGTTTTCATAAATTATAAATAATGGGTATATAGGTAAGTAAATAATTTTCCCAATCATTCAATATATGGCCTATTGGTGAACACCCTTACATCATAGCATTTAGAATTAGTGTATTCATATAGGGAACTCATTGAATGTAGAAATAGGTTTATAATCCTTCAATAACTATTAAATATTAATTGGTTCATGGGTATTTTTTATTGTATAAAATAATATTCATAATCCATGCATAGAAAAAATGTTCACGTAAATATTTAATGAATATCATTTAATAAAGCATGATCTGTAACAATGAATAATGTATTATATGAAAATAATTTTATAAATGTATTAGATAAACTACATTGAAAATATTTAATATCCTTGATCATTTGAAATTGATTTCAAATAAATACATTATAAAAAATGGAGAAAATGAATCTCTTTAGGTAATAATGATAAAAAAGAGGAAACTTTTCCAATTACAATTTTTTTTTGAGATGATACTTTCTTATGGAAGAAACATATAATATGTTTATTTCTAATATATATATAATTTTCATTCTAATTACAAGATCATGTTATGACACTCTTTAAAAAGTTTTTTACAATAATTGTGAATCTAAAACATTAATAAATTTTAATTATGAAATATAAACACCAATAATGATTCCATTAAATTATAACTGTTTTAAAAAATACTGATATGTATGTTAAAAAAATTTATTTTTAATAGAAGAAACCCAAAATTAATAATTAGTAATGAATATTTTTTGAAATATGAAATAAAAAAAATGTACTAAATTTTCATTTTGAAATTTTGTAAATAAAATATTAGAATCATTATAACTTATCAATATTAAAATTACTCAAAATTTTATAAAACACTATTAGAATGGAAATCAAAGACGTGGAATAAGATATTATTTACATTAATCAGAGTTATAATTATTTTATATAAAAAATTATATCAGGAAATAAATTCTCAGTGACGATTTCATTGATGATGATATGTAATTTCCATATATAATAATATAAAATAACAAATAAAAAATGTTATTTATTTTATCAATGAATTCATGAAAGAAATATACCTGTAAGAATGTCTATGACCCCATGAATCTGAAATTGGGTTGATGAAACTCCTACAAAATAGGAAATATTGGAATACCTAGATATATTGAAGATGATCATGAAATGGAAATCAAAATAAATGAATAAAATTATAGTTTCATTTTTTATGAAATTATTAATTTCATAAAACATATAAAATAATTTATGGTAAATAATATCAAACAATCCACATGGTGTTAAAAAGGAGATAAAGAAACACATAAATTTAATATCCACTTTTTCAAACAATCAATATATTCCCTTATAAAAAATAAATATCATAATAAAAAATTTATAACCTAACTCTTATACATATAATTTTATAGGTATAATTTTTAATTATTCTCAACATTTTTTTCAATTTTTAAAATATGTTGGGATAAATATTAATCATTTTCAACTTGTTCCATATTAGAGGATTTTTTCTTTATTATACTCTAAAATTCCCACACAACCATATAATATTTTATTTTATATTTTATCTATTTTGTTATTTTATAATTTTAATAATTCATATTTTGAGTGTTTTGGTTATGATCATTAATGATGAATTTTAGGATAAAAATTTTATAGGACTCTTAGTGTACTAAGGTTGTTTTCTATAATAATGTGTTTATTTCTTATATCACTGTTAGAAAATAACTTTTATCAAACTATTGACTATTTTATATTATATATTATTTGATATTAAATTTCTATATTCATTTATAAATATATTCATATCCTTGTTCATGATGTTCATTACCCCAACCCAACCATAAATATTTTATGATTAATTTATATTAATGTTGTGATATATAAGAAATATAATTATAAAAAAATAATGATGATAAAATTTTGTTTCTCATAATTTGAAATAAAATATATTATTTACAGTGGATGTATGAAAAGTTGATATGATATTACTAAATAACATATATAATATGATATTTCTTTAGCACGATTATTTTAAAGGATTGATTTCATGATAATCATATGTTAATAATATAATTAATTATAGATTATTTTATTCATAAAATATCCTAAATGAAATATTTATAATACTACTTACCCATCAAACACATTATGTGGAACACCCACAAAATATATTAGTGAATAGATAAATATAGTCTTCCATAGTGGTATTAGTCTACACATACACATGGATGATGATTTTTATTTCATTCAATAGAAGAGAGGAGTAATATGGTTTATATATATAGATTTTTAAATAATTTAGAAGTAGAATAATTATATATTGAATTACATCTCCACAAATTCTGTGATATGAGGGGAATGAAAAATAATAAATCTCATCGTGGATATTGTTATCCACAATACACAATAATAACCCTATTGATTTTCATAATTTAAAAGGTAAACACATTTACATATTCTAATAAAAATTTAATAATAATATGGAATACTAATTATACTAATTTTTTTAATATTGTTTATTATTAATTTTGGAATTATATGTTCACATAGAATATTTAATTTTATATGAGTATTTAGACACTTATATCCTACTTTATACATTCTCTCCATTTTAATAACGATTAACCATTCATATGAGTCTTATCTTTGGGGTTCATAATCTCTTGAATGTTTATGGGAATTTTGTGTCTATTTTTTTGAATATTTTCGTCTAGAAATTTTTCATTCATTATTATATTATATGGTGAATTTAGTTACCCTTTTATGAAAGAAATGGTATGAAATTTTTATAAATATAAAAATCATTTACATAATGGAGTTATAATATAATGAAAAGTGAAACATCCCAGGTATATAAAGAAATAATAAATTCTATTTTTTATTAATATTTTTTGAATTAAATATTAATTTTACTTTAAATGGGTATCTATGTTCAATGGCGTACCCAGTACACAACAACAGGTTTCTTTCAAATCTTATGTTGCACACAAATAATATAATATAATTATTTTAAATTTTAGTTAACTCTTTGTTGTTGTATTGGTAGAAATGAAAAAAACTAAATGAAATATGATTATACATGTTTTTTAAATTATTTACATTTATCTAATAAAAGTTAGAGGCTTAAAAGGTGAATGAATCTAATTTAAAGCATAATTTATATTAAATGGTCAATTTACCTACTTTTACAGGTGAACCCTATTTAAATCTAGTTTTGGTAACATTTATATGCTCTATTTAACCAAATAAAATTATTCATTTGAATCAGGATATCAAAATTCACATTGGGTAAATTTTTGTTATTTTTCTGATAAAATTCAAATTTTTATGAAAAATGGAAAATGTGGTATTTTAATTCAATTTTTTTTTAATATAATTTATTTATATGGTTAGATTATCTTTTAAATTTTATTCAAGTTTAATTAGATTATATTTTTACCATTTAATAGAATTTTGGTCACTGTATGTAATTTGAATTTGAAATCGAACATAATCAATTGTCAATCTTTTGATAGTTATTATTTCATAAAAACACGCTATTTTGTTTTGAAAATGAGAATTAATTTTAAATTAATTAATCAAACTTATTAGTTTTGAATTTTTTAAAATATACATCATTTTTTTAATTCTGAATATGAAATTTATCTTAGGCTGAATTTTTTGTATTTTTTCTGAAAAACATCAATTGTTGATGAATAGGGAAACCACTATGTAGTAGTTAAAATAACTATCTTTTTTATTTAAAGAATATATTACCGCTTCTGTGAATATAATTTGGAAAATCTGACATACATTGTTGTTATTAGTAAGTAAAATGTGGTTCAATTATATGAATATAATTTTTTGTTAATAGTATCTTTTGACTTTTATTTACCACGGTTAAAGGTATATAATGTAATTAAAGGTAAAAACAATATTATAATAATTCAATATTTTCCTTGAAACATGTCTTAACCTTATTGGATGAGTCATGTCTGACCATGGGCATCCTTCGGTCAATTTTGGGACCCCAAGGAGCCACTTAAGATTGATAATGTCACTGTATTTTAATTAACTTAAATTAATGGAAAATATTAAATAAAACAATATCTTTTAGTAAATTAATTTTTACATGGGGTTATATAAGTTATATTTTATAATATATATATTCATTATAAATATAAAAAGATTTCCAAAATCAAAGTAATTTTATTTAATTTTTACACATTGAATAAATTAAATTATATTCGCCACAATAATGATGTTTTATTTACCTCATTAATAAATTATTTAATTAAATAAGATTATAAATATTAAAACAATATTCAAAACCTATCCAATTATTATTTGATTATTATTTCTTTGATCATGAGTCATATTATCTTTGAATTTAATGATTTTTGGACCTTTTTAAACCGAAAATATGTTTATAATAAAATAATTGTTTCAATTGTTCCAAAAGAGAACCTCATCCTCCTTATAGAAGGACACCACTTATAAACCATTCCTCACGCCTATCAAGCCTCTTGGCTCATCCATACATGGGAAAATAAAGCTCCCTACATCCCTCTCCTCCATCTATAAGCCTTACCTTTGGTAGAAGGCACTTCAAGAAGTCCTTTTGGTTCAAACCAAAAAAAGTTACCCAAAATAAAGGTAACAATTTCTATTAAATTATTATCTTTTATTTTAATTCTCCAATCCATGCACTATTTTTAGTACGTGATTTTATAAAAAAATAGTATCCTCAATATACTGGGATTTTTTATGATATGGATTCAAACTACACTTACACACACCTCCAACTAATGGGTTAAAACATACTATTTATGTAGATGGCAATCTAATGCCTCACAAAACGATGATTGTTCAATTATCTCTTACCGACTCTCATAGTGGCCATTAAGATGGAACTATATTTATATATGATATATATTATGTTTATGTTTTCTTTATTATTCTGTATTTCCCATTTATATAATACCTTTAAGGTTTCCATTATGGTTAAATGCGATAATTTCATTTGAGGAATTGCGGACTACCACCCCCTCAAAGTTACATGACTCATTTATACCATAAGTTGTATGTATAAAAGATGGATTTAATGATATTTTATATGATACTATATTGAAATAATTATATACCTATGGATCATTATTTTTTCATTTCATTAAATACGAAATAGAAATGAATGTCGCGTTTATGCCAACGTACGACTTACCATCTCCATGATTAGTGCATTTCATTTATTCTCTCAAAATGTAATGTATTGTTATAAATACATATATATAGATAATATATATTATATATATTATATCTAAATCATGAATATCAATCTGGATATAATGAACTTTTGACCATGTTAACAACTTGTAAATATAAGAAGTTCATTTTTGACTCAAGTACACAATATCGACAAAACGATCGTTATTAACATAAATGATTACATAATGTTAATAGAATGGTAATAAGTGATATAAAATGAATAAAGAACTTGAAAAATGTTCTTAATAAAGTTGTAATAAACATTTGTTTATTATTTTGGAAACTAAAGAACGGACGGGTCAAGTCGGACATGATGTAATGGACTACGTCTCAATATCCTTTCATTGAGGTAGATATCGATAATATATACCTTCTTCTTTTACACAGAGTTTAATAAAAAAACTTTTACGTTTACTTTCATTCAATATGAATATTTCTTCTATGGAGCATTTCACTAAACCATAAACGTTATTTTTTTACATTTTCGGTGAAAATGACCTCTCTACGGCCGTAATCGTTATTAAGCTTCCTCTATAAACCATAATGTTTTATAAAATGAACTAGAAATCCCTAATTATATTTTTCAGTGTTTTGGAATTTAAAATGGTTTTTGAAATGGATTTATTCTTTCAATATCTTGAAATTATTTCTTGTGATTTCCAATAAAATGTTTTTAGTGAAATTTTTATATTTCAAATATTTTATTTGCTATGATTTTATAATGGTACTTGTACATTTGATGGCTGGTTACATGATAAACCAAGTGACGGTGGTGTTATGATAAACCAGGATGGGTGGTTACGTTATAACCTCCAATGCATTGGGTATGGAAGTCGGCCGTATTGGAATTCAATTTTGTGGTATGTGTGGATGTTGACCATATGGTTATTCCATTTATGTATGTTTATGTCCCATGTTACCATTATATGTTATGTGTTCCTTATATGGGTATTATGGTAATATTTTAGTTACAAAATGTTAATTATTGATCTTTTATTCAATTAATAGTATTTACTAATTCATAAAGGTGAAAAGTATTACATATGATAAAGTATTTGTGGTTTACTAGTTGTTTTGAAAAACTAACAGTTTTCCTTCCTTGTGTATCCCTACCTGATATTTTTATGCTTATCCCAAGTTTTGGAAATGTTTTTCATAGGAATTAAAGTGGAATGGGGTCAAGGATCAGATCTTGGAAATGTTATTCTATCTAAAACATGGAATAATACATGACTCTTTTTTCCCTTAGTTTTTATTTTGTGAAAAAATGGAAACTGAGTAGATTTGTCTACATGTATTATTGAAGTTTTCATGTAAATGTTATGCCCTAATACATTAAAACTCTAAATCTGAAAATATCCTCAATGTGAATTATTTGTTTAATTCAAGATTATGTAATGTTTTATGTTCAGGTCCTTATAGTTGGTAAGAGAGGGCAGTTTAGATAACATTAGGAGTAAGGGTATTGTTATATAAATATCAATAAGTTATGTTATGTTAATAATGAAATGGTATTGCATTTACAGATCACCATATTGCTTCGCCTAATATATTTATATGATCAGAATGGTTTTCTACATAAAAAATAGGGAAACTATACTAGGAAGTCATCAGGGGGAAGAAAACCTTCCAAATCAGTAACCTGAGATGGTTGGAATAAAAACTGAACAGTTTTTTGAAGTGATGGAACAATTAACTCAAGCTATAAATTGGGGTAGTATCCATGTACGAGATCATCCAGATCAAAGCGAGAGTAACATGTTATTAGTGGGGAATTTCATGAGGCAACATCCCCCATCATTTAGAGGATCATCTAACCATGTGCTAACAGAAGGGTGGATTAAAGCATTGGAGACAATTTTTGAGGTCATGGGTTGTTTAAAACATCAAAAGGTTAGTCTCGGTGTTTACCATTTTAAAGGTGAAGCTGATCAGTGGTGGTTGATGGTGAAAAATATCCAGCATAGTGAGGAGATTTTTGCTCTTGTATGGGATTAATTCAATGGTATGTTCCTTGAGAAATATTTTCCTAAAGTTGTTCAACATAGGATGGAAAACAATTCTTGGAATTGATGCATGGGGATGACTCATTGGTTGTTTACAAAGGAATGTTCACTCGACTAGGAAGGTGTGATCCAATTTTTTTCGAAGACCTTGATAGTAGGATAAATAAATTTCACTTAGGACTGAAGCCATTATATCAAAGAGAATAATCCTCTCTTGAGTTCAAATGTTATGAAAAACAAGTTTGATATTTCAGAGAGGGTGGAAATAGATTTTTCTGATGATAAGGTGTTCGTTGAAAAACAACAGAATAAGAGGTCCAATTGTCATCCAAAGGGAGATAATTCATCAATGAGTCCTAGAGGTAATCAATCTAAATATCTATATAGTGTGAAGTGTGGTAAAATTAAACCTGTAGAATGTTTATCAATGTCTTAGAAGTGCTTTCGGTGTGGTATGTCTGGTCTTATTGTTCATAACAGTAAGGAAGATTATCAAGAAAGAAATGAAAATCAAGTGGTAAGGTTTTTTAAGTGAAAAAAATGTGTAATTAAGAAAATGAGTATTAGCAAAAAACTAAACTGAGGGAAAGAAACCAAACTAAATGTAGAATGTGGTGGTGAAATCCTTTGCAACTAATTCAGCAGATGTTCGGCCATCAAATGAAGTAGTATCAGGTAAACTATTTGATTGTTCATATTATGCCAATGTGTTATTTTAATAAAGTTCTACACATTCAATCATTTCTATGAACTTTTCTATTAAATAGGGAATTCCATCTCAAGATATGAATCCTGAACTTATGGAAAAAACACCTAGAGTAAATGTTGAAACAAAAAGAATTTATAATAACCTTAATGTCCTTGTGTGTGGAAAAAATATAGCAGCAAACCTTAATGTTTGGCCCCTAGTATAGTGTGATGTTATTTTGGGTATATAATGGATTTCTATTTATCATGCTAAGATTAAATGTAGAGCTATAGAGGTTTAATTTCATAATGATTTCCAGTTCGTGTACAAGAACGAACCCTTACTTTTGATAACTTACCAGGAAGCTGAGAAACTAATAAAAGAAGGAAATGAATGTTACCTTTCACATATGTTGAATATTAAGGAAGTTTTGAGATTAATAATTTACTAGTGTTAAAACAGTATATTGATGTTTTTATTAACGATTTTCCTAGAATTATATCTAATCGGGATGTTGAATTTACTGGTGACTTAGTTCCTGATGCTGAGCTAATTTCAAAACACCCTTATTGAATTACTCAAACTGAACTTTTAGACATAAAGAAGCAATTGTAGGAGTTATTAGATAAATGATTCACTCATACAAGCACATCACCATGGGGTTATCTTGTCTTGTTTGTTAAAAATAAAGATGGTTCAATGAGACTTTGAATTGATTATAGAGCATTAAATAACATCCCTGTTAAGAAATAGTATCCTTTCCCTCATATTGATGATTTTTTGATCAGCTCCATGGAGCACAGTTTTTTTCAAATATTGACATGAGGTTGGGGTAACATCAGTTGAAAGTAAAGGAAGAAGACGTTCTAAAGACCGTGTTTCATACAATATATGGCCATTGTGAATTTGTATTCATGCCTTTCGGGTTAACCAATGCACCTGCTGAATTCGTGGATCTTATGAACAGAATTTTCCATTAGATCTTGGATACATTTGTGGTTGTGTTCATTGATGATATTTTGGTTTATTCAAAAATTAAATAGGATCATGAAATTCATTTAAGGGTTGTATTACAAAACAAAAAATAAAATAAACTGTATGGAAAATTCCAAAAGTGTGAGTTTTGGTTCCAACAAATTATTTCCTTGGTAAAATTGTTTCAAAAAATGGCATAACTATTGATCCTGCTAAAACAAAAGTTGTTGATGATTGTCCAAGACCCACAAATATAACCTATATTCATTTTTTCCTTGGTTTTGTAGGTTTTTACTAGTTTTTTATTGAGAATTTTTCATGGTTATATTTTCCATTGACAATGTTAACTCGAAAAAGGTGTTATGTTTATCTCGAAAAATGAATGTGATGATTATTTTCAGGAAATGAAAAGAAGAATGGAGAATGCTCCAGGTCTGGAATTGCCTTCCAGAGATGGTGAATTTTTTATTTACAGTGATTCATCATTGAAAGGGCTTAGTTGTTTCCTTATGCAGAATGATCAGGTAATTTATTATGTTTCACATCATTTGAAACCTCCTTTGTTAAATTAAACTAGACAATATTTGGAATTAGCTGTTGTTGTTTTTGCATTGAAAATTTGGAGGCATCATTTGTATGGAGTAAAGAGTGAAATATATACTGATCACAAAATATTAAAGTATATATTCACACTAATTGATTTTAACATGATACATAAGATGTTGTTGGAATTAATCATGTATTATGATTGCATGATCCATTACTATTTGAGAAAAGAAAATAATGTGGGTAATTGTTTGAGTCAAAAAAGTAATTCTTTATTAACCATGCTATGTTTGGAAGGAGATCCTTTCGTTTTTGATTTGATAAACTTTGTAATAGATGTTGTCGGTGCATGAAATTCTTTTGTTTTTCTAGGTGTCAATGAAACCATCTCTATCAGATAGAATTAACAAAGTGCAGAAGGAAGACAATGAGTTATATAAAAATGTAGAGCTGGTTCAGATGGGTAATTTGCCTAATTTTAATGTTGATAATGATTGTGTTTTTATGTTTGGTAAGATATTATGTGTTCCTTCTGATTTATAGTTGAAGACCGATTGTTATTTGAAGCTCATAATTCCATGTTTTCTGTTCATCCTGACATTAATAATATGTACAGAGATCTTCGAAAGTATTACTGGTGGCATTGATTGAAAAGAGTTATTGCAGACTTTTTTGTGAAGGGTATGACTTATCAGTAGGTTAATGTAGAGTGGAAGTTACCTGAAGGGATTCTTTATTCTATACCGATTCAAGAGTGGAAATAGTAAATAATATACATGGACTTTGTTATGGGATTACCAAAGACATCAAGAGGTAATAATGTAATATGGGTTATTCTTGATCGATTGACTAAAACATCTCATTTACTCCCAATTCAAGATACTTTGTCTCTAGATCAAATTTCTCGGTTATATGTTAAAGAGATAGTCAGGTTACATAGTGTTTCCATCTCCATTGTATCTGATCATGATACCAAGTTTACTTTTATGTTTTTGAAATGCCTTTAGTAGTTGTTAGGTACTGAATTAAATTTTAGTACAGCTTTACATCCTCAATCACATGGGGAATTAGAATGACCAATTTAGACCATGGAGGATATGTTATGTGCTTGTTCACTGGATTACCAGGGAAGTTGGGACCAATGTCATTCTTTTTTTGAATTTTCATATAATAACAATTTTCATTCCAGTATACAGATGGCTTTGTTTGAGGCATTATAAGGAAAGTGGTGTCAAACTCCATCTTTTTGGGATGATGTAGGTAAAAAGAAGACGATGGGATCTGAATTACTAAAACAGATGGCAGAAATGGATCAGTTGATTTAGAATCACATGAGAATAGTTCAGAACGGGCAGAAAAGTTCTACAGATAATCAGATGAAGGATCTATATTTTGAGGATGGTGATCATGATTTTATCAATGATTCTCTATGGAAAAGTGTGATGCGTTTTGGTAAGAAGGGAATATTGATTTTGAGGTTCATTGGACCATATAAAATCTTGGATAATGTTGGATCAGTTGCATATAGAGTGTCTTTACCTCCATTTCTATCCCAGGTACACAATTGTTTTCCAATTTCAATATTGAGAAAGTATATGCCAGATCCATCTCATGTTTTGAGCCCATAAGTAGTTCAGTTGGAAGAGAATCTATCATAAGAGGAACAACCAGTCCAGATTCTTGATCGAGGAGATCAAGTGTTGCAGGATAACGTAATTCATCAGTTAATGTTTTTCTGTAAAAACCATATAGTTGAGGAGGCAATGTGGGAATCTGAAAATGATAGGAGGGATAAATACCCTCACTTATTATATAAGTGAATAAAATTACAAGGACACAATTTCAATTAGGGGGAAGGATGTAACCTCTTAAGTAAATAAAGAAATAATAAATTCTCTTTTTTTATTAATATTTTGTGAATTTAATATTAATTTTACCTTATAGGGGTTTCTATGTTCGATGGTGTACCCGATACATAACAACAGGTTTCTTTGAAATCGTAGGTTTGACACTAATAAAATATTAATATTATTTTAAATTTTATATAACTCCTATCCATTATATTTTTTTGAATGAACAAAACTAACTACAATATGATTATACATGTTTTTTAAACTATTTACATATATCCCATAAATAATAAAGGATTAAAATGTAAATGAATCTAATTTGAAGCATAATTTATTATTGAAGGTCGATTTACCACCTTTTAATGGTGAACCCTATTTAAATATATTTTTGTAACTTTTATATGTTATATTTGTCCTAATAAAATTCTTCTTTATAATTGGGACATCAAAATTCACTCTGGGTTAATATTTGTTATATTTCGTATAAAATTCAATTTATAATGAAAAATAAAAATAGATGTATTTTAATTTAAAACTTCTTTTTTATATAATTTCATTATATGGTTATATTATCTATTAAACATTTTTCAAAGTTAAATAAGATTATATTTTTACCGTTTAATCCAATTTTGGTCATTGGAAGATATTTCACTTTGAAATTGGACATAATCAACTATCAATATTTTTATAGTTATTATTTCTTAAAATCACGATTTTTGTTTTCAAAATGGGAATTATATTTTAATTAATAAATTTATCTTCTATGTTTTGAATTTTTTAAAATAAAAAACATTTTTGAATTCAGAATATTAAAAATAGGTTAGGATAAATTTTTGGTATTTTTCTGAAAAACATCAATTTTGCTGGAATTGTGAATCCACTATATAGTAGTAAAAAAACTGAATTTTTCATTTAAATGATAATTTACCACTTATGTGAGTTGAACTCTGAAAATACAACATACATGGTTGTTATTAGTAAGTAAAATGAGCTTTAATAAGATGAATTTAATTTTTAGTGAATAGTAACTTTTGACTATTATTTACCACGGTTAAAGGTAAATATGGTTATTAAAGGTAAAAGGTATATTATAATAATACAAAATTTACCAAAACACTTGTCCTACCCTTATTGGATGATTCATGGAACAACATGGGAATCCTTGGGTCGTTTTTGGGACCCCATGGATCCACTTAAAGGTGATAATGACACTTTATTTTAATTACCTTAACTTAAATGAAAAAACGAAATAAAAAAGTATAATTTAGTAAATTAATTTTCACATGGGATTTTATAAGTTATATTTTAAAATATAAATATTAATTAGTATGAAAAAAAAGATTTCCTACATCATAGTATTTTTTATAATTTTTAGACATCGAATATACTAAATTATTTATGAAATAATAATGAGGTGGTATTTACCTCATTAATAAATGATTTAAATAGATGTGATTATAAATATTAGAAAAAATATCCAAAACAGATCCAATTATTATTGGATGATTTTATTTTGACCATTACTCATCTTATAATTGAGATTAATGATTTTTGGACCTGTTGAAACCAAAGATAAGTTTATAATAAAGTAACTGTTTCAAACTTTCCTCAAGATCCCCTCCTCCCCCTTATGAAAATACACCACTTCTAACTCATTCCTCACATATTTCAAGCCTCTTGGATAGCCCAAACATTGCACAATTAATCTATATACATCTCTATACTCCACCTATAAGCCTTACATTAGGAAGAAGGAACATAGAAAATTCCATTTGGTTCTAACCAAAGGAAGTTGCCCAAATTAAAGGTAACATTTTCCCTTAAATTCTTATCTTTTATTTTACTTTTCCAGCCCCTAAACTCATTTTGTTACATTTTTTTATAACAACACCAATATCTTCAATATAAAAAAAAAAATTTAGGAAATGGTTTCGAACTAAACTTACACGGACCTCCATCTAATGGGTGATGAACATACAATTTATATGGATGGAAAATTGATGCCTCATGAAACGATGATTGTCCAATTATCTCCTACCTCCTATCATGGTGGACATTAAGATGTAAATATATTTATATATGATATATATTATGTTAATTATTTTTTATTCTTCTGAATTTTCGATTTATATCATACCATTATAGTTTCCATTATTGGTAAATACGATAATTTCATTGGAGGAAGTGCGGACTACCGACCCCTTAAAGTGATATAACACGTTAATACCATATGTGGTAAGAATAAAGGATGGTGTTAATTATATTATATATTATACTATACTGGAATTATAATATAACTATGTATCATTATTTTTTCATTCCATTAAATTTGAAATAGAAATGAATATAGCATTCATGCGTACGTACGACTTACTGTCTCCATGAACTGTGCATTTCATTTCTTATCTCAAAATGATGTGTACTGTTATTAATACATAAAAATAATTAATATATAATATATATATATGATATCTAAATCATGAATATCACTCTATATATAATGAATTTTTGACCACATGAACAACTTGTAAATATAAGAAGTTCATTTTTAACACAAGTACCAAATATCGACAAAAAGACAGTTATTAATATAAATGATTACAAAATATTTATAACATGGTAATATGAGATAAAAAATAATAATAAACATGAAAAATTTTCTTAAGAAAGTATAAATTACCTTTAGTTTATTATTCAGGAAATTAATGAATGAATAGGTCATGTTAGACACAAGGTATGGGACTTCGTCTCAATCTCATTTCATTGAGGCGTATTTTGATAAAATATACCTTATTCTTTTACACAATGTATAAAAAACCCTTTGACTTTTACATTCATTAAAAGGGAATATTTGTTCTACGATGAGTTTTACTAAATGGAAAATGGAATGTGTTTAATGTTTGCAGCGACAATGACCTCCCCACAACCATAATAGTTATTTAGCAACCTTTATAAGCCTTACACTTTTCTAAAATGAAAAGGAAATCCAATATTCTGATTTTTTCTGTTTTGGTATTTAAAAAGGTTTTTGAAATGGATTGATTATTTCAATAACTTGAAATTATTTCTTGTGATTGCAAATTAATTGTTATTAGTGAAATGATTATGTCTGAAATATTTTATGTGTTATGATTTTATAATGGTACTTGGACATTTGACAGGGGTTTATGTGATAAACCAAATGACGGGTGCTTCCATGATAAACCAGAATGGATGGTTATGTTATAACCACTAATGAATTGGGTATGGAAGTCGGTCATTGGGTTATTTTAATTGGTGATATGTGTGGATTTTGGCTGTATAGTTATTCCATTTAAGTATGTTTATGTCTCAAGTTACCTTTATATGTTATGTGTTATTTATATGGGATTTATGGTAATATTTTTGTTACAAAATGGTAAGTATTGATATCTTATTAAATAAAGAGTATTTACTACTTCATAAAGGTGAAAATAATTACTTATGCTAATGTATTCATGGTTTACTTGTTGTTTTGAAAAACTAACAGTTTTCCTTCTTTATGTATCCCTTACTGAGCTTTTTATGATCATCCCCAGTTTTGGAAATGTTTTTCACAGGACAGAATGTGGAATATGGACAAGGATGGGATAATGGAAATTTCATGCTCTCTCAAACATGGAACTAGACATGAATCAATTTTTTCAAAAGTTTTTATTTTGCGGAAAAAATTGAAACTAAGTATATTTGTCTACATGTATTATTCAAGTCGTCATGTATATGATATGGCATAATTCTCTAAAACACTGCCCCTGAAAAATATCATCAATGTGAATTATTCATTAAATTCATGATTATATAATGTTTTAAGGTTGGGTCCTTATAAAAAGTCTCATAATTTTTTTATATAATGGAGAGGATAATTGAAATAGTGGATCAATTCTTAAACTATACATTATGAATATTTTTCCAAATATCTATTTTATTTTTAACTTATATTAATTACGATTATAATTTTATATTGTACCCTAGTATTTAGAATTTACATATGTTAAAAAATCTATAATTCCCGAAAATAATATTTCCCTTATTATATAATTTTTACCAACATATTCAAAAAATTTATTAAATAATATAATATTAGTATTATAAACATTAGAAAAATATGTATTTCTAAAAACTATTATATTTTTAAAACAATTAGTTATAAATTATTACCTCTATTATAAAATACTTAATATTTTATTTTATATAAAATTGATAAATTTAAAATAATAAATGAACATATAAAATAAATACTATTTATAATAATTTCTTTATTAGTTTTGAATTCATTTTATATACTATTATGTCCATAAAATTTATGTTGTTTTTAAAAATGTTAATTTAAATTATTCGACTAAAAATAATAATTTTCTAATACACAAAAGATTCATATTTATCATTATTGAAATTATAAATCATTGAATGTTGTTTTTTTCGTTTTCAATTTCTCTAATTTTATATTCAAAATTTTAGTCATATTATGAAATATAATCAGAGAAATTTTTTATTGGAATACAATTAAATATAGGACAATCATATTAATAATAAAACCATTGTGATAAAATTATTTATTCCCATATTAATGTGATGAAAATTATTATAAAAATTCTGGAAAATGTATCCACGAAAATTATTCCAATACATGTGTGGAAAAACTCATTTTTCCACACATGAATACCTCATGATATGTTGACCCCAAAAAATGATTTTGAGAATGATATGGGACCCCACCCATCATCTTTCATACATATGTGTGCTCTATATTTTTTTCCATTATATCAATATTTTACCATTGAAATAATTATTTTTTCATATCATATTTAAATGGAATCACATAAACAAAACATTCATAATATCATTAATATTCCTTACATGATAACTTATATTACAAGAAATAATTATCGAAATATAGTTATGAAATTTTTTTCTAAATACAATTGAATTGATCATATGGTATTTAGAACATAAATATAAATCATATATTGTGAAGAAAATAATTTATGAAATCTATTGATATAATTGATATTGATATTACTATTCATTAAATGGAATTAAAAATCGTTATTCACATTGAGAATTTATTGAATTAAATATTATATGTATACAGAGTCATTGTAATGGATAAAATGAAGTGGAGATCATTTCAATAATAGAAATTATTAATAAAAAGCCATCAGGTTAAAGGAAATGAATTTAATATATTAATAATATCCATTAATAAAGAGTTCTACGTATCAAAATATAGTGACATAGATTAAAACAAATATTTATTAGTTTTATAAAAATAAAAATAAAAATTTGATATTTCTATGATCATTTGAAATGTTTTCAAGGACATATTAGATATAATATGGTGGATAATATATTCATATAGAACCCATGAATACATAGGTATAATGTATCATATAAAATTAAATAGTTATAGAAATGATATTTTAACATTTATGAAATATATAAATATAGTCATTTTATTTGTTACTATTGTTGTAAAAAAGGTATTGTATATGTCACATTCAAAAGTTATTTCCCAAAATATTGAATATTAAATATTTAAAAACATTAATTTCTAAAAAATATAACAGATCAATGAAAGTACATAATTATTATCAAAATAAATTGGAGGAGGAAGTAAAATAATTTAATATTGATATTATGGAAATCTCCTTAAAATATTTTTTAACATATATATTTAAAACCTCATATAATAAAAAACTAATAAAATCATACCTTTAAAAGAGAAAAAAATTAGGGGATTAATAGAAAAAATTCATTACAATATTCTAAAAATGTGAGTTGAACACTTATAAAAAGTGAAATATAGGCATGGATGAAAATATTTATTTATAAGAATTAGTGTAATTATTGAAAATGATAGAATTTAATTTTTTAAAATTAATTCACCTATGATGTGGTTATTGAATATGAGAAGTAATTTATAATGTGTAAAACATTTAATAAAATATATAATTACGACATGTTTAGATCAATGAAATATTTAATGATATATTCATGTGATAATGGATACTACCCACTGAATAAGGGTATGATATGATGAATCTCTTACAAATTTGGTAATTCTTGAATCAATATTCATAGAGAGGATAATCATGTTTCTGGAATTAAAATAACCTCAAATGGAATATATTTTGCAATTAAAATATAATTATAGGGGGAATATACCATATATAATATATTTTAATGCACAATGTCACACATGTCCCTTGTAGTTGAAGATTACAATGATAAACCATTAAAATGTTTCAATGATTAGTTGAATTAAATCTATGATTATGTAAGATAATAATAAATATATGAGTAACCTATTTCACTGGCTTAGTAAAATGTATTACCATTTATAAAAATAATTTATAATTATTATATACAATAATATAATATATTTTTATTCATTTTTGATATCACATTTGATTAATCATCATCATTTTGACCTAGTTTAACATTACCAATATATTTATTCAATATAATATAAATTTACTTCATCTCTATAGATTATTATTAATATAAATTTTTTTCTTTATATATTTTTAAGATTAAAAATTTCATTCTTTTAGAAATTTAGTAATGATATTTATTGATAATGTTGTTGATAATCTTACTTTGATGATTTTAAGCTAAAGAATAGTGTTTAATAAAATATTGACTGAAATATTAATATTTCAATTATATAACAAGAAAAACACATTATTAACATAATTATAAAATATGTTACATGAAATATAATTCACATATTCATCCATGATATAAATTAGAAACATTTTCATGTATTTGTTTAGACTAACCCAATAATTAATATGATATGAATAATGGATAATATTATGGTGGGTTTGTTTTAATGTGATTATAAATAAAGAAATTTTTTTGTATTTAGTGTGTATTTATGCTCTATATACAAAATTTTTATGAATTTTAAGAAGAATTAATGCATATAAAAATATTATATATTAGGAATAAATATGTTTTCTTCTTAATAGATTTTTCTGAAAAGATCGAATTAAATCTGATCATTTTTTATCTTATAACTAATTTGTTCTCAAATTCATCATTATATAAAAATAATTTTATAATTAAAATTGTATTTATCTATTATCACTTTTTAGGAAAATCTAAAAAATCAGATAATTAAATGTGAGATAGATTAATCCATGGAAGTGGTAGTCCATGGGTACACCAAGATGATTATTTCATTTTTTGTGAGTGGGAGAGATGAGAAATATTATTACTAATATTAAATTATAAAATAATATATACATATCATAATTAAATATCTAATTAAATATATTTTCCAATCATGATATGTAGTGAAACAATATGGCTATTTTTTCATGTGGGAGGTAGCATGCATGATATATGAATAATGATTTCAGTTTTGTTAATAACAACTAGAATGGTGATTTATAATTATATGATTATTTTATTAATATAAAAATTATCTAATTACATATATTTGACATTTTATGATGTTTTAATGTATTTTTATGATGATTATGTTCAAATAAAGAAATACAAATTTAGATGGAGTGGTTCTGAATTCTTACATCACACCTTTTATTGTGGGATTTGAAAAAGGGGATAAGTATTTGAGGGATTGAAATCTGAGAATAAAATAACACCATAAAGGTGTAATTAAATTTTGATAAGATTTATGTGAATAATTAGAGATAATATCAGTGTGCTATGTTTTTTGGAGAAGTATGAAGACGAGATCCTAATTTTAAAGAATGTGGTGGAATTTTGTATATAAAATAAAGGATTTATTAATCTGATTTCATACAAGAAGAAAAATGTTTTGAAATTTATAAATAATGTTCGAGAAGATGTTATAAAAATTTTAAGATGTAAACAATTATCTCCCACACTTGTTTTTAATTTTTTTGGAATTACTCTTAGATTCTTTGTCCTTATAATTTTATAATTTTATATTTTAACTGTTTTTTACACAAAGTACATATCATTTATACAAAAACATATATACCTTATAAGAAAACATATGCCTAATAATTTTTTTCTTCAAATTAAATTTTTATTAATCTTATAATATTTATTTGAAATTATTTTTCCAATATTTAATTAATAATGGAATATTTTTAAAAAAATATAACTAAATATCTAAAATGTAAAATATTTTTTTGGAAATTAGTAAATACAATTATAAAATTATAAAATAATATAGAAAATAAATATCTAGACATTGAAAAAGTTTTCATGCTTTTCATATTAATACTTATATAATAATAATATCAATAAATCCATGTTATTTATAAATGAGGTAATTTTTACTAGTCACCTAAAAATTGATCATTTCATAAATTTCACAAAAAATAATCTCAAACTAGTTTTTAAATTATATATACATGTATTAATATTATTTTTTAATGTAAATTTTATGAATTTATACATTTTATTGTGAATAAAATAAAAAAATATAATGTGAGACTATATTTATATGGAAACTTATTTTAGAAATATTATATTTTTTATTAATTAATTATTTAAAAACATATAATGTTAGATTATAAAACAATATAATGTATTATGTAATGTTTTATAATGTAACTATGACATCTTTAGATTTTATGGTATGTAAATTTAATCGCTTAATAGCTTAGGTTGTATGAAGCACCTGGCATATCATCAAACTAATATAATATTTTAATCAAGCCATTAAAATTGTGGGAACGCATATTATTAACCTCATTAATAAATATATATATATATATATTCATATATTTTTACTTTATCCAGAATATTTTTTATTCATAAGATAATAATAAATCCAATGTTAAAATATATTGTGAAAATATATACATCAAATTTTAAATAATAATATACACAATTATATTGGATTGATTTTTTGTATTCCTCTAATAATTTTCATGCTTTGATGATTGGGGATAATTTTTTTCATTTTATTTGAAATTATATTATTTGTCTGAATAATTTATACTGTTTAATTATGATTTTTATTGGTTTTTAAAGTATAATTAAATCATTTCATATCATTTAACAATATATTGGTCATTGAAATAAAATTCACATTGAATTGGTAATAAAAAAATATTTTAATCTTTTGAGCTCTTTCACATTAAATAATTATTTTTTAGTTCCTTCAATGGGAATAAATATAAAATCATTTAACCTATTAATTGTTTTTAATTTTGAAAAATTCATTCCATACATGGAATCCAAATCCCCAAAATAGTTAAATAAGCCCCTTTTATTTTTGGAAAATATTAATAGAATGTTTATTTTTTAAAAATTATAATAGCTAAGGGTAAATAATGTTTTTAAAAGGAAAACTATTATAAATATTAAAAGTATGCACTAACGGTTTTCATAATTTTATTGGATGAGTCATTGTTAACCGAAAAAATCCTTGGAATAATATCAAGGCCTCTTAAGGACACATGGGTGACAATATGTTTTTTAATTTTATTCTTTTTAATTTCAAATATGTCATACTCTTTTTTTAATAAATATTAAATTTAAAATATAATTATTAGTCTCATAAATATGAATATAAATATAAATTTTTGATTAAAAGTTTATTTCATTATCATTATATTTTTTATAAATAATAAAGAAGAATTTATAAAATAAAAAGCATTTAAAATTATGATTAATTAATTTTTTATATATTAGACATGTCAATGAAATGTTGTTGATAATAATTAAATAAATATAAATAGTAATAATCATGATATACATTAATTATATATATTACCTATATATAGTTTTAGTGAATTAAATTTGATTTTCAATGTTATCTTGTGCATCTAATATTTTTTTAAAAGTCCTAAATTGTATTTTTTCAAAATTATCATTAATGATATTTTACAATTTAAAAAATATTATTAAATGATATAAAAATTATATAATTTAAAATTAAGAAAAAAAATATTTTTCATAATTTTTGAAATTTCATCCATGACTCTTTTATATTCTTTTTTTTTGATATTCTAACAATATTAAAACAAAATAAGAAAAAAAATCATGATATCACAATAATATTTGGAGGGTCTAAGAGAGGTTTAAATCCAAATATAAGGTTACTAAATCGATCTATACCAATAAATAATTTATTGGATGAGTTGAATTTGATTAATCATCATCTTAGATTCTTTATAACTCACAATGGAGTGATTATAATTTTAAAATAATATATATTATTTTTAAATTTTTAGAGTTTCCAAAGTGCCACTCACATCAATTTTTAAAAGGATCCATCTTCCCTAATTTCTCACACAACATTATGATTTATATATCAACCAAACCCTTCCCAATTTTCATAAAAACATTCTTACATTAATCCTATAGTCCTTGAATCTGTAATAACTACATCTACTGATGTCCTTTTTTGAAAATAAAATAAAATACACCCATGAAGAATTAGAGTTCCTCATCAATATGTTTTGTATTATTTTTTACCTAAACCTATGAAATTGTTTTTATTTCATGTTTATATAATAATAGAAATAATATATAATATATAATAAGGTTCATTATATTAATTTTGTGACCTATAATAACAAAAAAAAATTAATAAAATGTGATACATAATCGTTGTTCATTTGTACGTAGGTATACCACCTCCCAAATCGATGCAGATATTTTTTGTATTTCCACAATTAATGGTCATAAAAATGATAAATATTATATTTTAAAATTATTATTATAATATATAATACTTATTAATTATTTTAATACTTTTAAATTACACATAACATAATGCATTACATTTTATATGAATTTGATAAAATCGTTTGTGGACATGTGGAGTATCGCCTCCTCAAAATGATGGGATTCACTAAAAAATTATATGGAAAGTATTAATGATGGGTTTTTTTTAATATAAATGATATATATTATTAATAATTATAATTATATTATATTAATCACATACTTTGTTTTGATATGACATTAAATGAAAACAGTTTTCATGCTTACGTACGACCTACCATCACGTTGAACGATGAATTTCATATTCAATTTATATATTTTATTGATTATAATAAATACATATATATGGAATATACATGATATTTATTTCTATTTTTTATTTTTCATATGATGAAATCATAACCTAATTAATATGACAAATTATATAATTAATCAAAATACATGAAAAAACAAAGTTGTTCTTACCTGAAACGAGCATTAACATGAAATTGTTAATAAACAATTTAAATAATGAAATAATTAAATCATATATGGAATTAAATAAAATAATATGGTCTAATTATAAGGGTTAATTAATCAATATTTTTGAAATAAGATTTTTGAATGATTATGATGATATTCCAGACATAATGTAAGAGATTGTTTTCTCACATTAATTTTTATGAGAAACATTCCTTATAAACTAATGTTTTTTATTTTTGTTGTATCTAATGACAATGAATGTGTGTTATGAATATAAACATGAATATTATGGGTTTTTATATTGAAATAATTTTTAATCATTCATGGTGATAATTTCTATAATGATTTTATGTTATAAGGGGATATTTCCGAATCTCCTCATTATTTGATAATTTATTTTTAATTGTCTAATGGGGAATACTGCTCTTCCATGAATGTGGATTGACATAATTTTTTTCAAAAATATTTTCAATATTTTCCAAGGAATATTTCACTACATTATTACCACTTTATTATTTTAAAATAATGATTTAAAATAAATCTTCCTATCATTTTCCAAAAAAAAGGAAGTATATGAATTTTCATACAAGAGTAAAATGAATGTTTTATATTTTATATGAAATTAATATAATTCCACTACAAGATAACAACATATTGATTTGAAGAATAAATTATATTTTTACAATGATATTTTCATGGAAAATATTTTTAAAAAAATCTAAGTCCCTTTAAATAAATTTCTACAAATTGGTAAGGTATTTCATCAAAATTTATATTCTGTTGTGACATATTCATTTTTATGGACTAATTCACATTCAAGTGGTATATATAAATCACATTTTTCATTAAATATCAAGTTTGAGACATAAATTGTATACAATTTTCACATGTGGTGTTTACATTGATTTTATTCAATTATACAGGAAATTATGGATAAATCATTATTATTCATTAAATACGGATATTTGTTCAGGCGTGTTTTTTATTAAGTAAATGGATTACTTTATATGAGTAATGATTTGAACTATAAATGAAGGGTTGTCGTAGAAATTTTATATCCCAACAATTAATTGATAGAATCTCATGTGAAAAAATATTTGAACATATATAATAAGTTTTTAACTGTAGTTATAAACATTCATTTGAATATTCTTGACAGTATATTTTTAGATGTGCGTCAGACATAACATTAAATAATTAATAACTTCCTTCTATCCAAATTCTATTATTATTTTTTTATCCATAAATTATTTTCATTCAAATAAAATGAATCAATTTAATTCTCATAATATTCAATAAATTGCATGCGTTTCTGATAATAACAATTAATCAATATTTATTCCTTATCTAGTTATTCAAATGAAATTTTTTATCATATATATACCATTAAAAGATTATTTATTCTTAGTAATTAATTATTTCCATAGTTTTACATACCGTTTTATTGAATTTGATCTCACCCTTATTTTTTTCTTCTCATGGATTCCCACAAATGTACATGGAACTATAAGAAAGGATACACTATTTGGAAAAAATTTATCCCCAAAAGAAAAAATTATGTTTTAGTTAGTGTGTACATGTTTAATAAAAGACTCATGAATATATCTGGATTTCCAAGATTACTACACTAATTGGTCTATTGGGAACTATTTCCTTTTAATAATGTAAGTGTAAGGGTATTAGATACTAATTTTATGCCTACTAAAATAATTTAACTTTAGATTGTATTATATGATGTTTAGTAGCAACATTCAGAATTTTATTTACGAAAAATAATTTTAATGAAACATATCAATAATGTATAATTAGAGGATATGTATAAAATAGAATCTTAATGTATCATTTTTTTATAGATTATATGGAGTTCAATGAAAAACATTTATGTATGGAAACTACAAGATAATTTTGTTCCGATATAGATGTACCTTAGGGTAAAAAATCTAGTTAGATGTTTTGAGCTATACATGAGTGTAAGTGAGTACACAATATAGGCACATACTAAAAACCATGATTTACACTCATTTTGGATATTTTTAGTATACATCACATTTTAATTGAAAACCACTATTATGTATATGAATAAATGATAAACACCTATAACATATGTTAAAAATAAGGTGTTTTAGGTTGAAAACATGGTTTTATGATATTCTATATGTGATTATTAATTTTTTATCTATAATTATTGTTATTAACATATGTCTTTTTGGATCTAATCATTTCCTAGAACCTAAAGGATTCATGTTAAAATTGATCAATAAGGACATTTTGGTGGATTTTGGAAACAAAAAGAGATGTTGATAGTATTTTATGATATCTTATTCATGCCTAATCATAATTCCCTAAATAATTTTATAATTATATCCCTTAACTGACTCCTAAAATCATAAAAGAATAAAATTATGGGGTATTCTAATAACTATTGTTGTGGAGATCATGTATAAATGAGTCTTTATTTCCATCATGAAAAAAATGTTGATGCATTCACCCATGATAGTCTATCAATAGAAAATAGTAATTATTTTTAAGTGGGAATGAAATGAAAAGGCATGGAGATTTTAAGGAAAAATTATGATTATGATGGATGGAATTAAAACTCATCCTAAGTATCTATTTGTAATTCATTACCCTAAATGTAGTGAACCTAAGCATTACATTAACCAATTCCCCAATATATAGGAAACAATCTGGACCACGGAAGGAACTATAAATAAATAAATGGTTGAATTTTTTATCATTTGGGGTTGTATTGAAAACATATATGAAAATTATATTTTCTGATAAATCTTATTTCAAAGATTTCTACCATATTTAGTTTTTTTTATAATATTTTTTGATAAAAAAAAAATTTGGTGACAACTCATCATATCCAAAAATGCATTGAGGTTTGAACCCACAATTGAGGGGTGATAGGGGTCCAACACCCACCACTATTCTTTGTTATTTACTGGTTATCATGAAAATTATTCAATAATCTATCAAATAGATAATTTTTATTTTTATTTAATGATAATTTTTTATCAAATATTTTAATTTTTGGATTGTGAAATGTTTTTTTTTATTATGTTGATAACATTATTTCAGAAGAAGATTGTTTTTTTTAGAATAAAATAATATTAAGGTAAACATAATATTATGAGGAATAATGGTTTAGTTTTCTTTTAGAGTCATATATGACTTTATTATAGACATATAGTGACTTAAATTATTTATGTAAATTGTAATTAAATCATTGATATTATTTGATTTAGGCCATTATTATTTAGGTATGAGATATTAAAAGTGATTGAATTAATTTAGAAGACTATGTGATCAAATCCTTAAAATTTTTGATTTTCAATTGAATTCAAGAATATTTTTTGGGGGTAATATCTTTATTCTTAATGATCCATATTCAGCATTTTGTATAAATCTTGAATTTTTATTATTACGGTATTTTTTCATCATATGATAGTGTTGTCTTTTTGGGAAATTATCTTATCATATTATGAACATTTCAGTTTGCTTTATTATTAGAGTACCATAGAAATAAATAATTATTCTTTTGCAGATTTTTTCTATATATGTTTATTCGAACTCTTCTTGATTCATAACATCATCTTAAATACTGATTATTTGGAGAAATGAATTCTTTTTTGGTGGAAACTGTTTAAAGGACGCATTTCTACTTGTAAAGTATGTTTTTTGATTATTTTATTATTATTGGAAGTAAATATATCTTTTGACTTTAAGAAAAATTATTTCAAAAAAATGGTAATCCATTTAGATATGTCAATGGACTTTTAACACTTTAATAGATAATGGGTATGTGATTATTAACATTCTAATGGGCATTTTATCCATAAATCCCCATTAAAATATGATATTTATTTTTCTCTTCAATGTTAAAGCATTCCTTCTTGAAAAAAAAATTTATATATTATCTTAAGTGACATTAGTGCCTCCAATTAATTGTCTGTATAGTGGATGGTCCACTCTTACTTTTCCAATATGGGATTTCAATAATGGTATTTTCAAAATGTATATATTAGGTAATGTTCCATAATTCAAATATTTCAATGATGAATTTTATTAAAGAATGAGATAATTTAACCCCACAAGATTGTATGTAATGTAAATTTAATCATTTAGAAAGCTTACATCTCATGAAACACTTATATTAAAGACACCATAAAATATTATTAAAACACATCCGTGAAATTTTAGGTAATTAAAGGTATTTTAAAAAATATGAAATTTATTTATAATACAATTTTTTAACAATCACCATATACAATTTATAATAACATGATAAGAATATGTAAAATGTAACACATAAAAAAAATATGTCTGTAAATTTATTTTTGTCACCTTTTAATGGGGAACTTTTTAAAATAGAAATATATACACTCTTATAAATATTACATTAATATATAATAATATTAATATATTGTATAATATAAAAAATTAGAATTTATGGATTTTTGTTATTTTTTAAATAGTAGCATTTTTTATTAATAGAGAAAATATTGCATTTTAATCGGAAATATATTTTTGATACAATAATTTACAATGATATATTATATATTTAATTGGATATAAAGTATAATAAGATAATTTCATTTTCATAATTCTTGTATAGGAAATTTTAATCAATTTCACATTGAAATTGGATATAAAAATATTTCAATCTTTTGATATTTTTTACATTAAAATCAGGTTTTTTCATTCCTCTAATGAAATTTTTTTATATTTTTTTTAACAAATTATTGCATTATGATTTAAAAAAAATGATTCCATGTTTATAATATTATGTTACTAATTTGTTAAATATGTTCCATTTATTTTTTGACAATGTGAATAATACCTTTCGTATCTTTTTATTTAATATTATGATTGATAATAAGGTGTTCATGGTTAAAAATAATATTTAAAATGTTAAATAATATTCCTAAAAGATTCCATATGTTTATCTGAAGAGTTATTATCAACCCAAAACATCATTGAACTGATTTAATGTCCACTTGGATCCACATGGATGACTTTAATCTTTTTTATGTATTATATAGTATGTAATATGAATAATGTAATACTATTTTTTAAGTAATTAATAAAATTATATAAATTGTAATTTAGAAGATATCATTGACTATAAACATTAAATTTAAATATATTAATTTTTGTTCAACATGTTATTTTATTTTTAATTTTCATGGATGAGAAAATTAAATAAAATATATTCACAATTATGTGGTATTATTTTGTTAATTTATGGACATATTAAAAAAATATTATTAAAAATAAAAAATATATATTAATATATATAATTAATATAATAAAAAAAATTTATAGATGACCTAGAAATATTAGTGATGTATTAAAGGTTTGGGATTAATGTAATATTTTGTTTTTTTATTAAAATTTTAAATAATTAAAAGCCTTAAAATTGATATTAATTATATTATAAAATAAATATAATTTCATGAAGTGATATAAAATAAATAAAAATAGAAAACAAGACCATACTATTTTGATATGTTTTCAAATGTCTTCCTTGACTCATCTCTGGTTTCATGAAATTTTATTGTACATACATGAAACATAAAAATTAAAAAATCCATGTTCTCATGGTAAGAGTTAAAGAGTGTAATTGAGGGTTAAACCGAATGATTAGGATAAGAATGTGACTGAATGCTCACTAAATATTAGTGGTTGAGAATATTTAGAACCATAATAATCTTATACTATAAATAAATCACTTTTTCCAATTTCGAATAGAAATATTATTTATATTAATTTAATTTTTTTTTATTTTCTGAAAGTGCATATCATCATAATTATAAACATTCACCCCTCCCACACTTCTTCACACAATATTGAGATTTATATATTGACCAAAAAAATTTGTATTTATCATCTTAGCATCACTATTATAATAAAATATTTTATAATTCTTGAATAAATCCATCCCAAAAATTCCTTTTGATCAAATAAAAATATGATATTGAAAGATTATTTAATGTTAAATAATGAATATTTTGGTTTTATTTGTTCCTCACCACTTAAATAATTTTTTATTAATATTTATACGAAATAATAATCCTCATGTTTATTCTAAGATTATTTTCTATTAATTTTTTTACCTACACTCAATAAATCTTTCATCAAATGGGATATGCAGTGGTAATTCGTGTGTACGGAAAACTTCTTTCCCACAAATCAAGGTCATTTTTTCATCTTGTACCACATTTCATGGTTGGGATTAATGACTAAAACATTTTTTTATATTATATATAATATATATTTTATATTTACTTATTTAATTGTTGTTTTTAATTATTATATATCATGTACAATCATTCTTTCCATTCTTCGTAAATACGATATATATGTGTATGGACGTGTGTAATGATGTCTCCTCCAAATGATGTGATTTATTCCCACATTACACGGAATGTATTAAGGATGGGTTTAATGAATTAATATTCTATTTATGAATTAATAATTTTTCATTAACTTTTTTATTATAATATTTCATTCAATATGAAAATAAAATGAAAACATCATTCATGCACACGTACGGCCTATCTCCTCCATGAATGGTGCTTTTCATTTTCAATTTACATATTTTATAGATTTTTATCACTACATATATACTGAATATAGAGGATATTTATTTCATTGTCCTAATTTTGGATATTATTAAATGAAGATTTAAGTAATAAGATAAAAAATATAACAAATCAAAACACATGAAAAAACCAAGTGATTATTACACAAAAAATAACATTCACATTAAATTTATAATAAATAGGTTATATAAATTCATATGTAAATCAAATATGATATTATATAAATTAATATAGTTCAATGATAGATTTATTATAAAATTATATTTATTATATTAGATTTTTGAACATGTATGATGGGAGTCTGAACCTAAAGAATGGGATTTTTTCTCACTTTCACTTTTATGGGTCACATGAATTATACACTACATATTTATATTTTGTGGAGAATAAAATTTCCATGAATTATTTTAATTAAAATTATTTTTAATTTGATGGTATTTATATACATGCATAGTTTTCATTCTATAATTGGGATATGATTATACTGATTGTAAAGTGGTAATGGGTTATTTCACAATCTCATCATTATTAGATATTATCATTATTTATGTCTACATAGGAGAATATTTCTACTTCATGATTGTTTCTAATTTAAATATATTCAAAAATGATTCTAATATTCACCAAAGGGTTTTTAAATTCATTTTTTTTTATCATTTTTAACTTTCAAATAAATACTTTAAAATGATTTTCTTGAAATTTTCTAAAACAATGTTTATTATGCGGTTTTTAATATAAAATGAATGATTTTTTAACTTATAAGTAATAATAAAATTTCCCACCACCAGGAATCTTCAATGTTTTGTTGATTTTTTTTAAAATCCTTATAATCTTTATTTAATATTAAATGTTTTCTACTTTAAATTTTTCATCCTTTTTCATAACTGTTTAAAATGTGGTAAGGGATTTCATCTAAATATACATTCTAGTGAGACAAATTCATTGATATGCACCAATTCACATTAATTTATTATATATACTTTTCTATTTACATTTAATATCATGATTCACTCAAAAACTATATATAATTTTTACATATAGTGTTTACTTTGGTAGTTATTGGATTATCTGAGTAAATATTAATAAATATGTATTCATCATTCAGTATTTTTTTAAAGGAATGTTGATTATTAATTAAATAAATTACAAGATATTAAGAATAGTTATTACTAGAAAGAATGTTTTGGTCCTTACCATTATATAACCTGATTATTATTCTAGGGGTTCACATGAGAAATTTTTTTTGTCACATTAAACTGGTTTCTTGCAATAATTTTCGTCCCTCTTGTAAAATTTCATAGAGGTATATTTTATTCATGTTCCCTAAATAGAATAACTAATAATTAAGAATTTTTATCATTCTTAATTCTTTTATTATTATTATATATCCATGATATTATTTATTTTAAATTATTTAGGGATTCAATTCATTCGTATCATATAGATTATAGTCATGTGATTCAGTTAATTACATTTCAATATTTATTATACTTGTCCAATTGTATGATTGACATACGGTATCAATTATTTGAGTTTTCATATTTATTAATTCTGATTGATTTATTATTTAATATTTTATTCATACCCTTAATGAGTATTTAAATAAACCCTTGTTTTAAATTCTTACAAAATTATATAAAAAATGTACCTGAAAAAATATGATTAGATATTATAGGTAATATAAAGGTATCCATAATAGAAAAAATATGTTGTAACTAGTGAATTTAGGTATAATAAAATACAATTGTATATATCTAGTTACCAAGACTAGTAAACTGATTTTCCCACCATGAGTCATTTGCATATAATCATGTAAATATAGTGGTAGTTTAAATCGGCTCTGGTCATACTAGGGTCGGGTTGTTATAAAAACAATAATATATGTTATTATATTCAAAATATTTGTTTCTATTTTATGAATCATCCTATATAAAATGGTACCTTGATAATGGAGACACGAATTACATGGCCCATAATGAATTCCTGATCCCCTTTCATTGGTGACTATAACCTGGCATCATAAATGATAAAGGTGAGATTGTTTTTACCACACAAACAAGGGAATAAAAAATAATAGTCAATTTCATCTAAAGAAAATACCACATGGATAATAGCCTATTATGTCAGACAGGCAAATAATCCCTATGTACATTCATAGGGTAACTGAAAATGAATTATAAATAACAAAACACCCAATTGACAAAACTCACTAAGTCTCTATGATTATAAAAAATTAACCACCTCCATGTGGTTCTTTCCTATTTCATTAACATGATATATGATAATCTAAAAACACTCGATGGAATAGGTTGAATGTGAGATACAGTAATATTTATTTAAATTGAATAGAAGAAAATAATTTTTAAAACATGTTATGATTGATATTTATATTGATGGAAATATTTAAAACCATGAAATCAATAACATTTTATATAAGATATTTTAAATAAATTCACATGTAATATGTAAAATATTTTAAAAATAATGGTATATTTATCAAATAATTAATGATGAGGAAAATTATTTTTTTTGCAAAAAGGTATGATAATTCTTGGTTATGGGATCCTGAAACACTCATAGAGTGATAATGGAAATTTGTACACATATATCTCTCGTAGTAGAAAAATAACAATAACCAGCATCCCACTATGGATACGATATGCCAATGAGTTTATGTTAGATTTTTAAAGTTTTAATCTAATGGTAGGGAAAACATAACCTAGATGTTTTTTCCTAAAAATCATTAACTACAATAAATATTATGTGCTCAAACGATAATAATTAATGGGAAAATGATTTCAATACTATTCAATATACAATTTACCAATTTTTTCTATTTCATTATTAAAATTTATTTTCCAAAAAAATACATATGTTTTCAAATAATTGTGTCCTTTATCAAGGTTAAAACCAAAGGATTATTATCAATATTCGTTATTCCCTCTTCAATAAATCATGATTTACATTCCATTTTTAAAAAAATAAAATTCCAATATATCCATCTAATATAAATCATTCCAAAATCAAAAGAATTGGTGTTTTTTCCATAGTTTGAAGCCAAATGAATTTAAAATAACAATTCATAACAAATCATATATTCAAATAATAACTAAATCAAATTAAATAAATCATGAAATTATTGGTTGAAATAATTGGAAGTTATAATAACAAAATTAAGACTTTGGGGTCAGATGGCCATGTAACAGAACTCCTATAATGAAAACAGTCAAATAAATAACATCATCATTATAGATTAAAGAATAATAAGAGTTCAATTATCAGAAATAGTGATGATTTGATCCTCCAAAAACATAGAGGTCTATCATTCCCTATGGATGAGAGAATAATATATATATAGAGAGAAGTAATGAGAGAAAGAATCTTATATTTGGGTTATTTAACAATTATCCCAACCCTTAGACACATCATAAATATTGTTTGGGTGAATCAAAAATGGTTCCTTGATAGCTCGAATGACTTAAGAGGACATAACATCTCGATTTTTGATCTATCAGAGGGAAAATAGGGTTTTTTTATTATGAATTTTTATTGTTATAAATCAAATACACCAACATGTTTTCTTATTGGGGACACATAATTTTTCAAATAGTTAAACCTACTGATGAGACCATAGTAATGGGTTCACGGTCACTACTAGGTGGGAACACACATTTTTAGAACCTCCTAAAACTCTAAATTTTCTCAATTTATAGGATGTCATAGTAATCATTATCATGACGCATCATTTGGTTAAACTATGCACAAACTATTCACAATCTAATAGCATTCGAAACGATCAAAAAATCATTCTGATGCAACTCTAAAAGTTCCCCGACCAACGAATATTCTAAGGAGGTGTTGAGGAGTACATGAAATGAGTAATAATATGTCTCATACTGCAATTCATACATACTAATAAAATGGAAACGTTTTAATAGTATCAATATATCATGGTTTCATTTTAACCATGTTTTGAGTGGGGAGAAAGCTATCATAAATGTTTATTTAAGGAAAATGTACATTAAAATCCTTACTCATATTAATGTTATTGAAGTACTTCAAGCAATCATATTTAAATAAAATGTCTTAAAAATTACATTTGTAAATAATTCCATATTACCAATCATCCTAATGTTGATTCTGACTATGTTAGTGGTTACTTTCCCCAATCATAGTATAGTGTAAGAATTTTTTATTATTATTTTTTTTGCAATAATTGGCCATCTTAAACCTCTTTTTCAACCCAAAAAAATTATATTCTCAAGATAATAACATAGTATAACCTATTTTAAATGATACCTAGATGAATTAGGATCTATTATGTTCTTATTATAAATTTTTTTAGATGAATTAATTTAAATTAAAATTATTATATGTACTTATCCGAAATAATTCATAAATATCATAGTGAATTTAGACCCCTTCCTCCCAATTATCCTTAACGTATGTTACCTTTTACTAGATAGTTTCTATGGAAATAATGTTCAAATATTTATACATCATTATAATAGATTAATTCTATGTGAATAACATTGATAGGTCAATATTATTATCTTCCATTCGATGACGGTAACATTTTAAAGGGAGATTTTTATTTTCCCTTATAATTTGATAGTACCCATCCTATAATTTATCATTGGAATAAAGTGCTATAAAATAGCCTGGGTGTATGCAATATCTCTTGATAAAGTTATTTCTTCTAAAAATATCTAATCAATATTTCATGGTACATTATGGTGATGATATTTTTACCTCATACACCACTATATGAACTAGGATAAGAAATGATTAGTTCTGTTGTGAGATAACTATTGATATGATTAGTTCATTGAAATCTTATTAATTCACAAAAACCTTCAAAAATTATTATATAATAATTTTTACCATTAAATTTATTCTTTTGGTGAATATTAAAATTATTATTAATCCTTTTTTATTGTCTTCCATGAATTATTTTCCTAGATCCATCTATCTCCTCGGGTATATCACTAATGGTAAACTATTATAGAAATTTTTTACCATGGTATATGATACATGAAGAATTAATTAATATAGCTATTTGGTCCTACCTATTTAGGTTTCTCTTCCATTGGATAATTGAGCATGTTTTCCTTCATGCCAAAGATAAAATATATTGATACATTCACACATAAAATGTAATATATTTTATTAATCCAGTAATAAAACATTGGATTTGGTTTTTATTTCCATCACTTTTGGAAGGGGGTTATTGATTCTACATTGAGGAGGATGTGCTGAATGATATTTCATGACCATTGGAGATTTTTTAGTGTCAAAACTTTATAGAGGGTGATGAATTTAGTCTCTCATCTACCCTTATTAGGATATTTGTATTCTATGGTTGGTGGGGACCTAGCCATAATAAATCATATGACATCATTATATCTTTGTATGACCGATACAACCTATTGAATTCTATTAGTATATTTAAGTATAATGACTGTTGTTTTTAAATCATCCAATATATTTTTAATGAATATATCTAGTAGCATCTCATGAAGATGTTTAATATTTAAAGATAATAGCATTATCTTCAATATATTAATGGAATATTAGACCCTATCATTTTCCTTAATTGTAGTTTCATATATCATTTATTATCATTTCCTTCATCATATAAATTTATCGGTAGAAAATTTTTTGAATGATGTTTTTGTAGTTTGAAATAGATCCAATTGGTAAATTTTTATTCAAGAAAAATATTATACCCTATAGGGTCCACATGAAGTATGTATGATTTTATTTAGCTTAAAAGGGAGTATCTTAATCCTATAGAAAGAACAATATAAAATTTGAATTATGTGTTTTTTCTAGATCTCTCATTCCATTGAATGTCGGGAAAATTGGATTCCCTATGACAGAAAGAGGATGGGTCATATTTACCTAATATTGATATTTCCTTCTCTCTAGTTACACTAGTGTACATAGTTTCTCACTAGATTATAGTATAGTAGTAAGGGGCTGGATTGAGTAATGTAAATTTGGTCGTACTATTGTTGTGGAAGACACTCAAGTGGAGTCAATATGATGATCCTGAAAATGTAATTTCCATAGGTCTGCACTTATATCTATATTTTTCAAATTCTAGTTATCCTTTGTTAAATAGTATTTGTTTATTCATTACTATTAATATGTCTTGATAATCAGTGGACATATGGTCTTGTTTTATTTTTTGTCTGGATCAAAGTGAGATAGATGGATGGAATGTATTTATATTCGTGAAGTAGGTCCATTCAATTGATTATAATATACATAAAAGTAATTATCATGTATATAAATATTATACCAAAATAGTTATTAAATATTAGTAATTGAAAATTAATCTCTGTAGTTTCTCATGATCATCATTATATTAGGTAATCATTCCATGATGGAAAGGGGTTCTGTATCATTAGGTTGTGGGAATAGTGATCATATAGTCATACAATATGATTTCCTTTTGGTTATATCATATATAATTTAAATTATATATGAAATCAAATGAACTATAATATGTTGATACATATTCTATTTCTAGGTTTGTATACCATCATTATTGACTTTTTAAAGATATAATTTCAATAGGATTTTTCCTCATTTCTTTTTTACATTTGCAAGGTCTGGGAATTTGTCATTTATAATGAAGACATAAAAAATATTCACAAATTAATAAATATTTAAATCATAATATCCTAATATATGTTGAATGTTTTTTTCTCCTTATGAATATCTGTATTAGGGTGGACCACTATCCTCCATAATTTTTTCATTTTCGGTGGACTAGTTACAATTATATTCATAAATGTATTTGACTTCATTCCATGGGTATGGTTACATTTATAGGTTTACTAATGACTCTAACCTGATGCAAATCTAATGTGGTAGAATTTTTTCAAGTGGAAAAAAATTTATGTGTCTTTCATGTGGTGTTAATAAAAAACATGAAATGAGTGTTTTTATTAAGGCATGGGTGGATGCCAATTCCCCCCCAATTTGAGAATGGTTTGACATGGATCGACCAAAATAAAATTCTAGTTCTTAATTGCCTTCAATGATATTGGGGTAAATCAATATTATTGACTTGTACTATAGGGATAATTTCATACTAATGCAGATGAAATTTTAGTCATGGCCCCTCTTATATTTAGACCCAATATTAGGAAAAATATTGATTATTTTCTTGTTCTAAATATATTCTTCCCACTATATAGAGATCCACTTATATGGTAGGATTTATTTTCTTTATATGAGATCCATGCATCAATGTTTTTTGAATTTAGAAGCAAGGCTGCCTCCAAAATTTCTCATTCCAGGTATAAATATCTATAGATTTAAGGATACTAAAATCTAGTTGAATAGAAAAGTCAACAGATATTATTCTAAGAATATTGGCATAGTTTGAGGGAATGGAATTTAATAAAATTATTCCAAATATATTTTATAGCTATTGGGAGTGGTAATGTAAATAAACACGGTAATATCCCCACCATAAAATTCTTATGTTATTATATTTTTCTAGGACAATCAGGAAGATAGAATCATACTTATTAAGGTATGTCTATTAGAGGAATCCATAAGGATTAATAAATATAGTGTTTTTTTAAATTTAGAAGGCAGTAAAATAATTATGATAGAAGATCATAATTATTTCATAGATGTGGTTTCTATAACCATAATTAGAAAAAATGACATATTGGAGATTAACTCATAGGTTATTGAAAACATATGGTATGAATTCCGATTTTATTGATATTGTGATTCTATAATGTGTTGTGGTTTTGGGATGAAATATGAAAATTAAATTTTACACATACATTTCCTTAAAAATAACCCCAGATTTATCTCCATCATATTATAGGTATTCCTCCGCTGGATCTAACCATATTTCTCATTTCCTGGTTCCATTAGAAATATTATTGATTTTTAAGGTATATTATAAATTGAAACATTAGACAAGAAATCTCTGGGAAGTGTGGAGGATGATCATTAATTAGGGCTATACATTAGGAGGTATGAGACACTACTAGCCAGTGATGAGTTTCTTGGTGTAGTTAATCTATATTTCACAATATCCATCCATTATGATTGAATTCGCATAACAGATATCACATTAGGGGAATCATCATTTCTATATGATATTTTATTTTTTATGGGACACTTGTAATGAGTTCTATGGGAGTATCTCCATGATAACTAACTCCAATTCCATGGGTATGGCCTTTTATCTTTAAAACCTTTTATGAATTGTTAAGGATATTAATTCCATTAAAATTGACATTTATACTGTGAAGAAGGCCATTGCAACTTCATTTAATGATATGTACATTAGTATTTGGAATTATATAGAATTGAGGAATGATTTCATAATGGGTCCCATGGTATAGAACTCTATTAATGGTGGTATATGAAATATATGGGGGACCTATATATCCATTTTTTAAAAGATTTATTTATAAAGAGATTTTGTATTATTTTCTTATTACTAAAATGAATTAAACTCATCATGAATGTCTTTGTAAAATAAGAAATAATAAGATACCTATAATTGGTTAATTGATTCTATAGATAATTGTTTTATTATATATAAGTATAAGTAATTTGGTTTGGAATATTGATTATGATTTTAATAGAAAAGTTTGAGGAACAAAATTCATGTGTATGAATCAACCCCTGTGACCCATCACATAACATCTGAATATTCCAATCTCTCTCTAAGATAACTATTGACATATTACATTTTTCAACATACATAATAGGATTACATATATCTCTGTGGTCTTTGAAAAACATTAGAATCTACTAATACAATTATTTTGATTAAATAATAATATTTTCCTAATATATGATGGGTTTTATTAGGATATATTTATTTCCACAATACAGATGGTGGGGGGATATAAAATGAAAATTTTATCATAACTAGAAAATATTATCAATCATTTATGTTGTGGGAATCTGTTTAAGCCTTCTCTTGTCTATCTATCCTCATTTTTTGGTGAATATATGGTTTCTAGGTAGGTATATAAACATTATCTAGAGATATTGTGCATATTTTTCTGGGAACACTTGTATTATACATTGAGATATGTTCTTTTCATATAGTAGTTTTTAGGATATTTAGATGAACATCAATAGAAATAAAATTATATATACAAGAATATCCTTTAAATTACCCCATGATATTCCGATAACCTCCCCAATTATTTGATGTTGTTGGAATATAGGATTTCTTAAATGTGGGATCTAGAATATTTCAATGGTTTTCATTTATAGATACTATTTTTTTTGGGATACATGGATGGAATGTCAATAGATATATGCCTATTATTTCATCGCCACCATAATTTGTTGATTCAATTATTAATTTTAATATAAATATGTCAATTATTATGTTTTTTGTACTACTAGGAAGATCCCTTTTGACTTAACAAAATAGGGTGACTGGGATGGAGATCTCGAATGTTTCCTACTTAATATGTTCTAGAGGATCTGTGTTGCATTGTTCTAGTACGGGTGATTTCTAGAGGGTGTTATCCAAGGAGGATTATAGATAATTTCTTGGATATTGAAGATTCTATACTCAATATCCCTATAATTATATTTCTTGGCACACTCACGCATCAAAGAGAGGCTCTTGTAATTTTTTAATGTTTAGAATGAAACAAAAAAATTAATCTCATCCTTTTTTATGATGGTCAATGGTTTAACATCAATTAGTGTATTTTTATTATCCTTATATAGAGGGAAATTATATCTAGTTTTTGAGAGAACCAATATATTGAATTAATAATCTATCATTAGATATGAGGAATTCTTTAAAAACATACTTCTACATATTAATCTAATAACCTATAATGTGGTGGGGAATAATTCAATATTTTGTATTTTTCGTTGGTCAATAACCAATTTCATTTATCATTTCTATTAAAATATTGATATGGAAGGTTTCTTTTGATTATTTATTGTTTATAACATACTAAAAACACAAAGATAAGAATCCAATATGAGAAACATTCCAATTAAGAGCATTATAGATCGATTTATCTTAGGGATTAAATAATAAAAACCTTTTAATCATTTTTTATCACATGAACATATATTTTCCTTATTGTAGGAGACATTATTCATGAAACCTGATATCAACCAATAATTGGTGGGTAAATAATTTCATATTAACTATTCTGAATATCATGTAAACTATGTAATTTTTATAGTTAACAAGGATAAGAATTCCAATTGAAAAATATCACACATAATATAGAAATTAAAATTTTGTACACATATTATCATGGAGGATAGGATTAATGGATCATTGAACACTTTTGGGGGGAACTGTTTCCAAATATAACACTCTACCATGGATTTTAGATATATTTTTTAAAACATTCCCTATAATTGTGGGAGACAAAATTTTGATCTGTGAGTTATCAATAATGTCCATGTGTCGATGAAAACATTTATATATATATATATCTTATGTTCTCTATATTTTTCATTTTCTAGGATTTTTTGTAGTTTATATCCTTATATATGGATCTTATTTAATTCATTTTCATTCAAGGTAGTGGTTAGTACAATGATTATATATTGAGGCCCATGAACAAGGATTCTGATTTATATGAATTAAAGTGAATCTGAACTATTTTTGTTCAGTACCAATTAAAAAGTAATTCCATAACATTTATGATCATTTGATTTTGATAATTATATATTAAAGATAATAATTATGTTCCATACCAATGTATACATATTATTATTAATCAATTACTTAATATTTTTGATACTGCGATGAATGACAATTAATAAGAGCTTATGATGCAGTTTAGAATAACGATACTAGGATATCTATGACAAAGGTTACCAAAAATGGTAGTTTTGGTACATATATATTGATGAACCTTCCCTTAAATCATGTTTTTATTAAAAAAAATTGGATTATAATTAAACATAGGGAATATAGATGATTTATGTTTTATTACACAAATATAATATCACAGTTTATAGTATAAATATCATAATGAATTTTTATTATTGAGGTATATATATTATATGTTATATTCTTATTTTAGGATGATATTTGATAATAACCATGGTACCTTGAGTAATGATGAGTCATAGAAAATTTTTCCCTCAAGGAAAGTAAATTTATATGTAATATTAACACATGGGGAATGGTGACTAATTAAGAATATTGCATTATGAGGGATGATTTGATAGGGGATATGAAATCATGAGAATTTGATGGATAATACAAATAGGCGTCCCATATGTGTATGGTTAATCTATAGATCTTATTTATGAGATCCTTGAAACTTTAATCATGGGTACTTACACCATGTTGGAGGATTGTATATGCAATTACTTCCCACCAACTGGTATCGTGAAAATAAAGAATTACTTGATACATTGCCTATTATTCAGAATGAGAATTATTAAGGGTTGTATATCTATGTTTTTATCCTTTTAATTGTATAAAATAAATATATTATTCAAATAAAACCCTTCACCTAGTACATAAATCAAGAAGAGGGTAAATTTTGAAGAGTAGAATAAGTTGGAGGCAGATATATGTGTTTTCTTACCAATAATTAATGGTTGAACTAGGAAATGAGACATAATTCATGAGTGATATAAACCCATGATAAAGAATCCAATGATTTTATATGATATTCATACCATATTCTGGGGTTAAACAATCATGTATTATATAAAGAGATACCTATTATTGGAAGTGAGATACATAGAGATGAATTTCAAAAATTACACCTAGATAGAATTCCAAAAAACATATACATACTATCCATTTATCATTATAATAATAATTATGATCAGATTCGAGAGGTATATAACCACATGAGAAATTTTTTAGGCCTTGTTCATAGGTTTATTGACAAATACATGTGTTAAAAATACATAGACACTAAAAAGATATTCCCGACTAGGATAGTGAGTAAGGTGAAGGTATTGTTTCTTGGTTGAAAAATAGTATTTGATCCTTATATGAATCTTATTCACATATATTTATAGTAACACATGGATTTTAGATATGAGTTATTGGAGATATAACCCAATGATAATGTTATTGAATAATATACATTAGAATCCAAACCAATTCTATGATAAAAAATTATTGGATACTACCCTATGAATCTGATCAATGTAGGTGAGTCATGTAAAGGTGGAATTTTTTGGATTACACATAGTTGAAGGTCATTTCTATCTCCTAGAATCATTGGGTGAAGAGTGTATTTTTATTACTTGATCTAAACTAATTAAGTGTTATTAATTTTAGTATTATGAGATGATGGAGTTTTTACATGTTTCTTAGGATTAGATCCTTGATTATCCACTATGTAGTTGATTGCGCATAAATTAATTGTTCTACAAATTTTCAAATAAAGATTAAAATATTCATTTATTCAAGGTAATGCATGATAGATGGTGTGATTGATGTTGTGACCATCTTATCCATGAATTTTATGAGTCCATATATGATTCCATTTTATTTTTAATCCTATTAAGAGATGTTATTGATGGTGGATCCATGGTAGGTGACTACACCAAAATTTAGTAATCAATTGGTTTCGTTTATTTCTTCCCTAGTATGAAATATATAAAGATGACCTGATTTTTTGAAGTTATTAAGGTAATATAGGTCCCTATTATGATTTTTTGTGTGATGTCTCCGGCTATTTAATATGAATTTCATTCAAGGAATAATTATTGTAATCCAATTTTATATTCCTATAATAATATAGGCATTGGTATAACATTTTTATATTATAATTTTGGATAAATAATATGTTTTTATAGTTGTTTATTGTGATATGTCTCTGTATTAACCGACGATGTGGTATCCTGGGTGTCTATCACAAATTTTAAACACACCCGAGGAGAGTTGTGTTAGTGTCCTCCTTGTGTGGAAAATCCTCCAAAATAGTCCTAGGTACATGATAATCCAGTTTATCATCTAAATTTTTCCTTGGCCAAAAAATTAGGACATTATTAGAAATTGGTTTTCATGATGAATAGTCTGTCACCTTCTTATTAAGATGATATTATATTTCATTTTACGTAAATTTAAAAACAATTTACCTGAATTAATCTACATGATGTTGGTAGGGAATTGGACATGTGGATATTAATCAACTATTTTTCTTACCATAATCCTAATCTTTAGGATTATACATGATCTAAAAATTATTAAATAAAGGGTCTATTTATATGAATAAATATGGTTAAGGAGATGGAAAACTAGTCATTGAAGGTGGTTTATCCAACTGAGTTTCAAAAACACAAAAAAACATTTTTGTGCACTCATGCACATGAGTGACCTAGAATATATAGTTGTACCTGATGATGTGGCCCCATGTGTAGTAACCATGGAATGGTTTTCTATCTATGAAATTTACTTAGATAAATGAACGAGTATTTGGTGAAGTGTTGTGAGAATTTTATCTGACTCTAGAGTGTAGTGATAGTTCCCATCTCTATGAATTTTTCACCTTAAAAATAATTCTGGTATTATTATAAAATGTAATATTAATGACTAATTCTCTATATTTCGTAAAAACAAACAAACTCACATAATAATAGATTATTACTTATTAACCAATATCAATTAATGGGTCTTATATTTCTCTTCCCCTTTCACCATTAGTATAATATGAATAATTTATTATATCTAGCCATATTTTCTATAATTAAATAATAATTATACATGAAAAATATTAACACTCATTTTCTAATCATAATTCTCAAGAAACTAGTATTGGATGGAAAATATTAACCTTTATTAAAATAGTGGTTTCTATGGGTTTCCTAAAATGAAATGCAATTGTATATGAAATGACTATTTCAACAATTTACAATTAAAAAATCATCCATTGATCGTTATTCAAAATATTTTTTCCAAAAACATTATTAAATGGATTTTATGGAGACATTAATTAATAGATATTAGGAACATTATATCTATAATACTCAACCATAATGGTTTAGTACACCAATGGATTACAATATGTTTTCTAATTTGATGATATATATTTAAGGGTTGAATACCCTATATATAACATATAATAATCATTTAAATTAAATTAAATTACTGTTAGTAATTTTAATTAAGGAATATCATCCTTCTATAAAAATATAGATAGTGGTAGAGCCCATATTTTCCATGTCCATGATGTCAATATCATGTGTAATGAAATAAATCTTACCACTTGATAAGTCTAAATTGATATTCATTTCACAATGAAATATCTAAAAATAGTGACCCATTGTTTTAGGGAAAAATATATTTAAACATTGATATGTTATATATTCTAGACTAATTAATTATACATATATTGAGAGACTTTTTAATAAGAAAAGTTAATTTAAAAAAATATATACATTGATACACTACTGGTATTTACTCAACTTAAATTCCAAAATTACCAGAGATCTCATCCATAATGGTATAATTCATTAGTAGTTTAATAGACTATTAACTCTAATATTTTAAAATTACATTCAATATATCAAATAAAATGTTGAAAACATTGATATAATTATTAATTCTTCTAGTATTCCCTAAAAACATTCAATGTTTACTTCTTGTTATGATATATAAGGCTAAAGATAATAAAGGCTAAGATAAGATTCTCAATAATGGAATTAATAGAGTGAAATATACCGTGGAATAAAAATACCTGAATATTACATAAGTGTAAAAAAATGACATATGAAATATAAATAATACCATTATGGGGGAATATATTCATGGATGATGTAAAATTATAATCATAACACACAAATTAAATTTTATTCAATAATTGCATCTTTATAACTATCCATATAAAGAAAACATTTAAAAGTAATCATATCGCTTTTTGGGGGTGATAGTGTGGACATATTTATGTGTGATGTAATAAATTTTAAATGTATGTAAGGGTAAAATGGAATAAAATTTATTATTATTATAAAATCCCAAAAATATATTATGAATATTATATTTTTACTTATTTCATATTTATAAAAATAAATCTAAGGAATTGATGAAAAATAAAATAAATCACTAGGATGTGTGGCAGTATTAGCCTATGAATGAGCAATGTTTTAATTTACAATAGGATCGAAAAATAGAATTAAAAGGTTATTATTTATAAATGATATCATTTTAATATATTAAAGATACTAATTTTATTATATTATAATATTTTAATAGGATTGAAGGATGTATAATATGAAATAAAAAACAAAACCCATTCAAGAGTTATACATCTTCATTGGGAACTAACATTCTATTACACAATTAATCATTATCAGATTGATGTTTATCGATAATAATACCTATAGTACAATAACATGGATTTGGGAATGAGATTTTTTAAGGTGCTAGATGAGAAATAAACCACAATGTTTTTGAAAAAGTGGGGAGATGAAGTTAAATTTTATAATTAAAGGGAAAGACACTTGTAATTATTCTGTAATTTTAAACACTATTCTTACAAATACCCATGGTGATATGAAACAAAAATAATTCTATTTTAAATATAATGTATTAATAGTTGAAATTTAATCATTTAATAAATATCTATATTTTAATTTTTTTATCTTTTACATGGTTTAATCCTTAAATAACATGTTTTACCTCTCTATAGTGGCGAAATTTTTACCCACAATTCAATTCATAATGAAAATAATTAAATTCACACTGTTTTTATATATAATCGTCACCCTTATATGAGTTAAATTATTATTTTGTCAAAACTTTATAAATTTGAAAATATATTTTTTTATATTTGTTCCAAAACCATATTATAGTTTTTTTTAAAAATAAAATTTAAGCATGATAATAATCATATACAAAATGAAATTTATGGATGGTTAATAAAGATTTAATTCTATTATTTTAAATTAAATTGTTATCTCGATACATTATAAAGCCAAATATTAATTGTATTTTTAAATTACATGATTTAAAAAATTGGGATGTTTTTTTAATCATCATTTTCACTATTCACACAAAAAATGTCAATTTTGTAAAAATAAAAAACAATATCTCTAAGTTGAATTGGATATCATGAATTAATAAATAATTTCTATATTATCAAAAATAATTTTTTTTAAAAAAAATTATATAAAACATTGTAGTTTTTTATAAGGATATATAATATGTAATGATTTAGGTAATAGTATAATGATTTAGTGCTAACCTATTATGGTATGACCTCAATAATTTAATTCCTAATATTGAAAAAATTATTCACCAATTTTTTTGGTGAATATCATTTAATAATTTTTTTTGGAAATCATTCATTATAGCTTCATTAGGATCACATGTTGTATTTTTTTAATTTTTAATTTCTATATCGAACCTTCACTAATAGACTTGTACCATTACCAAAAAAATAATAGTAATTTAATGAATGTAGATAGGATATTTATTATATACTAATATGGGTTATATTTGTATTCCATTAACTAAGAGTACATGAATTTTATTCTGAGTGTATTTTCTTAATGAAAAAGATATAAGTTGTAGAGTACTTTTGTGTGTTTTGGTGTAATGGAAAATAAATATGTTATAAAAACAAATTATATATAATATTAAATAAATACCAAGCAACCTAGTGATTTAATTTACATTTTTAATAAATCACAAAAAAATATTTTGATTGGTAATTTCTTCTGAAAAAATTATACCCAAATTGTATGTTTCTATCCTTTAAATAGTTATTCTTCTATTTAATTTTCATTTTTAATCAATATCATTGAATATGGAATATATAATACATCCATATTTGTGTAGTTTTTATGTTGTCCTCCGAATACCTTATTCTCTACATCTTCATTTCATGATGTTAGTGCGTGAAATATATAATCATAAAATTCTTTATATGGTATCATAATGATTATTTATTTAATGATATTTTGGATTGAAAATTATAAAACATGTAGATACTAAAAATATACTGAATTTCAAGTGATAATTTTTTCAGTATGACATATAGTGTTTTAATAGTCTATTCAGACGGAACATCATCTTACAAATGATAATATATTCTCAAAGTCATCATAGCACTAATACACTCTATATTACTCCCCCATGTTATCAATGTGAACTAAATATCAAGACATGAAAAAAATTATTTGAGTGTACTATGTTATCTCAATCCTTAATTAATATAAATTCATGATTATTAAATTGGGTGTAGTCCTTCCCTCATTTCATGGAAATTTGATGATTTGGTAAGTAAATAAACAATGAGCCATATTACATTATTCATTAAAGTATTTTAATGGGGCTCTATGGTAATTTCAAAAAAATAATTATCCCACTAAAATATTTGAATAGTCATACATTTCATTACTTCATTAGTATTTTATAATACCATATTTACATACATTCATACTAATAATCATGTCACATTATCTACAATTTTAAAAATTATAACATCTCACACAAAATTTAATCTAAATTCATTATAAATCATTTTTATTCCATATATTATAGTGAAATATATGTTATGTTTTTCATCTTAGGAATCTATTTTCTACTTTGTTATGAATGAAATAGAAACCCCCTTCTCTATCATCAGAATTATTAATTTTCCATATTATGTATAACAATTTTCCATTATTAACAATAATATTTATTCCCTATGATATTTTATTATACTAATATGACATATTTATATTTTTCATTACAGTTATATTATAGTTTCAATTTAAATGAATAATGATTCCCATTATTCAAAATCTAAATATCCAACCTTCCTTAAAAACAATTGAAGTATAATTGTTAATACTAATCATAATAACAACACCATTGATCTTCATAATAAATGCATAAACCACCATACATTTCGTAAAATAGATATATCATATTAATCCATCATATTCCATGAGTACATATGACTATGTTATTTTCCTCACATATATAACATTATGGATGAAATTATACTTAAATTAATTGTTGTGTGAAGATTTTTTGTTTCTTTTTTCTTTAATGATAGTTAATATATATTGTTAAGGAAAATATTACTATTTATAACACAATATCATGTATTTTATTGTTTAATTCATATATTTTAAATTTCAATTATTCATAAAAACCACTCCAAATATCGGTATAATGATACAAAAAAATCATAAATTGACTCATCACTATATATTAAAATTCATCTCACATGGAGAATGTAAAACTTGTTTATTTAACAAATGTTTATTTAAATTTTCTATTTTGTTTTCCCAATACTATGAACATGTGAATTTAACACAATTACCATTCCTCTTGGATAACAGTTTGAACAATTTGAAAAAATATTCTACAATCCTCTATTAGTGACTATATAATCCATGGAATCTATGTATTTAAAACACATTTTTATTATAGTTTATTCTATAAAATTTATTTTCTAATGAGGATTAATAGTTATTCGATAAATTGGGACAATATATCCTTAAAAAGAAACCCCATGGATCCAAAATGTAGAAAAAATAAATAACCCAAATAATATATTTTTCATTAAATTATAAAGAAACACTAATAAACTATCCTCAATATATAACTCAAATATTGCATTTAACAAGATATCATTAATAAATATAACTATAAAGTTATCAAGATTATTATAGAATAGTCAATCTATAATATCTATAAAAAATAAGGCTTATTAGTCAATCAAAAGTGACATTCAATCATCTCATAATATCTATACGTATTATGAAATGTCACATTTCGTATATCAACATTTTCCAATAATAACTAATTATAACAAAAGAGAATATACATCCTCTAATAATATTGGTCTCTTATGCCTGAATAAATAAATCATCAATGTTTATAATATGATATATATTCATTATAGTAATAATTTTTATCTCTATGTAATAGATTCACAACATTATGTCCTTGTCAAAATTTCTCAAAAATATTATTGTTTCTCTTAATCAAAAAAATTTGTAATTATTTTATCATATTGTATGTGGTTCCTCAATATTAAATATTCAAATAGTTAAATTTTATAGGGAATATAACATTGGGTTCTATCATTAAAATGGATTTTAATATAAATATATAAACTATTTATAAGTTGATGTTCAATTGAGTATCTTTTGAATAAATCAATATATTCTTCTAAATAAGGATCCCTAATTATCATTTGGATATCTCCCCCTTCAAAATATAAAATTTTCTCAACCAATGACATTTTAATATAATAACAGATTTATATAATATAATAATCCATAAAATATTCTAATAATGAATCCTAAACCTTAATAATAAGGTATTATAGAGTGTTCCATAATTTGGATACAGAGATTGTACTTCTTATTAGATTAATATTCATTAAATAACATAATTATTCATGATAAAATATTGTAGTTAGAGTATCATTGAAAATGTTTACCTAAAAAACCAAATCATAATTCATCTACATCATCTAACACTATGTTCATTATAAATAGAACCCATCTAAATTAAAACATACATAATACACTTTTTTATAATCCAGGGAATGGAAATGGATGAAAGGGTGAGGTTATAACCATGTTAAGGGTAATAAAGATAGTTATTAATTATCACATAAATATATCATGGATAGAAGTGTATTATAAGATGATAATTACCTTTGAAAATAATATCATCTATATAATATATCATAATCTTGATTAATGGAATAATTCATGCTTGTTTAGAATACATGAATCATAATAGAATCAATGAACCTGATAATAGAGTGAAAGAATACATTGAGGATTAGATTTTTATACAAAAAAATTAGTATAGAAACTAATTTGTTTAGTAGTCAGGGATCATTTTCTTGAGTATTATATTGAAATGGTATCCATCGTGAAATAGTCTATAAAATCACATATCGCTCCCAATACAATCATTATGGGAATATTAAATAACATAACTATATTAACTACCCATTATAGTCATATTTATCAAATATGATATCCATATTTATCAATTATTTTGAGTGATATATGATATCTAGACCATATGTCACATAATAAAACCTCATGATGTGCACTAAAAGGTCCTAAAAATTAATCATATCATATTTGATAAAATGAAATGGTTATCACAAGATTTTCATCAAAGGAATAATTCATGGTAATGAACCATGTTATATAAACAGTTCTCAAACAATCATATTTTTAACTATGTAAAATGAACGAGTTTCATAAAACAACATTTTATCATATAAATAAAAAATCAATTATCTACATGGATTTTAGCAATGTATTTTATCCACTATAATAGTTATAATAAATAAATGGATGTCATTGTAGATGGGAAACTCATATAAAATATGATAGTGAACATTTTAAGAGGATAAAAACATTTTCATTTTATAGAAACATATTTATAATATTGAAAACATAAAAATGAATAAAAATATTTTAGTATAAAATTTTATATATGTAATGTAATATTCCATGCATTTATGGGTTTGGATGTTTGAGAATTTATTTCATACCATATATTTTATAAGAATATACTCTTTTTACATTGTTTTAAGATGGTAAAAGTACTTTATTTTTTCATATTTAAAGATGATAACACATCATTTTTATTTCATAAAATTATTTCATTGGTAAAAGATACTATATAAAATCAATTTATAATTTATAAAATATTCTTTAAGGAAATTTTATAAAACACATATACGAAAGGTAATAGTGTTTTGGTAGAATATATAAATAAATTATACCTTCTTTATAATATTATTTTGAATCATAAGTAAATAATTAGAATATAATTAAAAGAAAATATAAATTTAATTTATATATCTATAGAATAAAATATTAATAATTTTATTTATAGTTACATAACAATGTTTTATAATTGGATATTTATAAGTAAAAATATCGACATGTTATGGTATAGTTACATAAAATTCCTACCACATGGTCAAATTTGAATTGTCAGCCCCATGAAATAATAAAATAAAACGAGACATTAAACATCATGAAAAAATGGATATTTATGATAATTCTAGTAAATATGTTCATACAAATACCACATAGAAGAAAATAGATTCATAACATAAAATATTTCCCAAGGAAGCCAATTGGAGAGTTTGAACTCGTACACAAAGACCAAATCAGCTCATATGCGCTTTATATTCTAGATAAATAAAAAATAGTAATTATTTACATGATTAAGAAATATTTTCAGGTTTATCATTCAGCTTATTTTTGTTTTACACCAAGATATATTCAATTAAATATAAATTAATTTCTCATCCATCATTTTGATTATATTAGGTTTATAACTCAAAAAATGAATCAAAAAGTTGTCTATGGGTAACTAGGACATTGTTTGAACATATATATAATAATAATCATGATATAATTATAATTTATATATTTCAATATTTCTTCAAAACCCACGATGTGTTGTTGTTATGAAAAATTAATTATGTTACAATCAAGGAGACAATAGTCTGGACGTATGGATGTGTAACATTTCCATTTTTCAAAAACTAGAATTCAAAGAAGGTAATTATTTTTTGTCAATATATAATTATAATTATATTATTAATATGATCATATATCATTAATATATATATATATATATATTATCCATGTTATTTAGAATACATAAATGAATTACATTTCTTCATCGAGGTGGTAATCCACATTTAGGCAGAAAATTCCTAATCATTTTTCATAAATATAAAGGAAACAAATTCAAGAGTAATTTATTGTCTATAATTTTAAATACATAATGAATATAATATATTATGTTTAATATCATATTGATAAAAATCCATTATAGTTGGTGATTGAAAAATATTCACATCAGTTCACGAGCCGGTATTCTTCCATCCATATGAAAAATTACTTCCATTACCATTTCACAAAAGATGAGATAGACTGTGACAACCGGGTCTCGGTGACCACACAGACACCCCACCTTAACAAGGGCGTCGGGTCCTGGCCTACCAGGTACCACCAGTTACCCCTGCAGACACGTGGGGGCCACCCCAGGGTCCACCCATATGCCTGGACGGGTCATCTGACTAATGATAGTCCCCACAGGCCAACACATGTCCTTTCCAGTGTGCTTTGTACTCATTCACACACACCTTGGGAAACATCCCGAAGGTTACCCATCTTGATCAGTACTCCAAGACAAGCACACTTAACTAAGGAGTTCTAATCAGATAGGCTCTCAAAAAGGAAGGTACACCTTGTTGACATGAGTAAAATCATTTATCCATTTAACCCTTTATCATTCAAGGGTGTTACAATCACCACCTCTTTAGAGCACAATGTCCTCATTGTGGGCCCCACATCTCAACCCAGGTAGTGCACCACACTTAAGGATGGTTACCACGTCTGATACCAAATGTCACAAGGACAAGTGTCTTTTATTACTATAGCACAATGTACAAAGATACAAAGCAACCAAAACAATGACTTCAACAAAGCTAGAAGCATCATGAACAATGGCCTCCATGCCTGGAACTAGTCCCGCTCCTGTCCACCAGCTTCCAGAGCACCATAGTCATATGCTTCAGCTGCCAGAAGATGTGCTCTCTCTTCTCCACATATTCCCTACAGTCGAGGTGGTCCTACTAGTGGTGGTGGTGGTGGCAACACCTCGAAGTATTTTCAACCACCAGTTACACGGACAACTCCTCTACCATGGTCGTTTTTTCCTTGCGATCCCTCACGATCGAACCTCTGACTCTTCCTAGTAGTTCCTTCATCTATCTGATGTTGGTCCAAGTGGTGGGTAGGACAGTCACGAGCCATGTGACCCTGTCTGCCGCATGAGTAACACAGCCTGGTAGGTATGGCTATATCTCCACCCTGGGTTCCCCGCACTACCGATCCTGAGTCATGCAGTCGACCAAATGTAGGTATAGTCCTCTTGGACCTCTGCATCATCTGTCTAATGCCAACTGGAGAATACTATTCTGCATGCCGACTAGTGGTGGGTCCCGCTACTGGAGACCGCTCAACAAGGAAACTCTCCACTAAGAGGGAACGCTCCAACACCCCCGTCTGCGTCGGGATGCTGTGGGAGACAACTGATGCTCTAATCTCTCGCCTGAGTCCCTGATCAAAGGTCCAGGCCCTGAAGAATGGGTCCCGTACCATATCGGTGGAGTAGCACGAGAGGTCGGTGAACCTCGCTGAGTACTGCGCCACCGTCATGCTACCCTACTGAAGATGCCTTATCTATTTTATAGGCACTACTCGAAGGGTTGTTGCTACAAACTCCGCCCGAAACAGGCTCTGGAAGTCTTCCATAGAAGTGTCGCCTCTTCATGCATCTAGAGAATTAGGCTCCACCATCTGTATATGCACCACTCGAAGGATCACTGATACCAATTTGTCATGACCCGTCCCCCGGGGCCTATATCGTGCCTACCCCAAGCCCACCATCCATAGGCCAGGGGCTGTCGACTAGCACAAAAGGAGTAATTCCCTAGAAATGGGAAGGCATTTCCATTATAAAACGTAAACACAAACAACCAGTGTACAAGAGGATGAAAACACTAATAAAATCTGTATAAAAAGTGTGATGAATGTACAAAGGGGCCGGAAATAGAAGCCCAACAAAAAGATACAGCTACAACTGAAATAAAGTACAATTGAAAAGACAAACAACTGAATGGTGAAAGCAGCTCATGGATCATCCTTCAGGTTCCTACTTGAAGGGTAGGTATAGATTTCCTCCTCATCACTCCGCGTCAATCGTTCCGCTCCGTGTGTCGTCACGCTGATTGGTCCACCTCCAGGTACCATCCAGTCCTGGCACACTCGGCCTCTATTAGCGCAGTCGGTCATCTACATCTAATACAGCGAGGTGCGGGAATAGCCCGTGAAGGGGTGAGTATAACATTACTCAGTAGGGACCCCGGGATCCTCTAGGTCTCACAAAATCCAAAAAAGATAAACCACAAAGTCATATTTCAACGGATAACCATTACATAGATATATTCCCACACATATATCTATGTTATCAAGTAACCGGTCTCAATCATGTGGAAAACACTAAGGTCATTGACTCAGCTCAAGCCAGGAATTTGTTAATGATTTCGAAATCACGGATGCTGGATAACTCCTCATCTATCGAGCATAGTAGTCATGTCACGACTCCTAGGTGCTAATCAATAACCTTACACTGCTGAGGTACTCCTCCTATCGAGTACCGCGGGTCTGCCGCGTCACACAGTAGCGCTCCCTGCCATGGGTCTACCGCCTCACACAGTAGTGCTCCCCCTAATAGCCTACAGAGTTCCTCCTTCTATCAAGTATTGTAGGTCTGCTTCCTCACATAGTAGCTCTCCTCTTCCATGTGTCTTCCACATTACAAAGTAGTGCTACCCACTGGTCTAGTCAAGTCATTCTGAAACGAATCAGAAAAGCAGTCATCAGGTCTCAGCCCGCACCTAGGTCTATGTACTCTGTATGCTCGTCTCTAGGAGGATTCACTCCACGATTTACTACTCGATACTCCGAGTGCCACTAAGTCCCATGAAGATGTATCTCAATGGTCAGCCACGTCATAGGGGTCTCAACGCAACAGATGGTGCATCAATCGGACGCCCGGTCTATGAGTTATTAGCCTTTTTGTCTTGGGGCGCCTGGTTGGATTCATGTATAAACCAACCTGACCATATCTCAAATATACATAAAACTCCCATGGGGTATACACAAAAGGATCGTTTCCCCATGAGATTACCAACGTCGCTGACGGTTCATCAAATGGAAGTCCGGTATGAGAGTTATTGGCTTTTCTGTTCTAGGGGCCCAGTTAGTTTCTAAGCTAAACCAACCCGACCATACTCCAACTACGTCTAAACCTCAAGTGGAGTATTTAAAAATAGTTGTCTCATCAAAAGGATGCCACTTTAGTTGAAGTCGTTTCAATAGGACGTCTGGTCCTTATGTTATAAGTGTTTCTGGTCCGAGGGCCCAGTTGGTTTCATGTTTGAACCATCCCCGACATACCCAAAAATCGACAAAACATTGACTGTAATATACCTAAATGACTGCCTCGATTCGAGGATTCCTATGAAGCTGATGGTGCATCGATCGGAGGTCTGTAGATCATGTTATGGGAGATTAACCGAAAACGGTCCGAAGAAGGGGTCTGGGCCCGGTCCGACCCAACCCAACCCACCCTAGGTTGGCTCGAACTGGCTCCACCTGACCCGAGTCCGGGTGCGGCCCAGAATCGCGCGGCCCGGCCTGCAGCTGGCGCGACCTGGCCGGGCGAGCCGTGCGGGGGGGGGGGGGGGGGGGCGTCCGGTTATGTGAAACGGCGGCGCCAGCCTGGTGCCACCCTATCTTCCCATATCTCGTGCAGCGTGGTATCAGATCCACGCCATCGTGGCTGGTGCTGTTACGGTATTCTACTGGCGGGACGCTAGGGCGCCAACGACTCCTGTCGCCAGCGGCACGCTAGGGTGCCACTGACTCCTGTCTCCGGCGCCACCGCGCCGGCAACCCACGCTGCGACGATGTTCCGCGGGCCACTGGAGCCATTCTGGTGGTCCTTTTAGCTCACTTCTGGGCCTACAGCCTCCTCGGGTCCCACTCTACACTACGAGGGCCTCAAATCAATGTTTCCCTTCCGTTCATCCATCGCCAAACATTCGGTACATCATGAACAAGTTGGCAGTGGGTCCGGACTTGTTCCTTAGCCTGTTCCCAACATGTTAGTGGTTCAAATAATCACACAACAAATAAACACCCATGTTAGAGGGTATAAATCACATATATAAAAGTATACAATATCCACCCTACCTTGAAAACACGTCGCATGTCATCGAGCTGTGGAAGATGAACGTCACGGTAGTCGGGTGTCGTGGAAAAAGGATGTCGATTCTGTTGATGTCGGGGCGCACCTGAAGAAGAAGCGTCATTGGCGACTTTAAGTTCATCGTCGGATATATCCTTTGTTGAGAGTAGAATGGTGTTATTCTATTTTAATAGAGGTTCCCCACAGAAATACTTGCTAACAGAAATATTATAAAAGACTTCTCCAATTTTAGACATGTGTCAGGAAAATCAAAATAATTCAAATTGGGATGTGCCAATTTAATTAATGAAATCATAAATTTAATTACGTTGGAAAACATAATTAGAGGTAGGTGCAGAGATCTCATTAATAGGGCCATTTTCATTACAAAATAAGGGGAGGAAGAAAGTTAGAATTAATGTGGGGATCGTGTGGGCCCCTGCACACTAAATCCTCTCATGGGAGGTTATGTGGATGTGGGCCCCACTTCTAACTACCCTTGGGATGAAATAACCACCACATAAGTAATAAAATTATTTACCAACAATTTTATTAATTTATCCTGAAATCCACAAAATATAACATTCAACCTGCACAAACACAGCTATGGTAAAGATCCCCTTAAGCGAACACCAGCGCTGGAAGTTCATTGGTGCCCTCAGATTTTGATTTCGAGCACTCGTTCAAAAGATAGAAAAACCTGCATGTACGTTTACTGAACTTACATTAACAAAACTTCAGAAAATTATTCCCAGCACACTGGGCCTCGGAATTAGGCGCTGTTAGAAATTGTGGACTCATAAAATTCCAAAGTATTTAAGAAAACATTTCCTTGAAATTTCAGTGTCTTTACATTAATCCCACCTCAGGGATTTATGTCCCCATTAAGATACTACACACACAAGGTGGAAAAGTGGGTTACTGAGCATGCATCTGAGCCTCCCGCTCCCATGTGCTCTCCTAGAGGTTCCTGGGCTGCCAGCGAATGCACACCTGAGGAATCGACCATCCACAGAGGACCCTCTCCTATAAATCCTCAATCTCCACTGGAACCTCCGTGAACATTTCCCGGTCGTCGATGTCCATCTCCCCATGGTCTTTGACGTGGGACGGGTCGTGTACGCATCTCCCCAAGTAAGAAACATGGAATACGTCATGCACCCGGTGCAAATAAGGTGGAAGGGCTAGGCAGTAAGCCACCTCACCGTATCTGCTAATGAATTGTAGGAGTGACTGTAGATAGGCTGCACCATTTCTATCAACAGAGGATATATATAAGGTAGCCAGCTACTATGTCAACTCTCCTAGTAGTTGAATACAAGTCCTCCTGCTGAGCGTATCCGCAATAATGTTCCCTTTTCCCAGGAGTATAGACTATCTCAAAGTCATAATCCCGGAAGAACTTAATCCATCATCAATGTCTCAGGTTCGGGTCCTTCTGTGTGAAGATACACCTGAGACTATTGAGATTACAGTAAACTACAAATTGTTCACTCTACAAACATTGGGTAAGACTATCCAATTGTAAGATCTCGACTTCACCCTTCTTCACCTACATTCTACAAGAGATGCTATGATTTCTCCTTTTCCGAAAAGGGAAATCCAAACTCATCCCCTGGATGAACCATGTCCTTTTCCCAGAACATTAAATCCTGACATGAATGATATTAATTAATTCCATGGACGACATTGCAAGGCCTCAATTCTACTTCCAAGCGATCCAACTGTTACTCTCATCTCCAATGTTTGAGTCACATTGTCGTTATCAGTGTGTGGTTACTGGGTCTCATCCAGTAGAAATCTCAAAAGTGAGGGTCAAGTCAAATGTTTTTACCGGAACCACTTAGTACACAAAAAGTAAGGAAAGAAAACTTCACAAGGACAAGTTTCTTTTATAACTACATCTCAAAGTACAAAGACACAAAGAAACCACAAACAATTACATCAACAAAGCTAGAAGCAACATGAACAAAGTCTTCCATGCCTGGAACTAGTCATACTTTTGTCACCTACATCTGAAGATCCATAGTCGTATATTTTAGCTTCCTGAAGTTGTGCTCTCCCCTATCCACATTTCCTTGTGGTCTAGGTGGACCTCCTGGTGGTGGTGGTGGAAACTCCTTGAGGCGTCATCCACCACCAGCTGCATGGCCAGCTCCTCCGCCACGGTCTCCTGCTCCTTGCGGTCTGTGACGATCGAACCGCTGCCTCTGCCTGCGAGGTCCTTCATCTATCTGTTATTCGTCTGAGTGGCGGGTCAAACAGTCACGTGCCATGTGACCCTATCCGCCGCATGAGTAACACAGCATTGTAGGTCTATCTCTATCTCCACTCTGGGTTCCCCACACTACCGATCCTAAATCGTGCGGTCGACCACATGTAGGTATGTTCCTCTTGGACCTCTACGTCATATGTCTACTGCCAGCTACATATGACTCTACTGCATGTCGGCTAGTGGTGGGTCCCGCTGTTGGAGACTGCTCAGCAAGGAAACTCTCCACTAAGAGGGCTCTCTCCAACACCCCCGTCTGCGTTGGGATGTTGTGGGAGACAACTGAAGCTCTAATCTATCACCTGAGTCCCTGATCAAAGGTACAGGCCCTGAAGAATGGGTCTCATACAATATCAGTGGAGTAGCGTGAGAGGTCGGTGAACCTCACTGAGTATTGTTCCACCGTCATGCTACCCTATTGATGATGCAGTAGCTCTTGTATATGCATAGCTCGATGGGTGGCTGGTACAAACTCTACCCGGAATAGGCTCTCTAAGTCAGCCCATAGAAGTGAAACCTCGTCATGCATTAGGAGAATCTAGAACCACCATCTGTCTGTTGCTTCCTGAAGGAGGATGGAAGTAAGGATCACCATGAAGTCTGATGGTTTCCCTACTAGCCTAAAAACACTCACCACAACCTCCATCCAATCATCATCCACCTGTGGGTCCGTCTCTCCCCAGAACCTGGGCGGCCTCTGGCGCTGGAACTTGTGCAGCGGGCTCAAGTGGCATGCATCATCTACTGTCGGGGCTGGTGGAATAGGTGGCCCAACAGGTTGAAGTACTGCTGGTGCCTCTGCTAGTGCATCAACTAAAAGAGGGCCATGTACTGAGGCCTCGTCGCTCTGCGGCCTGTCAGTATGTACAACTCTCAGATCCCTAGCTAGTCATCCACAGGGAGGCATCCTGAAAGAAAACGATGTGACACGGTCAAAGATTATACCTGGTTATATGACCTGGTTTGAGATGACTTAAAGAAAACATTTGAAAACACACAAACAATCAGTGTTTTTGTTCACTAAGTCGGAAATCAGAAGTCAGGGTCATTGTGTATGGATATGTCGGCCGCCCGCACCAAAACTGGACTCCCTGAACTAAAAACCACACTTAGTACACTTAACACTATTGCTTCACAAAATTAAAATATCAGAGTCCTATGTTCTGCTGTAGAACTGACTCCTTATATACCAATTGTGACAATCGGGTCTCGGTGACCGCACAGAAACCCCGCCTTAACAAGGTCGTCAGGTCCTGGCCTACCAGGTACCACCCGTTCCCCCGTAGACATGTGGGACCAACCCCATGGTCCACCCACATGCCTGAACGGGTCACCTAACTAATGATAGTCTCCACAGGCCAACACATATCCTTTCCAGTGTCCTTTTTCCTCATTCTCACACACCCTGTGAAAATTCCCATAAGGTCCCCCATCCTGATCACTACTCTAGGCCAAGCACGCTTAGATATGGAGTTCTAATTAGACAAGCTCTTGAAGAAGAAGGCACACCTTATTGACATGAGTAATATCATTTATCCATTTAACACCGTCTCATTCTGGGGTGTTACATAGATAAATAATTTTAAATTAAAATAATACCATATTATTATATGGGAGAAAATTATGATATTATATAAAATAATAATAAAATTGGGAGGAGGAAGATTAATAAATAAAACTAGAATGGTTATTTTAGACTGTTATGTCATCATTGAAAAAACTCTTTATGGTTTCTATAAAATAATTCATTGGTGTATTTATAAACAATCTATTAAATCTTGGATGTGGTAAGGGAACCCAAGGATTTAATTTGGATGGTATTGTTTAAAATTATTCCCTTTAATATTGATTAAATTAGAATATTTGGTTCTATTTTATTTGTGAAGCGAGGGGCACATTTTAAATTTGTTAAAAGATTAAAATATAAAAATATAATAATATAGAAAAATGCATCAATATTACAAGTGGATCTATTAAATGGTTGTAATAATTTGAAATATCATAATCCCTTGTAATTTACATAGGTTTTTTTGTGTTTTAAAACATTTATTTTTATTTAACCCCTTAGTTAACCGATTTTAACCCTAACTATGGTAACAACTATTGCAATCCTAGTGGGTTAATAAGGATATCATAAAAAATTAAATGAATCATAAATAGAACATGGTTGAAATGTTAAAATATATTTTATCAATATGGATAAATATAACATATTTATTAATATTATGCCAATTTGAAAAAAAATTATTGAAAAATGATTAATCTCAACCGTGGAACTATTTATTATGATTGACTTTATTATCACTGTGAAAAATAGTTAGATGAAATACAATCCAAATAGTAATTCATAACATGCAAAATTTATTTAAAAATTTCACTTAAAACAATTTCATACTAATGTGTAATTACCTTTTACATTTCAAAATCATTTATTCATTTTTTATATTAATTATTGATAGTCACTGTCGATATGGAATATGAATTTAATGTAATTATATAAATAATAAAAAATTAATAAAAATTATGATAAGTAATATAATGTAATTATAATAAAATAAAATTTAGGATTAATTCCCTACATTTATATTTTCATATGTGATCACCTATGATATTTTAAATATTAAGAGAGTGACAATATTTATATTTTATCACATCAAATATTATATAGGTCACATTTATAGAACTAAATCCAATAAAATATATATATATATATTCTAATGTGATATGTGTTATAATAAAATAATAAAATAATATTTAATATTAAAAATGATGTCCTTATCACATTATTTTAACCTATGTTAACCTGATTTAGGATTTTTCGAGAGTGATCAATTTTTAAAAATTTCTTATCCATTATGATGAAGAATTAGGCTGGACTTATCAAATAATATTAATTTTACATGTAACATGTAGTGAATAATGTTTGACTTGTATGATTTTGGAATATTTCTGAGAATATTTTCAAAGACGGATGGTGATTCGGTGCGGGGTTCTGGCGCCCGTAGAGCCTCAGAGCAGTTATTTTTTATAAATTTATATATATTTTTTCACGCATGTGAAATATATCATAAAATGTTGAATAACTCTGAAGATAAGTCTTCGATCAGTGAAATGAGGCTATGGTGGAATTAATAATGATGTGTTTTCTCAATGTGCAACATAACATTATCTAGCACTGGGATTTCTGTCGGGGGTGTTGGAAACAAGGAATTAAAAGTTAATTAACTGATATTAATTCATTAAAATAAATATTCTCCCACAACTGAAAACCTTCTTTGTGAGCATACAGAAGAGGATAGCACTCCTACAGTTCCCCTCTTTGGCCAAAAAATAGCTTCCATGAAAAATCAAAGTGATGAAGTGCTATCGATCTATGATCATTGTGTAATCTCCATTAGATTGAATAGAAGCATGATCCTTGAATCATTCTACACTAGAAGATATGGAATGGATACATCAAGCTGGGATGATTTTTTTCCCTTCTAACCATTTTATTTATTATTTTTGGTTTTAGATAAATATTTTAATTTAAAGTGATCCATTCTAGGTTGAATTATTGTATTTTGAGTAATCTGGGGGGAATTAGGAATATATAAATGTAATTACCAAAAATAATTACTGTTCACCTGAAATTTAGAACATTTCACACATCATGTGTCTCTTTCTAATTGGGTAATATTAATTGTTTGAATACATTTCAAGTACTAGAGTTACATGACATCTAGTCGCCGCATGTTTTGTGGCCATATTTCAGGTTCAGGTACGCCTTGAGAAAAAATATGGAAATTAAAATGTACATGACCAAAGTACACGAACACATGGTTCTAGAAAATTTCATAAGAAAACCACATTTCCATGTGTCCTTTTAGCCTACACATGATGTGTAGAATGGGATACATGTTATGTTAGTGACCCAGAAGAAAATATTTTATGGAAGGTGACGCACGAACTAAGGAAATTTGATTTAGGGATACCAGTGTAGGGGTTTTAGTTGACATGTACCAAAAAATTTCCAAGATAAGTTTTGTGAATCAGATAAATTACTAGGTGTATGAGAGAGTCATCATTCATTGTGGGATTTAGGGTATGTTGTGTGCTAGTTGAGGATCATCATTAGATCCACCACAGATCCTATATCCATCAATGGGTCTTAGAATAATGTATGTGAGTCGGATATATAGATATATTTTCTATGTGAAATGTTTTGGTGGCCTCTATTTTGGGATACAAGATTAGTGTTGATGTTCATTGAGTAGGACACTTTTTTAGAGGTACATAACATTGATAGAGATCATGGTGGATCAAGGGGTTTTCATCGGGCTTGATACACATAACTTATTCTTTAGGATGTGGGTCCTTGTACACTTTGGGATAGTAGAGAAGTGATTCAATGTTTTATTAGAGTGTTTTTCCCCTACCCATGGATGTTCTATTATACAAGGAGTGATAAGTGGGGTTATCTTTTCTATGGGACCTGATTGATGATCTGGATCTATGTGGTTGCTAACTATATACTATTGTCCTGGTACTCCCCTGTGAATTAGTGCTTGAGTCTCTGTTACCTCAAAACATTGGTTGAAATATGACAATCCATTTCATGGGGGAAATATATATATATATATATATGGTCATTATTCTTTGTTTTTTTACTCCCCTAATGGATGAGATTGTGGGTTCCCTTTATTATTCAATGTGTTAGATTGCACTCCCCTACTAATCAAGGGTTGGTGACTTCTATACTCATTTCCCAAATTAGTAATTACTCCCTTATCTGACCATTGAGTGGATCCTCTATCAGTGGTGTCAGTACTCCCATTATAAATCAAGGTGTGAGTCCTCAAGACCTGACATATAGATTTTTCTGGTACTCCCCTATCTTGTTAGGATGGATTTCCCCTATCATTTAGTTGGAAATAACCAATCCTAGTGGAGTGTGGGCCCCCGATTAATTTTTTCCTATCATAGATGGTACTTCCATGTTATATAGTGGGTTTATTTGGGATGGGTTATGTACTCACATGACATGTTATGGGGAAGGACCCTATCGTAATCAAGCTATTATATTGGTATTCCCATATAATTTTATGGTTTATTTCTTCTATCCACAAAGTGGTACTCCCCTGTCATTATAATTTTAGAGTCCCACCTATGAGGTAGTACATTTCCATCTCCGAGTGAACATGGATTGTAGGTCCTCCATTATATTTAGTGCCTTGAATTTTAAGGAGAAATGTTTTGATGATAGGGCCCCCAACTAGTTACGTGTTGTACATATTTATGAGTGAGTGCTCCTTTGACAGACTGAGGTTCCTTACACACCATACAATAGTAACTACCATGTGTTTTGATAGTTATGAGATATTATTAACTCGACATTAGGAAAGCGGTGAGGTGACGTTCCATATATTCCCTCTCAATCAATATGATCACTACAATGCATAGATTTAAGCAGTTCTCCCTTAACTATGTATAGTGGGGAGTGACGAGCCTCTCCCCATGGGATCGTATAGCATTGTGAAATTTTTAGTTTTGTCATGGTAATAAATTTTTTGCTAGGAAATATACATTTTCTTATCGAGTTATTACAGATGAAATGTATCTCCCATACGAGTTCCATTTTTTTGGAGGAGTTCATAAAGTATGTTAATCATTTCACTATTTATTATGGGGGAACCACATGAGACATGGGGTCTGGGATGAGTATATCTATATTATATTTGGATGTTCCTATAGTGGTTTTACGGGACTTGGTTGATCACCCATGAGGTCTGAGATGGATGTTCATGTATAGTTGAGGATTGTTCAACAGAAAGTTCACATCTTAGATGAGTTTAATTTTGAATGGATGAGTGTAATTTTTACATTCATATAACCTATTTTATTTTGGGTCATGGGAAACCTACTTAATATTCTTATACTCACCCCTTCATTGGAATCTCCCAAATGTGTATTATCTTATGATGAGAAAATTACTTTCAATAGAATCCATGATTTACCCAAGGTAGGAAAATGTAGTGAGTGATACTAACAATGGGGTTCACTTGGTCTCAATTGATGAGATATATAGTACTTTTTTTAATTTTTATTCCCTACATTTGTGCATGATGGATTATTTACAGTTTTGTTTTAGTATGACTTTTTTTATTTTTAACTTTGAAAACATCATTTTCACTTGGGATTGTGATAGATGTATGCATGAATTTTATTTTCAAGTATTTATATATCACTACATTTTTAATAGAGGTTTTGTGACTGCATTCATACTTATAATTTTGGAAATGACCTTCAATATGTGTGATATGTGTACCTGACTTCTATCACCGGCCACTAGTCAATTGAAGGTGTATATTGGGATTTGAATCCTTTGATGCAAAGTTTCTTGTTGTGATTGAGTGGAGTCAAATGGATTTCCCAATTTGGGACAACTGTGTCTCGAGTTTTGATATGGGTTTAATTGATATAATTTTATGGTGTTTCTAGTATATCTCGTGGGCTAGAGGTTCTAGTTTTGGTGTGTCGGCTGACATATCCACTGAAAAATACTCTGATAACATTATTTTGAACAAGGTACAATGGTACACTGGTTTTAGGGAAATATTTCTACAATTATATAATATGACTAGGTTTTGTTTATAATTTTCCTTATTGATTCATCTCCAAAGAAACACTATTTGATTATGGTGAGACATGATTCTATTTCAATATTTCACTACGAGGATAACCCGACTGGGATCCATGGTAGGAATATGGTGGGGATCAAACATGTGATGATGCTTTGGTGTATATCTCTTGTTTTATGCACTTCCATTGGGTGCTCCACAATGTGATCCACCACCCATTGAGTTTCTAGTTCTACTAGGTGTTCAGGTGTAACGAATCATCCCCTTGGGTCTATGCCCGGACTACCTCAGGCCCGCCATCCATAAACCAGGGGCTAGAGACTAGCACTGAAATACGTATTCCCTATAACTGGGATGGCATTTCTTATATAACCAATAAACACACACAACCAAGAACACATCAACATACAAACACAATCATCTGTATAGAAAAAAAGTGAAGAAAGTAAAAAGGTGCTAGAATACAAGCCCAATAGTAATGGAACAAGTAAAACTGAAATATAATTCAACTAAAGGGAAAGAAATATAGCTAATGGGTCATCCTCTAAAGTTCCTCACTAAAGGGTAGTTACAGATCGCCTCCTCAGAACCCCATGTCTGCCCATCTCCCCTACATACCATCACGCCATATGGTCCACCTCTGGGCCCCATCTAGCCCTGGTACCCTCAGCCTCAATCTGTGTTGTCTGTCATGTGCACCAAACACAACAAGGGGTAGGAATAGCCCATGCAGGGATGAGTATAATGATACTCAGTAGGGACCCTGAGACCCTCAAGGTCTCACAAAATCCAAAAATGATAAACCACAAAGCATGAAGTCAAATGATAACCCTACTTAGGTATATTCCCATACATATACCTATGTTATCAAGTATACCCATCTCAATCATGAGGAAAACACAGACTCCAACTCAAAACCCAAATCTCAACTTTTCCACAATTGAAGGAATACCACAATGGTAAGTACCACACAGGTACACCACACAGAAGAATACCACCAAGGAATTACCAAAATGGAATGTACCACATATGTTTGAACTCATCCCAAACTAGGTAAAACTAAAGTATAATAGTAGAGATGATTATATGTAAATAGTAATTCATATTACTCTATTAAAAAGCAGACCCGTGAAGGATCCCTAAGTGCTAACCCACACAGGATCGCTAGGTGCTGACCCACACAGGATCTCTCAGTGCTGACCCACATAGAATCCCTCGATGTTGACCCACACTGGATTGCTCATCGTTATTCATGTAAAAGCCTGCTATAGGGTTCCTACATTAAGATTTCTCATCTCAAAGAAAGTCCTCTCTTCAAGACACTAGTGAATACACAAACTTCATGAAGTCCTGCAGAAATGTATCCCAATGGACCGCCACACCATAGGGCTATCAACACATCATACAGTGATACAATCATAGGCTTGGTCTTTATGTTATTATTCATTTAGTCCTAAGGTCTCAGATGGATTCGTGCACAATCCAAGCCAACCATTCCCCAGCTATTTCCAAACCTCTTGTGTTGTATACTAAAGGGATAATCTCACTAAAAGGTTTATAGAACTATTGAAGGTTTGTCAAATGGACTCCTGGTGCCACTGTTATGGACAAAAGTACAAAAATGGGTCAAACTGTGTCCGGGTCCGGTCCGACCCAGTCGGACCGACCTGGTCCATCCCGACCTAGGCCAACCCTGTTTGGGTTGACCAAGCCAAACCCACTAGGTCTACCCCATGTTGGGTGGCTGAGCCCAACGGGCCGGCCTGGGAGGTGGAGTGTGGTCGTGGGTTGGCACGAGGCGTCATGGGGTGGTGCGGAAGACGCGAGGGCTGTGGAGGCCGTGAGGGGGGCCATAGTGGGAGACAGTCACTGTGAGGCTGCGGAGAGCCATGAGTTCGTGGGTAGATGTGAGGCCGCAGAGGGTTGTGATGGAGAAGTGGGCATCTGCAACACTATAGAGGGCTGTGAGGGCATGGGGTGGTGCAGAAGAGTGACGGGCGGCGGTGTCCATGGGTGGTGGGGCTACTAGGCTGCGGAGTAGTGCGGTCTGGGGGCGACGAGGCGATAGGGAGGTGGTGGCCGCGGGTGGAGAGGCTGCGTGGCAGTGGCAGGTGCGGGCGGCGAGGCCACTAGGCATCACAGTGAGGTCATGGGGCGTTGATCCGTGGAGGTAGGCCATGCGGCATGTTTGCGAACCGTACCATCACCAGCGGCTGGTTTGACTAACCGCCATCTATTTTTTGACTTCATTGCGGCCAACGGTGGTGATGGCCTCCATTCTCGTGCACCACCGTGGGGGGTTTCCATCCTCCTACATCACGAAGAACACACTAATTTATAACGAGAATTGCAGAATGTTCGGGCCATGTTTGTTTTTCCCACACCCACCACATTGTATCAGTAGCAAGCATCTATAATCTCTTCATGATTTACGATGAATCATCAATAATGGGAACGGGGAAGAATATTTCAAACAACCCACCTACCTAGATTGCTTGTTGACATTAGAAGGGGTGATGTAGGTGATATTGGTGTTTCCCCGACCGTCGTTTCGTTCTCCATTGTAGATCTTTTGAAGTTGTTCTTCATTGGAGAAATATTCATCTAAGGGGAAGAGTTATTCATTAGAGAATGTCACTCCAATGTTCTCCACAATATTCTACCTTTTCCAATGCATTCTCTCAAAATAATAGCCAACCAAAATCAATTGTGTTTGTCCAATTTTAAATTGTTGTCACAAAACAATTTTGAAACATTAATCAATTGATGAGGAAAAATTAATTTATGGAAGGAAGGCCATGGGATAATTCTTCATTAATTTGGGAGTTCAAGGGGTTTCTCTCATTGATAAGGGAGTTCAAGGGGGTTTTAGTCTCAGGTGGTCTCTAGCACCGTAATCCATGTGAGAGGTTTTAGTTCAGGTGGTCCCTAACATTAAAACCATATCATTGGAGGTTTCAACAAATAGAAAATTAAAATTAATGTTTATTTTATTTTATATCTATTTCAAAAATCAATCCCAAATTCTATCATCCACCCTTGACCTACTGCGGTTGAGGTTGAGGTCCCCATAAGCAAATACTAGCGTTGTGAGTTCAACTGTGCCCTTGGATTTCAATTCCGAGATTTGGTTCAAATATTTCAAAACCCTGTCGCATGTTTATTGAACGTATGAAAAACACGTTCATAAATTCATATATGGAACATTGAACCTCGGAATCACGCCCCGTCAATTTTCAAGGACTCATAAAATTCCAATTTAATAAAAACAATCAATGGAATTTCTCTGTCTTTACATTCTACCCTCATAAGGGCATTGAATCCATGTAAGCCATAACTCAAACTAGTTGAATAAGTGGGGGTACTGAGCACAAATCTGAGCCTCCCTCTCCCATGTGATCTCCTGGAGGATACCATGATGCCATCAAACGCAGACCAGAGATATCAACCACCCAAAAAGGACCCTCTCTTGTAACACCCCGAGATTTTATGATAAGTATTATTTTTAATTTATTTGATGTCATGTGCTACACCAAGATTATCTTGTGCTATACGCAACACCGTATTATCTTTTAGTATACGCAACACAATTCTTGGATCGTGTTATACACTATTTCAATTTCATTTGATAGAAGTTATTCTATGCAACATTGAGTGTATATATATATATAATATATAAATCAAATATGTTTGGATTTTGTAATACACAACAAAAAAGAGTCTTTCACTACACACAAACCTTACTTGGCCTTCACTACATGCAATCAAGACCTTCCTCGATAGCGTGTGTTGTACGCAATACCGGGTTTCACTAAACAACGATATATGGTTATAATATTATCACAAACTAGACATTATGAATAGTATTAACCACATTTTTAATTTTATAACATTAATATTCATCTTATAAATTTTCTAAAACATTTTATGTGAACAAAATAAATATTTCGGGTAAAATAAGTATTTTTCAAAAAATGCAGTTTTGCCGCCTTTTGATGGCGCACCCACATTAAATCTAGTTTTTGACAATTTTATAAGTTCAATTTGACAAAATAAAATTTTTCTTTGGAATCAAGAAATAATAATTTACTTTGGATAAATTTTTCATATTATTCTCGTAACTTTCATATTCTGATGAATAGTAAAAACACGCTATATTTTAATTAAAAAAAACTTTTTTCATTGCAATAATTTATATGGTTAAATTATAATATTTAATGGTTTTAAAATATAAATAGAATATATTTTTACCATTTAATATAATTTATGTCATTATCATTGATTTTACCTTGAATTCATATGTTAAATCATTTCAATCTTTTGTAATGTTTTAAAGAAAAACTCGTTTTCTTTCGACAACAGGATTTATTTTAATTTAATTTCTGCAACTTTTGTGTATTGAATTTGGAAAAATGGATTCCATATTTTGAATCAGTGCTTCCAAATTATGTTAATAAGATACTTTTTATTTTTGTGCATTGTGAATAGTAACTACGGTAAATTTTATTTACCATATTTAAAGGTAAATCGGGTAATTATGGGTAAATATAAGATTATAAAATTACCCTAACACCTGAAAAAATTCTATTTGATGGCCAAAAGTTGACCCATATAACCTAAGGATCGGATTATATTCATTTTATAGTCTTTTTACAATAAAAATAGTTTAATTATTAATAAAACCAAAGAAAGTGACAACATGTCACTTTCTTAAATCTTATAAGTATATTATTTTTAATTAAGTGATAAAATTCATAAAACTTCGAACGTGAATAGTCTATAGAAATCAAATAAAATTATCTACATAATTTGAATTTATTTATAATTTTTAGGGATTAAATAATTATCATTAATTGTGACACAATAGTGATGCAGAAATTGTTTATCTAGTGAAAAATCAAGAATATAGTTTTTTTTAAATCTAATAGTGACCATAAAAGGAACAAAAACCTGACCAAAACTTATTTTTCAGGTAAATATAAACCATAATCATCCAATGGTCGAATATTGTAAAATTTTGAGCCTTATAAAAGCGATTATGACACTTATATTATTTTATATTAAATGATGCCAAATATGTCACCTTCATATTTTATAAATATATCAATTTAAATATTGTGATTTTAAGATGCTAAATTCGAGTAAAAGTATTATTGTGAAAGGTAATAGATTTATCTTCATCATAGGATTTTATTTTTAAATTTTATGAAACAAATATGTATATTAAATAATTATAAAAAATGTTGTAGTAATTATTTTATTAAGAGATAAACCAAATAAATGGTTTTAAAAATAATAAAATAAATATTATATGAACTGATTAATGTTCTCCACTAATTTTCTAGATACATATGTCCTTTTATGAATCTATTAAAGCTTTTATTTAGAACATATCTCCTTTAAATATTTTATTTAAATTCAAATAAATGAATATCGTCAAAATTGACACTATTGTTATTTTATAAAAAAAACATATTATAAAATTGTTTAAAAATCAAAAAAATATTTACAAATTATTAATTTAAATTTATAAGGTCTATAATGTTATGAAGTAAAAAATTATCGACAATTAACAACAAATAAGTAATTATTTGTTATAATTTATAATTTATAATGTTATTACCACAAATAAAATTAAATTGATTAAATAAGGATAAATCAAGTTGATAATGTTTAAAATAATTTCCTAACATGTCTAAATTTTATTGTTTGATAATATTACAACCCTATCTCACCTAATATTTGAATATGAGTCATTTTTTGAGGTTTCTAAGTGGGGTTAGATTTATTATAAAGTAATATTTTCAAGATTTCCAAAGATGCCCCTCTCCTCCCTTATAAAAGGGCACCTCCCCCTCTCTTCTTTACACAACTTTGAGCCTTAAATCTCGGCCAAAACCTTCCCATTTACCTTATAAACTTCCCTAGAAACATCCTAGAGGTCATGGTCTTCTTCAATGTCCAATTTTAGTACCCTAAGATGATGTTTTAAAGAGGCGTGTCAAAGAAGAGGTAATATCTGTTACCGATTCTTTCAATTTTCTTTCATCTTCAACTTCTTATTCATTAGATGTTTCATTATGAAGAAATAACATAAGTATACCTCATATAATTATATGTTATTATAAATATGAAACAACCCTATTTCACCTTCTATCCATCCTACGGAAAACATGATCACCGTGTGTGCGTACGTATGGAATACCGTCTCCACGCCGTGGTGTAATATGTTTTTCCACCATCACCTTACTTGGATGGGTATAATGGTGTAAATAATGACTATATATGATTATTTTAAATTTATATTGATTCTGAAATAGTACACATACACTCCAATATAATTCCACGATCATGGGAATGATATCATCGCTCGTGCATACGTACGAACTACCGTCTCCACGAACGCGATGAGATTCATTTTCCATGATTAACCCTTCAAGAATGATTATAAAGTATATATAATGAATAATAATGAAATATATGGAATAATAATTCTACTTTATTTATCTATATATATATGTATGTCATCTATTTAATTTCATTCAATTCAATAAGGAAATGAAAACAACGTTCATGCTTACGTACGGCCTATAGTCTCCATGAACAGTGTATTTTATTCCTTTTATCGATTTATAATATATATGTATATGATGAATATATAATATATATAAATTATTTTTTACATTCTATAATTCTATAAATCAGGATATAAGTAATAATATCAAGAAAGACAAGTCAAAAAACATACAATAAATGAAATGATTTTACCCAAAACTCTACTTTAACATGGAATTTACAAAAGAATGGGTAATATAAAGTCATAAGTGAAACATATATGATATCATAACAATAAATATGATTATTTAAAAATTCAATGACATTATTTAAATCATTATACATGAGGTTCAGATCTATACGAAGCATATCAGACCTAAGGTAAGGGATAATTATTCCAATCTCATTCTTATCTGAGATTGTTTATTTGTAAGTATTTAATGGGGTTATGATTATTATCCATGTCCATATGTTCTCAAAAAAATTTCATAAAATATTTAATTTTCTTCCATATATGTTTAAATTCATGTTTACCCTTTTCTACTTTTACCACATCGTATGAAAGCAATCTTTCTTTTGTTTACCATACGAGGTACTTTTTTACTTTTCCCACAAAAGTACGAGAAAGAGGTTATTTTTAACTTATACGGCATGAATGGATTTTTACGGTTTCATAATGCCTCATTTTCAAGAAGCTTAATCGACAAGATTTTATTACTATTTTCAACAAAATACTTTTCATTTAAAATTCCATGGCATTTTGTGAAATGAAAATTATTTTGAAGAAGAAATGATGTTTTCCTCAAGAATTCATTTCAAGTGTTTTATCAAAACCATTTTCCATATAAGATGAAATTATTTTCATATGTGTATGTTTCAAGGATAATATATCTATGATTTACATGGATTCAATTTTCTTATGATGAAATTATATCCATTTTTTATATGTATTATGTTTTGATGGGAGGATGTTTATGAAACCAATTTTTATTCTTTGGGTTATGATGAATGATTTATGTTTATGTTGAGGCACAAGTAAGAATTATTACATTATGAGATGGGTGGGACATATATCGCCCTCCAATTCATTGGGTAAAGATTTATATCTCATGAGATAGACATGGCTGGAATGGTAAGTTAATCCGGTTCAGTGTTACAGGACTGAAACGAGGAGTGAACTCGATTCAGAATGGGACTTTGTTCACTAAGATGGTCTTGGAAGCAATGCCTTGGATACTATGGAAATCATGACTTGTGCTGAATGGTTTCCAAAATTACATGTTTAATCCCATGCTATATTATCATGCTTAATGTTTCATTATGATCTATGCCTTACGTACTTCGATGTTTTATGTCATTGCTCAAGCTTTTGATGTTTAAACATTATGTTCTTTTTTTAAGCTCAAATGTATATGATTTGTTTTATTTTATCCATGCTTACCCTTACTGAGAATTTGAGCTCACCCTTTATATTTTTTTTCCTAGGATATAAAGAAAGGTTTTAGGTAAGAAAACAAAAGGGAAGATAGATATGGGAGATATTGAAGATCTTTCAACAGGATTAGATGTTTATATTCTGAGTTTCCAAAGAAAATAATCTATTAGGGTCCTTGTGTGTCTGTTTTTGTTATGTATTAAGTATTCTGAAAAAGTAATGTAATGTCCATGTACGTCAGGCTTTGTGTATCTACAGTTGGTATCAGAGGAAAGTTTTAGTCAACCTTTGGAAACTAGGATGCGAAAATATTAGTGAGATCCCTAGAGATATTTCTAAGGTATGTCTAGGTATCTCTATAAGTTTAAGTATATGTTTAGGTTATAGTCCTAGAATTGAGCTAACGATCTTAGAATTAAACATATGATGTTAGATGTCGAAGGTAATCCCCCTTGATTATGTTATTTTCCCGGTATGATTTTTGCCTCTCACAAAATTCTTTTTGTGTTTTAATCAATGGAGGGAACCAGAAGGAATTCGGTTAACATTGAATCCAATGGAAAAATTGGTGACTATGAGCAACAAAATTGCGTAATACCTAGAGAGAAATATATTTTGATTATTCCAATCCAGTCATCGCGATATATGATTAACAATGTAAAATTTACTGGCATGCCTAACTCATTAAATAAGAGGAAGATAGACTTTTATACATGTTTTCATGTTGGGGAGCATAAAGAAAGGAAGATTGAGATTTCTAAATACGGGAATAATAACCTTGAGGAATACCTCCAATGGAGGGATAGATGTAATCTTTGTGGAGAAAAGGGTCATAAAGTGATACACTGTTATGGATTTCAATGTCTTATTTGGGAAGAATATGGGCATTACCCAACTCAATGCCCTGACCTAAAAAGTTACTTCTAAATCAAGGAAGGACTTATTCCCGGACAATCATTGAAGAGGATGGATTGAAGTGTTTATGTATTGGTATTCATGAATAATTTTGTTGAGTTACTTTTATGGTGTATTAGAATATTTTTGTATTATTCTATTGTGGTTTTCAATAATTTTATGGTTCCGGTAACCATGAAAAGCGATTCAAATATTTTTTGAAAGAAGATGAAATATGGATATGGAAGGAATAAAGATAAAATAATATGATAGTAATCATGAGCTCATGACTAAAATAAGGACAAAGTGTAATCATGGTTTAAGTATATAGAAATTTTTGGGTTTTGGTATGTGGAAAGAGTTAACATTTTACAACATTCATGTTTTCACTAAGGTTAAATGTGTATTCATTTTCCAGGTGAATACATGATTAAAGAATTCACATGTTTTTAATTTGACCAACAAGATATATCTTATGATATATGGGGGGATAAATGATGGAATTCACGTGATTGTTATGTGACATTTCAAGTAATCATTTTCTTTATACTATGAGCATGGACCGAAGTATTTTAGATAAGCCTAAAGAATGGAATGGATTATGTTGGACATAATTTAGTATTCTTTAAGGATAGAACTTTTATCGATATTATTGATGGGATGTTATAGTAATGTAGTTTTAGAAAAAGGACAACATGTAGGACTGGCGACAGCCCATCGCGTCGGACAAGGCTATGGGAATCGAACCCACAACCAAAGTGCGACTGGCCTTTATCGCCTACCACTAGCCTACAGGATGTCCCTAGTTAGTAGAAACTAGTTTTATATTATTAAGAAGTATGATATATGATGTATAAGTTCATTTTTGTAACCATATACGATTAATCTAACCATATGATGGACTTATAACTTTTTCTTGCCTTCTGTTTGAAAATGATGGAATGACCCATCATTCTATCACATGAGCTGCTAACACATCACGAATAATAAATTCAACTTCATTTCTGTAAGGGATTAAGTGGAAATTGTTCAATTCACGAACAATAGTTAGATTGTACCAAAATAATTTATGTATTTCTTTTAATTCATCAACTTTAGGGAAATGATCTTGAAAACCAAAAATGTTTTCCTTGTTCTCTTATATTCGATGAATCAGATGGTACCTTATATCATCACAAATCTATGGCTTTGTGATTGTTGGCTTTTTCATATCCATGTTCTCGACCACTCTCTATCAGAACTTGATGGTTATATTTCTCCTCCATATCCATATTTTCACCTATGATATCCTATGTGGAAAACTAGTGATGAGTTAATTTGGGTAACTGTTATGTTTCATACTTCACTTTTTAAAATTAAGTTTTAGCATTCCTTTTTACGACATGGGTTTCTATGAAATAAATTCTCAAGTAACAAACCATTTATTACCCTGACGAATTTCGAGGGAGAAATTAATTTTAAGGGGTGTATAATTTAACACCCCAAGATTTTATGATAAGTGTTGTTTTTAATTTATTTGATGTCATGTGCTACACCAAGATTATCTTCATCTATACGCAACACTGTATTAGCTTGCAGTATACGCAACACAATTCTTGGATCGTGTTATAATCAATTTCAAGATCATTTCATAGAAGTTATTCTACGCAACATTGAGTGTATATATATATATTCAATGTAAAAATGAAATATGGTTGGATTTTTTTTAACACAACCCAGACTTGGCTTTCATTAAACACAATCGCAACCTTCCACGATAGCGTGTGTTGTACGCAATACCGGGTTTCACTAAACTACGATATATGGTTATAATATTATCACGAACTAGCCGTTATGAATAGTAATGACCACATTTCAAATTTTATAACATTATTATTCATCTTATAAATTTTCTAAAACATTTTATGTCAAAAAAATTAATTTTTCGGGTAAAAAATTATTTTTTAAAAAATGCAGTTTTGCCGCCTTTTGATGGCGCACCCACATTAAATCTAGTTTTTGACATGTTTATAAGTTCAATTTGAAAAAGTAACATTCTTCTTCGGAATCATGAAATATAAATTTACTTTGGATAAATTTTTCATCTTATTCTGGTAACTTTTATATTTGGTTGAATAGTAAAACATGCTATATTTAAATTAAAAACAACTTTTTTCATCGCAATAATTTAAATGGTTAAATTATCATATTAAATGGTTTTAAAGTATAAATATAATATATTTTTATCATTTAATATAATTTATGTCATTATAATGGATTTTACCTTCAATTCGTTGGTTAAATCAATTCAAACTTTTGCAATGTTTTAATGAAAAACCTATTTTCTTTGGACAATGGGATTAATTTTAATTTAATTTCTGAAACTTTTGTATATTGAATTTGGAAAAATGGATTCCATATTTGGAATTAGTGGGTCCAAAATATGTTAATAAGCTACTTTTTATTTTTGGGCATTATGAATAGTAACTACGGTAAATTTTATTTACCATAGTTAAAGGTAAATTGGGTAATTAATGGTAAATATAAGATTATAAAATTACCCTAACACCTGCCAAAATTCTATTGTATGGCTAAAAGTTTACCAATATCACCTAAGGGTCGGATTGGATTCATTTTATGGACTTTTTACAATAAAAATAGTATAATTATTATTAAAACCAAAGAAAGTGACAACATGTCACTCTGTTAAATCTTATAAGTATATTAATTTTAATTTAGTGATAAAATTAATGAATCTTCAAACATGAATAGTCTCCAGAAATATAATAAAATTATCTACATCATATGAATTTATTTATAATTTTTAGTGATTAAATAATTTTCATAAATTGTGACACATTAGTGATGCAGAATTTGTTTATCTAGTGAAAAATCAAGAATATAGTTATTATTAAACTAATAGTGACCATAAAATGCACAAAACCCAGACCAAAACTTATTGGTCATGTAAATATAAACCATAATCATCCAATGGAATAATTTTGTACCATTTTTAGCCTTATAAAATTGATTATTACACTTATATTATTTTATTTTAAATGATCCCAAAGATGTCACCTTCATAATTTAATAAATATAACAATTTAAATATTGTTATTTTAAGATGATAAATTAGAGTAAAAGTATTATTGTGGAAGATAATATATTTATCTACATCAGAGGATTTTATTTTTAATTTTTATGCAAAAATAAGTATATTAAATAATTATACAAAAATGTTGTATTAATTATTTTATTAAGAGATAAACCAAATAAATGGTTTTAAAAATAATAAAATAAATATTATATGAACTATTTAATGTGATCCACTAATTTTCTAGATAAATATGACCTTTTATGAATCTATTAAATCTTTTATTTTTAACATATCTTCTGTAAATATTTTATTTAAATTCAAATAAATGAATAGTATCAAAATTGACACTATTGCTATTTTATAAAAATAACATATTATAAAATTGTTTAAAAATAACAAGAATATTTAAAAATTATAAATTTAAATTTATATGGTATATAATGTTAAAAATTAACCAATTATGGATAGTTCACAACAAATAAGTAATTATTTGTTATAATTTTAAATTTTGAATGTTATTGCCACAAATAAAATTAAATTGATTAAATAAAGATAAATCAAGTAGATAATGTTTAAAATAATTTCCTAACATATCTAAATTTTATTGGTTGATGATATTACAACCCAATATCATATAATATTTTAATATGAGTCATTTTTTGAGGTTTTTAAGTGGGGTTAGATTTATTATAAATTAATATTTTTAAGATTTCCAAGGGTGCCCCTCTCCTCCCTTATAAAAGGGAACCTCCCCCCTCTCATCTTTACAGAACTTTGAGCCTTAAATCTCATTCAAAGTCTGACCATTTCCCTTATAAACATCCCTAGTAACATCCTAGAGGTCCTGGTATTCTTCAAAGACCGATTTTAGTACCCTAAGATGAGGTTTCAAAGAGGCATGTCAAAGAAAAGGTAATTTCCGTTACCGATTCATTAAATTTTATTTCTTCTTCAACTTTTCTTTTTTAGTTGTTTCATTATGAAGGAATAACATAAGTATCCCTAATATACTGATATGTTATTAAAAATATTAAACAACCCTATTTCACCTTCTATCCATCCTATGGAAAACAAAATCACTGCACGTGCATAGGTATGGAATACCGTCTCTACGCCGTGGTGTAATCTGTTTCTCGACCATCACCTTACTTGGATGGGTATAATGGTGAAAATAATGACTATATATGGTTATTTTAAAGTTATATTTATTATGATATAGTATAAATACACTCCAATACAATTCCACGATCATGGGAATGATATCATCGCTCGTTCATACGTACGGACTACCATCTCCACGAACACGATGAGATTCATATTCCATGATTAACCATTCAAGAATGATTATAAAGTATACATAATGAATAATAATGAAATATATGGAATAATAATTCTACTGGATTTATGTATATATATATTTATGTCATCTATTTAATTTCATTCAATTCAATAAGGAAACGAAAACAGCGTTCATGCGTACGTACAGCCTACCGTCTCCATGAATGATGTATTTCATTCCTTTTATTGATTTATATTATATATGTATATGATGAATTTATAATATATATAAATCATGTTTTACATTCTGGATTTATGTAAATCATGATATAAGTAATAATATCAAGAACGACAAGTCGAAACACATACGATAAATGAAATGATTTTACCCAAAATGCTAATTTAACATGGAATTTAAAAAATAACGGATGATATAAAGTCATAAGTGAAACATATATGACATAATAACAATGAATATGATTATTTAATAAGTCAATGACATTATTTAAATAATTATATAGGAGGTTCGGATCCATACGAAGCATATCAGACCTATGGTAAGGGATAATTATTCCAATCTCATTCTTTTCCGAGATTGTTTATTTGTAAGTATTTACTGGGGTTATGACTATTATCCATTTCCATATGTTCTCAAAAGGTTTTCATAAAATGTTTACTTTTCTTCCATGTATGTTTAATGTCAGGTTTACCCTTTTCTACTTTTACCACATCGTATGGAAGGAATCGTTTTTTTGTTTACCATACAAGGTACTTTTTGACTTTTCTGACAAAAGTATGAGAAAGATGTTATTTTTAACTTATACGGCATGAACAGCTTTTTACGGTTTCATAACGCCTCATTTTCATGAAGCTTACTTGATAATATTTTATTTCTATTTTCAACAAAATACTTTTCATTTAAAATTCCCTGGCATTTTGTGAACAGAAAATGATTTTGAAGAAGAAAGGATATTTTCCTCAAGAATTAATTTCAAGTGTTTTATCAAAACCATTTTCCATCTAAGATGAAATTATTTTCATATGTGTGTGTTTCATGTATAATGTCTCTATGATTTACATGGTTTCACTTTTCTTTTGATGAAATGATATCCATTTTTTATATGGATTATGTTATGATGAGATGATGTTTATGAAACCCATTTTTATTCTTTGGGATATGACGAATGCTTTATGTTTATGTTGTGGCACAAGTAAGAATGATTTCATTATGAGATGGGTGGGACCTATATCTCCCTACAATGCATTGGGTAAAGATTTATATCTCATGATATAGACATGGCTGGAGTGGTAAGTTAATCCGGTTCAGTGTTACTGGACTGAAATGAGGAGTGAACTCGATTCAGAAAGGGACTTTTTCCACTAAGATGGTCTTGGCAGCAATGCCTTGGATACTATGGAAATCATGACATGTGCTGAATGGTTTCCACAATTACATATTTTCCTCCCATGCTATATTATCATGGTTAATGTCTCTTTATGGTCTATTCCTTACGTACTTCCATGTTTTATGTCATTGCTCAAGATTTTGATGTTTAAACATTATGTTCATGTTTTTAAGCTCAAATGTATATGATTTGTTTTTTTATCCATGCTTACCCTTACTGAGTATTTGAACTCACCCTTTATATGTTTTTTTCCCAGGATATAAAGAAAGGTTTTAGGTAAGAAAATAAAAGGGGAAGATCGATATATGAGATGATGGAGATCTTTCAACAGGATTAAATGTTTATATTCCGAGTTTCCAAAGGCACTAAACTATTACGGTCCTTGTGTGTCTGTTTTTGATATATATTATGTATTCCGAAAAAGTAATGTAATGCCCATGTATGACAGGATTAGGGTCTCTACAGCTCTTTTCGATCATCAATCACTACTAGAACCTCCATAAAATTCACCCCATCGTCGACATCCATCTCACCGTGGTCGATGATGTGAGAAGGGTCGTGCACGTATTTCCTCAGCTCAGATACGTCGAAGACGTTATGAACCAGGTGAAACTAAGGTGGAAGAGATTAGTGTTATGCCACCATTACAACTCTAAAGAGGACCTAAAAGGGTCTAATGAACCTCCTAGATAACTTTCCACCTTGGAAAAATCTCCAAGAACCTCGTTGAGGTGAGACCCGTAGAAATATGTGGTTGCCATCCTCGAACTCTAGAGGTATTTGTATCCTGTCGGCATACGTCATATGCTTTCTCTCTGCAGTCTTCAACCGCTCCTGGATGATCTTCACCTTTTCTGTGGTAGCATGTACCATCTCTGGTCCAACTTGTGTTGACTCCCCTGGGTTAGTCCAGCACAGAGGGGATATACAAGGTTTCTCATACAATGCATCGAAAGGTGCCATCATAATGGTGGAGTGATAGTTGTTGTGGTATGAAAACTCAAACAATGGAATGTGATCCTCCAATCTGCGACCGAAGTTGAGGAAAGTATCACAAAAAAAGTCCTCAATATTTTGAATGGTCTGCTCAGTCTTTCCATCCGTATGAGGATGGAAGGCGGTGCTTAAACGACGATGTCTCCCAAAAGTCTCTTGCAACCTCTTCCATAGCTAGAAATTAAAACATGTATCACGATCAGAGACAATAGTCAAGGGTAATAAATGTATCCGCACAATCTCATGCACATAGAGGCATCATATGATTTCTTCTGAACCCTGCTCTCTGATTTTTAAGAAGTTGGCAGGCTTGGTGAGTCGGTCAACAATCACCCAGATAGAGTTATGACCTCTAGATGTATATGGATATACTATCACAAATTCAATGGATATCCCATCCCACTTCCACTTTGGCACCACGTAAGGCTGAACTAAACCTGCTGGTACCTGATGCTCTGCCTTCAATTGCTGGGAAGTGAGGCACCAAGAGACAAACTCTGCTACTTCTTTCTTCATTCCCGGCCACCACTACTGTCTTTGGAGGTCCTGGTACATCTTCACCAATCCAGGATGTAATGATAGAGGGGATGTGTGGAACTCACTCAATACTTCATCCTGATGTGATACTCATACTATGGTACGTCCCTTGAAGAGGATGATGTGATCCCGATCTTCAGAAAATCAATCAGGTTCCTGCCCTATGGATATCTGAGCATGTCGAGCATCACACTCAGTGTCCCCAAGTTGTGCCTCCCAAAATTGCTAAAGAAGTGGGGGGAGTGACTGTAAGAGACTGAAGAAAAGGTGATCCATCCCAATCCAAAAAATATATCTGCAAAGTGTCCATCTACTCCATCGCCTCCCCTTGTAGTTCTATACATGACCACCTGCTGAGTGCATCTTCTACAATGTTACCCTTTCCAAGAGTATATACTATCTCGAAGTCATAGTCCTAGAGGAAATCAAGCCAATTTCGCTACCTCAGGTTCATTTCCTTCTTATAGAAGATATACCTGGGACTCTTATGGTCATAGTACACTGTATAATGCTCGCCCATCAAGTAATATTGCCACATATTCACAGCGAAGACCTCTGTTGCTAACTCCAGGTCATGGGTAGCGTAGTTCTTCCCATGTTTTCTTATCCATCGAGAACCATGTGTGATCACTACTCGCTCTTGAATCAGGACACATCCAAGCCCAATCCATTATGCGTCACACTATACTACGTACCCAATTCCCTCATCCTAAATCTTCAAGATGGTGGCCCTAGTCAGCCTCTTCTCAGCTTTGGAAAACTCCGCTAGCATGTCTCCAACCATAGAAAGGGTTTCCCCTTATTCGCCATTGCTGATTGTGGTGCTGAAACTCAGGAGAAATATGGCACAAATATCTGGTAGTATTAGACCAAACCTAGGAATCCTCATATCTTCATCACACTCTTTGGTGACTCCCAAGAATGTACCACCTCAATCTTCACTGGATCCACTACAACTCCATCCAATGAGATGACATGTCCTAGAAAGTGAATCTCTAATATCCAAAACTAGCACATCAAGAGCATACCATAAAGATAGTGCTCTTAGAGTGTGTCAAGTACTACCAATAAATGATAGTCATGATCCTCTTTAGTAGATGAGTAGATTTGAAAATCGTCAATGAAGACTATTATAAAGCGATAAAGGTATATAAGAAATAACCAGTTCATGAGTCTCGTGAACTCTACTGGAGTGTTGGTTACAACGAATTTCATAACCAAGAACTCATAATGGTTGTATCAATATTTTAAATTTTTCTCCTACACATAATCATCAAGTACTCTGAGCTGGTGATAGCCTAATCTAAGTTCTATCATTGAGAACCATTGTGCTCCCTTCAACTGATCATAGACGTCGTCAATATTCGGGAGTGGGTAATTTTTCATTAAGGACACCTGGTTCAGTCGCTGATAATCAACACGAAGCCTCAAACTCCTAGCCTCTATCTTGTCAAATAAAATCAAGGCTGCCCAAGGAGAAACACAGTGTTGATTGAATACCTTCCCCGATAAGTTCTCCAGCTATACCCGTAGGTCACGAAGATCTGCGGGATCTATTCGATATGATGGTGTAGATATCGGTGTCATACCAAGGTACAAGTAAATGTAATAAATCAAAATCTACGTGAGGAGGTAGACCTAGAACATCATCAGGGAAAAATCCACGTACTGGTCCACCACTACAGGATTGCTCAGACTCTCCCCATCTACTGCTCTGAGGGTAAGGCTAGACAACTTATGAGTGATCAGTTGCACCCTCCCATGGTTATGTCCATCCTCTGCAGCATAGGCTACCTTCTCTCTAGTGACGGTAAACCAGCTCCCATCCATGTAGACACACCTCACATTGCACCCAATACAGTCAATTTGAGCATACATTGTAGTAACCTGTCCATACCCATGATGGCGTTGTAAGGCCTCGACGTCTCTACTAAAAGATCCCAGCCGAAGATGTCACCTCATAGAGTAAGATCTCACTGTCTGAAAGAGTGAATAATCATAGAATATGATATCGTAGGAGTCTCTACTCATAAGGATGAAGCCAACAGCTCTGTCAGAATCTCTGAGCCCCAAATGAGGGCAGTGAGAAAAAAAGAATGACTGGAACCTATGTCTATAAGTACTACAGCTAAGGGGGAGTAGACCCAAATCATACCTTGTATCATCTCCAGAGTGCCATGGTCATAGGCCTCAGCTACCTATAGATGAGGTCAATCTTGTCCACTTGCACCCTATGGTCGGGGTGGACCACCTGGTGGTGGAGGTGGTAACATCAATTGTCACCCTCCACCTACTATATGGCCACTTCCTCTGCCACATTTTCCTACACCCTGCAGAATTCTTAAGTCAAACCTTTGTCTCTGGCTGGGCGGTACTTTGATCATCTTCTAATCATCTATATGGTGGGTCAGACAGTCATGAGCCATGTGACCCTGCTCACCACATGCGTTAGACTGCCTTCTCCTAGCATGAGTGGCTCTGCCTCGTCCTCCCCGCACAACCGACCCTCAATCCTGTGGTCGTCCACCTGTAGGGCTGGTCCTCTGTGACCTATATGACATCTGTCTACTACTAGTTGTAGAAGACTAGACTATGTGACGACTGGGGGTGGGTATCACTACATGTGACTTCTCAGCAAAAAAACATTCCACTAAGAGGGATCTCTCTAACACTCTCTCCTGTTTCGGTATTTTGAGAGAAATCATCGAAGCCCTGATCTCCCATCTGAGTCCCTGCTCGAAGGTTCGGGCCCTTAATAATGGGTCCCCAGTATATCAGTGGAGTAGCATGAAAGGTCAGGGAACCTTGCTTAGTACTGAGCCACAATCATGCTGCCCTGCTGTCAATTAAGAAAATATTGTTTGCGGACTACACGAACAGTCCATGGGAGAATTTCTGCCTGAAACAAGATCTTGATGTCTACCCAGAGAAGTGTCACCTCTACATGATCCTAGAGAATCAAGCTCCACCATCATCCTATTTCTACCTATAAAACACTGGTGGATATAATCACCATGATATCGGCTGGTGTCCCTACTAGTCAGAAGATTCTCACCATGGCCTCCAGCCAACCCTCAGCTGCCTGTGTGTCTGTCTCTCCTTTGACCCTGGGTGCCCTCTAGCACTGGAACTCGTGAAACGTGCTCAAAGAAATGTGCACCCTTTTCTACTAGGTCTAGTGTCATCGGAGGCACAACGGGTAATGGTACTGATGGTTCCTCCACTAGTGCTTCTACTGGAAGAGGGCACTACATCAAGGACTCATTGTTCGGTGGGTTATCAGTGTGTACTATTTTTGGAACCTAGATGGCTGTCTATGTGGTGGCATCCTAAAAAGAAATAGGTGTGCCACAATAATAAATTAATAGCTGGTGAGATGACTCCATGAGATCACAATTAAAACTCTTGAAAACACACATGCAATCAGTATTTTCTTGCACTGTGTCAAAAATTAGAAGTCAGGGTCCTGGAGTATGGATATTTCGGCCATTGCACCAACACTGGATTCCCCAAACTGATTACAACATTCACTCTATATAAAACTGTTTCCATTAAATAATGATCAGAGTCTTATGTTTTACAGTATAACCAACTCCTCTGATACCAATTTTTCATGAATCATCCCATAGAGACCATGTCATGACTACCCAAATCCCACCTTCCATATTCCAAGTGCTGGTGAGTAGCACTGAAAGGCTTATACCCAATAACCAGGAAGGCATTTTCTTTATAACCTATAAACACACACAACCAAGAAAACAACAAGATACGAACACAAGTCAATTGTATAGAAAAAAGGGTGTTGAATGTAAAAAGGGGATGGAATACAAGCCCAACAGTAATGGTACAAGTACAACTGAAATACAATACAACTGATGATAAAGAATGGCAGCTATTGGGTTTTCCTCTGAGATCCTACCTGAAGGGTTGGCACATATCCCCTCCTCAACATTCCTCATCCGCCCTTCTTCTCTACATACCATCACACCGTATGGTCCACCTCTAGGCCCTGTCTATCATTGGTACTCTCAGCCTCTATCAGTGTTGTCTATCATCTGCACCAAACACACCATGGTGCGGTCATTTCCCGTGTAGGGGTGAGTGTAATGATATTCAGTAGGGACCCCGATACCCTCAAGGTCTCACAAAATCCTTAAATGATAAACCATAAATCCTGAAGTCAACTAGAAACCCAAAATAGGTATATTCCCATATATATACCTATCATATCATGTAAACCCATCTCAATCCATAGAAAAACACAGATTCTTACTGAAAGCCCAAAGATCAACTGTTCAACAAAAGAAGGAATACCATGAAGGTAAGTACCACACTGGTACACCACACAAATGAATACCACCAAGGTATTACCACAAAGTAATGTACCACATAGATACAGACTCGTCTCACTCAAGGTATAACATAAGTATAGTAGTAGAGATGATTAGATATAACTACTAATTTATCTTACTATGTTAAAAAGGAGACCAAAAAATGATCCCTAAGTGTTGACCCATACATGATCGCTTGGTGCTGACCCACATAGGATTGCTCAGTTCTGACCCACACAGGGTCTCTAGGTGCTAACCCACATTAGTTGTCTCTATGAAGACCCTCAAAGTATCACTCAGTGTTGACCCACGTAGGATCGCTCTTCATTTTTCACGTCACAGTCATCTACTGGGTTCCAACACTAAGCTTGCTCGTCTCTTGGAGACTCTGATCCTCAAGCCACTGGTCGACACTCCAATTGCATGATGTCTGAATAAAAATTATCCCAATGGACAGCCACCACATAGGGTTCTCAAGTAAATAGATTGTGCGTCAATCGGGTGAATGGTTTGTATGTTATTATCCTTTTAGTCCTGAGGGCTTGGTTGGATTTGTGCTTGATCCAACCCAACCATTCCACTACATTATCCAAAACTCCATTATGGTGTACTAAATAGACCACCTCAATCCATGGTTTATAGTTCCATTGACGGTTTTTCAAACATATGTTCGGTGCCAATGTTATTGTAAAAAGAGCACAAATTTGTCGATGTGGGTCTGGGTCCAGTCCGACCTGGTTGGACCGACCCGACCCGACCCGACCTAGTCCAACCCGGTTTGGGTTTTCCCTGCATGACCCGATTGGTCCAGCCTGGCCCATGCACGGTTTAATTGCCCACGATGGGAGGCCCGGCCTTCCGGACCTGCCTTGGAGGCGTCATGTGGCCGCGGGGTGTCACGAGGTAGAGTGGGGTGGTGCGGGGGGCGTGAGGGCTGTGGAGTCCACGAGGGGGGCTACAGAGTTCGCAGGTGGCCGCAAAGCCATAGAGGGCCATGAGGTCATGGAGGGCTTCGAGTGGGCCGCAGAGGTCGCGGGTGGACATGAGGTTGCGGAGGTATGCGGAGGGTCGTGAGGCCGCGGGGCGGCACAGAATGTCGTGGGGTGGCGATGCCGTAGGGTGGCACGGCGTGGCCGTGGGGCGTTGAGTCCATGGGGCGGCGAGGGTGTGGGGCAGTGGTGGCCATGGGGGGTGAGTCCACAGGGAGACACGCTGAGGCTGCACGTTGGTGGGGCTGCGGGGCGGGGCAGTGAGGCCAAGGTGCGACGTAGGTCATGGGTTGCAAGGTCGCAGGGTAGCGGTGTCTTCGGGGTGGCGATCCTCCATAGCGGGCCTCACAGTAGGTTCGTGCATCGTACCTTCGCTGGAGGAAGAATTGAATGGAATCCCTCTATTTTTCACTTTTTTGTGATTAGCGGTCGTGTGGGCTGCCATTATCATGGCCCACCGATGTTGGTTGTCGTCCTCTTACATTATTAAGAACACAACAATTTATCTCGAGAATTGAGGAGTGTTCGGGCCACGTTTGTTTTCCCACACCCTCCACGTTAGAGCAGCAGTAAGTGGCCATAATCTCTTCCATATTTACAATGAATCTTCCAGAATGGGTAAGGGGAGGAAAAAATCAAACATCCACCATACCGTGATAGCGTGTTGATATTGAATGGGGTGAAGTCAGTTACGTCAGTGTTTCTCTGATCGTCGGTTTGTTCGTCGTTGGAGATCCTTCAATGATATTCTTCATTGGAGAAATATTCGTTGAAGGAGTGGAGTTCATTGTTGGATAAAGCTTCTACAAAGTTCTCCCCAAGCTTCAACCTTTTCCAATGAATGTACTCAAAATAATTTCCAACCAAAATAAAAATTTATTGTCTAATTTTATATTTTTGGCATAAAAAAATTTGGAAACATTAATCCATTACTGAGGCATAATTAATTATTGGAATGAAGTACATGGGTTAACTCTTCATTAAGGAAGTAGTTCATGGGGACTCTCCCATTAAGAGGGGAGTTCAAGGCTGTTTTAGTCTCGAGTGGTCCGCACCACTATACCCCTTGTGGGAGGTTTAGTTTCAGGTGGTCCCCACCATTTAACCATCCAAATGGGAGGTTCTAATAAAAAGAAAAATAAAATAAATGGTTATTTTATTTTATTTCTATTTACACAAAAAACCCAAATTATATCTTTCACACATGACCTATTTTAGTTGAGGTGATGGTCTCCTTAAGTGAATACCGATGTTGCGAGTTCAACGGTTTCATTAGATTTCAATTCTAGCCACTAGTTAAAAAGTTATAAAAATCCACTCACACATTTACTGAACGTACCTAAAAATGTGTTCATAAATTCATTTCGGGCACACCCAGCCTCAGAATCATGTTCCGTCATTTTTCACGGACTTATAAAAATCCTATTAATTTGAAAAAAATACATGGAATTTATAGTTCTTTACATCAGGCCTGAGATGCAATCAGGGTTTGTGTAATTCATGAGTATAATAGGATTAGGTTATGATCAATTAGGTAGAGTTTATTAAACTCATTAAGGAATATATTTATCCATCCATATTTTGGTCATGCGTCTCTAGGTGCTTCATTAGCTTTGGAATTGTAGCATGACTATGGCGTAGTAAACAAAAATATTCAATGAAATAATTATCTAATCCTTGGAAATGGTGAAAAATAAGTTCTTTAGAGAATAAATCATTTATAAGGGACTTCTAAGAGACATATGAGTAGGTTCACTCTCTTTGTGTCTTCCCTATTATTTTCCGGTACTATAGTTATATTTTTTTTTTGAGAGATACCTAGATTGGAGACGAGATACTGTGCCCCTTGTTGTGGTCTCAGAGATGAGTCATCTGTAATAGAGAGAATATGGTAGATTAATAGATCATTGAAAAATAGAATACCATCTATTAGAGATAGTCATGCGGGTATGTCACACTGAAGCTTCACCATGGTTCAAGGTATCCATATGTGAAATTGTGTTACAATTTCATCAATTGGGGAACAAATTTTATAGAATGTATGAACCTCCTTTTGATAAATATGTAGTCAGTTAAAGGGTTCCATTGAATTGGTATAGTTTGGATAAAGGTGTTCCAAATTATTAAGAATGTTGCGGAGAATTTGGAAGAGTAGTAGTTGGTGGATGGCAGTTCAATTTGATTCCACCGCCACTCCTAGTTAGTCATTGCTTTGCACATGGGGCTGGAGGATGATATTAAGGAAAACTGTAGGCCATAGAGTCCATTGGACCATATTCTTAGAGGTTTAATTGATTTATATTATGTTTCATTTCAATATTGTGTATTTTTAATTTTTGGACACTTTTATAAGTTACCTGTTTTCATTCCTCTTCTTTCTCGTGTTTTAAACTGGGGTGAGGCGGGTCATTGGTAGAACCTGATGTTGGTGTTGTTCTACATAACAATGATTTGATGAGAATGATATGTCCTTCCACCATCTATATGTGTTTTTTATTTGATTAAAACAATATTTTCATTATAGAGTCATCCAATTCAATGAGTATCAATGTGTGGTAGGTATGTCCCTCTAACATGTATGCCTGGGACCCGATGATGTGTCGTAGTTTCCTGAAATATGGCCCAAAATGAACTAGTTTATTTTCATTGAAATCTTTATTTATTGTTTTTTAGTACCATAATGTCTATTGAATTGTCTTATTATGAAATATTCTCAGCGAGGATGTGGTGTAGTATAGTGTATCACGGAACTCATGATGAAAAAATAGACACTTTCCCCCATTGAGATGTATTTTTTGTGACACAATCAAAACCATGCGGGTGAGTCAGAACATCACCAAGAGGATAGTGGTGATTTGTGGATAATTATATCTTTATAATTCAATTTTTAGTTTGAGTTTATGATAGGTAATAATAGATAATGTCCATGCATTTCTAGTGAAGTTTTCCTACTTGGCCCTTTTTCCCTAGTTGCCCTTGTGGAGGTAGATCCATGTTTAGAATTATTATCTAGTGGAAGGGTTAGATTGTATGATTTTAGGTACTGTATATTTTTTCCCTACCATCCTTAATCATATCAATTTAAACTTGTTAGGCTGCTTGTTTTTCTATTTTTATGTGATTTGTTACAACTAGGGGTCCAAAATGAATTTCTTAGTAGGACCCAGTGTTTATATACATGAATTCATATTTTGATCAGTGGTACCTTATATTTCATGATGCCAACCTCTATTTCCAAAAAATTGGGTATATTGGGGTTATATTCATCTAGGGGATGATGTGAACAATAGTGTTACATAATAATATATGTCAATCTAGAGAGATGGTTTGCCTCTAGAACCCATGACTGTAGATGGACAGTAATACATGGTGTTATTACACATATCATATCTGATGAAACATTTGATGCTTTGTTTCTCATTGTTGACCTGGAAATATCTTGACCAGAAGTTGGTTTGAATATGGTGGTTCTCTTGATTTAGTTCTTTGATTTAGAAAAGGAACTCCATGTGAGCTCAATGGCATGTGAGTTCTAGTGGAGAGCTTATTTTCCTTCCCTTATACCTAAGTATTTAATTTTTCTAGATGAAATGTAATATGGTGGGGGAATGTGGTTAGTATAGTTTCACATGAAAGAATATTGAATATATTTTAGAATAAATCCAAATACATCCACTGTGTCAGCAAGGGATTCTGGGGCTCTGAGATCCTTATTGTGGTGATTTTAAAAATATTCTATAATTTTTTTCAATTGTATATTGTATCTCTTGAATCATTTAATAAATCACTATAGAATTCTAGAATAAGAAATATAAGGTCTATGTTGAGTTCATAACAACATTTTTACCATATGTGCGAAATAAAATTTCTTAGCACTAGGTTTTTGGTCGGCCCAAGTTGGTTATGGTGCATTAAATGTGATTTAATTTATTTTAATTCATTGAAATAAAAATTCCTCCCACCCAATCCCTTTGGTGTGAGAATGTTATTATGGGGAGATATTCGTTTATTCCCTTATTGGCCGATGAATGGAATCAAATCCCAATTTATGTGATGCAGACCATCCCATATCACCTCATTGCACTGATCATCATTATATTTAAGTGCATCATGATCAGGTCATCATTCTATAGCTGAATCCTTGGTGATTCTTCCTTAATGTATGTGGAATTGTGTTTTTTCATAAAATAATTCTTAATGCTTTGTTTTAATTTTTCAGATCCCTATTGAGATGTCTATAGATCCCATCTAGGGAGATATATTGAGTTTTATGTAAACTGGGGTTAATTGTCGGGATATAAATGTAATTCCCAAATCAAAATACTATATACACTATGTGTATTCTAGTGAACACATTTCTTTTATCATCCTGTTTGAGGAAGATGACATTTGGGGACTACACGACATGTACTGGGGTTACACCCCTTTATGTAACCCAATTTTTTTTGGTCATAGGACTTGTCTAGGGAATCCATATGATATTTTATTTCAATTTAAATGTATAGGAGTATAGTAAAAGGACACTGGGTTCCAGATATAGTCCCATGAAAAATCACATATAGAAGTTTCAATTAATCCATAAACATGACATGTTGTATGGGATACATGGAATGTGATGGACATGAATGGTCAGGTCGTGTAGAAGAAGGTACATTACCAAGGAGACAGTGAGGTAGGACATTCCATGAAGGGGTTTTACATGTTGTGAACCCCTACATTGAAACTCCTTGATGTGTGAATGAGAGACACAACCAGGTTCATTGGGGATTCCACACACAATGTGGTTTCTTATTCACAAAGTTTTATTTTGGGTGATATGATGTAGATTATCTATTTTTCATACCTCCTTATTTGGAACTCATATTAAGTCATGTGGGTAGCCTATTCTTTGTATTCTTCCATTTATAATGTGGTGGTGACCTCTGTTTCACCATAATACATATGAGGTGGTGTGATTAGAGAAAGTATCTTGTGTAGAATTTCTTAACCATGATTGAATCTAGAGTTTATTAGTAGGTTGATGTCATCATTTATACCCTTTCCTTTCACCTTAGTATGTGGTAACCCTAGAATATTTGGTACGCTAGAGAGTTGGTACATATTTGTATAAAGATAAAGTTCCCCCACTAATGTTTGATTTGTGACATGAGGTGTGAAAGTGTGGTTCTCCTTTCCGGGGCGGTTATCCAATGCTATAGATATTTTTGGTTTGTAATGGGAGATGATGGTACTTGTAATATCGTATGGTATCAAGGTGCGGGCTTTCCATAACTCTATAATTTTGTAGATATGTGTCTCTCTTTGATGTGGATGCATGTTCTAAGTATTTGGTTAGTTATTTTGAGGTTTGTACTACCAAGATGGATTCAGGGGTTGGTTTCCAAAATCATTTGTATATTTGGAAAATTTTAATGTACAAAGAAAGGGTGAATACACTCCAATCCCATTGGAGATATATATTAGTTACACCCCTATTGGTCTAGAGAGAGGATCCTCTATCAGTAGATTTGGTATTCCCGTGAGTTGTTTGGTTATGGGTGCTCCATACTTGATGTATAGATAGAGTTTTTACTCCACAAAGATTTTAGTTTAAATTGAGTCAGAACACCCCTATAATAAAAGTTTGAGGGCCCTCCCAACATGTTGGTTTGGCATTGTTTGTACTCCCATGTTGTACTGGGGAGTGATTGCTCTAGCCTGGGTTCAGTACACCATTATCGTGTTAGGGTGAAGGTACCCTGTATTAATGGAGCAATAATAGTTGGAAAACCATATTATACCATGGTGTGGGACCTCAATCATCACAGTGGTACTCACCTATCATTCAATGATTTTGTTCCTCACCTAAAAAGTAATACATTCCAATATCTGAGTAGTTGTGGGTTGTGGGTCCTCCATTAGAATTAGTTCTCCCTATTATTTTGTGTATTATAATTTGGAGAGGTCACTCCAGTGGTTATATTTGACTCCTTTTTAGTATTTATTTCTCCCTTAGTGGATTTAGGTGTGGGAAACTCCATATAGAAGAGACAGATGTTTTAAATGTTAGTTAGGAGTTATTACTTGGTCGATGGTAGGGTAATGTCGAGCTGTGGGTTCCATCATTATCTTTTCATAGAGAGGATTCATGTTGTTTATATTTAGTACTAATGATCCATAAAATTTATGATGTGGTAATGGGTGGGCCTCTCCCCATAGATTCTTATATCCCTATGCATGTAACATGTTAATTATGGCAGGACCTCTGGTGTGGGTAACTACTATTTGACAATGTGAGTTTTCCATAGGTGACTGAATGTTACAAGAAGTTCTATACTGTATAGATAAGATTTTGGATTGTGTTATCCTAGTTTTTTTACATTTTATACTTTGATAAGAATAGTGACTCTCAGTATGAGGTTGGAACCTTATGGGACATAGAGGCAGAGACAATCAATTTTGGGTGATATTCAGGAGTCCTTGTGGGGTTGTTACATGTATTGGTCGAATAAACATATTGAATGAATTGAATCGTCATGTCTATCCAAGGATTTTTTTGGTATGGAGTATCCCTGTCTACTGGGGTCCCACTGTCAAGGATGAGTAGACAATTTCTATTTAGTTTCTTCTTATTCATTTGGGGTTTCCGGGTTCTTACATAGTATTATTATAGTCTCCCCTATAGAGGATTTCCCTACATATGTTATGTGTTATGTATACCACAATACAATAAACTAAGTACCAAGATGACACATGGAAGGTGGATCTTATAGATGTAGATCGATAAAGGTGTTTATTTGACATTGGCTGAGTGTATTTCAAGCTGTTTCTTTTTATAGTGATCCCCTCATCTGAATTAGTTTTTTTTTCATTTATTGAGTTTGTTGGGTGTGTGTTTCCCTTTTCTACTTCATGTAAATAATTTTTACACTTCTTTCATATAGTTGTATGGATACCTTTTAGTTTCTAACTTTTATATATCTATACACTATTTCATGGTGGGTTTTGGGTTAGTTCGTTATTTTACTTTAGGAAAAGGGCTCAAATCTATGTTGTAGGCTAAATTAGTGCAATATTTCATCCTTAAGACTATTGGGAAATGTATTGGGTAGGAATTTCCTAGAACCCATTAGTTCGGTTCATGAAATTGAGAATATGTAATACATAATAATATATTCAATCACTGTTATTGTTATAGAGTCAACCAATATGCATTCCACAATTCATGATGAAAAATGATTTTCCAGATAAATATTTTTATGTTTAAATGTATTTATATACAGAGATCTCATTTAATGATGAATCATAGGTAATTAATCATGTTATTAATATATAAAAGAGAATTATTTTAATTTAGGATGAAATTTATTAAATTATGAATATTTTTTAAATAAAATATAAGATAGGATTTCAAAAAAAGGTTATATTTCATTATAAAATGTCGAATAAATATACTCTAAATCTTACTAAAACGCCAGAAAACGTTAATTTTTCAATTCTTATATTAAAAATGAAATCTATGTTTAAAATTAAAAAATTTTATTTTTTATTAAATTCTTTAATTTTTTTGTACAAAATCTAATAAAAATCTTTATTTTGAAAAATGTATTTCTAAAGAATAAATTAAACTGGCCAAATATTGATTAAAACAAGATGTTTTGTCTAACACATGCAATCTATAAAGGTAAATTCATTTGTAAAAATATATATTATAAAATATCAGGTTGTTAAATTTGACCCACATAAAATTCAATCAACGTCCAATAAACTAATAAATATATCTCTATATTATTAAATTATCTGATTCCTAAGTAGTTTCATTGAATTTATGATTCCTCTTGATACCTTTTACATATATAGTTATCTTTTTCTATCGAAATTTTTCTTCGTGACCCATGATTTCTACTGATAGTTATTCATTACAAGGATCTTTAATAGTCATATGAACTTTGATTTCAATAAATTTATTGGATTAGATATATATACACACTCATATGAGATACATGGAAGAAATTGTTTAGTTGTGGGGTATTTAGTGACAGTGTCTATCTATATGATACTATACATACATGATCAAGAATTTCAATAGGGCCAATTTACTTGGGGTTCACCATTTATTTTTTTCATTAACACAAATATAGAAACTATAGACAAATTCATAGAAACTACAACACAAAAAACTACATGTAGATATTCCAAGAACTGAGATACATATTCTAAAGTAATAGTAATAATGATTCAAAAATAATAATAATAATGTAAATATATATAAATCATTGTACAACTAGGATGAATAGAAAATGATAAAATATCATCCCCATCTGAATCCTATTTCTTAATGTTCGGTATTAAAGGCAGACATATATTGCTTCAGAATATTAAAACTCCACCACCAACTATTTCTATTTCATAATTATTTTTTGAATTACTTTTATAGTTAAAAAAATATCATTTGAAACTCCACAATCCCCACATAGATTTATGGAAGAAAACTAATTTGAGAATGACAATATTTTCACCCTTCCTTCAGCAATGACATGCACATAATTTTCAAATCCATAAATAATCGATATTTTGTGATCCTCATCATGGATAGTATTCGAATATAAATTTTATTATTGTAATTTAACATAAACCTATGTAACATATATAAACATATTGATATTTCATTGTATACAACTCTCAATGTGATATGATAAATATCAATTTTCTTCTAACTTTTACGAATAATCCTAAAATGAGTTCATTGAATTTTACAATGGAATTATTCTTTTATAAATAATCATAATTAGTGTATTTAACCGTTTATATAAAATAATTCTTTCTAATTATTATATTTTATCATTTATTAACCATCAATTTCAGAGAATTTAATATAATATTACTTCGTTGTAAAAAATCAATCATTATTGGAATTTTTTAAGGCATGATCTTCGTCCATTATAATTTATGAAATTATTATTTATTAATGAAATAATTAAACAAAATTTATATATTATATATTTCACAATAATAAATTTTTTCCATATAGTAATTATTACTTTTCATATATTTAAGGTAAGGTCTTCTTTTTATGGAAAAATGAATTTCATGAAAACATATTTTTTCATTGTGAATTCAGGTATTGTTTAAAAATAAATTCATCCACTAATGTAAAATAAATTTTATAAAATTGATTATTTAATTAAAATAAGAATATTTAATATTATATAATATTTTCAACAAAAATTTGTTCATAATAAATTGAAAATACAATAATTGAATTAATAACTAACATTATGATTAAAATGATGTTATAAGTGTTACACATGTCTTTATTAAATTTTAATTTCCAATGAAATTTAATTTCCAATCAATAAATTGGATATCATATTAATAATTTTTAAAATATTTATCTTATTTGACATATTATATTTTTTTATTAAATGATAAATCACCAAGGATGAAATTTTTTTTATTGTAGTGAAAATTTTAATGGTAAAAGAAATTACCATTGTATAAAAGAAAATTAAATATTTAAATTATATTTTATTATAATTTTAGAGGTGTTTTCTAACAGTATATTTCCCAAAATAAATTATTCCAATTTTTTGGAAATATGGTTGAGGGTGTTTTATCATTATTGAAATTATATTTTTATTTACAATAGTGTCACTCATCATCAATAATAATTGGGTATCCCTCAACTCACCTTTTCACAACTCCCTAGAATTTTACCTCGAAATAACATAACAAAATATCTATCGAGAAATATGAACCACTTTCTGCAGATAATAGAATACCCAAAAGGTAAACCTTATGGTCTATAATGAGTGATAACAAGGAGGTAATTATATGATAATATATTGTCCTTCACAAAGAACTCTAATTTTTAATTCTTATTTAAGCACGTTCAATTTTTTATTAAAAATTCCTAACTAATAACATATGTATATACTATATATAAAGATGTTATTATGTAAATTTCATAACATTTATCTTACTCCTTCTCAATAATATACGATTAAAATTCATCACACATGTTTATGGGGTATTACTACCTCATGAACAAACATAAATTGTTTTTAGTCACAAACATAGATGTATAGTGATAATTATGGAAAAAATGAACATATATAATACATATAACCGTTTATTGATTCCATAAATTTAATATATAATATTATTCCTTAACATTTCACCAAATTATTGAATAATGACATCGTGCGTATATACATATGACCAACTATCTTCATAAAGTGGAATGATACATTTTCCTTTATAAAATTTTATATGTGATTCCAAAAATGAATCTAATAAAAATATGATATTTATATAATTAAAATATATATTTACCGGGAAAGTCCAGTCAGAAGAAAAGCTTCTGTCTATTAGTTAATAGAAATAAAAAGTACAAAAGAGCGGCGGATGGGGTCAAATAACTAAAATTCCTTCAACCACCAAGAACAAGTCTATAGATCATAAAATGACATATCATTTCCATAATCAGAATAACAAACAGTCTCCCACTCAGATTGAGACTTATCCTCATTAAATAATTTCAAGATAGCTATATCCACATTCCTTGACACCTTAGACGACGATCTAGTAGACACGGTTCTAGGAACATTAGAATAATCCTTAGGTGGTCTCCTCTTAGAGGGAAGACCCTCACTATCAGTAGTATTTGGCTTTCCACTTAAGATTTCATCCTTATAAGAGGCATGACCACCACTTCATGAGACCCTAATAGGGGTACTCACATTCCCCTGTTCATCTTCAGAAATGTTTCCCCATTTCTCCGATAATTCAGATACCTGAAAATGCTTCTGAATTTCTTGTTTCCAATAAACATTTTGTTTCACATCACTCTGATTGAAGACATCAACCTGGAAAGAGTCAGGGATCACTAATTTTGGGGTCCGCATATGGATGTCCTCAGTTGTAGTAAACTATTTAACCAAATCAGACTGAGTATTAGAGGGGCCACTATGAGCCTCCTTCGGAGATACATCAATGAGAAACCCTTTACCATGATCAGGATCCGGCTTGATAAGTGAATCACCATCATGGGTAGTAGAATTTCAAAACATCGAATCCTTCAGGTTGGACATCCTACGACAGAGGGATGTTGAATGCCCTCTCACACCACATTTCTCACAAGAAACATTATTCCAACATAACTCTAAACAGTGTCCAATAGCCATACATACATTGCAGAAAAGAGGATTTTTTTCATACTTGACATCAATTTGAATGTTATCAGAATGGGTGGAAAGGGTTACCTTGTCAATCAGAGTGGAGATAAGATCAACCTCCACCAACATCCTAGAAGAATGACCAAACCGAACATCCTCAGTCTCCTTGTTGAATAGGGGTCCCAATTTCCATGCCAATGTCATGCAGAATTTTTGGATGCCAGAGGAGCCAATTGAGTCCATGAAGACGAATCCAATGTTAAAAAAATGCATTTCAAACATGAGAGACATTAAAATCCAAAGACCATTCATGCAAATGAAACCTGCCAGGTTTCATAAATAGGGTTCCAATGCTCCATGCCCGAAGATTCAAATCATCAAATGGAAAAAGACAATGAAAAAATCCTCGTCCAAGAGAAACACACTTCTAGTTAGAAAAACCCCACAAATTAGAGGTTCTTCAAATAAAATCATCAATTTTCCATGGTTGATCACATTTTGGAAGAAAAATATGCATAATAAATGAATTTTTACCAATTTACATTCACTCAGAAAGCGTTGTAGGGTTAGATTCAACGTGATCCAAAGAACCCTTACGGAGAATTCTGCTAGGACATGAGTCCTTGAACAGGGCCAACGGACCAGTTTCAGCATGCTTCAACCCAGAACATGATTTCCTCACCACACCATCACCTAAATCCCGCATCAACGTAGTAGGGTTTGCCGCCGCAACACCATCTCGATGCCGTAGAGTACTGCGATGCACGTCAATCTTAAAATCATCTTGTGACGCCTTCAGAGGCCTGACATGAGGATCTTAGGTCGAATATAGACCGGATTAGGAATTCGGTTTCACCGCAACATCATCTAGATTCCGTGGATCCCCACGATGCGCACCAACCTTCAATGTAGGAGAAGATTGTTGCGACGACTCCATAGATTTGACAGAGGAATCCAAAGATGATTGTACACCGGCCAAGATGCTCTATTTCACTGCAACCATAGGGTTTCCAACATCGACAGAAGACTGAGTTCCACGAGTATAAGCAAAGGATGGAATCTCCGATGCCACACCACCGGGAGGAGGGAGACGATCAAATCCAGGAAAAAACGGAAGCGCCATGGGTGATCGAAAACCCTAAAATCCATTGAAACGGAGAAGTGTTCCCGCAGCCCATAGCGCCATCTTCCTCAAAAGTAAATAAATAAGACATGAAGTCACAATATATATTTAAATGAAGGATATATATAAAATATGAACATGAACCAAAACATCAATGGAAAACCATGAATGGGAATATGGAGTAGACAACACCTTGTTTAATATTATTATGGAATATGTGGAATGATTTTAAAAAAAGATTACAGAAGATATTATTAATAATATTAACATTCTGGTATAAATTAATGTCAAAATAAATATGAATATATTATAAGATTACGTGTTTCATGAAATTTGATTATTTTATTTATTATTTAAATATGTTTAATATGGATTTAAATTTGGTAAATATAATAAATTCATTGATTAATTCTCACATTAAAAATGTGCTTAATGTAATTGTTTTCATTTCAATTTCCTGCCCATTTATATATAATGGTTATTAAAAAACTACTTATTTATATGAATTTTATCAAAATAATATTTGGTAAATTATATAATAATCCTCTTTTCATTCATGTTCAATAATAATCCATTTGGTTTCATCTTATTTAGGGGTTTAATGATTCAAAATTTAACATAGCGGTAAGGATTTATGATTTATAATAATTTTAATGGTGATTTTTTTAATATAAATTTAAGTTATGGAATTTATTATTACATTATATAATAATTCCCAATAATTTAAATATAATTTCATTATTGATGAAAATATCACATAGTTGTACTATTTTATTATCATTTGTACTAAAATTATAGATAAAATGTTTTTCATAAAAAAAGTAAATATTTTAATTTTTTTCAAAACAATTTTTCTTCTTTATCCATGTATCCAAAAACAATTAGAAGAATTTTTTCTTCATTATACATGGATTGTTTTATTCCATACTTATTAAAATTTTATAACTTCAAAAATAACATAAAATTAATTAATTTTTTTGAATAACTACTTGTTAGACTACTTTTAAAAAATTGTGATAGTAATATTTATTTTAACATACTCGATATGAACATAAAATTCCTGCCATAATGACCAATGAATATATTTAATAACCCTTTACCATTTATAAATGATAATATAAAATTCTAATGAATTCACAGAAAACATGATATTTTAAAAAAATATAATTTCCAAATATAAAAATTATTTTCCCTCAAAAATGTATTTAAGTATCATTATGTTTAATTTTTATTCATCCATGATAAAAAAATTATTTTACATATAATCCACGATGGATTTTTAGTAATAATTCCATTATTAATATTTATCTTAATTTTAAATTACCATTTTACTCGATAATTGGATGACATTCTCTTTGATTATAAATTATTTAGACATTATGTTTCCCTAAACACACTATCATTCTTCTGTTATGTGAATATATTTTGGTTTATAAATTAATAAAATTAATTCATTCGTTAAAAATTAATATATTTGAAAACAAATATTATTTGAAAATAATATTTCAATTTTTTCTAAGAAACTATTTTAGGCATAAATTGAATTTTATATAGATAAATTAATTTATTCAAAAAAATTTAATTATTTTAAATTAACTTATAAATTATATATTTGATTTATGTATTAAAAAAAAGAAATGATATTTTTGTAATAATATGATAAGAATGAATCAAGGATTATATTAAACATGCATTTTTTTTAAAAGTTTTTTTACATCATGAGATGTTATATTAAAATTATTTCACAACATATATAAATATTGTATTATATTAAAATAATTAAATACTTATTATCAGAAAATTTAAATTTTCAAATAATACCTATTTATTAATATTCAATATGATTAGATGTCTTTGTAAAATTTATCACCTCTGTAAAAAGTAAATTGGGGTAATCTGGGATACAAATGAGTAATAAGGAAAAAATATTCCTAATTAATATCAGATGAATTTAACTATATCATTATCATGTTGGAATCTAAATTAAATTTTTTTAATTGAAACATATTGATGAAAATTACATATATAATTTTTAAATAATTGAATATTACAAAAATTATTTCAGTTAGTTTCCAATATCAATGTGGTTTTCTCTTATGAAAAAACAATTTATATATTAATATAAATATCTACATGAAAAAAATTTATATGTTAATATAAATATCTACATTAATTTAAATTTATATATTTTTATGATATAACTTTATTTATAAATTTTATTAATTATATAATGACATTAAATTCCAACTTAGAGAAATTTAGGATATCTCCAATTAAAAAAACTATAATAAATGACTAAAAACAATTAATAGAAATATATAATTTAAATGATTTAAATTGTGGAACTAATTTATAGCTGAATATACTATATAATTTCATTTATATATGATTATATTAGGATTAAAACATTGTGTTATTTATTTTAAAAATAAATTATTTAATTTTGGTATAAATTTCAAATAATTTTATTTTTGAGATTATTATTTTATTAAAACACATAAAAATAATTAAAATATTATAATTGGAAAAAATTTATAATATATAGTTTAAAATACAATCCCTTATTGATTTATTAGTTTTCCATAACCATTTTAATTTAGACTAACAAAATCATATTTTATTCTTTAATGAAATTTCAAGATAGCCCCCACTCATACAAAAGGGAATATCTTCATTTACTTATTCTCATCACATTTATCCATTTATCCTTATCTTCATATAATAAATAACCTTATTAAATTTATTGTATACTTTATAGTGTTTATTTTCATCTAAAAAGACTGACTATATGGTCGTTAAAGGGGATATCAAACTGATTTATTTCCATGATGTGGTAATCTCTGTAACTAGTGACCTTATTTTTATTCTTATTTACCACATGTATATATATGTTATTTATAATAAAAAATCATTTTCATAATAATAAATATTTTTTTATTATTACAATAAAATCAGTTTTATAAAATCAGTTTTCCATCATTTGAGTAGTGAAATTATCGCTCATTGGAACATACAATTTCCTTTCCAATCATGAGTGAAATGATAATTTCGCTCGTTCTTAGGTTTGGAATACCACATCCACGAAGTGATGGGCATAATTTTATATCTATATATTATATATAATTTAATAATAATGAATTAGTTTATTATTTTTCATATATATGATTTTATAAATATTAATTATTGGTTCATCCATATAGATGATTTTTCGTTCAATCATTCATTAAATAGAATATCACGCCTGGTTTTTTTCCCTTTGTATTGATCTGGTCCATTGGAAATCCCAATCCTTTTCATGGGTATTTTTTCAGGTGAATCTTGAGTTTTGAAGATTCATATATATCTACTCAACCTAATTTGGGTTCCCCATTTATTGTTTAGGAGATTTTTATGATAGGGTTGTTACTTCATGATTTGGGCCAACCGTGTTCCCATTTCCAGATTAAAAAAACAGAATTTGTATCTTTTATAACTCATTTTTTCATCATTTTCCCCCATTACACTTCCAAATTGTCCTATACTGACATATTAAAACTTCCATATCCTTTTGGGAACCCATATAAATTCATAAGCATGGTGAATTGGGGTTACTAAATTAGTTATTGGTCTAGACCATGGGCCCATTTCCTGTTTAAGAAAATATCTTTCTTTTATATCTTTTTCCATTTTTAATATTTTCGGTGATTCCATCTCCCCCTAGAATCCAATACCCCTAACCTCACCCCTAGTATCTATTTACTCTCTTTGGATCTCATATGGGTCGTGGAATAGGGCTAAATTTCTCAGGTTACCTCAAATCGCCCAGAATTGATAAATTAAATTGTTTTATACATAACTCATTAAATTCTTACTCTTTTTAAAAAATAATTCTTTTTGTAGTTTTTTCAGACATTATGAGACTTTCCAAGAAGTTTAATCTCATTACCTTTTCTCTAGGGGTGTATATCTAATGGAATATGAAGATTTTTCTAGTGGAGAAGGTGAGATTCCAACTCTTTTATCCTCCCTCTTCATCCTCCATTCATTATTTCATGGTTTTATAATCTCCCCTAGTCATGATCGACCTAGAGATTGTTTATCCCATGGTTTTTAGGGAGTTTATATTAATTTAGGTCTCGTCTTCATAGTTTTACGGTTTATAAACCCGCCGAAGGTGATTTCGGGTGTGCGTTTATATTACGCCACAGATTTGAGGTAGGATATCCCTTGCACAAACCTTTATCATTTACATTTAATCATTTTAATTCTATTATAACCTTACTTATATGATATTTTCTACTATGAAACTTTTTTTCTAAAGGTTTTGTCTTCAAATTATTTTTTATAGCTTATTTTGTTAAAAATATAGTTGTTTTGGTATAAATGTGCACTCCTCTTGCTTGATAAATTATTCCATGAGCTTTCTCACATGGTTTATGGTATTTTGAATATTCCTCAGTATCTTGAATAACTTTATGGCCTGAAAAAGGTGTTTTATCTATTTTATTTTCTTAACATAAGTTGTTTTTTAAGGAGTGAAAGACATGTGTTCGGTAAATAGCCTGGTTGGCTTTTATGTGTCTAGTGCAGTTTAAAATATTTTTTTTGGATTTATAAATATATTGGCAGAATGTAAGAAAATTATATTAGAATCCTTTTATTTCTTTCAAATTTGGATTTTGTTTTATAAACAATTGTTTTTTTGTTACAAAATGATTTGGCCCGAGTTACTGAAAAATGGATCGTTTCACATTATTATAAAAATGGTTGTATTTTGAATATGTCACTTGAGTATTTTAAGGGATTTATGAATGTGGTTTTATTATATAAATGGTGTGTAAGAAACTCCTTAATAAAATTGAATTTCATAACTTTTTCAAATGTTAGTTTTGAGAAAATGTTTAAAGGCCCGTTTGGCCTTTCCTAAAAATGAAGAATGGGTGTTTTACTTGTATGTACCATGTTGTGCACTTTGGATTGTTTTATGGTCCATGAAATGATTTAATTAAATGTTTTTAGGGATTCAAAATATGGTTTATTTTTGTTTTGATGTGTTTTTAAAATTTAAAGAGTGTTTTTGAATGTGTTTTATGTGCCAACCCTCAATACACATCTTGAAATTGTTTTACGAAAATATTTAGCGGTTTGTTGATTCATGAACGAAATGTGAAGAATGTTTGTGGGATGTTTGTGTATTGATGTATTTGGGGTGGAAATTTTATGTGAAATGAGTATTTGATAATATGTGTAACTTCATTGTGAACTAAATGGAATCTCGGGTATCTAGGTGGACAGACATGTATTAGAATGATAGTGACCCTATGGGGTTTGGCCATTGTTTCACATAGCAAGTTTGACGATAACAACACTAACTATACTATGATGATGATGATGTTGGGGTGCCACTATGTTATGGGTATAATCCCTATTAGTGGCTCGTGTGCATGAGAACAGATATTTATTATAGTTAATTTCACCGAGCTATGTGGTACCTGGGGCTCACAACTGACTAGTTCCTAGGGGTGTTCCTGTGACTAGTGCTCATTGGATCTTTTGTACTCACCATCGTAATACGGTGTGATTGGTTGGTAAATTCAGTAGTGTGTGTTATTTACATAAAAGTTAAAATTATTTAAATCAGCCATCTTGAAAACTATTTCCATTTTAAAGTTGCACCGCTTTGAAAGTTGTTACTTGAATTCTTATTTATAAAACATGAATGTTATTGTCTGGTAATTTTTAGATATCATGGGACCTCATTTGAAAATAATTACTTAATATTTATATTTAAAACATGAAATTTATGCTTATTTTTTTTAAAGGATGTGCATTGGGAGAAGAATATCCGGCTAACCTACTGATTTTTAATACTCACGCCAATAGACTTCTTCTGTTTTTAGCCCTTTTGCAGGTTTCATCTTGAGTTTAATCGCCTTAGGCGATGTGTGATCATTTTGTTGTGGAGTGACCAGTGGGGTCACATGCTGATATTTGGTTATTAGGTTTGGTCATTTTCGTTGTTGTCTTAGTTGTACTTTCAGTTTCTTGTACAAATAATGTTTAGTTTAATTTTTATATAAATAAATTTTGGTTTTTCGATTTCTTTTTTCTTTTTTCTAATTGTTCATATATGGGAGAAATCATTCCCTTATATACTCTATTGATTCCCTTGGTGATTGTCTCCATCCAAGGAGGATTGGTAATGCCACTCCGGATTTGTCACTAGTTGGCCTGGGTGACCTGTTCATGGATGACTAGGACTGGTTCGTAACAAAATGGTATCAGAGGAGCTCGGATCTTAGAAGACCATTATTTTAGAGTTCCCTTGTTATTTGGGGATGTCAAGGTACATGGAGTAGGATTTTTGGGACTTGTGGGGTAAGTGAGTGAAGAGCTTCGTGAACTCTAGCTCGTTCTGATCCTCGGGTTTCCATGGGAAGTACGGTTTTATTAGTGTCCTTTGTTCTTGCTGATTGTTTGGTGTTGGGATATGACAATGATTGTCTATCTAATAGCCTCTGTGAGCTCACAGGTCTTGGAAAGCCATGTAGATCTGGGGAATGGTCTTAATAAGTCTCTCTGTGTTGGTTTTGTGTTTGACATATGGCTGCCAACCATATCATCAATTCACCCACTAAAACTACTTCCCTTTTTTGGGTCTCTTGACCCTTTCATGAATTTTGAATTTTTGTTTTGAAAATTCTTATGTGAGAATTATAGAAATGGGAATTAAAGGAAGGATTTGATTTGGAAAAGTAGAAAATGGATTTTCATAAATTAAATATAAGACTTTTTTTGGTATGGTTGTGTTTTTTTAAACATATTTTTGGGAGGAAGTGGAAATGATTTAATGGGAATGGATTTTCCTTATTCTAAATTTGTGGTTTGTTGAAATAAAATGTTTTGAAAGTGTAAATAATTTTAAATTAATTCTAAGACATTGTTTTAAATGGGGTTTTTTGGGATGTTGAAAAGTGTTTGATTCTTATGAATAGGTTTTGGAAATTCGGTTTTGTTCAGCTGGTGTTTTTCTGTAAAGGGGTTTTGGCTTTTGTTATTATCAGATTATGAAAAGAGACCATGCTGATTTTTTTAAAAAAATGAGGAAGGGATATTTTGAATATAATGGTGGTTTTTGTAAGTTCTATTAAATTAAATGGATTGTTTTTTATAATCAAGTGGTTCTTGATGAAGTGTGGTTTGTTTTCTGGAATCTGAAAAAAAAAATTTGACCTGGTGGTTGGTGTTCCTTTCGACAGTACATGATTTTTGGAATTATGATGTTTTGTTTTAGCCTTTGATGTTTTCATGTGTTCTCAAATGCATTGTTTAATTAATATCTATAAGTATGGCCTATATGGAATCATTTTTCAGTTCCTAGGGTGGCACTTAAATTTTCATGTGAGTGAGAATTGATGAAACAACATTGGTGAATGTGAAAGTCCACTAAGTTTGTTTTTTCTTCAAAAGTGTTTTTAGCTGAACAATTGTGGTGTTTTTTTGAACCGACGATTATGTGGATGGTTTATTCTCTGTCTTAGAAGAGTTTTCTTATTTATTAATCTTCCTTGTGATCTAGACATCATTCTCTGTTTGTATATTGATTGGATATCTTGTTGGTGGCTAGGTTTGGGAGTAATGTTCATTGGGTTCCTAATGATGTGTTTGATGTTGTGATGTGGCCATGGATAGTTCTCCGTTGGAAATATTTCCTACTGATCAACATAAATATTAATTTCTAATGTTAAATCCACTTCTTTAGATGATTCCTCAACCTATTTTTTGGAATATAGAGCTGTTTGGGATCGATTAAAAGTGCTTCTAGGTTGTGATAATTCTTTTGCACATAGCAGTTGTGTTTGGTTATATTGATGTGTCTCATCGTATTCTCTGCCTATTCTACCCTCGTTCGAAGTGAGATATAATTTTGATATTTATCTATGAGTTCCTATTTACATGATGGTTTTTTGTGAGCAAGTGAGTTTTTTTTAAGAGGTGTGATCCTTATCACCTGATTGCAGAGCAGCTGATGCTTCAAGAATTAGGGCTCCAGCCATAGGCCTTGGAGTGAATCTTTTCACGCAGTCAAGAAATCACCAGAGGTGTGGAGTGCTCGATTAGGATCCTTCCTCCTCTTTTTTGGTATGTTATTTTCAATGTCAATGTTTTGGTTCCTCATTTCTTTGAATTTCCCTTTGTCGCACCAAGCGTGTTGGACTTACCTATCACACATTGTCTATGGTTAGACCTTCATGGATGTGGGTTTTCAATCAATGTCCCTGTGTGGACTGCCTGTGAAAATCAGGTGCAGTCACGGTGTTACCTATTTGTAGGTGGATATGTTTGGGTAGTTCCTTTGTTTCTTTTCTGGTTTCAGTGTCCAAATTATTGCGTCCCCTTCCCTCCCATCCCCGAGTGGTGGGGGTCCAGATCTGCGCTGAAAGTGTTGGCCCAATTCATGTCCCCTCCATTCGGAAGTGGGTGGATTATATGTTCATGTTGTAAACCTATTAACATGGTATTTTAGGTATTATTAGGAGATTTTTTTGGTCTTGTATGAGTGAGGACCAATTCTAGTTCATGTTGAATTCTTGTCTGTTCATTGCTAGTTGGTCTTTAATAGTGGATAGACCACCATTGGTCTCATGGATTTTCATCCTAATTTCTTAAAAGTGGGGAGTACATTCTATAATCCCCTTGAATATTTTGTTTCGGTGAGTGCTCATTGTTTTAGGTGATGGTTGGGTTCATTGGGAGAAGTCCCAACAATCGGGTTCTTGGCATGGTTGTGGAGGTGGTGGCTTGATATTTCCAATGATTTTCTGGAATTGGTTGTGAGTAGTGTGTTTTTTTAGTAAGAGGATTAAAATCCATTGATGATTGATGATATTTAATTTTCTTGATAGGCTGGATCATGTTGATAGGTAATCCTTAGGTGTTTATTTTTCAGCTGGAAAGTGTTATGGATTTCCCGGGGCGGAAAGCTTTAATGGTGGTGTGAATTGTCACACCTGGTTTTTTTGTCTTTGTATTGATCCGGTCAATTGGAAATCATGATCATTTTCATGGGTATTTTTTGAGGTGATTCTTGAGTTAATAAGATTCATATATGTCTAATCACCCTAATTTTGGTTCCCTATTTCTTGTTTAGGATTTTTTTGAAGAAAGGGTGGTTACTCCATGATTTGGGCCAACCGTGAGCCCATTTCCAGTTTAAAAAAATCAATTTTTTTTCTTTTATAACTCACTTATTTTTCATCATATTCCCCCATTACACTTCCCACTTGTCCTATACTGACATATTAAAACTTCCTTATCTGTTTCGGACCCCAGAGAAATCCATAAGAATGGTGAATTGTGGTTACTAATTTAGGTATTTGGCCAGCCCATGGGCCCATTTCTTGTTTTTAAAAAAATAATTGTTTCTTTTATATCTAATAAATTTTTTAATATTATTCGGTGATTACACCTCCCCCTCGAAACCAATAACCCTAACCTCACCCCCATTTTGGATTTACCCTCTTTTGAGCTCATGTGGGTCATGGATTAGGGTGAAATTTCTCAGGTTACCTAAAATTGCCCAGAATAGATAATGTAAATTGTTTTATACATAACTTATTCAATTAGTTATCTTTTTCAAACAAATATTATTTCCCTTGTTCTTCTAGACCTTATGATAATCTACAAGACGAATCAGCCCATTTACTATTCTCTAGGGGTGCCTAACTAATGGAATATGAAGAGTATTTTAGTGGAGAAGGTGAGATTGCGTCTCCTTTATCATGCCTCTTCTTCCTCCTTCCATTATTTCATTGTTTTATAATCTCCCCTAGTCATGATCGACATAGGGTTCTGTTATACCATGGGTTTTTATGGATTTTATATTCATTTAGGCCTGGTCTTCATAGTTTTAGGGTTTATAAACCCACGATAGGTGATTCCGGGTGTGTATTTCCATTATGCAAAGAATTTGAGGTAGGATATCCCTTGCACAAACCTTTATCATTTAAGTTTCATCATTTTAATTATGTTATAAACTTATTTATATGATATTTTATTCTGTGAAAATTTGTTTCTAAAGGTTTTGTGTGTAAATTATGTTTTATGACTTATTTCGTTAAAAATATAGTTGTCTTGGTATAAATGTGCACTCCTCCTGCTTGATAAATTATTCCATGAGCTTATAAAAATGGTTTACGGTATTTTGAATATATCTCAACATCTTTAATAACATTATGGCATAAAAATGGTGTTTTATCCCTTTTATGTTCTTATCATAAGTTGTTTTTTTAAAGAGTACAGTCCATGTGTTCGGTAAATTGCTCAGTTGGCTTTTATGTGTCTAGTGTAATTTAAAATAATTTGTTAGGATTTATAAATATATTTTCAGCATGTAAGAAAATTATTTTGGTATCCTTTTATTTATTTCAAATTTTGATTTTGTTTTATAAAAAAAATTTGGTTAAAATATGTTTTTGACCGAGTTTCCGGAAAATGGCCCATTTCACATTCTTATAAAAATGGTTGTATTATGAAAATGTTACTTGATTGTTTTAAGGGATTTATGAATTTGGGTTTATTATTTAAATGGTATGTACAAACCTCCTTGATAAAATTGAATTTAATAACTTTGTCAAATGATAGTTTTGATAAAATGTTTAAAGGCCTGTTTGGCCTTTCCAATAAATGAAGAATGAGTGTTTTACTTGTATATACCAAGTTGTGCAATTGTGATTGTTTTTATGGTCCATGAAATGATTTTATTAAATGTTTTTAGGGTTGAAAAATATGGTTTGGTATGGTTTTGATGTGTGTTGTTAATTTAAAGAGTGTTTTTGATTGAGTTTTATGTTCAAATCCTCAATACACTTCATGAAATTGTATTACGAAAATGTTTTGTGTTTTTTTTATTTGTAAATGAAATGTGAAGAATGTTTGTTGGATGTTTGTTTTTTATGGTTTGGGGATGTAATTTTTATGTGAAATGAGTATTTTATAATATGTGTAACTTGATTGGGAACTAAAGGGAATCCCAGGTACCTAGGTGGGCTGACGTGTACTAGAATTCTAGTGATCCTGTGTGGTTTGACCCCTATTTCACGTAGCAAGCTTGATGATGACAACAATAACTGAAATATGATGATGTTGATGTTGGGGGAACACTAGTGTAAGGGTATTCTCCCTACTAGTGTCTTGTCTTCATGATAACAGATATTTATTATGGTTACTTTCACCAAGATATGAGGTACCTGGGGCTCACAACTGACTAGTGCCTAGGGGTGTTCTCGTGACTTGTGCTCAATGTATCTTTTGTACTCACCATCGGTATATGGTGTGCTTGGTTGGTAAATTCAGTAGCGTGTGTGATTTATTTAATAGTTAAAATTATTTAAAACAGTTTTCTTGAAAACTATTTTCATTTTAAAGTGGCACCACTTTGAATGTTGTTACTTGCATTCTTGTTTATAAAACCTGAAAATATTTTTATGGTAATTTTTTTATAGCATGGGACCTTATTTGGAAGACATAAAATTATATTTATATTTAAAACTTTAAATTCATGCTTCTTTTATTTTAAAGGATGGGCATTGGGAATATAATATCGGGCCAACCTACTGAGTTTTAATACTCACGCCTATAATCGTTTTCTGTTTTTAGCCCTTGTGCAGGTTTCAGCTTGAGTTCGATCACCTTGGGCGATGTGTGATCATTTTGTTGAAGAGTTACCAGTGGGGTCACATGGAGTTAGTTGGTTATCATGATTGGCCAGCTGGGTTGTTGTCTTCGTTGTACTTTCAGTTTCTTGTAAAAATAATGTTCAATTCAATTTTTATATAAATGTATTTTGGGTTTTCCATTTGTTCCCACTATTTTTATTATTATCCATATATGGGAAAAATCATTCCCTTGTGTACTCTATTGATTCTCTTGGTTCTTGTTGCCATCCTGGGCGGATCGGGAATGCCTCTCGGGATTTTTCACTGGCTGGCCTGGTGACCAGTTCACGGTCGACTTGGACTGGTTCGTGGCATAGAAACAAATTTCAATCAGACATATGACATTCTATCTCTATTAATTATGTAATTCATGTTTCTATATAAAATTTTTATGATGATTATAATTTTTTTATAATAATTCTATATAATTTTCATACCAATTTTAACATTATATAGTTGACGGAACCTTGATTAATGTGTAAGGATCATGAACACCTAATAATAACATGCATGGAAAATAAACAATTTATCAACAATAATATTGAATTTAATGAAAAAATATTAATAAAAATATAATAATATATCATAAATATATTATAAATTTTATTTTATATATGATTATTTTTGTCGAATAAATTCATAATAAATCCATATTTATTATATAATTGGTTTGACCATGAATGTGTCATGGAGAGACATGAGGTAAGAGATTTTTGTCTCAATGTTATTTTAATTGGGATTATTGATAACATTATATCAATTGATTAAATTATTTAATCCATATTTGAGGAATATATTGAATTTTAGTTTACTTCAAATATCTTTTGATATTATGTTTTTTGATTAATTTTTCCCCACATTCAATTTTTTTAAGAGATGAAATTATTCTTTTAATGAAAAAGCGAAATTATTCATATATTTGACATAAGATAATTTTTCATATATATAAATATTATATAAATAAGGTTATAAATAATGATTTTATGAAAATAAAATTTTCTGTTTAATATTTTTAACTTTTGATTCCATTTTACAAAATATAATTACATTTTATCTTCTTTTCATTTTCCTAATGCTGTATCTTTTACTTTTTATAGAAGAAATTTGGAAGAATTAAATTTTAACTTATAGAGAAAGAAAGGAATCTAAATATATCAAAAAAAAACAATTCATTATAGCATCCTGTACATGATTATATATTTTTTTTCAAATAATTTTTTGTGTGTGAATTTTTTATATTATGAAAACTATTTCAAAAATTTGAAACCATATATTGCTAAAAAGTTCTTACTGATATTTTAATGGAATATCAATTCCATAATGAAAAAATATATTTGTTAGACTTATGATTTATTTAGGATAGGATGCACGGATATTATCCTTATTATTTATCTTGATGGGTTACAATTAAGATAACAAATGTGTATCAATCCTATTTGAATGAGTTTTTTAATGTTGAAATTTTTATGAAACTGACTTATTTTAAAGGTATTTATTTTATTAAATTTTTATTATCATTTCAAAAAAAATTATATATTCCATTATGTAATGAGTTGGACCAACATATCATCTAAAGGAATTAGGAAATGTATTATATCTCAAGAGAAAGTAATGGGAAACATGTATATGTTTTTGATCCATTATGGGATGTATGTAATAACCCAAGTTTTTACGGACCAATTTTTAATGAAAAAAATTATATTTTAATTTATATCTTGCAATACACTCTATCAAAGATTCCTTTTACAAGTGACATGGATTGGCATACATTACATGTTACACCAACATGGTATACGACGCACACAACACTGAGTTTCTATCAAAACATCTCTTTTTTATTATGATATTTTAAAGAAGATAATGATAATCTAACAATTAAACATAATTATATGAATATAAAAATTTTATATACATTTTATATATAAATAAATCATATTGATAATGGAATATGAGATTTTTGTTAATGACTGGTGTTTTAAAAACATCAATTTTTGAATGGACAAATTTTTATAATTAATTTTATGTTAGACACATTTAGAAAATTAATTTCTTAAAGTAAACATTATTTTTAATTTGATAATTTATTATTTAAACTAGGGAAAATTTTGGTATTTTTTTGAGTAACATATATTTTTGATTAATAGTGAAAAATACAGATTTCTAGATAAAAACTACCTTTTTTATAATCAATTATTAATGATAAATTATGTTATAAATATATTTAATTATGACATTATAAAAAAATTACATCTGTTACTTATATTTAAATCATCAGAATCAATTTCATTTTGAAAATAAAATTAAGTCATAACAAACTTTTGACAATTTTCTTACATTAAAACCTGGTTATTTCATCTTGTCTGTGTGATTTGCAGTAATCATATTTTTTACCTTTATATTAATATATTTTCAAGACTCTAACTTAAACCATTTAATTCAGTCAAATAATTAGTATCTAATAATCCCATTATTATTTTTTACTATATTATTAGTTAAAGTGATTAAAATTAATCCTAACAGTTAAGGCCAAAATAAGATTATTAGGGACTAAACCTTAAAATAATGTTCCCACATGACCTAGAAAGATATAAAAAAAATTTATTTCCATATATATTCCATTTATTTTATTTTCTTATTATTGGTTGGTTTGGTATTTCCTTTTTAGGTAAGAACAGGTGCACACATAACTTGTTTCTAAAAAATCCAAATGAGACCTATTCATTCCCTATAAAAGGCCACCCCATCTAACAAACCATCAAAAACCTTAAACATTTTATGTTATTCCATTATTTACCAATGTATCATATAAAAAAATTCTCCCTTAAACCATGAATCCTCCCTTTGGGTAGAAAAAATATCAAGGAAGCCTTTATGGAATAAACGAAATGAGTTACCTGATAAAGAGGTAATGTATTTTCTCATTCTCCATTCCATTTTTTCCTTCTCCACCCCTCCATTATATTCATTAAATTTACATTTGAAAAAATATTATACTAAATAATTTGGTATTATATTATGTTAAGGGTTCTATCTAAAATTATACGCACCTCCATTTAAGGGATATCGAACATTCTGTTTATGTGTATGGAGAGTTACTGCTTGACGAAACTATGATTATTCATTTATGAATTACCACGAATCATGGTGACAATGATTATGTAAAATATATTAATATATTTAATATAATATATCTAATATATATTTGTCCTTATTTTTTCGTTTTACAACATACACCTATTTACATTCCGTTTGGTGGTAATATGATAATCTCCTTTGAGAAGTATGTACTACAACCCCATCAAATTGATGTGATTCATCCACACACCACATGGATTGTATTAACGATGGGTATAGATAAATTATTTGATATATAATATATATTATGGATTCTATAATGACAATATTTATATATATATACATACATATATATACATATTTCATTGACCTACATTCATGTAATACGAAAAAAGGGAAATCATGTTCACGTAAACATATGGATTACCATCACCATGAACGGTGTATTCCATTTCACAATACAATATTCTATAGATTATTCTAATTAAAATATAATGTACATAACTGATATTTATATCTTGTTTTACATTATATAATCATGATACATGTATAAGGACGAATGATATAACAAATTGAGACACATGCTAAGTACCAATAGAATTTTACCTGAAGTGAAACATTAACATTGGATCATTAAAAAATGGGTAACATATGGTCATAATAAATCCATATATTGTATTTTATATAAAAATATTATTCATTAAAATATTTATAATAAACATATATTTATTACACAAAAATCTGGTTAGAGTATAGAGAGATTCAGGAAACAATGTAAGGGAATTCCATCTGACTTTTAATTTATGTTAGGTAAAACCTAGGAACTCAAATCATTAATTTTGTGTAATGTATGTATTTAAAATTATTTTATTATATTTATCATGTACATATATTTATGGGTATTCACACTCCCATTTTATGATCCAACTATCATGGGGTTTAACAAACAAAAGTTACCAAATCAATATTATTGTTCTCTCTCAATTTTCTTTCTTTGAGATTCTTGTTTTTTGAGCACCAAATATTTTTTTTGAGATTTATATACTTCAATTATAAATATAATATAATTATTTTCATTATTTTCATGATATATTATGGTTCTTATAATTTCATTTTACTTTATGTAGAGCATGATCGCATATTACTGAGTTAGATGAGTTTATTGAGTCAATCTCAATGCTTTCTATGATTGTTTATGTTGATTATTTCAATGATGAAATGATATGATACCCATATCATTAATATTTATTAGTTTCCTTTTCATATGATTATACAATATATATTTTATTTTAATATCATTTTACACACTCTTTTACTTAGGATATTATTTATTTTAAGTGAAATCTGACAGTCCCCCTCAGATGTTGTAAATCTATAGTATTCAAAATACTTGTTATTAAAATGTTTGAAAAATAATTTCAATATATCATTGAATTTAATTTTGATTTTAAAAAGTTTTTAGAATGGTTTTATTATCTTCAATTATTCAATTATATGTTTTGATATCTATTTTCAATGAAAAATGTTTTATGTTTTCAAAGGAATTTTTCAAATAATAAAGGATATTTTTCTCAAGAATTGTTTTAAAACATATTTAAAAATAATTTAAAAACTATGATAACATTCATTGGTTCTACTCCCAAATTTATGAGGTAATTAATCAATTTTTATATACATATTATTTCTATAAATAGATAATTTGTTGATTGAATGATGTTATGAAACTAATTTCCCTTTCACATGTTATATGCTTTTGAAACACAATTATTGTCATAGGTTATATGCTTTTAAAACCCACTTCATTTCACATGTTATGATAATGAGTAAATGATTATTAATCATGTCTCTTTCCAATGGTTATGATCTTTTTACATGTTTTTATACACTTTTCCATACTTGGTTTATGATATGACGATTTAGGATCTTTTGGTAAATGTATGCATGATTTAATTATGTGATGGTTCAGACCTATATATCCCTCAAATGTAGAGAATAAATTTTTATATCTTATGAAATAAACTGTGATGGCAAAGGGATTGATGGTTAACTACTATGACAACCATGGGAGTGAACCATGACAACTAGGATGGAATTTGGTGTGAAATAATTATACTATAATGGCCATGTTAGTGAACCGTTACTACACATATGGTATGAGGAGTGAACTCCTGATACTATAACGGCCATGGGAGTGAACCCTAACTACAATGATGTTATGGGGAGTTAACCAATACAACTAAGATTATCTTGGTATCATTTTCATGGATACTTTGGAAATTATTATATGTTTATGTATTTAACACAATTACATGACTTACTGCTACATTATTCATTCATGGATCATGTCCTTTAATTCCTTTTTATTCATGTCTCATGAAATCCCATGCTCTATTCCATGATTAATGTATATGATCTGATATATGCAGGGTATGATATTCTATATTTCTTATCACATTATCACACAATTTTTTTCATGATTATGATTACGTGTCTCTATTTTTAACCCTTTATGAGAATTTGATATCACCTCTTTTTTTGTATCCATGCCTAGGATGTCAAGATTTGTATTATGTTTGTTGTGTTTAATAATGGTATTTTTCCTGATGAACATAGTGGTAGAGAATATATCTCACATATGTAAAAGTGTTTATGTATTCAATGTTTCAAAGGCACTAGTCTAGTATTATCTTCTTATGTATCATTGTGTAACCTTTTGTCATTTCTGGAAACCTTATGTAATTTTAATGTATGCAAAGTGAGTATCACTAATGTTTCTATTATAGGAAAACTATTGTCAACCATCATAAACTATAATTAAAAAACCTTGACAGGAACCATAGGGACATGTCTCATAACATGTATAGGGTTGAGTCAATGTATAAGAAAATTTCCATGTATTTGGATAAATGAATGATTTAGTGGTTTCATAGAAATACTACCATGTTGGGATACTACATGTGGATGTGGAACTAGAAGAGATGTACATTGGTGTAAAAAATCTGACAAGATATTCCATGCTTGACTATGGGAAATATGGTACATGATAATGGGACTTGCTGACACCTAGTTTAACACTCTCATGGGACATTCTTTGGGAATTAGAAATCACTTCATGAACCATTATATAGGATTTAAACCAATTTAGACTATTAATATCCTATGATAAACCAAATGAGTCATTGATTAATGATGGTTTCATAGGTTATAAATTATATATGTAATTGTTCATGATTATTTTGTTTCTCTTAATTGATTTTGTATATACCTAATTTTTAAAATCTAATGAATTTTATTTGGGTGTTATGATTCATTAAATAAAATTTGAGGTGGAATTTGTAGTGTAATACCTTTATTGTATGATGATTTCATATCATGTTTATGATTCCTCTCTAGTTTATGATTGTGGGAATTTTGTTCAAAAAAAACATAACATTGTTCTTTTGGTCTAATTTGATGTCATCATAGTCATAGATTGACATTATCATCATAAATACCACATAAATTATCAAATAAGGGATGTTACATTCAATATTTCATACCCTCCTATGATCTTCCACAAATGTGACAATAATTTTAAAAATCACATGTAGATTAAATCCTTTGCATGGGTCCTAATCCCCACTCAACAGTGTTTTTTATCTAGAATGGGTTTGTAGAGGATCTACATCGATAATATGCCAATTGTTTTGGATTATATTGATGTCATTCAAAAAGTTTTTCCTAGTCTTTTACAAAAAAATTAAGTTGAGATATCAATAGAAATTATAAATAAATTCACATAAATTTTAATGAATTTTTATATAATAGTCCTAATGGAGTTTTATTAATTGGTGAAGTAACTCCAAGAAATTCATGATAAGGGATTCAATCTGCCAAGTGTGTCACTATGGGGTGTACTAGTTCTTTTTTTTATAATGATATGTGGATCAATTATACTCTTCAATGATTATCTAGAGTTTAAAAAGATCATAATCATTAACATTTATCAACTACCATGTATTGATGACCTGTTTGATCAACTACGTAGAGCTCAATACATTTCCATGATTGACCTTTGTTCTGTACATCATCACTTGAGGGTAAAGAAGGAGGATATACCAAATATATAATTTTGTACAATGTATGATCATGATGAATATATAGTAATTCCTTTTGGGATAACTAATAAACCTATTATAATCATTGATTTATTGAATATTTTCTTAATAGATTACCTCGACCAGTTTTTTGTAATCATTATAGAAGATATTCATATCTATTAATGGAGAAAGGAAGATCTTAGGGACCACTTGATAATTGTACTAAATACACTAAGGAATGAAAATTTATATGAGAAATTCAAAAATTGTGAATTTTTGCTACAATATGTATCATTTTCATTGTAACATATTCTAAAGATATGGTATAGTATGTAACTCATCCATGAAAAAGATATTAAATGATTGCCTAGACCAAACACAATGACTATATTCTATATTATTCTTGGTTTATTTATATATTATAATTGTTTTTTTGGAGAATTTCTCATTAATATCTAATCAGTTAATCAAGTTAACTCAGAAGGGTATAATGTTCAATTAAACAGATGTATGTGTTGAAACTTTCAGGGGACTGTAATGATGTTTGGAAAATGAACCTATTATTACATTACGATGGAGAAGAGAAGAGTTTTTGATTTATAGTGTTGCATAAAAGAATTTTTTGGAATGTATTATTATTATAAATATCATTTATATATCTTAGGCCTCATGATAGATTAATATTCATGAAAAAATTTACCCAAAAAATGATTTAGAGTTAGGAAAGGTAATTTTTTTAGAAATTATATTGAGGGATTATCATTATTGGGAAATATGAATATATATATATATACTTATTCTGATCATAAAAGATTAAAATATATTATCACATAGAAGGATATGAACATGAACCCGATAAGACGGTTGGAGTTGATAATAGATTATAATTACTCAAGACATTACCACCTAGAGAAAGGGAACAAAGAGGTCGATGATTTGAGTCGATAAGAACATTTCCCTTATCTATGATGAGGATAAAAAATCCAATATTATTTCATTTGAAGTAGATAGTTTAAGAAAATCTAATATAAGGGGAAAGTTTTGTATTTATCAAATTAATGTTGAACCCTCTATCAATGTGAAGATTAAAGAGTCAACAAAGGAAGATGAAGAACTGTAAAAAATGTTTAGAAATGTCCGTGAGATTATCCTTGATAAAGATACAATTTTAAGGTTAATAAATAGTTAATGTGATCCTCCCATGCCATATTTGAAGAAGGATATATTATAAGAATATCATATTTCATCATTCCCTATTTATCCTGAATAAGTGAAGAGTTAAATGGACTAAAAATAATGCTTCTGCTGGGGTAAGAAGAAGAGAGATATCTTGGAGTGTGTATCTTAGTGTTTGGTACTCTAAAATGATAATGATAAAAGACAACTATATAATGGGTTGTTGTACCCATTAATTATAGTAGAATTGAAATTGGAGTACATCAATAAGGATTTTTTTGTTAGACTACCCAAAAACATATATAGTGATTAAAGCTATATGGTTGGTAGTGGATAAATTTACTATTTCATCACACTTCATTGACATCAGAGAAGATTTATATCTTCACCAGATTGAATGAATATATATTAATGAATTTTTATGGTTTCATGGTGTACCATATTCAATTGTATCAGATCAGGATCTGAGGATTACATCCATGCTCTAGAAAGGTGTTCATAAGGCACTTGATAATGAATTGAGTTTCAACACTTCTTATCATATATAAATTTATTGAAAGTATAAAAGAACATTTAGAACCCTATATGACATGTTGAGATATTATTTTTTAGATGTAAAAGGTGTTTGGAGTCAACACCTACCAACATTTGAGTTTTCATACCACAATAGCTTTCACTAATTCCATACAATAGCACTGAATGAAGGCCTTTATTTGATGAAAAGTAGAGCTCCAGCATGATGTGATAAGGTTGTAAAAAGAACTCTATTAGGACCTGAGATCGTTGATTTTAAGGTCGATAAGGTTATAACCACTAAGTATCATATAATGGAAGCTCAAATCAAGATGAAATGTTAAGATGATATCTACTGATGTGATATATAAATTTATGTTAGTGAAAAGGTGTTTCTACAAATCTCACCCTTCAGGAAAATTATGAGAATAGGGATTAAATGGAACCTAATCCCTATTAAATAAACCCCTTTGAAATTATTGATCATTTCGGGATATTATAATATTCATTGGTACATCCTCCAAATATCTCTAAAGTCCTTGATGTATTTCATGTATTTATCTTGAAGAAGTACATACCTGGCCCTTCACTTGTACTGAACATGGTGTTCATACCACTGATAAGGATACTTCTTAAGTTGAACAACCTTTTGAATTTCTAGAACAATAAAAAAAGGTTCTATGATACGATACCACTCATATGTTCAACGTTTTGTGAAAAAATCACATGTAATAGGATGTTATGGGGGGAACATGATGATATGATGTATCATAAGAATCATTATTTTTCACATGAGTGAAAAATTTTGAGCGTGAAATAAATATTAAGGGGGGTAGAATATAATAACCACAGTTTTTGTGGACCTATTTTTTTGAATAAAAATTAATTTTCATTTACATGATTCTATACACTGTAAAATATTTTTTTTACTCACAACCCTGACATGGAATATGTTACACAGAAAACTGAATTGGATTATTATGCGCAAAACACTGAGTTTCTACATAACATATCTATTTATTGTTATAAATTGATGTATATAATTATAACATCTCTTTAAAAAATATTTATATGAATTATAATATTGTCTAAAATTTTTTATATAAATAAAACATATTGATAAGGGATGATATGATTTTTGGTAGTGTCTTGTTTTTAAAACAATATTTTCATGATTGAAACACTTTTACTAATCAATGTAATTTTATACATAAATATAGAATTAATTTTATAAAATAAATTTAATTTTTGAATTCAAATCACAGAAATTATCCATGGGTGAATTTTTGGGATTCTTCTGAAAAAAATCATTTGTTGATGAGTTGTGGAAAATACTATATTTACATTAAAAACTACATTTTTGAATAATTAATTATTAATTATAAATGATATTATAAATATTTTTGTTATCATATTAGATAAATATTACATCTATTAATATATTTTAATTCATTGTTTTCATTTTCATGATTATATTAAATATAAAATCTTAACAAACTTTTGATCATTTCCCAATATTAAAATCCTGTTACTTCATCTAGTCGGTGGGAATAACAACAATATTAATTTTTCCACAATTATGAATTGAATTTGAAAAATCTGATAACTTTTTGTTTAGTATAATATTTACTGGCTAATAATACCATGTTAAATTATTACCAAAATCATTAGTAAAAGTTATTAAAATTAATCATAATTGTTAAGGCCAAATTAAGCTTAATTAGGGAATACACCATAAAATTACATCCCCAAATGACCTAGAAACTTGTACAAAACCAATTGAATTTCCTTATTCCAGAAATAACCCATATAATATTTAGTTTCACTTTTTATGAATTGTTTTTGGTAATAACTAGTTCACACATAACTTGTTTCTAAAAATTATAAATAAGTCATTTTCATTCCCTACAAAAGGCCACCACCTCTTCCCATTATTCACACCTCAAAAACCATTTATGTGCATCCATGATATGACCATTTATACTCAAAAAATCATTCATTCAACCTTGAATTCTCCCTTTCAAAATAAATTTCCTCAAGGAATCCTTTTGGTATGGACCAAAATGAGTTACCTGATTGTGAGATAATGTCTCTATTCATGATCCATTCCATTATTTTAATTTTTATCCCCTATAATTTTATTTATTACATTATAGTGTGACAAAAAAATTATCCTCAATAAACATGTATTTTCTCATGAAATTGGTTAAACCTAATCTTATACTCAACTCAATTGAATGGATATCCAACATATTGTTTCCGTGTATGTTGAGTTAATGCCTCAAAAAACGATTATTATTCATTTCACCTTTACCAACCATCATGATGTCCATTATGATGTAAAATATGTTTATATATGTCATATATTATATTTATTATGTATTTAATCTTATTTATTCCAATTAAAATATACATACCTTCACTTTCCATTTTCGCGGGTTACTACCCCCTCAAAGCAACGTGATTCGTCCACACACCACACAGAAAGTATTAAGGGTATGTATAGTAAAAATATTATATATTTGATATAATAATGATACAATAATAATGATATATATATATACAAACATATATATACATATTTCATTTATATACTATTTGTCAATATGACAGTAAAGTCGAAAACCCCGTTCATGCTTACATAAGACTTACCATCTCCGTGAATAGTGTATTTCTTTTCATAATAATATATTATATAGATTATTATAATACACATATACTATAATATACATATTTTTAGTTCATAGTAAACATTCGTGAATCAATTAAATAATTATAGGGACCGAATTTATAACCAATTAAGACACGTGTGAAGAATAATGTGAATTATACCTGATGTGATACATTAACATGCGATAGTTACTAGCATATAATATATTGTCATAAAGAAACCATATATATTATTATATATTACAATATTCATACCTAAAGGATTTATAATAAAATTTAATTTTTATAAAGGAATATTGTATAAATATGGAGAGAGCGAAGATACTAGGTAAGGGGTTTTCATCTCACATAAAAATTTTATGAGATACAATTTATATTGACCACTATTTAATTTATTGTGGTGAAATAAATTCCCATTATAGTATTCAATGAATCATTTAAATAAATTTATGGGTATTAAAATTCCCATTTGATCATCATTCTTTCATGAGGATTAACATTAAAAAGTTACAATTCAAGAAAATAGAATAGTCTAAATTTTCCTTCATTGAGATTCACAATTTGGTAAGAACCTATACTATATTTATGGTTTATATAATTATATTTTACGTGTTATATATTTTGTAAATTAAATTTAATTATATAATAAAAATGAATTAAAAATATCCCTATAGATATTTTTAATTGAAAATGAATTTTAAAAATGTTTTATTGTTTTCAAAATATAATATATTTATTTTCAATGAAATTTTTGATGAAAATTATTTTATTCTATAAGAAGCATTTTTCAAAAACGAATTAATGATATTTTCCTCAAGAAATATTTCAAAAGAACATTAAAAAATATATCCCATATATTATAACATCCATTGGTGTTAATAATGCCATAATGAAATAATCAGTCAATGTTTCCAATCAAATTTTTCATTTAATTTATTATGTTTTTATGTCATGATGTTATGAAAATCCTTTCTCTTTAACGAGTTATATGGTTTTGAAACCTGCTTATTTTCACCTATTAAATTATTTTGAAACCCAATTCAATTCATGAGTTATTATTGTGATGAAATTATTTTGAAACTGGTCATCTTTCAATGGTTATTATATGTTTACATATTTATGATACCCATTTAATTTACTAGGTTATGATATGATCATTTATAATCTTTTGGAACATGTATGTCTAATTTTATTTTGTGTTGGTTGGGACCTATTTCACCATCCAATTCATTGTTTATATTTTTATATATCATTATATAAACTACGATGGTCTTTGGAGTGAATCTTGACTTCTATTATGGCTATTGGAGAGAAACATGACATCTAAGATGAAATGATGCGTGAACTCATGATACTATGATGAAAATGGGACTAAACCATGACTATTATGATTATATGATGAGAGAACTAATTATAAAAAGATGTTCATGGGAGTGAATCATGATTACTATAATGGTATGGGTAGCCAACCCATAATAATATTATAGTCTTAATAGTGATTCCTTGGATACTATAGAAATCATTATATGCTTATGTGTTTTCCAAAATTACATATCTTACACCTATATTATTATTTCAAGAATTATGTCCATTAATCCCTTTTTATTTATGTATTATGAATATCCATGTTCTTTTAAATGTATCATTTATATGTTCTTTTATATGCATGGTATGATGTTCTATTTTAATGATCACATTCCTAAAGACTTATGATAATTTTCACACTTACATGGCTCCCTTGTTTACCATTACTACGCATTTGTGATCACCCATTTTTATGTTTCCTTCCCCTGGCTGTGAAGATATGTATTATGTTTTATGTTTCTAATAATGGTGATAGTCAATAAGAACATAGTTGGAGATAATGTAGCCCAGATATGTGTTAGTGTTTATAAATTCCTTGTTTCCAATGGCACTATACCTGTATGGTCGTCTTTCATTTGTTTGTGTAATGTTTTGTGTTCACTAGAAATGTTATGTAATGTTAATTTTAAAATATTTGTGGGTTGATATAATATAATTCATAGTGTTTGATCCATTTTGGGGATCAATTCGCTATTCATGATCCAATATGGTGTAAGGTTGTTCAATCATGATCTATTTGTATTTAGAATTTCCATAGACCAAAAAAATTTATTCTATATACACATCTTTGTCTCACTCGTTTATGACATGAACACACTATTCTTTATCAACATGTGGTGTGTTTTCAATAGTAAGATTAATTACTGTTAAAATTTCAATATTGTATTCCAGAACACATGTATATAATCTTTATCATATTTCTTATGAACATTTTATGTTTAGTTTATGTTCTTGACACCTATAATTTTCTTTTAAATTTATATGATCATCGATCAATATCTACCATGTTTGTTCTTTTTGATTATCTATGATCACCCATTTTCTATGTTTCCTTTCCTTGTGTAATGATGAAAATTATTATGATGGTATTCCTCTAAAGAGTAATGTGATAGAATAACTCATTGATAGATGGTAGAGATCATTCATAAAATATAAATATTCTATATATAGTCAAATATGACTATAAAACAATAAATTAATGGAATTTAATATATCATTATTTATTGAATATTCATATAAATAAATTAAATTTATATATATTAAAAAATTAGACAATCATAGTTGTTATCGTAGTAGGTTTTATACAATATTTAGAGTTTTATGTTATAATTTGTTTTGAAAACCTTGGTGATATGTTTAATTATAGGATAAAATATGATTGTTTTGGTGAAGGTCATGAATTAAGTAGGAAAACCAAATAATTTATAGAATTATGTGTCATGATTTAGACATTATTTAGAGTCATCAAAATTATTTAATATTAAACTATGAATATCATATCTTGTGCTATTATTTGTTGTTTCAATCAATGGATGGAACCCAAATTTATTGTTTCTATGTTGAATGTAATAAGACATTTGATTATTATTTAAATTTTAATCTAAATGTCATATGAGGTCGACTAAATAATATTTCTACTATGATGATGAATCATTCACTATATATGAATCCTGATGAACAATCAAATTATCCAATGAGGGGACAATTGACTATCAAAAAATTCATAAAAATCTTACACCATCATTTAGTTGGAATTATAATCCACTTGTGGATGATTTATGTACTAACACTATTGAAAAAATAATTTTGTTATTCAATGCTCAGGATAAGAAATACTTTGCTTTATGTTTTTCATCAAGAATTTTTTTTACATTGACACTGAAATATTATCAAGAATATGGGGAACGGGGATGAAATAGATTCCATGTAATGGGATGAGTTTAAGGTGATATTATGTTGTATATAATTTCTTCATATTATATATACAAATATGGAGAATTAATTTCTTGGTACGAATAAAAAGTTTGACTAACAAATTTGTACCTATGAAGAAATTTTTATAACGTGTGAATGGTACGTATATGGTTTAATTATTATTCCTGAATGAAAAATAAAATGAATCATTAGTGGAATTAAACCATTTATTCGAATGGAATTAGATATAAAATCATCAATATATACGAATAAATTTACTTTAGTGCAATAAATGTAGTGATGGAAATTATAGATTTTCATAATTTCCATGGGGGTTTTTAGAAATTAATTACTAAGACTCATGAAAACTACAATAAATCACATCATGGATGAAATTACTTCCATATACATGCCATAAATATACGAAATAACATCAAGGGAGGTGATTGATTTGACTTAGGGTGTTATATAAATGATTGGTAAATGTTAATTTTAATTGATTATCTAAAGCAAAAAAAGATCACAATCAAGAAAAATTATCATCTCCCCCATATTGATTAATTATTTTTTTAAACTACAAAGAGATCAAGAATATTACATGATCGATTGTTTTCTAGATATCATAAATTTAGGTTAATGAAAGAGGATATACCCTAGAAAATATTACATACATGGTATAGATACTATGAATTAATAGCGATCCATTGTGGGATTACTAATTACTATGTTATCTTCATGGGTTTGATTAATATAACAATTATATAAACCCATTACTAGTTTGTAGAAGTATTTATAAATAAAATTCTTGTACATTCCCTAAGAAAGGATGAGAATGAATAATACTTGATGATTGTGATACAGACACTGAGGAAGGGTAATCTATATGAAAATTTTCAAATTATTCATGTTGGCTTCGAAAATATACATTATTGGGTATTACAATCTCAAGTAAGGGTATATAATCTTATAAATCGATGAAAATGGTTATTAAAAAATATCCAAGTCCCCAAAAGGTAACATCAATACATGCTCCTCTTGTAATAATATGATAATAATGATGTTTATTGTGATATGACTCGTGATTATTTAATACTTTTACCATATTGAATCATAAAGAAGTTATGTTTATACTGAAAGCGGAATGTTAAGAGAAATTCATGGAGTTGAATGGAAGGTTTGGAATTGAACATATTCTCACACTACTCTATAATGGAGAATGGTTCATGATTTAATATGATAAATCTAATAAGGTATAGAAATGTGTTCTCATAAAAATCATTTGGTGATAGAATATTATTCACAAAATATGAGGGATCAATAGAATAAATACCAAAATAATGATTTGGAGTTTGTTTTGGGAATATTTCCATAGTACATGTATATGAATTATCTATATTTATATATACTTGATATATATACTAACCAAAAAAATATTAATGTGTATATTATCTTAGAATAACTTGATTAAATTATAGAAAATATGGTCGGATATTTTTAAATGATATGACTAATAAATGAATTACCACCCATAGAAGAGGAAAAAAGGGGAAAATTATTTGATGGAGGCATTTCTTTGATTAGGATACCCAAATACCAAAGAATTCATGACTTGAAAATTATTTATATATAAATATTTTATAACTACGAAATATTTTACCATTTTCAAATGAACGATCAACCATCAATCCATGTGATGCTTTTAGGGCCATAAAAGGAATATGTGTAGATGAAAAATAATGTGGGAAATCTTCCAGGGAACTACAATAATTATAGGGGAATGAAAATTTATAGGAACATTGTATTTGCCTCTCTAATTCATGTTTTAAAGATGTATTTTTGGTATTATGCTCATCGAATATAATTCCAAATTTATTTTTGATTTAAAGATATATAGAGAGAGTTATGAATGAATTTTTTATGGGGCTACATGAAAATGGATATTAATAAATATGTATCTTTGTTCTTTGTTATGATTGATATAATTATATTCATATGTTATGAGCATTAACCAAACCTAAATGTACATGGAAAAAATAACCTAGTATTTAGACCTCAGACACCCCAACTCATAAAATGATTATAATTATATATGTATTATAGACAATATCCTTCTAAAGATCAAACACTACATTTTTTTAAATGAATAATTCTATATTTTTTCGGTTTTTAACATATAAATTGATGAAGGGTTAATATCTTAGTTATAAAAATATTTTCACGTATATGATAATGATATGAGGTTAACCATGACGTTTTTTTCATGTCTTCAAAATTATCTTGATATAGATATGAGCTACACTAAGGTGTATTATCCTAATAAAAATTTTTATTCTTAGAGAACCATTAAAAACCCATAGGATATGATGTCATATTATTCTATTGACATTACATATTGTTTGGATCGAAACCATCGTTATGACTTGTATTATTACAAAAATATCATACACTCAAGAATTAAGGTTGGTCCTTATGAATAACTCAATATATATAATTTTTTATGATAAATGTCTTGGGATGTAGTGGGGGAAATAATTCTATTTTGAAATGATATAATTGGGTAAATGGAATATAATGGAGGAATATTTTATAAAATTATAAAAACAACTTGGTTTCCAAAATAGAGTTATAATGAGAATCGTCGATGTGATATGGAATTTATTTTTAGTGAGAATATCTTTCCAGGAATTTCTATATTCATTAAGTATACTATATTAATTACGAAATAGAATCTATAGCATTTTTATATTGTACCCATTGAGAATCTTGATCGAGTGTTGATGATATCTTATCTATTAGCACATCTGTCCAACCACTCTCGGGTTCAGGATGTCTTCCAGGTATCCCTTATAAGAAATTATATACCTAATACTTCACATTTACTATAATAAGAGGCCATATAATTTTATTTTGATCATTTATAAAGAGAATAGTGGGTATAAATCGTAGAAAAATTAAATATTATGATACAAAACAAGACTACAATCCTAGTAAATGTTTTTTAGAGAGACCACAATTTTGACTAAAATTCATGGGAAACTAAGGTTGTAATGAAATAGATATACACTAATTTTTTGTATTATAATAATTAATTTATTGGATAAATTATTTTTACCTGGGTTATAATGTAATTCTCTATATTTTTGTAAATATTACTCTTCAACTAATACTATTTCATCGATAACTTGTGTTGTAGGAATTTGAAGTTTAGAAAAACCACGTTAAATTATTGAAATATTAGGTTTTCAATTTCATAAAATTATTAGGTTATTTAGAATGAATAGTGGTATATAAATTATTATTCATATTTATTCTACACATTTATAAAATTTATTCATTATTTAACAAATGATTATAAGAAAAAAATATTATTTGAAAACAATGGAGAAGTTTTTTTGAATAATTTATTTTATGTGAATAGTGATTTAATATAAATAAAATAAATTAATTCATATATAAAAATAATTTTAATAAATTTTATTCATTATTTACACTATCAAATTCATTAATCATTCAAAATATATATCAGTACGAAAAATCTAAGAAAAAAATCAGTTTTTTATAATAAAATATTTATTAAAAAGTATACTTTTTCCAGTCATTCAACATCTGTTAAAAATAAATTAACAAATAAATGGTTATTTAATTTTATTAATGTAGAAATATATTTTCAATAAACTAGTTAATACATTCTAAATATAAACCTTTAATTTTTTTTAATATTAATAAAAATAATGGAAACATTTACCACCTCCATTAAAGGTAAATTAAATAAATCTTTGGTAAAAATATGTGAAAATCATTAAATGTTTTTATTAATTATTATTATATTAATTTAATTAGACCTCTAAAACCTTAGTCTATATTTTTATTTTTTTATTAAACACACATCCATGAAAATAATTGAATAACATTTAAAATAGTAAATATTAAAAATTACCCTATCTTTGTTTTAAATATCTATTATGTGTTCAAATTTAGGAAAAAACATTATGTAAGAATTGAGATGAATGTTTTTAGAGTAACTAACATAATTATGTTAAATAATTTTATTTATTTATTTATTAAAAATATAATTTCAATAAATACTCCTTCAACTTCAATGTAGTATATCTATAATTAATAAAAAATATATGAAATGATATTTATGATATTAAATGAAACATAATATGAGTGATTGAATTTGTTAAAAAATATTATTATATAATATTAAATGTTATATTAGTGTTACAATATTATAATTGGATTAAAACATTGTACTTATATGTGTTATGTCAAACTATGTGAATTAATTCTAAATTTAGTATAATTGCATTTTATGATCAATTTATTTTTATAATAACATAAAAAATAATAAAAATGGAAAAAAATGTATAATATATAGTTTAAATTTTTATTCTATGTCAAACAAAAGTCTGTTTCAAACCATTTGTCATGATATTGACCTAAATATATTTTAATATTTTATGGAATACTAAGAGTGTTCATTCTCTATCATATAATAGGAAACCAGACATTTTCGTTCATTACATTTCATTAAGCCTCATTGGTTCACCATCTAATGAAATAATCACATATACCCAACCCTATAAAAATTCAACAGGTCTTGGAATTCTAAAAATACCATCTCTAGGTTCCTTATGTGAAGATCTAAAGGACTTATTAACAACATGAGGGAATCAACTTAACCGATCACATTCTATTATAATCTTCCTTTCCTCAAATAAATATAGCATATTTGTCAAAATTTTATATATTTTTTACCTTTGATATTATTTAATGTTATTATCATTAAGAAAACATTACTATAAACCCTTTTTCCCATAAATCATATTGTGAATGTATCGCTCATGTGTATGTTTTGGCAACCATTTCTACAAAGCGACCAAATTTATTTTTCCTCACTATATAATATAGATGAGTATAATAATGTGTATAATGATAATATTTTTTACTAATTAAATAATTATAATTTTTAAATTATAATATCATTTCAACATTATTACCATCAAATCCTTTTGGAAATGATATTATCCCTTATGTGTATAGGTGGACTACCACTTGCATGAAGTGATGTGTTTATTTTTTTTATATTTGATAAGGATCAAAATATCGATGAATTTGATGAAAATATTATATGTATATATATATATATATGATATAAAATAATTTCACCAATGATTAATTATTATATAATTATACATCATTCTATATTTTGGGAAATAGTATTATTATTCTTGTGTAATTATGGACTACTATTTCCTTGAATAGTGTTATTTTTTTCTATATCTCTTTTAATGATTAATTATAAATATATATATAATGAATATATATAATTATTATAATGTTAATAATATTATTTAAATCTTTTATCCGTGATCAATGAATAAATTTTCAAGAAAAAGGAATGAATTATCAATTATTTAGGGATCTTAATTATTGATTAATACAAGAATCATTCACCTCTTATAGGTAGAGATGATGTGGAAATGGATCAATGAACCCTTGAATGATGATTTTGTGCTTCTAAAATGAAATTAAATCATGTAAGTATATATAAAAATTTAAATTTACCCATCATTAAGAAATTAATCATGAAATAAATCTTGGTCCTATTATAATAATTTTTATTTAATAAATGTCATTTTTCACAACTCTAGGGTTTATGGATTTTTGGTCATTTACATTCTCCTACCAATTATCTATATCATTTTCCATAATTATTTGGGTGTTATATTTTTCTATATATCAATTTTTTCATCCCACTGATATTCAACAATTTTTAAACCTACTATGTGTTATTCGAGGGGAACTATTCAAATTAATTTCACTCTATTCTATTCAATGTTTTGTTAACATATTTTCTTATTTGGGTTTCCAACAATGTGATTTTAAAATATTCATCTATTTATTATTGAGAAAATGTTTGACTTTCAAGGATTCAATTTACATTAATATGTGATAACATGAATCAAATTATGATTTTATAAAATATATTTTTCAACTTAATTTAATCATTTCAATATTTTTTATCTCATGCAATGGTGTGTTCAAAAGAAACATGAGTTTTTATTAAAATATAATTATTTAATAATATAGTTATCACATAACCATTGTAATGACATGTATTAATTGTATTAACAAAATTTTAAAAATATATGGTTTATATAATTATATAAAATAAATTCATTAGAGAGTAATTAATTAAAAATTTTATTAAAAACAATCATAAAATAAAACTAATCTATTTATAATAAACTATTTTAATCTATGCAAATTTATTTTACCTTGAAAAATAAATGAACCACTCTAGTGAATATTATTAATTTAGTTCATATATTATATATTAAATAAATAATTTAACATTCTTCTTTTTTGTTTTCCAGATAAAAGAGAACAATGGATTTAATTTTATGCATAAAATTAATTTTTTTCTTAAATTTTTTTTCTCACATTTTTTAGAGGTACTTTTAAAAAAATTACCAAAAAATTATAAAAAATATTTTATAGTATAAATATCATGTTGAAACATTGATCTCAAAACTTTATTTGGAAAATTTCCAATGAAATTTTTCAGAATTCAAATTTTCTAATGAATATTGATTGATAATGTGTATTATTAATAATTTTAATTTAATTTAACAATTTACAATATTTCTAATTATTAAAATAATTTTTCTATAATTAAATTTAATATTTTGAAATCCGAATTATTTAATCGGTTCCATTTTTTTAATTATTGTTTTATGAAATATTTTTCAAAATTTGAACACTTCCACTTTGAAAGCCTCTGTCTCATCTTTTCTAGGGGATACATATTAAATTAAAATTTTCCAATTATATAAAATTAATTTAAAAATATTTCATCGATATTATTATTTATAATACCTCTTAATACATAATAAAGTAAAAATAATTTTTTTTCAACATAAATAGTAAAATAATAAAAACTAATTACTTCAGTTAATATAATAATTGTTTTACTGGCGGTTAAACAATAAAAGGAAGGTGTTAAAAATTACTCAATACATTTCCCAAAAAAATTAAATCGATTTATGTCAATATTATCTATTATAGAATCAATATATTTCTATTTTGGATCCTGGTGGCCTGTGAAATAACATTATAATGCCCTTTTCTTTTCAAAATATTCCTAGTAATCCAATAACCACACATATAAATGGAAACACCATATACTATCTTATTTTCACATAAAAAACCATTATTTCATCAAATTATGAAAAAAATTAATATATATTTTAATATTTTAATCATATAATAATTATATTTGTATGAAATAAATCCCATAAACCATTTTGGATTAAAATAAAAAAATTTGGAAGAAGAATATTCACCCATAATCAAGCATTTTATTTTTTCATCTTAATTCAACTCCATAAATTAGTTTAATAAGATATTATATAATAACCTCATAATATTAAATATACATAGATGTAATTATTTTATTGTAATAACCTAAAAACTTGACCCCTTTTGTCAAATTTTTATGAAAACATCATTATTGTGTATGATGTAATACATCATTGTGGACTAATATTATTATTTTTGTATACCCACTTCTAAAATATGGATATAATAATATATTGAAGTTTAATATATTGTATATATTAATTTATTAAAATTATGGGATTATTATATCATGTATACCTTTATACATTCAATTCATTAGAATTACAATAAAGTTTTCATTTATACCACAAACTTCTGCCAAGTGAAGCTATGTTATTCATTCCTCATTTATATGTATGGAAATAAATAATGTCTAAATGTATATAAGATATATATTAAATAAAAATGATTCAATAATCACAATATATTATTATCATATATTTATTCATTCCATCATGAAAATCAAAAAATTGTTAATGTGTATGTATGACCTACAATCACTATAAACATTGTATTTCATTTTTGATCTTTAAATATTATAGACTACACTAAAAAATGTAGACATAATGTATACTTTATTTATTTCATGTATAAAATAATTTTTATTATTAAAACACAATGAAAATAAGGGGGCCAAAAATATATAATGAAATGAAACATGAAAAATATAGTTGTTATTTCCAGAAATATGCCATCAAAATAGAATTGTAGATAAATAAGATGTAAAAGGTTATGAGTAAGTCATATATGGAATGATATATAAATATAGTTAATAAATATATTCATAAGAAAAATAATTTTTTTATATATGTGGTTTGAAGGTGTAGAAAGGAATTTGAGACTAATGGTAATACATTTTTGTCACACAATTATTTTTTCTGAGAAACTGACCATATTCACTAGTTATTTGTTTTATGTGGACTATATAATTCACATGAATTAATATTATAATAATATTACATATAGTAATGGATTTATTTTGTTATCAATATAATTATATATTTTTCTTGGGGTTTATAGTTCATTGATAACAAATCAGTATGGAATATTTGTCTCAGGTTTCCCACTTCGAGACCATGGTTTTTTCACCTATCTACATATTAGAGGAGTATATATTTAACATTTTATATGTTATATAATTAATAACACTATTTTAATAATATTATATGATTCACTTAATTTTATTCTTTCAATATTATTATAATTAATTTCAACAATAATTAAAATTGTTTTATTTTACAATGTCATAGATTATTGGAATTATGTATGATTATACATCCAATGATTAAATCATTTGATATATGTCTCATGAAACTGATAATAATAATTATCTTACAAATATTTCATTAAAATAAAATTTAACCCTTCCTTTTCCTCTGATTATGTACTCAAAAGAAAAAAATAATATTTTATTTATAAAAACATCATTATTTCTCTCTTCCTTCTAAAACACATTTTTCTTCCAAATCCCTTTTTTCCAAAACAATACTCAATTTTTTAAAATTCATAAAAGTATTTATTAAATATATTTTTACACATATTTTACTTTTCAGTTAAAATTTTGTGTGAAATCATAATGAAATTCATCATACAATACTTTTTTCCTTTACCAAAAATAAAAAATGAGTCCTTGTTTTTGTGTGTACGTCATAAACATAATATCCTGCAATAATGACCGTAATTTTATTTTATGAATCCATTATATGTTTCCAGGATTATTTCCAATGATTTTTTTTGCTACATGCTTTATGAATAAATTTTTTTTAAAATATTGAATAGATATTTTATTCTTGATTGTTTTAAATTATATTCAAATATGTTTTTATATTTTTTCAAGGTATTTTTAAAGGAAATTTATTTATATTAATTTTTGTTATTTTACAAAAAATGATCTAATAATAATTGTTTTTGTTCTCAACAATATTTTAGAATATGATTATATTGAATTATATATTTTAAATGATATTTTGAACGATGAATATATGAAAAATATTTTATTTTATAATTTTTTTTTTCAAATTAGATATGATATATATCTTGAGAAATGAAAATGATTATTATGAAAATAATTTTACCTCCATAATGGTGTCCACTGTTGTTATGAATGACTTTATAGTGATATGATCTATGTATAAAAATGATTTCATTCTATGAATGGTTTATTTTTATGACGGAATAATGTTTATTAGACTTATTTTTATTATATGTGTTTCACCATGATAAAATTCATATGATGTGTGACTATTGCAAAGGGTTGTTATATGATTAAATGATTATGATACATATAACATTTCCAGAGGTTATGAGATGATTATATATTTATGAAACTCTTTTAATATCATGTTATATGATATGGTTAATGTTTTATAGTATTAAGGAAGTCTTTTGTTATATTTTCATTAGGTGAAGGGTGTGTCAAACATCCACCTCCAAATTATTTGGTATATATTTTTATATCAAGGGACATAAATGACTATAATGGAAAGATAACATGGTTCGGTTATGGAATTCATTAACTATGAAGGTAATGGGTGTAATCCAGTATTACTATGATTCATTGGGTATTGAACTCATTCCCCTATGATAGTCTTTCTAGTGATCCTTTAAATATAAAGAAATTATTTTATAAAAATATTCCTGTCCAAAAAATTCATTAATTATTCCAATTTTATCCTCTCATAGACCATTTTAATTGAATAAATTATCAATAATTTTTTGTTAAATACATATAAATATTATGTAAATCAAGAATAATATATTTCATATGCATAGTGTGGTTTTAAAATGTTATTATCATTCTATCATACCCATAGGTTTATATTATGGTTACTTGTTTACTTTTTTATCCATACTGGGAATTTTTGATAACTAGATATTAAGTGTTCTTTCCCTTTTTTATGAAGAACGGTATCATGTATTTTATTTTAAATAGGGGTTCTAGTTATGAAAAATGCAAGGGGAGATGGTCTAAATATCTTATGTACTAGTTGTTTATGTTTCCATATTTCTAATAGAACTATACCGCTATTATAATTTAGATATTTTTTGTGAAAATTAATGAATATTCCTCTAAAACTGTATAATATATATAAATATACAAATCCTAAGTCAATATATTTCATGTATATTTTTACAATAATCATAATTTTGATAGACTATCATATGATGGTTCCAAATTTCCATCATGAATTCGCTTCTATGGTAGTGGATGTAAGGTTTATGCATTGAAATCCAATCCATGTAAAAGATAAAATTATATTCATCCACATAGAGAATATTAAGATTATTAGGAAACACCTTCTTGTAGTCTATATGTGTAGATGTATTTTTAGTATTTATGGAATTATCAATACATTAAGGAGTTTCATGACAACTTATTTATGTAATTGTTGAGGTAGAATTCCTTTTCAAAGAAATTATTTATCTGATATGAATGATATTTTAGATATAAAGTCATGTCTTAGAGTAGTATTTCACGTGTGGGTGTTATATGCACTATTACCCAACTATTTATCATATCACTGATTATAAATAATGATCACATGATATTTTCTTCTTTATATTTTCCCAAAATGTTTCCAACATCGATCATCAATATTAATTATAAAATTTAAATACTGATTAGATTAGTACACATACATTTTGAATGTGTTACACTAGAGTGTGTGCAATGAATTATATAGATCGTTCTATCTAAATAAAACAATTTTTTACATTTTCACATTATATCATAGTTTTAATGTCTAAATAAATTTCATTATTAACAACAAATATTTATTAAAAACTGTAAGATAATGCAATCCATTCTTCAATCCCCAATTCATGCATAATGGAAGGATAATCTTATTCTCTCAATTTTGTAGAATTTCCTTTCAATTGTAATTTTTTTCGTAGAAAAATCTTGAGATTGATTAGTAACTCTAATCTTGATTTCCACCATGATAGAACATCTAATAATTTATTCAATGATACTGATGTATCTTTAGGATAAACCCCTTCAGAAACATGGTATTACAACCCTAATGAATCAATAAAACATACATTAATGTAGAAATCTAATTATAGAAGTGTATAATATATGTCTTGTACAAATTTCCTCATTAATAAAAATAGAATCATCATCCATCTATTTTAGATCAGGGAATTACTTCTTATTTTTTAAACAAAATAATGCAAACATTAAATATTGAATAATAATCAATTTAAATCCATCATAAACAATGGAGTCAATTTCCTTAATTTTAAATGTAATATTGACTAGATTCATCCAGAAATGTTATCCACCTTCCAAAATATAAAAAACAAAATATCTTTTTAATGATATGAAAACATGAAAATTAAAAGTATCCTTTCAGTGGTTAGTATTCATTTGTCAATGATTGGTGTATTAATATAACATATTCATGAGAGTGTATATTTCTTTACAAATGACTCAATAGAATGTTGTTACTAAAATTTCTAAGATACAATATATACTTTATTCATACCATTGGAATAAAGAATTTGAACATAAATAATATTTTTCATTCCATGTCCAATAAAATTAGGTTTATCTGGTGGACAATAAGTTCATAGGATGTTAAATGTGGATATATATATATATATTTATATATATATATTATTTTATGTTCTATACAATTAATAAAATCAAACGTCATTGTTTAGTAAACATAGTGGGAAACCACATGATAATTAGAAATAAATTATCATATGCATAAATTAGGAAATAATCATTTAAAATAAGGACAACATGGGATTTAACTAGTTCATTCATGACAATTATTTATTCAAATACTTAATGATGGTTCATGAATAAAATGTTAGTTAAAAAATATTAAAATACATAATATCTCACTATGATCCAAATAAAAATCACCCATGTTATAAATATCATACAACATTATATTCATTGTAATCTTTGTAAATGGAAAAACCAGAAAGGGTGAGGTAAAATTATATTTAATTTTAAATAAGGGACATGTTAAATATTACCTAAACCTGATATGTCCATAAGGGAATAAGAACATAGGAATGTAAAAGGATTGTAAAGACCCAGAAATTCTATGGAATTGTTTTTTAAATACTTGGGAATTTTACGAGTCTGTAAAAATTGAAGGCGTATGATTCCGAGGCTTGGTGTACCCGGAATCAATTTCTGAAGTTTTTTTGGGTACGTTCAGTAAATGTACGAGCATGATTTTATAAATTTTGAACTGGTGCATGGAATTGAAATTTGAGGACACCATTGAACTCGTAGCACCGTTATTTGTTTAAGAATACATTCACTTTGATGACAGTGGGTTGATAATAATAGTTAGTTTTAGGGTTTTCATGAAAAATAATAAAATAAAGTGAAATTCACTTTATTTTTATTTGAGATGGCATGTGGGTATTTGGAGGTGGGTCTCAGTGGATCTATATTCTCCTTGTGGAGGTTGGAAGTGGGGACCACCAAGCCATAACCTCCCATAAGAGGTTATGGTGGTGGGGACCACCACGCCTCAAACTCCAATGTGGGGTTAATGTGGTCGGGAACACCCGAGACCACCTAACCTCCCAATTTAAATAATAGTGGTGGTGATGACCTGACCCATATTAATGGTTGGAGAGTGAAATCGCTCAACTTCCCTCATTAATGAGGTAGAGGCCCTTGACCTCCTCTACCATATATGGAGCCACCACCTCCCCTTTAATTTTTTTGAGCCATGCATAATTTATTATGACAAATCCTTCACATTAATTAAGTGGATCCTTTTTATTTAATTCATCCAATTTGAATATTGTTCCAACGAATTAATAAGATATAACAATACCTTATTATTTGGGTTGGCATTTCTTTTTGGTGGAACCTGGGAGAAGAGAGAAAAGCTCCCAACGAAGAACAAATAATTATGAATGAAGAATGCCAACAAGGAGCGACTTCGACTTCCTTCCCCGGATCCTACTGACGTGGAGTGTCTTCCACAACCGATATATGACCTCGGGCTTGGAAGTGTGTGGTGGACACGATGAGCGGCATCAACACCGTTTTCTTCCCACTAACTCCATCGTTGAACGACAGACAATGGTAGGGGGAATTATTTGAGTCTTTTTTATTTGCGGGATGATGTGGGGTGTTTCGTTTGATCATTATCCCCTTTTATATTCTTGGGTAATTCATTGAAACCTCAGAAAATTTTGAGCCACGTGCTACCACCCTAAAAGCGTAGGGTGCGCGGCCAGAACTATATGGCCCGACCCCTTCGTCGTTCTTATTTATGATGATCTTCGACATGGAAACGATGCAAGGAGGCAACAAAGATAATGAAGACAAAGGTGGCTCTAACCACGACCCTCGTGATCTGTGCCACCCATGCGGCACTCCGCACCGCCCCCGGCCGAACCGGCCCTCGCCGAGTCCTGAGCTGGCTCTGCCCCGCCTGCCAGCCCACCTGGCGCCCTGCCCAGCCACCCACTGGCTGGCCTACCCAGTAGCCTGCTAGTTGGCCTCACGGCCTTCCCGGTCGCCCGTTAGCCCGTCTAGCACCCTGCCCAGCCGCCCACCGGCCCGCCTTCACATTTACCTGGCCGCTAGCTGGCCTGGTCGTGCCCCACCAGCCTGCCCACTACCCTTCCTGGTTTCCTCCCATGCCTACCTAGCTGAACCCCTCGTGGCGCTATCCTAACCAGTCTCGGCCATCCGGGTCGAGACGAAGAGTCGCACCTTCACGACACTCCAGGCTGAACCGCCCAAGCGGCCGACTAGGTTTGGCCCAGTGGGCCGAGCCGAACCTAACAGACTGTCCCACACAATGGGTCTGGCCAGACCCAATTGGATTGACTGGGTCAATCTATACTGGGTCTGCCCAGACGGAGTCGGACCGGACTTGGGACCACTACTGACCCTTTACCTTCTTTGGCCATATCTTTGGCACTAGATTACCATTTGACGAACCGTCAGTGGTACTATTATTCTTCAAGCATGATGGTCCCTTTGAGTATACCCAACTAGTGGTTGGGGTAATGTTGAGATATGGTCAGGTTGGATCATGCACGAATCCAACCGCGCCCCTGGGAATAAAAGGCTAATAACTCACAGACCGGGCATCTGGTTGATGCGCCGACTATTACATTGAGACCCCAATGACGTGGAAAACCTTTGAGATACTTCATCATGGGGCTTTATGACAGTTCAAGTATCTACATGTAGATCATGTAGTGGATCCTCCTAGAGACGAGGGAGCATAGTGCAGAGACCTATTAGCTGGATGAGACCAGATGACTGCTGACCGTTTTAACTAGGATTGATTTGACTGGCCTAGTGGGAAGTGACTTGGTGTCACGGAAGGCCCATAGTGGGGTGTTCCTTGGTGTCGTGGAAGTCCCACTGTACTCGTCAGGAGGAGTACCTCCATAGGCTATGAGGGGGAGCGCCTTGGTGGTGAGGCAGACCCATGGTGGGGAGGGCCTTGGTGAGGTAGCAGACCCACAGTACTCAACATGAGGAGTACCTCAGCAGTCCAAGGATAGTGGGAAGCACCTTGGTGTCATGGCAGACCCACTGTACTCAACAGAAGAGGAGTTCTTCAGCAGTTGTGGGTTCGATAATGTTAATAAAAATCCAGGTTGAGCTAAGTAAGTATCTTTTGTGTTTTCCTCATGATTTAGATGTATTTCTATATAACTTAGGTATATGTATGGGCATATACCTAAGTGGGTTATCAATTGATTTCATACATTTTGGTTTATTCTTGTTGGTTTTGTGAGACCTTGAGTGTCTCGGGGTCCCTACTAAGTATCATTATACTCACCCCTGCACGGGCTATTCCCTCACCTTGTGGTGTTGGATGTAGATGACAGACAGCGCTGACCAAGGCTGAGTGTACTTGGACTGGATGGTACCCAGATTTGGACCACATGGTGGGACAGTACATGGAGGAGACAGACGGATGTGAAGTGCTGTGGAGGCTATCTGTACATACCCTTCAGGTAGGATTTCCCGGTAGATGATCCAAGAGATATTTCCACTTTTTTCGTGTACTTGTACTTTCAGTTTCCTTGTATTTTATTATTGGGATTTTATTTTCGGCCCCCTTTTACTTTTCAACACTACATATGTATACCGTTTTATTTAGTGTTTTGTTTCCATCTCATACCCTGTTTTGTGTGTTTTTAAGTTATAGATGCAATGCCTTCCTCATTTAGGGATTTACGCCTTTGGTTCTAGTCACCAACCCCTGGCCTATGGAAGGTAGGATTGGGGTAGTCACCGCACGGGCCCCGGGGGACGGGTCATGATAAGGATTACCATTCCCATTATATCATAAATCTAAATCATGATGAATGGATAAAATCAGGATACTAATTAATACCTGATTCATAAATTTGTAAAATAACATTATTCATGATTAAATAAAATTACAAAAAGAATTAAATTTTCGGAATACATAGAATAATTTATGAATTTTCATTTACAGGTAAGGAATATTACATAGATTATCATAACGGAATTGGTTACCTCCACGTACCATTGTAGTTTTCATGGTTTTATCCCATTACTACCACAATAGATATAGTCCCCTCCGAAACTCGTTTAAATCCCCATTATAGTCCTAGTTATCTTTTGGGATATCCATATATACCTAATGCATTAGAGGTATATACAAATCTAGGCTGACCAGTCACAAAAAAAACATATAACCATCTTCAAAATTATCAAAATTAAATCATCATATCGTAACCTATGATTTGAAATTGTTTTCAAATTTATTTCGTCATAGAATAAACTGTGTAAGTGAAATGGGAAATATAAACATTTCGACGATTCATTATTTCATAACCCATTGAATAGGATAATATTTTATAAATATATTATATTCATATTCATAAACAGTCCAGTGAATAAATATGGATGGTATCATTGAATCATAACATTAGTAATGTTTAGTAAGCATAAATGGATGCCATATTAAATAAAAATGTATTTTAAATGATTTCATTGAACATATCATAAAAAAATACACTTCTCACATGTAATTAACTTCATTATAATAAAAAAATATTATGTAAAACATTTTCATTAAAAATGAAAATGGATATATATTAATGAATATTTACTACAATATGTGGGTATGATGGTAGGATATTTCATTCAATCTATATACAATAAAAAAATTTCATTCATATATTCTGTAAATATTCATAAGTACCTCATTTCATAAAATTAAATGATGATTCAATTTCAATGTTTTTTTGAAAATTCAAATCCTATATGAAAATGATTTTTAATAATCATTTAATGATATTAATAACTTTATTGAATGCATTTTTTCAATAAATAGTCAGGGAATGGCCATAAGATTTGGCTGAAAAAACATATAATGTAACCTTTACATAAAAAATTATTTTGGTTTCCATGTATACTGGGGGAGATTAAGGTAAAACAGGTATTTTAATGACATAAAAATGTGGGTTTTAAAATTAATTATTTCCATTGGGGGATATGATAATATTACTTCGTTGGAACGCAATTATAATCAGTCCGGATATACAATGATATTCTAATATAAAACAGTATCTAATATATATCTTTTTATTCATAAGCACCCTGAATAAATAAAAAAATCAAAAATTAGGAATTATTAGGACAAGGTTATTTATGATATTAAAATTTAAGGAGGCTATATAAACACCACATATGTTATGATAGGTTTATAGTATAAAATATTACCCCATGAGGACAATTTTAGATTGTAGACCCCAATAATTAGATTGAATCATCAGAAAAATTATAATCCAAAATAATCATGATATAATAATTATAGATTTTATTTTTAAGATTTTATGTTCATAATTACTTTTTTTATTCAATTTTACATTGAAATATATAATAAATAATTTTCATATAATATGTTTTGTTGATATTCAGGTAATTCATTCAATATAGCATTGTCTGGTTGAAAATACATAACAAAGTAATTATTTATTCTCATACAAAATACTAGTCATGAAATAAAAATAATTTCAAAATAATATATTCATTTATTATTGACCATGTCAGAGGCATATTAAAGATTAACTATGATATAGTCATGGAGGTGGTTGACCATAAGTATAGATGAGTAAAATTTGGGTTTTTCGATGATCATCATGTAAAAAATGTATGTTGTATATTATCATATTGTGTTGATAATAATATAAAAAATATCATAATATATCCTTAATGAAACCTAGAAAATTTGTATTTATGATGAAAACATGAATAATTTATCACATCACATCATGGAGGTGGTAATCCACAGATAAACAGACACAATGTTATCTTTTTTATAGACTTGAAATGACAATAAATTATATGATGTATTTTTATACAAATATAAATATTTCATTATTACCATATATATAATGTGAATATTTCACCATTAATAGACATGGTAGGGGGTTTTGGATGAAGAATGACATTGCATCGTGTGGAGGTAGTCTATCATACACACAAAAAATTGTTCTATTTCTCACATGATAGAAGATGATATTAAAATAGTTCATTAAATTAATATAATCACTTGTAATTATATTATAGTTATGTGTGATTATATATCATCATAATTTATTAATATATGTATGCAAGGGTATAATAAATAAATAATAATTTCTCGGTAAATATTGATAGCTCCTCTATAGACATCCTCTTTAAATTTGTGAAAAAATGCTTTATATGATGTATTTATTATTAAAATGGACTATAAGATGTTAGACTAGAAATTAAAAATGTAATTTTTTGTATTTTATGCACCAAAAATATTTTTATTTGTTCAAAAAATGAAATTGGTGCCCATATTTAATAAGAATTGATATATGAACTATTTGAATGTCATAAATGTTTTTTTAAAAAAGTAATTCTTTTGAAAAATGAATCATAATGGATTGATATCTTATTTTAATTTAGTAGGTTATTTAAAATTCATAAAATTTTATATTAGGACATCATTATATGAAATTTTATACCTTATCATTTGGTTTAACGTTATAAATAGCATATTTTATCCATAATTTTTATAAAAACTCTTTCAAACATATGTTGTTAAGAATGTTTTTACAGCAGAATAAATGTCCTGTTAATGGATCAAGGATTATATATAAAAAAATTCCTTCAGTTGGATGAAGTTAAATTTTTTTAATTTTAAATCATTTAATAAATTAATATTTGTTAAAAAATCCATATTGTCAATTTTTAAACAATTTATTTAATATTACATTTGAGAAAATAAGATAATGATTGAAATAAAATATAAAAAAAATTATTACCTAATACGTCAAATTTTTCTAAAAAAATGTGGATCTCTATAATTACATAAAATTATATTATATTTAAATTTATTAAAATAATTTATATTTTTTCTATTAACAGATGAAATATTATGGTGGTGTTTCATTATAATTTTTTTTAACTAAATAGTTTAAATATATAAATAATAAATTACAAACATGAAAATAATTTTATTATACTCAAAAAAACCATTACTATTCAATTAAATCATTCTTTTATACCTATCTGTTTACATATGTTTTTTATAATAATTTCATGACTATTTTTATTTTCCATTACATAAAATAACAAATAGATTTACTTCATTGAAAAATGACCAATAAAAAATAAATATCAATAATAATGTTATAATGGTAAGTTATCCTCAATAAAATTATATTGAGGTTATCATGAGGTGGCATGATCATAGTGTTTTGTCCCATATTTTCTACATTTTTCATTTTACTATGGGGATAAATTTTTACAAATTTATCAATCATTAAAACCAAATATTATTTAAAAAATATAAATTAGTTATAATTTACTAATTTATAATATTATATAAATTTTACCATTTTCAATCTATATAATATCTCTAAATTCATTTTTTGGTATCCTGAATAGCGTAATGAATTAACATTTTATAAAGAAGAAAACATTCTTATATATAAGTGTTTTTATAAAAATATCACATAGAATGATTATTAATATTAAATTATCATATTGTTTATAAATAAAGGGGAAGAAATAGAATTTGGATTCAAATTAAACATATCATGTGGATTTCTCAACAATGTGAAAATACATTTTATTAAAAAAAATTGTATTTTTTACTATTTACGGAACATTAAACATTTTTAGAAAAATCAGGAAAACATAGAATATTTTATTTTTGACTTGATGATTTATGAAGTGAGTTTTATTATATAAAATAGAAAATAATCATATTTTAGAAATTAAATATACAATTGATGATCATAATATGATAAAAATCATTTTTTGATGAAAATGTTTTTTGAAGCATAAAATAACATCACATAATGTTGATAACTTTTTTTACAATGAATTATTCAAAAAAATATTTAGTAAGGAATTTATATATAATTCATAATGTGTTCCTTACTATTCATATAACCAAATTTTATGGCTAGGTTATTACATTCATTATTAAATAAGAATAATTAAGTAGAATATTGTGGTTCATTAAAATATGATGTTTTGTGTAATTATAGCCATTGAGTAATTTGTATTTAATGTAAAAATGTATTTCCTAATATGTAGTATTGTTATAGATTTTATGAACCGTTAATAAATAGTTATCTCATTCTGTAAAAAATATAATCATTCATTACACTTTAAATGTAATCAATACAATGAAATTGGTGAACAAAATTTGTTGTATTGAAAAATAAGTTCAAATATAGGGAATATCTATGAATCTGAAGTGAGGAGGATAATTATTAACATGATTTAATATAAATCCCATTAGTTTTTCTGATTCTAAACCATTTATATAATTTTTAGAGAATGATTTAATTATATTTTTAAATATACAACATATTAAACATCTTTTTTTTAAATAAGACAAATCATTAGATAAACATGAATTCATTATTGATGTACATATAACTATGTAGTTTGGGAAATCCAAACCAATTTTAGTGACTAAATAATCTAGTTCATTATAATTTTTTTTCGATGTGAATTCCATAGATTCCTTGAAATGTTATTTGAATTTTTCATCATATCCTAATAGTTTAAGAATTATAACTAAGAGGATCATTTTCCCATAAAATCATGAACCTAAGGAAAATTATCTAAATAATTATTGCAAAATATTAATACCTTTAATATTATTCCCTTGTAATTCATTCTACCACTATAACTTGTTGTAAATATCATACTTCACTTAATTAATTTTGGAATATTTATTTAATAATTTTCCTAATAACCATCATATTTTCTTGATTTCCATTGATAAAAATACATATAAAATAAATTCCATATATTTGATTAATGTAATACAATATCCACATATACATATAGTATAATAACCATCATATGTTAGTTTTTATCCATTCAAATATGAAATAATTATTACTTATTAGACTACATTAATAATCTAGAAAATAACATCCCATCCTTGTGACAGTAGCTTCATTATAAAAACATAATCCAAAAAATTCATTTAATTGAAGAATGTAATTTCTATTTATCCACTATATACATCTGTGATGCATTTATCCAATAATAACTATTTAAAATCATTCTATTCTATACTAGCTATGGCATCAAACACATTAGTTTTCTTGGGAAAAAATAATTATTGGCCATAATATACCTTTATATAATAAATTGACACGATAAATTTCACTCTCACTCCTCTCCAAAGAGATAAATATTATCTCTTGGTAAATTTTTATTTTTCTTATACAAATATATTAGTATTATAATTGAATTTTGATATTTTTTCACATGAAGCTATAAAATTGTTTTCACCATGATGGCTGTCATCAAATTTCTATATACTAGAATGATTATTTTTAACAAATTCAATCAATTAACCATCAAAAATATTAATTTTTTAATCAACGGAACAATCATTATTGATGATATTATATATGTCATTAGGTAAATACCAACATATTTTACGATTGTAGGTATTTTTTATGCATCTTATGCATGAAACCATTTCAAAAAAATAAAATATTTTTATTAGTTCATAAAATCCTAAATATTAAATCATAAATAAGATTCATTGTTATGTAAAATATTAAATATGATATTGTTGATTATCCTAATGGATTTTCATAACATTATAATTATTTTCTTCTATTTTGTTTTAGATCTAATTCACAAGGTTCATACTAAACATTCATTGACTCCAATAATAAAGACCATAACTATATTAATAATAGGTAATTTGTCACAAGTCATCCTCGGGGAACATGTCGGGACTACCCCAAGTCTGCCTTCCATAGGCTAGGGGTTGGTGACTAGCACCAAAGTCATAAATCCCTAAGCTGGGAAGGTATTGACTTTACGAAAGTAAACAAACACAACAGAGTACGAAACATGAAGTAAACACTAAGTTAAAATTGTATACAAAAAGTAGTACGGAAGGTAAAGGGGATGGAAATACAAGACCAACAGTAAAGTACAGGTACAATGTAATGGAAGTACAACTGAAAAAGGGACAATAGCTAAAAAGGGAATCTACTGGAACGTTCGCCGAGTATCCTACCTGATTGGTAGGTACAGATGTCCCCCTCCACACTCCACGTCTATCGGTCTGCTCCATGTACCTTCCCATAGTGCGGTCCACCTCTGGGTATCGTCCGGTCCTGGTTTTCTCGCTGACTCCGTCAACGATGTTTGTCATCTGCATCCAACACAACGAGGTGCGGGCATAGCCCGTGCAGGGGTGTGTATAACAATACTCATTAGGGATCCTGATACCCCCGAAGGACTCCTAGAATCCACCAAGGATAAACCACAGAAGAAAGATATAACCACGATGTATCAACCAACCCCACATAGGTATATGCCCATAAATATACCTAAGTTATCAATTTATGTTCGGCTCCAACTATTTAGACCAAGAACAACCCAGTCCACACAATAAAGAAGTCAATCACATCGATGATAATGATTGAAAGACAAGACTCAGCTCACACATGTATACATCTTTCGTATAAAAATTGAGATGATCATATGTAGTCACTGATTCATCTAAGTTGTCAGACCCACACAGGATACAAAACCAGCTATGTTGTGGGACCCACACAGGATACAAGACTAGCTACTCTGTCAGACCCACATAGGATACAAGTATAGAGGTCAATACTGACAGACCCACATAGGATACAAGAACAGTAGTCATTATCATCGAACCCACGGAGGATCCTAGTATGGTAGTAGTCACAGTCAAACCCACGGAGGATTACAGTATAGTATTTGTCGTTGTCGAACCCACGAAGGATTATAGTACGGTAGAAGATGAAGTCATAGCCAACTCTAGGGTTCCTACACATAGCACGCTCGATTCTGGGAGGGTCTGCTCCTCAAGTCAAGGGGGTCGATACATCAACTATCCCGATGACCGGATTTGATGTATCCCAAAGATCTGCCTCATTAAAATAAACTCAATGTGACAGATGGCACGTCAATCAGATGCCTGGTATGAGAGTTATTTGCTTTTCCATTCCCGAGGCCCAGTTTGAACTACACTCGCTCCAAACCCATCCATTTTCCAAAGTTTTCCAAAACTCACTTAGAGTATCGTAAAAGTACTTCTTTGTTGTGAGGGTCTTAGTGCCGAAGACCGCGCGTCAATTGGACGCGCGGTCTTTGAGTTATACACGTTTAAGTGAAAGGGGCCCGACCCCTCAAGCCCGGTGGGCTGGTGGGTCGACCCGTTCTAGCTCGGTGGGTCCAACCCGGCTTGGGGGAGGCCCAACCCAGGGGGCAGCCAGGTCCATTGGGGAAAGGCTCGCCCTAGTGGGGCGCGGCCAGACCCAAAGGGGCACAGTCCGGCCCGGGAGGCAGGCGACACGATCCATGCCGCTGGCGGCCCGCACTGGCAGTCGGCTGCAGCTCAACCATATGGTCAAATGGAGTGGGGGGCGCATCCCTCGGTTCGTCATCATGTCGGCATCTAGTGGGGCCGCCCCTCAACCTTGGTCGGCTGATGCTGGCTGACTTTTCTGGTCCGAGTGGCCCACTTAGGTGGGTCGCTGTCCTCCACACACTTCGCCAGGCGGCACTGTGACCTTCAACCCTGCCAGCATGCATCCGGCCGGTTCGCCACTGAAGCAGCCCACAGAGCGTGGGCCGCGGTCCTCCATAGTGTAGCACCACAAGGGTTCGTGGTCCTCATGTCAGGCCGGCTACGGCCGGCCGATTCATCTTTGGCCGAGCGGCCCGATTGCGAGTCGCGGTCTCCTCTAACCATGTTGCACCCAGTGTCGCGGTTCTCTAACGGGCTGGCGTATGGCCGCCGTTGTCGCCACCACCTTCAGTCATCATCAACTCCAGTGGCTGCCACCTCTTCCATCACTACCTCAATTGAGAATAAAAACTATGATCAAGGAGGTTCGTTGGGCCATGTTTGTTCAGCCCACACCCTCCACGTTAGGAGATATCAGTTGGCTGAAGACATGAAGAAATTCAACAATGAAAGGTGGTACAAATTATTCACTTAAAATTGAACAAAACCCTACCTCGTAATTGACGTCGCACGTCGACGAGCCGCAGAAGACGAGATTCACGTAGGTCGAGCGTCGCGGAATACGGACGTCGATTCTATTTACGTCGGGGTGCGTCTGAAGGGGGAGTGTCATTGGAGAAGCTCTTCACGTTCTTCATCGAAGATATTCTACACTAAAGAACGGTGTTCTTAGTCGAGAGAGGAACACCTTTCTTATAATTCTCTAGAGTTTTCCCCACAAAAATATTTTCCAAGGAAAATATTATAATAAGGATCCCCCAAAATTAATAGAATTTTCATGAAATTAAAATTGATTCAAATAATAGGTTCCAATTAATTAATGAAGACATTAATTAGATGGGTTTGAATAACTAAGAGAGAAGGGAGGTGAAAAGTTTAAAATTCAAATAGATAAGGTGGATAGTTTTAAGAGTTAATAAGGGGGTTTCATGGGAGTTTAAGTGGGAGTTAAGGGGTTAGGCTCTCGTGTGGGCCCCACCACACATTATCCTCACATTGGAGGTTATGTGGATGTGGGCCCCACCTCTAAATTCCCCTTATAGGAAATAACCACCACTAAATAAATTAAATAAAATTGTGTACACTTAATGTAACAACACATTTTTATTTTAATTTGTTATGAATCCTGAAATTAAAACTTCTACTCTTCACCAAACACAAATGTGGTAATGGTCCCCTTAAGTGAATATTGGTGATGCAAGTTCATCAGTGCCCCCAGATTTCAATTCCAAGCAATGGTTCAAAAGATATAAAAACCCACATGTACGTTTACTTAATGTACTAGAAAAAAACTTCAGAAATTGATTCTGGGCACATCGTGCCTTGAAATTAGGCACTGTCAGAAACCGTGGACTCGTAAAATTCCAAAGAATTTAAGAAAAATATTTATCTTGAAATTTAAAGGTCATTAAATTACCCACACCTCAGGGAATTACATCCCCATAAAGCAACAACAAACACTAGGGGAACATATGGGGGTACTGAGCGCGCATCTTCACCTCCTACTCCCAAGTGCTCTCCTGGAGGTTCCCGTGATGCCAGCGAATGCGCACCAGAGGAATAGACCGTCCACGTAGTACCCGCTCCTGTCGATCCTCGATCTCCACTAGGACCTCCGTGAATGTCTCCCCATTATCGATGTTTAGCTCCCCATGGTTGATGATACGGGATGTGCCGTGCATGTATCTCCTCAGCTGAGATACGTGGAAGATGTCATGCACACGGTCCAACTAAGATGGAAGGGCCAGGTGGTAAGACACTTTTCCTACTGTACTGAGGACCTAGAACGGCCCAATGAAGCATGGAGAAAACTTTCCACCCCGACCAAATATCTATATACCTCATCGAGATGAGACCCATAGAAAAACGTGGCCACCATCCTCAAACTCCAGTTGTCTCCGTCTCCTATCGGCATAGGACTTCTGTCTGCTCTGTGCAGTGTTATCTACTACTAGATGATCTGCACCTTCACTGTCAGATCCTACACCATCTATGGCCCTACAAGTGCTTACTCTCTTGGGTCTATCCAGCATAGAGGTGATCTGCAAGGTCAGTCGTACAGTGCCTCGTAAGGTGCCATCCCGATGGTGGAGTGATAGTTGTTGTTGTACGCAAACTCCACCAAGTGTAAGTGATCCTCCCAACTACGACCAAATTCGAGGACACATGCATAGAACATGTCCTCGAGTGTTTGAATGGTCATCTCAGTCTGACCATCCATCTAAGGATGGAAGGTGGTGTTCAAACAAAGGTACCTCCCAAAAGCCTCATGAATGTAGAGGCGTCCCATACTTTCTTCTGAGCCCTGCTCTCATATCAGTAGGAAGTGGGCCAACATGGTGAGTCTGTCTTCGATCACCCAGGTAGAGTCATGTACTTTGGATGTACATGGAATACCCGTCACTAAATCCATGGATAACCCATCCCACTTCCACTCTTGGACCTCTAAGTGTTGTACCAAGCCTGCTGGTACTTGGTGCTCCGACTTCACTTGCTGAAAAATGAGGCATTGTGAAATGAACTCTGCTACAACCTTATTCATACTCAGCCACCAATACTATTATCTAAGGTCCTGATACATATTCTCCACACCTAGATTTGCCGCTATAAGTGATGTGTGAAACTCCCTCAGCACCTCCTCATGTGGTTTAAGTGGTACCATGGTACATCCCCTGAAGAGGATGACGTACTCCCATCCTTCAAAAAATCCATCAGGAACCTTCCCTGTGGATATCAGACCACGTCGCATATCACTGTCAATGTCCCCACGATGTGCCTCTCTGACTTACTGAAGAAGTGGTGGAGTGACTATGAGAGACTGAAAAAAGGTTGCTCCATCTCTATCCACAAAGGAGTTCTGCAACGCGGATAGCTTCTCTGTCACCTCTCCCAACAGCTGAATGCATGATCCTCTATGGAGATCATCTTCTACAATTTTCCCCTTCCCAAGAGTATAGACTATCTCGAAGTTATATTCCTGGAAGAACTCAAGCCAACGTCGATGTCTCAGGTTTATGTCCTTCTGCGAGAAGATTTACCTGAGACTCGGGTGGGCAGAATAGACTGTAAAGTGATCTCACGTCAAATAGTGATGCCACAGCATTAAGGTGAAGACCACTGATGCTAACTCCAAGTCATGGGTAGCATTAGTCTCCGAATGCTACCACAAATTCTATGAACCGTATGCAATTACAGCTCACTCCTGCATCAGGACACACCCAAGTATGGTCCCTGATTTGTCGCAGTAAACCATGAACCATACACCCTCCTCCAGTAACCTCAAGATGGGCACACATGTCAACCTCTTCCTTAGCTCCTGAAATCTATGATGACATCTATCTAACCACATGAAGGGTTTCCCCTTCTTCGTCAAAGCAGAAAGTGGTGCTGCAACTCTGGAGAAGTTTGGAAAAAAACTTTTATAGTATCCATCCCGTCCTAGGAATCTTTGCACCTCCATTACAATCTTGGGTGGCTCCCAAGCAGGCACTTCCACGATCATTGATGTATCCACTTCTACCCCAGCCTCCAGTATGATGTGTCCCAAGAAGTGAAACTCTCAAATCCAGAACAGGAACTTCGAGAGCTTACCATAAAGCTAGTTTTCTAAGAATGTGTCAAGTATAACCCGCAAATGGTAAGCGTTCTCCTCCTTAGTAGTTGAGTAAATTAGTATGTCGTCAATGAAGACTACAAAAAATTGATCGAGGTAAGGCTGGAAGATCCTATTCATGAGACTCATGAACACTGCTAGAGCATTGGTTATGCCAAAGGGAATAACCAAGAACTCATAGTGTCTATACCGACACCTGAAGATAGTCTTCTCCACATCCTTTTCTCGAACTCTGAGCTGGTGATAGCATGAACTGAGGTCTATCTTCGTGAACCATCATGATCCCTTGAGCTGATCAAAGAGGTCATCAATCCTTAAAAGTGGGTACTTGTTCTTCACAGTCACCTGATTCAGGCGACAGTAGTTGACACGTAGTCATAAGCACCCATCCGCCTTCTTGGCGAACAAAATCGGAGAATCCCAGGGTGAAACACTGGGTCGGATGAAACCGTTCCCCCTGCAATTCCTCTTGTTGTACCTGCAGCTCATTAAGCTTAGCGGGATCCATCAAATATGATGTAGTACATATCAGTGTTGTCCTGGGGTGTAGGTCAATGTATAATTCTACATCTTTTCGAGAAGGTAGTCCTATAATATCGTTGGGAAAAACGTCGGCATACTGATCCACCACAACAGGAAAACTCAAACTCCGCACATCAACTGCTCCAAGGACGAGACTAGCCAGCTGATGTGTGATCGGATGCCCTCTCCTCTGTGTAAGTCCATACTGTGCTGCAAAGGCTCCCTTCTCCCCGGTGAAGGTGAACCGGGTCCCATCCGTGCAGACACACCGCACTTTGCGCCTAATACAGTCGATCGGAGCATGGACTTTAGATAACTAGTCAATACCCATTATGACATCGTAAGGCCTTGACGCCACTTCAAGAAGATCCCAGATGAAGCTCTCGCCTCCTAGAGTATGCTCACACTTCCAGCACCAATGCTTAATCATCAAGCCTTTTCTCGTAGGAATCTCTAGCCATAAGGATCAAGCCAACGACTCCATCGGAATCTCCGAACTCTGATCAAGGGAAGTGGTAATAAAATAATGACTCACACCTGTGTCTAGAAGTTCTGAAGTAAGTGGGGAGTAGACATATATAGTACCTCAAATCATCTCAGGTGCGCCGTGGTCATAGGCCTCGACTTCGAGGAGCTGATCCCGCCTTTGTCTGCAAGCTCCCAGTAGTCGGGATGGACCTCCTGGTGGTGGTGGTGGTAGTGCCTTAAAACGACGTCCACCACCCGCTTGTCGGCCAGCTCCTCTGCCATGTCTTCCTACTCCTGACTGATCTCCACGTTCGAACCTTTTCCTCTAACTGGGAGGTCGGTTTACTGTCTTCTGATCATCAGCATAGCGGGTTGGGAAGTCACGAGCCATGTGGCTCTGCCCGCCGCATGCATAGCACTGCCAGATCCTCGTAAAGCTGGCTCTATTTTGTGTTCCCTGCAAAACCAAACCTATATCCTGTGGTCTCCCACCTGATGGTCGGGTCCACTTGGACCTCTATGAAATCTGTTTACAACCGGATGCAGAAGACTCCGCCACGTGTCGTCCTGCGGTGGGTCTCACCGCTGGGGTATGCTCAGTGAGAATACTCTCCACTAGAAGGGCTCGCTCCAGCACCCCCGCCTGCGTCGGAATGTTCAAAGGAATCATCGAAGCCCTGATCTCATGCATGTGTCCATTCTCAAAGGTATGGGTCCTGAATAATGGGTCCCTCACCATATCCGTGGAGTAGCGTGAGAGGTCGGTGAACCTCGCTAAGTAATGTGCAACTATCAGGATTCCTTTCTGCAGATGATGTAACTCTTGAATATGCACAACACATATGTTGGTTGGAACAATATCCGAGTGGAAGAGACTCTCGATGTCTATCCAAAGTAGTGATTCCTCATCATGCACCTGGACCATCAGGCTCCACCATCTACTTTCTTCTGCATGTAGGAGACTCAAAGAAAGGATCACCATAAGGTCGGCTAGTTTTCCTACCAATCTGAAAACTCTAATGATAGCCTCCAGCAAAGCCTCAGCTGCTTGTGGGTCCGTCTCTTTGCGAATCATGGGTGGCCTCTGTCGCTGGAACTCGTGCAACTCACTCAGGCGGTGTGCACTCTCTGCTGTTGTGGCTGGTGGTATCGGTGGCCCAGTGGGTATTGGTACCGCTGGTGCCTCGGCTGTGATGGGGCCCTACACCGAGGCCTCATCAATCGGTGGGATACCATCTCGTATGTAACTCAGAACCCTAGCTAGTTGTCTTCGTGGGGCCATATTGAAAAGAAACAGGTGCACCACGGTCAAAACAGTATACCTGGTGAGCTCACTCAAAGTAATCACAATGAAAACTTTTGAAACACACATGCAATCAGTGTTTTCATGCACTTAGTCGGAAATCAGAGTTCAGGGTCATGTTGCATGGATACGTCAACCGCCGCACCAACACTGGACTCCCTGGACAGAAAACCACACTCAATAATCTTAACACTATTTCTTCACAGAAAAGAAATATAAGAGATTTGAGTTCTATGGTAGAACTGACTTCTCTGATACCAATTTTTCACGACCCGTCCTCAGGGCCCGTGCCGTGACTACCCCAAGCCCACCTTCCATATGTCAGGGGCTGGTGACAAGCATCAAAGGTGTAAATCACTAATATAGGAATGAATTAACTTTATGAAAGTAAACAAACAAAATAGAGTACGCAACAGGAAATAAACACTAAGTGAATACAGTATACAAAAAGTAGTAGTAAAAGTAAAGGGGTCCGAAATACAAACCCAACATTAAAGTACAGGTACAACAGTTAGAAAGTACACCTGAAAAAAAGACAACAGTTAAAAAGGGAATCTCATGGAACGTCCACCGAGTATCCTACCTGAAGGGTTGGTACAGATGTCCATCTCAGCACTGTACATCTATCGGTCCACTCCATGTACCATCCAACCATGTGGTCCAACTCCGGGTACCGTCCGGTCCTGTCTCCCTCTCTGCCTCCGACAACACTGTATGTCGTCTGAATCCAACAGAATGAGGTTCAGGCATAACCCGTGCATGGGTGAGTATAGCGATACTTTGTACAGACCCTGAGACCCCTGAAGGTCTCCTAGAATACACAAAGGATAAACCACATAAGAAAGATACAACCACAATGTATCAACCAACCCTACTTAGGTGTTTACCCATACATATACCTAAGTTTTCAATTTCAGTTTGGCCCCAACTCTCGAGCCCAAGAACAACCCAGTCCACATAGGAAAGAAGTCAATAACATCGATGATAATGATTGAATGACAAGACTCAACTCACACAGGTATACATGTTACATATAGTTATAGAAATGATCAGATGTATTCATTGATTCATCTAAGCTGTCAGAGCCACACATGATACCAGACCAACTGAGTTGTCGGACCCACACAGGATACAAGACCAGTTACTCTGTCGGACCCACACAGGATACAATTATAGAGGTCAATACTACTAGACCCACACATTATACAAGAACAGTAGTCATCACCATCAAACCCACGGAGGATCCCATTATGTTAATCGTCGCAATCGAACCCACAAAGGATTCCATTATAACAGTTTTTTTCTCTGATCCCATGGAGGATTCCAGTACAGTAGATGTTGCAGTCGCATCCATCTCTAGGGTTATTGCACACAACACGCTCGATTCCGGGAGGGTCTGCTCCTCGATTCAAGGTGGTCGATATATCAAATATCAAAAATTCTAGAGTTTATGTATCCCAAAGTTCCTTCTCACCAATAGAAACCCATCGCGAAAGACGGCGCGTCAATCGGACGCCCGATCCGAGAGTTATTGGCTTTTCCGTTCGAGGGGCCCGGTTGGAATTACGATCATTCCAATCCTAGTCATTTTCCAATGTTTTCCAAAACTCACATAGAGTATCGAAAAATGACCTCTTCGTTTCCAGGGTCCCAGTGCCGTAGACGGCCCATCAATCGGATGCACAATCATTGTGTTATACATGTTTAAGTGAAATGCCTCCGGCCCACCAAGCCCGGTGGGCTGGCAGGTCGGAATGTTTTGGCTCAGAGGGTCCGACTCGGCTGGGGGGTCAGCCCGACCCAGTGGGGTGTGGCCCGGCCCCGGGGGGCATGGCCCGGCCCAGCGGGGCACGTTCCGGCCCGGGCGGCAGGCTGCCCGACTCGTGCAAAGCGGCCCGGTCCATGCGGCTAGCAGCCCAGCCTGGCGGTTGGCCGCAGCTCGGCTAGATGGCCGAACAGAGTGGGGGGCGCGACCCCCAGTTCTTCGTCATGGTGGAAACGAGCGGCGTCACCCCTCCTGTCCAGTAATCCAAAGCCAGCTGGATTTTATGGTGCGAACGGCCCGCTCGGGCGGGCCTTTGTCCTCTACACGCGGCGTCAGGCGGCGCCGCGACCATCAACCCGGTCGGTTGGCGGCCGGCCAGTTCGTAGCCAAAGAGGCCTGCGGAGCGTGGGCCACTGTCCTCCTATCTGGCCAGCAATGGCTGGCCGGTTCTTCTTCGGTCGAGCAGCCCGATTATGGGCCACAGTCTCCTTAACCCGTGCAACACCTGGTGTCACGGTTCTATAACGGGCTGGCGCACGACCGCCATTGTCGTCGCCTCATTCGGTCGTCTTCAACTCCGGTTTCCGCCACCTCTTCTATAACTTCCTCCATCACAAAAAAATACTAAGATCAAGGAGGGTCATTGGTCCTTGTTCGTTCGGCCCATGCCCTCCATGTTAGGCGATGGTAGTTGTCCGAATACATCCAAGAAATTCAACAAAGAATGGGGGTAAAAATTATTCACATGAAATTTTACAAACCCCTACCTCGTAATTGACGTCGTAGGTCGACGAACCGTGGAAGATGAGTGTCGTGGAGGTAGGGCATCAAGGAATACGGACGTCGATTTCGTTGTTGTCGTGGTGCGTCCAAAGAGGGAGTGTCGTTGGAGAAGTTCTTTGAGTTCTTCGTCGAAGATATTCTTCGCTGAAGAATGGTGTTCTTTGTCGATAGAGGAACACCTTTCTTCTAATTTTCTAGAGTTTTCCCCCAACAAAATATTTTCCAAGGTAAATATTATAATAAGGCTCCCCCAAATTTTATATAATTTCCATGTAATTCAAATTTATTATAATAAGAGGTGCCAATTAATTAATGAAGATGTTAATTAGATGGGTTGGCCTAATTAAGAGAGAAGGGTGGTGAAAAGTTTAAAATTCAAAGAGAGGTGGTGGAGAGTTTTAAGTGTTAATAAGGGGGCTTCATGGGAGTTTAAGGGGAAGTTGAGGGGTTAGGCTCTCGTGTGGGCCCCACCACACTTTATCCTCACATGGAAGGTTATGTGGGTGTGGGCCCCACCTCTAACTTCCCCTTGTAAGAAATAAACACCACTAAATAATTTAAATAAAAACGCGTACACTTAAAGTAACACAACAATTTTATTTTAATTTGTTACAAATCCCCAAATAAAAACTTCTACTCTCCACCAAACGCAATTGCAGTAAAGGTCCCCTTAAGAGAATATTGGCGTTGTGAGTTCATCGGTGCCCTCAGAATTCAATTCCGAGCAACAGTTCAAAGGATAGAAAAACTCGCACGTACGTCTACTGAACGTACCCAAACAAAACCTCAGAATTTGATTTTGGGAACACCGGGCCTCAGAATCAGGTGCGGTCAAAAACCGTAGGCTCGTAAAATTCCAAAGTATTTATGAAAAAAAAATTCATCAAATTTCCAGGTCTTTACATAATCTATTTTGGAAATATATTTCGAAAAAATAATTTGGATTGCATCCCATGGTACTAAATAAATTAGTATTCATTAGAGACACTTTATATACATTACACTCACATAACATTTAGAAACAAGAAACAATTAAATAATATTGGGTATAGTTGAAAAAAATATCCTCTAAATGATTTTTAGAATTGTTTTGCATGATAATTTTATTAACCAAGAGTCTATAACAATGTGACTAGAACTAAACTAAAACCATTTTGGGTTTTCCATAAATAATTTACATCTTATGTAGGAATTCATGATGGCCCAACATTGAATCCTTGGGATAATGCATGACAATGTTTGACAACCAACCATGCCATTTATCCTCGAAGATACTATTCAGGTTGGAGATTGAGAACATTAGAGAATATGAGCGTATACTAATAGTGGTATATAGAAAATGTGACAAATTTTTGAGTTTTTTGTTCATGACATGGGAACGAACCATGATCGAGGTCTGTACTGGGCCACATTACTCACACATAGAAAAAAATTAAAATGTGTTAAATTATATGAAATGATATTAAAGTAATCAAGTAAAATGTAGGACACATCATTTTAAAAATATTTTACAAAAATGGTCCCCATGAAGAATATTTGTTTCTAGATGTTTTTTGTTAAATTTGAGTTTTTAGGATTTTTATGTCACAATTTGATTTGAAATACCAAAATCACATTAGATAGATTGGATTCTAAATAATATCCATGAATTTAGATATAGTGATTATTAATTCAACATTAGAATAAATTTTTTGTATGTACATTTTTTAGGATACATTGTAGAATGTGAGTATATGAATCAAATAGTTTTGGTGTATGATTTTATGCAGATAAATCATACAAGAAATTGTAAAAGTTAATTCAATACGGTGGTATGCAAGAGAAAATTTAATCTTGTAAATTGAATGCATTGGTGTAATAGATTTTTTGACGACATTAGAATAAGTTTAGAGAATAATTCGGTTACTCTATAATGAAGGTGTTCATGGGAAAATAAATGTAAAATAGGACATAAATTAATGTATCTTGTGAAGAGCCATATGATAGTAAATGATGAACATAATATTTGATATCAAACATTAAAAGAAACATCAATAATAGAATAGAATGTAACACCTCAATATTTTACAATATAATTATTTATAAATATATTTAATATCATTATTAGAAGGTGATGCATGAAACATAGTCTACATGATCCAGGATCCGGTAATTTCCGGTAATTAGACCAATAATATGGGGACCTCAAAGTCCACTTCATATTTTTTTAAATGATTACATTCTTTTATTGGGATTACACCGCATGATGTTCTTCCCAATATAAATGTGAGGTATAAAAATTGAACAGAGAACAACTATTAAGATAATAAATCCATTGAGGTAGGATTTTATGTGAAAAAACCTCATTTTTTATTTCAAAGTATCGATTACCAAATCAGATTAAGATTCAACACAAAATTAGTTTCACCAAAATTGAATGTGTACCTTACAACATACACAATTCCCCATAATTATGCTTTATAGACTACTACAATTCCTCTGAAATGATAAAATAATCTATTGATGAATCCATTGTGTGTTTGGAAAACACCTCTATAGACCTATGGTCATATAATTTGTAATAGTGGAGAATAAAAATTATTTATTATTTATTTGTTGGTTGGTGAGATCCATCTTATGTATTTGAGTTATTTGGATTTCCCCAATCTTCATGTGGCACCCAGTAGTTGGGGAGTGTTCTTGTTATTAATGTTGTCAAAAAATAAACTTATTTTGAAACAATGATTTAGTTTAAGCCACACTATGCACAAAAATAATGATCGTGTTAATGGAAGGATTGGGGTTATCAATTGTTATTGTTTTCTAGATTTTAAATTATAATAAAAAAATCATTGCAGCAGCTTCAGGATGGATTTTTTGAAATATTCCACTTTATCCATTACTTTTTATTACCTCCATGAACTCATGAACATGAAAACTAATTTCAATATTCATTCTAAATAAATATATATCGTATTCGCTTTGTTTACTTTTAAATATGAATTCTATAAACAAAATTCATCATCCTCTTCAATTTAAAAGAATAAAATATAGGATGAAATAATTCGGCTTCCATCCATTCTAATTTGGTCACTTGTAGGAATCATATTCCTCAATGTCCTCCAAAATTGTAAACATCTATAAGGATTAATGAATGGTTCATTAAATTTCATGAGACATAATGGTGATATATTGAATACCTTCTATTCTCTATTGTAAAACACTTTGACATTGAACTATCCAATCCTGTTATACATCTATATAAGAATACCAAAACACAAAAAAGAACAATTCTAAATACTCCGATTATATTTAGCAGGTAACATGTCTATATAATTTTGAGTTTTTGTGACAATATTACCAATAATAAATTTCAATAAAGTATAGGGTATGAGTATAATTTTTTTAGGGCTTCCAAGGCAGCTAGTACTCTGACAATTGTGGTTATAGTTCTTACATACAAGTAGTTATGTATCATTAATGATACAATTGAATAATTTATTAAGTGGAAGCCAAAAAAATATTAAATATTCTATTTATATAGATCAAATTGGTTCCCTTTCAACATGATAGAATGAATTTCATAATGAACATCATTAGAAAGTATAATCCTTGTGAATTATACATAGAGTACATCAATGAATTTTCTACAAAATTTACATCCATGACCACCCTTTTCAAGGGGTTTGATGTAGTCCATCGATGTAACTGTGGTAAATTTCGTCTCATATATTAACCCATTCTAAATAACGTTTATAATGATTCCTTGATGTAACTTGATATGACGTTATATCCATTTATAACATGATAATGGGTAATAATAACATTAATGTGATCATCAAGTTCACAAGGAATATCCTTCCAACAAAATACATTTCATTCACTTTCCATATATCATTTTGATTAAATATTCCAACACATATTCCCTCTAGATACTTTTTTCACATTTCCCTAATATATGGTGACAATTATGTAATTAAAACGGATAAATACCATCCATACACTAAGGCTGTTGATAATTGTGTTTTTTCTTTCATTCTATAATGTTATATCTAAATATGAGGAATGGATTATCCAACTTTATGTATTTTATAGATACATATTCATTGTTTCATTAATGATCCTTTATGGAGAATATGGTATTGTTTGAATCATTCCCCATAATGAGGATAAAATCATTGCAAAGAAGATGCAAATGATCATAGTCATGCCAAGGAGGGATAATTTTTCTTTTTATTCTAATTTGATTGAGATAATGAATGAACATGAGCATGTAATATTTAGAAATGTTGGAATGTTACCTTACAGCGAGACACCTTTTCACACACCCCTCGAGTATTGAATGAAACTTCTGGGGTCCCATTAATGATGATGTAAAATCATACAAGGTTGAGAATATTTTTAATTATCTAAATTATATAATTTTAGAATCCATATATTTTAATGTCATAAAAAATATTTATTTCAATAAATCAATGGATTTCAAGATTTGGATTTTGAGAGAAATATTTCCCCCATTATCTTTATTCCACAAATGATTAATACATTACGAAGCATTGAAAATAATATTATGAATTCTACTTCGGGAGACAAAGTAAAAATGACTTGTATTGATAAAATACCTAATAATTTACCCAAGTAAATTAATAATAAAATTTCATATAGTTTTGGAAATATATTTTCCATGAGAATTTAGCATGAATTCATTTATATGGATTTAATTATATTTCTTAGTAATTATGGTAATAATACTTTAGTTTCCCACATATTCTACTGATCCTCAAATTGAAAACTCATTAAAATCAGGAGTAATATAATCACATGTGATTTTTAATTAACACTTATATATTTATTAATAAAATCTATCATGGCTAGGTTCACTAAATATATTTATAGAGAAAGTTTTTATTTTTAAGTTCCTTGTTGGAAAGAACCATTGTAAATTTTAGATGATGCTTCTCATTAATGTAGGGAGATATATTGTCAATCGTCTTATTTGAATTATCCTACCCATTATGGGGGTAATGTCGCAAAAAATATCCCAACATCTATTGAGAAATGACACTATAATTATTGTAGAGACAACCATTTTTTCCAATTTCCTTTGTTCCATTATTATCCCTCTTCTATTAGTGTAGTCTATGAAAGAACTTTCTGTTCATATTTTTATACTTTTCCCATCTCACAATCAAATTATTTTTTCACTACATTCCATTATCAATAATTGATCATAAAACTTTGGATATCCTTAATTAATTCTCTAGATGGAGTAATATGGATTTGTTTTATTACTTGAAAGAATGAAATCTCATCCCATGTAGTCTTAATTTCTATAGCAATCCTGGAGAATGGTATTTTATCCATTCAATGTGTAATTCCTAAGTGTGATTTAACTTAGAATCCAAATTCTGAAAAGTACTACAAATGTGCTCAATTATATAGTTCCCAGTCAAACTTTTTATGTATAAAAGAGTTAGAATCCATCCATTTTTAAATCCAAATTGGGTAAGAGTTTACCATTCCATATTTGTGGATGCCTCCACAATGATGGGGTTGTGATCTAAGTTATTAATGGAAATAGTGAACCCTAAAACACCATTTGAAACACTTTTATCATAAATTTGAGAAAATAATCTACCAATTTTACTTTAATGACTCCCATTAGACATGTACTAACTCCATGACTAAATAGATACTACTATTGGGACATCAAAAAATTGATTTTATAAATAAAATCAGTGAATTCCATAGAAGAAATTTGATTGAATTTAATTCCATTTCTCTATATAGTTTCAATATAGTGTTAAAGTCTATAATTATTAACCATTTATGATCCATACATTTTAATATTATTATAATTCAATGATATAGATCTCTATTCTTAATTGTAGGATGTGGAGGCAAACCCAAATGTTAATGATAAGTCACAAACTACAATATTGGACATGTCTAAAATTCTCTGACATTTTCTTCTACATATATTTATATCAATAAATTCATTCCTAATCACCCAAAAAATATCCATAATGGATTCATACAAATTATTTGAGAAATAATTATAACTAATGAAGTATCATTTGAACTCATTTTGGTTATCTAATTGATGCTTTAGATGTACTATTCCAACCAAAACATGTGTATGGGCCTTGATAAAGTGCATAAGGGCTTTGGCCATTAGATAATTAACGTGCTCTTGATAGTTTTAATATAGAATCATAAATATTTAATGGTTATAACCCTTCTATGGGGGCCTCCTTACTGTGCCATTTTTCTATGGATTTTTATATCTTTTCCCATTTTCATCTCTTCCTTTTTACATGTTTTTATTCTTTTATGTCTATGTATTATTGTAATTATTCATTATCATCTTCTATTTGAGAGTCCACAGTCTCCTCGATTACTTGTGTTTCTCTATCCTCATTAAGCTAGTATACACCATTTTTCATCATCCAATACCTACCTACATCCATAAATTACATAAATCTAATGATCATAAATGAAATAACTTTTTTCTAGGAATCCCTCCAAAAAATGCCTTATATATATTCTTACAAGGGTTCACTTTAGAAGAGGTAAAATTCATAAAAGTGTTTATATGAATTATTTATTCTTTAATAGCCATTGGAAATATTATTCAATCATTATAATAGAATAGAAATGTATCTCCCAAATAATGATATGTTTTTATGCTAATTTCATGACATACATCCATTTTCATTTTCATAAAATTCCAACTGAATCCACTGATCATGTGTATGGAAGAATATCACCTCTCAAATTGATGAATTTTTTTTTTCATAACCACATATAAATTATAAATATAATGAAATATTTAACACGTTTAAAGTATATTAATTACAATAATAGATTTTATAAAATTATCATATCACATATAGCATCTTATATTACATTTAGTGGGGTATACGATAACCTTTCTCCTTTGTACTACGTACTACCCCCCTCAAAAAGTTATGTCATACAATTTTTTGTTACGCATTAAAAGGAAGGTTGTATGGAAAAATTCAATTATTATATGTGACACTTATTTAATATAAATACTTATATAATTACAATATCACATATCTCTTATTACACTTCAATCTATTGGAAAATAATAACATCTCTTATTCATATCTACTGACCACCACCACCAAATATTAATGTAATATAATTTACAATTTATTTTTACATCAATAGAAATAATGATATATATTATTAATATAATTTCTATAAATACTTCAATAAGTCAACCTGAAATTTTAATTAACATTTATTTAACATTATATCTATCTATCGAGAAATGTGGAATCATTATCCCTAAATATGTATGGCCTACATTCTTCATTAATGGTGTAATCCATTTAATATATATATATATATATTAAATATTACTATAGTTATGTTTATATTTAATATATATGATATCAATATACTTGTTTTTGTTATGGATATTTTGTTACCATTATAAATATAAAAGGATTAAAATTACTAAACTAAAACATACATTAGGAAAGAAACAATTATATCCAAAAACAGGGATTTTATAAAAATATTAAATAAATTATTGATAAAAGAGGACAAATAAATACTATATGGTATGAGATATATGAGTTTTTATCATTAAGGTATTATACAAAGACAATATTTATTATTTTTTAGGTTTTAACATGTATGGAGGAAGTCAGACATGATGTAATGGTTTCTCATCTCAATTTTACATCTGTAATACATAAACATTATTCACCACTTATTCATTTAATTTTTGTACATAATACTTATTTGATAGGTTATATAATGTATTTATTTATCTTCATGTTATTAAATGTTTAATATTATAATAATTTATTTTATATGGATTATGATTCTAATGTTACAAGTTTGTTTGCACCATGTTTTACAATATAATAATTATTTTGAATTATTTATACCTAAGTCACCGTTGAAATAATTTTTTGATATTTATATCTAAATGTATGTATATATTTATATCATTTGAATATTTAGTAATTGTCTCATGTTATAGTGCCAATGTTTTATTCATTGGTTGATGGAATGATTGGGAAAATTATTTTATTATAATCATCCAATATTAATCTCCTTAGTCGATAATTCTTCTAAAAAATCAATGTTTTTTAAAATGGAAGAAATCGTAAAATGGAAGAAATCATAAAATAAATTATCTAGAAATAAAATATAAATAATAAATAATGTTGAAATAATTCCCTCAAAATAAACAACCAAAAATGGAACTTTTGTATTGGTAACATGAAAAAAATATCATAATAATTATCAATTGAACATATAATTGTGTAATATATAATTTTTTCTAGCAGAAACATTCTATTGAGTCCATGTATCTACAAATAATTCAAAAAATGCATATGGAATATTCTAAATTTACAACAAGTTTTCTATGATGATAAGTAAGGATTCATTAATGAGATATTTACATCCAGTCCCCACTAATCACATAGTATTTCAAAGATAATCATCATAATAATAAATAATAAATAATTTTCCAATAACCATAATAATCATTAAATTAATGATTTTAAATAACTACAATAAAAAATATATTTTTTCCAATAAATATATTAATAAGTTTTTTATAGAAATATAGAAGATGGTATCAATCAATTATATCATTGGTAAATATAATAATACTCAAATTATATTGACATAGATGGAATTAAATTTTAATAACTATTGAAACATTTCATGACAAAAATAACCTTTCTATTTTAAAATCAATTATTAAAAATTAAAAAAAAATAACAAAATAGAAGTGGAAATATTTTAATTTCTTATAACTATAGACTAATATAATTTTTTCAAAAAAAAAAACAAATCATGAAGATTGTAAAATAAATCCATTTAATGTTTGTTAAAGAAATAATATTGTTTGCTTCTTTAATGAAAAATTTTCCATGGAGAAAAAAGAAGATGATACTGATTTATTCATTTCATGTAATGTGAAACATGATTAATAACAAATTTAATCAATAATTGGATAATAAAATAATAAATGTGAAAAAAAATTTAAGGTGAACATGGATGAGAAATGTTTCTGAACCAATTGGAATACATAGTTTGTTATCCATAAATATTATCATTCATACATTTGTGTAAATATAAATAAGAATATGAAATGATTCCCATTAATTTACTTATATAAAAATACGATGACAAACAATTTTAGGTTTAAAATATAAATTTCATCTATGTCACCAATCCCAAACTAAAACTTATAAAATACAATATAATAATTTGATTTTGAAATAAACTATTACCACATGTCTGAATATCCTCATGATTTATTTTAATATGCAATATAATAAATTTTAATTTATTAGAATTTTATTTCAAAAAACTTAATTCTTATAATATAATAACTGATCCACTTATTACATTTGAACTCCCATTTATTAATAAGTACTATTAAAAATTATCCTTTTCTATGGATTCTATTTTCATTTTTCATGTATTTGTTTCTTTGATAATTTCATTCCAAGCATCTCCCCCATGGTTCCATGATTTATATAATATTAATTCATATAAAATATCCTATGTTTTAATTTTATACATGATTAGAAAAACTACATTAATTAGCTAATGATTAATGCATCACATCATATCATAGAGATAGAAGTCTAAACATAAGCATGAGTGATGAAATATTATTATTACAACAGTACGTGCAGGGATGTAAAAGATATATTATATTTATTGAATCTTAGATATGTAAAAATATAATATATATATTCATTAGTACCATATTTATAACCATCCAAGTAATTTAGTGATGAAAATGGAATTACCCCATGACATGGTGATGGTAAGACAAACTTATGCATGGGTAATGTTTTCAATTTTGATATGACAGAATAGATATGTATGAGTTCAACTAGTTAAATTAAAAAAACTTATTTTGGATAAAAATTTTATTACAGGATTATGGTTATGGATTAAAATAAATATCTATAAGATTAAATTCATTTAAAACACATGATTATAAGTTATATATATTCTTAAAAAAAAATCAGCATTAAATTAATGCCTTAATGAACTCTATTTAATGATAATAAATTCCCATAGTGAATAGTTGGATTTTTGGGATTTAAATTTTATTTAAATTTTACCCTAATTGGTTCTTCAAGCATGGGTAATATAGGAGTGGTTTTTTCCCGGTATAATACGTGATAGGGGAATCCTAGGAATTAGATGTTATGTTAAGATAATATATATTTTCATAAATATCTAGGTGAAACTAATATTATATATTTAGAATATAAGGCATATATAATTATAAATCCTATAATCAAACAAATTAGTCATCTAATGGTAATATTTTAATCATTATCTCATTATTTTGACCCCATTTAACACTATTAAGGATTACAATTATAAAATCAAATTTTAATCATTTGGTTTCAATAATGATACCATATAATGAAAATTTAAACATAAATATAAAATGGATGATAATAAACCCCATAATAATGTTTATGAATGTTTTAAAAGGTGGTCCTATTTTAAACATAGATTAACCATTTTTTTCCCAAATTCATATACATTAAAAAAATGACATTAATAGAAAATTAAAAGAAAATTTCTTTTAAATTATTGTAAATCAACTCAAATGTATAGTTAAAATTCTTTTATAATTGATTTAAAAATATTTCAAAACATCCATAAGGAAATTTTTTGGATATCATCTAAGAGTAAAATTGATCCTGACCCAAATAGAAGATATTAGGTAATCTTTTTATAACAACATTTCCTTGTTTTTTGAAGTAAAAATTAAATGTTGATTTATTTAACAATTTAAAATACTATAAATAATTATAATAAAATAAAATATATTTGGTTATATATAAAAATATAATTTTATTTTCCCAAAAGAAACATAATTATATACAATCATTAATATTAATAATAATTTTTAGTAAACTAATACCTATGACATTAGCTTTCTCGATCATTCTCTAATATTCAATATCATAAATTTAATATTATTATATATATATATATATATATATTAGAACAAAATTCTAATTTATTAATCTATAAATTATTTACTAATAAGTTTTTTATCTTTTTATTAATAATCATACTTCCATATTGATATTTTATGGGTAATTATTATGTTTCCCATAAAAGTGTTGGTTCCACAGTTGTGGTCCACGAAAAAGATTCTTGTTATAAAAAAATTATAAACATTAAATATTATATAATTATAATATTTATATATCAAATATTATTTTAGAACCTTCAACTAATTATTTTCATTGAAAATAAAATGAATCATTTCATGAGGAAAATATCTTCTACATATGGATGACGAAAATTTTCATTTTTTCTAATGGAAACAATTGTAAAAATGTACATATAATTTTACATGTATTAAATCATAACCATAATATAAATTTTATATTTATTCATTGAATTAATCCCTATAAAAATCCAATATGTATTAAAGGAAAACCAAATCAGGTCGCATTATGGATGTGGAAGTCCACACATATGTATGAGAGGAAATGATATTTTTTAGTTGAAGAAAGTGTATGATGGTTGATAATAAATTATATTTATAGAATTAATATAATTTTATAAAAACACATATATTAATTAATTTAATTTTAACAACCATTCAAATATGGTGGTAATTAATAATGACTTTTATTTCTTCAAGGAGGTGGTTGCCCGCATAAATTCATGTCCAATGTTTTCATTTCCCAGAAATGGAAAACGATATTACAAATTTTTATACCATACATGTAGTAACATTTTTGAATGTTTTAGATAGTTATGTTTTTATTTCATAATAATTTTAATAGTATTATAGGATAAAGAATAATAAAATAAACATATAAGAACTCGATTAAGAGTCATACCTCTTCATTTGATAAACTCATTTCGGATACACATAACTCCATCATATGATAGAATTTATATGATAATAGGACATATAAGATATGGTTAAAGAAATTATAACACGATATGTGTTGGTATTATAAGATATATAGTCATAATGGTTTTAAAATTATTTAATATTTTATGTGTCCTTTATAAATTTAGTACATTGGATCATATTTAATTATTCTAAGTATTAATATATTATATGATTCCTACTCTTATTAATGTGGCCCTAAAATAATGTTATTTAATCTATAAAGTGATATAGGTTAAATTAACATCATAAATTTTGAATTATGATGATATTTTTAATCATGTCATAATAATTACTCCTTCATTAATCATTTTACCCCTTTACTATGGTGAATTTTGTTAGAAAATGATACTATTTTTAATGACTAATAACTAAATTAACATTACTAGTAAATTTGATCCTACAAATTCCCTATTTGAAATAAATATTTCATGATTATATTGGTATAAATGGATCAAATTAATTATATCCTATTACGGAAATATAGAACAAAAATCAATGTTATAGAACAATTTTATTTTATTGATAATAATTATATAATACAATGATAAATAGAATAATTATTATTCTGTAATTATAAATATTATATTTAATAAATGGGGTATTTTGTTACATTGAAAATATCAAATATATAATGTCACGTTTAAATTATAATAATTTAATAAATGAAATTATAAATTAAAAAAAATTCAGTTTTTATAATTCCAAAACAATAAATTATTAAATGAATTTCTAGTAATTTACTAGAAGAAAAATTAATCTTTAGAAATCAAAAAAATATATCCATTTTCTCAAATTATTAACATAAAATATATATTTTAATATTTAAAATATTACTAAGAAATACTTCAATCATAATGACAATAAATTTTTTATGTGTTGGACAATAATTACAGGATTTTGAATTTATCCGTAATAATATGATATCATGTATTATTATGGGAAATATAAAGAGATTTTTTTTACAGAAATGTAAAATGGAATTAATATCTCTCAGATGTTGTGTAACTATTTAGGAGGAAAATAATATCATTTATAGAAAGACATATACTATTAAAATGGTATCAATCTGGAATGACATTGTTTTTATTAAGTGTTGTTATTTTTTTTTATAAAATTGAATGAAAAACTAAATCTAAAATAAGGATAATATTAGGTAATATTTACATCTATCAAATAATATATGAAATATTATGAAAAAAATATTCATGGTATTTATAAACAATTCACCCTTGAGATCAATTACATAAAAAGCAATGTAAATAAGACACATGATCTAATTGAATTTTTTGGAATAAATTTTTTCAAAAAATATAAATTTTTTATCACAGTAATTAAGAAGATATATAGTGTATAATATGATGGGGTTTTAATCCTTACATAGAGAACTATATATTCAGTGCACATAAATTTTAAATAATATTTTCTCTTTAGAATTTATATTTTATTCACTGGAGTTATAATTAGTTATAAGAAGGTCTTAAGTGAAGGCATTGATATATGATCTTATACCATGTCAGTTGTGATATTTTATGTTCACATGTACTTATGGTTCTATTATAGTGTGTTGGGAGGTCTAAAATATCAACAAAATAGATGTTTCATAAAAATGGTAAACATGCTCAATTGGTCATTGTATAATGATTTAAATTTTCTATGGACTATGTTTAACTTTATTTTCTATTTATTACTAATCATTATTTTCATGGAAAATTTAATTATATATATTTAAATGTGGATTAAAAATTGTAAAAAATGAATTAAAAGAAGGATTATATTAAAATGTTCAAAAATTGATAGGTCTTGCTTCTATTTAATTATACATTTTCAATGTTGTCATTTTATTCTAATAAAGTCATGAAATTGTTTTTTACACATTTTTATATTGGTTAAATGTAATAAGATCATTATAATTTTTATTTTGTAAATACTTTTCTATATTTTAATTATATATTTTACCATTGGACGTTCTTTAGAGTTCATATATATACAATATTGTTTATGTTTTTTCATGGATTAAATTTTGCATTTAGTATGGTAAATTGAGTAAATAATTGTCGTATTATTTGTCTAGATAATGAAAACATCCATAATTTTAGATTTCCATCGAATTCTACATTTTTCATATTATTGATGCATCTGTTGATGGTACATGTTATTATCTATTGGTAGTACAACCAAACTATTTTGTTTTTTCAATCCAAAAATCAGGTTTATAGTTTCCTATCAGTTTAAAAAAAAGTGGATTTGAATCTTTGTTTCAGAAACTCATGGGTTAACACAAATGTTCTAGATTATGTAATGAATAAGATCAAGGTATCATCTAAATCAATAAATTTGGGGGATAATATTTTTTTTAAAGATGATATATATTGATGAATATGAGATTGAGAAAGAAATTGGGGTTTTAGAGTCATTAGTTGACCTTGTATTTGTAGAGAAATAATAATGGAAGTTAATGGATAATAATGTATATACCCTGATAATATTTTCTATAATAATGATTTTTGGTTTCGACATTTAAGAGGAGAATGATAAAAATGTTACTCTGACGGTTCTAGAGAACATTTAACATAAATTGATAGCCTAGAATAATGATTTTATATTTTGATGTTTATTTGTATTAACATTATTTAAGTATGTATATTTGAAGATTATTTAAATGAATTTATCATGATTGGTGTAACGCCCTGACCCCAATCACCCAGAGTCGGTGCATTATTACATAACATTGGCATGATCACAAGAAAGATCAAGTCTCGATAGACTGATTAGTTTAGTAGCTTTTGAATAAATAGATACTCTCATAAAGTTTACATTACATCATAACATGGAAAACTACAAAAATATAGTCTCCATAGTCCACACTCTTATCCCCTCATACTATCCCTGCAGGTCATTCATAAAATACTTCTTCACATCCTGGGAAAAATAAAACCTAGAAAGGGGTGAGCTCAAATGACAAGTAAGGATAACAATATAGCGGAAAATTTCATAAATAAGAATAAACATTTAAGAAAATGTATAACTAAAAAAAGCCTTTTAAAACATTAACTTCACCATAATATGGAAGAAATAAAATGAAATAATTCCATATACTTATTCACATGGATATTCTACTAGTCGAATAATATCATGCAATATCAATAACCACTTTAATAATAATGGAATGCATATTGTCATACTATCATAACCACATATCCAAGGCCTCGTGCCAAGAATACAAATAAGATTTTGTCAAGCCCTTGTGCCAAGATGCTAGTTTTTCTCAAGAGACCTACCGACACATCGAGGAGCTATAGCGGGCTCCACCCGTCATATATTAAGTCCAATGAATTCCTGATATGAACATGTTTAAACATAACATAAACATTCGTATTAATACTAGCATTGAAATGTCAATACTTTCTCCATAAACTATGAATGGTAAAAAAATAACACATCCACAGTCAAACATATCACAAAACCTTCAATAAAATATGGAAGATTTTTATCATAAGAAATAAACATCAATGAAGCTTAAAATTCATCAAAGGATGTTGACATAGATGAAATCAAAAATATTTGAGAGGAATATCTCTTTTTTTAAATCATTTAAAAGTCACATAATTATAAAATAAAACATTTACATGAAAATATTCTTATAAGCTTGTAAGGGAAGCTTTGATGATTTTATAATGGCGGCAAATAGCCGCACCCGCCGTATAAGTTAAAAATACATTTTTACCTTAATTATGTCGAAATGGTTAAAAATGAACTTGTTTGGAAAACGACGAAAATATTACCTTATAAACTTATTATAAAAATTCATACAAGGTTATAAATGACTTTAACCCATATTCTGTAAAATAGTAAGAATGTTTTGAAATACATTTTTAAGAAACATGGATGTGGATGATAAAGAGGTCCAAGTAGATAATTACCTATAAACAACCTCAGATAATGAAGAGATTGTGAAATAACAATTACCGTGTACTTTTCCTTTTTTGAGGGTAGGTTAACCTACTTTATAATGGTGAAATAATTGTTATTAAATTATAAAATAATCATATACATTAATATGATATCATATATGATCCTTTAACATTGATTTGATAATAATATCTTCGTATTATCATTGTTTCGGGTGTTAAATTACTCGTTTTCTTTTATATGTTTTGTTACGTAAGACCTGTCTTCCATGGATAGGTTGTATCTTATTCATATCTAGAATTATATCAAGTCCTTAAACCTTATTTTTAGTCATTAAATTAGAATTAGTCTTGAATGGATACGATGGGAAATGAATCTCATCGCGTTCGTGGAGACAGTAGTTCGTACGTACGGACGAGCGACAATACCATTATTTTGATATTAAAATAATATATAATTGGATGGTATATCATATATAAATAATAGTTATCATGTTATATTTATTATTTATATGAATTACACATCATTATTATACCCATCCATATAATAATTTATTGAATAACAATTATACCACGACGTGGAGACGGTAAGTCGTACGTACGCACGTATGGTGACATGTCATTAAAAGGATGGATAGAATACTAAATATAGTTATACCATAAATATAATAACGTCACAGTATATATAAGATACTGGAGTTACTATTTTATATTGGGAATAACAATGAAAGATGAAGTTGAAGAAGAAAGGAACTTGAAAAAGGGTGGTGAAAACATTACCTCTTCTTCGGGTTCATCCTTTTGATTTGATCAAAAGGGATCCATAGGTTGGATTTAGGATCAAACTAAGGCCTCTAGGTTGTAGTTAGGGAAGCTTAGAGAGTATTTGGGAAGGTTTTGGCTGAGCCAAAATGCTTTTAATATGTGAATTAGTGAGAAGGGGGAGTGCCATTTTATAAGAGGGATGAGGGGCACCTTTGGAAAAGCTTGAAATATTATTTTATAATAAATTCATATTCGGTTTATAATGGATCCAAAGTGAGTTATATAGAGTTTAAGGTGGTTATGGGTCCAATACCACTCAAAAAAATGGAATTTAGATAGTTTTGGGTCATTATATTAAACTTATGTTTTAGTTTTAACTCATAGTTAATTAGTCTGACACTTACCATGTCACTTTGTATTTTTATATTATATTGTTAATAAACATACTATATACCTTCAAGAGACCCCCAAGTGGTCCATTAATTATAAATCTATCATAATATATGTCTCTTGGCCTATCATTAGATTTTTAGGAATTGAATATAAATTAATAATTTAATATTTGATTTAAAAACTCTTTTATGTCAATTTTGACACTATTGGGTATTTTGTTTTTGATAAATTCATAACAGCATTATTACTTCGAAACAAATTTATATAATCAGTCATAATATATCATATTAACCAATAAAATTAGTGTAATTCATAAAAGGTCTCAAATTACAATTATTTTTATATTTATAATATCAATTATTTTCATATTTCATTAATTAGGTAATTACTTTAACATTATTGTGTCATAAATAAATTAAATTATTTAATGTCTAAAAATTATAAATAAAATACCATTATGTAGAAATATTTTTATATTTATAATTAATATTTACAATTGAATTTATCTTATGTATAACCCTATATTAAAAATGTTTTAGTAAATAAAATTTGATTTTAACACTTTTTACTCTTCTTTGAATTAAATAATAATAAATGTCCTAATTTAATCCAAGTGGACCTAAATGATAATATTTTACTCATAAGGATGTTTTGGTCAAGATACACCTATCCAATAGAATTAGGACATGTGTTATGGTAATATTAATCTCATTTTTACTCTTAATTACCCTATTTACTTTTAACTGTGGTAAATAAAGGTAAAAAAGTTAATGTTCACAAAAAATTCTTTTCATCTCATTGAACCACATTTTACTCCTTCATATTAACCATGTCTCTCGGATTTTCGAAATTCCACTCAAATAAGCGGTAAAATTCAGTTTTATGTGAATTTCCAAATTCTCATAGGAGGTGGGTTAAAGATGGTGAAAAGTTCAATAAACTTTTTATATATCTAAAATTATTTTAAACTAAATCTAATAAATTAAATTGAACTTATATAGATATTATTTATCTATTTTGACCTTAATTAAATTTAAATAAAATAAATAAATATTTTAAAAAAATTGGTTTTAAACTATAACTAAGAGTTTTTTTCACTATTCATCAAAAATTGAAAGTTTTTAGAAAAATACCAAAATTTCACCCTAGGATAATTTCGATATTCTAAATCTAAAAATGAAGTCCATTTTGAAAGATAAATTTTATAAAATTTTAAAAGGTGTGTATTACTATTCATAACAGCTAGTTTGATTGGTTTTGGTGTGTGTGTTAGAACTCAAAGTTGCGTACAACACACGCTACTGTATTATTCAAAAGAAAATAGTATCATGGAAGCTTGGGGTGTTACAATTAGTAGGATGGTATAGTTACTAAACGAAACATTTTAAGATGATGACTGTTTTTATTATTATATAATAACATTCAAAAATCATGGAATAAATGAAAACTACAAATAGTATCTCTGGTGAAAAAAAGTAATATATGGTTTGATGACATCATTAATATGATACTCAATTATGATCCTTGTTGAAGGGATGTATATGATCAATCTGATTGTGTAGATATGGTTGGTGGAAGTTGTAGGTCACCCCCAATGAGATTCTTGATCATGTTGGGGTTGTGGCCTATCGTCTAACACTTCCACCAAACATTACCATAGTACAAGATTTATTTTATGTATCCCTATTAAAAATGTACATACCAAACCCTTCGCAAGTACTCTCTTAAGAGGTAGTAAAGATAGAGGATAATTTTTCTTACGAGGATAACTAGTAAAGATCATATATCGTTGGGAAAAGGTTTTTGGAAATAAGACAATTCCCCTCCTCAAGGTGTTGTGGAAAAAACACAAGTTTGAATAAGTGAAGTGGTAATCAGAAGATGTGATGAAGAAAAGTTTCCTGAATTTGTTTTAGAGTGGGAAAAGGAAATTTCGAGGGAGAAATTTCATAATGGGGGATGATTGTAACGACCCAAAAAAATTTATTAATGAAATTCAACTTGATTTGTTTAAATATATTCTTAATGTTATGTAAAATGATTGCACTTATTTGGTTCTATGTTTTTTATTTTAAAATACCATTAGGAATTGTGATCGTTGTTATTATAGTCATCAAACTATGATCAAATGATAAGTATAAATATTGGGCTTTAAAAAAACCAATTTACGTAGACTGATGAAGTGATGGACGCATCCAGAAGCCTTTACCCATACGAAGCCCTTTTGTCAGAGCTCGGAAAGGAGGTGGCATTATTAGGTTTCTCTCTTGATCAATCCCAATATGATCATGAATATGTTAAGCCTGAGATGAAAAGACTAATTTAGAAGTGGAAATTGATAGAGATTATTACTCGAGCAATGTTATTCGAGCCACCTCAAGAATCTATCACTATCGCACACCATACCCTATGGTCATATGTAGGTGATTTAAGGGGTTATGTAACAAGACCCTAGTATAATGATTATGAACATTATTCTTGTATAGAAAATATATATTCTTTTTATTATTGTTATTTAGTAAATAATTTTTAATGTAGAAATATTATTTGTAGTTAACATTCAACTGAGAAATATATTTTGATGAATTAATGGATTTCTGAATTAAATAATTTTTTAATAAAATTTTATTATTATTTTTAAATTACGTTTTATAAAAAATAAATTATAATATAATTTTATGAATGCTATTGTAATTTTTATTAAGGATTGAAGACAGTATTTGTCAAAACCAATGAATTTTTGATAAATGTCAGTTTTTGTTTTAAAAGTAAAAAATTAAAAAATTTAGAAAATTATTTAGATATAATGATTATTATTTTCGGAATCAGGATGATTAAATTAATCAATGGTGAATTTTTAATTATATTCTGAGACTGTCGGATATTTGGGTAAAAAATAAACTTCCTTTATATATACAATGTGTTTTATGAAATCAAAATGACCCAATAGTGATGTAATAAAATAATATAAACATTTTTTCGGCAAATATATGTTTTAACATTAAAATAATGTGATTTTGGGTCTGTTTTATTTATTTTAAAAATCATTAGTGGACCCTTTAATGTTTATAATACATTTTGTCTAGTTAAATTGTTTTCCTTGAGATTGTGACTCATCTCCACAATAGCAACCCAATTATTTTATGAAGTTCGAACATAGGCCTTATAAAATATTTTTTTCCACTACCATTGGGAAAAATCCATGGTAATAAACATTTGGATGGTTTGTGATTTTTATTAGGTTAATATGAGGGGTCCCAAACCAAAATAATAAATAATTCCCTCTCCTTTCCTATATAAACCCACCCAATCTCTCACTTCCTATAAACTTAATCTGAACATGAATCCAATGGACCCTCGGGAATAAAAGGATAATAACACACATACATGGTATCTTATTGATGCACCATCTATTGCGTTGAGACTCCTATGACGTGGAGGTATATCGAGATATTTATTTATGGGATTTTTTGGAAGTTGTAGTATCGACTAGTGGATTGGGGAGAAAACTCTCCCCGAGATGGGAAATCCTAGTACGAGATCCTAGAAGCTATCCTTGATGAGAAAACTGAATTCTGATCTTGTGTGGGTCAGCTAATAATGATCCTATGTGGGTCATCTCCTAGATATCATTTGTGGGTCAGCTCCTAAAAATCCAATGTGGGTCTGCTCCTAGAAATCTTGTGTGGGTCATCTCCTAGTGATCCGGTGTTGGATAGCTCCTGGTGATCCTCTATGGCTGAGCTCGTAGCGATCTTTCCTGGGTTAGCTACTAGTGATCTTTTGTGGGTTATCTCCAGGTGAAATTGTGTGGGCCAGCTCCTAGCGACCCTGTGTGGGTCATCTCCAAGCGATCCTATGTGAGTCAGCTTCTAGAAATCCTATGTGATTTAACACCTAGAGATTCTGTGTAGGTTAGCAGTAGTGCCTCTTAACCGAGTAAGATGATATATTATCTATAACTAATCATCTCTACTACCATACCTAAGTTATAACTGGTGTGAGTTGATTTAATACCAATGTGGTACTTTCTAGAGTTGTAATATCATGGAGGTATTTCTCTGTGTGGCATACCTATGTGGTAAATTATTTTGTGGTTTTCCATCCTCTGTTAAATAGTTGAGATTTGTTCCTTTGTGTTTTACCCTCTATTTCTTCATGATTGAAATGTGTATACTTGATAACTTTGTTATATGTATGGGAATATACCTAAGTAAGGATGACAGTTAACTTAATGATTTTAGTTTTATCCTTTTCGGATTTTGAGAGACCTTGAGGGTCTATGGGTCCCTACTGAGTATCATTACACTCAACCCTCTATGGGTTATGCACGTACGTTATTGTGTTTGGTGTAGACGACAGACAACGTTGATCGATACTGAGGGTACTGGGACTGGATAGTTCCTAGAGGTGGACCATACGAAAAGTCAGTACACGGAGGTGGAGGACGGACGTGGATTGCTGAGGAGGTGTTATATACCTACCCTTTAGGTAGGAACCTCAGACGATGCCCCAACAACTGCCTTACATTTTTTCCCAGTTTACTTATACTTTTAGATTCTTGTATTTTCTAGTTGGGCTTGTAATATGAACCCCTTTTTTCATATGGTACTCGCACTATTTACAATACATTTTCCATGAGTTCATATCTTTTTGTGTTCTTGGATGCGTGTGTTTACATGTTATAATGACAATTTCTTCCCAGTTTTAGGGAATATGCATTCAGTTCTAGTCGACATCCCCTAGTCTATGGAAGGTGGGCTTGGGGTAGTCATGACACGGGCCCCGAGGGATGGGTCATGAAACAATAGAAAAGGATAGAAATATTCTTATAATTTATCTTTCCACAATAATCACTCTAGTTGTATTTACCATGAATTCTATTTTCATTTCCTAGGGTTGAATTCAAATATTTTTTTAAAAGTCCTCAGAAATGATGCAATGTATAGACCATGAATCAAACAAAAAATATGTGAAATATGTAAAAATAATTAATGTACCTAAATCTAATTCATTATATGTCTTAACCTTTTTTATGTGGTTCAAAAATATTTTACCAAAACCTTCTGTATCCAATATTGAAAATTCATTACATGAGTAACTAGCTTCAGACAAACATTAAAAAATTCTCCCAATTCCTTATAGTTAAATCATCACACCATATGATTGTCCATAATTCTCAGATCATTTTTCATGCCCTCTTGAGACATGTGTCCAATCATATGACACTAGCACCATTACCCAAAATATATAATACATTCACTAGGATTCCTTTTACCACACTTTTCACAAGATGGGATATTCATTTTTTTTACATCTATACATATTGGATGTGTTATTACCCCAATGTCATCGAACTAGACCACTTATTAATTTGGTCATCATGAGGAACATATGTATCATCAATCTCCATCTCAACATTTATAGCACAATGATCAAGAATCTCATTGATTTTAAACTCCCGTGAAGTCAAAGCTCTTTGCAAAAATGGTTTGAAACCAGAGTAAAATATATTAATATTAAATAAAAAATTTCTTGTAAAATCCATTACAATCATGGAAAATATTGTAAAATTGGCCTCATATGCTTCCACCGAATCATATTCCTTCTACTTCAGTTCCATGAATGGTTTCCCCATTCTCAGTCGAATGGTTTTGGGAATTTTTTTCCAAAAAAAAGACACTATAAATCATCTAATTTTAGACTATGAACTTCAACTCTTTATCTCTTATTTATAAATATATACCACTATAGACTGAGTTCACCTTCCAAATTATAATTTTCTATTATTAACTTTTAATGTTCTGAATGTCCCATGACATAAAATATCTTTTCTAGATCATTGATCCATCCTTCGATTATCACTATATTTTTTGTTCCACTAAATATGGGAGGATTATTCCTTATAAACTTCTTCACAAAATAAATGTTTCTTCATATTAGTTCATGTTCCTCTCTAGCATGGACACCACCCCAATTTATTTCGTGAATAAAATGAGCCATTTCTGTCAGAAACTCTTATGTTCAGTTCCCACAATTTTGGGCAACATATTTGTATAGACATCATCATCTTGGTGCCTCACTACTTCATATTCCCTCTTTCTTATATGGTAAACAATTACGAAAAAAATTAGTCCATTAAACATGGTAATATTTAAAAGTAATAACATTTAAAATTAATCAGGGAGTAAAATTCAATAGTGGTATTCTATTAACATCTTCTTAACACCTAAAGATATCTAAACCATCAATTGATACAAAATTTAAAGACCCTGCTTTAAAATATTACTTAATCTTGAATTTTACACAAGACCATACATTATTACACATTAAGGATATTTTCAGGTTTAGAGTATAAATGAATTTATATTTCTTACAAACATGACATACCATATTCATAAATGAGGATTTTACTAAAATAATATCCATTTTAAAAAAATTATAAACCATTAAAACATAAACCATGGTTTCTTTGACAACATTCCATATAAAACATAATGATTCCATTATTTCTCTTAGCCATCCATATATCCAATGTTTTTTTAAAAAAACATTGGATGAGTATAAAATTTGGTACGGGATATAAAGAAATAAATAATTAGTCGAGTGACAAAATAAAAACCATTAAAACCCTTATTCATAAAACTCATATGCATAGAAACATCATGTAGTTTCCTTGGGAAATATTTACCATATAACTATTAAATTCACCCAAAAAAATATATTAACCTTTTGGTAAATTCTATCTCTAGAGTACCCAATTCATTGGAGAGATATAATGGGGCTCACTCTTTATATCTGAATCAAAAATGTCCTCCACCCAACATATCATGATCATTAATAGGCTCAAAACAACATATAATGATCTATAATGGGATCAAAAATACATAAATAATGTCCAGGGATCATATCATGGCAATTAAGTAACTTGAAATTAGTAGAAATTAATCATTATATACACATAAGAAACCAATACTTTTGAAATTTATTAATGAGAGTTTTGAAAAGAATATAAAAGGACAGCCCCTTAAAATATAATCAGAGTGAGAATTGAAACAACGGAAGATATATGTCTAGAAACTATAAATAAACATTGTTCAACATAATATTTACCAAAATTCACCACAAAAATAATCTTAAAACCATATTATTAATTAAGATGAAGGTTAACCTAATGAATGAAAATTGGGTTAAGAATTACATTACCTCAAGTTTTTCTAATGAAAAATGTGTTTAAACCTCTTGTATAATGGTTATAAGTATGTTATTATTATTTTAATGAAACATATTAATGATTACAACATATTATATGATCAGTTTAGAACATAATTTGAAACATTTATTAGTACCATTTTGTTAATGACATTGTGTCGTGTGCGTTCTGTACATGGTTTCTATGATCGGGTCATGATTGATATTATTGTCCAAAGGGAGATAAACTCAATAATTGGAATTGAATGAAATATAAATATTTTCAGAACCTGAAATTATACCATTTATTATTTTGAAATCTAAAATGCATATTATACATAAGTTAAAACATTAATGATGTTCTTTTAGATAATTGTAGTGTTTCTTTGATTATAACGGCCTCAATTAGTTTTGTAAATTAAAATAATGTTTTCAAAATAATTACAGAACCACGGAGGAGGCATAATAAATATATTATAAATCGATTCAACCAAAAAAGGTTTTCTGACTAGACTTTAATGAATTAATGAAAATTGAAAATACATTCTCCATGATGTCATTAATTCAACACATCATAGATATTGTTTTTCTTCCTTGATTAAGTTGGAGAATATAAGAAGTGTGATGATGAATTTTCCATGAACATGAGAACATCCAGAATATACAGTATTTTTGGATCATTCATGCCTCTTGTATAGGACAAGGGGAAGAGACAATAAAAGAAAATAAAATGAAAGGAAAACATAAGAAAAGGAAGAGGATTTCATACCTCTTGATCTCTTCTCCATGAGATCCTCCTTATAGCCTATGGTTTTGGCATTCGGGTGAGACCTGTAGGTCTTGGACGCGTGTAAGGAGATTGGGAAAGGAGTTTTGAAAAAAATTTCAATTATAAAATCTTGAGAGGTGTGGGAGGAAGAGGGGAATGGGGGTTGTATTTATAGTGGAGTGGAGGATTTATTTTTTACATTATTTAAATCAATGTTACAATATTTTTTCTGAAGACTGTGAATAATAATAATTCATGTGACCCAAAATAGTAATAGTTGAATGTGAGTTTGAACAATTTTTTCTTACATCACATATGATGTCATAAATATAGTATTTATATTATAATTTTAATATACAATATTTTACCGTATTTCAATATTCATAAAAAATTTAAGAATTTTAGATCAATCCTAAAAAATCCCTATAATAATTTTTCGACGTGTAGAATTAAAAAATGATCTCCAATTATTGAATATAATTTAGTAAATATTATTATTTTAATTTTTAATTAATATCATACATAATTCAATATTTAACAACTTTAATTCTACAACTATTTTTATATAAAAATGAGAAGTTTACAAAGATGTCATTATGTTAATTCCTTAATAAAATAAAATAATAATTCAATTCAATATACATTAGGGTCATATTGCTATTTATAATGATATGTTATTATTCACCAAAAAATCAAGTTGATTCCATCAGACTCAAAATAACTTTCTCAACACAATTTTTGATGACAGTTATTCAAAATTCAAAACATTGAAGCACCAAAATTATGTTTAAGGGCTAGTTATAAATATGTAATTAAAACTGTAATTCATGCATTTCATTTATTTTTTAATAATCATTGGGTGTTATAAATTGAAACCCCAAAATGAAACCATGTATCATCCTCCCCCAATAAATAACGAAATGTGGATCAACTAATTAGTCAGTTGGTCAGCATTCATTGTATTTTCCCAGAATGGGATAGGTGAAAAAATTTAAGTCACAAACCCCCCTACATAGATTCATTGGATTCCATTGTAGACTAATAAATGGATCTATGTTCAATGTTTTTAGTCGATGTCTGTTCTGTGTTCTCAATAGGTAGACGATCTATCACAGTTCTTCATTGGAGGGTGATGTTTTTGGTGTTTCATTAGAGGATCCTCACATGGGATCCCAAATAACAAATCTTGGGATTGATTAAATTGATGAAATTAACCCCCATGTGAGTTCATTATTATGATTCATTAATTAATTAAAATTAATGAACTTATTAAACCACAAGCATTGCAGTTATAGAATGAGATGGTCAGATAATTAAATGTCTACTATTAATGCATGACATCACAGTGTCTTCCCACCTTCCATCAGTCAATGGTGGGAAGAGATGGAATAAAATAATTTTTAGTTATTTTATTATTTTTTAATAAATTCCAAAAAATAACTTTTTTGTCCAACCATTTTTGGAATGTTTTTATCTTTGACTAAATGAATCTCGGCATTGTGAATCCAATGGTTCCCCAATGATGTTAAATAGTAAAAATTCATCCTATAAGAAAGACATTAAACTCCATAGTGTCTCTCGTCCTTTTTTCAGGATGTTAAAATAAAAAATTTAATCCTAGAAGTAAGGTGTTAAACATAACATTGTTTATAATCATAGTTGAAGGAGGTTAAACAACACATATTCTTTCTAGAAGAATGATTTTAAACATTACAATCTACACAAATTCATCTTCATGGTATGAAGTTAAATAGGACAATGTCTCTCATTATTGATGGATAATGAAAAACTACAGATATTCAACTTATCAATATTCCATTAAATGTAAAGAGAAGTCACAATGGAAGCTGTGAGGAGATGAGAAGCAGGGTTCATCATGGTCGTGAATAGTAAAAAATGCAATATGTGGAAACCAAATGATCATAAAATGATGAAGTAAAATTAAAACATGAAATACACTGTATTCTATCCATGATTCATCTGATTGGTTGTAGTAGAGTCCCATAGGCAGTAGAGGTGTTCACCAAGATCATCTGAATCACGATGATTGAGTACCGATTATGGTTTTTTTAAATAGATAAGAAAAAAATTTAACAATGATTTCATAAAATAGACGATAAGGATCCCCTTTTTCAGAGTTAAATTGATAATCGTTGTTAAAAGTGACATTTATCGTTGCTAAAAAGAATAGGTGAAGGACATATTTATCTACACTATTATTTTAGCGCTGATAAATATCAAACATTATCAGCACTAAAATATTAGTCCTGATATATGACTTATTATATATATTTATTATAATTTTATAATTTTTTAATATATATAAGAATTTATTTGGAACTACTAAATTTGTATAATTATTTACTAATAATTACAGAAATACTTATTTAAAAAATAATAATTATTTATTTCTATTATATATAAATTTAAAAATAGATGAAATATATATTATAAATAAATATTTATTTATAAATATGTTTTTATAAATATACATTTAAAATTACTAGTGGATATATAGACTTAAATTCACACAATTTAAAATGGAGTGATGTAGAAAAATAAAAAAATAGTGCACTTTAGAAATAATGGAAAAGGATACGTTTTATAAATTAAATATAAATTATTATAAAAATATATGGATATATTTATATATTTATATATAGTGATGTACAGACGAATGCATATTTAAAATACGAAAAAATAATAAATAAATATATTATAATATACTATATAAACTTAGAAAAATCAAAAATAAAATGAAAATATTAAAAATACTAAAAATTAATGTCTAACAGTAATAATATTAAAAATAGAAAAATAATTGGCTGATTAAAAGCATAATATTTTAAATGTATCATGTTAACGATGAAAAACTAAAATACACATAAATTTGAATAAATTACATATATATAAGGTGTTTTTATTTCTATATATTGGGTAAATATATTTTATTGGGAATTTTCATATAAACTACATTAATTACATATATTTTTACGTGAAATCAATGTGACACACGATGTTTGATATATGTTAAATTGAAAAATCAAACAACATTAAAAATGAATAAGACAACAATATGTTTATAATTAAATTTTTATTCATTTTAAATATGTTTATATTTAGTATATATTATTTCCTACTATTTATAATTAGTATATATATATATATCTTATAATTATATATTTTTATTAATAATTGTAAAATTAATAAATTGATAGATAATTTAATCATTTTTTCATTTTTTCAATTTTTTTATTTATATATTCTTTTATATTTATATATTTAATATATAATATATATATCAATAATTAATATATATATATATATATCAAATTAATTCATTTTTATAAATTTTTATTTATTTAAGGTAATGCTTAATATTTTTTGTAATTTACACATTTTAAAAATATATTTGTTAAATTATATCATTTTATTCATTTTACATAAATATTTATTTATTATGTTATACTTAATGATTATTAAAATTTATATATAAGTTAATTAATTATTAATTATTATTAATTAATTTATCAAATTGTTTAATTTTGTTGATTTAAATTTGAAAACATTTATCAACGGAAATAATTCACTGATAATGGATACAATTTTAAGCACATTATTTTTGTCACTCTTAAATGGATACATTTTTTAGTGCTCAAAATAAATCACGGATAATGGGTAACCACTATCAAGGATAATATAAATCACTAATAAAGGGGAACATTTATCAGTACTTTTATTTAGCACCAATAAAGCCCCTCATTCATTAGTACTTATTTTAGAACTAATAAATATAGAATTTCGTAGGGATTTTTTCTTGCACTAATATATTCCTACAATGTTAAATCCTAGTTTTTTTATAGTTAAATATCATACATTTAAATCCCGGTATCAGCTTAGAATTGTCCATTCTATCATTTTAACAAAAAATATGTATTAAAGTTTCCACATAATACATTATCAATCTAATAAATGATATTAATCAAATTTTATCAATATGATAAACTAATATTCATCCCAATATGATTATATTTGTTATCCTGATTTGGGACATGTATGTAATTCCATTAATATGAAATGAGTTATGCATGACAATAATATTTATAGATAAATTTATATGATCATAAAATCCCATGAAAATACATATAATTTAGAATGATTGAAAATATATATTATACATCATGTTTTATTTTCCTTCTCAATAATAACCCTAACCATCGTGAAAAAAAAAGACAGAGCTCAAATAAAAATTTCAGTTAAAGTAGTATCCATAATTGGTCAATAAAAAATTATAATCATTATTGAGTATTAATGGTAATTTTATGCAATTTTTTTACATATATTATTATATCACAGATGATAATGGTGAGACTAAGAGGATTCATGATGTTCGTGGTAATTTAAAGATGTTGGTGTGTAGAAATTGGGGTGGTCTATGGTGGTTTAGTTTTTTAAGAAATAAATTATTTTCTAATCGATGGATGTTTTCTCATATATAAAAAGTATTTTTTCTCTTTTTTAATACATTTTATAGCAGTGTTGGGTTCATAAGGTTTATAATAATTATGACACTAACAATGTGGAAGGAGTGACCACAATATGTAATATGTCATGGGCACTGTATTGACCAGATAATAGAATGAGTACCTACTACATGTATAAATATGGAACCATAACCGGATGTATTACACATCTCATACATTTATTTCATGTGATCATGGACACAAATAGTGTCACATGTGATAGTGGACACACATGATATGTCATGTGACCCTAGGAACCTACGATTGGTTAGGTGATCATGGACATGCACTAAATGTTGAGTGACTTGGGATAAAATTATATGTTTTTAGAATACCTGATCAACCATATGCATGATCTAAAAATGGGAGTTCCGACTTATATATATTTTCTTTTTGATGATGGTGACATGATATTTTCATCCAATTATTGGAAGTATTTTTTATGAAATGAACTAATGAATAGATCATGAATTTAGTTCATTCCATGTATGAAAATAAGTACTTCATAAAAAATGATACATATCATCATTACTCGTACTATAAAATATATGAAGAAATATTGAATGCATGAATTTAAATACACCATGTATTACATAGATCAAAATAAAAAAATAAATGATAATATGATGATCTTAATTGGTTAAAAATTACTAAGATGTTGTGATTCATCAATAGATATTGAAGATAATTTGATTCTAGTGGTGTATGATTGAATTAAAATTTATTTTTTAAAGAAGTACAAGTTACCATTATAGAAATATGGGAGCAGAATACATTAATGTATATCGTACTACACGAATGTGGGTTATAAATCATCATTATAATAAGTCATAATGATCAAATGATATCTCTAATTTAAATATGGAATTTCTTAGTGATTTTTTCTTGCACTAATATATTACTACAATGTTAAATCCTAGTTTTTTTGTAGTTAAATATCATACATTTAAATCCCGGTATCATCTTAGAATTGTCCATTCTATAATTTTAACAAAAAATATGTATTAAATTTTCCACATAATACATTATCAATCTAATAAATGATATTAATCAAATTTTATCAATATGATAAACTAACATTCATCCCAATATCATTATATTTGGTATCCTGATTTGGGACATGTATGTAATTCCATTAATATAAAATGAGTTATGCATGACAACAATATTTATAGATAAATTTATATGATCATAAAATCCCATGACAATACATATAATTTAGAATGATTGAAAATATATATTGTACATCATGTTTTATTTTCCTTCTCAATAATAACCCTAACCATCGTGAAAACAAAAGACAGAGCTCAAATAAAAATTTCAGTTAAAGTGGTATCCATAATTGGTCAATAAAAAATTATAATCATTATTGAGTATTAATGGTAATTTTATGCAATTTTTTTACATATATTATTATATCACAGATGATAATGGTGAGACTAAGAGGATTAATTTTGTTCGTGGTAATTTAATGATGTTGGTTTGTAGGAATTGGGGTGGTCTATGGTGGTTTAGTTTTTTAAGAAATAAATTATTTTATAACTGATGGATATTTTCTCATATATAGAAAGTATTTTTTATCTTTTTTAATACATTTTATAGCAGTGTTGGGTTCATAAGGTTTATAATAATTATGACACTAACAATGTGGAAGGAGTGACCACAATATGTTATATGTCATGGGCACTGTATTGACCTGATAATAGAATGAGTACGTACTACATGAATAAATATGGAACCATAACCGGATGTATTACACATCTCATACATTTATTTCATGTGATCATGGACACAAACAGTGTCACATGTGATAGTTGACACACATGATATGTCATGTGACCCTAGGAACCAACGATTGGTTAGGTGATCATGGACATGCACTAAATGTTGAGCGACTTGGGATAAAATTATATGTTTTTAGAATACCCGATCAACCATATACATGATCTAAAAATGGGAGTTCTGACTTATATATATTTTATTTTTGAAGACGGTGACATGATATTTTCATCCAATTATTGGAAGTATTTTTTATGAAATGATCTAATGACTAGATCATGAATTTATTTCATTCCATGTATGACAATAATTACCTCATAGAAAATGATACATATCATCATTACTCATACTATAAAATATATGAAGAAATATGGAATGCATGAATTTAAATACACCATGTATTACATAGATCAAAATAAAAAAAATGATAATATGATGATCTTAATTGGTTAAATATTACTAAGATGTTGTGATTCATCAATAGATATTGAATATAATTTGATTCAAGTGGTGTATGATTGAATTAAAAATTATTTTTTAAAGAAGTACAAGTTACCATTATAGAAATATGGGAGCATAATACATTAATGTGTATCGTACTACACGAATGTGGGTTATAAATCATCATTATAATAAGTCATAATGATCAAATGATATCACTAATTTAAAATTAATGTTAAATTTATGTGAATTTCTACTTGGATAAGAGTATCTCATCAATATAAGAATTCATGATTACTATAATTTGAGATGTCATACAATTTAATAGAATATTTGAATACAAATACTAACATTTGTGTATTAAAGAACTTATGTATGAATTAATTCATAACATTTTGATTTAAATTTTAATATAACATATAATATCATTATGTCAAATAATTTTCAATTGAATGGATGGTGGGGAGGCCATGATATTTATTCATTTGTACTATATTTTATATTTTTTTAATGGTTTTATTTTCAAATATAATTAACTGGGAAGGGTAAATATAATAATTTTGGATACATCAATTCAATAGTGTTTATGATGATTCAAAAATATTACTATAATGATGAAATAGGAGTTGTAATTTTCATTTCATGTAATATATTAATTGTTATTATATATATTAAAGAAAATGGTTTGGTTGTTATATGTGATATTTTTTAGAGTAAGCTCAATCTATACGATGAATTAAGAGGAGGTTCATGGTTAATGTTTTGTATGAAATAAATGAATAATATGAATTTACATATATAAGTAATTTTTAGTGAAACCATGTACTACATTGATGAAAATATAATTAATTTATGATGTGGTATATAACATTATTGTAAACTAAATATTATTATATCATCAATGAAGATGAAAATTAAATATCAAAACACTATATGGAAATAAAACTGTTGGATATAACCAAATTTCATTAATCTTGGTGAATTTTATTCTATTTTACTGTTCTTTGCCATATGATTTCTAGATCATTCAAAGGCTAGATAAAATTATTAAATAGTGAAACTTCTTAAATCCATTTATTCCTCTTTGTATTATAGTGTGTTTTGATTTAAATGATTCACTTATTATTTAAAGGATGTTAATTTTTTCTAAAATATGTAATTCTAAAATTAACATACAATATATTAACACCCCACCCCCATATCAGTAGCCAAGAATAATGAAATTTCATTACAGTTGGTAATAAAGGAAGGCACATTCATTGGATCGAGTCTATTTAAAAAAGAATAATAATTTTGGAATGATAAAAAATATTTTAATAATAAAAATATAAATGTATTATATTGTAATAAATATAATCTCTTTATGTAAAAAATGTTACCATTTCTATTATCTATTTTTATGAAGTTCGAATCCCCCTATAGATGATTTCACACCACCAATTGATGGTGATTCTGTAATATATATAGAATGGGGGAATCTATAGAATAAATGATGATCCAAAATTTCAATTCCTTCCTCTATATCAAAAAATGGGAATTATAAGGAGTTAATGTAATTTTAACTACTAAATTCATCATTTATTCACTAATTAACATTTATGAAGGAAATAAAAATAATAATTCCATTTTATATAATATTTATATTGAATTATGTTGAACCAAACATGGGATATGAATAATTAATTAGCGAGTTCATAAAAATGATTAATGATATTGTATACACAATTATAATTGATATATGAATATTTATAAATTATAATAATGTATTGAAGATCCTGATATTTCTTTATTTTTTAATTAATTACAACGTATCATTATTAGCCAATTTGGATCCCGAAACAATCTATCTATTTTATTTTCATATTATTCTCAATAAATATTCTATTAGAAGAGAAAATATAATTAAAATAGAAATATTGTCTTGGAATTTTATAGAAAATCCATTTACTATGAAAATTAATATATTATAGTTATTGATTTTGATTATGGTTATTCTGATTCATATGATTAATTAAGAACAAATTTCAAGGATACTTATAATATAAATTACAAAAAATTTCAATGAAGTACAATGATGTATGAATGGAATTTATCATTGATGTAATTTAGTACATGAATTATTTTTGATATAAAAAATTTTATTTATAATTTCTACAAATTTAAAATGAAAAACATTTTATCTAATTTTAGGGATAATTTCAACAATAAAGAAAATGTGAATGAAAAAAATAATGCTGATGCTTATTTAGAGAAGATAATAATTTCCATGGTTATTAATGTTTTCCAAAATATGAATCATGAATATAAGATGATTAATATAAAAATCTATATATAGGTCATATTAAATAAGGGTCTAAAATAATGGCTCCCAAAAAATTCCAATGATTGAAAAAGTGAACAAGAAGATAATGAAAGACTATCCTTTGGTTAACAATCAAGTAACAATTCATGAAGAATAAAAATATCAATTTATAAATGACATTATAAACCAATGAAGTTAACTTATGATAGCTGAATAATCAAAATTAATTATAAATAAATTATGACGAGGAAGGAGAAATAATTTTACCACATTAAATAAAAATTAGATGATGAAGAAAAATAAAATTAGAAAATTTGAAATTAAATTTTCGATGTGGATGAAATATTATATATGTGTTTATCTTATAACTGTGACAACATTTTATAGTATTTTTCTTCTAAAAATATGATTTTATTGATAAATATAATTGGATAATATACAGGAAAAGAGGATCTCAAATGTTGCTAAAACAAGACAATTGAAATATGTTTTTAATTTAAATGAAATAAAACATTTAATGGGGAAAAAATATAGGTAGAGACTCCATTAAGGCTTGGAATTTTACCCCATATTTTAGTGAAATATTTTTTTCAAAAAAACTATATTTTTTATAGTATTTGTTACATGAAAAAACACCATACGAACCATAAAATACACGTATTAGTATTCTTTAAACAAGTGATTTAATACATAATCATTAAACATAAAATCATGAATACAAATATAAAAATTTTAATTATTATGTAAATACTTTTTATATAAATAAAACATATTTCTGATATTGCCTTTATTTGTTACAAAAATACATTTTCATCTAAAATATATTTAATTATATTTTTAAAAAATCTTAATATTGATATTTAATATGTTTTGAAAATTAATATGCTAAAACTAAATTCTATTTCTATATTATCACATAAAAATTATATATGTTTAAATTTTTGGGGATCATTTGACAATAATAATTTTATGTTGAATTGTGGAAAATATTTGTTTTTTCTCGAAAACTACATTTTCCTTTAAATAATTTATAAAGATGAATTTTTTAAAATGTGTTGGAAATTATAATCAGTTCAATAATTTTTTATTTAAATTTGTTAAATTATTCATATATTAATCTATATTTTTTCATTAGAATAATTTATTATTAAATCTTGATATTAAACCATTTTATATTTATGATCATATTGTCTTTGAAAAACAACTTTCATATGGTAAAAGGGATCCATAATATTTTATGAATTTAGAATTTAAAAAATTATATTCAATGAAAAGATATTTTTATAATGAATCATTCCATGATATTTTTCATTTGAAATCTCTTTACTTCAATGGAGACATAGTTTATTAATTTTTATCAATTATTATTGATATTATCCAAGGATACCATTATTATTATTTATATTAATTTTTTCATAATGAAAATAAGGTAGTGAAACCCATTTCTCTTTTATGTTTTATTCCATGATAAAATTTATAGAATCCCCTCTTTCTATTCAATGGGTAATGCTTTGATGAATTGATGAAATTATTATGAAACCAGTTTCATTTCCTCATGTTATAATATACTAAAATTTTTATCAAAACCATTTCACTTAAATTTTTTATAATATGATTAACTTTTTATGATATTGTGGAAAATATATTTATACATTTCAATATGATATTGGTGGTACATATACCTCCATCAGATGATTTGGGTAATGATTAATATCTCATTAGATAAATCAGACTAGAATGGGGAGTAATCCTAATTTAGTATGTTTATATGTCTAAATTTACAGTCCTCATAAATAACCTTGGATACTAATATGGTTAGGGGACTAAACACATTCCACTATTATAGTATTTTTAATTATCCATGACCTGCTAAGGAAATTATTTTCTATGCATATGTGTATCCCACACATCTATGTCTTAAGACAATATTATTTTCAAATAGTTCATGATTATTAATTTTATTATGATTATAATCTACTGAACTACCAAGATTTATTCCATGTCTCAATTTTATCATATATTTCATGGATATTATTATTTTAAAAATATTTTATCATGTTTTCATTCCCATATGATCATGATATATAGATATCCACCAAATATTTCCTTACTAAGCATATGATGTCATCATTTATTATGTATCCATAACCCATGATATGATGAATGGTATTACTTATGATATTTATGATAATTTTTCCAGTTATGGGTAACACTGTGGGAGATAAGACATCTCACTTATGGACCATTTTTTATTTTTCAATATTCTGAATGTATTTTACCATTATGAACACAATGAATGTGATTGTGTAATTTAATTAACATATATATAAAATAAGTAATCTATATGTCCAAATTTTTTTGGTATAAATATATATAATTCATAATATGATGATGAATATGATACGAATCTTCGAAAATGTCTATTCAGAAGAAGGATCAATGATTTATTTATAATGAAATCTAAAACTCAATAAATGTTTGAGATATTTTGTTAGTTTTTCAAAAAAAATTATTTTAATGGATGTTTCCAATGATACAAATGGTTTTGGTAATATATCAAAGATTATTTATCTCAATCATCTACACTAATATTAATTTAGGATGTATTAGTTGTAGATAATGATGGGTAGTCTACCCAGTCCAAGTAGATAGGCTCAAAATAAATATGAAAAATGTAATTTTATGATTAAGAATATATTTAATGTTCTTTAAATACTTAGTTAATAGTGGGGTCATTTTATAATAAAAAAAACAATTTTCATATTATTCTTCAATCCTACAATGTTTTTAAATAAAACAAAAAATCATTAGTATAAGGAATAATAAGGATTATAGAAATATTTTTTGGTTGAAAATGATCTCAAAATTATATAATGTTATTAACCAGGGATTTTCTAATGTTAGTTTTCATAATAAATTTCTTGATATTTGATTTCATTAAATAATTTTAAAGCTAAAAACAACGAAAAATGACGTTCATAAAAGATGATTCTTCCAGAATCCCTATGATTATAAATAAAATCAATGAAAAATAATATCTTAAATCCATATTTGACATAATAAAAAATGATGAAAAACAAAAGATATTAGGTTTTTTTGAATTTTTTTAAGGAAAAGATTTTATGTATAGATTAGAAGATTACATTTTTATAAGGATTAAATATATGGAATTTATGAAATGAGATCATTGAACTGATGGAACTATTTTCCATGATTGATATTGAATAAATTCATTTTATCATATTTCGAAGGATTAAAACAATTTAATTCAATGTTGGATTCAACATATGAGGATAATTAAAATAAAAAATATAACATATATTTAATGTTTTTCAAATTTATATAATAAGAGAAGTAGTTTATATTATTATGATATAATATTCTAGAAATGGTAATTTAAAAATTATACAAAAAATATTGTTGCGAATAATAAGATTCTTCAAATAATGAATAATCATTTGGAAATATGTGGCCTATGAAAAAACTATCTGAAATTGGAAATAATTTTATTATTTTATGTATTAATTATTTCACATTTATTACATGAATGAATATTTTAAAAAAATAATATGATATCATGATGATGGAATGTTTTAGGTGAATAACTTAAAATGTCTATAGCAACTCTATAAACTGGATAAAAACTAATTATGGTTACTTGTAATTAAATTTAATGTCTCATCATTATCTTGAGAATAAGTTTACTCATAAATAGAATAACGTAATATTTATGACGTAATAAATTGTTATCGATGAAATAATCAATAAAATCAATTTTAATATAGACTTTATCATGTTAAATAAACCTTATAATTCTTTATTCTTTTGGTGACATGTTTGTAGTGGGAAATTCCACCTTTAAAATTACTGAATTTGAATTAAATGTATATTTATATATTAAAATTGGATATACTAAATGATGAACTCAGTTATGAAGAACAGAAGGTATTTATAACCAACTACCTTATCAATTTAAAGGGTGATAAAATTGAGAAGATAGATCAATGAGGTGTTTATTATATAATCATTGGATACCAAATAAATGGTTGAAGACAACAACCTAAAGAAAACTAAACAAGATTCATAGTTGATTATTTTGCTTTTAGTTTTTATATAATATTCAAAAATAAATTATAAATTTCAGAAAAATATATAATTATAAAAGAGGATAATATTTTTCTTATTAAATACATGGTAAACTCTCCAACAGGAGTGATGATGTAGAAGTTTTATAGAAAGAAGACTTTGTTTCAGAAATTTCATGTAAAAAGGGAAAATTTTATTAAACTCATAAAATGACAAAGACACAATAATAGGTTCAAAAATTTTATTTGACATAATGTAAACCATGTTACAAACAAAATGGTGGTAATGTTAACATTCCATTTCATTTTCATTGGATAAGCATAGATGTTTTGAACAGTAATTGAGAAATCAAGAGTTGATTGGTTCCACGAATGAGAAATTTTCTAAAATAAAGGAACATGACAAATGATATTTAGATCACACAATTTATAATTAAAATGTGATTGAAGCACATTGGGTTATTTATAAAATGATTATGGAAAATAATGTGAAGTATTAAGGAATGGATCATGATTGGTTTTTAAATTGTGATCATCTGTTAAAGGAATAGATTATTGTAAGACCATTGAACTAGATGAAAATAAATTAAACAATAATAATCAATATATTGATTCCTACATAAAGTAAATATATGATTTTCAAAATTTATTTCAATTTTTCATTTCAAAGTGTTGTGCAAGAAGAAGAATTCAATATTGAGAAGAAAAATTATTTCATTAATTGAAAATAAAAACACTAAATGTTCTTGATGAAAAAAATTATTTAGGTAGAAAAAATCCACACAATATTAGTATTAAAATATAGATTATTGTATAACAAATAACTTATATGAATGTAACATTTGAAAATAACATGTCTAAAAAAGGAAATAATATAGGTTATCCCATTGTTATTGACTGCATTAATTATTTCATATATTTTTGGGAATAATGAGTAAAAAGATGATGAATTTTAAAAATATATTATGTTTTTTGCAGAAATATAAATTTTGTGTGAAAAAATGTACCAAAAAAGAATGATTTTTTTAGAAGAGATAGATCACATTTTTCAATAACATTAATAAATTCTAGATAACTACTTAAATAATTTAGAATGGAATATCCAAAACCTATTTCCACATATATCTTATTGGAAAAATTTTATTCAATAATTAAATTGGAAGGGATTGTTATCCTTATGAATTATGGAAATTAATTACAATATTGAAATATTTATCACCCACTATAAGAATCATGTTTATGTAGTTATCCATTGTGCTATATTATAATTACAAAAATAAAATTACCATGGTTTTACTTGAAAAGAATTATCTGATTATGTATGTGAACTACATATTAATGGATAAATATTCATTTTAAGGTAATGCTGATCATGTTTAAGAATAAAAAAAATTCCTAGTTTGGTTGTGTTGATGATATGAGATCAATATACGTTGTTTAATTCATTCTAGGATGAATATGGATGTGTTGGAAAACTTAGTATAAATTTCTAGTGACTCTGAATACTTGTTTTTTATATTTGTTTTCAACTCATTAAAAATTAAATTAATAGTTATAATGAAAAATGTAGAAAATGTAACACCTAGATATTTAAAAGTATATTTATTGAAATAAAATTTAGTCTCATATATAGATTTTTATATGTTGTTCCACAAGATTTTTAACATAATAACATTATGTCCCATAGTTTATACAACATGAAAAAATGATCTTAAAAGACACATTTTCTCATGTTGTATAATCTGTTGGACATAATATAATTTAAATTTTTAGTCTCTTTTATAGATTTTTATTATTGAAAAAAACATTTCAATGAAACCCTGTTTTCCATCACTAATTCTGGGAATATTTTAATTTTAATTTTAATTTATATTTGATTTAAAAATTGTAAAATGTATTCAATATTTGGAATCGGAAAAATTAATATTATATAATATGGTTAATATATTTTTTGATTAGAATGAAGAGTATAGATGATAACATTTATTTAAAACAGTTATGGTTGAAATGTGGTCCCACATATTTCATGTGAGGGTGTTAAAATTAAATTTTCAAACACAAAGAAATATATATTGATCATTATTTTTAATTAGATTTATCATTATTGGGAAAAATTATCGAAAAATCATATGTTTTTTTCAATCAAAATTTATAAATTACATATGTTAATTAAACCCATTATTATTGTGCAAATTGAAATTGTAAATTTAAATAATCATATATACATGGGAATAAAGTTTTTATAAATGATTCATTTTATGTGGTGATGGTTTGAATAAAACATAAATTTCGACCACTCCAATATTTTTAATTTTTTTGATACAATATGGGTGAGAATGACTTCCCAATGTTATATGGTTTTTTTGTATTTATAAAAATGGAAATATTCCTCAATAATAAAATTGAAGTTCATTCCTACAATTACTCACACCTCTCATGCCATTTAGCCGAATCAAAACCAAGAAAATAACTCCCAAAAATAATTATCCAATTTTTAGATATACTATTTTTATAAAAATACAAACCTTAGGGTCTATAAGAAAATTTACAAAGTAGGTTTTTCTATGAAAATGTAATTTTATTTAATATGATCATTCTTATTTATTTTTCATTTTCAACCTTAAATTATGTTTACAAACACAAAATACTATAATAATCTATTTTACATACACTAATATCTAATTGTGTTAATGGAATAATATTTATCCATCACCCCTCCATCAAATGACAAATAAATCCTTTGATAGTGTGTATAGTGGTCTACCGCCTCATAAACCAATGTCAATTGTTTTCAATCACCGAATATCATGAATATTAACAATGAATTAAATAAATAATATATATATATATATATATCATATGAAATTATATTAATATGTAAAATTAATATACCATCCAATTTATTACCCTTTCACACATTAAGGGAGTGATATTGTTTCAAATCTATACATAAAACATACCACCTCTCCAAATCGATATGTCTAGTTTTCCATGTCTAACATTGATGAATGGTTTTAAAAACATATCCAAAAATTAAAGATTATAATTTTAACCTTAATATTATTATGATGATGATGAATGTTATCTCATACATGCGAACAAGATAATTCATGATAAAACACACTTATAAAAATTAGAAAAATATATAATCAAAAAAATAGTAATAATAAAATACAATTTATGGACTAGTTGTAAAATAATACAACATGATCATATATGATATTGTGATCATTAATTTATTTATATTGTAAATTAACAAAAAATATAAAATAATTATATAGGATGGTAAATTCATTCAAATAAATATGAAGTGTGAAGTAAGGGACATGGTCTCAATTTCCATTAATTGAGACATATTGTACTGTTATTCACCAAATTTTTTAGTATTTTTATAATTACCAATATACATGAAATATCCTGAATTATACATTTATTATTTTATTATAAGTGTTAATTTGAATTAATCATGCCATGATTATTTGATGTGATAATTACCATATGGTAAAAAATTTTATATCTCAATTTCATTTCATTATGTATTATTACATATTAATTTCCACTTCTATTATAATATTATGATTGAAATGTGTTTTCGTTAAATTCTATATTTTATCTGTTTTATAAGGATTTTATTCTGATTAAAATTATTGATTAATTGATTAATTGTTTCTTCAATATTATGGTCATTATAAATATTTATGGTCTGATGTTCTATTTTCTGGGACATATGTTATGTTATACACATCTCTATAATAATGTTGGATATCAAATTACAAATTTCTGTTTAAATAATTAATTTATTTTTTCAAGTTATTTAGTGATTCATTTTATGTTATTCCTTTCAAGGGTCTTACAATTTATAGGTTACCGGAGTGAGAGGATATATATATTTCAATATCATATTAATATATATTATTTATGCTAGAATATCAATTGAATAAAATTTTATTATAATTTTATAACAAAACTAATTTCAATTTATTCACCTTTAGTTATTCATGTTGTTTTCATGTTATAGTAAAATTTTCCTCTCATTGGTAACTCAAACGGCATAGAAATTTTTTTTAATGAAATTTGACATCATTTTTATCTTCATTTGAAATAATTTTATTCCAAATACTTGTTTTCTAAATATGTGTTGAATAGTATTTAATTATGACTAATTAACAAAATTTTTACACATAATTGATATTTTACAAAGAAATTTAATATTCTTATCGATTCCGATAAAAGTTACATCTTACATTGCTTACAAAACATACAAATGAATCATTAATAAAACACAATCATTTTTAATGAATCATTTATCCCATCACAATAACTCATTTAATTTAAGATTCATCAATAATTTTACGTTTTTATATATTTAAATGAATTTTTTCAGAATATTATTGAAACATATACTTTTTAAAATCTAATTCAATATTTAGAATGATATTTTTGTCAAAATTTTTTAATATACTATAATTTTATTAATATTGATCAATGATAAAAATTATTTTACAAATACTCCAATGAAGATATTTTGTAGTGATATCAACCATATTTTTATTTCATTTTATATTTTATTGTTAGTTTGACACTGTATTGTTTTGAAATTATTTTTCATGATTAATTTTAATAATCACTAAATTTCTTTTTAAATATTCATTTTCTAGTCATCTTTAGAAATTACATATCCTTTAGATATCCATATTATTTTTCATCTACCTTCATAATATATTAAACATATATAACTTATAATTTTTTTCGTTTTATAGTTAATTATATATGGTGGACTATGGAAACATTTATTTTCATTATTCAATATTCAATATGTACATTTGTGATAATTCATATATATTTTTATTTTAAATTGTGAAATCATTATATGAAGAATTCACAGACATGCACTAAAATGTGGGGGGAAAAATAATATTATCCCCATATGAATTTTATGTCTCATTATATGAATCATTAAATTATAATTAAACAGGTTTTTATCAAGGGTGTGAACAAATATTTTGAATGGTATTTAATGTAATGAGCTCCAACCATGGAGATTTCAACTATTATCTACATTATCAAATTGTCATATAATACACGTAATCACATCCATATGGACCAAATATTTCATTACTATTGTTAAAATAAACATATACATGATTCCCATATGATATTAGAAAATAAAAATAAAAAAAGAAATTTTTTAATAATGGTATTCTTTATAGAATATCTTTACATATCATTCTTTATACGTATCCTAGATTCCTAGAAAGGGAAAAAATAAAGGTGGCCTAAAATGATCTCTAAAGATTTTGTAAAATGGATTATACCCTGAATGAATTTGAATAATTAAAATGGAATGATAAATAATGATAGACTGTGAGTTTCATTCCTTATTTTATATCCCTTACTAATATTTTTGTTCTCATCCAATGTTTTCAATTGTTTTTTATAGGGTATAATGATGGGTATAAGAATGAAAGAATATAAGATTAATGTTTAAAATATTTTTAATAAGGAAACGAGTTCATTTATTAAAAAATGATTTAGTTTATGAAAATATGGACAGTGTGTAATATTGAATACTTTCTAATAGTTGAGTTATTATATAATTTTTGTGACTTAATTTTCTAAAACATTAAACCAGAAAATATACTCAATAGGAAAGAATTTATATTCTTCACATAACTCAAGATTATTTAAATTTTAAGGATGTGCCATATAAATACAACTTCATAAACCAAAAAACAATTTAATATAATATGTATTCACAACATAAGCTATTCAAGGTTTAGAAAAAAATAAATACTTTATACTAAAATTTCAAACATTATGTAAAAATATCATCTTTCTATACTAATTATAATAAATAAAATATTATTTTATTTTATATAATATTATATAATTCAAAAACCATTATAAATCAATGGATACCATATGGGAATAATAATTATAGTACAATATGTATTGAATAGTAAAAAATTTGAACAAAAATATTATTTAACTTTAACATATCCAAATTAATAATATTTTTATTATCATCATTGAAAATTCATAAAAGTATTATCAGAAGAAACTTTTTAAAATATAATTCCTCTAATAAATCAATGACATTAGGATTTTTCAAGGAAATTCCACATAATAATATTTTGAAATTAAATATAATAATTAGGAGAGAGTTAATCAATATCAACAACCCAGAATCAAATGATTTGCATTAAAGAAACTTTGATGAATAATTATACATTAAATCTTTAATAAGATAAAAAATTACAAAAATTATAAACGTTTCCATTGAATAAGGAGAATAAATATAATGGGATGAAAAATTATGAAAAAAAGGTAATGGGACCATAGTTCATAAGGGATATTTTTTGTGATGAAATTGGAATCATATCCACTAAAGGAATTTAAGACCTTAAAAACCATATATTTTGGGTGTTCATTGTATTAGAGAGGAATAAATAATCAAACCACAATATTTGGACTCCTGTAATATAAAATTAAAAAATTATTATATTATTTGTGGTGATTTCGAATGGGAATTAACCTTATTAGATGAAAAAACTCCAGAATCATTTCATTTTATAATTTTTTAATACATACATAATCATCATTGGTTTATTTTAAAGAAAAATTGTATTCATGCCATTATAAAATCCAGCATTAACATTTTTCCATTTATGATTACATGAAGATCATGACACTTGGACATAACTCAACATGCATTATATTTTTTATGAAACACAAATTAAAATATTCTATAATAAAGTTATAATATATATTTTATTAAATATAATTTGGAATTTTATAATTCATTTTAGTTTATAGGGTTTCTACATGAAAATTAAGACCACTGCAATTGCGTCATTGATACTATAAAACTCATTAATATGATAAACCATCTAAAATTATCCATTTTAATAGAATTATCATAAAATCAATAAAATTATAATATATGAAAGTCCAATAATTAGAAAACACATTCCCATAGGTTATAACATGACATAAATAAGTCCTCCACATATATTACTCAATATGAAACAATTTTTATACACTCTCTCAAAAAATTAAACACTATAATTAAATAAATGACTATAAAAACTCTAAAAAAGTAATAGAGTAAATAATTTTTAGACTACACAAAATATCCAAAAATATAAATTTATATCCCCAATAATTAACATATAAATTAAAATTCAAGTAAAAGAATTATCAAAATTAAAATACCATTAAGAAACCATAAAAATGTCATACCTATAATACCAATATAAAAAATTAATCATATAATAAAGAATAAAACATTGAAAATATTAGTTATATTCCAATTTAAATATATATTAATTAAAAATATTTTATATTTTGTTTTGGTACTAAGCTTGTACCTATGACTCTCTCTCCCATGAAAATTATTATATGCCACTATGTGACTAAAATAAACCATAAAATGGAATAATAATAACATTTAGATGATTACCTTGATGATTATGAAACCTAACTAGATATTTATAAATATTTTATCGTACATATTATCCAAATCAACCATATGAATAACATTGGACTTTTTACCAGGAATAAGTTGAAACATATACATGTTGAATATTTTATGAAACATGTCCATCAGAAGATGAATTGGTAACTTATAAAATACATATATTTTATGATCCAATACCATGATAGAGAATGTTTTTTCATGGAAAAATAATACATTCTAAAAAACACCTCAACTACACATGATGAGGGTATAATTTCAGAAAATCATCATACCCAATCATTAAATCCATGGAAACCTCCTTGAATAAACATCATGCAATAGAAATTATTCTTCATCTTCCATACCCTCATAAAAAACTACACATTTCAATTATCATGCTGAATAAATTTAGATCAATAATGTTTCCACATACTCAACCATATACACGTGACATCTACTAATTTTCCCAAAAAAATTCCTTAAATGAATATATATATTAAATACTGAATATTTTTATAATTGAAAAACACTTCTATATTTTAAAATATTGAACCTATTACATGTTAATGTGACAATTGAAACTCTTAAATATTTACTGATCAATTTTTTTTCAATTAAACATAATTTATTAAATATATAGTGTGACACACAATAATGTGTTTAAACGATCTTTGATATATTGTTATAATGTAAATATATTAAATGGATTTTTATAACATTGAAAATATATTTTTGTTGAATAAATACGACTAATAAATTTATTAAATATATAATAAGGCCTAGTTAAAATAAATAAATTTATTAATTGTTAAGAAGTATGTATTCCATTTTTAGATATTATATACTATTGAAAATAAATATATTAAATTTAAAATGATTTTTGTTTCTTTATTAGAGTAATGTTATAATTAATTTTCTAATATTTAAAAATTTTTATTACATAAAATTTCCTATTTTTTTAATTATCAAATCAAAATAATTTTTGTTTTATTTTCATGAATTTTCATAAAATGATGTACATTGTAGTGAATAATAAAAAATTATGACTTTCTGAGAAATATTAATTTTTTTCCTAGAATGTTCAATAATCAATTTAATTTTGAAATATTATCAATATAATATAACATCTATGAAATTTTATATAATACACATAAGTTAATTTAAAAAAAATTATTTTAGAATTTAGTATGAATACATTTTTATATAAAATAATTCATTTTCATGAAAAACTATCATTTCACAAAATTTGTTATTATTATAATAAATTATATCAGAATATATTATAGAAATATTTTAGTAATATTTTTATATATATATATTAATTCAAAAATTATAAAAAATGGTCAACATTTTTCAAAACTGGATATAAGGAAAAACCATTATTTCTATTTGAAAATATATTTTTCTAAAAATTAGTTTTTGTTACTCTTTATATCAATATTTTAATATTAAATGATAGAAAATATTTAAATATTATTTTAAAATCATAGTTCAATTTTATAAATCTATAATTTGGGATTTTTTAAATATCTCTATTTTATTTTTTGACACTATGAATAGAAACTGTGGTAAAATTTATGACCTCAATAATGAATAAATCACATTAATATTGGATTAATTAAAATAAAAACGAAATTATTATTCATCCTAATACTTAACAGATGAAGGTTATTCCACCCTTATATCTATATGCTTGAAATATATTTTAATTATTAACACATTTCAATAAAAATAACATACATAATATTTAAATAAATAAAAGATACAAAATGTCCCTCCCATAGTTTAAAATATCCCTTTTATGTACATATAAGAAAAAAGATACATACGAATTAATATAATTGTCTATTTTTTTAAAGGAAACATTATATTTATATAAATTTATTTATATTTTTTGAAAATTATATAATTAAATTGAATTATTTTACAATACAAATGCAATATTTTGTAATTTAATATCAAATTTACATATATTATATTTAATATAAAAAAATTATTATAATATAAGTAATTTATAGTTTTACATAAATATTATATGTAAATAAATTAATATTTTGATGTGTTAACAGATTATAATACAATTCCATGTATTATTTTATGTCCATTAATTCTAATTAAATAAATTATATCAAATTAACTATTATGATTTTTTACCAAAATATTTTTTTATCTTTTTAAAAATCATAATATTCATGAAACAGGATAATGTGGAAACTATATAATATAAAATTACATATATTGGAAATTTACGACCAAATTTTCAAATTATATTTCATCACATAACATTTTAAGAGTTAAAAATGTTTCAATTGTTAGTGTAACAATAAGTTAACTAAAAGGTTAAATATAATGATATGGTTTAAAAAATGACATAATCATGAACAAACATGTTTGGTTATTGTGACTTAATATACTAACATAAATATATTTATATAAATATCCATTTTATCTTATTTGGTCGCACGAATTTCCCTATTATGTTACAATTTTTATAAAATTCCCAATGTTCCCCTCACCTCAATTACAAAAAAAGACCTCTTAATTCTCTTCTTCATACAATTTTGAGCCATCTATATCCCCTAAAACCTTACAAAATAACATTAAAAAATTATTATAAACATTTTAGAGGTTATTTTAGTCATCAAATAACAACCCTATGGTTCATAATCGGTGATATTTATTAGTTTTTTCTATGAAGAAATAATCTTTTTAACAGATATCTTTCATGTTATTTGTTTATTGCCCTCTTCTATATATATTATATTTACATAAAATAAAATATTTATATTCCAAAATATAAGAATTTTTCTAATTTTTTAACGACCATTATTAATCCTCTATCAACAAAATTATAAGTGAATGTATTGCTTGGATGTACATATTGTTTATTGTCTACAAATAGTGATACAATTGATTTTCCTTCACCATATTATATAGTTGAGATTTTTTAAAATAATTGGGTATATATATAATAATTATAACATAAATTTACACATGTAATGATAATATCATATCGTAATTCTTACCTTCAAGGCCATTGGAAAATGATTACATTTTTCATCTGTACGTGTGGATTGTAACCTCCAGGAAGTGATGTAATTCGATTTCCATTTCCATTTTATTTGATTGATATATAGAATCATTTACCAAGTGTAAATTCTATATATGATGTAAATGTGATTCTATAAACGTGTTTTATCAATTTTATTAATTTCATTATATCTATAAAAATTGAAAACATTATTCAAGTGTATGTATGACCAACCATCTACCTGACCAGTGTAATCCATTGTCACGACCCATCCTCGGGGCCCGTGTCGTGACTACCCCAAGCCCACGTTCCATAGGCCAGGGGATGGAGACTTTCATCAAGGCGTAAATCTCGATAAACAGGGAAGGAATTGCCTTTGTAAAGTAAACAACCATCACAGAGTAAGCAAGCGGAAAGAGTAAACACTAAGTAAAAACTATAACAAGCTGTACTGAAAGAACAAGGGGCTGAAAATACAAGCCCAACTGTAAAGTACAACTGAAAGGGGAAAACAACAACTGAAAAGAAAAGAGGCAGTGTCGAGCCGTCCTCTAGAAGTCCCACCTGAAGGGCGAGCACATATAGCCTCCACAGCTCCTCGGTCCAGCCGTCTGCTCCGAGTACGTCCCGCCCAGTGGTCCACCTCCAGGTACTGTCCTACTCCGCAAACCTCCACCACGATCTGCGCTGTCCGTCGTCTGAAACCAACACAACGAAGTGCGGGCATAGCCCGTGCAGGGGCGAGTATAATCTACTCAGTAGGGACCTCAAGACCCCTGAAGGTCTCCCGAAATCCACAAAGGATAAACCACAAAGGAAAGATACAATCACGAAGTATCAACCGACAATGCTTACGTATATTCCCATACATATAACTATGTCATCAATTCCCGTTCGGCTCCAACATCCGAGCCCAAGCACAACCCAATCCACACAGGAAAGCAAAACGTATACTCACACAGAATAGCACAACACAATCCACGAAGGAGTGAAAAAGTAATCCACATAGGATAGCTCAACACAATCCACTAAAGAAAGTAAACAGTAAATCCACCTAGGATAGTTCAACACAATCCACAAAGGCGAGTAAACAGTAAATCCACACAAGATAGTTCAACACATTCCACAAAGGAGAGTAAATAGTAAATCCACACAGGATAGTTCAACATAATCCATAATGGGGAGTAAACAGTATTCAGCTAACATAGTAATACTTCGTTGTAAAGGTGAAAGGGATGATCAGATAAAGATACTGAATCATCTAAGCTAGGACCCATTGAGGATGCAAGACCAGCACTCTTCATTGATTCATCTATGCTGGGACCCACATAGGATACAAGACAAGCACGGCTGGGACCCACATAGGATACAAGACAAGCACGGCTGGGACCCACATAGGATACAAGACCGGCACTCTTCATTGATTCATCTATGCTGGGACCGACATAGGATACAAGACCAGCACTCTTCATTAATTCATCTATGCTGGGACCCACATAGGATACAAGACTAGCACTGAATCATCTAAGCTGGGACCCACATAGGATACAAGACCAGCATAGCTGGGACCCACAAAGGATACAAGACCAGCACCCTTCATTGATTCATCTATGCTGGGACCCACATAGGATACAAGACCAGCACTGAATCATATCTGCTGGGACCCATATAGGATACAAGACCAGCACATCTGGGACCCACATAGGATACAAGACCAGCACTCTTCATCGTCGCAGTCCACTAAGGATCTCTGCACAGTCGTCGTCGTCGAAGTCGCAGCCAGCACTAGGGTTCCCGCACATAGCAAGCTCGTTCGGGATGGTCCGCTCCATGAGACAAGAGGATGATACATCAACTGACACAAGGTCCAGAGTTGATGTATCCAAAAGTTCCATATCGTCAACAAGAACTCAACATCGCAGAAGGCGCATCAATCGGACGCCCCGTCTGAGAGTTTTTGGCTTTTCCGTCCTAGGGGCCCGGTTGGTTTCTAAGGAAAAACCAACCCGACCGTACTCCACCTGTGTCCAAACCTCGGGCGGAGTATGACAAAATATCCGTCTCACATAGAGAAAAAAAAAGTCGATGGCACGTCGATCAGACGTCCGAAGCTCAAGATATGAGTGTTTCCGCTCCGAGGGCCCGGTTGGTTTCGTGTACGAACCAACCCAGCCAAAATAAAATTATTCAGAAACCTTGAGTGTGATATACCGAAATGACTGCCTCGATCCAAGGATCGCGTTTCCGCTGAAGGAGAGTCGTTTGGAGGCTCGTAGCTCAAGTTATGAGAAAAAGACCGAAAACGTCCGAAGACGGGGGGTCTGGGCCCGGACCGACCCGCTTTGGCGCGACCCGTCCTGGCCAGGCGGGTCGGCCCGGCTCGGCTCAGCTGAGTCGGCCGCGCAGAAGAACCCACGAGGTGGGCGCTGCCCCTGTGGTGTCAAAGTAACGCGGACCCGCGTGGGGCCGCCCTGAACCTCCCGAACGCGGCCGGGCCTCCGCATCCCTGAACCGCGGTTCTGCGAGGCCGCGGAACCGCCTTGCCGCCGCGGCTTCAGACGCGGAGAGGTTTTCTCGGCGGCGCGTTGGGCACCCCCATGCCGGCGTGGCGCGCCGGCGGATGTTTCCGCGGGACACCGGAGTTACTCAGGTGGTCCGTTTTCATTCCCGTCTGCGTCGCGGCTCCTCCGGGGTCCCGTTCTTCACTACGGAAATATCAAATCACCTTTGCGGCACGTTTTGTCGTCGCCCGCAAAATCAGCACAACAACGAAGAACTGCGGAGGGTTGTCGAGCCGTGTTTGTTTGGCACGCACCTTATGCGTTAGATGATAATAGTCGGGATAAAACATTCAACACCGAAAACATAACAAGAAAACAATTTTAAATAAATAAAAATTGTTCTTATGAAACCGAGTTCTTTGTTTTGAAAGGAAACACCCACAGAATAAAAGGGGTAAAATCATTCCAAATAAAACCCCTACCTCCTCAAGTCGTCGCACGCGCGTTCTTCGCTGAATTGACCGTCGCAGAACAAGTGGAGCGTCGCATCGTGGAACGGCGTTGCGTCGACGATCATGTCGATCGAAGGTTGTCGCAAGGTTGGATTGTCGCAGAAGAATGTCGCGTAAGAAGAACCGTCGGTGTCGAGGTACTTGGCGTCACGTCGTCGATCTCCGAGGGATCAGCTTTCTTCGTCGCCCTTCGTCGAAGGCTGGTGTTCTTCACATTCTTCGTGTTCTTTACGTTTATCGCGAAGAAGGATGAAGAACTTGAGGTTTGTCAAATCCTCCCAACGAACAACACTTAAAGAGAAAAAGTGTTGGTCTTATTTTATAAACATGCCAACAAACAATAAAGAGATAAGTAATGACCCATTAATTCATAGAATTAATTCAACGAATAAAACTGCCCAATTAAATAGTGCGTTAAGAATATAAGAAAACGCTTCAGTTTACTTTCATAAAAACGGGTTTTCGCGGGTGCGTTACTTAGGGGAAAAGAAACGGTGGGGCTCGTGCGGGCCCCACCTCACAAATATCCTACAAAGAGGGTAGGATATTTTTGGATAGCACCATATCCGCATCAACTCAGCTTAAACAGCTTGAAGTGGTCTTTAAGCGGCTTTAAGTGAAATAAAAATAAAATTGTCGCACAAGTTTATTTTATTTCTTAACTTAAAACCCAAAAATTAAAAACCACAACAGAGAAAACGCAATTCCGGAAGAGGAGTTTCTAATCAAATATCGGCGCTGTGATTCCATTGGTGCCCTCAGAATTTGATTCCGAGCACAGGTTCAAATTTTAGAAAAACCCGCTCGTTCGTTCACTGAACATACCCGAGCCAAACTTCGGAAAATGATTCCGGGCACACCGTGCCTCGGAATCAGGTGCCGTCAGAAGCAGCATTCTTGTAAAATTACAAAGAAATTTAAGGAAGAAAAATTCCTTGAAATTTACGGGTCTTTACATTACTCCCACCACAGGGACTTACGTCCCCGTGAATCTTCACCACAATCTTAGGGATAGAAAGGCGGTACTGAGAACGCATCTGAGCCTCCCGATCCCAAGTGCTCTCCTGGAGGTTCCCGAGCTGCCATCTGAAGCGCACTAGAGGAATCAATTGTCCACGTAGGACATGCTCCTATCGATCCTCGATCTCCACTGGGAACTCCGCAAATGTCTCCCCATCATCAAAGACCAGCTCTCCATGGTCAAAGATTTGCGTCGGGTCGTGCACGTATCTCCTCTGCTGAGATACGTGGAAGACGTCGTGCACCCGGCGCAACTGTGGTGGTAGAACCAGGCGATAAGCCACCTTTCCAATCTTGCTGAGGACCTGGAAGGGTCCGATGAAGCGTGGAGACAACTCGCCACTTCGTCCAAACCTCTGTAATCCACGTCGAGGTGAGACCCGCATGAAGACGTGGTCTCCATCCTCGAACTCAAGTGGCCTCCGCCTCCTGTTAGCATAGGACTTCTGTCAGCTCTAAGCTATACTCATCTTCTCCTGGATGACCTAGACCATCTCTGATCCCACAGGAACTGCTAAGATTCCATCTTTGTCGATAGGAGAAATCTGGTCTCATCCCTTGGATGAACTACTTCCTTTGCCAAATACAGTCAATCCCGACATGAATGTTACTAATGCACACCAAAGATGACGTCGTAAGGCCTCGATGCTACTACCAAGAGATCCAACCGTTACTCTCACCTCCAAGGGTTGAGTCACACTGTCGACATCAGTGTGTAGTAACTGGGTCTCCTCCAGTAGATGTCTCACAAGTGAGGGTCAAGTCAACATTCTAAACTGGAACCTCTTAGTGACAACACAAAAGAGGATAGGAATGAAAACATCACAATGGTAAGCATATTTTACTATTATGTCTCATAATACAAAGACACCACACAACAACAGCAAGGAACTAGAAGTAAAAAGGACGTATCCACTAGTTCCGCTCCTATCCATCTGCTCCCAGAGCTCCAGGATCGAAGGCCTCAGCTTCCTGAAGCTGAGTTCTCTCATGTCCACCAACTCCCTGTGGTCGGGGTGGACCTCATGGTGGTGGTGGTCGCAAAACCTCGATGTTTCTCCCACCATCTGCTACTCGGCCAGCTCCTTTGCCTCATCCGCCTACACCATGCAGACCACCGTGGCCAAACCTCTGTCTGGGAGGTCCCTCTACCACCTGCTTCTCATCTGTAAGACGAGTCGGGCCATCTCGAGCCATGTGACCTCACCCGCTGCATGCGTAGCAATGCTTTCCCCTCGTGTAGCTTCCTCTCCTTCGGGTTCCCCACACAACCGAATCTTCATCCTGAAACAGCTAAACTGATGGTCTGGCCCGTTTGGACCTCTACGTCACCTGTCTACTACTAGCTGCGGAAGACCCTGCTACTGGCCGTCCTGCGGAGGGCCCTGTCACTAGAGCATGCTCGGCGAGAAAACTCTTCACTAGAAGGGCTCTCTCCAACACCTCTGTCTCTGTCGGAATGTTGAGGGAGATCATCAAAGCCCTGATCTCGTGCCTCAGTCCCTGCTCGAAGGTACGGGCCCAGAAGAACGGGACCCGTACCATATCTGTGGAGTAGCGTGAGAGATCAGTAAATCTCACCGATTACTGGGCCACTGTCATGCTGCCCTGCCGTAGCTGTAGCAGCTCTTGGATGCGCACCGCACGGAGGGTGGCTGGGAAGAACTCGGAGAAGATGATGCTCTCAAAGTCCATCCAGAGGAGAGATGTCTCGTCGTGCACCTAGAGCATCAAGCTCCACCATCTGCCTGCTGCCGCATGCAGAATTGCTCGCTGCGAGGATCACCATGAGGTCTACTGGTGTTCTCACTTATCACGACCCGTCCTCGGGGCCCGTGTCGTGACTACCCCATGCCCGCCGTCCATAGTCCAGGGGATGGAGACTAGCACCAAGGCGTAAATCCCAGTAAAAAGGGAAGGCATTGCCTTTGTAATGTAAACAAGCACCATAGAGTAAGCAAGCGGAAAAGTAAACACTAAGTAAAAACAGAGTACAACTGAAAGTGCGGAAAAGTAAATGGGCCAGTAAACAAACCCAAACTGAAAGTAAAGTACAAATTGAAAGGGAAAACAACAACTGTAAAGTAAAAGCTGCTACACTGAGCTGTCCACTAGAAATCCCACCTGAAGGGTGGGTACAGATAGCTCCACTGCTCCACGAGTCCCACTGTCCGTTCCGAGTATGTCCCGCCCAGTGGTAAACCTCCAGGTACCTTCCTGCTCTGCAAGCCTCAACCACGATCAACGCTGTCCGTCATCTTCAACCAACACAATGAAATGCGGGCATAGACCATGTAGGGGTGAGTATAAGCTACTCAGTAGGGACCCCGAGACCCCTGAAGGTCTCCCAAAATCCACAAAGGGTAAACCACAAGGTGAGATACAAACACGAAGTAACAACCGACGCTGCTTATGTATATGCCCATACATATACCTAAGTCATCAATACCAATACGCTCCAACTTCCGAGCCCATGTAAAATTCAGTCCACACAAGAAAGTTTATGTATTCCACACAGGAAAGCAAAAAAGAAATCTACACAGGATAACACAACACAATCCACAGAGGAAAGCAATAGGATTCAGCTCACATAGGTATACTTCTTCAAAGGATGATAAAGATGATCTCTGATCCATCTAAGTCATCGGACCCATGAAGGATCGATAGGTAACTAACCCCCACAAAGACCCACACAGGATCGGGCCCACACAGGACCTGTAGGCGCTCGTTCACACAGGACCGCTGAGCGCAATGACCCACACAGGATCGGACCCACACAGGATCGGGCCCACACAGGACCTGTAGCACTGATCCACGTAGGATCACTGAGTGATGTAGTCATCGTCAAATCCACAAAGGATCTCTGTACTGTCGTCGTCGCAGTCACAGTAGTAGTAGCAGTAGAAGTAGTAGTCACAGTCGCAGCCAGCACTAGGGTTCCCGCACACAACAAGCTCGTTCGGGAGGGTCCACTCCACGAGCCAAGAGGATGATACATCAACTGTCACAAAGTCCAGAGTTGATGTATCCAAAAGTTCCGTATCGCCAACTGGAACTCAACGCAACAAACGGTGCGTCGATCAGACGCTCGGTCTGAGAGTTATTGTCTTTTTCGTCCTAGGGGCCCGGTTGGTTTTTAAGGCAACCCCAACCTGACCGTACTCCACCTGTATCCAAACCTCGGGCGTAGTATGAAAAAAGATCCGTCTCACTAAGAGGAACACAACAAAGCTGACGGCACGTCAATCGGACGTGTGTAGCTCAAGATATGAGTGTTTCCGCTCCGAAGGCCCGATTTGTATCGTGTACGAACCAACTCGTCCGAATTCAAAGTATTCTGAAACATTGAGTGCGATATACCTAATCGACCGTCTTGATCCAAGGATCGCATCGCCGCTTAAGGTTCGTCAAAAGGAGGTCCTTAGCTCATGATATAGGCAAAAGACCGAAATTGATTCGAAAACGGGGGGTCCGGGTCCGGGCCGACCCGACCCCACCCCCCCCTGGGTCGGCCAGAACCGAGTCAACCTGAACTGGGTAGACCCGACCCGGGTACGACACGGCCGGGCCGGCGGCGCGACCCGGCGTGGCGGCGCGGTCCGGCGTGGCGGCGCGTCCTGGGCGCCGCTCGGGTGCCACGCGCGGGGGGCAAGGCCCCCGCCCTTCTCTGTTGCCGGCGCGACTGAATTCTGCGCCTTGGATCAAACGCCCCCCCCCCCCCCACGTGGGGGCCTGCTTTTGAGAAAAAAACGGGGGGCCGCCTGCCCCCCTTTGTGAAATCGGCCCCCCTCTTAATGGGGGGCCATTTTGGCTGGTCGGGGGAATTAATTTCCCCCGATTTTGCCTCCCTTCCAGCCGGCCCGACCTGGCCGGCCGGTTCGTCATCAACGGGACCGGCGAGGCCGGTCCCCTTTCCGGCTTCCGACACCGGCGGCCCGGCTGGCCGTCGGTCTTCCCGTTCCGCCGCGGCCCGGAACCGGCCGCGGCCTTCACCATCCGACGAGGTGCGACGGCACCGCACCCCTCCGCCGCGGCCCCGCTCCAGCCACGGTGCATTCGGTTTCCTTCGACGCGGCGCGACGGCATCGCGTCCTTGATAAATCTTTTCACGGCGCGGCGCGACGGCGCCGCGCAATATTTTCCGAGCGATTCCCGCGTGGTGCGACGGCACCAGGCCATCTCATTTCATCCGCAAGAAAAATATTCTAGAACAAAGGAGGGGGGTTCGGCCATGTTTGTGCGGTCCGGCCCCCCTCTCGTTATATGATATCACATAATCATTTATCCTCAAGATTATCATGCTAGAACAAAGAAAGAGAATAAATAAATAATCAACAACAAACCCCTACCTCGGTTTCAAGAACGATGATTGTCAACGACCCGCGGAAGACGCGTTGCGGTGGTCGGCGTCACGGATAAAGGACGTCGATGTCGTGAAGCGAGGATTCGAAGTTCTTTGACGATGATTTCGTCGCGGGAAAATGTCGCGGAAGAGATGACGCGGAAGAAGATTCCCGAGAACGTGGCGTTTTTCGTCGATGTTCGAAGGTTCTTCACGTTCTTCGTCAAAGTTTGAAGAAGAAGAAGAATGCTCCAAATTCTCTCAAGGTGGATAGAGAATTCTAACCAAATAAAATAAGGTAAGGTCTTATTTTTTTTACCCAACCAAACCATTTTGAAATTCAAAGGTTGGAAATTAAACAACTCAACCATTTAATAACCTAAGTTGTCAAGTTCATTAAAAGAGGAGTTTAAGGGAGTTTAAAAAAATAAGTTGAAGAGTTATGCTTCGTTTGGGCCCCACCACACTTAATCCTCCCAAGGGAGGTTAAGTGGATGTGGGTCCCACCTCTAACTCCCTTTGGGAGAAAAAAAACCAACAAGTTAAAAATAAAAAGTGTTTCCACATTTTTATTTAACTTCTTTTAATTTTTCCCAAATCTAACTTTCATCCCGCATAAAACGCAACCTCGGAAAAGGTCTCCTTAAGCGAATATCGGCGCTGCGAGTTCATCGGTGCCCTCGGAATTTGATTCCAGGAACTAGTACAAAAGTTAGAAATTCCCGCTCATTCGTTCACTGAACGTACCCGATCCAAACATCCGAAATTGATTCCGAGCACTCCGGGCCTCAGAATCAGGTGCCGTCTGAAACTGAGCTCTTGTAAAATTCCAATGAAAATTAAGAAAAAATTTCCCTTGAATTTTACGGGTTTTTACCTCACTAATATGAAAACCCGTACAATTGCCTCCAGCCAGTCTTCGGCGGCCTGAGGGTCTATCTCCCCGCGGAACCTGGGCGGTCGCTGGCGCTGGAACTCATGCAGTGCACTAAGGCGACGTGCATCGTCAGCGGCTGGGGTTGGTAGCATCGATGGCTCGGCGGGTAAAGGTACCGTCGGTGCCTCTGCTGACAAGGAGCCCTGCACCGAGGCCTCGTCGCTCGGTGGGCTGTCATCACTCTCCACTCTCGGAACCCTAGCTGGTTGCCGTCGTGGGGCCATCCTGAAAAGAAACAGGTGCACCATGATCAAAATTGTATACCTGGTGAGATGACATAAGTAATCACAAAAAAAACATGCACACACATGCAATTAATGTTTTCGTGCATTAAGTCGGAAATCAGAAGTCAGGGTCCTGGTGTACCGATACGTCGGCCGCCGCACCAACACTGGACTCCCTGGACTGATAACCACACCCAATACATTGAACACTATTGCTTCACATAGATGAAATAACAGAGTCTGCAGTAGAACCAAACTCCTCTGATACCAATTTGTCACGACCCGTCCTCGGGGCCCGTGTCGTGACTACCCCAAGCCCGCCTTCCATAGGCCAGGGGCTGGAGACTAGCACCAAGGCGTAAATCCTGATAAACAGGGAAGGAATTGACTTTGTAAAGTAAACAAACATCATAGAGTAAGCAAGCGCGAAAGAGTAAACACTAAGTAAAAACTGTAACAAGCTGTGCTGAAAGAAAAGGGGCAGGAAATACAAGCCCAACTGTAAAGTACAACTGAAAGGGGAAAATAGTAACTGAAAAAAAAAAGTTGCAGCATTGAGCCATCCTCTGGAAGTCCCACCTGAAGGGCGAGAACAGATAGCCTCCATAGCTCCTCGGTCCAGCTGTCCGCTCCGAGTACGTCCCACCCAGTGGTCCACCTCCAGGTACCGTCCGGATCCGCAAGCCTCCACCACGATCAGCGATGTCCGTCGTTTGCAACCAACACAACGAAGTGCGGGCATAGCCCGTGCAGGGGTGAGTATAAGCTACTCAGTAGGGACCCCGAGACCCCCGAAGGTATCCCAAAATCCAAAAAGTATAAACCACAAAGGAAAGATAAATCATGAAGTAACAACCGACAATGCTTCGGTATATTCCCATACATATACCTAAGTAATCAATTCCCGTTCGGCTCCAACATCCGAGCTCAAGCACAACCCAATCCACATTGGAAAGAAAAACGTATACTCACACAGAATAGCACAACACAATCCACGAAGGAGAGAAAAAGTAATCCACATAGGATATCTCAACACATTCCACAAAGAAAAGTAAACATTAAATCCACCCAGGATAGTTCAACACAATCCACAATGGAGAGTAAACAGTAAATCCACACAGGATAGTTCAACACAATCCCCAAAGGAGAGTAAATAGTAAATCCACATAGGATAGTTCAACATAATCCACAAAGGAGAGTAAACAGTATTCAGCTCACACAGGTATACTTCCTCGAAAAGGTGAAAGGGATGATCAGATAAAGATAGTGAATCATCTAAACTGGGACCCACTGAGGATGCATGACTATCTGTATTCACTGAATCATTTAAGCTGGGACCCATATAGGATACAATACCAGCACAGCTGGGACCCACATAGGATACAAGACCAACAGTCTTCATTGATTCATCTATGCTGGGACCCACATAGGATACAAGACCAGCACTGAATCATCTAAGATGGAACCCACATAGGATACAAGACCAGCACTCTTCATTGATTCATCTATGATGGTACCCACATATGATATAGGACTAGCGCTGAATCATCTAAGCTAGGACCCACATAGGATACAAGACCAGCATAGCTGGGACCCACATAGGATACAAGACCAGTACTCTACATTGATTCATCTATGCTGGGACCCATATAGGATACAAGACCAGCACTGAATCATCTATGCTGGGACCCACATAGGATACAAGACCAGGATATATGGGACCAACATAGGATACAAGACCAGCACTCTTCATCGTCGCAGTCCACTGAGGATCTCTGCACAGTCGTCGTCGTCGAAGTCGCATCCAGCACTAGGGTTCCCGCACACAGCAAGCTCGTTCGGGAGGGTCCGCTCCACGAGCCGAGAGGCCGATACATCAACTGACTCAAGGTCCAGAGTTGATGCATCCAAAAGATCTGTATCGTCAATAGGAACTCAACGTCGTAGATGGTGCATCAATCGGACGCCCGGTCTGAGTGTTTTTGGCTTTTCCGTCCTAGGGGCCCAGTTGGTTTCTAAGACAAAACCAACCCGAATGTACTCCACCTACATCCAAACCTCGGGCGGAGTATGCCAAAAGATCTGTCTCACTTATAGGAGAACAAAAATATTGACGACACGTCGATCGGACGTCCGAAGCTCAAGATATGAGTGTTTCTGCTCCGAGGGCCCGGTTGGTTTCGTGTACGAACCAACCCGGCCGATCTCAATGTATTCCTAAACCTTGAGTGAGATATACCGAAACGACCGCCTCGATCAAAGGATCATGTTTCCGCTGACGGAGAGTCGTTTGGAGGCCCGTAGATCTTGTTATGAGCAAAAGACCGAAATCCTCCGGAAACGAGGGGTATGGTCCCGGACCGACCCGGCCCGACCCCCCCTGGGTCGGCCCAACCCGGGTCCGGGTACGACCCGGTTTGGTGGGACCCAGCCCGGCAAGGGCGGCCCGTCTCGGTCGAGCCGGCCGAGCGGAGGAACCCGCGGGGTGGGCGCTGCCCCTACGGTGTCAAAGTAACGTAGCCTCGCGTGGGTTCACCCCGAACCACCCAGATGCGACCGGGCCACCGCGTCCCTGAACCGCGGTTCCGCGCGGCCGCAAAACCGCCTCGCCGCTGCGGCTTCATTCACGGCGAGTTATTCCCGGCGGCGCGCTGGGAACCGCCGCCCTGCTGGCGTGGCGCGCCGGTGGATGTTTCCGCGGCAACCGGAGTTGCACTGGTGGTCCATTTTCATTCTCGTTTGCACCTCGGCTCCTCCCGGGTCCCGTTGTTTACTGCGGAAACATAAAATCGCCTTTGCGGCAATTTTTGTCGTCGCCCGCCAAATCCACACAACAACGAAGAACTACGGATGGTTTTCGGGCCGTGTTTGTTTGGCCCACATCCTTTGCGTTAGATTATAATAGTCGGGAGAAAACATTCAACACAGAAAACATAACAAGAAAACAATTTTAAATAAATTAAAATTGTTCTTATAAAATCGGGTTCTTTGTTTTGAACGGAAACACCCACGGAATAAAAGGGGTAAAATCATTCCAAATAAAACCCCTACCTCGTCAAGTCGTCGCACGCGCGTTCTTCATAGAATTGACCATCGCAGAACAAGTGGAGCGTCGCGTCGCGAAAGGGCGTCGCGTCGTCGCGGAAGCGCGTCGCGTCGACGATCTTGTCAATCGAAGGTTGTCGCGGGGTTGGATTGTCGCAGAAGAACATCGCGGAAGAAGAACCGTCGGAATCACGGTACTTGGTGTCGCATCGTCGATCTCCGAGGGCTCGACGTTCTTCATCGCCCATCGTCAATGGCCGGCGTTCTTCACATTATTCGCGTTATTCGTGAAGAAGGATGAAAAACTTGAGGTTTTTCAAATCCTCTCAATGAACAACACTTAAGGAGAAAAAGTGTTTGTCTTATTATATTAACATGCCAAAAAACGAAAAAGAGATAAGTAACGACCCATTAATTCATATAATTTATTCAACGAATAAAACCTCCCAATTAAATGGTGCGATAAGAATTTAAGAAAACACATCAGTTGACTTTCATAAAAACGGGTTTTCGCGGGTCTGTTACTTATGGGAAAAGTAACGGTGGGGCTCGTGCGGGCCCCACCTCACAAATATCCTACCAAGAGGGTATGATATTTTTGGATAACACCCTATCTGCATCAACTCAGCTTAAACAGATTGAAGTGGACTTTAAGCGGCATTAAGTGAAATATAAATAAAAATGTCGCACAACTTTATTTTATTTCTTAACTTAAAACCCAAAAATTAAAAACCAAAACCGGGAAAATGCAACTATGGAAGAGGCGTTTCTAAGAAAATACCGGCGCTGCGATTCCATCGGTGCCCTCGAAATTTGATTCTGAGCACCGGTTCAAAAGTTAGAAAAACCCGCTCGTTCGTTCACTGAACGTACCCGAGCCAAACGTCGGAAAATCATTGCGGGCACACCGGGCATCCGAATCAGGTTCCGTCAGAAACTGTGTTCTTATAAAATTCCAAATAAAATTAAGAAAAAAAAATTCCTTGAAATTTACGGGTCTTTACATCCGTTTTTTTAAATACACATTGACTGTGACTGTAAAAATTTATAGAATGAATATCTAAATATAATATTTATATATTAGATAAAATTATTTTTGTAAGGTAACAATTATCTCAGTACAAGGTCTAGTAATACATAACGAAACATAAATGAAAAAGGTTGTAGATGTCAACCTGAACTGTGATTTTTTAAATGAAATACTAAAAACATGGTTAAAAAGGTTTTAAATTATTCAGATTTGGTAAGAAAAATATGATTTCGTTTGATGAATATATCTATATTAAATCAATATTTATCATAAAGGAGGTTCTAATTAGTACCAAAAAATCCATACCTAAGGTTATATATTTTAATCATGTTTTTGTTTATGAGACACATTCTATATTAATCACATTTTTTATATATTAGGGTTTTATAATTCCATTAACGGAAATTTTTATTGATAACCATGAATTTTATTTGAATTTGAATATAAATATTAGAATCGTTTTTTAGGTAATTATAATTAAAATGTTGCAAAATTTGTAAGTGGTTTATGTTACTATATCATTATTCATGAGGATTGTTAAGGATTATGTTAATTGATAAGGATATATAATGATCCCAAACCCATGAAACTCATGAATTAACTATGCTTATAAATATTTAACACCCCAATATTATATAATTTTAATATATTTTTGATATCTTACAATATTCACAAGAGTGAAGAAAAACAAAAAAAATATGTCATTTAAATTTTACATTTACAACCAAGCTATTAAATTTATAGTTATGACTAATATTAAATAAATTATGATATATATATATATATATATTGATAATTTTTTTTGATAAATTCTTTCTAAACAGTCTATTAATATTTAGAAATGCAATTTTACTCTTAATAAATATACTTACATTAGAAATATTTTAATTATTTTGGTGAGAAAACATTATAATTATTTTCTACAGATTTTAGAAAATGAATTTGATAAAATGAAAAAATAATATTCATAATATACAAATTACAATAAGATAAAAACTTATTATTTTTTTAAAAATATACACTTATCAATGAATAGTGAGAAATATTGTTTTAAAAATATTATCACTCATTATAAATATATTATTAAATGTACAAGTCTCATTATGATGTTAATTTTATTTTCATTATAATATTAGTTTATTGTTTATATTTATCCTTGATAATTAATTTTGATTCAAAATTATAATATATTTTTTATAAGATTATTTCTATGATTATAATAAAATTTGTCTGGAATGTAATTTAAATTGAATAATGTTTCACTGTTATATTTAATTAATAAACCAATAATGAGGATTTATTTATATTATTTTTAAATATTATATTTCCATATTTATAAATTAATAGTTATATATTTATTATTTATAGTCTTTCAGTAAATGTAACTTCTTCTTTTACATAAAAAATACATTTATGTAACAACATGTTTTCATCAAATCTATGGAAATATTTATTTATTAAATTCAGAAATATATATAATATGAACAGGTAAAATGGATTCAATATTTGGATGTAGAATAATTTTCAATATTTAAAAATGTTATTTTTTATAATGAATAGTGAAAAACAATAAAAATATTTTACCATCTTTAAGTAGACAACTTATTTATTGAGTATTACACTAGAATGGTAAGTGTTTAAATGACCTAGAAACTTTAATAAATTCCAATGGATACCCTTATATCACCTAAAATTCGTCTAGTTCAATGAAATGTATCATTTTTATACATATTTTTGTATTTTCCCATATATAATAATTTAATTAAAGGAAATGTCAATAAAAGGAAAAATCCATGCATTTAATATCTATAATACATTGTGACTATGAAAAAAACAACAAATAACCTATTATGAATATTAATTTTAATTATATTTATTTTATCTTGATAATATATATCTAATTTTCTATGGAGATATAATTTCCTTGAGAGATTATGAAACGATGATAGATAATTATTTAATTAAAAGGGAAATATAATAAATGATTTAAAAATTATTAAATAAAATATAAATAGTATAATTTAAAATATTAAATGTAATTTATTAGGTATTTAAAATATTTTATATTTTTTTAATTGAAAATATTCTTAATACATCATTATCTTGAAATTTTTATTGTAAAATTAAATAAAATCGGTCATACCTGATATTAATTAAAAATTATAACAAATAATCTATTATTAAATGATATGAAATTTTTAAAAATAATATACTAATCTAATTTATTTGTATCTGGTTTATAAAATAAATAATGTTTTCATGGCTTCTAAGGGATTAATTTTTTATTAAATTTAGAATCATATATGATATGAAAATAGTAAAATGGATGCAATATTTGGATAAATAATAGTATTCATTATTTAAACATATTAATTTTTTCATAATTACTAGTGTAAATAGTTAAAATATTTTAAAATGTTAATGGATAAAATAGGTTTTTCTAGTATTACACTAGAATGGTAAGTGTTTAAATGAACTAAAAACATCAATAAATTCATTTGGATACCCTTATTTCCTCAAAATAGCATATAGATCAATAAAATGTCCCATTTTTTATCCATATTCTTGTTTTATCACCTATATAATAATTTAATTAAATAAAATGTTAATACAAGGAAACATTATAGCTTTGAATATCAATAATACATTGTAATAAGGCTAAAAATAAGAAATTATCTATTATAAATGTCAAATTTAAGGATAATTTTATTATCATGATAATTTATTTCAGTATTTTGGTGGAGAAATTATATCTTTGATTGATTATACAACTATGATAAAGTAATTATTTAATTTAACGTTAAAATAATAAATGATATTAAATTTATTAACTATAATATAAATCGTACAATTTTATATATTATATATAATTTATTTGATATTTAAAGACCCTATATTAAAACAATAAATAATATGTTATGGGTAATTTTATTTTTAACATTGTAAAATATATATTAGTCTTTATCCTCCTCATGAAATTGTTTTTTATTATTTAATTTTTATACTCACACAGAATCTTTTCATTTAGTAAAAAAATATATCCATCAAAAAATTACTGGGAGTTGTATAATATGAGGAGTTTTTTAAATTAGAAAAAATAGTATGGGAGATATAGTGTAAAAAATTGTGGTTATTTTTAACAACATAACATGTGTTAGTGTTGGTATCGTGAACCTAAGTATGTTTCCCAACACAAAAAAAATTGATTAAAATGGAATTAGATAATTTTTCTGGTGATAAATAAAATAAATATAAAAGATTCAATGACTTTTATGTCATGAATAATTTGAGAAACATCAAATAAAAAGACTTAATAGAGCCTAATTATTGTTATATGTTTCCAATGATAGAATAACTCAATAATATACAAATAAGAAATTAAGTCTTAAGTTAACACCATAAATAATATTGATTTTATTTCTAATGAATCAATTTATTTTTATATCTTTGGGAGGTATTTACATTTAAAAAATGACTTCCATGGGGGAAACATGGTTAATAAAATCAACCAGAATGTACAGATGAAATTTTACAACTTCATAATTAAACTATAATGGATGTTTTGGAAAAAAAATTAATGTATATATTATACCATTTATTTATTTTTATATATATTTAATGGTAGGAAATATTTCATAGTTTTTTATGTAAAAAATTATTACGAATAAAATTGAAACACATGGTGAATGAATAATGAAAAACATAAACTGATTAATTTAAAGATTTATAAGTGTTAAAGTTACATGATGTAGTGGTATATTAAAGTTAATAACATATTTCAAAGGCATATAAACCTATTTTAGAGTCTTTATGTGATGTTTATACCTTTTGGAGGAATTTATTGACTTGTGGTACTCATTTTAGTATATGTTACACTTATGTTGAAAAAGTGAAAAACAATCCTATGGAAGACTGCTATTTTAATATATGTAAAATTGTTTTTAGGTATTGACAACGTTAATGGATTATATAATAATTAATAGTTAATTATTTTTGGAGGGTGTTCATTATTTTCTCTAAGAAAGTAATAGGAATTATTTGTTATTTGGAAAAGGAAAATCACCCATGTTAGGTGATAAACTATCACATATGGCAAGTACTAAGGGCATGATCCCATAACAAATGGGAGAAAATGGAACAAAAAATACAACTCCCCATTTTAATGAAATAGTTATTATTAATATTTTTTCCAAAATGTTTTTAAATATATTGAATTTTTTTATTTTTAAGAACATATTTTTTATCATATATATTTTCATCCGATTGAAATGTGATTTGTTATTTATATGGGTATTTTTATTTTAGGAATGTTCACCATCTTGGGAAACATATTTTATTTATTTAGAGTAATAATTGTTGGATATTATTACTTGATATGTGTTTTAAATAAATATTAGAAGAATATTATATTTAAATATTCCATTTAATTGATTCGTCTTTTTTGGGAAATGAATATAATTCCAGGATATTATACGATAAAATTATCCTTTTTGTGAAGAGACATTAAATGAAATTTATTTTACTAGGAGATACATGTTAAATAAATATTTGATGAACATATGATCAAACCATTATAATTTCTAGTTTTCAATCGTATTATGTATTATTTTTATATCTATGTATAGTTGTCTGTGAAATGATCTATATAAAAAAATTGTTATTATTGAGGAACTTGAGAATATGTTTTTTTATTAATGTAATGTTTTTTTAATTTTTGTAACTTTATCACATTATTCTAATAATTTTGAAAATTATTAATTTATAATTACATGTGTAATAGTTTTTTATCCTCTTGTTTAATTTTGTCGCTCATTAGAATTGAATTTTAGTGGTTCAAGAATAAAAAAATTAAACATCATGAGAAATCACCCTTTTTATTAAATTTAGAGATTATGTCGACAATTAAAAAATGGATTAAATTATACATAACACTTAGCTATATTTCATTTTATTTTATACAGTATGAGAATATAATTTTATATCTTTTGGAAAAAAAGTCATGGCGTAGAAATTTAATCCATTTTCGAAAAATTGATTGTATCTTAACTCTCTATTAAAAATATAATGTTGTCTCCAAAGTGACTATTGATTGAAAATACATATTATCACTTTTAACTATTGTATTTAAACTTTTTATACAAGTTATGTGTTAATTTAAATTGGCATTTTATTTTCATTTCTATCTTATCAAGAGGAAGCTTAATCAACCTCTTTTATAAGCTGGTATATCATGAATGGAATTTTAAAATTCAAAACCATTGATAATTTAGATAAATATAAAATTACAATGATGATATTTGTTAATGGGTCGAGTATATAATATTTTGATATTTTATAAAATTAATCTTTGTTTGATAGCATATCTGATATACAACCTAAAACATGAACAAAAAGTAAAATATTATTTTTTAAAAAATAACCGTTGAAACATACCTATTAAATTGGAATGTAGGAATAGAGTTGAATACATTATGATATATATATATATATGTATGTATATTTCCTACTCAATATAAATATATTTTTAAACTCATAGTAAATAAATATTCAAGTATTAGTAATGTAATTGTATTCATCAAAAGTTTGATATCATGGAACATGATTTTTATTGATTTTCATGAGAAACTATTATAATTAATTTCATGATATTTTAAAGAATTTAGTTTATAAATAAATAAAATAATTTTTTAAATCATAATAAAAATATTATCTTGATGTGTAAATAGGTTATTTTCTAAAAATGAAACTGTTTTTTTTTTGTGATTATTGAAAATATTATACGTCAAATATGATAATCACATTTAAATATATATATTGATTTTAAGGTAACATTATGTTTTTATAATATATCTGGTATAATAATTATTATTTACTCATATTTTTACGAATTAATTAAATTTTAATCATATTTTTAATTAATTTTAGAATAAGACTTTTTCCAGGCTTAAAAAATATTTTTTTAAGCATAATAATATTTTCCAATTTAAATGTATAAAAACAACCTCAAATAGAAAGTTATTTAAATTAAATAAAAGTTTATATGACTATTAATATTATTTAAAATTTATTCATTTAGTATAATTATTCATCGAGCCAAAATGAAATTATCTTTTTCTTGAAAATTTCTTTTCTTGAAAACCGAATTTTTAATCACTTATAATGGTTTAATTCTAAACTAAATTATTCCCAAAATATTAATTGAATTTAATGGAATTTATTAGAAATTTTTAATTTTGGTAATTTATATTATATAATTATTTCAGCATAATATTATTTTATAACAAATTGTGAAAATAATAATTATATTTTTATGGTTTTGGTGAAATGGGTTCACTATGAGTTAATATAAAAGGAAAGTGTTTAAAATTATTTAAAAACTATTAAAATGAAGCGTCGTTGAATTTTATATAGACCAGACATTTTTATTTGGATAAAAACCCAATATTTTTATAATAAATGATAATTTTAAATATATATTTTCTATTTTCAATTGGATAATTTATTTTAAATATTTTTAAGAAATAAATAATTTAAGATGTTACGAAATGAAGTCATTTTAATTACATAATTAATATATTAACTGAATAAATTATAAGAAAATTATTTTAAATACTTTAACTTGGATGCATTATTCCTTTACATTATTTTAATAACATGTTTTATAATAATTTAAAGTTTTGATTAGAATATATTATTTTCTAATTATTATCATGATATCATTATTGTCAAATTATATAAATAGTTTCAAAATTGTCACTAATGGGAATTTATAATAAATAATATTCTATTAAATGATATAAAATTTATACGAATCCTATAATCATCTTAGTGATTAGGATACAGTTGAAAATATTATCCATTGTCCGATTAACTAATGATTTTACTTATATTTTATATATTATTAACCCTTAATGGTTAAAACCATTGTTATTATAGGTGAAAACTAGAATGTAAATGTATTCCACCTTAGAGGTTAATGAATAAATTGTATAAAACAAGATTCATTTTTTATGGAGCAAGATTGGATCAATGTTATATTCTACGCACTCAACTATTTTTCAAATTTCATGGGACATGGTTTGAGAGTGAATCCCCATTATAATACAGTTTTTTTTGTGTTTAAAACTTTTCCACTCATCCTGACATAAGAAAATGTCAGCCATATCCTCTCCCCAACACAACTCCAAGTTATTCTAGATCAAAAAATCACGAACTAAATATATTTATTAATTACCTCTCCATTCCATATATTAAATGGTCTAATTATAAAGACATTATTAAAGGATTAGTGAATCATCCAAAAGACATGCTCCAAATAAGAGGTATTGTTCATAAACCAGCATATTTGTTTTGTTTCTTCTTACACTTCCATCAAATATTCTTCTTCCATTTAGAAAAAATAAAAATAGTATAAAAATATAATGTTATTTTATTATCATAATATAATAACACCAATCCATATCCTCTTACATCTAATAAGAAATGAAACTATCTATTATGCGTACAAAATAATTCCCCGTCCTAAACTGGTTTAATTTGTTTGTGTCATCAACAATAATGGTAGGCAATAATGACTGAATTGATATTTATGTTTGATATTAATAGAAATTAGTCATTTAAAAATGATAACATATAATTTAATTTGTTATATTTTTACTCACTTGAAAATTATAAAAAACCTTCGTGTGTACATGTGGACTACGAACTCCATTATATGATGTGATTAATTTTTCATCACAACATCAAATTGATTGCATATATAAATATATTTAAAAATAAAAATATATTATTAATAATGTAATTATATTTCACTAAATAAAATATATTACACTTCATAATTACATAATTATCATTGAAAAATAAAAATTCAACTCATGTATACAAAAATCATATAGTATCCAGGATCCTAATGTAGTTCATTTTTCCAAACAATTGTTCATTATTGGATTTAAAATTATAATTTATATATGAAAATGAAAAGTATGTCTCTATTAATTTTAATGTGTTCAAGGAATAATTAACTCTTTTTATATGCATCATATCAAATACATTATTTAAAAAAAAATTGAATACCAATAAAACATCTGTAGTTAACATAAATACTTAACTTATTTTTTATAGCATAGGAAAAAATAAAATAAAAAGGATAATGAAAATGATATAATTTTCTAGATAAATATTTTAATAAAATACTTATTTACTCATCAAGATAAATTCCCTATTTGATGATTCATATTTAAGGTAATGGGTACATTAACTCAAAAAATAATTAATTATTTGTTAACAATTGATTTATGAAATCTGCCTCTTCAAGGCCCATGTGTTTTGAAATGTTTCAAGAAAATTTTTTTTATTTCTTCTATAGATGATACTGGTCATTTATGAGCATAAATAAATTTCTATACAATGTATTTATAGAAAAAAATTGTTTTTAGGATTTTTTATGGTAATTTCTATTAATAATAAATCACATAATTATTTATTATTAAACTCTTCTTCGTTCATTCCCAAATTTATAAAATTATTTTATCAATTTTTGATAAAGAAATAATGTAATGGACCGAACCTCTATGGTCCATTCCTTTGTGAAAATATGGTGTATGATGTGTTTTGGGAGGTCAAGGTGACATATCCACAACACATTTACGAATTTCATTTTTGTGAACATTTCCATTGGTGAACATTTCCAATAGTAGACCATTGTGAATAGTGCATTGGTAATTATCTATGAATTGTTCCATCGATTAAAAGTTTCAACAGCAGGCTGTTGTGAACAGTGCATTGATAACATCATGTGAACAGTGTCATCGATGAACGTCATTGAATATTGTCATTGGTATCCTTATGTGAACAGTGATATGGCCACCTTATGTGAATAGTGACATTAGTGACCTTATGTGAACATTTACATTGGTGACCTTCTATGAATAGTTTCATCGGTAACCATATGTCAACAAGGAAATGGTGACTTTATGTGAATAGTGACATCCGTTACCTTATCTGATCAGTGTCATCTGTGACCTTCTATGAACAGTGTCATCAGTAACTTTATGTGAATAGTGTAATGGTGACCTAATGTGAATAGTGATATCGGTGACCTTATGTGAAAAGTTTCTTCAGAGACCTTCTAAGAACAGTGTCATCAGTAACCTTATGTGAACAATGAAATATTGAGGTTCCAACAGTGAGGGTCTATCTGTAACCACGATTTCCTTTTCCAAATTTTGACTTCGTGAACATTGTTTATAGAACGGTGAGGTCCATCGGTAACCTCTATTTCCTTTTCCAAATTTTGAGTTTATGAATAGTGCTTCAAGAATGGTGAGTTCAATCGGTAATCTCTATTTCCATTTCCAAATTTTGAGTTTGGGAACAGTGCTTCAAGAATGGTGTGGTCCATCGGTAATCTCTATTTCCTTTTCAATTTTTCATGATCAGGAACAATGTTTCCAGCTTCCTACAGTTTCTCCCCTTTGACATTTCCATTGACGTAAAATGAATTTAAGCCTCATTTTATGGACTCTAAGGCCGATTCAATGGTCATAACTCCTATATTAATTTCTCATAAGGCACATGCTGTCTTTTTCTACATGTTCAAACAACATAGTTTAATGAGATCTACTATTAATAGAAAATCAAACGCATCTTAATCCACTATTCTATTCAATATTATAAAGGGATGATATATCTTCCTCTCTACTTCTTTCTCCTTATTCTAGGGTCTTATACGCTCCAACATCCCATTCCTTTCTGTAGGCGCTGTGCAATCAAACATTCCTACTAGGATTTATTCCGCTCTATATTGATACATCCATGAAATATTGATCAGTCTTCGATATAATTTATAATATATTGTCCTTATTTTGGTTTCATCTATTCATGTTTCCCTTCAACATTATATGGAATTCTTTCTCATTGTACCTAATTGACTTTTCTTGGGTGTTGACCGGTGTAGTGGTTTCTCGAAATACTCGTTTTGATACAGTTGTCAGCGGGGTGGAGATCATAAGTCGCTGTCTAGCATGTTCTCATATATAGAATGTCAAGAACATTTTGAGGTAGGGGATTCAATGCTTCTCTTTTCTTTTACAAGAAATTGTAGAGTAATATTTTTTTATCCCAATAGATCACAGTGAAATTGTCATAATAAATATTTGAACTGGATAAATAAATTGAGATCATTTGTATATTATTGCCTCTTGTTTTTTAGATAGTGTGATATATAAGCATTATTGATTAGTTTGTTCATTCTTGATGAAAATTGGTAAAGAACAAAAGGCCGTAATTAATTGATTATTTTTTGGATAAAGATAAGGAGGTATGTAGTTGAATCTAGTTCATGTTGTTGTTATTTGAGGTTAACTAAATTGGTGTAGTAAGCATGTTAAATTATTTGTTATATCTTACAGATTATGTTTCCCAAATTTGGAAACTATGAAAAAATAGATCGGGTAATCCAAATGTATCAAAGAATTGGTTGTCTGATAAAAGTTAATTCATTGTAGGGTTCTGAGTTACCCTCTTTCTTGTTTAAGGCCCATGATCCCAATTGATATGATGGTTTTTCCTATTGCTTCTGTTGTGATGTGATCCTAGAAGGAAGTCGTGATATGTAGGGGCATGGAGGCTGATTGGTTGTGGCAGTAGATGATTCCTAGAGTGGCATGGTGCATCTGTTTATGCATGTGGGTGTCGGAGATGACATCATGGATGGTGGAACTGGTTGCATGTGAATGTTTGGATTCTTGATGTTCATCGATTCACTTTGTTCATTCCCCTTATGTTTATCCTCATTGAATTTTTTTCTAGAAAGCCTTGGAATATGGGAAAGTAATGATGTAAATAAATAATGAATAAACAATGTTAACCCCTGGGGTTGGAGGTTGCTAGAATGAAATGAAGAGGTTATTTTTTTAAAGGGACAATGGGATTTGGGTGTTATGAAAATGAAATAAAATATGAAATTGTTAACTGTTGATTAATGTTTAAAGAATTAATTAACATGATGTGGAACTGACAAAAATGGAATGAAGTAATGTAATTAACTTATTTAAACGGTTGTGTGTTTATAGGATACCTAGTCTTAGAAATGAAAGTCTAGAGTCCAAGAGACATTAACTACATATGAGTCTTAGGCTAGGTTATGCCCATGGTGTGGTTATGTGATATATTTTATTCTGTAATTTTTCTGTTTCTATATGCTACTGAACCACATTAGTTAGGGTAACTGACTCCCTGAGTATTTTGAGCCCTAGGGGGTGCTTTCAGCAACATTCTTGTGGGAGAAAAGATGGCTGACTACCCCCTTTGGCCCTACTCTCTTCACTTGGTACATACTTGTCCTGGTATGAACAATGTTTAGTTTTCCCCATAATTGTGTGTAGATGGTTGTTACAGCTTGTGGTTATTCAGAGACACATATATTCTGGAAAAAGTATCCTATAGACTATAGAATGTGTAATGTGTATAGGCTTTGATGGCTTGAGGATCCTTATTCATTTTATGGGTTGTAATGGCTTGAGTTATAATACCTGAGGTATGATACACATAATGTGAGATGTGGTTTCTTCCATAAACTACTTGGATAAATTATTGTGTGGATGTGGTGGTTTTCTTGCATGAGGTGGATGTTGTGGTGCTTCACCCAGGTCTCTGCAAGCAAACCTTTTTGAAGAGAGATGCTTTGGATGTGCGGTGTTAGTGCAAAGAGGAAAACCAGTGGTGAAGTAGTAGTAGCGTACCCTTGATATTTTTTATTATATTATATACTCTTGTATGAATTACTTTGTGGGATTTTCCATGGTGAGGTTGGGAACATAGTATACATGTTTTGGTGATGATTTAGTTTCACTTGTTGTTCACAGTGCTTTAGCATGCTTTCTTTAATTTTGCACGAGAGGCTTCTGGGAGGATCCTACTGAGTATACTGTTATACATACCATATGTATATATAAACATATTTTCTGGTCACTTGGTGCAGGTTGTAGGTCAAGATGGTTTCTACCAGCATGGTATGGCATGAGCTGTTTGGGCTTGTGGTTGCTGCTATTTTTTACTTTCCTTAGGGTACTTGTCATTTTCCCATTCCAGTTGTAGTAGTTTTTCCTAACATTACATATGTGCACTTGGGTTTTTATTTATATAATATTCTGAGTTGTAGTTTGGTAGGTGTCTATATTTTCTATGTCTTCTTCATGTGTTCATATATAGGGTAATGCCTCCCATCTGTGTGTTTACTATACCCTCGTTGCTAGTCGCCAACTTGGGGCCAACTGAAGGCGAGACTCGAGGGTCATTATCTCCCTTCTCACATTTCCAACTATGAGTGCTACAATTGGGGGGGGGGTGTCATGATAGAGTGGTATCATAGGTAGGTCGAGGGATTTGATGGAGTTATGAGTTATGTAGAGGAGTGGTTGCACGAGTTGGTAGGGTAACAATGTCAGTCAAGTTTAGCAAGTGATGTAAACTCTGGAGACCGGCTGAGTCATTGGAATTTAGGGCCCCCTATGATCAGATGTACGGACCATTATATTTAAAATGGTTAATAAAAAAGTTATGAAAGTTACAGGGTAGAAACCTAGGAAAGTATTATGCATCATTCTTCTATGTTCTAATGTTTTAAGGGATAGACACAGGGATAGGTTAACCTTACATTAATGAAACAAAACCATTAATTAATTAATGAGTAGTGTTACATATTCTATCTTTAGGAGATATAACTATTTGATATTTTCTAGGTGTAGATCTAGGTCGACTTCATTATTTGGATCTCGTAGAAGATGACCGGCAGGCTATTCCAGTTGATCGCCATTTGGTAGAGGTTGACGATGACGTCACATGGGGGAGGACACTCTGAGAGTTTCAGTGCCAGAGTCTGCAGAAAAATGAGGGCTCCATTTTACATGCTGTCATGAATGACTATTTTGAGGAGGTTGAGATAGGCTTCGGTTCGATCCGTGCTCGGAAAGATAATTAGTTGTCCATGGTTGTGACGATGCTACGTGGAGTAGTGAGGAAGTGGTGGTTCTTGTTCATCGGGGGTTGTGAGGGGTTTGCGATCTCATGGGAAGAGATTTGGGACATGTTTAGAGTCGAGTTTCTTTTTTCAACTATGATGTCATCCAGTCGCCAGGAACTTCTAACCCTTCCACAGGGGAGCTCCAGTATGCGAGGGTTTGGAATCTATTTTAGGAAAATTTTACGATATGTCTCAGACTGGATTCCTGATTTGGAGGCCAAGGCAAGGCCTTTTGAAGATGATTTGCATCCAGAGATCTATCACCATGTCACCCCATTTATGCTAAAGAAAAATCCTGATCTGTGGACACATTCATCGGTCATCGAGAGGACATTTTCTTGAACAAGATCATCATGAGAGGGGAGTCTCCATGATTCCTCATGAAGTAGAGTTGTGGTCTGGGTTTCTCGGTTTTCAGGGAAGAATTGTTTCTGTTCAACCGAGGGTAGGTCCTTGCCCAATGCATCTCGTTTCTCCGGAGGCAGTGGATTCCATGCCTATTCTAAGGGATCAGATGCATCGTTTTCCTATGGTGGTCGAGGTCATCACTAGGAATACTGACAATCCTTTATGAGTATTCATCGTGAACTAAGTGTTCTTCTCCAGGTCCCTCTGTTAGTGTTGTTCCAGAAGAGGCCGCAACAACAGTTTTATCCAACATTAGATTAGCATAGCGTTGATGGGATAAATAGAGGATATCCCTGTGATTATCCCCGTCATCAGAGATCAAAGCGCGGACGTGGCAGTAGTCGTCATCAATGTCATATAGGTCATAGAGGAGGTCGTGGCGAGCTTCATGATTTATCGTTTCCAGCACTATGTGCACCTGATGTCGTTCGAGTCATCCTTTTCTTGTTTTTTACATTGGTGTATGCCTTGTTTGATTTAGGAACAACAAAATCATTAATATCCCCTATCCTTGCCCATGTTTTGTGACATGTGGTAGAGAGGCTTTTAGTGCCCTTGGCGTTGAAAACTCCAGTTGGAGGTTGAGCTGACTTGTTTGAAGTATACAGAGTCTATGATCTAGTGATAGGGAAACAGAACTCTTTTGGAGATTTCCTATGTTTATGAAAAAAAAATATGATTTCATCCTTGAAATGGGTTGGTTGTATTCAGTTCAGGATATTGTGTATTTAATCATTAAGAAAGTCGATTTCTTCGATGCAGGTGGAGATAGAGTGGTGTTTGATGGAGAGCTAGATCCACGAATGGGTCATAGGCATGTTCCATCATTGTCTTCCATGATAGATAAGATAATTTTGTTTTCTTAAGATATTACATAGCTGGAATTTCTTAAGGTCATAGAAGAATACACTGATGGTTTTCCATAAGAGGTTGTAGCATTACAACCTTGATGGTAGATTGAGTTTGGGATTGAGGTACAACCAAGTGCATATCCTATCACTATGTATCCATATAGGATGTCCCCTTTTGAGTTACAAGAGCTACGTATATTTCCATATGGTCTGTTACAGTGTGCTTTGTATTTTGGAGTGTGTCACTGCAGGGTGTAGTAGTTTTGTTCATCATGAAGGATGACTGCAATTTGTGGTTGTGTGTCGATTATCTTCACTTGAATGAAGTGACAACAAAAAATCACTATCATCTTCCATTGATTGGTGATTTATTAAATCAACTGAAGGGGGGAAGTTGTTTCTCAAAGATCAACTTTTGGTCAGGATATCATCAGATGCGTTTGAAGGATGAGGATATCCCAAAGGCTGCTTTCTGTGGTCATCAGGGGAATTATGAGTTTTTTGTAATGTTTTTCGGCATGAAAAAAATGCTCTAGTTGTTTTCATGTGATTGATGAATGTTGTGTTCCATTATTTCCTGGACATGCTCGTTGTGGTTTTCATCGATGAAATCCTTCTATACACCACGTCTAATAAGATCATGCAAGGCATCTACTCGCCGTTTTGGGAGTTCTTCTTCAACATCAATTTTTTTGGGATGTTTCCGAAATGTAATTTTTAGGCTCGAGAAGTCCGTTTCTTTGGGAATGTGGTCTCCCAATACTGAGTATCAGTGGATCCATCAATTATAGAATCTGTTGTTTATTGGGAATCCCCAAATACTATTTCAGAGGTGCAAATTTGCCTTGGTATTACAAGCTAATACAAGAGGTTTGTAGAAAATTTATCTCAAGTTGCGACTCCTCTAACAACCTTGACCAGGAAGGGTCCGGCAATAATATGGATTGTTCTGTTTTAGTAATATTTCGAGTACCTAAAGGAGATGTTACTATGTGATCCAATTCATTGTCTCCCAGTAGAGGGAGTTCATTTTGATGTTTTCTACGGTGCTTCACATCTATGGTTAGGTTGTGTTCTGATGCTACAGAGAGCAGTTGTCCATAATGTGTCTTGGCAGTCACTTCCCCATAAACGCAACTATTCCACCCACGATCATGAGTTGGCATCCGTAGTGTTTTCTTTGACGTTGTGGAGACATTATCTCACTAGTGAGTGCTTTGTGGTTTTCACCGATCATAAGATACTGAGGTATGTTTTCTCCCAGTGTGACTTGAATTTACGATGGTGTCAGTGGGTAGAGTTCTTATAGTAATTTGATTTCAATATATAATATACACCTGGAATGAGGAATGTTGTTGCAGATGCTCTGAGTCATACGTCACATAGTGATGTAGTACGTTAATCTGGAGACACCAGGAGAGTAATGTAGGAACATTCATCCTTACATCATGATATTGGAGAAGATGGGGAAAGAGGATGCCTTTTCTAGATGACAGTGTTGTTATCTATAGTTCAGAAGTTGGAAAAGTCCTTGTTGGGGGATCTGGAGGTGGAGGTCTGGAGAGACCAAGTTGTTTGTAGCGAGGCCCCTTATTTTTTTCCTGAAGATGAAAAACACCATGTGTTGTACAATAGAAGGATATTTTTTCATTTGACGATGCACAAGATGGATATAAGAGATTTTCATACTACTCCATTAGTAGTTCATCCTGGAGTGAAAAAGATGTATTGAGCCTTGAGGAGCCAGTTTTGGTTTCCTAGGCTGAAGCAAGCAGTTGCAAAGTTTGGGTGTCGATATTTGTTCTGTTAGAAGGTGAAGGATGAAAACCATGTTCCTTCTGGACTGTTCCAGCCATTAGATGTTCCACAGGGCAAGTGGGAGGACATCCCAATGGACTTTGTCACTGGTTTACCTTGATCTTGGGGAGGACATGATGCTATTTGGGTGGTAGTGGATCATTTAACAATATTATCCCACTTCATAGAAATCAATGAGTCAATATTAGTAGAATTTTTGTCGAGGAAGTATATGGAGGAGGTGGTGAGACTTCATGGGGTCCCAAGTACGATCATCTCTGATCGTAATCCTCATTTTACCTCTAGGGTGTGGAGAGGTATCCAAAATGCTTTTGGTTATCATCTATGCCATAACACTAATTTTCATCCCCAAATGGATGGTTATATAGTTCGAACCATCCATAATCTTAATGACATGTCACTTTCTTGTGTAATGGATTTTGGATGTTCGTGGAGGCGGAACATACCCTTGGTGGAGTTCGCTTACGAAAATAGTTTTCACTCCACCATAGTTATGGCACCATTTTAATCCTTGTATGTAAAACGATTCATTTCTCTATTGTGCTAGACTGGGGTTGGAGAAGAAGAAATTATTGGACGGAAATTAGTGATGAATAAAACAGAGATGGTCCGAAAGATTCATGAGAGGATGAAGACAACACATGATAATCAAAAATCAAATGCCTATCAAATGAGTATACCCTTATAGATTGATCTTGTGGATAAAGTTTTTCTGATGGTGACTCCCTGTCATGGGAAGGAAAGGTTTGGTCGTGGGAGTAAGCTTTATCCTCGGTTTGTTGGGCCTTTCTAGGTGTTAGCTCATGTTAGAGCTATGGTGTATAGAGTAGAACTTCCCCCACTAGTGAGTCGGATGCATGATGGTTTCCATGCATCATTTCTCCATTGGTATCATCATCATGACTCTCACAACATCGATTGGGGAAAGATCGACGTTGATAATGATGCGACATTTGAGGAGCCACTTCTGGTGATCCATGATCACCAAGATAAGGTATTGGTCGGGCGTTCTACCCCTTGGTTCATGTCTTGTGGTGACACAGTGGCATGGAGGAGAGTACCTGAGAATGTGAGTCACAGAAAAATGCTCAGTACCAAGAGTTGTTTGATGTTTTACTCTTTTCAAGTATCATTGTAGTCATTGTGGTTTTTGACCATTCGTGTTTATAATATGTATTTATTTTTTTTTTGCTTCTTGGGGCTTTCTCTCTTTTGAGTTGTATCTCTATGTGTGGTTTTTCGGACCCCATTTCCTTTTCCCTTTAGGTGGGATTCGAAATCTAGAGGATGAGAATCATTTATGGGGTATCTGATGTAATATCCCAGACCTCTATGGTCCATTTAATTTTGAAAATCAGATGTATAACATCTTTTGGGTGGTCAAGGTTACAAATCCCCAACACATTTCCAAATTTACTTGTTTGTGAACAGTTCCATATGTGAACAGTTCCAATGGTAGATCGTAGTGAACAGTGCATCGGTAACTAACTATGAACAGTTCCATCGGTGAACAGTTCTATCTATAGACAATTGTGAATAGTGCATCAGTAACTTTCTATGAATAGTGTTAATGGGGACTTTCAATGAATAGTGTCATCGATAACCTTATGTGAAGAGTGCAATGCTGACCTTATTATAACAGTGACATCAGTGACTATATGCGAACAGTGTCATCGGTGTCCTTCAGAAAAATTGTCATCAGTATCCAATTGTGAACAGTGCAACAGTGACCCTATGTAAACCGTGACATCGGTGACCTTATGTGAATAGTTTCATCAGTGACATTCTGTGAACAGTTTCATTAGTAATCTTATGGGAACAGTGCAATGGTGACCTTATGTGAATATTGACATCAGTGTCCTTATGTGAACAGTATCATAGGGGACCTTCTATGAATAGTGTCATTAGTAACATTATGTGAACAGTGAAATGATGAGGTTCCAGCGGTGAGGGTCCATCAGTAATCATTATTTCCTTTGCCAAATTTTGAGTTCGTGAACAGTGATTTGAGAACGGTGAGGTCCATCGGTAACTTCTATTTCATTTTCCTAATTTTGAGTTCATGAACAATGTTTCCAGAGTAGCGAGGTCCATTAGAGACCTCTATGTCCATTTTATATTTTGTGTTAATGAAGAGTGTTTCTAGAACTGTGAGGTCCATCAGTAACCTCTATTGTTTTTCCATATTTCATGTTCAGTAACCGTGTTTCTAGCTTCATACGGTTTCACCGCATTGATGTTTTCATTGATATAAAATGTGTTTAAGCAGAATTTAAGGACTATAAGGGTAATTCAATTGTCGTAAATCCTATATTAATTTCTCCTAAGGCTCACAATGTTTTTTTCTACATGGTCAAAACACGTGGATTAGTGCTATCTGATTTTAATGGAAAATCTAGCGTACCTTAAACCACTACTTTGTTAAATCTTCTAAAGGGATGATATATCCTCTTCCTTGTTCTCTCGTGCAAGATGCTTGAACATCACTTTAAATTGGATTTGTGCAATCCAACATTCCACCTAGGATTTGTTCCTCTCTGATTTGGTGTAACCAAGAAATATCGATCACTCTCGATATAATGTATGTTCTATAGTCATTCCTTTAGGTTAATATCTTCTTGTTTCCCATATCCCTTTTATGGAATCTTATCTCTTTGTTATTAATGGAATTTTCTTGCATATTGATCGGTCTGTTAGTGCCTCTTCATACTCAGGTGGATAAAACTGTTACTAGGGAAAGATATTGTAACCCGTTGTGTGGCTCGTTCTCATATAAAGAACATCAACATCTGTTTGAGGTAAGGGATTCATTGATTCTCTTTTCTAATACAGGTAACTATAGAGTTAGCATTTTTTATCCCACTACATAACAATTAAATTGACTTAATAAATATTTGAACCAGATATATAAATTTAGATCGATCATATGTTATAACCTCTTTTATATATATAGATAGTGTGATATATATACTTTCATTTTTATTTGTTTTGTTCTCGATGGAAATTGGTAAAGATCATAAATCCTGAATTAATTGATATGTTTTTTTCAATAGATAAAGAGGCATGCAAATTAATCCCGTTTCATTTGTTGTAATTTTATTTTAATTAAATTGGTCTAGTAAGGATGATTAATTATTTTTGATACCTTAATGAGTAGGCTTCCAGAATTTCAAACCTAGGAAAAATAAATAGTTCAATCCTAGATGAATTAATGAACTGGTAGTTTGATAAGAGATAATTTTATTTTGGGATATGAGTTACCCTCTTGCTTGTTTAGGAACCAATATTTCCATTTATATGATTCTTGTTTTTCTGGTGCTTGTGTTTTGATGTTATCTTGGAATAATGTTTTGATATGTGGGGGTAGGGAGGCCGATTGGTAGTGGCAGAAGATAATGAATATAGTGGCGATATGCATCAGTTTATGCATGTGGGTTTTATAGAGGACTCCATCGATGGTGGAACGGGTTGAATGTGAATGTTTGGATGCCTGATGTATCTTTGATTGGTTTTCTGCTTTTAGATTCCCCACTGCTCAAGGAATCTGGTCTTGTATACATATATTTTTAAAGGGGCGATGACGCGTTGGGTATAAAATGTGCTTTTCGTGTCTAGCATATCCAGGGAGGATGGGTTTATTCTCTTACTATATGCTATAAAGACTCAACATGTAGTTCATATACTCATTGTATTGAGCCCCCTTTTGTTTAGCATTATAGAATGTTTTTCTAGAATCCATGGGAATATGGGAATGTAATTCTGTAAATAAATAATTAAATAAACAATGATAACCCATAGGGTTGGAGCTTTCTAGTACAAATTACTGAGGTTATAATTTTAAAGGGACAGTGGACTCTGGGTGTTAAGCTAATGAAATTTAATGTGAAATTGTTAATGGTCAATTAATTATTGAATAATTAATTATCATAAAGTGGAACTAACAAAAAGGGAATGAAGTAATGCAATTAAGCTCTATAAATGGTTGTTTTAATATAGGATACCTAGTCTTAGATGTTGTAGTCGGGAGTTCGAGAGATGTTAGATGCAGTTGAGTCTATGAATAGGTTTTTCAAATAGTGTGTTTCCGAGACAATGTTTATTCTATACTTATTGTGTTTCTATACGCTACTCCACCCCTTTAGTTATAGAAATTGACACCCCAAGGATTCTGAGCCCTGGGGGTGTTTTCCACAACATTCCGGTGAGAGGATGGATGACTGACTACCCCCTTTGGCCCCACTCACTTCTCTTGGTAGTTACATGTGCGGGTAGGCACTATGGTTAGTTTTCCCTATATATGTGTGTAGAGAGATGTAACTGCTTTGGTTTATTCACACATATATATTATGGATATTGTATCATATGGACTACTATAGTTGTTACATGTATAGGCTGTGATGGATTGAGAATCCTTACTCAGTGTATGGGCTATAAGGACTAGAACTATAATACCTGACATATGATAAATTTTATGCAAGCTATGGGGGCTCCTAGAAACTACCTTGTTACATTATTGTGTGGACATGGTTGTTTGGGTTCAAAAGGTACATGTTTTTGTGCTTCTCCTAGGTGTCTGTAGGCATGCCTTTTTGGAGATAGATTCTTGGGACATGTGACATTGGAGAAAAGAGGCAAACTAATAGGGAGGTAGTAGCGGGGTTCCCTTGATATTATTTATTATAATATATACTACTGTTTTAATTACATTGTGAAAGTATCCATGTTGAGGTTGGGAACATAGTATACATGTTTAGGTGACAAGTTATTCTCACATGTTTTTAATTGTGTTTTAGCATGCATTATTTAATTTTTCACGAGAGGCTTCAAGGATGATCCTATAGAGTATACTGTCATAATAACCCGATGTATATATAATCTATTTTCGTTTCACTTGGAGAAGTTTGGATATCAAGCTAGTTTCTACGAGCTTGGGGTTGTAGGAGTTTTTTGGGCTTGTGGTTGATATTGTTTTTACTTTCTTTTGGGTACATCCAATTTTCCCCATCCATTTGTAGTAGTTTTGAATGAAATTACATATCTGAACATGGGTTTTCCTTTATATTTTACTCATAGATGGATTTGGTTGGTTTCTATCTTATCTCCCTTCCACATATGTTTTTAAAGATGGTAATGCCTCCAATATGTGTGTTTAATATTCCATCGTTGGTAGTGGAAAACTCGGGGCCTACCAGAGGCGGGACTCCTTGGCCATTATCTCCCTTCTCACATTGTTAGCTAGGAGGGGTATACATTGTTGGGAGGTGGGTCGTGACACATAAACAATTAATAAATATAATTATATGTCTCTTTTGAATTTATTTAAATGAAATTATGACGGACACATTTTATGTCTTGTATAAAAATTTAAAAACATGATTAATATTATTTTTTATTTTACCGTATCTGATGATAAAGAATTTCCCTTATCAATAACTTTTATTTAATGGTTTTATTTTTTGAAATAATAAATATTTTATTCATATAAACCCCACACATTAAATTATTCTATATATTTTTTAATTAGAAATTGATTTCCAAAAAATAATTTTATTATGAAAATGGAATGCATTTTTCACATGTGTTTTTAATTATTTTTCATGGATTTTATAATGTAATTTTTTATGTATAAATTTTTTTACTGATTTTAATGTCCAAAAATGTTATGTATAAAATGGGGTGAACACCATTATAGAACAGAAGTGGGCATGATATTTATTATATGATGGGTCTGAAAGATTGCACACTCAGGCATGAGGTAGTTATATTTTTCTCTAGAGAACTATAATTGAAGTTAGTCATATAGTTATTCTATCTTTTAAGGGTTATTTTATTGGTTCTGTAAGGTTTCTATGATGATAATATCCAAAGGAACAAAAATTTCATTTCTATGATTATTTTTATTTTTTGATAAATCATTTATATTCAAAAGGTATGATAAATTAACTTTTCTAAAATGGTAGATAAATCAATTTTCTTTTTACAAGGATTGTTTTTATGGAAATGTTTTTCATATGTTTTAATTATTTCCATATAATTTTTTTTTTAATTTTTAGGTTCATCATTGAGATTTTTTTCACATCATATATTTAAATAAATGATTTACTTGGTATAATGATGGATAATAGAAAATAATATGATATTTTGAATGAAATGAATATTTTTCATGAAAATAAATCATGATTCATTTTAAAATTTTCAAATTATATTAAAAATAGATAGCTATTGTAGGTGTAAAATTTTAACTTTTTTATTTATTTATGTATGAGTCATGAAATAATTTTCTAAAACCCTAAACAATAATATATGATCAATTTTAATTGAGTAAAATATTGACATAATATCAATAAATGTAATTTATTAGGCTGAGTCCTTATGTATTTTTTCATGAAAATATATATTGAAATTCCACATTCCTCAAAATATGTACTCAATAGTTCAATAATATATTTATAATAAAAATAATATATATTTCACCCTTAGGTTGGATATCATTTTTATTCCATATTCATAATTTCTGTAAATATTTTAATAAGGGAAGTAAATTCTCTCCTCATAATTTTAAGTTATTTTCCCCATGTTATACTTTTTTCAAAAAAAATTAATTGATTCTTACTGTTAATTTCCGAATGAATAACATTTTTAGTATTATCAATGTTTGAAAGTAATTTTTTTTCATATAATGACTGAATTGTATTTCATTATTCCATGACCTCTATATTCTTTCAATATTACACTACATGTTTATTCCTTTATTTATACAAAACATTATAAATAATTTTTTTAAAAAAATATATATTTTAAAGAAGAAATTTATAAATGGGAAACATACATTCCTTAACAAAAATAATTAGTAGTTTTTTATTGGTATTTTTATTAATAAAAGGAAACCCCATTTTTAAAAATTATTGTTAAACTAGTCCCCACCTTGTTCATTTTCACGGTGTGGTAATTTTAATTATAATTTCACAAACTCAGACACATATATTTTAGTTATTAAAAAATTTATAATATTTAAATATAAAAATAGAATGAATTTTAAGGGGTAATAATAAGAGATATTGATCAGTTTATGGAAATCTGACATGTTGGTGGAAGATATATGAGAAGACACCTGTGCTTAATTTCCTTCATTATATTTTAGATGTTGAATGTACATACACAGATAATACAAATATTTCTATCATATGGTATAATTATATGAAAAGGGAAGGTCATATATGGAAGATTATTTCATGGAATGAATGGTCATATGTTATATTTTCCTAGGGAAACTGATAGACTTTGTATGGATTGAGAAACTATAAGGTATTATTAGGGTGTAATCATTATAAGATGAAGTATACCGGATAAGATTACAGAATAATGAAATGTAAGTGGACATTTTAGTATTTTTTTGTAAGATATATTGTATTCATCATGGGTAGTGTGGGATACAGAAATGATGAATAATAAAGTATTGGACCAGAAATGTTTATACAAAATAAATATGAGGACTGATAAAATAAAAAACAATTTTATTTATATATAATTATATTAATGTGAACTATTATATATATGGAAAATAAATTTTCAAAGATCACTCCCACAAATGATATTACTGGACTAAAGTAAACTAGAAAACAAAACATTTATATATTAATCTATTATAAATTTTAATCCAAAAATTCATATTGGAGTCTATAAATTCAGTTATAGAGTATTCAAAATACTAAAAAGAATTATGAAAATGGATACTAGATGTTATATTATTAATATAAGACCTAATTTATTAATAAAAATAATTTCAAGATCAAAATATACTTGGGATTATAGAATTTTTTTGATGTGATTCACTATTAAACCATCGTCTGAGGACATGACCTCTATCATTGAGCCATGTAATATCATGATGTCGAACTATTACATCCTCAAGGAAACTGGTATGGTTATTATCCTTCACAATGGGGTAATTTATGATATTTTACACTACTATTTAGACATCAAATATCCCACATACACCATCATCAATCATTTGGTTTCTCAGGTTATCCCTTCATAAAAATATTACATGAGGTTTGAAGGTATAATAAATATGGAAGTTAATGTGTTATAGAAGAATTTGGTGTCATAAATTTTGATCCACTTCATGATCTACTACTATTCCCCTATCATTTCTGCCGACAAATCCTATCATGATAAACTCTTTATTATCAATACAATTTCAGCAACCAATAATCTTTTTTCAAAATATTGAGGCCATGAATATAATCCTCGAAAACTATATTTTTTGGTCGTTTTCCAATATTTAATTACACCATTGGATTATAAAGGTTTTGAATACCTACATAAAAAATACATTTACCTAAAAAATAAATTTTTAAGTTAACTGGTTAAGTAAATATGACTACATAAAAATATAGCTACCCCAAAATATAGTTTAGGGTGGGAAAATCTATTTGTTAGGAATCTATTCCCGAACACAAAATATAGTTATCTCAAATTATAGCTATGACAAAATCATAGTCATTCACACCCTAAATATTCCATAATAGCTACTTCAATCTTCTTGTAATTTAAAAATGTACTTTCAAGTAGGTTTCCAATAGTAAATAACTCAGTTGAGGGTGTGAATAGTTAAATGTTTATTGTAAATTTAAATTTTTATCATTCATTTTAGTTCGATTAAAATATATATTTTCTATTTTATAGTTTTAATTAATTCTTTTTTATTGGAAATTTTATCAAAAACTCTATGTTTTGGATGTATCTATTTATGCCCTACATTAAAAAAATAAAATTTTCACCAAAACATTGATGTTTTGGTATGGTTGCATTATTACAATAAAATGGAATGGTCACATTTCTATAGTATTTTATTATAAAATAGAAATAATAAAAACTGTATTTTATTACCACTATGAACTCGTCAATTTACCACAATTTTATATTCAATGAATGTCAATTTTATTATAAAATAAAAATACAGATACCTATAAATTACAATACACATTTCCTTAAAAATATTAAATATGAAAATAATAGTTCATAGTAATAATATGTTAAAGTCATCAATATTATTAAATCTATCTTAGATAGAGGTGAATATCTCATGAAAATAATCCTACTCATACTTTGATTAAACTTATATAGAATTAAGACAGTAATTCCATGGTTCCATCTTCATATGATGTGTTTTTTTCCATTAGATATTTTTCACATTTGAAAATATACATTTCTACACATAATTGTAACATTTATTTTTAATATTATTGAACATACATGTTTACTTTTGAATTTTAATGTACACTATAGTGTAATGTAATGTATATATTTTTATACAAGAGTGTAATGTAATGTGTTCATTTTTATACAATATTTTAATGTATACATTTTTATAAACTGTTTAAGTGTATGGATCACTCAGTAATTCATTCATTTTTATAAAATAGTTTAATTTATGATTAAACACTTAATGGAACTAAACATTGTGCATTTATTTTTAAATAATCTGCACTGTTGAAGTGTATGTATATAGTAGTGTCGTCTGACCAATTTTTACATCAAATTTTTATGTTTTTCTCAACATACTGGGCTAAATTTTCCTTGAATGAAAAATCAAGGTTTATGAATATAATAGTGTCATATAACTACTTTTTCTATCATATATTTGTATGTTTATACACTATTTTATGTCGGTTATTAAAAAAGAAAGTGAATACTGTCAAAATTGTAATTAATCATTTTCTATCAAAATTTTTTAATTATATTATTAATAATTTAAAAAAAATAATGAAATTAGAAATAATGTATATTTCCTTATCGTATAATTTATCCCAACAACATATATGAAAATTTTTCTCACAACTTCTGTAAAATCAATATCTTTTATGTGTGCAAATTACATTACCATAGTTAAAGTCAAAATAGGTTAACAAATTGGTTAAATAAATTGATAAAATTTAAAACCCCATATAAATATGTAATGTTATTATTATATGTTATTTTTACACCATATAAACATATATTCAAATATTTATCCATTTGTAATCATTTTTCAATGTGAATGACCATATTATAATTTAATCTTTTAGTAAATTCAAAAATTCTCCCTAACATCTACCCTAAAAGGGAACCAATACATTCTATTCATCCCACCAAATTGAACCTTATATATATAATAACATAATAATATAGTAAAATAATCCTTATAATCAAATAGATTTTATATTCTTTCAAAATTTCCTACCATATGTTCCCCATGGTGGGATATCTAGAGGAGTTATTTAAATGAATAGATAATCACCTTAACCAATCATTATCATTTTAATTATTATTCTTCCTTAGATAAATATTTTACGTATTCAATAAAATAATAATTTTAGTGTCTTAAATATACCTAACTATTATTAAATTCCACCTGTATTCACCGACATTAAATCAAATTTTATGGGATTTTATTGCTTCTATGTAGGTACGACTACCATCTTCCTGTAGAAATACAAACATTTATCATCGAAATATTTTTTGAAATGTTAATTTGATGGTTTTATAGTATCAATATAACAAAAATAAAATATTTATAATTTCATAATAACAATATCATATCTATATTATTACCGTATAAATCAATGGAAAATGAAAAGGTCACTCATGTGTATGTATTGACTACCAACTACCTAGTATAATGTGATTTTCATTTAAAAAATTACATGTATTTTAATAAGGAAGGATATAATGATTATATATGATAAATATTGAATAATAATTATTATCTATATTTGATTTATAATTTATCTTTCTAATCTATCATATGAAAATTGAAAAATGATTTTATGTGTACATATGACCTACTGCCTTGATAGCTCGTGTAATCAACTTTTTCTATATTTAAATTTATAAATGATAATAAAAATTTATATAAGGAATATATATATTTTATTTATAACATTATTAATATTTGAGATATAATGGAACCAAGGTTAATATAGAATATCCATTCCACCAAAACGAATAATACATTAAAATTGAATCAGATATCACCCAAAAAATTGATTTAAATTAATAATTGTTAAAAAACATGTGATAAAAATTATAAATATATTATATGTGTTGTTATATATAAATTAATTTCTTTAAAATTGTTTATATTAAACATATAGTTATTATATATGATATTACAATGCGCATGAAAAATATAAGACACCTGTTGAAGGATTTTCATCTCATCTTTATCAATGTGTGTTACACAGTTTATTCACCACATTAATCTTTTATATTATCTATACACTACATATAAAAGAATATTATTAAAATGATTATGAATTTAATGTTTAATTTTTCTAGAATATTTGATTCTTTCTTTCATGGGAATTATGATTCACATGTTATAAAAGGTGCATGGGTTTTATTTTACAATAACATTACATATCATGATGAATTGTGAGATTATATCATTTAAAAATCTCAGTTATTTATCTCTTCGGTTCAAAATTCTATTATCCTTATATATAGTTTATTATAATTTTTTAAATAAATTCAATACTATTCAACTATTACTATTTACTGTCTATTTTACCCACGATTTATTTTTTGGGGAAAATAATTAAAAGGAACATTCATTTCATTTTATTACCTATTCATCGGTTATGTTTTTACACTGTTATTGATGAAATATTGTTTATTGTTTGTTTCATGATCCTTATATCTCACTTTGAAAAATATAAATTAATTGAATAATAAATTACATGATTTAAAAGTAATTTTGAAAGAAACAATTTTCAATAATATTTTAGATATTATAGAATTTTGAAGATTTTGATAGAAAATAAAAATACATATTATTTGAGAATGTTTTAATTATATTTTAATTGTATCTATGTTCACTAATAAAAAAACACCTAATATAAAATAATAATTATTGGGTATATGATCCCATTATATTATCCTTATTTATTTTCTATAGAGGATATTTTTTTATTAATATATATTTATGAAAATCCATCCTTTACAATGGGTTATATTATGATGAAATAATGAAACTTTTATGAAACACATTCCATTTAGATGGGTTTTATAGTGATGAAGTGATGAAATATTTAGAAAATTTAATATCCATCGGTTATGATATAATTTTTTTTTGAAACTCATTTTTTTAATGGTTATTATTATGATGAATGTTTAACAGTGTTCCTTCACACATATTTACGATTTTGATTACGTGATGGGTGGGTCCTATATCTCCCTCCAATACATTGATTATATAAGGATAAAAAATTAGGTATATATGATATATGCATACCTATTCCCATTTTGAAAATATCATGTATGGTCCACGTTTTTTCCCCATATGATTAAATTTTATCCTTGATGTCATGTCTAAACAACTATGTGTTGCCTTGGTTTTGATTTTCCTTAATATTATGTTTTGACCAAGTTTTCTTTTTATTATGACTATTTGTGGACTTTTTTCCATGTTCCATAACTCTATGGGAGAGAAATATTTCATTTCCTTAACTTTATGAGTGATCCTATTTCTAATTATATGTATTATCATTGTTATAAGAAAATGTGTATTCATCAAATTCAGTCATTATTCCATTTTTATTCTCTCATGGATAGTGTCTATTGATTCTATCATGATTTCTAAATTATTAAAGACAATTATTTGTTCCAAGAATGTGTATTCAGATATAATATTTTCTAGGTTAGGATTTTAATGATCATGATCATGTTCTTCTAATAATATTCTCATTTTAAAGTCATATAATGCTTCATATATTAAATGTAAACCCTTACTGATCATATTAACTATCACATTATTATTATTTATTTCCCCATGATATTAGTATATTATTTATGAATTTTATATATTATATGTACTCAATTTTTGAATTACAAAAGGATTGACCCCTATGAAATTTTTTAATGTGTAATTGTATCCAATGGAACTATACAAATATGATTATGGTTTGTTTTATAATGGTATGTAATGTTTAATACATTTATAAAATGAAATAAATATTATGTAATTATTAGGTATTATAAAATTTTCTCCAACATAGATATTTTTGCTTCATCAAACTATAAATCTAAATATTACACATACTAAAATGGAAATACAAAGCCTGAGAATCATATTATTTGTTTTTGAAAGAATTTACGTAAAATTTAGATGTACTATTGGGATAATCGTCCAAATTTACTCATGATGCCTCATCAAAAAATACATATATAATGCCACAAAATCATTCAATGGACATTACTTCATAATTTTTAGTAAAAATAATGACATCATCAATAAAAACATTTTCATATTAATCAAATAATATTGTCCTGATGAATGAGATCCAATGAAATGTAATATATAAATATTTACACTCATTTCAATTGATATTTTTTTTTGTTTTATAAAAACATATTAACTATATGGATTAAATTAAGCATCAAACATTCAAAACATTGAGATATTAACAATGATGTTGGTTTCATTTTTTGGATCAATCAAAACCAACTCATCAATGTGAGATATATATTGTGTAATCATGATTAAACTATTGAATGTGTTATATTAAACTCATTGTGTACTGTGTATCATATCCCAAATATAATGTATATATACCATATAATAATACATGATGATCACCATACTGTATTATAATATAAGAAGATGAAGATATCTATTTAGACCTCCAACCTATGTTCTCCTAGCTAAGGCACCAAAACAATATATATCATTGGTGAATGTATTATCATTTTTATATGAAATTTTCCCCATACTGTTCTTGTATATCCTTATATAAAGATTCAATTTCATTTATCCTCCTCCACTCATTTCCTACCTAATAATAAAATAATATTTATAAATTATAGTTGGGGACTATGACCACATTTACATTCCACAAGTTAATAGGTGTATGAAATTAATTAATCTATAAGATCTCAAGAATATATATATAATATTAATTCCCAGAACCATTATTTCCATATCTAGTTTTAAGACATTAAATATAAATTTTAATCCTTGAAATTGATAAAGGTTACCCCATATCTGTCACCCAAATCATAATGATGTGAATAAATATTTTTTTCAATTACATACCCAACATTCATTTATGATTATGGTTCTAGATAGTTTTGAAATAATATTTCATAACAATAAAAATTTCTTAAAGGATAACTATTCAGATGAAGATCATTAATTATTTGAACACTATAGTTAATAAATTTTGTACTAGATTTGTATCTATGTAGTTGAGCTTCTAGAAATTTCTTATTGCTGTGTTTGAGTGATGGAAATGAAAAATTAATAACATGTGTCGGCCTGCTGGGAACGTCATTAGTAAGATTAGTTACCATGGTGGTTAATTTCCTATGGAGTTATATAAATTTGATGAATTTATTATCAGAGACTCACTGGTGTAGAAACCTACATTAAAAAAATAGGGTGGTTGGGTTTTGAAAATTTTTTAAGTTCCAATACCCATCCTATTGTGTAGAGGTACTTCCTGGGTTTGATGTTTGGGTCACAAAGCAAACAAAATGTGAATTAACATAGTGGAGATTATCAAACTTATAATACTGAAACATATATTAAAAAATGTTACTACCCATGTAAAAAGGTGAATATTTCCATTAATAACCCTATGAATTAGATTTACATAGATACCCATGGCATATAATGGGTTAGGTTTAGAATGGGTGAACTCATGTTATATTTACCAATGTGTGCAAGAGTGTGGAAAAATCACACCAAAATAACTTATGGTGGAGTTCTAGGATATTAATTAGTTTGATTGGATACTAAAGTGGTTAATTGATTATGGTGTTATAAAAAGGAAAATATGGTTTGAATGGAGATCCATGTGGTCATATGACTTCGTTTTTTTCATTTCCATGGATGGGAATCAATTCTAGAAAAAAATAATTTTATAGATAAATATATTCTATAACCTATTATGATATGTAATGATCCCATCATGATCTGTTAAATGATAATGCAACAATTATGTCGAGGATAAAATGAGAACTAGAAGATTGAGATCATGGGTAGCGTAGTTATTCACATCATGAAAAATATATTAATAAATCAATAAAATTGAATCACTATGTTAATAAGAATAATATCTTAACACATGATTATATGAATAAAACTCACCAAAGATATGGCTTCCCCTTTATGTAACTGAATATTGAGATCACTAATTAGATTCTCCCTGAATTTTTTTAATTAATGATTGACAATAAACTCTTTATAGAAAATTATAAACCTCTAGTGGTGATGATATATATAGTTCCATAATCCATGATTTATCAACAATTGATAACCATATATATCATGATTTATTGAAAACAATTTCACCTTTTAGTTGTTTTTAGAAGCCCAAAAAACAATAATATTCAATTGATAGAATCAAAAAACATTATGTAACATTACATTCCTAAGAAAATTCAACTAATGAGTTTAATGAAGGAACATTGAAACATTCTCACTGATCTTGTTTCATCTAAATGATAATGAAAATAATTTATAAATTTAACTAATAATAATTTTATAAAAATAAATACATGAAGATATTATCTATGAACAAAAATAGAACTATACATAATCTCTGAAAACATTTAATTTACCACTCTTGTGAGAACAACTTGGGAATTATGAATCTAATTTTATTATCCATAACCCCAAAATGGAAATAATTGTAGCAGAATGTAGTCTACGAATTATCTGCTCCCTTGAAAACATCAAATGGTATCTCTTATAAAAACATATAATTGTATACTGATAATAAATCAATAAATAATTATAATTTATATAAAAATATCTTATTATATATGTATTCAGTTTCCATTAGGTGATATTAATTCTCAACTATCCAAAAAATGAACCAATAATAATTAATGAGAATCTAGGAAAAAAATCGCATTCATTCATCGTGAACAACAATAGACCACCACAAGGTGGTCACCAATGATGTGTAAACCATTTTATAAATTGTTAGAAATTTGAATATAAAACACCATTAGAACTGAATTAAAAATATTATATGATTATATATATTTATTCAACAATGTGATTAATCATTATTACAAAAATATATTATTTGGACAAGTTACTGTTACAACAATATATGTTTTAATGTATAAATCATATCAATGTCTTTATCTTAACTAATTTTTGAACATTGAAAAATATTCACATTAACTTTCCTTGCTAAAAGAGAAGGGTCCAATATATTTTGTTCTATTTGAAGAACTAAATCACTATTAAACATATTATAATTCACTTATATACATAATAAAACATATCACATAATGATGAAATAAATAGATGCATTTACAAAAAACAACCAATCAATTTCATTTCTGACATTAATTGATGGTACCTATAGTAATAAAAAATGTTTGACAGACTAATGTCAACTCATAATCATCTCATAACCCCGACACACCTCAAATCATATAGACTATAATTATACTTATGAAATAAACAAAGAGGTAATTGGATTAATCTCCACTGTATAACATATAAACCAAACCATAGAATTTAGAATGAAAGAATGTGATGACCCTAAATTCAATTAATCATACAAAATGTGAGATGGTAAATATATTCTATATCAATAATTTTATAGTCCTCATGGAATTGGAATCCCTTTAAAAATTATATGATTATTCCTAACACATCTACCTCACTAGACCTAATTCCTCCCATCCCTACTTCCCTTCTCGGCCTTATGATTTTAATGATTTAAAGCCTCATAGTTTTATCAATATCACACTCGAGATTTAATTATAAGGAAAAAACCTTAAGAATACTACATATATATATAGTTCAATATAGTTAATTAATGTTGAGTCTATATACAATGTAGTAACATGTTCCATTTTTTCCTCAATGATAGATTAGGCACTAGGTAATCTCATAAACTATATATCTGAATGAACTAAAAACAATGTTGATGATTTTAATATTTAAATAGATGTTATATGATCTAAACAAAATATAGGAGGAAGATAGTGAATGGTAGTACTATGTTTTAATCATTTAGATCCAAAATATGAAAATCTGTACTAGATCTATATATATGTTGAGACCTAAAAATTTCAAACACTATACAGATAATAATGATGTGTATATTTGGAATAATATAAATTAATTGGGATGTGTACCCATGATTCTACACACTAAATAACTATAATATATGAGATGGGAACTATTTATGTAGAACATCCTTTGACATAAATGGATTTAACTCATCTATAAATCACTACAAAACAACCCTAATAAATATTTTACCTCCTTAGGGATTCCCACATATATAATCAACCACTAATTACATAAATCCCACAAAAAGAAAAATAATAGTGAAATCTAGTTTCCATTTCTCGCATGGAACTAAATAAATTCTATCGTAGACTACATCTATCATTAGTCTATTAATAAAACAATGAATGTCCCCTCAAACTTTAACTAACTCGTTTGTTGAAACAATTATATCATTGTAAATCCCAAAATAATATTTTATTGTTTGATTCACATATAATTATCCATAGAATTTTATTATGACTCCTTCATCATAAAATCCCAAAGAAAAACTCCAACATATATCAATACAATAAAACATATTGAATCCTAATCTTGAAAAATGAATATATTTTTTGAAATTTTAATTATGATGATTTTTATTCTAAAAAACAATATCCAAATAAAACTTAATTATAATTATGTATATTTCATGTACCAAAACATGGACTATATACCACAATATATATAATCACTCTTCAATATTTCCAATAAGATTTGGTTTAATAAATTTGATCCTATAGTACCTTATACCACTTATGTGATGTCCATTTTCTGAATCACATTCTATTCTTGAATAGGTTTTTCAATAAAAAATCACTGTAGTCCAAAAATTGGATAACTACATAATTAATCATAAATTTCAACCTTTAACCTAATAACACTCTATCATGACCCATTATAAAAAAATCGCCCATGTAAAATTATAATGGAAAGTGTGGACATCATATCCCATCTCTAATTTTCCATAGGTTAATAGCTATAACTCATTAATTAAAAAACACATAATATAATGAATTATAGACACAATTCAAAATAATGGATAATGTAAAATATCTCTCAAATATGAAATTATGATATAAAACAAAATATACAATTGAAATAAATATACGGTCATATCGAACCTAAAATTAGTTGGATAATTAATCCTTGTCCTAGTGAATAAATATAAACATCAATGATTACAATGTGATTTTAATGGGATAAACAATCCCATTTATTATAGTATATCTTTATAAAATTAGATATTGTAGATAGGGTTTAAAAAACAAGTGTAAACTATACATAATTCCTTAAAATCTATCATAATAGTGAGAAACATTCATATTAAACCTCTAAAATATTAAAATAATCCTTTTGATAACCAATTATAATAAAACCCATCCTCATAGAATAACACACATCAAATAATAAATCCGATATTTTAATATTTTATTATGAAAATTTATGAAAAATGTACCCTATGCCAACATACCCATATCATATTCACCCTCAAACCCAAAACGTATACGTCAATGAACTCCCATAACATATATATAAACAAAAATAAAAACCCCAAACCACATCATTACTACAAGAATGTTCAATGTCCAGACAAAAAATTGGGAAACAAAAATCACATAACAAATCTGTATCCACATTCTATTCAATAAAACTATCACTATATCATAACATTACTATAAAATATCACAAAAATATCACATATCCTATCATCATATCGTCACTATATATATTATTTATAAATAATATATATGTGTATTGGAGTATTTATTTTTAAATATCACCACCAACATAGATGTTTGGTGCGCAGTAGTATGACATGACCTCACATATGCATATGTCCCATTACTGAAAATATTTGGTAAGGCTTAAGTTGTAAAAAAATAATGATATCTTCATGAATAAACTCAATAACATTGTAGTGTTCAATTCCATACCACACCATGTATTTGAAAATCTATCACTACTATATTATCATTGTTCATAGAAATCCAAAAATTATTTCCACTATATTATCCAAAATAGGATATATCAACTAAAACATATCATTAAAACTACATCACGACAGTAAAATTTCATCCCATTTCATTATTAACAAAATTAAATTATTTAGAAATTATTTATTCACTAGATATGTTTTAAAATACTAACTACACCTTAATATTATACATATATATTAACACATATATATTTCCATGTCTATATCACACCATCAAATTTAATTTTTTGAATTCGCATTTTTATTTTCAATTTATATTCAATAGTTAACATCCTCATCCTAATCCATTTTATTTCCCCTAATAAAATTAATTATTTATTTTTTTATAAATAAGTCCTTTTAAAAATACTACACACTACCATAGTTATCTAAACCAATTATAATATCAAAAAACCTAACAAATCTCAAAAAAATCACCGGAACAACTGAATCAATAAACACATTGTGTAATTTTATATTATCCAACCCAATCATGAAAAAAACACTATCAAAACGTACATTAACATAAATATTATGTAAAAAATGTACCTCCATAGATACATTAAAAAATGTTAATCATATGACTAAAAATAAATTATACAGAATTGACCAATAATATATGGGTTATCACTAAGGGATGGTTGTAGTGATTCTATGATCATTTCATTTTTAGACCCTTAGCTAAGAAAAAAACATCACCTTAATTTAGTGATAAATTAATGTTATATAACATCAGTAAAAAATTAATTCTATATGAAAATAGATTTTTGGAAGGTTCACATCAAAATAATTGTAACTAGTTAATGGCCTTGTTAGCATGTATTCTATGACCACATAATGTAGTAGAAAATAATATTTCTTGTGGTAATTACAATTAGCTATTATCCCTTTTCTTTTGTAGCGCCATGGAAAATTGATAATGCATCTTATTCTCACAATATTAAATTATTTATTAATTTTTTGTATCAATGGTAAAAATCATCACTAATATGCTCTAGTATTATTTATTTATACAATATTCATCAAAAATATTAATTTTCCATGATTTTTATCATCCACCTCACTTTAAATAAGAAAATGAAAATTATATTATTAAATAATTAATTTTTGAAAAGTAAATTTGATCCCTCCATTTGATAACATTCCCATCTGGTACACTACGTCTCAAGATTCTATGTCTCACACACCATGAATTTGATTATTTTTATCATTCCAATCAACTAATTTTAAGTAATAACCAATTCACAATAGTCTTCAAATGCCTCTTCAATTGTTCATCCATTTAATAGATCATACCATTAATTGTGTACCATTGAAAATAATCTATATCTTTTATTTTTTACAATGATTATTATTTGTCCGATTAAATTAATATTATCTTCAATTCAGCTATAATTAACTATGATTTGAATAATTTTACAACATTATATTTCATACAAATCGTTAGGATAGTTTTATTGATTCTCAATTATTTTTGGTTGACACCACAATATCAAATTATATATACCTCCAAATTCATATAAAAACTCCAATGAAATCATCCATTATATAACCACATAGAAATCTATGAATATTAAGGGATTTACATAATTCTAATTGTTAGTAAAAATTATAAATCCATCCTTAATAATTAGTAAAAATCAATGGATTTAACTTCATGATTTTTCAAACACTGATCAACCACCTCTACATCATCATTTTTTTTAAAATTTAGAAAACATCCAAATTACCATTTAACATTTTCCATGTAAATGAATTGCAATAATCATGATAAAAATTAAACAGTTGATGGTGTTCCAACTCAATATCTTATGAACATCTTGGAAGTCATAAATGAGACACAGCATATGCATGATTACATGATTTAGAGTCCATTTACCATTACTTTATCTATAAATATACTATCTAATTTACTTACATATAGAAACATCTACATGAAGACATAATTAGAAATACATTGATTTCACCTTCATCCCTTATCATTTATTACAATTCCTTAGTCTGATGGAATTGGAAAATGGTTTTTGTAGTGAACTCAATTCGAGTTCATTTAGAATCATCATTTGATGATCTAATTGATATTATTATATAATATCAACACATACATGTTTGATAAGATTAAAAACATAAAATTATTACCCATAAATCAGTGTTCCATCACAACATGAAATATTCATAACTATTGAAGATTATAATTTTATCATCCCATCCATTGGCTGAATTTTTTTACTGATCTCTAAAGACATTCAAAACATGAAATTTATTCATGAGAATAATGTTATATACCTTTTGAATAAATCATAGATTAGTTTATACAATATTACTTATGTTTATTGGAAAATTAGTAATAGATATTTATAATCTATTTTACATCATTGAACAAATTATTTAATGTAAAATGAGATAAAAATATTTTTATCATTAATTTCTAAACACGAGACCGGCACATCATATAGGTAGGTTTAATATGATACAAACAATATATCAGTTTCCATTTGAAAATATTTTTAAAAAATTCCATCAATATATAATGATTTATAGAAGAAAAAAGAAGACCAAACATTAAAAAATAATTTTCATTTATATTATTCAACACACAATAAATACATATTAACAATAAAAATCTCCATATTTGGAATTTCTTTCCTTCCAAGGGATATTTATCACTAAAAAAAATTATTGAAATGAGATACTAATGAAAAAAATTATTCTTACATGAAAAATAGTGATGTAGGATAGAACAATAATTGAAATGTGTTACCATGTGGTACTTTATTAGAGATTTAGGATTCTTTTCTACTCATTCACTTAGACATTTAAACCTATATGAACAAATAATTAAAATCAAATTAAATATCGATTAAACTAGTTAACCTATATAAAAATTACAATGTACCCCTTTAAAAACACACCCAAATTTATGCTATTTGTTACTGATTGTTATACATATACCATTAGATAGATTTATGTTACATCGTTTCTACACATTTGAAAATATTATCCAATGAAAAGAAGAGATAAATGAAATATTTCACATACCATATCACTGATTAATTGGAGTGTAAACACACATTATTGACCTAAATATATGAATTTTATATTATGAAATGGGATATTAATGATATAAAATACTTTCTACGTTGTAAAAACAAACTCCTACATTAGTTCATTTCATTCAATAATATCCTAGATAAATCGATTGCTAATTTCACTTTTTACTTGACCAAGAAAGTTTAAATGTATTTTTAGTGAGATTTAAATCATATTTATTCTCATATTCTAACTGATTGGAAAACATCACATAAAAAATGGAATCATTCAAGGGTGTGTTCCTCTAGATTTTTTATCATGGAGATTGTTGGAGAGAAACATTTTTATATTTTGTAGTGTTGAGAGTTAATAAATTTTCCTACATAAATTACATTATCCCCAAATCATATCCCTTGTTGTAAACACTATTAGATATTGATCTACAATCATCAAAATAACCTACCCAGTCCTTATCAATATATATAAAAATATAAATCATTCATATAATAGTATATATTATTTCAAAATCAATTATACCATTGATATATGTAAAAATATTGAGTCATAAGATGTTATTTTTCTGAGATAAGTAATAAATGGAACATAATTTAACAACATACAAAATATATAGATTTGATTCCAATATATGAAGAAATATTTGAGACTAATTTAAAAACTCCTCAGGATCATCCCCCATTCTATAACACTCATTTAAAAATATTGTTCCAATTGAAATAGGAATAGAAAAAGGGATTGAATAATCCATTTAAGAATTACATAATTTTCATTATTAAAAAACTCTTCATATATAGAAATTTTCTTCATCATTGAGGATATTTTTGTAACATTATTGTATTTTATTTCACAATTCATTGAAATTTCATACTACTTCTTCAACTCATTAGAATAATTTTCACATATTTCATTTTAATTCCCCACATATATTATATAAACACTATAAAAAATCATAATAATGCGGGCCACATGATTTAATTTTATATATATAATATTATTAACTCCTCATTTTTAAAATCCTCAACTCTAGTAACCTAGATCCAGTCGTTACATTAATAAATTGTCATAAGATAAAAGTGACCAAATCACAAGGGAAATAATATTTCCGTGGTATAAGTAAACTAGAGACATTCTTGAATCCGAAATTAAATGTAAAAACTAGAAATATGTGATAGTTAATGTAAATATTTATTCAGCTTTAGCAGAATTCAAATTTTTATTGTTCATTTCATAAGAATAGGAAAAAATAATGGTGATCTTAGAAGAAAAAAAGTGTTACATAATGTGGAATATATTATGAATCAATAAATCATAATCACTAAGGAATAAAAAAAAATGTAAATGAAAATATCCTTATATACATTCCATTTATTTAATAAATTTATTATTCTAATTAGATATGGCATAATCTATATGGAATGGAAAATAATAGAACACACATTCAATTCAGACAATAATGGGAGAAAAATTTGAATCCATATATAATATCTATATATTAATACCATGGATATTAATAAATGAATTCAATGTGATGGAAATTATTAATATTGGGAACAATGATATCAGAAATCAGGGTATTTATATTGTTAATTCTGTTAACATGATAATTTAATGCTATTTTAAAAAACCCATTTAATGATTGCTTAATAATTATTGTTATGTGAATTGATAAAACATCTAGGGTATATATAATTTTAGATGCCACCCATCCTTTCATGCCCAACACATCCATCATATATTAAATGATATATTTACATTTTTTTGACAATTTTCTATATTCAAAATTTTTTATTTTAAATATTGAATACATTTTATCAATATTTTCCAAGAATATCAGAAAAATTCAATCTAAAACAACACATATATGAACATTATATAGTATATCTAAAAATCATATACTGAATATATAATTGGAAGATTTAAGAGAAATGTAATTTTCAATGTTTATATGATAGTAAATAATTTAATAGAATATTAATTATTAGAAAATGTAATCATGAAAGAAAAATTTAATACATTCCATATTTAAACTGATCATAAACCATCAAAAACAAGAATAAGGATGATATAATTACAACATATCTATTTTGGATTATATGTAAAATAAACAGTTTTTTTCATTAATGAATAGAAATACCATAAAAACATGTTTACAAACCAATATGATGAAAATATAATTTTAACTTTAAAATTCCATTTAAAAATACAATATATATCCATAATATTAGGAAAATAATTTAAATATAAAAATATCTTTTCAATATTTTAAACAATGTTTAAATAAAATGAGTGCTCTTGAATTTTTGAATGTTCTGTTAATACAATGTAAACTAAAATAATCATTCCTTTTTAAATTTTTATGACAAAATATTTAATTTGTACCATTTAAAATTGAATGTTTGATTATTTTTTAAATATTTTTTAAAATACAATTTCAAAAAGATGGTCATTAAATAATAATTGTAATTTTTTTAATATATTTATAGAAAAATGGATTTGGAAGAAACCGATTTTCACTCCCAGTGATAAATGAATATGTATTTTATATATAACATTCTATCTATAATTTTATGTAATAATTTGTGAATATTAGTATTATTACATGGAATACTAATTAATGAAAACAAGAAATTCAAATAAATTTGGTTTATTATTCAATTTTGAAATAATTTCCATCAACATAAATTCATGTATAAATAATCAAGATGATAATATGGTTGAAGAAAATATCTATTTCCAGTTTTGAGTATTATGAATCATATTCCCCATGATTGAAATAATAAAATGAAAAATTCAATTCAATTATTCGTATAATATTAATTAAATGACATAATAATGGGGTTGTGTATTCACCTTAATAAACACGGTATCTGTATAACATGAAATATTTCATAATGAATAAATTTTGATATAGAAAACAGTTAACTGTTCTCTAAATTAATTGAAACATTTATAAATTAATTCATTGAATGTATCAATATTTAATCCAAATAAATCATGTCAAAATAAAACACAATATAATCAATTTTTATTACACACATAATTAATGACTGTCAAATGTTATGAATAAGTAAAGTTACCAAATGAAAATAAATTGAGTTAGTAAATATTTTATCACATGGTATATTTCATGTCAAATACCCATGGATGATATAATTCAATTTAATAAATAAATGACTATTTGGTAAAAATGATTCATATTATTTAATTTATAAGTGTCTATATATTAAATATATAATGATATTTGGTGTATAAAATTTCAATATGCTTAATTGAAATGAAATTGTGACAAAATGACATTCATCACCCTTCCCCTTTTATTGTTATATGATCTCAAGTATAATGTTGTTATGATTATTAATAATTATTAATTGAAACATATTCATTTTTATAAAATCATATATAGTTCTCTTATAACAACTTACAAGTCGTTCATTAATAATATTTTATTTTTATTATTGTTATGCGTCAAAATTTATTTATTTTATCAATCTTGTTTTTATAAAATCTCATGATCATGTGTATAAAATGTAGTCACATCATGAAAGAAATTATAATATTGTAATAAATACCACTTTTAAATAATTAATTCATTTTTGAAACAAATTCTGAAATTTTTAGATGGAAAATGTGTCTCATCATTTTTTGGAGATGGTAGGCCATACGTATGCTATGCTCAAGTGATTATATCATTCTCTTAATTAGTGAATGAGTATGATAGTGGATGGTATATTAATTTTAAATAAATAATATCATATACTATTTATTTTATATATTCATTATTTTCTTCATGGTTACAATCCCAATGGGTTGGTGATGGAAAACAAATTACATCGATTTGTGAGGTGGTAGTTGACAGTACACACAACGATGGATTTTTTTAACATTTTATGGAGAACGATATGGATAAATATTTTTACATAAACATAAAAAACACATAAAATTATATATATAAAAGTACTATTATATTAGTTTTTATGAAATAAATCATGATGTAAGAAATAATTAGAAATTATACTTGTTTAAGATAATTTACTAGTCATAGAAGAACATCATTCAGATATCTTATTACGGAAACTAGGGATGGTATTGTAGGAATTAATGGAAATATATATTTTAGTTCATATTTTGGGGATATACACTTGTAGGGTATTTGGTCCCAAATTTCATTAATAGTGTGAAGAAATTCATAGAAGGAGTTCAGTTTTATAATTTTGGAGTCACAAATTTGTAAATTCAAAAACCCACTTTATAATAAGAAATGAAGCTGATAATAAAAGAATTTAAAATTGAAAAATAATTTATTTATAGGATTATCTAATTCATATATACATATAAAACATAAATATGGACTTTTTTGAAACATTATCATCAATTTTCCTTGCTTTTTACTTATGTTTACCATTTATGTCTTCACCACATTAAATAGTGTCTTTTAACTAAGAAAATTAATCCATAATGCCTAAAATAAAATTAAAAATATTTGAAAATTTGGACCAACATATTTATTATATGGAATCCAATTGATCAAAAAAAAATATATTTAATTAGAATATTAATTTTCACTAAAACTCTTGTAATGCACAAACCATCGTTTTAATAGTAATCACAGTAAATAAATTTCAATGACTTCAATAATCATTATGAAACATATTTAAGTTCATCATTTTAAATTATATTAATTATCATTATTAGATATGTGGAATCTATTTTATGAAATAAAAATCAATTAATTGGTATATATTAGTGATAACTAAACCACCATATCATGTTAAAATATAATTTTTTATAAAAAACTTTTTCAAAAATAAGAAAATATCAATATAACTATATTATTTATTATCAAAATTGTATTGATGTAAATTCGCACAGACAAAGATATATATATATATATTTAAAATATAATTTTAAAACCTACTTGAATGTTTTCATTTTAATGAAATTATATGGAGGAACATTATACATTAATAAACATTCAGAAAAATATCTTCTTAAGATGAAAAAATAAGCATATACTAATTTTTTTTATTAAAGTGATTCAAGCATAATTATTATATATATATTTCTCGGTGTGAAATTAGAACAATTTTTACTTATAAATAAAATTTAGTCCATAAATAGACATTTTAATTACATAATTTATTGACTAAAGTTATAGTAAAAAGATAATATTTTATAACTTTTCATTGAAAAATCACTCCTTTCAGAAAAATCAAAAAACACCCTAATTTATTTATGATATTCTAATGTAAAGAATGTCATTAAAATTATTAAACATGGAATTAATGGTTGTAAATACATATTATTTTATTTTATCATAAAATCATTTACAAAAGTTTGGTAAACCGATGTTTTGATGTATACGTTGACATTACTAGTAATATAATTATTAATATAAATACATTTTTATTGATTAGGGACTATATATATATATATATTACAAAATCTGATAATTTCATAATAAAAAAACCAATTAAATGTTATAGTTATAAATTAAATATTTCAGTAGTATTTTTAGGTGGTCATAATATCATTCTCTTGATCACTCTTTAGTTGGGTCACGTTTATTGGTTCATTAGGTGAAAAGTTTGAACATTTTGATATTATTATGTTGAGTAAGGTTGGCTCACTACATTCTAAAACCATGTTCCCTGTAAATAAATACAATGAAAACCATAATAGTTGGTGTTTTCACAATTGGAACTTGGCTTGAAAATATTTTCATTCCCTCAGGAAAAACTATGAACCCCTCCAACTAGTGGATCATGGTTTTGGTACACAATTTTCCAATATATGTAGTCATTCCTAGATATGTATGCATGTGAATTTTTTTTATTCCAAAAAAATTGTTAAAATTTCATGAAACCCTCTGTCTGAACCCCTATCAAACCTAAAACTACATATTACATTCTATATAGATGATAGGTCTATCATGGTATAATTATAGATCAACCAAATCCCCAAAATATTGGATCAATGATAAAGGATCATCATTTGATCCTTTGATAGTAAGTATTCTCTCCATGTCCCATCGATCTCACAATCTTCCCCTACCTTTTATATGTTTTATTTAATCTTTTTTTTTGAATGATCTAATCATTCTGGTTTTAGATCATGAATGTTTGTTTTTTTCTCCAATTGACATTTCCAAATTTTTGCATTAGAGTTTCCTATTTGGGGTTTTGTGATTCATGATCCCATGATCTACTACACATTGGACTATTTGTGACTAACACATTATTTATCCCTAAATCCCATGATCTAATTTAATTTGTTTTCAATTAAATTATGAAAACATAATTTTTTTATACAGTGGAATTGGATAATATTTAGAATGAACATTGTGTAAAATACCAATTCCATTAAATTTGGGGTTGTTTTTGGAATTGGATGTAAAATTGGAAAAATATAAATGTAAAATTTAACAGTGAGATATATTTCTGAAATTCATTTTATATTATATTTGAGAAATAAATATTATATTATCTCTTTTATAATAACTCATTAGTTTTTTCCTTCAAAAAATAATTATTTGATTAAAACCCATGTGTTGTTTTTAATGTAAAATTTGAATATTGTAATGAAAAAATGGATTGAATTTTAGACTGAAAAATTTTGATATAAATTTCATGTTACTAATTTTAATTTGAGTACTTGAAATTATAGGTATTTAGTAATTTATTCAAGAAAACACTCTATTTATTATTTAAAACACTATCAAAACACAATAAAGAATGTCACATCATTGATGGGATGGTGATGAGTCCTCATTGACCAATTACAAAGTCTAGTGTGTACATATACAATCATGATATCTTGATATAGTGTGTGGTGATCATATTCCCTAGAACTATTATTATTGTTGGAATATGGACATGTTTCTCATTGTAAATGTATTAATATGTATCCATTACTTGTATAAAATCTTTACACTCCTGGTGAATTTGTATAAACTATTTTATATACAGTGACTATTAATCCATTTTTATAAATATCTTCCAAATATTTAAATTTAATGAATGATTAGTTTCAAATATTATATTGATGTTATTATATATTTATTTAATATTTAACGCACTCTTAGATTAATTGAATTGGTATTTTTTTATGGGATCCTTGGTAAGACCCTACTAAGATTTATTCTCACTTCATACCAATGCCTTTAGGTGTCTATAGATCACCTTTTCTAGGATGAAGAATGAGAAAGGTGCCACGTGGAGTTTGTTCTTGTGGTTGATACTTGGATCATAGAGAGTCATATCAATTGATACAATGGTTTTTTCCTATTTTGTGGTATATTTTTGTTTTAATAAGGGTTGTTTACATGATTAAATTATAGTACATTTTTCCATGCGGTGTTTTCATTTGATTGTACTATCCTATTTTTCGTTCTTCTATTAGTTATAATGAAAATAATTCCCTTTTTTATCTTGTATTATTCCAAGTGCTCATCACCGACTTTTGTGAATTAGGAATTCCGCTCATGATATGATACGATCAGTCTAGATATCATGGTACTTGGAAGGATGATCCAGTTCAAGAAAATAACATTAATTTTGAAATAATATATTACAGGGGACCATTAATCTTTGTTTTGGGTGTCATATATACTATTGAATACACATTTCCTCATTAAAAATATTAGGTTTTCATGTATCTAAATATATCAATGTGTGTAAATTTAGAAAAGAAAAATATAATTTATAATCATAATCTCTTACAATATTCCAAAATTATTTGAATATTGTTTAAGAAATTCAATAATTGATTTGGAAAAATTGGGTTTTAATACTAGTTATTCTTTTATTGAGACCACAGTTCATAAAAAGGTTTAATTAAACATCTTTTTAATAATGTGAAAGGATATTACAAATGAAATCTATAATATAACACAATAATGTTTCCATGTATAATAACAACTGTATGAAATTAAAAAATGGTCATTAAATTTAATTATATTTATTTATGGAGAGTAATATATATTGTTGATCCTAAAAAAGTGATTTACCAAGACATAGTTAATGATTACAAAACAATATATCCATAATTATTTAAAATAATATATGATTCTTTAGTCATTCCTAGATATGTATGCAAGTGAATATTTTTTATTCCAAAAAATGGTTAATATTTCATGAAACCCTCTGTATGAACCCCTCTCAAACCTAAAACTACATATTACATTCTATATAGATGATAGGTCTCTCATGGTATAATTTTAGATCCTCCAACTTCCCTCAATATTGGATCAATGAAAAAGGATCATCATTCGATCCTTTGATTGTAAGTATTCTCTCAATGTTCCATCTCTCTCAAAATCTTCCCCTACCTTCTATAGGGTTTATTTAATCTTTCTTTTGAATGATCTAATCTTTCTGGTTCTAGATCAAGAATGTTGGTTTTGTTCTCCAGTTGTCTTTTCCAAATGTTAGCATTAGAGTTTCCTGTTTGGGGTTTTGTGATTCGTGATCCCATGATCTACTACACATTGTTTTATTTGTGACTAACAATTTATTTATCCCTAAATCCCATGATCTAATTTAATTTGTTTTCAAATAAATTATGAAAACCTAATTTTTTATACGGTGGAATTGGATATTATTTAGAATTAACATTGTGAAAAACACCAATTCCATTAAATTGGGTGGTGTTTTTGGAATTTGATGTAAAATTGGAAAAATATAGATGTAAAATTTAACAATGAGATATATTTCTGAAATTGATTTGATATTATATTTGAGAAATAAATATTATATTATCTCTTTTATAAAAACTCATTAGTTTTGTCCTTCAAAAATGAATTATTTGATTAAAACCCATGTGTTGTTTTTAATGTAAAATTTGAATATTATAATGAAAAATTGGATTGAATTTTAGACTGAACAATTTTGATATAAATTTCATGTTACTAATTTTAATTTGAGTACTTGAAATTATAGGTATTTAGTGATTTATTCAAGAAAAAACTCTATTTATTATTTAAAACACTATCAAAGCATAATAAAGCATGTCACATCATTGATGGGATGGTGATGAGTCATCATTGACCAATTACAAAGTCAAGTGTATACATATACAATCATGATAACTTGATATAGTGTGTGGTGATCCTATTTCCTAGACCTATTATAATTGTTGGAATATGACAATGTTTCTCATTGTAAATGAATTAATATGTATCCATTACTTGTATAAAATCTTTACACTCTTGGTGAATTTGTATAAACTATTTTATATACAGTAACTATTAATCCATTTTTATAAATATCTTCCAAATATTTAAATGTAATGAATGATTAGTTTCAAATATTATATTGATGTTATTAGATATTTATTTAATATTTAACGCACTATTAGATTAATTGAATTGGTATTTTGTTATGGGATCCTTGGTAAGACCCTACTAAGATTAATTCTCACATCATACCAATGCCTTCAGGTGTTTATAGATTACCTTTTCTAGGATGAAGAATGAGAAAGGTTCCACATGGAGTTTGTTCTTGTGGTTGATACTTGGATCACAGAGAGTCATATCAATTGATACAATGGTTTTTTCTATTTTGTGGTATTTTTTTTGTTTTATTAAGGGTTGTTTACATGATTAAATTATATAACATTTTTTTCATGAGGTGTTTTCATTTGATTGTACTATCCTATTTTTTGTTCTTCTATTAGTTATATTGAAAATAATTCCCTTTTTTATCTTGTATTATTCCAAGTGCTAGTCACTGGCTTTTTTGAATTAGGAAATCCACACATGATATGATATGATCAGTCTAGATATCATGGTACTAAAAAGGATGATCCAGTTAAAGAAAATAACATTAATTTTGAAATAATCTATTACAGGGGACCCTTAATGTTTGTTTTGGGTGTCATATATACTATTGAATACACATTTAATCATTAAAAATATTAGGTTTTAATTTATCAAAATATATCAAAGTGTGTAAATTTAGAAAAGAAAAATATAATTTATAATCATAATCTCTTACAATATTCCAAAATTATTTAAATATTGTTTATGAAATTCAATAATTGATTTGGAAAAATTGGGTTTGAATAATTGTAATTCTATTATTGAGACCACATTTTATAAAAATGTTTAGTTAAACATATTTTTAATAATGTGAAAGGATATTACAAAGGAAATCTATAATATAACATAAGAATGTTTCCATATATAATAACAACTGTACGAAATTAAAAAATGGTCATCAAATTTAATTATATTTATTTATGGAGAGTAATGTATATTGTTGATCCTAAAAAAGTGATTTACCAAGACATAGTTAATTATTACAAAACAACATGTCCATAATTATTTAAAATTATATATGATTCTTTAGTCATTCCTAGATATGTATGCAAGTGAATATTTTTTATTCCAAAAAAATGGTTAATATTTCATGAAACCCTCTTTCTGAACCCCTCTCAAACCTAAAACTACATATTACATTATATATAGATGATAGGTCTCTCATGGTATAAATTTAGATCCTCCAAATCCCCTCAATATTGGATCAATGAAAAAGGATCATCATTCGATCCTTTGATTGTAAGTATTCTCTCCATGTTCCATCTCTCTCAAAATATTCCCCTACCTTCTATAGGGTTTATTTAATCTTTTTCTGAATGATCTAATCTTTCTGGTTTTAGATCAAGAATTTTGTTTTTGTTCTCCAATTGTCTTTTCAAAATTTTAGCATTAGAGTTTCCTGTTTGGGGTTTTGTGATTCGTGATCCCATGATCTACTACACATTGTTCTATTTGTGACTAACATTTTATTTATCCCTAAATCCCATGATCTAATTTAATTTGTTTTCAAATAAATTATGAAAACCTAATTTTTTTATATGGTGGAATTGGAAATTCGTTAGAATGAACATTTTGGAAAATAACAATTCCATTAAATTAGGTGTCGTTTTTGGAATTTGATGTAAAATTGGAAAAATATAGATGTAAAATTTAACAGTGAGATATATTTATGAAATTTATTTGATATTATATTTGAGAAATAAATACTATATTATCTCTTTTATAATAACTCATTAGTTTTGTCCTTCAATAATGAATTATTTGATTAAAACCCATGTGTTGTTTTTAAAGTAAAATTTGAATATTATAATGAAAAAATGGATTGAATTTTAGAATGAACAATTTTGATATAAATTTCATGTTACTAATTTTAATTTGAGTACTTGAAATTATAGATATTTAGTGATTTATTCAAGAAAACACTCTATTTATTATTTAAAACACTATCAAAACATAATAAAGCATGTCACATCATTGATGGGATGGTGATGAGTCCTCATTGACCCATTACAATGTCATGTGTGTACATATACAATCCTGATAACTTGATATAGTGTGTGGTGATCCTATTACCTTGAACTATTATAATTGTTGGAATATGACCATGTTTCTCATTGTAAATGCATTAATATGTATTCCATTACTTGTAGAAAATCTTTACATTCCTGGTGAATTTGTATAAACTATTTTATATATAGTGACTATTAATCCATTTTTATAAATATCTTTCAATTATTTAAATGTAATGAATGATTAGTTTCAAATATTATATTTATGTTATTAGATATTTATTTAATATTTATCACACTATTAGATTAATTTCATTGGTATTTTGTTATGGGATCCTTGGTAAGACCCTACTATGATTAATTCTCACATCATACCAATGCCTCTAGGTGTTTATAGATTACCTTTTCTATGATGAAGAAAGAGAAAGGTGCCACATGGAGTTTGTTCTTGTGGTTGATACTTGTACCATAGAGAGTTATATCAATTTATACAATGGTTATTTCGTATTTTCTGGTATATTTTTGTTTTAATAAGGGTTTTCTACATGATTAAATTATAGTACATTTTTCCATGCGGTGTTTTCATTTGATTATACTATCCTGTTTTTCTTTCTTCTATTAGTTATATTGAAAATAATTCCCTTTTTATCTTGTATTATTCCATGTTCTCATCACCGAGTCGTGTGAATTAGGAATTCCATTCATGAAATGATACGATCAGCCTAGATATCTTGGTACTAGGAAGGATGATCCAGTTCAAGAAAATAACATTAATTTTAAAATAATCTATTACAGGGGAACATTAATCTTTGTTTTGGGTGTCATATATACTATTGAATACACATTTCATCATTAAAAATATTAGGTCTTCATGTATCAAAATATATCAAAGTGTGTAAATTTAGAAAATAAAAATATAAATTATAATCATAATCTGTTACAATATTCCAAAATTATTTAAATATTGTTTAAGAAATTCAATAATTGATTTGGAAAAATTGGGTTTGAATACTGGTAATTCTTTTATTGAGACCCCATTTCAGAAAAAGGATTAGTTAAACATCTTTTCAATAATGTGAAAGGATATTTCAAAGGAAATATATAATATAACATAATAATGCTTCCATGTATAATAACAACTCTATGAAATTAAAAAATGGTCATTAAATTTATTTATATTTATTTATGGAGATTAATGTATATTGTTGATCCTAAAAAAGTGATTTACCAAGAAATAGTTAATGATTACAAAACAATATATCCATATTTATTTAAAATAATATATGATTCTTTAGATATATACGAAATATTGTAAAATTAAAATTTCTATAGAATATTCCCTGTCACGATGAAGTTTATTAAAATAACGTTGAAGAGCATGAAAAAATTTAAAACATGATATCTATGAAAAACAATTTCATCAATTTTTGGATCTTAAATAAATTTCTTCACCATTTCATACTCTATGAAATGAATAACCAACATGGAAATTTTTATTCCTATGCCACAAATATTAACATTTAATGAATCATAAGAAACATGGTAGAGTATTGATTAATTATTAATGTCTGTAAATATTAATAGAAATTAAAAATGGATAAATCAACTAAAATAATAAATAAATTTATAAACAATAATACAGACAAATAAAACATTTTACCAAAAATGTTTTTTTATGGTTCTTCTAATATTATTCAAAATATAAAAAGACATTCATCCTAATTTACCTAAATAATCTCAATAATAGTTAATGTTTTCATTAATATGGTTATATCATTATTGTTTACATACATCACTAAAAATTTAATTTCTTTATTCCATCATCATCATGTACTTTTTTATTAAAAAAATATGAAATTTTACAAGAAGTATGAGGTTCATTTGGATAGAAAAAGAAAACGTGAAGATTCAAGGGGTGCTATTATATTGGAGACCAAGGGAATCTCCTATAATGATATTGAAATATTTTGGTTTCAATCTATTCATTTCATGAAAAAATAATTTCTATACCAAAAATGTCAATCATGGTGAGGCAGTCCACAACCTTGTTTCCCTCATTCCTGATATGAGAAACCTTGATATAAAATCCCATATTTCTCATTAATTATCTAAAAATATATGATATAAACCAAGGAACTATACCCATCAAATAAATAACATTATATAAGAACATAAAATCAATTTCATCTTTAGTAATATCTAAATTCTATTTCATGTAAATATTCCTTCCATTAATCATGGACATCACCTCAATATAATATGCGTTTCCTTGACACAACCTAATAGAAATGACCATGATAGTCAGCCCAAATATATAATAGACAATAACCCCTCCATGGATCTAGCCAAGAACACATGATTTGTCACTATTAAATTTCAATCCCCTTAATGGTGGGTGCTAATATACCTAATTTCCATTACGATGGGTAATAGATCCAATTGTATGAGTTATATAAAATCCCCAGTAGGAAGACACCTCCCTTTAATTGCATTTGGAACTAAAAAATCAATAATCATGTTTTTTATCCTTTATATAATAACTCATCCATTTGAAACATTTCCCTCTTAAATGAACATATTCCTCACCTTCCATAGGCACCGACAACATGACCATAATATCATAGTATGTTCCATTATTTTAATAGATCCCACATCTGATACAAGGTACTAGCATTCACGGAAAAACTACTTGTCCATAGATGGATATGAAAATATAGTAAAATATACTAAAAACCCATATACTTCATAAGCCCATTCGATATCAAAGAAAAGATGGTCATAGATTTCTTCTTTATTCCTCTTGCAGAATACACATATAGAAATAATAAAAATCCCATAATGTTTAACATTTTCATTGATCCGAAAAAGCACCATTCCAGATCCTCCAGCACATGATGTTATATTTCCTGGTAATTTCCTTCACCTAGAGGTTATTAATTGATTCATTCACTAGATGATGCATGTTTAGGGTCCTCTAGAAGTCCATCATAGCAAAGCATCCAAAACGAGGAATAAAGACACACTTATCATAATCTTAGTATAACACAATGAATTTTAATAGGACCTTCTGATGGTTTTCCAATACTACACTATTAACAGTCAGGAACTGTTCGGCTTCGATGTAAGTTATGTTCATCAAAAGATAGCTCTATGACACATCCCTGATTCTAGAATTATCTCATACGGTCTTTGATCAAGGATCCACTGGATTTTGGCGATCTATAGTGGTCATTGATCTAAGATCATTTTCAAATGTTTCATCTTCACCTAAGTCATTTAGGGATTATTTTTGTGGTATTTTTATTTCTTCTTTTATTCCATATTTTCTGAATCTTTTTTTGACTCAGCAAACTGATGTTCGTGAAGGGTCCTAGATCTGTATGGAATTCTTGGCATTGTCATTTGAGGAGGATTCGGATCTCAAGTGATGCACGTTGGTTTTCCATTTACATTTTTTGATGATTCCTTCCTGTATTTTCAAATAGATTTAGATTTCGTAGAACCTTCGATGTCTCATGAAAATCACTTCGTTCAATAGGAAATCTTTCTATATCATCCTCAGTTACTCAGTGGATTTTTTTGGGGTGTTTTTTCCTTGTTCAATTGGCTGGTGGATCTTTTTCTTATCCAAATGGTCTTTTGATTCACATTAATAAAAGTAGAATCTAAATACACATATAGAGGAGTGGTGTATCATATTTTTCTAGGATTATGTACCAATCACCTCCTCCAAGGAATATGTTATATTTGTGCAAAAATATCACCTCGAAAGGAAGAGAAAGAGTGTTTAGGATGTTAGGATTGAATAAGTTAACTTATCTGTTGGTCTAAATGTTTCTTTTGGAGGGATATTGGGTGAAAATCATTTCATTTATGAGGAGGATCCTATATCTCTTTCGGTTCTATTGAATGATCAAATTATAGAAATTGGGGTGTCCTATCGGGAGATTGTTCCATTCATCACAGGACCTGTGACCCAAATTTTTGTGGTTGATTGTTTTTCTATCCTTTTAAAACACATACTATATATATATTTTTTTAGTAGAGGGCAATATATTCTACCTTGATACCTTGTACCTTTTTTTTACTATACATTGATTCCCATGGTGATTCATGTAAGAATGAGGATCCTCTAGGAATAATCCTTTCATCGGCAAACATTCCATCATATGAGCATCCTTCTACACCTAATCCACCCTTATTAAGGGAGATTTTGGGATACACATTTTCATCAAGATTAATAGGTGAAGATAAATACACCCTTGAAGCTGGGAGAACTGTTATTCTAGAATCATATGGTCCCACATTGGAATTTCCTCCAAAGGCTAATAGATATGTAACCAGATCATTGTCTAAGTCCCAAATGGTGAGGTTTCTCTCCCACATAAAGAATGTGACATATTTGAGATCCAATCGTTCAAATCACTCTTATCAATTACCGTAGTTCTCATATGGAATTATCAGGGTATTGGAAACCACGTTAAGGAATATTTCTATGATTTTGAGGTCACTATACATAATATTTTAATGGTTGGTATTATCGAAAACAATAAACTCAAATACATGATTGGTAATTTTTCTAGAATACAAAAAAGTCATGGATTCGTGCCTACATACCTAGTTAATCATCATATATGGATATTTTGTTATAAAAGTTTTACGGTGGGTGACATTCAATATGGTGATCAATTCATCACAATGAATTGAACTCGATACTATCACTCATTCATTATCTCTTTCATTTATGGGACCTTTCATCCCAACAAAATGTTTTTGTAATGGAATAATCTAAACACATTTGATCTTGAAAATCCCCCATGTTATATTAGAGGTAATTTTAATATTATAGATGACCTAGATTAGAGGAAGTGGAGCAGTCCTTTTCTCATATGGGCTATTAATGAATTCACTCAATTTCTATGTAGAAAAGGGGTACATGATCTTGGATATTTTGGATACTAGTTTACATGGTGTAATAATAAAAAGGTTGATAGAAGAACGTGGAGTTTCTATGATAGATTTTTAGGATACATACAAGATTTTTTCACATATGATAATTCTAAATTTGAGCACATTGTGAGAGATGTTTTAGATCATTTTCCACTACTAATAACATTATAATTTAGGAATGATAATTATTGGAGGATCAAATATAATGAAAATTGGAATAATTGTCCATCCTTACATGATTTGGTGATTAATTCATGGGAAAAACCTATCTTGTTTCATACATGGAATGATGTTAGAAATAATCCTAGATTCCTCAGGATGAAAATTATGTTGTTGTCCATGTATTTCCCTATAATGAATAAAGACTTGCAAGACACCATACAAGAGTTTGATCTCCTCAATCACATGTAATAAGAGGAATGGTATGTTTGGGTATTTGAGGATAGTTACTATATAGGAAATTATTTAGCAGATATTCTTCTTAAGAAGGTGAATTTGACCAAATAAAAAGTAAGGATAAAGTGGTTTTCTAAGGGATATAAATATACATTATACATCTAAAACTGTATCAAGGAAAGTAAAGTGTTAATTAATCCTAATATACTACTCAATGATGGTTTTTTTTATAAATAATCATGAAATTTTTGGGCTACTTGATAACTCTCTCCTTAGAGGCCTTTTGGATGGACCCAACATTAAGATTCCTAATGGATATCTGTGAGAACTCATAGATCTTTTTGATGAAATCTCAAACTATGTTTTAGACAGTGATGATGATAAGGCAATATCACATCCTTATGAAAAAAATATCATTGATTCTATGATGAAGCTCAATCATGACATTTCTATTGGGATAAATATTATTCCAACTACTTTCAATAGATCCACATGGGTGGTCATTATGTGTGACATCATTGAAGTGATCAATATTTTTTTCAAGGGTGGGGTGTAACCGCAAGATACTTGTTCCACTTTGGTGGGGCTCATTTCCATGGTCCATGAATCCTACATATATCCTCCATTATTACCTTATAGGTATGTGTAATGTGACTTATAGGATCCCTAAATGTATCATCAAAGATTTTTTTTCCATTCAACTACTCTGATGGATATATCTGGAACAACATAGTTTTGGTAAGTCTTGCATTATTCAAGGGCTTAAATCCTTAGCTCCAGAAATGCTCCGAGACATTAACCTTAAAACATGTGGTTCTACGGTGGCCCTTAAAAAATAAATGAATAAATATTATGATCATGTGTAATGGAGATTCATCATCAGTTTCTTATTAGGTATCTAATTTTCTCCACGGACGATTGATATATTTTCCTCTATTATTATTAATCCTATTTGGATGTGTATTTTATGGGGAATAATTATGTTTTCATTAAATTAACCAATGGTATTCAATAGGGGGATCCAATAAACATTCGTGTTTACATTATTTTTTAGAATTTTCTTAATAGAATCATTCATTAGATCCTAAGCCATGGTTTGTTTCTTCCTTATCAATGTAGGATGGGTTCCCCTTTACTGTCTCATCATATGTTTTTTGGTTACACTATTATTTTTAGGAATGAATCAAGTATATCACTGCATTGTTTTAGTAGGGTATTGGATGAGTATTTACTTTGGAGTGGTCTTGTAATCAACAAGAGAAAAAGATGATTTTATATATCCTGTAGATGTACATCAGGTAGGTTGTCTACTGTGTGTCACATCATAGACACACATAAGGGGAAATTATCTATGAATTATCTAGGGGATCCCTAATAATTTACGGGGCTTCTAATTCTTGACATTTAAACTTTCATCATCATGCATATGGTGACGGTTAGTAAATGGAAAAATAATTAACTATAATTTAGAGGAATAATTAAACTTGTTAATAGTGTGCTTCTACACACTCATATATGTTCCATATCATCTTTTAGGTTTACCAAGGGTGTGATAAGAAAAAATTATAGAATTATAACTAACTTTATAAGGGATCCTAATGCTGATAGTAAGAGAATATTAGTGTCATGGGGTATGATGGGCCCCCATGTACATGAAGGTGGTATAAACGTTTTTATACTTGAAGATACTCTTAAGTGAATTCACAGAAAGATGGCATAGAAGGTTCTGTAATCTTACAAATTATGGGGGAAACATATTCATGGAAACTCAGTGGGAGACATGATTTCCTTAGATGGTCATGGAACTTCATTCTAGAATTGGATTTCTTCAATCAAATATAACCTTATGCCATATTTTATTTTCCTAGTTGGTAAGGGTGATATATTTATTCCATGATAATCATTTATGTTAATCATAATGGTTATATATATATATCAGGGAATATGAAAACATAAAATGAAATATAATTAAATACCTAAAAAATATAATTACATAATATAATAATATGTTTTTAAAAGTGGACATTATATTTTACCATAAAAAAATTTATGTCAATACAAATTCATCTTAAACAGTACAATACAAAGGAAAATGGATAGATGTCACCCTTATCACCATTCAGTTGTGGGTTTGATCGTCAGGACCATAGTAATTTAACCTTAATGTCACCTATTATACATCTTTCCTATATTCAAAATATATAATAATATAATTTGTATAATGTTCACAAATATATGAAGAAAAGTATGAAAATCTTCATTTATAATTAAATCACTTATGGAACACTAATAATGTATATAATTATTTTTTACACAAAATCATTTAGTATTAATTTATAATTAATACATTCACATTAGTTATATTATTTACTTGAATGGGTTTCAATATCATTAAACGCATTTCCAAATAATAAAAAACAATTATTCCTCAGATAACATATTTTCAAACACATATACTATATAAAAGATTTAAATTCCCATAAATTTCTCACAAAACCTAATTAATCTTATTATATTTCCATTAAAAAAATTCAAAAGGGATATCTATAAAGGAAATATGATAAAACATATTAAAATAATACAAATATGAATTAGGTTTGACATAAATATTTCTTCATGAACATAACTCAAATCCTACACAATTGTTCACAAAGTTAATGAAAATTATAATATATATATATACACAACCTATCTATGTCAAACCAGTTTTGTAGTAAGTTACATTTTAATGTATCAATTTATGATCAAGTCAAATAATAATGAAACCATTTTTAGTTATTTTCCCATTGTATAACTATGACAGACCCACATCCACCTATATTTTCAAGAAAATTGTGTATTGCTAGGAAAAAAATTAGAATCTCTTCTTTACTGAATGTGTTAGATGTTATTATATAAAGATCCTAAATTTAAATTAAAGGTTTATATAACCTAATATATTATTTACAAAATGTAGTTTTCAAGGCCTATGAAACAATTCCTCTAATAAAATTTGTATGGTCCAGGACTATAGGACCCCATGGCATCTTATGAAGGGAGTGGTGAATTGGGGTGTCAACATTTTCTTTTAAAATAATAGATATTGTTCCCAAACTAGGAGGAATATGTTAAAGTATACTGAATCAATTTAAAAAAAATAAAACAATCACATATAGAGAGACAACGCATTAGTTTTACTTGGTTCAACTCTAAGGGCTAGTCCATGGAGAATACAACAAAAAATTTTCTATCATAACTCAATACACTAGTCTTCATAAGTTCTGGAATACCATATTTCAGAAATTTACCCCATGTTCTATAGACATAACCTTTACATGAGTTTTGGTAAAACACAGTGCCACCCAAAGAACATTTCCATTGATTACCCCTATCTCACAAATTTTGGGTAAAATATTACACAGTTTAACGACTTGATGGTCACCTTAGTAGATTGAAATTTATGTATTTTTCTACGTCTTTCACTATAATCATCATTAAAAAAACCAATGATGTTGAACATAAATGAAAATTCAATTAAACCAGATGATCAACCAATCTATTCATGGAGATATTTCCGGATGCTCACAACCATCACAATGTAATCTACTGTTGAGGTACACTAAGTCATCGCCAAATGACTAGTCATTGGAAATCTTCTTTTTATAAGACACATAAGAATTGGTAATGTCTGATATTGTTTTTTTGTAATGTTCATGTTAAAAATGAATTACCAATAATCAAATCCATTTTCCTTTGATTATTAAAAATGATTCATCCAATTCTCCAAAACATTTTATGTCTATCCATAAAGAGTGGCCTTATATTTATATACTCACCCATTCGTTATGATCCCAAACCTCCATTATATTATTCATTATCCTTAATATTCATGTTCATGGGGATCCATCACATGTGAATCTCCAGGGTAATGTAACCTTCTCAAAAATATTTTCATGTAAATGGACATTACTGACAAACCATCACGAATTTAGGATGATCTACTTCTAGTATTCATGAATATTTCTGTCAACTCATCATGTCATTAAGGATTTATTTTCACGATACTCAACATGATGATGAATTTAACACTTTATGAAATCCATTCTTCCTGAAATCCATACCTTATATTTATTTTTGAAGATTCAATCCCATAAAACCACCATTCATGATGATTACCTCTTAATCCTTATTCTGAGCCAAATCATATGGAAATATCTAGGAATTTATGATACCATCATCATTATAGTCGGATTTTATTTTATTATCACGTTCTTGGAATACTCTATGATCAACCCAATATGGTTTTACAAAAAACTAGACATTCTGTCCTTAAAATAAATTCATTGGATACAACCATCTTTACTATTGGTATTTTTCAAAATCAGTAGATATATTAAATAATGCACCAATCACAATCAAAACCTAAAGGAAAAAAAATTCACCAAAATATCAATGTTTATGTTAGATAATATCATCATAGAAAAAATTTGGGAAACATGAATTGAGTTCTTGTGATTTGAAATGATTAATGATGTCCAATATAAGATCTGAATAATTTGAACTCTTTCCAAATAACACGTACTTACCATATTGTAATAAAATAAATGCATATTGTTTTCTCCAAAAAACTTTGTTCTCATTGTGTCATAGAATAATTACAAGATTTTCCAAATCCTACATAAGAAAAACATCATAAATTTGAATTTATCTATCCTCCCCATTTTAAAATTAACCCAAGGAACATGTTTTTGTACTTTTAGAGCTTAAAACAGATTTCCTCTAAATCGTATCCCCCATAGAAATGCACCACATATGCAAATAGAATAAAATAGTTAACACAAATGAAGAGAGTGGAGGAAAAATAATCTCATCATTCTTTGGGAGTTGGCTGAATGTTGAGGCTCAACCGATATTTGATAATGATTTGTGCCACCCATGGAATAGCCATATTGTCACCCAAATGATCATTAGTTCCATAATGCTCCATTATAATCATACAATATAACACATTTTATTTGATGAAGTTATATCTTATCACACTATGATTGGTAAATTCATGTTGAACTAGATTCTTCATATGATCAATCACGATCTTTCTATCATAGTGAATTATAATTGGTTGTTTCATATCATCTCAAATATTAGTCAATTTCTTATTTATCCACTAGGGATGATTTATTTCCTTTATTGTAGGGATATAATCTTATTTTCACATACGGAAACAAATAATTTATTTTGAATTGATCAATATTCCAATAAATTATTTTTCAAATAATGAAAGAACTACATCTTATGGAAATAATTTCCACCACGTATCAAGCCCAACTAGCATTAGAAATCAATGATAAATTTTTATCACTTCTTTCTGTAATGTATAAGCCATAAATTAATGTATTTACAATATAAATCATGATTAATTTAGCTACTTATTAAATATTTTCCTTCATATTGCTTAGATAGTGGGACAATAACAATTATGCAAAGACGATATCAGATAGTTTTAAGACATTTAGAATATACTTATAATGATTATCTTGATAGGGTGGGACCCACTTATGTTCAATCCTAAAGACTCTCATGTTCTCTCCCATCCTATATTATATATGAAATAGGTTTAGATTAATTATTTTTGAATTCATTCAGAATATATCATGCATATTATTCTTATGAAATAATAGTTTAATCATTCTTTTAAACCACTTATAATGCATCTTATTTTTAATTTAAGACTCTTAAAATGAGAATACCATAATCATGTTTCCTAAATCTGACCATACATATCATTATACGATGACATATTTATGTTTCATTAAAGATGGATTCCTCTTTAGATTATTCATTTGAACAATGTTTTCTTTTTGAGCAGTAAATATTTTACAAGCTTTGCTCTATTTAAGCATCTAAGGATATCTATTTCCCACTGATCATGATGCCTCATGATATAAAACCATATATACATATCTTAACATGTCATAAATTTTATTTACAAGATAAAGATAAAAAATATGATAACAAAATTTTAAGGGAAATCCACTCTAAACAACATTTTCTATGAAATGATCTTTAAGAAATATCCAGACTAATCTTTTTTGATAACTGTTGAAATAATAATCCTAGATGCTTCTTCATCGTTATTCATTTTCCACCCGCCAGGGAAACACTTCCCAACATATTCATAATGGTGGAGGTCATAAATAATGTATTTCAATAAATTTAATTTTCAATTATACACCAAAATGGGTCTTCAACATGTGTCTGTCCATAATGGATAGGATACAAAACTTCACCATGGATAATCTACATGAACACTATTCTATAAGATATCATAAATAAGATCATATAAGATGATATATTTTTATACTAGTTTTACATAATATAAAATATTCAAGATTATACAAAATAATATTCCATCGTGTCTATATATGAGTACAATATTTTGGAATAATTAATATTTTGATAATTCATATACATTGATAAAAAAAATCACTCACATCTTCTCAGGTTCTCCACATATGAACATGATTATCCTTTAATTTACCATTATAATAAGAACTAAAATAAATAAAACATTTGAATGTAAGTATTTGGAACCGACAAGATTGATTGATGTTAACAATATGATGAAGATGTAATTCTCAACCATGTTTTTCCATTTTCTCCAGTATTCATGATTACACATATGAACATAGGTTATGATTTGTGTTGTTGTATCAGGGATCTCTTCACTTTATTTTCTTCATTTAGGGGACAATTGTTTTTCTTACAAGACATCATGGATGATACATTCTTATTCCACATATGTATTGCTTCTTATTATGGTAGTAATTTAAAACAACATTTTTCAATGTGACATGATTTCATTCATCTATCACAAAAAACATTTCTAATGTACGAGTATCATTTTGTTTTTGAACACACATTATATTTTTCATTATTAGGTCGAATTGTTTATTTTTCATAATCTCTTACCATAGCCCATTCAACATGAAATATCTGTAATTTGTTAATATATTATGTAAAAATAAATAGCAGGTCATTAAGAATAGTCGAAGTTTTTTTTGATCTTCCACATTGGTAAATAAATGTTTCATTGCTCATAGTATATCTTTTTTATCCGCTACCCTTAAAAATCATGGATTTAGAATCTAGTGACTTCTTAAATTCCATACACAAGATCTTATTTAGACTATTTTTTATTCACAATATTCTTTAGATTTCATCCTAAGGAATATTCATCATTATTATCTAGCTATTGAGTTATTATTTTATTATAAATTTGATTTCATTTTCAGATTACAATTATGAAACCTTGTGATAACAATCATTGTATACATCATATATTATACCCAGATTTCTATTTTTTTGATGCATATAGTTTCTTTGGGACCTTTGGATGTTTATTATTATTTTGTTTCCTTCTCTAACTTTAAATAGGCTTACAATGTTAATTATAATTTAGAGTATAATAATATAATTCACACGAAAAAACCAAAACCTATTGTAGGGAAAATAATGACCAATAATATTTGATCTCCATATATATTTATTACAAGGTTGTTGGATATTAGTCATCACTTTTTTATGCTGATTTGGGGAAATTTCCTTTAATACGCTTTTTATGATCCATCCAAGAAACGATAGTATGATTCTTGTTTCCTTTTTTCATCCTTACATGTTCTATATTTTTCATAAAACATGTAATATTCATGATAATTGATTTAGAATCATTAATACCAATTAGAATGGATGTTACCTAATTCTTAAAAGCTACGTGATATTGATATAAAAAACATTTCATGATCTTATTATCACATATTGGAGTTCATTCATCTTTAGAGTACACTAGTTAACATTGAGTTGCAATAGAAACTATTTCCTAAATTTTTGAAATATTAATTTATAGTTTCCCTTTATTATACATCAAAGATTCCAAATCCAGATATTTCCTATTAAAGATGATTTTATTATCATAAATCATACTAACGTATTCCTCACAAGACTTATTTATTATAAAACTTCATCTTCATGTAGATTAACATTACTCTGAAATGAAATGAAGTTTTCATTGATCATCTAGGATATTTCTTCAAATTAAAAACCATTATCATTAGTACTATTTTTATGTTTCATTTCAAGAACATGTATCTTTTCATGATGATTATTTTTATCACCGTATATATTGAATTTCGTTTAGGAATTTTTTGGAACATATTTAAATATTCATATTTATAGATTCCATGGGTCTGACATGTCTATAGAACTATATGCCTTCTTGAAACATTCAATGAATTCCATTTTCCAAAGAATAATTATCTCCTTCAAGATGTGTGATCTCTCCCTCCATAATTTGAATGGATCCACAAATAATTTTGACTATTAAATTTGGAATATCATATAGAAAATTTAAGAATATATCAATTGTAAAATCATGAGATGTTTTTGATTGATCATCAGTACTAGTAGTGATAGAATCATAATTTTGAGGGAATCATTCAAATGTTCTAACACATATATCCATATCACATAAATACATTGATTTACATGTGTTATAATGTTTTTCCATCTCTGGTAAAATCCTCATATACTATATCCATGTATTTCAAGACTGATATATAATCAATTTTAATGTTGAATGGATATATAGATAATACCTCTTCCTCAGAAAAGAGGGACTTCTTCAACATTCTCTTATCTATATCACTAATAGTCATCAAGGAATTGTTAAATATAGAATATTTCTAAGAGTTAACTGAATCATTATAAAAACTACACAAAATTATTGAGTCATGATAGAATCCCAAATTTTTAGAAGGGAAAATATTTTCAGTAGGGAATCCAACATAGGTAATCCTTGGAACTAATACCACTTGTATTTCCCCAGAGAACCAAAAGTGGGAATAGTTCAGAAAAGGTGTCAACAATTTTTTTTAAAATAAAAAATATTTTTCCCAAGTTGGTAGGAACTAATTAAACCATTATTAAGGAAATTTAAAGTAATGAAACATTCACACGTAGAGAGAAGACAATAGTGTTAATTGGATCCCCACTATGATATAGTACATGTATCATACACAAAATCTTCTTCAATCATACCTAAATCTACTAGTCATCAATGGTTCTATAATATATGTGTTTTTAAATAGACACATTTAATAAATAAAACATTCATTACAGGATATTAGTGATAGAAAACTACCTCCCTCAAAACACTTTCATCGCCTCACTCTAGATCACTACTTTGATTAAATTCTAAATCCAATTAATGAAATGATGGATTCCTCATTAGATTATATTTTTTTGTCTTAGTACCTAAATTAAATGAGGATCATATATCATTTAATTCCTATTTTTATGTTCTTTAATGAAAACTCCACTTAAACAATATTTTAAATAATGTTATTCATGAAGCTAAATCGTAAATCACTTTCTTGAAGCTCCTAACCTTTGTGAAGTAATAATAAATCATGGAACACTAAGTCATTAAACAAGAAAAATTCATTGAGAAACTCTTTTTGGAGATACCTAGCAACTTTTCAATACTAATATTATTTTTTCATTATTATGCTGATCACAATGAATACCCATTTCATAGATATCTAGGCCTTTGTGAATTTAAAATTATTTTTCATTTTCTCAAAATATTATAAAGTATAATGACATAGGGGTATCCTTATATTAATTAGATTTGTATTTCATGATGATCCCATGCCTACAACATATTTTTCATGAACCCCCATAGTCATTTCCATGATTCTCCTTTACTTAGGATGATCCAATGAATTTTAACCTTCATACAGAACATCTTGTAGTGACATAGATTACAGTATACCCTTGGCTCTTTTGTGTGGGACCACATATTCTTTAATCTCATCCATTATGTAACCTATTATACATAAAATTCATTATATTAATATAATTATGAATATTATATTCTAGAAAACCACATAGTTCATGGCATGACACTTTTTCATGATGATGAACACAAAAATTTGGAAAAACATGAAATTGAAACAACCTTAAACATTGTATGTACCTTCTAATGTGAGATAAAATTACTTGATTACTACATCATCAACATAATATGTATTGATTGAAAATAAAAGGTAGACTCTGTTTCTAGAAAAGAGATGACTTGATTTCAACACTGACCCTAGTATCATAGATTTAGTAATTATTTTTTTAAATTAACATAATATACAAGTGATCATAACATAAAGTAATAATTATTTTAGTATTATAGGTAAAATAGAAATATAATTAAATTATACTTTACGTTCAACAACATGAAATAAAATGAAGTGAAAAAATTTCCCAATCCTTAATCTCATTCATAGATTCCATCATCATATCTTGGGGAAGGGACTGAAAAAAAGGGTGACCTTGGAGTATGAGTAAGAGTTACATAAAGTGGAATAAAAAAAATTAATGATTAATTAATATGGAACAATATATATGAAAAGATAAATATTTAATTACATTTGATATTTATTTTATAAATTTAAAATCATTATTTTATAAGAAAAAATAATTTTGGAATGGTGAATTGTATAACACTGATGAAATTTAATCACTTTTTGAATAAATAAATGCATCTATATGAAATATCAATACAATAAAAACATGGATAACAATAAATAAAATATTAATGATGAAATTTTTTAATATAATACCCCATGATCTCAAACAAGTTTGAGTCTACCATGTCAATAAATTTTCCAAGATAGTTTAATTAATTTATAAAAACATATTTAATTCTAGGTTACTAGTTTCTCTAACAAGAATTGTTTATTTATATGGGGAATGTATAATTATAGGACCCACATGTCACTATATATCTGTTCCATTCCACATATATAGAATGATAGATTTTATTATAGGACAATAGTTCATATTAATAAATTTATGTATTTAATATAGATTATAGAATATTAGTATCTTATAGTCAATTATATAAATTTTTATATGGAACAAAAAATGTGTAAATGAAATATGATTTTTTATGTTCATATTAATCATAATTAATATTAGTACATATGATAATAGTAGTGTCTATAGATAATTAGAAAATAAATATTTCAAGGGAAAGATAATGATCATTAAAACAAATCCAGAATGATAATACGAATAATTTCTTATTTTAATTTTATCGTCAACCATCCAAAGAATGAATAATGATGATATAATACCAAAATATCTCATGATTAATGTATTTAATATAATGTGTTATTTTTTGAGTAATCATAAATACAATGAAAATTTAATTTAAATATTTTTTAATTATAAATTCTGCACACATTGAAAATTCATTTGAAATAGAAATATATGTATCCCAAATAATAGGGAAAAACATTTCACGTAAAATTACAATATTAAAATTGTAAAGGTTGAAACAATGAAATCTATTTTCATAAGGGTCGGAAATTTCTTTTAATGGAGTGTTTGTTCAAATTAATATTCAAATCATGTTTTTCTAAGAAAAAAAATATCTCATTTGGTAAAGGATATGATGATTTCCGTTAAGAAATTTTTATAAAAAGAAAATAATGGAAAATATTATGTTATAAAATCCAAATAAAATATTTTTTGATATTAATTTTAGAAAATGTTTATTTTGAAGAAAAATATATTTGACCAATGTAGGAAATGATGTAATATTTTATTAAAAACAGATTCTCAATCCTTTTCAGGATAGAAAAGTGGAAAGCGGTAATAATACCTAAAACCTCATGAAACCCCCATGGAGTTAAAATGAATTGTTTTTATTATAAAAGTATATAATAATTTCAACAAATTGTAATTAAATCATAGAAAATCATGATTAGAATATTATTGAAACATAAATATCATACAATTTGGGTAACATTTGTTTCTTAATTCTAATTAATGGAATAAAAAATTGGCCATTAAATAAATTAAATATTATGTTATTAAATATATATCATTCCTTTATTTAATATTACCAACCTCATAAAACTAGATAGGGTTATAACATGATATATGTACCGAAGAATATAGTTAGAGAAGACCAACCCTTACTGTGATCATAACATTAAAGTGAAAATTTATCAATAAATAGATTATTTTTATGAAATGTAAAAATATATAAAAAAGTGGTAATACAAAATATTATAATAAATCTAATATACATTATGCACATAATATTATAATGTTATAAAAAATGAAGAAGTATTATAACCCAATAAAAAATGGTTTATTAAAAACATTAGTACTCTTTAATTTTCATGTCAATTCCCCTTGGATGAAATAAATAAAATTCACTCAAAAAATACCATGATATATGAAGGATTTATTATATTATATTTTCTTGGTTTATAATATACCGTATATAAATAAAATATGTTCCAAACATTATAGACTAATTCAATGAAAATAATTGTTAAAAAATCTCTTAACACACACATCCCTTTTAGTCGAAATGTTTTCCTCCTATATAATTTTATTAAGAATCATATTAATTTATAAAATAATAATATTTAGGATTATAATATTATATATAAATCTCTTATAACATATTACAACTCATTTTGTTACAAACACTTATCTTTATCACTATTAATATTATTCTGGGTGATAATTTCCTTGTTTTCTCATGTGTTCTTCTTCATGGTAGTCTTCTTATGTATTTTACATTGTTAAATAATTTACGTAATGAATGTAATTTAATTTTTAATTTTAATTTATCAAATAAAATTTTAAAACGATTCAAGATATTTTTAAAAGGAAATTTTTGAAAATCACTTCAGGGAGATGATAGACAATACATATGGTTGAGAAACAATATCTTTCTCTTAATGGGTGGAGGGGTAACAGGTTAAATGGTATATTATTTTATATAATTAATATTATTTATTATTTTTTATTTAAATTTGTTATTTCCATAATTATTAATATCTATATGAGTATGTGGTGGAAGATAAATTACATTACCATATTATTTGATAGTCCATCACACACACGAGTGCAAGATTAATTTCATATTTGATGGTGATGGAGACAAAAAAATATTATTCCATAATGATAATAAAATATAAAAATATTTGTTAAAATTGTGCTCTTAAATTGGATGTGGTATGAAATATTTAAAGGTGGAAAATAAAAAATTAAAAATAAAGAACATATTGAAGACAATTTCATTTTTGCAGGAGAGAAACATTTTGATGTCTTAATAAGGACCATAGGGTTAAAAATTTTAAATAACATAAAAACAATAATATGGATACATAATTAAAGGATATATATATATATATTTTTTTATTTGTTCGAGATGGATTGATAGGTTTAATTAAATTTGGGTATGGATTTCTATTATATAATTGAGGGTAAGTTACATTTTTTTTCAAAATTTAAAATACTATAAAATAATGGGAAGTCACTATCACCCCATATTAAAACAAATAATATAAATAATGAATTTTATTTATTTTATTGTCCATCAAAAAATCATAACATCAATTCTAAAAATTTTATTAAAAATTTATTAAATAACAATATAATTTTACAAAATTTTACCAATTTATTTTTCACTATAGTGTTCTTTTTAACCTTGGTATTGAAGCATTTGATAAAAAAAATAAAATGTTTATTATTGGATAATTTGGAACTAATGATTATTAATATGAATTTCAATTGAAAAAATATTAATTATATGTTTATTTTAAATTAATATTATCAAATTCTCATGTAATTTTAAAAACATAGTTTTATCCTTAGTCGTGGTAAATAAATTTTAAAACCATTACTAATCACTGTGGAAAAAATTTAAGATAAACTTATTATATTATATCAATAATGATGTTTAAAAATATTCATTCCATTTTATGAAGTTAAATTTATATGATTTTAATAAAATAATATTAAAATAAACCCTCCATACATGTCGAAGAACGATTTTGGGATAAATACATTTTTCATGAATAATGTTCTCTTTCATTAACTAGTTAACTAGTGATCATTAATATTTTTATATAAATTAATATAGATTTATATTTATAATATATATTTTAGATTAATTATTTCCATTTTAGTGGTTATTTTATTTTATTAAAATTGGGGACCAATATCCATTTTAAATTAGTTTTTTTTGAAAAATTCATGTTAAAGTATACAAATAATCTTATAACAAAATTAAGCATAATGAGGTATCATATGCAATAATTTATTTTAAATTTTTAAAAAATATAAGTTATTAATTCTTAAATCTAATTCAATGTAAAATTTTACTTTTTTGTTATTTAATATATTCATAATAATTTACATCATTACAAAAAGATCTATTTTTTTACTAATCAATGAAAATTTACACTTTTCATAAATATCATAATATTTTACCCTAAAACAAATCTTGTATTTTTATTTTAATTTTAAATTTTATTTTATTGAAAATAATTAATTCATTGTTAAAAAATTAATTATATTTCTTTTCAATAATGGTATTAAATCTAATTTTTTGGAAAATGAATTTTGTGAAGAATAATTAGAATATACGTACAATTTAATGTTTATTATCAATAAATTTTTGTGGAATAGGTCCTATAAATTTATCGTAATTAATGAATTGTCCCTTGAATATGAATCCTGAAGTAAGTTCCATATTTTAGACATTAGAATGTGATATAATGAAACACATCCCTGATAGCCAAATGGTTAAGTATTAGTGGAAAAGAATAAAAATAGATTATTTCCATATTAAATTTAAATAAAATTAATACAATATTTTTGTGTATAGTTATTCCCTCTAGAATATCCTTTAATATCATTCTTAGTAGAAATCACAGATTCCTAGGGAATGAATAAAATTATGGGTGAGTTTAAATACTTAATAAGGGTTATGTACAACATATGCTATCATGAATCAATAAGAATTATCAACATTGAATGTAAAATAACTGAACATATATTTCATATAAATAAATTGAATATTTTTATTAGATAATTATTAATAAATATAAACATGTAAATAATTAAACAAAATTCCATTTAAATATTTTGACTATAATGAATTTATAATGTATAATCATCATTTCAAGGTAAAAAACTAAAATTACAATTATTTAATCACTAAACGATGAATGAAATTAATTAGAAAAATTGTCATTTTGTAAATCAAAAGGATAATAATAACCTAATTTCTAATAAAAAAGGATTCTTTATTTTATGTCATCATCTTTGACATCATGATAACTATACACATAAAAACATTAACGATATTGTTTAAAACCAAGTGGTTATAATATAAATGAAATCCATTTAACTAAGGATATGAAAATAATTCACCTCATGAGACTATTTATCCATGGTGTGGATATACATAAATGGCCCCTCACATGTTTCTACATGTCCAACACATTCCGCATATGTCAAATGATGAATTTAAATATTTCATTATTTTCCTTATCAAATGATTTTTTATCGTGTAATGAATATAAATTTTTAATAACTTTGCTAGTCAACATTATAAAACAATATTTAAAAATTTTCATTGACAAGTTATTTTATTTTTATGTAATTTTTATATCTATGATATTTAATATAGATATTTTAGAAATATTTATTTTCCTACAATTAATGAAAATTGAATATTTCAATTGAATGTTAATGAAAAAAAGTAAATCAAGAAAGTTAATGTCAGTATATAACATGGAAAAAATATCATAGACCATATATAGAAAAAATAATGATGTTATTAATAATAAATTTCCCAAGTGGATTAATATTAAAATTAATTTATGTTTTCAGGGATGAATATAAATACTTTATGTATTTTATAGAAACTATTCTTGAAGAAAATATCCTTTTCATTTTAAAAATCATTGTCTAAAAATAAATTTTTACCAGAAATATTGATATTATATTTCATAAAAACTATCATTGGGAAAATTTTTGTTTTTCTTGAAATCATTGAATTTCCATGAAGGTATGGAACTGAATACAATTCATATTAGTTATAAAAAGTTTTTGTTCAAATTTTTGTTAATATCCAAATGATTATTTTTAGAAAAGGGAAGAATGATTCCTTATAAAAGCTATATTAAAAAGTTAAAAATGAATAAATATTGATTCTATATTTATTTTTGGATAATTTTGAATACATTTTTTATTTGTTTTAGAAAACATGGTTTCTAAAGAAAACGTATTTTTGATTAAATAGATCAATTATGATGTTTCCTATTAGAAACATTTTCTAAATAAATTTATGTACAAAATAGAGGAATATAGTACTATTATATGAAAAAAATATTTAAAAAACAATTCAGATGAAGGATAAAGTGATTTATTCTTCAATCATATTGAAATTTCATTCAAGGTAAATTGATGTATAAATAACCCTGATTAAAATTAGACTGTTAAAAAAATATTAAAAAGATCAAAATATTTATGTGAAAATAAATCAATGATACGGTTATGAGTATCAAATTTATATCTATCTAATTAAATATAATTTTTTTCATATGATTGTAAAAATAATTTACACACTTAATTATAGAATATCAATGAAAAAGATTATATAATATAAACGCATGAAAAGAAATTGAGTAGGGAAATTTGTAACCACTTGGTAATTATCATGGAAAATAAAAAAAATTGATTTAATTTTAATTAAAACATAATAAAAATTTATTTATTAATTATTAATGATATTACAAGAAAAATATGATGTATATACACTATATAGAAGATATTAGGTTCATAACATTACAACATTTCCCAATGAAGTAAATAGAGACAATGTTCCTTACATCACAACTTCTTTTGGATGGATATGAATTAATCTATAGTATAATTGTTTTTAATGTTATTAATATATATATGAACGATATTAATATTTATATAATAATTTAGGATCCAATAATAACATTGTTTTACCTTTTTATTAAAAAATTCATTTTTTTCATTGTACGAAATTTTATTTTCAATGTTTTCTTATTAGTAATTTCTCCTGATTATTAAGGATATTTGGTATAGTAAATAGATCCATCAATAATGGAATATAATTAATAATATAAATTTCATAATTAGTCATTAAATAAATTTTTATAATCATTTATTATGGATAGTCATGGGAAGTTAATTGCATCACTTTAATGAGATGGTAGATTATACGTACACATATACATTGATATAATTCCAATGATGAGTTTTATTTTTTTGATTTGTGTGAAATATTAATCGTCAATAATAATTATAATTTCTTATATATCATAAAAAATTATTAAATTTATCCATATTACATTCCATGCAAATTGTATGTGTAAAATTAATTGCATCTCATCGCGAGGTGGTAGTCTATTGTACAAAAAGTAAATGTTATAATATTTTAAACATCATTGAAAATTATATGCATTATGTAATTTTATAATTAATGAAGAATAAAAATATATTATGAAAAAAAAATATATTAAATCCACCATTATATCCATCCTTGAATGGTGTATATGTTAATTGAATTAGAACAATTTTTGAGGTGGTAGTCAGTCATACAGAGATCGATAATATCATTTTTGATTTAATAAAATCATACATAAATATATGTCATTAATATAAAATTATAACATATGAATATATGGATGAAACTAATTTTATTATATAACTATGTTTTAAAAATATTTTATAGTGTTGGAAGAAGAAACAGAACGAAAACCCTCATTTTAGAACATTACCTCTTCATCATACTATTTATATATTTTGGCACCCAAATCCATCCTTGGATAGATTTATGATGAATTAATTTGACATATGATGTTGGTATGGGATTAATGACGATATTTTGAATAACATTATTAATACAAATCTCTTTTTTATGGTTTATGTGTGGTGATGAAAGGGAGGCCTTTTATAAGTGGGATGGTGGAAACGCATTGGATTATTTAAGTGAATCTATTACACCCCTTTTTATCAATCAAAAATTCTCTTAAATGGGTTACTACTGAAACATCTATGTGATAAAATCTAAATATTTTCATTAAATGGTTTCAATACTTTATTTTTGAAAATTTTAACATTTGTCTTATTTTTCTAACCCCAAGTAAAACTAGTTTTTACATTGAAAAAATTATTTATTTTTATAGTTTTCACTGAATAATATGGCCAAAAAAATATATAATATTATAAAATAATATTTCATAATATTTAAAAATTATAATAAATTTTTAAATATCAAATCACAATATGTGATAGAATCTAATTTAAAATATTACCCACAAACATGACAAAAAATGGTTTCTAATTAAAAAATTCTCATAAATATATAGGGTTTTAAAATAAAAAATCAAAATGAAATTTATTATAATTACGTATAGAAGGAAACTTAAAATATTATTTTATTAATTTTAATTTTAAAAAACTTAAATTTAATTGAACAGAATAATTAATTGAAATCAAAGGTAATTTTCAATGGGAATTAATATTTCTCACCATTTATCAAAAAATATTTTTTAGAGAAATAACCAAAATTAACAATAGTTTTACAATCTTATTATTTTTGTAAAAAAAATAATTTCTCTTTATAAAATTAATTTTAAAAAATTGTAAAAAATTAATTATAATTATTTTTTCAATGCATTACTAAACATTTTTTTAAGAAAAATATCATTTCTTTGAAGGCATTTATTATTCAGTTTTATTATTCTTATTTTATTAAAAAAAATAGGTAAATATAATTTTTGAAATATATTTCCTATTATTAATTCTGAAAAATATTACAACTATTATTTGATGCTATATTATAATATAGTTCATTAAGAGTCAGGGTTGTGTGTTCTACAACCTATTGAAGACAATAAATTTAATGAAAAATATTTTTTAGGTTGATTAAGGTTGATGTTATGTGTGGCATATTCGATAAAATAGAAAGTTAATTTTTTTATTATTTTGTGATGTAATGTTCTCCCCCACCTAAAATAGATTCCATACATGATATCTGATCTACACTTATGAATTATGTGTATGATATATGAAAATACCTTTGTAGAAAACCCACTTCAAAATTTTTTTAATAATAAATCAACTTAAAAAAATGGAATATATGTCCAATGGTTATATAGAAAAATATTTAACTCTATATATTTGTTAGATAAAATAGGATAAATGTTAATATATTATCATGGATGAATACCATAAGTAAATATTCAGAGTGATGGATGAAATTCATCTCTAGGAAATGAATGATCAATGTAATGTAATGGATGTAAAAACAAAAAATTAAGGTAGATTTAAAAATACCATATGATTTATAAGATAAGATTTTAATAGGAAAAAAAATTTCATGATTTTTTCATTATTTTGAGAAAATATTTTACTATATAAGAATATAAGTTGATAAACATAATTGATGTTATTCTATTTAATATGATAAATTTAATCTTTTAGTTGCGCCTTGACCAATTTCCAATACATTTCTTACTATATTAAATGAATTTAAAAAAGATTTATTTTATTAAATCAACAACATTATTTTTATTAGATTTTATGATCCATAAAAGGATTAAAATAAATTCATTATATATTTAAATATTTTCCATAACAATTATTGTTAGCATAAATATTCGAGGGAAATAAATTAATCCCTAAACATCAGCATTAAAACCACTAGTTCAACATTAATACATATTAATAAAATAATTTATTTAAAAAAAATTATATAGTAAATATATCATCAAATAGGGTAGTGGTAGGTGTACCACCCTTTTATATATTTAGTTGAAGGTTTAAGTGCTATAGCCTTTCCAGATTCGATAAGATGTTAGTTGGTATGTAGGTTTTCCTTTTACAAAAATAGTATTAATATTATTACAATAATTCAACAAAAGGGAAATAACACACATTTTTGTAGACATCATGATAACATAAAACCTAATGGGTAAAAATACCATTAATCATATTTCTAGTTAAAGTAATTGATTTTATAGATAAATATATTTTTCACTAATAAAAATACTAAACTAATAGGTTTTATTTACTTAAATGCTTCTAAAAATATTTTTAATCATGATATATTCCTATCACATAAATAATAAAGGGGTGTATAATATTTGGAACATATGAAAAGCCTCAAACTCATAATCCCTTGATTGTATTCATAACTGTTATGTTAATAAATACAAACATGATTCCAAAATTAAAATAATTCTTATATAATTCATGATTCTTAATAACATAATACCATTGTTATAAATTTTTTTAAAAATAAATTAATTAATCATTATAAAAAAATTAACAATTTAATTTAAATCTAGGTAATTCTATATGATCATAGGTAATCTATAAAATATTTAATTATCCTGGATAATTCACTATTTCCCCAAATTTAATACATTAAACTATAAATGAATGAATTGGATAAAATTTATTTTCCTCCATTGTACAAAATATGTTTCTTCAAAAATTAATTTCTTTATAACATTCAATATCAAATATAAATAATATTTTCCTTATGTTCGGAAACATTCATCCATGTCCCTTTTCTCATTTTTGTGATAGAATAAATTCATAAATTCATTCCTACAAGTAGAGATTACTCAATCTATTAGCTAACACCAATATTATATTATTTGGGGAGTCCAATAGATGGTTAATGTATATGTTTTTAATCATTTTTAGGTAATATTATTTGGAATAATCATGATAATATCCACTTCAGTCGTCATCACATTTGATTTCTCAAATTCACAACATTTACCTTTAAATTCAATAACAAAATTATTCTTCCTGGTTTGATCCATTCACTAAAAAAATTACTTGTATGAAAACCATATACTAATTTATTGGATGTGTAAATCAGGAAATATTTTCTTCAATGTAAAAAAAATATTTTTAACATAATTCATTCGTTATCATCATTTGTAAACAAACATCATAATGGTTTGTAAATAAAATTGGAATTATACAAAGAATATACGATTGTTATATCAAAATGGGTACATAGTAAAGACATTTTCAGGTACTCTTTAATACTTTAATAATGATCATAATTATTTTTTAGGATTTCTTTCCACTTGTAACATCAATTCTAGAACCATTTCAATTTTTATTATCCAAACCAGAATTTGTTTCAATGAAAAACACACATAATCCTTAACTTACCAATAAATTACGATGTGTTTTTTTATTAATCCATAATGTTTATCATATAGTAACATTCTTTAAAATATTTTTTCTTAAATCTAGTTCTCGTGTTTCCTATTAAAATTTAATTGATATTTCTATTATGACCATGGACCTAGTTTCCCAGAGTCTTTATGTTTATTATTACATTATCATAATATACAATGAATTTCATCTTAAAAGACAATTTTTTTTTGTTTTGTGGTAATCTAGATAAATATTTGATTCCTATATTACATTTCAAAAAAAAAGAATATCGTTATTCCATAGATAATTTATTTAAACTTGTTCTTACTATACTTTTTTTATTCCCATGAATGAAAAAAATTATATTTTAAATGCTCCGTAAGGGTTATTTGTAAGGGAATTTTTCATGAATCAGTAAGCATATGAATCAGGGTATGGTATTTAACATAAAAAACATATTACAATTAAATAATTTTACAATAATAAATAGATAAGACATTGTCCCTAGGTTATGTTAAATAACTGAATATAAATTCCATTTAAATAAATTTAATATCATAAATAGACATGGAAAAACCATTATGGAATTATAAATAATTAAAAACACGTTATATTTAATGAATAATTTAATATTGAAATTCATCTGATGATAATATCATTGTAAAAATTTAAGTATAATTGAATCCTTATTGATGGAAATGCATTATTATTAGATTTAATAATTGTAGGTGAAGTGATACCTCTACTATCAAGGGATTTCACAATATCATTTAAATTTGATGGGTAGGTATACACTAAAATACCATTAAACTAAGTTTATTAATGAAAATAGTATCATGAGAATACCAATTCATCAATAGGATATCTATAACCAAGTACAAACCAGATATGCAGGTCCAACAGATTTCACATATATAAAGTTCTCTATTTAATTCGAGAACATTGTTCTTTATCATCAAATTTCTAAATCATGTAAGGAATAAGGATTAACAAAAATTTCTCTAGTTTATCATATATCATTCAAATAAAAATATTATATATATAAATTCTATACAATTGTGGTATTAAGAATATCCATGATAAATTATATGGCTATTTAGTGTAAACTTAAAGTCTAATGATCTTCAAAATTATAATGTTTCATTGGAATATAAATGTCAACAAAAATGAATCACAATGGTTAGATTCAATTGATTCCTTGGTTAAAATAGATCAAAACCCATTAATATTAAATATAATTATATTATATTTAAAAAATATACCTAGGAATTATTTTTAAAATAATTGACTGTTTTTATTGATTGTTAAATATTACATAAAAGGTCCATTAAACAATTTTGCTAAAAAAATATTGTTTTTATTTTGGAAATCACCTTTTCAAACTAAATTTTCAAAAAATATTTAGAAGATAATTTTGTTGAAAATTAAATGGGAAACATGTGAAATAATTATTATAAAATAGAGTGGTATTGATGGAGTGAAGTTCCGTACATTCCATATAAGTTAAAAAATATACATTTTTCTCATATTTGGTAGAAGGAATGAGGGAATCATTTGTAATATAACATGAATGTCCATTAAATACAATTTGTAAAAAGAAGAAAATTGGAAAAAATTTATCTATTAAATATTTTTTAGATTGATAAATTAATTTTATAAAAATATATTTACAAAAAATGTTTTGGATAAAATAGATATTTGGGGAAAATAAGAATTATGTCTTATTTTTTGAAAAACAAATTAACTAATTTTACATACAATAGAGTCGAATATGGTATTTTTAATTTAAATTTTCATGAAATTATATAATAGATATTGAAATTAAACGGTCTTGTTATTCAAATATTAAATTATTTCATTCAATGTAAATTTACATATATACAAACCCGATTAAAATTTTATTATTCAATAAACATGTAAAATGATCATAACATTTAGGTGATAATTAATAAATTAGTCAACTATATATATCATATATAAATAATTATAAAAATATATTATTTACATCATAAAATATTTAAAATTAGTTACACACTTAATCGTATATTCTTAACCAAAATGTTGACATAATATAACCAAATGAAAATAAATTGAGTTGTGAAATTCTTTAAAAAGTTTTTATTTTATAATCAAATACCCCATGATAAAATAATTCAATTTAAAGCCAAAAATATTATGATGTATTAATATTTAATTATATTACATGAAAATGTTTTACTATATAATCCATATAAAATTAATATTGTGCATATCAATATAATGTTCCATAATAGAGAGAAATTTGGATGAAGTCCCATAACTGACACATTATTTTGGATGATTATGAATTAATATTATTTATAACAATATTTTAAATTTTATCAATTTATAATAAAACAATTGTCATTTTTATAACATCATATATGATTCTATTATAGATTTTTTTACTCCTTTTTTGTTGTAATAATTCATTATTTCCATTTATTTCGGTGTTACTTGTCTTCTTTTTTAATTTGTTTCAAATGAAATATAAGGGCCATGGATATAAGTAATAGATAAATAAAATATATAATTTATTTAATATTAAGAATAATATATTTATATATTATATAAATTTTTAGATTTCTTATTTATGGTTAGAAAGGGGAAATGAATGGAATCACTTCATAGTGACGATATATCATATGTATGCTTGAGCGACAATATCATTCCATGAACGTGTTAAAGATTAATTAAGAGAAATATATAACTAAAAATTTATCTATATCATGTAATATATATAAATAATATTCCTTACCTTTATCGTTATTACATTCTATGTAAAATTGAAGTTATAAATTAAACACGTTTCTTTATGAGGTTGTAGTGCATCATACACATGAACGACATTATAATATTTTACAATTCAAGGAATGTAAGAAGTTATATGTAATATTATCATTCCATATGTACAATAATATCATTAATTTGGTATAAATTTTTAAAAAAAAGTATTATATTCATTCTTAAGTGTTTGTTATGGAAAAAAATTACATTTTTTTGCTAGGTGGTAGTCCACCATGAACACAATTGACGGTATTGATTCCCATTTGATGGATTATGATTTGGATGTAGATAATTACCATAAAAATAATATCATAAAAGTATATTTATTATATTTATTATATTATATAATTATTCTATAATAATATTTTATGGATGTGTAAGAAGAAACAGAATTAAAATTTATGTTCAAGAATGTTATCTCTTCTTTAGAAAACATCTATAGGTTTGCACCAAAATCAATCATATGATGTATTTCATAACATTATAATGGTTACAGGATATTGGTAGTTGATCAATGACATTATTTTGGTAGATATTTGAAAAAACAAATGGTCATTTAATTTTTAATAGGTAAGCATAGGGGTGGCCTTTTAAATGTCCGGAAAAGAACAAACATGGAATTTCGTAAATGAATCATTTAAAACAATGCTTTTATCAAAATAAAAGACACAAAAATGTGTAATTACAGAACCTTATAATTGATATGATTTATATATTTCTAAAAAATGTGTTTTGGACAAGATTTTGGTCATTTTAAATAATTATCTCTTTAATTTTACGATCGATAAATCTATTTTTACCTTAAACATGGAAATTAATTTTTAGTATTTTCACCATTCCTTATGGTAAATTACCATGTTGAACATATTATAAGATATATATTCATATTATTCAAAATATTGAATTATTTTTATCATATTATATTCATATATGTGGAGTATTCAAATATATTATTATACATGAATGGGTGATGATAAAACTACTTTCCAGTTAAAAATTTATAAAAAAGTATAGAATATTTTAATATAAAAAGTAAAAATAAAATTCATTAAAATGGAAAAATATAAGTTAAATAATTGTATTATTTAACTAATTTGAAATTAATAAAATTTAATATTATATTTTAATCTCATAAACTATTTAATGTAATGGTTACTGTTCAATAAAAATCATTTTTAGTACTCATTGAAAATTAAACATTTCAGAAAAAACAAATGAATTCCCAATAAGGTAACAATGATATAATGTTTAAAAATTTATATTAATTTTTTGATATATATTTTTTAAAATAGATAAAAATTAATTTTAAAATAATTGTGAATGGAATGAAGAAACCAGTTTCAGAAAAACATTGTTTATTAGAAAAAATTACTATTTATTTTAAATAATAATTATTTTATTTATATTCAATTAATAATCAAAATTTTAACAATTTAGTATGTAAAATAAATACGACCATTTTAATGGTTTCAAGGAAGTGGTATACTATATTATGGTTTATTTATATTTTGGGTTTCAAGTTCCGTAATATTTCAATGTTATAAAATTTTATTAAATATATTATTGAAATTTTTTTATGCTCTGTGTTTCATGTCGCATACACTATCAGATTAACTTTTATTCTTTTATAATTATTTTGGGTTGTTGTTTATTTAATCATATTCATACCTACCAATTAAATGTATATTTTATAAAAGTTATATGTAAATAATATTTTATGGGGTTCATTTAATCGATGTGTTGTTTATCGTATATCAAATCAACCACAATGTTATTATTTCAAAATAATAGGGTTTCATGTATAACAATATATTGAATTGTTTACAGTTATTTTACAGAAATATTATTTAAATACACTATGTTTTAATTTTTTTTTTAAAATTTATATTCTTTATATTTGAATGAAACGTAGAATATAATGATATCATAGCTTTATTCAAACCCTAGAAATTATTCATCATTATTTACATATAATTTAATACTCTACCATGAATTAATACAAAATGTGGTTCAATATAAACATCTTCATTTATCTCTCAATTATGATAATATTAATTTATATACATACAAAATATGATATTTATTTACTGTGTATTGATAAAAACAAAAATTAACATTGATATGAGACTTTATAATAGAGAAAAAGGATTCACAATAACCATTGAATACAATTCAGCTGTACCATTCAAAAAAATATAATTCCTTGTTTTTTATAACAGGACATATCGCATTGTGAAATTATAGAAACATCCATTTTGTACTAATAAAATTATTATCCATTCGTTTTAGTATGTGTTCTGGTGTTTTACCCGTCTCAATATAATTTTAGTCATCATTAATTGAATTAATCCTCTTTTTTCCTCTAAATAATATTATATATATATCATGGGCCATCCATTGAATATTTATAATACTAATAAAATATCATTATCTATTCTTGTATAATAATGATTCAATCATCACTATTTATATTTTAGAATTTCAAATTAATCCTCCCACTTCAATGAGATAAAAATAATGTTTTCATTTTCACGGGAAAGAGTTAAGTTAAAATCTTCATCTAGAATAGATTTTATAAAATTTCTCTTATATATAACACTGAATTCCTATTTTTCAAAAACCTCATCATCATCCCATTTATCCATATCGGAAATTTTCAGTGAAAAATTAATATAATATTAATCCTAAAATTTCAGATATGTAGACTCTATAGTAACCCATGAACCATATTAGAAGACATAAATCCTATACAATTGGGGTGGGGGGTATCGAATTATTCTTCTAAAATAACATTTATGATCTTACATCCCATGATTTTCACTTATAAAATTAATACGTTATGGACTTCCAAAAAAATATCATGTATTTAAATTATTGGGTTTCATTATAATAAATCATATAAGGATTTATATCCGAATTTGTCGTATTGAAAAACATATTATGAATAGGAACATATTCACCAATTTCTCGCCTCCGAATTTGTTGAGATGTAATGATTTTCATCAATATAGTTTATAGAATCTTCAATAAATATATATTTTCTACTTTTATAAATCAATTCTATATTGGTTAGTATTATAAGAATAATTAATGATGAATGTCATAATTTTTATTTTAATCAATAAAATTCCAATTGATTTATTTCACACTATTATTAGATTGAAATGTTTCATAAAATATACACATTGATTTAAAAAAAATCTTTTGAAACCCTTAATCATTTTGAGATCATCGGATTTATACGTGATAAACATAATACATTTATTGAGTGAAAAATAAACACTAAATTAAATAGTGAAATTATCATTATTTTTTTCAATTTTATAATGGGACCATATATGATTGATTGAATAACATATGAGGGATTAGAATAATATTATTCAAAATTATTAGGTAGAATGATTGTAATATTTCTTTTATTGAAAATGTTTCAACAAAATTCGCTTCTTCTTATCATTTAAACAATATATCAAATAGAATATCATAGTGATGTATTTTTCATATTTCACAGACACATGTCCCCAAACCTCTTTGTCCATATCTTATTTTCTTTCATATTTCTAATATATCATGAACTGCATTTATCAAAAATTCGAAACAGTTTTACCAAAATTTGTTTTCCATTTATAATAACATTACATTCAAAATATAATTTAATAAAAAACATTATCTATTATGAATAAAATGATTTTATTTATTATAATATCCTAAAACACATAATCGATTATGGGTCATCAAATAAAAATAATAATGCTATATTTTATTTTTTTTTCACTTTCATTCCACCTTGATATCCTATCAAACACATTTGATTTTATAAGACACTACATTTAAAAATATTAATTTTTTTATTTATAATATTTTAATTTTTTTTAAAATAAAATACATCTATTCATATCATAACAACACCATATATACCATATAAAAGGAAATTCTCATTTTATATCCTTTTAGGGGTCTCATAATGTATTTCCTTTTCATCGATTTTTTCTACTTCTCATGTGGATTTTATTATTATGTATATAAACATTATTGTTTTTCATAAAAATAATTGACATCATTTTGAATTGTTTAATGGAAGATCCATTCTTTCAAAAATAATTCCATTAGTTTAATGTTATTTTAAATCCTAAAAATAACCTTATCATTTTGTCTGCATTCATTCGGATGAATCCCAATAAAACATTTCCTCTAGTTACAAATTCATTAAATATAATATTACTTATTAAACAATTAAATCATTTAAATATTATCAAAATATTTATAGTATGGAAAATATAAAACGAATGAATATTTTTAACAATAACATATTTGTAGTATATAAATGTATACATGATTTATTTTATTTCAATTACAATCAATATGGGAAAATTACTGTGTACTAATGTTTTGTTAAATCCACAAAATATTATTCATCATATGTAACGTCAAGGTTCAGGAAGCCAACCATAGGCACCCCGTACCCAGTTGGTCACATGACCTCCAGCCCATTTTCCCGAACACTAGAGGATGCTAACTAGAAAAAAGGGCCTTTGGTGTGATGGTGGGAAAAATATGCCATCATTGACAGAGTAACACCACAGAACTGAAACATATAATAATAGAGGAAGCAATAATTATAACATACAACAGTAAATAGAAAGAGACCTGATGTAATAACAACTAAGCACTTGTATATATAAATCATGATACATATGTATTATAAATTATCCAAACAAGTCACAATAATAGAATAAAATACTAAACCAATGTAGAATAAAAATCAAGTAAATAGCTCCAAAAAATCTCAAGTGTCTTCATGGTAACATGCTCCCTTGCTCCATAGAAATCTAGTACCTCAATTATAAGGGTGTTTTCCCTTATCTATAATTCCATCAATATAATCTATTTGGGCCCAAAATCATGACCCAAATAGGGTGTGAGAATAATCCATTTAAGAAACCACCAAAGTATATCTGTCTAACAGTAATTGAAAATATATGGTAGGCAATAAACAAAATGAAGTAGTAAACAAGGGAGTACAAAATGTAATAATTTAAAAAATTTAATTGTATTCATTTTCATATATCAAGTAAACAAATAATAAAAAGTGGGTAACAATCAATGAATTACTCATTTTCTAACACTATGGGTCAACCAAACAAATAGAAGCAACCCTGTGGGAAGTACCCACAGTCTAACCTATCAGGTTCAGCTTTAGAAAAGACACTCTAGGGAACCACTCACCATCAATTCCCCTTGTGCTCTCATTTATGTAACTAATAGGAACTCTAACGTTGCACTCAAGGTCCAATTCACCATGTGGCCCATATTGAGGAAACTATAGACACATTGAGGGAGTACAATGTAAATCCCCAATATGGTCTCGCAACATAACAGTAAAATAGACATAATAGATAATCCCTCAACACCCATTCCGCGTATGGTCTACTACACCGGGTTCCTACAACACTGTTTATATCAATTATACACAATGATAAATTTGTGCCAAGTAAAAATAAAAAACTATTTGGATAAACATTCTACAACATATCACAACATGTCAGATAATAATCACTCTACCCAAGCAATAATATTCATGGAAAACAAATCATCATAACATGCTAGTTACACCAAATTGTCAAAACATGAAACATGGGGAAAACATTCATAGCTTGTAAAAGTTAACCCCATTAAAAAAAATTATACTATATCCAAAGAACAAGGAAGAATAGGTAGTAAAAAGAATAAAAAACTTAAACACGCAATGCCTCAAATGTGGGTATTGGGAACTTTTGCACATAGAGTTCATAGACTATCTACGGAAAGGCACAAACCACCTACTTTGATGTTGTGTGATCGAAAACCATTAACAACAGGACCTGAATCCACCAAGGATTCCATAGATCTACAAAAATATTAAGGACATCAACTAAGGTGAACTCGTAAAATAAGAGAAACAAAGAGATGAAGTTCAAGGAGAATGGGGAACTCACTGATGTGATTCTAACACAACCTACAATGGTCGAATCAGAGAACAAATAGTGATTTGGGGGCTCGACAAATATTTGGAAGTATTTTTCACTCCTATATGAGATAGGTGAAGAAGAATATTGTTTTATCCCTTAGAGGAAACCTCAATCCATTTAATGAAATAAAAATAAAGTACAAGGCATGTTATTTTGAAGTACACGAAAATTACATTCCTTTTCTAACATCTGCTTTAGTCGTTCTCAATGTCACGACACACAACCATGTACTCATCCATTATATGGAAAGTAAACAGTCTCCTGAGGTAACCTTGTACATGGGATGTAATAAATGTACATGGGATGTAATCTATAAATTTCCTAAAACTCCTCTTTTTCTAAAAAAAGAACAGAAAATAAAAAGGTATCTGAAAAGAAGATATGGGTTCTTACAATCATTCCCCCTTAAAAATAAATCCACAAATTTCCTTGAAAAGGAAATTTAGAAAAAGAAAACAGAAACATCTCTCACCATAGAGATTGTACATTGTCCTCCATATCTCAGGTCTTTTCCAATACTCGCCCGTGATACCATAGAAGTCGTACCCAATGAATAGAACAAAAATAGAGAAACATCACACTTCGATCAACAATCTAGATAGGATTCTCCTCAAACGAGGTTTCCACCTCTAAATCAAACTATTTAGGTTGGAAAACATAATACGAGACTAAAAAGTAATGCCGGAGCTGAGAAACTGGAAATACATCAGTTATAGAACCATACTAATGAGGTAACTAAAATCGATAAGAAACTCACCCAACTCTCTCCAAAATCTCAAATGGCCCGAAGTAACTTGGAGAAATCTTAACGTGTCTACTAATCTTCTAGGGACCAAACATCGGTGTGACACACATGAAGGACTGATCTCAGACCATAAAATATTGATGTCATCTTCGTCTATCATCATAAGTATTCTGTCATGATTGTGGAGTAGCCATCCACATCCGAATCAACTGTATCTTCTCTGTGGTTTCTTGGACAATACAATGTCCCAACATAGCTGCCTCTCCTGCCACCATCCTGCATAAGGTTGATCATTATGGCCTACCATACAATTCCCCATAAGGTTATATCTGAACAGTTTCATGAAAACTATTATTTTAGTAAAACTCCACAAGAGGGATATGTTTCTCCCAAGAACATCCAAAGACTTGGACACATTCTCTAATAATGTCCTCATGTAAATGAATCGTATTATTGGACTAGACATCTATCAGGGTTTGGAATGCTATACATATAAGTACATGTGTACCAAAGTCCCTCTGATGTCCCTGACATACACGAGAAGTAAAATGTCTGTCCCTGTCTAAAACAATATAATGTGGAACTCCCTGTAAGTTTACAGTCTCTTAGATGTACAAACCTCACATTTGATCAAAACTAAAGTTATCTGAGATCAGTAATAAGTGAGAATCCTTCGTGAGTCTATCAATGAAAACCATATTACATCATTCTATTGTGAGGAAATTAGAAACCCTACCACGAAATCCATCATGACATCAATCAATTTACACCCAAGAATAGGTAAATACTTTAAAATTCCTACTAGTCACTGATGCTTTTCCTTTACCAACTGATAGATGGAACACCGTATGATAAAACCAGCAAAATCATTCTTCATACATGGCCACCAATACTGATGGTGAAAATCATGATACATCTTGGGGACACTAGAATTAACTACCCAAACTATGGAATTAATGTCTGGAATAAATCCTCATGTATTTCCACTAACAACCATACACACCCATGAAAATTCAGGATCTCATCCTCGCCTATGGTCTATCCAATAATAGGGTCCCTTCAGATCACACTCTCTTGTAGGACATGGAATTCAAAATATGATAGTTTCCTCATTCACACTCGATCATGTAGATTAGAGATAATAGATACATATGAATGAAATTTCTACCCTTGACTATCATGCATCTCTAGATACATATATGAGAACAGAGCCATAAGCATCCACTCATAATTGGCTTCTTGAACTACCTATATTTGAGTCCTCCTACTCAGTGCATCAGCCACTGCGTTGCCTTTCCCATTCATGTAGAAAATCACAGAGTCAAAAGAATGATGTTAATCAACCCACCTTCACTATCTCAAATTTAGGTCATGCTACGTGATGATATAATTGAGAATTTTATGGCAGGTGAAAAACACAAAATGCTCTCCTAGAAGATAATGTCACCCATAAAGTAAAAAATTAAAAACTATAGCTAACTCGAGATCATGAATTTGGTGATTCCTCTCATGTGGCCTCAATAACCAAGACCCATATACAACGAGTCCTTCCCCCTACCTAAGCACCACTCCCAGCCCGATACCTGAATAATCATAGTAAATAGTATAGCTCTTTCACAACACTGTAAAAACTAGTATCGATGCTGAATTCAACCTCCCTTTCAACTCATGAAATGGTAACTCAAATGAATCAGACCAAAAGTACTTCTCAACCTTCCTAGTCAGACCTTTTAGTGGCACTTCTAAGAGAGAAAAGCCCTTTATGAAATTTATGTAGTTTCCTACCAGCCCTAGAAAACACTATACCTCAAATAAATTATTTGGCTGCTCCCAAGAAACTACTGCCCTTTATTTCATTGGTTCTACACATACTCTTATCTCTGAGATAACATTACCCAAAATGTGAATATGGCCCATCCAAAAGAGGCATTTTGAGAAAATAGAATATAACTAAAGCACTCACTGTGTACTCAAAATGATCTCTATCTGTGTGTAATAGTCTTATCGGGTGTTAGGGTAGACAAAGATATCATCCACGAAGTCCACCCTAATAGAATCTAAGTACGCATGGAACACATGGTTCATGAGTGCATGAACACTATAGGCACATTTGTGAGACCGAATGGAATAACCATGAACATATATAGAAACAACATACTCTAGAAGGCTGTAAAAGTTATATCGGATGGTCTAACATAGAACTGATGGTAACCAGACCTCAAGTATATCATCGAGAACACTTGATCTCCTCAATGGTGACCAAATATATCGTCAATCCGATGAAACGTATATAAGTTCTTGACCATCATCTGTTTCAACATCCGATTATACACAAAATTTCTGAGGGTACATTCCACCTTCTTTACAAATAGGATAGGAGAACCCCAAGGAGATGTACTCGGTTGGATGAAACACTTTTCTTTCAACTCCTCTGAATACTTCTTGAGCTAATGTAACACTATTGTAGGCATCCTATAAGGAGGAATGGACACCAGTGCAGCTCCTGGAACTTGATGAACATACAATTCCACCTTATACTCTAAAGGAAAACCCAAAATTGCCTCCAGAAATACATCTCTGAAAAGATTTTACATTGGACGAAATTACAACTGTGATATCCCCTAGTCATCCTAATTAAGACTGGAAATCCTAGTTGTATCTCAACCAAACCAATGATGCCCAGGACTGGCTATGCTCTCCTGAACATCCCATTAGCTCTTATGAAGATATAATCTTCCCTCTCATGATGTGAAACTCACCCTCTGGTGATAACAGTCAACAACTGCCTAAAAGGGAACTATCTAGCCCATTCCTTGAAAATGGATTTTCTATCATCAAGATATCAACAGAAATAAAGAAAAGAGCCCAATGATTTCCACCATAGAAATAGATATAACGATATGGGAAGCCCCTATATCGAAAATCACAGAAGCAAAAAAGAAGGAAACAAGGATCATACATCGAATTGTAGAGTATCAGGGATCCTGATCATGTTGGGTCTTCTCCACTGAAAAAGTATGACCTGTATCGTAGCCTAGAATCCACGCCTTACAACCCTGAGCAGATCCAACCTATTATCATTGAAATCTTGGAGAACATCTACCACAACCACAACCACCACCTTAGCCCGAACGGTAAGAAGAACTGCAGTTCTCTATCAGATGAGAAACTGGTGGTGCTGCTCTTGAATGTGGAGTCATAGCAAAAATCCTATCACTAACTGCTGGTGAGAAAAAATGACTGAAGGAATGATGAAGATCTATTTTTTCATATGATCGACACTTCACTGGTCTCTTGGAAAATGTGGCCTCGTATTCCTATACTTCCTTCATGAGTAGCACGACACCGGGATACCAAATGAATTGTCCCGCCACCTAATATCCCCATGCGTAGACTCCCTACAGGGCTTCTTTCTATCAATAGGAAGGATACCAACTATGGATGATTGACCACTCTATCTCACCTCATCATAATCCCTCATGTTGCACTCCGTGATTAGAACCTGGTTGACTATATAAGTGATGGAAGTCAAAATGATGATTTTAACTTGAGATCAGATGTCTTTCCTGAGACCATCCTTAAAATTCGTTTCCATAAATAACTCATCACATCCTGAAATAGGCATGAATTATTGCAGGTCAGTGATGTGAGAGGAATAATCCCTAACTAAGAGTGTACCCTTCTCTTAACTCTTAAAATCTTGGGCTCGATTGGCCTACAATCTCTTTGGGTAGGATTAATCATAGATGGAATGCTGGAACACTTCCCACATCTGTAACTGATAAAGTCCCACCTATGAGATCACATTCCACCATTTCTTGGTGGATTCCCAAAGCTTATAAGTTGAAAATTTCACCCTCATCTCTGGAGGCATATATATATGTTCAATGAGAGAATGTATGGATTCTATCCATGACTCTACAGCCGGAGGTCCTCCTTCCCATATTTAGGTGGGTGGAAGCTGCTACTGGAAAACCAGTGTCAACTCTTCCATAGATGGGGTAGGATTCGGTACTCCTCAGAATGTCTGAATAAAACTCATTATGCCGTCTCGGAACTGTGCATCCACACCTATGTCCGGACTGATGGTTGGTTCCATGACTGTCATAACTAAGGGATATACTAGTACTCCTTGATTAGCCAAGTCTGGTGTCTGATCACTACCCCGAAATTGATGGAATAGGGGTGGAATTCTCATTGTCCGTCCTCTACAATGTTAAGAACACACATTAGATCAAGATTAACATGTACTGAAACATAGAAGTGTATGAAGGGAACATGTGAAATAAAGAATTCATGTATATCAAAACATGGATACACGATGTGTATATTTACTACACGTCATGACATCACACGGGCGTGTACATCAGCCAACCCAGATCATGTTACACCCCCATACACATGGTGTGTATTCCTAACAAACATCGTGTACTTGAATCCAATTTCCCAACCCATGATCTTCTATATGGCTAAGCCACACAGTTTCCATAGATCTAGAGTACACTGCGTGTTAGTGGATGACACGGTGTTTACAAGATGAACTTCACCGACCGGTTTTATTATTTACATAGTCAGTTACATGGCTCACTCTACAAGGCATGTTCCAGAGAGACAAAACATGTACTACTTAGGTTTCAACTTCCATTTTTGTTAGTCACAAGGGTGGACACATGGCTAACAGAACACTGCATGTTTATGCGAGGCACGACGTGTAATAGAATGATTCCCCCATCTAATGATGGTCGTTACATGGATAAATACAATGGTTATACTACATGGCATGTTCAAGCTTCACATGAAGAGTACAACCTATGATTTATCCATCTGGGTTGTTAGTCACACAGGTGGATACATAGCCTCCACAAGACGGCGTCAACATCCAATACACGAAATGTACCCCCAATAATCTCCCATCCATGTTTCCCTACACACACAACGAGTTACATTGTTAGAGACTACACGACATGTACATATAGTACATGTCATTTACTTATGAAAAACAATTCCTTCCCGAATAGAATGACGTATAGTGTGTATACATCATTACAAGCCATGTATTCCAGGTTCTTCCAGAGAGTAATCTTCAGAAACTAATCCATAATCCATAAAACGTTGAATGAACATTATGGTTCCAATTTCTGATCTATGAAGGTCCATACTCCCTTAAAATCGAAGATTGACATCTTATACTTGTCATTTTCCAGAAATGTAGTGTTATGATCCACCAAATTCTGATCCATGTGAGAGAATAACACATCAAAAACCAAATTATGGCATCCATTCCAATAGGATGTTAAACAACCAATACATTATCATAAATTAGGTATTATATCAAGGAATTTATCAAAATAGAATGAATATCCAACAAAACCTCTATCACAACAATATTCAGTAGCTAATGCACCCTAAATTTCATTGCAATAATGCATGACATGTGATCTCTAGTCGTGACTATATGATGAATGAGATGTTATAACCTCATCTAATCTAGTTCCAACAGAAATATAACCTCAATAATATGAACAATTACATCAATAAACTTTTGATTCATGCAACAATTTCAAAAAAAATAACGTAATGTTGCAAAACAAGATAAATTTAAATAACGAGGTAAATTGGCTTTTCCTTGTACATAGTTAAGCTACTCTCTGGAAATAATTTTTATCAAGTACCCATTCCATCCTATCCCTACATATACGCTCTAAACAGTAAGTCAGGAAGAAAATAATTGTTATGATACCACTTTGTAACGTCCCCATTATTGAAGTCAACCAGAGGCGTCCGGTACTCGTTTGGTCACATGGCCTAAAGTGCATTTCATTAAATTTCGGAGGTTGTGAACAATAAGCGATGACCATGGATGTGATATTTGGGACACAATGCCCTCATTGGCAGAGTAACACAGCTGAATGGAAAAAAATTACAATTGCAGAAGAAATAATATTACCTTACAACCGTAAACAGTGGAATACTGTAAGTAATAACAACAGAGAAAATATATATATGATTCATGACACATATGTCCATGAATGCCGCCAAACATGTCACAATGCTGTAATAAAATACTATTCCAATGTTCAAAGGAAATCAAGTAAAAATCTCCACAACATTGCAATCCTCATATTGGTAACATGCTCCCCAGCTCCACAACAATCAAGTACATGAAGTAGAAGGGTGTTCTCCCTTATTTATACCTACAACAATATAATCTCTTTGGTCATAAAATCCTGACCCAAATACATTGTGAGACTATGACTTGTATGAAAAAACTGAAATATCTATGCCTTATAGTTAGTGGAGGTATATGGTAGGAAATAAACAAAATGAATCAGTAAAGAATTATGTAAAAAAAGAAACCATCCTACAAATTCAATTGAATTCATTTTCATATATCAATTAAATAGATAATAAAAAGAGGGTAACCTTCTGGGAAGTACACATATTCTAACACTTCTAGTTCAACCAATCAAACACAAGAAACCCTCTAGGAAGTACTCACAGTCTAACCCCTCTTGTTCAGATTTAGCAACGACACTCTGAGGAAGCACTAACTGTCAATTCACCATATTTTCTTCTATCATGAACTAATAGACACTCTTAGTAACCAATAAATGTCCAATTCCCCTTGAGGCCCATATATCTGAAAATAGAGACACATTGAGGGAGAAATATATCCCTCCCCCATATGGTCTCACTACATATCAGTAAAACAGACACTCTGGGGAAGCTCTCAGTGCCCATTCCCCCTATGGTCTACTACAGCAGGTTCCCACATCCAGGTGTAAGTAAATAACTCACAATGATACATGGAAGCCAAAGTACACCTCATGAACTACTTGGATAAACAATATACCACATATCATAGAATATTAGATAATAATCACAGTGCCTTAAAAATACTAGGAATGAAAAAAAAATTAGCCTAAGAGTCCAGCTAGACCAAACAGTCAAAATAAGAAACATCGGAGAAACATCCATAGAATGTCACTGTTAACCCTATTAAAAAATAATTAACCTTTATCCAAAAAAAGGCATAACAGGAAATAGTAGGGATAAAACCCATAAAATTGCAATACCTTGAATGAGGGTATTGGGTAATCTTTCACATTGAATTAAATTTCTATATACAGAAAGGGACAAACCACCTACCTCGGCATTGTGAGATTGATATAAGTTACCCTCAAGCCTCGAATAACCTAAGAATGTCATAGATATAAATTTTTTTAAAAAAAATTCATCCAAAGATAACTTTTGAAAGAAGAGAAATAATGAAATGATGTTCATGAAGAAAGGATATCTCAATGATGTGATTCCAATGCAACTGACAGAGGAAGAATCAGAGAATGGACAGTGAGTCAGGGGCACGGCGATGATTCGGCGGTCTGATTCACTCCTGGACGAGATATGTCAAGAAGAAGAAGGGTATGTCCATCAATCGCAACCCCAATCCATTTAATGAAATAAAAAATAAAACAATCATCATGTTCATTAAAAGTACAGGACATGTAATTTCCTTTTCCAGCCTCTACTTTAGGTAGTCTCAAGGTCACCCCACACAGCCATGTAATCAACCATTACATGACCATGTACTCGTCCGTTACACGACCAGTACACGGTAACTCGAGGAAACAGTGTACAGAGAGTGTACTAAAAGTACACGGTGTGTTCTCCTAAAATTTATATAAACTCCTCTTTTTTTCAAAAACAACCAAAAATGAAAAACCTTCCGGAAAAGTAGATTCGAGATCTTACATCATATATATATATATATATATATATATATATATATATCTTTTCATCCTTAAAACATGCTTCAATTTTAGTTGTTATAGTTACAGACATTGAACCCTTCAAAATTTTATTAATATTTTTGGCTACATTATTATTCTATTTCACCATCATTTTCTTTTTAAAAATATCATCCATCATAATAAAAATCGAGGTTTATTTTTTTTCCTTCATCAGGATTCAATTATTAGAATAATCAGTAATAGTTGGACAATGTTTTAGAGGTTTTCCAATACACTTTTAACATTAAAATATTTTGTTAGAAAAAATAATGATATTTCACCTTCACTGTTATATATTTTCCATATATGATGTAATGGATCTACTTTTCATAAATTAAATCAATTGAATTATAAATATATTCTAGGAACATGATGTTTTATTCAAGAAGGTATTCATGATTTTTTGTTAAAAAATTTTATTTTTACACATATTTTTTATTATTTTCATGTATACTAATATTTAAAATTCATTAATTCAACAATATATTTGAAAAATACTATATCTATGTATTGTTTCATTCTTCTGAGCTACAACATTCAACTATGGTTAAATTCTCATAATTGGTTTATAAAATTAACAATATTTCTACTACATCGTCACTAATGTTTTATACCACAACATAAAGATCATAATCTTCCATAAATTTGGAAACAATATTATCATATTAAAATTTTAAAACATCATATCCTTCAAGATAAAAAAATAAATTTAATTTTCTATGTTATCATTCAATGACCTTGTTATATTTATGTCTTCCTCATTTGTATCTTCAACTTCTTCACATAAAGGAAAATTTGTAACAAAGTAACAAATTTACCTAAAGGGAATTTACAATAGAGGTATATTTCCTTTGTTATTACATGGGATGCATTACACATGTCAAGAAAATAGAGACAATAACAAATTTACATTTTTAAATTCCTCATTTTTAGAGTGAAATTCATCGATTACCTTTTTATAGTAATAATCATTGATTTTTATTCCATGGAATCCTTTAATGTGATTTCTCAAACATATTTATTCTTCATCAAAATGGTCATCTCTCCATTAATTTCATATGATATTATATGTTTATAAATATTATCAAGAGAATGATTTTTAGGATCATTATATTTCAATGATGATACCTTATCATCATATTTATAGAAAAAATTTATTTGAATATTTTCAAAAAAAATTAATCATACAAATTTTCCTAGAAATATAATATGGTTATTAATATTTCATTAAATCTTATATATAATTAGAAAAAAATTTAACTTCCCCCATTTTTATATCTCCATACTTCAATATCTATAACTTTAACATTTCATTGATGAATTTTATATTCCTTTATATCTTTTCATTATATAGTCCTAGAAACATTATCTATTCCAATTACATTAGACATTAGAAATTTATATTATGATAGTGCGTAATGTATAGAATTTTTGGATCACCAATCAGTGTCCATATTCCACTTATTTGTATCTATTAAGGGAACTCCCCTCGCTGGAAGAGGGAAACCCTATATAGTAACTTCAAGAATGTCATGTACTATGGATATACGATAAGGAATAATTTTGAACATATATATATGGGTGTTATTATAATTAATAATAGGAATCACCTTACTATTAGTGTATTTTAGAACGTCTCTATGAGATATATTAATCTCAATATATTAGTAAAGTGTCAGCAAAGGGAACATTATCTTGATACCACTTGTAAGGGCAAAATATGGATCTCTATGTTCACTGATAGGTGTATAGTGTTTTATTAAATTCTAAAATAGGATAATATTCATTTTATATATTATATTATAAATGTTATTAGATTTTTATAAACACTTTTAACAGTTCATTTTAAAATTGCATAATCATTTCTTAAAATAATATTAAATTATTCATAAAATAGTATATTACAAGGAAATTTTATTAAAATCCTATAAAATATTAAATTAACTTTATTTTAATTCAATATATCATTTTAATGTCTTCCATGATTTGAGAAAAATTCTATCCTTCTAGAATATTGATTATTCTCTTGTTATGATAAAAAAATTGGGCCATGAACCCAGATCATTATAAGTGATGTAAAATTGAAAACATCCTAATAACGTGATAGTAGTTACCATGATACAATCCATTTAAATGAAAAATAAAATTTTGATAGTTTAATTTTTTAATATCATTTAATTAAATAGTTTCCAAATTTAAATTTGAGCATTAATGGGTGATCCGGTTGAAAAAATAGTGGATAAAATTCAATGCCAAATTTGTGGGCCCATATAACAGCCCAACATATGTAACATTACACATCTAATGTGAAAAAAGTTTATTTGAAATTTTATAGGATTTTATAATATTTTATTTTATTAAATTAATTATTCTATTTCCCTATAAATTTTTTTTTCAAGAAATTTTTTTAGAAACATCTATTGGAGGCATGAAAGAAAGAAACCATTTTGTCTCAAGGGTAGAAATGTATACATTCCAAAAACATTCAACTACCCCAAGAAAACAATAATAATGTTATAAGACTTATAATATTTTTTTGTTCAACTATAGACTCTTGATATTAATGTATAAGGTAATTTTGGTGTAGGAGTTGAGGGAATATATTGTATTATTCTAATTTAAATGTTGTGTTCCCATTTTGTATTTTGGAAATTGTTTTTTCAAATATTGGTTGTTCAAATTTACATTTTATTATTAATAAAAGAAGTTAATATGCTATAATTCTAATATTATTTATTTAACATTGATACTATTTACCATCGGGGTGACCTTACATAATCCCATACTTGTTAAATTTTGTAGACAACATTGGTGTGATAATTATTTCCATTTTATTCTTCATCAATTCCACCCACAAGAGTCTTCTTTCCACTCCTGTTGATAGAGTAAAATAAATATTGGGATTTCAAACATATTTTCTGATTCGAGAGAGTATAAAGGGTCTATATTTGATATTTTTTCTCATAATAAAAAATTATCATAATTTATTTTATTCGATTTTTTAATTCAAGTATTTTTCCACTTTCTCATTCCTATTGAATAATTTTTACCACCGTTTTCATGTCATAATAATGTTAATTACCTCGGAGTGATTATGAAAAAGTAATATATGTGTATTATTGATTATAATTTTTATTTTATGGAATCAAACCTGTTCCTTATGAGGATATGTTGAGTTTATTGAATAAATCCATCTCACAATAATTAAAATGAAATAATTTTGACATATATTCTTCCAGTAAACATCTTTTAATATCATAGTATCAACCCATAATCATAAATTGAATTAAAGTAGTATATTTAGTTCCCTTTTAATCCAACATAAATCAACACAAAGGTAATTTTTTCCACAACATATAAAAAATCCATCACAATATAATGTGTTTTTATAGGTTCTTCATAGTTCCATGTGGATTTGAAAATACAGGCTACCCTCTAAATGACCACTTCAACCCTTAAAAACATGGTTATATTTGGCTGAAAAACAATTATTATTCCATCTATAAGGTCCCAAGTAACTCATCTCAACAATCATTCATTCCCTCTAATTTTTCATCTCTCACCTCAATTTATTTTATTTTTCCGATGTCATTTTTTATTGTTATTGGAACATGTCCGCATATACCTATGACTTATCAAACCATCTGGTTATAGATGATAGTCCAAGGGTTGGTGATTAAATCCTATCAATGAATATTTTCCCATTTTATCCTAAACATAATAACTCTCTATATTAATAAAATTATACCATTATTATTGATGGTCTTCAATGAAACCAACTCATAAACTAGGATGGGGACCAGAATTGAAATCCAAATGAGGAAGCCCATAAAATATAGTACATAGTGTATTAGACCATGAATGACAAGCTTCACACATTCCTAGACCAATGAAAAAAATTTAATTATACATGATTTCCTATAAGGATCAAAATATTCCATCATACCTCATTTCCTAAACCACCTTCAAACAATTCATAGGATTGAGTCAGAAATGTCACCCCTTCATATCATGGAATTTTATGAAATTCTTGGAACCCAGAACCACCATATAAATATGGGTAACATAATATGTTCATCTTCACCTTATCATTTAGGGATCCATAAAATTGTTAAAAAAAATATGATACCTTCATCCATACACTTTTAAGGGAAATTTCAAATACATTTCTATAAAAAATAAATACCACATCAGAAAACAATTTCACTAAAAAATAGAATCCAAATCATTTTAAAAAAATAATGGGAGGTTCAATTTATAAAAAATGGGAAATTTTCAAAGGAACAATAATTATTTAACATCCCTGTGTATATTAATTCCATGAAAAAGTTAAATTATTTTATGGAGGGTTAGGTATAGGAAACAAATAGTTCATCGATATGATGTGTTGTGGAACCTTTAAAAATTATCTAAATGATTCTTGGAATTATATATATAGTTTGAATAATAAAAAAAGGGTAACATCCCCTTAATTTGAGAAACTATCATAATATGGTGTAATTGTCACCCTTTAGGAAAAATAAATTCTTCTGTAAAAACATGATTCACTCATGATGATCTTTAATAGGATCAATCTTAAAAATATTGATGAAATCCAAATATTTCACCCTAATTGAAAAATTTGGTAACAAACAACCATAAGTCCCCAAAATACCCAAACATCCCTTCAAAATGGTGTTTTTGTTTAGGTTAACCACTAGAAGAGGTAAATTCATAGAAATTTCAAAAGACACTGTACTTATGAAATTTCAATATAAGGAATAATGACCATCGAGGATTTCATTAGATTGATAACCAACAACGAATACAATAATATAGTCACCCCTAAGGAAGAAACCCTTAAACTCCATAAAATTTTCAAACTCAAAATTAGTTCCAATCATAACTACACTAATAACTACGTAATCTATTATAATACTAGTAACCCATCTAGAAACCACATCAGCATCCAATCCAACATCCTAAGTATTCTCTTTGGATGACTGACCAACAGAATACCCTTTAAAATAATTCTCATTGTCTATAATTTATAAACTATGTAATCAAAAAATAATAATGATTTATCAATTTAAATTTAATTTAAATACATTTAATGTGTAAAGGAACTTGTTCCTACTCCGGTGTTCTTTTCTAAATCATTGAGGGGAAAATATTTTTAAAGAATATCATGTCATGAAAATATAAAATTAGTGAATTTCATAAGATGTTATAAATTAATTAATAAAAAAATTAATTTTAAAACCACTAATGGTTTAAAAATCACTTGAAAATAATGAATAACACCCCACAGATTCATAAAAATTTAATTAAAATTTGAAGGAATGAAATCCAAACTAAACAATAAATCAATCCAATTATTTCTCTCAATACATGAGAGAAAAATCTAAAGTTACAATGAATTATTAATTGAGGGATATATTCTCCAAAGTTATGTTGAATATACCACTTATCACTGTTATACAATCCTTTTGTGGAAAATGAAATTACCTCAAGGTATAGGTAATAGGTAAACAGAAATAATCACACAAAAACAATGTCCTTTTAGAAGAAAATGTGATTACCAAAGATCAAGGAATCATTCCCTACAATTTAAAGGACCGATTATTTCCTTACATCTATGTTGATTTTTAATAGAGTAAAATTTTCATGTCTCATTTTATCCAGAAGTCATTTTGAACCTTATTCCAAGTGGAAATTATTTTTAGTTTGTTCTTGAGAAACATTACCCCGCCCCCTTACTCACTCTTCGACTTGTTGATTATAGTTTTCTAGTTCCTAAAATGATATTTTATTTTTTTTCATGATAGTTGAAAATTTTCATTTAGGTTTTTAAATTCATTTTACTTTATAATCACATAATCATATGTAATAGGTAGAAACCCCTCTACCATCCTTGGCCGATCCTTTTTAGAATCAATAAACATACTCATCTAAATGTAGAAAAGGAATAAGAAAATAAATGTTACAAATATGATACTCAATATTAACAATTATAGTGAATACTATCAAAATAGAGAACGTGAAGATTACTATGAGGTCCATTGGATAGGTTGTGTAGACAGTGGACCATTATAACATCAATGAATCAATTAAGGATTTCTAGGTCAAGATGATATTTATTTCATTTGTTCACATGATGTGAATTTTCATTATTAGAATGATTATTTTTCATTATAATCCTATTATAATTTTTTATGATCACCAATCAATAATACAATTAGATAAGTCAAAAATTCAACTCCATACCCATTCTTGCCAACAATCTAGTCTATGCGGTTGATGAAACATCTGCTCAAAAGGAGACAATTTAGTCAAGTAATATGAAAAAAATGAAGTAAGACGAACAATACCAACATTCTATAGAAATTCCTTAAAATATAATCTATAACATAATGACACACTTCCATCACTCTAGTATGGGTTCTAAAGGAACAACTAATCCTTCCTTGTTTTCAATTTTCTTATCTTTAATCAAATCATGACATGATTCGTCTAGTTGTCCTAGGAGTACACAAAAATGTAATTTAATATACCATATTTGATATTACTAGGATTATACCACAAATTGTAAGTTGTAGGATTGTTAAATATTATGACTCCAGACCATGATATAAACCACATTAATGAATATGTCCAAATCATTTGGATGTGGTAAGGAAATAAAATTTAAAATTATCAATAATGAGAATCATTTACCAATTTATGATAGTGAGTGGGTGAGACCAATTCAATGTTTTTCTAAAGAAGGAGGTAATTATTATTGAAAAAAATGAGGATTATGGTCTTCTAAAGATAAGTGTGGGTAGGGGATGGAGATTGCACATTGTCTTTTAGAATAAAAACTATTTTAGTAAGAAAGAAAACTTCCCTTTTCCCTTAATTATTCAAGTCCTTGAGTGAGTGGCGTATCATTAGTCCTATTTTTTCATGATTGATACTTTTTATATATTAAAATTATTTCCTCCTTAAAAAAATAATCATTCACCTATATATTTAGAACATTTTACTTCAAGGGAATTTATTTTGGGTTATTTAATTCATTTAAAACATTCTAGCAGTGTGTGATGGGAAAAGTATCTAAACTGTAATAAGATTAACTATTTGTCATGATGGATTAGTTATATATCATCTAAAATAAATTTAAGGTATTCCTAGTAAATCTGAAAAGGAATTTTTATACATGAGAGGAAAACAATATTATCCCAAACTGGAAAAAATCACATTTCATGGTTAAATATGGACTTTTTATAGGCTATCAGATCTCTAGTTTTGGGATGATGATGATAAAGATATGGTGTATATAATTCATGACCATCAGAAATCAGGATAATACCCATTATGGGAGGTCATTATTAGGGAAATATGGTTTTAATATAATTTATATTTGGAATTGTAGCTCTATTTTTTGAAAAATTTATTCTCTACTATTGAACGATTTCCCATTATAATAGAAATAACATTTGAGGAATAATTCTTAACAATAATTAATATATAATCTCTCCATATTCCATAAATTATACCAATTATAAAATTCCATTTGATATTATGTGTGATGTTAGAGATTTCACTGTATTAGTTTTATTAGGAAAAAATTGTTATAGAACATAATGTGTCATTGATTATGTATGAAATAATTAAATAATTCATAAATTTATTACACCATAACTGAGAATGAGTTCTTGGTTGATATATTTTCCTTAGAAACATTCAGGTCCTATCAATGTGGATCTCCCATCATTGTCATCCCTGATACTTCTACTCTAAAATACCATTCTAAAAAAGAGTAAAAGGATAAATTAATTATGTGGGTGATTCATCATCAAGAGTATAATGTCAACATTAATAATAAAAAATGGGATAGAAAAATTGTATTTTTTCACCTATCTAGTATGTAATTCCTAGAAATTTCACTTCACCAATATATGTCTAAATAATTTCTTGATGAGAAACTCTATATTGTGAGGTACTTCCCATGGTATACTGATAATTAAATACACATAGTTATGTATTTCATTCCAAAAAATTTTGGGACCCCTGATAAGATTAATTTTCCTTATATTGTTAAATAATATGTTTCCTGGATCCATACCTCTTCAGGTTATATACTAATCAATTCATTTTTAAATGTGTTCTCGATTCTAATTAAGATTCCATTATTATATTCCATAATAGAGAGACATGTGGGAGAAAATGATCCATAATGAAAACCTCTCAAAAGTTCCTCTAAAGTGGTTTCTTATTGACTAACCATAGTTATTATTCCTACACATTATTCCAATGCTTTCTTTACTATCAAAAATTATCATGCATAACCCAAAGATATCAATGGAACTTTACTTCTATTCTAAATTTAAATATATTTCAATGTTGGGTAATTGTTTCCATGAAATGCATTCCAAACTCTAGGGGATATATCTACATCATTATAATTATTGATTATATCTCAAAATGTTGGTAGGCCTTCCCACCGTGTCCACTAACAATAATGTTGTTATATGATTCGTAAAATAACTCATCTTTTTTGTTCATTAATTCCTAAAGAAATCATGAGTGATCATGGACCCAATTTATACAATTTTTCAATATCCAAACTCATGTCATGATTTGTATTTCAAAAATATAAAAAAATCCATTATAACATATAAATAATGTTATATATAAGTTAGAAATTAGGTAAATTAATAAAATTCATGAAAATACTATCATTCCCTATAGAAACTATTTATCCGAGAAACACTTGGATTCACTTTGGGTATATCATACTATATTGAAAACAATCCTTAAGATATCTTCCTATAGGTTTGATTATGAAAAAAATTTCCATATTCCTGATTAATTTGAACATATTACTTTTTTATAATAAAAAAATGGACATTGATCATTCATTGGACAAAATAGAGTGGAATGAATACCTTAACAAACATGTGAAACTTAAGGAGGCTTATGAAAATTCAATGAACAACAAATCTATAATTGAATCATACCAATATATGAATCTCAATGTAAATAAATTTTAAAATTATTAACTTTATCCCTTATATAATTCCAAACATCAGTTACAAAAAATATAGATTCTATTTTTATGGTTAAGACAAATCATAGTGCATCATGTGTACACTCATGGGTAGAGTAGAGATTTAGGATCCCCCTAGGGGTCTTGTAAGCAATGTTAATGGCGATAAGTTAAAACCATAATTTGATACATTAAATATTCATGAAATTGAGAAGTAGTTAACTGATTGAAACATTGAACTAGACGAATATTGAAATATTTTGGGTCTATGTAATGAAAACAACATTAAACAATGAAATTTCCAAAACGAAACCTCAATTTATCCTATACATTGACATAATGAAGGAAGTTCCAATATAAACATGTATATTTTTTTCCATTCCATTTTAATTTTTTTAGAAAGGGTAATCTTGAGGGGTTTCTATTATGTTCTCATATTGTTATTTTTATGATTCATGTGATTGTACAGTTTATGTACTTTTAAGAAAATAATATTTCTTCCACGTGTTTGAACATAATCATCCATCATCAATGTGGTTCCTCCACATAACATGGAGTTTAAGGGAGTATTAAATAGAATAAAGAACATCAAATTTAACCCCTTTTTGATTTTGTTTCATATTTATTTTTAAAATTTTCATTATAAATTCATATTCTCTTACATCAACCCCATATTAATTATATTTTAATAAAAAAGTTATTATTAATTTCATTCTACTTTGGGGGTGAAAATAACAAAGAATATATGTTTGAAAGAAAAAATAAAATTCTTCATTGGATGAAAATATATTTGTTAAATTTAGATGATACTATACTAAAAAAATTAAAACTAAATATCAAATAATTTTAGATGCCTTTATTCTAGTCATATTGAACTTTTAAATTCAAGATTATAGATTTTAAAAAGTGTGATTTTCAATTATTATTGTTCACAATCTTCATGTTCATCATATATAATCAAAATATCTCATTAAATGACATTCTAATTGGAAGGAATTAATTTGAGATCACAGTGTATCCTAATAAATAGAATAGTGTTTCTTATCCTTCAAATTGTATAATTATTATTTAGGAAAACAAAAAAATAATAAAAAATAGTCAGTAAAAACATTAAATACTCACATATAGAGATGGATTAAACTAATGTGTGTATTTAATCACATGGGAATTTTTAATCCAATGTTTTTATCTTTTTGATATGATATTTATCCTTGTTTTTATATTTTTTTAATTGATTTAACACAACATGATTATTGTGTATTTGTTATTCACTCGGTTCCATGTGTTCTTTGAACCTAGGATTCATCGAAAGGAATTATTATATGGGATGGATCGATTATGCCCGAATATAATTAACATGAAGAAATTTATAAAATAGTAATAAATGAATACTCATATTAATATTAAATTGTTATTCAACCTATTATTTCCATTTTTCTTCTCGAATAAGAAATACCTGCAATGTCTATTTTGATACACATCATTTTAATATAATTAATTGAATCATTGAGAAATATGATAATAAATTTGAAAAAATGAATTTAATTAGGTGTTGAATATTCTTCTGTATCTATATTGTTTTAAATAGGTTTTCAGGACTAATGATTTTTTTCAATTATTAAATAGTTAGAATTTATGTTCACTTTTTCCTAGAATAGGGAATTTTATATTCATATTTATGAGATACATTTCACTCGGGTCTATAAAAATCAATTTTGTGTATTACATAATCAATTGAAAAAGGTTAATATTAATTTTTTATGTTATAATATTCATGTGATTCAATGTTCATAAACAAATTAATTAGTTCATTTTTCCATTTGATTTTATTTTCTAACCATTTTTAATTTATTCTTAGTAGGCACTATTACATTCTAGATTTTTTAGCACCATCTAAAACACCTAATTGTAATTGGTCATATTTCAGTTTGAGTTCTAAAATTATATGAGGAAAATGTTATCTTTATAAAGATATTAAAGATTCAATTTAGATGATGAACAAGGTTGGCCGTGAATCAATAACGTTTTGGGGGAAGTGAACTGTAATGGATCACAATCATGACAATAGAGGAAATTATAAAAGAAAAAATATGATATAATTTATAATTTGTATATTGTAAACCATTAAGAAAATTTCAATAAATATATTACAGGGAATATTCGGTGGTTTAAGGGGTGATCTAAGCATCCATATCGATGATTAAATTATGGTCCACATTTAGTGTACCAGAATAACTTCCCAAAATATTTTCAATAACATCTTAGATTTGAGGGAAGATGGTTTGAAATATTTTAGGCTACTATAATTATTAATGGAACGAAATTTATTTATATATTCCCAACTCAAAATTGTCCATCTAGAAACTCAATTAGACATATCTATTAGTAGCATGCATGCTAGAACCCATTTTTGGTCAAGGGTAAAATATTCCACATTCCACAAACATTCCACCATACAATGAATAAAATAATTAAGTAGGAATTGTTTTAATATTTATGGGTTGATAAAATAAACATTAAATTAATATTTAATGATATAAGGGTGGTGTATTTGAGTATGGATTTGGTTTTATATCAGTTTTAATGTTATGTTTCCATTTTTTATCTAAGATTTTTTTTCATATGCTAGTTTTTATAATAAAATTTATCATATTAAATAATTTATATATGAACTTTTATTCTGGTAATATTTATTTCATGTTATTTATTTCAACCCCCTCTTTTCATATGTTATCATTATATAAATTTTGTGGAATACATAATAAATTAGACAATGATATTTCCAAAGACTGTATTAGCCTACTACCTTAGGAAAGATGTAATCATAAAAAAATGGCACATATTTGATATAAATAACATCCAAATAGGTTCATCATGATGGTAAATCTACTTATACACCCAATTATTAATGCATATCTTCCTAACCAAGGGAAGGTAGAATTAAAAGTGTTGAACTCAGATGCTTATTAAGTGTCATAAAGGAAGATATATAAAAATAATCATTAGGGTAAGAGAATGTGACTGAAACATTAGAAGATAGTACTTTTTTAAATGTTGTTTTAAATAATACTCAGTACTATTTTGATTAGGCAAGACTGTTGAGCATCTATTGTTTCAACAATACTCTCTCTTTTTATGATTATTTTGATGCACACAAAAAACCCTTGTTTTTTATTCTAATTATTTTAATTACAATATATTTCATTAAATTAATATTGTTTATATTTCTATTTTTGAGTGATATTAAATAATCTAATTTTTGTTTTATAATTAACAATGTGATCAGAAATAATTTTTTCTTGTTCTGGAAAAAAATTTCATTCTTAATGTCGAACATCATAGCATTAGGATATAACTATATGTTTACTTTACGAGAGATATGAAATGTATGGTAAAATAACCATACATTTGGGAGGAACCATTAATTTTTAATATCATAAAAGTATTGAAGAATAACCTTGCATAAGTATAGAACATTACGTTTTCTTCACAAACAAATAGATCATCGACCTTACTTTTCTAATGAACTGGTTGTTCTATCGAAATGTATGGATCATGTATCTTATGTTTTTCTAGAGAGGAATGTATGGATAATATACCATATGATTGAATGTTGAAAAATAATATAAGGACGATCATCCTTACTTTTTAGATCAGCCATACGTTTGTAGAATAGTTCATCAACCCTACATTTAGCCTCAAGTATTTAAAATACGACTTTATTAAGAAACAATGTTTATAGGGAATATCATGGTGATTTCAAGCAAGATTCAAAGCCCAATATTAATGAATATTTTGACTAATTTAAAGACCTTTATTAGTGATTCAAATGATTTATTTTAGTGAATGATTTCATGCCAATTATTAAGATAAGTTATGAATTCTCAGTTATTCAATCTTTTGAATATCAAAATTCATAATGTGACATTTGTGGATATAAATTTAAAAGGAATATGATTGTATTAATTATTTTATATTTGTGATATTAGGATGTACATATAGAGTGAGGCATCATCATGAAAAAAAAGTTATATGCCACAAATAGATATTCTTCTACTAAGATCTTTCATACTCTGTTTTTATGAAGAAAAGGAAAATAATAAGAGATTCGTATTATACATTGATGATTAATCGTGAATCTGTAATTGATAGATTTTATGAATTTATTTCAATATATATTTTCAACTAGATCAACTCATAACTGATCTTACCGAAAGAACATATTTTCTGAAGATGACTATCCATCATCAGTCAGTTGCGTTCTACAGCAACTGTGAAGAACAACTAGGATGTACATTTTAGACAAATACACTTTTCAGTTTGTGTAACCAGATTTTTGTACTAAGATATATATTAGGTTCTATGAATTAACTTGAATGGTCTATTTTATCATTATCTTATAAAGGCATCATCTTGTTGCACACAATCGTGGACGGACTGTTGATAAGTGGACCATATAGTGAAAATAACCAAGCTCGTGGAGTAGATAATTTGTGGAGTGGACTAGTGGAATTTTGTTCCCCAAACCACTATACATTAGTTTGTCCTTAGATAAATTTATATTTCCACAACACAGTCATTCATATAGAGATAATGTACAGATTTTGAAATAATAACGATTCTCAAATAAATTGTAAAAGATCAAATTCACCCCCTCCTCGTCTTGTGAATATTTTTTATAACCCGATCCAACAATTTTTATTATAGGAGGTTATTTTGGTAAACCAAATACAAAATAAATGTTTCAAAGGATTATATTCTAAGATCTCAAGGGTTGATACATGGTAGGGAATGTCAATGGTTTGATCTCTATACATAAATGGTGAAAACTATGGATTATGGATGTCTAGAATGATCATCTATCTAAACAATTATTTTATAAAGAGTGTACACAAAATGTCTTACTTGTTATGAAATTCCAAAAAATATAAGACATGGAGAGAAGATTCTAAAATATATTAATGCATAAATTCAAAAGATACGAATGTGATCATCTGTGATCTAGGACCAAATGAATTCAATTGAGTATCTTAATATCCTACTACATATTAGATGTGGTATATAATTGCAGTTGCCTATGAAGAAACATACAAAGACAGAAAAATGAGGTATGCTACATCAAAAATAAAATTTGATACTTTTTGAATGATTGATTCTGAATTTAACACTCAGATGAATGGAAGGGTTATAGAAATAGTTAACAAAATCTCTACCTTGGGAGATCATATGATACAATAAGATCAATCCTTAAAAGTACTAAGAGTACTTCCAGCTCAATGGAATTGGATATCATTAGCCATTAGGAAATCATCACCATTCCAAGATCTAACTGTGGGATAATTTATTAGAACCCTGATGATGTATAAAGATGAGATGCAAGATGAAGATAATGAGCTTAAAATCTTGACCAGGAGAGATAATACTACTTTGAAAGTAACATTCCAAAAGAAGAGTATAAATATAAAGAAAGACATCCAGAGAAAACCAGAATGTTCGGATTCATCTTATTCAGATATAGAACTTGCTTAGCTAGCAAGGATATTTTGTAAATTCTATAGAAAGAAGAATAGATTCAAAAAATCATTTAAAAGAGAAAATAAGGATCCAAAGGATGTCAGATGCAATGAATGCAAATAATGGTCACATAATACCATACTGTCCTCAATTAAAAAGTGATTATTTTTCCAAAAAAAATGATTATGAGAACAAAAACAAAAGAGTAATGAATGAATCATGCAGTGTTTTGGAAGACTCAAGCAACTCATCAATGTTGGACACAGAAAAGTATGAATCAAATCTAATAGAAAATATGCTCTTTAGGGATGAAGAAAATGAGGTATAGTCTTACTACTCATTTGATTCGAATTTTTGTTCTTGTTGCTCAAATTATAAACTTGTAGCCTATTTCCATATGTTGGAAGATAAATATAATTCCATATTTATGAAACATATGTCACTGAAAAATATTCACACAGCTGTTTTAGGAAAAAGATAAACTCTTCTAAAACAACATCAAGAGTTAATTAAAAAATATAACTCATAAAACAAAAATGAACAGATAATGAAACTAAAATAAAAAAAGTGTAAACAAAAGTAGAAACATAAAAAAATACAGATCATGTTTCTACAAAAGGAGAAAATACACTAAATAAAATTCTTGGAATGAATGTGATTAACAAGGAAATATATGGAATATGATGTAATATTGAGAAACTAAAACTATATCAGAACTATTTGTACCAAATACAAAAGGTATAATTTTCTATTTTTGTGGAACAAAATGTAATCTATAAAAATATTGTTATGTAAGGTAACTTCATATAAGTGGAATTAAGAACGAATTTTTTTAAACTAGTTTATATGATTCTATTTATTATAGAAATACATTCAATTTTTGGATTCCTAGATATTTGATAACTAACACTACTAGAACCAATATAATATGGTTACCAAAATAATATTTTCAAATAATATCTTTTCTAGAAGTAGGTCATTGAATCCGAACTGAAATATGGTATATGTATAGTGGCTTATAACGACATATGAGTTAGAATTTATTGAACATTAAAACATTATCTCAAATGGATGGAGGATTAGCCACATTTGGAGAAAATGAAAAAGGTAATATAATTGGAATTAGAACTGTTGGATATTTAATAGTTGTCTCAATCAATAATGTTCTCTATGTACAAGGATTGAAACACAGCCTGATAAGTATCTACCTACAATGAGATGATGGTTATTTTTTTTGATTTATACCAAAATTTTTGTTCTTTTTTTAAAGAAAAAATTCATAAATTTAATGAAACCAAAACTGACAATGTTAATACTATGGACTTAAATTCCATGTGTAAATAAAGAGTATATTATTCAACTTCTATGATAAATGGTTTTTGGATATTGCATAAAATACATGGACATAGAAATATATATGGATTACATAATATATCTATAAAACAACTAGTATTTTATTTACCTATTCTTAAATTTTATAGTGACAGATTTTGTGATGCATGTCAACATGGCATGAAGCACAAATAATCCTTCAATTCTGGAATCAAAATTTCTATATCTAATCCTCTAGAACATATCCACAAGGATTTGTTTGGACCTTCAAGAAAATCATATTTGGATAGTAAATTATATGCATATATTTTAGTTGATTACTATTCATGATTTACATGGAATTATTTTCTAAAATATAAAAATGATTCTTTTACTATATTTGATTGTTTTTGAAAAGTTGATCAAAATGAAAAATATATTAAAATAATTTCACTAAGAAGATATCATGGTAGAGAATATGAGAATTTGTAATTCAATTCCTTTTTCTCAGATTTAGGTATTAAACACACATTCTCTGCACCAGGAAAACCTCTACAAAATGGGATTATTGAATAATGAAACAGAACTATTCTGGAAATGGCTAAGACTATGTCAAATGAATAAAGACTTCCTACCCATTTTTGGGTAGAATCTATATGAAAAAATTATTAATACAATAAATTGAGTTTTAATTAGACCTATTTAAAAAAATACACCCTATAAACATTGGAATAATATTAAACCTAATGTAAAATACTTTAATTTTTTTGGATGAAAGGTTTATATCTAGAACACCACGAACAACCTTAGTATGTTTGATCCAAAATATGATGATAGAATTTTCTTAGGATATTCTGTGACCTCCAATGCTTATAGTATTTTTAATAAAAAATCAAGTATTTTTTATGAATTAGTTCATGTTAAATTTGATGAATCGGATCCCTCAGAGAAAAGAAAATATCAAGTTGTTGAATCTGACACTAATGAAAACATGAGACATGATAACAAGAAAGATGAATTTAAAAAATATATATTTAAAATTGAGTCCACTTCAGAAAAAATTACACTAATGAGCCTACTAAATTATTAACTAGAAAATCTACAACCCTAATGAATAACCCTTTTGAAACAGATAAACGGAGACCTATACACTTGAATAAAGACTAAATGAAATATAATGAATCTGGTTGAGTTTTCTGCCTTTTTATCCCAATTAGAATATATGAAATTAGAAGAATAATTAGCATATTAACGTTTGATGATAGAAATGAAAGAATAACTAAATCAGTTCAAGAGAAATAATGTTGGGATATTGATGAATGACCATAGAACTATCCAGTTATATGAACTAAATGGGTCTTTATAAATAAACAAGATGATCAAGGAATAATAACTATAAATAAAACAAAACTTGAAGTTAAAGGATATAATCTGGAAGAAGGTATAGATTAGGATGAGTCCATCGCACTATTCTCTATATTAGAATCCATTAGAATATTTCGGAAAATGTATCATATATGAACTATAAATTATTTCAGATGGATGTTATATCTGCCATTTTATATGGTTATTTAATGTAGAATGTTTTGGTTGAGCATCGTCCTGATTTTGAATATTCTCAAAATCCAAATTTTGTTTTTAATCAAAACAACAGTCTTTGTGGATTAAAACAATGATATAGTGCTTGGAATGATAGATTAAGTTGTATTCTTTTGAAAAATGATTTTACTGTTGGAATTACAGATTCAACATTATTTTAGAAAATTATTAACTCTAATATTTTATTTGTTCAAATTTATGTAGATGGTGATTTATTAGGTTTAAATAAAGATTGTCACGATTTTTCAAGTTTAATTAAAAAATAAATTTAAATGAGTATGATGAGAAAATTAAATTTATTTTTAAGACATAAAATTTATCAAAAAGATTTTGTAACTTTTTTTATTCAATAAATATACATTATTGATTTACTGAGGAAATTTGGATTTGAAAATAAAAAGACATATACAAGCCCTATGTTTTGTAATTTAAAAATGATTTCGTTCAAACTAGAAATTTTGTTGACAACACATTATATATACATATGATTGGTAGTTTATTATATATTAGTACTAAAAATCCAGATATAATGAACACAATATGTCTTTGTGCATGATTTCAACAAAATCCTAAAGAATCACACTTAAGTTCTATCATATTTCTTTTGTTGATATTTAAAAAGAACTGTTTTTAAATCTCTTATCTATCCCAAAAATTCTGATTTTAATTTAATTTCATATTCACATGTTGACTTTTAAAGTTGTATATTAGATTGAAAATGCACATCAGAACCTGTCAATTTTAAGGAATATCATTAGTTTAATGGTCTAGTAACAAACAACACTCTGATGTCATTTCAATAGCTGAGGCATTATATGTCTCTGCATGCAGTTGTTGTGAACAAGTGTTGTGGATTAAAAAAACTTTTATGTACATTGGACTAAATATTAATAATACACCTCATTTTTCTGAATATACAAGCTTAATAAATGTTTAAAATATTCCTATTAATAATTCTTGGAATAATAATATTGATATCAGACATCATTTTCTATGATATAATGTACTTAAAATGATATATTTTAAAAATTTGTAAGAATTGACATTCAATAGGCTAATATTTATACTAAAACACTTCCCACTCTAATGATTGATTTTTTTAATGGTTAACTAGGTTTATTTAATTTTACATGAATTTTTTATTTAATTCATACATTATTTTAATCATTAATATTTTAAATAATTTAATTGTTTTTTTATATAATATTTTAAATATTCGTCTGAACTAATATTTTTTTACCACATACATTGTTACATTATTTTAAATAAGGATTATAAATAATATAATGATTATTTTTTACATAATGACACGAGAATCAAGGTTGTCTGAACTCATTTCAAATTTCAAACCAATTCAAATTCTTAAAACCATTCGAAACACAGAATCTGTTACCACCGTCGTCAACCTTTGAATGAAAAATTGAAACCCTAAACAATCGATCCCTATGAACATTGAGATAGAAATGGATTATACAAAGGGAATTTAAGAAAGAGAAGCTAGTAATGCCAAGCGTCAAAATTCGACGGGAAGGAAGATCATATAGGGAAATATTATTTTTTTAGAATGGATTCTCTATATCAATTTAATGATAATGAAAGCATTGGATTTTCAAAATCTCAAATAAACATACAGTGATGAGAACTCATAATTTCAGTAAAAGGTAGAGTTAATGAATTTTTCTAAAACTATTCAGTTTAGTCTTAGAAATAAAAAGGACTCCATATTCATGAAAATTGAAGATCAAGATTTTTCTATTTTGTTAGTTGAAGTAGATATAATCCTAAACTACCCTCGTGATGTTTTTTATCACATTGATTTGAATGATATTGGAGATAATGAACATAAGGAAGAGAAATTTATGTTAATTTTATTATGTTTTATATACATCAGAATGATGTTAGTCAAGGATCTGGTTCCAGATCAGAAAATTCTTCAAAATTTTATTCAACTAGGGATTGCCATGATTATGTCTAAAATGGAGAAAATATTAAATCTTGATATTTATTTTATGGTTTTGTTCCTAAGTGACATCAAGTAGTGTTTTTGTCATTATAGGATAAGTTATTGAAACAACTTCAGTCGACCGGATGTTAGAATGAAGTCATATCCCGTGGGGCGGTTCATTTCAAAATTAATTGTTATTTCAGATATTGTGAGATTAGTATATTCCAGAGTTCGATGACATCACAGTAAAATTTTCAGTGCTGGATCTCTATGAAAAATTGGATTTTTCTAAAGCACTGTAAAAGGAATAATTATGCCAATTGGTGCTGATGTTGTTCAGGAGTCTTCTCAATGAGAGAAAAATAAAAAAACCAAAGAATGATTATCCAAATCAACAACCAATGATGTTTTAAAAATATCAAGAGATTTAGATTTGAATAAATCATTTCACCTGGTGATGAGGGATGTGATGGGTGAATTCATAGGAAAAGGCAAAAAGATGCTCAATATGGTGAGGAGACAGTTCAAAAAATTGATGTTACAACTAGAGAAATTTTAATCGATATATTTTTAAGAGAATTTGATTCTCTGATTGAGGTGGTATATCAAATTGAAGAAGATGTTGTTCCTCTGATAGAGGCATATCCTGGAGAAGTTTAAATGGATCGAACTGAATCGGTTCAACAACAGTGTTCACAACAAACAAATGTTATTCAAAAAGTAAAATTTAAAGAATAACTTGTGGTATAATAAGAAATTGAATATTCTCACGAGGAGCACCAACATGATGAAAATGTAAGAAGAGGATAGAAACTAACTGATGTTCATACTAAATTACTAAATGAATATTTTTCTATGGAATAATATGTTCAGGACTCTATAAAAAATCGGTTGAGAAACTATTGGTGATGGATACAGAGTAGATATCTGATTCCCAATCATTGCTGTTAATTTTCTTAAATCATGTTGACACTCATGCACCGATTGGCTCAGATTCTTAGAATAGTCATGTTGTAGATTTAATCATAAAATTAAATATAAATCAATAAAAAATGATTCTTTGTAAGGACCATTTGAAAACCAGGGATAAAAGAATGAGAACATTAAATAATGTCATTTTTTAAAAGAGCTGTGGGAGATTTTATGAATGATATGATAGCCAAATTTTGGAAATTAAAATATAAAATTGTACTAAAATAAGATTTGGTAGACATTAAAACATTCTAGTAGCAAAAGTTGGAAACTATAGGGGGTTGTCATGAAAGTATGGCAGGTACTTCTTTTAATCAAATCAAGAGATTATAGGCCATCAAAATTGTAATGGGAATTATGTATGACATGTTTCTATACTAAAAATAAAATGGTTCTCAACTATCTATTCATTTGGATAATCAAAAGCATATTATTGACCAACATACATCACATGAACTAGGGTTAAAGGAGTTACTGAACAGGTTCACTGAAAAACTAAATCAGTTCATTGAAAAGAAATATAGATTGTATGATTTTTTAGATTCAATTTGATAGAAGATCGTCATTTGAATCCAGAAAGAAAGGATCTGATAATTTAGTTAGGAGATGGTCTAATTAAGAGGTTGAGAGTGCAGTGAACAGACCTAAAGGAAGTTTTTTAGAGGTGTTGAAATACCCATCTTCAAACCCTTTTATTCCTATCTCATTTATTTACTTACATTTTCATTACACGAATTTTAAATCTCATTTTTATGTTTTATTTTTTTTACTATTCAGTCATTGTTTGAATTCATTGAATAAGGATTCAATTATTGATAAATATATTATGATAATATTTACTTTTGATTATTTCTACAAAAAATGTATAATATTCTTCATTCTATCATTATTTTTGATATCACAAAGAGGGGGAGAAATTGGAAAAAAAAATATTTTATATTTAGAAAATGGATAAATCTTTTTCTTTGGGAAAAATTTTAATGCAATACGATATTTTATATTGTTTTAATTTTTTACCTTTATGGGTGAAAAATGGATAAATGAAAAAAATTATTTTCATTATTTTACATTGTAAAAGCAGGAGAAATTTCCAAAATATTTTTAAAAAAAACTTTCTTTATAAGGAAGAAATTTTGATAAACCCTTTATTTATTTCTTGTTAAAATAGATCTATTAAAATAAAATATTATTTAATCCTTTATAAATTCAAAATTATATGAAATTAATATCAAGGGTTATATCATGGGGGTTTTATCATTAAAAAGTAGTATATTGTTGAGCATGTGTTGTTTTAAATAATAATATGTATAGATATGATTAGGGGGTATTGTTGAACATATATTTTTTCAACAATACTCAATCATTTTATGATTATTTTATTCCTCACAAATACCCTTGTTTGTTATTTTAATGATTTACATTGAGTATACTTCAGGTAATTAATATTATTTAATGTTATATTTTGAAATAATATTAATGTGTTTTATTAAAATGGAATATTCGAAAAAAAATCAGAAATCATTTTAGTATTTTCTAGAAACACTGTTCGTACACTACGTCGAAGAGAGTAGAATAAGGATAAAATTCTATGATTACATTACCAGAGTTCAGGAATATAAGGTAAAAGTAACTTACATATGGATAAAACCTTATGTTTGTAATATCAAAAAAGTATGGATGAAGATCCTTGAGTTTGTATGTAATATTAGATTTGCTTCACAAAAGAATTGATAATCAACAATAGTTTTCAAATGAACCTACGTTCTATCGAAATGTATGGATCACCTATCATAAATTTTTCTAAAGAGGAATGTACAAATAATCTACAATAAAAATATAATTTTTAAGAGGGATGTATGGATGATCATACATACATTTGAGATAAAACATATGTTTGATGAATATATCATCAACTTTACATTTAGCATCGGGGATTTAAAATACAACTTAATTGAGAAATGGTCTTTTTGTGGAATATCATGATGATTTCAATCCAGCTTCACAGCCATATAAAATGTTACATCATTGACTAATTTAAATCTGTCTGTTTTTGATTCAATGGAATGATTTTATAGGAGGATTTCGTGCTGATTATTATGGGATGTTATTACTTCTCTATTATTCAAAATATTGAATATCATTATTCTTAAGGTGAAATTTGTGGATCTAAATATAAATGGAAAACCCTTTCCTTATTATTTATATATCTGTGTTATTTTTATTTACATATAGAGTGGTAAATCATTACGAATAAGCAATATTTGAGTCACACGCATCTACTACTACCATGATCTATCTGACTCAGTTTTTTTCGGAAGAAAAGGAAAACCATAAGATATTTTTATTCTAAATTGATGAATTATCATGTATCTATTTTTGATAAAATTGATGACTTTATTTAAATATCAATTTTCAATAGGATCATCTCAGAAATAATCTTGCATGATGAACATATTTATTGAAGATGATCATCCATCTACCGTTAGTTGCATTCTACTACAACTATGAAGAACAACTGGAATGTATTTTATAGAAAAACACTCTTTCCATTTATAGTAACCATTCTCTTGTGATATGATGTGTATTCCATTATACGCATGAACTATAATGATCTATTTTAGTATTATCTTGTAAAGCTGTCAAATGACTTCACTTAGTTGTGGACGGTCTATTAATAAGATGACCAGATAGTGAAAATCAACAAGCTCATGGAGTTAAGCGTTGGTGGAGTGGACTATGGGACTTTTTTTCCCTGAACCACTATACATTCAATCATCCATAAATATGTTTATTTTTCTGCTATATAAACATTTTGATAAAGATAAAGGACATAATTGGGAATCATATTGATTCTCAATGATATTGTAAAAGACACAATTCACCCCCCCCCCCCTCTTCTATATATTTAGTATAACCGGATCCAACATATAACCTACATTTCATAGATAATAAACATAAATCATGGAATAAATATTATAAATTCATAAGAAATAAATCATAATGGAATCAAGATAATGATACCAAAAGGAATAATAGGGGAATAATACAATGAATTTTTGGTGACACATAAACATGTCATATCATTTCCAATATGTTAGGTCAAATATCCAAAAAAAATTAGTGAAATTCATTGTGACTACTACTTATGGGAGGGATACACCAATATTTCCAGTAAATATTCCATTATTTATATTGATGTGGGTTTACCCATCTTACCATATTGGATCAGGTTTCCCTAAATTCAATAGTGGATCAAGGCTATTGACTTGATTCCCATCGTCATCTCTTGAGAAATATATCACTACTCGATTAATTAAAGGCATATATATGTACCAATATTTCATAATAAAATAATATATACATGTGATACAAGATCATAGACATTAATATCAAAACACATGTATTTAAATGGGTGTTATAAAAAATTTATCATATCCTAACTTTTCAATAAAAGATAGGTTTCATTATCGTTACATGAAAATCCTTACCCATTAAAATTAGTGCGCTTCACAATAATATAACCCATTTAAAACATATGGGTATCATCAACATCATTCCATAAATAAATAATCCATTATGAAAATAAATATGAATGGAACATTTGGATAATTCCACATGAAAGGAATGAGTGACACTAATTAATGTTTATTTTAAATTGAAAATAAATTTGAAATATATTATCAAAATTTTTCAAGAATAAATTATACTTTAATAATTTAATGGTTAATTTTTCAAAATAAAAAAAATTATAAAACCATTTTTCATTGAAACTTAGGAGGAAAATTATAAATAATCATTGAAACTATTTTGAAAAAAAACATCATTAAAAATAGTTTGAAAAATTATAAAAAAAGTGTCAATAATATTTGAATATTTTTTAGAAACACATGAAAAATAATAATGAAATCTATAAAATGTTTTCAAAACCATTTCTTTGAAAACTCCTGGAAACATAAAAAGAATTATTCAAATTTATTTCATTACTATTTCATTGAAAAAACATTGAATGTATATAAATAATTATTTGAATTCCATAAAATATGAATATCCTTTTTGGTAGAAAATTATTCTCAAATATCATCTTTAAAAAAATTTGGAAACATTTTTGAAAAAATTGATTTTTATATTTAGGGCTTCTATAAATAAATAAAATTGAGACAAAACTAATATAAAAATTGGGTAACTATTGAAAAATAAAACCTATTTATGATATATCATAAAATTCATATGTTAATTCTTACATATTTACGTATAATAAACATAGAATAAATTTATGGTAATTATATAAACCAAAAAAATGATCTGAGGGATGGATAATTCATAAAACTCATAGAATTAAATGTGAGACCCGAAATCCCCAATCCTTATGTATTGATCCTCTTCATACTCATAAAAAGTTACTATATAATAAATATAAGTTTGGTATACATAATTTAAAGAAAAATATTCTTATATATATTAAAATATAAGGGTTGTTTATTATTTTATATTACAATCATAATAATAATTACTTGTTATGGATTCCCATTGGGTAATATATACATTATTCATCATATATGTTTTTACTCATTGTTGATTATCAAATTACATAGATAATGATTATATTCTTACCATAATGTAAAAAAAGATATAAATATATTTTTTATTACTTATATATTTATTTACATAAATGTAAGAAATATATAAATATGAATTGGAATACACTTCTCATAGAGATGGAATGTAGTACATATGCATGAAATAACATTTTTTTTATTTTGGTATTGGATATAGTAAAAAAATTAAATTTATTTATATATCATCAATATATTCAAATAAATATATCATATATTTCATATAATTCAAGTAAATTCATCCATAATAAATTCCTTGATGAGCGTAAATGACTTACTTATCTTTAGGCGGCGATAGTCCATAATTCCCCAAACAAAATAATCATAATTACACAAAATGGAAATCATTAATTTATGATTTATATAATATGGATAGAATACTAAATACATAATCAATTTCCTATATATAATTCAGGATAAAAATTTTCATCATATTTCCCAACTATTTTTGTTGGATATGGAAAAAAACTACATCATTTCAATAGGAGGTGGTTTGTAGTAAAATGGAAAGGTATATCCATAACGTATTTAATGGATGTGTGTGTATGTTTATTTATAACACTTAGACAAAAAAATAATATATTTAAAAAACATGTGATATTATATATTCAAATAATAAGATTTTTTTGGAGAATGAATATGATAAAGGATCTTGTAGAAGGATATTATGTCTTCTTTTGGAAACTCCTCTTGGATTGCACAAAATGGATTCCTTTGATGGTATTATTACAAAATGGATTATTCTAGGATGAGTAGAAATTTTTTTGGATAATATGTTAGTAGATTTTTTTGAGATCAAAAGGACTTTAATGATGTGAATTAGTGAGATGAGTGAGTGCCTTCTTATAGTGGAGGAGTGCCATTCTTGTAATTTTTTTGAAATATGAACTCAACCCACATTTATTCTGATGAATCTGACTCCATTAAAATATACCCATAATAGATATATTAGGATAATTTATAAATATTAATAAGAAATTAATTTATTAAAATTTTCTATATATATTTTTTGGCATTATGTTTTTGGGTTTTATCAATTGTTAAGTTAATTTTTTACATAATCACTATAATTTATATTAATCAATTTCACTAATATTTTTGGTTTAAAATAATTTTAATATAATCAAAATTATTAATTACAATTAGTATATTCAATCAAATATTATATATTCTATTAAAAAATGTAATAAATTACTTTACATTTATTTCTGTATGTTTTTCGTGACAACATGTTTTTTAAAATATAGTTTAAAAGATTGGAATGTTTTGAAATCAAATTTGAATATGAAATTTGTTCTCATAACCTAAATTTGATAAATTGATGTATAATTAATCACATTAAACATTAAAAACAAATTAATAAATAATTTTACTATATAAATAAATTTTATTAAAATGCATTTTATAATTAAAATTCATTAGTTTTAATTATTCATCACAAAATGTTATTTGTCAGAAAAATACCAGAAATTCTCTCTAAGATAATTTTAACATATTTAATTCAAAAATTAAGTTTATTATATAAAATAAAATTTGTATATGTGTCCAAAAGTATTTTATTTCATTCATATGGAGACATAAAATGATTTTCATTTCAAAAAATAATAATACCAAAGATAAAAAACTAAAAATATAATACCAATATTACATGATTTATTATAAATATTTTTTATTTATATGAAAGAAATTAAAATTTTGTTATTACTATTTCTATTACTATTGTTAATGTAAATATAATAAATGTATTGTTTAAATAATTATATTTATATAATTATTTTTCATTGAATTATGGGGATTCATATAATGTAATCCATGTTGTTGTTGAATGTAGAACAAGATTATCTACATGTAGAGTATAAATATTGTATTACAATGTGTAGAGTTTAATAAATTACACCATTGAAAATTTATTTAATCAAATTTAATGTTCAAAAAAGCTCAGGTTGTTGCATTCTACCCCCTAGAAATGAATTTATCCCCCCATATTAATCATTTTCATATAAACAAATAAGGATATTTTTTTCCTCATTATATCCTAATGTTCACATATAGCTACATATAAATAGTGATAATTCAAAAAAATATTGAATACGTGAGAGTTATTTTATGGTAGAAAATTCTCTATATGATCATTAATTTCAATGAGACGTTCCTCGTGTGAATGATCAAGCTCCCACGGAATGACCTCTATGTTTAGTATATGTAAAGTGCTAGGTATTTAATTCCTTATGAAAGAGTGAGAGACATGGAACATATCATGTACAATTGAGATATTTTTGGAATTTTCCAAGCGATTTTTAGTCTTCCTGATACAATCAATAATTTCAAATGGACCAAGACACACATGGCTTTGTTTGTAGTTCTTCTTAAATATCATAACCTTATTCTTTAGATAGATTCATAAAAACACATTCTCAAAAAATTCAAATTCTAGAACCTAATGATGGTAATCAATGAAACTTTTTTATCTATGTTAGTCTACCTTGTTATAATGATGATTGGTTCTATACTTATCTTTTATTTCTTCGGATATCATAGGTCCTAATAGATTTCATTCAATTACGTCATTCTAGCCTGTTGGACCTCTAAATTTGTTCCTATACATGGCTTCATAGTAATATATATGAATGATTGAAATAAAGATATATTCATATGAAAAAACAACTCGGGATTGTGGTTGATCCCAAAAATTGAAAAATCCAAAAAACCTGATCTCAAAATATCTTTTGGGGTTTCAATTTTTCATTCAGACTGACAATATGATTAAGGATAACAATCAGTTCTGAATCAAAATTATGTATCAATTTCTTACTGAATACGTCCCAAAAAAAATTGTGGTAAACCAAATATCCTAATCAGATTCAATAGAATTTGGTACTCCAGGAAAAAATACCCCCTCATTAATGTATATCATAAAAAGTTGGTTTAATGATACATATCTTCTGATTATGATGTTTTGTGGGACCTTAGAAATATGTTTGACTTCCACCCATATAGAATGAAACATGTAACTAGTTATGGAGAGTCCAATGAAAAATAAGTATTGATTCTCTTTCATTTTCATTCTGTTATGGGTATTGGATGTAAGATCCCTTATTGTTTTTTATTTATCCTTCAAATTCTGGCATACCACACAATAATATATCAACTGAGTGATATAACTCTCCATTCCATCACAACATAAGTTTTATCTATTTTCTCTATACATCTATCTACATCCAAGATTTATATAGAAGTAAGACATATGAGATTACTCAAATAGCTCATTCAAATATAGTATCGATTGAAAAAATATACAATTATTGACCAATATCATTCAATCGTGACAAGGGTATAATTTAATAACATCTCTAATATTCTTTGGTAGCTCAAAAAATTTATTATGATCCTATTTTATATTCACATAGATAGGTGGATTAATATTAAATTGAGTTTAAAAATATTTTTCACCTTCCTTTTAGATTTTCAGATTCATCCCTTTAAAATCATGAATTATATTGTATGTTGAAATTCTCATCATTGATAAGTCAGCATTATCCTTTCAAATCAATGTTCAACAATTTTGTTCCCATTACCATGGATATAATGCATTGACATGTCATAATCTCTTTTCTAAATTAAACATCCTTTCTAGAAGATTTTAAACTACTTATTTTTTAATATATATTTCATTCATTTATTATATGTATATTTATCATACATTTCCCCATAAAAGATAATTCCTCCGCATACATAAATAGAAAATTACTGTTGCTAAATCCAAATCAAGATTTGGGTAATTTTTTTCTTGGATACACAACTGTGGAAAGTAATATCTGATTATAATTTTATTTTTCATAAGAAACCCTCTCAATACCTTCTTGGATGATTCACTATTGACTACAATACATTTTTCAATACAGGGTAATGAAATAACTATCCCACTGAGGAACATTATCTTTAGTTCGTTGATGTTTTTTTTTCACATTCTTCAATCTAGACAAACATGGAACCGTTTTGTATTAACATGGTCATATGATTAAATAGTTTTGAGGATTTATCCTCCACCCACTGATAATATTCTACCAAACCATGAAATCTACGGATTTTAGTCATGTTGGTTGGTCAAGGAAAACATTCAATAGTTTTTATCATTGAATGATCTATTGTTATACCGTCCCATGACATTATGTGTCCAAAAAAAAGAATCCTATTGATTCCAACAATAACACATTCAAAATCTACCATATACCTTATCCTCCCATATGGTATTTAGTATAATAATCTCTTGGCCATTTTTCCCTAATCAATGAATAAATTATGTTTTCTTCTATAAAGTCTTCCTTAATAAAATTTAGGTAGTCTCTAAAGTCATTATTAATCAAATCCACGAAGACAACATGGGAATTATTAAAACAAAAAAATATAACTATATATTGATTATGTCCATACATTGAAAACAATGTGGTATTTATTAAATCATTTTTCATAAAGCTTTATTTAAGATTTTGAGAATGATGTTCATTCATGTTATATTATTGAGCTTCAAATAGTTCATCATAAAAATCATCAATATGAGTAAAGGAATTGTTTTTTATGATCATAATCTTATTAACCCTATGATAATGAATTTTGGGAGTCTTTGATCGAACAATCATTATCAGTAAGAGTACAATAACACCAAAATGTGATAGACATGAGAAAATTAATCCAATATAAATATTTTCTTATGGATTATTCATTAATTACAACAACTTAATTTTTAAATTCTATTTGGATCATTTTATATTAATGTGGGTCTAGGTTTGGAATATATTGTTAACACATAATCACATTTTGGTGGAAGTCCCAAAAACACTTCTAGGAACACGTCCAAAAATTCCTAAATAGTATTCATATCATTGATGTTGAGTTTCTCATCCAACATTTAAGAAAAAAACTCCCTTGTAAATGGTAATTAATACCCATACACGTGATGTATTCTTAATATAATGTTTATACAAATCGTCACATTTATAGACTATCATAGGATAAACTGAATTATCAAACATAACATCCTTTACTCAATATCTAATACATGATTTATGCAGTGAAGTCAAAAACATGCCTAATATGATATCAAATTCATCTAGTGGAAGAATGAAATTATTTTTTAAGAAGTACATTAAAACAAATGGTAACTAAATAGGATTAAAAAATATGAGATGAAATTATTTTAGAATTAGTTATTTATATATGTAATTCAAAATCAAATTATTTTTGTAGAATTATTATACCCATTGAAAATTATTTACATAAGAAATATTATGTGGATACATAATCAAATTAGACATTAGTGCTTATAGAGTGGATTGTAAATGTACCATTCACTATGCTGTTATCAGATCCATCATCAGAAATAGTGATAACATGATATTCACCATTTCAATTAGAATAATTGTTTTGTGAAGTTTATCATCATCATCAACCATTATTTTTGAGAACTTGTTAGCATAATTCCCAAGATCCTTACACATGAATCACTGATATGTGAGATGATTATTCTATGTATCCTCCACAATATTATTTTAGAATGTATTCTATAAAAAATTATGTATGTTAATGATTATTTGGATGTTAAAAAATACACTTTATTGTTTTATAATTATGTTTTGCTGAGTGTATTTTATAGGGATTAATATGTTTTTAATGGATTTTACCATTATGGGAATAAATCTTGAATCACTGTTTTCAACCTTAACTTATATAGATTATATGTCGCTCCCTTATGGTGTCAACCATAATTAATGCTGAAAATATATTACTTTTGTATCATAGCAACCCTATATTCTGTTAAAAATATTGTTTTCGGATCAATGTCCTTACATTTATAAAATTATCATGTGGATCGGTTTCCCAATGTTGAAGTATGGATTTACTGTTCATAACTAATGTGACAACATGTTGATCGTATGATTAATCAATTCTATATTAATAATTTTTATACAAATGAGGATAAATTTATCTTAAATTATCATTAAACTACAAAAAGGTTCCATACTTAATGAAATGGGATCCTATTTTATGCATAGGAACCCTATGCAACAAATATAAAAACTACGATGTGTTCTCAATGGTGTAGTTTTTCATGAATTATTTTCAATTCGATATTATCACAACAGTCATGGTAGAATTAAAGACTGATTCATGGATCATTTTTGTTGTTTCAATGAACTGTGTTAATTTCATAAAATCGCATCTTCTAATATGGGATGTTATGATCCCCCTTGACATATGAAATTTGAATTTTTGCAACAAATATGGGTATTCATTTTAATCGAGAATATTGAATCATGTTTTTTGTTCTATAAATTATATATAGGAATCAATTTATATATATATATATATATATGTGTGTGGGATATACGACGTACAAAATTGACTTTAATATTGAAATTATCAATTAATCTTCTATCATAGGGAATGATCAATTCTATAAGAAGATACACATTGGAGATATACTTCTTCAATTTTTTATTATTATTTAAGTTTCTAACATACTAAAGTTCTTTTTATTATAAGGATCACATCATACTATTTCATTAATGAGGATATATTTTTATCGAGAAAATGATCTATCAATTTACAATTTCATTATATTGTAACTATGAATAACAATATGAACCGTACAAATTAAACAATTTTCACTTATTATAGTTTCAAATACTCATATTCATTTGTAGTGGAGTAATAGCTTCACGATCTAAAATTTTGAAAATAAATTCTCTGTTAAATAATCAACATATGATGTTTTTAATCATTTAGTAAATGTTTCAACAACATGTACTTAGTTTTTAATTCGTTGTATTGTGATAATGGGACCATTCTTGTGAAATTTAATAATATCACTAGGAGATAAATTTTTATAGTGGACTAGGGGATTGTTGTGCCCCGAACATCTATAAAATGATGTGCTTATTTTTTATGTTTATCTACTACATATTTTACTATAGATTAAAAACGTCTTATCCACATAAATCATAGAAGGTGTAAATAGATAGATTTTGTGGAAGAATTTGAAATAAAAAATTTCACCCTCCTCTTCTGTATTAATTTTTATATTTTTACCTAAAAATATGTATTAGTAGAGTGATTTTGGAAAAATTTATAGAAAGTTGGAAATTAAGGTTCTACACAATGATTGAAATGGATAATCTGAGAGAAGTATTTTCAATGTTATGAGACCAAATTTTTAACAGAAAATTACGGATTCAAGAAATCATGAATGGTAAACTATCTAAATAATCATGGGTTCCGAGTTTAAGAAACATTTATCACTCATTATCATATTCATGAAAAACTTGAAACATGGGATATACTAAGAGAAGTTAAATATGATATGAATTAAAATGCAATGAATTATATTATTTTCATTCATAGACTAGATGAATCAAATAATTTATAACAATCTCTAAATTCCAATGAAATGTGGAAACCTATTGTAGTTTCATATAATGGAATAAATAATGATTAAAAATAATATAGGCTACATCATAGATAAAATTTGACAGATTTATAATTTTTTTATAGTGAATCCATGTCATAGATGAATTGAAGGATTGTAAGAAAATTTATCAATATTTCAGCCTTAGGATAATCTATCAAATATACTGATCATGATTTTTGAATTCTCAGATTACTACCTTCAAAATTTAATGGCATATCTACAACTATTCTTCAGTCATCACCAGTCAAAGATCTAATAATGGATGAAATAATTGGGAAATAGTTTATTTATCATTTAGAAATGAATGATGAAGATAAAGATAATAATATAATAATAAATAAAAAATATATCAATGAATATTAAATATTAGAAACATAGAACAAGATCAAATAACGAAGTAAAAGAAGTGAATAATTCGGAATCCAATGTTTCTAAAATGGAACAAGATTAAAATTCCATAAAATTTCGCAATTTATACAAGAATGAATTATTATTTATGAATTCATTTGTGATGGATGAGAAAGAACTGATATAAGTGTGATGTTATTAATGAAAAAAATAATTTCATATTAGACCAGACTACCCCCAATTGAAATATAAAATTAAAAGTCAAGAAAATATATGTCATAATAATTTTGATTATTAGAATGACAGAAAATGTGAAATGAATGAATCATGGACTGTATCTGAAGACACCGTCAGTCCTTAAATGCCGGATTCATAGAAGGAGAAATCAAATCTAAAGGCCAATATATTCTTAATGGCCAATGAAGAGGAATAAAATGTACACTCTTATTATAATTCATATTCTACCACTAATATTTTATCAAATAAAAAACTAGCAGCATAAATATCTATGTTAGATATCAAATATTATTTACTAATAAAAAATCACATTTCATTAAAAAGTATTCATCATTCTGGTTTAAGTGTCAATGATACCACGCTAAAACAACATCATGATCTACTGAAAAAATTCAATTCCTCTATAACAAACAGTTTCATTAATGAAATGAAAATCAAGGATTGAAAGGATAAAGTAGAATACAATAAGAGTGACGCACATTTTTTTCTCAAGGATAAATAATCATTAATGGTATTATTGTAAATTATTTCATTAAAATGGAAATTTATAGAATATGGGAAAATGATGAGAAATAAAAATTGTATAAAAACATTTTTATACCATATTATAAACATGAAACCTATTATTGTAGTGGATTAAAAGGATATGTAACAAATAAATTTTATTTAAAATACCAAAATTATTTTAAATAAAAGATATTTTATTTCAAAAATGATTCTATAAAACAAATAATATGTGTTATGGAAAAAACATATATATATTTAAAAAAAATTGATATCTAACACAACATAACCATGTAAATATGAGAAAATAAATTGACATCAATTTAAATGACTTTTCAGGAAATATGCCACTGGAAAAAAAATCAATATTGTATATGGGAAGTGGTTTTCCAGGTATATGAGTAGAGATATATCTGTCATTCATATGTTAACTCAAAGGGATGGAGGTTTAGTCCCTTTTTTTGATAATTCCAATGGAAAAAATAAATGGAATTGGAACTATTGGATTTCCAATAACAATCTTAATCAAAATAGTAAATAATGTTAAAGGGTTAAAGTATAATATGAAAACTATCTCTGGACTATTTTTTGATGGTTTTAAGGATTATTTGTCTATAAATTCTTGTTTTATGGATAAATATATGTTTCTTAAAATTAGAAATCCATTAACTAGGAATGTTTATATATTGGATTTAATGTCATTATGTTAGTAGAATACCAATTGTTTAAATGCTAAGACAACTAAATAATGGATATGGAATATAAGAAATAGAAAATATAAGATTAATTTATTGAATGAGTTATTAAATAACTAATTTGTTTCATATTTTCCAAATCAGATGTCTAGAAATGACAGATTTTATAATTTCTGCCAAATTGGAAAGCATCACAAATCAACATTCAAACATATTAACAAAATTTCTAAATATAAACCTTTAGAACTTATCACATTGGATTCAATTGGACCATAAATGATAGAATGTATTAATGGTAAATTATATTTTAATTGTTTATTATATGATTATACTCCATTTTCTACTGTTGATTTTTTAAAAATCAAATCTTATTTTTTCACTATTTTTAAATGTTTTTGTAAAATTGTAAAAAATGATAAAAGATTTAAAATACTTTAATTAAGAAGTGATCATGGTGGAGAATTTTAGAATAATGAATTTAAATATTTTTTTTTCAAATCTAGGTATTAAACAAACCTAATTTGCACCAATAACACATTAACAAAATGGAATTATTGAAAATAAAAATAGATCTATTCAAGAAATTTATTGGACTATGCTCATTCAATACTTTTTTCTTACCTATAATTGGGATGAGGCTGTAATTACATCCTTCTATACGATTATTAGAGTTTTAATTTGGCCTATTATCATAAATACAACTAATCAACATTTTAATAACATAAAATAAAAATTAGATTACATTATGTTGTTTCATGCAAGGTGTACATATTGAATAATAAAAAAACCCATGGTAAGTTAAATCCAAAAACTATAAAAGGATTATTTTTGAGATATTATAGTATCTGTAAATCATATAGAGTGTTTACTAAAAATCAAATGATTATTTATGAATCATTTCAGGTGATTTTTTATGAAACTAACCCTCTCACTAAATGTAATGAAAAAAATTATGAAGTCATAGAATCCTTTGATAACATGATACCGAACCCCTTAAATTGATATTGAAAATTATAAAAAATAAAATCAATATAGTTCAGATGAACATGATACTAATTAAGTTGAATGTATATTCCCATACAATATAAAACCCTAAAGAAGCATCATTTATAAATGGTAGAATGAGATATTGGTACTATAATTAGAACAAGAAGAAATAAATAAAACCATGATTAATTTTCTACGTTTCATTCCTAGTTATAACCTAAAACTATAGAAGAAAACATAGATGATGAACGATTTATGGTGGTTATATAGGAATAACATAGTTATTTTAGAATAGATGATGTTTGGGAACTATGAAGAAATACCAACCATCTATCCAGTTATTTGAACCAAGTTGATATTTTGAATCAAACAGGATAATCAAGGGATTATAAACCGAAGTAAATCTAGAATATAATCTAAACAATATAATAAAAAATGAGGTATAGATTATGAGGAAAAATTTCCAATGTACTTATATTTGATTCTATTTGAATACTTTTAACATATTCATCTCATTATAATATTAATTTATATAAAAATATTGTTAAATAATTCATTTTAAATCGTTATTTAATGGAGGATTATTATGAGGAACAACCCACTGGTTTTGAAATTTATTAAAAAATAAATTATAATTTTAATAATTCTGAAGCCATATAGGGCCATAAACAATAACCTTGATCATGGTCTGAAAGGTTGTGCACATTTATTCTAAAAAGGGATTTAATGTTAGTATGGAAGAACCAAAAAATTTCTAGAAATTTTTTTTCTTGAATTATTTAATTAGTTCAAATTTATTATGATGATTTTATTTTTAGTTAAACTAATAAAAATATATTGACAAGGTTTTTCAAACTTAACGCATAAAATAAATTTAAATTAGTATGACGAGGGACAATAATATATTTTTTTGATATAAAATTTAACAAAAGTACAATGAAAATGTGTTAGATCAAGGTTAGTAAATTATTTATTTTTTATGAAATATTGGACGTGGAAACATTAAGACATATGAAACTCCTATGTGTACCAATATAAAAAAATATTTAGATGTATCTGGAAAACCAGTTAAAAAAAATATAGGTATAATTGATAGTTTATTATATCTTACTTCTAGAAATAAAAATTATGTTCTTTATATGTCTATGTGCTATATTTTAATCAAATATAAAAGATTCCCATATTAATACTTATAAATGAATTTTTAGAAATTATAAATGAAAAATTATTTAATCTCGTTATTTCCCCAATATTTTTTATTCTAAATTATTTTTATATTTAAATTCTTAATTTTGAGGTTTTAGATTAAAGGGAAAAACTAGCTTAGAAGACAACATCTTATTATGAAAATCATTAGTTACATTATCTAGTAAGAAAGAACACTCAGTTTCACTTTCAACAATATAAGAAGAATATGTATCTACCAGTAGTTGACGAAGAAATGTACTTTGGAAGAAAAACACACTACAAGACTTTGGACTAAACATTAATTTTATACCTTTTTAATGTGATAATAATACTTATATTAATATTTATATGAATCCTATAATTCATTCATGGACTAATAACATTGATATACATAATCATTTTCATAGCGATCTTTTCCTTAAAAAGTATATATCTTACGAATATTATAATACATAAAATAAATTTTATAATATATTTTTAAAAACATTTCCCAGTGATAGTTTTAATTTATTTATGTGGGATTTAGGAATATTTGATTTTATTTGATTTTTTATTAATTTCTATATAGTCTCTCTATTTTTATTATGTTTTTAAATTATTTAATTTTCTATTTTGTTTTAATTTGATTTGAAAATAATTTAATTTATATTTTATTATAGTATAATTTTTAAATTTAAAAACATAATGAGTACATCCTTAATCGGTATGAAGAAACAGTGTTCCTTCTCCCTATCTTTCTCTTATCTTACACATACTTTCAGTTTACCTAATTCATTTGATTCATGTCTACTAAAACCCTAAACGATCAATCCCTTCTATATTATCTCTCTCTTTCTCCTATCCTGCATAGTGTTTTGAAGGAAAATTTAATAGAGAATGGCTGTCTAAATTCAAAAAATATGTCGCAAAAGGAGAAATGTGATACCATGGTCTTGTTTATGCATTTATTGGAAATAATATACAAATGGTTTTATTAGGAATGTTAAGAAATTTTTAAAAATTATTCTTTTAGTCTTGGTTTTGAAGAAGTCGCTATGATCTATGCGATTAATAATAAATAATTGTTATCTTTTTTGGAAATGGTTTAGACGCTATGTATTCTCCATGAGGGGGAGTTTTTTAAAAAAATACAACTATGTAATGGAAGAAATACATTTTAGGAAAATACATTTACATTTTCTGGGACAAGAAGAATCAATAAAGTGTTTACAAAAGAACGTTATCTTGACCCAACATAATGATGACGTTTATTTAATATAGGATGTTTCCTAAAAATACAAAGATTGAGAAACTCGATCACCTAGACATGTATATCTGCTTTCTATTTCTAAACAATGATATGTTTAATTTTTTCAGTTCATGAGATGATATATAATACATAACTATAATGAAGATGTGAATATGGGATATTATCCCTATATTAATATTTTATCATTCGATCAATAAAGAAAAATAATGATTGTGAATATGTTTTATGGAATAAATTTTCACCAAAACACTACCTTTAATGATGAAACAGTTAAAAATCATGGTCCTTTCTATTATAAATCATGCTACAGTTTTCTACCAGCAGATTCATAACAACAACAGATGTTATTAGAATATACTTAGGGGAAGCAATGGATTATTACTTTAGTTTTCACTCTATTATAGAGGCATGAAGAAGCCAGATCTTTAAGGCCAAAATAATCCATTTTCCTAAATGGAGTATAATTTTAGAAAATGGTCAATATTATTTAGTTTAATCTACTATTGGGGGTGTGGAAGAGACTCCAAATAGTGAAATATTAATTGTTGGAGGTGAGAAACTAGTAGATGAGATAGTGGAGAAGAAGTTTCCATGTCCAAAAGTTATCCTGAATGATGTTCCTCACTCAAAAAAACAATTTCTACATGATAATGGTGTTTTGGGAGGACACTCTTCATGTAACTGACCAGAGGAATTTGGCAAGAAAGTTCAAGATATTTTTTATGTTAATCATGATGAATCTCATTCTATAGGATCTTATGATTAATTATTATGTTATAAAAAACTATATGATTCTGGATTATCTTAAGGTATGTTTTTATGTCTTTTTCAAATCTTCTTTCTGGATAGATAAGTGTTTCCCCATGTTTAGTTGAAGGCTTCGGGGGTGTTCTGGGGGCTTAGAACACGAAAGAGGAATAGAAAGTAGTTCATGTACATGTTTCATGGTTTGTACATAGTTAGTGAAAAATTTGAGGATCATCCTAGGTAACTATGTAGCCCTGGAGAGAGGCTTACACATGGTATGGGATATGATAAGATAACTATGAGGAATTTCTCGGAATCTGGGTGGGGGGGGGGGGTTGGATAGTGGCTTACGCAATGTTTGCACACAGTTTGGAAAACCATGTGGGTAAACTGTCCAGCCTAGAAATATCGAAAAAAGTACAAAAATAATTGCCGAGGATTTTAAAAATCAACACGGTATATTCCTCCATTTTTCTCCACTCAACCCTAGTGACGAACTTGGAAGACTCCATCTTCTTTAAAGGGTTTCCCATTCAATTATTGGTTGTTTTTGAAGCTGTTGGTATCATATGGAAGCTCCAGGTATGTCTATTCTTCTCTTTCATTCTTGTTATTGGATTAGGGTTTGTGATTTCTTCTATCTTCCCCCAAAACACTAAACCCCCTTTTTCGGAGAAATCTAGGTCAGGACTTAAGGATGTGTTTGAATCTGGATCTAAGGCCATGATTGAGAGTGTGTTCATCTTCGGATTCGAGGTTTCTGGCCTACATGTACTATCCCATATGTTTATTGTGGACTTGGGATTTGAAGTTGATGTTCTTATTTTACCCTTTTTGTGTCCTTGATTCCATTGAAGTTTTTGATAAAAATGGGTGTTTATGTGACCAATTTAAACCCTTACAATCCCCATGGGATGCATTGGTGATGAATTGACCATTTTAGGTCCACCCATGGGGTGCTACAGCTATCCTAGACCGAGAGTGTGGAAGGGTTAAGTGGGGGGTTTCAAAATAATAATGTTGAACCCATTAGAATGATTCTTAATAATTGATTAAGTTATAAATGAAATAATGATATATATGTCCCATGAGATAAATGCATATGGTATCGTAGGAATGACAGTTAAATGGGTAATTGGGTTGAAATAGATTATGTCAATTGTTTCATGAATTTTCTAGAAATTTTTAAGGGGATTAGGTCTTGTTCAAATGTGATATTCAAATTTGGTAATGGAATAGGAAATGGGAAATGTGTTAATGGGATGTAATAAGGGAATCGGAGAAATTGGGGAATGGTTTAATACCTAATAATTGGGTGGTTAAACTAAATGATTGTATTTAATAATGGGATTTTGTTATCGGATATGAGAAATGTACTTGAAATGCATACCTGGGTAAATATTTGGAAATGATTAATGGGATAAATGGGTTAATGAATGATCCATGATGATTTCAGATAATGCATAGGGGATTCTTGAATAAACCAAATACATTAAGGCACATGAATGGAAATATTGTTAAATAGATATGAATTGTAAATGGTAAATATATTAATGGGTTATCACATAGCATTTATTCTAATGTTGTTGTTAGGTGTTGTGATATCCAAGTGAATTGAATATTCTTCGTTGTTTTATGGTATGGTTGTGGTGACATGAAAAATATGTATGTGCAGAAGTCTTGGTAGAGTGGGGTATTGACTTGAGATTTTATTCCCATAGGTCGAGTTAGACTTTGGCTATAAACTCTACCCCAAAATGAATGTGTTAGAGAGGGGTAAAATGGCTCTATTCCCCTTACGGTGGCATTCCACCCATACTAAGTATTTGAGGTGAGGAGAATGTCTTGATGTGATTTATAGATCCCTAGTGAGATTGGTATTGGATTTTTTTCTCCTATGCATTGTGATTTATTTCCTTTTATAAATGTTTAGATGATATTTTTTCCTAACCCATGAAACATGTGATCTATATGGATTAAGTAATGAATATGGAGTATGAAATGTAATTTGGATAAATACTCATCCTGAATTAAGTAAAAATTATTTACTAATGGAAGCTGAATTATCCCTTTCTTACAAAGAACTTCATTTTGTAACTGCATTCACTATATTCTAGATTGGGTATATTGTAGATGCCATTGGTAGTGTCCTACTATGGTTTGTACTAAAACCATTATTGAGACGTTGTATTGTACCAAAGAACACTTCATTTTTGCAAGTCAGGACATGTGAAGAGCCCCTAATGTGAGATATTGATATGGTCTTAGGATGTACATGGAAGAGAACCTGGACATAGAGTCAAGACCCATTTGGAGTTTCAGACATTTGTTATGTTCTGGCTTTTATTCACTTGCACTACAAGTAGGGAAGGAAGTTATGGTATTTTATTTTTTGTTAGTACCCCTTTTTGGAAATACTCGGTTATTCATGTTTATTGGTTATTCATATTATTTTTTCTATTTATATTTTTTTCTACTATGGCTTTATCTGATAACGTTGATATAGTCTCCCACATGACTTATTAGACCCTCATCGCCAGTTGGGAACCCCTAGAATATGGGGAGGAGCGCTTGAGGTCTTGTGAAGACTCGACTTAGAGTATCAGATTAGTGGAATCTAGTTTGGGGATGTTATAATGTTTTATCGGAGGAATTATTTTCATTTCATACAATTTGAGGATGTTAAAAAAGAGATTAGGATTTGTTAGACCTTGGTAATGAGCTCGTGATTGGGATATGTTAACCAATCTACGAGGGAAACCCCAAGAAATCCTATGTGGGATTCTTTTTTCATGATACGTGTTGTTACAGTTGGATGATATTTCATAATTTTTTAATGCCCAAGTTGTGTGATTTGACTGATTTATGATATTTTTCTCACTGGAATAATTTCATGGGGATGTGCATTTACCCATCATTTTTGACACCAATGTATGTAGGTGGCATGAATTAGTATTGGTACACAAATAGGATCTGTGTGCAGGGCATAGAGAGTGAAATGCATTTTACACTCAAAATAAATATGAATAAAATGATGCTGAATAATGGTAAATAATGTGGGTGAATGAAAATAATTCGAATGAATATATATAAAATGACATTTATAATGAAATTTGGTGACAAGGTTAATGATTTGGGTTTTGATAAAGCGTAATGGTTTTTTTATGCCTAAAAGAAAAGGGTTTCACAATGACAGTAAAATTGTTTATGAATTTTTCCTAATGAAAGGTATGATTGAAATAAAATGATGATTTTAACTAGTTGTGAAATGGTAAATTTTCCTATGATGGAACGAATTAGGTTAAAAATGAATCATTGGTTTTCAAATAGGTTGATGAATGACTTGGGATTAAGAGAATGGGTTACTCTATGTTGATCCAAACCAGTGGTAGGCATGGTATGGTGAAAGTTCTATGTGGGATGATGGAAATTAGGTTAGAGAATAAAAAACCAGTTGTTTAAGGTTACAAATGTGAGACCTTGTAGATATGTGGTCATGTTCTGTTGGTCATGCTTCAATGCATCGGGGGAATGTTCATTTTAAAATGATATTGATTGACTTCAATAGTGGGTATCCCTTGTGTGGTCAGTAAGAACCTTGTATGCATAAGTTGGGCAGTGAGAGTGCCCTATTAGAGACTTGGGATTTGATTTTTCCGGCCTAACGAGTCATGATATGGCTTAAGTGGTTTGTTTAGGGATCACTCATAGGTTTATTGCCCTTGGGATGCGAGGCGTTTTATGGTAATGTGAGTGAGAGAAATCTCGTGGTTCATGATGGTACAGAGTACATGCATCACCATAAGGATGGTTCATGGGCCTTGGTGACCTTGTGAGTAGAGAAAATTCGAATTGGGTATTGAATCTCTGAGAGGTTCTTTTTGTCATAATGAAAATTAATGGGTACACATTTGGCAGAGAAACCTAGAGTATATGGTTGTTGATGTGATAGGCATGGTGTTCCTCGGAATGGGAGTGAGAGTTCTAATCACGAACATTGCTTTGTTTGTTCCATGATAAGCATGGTTTAGAGTGAGGACAAATGGATTCTTTTATTTGTGACTCCAATTTAGGGATTTGGTATCATTTATCCATGATGGTGACATATAATAGAGGTTGTAGAGACTTCTAGTGATTTTGGGTGTGTGGCATGCTTATAGATGTTATTGATTTTGATTGTGGAACTCAAGGTGTTGTATGGTGTGGATATTCCCTAGTGGGGTATGTTGGAAGGTTGAGGGTTGGTGGGGCTACCTGAGTTATGGTTATGAGCTGATATTTCTGACAAATAAAGGGTTACCTTTTTGGGGGTTAGAGCAGCGGTGCATGTACCTCATAATATAAAACATGGGATATTATTTATAGGTTGTGTTAATGCATATTGAGTACCACCATGTTTAAGTAAATGGTACAGATATACCATGTTCTGTTGTAAGGGAAGCCGAGTGATCATTAGAGGATCAATGGTTAGATTCAAAGGATTATATCATATAGATTCCCGAATCACATATTTAGATGATGATTAATAGAGGGTTGAGGTTTTTTTCACGTGGAATGTAAAAAAGTTTCTGGAATTTGGTTATAAGATTTCACTCGATGGTGACACACTAGGTATGGGTGGTCAGGTGGTTGAACAAGTTTGTATGAATTGTTTGGTTTTGGAGTGATGGTATAACCAGGTTGGAAATCACACCTGGGCGGTGATGGTTATGTGTTGATGTGACATGTTTGATAGGGAATCTCGAGTTCCCTAGAAGGTCATGATGTCCCATAGCTTGACATCAGAAATAGATAATTTGGTGGTGTTTTTCTTTAATGACATCATAGTATACCTCATCTAATGATGATCATGCCCAACATAATTACATCATCCTAGGTATGTTGAGATGCTCTGTCTCACGCCAAGAGATATGAAGGTGTTTGGTTGGATACGGGACATCATGGTGTTTATGCTCATTGAAATGGTATACGTGAATCCTGAGGGCTAGATGTACACCCTCAATGTATTTGGGGGGTGTTCTCGGGATGGACCGAATGACGAAAATTCCATTGGTGATGTTCACAGAAGCCAATATTGGGTAGTGGATGATGTTCATTTCCTTGTTATGGGATAATCTAGATCGATATGTCTAAGGTTGTCAGTAAGAAGCTGTTTTTGGAATACCTCATGGTGAGCAATGGTAATAACACTCCTAATGTGGGGGGTGACGAGTCAGTCCCGTATGTGGAGAGGAGATTATCGAGCTGATGTGGTGGCATTGGGATGCAAGTGATGAACCTATGAGGTTCTTGTTAGGTTCCTAATAGTGGAAATGTTGAACTAGGTTGTGGTGACTAATGAGAAAAATATTGGCTTCGGGCTTATGGTAGTTTTGTGTGAAGCTTCTAATGTCTATATTGACGTCGTAGAAGGGTGTGGTATGATATTACAATAGGAAGTGGAAAGAGAGGCCGAGTTATAAAACACCAATATGGATTGGGTTTAGACTCAGGTAGTTATCCTTGTGTTGTTTTATAACATCTCTATGTTGGGATAACCTTGGCTGTAACACCCCAAGATTTCATAGTGTGTTATTTCTTCAAAATAATTCAATAACTTGCACTAAATGCAACACTGAGTTCAAGAACACCATGACTTACCAAACAAGCCGTTCAAAAGAGGTTATGAATAATATTAACTAAATTTTAAACTTTATATAATTCTTATAATTTTAGAATCCATATTATGAGTTTTTTAGACATAATGTAAGAACACATTCATTTTTTTGCACTTTTACCAATTTTAATAGTGAACCCTTTTTAAATCCAAAATTTTATACTTTTATATATTCAATTTGACTAAATAAATTTAAATTTTAGAATGGGGACATCAAGAGTTTACAATTAAACATCCATAGATTCCACAGTATTTTTTCTATTGAATAATACAGTAGTGTGTGTTGTACGCAACTTCGAGTTCTAACACACACCACAACCAATCAAACTAGTCATTATGAATAGTAATACCTAATTTTTAAAATTTTAGAAATTTTATCTCTCAAAATGAACTTCAATTTTGGATTCGGAGTATCGAATTTAGCCTAAGGTGAAATTTTGGTACTTTTCAGATAGCTTTAATATTTTGATGAATAAAGAAAATTACTAAATTTTTATTAAAAACAACTTTTTTAATGTAAATAATTAATAGTGTTAAATAATGAATTTTAGTGGTTTTAAAGTATATTTAGAATTTATTTTTACCATTTAACACAATGTTGGTCATTGGACATAATTTCACAATTAAACCGAACATAAACAAGTATCAATCTTTTGATAGTTATTATATCTTAAAAACACGCTTTTTGTTTTGACAGCAGGAATTAATTTTAAATTATTTTCTGCCACTTATGTGTTTTGGATTTGGAAAAATGGATTCCATATTTTGAATCAGGATGTTCAAATTTTGTAAATAGGTATCTTTTATTTTTAGACATTTTGAATAATTATTTCGGTAAATATTTTATTTGCCATGGTTAAAGGGTAAATCCGATAAATAAGGGTTAAAAAATAATATTATAATAATACAAAATCACCCTAAAAGTTGTCCTAACCTTATTTATTGATACATGTCCGACCATGGGCATCTTTGGGTCGATTTTGGGACACCATGGTGCCAATTGTAAGGGATAGGGACACTTTATTTTAATTAAGATAAAATGAACACAAACATATAAATTTTAGAAAAACAATTTTTAAATTGGGTTATATGTGTCTAATTTTCTACTATAAAAATTAATTAGAATGAAAAAAATATTTCATACATAATTTTATTTTATTTATAATTTTTAAACATTATATAATTCAATTTATTTACGACACAATGGTGATGCAGTAATTACTATAATAGTGAAAAATTAAAATGATTGATATTGGAGATATCCAAATAAATATAATTTGAGACTTTTTATGAATTACACTAATTTTATAGGTCAATATTACATGTTATTAATTATTTAATTAACATTTTTCTAAGTAATAATTCTGTTATGATTTTTACAAAAATAAATTATTGAATAGTGTCAAAATTGACATAAAAGGGTTTTTTAAACAAATATTATATTATTAATTGATATTAAATTCCTAAAAATCTAAGGATCGGCCAAGAAAATTATATCATGATATTAATATCTTTAATGGACCACTTGGGGGGTCTCTTGGATGTATATAGTAAGTTTAATAACCATATAATATAAAAATACAAAGAGACATTGTAAAAGTGAAACTAATTAACTAATAGTTAATACTTAAAGATATGGTGAATATAATAACCCAAACCTGTCTAAATTATATTGGTTGATTAATTTTAGACCCATACCTACCTTAACCTTTATATAACCCACATTGGAGACATTATAAACCGAATATTAATTTATTATAAATTAATACTTTAAGTTATTCCTAAAGAGCCCCTCCTCCCCCTTATAAAAGGACCAAACTTCAATCCAATTCTTCACACCTTCAAAGCCTTTTGGATCGTCCAAACCCTCCAAAAATACTCTCTAAACTTCCCTAAATTCAACATAGAGGACTTAGTTTGATTATAAATCTAACCTAAGAGACCTTTTGATCAAATCAAAAGGAAGAACCCGAAAAGAGGTAATGTTTTCACCACCCTCTTTCAAGTTCCTTTCTTCTTCAAATTCTTAATTCTTTGTTATTTCTATTCTAAAATATTAACTATAGTATCTCCTATATACTGTGATGTTATTATAAATATGGTACAACCATATTCAGTATTCTATCCATCCATTTAATGACATGTCACCATACGTGCGTACGTACGACTTACCGTCTCCACGTCGTGGTGTAATTGTTTTTCAATACATTATTATTTGGATGGGTATAATAATGATATGTATTTGATGTAAATAATAAATATAACATTATATGTATTATTTATATATGATATAACATCCAATTATATATTATTTTAATATCAAAATAATGATATTTTCACTCGTGCGTACATATGGATTACCGTCTCCACGACGCGATGATATTCATTTCCAAATTCACCATTCATCGATGATTATATAAACATATATTACTAATAAGAATGCAATATATGACATAATAATTCTACTGGATATATATATATTAATATATATAAGGATTTATGTACTTACATATATATTATTCACTTAATTTCGTTCAATACTATATGGAAACAGAAACAGCGTTTATGCGTACGTACGGACTACCGTCTCCATAAATGGTGTTTTCCATTTCATATATATGTCTATTATACATATTTATATTCTAAATATATATTATATATTTATCATGTTTTATATTATGGAATTATTTAAATCACGATCTATGTGATACAACCATGAGTAACAAGTTAAAACACGTACGATAAAGAAAGTGATTATTACCCAAAATGTTAACTTAACATGGAAATTATTATTAAATGGGTAATATAAAGACATATATGAATCATGTATGGTATAATAAATATTAATATGGTTCTGGTATAATTTAATAGCATACTACGATCTTCGTACAGGAGGTTAAACGTACCCTCGACTAAAGTAAAGTGCAAGGTAAGGGGTTTTCATCTCACTCTTTATTTCTGAGAGATTCATGCCATATTGCCAATATTAACTTTTGTGTGGTGTATGTACTGACCATAATTGTATTATTTCTGTAATAAACATTAATTTATCTATATTTACATATTCATTGTATAGTACCTCTTTCATGGGTTGTATATTTCGTATGTTAACAAATTGGTAAGGGTTAATTTCACAACCTCTTTATTATCCGAAGTTGTTTTTACGTAAATATCTACTAGGACATATTTATTATCCATATCCATGTTTTATGAAAGAGTTTTCAAAGGGATTCTTTTAAGGTTATTTCTACTAAAACATCATTTCAAACGTTTTAAATATTTAATCTTCTAAATCATTCTCATTAATGTCCATGTCTTCAAAACGGTTTTTAAGGATTTATTTATATGAAAATGAATGTTTTTAAAATTTTAATTTGTTTCAATAGTTTCAAAGTGGTATGGGAGGGTTTGATTAAAAAATGTCATTAAATGAATTCTTTTCCAAATTTTGTGACATTTAAATTTTTTCATGAAATAGATATATTTCTCTCAAATAGTTTTGATTTCTACTATGTCAACATACTTTGATATATTTTAAACTTGTTTGAAGTTGATTTATTATGATACCAATCTTCCATATTGTATTTACGGTTTTGTGATATGTATGACTATGGATAAGTTATCTTTATTCCATTAATGGTTTATGATTAATGTTTTGTAATTTATTATGCTAGTTTTAATACGAATGTTTATGTTATATTTCGTCCTCTTTTTAAGATGAATGAGTTAGACTAGTATGTTCCGGGTTGGGGACTGGTAAAAGTAAGCCCTCTGGGTTGGTGTCTGGTTATTAGAGGCACTCCGGGTTGGTGTCCGGTTATTAGAGGCACTCCAGGATGGTGTTCGGTTATTAGAGGCACTCTGGGTTGGAGTCCGGTTATAGAGGCTCTCTGGGTTGCGTTCCGGTTACAGTTATACCTTAGGTCTTGGCACGAGGCCTTGACACAGAAATTAATGTTCAGCATTCTTCATTCCATCATTATGAAAGTGGTTAGTGATATTTCATGTGATTATTATATTATTAGAATATCCCTGTGAATAAGTAAATTGAATTATTTCATTTTATTTCTGCCATATTATGCTGAAGTTCAAGTTTAAATGTCTTTTGTTTTATTTTTTCACATTTCCTTAAATATTTATGCTTTTTTATGAACGTTTCCACTTTATTGCTTACCCTTACTGGGCATTTGAGCTCACCCCTTTTTATGTTTTATTTTTCCCAGGATTCCAAGAAGTGTAATGTGATTAATATATAGGGTTAAGCCAAGGGTATAATGGCGTTCATAAAGATTATTTATGTTGTTTTTTACGTCTTAAAGTGAAAATGTAACATTCATGTATGTGGTCTATTTTTCCAAGACTGCTAAACTGATCGGTCCTTCGGGACTTGATTCCTTTTAATCTTTCCAATGTATTAAAATAATGCACCGACTCTGTGTAACTGAGGTTGGGGCGTTACATTGTCCATGTGATGTGGTGTCCATCCAAGGGTGAAGCTGATGATAGTCGGTAGGGTGGTAGTGTCGTGAAGATGGAATTCTACTGGAATTCAGGAAGTGACAGTAGTGGGTGTGTGAAATGATAATGATATATTTCATTTCAGTATGATCCTTGGAAAGGTGAGAAAGGGGTATAATACCATCAGTGGATGGTGGGTGTTCTAGAGAAAGACATTCGATGGTGGTATTCCCTGAGATGGTAAACATGAATGGCTGAGGAGATAGTGATAAACCACGACGTTTATTTTGTAGAAGAATGTGGATTTCTGAAACTATAATGTCCCTGTGTGAGTTGAGGATGATCTTATTCCACAATTAGATATTATAGGAATGCCTTTCTAATGGTTGTGATGGTGCAGTTGGATGCCAAGGAAGGGAAATTATCTTATAGATGCTTCGTCATGGTGAGTTGGAACAAGTTATGTGATATGAATGTTTGGTTGAGTTTTGGTGTTCCTTCATCGATGGAGGAGGTTCCAAATAACTAGAAATGTTGGAGTGAACCATAAAAGATAAATGGTGGGGTGATGACATGATCAGAGTTTCATGATGGAAGGACTCGATTTGTCACTGTTCGAGTGAGTTGGCCCTAGTGGGGAGCTTTTTAATTGTTTAACATCTCGAGTACATGAGAGTCTTGAGTTGTGTCTGGATGTATAGTTATAGAATGAAAAATCATGCAATGTGGTTGGAATGGATCATATGTTTTCCTTTGGGCGATATCATGTTTGGATCACCGATAGAGTTGGAAAAATATTGGAAACTGACACTAAGTGATTCGGGTCATGAACTCTAAAAAGGATCAGGATGATGAGGTGATGATTGGTTCCTCCATGATGATGTGATGTTCTGTGTTATGTCTTCATGTGTTGTGAGTTTTTTATTATCACATAAGTTTCCCCCATGATGTTCTCACGTTGAGAATTGTTGGGGTGGGTGCATCCATGAGAAGATTTTATGGGTCATGTTGTAGGATTTGGTGTGGAATCCTTTAGACGAAAGTATATTGCCTTGATCCATGTTCGATGGGAATTGTGTTGTGCAACCAGAAACATGGAATGTGGGAATGGATAAGCATCCCTTGTGGCATGATATCTTGTTACAGAAGTTGTTGATGCTCGCAAGAGCGGCTCAAGGACAAGATGTTATAAGGTGGAGAGGTTATAAGATCTCAGATCATCTTTATAAGGACCCAGCCTTAATCCTTACTTAATCTTGAGTATTTACAAGATTAAACATTGATGATCTTTTCGTTTTTAGAGTTTTAGAGAATTAGATCATAAAACTAGCATTACATTCCACATATAAACAAAGTGGTTACATAAATATAGTATTCTTCATTCCCATCAATGGAAACATATTTAAAATAAAACATGGATTCTTTCTTGACACTTCCTTGACACTATCATCATATCATGTACCTTTCCCCTGACCTATGAAAAACATTTCAAAAAACATGGGATGAGCATAAAAATCACAGTAAGGGATATAAAAATATGGAAAGGAAACCTGGGTACATATATACATAAGAATGAAATCATACTTTACCCATAAAACATAAGCACTTTAACATACCTCATCAAATCATGAATAAATCATAGAAATCATAAGACATAAAGGTAACATGAGGCATTCATAACATTCTTACATAGGGAGTAACCCTCTTGGTTACATTTAGAATACACATCACAGTATATTCCCTAAATCTCTTCGGAGAAACCTTAACGTTTCACTCCATCGCGTCACCCAATGCATTGGACAGCTATATCGGGGTCACCCGCCCTTAGTTTATCACGGAACCACCCGTCTTCATAATAGTGCCCAAGAACCTCAACATAATCGTATCACATAAAACATGCATAAAGGAAACATAATATTTCCACCATTCAATCACAAGATATCAATACAACACATTGATATAAAAACATTATGAAAACCATTTTCAATACCAAAATAAAAGAAAAGTAAGACATGGTATCTATTTTTCTTTTAAAAAAAAGTAGGGCTTGTAGAGGAAGCCGAAAATCAAATAATGGTCACGGGGGGCGGTGAAGTCGTTGTTTCCGCATACGTACGACAAAAACATTCTCTTTTGTCATTTAGTAAACACTTCGTATAAAAAATATTCCTTTTTAATAAACGTAAAAGTCAAAGGGGTTTATACACTGTATAAAAGAAGGTTGTGTATAAAACAAAACATGCCTCAATGAAAGGAGATTGAGACGAAGTCCCATACCTCGGGTCCGACTTGACATGATCATTCATTAATGTCCTGAATAATAAACTTGAGTTAATTTATACTTTCTTAAGAACCTTTTTGCAGTTCATTATTCCTTTTATATCACTTATTTCCATGTCATGAGCACTATGTAATTATTTAAGTTATTAACGGTCATTTTAACGATCACTGGTACTTGAGTAAAAAATAAACCGTTTATAATTAAAAGTTGTTCATGTATCCATTATATACAGAATTATAATCATGATTTATATATCATATATATCCAGTATTTACATGCATTTATAATATTACATAATCATTTAGAGGTAAGAAATGAAATGCACCGTTCACGGAGACGGTAAGCCGTACGTACGCATGAACGCTACTTTCATTTCTATTTCGTATTTTATAGAAAGGAATCATAATGATATAAAGGTATATTATAATTACAGTATAATATCATATATTATATCATAGTTCCATCCTTTATACGTCCCACATATGGTATTTAATGAATCAAATCACTTTGAGGGGCGGTAGTCCACACTTCCTTAAATGAAGATATCGCGTTTAACCATAATGGAAACCATAAAGGTATGCCCAAAATGAAAAATAAAGAAGATTAAGGAAAACATAAACATATTATATATCATATATAAATATAGTGACATCTTAATTTCCATCTTTGAAGGTGTTAAAAGAATGTTGAACAATCATCGTTTCGGGAGGCATAAATTCACCATCCACGGAAACAATATGTCCTTTAACCATTAGATGTAGGTGTGTGTAAGTGTAGCTCGAATATTTCTTATAAAAAAATCCTAGTATATTGAAGATACTGTTGTTGTTACAAAACAAATAAATAAAATAAGTTTAGGGGGTTGGAGAAGAAAAATAAAACAAAAGGACTCAAGTGAATACATTACCTTAAAATTGGGTAACTCCCTTTGGTTTGAGCTCAAAGACATCTGTGGGAAGACTTTTGCCCAATGTGAGGCTTCAAGGAGTAAAGGACGGATGTGGAGAGATAAAATGAGCAGGGTTTGGCAGAGCCAAAGGCTTTGGGAGTGTGGGTAAGGAAGTAGAGGTGGGGGCCTTTTATAAGAGGAGAGGAGGGGCACTCTTGGAAAGTAAAGAAATGTTACTGTACTTGAAAATGTTTTTCAGATTCAAAATGTCCCACATTGATATAATTAGAGGGTAAGGTGATAAGGGTTCGAAATGAACCCATCCAATAGGTTTTGGACATGTTTAGGTCATATATTTCACATTATCATTTCATTTTATTTAAATCCATTATTAATGAGGTAATCGTTGCATCGTCATGATGTCATAAATAATTTAACAAATTTAATGTCTAAAAAATATAAAAAAAATATCATGATGTAAGAAATATTTTTATATTTCTAATTAATATTTATAGTCCAAATGATCATTTATGTAGACAAATTTAAAAATATTTTACTTAGGTGATACATTCTTTGTCACATTTAACATTCTTTAAAAATAAAAAGATAAAAAGTCACTTTCTCACAAAAGTTATTCCATGGGGCCCCCGTGTTTGGCACAAGGCATCCCATGGTCGGACATGAGACAAACAGTAGCCTTAGGACACATGTTGTGGTCTTTTTGTATTATTATGATATCATTTTATTATCCTTAACTACCTGATTACTCATTAATCAAGATAATTAAAGATAATTACTGTCGTTACTATTCATAATGTCTAAAAACAAAAGGAGTTTTGATTAAATAATCTGAAACTTCTAATTCCAAATATGTAATCTATTTTACCAAATTCCAAAGACATAAATTGCACTAATTGATTTAAAAATAATTCCCGTTGTCAAAACAAATAGAGGGTTTTTTGAAACAATATCTATGAAAAGTTTGGCATCAGTTTATGCCCAATTACAAAGGGAAATTAATCCTAATGACCACCATTGTATTAAATGTTAAAAATATATTCTAATTTAACTTTAAAACCAATTAAAAAGATAATATAATCATATAAATAAAGTAGATTAAAAAGCAGTTTTGATGTAAAATACAGTATTTTTCACTATTCATAAAAAAAGAACATTGTCAAAAAAATACCAAAAATTCACACAAAGTAAATTTCGATGTCCCAATCATAAATAATAAGTTTATTTTGACAAACATAGCTTACAAAATTGTCAAAAGATAGATTTAAAAATAGTTTTCCATCAAAAGGCAGTAAAATAATCCTTTAAAAAATATTAGTGTATTCCATGCTTAAGATTGGATTTATTTTCATTTTAAGCCTCTAAAACACTATCTAATTCATTAATATACATAGATAAAAATATATATTATTCATTACTTAATTGGGATGTTACATCCTTCCCCCCTTTTTAAAATTTCATCCCCAAAATTTATTTACTTATCGAATAAATGGTGGTACTAATCCCTCATTGCATTTTCAGATACCCGTGTTGCCTCTTCCATCATGCGGTTTTTCCACAAAACCATTACCTGATTAATCACCTTATTTCATAACACTGGCTCCCTATAAACGAGAATCTAGACCAGTTTTTCCTCATAATATAGGTTATCTTTCAGCTGAACTACCTCTGGACTCAAAACATGAGATAGATCTGGCATATACTTTCTCAACATCGAAACGTGAAAAACATTGTGTACCTGAGAGAATCTCGGAGGTAAAGCCACCCGGTATGAAACTAATCCAACTCTCTCGAGAATTTCATATGGTCCATTGAAAATTGGACTCAGCTTTCCATTATTACCAAATCTCATCACACTTTTCCATGGTGATACTTTGAGAAAAACATGATCACATACCACAAATGTAAGATTCTTCCTCTTGTTGTCTGCATAACACTTCTGCCTACTCTGAGCTGTTATCAATTGTTTCTGAATCAGCCGAACTTTTTCTGCCATCTCTTCTACCAATTATGGTCCCATCAACTTCCTTTCACCCACTTCATCCCAGAAATCTGGAGTTCGATACCGCTTCCCATATAATCCCTGAAATGGTGCCATCTATATACTTGAATGAAAACTGTTATTATATGAAAATTAAACCAAAGATAGATGTTGGTCCCAACATCCCTGTTAATCTATCGAACAAGCTCGTAGCATATCCTCCAAGGTCTGAATTGTTCATTCTGACTGCCCATCTGATTGAGGATGAAATGTTGTAATAAAATTTAATTCAGTACCCAACGACATCTGAAGGACTTTCCAAAAGTTAGTAGTGAAACTGAGATCATGATCAGATATAATGGAGAGGGGAACTCCATGTAACCTGACTATCTCTTTAAGATACACACAGGAAAGTTGATCTAGGGAAAAGTATCTAGTATAGCATGGAAATGAGGAGATTTAGTCAAGCGATCAACAATAACCCATGTTACATTATTACCTCGAGATGTCTTCGGTAATCCCACAACAAAGTCCATGGATATATTCTCCCATTTCCACTCTGGAACTCGTAAAGGCTGAAGCATCCCTTTCGGTAACTGCCGCTCTGCTTTAACCTATTGACATGTCAAACACTTCACAGTAAAATCAGCAGTATCTCTTTTCATTCCATACCACCAGTAATACTCCTATAGATCTCTGTACATCTTAGTACTGCCAGGATGAACTGAAAACGGAGAACTATGACTTTCACATAACAACTCTCTCTTCAACTATGAATCAAAAGGAACACATAATATCTTCCCAAATCTCAAAACGAAATCATTATCAATGTTGAATTCAGGCAACTTACCCTTCTGAACCAACTCTACCTTTTTTTGCAACTCACTGTCTTGCTTCTGTGCTTGCTTGATTATGTCTGATAGAGATGATCTCACTGATACCTGAATCAAAACAGAAGAACTTCCTGATCCAACAAATTCTATGCCAAAGTTCATCATATCCTTAACCAAAGGATCACGTTCCAAACACAAAATTTCTAATGAAGCATTACTTTTTCGACTCAAAGCATCAACCACTTTATTTTCTATTCCCAGATGGTAATGAATTGTGCAATCATAATCCTTGATTAATTCCATCCATCGCCTCTGTCTCATGTTTAACTCCTTCTGAGTGAATATATACTTTAAACTTTTATGATCAGTATATATTTCACACTTTACTCCATACAAATGATGCCTCCAAATTTTTAAAGCGAAAACAACAGCAGCTAATTCCAAATCATGGGTAGGGTAATTTACCTCATGAGTTTTCAACTGTCATGAAGCATAAGCAATTACCTGATCATTCTGCATTAGGACGCAACCACGTTCATTCAATGAAGCATCACTGTAGATAATGAACTCAACATTCCTGGAAGTTAGTTCCAAAACTAGAGCATTCACCAATCTTATTTTCAATTCCTGAAAACAATCATCACATTCTTTTGTCCAGAAAAACTTAACACCCTTCCGAGTTAGCTTAGTCATTGGACTAGATAACCATGAAAAATTTCTAACAAACCTTCGGTAATAGCCTGCAAAACCAAGGAAGCTATGAATCTTGGTTACATTTTTGGGTCTTGGAAAGTTTTCAACAACTTTTGCTTTTGCAGGATCAACAGTTATCCCATCTTTAGAAACAATGTGTCCAAGGAAAGAAATTTGTTGCAACCAAAACTCACACTTACTGAATTTTCCATACAGTTTATTTTCATTTATGGTTTGCAAGATAACACTTAAATGTCTTTCATGCTTCTCTTTACTTTTAGAAAAAAAATATCATCAATGAAAACCACCACAAACTTATCCAAGAACTCATGGAAAATTCAATTCATTAAGTCCATGAATACAGTAGGTGCATTGGTTAGCCCAGAATTCATTACTAAAAATTTATAATTGTCATATCTTGTATAGAAAACGGTCTTCAGAACATCTGCTTCCTTTACCTTTAGCTGATGGTACCCCGATCTAAAGTCAATATTTGAAAAATTCTGAGCTCCCTAGAGCTGATCAATCAAATCATCGATATGAGGCAAAGGATATTTGTTCTTAACAGTGATGTTATTCAACTCTCTATAATCAATGAAAAGTCCCATTGAACCATCTTTCTTTTTAACAAATATAACAGGAGCACCCCATGGTGATGTTCTAGGTCGAATGAAACCTTTCTCTAATAAATCTTTCAATTGCTCCTTCAACAATAAAAGTTCAATTTGAGCCATTCGATAAGGGGGTTTTGAAATTTTCTTAGCATCAGGAAATAAGTCAACAGTAAACTCAACTTCTCGATCTGGTATTATTCCAGGAAACTCATCAGGAAAAACATCAGGATACTCATTTACCACTAGAACATAATTAATCTGAACAGTTTCCTTGTTTTCAACAATGTGTGCAAGGTAACATTCATTTCCATCTTTTACATGTTTCTTGGTCTCTTGATAAGTTATCAACAGTAAGGGTTCATTCTTGTACACAAACTAAAAGTCTTTCTGAAAAGAAACATCTTTAGATCTACAGTCAATCTTAGCATGGTAAATAGAGAGCCAATCCATACCCAGGATAACATCAAACTCTACTGGAGGTAGAACAATAAGTTATGCAAGTAGGTTCTTTCCACAGATAAGGATAGTAATATTCTTATAAATTCTTTTTGCCTCAAAATTTCCCCAGGTGTTTTTACCAAATGTTCAGGAGTCATATATTGAGATGGTATTCCCATTTTACTTGAAATGTTTTCAGAGATGAAAGAATGTGTGGACCCCGAATCAAACAACACACTGGAATAATATGAAAAAACAAACAAAGTACCTGATACAACTTCATTTGATGGCACAACATCTACTAAAGTAGTTGCAAATGATTTCACAACCCCTTTCTTCTTGTAGTCTAACTGCTTCCCATCAGTCAAGCTCTTTGTCGGACACTCGTTTGCATAGTGACCCATCTTATTGCACTTAAAAAATTTCACTACCTGTAAATCAAATTTGGTCTTACCTTCACCTTGATCTTTTTCAGTGCAATCCCGAGCCTTATGTCCCATATTAACACATCGGTAGCACATTCAAGAATTCAAGAGACATTCCCCAGCATGCCTTTTGCCACATTTATCACAAACTGGAAACTTTGATTTCTTACCATCAGACATTTTTGAATAATTCTTCCCTTTCTCCTTCCACCTTGGTCTCTTCTTCTACTGGATGTTCTAGAACACTTGATCATCGAAAAACTCCATTTCCACCTTCTCATCACATCAAACAAGCTTTTCATTACTTTTAAACTCACAAGAAGCTAATGCCCTTTGATATTTTAGCTTTAATCCTGAGTAAAAATGATTGATTTTACTATCAAGGTCTCGGATGAAATTTGGAGCATACCGTGCCAATCGAGTGAACCTTTCTTCATAGGTAGCCACTGAGTCTTCCTCTTGCCTCAATTCCAAGAATTGTTTTTCCATAATAAGTCGAACATCCTTAGGAAAATACTTTTCAAGAATCATACCTTTGAATTCATCCCAGTCGAGAGCATCAATCTCATCGGCGTCCCAGATATTTTTAACCATCGACCACCACTGATCTGCTTCTCCCTCCAAACGGTAAATAGAAAGACTAACCTTTTGATTGTATGAACACCCCATGAGATTAAAAATCTTCTCTAGTGCTTTAATCCACCCTTCAGCTAGCACAGGGTCAGATGACCCTCTGAATGATGGGGGATGTTTCCTCATGAAATGTTTCACCACTGACATGTTTCTCTGCGGTTGATCTGGATGATCTCATGCATGGATACCACCACCATTTATCGCTTGAGTCAACTGCGCCATTACTGCAACAAACTATTCAGTTCCAATTCGGACCATCTCAGGATGCTGATTCAGAAGTTTATTTCCTTCTGCATGCCTTCTGAGCACTTCTTCCTTACTTCCTCTGTGGAAAAACATTCTGAACAAACATGTCTTAGATGAAGCAACATGGTAATCTTCAAATACTATATCACTTCAATTTGACCGTAAAAAAATATTATTTGGATAATAATTTAATAGAATTATAACTCCTAAAGTTATCTAAACCGACCTTTGATACCAACTCTAAGGCCCCAGCCTTAAATCTTACTTAATCTTGAGTTATTACAAGATTATACATTGAAGATCTTTTCGGGTTTAGAGTTTTAGATAATTAGATCATAAAACATGCATTACATTCCACATATAAACAAAGTGGTTACAAAAAGATAGTATTATTCTTTCCCATCAATGGAAACATATTTGATATAAAACATGGATTCTTTCTTAACACTTCCGTGACACTATCATCATATCATGTACCTTTCCCTTGACCTGTGAAAAACATTTAAAAAAACTTGGGATGAGAATAAAAAGCTCAGTAAGCGATATAAAAATATAGAAAAGAAACATGGGTACATATATACATAAGAATGAAATCATAATTTACCCATAAAAAAAAAGCACTTTAACATACCTCATCAAATGATGAATAAATCATAGAAATCATAAGACATAAAGGTAACTTGAGGCATTCATAACATTCTTACGTATGGATTAACCATCTTGGTTACGTTTGGAATACCCATCACAGTATATTCCCTAAATCTCTTTGTAGAAAACTTAATGTTTCACTCATTCAAGTTACCCAATGCATTGGAGAGATATATCGGGCTCACCCACCCTTAGTTTATCACGGAACCACCCTTCTTCATAATAATTCCCAAGAACCTCAACATAATCGTATCACATAAAACACGCATAAAGGAAACATAACATTTCCACCTTTCAATCAAAAGATATCAATACAACACATTGATATAAAAACATTATGATAACCATTTTCAATACCAAAATAAACGAAAAGTAAAACATGGTATTTATTTTTCTTTTAAAAAAAAGGTAGGGCTTGTAGAGGAAGCCGAAACTCAAATAATGGTCACGGTAGCGGAGAAGTCGTTGTCGCCACATACGTAGGACAAAAACATTCTATTTTGTCATTTAGTAAACGCTTCGTATAAAAAATATTCCTTTTGAATAAACGTAAAAGTCAAAGGGGTTTATACACCGTATAAAAGAAGGTTGTGTATAAAACAAAATATGCCTCAATGAAAGGAGATTGAGATAAATTCCCATACCTCGGGTCTGACTTGACTCGATCATTATTTAATGTACGAAATAATAAACTTGAGTTAATTTCTACTTTCTTAAGAACCTTTTTATAGTTCATTATTCCATTTATATCACTTATTTCCATGTCATGGACACAATGTAATTATTTACGTTAATAACTGTCGTTTTAACGATCACTAGTACTTTAGTAAAAAATAAACCCTTTATAATTACAAGTTGTTCATGTATCCATTATAACCAGAATTATAATCATGATGTATATATCATATATATCCAGTATATACATGAATTTATAATATTAAATAATCATTTAGAGGTAAGAAATGAAATGCACCGTTCATGGAGACGGTAAGCCGTACGTATGCATGAACGCTACTTTCATTTCTATTTCATATTTTATAGAATGGAATCATAATGATATAAAGGTATATTATAATTACAGTATAATATCATATATAATATCATAGTTCCATCCTTTATGCATCCCACATATGGTATTTAAATAATGAAATAACTTTGAGGGGGCGGTAGTCCACACTTCCATAAATGAAGATATCGTGTTTACCCATAATGGAAACCATAAAGGTATGCCCAAAATGAAAAATACAGAAGCTTAAGGAAAACATAAACATATTATATATCATATATAAATACAGTGACATCTTAATGGCCACCTTTGAAGGTGTTAAAATAATGGTGAACAATCATCGTTTCGGGAGGCATAAATTCACCATCCACGGAAACAGTATGTCCTTTAACCATTACATGTAGGTGCGTGTAAGTGTAGCTCGAATACTTCTTATAAAAAAATCCTAGTATATTGAAGATACTATAGTTGTTACAAAAGAAATTAATAAAAAGAGATTAGGGGGTTGGGGAAGCAAAATAAAACAAAAGGACTCAAGTGAAGACATTACCTTAAAATCGGGTAACTCCCTTTGGTTTGAGCTCAAAGGCTTCCTTGGGAAGACTTCTGCCCAAAGTGAGGCTTCAAGGAGTATGAGAGGGATGTGGAGAGAAAAAATGGGAAGGGTTTGGCTGAGCCAAATTCTTTGGGAGTGTGGGTATGGAGGTAGAGGTGGGGGCCTTTTATAAGAGGAGAGGAGGGGCACTCTTGGAAAGTAAAGAAATGTTACTTTATTTGAAAATGTTTTCGGATTCAAAAGGTCCCACATTGATATAATTCTAGGGTAAGGTGATAAGGGTTATAAATCCACCCATCCAATAGGTTTTGGACATTTGTAGGTCATAGATTTCACATTATCATTTCATATTATTTAAATCCTTTATTAATGAGGTAACTGCTGCATCATCATGATGTCATAAATAATTTAATAAATTTAATGTCTAACAATTATAAAAAAAATATCATGATGTAGGAAATATTTTTATCTTTCTAATTAATATTTATAGTCCAAAATATCTGTTATGTAGAAAAAATTAAAAATATTTTACTTAGGTGATACATTCTTTGTCACATTTAACATTCTTTAAAAATAAAATGATAAAAAGTCACTTTCTCACAAAAGTGATTCCATGGGGCCCCCATGTTTGGCACAAGGAAACCCATGGTCGGCCATGATACAACCAGTAGCCTTAGGACACATGTTGTTGTCTTTTTGTATTATTATGATATCATTTTATTATCCTTAACAACCTGATTACTCATTAATCAAGATAATTAAAGATAATTACCGTTGTTACTATTCATAATGTCCAAAAAATAAAAGAGTCTTGATTACATAATTTGGACCTTCTGATTCCAAATATGTAATCCATTTTACCAAATTCCAAACACAGAAATTGCAATAATTGATTTAAAAATAATTCCTGTTGTCAAAATAAATAGCGAGTTTTTTTTGAAACAATATCTATGAAAAGATTGGCATTAGTTTATGCCCAATTCCAAAGTGAAATTAATCCTAATGACCACCATTGGATTAAATGGTAAAAATATATTCTAATTTAAATTTAAACCAAATTCAAAAGATAATCTAATAATATAAATAAATTAGATAAAAAAGCAATTTTGATGTAAAATACAGTATTTTTCACTATTCATAAAAAATGAACATTGTCAGAAAAATACCAAAAATTCACACAAAGAAAATTTTTATGTCCCAATCATAAAGAATAAGTTCATTTTGACATACATAGCTTATAAAATTGTCAACATATAGATTTAAAAATGGTTTTCCATCAAAAGGCAGTAAAACAATCCTTTAAAAATATATTAGTGTATTCCATGCTTAAGATTGGATTTATTTTCATTTTAAGCCTCTAAAACACTATCTAATTAATTAATAGACATAGATAAAAATATCTATTATTCAATAATTACTTGGGATGTTACAATATTAATGAATGTTTTTGATAAAATGCTTGTTTTTACAATTTTTTTAGATATATAATTATTTCCCCATGTTAGGTGAATGATCGGGGGTTGTTTTGGGGGTTCAGGAAACGAAATATGAAGAAAAAGGAGTTCCTGGGCATGTGGCACAATTTTCACAATATTAGTTCACACCGAGCGGATCATCTTAGGATACTGTGCATCCATGAATAAAGTCTTATAATTGTTTGGCTCACAGTTAAGAAAACTGTGCATAATTTTCAGGAATCCGTGTGAATGGGTGGTTTTTGGGATGTGGATCAATCATGTTTTGAACACATTTTGGAAAACTGTGTGGGTAAACCGTACGACCTAGAAACATTGTGAAAATTAAAAAAGTTCCACAATGAGATTTTAAAACCAAACAAAGGATTTTCCTCTATTCCTCTCCTATCACCCCCAGTGAGGATCATGGAAGACCCATTATCCCAAAAATTGTTTCTCCTTTGATTCATGGCCATTTTGGAAGTTGTTGGTTGTGGATCAAATCTACGGGTAAGTCTAACCCTCACCAGATTCTTTTCGGATTAGGTTTTGTGAATTCATCTATCATCTCCCAAAACCATATAACACATTTTTTCAGTGGAACCTAGGTTGTGGAATCAAGGGTTTCTTTATTCTGGATCTAAGTTCATTATTGTGGGATCATTCTTCATCAGATTCGAGGTAGGTGGTCTACATGTATTATCCAATTGTTTTTTTGTATTCGTGCATGGAATTTGGTGTTATTGTTTCCCCCATTTTGTGTCTTTTTTTACAATAATGTTTTTTATAAAAATGGGTGTCTATGTGACCTATTGAAACCCTCAAGATCCATTTGGGATGCGTTGAGGATGAATTTTCCATTTTAAGGCCTCCCTAGGGTGCGCCGACAATCCTGGACTGAGAGTGTGGTAGGGTTAAGTTGTGTGTTACCGAATCATAATTTGAAACCCATATAGAATTTTTTATACTGATTAAATATGTTATAAATGAAATAATGATAAATATTCCTAGGGTGGTAAAGGAATAATGTGTTTTAGGAATAACATGTAAATGAGTAATTGGGTTAAATGGGTTTATGTTTTTTGTTTCATGAATTTTTTTAGGAATGCATAAGGGGATCAGGTCATGTAAAATGGTGAGTTTTCTATTGGGATATGGAATGGGAAATGGGTAATTTGTTAATGGGTACTAAGAAGGGAAAGAAGGAAATTGGGGAATGGGTTAATAAATGAGAATAAAATGGTACACCTAAATGGTTGAATGTAATAAAGGTATTGTGTTATTTGATATGAGAAACGTACTAGAAATACATATGTGGGTAAATTCTTGTGAAATTATAAATGGGCTAAATGGGTTAATGAATGGTCCCTGAAGAATTCAGATAAGGCCTATGGGATTTTTGAGTACACATAATGGGTTTATTAATGGGAATGAGAATTTGGCTATAATGATATGAATTGTAAATGGTAATTGTATTAATGGTTTATTGCCTAGAATTAATTCACATGTTACTATTATGTGTTGTGATATACAAAGGCATTAAATATTTCTGGTTGTGTTATGGTATGGTTTTGGTGACTATAATAATAAGCATGTTCACTTGGCTTGGTAGAGTGTGGTATTTACTAGAGTTCAACGCCAACAGGTCGAGTGAGACTACGTCTCTAAAATCCACACAAAAATGCATTGGTTATGGAAGGTTACAATGGCTCTATTCCCCTAACGATTGCATTCCATGTAGAATGAGCCATTGAGGTGAGAAGAATGTGTTATTGTTATATGTGGATCCCCAACAAGATAAGGACTTGTTGTGTTTCCCCTATGAATTTTTAATGATTACTTTATACCCTTGTGTACATGATATTTATGAAAAACCCAATAAACATGTGATTCATACGACTTATGTAATGATGATGGAATAAGAAGTGGAATTGGGATAAATTCTAGTCATGAATTAAATGAACATTGTTAACTAATGGAACCTAAAATTTCCCTTGATTACATGCCTTTCATTTTGTAATTTTAAGCACTATCTATTAGAATAGACATTTTTTAGGCACCGTAGGTGGTGTCCAACTGTATTTTGTACTCACACCCTATTCGTGCCAACATTGGGTACCGAGAAGATGTCATTGTTGCAGGTCTAGACATGGGCAAAGGACCTACTATGAGATGTCGATTTGGGCATGAGATATACATGGGGGAGGACTGGGACATAGATTCAGGACCCATTTTGAGTTTTGGCCATTTTATTTATTTTGGGTTTTATTATAATTCCATACTAGTATGGAATGAAATTATTTAATTTGATTTGTGGTTTGTACCCTTTTTGGAAATGCATAGTTATGCATGATTATTGGTTGTTCATATTGTTTATGCTATTTATATTGTCTTATATTATGGATTGCTCTGATAAATAGGGTATAGTCACCCAATTTTACATATTAGACCCTCTTCGCTAGTCGAAAACCTCTGGCGTACAGTGAGGCGTGCTTGAGGTCATGTGATGAAAAGGATTGGAGCATCTGATTAGTGGATTTTGGGTAAGGGATATTACAAAAACCACTATTAAAGATCAGTTTCTATTTTTAAATGAATACATGTAATATGAGAAGAAATTTTTTGAATATTAAAAGGATGTTTTAGGGTTCAGATCTTATTTTGATTCTTGGAATCCTCATTAATTTGAATTCAAGGAAAATATCAATTTTTGGATATCTTAGAGGACTAATTGAAAAAATATCAAGATAATTTTGGTCTTTAAAGTATTAATATATGATGAATAAATGGCATGATGAATTTAAATTGATGATAAGGAGATAATTTCGGTCTCGCAATGAAAATAATCAAGAATTAACCACATTTCAATAAGATCTTATAGAACATATCAGAATATATGAAGCAATTACATCACTGGTAGATGGTTTTAATGATAGGCTATGAACTCTTAATTGTGAAGGCATTCCTTTAAATGTTATTTTGGACAATCAAATTCATAAGGTGAGTCCAACAACATCATTCATTCATGGTTGGTAGTAGTTAGTAATCATGTTAAATACAAGTTAGCTTCATTCCTCTAGTCAGAGGAAGTTGTGAATCCGTTTTTAAATATCAATTTGGATGAAAATTTTTAGTTTGAAAATGATTAAATGAAGAATCTTCAGTACTGGTAATAAGTCTTCAACAACCACTTCTAGGGTCAATTTTTAATGCTCATTGATCATAACAATCTAGTTCACGCCATTTCTCATCCATCATAACCCTCTGTCCCTGCCAAAAAGAAACTCTATGAATTCATTTTTGATGACACTATGATTGATTTTGGTTTTTACTCTAATTTTTGAATAATAAAATTTTTAAATTTCCATTTACATTTTTATTTGGTATTATTCACATTAATTTCATATTTAAATTTGATTATTGTTTAGAATTATATATAATTTATTTATGCTCAGCACATCACAGCCAATCTAAAATATATTTTTCATATTCCAGAAATCAATGCTATTCATTAATATTTTTTCCCATAATTAATGTATTTTTATTGATTATTCATTAAAAATATCTTTACCATATCAAAAAAGTGGAGAATTTCTTTGAAAGTGGACAATGGATAATTTTTATAAATACCCTTTCAGTAGAATATTTTAAATTCAAAACATTTCATTTCAGAAAATATTTAATAGATTATAAATTTATCCCTTTTTTGAATATATATTTTTTAATGGTTGAAAATGCTATGTTATCTTTAAATATTTTGATGGATTATTTTATGGGTTTTGTGATCATTTATAGGGGGATATTGTAGGGAATGTATTGTCTTCATAATACTCTATATTTTATATTTATTTTAATTTTCAAAAATTACATTTTTTGTTTTCTAATATAATTTTGTTGAATGTGTTATACAAGAATTTATATGTTGTTCAATGGGTTTTATCATTATGGGAAAAAATGTAGAAATATTATTTCTAAACCTATTTTACTTGGAAAATCTCTCACTTTATTATTGTTTCAACCCTATGTTATGCTAAAAATATATCTCTTGTGTATCGACCATACATTATTCTATATATATTGTGTTTGGATCGAAATCCTTACCTATAGAAAATAAATGAATGGATCAGCAAGACTACATTGAGCTATGTATTTACTGTTCATATATAATGTACTGATAAGATGAATTTCTGGTTGATTAATGACACTTATAGGATTTTTATGCTGACTAGGATAAACATATAGAATATCATACCTACAAAAATCAATGGAACCCTACTCTATGGAAAGGAACCATGCTCTATGCAACGCAACCCTATGCTGCGAAAAGGCTCCCGATGCTACACATATAAACCCCACATTTTGTTCTCAATAGTGATGATTTTAATGAAAAATTTTGAATCTAAGATTACTACACCAATAAAACCAGAACTAAATTCGGATTCAATGATCATTTTGATTATTTCAAAGATCAGTTTTCATTAGGATGAATATATCTTATTTCAATGGGATGTTATGACTCCTTGGACATTTTGAATATGAATTTACATGATCAATATTTCAATTATTTTCGATCTAGAATACCAAAAGAAGTTTCATTTCTTATATATTATGTTATAGTATTTTTTTTATTATATTTGTGTGATAAGCAATTCACCAGTGAAATATTGTGATTGAAATTATCTTTTATAATGTAGCAATAATGAACGATCAATTTTGAAATAAACAAAAAATTATAGATATAGACGTTCAATATTTTATTATATTTATGTTTCTACATTTCTGATGTTATTTTTTAAATAATTATAACTTCAAAATACTTTATTCAGGAATATATTATTTTCAGAAGAATATGATCTATAAATAGTTAGTTTCTTTTTGTTGTAATAATGAAAAAAATATGAACCCTTCAAATCAAATTCATTTGATTTATTGGAGTTTCAACTACACAAACACAGTTGTGGCGGAGTATAATCTTCTTGATCTAAACTATACCTGAACACTTCTCAATTAATTAACTGGAAGACTTTTTTTCTTATTTTTTTATAATGGTTTCAACAACCATCACTCGTTTTTGGATTCATAATCTGCTGACAAGAGGACCATTCTAGTGAAATTTACCAAGCTCTCTAAGAGAGTCATTGGTATATCGTAGTTGGAAATAATTTTCCCCAGAACACTATAAATTGATGTGGTCTTTATTTTTAATTATCCACTACTTATATTCATACCGCGGAAAAACACTTCGTTTCCCCATTAATTGTAGAGGGTGTCAACAGTAGAAATTGTTGGGAGATTTTGAAAAGAAAAAATTCACCCCCTCTTTTTTTACGTTGAATATTCTATCCAAATAATATTTTCATAATTATCCAACATCTTCCCATAAGTATTGAATTAAATTTAGTAATGGACTCCCGCCACATAAAACATTTATCTGACGCCATTATACAATTCACTCTATTTTTATTTCGACACATAGTGCAGAAATGATGGATCTTCTTCTTCTCATCATGATTTTTATATTTTCTATTGATCTACGTCTTATTTTTCTTGTTAAAACCATTATATTGATATGTAAATCCAACCTAAAATTTTTAATTTGATTACACCACATGAAATTTCATCCAAGAAAATAATAATTCTATTTGAAAGAACCTTCTTAGACATATATTTAAGTCTCTAATGTACCTACAAACTCTAAATTCAAGTTGGATGATAATTCTAGAAGATTACCTCACATGTCATGTGAAATATATCTTGTAGGAATTGACATATCAATGATCCTTTTCTTCAACTCATGGAACTCTTTTTCCAGCTTTATATGAAGAACATGAGTATAGTACTTATTAGAGAATATTTTCGTAAACTCATCCATATCCATGGATTCAATTTCATCTCGCTTTATAATATTCATGGTTAGATTGAAATTCTAGAATACATCACTATATAACCAATAATGCCCTATAATAAATTTCGCAGGATCTAATAACATGAGAATGAATATTATGTTTTCATTTGTACTAATCATGTGTTCAATTACAAGGGGATCCGAAGACCTGCTAAAAGTTGGTGTAAATTTCATCTTGATGGAATCCATAGAATATTGTTCCATTTTCATATATATTGAATACACATAATCATTAATATATTGAGAAATTAATATGAGAATAAAAAACATGTTTTCCATCCCATCACCCATAGAATTTTTATTCTCATGGAGAACTCATTGAAATTTACATCGATGTCACAATTAATATAGTTCCAACAGGTTCTATATATTGACTAATGCCCAAAATTATTGTCTAAGATTATTTTTTAATAGTTAGGAACCAAAATATCACAAATATCCACTTATATGATGTCTAAATTATGAAACCATTCATATTATAGGGAACCCTTGGTTTATCCATGTATATAAAAATTCAAATTATTTTTAAATTTATTATGATGGTTCATGATGAGTTTAGGATTTCAAAAATCATATCACATGGGAGATTAAAATTAGGTTTATAGTAAGGCCCATTATCATGTAACATGTTACACTCATGTCAATACTGACACTCCAGGTTGATGTTCTTACACCTTGTTCCATCAATGATAGAACCACATTTATTTTTAGTATCTTGATAGGAAGGTATTTTTATAAAACCACTCTATCAATCATTTACTATAAATTCAATGGAATTTTTCTTTTATTTTAATTATCCATAGACTTCTCATTAAACATAACCTTATATTTCTCATAATGTTTTTCTAATCATATTTTTTAATGGATGACTAATATTTTTTGTTAATACCAACAATATCAGACCTCTATTTTCATATATTGACATTACAAAACTTTTGTGGAGTATATAATAATTCCACCAAAATATGACCAAGGATCATACTATCCCAAAGCCTATGGAAACGTGGTTTCATAAACACAGGTACATAATTAATATAAATTATCACCCACTAGGTTCAATATGAAGAGAACCATTCATATAAGAATAAAACATATTACATATACTAATAACTTTGGGGTGGAATCATATAACAGAGTTATCTCTCATGTTCATTATAGGTAAAAAAGATATATGTGAAATCATTAACCTGGGTATAGTTGTATGAGAAAATTGTTATAATTGTAGAATATTATATCTAGCATAACAAATATCATAATCTTAAATCATCGAAAAATAGTTACAGTTCTTATTACATGAATCATAAGTGAATCAAAATTATTATTAGTGAAGTCACAACATATGAATAAGACATTGAATTATTGAAGAAACATACCATTTTAATATATTTCCCTACAAGTTGGGGCACATTAGAAAAACATATTAGGAAAACTCATGGGGAATAAACCAACTAGGAATGAAAAATTATCATAAAAAATCCCAATCTATTCCATGTAACATATCTAGTTTACATATATTTTCATTGTGTATCGTGTTTCCCCACCTTCCCCAAGTGGACCTAGATTCAGAATTATTATATAGTGAATTTTGTTTCCCCATATTTCCATAGTTAAAAGGTTTTCCCCATCTACCAATAGTGATAATGTCCATCAATATGATTCCCATCATTATATCATGAGATATAAATAATTTCTCATTTAATTGGATAGATATATAAGACCAAACTATCACATAATGAAATCATACAAACATGTTCCACAAGATTATTAACCCCCATATTATAACCCTTGAAATGAAATTGGGGTCAAAAACATGTGATCATATCAAATCCATTAGACAAGTGACATATTTAATAATCCTTTAATTAAATCATAACCCATGAAAATAAATTGATTTCATAATCATATAACAAATAAAAAATAAATGGTTTTTAGAAAAATCATCCCATCAAAACATAAACAATTTATAGAATGAATATGAATAGATCCTTTGGACCATATTCCTAAAATGCATGAGTAAGATCAACAAATGCGATCTTTGATGAAAATATTATTGAAATATTGTTTAAAAGGATGTTATGAGGAAAATACCAATTTTTATTTTATAAATTATCATTAAATCCTAAATCCTTATTAAAAAAAAATTTTCCCATGAAAATAAACATGAAAATTACTATTAATCCTTAAAAAATGATTTGAAAATCAATTCATTAAAAAAACATTGAAACAAATAGAAAATCATGAAAAAGGTTTAAAACCAATTTATTTTAAATTATTGAAATTTTATAATTATATGAATAAAATATTTTTAAAACCAATTCATTCAAAACACATGAAAATATATAACTAATTCCTGAAAACATATTGAAATCCATTTCTTTTATAAACACTTTGAAAAAATATAATATAATCATTAAAAACGATAAAATATTTTTAAAATACATTATAATTGAAAATGAAAATTAAATATTAACATTAAAAATATATTGATATTTTTTTTTAAAACATGGTTTTTTAAATTCTTATCATTTGTCCGAAATAAATAATATTGAGAGGATTCTACTTTACCGATTCATTAACATTTGAAGCATAAACCATTAAAAGAGAGATCATAAAATGGATTTTTAAATTCACATATATTTATTTATAATAATAATAAAATATATTCATGGGTATTATGAAATACACAAAAAATTAATGAGGGGAGAATAAAGAATACATCTCATTAAAATAAAAGTGAAACTAGAAATCCAATAACATAATATATTAACTCTCTTCATAATCATATATAACTCATTTATTATAAAAATAAGTTTATTATACACCATCTGTATAACCATATCCATGTATCTAATACTGTATAAGGTTTTATTAGGACAATATATTACCCACTTAATAACTATTCCATGGTAAGGTTATTCTTCGAGTAATATCTTATTTGTTCTTCGTAAATTTTTTTGAATTATCAATCCTAATCACCTTACATAGATCATTATATAATTGTTTCAAAAATGTAAAAAATGATATATATATATATATATATAATATAATGATGATATATGTATTTATAATAATAAATAAAATATAGAAAAATTACGTGGAAGTCATTTTTCATAGGGATGGTAGGCCATACATATGCACTAACATTGTTTCCATTTACTTTTTGTATTGAAAGGAAGTATGTAAATGATATATATATATATATTTATATCATTAAATATAATTATTATATCATATATATCATATAACTCCAATAAACCCATTATTCATAAATTTTATGTAGAGTGTGATCAAATCACATCGCTTTGTGCAGTTGTAGACCACACTTCCCCCAACAGAAATATCTTATTTTTTAATGGTTCGGGCCTAAGATTCATTTATTATTAAATAAAATAAATGAATTCTTTTAAATATATAGAGTATGTCCTATTACATATACTAATGGCCTTGTGGTAATTTATCCTATTACATGGCCCGTAGGCACAAATTTTTTTCCCATGGACCATTCTGTGAATAATACTGCTATAGTGTCACACCCCCTGTTATAGTACCATAGTTGCTAAAATGAATATACCTCCACAATAGTGACCTAAATTTCTATAGTAAATATTATACTACAGTACACTATAGTATTTTTATAGTGATACACACACAATCGAGGGAGGTGGTACTAAGAAAACAAACATCGTTTCCTGAGGTGGTTGTTCACAGTACACAAGAACAGTATGATCATTTTACCTTATATGGATGTGTCTATAATTTTACATTATATGGATGAATATACTAATATAATTTAATTATATTTTTTATAATGAGGATATTATAAAATAATATTTTAGGAGGTGGATAATGAAAATAAAACAACGGGCCTTGGGGAACTATGTTACCTATTCAAGGGAAAACACCTCTTGGTTTTCTACCTAGGGACCCCTTGGAAGGATTTATGTCAAACGATAGTATTATAGGATGAGGTTAGGGATGTTTTTAGGTAATTTTAGTATATTTTGGTAGATCCACTAGTATTTTTAGGTTTAAATAATTGTGTGGGTTGGGGTTTTTTTTATAGTGTAGGAGCAGGTTCATTATTGTAAATTATTGAAAAGGGACTTCCAACATCATTTTCACCTGAAACGTGGGTCAAATGATGATCTAAATCCTTCAAAAGGGTATATAGGGTACAAATATTAACATAAAATTACATTTGGACAATCTTATAAGCCCATTTGTGCATTGTTATTAGATTTTACTATATTTCTAATCTACTTTTTCTATTTATTATTGTAATTAATTTTAGTCACATTCACTAATATTTTTTACCTAAAACAAAATTTATCATATTAGAAATTATAAATTATTCTAATTGAAAATATAGAATAAATATTTCTATGTTATAATTAAATAATTTAAACGAATAAATTAAAAATCAAAAATGAAAACGGGTCGCAATAAATAGGTATTTTTTTGAAAAAATAGTTTAACAGTTTAGATTGTATTGATATCCAATTTTTTTATGAAATTGGTTCTAATGACCAAATTTGATAACATTATGTATAATTTATATCATTACTCGTTTTGAGAAAATTAAAGTATATTCTACCTATATAATGACATTATATAATAAATCATTTTGTAATTAAATTTTAGAATGTTTCATTATTCATCAAAACATAAACATTTCCAAAAAAATCACCATAATATAATTTTACCATTCTGAATTCAAAAATGATTTTTTTAATTTAAAAATAAATTAATATAAATAAATAAAGTTACTTTTTTAATTGATAAAATTAGGATATAAAATCACATCATCTAAGAAAATAGTATTTCAATACATATAGTGACTATAAAATTATTAGATTTTTTTCAATAGGTTTTATTTATATAAAACCAGTTCAATATTATTTATAAATACACAATTTACAAATTTTACAATTACCATTATAATAATTTCATGTACAAATTAAAATAAAAAATGATTTTTCATAGAAACTCACTGTTACATTTAATACAAGTCAAGAAAATGTATTATTTAGTGAATTGTTGTGATGAAGTAGCATATAATTAATGTTTGAATTATTTAATCATTAGATTCATGGATTTTACTAAAATTAATTTATATTAAAAAAATTCAAAAATCTCAAGGTGTTAAATTTTACTATATTCGTAATGGTGTGGATATATTCCCAACAACACTTGGGGAATTTTTCTCATAATGGTGGGATGATAATTATTTCACCAATTTTTTTCTTCAATTCCACCTTCTTTAGTCTACTCCCCACTTCAATAGAGACTAGAGCAACAATTGTAAGCTAACCCCCATATGGATTGATATTGGAGAGTAATAAGATAATTTTTTGGATGTTTTTTATTAGTATATAATTGTTTAATAATTTATTTTCTCTATGTTTTTCATTCAATGATTTTTTATCTTCCTTATAAATTTTGAATTTTTTTCAGAAGACATTTCATTTTTTAATATTTTCATTCACCATGGACTTATCAAAAAAATAATTCTATATTTTACTATGTGATTGTAATGTGTATTTTATTATTCTAAACTAATAGGTAATGATGTTATATTTATTTAATTGAAAAAATACCCCTATAGATAATAAAATTAAAATAATTTAAGAAGAAATTCATCCAATCAACACATTAAAATATCAAAGGATCATCCCATTATTAAAAATTTACATCACCAAGGTAAGTTATATAGAATTTAATCAATCTATGATCAACCCCCATGTAATTATGGACACTTAATAGACTAGATATAACTTAATATAATGTGTCTTTATAGATTATTCTTATATAATTGAGAATTCAATTACCCAAGCTACAATTCATGTTATCTCCTCAACCCTAAAAAGGTTAAATTTAAGATAGAATAGTTTGAATTATTGATAATATTTAATATTGTTTTCTTATATAATAATAAATCATTACCTATATGTTATGTTGTGTGACTCAGATGGAAATCAATAAAACATGAAAAACCAATGGAAGAAAGATATTTACAAGGTTCACAACTGAATATTAATATATATTTACTATAATTGAATATATGTTTTGATAAAAACATAAACCACTATAAAATATTTTATTATTATAGATATAAGTAGATGTCCCATAACATTAATTGAAATATAGTGATTCAATTGTGCATTATTCCCTCTTATAAATAAATGATATAATTTTTTAACAGATACAAGATCCTTAACCAGAAGTCTTAAGTATATTATCATTATGATTATTTCATCACACATTTTTTACTTGTATTATTTTATTATTAATGTTCTCTTACTTGTAAAATAGTGATCCAGAGCATTTCCATGAAATTATGTATGATTAAGTCCTTTTGATCACTAAATTTTGATAAATATATATATGGTATACTCAATACAATAATACTGGGATTGATGTTTAATTTGACATAAAACTTTTGTTTGGTTGGTCCACACTGTGGGAACAATCATCACATCATGATATTCATCATCTTCAATTTTTTCATATTTACAAATCACATGTTCACACCATTATTCTTATTCCAAAATATAAGAATCATTTTCTAAAATTCGTCCTAATAATGCATATTCATCTTATTCATTTTATTATCTATTAAATTTATCATTAAATTTCATATATCACAATAATTACAAACAACTACATTGTTCCTCAATAACATTTATATGGGTAGAGTAAATCTACTCAAACTGGATGTGGAAGGAACACAAAATTAAAAATCCCACTCATATGATTTAATTTACTTCATTAAAACATCTCATATTTTCAAAATTTAAATTTTCAAAAAATTTAATATTTCATAATGATAATAATCTATAAAGTTCATCAAATCTATCATTTATTTGGGTGATAATCTTGGATATTAATGTTTTTATTTTTGTAATGTTAATAAACTAGATAGTTAAAAAACAAAATAAAAAAATTATCTAAAATTATTAAATAAATTATAATAATCAGTCAAGAAAATATTCAGAATATAATTCTTAAATTAAAAGACCAATAATTGTTCCAAAATAACTTCATAGTGATTCATTATAAGTAGTTCAAGATAAACATCTTATGGACATTTATTTGATTTTGATATATTCTATAATTTCGTTCACATCAAAAATGTTTAATTGTGAATTTATATAAGGAAAAATGTTTATAATTAAAATGTTATAACTCCATCAAAGTCACCTTCAACTGATGTATACGTATCAATTCATTAGTATGGTAAAATTAAAACTGTTTCATATAGTGAAATCAATTTGATGAAATTTATAATCCCTACATGATGAAAGAAATGATGTACAATTATATAGTGAACTTATAAATTTTTCATATTAATAAAATTATAATTGTTTATCCAATAATAATTTTTACAATTATATCATTATAAACATCATATTTATATTTTTTTTAAAACCCTAATATGAAATCTGTTAACAGGTGATCACTAAATATCATCCTAGCATGAAAATTATACATGTCACACAACTATATTTTAAAATAAGATCATTATTTATGTTCTGTATGTGACATGAAAAATAGATCTTAAATCACCAATAAAATTTATTTCGTTAAATTTAATCTCTTCTAAATCATTGGATACACACTATCATATGTCTAAATTTTTCGTAATATAATATAATGTTATATACTAGACATAAAATTTATAGGTGTAAATAGATCATAATATATTATGAATATTATATTTTTCAAAAATTCATGTAATATATTCAATTCATATATATATATTAAAAAATTATTTATATTAAGGACGAATAAGTTGTTTGGATAAAATTGTATTTTTCTAGAAGGAGGACACATAATTATTTTTAAAAGTATTTTAAAATAAATAATTCCCACTATATTAATTTTTTTTAGAAATTGTATTTAATTTTTAAAATCATTACAAAATAATTTTCATGGTATTATTTATTTAGAGAATTTTCTAAATATATTATTAATCCGACGAATTGTGAAATATTCAGGTATTTATTTTCATATTATTTTTTGTTTGAACAATTCAAAATTTAATAATTTATTTTAGATAGTTTTAAATGAAAATTTAATAAAATTATATTGTTATAAATATATTTATCAATAATGGAATTACATTATTTTTCTATTTTTATATTAAAGAAAATTATACTTAGGAGAATTTTCTCTCTCGAATCCAAATTTGCAACATGTCTATGAGATGAATTTATAATTATATATTTATATACATGGGAATAAAATTTTAAAAAATGAATTCCATAATTGTATTCATTGTAAATATCAATATATATATGGTTGACATAATATTTTCATAAGGAATAGTAAAAATAGTAAAATTTAATTACCCTTGATTAGGATAAAACAAGTTTATAGTGGTTCAAAAATAATAATGGATAAAATATTATTCAAATAGGTCCAATTTCTATTATATTTTTATATAAATAACATATCATGTAAATTAATAAATAATGGTCCATTTTTTAAATTTTTTAATTTTTAAAACATTTGTATCACTTTTCCTTCTTAAAATTTTTTTCTGTGTCCTCTCCCATAATTATAGATGGCCACCACCGATCATATCCAGTTCACAATACAAAATCAATATTTATAGTTCAATAACGAATAATATAACTTCCTTAAATATTTCGTCAAATTCTAGAGTCTTTTATTTGATAATAAATCTAATCTAATAATATGCCATGTATTACATTAATGTAGTTGTTTGAATAAGGGGAAATGTTCCTAAGCAAGCATTTATTTAAGTCATCCAAAAACACACTCACAAATTAAAAATCAATGATTAAATAATAAAAAAATTTCCTTTGATATAATTATTCATTATTAACTTAATCTTATATCCTACATCCATCACTTGATTTAACAAATGTGAAACAAAATGCCAAATATGTGTGTGATGGTCTATCACTTCAAGAACTGATGTAATTAATTTTCCATCACCGCCTCTCAAGAATATATATAATGTTGTACTGAAAATATTTATATGATATTTATTATATTAATACACAACTAGAAAAATAATATCAAATATTCTTTCATTCATTTAAATGATTTGCAAAATAGTAACATCATTCTTTCATACGTTTGGGATACCGCCTCTATGAAGCATTATGAAATGTTTTATTTGAAATGGATGCAAATAAGTATATATTTAATTAATAATAATGAAATATTTTATATAAAAATTAATCATTATAAGTGAATATTTATTTAATTTTTTATGTTCAATCTTTTTGAAGAACTGTAACAGTGTTCATGCGTACATATGCTCTACCATCTAAATGGATGATGAAACTAATTTTCCAATATATATAATTTATGGACTAGTATAAAGAAATAATTAATTATTATATATTATATTTAAATCAAGGAAAAATTTTATTATTTTATGTAACCATGAACAATATAAAGGAACCAGAACTACCATACCAAAACATACATGCAAATGAATCAATTATCACCCAAATTATTGATTTTAATGTACTATTTTTAATAAATGTGTCATGAGAAAAAACTAGTAAATCATATATGTTAAAAAATATATTAATTTTAATTTTAATAGATTTATAATAAATATATATTTATTATATATATGTTATAAACATATACGCATGAAATAAGGCATCTTATTTTGGTTTCTCTTAATATATTGATTTTATGAGAAATATTCCTTATTCAACTCTTATTTGTTCGGGAGTTGAATATAATTTCACATTGATATATTTTAACATAACTATATATTATTATGGTATTTAAATATTATTTTTATGTTATTTATTTCATTGGTAATCTGATTAAACTGATTCAAATGTGGAAGCTATTTATTTCACAATAACATCATTATTCAAGATTTTTTATGTTTAAGTATCCATTTTTTGGAATTTTGTGATATTATTATATTTAAAATAGAAAACTTTATTATACTTTTCATATTAAATAACTATTTAAATAATAGTTTAATTTTCATCTCAATGGTACATAAAATTTCCAAGAAAATGCATTTTATGAAGAAATTACATTACTTCTATCTACAATATAAATTTTATTTTCTATTGTATAAATTATATATAAAAAATTTAAAAAATTACTTTATTTCAAAAATAACATATATATATATTTCATTATTAAATATTTAGTAATTATTTAATTTTATTTTGAATTGAATCTTAATGTTTTTTTAATGATGTCTGTTTACACAATTTTATAATATTGTGAAATGAATGTTTTTAATAACATGTATGTGTTTTTTATTTTCACGTACATTAATTACATTGCGGAATACGTTAAAACATTATATGAATGTTTTTAATGATGATTTTTTATTAATATTCTGAAATTTATATTATTCAAAAAGATATTATTAAAGTGAAGAAGATATATTCCTCAATAATTTTTTCAATAAAATTTTTATTTTATTTTATTCATCAATGAAAATAACCCATATTTTACTTCTCCAATTTAAGAATATATTTCACAAACATATGCATAATTTTTTGGGATAGTTCATGTACAGATCCTGAAACTACTATCCTAGAGTGTGTATCTACATTTTTAAATTGGAATTATATATAATGAATCCCATCCCGAATGACCGAATTTTTTAGTAGTCTTTTTAAACTATATAACTAATTAAAATTACCAATAAAATTGGATATATAAAATTCAAAAACTATTTCAATTTATAATTCAATTATTTACCTTATGGTAACCCAATATATCAATTAGAAAAAAATATTATCCTATGAAAATAAAACCTAAAAAATGGGTGAGATCATATGATCCATAGGGGTGTGTGTAGAATTTAATCTAAAAATATATATGGAATAATCAATATATAATGGTAAATAATTACAACAAATATCATTTAAAAAATATATTGTGTATATTTTGTTATAAATAAATTATGATCAAATAATTTAACTAAATTAAGTACATGATCATTAAACATATATGTGAATATTCTTACTAATTGAATAATCACATTGAATATCAGTGGATAAATTCATAATGATGGATTGATTAATGTCAAAAATAATAACCATACCATTGATTTATCATAACAAAAAATCCTATCATCAATTAATTGTACTATGATATCATACAAATGTTTTTATTTCTTCAACCAAATACCAGTGAATTTCTCTCGTGAGGCCTAGTGATGTATCTAGGGGATATATAATTCTCAACCCCACCGATAACATAATATAAAAAAATACCTTATATGAAATTTGTGATACATAATCAACATAAACATACATATGAAGTTAATAAAAAATTATATTTTAATATGTACACCAGTAAATAAACATAATCATAATCCATCTAGATAAATATGGTGAATTTTACTAAAACAATACATACACAATCATATTGATTATTCACTATAATTATAAATAATAATGGTTCAATCAATACAACATTTCCCTAGGTTATTATAACTAAAATATTGGTATTATTTTATTTATGAATATAAATATCATTAAAATTCTCTTTAAAACATTTATTGATGAAAATAAGCTTTTCACATTGATTAATTTTTTAAAAATAAAATTTTAAAAAATAATGGAACATAAATCTCATTTAAAATAACCATTTAAATTTTTTTGAATACAATTCAAATAATTGATTGTTCATGAACAATGAAATTTCATTTCTTTTCAAACAAGTAAAAATAATGATTTGTCTCTCATTTTTGGTAAATGGAAAATTGTACTTATATTGAAAAAAACCTAAATATTACATTAGAAAAATATATTATATCGTAAAACTAGGTAAAAATTTTAAATAATAATTATTTTTTAAATTTTAGGTAAAAATTGGAATGTTTGTTGAAATGATGGATTTTTATGTGAATGGTTATTCTATCGAATTGATAAATATAGTCCCATTTTTATAAACATATTTTATCAATCATTTTAATTTCAAAAGATTTTAAAAATAGTAATATATATTGAAAAATATAATTAAATAAAAAATTATAAAAAAATATAAATTTAAAATTAAATATAAGAAAATCAACCAAGATAGACTTAATTATAAATAATCATTAATAATGATGAGATTGTGAAATAAATCATTACCACATTGGTAAATTTTGGGTCATTATACACATGAAATAAAAAACATTATATAAAAAATTTAATACCATTAATTAAAATAGATTAAATATATAACATATAAAATGTGGAATAATAAAAACCACATAAAGGAATAAGTGGTTAATATTGCATATTTCTCACAGAAGTAAATGTGTGTTGAGAAACCCTTGGTAGCTATTTGATTTCATTCATATGTATCTGATGTACCAATAAAATAAAATTGGTTTATTATAATTATATTTAATAATCATATCCATGTATCTCATTAAATTTATGATTTAGTTGTTGTGTTTTCAAACTTATTCATCAACAATTCATTGTCAAAATCAATGTTTTTGGGTGATATTTGATTCATTTTTATTGTAGGTTTTAGTTCAGTAGTTTTATCATTTTAATTTTATAATGGTTAAATATTTTCTATAAACTCATAAATTCAATTAATATAATATAAATTCAATTTATAAGTGTTAAGAGTAATTTATAAATTTTAGGGATAGATATTTTATTACACAGTCCATGGAGATCATATGCAGAACGTAAGCATGAATGTTGTTTCAATTTTCAATGAATGTTTAAAAAATATGAAAAATATTAACTAAACATTATATAATAAGTATATTTATATATACATATATATTAATCAAATCTAACCTTGTTACCATACATGTAAAAATAAAATGGAAAACATTTTATTTTTCTTTATAAATGATCTAGTCCACACATATGAAAAACTGATGTTGTTGTTTTTAGAAGAAGATGAAGGGAAGTGTTTAATGTGATATTATATTCCATGAATAAATTTTTATGTCATATATATCAAATTTATTAATTAAATTTATACTTACTAAACATTTTGTTAATCATTTGTGAGAAAATAGTCACATCACTTCGTGAAGTTATAGTCCTCCGTATACACGAGTGACATTGTCATATGCCACACTAAAAGGAATGTGGGATGCTATATGTTATATAAAAATTATATTAGTATTATTATTTCCTAATACTCAAGTATATATATAAAATACATAATAGTATATTTCATTTAAGGGTGGTGATGGAAAATGAAAAACATCAGTTTGTAAGGTGCTAGTCCACCAAACACACAAATGATTATTTTTTATACAATTTGAATGGAGTTGATATGGATAAGTAATTAAATTAACATAATAAAATATCAGTTCTTATAATTTAATGATGTTATTATTTTATAATAAGTAAACAAGATTTAATTGAGTCTATAAAATATGTAAAAAAACGCATAGTAGAAAACATTAACTCTTATTCAAATTACCTCTTTTGGATTAATATAAATCATCACTATAATTTATTTATGATAAAAAAATGTTTTCTCGGATGTGTGATGGTATGTTATTAATAATATTGGGTGTTAATTTCATCGAAAATTGATTTTATAATGGATATGTGGATTGGAGTGCGAGAGGCCTTTAGTAAGTGAGCTAAGTGGCACAATTATATATAAATATTATAATATTGATTACCCTAACTTTTTAAATTCAAAATTGACCAACAATGATAAATTAAATAAATTTAGAGGATAATTATTCTAAATAAAACCATAAAATTGGGATATTAAAATTTTAATTTTTAAGATAACCCTTATCTATTTAGTTTCCCCACATCAAACCCATATTCATTTTAATTATTATAATTAATAATTACTGAATTCACTATTAATTATTGTTAAACATTATTTTTAAATTATTATATAATAAAAATTGATATGATAAAAAATTTGAAATCTATTTAATAAAATTACATTTACAGAAGATGAAAAATTAAATTCAAAATTTATCTAACATACAAGATAAAGATGTGTTATCCTAAAGATAAATATTTCAATAGTTTGAGAAGATTTTATTTAAAAAATCCATATTAAAATAATTTTAATGGAAAAAGTAGCTTAATAAAGATAGCATTGACCTAATTATAATTTTTACATTAATATTTATGTGAATAAATAAATTGTTTTACAAAAAAAATTCTAATTTTGGTAATAATTAATTCAAATTATTGGACCAAAAAAACTAGGTTTCCTTTTAAAAAAACACTCTTTTTGAAAATATTTTTTTTGAATTGTTTTTAATTTTATTATAAAAAAATGACAAAAATTGAATTAATTTTATACTATGGAAAAAATTAACTATAAAAAATTAGTTATTATTATTTTTACAAATAATTTTAATAGTTGAGTTATAATTGTTATGGTTAAATAATAATATTTTAATGTTGTGTCATATTTTGTTCATACTCATGGTGGAATGATTCAAATACTAATATTGATAATGAATTTAATTGAAAATAAATATATCTTCTTATATAATGGCGTTAAATTATTTTCAAGTATTGGTGTGTCTTGTCTAATGTTATGTAAAATATGATTTTCACCTCTTGGAATCTCCTGGGATTACATTCTACCCCCATTAAATAAATTATGTCAATATATTTTAAGATTCATCTTTGTAATCATGGTTTTTCCATTTCAAAATATATTTCTTGAAGTCCAAAAACGTTACAAGGTTAAATAAAATATATTCCTAATAAGATAGAATAGTTAGTATGAATTTCATATAGTATAATCACATAATTAGTTTTCTATGTAAGATAACATATGTGGGAAGTTATGATTTAGAAATGAATGAAAATAGTAAATCCAAAATCATTATAGATGTTGATATGGAAATAGATGAGAAAAATATGAACAATAATGAAAACTTCAATGAAAAAAACCATAAATATGTTATTTGTTATTAAAAGATTTGATATATCAGAAAATCAAGAAATATGATAACATATTTTTCATGATCATTTTCCTAGATTTTAGGAATTCATTTTCGATCAAGATTGAGAACATATTAAAAAGATTTATGTGATATATTTCTATTTAATATGATGAATTTCATATTTAGGTTGTTATTAGAGAAATTACTTCTTCTTTTATTCATTTAATAAATGAATGTCAAAAAATAACTTTTAATCACTATCACCTTTAACTAATCACTATAATACCATGTCGTTCCTCATATCTGGAGATATTTTTGAAAATAAAAATAATTAGAACGCAATTTTAAATAACACTCAATGTCCAATATAATCAATTAAATATAATTTTAATCAATAGACCATCTAAAATATGCCATTCTAAATTCAATTTCTAAACTTTAAGAATGGAGGTTACTAAAGTTATGTTATATTCTCGCAGAAAAAATAAAAATGAACATAAGGTTACATTATAAAAATGTTAATACATTGATCACCATAAAACCTTAATGAAAATTATATTTTTTAAAATATAAAATCTCATTTTGTTTAATATATTACATTGTTTAAAACATGTAGTAAAATCATGAAAATATAATGTAAACCATAAATAAATTTAACAATATCTTTGTAACCAATAATATCGAACAAATGAATATTTATAATTATTATCTCAATATAGAGAACATATAATGAGTAATCACATCTTAATAATCATATGTTTTCCAAAATTTTCATCTTTCCACTAAATAATTATTACTATTACTATTCAAATCATTCAATCAAATCCTTAATGATATAACAATCAATTATATTTATTATATGTTTCATAAGTTTTATAAAAATAATATAATCAATAAAATATTTTTACAACGTATTTAATTGATCTGAAAACACAATCACATTAACCATTAAACATTACCCACATAAATAACATAATCTTGACATAGTCCCCTTACCGTCTTCTGAGGTATATTCCCCTAACACATGGGTAATTGGATGGAATATTTCTCCATATAATTAATGTTAAATTATTATAAATTTATTTATTATACCTTACCATTTAAGTCATGAAATTGATTGAATTTTCCTCCACACATGAAGAAATCTCAATTATCTTTTAGGAAGGAAACATGGTGTTTCTTTCTATAAGTATCACATAAGGGAAAATCATTATTTATATTTATATATTTTTCAATTTTTTTAATTATTTATCACTTCTTCTCTGGATTGCCTAAGAACCTATTATATATTTATTGTTTATTATCATTTTTTATACCATGATATTATTTACTCAAATTATGATAAATTTTTACAAACAAGTTTACTTTGATTGATTTTATTCATCTCATCATTAAAGTGGAAAATATTTATTTTTGGATTACGTACATTGTATATAGAATACCTTGATTATAATTAAATTTTGGCTTCATTCATTGAAATATTATCATAATTGTGATATCTGAGATTCAAGAAATATCATTCCATATCCGATCATTTCCCATCGGCAGAATTTTTTTCATGAAAAGTATCTTAAAATATAATTATTCAATGTTTGATATATCATATTCATAATTAGTGTATTTAATCAATAGCCACCATTTCATGGAATATCTTTAGACATGAAAAAATATCATAATAAATTTGATCATTTCATTTCATCCTAAAGTCAGAAATATCATCTCTCATGAAAAAATCCATTACTCAGATTAAAATGGATTTTTTGTACAGTTGATTTATAGTGGTTTTTGACACATGAGGTGGATTTACATTATTTCCCTATGTGGGAGGTCATCAGTTTTCTCCACAAGGAATGGTAACTAATCATAATAAGAGAAATCTGGAACAATATGGATAAATGTTCTAGCTACAAACCCAATTCTTGCCACATTTTCATTCCCATGAGGGAAATAAAATCATTGAATACATGAATTCATATTGTGCCCATTCATTTCACATGGTTCAATTTTTAAATAATCTATTATATTTTATTAGATCAAAACATAATGAAATATAATTTATATGCCAAAAATCGTGAAACACATAAAATAAATTATTATTTTTTCATATTAAATCCCACAATCATAAATATCGTTTCTTTCGGGATCCCGCTATTTTTAAATTCAATATAAAAAATGGTAAATAATTGGAACTATCATAAGAATATCGCACATGAAATTCATACTAGGTGGACATTATGGCCAATTTTAATGAACTAGGTGATGATTGGGTTAAGACTAATTCACCTTTTTTGAAGTTATTACCCTGATGTACATCTATTCCATAACAAAATCCACTTCATGTATCTATAAATGAATATATTTATAAGAATATCCATAAATTTCTCTTTTGTATCAAATCATTAGAATGTTTTGGTAAACATATCCTAAGTGACTATCATATGAAATCTTTCAGGAAAATTACATTTCTAAATCTAGTTCTCAAGGGTTATACAAAAATTTAAATTGATACAAACAATGTTGTCCCTAACCACAGTGAACATGAGTAGGTGGTAACATTATTACATTAGAATAAGATACAAGAAATAATATCCTCAAATATGAAATATCATATGATTTTAGGTAAACTAGATAAGTACATGAAATTCACATTGTAAATGAAAACATAGAATACAATAATTATATTCATTGATATTTAAATTATTTAACATCTATAATTTATATATATCAATCACAAAACTCATCATGGAATCAGGGGGAAAATAAAACACATGAATGGGTGAGGTCAGATGCCTAGTGAGGTAATGTGAAAAATGGATTCTCTGAAAAAATAATTTATAATACTTTTGGAAAAATTAATAAATTAAATAAATACAATTTAGTCAATTTCCTGAGAATAATTTTGAGGTTATAAATAATGATACAATAATTTCATTTAAATAATTGCATTATTTTGAATCATAACCATGGATATTCTAGCTATTCAAAAAATGACGTGGAATATCAATGACTAAAATCATATTTATTTGAATGATTAATATCAAGATTCTTATACTTAAAATCATGTAATTATTCCAACACATCATTTTGTGTATTTATTATTCTAGGAAAACATTTTTAAATGGGTATAACCTCATCTAAATAACAAAGATTGATTGTCTCATGAGACTTAATGTTGAATCGAGGCGATATATAATTTTAGACCCAACCATTCATATATTATTTAAAATTCACAAATCTTACGAATCAGATGAATTATAATAATCATAAATAAGAATATTAGATGAATAACACAAAAATATTAATACTTTTCCTAATTATTAAACATATTCATAAACCATCCACTGTAATATTGTGAAAGGTAATAAAATTTCACATACCTAGTTAAAGTGATCCTATTTCATATGGATAAGTAATAAGGATTTTATCAATACAACATATCCCTAGTGGGTCATCATCATGATTATCTTTATATGTCAATTTTTAATATAAATACCAGAAAAATGTCATCAAATGTATTTTTTGAATAAAATTAACTTTTCATTTTGAATAAAATAGAAATCAAAATGATCCAAATATATTTTGAAAATAATTTTCATTGATAATAACCTTTGAAAACATATATTATAATAGTTAAAACATTGAGTGGTCTTGAAGGATCAAAATTATATTAATTGTTTACATGTTTATAAAATAAATCTTTTCAGATTTTCTATAAAAGCCTAGTAAAAAATGTATTGAAAAAAACCTAGAAATTAATTTAAATTTATTTAATATAGTAAAAATGATTAATAATAATTTCAAAAAATTAATTTTATAATAATATTATCATTTTAATTTTTTTATATATACTTCAATGAAAAATTATTTTTCATAGAAGAGATAAATAATAGTCAATTTAATTAAATATGTTCTCCCAATAATTTTACATAAAAATGAGTCAGGAAATTTCATTAATACCTGAAATTGTTCATGAATAATTTTTTTTTTGAAATTAGATTTATTTTAATATATAATTATCAAATAATTCTTCCAAGGGGGATTAAATAAAAACAATTTTAAATGTTGATGAGAATGTGAAATAAAAACTTTCCACATTGAAAAAATTTAAATCATAACCCACATTAAATAAATAATTTCAAATTAATATATTTATACGATGAAGTGAAATAGATACATGAAATTATATTTATAATTGCTAATATATAAAACACAGATAGATATTGGTGTTGAATATGGTTGATGTATAATGAATGTAAAAGTGAGATGAGAAACCCTTACCACATATTCAAGTAACATTATATGTGTTTGAATATATAATATAATAAATATTTGATTATTGAATATATATTTTGGAACTATAATAGTTTATCTCAAATGATATATTATTCACTATTAGTGTTTTATGAAACATTGATTATAAATTCATTATTAACATCACCATTTCATGTGATATTTTCTTCAATTGTCATGTTTTTTTATTTTAGTATCATTGATCATTTTAATTTGATAATGGTTAAATGATATCAATAATATAACCATGAAATAAATATGATTTATATTCATTTATTATTTATTAATTGTAACATAAAAATGTAAAGTATTGAAAATTCATTACAACATTCATAGTGATGGTTGGTCGTACAATCACATGAATGACGATACCATTATTCCCGTTGAATTAAAAAATGAATATTAATTAATCATTAATGAATAATTATTATGCTATATATATATATATATTATGTTAATATAATGCATCCTTATTTTCATCCATCTAAAAATTAAATGAATAATATTTCACTTCATTATGTGCTGGCGGTAATCCACATATATACTTGAGCGACATTACTAATTTCTGAAGGAATAAAATATAAAATGTTAGATATTATATTATATATAAAGGAGTATTTTTTTTGTCACATATATATAATATATTATTTAAAAATATCCTTACTATCTTCCATTTATATGTTATGGAAGAATCGAATAACATCGATTCACAAGGCGTTTGTCCTCTATACACATGTGTAACATTATCATATACACCAAAGAATGGAACGTAAGAAAATATAAGTTAAATAATAGTTATAAAAGATTGATAATGTCATAAATATCACATAAATATATTAGTATATCAACTAATGTAATTAAGTTATGGAAAAAAACTACATCTCTTCATGATACAATAGACTATCTTACTCCAGAATGTTGATTGTTTATACCATTTTATAGACATGGAGGTTGATATTCGTAATTAAATTAACATAATAACACAAAAACACACACACACATATATATATATATATATATATATAATATAATTGGTATATTATTTTATCTTAATTTAACAACATTTTAATGATTTATATGAATAAGTAAAACAAAAACACATATTTAAAAATATTGACTCTTCTTCAGAGAACCTATTTAAGATTAACCTAGACCCCTACAATATTGAGATTATAAAAATATGTATTTATAAATAATATGGGGAGTCAATTATTTATATGCTTTTTAGGTCATTTCAGGACTATATGGATTAGGAAGACAAAATTTGAGAGAAATGATGGTGGTATTTTATAAGTGCAATGATAGGAAAACATGAAATTCGTGAAATGAAATTTGTGTACAAAATATTTTTCAAGTTAAAAAGGAAAATTGTAAATTAATAAACCATAGAGTGTTAACATATAAACGGTTCCATAAATTCTGTTTTGGTCAAGTCTTAGATACTTTTTTATAATATCTTTTTAGTTTAACCCCAAGTAAACCAGTTTTCACCTTAACCACTATAATTAATTGTACTTTTTTAAATATTAAATATAGTAAGAAATTAAGTTTACCATATTCGATATTATGAATTATTTTAATTATAAATAAGGAATTCATTTTTCAAAATTATATTCACTTAAGTGGAAAATATTAATATAATAATAATAACTCAGACACAATAAGAATTAGGTTTTCCAAAGAGAAATGTTTCAAATGATGAAAAAGTTGTAAAATAAATCATCGATATAAAATTTATTCTATTGACCTAAATAAAACAAATATATTTATAATTTAACTAATTTTAAAATTACAATTACAATTAAATAATTTATTTCATATAAATTATTTTAATAAAAATACATTATTTTTAATAAAAACATTATTTTTCACTATTCACTATAAATTTTAACTTCTAAATAAATTTTAAAAAATTTACCGAATGATAATATTAACATGTATATTTAAAATTTTATTCATTAATTTTAAAATAGATTTTCTAAAGCTTTTAAAATTTAATTTCATATTTTATCACCCAGGTTCATCTAGACCGCCTTTTAAAAAATGAAATTTTTTTGAAAAAAAGTGTATCAATATATTATGTTTTTTATTGTAAATAGTTACAAATTTAATTAATTTTATTTATTTATAAAAAATATTATTTTATAAATTATTTATATTATTCATACTATCATACATGAGATATCGGTTTTAATTTCCATTATTAAAAAATAATTTATATATTATCTTGTTTCTTTCAATCCCTATATTGCGTGAATTAAAAGTTGAAGATGGGATTAAATTTATTTTACCTGAAATATAAATTAATGTAACAGGGTTTTACATGATCCTATAATATTGGAGTTACATCTACCATTTTCTATCAAATATGTTTTCCCCATTAATGTATGATTTCTTACAATGATCCACAATGGATTGGTTATGATATCAAGAATTATTAATTCCATCATTATATGATTAGTTATTATTGTTAAATGTTATTACAAGATTAGTATGAATATCCATTGTTATGTTTTATTTTAATTTGATTATTTTTGTAACACGATTTTATCATCATTTATTACTTTCGTATAATATTCATTTATATTATTCAATATATTATGCTTTAATTTTTTACATTTCCATATTTATTATGTCATATTAATTAATTGTTTATTCTAGTATACATGTACCCTTAATAATTTTTACATTTCAACACATTCTTATGTTTCCTTTCCCAATTATTTCAGGAAGTGTTTTATGATTTAAATGTTGTGATTTTCAAAAGGTGATATAGTGTACTCAATGTAATGGATTAAACATTTATCTATGGAATTTCAATTTTATTATAATTGTGTAAAATAGTATATATCACAATAAATCTCATATAAAATGCAATAAAATCCCTATAAATGAATAATGAATTAAATAATTGGCCTTTTCAAACATTAAGGAACCTCTACCGATTGAATTGTAATTTTCCCATTTGAATAGTAACATCACCCTTAAGAATAGATATTCATCAAATATAATAGTAAAATAACCTTTTAAAGTATATATAAAATTTGGTTATTTAATTAATGATAATATAACATATTTATAACATGAAATAAGTAAATAGTTGTTTTTTAAATTCATAAATTAAATATTCTTATTTTTATATGTCATAAATAATTATTTCCAATATTATAATTGATATAATCATTTAAAAAAACATTTAAATTAATAAATTAAAATCCTAAATTAATATTTTATTTTCATATTATTATATGAAAAATTTATGGGAGACTTGTTAATTTGTGAATGTGTCATAAAATAATTTATAATTTTAAAAGTATTATTTTTTTATTAAATGATAATTTTATTTAAAAATTAAATTTATCAAATTGAAGAAATTCATATCCTAAAATTGAGATAATTAAGTATTTCTAAAGATAAAATAATATTTAGGATGAATATTTGGGTGCTTTCCAATGTACATGAATTTTGTGTGAATAGTCATACACAATTATTTAGGATAAAAGCTAAATTCATGATTTGTTGGGTCATATTTGAGGTATGAATAATTTAAGCCCCAATTATCAAAAACTACTTCAATAATTTAGTATATTTATTTATAATTCCCAATTTATTCATAGTATTGAGATAAAATATTAAACTACTAAATAACAGAATAGGAAAAGACCCATCTCTTACACTATAAATACCACCCCTCACAAACACTTATCCTCACACATTCAATGCATTGATCCTTCTAGAAATTATAACTAAATATATTCTTCATACCCTCACCCAAATCATAGTGGTTTCAGTATCATCTATATACTATACCAAGGTTCCTTATGGTCGTTCACAAATAATAAATTCGAAGAGGAAAAATCATTATTATTTTTTGTTTAAATTTTATTATTTTCAATTTTTAATTTTATTCTATCATCATCTCTTCTATACAAATCTACATGATAAATATATTATCAATTAATTACTATTATTAAATCAATTAAATGTAATATTCATCAGCAAACTCTATACTCTCTTTTTATAATTCAAAAAATGAAACAACTCTCATAATGTGTTAATTTACCGAAATCGTGGAAAGTGATGTATCATATTCAATTAATGAATTCAAGGATATTAATTAAAAAAATTATTTATTAGAATTAATATAATATTTTTTTAATAAAACTTTTATTTTATAGAATTAACTTATATATACAATAATAAATTAGGGAACAGAACAATATTTTGATGTTTAAAAAACCACTAAAAATATGAATAACTATGATTAAAATTTTATGTAATTATTCATCCTCATACCATCAAACCAAATTATATATATAAAAATTTAAACCAATATATTTTTATTAACAACAGATAATTCCAAATCTAGCGAATTATACCCATTTTACATAAACTTCCATTATCATATTCATGAGAACAAATTACAAAACCCAAGAAAATAAACACACCTAAACGATGCGATGGAAATATATACCTCATCTATAAGGATATAAATTAACATAATAAAACTATAAGGAACAATATAAATTAATAATTGGTTCTTTATTTGTCAAGTTATGAATTTAGTTTTATTACGTGGGATATTAAAGTGGATAATTATCCTGGAAATAGCGTAAGTGGAATTCAAAAAACCAATTCTCTTATTTTAGGATTTCCATATCTCTTTCCATCATCATTAGGGATGTTCATTTATTTATTTATAAATATCATTTCCCCTTCCATCCCTTTAATTTTTTTGGAAAATACATGATTCCAACAAGATTTGAATAAAAATTAACATTTTTTAATGTAACTATTCATTCTAAATAAACATCTTTTACTTCTCATGAGATTTATTAATCTTCAATCATGATTAATTACATGTATATTATTAAAAAAAATTTATCCTAGGACCTCCAAATTTTATTAATGTATTCATTATGAATTGAAAACCATACATTATATTTTTTTATTTTATGTCTATTTTTGAGATACATTCTATGTGGAAAGTATGTTAAAGTAAATGTTATGATGTGACAGGTGCACTCATTATTTTGGATCATCAATATATGTTATGATGTGATGGGTTAATCTAGAATTATATATTCCACCAATTATTTGGGTTCTATGATGTATCTCATGATAGGAAGTAAAATATGTTTGAGCACGCTATTTTATTTGTCCACAAATATGTGTGGTAGTTGACCACTAAGACATGATGTTTCATTTTTATTCATTTATATATTGCATACCATTATCTGATACATATTTTAAAGACTCAAACTTTTTTCCTTTTAAGAAATTTAATTATTTCTAAATATATTTCAATAGATTTTTTTTGTGATGGCATGTAATTATGAGGCCTATAGTGCATGGAATTAATTTTATAAAAATATTAAATAATTCTGTATTGTAGGTCGGTGGTTATTTTAAGAAAACTACATACCTATAAAATTGTAAATCTGATCAGAAATCTGAGACCTTGGTTTTGTAATAATCATGGTTTTATCCCTTGGTGCAACATAAATTGAGTCGAGATGGGATGTTCAGACATCTCTCTCATTAGAAGTGTGTTTAAGTGATTTAAAGAACTAATTAATGTATTAATTAAATAACTTTTGACCAAACAAAAATCTTATAAACATGTCAATAGAGTGATTTTCCCATAGTTGGCCTCACAATTCCATGAATAAACCAATGGGAGATTCAATATTCCCTTAAGAGAATTCCTTTAATGAACAGTGAAACATCTGATCATATCAGATCAAGACACGATGAATGCAATGCATCCTCCTCCCTCATTAGTTATTATAATCTTCATTAGTGATCAATCCAAACAATATTTAGGAGTAATCTTTGGTGATTATTTTTATTCCATATATTCTAATTTTGGGTATTTTTTAAATGCATCAATCTACATCTATCCCATCTCCATTTGAGTATCCCAAAAAATAGAAATTGGATAATGTTGATTATGTGATCAATTGTTCCTATCATTGAAGAAAATTGTTATTAATACGACATCAAAACGTGGAAAAAGATCAAAAACCCATTTTTTCATGGTTCTTTTTATTCCCCCACTATTTGTATTATTATCCATTGGAACCTCAGGATTCATGGATCGATAGATGGTAGGAATCTTGAGAATAATATGATGCCTGAATTTATGGTGGAGGAACGAAACATTAATGATTCAAAAAAAAAATCATACATCCTGAAGCATCAAAATTAGATGATGGTAAATATTATGTATTGATGTTGGATCATTTTGAATCTGTGAAACAGTGGCATGCGGTACATCTAACAAAACCCTCAAACATTTTAGTGGATGATTCCTCAGGAACGACTTCTAACAAGCATGATCCTTGACAAGATATAATGATTTTAAAAATAATTGAACCAGTATATAAAGTGGTTCGACCATATTTTGAGCACATACAATGATAAAAAAACTTAACATTATATAAAAATCCAAACTACACATCATGAATTAGGAACAACACTTAGTGTGTACCCTCCCTCAGCAGTGGGGCATGTGTTTTAGAGATGATAAGGTTGTTAGGATGTGTAGTTTGGCCTCACACTTCAGGTATGCCCCCTTATTGGAAATCTCGTGAGATGTGGCACATTGGAAAGGGCTCCATGTGTGAAAAAAATAGAAGTATGGATACAAGTGGGTATCCCAGGTGGATAACCACATAGTGTACCAAATTATAGGGAAATAGGATCCGAATACACTAACAGGACTACATCATATGGCCCATGTCATGGATAGTTTGGAAATTTAGAATTGTGCACCTCTATAACATGTTATACTATATGGGATAAGACCCATGTATCGACCAGATACAAAGACTGGTAGTGAAGATGTATCACATTCCATGTGGTTCCCCTCACATGCCATGTACTACTGGAGCTCTCCTAAGCTATCATCAAACATATGTATATTTTTTGTTTGAACTCAGATTTTCGGCCACGAGATACCTATCTTGAGTGATTTTTCTGTATAACAGGCTAGTCCGATTGAAAGTGTATTTTATGAGATGATGTAAAATATTAAGAGATTAGAATATTCTGAGGCAGATCACGATGATGGTAGCAATCATACAGACTCACCAAAGTAGTACCAGATTACCAACCATCTAGGTTGGGCTATTGAATTTCCTGATGGAAATTCTGGGCATACCCTATTGTAGAACTCATTAGTGAAATTCCATGATGGATGTTCTGGGAGTTACCTATAGTATGATTGGGATGTGGCCTTCCCCAGTGATCCTTCTAAGAAACCCTCCAATTGTAATTTGATTTATAGTTCTTTGATGTTATGAGCTTACCCTCTAGCAGGGCTAGGTAGCGGGGTTCCCCAATGTCATCTTGAAAGAAAAACCCTCCATCCAGGATAGGAAAAATATTTTCCCCGATAACATACTAAGATTTCCCTCCAGTGCATCTGGGCAGTGGAGTCTCCATGTGACCTTCCCGAGCAGTACCCTCCATTAGGACTGGGACACCTCATTCCTCGATGACGGCCATAGTAGGACTCTTCTATCATATTAGGGCATAAAATCCATTCCTAAAACTAGTTATCCCTTGGACATGTATCACTACGATGAGGCATGATTTGATGATCATTTATACTACTGAAAAAGAGAGACATGTTCCCTGCCTCGACAATTTTATATGATGTGACATAAAAATGTGTGGTGGAGTCATTGGTGCCAAAAGAGGATAATATCTTGGGGGTAGTGATCATTTCCCTTAGAGTAGTGTGTCTTATGTAGACACATGACATGTAGGGCATTAAACATGTACTTACTATTGGGACTATGGGATTCTAATCTTTTTTGGAGGAGTTGTGATATGGAGATACAATTGATCTCTCATTTGGGAGTCATTGAATGTTCATATATATATATATATATATATTAATCCATCTTTTAAACCCACTCCTTATGGATTTTTACTCTCCTTATAGGATATGTGAAGAAATGTGTGGTATTCCACGTCCCTTTAGTGATTATATTCTCTTGGTTGGATGAGTATACTATATAGAAATACTAAGAAAATATTCTATGATAAGTTCTTCTTCTCACAATGATGAAATTATAGTGTTGGGACGAATTTAAATTCATAAAAAAATTTGGGTGAAAGTGTACTGTTTTATCGTTCCATTTTCTATTTATTACTTTCCTATTTAGTTTAATCTCTTTCATCACCCCCATCACCATTTTTGGGTTTTTTAAGTGTTGTTCACATACTCACTACTGCATGGAATTATCCAAACATGTGTCAGGTCTTTTATGGACTATGGATTGGTTGATCATGAATTCAGATGATTGTTGGGATATGGGGTGTTTGGACCCCATTCAGGGGTCATAGGTTTTGATAATAGTGTTGAGATCTCTCTCCTATTTACTCTATTCCATTTTATCATGTTAGGATTTAGTTTTGGATTTGGAATGTACTTTTCACATTTTAGTTTTTAGTATACAATACCATACATCATACTTCTTATAGGTCCATTCATGTTTGGTTTATTTATAGATGTTTTTATCTTTTATTTCATTCCCAATACAATTTTTCATTGATATTGTTGAGTCTGACTAAAGGTACTTCAGTGAAGTCCTACTCGATTTTATTTACTCCATCGACACTATTTTCCAACACCTAGTCTATGGATCAAGTAATGGGGTAATAGCTGCTCAAGACCGACATGGGTGGGTCATGAAAGATTTGTATCAGATCTATTTCAATCTTTGAGATGTTATTAAAATGTAACCTAAAATGGGGTTTTTTGTTATAAGGGTGTTCTGTCAATGTGTATCATTTGCGGCTCTTAGGATATAAATTATAGTGATGGTGTGTTGGATGATGTATACATTCACTAGGACTTGTACTACCTGTTTGTCGACTCGGCATTCTATGATTTTTTTACTGGAATAAATTTTATATTTATCATATATGGTTGGGTCATTGATTTTATTTCTTGTGTTGTCTCCCCATTGATATTGATATATATATATATATATTCCAATCATACTACAGAAAATATTGATAATTTTTATGATGTGTCCATGTTGATTACCATCTATGATTTCAGCTCTAGTTCATGATGACGACCCTATAATCGACAAGGCCTCGATTCCAAGTCCATCTCTGGATCTTCATCATCCAGGTGGGATGGTATCATCGCTTCAAACTATTGAGTATTTGATTTTCCTAGTAGTGTATGCTGGGTACGTTCATAGGATGAGTGCACTCCATGAGTTATATGGTAAGAGAGAACTGAGGTTTTGTGGTGATACATATACTCAGGAAGAAAAATATTGGCTAGTTTAAGTGGACCACATCATTAGTATTATTAAGAACCCAGTGGATAATATTGTTGAATTGGAAGCCAATAACTTCTATAGAATAGATTCGTGTTGTTGGATCCTGGTAACAATGATGCATATGAGATGAAACTCTCATGGGATGACTTCTTGCATCTATTTCATGAGGAAACATACTCCTCCTACTTAAGATCTATTCGGATCTAGAAGATTTTGGAGCTTCATTAGGGAGAAATGGTAGTGGCTGATTACATGGCTGGGTTCATATACCATATGCACTAATCTATATACATGATTATATATGGGTACATATGAGCACATAAGATTATAAAGAGACTCTATAGATAGAATTATGGTAGTGTAGTTCCCTTGTGCATCCCCACTGATGCCACGGTTCTAAATCATGATATTGTGATAGGGATATTTATATCATATAAATTCTAGATATTTGGAGCTGATAGTGGGTGTGAAAGGGTAGAGTAAAGTAAATTAGAAGGCAGGTTCGTGAGATCTTCGAACATGAGACACATCCATGTGCAGACTATGGGATGTACTCATATTGTGTAGGGGTAGTTCACAGCACCACAAAATCTCTAGGATGTACAATGATATTTTTGTGATTGGTATGGTCATATGGAATGATATCCATTGACCGTATCTACTATGTATCCCATGAAGATAGTAGATTTACCAACACTGTAGAGACTGTTCTGTGATCTGGGTGGTCCCTATAGAGGCAAAGATAGCATTGGAGTAGGGGGATCTATAGTCGGAGGACAATGCTATGAGGTCCTTCCACCACCACCACCATTTGACCCATGCCAGGATTAGGGTGTTGTCCATTAGGGCCACATATGACTATAAGCATTAGATGTCTATGTTCCTGAGGCACATGAGAGGATTCATTGTATCATATATGTCTACTCAAAACATTCTTCATTTTTTGTAGACACATGTTCATGTAATTCTATTATCACTTGAATCGTAGTTATATATCTTGAGATCCCATTATAGAGACTTGCAATGTATCGTTGTCTCGGGGTTCCAACAGGGTACACATTCTATTTATAATTCGTCTCCCGGCAGTGAAAGTTATCTCTTGGAAGATATTGGTTCATTTTGGAACTTTTTGTCAACATTATGGAAGCCTACAATGTCGTTATGTTTATTTATTGAATTTCTATGGTTCAGGACGAAATCAGCTATCATAGTAGATTAGTCAGAATCTTATGAAATGATGAGATGCGACACTACTTTTTATTGATAGATACCTAATAGAAGGATAATAAAGCGTGGTGAGTATGTGGTTGTAGCGTATTAACCATCAATTTTAAATTTCAACACTTGGTGAAATTTAATCTTTAGGAATATGGGTTCCATTAGTTGTGGAGGATTACATGGATGTCTTCTCGGATGTTTTCCCAAGTCTACCTCTAGGTGGGAGATGGAGCTTTTCATTGACATGTTATTAGGGATTTCCCAAATATTTTCTACACTGTATAGGATGAATGAAGTCATCCTTGTGGCAAGGATAGTCAAGTTTAAATTTGTAAAGACCAAAAATATATAATAATGTTTAACCTTAGGGTTTATCTCAAGGAATTATTGTCGAATGAACGAGTGGCCACTATGAAAATCATGATGTGTTTTTGAATATTTTTAAAATAGAAAATCAAAACTCCAATGAAAAAACTATTCAGTGTTGAAAAATTGAGCATGTGTGGTACAATGGATGGAAAAAATAGAAACATAGAAATAACATGAAAAAAAACAATGAACAAGAAACGACATCAGACATAGGGAAAACACCAGGATAAAAAACACATAGAACAAAAAAATAACCTCAAGACACAAAAAACAATAGTTAGGGAGACAATGGTTGGACCCATGTTAATCAATATTCTACTCGATATCTTATATCTATTGGAGTAATTAACCAACAATTTTCTATCCTCTCAATGCATGTATGATGTATCAGATCACTCGCCAATCTTGCCTAAAAATTGAACACTCAATAATATAATATCATAACTTCTCAAGAATTCATCTTAACTATAAGGTGATTCACTCAATAAGTAGATTCCATCCATCTATTGTAACTAGGAAAAATGATCTTATTTATATTGTTGAATTACACAACTAATCATGATACGCAGTTCTGTAAACTGTGGTGATAATGGGAGGTGTTGTTAGACGAGAGAGTAGAAACCCGATTCAGAGCAATGTTGCACTCACATGCACCCCAATTAACATTCATGATTTATTAAGGCTATGAAAAAAATAATGATTGCATTGTTCCTTGGATATCAAAATTACATCAGGTTCCCTAACATAAATTGGTCCCATCATGTTATATTTTGATTTCTGGATATTGAAGTTCATGACACCAAACATGGAGGAATGATTGAAAAAATGAAACAAACATAACAATTCATGTTACAAAACATGAAACCCAAGTGTTTAAAGACATAATTAAAAGCATGAAAATAGAGCATAACGATAGGATAAAAGATAGAGAAAGTAGTGGAGGAGAAGGGTCTAATCTCTAATATCGAAGATGACCCCCAAGCCATGGAGGTGTGGACGTAGTGTGGATGATGAGTAGTGGAGTGTCACCCCCACTTCAGTGAGAGGAGTCTGTCTCCAATTACATTTAATAAAAAACAGAAAACTAATATATAGAATTAGTTCCAAATTGAGTTTAGTAATGCACACATCACCACCATTCATAAAGAATCTTATAATTGAATAAAGTCCCCTTCCATCATCATCGTAAACAATTTCTTCATTTTCATGCCCAATTCCCACGAATTGCTACTATTTTCACCACCTCTATGAGTAGCACCCCCTTACGAAACAATATGGAAACTAAAAAAATGAATGTGAGTTGGGTAAAAAATAAAATGAATCAATTATGGTACTATATATTAATAAAAAAACATAATATTATTTAGAATAACAATAAATATAAATAATCAATAATTCATAATATTACTATTAATAATATATGTAAATATATTTAATATAAATATTAAAATTACTTAATATTTATAATTAGATTACTATTAATAATATATATTCAATGATATTATTACTAGATTATATATTTTTAAAAAATGTAATATATATGTAATATATATGTATTATATTACATAGATATAAAGTTATTATCTTATAATTATTATAATAAAGAAATGAAAATAATCGACCAAAAAAGAATAAGAGTGGCTAGTGTGTGACTAGCGCAAGTAGGGGAGAGGAGAGGGGTTGTGATTAGCTTAGAGGGGATGGAGGAATCGTAGCCATGGGAGGGAGGTCAGCGAGGAGGCTGCATGGAAGAAGTTATTTGTAGTTGACTGAGGGTTATGGTTTGGTTTGTGCAAGAATAAGTGTTAGTGAGGTTTTTGTGGAGGAAACAATGTGTGTGGATTTACAGTGATAGTGAAGAAGGTGTGGTGTGGAGGTGATATGTTGTAGGATTGGGGTAGATTCCAGATACTACTAAGATGAATTCAAGAAAAGTGTTTTCATTATTTGTGGATTTTTCTAAAAAAGAAGATCTAGTTGATTTTTGTGCTTGATTTCTAGTTCAATTTTTATGTTGTTGGATGAACATGGTTGCTGCTTTGTCGATTGATGCTGGTGTTTGCTGAATCGTGATATTTTTTTTTTGAATTTGATTGTTTTTGGGGATTCTTCTCTAGTAATAGTATGATGGGATGGAATAGGAGGTGTAATAGTGCGCGACACAAGGTGATGTAATGGATTAAACTATGAGGTTGTGTGTGTGGATCTTAAAGTGTGGAAGCAATTATAAAATGGTACCACATTGAGAGGTAGAGTGTGAATTAGTTGAATAGTTCTACCAGGATGTAATGAAATTCTATGATATAAGTGGATGATAACGTGGCTATGGAAAATGGGAAAACCATAACACCATTCCTGATGGAAATGGTGTCACCATAAGGAAGGAAATGTTGGAACTAGTCTTACCTTCAAGACAAATTAATCAAAATAAAACATTAATTAAATAAATTAATACATTAATAGACCTAAAAAATGATTAATAAGTATTTATATTATGTAGAAAAAAATAAAAAAAAACAACATATAAATTAAAACAATGTTTTTAACCAGGAAAAAATTAATTATTCATTATTTAACTGAAAGAATTTATTTTGTTTAAAAAATATAAATAAATTTAAAACAGATTAATATATTTAAATTCATGTTCATAAATTAATTAAAAAAATTATTAATTAAGGAATTATGTAAAATAATGAGTAAAAATTAAAATATTAATTGAATAAAATTAAATTTTTAATAATAATTTATTTATTTAACGACTAAAAACTATTTTGAGTAATTTATAAACAATTAGAACATAAAATGCCTAATAAAATTAATGAATTTATTAAATAAATTTTATGAAAATTAAATGAAATGAAAAATGGAAAGAATAAAAATGAATAAAAATCGAACTTTTATAAATAAAAAAAATAAAAGACAAATTTACAAGAATGATTTGTTTTATGATTTAATCAAAATGAAAAACAATTAACACTAAAACACATCATTTACACTAAAATGATTATTTTCACAGTAATGTTAAAATAATATTATATTTTTAATAAAAAAATTTAAATTAAAAAGTAAATTAATTAAATAAAATTGGTGTGGCCAAGATCATTAAAAATGAGTAACATCAAAATCACCCATACCAAATAAATTATTTGTCCTCCAAAAAATTCATTCCTCAAACATTATAATAGTCACATGATTTGTGAGATTCAGTTCAAGATGTTCATGGGAGAAATGTTAGAGATAGAGCAACAAGAACAAATCGTGGGCAACGATTTTCAATGTTATTCAAAAATGGTATCCTTCCATGCTTCATAATCTCATTGAAAGTAAGAAGTCTTATTAAATCATTCACTGTATAGTTATTGATACCTCTTCTATGATCTTCAGTATCAATCCTACTTCATACCAATTTTATGTTCCTTTTCAAAAAGTGGATACGTATTAGATAAATAGAAATTGAAACATTTACCAATTGAACCTTCAATTATCATCTTATCATAGGTTCCATAAATATTTATTATTTTTGAACCACTTCACTAATACTACTCAAATGGTCTTTAATTAATTTAATTTCTCACTTCTTCATCTGTGTTTAAAACAAAACTCAACATAATGAGTTGAATTTTTATAGAGATCATTATTTAAATTTTTACCATCTATATACCATGTGAAAAAAACTATGTATAACACTTATCATGATTTAAATTGTATTTATCTAATCAAATAAATTCACTCTGTGCATCTATCTCGAAGACTCACCATGGGATTCAAATTAGCCATTTAACTCCAATTACAAACGACATAAATAATTATGATTTCATTGGGATCAACATGCTAATAGTTTTTTCATTAAATAATGAGTCCCTTAGAATCCAATTAAAATTTATGAATATCTAATGATATGATCCTAATTCCACAAAAATATATCATATATCACTCCCTTCCTCATTTATTAAAACTAATTTCTGTTAATACAACAAACAACTCCACCAAAAAATCATTCATATTCACCAAAATTTGACATAGTACAATACTCAACCACCATGATGTATTAATACACAAGGCATGACATTATTGAAGTGAATATTTATGTCATCAATCCAATAGGTTAAAAAAGAAAAATTGATACATTTTTAAATAATTTCGATAAGTTTTTTAAAAAAACTAATTTTTTTAAAGAAGTATGGGGGAATTTGAAGTGGTAAAAAGGCCCCTATCCTCCATGATTAAAACAAAAAAAATGTCATCCTTATTGAATTGCTAGGTGGGAGACATATTAGTTCTAACCAATGGAAATTTCAGCACAAAACGGATATGGAATTTTAGAAATTAGGTTGAATTTATTTTCCTAATAAAACAGATAATGGGATGAAATAAATAAAAAATAAAAAATAGATGAACCAAACCACATAAACCACCACTGGAAACATGTTCAATTCAATTACTAAAAAGTTTATTCTTTAAATACTTATAATATGAAAAATTATTGAATAATTCTGCTCAAATAGAAGCATGTTATTCAATAAAGTACATTAGAAATAGCATTATGATAAATAAAATTTCAGGTATAATGTATCAAAATGCATCACAAAATACATTTCAGAATATGTAGATATTAGAAAGCTAATGCCCAAGTAGGAAACAAAGTTAAAAAGATTAAAAAAATAGTTGTATGTCCCCCAAACATAATTCATTTTAGTATATACTTAAAATTAGATGATTAAATCATTTCATCATAAAACAATAGTCCATCGAATGTAGAGCTTCTCAAATTTACAAATATGTCCCTTTGTATTCCATGGGCATGAACTCTGGCTGCTCATGTGTGTAACATACATGATAAAATAGTATAACATTAGTCATCTATATGATATGTTCAAATAAAATGGAAATACAAAGTATTAATTAGAGATATTTATCCATAAATCCAGTTGTATGGTCCCAATGGTAGTTTAATGATAGCCACGGGGACTCTAATACCTTTATATTGTAATAAACGAAAACTAATATACAAGTAAAAAAAACATAAGAAATGAAACTAAAGTTGGAAATTATAAAGGATAATCCTGGGATAACCCCTATGGGTGATTTATTTTGACTGTTCATAGTTGGATAGTCCTTGGATCAACCCCATTAAGATGGGGATTTATCTTCTTATTTATGAACCAAAAAAATGTAATTCCTTACAATATCAAAAAATAACACCTTAGGAGTACACATTGTTTTTATCATGACATTAATCCACCATGGTAGTGAAGTACATCATGTTGAATGGTGGAGGGGAAAACACGATAAAGTGGTACTCCCCTACATCTTCTAATTCTTGAGGTTGAGTGTGTAAAAGATGTAAATCTTCATCTCTAGTGCAAAACTTGTCTTTTACTTCAAGTGAACTAAAAAATTTATCTTTGTTAAAAAAATGTGACATCATCCATTGTTAAACATGTACACAGCTCCAACAAATCCTCTTTAATAATAGTTCCCAATGAATATTTTTTAACTAGAATTTGGAGTTCAATTATCTCCACAGAAGGTGGAAAACTAACTAACTTACTCTCCAAGAAATAAAAATGATGTATTGAATTCTCAACACCTTCTATGGGAGCAACATAATTAATATTATCTTAAATAAAAATAGAAACATACTCTTCAAACATGGGTTAACCTCCCTCGAATGGGGAAACATATTCTTCTCCAAGGATATCATGTGCTCCCTAGAGTATGTTTTTAGAAGGAGTGAGGTAATCAACCTACCCTATCTTCTATTTAAAATTGATATTCTTTAATGTGGATTCCTCCAAAAAAAATTCAATGATGTCATTTTCTAGGTCGGCATGTGAAAATAATGAAACATCCGTAGATATTTCAAAAAAAAACATATATCATCGAATGATGTATAGGAAATAGAATGATCTCCCTGTATATGGCTAAAATATTCTATATTGGTATGTTTCTTATCATTCCATATCTTGAACAATGATTCGAGATGTATCCCCTAAAAATACAGTATCATGTAATAGGGTTCTCCAAGGTAAAATGTTGGAAGCTCCATATTCATGTATTTCATTTCTTTAATTTCTCATTCTTTATAAGATTCCTTCTACAAGGAGAAACTAAATTGGTTCCTGGGGTTATTTGTTAACCATTTGGTTCTTTGGATTAATGTAGGATGATACAATGAGTTTAGTTATCATGAATGTGGTATGAAATTACTTCATGGAAGGTACCTTCCCCAATTGACACCTCTTAGCTTCATTGAATCTATCTGCATACTATTATTTTTTTTGGTCTATCAAGGCCCTTGTTGAATCTGATGTCTCTCGTGGTGGTTAGTTCTGCATCAAAAACTAAATAATGGATACACACTCATACATTATTTCCATAATAGAAAAATCATACAAATCATCATACAAAACATCATCAAGGTCAACAAAAGAAATTATAGTGGAAATTTTGTTCTCTAATGTTTTTTTAAAAATGGAAAACCCAAATAGGAACGCTTTATCTCCACAGCAATGATGTTAAAATATGATGTCATATTTGTTGTGAGGACAATAAAATTAAATTTATAATGACCCATGGTATAGAACAACGACATACCTCTGGGTCAAATTAAAGGAAGTAGTGTCTAATGAATGAGTGGTCATTCAGAATTTTTTGTTGTTTTTAAAAATATTTTTCAAATAGAAAAACAAAACACCAAAGAAAACATTAATCAGTGCTAGAATTCACAGCAATTATGGTACAATGGATGGGTTTAATAGAAATAGAGAAATCATAGGACAAAACTACAAGTTAAAAGAAAATAAAGCAGACACAATGACAACATATGGATCAAAAACATAGAGAATAAAATAAATGATACAAAGACTCATATGATAATAGTTAGTGATAAAAAAATTTGGACCCAGGTTAATCCAATCTCTAATTACTATATTAGATCAACTGATGAAATTAATCAATAATTCTCAATCCTCTCAATACATGTCAAATGACTCAGATCACACACCAATATTTCCTAAAATGGAACTCTCAAACATAGAATTTATTCACTGCTCATACAATCCTCCTAACTATGTGTTGATTCACAATGAAAGGTCATTATATCCAAGAGTATTCACTAGGAAAAACGATCCTATTATATTCGTAAAATCACACAACTAATCCTAGTTCCTAGTTTAATAAAATGAGACATGAAGGGGATAATAATTGAGATGAGAGATTGAAAAACTATTCCAGTGTAAGGATGTGTTCACATGAACCCCAATTCACTTCCATGGTTTAATAAGGATATGACGAAAATCATGATTCTATGGATACTCAGATCTGTAGATTGCATCGGGTTTCTTACCCTGAATTGGGCTTAGTAGGATAGATTTATATATCTAGAGATTTAATATCAGGACACGAAATAAGGATGAATGATGATGAAAAACCATTGAAACAAATATAACATTTCTAATAACAAAACATGAAACACATGTATTTACAATCACAATTTAATGAAGGAAAATTGTGAATTAACGGACGATGGAAGATAATTCTGGTGATGTAGGAGAACGGTCTCATCTCTAATGTTGAATAAGACCCCCCCGGTCTATGAGGTGTGTATGGAGCATGGATGTGGAATTGTGGAGTTCCCCCTTCAGTTAGAAGAGTCACACTCGTATTATTTAGAAAAAACTGAAAACTAACTTGTAGCATCAGTTTCACATGTCTTGGTCTCATGCACATGTCACTATCTTTCATGAAACATCATTTAGGTGTATAAGATCCCATTAAAATAACCTCAAAAATCGTTTCCTGATTTTCCCACAGAGTGCCCATTAATTTCTTCTATTATCACCACCTCTACGAGTAACTCCCCCTAAAGGAAACAATAGAGTAACCAAACAAATTCATGTGATTCAGATAATGAATAAAAAGAACCAATTATTTAACTATAAATTAATATCATTACTTAATATTAATAATAATTCATAAAAATATATATTTTTTATAATACATAATATTATTATTCATAATATATGTATATATACATATATAATAAAACTATTAATACTACTAATTAGTAATATTTACTTTAGTATTTTTATTATTTATTAAATGACATTTTTATTATTTTATATCTTATGAAAAATTTATATATACTATATGTATTATATTATTTAGATATACAATTATTATTGTATTATTATTATATATATAAAAGAAAAGAATCAATGAAAAAAGAAGGGGAGGGTGTTGGGTTTGACTTGCACAGGCATGAGATATGGGAGGAGACGAGATCAACTTGAAGTGGTAGGTGGAAACATATCTTGGGAAGTGAGGCTAGCAAGGAGGAGGAATGAGAGAAGGGTTCGGCGTGTGACCAAGTGTTCTAGTTTTGTTTGGGTTCAAATATAGAGTAGTGAGTGTTTCGTGGAGGAAACACATGTCTTGGAAATATAGTGATCGTGAAGATGGTGTGGCGGAGAGGTGATGTGGTTCCATAATGTTGTAGCTTAAAAATCTAGCTAGGAGGAATTCAAGAAGAGGGTTTTCAACAATTGTGGATTTTTAGTAAAAAATATATGGGTTATTTTATAATCATGATTTCTGTTTCTGTTTTTTCGGTTGTAGGATGAACTTGCTAGCTGCGTTGTATATTGTCGATGGTGTTTTCTGAATCTTGTATCATGATGTTGATTTGGTTGGTATGTGGTGGTTATATTGTGGTAACAATGTAACGTGAGAGTGGAAGTGTTCTGTCGATGAGTTGTGTAAGGTGACAGATGGGTGGAAACATTTAGGTTGTGTGTGTGGAACCATGAGTGTGTCAACGGTTCTGAAATGTTGTCGTAGTGAGAGGTAGTTAGTGAGTGTGTTGAATTGTGAAACTGTGATGGAATGAAATGGCGGGATAGTAGTGGATGAAATGGATGAAAGAAAAATGGAGGTAACGATTGAACCGTGTCTGATGTAAATTGGGGCACTGTAAGGAAGGAAATAGTTTCACCGATCTCACTTGCAAGACAAATAAATAAAATTAAAAACATTACAATAATTAAATAAATATTTAAAAAAACAAACAGAATGATAAATAAATTATTCAATTAAGCTGACAAAATGAAGAAAAAATAGAGTAAAAAATGTTAAAAAATACAAACAAAATTAATTATGAATTACATAAAACAATGAAATTATTTGGTTTAAATTTTTTAAATGAATTAAAACAAATTATAATTTTTAATGTCAATTTATTAAATTAATTAAACAAAATAATTAAGTAAATAATCAATTAAATTAATTAATTAAATAAAAATATTAATTAAATAAAATTAAATATTTAAAACTAAATTAATTATTAAAAACCAAAAAATGGTGAGTTTTTTATTTACTATTTAAAAAATGACTAACTAATATATTTAATTGATAATGTAACTGTTTTGAATGTTTAATGAAATGAAAAATTGAATGAATTAAAAGAATGAAAATTTTTACATTTAAAAATTAATAATTAAAAATTAAAGGAAAATTCAATTAATTGACTTAATTTAATAATTATTAAAAATGACATAATTGAATACAAGAACACATTATTTAGCCAAATAATATTATTATTTTACAAAAAAATATTCAAAAAAAAGACAATAATTTAATAATTAATAAATGAAATTTTAAAATAAAAAATTCAATAAAAATATGTAAAAGGTTGTGGCATGGAGCATTTAAAATGTGACAATTCAATGTAAACTACTAAACTAATTGAGTTTTGGTTGCCGTTTGAGGACATTAATGATAAAGGTTTGATCAAAGCTTGTGTGTCCCCCTAGGCATCCAAAATACAGTTCATGAAAAATTTATATAGGAGATTACGACATTGAGTGGATTATTGTCTCCTGAACCAGGCCACGATAAAGATCATAGACCCCTTGAATGGGATTGAATACTTATTTTATTAGTTGTGAGGTGCTATATGGTTATCCAAGATCAATATCATGCCGGGTAATTAACATTTGACGGTTTTTTAGACTAATATTTCAATGTTGGCATTCTGATGTCACTACAAACACTATGAGATTTTTTTGAATCACTTTTGTGTGAAAAATTACCACTCCATATTTATGGAATTGATGAACCTTGTATTACAGAAATATTTGTATCATTTTATTTTAGTCTTCATTAAGGAAAAAGTCAAATACACAGAAACATAAAGGATCATGTTGGGAAATTTAGAATTGTCCTATATTTTTTTAGAGCACCACCATTATTGAAACCTCTCAATGAGCTAGTTCTGGAAACAATTGGTTTATGTTACAGGGATTTTCATTTTTGTACAATGATTATCCAAGGATCCATAATATATCAACGAAGTGTTTTGTGGGAACCACCCAATAAAATATCAATGATGATGATTTTCCTTGGATTGGTAGGATATGATAGATGATTTGTGGATGAATTATTGAAAATCATAGCCCCATTAACCATTCTAACATGTAAGGGATAAATGCTTACCTGATATGAGAAGTCATATAAGTCCATAGATGTGTTCAGGAAGAGGATGAATAGTTATATAGTGTTGAGGCAACCACATGAAGGTATTGAGTTCATGGTTTATTGTGATACCTCAAGAGATGGGCACAATTTCGTGTAGGTGAAACAACAAGAAGTAAATGAATATGGTTAGAAGAAATTGAGACCCATGAGAAAAAATATGTGACCCATGACCTAGAATTTTTACTGATGGTCTTCACCTTGAAGTTGTGGATTAATTTCCTTCAATTTGAGTGATTTTTGGTTTAATCGGACCACCAAAGACTCATGTATGTCTTCTCTTAGAGAGACCTGAACCCAAGGAAGTGATGTTGGTTGATGTTCATACAGGGATATGAGATTGAGATTGTATATACACTGGTTATGGGAAAACATTAGATGATTTCATTCTCTGGATGTCCTATAGTTTCTTATTGAAAAAATCATTAATGAGTTAGCTTCCATGCGGCAGACCCGGGAGGAGAAGGATTGTACATATTTCCTTCAATCTATGGTGTTCAATCCATCACTCCATGACCATGTGAAGGACTATTATCTAGGATACATTGAATGTGAGTTCAGTCATGATCATATATCATTATGACATATACGAGATCACTATTCTAATGTAGGGAATCATAAGATCATTTTTCAGGGGGGGAATAGTTGTTCCCTTCCTGAAATAGTAGGAGGTGATCATTTGTGTATGTTTGGGTTGTCCAGAATGAAACTATTCATAATTAAGTTTTCCTCATGTTACCTCACCAAATGGTAATGAATACTATGAACCATGTCCTGGTGAGATTTTTTCAGCCTCTTGAGATCCTAGTGTCTAAATGGGATGTCATATACATGGTATTAATCTATGGTATTCCACAAAAAGGGATGATCCATGATTCCATCTAGGTAATATTATATCGACTTAGGAAGACGGAATACTTCCTTGCTATCAGAGGACAACGATTGGTAGACTATTTGTGGTAGTATTATGTAAGGAAGATTTTCCACCGACATGGGGTACCCTTGAAAATTGCCTCTAATCATTACTTGCAGTTAATTTCATGATTGTGGATCTTCCTAAATGGGGAATTTGGAAAATAGATGTTGATTAGTAATGACATGAACCCCCAGACATTAGGGAATATTGACCACACTAACTAAGTGTTATAAGCTATCTTTAGGTCCTACACGTTTGATTTTGGAATGATGTATGCAGATCACTTTACTTTTGTTGATTTTGTATACAACAATAACTACCAATATACCATCACCATGGAACCATTTTAGGCCATATTTTGGATAATATTCAGGCCACCCCTTTGATGGAATGAGATTAGAGAGTCATCTCTCATATGGAAATAGTTTGTATGGATGACCATAGAGAATGTTCAAGTCGTTCATCCTTGAATGGTTATTGACCATTGAAAATAAAAGTCATATGTTGATTAGTATCAAATACTATTTGACATCTATTAGGGAGACCATATATTCTTTAGATTCTCCCAATAATGGGGAACGTAGAGGTTCGAACGAGGAGAAAAGTAATCCTCAAGGTTCATTGGGTCATTCGAGATTGTGCAGAGGGTTTTCATAGTTGCATACCACCTCTTCATACCCATCACCAAGAGAGGGTTCCCGAAGTCTTCCAAGATTCATATATGAAGAAATATGGTCATGCACCTACACTTTTCATTTACTAGCGTGAGATGAATATCAATGATGAATCCCACTTTTTAGAGCACACAATGGGGATTGGGGACCGACCTGAGAAGACCATGTGAGGATGGACCATCTAATTAGTTCGCATGCTATGGAAACATAGAAATAGGGAGGAGAGTTTCTAACAGTGGGAGATCTCGTGGCAGTCTTAGAATCCTAGTTTGTTTTAAATGTTTTTTGTCATGAAATAATATCATCATGGAAGGAATTATATATATACTCTATTTTTCCCATGTTTGATATTGACATATTACTAAATATATTTCAAGATCAATGCGGTAAGATGTAATACAATTCCTAAACCTGGTGTTGTTTGATTTAGTATTATTAAAATATGAAATACATTAATATTGCATGTGCATGGTTAATTAGAGGAAATGGGAAAACTCTAAAATGGTTAATCAGATCAAATATTTGAGGCCATTGTTGGGTATAGATTGAGGTGTTCTCCCTAATCATGAAATAAAATGAGTCAATGTTGGACATTTAGACCACTCGGTCAGTGGTAGTGCATTCATGAGAATTAATTAAATAATTAATTAATTAATTAATAAAATTCCTTTTGATGTAATTATGATTTTATAAGTTGGTCATTATAGGGATTATTTTATGGTTGGAATCAAAATTCGCGGAATACACTAGTTGAAACTTCAGTCCTCTGATTCTATAATTTCTTTGAAGAATTAAGGAACATGAAATCGAATCAGATCATGTTGTTGTGAACACAATATATCCTTCCACCACATTGTAGAATGGATTTTTCACTATTGATTAATCCAAAAAGAGGTAAAACTTATCTTTAGATATTATTTTAACCACATATATTAAATATTAGAGTATATTGTTAAATTCCTCGATCTTTTCCGCTACATTCACCATTTTTATCACAATGAACTGAAATTGGATCATCTATTTTACTAATTAAATTGTTTAAAACCCTATAGAGAGTTCTTGATTTTGTAAAATAAATCATGGAATAAATCATCAAAACCTTATTGTTATTTTTTCACTTGTTATTCACATTCATCACTTTTGGAATCCCACAATTCCAATATCTATAGTTATTGGGAGTCCTGAGCAAGATTGGGTGCTTGGATTTGTAAAGATAGATGTAAAATCAATGATAAATCGCCTAGAGAATATAAATAGAATAATCACAATGAATCAATGATAAATTCAAAATAATTTGGTTATATCATCAAATATCATAGGATATATCGAGTGTTGAACATTTGAATAAATCCAAAAATGTTCCAGTGGATGATTACCAGTGAACGGGGGCTAACAAGAATGATTCACGGCTAGTTCCCATTACCTTGGAAGTAATATCACTATGATCTGAAGCAGTTTGACAAGATTCAAAGCATTCAAGAGGGTATGTGAAAACCTAAAAATTCATGAAAAATCATTACTACATGCCATGCAATAGGAAGATCTCCTGGAGTCTACCATCCCATTGAGATAGTGTTAAGGTTTTGGAGAAGATAAGGATGACATGACTGGTATATTAGCCTCAACAAACAAATACTGCTTCCCTAGTTAGACAACATATATGACGGGTCACACATGTAGGGACTACATGTAATAGAACATAGGCAAGGGTTGGACACACATTTTTTATCCCGTGTGGACAAACAATCCATGTACTCAAGTACATGGATGTGGGTTCCATGGAAATGGACATGGACATGTTTATATATAGTTAGAACGTAGTGTGTAGTCCACCGACATGATGTGGTCAAATACATTTGATGGGACTCGTGTACCTACCAATGAAACATCAAATCAGTGAAGAGGGACCCCAAGACATGTCTTTCCCATTAAATGCTAAATATTACTTGTTATCTTTAGATAAATATTCAATCCTCTATATCTCCATTGTTTGGACTCATATTTTTTCCATGAGATGCCTATGCTTGGTGTTTTTTCATGTATGAAATGATGGTTCCTTCAAAATATTATTTTTAGATAGGATGGGAAATATCATGTGATTAGAACATGATTAGGATACACCCATTGAGGATAGTAATAATATAGAAACACTAGAATAGTACTAGACATTCCCTCTATCTTGATTGTGTAGTGGAATTACCTGATGGAAGTTTTGTTCTTACACTCCATTAGGACTGGTTAGTGGCATTCCAAGATGTTAGATCTGGTAGAACCCTCCAGTAGGCTAGGTAGGGGCATTCCTAGATGATATTTCTGAGTTACCCTACATTAGGAAGAGGTGGTGGATTTCATCAATGTTTTGGGATTACCCTGTAGTAGGGATGGGTAGTGTTGTTCTCTAATGACCTCTTCCAGGTATAACCCTCCATTCAGAATGATCAGTGGATTTTCCATAATGAATAATTGGATATACCCATTAGTAGGATTGTGCAGCAGCAATCCTCGTTAACCATCCTAAGAGGTACCCTCCAGTATGATTGGGCATTGGCTTTCCTCTACGACAACCAAAGTAAGACCCTCCTTCTGTACCAGGGCATTGTATCCTTTCTTAAAACTAGTGAACCCTCATTTGTGCGGAAATGTAATGAGTTGTGGTTTGATGAATCTTTGGAATCATGATAAATAGGGACACATTCTACACCTAGAAACGCTCTTCTGGAGTGGCATAAAACTATGAGGAAGATTTATTTCATCTCATAGAAGATAGTATCAAGTTGTGTTGATTGAGTCTCTTATACATGTGTGTCCTGAAAAGAAGCAGGTGATTCTAGGCGTGGATGTTGGATGTCCAATTTGATTATTAGTATTCTGATATGAATTTGATGAGATATGATATGTATATCCACTTACCCACTAATTTTGGATTCCTTTAATACATATATATAAATATATTATTCTTCTATAAAAACACCTTGGATTTTTATTACTCTCCATCCAAAAGAGGAGATGATGATCTAGCTATAACACGTTAATTCTGTGTTTAGCTTCTCATAGTTGTTTGAGTCTACACTTTGAGTATATGTATTGATGACTCTATAATAATTTTTTCATCCAATGGTACTATGATTAGAGTGTTTTTGAGATATTACTCTCTCTCTCTCATGTTTTGTTGAGTAATAATCTTTTAATATAACGTATTCAATGTAATTATTCCCTCTCCTATATTTAATGATATAGCTCCCCTTCTTCTATTCAGAGCCATAAAATTTTTATTTATAGACTCTCCACTATATCTAATTTTTTCCAAAACGTGTTGTTCTATTTGTCAATGGTATACTTGTTGATCGTGACATCTATAGAGATTTGAGATATATGTTTCTCGAACCATGTACTATGTTCTTAGAATTGTATACATGATCTTGGAAATCTCTTCTATTTACTCATTTCCATTTTTTCTTTTGGGATATATTTAGGGTTTGGGGGTGTATTTATATCTTTCACATTTTAGTACATAATACCCCACTTCATAATGATTTTTGGTCCTTGCATTTTTGGATTACTTATAGAAATGTTCTGTATATTTATCATTCCCTCTAACGTTTTTAGTGAGTTTTCTATGTGATTTCATACATCTCTATTTGTAAAGTCCTCCAGAAGTATAATTATTACTTCACTTATTGTCTCCACACCATGCCAATGGAGGTTTTCTTGGGTTAGTTGTGTCTCGAACTCATCTTTGATCAGGTCGAGATACTTCCAATCCTGATTATGATTATCATCATATGATTATTTTACATTGATGATGATTATTCTCACCCAATTAATTTTTATCATTTTTATTATCAAACCTCTTATTGGTATATTTTCTCTCACATTTTATTAATGTATATCATAAGGTGATTACTTTTACTAAGGATAATAGACACACCACATAGAATCTAGATAATATTGAATTAAATAAATTTTTATGTATTATAATATTACAAATAAATAAAACTATTTGATCATGTTTTGTAACACTGTTACTCTTTAAAATGATGTAATAATAATGTAAAAATATACAGGGTACCAATAGTTTGTATTAGTGTCAGTTTTAGTTAATTTGGGAATTAGGATTTGAGATCATTAATTAGAACCATTATTATGAGTCTAGGAATACATAACCACATAACAACCTTACCTAAAAATAGGGTTCACAGAACATATTTCATTAGAGTTAATTTAAAAAAGGGATAAATTAATCATGACATGTTGACTTGTGTTCTTTCTACAATTTTCTATTTTTGAAAATGATAGGATCTTGGAGAAACTGGTCCAAAAACCAAGGCATTGGAAAACTCTATGATTTCACAAATGACATCCCCAATATTGAGGGATGTGTAGTTCAAAATTTCATGGAAATTCTTACCACATTGTTTGAGTATTTAAACAATAACCTCAACATTGTGGAACATAATCCTTCACCTAATAAGGTTTAAATGACTATCATGTCATTTATGGAGAAATGAACACTTCATTTTAGTGGATCTTATGATCCAATAGTCACAAAATAGTGTCTTAACTCAATGGATAAGATCATTAATGTGCATCAGTATTCTGAGATAGAGAAGGTGACTGTGAACATTTATTGTATAGATGAAGAGGCAATCCAATTGTGGGATTTGATAAAGAACACCATACTGAAGGAATAAATTGATGATATAGAGTGGAAAGACATTAAAATAATGTTTCTTAAAAATTATTTCTATTGAAATATTTTGAAAAATATTTAGATAGAATTCATAGAGATCAATCCAAATGAATTGAATCTATCACAAACTATGAATAAAATATCACATGGATTGATAGGAATTATTGAACATTTGATATCACTAAGGATTAAAAAGTTGAAATATTCTTCAGTTGGTTCAAACCCATGATTCTAATATTTATTGAAATTTATTTCATTGGTAGTTATGAATAAGTTATTCGATGTTCCCTCAAAGAGGATATGGAATATGGAGAATGGTCCCCAAGATATGGAGATATTAAATGAATGATTTACTTTCATGCTAGAGGAGCTCATGAAAAAGTATTGAAGAAATCTTAAAAAATCACCTTTCAAAGATGTGGAAATATTAATCATGTGAACTACATCAAAGTAACGGGATAATGAAATAAGTGTGGGAATAATGTCCAAAATTTTCATGAATTTTGTAGTGATAAAATAATGCTCGGATATACATTTAATGAAAAGAGAGAACAACCCATGGTCTAATGAAACAACAATTGGGAGTAAGGGAACAATAAAATCTCATTCACTAATTATTGAGAGTCATCAAGGGTTATCAGTTACATGAGACACAAATGAAAAAGGGAAAAGGTAAGTCTTATTCCATCACCACTGATGGTGTGGTACCCGAAAATGATTTCATATAAGGTACAATTAACAGTAAATCATGAATGGATATATTATTTTTTGAATATTTTTCAACACTTTTCTTTTTATCATGAATGTTTTATGGGGCTACTTAATCAAATCCTCAAAGCCATGAAATATAGATATTCGTAAATACACCTAGTTTTGTGATCATTACATCCCATGTGTTGTAATATTCTCCTAGTGGATTATGTCGGATGATTCTCATATAAAACATCATGATATATTATTTGGTGGAATTTGACACTATACTGGGGATGTATTGGCCCTTGTTGTATCGAGTAAACATCAATAGTTGAGAAAAGGAAATAACTTTTCAAATTGGTGACCATCTCTTTATCCACTAAAAATGAATGGGAGATAATTAATCTCCATTGTAAAATATTTAAATAGTGTGGGTGTTTACAACCTAAGAAGAAGCATACCTCTCTCAAAAGGTTAATTTGAATAATGGTATCATCTAAGTGGACATTAATATTGGGATGTAATACAATGATGTTTTTCCTGTATATTTTCCTAGATTTTCTTCGGATTATGAGGTAGAGTTATCAATAGAAATCATACCCATATAAACTCATATCTCAAGACGTGCCTATAGGATGGACCCAATCGAATAGTGGCAGGTAATAAAGCATCTTTAAGATGATTTGGAAAATAGGTTCATACACCCTAGTGAATTGTCGTGGGGAACATCATTTATATTTTTTAAAAAAAGGATGGATAAATATGGATGCATATTTATTATTAAGAACACAACAAGATCCCCATGACGAAAAATTTTCCCCATATATGGATCAAGGAATAGTTTGGTCAACTATAAGGGTATCAATAATTCTGAATGGTATATATTTATTCTAGTTATCGTCAGAAAAATGTGAGAAAATATGACATATAGAATTCGTCCTTCCATATATGTTATGGGAACTATGAGTATCTATTAATTTCCATCGGACATTATAATTCCCATATGATCTACATGGATTTTATGTATAGATTATCAAGAAACTACCTTGAAAATTTTCTGCTAGTGTTTATTGATGATATTTTCATTATTTGAAAATTATGTAAGAACATAAATAATATCAATGGATTGTTCTATATACAATAAGGAATGATAAATTTGATTCAAATTTCATTAATTGTTACTTTTGGATGTAGAAAGCCACATTCTAGGCACCCATGATCACTGGATAAGGAATTTAAATGGACCAATGAAAGGAAATGGAAATTCAGAAATGGCCACCAGCCTCTAGTGTAACGGAAATCCTCAACTTTCAAGACATAGTTTGTATTACTATCATTGTGTGGGAAATTATCATGATTTCCTATCCCACTAACTATGAATATAATGAAATATGTAATGTTCGTCTAGATGGAATATTGTGGGGAAATCTTTAAGTAGATATTGAAGAGGATTATAAATGAACCTATACCCACATTAATAATTAGTAGAGAATTTTTGTGATATACATTGTGTTTTAAATAATGGTTTTGTGGTGTAATAATGATACATGATAATGTAATGGGAGACACCACCAACTAGTTGAAGATCCATTAATAGAAATACCCACTAAACAATTTGGAGTTATTAGCTGTGATGTTTTCCTAGAAAATTCATCATGGCTACAATTTTTGTGAGAAGGGTGAAACATATACTGACCATAAGAGAATAAAGTATATATTAAAAAAAGGATCTCAAATTTCATCAATGGATATGATTATAGTTAATCAAGGATGACAATTTCTATATATAATATAATTCTGCACGGAAAATAAGTTAGCTGATTCTCTTAAACTAAAATAACATTCTACATTGTCCATAATGTAGATTGATAAAGATCCTATAATTAGGGATATGAAAATGATGGATTAGGAAATAATAATGATTTGAAATATCTCTTAAATTTACAAAATTATTTCCTAACCATCTATCAAATTTAATATTTATAAGGCACAATGTTTTGATCTACATCTCTAAAAGAATGTGAATATAGTAAAGGAATAGAAGCTGAAAGAGATCCATATTAATGATGGTGGAGTGATTTGGTTTTGAACAAGGCGTTGTGACCCTTTAGAACATGAGAATAATATGGAACTATTTCATAATTCACACAACTCAACATTCTCCATTCTTCCTAGATATAAGATGATTTTTCAAGATCTAAAAGAAATCATACGGTTGGACAAAAAGAATAAGGATATCAAGGAGTACATCTCATGGTTATTAATATTTCAGCAAGATAAATCAATGTAAGAGAATTCAAATGGGTTGATGCAACCATTTTCTATACGAATATGGAAATTAGAGAATCTCACCACATACTTCCTCATATGAATCCAGAATATATCAATAGGGAAAAAAGAAATAATAGTTGTATTTGACCGATATAAAATGATTTCCAACTTTATTTCTATTCGGGATGATCACTCACAAGAACAACATTTTGTGATATATATGAAGGATGTGGTGAAAATTCATGGGGATCCACATTACATTGTATCGGATCTTGATCCATGTTTCAAAAATAAATTTCATAGGATTCTTCAAAAATATATGAGTACTGAAATGATTTTTAGAACGACCTATCACCCATAAATTGAAGTTCAATCTAAAAGGTCTATTTAGATTCTCAAACACATGATAAGATCATTTTCAATATAAGTAAAAGGTGGATGGGATCATAATATCCTATTTCATGAGTTATAATACAAATATATCTTCCACTAGAGTATTCAGATGGATCCATATGATGCTCTATATGGAAATTGACGTAGAGCTCCAACATGCTTGGATGAAGATGTCGAAAAAAGATACATTGACCTAATCTATTGAAAGAAATGATAGAGAAGGTTCATGCCATCAGAAATCATATAAAAACATCATAGATTCAGAAAAAAATCTATATCAGAAACACTATAAGGGACATGTAGTTTGATGAAGGAGATAATGTATTCCATCGAATATCTCTGTATTCGAGGGCCATGTAGTTTGGAAATAAATTGAATAATAGGCCATGGTACATTGGACCCTTTTAGATCCTTGATCACATCAGAGTAGTGGCTTATCAGTTAGAGTTTTTGCAATTTATGGCACAAATTCATGATATGTTTCTCGAATCTATCTTGAGAATGTACATATCAGATCCCTCACAAGTATTAACCTCAGTGGTGGTATAGCAGAATGATTAAATCTCTTAGAAGTATTTGCCGATGAATATGATGGACTACATGTATGATGGTGTTACTTGGGAACTGGAGGTAGGGCTGTATGAGAAATATTCAAACCTATCTATGTATAATACAATTTAGAGGGTGAAATTTCAAAAGGGGGAAGAAAATAATGACCCAAAATTTTAAAAATGCATTTTGTACCTTTTTATAGTTATTTCATATTATATAAATCATATTAAATCACATGTAGTTTACATTACAAATATTATACATGTATAATGTATGAAATAATTTGATTTTAAGAAATTTAGAAAGCTATACCAATGGAATAATAACAAGACTTTTATAATAGTAACATAACCCTTTGGAATAGTAATCCATCCAATAAAATGGTAACATAACATGTGAATATGTGGATTTTTTTGGGAATTTAACGAATGAATATATAATATATTTATATCATAAAATAAGTAAATAAATATTTTATAATGGAAAAATTAATTATTTATATTTTTATAAGTCATTTATATTTATCTAAAAATTATTAATTTATACAATGATTTAAAATAAATTTTATTATCATAAAATCAAGTCAAATTTTTTTGTTTTGTGTTCATATTATTATAAAAATATTTTATTGGTGCTTAATTATTTTTTGAAAGTGTCATAAAATTATTTATATTTTTTAAATTCAAATTATCTTAATAAATTATGATTTTAATTAAAAATTTAGTTTCCAATATTTAGTAAATTATTCTCATAATTTGGAGTTAATTTTTTTAATTAAACACAATGAAAATATTTAGTGTGAATTTTTCGGATTTTTCTTAAATACTTAAATTTTTATTGAATTGTAAAATATGATAATTTATGATAAAATCTAAATAAAATATTTATTCTGTCATAGATTATTTATGGGTGATGTTTTACATAAAAATCATATAATAATTCATTATTTTATGATATTTGGTGATAATTATCAATCTATTCATTGTATATATCCAAAATAGTAAACCAATGAATAAAATAATCGGAAAACACCCCTCTCCTCCCCTATAAATACAACACCTCACCACCTATTATCCTACAACCTTCCAAGTATAGTGACATTCTCAAATTCTACCTAAATATCATAAATATAACCATACCCACGTCTTGGAGGTTCTTTTCCAATGAAAATAGCATACCTAGGTTCAGTTTGGAGTCTATCAAATAAAATAATTACTGAGGTAAAATGTATTTTCTTTTTATTTTAAATTCATTTAATTTATGTTTTCTTTTCTTATTCTATACAAAACACATCTATATATTTTTCAATGAAAAATATAGTATCATTTATTTATTATTATATAAATATAATGGATTATAAATCATCAAAGTCAATTCACTTTCTTTTATTCTTGAAATTAAATCAGTGCATGTGATGTGTCAATTTACCGGCATTATCAACAAGGTGTTTTCATTTTCATTAAATTCATTCAAATATATTAATAAATCCACTATAATTTTTGATTCATAATGTAAAATTTATTTAATAACCATTTTTCTATTCTATAACCAACAAATATACACAATAATAAATAATGGAACAAAAATATTTTTTGTAGTTTGAAACCCTGCTAAAATAATATGAACTACTATCACTATCTATTTGTATAATAATTCATCCTCATACTATAAATAATAATGATATATAGAAAAATTATTGCCTATTTAGAGTCATTTAATTCTATATAATTATACTCATTCTAAATTAACATCCATTGTTATATTGATGTGAACATATCATAAAAGCCAAAAAAAATTATGTTGCTGAACGACAGAATTAATCACTATAAAACATATAAAAGGTCAAAAATGAAATTAATAAAATAATGAAAATTAAAAATTACTTTTTATATGTTTCTGATTTTTTAATTTTTTAATTTAATTAGATTATCTCAGATTTTAATATAGAGAAATCACTCAGACATACGTTAATGGGAATTATAAATACAAACACTCCTCCTTTGGGTTTTCAGTATTTCACTCCATTTATGGTATGGAAGATCCTTTTTATTTTTATAGAAATATAATTTATTTTTTATAACATTTATTTTCTAAAATACAATTTTTTTCAATATTATTTATTTAAAAAATAAATTATTTTCCAAAAACAACTCTAAATTTAAAAAAACACATCTTTTAATTTTCTTGGGAATGTTTCTTCTTCAATAAAGATTAATACCATGTTTTTTTTCTTTTTTCCATTGTAAATATATATTTTTTGTGATTATTTATGAACTGAAACCCTTTCCATTCAATCAGTAGTTTTTGGTCGTATATTGAAATACATTATATGTGGTATGAATAATATTGTAAACGTTATGATTTTTTGTGTGAAACTGGAATTATAAAGAGTAAGTAAATGTTGTGTTGTGACTAGAGCTCCTAGAATTATAATCGCTCAAATGTATTGGCTATATGATGAATATCAATATGAAATTTGAAATATTTTTTGGAATTATTTTATCTTTTTTCCAAAATATGTGTTATAGTTGAACACTAAGATATTAGGGTTAATTGTTATGAATTAGAAACTTCAATTTCCCTGTGTAATGATTATTCACATGATTTTTATTATTATCCAATTATTATGTTATGATGTTGATTATTATTATCCTCCCATGTTTTGTTGATCAATGCCTTTATCAATACTATTACAAGGATTTTATCTCACCCATTTATTTAATATATAGCCTTAGGTGACTACATATTCTACTAAGAACATAAGGACAAATAATGAATCTTGAGAAGAAGTAACTAAGAAATGTTTAAGTTTTATTTTTAAAATGATATGTATGGTTATAATTTTCCCTAGACACTAAACAGTCGGATCCTAGTTTTTAATTATTTTTATCTTTATTCTAATATAATAATAAAGGATGAAAAATTTGGGTTTCCATACTCAAAGAATATACTATTTTGAATTTTATGTTTTGAATTCTAATATGAAATTCTAGTATATATAATGCTAACCAGGATTGATATATTAATTAATTATTTTATTATGTGATTACCATTATATTTTGAAAAATTAATAAATTATTAATTAAGAAGGGATTTCCAGGGTTGGGTAACTATAGATGGTATCATTGGAAGTCGAGTATAGTCATACAGAACAAGATTTAGAACAAAAATTAATTTTGGAATATTGCCTTATTCCAGAAATTTAGGATATGTATATAAATAGAAAAATAATATAATTTTTTTGTAATTAAAATATTATATGAATTTTCTAAAATTACATCCCGGTCATTATACCCCAATTGGATCCAGTTCTTGAATATTTATACATGTGATTAATAAATAGGAAACACAAGTATTTTTATTTGAATTGATCTTCATTGGGTACATGAAAATGATACTTATTACACTCATAATTTAACTCTATTAGGGATGTGATTTGGAATATTGGAATTTAAATTAAAAACATTTATGAATGATATATAAATATTTGTATAATTTCAAAACATTCATAAAGAATACATGGTTATTATTATGATAATATGCTTGATTTTTTAAATATATGTTAAAATTTTGACAATATATAGGATTATATATTTTGTTTCAAAATGTTATGATCTAATGTAATATATGAGATTGTTTAGAAATGATTACTAGTAGATGTAATGGGAACCATATCAATTCATGTACTATGTGTTTGAATTTACCTCAGGGGAAAGATAATATTGGTGGGTTTGGAGCTACATTTTGAATTGATTAAAATATGACCATAATTGGTCAATATAACTCATGTTATGAGTTACAACCTTTCTAATATCAAGAATCATGTTAATCCAATGTTTGGTCTAACAAAGTTAGATTAATTCATGCATCCAAAAACACTATTACTCAATGTAACTAAAAATACATTCATAGATATGAATTTGAAATTTTACTTATATATGATATTCCAGGTACTTGGATGTGATTAAATTTAGATGATTGTCATGGAAATTTATCATCCCTCTAGGTATTCTAATCAATGGTTTTCATCGATTAAAAACACAACATATTCATAGAAAATACATAGCATATAAGGGATAGATTTTAAAGTATAGTTATTGGAAAAATGTTTCCCTTTTTTATCTATTAGGGTATACGGAGAAAATATTCATTAATATGAGTAAAAAGGTAAGGGATAATTTTTCTATGTATTAAGAAAACTTCAAAATATTATCATGGAATTATGAATACTATATATGCAATCTAAAAAGAAATATTGATTGTTTCATATATGGATATAATCCAATCATTTGATGGACATTAGTCTTCCAAAAAATCTCATCATGGGAGGACATAATATAATGTGTTATTAAGAAATAGAATGAATATTACATGTATTATGGATTCAAGGGTAATTAATAGAACAATTATATGGTTGATAAAAAATTAGATAAAGGGATGAAGGAGAAGAAAGATTTTCCAACATGTGAATTTTATTAAAAGAAACACTTTAGTGTTTTCATGAATTGAATGGTAGATTAATACATTTTTTATGGTAATGCTCTTAGGTTTTAGATTTAAATATTAAAAAATTAACATTTTTTAGGGTTTCAACTATAACAATATTTCACACTATGCCATTTAATTCTCCATGTGTCATGGGAATATTCATTTGTTAAAGCTATATGATAAAATTTTTGTATATGTATCTAATAAATTTGAAGTAGAATTATTGTAGTAATTTTTTATTTAGATTAAATAATTATTCTATTAGATTACTTTTAATAAGGATATATTAGTTATATGAATAAAAAACATATTCTTATTAAAATATATCAGTTTCTAATCATGGATGTGAAATTATTTATTCAATTATACAGATGGAAATGGGAAAAAATTTCACATCAAATTTTATTTTTGAGTATATTAATTTTATATTTGGGAACATTATAATAATTACGATAATATTATTTTAGAAAAGGGGAAAAAATTTGTGTGAAAACCCATCACATCAAACAAGGCCATAAGTTGGAACCCAAAACTATTCGGTCACAAGGGTGTAACTCTTATAAATGTCCTTTTAATGTTCTGGTAAATCTGAAAATTTAAATAATTATATTATTTATTTAAAAAATATTTTTTCATTATATGTTTCCTATATTTGGGTATTTGTGTAGAAATTTAGATATTAATGTATTATATTTGATGACTCAGTATAATTGTTTTGTTTTGTTTATATTCTATGGAAATTAAAAAGTATTTGATACTATTTTATCGATATTGTTATCTATTAATTGTTTTTATTCTTCTTTAAGAAAACCATATTGTTTATTAGTTTTGTGGAGTAATAAATGATGTGGATGTTGATCAATTCATAACCAACATATGAAATTTTCAATATGAATTAACAAGATATTGGGAAAATATATTTGATATTGTTTTCTATTCATATAGTAAAATAAAATAAAAATATTTTTTAAAGGATCATGATACAAAAATATTATCTTGTTACATTCATTTCCATATCCTATTTTTGGTTATTTTGTTGATATTTCACATTCTTGTGATAATTTATCTCTACCAGTCTCCATTACTATATATTCTTTTCATATATTTCCATATTTTTCATCTGAATAATTTTAGCATACATGGAAACCTACTTATGTGGTATTGAAAATGACCATTTTTCATCCATTTCACTCATATTAAAAGTATTTATTATTATTCATTTTCATGATTTTATTTTTCAAAAAATGTTAACACTGTTATGAAAGAAATATAATTGCGGGTGAAAATTTATTTAAGGTTGGGGAATATAACACCATCATATTTTAAAAGGTTACAATTATATTCAATATCATATGTGAAAGAAAAAATATACCAAAAATTAATCATGAAATATATTTCATTTTATTTATTCTCATCAATATCTTATGATAAATGCTATAACAACTCTAAATGAACCATAATATATTATATCATTATTACATAAATGATAAATTAGAGGATATGAATATGAACTAATAAATTATGAAAATGTTATTTTATAAAATTTTATAAAATGTATTCAGTTTTCATCTAGTGATTAGAAATAAAATAATTATCATTAGAATGAAAAGTAAACATTTCTTGAAAAAATATTTGTTTATGAAAGGAAGGCACATTATACTAAGAACCCATATATTAAAATTTAGAACTAAAACTATTAGAAAAACTATTTCAAATTTGTTACTACAATTTTTAATTCAGTATTTCAATATAAAAATTGAGTTAATTTAGAGAAACATTCAAAAATGATTAATTCTCTAAAAATAGTGAAAAAAATGTTTTTATTTAAAATTTCTTTTTTCATTTTAATGAGTTAATTATTAAATTTGGAATTAAAATTTCATTAATGGTAAAATTTATAAAATTTTGATTTTTTAAAAAATATATTTTTTCTACTAGAATAAAACTATTTTGTATTTTTATTAAAACATTCTAAAAAATTATTACATTCTCTATACAAAAACACTTATTCATCGAGTTGGTGTGTTTCATTTTAAATTAAAAATTAAAAATTATTTTAATATAATTTTGAAAAATAGACATTATAATTTGAGTAATAATAAATAATGTTATAAAATAAGTTCAATTTGTTTGTTTTTAAGGAATATTTAAAACAATTATTACCATGGTTATGGTTAAAACTGTATTTTAATGTTTTAAAAAAATATGTTAAAGGATAAAATGGATAAATTTTTTTAGAATTTCAATTTTATTAAAGTATTATATTTCTATATAATTCATGTTTTGATAATGAACAGTCTGTTTTTATGTGTAATTGGAATGTTGTTTGAATCACCTTTTCATTTATAAAATTTCAAATATATCCTCTTCCAAAATTCTGAAAGACCACCCCACTTTTGTCCACTTCACAATCCCAATGGATATTGTTTTAGACAGAGCCTACAAAATTATCTTCTATACATCCATACCCACATCATATAGGGATTTTATTGATCTGAAATTGAATCGAGGTAGGATTTAGTATAATCATTCTGAGGTTGTGCGAAGAAGATGTAATGTTCTTGGCCATGTGTTTTTGTTTTTATCATTCCTTTATATCCATAAAATATTCACCAGTGGTGAAAAATAACAAAAAATATATATAATATACACACACACATTTTTTATTAATTTAATAACATATATTCATCTATTCTCCTAAAAAATTGGAAATTAAACCATCTATTAAGTGTAAGGTGGAGTACCTCATTGTGTACCCATGTAACTCATTTTCAAACAACATCTATTAGTAATGGAAATAATGAAAAATTTAGCATATGTATATGGTATATATTTCATTTATATAATTTTTATTATAATATATATTATACCTTTATACATTAAAAACTGCTGGAAAACAATAACATCAGTCCTGCATACATGTGGATGACTACCCCCACTTTGGGATATTAAATTTTTTTATTTTTATTTTTACATAGAGGATAATAGGGATACCATAAGTGAATATAATTTCAATATTTAATTAAATATTTTTTGTAATGTGTAAATTTTTTTTATCATTTTTATATTCCATCTATTAGAAAAACCTTACAAATAGTCATGTATACATAAGACCTAACATCTCCATGAATGGTGTAAATCATTTTTCCTATATATATATATTATTGAAAAGTATAAAATATTATGATGTGATTATAAATAAAATTTATATAATATTAATCAATGTGGAGATGATGTATCCTTGATTATAGTAAAAGGGCAATATCATCATAACCAAACAATCATGAATCATGGGGAAATTATCACCCAAATAATTTATTTTAACAATAAATTTGAAATAAATTGGTTGAAAAAGAATATGATAAAATCAAATATATTATTAATTAAATTATTTTTTGTTTATAATCATAAAAAATTTATATGTACTATATTGGTGGTGCAATCTTGTACAATTTAAATCACATCTAAGGTAAGGTTTTCTCATATCACTTTTACATTTATGAGACTTATTCCTTGTTCAAAACTTATTTAGTTTGGGTTGTGTATATTCATTACCTTTGATATGTTATATCATGAGTATATTAATTTTTATTTTATTTAATGATTCATTTTATTCTATATTTTTCATTGATGTTGTGATTGATAATTCTTTCAAAGTGTGAAGTGTTTATATCATAATCTCATAATTATTTGGGATTGTTTATTTCAACATCACCACCAAGGGAATATTTGGATAATTTGTTCATAAAAGAAATAAATTTTTTTCTACTATCAATGTTCATTAAATTTTCAAGTAATATTATGATTTTTTAGTCGTTAATAATTAACATGATTGAATTTTTTTTTATGAACTGATGACTTTTTTCCTCTCTTTAATTGAAAATACTTTTTTCCATATCAATTGATTATATATATATTTTCAGAAATGTGTAAAAAATTGTCCAAGTGCACTCTTAATGAAATATTTAATGATTTTTATCTCTTCAATACAATGATATGAAAATAATATTCTAGTTTATTTCTTAATGAGGAACTATATTACATTTTAACAACACCATGAAGGTAATTTTTTTGAAGTTTGAAAATAGTTATCCCCTTTAATTAACATATTTTAAATATAATATTTCATTTGAAGTTTGAAATTTATATTAAATGAATTGTTTATAAATATTTTGGATATTATATATTTTTGAATGTTCTTTTTAATTTTATAATGATAATCTCTTGGAGAATATTTTAATATGTTTTACTGTATTTTTATTCATCAATGATGAAAATTTCTTAATTTATTTATTCTGTATTAGGGAATATATTGTAATGACACAATCCTAATTATTTATGATGATTTTTTATGATCAGTTTCATTAGGGATGTACTATTTTTGTAACATTTTTAAAGTGAACTTGAATTTTTTGTAATTTTTTTTATTGATATTGAGATGTAGTAACATTTAATATGATATTTTTTCAATAAAAACGTTTATATTTTTTATAATTCACCAATTTCACATGAGGAATTAATTGATATTTTATGTGATAGTTGAGGCTTGAAATATCCACAATATTATTCAACCTGTCTCATTAGACAACAAATAATTTTTAGATGAGAATGAAACCATTTTTGTAAGACGTCGTGGAAAGTAGATTTCACATTAAGGTTATAAAGTCCAAAATTATTCATTAACCAGGTATGAGATCAGATCTTTATGATCCATGATATTATTCAATTAGATGTAATATCCAGTGTTTTGTTTTACGATTGTGTTATTGTTTATATGGAATTTTTTGATCATAAATTATTCATGGCATATTATTCTCAACTAATTAATTGAATAGAATGTGTTTTGTTTATTTATCTTTCCATATTTATTATTCCATATTTATTAATGGTATCTTCCGCTATATGTATACACCTAAAGATCATTATATATCACACCATTTGTATGTTTCCCTACCTTTTGATTGAAGGGAATGTTTTATGAATGATGTATAGGGATATGCTATAGGAAATAATAGTGTACTCAAATGATAATATTATTTTTTATTTTAAGTCTTATATTGTAATATGATATAAATGTATTTATCTATTTTAAAAACATTACTAAAATTTTCATTTTTTCAGGATGTGATTCATTTTATATTATTCTAATTTAGTAATATGACCACCAAATATAGGACACTATATTTGAGATACAATACATGTTGATGATAATCTCCACCCGTTGAATCAAGAATGTAATATTATATCATTAAATAAACAATTGATTATTTACATTATGAAAAAATAAATTATTTATATAATCAAACATTATATATAATCAATGATGAGAGTAAACTAAAATAGAAATTTTATGCAGATACAATGGCCAATCACATCCTACATGTAGTGTAAATCTAATGAACTCATGTTAATTTACATTTTAGGATAACATTGAATTGAGATAAAGAAATGTATAGTTATTTATGTCAGGCAAAAAAACACAACACTATGTAAAATTATATTCTTTTGGATTTTTCAAAAACCCTTTAAACCATCCTAGACATAACAAAAATAATAATTTATTTATTCCTCATTAATTATTAAATAGTTTATAAAAAATATTAGACATTATTTCTTGATTAAAAAATTATTTTATTATTATTATGAAAATATTTGAAGAGTTTATAAATTATTAATCAACCAGAAAGAAATAATAATAAATGGAACATAATCAATGTAATTTTTTTAATATGAAATATCAACGATAATATGACATTTTTTAATGGATTCATGTTTTACTTTCAGAATTAATATTTTTACTATATATATATTCTCATCATTATGATACGACCAAATCATTATTTATTTTAATGATTGGAAGATAATTTTATTATTAATAAAATCATATAATATTCGAAATCCCTTGGTTAATTGGTGTCTTCAACCAAACAATGATGAAAATAATAAATATAAATAATAATTATCCACTAGTGATCCTATATAAATGAATTAACTATAATTTTCATATCACTATCCATAAACTCATTAACTGTCATTGAAACATCCTAAAAAAATCACTATCTTCAATATAAAATTACACATAACCTCGTGAATGACTTCTTATATTCCAAATCCTTATAACAATATTTGAGGGTCTAACAAGAAATGGTAGATTAATTGTACCCCAATAAATGTAACAATTTTTTTAAAAATAACCCATACATTAAATTGTATACAATTGGAATAAGAACAAAACATAAAACACATCAATGCTATGAATTATTTTTAAATTTAAATGATAAATATTAACAATGAGAAATACAACAAAAATATCCCATTGGGCGATCATGGTCATTACATGAATGTATAAATTTATAAGAGTCTTTTCTACCACTCTATCCCACACCTCATCATATTTTAAAGTCTCATAGAATGATATAACTCTATAATATCAAACACAACAATAAAAAAATAGTAACTAAAATTATGGATTATTTGTTACTCAGGTTCCATAGATTTTAAAGGACTATATGGGTAAAAATCAATAGGACACCACCACTACAATCTAGTACCAAATTTTTAACATGTAGTATACATTTGTGTGATAATATCAATAGTATATAATCATATATACATTACTAAATAAAATCCCATACTAGATTCGTAAAAAATACAAGAAAAACAGTATATATAAAATTTTTGTTCTTACCAAGCATCCATGAAGTCCAATTATACCAACTGTAGATCTATCAATGATAGAAAATTACAAATTTTATTTGAAGTAATCAGGAACATGAAAAAAATGATGCTTCCCCAGATAGTGAAACACCCCAAGTAAATAAATAATATGAAATTTTCATATTTATCCATATTTGTGAATAAAATATTAATATTACTTTAAAGGGGACGCTATGATCGATGGCGTACCCAGTACGCAACAACGAGTTTCTTGGGAATCTTGTGTTGCACTCTAATAATAATATAATATTATTTTAAATGGTAGTTAACTCCTAGCCCTTTTAATGGAGGGAATGAACTGAACTAACTACAAAATCATAATATATGTTTGTCAAATATTTTTACTTTTATCCAATAAATGTTAGAGTCTTAAAATGTGAATGAATCCAATTTTAAGCGTAAATATTCTAATATTCTTTAAAAGATCGATTAACAACCTTTTGATGGAGAACGCTTTTTAAATCCACTTTTTTAAATTTTCATATGTGATATTGGACAAAATAAAATTCTTCTTTTGAATCTGGACATCAAAATTTACATTGTGAAAATTTTTGGTATTTTTCTGATAAAGTTCGTTTTTAATGAATAATGAAAAATGTTGTATTTTAATTCAAAACATATTTTTAATATAATTTTTTTATATGATTATATTATATTTTTAATTGGTTTTAAAGTCCAATTATAATATATTTTTACTATTTAATCCAATAGTGTTCATTGGAATTAATTTCACTTTGAAATTGGACTTAAACTACTGTCAATCATTTAATATATATTGTTTCTTAAAAACACGCTATTTGTTTTGACAGCGGGAATTAATTATTAAGTTAATTAATGAAACAGATATGTTTATAATTTTTTAAAAGAGACATCATTTTTGAATTCATAATATCAAATATATCTTAGGGTGAATTTTTGGTATTTTTCTGAAAAACTTCAATTTTTGATGAATAGTGAAACCACTAAGTGGTAGCTAAAGAAACTGATTTTTTGTTTAAATGAAACATTGCCACTTTTGTGATTTGATTTTCAAAAATCCGACGTACATGGTTGTCATTAAGAAGTAAAATGTGGTTCAATGATATTAAAATAATTTTTAGTGAACAGTAATTTTTATGTTTTATTAATCACGATTAAAGGTAATTAGTGTAATTTAAGGTAAAAATAATGTTTTAATAATATGAAATGACCTAGACACATGTCCTACCATCATTGGATGTGTCATGGCCGACCAAGATAATCCATGGGTCAACTTGGGGACCCCATAGAGCAACTTTGGTAGGAACATGACATAAATAACTTTTTATTTAATGTAAAAAATTAAAATGTCACAAACATGTGTTGTTTTACTAAACCAATTTTTACATGGGGTTATACAAGTAATATTTTTGACTATAAATATTAATTAGAAAGATAAAAATCTTTCCTACATAATGATATTTTTTTATAATTTTTATACACTAAATAAATTAAATTATTTATGACTCCATGATGATGCAGCGATTTACCTCATTATTTAACGAGTTATATAAAATGAAAATATATTGTAAAATATAAGACCTACACTTGTCAAAAACCTATTGAATGGGTTGATTTAGAAACCTTATCACCCTATCCTCTAAATATATCCTTTTTTAGCCTTTAAAATCTGAAAATAATTATATAATAAAGTAATATTTTATAACTTTCCAAGAGTGCCCCTCCTCTCCTCTTATTAAAGGCCCCCACCTCTACCACATTACCCACACCCCTCAAGCCTTTGTATCGGAAAACCCCTACCCATTTCATCTCTCCACATCCCTATATTCATCATTTAAGCCTCACTTTAGGCAGAATCCTTTACAAGAATGTTTTTGAGCTCAAATCAAATAGCGTTACCCGATTTAAAGGTAGTGTCCCCTCTTGTGTTCTTATGTTTTATTTTGCTTCTCCAACCCTCTAAACTCTTTTTATTAATTTATTTTGTAACAACACCAGTATCTTAAATATACGAGGATGTTTTTATTTGATTTATTCGAGATACACTTACACACACCTTCGTCTAATGGTTAAAGAATATACTGTTTCTGTGGATGGTGAATTACTGTCTCACGAAAAGATGATTGTTCAATATTTGTTTAACACCTTCAAAGGTGTCCATTAAGATGTCACTATATTTATATATGATATATAATATGTTTATGTTTTCCTTAAGATTCTTTATTTTTCATTTATGGCATACCTTTATGGTTTCCATTATGGATAAATGTGATATCTACATTTTAGGAAGTGCGGACTACCGCCCCCTCAAAGTGATTTGATTCGTTAATGCCATATGTGGGACATATAAAGGATGGAATTAATGGTATTACATATTCTATAATACTGGAATTATAATATACCTTTATAAAATTATTATTTTATTCCATTTAATACAAAAAAATGAATAGAGAAATGAAAGTAGCGTTCATGCGTACGTACGGCTTACTGTCTCCATGAACGATACATTTCATTTCTTATCTCCAAATGTTATGTACTATTATAAGTACATATATATAATGGATATATATGTAATATATTAAATATAAATGATGGATATCATTCTAGAATTATAATATATATATATCTCTCATTTTGTTTTAATTCCATTAATATGAAAAAAAAAAGAAAGTAGCGTTCAGGCGTACGTACGACCTACCGTCTCTATGAACAATGCTTTTAATTTTTTGTCTCCAAATGTTATGGAATAGTATAAAATGAATATATACAGGATATATATGATTTTTAAAACATAAATACTATTCTGGATATGATGTACCTATAACTACATGGAAAATTCATTTCCAACAAGTTCAATTTTTACTCATGTACAGAACATCGACAAAAACGTCTGATATGAACTCACTTTATTAACCAATTATTATAACATTATAATATATGATATGAAATGAATAATAATATTTAAATGAGGTCCTTAAGAAATTATATACTGGCCAAATATTATTATTCAGGAGATTAAAGAACGATCGAGTAATGTCAGACATGAGGTAAGGGAACCTACCCCTCTCTTTCTTTTTAAGTACACCCTTTTATGTAATTCCTTTTAATCTCTTCTTTCTGATTATTGGGATGTTATTTTATATTACTCATAATGTAATTTTTATGTTCATATGATTAGAGACCCTATTTTCTTTCATCAGTCCATTTTGGAAGTTTTAATTGGCACCGTTAGGCTGCCGAATTTTCGTAAGAGATCCAACCTCTCTCTTTCTTTTTAAGTACTCTCCTTTATGTCACTTATTTTAAGCACCTCTTTGTTATGTTGGGGGATGTTATTTTATATTCCTCTTGATGTAAATTTTATTTTAATATGACGAGAGACCCTATTTGATCTCATCAATCCATTTTTGATGTTTTAAGTTGCGCCGTTAGGCTGCAGAGTTTTCAGAAGATATTTTTCATCTCACTTTTATTCCCCTGAGATTTATGCTACATTTTCCACCATATCCTTTTATTTGTGTATGTACTGCCCATTATTATACTAATTTTGTAATATAATTCCATTTCTGGGTATTTACATATTCATTGAATGACACTTCTTCAATGGGGTGTATGTTTCAAAAGATACCCAAGTCAGTAAGGGAACCTCTCACCCACCTGTTTTTAAAAGACTTCTTTTGTTATGTCTTTTAATTCACATACTATTATGCTGGGATATGTTCTCCTATAACCTTAATTATGTAAATTTTATTTCCAAGTTATGAGATTCCCTTTTTATCTCTAATCAACTCATTTTCTGAATTTTGAAGTGACGCCGTTAGACTGTCGAATTTTACCAAGGGAACTTTTTATCCCAATTTCAATTTCTTTGGGTTCAACATGTAGTTATTGAATATTTCATCCTTTTAATATGTTTGAATGACCATTTATTGTTTTAAACATAATATACACTTATATTGGTTGTATTTATATTTGTGACACATAATTTTGAGATTGATTTATCCTTAATTTAAGGATACGTTCTTTATAAGGGATTTCATCACATTTTACATTTCTATTGAGAATTCATTGTTGTTATGCACCAATTCATTCTTATATGGTGTATATACTGTCCATTGGAATATTATATCATGAATCCATTTATTCTCAGGATATTATATAGTTCTGATTAAATGTTATTCCTCAATTATTATATTCAAGTGTCTCTAATTTTGGAAGAAACCCTTTAACCAAAATATCGCTTTAATTGTTTTAATGATTTGTTATTATTAATATCCTTGTTTTAAAAATGGTTTTAAGGATTTATTTATATGGATATTAATGGTTTAAAATATTGAAAGCATCAAGGTGGTATGGGATACTTTGATTAAAAAATCCCTTTATTAAATGTTTTAAATGTTTTTGAAAATGGTTTTTTTATTGGATTCATTATTTCAATATCCTAAAATGTTATATAGTGATTGAAATGTGGAAATGTTACATTTCCATTATGCATGTTTTATGTGATAAGTTTATGTTATGTTTCTTGGAAATTTTTATGAAAACGGGTGGTTCCGTGATAAACTAAGGGCGGGTGAGCCCGATATAGCTCTCCAATTCATTGGGTAACGCGAAGTGGTTAAACGTTAAGGTTTCTCCGAAGAGATACAAGGAATATACTGTGATGGGTATTCCAAACGCAACCAAGAGGGTTACTCCCTACATAATAATGTTATGAATGCCTCAAGTTACCTTTATGCCTTTTGATTTCTATGTTTTATTCATGATTTGATGAGGCATGTTAATGTGCTTATGTTTTATGAGTAAAGAATAATTTCATTGATTCTAATGTATACATGTAATCATGTTTCCTTTCCATATTTTTTTATATCCCTTACTGTGATTTTTATACTCATCCCAAGTTTTTGAAATGTTTTACACAGGATATATTGATGAATAGGGTCAAGGATGGGATCAAGGAAAGACATTCTATATAAAACATGGAACAAGGCATGTTTCTGTTAAGAGTTTTTTATAGAAACATAGTAGAAGTGTATACTTTGTAATATTTTGAGATGTAATAGTTTTGTCCTAATTCTATAAAACTCTAAACCTGAAAAGATCTTCAATTGAATTATTAATTTAATTCAATATTAAGTAAGGTTTAAGGCTGGGGCCTTATAGTTGGTATCAGAGGTCGTTTTAGATAACATTAGAGGTTTTTGTATTCTATAAGAATAAGTGAAGTTACAATAATGGCTAGGATTTCAGAAAGAGTTCTAGTTTTAGATAAATTGAATGAGTAAGTATATCATAGTGTTTATCTTCCTCATTAGTACATGATGGTTTTGTTGATATAGTCACACTGAAATTTCTGTTTTTAGTAAATGGATGGATCTAGAAGGCACCAAAGTGACAATGGGTTTGAAGGAAACTATGGTGGTTCTCTGATTAAGAGACTAGATGAAATGGTTGATTCAATGAGGAATCTTGTGGTTTTTCTAAACCAAATATCAAGGAGTCATGATCAACCAATTGAACCTTGGTATGTTATGTAATGCATCATGTAAAAGATTACCAATCGATGTGGAAGTTTAGGTAATAATTATAAAGGTAACAATTAGGGTTAATATGATCCTTACTTTTTAGGAAATTATGGGTTACTCTATGATATGATGGAAAATGAAAGGCATGAGATAAACTTGAGGTTAAAATATGTTATGATTACTTTTGAATATTTTGTCTCTTTTTGGGGAATGTGTTAAGAATTATATAGTTATGGAAGAAGGAAAATATGTAGAACGTGTGACAAACCGTCACGTCGGAGAATGTTGCAGGAATCGAACCCACAACCAAACTGCGACTGGTATTTATTGGCTACCACTGGACTACGTGAAGTTCCTAGTTAGTTTGACTTATTCTTTTTAGTTAGAAGATTTTATGAATTAGGATTAAGTTGATTTCGGGTTATCTATGGGAATTATTAACCTATCATGGCAGATATGTGATTAGTTTAATTACTTTTCAATATGAGACTTTAAGAGAGACTGATGTTATTTAGAGATAAATGTAAATTTGTACCTTGGAAGACTATGTGATTTAATCCTTCAAATATTTGGGTTTCAATATTTGTTTGGTTTAATTTGATGAATTTTATGGAAAAATTGTTTATTGAATGGTCTTCATTGATCTTTGGGTTTTGTTGGACAAATTTTGGAGATTAAGAATAGATTTTTTTTATAAAGGATCATCCATTTGAGGATTATCTGATCTTGTTCTAACAATTTTGGTTTTGGTTAAGGTCTAAAAACATGGGAAATATATAGTTCACTTTTATGGATTAGGTGATTCTATATAAGTTGATTATAGCTCTCTTAATATTTCCAAGTCATCCTCAATACTCGTCTTTTGGAGAAAATATGATTTTGTGTAAGAAATCTAGTAGGAGATGAGAGTCTACACGATAATTAAGTATGTTTCCTTAAGATCAAAAATAAATTCCTCAATGAAAAGTAACTTAAAACAAAAATGTTGTCTCTTAAATTTTCCTATTGGGGAATCGAATACTGTTTAACCCCCCACAAGTTTGTGATTTTTTTATGAATAAATTTCTCCTAGACATGTTTACTATCAATAACCCTCAGAACATGACCCTTTGTTTTTTCTTCCATGTCCATGTTTTCCTACATGGAATCCTAGTATGGGTTAACTCAGGTGACCTTTTTAATTCTATTTCTTTATTTTAAAGTGATAGTTTTACTGACTGTTGTTCCGATGTGGGATTTTCAATGAAGTTTCAAAGACCAATTTTAAATATTGTGAGGAAGAAATTCCAAAAAGGGGGGAAGCATGTAACACCGCAGGTAAATAAAGAATATGACATTTTCATATTTTTACATATTTGTGAATGAAAAATTAATATTACTTTAAAGGGGACGCTATGCTCGATGGCATACCAAATACACAACAACGAGTTTCTTGGGAATCTTATGTTGCACTCTAATAATAATATAATATTATTTTAAATGGTAGTTAATACCTAGCCGTTTTAATGGCGGGAATGAACGGAACTAACAAAAAATTGATTATATATGTTTTTCAAATATTTTTACTTTTATCCAATAATTGTTAGAGGCTTAAAATGTAAATGAATCCAATTTTAAGCATAAATATTCTAATATTCTTTAAATGATCGATTAACCACCTTTTGAAGGAGAATACTTTTTAAATCCACTTTTTTAAATTTTCATGTGTTATATTGGACTAAATAAAATTCTTCTTTAGAATCGGGACATCAAAATTTACATTATGTAAATTTTTGGTATTTTTCTGATAAAGTTCAATTTTTAATGAATAGTGAAAAATGTTGTATTTTAATTCAAAACCTCTTTTTAATATAATTTATTTATATGATTATATTTTCTTTTGAATTGGTTTTAAAGGCGTATTATAATATATTTTTAACATTTAATCCAATAGAGTTCATTGGATTTAATTTCACTTTGAAATTGGACTTAAACTAGTGTCAATCTTTTAAAAGATATTATTTCTTAAAAACACGCTATTTGTTTTGATAGCGGGAATTAATTATTAAATTAATTATTGAAACTTATATTTTTTTTAATTTTTTAATATAGACATCATTTTTGAATTCGAAATATCAAATATAGTTTAGGGTGAATTTTGGGTATTTTTCTAAAAAACATCAATTTTTGATGAATAGTGAAACCACTAAGTGGTAGTTAAAGAAACAGATTTTTCATTTAAATGAAACATTTCCACTTCTGTGATTTGATTTTAAAAAATCCAACATACATGCTTGTCATTATGATGTATAATTTTGTTCAATGAGACTAAAATAATTTTTGGTGAATAGTAATTTTTATGTTTTCTTAATCACGATTAAAGGTAATTAGTGTAATTTAAGGTAAAAATAATGTTTTAATAATATGAAATGACATAAAAACATGTCCTACAATCATTGGATGTGTCATGGACGACCAAGACAATCCATGGGTCAACTTGGGGACCCCATGGAGCCACATTGGTAGGAAAATGACATAAATAAATTTTTATTTAATGTTAAAATTAAAATGTCACAAACATGTGTTGTTTTACTAAACCAATTTTTACATGGAGTTATACAGGTCATATTTTTAACTATAAATATTAATTAGAAATATAAAAATATTTCATACATAATGATATTTTTTTATAATTTTTAGACACTAAATAAATTATATTATTTTGACACCATGACGATGCAGCGACTACCTCATTATTTAACGATTTAAATTAAATGAAAAGATAATGTAAAATATATGACCTAAACTTGTCAAAAACCTATTGGATGGGTGGATTTAGAAACCTTATCACCTTTTCCTCGAAATATATCTTTTTGTAACCTTTAAAATCCGAAAACCATTATATAATAAAGTAATATTTTATAAGTTTCCAAGAGTGCCCCTCCTCTCCTCTTATAAAAGTCCCCCACCTCTACCACCTTACCCACACCTCTCAAGCATTTGGATCGGCCAACCCCTTCCCATTTCATCTCTCCACATCCATATAGTCATCATTGAAGCCTCACATTGGGAAGAATCCTTTCCAAGGAAGCCTTTGAGCTCAAATCAAAGAGAGTTATCCGATTTAAACGTAGTGTCCCCTCTTCTGTTCTTATGTTTTATTTTGCTTCTCCAACCCTCTAAAATATTTTTATTCATTTATTTTGTATCAAAACCAGTATATTTGATATAATAGGAGGTTTTTATGTGAGGGATTCTAGATACACTTACACACACCTTCATCTAATGGTTAAAGAACATACAGTTTCTCTGGATGGCGAATTACTACCTCACGAAACGATGATTGTTCAATATTCTTTTAACACCTTCAATGGTGGCCATTAAGATGTCCCTATATTTATATATGATATATAATATTTTTATGTTTTCCTTATGCTTCTTTATTTTTCATTTATTTCATACCTTTATGGTTTCCATTATGGGTAAATGCTATATTTTCATTTTAGGAAGTGCGGACTACCGACCCCTCAAAGTGATTTGATTCGTTAATGCCACATATGAGACGTATAAAGGATGGAATTAATGGAATTAAATATTATATCATACAGTAATTATAATATAACATTATAACATTTTTATTTCATTCCATTTAATACAAAAAAAAGAAATGAAAGTACCGTTAATGCGTACGTACGGCTTACCGTCTCCATGAACGGTAAATTTCATTTCTTATCTCCAAATGTTATGTACTATTATAAGTACATATATATATAATGGATATATATGTAATATATTATATATAAATGATTTATATCATTCTGGAATTATAATATATATTTATATATCTCATTTTGTTTTAATTCTATTAATATGACAAAAAATAAAGTGGCGATCACGCGTACGTACGACCTACCCTCTCCATGAACGGTGCTTTTAATTTTTTATCTCCAAATTTTATGGAATAGTATTAATGAATATATACGGGATATATATGATATTTAAAAAATCAATACTATTCATTATATTATGTACCTATAACTACATGGAACATTCTTTTCCAACAAGTTCAATTTTTACTCATGTACCGAACATCGACAAAAACGTCTGATATGAACTCACTTTATTAACCAATTATTATAAAATTATAATATGTGATATGAACTGAATAATAATCTCTAAAGGAGGTCCTTATGAAATTATAAAATGACCAAATTTTATTATTCAGGAGATTAAAGAACGATCGAGTCATGTCGGACACGAGGTAAGGGAGCCTATCCCTCTCTTTCTTTTTAAGTACACCCTTTTATGTCATTATTTTTAAGCTCATCTTTATTATTATTGGGATGTTCTTTTATATTAATCATAATGTAATTTTTATGTTAATATGATTAGAGACCCTATTTTCTCTCATCAATCCATTTTGGATGTTTTGATTGGCGCCGTTAGGCTGCCGAATTTTCGTAAAAGATCCAACCTCTCTCTTTCTTTTTAAGTACTCACCTTTATGTCACTCCTTTTAAGAACCTATTTGTTATGCTAGGGGATGTTCTTTTATATTCCTCTTACTTTAAATATTATTTTAATATGATTAGAGTCCCTATTTGATCTCATAAATCCATTTTCGATGTTTTAAGTGGCGTCGTTAGGCTGCCGAGTTTTCATAAGGGAATTTTCATCTCACTATTATTCCCGTGAGATTTATGGTACATTTTCCACCATTTCCTTTGAGTGGTTTATGTACTGCCCATTATTATACTTTTTTTTGTAATATAATTCCATTTATGGGTATTTAAATATTCATTTTATGACACTTCTTCAATGGGGGGTACGTTTCGAAAGTTACCCAAGTCGGTAAAGGAACCTTTCACCCTCCTCTTTTTAAAAGACTTTTTTGTTATGTCTTTTAATTCACATACTATTATGTTGGGATATGTTATTATATATCCTTATTGAAGTAAATTTTATTTCCAAGTGATGAAATACCCTTTTTATCTCTCATCAACACATTTTCTGAATTTTGAAGTGACGCCGTTAGGCTGTCGAATTTTACCAAGGGAACTTTTTAACCCAATTTCGATTTCGTTGGGTTCTACATGTAGTTATTGAATATGTCATCCTTTGAATATGTGTGAATGAAAATTTATTGTTTTTCACTTAATACCCACTTATATTGGGTGTATTTATAATTCTCACACATAATTTTGAGATTTATTTATCCTTAATTTAAGCATACCTTCTTTATAAGGGATTTCATCACATTTTACATTTCTATTGAGACTTCATTGTTGTTATGCACCTATTCACTCTTATATGGTTTATATACTGTCCTTCGGAATATTCTATGATGAATCCATTTATTCTCAGGATATTATAAAGTTCTGATTAAATATTATTCCTCATTTATTATATTCAAGTGTCTTTAATTTTTGGAAAAAACCCTTTAACCAAAATATCGCTTTAAATGTTTTAATGATTTGTTCTTATTAATATCCATGTTTTCAAAATGTTTTTAAGGATTTATTTATATGGATATTAATGGTTTAAAATATTAAAAGCTTCATGCTAGTATGGGATACTTTGATTCAAAAATATATTTATTAAATGTTTTAAATGGTTTTGAAATTTTTTTTAATGGATTAATTATTTCAATATCCTAAAATTTTATATTGTGATTGAAATGTGGAAATGTTACGTTTCCATTATGCATGTTTTATGTGATACGTTTATGTTATGGTTCTTTGGAATTATTATGAAAACGGGTGGTTCCGTGATAAACTAAGGGCGGGTGAGCCCGATATAGCTCTCTAATGAATTGGGTAACGCGAAGGGGTTAAAAGTTAAGGTTTCTCCGAATAGATTTAGGGAATATACTGTGATCGGTATAACAAACGTAACCAAGAGGGTTACTCCCTAAGTAAGAATTTTATGAATGCCTCAAGTTACCATTATGCATTATGATTTCTATGTTATATTAATGATTTGATGAGGTATGTTAAAGTGATTATGTTTTATGAGTAAAGTATGATTTCATTGATTATTATGTATACATGTACTCATGTTTCCTTTCCATATTTTTCTATATCCCTTACTGAGCATTTTATGCTCATCCCAAGTTTTTGAAATGTTTTACACAGGACATAAAGATGAATAGGGTCAAGGATGGGATCAAGGAAAGACATGCTATCTAAAACATGGAACAAGACATGTTTCTTTTATGAGTTTTTTTTTGAAATTTAGTAGAAGTGTCTACTTTGTAATCTTTTGAGATGTAATAGTTATTTCCTAATTCTCTAAAACTCTAAACATGAAAAGATCCTCAATTGAATTATTAATTTAATTCAATATTATGTAAGGTTTATGGTCGGGGCCTTATAGATAGTAAGTCAAAATGTTACATAGAATTGTTAGGGAATAGAGGGAAACATATCTTAATATCCAATATATATCAAGTGGATATATTACATAGAGTCTTTATGCACCATGAATACATGATACACGGATTTCACTTTGAATCACGTCGTCATATTATTTCAAAAGAACTAGCCATTTGGTTAAAATTATTCTGAACATCCTATTATCATCATTTATATATATGACTCTGTATACACAATGACATATTATCCCATAAGGCGTGTTATCATGGGTCATTCCCATAGGACAAGATGCACTCTCACATTTCCATGGACAACAATCGTCATTAAAAGCCATGATTTCCCACCCCCCATCTATAAAGGGATAACGATATCATGATGATCCCCATATTGTTGAACCCCAAAATAAGAAATTAAATGGAAATAATATTTATCACAAAATGTGGAAAATAATTAATATAATAATATCACAATATATCATAAAATTGTTTTTGTACAAACATATTTATGGATTTGATCATCATCATACATGTTGAAATAAGATACATTAACATGTGTATGAAAAAAATTAACCTTAATGTGTCTTGTGATCTATACATGCACGTACATGTGATCACTATTATCAATAGACACTAAATTTTTTCAAACAGGTATCTCATCAATGGAAAAACGATTTTACATATAGACAGGTAATGGAATATCATCATGATTCATTGTATGTATACATGGGATTAATATAAAACAGTGTAAAATATATGATCCTTTTATACTCAAGAAATAAGACATCATACATGTTTTTTTTGGATTTAGCTTATGTACAGTCCCAGACACTCCTCTAACTATCCAATTACATAATCTCAGGCACATTTAATTATTTATTACTTATTTATCACTAATTAGTTAAAAATTATGCTTGTTTTTTTTTCTTATATAAGTCTTGAGAATCAATAACCAATTAATAATTACACAATAATAACACAATTATAAAGTACACTTTTTTATAAATTAGAGAACCAAATTTAATATGAAAATAATACATAAAAAAATATGGTAGGGTAATAAAATAAACCAAACATAAAGTCATAAAATCCCATCCTTGAAAATATCAAAAACATTTTCTTAGTGGTCCATGTATATTCATCCATTATCACCCATCAGGATCTTCTCTCTTAAACCCAACCATTCTAATTATTTATATATATAAAAATATATTTTATTATATTGTTTCATGGAATTCCACACTAAATGGTGAAAGTAATACATTTTTAATGTCTTTTTATATTTCATGACTAATTAAAAAATGTGAACAACCTCCCATGATATGAATGCAACATTCATCCAGCCTCATTTTTGGGAAAAGATTTGTAGTTTGGTAATAAAACAATTTCCAAATTAATATAGTTAAATGGTTACCCTTAGAAGATACCAAATAAGAAATGTATATTAACAACATTTTTTCAACATAGTATAGAAACTATCGAATAACACTTGCTTTTTAGATTATAAGAATCCTTAACTGAACTATTAGTCACAAAGGCTAATTTTAAAAAATATATCATAAAAAATAAAATTTATCATTGAGGAATAGAGAATCACAAAATAAAATCAATAGAACATGTTCATCATTACATGAAAAGATATATTAATTATGATCTAACACTCCAATGATCTATGACAATTAAGACATGATCTACTACAATTGTAATAATATTATTATATTATGATGATGAAAATAATTATTCTGTGACTGAAATTTTCAATCGATGTAGGATACATGTATATTATAGATGTCAAAGGTTCATATGTGATATATCATACTTTTAGTATTCATACATGTTCAATGATGAAGGGATCTAAACCATATAAGTTTGAAGTGGCCCATTTTTTTGAAGAATTAAAGATGTAACCAAGATTCACAAACAATTTGAGTCTCAAACCACCATTTATCATAGTATATTCCATAAAAGAGGAATATATAAAGAAATAAAAAAATTAACCACAAAAAATAATTCCAAGGGAATATGGAATGTGGGGTATATTATGGTATAATGATTAAAAGACATGTAATTAATCCGTGAATAGTGTTCCTCAAGAATGAGCCAATTGGGATCAACAAGCAAGCCAGTACAAACTCATCCACTAGCTGGAGGGACCTAGTAGGATATGGTATCACTTCCTTCTTCTCTATCTGACTATTATATTCATAATAACTATATTTTTAGGATTCCTAGGTGTCATAATCTTCTTTTCACACTGCCACAATGATTTTTGAGGAATATATTTCATCAGTGTCACTGTTGTTGTATGGATTTCCTAGACAATATTCAAACATAATCATAATAATTTTATCACCCACGATATTAATTTCATTTCAAATTACACCTATATAGTATACAGAATCTAGAAGAACGATTTACTTTTCCATTTTCACTGAAAAAATTAATATACTAGATGAAATTGTAACTCTTCCTCCGAAATCATTACCCAAAATGATATGGGTTAATATAATCTCCAAACCTTATCACCTAAAATCCTGGAGAAGTTTTGGTATTAATGTGAATAAATACTATAGATAAAACCAAATGGTTATCCTCAAATATTCCTATTTATTACATCCATGAGATACAACTGATGCCGTTCATTTTTTACTCAACATTAATGTCCATGCACTTTGACAATGTGGGATTCTATGTACAAATGATAAAACATCAACTAAAATTTTATTATTAACCTTCATCAATATATGATCATTGAATCCATCTAAATCCACACAACATAATTTCCTCAACTGATTCCATCAAATTCATCATGTTTCTCCACACAATACATATCACTATATGAAATAATATTATAAAATCCCAAGGATAAGGCTAATGTGGTCCAATTCCATCTGGCTCGATCAAATTCAATACATCGGCTAAAAAATAACAAAAAAACATTAAAAATACCATATTAACCAACTATGTCTCAACTAACCATACATAACACAAAATTGACATAATTTAAAAGTTGAATATTTTTATTTCCTATCCACCATTGTTAATACCATGTATGAATAGATCGATGCATTCCAACCCCAATGAATTCCAATTATTTAAGATAAGAAATAAATTAATTAAAACATTGATATAGGCAAAGTTGTTGGGTTTCAATTGAATATTATCCATGAGAAACCATTCATGAGGACATAGACCAAGGAGGCATTTTAATAACCTCAAACATTATTACATAAATCCTAGACACTTTCTACACCAAAAAGGATCTCATCCATAGACCAATTAACTAATTATATGACTCCATATCAGTACAATATGACTTTAACCTATGTAAAAAGACCACATATTGCCTCCCTATAAAACTACATCTAAATAAATAATAAATAATTTATCACATAACAAGACCTCTTAGTTCCATAAATCATCATTTTCTCGGACACACAATGAACATCCCAAGGTCAGTCTTACATAGAACCATGACCCTAGAAAAAAAAGAAATTCATTTAAAAAGATAAAAAACGAATTCATCACAATAAATGTGTATCCTTATATTTTCATTATATTTTTTAGATCAACCTATCATGATAACAACATTATATCACTGAAATAGATGAATAACTATTATTTCCTATTCATTCATGTTTTTGATATATATACCAATAGTTTCACACTAGTGGATAATTAGAATGAATTTCATTATACTCATCAATCCATCCATGTTGTGAATAAATATCTCTATGAGACTAGGTGTCAGTTTTGAATTCTATCATAGATGGTGTCATCCCCCTTGCATGTTTCAACAATAAACCATGACATATCCTCTAAAAAGACACATAGGGTGACCACCCAACAATACCACTATCCATTAGTGCTGAATTAATCTTATATGAAGACATCTCTACACACTCAACAATAAGGAAAACATTCCATTTGAGAATCAAATTGAATTATATGGATTCTCAACACATGTGAGACCATGAAATATATATTTCAATGAACTATAGAAACTAGATAATTTATTTTCACCAATTGAACATAAAAAATTTCTATGGGCACTAAACAAACTACATTACTATATCATCTCAGCTCACCAAAACACTGCATGAGTGCTCATTGATAAATGATTATCCAACTAGGAGTGATTATACCCCTCTCTATACCCAATAGACTGATCTTCCTGGAGTCATGAACTTCCATACTATGATAACATGGCTCTACACCATTCCTTATAATATGGTTTCATCACTAGAAAATAGGGAAATCATATCATAACTATTAATAAAATGAAACATTTAACTATTGAGATTCATCGTTCACTACAAGAAATGTGGGTTCCAGTTGGAGCCACTGATCATCAACCAACAATGCACCCCACTAGAGACTAACCTCCTATGATCATCACACATATTCCAATGAGAAATGTATTCCAAGAAAAAATTCTACAAAATCCTGGTCTGACCCTTAACCTTGATTTTGAAGGTGATCTTGTTCTCTTAAAAACCATTTACCCCAAGTACAAGCACCTGATTCTCTTCACACTCCCTATTTATATAAAATCATTTTAGGTCACCAATTACAATTTCAATGGATAATTATTTGAAAATTCAATATTCCTCAATGAAAATATCCCCTAAATCATTATCCAAGACTATTCCTTCATTAGGATTATTCCTCACTCATGTCACCTTCAGGAAACAAGATAAATTATCTCACTTATAACCCGATCAGATTTTTAAGTGGATAATGTCTTACACAAATATCTCAAAATGATTAAGTAAGGGTAACAACCCCTAAAATTGTGTCTTCATATAAATGTTTATTCATGATTAGAAAAAATATCCCTGATACTAAAAATTTCAATGTAAAAGATATTTTTCTATGTTAAAGATAATGCCACAGGGCTATGTGGATCACTCTATGTGGGATACATAGAGAATTAAAAAATTTAAATATGTAATGGTTACTCCTGAAATGGGTCTTTTCAATGGAATTATATGAAAAAATGAGTCATTAAAATAACCCCAACATTATATGTTTATAGGGGTTCCACGTCTACATATCCATCACCATTATCATCTCAATTAATTTAGGTACCCAAGATCAACATATTGTAGGCTCATTTGAACATAGAACATGTTATTATATTTATAATATTTCATCAGAATATAATTTAACCAATAAATAATATGTTTAAATAAATTACAATTATTTTCACTAAACAGATGTTTAAGTTATCATTAATACAATCACACACAATATGAAAATATATCATGAAAAAACTACAAGACAAATATGATGCATGTGATGCCTCTAGATGATATTGTAAATATAATAATCCTTTTGAAATCAAAACTGGAAAATTTATTTCTGTCACAGGAGTTGAAAAAATTATCTCAATGGTCAACCATAGATCATAATTGGCATTTCATTTTAACCTACACATCCATAAATATTTTGGTCAATGATTCCCCATCCCATGATTAATAATAACATAAAAAAAATTATATTTCTCATGTCTACTAATTGAACAAGATAAAATAAATTGAATTCCCTCACATTCCATTTATGTAACATCCTATCCTGAATCACTCGGTCAGAGTAAGAATCCCACATTAATTAATGACAACTTCCCCACATGATAGAGGCTTCTGACTACTAGTGAGGGTCCCTTTGTAAAATTGTTGTGTCACATTGACATCAATAAGAGTGGCTAGTAAAAATAAATTACCAGTCATGTAAATTGTATAAAATAAGAGTATCCAAAAAAACATCATAATTTTAATACTAATCTATGATTAAAAATAACACCCAAAATCAGATCATGAAACAAGACATTTATCACCCACTAAAATATCACACTCATGCTTGTGAATTATAAAATTATGTGATTCTCTACCCCCACTATATTCAACATCTCATCCTGGTTAATAGGCATACTCCATCCTATCCTACTGGAATTTCAATCACAACCCTTAACCCAACATTTCCTTATAAGAAGTATGGTATGTTGAAGTACCCCAGTGCCATGGTATCTAGAGTTGGTTCCAAGAACACCATGTTTGAGAAATACTAATGAAGTCTAATACCCAATATATAATTTATTTTGTATATTAAATAAGCAATCGTTTAATAAAGTATTTTGTTAACCTAAATATATAGTAATTACATATAATCCCTAAAAACAACAAAATAATAAAAATATACCATGTGGTCTTCTGATTCAAAGATGAAACATAAACATGCTATAAATTCTTCAACTACATGAATGAAGGATAGTTTTAAAAGATATCATAATTAATCATGAACATTACATGAGGATGTTCAACTAGGTATCAAGACAACATGACACTCTCCATCCCCATGAAATCAAGGTAACATTACTCGTATTATTTAATAGACATCGAGTGAAAATATTTCATGGTTACACTTTAAATATGAGAATACATTATAGTAAAAATATATCAAAAATCACGTAAACATATTACTTTCCACCAGCTAGTAATATGTTGTAAATTATACTCGACCACTCTATCCACTAAGAAAATATGCTACTAATAATATAAAAGTTAGCAGTAACCTATGAAGATTGATTCCATGTGTTTAGACTCAATGGTATTGTTCCCCAGCCCTATGATATGGTTGATCATTATCATCAAAATCCATGCACACCCCTCTCAAGTGGATCAAAATATCATGATGGCCCATGTGTCATGGAATACTAGTAAAATAACTCCATTGGAATTATTATATGTCACCCTATAGGGAAGTGAATAGATATATTAATAGTCTAACATATCATTATAGGTATTGAATAGAAACACTCAAGTACATGTGATCATCCTTAAACATAATAAAACAATATATATAGAACCACTTAACCAAAAGGGATCAATTACATGTCTAACAGGCTACACATGCACCCACATATTATCACTATCTTGAAATACAAACAAGTAATTCCAAAACATGTATAACATTGATGAAAAAAAGATTTAATATATAGATAATACATATAATATAAATATAATTCATATTTTTAACTCATTTAAAAATTTATAATACAAATTTAAATAAGTTATCTATGAAATAATTCATCATTGAAGGTCTTATGAACCCTTGGTGTTATATAATAGAAAATAAGCACCAAAGTGTCAAATTATATTAGGAATGTTTTATTAATCTATTAATGACTTGACAAAAACTTGAAAATTTATTATTAAATAATCATAATAAAATTATAAATTTATGGATGTCCATAAAAAGAGTTGAACCTCATATCATATGAGAATAAAACCTGAATAAACCATTGATTATATTAGTCATGACCACAAACTTTAAACAGAGTCAAATTACATCAAAAAAATCATGATCATCTTTTTCCAGTGTGTACTATCCCATTTAGACACCATCATCAATAATGTGTTTATATCTGAAACCCAATAATTCAAATTAAATTATTATAATCAAAATAAAATTAATTATTTGACTATATTGAAAACAATAATCAATGGGGAATGTATTACATGTCTAACGATAAAAGATATATCAAACCCTGGTTGGAAACACATTAAAGATCCCAATAAAGTTGTGTAACATTATCTTGATGAAATTCCTATGACCTTGCAAATCAGAATAATATAAAAAATATAAAAAATATAAAAAGAGATTAAATATTAGAAGAAACAAAAAATGTAATGTTCTTTAATAGAAATATATTCCAAAGTATTTCATCCACTACCAACAAACTAACAGTTACATGCTGATCAAGATCCAAAGATCAATTCCTTGTCACTATATCAAATTTAAAAAAATTAGAAAAATAATAGATGTTATCAACATGCTAATTTTCCTTATATAAATTTCCATCAATGAAAAGTGTCACTCAATATATTAGGTCATCTCGACATACTTATCAATATATCCAATGTTCAATGGAAATTTTATTAGGATCTAATGGAATAGTCATCTAAAAATTAATGTATGATCAAACTAATCATCAATATATGAACAAAAAGTTAAAATGTGATAGGATACAAGGATAATATAATATTTGGTAGATCATAAGGTGGATTTATTACATTGATCATTTATGAAAAACAAGTGGAACAATGATTAACCAATATATAATGGAAAAAATAATCATGGATTGATAATGATTGAAGGATCACACCAAGATTGACCAATGCTTGGTGTCCAAATAAAAAACAGATTATGAGGTGTCAATGATTGTGGAATAGAATATATCATAACCAAATGGGTAAAAAAAATTGTGGTAAGAAAATATATCCTAATAGGGATAATGGGGGGAAATCCAAAACGAACATAAATAATACAGGCCCAACATGCCCCACCATTATTCTGGTATAGGCTCACTATCTATCCTATAATACATAGAAAGCCCAGTGACTACCACATATTCCATTTAGTTTATGGTGACTATATGGGTAGTGAGTATTCAAATGAATATTGGGTTATATCCCACTCCATCAGATATGCATTTTTTCATACCTACTACCTTGTTTAGCTACTACAGACTTACTCTTTTAAATATGTATCATTCCAATCCTTGTGATTTTTGTTTCCCCCCAATGAGATTCCATTCATGTACATAGACAACAATCATGGATTTGCAAATGTGAAACATCATTCATTATCATTAGGCACTCTGAAATTTATTTCCACTCTAATAAATGATTAAGAATCACAAAAAATTATAACCCATAATGGAACTAGTTGTAAAATTCTAAAAAATGAAAAAGAAAATATATTTGTTGCCCCTTTATGAAAGAATACATGTTATTAACTAATTTTTAAGAAAAGGGATGGGAAATTGGAACAAAAGGGTTTTTAAAGATAATTCCCGGTTTTCTAAATATACTATAAGAAACAATGACCTCCATAACCTTGTCCTCATTGAATATAGGGTATTGTGTAGGCTAAAATGATCAAACCAATGGTATGTGAGATTATAATTTTTTGATAAAAATTATTCATGAAACCAAATATATTTGACTATGATAACACATAATGTTGTGTTATGGTCAACCAAAAAAGGTTCATTTTTTTATTGATATAATACCAACTTTCTCTTTTGTGATTGGTTATTTAAAAAAATGTCCATAACAATCATTTTTGAACTATTAATTCAACCTTGGATATTTCTCTATCTTAACCTAACTTGAACCATGATAGAATATAGCTTAAGTCCCCAAGTGTGTTTGTTTAAATCAAAACTCCATAAAAGAAACAAAATTCAATTTTACTTTTATCAATACCATTATCTAATATAACCACTTAAATAACTTTTCTTACATCACAATGTGATAAAGTGATTCATCCAATATTGTATATCCACTAAATAGATAATTATGAGGAACAAAATATTATTAGGTAATTACCCTCTAAAAATAAAAAATTTACGCATCGAGAGGTAAAAATTACTTATATTCTATACCATAATACGAACTACGATATTATTAAAAAATATAAATATATAGTAATATTAAACTAGAAGAATTATATTAATCCTAAATAGGAATTTTTTTAGATTATCTACCTCTATAATCGTTTAGGTATCCTTATAAAAAATCCAACTGTCATATACGTTAATTTAGTGAACTTATAAAATTTGTACCTCTATAAATAAAATCACAATAAAAATAACAAAAAAATTTATAAGTAATCCCTTTTTAGAAAAGTATATCTCATAATGATAAAAGAGTAAAAAATAAAAAGTAACTTTTTATTATGTGGACATTATGAACAACCATAATAATAAAATAAAATATATTGGAACATATAATTCTACATAATCACACAACATAATAAATAATTTAATTTGATGTTATGAATAATATAAATCTAATGAAATTAATTCATTATTATTACATTATATATTTATAGACTATCCCGTTAAATGAATAATAGTTTAAATTAAAAATTTAATTCAACACAATATCATATATATTGGATTACATAATCTTGATGATAGGTTATTTTTAAGTAAATATTTATGAATTAAACACTGTGAACATCACAACACAATTGAATTTTTTTATAAATTATTAAATTATATAGATGTTATTAATGAATATTCAAAAATTGGTTCATTTCACTCTAGAAGAAATTAATTTTAACGATTACAATCTATAATTCTATAATATGTCGTTAGAATTAAGAATAAGTATGGTTATGGTATGTAAAAGTTGTTACTAAATTATTTAAATGAATGTATCAATTTTAAAATATTTATCATTAGCTAAAATTATATTTTTTAGATTTATTATCAATGAAATGAATATATATATATATAATGAATATAAAGAAGTTATAAAATTTGAATTTCTGTTTTATATTAATATATATCCATATAAAACTAAATTTCGATGATTTATTTTGAAATTTCAATTATTTTTATATTAATAATAATTATTTTAAATACATTAATGTAATTAAATACCAAAACTTATCTCATAAGAAAATTATCTCATATAGAGGATTAGTTGAATTGGAGTACATTATTTATTATAGTTTTATGTTGGTTATAAATTATACAATGTAATATATTTTTTGTGGGTAAAGATGTTGATGAATCAGAAATGAGATATATTTCTATATTTAAGGATAAAATTAAAGGATCATATAGATAATTTTTCTATGTTTCTTCATTATGTACAAATTTCATTCCAATGAGAAATACATCATGCATTAAATGTGGTGATAATATATTCCCTAAACTATAAAAACCCCATTTCATGTTATTATGTAGTGAATTAAAAAAATAATATTTTCTATAATAAATATAATACGTAATGAAAATTACATTCATGATATTGCGTAGTCTCACATTTTCATTCAAATAATCATATTTTAAAATATATTACATTTAGATCCTCTCTATAGGAGATCTATCTATATATATTCTTATCATCTTCCATAAACCATATAGACTCTATTATATAAAATTTATCTATTATATTACTTTCAAAATACAAAATTATATCTAAAAAAAGAACCAATAGTGAATTATATAATTAAAAACATTCATGTCATTCCTTAGATAATTTTATATTATTTTCAATTTTTAAAATTTAATTTCACACAACCCTCACATATTAAAAATATAAATCAAATAAAAAATATTTATATAAATTCAATGAATTAAATATAATTTCAACTTGTGAAAATTGTGCGACCAATAGAAAATGTCACATATGAATTTAAATTTGGAAAATAATTCGTTATATTTTTTTAAATATTACAAAAATTAAATAATTTTATAATTAAAAATAAATAATCATGAAGACATCATATTGTGATGAACACTACTTAATGTATAAAATTATCATAAATATAACAAAAAAACCTCAATTTTTCACTAACGATGTTTTATATAAATAATCCAACTAACACCTCAAAAAGTTAACCATAAATATTTCCATTTATATTTGTGCGTGATACTTGAAAATTAATAAAATATTTTTTTTACATACTAAATTAGAATATATATCATTATATTTTTTATAACAGTTAAAATAACATTAAAACCCATGATTATAGTAACAAAATATAAATGAGGAAAAAGTTATATTTGATAATAACTGTAAAATATGATGATAGATCATATTATCGCAAAACCACATTAAAATATATTTTAAACTGAATTATTAAAAAAAATAGTTTATAAAAACTCCATCTTTTAATAGGTGTATAATGATTTAGATATAATTCATTATATTTATGGAAAATATATTGTTAATAAAAATTTGTATAAATTTTGGCATATAAAATTAATATATTAATCATACTCTCTTAGAAATAATATATTCTAATTATTTTAAAAATTAAAAATCATTATTAATGGTATGGGTTGTGTATATATACGTAATTATAAATAATAATTCCTATATTTACCATTAAAATTTCAAATTATTATTTTCATAAGGATTTGAAACTGTATAATAAAATTTATCTTCATAGGGAAAGTTTTTATAGTAAATTCACTATTTTTAACCCATCAATTGATAAAATGAGTCCATATATATTAAAGTATTACACTAATATATTCTTAGGTGAAATGAAATGAATAGACATTGAATGGTTTGGATCAAGTTATAATGATTTACTTTATATAAAATATAAATCAATATTTTATATACATTCATTAAATTAGTTTGGTATTGAACTTACGTCTACATCATCGTGGAATTGTTGTAATGAAATAACACTTCATACAAAAAAGTTGGCAGTTTAGCACTAATTATAAGGACAATTCATTTTTTATTAATGAATTACTCATTTTAATTCAAAAATGACAATGACCAAATTATAAGGGGGTTGAGATGACCCATTATAACTAAAGTTTCATAACCCTCACTGAGTTTCTCATGTTTTCATTTCAAATTTGTGATATAAGAATAAATATATTTATACAATCCTGATAATTTGTTAATTTTTCATATGTGGGAATGACCTTTTACATTAACTATTGTATAATTTTGAAGTATTGTTCAAATTTGTTTATTAAATATTATTTTTACATTATAAAATATTACATTTTCATCCTAAATAAATATTAATATTATTCACCCAATTTATCTAAATAGAAAAAATCCTACTTATATGTATACAATGATATCTCTAAATATCATTTTATATATCATTCAAATATTTTACAAGATTATCATGCATTATATTATTGTGAATAAATATTTAAAATCATTATAAAAAAAATGTTGGATAACCCAAACGACTTGTTTATGTTTCAATATCTTATAGAGAAAAATAAAATCATCTCCCTAATAATAAAACTCAAATGGCGATGTTATACAAATATATACAACATTATCTCTTATTAATAGTATAAAATAATAAAATGTTATATTTTTTCTAAAATTATGTTAAAATATTTATTTACTTTATTTTCATTTCATGTTCCATGATGTTATGTTCGAAAAAAATTATTTACCACAAATAAATAGCAACATCATCTATAGGAAAATAATATTTATGTCATGACATTTACATAACCATTAATGGTGACCCCAAAAATTATTTATAAAATTAATAACTATTAAAAATGTGTTTTTCTCCAATTGGAATTTTATATAATGGAAACTCCCTTGGAATATATGAAATTTATTTATATAATGTGGTGTCTTATATTTAATAGGTACATCATATAACAAATTTTCCCAATATTATGTCAAATATATGTTAAACTATAGTGATTTTTTCTTATGATGATCCTGACCTAGATACCCTCTCAAACTATTACCTAACTGGAATTACCGCATACCAAACATGTATTCACAATCCCCATGGTCCAACAACTACCATCTGATAATCAACTAAAACAAGAGAAATAAATTTATATATACCTAGATAAGAAAACATGAAACATATGTATATATATATATGTTTGTGTGTTAGAAAGATACAAAAAAATTATAAACAAGAATATATTTCATTTCAAAAGGGAACACCAGACACAATACATCACCAATAAATATAAAAAAGAATCAATATTAATTTCATACAATTAAAATATAACTAAAAAAATTACTCCATGTTATAGTGTTGGAAACCTCACACAATATCACTAACAGCTTCCCAGACAAAGATGAATGAAGCGTCCCTAGCTCATTGTGGTGCCTTTTCATTCCCTACATTTAAATAAATACAATTTTATATCCACAACCCAAAGGGTTCACATGGTCTGACATAAATAAGATTTGTATAACCCCACTACTGTGTTCAATGTCATGTTTCTGTACAATAATCTAATCAATTATATTCATTAGAGAATTCTTTATAAAAGTAACAGTTTAATTATTTTTTTTATAAAAAACATGGTAAACATTTCCCATTTTCTTATGTTTAAAATAAATAAGGTATAATAGTTTCCAATAATCGCATATCAAATAATAAATAAAATAAAATAAAATAATTTATTAATTCTAATATACAAAATATTTCAGTAAAATCAGAATAATTACTTTATAAAAGTACATTAAACATCACACGAATGATCAAATTATGTTAGTATAACAGGTACACTCTTACCTGAAACATATAAAATCAAGATCATCATATATATAGAAATATTGAAAATGTATTGAGAGTGTTAGAACATACCAATTATTGTACATAAATTTTTTTCCAACAACATGTCCATATATAAATGGGGTAAGGGAGAAGTGGAATACCCCATGAGTGAACACTCTGACTATATCAATAGATGAGGAATATTACTGAACCTTATATATAATTACACAATGATTCCATGTTTTTTATTTTGAAATAAATTTCATTAAATTAATTTTCTATTAACCATGTTTGAATAAAACATCACATTTCATTAAAATTATATTTTATTTTACCAAAATAATGGGTAATACATATTTTCTAAAATACCCATTTCCATGCAAAAAATTCAAAAAATTTGATTTATTCCTATAAAATCCATTAATCATGAGATATAATATTCATCCAACATATTCTATAGATTTATCACACCACCTCAAACATAGGTCAAACATTATTGCATTGAAATACACTAACCACAGAGGAACACACATTTAACAGTTGAGGTGCTGATATTAACACTCATATCGTACCAGCACATCCAAAAAATAAAGAAACAGGATAAATAGTTATATCCTAGAAAACAAATAAATGAACATTATATTACCTCTATGAAAATAGTAAATGATCGAACCCTAAATAAGATCACAAAACATATCAATAAAATTTGAATTAGATTATTATCACAGATCAATGGATCAAATAATTCAATAGAATTCTGCTACTGTGATTTGGAGAAATGATGATGTAAAAGGATATCTTACCTATAGATACAAACCACAACCAAAATGATGATAAGCCTCTAAATGATATGATTTTCACGGATCATAGGTCCCCAAAATCACCTTGCAGAGATAATATGTCCTACAGTCGAATGAAGATACGTAATATGTATAGCTCCCTAAAAATCATACAACGTGATAATTAAATTTTGTGGTACCACATGTCATGATGTGTAAAACATAAAAATTGTTGATATATAATGTATAAAATCTAATACTTACGATTTTTACCATTTCATAATGTGAATCGTATACATGATGTCCAATCCTATCACATCTTATACTTATTAATAATATTGTCCAAGAAAACACCTGACATGAACTTTTTTCAAAAGAACTAAACTAATCATAACATTTATGTTTTTTATTCTCTAAACCGTATCCACTACATCATCCTGCTGACCAATACGTTGTGTATATATTGATCATTATTGTAATTTCTTCTCATTATTGGAAAAATCCCACATTGACCTAAAAAACTGAAACCATCACTATAATTCATTGAACTCAACGTGACCACTCAAAAATTTTAAAATTTTATTCAAGGACATAAATAATTCAAAAAAACAAATATCATGAAATATTAGGTTGTCTTCCCCAAAAATGCTATTTATTCAAGGTATTCCCAATACCAAATAATATAATTAGTGAAACAAAAATGTGGAATGGGAAATACAAAAATTAAGGTAATGAGACGTTTTAAACTCCCAATAGTAAGATTATTTTTCCTCGGTATGTCATTTTGAATAATTATATCTAGAAAAAGGATAGGTCTCTTCTTCCATATAAATGACTTTAACCCCCACATCACCTAAGAATCTGATCTATGTATTCATATCACTCTAACCAATGGAGTCAACTTACCATGATTGACATTCACCAGAGATTTTATGATACCCACTCGATGCTCTATAAAATGATACGGCTACAACATGGTCTCTTCCTAAGAAAAAATGTGAGACTGATCGGTATGGTTATTTGTAAGTAGCAAGTTATTGAAAAAATCAGGAATACCCAATTAATATATCAAAAATTCTACCCAATAAGAAATTAGCCACAGATGTTTACTGACCTCAAATGACATGAAATAACTTGGATACATATATATCATATTTCCTAGATAGTGGTGACCCAAATGTGGAGATGTATTCATGAAAACTTGTTCACCAATGTAAAACTCCTTAGTATGAAACCGATAATATGAATTTTATTTGTTTCATCTCTATTTTGTAATAAATATTCAATTTATATCATGAATCTTCATCGATGTTTCTGAATAAGAAATGGTCCTAATAATGATGCATCACCCATTTCTTCCCAAAAATGATGTGAACAGAAAGGTAAACCATACAAATCGTTGAAGTGATTTAGTTTGATCAATGACTTATAACCTTTAAAAATAAATAACAATTGGTCCAAGATTTTTATCTGACAATCCACCAAACTCCATGATGTAGTCATGGAAAAATTAATTTAGTATTTGAAATGAATTATCTATCTATTATTCAATCAATGGATCATAGGCATTACTCAACTTGATCTGAGTCTCAAACACCACTTGGATACTACTACATAATATCAATGTAATCCAAGGATCCCAATATAAAATAATGGAGGAAGGAACACTTTGTTGCATCATAATTCTGTATAAGTACATCTTACCATGAACATCATTGTTCATAGTTTCCATGATCAAATTAGTGACCTGGAATTATCAACAAATTTATCCCCACATAGATAGAATCCATCCCTCATGTGGTCCATGGTAATACAAAAACATATCCTTTTGACACAACATCCAATTTACTAACCAGTAGTGGAATAGGATGATGAAAAATATAAGGCATTTAATAAATTCCTTTATCTGTTGGAAATCATAGAAATGAAACACTTAATTTTAGATTTCAGACATCACCCCTTGCCTCTATAGTCGTTTTTAATATTACAATACATCTTCATCATGATAAAATGAATGGAACATACTAAACTATGATTTTTTTTAAAAACTCATCCCTTAAATGATTCTAGGATTAATAAAATTCCTTAAAATGGAGAATACCATATGAAGATAATAATTAATAATAAATATTATATCAACCAAATAGGGTCTCTCCAATACATCAAAAATAATCATTCCACTACTTACTCAAATGATTGGACATAAGGAGTCAGGTAGGGGAATAAAAACATCTTAGAATAATTCCATCGACCGCATCTTGAGAATAAGGATACATATATGTGATAAGAGTCCCATAAGGTTCCACTCATTCTATGATTCTAGAACATCTTGAGATGGTACATTCCAACTGGAATCATTTTCAATTACATTCATCTTCCGGGGGTGTAGTTAATGTAAATTTGAAAAGTATGAAGGTATTCAACTAACCACCATGTTCTAATATTCATATATTTTTATTAATAGATATATATCTCATTCACTTATGATAAATAATTCTATGAATCTATACCCAAAAGCTAGTTTTTTCAATACTTAATCCCTTGTATAACCACAACATTTTGTAAATATTGAGTGGGGTAATTATCTTCTTGCATTCATTGTTGATGAGAGATAAAATCTTCCACATGAACATCCTACATGATCATGAAATCTAGAAAGAAATTATAATCAACATATAAAACCACATACCCTTTATTGGGAACTTGTATGATCTGAATACAAGCTGATCTCATACTCCATTTCAACACATCGTAGGTATACATACAATTTTCTTCCCAAATGAATTTAACAACTTTCCATGTACGAGTAGTATATGGATGAACCAATTTTAAGAAATCCTCAATGAACTATTGATAATATCTAGTGTGACCTAGTGTGATATTATTATAAATTATGTTATGTGTCTTTTCCTTTGAAAAAACACCCTTTAACTTCTCAGGACCGACTGATAAGGCCTTCGAGGAGACCATGTTTCCCATGAACATCAATTCACCGATCTAGAAATCTAATATCAATGTAATTAATTACAAATGCTGACTTCTTAGTATTTCCATATTCAATCTCAAATGGTTCTCATAATCATACTCTAATCTTGAATAAACCAAAAATATCATCTGTGAATACTTCCACAAATTTTTAGAGAAACTCTTGGAATATATGATTCATCAAACCCATTAAAAATGTTGTATAAGTTGAAAATCCAAATAGTATCATAATATATTTATAATTTCTATACCATATAATGAATGTATTCTTCTGAATATTATACTCTTAGTCTATGAGTTGATGTAATTCGTAAAAATTATCAACCATTGAAAATCAAATTTCCACCACTAATTAATCAATCAAACCATACACAAGGGGGTAAAATAAAATGGTCATTAACTTTTACCCAGTTCACCTTCTGATATCCCACATGAAATTTAAGTTAACTATCTACATTCTTGGAAATGATCAAAGTTTGTGTCGATGGAAAACCACTAGGGTGAAAAAATGTTTCTTTATAATATCATCTATCAAAACATTGAGCTCATTCAGCTCTACAGTTTCCAAATGATAAGATGTTTTTTAATTCATCAATGTAATTGGAAATTGATAAATTTTATACTCTATCTCCTTACCTAGAAGAAGAATAAAAAAATAATCATTGAAAATAAAATTAAAATCAAAAAAATAGTTGGAATATCAAAAGGGAAAGAATATTCATTGGGATACACTACAACAATAGATTCCAGAGTCATGAGATCAAGGTGGGATGTTTATGCATTACCAATAATCAATTCCCACTACTAGTAAAACAACCAATATATACCATTTTCTATATGAAATGAGACATGCTGATGATTGATTTTTTCACCATCATGATGAGAAACAAGAAAATCTATTCCAATGATGATGTTAAATAGACACAAATCGAGAATTGAAAAATCCAAGACATACACTTCATGAGTTATCATTGGAGAAAAATAAATACATTAATTCCCTATACTATTTATCTACCGAAGAGGTGTCATTAACTAATATATAATGAAAAATAGATCAATTGGATGGTTAATAAAATAAAAAAAGTGGCCTAATATAATTTTTTTATATGAACCTCTTTCAAATAATGAAATAAGTAATGAAGATTCATTAAATATGGTTCCTATCACCATCACTGGACCCACATAAACCTCTATCTGAAGATAATGCTCTTTGTGATGTTTCTTCAATCCTAAGGATTTTTGTTGGATCCATATAGTCTTTAGAATATATGACTACATCGTTGTATCCAATGAATCTCATGATAACTGTTTATAATGAGGTATAGAAATTACATTTCAAAAACAATATAGATGACCATAAAGTCATCGTATTTGGAACAACATTTTACTAGTGTAATAAGATCAACATGTTTTACTATAAATTTTACCATGGTAACAAGTTTTGGTACACTATTGGATACAACTAAATCTACTGAAGAGGACTGATACTAAGAACCATTACCACAATCCGTCTGACAATCCTGACACTTCCACATTTTCCCATGTGAACCACTAATTCTACCTCTATGAGGAAAATAAGGGAAATAATATCCAGTATTGGATTTTATATTATACTCTTCCATTAGATCCTTGTCTACCATATTCTAATAGGTTTAATGATTAAATATAAATACCTCTGATATTATATATGGTCGACAACCCTTGAAGTACATCATATCCTTGAATTGATTATTATTTGCTACTTTTGGAGAAATATGAACAATATCCATAATCTAATTATCTTATGCTGACACCAAATTGTATCCCTACTAAAAGGAGATGAACTATGGAGATGTCATCATCATCAATTACTATCGAAATAACAAATGGAATAAGATAGAATTGGGACCCTTCCTGTCCATGCCCAAATTCATATCCATCAATACTGTGTAATCCCATCATTTCATTCCTAGAAACTATTTCTTGAATTCCAAAATCATCACCATTACACACTCATACGAATCTAGGAATACAAATATAAGTCCTATTATTTCCTACTAGTCACATGACATTTGAAATTCATACGTACCATTAAATTATGGTTTATTATCATGCATGAACTCTCATGATCAATCTATGTTTTTTGTAGCTATTGGTTGTCACTTAATAACTACATTGTGTTCTTGCAGAAGATTTTAGTATAATGAATGAACTTCCCATGAAATTCCTTTTTATGACTCTCATATATATGTATATTCACTCAAGGATCATCTTCCACACCCTCCTAAGGAACATGTGACTGATGTCTTGATGGAATACTACTACAGACTGAAATATATAAAATGGTCATACAATAAGATAATCAATGTTCAAAATCTAGAATCATAAGAAATTATAGTTATTAAGATAAATATCATGAAATATGATACACATATCAAAAAAACCCATGGTAACATGATCTTTTCATGGAGAGATCTATCTTGGAACTCAATATAACCAACCTCACATGACCAAGATACCTTATATCTAATATACCAAACATCTGAATATAAGATATCATGAGTAAATCACTCATATAATTCAAAAAAAATAACCCAACCTATATACCCTCTAAAACATGTACCCAACAATAATTTCTTCATAATAGAAGGGTGTTCTCTAACACCATGGGCCAACAACTAGAAAAAGATCATCAACATCAACTATAGGGAACTATCTCAGCCATCATGAAGTAGAAAACATGCAATATATTTTTATATACATGATCGATATAAAAAATTAGGATGAAAAGGAATATATGTCATATAAAAATGAAATATTAAATGATATTAAATTCCAAAAAAATATAAACAGACATCATGATGAAAATATAATATAATATGAAAACTAAAATAAAAATAGATAATTCATGTGATATCATGAACAACCTCCCAGAAGATTACCTCAAGATACCCAAACACAGTTGATAGAATCCTCTCTACCCCACTATGGTTACATTCCTTTCCCTACATCAAAATACATACCGAGTTATATGCACCTTTGAAATGGATCCTAGGGTGTGATCAAAACATGGTCCATATGTTCCCACCCAAGAGTCCCATATCATTTATCTTTAAAAAAATCTATTGAATTATCATGTTTAATTACAAAAAGAGATTATAAATACATTAACACCATTTTTTTAAAAAACAAGGAAAAATATTTCACCTTTTCAATATTTCTAAATAACAAAGGTAAAATACTTAAATATAATATTATATACATCAAATTTTTCATATCCAAAAAAATTTATCACATATTCAATAAGAAGAACGATGTTACAAGATAAATTTATAAAATAAAAAAGAATATATAGAATCAAAATTAGGATAACTATAGTTTTAGATTGATATGACACTCATTCCCTCAAAAAGTAAAATGTTCTCCTCAAGTATCTCGTAATATGCATCGAATAAACATTGTTGGGGACCAACCGAGAAATTGGACCTCCCAAAATTTTTAAACATGTCATTAGAACAACTATCCTATGGAGCAGAGGAACACCCCGTGAGTGAAACACCTAACTGAATCAATAGATTATTCATATTAATAAACCTTCAACTTATGTACCCAAGGATTTCAATTTTCACTATGTCCTATTCAATTTAAAAAAAACGAGTAATTGAAAATAATTATACAAATATATTTCAAATTTCATTTAAAATACATATAATTTTAATAAAATAAGTGGGAAAAAAATTATTTCTCAAAAAACATCTTCCACAAAAAAACAATATTTTTAATTAATTTATAAATATAAATTTTTTGATAAGGGAAATATAGTTCATCCATTATTTTTTAGAAAAATAACAACATTCCTAAAACATTTTTTGCACAATTCCACAACATAATCCACTAATAAAAGTTGAATTGTATGTTATAAATGAGTCCCTCATATAGATTCTCATGTTATAAAATTGCATCCCATAAACAATGAATATGGAAGAAATTGTAGATCCTAAAAAACCACAAAGAATATTCATTTGTAACCCTAAAACTATAAAAGGGAATTCCTTTAGAATAAGGACACAATTTTAATACAGAAATGATCAATAATATTATCATCATAGGTAAATTGATAAAATTACACAAAAAAATGGTTCTACTAAAATAATTGACAATATTGGTGATGAAGGATCTCTTACTCAGAGAGATTAACCACAACTACACTGATGATTAATCACTGGATGAAGGAATCTAGAACATGTATAGGTCTCAAAAATGGTCTGGTAATGCTCATATGTCATGAGAGAAATGGATTGCAGTCAAAAGAAAACAAATCATACATGTAGTCCCCTTAAAAAACACCACACTAATTACATGGTGAGAAACCCCATTTCAGAAAGTGTAATGTATTTAAAACAAAATTTAAAATAACATGAATTTTATTTGAATATAAATTCTGATTTTTCCATTTCATGACATGAAACAAATTTACACAATATAATCCATTAGTTAAATATACATACGTACAACATATTCCTGAAAATAATTTAATTAAATGAACACTTTTCAGGATGTTTGAAATTAAAATGAAGAGTATGTTATTTAATCACTGAACCACATAATGAAATATTCCTTGTGAGAAATACACAACATGTAGATTTTTTATGAAATATTTTAATCTTATAGGTAGTGAAAATCCATGATTATATTTTATATCCAAAACTAATTAAAAATTCTTTAAAACTCTATTAGAACACTATAAAGCCTTTAACATGTGTATTCCCTAACTCAACTCATTTAAAAAATGATACATACATAAATATGTAGTCACATTTCACATAAAATACACTAAATACAACAGTGTCCCAAAAAGACCTAAAAAAATATAACATTGAAAAGAGTAATGCAAAATATATTATTTAATGTAATGGAATGTTACATTTCTAACCATACTAATTTAATATAAATAATGATAAATTTTCTCTTAGAAAAATATCTACCAGTAAGAGATTATATCTCAAGATCACTCAATTCTTCTTTCATCAAAATTAAAACTTATTAAATTTAGATTATTTATATTTAATGAGAATTTATTTAATATCATGAATAATAAAATTATATTTTTACCATCAATGGATTTATTTTTACCATTCAATGATAAAATGTATGTAATTTAACCTATAGTTTTTTGTATTATTAATTAAAATTAGCATTATATTTTACATTATATTCTATCAACACTTTAATATTCATCAAAATAATATTATTAATGATATATTGCAATATATATTTACATATGTAAAAACAATATCCCATTAGGGATCAAATATCTACCCATTTGGGTGTTTTTATACATTGGAATACATTATCAGTGAACAAATATTAAATTATTATCCTCATTTTTTTGTGAAATCATTACTCCAGGGATGCATTTTTAAAAAATAACATAAACCCATAAAGATGATATTCTTTTTATCTCACTGATAAAATAATAATGAATAAAAAATACATTATAATTTATTGAAAATAAATTTTATAACTATATATCAGTATTTATACACAATTTACACAATCTAATTTGTTTCAACGTCAATTTTAAAAATATTAACATTTATTTTTGAATAATTTCTCCAATAAATTAATTTCCATACTCCAACCTGAAAATATGATAAATAATGATATTTATATGTATTAATTTTAAAATACGCATAATCCCACATTAATAGTGAATCAACATATATTTATAAAAACATGTTTGTTCAATAATATATATATTTGTAAAATATATATAATTCTATTCATCTCAATAAATAGATGTGATTTTCATTCATTATAAAATTTAATGATATTTTTAAAAAAAATTATAATAAAATTTAATAATACACCCCATGACTTTTATATATATCCTTATATATACACCATAATAATTCAATTACATTATTTAGACACATCACTGAGTTTAAATGAATCCTTATATAAGATAGAATTTTTATTATTTAATGTGGCAGTTATTTCCTAGTAGTTGGTTTGAATGTTATTAATAGAAGTAACTAAATTATAAAAAATTTAAAAATTTATATAACTAAATAATTTTTATCAAGATATAAATACACATGAATGTGAAAAATTGATATTTTTCTAAAAAATACACTTATGCATGAAATTTTTTTTCATATAAATAAATTAAATTAATATATATTAATGATTATTTATAATTAAATTTACATAATATATATTCAATACAATATTTCACCATTAAATTAATGGTTTTCAATAGTAATGGGAAAAAATAAGTATAGTTTTATGGTTTATAATGCTTTTTAAAAAAAATCATTTCATTTTGAACAAATATTTTCAAATGTATCAATATATATTTAGTTAATAAAATCATTAAAAAAATATATCATATTTTGAATTATCTCGTATAAAATTATTATATAGTTCAAATATATTTTTTTCGCTTTCTGAATTGTTATTTTTTTAATAATTTTAACATCATAATGTGTAAATTAGGTTATTAAGGTGATATTTATTTTGGAAATTCATTAAATTTATTTATAATAATGAAAAGAAGGAGATTTATAATCTATGTAAGTAAATATAATAAAATATCACTCTCTAATTTTTTATCATTATTATATATTTAAAAATCGATATGAAAATTTTAGGATTGAATATAAATGATTATTTGTTTACACAATTTATTTCTTTTTATGATTATATTTTTAATTTTTTTATATAATAAAAAAATTAATTGCTAACACAATGCATAAAGTGTGCATCTGATGTTATAAAAATCTATGTAAATAATTTTAAAATAATAAAAAATAATAATATTTGGTTGAAATTTGGTGTTAAATGAATTTTAATCCTTATAATAGTTTATTATTTAATTTTAAATAGTTTATACTCATATTTCATATTTTAACATACTTCATAAGTGTAATAGAATAAGAATAGTTCATATAACGAGTTTAAGGATATTTTATGATAATTAATATATAATTAAATGATTTAAATATCATGAAGATATTTAAATAAGACAATCGGGATTTGATATCTTTAAAAATGTAATCCCTTTATTGTTTTACTTCCATTATATCACTAATATATAAATATATAACCAACTAGGATTGAAAAATATTCTACCACTTTAATAGCAACAATTTTTTAGTTTAATGGTTCTAAAATTAATGATTAGAATTACTAAAAATATATCAATATTTCTAATTTTAAAGGGATTCATTCCTCATCATATCATATCGTCCATATTTGGACCCATAGATCCTCTTGAAAAATAAAATAACTTTATTTTATTTAAATATTATCGTACTTCTTGTTGTGTCTTTCACTTGACTATAAAAGGTAAACACATATCATCTATTAATAAAACAACCATGAGATACATAGATCACCCAAACAGTTGAAAAAATCGTAATTTTATTAATAATGTTCTAGAGATTTTTATATACTCAAAAGTCAGTACCTATTTGCAATTAAAAATTATTTAGATGATGTTTTTTAAAGAGGATGATGTTAAAACACATTTGGAGAAAAACAAGACATGAGGTTACAAATTTCTATTACAAACTCATTTTATTACTAATTACACTTCATATATTTTATTTATGTGTAATTAAGTTGATATTATATTTTATACAATATTTATTTTCTTCTTCTCTGGTTATTTTGTAGAATATATGTTTAAAATTAATTATCTTCACTTTATATACACAAGAGGAAAAATGAAAATATTTATGGAAATACTAATTTATATAAATTTGTGATTGAGAATATTTTTCATCAATTTCAATATAATTTTTAATAAATTTCAATAGTTATTTTATATTATCTAGTCATTTTTTAATTTAATTTTTACCCATTTTTTAAATATGAATAATAAATATGGAATACTCAGTCATTTCTCAATTGATATAATTTAATATATTTAATGAAAACGTGTACATGATATTTTTATCTCACATGCCCAGAAATGAATTTCATATTTATACAAAAATTCAATGATTCACATATTCTATTTTCAATATTATACTATGAATTTTATTGAAAATGGATTCCATAGTTTTTTTTGATTTTATATTTGAAATTTGAAAATGAGATGTCAATTTTCCAATAGAAATGATCTAATAATCATTAAATGTCGATTTTTATAAAATAATATAATTTCGTTATTCTTATAAATCAATGAGGATACAATTATATAGTAGGAAATTTATTCTTTTTAATTTTTTATTCTGATTATGTTGAAATAATATTTTTAAAACACATTTTCTATTAATATGGTAATGTAATGATGGAATGATGACTGTTTTCATGATCATTGGGATTAAATATGAATGGTTCTTGATTATGTTGTGGGTGGATCTATTATATCACACCAATTTATTACATAATGATTACTTCTTTAAAAGATCTTATGGTACATAATCGTATATCCCAATCCTAGAAGAGTGTACAATGAAGGTAAACCCACAAACTAAAGAGGGTATAAAAGAGATTTTGGTAATACCAAAAGAAGTTACATGAGTATTCATCCCACTCCCAATTTATGGTATATGTTTTTTATCTCTATGCCAATTAATTTTACAAAATAAGTTATTCCACGTCCAAAATTGTTTACATATGAGGTTATCCAATTTTTAAATTGGGTACATGTGGTGTTATTCTAAACCGAATATAATTAAAAAGGTTGTTTTACCGTGCCTATCATTTGAGGAATGTCATACTGGGTAGCCATGAAATAATATTTTACTAATTAGTATTAACACACACATTATACCATTATTTTATTAGATGATACTACAAAACAATACTATGATAGGTCATGTTCTATGACTACAACAAGATTCCTATATTATGATCATCTAAGAATTATTCCATGATATAAAAATATGTTGTATGAAATTTTGGGTTTGGTTTTTAATTTGACATCTTATGTTTTCATACTCTTTTAATAATTCTATGTTTATATGATAATTTATATCTCCTTTTTTACCCATTATAATCACCAGAGGATACCTATTATTGTATTTCTTCTTACCCATTACAATGAGAAAGGTTTTTTCTTATATTTTGATAAACGGTCTTATTATTGATAAAAGTAATATAATATTATGTAGATTTTTTAAGCCCATTTTGTTTATATATCCATCATTCAAAAAAAAGATAATCACGACTGTTATGCAATGGAACATAATGATGTTTAATTAATATTCAATTAATATAATATAATATTTTTTTATGAAATTTTTTGGTATATATTTCATTACTAGTGTAAGGGTTAGTAATTTATGAATACAAGTTTCCGAAATGGATATTAATAATCACTTGTATAAGACAATTTATTAGATGACATCAAATGTTATGGTAATTCAACGTGTTTGTTTTTGAACAACGAGGAAGCTCAAATAGAATACTGTTAAGTGGAATGTTTTTTGACATCAATACACCTTGGTAAAACAGATACTAATTAGGAGGTCTGTATATTAAAATGAAATTATTTGTTTATAATAATTTATTATATGACTACACATCTATCTATAATCTCATGGAGGATATGAATGGGCTAATTAATAATTATATTATGTATATATATAATGGATTATAATAAATTATAATCATATAAAACCCTGTTAGTAGTAAGTTTTCATATATTTAAAAGAATTTGGCATGGTTATAGGTCATATGAATGATGTTATGTGGTTTTACTATGATTATTGTTACTCAAATGATACTTTTTTGTTTTACTAAAAGGTTGGAACCAAATGTAATCATGTAAATGATTAACGTGATGCAACGAAAATATTCTCATAATGTGAAACAAAATGTTATTGAATTGGGAATTAGAAATACCATTGTTATATAAATAAAATTAACAATAAATGGATCTGAATGATCATACAAACAAGAAAAGGAGGGAATGATATTCTCTGGGGTAGTTCCTTAGGAGTAATCCAAAATTTTATAGTGGGTCTGAAAATACAATATATTTTGAGTACTTGATAAATACCATTGGATATATAATTTTGTAACCCAAAAATATTTTCATGAAAATGTAATTTTTCATGTTTATCATTTTCATGGAATTGTACATCAGTTGTGGACCATCATCAATAAAATTAGGAGAAACATTTAAATTTAATATATGTTAGGGTATGAGTTTAGAAGGTTATTCATAAATAATTATTTTATTTATATTCATGATACCAATATTTTGATTGCATTTAATGAACTAGTAAAGAAGTATTATGAATAAATTAGTAAATATGAGGACACTTTTATATTAATTTTGTGGAATTCTTCTAGAATTTTCATTTAACATAAATGTATGAATATTCAATTAATTATTAAATTAGAACGATTTCACAAAATAATATCATCCATAAAGAGAATATATAAAAATTAATAAATCATTCATTATGATACTATGTTAGAAACAGAGATCTGATTTACTCTAGAATCTATCATTTTTAATAAGATAATAATTATAGAATTCAATATATTTTCCACTCTTAAAATAAATTGGGAGAAAAATAATAGTTATCTTTTTTTATATATGTGTTTAAGGAAAGAAGGGTGAAAATTTCATAATGGGAGAGGTAAATACATTAAATATGGAAATAGGTCATCAAGTAATCCAATTTCAAAATAATGGTATGAAGATAGAAAATTATGTGAATTGAAAAAACGATCCAAGGAATTCACCAAGAAAAACTATTTGTTAAATGTATAAAGTATATAATTATGATAAAAATTTATTTAATATGATGTTTTGTTTTTGTTAATCTTACTAAATTTTTTATCCCACCAACCATGGATAATATAATACAATCACATTGTCGATACAGGCTATGAGAATGAAGTGGGAAAGGTAAACATAACATCCATTATTGATTTATTATTGACTTCTTTGATTAATGATTGACCCACTATTTTATATAAGATATTCTTCAAATGTTAATACATTCCCACCTAAAATATTAGAGGATGAATAATATGTGAATAATTTTTATTGTACAATTATAATTTTTTAATTCAATCATTCATCAATGATTTTTTTAGAATGTTCTTGAAATTCTCATTATTCTCAATAATGATTAATTTGATATTTTTTTACGTGAAGATTTTATTTGTTGTATAATTCCTATATAAATTGATGAATAAGTTTATTAAAATTATATATTTAGGACCATAAATTTATCACCTATCAGTGTGAGGAAATATATCACAATTCAATGGATTCTAAATCTAGTGAACGGTTCTAGAATCCATTCCAAAAGGGTTATTTATAATAGATTGTGGGTGGGAAATTAGGTGTCAATGATATAAGTATTTATTAGGTGTTAAATTCTATATTTATGGAAGAGTTTCCCATTCTACCACTAAATTGGAATGTTTCATTTTCATTATATATCATAATTATTTATTCACATCTATAAAGAACACTATTTATATTATCCCAATTTGAGAAGTTAGAAATAAAGACATAACTCTAGGACAATCATGTTAATGGAATCATTTGTCAATGTGGGTCACCATGGGGTAAACATGTTTTTCCTAAATTTCCAAATTATGGATCAATGTTACCCTACATTTCTTTTTCTTCATTGAATAAGATTAAAATCATGTATAAATGTCTAATAAATATAATTGATGATTTCATAAATCAATTGTGTGGAAATAAAAATTTTTAATTAATTATCACTGATTTGGATACTATTAGTTGATGATTAAAAGTGATTACATAATGAAGTAAACATTATGAATGATGTTTAAAACAATTAATTTAAATTTAATATATATGGTCATACTAATTCACCAACTATCCTAAATTATTTAATAATTATTGAATTCAAATATGGCATTGACTTTTTTATGGTATTCCATATATACTATATTCTATTAATTTCATGTTAGATATTTCTATTAAAAAAATTTCATTTTTGGAGTTTAAAATAGTATGATATTTTGTAGAGGTGGAACTATCAAAGATTGATGTTTTTGAATATTAAATCAAAACAACCATGTTGACAACAATCTATTTTTTGTTTGGGGTTTGAAAGATATTAGTTATGCTTCATGATTATTTTTTCATGGATAACTAATCATATCACCATTTTACATCAAAAGGGTGGAATGTTACATAGGATCAATGAATGTGATGTGAATTTCATTGACCTAAATGGTAAATTGTTTAGTGTACTTATTCTCATTCAACCAAATAGTACATATGAGTTTTATATCTATAATAATGCATTACGTAATGAACAATTCTTAATTATAAAGAATTCTAATTTGGTGATAGCATATTCTTCACACCATTTCAAGGATCATGGGAAATATTACCAAGATACATATTTGGTGTCAAGTGGGGTTTTTTTGAAATAATTACATAAAATAATTATCATTATGTTGAATGATGTTATAAATATATATTTATCATAAATTATTAATGTATAGATTATTTCATAAGGTGTTGAATATGAACAGAAAGAGTTAGTTTTTTTATTAATGATTATGAATTCTAAATATATTACCAAAATGGTATACTAAATAAGGTGGGTGATATTTTAATTCTAAAGGATCATACTATGTTATAGATAATGATTATAAAAAAGGTCCAATATTGATGAATTTTATACTATTTTATTATGAAATAATGATGAAAGAATATAAATCATATCTCTATAAAATGGGACTTCATACGTTTATCCTTGTGAATATAAATGAGTAACAGAAGGAAGATGTGTATCTATAAAAGATGGTGATATATGATTCAATTTTTAACTATGTTTTTGCTTGACTAATATTATTCACGAAAAGAGTATTTATCTGATCAATAAAATACATAGAGAATGGTATATTTCAATAATCACATAACTCGTTATTCTCTATTCATTTAGTAATTAAATATATATATATATATATTTAAAAAGTAGAATTTTGGAAAACATTATCAATTAATATTTTATCATTTATTTTTTTGAATAATATATAAATTATTTCTAGATCTAGGAGTTGAGAAAACGTGAGATTCAAAGGATTGGAGTGCCCAGAATTTATTATGGAAATATATTAAATACATTAAATTCATGTAGGTATTTTTTTCCAAAAAAATGTTAATTACTTCTATTTGAAGGATTGGATCATAAATATGAGGCCTCTATTAAATTTATATTGTGGTTTTGTCATTATGAATGACATTATGTTTTTTGAAATTTGGTATTGTGTTTTAGAGCCTTTTGTAGAGTGAAAATAATTACATTTAAAAAGTAAGGGGGGCTTGGTATAAAAAACCTCAGATGCATTAATGATTCATTGCAGGAAGGGTTTATTTGGAAGCTCATCAATATTAAATTTAATGTTTTGGGATACCTTAGAGCCAGACTCATGCATAGATTCAAATCGGGAAATTTAAATTTCTATAACTCCTCGGTGTGGCATGCTTTCTGGAATATGTTCTACAAATGAGATGCTCATTCAAGATGGATGGTCTCTAGGATGCCTTCCATAAAATTATGGAAATGTAATTTGGATGGACATCACTTGGAAGGCCTTGTTCTGGAGGATGAGAAAAATCTTGATATGTATTTATCAATCAAGTATCAGCTTCGATGAATAGAAAATCTTCCAATTCATATTATATTTGATGAGAAGTATTTATTCTCCTCTAAAGGAGATTCTTGGTCTTGGGAGCCGACATCCAATGGATTACATTCATCTAATGAGTTCTATAAGAAGTATATTAGTAGTAATTTTTACTACAAGTGGATGGGTGGTTTGAAAAAATGCTTCCTGAAACCTTTTTCGTCCACCTTTGTATGAATACTGACACTTAAGAAAAATCCAACTGAAAATTATATTCAATATTTTAGAATATCTCATTGTTCTAGGAGTGTGTTATTCCATCAGCACAGAGTGGATATTTATCATCTGTTTCTAGGTTGTGCAGCGGCTTCATCAATGTGGAAATCTGTTTATGACATGTTTGAATTTCATCATCCAAGAGCTTGCATGATTTTTTATTTCATTAGGAGCTGGGCGGAGCTGAATCTATCAGCAAAACACCTGATCCACATTCAATCTGTTTCACATGAACTAGTGCACTTCATTTGGACTTCATGAAACAAGTTTGTGTATGAGTCTTAGACCATTGCTGCTGGAACTGCTATATCATGTATTCTCACTACTGTATCTGAGGTTAGAGTCCTGAAAGGTATGTTTTCTTTTAATTATATTCATGATATCTTAGTCCCCAATCGGGTTGGGGTCACATGAATTTTCCCCCTCCACCTAGGTTGCTCTAGGTCTTTTGGAAGAACACATATTATGGATGGATTAAAATCAATTCAGATAATGCTTCTAGAGGGAATCTGGGACCTTCGTGTTTTGGTGCAGTTTTCAGGGTCCATCGGGGTGATGTTTTTGGGTGCCATTATGGTTCATGTCGCAATGTATCTGCTCTCGAAGATGAATTTCTTGGGATTATTATTTAAATTAATAAATCCTAAAAGAGGGTGTGGAATAAGATCTGGCTTTTATGTGACTCTATATCGGTTTTCCTTTCCATTCAGATAGGTTTTTTGCACAAATAGTGTAAACTCACAAATCGTTGGATCAGATTTTTAGACCTTATTTTTTCAATAGAGAATATTTTTACTCATACATATAGAGACGAAAATTCACATTCGGATTTTATTTCTAACAATGGTGTGAATTATAATTCATATCATTGGTATGATCAAGATTCGGGTGATCTTCTGCCTATTTTTAGGAGGGATCAATTTAAACTCTCTACCATCAGACCTATGTATGTGTTTTTTCATTAATAAATAGGTCTTTCTTTTCTGGGAGAGATCTCAACCTACTAATAATAATGATAATATTTTATATAAACACAACTATGGATAATTTTTAGGATTATACAGATGACCATAATAATTTTGAGGTTTTGTTAGAGAGAATTGGAGGATATCCTAAAAAATGACACCAGACTAGATCATGGATAATTTATCAGTGATCATCAGGATTCAAGAATATTCTTATTGAAATGGAAAATGATTCATTATTCATCTGTTATCTATACAACTTGAGGGTAAAAATTTGTTTTTATTGGGTATATAAATATTTATTTATCCCTAAGTAAAAATAAATTTACCAACGTATTAATTCATGGATCAATTGCAATACATTTATTTGTTTATCTATGTGGAATTTTGGAAAATATTTATTATGTATTGGATATACTTTAATCATTAAAAATTAATTAATCAATGCCAAATATAACATGGTTATGTTTCATTCCCCTTGAGTGTTTCATTAATTTCACCCACCATTCATTGTGCAATCATCACTAATATTTTGTTTGGCTGGTGTATTGAAAAATACCATAAAACAAGTCATTTTTCAACCATTACATGGTTCAATGGATTGATATTGCGGATCCTGGTTCAGATTGATATCAATTTCAATCTATGTTGAAATATTTGGACCAAATTTGATTAAATCTTGTCATTCTTGACATGAATATACATGGAGATTGAATATATTGATTTTCTAATATATTTGATAGAAATATTTTACATAGAGGCAATGGAAAGGATCAACAATCCTATATCAATAGAATCCATCATGATTCGTGGATGGATCAATAGTCAGAGGAGTAATAGAAAATGTGTGTTGAAAATCTATGGGTTACTATAAAATCTAAATTATATAGCGTGTAATGAATAAACACTTTCCACGTATATGAACATAATTGTATACCTAGAGTAAAACAATGATTTAAGTATAAAACATAATGTCACACATAAAATATGACCTATTTCCCTTATATTGTAGCTCAATTTTTACCTATTATGCTACATAGTAATGGTCTGGGATAACTTGACATAGGAACCACCACTAGAACATAGAAAAGGATGGGAGTACATAGTCTCAGACAAATTGTGTACTCCGGAACAATCACTAACATATGGACAAAATATGGCGCGTTCCTATGATTTCATTGAGATCATTCCACACCCACAATACATGTTGAACATTTTTCAATTTCAATTTTTATTTATATCTGTTTTTCCACACTATGATTGGGGTATTTTAGAAATTTCATAGATGGTAATAATTTTTTTAAAATTCATCATTTTTATTTTCTTAGATATATCATCATATACATGTATAATAAGATTTGGCCTCCCTAGGGAGTGATATGCCTACTCAGTGTTAGTCTCCATCCCCGAGACTATTGATGTTAGACTTGGGGTAGTCATGGTATGTGTCCCATTGATACGAGTCATGAATGTGTGCTATTATAGGAGATTATTCTACCATAGTACCAGTTCTTGGATATTTTTGTTGGAAATCATTATTAATTTTTTTGAATTTGGATATTAATCCATGTATTCTAATGTTTGGGTGGAAGATGAATTATCCATATACAAGGACTCTGATAACTTTCCTCTTGATTAGTCATATGTAGACACTGGTTACTAAGAAAAAATTGAAAATTGTTACACCCCGACCGCGGACGTCCGAAATTTTTCTTCTTTTATGGGTCACGGTTTAAATTTTTCGAAGACTTTTTGCGTTGGCGGTTTCGCGCCGGTGCGCGGTCACTGTATCATTAGCGGTGACCGTGTGTTCAGCCCGGGTGACCGTGTGTGCACCCATAATGTTTTAAATATTACAATTTTTATGTGGACATTTTATTATTATTACTATTTAAGTTGTGTTATTAATATGATAGTTAATTTTATTTTTATATATGTTTATGTATGTTTTACATATATATATGTATAATAATGTATATATACATATAGTTCTATATATGGTTATGTATATGTATATATCTTTATATGCATAAATGTATATATATGTATTATCTTTAAATTATTTTATTATTTGATCAAAATAATTGTTATTTGAATTAACTAATTTATTATTTATTGTTATTATAAGTTTTATTGTTATTTATATTATAAGTTTTAATATAATTATTATAGTGTTATTATTATTATTATTATTATTTTATTATGTATATATATATATATATTTTTAACCCTAACCTAACCCTATTCTACCCAGCCGCCGCCCCCCCCTCTCCCTTCTCTCCTCTCATCCCGTAGCCCTTCACCCTCTTCCCCGCGTGGTTTCCCCTCCCCTCTCCAGGCACTTCACCGCACACCCGGCTTCCCCTCCGGCAGCGACCCTATCCCCCGCCTTCTCTGCCTTGTGCCAACGCCGCACCACCACCTCCGCCTCCCGGCCTCGTCCGGCCTCTCCGGCGCTCTCTTCCAGCGCCGACCTCCGGCAACTGCGGCCTCCTCCCTGTGCCGCCGTCCAGCGCCTCCTGCTTCCTCCAGCGCGCTCCCCGCCGGCAATCGCCTCGCCGGCCTCCCCATCCAGCCGGCCTCGCCTCTCCTCCCGCCTTCTCCGCCAGCCGACCGCCGACTCTCTCCGGCCTCCCACCACCTTCGCCACACTCAGCGGCAGCTGCGCCGGCCCGGCTCTCCCGCTCACTCCCGTCCGGCGCACCCCCCTTGTTCCGTCACCGACCCCCCCCCCCTGTCCGACCCCGTCGCCGGCGCTCCGCCGACCTCCTCTCCCACTGGCGGCGACACCCCCCGCCCCCTGCTCCCTGTCGTCCCGCCTCGCCCAAGCCGGAGCCGCTGTAAGTTTCTTTTTTTTATTTTATTTATTTATCTTTTATTTTATTATAATTATAGTTATTATATTATTATTATTATTATTATATTTATTATTGTTATTATTATTTTAATTATCTTATTACATCTTTATTATAATTATTATTATGTTATTATTATTAATACTATATTATTATTATTATTATTATTATTAATATTATTATTATTTTGAATATATTTATTACTGCCTTAATTATATTATTATTATGCTTATATTATTATTATTATGTTAATATTATTATATTATTATTATATTATTATTGCTACAATTATTATTAAATTATTACTTTATTAATATTATCATATTATTAACATCTTATTATTATTATATTATTATTATTGCTATTATTATTATTATTATTATATTTGTTATTATTTTAATTATTAACTTCTTCTTCTTCTTATTATTATTATTATTATTTATTAATTGATTGATTAATTAATTGTCTATTTATTTACTCAATTAAGTATTTGTTAATTAATCAATTATTTAGTTATTTATTTATTTGTTTATTAATTAATTGATTAATAAATTATTTATTCATTTATTTATCTATTTATTTATTTATTTAGTTATTGATTTGTTCATTTTCTTTGTGTATTTGTTAATTAGTTGTTTATTTATTTATTCATTTAATTATTTGTCAATTAATTAATTCTTTATTTGTTTACTTATTCTTTCATTCACTTGGTTATGTTTTATTTTCTTTGATTACCGATTTGTTTATTCTTTTGATTATTTATTTATTCATGTATTTATTATTTATTTACCTATATATATTTATCTTAGTGTTTTTATTTAATTTTAAATAATCCTTTTTCTGTCGCGGGTTGAGTAACGTGTACTTTTTCACTGTTCAGCGTACGCAGTTAGTCCGCAGGGGTTCATTCTACTTTCTGTTGGGTTTCGGTCACGTCCGCTCCTTGTTTGAGGTAGGTGAATTCACCTGTTTCCTTTTCGAAGCACTCTGTTGGTACTTGAATTATTTTAAATTAATTTTATTCCTTGATTCGCATGTTTATTATATCCTTGCGTGACTTATTTTGGTGTTTTAGAATTGGTAGTTTTTGTTCGAAACTATGTTTTGAAGCAATTATATTTTATGCCTATGTAGTCGTACACTAGATGTTGTTTCGCACATTTTATTGTTTATATAGTGACCTGCGGTAGTGTTTTCGTGCTGAAAGATTTGATTAAAAATAAACTTTAGGATGCTCCTCTATTTGTGCACCTGTTTATGCTTTGCCAGCTTGGTTGGAACTAAATACCTATATTTTCTAATGCGGTCATTGGTTGTTTTAAGTGGTGTTCTTTTTGTAAAAATCACTCTTGGATCTTATTATCCTGTGCTGGTTGGTTTTATGAAATTTGGTATCAATTGGAAGTGTTGTCGTGCCCCTTTGCAGGTTTGACGCACCATTGGATGTTGACACATCCATGGGTGCACCAGGTGCACACATGGATGTGCCCTCAAATGAAGGTGGTGTTTGAAATTGTTACCATTTATGTCCATTTATTCTTATTTCCTCGAGATCTTGACTTTTCTAAATGGTTCTTGGTTACAAAATGTTTTCGCCTCTTTTTGAGGCACTTCGAACTTGTTTTAAAAGAAATGTACGAAGATATGCCCGTTTGGCCCTTTACTTAATACAAAAAAAACAGTGTTTTGAGTTATTTAAAATGATACTGTGAAATATTCGTGTAAAGCTGTTTGTTTTTGAAAAACCAAGTGCTCGCTTGACAACTCCAGGTATTTCATAAAGTTGTTTTGATAATCAAATGACGTGAAGGCCCGGTTGGAACTTTATTGAATGTTAAGTGATTATACATATAGATATATACATATACGTACTTGTGAGGGCATCTCTACAGGGGGACTTCCCTTCGAGGGTTGTCGTGTAGCGGTGTCCGTGTAAGGGGTCGGCAAGTGCGGTGAGGTGAGTCACGCGTGCGTGGGCCTCCCACTTACACAGTGTTACTAAAACCACCATGGGTTCCTGGGCGTCTTGTAGATTATCGAGTGACGGTTTCTTGCTAACCCTGATTAGACGGGTTGGTACCCTCTGGAGTTGTGGACAGGCCAGGTGGGATGTGCCACTGGTTGGCTATTAGGGCGGCCAGTTGGTTATTGACTGTGGAGTACCATGCCGACAGGTAGTCTGAACCCGAGTACGTCCAGGGGTTTTCTAGGGATGTTTACGATCACCCTTGGTTACTTGATTCTTTGATTGTTTACTTACAGTTCTTCTTTACAGCTTATATTATTACTTGTGTCCTTTTCACTACTTGCATCTTGCATTGCTTGTTTACTTCCTGTTTCACTGGTTTGTTTTCAGCCTGTACAATTTACCTGTTCCCTTTTTGCACAGTCGTAGTATTACCTGTATTTGGTTTTGTTTATAAAAACATGAAATGGTTTTGAAAGTGATTTATAGTGTGCGTCGGGTTTTCAAATGGGGAAAACATGTTGTTTATTTCTAAATGTGAAAAATCTATTTTATAAATGTATTTTTCAAACCTGTGTCAACGGATTGCTTGGGAAAGGAAACATTTGGATTCAGTGGTTTACTTTGGCTTACCTACTGGGCATTTTTAATGCTCACGCCTATATTATCATTTCAGTTGCAGGTCTTCCCTTGCTCAGGTCTCCTGACTTGAGTCGCTCAGTGATGGGGCGACGTTGGTTTGTAGTTGGGTGGTGACCCACGAGGTCACGTGTAGGTATGTCGTGGTTTAGTTTTGTTATGTATTTAGTGTTTGCCCGTTTGTTTAGTTTACTTTTTTTCTTTTGATCCTGTTTTTAGTTTGGGCTAAAATCGTTCCCAACGATTGAAACTTTTAATGCCTGGCACTTGTTGCCATCCCGGGGGGATCGGGAACGCTCTTCGGGACTTGCCGCGGACCGGCTCGGGTGACCGGTTCCGGGTCGACCCGGGCTGGTTCGTGACAAAATGGTATCAAAGGGAGGTTCTTGTTATTTGGGTTGTCCGGTAGAAGGAGATTAGGACTGTCGGAACTCGAGGGGTAGGTACGGGAAGAGCGTCGCGAACTCTTGCTCGCACTAATCTTCGAGTTACCAGGGGTAGTTTGGGAATTGTGTCCTTGTCTTTCCTGGTTCATCTTGGATTGAGGGATGACAATGGAGGCAAGCCGACGTTACGTCGTGATTTCACATGGAGTAGTGACCCATGTGGAGTCCGAGTACATGGTTTGAATTCCTCCTAGTGGTCGACACTGACTTGGGACATGGCCCACTACCATGTCGCCAGGTTGAGTGTAACTACTAGTCCTTCATTTCAGTGGTTGATGCGAATTTGGTTGCTGCTTTCGTTTTGGTTGGTGTGAGTGCGTTGTTGGGAATGAAAGAGGTTTTTGAAAAAAATTGGACTGGTTTCTTTTAAAGGACTTTAAATGTATAAAATGGGTTTTTGAAACTGAAATCTCTTGATTTGAAAATCTGTTGTTTGCTTGGAATTGGATAATAATGATTTGGGTTGAAACCTCGGTTCCTCTTTATGAACGTTTGCACATGTGTGAGAATGCATGGAAAGTGTGTGTTGATGCACGTATAAATGGAATGTGGATGAAGACATGTGCAACGGTTCATGAGATTACCTGGGTGTGTATTTGAAGTTAAAGGCTTGATTTTGTTTTCTAAATTGGTTTTAAATGGTAAACAGTTTTGGAAAGTTTTGGTTTGAAAGTGGATTGGTTTTTGGAAAGTGATATTGAAAAAGGGTGGTTTTGAAATCAAAAATGAAAAGGGAATTTTAAAGAGGAGATTTTATTTTGGGTTGTGTTGTATCTGTTTGGTCCTTGTGCTGACTGTTTTTGATGAAGACGCTTTTATTGATGTTGCTTCGATTTGATGTTGGTTTTGGCTTTGAGTTTTATATATCGCTCAGGAAATGCCGCCCAGAAAGGTCTCTAAGGATTCGAATATGTCATGCCCAGTTTTTGGTCCTTCTCAGACTTTGCCTATTCTCCATGGTGATCAGGGTCTGTTAGAAGCAGTGAAATGGCTCGAGGAAGTGGAACGTGTCTTTAGAATATTGGGAACTCCCGATAGTGTTAAGGTCCGTGCAATTATGGAGTTGTTTGAGGGTCCAGCTCTGGACCAGTGGAAGACGGTTACCCCACCGTCGACGCATGGTCAAATGACGTGGGATGTCTTTAAAACTATTTTCATCCAATGGTTTGTACCTGAGGTAGTGAAGCTGGAGAAAAAGAGAGAGCTAGTGCATATCCAACAAGGCCAACGGACGGTGAAGGCATATGTTGACCATTCCTAGGAACTTATTTCCTTTTCTCCAGATGTAGCGTCACATGAGCTCATGAAGGCCTCTCTTTTCACTGGGGGTCTTCGTCCAGAGATCAAGGAGCGAGTCCTCCCTTCTAAAGACTTTTGTTTCGAGAAGCTGGTGGAGGAAGCTTTCTTGGCTGAGTTAGTTTCTGGTGTGCGGGGTGGTTAATACTTCAGCATCCCCTGTTGTTGTTCGTAAGAGTTCCCCCTCTGGTGAGGAAAAGGCGCCAGAGATACCTGTTCCTAACGAATTATCCCCTTTGGTCCAAGCTTCCAGTTCGCCAGATCGTTCGATGGTATGCTTTCAGTGTGGTCGTTTCGGGCATTTAAAGTAGTCTTGTCGCAACCCTCCGAAGACGTGTCGTCGATGCGGTTGTCTGTGTCATCTGGAGAAGTTTTTTCGGAAGCGTCGCTTAAAGAGGACGTCGTGATGGGATAACGTCAGTACCTGACTGTGAGGCAGAAGATTCTTCAGCCATCAGAGCCCCAGCCACAAGTCTCGGGGTGAAGCTCGCGCACAGTCAGGAGTCCCCAGGGTTGTGAAGCCTTGGTCCAGGTTTTGTGTTCCGTGTTAGCAGTGGGACAATCAAGATCTTTTAGTACTTGTTTTCCTGCTGCTGAAGTTTCAACAGCGTTGTAAATGTGTTGTTTTTCTATAAAGTGACGATGGACTTGTTCTATAATAAATCTAAGTGGACTTGTCGTGTGAATGTAATATTCTAAATCGTGTGTCCTCAAAAGTGTGTTTGACTCTCGTGTGGGTTGTCCTCGTTTTGGTTAGGTTGTCGATGTGGTTATGCTTTGTGGACTTCGGTGGATCATGTCTCCAATTTGATATTGGTTAAATGTTTTTCTATGGGTTTTCCCTGGTGTTGAAGTTGATGACTCTAGTCGTGGGTTCAAGGTTTCGACGGAGGCGTTGTAGTAATCGTGCTATAAGAGTTGGTTTGAATTGGTTGGGAGTTCCGGCGTCGCCCCCCCCCCCTTCCCAGGGTGTTCTATTTAAATGGTCTTCTTTTCTGCACTAGTTAAGTTCTTGTGGTGGGGAGAACCCCTTCGGGTTCTCCCCTCACCCTCGGACCCCAGTTTTCTCTTGAATCGGTCGGGTGTGACCTGTGTAGAGTAAGGTCATCCCCGAGAACTTCAGTTTTCTTCAGTACTGTTGGGCATAGACTTGGATTTTTGGCTGACTTGTGACCTGGTGACTTTCTTGGGGCAGAAAGTGTCTGTGGTGGGGAGAATTGGCACACCCCGACCGCGGACGTCCGAAATTTTTCTTCTTTTCTGGGTCACGGTTTAAATTTTTCGAAGACTTTTTGCGTTGGCGGTTTCGCGCCGGTGCGCGGTCACTGTATCATTAGCGGTGACCGTGCGTTCAGCCCGGGTGACCGTGTGTGAACCCATAATGTTTTAAATATTACAATTTTTATGTGGACATTTTATTATTATTACTATTTAAGTTGTGTTATTAATATGATAGTTAATTTTATTTTTATATATGTTTATGTATGTTTTAAATATATATATGTATAATAATGTATATATACATATAGTTCTATATATGGTTATGTATATGTATATATCTTTATATGCATAAATGTATATATATGTATTATCTTTAAATTATTTTATTATTTGATCAAAATAATTGTTATTTGAATTAACTAATTTATTATTTATTGTTATTATAAGTTTTATTGTTATTTATATTATAAGTTTTAATATTATTATTATAGTGTTATTATTATTATTATTATTATTTTATTATGTATATATATATATTTTTTTAACCCTAACCTAACCCTATTCTACCCAGCCGCCGCCCCCCCTCTCCCTTCTCTCCTCTCATCCCGTAGCCCTTCACCCTCTTCCCCGCGTGGTTTCCCCTCCCCTCTCCAGGCACTTCACCGCACACCCGGCTTCCCCTCCGGCAGCGACCCCATCCCCTGCCTTCTCTGCCTTGTGCCAACGCCGCACCACCACCTCCGCCTCCCGGCCTCGTCAGGCCTCTCCGGCGCTCTCTTCCAGCGCCGACCTCCGGCAACTGCGGCCTCCTCCCTGTGCCGACGTCCAGCGCCTACTACTTCCTCCAGCGCGCTCCCCGCCGGCAATCGCCTTGTCGGCCTCCCCATCCAGCCGGCCTCGCCTCTCCTCCCACCTTCTCCGCCAGCCGACTTCCGACTCTCTCCAGCCTCCCACCACCTTCGCCACACCCAGCGGCAGCTGCGCCGACCCGGCTCTCCCGCTCACTCCCGTCCGGCGCACCCCCCCTGTTCCGTCACCGACCCCCCCCCCCCCCCCTGTCCGACCCCGTCGTCGGCGCTCCGCCGACCTCCTCTCCCACTGGCGGCGACACCCCCCTGCCCCCTGCTCCCTGTCGTCCAACCTCGCCCAAGCCGGAGCCGCTGTACGTTTCTTTTATTTTATTTTATTTATTTATCTTTTATTTTATTATAATTATAGTTATTATATTATTATTATTATTATTATATTTATTATTGTTATTATTATTTTAATTATCTTATTACATCTTTATTATAATTATTATTATGTTATTATTATTAATACTATATTATTATTATTATTATTATTATTATTATTATTTTGAATATATTTATTATTGTCTTAATTATATTATTATTATGCTTATATTATTATTATTATTATGTTAATATTATTATATTATTATTATATTATTATTGTTACAATTATTATTAAATTATTACTTTATTAATATTATCATATTATTAACATCATATTATTATTATATTATTATTATTGCTATTATTATTATTATTATATTTGTTATTATTTTAATTATTAACTTCTTCTTCTTCTTATTATTATTATTATTTATTAATTGATTGATTAATTAATTGTCTATTTATTTACTCAATTAAGTATTTGTTAATTAATCAATTATTTAGTTATTTACTTATTTGTTTATTAATTAATTGATTAATAAATTATTTATTCATTTATTTATCTATTTATTTATTTATTTAGTTATTGATTTGTTCATTTTCATTGTGTATTTGTTAATTAGTTGTTTATTTATTTATTCATTTAATTATTTGTCAATTAATTAATTCTTTATTTGTTTACTTATTCTTTCATTCACTTGGTTATGTTTTATTTTGTTTGATTACCGATTTGTTTATTCTTTTGATTATTTATTTATTCATGTATTTATTATTTATTTACCTATATATATTTATCTTAGTGTTTTTATTTAATTTTAAACAATCCTTTTTCTGTCGCGGGTTGAGTAACGTGTACTTTTTCACTGTTCAGCGTACGCAGTTAGTCCGCAGGGGTTCATTCTACTTTCTACTGGGTTTCGGTCACGTCCGCTCCTTGTTTGAGGTAGGAGAATTCACCTGTTTCCTTTTCGAAGCACTCTGTTGGTACTTGAATTATTTTAAATTAATTGTATTCCTTGATTCGCATGTTTATTATATCCTTGCGTGACTTATTTTGGTGTTTTAGAATTGGTAGTTTTTGTTCGAAACTATGTTTTGAAGCAATTATATTTTACGCCTATGTAGTCGTACACTAGATGTTGTTTCGCACATTTTATTGTTTATATAGTGACCTGCGGTAGTGTTTTCGTGCTGAAAGATTTGATTAAAAATAAACTTTAGGATGCTCCTCTGTTTGTTCACCTGTTTATGCTTTGACAGCTTGGTTGGAACTAAATGCCTATATTTTCTAATGCGATCATTGGTTGTTTTAAGTGGTGTTCTTTTTGTAAAAATCACTCTTGGATCTTATTATCCTGTGCTGGTTAGTTTTATAAAATTTGGTATCAATTGGAAGTGTTGTCGTGCCCCTTTGCAGGTTTGACGCACCATTGGATGTTGACATCCATGGGTGCACCAGGTGCACACATGGATGTTCCCTCAAATGAAGGTGGTGTTTGAAATTGTTACGATTTATGTCCATTTATTCTTATTTCCTCGAGATCTTGACTTTTCTAAATGGTTCTTGGTTACAAAATGTTTTCGCCTCTTTTTGAGACACTTCGAACTTGTTTTAAAAGAAATGTACGAAGATATGCCCATTTTGCCCTTTACTCAATACAAAAAAAACAGTGTTTTGAGTTATTTAAAACGATACTGTGGAATATTCGTGTAAAGCTGTTTGTTTTTGAAAAACCAAGTTCTCGCTTGACAACTCCAGGTATTTCATAAAGTTGTTTTGATAATCAAATGACGTGAAGGCCCGGTTGGGACTTTATTGAATGTGAAGTGATTATACATATAGATATATACATATACGTACTTGTGAGGGCATCTCTACAGGGGGACTTCCCTTCGAGGGTTGTCGTGTAGCGGTGTCCGTGTAAGGGGTCGGCAAGTGCGGTGAGGTGAGTCACGCGTGCGTGGGCCTCCCACTTACACAGTGTTACTAAAAACACCATGGGTTCCTGGGAGTCTTGTAGATTATCGAGTGACGGTTGCTTTATAACCCTGATTAGACGGGTTGGTACCCTCTGGAGTTGTGGACAGGCCAGGTGGGATGTGCCACTGGTTGGCTATTAGGGCGGCCAGTTGGTTATTGACTGTGGAGTACCATGCCGGCAGGTAGTCTGAACCCGAGTACGTCCAGGGGTTTTCTAGGGATGTTTAGGATCACCCATGGTTACTTGATTCCTTTATTGTTTACTTACAGTTCTTCATTACAGCTTATATTATTACTTGTGTCCTTTTCACTACTTGCATCTTGCATTGCTTGTTTACTTCCTGTTTCACTGGTTTGTTTTCAGCCTGTACCATTTACCTGTTCCCTTTTTGCACAGTCGTAGTATTACCTTTATTTGGTTTTGTTTATAAAAACATGAAATGGTTTTGAAAGTGATTTATAGTGTGCGTCGGGTTTTCAAATGGGGAAAACATGTTGTTTATTTCTAAATGTGAAAAATCTATTTTATAATTGTATTTTTCAAACCTGTGTCAACGGATTGCTTGGGAAAGGAAACATTTGGATTCAGTGGTTTACTTTGGCTTACCTACTGGGCATTTTTAATGCTCACGCCTATATTATCATTTCAGTTGCAGGTCTTCCCTTGCTCAGGTCTCCTGACTTGAGTCGCTCAGTGATGGGGCGACGTTGGTTTGTAGTTGGGTGGTGACCCACGAGGTCACGTGGAGGTATGCCGTGGTTTAGTTTTGTTATTTCTTTAGTGTTTGCCTGTTTGTTTAGTTTACTTTTTTTCTTTTGTTCCTGTTTTTAGTTTGGGCTAAAATCATTCCCAACGATTGAAACTTTTAATGCTCGGAACTTGTTGCCATCCCGGGGGGATCGGGAACGCTCCTCGGGACTTGCCGCGGACCGGCTCGGGTGACCGGTTCCGGGTCGACCCGGGCTGGTTCGTGACAAAAATTGTATCATACAGTAATTTTTTCTTATGTATATATACTTCTAGAATATGATATCTAGAAACTATCATTGAATTTTGTACATTTATCTATTTTAATATGGATCCATGATGTTTTCTAGATACGATTCAACATCATGATCATGAGGATGACCCCATGAGTGATGAGTCGTTGATATAGGGTCCTATAAAGGATGGGTCACTACTAGGTTGTGCACCAACAATTCCACATCCAATTTAATATCATATGGTACCAAAAATACCATAGGTTTAGGTGAGTATTACGGGAATGATTCATGTGTATCAGGGTAGATGACACTTATTGTTCTAAGGTGATCTTAAAAAGCATGTTGTTATGAACTGACATGAGGCAGTGAAGCTTTTATTTCATCTCATCAAGAAACCTTCATACCATAATGTGGTCTTAGAATTGAGCCTTCTCTATATCTCTTTATGATGATGTTAGGGCTTAGTTACACATAATTATGATGAGGAAATTATTTAAATCTCGTATATTGAGAACCTTTTTACTATGGATTTTTCTCAAGCTACATTGACGTTTTTCATAAAAAATTATCTTCTATATATTTATAAAGAAAGTATAAATGTGGAAGCGTATTATTCAAGGGTCACCAACCACTCCCAGTAATTATTGGATATAGTGCTAGATCAGTTCTTTCGAGCTCATGCATTCGAGATAGGACTTTGAAGAGACATAAGGTCCATCATGATAACTATATGAACTCATACATATGTTGATTCACTAGATTATTAATTATATGTTGAGATATTCATGGACTAGATGAAAATGACATGTATTTATGGAAGTGGGATAATGGGATCAGATACATTGATGGAAGGGATCAAATGATAGACTAAGGGACCTCAAAGTGTGATATGTTTCGCGGGGAATTCCTAAAAACAAGTGTTTGTGTTTCATGGATCACAAGATAGATCTATTGATTCAAAGGAATCGGAGTGAAACTATTGGGATGATATAATACATCTCATGAGGTATTTTTTCACACACCATACTGATGCTAGGGAAGTAATGGATATCCCTCCAAGGAAGAGGCACTAGTAGGAGAAGGTAGGTCTGAAGGGTGAGGATATGGAAGAGTAACTGGGAGATAAGTTATAGGTGGTAGATGACTAGATTTTATACCAACATCACTCACATGTAGTTCCCTCAAGGTTTATGTAGATAGTGTTAATGGGTAAGGGAATCTTTTAATGGATGTGAATTATTACACATGGGCTCTAGTGATGATATGAGGTATGATATATATCCTTTATACCTTATCTGGAGTACTGTTGGTAATAAGTGTGAGTCATTCCATTATTTCAACATATTTGTCTTCAGAATTAGTGATTCCGGTTGAGTATATAGCTCAACCCTAACACAATGATAATCACACTGGTGGTGACTTAGTGATCACACACTAGTGCAGATAGCGTGACCTAACTCTTCGAGGTGATAGTCTATTTTGGGACTTCTTATTTGCAGTAATGAGGACATATGACACAAAATTATGTCTAGATGGGTAATCTATTGCACATTCCTAGTTATATTATTTTAGGTATGGGATTTAGTGTGTTCATAGTATTGGATCTGGGTTTTCTGTTTTGAGTGAAAATGAAATCCATGAAAAGAAATATGGGCTTGTGTATAGGAGGTCAAAACTAATTACTCATATTATTTATAGAATTTCCATTTATGTTGAAGATGATATTAGTTTTAAGATTCCTTTAGTGGAAGAAATCCATATGAAGGTATTTTTCATACCCATTGTTTCACTATGGGAACCCATGGTGATGTTTTCTATGAAGGGGATGTTATCATTATATAGTGTTTAGATTATTATCACCTAAAAGAGGTGATGATGATGAACATTTAAGAAACACCTAGGATATATGATTGAGGTTAGATATTTCTATTTTAATTATGTGTACATGGTTAATCCCTTCGCTATTATGAACACCTAATAGTGTTCATTGGACTCATGAACTATATCATTTATACTTTCAGAGACCATATTTACATAAACATTATTGATGATATCCAAATGTACTCTGTGTTTGAGAAGGTTACATGAGACAGTTAAGGATGGTTTGAAATTTACATTGAGAGCACATGATTTATGAGAACGTCAAAATGTTCCAATTCTGGATTTAGGAGTTCCACATTCTAGGTAATTTTATCAAACTTGGTGGTTTAGTAGTGGACAAGTAAATGGTTGTGATAGTGTTATCATGGGAGACCCCGAAGATTTTTACAAAGAAATAGATCCTCTTTGAGATTGAAGGTGATGATGGGAGATTCATAAATTATTTCCTCAATATATTACCTCCTTTGATATATGTCAATTAAGAGAGTAATCCTATGGTGTGTATGCAGAGGTTCCAGCAATATTTCTATTATTTGGGATCGAGATTTTAGACCACAACCACGATGAGAATTCTAGAGAATGGTGCCATGTGAATAGTGTTCTATGATCAATCATTGGCCTTGGTTGGTGTTGATTTAATGTAGATTAATGATGTGATTTTCTATAGTTCACGTTAGTTGAGACCACATGAGAAAAACTACATGACCCAAAATTGTTAGCTGGATATTGTATTATTTAAAATTGAAATGTAGATATATTACATAGTGGGAGAGAAATTTATAATCAATTATGACAACATGAATCCCAAATAAATCTACTGTTATAATTATGTTAACATTAAAACGAGATAATGGTTAGAGTTTCTCTAGGACAATGATTTTATGATTGTATATGATCCTATGAATGGGGTCATGGTATTACTAACCTTCAGTGTGAGGTATTGTTTATATTTTATTGGAAATCAATATTAGTAGTTGGGGACATTATTTTTATAATTCACAAATGAGGATAGAGTAGTTTACACCACGTTGATAGTGATTACCCCAATAATTTTATAGTTATTCATGGAGGAACAAAATTTGGATATCGACTGTGATACATTACATACTCATATATCCACTTGACAATCTCTTGATGGATTTTATGTAGGTGGGAATAAAGTCTTACTTTTTAGAAGATAAATTATCGTATAAATGAAATTACCAATGGTCGTTATGAGGGAGTATCAAAAATTTTACTTTTCTATATATCCAGTTGTGGTATTGATGTACCCAGAACTCTAATATCAATTTATGTAGAAAAAGATGAAGAATGGAGTTGCATTCTATTTGTCTTGATGCCTGATATCTCACCATGTAAATTCTGAGCACCAGATTCCAATGGGGTTAGCTCAATCAATTTATGTTCCGAGGATGATGTGGGAAGATATATATGTGTTCTTCATGATGGTATTCTCATATACATTTAGTGTATGTGATTCTATATAGGTTATCATATTACTAATAAAAAATTCTACCCACATCTTATTTATCCAAGAGTATAGTTTAAAATAGATCATGGGACACCACTACATTTAGAAGATATTATTACTCTATGGATTTCGCTCAATTATCATTTTTACATAATTCTCGTTTAACATCATTGTTGTGGAAGGGATTATAAATGTATATTTAGACTTAATTGAATTTGAGATACATATTTCAACACCAAAATGATGGTCATACTGAGAGGACCATTCTGGGTTTGAGGGAAATGATATGGTCTTGCATTTTGGTATTTTTCTATAGTTTAGAGTATCCAAAACCATTGGTGGACTTTTTATACATCAATAGAGACCAATCCACCATCAATATGGAACCACTCAAGGTCTTGTACATGCAAGATTATATATCTCCAATATGTAAGATTGACATGGGAGAGTCTTCACATATGGCACAAATATTCGTTTTATCCAATATTGTATCATCATTAGAGTTTAAAATGGAATACTATTTTAGAGAATGTACAATATTTTCCAAATAATGCATAAATAAACTATATACTATTTTTTTACTTGTGATTTCAATAACATACCCTTTAATTTTTTGGATATGAATAGGAAAAAATTGCTCATAAAAAATTATATATTCCCTACTCATTATAAATTTACATTAAAATTAATATAAAATTAATAAATAAATTTTAGTAAATTCATTTTAATTATCAAAAAAATATGTATTGTTCCTAAATGATTATCATTTAATCTAATGAATAATAATATTTATTAAATTAAAGATGTTTTTTCAAATTTATTTTTCAAAATAAATGTTTTTAAAACATGTAAAATTATCATAGGGTTAATTTTTTAGATTTATCTAAAAATAATGATTTATTAATGAATAGTGGAAAGCAACAATTTTCACTATAAATAGTATTACATTTTTTAATATTTTTAAAATGTAAAATTATTGTTTCGATTAGTATTAAATTTTTATATGATAAATTTGAGTAAAAACAATTCCATTATTTTTTTGGAATAGGATTTTATACTTGAATATATAAGAAAAATAATTATATATAAAAATGGTATTTTTTGAACAACTATTTGTTCCTCTTGTTTTTTTTTGTTTAATTTAAATTAAATTTCAAATATTTTATTATATGAAATTTTCTAAATGGAGTTAAACTATGTAATATACGCGTAAAAATTTAGAAAATATTACACTTTTATTTTTTTCTAATATAAATAGTTATCTTTGTTTATTTTGTTAACATGGTTAAGGTTAAATCAGGTAATTGAGGGTAAAAAATATAATAAGAATTATAACATGACACTAAAACATGAACAATTCTACATGATTAGTAATTTTATTCCTTAATAATATTTTGGTAAAATTTATTACCGTCTGGATCTACATGGTTGATATTATAACCCTTAAATTTTTTTAATTTAATGAAATGTTAAATATTTCACAATATTGGTTATCATAACTATAAAATTTTAATTATGTGTTTATCAAAAATATATGTTTGAAAATAAATAGTAATTTCAAACATAAAATATTTATCTTCATCATTGATTTTAGTTTTTTTCAAAATAAATAATTACCATTAGTTCACACAAAATGATGATACAACTATTATTATATTAAATGAAAAAAATTCTAATAAATGAAATTAAATATATTAAAATAAATATAATGTGAGATAATTATTGTGATTTAAAAATTATGTATATTACACCAATATTTTAATTTTTTAGGAAAATATTTTTCACAAAATTGTAATTTTTTGGTGTTTTTAAAGTCAATGTAATGATTAGTATCAAATTTGACAATAATGCTATTTTATAGACATAATGCTTTTAAAATTATTTGAAAATAAAAAAAATTATATCATTCTAAATAGGATAATAATTTTTTTCAAATATATTCCCTTGTTAATTTATATACCCTTATAAAATATTCATCTCTGGAATATCCTTATTATATTATATTATACTGAGAAATTCCTAGAGTGTTTTCCCCTATATTATAAAAGGAATCCTCTTATTTTCATTTCCATGAACATGAAAGGATTTTTTTTGACAATACATAGAAATATAACTTTATATAATCATTAAAATAATTATAGAGGATTTTTTAGTTATAACACCAAACCTAGTGTTTTAATAATGTTTAACAAAGGAAACTTTCCCATGAAGAGGTATAGTTTCTAATCCAAAATTTCATTCTATTTTATTTATATACATCCAAAAAATCATATCAAACTGTGATAAAATAGTAATTTGTATTTTCTAAATTTATTTTTGATGTTATTATATATGTGGAATCACCTATATCCATCTCGAATTCCATCAAATGGAAAAAAAATTATTCATTTGTGAGTAAGGTGAACAACCCCCTCATAATGAAATTTAATTCATTTTCCATCACCAAAATTTAAAGATAGTTATAATGATGTAATTAATGTAAATATTTTTGGTTAAAAGTTTATTTATCACTATGGAAATTTAATATACCACAAATATTATTAACATTCATTATGTAGAATAATGAAAATGTCATTCGTGCAAAAGATAGGACTACCACCTCCATTGAACGATGTGGTTAATATTTCATCACCATATCACATGAATGATATATATTAGTATATTTATAGATTTAATATTAAATTTATAATATTACCACCATTATATAATGTTTACATAATACTAACCAATATTGCATAATTATTATTGGAAAATAAAAATGTTACTCATACGCACATAAATCCAACAATCTCTATGGCTGTAGCATAGTTGATTTTTCATAACTATAATTTATAGATGGATTTATAATTATAATTGATGTATAAAAATGACAATTATTTCATGAATATTATTCTTAAGGTGGTGTAATATAGAACTATTTGACCAGAGTCATATTACTAATTCAATTTTGTACTTATGAACTTAATATCATCAACACATTGAATGCGAACATAAAAAATTAAATAATTATTATTACATATTAAAAAGTAGATTAATGTAATGTAATAATTAAATATAGTTCTCATGAATGTAATTAATAATCCAATTTTAATTATTTTGGACGATAATGAATGTACGTGATGAGATGAACTCACTGTTAGATACTCTATAACTAAATAACCTAGTTATATATGACATAATGTTTTATTTTCTTTGACATTCACTTTCCTATACATGTTTAAAAAAAATTATTAATGAATTTATATCGACATGAATTTTTTAAAGGATGAATTTCTAATATCTCACAATTTTATTATGATTTTTTTTATTTTTTATTATGTGACTTTTATAAGAAATTCACTTTTATGTTTTTTTTTCAAAATGAAATGGAATTGTTTTTTATCATATTTGGATTGTGATTATTTGAACAATTTCATGAAATCAAATGGTATTGAATAATCCATTAAATTAATAAAGGTTATTTTCAGTGAAATTTATATTCATTTTATGTTCACTATAGTGATTTAGAATAATAAACATTCCTCAAGGCATGTCTTTTTGATGAACAGATTCATGTTTTATGATTATATTTTGATTTTATGGAATTATTTATGATAATACGTTTTTCAATTATGAACCAAATACGGGTGGATCCATGATATCCCAATAATTCATTAGTATGTTTGATGTTGATCGTGACTGTTATTCCATGGGTATCCTGTGATGGTCACATTAATGTATAACCATGATGTCTATTTCAAGTATAAATCTAAGTGTTTTTTATTTTATTTGGGAGGGTTACATCATATGTAATATGATAATAAAATGATTACCAAGGTTACCTATAAGTTTTATAATTTTTTCTTTATTTTTACATTAATCTCATTTTTTCATAGTTTAAGTTTTTTTTCATTCAAGGGAATGCATTTTTTACATAGCATCGTGAAAAAATAAATCTTGAGCTTATGATGAATTCAATAAAACCTATATGAATTTATTTTACATTTAAAATTAATTATGAAATGTTCACAGAGAAATTCGGTATGAAATGATAATAATCCTGTGTAAGAAAATATTTATTTTTATCCTACTATTTATGTTGAAATTAGAAACTTTTTATATGTAATTAAACTCTAATTATTTATTTCATTCATTTTTGGTCCATTACTGTGAATTGTTTTTCACATCAAAACATTAAAAAAATTATAGGGTTTGAGGTAGATCATTGTTAAGGAGGGTTCAAAGAAATAATTTGTGAAGATTTATTATGAAAGAAAATAAATATTTTAATGACTTATTTTTATTAAAATAAATACATACAATCTATTATTGTACAATTTTAAATTATCGGTTTACATTGTAATAGTTTTCAATATTTATATAGAACTATAATCCAAAATAATAATTTCCTTTTATAGAATATGAATTCTATTATTATTTCACTGTAATTCTTATTTGAAATGACTCGGTCAATAAATTTGGTATTAGTGATGGGTTATGACAAAAATGGATATTACGATGATCTCAAGTGAGTCATTAAAATGATTTTTCTATTTTATCATGGGATTAAAATATTAAGATTAATCATACGAAAAATTTCTTATGATCCCATATTTTGGATTTATGTAATGTAATTTTATGGTTACTAATTATATTTTTTATGGACATTTATTTTTGATGAAATTATTTTTATTATATTTTGCGATGAAACATTAAGGTTATGTGATAAACATTATAGTTAAAAAAATTATTTGATGTTAAATATCATATAGTCCTTATTTAATTTTTTATCACATTTATATTAATTTTATATGAATTATCATTTTGGTATAAGGACAACCCATAGGTGAGGCAAAAAATGTCGCTTTTGTATATTCCATGAGTTTGGAAACCATAATTGAAGGGGGGAAATGGTGCATTGTCTACCATTAGACAACATGAATTACTAGATAGAATGGTATTTATTGATAAAATATATTTTTTAAATTGGTTATGTTTATTTAGGGAACATTTGATTTACGTGATATTAAAACAACAGATTGGAATTTGATTTGTTGTTATCTGATTAATTTTATTCTATAAGATGATAACTATTTTGGGAACCAAATATGAGTAAATGATATAATTTTATGAATAATGGTATATTTATATATTGGATGTATTTTTTTGTGTGGATTTATAATGATACATGTAATTTATAAATATGATAATAATATATTCGAGATTATATGTTTGTTGAAATTGCATTTTTATATGATACATTTAGTGTTAAAGATATTACAGCTACACTATGCCTTATTAAACATCAATACATGAATTATTACATAATATTGCACTTAATTGAAGATGTAATATTGAAACATAGAGTGTCATTGGGAATTATTAATAATACCAAACAGTTTAAATAATAATGTACATCTTTTTTATGGCAAACTTCTGTAACATACGTCACATAAAATTGAATGGGATAATCAAATGCCATAAATAATAAAGTTGTGAGCTCTAAATCCAATTAAGGGAATAAACATGGATTAAAATGAATAAGATTAAACATGTTATAAAATTGGCATGTCAATGGGGAATAAAATGTAAAATTGTTATAAGGCATGATATGGAATGATAATCATAATGTGAGTAAAGGGGAAACAACTTAAAACACTACACAAAAAATATAGGTCAAGGATATCATACAATGTAAAATTTTGGAAAACTCCAATAAAGTAATCTGGTTTACTACCCCTACTAACATGATATCTCATGAGACTCAAAATCACCCAATGCATTGAAGCGCTATATAATTTTGGGTACACCCATCAAATTTCATTAATTCTCATTTATAAGTGTTCTACATAGATCGTAATACATGGATTCATTCATTATAATATTTTTTCTATAATCATGGACTATGAAATAAAAACATGTAGGCCCTAATTATACTATGGAACAACCATTATAAGAAATGTGCATTATATTCACCTGAAAATTTTATTGGAAGATAAAATAGCGGTAAAATTACAGCTGCATAACAACGTCATTTAATATTTCATAAAATTGGTTTGTGAGATGATAATAGGCCTGTCATAATTTGGAAATTATATTGGATATAATAGGGAAGGGAAATACATATCATAATGTTATGAAATGAAATTGAATGAGTAAGATAATAAATAAACCTTAATAAAGATGAGAAGGTGGGGTTACATTACTATATTTTGGTATGGTAAGAGGAGTTGATAATGGATTGTCGGTGGGATACATGAGACAGAAAGGGGTATATCATAATTTATTGATCAAATGGACTGTAATGTGAATAATTAGTTACGAATCTAAATCTATAAACATTAATATTAAGGCGCATAACATTTAAAAGATCATTTAATAAAAAATATTGTGGAATAATACCTTACTTGAGTATGTGACAGAAAATTCATAAGAGGGTCTTCATGAGAGCTTTGGTGTTGCCTTGGGATGAATCTGTATAAGATACGATAGATTAAAAATGTTATCTATTTATTTTTTGATAAGAAAATAGTAGAATGGTTGGGTTTATATAGGAAATGAGATTGGAATTGTTTATCATTTCCCAAACATAGGTTTTGGAGTCTATTTAATAAAATAACCCAAACCAGAATCCTGTCAATGTGTTTTCAAGATGTTTTCTAAAAAATGGGATCGATTTTCCGTATTTTATCAGGAAAATGGCCCAAATTAAAAAAATAATTACCTTGATTATGTGGAGGTGATTCATACTAAAAAAATGAGGTTAAAACCATTTTATATATTATAAGTTTCATAGGATTCTTAATGGCAATATAAAATTAATAAAATTAATGTAAAATCAAATTATATTAAATATAAAACATATAATTGTTTGTGGATACCCTTTATAGTAGTAAATAACTCATTTTTGGAGTTTATGATGTCAATATACAAACATAATATTTATAAGGTATTTAATTTATAACAAACAATTTGACTATTTAGTCAAATTAGGAAAACCTCACTATTACCTAATTTAAAAAATATTATTAAAAAATAATATGCATTTTATATAAATAATTTTATAAATTTTATAAATTTTCAATCTTAAAATAAAGTTGGCTTTTATTAGAAATAATGGTTTTTTGGCAATAATAGTTTTTGAACTGTTATATGAATATCTTCTGACTCTATAATTTTTTTATAATTTATATTTAATAAAATTAATTTAATAATAATATTATATTAAAATTTAATATATATAAAAATCCCATTAATTCATCAAAATAAATTCATTAATTGATTTTGAATATTTTCTACAAATACTATTTCTATATTATTATATCAAGAAACAAATCATATAAAATGTAAAACTAAGTTGTAAATATAACCAATATTCTACTGAAAATAGATGATAAATACTAATATTTTTAGTTTTAAATTGTTTCTAGTAAATTTTTTAAATAATTTTAACCCTTAATTAAACAATTTTTCATTCACCGGTGTATTTAATATTTACTACAATTACTATTAATCTTATTAAAAAGTATTGTTAACCATGGTAATTAATCTTGATTATTATGTTTCCAAATAAGGATTAAATTATATAAAAATATCTCCACTTTGGTATAATAATTTAATTTAATATAAATCACTCAAGCACAATGGAAAGAAGATTTTCAAAAAATCAATTTTATAAGGGAAATTTGATTTAAAAATATTTATATAAATATTAAACATAAATATATGTATGTAATATCATCAACATATTTATTTAATATAAATATTTCATTTAAATAATTTAAAATTTGCCATTATCATTAATAATTATAATAGATAAATATTATGCATTTTAAAAAATTTCTCAGTAAAAATGTTTTTTATGCTTCAATGGAAAAAAATACTAAAATACATTATAAACATGAAATAAATGAAATTAATTTGATTTAATATATAAAAACATTAGTTTTTTAAAAATGAAATTAAAATTAAAATAATTAATAATCTTTTTAAATATTTTATTTATAAAATGAAATGAAAAATTCTAAAAAAAACTATATGTTTATATATTCATGGAAAAATCAAAATTTTCCCTAAATAGTACAAATTTATACAATATGATATTTTTAATATGTTGATACCAAAAATTTAGTTTCTTTTATCAAATAAATTTCCTATATATAGTAAATAATTATTATTATATTTATAAAATGAAATAAATTTTTTTGGATGAATATATATTTTGATGAATAAAATACATCCCAAAAAATTGAGTAATTAATAATAAGAATTTTTAAATATATATATGACATATATATATATATATATATATATATATATAAAATTTAGTTATTCATACTCATGATAATTAATATAATGGAATGGATAAAGTGGTCGTATGTAAATAATAATTTATGTTTGGGATTAGTATTTCTTAACAAATACACTTTCAGAAATAGTTTTATCTTTTAAAAACATGGGGCATTGCATTCTTATACATTTAATAAATTTCACCCACATAATTTAAACATGAACTCTGTTATTCCTCTCTTTATTCATCAACATATAATAATTATAACATTACGGATAATATCTTTTAAACTATTAAAAACATAAATTATAATCCTATTAACATTAAGGGGATAACATAAATATTACACGTATTTTTTAATGTGAGAATATATAGGCTTCAAAAAATGTTACATACTATCAGTTTCGTAATAGATAATCATATAGGTATTTTCTCCCTTATTAATGGATCATAATGAGCTTGTGTTTTTACTGAAGTATACTCCCTGAGAGTTTCCAACTATGTGTATAGTAAGGACCAATGTTCTGTATAATGATACATCATGTAAGACCCTTCATTGTGTATCTACATAGTTTCTCCTATATAAATATATTACACAACCTCGTCAAAATATAGTATCTCAATCGGGATTTATTTTCTTGATTAACCACGTACTCTATACTTATTTAAATTATGGGATGCTTGTTATACTTAGTATTATACCTAAGGCTATCAACTATGTTTTATAATACTAATCCTTATAAATAACTAATTTTTTTTTATATATGATATAATAACCCTTATATTTATTACATATTAATACATGATTTATTTAATTATATTTAGATTAATAAAACTAAAATGATCGAGAAATGTATTTTTTTTGGAAATAGATACATTGCATAACAATTTAAATTATAAAATATATCATCTTTATTGAAAACATCCTTACACGAACAAACATATAACTACATGTGAAAACAAGTGGGAATTCCAATGAAAGTGGTCATAAATAAGTTCTAGTAAAGGAGTAAACATTGAATAACATGAAAAATATATTACACGTAATAATGTAGGTAAATCTATGGTGAATAAAATTAATATGTGTAATAATGAATGACATAACATGATAATAAAAATTGCGAAAAACGGAAACAACTTAAAACAATGCGTCCTAAACATTGGTCAACTCCATCTTACAATATATCATGCTGGGAAAAGTACCATAAAAAATAATGTACATTCTCTTTACAAAAATTACATCTTATGATACTAATCTTTACCATATGCATTTTAACGGTATAAAATTTTTGGCACTCCTATCACATTCATTTCATTCTCATATATAAGTATTCCACATAGATCCTAAAATATGTATGATTGTTTCATCATAGATTACTAAATAATCAAATATTTTGGATTATATACATATATGTCCATATTAAAATATTTTTTAGAATTTAATATTGAACACTCAGGATAAAAAATGGTATGGTATTGAATATACAATTGTTTTAGAATGGAAAAATGTTGTGAAATATCAGCTGCCTTAAAAATTCAAATTCGAATTCCGAAAATGGATCGATGAGATCAAAATTGGTCAAAATTATTATTTACATCAAATGCACAGTAATAGGGTCCTAGAATAAAATAGAAAAACAATAAAAATTTTAATTATAAGGAATTAGGTAATAAATAAGAATTAATATAGAAATGAATGTTTGGATACATTACTAAAATTCACCAAGGTAACACAAGTAAATAATGATTGATGGGTGGGATAAATGAGAGTAAAAGGGGTATCTCAAAATAAATAAATAAAATTGACAATAATGTGAATATTTAATAAATTATCCCAAAATGAAAATATGTAAATTATAAGAAAAAAAGTTGTGTTTGAATAAAAAATAGTGGAGGATTCTATTACATCAGTGTGTGATACCAAATACATGGGTGGAAATTCATAATATATTTTCTGTTCCATATTATGACACTAGAGAGGTGAGGAATGCGTATGGATGTTATCTACTGGTTTTTAGAGATGATAAATGGCATCCTGTATTAGTTTACTAAGGAAATTTGGGTTGAATTAATTATTATTTATCAAACATCGGTTTTGGACTACATATAATAAAATAAAATAAAACAAGAAACCATCTCATTGGTTTTCACATGTTTTCTACCTAATTGGAGGGTTTTAAATAATTTCATATTTAAATGGGATGACCATAATAAAAAAATTCCCTTGATTTTGTGGAGATTGGTCATACTCCTAATGGAATTATTCTGAAATATAAAAATATATTACTTATTTTGGATGAATAATAATGGATTTATAATATTAATAAAATAATATTAAAAAATTATTTTATAATTATAACATATATTTGGTTGATTATTCCAATTATAGTATTTATTACATAATTTTTTCATTAATATTTAATAATACCCAAAATATATTTATACAGGATTTAATTTTTTCCCAAACAATTATTGTCTCAAAATATAAAAAAAAATTAAGTATTGGAAAATTGTAACTTTCTAATTCAAAATAATATATTTATTTTATGTAATTAAATTTTGAAATAAGTGCTTCTTTTCTTTTTAAATCAAATAAACAATTATTAAGAAATACTTTAATTTTTAAAATATGAATTTTTTTAAAACTTATAAAATTTACATTTGACATCAAAAATGCAATATGATCATTTATAATTAATTTTTTTTAATAATAATATTTTAAAAAAAAATTATATATTTTTAAAAATTCATTAATTCATTATACTAAATTCATTATTTAATGTTGAATATTGTACTATGTTAAAATTCATGGTTTGTTGTATCTATATAAATATAAACTATAACGTAATAATAATAACTAAATGTTATCATTAATCTATTGAAATTTTAATTTAAATATTCAAATTATTGTCGTTACATTATATCTAGACTTTTTTAATTTTATTTTTAACCTTAATTAGCCAATTTTACTTTCACCGTGGTAATTAAAAATTACTAAAGTTACAATTCAAATTATAAAAAAATAATTATAACATTATTACATAATATTAATTATTATGATTCAAAATATGGAAAAATTTTAAAAAATAATTTTATATAGGAGGAATAATATAATTTAATAGAAAACATGTAATCATGTTCGAAAATATATTTCGGTAAAAAAAATTTCAATGAAAATATTATTTTAAATAATTCATATAACTAGTAATATTTATTATATGAATTTAAATTCATAATGATAACTATATAAAATAAATACTCAACATAAACAATTGCAAATTTTTTTTATTTTAGGTAATTATAATTGGTAAATATTATTCATTTTAAATAGGATTTATGAAATAAAATTCGTTTTAAGCCATAATGTAAACTAATTATATATTGAGTTATACTGGTTATTTATCTGAAATTTAATTTAATAAAATATAAATAAATATTAAGAATATTAATTGAAAATCAAATTAAAATAATAATTGAAATGTTAAATTAATTAATTTTTCAAAATCAATTACAAATTCACATAAAAACTCTATTTTTATCAATTTACTGAAAAAAACTTATTTTCCCAAAAATTCCCATATTTATAATAGAATTTAATTTTTATATGATTGTTTAAAAAATATGTTTTTTTCAAATATATTTTCTATATATTCTATATAATATTTTTATAATTTAAAAAATCATGTAAAATTATTATTCGATGAATACATATTTTATATAAAATTATGATATCATCAAAAAATAATTTATTACAAATAAGAATATAAAATTATATATAGGATATATGTATTTACAATTCATGAAGTATATAATACTAAAATTAACCATGAATTTAATTCAATGGTTAAAATTTATATATATATATATATATATATTTGGTTATTGGGATTGGTGTTTCTTAACACATATGATACCAAACATACATCTCTCTATTAAAAACTATAGGAGTTACATTATATCCATTTTAATAAGTGTTTCTCTCATAATTTTAGATTAAATTGGTTATTCTTGTATCCATTGTTTTTATTAGAATAATGTTAATATTATTTATGATAAATTTTAAACTAATAAACACATTTTTTTTAAAGGTGAGGCAAGCCGCCCCTTTATTGAATTTTAAAAGTAGATTACAACAGAGGAATGAAAGGACAAACAAATTCCAAAGAATTCAATCAGATCATGAATGAGTACACATATTGTGGTGTGGGGAACTTCCACCCCGACCACGCAGATGTCGACCTCTTCTCCCAATTTTGACATATATCCAAGGATCACCTCCATCATCTGGAATCCCAGCATCAAATACATCAGGTGTTTCATCCACATCCGAAGTGAAGGTTCTGGGGGTAGTGGAAGCACATGGGTGGATGTTCCCACTTGGCTTTTTTCCAATAACAATTATCAATCCGTGATCAATACAATGATAAACGCCAGTCTCCACGGATCGAATCACAGAAATGGAAAAGAAAAGAAAAGTCCTAGAACCACAATGTAGGATCGTTACAAGTTGATTATAATTAATTTAATCAATTGAAAAGAAATACCTTTTGGGTGTTCTTTCTTCGTTGATGTTCTTGATAGCGTTCCGATGTGATTCGTCATTGTGTCATAGAAGCCAAGTGTATACTTACTCTAGCGGTGATCCACACCTATACCTCGTATCTCTAAATGTCACCAAAGGAGTCTTCGGTTGCTAGTGTAGAGAAACCTTTTCTTGTGTTGTCAGCCTTAGATCATCTTGATCCAATGTAAGAGGATCTCTATCGGTCTTGAGAGAATTCTTGGAGGAAGAGGTTCTTTCGATCTTGAAATAATTCTCCAGAATTGTTGTCTGTCATGAAAAGATTTGTGGTGGTGAGGATATTTATAATCGAGTTTGAGGTAGTAGAGTAATGAAAATAAATAAACGCATTACGCATTTTATTTATTTCATTAACTCCATTTTGAAAACCCTATGTTGAGTCATTAATTGCTTGACATGTGCCCACACTGATTATAACAAATATCATTTAATAAAATGCTATTTTCCGCAAAATCCCGACTGGAAAAAATACACAGCTTGTATTAATAAATAAACAGCGTGTACTTGTTTTTCATTGAAAACTACAGGTCATGTACATTCAATGCACGAGGTGTGTATATCTTGTTTTAAGTAATTCATTTCCTTTCCAAAAAGAAAACAACATGTCAAGTACATTTAATAATATGTGGCGTGTACTTGTTTTCTAAATAAAACTACACGGCGTGTAATCCTTGATACACGGTGTGTAATTGTTTTTTTTATTATTCCTCCAACATTAAAATTATTTAGTCTTCCTTGAATAATTATTAAACCACGTTTGGGAATAATCTTTATTATACTTGAGATACTTGAATACACTTACTGTGTGACCCTCTTGGCCTGTTTCTCATTGGTGTTAGGCGGGCTTGCCTAAAGTCCAAGATTACTGTCTAGGAACGGGTCAAGGCACCCAAGATAAAGAAGTTGATGCCACATTGACGTAACACCTCATACGAATGATTAATGTGTAATTTAATCCCTTTGTCTCAATATATCCTTAAACAGGTTTCATGGAAGTGTCATAAACCTATATTCTTGATCTGTCATTCTTTGAAAACCTGAAATAAACTCATCATCTACACCATGTCCATGGAATTTAAAGCGACAGTTCTATTTTAATCAATGGGTAGAGATATCAACTTCAATAAATTGAAGGGACAAATCCTTCCTTGACTTATCCATTAACAACATGTTATTCGTGAGGCACCGAACATACCTTACTTCCCGCAAACTATCTGTGTGACAGTTTTCGTTAGAAATCTAAGTGCGTGAGTCATGACATGAGTTAATGAAAATATTCCAGTCTAAGGACCATTACACATGGTCATAAATAGAAAATTTCTGATGCTACCAAGACATGCGGAATTGCTACTGGCAGGTCAGTTCTCCTAATCTCCCATCTTGGAGATTACCAAGTGCGAACTGCATGAGAGAGAGTCAGGTCTTCTTATGAGTACTCACAAATAACGGTCTATATAATATGCGTCCTATCATAGTATATCATCCAACCATAGAACTTTATTTAATAATATTGTTATATCATTTGAAGGTTCTCGTCATAGGAGGGATCATCCTTGACCTTATCAGTGCAACAAATATTCATGGACATTATTATATTATAGTCATGCAGAACAATGAACAATATATAATAAGTGGACTTTCATGTAATCAAAGTAAAAAACAGTTGGTTCTCAGGACACCAACCCTTAAAATCTCCCACTTGGACTACAGCTAGCTGCCTATGAATTTTAGTCCGATAGACCACACATGATGATCGTGATTCTACTGAGTCAATACTTTAGTCAAGGGGTCTACAACATTTTCTTCCGTGGAAATAGTGCTCACTGCAACTCCACCTCTCTGAGAAAAATCCCTCAAGTGATGATACTTCATGAAGTGCACTGTGTTTCATTTGTTGTCAATAAGGCATGATTTTGTCATAAGATGAATGGATATCAAGGAATGTCATGATGTGAATGACAAAGGATGTGATGGTGTTGGTGAGGAAAGGAGAATGGCCATGGTACTAAGATGCATGTCACTTAGGAGATTCACTAAGTGACATAGGATGTTGTGGTTGAAACATTCTCTATGTACATCTGACGATTGTTGAGCTGATCTTTAAGTTCAAAGAACTTGTATCAACAGGATACAATGTCACAACAATGTCTGAAGACCATGGATTGTCTTAACAATGCATGAGGAGGTGAAAGTTGATCCCTCCACAACTACTAAAGTGGATGATGTGGATTAATGAAGACCATTCACTATCTCTTAGTGCATGATGAATTGAAATTGATCCAAATTGATGTCCGATTGGTTCAATGATGAACATTGAATAATATATGTGATTCATGAGCTTCGGTTGATGAAGAACCTTCTACAAATGTCTCATAAGTCTAGAATACATGATTGAAAGGAGTTGAGGAAGTTTGTGGAAGAAGAATGAAGACGAAATGGAAAGAATGGATTAGAAGAAGAAGAAGTGGCATTTGGAATTTACACTTGGTTACTTTGTTTGAATACAAAGTACTTAGTGTTCCCTCAAGCAAAAAGGAAGCCACCAAGGGCCAGCCGTAAGGGTTCAACCCCAAGGCACTTGTGGGACTCGAGGTCGCCACGCCCAAGGGGGATCCCATGGGGCCAGCCCGAGAGGCCAGGGCCGTGTATAAGCCCCGGGCCACGCAGGGGATTGTCAGGCTCTACGTAGCGTGAGCGCGAGGAGTGCGCCCAAGGAAGCATATGGGAACCAGTGGTGCGCCCGAGTGGCAGGGGTGGGCGCAAGAGCGCCCCCGCAGAAGAACTCGGTGCGGGGCGGCAACGAGAGGGGAGGAGATTCAACTGGCCATTCATTGGGAGCGAAACTTTGATAAACCACGTGGAAACCGGCCACCGATTTGATGTGTGACGTGGGATTTTTCCGCGGAGTGAATCCTGGCCGGTCGATCGATCGCGTGCCAGATCTCGACCGCATGATCGATCTCATGCGAGGTCTTCGGATTCAGGTCGTCTGATGTCTTTTAAACTCCGGATCCGACGGTTGAGGAGTCGTCCTCTACCTTGAGCTTGACCGAGGCCACCCGCGACTCCTCCTTCAAACCAGGCGCCTCCCGAAGATGAAATTCGAGTTCCCGGCCACCGTTGTTCGAGCTGAAGGATCCATTGGGTTCATCTCGACATAACGAACACGATCATGCAATAAAATGGGCATGCATGCAAAGTTTGGAAGATTTCGAAGAATGCTGAGGCAAAAGAAGTTTCCGAGGCTTCATGTGTTTGTGTTTTTCATGGATTGGATTTTAATAAGACCATGCACTTGTTCTAAAATGCATGCACGTGGAGAAGTACGAAAAATAAAGAACCCGCGGAGAACAGAGGATAAAAACAAGATTTCACAAAATCATTAAAACCCGAGAATTTCTGGAATTTGAGTTATATCTTAGCGGATGACAAAGGCATTCCTCTTCCTATAAAAGGAGATCCCGAGGAATTGGGGAAGATTGCTGATAATCTGAGAAGTCTCGTGAGTGCTCCAAGCCTCACGAAGCCAAACCTGCGCGCACCACAAGCGCGGCAGAAGCCCGGAGCTCCCCTAGCTCCGTAAGGTTCCTTTCGCACACCCCTTGTGCAAAAGAAGACGTGAAGGCCCTGCGCACACCCATTGCACGACAGGAAGAGTTTGGGCTGTGCATCACATGAGATCCCCCTCTCTGTCTGTGGACTTGCGCGGCAGGTGGTTACTTGTAGGACAGGAGGTGAACTTGCACCCTGTGTGACTTGTTTCCTTGTTCACTTGCGCGGCCAGTGACACCCACACCCAACGTGGTGTTTTAAGTGAGGATAATTCCGCACCACTTGCGTGCCCGAGCCATCGTGCACCCTTGTGGCTTGCGCGACCCGTGACTCAAGCATTTGTGTGGTGCTTGAAGGAGGACACCCTACGGTGTGTGTGCATACTTGAATAAACAAGAGGAGGCCGAGGAATAGTGCCTTGTGTGTGCACCAAGTGAAGAACACACCATTTGTGTGTGAAAAACAGGTGAAGAAGGCCCTACGGGTTATGTGAGCAAGAGAAGGAAAAAGGCCAAGCTTTACTGTGTGTGCAAAACAAAGTACAAATTTGTGTGTGCTTAAAAAAAGGACAACAAGGCCGATCCTAGTGTGTGAACTAAAAGATTAAACACCTAGAAGAGGAAGACATCCACACAAAGAAGAACACAAATTTATGTGTGTAAGAAAATTGAATTAAGTGTGTGATGTTCAAGGATGGTGTGTGTGCTTAAAGTGATTACAACCTTTGAGGGAATATTGCACCAAGGAGAAAGATAAGGGGAGTGCATGCTTGCATGCATGCACGTGCACACATGAACAAAGCTAAATCAGGCTGTGTGCATTTGAGTTGTCCAAGTATGAAAGTTCTTGAAGAAGATTTTGAGAAGCCATGGTGACAGTGCATGAAGAATCAGAGTTTCCATGCACTTAGTGCATGAAGTTGGAGTGTAGTGAGACTGGGCCAGACTAAAGGTAAAGAGATTAGTTGTCTGAGTTTTCAGTAGATTGAGAAGAGCCTAATCAACAGAAGTGATCAGAAGTTGCTGAGCAAGACCAACAGACCTTTTCATAGGCTGTTGAAGATTCTTGAATAGAGAGGCCAGGTCATCCTATGAGAAATGAGATAAATCCGGAGCAAGACGAGAAGACCTGTTCATCATAAGTGATCAGAGGTACAGAGCAAGGCCAGCATTCTTTATCCCAGAATGCTGAAGATACATGAAGAAGCTTAATGTGAAGAAGAGCTACTCGTGTGACTCGAGGAGCCAGGAGAAGCCCCCTGTGAGACTCAGGGCGGAGGAAATCTTCAGTGGGATTCTGGAGCAGGCCAGTGGGGCTCTGGTAACACTGTGGGACGCAGTATAAAGACCCTCATGTGGGAATCAGGAGAGATAAATTGGGACTCTGTATCTACCATTGTAATACTAATAGATTATAATGGAAGAAACCATGTTGGGGTGTTTAACCAACATGGCAAGGACGTAGGCCTTTGGAGCCGAACATTGTAAATCCTTGTGTCATGTGCCTTTTCATTTACTACATCACTCGAGGAAAGGCTGGGAGATTAATGAAGAGTGGATCTAGGCCTTAACAGGCCATATAGGTTTAATTGATAAAGAATCAATTAGTAAAAAGTTTTAAAGGATCACTGATTCACCCCCTCCCCTCTCATTGATCACACTGATCCGGGAACTTCAATTGGTATCGTAGGGAGGTTACCTCTAAAAGATCCAAGAGAGTCTATATGGAGTACAAATTTGAGGAAATGAAAGAACAACCTAAAATGGAGATATCTGCCAAGAATCTGAAAAACAGAATGAAGAAACAGGCAAATAAGATGAAGAAGAAGGTTGTTGTAATCAGAGAAACTCATTCTAAGGAAAGAAATGTGACAGTCACATCAGATGACAATTCCTTTTATCATTCTTCTGATGAAGCCTTCTCTAGCTGTGATGAAGATGGAAGAAACAATGATCTTATAAATGCAATCAAATATCTTCAGAAGACAGTCCCCAAGGAAGTGGCAATGTGTATAGCTACAGGCGTCCTTGATCTTCAAAAAGAAAAATTACAGCTATAAGAAGAATCCAATTCAATGGAAGATCAGTTGGCAAAAAGGGTTTTCATAACCAACACTCTCAGAAAGCTGGTGAAAGCCAAAGATGAAACAGTATTCCTTTGCAATGAAAGATATGAAGATACTACTTAAGAATTGAAAAGAATATTTCTTGTGAAAGAATTCTTTAACATAATGGTCATATAAGTTTTCCATGCACTGGAGAAGTTGCACAAAGTTTCAATGAATGTCAGAGATGCTCAACTCGAAGAAAAAGACAAAAGGGTGAAGGATCTTGAAAATTCGTTACTAGAAATGAAGAAGGTGCATGAAGAATAGATGAAACAGCTGGAAGAAAAAAGGGAAGGAAGGCTAAGAACTGTTGAGGATGAGAATAACTCCCTTAACATGAAATGCTTAGAACTAGACGTGATATTGAAAAATCAGCAATCACCCAAATCTGAAACCTCCCAGTCAGCTGAAAGAAGAAATGTTGCCACTCAAGTGAGCTTTGAGAAGGATGATTCTAAAAGAAATACATCCTCTAATGAAAGAGAAACATCTTCTAAAAAGAAGGTACCATCCATACCATCTTGTACTCATGTTTTTAAAACTGTTTCTACTAAAAGTGAAGGATGGAATAATGAATCCAAACATGTATGGATGGAGATGGTGAAGAAAGAAAGCTCTACTAAAACAGCACAAAAAGTCAAGAAAATTACCCTATAATCAGAAGGACTCAAGAGGTCAAGATTTGTGGGTCAATGTTGGTGTTGTAACAAGTATGGGCCCTGTGCAAAGGATTGTTGGTACAATCCACTGAATGTCAAAGCATGAAGGAAGCCCATGCCAAGGGGGAGCAAGACAGAAGGAAAGAAGCAACATCCACAGGTCCAGAGACATCTGTTTACTGCTGACAGATTTGGATTGCTTGATAAAATCTTGGATGTGTGCAAAAGTGGTCAAAAAGTTAATACATGTCAATCTCCAACTGTATCCAAAGCTCAAAAGAAAAGAAGATCACAGAACCTGGCTTAGAGAGAATCCATGGGAAGCAAGATGAAAGTAGAAAATGCCCCCAAGAAGATGTTGAAAAAGGAGGAGAAGTCCTTGGATTTGAAATCCAAGAAGGGTGATGCATCCAGAAGGACCACAAAGAAGAAAACATTATTCTACTATGGAAAGAAAGGACATATCATGGATCTTTGTAAAGAAGCCATGAAATTCAATAGAGTCAGACTGTACTCAAAAATACAATAAATCTAGAAGAAGCAGAAAGGATTTATTGAAAATAATTTGCCTAAGAAAGGTAGCTTAACAGCATCAAAGGAACCATGTGAAACTTCCAGAACTGAGGCCACACTTCCAACTGACTTACTAGTCATATGGCCTAATCAGTTGCAACTTTCCAGAGAACTACAAAGAGCTGAAGATGAAGTACTGGAAATTGATAAGGAAAAAGGGAAGAAAAATATTTCACATGAATATGGGTTGAGATCCACACCAGCAAAAACATCATTAAAGATCAAATATGCAAGTGTGAAGAATGGTGAAAATGGGACATCTCGGTTGAGAAAATCTTCTCAACCTTGTTGTTCACATTGATGAACCAAGTAGGTTCCATCTTATTCCCTAATAACTTGTATTTACATGTGCTAACATTGTAGGTAATTGATGATGATGATCATTCTAAACTGGAGGATGGTTTGGAATGAATGGAGAGCACCCCTTGAGGGGGTTCCAATCTGAAGAAGATGGGATTTTGAGATTTAATTCCATCTTGTGAAGAATGAAGTTATTCCAATCATACTTTCATCCCTTATTTCTTAATTGTATTCATCATGACAATTAAGGGGGTGTATTGATTGATGTCAAATGGTAGAAAGGGGGATCTTTATCATTGCACTGAACGTTCTAATGAGTTATGTGGAGTATATGCATGATTTAGCAATTCATTGATATATCTGAAAAATTTCAAACCCCTTGAAGCATGATCTCACTTGTATAGAGAAATATGGATAGCACTGAAAATCTTGGTTATATCAATCTTGTTTTCTACACTAGGTTAGCCCAAGTAGACTTAGAGATGATCTACTAATGGTTCTTTGCTAAAGAGAACATGTGACATCATCCCTCTCTTAGTGATTTTCATGAAAATTCTATTCAAAGGGAAGAAGAGTTATTTTTGAAGAGAACCACACCACACCTTTGCATTTGATTTCCAATAAGGGGGAGAAAATATTGGCACACATATTTACCCATTCATATGTGCTGAAGAAGTGTATTGACAACAAATACAAAGGGGGAGATTGAAGTGCATTGTGTTGCATTTGTTGTCAATATGTCATGATGTTGTCATAAGATGAATGGATGTCATGGAATGTCAAGATGTGAATGACAAAGGATGTGATGGTTTTAGTGAGGAAAGGAGAATGGCCATGGTACTAAGATGCATGTCCCTTAGGAGATTCAGTAAGTGACATAGGATGTTTTGGTTGAAACATTCTTTATGTACATCTGACGATTGTTGAGCTGATCTTTAAGTTCAAAGAACTTGTATCAACTGGATACAATGTCACAACAATGTCTGAAGACCATGCATTGTCTTAACAATGCATGAGGAGATGAAAGTTGATCCCTCCACAACTACTAAGTGGATGATGTGGATTAATGAAGACCATGCACTATCTCTTAGTGCATGATGAATTGAAATAGATCCAACTTGATCTCCGATTGGTTCAATGAAGAACATTGAAGAATATATGTGATTCAGGAGCATCGTTTGATGAAGAACCTCCTACAAATGTCTCAAAAGTCTAAAATACATTATTGAAAGGAGTTGAGGAAGTTTGTGGAAGAAGAATGAAGACGAAATGGAAAGAATGTCTTAGAAGAAGAAGAAATGGCATTTGGCATTTACACTTGGTTACATAGTTTGTATACAAATTCCTTAGTGTTTCCTCAAGCAAAAATAAAGCCACCAAGGGCCAGCCTTAAGGGTTCAATGCCAAGGCACTTGTGGGACTCGAGGTCGCCACGCCCAAGGGGGATCCCATGGGGCCAGCCCGAGAGGCCACGGTCGTGTATAAGCCCCAGGCCACGCAGGGGAGTGTCAAGATCTGCATAGCGTGAGCACGAGGAGCGCGCCCGAGTAAGCATATGGGTGTCAGTGGCATTCCTGAGTGGCAAGGGTGGGCGCAAGAGCACGCCCGCAGAAGAACTCGGTGCGGGGAAACACCGAAAGGGGAGGAGATTCAACTAGACATTCATTGGGAGAGGAACATTGATAAACCGCGTGGAAACCGGCCGCCAATTCGATGTGGGATTCAGGATTTTTCCGCGGAGCGAATCCTGGCTGCTCGATCGATCGCGCACCATATCTTGACCGCACGATCGATCCCGTGTGAGATCTTCTGATCCAGGCCATCCGATGTCTTTTAAACTCCGGATCCGATGGTTGAGGAGTCATCCTCTACCTTGAGCTTGCCTTAGGCCACCCGCGACTCCTCCTACAAACCAGGCTCCTCTCGAAGATGAATTTCAAGTTCCCGGCCATCGTTGTTCGAGCTGAAGGATCCATTGGGTTCGTCTCGATGTAACGAACACGATCATGCAATAAAATGGGCATGCATGCAAATTTTGGAAGATTTCGAAGAATGCCGAGGAAAACAAAGTTGTCAAGGCATCATGTGTTCGTGTTTTGCATGGATTGGATTTTAATAAGGCCATGCACATGTTCTAAAATGCATACACGTGGAGAAGGCCGAAAAATAAAGAACCCGCAGAAAACAGAGGAAAAAAACAAGATTTCACAAAATCATGAAAACCTGAGAATTTCTTGAATTTGATTTATATCTTAGTGGATGAAAAAGGCATTCCTCTGCCTATAAAAGGAGAGCCCAAGGCATTGGAGAAGCTTGCTGATAATCTGAGTAGTCCCGTGAGTGCTCCAAGCCTCACGAAGCCAAACCTGCGCGCACCACTTGCGCGGAAGAAGCTCGGAGCTCCCCTAGATTCGTAAGGTTCCTTTCTCACACCCCTTTCACGAAAGAAGATGAGAAGGCCACGCGCGCACCCCTTGCACGACAGGAAGAGTTTGTGCTGCGCATCACTTGCGAGCCCCCTCTCTGTCCGTGGACTTGCGCGGCAGGAGGTTACTTGCAGGATAGGAGGTGAACTTGCACCCTGCGTGACTTATTGCCTTGTTCACTTTCTCGTCCAGTGACACCCACACCCAACGTGGTGTTTAAAGTGAGGAGAAGTTTTCACCACTTGCGCACTCGAGCCATCGTGCACCCTTGTGGATTACCTGACCCGTGACTCATCCATTTCCATGGTGCTTGATGGAGGACACCCTACGGTGTGTGTGCATACTTGAATAAACAAGAGGAGGCCGACACATAGTGCCTTGTGTGTGCACCATGTGAAGAACACACCTTTTCTGTGTGCAAAACATGCGAAGAAGGCCCTACGGGTTATGTGAGCAAGAGAATGAAAAAGTCCAAGCTTTAGTGTGTGTGAAAAACAAAGAACAAATTTGTGTGTGCTTAAAAAAGGACAACAAGGCTGAACCTAGTGTGTGCACTAAAAGTGTAAAAACCTAGAATAAGAAGACATCCATACAAAGAAGAACACAAATTTATGTGTGTAAGAAAATTGAATTAAGTGTGTGAAGTTCAAGGAAGGTGTGTGTGCTTAAAGTGATGACAACCTTTGAGGGATTATTGCACAAAGGAGAAAGAGAAGGGGAGTGCATGCTTGCATGCATGCACGTGCATACATGAACAAAGCTAAATAAGGCTGTGTGCATTTGAGTTGTCCAAGTCTGAAAGTTCTTAAAGAAGATTTTGAGAATCCATGCTGACAGTGCATGAAGAATCAGAGTTTCCATGCAATTAGTGCATGAAATTGGAGTGTAGTAAGACTGATCCAGACTAATGTTAAAGAGATTAGTTGTCTGAGATTTCAGTATATTGAGAAGAGCCTGATCAACAGAAGTGATCACAAGTTGCTGAGCAAGACCAACATACATTTTCAGAGGCAAGTGAAGAATCTTGAAGAGAGAGGACAGGTCATCCTAAGAGAAAGGAGATAAATCCCGAGCAAGATGAGAAGACTTGTTCATCACAAGTGATCAGAGGTACAGAGCAAGTCCAGCAGTCATTATCCCAGACTGTTGAAGATACTTGAAGAAGCTTAAAGTGAATAAGAGATACTCGTGTGACTTGAGGATCCAGGAGAAGCCCCCTTTGAGACTCGGGGAGGAGGAAGTCTTCAGTGGGATTCTGGAGCAGGCCAGTAGGACTCTGGTAACATTGTGGGACGCAGTATAAAGACCCTCCTGTGGGACTCAGGAGAGATATAGTGGGACTCTGTATTGACCATTGTAATACTAATAGATTATAATGGAAGAAACCATGTTGGGGTGTTTAACCAACATGGAAATGACGTAGGCCTTTAGAGCCGAACCTTGTAAATCCTTGTGTCCTGTGCCTTTTCATTTACTACATCACTCGAGGAAAGGCTAAGAGATAAAAGAATAGTGGATCTAGACCTTAACAATCCATATAGTTTTAATTGATAAATAATCAATTAGAAAAAAGTTTTAAAGGATCACTGATTCACACCCTCACCCTCTCAGTGATCACACAGATCCGGTCACTTCACTTCTGAAGTATGTGCTTTGTCTACTGATGTGATCTTGGAACTTTTGCAAGTGCCACCTCTATAGTATTACCACAACAGAGTGTGATAGGATCATTACTGCTAGGTACTACATCCATCTCTTAGATGAATTGTTGCATACATACTGGTTCATTAGCTACCTCAGAAGCTGCGATATACTTGGAATCCACTGTAGAATCTTCCACCACACTTTTCATTGAGTTTTCCAGCTCACTGCACCTCCATTCAAACTAAAGATGTATCCAGTCTACGGTATCATGTCATCTTGATCATTCTGGAAACTAGCATCTACATGTCCTCTGATGACTAGTTCATGATATCCTCCATAAACTAGGTACATATCCTTAGTACGCCTCAGATACTTAAGGATAATCATGACTGCCATCTAATGGCGGTATCCTGGTTCAATTTGATGTATTCCTGCCGTACATAATGTGTAAGAAACATCTAGCTTCGTACACAGCATAACACACATGACTGACCCAATCGCTGATGCGTAAGGTATCCTTTCCATTCATTCCTCATGTGTCTGGGGAAACATTTTCATGGAAAGATGAATGCCATGTGACACTGGAAATAATCCCCTCTTGGACTGTTCCATACAAAATATCATTAGTATCATGTCAAAGTATGTACTTTGACTTAGGCCCAACATTCACTTTGATCTATCATAATGGATCTTGATCCCAAGAATGTATTTTGCCTCGCCCAAGTCTTTCATGGAGAAGAATTTATGAAACCATGCATTAACTAACTGTAAAATAGGTACTTCATTTCAAATTAGTAATATGTCATCAACATATACTATTATTAAAATGACTGCACATCCACTAAACCACTTGTAGACACAAGCATCACATTCGTTCTTAACAAATCCAAATTCTATTACGGATTCATCAAAACTAATGTTCCATGACCTTGATGCTTTCTTTAATCCATAAATGGATTTCTAAAACTTTCATACCATATTGGCATCATTTGGAGTCACAAACCCATCAGGTTGTGTCATGTAGACATCTTCTTGGAGGTTCCCATTAAGGAATGATATTTTGACATCCATTTTTCAAATTTCATAGTCATGTTAAGCGGAAATGCCTAATAGGATTATAATGTATTTTAGCATTGCAACAGGTTAAAAGGTTTCATCATAGTAATTTCCTTGATACTGTCTATAACCTTGTGCAACCTGTCGTGCCTTATAGGTGATGACTTCCCCTCAATGTGTAGTTTATTCTTGAATACCCATTTATTACCAATAGGATTTACATCAACTGGTGGATCTACCAAAATCCAGACTTTGTTTTGGATCACAGAATCCATTTAAGAATTAATGGCTTCTGGCCACTTGGAAACATCTGTGCCTTCAACTTCTTCTATGTAGGTAAGAGGATAATCATTGTCAACCAATAATGAGTCACCATCCTCTGTGATAGGAAAACCATATCGTTCTGGTTTTCTCACCTCTCTCGTGCTCCTACACAGTTCTTGTTTCCCTTGAATAGATTGTTCTTCCACGGGACTTTGTGGAATCTGTTCTTGTACAAATTCATTCTTATCTTGAGCCTCGACTTCATCTATGTTTATCTCACTCCCACTATCTCTTTTGGATATGTTCTCCATATCAAGGAAAATGGTGTGTCTTTCCATTGTAACCTTTTTGTATGAGGGGTTGTATAGGTAATATCCCCTTGTTTCCATGGGATATCTTATAAAGATACACTTTGTGCCTTGAGGTGCATGTTTGTTACCTGAAGAGGCCTTAACAAATGCTTCGCTACCCCACACTTGTAAATTCGATAACATGGCTTTGCGTCCACTCCATAACTCGTAAAACATTCCATTTATCGATTTAGTTGGTACTTGGTTTAGTATGTGTGCTGCTGTTTGTAATGTATATCCCCAAAGGGATAATGGAAGACTCAAATGACTCATTATTGATCAAACTATGTCCAAATGGGTGTGGTTCCCCCTTTCACAAACACCATTCCACTGAGGTGTGTAAGGAGGAGTGTGTTGAGATAGAATCCCAAACTCCCATAAGAACTCAATGAAGTCCGAATTAAGATATTCTCCTCCTCTGTCTGAGCGGAGTTTATTAATATTCTTTCCAATCTTCATCTAAACTTCATTCATGTATTATTTGAACCGATCAAAAGAATATGACTTATACATCATTACGTATAAATATCCATATCTACTAAAATCATTAATAAATGTTATGAAGTACAAGAACCCAACCCTTGCTTCAACTGGAAATGGCCCACACATGTCTGTGTGAAATAATTATAGAAGCTCTTTAGCCCTTTCACCTTTCCCACTAAATGGGGATTTGGTCATTTTTCCTTGTAGAAACTCCTGACATACACCATGTGGTTTTAGTTCGAAAGAATCTAAAAACCCATCTTAATGTAATATTGTCAAACGTTTCTCATTAACATGACCAAGCCGGTGATTCCAAAGTTGGTTGTGGTATGAGTCATGTGAATTGATTTTGTCATAAAATGCCATTACTTGGTTTGTGTAGTCTAACACATAAAGGCCGTTCTATTAAATTTCCCTACCAAAACAAATTCTATCTTTATAAAAGTAGCAACATTCATTTAAAAACATGAAAATTAATCCATTACTATCTAATCTGGATATTGAAATAATGTTTTTCATAATAGAAGGAAAATAATAAAAACACTTTAACACCAAGATCATTCCAGTTGGTAATGTGAGGTGGTAGTCTCCGACAGCTACAACAACAAGTCTTTCTTCGTTTTCTTCTCTTATATCTACCTCCCATTAATAAATCTTCCTGAATCTACATGGTTCCTGTATTTGGATACAGATGTGAGAACCACAAGCAGTATCTAATACCCAATTAGTAGAAACAAATAGATTTCATTCGATAACAAAAACACATGAAACTTCACTTGATTCCTTGGCTGGGTTCAGTTTTTCTTCCAGTGGCCCTTCTTGCCACATGAAAAACAAACATCATCTTGTTCCCTTTCCTCCCCTTTGATATTCCTTTTCATTGAAGGCCTTGAAGAAGCTTTGGTATTAAAGCAATTGTCCTTCCCTTTCTTTTATTCACCATGATGACATATGTATTTTCACGCTTCATGTCATTGTCCACATGGTAAATAAGGATAAGAAGATCAGATAAGGACTTCTCAATGTTGTTCAAGTTTAAGTTCACAAAAAAGTTTGAGAAGCTCTGGGGGAGTGATGAAAAAAATAAGATCGGTACCCAGTTCATCAGGGAGTTTAAACCATAGAACCTCCAAACGCTCAATGTAGCCAATGATCTTGACTAAATGAGGCCAATCTGGGGAACCCTCTCCAAGATTTCTCTCGAATAGAGATTTGGAGATCTCAAACCTTTTTTGTCCTGATCTCTCCCGGTACAGACCACGGTGGTGCTCGAGCATACATTAGGCATCCATGTCTTCATGATACTTCATGAGATCACTAGACATTGATGAAAACATCAAACATTGAATGTCTAGTGAATCACTCAAATATTGATCATAGACCAAGGAATCTTCATCACTCTCCCCTTAGGCATAAGGATCAGGAAGTGAGGACTCCAGCACGTAAAACATTCGTTCATGGTGTAGAATAACCCGAAGGCGCCTAAACCATTCCCGAAAGTTACTGCCAGTGAGGATATTGTCTTTATCTAGAATTGATCTAAAAGAAAATGTAGTTGATGAGTTTTTCATTTCGGTTCTATAAATTAATAGATCTTATTTATTAGTACTTTCTTGACTACATTTTATGATAAATAATAAAATTTTATTAAGTATCCCACTATTTTATCAAGTCCCAATGGCCCTCCCCATTGAACTCAGAATGTCCAGTTACTTTGACATTCTAGTGGAAAGGATCCATATTCCCCTTCGCATAAAACCAATAAGGGTTGGCCATGCTATTTGAAGGTATTTAGGTAGGTAGGTCTTTGCCAAATGTGAGCTTACAGTTCCTTTATTTTTTGAGTAGACTCCACAATCCTGATATCCAGACTTGGATTTCCTCAAATATTGCCTCCAATATTACATCTGGTCTAGCAAGGGCTACTCCTATTGATATAATATGGTTAAGTCAACCCGAAACCTTTCAAAAGGGATTCCATTATAAAAGTATGTGTCCAAACAAGGGTTGGTCATACACATAGTTTTATTGAGTCTTTCCCTTAATCAAGTAACAGAAGGCTTGGTATGACTTAATATGGTATTAAGGGATTTTAATCTTTTATGTGTAGTATTGCATTATCACATGCTTTCTAATATTTAGTGATTTTAGATTATGATATTAAAAATGTTCTGATAATGTTTACACATATACTGGATTTATTTTATTCCATATTTGCATGCTTGTTTATTTCATTAATTAGGTGATCGTGAAAACATATACTTAATAAATAAACCAAGCAATCAGATAGTAATAAACTAAGATGGCATGATCATGAGCTTCAATTGGTTAGCTTATCTAGCGGTTTTTGATAAGCTAACCCTGACCTAGGAAAACACCTTGAACCCGATGGTTCATGTTTTGCAACTCCCAACTGTCCATCGTTGTATCATCTTGGGTTGGTTTCGCCTCAGCTATGGATTTCGAACTCTCTCCTCTGGCTTTGGAGATCCTCCATTACATGGGTTTTACATTAAAGAACCCATGGGCATGCAGGCCTTATATTTTATTGGAAGAAGACTCAGAGGACAACAAATTTAAATTAAAGAAATTTAAATGAAACCATACACACATACAAAGGGTCATTGGTCTAGCTCATGATCATCTATTGCATGAAATGAAATTAACACATATTAAGAATTCAAATTATTTTAAGCGTTATTTCATTTAAGATAAGTCGCGCTTAAATTTAATTAATTACGATCTTGTAATTAATCAATTATTTATCTTAAATTCCTTTCTGAATTTCCATGAGATAATTCTCATCAATATCCCTTTGTACATGTCTTTGTACTTTTGGAGTAAACCTGGTGGAATTTCTGGAAAGTACACAACGTGTAGTTTATATTTACATGGATTTTATTTCTTTTCCCCATTTATCCAAAGTACACGTTGGGGGATTTGGTGTGTTTTATCTAGTTTGGAACTTTTGGAGTACACATCGTGTAGATGAATCATACAAGGAGTTTAATTCCTTGTTACATGGTAACTGTCTTGGAAATCCCGTGTATGCGGAACACAGCTTCATCGTGTACATGGTTTCACCTAGACCGGATTGGACTACACGGCGTGTTTCTCCAACATACATGTCGTGTATTCCGGTTTCCACACACCGTTCAATTCTGTTCAACATTGAATAATTAATTCTTAGGGATACATAATTCACATAGCGTCGCTCGGTGGACCAGTGCTGGTTTGTTGAACCTAAGTACATGGTTTGTAGTTTTAATCACATGCCATGTATTTCTGTGTTGTATAGACAGAAAGAGCGGCTCCTCCGGATGAGTTCCTCTCTTTTAATTTAATCAAAATTAAAATTTAAATGCAGTTTCTATGATATGAATCAAGAAACGAATGAGGAATATCATTTCTCATTTATTCAGATTTATAGAAATATTTCATTCGAATTGAATCAAATATAAGTACGTAAATTATAAATGAAAATTAAATAAATATAACAAGCATTGTAACCTCACTCTAATACCATTTGAAGGTTTCATGAATTGCAGATGCACGTGGGTGGATGTTCCGACTTGGCCATTTTTCATTAACATTTATCAACCCAGGATCCATACGACGATAAACGCCAGTCTCCATGGATTGAATCACATCAATGTACAATGAAAACAAAAGTCTCGAAACCACAAAGTAGGATCGTTACAAGTTTATTATAATTAATTTAATCAATTGAAAAGAAATACCTTTTGGGTGTTCTTTCTTAGTATATGTTTTTATCACGTTCTGATGAGATTCATTGTTGCGTCATAGAAGCCAAGTGTAGACTTCCTCTAGCGGTGATCCACATGTGCACCTTATATCCATGTATATCGCCAAAGGAGTCTTTGGGTGCTAGTGTGGAGAAACATTTGCTTGCGTTTTCCACCATAGATCTTCTTGATTTGAAGGAAGAGGATCTCTCATGGTCTTGAGAGAGTTCTTGGAGGAAGAGGTTTTTTCAGTATTGAAATAATTCTCCCGAATTGTTGTTTGTAAGGAAAAGATTTGGGGTTGTGAGGATATTTATAATCGGGTTTGAGGTTGTAGTGTTATGACAATAAATAAACATGTTACACATTTTATTTATATACTTAACTCCCTTTAAAACCCCCATGTCGGGTCATTAATTCCTTGAAATCCACCGACACTGATTATAATAAATATCAATTAATAAAACGGTATTTTCCCTAAAATCCTGATTGGAAAAACTACATGGCATTTATTAATAAATACACTGTGTGTACTTGTTTTTCATTGAAAACTACATGGCATGTACATTCAATGTACACGGTGTGGATATCTTGTTTTTATTTACTCATTTCCTTTCCAAAAAAACTACACGGCGTGTACATTTAATAATACATGGTGTGTACTTGTTTTCTAAGTAAAACTACACGACGTGTAATCATTGATACACGACATCTACATGTTTTATTTTATTCTTCCTCCAACATTAAAATGATTTAGGCTTCCTTGAATAATTATTAAACCATGTATGGGAATAATCTTTATTCTACTTGAGATACTTTAATAAACTTAGTCTGTGACCCTCTAGGACACTTTCTCCATGGCATTAGGTAGGCTTGCCTAAAGTACAAGATTACTGTCTTGCAACAGGTCAAGTCACCCAAGAGATAGAAGTTGATGCTGAATTGACATATCAATTCATACAAACATTTACTATGTAATTTAATCCCTTTGTCTCAATATCTCATCAAGAAATTTTCATGTCAGTGTCATAAACAGATATGCTTGATCCGTCTTTTTTTGACTGCCTGAAATAAAATTAACGTTTACACCATGTCCATTGAATTTAATGTGATAGTTCTATTTCAATAAAAGGGCCAAGATATCAACTTCCATAAATGGAAGAGACAACTACTTCCCCGACTTATCCATTAAAAACAATTCATTTGTGACACACCCAAAGTACCCTACATCCCACCAACTGTCTGTGTGATGATTTTCGTCAGTAAATCTTAGTGTATGTGTCATGACATGAGTTAATGATAATCTTCCAGTATAAGGACCATAACACACTCTCATAGATAGAAATGTTAGATAACACCAAGACATGAAGAATTGGTACTGTCAGGTCTGTTCTCATAATCTACCATCTTAGTGAATACCAAGTGCGAACTCCATGACAGAGAGTCTCTTCTTCTTACGAGTACTCGCACATGAAGGTCTATATACTATGTGTCCTATCTTTGTATTTCATAAAACCATAGAAATTTATTTAAGAATATTGTTATAGCATTTCATGGTTCTCATCATAGCGGTGATCTTTGATTACCTTATCAATGCAACAAATATTCCAGGACATTATTATATTATAGTAATGCAGAAAAATGAACAATATGTAATAAGGGAACATTCATGTATTCAACGTACAAAACAGTTGGTTCTCATGACACTAACCCTTACACGAAGCCTGAATGTTTAATTGAATATCCTCATCACTACTACCTGAAGCAAGAAACCCAAATGAATTATGAGTACATACCTTTGGATTTGTGCTATATTTCACATGATGAACTTTTTCTGCGCTCGGAGAAGGAACAAATGTTTTCATATTTTCCATAATGGGGGTATCAATACATGAACCATCATATCACATTATTTTTTAAACGGGATCACTAGACTGTGTAACAACAATATCAGTATTTTTCACACTGATCAGAACCGAGGGAGGAGGAATGTCCTTATTTTGTTTTCTTATTTTAGAAGGGGAAGAGACCTGCAAAAGAGATGTAACAAGATAAATTGCAAGGATGGAATTCATGCTACTCATAGTGTTCTTGCATGAATCAAGACCCTCAGTCTTCAAAGCAGCAGTTTATATCGCAGCACCTTCCGGAGGGATAATATTTCCATCATCCAACCTGCTACATACAGACTGCACACTTTCCGATTTATTGCCCAAACGGATTTGACCCTCAATAGAACCTACTAAAGGAGCACAAACTAATGATGGTATACTATTTTATCTATAAACTTGTTGGTGGATATATAATTATATATAAATATAGTTATCATTGTGCCTTCTGAGCTATAACACAATCAATGATATTATATATGAAATGACTATTTCTAATTTTATTATCCGAGATATTGTATATATAATTTCTTTGGAAGAATTAGTTTGGGTTGAGTATCGGAATGCCTATATGGTTATAGGTTTTTCTGAAGACATATTTAAAATAAAAAATTTTAGATGTCCTAGGTTTTTTTATTATAAGAATTGATGATGTCAGGTGATAATCCTCCTAGGGAGTATGATAACCAAAAAATGGTATAATTATACCATATATAAAGATTGGGATTATAAAATGTATATTAATAAACATATATTTGTAATTTGATTTATTTTTTCCATGTAGCTGAGGGGTTTTTTTGAAGTGCTTTTATGATAGATAGTGTGATGCATTATATTTTATGATCATTATACTATTATTTCATATTATTTATTATAATATATATTTATAAATATATATTTGTATGTTAGGGTACCATTTTATTAATCGAACTCACGCCACACACACTTGCCTGAAATGTGGGGCATTCCCCCTTGGGATATCCCACTCATCATCCTTATTTATTTTGTATATTTCCCAAAGGCCCAAGGGGAATGAAGCACATTACATAGACTAAATTCCCAAAAACTAGTCAGAAGTACTAGTGAATAATCATTCACACATTAGGTTTGGGTTATTATACATCATGTTATTTATACTAAGAAACACTTGGTGAGAACTATAATAAATAAAAAGTGTGTTAGTGAATACTATAGTATGGTTTCCACCAACCAATCAATCGAAACGCTATATCTTATTTTGGTTCAATTATGACCAGTTAATATAAAATTTATAACAATGTTTTATACCATATAATGTATTATTTCAATATTGTAATTACATGTTTGTCGACCTTTGATGAAATGATTTATATATATTAAATCAATATTATGAACTCAACTATCATGTGAACATGTAGTATATTTTTTAATTATTTATCCTTCGATATTTGTCTAATGATATAATCAATAGTTTTGTTATTTAAAAAAACTTTGATACTAATAAATATATCATTTATATTTTCTTCGAGCATACATTCATGAGATAAATTTTTAATAACATTTTCTGGTCTATATTTTTGTAGTTCTACTAGAACATTAGGAGTATTATCCAATTTATGTTTTCAAAATACCTATGTATGTAATTTCCTTACTAAGAATTTGTTATTTCTAATTATCATGGTAAATTTATATATACCATATGATGATAAATATGTGATACATTTTATTCTTAACTATGTTTATTTTATTTTCTAAATGTATACATATATATATAGTACGGTCACGTGAGCTCATTTTTTATGTCGTTTTCAAATTCATTATCAAAAAATAATCATGAAAATAAATAGATATTTTCACCTTTTGTATGGAATATATATCAATGAAATAAATCATGAAATATAGATAGAGCATGATTAATATGACAGGGATGTAGAGATTGTACAGAGGAGATGTATCAGAATTCTTATACTGTATATCATTCATTTTGTAATTACTTTTAGTATATCATTATTAATATTAATGAATTTTTATTTTTCTTCATTTGGTGTGATGATTTCTGATTTATTATGATGTCACATCTTATAACATATTGTGTTGTGATTATTATGGTTTTTAAAAATGTAAAACTCTTTTTGAATTATATATTTGTATGTATTATAGTTTTCAATTATTTATTATTGTTTATGGTTTTATGGTAATGGACATTTCCCTATAATGTGGATTATATAACCCTATATACTATATAGAAACATTCCTCATATAGAGAGCTACATTTGAAAACCAAAAATGTTACATATCAAGTAGGAATATGGTAATCAAATATATGATTGTAATGTATGATTTATTATCTTATCTTTTAAACAATCAATTATTTCCACATTTCATATTACAGAATGGATTTTTATTCTATTAATGTATATTAAATTCAAATAAATATTCTATGATAATAAAAATATTTAATATGATATTTATTATATTCATGTTTTATTTATTGATGGATATTAAATTTAAAAAATATTAATGTTTTAATAATTTTTTACTATTAAATATGAATTGAAAATTCATTATTCATGAGATTTATTGATTTATCTTACTTTCAAACACAAAATAATCATTAACATTTTATAATTGATGGTTTATATAGAAATATAGAACAATGATTTTAAATTTTAAAAATGGTTTTTAAAATTTTACGTATTATTGTAATACCTAAGATTCATTTATTGTATGAAAATATATCATTATAAATAATCCATTTTACAATAAACATTTTAATATATATTTTCCCAAAAATTAATAATTTTTTTGGATTATAATAAGTTTTTACCACACTCTCGGAAATCATTCATTTAATTATTTTCTGAAATATTTATATAGGAAATTTTTTAATGATTAAATGAATATAACTGATGTGCATGAACAGATATACCAAATTATTCAATTATTATTATTTATTTTGAAATTTATTTATAATAATTTTAATGTAAATGTTTTCTAGAAACCAACATTTATTAGTGTCTTATTATATTTACTTATAAATATATTTCAATTATCCTATGTTGAAATATTATAATGAAATATATAGATAATATATTAAAAAATATATTAAAAAATTAGTATTAGTGTGTGTACATTTCATAGATTGAAAAAAAAATCATTTTTATGAATCAATGAACTTTTTAAAAAAATGGACTTTTTCATTTTGAATTAATCATTTAAAATTGTTATATTAGTTTTTTATAAATTATATTTCAAATAAATTGATATATTTTCAAAAATCATCATGAATGAATTTTCCTAGAATATATATTTTTCATATTTTTAAATGGTGATTTTATGTAGAATAGTGAAAATAAAATTTTTATGTTTTCTAAAACATTTGTGAAATTAAAATTATGTATCAATAATTTAAAAATTAATTATACAATTTTATATCACAAATATATTTTTTAAAAGTAAATTAATGATTTTTTTACAAAAATATTTTTGAAACACATTCTTGATTTTATTGATCACTAATCATATTTTTTTCAAATAAAAAATTATTTCTTCATTCATTGTATTTAATGGTATGCTTAGAAGGTGAAATTATATTTTAATATTATTAAAATGTACTTTAAAAGATTAAATATAATATTAATAAAACAAATTAATGGTTATCACAATCACATCAATCTATATGGTAAAAAAAATTGTATTACAATTTTTATATAGAAAAAATTAATTTTACTAAAAATGGTTTTCATATTCGAATATTAGAATTAATTTCAGAACGCTATGTATATTTAATAAAAAATTTATTACACATTTGAAATAAAAATAATTAATATTAGGTAATATGGATAAATTAAATATTCATCAAGTTGAATAGTGTCATTGTTAAATATTTATCACGTTAGTTAATGTAAATTGAAATAAATGGGTGAAAATCCATGGATATGGATATAAAATAACATAAAACAATTGATTAAACCTCAATTTGTTTTTATTTTGTCCCTGTGAATATCATCTCCAAATATTTTTTAATTAAGTGCCACATGGAATTGAATTTTACTTTAATTTATTTAAATATTTTCTAAATTCCATGTATGTCCCTCCCTAAAATATAATGTGGCACCACCACTCCTGTCATCTTGAATAATATATATCTGTATATCTCATCCAATATATAAATGAAAAAAATTCCATGAATCATTCCCCTAATTCTATAATACCTTTTAAAACACTATGACCATCCTAGAAGTATTTTTGTAGAACCCAACAAAGGTGCATCAAATATGAGGTAATCATGCAACTAGAATCTTTTATAATTTATTTCATCATATAAGTCCCTAAAATATGTTGTATCCAACACTAAATAATTAATCTTTTATAGAAAATATAATAATATGTTATTATTATTATGGGAAAACATTTTTCCACTTCCATTCTACCTTATGAAATATGAATACCTAACTCGAACATGTGTACGACCCACAACCACAATATAGTGGTGTCATTAGTTTTTCAACATTATTATCCCCTAATAGATATAAAGAAGATATAAATAAATATATTATTTATTTATTAAATAATTATTAATATATATGTATAATTTGTTATATACATTTATACCCACCGTTACAGTTTAAAATGATAACATTGATTTTTCGTACATGTGGACTACCACCTCCATGATGGGATGTGATTAATTTTTCTATTACCCCAATCCATGTATAAATAAAAAGTCTATATTATGAGTGAAAATATTTTTTATGATAATATTAAAATTTGATTGATGATGGAACCATTAAAAACAATTTCAATAATGGTCAATATAACAATTTAATTTTTGATAATTATCTAAATAACATAAGTAGAGGACATCTGAATTACCTATTTAATGAAAGATTATAAAAAAAATTATAAAGGAACATTTAAAATTAAATGCCGATTTAAATGGGTCATTACAAGATATTTCACAGATTTATGTTCTTTATAGAAGATTCTCATGCACAAAAATGTTAGAGGACATCCACTCTATTTGATTTCTCTTAAAAAATCAATTTTCATTATTGTTTATATTCTTGTTTTTTTAAAAACGTATGTGATCCAAATATATAAAACAATATGTAATATCATCTAATATGATTCATATTTTTTTATTTTTAAAAATATATTACATCTTTTGGTAGATTAATACTAAAACAAATATCTTACATTTGTGAAACAATGTTATAAAAGATAATGTTTTAATGTTTACCTTCCAAATTTTTTTGATACATATCGATGATCTATTAAATGTGTTAAAACTATTCTATATTACAATCCAAATGATTATTTTAAGTCATTTGTTTACATATTATACTAAATTTACTACTTTATATATCGAATCATATAGTTTTTTGAATAAGGAAATTTTTAACTTTTTAATAAATGTGTGAAAATAATCATTGATTAAATTTTTACTATACAACTAGAATTTCCCATGATCAAGGTAGTTCATTTCATTTCATAATCATTTAAAAATTACTATATTTATTTTCAATAAATACTTTTTTCACAATAATAAAAGAATTTTTATTTAATATGTAATCTAAAAAATATACACTACATTGATAAAGAAATTATATAATTTTTTAATGTAATTTATAACATCATTCTTACAAAAATATAGAGGTAACATTTTTTATCTATTGATTCTATTTTCTGTTATAAATAATTTTTTTACTATAACACATTTATTTATGATTAATCTATGATATCATATCATTGTTTACTAATAATTAATTATACAATATTTTAATATCATTCACATTATTGTGATACTGATTTATATCCCCATAGAATATTCATTGGGAATTTTTATTCTCCATAATTTGCAAATTATTTATATCAAGTATTAATTGAATATGTTTTATATTAATTTAATTATGTTACACTATATACCAATTCTATATATGGTATTATTTTATGGAATTGAAATCATTACAAAGTGGAGAGAAAATATGTTCAATTTATTTAATTAATATTTTTTATGATTTTTCTTCAATTTAGGGAATAAATTACATTTATCATTAAATATTTATGTGGAATTCATTGGATGTGTAGGTTAAGGGTGGGACCCAGTTATAAAAATCCCCTTAAAAAATAACACATTTCATGGTAAATAACAACATGTTTGACATATTGAATGTTAATATCATTTATACATTCTAATTTATTAGGAATGAAGTCTTGGTTGATGTTTGGAAGTATTATTCATGATAAATTGGTGGAGGCCAAGATGAAAATTTTATGAATGTATTAATTTATATATTAAATAAGAATATATTTTCTATTCCCAATGTTATTTTTATGATTCTATTAGAAATATTTTTTAAGGATATAATGTTATTGATTAAATGTTATGTGTTCAGATTTTCCACTCTTTCATATTAATGAGTCTGTATTTACACATGATAGCTTCAATTTTATGTGACGCATAATGAGCCTCTAATAATATACATGTTAATATACCCTAATTAGGATTTTTGGAATGTTATTCGGATTTATTTTCATCAAAAAAATAATTTTTCATATTCTATATTTTTATATATTCGACGTATTATAGGAATCATATTTGTATCTAGTTTTCCAGGATAGTATATTGATTGATCATGTATGGGGTGATCCCTTGTATCTTGTCCCAATTTAATTATTTAACCAGATCTCTTAGATATTTTGAAATGTGCTTTTATTCGTACTGTCCTATCATGTTTATAGCGGAACTTTTAGTTATATTTTAAAAAAAACATTATAAACATATAATTTGTAAATACCCCTTAGGATATTTGAGAACTTTTACCTTCATAGAGAAGTTTATTTTTGAGAAAAATATGTACGCATATTTTGTGATAATAGTGTGCATAAATTTTTGGTAATATTTTATATTGGACAAAATTAAATCCAAACCCCTATTGTTGTTCTAATGTCCTTGCTAAGAAATCCAGTAAACCATGGGTTCGAAATAACTATTTCGTAGTAGTGTTATGGTTACTAATTCATGTTATTATTAATAACAGTTCCCATAAAGGGAAACCAATTGGTCTCCAACCCAATTCACCAATGTTGGATTTAATCATACGACAGAATCCACCATCTATTAATGGAAAAAATATTCTATTAGTACCTAAAAAATGTATTGAGTTCTATGAAACTATATTTTTATCCCTTCAATTTCATTATGTAAAATTTGTTATTGTGGAATTATATTTTCTAATGGGGGGTTTTGATAAGTGTGTATTGTTTATCCAAAACACAATATTTTTAATGCTAATGAATTTATAGAATAGTTAACATTATATGAAATATTATTAGAGGAATACCTTCATTGATTGTAGTGATATTATATTGAGGGAATGTTTTTAAAATTAAATTTTAAGAATGAAAAATGTATTTTATAGAATGTGGAAAAAATTATCATATAATTTATGATTAATATGAACTTTATAGTTGTTATTTGAAAAAATATTTTCTATTTCATTTATGGTCTTATACTGAGTCTTCGAAGGGAAATAGTTATTAAATTTTTGTCATCACATGATGATATAGTTTTATGTTCAATTTGGACAGATAGATTATTTTAAGATAATTATATATTAACGGTAAATAAATGAATGATTTTTTATGGGAACCAATAAAAAACCTTTATAGGGAAAATGAACGTGAATATGGGAATCCCATAATGTTATAATTTTGAAGTAAAACACTAGGTACTTGAGTTTTGGGAACAAGACTATTTTCACATCTAGTGAATTATGATATATTTCCTATGTATTAAAGGGATTTAAATAATCATATTTTATCATGTTCCTCATCATTATAGATATTGAAAATTATTAGAACTAATTCCCCAAAAATCATGGGATCCTCCTATAAAATATTCCAATGAAAAAAGAATAATATTATTCAATTAGTACTTATTTTGTACATGTAACTAAATATCTAGTGAAATAAATTATAAACTAATTTTTAGATAGTTCTTCATTTGATTATTGATATTTTCAGTATTTGGTATTATCTATTTTTTCCATGAAAATAATATTTTTCCCTTCCACCATGAAAATGAATTTATCAATCAAGACTCATAGTTGAAAATTTATTAAAAAGGATGGGTTAGTATGTTCCTATTATAAAAAATATATATACCATATTTGAAAAATATATTATTATAGAATTGTTGAATTTCATATAATACTTTTTGTTGATTTTCTATCAAATTATAATGATAAATTTTATTACTAAATATTTAGATTATAATTCATTATAGAGATGAATAATCCACTATTTTTATAGGGGAGACACAAAAAATTTAATCCTATATAGAACCACCATTTCTAACTTTTAATAATGAAATTTTTGGGGAATAATAGTTGAATAACCAGTAAAATTGGAATTAAATCCATAGAATATTTGATATATATATATATATATTGTGTAAGAATATATTCATTTTATTATTGAATAATACCATGTAAATATAGTAGACTATGAGATTTAGTTTTCAATTAAAATTATCACTAATAGAAAAGTTATATGTTAGTATTTCTATAGGGTATCCATATTGAAATTAGTAGAACATGGGAAACATGTTCTAAACATGTATCCTATAGAATTCATACAACATATTTTTTAACCATTGGTATCAATTATTTTTATGTTAATAATAGATATATTATTTTGTGCATTGATTACAAGAATTTAAATAAATTAATGATAAATAAAAAATTTCATATTTCACAAATTGAAGTTTCATTTTATAAACATTAAGGATCTAAACAATTTTTAGGTCTATCTACATTTTAGGTATTGTAAATTATTTTAAATAAGTAAATTATTCTAATTATCAAATTTAATAATACGTATAGACATTAAAAACTAACAATACTTCCATATTCATTGAATAATTATCTTACATTTTAATAGATAATATACATGATTTATTCAAATATTAAATTGATAATATTATTATGGTATTCATTAATGGTTTTGGGAAATATAATGAAAACAATTATGAAGATAATAGAGATATGAATATCATTATAAACAGTCATTAATAGAATGATATATATTGAAAATTTTGAAAATTTGAATTCATACATTAGACCAGTTCATCTCATGGATATATTTTATTAAAGGATATAATATTTTTGATCCTTATAAGATAATGGTTGTAATGGAATCACTCCCACCAATTAATATAACTATAGTACATTGTTTCATTTGATTAATATGATGATATCACTTATTTATTAAAAAATCATTATTGGAAAACCTATTATAAAATATAACATGTAATTGGTTGATGTTCATATTCTCACAACAATGTAGGGAAATTATTAATGAATTAACTTTGAGATTGGTCTATGAACTAGTGTTAACATTACTAAAGGGGAGGGTTTTATTTTTCATATATGGTGATTAATAATTGATGGGAATTGATTTTTCGTAAATAGAATTATCGATTAGTATCTAGTGAATCATGACATATTAATGATTAATGAAAATAATTATCTAACCCACTATATTGAGTAGGAAGTGTCATAATTGAATTAATGGGATGAGGAAATTAAAATATTTGTGTGAAATTTTAAATAAATAGGGAAATATATATTTAATTAAAAGTTATATAAAAAATAGATAAACATGAGGAAATGGTGATGGATTGAGATACATTAGGATTTTCACATACCAATACACTACGACTCTGATAAGGTAAATAAGGAGGATTCTATGTTGAGTATAATAGATAATTAGAGTTTGAAAAATTTAGTATTGAGTAATATCATATAATACTGGATCTATTTATGATGATATGTGTATCATCATTGTTGTTAAAACATAACATATGTTCCAAATGTTTTCAAAATCATCTTTAATAGGAAATTAATATAGATTATGTTTAATGATAAGATTTTCAAAATGAATATCAAATTAAATAAGGATGAATGGTCGTAATACATCATTTATTAAGATGGTATATTCAAAAATGGATTGAGGGTATTTTATTATTCCATGCCTCATCTAAAAATAGAACTAGTTGATGATGATCGTTGGACATATTCCATTATACACAATAGTATCACCAAAATGTATTGGGATTTAATCTAACATTTTTCGTCAGATAATATGAAATGTTAAATTATATAGTATGATTCACGAATATTGATTTATCAATTTATTATTGTAGATATACAAAATCCAGAAGTATTCATGAATTATCTACCTATTCATTCGTTAAAATGGGTTGATGTCACTCTAAATGTTACCTTTTTATTTTTATACTCTCCTAGAATGAATAATTTTATATGGAATATTAATGATTTCATTATAAGGATGAAACATTGCCTCACTATATGTGAATATCTACATATTAAATTCATTTGTTGGATTGTTATTAATCATGTGCTGGTATTTTAATGTTAACATAATTTGATTATATCTAATCATGGAACACAATTCACATAAAATTATAGTACGTCTACTAAAGCCTCTAGACATAATGATATATTTGAAGAGTAATTATAATCATCATATTTATAAACCATACTAAAAGAATACTAAAATATTATATGTTATTATAATGTATTTACCACCAATATTTCAAGGTATTAATTATCATTATTAACATTTGGTAGAGTTTTATTATAATAATATGTTCTATTAATGTATTAAAAAGACACCATATTAAATGTTTTTTTGGAATTTATTTTTTTCATGAACATGTTGGGATGGATTTCCTAAATGGACTATTATTTCCAAATAACTTATTGAGGTGTAAATAATGATGTTAATAACTATTAAGGGTAATATTATGGAATTTTATTGATGGAAAATTATTTACTCTTATAATTGAATGAATGATCTACAATTTTGTATAGGGGTGATATTTTAATGAGTATATCATCATGAAATGGTGTTATAGGGTTTGTAATGAAATTAAATCTACATAACTAATATATCATAACATTTTCATTTATAGAAACTAAATGTGCTCTGGAATACTATTTTGAAATGGAATCTATATTTATAATTTTCATAATGTGTCATATATCTCCTTCTAAACGATGGGTATTCCTTACCTGAAACATGTTATCACTAATGAGTAAACTAGATTATAAATTGACTAAAAATTCAATAAATATCCAATCAACATTAATAACACTAAAAAATAGTGTTTTATAATCAAATGACTATATTGGGGAAGGTATATTGGAAAAATCATCAAATGAAAAAGATTGTGAGTGAGCCAAATTTTGTAATGATGATGACATAACCACATTTATTTGGGAAGTTTTATCCTTGAATATTTCAATAAGATGTTTTTAGAGGATGTATGAATATGAAAATTTAAACTCAATAATATTATGCATTCATTTTGTGTTACTGAAACAATATTATGATATATATTATAATATTTATTAGAAAAAAATTTCTTATTTTATATAATGAAAAACACAATTGAAGTTACTGATTTGACATAATCAAATATATAATTATTGATATATTATCATATATATTTTCTTATGATGAAAATAAAATATATTACTTTAGTAATGGGTTATATAATATATAACTAATCAATCATTTATTATTCATTGGATTAAAAAAATACTTTTTTGGATGTAAAAAGTGTAATTTCTTTTACAAAAATGTTTTCTTAATCAGCATATTAAATTTATATTTTAAAAAATTAAAATATTCAGTAATGATAAATAATGTTATTTAAATATATTCATTATATTATCAATAATATAATATATCATTTTTAAGGGTTTTACCGATGACAATAACATTAATAAATTTAGTTTTCTACATAAAAATGTGTTTTTGTAAAAACATTTTTCATAACATTTTGTGACATAAATTTAAAATTTATTATATTTTTCATTTATAAATTTTATAAAATATAATGGAAATTATTTATAAAAACAAGTCATCATAGTTTAATTATGGTATATATTTTTTATATTTCATTAAAAAGAATATTTTTATTTGAATATTGTAAAACCCCTTTTTATATTCCCCATAAAATTTATGAAATCAGTATTAAATGCAATTTTTTAGAAAAAATTATAAATCAATTTTTTTGAAATTTTTTTATAAATAATTTAATGATTTCAGAAATAGTTTTTTATTTGGGATCTCATTATTCAATTATTAAAACACAATAAATTATTATTTTATAAAATTATAATCTTTTTTTAATTCATATAACATTCTGATTGGAAGGATATAATTAGTTTTATCATGATTATATGTTTTAATATCCATTATTTATTGTAATAGTATAATAAAATTTGTATAAATATTCTTACAGAATCATCTATTTCTATAATTTTCATAAAAGAATTCATACTCATGAAAATTAATTTTACTAAAATTATATATATATTTGATTATACTAAAATAAATTTATACATCCTACATAATTGAATAACTAAATGAAGATTCCATTATTTGTATAAGTATAATTAATATTATGTTATAATTTTATCTTAATTCATGGTTATAAGAAATTGTGACACAGGTATATATTTTCACCATATTTAATGTTATTATAATTTCTCTAACATTTTCCACAAATTATTACATGATTTTGTGCTTAATTAACCATAAAATAAAACCAATGATTGTACTTTCTTTTGACATTTGATGATAAGGAACATAATTTGAAATTATTAATCCAAAATAAAAATCTCTTTTATTTAATCTCCAAAATGAAAAACTAAAATCAATATATCTCTTACATATTTATTGTATGACCTCAATAACACATGAAAAAAAGGGATGACATAAAAATCACAATATGGGTTCAAAACCCATGGGGCGAAGGGTACTGTAGCAGTGCTGTAACATACTATTACAGCGGTGGGAAATGTAGTATTGGAAGTCACTGTTGTGGTGGGAGGTCCCTATAGCAGTGGTAGGGCACTATAGCAGTGGCTTGTACTGTGTTGTGCTGTAGCAGGTGGCTACTATAGCAGTACAATTCACAAAATCGGCATTGGGCCAAATCATTGGGCCTACTGGCTATGTAATGGGATTAGTTCCCACTCAGCCTTAGGGCTATGTATTGGGTCTCCCACTACGCAGTTAAAAAAGGCATTTTCTTTACTTTAATAATTAATGAGGATTTGGCCCCAGCCATTAAAAAACATGAAAATAAAGCATATAACATCTGTGAGAAGGCATAATAAGATGAAATTAAAATTCATGAATAAACATAAGGAAGGATAACATGTATAAAATGGGATCAGGAAATAATGGGATCATAAGAACGTGGGAAAATAAAATAAAACATATCAAAACCATGTGTTAAGGATAACTTCCATGACCATTTATCCTGGAGGATCATGAATCATGAATAGCTACCCTGAACATTATAAATAGAGGACAAATCCCAAAAAGGGTTCCGGTTCAATCAATATTCCAACATGATCTATCATGATTCAAAACGTTACCAAATGAATTGTATAACTATCCAGAAAAAACAAAAACACATGTTCATTAACATGTATTCCATTTGGAAAATATATATAAGAAATATGAAAATGGGTTATCCATCAAATTAAATGGTTATCATGATCATGTCATTTCAGAATAACAAATTGGGGTTTTAATGATTTATTAATGAATGATTGGTTTTAAATCATAAATAGACACTCAAATGTCCAAAATTCATAAAATATTATTCTTTTTATAAAACTGAAAGGAAAACATGTTAAATTAGTGTTCAATAATATTTATAAATTAACTACATCAATTTGGTATTGCGGAAACTTTTAATAATTATTTACAATATTTAAGTAATAATTGTTTTTATAAAATTAGAGAAAACAGTGATATCATTTCATGATAAAAATATTTGTTTTTAAAAAAAATTATTCCATCATTAAAAATATTATGAAATCCACTAAAAAGGGTATGAAATAAGGAATTTCAATTAAGCTGGGTTTTATTATCATGATAAATTGATTGGGGATCCTTTTTAAAACATGTACTTCCCCATCAAGTAAGGATGATCTGATATAGATACCTGATTCGGAAAATATACATATAATATATATGAATTCAATAAATTTAAAAAATAATATAATTGGGTTAATGTGATAAAAGTGTAACCTGGTTGAAAAATTAAGGTTCAGAGATAATCCCTAACCTGATGTCTGAAACAGTTTTATAAATGATCTTAATGTTCAGGAAAATTAAATAAAATTAATTATTTAATTAATTAATTAAATTTTCATCATTTATTTGTGTTATTATAATTTTATTATATTTAGTTATGGACTTTTGGATGACTAATAAGATACAATTTCAATGATAGAGAATGTTTTTTTCATTGGTTTTCATGGTCAGCACACTTGTATACATGTTTGAATGGCCATATAAAATGAGAATAGTTGTCCTAAAAAATAAAATGATATGAATGATAATGTAGAATATTAAATTATACTATATTTTAATTTTTTCCTTATATGATTTTGATTAATTAGACAAAACGATAATGAAATTTAGGTAATTTATTTATGAAGTTTTTATGAACATTATGAACTAGATTTCATTTATTAATTAATATTATGTATATATATGGGTTATAAAACATACCAGAAGCTGTAAAATATATATTAGCATCATTTTTATAGAAACAAAATTGGTTTATGACAATCTTTTATCTATGCAATGAAAATTCAAAAATCATCATCCTTGAATGTGATAAATTAAAACATCACAAATGATGTTTTAATTTTTATGAAAAAAATAAAGGTGAAGTGAAAATATAATGAGTTAATCCATTAAAATATAAAAATATATTATATATAATATACTTAATTATTCCTTTCACTTTGATAGTGGTATGGGAGGATTGGAATGGAAAATTAAATGAATGGATAGTAAATGAAAACAAAACAGGATTTTACCTATTTAATTCATTATCATTGAGAACCTCCTTGAGGAACATGAGTTTTATCTTTTTAGGATACTAAAGGCACTAGAACGTGATAGGGAAATTTAAGAGGATTATTGTAGATAAATTTTATAGGCATTGAGTATTTTGAGGTGTGAGGAGAAGAGTTAGTGAGGGGTGGTATTTATAGTAGAGGAAAAAAGAGTTTTTTGATTATTTTAATCATATGATTATTATTTTAGCTAAAGACTGGGATTAGTTTATATTCATTGACTAAATACAGGAACTAGTGCATGTTAGTTAAATAAATGGTTGTTACATAATTGATAAATCATCCAAGACCAAATAATTCATCTTTTTATCTTATGACATAAATTTTTTTATTTCACTATTCACCAAAAAATTAAAAATATTATAAGAATGAAAAAATTATGAATTTTTTTTCCGATGAGTAGAATTCAAAAATAGGGTGGAAATAATTTGTTTAATATTATAAATTTAATTTTTAATTAAAATGATCATTTTCACAAAATATAAGTATGTATAAATTATAAATAATTTTATTACACTTTAAAATAATAATTATGGTCTAAATATTATATTTTAATCATAAGGCAAAACAATATTAATTTGTCAATATATTTTATGAATATAAGATACCTTTATAAACATTATATTAATTATAAAATTTTAAATACCCATTTTAGTTACGAAAAAACATCAAAAGTAAATTTATCATTTTTAAAACTGTCATTTAAACTATCCAGTATATCAATATATAATATTTTAATTTAAAGGATTCATAAATTTTATTTACACATTTATTGATGAGGTTACTATTTTATTGTCTGGGTAACTATTCTTAATGGTCTAATTACTATTCCAATGGTCTTGTTTCAATTCCATTTTTATATGATCCATAATTTCGATAAATATATCTTATTTCATACATTAGATATTTATAATGTTTATATTGGCTTAAATAACTTATTTTATTGTGATTTATAATATATGAACTAATTTTGAATTGTTAAAAATCAAGGATTGAATTTTGGGTCATTAAATTCTTCACCCTAATGAAATTTTACAGTGGAAATTTTTTTCACAAACTAATGAGAAAATATTTTATGGTACTTCTCCTTCATAAATATCTTCAATTTCTTTGTAGTTTATTTATACATATGATTTAAACATAGTAAATTAACTAGTATAATAGTATTACATCGTAAATATTTGTCTCTAATGTATAATAACCTAACTGGATGCATCTCATAAGAAATAATTTTTTCAAACTGTACCACTTATTAATTTAGTACATGTGATGGATCTAGTATGAACTTCCTCCAGAGGAACATGTGTAATACATTTTTTTATATGATAAATGGTTGGTGGAAGAGATATTCATGATGCATGATCTCAAACATGATCAATAATATTAATGGGGTCGATGTTCTTGGTACATAGGATTCTCAACATCCCGAATCTAATGATCATCTTCCATAGAGATATGTAGATGAATACCATGTCACAACCCATGTACTCATTATTTGACCAATGATTATGTCTATATAACGTTTTTTGAATTTGGGATGCTTTGAAATGTGGTTAAATGGTGTTAAATGTTTCTACAATTTCATCTACCCTTTCATATCCTAGAAGCAGTCATTCACAAACATCATCCATGCATGTCGTTGTTTGGTATGTTTTCCCATAAATGGATTAATATGGTCACATTTGGAATATTGAGTTGAAATTGTTAATATATAGGAACTCAACCATATATAGTTGTTTTTCCCATTCTCCCATGAATCCTATAGAACATGCTCTCAATATTTCTTCATGTGTATTAATGTTCCTCTCGGATTTTACAAATGAATGAGGATGAAAGGTCGTACTGATATTAAAATCTGTTTTTTAGATCATGTTTGATACTTTTCTATATCATGGAGGTAAATCTAAGTTCTCAGTCTTGTAAAATCTATTTTGGTATTCAATGAAGAATCCACACCACTGTCATATATATATATATATATCTTCAGGATGGTTTAGTGAAAATTACTATAGAATTGAAATCAAGTGAGTTGTCTATGAATGATGATCCACAACTACCCATATTTCATTTTTTTCCTATGTGTGTATGTCTATGTCCAGTGAAAAATTTCGTGGTTATATTTTCCCATTTATATGTTTTTATGGGTAATGGATGCTTAATCACCTATGAATTTTATGTTTATTCTCTCACTTACTGACATACCTGGAATATTGATGTGTATTTAGAGATCTCATTCATCATATTTTCCCACCAATAGTGATCTGGGAGATATCAATACATCTTTGTGATCCTAGGGAGCATATAAAATTTTTTGAAATGATTTTCATACAAACTCTTTTTATTTATCTCTTGCTGGTAAGGTACACAACGTAGTGACCCAGATCATAAAAATCCATCCTCATCAATTTTGAACTAATAGGATTTCCTATTTCTAATAGATTCGACATTTTACTGAATTTTCAAATCATTTCATTGAGCATAAATTATTTTATGTATAAGTGAAAGTGGAGATATAATTTCAGAAAGGATTGATGAGGTTCTTTACCCAATTATTCCTATGTCAGCTCTTTACAAATTGAAGAACATTCGATTCTTCTCATTTATAATCATCTATAACGTTGTAGGATTATTTCTATTTAGACAATACTCAACTATATTTTATTATACATAATAGTAGTGGATTGATGAGTCTCAATCCATGATGATCTCTGACCAAGTTCATTACTACATATGATGATCCTTCTAGGTGAATATATATTTCAGACAATTATGATTAGTATATATCACAAACTTTTCCCCATTGAGATAATACTTCCATATTTCGATGTAAAGATCACATATTCTAACTCCAGATCATGTGTGGTATAGTTTTCCAGTGATTTTTAAACATCCTTGTTGCATAGGATATGTCATTATAATTTTTCATCAGTACACACCCTATGTCTTTCATTGAAGCATCATTGTATCCCACAAGGAGTTATTTAATTATCATAAGTGTTATAACTGGTGTAGTGATAATCCTCTTTTTCATCTCTATGATGTCGTCTTCACACCCATTAGTCTAGAGAAACATCAAAACCGTTCAATTATGGTTGTTATTTGTTTTTAAAATCATGAAATGTTCTCCAAAAATCATCAAGAGTCCCCAGGATAACCAATGAAGCTATATAACTCCATTAAAATTAATAGAATGAGCCACTGTGTGAATACCTTTGTCTTGGTAGGGTCAAAAGATATTACTTTTCTTGTGAAGAAATTTTCCCTGATTAAAAATTACTCCAAACACAACTCATATTAACTATATTTTCTCATATAGTTTCTCCCTTCAGATGGTCTTTAGTATAGTGTTCAAAATCTACACATCTTCCTCCTGGCTCTTAGATTATATCAGAACATCCTAAAAATTGAATACCCCATACCAATCAAGCTACTGTCTAAATAATATATTCATAAAATCTATTAAAATTTATGAATAATTAGTGATAAAAAATGGAATTATTATTAACTGTAACTAACCATACCTCATTCAAAAGGTAGTTTTCAGAATGTATTCCTTCCAAACGATTAATTCATGGTATCCCAACCACGGTTCCAACATAAATCAATACTTGGTCCCACATAGTTGATCAAAAAAGTCATCTATACATGGATGGGGTTATATTTATTTATAATTATTTCATTAATAACATTATAATCAATATATAGGCACATTGATCCATCTTTCTTTTTTACGAATTAGACTACACACCCCATGGTAACAATCGTGGGTGTATAAAACTGGTGTCCGTATTTGGCTATAACTATTTATTCAAATAATCCAACTCAACAATGGGCATTTTATAATGAGTATTTGATATAGTCCAAGATTTAGGTGTATTTTAATTTGAGATCTCAACATCTCGATATTTTTGATGACCAGGAAATTCTTCCGGGGACATATCAATGTAGTCCCTCTCAATGGGAATATCCTTGAGAAAGATCCTATCCATTGAAGTATTAATTTGATCTAGATAAAATTTCTCATTATTCATTAGTATCCAAAAATGATATTATGATTCTAAAGGAGACTAATCCTACTCATTACAATTCTGTTGGTTTGGAGGATTCAACGTTATGTGAAGAGTGATATCCCTTTTTTGAATTTTGCTTTTTTATTTATATAATGATAGACAATCCATTCTCAATATTTCATTAAAATCCACAAATCAACATAAGATGAGATTTTCTAGGTGGTTTTTTCCACACAAAAATAACTATGGGTGAGTTATATAGTTTAGAAACAATAATTTCGCTATTTTCTAATTACAGATAAAAATCAACTGCCAAATATTTATTTGGTTTTTGAATTTTTTTACAAATCATACAAGATATGAATTAATGTGTCTAACTGTAATCAAATATTACTTTCACTATTATTGAATGAATAACCAGTGTACCAATCAACACATTATTATTTTTACCCACATTAATAGTATTGACTTGATATTCCGTTCTGGGCTTTCTTTTCTATTATTATTAGTGATTACCTCCAAAAACCCATTTCTTCGAGAAATGACATGTATAATGACCATGTTCATTGCAGTTTAAACACTACACTAATTTATATATCTTTATCTAAAACATACATTATCCCTCATGATAATTGGGATTCTTTATATCCCTTCTCGAGTTATTATCCAAATTCCCATTTATTCCACATTTGAGGAATATCATGGTTCCCTTTATGATTTTTCCTTGAAAGGTTCATCGCATAATTTTGGCACATGGGATATTTGATTTCATATCCATCATAGTAGTTTACTACACATCCTACCATATTAATGTCTTTTTCTGCTTTTTATCATTGGCCACATGAGACCACTAATACTACCTCTAATCCATTTCATTCGTAAAGGGCACAATGGACAATATCCTTTGAGAATAATATGTCTCTAGTATCAAACACTTTTAGAAAACATGGATTTAGACTACTAATGAAGTGATATAACTTGAAATCTACGTTAATGATAGATATGTAACTGTATCATTCATGGTTTTTAACATTTTCCTAATAAGACTAGATAAGCCAATATTCCTTTTTCATTAGTATGTGGAACTACCTTTAAAAAGTAAGATAATGATTTTTCATAAAATAATTAATTAAAAATATTTTTTGGAAATAATCCAATTCAATTAAATCAATTTCTTTAATGGAATTTTTTTTCTTTTTAAATTCCCACCACTAATCAAATTTCCCATAAAAAATGAAAGACCTCCAGAAAATAATTCTCTTCTTATGAGCTCTAGAGAATATACAAATATCATATCAATAGAGTTAATCCATTATTATGACATGAGGGTTTTTGATGACACAAAAATTATTAAAGGCCATTTTCACATAACTGGATTGATCAGAACATTCAATTTATTAGGACTAGGAGGGAATTTCACAAAATTAATGCTATTATTCATACACTGATCCAAATATGAAAGTATTTTCAGAATCAGTTGTCTTCATTTTCCCATCAAATTTGTAATATCTTATTTAAATTGTAACATTTGAAATCACATTTACTATCATGAAGGGTTCTCATATTTTTATGAGTTATCTAAGATAAGAAATTACATTTTGTTGGGTTGAATACATAGTTAAATATCAAATAACGAATTAATCATTTAGCATAGAAAGATAAACATTTAAATGAAAATTATATCATATATTATGATTCAATCTTTGTATTTCATTTATATCCATGGTAATATAATTATACATAGGGCTCTTACTATAGATATCTAGTCATTATATACACAAATGAATAGATAATTATATAATAACAACTATAACATCCCTAGACTTTTCACATATTATTATATGATTTTAAGAATAATTATCCATAAAATACAATAAATGGACATAATTAATTGTGTACTTTAATGGTTATGAACATAATTAAAAAAACCTAAGGTCAAAATAAAAAAATATTCTATTTAATCTAAAAAATGATACCCCAACTTATATTGACCTATAACTTCTTCATAGGATAACTTATGGAGTAAATAAATAATGGGATGATATAAAATCCTTGTAATAGAAAAAATTTATAATTAAAGAACACCATGTGGGTTATAAGGCATAACATGATGACATAAAAAAGTAAAAATAATCATAATTAATAAAAACATATATAACATGGGATCATGTAATAACTGTATTATGGAAATATGAATAAACAAACAACATGACATAAGAATGACTATTGGATAACTTCCATGATCATTTCAATTTTAGGAGAATGATTCAAGTGGAATGGAAATGGCCATTGCACATAGTAAACAAAGTCCCATAATGGATTAAGTTTCACTTCCAATTCCAAAATGACTACAGATTAGACAAAAAATTACCAAATGAATTAGAGTGATATCTAGTGCACTGATCATATAATGATCATGAAAATGTGTTCCCCGTGATTAATCAGACATATTTAATATACATAAGGGTTACACATTGAAAAAATATGTATTATAATCATCTCCTAAGGTATAAAAAATTGGTGTATCATAATAGGGGCCGTTGTAGAATAAAATTAAATAATAAATTAACATTATTAAGTGAATCTATGAATAAATCATGATATTTAATGACAATATAATTTTAAATCATTTAAAAAGTTTTCTTAATAAACATTATAATTGGTCAACTTTAGTGCGGGTTTATTTAAAATTTTACTGATTCATTATAACAGATAATAAATAATTGTTTTTCTAAAACCAGAAATAAAACAAGTTTGTTTTTCATTATAAGTTAATTGATTTTATAAAAAAATAATGGCAGATTAATTCATATTATTTAGTTATCTTGAAATTGAAATGAATTGGTAATGTCCCATCAATTGGGGTGGATTATCATGAAGAATTGAGAAGGGAACCTTCTTAAAACAGGTATTTCACCATAAATATGGGTTATTTGATATGGATTCATGAGTTTGTAACATATACAATATAGGTAAATTAATTAAATTATGTTAAATAATAATTTAAATATTTTAATGATAGAGGAAGTGTAACCTGAGTGAAAAATGTTGTTTTAGAGATAATCCCTTACATTATCAATCAAATTATTCATCACATGATCATAATGTCCCAGATAATCAAATTAAATAAATTATTTAATTATAATACATGAATTATATTTATTACAATATTATTAAGTTAATTTAAAACCTTTTTTGGGTTATATGATAAAACTACATCAATCAAGAGTGTTGGTTTCCTTGGTTTTCATGATTAGTTCACTTGTATACATATATGGAAGATCATGTAAAATGTTAATAGTTGTCTAGAATTGAAATTAAATGTTATTAAAAAAATAAAAAAAAATTAATTTCGTTATATATCATTTATATATATATGATGATTATCCATTTGATAAAAATTTAATGTAATGAAGGAATTTATTTTTGCGGCTTTTTTGACCCTCATAAACTAGTTTTGTTTTGATAATAAATATTATGTATATAAAACTGTTTCAGAAAATTAAATAATATGTAATAAATATATTGTATAATTATTATCCCTAAATTGTGTTTGTTACTAGCCATTATCTTCGTATTTTAAATTTTAAACTCGTAGTCCTCGATTGTGATAAATCAACACATCACAGCTGGTGTTTTCTTCAATAGAAAAAACATGGAGGGATATATAAATAATGATATTTTTTAAATTATCTTAATAAAATTATATAATATAAAATATACTATAGTTTTCATGTCACATAAATAATTGTGGTTCATTTGTGTAAATTAAGGGAAAATACAATGAGGATAAATTAAAATGAAAGAGGATTTTACCTCTCGAATTCATTCCCCTTAAAATACTCCATGAAACACTTCAGTTTGGTGTTTTATTGATACCAAATGCTCCATGATGTGTTTCAGGGACATGGAAGGAGTATTACGTAAAATTTTGAAAATATAAAAAAACTAGTTGAGAGGAGAAGACATGTTGAGGTGTCGTAATTATAGTGAAGAAGATGGGGCATTATGATTATTTTATTCATTTGTTTTTATTTGGAATCAAGACTATGAATATCATTGAATATTGTGAATAAATATATTAAATAGTGAATGTGAGTTTGAACCAATTGTCATTACATCCGCAATACATCATCTATGACTCAATAATTCAGGCCTTTAGCTTATATATTAAATTATCATATTCCACTTTTCACAAAAAAATACTTTATTAGAAAAATCGTAAAAATTCACCCTAAACATTTTCTGATGTTTAGAATCAAAAAATGGACTCCAATTTATGAAATATTTTTCCGCATAATAGAAATTTAAATTTTCATTAAAATTTACATTTACTACGAAAATTTATTTTATAATTATAATAGATTTAAAAGAACATTAAAAAATTTAATTAAGGTTTCATAAAATTATCTTATAATTAAAAATTAAAAAATAATAATTTATGAATCTATTTTCAAAAAATGAATTATTTTTAAAAAATTATTCTAATTATAACATTGTAAATAATTATTTATACATCAATGAAATGTCTTTTATTTTACTTAATCCTCATTTTTAATGGTTTTATTATCTTATATATGTGATTTTTTTACTTATACTATATGACATAATTATAATAATGTAAATTTCATTAATAGAAATATGGTTCGTTATCATAATGATATGCTAAATTGAATAAAAATAAATTATCATTTTTTCAGGATAAGACAAAAAATTATTAAACCTCATTTAATGGATTTAATTATACAATTCCTTAATTATGTTTAATTATATTATTATTATTTTCCAACATTTTAATGAAATTTTCTCTTTTTTATTTGTGTTTTCTAATTAATTAAATGTTGGTCCCTCCCCTCACATTTGAAATAGAACCCCTTGTAATTTATTACTTGAACACATTTATACCTCTATCATTGATATTACCTATAAAAAAATTATAATTTCCTCCTCTACATTATTGAGCACCTTTTTTAATCTATAAAATCCTAGAGGGATTATGGTCTATGCGAATGGGGGTATGTCAAAGTAGAGGTAATAAAATTACACAAATATTTCAATATTTTTTTTATTTTTATAAATCCTCTAAATATTTTCCATATAACATAACATAAGGTATCTGTTATCACTAATATAATGATATTATATTGCTATATGAGAAAAAAATTCACACTCTTCCCTTCATATAGAAAATTTAAATATCACTCACACGTATGTATTACCTACCATATTCAAACAGTACTGTATTTTAATTTATTCAATGTTGTATATGAATGGATATTGTAAAATTCTGACCTATGTGCCACTTAAAGGTACCACGATTTGTTTGATTATGTAACCTCAGGTTCCCCTCCCCATATGCCAGAGGTTTCTGACCAGCAGTAAGGGTCTAATTTATATAACATTCAAATATTATACCCTGTTTATCAAAGATACAAGACAACAAGAAATAAATTACAATATCTAAATTATATATACCATTACAAGAAAAAACTAGTACCACATGCTGAAAAAATAGAATAAAATAACCAAACCAAAATAGTAGATACTCCATACCTAATATGTTACATGTTTCATAAGAAAACCAAAATCAAAGATGCACTTACATATACATGTGGATCCCGCTACCATGATTGGATCCTTCTTCCATGTTACATCCAAACTCATCCACCAAACATATGGATCTTACCATAATCCTTTCATGTACAATGAACTCTAATCGAGTACCGATCAATCTTCCCATTTATGGTTTTAGTAAAATTCAGTAGGACAACACAAAAAACGTCTAAAACAATATCATATCAATAAATGTGTAATTAGTTTTACAAATAATTATGTATGATTAATATTGAAAATAGTTATCAAATGATATTATTCATTAAATAACTACAAAATTTCAATGTTTTATGAAGACAACAAACCAATAAAATTCTGCATCGGACCATGCTAGTGTATGAACTATCTTTAATAGTTTCAATATATAACATAGATAATCATAATTAATTTTCACATGGCCTTTCACAATCTATTTAATTTAAATTCATATCAAAACCATTTATGACCATATTCCAATGCTGATCTCGTGGGTTTCAAACATTGAATGAAGAATCCCATGGGTAATTAGAGCACCAATACATGTCCCACACCCCATGGGTATTTTGGGAAATAGTCGATGTCCTATTAAATATTATTCGCATCCATAAATTTGGATTTAGAACGTCATTCCTAGCACCCAAAGTGTATTTTGAGAGTAAGTCCTTGTAATACCCCCCCATTTCTCAATCAATCACATATATCAAAATTATCACATATAACAAGATTAATCATCATTAAAAATCCAATAATCATCTCATGTCATAATATACCATTTCATTGAATGACTAAATCATAATTTAGTACTTTTATCAAATTGAATTATATGAACATGTCACCAATCAAACATCTATCAAAAATTAATCAGAAGTCACTAAATATTTATGGTTATTCAAAACATCCCATAATTCCATTTATCAACCAATTCAATTTTAAATAAATTAACTATTTATATAATCACACTAACAAAAAAAATCATGATCAAAATTAAATGAATTTCAATTGGCCGATTATTAACCCAATTCATAATCACATGTTAATAAAATTTAATCAGTTGAATATATTTGGAAATTTCCCAATGATATAAAATGAATTCCCCTTAATATATTAATTTAATTAAATTATGACTGTTGAATTTTAAATTTAGAACACATACCTTATGATCATTGATAGAAACTCCCTAATGAAAATCCCCACTTTGAAGGAGAATGTTCAATTACATAATAATAACTGAGATACAGATCCAGTACCAAGATCTAAGATCAAATGTATTACATTAATCCATAGCTAGATTTAGTTTCTCAACAATGGAAGAAATTATCCCATCAAATGGTGAAATAATTATGGCAGGGAGGTAGTAAACCATCCAGTATTAGATTCTATTACCGAGAGATATGGGTATTATTCCATCTTGTCTTCGATTATTCATAAACGATGTTTGTACGGACTTAGAATCCTCCCAAAATATTCAAAAAATGTTTAAATCAGTTTATGTATTAGTGGGGGTGATTGAGGGTTAATATTTTTTGGTAATATATATATCTTTTAATTTATTGTGTGATTCAAATATGTTATGAACAATTACCTATATGGGGTACATAGTTTTCCCTAATCGTGTCCCTAACCATGTGCGTCCTCATGGGATATATCTGGTTACTAATAATAGGGAATAATATTTTCCAATCTAGTTAGAAACCATTATATACACCTAATTCTATTGTGTAATTATTATTTAGGGTTGGGTTCAATATTTGGGAAAACTATTCTTCATCCAGTAGCTGCCCAAAAACCTCTAAAAATATCAATTTTAACCCAAAAACTCCCCAAACACAACCCCAAAAACAACATACCAAAACAAAGGTAAGATAAAACATTAAAAATATCATGACATATCCTTGAAATGATTGGTATCTTATAACCCCCAAGTTTATGGAAACTCATCCTCAATCTATACTCCCATGAGACCCTAAGATTATGAGGTGGAAGGTTCAGGGCATTGGGCCTATATATCTACATATCTCACCAATTTCCATCCTAAACATTCCCATGTTTCAAAATTACATGAACTATCTCCACATCCATTCCATCCACCCCCATCTCACTATGATCAACAACATGTGTTAGATTATTTTCAAAGAAACCATTGGCCTCAATCTCAACATCATCCACATTAATAAAATGAGCATCATCAAGGTGATGCTGCCAAAGTTGTGACACATGAAATCCATTGCGAATAGCACTAAACAAATTTGGAATATCTAATTTTTACACAAAAGGCATTATTTCTTTAAAAACATCAAAATTTCAAAAAAAGGCGGGTTCCATATTTCCCAGTATCTAAAACCTATGGTGGCGAAATCGAGGGGACACATGAAGGAAAACACGATCTCCCTATGTAAACTCTAGGGGTCATTGATATATATCATCATTAAAAATATATCTATACATAGCCATATCCAAACAAATAGAAATCATCTGAACCTAATCTAATGTCTCATGAACTAGTCACATTCCTAATAACTCTGAATCACCTGATTTCATCCATCATAAATTTATTCTATATTTTTATAATAATGTCCCTATTATAGTACCATCTGAATTTTTTTCTAATAAAAATAGTTCTAGGTATGAAAAAGATGTCTTAGATACTTATCTATTGACCCATCATATATTATAACACCTGATCATAACAAACTCAAAAGAACCAAACAGTATGCTCCGATTATCCATAAATATGTGGGAGGACAATCATAGTTATAAAAAACTAATTACCATATGACTTCCCCATGACCAACCTAAAGAATAGAGTAAAACATGAGTCATGGTCTGAAACTATTCTCCATCGAACCCTATTAAAATTTACGAGTATTAAAATGTACAATTCTCTCAACTGGTCTATTGAGATGGTCTCCCATGTTGTAATGAAATGTGTTAAATTCATCAGTTGGTGCTGAAACACACAAATAACAACATTTCTTTAAGCCATTATTTTTGTACCCACTATAATTTCCAGAGTAACGGCATCCCTATTACTTTCCATAACATAAAACATCTATAGTAAACAACTATTTCATTAATTCTCGGTGCTAACCTAGTGGTAGATGTATCATCATGTAAAAAATAGTGTAATATTCTTTTTCATGCTCGACCACCAATACTATCGATTTAGGTCACAATACATTTTTGTCGCGCCCTGATGAACCACCCATATTGAGGAAGTAATAAACACATCATCTCCACTGACATATTGGTACTCACGGCAACAAGGTACCAAAAATATATTATATCATCCATATATTTCGTCTAATTTGATGTCATGTTTTCACTATAAAATATTTCCCTCAGGGACACAGACCACAAATTTTTATAATTAATGACCCGAATTTGAATCATTAGTGTAAACTACACAAGAAATGATATGGGTTTTATCATCTATCATATCCTCTAAACCATGACATGTATCTCATTTTCATGGTCAAAAACTTCCGCATAGATCTATATTAATAAACTTCTTGAGTATATATTTTTCAAATAATAGTGTTTGAAAATCTATTTTCATTCTGTGGGTTTAATTCTAGCTCTAAATCAAATGATGTCATAATGCTCCAAACACTTCAAGGAAAAAACAACTTCATTTAGATAGATTATATTTTTGGAGAATTCATTCTTCTTGCAAAAAATATTGAGACCAATTCACCACAATTCTACTACCTTAAATCATCACTTCCCAAATCCCTATCCCATATGAATAACCAAAACTACATATATTCCTCACGAGGCTCAGTTAGGATCAATATTGATCACCATTTCCAGGGATTCATCAAATCTAGGATGGAATTATCTAAATAAAAAAACCAATCATAATTTTTACCCATCTTGTTCAAGCCCTAAAGTTCTTCTTACAATTGGAAAAAATTGCAGATGAATCTTCAAAAATAAAATGCAAGCCCAAAAGAAATAAGATATCAGAATCAATCTTGGTCCTCCACTAAGATACAACTACATGAAACATCTTTGAGTCCACTAACACACCATAATTTTGGATTATGTGTCCCTTAAAATGTACCTGATAGATCCAAAATGTGTACATATATAGCTCGGAGTATATAAAATTTCAACTCATTGTGATAAGAATGATCTCATGATATTGGGAATGATCATCAAGAGTCTAGAAGTACTAAATTATATCATCCAAAAATGGTACCTTAAACTAATCCAGGTTTGGATGAAAGATTATATATTTAAAGGCCGTAAAAAATTTTGGTATGTCTGTCAGGCCGATCGATGTCATGAAAATATCATATAGGCCATACCAACTTCTAAAGGATGTCCCCAATATATTATATGGTTAAAATCTCTACTGATGAATCCTTGATGTCATGGAAATCATAGAGAATACACAAGATCCAATAAATTTTAAAAAAGATCATTGACATGGATAATTGAATATTGGTTCTTGAATTTTTTTTTACTTCTGTTAATAAAAAAAATATAAATTAAATATCAAGCTTCCTAGCAAACAAAACAAGACAACCCCACGGTGAAAAAACTCAGTTAGATAAATCCAATATTAATTTGCACTTCTAGTTGAGTTTTATGATGTTAAAGATGTATTAGATCCATATTTATGATCAAATAGAAAATATTTAATCCCCGAAAATTACGTTATTCATATATTATATATCCCCATCTAGTGGGATCCTAGAAATATCATCGAGAAACACACCTTAAAAACATTTCAATAATGGTGGTGAGTCATCATTCCCTTCCCACCTATCATCTAGATGGAGACTTAATACCTAGCAAGTGAGACCCCCAACGTTGTTGAACGGGACCTTCATAGCCTTCCATGATGTCCTACTCCCCATTATGATTTAAATTTTCACCCTTATGAGACATAAAAGACACTCCCCTATGGTACAATCTATGTGGGATTTGAATTCTTCTAAAAAATCCATAACCATAATTAGTTCAAATCGTCCAATTTCATCGATGAAAATATACAAAATGAATTGGTACTCCTCATCCTCGAGATAAAACCCCTTAAATAAATAGATATCCCTCAACCATACTCCCAATAGTGTATAATATCTCATAAACCTCCTCAAATAATCCAATTCCATACTATATCCATTCAAATTTTTCATATATATTTATTATGGAAGGAGATGAATTAGTACAAAATAAATCATTATCTATCATTGAATCTATAAAAATTGTACATCTAACTATCTACTTTCTGGCCTACCAATCCATTGGTGGAGGAAGTAATTAATGAAATTGTTCGGCCCCTCTTCCATGTGATGTTTTCAATGTCCTATAATATTCACCACTCTATTTATATGGGAGCTATTTTCTTTTAAGATTCTATTCCACTTCCTCAACTCCCACGACCTATATAACTCCTTCTAAGGGACTGATATATTATTTGAAGAACACCTTCAAGTGCAGAAATTATTCTTAGATACAACATTATAAACAAAAATATTGTGGGTTCCTAAAATAACTCTATAGATGTCCTAACATGCTTAAATATTATCATTATAATAGTGGTCAGGGAAAATGACTACACATGTGAACTAGCCAATTGTGTTGGTGGTCGATTACACAGGTATGACCCTATGTAAGTCATCCTTCACCCTCACCATTGTTATTTCCACTAATTTGTACAATATTTTCATCTAGTACAAAGAACCATTCCACCACTAGAGGCCTCTTTTATGTTACCCGTTGATTTGATAGTCTGATCCACTACCTTAGTCAAATTCATTAACCAAATTACAATAACCTAGGAAAGAAATAAAAATTTATTCCCCTACTAAAAATTTCTTCCTAGAGATATCTCATTCCATTCCACTGATGTTAAAATGTATTGAAAGTCAGTAATGCGATTAGCATAGTCCATCAGGGACATACACCCATGATTCAGCCTAATAAAATATGATATCATCTCTTGCATGAGAGTCTCAAGATAAAATTTTTCGAGTAATATATCATGGAAGACCTTCCATTATATTTTGTACACTTTCTCACTTAATGTCTGAATATCCCACCAGAACATCATTGACCCACATAACATACATTCTAGCAGTTTAACTATTTTCTCATCTATACTCTCTATTTCATCAAAAATCATATAGATTAATACAATCCTGAAATAAAATTCCCCAGGTTCACCATCTCCAGATAATGTTATATGATTATATAAATAATACCCCCATGTCAATATAGATATACTCATCAAAACCCTCATTCAGTCTCCCTCCATAAACTAGAAGATGTGCCCAAATTTCTCATAGATCTTCCCTCCAGCTTCCTCACCCAGAACTATTAGAGCCATCAGTTCAACTACTAAAGGCACATCTCACAAAAATTCATCCTTTATTTGTATAAAAAATAAATATCATGCAGATATATCTCTACAATTACAAACACACGTCACATGACACAATTCATAAGATTAAAAAATTATGCAGATTCACATAGTGCGAGAAATAATTAACCACAAACAGATTAACATGGTCAAAACCCTGCACTATCACTACCTGTAACCTTAATAAATCCATATATTGATTTAAAAGGCTAAAGAGTGTCTCATTATTCATGTTTCTCAACATATAATCATTTTAAACATCTTACATAATCTAAAACATTCAATCGCATATTAGGATACTTTTTCAATAAATTACACAATAAAAGAAAATTTATTTTATTTAAAAACATACCCAAAACCTTATTTTATGTGTGTGACTATAAATTAAGATTGTTTTATTAAATACAGATCCTTTAAAATGATTCATAGATACTAATCCCTAATTATCTAAATGGACCATACACAAATATCATAAATTATTAGAAATAATAATGAAATCACATAACAAGTGCATCACTCGATTTGAAATAGCATCCCACTATAACAATGATCATTATTAACAATAATTCCACCAAGGGTAAATGTTTTTACCCCCCACACATGGGTTGGCTGCTCTAATGAAATAATTATTAACCAATTCTTCAATCATCCAAGTATCCTTTCTACATTACATAAATATTAATACAAGAAAAATGTAATTAAAAAAACACATTTGATACATCATTGTAATTTTATGAACCAGTTTCCACATACTGCTGACCAGAGCTAGTCAATTAAGTGGCATCACACAAGCCTCCACATACACCATAGGATGTCGACTAGAAGATTTGGTCTAATATATATTACCTGGGGAGACTATAAATTATTTATCAAAGCATAAAAAAGTGGAAATAAATTGGAAATAAAAAATTACATAACCAATAACTAAAAAAACTAGTATCACATTATGAACAACAAAATAATACAATATAAGACCCAAAACTGTAGATATTTCATAAAAAATATAATTCAACTATAAAATTATAACAAAAAATAAAGGCACACTCACATTACCATGTGGGTCCCAACATGAATTTTGATAACCATTTCAATGCTCCATCCCAAAAATTCCTTCTAACATAGAACCGTTTTCCTTATCCCATTCAACAACCTTGAATTTTATTTGGATACCAGTCAGGCATACCATGTAGGGTGTGAGAAAAACACACTAGGAAACTACCAATGATGTCTAAAAAATTATCAAGTTGATAATAGTGTATGCAGTTTTATAAAGAATAAATTCAAATTCATCATGTAAATAGTTATAAAATTTAAATATTCATTAATTGACCACAAAATTTCTTTGGTACAAGAAGACACCCAACCCCTCAATAACTTCATCAACCCATGTTGGGTTTTCAACTATCCCACATGATTATAACATATCACATAGTGAATCAAAATTAATTATCACAAGTTCCTTTATAATAAATTTAATTTCCATTAATATAACGTCTATTTGGAACCATAGTCCAATTCTAATCTCTTGGTGGTAGAAAATTGTGTCTAGAACCTCATTGGTATTTTGAGAATCAATTCAAATCCCATATCCCTTGGGGTATTTATCATCATTCCATACCCCATAAAATAGTATTCACATTCATAAATTTCAGTTCATAATTTATGTGTTAGAACCCCATGGGTATTTGGGTCATGTTTTTATGTCCCACACCCAATATCCCAATAAATAACATACATCTCATTAAACAATTTTAATCCTCATTAACCCTTTAATCATTATTTCACATCATGTGATACATGTTTTGTCTAGATAATAGTTATATCATTTATTTATTCTTATTTATTTATGATGTTGTTCATATTTGATAAAGTGGATATTGTTTCCAAATAATAAATAAATTTGACCATCACTGCTAGTTAGTAGCCTCCAGTGTACGAGGATGCATTCTTGAGGTAACCTCACCGATAGGCACTGGGTAATAGTACGTGGATCCTAGGACTGGATTATATTTTTATAAATATGGTAATAATTAATATATATGATATTTATTAAATAACATTGTTTTTTGAAATTATATATTTCAACTAATTTCATTCACTTATTTCCATCAGAAAATGACAGTTCCACTCAACTACCACCTCAACAAAACAATGTGGTTTGTTTTTAAATTGCAATCATTAATGGATTATACTAAAAAATTATAAGTCAAAAAAATTATTTAATTTATTTTATTAAAATTATTTACCTTATGATACAATTTCATAGCACCATTAAAGATGATCAATATAGTCTAGTAAATTTTGAGAATTTTCTAGAACCACCTTATGTGGTCTCATTTAGAACGAACAATTTAATGAAATAATTTAAAATAATATTAATAATACCTCATAAAAAGGAATATAGATGAAACTAATCATTTTGAAAATATTAAATTAATTTAAATAAATTATAGTGGATGATCAAATATGGTTTCTCAATAGTGACTATAGGAAATGGTTTTTCATAAAAATATCATCTTATTCCAAGTTTGTTATTTTACATATATGATTTTGGAAAATATAATGATCCTAATATTTTAAAACACATATATATTCTTCCACTCCATTTTTTTGGGTTTAGCTATTTATATTTTATTTTTCCTCTTTTTGGATCAATAATAGACATGATTATTTCCTGTAATGTACAATCTTATAAAAATTATTTTTTATGTATTGGTTTAAAATCTTATTATTCCATGTTTTTATTCATTAAAATGTATAAATAATGTTCTTCATTACACAATAATTATAATTGTAATTATTCATAAACTATAATTGAAATTATTTATAATTGTTTAAAAAGAATATTATTTTTTTTATTGAAATAAGGTACTTCTTTATCATTTAACCAAAATATTTAATGGAATTATTGTTTTTATATTTAATTTGTTAATATTATTTCCTACCAATATGAAAAATGAATTAATATATTATTTTATTACATGTTATAATAGATATTATCAATGAAATGGTAATTTAAAATATATGGGTATTTTTAAATTTTTTCTTTATCATATAAAAATTTAATTATATTTATATAGTAATCACAATAATATTAAAATACATTTATAATTTTGTTTTTAAACAAACCTATAGTAAAGTTATTTTTTCATCTATTTATCATTAAAATTTGTTGGATTTATGAGAAAAGTATATTTTTTAGGAATACATATGGTATTATCCTCCTTTTATTATAAAAGTATATAACTATTTTTTATAACATTCACATTCATGGTATTATGTTCCCTATCACTCTCAATTTTTCAAGGGAAACTTTGTTCACCATTATTTCCTTATTTTCTATATCACATATGAATTCAATATCATCTTTATTAAATTGATTTTTTTATTATATACCATTTCAATATATGGTCTCATTTGAGATTTTAATTATATTACATTGACTACATAAATGATCCATATTATTGTATTAATAGGGATAATTTATTACCATAAATGTATCTAGAAATATATTTTTAATAATAAATAAATATATATTAGTAGTCAATATGACATGCATGTAATGGTTGAGGAATAGTTATTTGTATCCTATGAGGAATTAGAGGGTTATCATAGTACATATGATCATTAAATTAATAATATATAGTAATAAATTTTACACTAACCCATTTCATAAAATTTATGTATTGGTAGATTTTGTGATGGTAATAATCATAATAACATGGTCCAAGACTTGAATAAATATCATTAATGTAAATTAAAGGATTAGAGGCCATTGTGTGGGACGTCGAGAATTATGTCGTATGTTATAAATGTAATTCATATTTGGATGTCATGGAAAGTTTTATAATAACTATATATGTGTCATTCCTTGGTGTATTTTGTGATTTGGTTATCCAAACCATACCGTCAATTTAGGTTGAGGGTGATACAGGAGTCCCAACATAATGACACCTTGGGATTACTGTAGAGACCTGAAGCTTGACTTACATGGACTTTACATTACTTTTGCGGAATACTTAGTACATAACAAAAACTCACACACAAGGATTGTAATAGTTTAGTGTCTTTGGAAACTCGGAATAAAATCTTCTAATCATGGTGAAAGATCTTCAACATCTCCCATAAAGAACTTCCTTTATTTTTACCTAAAACCTTTATTTATATCCTGGGGAAAAGAAAACATAAAATGGTGAGCTCAAATGCTCAGTAAGGGTAAACAAAAGAAATATCAATCACATCGTATTCATAAGAACATAACATTTTGGAAATCATAACCTGCAAAAGAGAGCATAATTTCATAACATGGGATAAATCATGGTAGTGAAATGTAATCACAATAATCATAACATAAAACATGAATCTTTGTGGGATTCACACATAATCATAGAGAATCATTTCTTGTTAGTCAAGACTCATTGCCAAGACTATCTTAGTGGACAAAGTCCCCTTCTGAATCGAGTAACCCTCGTTTCAGTCCTGTTTCACTGAACCGGTATAACCTACCATTCCAGCCATGTCTATCTCATGAGATATAAAATCTTTACCCAATGAATTGGAGGGAGATATAGGTCCCACCCATCTTATAATGAATCCTTTCTTATGTGTGCCACATAATCATAAACCATACATCATAGCGTAACCCATGTAATAAAAATGGGATTCTTAAACAACATGACATCATAAAAAAATTCATATAAGATAAAGAAAAAAATATTTCCACCACAACATAATAAAATCCATGTAATAATAGGGATAAAAACATAACCCTTTTATTATCTTATATGGAAAATAATTTTGATAAAATACTTGAACTCCATTCTTGAGGAAAATATACTTTCTACTTCAAAAACACTTATCCTTTCTTAACATGTCATACTATTTTAAACTAAAAGAAGATGATTAAAAATAAACATGAATACTTGTAAATGAATCTTCTTGGAAATAATGTTTTAGAAATCAATTCATGCCGTATAAGTTAAAAAAAACATTCTTCGTACTTTTGTCGGAAAAGTCAAAAAGTACCTCGTACGGAAAACGACAAAAGATTCCATTCATTTCATTTTCTAAAAACTCAACGAAGGGTAAAATTGGATTTAAAGAATTGTATTTGGATGGAAATAATATTAAATATTGAGGAAACATGGATGTGGATGATAAAATACACCCCAGTAATTACCAAAGTAAAAACAATCTCAGATAAAAGTGAGATTGTGATATTTCCCTTACCTTAGGTCCGTTTTGCTTCGTATGTGTCCGAACCTACTGTATAATGATTTAAATAATGTCATTGACTTATTACAGAATCATATTCATTGTTATGATATCATATATTGTTCACTTATGACATTATATTACCCTTTCTTTTGTAAATTCCATGTTAAAGAAGCGTTTTTGGTAAAATCGTTTCATTTATCGTAGGTGTTTTGACTTGTTGTTATTGACATTATTATTACTTATATCATGATTTACATACTTCCAGAATATAAAATATGATTTATATATCATATATATTCAGTATATATATATATATAATAGATAGATAAATGAAATGAAAAACACCGTTCATAGAGACGGTAGTCCGTACGTACGCATGAACGTTGTTTTCCTTTCCTTATTGTCTTGAATGGAAGTAAGTAGATGACATACATATATATATATATACATAAATCCAGTAGATTTATAATGTCATATATTTCATTATTATTTCTTATATACACTTTATAATCATTCTTAAATGGTTAACATGGAGAATGAATCTCATCGCGTCGTGGAGAAGGTAGTCCGTACGTACGCACGAGCGATGATATCATTTACATAAATATTGAATTGAATTGGAGTGGATTATACAATATATCAGAATCAATATGATGTTGTAATAACTATGTATAGTTATTCTTTACACCATTATACCCATCCATGTAAGGTGGTGGTGGAAAATAGATTACACCACGGCGTGGAGACGGTATTCCGTACGTACGCACGCGCGGTGATTTCATTTTTCCGTAGGATGTATAGAAGGTGAATTAGAGTTGTTTTATATTTATAATAACATATCATTATATAAGAAATACTGATGTTATGACTTTATCATGAAACAACTAAAGAAGAAGAAGTTGAAGAAGAAAGAAATTGAAAAGATCGGTAATGGATATTACCTCTTCTTTGAAACGCCTCTTTGAATCCTCTAGTTAGGGAACTAAGATTGGTCTTTGAAGAATAAAAGGACCTCTATGATTATTCTAGGGAAGTGGAGAAGGGATTTTGGCAGGGTTTGGCCGAGCATGAGTGCTCAAATTGGCGTGAGGGGGAGGGGGAGGAGGTGCCCTTTTATAAGGGAGGAGAGGGGCATCTTAGGAATATCTCAAAATATTATTTTATATTAAAGTCAAAATCGGTTTATAATGGTTCCAAAGTGTCTTATTTAGAAGCTAAAGTGGGGATGGGTCGAAATACTATCAACCAATAGTATTTAGACAAGTTTATGTTATTACTTTAACCTTATCAATTAGATTTAACTCTAAGTTAAATAATTTAACTTTTACCGTGTCTTTTTGTTTTCTTACACTATATGGTTAATACACTTACAATAACATGCGAAACGAACCCCAAATTGTTTATTATTAATATATATATCCTTATCTACGTCTTTTGGCCGAACCTTAGAGTTTTAGGAACAAAATAACAATTAATAACATAATATTTGATTTAAAAACTATTTTGTGTCAATTTTGACACTATTTGATGTATGATTTTTTTGAAAGTCATAACAGAATTATATGTTCGAACCAAGTTGATTAAATCAACAATAATATATCATAGTAACCTAGAAAATTAGTGGAATTCATAAAAAGTCTCAAATTACATACATTTGAGCATTTATAACATCAATTATGTTAATATTTCCTTAAAAAGGGTAATTACTCCATCATCGTTGTGTCCTAAATAAATTAATTTATTTAAAGTATAAAAATTATAAATAAAATATCATTATGTAGTAAATCTTTTTTTATCTTTCTAATGAATATTTACAATCGAATTTATATTATGTATAACCCTATATTAAAAATGTTTTAGTAAATAAACTTTGATTTTAACTCTTTTAACTCTTCTTTGAATTAAATAATAATAAATGTCCTAATCTATTCCAAGTGGGCCTAAATGATAATATTTTACACTTAAGGTTGTTTTTGGACGAGATAAACTTGTCAAATAGAATTAGGACATGTGTTAGGGTAATATTAATATCATTCTTACCCTTAATTACCCTATTTACTTTTAACCGTGGTAAAAAAAGTAAAAAGTTACTATTCACCAAAAATCATTTTCATCTCATTGAACCACATTTTACTTACTAAAATCAATCGTGTCTCTCGGATTTTTGAAATTCCATTCACAGAAGCGGTAAAATTAAGTTTTATGAAAAATTCAGTTTTTTAACTACCACTTAGTAGTTTCACTATTCATAAAAAATTGATGTTTTTCAGAACAATGCCAAAATTTCATCCTAAGCTATATTTCATATTCCGAATTCAAAAATGAAGTCTATTTTACCAAATTCATAACATAGAAGTTTCATTAATTAATTTTATAATTAAATCCCGCTGTTAAAACAAATAGCGTGTTTTTAAGAAACAATATCTATCAAAAGATTGACACTTGATTATGTCTGGTTTAAATGTGAAATTACATCTAATGACCAACATTGTATTAAATTGTAAAAATATATTCTAAATATACTTTAAAACCATTAAAATTAATAATTTATCACTATTAATTATTTTGATTAAAAAAGTTGTTTTTAATTATAATTTAGTAATTTTAACTATTCATCAGAATATGAAAGTTATCCGAAAAGTACCAAAATTTCACCTTAGGCTAAATTCGATACTCCGAATCCAAAAATAAAGTCCATTTTGAGAGCCAAATTTTCTAAAATTTAAAAATTGGTTATTAATATTCATAACGGCTAGTTTTAATAATATTATAATAGCATATCATTGTTTCTTGAAACTCAGTATTACGTACTACACACGCTATGGAAAATATGGATATGGAAGAAAAATCTAACCATCATGTTCTGATGGAGAGTGGTAGAGAACATGGTTATGGAAAATCTAGCAATCACAAAGCCATAAATTTGTGATGATATAAGGAACCCTCTGATTCATCAGGAATAAGATCACTAGGACAACATTTTTGGTTTTCAAGATCATTTCCCTAAAGTTGAAAATTTGAATTAGAATAAATACTTTCTTTATTTTGGTACAATCTCACTGTTGTTCATGCCTTGAACAATTTCCACTTCATCTCTTAAATAAATGAAGTTGAATTTGTTATTGTAACACCCCAGGTAAATAAAGAATATGACATTTCATATTGATCCATATTTGTGAATAAAATATTTAAATAACTTTAAAGGGGACACTATGCTCGATGGCGTACCCAACACGCAACAACGAGTTTCTTGGGAATCTTACGTTGCACTCTAATAATAAAATAATATTATTTTAAATGGTAGTTAACATGTAGGCGTTGTAATGGCGGGAATGGATAGAAATAACTAAAATATGATTATATATGTTTTTAAATGTTTTTACATTTATCCAATAAAAGATAATGGCTTAAAATACGGAAAGAATTCAATTTTAGGCGTATATGCCCTAGCTTTCACTAGAGGTTCACTTATCACCTTTTGATGGCGAACCGTCATTAAATATAGTTTTGATCACTCTTATACATTCTTTTGGACCAAATAAAACTCTTATTATGAATCGGGACATCAAAATTTACTTTGTGTAAATTTTTGGTATCTTTCCGATAAAGTTCATTTTTTTAATGAATAGTGTAAAATGTTGTATTTTAATTCAAAACCACTTTTTAATCTAATTTATTTATATGATTAGATTATATTTTGAATTTGTTTTAAAGTGAAATTAGAAAATATTTTTACCATTAAATCCAATAGTGTTCGTTGGAATCAATTTCACATTGAAATCAAACTTAAACTAGTGTCAATCTTTTGATACTTATTGTTTCATAAAACACGCTATTTGTCATGACAACGGGAATTAATTATTAAATTAATTAATGTGAATTATATGTTTTGAATTTTGTAAAATGGACTTCATTTTTGAATTCATAATATCAAATATAGCTTAGGGTGAATTTTTTGGATTTTTCTGAAAAACATCAATTTTTGTGAATAGTGAAATCACTAAGTGGTACTTATAAAAAATGATTTTCCGTTTAAATGAAATTTTGCCATCATTGTGTTTTGATTTTCAAAAATCCGACATACATGGTTGTCATTAAGAAGTAAAATGTGGTTCAATGAGATTAGAATAATTTTTTGGTGAATAGTAACTTATTAAGTTTTTAATCGCGATTAGTAGTAATTAGTGTAGTTTAAGGTAAAAATAATGCTTTAATAAAATGAGATGAGCTTGACACATGTCTTACCCTCATTGGTTGTATCATTGCCGACCAAGACAAGCCATGGGTCAACTTGGGGACCCCATGGATCCACTTTGGTTGGGAAATGACATAAATAACATTTTATTTAATGTAAAAGTAAAATTGACACAAACATGATATGTTTTAATAAAACAATTTTTAAGTGGGGTTATACAAGTCATCTTTTTTATTATAAATATTAATTGGAAAGCTAAAAAGATTTCCTACATCATAGTATTTGTTTTATAATTTTTAGACATTAAATAAATTAAATTATTTATGACATAATAATGATGCAGCGATGACATCATTATTTGACGATTTAAATAAAATTGAAAGATAATGTAAAATCTATGAACTAAACATGTCCAAAACTTATTGGATGAGTGGATTTAAAAGAATTATCACCTTATCCACGAATTATATCAATGTGGGACCTTTCGAAACCGAAACACATTTTCAAATAAAGTGATATTTCTTTACTTTCCAAAAGTGCCCCTCCTCTCCTCTTATAAAAGGCCCCCACATCTACCTCATTTAACACACTCCTCAAGCCTTTGGCTCTGCCAAAACCTTCCCATTTACTCTCTACACATCCCTCTACTCATCCTAGAGGATTCCCTTTGGGAAGAATCCTTTCAAAGGAAGCCTTTAGGCTCAAATCAAAAGGAGTTACACTTTTAAAGGTAATTCATTCTCTCATGTTTATTTGTTTTATTTTTCTTCTCCAACCCCCTAAACTCTTTTTATTTACTTCTTTTGTAACAAAACCAGTATATTCAATATACTAGGATGCTTTTATAAGATTTATTCGAGCTACACACTCACACAACTACATCAAATGGTTAAAGAACATACGGTTTCCGTGGATGGTGAAATTCTGCCTCCCGAAACGATGATTGTTCAATACTCATTTAACACCTTCAAAGGTGGCCATTATGATGTCACAATTTTTATATATGATATATAATATGTTTATGTTTTATTTATGCTTCTGTATTTTTCATTTTTGTCTTAGCTTTATTGGATTCCATTATGGGTATACGCGATATCTTCATTTAAGGAAGTGCGGACTACCGCCCCCTCAAAGTGATTTGATTCGTTAAATACCATATGTGGGATGTATAAAGGATGGAAATATGATATTATATATGATATTATACTGGAATTATAATATAACTTTATATCATTATTATTCCATTCTATAAAATACGAAATAGAAATAAAAGTAGCGTTCATGCGTACGTACGGCTTACCGTCTCCATGAACGGTGCATTTCATTTCTTACCTCTAAATGATTATGTAATGTTATAAATGCATGAATGAACTGGATATATATGACATATATGATATCTAAATAATGAATACAATTCTGGATATAATAAAAATTTGGCCACACGAACAACATGTAATTGTAAGAAGTCCACTTTCGACTTAAGAACCAAATATCGGCAAAACAAATATTATTAACTTAAATGATTACATAATGTTTATGACATGGTAATAAGTGTTATAAAAGTAATAATGAACTTGAAAAAGGTTCTTAAGGAATTAGAAATTAACTCAAGTTTATTATTCAGGAGATTAAAGAACGATCGAGTCAAGTCGGACCCGAGGTAAGGGATCCTACACCTCTCTTTCTTTTTAAGTACACTCTTTTATGTCATTCCTTTTAAGCTCATATTTCTTATTATTGGGATGTTCTTTTATATTAATACTACTGTAATTATTATGTTCATATTATGAGAGACCCTATTTCCTCTCATAAATCCATTTTGGAAGTTTTGAGTGGCGCCGTTAGGCTGCCGAATTTCCGAAATGGATTTTTCATCTCACTTTTATTCCCGTGAGATTTATGCTACATTTTCCACAAATTCCATTTAGTGGTGTATGTACTGCCCATTATTCTACTCTTTGTGTAATATACATTCGTTTATGAGTATTTACATCAATGATCTATTGTCATTATTTCATGGGGTGTATGTTTTGAAAGATACCCAAGTCGGTAAGGGAACCTTTCACCCTCCTTTTTTTAAGACTTATTTTGTTGGGTCTTTTAATTTACATATTGTTATGTTGGGATATGTTCTCATATATGCTTATTGATTTAAATTTTATGTCCAAGTGATGAGATACACTTTTTATCTCTCATCATCTCATTTTGATGTGATGCCGTTAGGCTGTCAAGGGAACTTTTTAACCCAATTTCGATTTCCTTGGGTTCAACATGTAGTCATTGGGTATGTCGTCCATTGAATATGTGTGAATGATATTTTATTGTTTTACACTTAATATCCACTTATATTGGGTGTATTTATATTTGTCACACATATTTTTGAGATTGATTTGTCATTAATTTAAGGATACCTTCTTTATAAGGGATTTCATCACATTTGACATTTCTATTGAGGGTTCATTGTTGTTATGCACCAATTCACTCTTATATGGTGTATATACTGTCCTTTGGAGTATTATATCATGAATCCATTTATTATCATGATATTATAAAGTTTTTTCTAAATGTTATTCCTCAACTATTGTATTCAAGTGTCTCTAATTTTGGTAAAACCCCTTTAACCAAAATATCGTTTTAAATGTTTTAATTATTTGTTCTTATTAATATCCAAGTTTTCAAAATGGTTTTAAGGATTTATTTATATGGATATTAATGGTTTAAAATTTTAAGCATCAAGGTGGTATGGGACACTTTGATTCAAAAATCTCTTTATTAAGTGTTTTAAATGGTTTTGGAAATGGTTTCTTTTTGAATGGATTCAATATTTCAATATACTAAAATGATATATTGTGATTGAAATGTGGAAATGTTATGTTTCCTTTATGTATGTTTTATGTGACACATTTATGTTATGGTTCTTGGGCATTGTTATGAAAACGGGTGGTTCCGTGATAAACTAAGGGCGGGTGAGCCCGTTATAGCTCTCCAATGCATTGGGTAACGCGAAGGAGTGAAACATTAAGGTTTCTCCAAAGAGATTTTTGGAATATACTGTGATGGGTATTCCAAACGTAACCAATAGGGTTACTCCCCATGTAAGAATGTTATGAATGCCTCAAGTTACCTTTATGTCTTATGTTTTATATGATTTATTCATGGATTGATGAGGTATGTTAAAGTGCCTATGTTTTATGGGTAAAGTATGATTTCATTCTTATGTATATATGAACTCATGTTTCCTTTCCATATTTTTATAACCCTTACTGAGCTTTTTATGCTCATCCCAAGTTTTTTAAATGTTTTTCACAGGTCAAGGGAAAGGTACATGATGTGATGATAGTGTCAAGGATGTTTCAAGAAAGAATCCGTGTTATATTTTAAATATGTCTTCGTTGATGGGAAGAATGAATACTGTCTTTTATGTAACCACTTTGTTTAAATGTGGAATGTAATGCAAGTTTCATGATCTAATTCTCTAAAACTCTAAACCTGAAAAGATCCTCAATGTGTAATCTTGTAATAACTCAAGATTAAGTAAGGTTTAAGGCTGGGGCCTTATAGTTGGTATCAAAGGCCGGTTTAGATAACTTTAGAGGTTAGGGTATTCTTTAATCATAAGTGACATTACCATAATGGTTAGGATTTCAGAAAGAGTCCTAGTTTTAGATAAAGTGAATGAGTAAGTATATATTAGTGTTTACCTTCCTCGTTAGTACATGATGGTTTTGTTGATATACTCACACTGACCTTTTTGGTTTTAGTAAATGGCTGGATCTAGCAGGCACCAAAGTGACAATGGGTTTGAAGGAAACTGTGGTGGTTCTCTGATTAAGATACTGGATGAGATGGGGGATTCAATGAGGAATCTCATGGTTTTTCTAAACCAACTATCAAGGAGTCATGATCAACCACTTGAACCTTGGTGAGTTATCTAATGCATCATGTACGAGATGGCCAACTCGATGTGGAAATTCAGGTAATAATTATTAAGGTAACCATTAGGGTTTATATGATCCTTACTTTTGAGGTAATTATGGGTTATTATATGATATGATGGAAAATGAAGGGCATGAGATAAACTTGAGGTTAAAATATGTTATGATTATTCTTGAAGATTTTATCTCATTTTGGGGAATGTTTTAAGAATTATATAGTTTTGGAAAAAGGACTACACGCAGACCGTGTAACATCCCGTCGCGTTGGACAAAGCTGCGGGAATCGAACCCACAACCAAAGTGCGACTGGTATTTATCGCCTACCACTGGACTACGTGAAGTCCCTGGTTAGTTTGACTGATTCTTTCTGGTTATATGATTTTATTAATTAAGAGTAAGATGATTTTGGGTTATTTATGAAAATGATTAACCTATCATGGAAGATATGTGATTAGGTTAATTACTTTTCAATACGGGACTTTAGGAGCAACTGATGTTGTTTGGAGATAAATGTTACGATTTAACATGGAAAACTATGTGACTAAATCCTTAAAATTTTTGGGTTTCAATCTTATATTGGTTTACATTGAGGAATTTTTGTGGACAAATTTGTTTATCGGATGGTCCTCGTTGAACTTTGGATTTTGTTGGACAAATTTTGGATATTAAGAATAGATTTTCTTTTTATAAAGGGTTATCCTTTTCTGGATTATCTGAACTTGTACTAACCTTTTTGGTTTTGGTTATGGTTAAGGTCTAAAGATATGGGATGTATATAGTTCACTTTTGTGGATTAGGTGATTCTCTAGAAGTTGATTATAGTACTCTTAATTTGAACAAGTCTTCCTAAATACTCGCGTTTTGGAGAAAATATGAGTTTGTGTAAGGAATCTAATAAAAGTTGAGAGTCAACAGGATAAGTGATTATGTTTCCTTATGAATAAATTCCTCAATAAAAAGTAACTTAAAACAAAAATGTTGTCTATTAACTTTTCCTACTGGGGAATCGAATACCGTTTAACCCATCACAAGTTTGTGATTTTCTCGTGGTTAACTTTCTCCTAAACATGTTTTTGTCACTCTCCATCAAAACATGACCCTTTTTTTTCCTCCATGTCCATATTTTCATACTTGGAATCCTAGTATGGGTTAACTCGGGTGACCATTGTACTTATCTCTCTTTATTTTAAAGTGTTTGTTTTACCGACTTTTGTTCCGATGTGGGACTTTCAAGGATGTTTCCAAGCGCAATTTTAAAATTGCGAGGACGCAATTCCCAAAAGGGGGGAAGGATGTAACACCCTAGGTAAATAAAGAATATGACATTTCATATTTATCCATATTTGTGAATAAAATATTTAAATAACTTTAAAGGGGACACTATGCTCGATGGCGTACCCAACACGCAACAAAGAGTTTCTTTGGAATCTTACGTTGCACTCTAATAATAAAATAATATTATTTTAAATGGTAGTTAACATGTAGCCGTTGTAATGGCGGGAATGGATAGAAATAACTAAAATATTATTATATATGTTTTTAAATGTTTTTACATTTATCCAATAAAAGATAATGGCTTAAAATACGGAAAAAATTCAATTTTAGGCGTATATGCCCTAGCTTTCACTAAAGGTTCACTTATCACCTTTTGATGGTGAACCGTCATTAAATATAGTTTTGATCACTCTTATACATTCTTTTGGACAAAATAAAACTCTTATTATGAATCGCGACATCAAAATTTACTTTGTGTAAATTTTTGGTATCTTTCCGATAAAGTTCATTTTTTTAATGAATAGTGTAAAATGTTGTATTTTAATTCAAAACCACTTTTTAATCTAATTTATTTATATGATTAGATTATATTTTTAATTGGTTTTAAATTGAAATTAGAAAATATTTTTACCATTAAATCCAATAGTGTTCGTTGGAATCAATTTTACTTTGAAATCAAACTTAAACTAGTGTCAATCTTTTGATACTTATTGTTTCATAAAACACGCTATTTGTCATGACAGCGGGAATTAATTATTAAATTAATTAATGTGACTTATATGTTTTGAATTTTGTAAAACGGACTTCATTTTTGAATTCAGAATATCAAATATATCCTAGGGTGAATTTTTGGGATTTTTCTGAAAAACTTCAATTTTTGATGAATAGTGAAACCACTAAGTGGTACTTATAAAAACTGATTTTCCGTTTAAATGAAATTTTGCCATCATTGTGTTTTTATTTTAAAAAATCATACATACATTGTTGTCATTAAGAAGTAAAATGTGGTTCAATGAGATTAAAATAATTTTTTGGCGAATAGTAACTTATTAAGTTTTTAATCGCGATTAGTGGCAATTAGTGTAGTTTAAGGTAAAAATAATGCTTTAATAAAATGAGATGATCTTGACACATGTATTACCCTCATTGGTTGTATCATGGCCGACCAAGAAAAGCCATGGGTCAACTTGGGGACCCCATGGATCCACTTTGGTTGGGAAATGACATAAATAACATTTTATTTAATGTAAAAGTAAAATTGACACAAACATGATATGTTTTAATAAAACAATTTTTAAGTGGGGTTATACAAGTCATCTTTTTTATTATAAATATTCATTGGAAATATAAAAAGATTTCCTACATCATAGTATTTTTTTTATAATTTGTAGACATTAAATAAATTAAATTATTTATGACATAATCATGATGCAGCGATGACATCATTATTTGACGATTTAAATAAAATGGAAAGATAATGTAAAATCTATGAACTACACATGTCCAAAACTTATTGGATGAGTGTATTTAGAAGCCTTATCACCTTAACCACGAATTATATCAATGTAGGACCTTTTGAAACCGAAACACATTTTCAAATAAAGTGATATTTCTTTACTTTCCAAAAGTGCCCCTCCTCTCCTCTTATAAAAGGCCCCCACCTCTACCTCATTTAACACACTCCTCAAGCCTTTGGATCGGCCAACCCCTGCCCATTTACTCTATCCACATCCCTCTCCTCATCCTAGAGGATTCTCTTTGGGAAGAATCCTTTAAAATGAAGCCTTTAGGCTCAAATCAAAAGGAGTTACACTTTTAAAGGTAATTCATTCTCTCATGTTTATTTGTTTTATTTTGCTTCTCCAACCACCTAAACTCTTTTTATTTACTTCTTTTGTAACAACACCAGTATACTCAATATACTAGGATGTTGTTATAAGATTTATTCGAGCTACACTCTCACACAACTACATCAAATGGTTAAAGAACATACGGTTTCCGTGGATGGTGAAATTCTGCCTCCCGAAACGATGATTGTTCAATACACATTTAACACCTTCAAAGATGGCCATTATAATGTCACTATTTTTATATATGGTATATAATATGTTTATGTTTTATTTATGCTTCTGTATTTTTCATTTTTGTCTTACCTTTATTGGCTTCCATTATGGGTATACGCGATATCTTCATTTAAGGAAGTGCGAACTACCGCCCCCTCAAAGTGATTTGATTCGTTAAATACCATATGTGGGATGTATAAAGGATGGAAATATGATATTATATATTATATTATACTGGAATTATAATATACCTTTATATCATTATTATTCCATTCTATAAAATACGAAATAGAAATGAAAGTAGCGTTCAGGCGTACGTACGGCTTACCGTCTCCATGAACGGTGCATTTCATTTCTTACCTCTAAATGATTATGTAATGTTATAAATGCATGAATGAACTGGATATATATGAAATATATGATATCTACATAATGAATACAATTCTGGATATAATAAACATTTGGCCACACAAAAAACATGTAATTGTAAGAAGTCCACTTTCGACTTAAGAACCAAATATCGGCAAAACAAATATTATTAACTTAAATGATTACATAATGTTTATGACATGGTAATAAGTGGTATAAAAGTAATAATGAACTTGAAAAAGGTTCTTAAGTAATTAGAAATTATCTCAAGTTTATTATTCAGGAGATTTAAGAACCATCGAGTCAAGTCGGACCCGAGGTAAGGGATCCTACACCTCTCTTTCTTTTTAAGTACACTCTTTTATGTCATTCCTTTTAAGCTCATATTTCTTATGATTGGGATGTTCTTTTATATTAATACTACTGTACTTATTATTTTCATATTATGAGAGACCCTATTTCATCTCATAAATCCATTTTGGATGTTTTGAGTGGCGCCGTTAGGCTGCCGAATTTTCGTAAGGGATTTTTCATCTCACTTTTATTCCCGTGAGATTTATGCTACATTTTCCACAAATTCCATTGAGTGGTGTATGTACTGCCCATTATTCTACTCTTTGTGTAATATACTTTCGTTTATGAGTATTTAAATCAATGATCTATTGTCCTTCTTTCATGGGGTGTATGTTTTGAAAGATACCCAAGTCGGTAAGGGAACCTTTCACCCTCCTTTTTTTTAAAAGACTTCTTTTGTTGGGTCTTTTAATTTACATATTGTTATGTTGGGATATGTTCTCATATATGCTTATTGATGTAAATTTTATGTCCAAGTGATGAGATACAGTTTTTATCTCTCATCAACTCATTTTTATGTGATGCCGTTAGGCTGTCAAGGGAACTTTTTAACCCAATTTCGATTTCTTTGGGTTCAACATGTTGTCATTGAATATATCGTCCATTCAATATGTGTGAATGATATTTTATTGTTTTACACTTAATATCCACTTATATTGGGTGTATTTATATTTTTCACACATATTTTTGAGATTGATTTGTCCTTAATTTAAGGATACCTTCATTATAAGGGATTTCATCACATTTGACATTTCTATTGAGGGTTCATTGTTGTTATGCACCAATTCACTCTTGTATGGTGTATATACTGTCCTTTGGAGTATTATATCATGAATCCATTTATTCTCAGGATATTATATAGTTTTGACTAAATGTTATTCCTCAACTATTGTATTCAAGTGTCTCTAATTTTGGTAAAACCCCTTTAACCAAAATATCGTTTTAAATGTTTTAATTATTTGTTCTTATTAATATCCATGTTTTCAAAATGGTTTTAAGGATTTATTTATATGGATATTAATGGTTTAAAATTTTAATCTTCAATGTGGTATGGGACACTTTGATTCAAAAATCTCTTTATTAAGTGTTTTAAATGGTTTTGGAAATGGTTTCTTTTTGAATGGATTCAATATTTCAATATACTAAAATGTTATATTGTGATTGAAATGTGGAAATGTTATGTTTCCTTTATGCATGTTTTATGTGACACATTTATGTTATGGTTCTTGGGCATTGTTATGAAAACGGGAGGTTTCGTGATAAACTAAGGGCGGGTGAGCCCGTTATAGCTCTCCAATGCATTGGGTAACGCGAAGGAGTGAAACATTAAGGTTTCTCCGAAGAGATTTAGGGAATATACTGTGATGGGTATTCCAAACGTAACCAAGAGGGTTACTCCCCACGTAAGAATGTTATGAATGCCTCAAGTTACTTTTATGTCTTATGTTTTCTATGATTTATTCATTTTTTGATGAGGTATGTTAAAGTGCCTATGTTTTATGGGTAAAGTATGATTTCATTCTTATGTATATATGAACTCATGTTTCCTTTCAATATTTTTATAACCCTTACTGAGCTTTTTATGCTCATCCCAAGTTTTTGAAATGTTTTTCACAAGTCAAGGGAAAGGTACATGATGTGATGATAGTGTCAAGGATGTTTCAAGAAAGAATTCGTGTTATATTTTAAATATGTCTCCGTTGATGGGAAGAATGAATACTATCTTTTATGTAACCACTTTGTTTAAATGTGGAATGTAATGCAAGTTTCGTGATCTAATTCTCTAAAACTCTAAACCTGAAAAGATCCTCAATGTGTAATATTGTAATAACTCAAGATTAAGTAAGGTTTAAGGCTGGGGCCTTATAGTTATTCGTGAAGTGTTAGCAGATCATGTGATAGAATGACGGGTCATTCCATCTGTCTCAAACAAATGGTTAGCAAAAATTATATACATAAGTCGATATATAGTGAGATTAATCACATATGGTTCCTAAAATGGGCTTATACTTCATATATCATGCTTCTTAATATAATAAAACTAGTTTCTACTAAACAGGGACATCCTGTAGGTTAGTGGTAGGCGATAAAGGCCAGTCGCACTTCGGTTGTGGGTTCGATTCCAACAGCCTTGTCCGAAGCGATGGGCTGTCTCCCGTCCTGTAGGTTGTCCTTTTTCTAAAACTACATTACTATAACATCCCATCAATAATATCAAAAATCTTCTATCCTTAAACAATACTAAATTATGTCCAACATAATCCATTCTAATCTTTAGGGTTATCCATAATACTACAGTCCACTCTCATAATATAGTGAAAACGATTACCAGAGATTTAATACTGTCGTTAATCCCCATATATCATAAGATATGTCTTGTTGGTCACATTCCAAACATTCAAAGGCCTTAATCATGTATTCTCTTGAATACCCATTGAACCTTAGTGAAAACATGAATGCAGTTAAAAGTTCACTCTTTCCACAAACCAAAATCCAAAAATTCTCTATACTCAAACCATGATATAACCTTCTCCTTATATCAGTCATGAGCTCATGAATACAATCAAACACCTCATTATCTTATTATTCCTTCATTATGCGCATATCATCTAGATTCCAAAAATATCTGAATAACCTTTCATGGATAGTGGTACAACTAATCATACACTTTCATAACTCAAGGAAAGAAAACAGTGTAACAATCCTTAGATGTCTCTTTATTCCATAATACCATGAGATTTCGTATACAACATAACACATGATAAACATGTAATCATTCCACTACCTTCTTAAACCATTGACTGAGATTCAATAATTCTTTCATCTCACATATCATTTGTAGTCTCTTCATCATCATAAACATAAATACTACCCATACAACCATACTGATTCTATTCATGAGACTTTCCCTTAGGGAATTTGTTTGCATAATTCCCGTACATTCCATATTTAAAACATTTAACCATTGTTGATGTCGTAGCAATACCATTATCCTCATCCCTGGTGTTAACTGAACCATTTCCATTGCACATACTGGCTTTGTGTCCTTCTTTTCCACACCCAAAGCATCTTCCAGTTCCTTTGAAACATTCTCCTTGATGCCTCTTCCCACATGATTTACATAGGGGAAATTCACCTTTCTTTCCTCTATGATCATCATGAAACTCCATCTTTATCTTATTAGCCGAGTCAGGAAACTTACCAAATTTTACTTTATTGATCATATTATGAGATTGTTGATTCGGCATAATAATGATGTTTGGACTTCCAAATCCCATTTCATTATGAAGAATATCATTCCATTGTCCATCATATCCTCCATTATCGTGAATCATCTTGTTTCCAGCCATTTTCTAAAACCCAAAAAAAGAATAGTGTGAGAGGAAAAAATCATACTAGCGAAAACAACATAATAAAGGTGGAGTATCCTCAATATCTAACATCTTAGGTTAAATTATGTGATCGTTAGCATAATTATAGTACTATAACCAATACATATACTTAACCTTAGGGACATCCCTAGACATACCTTAGAAATATCTCTAGGGATCTCACTAACATTTTCGCATCCTAGTTTCCAAAGGTTGACTAAACCTTTCCTCTTCTACCAACTGTAGAGACCCGAAGCCTGACTTACATGGACATTAAATTACATTTGCGGAATACTTAGTACATAACAAAAAACACACACACAAGGATCGTAATAGTTTAGTGTCTTTGGAAACTCGGAATAAAATCTTCTAATCGAGGTGAAAGATCTTCAACATCTCCCATAAAGATCTTATTTTTTTTACCTAAAACCTTTCTTTATATCCTGGGGAAAAGAAAACATAAAATGGTGAGCTCAAATGCTCAGTAAGGTTAAACAAAAGAAATATCTATCACATCGTATTCATAAGAACATAACATTTTGGAAATCATAACCTGCAAAAGAGAGCATAATTTCATAACATGGGATAAATCATGGTAGTGAAATGTAATCACAATAATCATAACATAAAACATGAAACATTGTGTCATTCACACATAATCATAGAGAATAATTTTTTTTAGTCAAGACTCATTGCCAAGACTATCTTATTGGACAAAGTCCCTTTCTGAATCGAGTAACCCTCGTTTCAGTCCTGTTTCACTGAACCGGTATAACCTACCATTCCAGCCATGTCTATCTCATGAGATATAAAATCTTTACCCAATGCATTGGAGGGAGATATAGGTCCCACCCATCTTATAATGAATCCTTTCTTATGTATGCCACATAATCATAAACCATACATCATAGCGTAACCCATGTAATCAAAATGGGATTCTTAAACAACATGACATCATAAAACAATTCATATAAGATAAAGAAAAAAATATTTCCATCACAACATAATCAAATCCATGTAATAATAGGGATAAAAACATAACCCTTTTATTATCTTAGATGGAAAATAATTTTGATAAAATACTTGAACTCCATTCTTGAGGAAAATATCCTTTCTACTTCAAAAACACTTATCCTTTCTTAACATGTCATACAATTTTAAACTAAAAGAAGTTGATTAAAAATAAACATGAATACATGTAAAGTAATCTTCTTGGAAATAATGTTTTAGAAATCAATTCATGCCGTATAAGTTAAAAAAACATTCTTCGTACTTTTGTCGGAAAAGTCAAAAAGTACCTCGTACGGAAAACGACAAAAGATTCCTTTCATTTCTTTTACTAAAAACACAACGAAGGGTAAAATTAGATTTAAAAAATTTTAGTTGGATGGAAATAATATTACATATTGAGTAAACATGTATGTGGATGATAAAATACACCCCAGTAATTACCAAAGTAAAAACAATCTCAGATAAAAGTGAGATTAGATATTTCCCTTACCTTAGGTCCGATTTGCTTCGTATGTGTCCGATCCTCCTGTATAATGATTTAAATATTGTCATTGACTTATTACAGAATCATATTCATTGTTATGATATTATATATTGTTCACTTATGACATTATATTACCCGTTCTTTTGTAAATTCCATGTTAAAGAAGTGTTTTGGGTAAAATCGTTTCATTTATCGTAGGTGTTTTGACTTGTTGTTCTTGACATTATTATTACTTATATCATGATTTACTTACTTCCAGAATATAAAATATGATTTATATATCATATATATTCAGTATATATATATATATATAATAGATAGATAAATGAAATGAAAAACACCGTTCATGGAGACGGTAGTCCGTACGTACGCATGAACGCTGTTTTCATTTCCTTATTGTCTTGAATGGAAGTAAGTAGATGACATATATATATATATATATACATAAATCCAGTAGCTTTATAATGTCATATATTTCATTATTATTTCTTATATATACTTTATAATCATTCTTAAATGGTTAACATGGAGAATGAATCTCATCGTGTCGTGGAGACGGTAGTCCGTACGTACGCACGAGCGATGATATCATTTCCATAAATATTGAATTGAATTGGAGTGGATTATACAATATATCAGAATCAATATTATGTTTTAATAACTATTTATAGTTATTCTTTACACCATTATACCCATCCATGTAAGGTGGTGGTGGAAAATAGATTACACCACGGCGTGGAGACGGTATTCCGTACGTACGCACGCGCGGTGATTTCATTTTTCCGTAGGATGGATAGAAGGTGAATTAGAGTTGTTTCATATTTATAATAACATATAAGTATATAATAAATACTTATGTTATTACTTTATCATGAAACAACTAAATAAGAAGAAGTTGAAGAAGAAAGAAATTGAAAAGATCGGAAATGGATATTACCTCTTCTTTGAAACGCCTCTTTGAATCCTCCACTTAGGGAACTAAGATTGGTCTTTGAAGAAGACCAGGACCTCTATGATTATTCTAGGGAAGTGGAGAAGGGATTTTGGCAGGGTTTTGACGAGCATGAGTGCTCAAATTGGTGTGAGGAGGAGGGGGAGGAGGTGCCCTTAAATAAGGGAGGAGAGGGGCATCTTTGGAATATCTCAAAATATTATTTTATATTAAAGTCAAAATCGGTTTATAATGGTTCCAAAGGGTATTATTTAGAAGCTAAAGTGGGGATGGGTCGAAATACTATCAACCAATAGGATTTAGACAAGGTTAGGTTATTACTTTAACCTTATCAATTAGATTTAACTCTAAGTTAAATAATTTAACTTTTACCGTGTCTTTTTGTTTTCTTACACAATATGGTTAATACACTTACTATAACATGCCAAACGAACCCCAAATTGTTTATTATTAATATATATATCTTTATCTAAGTCATTTGGCCGATCATTAGATTTTTAGGAATAATATAACAATTAATAATATAATATTTGATTTAAAAACTATTTTGTGTCAATTTTGAAACTATTTGATATATGATTTTTGTGAAAGTCATAACAGAATTATATGTTCTATCCAAGTTGATTAAATAAACACTAATATATCATAGTAACCTAGAAAATTAGTGGAATTCATAAAAAGTCTCAAATTACATTCATTTGATCATTTATAACATCAATTATGTTAATATTTCTTTAAAAATGGTAATTACTGCATCATCGTTGTGTCCTAAATAAATTAATTTATTTAAAGTATAAAAATTATAAATAAAATATCATTATGTAGGAAATCTTTTTAGATTTCTAATGAATATTTACAATCGAATTTATCTTATGTATATACCTATATTAAAAATGTTTTAGTAAATAATCTTTGATTTTTACTCTTTTAACTCTTCTTTGAATTAAATAATAATAAATGTCCTAATCTATTCCAAGTGGGCCTAAATGATAATATTTTACACTTAAGGTTGTTTTTGGTCGAGATAAACTTGTCCAATAGAATTAGGACATGTGTTAGGGTAATATTAATATCATTCTTACCCTTAATTACCCTATTTACTTTTAACCGTAGTAAATAAAAGTAAAAATTACCATTCACCAAAAATTATTTTCATCTCATTGAACCACATTTTACTTACTGACATCAATCGTGTCTCTCGGATTTTTGAAATTCCATTCACAGAAGCGGTGAAATTATGTTTTATGAAAAATTCTGTTTTTTAACTACCACTTAGTAGTTTCACTATTCATCAAAATATGATGTTTTTCAGAACAATGCCAAAATTTCATCCTAAGCTATATTTCATATTCTGAATTCAAAAATGAAGTCTATTTTACCAAATTCATAACATAGAAGTTGCATTAATTAATTTAATAATTAAATCCCGCTGTTAAGACAAATAGCGTGTTTTTAAGAAACAATATCTATCAATAGATTGACACTTGATTATGTCTGGTTTAAATTTGAAATTACATCTAATGACCAACATTGTATTAAATTGTAAAAATATATTCTAAATATACTTTAAAACCATTCAAATTAATAATTTAACACTATTAATTATTTTGATTAAAAAAGTTGTTTTTAATTATAATTTAGTAATTTTCACTATTCATCAGAATATGAAAGTTATCCGAAAAGTACCAAAATTTCACCTTAGTCTAAATTCGATACTCCGAATCCAAAAATAAAGTCCATTTTGAGAGCTAAACTTTCTAAAATTTAAAAGGTGGTTATTACTATTCATAACGGCTAGTTTTAATAATATTTTAATAGCATATCGTTGTTTCGTGAAACTTAGTATTACGTACTACACACGCTATCGAGGAAGGTTGCGATTGCGTGTAATGCAAGGCAAGTCAAGGGTGCGAGTTGTGCAAGCTCCTTTTTGTGTTGTGTACAACACAAGACATTAGTGAAATTAAAAAGAATATTTTTCATAAAATCTTGGGCTGTTACAATTACTCTTCATGCCTTATTGTTATATTATTGACAATGATGTGAATGGGATAAGGGAGACATTGTCTAACCCTAAGAAAAAATATCTACGAATCCTTACATTTTACCTCATGATGAGTGAAATTTTTTCCCTAGGGGAAATCATATCGACAGACATGGTGGTGAGATTATTGTACCATGCAATAAGAGAGACCCAAACCCTTATTTTACAATCCTGAAATAAACTCCACATTTAGTTCTCATATTTTTACCAATTAACTAATTTGACACTTCATATCACATTCATAGTTCACCATATATAAAATTCCACAATATTGAACATAAAAATAGATCATTGGGAGATACATTATATTTTCTTGAGATCAGCATGAATGGTTAATGGTTTCCACTTATTAATTACATTGATGATAATTAAAATAATGATGATGAATGTGACTTCAAACTCCGTGGAGGCACCCTACAATAAAACCGCTTACTTGAGTATGCTTCATCCTTTAAATTTTTCTTCTTTCTCCTCTTACCAAATATCGCAACTTATCAAATCACATAGGTTTGGAGACATTTGGATTAGTCTGAAGAAGGATGAATTGGATGGGATTCTTAAGGAGAACCCAATACAAAAAAATCATATATATGAATTTCATTGAATTAATTATAATTAGAATACATATAATTTTATATTCATTTATAGGATTGATCTATCATCTTTGGGGGTGGTCTACTATGTATATCTCACTCCCTATTTGGACCACCATTGATTCCCAGGAATAAGTCTTGGTTGAAGGAATTTAAAAAGGCATGTAGTAATCTTTCTATGTTCAATTCTTATTTTTAGGATGGTTTGTGGGAGCAAGATACTAAACATATACCATTAATGATAGAAGTTATTATATTTTTTGATTCATTATTTTTTTATATAACTTTTTATATTCACGTATTCATTGAAACTTGTGACCATTATTTTTGTACCACCAAATGGAATAATAATAATAATCATTACTTCATCTATTATTTATTATTCGACTTCTTCTTGTTTTTCATTTATTATAGAATATTTATTGTTACAATATATCTTTTTTTTGTATTACTTCTTCGAAAATAAAGTATTAATGTTCATGATATTATAGTGTTTTCTTATATGTTTATTATTTTGATTTTTCTGATCCAATATCATCAATGAGATTATAGTCTCCCCACAAAAACACCCAAGTCCCACTCAACTATTTTGTACCCACATGTGTACATGATGGTGTGATTTAGGTCTTATGGCCCACCATGTCACGACATCAGTAGGTTTTGTTTTCTATAGGACACTATAATATGGTATCAGATGGAAATTATCTTTTTTGGGTTGTTTTTTGGGTTTATATTGGATTCAAAGAACATGTGGAATTTATTAATGAGCATATTTTTTGGATTTCTTATCCCATGTACTTGGGAAACACTAATTACCTATGAATCGATAAATGCATTTCTATTTTGTGATTCGTATAGATTCAGGGAATTCACCATTGGGTTTTGTAGTTATTTTGTTCTAATAGTATATTTAATATTATTATTATGGGACCTTCTATACTTTCCTGATTATATGAGGGAATTAAAAATTCATGTATCATACTAGTCACCTTAGGAATTAAATTACATGCATCATTACATTAAATATTTTCTATTATGTAGTACTTTCTTGTGTTCCATGTTCTTATTGTTTGTTAATAGTTTTTTATTCCTAATTTTGTTCTATGGTTTATTTATGAAATGAAATAATTGGATTAATTATTATTCATATACCCATTGGAATAATGTTTTTACATATATATTAATTGTGACCCCTAAATTATGAAATTATTCCACTTTAGTTGATTATATATATATATCTATATATTAAAATAGATATTTATGAATAAATAACATCTATAAATTGAAAATGATGATCAATTCAATAAAATCACTATGATTGAGGTTTTACATCATCTTTTGAGATATAGTTAATTATGCCACACATACATTTTCTGAAAATTTAAATTTATAAATAGTATGGGACATTATATATTTGGAATTTGTGATTTGATTAAAAGAAATAGTTATTATTATCTAAAATAATAAGAAAAAATATCAATGAATTAACGTTTTAAATTAATAATTTTCACTTATAAATGGTGTTTCCAAATAAAAATTAAACGTTGTCTTCTTTAGTACCATTCATTAAACGATCCATATATGATATCTTCTATTAAATTATATAAGTCATTGATCCTAACATTCCATTTTTTTTTTGTAGTTAGATTTGTCTCATGCAATTAATTTTTTACTTTTATTATCACATATATTAGTAATTTTGGAGTAGGAAGATAGGTGTAACCCGCTTATAGGAATACATTATGCATCTTTCTTCCATTATCACTTTCCCTATCAATTATTAACCTAATATGATATTTGATAAAGGAAATGGTTGAGTTATTCCACCATATATTACACATCTCAAATTCATGGTAGTGGGTTATGTCTACACTCTAGAGGTTCTGGTTTATGATCCAACTACAATACATCATTCTATTCAAATTAAGGATCCTCCTGTGGATTTTCCACTCTGAGCTGATGATCTGTTTTGTGATAGCGTATTTTGTTTCATGTAATCAATATAGGGTGGCCATCGACTTTCCCCTATATTGGTCTAAATGAACCATGAGTTCTAACTTCATTATCCACCAACCTTATCATGGGATGAAATTACTCTGGCATTCCGATCAAACCAATAGGCCATGATGTCAATTTTTATGAATATTGAGATATATACATAGTGGTGAGGAATTCTCAATGCCTATATGTTACGTGACTCCACCATGAATATGTGGTATTTCCACACCCAATATGGTCAACATCAAGGAATGGTATGGGAGGAATTCTCGATAGACTATTTCAACTTAATATATCCTTAGATGCTGCGATCATACAATGACCAATGGTTCATGTAATTTTAATAAGGTGACATGTTCGAAAAGGATTACTCACATCAATTAACTAAATTATACAATCCATCACCAAACATGATTTTTTGAGATATGAGTACTACAATATGGTTCAGGGATAGTCTCCTCCATGCCATATGATCTCATCTTAATGTCGTTCGTTTGAACACTATTTTAGATATTGTTGATCAGGAACTCATCATAGAGTAGAAGCATAAAAAATATGACTATTTTAGAAAGTGAGGTTTAGAATACATGTTGGGAAGTGTTTTACAATTAGTAGTAAATTTATATTTAATGGTTCATGTAGAGGATGTACTAGCTATCTAGCATACACCAACAACTATGTGGTGCATTTCCAATGTGTCAGGACATTCCATAAGAAACCCATGTGTATGAGGAATCCGATCATGTTTCAGGCATGTGATAGGATGGTTCACCTCCATTTTTTCCTTCCAATATTTTACTCCAAATACTAGTGAACGTGGATCTGTAGTAACACTACTCTCATGTACTGGATCAGTAACTCCATGTCGGGTTAGGAGTTTTTATTCTATCAACCAATACATCTAAAGAGGTTTTCAAGGCCATGTAAATCCATACTCAATGCCTTAACAGTAGAAATGTGGACCTACATGGGCATTCAAGTTACAACATTGGGCCATGATTTAGGCTATATCTATTCAGTACAACCCACACTACTGGGAAAGATTCCACAACCTTCTGCGATTTCAGGTATTATTATGGTGACCTCAACATTTGTTTCTTCCCCCTTTGATACAGAATCATCACAAACATTCTTATTATCTGCAATTACGGGATCTATAGTCCTAGATATAGAGATTAATAGTGTCATTGAGATTATTTACATAATGGTAGGGGCCATATCAAATGTTATATGTCACAAATTGGTGTTCGACATTGATATTGTTAGGACCCACATATTATACAATTTTTCCCTCCTTGAGATAATCAGATCTGATGTAATTCATAGCTTGGAATTGTATTTTCCTTATCTTTCCCATGTGAAATTATATTAATGGTGAATTTACATTACATCACCTAATGGAAGAATTCATATCCATAAGGAAGAATGGTATATCATTGAAATATGATATGAACCTAAGTGTACTTTTCTAGGTTATGTGTCAAATCATATTGATTGTATCTTTATAAGGAATCAAGAAAGGTATATTTTAGAATTCACTCCTTATGTGGATCATTTTAGGGATTTCTTCCCTGATGATTTCTATATATAACCTCAATAGAGAGAGAATTAGTTCACCATTGATCTTGTTCCAGGTGTGGAACATGTTTCAATTCATCTTTATACAACAGAACATATCAATCCCTATGAACTTAAAAATGGATATTTATGATCTAGAGGAAGAAATTTTGTATACAATCAAACAATTATACTTGGTGTTCACATCTCATTATCTCTATGATGGTTGATGTTCCACTCCAATTTATCATTTATTATAGAATGTTGAACCCACTTCCTGTGAAGAAATGTTATTCATTGGCCCATATTGATGACCACTTCGACCAGATTTAAAGAATGATTGATTTTTCTATGATTAGTATTTTTTTTCTCTACTATCAAATGAATGTGAGGCCATTATCCATACAATGTATAGAATTATAATGTAGGTATGACTTTTAAAAGTATGAGGTTATTTTGTTCTTCTACACAAACATTAAGACATTCATTATGGTACTCGTGAGTTGTGTTTTCCAATCATATATGGATTCATTTGTGGTCGTCTTAAAAGAATAAATCTTAATATATTCATGAACTTTGATCGACCACGAAAAAAATCTTCATATAATAAAAACACATAGAGAGAGTAGTAACTATATTCCAGGATCAGTAAGTACCACTTAGGGATTAGTATGGTCACTTCGGGGGCCCTATTATTTCTGATACATGAGAATCAATTGAATTATATAATCTGTGAGTAGTAGTTTCCAGGGAATATACCATGATTATTTTAAAAAAAAGCTTATTATTTGGATTTAATTGATATCACTTGCAATTAAACAATGAATTACCCCTCATTACATAACCTATATGGACCAGACTAAGAAGGGTTTGAAATTACTCTAGTCCAAAGATTGTGAGATATCCCATCCCGAGTTGATATAGAGACTGAAATCAACACATATCATCGTCATTATGGATAAGGGACTGTGTTATTATATTTATTGTAATTAATTAGTAATAATAAAACATTTATTTCAGAGGTAGGTTGATCATGTTGTATCGTACAAGTCCCGCAAGATAAAACCACACAAGTGGATGTACACTATACCCATCCTCGAGCTAGAAGTTATGGTTCATGACCTTATAGTTAGATGAATTATCAAATGTCTGAGAAATTAATTTATTACATGTGGAAACAAATCCTCAAATACATATTCTTATAGAAAAATAACAATATGTAGTAGTAGAAGTGAGTAAAATACCTTCAGTCATACAACATTTAGCTTGACTATAAAAAATTAATGGGAAAGGTCATAGTTATTTCCCTATGTTAAATTTCTCAGATATAATTCATCCATGATTCCATAGGAGAAAATAATTTGATAGATTTGTTTTATGGAATTCACTTTTTGATTATAGAATAGCACCTGAAGCCTTTTTAATTATTCTGACATCAATATCTTCTAATCTAGAGTGTGTGATGAGTATATAACTATAATATCCCTAGGGCCTCAGCATTATATATATCTAGAAACAACATGGGGAGTGAGGAGGTCTAGTAGCCTATCAGCTTTAGTTGCCTCAGATATACCATGACATACATAATGTCTTCCACATACTATTTCTCTCTATATATCATGATGACCCTTATCATTATTTGTCCCATATGGTATCAATCTGGAGGACAATGTGTCCTTTGAGTATAATTTGATATATATCATATATTATGAAATGAACACTATATGATTTAATCAAGTTAAACTTGCCTAGTTACTATTGTAGCAAAGATTCCATCATGATGACAATTCTGGTCATGAAACTAATGTATGTGGGAAATGGAAAAATATTTTCACTAAATATGTTAGACCATAATTATTAAAGAATACTAATGAAGATATTTCTTAAGGATGTGAGGTTGTAATTACCTAAAATATCTCAAAATTCATACCATTATGTCACATTTAATTCCTTGATAAAGACAATAAACTTTTTGTAATGATGTTATGGAGGTCACGAGAGTGTCCATGGATTTTTTGGAGCTCATATCACCTGTTTATGATTAAACTGGATGTCCCACATAGTAAGGAGATACCATAAATCCTCTACAACATGCATTCCTTTGGTGTGCAGGAGTGGAGAATAAGTTAGCAGGGGGGGCTCATGGTCATTATACAACCATGAAGAAATGTGATCAAACATGTATGGAGTTGCATACCAACTTGGTAGAGGCCTTTCACATGGATGGTTCACTGTTTGGGATTCCCTTACCCTAGGCAATGAAATTTTCCCTATTAAGATGAATGGGGCATAGTTTTGTGACATGGTTTGGTCAATCGTTAAACTAAATTGTGAGTCCTTATAATTATTTGCGAAATGAATCAATTTCCCCCAAAAATGTTTTGATATCCTTTGATCATTACCTCCTTCATTCATCTATAGTAGGATCATCCTGAGAGGTATCATCCTGACCTACATAGGGTTTTTATCGCTATTTCATATGGTCTCAAAATCCTTTTCCCCTATATGTTTCTTGAATCTTGAGGTTATAAATACACAAACCTTGTTTATATTCTTCATTTATCATAAAATAGGTTGTGATTTTTATTTGTGACATCATTGTCCCCATCATCAAGGAATTGGAATACTTCCTCGATATATCTTATTGAAGATCATTTCAATGGATAAATAACTATTTCATGAATTCTATGAAAAACATATTGTCGTAAACATTCGTTCCAAATGATTCATCTATCCATATAGAATGATCCACTATTCCACACACCATAGCCTTTCTGCATCACCTATATTTTTTTTCTTAAATTAAATTTAAATCCTTACAATATCATATATGAACCTATAAAGTAGAAAATAAACACCATGGATTGATTATTTTGAATTAATCCACCTTTATATTTTTTCTCAACCTTTGACTCTTAGTTTACATTTCTCCATAAATTTCTTAAACATGCCTTGAGATGGGTTTCCTTATAATTAATTAATTGACTTCAAAAATTTAAATAAGTGGCTTGGGTGGACTTGAGTTAGGACATCATTCATTATGTCTTATTCTATAAATGGGATGGTTAACTAAAAGTAATGGAAAATTTGATAATAATGATAAATATGTTTTTTCTTATAGAATTGTATGATTTTGGTATCCAAATAAAAAACTCTCATTAAACCTATGGAGATACAAGTGTCTCAACATAAAGAAACCATTGATTGGATAATCATCCCATAAGATTATTTTGTAAATAAGGTTTTATATACAGTGATGGGGACAATTCCAAAGCATGTGATAGGAATCCCATGCATCCAATATTTTTACCACTATATGAGTGACATAGATTCTCTAGGGAAGACCTTCTATAAGGGCTCGATGGTGGTATGTTTATACCATTCCATGAGAGACACTCGAAAACCTAAGTGAGATACCATGGATGGAATTTGTGGTTAGTTCTTATTTTTGTCACATAATAATAGGAATGATACTTAGGATATCATTCATAGATCTCGTTGGGTGGAATCCAATGGCATTGGAAATATATAGTTCTCATAGGTACACACTAAAGATTCCCGAGGTAAAACCTTGGATGGGATCTATGGGAATATTAATAATTACAAAGATGTTAATTAAAATAAATATGAATAATTTATACATGAATATTCTCAAATATTCCCACAGAACCAAATCACATGATTGGGGTTTGTCTATCAATTTAAATTTAATTATAGAACCTCGTACCATATTTCACACTTGATCATGTCCCCTTAGTTCAAGGAAATCCATCATTGGCCAAAAAATGTACCATTGAACATGTGTACCACGTGGAATCCATTATGGTGTATCTTATTTATTTGTTGACATATATTTACTAATATCTCCACACTACTCCATCACATTAAATTACTATATTGATCCTCACACCATTATTGGTTACCTACTGAGTATATCCCAAACCCTGCATGGGATGCCATTGTAACCCATAAAAACATTATGTTTGTAGGTATTCTTATTGGAAACTGTCCAACTTCTGATTTTTTATACTAATTCGTTGGATTTATTATGGGACCAAGGGATAGATCATATTCTCATGATTCTATTAGTTGTTGTTTTTGGAATTTTATTTAATTTTGTAATGAATTTTTTATATGCATGTTTCCCTTGTATCCATCAAAAGTTATTTTTTTTACCTCTACATAAAATGATAATCTTCATCACTTGTGTATATATTATTTATTCATCTTATTATGCATATTGTTCATTTATTTTGCATGAATTATTATTATTATTATATTATTGTCTTTTTTTTACATCTTCTTCAAATATATGATACTAGTCCTTATATTATATTTTCTGCCTTGACAATTTATTATATTAAATATATCATGGTGTTCCACTCTGATCTTTTTGGTAATATCCGCTACACAAACAGACCATATTCCTTCACTTATAGTAGGAATACTTTAGAATATAGGGATGCACACTTATGATTTTATTTACTATCGTCTTAGGGAACCTCTAAGTGAATTCCCTATAAGGACAGAACAAATATGATTTTAATAACTAATATTATATCATGAATGAGGCTAAATTATATTAGATATATCACTCTATGTATAAATTTTATTCTGTAAGATATTCCATTTTCATTATATGGTACTTCCATTGTCTATGTAATATCATTAACATGTGATAATTATATTTAATTTATAAAAATTTATTTACTCCACTAATCAAAGGAATTGAGCATCATAGTAGAATTTTTTTAATTTTAGTTCATTATGTTTTTTTTAATTAGTTATTGAAATTATTTAAATTTAAAATTTAAAATTTTTTGAATTAAAATAATTATTTCTTTGTTAATTGTATGGGGCCATTAGTTTCCGGATTATTCAGTCATACAGATATTATTTTTATAAAACATTATAATAAATGTAACCTTTTATAACATAGTAAAATTACTTTTTAAGGATCAACTTTATAATGCTTATTTTTTAACTAGAATTTAATATACAAATAAAATAATGTTTGAGTGTCTACTAATGAATTTATTATATTTTATGTAATAAAATAAATTTTTTAATTAATTTTTATATTCCATTACCGATTTTATTGGTATATTTATTATTTTAAAGATATCAACATTTTAAATAAAATTGATGCTTTAGGAATTAAATATTCTAAATTGGTATTAATTTTTTTGTTCCTTCATTATGAAATTAAATTAAATAATATTATATAAATACTTGTTAAATTATCTACCATCATTTAGTATACCCTCATTGATAGATTCCATAATTTTTTGAGTATGATATGAATTTATGATCATTGGGAGTTTCAAATATATAAAATGGCTATAATTATGTCGGTTTTTATAATAATGTATTCTTTTTTTGAAAATAGATTGTTTTCTATATTGAAGTCATATAAATTATTTAACGATTCATTATCCCACTAAAAATCATTATTATTATGTAAAATCCAAATTTATATATTCATTATGATATTAGGAACAATTTTTCATATTTAAGATTACCTATAACATATATTTTACATTTATAACATTAGTTTTATAATACTCAATGTATTCTCCAACAATATTCTACTGGATAAATAAATAATTTCAAGAATCAGGAATTTTTTCTAATTTATCACCAATTATATTAACATTTATTGATTTAATGTTTTTTCAATTTATAAATCTTTTAGTACATTTGTTATAGTAATACTTTCCTTATTTATTTTTGAATATAATACATTCATACCCTAAATATATTATTATCCTTCTATTACTGACTCTATTTTATATAATTATTGTATTTGATTTCCTTTAAATCAAATTTTATTTAAAAAAAATTCTCAAATTTTCTTCTCATTAATTACAATATTATTATATATTTTATTACTGAAAAACCCAACCATTGAATTTATGATGCCATGTGCATAGTCTTCGATTAAAAATTTTAACATTTATGGGATATTATATTTTATTGTGATAAATATTCCATTTCCATTACAAAATTTTCTTCTGTTATGTATATTATATGATTATTTATTTGTAGTATTATATTATATTTAATCCTATTATTTTCTATATAATATCATAGTACAGAAATTCCAAATCTTCTCACAATAAATTCAAGAAAGTAACATTTTACATATAATTTTCCTCCAATTATTTTTACAATAGTTTCAATGAATATAATATTATATTATAATTACAATTTATTAAATATATATTCAAATATTTAAAATTCAGGTCAATTATTTTTTTCATTCCCCCAAAGACTTATATTCTCTATCTAATATCCAAACTTCAATAGGTCCACTTTTTTACTATCATTGATAGATATAATGCTTTTATAGCTTACTAAATATTGATATTTCTTAAATTTTACTTACTATACGACCACTTATATTATTCATATATCTTTAATTTCGATACATATTAGATACAAGTGATCAAAACTATGAGTTTTCATGATGAAAATTTCATCACATTGTCTCATTAGAAAGAAATTAAGAAAAAAATTCATGAAAATATATGTTTTAACTCCTTTTACAGTTTTAAAAAATTTTGATTTTCACTACTTCCATTCATGTCATCAAGGGGGTATATAGTAAATTATATGAATATAAATTTTTTAAAATATTTCACCAATGAGGCATGTATTTATAAGTGTTCTACATCTATTTTCATATGATATTTATTTAATTCAACTACCATTTTCATTACTAAAACATAATTAACTAAAAACTATGTTAGATATGTTGATACATTGTTATCTTATGTAGTATAGTTTTTATAAGAATTTATATATTGAATAACTCTATATATGTCAAAATCTATGTCCAACTTAATTGAAAATGAAAAAATTCCCCTATACTTGTCAATGTTGTATATCAATTACCCATATCCATTTTTATAAAATAATAAATGATATAAATGGGTAATATAAATACATATTTTTTATGAAATGGTAAATTCATTGAACATTAAATTATGGGTAAAACGTAATGGAATATCTATATAAAATATATTTGTTGGAAATACATAAATTTTTATTTGTTATATATAAAATATTTATTGAAACATAAATATGTAATGACAAGAAAAACCATCCATGTACTCTACAACATCACCAATGTGTTGTTGTAATTAATGTTCCATCCCTAACTTTTATCAATAAAATTACCCATTTAAATTTAATTAATTACCTTATAGATATAGAAAACACATGGAATTTTTTTTATATTATATACAATTATATTTAAATGACCATTAACAATCTTTACTGTTGATAATATAACCATTGAATAATGATCCCATGACTAGAATAAATATAGGGATTCAAAAATTCCATTTTTTACATACAATGTAAGTAATGGAGTCAACTAATTGGGTGATACCCTTTGAATACAACTTATTAGAGATTCTGAAGTAGATAGTATTGTTTTACATTTATCAAGTCCAAGGCCATGTTGAGTTCTAATAACATTAACCTGCGTGAAACCATTTTTGGGAGAAGTTCAAGCTCATCGAGATCATTAACGAAACCATGTTCACAAAATGGACCATGAAATTCCCTACCATCATGCACCATACACTTAGGGAATATACTCGGGTAATAAAATAATATGTATGACAACCCTAATAATATAATTAGTAACTTTATTTTTTATATAATAATGAAAATATTTTCTTCCAATTATTGTTACATTGTAAATTATGTTAAAGAACAAATAGTTTTTTTTTAAATCAATTTATATTAATTTATGTAATTTTGGAATGATATATTATTTTTTTAAAATACTACTATTAAAAAACATTTGAAAAATTTAAATTATCTTATAATTTTAATAAATTAATATGTAATTTTTATTAATATTCAAAAACAGTTATTTCCAAAAGCACTTCATTTTCAATAAATTTAAGTTTTTATATTAAATAGGAAAACTAATATATTTAGAAAAATATTTAGATTAAATGAATTTTTTGGAATCAAGATATCAAAATTAACAAACTGTAATTGTGTCATGTTTTTTGATACAATAAAATCATTGTGTATGAATTAAATAATGTAGAAATATATTGTGTGTTTTATGACATCCTAATTTCCCAATAATTATGTAATAAATACTATTAAAGGTAAAACCATACAAATATATGACTTCCATTCAATATAATGTTATTTTTAATTTTATATATTTTAAAATTCCTTAGTATGTCCTCGAAGACTTATAATATATTGTATGATTTTAAATTAATTTCATTTAAAGTGTGACTCAACTCCACATAAGAAGTAGTAATATATTATTATGTTCAACCCTTTTCCTCATAAAATAATGTAAACCAGTCTCTTTTTCATGATATCATGGGGAAAATGTGGGATTCTATGAGGTTTTAACATGTTTATTACGTATGTTGAAAAACAAAATTATAATCAAATCCACCTCCATTTCAATATATACCCTCCATAATTCCCATTTCAATTTACGAAAACTCTTTGATAATTTTATAAAATATTCCCTCTACTCCCTAGAGTCCTCTCGAGTCTCCTTAAATATCTTAATATGCCTCTCCCAAGGCTGTTGAGTCACACATTTATGTTTGGGATTTCTCTCCACAATATTGAATTTAGGAACCTTCTTTGAGATTAGTCCTTTCATTTTAATTAACTATATTTTAATTAATTTATAATCATTAAATTACTATCCATTTTTTTATGATTGATCATTTATTCCCCCTAATTTTGACCCTTTACTAAGTCATTACTGTGTCAAAATTCACTATGGGATTCTCTCTCTCAACTTTTTAAACATGAACTTCATTTATTTTATGCCCTTTTAATTTCTATTTACATATGTTAGGATACATTCATACATGCCCACATTATTTCCTCTTTATTAATAAATTATGATATCCTTTAACTCTCATTTAACCCTCCTAATAACCATTACATACACCCATTACCATGCAAAAATTTGTATGATTTTTTTACTTTATCCTCTTCCATTCAGATTATTTATAATGGTACTCCTTCTATTTTCAATTAATTATTTTGGGTAATGTCCATTAATGTTAATATAACATGTTGGTTTCTTGTATAAATTATTATATACACCTTTCATTCTCTTCAACCCAATTATGGATGTGTATATGATGTGGTTATAATGCCAAAATTTCACCATGAATTTCCAAGAGAAATTAATTGTGTAGCGAGAAATATATCTATTTATATATACTGGGATTTCACCATTCTAAAATAATTAAATTTATTGGGGAATAAAATATATTTATTCCAAATATATAGACTGTTGAATAAAATTTTTATGTTTAATTAATCGATGTTATATGATCTATGTGGCACAGTTAAGCATGAGTTTGAAATGTTTACAAAGTGTTCACCCTGATAGAATTCCAATGCATTGGGTAATTTTTTGTATCATGATATGTCACATTGGGATGGGGGGGGGGTTTACATGATTTTGTTATGAGGTATTTTTATACCATTAATTCTCCATTATTTAGCATTGACTTTGGTTTATGATTCAGTGTTTTATGTTGTGCCACATTTCCCATGATATGATTCTTGTGTTATATCATTCCATATTATTCATGTTTTTTATGACTCATTTATATGCCTTATATAACATTGAATGTTTCTCTCATGTTTTTCCATGTTTATTCCTTTCCTGGGATTTATATCTTTCCCTTTCAAATTTATATCATCAAGTTATCCCATGCAGTGTTATGTACATACCAATTCATTGGTCATGTCAACAATGTTTTATTTAATGTTGTTTTATTTTCTTATTTGAAGGTGTAATTTAATAGAAATACACACCATTAAAAGTATAAATATTGAACATTTGAGTTGAATTATGTTAACTTTTTTTGTAATAAATTATTTTTAAATGTTAAATAAACAAGTGGGTTTTTATAGTTATATTAAGGGACCCGTTTTGATATTTTCTGGATTAATATTAGACAACTATAGTGAAAATAGTATGGATAATACTATGTTTAAGAAAAAATCCCTTAATTTTTGTAGGTATATTGTAAGTGAATATCAAGAAAATATATCCCTTCCAAGATTCTACAAGTGGATATGATTCTGGAAAAAATGTACCTTGGAGTAACAACTCTCAAGAGGTTTTAAGGCCTGAATCAAGGTAACATGGTACACAACAACATGATACACTACACACCTAGTTTCACACTTCTAGGGATATGATTTGTAAATTCATATGCTAATTACAACCCATTATTAAGGTAACAATGTAATAAAATCCAATAAGAATACATGTTAGGATATAGATCATAGAAAACCATTATTAAATCCTAGAAACACATTTGATAAATAGATAAATGTAATTCTTAATTTATCACTTAATTTCCATCTAATTATCCTTTATGGGTTTAATAGTTTAAATGTACTCCTAAATTTTTTAATAAAAGATAAAATATAATAATAAAAAAATTGAATGTTAGTTTTGTTTCCCATATACCTACACATTATTTTATAGAATGAAATTTCAGTAGAATGATTAAAACACCACCATAATACATGTGTGTACAGATAGGAGGGAAGACTTAATGGTGGAAATTATTGCATCCCATGAATTCAACTCACCCCGTATTACAATATGATTATTTAACTTCCTAGTGATCCACTTCATGCTTCCCTGGTTGGAATTTGTTGCAATTCAAGGAATGGATAATCATTCCCTATATATGTAAAGACCCATAAAATTCAAGTGATATTTTTTCTTAATTTTATTTGGGATTTTACAAGAACGCAGTTTCTGAAGGCACCTAATTACGAGGCACGGTGCGCCGAGAATAATTTTTCGAAGTTTAGCTCAGGTACGTTCAGTGAATGAACGAGTGGTATTTCCTTTCTTTTGAACCAGTTCTCGAAATCAAAATCTGAGGGCACCGATGAAACCGCAGCGCCGGGAATTGCTTAGGAACACCTTTTCCAGAGTTGTGTTTGCTCGGGTGAGGTTATTAAAAATCTTCAGTTAAGTAAAGAATAAAATAAAATGGGGCAACCAATTTTATTTTTGTTCAAAGTAGTTTAACCTATGCAAAGTCGTTGGAGTGGGACCCACTGTTGTTCTAAACATCCCTTGAGAGTATTTAAGGTGTGGTGGGTCCCACACGAACCCCACCCCTTCAAATTCCCCAAACCCCATAACTCTTCCCCTTAAAACCCCCTTGTATTAAATGATGTGACTTCCCTTCACATTAATTCATGCCACCTAAAGACTAATTAATATGATCAAATAATTAAGTATGTTAGGTTTTGAATTTTGTAATTTTGAAAAGCATGGCATGAGTAATAAAATAAGGCAACGCTTATATTATTGTTGTTGTTTGGCTCTGGAGAGGATTTTCTCTAACTCATCAAGAACATCTTCTTCCTCATCGAAGAACGCGAAGAACACGAGCCTTCAACGAAGAACTCTGTCACCACAAAGGGGAGTTAGTCATACCATCTTCATCCCTCTCTGCAGCCGGTGAGGGACTCCATCCTTGGAGATCGACGATGCGACACCAATGATTCTCTTCTCTGCGACGCCGACGATCCTCCTTCCGTGACGCCTTCTTCTATGGCGTTCTGTTCCGCGACATATTAACAACGCTTGAGGTAGGGGTTAATTTATTCTTCGTGAATACTTTCGTCGCCGTTCATTGTTTCCTAATTGATCCGCCTATTATCATAATAATGGGAGGCGGTCGGACCGCACGAGCAAGGTCGACCCTCCTCCCCCCTTGATGCATGATTTTGTTGCTTCACGAGCAAGGTAGCGCGGTGCCGTTGCACCGCGTGAAAATAATTAAGAATGGGCATAGAAGTGTGGCGTCGTCGCGCTGCACTGTTGAAGTCGAACAAAGTCATGGCATCGTCGCACCACACTGTAGAACCTCGAAGTGGTCGCAGCCGGAGCGGGGCCGCGGCGGAGGGGCGTGGCGCCGTCGCGTCGTGCCGGTCGAACCAAGGCCGCGAACTGTGGCCGCGGCAGAGCACAGAGCAGCGGCCGACTTCCGGCCGCTGGAGCAGGTGGGCGGTACTGAGGCAGTCCCGCGGCAGTAGAAACCGGCCGGCTGGTCATCTAGAAGGCCGGGGGTCGTAACTGCTGGCTCGCCAAAGGAGCGGCCCCCCACATGGGGGTCGCAGTTACATGAATAGGGGGAAGCTCCCCCCTCATTCCGCTTGACTGGGCCAGGCCACGCAGAGGCCAGGTCGGGCTGCACCCTACGGGACGTGCCACGCCCTAATGGGCCGGACCTGGACCAAGGTCAGGTCGACCTGCTTTGGGCCGACCCAGGGGGGGTATCGGGCCGAGTCGGATCGGGCTCGAACCACCTATTCACGGAATTCTTTCAGTCTTTTTCCCATAACATGGGATACAGACCTCCGAATGATACATCGTCAGTTGAGATGTGATCCTTGGATCAAGACGGTCGTTTTGGTATATTACACTCAAGGTTTCGGAGAACTTTGGCTTCAACCGGGTTGGTTCGAGCAAGAAACCAATCGGGCCCTCGGAGCAGAAACACTTATAACTTGATCTCCGAACGTCTTATTGACGTTCCGTCGACATTGTTGAATTCCTCTTAGTGAGACCGACCTTTTGTCTTAATCTACTCGAGTTTTGGATGCAGTTGGAGTATGGCCGGGTTGGCTTTGACTTAAAAACCAATCAAACCCCCTGATACGAAAAAGACAATAACTCTCAGACCAGGCGTCCGATTGACGCACCGTCTATCATGTGGATTTAATTTTGATGATATGGAAAATTGGGATTCTTAAACTCTGGACTTCGTGTCAGTTGATGTATCATCCCCTCAGCTCGTGGAGAGGACCCTCCCGTAATGAGCTTGCTGTGTTCGGGATCCCTAGAGATGGTTGCGACTGCGACGATGATGAAGACTGCATGGGAATCCTCCGTGGGTTCAACGGAGATGACTTCACCACTCAGAAATCCTATATGGATCATTTCTACCGATCCTGTGTGGGTCAGATCCTGTGTGGGTCAGTACTCAGTGGTCTTGTGTGGGCCAGCGCAAACCGATCATGTGTCGGTCAGATCCTGTGTGGGTCATTGCGGGGGTTAGTACCTATCAATACTTTGTGGTTCATTCCGGGGGTTAGTACCTATCCATCCATTATGGGTCATTGCGGGGGTTAGTACCTATCGATCATGTGTGGGTCCGATGGCTTAGATGAATCAGTGACTACATCTGATCATCTCTATCATCTTACGAAGAAGTATACCTCTGTGAGTTGAGTCTTTTCTTTCAATCTTATCATCGATAAGACTGACTTGATATCCTATGTGGATTATGTTGTTCATTCCTTTTTGGATTGGGTTTTGAATTCTTATGTGGAATGGGTTATGTTTTTATGTGTGTACTGGGTTGTTCTTGGGCTCGGATGTTGGAGCTGAACTGGAATTAATGACTTAGGTATATGTATGGGCATATACCTAAGTAATGTCGGATGTTACATCGTGATTTTTTCTTTCCTTTGTGGATTATCAATTTTGGCTTCTGGGAGACCTTCAGGGGTCTTGGTGTCCCTACTGAGTAGCGTATACTCACCCATGCATGGGCTATGCCCGCACTACGTTGTGTTGGATGCAGACGATGGACATCACTGATTGTGGCTAAGACTTGTGGAACGAGTCGATACCTGGAGGTGGAACAATGGGCGGGATGTACACGAAGCAGACGACTGGAACCGTGGAGCTGTGGAGACTATTTGTACCCTCCCATCAGGCGGGGCTTCCAGTGATGGATGGACGTTGCAGCTTTACTTACAGTTTTTGTACTTTCCTTCTAGTTGTACTTTACTATCAGTTTGGGTTTGTATTCTGGCCCACATTATTTTCCGCACATACTGTTGTACCCAGTTTTACATAGTGTTTACTTCTGCTTAGTTTCTCTATGGAGTTTGTTTACTTTACAAAGGCAATGCCTTCCCCTTTTTTTGGGATTTACACCTTGGTGCTAGTTTCCAACCCCTAGCCTATGAGAGGCGGGCTTGGGGTAGTCACGACACGAGCCCCGAGGACGGGTCATGACAAATTGGTATCAAAGGAGTTCGGTTCTACCGCAGAACTAAGGACTCTGATCAATTTCTATGTGAAGAAATAGTGTTATGAGTATTCAGTGTGGTTATCAGTCCAGGGAGTCGAGTGTTGGTGCGGCGGCCGACGTATCCGTATATCAGGACCCTGACATCAAGTTTCCGACTTAATGCACGAAAACATTGATTGCATAAGTGATTCACGTTTTATTTCTAATTACTTTGTGTCAGCTCACCAGGTATACTATTGACTGTGGCGCACCTGTCTCTTTTCAGGATGGCCCCACGATGGCATCCAGCTAGGCTTCCGAGTTTTGAACATCACGACAGCCCACCGAGCGACGAGGCCTCGGTGGAGGGCCCTATTACTGCGGAGGCACTGGCAGTACCACTACCCACCGAGCCACCGATGCTACCAGCACCAACTACTGATAGTTCCCATCGCCTTAGTGCACTGCACGAGTTTCAGCATCAGAGACCGCCCAGGTTTCACGGGGAGATGGTCCCTCAAGCAGCCGAGGATTGGCTGGAGGCAGTTGAATGAGTTTTTGGTTTGGTAGGGACACTAGAAGACATCATGGTGAACCTTGCAGTGAGTCTCCTGTACGCGGCATCAGGAAGATGGTGGAGCTTGATGGTCCATGTTCACTACGAGGCATCACTCCTCTGGATGGACTTTCAGAGCCTCTTTCGCTCGGAGTTCTTCCCAGACACCCTCCGTGCGGTGCGCATCCAGGAGCTACTACAGCTACGGCAGGGCAGCATGACAGTCACCCAGTACTCGGTGGGATTTACCGACCTCTCACGCTATTCGACGGACATGGTACGTGACCCATTCTTCTGGGCCCGGACCATCGAGCAGGGACTGAGTCATGAGATCGGGGCATTAGTGATCTCCCTCAGCCGTCCGACACAGGCAAGTGTACTGGAGCGAGCTCTTCTCATTGAGGGTTTTCTTGTCGAGCCTATGCCAGCAGCGAGACATACTGCAGGGCGGCACGTAGTAGAGTCGTCTGCAGCTGACAGTCGACGGATTTCACAGGGGTCCAGGCGGACCAGACCATTAGGCAGACGACCACATGATACTAGCTCGGATGTCCGGGGCACACACATCAGAACCAGTCTTACGAGTGGAAGACAGTTTTATGCATGCAGCGGGAAGGGACACATGGCTCGTGACTGCCCGACCTGCCATGCAGAGGGGAAACATAAGGTTGAGGAACCACTTAGGAAGAGGTAGAGGTTTGACCGTTGCAGTCCACAGGGAGTAGGTGGACGAGGCAGAGGAGCTGGTCAAGTGGCAGGTGGTGGACGACGTTTTGAGGCTCTACCACCACCACCACCAGGAGGTCACCCCGACCAAAGGGGAGATCACAATATCAGGAATCTGAAGCTTACGATCATGGAGCTCCGAAAACTGGTGGAAAAGTGCGGAACTATCTCCAGGCATAGATGCCTTTTCCCATAATGCCTCTAGCTTCGTTGTTTTTGATGCTTTGTGTCCTTGTACATTGAGTTTCAGTAACAAAAGACACATGAAATAGTGACATTTTCTTTCTTGTCTTATGTATGTTAATACTAATAGGTTCCAGTTAAAAACTGTTGACATGACCCTCACATACGATATTCCTACTGGAGGAGACCTAGTGACCACACACTGATGCCGATAGTGTGACTCAACCCTTGTAGGCGTGAGTAATGATTGGATCTCTTGGTAGCAGCGTCGAGGCCTTACGACGTCATCCATTTCATGATTTAACTGATCAGGACGGGATTGACTGTATCAGTCAAGGAACATGGTTCATCAAGGGGATGAGACCAGATTTCTCTTTTCAGCAGAGGATAAATCTTTGAAGCTTTTCAGAATGATAAGGAAGAAGGGGCCACCCTTCGTGTGGTCAGATAGATGTCAGCAGGGCTTCCAGGATCGGAGATAGAGGTTGACCATCTCACCTATCTTTCAGCTACTTGGGGACGCGACAGAGCAGCTAGCCTATTTGTAGATATCTTTTGTGGATAGTGATGGAGAAACCTTTCTAAGGTCACTCATAGTCACTCCTCCACTTATGAAGCGGGTCAGAGAGGCACAGCGCGGGGACGTTGACTATCAGACATGGTGTTCACAGATATCCTCAGGACATGAACCTTATGGATTCTCTATGGGAGGTGAGAATTTCATCCTTTTCAGATGATATACCATGGTAACAGATGCTTTACATGAGGAGGTGCTGAGGGAGTTTCACACATCCCCTTTAGTGGTACATCCAAGAGTGGTGAAGATGTACCAGGTCCTTAGATGACATCACTGTTGGCCGGGTATGAAGAAGATTGTAACAGAGTTCGTTTCTCGATGCCACAGCTGCTAGCTGGGGAAGGCAGAGCACTAGGTACCGGCAGGCTTGGTACAACCCTTGTAGGTCCCGGTGTGTATGTGGGACGGGATATCTATGGACTTCGTGACTGGGATTCCACGCACTTCCAGAGGTCACGACTCTATTTGGGTGATTGTCGACGGACTCACCAAGTCGTCCCACTTCGTACACATCAGAGAGTAGGGCTCAGTGGAGATCTTGGGACGCCTCTACGTTCAAGAGATTGTACGAATTCATGGTGTTCCATCATATATGATCTCTGATCTAGATGAACACTTTACTTCCCATCATTGGAAGGGGTTGCAAAAGGCATTCGGGACGCAGCTACGTCTGAGCACTGCCTTTCACCCTCAGACAGATGGTTATATGGAGAGGACCATTCAGACTCTCGAGGACATGATCCAGACATGTGTCCTCGAATTCGGTCACAGGTGGGAGGACCACCTACCCTTGGTGGAGTTCGTGTACAACAACATCTACCACTCCACCATCGGGATGGCTCCATACGAGGCGTTATACGGCCGACCTTTCATATCACCTCTGTGCTAGACAGACCCAGGGGAGTCAGAACATGTTGGACCGGAGATGGTCCAGACCACGATAGAGAAGGTCCAGGTCATCCAGGAGCGGATGAAGACAGTTCAGAGCTGGCAGAAGTATTATGCTGATAGGAGGCAGAGGCCAATGGAGATCAAGGATGGAGACCACATCTTCTTGCGTGTATCAACTCGACGTGTTTTACGTGGATTTGGCCGAGTTGGAAAGTTGTCTCCGTGGTTCATCGGACCATTCTAGGACCTCAACATGATTGGAGAGGTGGATTATCGCCTGTCTCTACCACCACAGGTGCACTGGGTGCACGGCGTCTTCAACATATCTCAACTATGGAGATACGTGCACAACCCGACGCATATCATTGATGATGGGGTGACTATTGTGGATGTCCCGGTGGAGATTGAGGATTGACTGGAGCAGGTCCTATGTGGACGGTCTATTCCTCTAGTGTGCATCAGGTGGCAGCACAGGAACCACCAGGAGAGAACTTGGGAGTGAGAGGATCAGATGCGTGCACAATACCCACATTTTTCCCCCTAGTTTATGATGTATCTTTAAGAGGATGTAAATCCATGAGGTGGGAGTAATGTAAAGTCTCGTAAAATTCAAGGGAAATATTTTCTTAATTTTCTTTTGGATTTTACAAGAACTTTGTTTCTAACGACACCTGATTCCGAGGCCCGGTGCGCCCAGAATAATTTTCCAAAATTTAGCTCGGGTACGTTCAATGAACGAATGAGAGAGATTTCATAACATTTGAACCAGTTTTTGGAATTGAAAACTGAGGGCACCGTTGAAACCACATCACCCAGAATTTCTTAGGAACACCATTTCCGGAGTTGCGTTTGCTCGAGTGTGGTTATTAAAAATCTTGGGTTAAGTAATGAGTAAAATAAAATAGTGCAACCAATTTTATTTTTGTTCAAAGTAGTTTAACCTATGCTAAGTGGTTGGAGTGGGACCCACTGTTGATCTAAACTTCCCTTGGATGGATTTAAGGTGAGGTGGGGCCCACAAAAACCCTACACCTTTAAATTCCCTAAACCCCCATAACTCTTCCCCTAAAAACCCCATTGTATTAAATGATGTGACCTCCCTTCACATTAATTCATGCCACCTAATGATTAATTAATATGGTCAATTAATTATCTTAGGTTTTGAATTTTGTAATTTTGAAAATCATGGCATGAGTAATAAAATAAGGAAACACTTATTTTATTATTGTTGGTTTGGTTCTGGAGAGGATTTGCTCTAACTCTTGAAGAACATCTTCTTCCTCGTCGAAGAACGCGAAGAACACGAGCCTTCGACGAAGAACTTCATAACCACAAAGGGGAGTTCATTGTACTGTCTTCTTCCCTCTCCGCAGCCGGTGAGAGACGTCATCCACGGAGATCGACGACGCGACAACAATGATTCTCTTCTCCGCGACGCCGACGAACCTCCTTATGTGACGCCTTCTTCCGTGGTGTTCTTTTCCGCGACATATCAACAACCCTTGAGGCAGGGGTTAATTTCTTCTTCATGAATACTTTCGTCGCTATTCATCATTTCTTAATTGAGCCACCTGTTATCGTAATAACGGGAGGAGGTCGGGCTGCACGAACACGGCCGACCCTCCTCCCCCCTTGATGCTTGATTTTGTTGCGGCATGAGCAAGGAAGCGTGGTGTCGTTACACCGCACAGAAATAATTAAGAATCGGTGGAGAAGCGCGGCGTCGTCGCGCCGCACCGTTGAAGTCAAACAAATTCGCGGCACCATCGCGCTACACTGGAGAACCTCGAATAGGCCGTGGCCGGAGTGGGGTCGTGGCGGAGGGGCGTGGCGCCGTCGCGCTGCGCCGGTCGGACCAAGGCTGCGGCGGAGAAGGGTGTGGCGGCCGGCTTCGGGCCGCTGGATCAGGAGGGCGGGACCGCGCCGATCCCGCGGCAGCAGCAACCGGCTGGCCGGACTGGGCTGGCCAGTCAACGAGATGGTCGGGGGTCATAACCCCCGGCTGGCCGATGGATCGGCCCCCCACATGGGGGTCGCGGTAACAGGAACATGCCCCCCCTTCCGCTCGGCCGTTTCGGCCGAGCTGCCTGACCACGCTGGCCAGGCTGAGCGCACCAAGTCGGGCCACTCCATAATGGGCCAGACCCGGACCCTGGTCAGGTCTCCCCGGTTTGGGCCGACCCAGGGGGGTATTGGGCCGGGTCGGACTGGGCCCGAACCCCCTATTTACAGACTTCTTTCGGTCATTTTCCCATAACATGGGCTACGAACATCCGACCGATGCACTGTTAGTTGAGATTTGATCCTTGGATAGAGACGTTCGTTTTGGTATATTAAACTCAAGGTTTTGGAGAACTTTGGGTTCGGCTGGGTTGGTTCGAACAAGAAACCAACCGGGCCCTCGGAGCGGAAATGCTTATAACATGAGCTCCAGACGTCTGATTGACGTGTCGTCGCCTTTGTTGGATTCCTCATAGTGATACAGACCATTTGGCTTACTCCGATTGAGGTCTGGACACAGTTGGAGTACGGCCGGGTTGGTTTTGACTTAAAAACCAACCAGGGTCCTGGGATGAAAAAGTGAATAACACTCCAACCGGGCGTCCGATTGACGCGCCGTATATCACGTTGAGTTCCTTTTGATGATACGGAACATTGAGATGCATCAACTCTAGACATCATGTCAGTTTATGTATCAGCCCCTTGGATCATGGAGCGGACCCTCCCGAAACGAGCTTGCTATGTGCGGGAACCCTAGAGCTTGTTTCGACTGCGACGACGATGAAGAATGAATGGGAATCCTCCATGGGCTCAACGGCGACGACGTCAGCACTCAGTGATCCTATGTGGATCAGTGCTACCGATCCTGTGTGGGCCAGATCTTGTGTGGGTCAGTGCTCAGCGGTCCTGTGTGGGCCAGCGCAAATCGATCCTGTGTGGGTCAGATCCTGTGTGGGTCATTGCGGGGGTTAGTACCTAACAATCCTTTGTGGTCATTATGGGGGTTAGTACTTATCGATACTTTGTGGGTCATTGTGAGAGTTAGTACCTATCGATCATGTGTGGGTCTGATGGCTTAGATGAGTTAGTGGATACACCTGATCATCTCTATCGTCTTACGAAGAAGTATTCCTATGTGAGCTGAGTCTTGAATTTCAATCTTATCTTTGATAAGATTGAATTGATATCGTATGTGAATTACGTTGTGCATTCCTGTGTGGATTGGGTTGTGATTTCCTATGTGGAACGGGTTATGTTTTCCTGTGTGTACTGGGTTGTACATGGGCTAAGATGTTGGACCGGAACTGGAATTGATGACTTAGGTATATGTATGGGCATATACCTAAGTAATGTCGGATGTTACTTTGTGATTATATCTTTCCATAGTGGACTATCCTTTTTGGATTATGGGAGACCTTCGGGGGTCTCGGGGTCACTACTGGGTTGCGTATAATCACCCCTGCACGAGCTATTCCTGTACTATGTTGTGTTGGATGCAGACAACGAACATCGCTGATCGTGGCTGAGACTTGTGGAGCGAGTCTGTACCTGGAGGTGGGCCACTGGGAGGGACATCTACGGAGTGGACGACTGGACCCGTGGAGATGTGGAGACTATCTGCACCCTCCCTTTAGGTGGGGCTTCCAGTGACGGATCGATGTTTCAGCTTTACATACAGTTTCTGTACTTTCCTTCCAGTTTTACTTTACTTTCATTTTGGGTTTGTATTCTGGCCCACATAATTTTCTGCACCTACTGTTGTACCCAGTTTTACTTAGTGTTTACTTCTTCTTGCTTTCTTTTTGGTTTTTGTTTACATTACAAAGGCAATGCCTTCCCCTTTTTGTCGGGATTTACACCTTGGTGCTAGTCGCCAGCCCCTGGCTTATGGGAGGTGGGCTTGGGGTAGTCACGACACGATCCCCAATAAAGTTCGTGAAAATATAAGTCCAACATTAATTGTCGTGAGAGGTAAATCACTCTCATTATGTCGAAATGACCCCCAAATCTATACTTTTTCCAGGATGAGGATGCTTTTTATTTGGATCTATCATTCCATGAATGGATATTATTTCACTATGAGTAATCATATCTATCTAAAATGATTGAGTCTAAAGAGAGAACCATTCTAAAGAACATGCCTATTGTGATGTAATTCCCCGACGTGTTTCCAGATAAATTTACTAGTATTACACCTTATAAAAAGATTAGTTTTCAGTTGATATTATACTTGTTTAATTGAAAATATCAATGAAACATTATTGTATTGATTTTTTTTGTAACATTAGGAATGTAAAAGAACAATTGTAGGAGAATCTAGATAATGAAATAATATGACCAAGTGCTTTACCATGGTGTTCACTTGTCCTCTTCTTCAAGAAGAAGGATTGGTCAATGTGACTGGGTATATAATATCATGACCTCAAAAAATCACGACAAAAATACGTATCAATTTACATAAATTGATTACATGGTTGATCAGCTTTGTGGAGAAAAATACTTCTCCAAGGTGGATCAGTGGTCTGGATAATACCATGTAATGTTGAAGATAGAGGATATACCCAAGACTTCATTTCTTACAATGTACATGCATTATGAGTTCATAGTGATTCCATTCTGACTCTATAATTTAAAAAAAAAGTGTTGACATGAATAATAGAGACTTTTTATATTACCATGAAAACATTGTGGTAGTATTTATATGCGATCCATTAATATACAGCAAAACCATGGAGGAGCATAATGAGCATCTGAGCACGATGCTAAAGACCCTGTGAAAGGAGAAACTCTATGTGATGCACATAAAGTGTGAGTTTTTGTTTAATGAAGTCTCATTCTAGAGGAATATCATCACATGTAATTGGATATCATTAGATAATTCAATGAAAAATGAAATATAAGTATGTCCATGATCAACATCTATGACAAATATCTATAGTTTCTTTAAGTTAGAAAGATATTATCACAAATTAGTGAGGTATTTCTCACCATTGGAAAACCCTCCTACAAAATAACTCTGAATGGAGTCATGTTTTTTGTAATGATTAATGCGACAAATGATTCATGGAGTGTGAAAGGTGGTTTATCACTTCCCCTATTCTCACACTTCCCACAAGTGGGGTTTTTTTAATTTTAAGTGATGTTTCAGAGAAGGTATTGGGATGTGTGTTGATTAAAAATTAAAAATTTATTTCCAACACCTTATGGTAGATGAAACATCATGAAAAAAAAATATCTAACTCGTGATCTACAGTTATAAGCTATGATCATATCATTCAATGTCAATAATAATTATCTATGTGGCAGGAATTGTTAAATATATACTGATAAAAAAAGTCTAAAATATATAATCACACAAAAAGAGATGAATATGTTCCAACATGGAAGGTTAGATATCATCATGGATTATTACTGCTCAATCTACTACCATCCTAGGAATGATAAAAAGGTGGTTGATACTCTAATTAGAAAACAACCATGAATTCTATAATTTATGTTAATCGAGAAGGATCCAATTTTTATAGACTTGAAGAAGATAAACATGGGTATCATAATGAAAAGAACATCATATATCCTTTCACAAATGATTGATCAACCCTCCTATTTGTAATTGTTAATGGATTCTCAAAAATATGATTTGGGAATTCAAAATAAAGTGGAAACTATCTAAAAATGGAAAACAATGTAGTTCTATTTTAATCAAAATGGGATTGTGAGATTTCAGTCAAGATTATGGTGATCCATCAAATCCAAAGTCAATGAATTAAAATTTTGATGATTCACATAGTTCGACATTCCCCATTAAAACCTGAATCAAAAATATGTATCGAGATATCCAGGAACACTATTTGTGGGACAACAATAACTAAGAAATCTCATAATATACATCAATATGTCTAATATTTCTTCATGTGAAGGTTTAATGGCATAAATCTAGTGGGATGATGCCACAACTACCCATACCAACATGGAAATGGGAAAACATCACTGTGGATTTTGACACTAGATATCTAAAGGAATCAAATGGAAACTGTGTTATTTGGGTTTTTTTGAATCTTACTACAATGACTAAAAACTCCATTGTGATTTGAGAGGATTTATAACTAGTCCAACTAGAACAGATATACATTAGATTAGTTGTAAGGATGTATGGAGTACCACTATTTATTGTGTCTAATTGAGATCCATGATTCACCTCTATGTTTATGAAAGTAAACAACGTTCTCTAAACATTGATATGAATTTTAGTAAAAATTATCATCTTCATTTTCATTGCAAATATTAGTGTATTCTCCATACACATGAGTAAATGTTGAGAGATTACATAATGGACATCAAAGGTGGATGGGTCCAACAATGTTCATTGGTGGAGTCCTGTTAAAACTATAGTTTCTACTCAAGAATCCAAATGTCCATGTATGAATCCACTTCAGGGAAGAGGTGGATAAAATCAACATGTTGGGATGATGTTTTGGATTAAAACATCTATTTCATAAAATTTTTAATGAAATGGTGGAGATGGTTAACACCATATTGAAACACATCATAGATTCTAAGAGTCGATAAAAGAGTTATGCTTTCAATTATCAACATGACTTAAAGATCAATTTTGGTGACATAGAATTCCTCTTCATAACACCATTGATCATAGTGACGAGATTTGGGATGATGGTAATGCATAATACATGGTACATCGACCAATTTGATATCCTTGATCGCATCAGAGTAGTGCCCTATCAAATAGAACTCCCACCACATATGTCTGAACAACATGATTTATTACAAGTTTCCCCATTTAGAGTGTAAATACTAGACCCATCACATGTACTAAATGTATAGGTGGAACCATTAGATAATGACCATTACTCTAAGGAGAATATGATGAAGATATTAAAAAGTATTAGAAAAGTTCAATAAAATAAGATAATGCCCATCGTCAAAGTGTGGTGGAAAATCAAAAGTCTCAAGAAGTAATGTGGGAACTGGAAGATGTGAAGATGCAGTTTTACCCTCAAGAATTTTAGAAAGGGAAAAAAGAAAAGTCTATGGTCAAATTTATTAATGGTAGTATATTCAAATGACTCAAAATTTTATAAATAAAATTCCTATTTTTAATTTAATTTAATTTCTTATTGATATAGAAAACATATGAAATTATTTTGTTTTATTATTTCCAATTATATCTAAGTCATCGTTAATTATCATTACAACTAATAATGTAGCCATAGAATAGTTATCACATGAATAGTATGAATATTTTGTTTTTAATAATCATCTTGGCAGATAAAAAGTACATGATGGCCTCAACCAGTTGTATTTTATCCTATTATGCCTATTTATTGGAGCTTATGAGGGAGATATAATTTATGGGCATTACGTTAGACTAATCCCAAACTATTTACCAAATAATTAAGCATTATCAAAACCGATTACCAGAGAAGTTCAATCTCATCAAGATCAGGACTCAAACCATGTTCACCGAACGCCCCCATGAAATCCCCACCATTAAACACATTACCCTTAATGAATATGGAGGGTGTAATTAAGAGATATGTATGAAGACCCTATAAATAAGATTAAGAAGATTATTTTATATTTCATAATTAAAATATTTTATTCCATTTATTCTTACATTGTAAATGATTTTTAAATCACAAACACTATTTTTTTGAAATCTATATCAATGGATTAATTTATTTTTTGAAATAAATTATTTTTTAATAAATTATTATTATTATTTTATTTATTTAATATAAATGATCATATAATTTTTATGAAGTAAAATTTAATTTTTATATGGGTTCAAAAATGGTTGTTGTCAGAAACATGTCATCTTTAATAAATGTAAGATTTCATTATAAATGATAAAACTCACACACTAATAAAATCATTTATATAAAATGAATATTATTTTTGGAATTAGGATGTCGAAATTATCTATTGGATATTTATTCATATTTTTCCGAGACAATCGATTTTATTGTTAAAAAATGAATACAATATAAATATACATCATGTTTTATGACATCATAATAGCCAAATAGTTATTTAATAACAACAATAAAAGGATTAATTGAACAGTTATATATTTTTCCTTAAAATAATTTAAATTTATGTTTATTTAATTTATTTTATAGTCTTAGTGTATTCTCTCTAACATATAATATATTACAGGATTTTAATATCATTTCGTTGAACGTGTGACTCACATCCACATAAGGATCTAAAATATTTTATTATTATCATCCATTGTCCAAATAACATAGAATTTTTCCACTCCCCTTTCCTAGAAACCACGTGAAAAAACATGGGATGGTGTGTGGTTGTGAATATTTTGTTATGTAGTGTCGCAAATAAAAAATAATAATTAAATCACCCACCATTTCTTTATAAACCCAGCCATGCTCCCATTTATCCTCAATAAAAATTATTTAATATCGTCCAATCTCTTACGTATAATACATATAGTCCAACCACAGTGACCTCAATCTCCCAATATGCCTTTCTAAAGCCTTTAGTGTCACACATACAAGAAAAAGACTCCTCTTCAATCCTTTGAATTCAAGAACCTTCTTTGAGAATAGTTATTTTAATTTAAATTTCAGATATTTTAAAACATTTATAATCATTAAATTATATTTCAATATATATTTTTTATGAGGTATTATTTATTTCTATTTATTTGGACACTTACATATTTTGTTACAATGACGAAATTTTGTAAGGAATTATCTCTCCCCACTTTTAATCAAGCACTTCATTTATGATATGCATTATTAATTTTGATTTTATTATATTGCTATTCATTAGTAGATATCCCAGTTTATTAAACTTTATTTATAAATTTTGAGATCCCATTTCACTCTTATTTAATCATTAAAATAACATTTACATATACCTGCAATAAAGCCAATTTTCTGTAAGAGTTCTTTTTCATTCCCCTCTTCCGTCAAGATTCATTATTATGTTTTCCCAAAAATTTACAATTAAATATGTTGGGTAATGTACTTCCATGTAAATCCTACTATATATTTCATTTATAATTGATTTGATACCCCTTTCTATGTCATCAATCAATTTTATGAATGTCTGTTTGATGTATTTATGTTTCTGAAATTTCACCAAGATTTACTGGGCTTTATAGATCACCCATTTTTTATGTATGTTCTAAAGTTATGCCAGGTAATTTTATATATAGAGGAATTTTTCTTTCATATCAAATATTTTTTTATAATTATTTTTTATTTCATGTTTTAATTTGTTACGAAATGTTCCTTATCCCTAAAAACATTAGACTTATCAATCATTCAAGTTGTATTATGTAATAGTTTTTGTAATAAATCTTGATTAGATATTCAATAAAGACAAGTTTTTTTATATTTATATAATTTAATATCCCATGAATGATAATGATATTTATGAAATTATCAGAAAAATCGATTATTTTTTCTTCTTTATAGCTCAAATTCCAGTGAAATTGGTGATGACAATGATGTGTTTTCCATTATATAAGCATTATAACAATCTATAATAAAATTTATAATATACCCTAATATATATAAAATATTAATTAATATTTTAACCCTTCCCTGAAATATTTATTAAAAAATGAAATATAATTTATCTATCAAAGTAATTCATTAACAAAAAATAGGGAAATAACCTCCATTATTTTTATAATGTCATAGACTATTATTTCAAAATATCTAGTTTACTTAAATAAATGAGAGGTGTTTTGTATCATTTTACTCATATAATAATAAAAAATATTTAATAATTATTTAGATTAAAAGGTGTAAAATAAATGATATAATAAAATAAAAATATTCATAATTGGAAAATGATAATTGAAAATTTCCTATGAAACTATTATGGATAGTTTTTTTGGATTATTATTTATTAAAATTTAATAATTATACTTTTAAGTATAAATAATATTTTTATGTTATTATAATTAAAATATTGTTATAATTGTAATTATTTGTAAATGAAAATAAATATTAACCTAAAAATCTTTTAAAGAATAATTTTTTTATTTATTGATTTAGTTTATTTATATATGATTTTAGTTAAATGATACAGTATCCTAATATCTGTTATTAAACATGATTTATTGTATTTTTAGACATTTATAAAAAATAAATGTCATTAATAAATTTATTATGAATTTTATTGACATAAAGATAATATATTTTTTTGTAAAAATTGATATATATATATATATATATATTGATTTTATGTGTGTTATATAAGATTAACATATTATATTAAACTAATTAAAATTGATTAACCATCCTAATTAATATGTGTATGATATCATTAATAATATTAATTATCCTTTATCAAATAATATTCATGCGACCTGAAATAAAAAAAATCATTTGTGTACTTAACAACACATTGTATCCAAAAACATTTTCTTCTCATTTTATGCGTGGATATTATTCGTATGTTCTCCCATATTTAGAAATTGAATTTAAAAAAACTGTTTCCATATTATAATTACCTAGAAAAAATTTATTAATTTTTTCATTTTCATTTTCCCTCATTAAAATAAATTCCAAATTTGAAACAATTTCCACTACGGTCATGGTTAAAATAAGAAAATGATTTTTCAATTATATAAATCCACTAATAAAACTAAATAGTGTCTAAATAATAACTTAAGTGTGGAATACACACCTCTGTTATCATATGCCCAAAAATATTTCCTTTATATTCAACATTCCAATGTGAATGATAATTATTATATATAAAATTTGTGCATATCTATAAGGGGACACTCCTTTTTCGTTTGTATATGATCCTCCTCTCATCACATATTCACACACATTGAGACCCTTATCATGACTTACATATACCCATATCAATTACAATGACTCATACCCATTTATTATAGGTTCTTTTGAAAACACAAGACCAACCTAATAGACTTAATGTTAGATCAAAATATAGACATCAAGGAATGAGGTGTTCAATTTACCAGAATTCTTATTTCATTCAAAATCCACCTTCTCCAAAACATATAAAAATAATTTATTAAAATATAAAATAATCATTATTATACTAAATGTTTAATATAATGATTTTGGAATCATAATTTAATATCTTTCCATCTAATAGAAAATGAAAATTTCATCTGTTCGGATGTGCAGACTACGACCTCCATGATGAAAAAAAATTATTTTCCATAACTAAATTCTTTTATGGTAATATAGTTGTAGTTACTAATTAAAGATTAATATTAAATCAGAAAAATAAATATTTAAGAGTGAAATATTATTTAATTTACATCCCTCCAATCTATTTTGAGTATGAAACGCGGTTTATGTGTATATGACACTTCCACCTCCAAGAATAGGTATCAAAATTTAGTTGATTATCTTTTATAAATGGGTATATTAATATGTGTAAAAACTACATACGATTAATATGATATATTTATGAATTTGGATCCATGTACAAGGTAGATTTACTAGAACCATCAAAATAATAGGGAAACGTAAAATAATCCAACTAGAACACAAATACTAACATTATAAAATTATTATTAATTAAATAATAATAAAAAATATTATTTGAATGGAATGATTAAAAATGAATATAAATATGGTTATAACATGGATTTATACAAAAATTAAATATAATATTAATGATGTAAGTTTGTTTCCAACTATGAAAAATATTAAGATTATGGTTTATGTTGAAATCCAACATTTAGTCAGGATTGGTCGTGTTTGAATCTCTATTGATGAAATTTTATTCCCCATATATCTACCTGAATACACATTATATTTTTATCCTTTGGATTTTATATTTTTTTAAATTATTTTTTATACTTTTATTCATCATTGTATTATGAATTAAGAAAATGAATGCTTTTAAGTGATTCCCACATTTTCCCTTATTTTTGGTGGGGAATCATATATTTTAATTATTATATTTTTATTCTATTTATTAAATACAATTACAATTTAAAAATTATGTTTAGGGATATTTTAAAATTTATCTTACTAAAAAATCAATGTTTTTATAATAAATCACTTAAACATTTTTAGAGGGGGATATTTTTTATTCATATAAAATTTTGTGAATGGAATTAATTTTATCACATACCTCTTGGCTGCATAATCCCATTTACATAAATGATCTTAATAATCAGAATTATATTAATTTTTATAATTTTTTTCAATGAAAATAATATTCCAATTTATATATAATTCTTTTTAATTTTTAATAGGATTCTAAATTAAATCAAATTTTTTGATAGTTTTTAATTAATTGATTATGATTTTATAAAATTATTTTTCATATATGTGATATTACATTATTTATAATCATTATCAACATGAATATAGTGAGAAAATTATTCCATTAATTTTATTTTAATTAATTTTCATGATCATCTATTGAGGATATAATCCTGAAACCTATTTTTTAACAATTTATTTATAATAAAATTAAGGAATGATAATTGAATATATATTCATAGGAAATAAAAATGATTTTTTCATAATTACCTAACAGGTGGGGTGTTAAATACATTACATTAAATGTGAAATTTTATTTAGATAATCAATTCAATGGGTAAATGGATGATCATTATAATAAAAAGGTAGGCTTTGGGTGGTTATACCAAGTCAAAGAAAATACATTAGAGGTTTACCAAGGACATCTATTAAATGATCTCCTTTGTGGGTAGCCCTGAAATTTTATATTTTCTATATATTTTTAGTCCATAAACATAAAAAATATTTTCATTACTATCATATTCCCAAATGTATAAACATTATTTGATTTTACATATTTTTATGATTCATGTCAAATGTTATGACAATAATTTATTTCATGATTCATGATTTGATATTAATATTAATTGGAATGATATATATATATATATATATATATATATTTCGGTTTCTGTTTTCGTAATATCCTATGATTATTTGAACACATATGATAATAAAATATTATCTCTCATGATTACCTTTATTTATCATCTAATCTCCCCCCATATTAGGTTATTATATCCCTATATTATTTACAAGGATATTATTCGGGATCATTCTATAATGTTACAATGTCTAGAGAATATTTATTTCAATATTGCGAAATTTTCAAAAATATTTTTGATATTTATTTAGTCTCTAAATAATCTAACTATGTCTGTTTTTTAGTGAGTATTATTTTGAGATATATTTAATATTAATCTGAAATGATTTAATATGGATGTATGATATTATTATGTCACCTTAGTATTAATCAAAACATTAATTAGTTAATTTTAGGGATTTTTTATAATTTATTATAGGTAACAACCTAGGAATACCTATAAAATTTAGATGATGCTAATATTTTCAATTGTTTAAATTAATGGGTCAGAATTAGAGAAATTTTAGGATTTATTTTTATAAATATGTAAGTCATTACTCTATATATTTTTTTATCCCACTAACTATTATGTATTTATTAAATGGTAAGACAATGAGATAAATCTAATTATAATGAGTACGTTGAAAAATTATATGACCTATCACATTAACAACTAAATGGAATAATAACTATATTATAAACTAATGAAACACTAATAACCATACCATCTCATGATTAAAAAATTAGTGAGAATAGTATATAGAATTGTAACATTCAATGGAAGAGTAACCCCAAAATATGACTTTTATGTGTAAACATCTACCTTAATTTAATGAGTCCTTTGATACAATAGTTGAAGTGTAATGTGTCCCAATAATAAAAATAATTTTTTTCATCCCCAGTTATCATACCAATATATAATTTTTTATACAGTGTTTCATTTGGATTTTAATTTGGTCAATGGTGGGATCATATTGATAATATGAGAGAATAAAATGAAAATGAATCCATGGTAATTGACATGTTGGTAATGATATTTCAAAAAAAATATTTTCCCCATACTATATGTATTAAAATTACTAGGTAATTTGTGAATAATAAAATATAAGATGATTAATTAATTTATAACTATAATGAAAAACATCCATGCATAATGAGGAATTAATCTTGTATTATTAAACCTAAAATAAAAATAAATCAGTTCACTGATGTCAGACAACCAATTCATTCCAAGGAATTGTTTATAAGAGACATTTATATATTTTAGAAAACATTAATGTGATCTCAATAATGAAATGTATATTAGGTATTGGGTATTTTATAATATTTTTGGGGACAGGAAGAGATATATGGATTTATGAGGAGATTCAAATGATAAAACCCATGGAGGAAATAAATCGTAATAATAATTTTTCCCCCAAATACTAAATGAAGTATGAGGTAAATTTTTTCAAGTGAAACTGAAGTGAATATTCAGTATAGTACAATGTCATATGGTTTGAAAATATAGTGGAAATATAGTTAAAAATAATGATAAAAAAATTTACCAATGACACACCAACGTTTCAATTATAATGATTATCAGAATTGGTCCAACAGTTAAGACAAATCAGGGTTATTGATTACAATTAATGATATAAACGTCTATAATAAAAGTACATATGGAACACATATGTGATAATAACTATTAAAGTGGATCATGATAATTAAGTGGGGAACTATACACATGTCATCCAATATAAAACTATAAATATCATTATTGACTCATTTTATATAATAATTTTTATATCAAATTATTTTTCTATGGGTATATCATAAATAATATAATGATTGGATAGGAAAAATAAGTAAAAATTCATAATAATATGATAATTTCATCCCATATATATTACTCATATCATATATGAAATTGTGGGAATTCTATTTTTATATTCACTAATATTCTCTCTATAGTGGAATAATATGAGATTTTGGGCATGTATTGGATCTATCTCTCTCTTTATATATATCACAAATAAATATAATAGGAATGAAATTCCAATTTTATATGTTGAATCGACCAATTATTTTATTAGATGAAACCATTACTAAAAAATTATAGAAAATCATTCATTTATAGGTTCCTTAATACCAACAATGGAGGAAAATCTAGAAAAAGTTGTTTATGGAACTCAACATTGAGGATCATCTCATTACGGATGAATATGATACTCTATTTCCATAAAAAATTTATAGTATTCCCTTTAATCATGATGACGTTTTTTAGAAGAAATCATACCTACTATAAAACAATTTTCAATTTCCATATTTATAATGTAGATATTTTTATTCCCTGAATTTATGAAGACACTATAACATATTACATATAAAGTGATCATCTTACCAAATTTGAGACCACAAGGTGCAGATTCTTTTTTAAATAATTATTATTGGTCAATATGACTTTTTATTATTCATTATTGACCAAAAAATCACTATAATGAAAAATTATTGTTTATCATCATATTTATGACTTGATTGATTTACTATACTGAGTTGCTTACTTCTCTTTGATGGATCATAGTTCAACACAACATTGATCGAGGTTCAGGAGGGTTGATATAGATTATAAAGATCATCATATGAGGTATAGAAAATATGAATTTAATGTTATTCTATTAATACATAACAATTCCAAAACCATATCCATAGATGTAATGTAATTAATATATATATATATATTATCATTATCAATATGTGGTAGTAATTATTGTTTATTTATAATTATATGAAAAGAATAAAAAATGTTATAAATATCATATGAGGAAAATTTTAATACCTATGGGGAAGTAAGGGCTATATGAAATATATATCAAGTTTTAAATACGGCTATAAAGTATATGTTTCATGTATAATGTAATTACAATTGATGGAATATAAATGTTCCAATCAAATATAGAGGATACAAAGAAGTTTCCCAACTATACCACATTTAATAATATAATAATTTTCATATATTATCATGAATCTGTTGATTTATTATAAGAAATTTTTCATGAGTATAAAATCCACTGAATAATTTGACATTTATGGGATCCACGTTCTCTGGGATAGAGGAATGTGGAAATTTTTCAAACAGTGGATGATATGGCTCGTAAATGAATTTATACATAAACTACAATATAATAGAGATGGTTTTGAGATTTAATGTGAGACAATAATGAAATGATTTTCATTTATTTCTCATTTTATTGAACTAGGTGGTACTATATTCCTTACTTGAATTGAATATTATTGACAAAAATTAACCAGCACTTGAATTGGAACTGGAAACCATGATTTATTATTTGAAAATAAGGAAGAAATAAATTTTCTTATTTCTATTATATTTACTGAATAAAAAACTTTAATTATTTTATTCACAAAAATTGGGTCAAATATGAACCCTATGAAATGGTTTTAGATAACGGATAATTATTAATTCTAATTATATTACAAAATTTGGATAGTGATAATGGTAGATGATGATCTATTTTAGAATGAGCATGTTATATTGTACATGAAGAGGATTACAAGAGAGAAAAAACATATGGATTTTGAGATGATGAAACATGAAATCATATTTAAATAGTGAAATAATATACTAATAATATTAATTTAAAATAAAATCCCTCATTATTTTTCTAATTTTTTAAGAATTGGATTATTATTAACAAAAAATGGTCCGGAATGATTCTGAGTTCATCAATATCATTAAGGAATATAAAATATTATAGTCCTCAAAACGTTTCCATTATACAAATAGAATAATGAAGGATCTATTAGTTTATTAACATAACCCTTAATTCAATATAAATTAGATATTAACATTGATATATAGACATATAAAAAAATATTTATGGTGGGATAATTTTATGGTTGTTTTTTCAATATATATATCATGATCCATAGTAAATAATCATGCCAACTATGAAATTTATAAATATAAGGGGTTTATTAATTAGTTTCCCACATATTTATGGAAATGTCTAAAAATCACAATATATCATTACATAGTGCTCCCAAGGAAATTGAAATTCCGTATTAATAATTGGGTTACATTTGACCACATTATGATTTTAACACATTTAATTCAAATCAAATATGATTTCAAAATTCATCATCATTATACGATATATATTATTAAAAATGTAAGGCTGAATGAATTACTAATGTAAAAAATATATTATTGATATATTATGATTACATAAATTTTTGTTATAATCAAAATATATTAATAAAAAAATTGTTAAAATTTGGAAATTTATTTCAACTTCAAATTGATTTATATTTTAAATGGACTATCGGAACCCTTAGTGATTTTAAAATTCATAAATATATGTTATTAAAATGTTCTTGGTATAAAAACATTGACCTAATTGAATTTTCACTGAATAATAATGGTATCTCCATCATTCAAATAAATCCTTACAACGGTCCCAATGGAATGATGATCATAACCTCAACATGTTTTGATAAAGTGGGATAAAATAATTTACTTCCTCCCGATCAATCTAATAAAATTGTAGATATAAGTAAACTCATTTATATGTAAATTATAGTGGATCTGTGAATATGGTAAATTTATATATAAAATCATTACACCAATCTATAAATTGATGTTTCTAAAAATATATTCATATGAATATGTAATTTGTTTAGTGTCATGAGGTTTTTAAGAAAGGAGAATATAATACCAAATTTTATCATTCCCTTTAATATTAATGATCATATTCGTAAGATATATTCCGTATAGAAGCTTTTAAAAAATATTTTTCAGGTTTACAATTTGTTATATTGATATTTTTTAGGATGTACTCACGTAATATTTCATATGCTGCAAAAAATATAAGGAACATCTTGAAGACGATATATACTATGAGTCAAAATTAGTGGATTTTTTGATCGAAGGGATATGTTCATTTAATACATTACCAACCACTTAGTCAATTTATAATAGTTAAATACAAACACTGATGAGGTTACATGGGAAATTGATGACATAATGATACATATTTATACTCATGTTCTTTCATCAGAGTAATGAAATTTTGATGGAGAATTTTTTTAGGATGGAAGAATGTAACACCATGTGAATTCAAATATATATTTCTACTGAATAAATATGATACCGTAAATATTTATTATCAAAACAACACTGAATGTTATTTAATAAGGAAATATTTTATAAAAATGATAAAATAAATGACTATATAAATAAAATTTGGTCTAATACACATTCGTAAAACACTATTGATTATAAGGAATCTATTTGGTACTATAGTTTGGAATTATATTTTTTTTATAAAATTTATTACATTTTTGTAATAAAATAAATTAAATTTATTGATTGATTAATAATATAACTTAACGAAATCCATTTAATTCTTTTGTAGTCATAAGAAATACTTGTCTAATAATTCTTCTGCAAATTAGATATTTTCCTTTAATTTTTTTAAAAAAATATAAATTTTTATTTAAAATATACATCAAATTATTTTTATAATAATGGTATAAAATATTACAGTACTTTCACGATGAAAAATGATTGATCATTCCATCTTTCATAATCCAAATTTTAAAAATAATGATAAATACATTTGACGTAAAATAAAATATTTTTGAAAAACTATTTTTATGATTTTAAAAAATTTATAACTTAATAAGTTTCATTATTCAATATTAATTAATGTTCATCATTAAAATATTAATTATTATATTCAATAATATAAATTCAAATCAAGAAAACTATTTTTAATAGACTTGTAATTAGAATAATATAATTTTTATACCTAATTATATTTTTTTATTAAATAAATTGGTTTTTTATGAATAATATAATTATTTTTTTCATGTTCTCAAATTGAAACTAATAAAATTGAATATATATTTGTTATCTATATAATAAAAACTATATGTAAAGTAAATTTCATTTTTTTCTCATAAATAATTAACTATGTCTGATTCGTCATTGTGGATGTAGTTAATTATTGTAAATATTTATATTTGGAGTGAAAAAAAGAATGAGTGAATAATATTTATTTTAGATTGGATTAGTGGATATTTAATTTATCATTTAATATCATAAAACATCATACAATTGTAACAAAATTTCATTGTGAATATAATTTACTATATTTAAAATTATATAATACATATTGGGGTGTCAATCCACACATTTATGATAGTGCAACGACTGTCCTCACATCTTCAATGACATTTAACAACATATCATGACCGTGATCTCCCAAATTTACAATCCACCCTCCACCCAGGGTATTACCATAAATTAAATTATAATATACCATATCAAAAAGTCTTATTGAGGGACACAATGAATAATTCATTTGGAATATGTAGTGATATTAAAATATATTTTTAGAAATGAATTTATCTTTACATAGAACAAAACATGACATGAAAACCAATATATATGGTAATTTAAATCATTACTAATATTTTATATTATTATATTAATTGAATAAAAATTATATACCTTATATAAATTTAAATGAAAATGAAATCCTCCCTCATTCATTTGTGTGTACTACATTCTCTGAGAAGTGGTGTATCCCATTTAACATTATCTCCTCTGATGAATGGTTAAAAAAGGACTTAATGAATATATTTTATATATGTGAAATTAGTTTTAATATATAAATAAAAACTATTATATAGTATCCTTCACCCCTTCCATTGTAAAATTTAAATGGAACCCATGTGTATGTGAGGACTACCAAATCTATGAACTACAAAATTTATTTTACATTACCAACATACATGGATTTTGAAAAAAATTTATATAGTAAATAAATATGACATTTATTATTTTATTAAGATTAAATAATTATGAATAGGAACGATGCATTGGATATGTAAATCTATAACATTCAATGAAATAATAATAGTTAATAACCAAATACTAACATTAATAAATAACTGTTAATAAACATGTGAAAAAAACATATTAACAATAACTAGTAATATAAATACAAAAAATATTATAATATGTATTTATAATAATTTTAAATTGCATATATAGGAGTATATATAATTATTTTCGATACATAAGAAAGAGTTAATGTTTTACATATTAGTCTCACATTTAATATGTATTTCTCGCGTTTAAAATTATATTTATGAATATTTATCCTATCACATACATACATATCATCAATTCACATTTCCAAATGTTATTATATCATTACACGTGACTTCTTAAAATGTTATTTTACTTTTCAACTAAAACAAAATATATGTAAACAAAATATTTGAAACCATGTATATATCTAAATTCATTCTATGAATCATTTTATTTCATACAAATATTCTTTTTATTATTTCAATAGGGATCTTACCAATTATCCGATGATTGTTTCTGGTTAGATTAAACTATCATTATGATTATTTTCAATGTTTTAAATCTTATTATTTTCTATTTTTATAGTGTTTCTTTAAATTCCATCCATTGGTGTTAATTTAACAGTTACTTACATTTCAAACTGGAGTTATATTTCTTGATTCCATAACAATTTTTTAATATAATTAATCCTTTAACGGTTTACCTGGGTTTTTAGTGAATATACAAGTACCATTATAGTGAGATTTTTTAATTTTTTAATAGAATATAATTTTTAATATGTTTTAAAAAAATTGTATTTTATGATTTTATAAAAAAATATATTTCATCTAGGTGAGTATTAATTGATGAACATTATTAATAATTATGGGTATTATATATTGAAAACATTAACATTCATTCTCTTAATGGATAATTATAACATTTTCAAAAAAATCTTGAAACCAATTTATTTTCTAAATTTTAATTATGTTATGATGGAATGAATAATTCTGTTATGTTTTAGGGAATATATATTAATGGGTTATTTTAATGTCATTGGTGGTTTGTTGTAGCCTTTAACTGAATTTATAAATATATTATATCTCATGTTCTTAAAGGATAAATTCTTTTCTGACAAATGTACCATGGGTTATATAATAAGATAGACCAACCCCTAGATGGTACACAAGTGTCTACCCCAAGCCTACAATGAAATAATTACATTAGTCAGTAAACATAACATATTATTTTAATGAATATTTTTAATCTACACCCATATAACTCATTGTTATAACTATGTTATTCTATCATGGCTTGTGAATTAATGATGTTATGTAATCATATAAAAAATTTATTATTTTATGGGGATTTTTTAGTCCCTGACACATATTGTAGACATATATCTTTGGGTTTGATATTTATATTCATTGATTTTTAATCACACTGAAACTAATTGTTTATGAACATACGTTTTTTAGTGTTATCTCCCATGTTTACCCTTACATGGTTTTTTTACTCAATCGGTTATATTTTCCTAATTCACTAATTATTGGTGAATGATATTAATTGTGATAAGTGTATAAGTGTAACATATATGAAGAATATTTTCGGGGAATGTTAAATACAGTTTATAAATAAGTAGTTAATTTTTTAATTATCAAATAATATTAATCCTCTATGGTTCCCACTCTGGTAATATTGTGAGATATAAAACAATTCAATAAAAATGATGCAAATTTATTATATTTTAATATTGGGTAGCTTACACCATGAAACATGGTGTATTAATTGTTTTGTTCCTATTACATAAAATAATATATATCCTCACATTAATAATGAGTAATAACATAATTTTTTTATTCCCTTCAATACAATATTCCTTAAAATGACATCACTATGATCACTATAAAAAATGGATACCATTAATGGATTCAAACACCCAAAAAAACTATCTTACTATATCTATATATTAGGAAAATATTATTTTGAGTTTTTATTTAAAGAATATATTTATTATTTATTTCAAATTATAGAAATAAATTCATCAAAACCCTATCATGATTTATATTTTTTCCCATTATATAATTTATTATAGACATAATAATTTTTTAACATTTAACACCCAATTGATATATTTTTCTTCTAATAATATACCATTATATCAGAGATATTTTATTTTATCCAATATTATGAATAATACAAATACATAATTTAAATTGGATATGAATTTTATTCTACAAATTATATTTTTTCTACATTTCAATTATCAAAAAAACTTCAATCAAAGTTAAACATCCCAAAAAAATATTCAAATAATTATTCAATCTATATAATTACATCCAAAACATCCTTAGAAACCATAAAAATATTATTTTTAGATCATAGTGTATTATCATCTTTCTTACGTATTTTGAATATTTTTCAAAAAATTTCTCTTCGGTGAATCATATAGATTATGTTTGATTAAAAATATATCTTCCGAATTTTTTTAAATTAATAGAAGATGATGGTGAATGATGAAAGTTGATTGAGGGAGATAATTCATGTGGAAAGACCCCACAAAATGAAACTATATTCTATGCTATTGTATAAAAGGGGTATATTTATCATTCATCAATTTTATAGTTTTCTAATACATACAAACTTTTATATCAAAATGAATTTAAAAAAGAATATAGATTTTATAAAATATTTAATCTTCACAATTTCATACCTTATACCATTGTTCAAGGATTTATTCTATAGAAGAATTTGGAAAACTAAAAATATTCCCAAAAATTCTATTAGGTGATGAATCCATCTACCCATGAATATTGTTGGTATATCATGATAGCTTCTTGCAATATCAGAAATGTTTTATATATGTTTCATAATCCCATCATGGGTTGTCTCTAGGAATATGAAGGACCATGAAGCATGGAGAAACCATGTAGAAAAGAACTATGGGTGGTAATATTGGGACCCACAAAGTTTTTTGGATGTAATTTATTTTAATATTGGGTCATGTTTTTTACATATATATTATGGGTGTCTCCCATATGAATATTTTATGTTAGACCGAGATGATATTATCTAAATCATTTCTCAGGTAACCTTGCTGTGTAATTGAGATTAATGAATTTGTGAGGAGTTTCTATGACATTGTCCTTAGTATTAGTTTAACATCCCAAGTAATTAATGAATAATAGATATTTTTAAATATTCCTATTTATGAATTAGATAGTGTTTAGAGGATAAAAATGATAATAAATCCAATCTTAAGCATGAAATACACTAATATTTTTTAAAAGATTTTTTTACAACCATTTGATGGTGAACCATTTTTAAATATAACTTTTGTAATTTTTATAAACTATATTTTTCAAAATAAACTTATTCTTTATGATTGGGACATTGAAATTTACTTTGGATAAATTTCTGGTATTTTTTTGATAATGTTCATTTTTTAATAAATAGTGAAAAGTGTTGTATTTTAATTCAAAAAAATATTTTAATATAATTTATTTATATAGTTAGATTATCATTTTAATCGGATTTAAAGTGAAATTAGAATATATTTTTACCATTTAATAAAATTATTATCATTGGAAATAATATCACTTTGAGATTGGACATAATCGAGTGTCAATCTTTTGATAGATATTGTTTCTTAAAAACATGCTATTTGATTTGACAACGAGATTTAATTATAAAACTAATTAATGCAACTTCTACGTTATGAATTTGGTAAAATAGACATCATTTTTGAATTCAGAATATCAAATATAGCTTAGGGTGAATTTTTGGTATTTTTCTGAAAAACCTTAATTTTTTATGAATAGTAAAACCACAAAGTGGTAGTTACAAAAAATGATTTTTCGTTTAAATGGATCTTTACCACTTATGTGATTTGAATTTAAAAAATCAAATATAAATGATTTTAATTATTAAGTAATATGTGGTTCAATGGGATGAAAATAATTTTGGATGAAAAGTAACTGTTATGTTTTATTAATCGCGATTAAAGGTAATTAGTGTGATTTAAGTTAAAAATGATATTATAATAAAATAAAATATCTTGAAACTTGTCCTAACCATATTTTATGAGACATTTCCGACCAATACAACCAATGGGTCGATTTTTGGGACCCCATGGAACAACTTGGGTAAGATAATGACACTAATGCCTTTTATTTAAAGTAAAAGTAAAAATGACACAAACATGTATTCTTCTACTAATTTTTTTTACATGGGGTTATACAAGTCAGAGTTTTTACTATAAATAGTCACTGGAAATATAAAATTATTTAATACATCATAGTATTTGATTTATAATTTTTAGACATTAAATAAATTAAATTAGTTATAACATCATGATGATGCAGCGATTACCTCATTATTTAACGATTTAAATAAAATGAAAAGATAATGTAAAATCCAAGACCTATACATGTCAAAAACCTATTTTATGGGTGTATTTTAAACTCTTATCACCTTATCCTCGAAATACATCAATGTGGGACCTTTAAAATCCTAAACGCATTTGAAAATAAAGTAACATTTTATACCTTTCCATGAGTGCCCCTCCTCTTCTCTTACAAAAGGACCCCACCTCTACCTCCTTACCCACACCTCTCAAGCCTTTGGATCGGCCAAGATCTGATCATTTTGTCTCTCCACATCCCTATCCTCATCCTAGAATCATTAACATAGGCAGGAATCTCTTCAAGAAACCTTTTTGGTTCAATCCAAAGGGAGTACACGATTTTAAGGTAATGTCTTCATTTGTGTTCTTTGGTTTTATTTTGCTTCTCCAACCCCTAAACTCTTTTTATTCATTTATTTTGTAAAAAATAAAGTATCTTAAATATACTAGGATGTTTTTATAAGAAGTATTCGTGCTAAAATTACACACACCTACATCTAATGGTTAAAGAACATACTATTTCTGTGGATGGTGAATTTCTGGCTCACGAAACGATTATTGTTCAATATTATTTTAACACCTTCAAAGGTGGCCATTAAGATGTCACTATATTCATATATGATATATAATATGAATATTTTTTACTTAAGCTTCTGTATTTTTCATTTATGTCATACCTTTATGGTTTCCATTATGGGCCAACACGATATCTTTATTTTAGGAAGTGCAGACTACCGCCCCCTCAAAGTGATTTGATTCGTTAATACCGTATGTGGTACGTATAAAGGATAGATTTAATGATATTATATATGATATAATACTGGAATTATAATACTATTATGAATCATTATGTTTTAATTCCATTAAATATGAAATAGAAATGGATGTAGCGTTCATGCGTACGTACGGCTTACCGTCTCCATGAACGGTGCATTTAATTTCTTACCTCTAAATGTTATGTAATATTATAAATTCATGTATATAATGGATATATATTATATATATGATATCTACATAATGAATATAATTCTTGATATAATGGATATTTTACCCTATGAACAATCTTTTAATTATAAATAGATTATTTTTTACTCAAGTAGCAATGATCGACAAAACAACCATTATTAACTAAAATAATTACATAGTGTTAATAACATGGTCATAAGTGATATAAAAGGAATAATGAACTTAAAAGGTTCTTAAGAAATTATAAATTTACTCATGTTTATTATTTAGAAGGTTAAAGAACGATCGAGTCATGTCGGACCCAAGGTATGAGACTTCTTCTCAATCTTCATTCATTGAGGCATATTTTGTTTTATACACAACTTTATTTTATACGGTGTATAAACCCCTTTGACTTTTATGTTTATTCAAATGTAATATTTTTTTTACGAATCGTTTTATTAAATTAAAAAAGGAATGTTTTTTTCGTACGTATGTGGCGACAATGACTTCTCCGCTGTCGTGACCATTATTTGAGTTTCGGCTTTGTTTACATTCCATAACAGTTTTTTAATGAAATATAAATACCATGTTTTAATTCTCTTTTATTTTGGTATTGAAAATGGTTTTGGTATTTTTTTGATATTATATCAATTTTGTTGTATTGATATCTTGTTATTGAAATGTGGACATGTTATGTTTCCTTTTTGCATTTTTTATGTGATATGATTATGTTATGGTTCTTGGGCATCGTTTTTGAAGACGGGTTGTTCCATGATAAACTAAGGGCGGGTGAGCCCGATATAGCTCTCCAATGCATTGGGTAACCCGATGGAGTTAAAGGTTATGGTTTCTCCGAAGAGATTTAGGGAATATACTGTGATGGGTATTCCAAACGTAACCAAGAGGGTTACTCCCTACTTAAGAATGGTATGAATGACTCAAGTTAGCTTTTATGTATTATGATTACTATGATTTTTTTTCATGATTTGGGGAGGTATGTTGAAGTGCTTATGTTTTATGGGTAAAGTATGATTTCATTGATTCTTATGTATACATGTACTCATGTTTCCTTTCCATAATTTTATATCCCTTACTGAGCTTTTTATGCTCATCCCATGTTTTTGAAATATATTTTCACTGGTCAAGGGAAAGGTACATGAAATTATGTTAGTGTCAAGGAAGTTTCAAGAACGAATCCATGTTTTATTTTAAATATATTTCCATTTATGGGAAAAATGAATATTATCTTTTATGTAACCACTTTGTTTAAATGTGGAATTTAATGCATATTTTATGATCTAATTCTATAAAACTCTAAACCTGAAATGATCCTCAATGTGTAATCTTGTAATAACTCAATATTAAGTCATTTTTAAGTCTGGGGCCTTATAGTTGGTATCAGAGGTCAGTTTGGATAACATTAGGAGTTATAATTCTATTAAATTATTATCCAAAAATATTTTTTAATGGTCAAATTGAAATGATATAGCATTTAAAGATTACCATGTTGCTCCACCTAATATATTTACGTGTTAAGAATTATTTTTCATAGAGGAAGCAGAACAACTTTTCTGGAAAGGCATACAGAGGGAAATGACCTTTTAAATCAGTATCATGAGATGGTCAGAATAAGAACTAAACAGTTTGTTGTGTTGATGGCTCTGTTGACTCAGGTGAAAAATGTTGGTTGTTTTTATTGATGATATTTTTGTGTTTTGTAAAAGTAAATAGGAGCATGAAAGACATTTAAGGGTTATTTTTCAAACCATAATAGAAAAGAAATTGTATGGGAAATTCAGAAAGTGTGAGTTTTGGTTGCAACAAATTTTTTTCCTTGGTCATATTGTTTCTAAAGATGGAATAACTGTGAATCCTACAAAAAATAAGATGTTGAATAATGGCCAAGACCCACAAATGTAACTGAGATTCATAGTTTTCTTGGTTTGGAAGGTTACTACAGAAATTCTATTGAATAATTTTCATGGTTGTATAGTCCAAAGACTAAGCTAACTCAGAAGGGCGTTAAGTTTATCTGGACCAAAGAATGTGATGACTGTTTTCAGGAGTTGAAAATAAGATTGGTGAATGCTCCAGTTTTGGAACTTCCTTCCAGGAATGGTGAGTTTGTTATATACAATGATTCTTCATTGAAAGAACTTTGTTGTGTCCCTCTGTAGAATGATCAGGTAATTTCATATTCTTCACGTTTGTTGAAAACTCATGAGGTAAATTACCCTACACATGACATTGAATTAGCTATTGTTGTTTTTTCTCTAAAAATTTAGAGGCATCATTTGAATGGAGTAAAGTGTGAAATATATACTGATCACAAATGTTTAAAGTATATATTCACTTAGAAAGAATTGAACATGAGACAGAGGAGGTGGCTAGAATTAATCAAGTACTATTATTGTACAATTCATTATGATCCTGGAGAAGAAAATAAAGTGGCTGATGCTTTGAGTCGAAAAAGTAATGCTTCATTAACAATGATGTGTTTGGAACGTGATCCTTTGGTTAAGGATTTGATTAACATTGGCATAGAAGTTGATCGTACATGAATTTATACTATTTTGTTTCAAGTATCAGTGAAATCCTCTCTATAATACAGAATAAAGCAAGCACAGAAGCAAGACAGTGAGTTGCATAAAAAGGTAGAGCTAGATCAGAAGGGTATGTTACCTTAATTTAATATTGATAATGATTTTTTTGAGGTTTGGGAAGAGATTATGTGTGCGTGGTGATTCACAGTTGAAGAATGTGTTGTTTTTTGCGGCTCATAGATCCCCGTTTTCAGTTCATCCTGGCAGTTCTAAGATGTAGAGAGATCTGTGGGAGTATTACTGGTGGGATGGAATGAAAAGTGATATTACTGATTTTACTATGAAGAGTTTGACTTGTTAGTATGTTAAAGTAGAGTGACAGTTACCAAAAGGGATACTTCAGCCATTACTAGTGCCAGAGTGGAAATGGGAAAAGGATTCCATAGACTTTGATGTGGGATTACCGAAAACATTTCGAGGTAATAATGCAATCTGGATTATTATTGATCTCTTGACTAAATTTGCTCATTTCCTTCCTATTATAGATACATTCTCTCTAGATAAACTTTCTCGATTATATCTTAAAGAGATAGTTATGTTTCATGGATTTCCCCTATCCATTGTATCTGATCGTGATCCCATGTTTACTTCTAGCATTTGGAATGACCTTCAGAAGTCGTTGGGTATTGAATTAAATTTTACTACAGCTTTTCATCCTCAATGAGATGGGAAGTCAGGAATAACGATTAAAAGTTTAGAGGATATGCTACGTGCTTGTTCGATGGATTATCAGGGAAGGTGGGAATAACATCTTTCATTGGTTGAATTTTCATATAATAAAAGTTTTCATTTTAGTATACAGATGGCACTATTTTAGGCATTATATGCTTAGCGATGTCGAACTACAGATTTTTTTGGGATGAAGTGGGTGAAAGGAAGATGATGGGACCATAATTGGTAGAAGAGATGGCAGAAAAAGATCATTTGATTCAGAAACACATTAGAATAGCTTAGATCAGACAAAAAAGTTATGCAGACAACAGGAGGAAGGATCTATCTTTTGAGGTAGGTGATCATATTTTTCTAAATGTGTCACCGTGGAAAAGTGTGATGCGATTTTGTAAGAAAGGAAAGCTGAGTCCAAGGATCATTGGACCATATAAAATTCTAGAAAGATTTGAATCAGTTGCTTACAGAGTGGCTATACCTCCGATTTTATCTCAGGTACACAATGTTTTTCATGTTTCAATGTTAAGGAAGTACATGCAAGATCCATCTCATGTTTTGAGTCCAGAGGTAGTTCAGTTGGAAGAGAATCTATCTTATGAGGAACAACCAGTTCAGATTCCTGATCACTGGGAGAAAGTGTTGCCGAATAAGGTGATTCATAAAGTAATGGTTTTGTGGAAGAACCACATGAGTGAAGAGGCAACATCGGAATCTGAAAATGAAATGAGCGAAAAATACCCCCACTTATTCGATAAGTAAATAAATTGTGGGGATGAAATTTTCTAATGGGTGGAAGGATGTAACAACCCAAGTAAGTAATAAATAATAGATATTTTTATCTATGTCTATTTGTGAATTAGATAGTGTTTTAGAGTCTTAAAATGAGAATAAATCCAATCTTAAGCATGGAATACACTAATATTTTTTAAAATATAGTTTTACCACCTTTTGATGGAAAAACATTTATAAATATCACTTTTGACAATTTTATAATCTATATTTGTCAATATAAACTTAATCATTGTGATTGGGACATTGAAATTTACTTTGGATAAATTTATGGTATTTTTCTGATACTGTTAATTTTTTAATGAATAGTGAAAAGTGTTGTATTTTAATTCAAAACAACTTTTTAATATAATTTATTTATATAGTTAGATTATATTTTTAATTGATTTTAAAGTTAAATTAGAATATATTTTTTCCATTTAATCCAATGGTGGTCATTGGAATTAATATCACTTTGAGATTAGACACAAACAAGTGTCAACCTTTTGATAGATATTGTTTCTTAAAAACAAGTTATTTGATTTGACAGTGGGATATAATTATAAAATTAATTAATGAAACGTCTATTTTATGAATTTTATAAAATAGACATCCTTTTTGAATTCATAATTTCAAATATTTCTTAGGGTGAATTTTCAGTATTTTTCTAAAACACCATAATTTTTTATGAATAGTGAAACCACAAAGTGGTAGTTACAAAAACTGATTTTTCGTTTTAATGGAACTTTACCACATCTATGATTTGAATTTAAAAAATCCAATATAAATTATTTTAATTATTAAGTAAAATGTGATTCAATGGGATGAAAGTAATTTTTGATGAAAAGTAACTTTTAAGTTTTATTAATCGCGATTAAAGGTAATTGGTGTGATTTAAGGTAAAAATTATATTATAATAATATGAAAATATCCTGAAACATGTCCTAACCCTATTGGATGAGTCATGGCCGACCCAGAAAACCCATGGGTCGATTTTTGGTACACCATGGAGCCACTTGGGTAAGAAAATGACATTAATTCCTTTTATTTAAAGTAAAAGTAAAAATGACACAAACATGTATTGTTTTACTAAAACAATTTTTAAATGGGGTTATACAAGTCATATTTTTTACTATAAATAGTCATTGGAATTATAAAAATATTTCCTATATAATAGTATTTTTTAATAGTTTTTATACATTAAATAAATTAAATTATTTATGACATCATGTTGATGCAGCGATTAACTCATTATTTAACGATTTAAATAAAAGGAAAAGATAATGTTAAATCTAAGACCTAAATAGGATGGGCCCGTAAGGGGCACGCCGCGCTCGGGAGCTCCCCTCATCGCCGCCTCCTTCATCTAGGGTTTCCACGGCGGCCACTTCCGTTTTCGTCGAGGTCTGGCGGCTTCCTCAGCTCGGGAGACTTCGCGGATTCGGTCTTTCTCCGTGACTGCCTTCTCGCCCGATTTGGATAGGGTCTCATTGCGGCGCGGTCCGTTCGGCGTTCGATGTTCCAGATCCAACTGTGTTAGGTTTCCGCCTTGCTTCTGGTGAGTTCAGTTGGGGTTTTGCAGTGGTTTATGAGCTCGTGAAGGACGGCGGCGACGAGATCTGGTATTGGGTTTTCTTCTGATGCCTTGTGAATGTTTTTCTCTGTTCTTGGATCTGCTTGCGGTTTGCTTGGTTTCGTGCTGTTCGTGATCTGCTGGACGAACTTGATGACGGGGTTGGGTGAATATGGCTCTTATGCTTGGATGAGTTTTTGATGGTCGTGACGTTGTTCTTGAATGAATTTGCGGTGCTAGTTTTGCTCCGGTGGTGGCGTTTGATGGCGCCGATGGTCAGATCTACGGGTGTAAGACCGGTTTCCACCGGCATACTCTCCGGAGCGCTCTGGGTCCTTCTGGGTGGTGCGTCGACGTCGTGAGGCCCTGTTATTTGGCATCGATGAGGAGCTCTTGTTTCGGGTTCCTGTGATTTTCGGGAAGTTGTGAATACGGTGGTCGGATGACTTTTGGTGGTGTTCTGTGATGGTTTTTCCGGCGATGATGCTTGATGGTCTCATCGGCGACCTGCAGTGGTGGACGCACGTGGTGGAGATGTGTGTGGTTCCGGATTTCTCGCTGGCTGTGTAATGGCTGTCGCGTGAAACGCTTCTCGAGGTTTCGCGCGGCTCGAGGAAGGCTCACGGTTCGTGGTTTTTGATTTTTGAATTTCTGATGTCCTTTGTGCTTGGGGGATCAGTTGTTTGGTTGTAAGGTTTCCGGTTCTCCTAAACCGGTTTTTACTGTACTTTTTCCTTTTCTTTAATAAATGGTCAGGGACTTTGTCCCTGGCTGAGCTTTTCTGGTAAGACCTAAATATGTCAAAAACCTATTGGATGGGTGTATTTTGTACTCTTATAACCTTATCCTTGAAATACATCAATGTGGGACCTTTATAATCCAAAAAGCATTTGAAAATAAACTAACATTTTATACCTTTCCAAGAGTGCCCCTCCTCTCCTCTTATAAAAGGCCCCCACTTCTACCTCCTTACCCACACATCTCAAGCCATTGGATCGGCCAAGATATGATACTTTTTTCTCTCCAAATCCATCTCATAATCCTAGAATCCTTACATTAGGTCGTAAGCTCTTCATGAAACCCTTTTGGTTCAAACCAAAGAAAGTTACCCGATTTTAAGGTAATGTCTTCACTTGTGTTCTTTTGTTTTATTTTGCTTCTCCAGACCACTAAACTCTTTTTATTCATTTCTTTTGTAAAAACTCAAGTATCTTGAATATACTGGGATGTTGTTATAAGAATTATTCGAGCTACACTTACACACACCTAAATATAATCTTTAATGAACATACTGTTTCTGTGGATGGATAATTTCTGCCTCACGAAACGATGATTGTTCAATATTCTTTAAACACCTTCAAAGGTGGACATTAAGATGTAAATATATTTATATATGATATATAATATGTTTATGTTTTACATAAGCTTCTGTATTTTTCATTTATGGCATACCATTATGGTTTCCATTATGGAGAAATCTGATATCTTCATTTTAGGAAGTGCTGACTACCGCCACCTCAAAGTGATTTGATTCGTTAATACCATATGTGGTATGTATAAAGGATATATTTATGGATATTTTAAATGATACCATACTGGAATTATAATACTATTATGTATCATTATGTTTTAATTCCATTAAATATGAAATATAAATGGAAGTAGCGTTCATGCGTACCTACGGATTACCGTCTCCTTGAACGGTGCATTTCATTTCATACCTCTAAATGTAATGTAATATTATAAATGCATGTATATAACGGATATATATGATATATATGATATCTAAATAATTAATATAATTCTGGATATAATTGATATTTTACCCCATGAAGAAACATGCAATTATAAATAGATTATTTTTGACTCAAGTAGCAATGATCGACAAAACGCCCATTATTAACTTAAATAATTACATAGTGTTAATAACATGGTAATAAGTGATATATAAGGAATAATGAACTTTAAAAAGGTTCTTAAGAAAGTATAAATTAACTCAAATTTATTATTCAAGAGGTTAAAGAACGATCGAGCCATGTCGGATCGGAGGTATGGGACTTCGTCTCAATCTCCTTTCATTGAGGAATATTTTGTCTTATACACAACTTTCTATTATACGATGTATAAACCCCTTTGAAATTTACGTTTATTAAAAAAAAATTATTTTTTATGAACCGTTTTACTAAAGGGCAAATGGAATGTTTTTTTGTCGTACATATGCGGGAACAACGACTTCTCTGCCACCGTGACCATTATTTGAGTTTCGGCTTCCTCTACAAGCCATATCCTTTTTTTAAATGAAAAATAAATACCATTTTTTACTTATCTTTTATTTTGGTATTGAAAATGGTTTTGGTATTTTTTTGTTATCATATCAATGTGTTGTATTGATATATTGTGATTCAAATGGGGAAATGTTATGTTTTCATTATGCATGTTTTATGTGATATGATTCTGTTATGGTTCTTGGGAATTGTTTATGATGACAGGTGGTTCCATGAAAAATTAAGGGCGGGTGAGCCCGATATAGCTCTCCAATGAATTGGGTAACGCGAAGGAGTTAAACATTAAGGTTTATCAGAAGAGATTTAGGGAATATACTGTGATGGGTATTCCAAACGTAACCAAGAGGGTTACTCCCTGCGTAAGAATGTTATGAATGCCTCATGTTACCTTTTATGTCTTATGATTTTTATGATTTTTTTCATGATTTGAGGAGGTATGTTGAAGTTCTTATGTTTTATGGTTAAATTATGATTTCATTGATTCTTATGTATACATGTACTCGTGTTTCTTTTCCATATTTTTATATCCCTTACTGAGCTTTTTATGCTCATCCCAATTTTTCGAAATGATTTTTCACAGGTCAAGGGAATGGTACATGATATGATGATAGAGTCAAGGAAGTGTCAAGAAATAATCTATGTTTTATTTTAAATATGTTTCTATTGATGGTAAAAATGAATACTATCTTTTATGTAACCACTTGTTTAAATGTAGAATGTTATATATGTTTTATGATCTAATTATCTAAAAATCTAAACCGGAAAAGATCCTCAATGTGTAATCTTGTAATAACTAAAGATTCTGTAATGTTTAGAGTTGGGGCCTTATAATAAAAGATAACTCCATTTTTTTGTAATGTTAATTTTTCTATGTCACGTGACTTTTGAGTGTACTTTCACCAAAATTAGTTTGTCATGTCGAAGGGTTTTCATAAATAAGAACATGAAGGCCTCATATTATACATGAAACATGGAAGATTATATTTTATAATAATTGTAAAATGGATTCATCTTATTTCAAAAGACCAGTTATATAGGTAATTAGAAACCATACCACAATATTATGATTATTATTGACGATTTTTCCAAAAAATCATGTAATATTGAGAGAATATTGTAGTGTGATTTTTGACGATATAATCACATTTAGGTGGTCAAGATAGTGTACAGTGTGTGATGATTTTTTTGATGTTTCTACTCTTTATAAATAAATATATAATGATCCATTCATTGGTGAATATGTAATAGATGATGAACATTCCATTCGATTATAGATTATGTTGTATGATCCTCTATTATTCTACATATTTTTCAATCAATGTTTTTCATTTGTTCCTTAGTGGCTGAGCATTTTTTGGAGATATATATCCTTATTGAAAAAAAATGTTTTAATTATCATGGATGTTTGCTCATTTGAATTAATGGACTTTAGTTATAAATGGAACGAAGAGTTAATATGGTTTATTGGCATGTTGGGATGATTTTAAGGAGGATTGGAGAAATAAGTGGTAAATGGGATGAATACACAACAATATGAAATTTCAAAATCATGTAAGGGGAATAAACATCGTGTAATATTTCATGGGTTTTAATTTATTAAATATAAGGTGAACTGTTTTTCAGTGAATTCCATAAAATACAATTACATGATACGTAACTACATTACATGTCATGTATATTCTAGAACTATTAATTTAAAATTGTTTTTTTGATAAAATATGTTCTATTTTCACTGTAGGTCCACTCCAATCGTTACTAAGGAATTATCCAGATCAATTTTTGGTGCCGAATTTCTTTTTAGAAGTCCAGTTTATGTGAAAATTTTCAGGCATGCAATTTTATCTGGGTTTATTCTTACCCTTTTTTCTTATCCAACCTTTTATGCATAAATATAATAGAAAAATTTGTTATTAGATTTGATCTATGTCATTTTTAACTTAAGAACCTATTTTCAATAATCCACACCTTCTTCCTCATATATTTTGGATGTTGGAAGAATTTTTTTCATTATTTAGAGGTAGGGTTATAAATCCTAACCCTTTTGTTTGATTTTCATCATGTTTTTGCAATATCGTGATTGGTTTATAATTGTGTGCACCAAAATTGATTATATAATTAAATAATATTATAATATAAATTCATTTGGTTTCATATTATTTTGAATTTTTATATTTTCATAATTTTATTCAATAATTACATGGGACCTAGGGTGTTTTTGTTTTATAACCCCTAAAATTTAACTTATTTCTTTTTGATATAACTTTTAATCAATTTTGAAATTAATTGCATGTGGCATATGTAATAATAATGGTAATTTTCATAATAATGTATTTTGATATATTATGTGATATTGTGATATCTATGATGTATGGTTGGAATTTTTTCCCATGCTGAGATGCTTATCTAATAGGACAGGAAAAAGAACACACACATGAATACATTATAATTCTTATAGTGAGTTGTCTCGTCAATATCACTAGATGTAATTATTTTTGGATTTTACTGTGAAATTATGTATTTCATATTGGTAATTGACTCATAAATGTAGTAATTCTTATAGGGTTTTGACATTGAAATGTTGTAATGATTTTCGTTCATTGACTTGGATTTATTATTATGTTTATAACATAGTTATATGGTATTTTTTATCGTCGTTACTCATGATGAGATATATTCTGTATTGGTTTCGATGAATGTTATCTTACCTTTGTTATATGGTTTCGGTTGGAAGAGTAATATGTTGTGCACAGAGATATTCCATAATAGAACCAAAGAAGGTTATCTGACCTTGGTTATATGGTTTTTTAATGGCATGGTTGTAAGACATCCTCAGAGGCATTATGGAACTGATAAGGAGCATGTTGAGGTATTTATCTAATTGTTAAATTAATTAATACACATTTCTATCACATTATTTCTTACAATTTTTACTGTACTGGTTTTATTTTGACATGGTGGTGTAGACCTAATGAGTTATACTCAAACGCTATTTAGGACAACAATTCAAACCCGAGATGATTTCAGAGATGCATGTTTAGAATAGGGAACAGGGCCATATTGTTGATAACATTTTTTTGTTAGGATGGAAATTGGATAAGATACTGGTGCAAGTATCTGGACCAATAAATTTAGTCTTTTATTTATTATGTAACGATTTTTCATATAGTTTTATAGTGTGGCATTTTGTTACATTCCAGCAGGTCAATACATTATTCTTTTATTATTATTATTGGACTGTTAATTTCACCTTAATTATCTTCTACTATGTCCTTAATTTAATTATTATTTCCATTTTATTATTATTATTTCAATTTATATTACACTTCATACCAAGGGTGTAGTGTCTCCACTATACAATTTACACTATTGTTGATAGTCATAAGCCTCTGTCATATTGGAATGTGGACGTGAGGTCTTGTAACCTACCCTTTTCTACTTTTTTATGGAGCTCTATATTGGGGAATGAGGCAATGTGTTATCTGGGAACATGTTCATTTTTATTTTGCCTTATATTTTTTGAAAGGTGGAATGGAGACTAGGATGTGTCATGACTTGGTAGTTAGCTTGTGCATGTTAGTAGTTAGTAGATTTATAGGGGGAAATCTGAGTACATAGGGATTTGATTTTTTTATGTGATGTGTGATTTTTACTTTTGATATTATTTTAACATTCCTAATTCACATGTTGTATGATGTTATCATTTTATGTTCTTACTATTTCATTAGATAGGTTCTCATTACACGGTATGTACCAAGATGAGAATAGAATCATTATAATAGCACATAGAGATATATTAAAATCAATTGTCCATGTTAGTAAAATATCTATTTTATCATGAAATATATACATTACTTATGAATTTTAATAGGGGATATATTTTCATTGAATAAAGGAAATGAGTTATCATGTCATGTTAAAATACATGGAATCCATGTATTTAGTGACCATGATTAAGTAGTTCTCTGTTGAAGTAATTTGTCGGGGTTGATATCATTTTTATCTATTTCTCTAAGGTCAGTGTTTTTATTGAAGGTAAAATGAATCCTCGTCATCTTTTACATGAGAATACGGAGGGTGGAATTTCTCACACGCCTAACACAGCTGAATAAGATATTTGTATAGTTACTGAGTGTAAGATGGATTCTTCACATGATGAATTCTTCCTGAAGGTCATTTGATCCATGGAATGGATGAATTTTCATATGATTACATTGATGAATTAGCATATAATTGATTTTCATCTTCAACATCCACCTAGGTTTACAAGTGTAGGGGGCCCTAGAAAATCGTTTTTTGGATCAAATTATTCCATAAAATCTTAATTCAATTTGAGACTCAAAAAATATTGAGATGAAGCTTCTTGTGTATATTCATCCATGAAATGTGATGGATTTTTTGGATATTCTAGAGTAAGGGGTAGTAGGATGAGTTATCATGGAAGGACTTCAAGAAAAATTTCTTGATCCATTTCTATCATGAAACCTTAATGGCTGTAAAATATTGTGAGTTCATGCATCTGTTGTGGGAGTGTTTTTCCGTGATGGACTATTCAATACATTTTACAATCCTAATAAACAACTCACCATATATGGAAGCTGATGAAATCTCTAGGGAGAGACACTTCTAGTATGATCATCATTATGATACCAGTTCGTAGGTAATCATTTTATGTTTAATAATGTTTGGGGAAATGATAAATCTTATACCCATCACGGAAACAAATTTCAATGAAGCCCCATATTGCAGTAAGGATGTTTTGATAGGGACATCATGAATGTATTCTTTGAGTTGTAAAAATTATTTTTATGACAGTTTCATCCAATTCATTATTGGGATTTATATTTAAGATTATAGACAACCAGCTCAAGATCGTGTTATATTATAGTACTATATATGATACATGTTAGGTCATGAGTACATTTAGTGTCTTCAACCCATACTCGAGTGTCGTACATACATCTAATTTGGAAATAATCAAAGTTTCTGTGGGGATTTTCCATTGAATAATAGATTAGTATGATTATTATTGGAATTGGAATCAGGAAGGCACTCAATTACCCCTAATCAAGATTGTAGTAAGAGTTCCATAAGCCATTTAGGACAAGGGAGTGGAAGTGGTACTCTAGTGCATCTGTTATAGTACCAGGAAAGGGAAATGTCTTAAGTTATGAATATTGGAGCCCAAGGTAAAGGGAAATGTTAGTTTCACATTTTTCCTACTACTAAAACTAATGTGGATCCAAGACTGTCTATACTTAGAGGAGCGAATCTTATATCATCTACCATAGCATGGGTTTTTTTATATAGAGGTATCATATTATTTTATATGTTACCTTTTTAAAACCTTTTTCATCTTTAATTTTGAAATCATATATGCTATTTTAACCATTCACACACATTTTGGAGTGAGTCCAGGAAATATCAAATGTTTCCTAGCCCCTTCTTTATAGATTTGATTTTACAGTTTCATTGGAGAACCATTAAACCTAAATATGGTAGTATTGAACATGATTAGTAATATTTATTGGATAGTTCTATATCTAGATCATATCTATTATTATAGGAGAAGAGTTACATACCTTTATCTAGAAAAAAGTACCAATTCTCACCTAGGAGAGTGGGATATTTATGATGGTTGTGTGGGACCAATTCAATGCCTATTATATTATAATATATCCCATATTTTCAATAATTCTATAGATAATGGTGAAATGAAACATTATTATTTTACTCTAGTGGGGGAATATTTTTTCTGTTTTTTCCCTTATAGGTTTTATGGATTATCAACTGACCGATAGGTCAAGTTCATGCTCGATTGGAAGTCAGGAGTGGAGTTGGATTCTATCCAAAATTACTGAATGGAACCAGGAGAGGTTCATATGTTGAAGGTTCAGTAGCAATACCATGAATATTATTTATTCATATATTATATTTCGTATCCAAAGGTTCCTCTAGATACCTTTCAAAAAAATGATGATGGATGATTTCACTTAAGTGTTGTTTATCTGAGGATAAACAAGTGGACAGTCATGAACTGGTATCCTCTTATGCATGATGATGATATTTTCGATTAGTTGAGAGGTTTTATCATTTTCTAAATGATTTAATTGAGATAATATTATCGTACATGAAGAGTGATAATATCATACATACCTCCAACTTGTTTTGGGAGCATGTGAGGAATGAATGAATACGTTGAGATTTTGTTTGGATTTACTAATGGGTCTACTGTATTAATGGTCTTAATAAGTATGATATTACAATATTTTCAAGATTAGTTAGTGGTGGTTTTCAACATAAATATATTAATGTTCTCCCATTCAATAGTCAATCACTCCAAACATCTGGATATCATCTTGTGTACATTTATTGAGCATCATATCTACGTCAGGAGAACTAACTGTAGTTTCTTGATATATTATGTACAATTCATTGAACATGTAATGTAAGAGGAAGGATTGTTCATAGACCCATATAATTTCATAGCTTTAATAACATGTTAACAACCCAAGATCATATTCTAAATATAGTTCTTTCAGTGTTTATCATTTTGTTGATGAAATTTTTTCAATTATTTTTCTTGATTGGCAACACCAATGTCTTGGAAGTCCTTGAAAGATGTGAATATGTACTTCTCTGATGATTTTGAAATAAATCATCAATAGTTGAAGGAATGGATAACCATAACACCTATACTCACATTACCTATTTCTGGTTAAAGAATATTCCATGCACTATGAAGCCTAGGGACTTGGACACAGATTTGTTTTGATGCACTATACTAATTGATTGATTATGGATCAAGGAAGCTTAGACCGCATGATATGAACTAATCTACTAATTATTTGTTGTTATAAGTAGTGGTACATGCCCTGAGATGTTGTAGGAACTATCACGTGGGTGAGAGGGTTGTGGAATATCAATATCACAAGTGACTCAGGTAAATATTTTCTTAGAAAAACCTGATCCTTAATCCGTGAATGTGGGTGGAGTATTTATAGTCTTTTGGCATTGACTTCTCTTATACACTAGGAGTATGAAACGTTATTGCTGATTAATTTATCAAAATTACATAGAAAAAGGTATTATGGTGTTATTATGATGAATAAAGGATAATGGTTCTCTTTTCATACATCGATGTTGATATTAATGAATCTTAGGGATATGTACATCAAACATAAACATCTGTTATAACAGTTCATTTATATTGGATTAAGGATAAGAAGTTTACATATCTAGATGACTTAGTTATGAGGGATATGTTTTATGGTGGGCATAGTCCATCTTTATAACAACATTTATGGTAATATTATATTATTTTGTGTGGTTGTGTATGGTTTTCTATGGGATTGCATGTGGAAGATGCAGGCGTTTCATGATTATAAATATGTAGTTCATCCCGGTTTATCAAATATTTATTATGATCTCCAAAGATAGTACCTCTGGTCCGGAATTATGAATGAAGTGGAGAAATTAATGGATTGATGCTTCACTTCTCATCCAGTGAAATATGAGCTTTATAGTCCAGCTAGGCATTGGAAACTGTTTCCTATTACACAATGGTGATGGGATGATGTCACAATGGATTTTGAAATATGATTAACCTGGATGGATGATAAGAATGACATTTTATGGGATTTTTGGGATTTACTAACTACATTTTCCTACATCTTAACTATAAGGGATACCTTTATAGTGGAATACATAGGAAATATGTATGTGAATGAGCTGGTTCAGATTCTCAGTTTTCTAAGAGTACGGTTTCCGACATAGTTCCTCATTTTACATCATGTTTCTAGAATGGTCTTTAGGATTCTATAGGATCGAAAGATATTTTAATCATAGCATATCATTGAAATACTGATGGTCAATAAGAGAAGAAAGTTCTGGTTTCTTTTGATATGTTACATGCCTATTTGTTGGAATTTTGTGGTTCAAGGTATGATCATATGGTACCCCAAGAGTTTTCAAAAAATAATAGCTTCTAAACATTGATCCAAATTAATATTTTTGAAGAATTATATCAATTTTTATACTATATTCCTCTTTACTGGATAGAGGCAGGTGAGATAGTAATTTTTGGGATAACTCTCATGCATGATACATGAAAATTAATTCATTTTATAATATAGTCTTCGGTGTCCCTTATAATATGTATAAATCATATGTTGACCATCAATGATAACCTCTATAATTTGGTGTTGGTAAAAATGTTCTCGTTTTTGTATAGTCAAGGGTAGGACAACCTCATATTAGGAAATATGTAAATTCATCACCCATTTTAGTCGGTTTGTATGAAATGGTGGAAATGGATAATAAAGTGGCTTACTATATTTCCCATCCATAGTCATACAGTTTCGTGCATGAAATGTACCATGTGTCTCAACTATGAAGATATAATCTAGAAAATTCAAATGTAATAGAATTATAATACATCAAAAATTGTATTGATGCATCCATTAAAGTGAATATGATACATGTTTTCTATCATTGTGAGGAATATCTTTAGGGTCAGACTATACTATTGATTCGAGTGCAATGGTGTCATTACAATCTTTGGGAGGATACCTAGGAGAGGGAGTTTGATATGAGAATAAATTTGCTATAATTTTTTGCAGATACCACATAGTGATTCATGGAGTTGGTCGAGGATGAGAAATTATATGGTGGGGTGGATATAAGATCAAATCTTTCTTTGGGTACATTTCTCTCTATGATTATTGGTTGTGCCATATTGGACAAGTATTGTTCAGAGACAAAGGTCCAGGTCACAAAATATGAACTAACATTTGGGGAGGTATTATTGTTTGAAATAATAGATTATGGGTATAAATGAGACAAAATGTTCATATATGTTATTTCAATGTTGATATTTTTATAGGAGGTCTATAGAGTTAAAGGAAAAATGGGTCAAACAATAAACTCTATAAAATTTACAGAACATGTAAAAGGATTATATACAATGAAATGTTTCTTTTTTTAACTTTAATAAATTTGATGTGACTGGTTTTTCTGATAATTCCATAAAAAATACATACACCACATGTAACTACATTACACACCATGTAAATACATGGAATGTTGTTTTAAACATGTGATGAAGATGAACTATGTTGTATTTCCTCTATAACTCTTCTCATCTCAACCCAAGTATATTATCACAGATATTTTGTGCTACCAAAATCACTTATATACTTCTTGTTTTCATTATAAATCCCAAGTATGTCCATCTTTTTAGGTTTCTTCCTTCTCTTATTTCTTCCCCAACCCATTATGATGAAATACCTTTGACAATTAAGTTCGTGGTTTTTATCATGGTTTATTTTATCTATGATCCTTTTTTTTCAATCATCCACAGCATCTTTCATGTAGTTGTTTATCATTGGTATCATTGATGGATCATTGGATAGTGGTTGGGGTCTATATCATAAACCTTTGTTTTTATTATTAATATGATTATGAAATATCATGAATTAACTATCATAGTGTGTCCCAAAAATCATAAAAAAACCGAATTAAATTATAACATTAATTATTTTGGTTTCAAATGAATTTTTATTTCTGTAATGGATTATGGTATGTTTATCTAACACCCATGTGAAGGTGGAGAGATAATTTCATGATGAAGATGCTAGGGAGGAGTAGTTCCAAGTAGTTAGTCTGGGATATATGTAATGTTTGAAACCTATGGGAAATTAATTCCTCTAAGGCCTATGGGCCATGTAATACTTACACCTATGGGCCTGGTAAGGGTTCCACCTCTACCTTTGAAAGGTGGATTATCAAAAATCAATAAAAAATAAAGGCCATCAGGCCATTGGAGGAATATAGTTGTCGGAAAGGTCATAAGTCATGATTAGAGATATTCTTAATTGGTGCTAAAGGAGATTATCTTACCTTGGATATATGGATTTGGTAGGAATTTTTGTAAGACATGCTTAGAGATATTCCATTATGGAGTTGAAGTATGTTATCTTACCATGGTTATGTTCTTTTTGGAAGTTGTGGCTATAATATTTTATCATATAAATAAAGTCACATAATAAATATAGGTGGTTGTATTAAATTAATTGTAAGATAAATTAATAAAAATGTTTATTTTATTATTGAATACACTTCTTATTAAACTAGTTTTGTTACGAAATAGTGTTGTCAACCTACTATGTTATACACACATCCTATTCGTGTCGTATTTTTTCACCTAACCATATTTCATGGATTCATGTTTATACAATGTTAAATGACCTTTATTTGTATTAAATTTATGCTTTTGGGAATGATTTTGGAGATTTGATTGGCATGGGGATCCGGACCAGAGTCATTGAGTCTTTTATTAAGTATTCAAATATTTTTCTATTATTATTCAAGAATAAAATATAATTAAATTCCAACACATCATTACGTTAATCCTTTATTATTACTGGATTATTCAATAGTCCTTTTTTCTTCATCCACGATGTCCTTACATTGATTAAAATTTCCATTTAATTTTGATTTTTTCAACTGATATGAAACTTTATACTGGGGGGTATAGTCTGCCCACTATACACTTTCTACACATGCTGATAATTTTCAACCTCTAGAATATGGGGTGGTTTTCATGAGGTCTCATAACCAACCATTTCTATCCACATGACATAGTTCCGGATTGGGGGACTCCACATATGTCATGACCAAGTATTTTCGTTACAAAAAATAATATTTTAATTATATTTTCTAGGGAATTCAAGTACATTTAATGTAATGGAAAATATTAATATTTATAGTTGTATAATAATAAAAATATTTGTTATTATATAATGATTGATCTCAAAACAATAGAAAATATATTTTAGGTCCCAACCCTTCGATCCATTATTCTTGTTCAATTATTAATACAATACATATAACAATTAGTGGTAATATTTGTTTATTTATTATATTTAATTCATGGAGTAAATCAGTAGTATTTAAAATATATTTAAATAGATATTTGATTTATTATAAAATTGAACTAAATAATGAGATATTATGGAAAATACATTACAAGATAAAATAAGATAATGATAGGTTCTATAGATATTCATAATATCTTCCTTAACTAATATACTAAAATCATATTTCAAAATTAGTATCCCTTCACACATATATATAGGGGTATTAATAACATCAATTATATATTATTAGGAATATATATGTGGAGAATATGAGTGATATTTTTATATTAATTATATATGATCAATCTTGACGTTCAGTACAACCACTCTATATTGTAATATCAATTCAATTCATCTGTATGGTTTCATGGTTAATAGGGAATATTCTTATGTTCTCTATATATTATCCTATGTTATTAAACCAAATAAAATTATCTATAATAGATTACTATATTATTCAATTTAAATTTATCATGATGTAGAGTATAGTTTTCCTCATAAGATTGTCGAATAACATTATAATTGTTAATTTTTTAAACTAAAAAACCATGACTCACCCACCCCCTTCATCTAATGTTTTATTATTACTGACCAAAATACAGTATCAATGAAAAGGATTAACCGTGATCAATTTTTTATATTATAAGAGAGTATGTAATGGATGAATCGAATCACAATGGAATATCTTATTTAAAAGAATCAATTTCATAATGTGGTAAGATAGAATAAATCATTTCATTTGTTATTTTGGAATTGATAATTTCATGGATGCTTTTATTGAAATCCCAGCTAGTTTAAACTACAATGTATTATCAAATAGTTTTAACCAGGAGATGGATATTGATTCCACGTAAATCATAGCATTATATGGACACTTAAGAAACCCTTTCAATTATATTTAAATTTCATGGAAAACTTATATTTAAATATATTAATAACACTAAAATATCTATAAATATGATTTTAATGTTCAAGAGGATATGATTCATGTATTCCCACATACCATAAAAAACTATAATTTCATTATTTATACTAGGTTTCCAATTTCCCATATTGAGAATTTCATTTTAGTTTAGAGTAATTGGTCTTGATGGGTGTCCTTATTACGCATATTTCTAATAAAATTAAAAAATTATAAATCATTGATTAATGAAAACTAATTAATTTAAATTAGTATAGTGAAAATATTTTGGTCAATCCCATTGATATGGTGAAATTATTTTTAATGAAAATTGATTTTTTTGGAAGGAGGGAGATGAACAAATGTTGTCGTTGAATTCATTCTGTTGATAATTTGAGATTATGATATAAATAAGATTGGGTTTTGAAAATAATTCCTGAAGGTGTATTATGGATTCAATGTTACTGCATTTTAGTGAAATTATATTTTTAAATATAAATTTATTAATCAATATATAGAATCAATGTACATATAAGGTTGATCCAATGGTCATGGTATGTCCCCCCAATGACACAATCCCATATTTCCCTTGGTCCGGTTGATAGGTTTTTCATGTTTCAAGTTTTTATCAATAACATATTGAAAACTAGTTTCCATGAATATTATATTGTTCATGTGATAGTTTAGGGTAACAAGTTTTGAAAATAAAATATTTCATTTCTATAAATTTACTCAATTATCATAAGGAAACGAAAAATAATGTTTTTTGAAATTTATAGTCAAATTACATTAGATATAATACATGAATAAGATTAATAAATAGATACAATGAAACATTCAAAACAATATAAAAACCCTAGAAAAGGTTGTTTTTACCCCTTATCATTGTGAGGAGGGAGTAAGCGGGAAGGGATAAGGAAACCAAAATCCTAAATTTAAGATGGAGATGAAACTAGTGAGAAACTAGAACAGTGAAGCTTCATACTCCAATATTTGATCTTTATATCTCTGATATTAGTATCATATACATATAATTATAGAATGATTGGGTTCTCATGTTTCATTTATGTATTAATCACTATATTATATAATTTGAAATGAGTCCCACTCCATGTTAAATTTCTAGCCATGTAAATATAATATTAGTGTAACCTCAAAAATTACATCAAATTCTCTTAAATGGGCATGTATATGATGTTTCAGGAAGTGAATGTTGGTTTCACAACATTATAAAGATGATATTACGTCAAATTTTGTTTTATTATCTTCATATGGTGTACTTAATTCAAAAATTCTTATACTTTCATGAAATTTACATGGTTCCTGACATGAATCATTGCATTCTAGAATCAGAATATAAAAAATTCCTTGATTATTAACTCTTCCCAACTCCATTATAGATTCAACATGATAGTTCCATCTCATTCCATTACATCATGATTTTTATTTTTTTCCTCATATTCACCTATTTTTATTAACTTGAAAATTTTTATTATTAGCCTCGAATAAATCACAAAAAAGGATAACCAATCTAATATTTAGAAAGAATATAAATAATATTGTAAAAATTAATATATTAAAACATTTTAGTATAAATTCATGAAATACATATATCAATTCTTTTTGTGAGTTAGGAATTAATTATTCACATTAATCTAATAAAATACAAATAGGAAACATCTAAGCGATGTTAATTCATTTTAAAAAATAGGATTCGTAAATGTAAAATCATGTTCCATGGATGACAATTTATGTTATTCTATGATGGATTCCCACATTACAAAGATAGTCCATTATATTATTCACACTAGTCAATAAGCCCTGTAAAAATTTAAAAAATGTTGGATGATGACCAAATATGTCAATAAGGGATATAAAATGTTTCCTTTAAAAAAATCTTTTTCACTCAAAAAAACTCATGAACATTCCTTTAAACCCGGAACTCTTTTCTTATCATATGAAAATAATACATTTCTATATAAAACCAATAATTACATAAAATGAGATATATACATGGAAAATGTAATTAGATAAATGAAAAAAATAATAATTTCATTATTAAGTATTGCATAATGACAAAAATCATAATCATACATTCAAGGACATATTCCATGAATTTAGACGTAAATTGTTGATGAATAAAAAAAATTCACATGATTGTTTTACTCAGGATACATAATATAACCTTTAGGGTATATTAAATTCTATTCTAAAAAATTACAATGTTTTATGTGTTCATATTTTGAATGAAATTAATAATAACATAATATATATAGTAAAATAAAAAAATTACTATGAAACTGGCATATGAAATATCAATATATTACATATCAATAAATTAAAAAAAATTGATAAAAAGAAATAATAAAAAATAAGTTAGATGATATCATTATCTTATATCAAGAATAAATAATATAAAATTTAACATGATTTATACATATATGAAAATTCCATTTAATGTTAATTCATCCATATGTTGAAAAAATTATAAATATATCTTTTTATTTTAAAATAATTTTTGAAAATAGTTTATAGTATAATTGGGAACATTATTTCATTATATATTACCATTGAATCATATAAAGTAATTTTTAAAGTAATTAATTGAAAAACTATTGTAAAAATACATTAATTCATTATATGTGTAAAGGGATCAATCCTTCAACACTTTTTACAAAATTCAAAAGTTATAAATACAAAATACATTTGAAAATATTATATTAAATAATTTTAAATAAAATTAAAATGTATGTTAATATGACATTTAATAATTTTTTAATTATATATATAAATATTCATGACAAAATTGATGAAATTAAAATGAATATGAAGATAGATAAAAGAAAAATAAAATCATTGTTTTAATAGAAAATCTCTTACTACAATCCTTAATCGTTGTGTATGTTATCTTACTCATAACTAATCAAATTATATTTATTTTTAATTTCCTAATAAATATTACTATTATTTTACTATTATCACTGTTCCTTTTGTTTAATTTATTTCCCTGACATAAATTGGTGAAAAATAAACCTATTCCAACTTACTGATACCAATAGTTTTTAAAACCTTCTTTATAAGCCCCATTATACCAATGGAAACTGTATTGAATATTAATTTGAGTGATATACCAATGTTTAATTAAAACACTTTGTATATAATGGTATCTTTGTTCTATATACCAATGGTTATAGATAACAAATGAAATTGTTAATTGATCTGCCAATGATTTTTTAAAATATTTTTTATTGACATATTTTATAAACTATTTGAACAAACGGTTGGTATAGAGATCAACCGAAATATAGTGGCGTGTCCTCCACCTCTTCACTTATAAATCTCATACAAAACCCTAATACTGGATTTAATTTTTTTCTTAGATGGAATGATCTTACATCATTTTTTTCCTTTAAAAAGCTATTAAACATAGAATTCATGATTTCCACACCTGTTATATATTCATCTATAAATAATATCATATTTTAGGTACAAAATATTTGCCTAGATTTTTTAAGGGAATATTATAATGTGTTCATTAAAAATTGATTAGTACTTTTATTCGTGGACATTAGTAAATAAATTTTTTACAATGTTTTTTTTGGATATCCTTACATTTATCAATGTTTTCCATATTTTTAGTGACTATTTTTAGAATTTCATTGTTGAAATTTTCTTTATTATGGAATATTATTAGAATGTTAATGTATTAATGGAGTGGAATGAGTAGATTTTTATATTTTTATAAGGTTCTTGCACTCTATAGGGTGAGGTAATTTTTGTGGATGTGTATAATTTTTTGAAACAATTAATCTAGTTTTGGAGAAGTTATTTGTCTTGTGTTCTATTGAGACAAGGATAATAATTTTCTATATTTATATTAATAAATAATTTTTAAATGTTAAACTGGATTACACTCTATATTTCTCTTCTTTCTTATTTATAATAACTGTATTAATTTATTAATTGTTATAAAGTGGGTTATTTTTTTCGCTAACATGACTTAATTAATGATGGGTTCCTCACTCTAACAACCAATATAATGTTATGTATATTTGTAATCTAATTGGAATCTATTTGGATGTCTTTTCACGTAGATTTTTTAATATTCATCTATTGAATGAAATTTCAAGTGTGATAATAAATATTTCAAAATATAAAATTATTTTCCACATGAGTAATAAATTGATAAAATGACCAAAAGTGCATTTTGGAGTAAAACTATAATAATTTCAAGATGTAATATAAATGTTTGTTTCATTTTCAATGAAATTAAATACATATTAATAGTTGGTATTTATTATTGGAAATGATATTGGATATTTTTTTATTGTTTGATGATAATTGGTGAAGATCAATAACACATTAGATGAGACTTGAATATCGTATAATTGAGACTTAAGTCAATGTAAAAAATAATGCAACCTACTAATAAGATGGAATTCAATAACATGGTTTTATAATTATATATATATATATATATATATATCTTCCTTATATATATATTACATTATTTCCTTTCATATTATAAATATTCGAAACAAAAATTTATTATGTATAAATTTAGAAAATTTGTATTTTTTGTTATTTGATGCTTGCATTAAATATTTCAATTTTTTCAATAACGAGGTTATAGATATTTAAGAGTGTATAATTTCCTCAGAGTATTCTCATGTTCTATATTTTAATTTTATTAAAATTATTGTAATTATTTGTTTCTGCGTACCATTATAATATTGATCATGATACCAATTTACTATTATTAATATCTATTGATAATTAATCATGGTTTAAATTTCAATATATCACTACGATTATAACATATTTTCTAATAAATATATTATTTGAAAGAACATACATATTTTATTTTTAACGACTAACTTTTAAAATTTGGGTAAATATATTTATTGGAATGGTCATTAATAATTTTTTACATGACTAAATGGAACGAGTTTTATCGAATGTGATTAACTCTGATAATTCTGAAAGTGAATTGTAGTAATGGAAACTAATTTGAAACATTATTATTTATAATGTTAATAAAAAGATATTATTTAAAATATGTTTGAAATTTAAGTAATATTTGTAGTGGTATTCATAAAATTTTTTTGTGTTCCTCAAAATATGTTATTTTATAAAATTTCTTACCATGGGAAATCATGATGGTCTAAGGAGACTAATCAATTTTTAAAATTTTAAAATGGATTATTGGATGGTGGAAAATTATTTTTCAAAATGAACTTGATCTATTATAGATAACATATATATATATATCCTTGATCCATAATAGTATGTGGTATTAAAAAGATTTATCTAGGTGCAAGTAACCGGGCCAAGCCCAACATATAAGCATGCAATTATATTCAATCCATCTCAAAGAAATTTAAAAGCATGCTAAATTTTACGGTATACCATCAGGTAACATGTCCAAATGGCTAAATATATGAACGCACCTCAAGGATGGTGTTGGATCCTAAAAACGATTCCAAACAGTAGTTTATAATAACATTTAAATACATATACAATTTTGGGTATTTAAAACATCCATGGACTTTGCCACACGACACCTCAACATGGGTTCGTAGCACAATGGGACAAAAAAACAGACAGCATTTAGAATATAAACACCGAACCACCTACCTTGATCACCTCTAATAAGTATACTTGAACGACGCCCCTTGAACCGTCCATGAACAATGTAGATCTGATGTAAAATAATTTGCGTTCAATCATAAATAACTTCCCATTGGAAAAGAATTGGTAATAACGACTCAAGGAGAGGGGGGGCATACCCGTACATTTCTAATGAGATCGAGGGAGGCGGAATCGGATTCCCGATGCTTGATCGAGTGATCTCCAAAGCTCTAGTCGTTCTACTGAGATCTGCTCTGGTTCTAAGTCTTATCTGTGAATAGAAGATAATACTACCCATTTTGTTCAAAAAAAAACAAACAAACCACACGGCATGTATTGTTGAGTACACGACATGTAATTTCCATTTTCTAATTGTTCCTCTAGCGGCTTCTGGCCAGCGTGGCACTGTTCAAATGTTTACATGAGTACACAGCATGTATTCCTATCTACACGACGTGTACTGTCGCTCAGCTGGGAACCACCGTAATATTTGCCTACCAATGGACTACACGGCTTGTAAATACCTATTACACGACGTTTACATGGTTTTTACACCACTCATCGTCATCATGGCTACACACCAAATGTACTCATCCCACACGGCCAAAGTAGATGGAGTGTGGAAAAGTACATGGCGTGTACCCACAATTATGTGATTTTTTTCCCATTTTTGGTTTTTTCTAAAAAAAACATAAGGGAAACTGAAAAGAATAAAATTGTATGTCAAGAATAAGAATCTGGTGCATACAAACATCCCCCCTTAATGAAAATTTTCCCTGAATTTATTTTCCTTGGGTGGTGAAGATAAGGCTGTGAACAACTCCCGCCACTGAGCATGTACCTCAGTCTCCTACTCCCAGGTTTCATTCTGCACTTGTCCAAGCTTCCATAGCACCCATACGAGAGGAACTGACTATCCTCGGAGAACCTTCGTGCTTCTGTCAACAATAAGAATCAGATCCTCCTCAAAGAACACATTTATCTGAAGCCCAACCTCCTTGGGATGAATGATATGAGATGGTTCTGAACGATAACGCCATAGCTGAGATACATGGAAGAATTTGTGCATGGCACATTACCTCTGTGGTAACTACAACCGATAGGCAACCGTCCTGACTCTCTACAGAATCTCAAATGGCCCCACATACCTCGGTGAATTTTTACCCTGCCTCCTGATCCACATATGTCCCAACCATGGTGAAACACGCAAGAAAAACTGATCCCAGACCATGAACTCCAAGGGTCATCTATGGCGATCAACATAAGATTTTTGAAGAGTCTATGTTGTAGCCATCCTCTTCAAAATAAACTTAACATTATTATAAGTCTCCTACAAGAGATGTGTTACCTGTAAAGCTACCTCACCTGCCTCTATCCAGCACAAGGGTGACTGGCATGGCCTACCACATAAAGCCTCATAATGTGTCATCTCAATAGTTTCCTGGGAACTATTTTTATAGGTAAACTCGACTAGGGGTATATGTTTCTACCAAGAGCCCCCAATGTATAGAACACTTGCACAAAACATGTCCTCCACCACCTGTATCATATACTTTGAATGACCATCGGTCTATGGGAGGTAAGTTGTGCTCAGAAGCACCTGTGTACCCAGTGCCCTCTAAAAACTCTTCCAGAAACGAGATGTAAAACAAGAGTCCATATCTGAAATGATAAAATTAGGGACCCCATGAAGACATACGGTCTCTTGAATATATGACTTCCTGAGTTTTTCAACCCTGAAGGTCTCCTTGATCATCAAAAATTGAGCTACATTCATAACACTATCCACAACAACCCACATGACATCATTGCCTCAAGGTGACCTTGGAAACCCAGTCCCGAAATCCATCGTGACATCATCCCATTTACACTCCGGAGTGGGTAACCACAATATCAGTACAACTGGTCTCTGATGCTCTGCCTTCACCTACTGATAGGTTGAACATATCGTAACAAAACCAGCTACATCTCTCTTCATACCCGACCACCAATACTGAATCCTCATGTCACAGTACATTTTGGTAAAACTGGGATGAATTTCCCAAGCTGAAACATGAAACTCCTTCATCTGCTGCTCGCATATATCCCCTGGAACCCACACTCATCCATGGAGGGTAGATGTCATAGCTAATGATGAAAGATATGTTTTCCCCTGACTATCGTGAAACTCCAAATACATCTCTAAGAACAAATCCATAAGCTTCCATTCACCATTGGCCTTATGAACCGCCTGTGTATGAGTCTTCCTGCTCAGAGCATCAGCAACTGAATTACCCTTTCTAGGTGTACAGGAAAGATCAAAATCAAAGGACTGAAGGTATTCGACCCACTTTTGTTGTCTAAGATTCATTTAATGATGAGTAAAGATATACATGATACTTTTGTGGTCAGTGGAAACCACAAAATTCTCTCCCAAGAGATAATGTCTCCAACAAATTAATGCATGCCCTACTGCAGCAAACTCGAGGTCATGTGTCGGGTAATTCCCCTCATGTTGCCTCAACTGCCGAGACCCGTTTGCAATAACTCGATCGCCCTGCATCAACATAGCTCCCATAACAAAACATGATGCATCACAGTAAACTGTTTCGCTCTTCCCTTGCTATGGAAGTATACGGATCAGTGATGATTTCAACCGTCCCTTCAATTCCTGAAAGGCTGCCTCACAAGCTAATGTCCAAATGAACATCACACCCTTCTTATTCACACCTGTCAACGGAGCTGCTAAGCAGAAGAAGTCTTGGATGAAGTGTCTGTAGAAACCAGTCAACCCCAAGAAACATCATATCTTAAAAACGTTATTAGGCTTCTCGCAGGAAACTACTACTCTCACCTGCACTTGGTCTACTGCAACTCCTACCTCCGAGATGATTTTACCCTGGAAGTGTATCTGATCCATCAAAAATTGGTAGTTTGAGAGCATAGGATATAGATGAGTCTCTCTCAGTGTACTTTTTACGATCTCACGATGGGTGGCCGTGTCATGTCTAGAGTGGGAGTACACCATGATATTGTCCACGAATACTGCCACAAAAGAATCCAGATAAGGATAGAACACACGATTCATCAGATCCATGAAAACTACTCGAGAATTTGTAAGTCTGAACGGTATAACCAAGTATTCATATAGACCATACCTTCTGTTATAGGTTGTGTGAGGTATATCAGATGGTCTAACGCGCAACTAATGATATCTGGATCTCAAGTAAATCGTAGAGAACACTCGTGCGCACCAAAAAGATCATAAATCCTTGGAAAGGGATATAGGTTCTTAATATTCAGCTGGTTCAGTTACCAGTAATCCACACAAAGTCCGAGGGTACCATCTTCCTTCTTCGCAAAAAGGACCGGAGAACCCCAAGGAGAGGTATTGGGTCAGATAAAACCCTTTGACTGTAAGTCCTCTAACTGTCGCTTGACCTCTAGTATGTCAGCAATAGCCATCCTATAAGGAGGAATGGACACCGATGCCACACATGGCACAAACTCAATAGATAAATCCACCTCACGCTCTATATGTAGACCTGAAAAATAATTCGGGAAGACATCCCTGGAACGATCAACCACTGGAAGGAAGCCCTCCTAACAAGTCCCCTGATCATCCAGATATAAAATCTCATTCTGGGATGTGACTCCACCTCACCCACGATGCTCTGTTCCATCTCGACTCACCTAAACATCACACTCACCTTTGTATAGAAACTCTCTTCCCTTTAGTGATGTGAAACGCACCCTATGACGATAGCAGTCTACAAGGTCTTCAATGGAAACTAACCAGTCCATCCTGAGAAGTACATCATAGCTCGTCATCTCCAAGATATAGAGGTTTCATAGAATGCGAAATGAACCCACCTCAACGGGGAACTCTCTGCACTGACGCACACTAGTCTTTCTAGTTCCCAACGGAGTGTCTAGCGTCATGATATTAGAATAAGTAGAAACGCAGAGCCCAAGTCTCTTCACAACAAAAACAGATATAAAGCTATTTGTAGAACCTATATCGAAAAGTACTGAAGATAAAACAGATGATACTAGAATAGTACCTCTGATAGTAGAAGGTCTAGGATCATGCTCGTGTTGGGTCTGTTGCACTACATTTGCCTACCCAGTGCTGCGGCCCTGCGACACAGCCTGGCTACCCAGAGCTATCCCGCCCTACTGCCTCTGAGATCCTGGTGTCTAGAAACCATGGACAAGGCCACCATCTCTGCATGCATGCCCTGACGTATTCCATTTTTCCAACTGGTAAGAAGCTGCTGGTCTGCTCCCGCATGTGTAGTCTGCACAGATCCCCTCTCACTAGCCACTGGTAGAAATGCCTTGAAAAATCACTGCAGATGTCCCATATTGCCGCAAGCCCGGCACTCCATTGGAACTCGTGGACACTACAGTCTCTTGTTCCCATCTTTACCGCACTAGTAGCACATGACCTGGTCATATGAAGAAAACTTCTACCTTGTACTGCCACCATGAGAGAAATCCATCTGCCTCACCCTCTTACCAGTAGAAATAGTACCAGAGACTGTTGTCCAACCACCCTGGCCCACACCACTAGCTTCTTGAAGTTTCCGCTCTGTAATTTGTGCTTGGTTCACAATAGCATGTACTGTAGGAAACATGAAAACATTCACCAGTGTTCAGGTGTCATATTGAAGACCATCCTCAAAGCGTCTCTCCCTCAACGTCTCATCACCCACTAGAACGGGTGAAAAAGCTAAAGATCGGTGAAACGAGAAGAATAATCCATCACCAACATATCACCCTACTGCAGGTTCTTGAACTCTCGAGCTCGATCATCCCTCCGGGTCTCTGGGTAGATGAATTCATAGAAGGCTGTCCGAAAATCTTCCCACACTATGACTCTGTGATGCTCTGTCTGAGTGGTAACATCCCACCACCTCTTGGAGGAATCACGTAGAATATATGTCGTGAGATTGACCCTCCGTCCGGGAGGTGTCTCAAGATGCACGAAGATACTCTGAAACAACCCCAGCCAAGACTCTGTAGCTTGTGGTCCATCATGAAAACTTAGGTATATTCTGCTGCTGGAAGATACGAGTCAGCTCTGCCATAGATGTGGTAGCCGGCGGTGCTCCCTGGAAGGTCTGTATAAACTGCATGAAGCCTAAAAATAAATGTGCATCTATGCCAGTGTCTGGTATTACGGCTGGCACCGCATCTGGATCTGCTAGATGATCCATCGGTAGCCCATGGCCTAACATTTCCTACATATACTCATTGCCACTCTCCGGGAGAACAACATGTGGATGTCTCCGTGGCATGACTCTATTGTGTCAAAAACACGCCTTAGATTTAAATATATCAAAGAATAAATAATAGGGGACCAAAAAGGGAACATGAGGAAGAAAGCATTCAAAATATGCAAAATAAGAGTACACGACTTGTATATTAACTACATGGTGTGACCTGACTTTTCTTCTCCATCCTGGGTCCTTCTACATGGCTTAGCCACACGACTCTCTTCAGATCGAAACTATATGGCTAGTATAAGATCTACATGGCGTGTATGTTTTAATTTCCAACCACCCTTGTCATTAGTGGAACGACCAGCTACTCGGCCGACACAACACGGTGCGTTACACTCGCACACGGCATGTACACCACCCTATTTCCCAAGCCACACGGATAAGTCCACACGGTCTCTCACCGGTCAATACTACATTGCATATCCGATGAGCACATGGCATGTTAATTGGAAAGATAACATCAACCCGTGTTGTTCATGACACAGTTGGGTACCTAGGTCAGACTACACGGCTTTTTCATGGTGCACACAGTGTGTATGTATTAAGGTTTCCTCCGTCTATGTTATTAGATACACGGCAGACACTAGGTCAACACTACACGACATGTTCTCCCCAAGCTATGTTCTACCCCGTGTCCCTGCCCACACGACCTATGACACAGAAAGAGACTACACAGCGTGTACTTATGGTACACTGTGTGTACTTAAAAAGTTTATATTTCTTCCCGAACAGAAGAACAAACCATGTGTGTCTATAGAACTACACGGCATATGTGCTGGGTTTACCAGACAATATTCCTAAGAAACTACTCCAATGCCCTGATGAATCACTAAATACAACACTTATGTTCCAAATTCCCAGCCGTGGAGGCCCATACTCCCCATGAATCAACATGTGGCATCATATACGTGTCATAAAAAGGTAAAAAGTTAATGATCCACCAAATTAAGGTCATTGGGGGCCCATACTCCCCAAAAAATGATGTTTGGCATTCAATCATTCTGAATCTCACACAACAATACTCTATCAAGTAGCATGTATTTATCAATGCAGTTATCACAACAACAATCTTTTCTAGCACAACATCTATCACAACAACATTCAATTTCTAATGCACCTATATGGCATGGAACTATGCATGGCATGTGATTTCTATCATGCTCCTAAATGATGCATCAGACGGAATACCCTCATCTCATCGGGTCGCAACTAAATAGAACCCATGGATAACATATTAACAACAAAATCAAAAGTGTCACACCCATAAATGAAAATCAAATCAACTGTAATCTTTGCAAAATCAGAAAAATTGCAACACGTGAGGTAGACTAGATTTTCCTTGTACACAGGTTAGCTACTCCCAGGCACAGCTTATTACCAACTATAGTTTTCATCCTATCCCTGACTAAGTCTCCAAACATCAAGTCAAAGGAAAGGACCTCCTATGATACCACTTTGTAACATCCTAGTTCCGGGTGCCACTCAACGGGTGCCCCGGAACCGGTTGGTCACAAGACCTCAACCGCATCTCCCCAAATGCCAATGGCTGCCGACTAGCAGCGAGGGCCCAGGTCTAGTAGTGGGGAAACAATGCCCTCATTTCTCAAGTGTATCGTAGTGGAAAAGATAAAGAGGATACAACAACAACAGAAGAAATAAACCATACACATTTAAAACGATCAAATGTAGTAAAAGATAATGAACAATTATTTAGATAAGGATGAAACATGTCTCAAGTTCTATGAAAATAGCCAGAACATGTTATACAGCAGTACAATACAATAAAATAGAAAGTACAGGTACAACAGAACAAAAAAGAACAGCTGTAAGCATCACGAGCCTATTCTCGGTCCCATGCTCCCCTGCTCCTCATCAACAATCATATACCTTTATAGGGACCCATTCAGTTATCTTCACCTTCAGCAACCTAGTCCGTTTAGGCCTAAGGCATGACCCAAACTGGGTGTGAGAAGTAAATCCCAGCAGGTACCCACCGAAGGCCTATGCCCAACTGTCCCTGTAAAAGTGAAACAACAGTGTGCCATAGTAAAATGAAACTAATCTAAGAAGCTCTCAAAAGATACTAACTACAAGTTATATTTCCATTTTAACATTCATTTTATCATTCAAATTAAGATACCAACAAAGTGAATATTCTTTGTAAACAGTCAATGTCCTCAGAAATGAAAACCTTACCCTTAGGTAAAAAGAATCCAACCCTCAGATATTTGTGCTCAGACATATCAGATATTTCCCTCAGGCGTACGAGGTGTCACCATCAGGAACATAATCTCTGGCCATATGCATAAAGATATGGCCCTCAGGCTATACAAAACATTTCCCTGAGGTTAAGAAAATCACTTTCCTCATGTGCATGTAATAAACTACCCTCAGGCACAAGTAATACACTTCCCTCATGCACTAGTTACTCCGATGATCCAATCATATAAGCAGGAATGTATATAAAATTCTTCTCAAGGAAATTTAAAAGCATGCTAAATTTTACGGTATACCCTTGGGTTACCTGGGCAAACAGCTAAAAAGAGGAACACACCACTAGGGTGGTCCTGGATCCAAAAAGCAATCCCAAATAGAAGTTTATAATCACATTAAAATACCCATACAATTCTAGGTATTTAAAATAGCCAAGGCCTCATCCACACGACAACCAAACATGGTTTCGTAGAACAATGGTACACAAAAACGCACAGTAGTTTGAATTTAAACACAAGACCACCTACCTCGATCGCCCCTGATCGGTATAAGTAATGAAGCCCCTCAAACCATCCATGAACAACGTAGATCAGAGGTAAAATTATTTCCGTTGAAACTTAAATAACACCCCCATCAGGGAAAGAATTGGTAATAACGGCTCAAGGAGAGGGGAGGGTTTACCTGTACGGTTCTAGCGAGATCGACGGAGGTGGAATCAGATTCCCAATGCTTGACTGGGTAATCTCCAAATCTCTGGCTATTCTCTCGAGCTCTCCTATAGTTCTAATCCTTCTCTGTGAATAGATGAGGCTACTGCCCATTTTATGTGAAAAAAACAGACTAAACGACATGTACTATTGAGTACACAATGTGTACTTTCCATTTTTTAACTTTTCCTCTGTAGAGTTTTCACCAGCATGGCACTATTCAACTATCAACATGAGTACACGACATGTATTCTTGTCTACATGGCGTGTACTATTGCTCAGCTGGCCACCACCTTACTATTCTCTTTTTGACTGACTATACAATGTGTAAAAACCTGTTACAATATGTGTTGTCTGTTTCTACACATTTCATCATCATCATGGCTACATAACCTATGTACACGTCCCACATGGCCAAAGTACACGACAAGTGGAAAATTACATGGCGTGTACCCACAAAATTAGTGATTTTTCCCCATTTTTCATATTTTCTCAAAAAACACTTAAGGGAAAGAGAAAATAAGAAACTCATACCTCAAGAATAAGAGTCAGGTTCTTACATTGTTAATGAATAACTATTTTTCAAATCTAAAATTTATAAGGAAATCATCCCTGATTCATGGGAAATCAAACCTTTTAAATACAATATCATCGAAGAACATCCCATCAAACCTGAGAGGGTTATGACACAAATATTGAATCTCCATCGATAATATAATACAAATAAGACTAAAATTAAATGATGATAATACCAAATTGAGGATCATGATGTTCACAAGCAAACAGATTAAAAAATATAAAAAATGGAATGATAATTGAATATTATAGAATAATCCTCTATGGTTCCATTTCTATAATTTCATTTGTATAAAACCCACCTACACTAACGTAGAAAAACTCAAAACACTATATATAATTGAAATGAATATTTATAACAAAAGTTAATAATATAACATGATAAAATTTATGTTAAAATATAAATTAAGAAACAATAGATGTGTCAAAGAAAATTTACCTTCCATGGTTAGGTATAAAGTTTAACTCTAGTCGCATGCTTCAATCATGGAATTTCTAAGTACATATTCAAATAAAGACATAATATAAAAAAAAAAATTTAATTATTGGGTATGTTGATATGGAATCGGAATTTATATGTGTACCATGAAGGCAGTATAGTGGAATATGTAGATATGATAGGACTACTAAGCACACCGTGTCCCTATAAATGAAATATAAAAGAGACAATAGAAATAATTTTTAGAATGGTTATTTTATTAATTCCACACAAAAAAATTCCTACCTAATCAATGGATTATTATTTAACTCCAATTCAAATATGTGGTTTTGTAGTGGTACCAACGATGTATTATTCCAAATTATATGTTAAATATAATTATAAGAATCACTTTTTAAACATGTAAATTCATCAATCATTATTCCCTCTTTCTTTTTTAATGGAATGAAAATTTGATTTCTCCGAAATGGATGGTATAATATTATGACAAAATATAATCTTTTGATGGTTATTCTAAATCTCTCATTATGTTTACGAAAATTTACCTCGTGTGTACTTATTTTCATATACCTTAAGACTATTAATGTTTTCCAAAATATTTTAAATTCCTTCTTCAAAAAATAAAGCATTATAAGAATGATTTTAATATATTCAATCCTTCAAGAATTTTTATTTTTAAGTATATTTCATATTTATTATGTAGAGAGAGAGATTGATACTCTATCTTTTGTTATTGATATTTATGGAACATGACTTATAAAGATTGGATGATAATGTGTATATGTTATTTCATAAATTTGTGTTTTCACCAGCTAAATTAATAATTTAGTTTTGTAATTATATTTATGATTTTTTTATGTTATTTTAGTAATGTTTTTTTAGATGGCCTTGTACCTGTTTTTCAATTACTGGTTCCATATTCTTCCTTTTCTAGCCAATGTTGTGCGGCGGCTATCTATGAAGGTTAGTGAACTCTATTACAAACTATTAAATATCATTGGTATTGTTTAATGGATGATGACCAATGTCAATGGATTTATAACCATCGGTATATGTGTGTAAAAATAGATTAATGATATTATTAGTGTAACATTAATGAATGTTTATTTTTTCAATTATTTATAGAAACCCAATAGTGTAGGCCTATGACGATTATTAATCTCCCAAAGGCTTGAAAAATAGTTTGTATATTTTTTACCAATGATTTTCCATCATATACCATTGGGGTTCCCCTCTTTCCAATAGTGAATTTTATTTACAAAATTATTTTTCTATATATTGTAAATTTCGAGGACATTTTATTTTCCAACCAAAAAAAACATCAGTTATTTTACTAGATTCACAGGGGTTATGGTTAAATTATCTCTGGATTGTTTATCATAACATAAATATCATTTTTATAAACTAAATACTATTATCAAATATTCCATGAATGGTGGAAATATAATACATTATCCTTATATAATATAAATATCACATATATTCATTAAATAGAACAGGATAATCAATCTTTTGTGGTGATGATGAAAAAAGGAAACACATTTCCCTATAGAGGTTGAAATCCACCAGCATGCAAGAGTGAGTTGTTCATTTTTAGTCAGAATATTTCCACTAAATTGTTTTTAAAACAATTTTGTTTCATTATAAAAACGTATCATTTTTTATCCTTCTAGTTATCGATTTTTGATATGAACCATTATAAAAAAATTCCCACGTCAATTGTAACAAATGTTTCTTAATAATTCCATGTGGATCACAAATGATAAATTTATGATTAGATTAAAATTTCACCATTTCCTTTAGCCATAATTTTATTTTAACAATTTTATTATAATTTTTAAAATAATACATTAAAAACCATCTATGGTCATTTTTTTTGACTATTAACATAACCTTATTTATGGGATTCATGATTAAAATGGAAATATACTCTAAAATAATTAACCATATATTTTTTAAAAGTATAAAATAAATTATTCTGAAACCAAAATTCTTCCAAAACATGTTAATTAATTGTTACAAATTATACTCTTTCATTGGTTCCTTCTTTAAAAATATTTTCATCTGTATTATGTAAATATACAATGTAATTATTCTATATTTAAAAAAATACATTTAGAAATATAGTTCAATATTAATCAATTTTATCATCTATATCCATTCATATAATCTTTATACTTATTTCACAATCATGAAAACATAATAATTGAGATAGAATGAAATTTTTTAATTTCCATTTAATTAAAATAATAAAAAATTTATAATCACAATATTGTGTTAGAAAATTGGCATTGTTTTTTATTTATTATAATTAGGGTTGGAATATGGACATAAACATGAATTATAAAATTATTTAGGGGTTTATTTCTTTACTAACACATTATACACTTTATAGTGGTTATAATCTTTTACCATGGATACTTTACATTATTTTTAAAATTCTAATTTAACTATTTTGAAAATATGAGACCCCTTATTATAAATATTTAATCATTTTTCAATATTAATTTCCATGAATTTTCTGAAATGAGTGTAATTATTTTTATGGAAGAAATAGTGAAAACATTATATAGAATAATGTATATTTATGCATAAATATTAACATATAAATTAATAAAATATAATGTTGACTAAAATTAAATTTTATATAATATTTTCAACAAATGATATATTATTTTACATTAATTCAAAATATAAAATAGGATGTGTCTTTTTTAATAATTTATATAAAAGAAATAGTTGGAATGCTTGTAGAAATCTATATATTTTTTTATTCTCTATAAAATCAAAATATTCTACGAAATAACTAAAATATAACCTAGGAATGATATGAAAAGATGATATAAAAAATGATATATATTTTTTCAACTATAATTTGAAATGTTGAATAAAAACAGTCATAATATTCATCCCAAAAATATAACTAAAATTGATTTTGATGAAATTTTATGATTAAAGTATAATGTGTATTTATACTCACAACATATCCTATAAAAAAATTTCTAAATGTAATTATATTTCCAAAATTATCATTTATATATATTTAAATACAATCCTAATCTATAATTATTACAAAAATTTATTTTTGTAAAATTATTATTCCAACATAGCACAGTTTTAAAAAAATTACATCCTTCAATATTAAGTGAATTTTTAAAAAATTGACTTCATATTTATTAAAAATTAATTTGTGATTTTTGTTAATAAATAATTTCTATTTATATACTTCATTACCATGTTACCCCTATCTATAAGCTTCAAACAATTTGATAGCTCATTGAAGTCGTATTTAAATAATTATTTTTTTATAGTATATCATGATTTATATATGATCAGTGTTGTATACAGTGCATGATATATAACATATTATTAAATAAAATAAAATTATATATAGATATATTGAGGTGTTATATTATCCACATATTTACAAAAATTCCTCTAAATATGAATTTTATTCTCTCCAAATAAATATAGCATGTAATTGTTAAAAAATATATATTGACATTATAGTGATGAATAATTAATTGTTAATATCAAATAGAATTACAACACACAGACCCCTATATTTATCATACAAAAATATTAGTTTCTGAAAACCTATCAATATTAATTATATTATTTATACACATCTCTCATTAGATTTCTATTCTTTATTATTGAGTTTTAGAAATGTTTTATCATTGAGATATAAAATATGATAAAATATAGTTACTTGATTTCATCACATTCGTAATTATGATTTCATCACATTCATAATTATGATTTTATCTATTGATGTATATCATTATGGTCGGAATGTATTTTTATGAATTAATATCTAAATTAATCCTCTAATGGATTCTAAGATCCACTTTTGGATGAATTTTTTTTATTCATCTAATATATTAAAAAACAAAAATCGTTTAGAATAAGTTAAGATAACGTAAAATAAGTAAAATCTATCAAAAGAAATAATTTCTAAATTAACCACCAATGAATCATCAAAAAAAATCAATGATAAAAAAAATCATTATCTATTTAACTATATTGAAAAATTATTAATATATTCATAGAGATGTTCAAAATATAGAAACAAGTTAAAATTGATAATATATTCTAATGAGAACAATAAAAATATATATACAAATTTCATTTAAATTTTCAAATTTTTATACACAAAATGTATATTTCCACTTTATATAATCTCCAAAATGTTATTCAATTTTCCATAAAAACCAAAAACACCATAATTTAAGAATAAAATAATATATGACTCCAAAATATAACTGAAAACTAATTCTGAAAATTAAATTCTATTATAGAAAAATATACATCTTATTAACATAATCATATAACTCCGCCAATGTAGTTTACTTCTATATATATAACATTAATCATCTTGTCATCAAATTACCTTTTCAACATTAGAAAATCTATATGATAAAAAGTTATTCTGAAAATAAAATAACCCATTTATATAGTTGACCGGATTAAAAAAATATTAAATATCATATTAACTATAAATGGTTATAAATTCCATGATTCTTTGGTCCATAACCATTAAATTCAATATTACACAAATGCCCATTTTAATAAAACACATACTATTCCGAGGGGTTTGATTACCTTAAATATATACCATAATATCATAAATCATCTAAAACACCAATAACATAAATCCTCAATATTTTTATCAATGAATTTAAATATATTATAAAACAATCTCATATAAACCCAAGATGTAATCTAAAATTAATAAAATATCCTCATATGAATCATCATAACCTGTATATTTATTTAATAATTTAATATGATGCAATCTATAATGATTTTTTCAATATACCACCCATAATAAAATAAAATATAATAATGGTTTCGCCTTCATGTGTTTTGTGGAAATTAAAGGTCTTGTGTTTTAGATAATTAATAAAATTTCTGAAAAATATATACCAAATAATAAAAAGACTAATCATGACTAAATTTACAATTTCATCTTCAAGATTAAAATTCGTAAATTTAAAATTATGGTTTATTCAAAATATGTTTACCTATTAATTATTGATACTTATAATGGAATGTTATTCATTTAAATAGTTTGTAAAAATTCATAATCATAGTGAAAAACATTTAGAAACAAGGTATGATTAAAAAATAGATAATCTGGGATATGAAAATATTATAAAACTATTTTTCCATTGACAAGAATTAAAGAAGATTTAAATGATTTTTATTTGTAATAATAATTTTTCAGTACAAAATAATCACATAAAAACACGTGAAAAAAACCTCATTCGTAAAATATAATCCTAAAATCTTATATTAATATGAATGAATGAAAAGTTATAATTTGTAAGGATTTCATTAAATTACATGAAAATGTTTCCCAAAAAATATCATTGAACTCATTGAATATCATGAAATTTACTTAAAATTTGAAGCTCAAATTCATACAATACGAAAATAAGATTTACATAAAATACCATTAATCAAATAATGATGAAATATATTGACGTAAAATGGTAATAATCACATTGATAAAACTAACATATTTTAAAATTATAGAAAGCATAATTAAGGATATCGTAATCACACCATCATTTACTTATAAAATTAAATCATATATAAATTGGTATGGAATATTAAAAATACCCAATCTTCTTTCCCTTATATGGTCAAACTATGAATAATGTGTCTATAATGGCCCTATACCATATCTGAATTATATCAATTCATTAATCAAATGAATTTAATGAAAAAAACACAATACATAATCAACAAAGAGTGTCTTATTGAAAAACAAAATATGCAATGTCAATACTCTATCTAGTCAAAATATATTACAATGTAATCATAAGTCATAATGAAATATAATCATGATGGTATCATTATATTATATACCTAGTATATCATATTAATCATCAATGTATGTTTACATTGATTAATATACCCTAAAAATACATTCACTATTTTGTTGGAAAGAGTTCATATGTGAAGAAGAATATGTGTCATGAACTGAAATTAATCAATACACATTGTATGAAACTAGGATGTAAAATCAAATTTGCAATTAAGGAATATCATGTTTTGTCCAATTATATTTTTTTCTATACCATATGATAATTAAAAAAAATACAAATTTTATGGAAAAAATTCATAAGAAGATCCTCAACATTGTAGATTCAATATATCAAGAATCAGAACCCCAAAAGAATAATTGATTTCCAATTAAACATTAGACTTTTTTCATTGTTGTTTAAAATGGAATGATTCCCCCATAGTCATATTTTATTCTTATGGGATGTTACGAAATACCAAACCCCGTTTCTAGAAAAAAATGAATACTTTAGTTTTAAGGGACACAAAAAATATGTAAATTTATATTATTTTGTCAATATTTTTCCTATTTATTTCTTTTTTATTGATTGTTTTAGGAACTAATAAATTTATTTTTCATCATGGGTTATAATAATTGTGTTAAATGAGGAAAATTTGTAAGAATAAATTACATTGATACATTAACAATCAAGTTAATTTAAAAAATAATTTAAATACGTCTTAAATTATGATGAACTTCCATACATTTGGAAGATAGGGCGTCTCACCCACTATAGAAAATAATTAAAAAATATACATTGGTAAAAAAATGATATAGATGTCCAACATGGATAATAATTCATTAATGGATAAAGATATTTCTAGAATAATGAAATTATTTAGCTGAATTAATTTTAATATAACAAAGAATAATGACATCATTATCTATGTAAATTGTGACTAAATATGAGGTTTTCATTTTGGTTTTGATGAGAGGATCTCAATTTAAGGATAAATAAACAAAATCATTCTATATATAGTAATTCACATGTAATGAACCTATTTTTTATGAGCTTTTTCAAATTATTTTAATCGAAATAAAATTGATCGATTTAGGGCATGTAGTGAAATATAAAAAAAACCTAAATCATTCAAAGTTAGAGATTCTTTTATTATATTTCAAATTATATAAAAAACATTATATTATTAAACATATTTATGAGGAAAATTGATTCTTATTTTCCATGGTATATCAAAACTAATTTAGAATAAGATTCATGAATATTTGATCCCAAATTATTTGGTGATCATACTAAAGAATGTTGTAGCTCTAGATCACCACAATATAAATTATTCGCACCATAAATTGTGTAATTATTTTATAAGAGGATAATTTTATATAATTCATACATGTTTAATAATGTATAATAATTATTACTTCTTAAAATACATTGTTTTGATGTAGGTCGGATAATGACATAAAAATTCCAGGATGGAATAAAATACATTTTATTTTATGATTGTTATTAAATAAAATGTCTCACCATCTAGTGATTTCATTAAATTATTGACATTGTAAATTTTTTACCCAATAATTGGGGAAAGCCAGAAATATTATAGTATAAAAATAAAAAAAATCATTACCCTAAAATAGCATAATATTAATAAAAACTTGTTTTAGAAGATTATCTTGAAAAATATGGGATTCACTATCACGTTACAATACTGAGTAATCCTATAAGAAATTGGTTATTTGGAAGTGTATTTTTTTTTGAAAATAATATTTAATATACAATACATATTGAGAATTTCCAAATTGAGGTATATTATTATGAAGAACACCTCACATTAGAGTACATCTCAAACATTTCTGTTCAATTCTTGAAAGTTAATAAACATACAATGAAATTTATTATTTTATTTTTTTGAAAATCTATTAGATTAATATTTTGGTATTTAAGAGTCTCGTTCTAAGTAATCATATGAATATAATTTCTCAATCTCTAGAATATGAAAGAATTTTCCTTGGATTTTATATCATGGGAAAATAATACATGTCATGTAATAATAAATATGATATTTGTTAAAAAAACTGATTTGATTTTGGTTGAAAACAATATGATTTTATATAATGTAGATAATATTTCAATAAAAATAGCATATTATAAAAAAACTAGTTATAGAATATTAAAGTGTTAAGAGTTTGTATGGTTCATCATGAGAACTATGAAATCATGAAGAATAATTTAAAAGTCTTAATAATAAAAATAGTTCAATATATATAATATATACAAAAAATCCATATTGAAGTAAATTATGTATAATTATATAATTAGAAACAGAAAACCACAGTTCAATGAAATTATTCATCCCCTAATGACATGAAATATTAGTTAAATCTATTTTAATGTTGTCATTAGGATTTTTATGATAGTAATTCATTGAAAAAAATTATATTATTTTCTGAATGAAATTATAAATGATCGGTATATGACATAAAATATATTTTATTTGGTGTTATTTGTATTTTTAGATCACATATTTCATGGATCTCAAAAAAAATTCACATCTTTTAGCATGGTAGAGACTAAATATGTATAATCCAACCCAAGCCTGTACCTAGTTGGAATTTTAATATTAAATAATTTTATAAAAGAATTTTCTCTTCTAAATTTATAAATGATTCATATTTAGTAATATTGAATTCTATAAAGAACATTCAACACATGGTATGACTAATAATAATTGATACTGATTTGATAATAAAAATATTATAATAAATATAGACATAATTATTGAAAAAGATATATGGGATAAAAATAGAAAAAATGATAAATATAATAAGAATGTATGGATATTGTTGATCCCTAACAATCATTGCACTCACAGACAACGTTTTTGAAATAATGTGTGATATTGTTAATTAAAAACTAATTTTTAAATTCAATATATATATATATATATATTATTTTGTGAAAATATATTTGAATGAATAATGAATGAAATATGATATATTTAAATACAAGATAGAACAAGTATTATCATTAAAAATCTAGGCATTTGGATAATAAAATTAACATTATAGGCATCCTTTTTTAATGATCCTGAAATCATGATTATTTTGATAAGTAATGATTTATTTGTTTTATATAATCATTTAATATCATGAGATGGAATGAAGAAATTTTCCTAATACTGTGTCACCGCTATGTTTGAGTCATAGCTAACAAAGAATCACATCAAAGATTAGTCATCATACACAATTAATCCCCCCTAGGATGGAAATTTTTTAAATTATATAGAATGTCCAATAGCTAAACTTTCTTTGCTACCAAAAAATTCATACAGTTTCCTTGAGACACCATCAAGGGTGTCAATCATCCAGTGTGAAAACTCGGCTATGTACTAGGTGGACTCACCCTCAACACGAGTCACCACAAAAATGTAATTTTGACATAGTATGATTCATTTCCATCTGCACACACTACAAAATCCTAACTCACAACCAGACTAAGGTAACATTTCAATATCACATTGATAGAATTAGACACTACTAGGGGTGTCACCATTTCAACGAGTCACCTCTAGATGTGTCAATGAGCAAAAGGAACACCACCAGTGTTTCTTTTCATTTTTATATTTAATTTTTCTAACACCTAGTTTATTGAAATTTATGCTATTTATTATTCTAATGATTAATCCATTATAATACATAAGACATGTATCAATGATATTGTCATAATGTTCATAATGAGGAGTAGAAGATATGGTGGATTCCTTGTTCTTCTACTATTGTGAAAAGATGAAGCATACTCCATAATGTAGTAGAAATTTGTGCTAAACATGAAGATATAAACGTACATGGTAATAGAGTAGTGTATCTCTAACGTTTTCCATAAAAGATGAAGTATTACATATTATTAATTATATATAATAAGAAGTTTATTCAACATCTTGAAAAATTTATACTAATATTCAAGAAGGAGTTTGTGACACTATATTCTACAAAATATGGAGAAACTCATCTCAAGCTTCATTTCAAAATTAATTGTCAATTCACTAGTTTTATAGCATGTCATATTTTGAAATATTATCTCCAAACTCTTCTTACATGCTCAGTTTGTTTATTTATAATTACATTATGAGAAGTATGCCAATATTATATTTTATATACATAATTTTTCAGAATTTATAATTGGAGATTAATAGATATCCTCTCAAAAAAATTTACACTATTTTTCTATGTTTTTTGGTAGAGGTCTGGTTATGACCTATTTAATGTATACTCCAACAAAAAAAATGGAACAATCCATGTGTTTTTTAGATAGTTTGTATACAATTTTAACATTAAATCCATGCTATGGATCAATGATTATATATAAATAATCTACATTCAAGAATGTGATTTCTAAATGGGGATGTCTAAGTTTCATCCTAAGACTAGGTGACCAATATTAAATTTCATATGTGTTTAATTATATTATTTCACTCTTTTAATATACTATATTTAAAACTAAAAAACAAAACCACTATTTAGATAGTTTGATTTAATTAGTTTTCAAATAATTTATTGATTTAGTAAATAGACTTGGAATTATAAAATAATATTCTATATTTTTTTACCTTAGACATAATCAATCATTATAATGTCTTCTAAAATACCGTGACATAAATCAAAATACTATTTTAACTAACTATGTATTTTTATTCCATATTTGTGGATTATATTTAATTTAATTTTTAACATTATTTTTGTTTTATACTCAATTAACCCCCCCCCCCATTTAGAATCTCAATCAATCCAACATTCTTTATTAAAAGATTGTGTTTTGGTATTAATGATCTCAAACCATTAACAAATGTAAATTTTTTATTCTTTAATGAAAATAAATTTCATTTACTTCTAAATGTATTTAATTAAATTGTTAATAATCAATAATTATATGCAACAAACATACGTATTTTTTTCATGGAAATAATTATGACCAATGTATGATAAAAATAAAAATTTAAACAAAGCGTATGGATTTTAAAATTTTGACTAAAATATAAGATAATAAGAACATCTTTAAACTACTAGAGTGTCATGTGATAAAGCTACCAACATACTTGTTACAATAATTTTTTTTTCCATATATAATTTTTTTTGGGGATAATGATATGAGTAATTCAATTGAATTTATTCTTAAAAATTTTCTATTGATATTTAGGGTGCACCCATTATTTCACATGAGGGAAAAACTAATGGTATGTAGATGAGACTAAATAAATATACAATTAAAAATTATATATTTAAGAGAAATCCTAATGAACTAATATCACACATTATCTCTGGTTTAATGAAATTTGGAACCCTATGATAATGATGTTAAATCCATGTTCTGATCATGGAAATGTTAGGAGATTACTATGATGACATACAAAATGATGTATAGGCACATTCGTTTCAATAAGAGAGTCTTGTAAAATCAGAAAAATTATAGTCAATGAGATGATGGGTATAATGATGATGTATGTTGAATAACTAGATGTAAATATATAGGATTATGATGATCCTAAAATGAAGTTAGTATACTTCAAGAATACTGCATCCAAACAAAGAGAACAAGCAAAGAAATAGTCTCAAGATGAAAATTCAAGTGACAGTTTGTCACCTATGGGCATTGATTAAGAGGTATCTGACCATTATAATGGGATAAAGAAATTTTATAGGAAAAAACATTTTATAAACGCCATGTTATTAATGGATTTTTGATACAAAAAAGAAACTATACAAGAGTTTGGAAGAAGTATGACAGCACAAATGATGTTACCAGCTATTAAAGAAAAAGAAATTAGCATGTCAAGCCAGAAAGTCCAAAACTAAAATTCAAAAATAAGTGTGATGAATTGGACTTATAGATTTGGAATTCTACGATAACAGCATCGAGTGAATCTATGGATAGATCTAGTAATTCATACATAAATACTGACTAAAATACTAATAGAGATAACATGTGATTCATGACTAATTTCTCTAAAGTAATTGTTGTTTCTAATATTTTTTATGTGCCTAAGTATGATATTTTTGATAATGTACATAATGATGATGAAATGTCATGGGAATATATTTTTGAATTTTAAAAAATGAGGGAAGAAAAATTTAGTGAACTTAAGGATATGTAAAATGTTCTTAATACACAATAAAAATTGACCATTAATACTAAATCTAATTGATCTATTAAGAAAGTGGTGAATGATAAGTTACTCAAGGAAACTAAAAAAACAAAAACATTAATATATACTATTAATGAAATATTTAGAAATGTTTAATAAATGTATAGAAAATGTAATATAGATTTTATGAAAAACATGTTGCACCAAAATTTCTTACACGTATAGGATACAAACATATAAGAAGAAGATTAGAAATGATCAAATTTTTTTCCAGTGTTCAAATAAAAAAATTCATTTTTAGTTATTTTTCATGAATGAAAAAGAGTTTCTTTTTTAAATAGACAACAATCCATTTATAGTACTTCTATAAAACATATATTTTTCCCTAAATCCCTTTTTACTAACACTTATATACCCATTAAAATATACCTACCAAAATTATTTCTTGTATAATTTCTATTTTGTAGGAAAACATCATGAATACCTCCTGTGAAAGTCAATTGTACATGGATAGTGGATATTCAAGTAATATTATTGTATAATATTATATCTTCAATAATATAATAATTTTTTTGTGGTGGTCATGTCCCCATTGTTGATAATTATAAACATAGTATAATTAGACATGTCTAATTTGGTAATTAAAATTCTATTTTAATTTCTATAGTATTATTTGTAGATTATCTAAAATATAACACTCTCAGCATCTCACAATTATGTAATAATGGTTTTCATGTTAAATTTGAGAACAATTCATGTAATATTTTTTATTCTAATAATTCTTTAGTTTTTACTACTATAATAAATGAAAATTATTATATATTATATTGTTGGCTCTGAAATTCCATGCCTTGGAATAAATCAGGAAAGCGCCTGAAAAGTAATAGGGTGTACATTGTGAAGTGAATTTGCAAAGACCTCCTACATAAAAACTACTACAAAACCACATGATTGGATTATTCCTGACCACTGGAAAGTAATTATATGAGAACATCATAATGAATATAACATAATCATTTTCAATTCCGATAAACTTCACCAGAGCCTTTGCTAATGCTGTAAAGTTAGTGACGAAAGCCTATGTGAGTTTGAGGAACATTACTGGAGCCTCCTTGAATTCCATAAAGGCTATGGAGGAAGCATCCATGTGTCTAAGAAACATGAAGGAACTTCCCCCAATTTTGAAATTCAATTTTATTCTTAGCATCTATATATAGAATTGCAATGCCCAATGCATATAATGACTCAACAAACACCCACTCCAATGGATCTACATCCTTACCATTCTCATGCATCCCTCTCAAATTTTAATGTATCATTTTCTCTATTAACCATTACGAAAATGAATCATCTGAGGCACTTTAGCATTGTAAAAACCATTTCCCATTGTTCAAATTTACCCCTAATTCAAGCATGGATACCCTTCGTGAAGCCCTATTGCCATAGAAAAGGTAGGATACCCCTTTGGGTACTTGGATCTTCCAAAATCACTCGGTATTCGAGAAGAACCCTCCAAAATCATGTAGACTAGTTTCCTACAATGGGTCACTATGATTCATGAAGAGCCCTACTACACAATTATACATTGCATCGTGAATAACTAGAGCTTCATGAATCCCTTCTCTGATAGGCCTTCTCATCACTAACATCATTTTTGTGTGGCCCTCCATGAATGTATATAGTGATTTAAAAGTCCCCGGAGTTGTGTTTCTTATTGTATTTCCCTAAATCATGAATCTTCTCATGGGTATTGTAATGGATATTTCTTCTTCACATAGCCATAGTAATATGGACCACCACATAGATCATTTTATAACCCTGCTTACCAACAACATTGTGGGTGCCTTCCTTTCCCCAACGGTTAAAGCGCTCTAGTTATGTATGTCATAAGTTTGACTTTCGAATCCCCATCATCTCATCTATATGATTCTAAACTCCCATTAAACCATGTCCTCAACACATGACATTAAACTGGGATAACTGCATGAGTGAAATGAGTGAGAGGACAACGAATGGGACATGCAACTTGACCCTATCACTCCCCATATCCTTCTATACATGGTCACAATGAACACCATTTGTTGTCTCTATGTATTCCCCAGCCAAAATTTAATGGGTTCTCCTTGTAGGACAATCATATCCTCTTAGTCCATCTAGACATCTGTATCGAGATTTACTCCTAGAGTAATTCCCAATATTGTTCTCATGTGCCACCAACCATTTGTAAGATCCTATTTACCCTTTGGTCTGCTAACCATGGGTAAGCCATGTACCACTCCTTGATGACGCACACTTCGTGACATGATCATCCTGTCTATTTTTCCACTTGTTTCCCACACCCAGTATGACCCTCATGGTCTTGGAGTAAATATCAACCAACATATCCTCTTTGGACTTCTAACCATGCATAAGCCACGATCCCATTACCCACCAAACTGCATGTGTATTGACCAATATCTTATATAAAAGGTATAATTTAAGCCTCTATGAGGTTAGATACAATCACATTCCATTACCACTAAATCTTGACCATTTTATTTTGGTTCACTATTCATTGTGAATGATGTTAAATTGTATTCACCCTTCATCTTGTATGATGTTAAATTGTATTCTTTTGAACTATTTGGGTTATAATACATATATCCTAAATTGGGTACATAGAAAATCTCCCATAAGTTCAACGCCAATTATCTTTTATCCTTCAATGTCCCCATTCTTCGTACCCACAACTTTTGTCTTCCCCTTAGAGGTGTCAGAGCATTTCTCAGGCCGTCTTAGTGCGTTAGCAACACAATCAATACATAATCCTCCAACGTGGAGATCTACTATTGCGATGGGTTTCTAACCACATTTATTCCAAATAATGACATCAGATTACATTCCTTTGTGTACACTCAATTTAAATGCCCCATATCTGAACAAAAAGTACTTTGATATCTTTCCCTGTTTTTGAAAGGATCATAGAATACCTCCTTGATGTTCATTACCATCTCTCATGTCCTATCCTCATTTCTCCATTGTGGATTTGATGCTAAAGATGATCATTCCTTAACCAGTTGAAACCATTTCGTTCGAGTCCCCATCTACACATCCATTCTAACAGGTCGTCTCCTCATGTAACTTATCACCCCATCCTAGAACTACATGGACTTTGATTCTCCACCATGTTGATATGTTGGAATCCTCTTTGAGGTTCAAACCTGTTAATGACACCATCACATAATTTCTTTGTTCCATACCATTTCATTTCATGCCTCACACATTTGAACTACGTGTGCCTTGATCCATATATTCTGAATAGGGTGTAGAATAAGCCACTACAAAGTTCATTCCCAACCAATGTAAAACCATAGTACCCTCATATCTGGAACCTTCCAACTCTCTGATCCACCCATTGTTGTGTCCAAATAAATTTTTATGGTGTGACATCTTCATTTTTCAGAACAAGCAATCCGAGGTCCGTCCTAATTTGGTTTTCTAATAAATCTATATAGTAAACATTCTAGGTTCTCCCTCCTAGGGAGGTATCTATATGATCCACTCTCATTAATGTTTTGATCATTATAATCCATCTTTTGTAGACATTAATGTAGTGGCATAAACTATGTTAATCACGATAATATGAGTAAAAACCCTGGATACATTCTTCTAGAATATAATTCCCATCATTAAAAGGAAAATTTTTCAGGATTCAGCACCCTCAAGAATCCCATTGATAAGGGAAAATCTAGGTGTACTAGTTTTTTAGTGTCACGACACACCAGTGATGCCTCAACATGACTCCTATACAGACCAATGGATTCTTCCAAGACATGGTCCTCTTTGGAATGTCTTAATATAATATGTGTAATTAAATGGTGTCAAGAAATATATGGCACCGAGAAGAGTTTCACAAACAACATCTTAATATACGAGGGAGACCCAGAATATGAGACAAATTATGAAGAGGAATCCACTAAATGATAAAACAAAATCCCATCAACCCATTTTGATTAAAGTGAAAACATATCTAAATGAGTGATGAATGTCACCCACCATTGGATAGTAAGAATGTGAGGTGGTAATTAGTGCATTCCCACAGATGGTTTGTTACCCGCTAGAAGTGTCAAAAATTGAAATGGTGACCCCGACGGGAAATTAATCTCCTCGATATGAGGATTATTATCATTCAAGGAATAAACATATGAGAATATCTATCGATCCAGCTATCTGATGCTAGTTCCCTCCAAGATAATAGTGTGCCTGGTGTAAATCTCACCAGAATTTGTAGTGGTTAATCATTGGGCATCCTGGTCAATGACATTTTCATTGGAGATGCTTCTATCCATCAGTAGAGGACTGCATAACATTGGGGAACTGGGAATGACCTTCCTAATATCTGTAATGATTTTTTAAAATTCCTTTTTTTAGGACACATGCTGCTGCGACAAGAAACCGATCACCTCCCACCAACAGATGTTGGTCTAGTGGAAATACAAGTGTAGAATTCCCATATTTCTACTCCTCTGTGATGACTCCCACATCCACAAATACTAGATTCCCACATTCCAAGTCACCCTCTATATTTATTCAATGGAGGGTGGTGGATAATAATGTTCTTTGATACGAATATGAGGGGTAATTTGGATGAGGTTTATGGCTCTTACAGATTAAAAGGTTTCCTTTCCCCACTAATGTCGCCCCAACCAAGGTCCAAGAAAGGCGACAATACTCAACACTCTCATCTTTAATCATTTCAGGAGCCTCTTCTTGAATAATTATTATGAATTACTCACATAATTTGATGACGTATGGGGTGTTTGAGTCACCCCAAATACAACATTAGCCATGTGAAAAACTAGATGGTCTCCCACTAGGACACATAAAATCTAATAGTTTGTCCCATTGGTTGAGGACTGGGTGATCCATACCTCTTCACATCCAACCCTAGTTCATCTATCCCAACGACAACATCAGGCACAATCTCTGGCGTATTTCCTCCTGGGGGAATCATCTTCCATAGCTTTAGTGGCCCGATCCACAAATGTTGTGTGTTATCATCTCTCTATTACTATAGAGCAGGGTCACCACAACGTCCAAATGGGATTTACAGCTTAGATTGTCCCTGGGCAGTCTGGGTAGACTTTTTTGGTCACCTGCGCTAGTAGTAGAATCCGTGGGTAGACATGTAGTGAGTACATTTAGTACGGAGCCCCTCAACCTACCACCACCGAACAATGTGGAGGACCTACCCACTCCCATTTTATATTTGATGGTCTCCCAAAACATCTATCATCAGTCATAAAGGATGTACTACCCGACTATTTGACCCTCAACCTGATGGTCCTCCTTGTGCACACGGTCATAGGTGTGGAGGTTCTCCACACCATTCATTATATCAATGCGAAGGTCCTCCACACATAGTAAACAACCCATGTGGAGGCCCTACCCACCCCATCATTCCCTTCCACAATGGTCCTCCCTTTGTTCCAATAGACACCATCCTGGTTTCTTCTCACAACATTACTCATCAAGGAAGAGGACATTACTATGTCAAATATCACCCCTTCCCCGAAGAACCATCCCAGGGTAGGATGGTGGGTTGTCACTACAAGAGGAAAAACCATAAGAAGCCTTAGATCATACACAAAAATATCTAATGTTTACACATTGAATTGGAGTGCAACTTGGTAATGGAAATATCACACTAATCATTTATATCATGTTCTAGAGTAGGTACTATATGTATCAGCTTTGTCCTCCCAGAATGTGAGATGTACCTTTTCCTTGAATACTCTTATAGATACATACAAGAGGAGGAATATTTAGATCATGTCTAGGGATTTTCTATGCCATACACCCTTTCATTAGAAGGATAATTGTATACCATGACAACATATCATGGTGAATTGTCCGGGTGAATGACCGATGAAGGGATCCAGCCTGTTCTACTAGAAATGATTCCTCCTCTTATGTAGGAAGCAGTGCACAACAACATGTCCTACATTGATGTGGTGATACATCTAGGGTAGACTATGGAAGAAATCCCATGATGTAGTGGCATCTCATCTTTTGCAGCTTACTCTCCACCGACTAGTCTACATCTGCAGTGGTCTTCTTCAATAGAACTATCAGTCACCCAACAACCCACAGTTGATGAATTGGGATACCGAGGTCCAGATCCCAAGTCTGAGTAGAGATTATTTTGGGAAATTCTCATAGTATACCAACTCCCAATGATGTTTTGGAGAATGAAAACTGTATAATTCCAAATTATGTAGTCCCTCAACTAGTGTGAGGTTATGTGCTTACTCTGAACCATAGAAATTATGCATAAAAATCGTTTTCGTTAATGGTTATGTAACCCTAAAATTAAGGAACACTTGGATGATATTTCCTAGAATTGAATCCAAGTTGAGTTGGTTGTACTCCCTATTTCTCAAAACCTTGTGTCAAATGGTAATCATAGGACCTCTGGGAATTATGTGGTTAGATATTTACAAAACTCTGGATAACTACTATGTAGTCTTCCCCACATGTCCAGATTTGTAGATCAGGGTTGTATACTACACTACATTTCAATCCAATCCTGTGCCAACCTAGTTCACCGGTTGAAATCGAGGATATTCCTTTATGTCTCATCATGGTAAATATAGTATTCCCTATTATATATTAGAATGGAGAATAAGCATGTGGAATGGAGAAGAGGAGAAAATATGTTGGGATGAACAACACCCGACAAACCCAGTTGGTTTCAACAATAACCATAAAATACAGACACATAGCCTTCATAAACCATCAATGTCTTCTCTTCTAGGTCAAGATCCTAGTATGAAAAAAACACACATTAGGATAATCAAGTCCTCTAATCCATTTGGTTATGTGGAAAACACAGAAAAAGATCGTGAAAATGTGGCATTACTTCAACATCTCTCTAAACATAAAATGATTGTTAATGAAAATCTTATTGAGAATGTTGTAGAAAAGTAGTAAAATTTATGTAATCATAGACAAGGCTAGTAGGGATAGAGACTACTCCCCCCAGTGAGGTGCCTCATTGTGATCGCCGCATCCATGTCTACCTAGATTAGGTGGAAGCTTGAGTTTATGGAAAGAGATCATAATATGCATTGTTGAACCCACTCGAGTAGTGTGAAATCCTACCTCAGTACCCAACTCATGATCTACCAACTACACAATAGGTTATTCCCCCATGTTACTTTATTAACTCCTCTTGTCCCTCCATATTTCACTCAGCCCAAATTTCATGTTGAAGAACCTATAAACACACTAGTAGTCAAAATTCCTTGCAAAAATATGAATCCTTTTCATGATGATATGATTGACTCTCTTATTTTTCACCTTGAGGATCTTGAATCTTGAAAGATGTAAATACCACCTGATGTTATGACATATATTTCATGGGTGGATGATATGCTATCACCCATAGGTTTCAGAAATGCTACTGTATCCCCTTTTAATTGGACGGGAAATCCACTACGACACTGATCCAAAATTATTTCATGTTGTGGACCCATGCTGGGAACACTAGCACAATAGAAAGCTTCAAAGCACCGGTGTTTAGTAAAAATATTAAAAGGGAACATGTATTTCTCGTATAGCCAGTTACACATCAAGTGCATAGCTGGTTGGGAGGATCTTCACAGGCAATTTCAATTCCAATTTGGTTCCACCACCTGGAAGAATAGTTTTTTTATCCTCTTCATGTGAATACAACGTTTAGATGATCGAGCAACATAATATTTCTTCAGGTGGAAGGGCCCCTCATATTCACCTGATATGCCGCCAAATCAAGATAATCTACTAAAAATGTGTTTTGGGAATGTGAAGACTAAATTGGTTTCTTCTCTCATCATTCAAAACATTCCAGGTGGATTTTAGTATTTCTCTAACAAGGATCAACGCCTCAATAAATCCTTTCAACAAGCCATGAAGTTATTTTTGTTTCCTCCCATAGCTTATGTGATATGTGTCATCAAGGCCGATCCTACTCCTATTGCACAAATAGAGGCCCCTAGAAATATGTAATTGTTACATGTAGATTAACCTCTATAGACACACGAAGGGACACTACCTGAGACATAGACTATAGAGTAGAATCACCCACCTCAAAATCGGATGGCACTACCATGTAACAGTAAACCATCACCTAGGCGGGATAACAAGTTTCCACCTCCTCATCAATCTATTCCTGAACCTATTAATGTCTAGGATCCATGTTCCACATTCCCAGATCTATGAAACTAGTCCAAATAATTCCCCGAGGCCCAAGTCCACACATAATTCTGATGTTCCATAGATTAGTGAATCCTAATGTTTCCATAATGTAGTAGGACCAAAGAGGTAGATCTCATTGATCACCCCTTTTAAGGCCCCTATCAATGGTTTCTTTGAAAAACTCTCTAGAAGGTCAATGTGTTCAGATAATAGTTCGAGGAAAATATAGGAAAAAAACGTTGTATTGGGTCTGTCCCGAGAATTGGTGTCATGTGTTTCTACTGAGATTGATAGTGACTGTGAGGGAGAATGAAAACATTTCCATCATTGTAGGTCTCAAATTTATGGTGAAAGGATTACCTGTAAGGTTTTTTCCTGGTCCCATGGAATTATCCATGCCTATTTTAATAAATCTGAGCCATCTGAGGTAACTATTTTTCTTCCAGCTGCTACCTCATCATCAATACTATATCATTCACCATCTTTACGGAGAGGGCAACGATGATGCTGGAAAGATTGAATCCTTCAAAATTTTCCAAATATTTTCGACACTCTCAATTATTTTTCCCCCATATATAGGGATTTCCCATAAAATTCTCCTATAAATTGATGACTCTTTGATTGATGACCCGGAGTATACCTAGGTGAATACTGTCGAATTGGTGGACCCTTACATAGTACCTAGTGATAAATCTCTCCAAGAAGATTCCCTAAACGTCCCCAATAAATGACTGTGTTGATGGTTCCATGGGTTTATGAATCTCCATATTTTTTAGGATAGTGGTCCTAGCCATGATGGGTATACAACGAAGACCCTAATGTTGGCTCAACATAGAGCTCCACACGTGCCAACATCATATCCTATTTCATCAAATTCACTCTCATTATCATTTATTTTTATTGATCTCGAAGAGACTCCATGAACAACCACATTAATTTGAGGAATGGAAGCAGTCATATAGATGTCATCTGGTTGTCACTCTACAGGGTTCAAAAAATTAGTGGTGGTATTTCTCCAGCACTAGTCTGAATATGTAGTTCGATCACCCACACCCATCATGGTTCATGCTATTGAATGACCTCCTATCAGCAAAAATATAAATATAGCACCAAAATATGATGTTCATCAGATCATTTACATCATTCCCACCTGGGTCTCGATCCTTGAGGATCTCCTCCTATCTTCAGACATGCGTGAAGAACTCATAGAGGCTTTAAGAATCACTATCAAATTTGAAATAAATGTAGGAACCTCAGATGCCTTCCATAATGAGGAATTAAAAATTGAAAATGTATGAAGATAATTTCAATCTCATGATAAGATGAAGGTTCTCCCATATTGGGGAATATTGGCCCAATATATATCATGGATCATTTAAATAGTGTGGAAGACCATCATTGTCTCTCCGATACATGTTCTGGTGTCAAACTAACCAAAACTAGACACTTCTCATGCTCGGATCGTCTGATAAAAATCTAGATCCCTCTTTCTTGAAGATTCATGGTTAGGATAGGACAATGCAGAAATCTATTGGAAAATAATTCTTGAAGTCCAAATTTGGTGGAATGGTTTCCAGCATAGTGTTTTTGGTTGCCTCACTAGACTCCACCTACATTGTGCCAATGGGTAGAACATTTCTCAATCTACACATGGAATTCCCCTCCTTTTATCACCAATAACTCGTGTACTCCCATAATGGTTGAGTTGGAATGATCCAAAGTGATTCATCTTCATTTTCCTCTTATGAAGACCACTATCGGGATGTTAACTACTACATGAGAAAGTAATGAAGGTTCAGACCCATGAGGTTAGGTATACAAATATTGTGTCCGACTGATGGGTAGACCTGGATGATTATTACATTTTCCGAATTCAATAGTTGGAGTCCACAACACCTTACATTGTACAATGATTTTTCTTCACTGGGACTAGGGGAAGCTCATATCCTAGTTCAGGGATCCCAGAATGATCACTTTTTAATCCGAAACGAATCCTCTCAAGTGATACAGGATCCCCTTACCCCTATAAATAATTGGGATGTTCTACCCATGGATACAAAAATACGTCATACATTATTGTTTCATTGTGATGGGATAAACTAGTTCAAGACAATGTTTAACTATTTCATTGATTTTATCAATCATTAACCATTGGGTCAAAGGCCTGATTGAATCAAATTGATGGATTTCATCAGCATAGATTCAACAATGTATGAGTATCCTAATAAGGATTCCATTTCCACTCAATCCAGACTACTGTTCCTCCAAGATCAGCCAACTAGAAGAGTATCCTCTTAATGATTATATTATTTTCATGGATGATGAAGAGGATTGGAAAGATTCTCCACCCGCATTTAAAAAGTGATTCACCACTCTGGATGATGAGTTGGTATATATGAACCTCGACAATGAGACATATTCATGAATAACACTTAATAGCATAGCTATTTCAGTATAAGAGCAGTAAGAGTATGTGGTTTTTCAAAAATAGCATCAAGATGTATTCCCCTTGAGAAATAGACTAAAGATGGGGATGGATCCTCAAGTAGAGTTACACCACCTGGGTCTCCCTATGAACCATTGTGGGTTCAAACACCCTCCTAGAAAGGTGAATGACTCTCATAGTGACATGGTTGAGGATGATGTTGATAAGATAATTAAATCCAACTTCATCAAGGAATTCCAGTTACCCAAAAATGAAATCCATCAATGTTGTAGTTTGAAATAATAATGGACAGATCTTAGTTTTCATCGACTTCTAGGATCTCAACTATCACTGTTTGGAGGATGATTTTCCCCTCCCTGTGACACTTTTGTTAATCAATGCTACTGCTAGATTCAAAGCTCTCTCTTTCATGGAAAGGTATTCGAGATAAAATTAAATACTAATGGCCACTAATGAAGAAGGTTATACAACCCTCTGATCCCCATATGGTACTTTTTTCTTCCATATAATTTCCTCCGGTCAAAAGAATGTGGGATCCACTTTTCAGCATTCAATGCACTTCATATTCATGCTAATTTTCAAGTCATTGTTAAAATTTTAAGTAAATTATTTGGGGGTCAATTCCATCCAATGTCATGAACATCTCAGAGATCTTGATAATTTGTTTGGTTTCATATTCTTTCGCCATATAAAGATATACCCCTTGATGTGTTCCTTCAAAGATACCTATGGAAATTTCCTAGGCATTGTCATCAGATATAGAGGCATCAAGATCGATCTAGGGAAGATTATATCCATCTGTCAGATGCCTCCTCTGAGAAAAATTTGGGATATTTGATGAATTCAATGAAACATAACCAAAATCTTCTGATTTAAGGAAAATATGGCTTGCAATTGTATGCCCATTTCCTGTATCTTGACAAAAGGTGATGACTACAAGTGGGATAAAGTGTGTTAAGAAATTTTCGAGGAGATAGCGTTTTTCTTACTAAAGACATTGATTTTGATGCCACCTATCTATAAAAATCCATTATTCCTTTATTTTACCACCCTTGAATAGTGCCTTGGCAACCATATCACTCAGAAGAAAAACGATGGGACAAATAATAGTTTATACTATTTTAGATACATGATCCTCGATAGAGAGAGTAGATATTCTTCTATCGAAAATAGATTTCTTGCACTGGTATTCATGGTCCAAAAATTGTGACAATACACGTATCTCCAGGACATACAAATGGTGTCTATATAGATACAATTAATTATATTCTTAATTATCTCATGTTGATTGGCTGTCTAGCTCTGTGGGAAGTGATCTTTTAGTAGTTTCACATTCGATTTACTCCACAAAAACTATTTCAATGGTTAGGTGTTGGAATTATTTATTTCCTCCCATCCATCCCCCATAGATTAGTATATGGATCTAAAATTCCTAGATGAATCCATCCATTCAGTTGATTACAATGTACTGTGTTGGAAGATACAATTATATGGAGCTTCACGAACTCATACTTCTAGATGAATCAATGATCCCAGTCTCAACAGAGTATGTCTAGGTAACATTATCTCCACACCCACATATGTTTTCATGCCTTATTCATACTAATTATCAGTGGAATGCACCAATAATGAGATAGAGTTGGAGGCCCTCATCACTGGTCTCATCCTAGAGCTTAAGATTGATGTTCCTAATGTGAATGTGAATGTGGACACTGAATTGGTCATCAATTATGTCATTTGGAAAGCATATATTGTACACTATTTATAGCAAAATCTCTATATAATGTTGCAATTCACTTATCATCCATATGTTACTGATGTTCCTCATTCATAGAATTCCCGAGTTGATGAACTAGCTAGCCTTGCTGCTTCTCTGGAATATCATGACTATGATGATTTGATTATCTATGTGGTGAATTGAAGAGTCATTTCTCCATTCATTCCAAACAATGAAGACATCCATGTGGTGATACACCTCACCTATTTTGTTATTGCACCAAGTCCATCGACTCCCCTTACCAAACAATTGAAAAGTACCCCTGGATGGATAAATACCTTTGTTGGGTATCTCATGAATGGTAATCTCCTATGAGACCGAGATGAAAATGACAGAGTCCATTGGTGTGTCTTATAGTTCACCTCCAGAATGGTCCAAGTCATCAGATGATTTTATATACATGTTGGTTTGACCAGATTCTCAGATATTGTATTCAAGGAAACGAGATTCCCTTGGATATATACGATGCTCTTTCTAGTTATTATCGAGATCACTGGGGATGCCTAAAACATTCTCATTTGATATGACGGTTGGGATACATTAGGCCCCCATGGCCCATCAATATATCTAGTTCACCATTACAATCCATGCATGCCAGATCTAGGAATATATTGTGCATAAACAACTAAGGAATCTCTATACCACAAAGTACTCTGGACCCTTTTCTGTTTGGGGACACTATGTCATGGTACTATATCAACTAGAAACGGCTTTCCAATGTAGGTTCATCCTTACATAATTGGGTTTCTATTGCATGTGGGTAGAGGAAATTATTCTAAAGAAAGTCAAGGATAGTACTATCATTGATTTCATGGTTGCTAATATCATTTTCTAATTCAGAGTCCCTCATGATTTTCTCACACATAACAACACCAATATCCGAGAAGCTGAGGTGAAGAGAATGAATGACATGTACAATATTTATTCTAGTCATACCTCTCACTATCACAGACGTAAAAATGGGAATATTGAGGCATTCAATAAAACACTCTGTAACATCTTGCAAAAGATTGTTGGTAAGAACAAGATGAAATAGCTTCAAAAACTCTCCAATGATCACGGGTCACACCATAAAACAAATTGTAATTATAAAAATGTGACCCAATGTTCCTTAGTGTTTGGAATAGAGGCAGTGCAGACTATTTAGATTCAATTATTTTCACATCACATAGCCATTTTTGATCCATTTATTTCTGACATATTAGTCAAGGTATTCTTGGATGAACAAGAATTAATTAATTATAAAAGGCTTCATTCCATGCACAATATATAGTGTCACCATATTTAGATAGCCATAGATTTCAATAAGAAATTATTTCTATGTTCCTTTCTTCAAGGTTACACGACATTGTCCCTAAGAATGCCAATGATTCCTAGAATAAAGCCACCAATGTTGGAGCCCAAATGGAAGGGAATTTATATAATTCATATGGTTTACCCCAATGGGGAATTCTGAGTAGTCACCATGGATAATGATCATATCACCCCTCCCACCAATGCCAAATTCCTTAAGGAGTATATCGCAGGAGTGGTCCCTTTCATCATGCATGATTTTAAACTACAAACAAATTGAGATATAAGACCATAAACATGGATCACTTTCATCCTACATGACGATAAATTACATTAGGTAAACATAATTCATGGTCAGAGATCTACGACCTTAAACTAAGATCTCTGTCATCCTTACTAGAAGACATTATGCTATATGGGTACCACCAGGGTTGACACATCTTGTCATTTTGGCCTTCATCATCATTCACATTCGAAAGGACCCCCTAGTGGCCTTTCATGTTTGTAACATCCTAGGAAAATACTTAATATTATATTCTAATGTTTATAAATATTTTTTAATAAAATGCTAATACTACTTTTAAGGTAATGATACGCTAGATGGCATAGCCAATACGCAACAACGAGTTTCATTGAAATCTTACGTTGCACACTAATAATATAATAATATTATTATAGTTTACGTCTAGCCGTCATAATGGATGGAATGAATAAAAATAACTACAAAATGATTACATATTTTTGTCAAATATTTTTACATTTATCTCATATATTATAGAGGCTTAAAATCCAAATGAATCCAATTTTAAGAATAAATACTATAATATTTTTAAAAGATTGTTTTACCGCCTTTTGATAGTGAATCTTTTTTAAATGTTACATTTGACAATTTTATAAGAACTATTTGTCAAAATAAAATTATTATTTATGATTGGGATATTTATATTTACTTTGGTTAAATTTTTGGTATGTTTTTGACAATGTTCATTCTTTTTAATGAATAGTGAAAAATATTGCATTTTACATCAAAACAGCTTTTTCATCTAATTTAAATATATGGATAGATTATCTTTTTAATTGGTTTTAATGTTCAATTAGAATATATTTTTACAATTTAATTAAATGGTGGTCGTTATAATTAATTTCAAATTGAAAATGGACATAAACAAATGCCAAACTTTTCAAAGATATTGCTTCCAAAAAACCCGCTATTTATTTTAACGGCGGGAAGTAACTATATGATTTATTAATGAAACTTCTATGTTTTGAATTTGGTAAAATGGAAATCATTTCTGAATTTGAAATATCAAATATAGCTTAGGGTTATTTATTGGTATTTTTCTGATAATGATTTTCTTAATGAATAGTGAAAAATACAGTTTTTAATTCAAAACGGCATTTTCATCCAATTTATTTCTATATTTAGATTGTCATTTTAATTGTTTTTAAAGTATAATTCAATTATGTTTTTATCAATTAATAAAATTTTGTTCATTTTAATTAATTTTAATTTTCAATTGGATGTAAAACAAGTCAATATTTTGATAAATTTTACTTCTTAAAAACTCGTCTTTTGTTTTGACAATGAGATTTACTTTTAAATTTATTAATACAAATTATGTGTTTTTTATTTGATGAAATGGATTCCATATTTGTAATCATATGGACCATATTATTTAATTAAGAATATTTGGTTTATGGACATTATGAATAGTAATGACGGTAATTATCTTTAATTATCGTGTTTAATTAGTAATCGGGTAATTAAGGGTATGAAAATAATATAATAAAAATATAAAATGACCCCAAAATGTCTCCTAATGCTATTGTTGGTGTCATGGAAGACCATGGGATGCTTTTCTAAAACCATGGGACCCCATGTAATCACTTTAGTGTGATAGTGACCTTTTATCATATTTTTTTAAAGGAAGGAAAATGTTACAAAATTATGTAACACCTAAGTAAAATAATTTTAATTTTGTCTACATAAACAAAATATTATACTATAAATATTCATTGGAAATATAAAAATATTTCATACATCATGATATTTTTTATAATTTTTATACATTAAATAAATTATTTTATTTATTACACCGTGATGATGCGGTGATTTCCTCATAAATGAATGATTTAAATAAAATGAGGGGATAGGGTTAAATATAAGTCTTAAACATATAAAAAACCTATTTTATGGGTGTATTTAGATACCTTATCTCCTTATCCTCGAAATATATCCTTTTGGGACCTTTAAAATCCTAAAATCATTTTATAATAATGTAATATTTTATAACATTCCAAGAGTGCCCCGCCTCTTCTCTTATAAAAGGCCCCCACCTCTACCACCTTACCCACACCTCTCAAGCCTTTGTCATGGCCAAACCCAGCCCATTTCATCTCTCCACGTCCCTATATTCATAATTGAAGCCTCACATTTTGCAGAATTCTCTTCAAGAAACCCTTTTGGTTCAAACCAAGAGGAGCTACCTGATTTAAAGGTGACGTCTTCACTTGTGTTCTTTTGCTTTATTTTTCATCTCAAAACCCCTAAACTATTTTTATTCCTTTATTTTGTAACAACACCAGAATATTCAATATACTAGGATGTTTTATGTAAATTATTTGATCTAAACTTACACAAACCTTTGTATAATGGTTAATGAACATACTATTTCTGTGGATGGCGAATTACTACCTCACGAAACGATGATTGTTCAATCTTCTCTTAACAACTTTCATGGTGGCCATTATGATGTCACTGTATTTTTTATATGATATATATGGTAATTATGTTTTCCATATTCTTCGGAATTTTATATTTAAAACATACTATTATGCTTTTCATGTTGTGAAAATGCGATAATTTCATACGAGGATGTGTGGACTACCGCCCCCTCAAGTGATGTGACTCATTCATTCAATACATGGAATGTATAAAGAATGAAATTAATGAACATATGTGACCTATAAAACATATATATTACACTGGAATTATAATATATATATACATCTCAATTATTTTTAATTCCATTAATATGTCATAGAAATGAAAGTAGCGTTCATGTGTACGTACGGCCTACTGTCTCCATGAACGGTGCATTTCATTCCTTTTTTCTACAAATGTTATAGAATAGTATAAAATGAATATGTACTGGATATATATGATACTTAAATCATTAATACTTTTCTGGAGATGATTTACTTATAACAACATGGACAATCATTTTCAAACAAGTTCATTTTTGACTCATGTACCAAACATCGACAAAAACGTCAGATATGAACTCACATTATTAACCAATTATTATAACATAATAATATGTGATATGAACTGAATAATAATATATAATGGAGTAACATAAGCAATTATAAATTGACCAATGTTTATTATTCAGGAATATAAAGAAACGAAAAAGACAATTCGGACTTGAGGTGAGAGATCCTACCTCTCTCTTTATTTTTATGTACTCTTTTTATGTAACTTACATTAATCTCATATTTATTATGTTGGGGGATGCTATTTTATATTAATCTTGCGGTAATGTTTATGTCAATATGATGAGAGACCCTATTTTATATCATCAATCCATTTTTGGAAGTTTTATGTGGCGTCGTTAGGCTGCTAAATTTTATGTCCAAGTGATGAGATAACATTTTATATCTCATCAACTAATTTTATGAATTTTAATGTGACCTTGTTAGGCTGTAGAATTTTACAAAGGTAACATTTTAACCCAATTTCGATTTCTTTGGGTTCAACATGTAGTTATTGAATATATCATCCTTTGAATATGTTTGAATTTACATTGATTGTTTTAAACTTAATATCCAATTATATTGGCTGTATTTATATTTGTCACACATAATTTTGAGATTGATTTATCCTTAATTTAAGGATTCCTTCTTTATATGGGATTTCATCTCATTTTACATTGAGTCTTCATTTTTGTTATGCAATAATTCACTCTTATATGGTGTATATACTGTCCTTTGGGATATTATATCATGAATCCATTTATTCTCATGATATTATAAAGTTATTATTAAATGTTATTCCTCAATTATTGTATTCATGTTTCTCTCAATTTGTTTAAAACCCTTTAACTAAAATATCTTTTTAATATTTTTAATGATTTATTCTTATAAATATTTCTCATTAATATCCATGTTTTCTAAATGTTGTTAAGGATTTATTTATATAGATATTAATGGTTTAAAATCATAAAATCCTCAAAGTGGTATGGGACACTTTGATTCAAAAATATCTTTATTAAATGTTTTAAATGGTTTTGAAAATGGTTTTTTGAATGGATTAATTTTTCAATATCATAAATTGTTATATTGTTATTGCAATGTGGGAATGTTATTTTTCTGTTATGCATGTTTCATGTCATTCGATTATGTTATGGTTCTTGGGCATTGTTTATGAAGACGGGTGGTTCCATGATAAACTAAGGGCGGGTGAGCCCGATATAGATCTCCGATGCATTGGGTACCGCAAAGGAGTTAAACTCTAAGGTTTCTCTGAAGCATTTTAGGGAATATACTGTGATGGGTATTCCAAACGTAACCATGAGGGTTACTCCCTGCCTAAGATTGTTATGAACGCCTCAAGTTACCTTTATGCATTATTATTTCTATTGGGTTATGCATAAATCTTAGGATTTCATGAGGCATGTTAAATTTCTTATGTTTTATGAGTAAAGTATGATTTTCTTGATTCTTATGTTTACATGGACTGATGTTTTCTTTCCGTACTATTATAACCCTTACTGAGCTTTTTATGCACATCCCATGTTTTTTAAATGTTTTTACAGGACATAAATCTGAATAGGGTCATGGATGGGGTCGAGGAAATGTCAGGATGTCTAAAACAATGAAGTATACATGACTCTTTTGTTCAAGAATTTTTATTTTTGTGGAAAAAATGGAAGCTGAGTAGATGTGTCTACTTTGTAATCATTGAGATGTAATAGTTATGTCCTAATTCTATAAAACTATATACCTGAAAAGATGCTCAATGTGAATTATTCATTTAATTAAATAATAAGTAATGTTTAAGGCCGAGTCCTTATAGTTTCTATCAGAGGATGGTTTAGATAACATTATAGGTTAGACTGTTAAGTGACAAGTTCTGTATAACCACAATGGTTATTATATTAGATAGAGTAATTCTTATTTTTTAACGCTGGAATGTGTTTGAGATAACTTGGATAAGTATATCTTAGTGTTTATCTTCCTCTTTAGTACATAATGATTTTGTTGATATACTGAAACTGACATATCTTGTTTTAGTAAATGGATGGATCTACCAGGAACCAAAGAGACAATGGGTTTGAAGGAAACTGTGGTGGTTCTCTGATTAAGAGACTGGATGAAATAGGGGATTTAATGAGAAATATCGTGGTTATTCTAAACCAACTATCAGGTGTCATGATCAACTACTTGAACCTTGGTGAGTTCTCTAATACATCATGTACGAGAGAACCAACTCGACATGGAGGTTCAGGTAATAATTATAAAGGTAACCATTAGGGTTTATATGATCCTTACTTTTGAGGTAATCATTGGTTACTATAAGTTATGATGGAATTTGAATGACATGAGATAAACATTAGGTTAAATTATATTATGGTTATTTTTGAAGATTTTATCTTTTTTTGGAGATTTTTTTTAAGAATTATATAGTTTTGGAAAAAGGACAACACGCAGACCGTGTGACAACCCGTCACATCGGACAAAGCTACAGGATCGAACCGACAACCACAGTTCGACTGGTATTTATCACCTACCACTGGACTACGTGAAGTCCCTGGTTAGTTTGGCTAATTATTTTTTTTAGTTGGATGATTTTATGAATAAATAGTATGATTATTTTGGGTTATATATGGAAATTATTAACCTATCATGGACAATATGTGATTAGGTTAATTACTTTTCAGTATGAGACTTTAAGGGCAACTGATGTTATTTGGAGATAAATGTTAATTTGTACCTTGGGAGACTATGTGATTAAATCCTTCAAGTATTTGGGTTTCAATTTTAGTTGGGTTTAGTTTGAATAATTTTATGGATAGATTTTTATTGAATGGTATTTTTTGAACATTGGGTTTTGTTTGAAAAATTTTGAAGATTAGGAGTGGTTTTTCTATTTGTAAAAAAATACTTTTTGGGTATCATCTAATCTCGTACTAAACTTTTTGGTTTGGTTTTGGATGAGATATAAAGACATGGAAAATATATAGTTCTCTTTTGTGGATTAGGTGATTCTCAAGAAGTTGATTATAGTACTGTTAATGCAAACAAATCTTCCTAAATACTCGCCTTCCGGAGAAAATATGAGTTTGATTAAGGAATATAGTAAACATTGAAAGTCTACGTGAAAAGTAAGTATGTTTCATTATGATATAGTTATGCTCAAAAATAAATTCCTCAATGAAGAGTAACTTAAGAAAAAAATGTTTTCTGTTAACTTTTCCTCCCGGGGAATTGAATACCATTTAAACTATCACAAGTTTGTGGTTTTTTTGTGGTTAAGTTTCTCCTAGACATGTTTACTATCACTCTCTATCAGAACATGACCTTTTTTTCTCATCCATATCCATATTTTCATACTTGGAATCCTAGTATGGGTTAACTCGGGTGACCTCTGTACTTCTCTCCCTTTCATTTAAAGTGATATTTTTATTGACTCTTGTTCTGATGTGGGACTTTCAATGAAGTTTCCAAGACCAATTTTGAAATTGCGAGGACGCAATTCCCAAAAGGGGGGAAGGATTTAACATCCCAGATAAAAAAAAATATTACATTCTAATGTTTATCAATATTGGTGAATAAGATCTTAATACTACATTAAAAGGAATGCTATGCTCGATGGGGTACCCAATACGCAACAACGAGTTTCTTTGAAATCTTACGTTGTACACTAATAATATAATAATATTATAATAGTTAGTGCCCAGCTGTTGTAATGGAGGGAATGAATAGAAATAAGTAAAAAATTATTACATATGTTCGTCAAATATTTTTACATTTGTCCAATAAATGTTAGAGGCTTAAAATCCAAATGAATCCAATTTTAAGAATAAATACTCTATTATTTTTAAAATATTGTTTTACCGCCGTTTGATGGAGAACCTTTTCTAAATATAACTTTTGACAATTTTATAAGTTATATTTGTCAAAATAAAATTATTCTTTAATATTGGGATATTTAAATATAATTTGGTTAAATTTTTCGTATCTTCCTGACAATGTTCATTATTTTTAATGAATAGTGAAAAATATTACATTTTACATCAAATCTTCTTTTTCATCTAATTTAAAATATATGGTTATATTATCTTTTTAATTGTTTTTAAGGTTTAATTAGAATATATTTTTACAATTTAATTCAATGTTGGTTGTTATAATTAATTTCACTTTGAAAATGACATAAACAAGTGCCAATCTTTTCATTGATATTGCATCCAAAAAACCAGCTATTTGTTTTGACAATGGGAATTAAGTATATGATTTATTAATCAAAATTCTATGTTTTGACTTTGGTAAAATGAAAATCATTTCTGAATTTGAAATATCAAATATATATTAGGGTTAATTTATGGTTTTTTCTGATAAAGATTTTTTTTAATGAATAGTGAAAAATACAGTTTTTAATTCAAAACTTCCTTTTCAACCAATTTATTTATATATTTAGATTGTCATATTAATTGTTTTTAATTTATAATTGAATTATGTTTTTATCACTTAATACAATTTTGTTCATTGGAAGTAATTTCACTTTTAAATTATATGTAAAACAAGTCGATCTTTTGATAAATTTTACTTCTTAAAAACCCGTCTTGGGACCCCATGGAATCACTTTAGTTTGATAGTGACCTTTTATCATATTTTTTTTAAAGAAAGGAAAATGTAACCAAAGTATGTATCACCTAAGTAAAATAATTTTAATTTTATGTTCATAAACTATATATTATACTATAAATAGTCTTTGGAAATATAAAAATATTTCCTACATCATGTTATCTTGTATATAATTTTTAGACATTAAATAAATTATTTTATTTATGACACCGTGATGATGCAGTGATTACCTCATAAATGAAAGATTTAAATAAAATGAGAAGATAGGGTTAAATATAAGTTTTAAACATGCCACAAACCTATTTTATGGGTGGATTTCGAAACCTTTTCACCTTATCTTAGAAATATATTCTTTCGGGACGTTTAAAATATGAAACTAATTTTATAATAAAGTAATATTTTATAACATTCCACGAATGCCCCTCCTCTTCTCTTATAAAAGCCCCCTAACTCTACCACCATACCCACACCTCTCAAACCTTTGGCTCGGCCAACCCCTGACCATTTTATCTTTCCACATCCCTCTCTTCATCATTGGAGCCTCATCAATGGAAGAATTCTCTTTAAGAAATCTTTTTGATTCAATCCAAGAGAAGTTACCTGATTTAAAGGTAATGACTTCACTTGTGTTCTATTGTTTTATTTTGCTTATCCAAACCCATAAACTCTTTTTATTCCATTATTTTGTAACAACACCAGTATCTTTAATATACTAGGATGTTGTTATGTGAAGGATTAAAGCTACACTTACAAACACATCAGTTTAATGGTTAAAGAACATACTGTTCATGTGGATGGCAAATTACTGCCTCACGAAACGATGATTGTCCAATATTCTCTTAACACCTTTCATGGTGGCCATTATGATGTCACTGTATTTTATATATGATATATATGGTATTTATTTTTTCCATATGCTTCTGTATTTTATATTCAAAACATACCTTTATGCTTTTCATGTCTTGAAAATGTGATAATTTCATACGAGGAAATGTGGACTACCTCCCCCTCTAGTGATGTGACTCGTTCATGCAATACATTGAATGTATAAAGAATGAAATTAATGAACATATGTGACCTATAAAAAATATATATTATACTTGAATTATAATAAATATATCACTCAAGTATTTTTAATTCCATTAATATGTCAAATAAATGAAAGAAGCGTTCAAGCATACGTACAGCCTACCATCTCCATGAACGGGGCATTTCATTTCTTTTTATATCCAACTATTATGGAATAGTATAAAATGAATATGTACTGGATATATATGATATTTAAATAATTAATACTATTCTGGAGATTATTTACTTATAACTACATGGACAATCATTTTCCAACATGTTCATTTTTGACTCATGTACTAAACATCGACAAAAACGTCTGATATGAACACACATTATTAACCAATTATTATAACATTATAATATGTGATATGAAATGAATAATAATATTTAAAGTAGTACCTTAGGAAATTATAAATTTACCAAATTTTATTATTCAGGAATATAAAGAAATGAACAAGACAATTCGGACTTGAGGTGAGGGATCCTACCTCTCTCTTTATTTTTATGTACTCTTTTTCTGTAACATACTTTAAGGTCCTATTTATAATGTTTTGGGATGTTCTTTTATATTAATCATGATGTAATGTTTATGGTAATATGATGAGAGAACCTATTTTATCTCATCAATCCAACTTGGAAATTTTATGTGGCGTCGTTAGGCTGCCGAATTTTCATAAGGGGATTTTTATCTCACTTTTTATTACCATGAGTTTCATGCTACATTGGCCACTATTTCATTTTGTGTGGTGTATGTAATGCCCGTTATTTTACTATTTGTATAATATAATCTCATTTATGGGTAGTTAAATCTTCATTGTATGACCCTTCTTTCATGGGGTGTACGTTCCGAAAGTTGCCCAAATCGGTAAGGGAACCTTTCACACTCCTCTTTTAAAAAGACTAATTTTATTATGTCTTTTAATTTACATATTTTTATGTTGGGATTTGTTATTATATATCTTTATTGATATAAATTTTATTTCCAAGTGATGATATACCATTTTCTCTATCATCAACTAATTTTATGAATTTTAAAGTGACGATGTTAGGCTGTTGAATTTTACAAAGGGAAATTTTTAACACAATTTCGATTTCATTGGGTTCAATATGTAGGTATTGAATATGTCATCCTTTGAATATGTGTGAATGACCTTTGATTGTTTTAAACATAATATCCACTTATATTGGGTGTATTTATATTTTTCACACATAATTTTGAGTTTTATTTATCCTTAATTTAAGGATATCTTCTTTATAAGGGATTTCATCTCATTTTACATTGAGACTTCATTGTTGTGATGCACCAATTCACTGTTATGTGGTTTATATACTATCATTTGGAATATTATATCTTTAATCCATTTATTCTCATGATATTATAATGTTATGATTAGATGTTACTCCTTAATTATTGTATTCAAGTGTCTCTCATTTTGTTAAAAACCCTTTAACTAAAATATCGTTTTAAATGTTTTATTGATTTTTTCATATAAATATTTCTCATTAATATCCATGTTTTAAAAATGGATTTAAGGATTTATTTATATGTATATTAATAGTTTAAAATGTTAAAAGCATCTAAGTGGTATGGGACACTTTGATTCAAAAATCTTTTTTTTAAATTTTTTAAATGGTTTTGAAAATGGTTTTTAGAATGGATTCATTGTTTCAATATCTTAAAATGTTATATTTTTATGGAAATGTGGGAATGTTATGTTTTCTTTTATGCATGTTTTGTGTCATATGATTATGTTATGGTTCTTTGGAATTTTTTATAAAGATGGATGGTTCTGTTACAAACTAATGGCGGGTGAGCCCGATATTGCTCTCCAATGCATTGGGTAATGCGAAAGAGTTAAACGCTAAGGTTTCTCTGAAGAGATTTAGGGAACATACTGTGATGGGTATTCCAAACGTAACCATGAGGGTTACTCCCTACGTAAGAATGCCATGAATTCCTCAAGTTACCTTTATGACTTATGATTTCTATTGAGTTATTCATAAATATTATGATTTCATGAGGTATGTTAAATTGCTTTTGTTTTATGAGTAAAGTATGATTTCATTGATTCTTATGTATACATGGACTGATGTTTTATTTCTGTACTATTATAAACCTTACTGAGCTTTTTATGCTCATCCCAAGTTTTTGAAATGTTTTCATAGGACATAATGTTGAATAGGGTCAAGGATGCGATCAAGGAAATGCCAGGCTGTCTAAAAGAAGGAACTATACCTGACTCTTTTGTTCAAGAGTTATTATTGTTTTGAAAAAAATGGAAGCTGAGTAGATGCATCTACTTTGTAATCTTTGAGATGTAATAGTTATGTCCTAATTCTCTAAAACTCTAAACCTGAATAGATCTTCAATATGAATTATTCATTTAATTCAATAATAAGTAATGTTTAAGGTTGGGTCCTTATAGTGTTCCACCTTGTCTCACCTACTATCCCAACACCATATCCCTTAGGATCTCGAACGACAATTCGATACAAGCCCCATATTTAGAATATGGTCAATGGTAGAAGATTAGTTGTTTGTTCCCATTCCAGGTCAAATGATATGGATACTATGTTGTGAACATGACAATTATTTATTCTATACTGTTATCTATATCTCCATGGTGTCCCAAATTTTAGGTAAGATGATTCACATTTTCTTACCCTTATGTCCCACTCACATGACATTAAACGGGGAATCTATGGACTGAGATCTATCACCTTAAACTAAGATCATTTACATTCTTGTCTCATGAAGATACACAACATGGAGTTTTTAGAACAACATATGGATTGATTACCATCATTATTTGACACATAGTGAAACTCAGATCTTTTAACCATGTCCAAGCCTCATATCCCTCGACATTCTGACATATTGTCCCACATTATCTAATAGGATTATGCTTTTTTCTACATACTCTTTGTCATTACGCACATCGGTCCATTTTTCCCACGCCACATACATTCCCATGAAGGATCAATTCTTCCTTGCGTCTATACCACATGATGTTCAAGTGCAAAAAATTTTAATAACTACATATGGCTTGATTCCATCCATCATAGGATATGTAGGAACTCCCAGACAATATGTCTTCGGTTTTATCCAAACAAATCTACCCACATACTAGATTTCCCCATTTTTTCTTTGTTATCATCATGGAATACATGTGATAAGTTGGGATCTCTTGTGTCCCTATTCATGTTGGGTTTACAACAGCCGAATCATGTTCCCCTCCCTCTAGAACATCCTTATTTCCACATTTCCTTGACACATTATGTTAAACTGGATGAATTTTCATGAATTAAGTATGGATTGATTCCCATCCATATGGAATACATAGGAACACCCATAAATATTGTCTTCTAGTCCATCCATGTGATTATTAACCCATTTATTCGCCAAAATTATTTTTGGAAGCATGTTATGAGGTACATACTCATATGTCCCTATTCACATTTGGTTTATAAATAGCACCACCACGTACCATCCTTCAGAATACCTCCCTTTCATCTTTAACCTTGCCACATGATGTTAAACTAAATTACATTCTAGAACTAGGTATGCCCTTATTCCCATCCTTATGGGATATGTAAGAACAGTGCGAAATTTCATCCTCAGATGTAGCATTAGGTACTACAGATTCTGAATTCCTCTTGACCTTACAGCATATGTATCCTAGAGCACATAGTGTGATGTGGACTTTGTTCCCCATTCTCACTGGTCATACAATTACTGCATCAAATGTCCCCTCATTTTGGGTCTTCCCTCTTCATCCTTACTGCATGAAATTAAAATACATGTCATGTTATAAACTACTTGAGGACTTCTTCCTTACCTCACATAATATGTAAGAATAAACAGATATTTTATATATGGATTTATCCCATTGTTCCCCTTTTTAGCCTTACATCTTGATATTCAATTTGTATTTTTGTGGTGTTTTGTGAACTTTATCCCCTTTAACAATGGGTTTAAAATATCTCCATCATGTGGCTCACATAGGAATAACTACCTTCCCTCTACATCCTTACCACATGATATCAAAATGCCCAAAATTTGATGAACATTTTGTAACTTGATTCATGTGCTCGTAGGATATGTACGAATTCCCATGCATTTAGTCCTCAAGTCTAGTCTAGAAAACAAAAATTATCTATTCTGTTCGGCCCCATGTCCATAATTCTTATGGGATTACATGGTGTGTCTTGTTTACATTTTTTCCATTCACATCGGGTCTACAAAATTTTCACCATGTACTCCCCCTATGGGATTTCTCATTCATTTAAGTCCTTACGGAATCACTTTAAAATGCATGGAATTTCAATAACTTCATGATAATTGATTCATCCCCTCACAGGATATGTATGAACACCCGGGTGTTTAGTCCATCTGTCTAGTCTGGGCTTCCCAAACTATCTCTTCTGTTTATCGACTCATCCATGACTTTTGTAGGATTACATTGAGAAACATGTGAACTACTGTCCTATTCACATTGATTCTACAATAGTTGCACCATTTACTCCCCCAATGGAATTTACCCTTGCATCTTCGATCCTACTACATGATGTTAAACTACACGAAATTTCCAAAACTACATTTTTCTAGATTCATTCCCTCACAAGATACATTGGAAAACCTAGAATTGTTTTCCATTGGCCCATCCTTGGGTTATTTTATTCCTCATCCCCACCACTTAGCTTATGTTCCCGGGTAGGATAATGAATAGCATGGTATGTGGAAAATTTTACCATTCAATTGAGGTTATTCTACCATTCCATAAGCATTTCTCTCAAGAGAAACCCCTGTCACTTTCATCCTTACCACTTGACTTTAATCTACACCACATTTCATGAACTATGTATGTCTTGATTAATACCCTCCCATGATATGTCGGAATTCCCCAACATTTCTCCTTGGGACTATCCCCATATTCACTAACCCACATTACTCATTTCACCTACTCTTAATTGGCCCTTGAAACCTTGTTTACACCTCACCAACATTCTTGTATGTGCTGTGGTTCAGGAAATACAGTGTTAGATTCTATATGGACCTTACTTCACTCAATTTCCATGCTCCTTTCATCTATTTGTTTGGTCTTCATTATCTCTCACATTATAAAGGGCCCCCGAGAAGTATGGATGCTCTCCCTTCTGGTTGTCCTTCTGTTTTGGGCCATCATCCTGAAAATATTCTCATGACATATAATTATATACTCTCTCATTAACCATAAATAGATTAGTTAATCCTTTCCATCACTGAGACCATTATGATATACTTTTTTATACTCTATGAGATGATTATTTAACCCCTTTTATGATTCTTGGTTATTTTTTTTATCGATATAAACTATTTGATTTTGTGAAACTCATATGCATGTATATTTTATAGTTGATTCACATATATTGATTTGAAATTCATTGGTTAATTTAAATAACACATAAGATGATATATATGGGATTATTAAGTAAACATAGTCCCTAATAAGACTCTAGAAAATATGTTCTGTTGTCTTTGATGTGAGCCGTAACTTATGAAAATGGAAAAGTTTATAATGATTCCACATTACTATGATTATATTATCAAAAACATTTATCTGGATTGTGTCATCATTACATCTGATTTATCAGGGACTGCTCCATGTTTATCTTATTTACTTATTCCATATCAATCACATGTCATACTCCATTATCATAAAACATATCTTACAGATCCTTATATCTAACACCATTATTATATACAATCTAGATGTTATCCAATGAGGTTTTAGATTATAAATGGGATATAGGAACTCAATAAATAATATTTTTTAGGAAATAAATATTTAGGTGTTAAATAATTAATTATTGTTAATATTAAAAACAATAATTTAAATTATAATTAATTTCTGAATTACTATGTACACTATTTCCAGTGATATATTTTAAAAATATATAATTTTAGAAACATAAAATAATAATAATTTTTTACTCCCCATCATTGAATTTTTATTAGAATGAGTATTTGAGTTTGTTTTAAAAAATGTTTATTTGTAGTTGAAAAATAAGTTTTTTTGCAAAAAATTATATTATTGTTGATTTTATTATTCTGTAAGATTACGATAACAAAATTATATAATTACTTCATGTATAAAACATTTATATAATGAATAAAAATATGAATTTTTAAATGTTATATGAACATATATTCTTATAAACAATATTTTAATAATAATATAAAATGTTATTTTTTGTAAAAAAATCTTTCTTATTTCGTCAAATTTAATGATTTGATGGTGGAATAATATTGGGGATTTAACCGAAATCCACTAAAATTTCATTTTTTAAATTGTTTAATTTAATATATTTATAATTATTATTAAATTTAATTATATATTATATATATAAACCTAAAGGATGTTATTTATCTAAAAAACTATATTTACAAGATAATGAGCATTTATTATAAATTTATGTTTTAATAAACTATGAAATTTTCTAATATAAAATTGTTTTTAAATTTGAAAATAGAATATATATATATATATATATATATATATATACTAACACAAAATTATTATTCAAGGATACTACATGATTTTAGATTAACTGTCATTACATTACACAACACCATATGATTGTAATAGTTTAGTTCCATTAAAAACCTAAAACACAATCTTATAATATGATGAATGAACATAAATTTTTAATTTAATGATATACCCATTTAGCACTATACATTGACATACCCTAAATAAAACATTTCTTCATAAATGTGGGAATGAAAAAAATTAATGTGTGGGATTAGATTTTTACTTTGGTAAAACACAAAATTTGTCAATCTATTGTCAGATGAAAGCATAATAGGAAGAATAATATCATCTCAAAAAAAAATTTCTTAATCATATGTTTTGATAATAAACATAACCAAACAATCATATATACAACCTATCATAGATAATAAACATGATTAATGATGTAAAACATTATTAATTTTAAAAAAAGTCTTAAAACGTGATAAATCATCATAAATCATTCAATAAAAATAATCTCATCTCAAAAATGTTTTTCAAAATATTTTCTTTTGAAAAACAAATCTTATATCCTAGTTAACAACAATTTCAATAAACATTGTTGATTTGGACTCATTACATGTATCTCATTGTGGATCTGGACACACCTATTTCTTATAGTGGATAAGGACACACCTATTTCCCACATTTGATTATGAATCCCCTATTTACCATAATGATTCCAGCCAAAATAGTTTTAGTATTTTTATCTATGGAAATAAAATATTTAACCAATTCATTATAGTGAGATATTGGTCCCACCAATATCATAATGAAAACCATATTTTTTTTATGATCATAGAACCTTCATCATATAATAACCAATGAAATGAAATAGGTTTCTTAAATCATTTCATTACTTTATAACTTGTGGAAAAGTTAATGGTTCATAATTATTTCATCATCTCATCAAAAATGATCCATGTAAAAAAGAAATGTTTTTCATATGAATTATATCAATGTGTGACCTTTGGAAGAGAAATGGTTTTCATAAACATTTTTTCATAATAAAAAATTGATAGAAAGAGTAATAATGGAATCCTTTGTTTATATCCATAGTAAAGCATAGGTTACAAAAGAATATTAATATTAGATGAAAATTATTTTGAAAAACTACTTAAGACATTTCTTGAGTAAAATATTCTTTCATTGAGAACAAATTTTTAAAACATAAAAAAAATTTAAAAACTATTTATTTGAGAATAACCATGAAAACTTATAAAGTAGTCATTTAAAATCATTTAAAACACTTTTTAGGGAAAAATAATTTCTTCTTAGAAAAACAGATTTTAAGAAATAAAACCTCTATAAATAAATTTTATTTTAATTAATAAACCAGAAAATTTATATTTTTATCTTCATATAGTATAATGTTCATAATGATGAGAAATTCGATTCACATAGTACTTGTTAAAATATAGATTCCTTTAACATTTTTAATAAATTTTTAATAGGAATAGATTGGAAAATGACATGAAGATTATATTTCAAAAAAATTAAATGATTCAAACATGCGTAATAATATATTTTAAAAATAATAGATTTCTTTAAAAAATTGACTTTTTGTGAAAATGTGGTTTTAGAACTATATAGATTTCTGGTCAAAGAGAGAAGTAATGTCAAATTTTATTTATAATATTTTTCTAATTATATTAAGTTCCCAAGTTGGAAAACATTGTACTAAAACATGAATATATCATTAATAACCATATAATAGTAATATTCATGAGAAGGTAGATCATGAGATACCATTATTGGATACTTAATTGTGAACAATCCCAATAAATTATGAGACTCAAACAATAAACGCTAAAAACATAGGTATCTTTGAATCATAATCACCATGAAATGATAAAATAATATTAAAAATTAATTATTAAATGCTATAAATGAATTCAGGTTACTAAATTAACAAGGTGTTATATACTCACACAACATATGAATATAGGTGAATCAAATAACTTATATCTATATGAATGAAAATTGAGACAAAATGTATTACGAGTTTGGTGTCTTTTGAGTCGTAAACCCCCAGAATGATAGTTCAGGAGATGGATATTAAAATAAAAAATATATATTTATAATCATTATAAAATACATTTATATTTATTATACAAGCTACATAACTGAAATAGTTTCTAAATATTTCATATCTCCAACAAAAGTGAAAAGGGGATGAAAATTCCATTACCTTATGTCTTGATTTTTGTCATACTATTTAAAATATCCATTATATTAATTTATATCTTATTATAAATATATTAAAGAACCATGATAATATAAATATATATTATCGTATAATATTTTTATGGACTGTTTTACCATTTCATTTATAATACCGCTGTCAATTTTTGTTTCGCATAAAACCCAAATTTTCATACTTGTAATGTGTATTTTATATTTTTGGTCTTATAACATTTATTATGGATCCATTATATAAATAATTATAACCATGATATAAATATAACATATATTAATTATATATTTATTCAGATAAATCTATAATATTTAGTGACAGAAAATTACATACACTATTCTTGGAGATGGTTGGTTGTACATAACCATGAACGGTGTTTACATTCTCTTGTCAGATTGAAAGGAAAAAACAATATCATATATATTATCATTTAAGAATCATTTTTATTTCATATTTATATCACATATTTTTATTAAACCCATATTTACAACATTCCATGTAATGAATGAACGAATTTCACTACTTTGTGAGGTGGTACTCTTCCACACACAGGACTGACGTTATGGTATTCCATAAAATTAGAGAGTATGAATGTATGTGGGATATAATTATTCCAGAATCAAAATGAAATCATAAATATCATATATAAATAACAAATCCACAACTAATTCATTCCATAATGTGTGATAATTGAAAAAAGATCGTCATTAGTTTGTGAGGTGGTAGTCTATCGTACAAAAGAATGATGATTTTATAACCCATTTTTTTGATGTTTAAATAGTTGTAGATAATTAACATAACCAAAAAAACATATTAGACGAGTTTATATTATTAGTCTATTATATAATAATTATAGAATAATAAATAACCAGTTTGAGGAAGAAATAATACCAAAACACTTGGTGATGAATATTACATCTTCTTTGTGTAGCACGCAAATTTTTTGCAAAAAATAGCATTCTTGGGTAGATTTATGCACAAAATAACGATTATAGGATGAGAGGATGGATGTTGGAATTCTATTTGGTGAGGTATATGGTGAACTAAAAGGTTTTTAATGTTTTTATAAGATATTATATGGGGTGGATATTAGTATGATTGTGATTGGACACACTTTGTATTTATAACAAAATTGAGTGTTGTAATGTTTTTCATATGTCACAAGGGTCCAATATAGAAAACCATTAATTAATGGATGTGAAATGGTAAAAATATTTAAATAATAATTTTTTTTCAAATAGTATAAGATATATTTATGCCTTTTCTTTTTTACATAATCCCTGGTAAACACATTTTCTATTTAACCAGGCTAATTTATTTTTATAAAATTCATTATTCAATTTAGTAAACATCTAAGACTAAAATATTAGACAATATAAATTATTCTTAATAAATATATGGAATAAAATTTGATAACATTAATTAATATATGTTTACATATTAAATTTAAAAATAATCTCATAGAAGTGACGAGAAAACATGTTTTAATAATTAAATGTTATAAACATTATAGAGTATCTATATCTATGTTCAATTTGAAATTAAATTAAATGAACTAAATTAGTTTAATTTTTGTATAATTGGAGTAATTTTAGAAAACAAAAAATTCAAACTATAATATATTCTTATAAATGTTTTAAATTAAAATTTAAATTTGAAATAATTTGTATGAAAATTTTTCATAGAATCAATCTTTTGATAAAAAATATAAATAAAATACCAAAAATAATTGAATTAATTTATTAAAATTTTATGTTTATTTCATGAAAATAATTTTCCATAAGATTCAATATTATGTTTGAAAATAAATTCCTCAACGGTGATATAATTAATCATTAGAAAAAATATATTTTTACCATAAAATTAGATATATTTTAACATTTTGTCAAGAAAAAAATAAGAATAATATTAAAAATTATATTGAATAAATAATATATACAATTTGTTAATTTAATCACTAAAAGTGTTTTTTAAATTATTTAATATGAGACAGTCTATTTTGCATAAAAATAATGTTTCTAAAAAATTTTCCACTTTCACAAATGACTATTATTTAAATTTATAATTAATTGTTCACAAAATTATTCAATTTATATACATGTTTATACCATATTTTCATAATTTATTTAATCCAACCCATATCCTTATTTCTAACTTCTTGTCATTAACTATCATATTAAATACTATTGCATTATTCAATTGAAAATGGTGTTTCATTTAACACAAGCTTATCTAGGTGTTTTGTGCATGTAAATCCAATATTAGTGTTTCATGTAAAAAAATATATACATAATTTTTCAAAATATCTAAAATATTATATTAATTTGAATAAAAATAAATAAATCTCATGATATTACATTATACAAACATTAAAATGAATTTCTTCATTCAAATTCATCTTAGTCATCAATGGTTTAAAATTTAAAATTCCCATTATACAATTTCATATAGTCAAAATAGACCAAAAACAACCTATTGAATAAGTAAAAGGTAAGAAATTAATTCATCTTGAGTGACACATAATAGGTTTCCAAATAGGATTAGCTAGAATGTTAAAATTTAGATATATAATAGATAACAAATACCCAAATACATGTAGAGAGTGATAGAGAATATTGATCACATGTAATTGGTGAATATCGATAAGGATAAAGAACAATAATACTTAAACAAACGCAGCATTGAATGGCTCATTTACATCATTAAAATGATTATAACCGGAAAAAATATTATTTAAAGATCATTTTCACAATATTTTGGAACCATTTTTTATCTAGAATGATACCATATGAAAATTTAATTATTCAATATCATTTTATTTAATCGGAATAGTTTTATCATTTAGTTTTTCCGTGATTAGTGGACACTTCATATCATACTCTATAAATAAAGATGAATTTATTATTATTTAATAAAAAATGGTTCAAATTATAAATAAATAAAATGATAATTCATTATATCTATCATTAGATATATTTATAATAAAATGGTTAGAATAGGTTAACAAATATTCATAAATAATCATATAGTGAAATAAAACCATAGTCTATAAAACATCATAAAAAGTTAATGATAAACTATTTCTTAAATAGTAAACCATATAACCCTTATGAAGTACTAAAAGAAAAAGTATTCCAATGAAGGTCAATAATTTAAAAAATGAACATACCACTAATTCTTCAAATAGAATGAAATAGTTCATAATTTTCACAAACTAAACTTGTGAATGCCTTTTTCATTTATCCTATTGAAACCAAAATTACCTTAAAATTTATTGTAAACATACAGTAATCGTTACTAATTAAATAAAAACAGTTTTAGGATATATTCCTTTAGTAGATAAATTTCATTAACTCCATCATTGATAGTATAAACCAGACAATCAACAAAATAGTAATCATGTATACAGAAATATGTACAATCTAGTTTAATTTATACAAATCAATTATATCTTTATCAAAAAATCATTATCAACATATTAGAAAAATATTAAGAGTTATCATCAAAATATCACATTTCCCTTATATTACATTTATACACCAACCACATCATTTATCATATTCATTCATAAACATTAAAAATGAACATATTTTGAATGAAATTTATATATTTCATGATTCATAATCATTTTTTCCAATACACAAATATTATATTTTCCAAATTACATCTCAAAAAAGTATATATTCTTCCTCATTTTATTACTTAATACTAATTTCCATTCATTTTTCATTAGTAATTTATTCATCATCAGAAATATATCCATTACTCATACAAACATTCTGATTTGCCTAAGAGGATTTCACATATGTACATTTATATTTATACTTACAATAATTTAAAATTTTAAATAATTAAACATTTTTGGAAATCTTATTTATTGTATTATTCTTATCCATTTCATTAACTGAACATTTAATTTTCTATTTGTAGTTACATACAATGTTTCCTTCTATTCCACATTCAAAAATTATTCTCATTTCTCTATGTCTTCCAAATGGGAGTTTCATCCAACATTCTTCAAATATAAGAAATTGATTCTTCATTCCACCATGATCTTTACTAAACAAACTATCAGGGAACTCTTTCCATCACTTCTATGGTGAATATAAGTGTTTCTTATGGTACATGTTTCCAATGATTATCCATTAAAATTGATTATGTATAATCACAACATCCTTCTCTCAAATCGTCATTCCATTTGGATCCTCTTTATAAAACGTTCCATCGCATTCAATGTTATCATAGATCTTTATGGTTCCATAAAATGACTAAAATCAAAAATCATTGACATTGAAGCACTTATCATAGAAGAAAATGATATCATCATGAAAATGAAATTATTTTATTTCTAAATTTGGGTACATTCATTTCTTATTTTTCACAATATATTTATTAATTTCCATTAATATTCATATTTTATATAAATCCTTCATTATAGTTGCTATAGAATTTGTCAATTTCCAATTCATATCCCCCAAGTGTGTCAAACTAAGTGTGCTTCAAGTGCCATTGTTGTTGATCACTTCACTATATATTCAAGTTCAGTATGGTGTTTTTATAGTTTTCACCCCTAGAACTAATATTTCTAATGAAAGTTCGACTTATATAATTGATAAGGTGGTATATTTCGAGAAAACCTATCTTTCTATCCACTAACAAAAATCCAAGACATTTTCTTATACCTAGAATCACATATAGGCTTATCTGAAGACATATATATGGGTATATCACTAAGGGTATTTCATCCATGATTCCAAATGTTAACTAAAATTTACTTTTAATAAAATAATAAAAACCAATGATTCTCATACATTGATGTTAAATCATTTTAGATTAATATTTATTATATTAAAAAATAGATTCTTGGGGACTATAATAGATTAGTGCCATTGGAATCCAGGAAATCATTATTCTCATCTAGTGGAAGAGATTTAATATTTCCCATAACGATCAGTTACTATTCAATACTGTAGTAGAATTGGTGCATTATCTTAGTAGTACTCTAGTAGTTATTGCTTGGTACTGTAGTTTCCAGAACTATTCATCCGATTTGGGCATTCAGGCCACCAGTTTAGGCCTAGAGGTCTCAAGGGCCTTCGGGCCATTAAAAGGAAAACTTACAATGGGGCCTTCAGGCCATTGAGATCATGTACTAGCACAATTCAAAAAAAGAAGGCTCCATAAGAGTATCATTGAAACAATAATTACAGTCACCAAAATTAGAGAGAACCGGAATAGACGAATGATAGGGTATGGAAACCTCCATCGGGACCTATCCCTGTGCATCATTATATAAGGAAATGGTAGCAGATCATCAATTCATAGTTGGGAGCTAGGTGATAAATGACGTAGAAACTGTGGAGGGGTAGTTCTAGTGGGTTGTACGGGTCATTTATTGGTCGTGGTATGCCTGTAGGCCATCAGTTCATATATTAGATGACATGTTAGGCCTTGTGCGTTGGGCATGTGGGTCATGTACGGGTTCCCCTAAAACCCTTAAAAGCGTGATTATCCATAAAAAATAAAAAAATAAGGCCTTCGAGCCATTCAGGGAATAACGATCATCTAATATAGTAAACATCATAGACATTCCCAATATAAAACCTTTCTTTGAAACCTGGGGAAATGTAACATAATTTACGGTGCGTTTAGATTCTACAAAATGGAAATCATAAAGGATATAAATATATGATAATATGAAATAAGAAGATAATAATAATGTAATTTTATCATGAAAATAAGATATTTAGTTCATACATAACATTTCATATATCATAAGAATGAGTCCTTGGGTAAAAAAATATTATTTTTGAAAACATTTCCCATATGGGAGATACTTTGTATGAAATCATTCATGAACCATAATATAATCTCATAAAATTGTGGTACCATCATAAATGCTAAAAAAAATTCCATATTTCCATATTAAATACAATGAATATAATCTTTTTGGATCATCCCTCAACACCTATTTAACATTATGGATTATGACGCACCAGTGCCCCATAATTGATATGGACACACATTTTTTCAATAGTGTATTAGGACATACCTGAATCCAATAATAGATCAGGCCCATAAACTAGTTTACTAATCATAGCTTGTGATTAATAAATCTATAACCAATTCATTGGAAGGAGATATATGTATCACCAGTATCGTAATGAAAACCATGTTTATGTGTTCCACAAGATCAAAAATAATCATCGTAATATAACCCATAAAATTTAATGTGATTCATGAAATATTTCCTCATATAACAACTAGTATATTAGAGAAAAAATTCATAATCATTCTATAATCTCATAAATGAATATCAAATGGAATAAAAAGTGGTTATCATAAGAATTATAACATGCTATAATATGTGGAATACTGATAGGATCCATAAATAGTTTTTATAATAAATCAATAAGAGAAATAATAATAATGGAATCCTTGGTTCATATCCTGAGTAAAGAATAAGTAACATAAAAGGATGTCACCTTACATGGAAAATAATTTTAAAATATTAATATGGTAATTTCATGAGGAAAAAATATTTTCATTTTATGACATTTTGTAAAACAAGAAACGTTATTAAAATAATTTTATTTGTAAATTACCATTAAAAATAATAATGGAATCTTTATAAAGAATTTAAAAATTTTATGAGGGAAATATCATTTCCTTTTCATAAAATAAACATTTAAAAATAGAAAATTAATTGAAATGAGTATTTTTTTTAAAACCATTAAAACATAAAACTAAATCATCAAATAAAATAATATACATGATGATGATAATTTTCATTCATGTAGTACATGTTAAAATAATGTTTCCATTCAAATTTTCATAAAATCCAAATGTGAATTTTTTTAGAAACTAAAATTATTATTCATTTAAAAAAATAATATAAATTAAAACATAGCTGAAATTAATTTACCTAAATATAGGATAATAACAAAAAAATTAGAACATTTGTATAAATTTTTTTTTTGGAAGAATATGGATTTATAATTGAAGAGATATATAATGTCTAATTTTCTTAAAATAAATATCAATTATTTTATATAAAAAATGTAGGAAAATGGTATGATTAATTTAAGATATCATGATAAACTAAAGGAGAGTAAAATACATGATAAACTGAAGGAGAGTAATATACACGATATTTCAAGGGAGGAAGATCTTGGGATATTAATATTTGAGACGTATTATTAAAAAAGTCTAATAAATGATGAGATGATAACATAAATCTCATACCAGATAAGTAACATCAAAAAATAATCCCAATTAAAGTATAATATCATATTAATATTTTATATATCCATATTATATAATAAATTTTGAAATTTTTTATGAAATGATATTTCAACACACCACGTAAAATGTTATTGGTGTGTAATGTAACATATGTCTTAAGGAAGGAAAATTGAGACACAAATACCTTACTAGTTTGGTATATTTTGAATAATAAACCCCCTGATACATATATAATACAAATTATATATAAATAATAATAATTTTAATTTAAATCATTATAAAATTCAACCATTTTTTGGTATAAACACCATATAAATGAAATTTCTGTCGATTATGGAATGTGCCTCACAAAAGTGAAATAATAATAATTTTTTATTGCCTTTCAGGATCAGTTTATTAAAATTTCCATGTTAATATTATATTATGGGTAATAACCGCTTTAATTAACTAATACATTTTAACTATTCATTTTTTTAGGTTCTCTTACATTTATTGGGCTTCCATTGTCCCATGAATGATAAAAAAGCTTTAAAATTTATATATATTAATTATATGAATATATATATTAATCCATATATTTAAAAATATTAACTGAAATGAATTTTTTATGGAGATGTTAGGTCTTATGAAGGAATGAAAATTGTTTCCATTTTCATTATATATTGAATGAAAAAAATTAATACATATTATCATTCAAAAATAATTTTTATGTAATATTTATTTCAAATTTTTTTATTATACTGATCCTTAATTCATTCCATGTATTGGGTGAGTGATTCCCATCACTTTTCATGGCTCTATTCTATCATATAAATGATCGAAATTATTATATACCCACAAAAAATAGAGATTATGAAGGTATGCATGATATAATAATTAAATAATCGTAATGACCTAATAAATATAATATAATAACAATAAATCCCTCATTTTGTCTATATGTGAGATGGGGTTATGGAATAAATTATCAATATATTTTCATGTGGTGGTGGTCCTCCATATTCATGAATGATGAATTCATAACCAAATTTATGGAAGTTGAAATCATTACAGGCTATTCTAGTAACATTAATAAAAATACCAATATATGGAATATAATGAAATTATTATATAATAATGGTATAATAATAATTAATTGAGTATGAGGAAGAAATTATTCAAAAAAATCATTTGTGAATATTACATATTCATCAGGTAGCCTCTTTTGGTTTGAAATAAATGCCTTATTAGAATATAGTTCTTTCAAAAATAGGTAAATAATAATGAGGGGGTGTATGTTTTGATTATCTTTTTTGACGGTTTTTGATGAACTGTTTTAGTTTTAGTGGGCGAGGAATAGAGGGGCAAAGGTTTCCGTTTATATGTTGGGAGGTAACACACTACATATTTTATAATATAATTTTGTGTTCCCAAAATTTTCATGAGTAAAAATCATAAAAAATTAATCATTTTCTAAAATTAAATGATACATTGTGAAACTACGGTGATAAAAAAAATTTATACATATTTATCTATCTTTTTTAACCTTATCTTTTGAGTGTAACCACCAAGTAAACCCATTATAACATTAGCCGTGATGAATAATTTATAATGCATTCATTATTAAATTTAGTGAAAAATTAATTTTGAACTATTTGTTATTAAAAATTAATATTAATAAAAATAAAGATTTCATTTTGAAAAATTCCTTTTACAAAAGTGGAAAATTTCAATTTAAAAAAATACCACAGATGCAATTTGAAACCACGTTTTTAAAGAAAAAATGGTAAAAGGATTAAAATGTCTTTATATCTATGTTCATGATGAAAATGATTACAATGATCTAAATTATATTAATTAATTTATAATTGAACAAATTCTATTTTAAAAAATATTAGTATATAACATAACTATATAAATTATTTAAATGAAATAGTGGGTTTCAATTAAAAGTCAAAATTTTCACTATTCATCAATAAATGACACTTTTCATAAATATTTAAACAATTAACCCATTGAAAAATTTCAATTGATTATTTAAAAATTTAATTTAATTTTATCAAATTTAATGTCTAATAATTTTAGTAATTAGTTTTAAAATATTTCTATAAAAGGTGAAAACATTTTTATAGAAAAAATTACAATTTAAAGTGTAAAATTAGATTTGTTCTGATATATATTGTAGAAAACACATAATATGAATGTTAAAAATTCATTATAATATATTTTATATTAATTAAATTGATATATTTTAGGTACATTTATTTTTATTAGATATTGATATGAAACATAGATGTTCTCATAAAAAAAATCTTCCAAAATAATATTTCCTTTTGTTATCAAACTATTTTTATTTTCATTTATAATTAATTGATCACAAAAAATTTTATTTTATAATAAATTCCAATTCATTTTATAATAATTTAGTTAAAAATTTTCATACGTTTTATTCCACCACCTAGTTGATAAATTTTTTATAATAAATATATGAACAATTTAATTTAATTTTAGTGTTCATGTAATGGATGGGAAAGTCAAAGATACAAGTTACATAAGTAAAACACAATTTTATTTGTAACAAATTATAAACTAATTTTTTAATAACATAAAATAGAATAAATTTATTTATAAAATTATTTTACAATATTTCTAGGAGTTATAGATTTCCAAATTATATAAAAATTATATATTTTTAATTTTTTTCATTAATTAATATTAATAATGTTAAAAATTAAATTGAATTGTAAAATTTAATTTTTCATAAATTTTTAAAAGTTAAAAAATAAAATCCATTTATATTTAATTATATATCTCAAAATAAAAGGATTAGATTATTTTCAAAAATATCATGTCCCTTAACCGATTTGTTCCACTTTTGATTCATTGGGAATTGAATAGCGTATAAGCGTTATTGAATATTTTTTGTGTGTATTTTCATAGATTCCCTTTTTTCTATGTATAAAAATAATAAAATTACACCCGTTAGAAATGATTAAAATGTTGAATTTTTAAAATTAATCTCAACACTTTTACACTCCCTATATCCTTTTACAAAAATACATTAGTCCCTAGTCTCTCATATTTAGACTAATACTTAAAAAATTTAATGCAACATCCCAAGAATGATCAATTCTCATGTAAAAGATTTATATCATTCTTTTGATTCCTTCCAAATATTAAAAATTAAAATATATTATAATAAAAATATTTTCATAAATATAGTAACAATATTATTATATTTTTTTATTAATGTTACAACTATTTTTTATTCCATTGGATCGACATAGAAAAAACTAGAACTTATTTAGTGCATTTCATAGAATACGGTCATCACTATAGGACACTATGTTCTTACAAAATCACATCATAAATTTTCATAATGGTGGAAATTATTAATAAATAATATATCTATCACATTAATTTTATTATAAAATTTTAATATAATACCCACCTTCACTCCCTCATAAGAGTTGAGAAACAAAAACACAAAATATTAATATGTGCGGACTCCAACATCCATGATGAAAAGTTAATAGTTTTTTATCTATATTTTCATAAATCATATAATAATAATAAAATTATTTAACCCTAATAATGAAATATATATAATATCATGTTAATTCAATAAATATGATATTATATCAAAAACTACATCTTTAACTGTACTCACAAATCATGTTAATATGTGATCTTGTTTTCATTGAAATTAAAACCTTTTTGAGAATTTCATAAAAATATTATTATGGATGACTTTGGGAATATAAGAACTAATTTAGTTATAATATATCATGATAATATGTATTATTATATGTTTCTATAACAATTATATTATATATTTAAATAATTAATAAGGTAACATTTTGGTTTTCTAAGGATACCAAAATAACCTGACACTGATTTAACTTCAACATAAACACACTGATGAACTACATAATAAATGAATGAAATTTGACAATAAAGAATAAATATTAGACTAAAAATATAATTATATGTGATGTTCAATGTATATAATATTCCTAATTTGGTTATTCTTGAAATTATGGGCATATATAAAAATAATCAATAACAAAGTAAAGTATTTTATCTAATATTCCCCTTAATGACACATAGATCATACTAATTAACCCATTATTATAAAAGGGTTTTTTAAAAATACACAAGGATTTAAATTTTTATAAATTACTATTATTCAATGAATATTATTTGTAATTCATTTATTTCAAATTTATTGTGTTTTTATTGACTTTTTACCCTTATCATAGGGGTTTCATCTCAAAATTAATTTCACTGATACCCATTTTCATTAATTTATGTAATTCAATTTATTTGATGTATAAAATTCAAATTTTTTATATTATAACATGAATTAATATTTATTTAATTAAAAACAATTTCAATTTTTATCTCACTCTTTCTAATGGATTTGGTTTAATTCTCTTAAAGTTGTATTTACTTTTTAGACTAAAATATCTTCATTGGGTCATAAAAAAATTCAGTGAAATTTTACTTTCATGATTGATATATTATAACATATGATGAATTAATGTTATATTTTCGCTTTATTATATAAGGATATTGTTTTCACACCATTTTATTCTATATTGTATTTTTTTGGTTTCATGAAAATTCATTTTCAAAGAAAAATTGTTATTGATTTTTAAATGGATTGTTAATCTATATACATTTTTTAAATCCATCCAAAATTATATATATCCTAGATAAAATTAAACAAATTAACTCTAATGATCATTTCTTCTTACTTTAATTTTTTTATAATATAGGCATTATATTACTTTTAATGAGATAGGTTTTAGTACAAGCATATTTTGAAAAGTAAAATTTTTTTTCCATCATTTACAAATAAAATGTATTATCATCCACAGGAAATTTTCTTCTGATAACATGTATATATTATAAAATATTATATCAATAAACAATATTTTTAAAAATTAAATGTTTTTCTAAAGGTTGGTGCGGAAGCCTCAATTTATTATTAATGCAAAGTCCTCTTTAGACTAGGTAGTGGGAGAACCTTTACATTGCCCGAAGGCCCATGGACAAGTGGCCGGAACACAAGGCTCGAAAGCACAGTTCTACTAGATTTCCATACTACATTGCCATCGATGCTATAGTTCTGCTACAGTGCCCTACTATAGTACTTCTCTAGTACTCGGAAATTCTCCCCTGCCCGTATTTGATCTTGGGTCTTTTGGGGTTGAAGCCTCATTTATATGAATATATCTATTTTTTAAAATATTATTTTATTAATTTTGTTATTATTTTATATGATTTGAATTTATTTCCACTCCCCTTTCATGAAAAAATTATATCAATTTTAGGAATCTATTTTTAATGATTAATAAAAAAAGATTACCTACTTCAATGTAAATTAACTACGATTTTTTGAAATCAATTTCAATTTTCATGAATATTTTATTAGGATTTTTTTATATTAAGGATATTAAAATATTTCTCATTCCCTTCAAGAAATAGTTTTCCAATATAAATTTTTTCATTCTATAATTAAAATGGTATTTTTTGATATATATAGTAACTTCAATTCTATTTACCCACAAGGGTATTTATTTTATGATGTGATGTTTTGATCATGAACAATATATTAATATGATGTGATTAATTTTCAAAATTATATTTTTTAAAACCTATGATATAAATAGGTAGTGTTATGAGATAATTTTTGGTGTTTATGTTTTCCTTTTGAAATGACATAATTCATGATGTTATTTTATATATTTTATATTTTTTATTAATCCCATTTAATTTTTGTGGTTTGCTTATATAAGAAGAATAATTACTATTTATATGTTCATGAATTCCATTATTTTTCCATGGGATTATTAATATAATTTTAAGATTGAATTTTTTTATGGAAAATGTATGTGTGAATGATTATTTCACAATTCCTATATAACCACCTAATTCAATTATTTATGTCTTTATATAATCAGATTAAAAGGTTTCATGGGATTATTTTTCAAAAGAAAAAATGTATATGGGTGGAAATTTCCCAAGACAATGAGATACCCTAGGGATACTATCCACAGATAATGTGGTACATGAGATGATTTTTCCCAAGACAATGTGGTATTTTGGAAGATTTATTAGAAACTAAAGAGTACATGGGATAATTTATGTAATATGTCATATTTTTCAGGTATGTTTCTCTTTGTGTATTTTGTTTAAGACATAATGGTCGATTATTTTTCAGAGATGGAGTGCCTTGTTGGTGAAAATTTCATAAACATCATTAATTTATGATCGTTTGAATTAATTGAATCATGGTAAAAATTGGACTAAGTGTAAATATGGATTATTATTTTTTTGAGAAGCAATAAAAGTGGATTTGAGATTTAAAGGAAAAAATGTGGTGAGATCCTGGCTAAAAATCATTTACACATTGTGAAAATGGATTAAACATTGTGAAATTTTTCATAGGGTTTAATTAAATAAATCTGTGATGATGAGTTTTTTTGTGAATACCATTAAAGCAATTTGAATGCCTTGTAATTACATTAACTTCCAAATAATTTCATGACCGACTATTTTAAAGATGTTGTGTGGAAGAAATGCGTTCTATTATCACTACAAATCCACTCCTCTTGACCCTAGGGTGTTCTACATGTGATTTGTGGTGCCAACATCCCTTCCAAATTACCTGTTAGTGTGGAAAATCCCTAGTAAGAATTTTTGTATAGGTTTCTTCCTTCTTTTCATTCTTTTCAAACCCATTGTGGTGAAACATATTTTTCATTTATAATGTTGGTTTTGATATTTGTCAGTTTTGATCTAGAAACCTCGTTTTAATCATCCTCACCTTCTTCCTCATAAGATGTGCTCATAAAGAGCATTATATGGTCACCTGATAATGGTAGGAGTTATAAATAATAACCATTTTCATTGATTATTTTCATCTTTATGCAATATCATTATCGATCCCTTGTTGAGTGTTCCCAAATTGATCAAATAATTGTAATGATATTATCCCTTGAATTCCATTGGTTTAAAATGAATTTGTATTTGGATAATTTCTAAATGTATGATTACCATGACATGTTTCCTAGAGTTATTTATATGTACAAAATCTTTAAATTTTGACTTATTTTATATTATTCAAATTTTTAATAAAATTTGACTTTAATTACATAAGGTATTTAAATGAATAATGGTAATTATAGTAATAAAATGTTGAGATATATGTTGTGATATTGTGATATGCATGTTCCATGATACGAATTGTGTTCCACACTATGATTCTAATATAACAGGCAAGGCCCAGAATCTTGTACACGAATATGATATATTCTATATAGTGAACGAGATCAGGACAGTCCTATGTTGTAATTCTTATTGGGATTTGACCCAAAAATTCTGTAATTCTTATAAGGATTTTAGCCCAGAATGTTGTAATTCTTATATGTATTTTCCTGTAATTGATTATTTTTTATTATACAATGTTTATATGGTAGTTAAAATGGTTACAGGATATGATTAGAGATAATCTATCATGTTTTTGAATTATTTTATATTAACTTGTTCTTATGGTTATGGTTGGCAAGGTCGTAAGACAAGCATAGAGAAATTTTGGCATGCAGATGATTCATGTTTTTGTATTTATTTAATTTATAAATTAGTTAATACACTTGTCTATATATTAATATCATAAAATTCTTATCATAATATTTTGTGACTTGGTGGCATAGATATAATTATTTATACTCACACCCTATGCAGTTCGTCATTTGGAACCTGGGTAGATTTTTTGGAAGCAAGATTGAATAAGGGAAATGGACTTTATTGTTGATTACTTGTTTGATTATTGGATATATATTGGAGATGGGAAAAACATGAGGATCGGGGCCCATGTCATTGAATATTTTATTAAGGCTTATATTCTTTTTCATGTATTAATTTATCCGGACATTAAGTTACAATCCAAAAAATAATTAAACTATTCGTTTATTATTATTGAAAAAATCATTCATATTTTTTTATCATACTCTATGTATTTACATTTTTTATAATTTCAATTTTATTATGATTTTCAATACTTCTAGGACACCTCATACTATGTGGTACAGTCTCGCCACTATATGCAATAAACCCCCACTAATAGTTGGTAGCCTCTAGCATATGGGGAGGACGGATTGATTTCTTTTAGTGAACCATTTCCAACCATTTGAGTCTATTTCGATTTTGAAGACGTTTAAAAGTAGAATCAGAACCATGTTCTCATTTATTTCTCCATATAGACTGTGAAAGGTAAAATTGAGACAAGTGTTTTTTTGTACATGGTAATGAGTTTGTGCATCAGAGTAGCTATCCCATGTCATGTAGAAAATCCAAGTACCCATGGATAGTATTTACGTAGGTATTGTAATCTTTTTACTGTTGATTTTATTTCAACTTGGGTGATTCACATTTCATTTGAGGTTATAATTTTGGTATCTAACTAATTAACTTAATATGTACTCATAGATCAGTCTGGATAGTGCTTAGAATACAGGCATCATAATAGGAACATTGGGATATATTGACATGTATTTTTTATGTGAGGTATATGTCTATTTTCTCAAGTAATGTATACATACCAGTTTAATTGTAATTGTATATATCATATCAGTGGATAAATAAAATTAGTTTTCAAGTAATGATTAATTACTTGTATTAAATTTCTATAGAGACCAATAGATAGTGATTCTCTATTACAATCATCTATTTGGTTTAACCCTGTTTCTAGTGAGCTCTATAATGCTTGAGTTTTTCTTGTGCAGGGCATTCCTGCCCATTTTCATCATCTGGACCATCAAAAAAAGAGACCGCTTCTCGCTCATAACATAGATGAACCATAACATCATGTAGTACCTGAGGAGTAAAATGATGTTCAGCTTCATGATTGCTTTCTAAAGGTCATGTGATCCATTGAAAGGGATACAATTCATACAATTCCTTCAATGTTTGAGTTGATAATGAATTTTCAACTTCATCATCTTCCTATGTTTACTTGGGAAGAGGGACCCCTGAAATCCATATTTGGTATTGATTTAGTTCATACAATCATCAAGCATCTCGATACACACATTGATATGATGGTGATTCATGGTGTGTATATTTTCATAGACATAATAAGCATTGGTGTAATATTTTGGAGGAAATGGGATGAATAATGACCTATCTTGGATGGAAGTATAGATGAATGTCCTATGAAATTATATCTTGAAACCTAGAGGTGCAAAAAATATGATGAGTTCATGCATTAGATGAAGTAGGGGTTCTCTTTGCTAGAATATGCATAAAATTTTACTGACCTACAATACATCACATCATCTTTTATAGCTGATGATATAGATAGGGTGAAATGTTTCTTGGATGGTCATCCATATGAGATTAGGTCACAGGTAAAAAAAATTATTTAATAATAATTTCGGACATAATGAATTATTCACTCAAGATATAAGAGAATCTAAAAGATTACCTAGGAAGTATCCATGATATTTTCGTAGGGCACTATGAGAGTTATTCTTGGAGTGGTATGAATCACCGATATGATTGTTTCTTCTAACGCAGTATTGGGAAGTGCAAGCCAGATAGTGATATATAATCTCAAAATTGTGTTCTGTTCAAGTGATATCAATGTGGACTTTTGGATCACATGATCCCACATTGTCCATAGCCCAAATTCAAGTGTTTTAACTACAATAGATTGGTCCATCGTCAGATTTTCTATGTGAATTTTCTATAGAAGATCTATTATAGATGATCGTGATATGTGTTGGAATCAGGAAGGCTCTCAACAACCCTCAAAATTCTAGTAGATGGAGTTCGACATGTGTTTAGGCTAAGGTAGGGAAAATTGTACCCCAATGCATGATAAATAATACCAAAAAGAGAAATAGATTAGGGTAGTTAGGATTTATCCTAGGGAATATGGATAAGTAAATTATAGGTTATAAAAACTACTGTAGTCAATTTGGATAATGTACTGCCCACTGGAAAAGGTGCAATTCTTTTAAAATATAATTTAGCTTATGTTTTTTCATAGGATCATTACATTATTTTCTATCAACACATTTCTTAAACTTTTGTGGGATTAGATGTGAAAAAAATACAGTATGTTAACCATTGACATGTCAATGGGAGTGTTTTCATTGAATATCAATCATTGCATGCCAGGATATCTTGATGTTTTTGGTTATAAATTATTTGTGGAACATTTCTTGATGAAAATGTTTTGATTAGACGTTATTATAGGTATGTGTTAGTTTGTTTTATAATAGTCTTAAATCAACTATTAGAATGCGAGAGTACCTTCCAATATCTAAAAGGAAGTAGTTTTTCTCACTATGGTGAGTGGGATATTTAATCTATTCATGCTGGACCAATTCAGTGATGATTGGATTGTATCATATCTTATATTTCTATTATTTCTCCAGATAATGATAAAATGTAGTAGGATTCCATTCCACTAGAGGTAGAACATTTATAAGATGTTTTCTTTGATGAGTTATATGGATTTCTTCCTAAAGGGTAGGTTGAATTTATGATGGAGTCTGTTCTAGGACCAGAGCTAATTTATATCCAACCATATTGAACGGATGTAGTAAAGAATCAATACTTAATGGTTTATTTGGAAGATCTTGAATCTAAAGTCTTCATAAGTCCACATGTAACTCCTTGGGATTCTTTAGTTTTCATTGGAGAAAAATAGGAAGAATCATTGTGCATATGTGTGGATTATAGGTGGTTGAACTAGATAATTGACAAGATCACGTATCATCATCCATGCATTGATATTATTTTCAATCAGATAATAAGTGCTAAGATATTTTACAAAAATTACCTGAGATTTGGGTATCATCAGTTATGATTGAGACTATTATGCTATCTTCATACTATTTATCAGAGAAGGTAGGGATTCTTTGAATTCATAGTGATGACTTTTGTGTGGTCTGATGTGCCTATTATATTCAAGTAAAAAAATGATTAGTATCTTTCAAGACTTTCAAGATCATTTTGTCATGGGTTTTATTGATGATTTCTTAGTTTACTCCTACTCAGAAGTCGACCGTGCCAATCATTAGAACATTTTCCTGATTACACTAAGAGAGGAGTGTATCTACATGAAACTAACTTAATATTGTTTCTTGATAAACGAAGTTCACTTTTTGGGACTTTTCAAATCAGAGACAGGAGTGTTAGGGGGTCAAGAGAAAGTCAAAGTTTAATATCCCATGTAAATAATGAACAATAAATTTTCATATTTATTAATATTTTTGAATTAAATATTATTTTTACTTTGAAGGGGATGTTTTTATCATTGGTGTACCTGATATGAAACAATGAGATTCTTTGAAATGTTATGTTTCACACAAATTTGGGTTATACTAATAAATAATAATATAATATTATTAAAAATGATAGTTAACGCCTAGTCATTACATTGCTAGAATGAAAAAAACTAACTATAATATGATTAAACTTGTTTCTTAAATGTTTTTACATTTCTGTAATAAAATTTAGTGGCTGAAAATGTGAATGAATCTAATATTATACATAAATACTCTATTATTCTTCAAAAGGTTGATTTACAGCCTTTGGATGGTTAACCCTCATTAAATATAGATATGGCCACTTTAATATGTGTCATTTGACAAAATAAAATTTTTTTATTAGTCAATACATCAAGATTTACTTTGGGTATATTTTTCGTAGTTTTCTGATAAAATTTATTTTTTTAATGAATAGTTAAAAATACTGTATTCTATTTCAAAACTGCCATAGTCTAATTTATTTATATTGTGAGATTATCTTTTTAATTTGTTTTAAAGTTAAATTAGATTATATTTTAACCATTTAATCATATTTTGGTCATTGGACGTAATTTCACATTCAATTTAGACATAAACTAGTGTCAACATTTTGATAGTTATTATTTTTTTAAAAACACGACTTTTTGTTCTGACAACGGAATTTGATTTTAAATTAATTAATGAAACATATATGTTTTGAATTTTTTAAAATAGACATCGTTTTTTTTAATCTGAATTAAAAATATATCTTAGGCTAAATTTTTGGTATTTTTCTATAAAATCTCAATTTTTGAGGAATAGTGAAAACACTAAGTATTAGTTAAAAAATAAACTATCTCATTTAAATGAAATTGTACCACTTCTGTGAAATTAATTTTGAAAAAAAAACATAAATAGTTTTTATTATTAAGTAATATGGGGTTCAATAAGATTAAAACAATTTTTTTGGTAAATAGTAACATTTGACTTTTATTTTCTGTTATTAAAGACAAATATGTTAATTCAAGGTAGAAATAATATTATTATAATAATAAATTACCATATCATGTGTCCTAATCCTATTTGTAGATACATTTCTGACAATTAGAATCCTTGTCTCTATTTTGAGACCCCATGGAGCCACTTATGAGTTTTAATGACACCTTATATTAATTAATTTAATGTAATAACAAAAACTGGAGAAACATATATCTTTTGGTAAATCAATTATTAAATTGGGTTATATAAGATATCTCTTTGAGAATAAATATTAATTTTAAATGTAGAAATATTTCATACATCATGTTTTTTTACAATTTTTGGACATCAAATAAAAAAAAATATTTATGACACAAAAATGATGTAGTGTTTACCCCATTAACGAATGATTTTAACAAATGTAATTATAAAGATTAAAAAAATATCAAAAACCTGTCCAATTATTTTTGGATGATATTACATCGAATAGGATTCATATTATCATTGACTTTAATATGTTTATCACCTTTAGAAACCGAAAATCATTATATTATATAACAATATTTTCAAACATTCCTAAAGAGCCCCTCCTCCCCATTATATAAAGCCCTCACCTCTAACCCATTACTCACACCTATCAATACTTAAGGATAATCCATTATATTCCCAATTAATTTCTCAATATACCTATGTTATACGTAGAAGCCTTACCATATGGGGAAGGTACTTCAAGGAATCGTTTTGGTTCAAACTAAAGGGAGTTACCCGATTTTTAGGTAATGTCTACTCTGAAGTTCTTTTATTTTATATTAATTCTACAACCACCTAAACTTTTTTTATTCCATTAAATTTTTAAAAAACCAGTATCATAAATATACATGCTTTTATATATTATAATTATTATAAATACACTTATACACACCTCTATATACTTTTTAATGAACATGATGTTTCTGTGGACGTTGAACTACTGCCTCGCGAAATGATGATTTTCCAATCTTCTCCTACCACTTCTTATGGTGGAAATTAAGATGGAACATTATTTAATGTTTTATATATTATTTTTATATTTTCTCTATAATTCTGTATTTTTAATTTATATCATACTGTTATGTTCTCCATAATGGGGAATTACAAAATTTTCTTTTGAGGAAGTGCAGACTACCACCCCCTTAAAGTGATATGACTCTTTCATGCCATACGTGGAACATAAAAAATCGTGTTAATTAAATCTAACAAAATATATTCTATAGAGGATTTATAATATACCTATGTTATATTATTTTATCATTCCTTTAAATACAAAATAGAAATGAATGTAGCATTCATGCGTACGTACAACATACTGTCTCGATGAACGATGTGTTTCATTTCATAACTCAAAATGATACGGGATTTTATAAAAAAAATATACACCTTATATATATGATATTTATTATATCTGAATCATTAATAAAATTATGGATATAATTTACATTATACAAATTGGAAATTTGTAATTATAAAAAATTCATTTTTGATTAATGTTCTGAATATCCACATAATGTAGGATATTAAGTCAAATAATTAAGTAATTGTTATAGAATACTAATAAGTGATATAAATGGAATAATAAATTATTAAAATTATCTTATGTATGTAGAACATAACATATTCTTATTATTCAGAAATAACACACAACAGACGAGACATGTCGGACACGAGGTAAGGGGTTTCTTAACTCACATTTAATTCCGTGAGATTTCCATTGTTCACCACTTATTTATTCCATGTTGTGTATTATGTACTGAAATTTGATATATATTATCTTGATTCTATTTATCGTTATGGTATTTTTTGATTTATTTTGTTGTTATTATCATTTGGTCAAAATACTCGACTGATTACAACGTGGTAAGGGGTTTTCATCTCACTTTTTATTCCCATGAGATTCATGCTATATTTTCTACTATTATCTTTTGTGTGGTGTATGTTCTTCCCATGACTGTATTTTTTGTGTCAAATAATTTAATTTATGGATATATAAATCTTCAATTTATGATCCTTCCATCATAGGGTTTATGTTTCTTAAGTTACCAAATCGATAAGGGAACCATTCACCGCACTCTTTTAGACAAGGAATTCTTTTATGTCATGTCTTTTATTTTCCATTTTCCTTTGTTAGGATATGTTCTTATATATCCTAATTTTTGTACATTTTATGTATATGTTTTGAGAAACCCATTTTTCTCTCATCAAATTATTTTCTAAATTTTAAAGCGACATCGTTAATCTATCAATGTTCTATAATAGAACTTCCTATCCCAATTTCAATTCATTCGGTTAAACTTCTACTTATTGATTATGTTTTGATATGAATATTTTTGCAAGAACTATGATTGTTTTACACTTATTATTCAATTATATTGGGTGTATTATCATTTTTCACACATAATTATGTCATCTATTTTACCATAATCTAAGGATATTATCTTTTCAATGAACGGTGTCTCAATTTAAATTCCATTGAGAAATTTTTACTATTATACCCAAATTAACTTTTATATATTGTATATACTGACCTTTAACATATTATATCAATAAATTCATTATTCTAATGATACTATTAGCTTCGATTAATTTTATTCCTCAATTATTTTATTTCAATCAACTCTCATTTGGTTATGTACTCTTTAACAAAAATATCATTTTAAATGTTTTAAATAATTATTCTACTAAATCTGTCTCATTAATGTCCATGTATTAAAAATAATTTTTGGAATTTTTTTATATGGACATTAATTTTTTAAAATGTTAATTTCATTAAATTATTCAATAATTCTTGGGACATATTTATTCAAAAATCTCGTTATTAAATGTTTTAATTGGTTTTGAAAATGATTTTGATAAAGAAATTATTATATCAATATCAAGAAATGGTATATTGTGATTTCAATGTGGAAATGTTAACGTTATTTTATGATTGTTTTTTGAAATATGAATATGTTATTGTTATTTGGAATTTTTTACATATATGGGTGGTTTTTTGATAATCCTATGGCGGTTGATCATGATATAACTCTCTAATGCATTGGGTAACGTGATAGAGGTAATCGTTAAAGTTTATCCTAATAGATCTAGGGGATAGAATGTGATGGGTACTCCAAGTGTGACTCTTTTTATAGCTGTGAAAGCTAATGATTATGTACGATATGGATAATATAGGATTCCTTTATGATTTATGATTTCTATGTGTTATTCATAAATCTAATGATTTCATGAGTTATGTTAAAGATCTTATGTTTTGTATATATTAATGAACCAATGTTTTCTTTCTTTATTTTATAACCATTAATAAGATTTGTTTTCTCATCCAATGTTCTTGAGATGTTTTTTCAAAGGGTATAAAGCAGGGTAAGTGAATGGAAGAACTCTTGAATATTAATATCATGAAAATAATTATTTCTTTCTTTTATGAATTTTTATTTTATGAAAAAATGTATTCTGAGTAGAAGTGTCTACATTATAATTTTTGCGATGTAATATAATAGTTATTGCCTAATTCTATAAAACTGTAAACAAGAAAAGACCCTCAATGTGAATATTAACATAATTCAATATTATGTACTGTTTAAAGTTGGGGCCTAATAGTTGGTATCAGAGGTCGGTTTAGACAACTTTTGGTATTATGCGTTTTATTAGACACATGGTAAGTCTATATGTATACTATTTAAGTTAAATAATTGTTTTATAACTTATTTAGATCACAAAATGTGAATTAGAAATGGAAGGAGGAGGATCTCAAACAACACTCCAATCTCTTCTTGATGACATGATTGTTATAGTTTTTTAAAAATCATGTTCAAGTGATTGTGAATCATTGTCTAGCATACAACTCACTTGAAAGAAGATGATTGAGATATCAAAAACAGACACTATACCTAAATATCATCATGGATAATGGTTTGTATTTATTGAAATCCAATTCTCAAAATATTCGCATATTCTCACCAAAGGTAATTATTATCAAGGAATTTTAAAATACATTACCTTATAACAGGATTTTGAATAATATAATGACATTGGAAAAGGTGCAGAAGAAGGAGACCCTTACACAACCTATTTATATTTTCTATTAAATTATAGTCTTTCGAAACACACATATAGTATTTTAAAAGGGACATTGACTGAACGTTTTAACTCAAACATAGTCCAACTATTTTATAAAAAGAATGTTTCATCTGATGTATTGGAATTATATGTTATACATGACTATTATCTGAAACCTTTTTTTATGTGAACACCCATATGAAATATGTTTTACACGGTGTATTTGGATGAAGGATTCAAATGATTTTGAAGGATATTTAAATCATTGTTTCATTGCGTGGTCCTTCTACCTATGTTAACAAGGTAACAATGAAACCATGTGGACACCATGATTAGGGTATGATGATCTGTATTTCAGAAATAGTTTTATTTTATCATTTAGTGGTTAAATAAAAAAAGGAAAATATATATAATTCATCCAAATGATGTTTTGGTATTAATTAGTTGGGATGATAATGATTGCTATAATACAACCTTTGAGGTTAAAATATATTTGGTTTAATTTTGAGTTTTATAAAATGGACATCCTGTAATATGGATGATAACCCGTCGTATCCGTCAAGGCCACAAAAATTAAACCCCCAACAAAATGGGGACAAGGGCATGTCAGATACCACTGGCCAACATGAGGTCCCTAATTAGTATGATTTTATTCATTAGTTAAATGATTTTATGGATCAAGAAAAAGTTGATTTTGGGAACATTTTTTATCCAACTTATATCCTTAGTATATGAAAATGATTTGGTGATTAGGTGATAATGGTTATTTTTGTAGATGTTCTCTCTTTTTAGGAAACACTATATTCCTATGGAAAATAGAATACTATAGGATTTCATTTGTAGAATAATGGATAAAATTATATTTTGGAATAATCTATGTTTTATGAAAATTTGGGTTATTTATGGAAATGATTAACCTATCGTAGAGAATATGTGATTAGGATAAGTGCACTTCATCAAGAGACATTAAGAGTAGTAGATGTTATTTGGAGATAAAAGTTACGATTTACTATGGAAGAATATGTGTTTATATTTTTATTTGTTTTGGATTTCAATCATAGTTTGGTTTTCTTTGAAGAATTTTATGGATTGGTTTTTATTGAATGGTCTTTTTTGAATTTTTCATATTGTTTGTCGAATTTTATAGATTAGGAGTAATATTTATTTTTTTAATGATTATCCTTTTTGGGATTATCTGATCTTTCATTAACCATTTAGGTTTTGGTTAATGTATAAAGATAGGAAAAATATATTATTCATCTTTTCTAGATTACGTGATTCTCAAGAAGTTGATTCTACCACTTCAGATATGAACAAGTCATCTTGAATACTCATCATTTAGAGAATAGATGAGTTTTTATTAGAATCATTGTAAAGGATGAAACTCTATATGAAACATATGTATATTAACATATTTCCATAGTCAATCTCATAAAACAATTATACAACATTATGAAAAGGAACAAAAAATAAAAAACAAGATGTCTGTTTAAATTTTCTATTGGGAAACCAAATAACATTTAAATTATCATAGGTTTTTGATTTTCTGGTATTTAACTATCTCTTAATCCAGTTTACGACCACTCTCAATCAGAACATGACACATAGTTTCTCTTCCAAATCGATTTTTTCGTGGAATCATAGAATGTGTTATCCCGGGTGACCGTTTTTACTTTTTTTTCTTTCAATGTGATAGTTTTATTGAATCTTTTTCCAATGTTGTACATTTAATGAAGTTTCCATAACCAATTTTAAAATTCTCAGGATGTTATTTCTAAAAGTGTTGAAGGATGTATCTTCCCATGTAAATAAAGAACATTTCATTATCAATTTTATTAATATTTTTGAATTAAATATTAATTTTATTTTATAGTGGATTCTAAGTTCGATGGGGTACTTGATACAAAACAACATGTTTCTTTTAAATCTTACATTTCAGCCAACATTGGGTCATACTAAATAATAATAATATAATATTATTTTAAATGGTAGTCAACACCTAGTCATTGTATTAGAGAAAATTAAAATAACTAACCATATTATGATTAAACAAGTTTCGTAAATGTTTTTACATTTATCCAATAAAGATGGAGGCCTAAAATGTAAATGAATCTAATTTTATGCATAAATACTCTAATATTCCTTAAAAGGCCAATTTAATGTCTTTTGATGGTGAACCCTATATAAATCAAGTTTTGGTAACATTTATATATTCTAATTGACAATATAAAATTATTCTTTAGAATCAAGACATCAAAATTTACTTTGGGTAAAAAAAATTATTTTTCAGATTAAATTTATTTTTTGTTTAATAATGAAAAATACTGTATTTTAATTCAAAAAATACATTAATCTAATTTATTTATATGTTAGATTATATTTTTAATTAGTTTTAAAGTTTTTTTATTATGTTTTTTACATATAATCCAATTTCTATCAGTTGAAGTAATTTCACATTGAAATTGAACATCAACAAGTGTCATTATTTGATAGTTACTATTTCTTAAAAACACGCTTTTTTTTAACGGGAATTAAATTTAATTTAATTAATGCAACTTATCTATTATTAATTTGGTAAATTAGACATCATTTTTTTAATTAAAATTTTCAAATATATCTTAGTCTAAATATTTTATATTTTTCTGAAAAACTTAAATTTCTAATTAATAGTGAAAACACTTAGTAATACTTAAAAACTGACTTTTTCATTTAAATGAAATTTTACTAATTATGTGATTTTAATTTCTAAAATATGATATACATGGTTTTAATTATTATATAAAAAGTGGTTCAATAAGATGAATTTAATTTTTGGTGAATAGAATCTTTTGACTTTTATTTACCGCGGTTAATGTTTAATAGAGAAATTCAAGATAAAAATAATATTTTAATAATATCAAATTACCCTAACATGTGTCCAAATATTATTGGTTAATAAATCTCCTACCTTGAGCATCTTTGAGTCGATTCTGAATCCCGTGGAGCCTCTTAAGAGTAATAATGACACTTTATATTAATTAATTAAATGTAATGACAAAAATGACAAAAACATATATCTTTTAGTAAATAAATTCATACATGGGGTCATATAAGTTATCTTTTAGACTATAAATATTAATTTGAAAGATAATATGATTTCCGAAATTATTTTATTTTTTGATAAATATTATACATCAAATAAATAAAATTATTTATGAAACAATAATGATTCCGTGTTTACCTCATTAATTAATGATTTAAATAAATACGATTATAAAGATTAAAACAATATAACAAACCTATAAAATTATAATTGGATGATTTTATTTCGAACAAGAGTCATATAATTATAGTCTTTAATAAGGTTTGGATCTTTAGAACCGAAATGTCATTATATAATAAATTAATATCTTCAAACGTTCTTGAAGAGCCCCTCCTCCACCTTATAAAATGACCTCGCCTCTCTCCCATTACTCAAACCTCTCAATCCCCTTTTCTCTTCCAAATTCTTCTAAAATAATCTCTAATTATTCCTCTCTTCCACCTATAGGACTTAACTTAGGCAGAAGGCACATCAAGAAATCATTTTGGTTCGAACCGAAGAGAGTTTCCTGAATTAGAGTTAACATCTTCTATTAAATTCTTTTCATTTATTTTAATTTTCCAACCCCATAAACTATTTCATTACTATAATTTCTAAAAACATTAGTATAATTAATATACAAGGTTGTTTATTTGATAATTATTCAAACTAGACTTACACACACCTCTATCTAACGGGTAAAGAACATATTGTTTCTGTGGATGGTGAACTACTGCCCCACGAAATGATGATTTTCGATTTTGTACTACCACTAGTTATGGTGGCCATTAAAATGGAACTGAAATAAAATATGATATAAATTATATTTATATTGTCTCTATACGCCTGTATTTATCATTTATATCACACCTTTTTGGTTTCCATAACAACTAAATATGATAATTTCATTTGAGGAAGTGCAGACTACCGCCCCCTTCAAAGTGATATGTCTCATTCATTCCATTCGAGGAACATATAATCGAGTAAGTTAATTAAATTTCCTAACATAGATATTATACTCTAATTATTATATAGCTTTGTATTATTATGATTTCATTCAATTAAATAAAAATATAAATGAAAGTATAGTTCATGTATACGTACGACAAACCATCTCCCTGAACGGTGTTTTTCATTTCATAACACCAAATTATATGGAAAATTAGATATACATATAAATTGAATATATATGGTATTTAGGATATATAAATCATCAAACTCATTCTATAGATAGTAGACTTTTGACCACATGGAAATTTTTTAATTATATCAAATTCATTTTCGACTAATGTTAGAAACATCGACAAATTGTCCAATATGATGTCAAATAATAAACTAATTGTTATAGTAATGTTTTAAGTTATATAAAAGTAATTATATACTAGAAAAAGTTTCTTATGGATGTATAAATTAAAATATTTTTAAATTTAGGGAGAACACGTCATGGAACATATTAGTCATGTCGGACAAAAGGTAAGGGGTATCTCAACTCACTTTTAATTCCATGAGATTTCCATTGTTCCCCACTTGTTTATTTCATTTGGGTATTTTGTACTGAAATTATATATATATTATCATTATTAAATTTATGTTCATGGTATTCAATGATTAATTTGATGGTTACTAAATTTTGGTCATACGACTCGATTGATTACAACGTGGTAAGGGGTTTTAATTTCACTTTTTATTCCCATGAGATTTATGCTATATTTTCCACTATTTACTTTTGCAAGGTTTATGTACAGACCATGATTTTATTATTTGGGAAACATAAATTAATTATAGTTATTTTTATTTTCATTATATTATACTTCCTTCATGGGTTGTATGTTTCTTATGTCACTAAATTGGTAAGGGAAATTTCACCACACTCTTTTAGATAAAGACATCTTTTATGTCATGTCTTTTAATATCCATTTTCTTATGTTGGGATATTTTCTTATATATCCATAGATCTATATATTTTATGTCCATATGATGAAAAACCCTTTTTCTATCATCAACTTGTTTTCTGAATTTTATAGCAATGTCGTTATGGTGTCGTTGTTCTGTAAGAGAACTTCTTAACCCAATTTCAATTATTTTGGTTAAACTTATTTTTCTTGATTATTCAATTCTATGAATATTTGTGAATGAACTCAGATGATTTTACACTTAATATTCACTTATATTTGGTGTATTTTTATTTGTCACACATTTTTATGTCATTTATTTTTCCTTAATCTAATGATATGAACTTGTCAAGGGACTTTGTCTCAATTTACATTCCAATGATATTTTTTATTGTTATACATCAACTCCCTTTTATATGGTTCATTTACTTCCCTTTGAAATATTATGTCATGAATCTATTTATTATCATGATATTATATTCTTTGATTAATTTTATTACTCAATTATTTGTATTCAATAATATCTTATTTGGTTTGGAAATCCATAACTAAAAAATCAATATAATGTTTTAATGTGTTATTCTTCTATTTCCCTCTTAGAAATGTCCATATATTCAAAAAGGTTTTTAGGATTTATTTATATGGACATCAATGTTTTAAATTGTTAATTCCTTTAAAAGTTTCAATTTGGCATGGGATACATTGATTCAAAAATCGATTTATTAAATGTTCTAAATGGTTTTAAAAATGGTTTTGATAAAGCATTTATTATGTCAATATCTTGAAATGGTATAGTATGATTTCAATGTAGAAATTTTATCATTCCCTTATGATTGTTTTATGTGTTATGAATATGTTATGGTTCTTGAGCTTTGATTACATATATGGATGGTTTCATGATAAACCTAGGGTTGGTGAGCTGGAGAATTCTCTCCAATGCATTGTGTAACATAACAGAGGTAAACGTTATAGTTTCTACTAAGAGATTTTGTAAATATACTATGATGGGTATCCCAACTGTAACTCTCTATGTAGCTATGAAAGATACAATGTATGTATGATAGGGATGTCAAAAGATACCTTTATAATTAATGATTTCAATTTCTTATTCGTAAGTCTTATGATTTTATTAGGTATGTTATCGAGATTATGTTTGGTATGTATTGATGAAATACTATATTATTTCTTTATATTATAACCCTTACTGATTGTTTTATTCTTATACCATGTTATTGAAAGGTTTTTTCACAGGGCATAAGGAAGGATAAGAGAAAGGAAGAACTCAAAAATATCTATTGAATAGAATTATTGTATTCTATTAAGAAATTTTATTTTATGAAAAAATTGGTTACAGAGTAAAAGATTCTAATTTGTAATATTTGAGATGTAATGTATTATTTATGGAATAATTATCTAAAACTATAAACATTAAAAGATCATCAATGTGATTTAATAACATAATTCAAGATTATGTAATGTTTAAGGTTGGGTCTTTATACAAAGGCATGATATATTTTAAATTGAAGAAAACACATCTTCGAAATATGGATCTTTATGGGTTTCACATGTTATTAACAATGTTTTAACAATGGTTTCTTTATATTGGATGCAATAATTTATAGGAATAATAATAAAGTGGTAAAGTTTGTTTTGTAGGAAAATTTTAAAAGATATTTTCTTGATATTAAAGGATGGATAACCACATCACATATCTTCACTCTACCAATGTCGGGTAAAGAATATATCATTTATTCTGATATATCCAGATATCAAATTATAGAATTTATGATGTAGGAAGATCGAGTTCATTCTTATGGATCCACATAGCTGAGACTATGTGAGATCAATTAACCTACCCAAGAACATGATTTAGCAGCATTGGTACATATAATTATATGTTGTTGACACACTCTCATCGGTGAGTGTTTTTTGACATGCATAGATCACAATATCCTCATGTACATCTTTTCTCAGCATGACATGATGCTTTGGCAGAGGATGTGGGTTATGTATTGGTAACCTTTTGACATTTAATTAGATAATACATTAGGAAAGGGAACCATCATTACCAATGATTGTATCTGAATGACATACACATAGGAAGTCTGGGAGTCTTGTGACTAGTGGCAGATAATATATCTCTTTACAAACATGCATCTCAATGTTTTGGAATTTGATGGACATGTAGAAAGGACATCAAAATATATTACACTCATTTTTTTCGATCGAATTCATTCCATTCATTTTTTTTTTTCAATTGGCTAATTTTTTAGACAAAAATTACATGGTGAGGATATTCCATCAGGATTGTCTCTCAAATGTGGTAACACAATAATATCATATGGCCGAGTATGGGTTCTTATGAGCTTGTGTAAAGATATGATAAGGGAGTTTCATTATTTAAATGTATAGTTCATCATGATTTCCCTAAGATGTATCATAATCCCCATAGACGGATCTCATGTTTAGGAATTAAGACGAAAGTGTAATGCATCATGGCAAGATGCCTCACTTTTAAGGTAGATAATTCTGTGTACCAGAGGCCATTTGTGATTTTCTATTCATTACACGTTTCTATATAGAAATAAGATGTTTTCCCAAAGAATTTTGTGGTAGTATTACCTAGGACGACTTTTAATAATGATGATGTGTGGGTTTTTTTGGATCGACGGACATAGGTATCCCACTTCTTAACTATTAGAGAAGCCATCACAATTTATGGTCTAAGAAATCAGTACATGTACGAGATGGTTTGGATGCATGAAATTCCGAGGAGTATTGTTTCTGAATGATATCATTAATTGACATCATGTTTATGGTATGGTATTTAAAAAACCTTAGTATATTTTGTTGTTTTATGCACAAACTATCATATTTAGGCTGATGGTCAATCATAGTGGACTATTTTAGTGCTAGATGATATGTTATTATCATGTGTTTATTATTTTGTATCTTCATGGGAGAAACATGTGGAACTCTTGGAGTTTGTAAATAATAATTTTTCTACAAATCAATAAAAATTAAACATTTTTAGGACTTGTATTGCAGAATATTATGTTCTCCACTTTTTGGATAGAGGCTGTTGAGGCATCATGTTTTGGGACTAGTCTAATGTAGGAAACATTTGAATTGGTTATGTTGATTAGACAAGAGTGTCTGACCATGCAGTGTATGACATAATCATATTAGGATTTTAAGAGATGAAAATTGTAATTTGAGGATGGAAAAGATGTTTTCTTTTAGGTTACACATTGGTCGGTGTAGTGTCATCTCAAAAATAGAAAAAATCTACCACCAATGATTTACAATATGGTTGAATTAATATAAAGGGGCGGTCAAGTCGAATAATGTCTATCCCTCCCACCATAATACGATTTCATGACCGAAATTTTCCACATGTTTCAACTATAAAGATATCACCCTAACGGATCCCATGTGATAGACATGGAATACATTGAGAATTTTGTTGATGAGTCCTTTGAGGAAAATATGATATGAGTTATGTATTTTAGGGTGAATTATATTCTATGTCGAACTATATTTTTTGTTGAATTATAGTGGTATCATGGGAACGTTTGGTATTAGAAATAGTATAGGGAGTCTAATATGAAAACATAATGTCAACACATGTTCGCTATGACCTAATAGTGTTTCTTAGAGATGCTCAGGGATTAGCCTTTATAAGGTGGGGAGGTTGTATGATGTTTTCCATTTCCAGGTAAATTTATCTTCATTCTTTTTATTAAGACAAATTCATAGAATAATATTGGTAGATAGAGATCATTGTAGGGGAAAATGTACTAATATTTTGGGATATATGCTAGATAAACTAAATGGTGTCTGGGTAAAAATGGGACTATGTATTAATATGGTTTTGTATTATTTTGGGAATATCTAAATAAGGTCTTTAGAGTAAAATTGAAAATGGGATGAAAAATAAACTTAATAATATTTACATACCGAGAATTGTTTAAGGGTTTTTAATTAATTATTTATAATGTTTTGAGTTTATTATAGAATACCATTTGAAAATTTTAAACTATGTTTAACTATATTAAAATATGTTTAAATTAATGACCTATAAATTTAAACATGACATGTGGGTGAAATGTGTTCTATTTTCAATTTTTCTCCATTTCTCTCAACCCTTGGGCATTCTCCAGGAAATTCTTCTGTGCCAATATCCATTTTGGACATCCTTTTTTATGAGAAACCCTTACTATGTCATTTTGGATTGGTTTATTCATTATCTTCTTTGTTCACCAACACATTGTGGAGAAAAACATTTTCCATTTTCATTGTTGGCTCTGTTAATGTTTATTTTTTATCTAGGAGACTATAGGAAATCGTTTTCACCAATTTCCTTGAAGTCATCATACATTGGAAGCATTGTTGAATCATAAATTAATGATAGGGTGTCTAAATTTTAACTATTTTATTTCATTATTATAATTTTTATTCAAAATTGAAAAATCTCCATTGTTGTGTGTGCCCAAATATAGTCAATAACTGAATGATATTTTCCCTTGAATTCATATGGTTTCAAATTAATATGTATTTGTCTACTGGATTAAAGTATTATTAGCATTACATGTGACCAATGGTGACTTCCTATTAAGAATCCCAAAATTGTGCCTTATTTCTTATTGATATAATTTTTAATCAATTCTGAAATGAATTTTATATGGCATATAGAAGAGTAATGGTAATTCATATAATTTACCGAAGAGATATATAATGGTATATTGTGATATATATGTTGTATTAAAGGAATTATGTTTCATTTTATGATGCTAATATAATAGGCTTGGTTGCGAAAATTTCACACAAATATTACTCAATTATTATAGTATGTGATTTTGGCCCAATCCCATGATAAAACTCTTATAGTGGATTGACCCAAAATTCTTTTAATTATTATAGGTATTTGACCCTGGAATTTTGTAATGTTAATAGGGATTTGACCAAAAATTAATTTAATGATTATAAAAATGTAATATGGTGGTTGGAATAGTTATAATATATCCATAGTGATATTTTGGCATGGATCTAAATTACCATAACATAGAATGGTAATGAATTTGTTGATGACATTGTTGAAAAAATTTCATATAAATATTTTGGAATAGATCCGAAGTAGGTTTTTTTATTTCATTAACTGTTGAATTAATTAATACACCTATTGATAGATTTACTGAATAAAATAACATTCATACTGGTTTTATATAGACAAGGTGGTTAGGACCTACTCAATTTAATTCAAACCATATTCTGGCAGCCATTTGGCGCCTGATAATATTTATTGTACACAGATTTGGACGAAGAAAAAAGTTCTTACTATTGATTATTTGTTTTAGTGGTGATAGTGCTTGGAGATTTGAAAAATTATGGGTATAGGGACCAAAGACATTGAGTATTATATTTAGTCTCTAATTATGTGTCTTTTATTTTTCTATGACTGAATTTTGTTACCTTTCATCACGTAATTACAATATTCGATTATTATTAGATTATAAATGTGACATCCCAAATAAGTAATGAATAATAGATATTTTTATATATGTCTATTAATGAATTAGATTTTGTTTTAGAGGCTTAAAATGAAAATAAATCCAATCTTAAACATGGAATACACTAATATTTTTTAAAGGATTGTTTTACTGCCTTTTGATGGAAACCCATTTTTAAATCTAACTTTTGAAAATTTTATAAGCTATGTTTGTCAAAATAAACTTATTATTTATGATTGTGACATCAAAATTTACTTTTTGTGATTTTTTGGTATTTTTCTGACAATGTTCATTTTTTTATGAATAGTGAAAAATACTGTATTTTTCATCAAAACTGCTTTTTAATCTACTTTATCTATATTATTAGATTATCTTTTGAATTGGTTTTAATGTTAAATTAGAATATCTTTTTACCATTTAATCCAATGGTGGTCATTAGGTTTAATTTCAATTTGTAATTGGGCATAAACTAATGCCAAACTTTTCATAGATATAGTTCCAAAAAGAACCGCTATCAGTTTTGACAATGGGAATTATTTATATATCAATTATTGAAATTTCTATGTTTGGAATTTGGTAAAATGTATTACATATTTGGAATCAGATGTTCCAAATTATGTAATCAATACTCTTGTTTTTGGACATTATGAATAGTAACGTCGGTAATTATCTTTAATTACCATGATTAATGAGTAATCATGTAGTTAAGGATAATAAAATGATATCATAATAATACAAAAAGACCACAAAATGTGTACTAAGGATACGGTTTGTCTCATGTCCGACCATGGGATGCCTTGTACCAAACTTGGGGGCCCCATGGAATCACTTTTGTGAGAAAGTGACCTTTTATCTTTATATTTTTAAAGAATGTTAAATGTGACAAAGAATGTATCACCTAAGTAAAATATTTTTAATTTTGTCTACATAAATTATCATTTGGACTATAAATATTCATTATAAAGATAAAATTATTTACTACATCATGATATATTTTTTTTAAAATTTTTAGACATTAAATTTATTAAATTATTTATGACATCATGATGATGCAGCGATTACCTCATTAATAAAGGATTTAAATAAAATGAAATGATAATGTGAAATCTATGACCTACACATGTCCAAAACCTATTGTAAGGGTGGATTTATAACCCTTATCACCTTACTCTCGAATTATATCAATGTGGGACCTTTTGAATCTGAAAATCATTTTCAAACAAAGTAACATTTCATTACTTTCCAAGAGTGCCCCTCCTCTCCTCTTATAAAAGGCCCCCACATCTACCTCCTTACCCACACTCCCAAAGCATTTGGATAGGCCAACCCCTGCCAATTTTGTCTCACCACATCCCTCTCTAACTCCTTGAAGCCTCAATTTGGGCAGAAGTCTTCCCAAGGAAGCATTTGAGCTAAAACTAAAGGGAGTTACCCAATTTTAAGGTAATATCTTCACTTGAGTCCTTTTGTTTTATTTTGCTTCTCCAACCCACTAAACTCTTTTTATTCATTTATTTTGTAATAACTCCAGTATCTACAATATACTAGGATGTTGTTATAATATGGATTCGAGCTACACTTACACACACCTACATCAAATGGTTAAAGGACATAATGTTTCCGTGGATGGTGAATTTATGCCTCCCGAAATGATGATTGTTCAACATTCTTTTAACACCTTCAAAGGTATCCATTATGATGTCAATATATTTATATTTGATATATAATATTTTTATGTTTTCCTTAAGCTTCTGTATTTTTCATTTTGGGCATACCTTTATGGTTTCCATTATGCGTAAACGCGATATCTTCATTTAAGGAAGTGCGGACTACCGCCCACTCAAAGTGATTTAATTCGTTAAATACCATATGTGGGACGTATAAAGGATGGAACTATGATATTATATATGATTTTATAATGGAATTATAATATACGTTTATATTATTATGATTCCATTCTATGAAATATGAAATATAAATGAAAGTAGCGTTCTTGCGTACGTACGGCTTACCGTCTCCATGAACGGTGCATTTCATTTCTTACCTCTAAATGATTATGTAATATTATAAATGCATGTATATAATGGGGATATATGATATATACATCATGATTATAATTCTGGATATAATGGATACATGAACAACTTGTAATTATAAAGGGTTTATTTTTGAATCAAGTACCAATGATCGTTAAAACGACCGTTATTAACATCAATAATTATATAGTGTTCATGACATGGAAATAAGTGATATAAAAGGAATAATGAACTTTAAAAAGTTTCTTAAGAAAGTAGAAATTAACTCAAGTTTATTATTCAGGACATTAAAGAACGATCGAGTCACGTCGGACCCGAGGTATGGGACTCTGTCTCAATCTCCTTTCATTGAGGGATATTTTGTTTTATACAAAACCTTTTTTATACGGTGTATAAACACCTTTTACTTTTACATTTCTTCAAAAGTAATATTTTTTATATGAAGCGTTTACTAAATGAAAAAATAGAATGTTTTTGTCGTACGTATGCGGTGACAACGACTTCTTTACCTTCGTGACCATTATTTGAGTTTCAGCTTCCTCTACAAGCCCTACCTTTTTTTTAAAAGAAAAATAAATACCATGTTTTACTTTTCTTTTATTTTGGTATTGAAAATGGTTTTCATAATGTTTTTATATCAATTTGGTGTATTGATATCTTGTGATTGAAAGGTGGAAATGTTATGTTTCCTTTATGAATGTTTTATGTGATACGATTATGTTGAGGTTCTTGGGAATTATTATGAAGACGGGTGGTTCCATGATATTCTAAGGGCGGGTGAGGCCGATATAGCTCTCCAATGAATTGGTCAACACGAAGGAGTGAAACGTTAAGGTTTCTCCAAAGAGATTTAGGGAATATACTATGATGGGTATTCCAAACGTAACCAAGAGGGTTACTCCCTACGTAAGAATGTTATGAATGCCTCAAGTTACCTTTATGTATTATGATTTCTATGATTTATTCAGGATTTGATGAGGTATGTTAATGTGCTTATGTTTTATGGGTAAAGTATGATTTAATTCTTATGTATATATGTACCCATGTTTCCTTTCCATATTTTTATATCCCTTACTGAGCTTTTTATGCTCATCCCATGTTTTTTTGAAATGTTTTTCACAGGTCAATGGAAAGGTACATGATATGATGATAGTGTCAAGGAATGTGTCAAGAAAGAATCCATGTTTTATTTTAAATATGATTCCATTGATGGGAAAGAAGAATACTATCTTTATGTAACCACTTTGTTTATATGTGGAATGTAATGCATTTTTTATGATCTAATTCTCTAAAACTCTAAACCTGAAAATATCGTCAATGTGTAATCTTGTAATAACTAATGATTAAGTAAGGTTTAAGGCTAGGGCCTTATAGTTGGTATCAGAGGTCGGTTTGGATAAGATTTGGAGTTATATTTCTATTAAATGATTATCCAAAAATATTTTTTTTGGGTAAAATTGAAGTGATATAGTATTTAAAGATTACCATGTTGCTTCATCTAAGACATGTTTGTTCAGAATGGTTTTCCGCAGAGGAAACAGGGAAGTAGTTCTAGGAAGGCATGTAGAAGGAAATAACTTTCCGAATCAGTATCCTGAGATGGTCGGAATTGGAACTGAACAGTTTGTTGCAGTAATGGAGAATTTGACTCAAGCGATAAATGGTGGTGGTATCCATGCACGAGATTAGCCAGATCAACCGTAGAGGAACATGTCAGTGGTGGAACACTTCATGAGGCAACATCCCCCATCATTCAGAGGATCATCTAACCCTATGCTAGCTGAAGGGTGGATTAAAGCACTAGAGAAGATTTTCGATGGCATGGGGTGTTCAGACAATCAAAAGGTTAGTCTTGCTATTTACCGTTTGGAGGGTGAAGCAGATCAGTGGTGGTCGATGGTTAAAAATATCAGGGACGCTGATGAGATTGATGCTCTCGACTGGGATGAATTCAATGGTATGTTTCATGAAGAGTATTTTCCTAAGTCTGTTTGACATAGGATGGAAAAACAATTCTTGGAATTGAGGAAAGAGGAAGACTCAGTGGCTACCTATGAAGAAAGGTTCACTCGATTGGAAAGGTATGCTCTAAATTTTATCCGAGACCTTAATAGTAAAATCAATCATTTTTACTCAGTATTAAAACCAATATATCGAAGGGTATTAGCTTCTCATGAGTTTGAAAGTTAAGAAAAGCTTTTTCGATGTGCTGAGAAGGTGGAAATGGAGTTTTCCGATGATCAACTGTTCTATAACAACCAGCAGAAGAAGAGACCAAGGTGGCAGGAGAAAGGGAAGAATTCTTCAAAAAAGTCTGATGGTAAGAAATCTAAGTTTCCAGTTTGTGATAAATGTGGAAAAAGGCATGCTGGGGAATGTCTTTTGAATTCTGGGAAGTGCTACCGATGTGGTAAGATGGGATATAAGGCTCTTGATTGCCCTGAAAAGATCAAGGTTAAGGTAAGACCAAATTTGATTTACAGTTAGTGAAATTTTTTAAGTGCAATGAGATGGGTAACTATGAAAACAAGTGTCCCTCATAGAGCATGAGTGATGGGAAGCAGTTATACTATAAGCAGAAAGGGGTGGTGAAATCATTTACAACTACTTCAGCAGATGTCGGGCCATCAAATGAAGTTGTATCAGGTACTTTGTTTGTTTTTTTAGATTATTCCAGTGTGTTGTTTGATTCGGGGTCCACACATTCTTTCATTTCTGAAACATTTTCTAGTAAAATGGGAATACCATCTCAAGAAATGACTCCTGAACTTTTGGTAAAAACTCCTGGGGGAAATGTTGAGGAAAAAAGAATTTAGAAGAATCTTCTTATTCTTATCTGTGGAAAGAACCTACTTGAAAACCATATTGTTCTACCTCTATTAGAGTTTGATGTTATCCTGGGTATGGATTGGATCTCTATTTACCATGCTAAGATTGATTGTAGATCTAAAGAAGTTTCTTTTCAGAAAGACATTCAGTTTGTGTACAAGAATGAACCCTTACTGTTGACAACTTATCAAGAGGCCAAGAAACTTGTAAACGATTGAAATGAATGTTACCTTCAAACATTTTTGAAAACAAGGTAACTGTTCAGATTAATGATGTGCCAGTGGTAAATGAGTATCCTGAGGTTTTTCCTGAGGAGTTGTCTGGAATAATACCAGATCGGGAAGTTGAGTTTACTGTTGACTTAGTTCCTGATGCTAAGCCAATTTCAAAACCCCCTTATCGAATGGATCAAATTTAACTTTTAGAGTTGAAGGAGCAATTGCAAGATTTATTAGAGAAATGTTTCATTCGACCTAGCACATCAAAATGGGGTGCTCCTGTTTTATTTGTTAAAATGAAAGATGGTTCAATGAGACGTTGCATTGATTATAGAGCATTGAATAACATCACTATTAAGAACAAATATCCTTTGCCTCATATCGTTGATTTGTTTGATCAGCTCCAGGGAGCTCAGTATTTTTCAAAGATTGACTTGAGATCGGGGTACCATCAGGTGAAGGTAAAGGAAGCAGATGTTCCGAAGACTGCGTTCCATACAAGATATGGCCATTATGAATATGTAGTAATTCATTTTGGGCTAACCAATGCACCTGCTGTCTTCATGGACTTAATGAATAGAATTTTCAATGAGTTCTTGGATAAGTTTTTGGTGGTTTTCATTGATGATATTTTGTGTTTTCTAAAAATAAATAGGAGCATGGAATACATTTAAGGGTTATCTTGAAAACCTTAAAATAAAAGAAACTATATGGAAAATTCAGAAAGTGTGAGTTTTGGTTGCAAAAAATTCCTTTCCTTGGTCACATTGTTTCTAAAGATGGGATAACTATTGATCCTGCAAAAACAAAAGTTGTGGAAGACTGACAAAGACCCACAAATGTAACTGAGATTCATAGATTCCTTGGTTTGGCATGCTATTACCGAAGGTTTGTTAGAAATTTTTCACGGTTATCTAGTCCAATGACTAAGCTAACTCGGAAGGGTATTAATTTTATCTGGACAAAAGAATGTGATGATTGTTTCCAGGAATTGAAAAGAAGATTGGTGAATGCTCCAGTTATGGCACTACCTTCCAGGAATGGTGAGTTTGTTTTCTATAGTGATGCTTCATTGAAAGGACTTGGTTGCGTCCTAGTGTAGAATGATTAGGTAATTGCTTATGCTTCACAACAGTTGAAAACTCATGAGGTAAATTACCCTACACATGATTTGGAATTAGCTTCTGCTGTTTTCTCTTTAAAAATTTGGAGGCATCATTTGTATGGATTAAAGTGTGAAATATATACTGATCACAAAAGTTTAAAGTATATATTCACTCTGAAAGAGTTAAACATGAGACATAGGAGATGGCTAGAATTAATCAAGGATTATGATTGTACAATTAATTACCATCTGGGAAAAGAAAATAAAGTGGCTGATGATTTGAGTCGAAAAATTAATGCTTCATTAGAAATGTTGCATTTGGAACGTGATCCTTTGGTTAAAGATTTTATGAAATTTGGCATAGAAGTTGTTGGTGCAGGAAGTTCTTCTGTTTTGTTTTAGGAATCCGTGAGATCGTCTCTATCAGACAGAATCAAGCAAGCACAGAAGCAAGATAGTGAGTTGCAGAAAAAGGTAGAGTTGGTTCAGAAGGGTAAGTTGCCTGAATTCAACATTGATAATGATTGAGTTTTGAGATTTGGGAAGAGATTGTGTGTGACTTGTGATTCACAGTTGAAGATAGAGATGTTATGTGAAGCTCATAGTTCTCCTTTATCAGTTCATCCTGGAAGTACTAAGATGTATAGAGATCTGCGGGAGTATTACTGGTGGGATGGAATGAAAAGAGATATTGCTGATTTAACTGTGAAGTGTTTGACTTGTCAACAGGTTAAAGAAGAGTGGCAGTTACCAAAAGGGATGCTTCAGCCTTTACCAGTTCCAGAGTGGAAATGGGAGAATATATCCATGGACTTTTTTGTGGGATTACTGAAGACATATTGAGGTAATAATTCAATCTGGGTTATTGTTGATCGGTTGACTAAATCTGCTCATTTCCTCACTATACGAGATACTTTTTTCATAGATCATCTTTCCGGTTTGTATCTTAAAGAGATAGTCAGGTTACATGGAGTTCCCCTCTCCATTGTATCTGATCGTGATCCCAGGTTCACTTCTAACTTTTGGAAAGGCCTTCAGAAGTCGTTGGGTACTGAATTAAATTTTAGTACAGCATTTCATCCTCAATCAGATGGGAAGTCAGAATGAACAATTCAGTCCTTGGAGTATATGCTACGATCTTGTTCGATGGATTAGCAGGGAAGTTGGGACCAACATCTTTCTTTGGTTGAATTTTCATATAATAACAGTTTTCATTCCAGTATACAGATGGCACCATTTGAGGCATTATATGGGAAGCGGTGTCTAACTCCAGCTTTCTGGGATGAAGTGGGTGAAAGGAAGTTGATGGGACTAGAATTTGTAAAAGAGATGGTAGAAAAAGTTTAGCTGATTTAGAAACACATGAGAACAGCTCAGAGTAGGCAGAAGAGTTATGCAGCCAACAGGAGGAGGGATCTATCTTTTTAGATAGGTGATCATGTTTTTCTCAAAGTCTCACCATGGAAAAGTGTGAAGAGATTTGGTAAGAGAGGAAAGCTGAGTCAAAGTTTCATTGGACCATATGAAATTCTGGAGAGAGTTGGATCAGTTGCAGACCGAGTGGCTTTACCTCTGAGTTTATCTCAGGTACACACTTTTTTTCACGTTTCGATGTTGAGAAAGTATATGCCAGATCCATCTCATGTTTTGAGTCCATAGGTAGTTCAGCTGAAAGAGAACCAATCTTATAAGGAACAACCGGTCCAGATTCTTGACCACAGGGAGCAAGTGTTACGAAATAAGGTTATTAATTAGGTAAAGGCTTTGTGGAAAAACCACATGATGGATCAGGCAACATGGGAATCTGAAAATGCAATGAGGGATAAGTACCCCCATTTATTCGATAAGTAAATAAATTGTTGGGATGCAATTTTCTAAAATGGGGAAGGATGTAACATCCCAAGTAAATAATTAATAATAGATATTTTTATCTATGTCTATTAATGAAATAGATAGTGTTTTAGAGGCTTAAAATGAAAATAAATCCAATCTTAAGCATGGAATACACTTATATTTTTTAAAGGATTGTATTACTACCTTTTGATGGAAAACCATTTTTAAATCTATCTTTTGAAAATTTTATAAGCTATTTTTGTCAAAATAAACTTATTCTTTATGATTGGGACATCAAAATTTACTTTGTGTGAATTTTTGGTATTTTTCTGACAATGTTCATTTTTTATGAATAGTGAAAAATACTGTATTTTACATCAAAACTGCTTTTTAATCTACATTATTTATATGATTACATTATCTTTTGAATTGGTTTTAAAGTTAAATTAGAATATATCTTTACCATTTATTCCAATGGTGGTCATTAGGATTAATTTCTCTTTGGAATTGGGCATAAACTAATGCCAAACTTTTCATAGATATTGTTTCAAAAAAAACCCGCTATTTGTTTTGACAACGTGGATTATTTTTAAATCAATTATTTCAATTTCTATGTTTTGAATTTGGTAAAATGGATTAAATATTTGGAATCAGAAGTTCCAAATTATGTAATCAAGACTCTTGTTTTTAGACATTATGAATAGTAACGACGGTAATTATCTTTAATTATCTTGATTAATGAGTAACCAGGTAGTTAAGGATAATAAAATGATATCATAATAATACAAAAAGACCACAACATGTATCCTAAGGCTACTGGTTTTATCATGGAAGACCATGGTATGCCATGTGCCAAACATGGGGTCCCCATTGAATCACTTTTGTGACAAAGTGACTTTTTATCTTTTTATTTTTAAAGAATGTTAAATGTGAAAAAGAATGTATCACCTATGTAAAATATTTTTAATTTTGTCTAAATAAATGATATTTTGGACTATAAATATTCATTAGAAATATAAAAATATTTCCTACATCATGAAATTTTTTTTATAATTTTTAGACATTAAATTTATTAAATTATTTATGACATCATGATGATGCAGTGACTACCTCATTAATAAAGGATTTAAATAAAATGAAATGATAATGTGAAATCTATGAATTGCACATGTCCGAAACCTATTTTATGGGTGGATTTCGAACCCTTATCACCCTACCCTCAAATTCTATCAATGTGGGACCTTTTGAATCCGAAAATCATTTTCAATTAAAGTAACATTTCTTTACTTTCCAAGAGTGCCCCTCCTCTCCTCTTATAAAAGGCCCCCACCACTACCTCCTTACCCACACTACCAAAGCCTTTGGCTCGGCCAAACCCTGCCCATTTTGTCTCTCCACATCCATATATTACTCCTTGAAGCCTCACTTTGGGAAGAAGTCTTTCCAAGGAAGCCTTTGATCTCAAACCAAAGGGAGTTACCCAATTTTAAGGTAATGTCTTCGCTTGAGTCCTTTTGTTTTATTTTTCTTCTCCAACCCCATAAACTCTTTTTATTCGTTTCTTTTGTAACAACTCCAGTATCGTCAATATACTAGTATGTTTTTATCAGAAGGATTCGAGCTAAACTTACACACACCTACATATAATGGTAAAAGGACATACTGTTTCCGTGGATGGTGAATTTATGCCTCCCGAAACTATGATTGTTCAACATTTTTTTAACACCTTCAAAGGTGGCCATTAAGATGTAACTATATTTATATATGATATATAATATGTTTATGTTTTCCTTAATGTTCTGTATTTTTCATTTTGGGCATACCTTTATGGTTTCCATTATGGGTAAACGTGATATCTTCATTTAAGGAAGTGCGGACTACCGCCCCCTCAAAGTGATTTGATTCGTTAAATACCATATGTGGGACGTATAAAGGATGGAATTATGATATTATATATGATATTATACTGTAATTATAATATACCTTTATATCATTATTATTCCATTCGATAAAATACGAAATAGAAATGAAGGTAGTGTTCATGCGTACGTACGACTTATTGTCTCCATGAACGGTGCATTTCATTTCTTACCTCTAAATGATTATGTAATATTATAAATGCATGTATATACTGGATATATATGATATATACATCATGATTATAATTCTGGATATAATTGATACATGAACAACTTGTAATTATAAAGGTATTATTTTTTACTCAAGTACCAATGATCGTTAAAACGACCGTTATTAACTTAAATAATTAAATAGTGTTCATGACATGGAAATAAGTGATATAAAAGGAATAATGTACTTGAAAAAGGCTCTTAATCAAGTATAAATTAACTCAGGTTTTTTATTCAGGACATTAAAGAACGATCGAGTCATGTCGGACCCGATGTATGGGACTTCGTCTCAATCTCCTTTCATTGAGGCATGTTTTGTTTTATACACAACTTTTTTTATATGGTGTATAAACCCCTTTGACTTTTACGTTTACTCAAAAGGAATCTTTTTTATACGAAGAGTTTACTAAATGACAAAAGAGAATGTTTTTGTCGTACATATGCGGTGACAACGCCTTCTCCACCGCCGTGACCATTATTTGAGTATCGGCTTCCTCTAAAAGCCCTGCCTTTTTTTAAACGAACAATAAATACCATGTTTTACTTTTATTTTATTTTGGTATTGAAAATGGTTTTCATAATTTTTTTATATAAATGTGTTGTATTGATATCTTGTGATTGAAAGGTGGAAATGTTATGTTTCCATTATGCATGTTTTATGTGATACTATTATGTTGAGGTTTTTGGGCATTATTATGAAGACGGGTGGTTCCATGATAAACTAAGGGAGGGTGATCCCGATATAGTTCTCCAATGCATTGGGTAACGCGATGGAGTGAAACATTAAGGTTTATTCGAAGAGATTTAGGGAATATACTGTGATGGGTATTCCAAACATAACCAAGAGGGTTACTGCCTACGTAAGAATGTTATGAATGCCTCATGTTAGCTTTATGTTTTATGATTTCTATGATTTATTCATGATTTGATGAGGTATGTTAAAGTGCTTATGTTTTATGGGTAATGTATGATTTCATTCTTATGTAAATATGTACCCATGTTTCCTTTCCATATTTTTATATCCCTTACTGAGCTTTTTATTCTCATCCCATGTTTTTTTTTGAAATGTTTTTCATAGGAAAAGGGAAAGGTGCATGATATGATGATAGTGTCAATAAAGTGTCAAGAAATAATCCATGTTTTATTTTAAATATGTTTCCATTTATGGGAAAGAAGAATACTATCTTTATATAACCACTTTGTTTATATGTGGAATGTAATGCAAGTTTTATGATCTAATTCTCTAAAACTCTAAACCTGAAAAGATCCTCAATGTGTAATCTTGTTATAACTCAAGATTAAGTAAGGTTTAAGGATGGGGCCTTATAATAAAGATGTCTTTTTTTATCTTCTTTTATGACTTTACTTTTATTATTATTTATGTTTTATTATGATTTGTTCTACAGCTATGAAACATGATACCAAGGGTATTTTATAACTCTATAGACCATACACCCCCGCTAATAGTCAGTGGCTTCTAGTGTATAGGAAGGCACTCTTGAGGTCTCACAACCAATCCATTCCGACGATGCGACAGAGTACCATATTGGGGGATGATACAATTTATCACCGCTAAAATTTGTTACAAGATACGTTATATCACAATATATTGGTTACATTAGATAATTTTAATAATAACACTATGTTATATATATATTTCTATTGAAATTTTCCAATCATTACTTTTTTCCACATTTTATTGTTTTATATCAAAATTTAATTAATTTTTATGAATCAATTCATTTCAATGATATTCCATTTTTTTATAATGAAGACATACTTGTATTAAATTTCACAGTTTTACTCTATGATCACATTTTATATGATTATTGAAATGTGTTTGATCCATAGGAAATTTTATATACTTTCATAATGACCATTAGATGATCTTAGGTAACTTTAATTTGAAATATTATTATCATATATGGTACATTTATCTATTTCCAATGATTTAAAACTTATTCATGTTCTTGTGCATGTTTATGATCAAATAATATATGATAAAAATTTATAATTATGAGATTATTATATCACAAATTTATTATATTTATAATTACCAAAATATAATGAAGATTATTTCATGTAATATATCTTTAAAATGATCTAATGGAGATCAATTATATAGGTATTTTCAGAACATTAGTAAAATAAGATCTGTTTGTTGTTATCCTATATGATACGAAACTTATCAATCCTCATGTTGGGAAACTATCTATTATATATATTAATAAAATAATTGTATCAATTTATTATTGATATTTGTTTACCTTGGGCCTCTATTTCTAGAATGAAATTAATATTAATGTTAATTTTTTATATTAGTTTATTTACTTTTAGGGACTAGCATAAGTAACATTAGTGAAAAACCATGCACAATATCTAGGGTATGAGTCTTAATATAAGATGACATCATGAATTATTGGTAAATTGTTTTCATGTTGTTTTTCATATAAAACAAAGAGTATCATGAATGTAATTGAATATCTGGGATCTGGAAAAGATGTTCCTAGAGGCAATAACCCCCCAAATAAGTTGTGTTGTGTATTAACATAATTATCAAAATGTGTACAATAATTACTTCTAATTTCACAGTTGTTTTGAAACTCATAGTGCATATTATTATTATAATAATCATATGATTATGAATAAACAATATGAATTTATTATGTTATATAATTATGATAATGTGTGTTGGAGAGCATTACAAAATGATATGTAGATTTAACCATGATTGATAAATTATGAACTCAAATATAATGTGATAGATTCAAAGAGTATCACATTTCAAGGATATAAATTTAATAATTCTATTATGATTTTAATGTTTATAACTAACAATTAAATCAATTGGATTTATTAATCGATGTTGATAGGAGACAAAACATTAATAATAGAAGTAAATGAAAATATTGATATGAGAAAAATGTGGAATATAAGATGAAAAAAATTGAGGTTATGTGTACCCAACATTATCTCATTTTTGTTTCTAACGTGTGTCTTCTTGAATGTTTGAAAACAAAATATAAGAGAAGTTTGTAGTATCATATAATATCAATTGTCAATAATAATGAAGATAAAATGATTCAACATCTTACATATCCTAAATTGAATAAGAACCAATCATGGGAATGCTTCATAAGAACAATAACATGTTTCAATAGGCTATGTATTTGAAATATATCTCATGATTTTCAATATAGGAAGAGAAATCGTATTAATATAATATATTTACAGAATAAAAAAGGACACAAATGTCTATTGATTTCTCATTATGAAAAATGATTCCCTAAACCAATAGATAATGAGTATAATATACTTCAATATATAGGTAATTTACAGAAAAAATGGGAATTAATATATCAAACAAATATTTAAATTTAGATCGTAAAAATGAATATTAAATGGTACAATCACCCACAAATAAATTGTTTGATATTGAATTGGAATCTAGTTTTTGACACCTTTTTAAGACTACGATGTTTTAATATATAATGAAATCAATACAGTAGTAATATTATATTATATTATATTATATCATAGAAAGATTTTAATAGGAATTTTATTCATCTGAATCTTTTTAATTCTAACTTTAGATTTTTTAATATGATATTGGGAATTGAATAACATTCTTTACATGGATCCCACATCAATTGTGTCAACAAGGAACTAAAAATATATATCAAATTAAATTGTGATTATTTATCATTAATATGATAACTAATATACCTCTTCAACAACAGATTTAATTATATCAGTTATGAATCATAATCAATAAGGATTCATTTCATGAATGGATCTAAAGATACACAACATTTCGATATGCCTCTTAAGAAGCAACATATGACATTCATAATCTCACTAGAATTAATATGTTTTACAACACATTTGAATATAACTCTTGAGTAATATTCATCATATGGATAACCAAAACTATTAGAATTAGTATATGATGAAAAATATGAGGACATAATTTATTTAATTGGAGATAATGTATTGACCCGAGAATTTTGATCCTTTAAAATACATAATATTTATTATAAATTTCTCAATATGTTACACAAAAAATAAAAAAACCAAGAAATGATTATATAAAATTAATATTAAATATAGAATAAAAATTAATATGTATTACCCTTAAATATTCAAAAGAAAATAAATAATAGGTTTTAATATTGAAAACTGTTATTTTAAATAAAATCCATCTTCATAGGATAATGTATATTCATTTAAATGTTAAATATAAAAATAATATAATTTATATTGTATAAAATAAAATTCATTTTCAATTCCTCGTATGAAAATTCAACTACTATTAATTTTTTCATTTTTTTCATAAAAGGATGATTTTCTGTCAGAAGATATGTCTTTGGTAAAATTAAACACTTTATGATATTATCATTATATAAGAGTATCAAAGAAAAATGAGAACCCATTTATATTATAGATATTTATTTTTGGAATGAATTCAAACATTTAATAATATTTTTTTAGTATTATAATTCTATTTTTAATAATTTCAAACTAAATTATAATGTTTCTTTAATTAAAAAATGGTTTCGATCATTTCCATTATTTTACTATTTAGTTTGTGAAAATTGGGTTTTTTATTTTCTAGAAATACCCAAAAATATTATTTTTTCCCCATTAATATATATATACATATATATATCATTAAAATCAAAAAATATTATAAATATATATTATATATAAATTTAATGCTGAAAATTGATATATTTCCAAAAAACTGTATATAGAAGATTATGTGTATATTAAATCTATATTTTTATATCATTATAATTTTATGTGTTAAAATAATTTTAATTTTTTCAATAATTATGTTAAAATTATGGAAAATTATTAAATATAAAGATTTCAGCTAATATCATTTACTATGGTTAAAAAATAATGAGCATGGAATAGGTAAATTTATATAAATGGTTTGTTGTAAATATAAAATAACTTAAATAACTCATATATTATCCCAAAAATAATGAATGTGTGGTTTTTAATCCTTATATCTAACAACACCCCTCAATTCCACATTTGATTCATTTTTAATTGAATATTTTCATATCATTATTAAGAAATGGGGAGTTTTACCAATAGTTCCCATTTTCTCCTCATAGAAAAGGGTACCACATCCAACCATCAAATACCAAAAACCTATTTGATCTCCATGTTGAACTATACACAATTACACTCCCTATTACCCTATCTAATAAAAATATTCCCAAATTCCCTCATTTTTTAGCTTCATCTATTGTTTCTCAAGGGAACTTATATGGAATGATCATGTCTCTTAATATATGTTTTAAATACTTAGTAGGTTTTTCTAAATAATATTACTCTTTAAAATAAATTTTCAGAAAAAAATAAATGTATTCAGTATTTTTATTATAATTATTCTTCTATGTTAATTTTGTTACCAAAATTTATTAATTTCAATCCATATAGAAAATCAAATGAACATCATTATTGTCTTGCATGGACTACTACATCTATTAAGCTACCCTATATGAATTTTTCTCTTACATTTGTTCATTGATAATATTATTGGTTGTGATGGTGGATTATTATTATATGTATTATTAATTTATGATTCAAAAAGATAATTTTAATATCCACCTTCTCACTGCTAGTAATTGACAAAAAGGAATGCTAAACATTCATACTTGAGGGATCCTTCTCCACTATGAAATGTTTTGGGGTTTTCACCTATATTTAATAAAATTATAAAAACATAATAAAATATTTTTTAACATGATAAATATTTTAATATATATCATTATAATTCATTAATAATGACATTATATCAAAACAAATAACTTCATAACTGCACTACCCATTAATGTTAGTGTCTATTCATTTTTTGTTTGATTTAACCACCTATGCGAGAAAAAAATTAGATACTGGATGATAATAGGAACATGAATAATAACTATACTATAATTTATAATGAAACTATTTATTATTCTATATTCCATAAAATAATATAATAATTATTTAACTTATTTTCAATTTAATAATTAAATTTTATAATAATCAAATAATAACCAGTTACAGAATCAATTTCATGAGAACCCATGGAGGGATAATAATATAAAAAAATAGATTGTAATTTTATATAGTATATATTAATTATTTTATAAAATAATTTTTTTCAAGATAGTTAATATAATTTTTTACTTATTTATGGTTAGTGTTTGCGCTGGACGAATCTATAATAATATAATGGATGATTCCTCTATTTCAATTCATTTAGTTAGATTTTTTATATAGAAAAAAATTATTAATAATGTGATTTTTATTCTTTATTCATGATAAAAAAAATTCAAGAATGATAATTTATACATTTTATTTGACATTTAATTCAGTTCCCTCCCTTTTATGGGGTTTTTATTTATCTTTTTCATGGCCACAAGGGTTTCAACTCAAAATTTATTTCTTTGAGAAACATTTTCATTAATGATGTGAATTTCAATTTTTTGGTAATATAATTCTGATATGATATATTATATAATGAATTAATTTTTTTTAGGATAATGGTATTTCAATGTTAATCTCACTCTATCATGATGATTTTCATTTAATGATACTCATTTTATAAGAAGTTTTTATGATTCTAATCACTTCTTTAGGTCCTATTACATATTGTATCACTATTGTTATTCAAGATTAATATATTATAAAATAGTATGAAATTAATTTTTTATAACTTATTTTGAAGATGAAAAATTATTCATAGAAACTTATTATTCCTTGATAATTCTATGGGTTTATGAAAATGAATTTCTTTATGAATAGTTCTCATTCCCATTAATGGATGTTTAATCCATATCCATGATTTTGAAACACACAAATTCACTCCGTTATCTTCTTTAAGAGAAAATATTTTTTATCTATAATGATACTTTTTTTCTTAAAAAACTATAATAAATCATATCTATTTCTGTTTAATGGAGTTAGAATTCAACATGGTCCATTTGAAATTTTTAGTAGTTCATTCATACCTTTCAAAATAAAATATATTATCAACCACTCCACAAAATAATTTATTAAAATTTATTTCATCTATATTTCTCTATATTATATATTATATTAAAATATATATGAATGCAATGTAAAATAAATACATTTATTTTCAACTGTAGTTATTTCAATTATCAATTATTACATAATCCATTTAAAACTCACATTTACAAATAATATTCACTTATTTCTATATAATACATTTTTTCTATTTCATGTATCAACTATAAAATTTACCTTTAATAGTAAATATTTTTAAAATTAATTTAAGTTTTATTTTTTTGAATAATTTATGTATTTTCTAGGTTATTTTATTTTGATCAATTTAGTGTCTAGCTTTCAAAATTGTTCACATCCCCTCTCCAAAAATTATTTAATAGTGATTTATAGAGAAATTTTAAAAAATATATTATTTAAAACATTTTTTCTCACTTCTATTCACCCGCCAAGGATTATATTTTATAAATTAATATTTTGACCACAATATATATTCTCTAATGATGTTATTTCTTCTATAAAATGTGGGTTTTAACACATGATGATTTATTCATTTCATAAAGTGTGATTATTTTAAGTGATCATGTTTATAAGAATCAAATTATTAATATAATAATTTTATTTAGTACCAAATGGATGTTTTACAAAACCCTTTTTGTTTCTTGGGGCTATTTTGAAATATTAGTTATTTGCGTAAGAATTTTTTAGAAACCAAATTTATTTATACATTTTTGTTAAGATAAGATTATAAAATATTTAATTTATAGAATATATATGTATGGATTATAATGGATGGGGTAATATATCACCAAAAATGCATTATTTTGTGAATATTTATTTATTTATTTAAATAAAAAGGGCACACCAGAGGATGTCACATAAGTAAAAGGTACACATGGGGATTTATCCAAATCTAGAGTGGTATACTAGAAGATATATTATTTGCCAATGAGGTAGAAAAGGGGATTTATCTGTATCCAATGTGTTAAATGGGTGTATTTATCACCAAAAAAATGGTTTACAGAAGAGTTTATCTATAAGACACAACATTATATGATTGGATTTATCCCATCCCATGGTTACAAAGGATGATTATATAAGGTACAAGCATTTTTAAAATTTTTAATTTTTTGAATATTATTATTTTTCACATTATTCCACATTTACATAGTATTCATATAATGATGATAAATATTAAATATTCACTTAATCAAATAAATTACATTTACTCATTAATATTGATTAAATTTAAATAATTGTGAATGTTATGTAGTTATTGATATGTTTATGTGAAATGTAATAAGTTGTATACTTCCCCGGTGTTGTTATTAAGGTATTATGGATCACTATAATTTTTCAATATTATCATTTAATTTCATTTATCTATTATTATTATATATATGTATTCCTCGTGTTCTCATCCATTATTATGATCTATTACTCTATGATATGTTTTTATCTTGTTTTATTTTACTTATCTAAATTTTCTTATGTATATTATTAATAATTAATAATGATGATTATTTAATGATATTTATCTAGAAATAGGTCTCATTAATAACAATTATTGTGATATTTTCACAGGTTAATTTTCTTAAGATGTTTTTTCATCAATTAACTATGTCAGTAAAACTATTGTTCCTCGTGTTGTGGGAATATTTTTGACATTTACTAATCAAATCTTGGTATTAATTTAATATTTTTTATCATTATATTGTGTCACTATAGTTATATTACACCAAGATACAAATTTTATGGAAACATTATGTGTATATTACCCTCGTTTTGGAATGGTATTTGGAACTGAATTCATGATCTTCCCAACGAATCACATGAAATTGCTGATGTTTGTTTTTATATTTACTAGGTTAATCCTAAAAAAAATTCATCTGTTTATTTTTTTTAATTATATAATTGAATAGTTATAACTATATTATTCTATATTGAGAACATATACATTTTCATTCTTCTAGACTGGTTATATTTAGTGATGTGGATGGTTTTATATTATTTCAGTGTACTTAGTCCCTGGTCATGCCTCCAAGGTACTTGGGTACCCATGAAATGATACAATTTTATTAGTTATATGTATGGTCAGGTATGGGATTTCATGGTCATGTGTAAAACATTGAGTGGGATAGAAGATGAAATAAGGGTAGGTTTGGTAACTGTGGGGTAGAATTATACAAATCTATATAATTGTTTAGTTTATTTCAATCATTTGAATTTTTGAATGTTGTTGTGTCTTTTTTACATTAGTCTATATTTCTTTATGTAAACATTTAACACAATATTAATATGTTATATTTATATTTTATTTATTTATATTTTGATGTGGTGAATTTATTCATTGTTTTATTTTTCACTTATATGGTTTATAACATTAATACTTCGCGTATAGTTACCAACATTTCAACCTTAGACCCTCTTTTATAGTTTGTTACTGGATATGTGATTTTGGTCTTTTAATGAACAAAGACAATTGTATTTTACAATGGGAGTGGTGTTGGTCAATTCAAAAGTCATAACTGATTATTTTATATTCATTGGTCAAAGTATTTTGTAATTTATTAACTAATATATATAATAATTTTTTTAGCCAATGAGGGATGTATGGATTGTACATCAGGAAAACATAGTCTAGTAATAATACCGGATTTCTGTGGTAAATGATTTATTTATTTATGATATGTGAAGATATTTTTCCATGATTTTCAAACAGTTTTATGGAATTGGTTTTTTAGGTTCTGTTTTTTCAGATTTGATTTTGTTCTCATGGACCATTTCAATGTGATTATTTCTGGAATTGACTCTTTTCTTATAGTGTAAATAGGTGTCACGTGCATCATGGTTAGGCATATATTATATGAATGAAATTTATTCCACGATTTTGTATTATTAATATATTAGATAATATATTGTTTAATGTTCCAATAACTTCTTATATAATGTATTTAAGTATATATACGTTGTGGAATTATACTATGTTGGAAGAAGTAGTATATATTTCTTTTCTTCTAAAATATTTTTCTGCATATATTTGGAATGTAGTTTGATATAAATGAAATATTTATGGAGAAAAAGAGGCGAATCAACCCAAATAGGATATAAAATATATTTAACTGTTTATTCAGTAACCTATATGATATTTTTTCAACCATGTTTTGATTCTTAAGATGTTAGTAACAACCAATATTATTTTTAACTATATATCATGGAATTAATCTCTACTTAGCTGAGATAAGGACATGATTTCATTGATATATAACATTAATTATAATTTTATTGGTTATGGTATTGTTCACTATTAGTTTGATGATTCTCCACAGGGTAGTTCTTGGTGAAGAAAAATCTGATGAATTTTTTCTAGTGGTCATATGGTTTTGGAAATATATTAATGATGTGTGTGATACAATATAATAGGTGTTTGAAATGTTGTTTTCCTTTTGTTTTTGGGTGGGTGTAGCAAGTGATATATCATGAGCTATTACAAATGTTTGAGGCCAAAATTTTGAAATAGTGGGAGGAATAGAGACATATGGTTTTGACATAAACAAGGGATTGTGTGACTTATATGATCATAAGAAAACCATGAGTGGGAATGGAATGTGATTTTCAGTTCCTTAGATGAAGAGAGCCTTCAGTTGACACTATAAGTATGAGACCAATGAATATGGATGATAACAAGGATGTTTTATACACAATTTATATCAATTAAGGATTTATAAAAATATAACATTGGGTTGTATAACTCTATGATGGGTGGTACAAGGTGGCCTTTAGTGTAAAGACATGATTCAATGTGGGAGACAATTTACATACCTAACATTATTGGTTTTATTAAGATATGAAATCATGGGTAGACCCTATTGGTTGATGTATTTTTTTGAGCAGGGGATATGTGTGTGGATGGTATTCACACACCCCAGAGCATTGATATATGCACACGGTAAAGGAACAAAACAAATATATTTGGTGGTACAAGGTTATATCAATTATCAAGTAATGTTTCTGATAGTTGATGTGGATAACTCATGGTGATCTTTTCTGGTATGGTGTTCATGACATATATAATTGTCAGTTTTTAGGAGTACATGTTTAATTTTTATGTTGTGCGACTTTCATGACTATGCATTGGGGTTTTTAATTCATGTGTTAATATTGTGTGTTTTTTTATTAATCAGGATAAGGCGAACCATACAATTCATGTGTTAGGCCTATTGAAATTAGGACCAGTGATGGTTGGGTAAAAGATGATGGTCATTAGGTATTGAGTATATTCAATGGGAATGGTTTCCTATAAATTATGATGATTTGAAAAATTACCATTGATTTTATAGTGATCATCAATACTGGATCAAGTATTTTTTTCCCATCCAATCTGGTATAATATTTTTTTGTTATTGAAATAATATGTATTTTCATATAGTATATTCAGAACTCACACACAGTGGTGGAATATTTTTAGGTTCCACACTATGAGATGTATATGTGAATTATTTCTGTGTCGAGTTCACCAATTGAATGATTACAGATTTGACTCTCAATATTTATAGTTTTTTGGAAGATGATCTTAATAGTTTTCTCTTGATTCATGAGGGGTAGTAAATGTATTATCATTTTGATGAATGGTTATAAGAGTGTTTTACATTTTCTGACCATTATTCCTAGTGACTAATGCATTATGGGACATTATGGTTGGGTTTTTGATTCAAATTTTCTGCTAAAACATTATTCATATGGTGTAGGGAATGAATTTGTTCACAATTTATGTGACCTCCATAGTAGTGTGGTTGTTATACCATGATGATACAAAATTAAACTAAACATCTTAGAGAAATACTCATGCGAATATGGATCTGAAATTTAATGAATTCATATCAATAGCTTCATTATTTTTTCAGATTTTTTTTCCATGATTAGATTGGATTGGAGGAGGAATAGGTTCACTTATCTGGCCATGAATGTGAAATTTTTCTATTCAATATTTGATCATGAATTCTTAATAATTGATAGGTTGAGACTCCAATTGTTGTTTTGAGATGACCTTGTGATTCACTTGTTTTCTAAGGAACCATGATCTGCTAATGGAATATCCCATTGATGGTGGACTATAAGTGTTTTTATAAGATTCAGTTAGAGGGGGACTGATTATTATTTTATGTGGAATGACATATACCATCTAGGAGGCTACATCGAAATTTCCATTTTGTATATGATTCAAATGAATAAAGAATTGAAGGTTCTTTTTTGTGGAAAATTTGGCATGGTCATGGTGTAATTGGATGATAGATTCAGATACATTCAAAAATTGATTATGAATAAAAATAATTAATAATAGTGTTTCTTTGGTCTAACCTTGTATTTTTGTGTGTAGTAAGATAAGGGTCATGTATATATTGTCAATCGATAAATACGATAATAATTGAATAGAAACCTATAGTAATACATGTACTATACTACAGAAAATAATTGTTTCGAGAAGAATTTTATAATTGGGAGTGTCGTATGAAGGATTAATAATTAGAGGATGGGATGTCGGTAAATGTAGGTTTTACATTATGAGATAGAGATAGGTTGGGAATTCATGAATGGGGAATAACTTTTATATAGCACCTGATGACCTAGGTAGATCAGAATTGGTGAGGGAATTATTATCAATACATGCTGTGAATGATAAGTGTTATAGTGGTTATATCATAAGATTATTTCACTGTATGGGATAAAAATAAAATAACCAAATTTAAATTTATAATTTTTCGACATGTATTATTTTTAACAAGGAATTGAAAAGGAATTATGAGTGTTGATAAATATTAATGATATTTTCTCAACATGATTTGGGGATCAATAAGTAGATCTAGTGTTCTGTGTAATCTAAGAATAATTAGGCTATGTTTTTAGATTTTGGATGACACATATCTGGGTATATTTTTTGGGTAACTAGGTTTAGAAAAAACCATTGTTATTCCATTGTGCAGGAGGAGTAACAGTTGTTTTTTTAATTTACGTTTCTTTGGCATTTTCTAAAGAATGGTTTGAGGAATCCATATGTATTCATGGGATGAAACCATGTAACTCAGTTTGGAATAGAGTTTTAATTGAAGGAATTTTATTTTTATATAGGTAATCATTATGATTTTTGGTAAATGTGATTTTCATGGTTGGTGAATAGTCTAATAAAATCATGTGATCCAACCTTATGAGGATTTTTCCATTGAATGTTAAGTTAAGGGGGGATAACATAGGGTTCAAAATCATTAAATCCAAACTACTTAGCCTATTATTATTGGTATTATTCATTTCAACAGATATTAAAAAAAATGTCGGCATCATCCATTTCCTTCTCCCTCACAACAATAAACCCTAATAGACATACTCCTTCATAAAATGTTTCAAATACATTGGGAATGAACGTAGTGGAATATTAATATGTTATTTCATAATATAATCCATACCATGTATCCCTATCACGAATTTATCATTATCCTCCCTTCATTCCTTTCCCACTATATAAGGTTTTAGATACTGATTCCACTAATTTATAGTGGAATAATCTTGTTTTGATGTGTATTTTTTTCTTTGAAGGAAGAGGAAAAGTTGATATTACCTATGAGTCTCTTTCTAAATCATGTTAATTAATTTATGAAAAAGTAATAATTTTTAAATGTTTTATAACAAATTAAAATTTTTATTCTTATGGATCCAATTATTCATAGTCGAGATTTTTTCTAGGTTAATGTTGGGGAATGAAAAATTATGCTCTCTTAGGTGTAACCACAATTTCAATTTGATGATTCATCCAGTTATATATGTAGAATTTATTACCTTTTCAATTATTTTTATAAATTAATTATTATTTTTGATAAAGTTTAATTTTTTGACAAATGATGGAATTTGTTTGGACCCCTAATGGATAATTTTTTTGATGTGGCTAAAGATATTTTTTTGAGGGTCCATGGAAATATTATACATCCTATGGTTATTTAATAAGAAAATATGAAAAATTAATATTTGTGGTGAATAAGTATAAAATAGTCTTACAATAAATTTTAATGGAATTTTATGTGTATTTTGACAACTTTTTTAGGCTGTCTTCTATTGAAAAAATTAAAAAAAATTATATTGGATATTATCTATATTACAACCTGCAAAAATTTACTAATCCTTATTGCATAGTGGTACCTAATGGAACACCACAGAAGTACCCAACCTTGGATTATATCTAATTAAATGGTGTTTATAATTTAAAATGTATCATTCGAACAATAACTATTTAGAAGATGGTTTTAATGTGGTTAATGAAATATAATTTTATAAATTTATTTTGGATTAGACATTGATAAGGAATTGTTGAATGGTTAATTGATTTAGGTTTTTAATTTGATAGAAATGTTAAAATGGAATAATGTGATGGTTTTGGTTTATTTTAGAATTGGGTTTTGGAGATTATATTTGTTATGAATTTAGAGATGGTATTTTGGAAATGGATTTATAATTTTCATGAAATGTTTAGTAAAAAGGAAGTTTATATTATTGGTACAATGAAATTATTAGATGATCCTTGACCATTATTTTATTTATTTATTAGGATAGTTAACCTTGGCGTGAATATGACACCCAAATGGATTCAGGTTTTATTTTTAATGATTGGGTCAACATAGCCAGTGATTTCACACAAGGTTTCGGGTTAAACAAGTGTTGCACACAAACACCAAAATAGAAACATGGTTAATAGTTTATCCAAAGGTGAAAACCACCCTAGGTAAATGAATTTTTTGTTTAGGCATAATGTGTATGTTACCACATGGTGTACATAGTATCCTTAATAATGGGTATATAACCCCTACGTGTTGCTTGTTAGGACCAAGGATGGGTATATAAACATAGTTCTGGATAGATTGTTGAAAAAGTCATCAAAATGTACTTGATGACACCCACTAACATGAATATATTGGTATTTACTATCACCAAGTTGAATGGGGCCCCATGATATTAATTTTTTATGGTTTTCATTTTTACATTCTATTTTTTAACATGTAATATTTTAAAAGGAGAACATATTCCTAAACAACCATTTAAAATTGTTATATTTTGGTGGCCTCTTTATTAATCTTTATTGAGTTGTACTCATACCCTCTTCTGGCCACCATTGCACTAGAGTACCAGAGAAGCTCCAGACATATTGTAGGAATGTGTCTGGTCATGTCCAATATTTATTGGTTGATCGAATATCTTTGATTCAGATATGATTTCAAATTATATGTGGATCAATGATTTTTATGGAGAATTCAGTTTACTTTTTTGGTAATTTTATCATTTTATTACATTATATTTTTATGTGGTATACATAGTGGTAAATTGTTCTTTATTCCTTTATATCATTGTTTAATATTATATTAGTTTATTTGATTAAATTTTTCATTTTTTGTAATCTGATGTTGTGAATTTGATTCATAATTAATTGTTTATGTTGTAGTTGGTACATTGATATAAAAGTTCTGGTAACCCCTCATTACCCCCATGGAACATGGATTCTAATATGAAACTTCAAGTGTATGAGGAGGAACACCTGAGGTCACATTGTGAAATAGTGTAGTTACTATTTTATAGTTATGTAGGTTGAGGTATTGTGATTCCCTAAATTCAACCAAATAGATATAGTTTTACTTAACTTGTAATATAAAATAGAATATGAGTCTATATGAATATATGAGTGAAAAAATTACTGTATGATAACAAAACCAAGAAAATATAATTATCCTATACAATTTTTATGTGAAAAAAGTAGAATTATTTATTAACCCCAATTTGAAGGGGTTATGTTTTATATTTTTGTTCATTGATGGGTGTGATCAAGAATAATAAAATTCATTGTCACAGGTAAATGATATATTATACTCCAATTAAAATAGATATGTTCATTAAATTACAATTAGAATTGATCAATAGAGGTTCCAAATACAACATCACATATTCATTTATTTATATATAAAAAGATCATTTGGTTAATATTTTAAATTTAATACGAGGTGTGTGGTCTTGGAAATTTGATCCTCAAGAATCTATGTAGTTATTACAATTAATTTTTCTAATAAGGATAATAATAATAATTTTAATTGTTTTATTCTTTCATTAATTGGTTAGTATGTGTATTGGATTCATCATTCCATTTTTTATCAAACATTACCTCAACGTGTTGACATATAATGACCATTGAATTGTAATCAATAATTAATTCCTTCATATTATCCCACTATAGTTCTCTTGAAGATCCTAGTACATCATGGTACTTACATGATGGATGAATAAATTTATGTGATATGAATCATCATATTTATTGATAATTAATGTGGTATTTATGCAATTTAGAATATTTTTCAAAAAAAATAAGAACACTATATTTATCTATATTGAAATCATGATTCGTCATTTATTTTTCCCATATACTTTTCAAATATATCAATCATATTATTATGCCTAATTTTTATTCATAAATTAAATTGTTAGAAAAAAATTGGGAAAGGTAAAATGGAATCTTTATAATTATAATTTCTAAATATATCATTTTCATATCCATAAAGATAGGTTCATTCTAAATACCAAAAATTGATATGGTAGGGGGTTATTTTATTGTATAAGAACTGGATCTGAATTCACATTCATGTGATGGTATTGTATATGATTTTCATATACCATGTATATATTCATACATACCATTTGATTTATTTTTAGCTTCATCTATGTTAATATATAATTTTATCTTTTATTATTAATATATATATATATATATCTCTATTTTATTCATAGTGTTATTTTATAAAATTAATTAATTACGAAGTTATAGTATCTAAATTAGGATCATTCAATGTGTTATATTATTCGTGGATCATCAATATTGATGACTTATGGTCTTTTACATTACAATTTTTAATGTGTTAAAATACCATCAAAATAATTTATGAATGAATGTTTATCTAAAATCCTGTTACACATGTGGTTAGTTTCATTACATATTCCATGAATAGACACTTCATGAAATTATTAATTTCATCTTCAAATTAAATTTTCTATACATTATTTATTTCCCTCTTTACTAAAATTGTTAATGTATTATTAAATAACTTGAATATTTTAAAAAATCATATGATTCCAACAAATCCAAAAAACACTGGATTTCTATGATATAATTTGATCTATTTCATTACTCAATTTTTTTATATAAATGATCCATTAAATTCCCTCACACGAAATCACATTACCGATGAAAGTAAATTACTAATTAAAATAGTCACACATGGTGAAAAAATAAAAAAAGTTCTCAATCCTCATATTCCTATAAAATAATTATATATTTTCATTATGATCAGCATTAACATTGGATCCAATATGAATATTGTCACAACCTACATTCATAATGATGGAGAAAATAATGTTTAGTGTAACAACCTTCATTCATCAATATGGTTAATCATAGATAATAACCCCCCAATTCCCACCTCTAGTAGTCCTTGGGGTCGAGACTACCACCAAGGGTATATACATTCTCACTTGGATGGGAGTCATTGCTCATTTTATTTGAAAACAAGATCGAGAGATAAGATGGATCATAAAAAAACAAATCCAAGGCCCCCCACATATATATATATAATAAATCCAAAATTCAACACACATTATCCATTAAATCAAAACTGTTACAAATACACTAAAAAAACTCCAAGTAAATACACAAAAAGTAACAGTAAACATCAACATAGAAATTATCACAATGTTTGAGCTATTAATTCCCATCAGAGTACTTGTAGTCATCTTGGAAACCTGAAATCCATTTTATAACATAGGGTGAACAAAAAATTATACTATGCCGGGAAAACCCATAGTCTCTCAGGCACATGTGGGAGAAGCATACTATTGCCCCTGTGAGAAAACAGTAGAAACCATCAGAACCTATAAAGGAATACTAGCCATCCCAACCTCACCAACTAACGGTCTCCAAAAAACACAAGTCATGTAATATTATATATTAATCACATGAATATTTTTCTTCCCCAAACCAGTTAACACTTGATAACTTCTTATACCCTAACCGAAAGTGTTCTAACGAATCTACATTCTTCCATAATCCCAATGACACCTCATACCCAAGAACACATGGTCCTCAAAGAGACTCCTGTAAACTATGAAAATGAATCCAACCAAATACCATCCGCATACACCAGGTTAAAGAACATACAAAATTCCACCTATAGAAACCTAGGCCACAACCATACCTCATCATGAAGAAACTAGGGAAACATACACCATCTAATCATATGAACACCATTTAAAAAACACTTCACCCGAAGACACCTGGTATTCACAACCCCAACCTGCCAAAAGAGCCTTGGGCAAACAATGCCTAAAATAGGGAGAATGGAAGAGCATGTAACCAGGCATCCATCATCCCACTGGGATGTTGGGAGAGACACCCACCCTCGTGATGGTGGGGGTGTTTGGAACGTAGTTCTCAACTACGGTGGGGTACATATACAAATCAAAAGAAAACATAAAAATAATAAATATAAATATCAAATAATCCTTCCATAATATGGGTCCTCAATCAAAACCCTCCCATATTACCACCATTTTTCTTACCTCAAAATGAATATATTAACACCAGAAACTGTCACATCAAATGTTGATAAAAGAAATCCCCTTTACTACCTCTTTCTCTTAAAAATTGTTCAAATAAACTTTATTAAGACTTTATTTTTGTTGTTCCATAACTACTAGTGATACTCCCAACCATAGAATAGAACAATATACACAACCTAGTCAAAAATTGGAATAAAATTATTATAATGGACTAACTCCACAATACCTCCACACATATCATCCATTTAAACTACTTCCATCATCATTATTAAAAGTAATTCCAGGAAATACACCATCTCAATAGCAACAAAACAAATTCCATATGAAACACACACCTTTCAACACCTCTCATCACAACCATTTTTATCACCATTCACAAAACATACCACAACCAGAAACATGAACAATGAACAACCTGGTTTTTGTCCCATTGGACCTCACTAATCATATATTCCTCAATCAATCAATCTCTCTACCTGAGATTCCATTACACCCACAAACCATCCCATAATGCACAACTTCAGTCAAAACCAAAACACCACACAACCCACTCAAGTCACAAGATAGAAAAAAACCACACATATCACACTTCTTCACAAAACAAAAAATAGTGTATTTTGTTTTAACAATGCAATCCTTAATAAGTTTTATCTAGTTATTCTAGGTGTTATCACATTATCTATTTCCTCCTAGAAGATCCATTTATTAGATGAGTATACATTGATAGAATATTCTATATCATCTATTCAATTTGAAAAAAACAACATGAAACCCATTTATTTCTCAATAAATTTCCACCAATGACCATGATTTCCAGTATGTCTATAGCCGATACAATTAAAAACATTTATCTAAATATCAGCGAAATAGTAAGCTCATAAATCTCTTTCCCCATCCCCAATTTATTGATTCAATTGATTAAATTATCATTGAAAAATGCTTATCCAACTGTTTTCAAAGAATAGATATTCATATCCCTCACATGCATGGCACACTATATATAAAGATGAAGGAAAACCTACTTAGAGAGATAGACGGCCAATAACTCCACATTGCATCAAATAGGGGGTGTTAATAAAGCTGGAAGAAGTATCCATGGAATCATGATCTTAGATGACACCACACAATGCATTATTTTTCATGGAATAATGGATTTAGGGATGTTATATATCAATGGTAATGGGAAACATAAAAGGGATAATGTTTCATGTCTTTAGAAAGACCATATCCTATATTAATGGAAGACAAATTTTCAAAACCCATCAATGTTAGATCACAATCAAGACCACTTGTTTTGACCATCTAATACCACCCAGATCATTATAAATTTATTGATATATTTTGTGACATTTTAAGAAGCTTCAAAAAACTTATATATTGTTACAAACCAAATTTACATCAAAAAACATTAAAGGTCTAAAACTAGAAATACTGGGAAAAACTGGAAATTTGTAAAACTATCTGAAATGAATCATTGTTGTGTGAGTTACCTTCTTGAGTTACCTGTTCAAGTCAAAAATATGACTCATCATTTGGATGAACTATTGTCTTCACCTACTGGTGGATGACTCATCATTAGATAATTTGACATTGGAAACAATGTAATATTTGGAAAACTCGTGAAATGAGTCACTATTACTTCTAAAGCCACAACAAACATTGGATTTTCAGAATGGATTGGATCATATTGTTCCAGTATATTACATCAAATACCTCTCAAACTATTCTCTCCCTTTATAATTGAAAACAAAACCCATATATAAGTGGGGTCTTAAGAAACACTATGTAATATACTTATAAGGATCTCTCTACACATAAAACATAGCTTATACTATCAATGTTCTATAAGAAACTAACCTATGTTGTTAAAAAGTTGGAGTATAACCCCAATATCCATAAACAGCTCCTCATACATCTACTATTCTAATTTACTATAAGACACACTATAAACGAACAACAACCACATTATCCGAACTAACGAATCATAGAATCTCGTAATCCATTTCATGATACTATATTCATTGGGAGACGCTGAGTCTCCCACATGTGTCTAATCACATTGCAATTAATTTGTCGTTATTAGGACGTGGTCCTCTCTATTCCACATGTTCAGACTATAGCACACATTATAGAACAATCAAAAAACTCAACATATAGTAAACAAGGTTAAAACAACACATTACAAAGAAAAAACATAACAAGGAATATCTCAAAAAAAATCATGGTACTGAGTAAGAATTTGTGATTATTGCTCCCATGTAATCTCTTCTAGGACATCATGCTTCCATAACACATGGATGAAGGGAGGTTTCCATCTGTGAAATAACTTCTCCCAATGGTACTGGATATCTACAGGCCACTCCACAAACATTGTGTCCACTTTGACAACCAAATCACCCCAATCAATGATTTTTGAGTCATCATAGACATACCTATAAATATGTGAGTAGTGAAATGCATTGTAGACATTCTCCAAATGTAGTGGAAACACCAACTATTATTCCACATAACCAACATGACCCAACACCTCAATGTTTCAACGAACCTAGGAGAAAACATTCTCCCACCGTTGAATCACTAATTCCCACATTGAGGGGAAATGTTTAAGAAGATGAGGTCCCCATACTCAAACATTAGAGTAATCCTCCTCTGATCGGCATATGAATTGTTTCAGTGATTTTCAACATTCAACCTTTAAGGGAAAAGGTGAACCTTCTATATTTTTCTCTGTACTACCTTAGGAAAAAGAAAAATTTTCTCCAGAACATATGTCCAATATAATGGTGAACGATAGAGTATTACATACAAATATATAAAGGGATCCATGCTATTGTATGCGTGATAGATATTATTGTATTGAACATTAATAAGGGAACATTTAACATCCAATATCTATGAATGTCAAAGATGCATTCCCACAACATGACCTCCAACATTTGGATGGTCTTCTTTTTCTTCCCATCATTATGAGGGTGGAATGAAGTGATGTGATGTAACTAGTTTCCAAAATAATGATTAAATACCCACAAGAATCATGAGCTAAAATTTGTATCCTGATATGAAACAATGGATCTATGAACATCATGTACACACACCACATCATCAACATACCTATGGGCCAATCCATCGATTGTTTCTGACACCTCAGTCACAAAAAAATATTCATTATTTCATCAAATGATCCACTACTACACATATCACATTGATTCTTCCCGGATATCTAGATAATAGAGTGAAAAAATAAATTGATACATCTTCCCATTTCCACTAGAGGTCATATAAGAGATACAAAAAAATCTCTAGGTACACAGTTCTAATACATCATAATATAGCATGTAAAAACAATTTTACATAAACTTTTCCACTACATGTTTAATCTCGGGCAACCAAATCTACTCTCTGATGTTGTGGTATATCATGGAAAATAATGGGAGTTCAGCCAAAGGTGATATGTTAAACAACTATAGAACACCATAATTCATTTCCATCGTAATGCACTACCTCCCACAGAACGAAATATAAGTGTAACTATCTTTGGACCATCCCTTTAGAGAATCAACCTTGTTAGCATTATCATGAATCATTTCAACCTCTATGTCCCCCCATCCCACACAAATACTCCTCCACTTGTCAATTTAGAGATGTAATCACTCTAATATAAAATTTTAAAACACTACCACCATCCATTCATGCATCTATGTGCAATGTGTATGTCTCCTCAATTTCCTTCCATGTGTCCATGGATTCCTAAAAACCTCATTCTGCAATTTCAATCGCAAATCATCATCCACTATGTTTCCCTTTCTGGAGGAGTAAGATATCTCCAATATATAATCCTAGGGAAATTACATCCTCCTTTATTATTTCATGTTATGATATTTTTGAAAAAATATATGCCTAATTCTCTAGTGATAAATGATGACCACAAAGTGATCCCCAGTGAGGAAATGAAACAATGAGATCCTCATGAACACCGCCACTCTATAATCCATATCATGGGTGGCATAGTTACATTCATGGGGAATAGCTGTATAGTCCCATAAAAGATCACTCCTTGTTGTAGCATGAGTACACATCAAAATTTTAGATGAGAAGAATCAAAACACACTTCAAACATAACAGATTCCTATGGAAATAAGAGCACTCAATCACATAAAAAAAACCCTACAGGTAGAAGAATTCATCGTGAAACTACTCACTCCACACAATGGCCAACACTTTCCTAGTGAAGGACATTAATTCAAAAACATCTCAAGAGATATCGAGTATGAATCGATGATAATATCCTACTAGACTGAGAAAACTATGAATCTCAAACACGTTATGGAGTGATACATAATTAATAAGTTCTTAGTCCATCAATGGGCCCACTGGTAACCCTTTATATGGCACCACATGTCCAGTGAAACACATCTCTCACATCCAGAACATACATTTAGATAGCTTTACATAGGGATGGAGGCATCGAATGATCTACAACTCAGCATGATCCTCCTCTAGCATCAATTAGATCATGATTTCATTGATAAATATGATAGTGAACTGGTCCAAGAACTCATGAAATATGGTGTTCACTAGACCTATTAACACATAAGGTGCATTCATAACACTGAATGTCCTTACTACAAACTAGAATATCACATACCATCATATTAAAGTAGTCTTCAGAATATATCCCTCATTCAGCCTCATCTATTGATATCCAGACTATAGATCAGTCTTAGAAAATCATCTTGCTCCTCTCTTCTAGTTGAAAATATAGTCCATCCTCAGGAAGGATAATGGTTACTGACTTCCATATGATTCAAACTATGGTAGTCTATGAACAACCTATGACATCAATCCCCCTTTTTCTAATATATACTGGATCACCCCCAATGACACACTATGTAGAATAAAATCCTTCTGCATCAGATCCACTATTTTGAGACCTCAACTCCCACAGCTCTAAAGGTCCCATCTAATATATAGCCATCAAAATATACGAATTTCTAGTCTGCAAGTCTATCATGAACTCAACCTCACATCGAGGGGAAAAATTCCCCACAACCATATGGAATACATCCTAGAAATACCCAAAATGCTACGAACCTTCAACATCTTAACCTCTTTTGATTCCTTTGACATCTTGGCCAACCTTGATGGAAGAGGATCCATAGGCCGACTACCCACCTGGTAACCCCACTAACGAATGAAATCCACAAACATGCCATCCATGTTTAAAACATGACCATCCTCAAGAATTAGTCAATACCAGTTTTGGCATAATACATCCATTTGATGATAATGATGTCATTTTAGAGATTTATCTGTTGCATGATGATATCCCCATATGACTAATGTGGCCCAATCATCAATCTACTTCCCCGAAATACCTCAAAAACATTGTCTATGCTTCTAATAGTGTACTCAACAATAGTGGCATAGAAAGTTTCTCTTTGTCTACTCCTATATCATGGGCTTGAGTAGGATCAAAAAACAAGTGGGAATCTCTTGAATCAAACAAAGTGCAAGAAAGAGTGATGCGAAAATTGATACCAACTCAAATGATATCTATCCCTTCATGAATTTCTACCTCTATAGTGTGAAACTACCAATGCCTAAATTCTATACCCCTCTACTTATGAGTTCCTCTAAGACCACGCACAGGTAGAGGTCCCCAAGGAACAACCTTCAGCTTGGCCGCCGCCTAGGATGTCTCCACTAAATGGATAAGAGACAATTATCCTTGTTGATAAAATGGCTTTGCTGGAATCTTTGACTTAGGAAGGGGATGATCTTACCCACCACCACTATACTATGATTAAACGACCATCATGCGCTAACTATATATATTCCCATGGTCCCCATAATAGAAACACCTTATAACCATGTTCATTGGAAATTCATGTGGTTCAAGAGATCAAAATGGAAACTGTTGAGGTTGTCTTCCTACTGGTCAAAACCTTCAGGGCCCTGGAGCATGGGACGTACTAATGATAAAACTATATCTCAAAGAAACTTTTCATCTTCCCTTTATCGGTAGACCTCCTCATAAGTGAATATTCTCAATAATCTTCACCTTTTTTTGGACATCCATGTATGTCATCAAGGTGAATAGAGTAACCACATACTATAGAGAAGGAATAAGTGAATCCTCTATGTTTTTCATACAATACACTTCATCTAGAAAAAAATATGTTGAAAATGAATGAGATCCTTTTAATTGATCCCCATATCCTATACTGACATACTTCCATGCTTGAGGGAAAGTAACACATTTCTCTACTTAGCATTCATTGTCAATGGAATTATTTTTTCTCAGTACTCCTCAAAATCAACCCACAGAAGGTTAGTTTTTATCATCTCACATAATATCATAATCCAAAACTAACATGTTACTCCCCACATCTCGCTCCCTAACAAAAGAACCCAATACTCTATCCGAGCCCAGATCAAACTGAAGTGATCACATGCTCCTCAAGAATGTTCTCAATCTCTCTTATCTAAAATACTTCTCACGTACATTCCCCTAGACTACCCCTAGAAGGCACATAATGTCCTCTTCCACTGGTCATTCTTCTCCATTGGATCAACCCTCCATTGATCTACAAGATAGTCCTGGTGAGCCTCCACATCCTATGAAACATGTGGAAAATGACTGAGTTCCATAACTTAATCGGATATCAAGGAACACCTAAGCTCATGTATTATGGAATTTTACATAAGAATAATTTTAAATTATTTTATCATTCTAGTTATTTCTAATTTCCCATGAAAAAAATTAAAATAAGAACACAAATCATTAGTATGAATGTATCATTCATAGGGTCTATACCTTGTAAAAGGTGTAGCCAGAATCGGTTGTTTGGTATGATTAGAGTCCTTGCATTGGATCAAAGGGGTCCCTAAAATACCACATCCAATCCATTATTCCTTAGATGATGTCACACACAATGATAAGATTACACTATTTCACTTCCAATCCAATGAATCCTTAAAATTCCCAACTCTATACTCCATCTTATCTCTTATCCATCATATATGGTACCATTTTTACTGGACCCACACACTTCAAGATAATGGAAGGAAGGTAATGAGTTGAGAATATCCTTCTCAAAGATGAAGAAAGAGAGATAATGACCTATGAGTCCCACCATAAGTAGGCCCTAGAGTGAAGACTATAACCAAAGATATATAAATTCTCACCACAATGGGAATATATTAGGTCCACTAGGTCAAATACCTTGAATGGAGGGATTAATTAGGGTATGGTAGATTAATCTTTTCTCCCTTTTGGATAATGTTTTTTGTTATAAAAATCCCAATTCTCTCTTCCTATTGTGTAAATATATAGACTTATATAAATAATGCAAAGGACACAACAATTTTTACATGGTTCACCCTCACTAGACTACGTCTAAGTAGAATTCAATTACAATGTGTGGATGTACAAAATTATCTAAGGCTCTTAGCTAATAATGAGTACAATTTTTGGGGTTGATCATCTATACCTGGGCTCCCTGCCTTTACAAGTATTAGGTTCTTCTCACTACATTCCCAAGGGTCACTCCCTATTCCTCTTATTCTGGCTCACTGCCGGTGGAAACGGTAACCATCTTCCCTTTCCTTCTCTCACTGATCTTGGAATGGAATCCACTTGTAGTTTATGGACTAGTAGGTCAGACATAGTTTTTGGACATGTAGTTCCCTTCATTTTCTAGAATTCCTAAATCCTCAACTATAGGTAGATGATATGTTTATGTATTTTTTTTCACCCATAAATGTAGTCCACCTTCCAAAGTACTACTGTGTACCGAAAAATACTTTTGAAATCTGATTTGAAGCTATCACAGGCTCCCTTGTGAAAATAAAGAACAACCTTCCTCCCATTTGTACTAAGTACTGTGTTTGGTATGCAAGACACCTTCTTCACGTACTGGCGATTCTACTGGAACTTCCTTTCATCTACAGACTGTGTCTTCCTTGGCGATCATGTACCACTACCATGGATAGATTCCATGAACCTCCCCTATGAAATGCATCCTATCGATGAATTGTTCTCTGTTCCCAGACCGACTTCACTTCAGCGTACAACTACTCTCCCTCCGCATATCACTTACAAAAGTATCCCTCTCACATAGTGGATATTCCTCCTCTGTTTACCAAGACAACTCCTTCCATGTAACATAAATCCTCCACAGTGTACCGGACTTCCTGTATGGGTGAAGAATCCCGACAAACACCATCAACGAAAAACCCATTCAGGCTATGATGAATTCTGGGAGAAAAATATGATTTCTAATAATGTCAAATATATACAGTAATTGGCAAGATTATCCATTCTTATATTCAAAAATATATCCACAAAAGCTGCTAATCCATGATTTACCAAATCATTGATTCATCCTCCACTACATACCAATCCTTCTGCCTCCATGAACCGTAAATCACATATGAACCATTTTTCCACACTATCCATGTACTCAATTTTCTCCTTCGTAGTCATTCTTCTCCACTGATGACAATCCATCTGTGTACTGCATCACCTACCACCCCTACAAACCATGTTCGGTTTTGTGAACTACACCTACGTACCGTTTTTACCACTCCGTGTACCATTCCCGGAACATGGTAGGTGACCGATGTATTATGGTACATGGTTCTCTCCCTTTTCCATTTTTCTTAGAAATTCTAAATATAATTCACTCGTATAAATAAATCCTTCCTTTTCCAAAATCAAACTCCTACAATTGAGACCCCAAAATTTGGAAAACATTGGGAAGCTATCCAACATCAAAAACATTTCTTCAGAAAACACCAACAATTATCATTTGCGGTCATCTGGCCTTGTCAATAAACACAATCACCACAAAAAAAAATCTGAGAGAACAGCTTGAGTGATTTATGACCGACAATCCCCCTTTATGTTTGTTGTCAACTATTCTGAAAAAAAATTATTTTAATTATGTTATTTCATTATAGATCCTTCCATAATTAACCATCATTCACTTCATGTGATTAAGATAATGTTAATTGATTTAATCGACACATACCCTAAGTCCACATGATCCAATATCGGCATGAGAAAAAAAGTGTAATGATATTTTTATCACAAAATCAGTTCATTTATAATCTCCCAATACTGATACAAAAATGATTCCAAATAATGAGTGATGGAGGCCTTCTCACACCATTCCAGCAGCACTCTTCTACTTTTATCATGATCCTCATCTATCGTGATATCTATTCATTGATTTATCTCTTCTAGCATCATCATATTTAATGCTCCCATATCTTATATATCTTATAAATATATTCATCTCTGCTTAAACTCCCCCTATCTCACTGATCCATTTAATAGCTTCTCACTGTGTCTTTTCTCCCCTAGAAGTCATACTTTTTACCCCTTTGTCAATGAACCAGAAGGGAACCTCATGGTTGTCAACAATTGGGTAGATAACACATATCAGCACACAAGGGAATGACACATCATACCTCGGGAGAGGGTGACCCACAACCACACTTTTTCAAGAGAAGGCTGTTTACTGGACTCTTAGAGCTAGTTGATGCCTTTCAAATTCTTCTTATGGTTAGGCCTTGGTCAGAATGTCTGCAACATGTTGTTCTATAGGCACATAGTCCTACATTACCAGCCCTTTCTCCACCTTCTCCTTAACAGAATGATATTTTATTTCAATGATATTTCTCATTGAGTGATGGACTAGATTTTTTCCTAGATTTATAGCACATGAATTATAACAATGAATTCTAATCATATATTTCACTTCAATTCCAATATATTCACATAATTTCATCATCTGCAATAGTTGTGTTCAATCGTGGGTACTATGATTTATTAATCTTTTTTAGTGCATAATGAAATGCAGACTTGTTTCTTACATAAACATGAATTACACAACCTTCAATGATAAAAGGAACCTCTTGATTTTGATTTCCTATCATATATTGAACCAGTCCAGTCCATATCTATATAACCCAATAACTCTGGCTGATATTTTTCATTATACATTAATCCAAACCCCACTATTCCCTTGATATACTGGAGAATTAGTTTTATTGCAATCATGTGGCACTCTTTGGTATTGCTTTGATACATCACTGCTTGACATGTATAAAATTCCATGTCAGGTGTTGTCGTTATCAGGTAAAATAGGCTACCATTGATTTCACTATATTCATTGATATTAACTGGATTTCCTTCATCATCTCATGAAAATTACAACTAGATAGAAACCAACGACTTCATCTATTTGGAAACACTACAGAAAAATTGACCTATACCCACAGCACAAAACAGTTGGTATAGCACCCAAAACTGTGGGTATAGAAAATAACCATGATTTTGGGAACTATGGGGGTTAGGATCTTCAATATAAGAGACTTATCCAATACCCATGGTTTGGAAAAAACCTGGCTATAGGGGTGTCACAACATAGACCACCACTGTGCTGTTTGTCACAACACTACCGCCGTTGTTTTAAACTATAGGGATTTATATTAAAAAAACATAGGTGGCGTGATTAAACCACATGATGCCCCATAAGCAGTCTGCCTTCTCTGACCAACCGAGCTAGAGATATATTAAATATATATATATATTTATATTTATATAGCCACTTATCTAAAAATGAGTTAGGAAAGAATCAAACACACAACTGGTTGGAGGAGGATATGTCGCCTGACCAACTGATTTGCAGATATTTTGTTATTATATCCATTCATAGGTCTACATATATTAATTAAACTCATTAATAAGAAAAAAAATCATCGATATTTGAACATTGGAATGCCTTCAACAACACAAACTTCCTGACTAACCTACCGATGGATATTATTTGTATTTATATTTGTATCATTGTAATTTTATTAATCCAAAATGTGTTCCTGCAAAATATTTTTGTTGTACCATGAATTTTCATTCCACCATAATGTAGGAAATCTATTCCCATAGGTCTATAAAACTGTGGGTATAGTTCTTCAAGAAAAACACCAATACCCACTATTTTCAAAAACCATGGGTGTAGTTCTTTTGAAAAAACTATATACCCATAGTTTGGCCAAAACAATTGTAGGGACCCTAAGCTTGACGTACAAGGACATTACATTACTTTTGCGGAATACTTAGTACATAACAAAAACACACACACAAGGATCGTAATAGTTTAGTGTCTTTGGAAACTCGGAATAAAATCTTCTAATCGTGGTGAAAGATCTTCAACATCTCCCATAAAGATCTTATTTTTTTAAACCTAAATCCTTTCTTTATATCCTGGGGAAAATAAAACATAAAAGTGTGAGATCAAATGCGCAGTAAGGGTATATAAAAGAAATATCAATCACGTCATATTCATAAGAACATATCTTTTTGAAATCTTAACATGAAAAAGAGATCATAATTTCATAACATGGGATAAATCATATTTGTGAAATGTAATCCCAATTATCATAACATCAAACATGAAAATTTTTGTCATACACACATAATCATAGAGAATCATTTCTTGTTATTCAAGACTAATTTCCAAGACTATCTTAGTGGACAAAGTCCCTTTCTAAACCGAGTTCATTCCACGTTTCAGTCATGTTTCACTGAATCGGTATAACCTACCGTTCTAGCCATGTATATCTCATGAGATATAAAATCTTTACCCAATGAATTGGAGGGAGATATAGGTCCCACCCATCTCATAATGATACCACTCTTATGTGTGCCACAAAATCATAAACCATACATCATAGCATAACCCATGTAATAAAAATGGGAATCTTAAACATCATGACATCATAAAACAATTCATATAAGATAAAGTAATTCATAAAAATAATTCCATCACAACATAGTCAAATCAATGTAATAATAGGGATAGAAACAGAACCCTTTATTATCTGAGATGGAAAATAATTTTGATAAAACACTTGAACTCCATTCTTGAGGAAAATATCCTTTCTTCTTCAAAAACACCTTTTCTTTCATAACGTGTCATACAATTATAAACTAAAAGAAGTTGATTAAAAATAAACATGAAAAATTGCAAATTAAGATTCTTGGAAATAATTTTTTAAAAATCCATTCATTCTGTATTAGTTAAAAAACATTCTTCTCGTACTTTTGTCGGAAAAGTCAAAAAGTTCCTCGTACGAAAAACGACAAAAGATTCCTTCCATATCTTTTACTATAAACTCATCAAACAATAAAAAATGGATTTAGACAATTTTAGGTGGATGTAAATAATATTACATATTGAGGAAACATGGATGTGGATGATAAAATACACCCAAGTAAATACCAACATATAAACAATCTCGGATAAAATGAGATTGTGATATTTTCCCTTACCTTAGGTTTGATTTGCTTCGTAAGTGTCCGAAAATCCTGTATAATGATTTAAATAATGTCATTGACTTATTACAGATTCATATTCATTGTTATGATATCATATATGGTTCACTTATGAATTTATATTACCCGTTCTTTTGTGAATTCCATGTTAAAGAGTGTTTTGGGTAAAATCGTTTCATTTGTCGTCCGTGTTTTGACTTGTAATTATTCATATGATTACTTTGATAATGATTACTTAATTTCAGAATATAAAACATGATTTATATATACTAAATATTCATAATATACATATATATAATAAATCAGTAAATGGAATTAAATACACCGTTCATGGAGACGGTAGTCCGTACGTATGCATGAACGTTGTTTTCCTTTCCTTATTGAGTTGAATGGAATTAAGTAGATGAAATACATATATATACACATAAATACAGTATCATTATTATGTAATATATTTCATGATTACTTATTATATATACTTTATAATCATTCATGAATGGTTAATCATTGGGAATTAATCTCATCACGTCATGGAGACGGTATTCCGTACGTACGCACGAGCGATGATATCGTTCCCATGATCGTGGAATTTTATTGGAGTGTATGTATACTAATACAGAATCAATATCACTTTACAATAATCATATATAGTTATTATTTACACCATTATTCCCATCCATGTAAGGTGGTGGTGTAAAATAGATTACGCCACGGCGTGGAGACGATATTCCGTACGTACGCACGCACAGTGATTTCGTTTTCCGTAGGATGGATAGATGGTGAAATAGGGTTGTTTCATACTTATAATGACATATCAGTATATGAGTGATACTTATTTTATTACTTCATAATGAAACAACCTTATAAGAAGAAGTGGAAGAAGAAATAAATGTGAAAGAATCGGTAACGGAAATTACATCTTCTTTGAAGCGCCTCTTTGAGATCTCCTCTTAGGGCACTAAAATTGGTATTTGAAGAAAACCAGAACCTCTAGGACGTCTATAGGGAAGTGGATAAGAGAATTTGGAAGAGGTTGGCCGAGCTTGAAGGCTCAAAGTGGTGCGAGGAAGAGAGGGAGGGGTTGCCCTTTTATAAGGGAGGTGAGGGGCACCTTTGGAATAACTAAAAATATTATTTTATTATAAAGCCAAATTCGGTTTTAAATAGATCCAAATTGATTTATTTTGAATCTAAGGTGGGGATTGGTCTAAATCCTCTCATCTAATTTAATTTATACATTGTTAGGTTCCTATTTTAAACTTATCATTTATATTTAACATTAAGTTAGATAATTTTACTTTTACCGTGTCTTCTTGTTTTATTACACTATAAGGTTAATAAACTTAATATAAGAAGACAAAAGAACCCCATGATGTTTATTATTAATATATATAACCGTATCTGAGTCATTTGGCCTAACCTTAGATTTTTAGGAATAAAATAACAATTAATAATATAATATTTGTTTTAAAAACTATTTTATGTCAATTTTGACACTATTTAGTAATTGATTTTTTTTGAAAATAATAACAGAATGATTAGTTCGAAAAAAGTAAATTAAATCAATAATAACATGTCATATTAACCTATAAAATTAGTTTAATTCATAAAAAGTCTCAAATTACATTTATTTGGATATTTATAACATCAATTATGTCAATATTTCATTAATAAGATAATTAATGTATCATCATTGAGACATAAATAAATTAACTTATTTAATGTCTAAAAGTTACAAATAAACAAAAATTTTGTAGGAAACCTTTTTATCTTTATAATTGGTATTTATAGTCGAATTTATCTTATGTATAACCCTATATTAAAAATGCTTTAATTATTAAACGTTAATTTTAACTATTTTAACCCTTCTTTAAATAAATTAATAATAAATGTCCTAATCTAATCCAAGTGGGACTAAATGGTCATAATTTATTCCTAAGGTCGTTTCTAGTCGAATTAGACTTATCCAATAGAATTAGTACATGTGTTAGGGTAATAATAACATCATTTGTATCCTTAATTACCCTATTTACTTTTAACCGTGGTAAAAAAGTAAAAAGTTACTATTGACCAAAAATTATTTTCATCTCATTGAACCTAATTTTACTTATTGACATCAACCATGTCTCTCGGATTTTTGAAATTCCATTCACAGAAGTGGTAAATTTAAGTTTTATGAAAAATTCATTTTTTTAACTACCACTTAGTGGTGTCACTATTCATCAAAAAATGAAAGTTTCCAGAAAAATACCAAAAATTAGGCCTAAGCTATATTTGATATTATGAACTCAAAAATGATGTCTATTTTACCAAATTCAAAACATATCAATTGCATTAATTAATTTAAAAATTAATTCCCGTCGTCAAAACAAATAGCGTGTTCTTAAGAGATAATAACTATCAAAAGATTGACACTTTTTTATGTCTGGTTTAAATGTGAAATTACATCCAATGACCAATATTGTATTAAATTGTAGAAATATATTCTAAATATAGTTTAAAACCACTCAAATTAATAATTTATCACTATTAATTATTTCAATTAAAAAAGATGTTTTTAATTAAAATTTAGTAATTTTCACTATTCATCAGAATATGAAAGTTATCTGAAAAGTACCAAAATTTCACCTTAGGCTAAATTCGATACTCCAAATCCAAAAATGAAGTCCATTTTTAGAGATAAAATTTCTAAAATTTTAAAAGGTGGTTATTACTATTCATAATGGCTAGTTTTAATAATATTTTAATAGCATATCGTTGTTTAGTGAAACTCAGTATTGCGTACTAAACACGCTATCGAGGAAGGTCGCGATTGCGTGTAATTCAAGTCAAGTCAAGGATGCGTGTTGAGCAAGCTCCTTTTGGTGTAGCGTACAACACAAGACATTAATTAGATTAAAATGAATATTTTTCATAAAATCTCAGGGTGTTACATTCTACCCCCCTTAAAATGAATTTCTCCCTCGAAATTCTTTGCGGTTATAAATGGATTACTATTCAAAAGTTTCTTTAATAGAAACCCAGATCGTAAACAGGAATACCAAAACCAATCTTTAAAAACAAATGGATGAAACATAAAGGTTACCCAAATAAACTAATCACTCGGTTTCCATATAGGTGAAAATATAGATATGGAAGAGAAATCTAACCATCATGTTCTGATGGAGAGTGGTAGAGAAAATGGCTATGGAAAAGCCAGAAATGAAAAAGCCATAAATTTGTGATAATCTAAGGTACCATCTGATTCATCAGATATAAGAGCACTAGGACAACATTTTTGGTTTTCAAGATCGTTTCCTTAAAGTTGATGAAATTGAAATTAGAAGAAATACTTTCGTGATTTCGGTATAGTCTCACCATTGGATAATTTCCACTTCATCTCTTAAATAAATGAATTTGAATTTTTCATTCATAATGTGTTAGCATATCATGTGATATAATGATGGGTCATTCCATCTATCTCAAACAAAAGGTTAGAAATGTTATCAAAAAATATATATGTCCATCTATAGTGAGATTAATGATATTTGGTTTCTAAAATGGACTTATACATCATATATCTTACTTCTTAATATAATAAAACAAGTTTCTACTAAACAGGGACTTCCTGTAGGCCTATGGTAGGTGATAAAGGCCAGTCGCACTTCGGTTGTGGGTTCGATTCCCACGGCCTTGTCCGACGCGATGGGATGTCGCCCGTCCTACAGGTTGTCCTTTTTCTAAAACTATATTACTATAAAATTCCATCAATAATATCGAAAAACTTATATCCTAACTTATGTCCAACATAATCCATTCCAATCTTTAGGCTTATCTAAAATACTTCAGTCTAAGCTCATAGTATAAAGAAAATGTTTACATGAAATGTCACATAACAATCACATGAATTCCATCATTTATCCCCCATATATCATAAGATATATCTTGTTGGTCAAATTAAAAACATGTGAATACCTTAATCATGCATTCTCTTGAAGAATAAATACACATTGAATCTTAGTAAAAACATGAGTGTTGTCAAAATTTAATGCATTCCACATACCAAAAACCCAAAAATTCTATATACTCAAACCATGATATAACTATTTCCTTATATCAGTCATGAGTTCATGAATACTATCAAACATTTAATTTTCTCCTTATCCCTTCATTATGCACATATCATCTACATTCCAAAAATATCTGAATAATCTTTCATGGATACTGGTACCATTAATCATACACTTTCAAAACTCAAGGAAAGACAACAGTGTAACAATCCTTGGATGTCTCTTTATTCTATAGTACCATGAGATTACTTATACAACATTACCCATGATAAACTTGTAATCATTCCACTACATTCTTAAACCATCGACCGAGCTTCAACAATTCTTTCATCTCACATATCATTTGTAGTCTCTTAATCATTATCAACAAAAATACTACCCATACGACCATACTGATTCTCTTCATGAGACTTTACCTTAGGGAATTGGTTTGCATAATGCCCGTACATTCCACATTTAAAACATTTAACCATTGTTGATGTCGTAGCAATACCATTATCCTCATCCCTGGTGTTAACTGAAAATTTTCCTTTACACTTACTAGCTTTGTGTCCTTCTTTTCCACACCCAAAGCATCTTCCAGTTCCTTTGAAGCATTCTCCTTGATTCCTCTTCCCACATGATTTACATAGGGGAAATTGAACTTTCTTTCCTCTATCATCATCATGAAAATCCATCTTTCTCTTATTAGTCGAGTCAGGAAACTTACCAAATTTGAGTTTATTGATCATATTATGAGATTTCTGATTCGACATAATAATGATGGTTGGACTTCCAAATACCATTTCATTTGGTTTCTCATGAAGAATATCATTCCATTGTCCATAATATCCTCCATTATCGTGAATCATCTTGTTTCCAGCCATTTTCAAAAACCCAAAAAGAATAGTGTTAGAGGAAAAAATCATAATAAAGGGGGAGTAACTTCAATATCTAACATCTTAGGTTAAATTCTAAGATCGTTACCATAGTTCTAGGAGTATATCCTATACGTATACTTATCCTTAGGGACATCCCTAGACATACCGTAGAAATATCTCTAGGGATCTCACTAACGTTCTCACATCCTAGTTTCCAAAGGTGGACTAAACATTTCTTCTGATACCAACTGTAGAGACCCGAAGCTTGACGTACACGGATGTTACATTACTTTTGAGGAATACTTAGTACATAACAAAAACACACACACAAGGATCATAATAGTTTAGTGTCTTTGGAAACTCGGAATAAAATCTTCTAATCGTGGTGAAAGATCTTCAACATCTCCCATAAAGATCTTCTTTTTTTAAACCTAAATCCTTTATTTATATCATAGGGAAAAGAAAACATAAAAGGGTGAGCTCAACTGCTCAGTAAGGGTAAACAAAAGAAATACCAATCACGTCATATTCATAAGAACATATCATTTGGAAATCTTAACCTGCAAAAGAAATCATAATTTCATAACATGGGATAATCATAGTAGTGAAATGTAATCTCAATAATAATAACATAAAACATGAAACTTTGTGGAATACACACATAATCATATAGAATCATTTCTTGTTAGTCAAGACTCATTGCCAAGACTATCTTAGTGGACAAACTCTATTTCTGAACCGAGTTTATTCCTCGTTTCAGTCCTGTTTCACTGAACCGGTATAACCTACCATTCCAGCCATGTCTATCTCATGAGATATAAAATCTTTACCCAATACATTGGAGGGAGATATAGGTCCCACCCATCTCATAATGATACCATTCTTATGTGTGCCACAAAATCATAAACAATACATCATAGCATAACCCATGTAATAAAAATGGGAATCTTAAACATCATGGAATCATAAAACAATTCATATAAGATAAAGGAATTCATAAAAATAATTCCATCACAACGTAGTCAAATCAATGTAATAATAGGGATAAAAAGATAACCCTTTATTCTCTTAGATGGAAAATAATTTTGATAAAACACTTGAACTCCATTCTTGAGGAAAATATCCTTTCTTCTTAAAAAACACTTTTTCTTTCATAACGTGTCATACAATTCTAAACTAAAAAAGTTGATTAAAAATAAACTTGAAAACTTGTAAAGTAATCTTCTTGGAAATAATTTTTTAAAAATACATTCATTCCGTATATGTTTAAAAAACATTCTTCTCGTAAATTTGTCGGAAAAGTCAAAAAGTACCTCATACGAAAAACGACCAAAGATTCCTTTCATATCTTTTACTATAAACTCACCAAACGGTAAAAAATGGATTTAAAAAATTGTAGGTGGATGTAAATAATATTACATATTGAGGAAACATGGATGTGGATGATAAAATACAACTCAGTAAATACCAACATATAAACAATCTCGGATAAAATGATATTGTGATATTTTCCCTTACCTTAGGTCCGATTTGCTCATAAGTGTCCGAACATCCTGTATAATGATTTAAATAATTTAATTGACTTATTACAGAATCATATTCATTGTTATGATATCTTATATGGTTCACTTATGATTTTATATTACCCCTTCTTTTGTAAATTCCATGTTAAAGAGTGTTTTGGGTAAAATCGTTTCATTTGTCGTCCGTGTTTTGACTTGTAATTATTCATATGATTACATAGATCATGATTACTTAATTTCATAATATAATAAATGATATATATATACTATATATTCATAATATACATATATATAATAAATCATTAAATGGAAAGAAATACACCGTTCATGGAGACGGTAGGTCGTACGTACGCATGAACGTTGTTTTCGTTTCCTTATTGAGTTGAATAGAATTAAGTAGATGACATACATATATATACACATAAATCCAGTATCATTATTATTTCATATATTTCATTATTACTTTTATATATACTTTATAATCATTCATGAATGGTTAATCATTGAGAATTAATCTCATCGCGTCGTGGAGACGGTATTCCGTGCGTACACACGTTCGATGATATCGTTCCCATGATCGTGGAATTTTATTGGAGTGTATGTATACTATTACAGAATCAATATCAATTTACAATAATCATATATAGTTATTATTTACACCATTATACCCATCCAAGTAAGGTGGTGGTGGAAAATAGATTATTCCACGACATGGAGACGGTATTCCATACGTACGCACGCGCAGGGATTTCGTTTTCCGTAGGATGGATAGATGATGAAATAGGGTTGTTTCATACATATAATAACATATCAGTATATTAATGATACTGATTCTAATACTTCATAATGAAACAACCTTAGATGAAGATGTGGAAGAATAAATAAATGTGAAATAATCGGTAACGGAAATTACATCTTCTTTGAAGCGCCTCTTTGAGATCTCCTCTTAGGGCACTAAAATTGGTATTTGAGGAAGAACAGAACCTATAGGATGTTTATAGGGAAGTGTATAAGAGAATTTGGCAGAGTTTGGCCGATCTTGAAGGCTCAATGTGGTGTGAGGAAGAGAGGGAGGGGGTTCCCTTTTATAAGGGAGGAGAGGGGCACCATTGGAATAACAAAAAATATTATTTTATTATAAAGCAAAATTCGGTTTTAAATAGCTCCAAATTGATTTATTTCGAAGCTAAAGGGGGGATGGGTAGAGAGCCTCTCATCCAATTGAATTTAGACATGTTTAGGTTCCTATTTTAACCTTATCTTTTATATTTAACTTTAAGTAAGATAATTTGACTTTTATTGTGTCTTCTTGTTTTCTTACACTATAAGGTTAATAAACTTACTATAAGAAACCAAAAGAACCCCAAGTTGTTTATTATTAATATATATGACCTTATCTAAGTCATTTGGCCGAACCATAGATTTTTAGAAATAAAATAACAATTAATAATATAATATTTGTTTTAAAAACAATTTTATGTCAATTTTGACACTATTTAGTAATTGATTTTTTTTGACAATCATAACAGAATGATTAGTTCGAAAAATGTTAATTAAATCAATACTAACATGTCATAGTAACTTAGTAAATTAGTGTAATTCATAAAAAGTCTCAAATTACATTTATTTGGGTATTTATAACATCAATTATGTCAATATTTCATTAATAATATAATTACTATATCATCTTTGACTCATAAATAAATTAAATTATTTATTGTCTAAAAATTACAAATAAAAAACAATTTTGTAGGAAATCTTTTTATCTTTCTAATTAGTATTTATAGTCGAATTTATCTTATGCATAACCCTATATTAAAAATGATTTACTTATTAAACTTTGATTTTAAATATTTTAACCCTTCTTTAAATAAATTAATAATAAATGTCCTAATCTAATCCAAGTGGGCCTAAATGGTCATATGTTATTCCTAAGATTTTTTTTGTCGAATTACACTTATCCAATAGAATTAGGACATGTGTTAGGGTAATAATAATATCATTTTTATCCTTAATTACCCTATTTACTTTTAACCGTGGTAAAAAACGTAAAAAGTTACTATTTAAAAAAAATATATTTTCATCTCATTGAACCACATTCTACTTACTGACATCAACCATGTCTCTCGCATTTTTGAAATTCCATTCACAGAAGCGGTAAAATTATGTTTTATGAAAAATTCATTTTTTTTAACTACCACTTAGTGCTTTCACTATTCATCAAAAAATGAAAGTTTCCAAAAAAATACCATAAATTAGGCCGAAGCTATATTTGATATTATTTACTCAAAAATGATGTCTATTTTTCCAAATTCAAAACATATCAGTTGAATTAATTAATTTAAAAATTAATTCCAGTCGTCAAAACAAATAGCGTGTTCTTAAGAGATAATAACTATCAAAAGATTGACAGTTGTTTATGTCTGGTTTAAATGTGAAATTACATCCAATGACCTACATTTTATTAAATTGTATAAATATATTCTAAATATACTTTAAAACCACACAAATTAATAATTTATCACTATTAATTATTTCGATTAAAAAAGTTGTTTTTAATTAAAATTTAGTAATTTTCACTATTCATCAGAATATGAAAGTTATCCGAAACGTCCCAAAGTTTCACCTTAGGCTAAATTCGATACTCCAAATCCAAAAATTAAGTCCATTTTGAGAGATAAAATTTCTAAAATTTTAAAAGGTGGTTATTACTATTCATAACGGCTAGATTTAATAATATTTTAATAGCATATCGTTGTTTAGTGAAACTCGGTATTGCGTACTACACATGCTATCGAGGAAGGTCGTAATTGCGTGTAATGCAAGGAAAGTCAAGGATGCGTGTTGAGAAAGCTCCTTTTGGTGTAGAATACAACACAAGACATTAATGAAATTAAAAGTAATATTTTTCATAAAATCTCGGGGTGTTATAACCATGTTTATTCATCTTCAAAAAAACACCTATACCCACAGTTTTGCAGAACCGTGGGTATTGGTCGTTAAAAAAATCTATTCCCATGGTTTTTAGGAAAACCATGGGTATAGGTCCCCATTTAATCCCTATACCCATGGTTTTCGACAACCATTGGTATAAGGGTACACTATTCCCATGGTTTTTTGCAAAATCGTGGGTATTGGACCATTTTTCAATAGTGAATTATCCATTCCAAACCATCTCATTACCTCTTTGGTGTATTTATATTGAGAAATAAAAGTGTAATTACTTCCTTGTGTCGCCTCTAATACAAGAAAAAATGTTACCTTTGCAATCATCAACATTTCAAACTCACTTTTTATAAATTCAAAATATTGACTGCATTATGCTTCATCTGATCCACCAATGATTATGTCATTGAAATAAACCAGCACCACCATCCTTTGACTATTTCCATTTATTTAATAAAAATTGTAATAAACTCAACCACGTTGAAAACTGAGCTTCCGTAGTAACTGATCAGTCCTTGAATACCATGCTCAGTGTTTTTTCTCCAAACCATTTTATACCTCATCAGTCGTCAAACGCTATTCTCATCTTCATGAATGAGAAAACCATCTTGTTTCTCAATGCAGACTTCTTCTTCCTGAACATCATTTATAGATAACAACTTGACATCTATCTGGACAACATTAAACATTCATTGCATGACTATTGCCAATAAAAATCTAATAGTTTCATGCCTTACAACAGGTGTGAATATTTCATTGATATCTATACAATCTATTTGGGAGTACCCATTGCACACAAGTCATGCATTGTTACAAATCACAACACTATATTCAATAATTTTGTTGGAAAAGACCCATTTTGTCCCAATGACATTCTTATCTTCTAGTCTCGAAACAATTTCCCATGTTTGATTCGTCTCAATTTTGTTATGTTCTTCATTCATTTCATGAACCCTATTCTCTTCTCTAGACGATTCATCAATGTATTTAGGCACTACTTGTGAAAAGAATGATGCTTGGTGTAGAGACCTCATTATTATTGTCTACAATGGTGATGTATGATAACCTATTATGTTCTTCCCCTCAATTTCAAATCTTGTTTCTCGTCTCTAGGAAGAAAGTAATTTATTCTCATCATCTTTTTCTTCTTCAGAATCAATTTCTAGAGCTGAAGCATCTTCTGATATTCTCATCTCTTCATCAATATCTTCCATAGTATGATCATGTATTTTCGGAAGATACTTTTTATTTTCTATTATAGTCACATCATGAATTCCAACTTTCTTTCCCAGCCACTTATTGAATCATTTGTATGCTTTTATTTTATTTGAGTAACCAAGAAATATCCCTTCATCCCCACGGGATTCGAAAATCCTATGATCTTACTAATTGGGACTGAATTATTTACATCCAAATAATCGAAAGTACTTTTATGAAAATTTCATTCTATAAAACTATTGAGTCATATCCAATTTTAGGCAAAGTTAAACTCGATTTTAATTGTAGACTGTTATCATCACTGCTACTTTCCAAAAAAAATCTTGAATGTATTTCTCAATGAGCATTGTTTTGGGAATATTATTAAAAATCCTATTTCTTCTATAAACTACCCCATTATTATATGGTTTACATATACTAAAACATGATTCCTTATCCCATGTTTTTGAAGATAATCCTCCACTTAGCTATTTTTGAACTCTGTTGCACTATCTGTTCGAATCGTTCGAATTTTCTGACCAAACATCTTTTCACATTCCTGTTATTATCTTGGTTGAAACCGAACATTTAATATTTGTATGAGATTACAAAAAATCATTCCACTATGATATATTCATCAATTAATATAACCTAATATCTCATCCCATAATTATCCCTTGAGGAAATTGGCCCACAAACATTAATATGCACTTGCTCCTGCAATCTTGTTGACTTTTTCTACTTTATCTAATATGTCTTTTGAATGATCTTCCCCTATTGAAGGGAATCACATGTATGAGTACGATCACTTGATAATCTAGGTAGATTTCAAATCTCATAACATTTTACCTGATCATCCTAGGAACCATGGATAATGTTCCCAATATGTTTGTCCCATAGCTTTTTTTCTTCATCCTTAGACAGAAATCACATATCATATTGTCCACTTATGAGGATGATATTCACTTTCATATGAATTCCATGAAACACAATATCCACATACATTACCTTTATGATAAAAAATTTCTTTAAAATACATATGGCATGCCCTGAGTCACACAATTGAATATCACTATGCATGTTGTGACTAATTCCATCAATAACATAGACATATTCTTGTCTCATGTCTTTTCATCCAAACATGGATTTTCCTGAACAAATAATTTTACAGCCCTAATTATTACCAAATCATATAATACCTTATTTATCATTACTAATTCTAGTAACTAGATTATTTTTTCACATCATATGGTAAGTGCATCCACTGTCAATTATCCATTTCCATGTGTGATATGTTGCCTTGAATGCAATTTTTGCAACTACTGCATGCTCGAACCTTTTGTTTTTGACCCAAATCCTCTATATTAATAACTGAAATGGAATGATAATATTGATCTTCCATAGTATATGATGGGTCAACATCATCCTGTAGAGCTAAATATCGATTTTGAATTTTCATCTCACTTGGTGATACTTTTGGATTCTTCTTAGAGACAAATATAGTTTTCCTCATCACATTTCCTTGCATTGTTGATGTGAAATATCATACCTTATATCTAAGACCTTTACACATGAAATAATGACCTTCAAATGATGACATGTAATTTTGTACTTTGTATAACAACCTATGTTGGTCTTGTTCCCTTTCGTACATCTTTTATATGGAACATACAGTTTGAGAGTGTCCCATGTTACCTCAACAATAACATTTTATTTGAAGTACATACTTATGTGGTAATGATGCACCATTAGTTGTTCCTTGGATTCATTGAATCTTCTGATTCAACATCATTCCCAAATCAGTCTTCAATCATGTTGTGGGTACTTGTGGTATGAATTGTACAATAACAGATTCCTATTTTAGATCTTCCACCTTTTCTTTGGATTGGACATTCATTTCAAATATCATCTTATCTTTTTGTTTTATGATATTCTTTCATGTTTTCAGAACGATATTTTTTAGTTTCCTTTGAGCATTAATTTTTCATCGTAGACTAATGACCTCTTATTCTATATGTTCGATACATTTGAGGTAATCTTTTACAGTTTCAGTCAAACTATAAATTTCAATTTTTTGTTCTTCAATTTTTATTTTTTACCCAACCACCTTTAGAGAGTGTTCTAACATTGAAGACCTTAGGTATTCAATTTCTTCATTCAGCTTAGAATTATTTTTTACTTCCGTTTCGTAAAGAGATTTTCATCATAAAAAACATTGTTTTCTTTCATTGATTTCTCTCTCAAAATTTCTACCACATCATGGGATTCTTCTAATTCATCCTAAAGATCAACTCTTCCTTTAATTTTTCCTTATTTATTGTCACATTATTTTCTTATCAATTTGTTTCTAGATGCTACCACCAAAGAATCTACATTATGATCTTTTCATTCCTCCAACTCTTCTCCCTAAAAATTTTCTGAACTTTAATCCTCTCTTGAATGCACATTCTTCATTTTGATGTACTTTCTCCTTGTACTTCTCCTCCCTTTCTCATTTGACGAATACTTCTTTGGGGAATTCAACCATTTTCAACATTTTTGTTTTCAAACATATTATGACACATTTAGAAAAATTCACAATCTTTCAACATATAAAGCATGAAAATGGACGTTTACCATTGAACTTATCATTTCATTTTTTGTAGATTATAGTATAGAAAAGACATGACATCATCCATATTGTCCTCCTTCAAACTATATTTTACCGAGAGATTCATCATGGCCTTGAACGCCACTTCCTTATACTTCCCATTTTACACTACATGATTGTAATAATTTATCATTTATTGTGCTATAAGGGTACTGTGCATGTTATCTAGTGTGAGCTATTTTGGGTCGTTGTCTTCCAACAAAGAATCTTTCGGAATGAACCGCAGTTGTTGTTTCCTCAAGATTTGTTTCATAATTGTTATATCTTCAATGAATTCTCCACGACCTCATATGTCTTCTACAATAATATCTATCCTATCATGTAATGCATCAACAGTATCATGGGGATTCATTCTCAGATCCTCATAATTTTTCAATAGAACCTACAACGTTGCTTCCCAGACTTTTGTGTCCCCTTCTTAAATGATTAACAAATTTTCCTACATTTCTTGTATGGATTTATAGGACATCACCTTCGTGTAAATTGAAATTTTTTAGGCTCTCCCTAAAGTATTTATCCCTTTATCAACTATATCCAATTTTCTTCTTTTAGCTTCCAATAAAGAACCACTATTAACATCAATAGATATTCCATGCATAGGAGCTGTGAAGACATCTATCCCAACTAATCAGTAGTAGTGATACATTCGATTATTCTCTAGTAGAAAATTGATCACATTGAAGATGAGAATTCAATTTTTATTTTCCACCACCATTTCTTCTTCATAGATATTACCTTTGACTTTAATCCTTACCATATGATACCAATAGTTAGGTTCACTTGGTTGAATACCCTGAGAAGGGGGTGAATCAGGGTGTGGTAGATTAAAACATTCTGAAATTTGAATTTTGTTTCGTTATTAGACCAAACAAAATTATATCTTCCTCCTATGAAAATATACAGACTGAAATGAAATGATTCATTTGACACAATTATTTTTACTCGGGTCACTCTCAATAATCTATGTCCAAGGTGAATACAATTACATAGTGTAGATGTACCAAATTCACCTAGGATCATGACAAATAATGACGACAATGTTCGGGCTAGATTTTCTATACCCAGGATCACAACCATTACATAGTTTAGGTTCTACTCAATGAATTCCCAAGGGTCACCCTCAATTCAACTTTATCTGGATCAATACCTGTGGAAAGGGTCACTATCATCCCCTTAGATAGCTCACTACTCTTGGAATTGAATCCATTCACAGTTTATGGACTTGTAGGTCAAACAATGTTTATGGACATGTTGGTCTTTAACTTACATGAATTCTTACATCCACGACTATAGGAAAATGATATTTTTGTGTTCTTTGTTAACCCATAGATTATGTCCACCTTCTTGAGTACTGTTGGTTACCCGAAAATACTTTCGGAAACTGATTTGAAGCTCACACAAGATTCCTTGTGAAAATTGTGAAAAACCATCCATTCCTGCATACTGAGAACTAGGTTTCTAACATGGGACACCTTCTTCACATACCACCTCTGCATCCACAACAAGACCTTCATCCACTGATTTCCTCCACCTTCTTAGTTGAGTAATGCTACCTCATACCGATTCCGTGAACCTCCTCTTCAAAACCCTCATGTCCATGAAATGCTATCTGTTCGCTGATTTTCATCACTTCCAGGTACCAGAGCTATAAATCTGTGTATCGATTGTAGAATTCTCCCTCTATCATACCACATATTCCACTTACGCATACACATAAAAATCCTTCTACATACTGGACACCCTCCCCAGTGTACTAGACTTCCTTTACAGGTTAAGAATCCCCGAAAACAACTTACGCGTGAACCACTTTATAACTTTTCCAAATTCATGGAGAAAAATATGCATTCTAATAATGTTCAATCTCTACAATAATCAGTTAGATTATAAATTCTTATATATAAAATGATATCATCAAAAACTGTTAATCCAAGATTTACAAAATCTTTGAAACACTTTCCATCGCATACCGATCCTTCTGACGCTGCGAACCGCTAGTCACCCACGAACCATTTCTCCACGCCATCTGTGTGGTACCTTTTCTCCTACATGGTAAATCCTCTCCGCCGAAGACAATCCATCCGCGTACTGAATCATGTACAACCTCTTGGAACAGTGTTCTATTTCGTAAACCGCACCCACGTACCATTTCCACCGCTCCACGTACCATTCCAGGAAGATGGTACTCAAACCATGTATTATTGTAGGAGGTTCTCACCCTTTTATGATTTTATTCAACATTCCTCATACAATTCATTCCTACTAAGATCCATTTATTTTCCAACATGAGAATCCCAATATTGACACCCCAAAATTTGTGAAACAATTGGTAACTGCGAGAACTCAAAAACATGACTTTTCCAAACACTAACAATTATGATTTTCAGTTATATTGATTTTTCAACAAACACAATCACACGAAAAAAAATATGAGAGAACAATAGTTGGGACTTTTTCCCGAACAATGGAACATCACATTTTATTAGAAATCAAAATAAAGAGATTTTATAGACCATCCCAAAACAACTCTATCATATATATATAAAATTGAAATGAAAAATCAAACCCACCTTGATATTGAAGAAAACACTTCCAGAAATAAAATGTAAAATTCCACGTAAATACCCAAATGTTATATATGTAGTGACCTAGAAATTTTCCCAAATTCCAAGATAGTAATACCCAGCACGGTACCCATAGACCTCTTAGATACCTGAAATATGAGTTTCAACATAGGGTGAGAATACAAGTATACTCAGCAGGGTAAAACCAAAGTCTCTCATGCACAAATGGGTGAAGTATACTTATGCCTCTATAAGAAAACAACAGAACCCACCACACTTAACAATGAATACTTGTCATACAAACATCACCATGGAACACTCACTATATAAATACGTCATGTAAGGTAATATAATAATCACATCATTGATTGGGTACCCTACGCCACTTCCCAATATATAACCACTCATTACCAAATAGAAATCATCCTACCACCTCTATAGTATTCCTAAATCCTCATGTCAAAACCTCCATGCACAAACCTGGGCATCAATGCTAGTCCCAAATATTGGGAACACGAAGCACAGCGCAACTCACCCGATGACACATGGGCCACAAACATACCACATTATGCCCATAGAAACCTAGGTCACAACCATAATTCATCTCAATGACACCTATGAAGAACACCATTTCTCAACCAATAGACACTTGGGAAACCACACCTCACTTTAAAACACATTGGGCTCACAACCACAACCTGTCCAATGTGTTTTGGGCTATGAATGTCTAGAATATGGAGTAGGGAAGAGCAAGTAACAAGCCATCCTTTCTCCCACTGAGATTCTTGGAAAGACACCCTCCCCCTGGCGAAGGGGGTGTTCGGCACATAATGCTTAACTATGGTGGGGTACATATTGAAATCATAAGACAACATTAAAATAAAACATCTAAATACCATATACATAGAACAACCTATAGGACCTCAAACAATAACCATCCCACAGTACCACCATCATTTCTACCTCTAAATTCATGTAGTAACACCAGTAATAGTCACGTTGGATGTTCATAAGTTAAAATGGATTCACAACTACCTTTTCTTAAAACCCAATATATTAAACTTTATTAAACCATTATTTTTTGTTTCATCCCTAACTGGGGAACTACCAAGCACATCACACAACTAGAAACACATCCAAGATAATAGAGGAAGAAAACTATGATAAAGTACACACTCTAGACATTCTCTCCACTTATCACCCATTTCATCTACTTCCGTAATCATTAGTAAATGTAATTCATCCAAATCCACCATCTCAACCTAAAAAATACAACCAATATTTGAAAGCCACACCCATCAACAACTCTCATCGCAATCATCGGCATCACTACTACACATACACACCACACCCAAAAACATTAACATTGCCCAACCCATGTGTAGTCCCACAACACAACAATTACTCAACTATTCCACAATTAATTACTTTCTCAACATGAGATTCCATTACACCACCCAAACCATTCCACAATGCACAAATTCACTCACAACCACAACACTACACAACAAAATAGAATCATAATATAGAAAATAAAACACTAAAAACATAGGCACAAAAAACAAGGAAATGTTTATTATTTTTTAACATGTTATTCAATACAAAATTTTTTCTGGTTAATTTATGGGTTATCCCAGAAATATTTTTCCCTTATGGAATTTATTTATAAGACCATTACAAATCGTTAACAGATTTCATAATAGTTGGTCATCATGAAATAAACATCATGAATCCCATTTTTTCGTAAACAAGGGCCACCAACTACCATGATTTTAAGTAATCCTATATCCCATAAAAATCACAACAAATATCAAAATATAAGTAAAAATAGTAAGATCATAAATCACATTCTGCAATTATTATTTAATGATTCAACCAATTCAATTATCTTGGTTATTTGTTTATCCAAGCATCTTCACTGAAGAGAAATCTGTATACCACTTCATTATAGTTTAAATTTAGAAAGATGAAGTAAAACCAACTTCAAGTGATAGAAAATCAACACCTTCTAGCATCCAACATGGGGTGCCCAAGGAGAAGAGTGAAGTCTCCAAGGTAGTGTGATCCTAAAGAACAAATAAAAATTAACAAATGCTTGCAAAATAATGGTTCAAGGGAATCTTGGTATAAAGGATAAAAGTTATTTTACAAGGGAGAAAGTTTCTCTTGTTTAAAAAGTCTATATAATATACTAGAGGAAGAAATGGATTCATTATCCATCGAAGATGGAAAATGATCAAGACCATGAGTATTTACCATATAAAAGCCTCCAGAGTGATATGAATTTAATGATATATTATATATCCTTTAAAAATCTTCAAAAACACTTATATATTGTTTCAAACTCATTTTATATAAAAAATGAAAAAGGGGAGAAAGTATAAAAACTGGAAATAACTAGAAATTTTACAAACTCTCAGAAATCACTCAACATTGGTTGAGAAATAATTATGAATAGCTGGTGAGAGTCACCTACATGACCCACCATTGGGAAGAACAAATATCACCACCTACAAGTGGGCGACTCACCATAAATCGAGCTACAATTGTAAAAACTAGAAAATTTCACTATCTCTTGAAATAATCTATCGTTGCCTCATGGAGAACTCCAAACACTAGATTTGCACAAATGAGTGGACTGGAGTGATCTGGACCATTAAAAATATATTTATCCAAGATGAGTAATCATTAATATATTACTTTTTTAACACTATATCAATCATGTAAATGTAAGGGTTTTCATGATTATGCATTTAAATTGATGAACTATGAAAGCATATTTTCTATATCATGAAAGGATTGATATTTTTTAATTTTCTTCTCACTTCACCTTCAACTAATGATATATATATTTCTGACACACATCAATTATGTATTGAGATCCAGAAAAAATTATTAATACTTAAATATAATTAATTTGATATATGTTCTTAATTTTGATCTTATAGACTTCTAGGTTGTCAATTTTAATACATAATAACAAATCATAATTCATGAAAATGACCATTACATCAATAAAATTGATGCAGAAGTCGAGTAAACTAGTTAAAAAAATTATCATATTCATAACTCATTAAATTAAATGGATTTATTATAGTAACTATATATGGGCTCTCAAATATTGGTTTCACACAAAGCATATGATCAAAAAATAATATTTAATCAAAATCAGGAGGAAAAATAATATTTATAAGAAAATTAGTCATTATATTCCAAGATATAGTACTTTCATTCAACATTAGAATAATCCAATAAAATATCCATTTTAAAAAATTATAGTTCTTCTTATTGTTTGTAAATTCCCCTAGATGTGAGTATTTTTATAAAACATCTTTATATTCATACCTCACATAGTATAAGATTATTATATATTTTGGGAAATATAAGGAGATTTCCTTCTCATAATGGTTTATAAGATCATTGTATAATGATATCTATTCCAAGAATTCTGTATAATAAAATTATACTAGTGAAAGTGTTGTGATATATTTTTAAATAATTATTTATCATACATGTATTTGATAATAGTTGAATACTTTGTGTCATGATTTAAAAACTAGGTGTTTTACTAGACCTATCTACAATTGGATTTAAATTCCTAGAAAAAAAAATACAATTTATATTACATGTATGTTCAAAAAGATTAAAATTAATTACATAAATTATTAAATATTTTCCATTGCCTTTCATGAATTTAATTTTATAATGTTATATAGTATAGATAACATTGAATATGGAATAATATTTCCCCAATATTTTGAACCCATATAATTCTATGAGAATATTTTTAGAATTTCATTTTCAATTGTATAACATTATATGAAGGGACACATAGAATGTTGACTGGAACGTATGAGTTATCATATGTATATAAGTCATAATATTATTATTTTATCCATTGATAATATTCATGATGTAGAACTAGGCTAATAAAATAGCTTTTATGACATCTATAGGTTTATGCGTCCTTTGTCATATTTCCCCATTGGCATGTTATAACATAAATCTACTTATTTTCAAGTAATTATAATTTTTTATTAATGTTATTAATTAATGGGTATTATGATTTATATTAACCAATATGGAAGAAGATTTATTTTATAGTATATTCATTTATCATGATTATTTCATAGTATTCTTCCAATGATGAAATGTAACACCTCCTGATTTTTTATAAAATATTTATCTTTTAATAATTTGAACTTTTTATAGCTTGTGTTGCACCCAGACCCATGTTAAAATATACCACAATATAATCATAAAATATTATTATTTTAGAAAAACTGTTATATCCTATATATTTAATTGTTATGTATGAATTTCATCAAACATTACATGAAATATATTTATTAATTTTTAGTAAATAAAAAAATAAATTTAAGTAATGTTATTCAACTCTTCACAAATATGTATTAATGAAAATGTGATTCTAATTCATTCTATAAAAAATAAATATATTTAATTTTGAAATTAATATAAAATTTATTTGACCAAAATATTTAATTTTGAATATTGAACAAAAAAATAATTTTCGAAAGAATTTTTTTTGAATTTTATAAAATGTTCGAAATTTTACTCAATTGTGAAACTTAATAATTTACATTGAAAATTGTATGTTCTTTTACATAATTCGACCAATAAAATAATAATTTTCATTAGTTTTAAATAATAATTATTTCCTTGTTACTCTATTAAAATCTAATTTTGGTATTTTATATGAATTTTATACAGGAATTTTGTATAATAATATTATATTCATAGAAATGGAATTTATTGAAGAAAAAAATTCTTATTTTCATTAATAATAATTTAAATATTTCCACACACAAGTTTTAAATTTTGAAAAAATTACTAAATATTTATAATAATGAGGTCAATTTTACTAATAAATACCTTTTAATTTTATTTAATATAAATTAAAATAATATTAATATTTGTTTCCATATTTAAGGGTTAATTGGGTAATTAAGGGTAAAGGTAATATGCTGAGGATTAGAAAATGAATCTTAATCTAGAAAAAATTATATTGGATGAATAATTTTTAACCATAATCATATATTGGACTAACATATATAATTTGGGAGTCACTTGGATGGAATTAAGTCCTTTATAGTGTTTTATTTAATGAAAATCCAAACATGTCACACTATTGATTTTAATAAGTATATCATTCTGAAGATGTTGTTATCATGATGATATGTTTGACCAAAAATATTATTTCAAAATATCCAATATTTATTTTCAACATTGAAATTTATTTGTTTTTTTATTTAATAAATAATCCACTTAAATTCTTACATAATAATGGTGCAGTAATTATTAAATTAATGTAAAATCAAACAAATTATGTTAAAATAACTAATAGAAATAAAATATTAGATATTTAATGTCATAAATGAATTGAAAAGATGACCATGAAATGTATATGATATAATAAAATATTTTTTTTCTAATTTTACTTTTTTATGTCATCAATGGAAATGTGATGAATATTTGATAGTTGACAATATTTTTATTTCATGAATATAATATTTTATTAAATTACATAAAAAAAATATTATATAAACAATATGGGGATAATATATGGTGTCACATGTCATCCCATATAAACTTATAAGACATTTGGAATCATTTTCCTCTAGAATATTTTTATTATATTTTAAATTTTGGGAAAATTTAACCCCCCTCCTACCATTATAAATAGCACCCCACACAAACCCATATCATCACACCTTCCAAGACCTGTATCATTCCAAATAATTTAAAATAAATATCATCCCCACTCTTCGCCTTCCATGTTCTATTGTTCTCACCCAAATAACAACTCCAAATTCATCAAGAGTAACATTATGGAGGTGATATTCAAGAGTATACATTCTCAAACTACATATTTTAATTTCATTTCTTTCTCTATATTCTCCTCACATCCTTCATATTGAAAAAAATAATAACTATACTATCATATATATATATATTTAAATATTATATTTCAATGGAATATTTTTTACCCAAACTTCTTTCCCATTTCTTATTGTTCAGAAAAAGGAAACCATTTTCTAAGTTCTGACGGTTAACCATCTCCACGGATAATGAGTTTTATTTTACCCATTACCATTATAGAAGATGGTTATAAGAATATCATTATTGTTAAATATGATTTTAATATTTATATAATAAATTACATCACGTTTTGGAACTAATCTATAGTCTTAATGTAAAATAAAATTAAACTAACGAATGATGGTCGAAAAAACTACAAAAATTTACTAAGCATTTAACATTAATATTTTATCAAATGAAACATATTCAAGTCAGAAAAAATGATATATGGTAAAATTTATAATTATTTAAATGTATGAATACCATTTAATTTAAATTATAGAATATTATTCCAATTTGACAGAAACATATATATATATATATAATCAAACAAACCATGAAGATCTGAAACAATGACTCCCAGAATGAAGAAATTGACCCATATAGCTCAATAAAATAGACATAAATGAACATAATAAAATGATTATAAATAACATAAATGTGAAATATAGAACAAGTTGGTTTATTAACTAATATAATATAATTATCAAGGAAATTATGTGAAATTTTGAAATGCATTCAAAAATATGGTAATGGATCTCTCTAAACCTCAATATTTACATTTCGTTACACAATCCTGCTATTTTCTAAAATTTACCTTATAATATTTATATAAAATATTCACATATATTATATTTATATGCAAAAAACATATATATGTACCTAAAATCATCATTATTTTTTTTACAATTAATTTTTTAAATTGGATCACTTCTAAATTCCACTCAATATGGAAATCTAATTAGGTAGAACTTATATATACTGCACCCATTTTCATGACACACCATAAAATATTAGAATAAGAAAATACAGTAATAAAATTACTCAATTTCTCATTATAAAGTATTTTAGTTCATTTGTAGTTTTATGATAAAAATAACCCATTTTTAATCTTTAATGACTCTTTATCCATTTCCCGAAAACCACACATAAGTGAAAAAATTATAATGATACCTAACAACACCTTTTCATATTTTCGAATAAGATTGAAATAATTATTCTTGAACTATTATTAATTTTAATTTATGATTGATAAATAATGATTTGAATCCATTATTTCATGGATATCAATACTATATGATCTTTTGTTTTTCCATAAGACATAGTTATGATACCCATTTATTTCATTAGGTAACCATTTTGTTAACTCCTCAATACTGATTCTTTTTATATCACACATATGAATAACCATGTTATAATGGGTACACCATGATATCAATTCAATGAACTTGGTAATTTTTTAGTCTCATGAGACGTTGTGTATGGGATTATGGAGTAAATATAATATATAATGGGACGATGTCCACCTTGTGTTATAGTCTTTGTAACTATCTGTGACTCCTATTTATATCTAGATATATGTTTCTTCTATATTCTTATTTTTATATGATCATATGATTCTATGTTATATTTGTCATCATTCCATATGTAAATTCATTATACATTCCTTTTATGCTATTAAGTTATTAATTTGAACTCATTTTCTATACTTTATTTCTGTGTTTACTCCCATACTATGAATTTACCTTGTCTATTTTGTTTATATATTCCATAGGTTATCCTATAAAGCTGAAGGATCATAAATGGTATTTATGACCTCATTATTAATAATAATAAATAAACGTGTTATTGTAGTTTCATTATTTACATTTATGTACCTCGTTGTTCATAGATGCTACACTTTGGAATCCATGATCTATTTAAAATGGATAATTATGCTTAACATCATGTAATAATATGTGTAAAAGTCCTGGTTATTTATTGAAATCTTTTTATCTACCACTCAATAAATGCATCATATTTATTCTATGGTATTTATTTCTAGAGAATATATTTTCTCTTCATTTTACTCTCTTTATGTAATAGATATTTCAAAATAATTTTTTAAGAATGTCTTCATTAATATCTCTTTTCAGTCTAAAATGTATTTTCCTCCAAAAGAGTTTTTTCTAAAAAAGATTTCATAATTTATTAAAACATTATTAAATATATTTAATAAAAACATTATCAAACATATTTTTCTTTTTTTTGAAATGAAAATAAATCTAATCTTCATGTCATTATTCAAAAATTCCCAATTGGATTTTTTTTTAAAACGTGAGAGGAATATAAATTTAAAAATGCATATCTTCAATATAATTTCCTAACATCATCACCACTATATTCATTTAATAAACATTTATATATTTTCAATTTTATTTTCAACTGTAAGTATTTATAATAAAAATCTTCTTCAAAAATATTTTATCAAAGAGATAATGGTGTTTTATATATGATATGTTTTACATTATTTTTAAAAATTACATTATTTCTTTTCCTGGTTTTTTTAAAAGAAAAGAATTTTCAAAATATTGTATAATTTTTGTTTCTTTAAAAATTGATTTGTAATAAAAATATAATTTCCTCATGAAATGATATAACTGATTTTAATATCATATTTATATTCCATATAATATAACATCCATTGATGATTCTTATTCATTAATAGGGAAAACCCCAAGGATTCTAATCATCATCATTATCTATGAGGTGTATGTTTAAGATTAGAAGAATTTTTTTGAAACAGCTTTCTCCACTATGTGTTATAATATGATAAAATCCTTATGAAACCCATATCTTTTTATATGGGTTATGTATTAATGAAATGATGGAATGATTATGATACACGTCATATTACATGGATTCTGATATTATGAATGTTTTATCATCTTTTGGAACATAAATTTATATATTACATGATAGATGATACCCATTTATACATAAAATTAATTGAGTAATGATTAATTTTATAACAGCTTAAAGGGATCATGTGAGGTTATCACAACCCTAAAATACAGTACACATGGGGTATACCATGACCAAAAGACAGTAAATGAAAGGTCGTTTTTCAGATATATGGTTTCATACATAGTCATTTGTCCTATTTTATGTTAATCTAATCTTGGTTATATTGATTTAATTGATGATTTTTCAGAAAAATTGATATTTTACTAGAAAAAATTTGTGACTCAATTGGAACACAGTTAATGGAAACCTTGTTCTAGCCTAGAAGGAACTATGCACCCTTAAAAGGTGCAAATTCCAAGTTGTAAGACCTGATAACCTTACAAGCACGCCCACCAGATAAACTTTTTAGCCTATTTCCTCTTGAATAGGGGAGAGGAGGTGTTTTACACACGATTTGGAAAACTATGTGGTCAAACTGTTCAGTCTATCTAGGTCATAAAAAACTGTGGACATTACTATTCTACAATATCTTTATTTTAACCCAAATACACTATCTTTCTGTCCCATTATGTATTTGAAGCCCTAGGAATCTCCTCACATCGTCTTGGCTCCCTTGGACCCTCAAATTATGGATGTTTTTTTGTCTGTGATTTTGAATAATCATTATGTTTTCCTTTATTTTATTGATTTATTCATTCTTCTTGGGTTATTCTTATATTTTTTATATGTTCTCTCTTCACCAGTAGGTTAGTTTCCCTAATATATGTTGAATCATGGTTCATTTTTATTAATCATGTTTTTTTTAATTTTATCTATCCTTTATAGGGTCCTTTGAGGTAGGGTTGGGGTTTTCCACAAGAATATGAAAATTTCCAAGGTTTAGGTAGCATATTACATTCATTGTCATTATTAGACTATTTTTTAATGATTTATTTCCTTCTTGAATGTGTTCTATAGATTATTTTTAGGGTCAAAAAGGTATTTCTCAATTGTTTTTAGGTGATTATGTGTTGAATGATGGTTTTATAAAATAAATTGTTTATGTCACATGTTTGATTCCTTATTTTTCTTATGAATTTCATTTTATAATTTGTCAATGTGATGAAAAGTGAATTTCTAAATTACTTTGTTGTGTGTATTTTTGATAGAGTATTTTATTATAAAAAATGCTTGTTTCTTAATTTGTTTCTCTTGATGGATGTATGTGTATGTAAAGGAAGTGGTTTACGTGACATAATAAATTTAGATGACCACAAATGGTATCCTCTTTATCTATGTGGGTGAACTAGGATTGGTATGCTAGTTGGTTTGGTAGGGTCAAGGACCTAATTTCTCTATAAATATTTCTAGCTCAAGACTAACTAAACATTAATAATTAATGGAGACCATAAGATCATTGATTTATTCTTCTCTTGTGGAACATTCAAGAAGATATTTTGGGTCATTTATATTATACCATTATCACTGAGATATGAGGTTCCTAGGGACCCACTATTGATGGTGCTTATAGGTATTACCTTTGACGCACCATCAGGAGTATGTGAATCTAGAAATGTATGAACCATCTAGGGGAAAGACGTTTCATAGTTGTGATGTTGGATCCAATTTCTAGTATCCCACTTCAAGTTGGTGTTGGTGGATTTGACATATGGGTGTTGGACCTCTTGTCACATGGAGGAGGCGTTGTGTTGTTGGTATCCCCCGGCATGTTTTGGATTTTTTGTTTTCGGTTTATTCTCATAAAAATATAACTTGAAATTTCCATACCCCTTTTGGTTATGTTAATTTTTCGTAGTTATATTATTTATTTTTTATAATTGTTCATAGTAGTTTATAATTAGTGATATAGTTCCCAAAAATAGATTATTGTTTCACAGAAACAAGTTTCCACCCCCTAGGGATTCAAAATACCATTTCGGCCATTCCATTGGTTGGGTTGGGTGTCAGGTTGGAAGATAACCTGCACAATTTCCACAAAAAAGGGTATTAGAGTTGGTTTCTCCCTTTTCATTTGTTCATTATATTTTAGAGTGTTTATATATATATGAGCTTGGACTGTCGATGATTGAGGTTTTGGTTGTGAGTAGTGTGTAGTGTGTCATTCCATCATACCTCATAATGGGACTTGGGTTTCCAAGGGATGTTAGGATTTGTTTAGAATTTTCTACTAGTTGACACATACAGGAAGCAGACTGTGCATAGACACCAGACGGAGGTGAAGTGGTTTGTGTTTTTATTATGGTGGATATGGTTTTGTGTTGATTTATAGACGTATTTGAAATTTTTTATGGTTTTTGAAAATAATTATTATTCTATATCAATGTTTTTATTGATGGTATCCTTGAGTTTATTGGTTTTTGTATCAAGATTCTTCTCTAGAGTCTTCTATTGTGACCCTGAGTAGAGGCCAAGGATAGTTATCCCACCCATGTTCATCTAAGACTAGTGGATCACATGGATTACGCTATCAATGCTTTGGTATTTGAAGTGGGTTCTAGTTTTCTCTAATTGGGGAATCTAAACCTAGTCTTGGAAAGGAAAAATATCAAGAGATCATAAAGAAAATGACTCAATAATTATGGTGTATCTGAGATACCTAGGAGGTTGAGAATAATATTCAAAATATAGAGTGGATACTTGGGTTTTTGGAAGCTCATAATGAAGTAAAAGATAAATGTTCTTCATTCTTGTTAGAAGTCCCCAGCCAGAGAAGGCCAGATTATGTGGTTCAATCCGGGAGGCGAAAATATATGATTTGGAAGGATTTCAAGTTCTTATATAATGGGAATTATTTCTCTGATACCTTGGACTTCATAATTACCAAGGATTTTTTGGATATCCACCATAGGAATCAAACAGTGACTGAGTATGAAAACCACTATGAGGGGTTGGTTCAACTTGAACTAGATGTGTATTATAAAGAGTATTCGAATTCTTAGTGGTTTGAAATAGGGTTACATAGAGATATACAATCCCCGTTATTCTATTTCAAGTTTATGAATTGTGATTTGGTGGTTTACCATGTTATTATCTTGGAGATATACCAATCCGCAACGTGTGGATTTTTGGGGCAGTTTCATTAGTAGTTTAGGGTAGTGGTAGTTCTTCTAAGAAGAAGTGGAATATGTGTGCGAAAAAAATAGTAGAGCTTGTTGTTCAGGACATCCTTCCAAATCATTTACATTTGTGGCATTATATGTTTGATCAGTTTTTTTCCATTAGTTTGGAATGAATAGGCACTTAATGTCAATGTGTCTAGATTCTCCCAATCCATTTCATTGTTGTGGAGATATATGGAATTTGAAGCAATTTTTTGAGATATATGACCCTATAAATGTGGCATAGGTTATATAGATTTCATAGGGATATGAACTAATTCAAATACATTCATTATAGTGGTTCTAGGTTTGCTGGTCATGGTGGTTGAGTTGGATCATCTTATTGTCTGAGTTATAAAAAAGAAGAGTTATAGGTCAATGTTCTTCCTCAGACTCCATAAGGGAGGATAATTATTTATGTTGTATATCAGTAACAAACAGAATTTGATATAAAACCAATAATAGATAGAGATACTAATTTTATTAATTCATTTATAGTTTTCTATTTGATTGATTCATGTTCCTCTATTTTATTAATTTCTTACAATCTTCTGTATTTGTTGAAATTACTAATTGATATTATTTCATAGGTAGTGCAACATGTGACACCTCTTGTTATGAAGTTGTTTTAGGGGTTTGAGTGCATGTTTGGTTCCCAAAAATTGATAGTGGTCCAGCTGGAATGATATTTCATGGTTTTTGAAATACACCTCTTTTAGATGATCCAACATATATATTGGACTATTCATTTCTAGGTTCATATCTATTTTTATTGATGAAGAGTGCGTTTTATAGAACATGATGGGAGTACCCATGATCATCTATTTGAATGAGATCCATAGTCAGGATGTATTTTCTTCCAATTCTAAATGTGGGTAATTTTAACATCAATATATCTTCAGTCATGTTGGAGGATGGTGAGAGTGGTCCTGAGTCAGGATTATCACCTTGGGTATACGAGTTAACGTAGTAATTTATTGACCATTTTTCAAGGTTTACTCCAGATTGGGAGGTGATGTTCACTTTCATCATTACTTCAGTGACACCATCTACATATCTTCCCTCATACCGTATGGAGCTAAAAAGTTGAAGGAATAAATGTTCTACCAAGAGGATTTGGAATCGAATGTCTTCATTCACTAGAGTGTCTCACCTTCAGCCACACTGGCCTTGTTTTAAATTAAATATTATGGATTTATCCATTTTTTATTGATTAATGGAAGCGGAATAAGGTAAAAATTTATGAATAAATACCACATACCCCATATTGATGACCTTTTCCATACACTTTCTAGGTCTGATAGACTGGATACCCTAAGAGTTTTGTGAATCAGGGTATGAACGATAAAAACAACTTCCCATATTGATCTTGTTTTGTTGTTTGACAAAAATATCTTTTCTCTCCGTGCCATTTCAGAGAATGAACAAATATAAAATCAGGCACATGACACAACAATTGTAGTTGGTTCGCCCTCACTGGGCTATGTCTAAGGATCATACACTGACAATGTCCAAATGAACCAAATAAAATATAAGCGCACTACAGTTTAAAATGTTTCTATTTAACTCATTGTCCCTCCCGATTCACAACCATCCACAATTTCATAATTCCCTACTATATCAACTAAAAAGAGTTCACTTATCCTTTATAGGATCCACTCGCAATTTATAGACTACTAATACATTTCTTTTGACTGAATACATGCATCCACAACTGTAGATAGATTCTATGTTGATGTTTCACAATCATCCATAGATGAATACCACTTTTCTAGTTATCACTGGGAAATACCTTTAGAATCTATTTCACAAACCACAATACATTTGTGAATCTCCAGCTTTTGCAATGACCAAACAAGCCTTGTCAATTTTCCAACTACATTATTAGGATCATTGGTTTTTAGAGATCATAGGTTTGCAAAGCTCACTAGATCAATGAGGCCTCTGATTTTTAGATCTCCCACTGGTCTTTTCAACTTCAAAATGCTAAATAAGGCTTTGTAAAGTGCATGTCCTCCTCAAAGACAAACTTGCCTATGCGGTGTGCCTACCTTTTTCAATGGTGAACTACCTCTGCAAATTTCATTTTCATTCTCTAAGATCACTACTCAATTAATATCTTTTAAAATTTAAGAAGTTATTTTTTTCATTTGATCTCTCAGCTTTTATTGAGGGGGTCAAGATCAATATATAGTCAATTCCACCGACCCTTAATCCTTCCTCACAAAATCATCACTATTTAAGCTCATATCATAAAGCTCCAAACATTCCATCGAAATTATCTATATATCACAAGGAAACACATAATTTTTCAGATCATAGATCTCATCATATTCATAGAGTGTTCAGTCAATTCAGGTGTGCCACTGCCACAATGATCCCATGCAATGTTATTCATCGATGTTGTTCATCATGCGCGTCGTAATCGCAGAGCTCACCATCATCATTATAAATTTCTTTGTGAAATACAATTCATGAAGACCATATTTGTAAAACTCATTCCTTTTCATTATTTTTTTTATATTTTCAAGGAAAAATAATTTTTTCGATGCTCACAAATAATCTAATTTTGGACCATGAAATTTTGGAGAACACTAGAAAATGGTGCCCCCATGTATTTTTTCTTTTGATCCACCTCCAACTATACCATTTATTTTTAATAGATCGTTTTCAAAAAGGATTTCCAACAACATCTCTTGAGCTCAAAAATTCACCATGAAAACATTCATTGTCAACAAACACAACCAACCGAAAAATGATGAGATGTTACCTTTAGGTATTTTTCCAAACAATATCCCCATATGGGTTGTTGAAAACTCTTCTGATAATGACTCTCTGCACATTTATACCTCACTTAATCTCTTTACATAATCTACCATCATAAAACTCTATTGATTTATATAGAGACCAAGGATTCTATCACCACATACTCGAATCCAACATGACAAATGCCTAGTGTGAGAAACATGAGTAGTAAGAAAATTTCATCAGTGATTTTCTTCATTGTTGAAACCAATTTTTGATACCATTCAAATTCCACTCTTTTGAATTCATGATGAATCTCATCTATTGTGATATCTAATCATTGATTGATCAGTTCAAGCAACATCATATTTAAAACTCATACTTCCCCTATATAACTAATCCACATGTCATATTCTCCCTATGTCATTGACTAAGACATTTTATCACGTCCTTAGCCATATTTTCTTCCCCGTTAGGAGTCACTGATTCTTACCTTTTGTCAATGAACTAAAATGTCACAGTTTTTTGATCTGCAACAGAGTAGAGAAAAATATCAATACGTCAATGAAAAAAATAATCCATCAAGGAGAGGCGGTCCACATCCATACCTTTTCATGTGAGGGGTGTCGACTTGACTCACAGATCCAGTCGTTTTCACTTAAAAGAATCCTTGCCTAAGGCATTTGTCCTAATTTATACAACCTATAGCTTTGTAGGCACATAACCTAAAATCACTATCCCTTTCTCCACCTTCTCCTTGATAATATGATATTTTACCTCATTGTGATTTGTCATGGAGTGATAAAAGGAATTTTTTCTAACCCTTATTGCACTCAAATTATCTAACTAGATTCAAATCAGAGATTTTTTTACACCCTAAAAATAATCTCTCATGTAATAGTATATTTTGGGTTTTATTTTCATGTTATCCGATCACATTATCAAATTATAAACACTATAAATATTATTTAAATAAAACACTGAAGTTTTTACCTTCAAAAAAGATCAAAGGAAGACCATAATAACGAAAAATACCTAATTAAAGACCTATTAGAATTACTGGGAGATCACTGAAGACATAAAAACCCCAAGAAGATAATATAGGTCCTTCAGATCCATCACAACGAACATTAGTTTGGATAAATCCACTGAAACCATAGTATGAATCAATGGAACTATGTGTACCACCTTCACCATGTTGTGTTGCATGTGAAACATTCTAATTCATGGTTTTATAGGTCCCCAATTCGACCATTGGCTTGGGTGACTATTGAGTTCTAACGGTTATAATTATAGTTGTTGGTCATTTTGTGGATTAATTAAAAAAATATAAGTATAATTTTGTTTTCCTAAATATTTATGTTATGAATATAAATTATAATAAAACCTATTATTATGATATTTAAAAGGTCAATGGTTTAATATTTTGAACTAAACTTAGTGTGATTTCAAAATGAGGTTAGTATTTCAAACACTTGTCATATATATCAAATATCATGTAAATGTTTTCATTATTAATGCTTAAAAGGTCATTGATAATACTAGAAATGTTTTCATATAGAGTTTATTGGTTAAAAAAGCCATTGGTTATAACATTGTGTTTTAAGGGAGGTATGACTTCTATCTCAGGTATATAAATAATTTTATTAATACTCTATGTCAAGGAAAAGTAAAAGTTAACTACTGTACATTAATATTTAATAGTTTAAAATGAAAATTATGGTTTATAAAAGGTAAGACATTCTCAATATAGTTAAAATGACTATTTTATCCTTATGATTTTATGGTTAGAATTGTGAGTTGGTTGTTTATAAAAAAATATACCCACTAGGCGCTAACCCTATATCCGGGCCGAGGGAGGCAGCATGCGCATTGTATTTGAGCATAGCCCTCAACCCTTACATAGGCTAGCCCAAGAAAGGGGAATAGCTACCCTGTAGAGAACATAGGAGCGCAGGAGGGAACCAGAGGCACCACCATGCTGGTGGCACAGAGGCGTGGGTGGGCGCAAGAGTTCCCCCACAGAACCCGATAAAGAGAGGTATTAGGAGGGGGGAGGAGTAAACTGGAATAAGGCTGAAAGATCTGGTCTCATAAAGGGCCATGAAAAATCCATCTGTTTTGATGTGGGATGAGGAAATTTGTACGTGATCTAATCCAAGCCATTGGATCACATCACACATGATCTGGGCCATCTGTTTCGATCTAGCGCTTCAACCTCAGTAACCACGGAATCACACACATTTTTTCTGCGTCGTCCAATCCTCCGCAGATCTAATCTCTTTCTTCAATGAATTTTAAAAATATAATATTTTCCTGAGCCATTATATAACACAATTTTTAATTGAATTCATTTGTGTAATTTAAAAACACAACATTGATCTTAACAATCTGATCCATCGTGATGTAATCTGAGTTGTCCGTCCTTTAAAAATACTGAAAACACACCTCAACCATTAGATTAGGGCCAGATCTAATCCTGGCCATTCATTCATTTTCTAGTTCATCTCTTCTGGCTACATCTTCTTTTTCCCCATTTGTAGAAACATTGACCTATTCTAATACCACATACACTGATTATCCGCACCCGTGACTGGTTTATCCTCATTTCCCTCACATTCCATGAAGACCGACCACCTAGTATTTTTATAAACCGAATAGGACCCGGTTTTTCCAATAGTATCTTTAAATATTCAGTATATTTTATACAGTTTATAAGATACCTGTTTCACCCCAAGAATCCCTCGGTTCTTTCCCTAATCAAGCTTCTAGTAAGCCTCCTTTGACAAAATCCACAAGCCTATATTCCTCTTCAAACTATGGTAATTGAAATAGTTGTCTTTCATTGTTGCATAGAATGTATAAAAACACAAATTTATATATATATATTCACAAAAATATGTATACAACCTTATGGTATAGTTAATATTTTCTTTTATACAGATCCTAGGTCTCCTGAATTTTGAGTTCAAGTTTTATTGTGAATGTAGAGGGACTTATATTTCATTTCATGTTGTGTCATATTTTTATGTAATTATATGTATACTATAATATATATATATATATATATATATCCTTTCATTTTGGCTAAAAACCCGCAAAAACCCGACCCTGGGTTTTATGGATTTTGGGTTATGTAATATTTTTAAACATGAAGGATATTTTTATTTTCCTCATGCAATATATATATATATACCTTATATATCTGATTATTTATGTACTCATATATTTATATATATATATATATAACCAAACGGTTCTAAAAAAACTCTATTATGTTCGGTTACAAGATCTCTAAACAATGATTTTCAAGGAAGATGTAATTTTTGGTTTTAAATGTAATGAATTATATTTTTATATATAAATATATAGAGTATACACGAGCATGTGTAATTATATAGATTGTATAACTCACCTTGGTGACCAATTTTGAGTCTCTCAAAATTGGACATCAATGATTTTTTTGACATTTTTATAAACATGTATGTGTCTATTGATTTCAGTGTAAGACCCTTAGGTATATCCGATTATTCATATAAATTATATGTGTGATCGAGGTTTAAATATTTATATATATTTTAAATAGATAAATCTTTAGAAATTTATATTATGATTTAAAATTTAGAAACTTTTGTCAATCAATGTGAATAAAATGATTAAGTCACATGGGTGTCAATGGATTTTTCTATTAAACCCTATAATACAATTTCTGTATATAGATATCTGAATATATCTGTATCCATATTATTATTTATCGTCAATTTTACTTGTATTTTTCCAAGGATTACAAATTATAAATAAAACACATGTTTTCATAAAATAATATTTAAAACACTACTCCTTATATACACCTTCTTGTATAAAAAATTTACACAAACCTTAATTGGGGATTTTAAAAATATTAAACTTATGATGTGTTTAATAATGGTGGAGAGTTCATGATTATAATATTTTGGTTTTTCAACATTTATATTCTTTGGTATGAATTACTTATTTATATATACATTTATTAAATGGTGTTATTTATGGTTCATTACCACGCTTTACATTTTTAGTATTAGTAATACACTTGTGGTGAGTAACACCAAATATTTTCAGTAATAAATATAAGAGAATCTATCAGTTTAATACCCCAACAGCAAAAATATTATATATATATATATATTTATTTATTTAATTATGCATCTGGGTTATATTCCATCAAGTATTGATTAATAAAGTCTTATAATTTCTAGGTTATCATTTTATATAACAAAACATGTATCTATTTTAGTAAAATAAGTTTTCATCACGTATGCCATTATTAGCTTATCATACTCACAAGTCAATGGCATATCCATGCAGTTGATAGTTCTATAATTAATTCTTATATAACTAATTCATTATATATATGTAAATACTAATGAATGTAATAGAACTCTTTTGACCATTTATGGAATTATGAATTAAATTATTCAATGCACTATGGGACACCTTGAAAAATATGAAATGAGAAAATTAAATATTGAATATGGTATGGGACATTTTGAATATAAAAAATTATCTGTAAAATGAGGAATGTGTAGACATGGTATAATAGGTTGGGGATCAGTTAATAAAATCCCCTCGGTGCATCGAAAGATCTCATGAGACAATCAGGTCCTTGAACGAGGCCAGTGAAATTTTAGAGTCTTGACACATGGTCTTGATAGGGTCTGATATTATATGTTTCCCCATTATTTTTATTATAATTAATTAACCAAGAGGATATTAAACTAGTAGAATATCCATGATTACGATCCAGTACTTATGAGTATCATAAATAGTAAATTCTTATGTCATGACGTTTATTTAGCACTCAGTGATTCAGTAACAAGTGTAGGAAATTGGATTTATTACCTTTCTACACAACTATAATTATATATTGTTCTTAGTTAATAAACTTTTACTAGTGTATTCATAAGTCATATTTATTTAAAGTTCCATTTACTTATTACTCTGAATATACATGCATATAATTGAATCATGTTCTCTTGTAATCCTATTTGGATGCTTTTATTGGTTCTCATTTATTTATTAGACAATTGTTAAGACATATTACATGTGTTACAACATTTCTTAAGAAATTATTTTATAAAAAATATTAAATAATGTTTTCAAAAAAATATTTTTGGTTTATTTTTTTATTTTAAAACTCTCTACTGGGTATTTTTATGCTCACCCTAAATTTTTGAAATAAATTTTTCTCGTGACAGTTTTCAACTAAAGAAGCATGTTAGAATTAACCGGTTTCCCATAACAGGAACTGAATAGATCATATATTTGTGACAAAATAGGTAAAATATTAGAGATTGGTTTTCTTAAAATCTCACACATCATGTTTCAAGGAATTGGCTTCGGGTATACTGGATTCGATTTGTCAAAGTTGGTATTAGAGGATACGGTTTAGTTAACTATATTAAACTAGAACTGGAAAAAAAATTAAGCATTACTAAGAATGGTGTTTTCATAATTTTCTTATGGAAAATGGAAATACTAATATTTGGTTGATTCCTATGGGGTCCCTAGAAATAATAATCTCCATAGGCATCCATGATAACATTTTACACTATTCCCATATTTTTATGTCATGAAAACACCTCGACGATGTGTCCAACTCTTCCCAAGTACATTAAGTCCACTAAGGAGCGGGTTAGGACTAACTCTTTATGAAGAAAACCCAATTTACATCCTACACACAATGGAGAAATTACTACAAGGGGGTTTTTTTATGCTTCACCATAGTAGAGTGAATCTATTCCATTATAGATATCAATGAAGCTACAATAGCGGGAGACCTCCGTGAAACATATATGTTCCAAGTCTTTTCGTATAGCCATTATGGTCATGTAATGGAATTTGAAATCGTGGAATTTGATGCCCCTTGTTCTCTATATAGACATCAAGTACGTACTGATGTATCTCAGATATACACCCCTCATGTCAATCTCTGGAGCCACCATAACTGCACACACGAGATTGAACCAGACTACACGGGTTTAATTTGGTTCAGGGAGATTGAGTGTTTTGAAAAAAATTTGGGATCCATGAAACACGTAACTGGGGAAACAATTAGTTCTATGTGTAATGTACCAGTTGTTTTATGAAAATAAAATTTTTATTTTCATAATTCATCTACCTTCTTGGTATTTTTGTTTCACTGAATGGTCATTCATGAAAAACTTATATTTTAAAATGGAAGAACAACCCCATATATATTATCCTTTCATTGAGGTACTTGGCACCATTATGGTTATAACATCTTCCGAAGAGTACCTTCCCATTGTAATCCTATAGAGAACGTGTAAACATCAATACAGGATATCGAATAGTCCAGACATTCTCTGATCCTGCCAAGGTAATGCTTACATCTACCACCGTATAGCCAATGCTCAACTCGTAGAGTGTCGATGAAGGGGACAATACCATGATAGTATTTTCCTATGATTCACTTTATACCGACACATCATAGCCAAGGTAATGTTTCAAAAGGATTCTTTGGAGGGGAGCCTTCGTGTAGACTACATGCCCTAAATCAAGATCTTTTATTTATATGACCACATCTATGACCTTGAAATCCTTAGACAAGGGACAGTCTGATGGGTCCTTATAGAGTGTGTCCATTTGGATATCCCTAAACTCTCTATCATTTCAGCCTCCCTCTGGATTCCCGAGTGTACAATACATGAGTTTAACCCATACTGCATGAGGAGTGTTTGGGCCAGGGAACCAGAATAGTTGAACACCAACATGTGTATTCAGCAGGCCACAACTGAGGATCCCCCACGATATAGGATTTGGTGATGAATGACATAGAGTATCTATTATCATGGTTGTATGAAAATAATTGTGATGATGCAATTCATCATAGGGGTGAAAATGTGATTCCCCTATACTAATATATCATGTAATAGAAATGTTATGTTTTTTTTCATTTTATCTGAACAATGTTGCAAATTATAAATTCCAAACATTTTATTTAAATAGAACACTAAAGTGATTATATTACAACAAGGTCTAAGGAAAGACATAATAACCAAAAATACCCATTAAAAGACGTATTATAATTACTGGGATACCATCCAAGACAACAAAACCCCCAAGAAGGTAATATGGGTCCTTTGGATCCGTCACAACGAACAATAGTACGACCAATTCCACTATAGTGGAACTAAGAATCAACGGAATTATGTATACCATCTTCACCAAGTTGTGTTGAATTTGGAACACCCAAATTCTTGGTTTTAAAATTCCACTATTCAACTACTTCCTTGGGTGACCATTGAGTTATAAAAGCTATAATTATAGTCATTGGAAATTTGGAGGGTTAATTAAAAATATCTCAGTATAAATTAGTTTTCCTAAATATTTATGTTATGAATTGAAAATATAATAAAAAGACTTATTATGATCTTTAAAAGGGCAATGGTTTAAGATTTTGATCTACACATAGTGTAATATTAAAATGTGGTGGGGGTTTTAAACTCCTTTGAAAAAAATAGAATACCTTATAATGTTTTTCATTCCTAAAGATTAAACAAGTTCTTTGATAATACTAGAATAGTTTTCGTATAGTTATACTAAATTTTAAGTCATTACTTTGTGTTTAAATGGATGTATTATTTTTATCTAATGTTTGTAAATAATTTTACTAATAGTCATAGTCGAGGAAAATAATAATTTAATAGGCGAACCTTAATATTTTAAAAATTAAAAGGAAAATCAGGTTTTATAAATTTTATGATATTATATTTATGGTTTAATTGAATACTTTTATTTTATATTTTTTATGGTTATTATTTTGACTTGGATATTTATTAAAAAAAATATACCCTTTAGGGGCCATCCCATCAGCTGGGCTGAGGGGCACAACATGCCCTAGTCGGCTAAGCCTAGCCCTCAGTCCCAACACATGCCATCCCGAGTTAGGGGAATAGCTACCTCAAAGGGTAAACATGAGCACATGAGGGAACCAAAGGTGACACCATACTGGGCATCATAGAGTAGTGGGTGGGCACAAGAGTTCGCCAGTAGAACTCGGTACGAGGCAGTAATGGGAGGGGGAATAGTAATTTGGCATATGTTCAAGAGCTTCGGGCTTATAAAGGGCCGCTAACACTCCCTCTATTTCTTTGTGGGGTGTGGAAATTCATCCAAGATCGAATCCAAACTGTGGAATCACGTCACGTGCGATATGGGCCATCTGTTTCAATCTTGCACTTGATCCTCCACAACTGTGGAATCCCCCACGTTTTTTACATGCCATAAAATCCGACACGGATCTAATCCTAGTTGTCCGAGACTTTTTAAAACACCATGTCACCCAAATCCGGTATATCTCACATGTTTTAATCGCATCAGTTCGTGTAATTTTAAAATACTACATTGATATGAACCATCTGATCGTTCGAGTGCTAATTTGATCCATTAGACCTTTTAAAATTTCATCGACGAACCTCAACAATTAAATTAGGGGAGGATTCAATCATGTACATCCATTCATTTTCTAGTTCTTCTCATCCACGAAGGTCTTCTTTTTCTCCACATGTGCAACACCTGTGACTTATTCTACTCCCACTTTCACCGATTATCCTCAACTATGACGAGTTGATCCTCCTTCCCCTCAATTTCTATGAGGACCGACCCCCTGGTATTTCAATAAACTGAATAGGCCTCGGGTTTTTCAAATGAAGCATTATTTTTTTTATATTTTATACAGTTTATAAGCAACCCATTTCACCATAATAACCCCTCAGTTCATTCACCACTCAAGCTTCTAGCAGGCCTCCTTCGACGAAATCCATGAGCCTCTCCTCCTCCTCAAACTAAGGTAAAGGAAAGTGTTTTATTACTTTGTTGCATTGAAATTATAAAAACACACACACACACAGATATATATATATATATATTCAAAATAACATATTTATACAACCTTATTGTTTAGTTAATATTTTCTTTTATACCGATACTAGGTCTCATAGATTTTGGGTCCAAGTAGTATTTTGAATGTTGGGGAACTTATATTTCCTTGTATGTTGTATTGGAAGTTTATATACATAAATGTATACTCTTATATATATATATATATATACTTCCTTTCGGTTTGGGTGAAAATCCAAAAATACTAGACCCTAGGTCTTATGGATTTTGGGTTATGTAATCTTTTTAAACTTGAAGGATTATTTTCTTTTCCTCATGAAAAAAATATATACATTATATATCCAATTATATATGGACTCATATATATATATATATATATATATATGGTTTGAAAAAAACCTCCATTATGTTTGGTTACAAGATCTATAAACTATGAGTTTCAAGGATGCGGTAGATTTTTATTTTAAACATGTTTGTGTCGATTGATTTTTCTGTAAGACCCTTAGGTATACCTAATTATTCATATAAATTGTATGAGTGATCAAGGTTTACATATTTATTAATTTGTTTAATAAATAAATATTTTTAATTTTATATTATGACATAAAATTTAGGGACTTTGTTTAATTAGATTGACTAAAATTTTAAATTCATATGGGACTCAATGGATTATTGTTTTAAACCCATTAATACATACTCTGTTTACAGATATCTGAATATATGTCTATGTAAATTACCTATCATCCTATATTTTAAATATAATATTCAATGTATTGCTATGAATGAATAAGGTATGTGAATTCCAAATATGTTTAAATCAGTACTCTTTATATACACAATGTTGTTTGAAAAATTTACATGATCCTTACTTGTATATATTCCAAATATTATACAAATATTGATTTTGGAAATGGTTGAGATTTCATGAGACAAATATTTGGGGGTTTAAAATTTTATATTCATGTCTATGAATTACTTATTTATATAAAAATATATTAAATAGTGATAGTTATGTTTTAATCTAATGCTTCCATTTTTTCCGTTATTTTTACCCTTGAGATGTGTTATACCAATTCATTTTAGTAATATATGTAAGAGCGTCAATCAGTTTAATACCCCACCCAAAATGCTTACTTTTTCTTTATAATTGATTATGAATTCAAGTGATATTCCATAATGTATTGATTAATAATGTCTTTCCATTTTTGGGTTAAAATTTTATTTAACAATACATGAAAATCTATTAGTGCATTATGTTTTCATCCATATGCCATAATCAACTTATCATACTCACCACTCAGTGACATAGCCATGTACATGATAGTTCTGTAATTATACTTATATGCCATATTTAATATATATATGTAAATACTATTTAATGTAACATGACTATTATGAACTTTTATAGGATTATGAATTAAAATTTTCAATTTTTTACAGGAAACCTTGAATAATATGAAACGAGAAAATTAAATATTCAAAGTGGAATGGGACATTTTGAATATATGACCATATTTGGAATATGAGGAATGTGTATAATTGGTATAATAGGTAGGGGATCAGTTAATGAATCCCCCTTGGTGCAATGATTATTCTAATGAGACAATAAGGTCATTGCACGAGGCCATTGACATTTTAGAGTCTTGTAACGAGGTCTCAGCATGGTCGTATATTATACGTTTCTCATTATGTATATGATAATTAATTAACTAGGTGAATATTTGACTAGTATAATATCCATGGTTAAGATTCGGTACTTAAGAGTTTCAATAAAAGTAAGTACTAATGGAATGATGTTAATTTAGCACTCAGTGATTTAGTAACCAATGTATGAAATTGATGTTTTTACATTTCTATGCAAATTTAATTTTGTATTGGTCTTAGTTATTAAACTTGAACATTCATATTACAAATTAATACTTATTTACAATTTCTTTTACATATTAATCTGAATTAGCGTGCCTATAATTAAATCATTTTCCCATTAAATCATGTTATGATTCTTTTATTTGTCATTTTTTATTTCATGGAAAATTGTTATGATATGTTAAATGTGTTACAACATTTCTAAAAAAATTATGAAAAATCCTAATGAATGTTTTCAAAAAAAAATATTGTGTATATTATTTAATTTTAAAAAAACTTACTAGGTATTTGTATGCTCACCTTGTATTTTTGTAATAAAATTTTCATGTGATAGTTTTCAATTGAAGAAGCATGTAAGAACTAGTTGGTTTCCCAGAGCCTGAACCGAATTGATCCTCTGTATGGTACATGATGTGAAAAATATCAGAGCAAGGTTATTGTAAAAACTCACACAAAATATTTCTAAGAACCACTTATGGGTACTCTGGAGTCAGGTAGTCACGGTCGGTATCAAATGATTCGTTTTACTAAACTCTAGAAAACTAAAACTATACAAAAAAATTATATTACTATAATATGATTTCGTAATTTTTAGATGGAAAACAGAAATACAAATTTTTGACTATTCCTATTAGGGCCCTAGAAATCATAATTTACATATCCTGCCATGATAACTTTCTAAAAAATGCCCATATTTTTATGACATGAAAACACCTCTATGACGTGTCCAAATCTCCCTATATACTTCAACTATACTTAAGAGTGGGTATGAACAAACTCTTTATGATGGAAACCCTATTTTATCCGATGTACGTCAAGGATATTACAACAAGGGAATTTTTAAATGCATCACCGCAGCGGAGAAAATTCAGTTCCTTATGGATTTTCAAGAACTAGAAGTAGTAGGAGACCTTCGCACAACATATATGTTCCATGTCTTGTCCTATTGCCATCATGGTCAGGTAATGTAATTTTCAATCAACTAATTTTATGCCTATCATTCTGTGTACATACATAAAGTTCATACTAATGTCTCTCGGCTATACACCCTCCATGTCACACTCTGGAGACACAGTAAGTACACTGACAAGATTGAACTGGATAGCTCGGGTTGTAGTTTGATCAATGAGATTGAGAGTTTTCAAATTGTTTGGGAGATTTGTGTAACAGAAAACTGAGGAAACCATTAGATATGGATGTAATGTACTAATGGTTTTATGAAAATAAACTTCATTGTTTCAACTTTTTTCTACATTTTGTGTAATTGTGTTTCACTGAATTAACTTTCCTGAAAAATTTATATTTATAGATTGAAAGATAGACCCATATCTCATCTCATCGTATTGAGTTACTATAGGCCATTTTGGTCAGAACCTATGAAAAAGAGTACCATCCCTTCGCAAACCAACGAAGAATGTGCAATCCTCATTACGAGATAACGAACAGTCCCAACTATCCCCTCTCCTACCAAGGGAATGCATGCATCTACCATTTTATAGCCAATGATCAACTCATTGAGTATAGGAGAGGGGGAAAAGTACCATTAAGGTCTTTTACTATGCTTCACTCTATCCTGAATCTTCACAACCAGGATAAGGTTTCAAGAGGCTTCTTTTGAGGGGAGCCTTTGTGCAACCAACATACCCCCAATCATGAGCTTCCATTTATATAACCATGTCTACAACCTTGAAATCCTTAGATAAGAGATGGTCCGATGAGTCCTCAGAGAGTTTATCCATTCGAACATCTCTGAACTCATTACAATTCAAGCCTCCCTAGGGAAGAAAGATTGTACATTGCATGAGTTTAACTCAGACTGCCTGAAGTGTGTTTGTGCCAAGGAAGTAGAAGAGTTGAACACCAACATGGGTATTTAGCTGGCCACACATGAGGATCCCCCACGATGGATGACGTGGTGAAGAATGGCAGAACCTCTCTATTATCATGCCTGTATGAAATTAATTTCAAGCACTCAATTCATTTTAGGGTGAATAATGTGATTCTCCAAAAATAATCTCTAATGTAAATGTAATGTTATAGGTTTATTTGAATGTTATATGAACAATTTTTCGAATTATAAATAACAGAAATTTTATTTAAATAAAACACTAACATGTTTACATTACATAATGGTCTAGGTAAAACCATACTAACCAAAAAATACATATAAAAAAAACTTGTATAATTATAGGAAGACCACCCCAGACAACCAAAATCCCATAATGATAATATGGGTCCGTTGAGTCCACCACTATGATCATTAGTATGTCCAAATCCAGCACAACCGTACTAAGAAATAATGGAATGATTGTACTATCTTCACTAGGTTTTGTTGAATTTGTAAAACCATAATTCATGGGTTTATAATTCCCCATTTCGATCGTTTCCTTGCATTACCTTTGAGTTCAAACGACTATAATTATTGTCGTTTTTCCATTGTTGGTTTAATTTAAAATATCTATGTATTATTTTTTTTACTAAATATTTAAGAAATGAATTTAAATTAAAATAAAACCTCTTATTATGAGATTTAAAAGTGACATGGTTTAATATTTTGAACTAAAATTAGTGTTATTTTAAAATAAGGTGATGATTTAAAACACCATTGAAATATATCAAATATCATGTAAATTTTTTCATTCATAATGAATAAACAAGTACTTTGATAATAATTTAACAGTTTTTGTATAGGTATACTAAATTTTATGTTATAACACTATGTTTAATGTGATTTATGCTTTTTTTCCCATGTTTATAATTAATTTTAGTAATACTCGTAGTCAAGGAAAAGTATAATTTAATTGGTGTAACATAATATTCTAAAGATTAAAATGAAAATCAGGTTTTATAAAAGGTAAGATATTCCCTTTTATAGTTAAAATGAATACTGTTATTTTCTATTATTTTATGGTTAGTATTTTGAGTTTGCTATTTATAAAAAAATTATCCCACCAGGTGCCAGCCCTCTAGCTGGGCCAAGGGAGGCAGCACATGCTAGGCGGATGAGCCTAGCCATCATCCTAAGCATAGGTTGGTCGGAACAGGGGGCATAGGTACCCCAAAGGGAACACATGAGATCACGACGGAATTAGAGGCACCCCCATGCGGGGAGGCCTAGTGGCGTGGGTGGGTGCAAGAGCGCGCTCGCAGAAACTGGTACGGGGTGGTACCAGGAGGTTGGGAGGAGTAATCTAGCGTAAGTCCAAGAGCACCGGGATTATAATTGACTGCAAAACCTCCCACTATTTTGATGTGGGATGACTAAATTTTTCTGTGATCGAATATAAGCTATTAGATCGCATCGCACGCGATCTGGGCCATCTATTTAGATATGGAAATCAATCCCCAGAAACCGCGGAATCCCCGGTGTTTTTTATCCACCATCCAATCCAATGTGGATCTAATATCGGTCATCTAAGTCTTTTTAAAACACAGCATCAACTTGAGACATTAGATTTCACATGTTTTAATCACATATATTTGAGTAATTTTGAAACAGCACACTGATCTGAACCATTTGATCCGTCGTGACCTAATCCAAGTCATCCATCCTTTAAAAATCTCACGGATGCACTTCAACCATCAGATCAGGTCCAGATCCCATCAAGTCCATCCATTCTTTTCTTAGTTCTTCATTTCCTATGATGTCTTCTTCTTCTCATCGTGTACATCACTAGTGACCTATTACACTCCATCATGCATAGATTATCCACTCACATAAACGGTTGACCCTCTGTGCCCTCACATTCCAAGAAGACCGACCCAAAGTATTTTTATAATCCAAATTGTCCTCGGTAATTCCATTATTTGAATTAAAAATATGGTATAATATATATATTTTATAAGTAACCTATTTCACCCCATGAAGCCATCGGTTCATTCCCCACACATGTTCAAATAACCCTCCTTCGGAAAAATCCTAGAGCATATCCTCTTAATGATAATAATGTAAGGGAAAGGGTTGTATTTATTTTATGCATTGAACGTATAAACATATTTATATATATATATTCACATAAAAATGTGTATTCAACCTTATGGTTTAGTTAATATTTTCTTTTACAATGATCTTAGGTCTTTGGGATTGTGTGTTTAAGTAGTATTGTGAACGTAGAGGAACTTATATATCCTTGAATGTTGTGTTGGATGTTTATATACTTATATGTATACTATAATATATATACATCCTTTCTGTTTTGGTGAAATCCCCCAAATACCCGATCCTAGGTCTTATGGTCTTTTGGGTTATGTAATCATTTTATACATGAATTATTATTTTCTTTTACTCATGAAGTATATATATATACATACCTTATATATCCAATTATATATGTACTCTTATATATATATATATATATTACCAAACAGTTTTAAAATAACCTCTAATATATTCCATTACAAGATCTCAAAACTTTGAGTACCAAAAAAATAGGTAATGTTTAGTTATAAACATATGGAATTATATTTTCATATATAAATATATAGATTATACCCGAGCATGTGTAATTATATAGTTTGTATAACAAACCATCAGGACCAATTTTGAGTCTCTCAACATTGGACATCAATGGTATTTTTTAGTCATTTTAATTAACATGTATGTGTCAATTGATTTTGGTATAGGACCCTTAGGTATACCCTATTATTCATGTAAATTAAATGATTTATCGATGTTTACATCTTTATAAATTTGTTTAAAAAATAAAACTTTTTAATTTTTATTATGATTTAAAATTTATAAACTTTTCTTTATCAATGTGACTAAAATATTAAATTCATATGGGTTCCAATGGATGTCTGTTATAAACCATTTTATACAGTCTGTATTTGGATATTTGAATATATGTGTATGAAAATTTACATTGACCCTCAATTTTAAATTGTTTTTTTCAAGGATTACTATCAAAAAGTATAATATGGGTTTTCAAAATATATTTAATATAATACTATTTATATACACCTTGTTGTATGAATAGTTTAAACAAAAAATAATTATGGATTTTACAAAAATTATACCAATGATGCCTTTAGTAGTGGTGGAGAGTTCATGAGTATAATATTTGTGGTTTTTAACTTTTATATTCATTTGTATGAATTATTTATTAATATACACATATATTTAATGGTTTTAGTTATGGTTGAATCTCATCATTTCCATTTTTAGAATTTTATATACCCTTGTGATGTGTTATATCAAAGCATATCATTTATAAATGTAATAGTATTTATTAGTTTAATACCCAACCGAAAATATTTTCATTATCTTTTTAATTTATTGTGCATCTAGGTGAAATTCCAACATGTATTGATTAATAATGTCTTAGAATTTTAGGGTTATCATTTTATGTGACAGACTTTTATCTCTTTTCGTGAATTAAGTTGTCATCAAATATTCCATAATCAAGTTGTTATACTCACTAGTCCATGACATAGCCATGAAGTTGATAGTTTTTTAATTAATACATATATGTCGGATTCCATTATATATGTAAATACTAATTAATGTAATAGAACAATTATGACATTTTATGGAAATATGAATTAAATTATTAAAATTTGTATGTTACAACTTGAATAATATGAAATGTGAAAATTAAATATTCAATGTGTTATGGGAAATTTTGAATATATGAACCTATTTGGAATATGAGGAATGTTTAGACTCCATATAACAGGTTGGGAACAGGTTATTGAAAGCCCCTTGGTGCATCGGTAGTTCTCATGAGACAATCTTGTCATTGAACAAGGCCAATGACATTTTAGAGTATTGGCACGAGGTCTATATAATGTCTTATATTATATGTTTTTTCATTATGTTTTTGCTAATAAATTATCAAAATGGATATTTGACATGTATAATATCCATGTATACATTCCAGTACTTATGAGTATCAGTAAAAGTAAATGATTATGGAATAACATATATTTAGCACACACTGGTTTAGTTACTAGTGTTCAGAATTGATGTTATTACCTTTCTGTGTAACTATGATTATTTATTTCTATTAGATATTAAACATGTACTTGAATATTCATAATTTATACTATATTAGAAATTATGTTACTTATTACTGACGCACGCCTATCGTAGGGCGTGGTAAAAGAAATTTAATTGTTCCTAGTGAAGCATAGAGGCTGACCAGGGTCATCTCACTTGAGGAGCTTTCTCAATCGCTTACATAATATAATTGAATTAAAGTAATTATTTTTGGTTGTTTTTATTTATTAATGTAATGAAATTTAATAAAATATAAAACTAACCTGAAATTACAAAATGCAATTAATTGAGAATGAACTTTGCCTTTATGGGTTGGTTTGTGGGTTCCATCGTTCTCCATCTTTTTATTTAAATTAAGTTTTATAATTCAATTATGAGATATAATTCATGAATTGATATTACTTTATTTATTACTATTAAATCTTGAATGTGTTTAGCATTCTCAACTTCACATCCTCTAATAATCAAGGTTGATGGCACACCTCGATCGAGAGTGTGACATCTTCCAAGACCTGGCTCCATCGTATGCCATTTCAACCACTGAATGGATCAACTCCATCTTATGATGAGCTTGTATCTAGTTGAAGGGATGGAAATTATTTAATAAATGAATAGAAATTAGTTTGATATCAGTGTCATGGTGGAATATTTCCACAGCCGTGCACATCAATCTTACTCATCACAGACTTAATAAAACATATGAATTTAAGAACAAAATAATTGATTTTGCCACATACCTCCCCCGAGCCAAGTATTGGGTTAATCCCTCATATATTATGGTAAGAGGTCCCAGAGGAGAATAAGAGAAGAATAAAATAAGCAAAGGAGAAAATATGAAGAATAAAACAGGGTGGATGGTTGGACACAGAAATAAAAATAATGCATGAATTTTATTAGAAATCTAAATTACAAATGAAAACTAAAACAAAAATAAAGAAAATAAATAAATTAAAAAAATTGAAATGGGAAATATTTATTGATGGCCTCCCATGGTTGAGATCTCCTCCTTGCTTCCTTGAAGTAATGGATGGAGAATGGGATACTTTGGGTATGGGGTGAGGGCCTCCTTTTATAAGCAGAATTCGAACCCCGGATTTTTTCTCCATTTAGATCCCATAAATGACCTCTTCACGGGTTCCACCCTTCATGAATTTTGTTCATAAATATCCTTTACGTCTCTCCTACAAATGTTAGCTAATTTGGAAACTGGATGAAGGAGTTATGAATTTTTAATTCTCAGTTTCTGTTTCTGGACGAAGCTTCCAGGAGGGTTCCTCCTTAATTATGTCATTTAATGGCTGCATTAATTACTTCCATACTCCCCAAAATTTGTTGTACAGTCGTTACATGATGTCCTAGTTCTATACCAGTAATGAAAAACTCATTCTAATATGTGTAGGACTATTTTGTGTTCTGTTACAGTTGTGGGGTACACGTTGTCCGCCCGAAAAAATTGTCCAACATCAATTAATTTTTAGACCCTCTATATAGCCGAATCAGCTCCTGTTCCAGCATAAAAAAGTGGAGAAAATAAAATAAGGATTCTAAAAAAAATTTATCAGAATATTTTGAATTATATTTTTCAGGAAATGACCAAAATACCCTTGACGTAAATATCACTCAAAAATCCAGAATTAGTCATTTTTCACATTTAGGTTCAAAGTAACACTAAAACCTAAAAACGTGACAATTATCCATTAAATAACAATATGGTGGGATTATAAAAAATGATTTATAGGATAAAATATATGAAATTGTGAGCTTCATCAGTCCCCCACACTTAAACATTACACTCCTAGGGAATCGTCTTACTTCCAAATCTATTTCCACACAACTATCAAAAATGAGAAAATATCAATGATCTTATACAAAATAGAAGTTCATCATGTATCATATATGAAAACCAAGCCTCTCCCATTTTCATTTGAATTATTAAAATTTTTTCATCCTCATAAATCAATCCATGGCCCAATCACAACCTAGCTCACGTTGATTTTTTTTTCACTCTTCACTAAAGAGAAATTGAATCTAGAGTTACACTCATACATGGAAATATCATGTATCACCATAGGCTTGGGAAAATTTTCATTTCATTATAGTGTGAAACATGAAAATGAATTTAATCATAAGTCCTTTAATTAAAGGTTCAAATGATTCTGTGGCTTAGGGTTGGTGGGAAAATGACTGAAAATATTTCAGGCTAGAAAGAGGAGGTTGGGATTTTATTTAAAGTGCATGATTATATCAGGGAAAACACATAAAATTTCTCTCTCAATCCAACTTGAAAATGTGAAAAAAAACACCAACCCCTTTTATGAAATTGAAAATGAGCCAAGAAGTGATTATAATGAATGATATCAACTATGTTCTCCTTTTTTTTCAAAGCTCCAAAAAGAAAAATTTTATTGTCTATTTCTATTTTTCATGGAGGATGAGATGATAATTTAATGCAATGAATGAATGAAAATTCGTGCCCCAGATTATGAGAGGGAGGTGAGTCATAAAAGAATTTAAAATGAGTAATTAAAGATCATCTACATTTTTTTCAATTTTTTTTGATGGAGAAATGGATGAAACAAATAAAGAAAAATGAAATGATGACACATGCCTGATTCTCTTATTTCCCACTGCCCAAAAATATTGAAACACACTTTGCAGTAACCATAAATGATACACATCCAAATGAACTCACTCTATAGGCCCTTCCCCCACACTCAAACATAAAATAACCATGAAAAAATACTAAATGTGTGGGTAGGTAAGGAAAAATTGGCTTGTAATGTTGCTTAAACCTATAAGGCAATTCATGGTATCTAAGGGAAAACGAAGGATAAATGTAAAGGTGGGTCATAAGATAAAACTTGTCTAGCCAAAGAGATTCCTCAATCATTTCAAATACATTCCATGAAATCTAATTCTTCGAAAGATAATTATTCACAAATTCTAGTTCTCACAAAAAATTCATGCTTCCCTTAAGAAAGGGTGGGTATTGGGAGGAATATGTAAAAGTGGTTTAGAATACCTCACAAGAATGGAAAAATATTTTGTGTCAGTGTTTCATGGCCATGGATTTCAAAAATCAGTCAAACTCATTAAAATTTTCGAAAATCCATTTCAAGTGAAAATAATTCATATCAACAATCATTTAAATTCCATTATTTCAAAAATCATTTCAACTGTTTCAAAATAAATTGATGTGTTAAAAGTGACAAGAATATTCATTAATGCTCAAAATAAGTTTTGGACCAAAAAATGAAAGGAGTTTAAATGATAATCATAAAAAATGATCTCCCTTTTGAAATAATGATTTGGTCCTCTTCCTCTAATTCTCAGGGTTTATTTCTTCCTTTATGATCCTAAAAATGAAAAATTACTCAATTAATCACAAGGATAATTTCATTTAAGCTCAAAATGAAAAGGGGGAGGGGGAAACATGATATAATATTTCCTAATAATAAATTTGAAATTAAAATTAATAGAAAGCATGTAAAGATAATTCTTGGTATGATCCCCCAAGTGGGCCCTGGAATCTTTTACTGCCTCCAGAGGGTAGTACCAGCTTTTATCCATAATCTGTTGGTGGATGAAGCTTCTTTGATTTAAACCACCATAGGTGGCTCTTCACACCTTGTATTTCCTTGTTCGTGGTGAGGAAAATTCCAAGTATAGAGTACACCAATTCTTCCCCCTTCACAATTATATACCTTTTGAATGGTGGGGGCAGGATGAAGTATTGAACCTCCTCCTCTTCAATTGCTACTTGTGCAACATATTCTTAAAAATCTATTGGTGTCTCCAGATGTGCTGATTGAAAAGAATAATCAACGGGAGATTCAAAATTTAAATTTTATAAATAAATTTCAAAATCATACATTTTATGGTAGGCAGCTTGTAGATTTGGTTCGTCAGGAATATCCACATGTATCTCTTCAATGAAATCCTCAATTAGATGATCATTATCTTCAAGGAGCTCCATGTGTTCCTCAAAAGGTGAAATTTCTTCTTCTTCCTCCAAGGCATCGAAAAGAATATCAGATTCTGTAAAACATGGTGAAGTGACATAAAATTCAGATTCAATAAAACTATAAGGGTTAGAGTCAATGAAATGTTCAACTACCACTCTTGGTTCAGCATTAATTTTCCCTTGATTTGAAAGATCCTCTTGGATTTGATTGTCACTGGATGGAGGGAGGTAGTCATGCTCATCCACATCGAGTTTTGATTCAACTTCATGGATTTATTCAGTAAAATTAGGGAAGACATGTGGCAATTTCTTCTCAGAATTGAATCTTTCAAGGTCAGTTTTGAGTTCATCAGCCATGGATATAAAATCATCAAGTGAGGTCCATGTTTCAAGTTCTATTTCCATGTTTTTGAACCTTATCATTAGAGCATCAGCCCTTTGTTGGAGGGCCTCCTCAGTGTAGTCGGTATCTTCTTCCTACAACTGTGATTAATTATTCCATGCATAATAATTGTAATGTAAACGCATCATGGAAAATATTTTATTTGATTTTTTTAAAAATGAAAACAATTTTAAATTTTAAAATAGAATAAAATTAATGTAAAAACTGATTAGATCCCCAGCAACAGAACCATTTTTGATGCACGCATATCGTAGGGCATGGAAAAAGCAATTTATTTTTTCCTAGTGCAGCATAGAGGCTGACAAGGGTCATCTCACTTAATGAGATTTCACAATAATATACATACATAATATAATTGAACTAATATAATTATTTTTAGTTGTTTTTAATTATGAATGTAATGCAATTTAATAAAAGATAAAACTAACATGAAATGACAAAATGAAATTAATTGGAAATGAACTTGTCCTTTATGGGTTGGTTTGTGGATTCCATCGTTCTCCTTTATTGTATTTAAATTATGTTTGATAATTCAATTATGGGATCTCATTCATGAATTACTATCATTTTATTTATTGGTGTTAAATCTTGAATGATTTTAGCAATCTTAACTTCACCACCTCCTATAATCAAGGTTGATGGCACACCTCAATCGAGAGTGTGACATCTTCCAAAACCTGGCTCCATCGTATGGCATTTCAACCACTGAATGGCTCAAATCCATTTTATTAAGAACTTGTATCAAGTATAAGGGAGAGAAAATATTTAATAGAATAATAGAAATGAGTTTCAGATTAGTATTGTGGAGGACGATCACCACACTCGTGCACATCAGTTTTACTCATCACAAAATTAATAAAACATAAGAATTTAACAAAAAATAATTGAAATTGCCACATACCTCCCCTCGGTCAAGTCTCAATTTAACCCCTAATATTTGAGGGTAAGAGGTCGAGGTGGATAATATGAGAAGAATAAAATAATAAAAGGAGAAAAGTTGAAGAATAAAACCAGGTGGATGGGTGGACAGAGAAATAAAAATAATACATGAATCTTATTAGAAATCAAAATTACAAATGAAATATAAAACAAAAATTAATAAAATAAATAAATAAAATAAAGTAAAATGGGGAATATTGTTCACCGGCCTCCCTCAGTGGAGATCTCCTCCTTGGTGCCTTGAAGGAATGGATGGAGAATGTGATACTTTGGGAAAGAGGTGAGGGCCTCCTTTTATAGGCAGAATTTGACCCCCTCAAGATTACACCTTGTAGGCCCCCAAAATGACATCTTCACACGTTCCAAACTTCATGAATGTTGTTCATAAATATCTTTTACATCTCTCCTTCAAATTACAGCTAAGTTGGAAACTAGATGAAGGAGTTATGAATTTTTCATTCTCAGTTTCAGTTTCTCGACGAAGCTTCCAGGAGGGTTCTCCAAAAGTATGTCATTTAATGGCCACCTTAATTACTTAAAAACTCCCAAAAATTTGTGTTAGAGTCGTTCCATGATGTCCTCGTTCTATCCCAGGATGAAAAACCTCATTTGGATAGGTGTAGGCCGATTTTGGGTTTCGTTACACTTCTGGGATCCACGTTGTCCGCCCGAAAAAATGTCCAACTTCAATGAATTTTTAGACACTTTAGATAGCCGAATTAGCTCCTGGTCCAGCAGAAAAAAGTGGATCAAATAAAATAAGGAATCTAAAAAAATGTGAAACCGAAAATTTGGAAAAATATTTTTCATGAAATGACCAAAATACACTTGACGTAAAAATCTGTAAAAAATCTAAAATTAGTCATTTTCACATTTAGTCTCAAAGTAACACTAAAACCTAAAAATGTGACAATTACCCATTCAATACGCTATGTTGAGATTATAAACAATGATTTATATTATAAAATATATGAAATTTTGAGCTTCATCAATTACTCTGAAAGAGCATGCCTATAATTTAAGCATGATCCCTTGTAATCCTGTTAGGATGCTTTTAATTGAGCTCTATTATTACTTAGAAAAACATTAGGATATGTGACATGTGTTACAACATTTCATAAGAAATATTTTTAGGGAAAATCATAAATAATGTTTTCAAAAAGATATATTTGGAATTTCATGTTATTTAAAAACCCCTTATTTGGAATTTTTATGCTCACCCAAATTTTTTGTCATAAAATTTTCAAGTGACTGTTTTCAACTGAAGAAGCATGTTAGAAGTCACCAGTTTCCCAGAACATAAACCGAATCGATCATCTATATGGGAAATTATGTGAAAAATATCATTACGTGTTTTTTTTGAAAACTCACACATCATGTTTCAAGGAACTAACTCTAGGTATTCTAGAGTCGGGTTGTCACAGACATCACTTCAACTCCAATATTATCTAGCTGCTACATCATCTATAATAAGTGTGTGCATGTGTGAGTGGCTGAAATATACTCACCATAAATGGTGCTCAAAAAAATGAAATCCTGATTCTTTCTTAGTCATTAAATATAAACCCCACCAAGAGAGAAAGCACCTCCCAATGTAGATTTCGTGTCATATGTTTATCCGGCTGAATCTGCATCTTTATCTCCCAAAACCTCTTGCTGGGATTTATCATTATAAATAAAACTGAAATCCATAGTTCCCTAAATATATTAAATTAATGTTTTCACTTCAAGAATTTATCTTTCCTTGTGATTTCATTGATATCACGCTACTTGGCATGCGGTGAAAACAATATTAGGTCCTGTCACATGCATATATAGTAAACTTACAATAACCTGCCTATATTATGTTACATTAACTACCTTTCTATCATCATCATTAGATTATTTCATCAGGGTAGTTACTAGAGTCATCATTTACATGGAATTTTCAATTCCAAGTCTTATAAATACATCCATGGAATATTTGGATAAAGAAATGAAGGTTATATTGCTTCCTTGCATCATATGTAAACCATGGAAAAATGTTATCTCTCTAGTAAATGATATTTCAAAGTCACATTTTAGAAATTCATAAAACTTCATGCACTAAGCTTTATCTGATCCTCCAAATATTATTTCATCGACATGAACCATAACAATCATCATTTGATTACTATCATTGATATAATAGAGATTGTAATCAACTCCTCCATGATTAAAGACACACATATTCAAATACTGATCAAGCCTTGAGTACCATGCTCTTGGTCCTAGTTTCTACCATTATAATACTTTCTTCATCCAAAAAATTTTGTTCTCATCTTCATGAATGTGAAAAATATCTACGTGATCAATATAATATTCATCTTCCAGAACCCAATAAAAAATGTAGATTTGTAATCCATCAAGAAAACCTTGATCTTTTGTTACATTGTAATGGATAATAATAATTTGAGTATCTCCTGCCTTTCCATAAGTTTAGATATCTTATCAATATCAATACCCTCTATTTTGGAATACCCATTACACACAATTAGTGCTTTTTTTCAAATCGCTTAACCATATTTGTTTATCTTATTCCAAAAGACCTGTTTAGCCACATTGACATTATTATCTATTGGCCTCTAATCAATCTCCTATGAATAATTTCTCTCAATATAGTATCAGTCTTCAATCATCGCTTGAACACAGTTTTCATCATCATCTACATCAAATAAACAATTTGGTTCAACTTGAGATAAGAAAGATGTCTACTATAGTGAATTCCTTATAATTTTCAGAATTGGAACTATTTAATAACTAATGATATTCTAATTATCATTTTCTAATGAACTCCTTGGATTCTTTTCAAATACATAGCTGACTTCTTTTTGTTCATCATGGGTATCTTCTTCTATATAAAGATCTTCTACTTCTTCACCCCTATGTAACATTCTTCATAATAACTATCATTATGAAACTTTTCACTATAATGTTGAGTATTCTATTCATTTTCCACAATAATTGCATCATTTCTCTAAACTAATTTTCCGAATCTCTTTTTAAATTGTTTGTATACATTGATTTTTCCTTAGTATACTAGGAATATAACCTCATCTCCACATGACTGAATTTTTTTTTTGGAATGAAGCACTTACTTCCAAATATTCGAACGTATTACTATTTTGGATTCTTTTCAAACCATATCTCATACAGATTCTTTCCATCCATCAGACACAACTGAGCCCTATTTTATATATATACTGATGTCAATACTAATTCTTTCCAAACTTTATCTGGATGGTTTTTTCTATAAGCATTGTTATGGCCATGTTGTTGATGATCTTATTTATCCTTTCAACCACTCCATTATATAGGGGAGTCACCAATAAATAAACATGATTCCTTATCCCATGTTTCTTGAGATATTCATCCACCTGACCATTTGTAAATTTTGTACCATTATCAGTACGGAACATCATAATTAACTATACATGAATCCTTTTAGATTCCTTCCAATACCATTTTAGTCGACTAAACACATTGGAATTATAGTAAATGATGAATTCCCATTCCATTATTTTATAATCGTAAATTCAAAGAATGTAATATCTCTTCTGGTCAATGGATATTCCTGAGATGGGTCCAAATACATCTGTTTTCACCAATTCAAGCACTCTTGTATGACATCTTTTCATTTTCATTGTACGTATTTCTTATGATCTTCCTGTGTTGAAAATCATTACACGTTTGTGTATGATCACATGATAGAATAGGGAGGTATCTAGATGATTTTAATTTTACTACATATTAAATTGATAGATGGCATGTTTGACTCAATCATTTATGAAAAAACTTTTTTTCTTATCACGAGAAAAAAATGCTCATATATTCTTCTCCACTTACAAGGTAAAGATTTACCTTTTTTGTTTTTACCTGTAGAACCAATGAAGTATATATTCCCTTGATGATAATGGTCTTCTTATTAAACCATATTGAATACCCTAATTCACAATGTTTAATGATACTATCAAAATAGTGACTTAGATATTCTAATACTAAGAGATCATCACATTTCATCTCTTTTCCCCCAACCCTGGCTTTTCATGAGACTATAATCTTCAATAATTCATATTTATTCATCTTTACAACTCCATATTTTTTATACTTTATACCTATAAAATGATATTTATTATCAGTCATGTAAGATGTTCAACTGCTACAAAGGATCCATACACCATAACAGTATGATGCTTTAAGGGAAATTTCGTCCACTACTACCTTCTCATCCACTTTCTTTTTAATCTACGTAATTTAACTCACACTCAGTATAGTTTTAAAATCATAATCTTCCTTAAGGTATGATGGGACAACATCATCCTAGAGAGCTACAAATCAGTTTTTCATTTTCAACTCATCTGTTGGTTTGTGGATTTGATGACTGTGATTACTTTGATTCTAACTTGTTACATTCCTATACATGGTTAATATAAAATATTTATCCATGTGCCCAAATTATCTTCATCATAAACAATGTCCCACAATGGATGTTATATAATGTTGAGCTATGCTTTGTTTCAAATTTGTTTCATGTTCCCTTTGATATCTCTTGGCTATGGAACCCATATAGTACGAATGTCTGATAATTAGACAATAATAAAACATGATATAGAGTGCTTTCTAGAATGTCACATCTGCACTTCTAGATTCCTCTTAGGATATATCAATATTCTGATTCTGTGATATTCACAAATCAAAATTCAATTATGGAATGGGTTCTTGGATTATGACATCAAGTGTTACAAATTTTTTTTTCAGTCCATCCCCACATCAGTCTTATCTTCGAAACATAATTATTTCTTCAATTCTGCCGATATTTTATTCTTCACATCCAATATTATATCATTGGAGTTATATTTTTTGCTGATCACATATTGGGAGTCAATATTTTTCTTTGGTCCTTAACATTTCATTGTAGGCTGACAAAATATTCTTCATGTTTTTCAATACACTTGATTTGATCATTCAGTTTTTCATTCAAGCCATCGATCTTCATTGAATATTCTTCAACCATGATATTTTTTCCATAAACCTTTTAGGAGATCTCTTTCCTCAAAGGAATATGTTTTTCAATTTAACTTACCATCTTAGACTTCTATTTTTTCAACTATAGCATGTATAGTTTTGCATCATGAACAACATTGTTGGTTTTAATTATTTTTTCTCTCCAAACATCAATCTCAACAACAAATTTTTCTAATTCAGCATCCATATCGACTTTTCCTTAATCTTATTATTATTCTTCATCAGCGTCAGTTTCTTAATTTTTTAGAGAACTACCAAAAAATACAAAAATAGAATTCCTCCCATGATCATTAAATTTATATATCTATTCAACCACTTTATCATTAGACTCATCTGAATTATCACATTCTTGTGAATAATGATTCATTTTTTTTACATAAAATTCTCTTGAACTGTTTCTTTCATTTCGGATTGGATGAAGACTTCTTGTTGGGAAATTTTTCATCATCATCGTCATCTCCTTGTAACTTCTTTGGGAACTATGCTCCAAGATATTTAACATTTACACATAGAAAACAAGCCATTGGATGTTTCCCCATGAAGGGTTATTTTCCTCTTTGGATATTTTAAGAAAGAAATGACTTCACGTCATATTTCTCTACAAATTCTATATAATATTCAATGGTGGGATTCTTCATGGCCTTGAATTCAACCTCTTTAGATTTCCACATTTCAACATCCTCATTATCATCATTACTCATTTCAATTAAAACAAATGTTTTGGTCAAATTTTCCAGTGTCAGCTCTTTCGGATATTTATATTCTAGTAGTGAAACATTCAGATTGAACTGAGGTGGTGGTTTCCTCAAGATACACCTCGCAATCATTATGTCATTAATGACATCTCAATGACCTTGTCTGTCTTCAATAACAATATTTAACATTTCATAGAATGCATCAACAGACTCATCTAGATTCATTCTCATATCATTATACTTGTTCTCCATAACTTTCTACTTTGCCTCTCTGACATTTGTATCTCCTTTATACATATTCAATATATTTTCCTACATAATGTGTGATGTTTTTCATGAAATTACATTAATATAGATATAATTGGAAATGTCTCCCCCTAAGGAATTGATTCCTTTGGTATCAGCATCGACCTACCTTTTTTATTCTTCTAGTAAAGTATCATTATTCATGTAGGATGAGATACCATGCATTACTACTGTAAACACATCTATTACCAAATATTTGATGTAGTGTTTCATATGATTCATCCATAGCTAAAAAATATTTCCATCAAATATCAGAATCCCTTTATGATTGGTTACCTTAATTTCAGATAGAAATACTTATAACAACATTTCTCTCTAATGCCAATTGTTAGGTCCAGTATATAAGATATCCTGATGGGGGGGGGGGGAATCAGGGTATGATAGATAAATTCAACTGGCCATTTTGATATTGTTTTGTTGTTAGAAAAAACTATATTCTCTATCCTTCCCATTATAGAGTATGATCAAATCATAATGAATGAACATTACAAAATAATTTTACATGGTTCATACTCACTGGGCTACATCCGAGAGGCATACACCGTTAATGTGATGGTGTACCAAATCCAATATAAGAACACTTTTTTACAATGATTGGAGTGAACTCATTATCCCTCCTAGTTTATAACTTATCAAAATTTGAAGTCTCACTTCTCTCTTAACTGAATAAAGTATACTTCTCCTTCAGAATATCCCCTCACAGTTTAGAGACTTATAATTCCTTTCATTTTCATGAATACCTACATCATTGATTTTAAATATAAGATTTTTTGTAGTTCTAATTTAATCCACATATGAATAAAACTTTTCAACTAATGATTGTAAAATACCTTTTTAAACTCTTTTGAAAATCACACATCCTTGGCGATGCTCTAACTTTTGTAATGCTCAAACAAACCTTTGAAATTCATGATCATCTTTGCGAAGCCCACAGGTTCATAGATATCATAGATTTGAAAATTTCAATAGTTAATAGAGCTCCCCTGATCACAAAGAACACTCCAAAATTTTCAATTTATCATGGCTAAAAAATACTTTTCAAAGTGCACAACCTCTATAATGCCAAACTGGCCTACGCAGCATGCCTTCATTTCGCAGAGCTCAACATCCTTTATGAATTCTATTTTACTTCAAAAAGCTTCATTCTAACCATATCTACAATGAAATTCATGAGGTTATATTTTTCCATTTTTTCTCTTTACTTTTCATTTGGGGTTCATGGTCTATTTAAGAGCAATTCCACCATCCCTCGGTCCTTCCATGAAAAGTCAATTCCATGTTAGTTCAGATTGAAAAGATCCAAAATGTCAACTGAAATTCCTTCTATATCGTAAGGTTGCATGGAAATTTTCAGATGGTAGATTTTTTTATATTTATATATCATTCAATAAATTAATTTTCATGATCTCCTTATTTCACCCATAAAATTCTATCCACCTTGGCTATTCCCAATGCTCATCATAATTGTAGATCTCACCATCAACATTCTTCATGTCTTTGAGAAATATAATTCATGAATCCGATCATGTAAAAAATCATTAATTTCTTATATTTTGATGATATTTTCAAGGAAATACACTTTCCGTGATGCATAAAAAATCCCAAAATTTTTACATGAAAAATTTGGATAGACCAAGATAATGGGGCCACCTTGTAAATGTTGTTTTATACCAACTCTTGATATTCTATTCCATTTTCATGGTTCAATATCAAAATTTATTTTCAAAAAATCCTTGGAACTCAACAATTCACCATGAAAAACATCTTTTCAAACAAAAACAGTTAACCCAAAAATTTGGGATGTTACCTTGAGTGATTTTTTCATCAAAAATTAAGGGCACGATGTGCTTCTTTAAGATTGAATTGCATTCCAGTTATCACTAGGTCATAGTAAGAGAAGTAGATATCCGAAATACTTATATATATAAATTTACAACCATTTATAGAATATAGTCATGCCTTTTAGGTTGACAAATGCTCTAGTTGTCTTAATTAAACTCATGAATAGGTATTTTGATCCATAACTAGACTCATTTGTCAAGGTGTCTATGGATGAAATCCTAGTCTTCTTAAGAATCATGGAGAAAAATGAGAGGCATTTGAGAATCATTTTTGGCACCCTTCAATACCATTGAATCTAAGATAATTTCTAAAAGAAAACATTCTAGAATACGGAGTTTATGTTTTTAGGTCATGTGAACTTGAAATGAGGGGTTTTAGTTGACACTATGATGATTAGTGTAGTGATTTCATGTGAGAAGTTGATGAATTATTTTAAAATCATGATATTTTTTTTCCAAAAAGGGTCTTATAGTCATTTTGTTTCTTATTTTCCTAGGTTTTATTCACCGATGATATTTCATAACAAGAAATTTGTAATATTAAAATGGATTTTATAGTTTCTGACTTCTCTTTAATAGAATAAGTTATAGTTTACCACACTCCCTTTATTATTTTTTTTATAATCATGAATGGGATATGTGGACTACTTTGATTCCATCGGTATGAGTCTTGTGTGTGTGCTGATTCAAGATGATCATGTGGTGAAATATGGTTCTCACCAACTTTTACCACACAAATATAATTATCCAACCCAAGACATGAAGTTAGAAGCAATGCCGAGAACCATGAAGACATTATTGGAACCATGGATATTATATGGTGGAAATGAAGTTTGATTTGTGTTTTTCTTCAATCTTCACATGGAAGATGTGGGAGATTTCAAGGAAAGGTACAATATAGTTAATCTGAATGATGTATTGAAGGTGGAATAATTCCCCTATGTTTTACAAAAATTTAGGGCTGAAAATAGGAAAATGGAGATACATATTTTTGGCAAAGGAAGGTGCGCAAAATATTATAAGTTTGGGAGAAAAATTTGTTTTTGCATGCAAGATTGAAGGTGTTTTTTGAAATAGCACGGAATACATGTTTCATGATCAGAACGTCGAAAATGGAAAAGTCTTGTAGTGCACGAATGATGGTGTTGTGTGAAAGGGTTTGAGTGCCCAACGTGACTTCATAAGGGGTTTTGTGCGCTCAACATGAAAATTATGTGCAACTAATAAAACACATCTGTATCTTTCATGTAGGGTCCTCAAGTCCCTATAAATATGCAGCTACCCCAAAGGAAGACATATTTATTTTCCCTCAAAAATATGGTAGTTCAACTTTGTGAAACATTTGAAGAGATTAAATCATCCAAAAAATGTGTTCCTTTAGTCTAAAAATTCCATTTGTACCCTTTTGGGTAAGTTGCACGAATGATAAGGGTCGCACAGAATGTAGGTGTTGCATCATTGTCATCTTTCATGTAAATTCCCAAATCATGCACACAAGTGTGGTGCTTTTCATCTGAAATGTTTTTAATTATCAATTGGTTCAGTGATTTCATGTGCATCAGCTTGGGACATCGATGCAAGTAGTGACTTTGATGAATAGAGACAATAACTTAAATGGAAATATATTGAAGAGACCATCAAGTCAATAAAAATTTTTTTACTTCTATTAAGGTAGTGGACTAGGGGGAGTTAACGGAAGTGATCTGAGAGATGCAATGAGTGATCCATGAACCTCTTTAAGCACATTGTTCCTAGATGATAGTGTATGTGACCAAAACGTGTAATCCATAAACTAGTAATGATTAGTGGACTTTGGTTCAATTGACACACTGTTGGAGTATGTCCTTTAATGTAGACCTTGGCAGGAACAATGTAAAAGTGTTGTGACAAATCCCTACAGTAATTTGTTTCACATATTTAACATGTTCCTACCAACATGGGAACAAGATCCATAACATTAAAAATAAAAAATGACACCTTTATTCACCCCTCCCCTCGAAGTGTATTACGGGGCCCATCTAGTGGTATCAAGGGGAGGTTAACTGGTGTTTGATTTATCACATTATGTAGAATTAATCCAACATTAGGGGAGTCCCCCTCTTCGATGGAATTGATTTTTAGATATATATGAACAAAATGAGATCTCATCTATGATCTATTATAAAGGAAGTCCCTTTTTCTACTGTGCAATGAATTCAAATCACTGATCATACAGGTCTGGCTATGTCAGACCCACACTTGAAAATTCATAATATAGATGCTAAAGTGCAGAATGCACTCACTATAGCCCTTTCTGGTCAAATCTATCTAATGGTTATGATTTTCACCTCAGAAATTTATAGGTGGGATTAACATGAAAATATTTATTAGGGGATGGAAATGTGAATGAAGAAAAACTACAAGTCCTACACAATTGGTTTGATGATCTGAAGATGCATTTGGATGAGAATGCAGACTCCTTCAATCGAAATACAGATGTGGTTGGAGAACTTTGGGGTCTATGTGAAGAAATAAAATACATTGATATTCTAAAGAAAATATTAAGAAAAATTCCACCCCTGTATAATGAAAATGTGTTAGCCCTTAAGAAAAGAGATCTATCCAAACATTCTCTAGATGATCTGTAGAGAAGCATGGTGCAAATGAAATGATAGTCAAACCAGAAGATGCTATGACTCGAGTGAGAAAGGAAATGGAGTTCAAGGCCATGGAGAAACCGAAAATTCCAAATGATACTAGTGGTGATGATGATGAGGGAAAATAAATTCTTTCTACCATTTCCATGAAGTTCCATAAGGGAAAATAGAAATTCAAGGGGAAGTTACCTCTTTAATTATTTTTTTGTGGCAATGTTTGGAACACTTCCTCTTTGTGCTTAAGAAAGATCAATGATGAAGATTGTGAAGAGGAAAACATTGAGAAGCCTTAGAAATGTTCTTTCAAAAAGGGAGACTTAAAATCTAGAAAGAGTGTACCATATAAATATTTAATATGTGAAGATGAAGATGATGATAATGAATTATATGAAGAAGAATAACCAAAATTTAAAATTGGAAACTGTGCTTCCATGATGGACACTATTGAAAAATAATAACCATCATAATATAATGGTAGAGACAATATGTTGAAAAATATTTTCAATCCTGAGTTACAATGTAATTATTCTATTAGTACACATAAGATCATATGTAAGAGTTGTAATAAGTGGAATTAAATTTTAGATGAATCGTCTGATTATGTGGATCAGCTCGAAGCTGATATTAAATGGCTGGATGAATTTTTGAAAGTGCATTTTAAAATTATTGAATGCTCATATGATGTAGTGGATCTGAAGCTGATAATTGATGAGAATGAAAAGGTCATCAATAACCTCAACACCAGATATGATGAAATGACCCAGACGTCTGAGGGTCTTGAAGAGGAAGTTGTTACTCTTTGGAGTAAACTTGAGGGTGAATCAATTTCAAAATAATCGACGAAGAAAAAATAGTTTGGAAGGTTCTCAGATGATGAGCTGTTAGAGAGAGAAAAACGTGGTTCAAATGGTGTTGAAAATATTTTTAATGACCAAATACCTTATTACATGGGAAGTAGTGGAAAAATTTGTGAGGCCAATTCATCAAATGCTACAAATAATGGTGATGAAAAAAAGCATATCTAAAAATGTCTGGTGTTTAAAAATCACCTGATGTGATGAAAAAGAAACCACCAATTCCATCAGATAGAATAACATAAGACAATCCTTGATCCTCTATGAATGAGAGGCAGTCAATCCAAAATCCCACAGAAGAAATTATGAGGAAAACAAAATTGAGAAGAAATTTTCTCTCACGAAGTGTTATTTTATTCAATATCTGGGCCATATCATGTCTTATTTCAAAGAGGAAAAGATCTATTTGAATAGATAAGAGATTGGAGTTTTAAAATGGAGAAATAATTCATATCCTAATTCATTTAGATGAAACAATTTCTATTGATACTGTTATCATTGATGTAACATTGGACATAATTCTATTTCTTACAGGAATAAAAGTAAAACAGACTCCTCATATCGAAGTCAGAGAAAATCCAATGCTCATCCTCAAGACAATGTTTCTCTCGAAAATAGGTTTTCCCCTCTGGGAGATGAACTTCACTATAATGGACCCTTGTACACAGAAGAGAGAGTTGCAAGGCCAACAAGTTCCTACACTCAACACAAGAACTCATGAATGAAAAAGATGAAAATTGAAACATCCAATCGTGTAGAAGTAGCCCCGAATGAAACAATGAATAACAGAACATGTATTCTTGATAGATGATGTTTATACCAGATGATAGGTAATGAAAACCTATTAACTAATGTCAAGAAAAATCTTTACAGAACAGTGATGCTTTCTAACGATGGTGTGTTGAAAATAAAAGGATGTGGAAGTACCCAGTTAGCTAATGGGAAGCTAAAGAAAACTAAAGTTTATAATGTGGATGGTATGTGTCATAATATGATATGTGGGATTCAACTCTGTGAACCAGGACTAATAGTCACTTTCAATCAGAATGGATTTTTTATAAATGTAAAGGCATGAAATTCACTTATGAAGGGATATAGAATAGAAGGAAACCTGTATCAGGTTGATATTTAAGAAAATGTTAGTTACATGACTGTTGAAGAAGAAAATATTTTATGGAATCAGATACTAGGGACCATCAATCAATAATACCTGGATAAAATGTCAAAACTAAAGATTGTCGTGGACATTCCCAACTTGAAATGTGAACATGAAATGTATTGTCATGATTGCATTCATGGGAAGATGGTTTGCAGTTCATATCAGAAAAAGATGAAAAGGGAATCCCATCTTCTTGATCTCATTCATACAGACCAATGTGGCCCGGTATATGTTGCTGGAAATCATAGAGAAATGCACTTCGTCCATATCATAGATGATTATAGTAGAATGACATGTGTTATTGTTATACTTTGGAAATGAAAACTACTTGACAGCATGAAAACATATCACCGAATCACTGAAAATGATATCGTATGAACAATCAAAATGGTGCAATCTAACAATTTAGGGGAATATATTTCAACTGAATTTTAAAACTAACAATAAAAACATGGGATTCGATATGATGTTGCAGAAATGAGAACTACACAACAAAATAGAGTTGTTGAATGTAGGAATCGATAATTGAACAACATGGCACGTACTATGATGAATGAGAGTATTATTACATGACATTACTAGAAATAGGATTTTCAATATTCAGTGTATATTCAAAATCGAATAGGGTTTTATCATGATGAGAAGAAGACAACATATAAATTGTGGCATGGAAGGAAGACCTCTATGAAATACTTTCTTTCTTTTTGGATGTAAATGCTTCATCAGGAACAAATAAGAATATCAAGGGATGTATGGTGGAAATGTAGATGATGGAATTTTACTTTGATAACAATGAACAAAAAATCCCATAAGTGTTTCAACAAAATATTAGGAAGTATTTTGGAAAGTAGTTCTGTTAAGATCCTTAAATAGAAAACCACAAATGCTTGAAGGATTTCAGATGCTAATGTGATTGAATGTGAGGAAGAAAGTGAATATGGAGTAAATTCAAATATAGTAATAGAAGAAGGTGTCATAAACACTTAGGAGTCACATAATGATATTGAATAAGAAAATGAATTTGAATAGGAAACCATATATGGAGAGAATTCGACTGATCCTCATAGGAGAAATCGAGGAGACGAGATTGATCCTTATAAGATAATTGGGTACAACAGTGCACCCACACAAACAAAGAGGATGAGTAATAACACACAATATGCATTTTTATCAGTTGTGGAGCCGTCCCCATTTGAGGAAGTTACAAAGGATGAATCTTGGGTGAATGCCATGAATGGAGAGTTATATTTGATTGAAAAGAATCCAACTAGGGATATTGTCCAGAGACCCGAAGGTCACAATGTGATTGGTACAAAATGAATCCTCAAGAACAAGTTTTATGATAATGGATGTTTTATTTGAAACAATACATGAATGGTATCTAAATGATATTTCTAGATTAAAGGATTCAATGCTAAAGAAACCTTATCTCCAATGGCTATAATGGAGTCAATTAGGATTTTCCATGCCATGTCACTCAATAGAGGATATACATTATATCAAATGGATGTGCATACAGTATTCTTGAATAGTTTACTCGAAGAAGTTTTATAAATATGTGAAATAGTGGGTTTTCTTCTAGGTACTAATGAATCTATGGTTTGAAAACTAATGAAATATCTCTATGGGTAGAAATAAAAACAACATGCATGGTACACTCGACATGATTATTACCATAAGAAGCATGAATTTAAAATAGGTGGAGTATATCACAATCACTATGTAAATAATTATACAAAAGATCAGTTCACAGTTTTATTTTATGTTGATGACATTGTATTTGGTGGTAGAATTCCTAAATCAGTCGATAAATTGACCATTCACATAAAATTGGAATTTGGAATTTCTATGATTCGGGAGACAATAAATTTCATGGGACTGTAGGGGATTCAAAAGAAGGATTACATGTTCTTTTCTCAGGAAAACTATTAAAGGAAGATGCTGAATAAATTGTATATGAATTACTCCAAACCGATGTCATCTCCGATTACGGTAGTATCTAATCATGGAATGCATGAGGATGGGACCACTGTAGATCCCACAATGCACATGAGGATTATTGGAAGCATACATTACCTAATGGAGACACTGCCCGATATTGTCATTGTAACATTCTTAGTGGACTGATTTCAGAGAAATCTGACGGAAGAGGATATGACAGTAGTAAAAATAATCATGAAGTACATTCATGGTACACATAATTATGGGTTATTCATTATTATTGGATGGTAATGTAAATTATCAGCATTTTCTGATGATAAATGGGTTGGATATGTAGGGTAATGAATGTCCACCCGTGTTGGATCATTCTATATTGGGAAGAAATGTGTTGGTGGGTTGAGGAATAAAAAAAGTACTTGTATTAATACTACTTAAGCTGAGTATATATTTACTAAAAGTCATTCTATAAACTACAATGGATAATGAAAAAACTGATATATATTTTTGATGAGGTTAGTCAACCAATGGTGATTTACTGTGATAACATGAGCGCAATTGATATTACAATGAATCATGTTCATCATTATAGTACACAAAACATTGAAATCTGATATCACTTTATCAATGAAAATGTTGAACAAGGTGGGCTAAAAATTAATCATGTGGGAGCTGATGAGCAAGTGGATGATATCCAAACCAAGCCACTATCAACAGTAGTATTTGAGAAACAGCGATTGAACCTCAGTGTTCATCCACCTACTAGTGCATGAGGATGATACAAATACCCCTATCCCTAGTTGTGTTAACTATTTTTTATCTATTTGTGGAGGTGATTTCAGTTAATGGGGGAGATATTATCCAGGGGGGTGTTTTGAGCTAAACAAATAACAAATATCAGTTCTGGGTTTACAGTTAAGGGGGGAGAAGGAAAAACTTCAGTTCAACTGATGGACATGTAATGATTCTATTACACGATCAGAATTTAGTGTTAGGAGGAGATTTAATTATTTTAGGGAAAGATGAGGATTGTGTTAGGAATATCATGTAATGCTACTCTGACACAGTAAGAGAATAGCTTGGACACATGTAATGATTCTGTGACATGATGTGAATTTGTTTTTAGGTGAAAATGCAATTTTTTAGGATACAATGAGAATTTTGTGTTATGAAAATCATGTAATGCGTCTCTGACATAGTAAGAGAATATCTTGGTTGTATTTAAGAATTCCAAAACATGGGAACCCAATTGACGCTTCCCCTCTGGTTTTCTACACCAATCATTGCTCATGTAGACATATAGGGTTTTCTATGTTGATTCTTCCATTTCTTGTTTTTATAGTGGCTGGTTCCCATTTGAATTTATCTAGTGATGTCCAACAATTCCAAAGTGGGAGACTATCGGAACCATGGATGTTCTATGGTTGAAATTAAGTATGGATTGTGATTTATATTAATCATCACATGGAATACAAGGGAGATTGCAATAAATGGTATCATATAGTTCAAGATGAATGTAGTATTGAAGGTGGCATCATATCCTTGTTTAAGAAATGGGATCATATAGTTCATCATCTATACATTTTTTTAGGAAAGCTTGTTTGAGAAATTGTTTAGCTTGAGAGTGTTCTTTTGAGAAATAGTTTTCCTTATGATGTTTCACTAAAAGAATTCCATTATTCTTTTATTAAATGGTGAATGTTTATTTTTATTAAAATGGTAAAACATGAAACATTCTTTTGGTTGCCATCCTACTAGTATTTTTTTCACACCCTATATACACAATTAGGTGTATATATACATTGTAATGAATGGCCCATTAAAATATAATATGTTTCATAGTCAAGATAGTGGATTTGGTTTCTAGTGTTTCAATCTAGGTAGGAGTTGGGGTTGGAGTCTTGGAGGTGATTAATTTATTGTTATATGTAGGATTCTGGGATATAATGTTACTCCTATTCTATTTTAGTACTGTTGGTTGTTGTTTAATGTTGTAAAAATTGATTTTGAAAATTTTTGTACCTCATTTGGTTATTTTTATTTACCATTTTGGTGTTTTTTAGTTGTCTTTTATTTGTGATAATTTTTTTTTGAAATTGTTTCCTAGATGTACTACGAAATCTCATCAATTTGGTGTTAGACAAGGGTGATTAGGAACTCCCTTTGTTCTATGCCATGGATTAGTTTGGGTGTTTATTTGGACGGAATTGTAACTTGTTTCATGAATAAATGTTATCAGAGTAGGACAATTACTCTTCTTATCTAATACAATGGGAAAGAGTCTATGTAATCTTTATCTAGTATTGTGGTGTCATACGGTTCTAGTTGAGAGTGGGATACATAGCTAGTAAACCTCATGACAGGGCTCTAATCACCATGGCATGTTGGGATTTGATTTTACATCTCCTTTACATGATATGTATAGGATACAGACTATATATGGACATTGGTTGGGTTTCTATTGGTTTGGATGATCTTGTGATTGTATAGTATTTTTTTATGATTTGATTTATAGAAGAGTTTGTAATTTTTTTATTGATTGTTTCGTACACACCTGAGATCTTTTCTAGTGAAAATATTATGGTTAAAAAGGTTGGGATGCGGTCATGTAGAGAGATACGATATATTGTTTCCATGATCAAGAGGAATCATTATGATGAGGTGGTCTATCATGACATAACGTTCCGGATGAATCATTGAGGCATGTATGGTTTCTCAAGTGCAGTTCCAATAGTTGTTGTGGATGTTATTTTGAGAAAATAGGAAGAAGGAAGAGTAAGAGAATAAGGAAGGTAGTAGATTATTCCATGCATCAGGGATTTATTTGTCTGTGGATTCTTAGAAGGGGTCTTTTTTTTCAATAAATGGGGGAATGTACAGAACATGCGACCTGTGCGTTCATCTCCGCCAAGGACCTTTCACCGTTGCTTAGTAATGGGACCCTTATAGTGATTTTGAAGAATTGGTCACCCATATCAGTGGATTGTATGGACTATGGATTCCAATGGGATGATAGCTCAGTAAAAACCATCCAATATAGTGGGTTCACCATATGGAGGTCTATAAACAATGTTGGATCCTTATTTGGGTAGAGTCATTTTTAGGTAAAGCCTCTTTCTAGTGGTTTCTCTCAGGGTCATGATAAGATGATGGAACATCGGGTGGGGGAGCGATCACTAGTGAAATCAGATATAGATCATGCTAGATGGAAATTTAGATATCTTATTACATCATCATTATATTTTCATATATTTGATACCGGCGATTCATTTTTATTTATTTATTCCTACCTTTTGAAGTGTGAAATTATTTAACTGAGCTTATAATGTATGGGATAGAGTGGGTAACACCTCTTGGTAAGAAGAATGTGTAGGGTTTTAGGTGTCCTTCTTGTGAAATCACCATGTTAGGGGTATAATAGGAATGAGATTTTCTTGTTTTATAAATGCACCTATTTTAGATGATCATTTTTAGGGATTAGATTGTCTGTTTATAGGTAAGCATTTATTGGTATAAGTGGTGAGTGATTTTTGTGGTTCGTGATGGTAATACAGTTTTCTTCAAAGCGAATGGGATATTAAATTGGATTGGGTTGTACCTCCACATTAAGAACTGTGAAATATTATTTATCAAATATTGTAGCCCACATTAGATGATGATAAATTTTCTATTGATTGTGAATTACCTCTTGTGATGGATGAGTTCGCTGATGTTTTCAAGATTATTTTTTGTGTTTTCTTATGGGGGGATATGAAGTTCCCTATTCTTTTTACATCTAGAACATAGATAATATCTCTTACCTCATACCATATTTCCCCAATATTGGTTTGAAAATTAATGACACATTTCGATGATTTAGAATCAAAATGAATCATTCCCCCGATAATCTCGCAATGGTCTACCGTTGTTTGGTATGTGAAAATGGTCAATGGATAACACCAGTTGTGATTTGATTTTTAGAAGTCGAATAAGGTGAAAATAAATAATAAAATATCAATATCCCAGTATTGATGAACATTTACAACTGCATAAGGCAGAAATGTGGTTTTCTAAGATTAATTAATGATCTAGGTATCACTATTGAAGAGTTAGGTAGAATAATGTCTCGAAAAAAGATGTTTGAAGATAGTAAAACCATTTTGAATAGTTTTTCAGGACTTTCAGGTTGATTAACGCTCCAATGGTATTTTTTTCTCTCATGAAAAGATTATTCCACTAGTATCTCTATTATTTTGGTGTGGTATTCATGGATGGAATCCTGGCCAATTCTAGGAATGAAGAGGAGCATGAATGGCATTTGAGAGTTTATTTTGGATACTCTAGAGGATAATTTTCATTATGTAAATCTTTCTAAATACACCATGTATATTAGAGAGGTGTTCTTTCTAGGTTATGTGATTTCAAAATCAAGTGTTTTGATAAAACATTAGAAGATCAATGTAGTGTTGTGTTGGAAGAATAAGAATAATGTATTTGATGTCAAATGTTTTCTAGGCCTAGTTGTGTATTATAAGATGTATTTTTATATTTTTTCATCTTTCTTCATCTAGGATGGAGCTCAACAAGAAAGGGGAGAAGTTTAAATGGATCCCAGAGTTTCGGGAATCCTTTGAAGAGCTCACATGGTAGTTGAAAACAACACATGTTTTGATCTTTCCAGAAGTTGTAACAGGTTATGTGGTTTATCGTGATGCCTCAATAATAAGTTTTGGGTGTGTGTAGTTGAAAAAATACCTTGTGGTGGCTTATGGATCTATAAAACACTAACCACATGGGAAGAATTACACAACTATATCCTAGAGTTACTTGTGGTGATGAATTCCATGAAGACATGGTTACATTATATTTTTAAATAATTAATTTAATATATTTGGATCACAAAATATTGGACAATAATTTATCCTTAAAATCCCATAACCATAGGTCGCTTCATTAGGTTGAGTATCTTTATGATTTTGATTTTGATATTGTGGAAGCCTTGTAATGTAAAACATGGTGGAATATTCTTTGATTATGAATGTTCCAATGGAAGTATTTAAAGAGTCCAATGATGAGTGCACTTTGAGGGAGATTTTTTCCATAAGTCACTTAAAACCCAATGGGAATAGTTGTTGTTTTTTCATGGATAGTGTTTATTTAACACCATTAATCCAATAGTTTATTTAGTGGGAGAGGTCTGGTGATGATTTATGCATGCTGTATATGCAGTTTCTAAATGGAGGGGTGAATCTTTGTGATCGGTCATGACTCCCAATGGACATTCATTATTTAAGGGTCAATTTTTTGTATTGTTTCTATTGTAGAAGGGGGTGATGTGGGATAGTAACGGGTCCTAGTGGGACATTCATCCTTGTTAGAATAAGATGTTTTATGATATTCGTGGAAATTTATCATAGCTATGCATGGGGAGGGATAATGAAGGCTTCATATTGCAGTGTTATACATGTAAACAAGTTAAATTTGTATAGAAAATGATACCTATAATATATCATCCTCTACATTATACCACTATAAAGATGCATTAGATCACCATATACATGATTTTCGGCATACATCAAACACCCCAAAGGAAAAATTCTATTTGGGTAGTGATTGATCATCTGATGAAATCAGTTCATTTCATCCTGATCAAGGATTCAAGAAATGTGGATGAATTGGGAATGTTGTATATTAATGAGGTTGTTATGCTTTAGGGTGTGTCATAAGAAATAGATTTATATAGGGGCCATTTTGAATTTTTATTTTGGGAATTTCAACAAAAGATTATTGGGTTGTAGTTCATGTTTTTTATAGCATACCATCTTTAAATTTATAGTCAGATAGAGAAAAGGAATATGATGTTTGGAGACAATCTCGAAGAATGTCTGTTGGATTTAGATGGTACATGTGATATCCATTTGGGAATGGTTGAATTTTCAAATATCAATAGATACCAATCCTATGATAGAATGGATCATTTTTAGTTTTCTTATTGTTGACTGTTTTAGTCACCTATGTGTTGGGATGAGGTGGGTGAGACCCTACGGTTGGGTCTGACCCATATGTATGAGATGTATGATATATTCAAGATTATCAAAATCTGTTTATTAACATCTCAAACTTTCATTAATTATAATGAATATATGATGTTTTGAGCTTTGTGATTTTCATTGGGTGACTTGGTGTATCTTAATGTGGTACCCTGCATGGGTCATCACCAATTGGGTTTGTGAGGAAATTTAATGCTAATATATTTATCACCTTTATAGATTACCATGAGGGTTGGTAATCCAGATTATTAGTTATATTTTCCTTTTTTGTTGACATAAATTTATGATTTGTTCCCTGAATCTCAGTTTAAAATGTATATTCTTCATCCATCCAATGTTTTGAACTGGGAAGAGTAAGATTCGAAGGCTGATTTTTCTATGTTTGAGATAGAAATACATAATGTGGATTCCCAATATATTTTTATTTTTGGGAATTATATTCCATTGGTTTATGATATTCAAAAAACATTTGGTGATATTAATTATACATGGGAGTAGATATCCTAGGATGAGGAAGAGTATCCATTTTTGTTCTCTAGTCAATCTTCGGGTTGAATTTATGTGGGCAAAATTATTTAATGGGTGGGTTAATTATCACAAATATGTCTTTATTTTAATCCATTCTTATATATTTTTTTAAAAAAAATTATCTATTGGGGTTCCCCTTCAATTTTGGGGGAAAATGTATATTTTGGTCTTGACCCCATGTAGCTAATAGATAGTGCACGTTTAAGGAAAATATTGCTCCCATTCCTAGGAAACAGTGCAGAAAATAGCTTTTTAAGATTGTGGCAACCAGACAGTTAGCTCATGTTTTTTCAAACCATACGTGATAAACATGTGTAATATACCTATTTTAAAGTGGTGACTACATAGTTGCCATGCAATTTAGAAACTTGTGAGGGAAACCCATGAAACATATCAAGGACATTGAAAGGATGAAATTTACCATTGTTTCCTCATCATATTTACCCCTAATTATACTTCCATATGTACCATTCATGATTTTATGACTTGGGAGCCTTCATTATTCTATCATAGACTTCTTAGGAATTATTCCATGGGGGATTTTGACCCTAGTATTTTTAGAAAACATAATGTATGACTATTTTATATTTATTTATTTCTATTTTTAGGGTTTCTCTTCTCTCTCTCTTGAGTATTTATTCTACAATGTGTTGGTTGAACCAATGTGGGATTGGTTAAGTTTTGTTTGTGGATATTTTTTTTTATTTTTTTATCATGCCTTTATAGGGTGTTGTGGTGGTGCTTTAGTGGTTTCACACTGATTTATGTGTGATTATAATTGTGAGGTATGTGGTTCCATTATTTTACATTATTGGTTGATTTTAATAAGATTTTCATGTTTATAAATGTGTTTTATCCATTACATATTTCATCAAAAACATGTTTTTGTATTATTTTGATAGGAATATGTGATAAACTGTATTATCTAAAGGGAAAAGGTTGGGTCTGTATATATTATTCTTTCTTATGAATTATGAAAATTTTATATGAAATTTTCGAATGGTGAGAATTGTGTTTTCAAAGGAACATTTGGTGATAATCATCTAAATTTGGTTTGTTGAGAGGAATTGATTTTTTTGTATATTTTCTATCTTGTTGCACACATTAATTGTGAGTTTTGAAATGTTTAAATAACAGGGAACATGTTTTAAAAATGATGTAGGTTTATGTATGGAATGACAGATGGCCTTGGTACATGGAAATGGTGTAATTTCTTAATTTTCTCTAATTATGATGGTTTCAAATAGGTTTCATAGCATGAGAAAGTGGAGATAAATCTAATTCCAAATAATTTTGCTTTTCATTTGGAATCAAGTATTTTAGATTATGGAAAAGGGTGGATTCCTTGTGAAATATTGATTCATCGAACGTTTACATGAAGGTGGAGATTTTTTTGCTTTTTGATAAAACATGAGCACAATGGGAATCCCTTGTATCTATGTGTCAGAAGATGAACTATTAATCTAGTTTATTTGAATGTTTCCATGGACCAAATTCATCTATAGGGATTGATGATTGAAACACAAACTAAACATGTGGTATGATTAGAGAGAAATAGAAATTTTGATAACATCCTCTCTAGTGGACCATCCATGAGAAATCTGTTTGACCACTAGAGCATTGGATGAGATCCTCTGATGTGTCTTGTGCATGATAACCATATTGATAATTTAGTTGGATGATTTTGTCACCAAGTTATGAGGTTTCTACTGTCCCATTATAGCTAGTAACCAATAGATATTCCTACATTGTACTCTATTATGACATGATCAATTTTTGATGTGCTTGTTGATTCTAGTATATGGAAGAACATATATGTAAATTTTATTTCAATAATTTTTATGTGATAAATATTTTTCCTTGAATTTTTTTTGTTGGTTAATGGTTTTCCGTAATATGTTTTAAATTTTTTTATGTAAAGTTCAGTATTAATTTTTATTATAATGTTATATAATTGTGTCATTCTTTTCAGTTGAATCTTTTTGGTCATTAGCTCATACCCTACATACACCATTGGGTGTGTACAGAAATTTTTATGTATGATTGAGGTAAGGGAATGATGTTCCATACTGGAAACAGTCGATCAGGATGTTATCTTTTCACTCCTTGTAGGTGTTGTAGGTGGTGGGTTGTGGGTGATTGATCCCTTTTCACATGTGAGTTTCTAGGATATTTTATTACTACCATTCTGTTTTAGGACCATTTTTCTAATGTTGTAAAAAATGAATATAAAAAATGGATGATGTCTTTTGTTTTTTCTTATTTTCTATTGTGATGATTATTCTTGTTGGTTATTTGTGATTTTCTAAATTGGTGAAATCATTCCCAAGATGTATTGTTGACACCAGGTAACTAGTTTCCATCCAATGGGGATCAGGAATACCCTTTGGGCTATGTCATGTATCTGGTCTAGTGGTGGTGAGGATGGAATTTCGATTTGGTTCATCACATATCTCTTATCTATAATTTGTATTACTATAAAATGGGTATAGTTATGGTTATTATAGTTTAATATTAGTGTTTATGGTCTTATTTTTACATTATAGGGTCCCTTTGAGTTGTGTTTGTGGTTTTCCATTGGATTTCAGATGATTCAACATTAGAGGTTGGTGATTCCATGCTTTAACAATATTTCATGTTTTTGTATTCTGGATTTTTTTCATTTATGTATTTTATGGAATATAATTGTGGTTTGAAATTCATTTTTAAAAGTGGATATGGATTTTTGGGGTTAAAATATGATATTATAAAATAAATTTATTATGTTTCATGTGTCGTTCCTTGTTTTGGTATTAAATTTTTTTAATAAATAGTATAAGTGGTGTAAAGTGAGCTTTCAAATGGATTTAGTGTATGAGTTGGTTTTAAAATGGTTTTTATCATGAAAAATGGTCGTTTCCTTTTGGGTTTCCCTTTTTTATATATGTTTATGTGAGGGTAGTAGTGTATGTGATTTTAGAATTAATGTTCATCAAAGATGGAGTGATCGATATCATGTGGGGATGATTAGCTCTAGTAAACTAGTTGTATCTGTGGGGTTGAGTCCTAGTTTCTTCAAGAAGGACTGATTCTACAACAAAAACTTGACAATTATGATTAGTAGAGACCACTATAACTACGGATGGATTCCTCATTAGTTGGTCATGAAAGAGGATATCATGGGTCATATTTTATATAACAATATCACTAATATATGAGGTTCCTAGGTTCCCACAAGTGCTGGTACCAATTGGGGTTACCCATGATTCTATTCTTATGTGGTTATTACCATCGACATATGGTGGAACATTCATTCAATTTAGTTTCAATAAAGTTTTTCATGAAATTTATTTCCATAAATTTTTTTATCAAATATTTTTTCATTATATTTTCATAGAAAAAGCATTATGATTTATCATATACTTTTTTATCATTGAATCCTTCTATATTCGGGTAATCCTACTAAGATTTGGCTCACGCCCTATATACAAACATGTCGGTATGTAGATTTTTTAATGTTTGACCTATCTAAAGGAATGTTGTTTTTTGGTGCTGATGGTGGATCTAGTTTCAAGTAACACACATATTGCATGTGTTATTTTATGTTTCAGTTAGGTTTCAGACATCTTGTTACATGGAGGTGGATTCTTATAGTTTTTATTCCCCATCATGTTAGGGAAGTTTGGTTTATAGTTTACATTTTAAACCCATTAACATGAATTTATTGTGTCTCTTTTGGTTATCGATATCAACCATGATATGATTATTTGTTTTTTAAAAATGATAATGGTTGTTTATCATGGGTGAAATCATTATAAAATGTAATTTTTTTATTTGGAACTAGTTTCCAATCCATGTTTATTGGGAATTCCCTTCATTCCATGCCACAGTCTAAGTCAGGCCACGGGTTGGATGGCATCACAGAGTGGATTATGACATTATCCCGATCAAAAATAAGGTAAGTTGTTGGTTATCTCAAAAAAACATGTTATTAATTTCTTAGTGGTTATCTATGACATTTTATTTTCCCTGATTTTGGATATGAAAAAAATATATGAATTATTCCAATTTCATTCTCTTATGGATCATGTTCTTTGATCCCATTATAATTCATATCTTTTAAAAAAAACAGTGGTTTTTCACAAGACTCTGGATTAGGATCTATAATATGACGGATACGAGATTTATATGTTATTTCCAAATAGTCATACCTATGTTCTAATGTTATATTGTTATCTCCCTTTTTCCCATACTATCTAGCTGAGCTCTCTCATTGTTGTGTATCCTTTTCCTAGTTGATGAAGAAATGTATTATGTATTATATTTCTATAAATATTTTTTTTATGAAGAAAATAATTGTAGACGATCTTGAAAACCTATGGACCAGTTGTATATATGCTAATGTTTAAAATGGAAATATACCTTTATAATAATTAGTCATATGTTTTGGTAATTTACTAAATATTTATCTAAAATGATGTTATATCTATGTATGATATTTCTAAATATATATATAGTATTATAGGATGAATATGTTGACCTTTGTAAACAAGGTTTGGTAAAAAAAAATAGTGTGATATATATGGATATTTCTAAAGATATATCATGACATATATCTAATGATACATTTAATGTGAAGTCAACAAATAGGAAAATATCCGTGAATTTTTTTTACAGGATATAATGTGTAGATTATAAGAAATTACAACCCTCTCTGGGTACATCAAGTGGATGCGGCTCTAGTACAGTGGTACATAGTTGTAATAATTTTGAAAAGGATGTTTTTAACTACATTTTATATCCCAATGGTGCATGACACTGGAAATTTTTTCACACCATATTTAACAATCCATGGGGGTATTCTTCGGATATTCTCAAAAACATTATTATCCATCACGGAAAATTTATATATATAATGACCACGAATGAAAAATATTAATCCTAGGGAATCATGTATTAAAAATAAGGTTTCATGATTTAGATATAATATAAGTAATTTTTAATGAATTTCGTTTTTCCAAATAAAAATATTTCCTATCATAACATAATTATTAGTATTTCCAAATTGTTGGAATTATAAATAACTAGATCAATGTTTAATGTGAAAGATAATGTTTTGATGAGAAACCAATTGGGATGAAAATTGGTGTACATAATATTGTGATTATTCCTAATATATTATCATGATATATAATTAAAAAAATTCTCCTTAACCACATCTGAATCTCACCTAATACAGGAGGGATGGTGTGTGTTTATGTTTTTGGTTGTGGAGAACATAAGGTAATGGAGACTTAGTATCCTATATTTCATTATTTTGGGAAAAATCACTCTAAATAATGTCTTAAATGGATGATAATTTTTTATTGTGGAAATGAATGGAACAAATCATGTAATTACAAAGGGGAAATGAAAATTTCAGTTAATGAAATTGATGGGAATGTGTTTACAAATTACGTATTATATATGGTTGAATGTTTTAGATGGGGAATGTATCAAAATTATGAAAATTGATATCCTATGGATAAATCCCATTAGAGGAGTTAGCAAGGTCGGATGAGTAATGGAGATATTGTTGATGATATAGAAAACATGAATGAATTATAAAATATATGGGAAGTTCTTATATTGTTTTTATGATAAATATGACACGAATGATTAAATTGTGGTCGATGAATTTAAATACATTATTCATATTTAATATTCTATGAATGTGGTATTATAGAATAATATAATTAATCATAGTATACATTTTAAGAATATTGCGGGATGGATGAATTGATGATGTTTTCCAATTAAATAATATTTTATATGAATTGTGAAATTTATATGTATTTTATAGTATAATGTTTCACTATTAATTTTCATGGATATGTTGAATTTTACTAATTACATAAAAAATTGATTTAATGTTAAGGTTATATTTTATGGAAATTGTGGGATTATTTTAACTTAACTCTTTATATGTTCTATATTATGAAAAAATAGTGTTCATTTTGTAAGAATATATGATTAATATTTATAATTTATATTGTATAGTGTTGATGAAAAATGAAATGATTAATTATTTTTTATAAAATTTGATTATGATGTTTTTATGGAGTTTTCAAAAATATTAATTCGAAAATATGTCCAATAATATATGTTTATGAAGGAATAAGGAAGAATTTATATTTTCAACTAGTTTTACATCAATTTTGGTTATTACCATATTTCAGTTGAATAGATGGTGATGGTTTTCACAATATTGGTAATTGACAATTGAAAAATATTTCATGTAGTTTTGGCGAGTAATGATAAGTTCATTATCTAATTTTTTTGACCATCCTTATAACATGTAAAATTTTAATATTTTGGAAGGATCATATGGAAAACCACTTATGAAATTGTTTATAATGAACATTGGATGTGGTTTTAGAGATTATTTTATTAAATTTCTATATAAACAATTTTTTATCCAATAATGTGTTCGTTGCAATTTTTTTACAACAAGAGATAGATTGAATAACTTATTATTCAGTTATGAATCGTGTTATCAAATAGTAATTTAGGTATAAAAAATTAATCATCAATTCTTTGATTAGTATATGAAATGAAAATCGATTGATGAAAAACCAATGGATGAAATTGTGATTGTGATACCAAGGAAAACAAAGGCCTAGGTATATTAGTGAATATGAAATTGTTGATAATATCTAGACAGTGGATTATCAGATAGATCTTCCAAAAAACCATTCCCTATATCAATATGTGTTTTATGTATCTCTCTTGATGATATAAATAATTGATAAATCCAATGTAATATCCTCAAAGATTATTCCATTGGAGAATGATATTTCTTCTGAGGAATATCTTGTAGAGATATAATATCGAATAGAGAATTATATATGAAATAAGAAAACTTATTTGGTCAATGTATGTTAGAAAACCCACTATATTAATATATTTACATGGTAACCTAATGGGATAAGGATAAATAATCATCTTTTAGTTTTTTGTAACATATGCTAAATTTCATGGGAAATATTATTATTAAGGGTGGTAAAGTATAATACCCCAATATTTTGTGAAAATATTCATGTGGACTTAATATTTTCTATATGTCATACTGCACTAAGATTATATTATATTACATCAATCATTATATATATGTTGTATTACAAAAAAAGAAGATTTTATATTACATTAAATGAAAAACTCAGTTTAAACAAAACGTGACACATAATTAAAATATTATAATTTTATATATGATGGTTTTCAAATAGTTGTTGGAATGAATTGTGGGAATATTATTAAATAAATAAATAACTATATTTTTTTTACAGAATTTTATAAATTAATTATTTGGTATCAAATTTAGTTTAAATATAAATTGAAACTATTTTAAAATAAAGAAAATCTTTTCCTAAAAACAATTTTTTATGTCCACATTTTTTGTTACTTTAATGTGAAAAATATTTTTTGAAGGTAATATGTTGTTTACCATTATATATTTCATTTCATTGGGAAAATGGAAACAACGTTTTTTATAACATATAGAATACAATAACTATAAATCGTGTGATTAATTTTTTGTCACAACCATTTATGGATCATTATAAATAAATGTATACTAAATATATTTGAAATTTAATTTCTGGATAAAATTATTAATATTAATTAACCATTATCCAATTAAAAGGATCAAAAGAATTTCAAAACATACATGATAGACAATGTTATTGCATGAAACATTACAATAACATCAAATTCATAATAAATGGCTAATAGAAGTTGACAAGTGAATAATTAATTGTATGATATATATATATTAATGAAATTATTAAATATTTATATTAATAATATATTATTATATAAGATTTTATAAAATTTAATAAGGAATTTGAGACCTATGATAATGGATTTTTATCTCACATTATACATCATTGAGATTCATTTCTTATTCGTGACATATTTCATTAAATTATTGTATATAATTCTGATTAAATTATTTCATAAATATTTTCATTAAAATAATGTTGTTTTACACTTACCTAATAGTATCTCTCATTAATTGGGTTTATATTTCAATTTTTTTTCCAAGAGGTAAGGGGTTTTTGTGTCAAATTGCCTTCATGGAGACCATAGTTATGTTATGAACACATCATCTTCAAGTAAGTGTATATACAACCCCTTTGATATGTAATATTATGATTATACATATTTTAATTATATTGTATGTTTCATTTATTTTTACTCTTTCATGAATATTGTTATTCAATGGTAAGAAAGGCTTGAGTGTTTTATGTTTCACAATCATCATTTATTTGGTTTGTTTTTCATTATTCTACCAATTAATAGATAATATTATTTATCTTTAATGAAAATGAATTTAATTATTATACTACAGTTATTTATTGATAATACATGTCTTACCTTCATCTCTATTTCTTTATATAATCAAAATTTGAAAATAACTTTTTTATGGAAATTTGATTTTAAATGTCTTTTCGCTCGATAATAATTTTTCTTCCAAAATATTGTTTTAAAAAAATATTATAAAAAAAATTTTAGAGAAGATTAAATTAATTATTAAATTAAATTTTAACAATGTTTGAAATTTTATATAAGAAAATTAAAATTAATTTTCATTTCACCTTTCTAAAAACTATCATTAGTAATTTAATAAATATTTGAAAAGGATATTTTTTAAATTTTTTGAAATAAATATAATTTAATGTATTCTTTGCCATTATTTTATTTCTAGCTGCCTTCGTCATTTTTCAATTTAATTTTCAAGTAATAAGATTTTTATAATGTTTTATATTTTAAATGGAATATTTCAATGAGGAAATTATATTTTCTATATCAGATATTTCTAATTATTTTTTGAGATTCCTTTATAAATTTTCATGCTTTTTTTAAATGTTTAAAATTTTTAAAATATTTTTTTGATTATTTATATATAAAAAGTGATTTTCAAAGAAAATTTATTTTCCCTGGGAAATTTTATATTTTATATTTAATTCATTATAATTTTCCATGATTGATGAAATCCTTTGATTATAATGATTATTTACTAGGGATATTAACCATATATATTATACTTAATATTTTCTGGATGGTCTATGTTTCTAATAAAATGTCATTTATGGACAAAGATTCTATTACATAGTATAGATGATGATAAAATATTTATGAAACCTGATTCTTTTTCAATGGGTTTTGATTTTATCAAATGATGAAATTATTATGAAATTTATTTCTTTTCATGGGTTTTGATATTATGAATCATATATTTTTCTAGGGAACACAGATGTACATATTATGTGAGAGGTAGGACTAATATATCCAAAGAAAAGTATTCCGTAATGATTAATTTTATATGTGCTGAAATGGTACAATGAGGTTCTCCCAAGCTGGAATAAGGGTATAATGGGGGTCTGAAACATAAAATAGGGTATACAAGAGGTTATCCTATGCCCAAAATAGGTTACATGGGAGTTTATCTGAATCCCAATACAGGAACACAGGTGGCTATTCCTTTCCAAATATGGTATGAATGTCTTTTAGGATATCCTTGAAATAATAGTTTCTAATAATAGTTTAATATGTCATGGCTATTTCTTGTTTAAATATTATACTCTCATGGATCATGATAATTTATACTATTGTTATTCATTACTTATAATCTATCATGATTTATTCAATGAAAAATATTTAAGATCTGTGATATAAATGATAATGATTTAATATGTCATTATCTTTTTATAATAAAAATAGTTCCATGCTATATTGATATCTCCCTTGTTTAACATAACTACGTTTTGATCTCACCATTTCTTATTCTTCCTTTCCCCATGTTCGGATGAAATATATTATGTATGATATATTTTTTAAGGATTCTAGTTATGAAGAACATATCATGAGATGATGGTTCTCCATTATAGTCAAGTTGTTCATGTTTCTAAGTAGCTAATTTTAATATAGAATCCCTATGTTTTACAAATATTATTACATGATTTGTGCATAATTAAACTTTGAATTAAATTCCAAGGATCGTAAAGTCTAGTGTCTTTAAATGAGTAGGTACATAATTTTAAAACAAAAATGAAAACTAAAACCATATTTTATTTATTATACATAATTATTTTAGATTAACTATTAAGATCAGACAACCTAATCAGATATCATCGGGAATACATGAACAAAAGGGATGATCTAAAAATCCTAGTAAGGAAATAAGACAAGGAATAAAGGAACACACATATGCTATAAGTTATAACATGATGATATAACACATAGGTTATAAGTCCTAACATGATTATATAAAAGCTTGAAAAATGAATAAAAATAAGGATTAACAACTTGTATAACATGTTATAATATAACCATGAAATCAAAATAATGCGGAAGAAATATATAACATTACATTAATACGAGTCATGTATTGCTGCAATGTCATGGTGGATAAAGTACCATAAAGTAATCAGGTTCATTCCCTTCCCCAGCATTACATATTTTTAGACTAAACATTTCCCAATGAATTAGATCTCTTTCTAGCATCTCCCATAATGAAATAATAGTGAAAATGTGTTCTATATAAAGAATAATACAAATAGAGTAAACATATTGAATACTCATTGAATGAAGTGTGTATCATAACCATGTCATAAGGAATATAAAATGAGATTATCACAAGTGTGTCAATGAAATAATGGATTTAAAACATTAATATAAATTTATAAAGGAAAATATTCCTTGATAATGATAAATTATTTCCAAATCATGTTAAAACCCTAAAAATTATTGTTTAAGAAACATTATAAATTATCATTAATAGTGAGGTTTATTGGAAAATATTTACGTGAATTTAATTGAAAAATGAATAAATGGTTTTAAAAACTAGAATGTTCCCAAGAGACTTTTTCATTAAAAGATAATTGATTTTGTAAAAATTATAGTGGAAAATATAGATTATGTAGAGCTCTTTAATATGGATAAGAACATGGGATGTTCACATTAATCGGGCTTGATTTTTATGAAGAATTGTGATGGGGATGTTTTTAAAACATGTCATTACCAATTAATGAAGATGATATTTTCTAAAAACATGAATTTGTAACATATAAACCAAATCTATTGTAATTAATCCTAAATAAATAAGCATTAAATTGTGGTAAAAAGATTGAAATAGTAACCTGAATAAAAGTTGGAGGATCAGGTAAAATATCATAAATTATGGTTGAAATGGATTTTCATTTTACGGTTATAACATATATAATCATATTAAATCAATTATTTAGTTAATTAAGAACCATTTATACATATATTTGATTTATTATAATTTTATCATGTTCATTTATAGACTTTTTATGAGTAATAATACACAATTTCCTTAGTTGGTAGCATTTATTTCCCTAGATTACATGATCGGTTACATGTATAAATGTATATAAAATCATGTAACATCAGAATGGTTTTTTTGAATTGAAGTAATGTATTACTAATTAACATCCAAAATATTAAATTTCGGTATAATTTATTTGGTAATTTTGCGTTATAATGAATCATTAGAAAATATTTTAATGATAACCGTTTAGATTATTTGGTATTTTTTCGATCATCATGAACAAGTTTTGATTATTTTATTAATAAAATGTATATATAATGTTCAAAAACATTAATAAGTATTTAATATGTATAATGGAATATTTTTTAGACATAAATTTTTTAATGATCATTATTTTGGGAGGTAATGTAAATTGATTACATAGAATACCATGATTTTGATAAATTAACACAATAGAGATGGTGTTTTAATTTTTTGTTTAAAATGAGAGGGGAAAATTATCATGTATTATTAAATTATCATAATAAAATTATATAACATGTATGTTAATGTATTTTTTATACATTTGGATTAGAAGAGTTTAGTAGAAAATAAGAATAGAAAAGAACATGAAATAAAATTAGATGAAACGAAAGGGGATTTTACCTCATCAATCCTTCTTCATGATAACATCCTTAAGGGGATTGGTTTAGGTATATTGTTGATAAAAAGGCTCGATGACCTGGGGTGTATTGGTAAAATATTAATGTTGAATTTGGACAAGACTCAATGAATTTGATGATTGAAGAGAAGAGGTGGTATTGATGGGGGTGGTGACGAGTGTTTTCACATTATTTTATTCATTACTATATTATTTATCAACAAGACTATGAATAGTTTGATAACTATAACTAATATTTTTAAAATAATGAATTATAGTTCTAAATTTTGGGTGACATTTCCCATAACTCATCTCAAACTCCATAAATCATTTATTTATATTTTTTCATAATTTATCATATCTCACTATTCCTCAAAAATTAGGTTTTTTAGAAATATCCAAAAAGATTAAACTATCCATATTTCGACATGTAGAATTAAAAAATAAATTCCATTTTACAAATTGGATTTCATAAATATGTGAAATTATAATTTTAATTAAAATCATCTTTTAATTTTAAAATTCCCATTTATAAATTCTATCTAATTTTGTAACACATTGAAAAGATAATTACGGTCTCCTAAAATTATCCTATAGTAATTATATAACAAAATATTAATATAAAAATAACAATTTATGGAAATATTTTTTCTTCTAGATCAATATTATAATTATCAAATCTGAAATAATTTCTTATGTTTTATAAAAATATCCACACTAAAATAATTATTTCAAAAACATATATTTAAATATTCAATTATATAATTATATCATAATTTAATTTGTAAGATTATGAAATTTTATTTATATTTTCATGTGTGTGGTAACAATTATATCGGATGGCTTACAATTAATTGTTTTCATATTAATATACTAATGGTATTGTTACAATATCATCAGTATTGTTTTCATAACTTTAAGAAATACCTATTACTTCATTCATTCATCGTTTATAAATTTTATTTAGTGTTATTTGCATGAATTTAGATGATTTATACTATTTTATATAATTATAAGAATGGAATTTCCATTGATAAAAAAGTTATGTCATTACATTTTCCCCACTTATGAATTCACCCTCAAAATTTTGTTTTACATTAAATATTGAAAATGGGTGTTTGTACTTCTCCTACATCTCTTCTTAAAGATCACATGTTTCCTATTTGAACCTATTTTTCTTTCATTGTACATTGACCAGGTGAGTATTCTTGTTGCATAGAACATTGTCTTTAAAATCCAAAATCTCCACCAGATACTCTTTTTAGGATAGATAATTTTCAAACTGTACCACATATTAATTCATAACATGTGAAGGATCTAGAATATAATTCCTCAAAAGGGTTATGTGAAATAAATCATGTACTTGTAGATGGTAGGTGGATGTGGTAGTTTCTAGGCCACAACTCCAACATGATTAAAATTCATGAATGGTTTGATATACCTAGGACATAACTTCCCTTTTTCGCAAATCTCATGATCCTCTTCAACAAATATTTTTAGAGGAATACAATGTCCCAAAACATAAAATCAATGTCTTGTCAATGATTTTAATCAAAGATATTTTATCAACATTGGAATACCTTTATGTTATAATGAATGGTTTTCATGTTATCCCAAATTTCATTGATGATTTTAGGTCCCGGTAGCATTCTTTCACTAACTTCATTGCATCTTACATTGTGTTCTATAATTTTTTTCCATATATGGAATCATGTGGATACACTTTGATACTCATGTTGTAAATATTTTTCTTAGTGAATTCAACTATTGTAAGATTTTATTACCATCTTCCATTGAATTTTATATAATATGATCATTACATGCCTTCTATGTCTGATTTATCTACTCAGATTTCCATCAGTTATAGTTTGATAGCTTGTATTGAAGTTCAACACAGTATTTAGAGTATGTTGGATTTTTTGTCTAAAACATATTGGTGAATCTTGTATCTCGATAGGATATAATCGTTAGTTTTACTCCCTAGATCCTTACCACTTATAAGATTTATTAATGGAAGTGGATCGAGGGAGAAGTCATCTTGATTTAAAAAAAATGTAAGCTATCTATGTAAGAAAATTCCCAAAAACACATATAGAATTGTTTCCTCTAGATGTATCCAGATATAAACTGACAATGTCCATCGTAATATTTTCCCACTTCCATCTTGGAATGGGTAATAGTTGAATAATTCTTTTATAATTTTTCCTTTCATCCTTCACTTGATGATATACCAAAAACATTGATATATATTCAATGATTTGATATTTCATATTGTCTAACCAATAGTTATCATGGAGAAATATATACATATTTATGCTCTATTGATGAATAGATAATATTGAGCTATGTATTCCATTAACATGATCATAATTTTTGTTTGGATTTTATCGGTCACATATTTAGGACCCAAATATCATTATTCGTTTTTCATCCATTTGGAACTCTAACGTTTTCCAATTTTTGATATCTTCCCCTATTTTCAGATTATCCATATAATTTTTAGAGAATAGTTTACTTTCATTATGATGGATGGTTGATAAATCATTTGATAAATGATTGATTATGTTTCTTCCATAATGATTCACTTGTTTTTCCATTAGAGGACTAATAATATTGGATCCTTCTAAATTATCATTGTTGATAAAGATGAAGGATCCTTTCTATATAGAGAACTTTCCACTTTATTTTCCATACCGGGATGGTAGTGGAATGAGTATTCATAATTCATGATTAGCTCTAACCATCATCATTGGAACATATTATGATCCTTCTTTTCGAATATATATTTCAGACTCTTATGATAAGTATATATTTAACACATCCCCAGATAGAGATAATGCCACTATATTTTCAATGAAAATATCACAAATGCCAACCCTATATCTTATGTTGGAAATATTTTATCACGAATTATCATCAGTTTTTGGTGAAAGCTGTCACATTATTATTTTTCATTTGTAAAAGTCTAATACATTATTTGAAGAATTGTTTTACACCAAAAATATTTCCCCACTTACTTGTAATGTGTCCAATAGTGTAGTGATAAGACATTTTTGAACTCATTATAGTAGTCTTCACAGAAATGGTCTACATAAATGTTTCTACCTTTCGAGTCTTCTTGGTTAGTGGGATCAACAATAGGGATAATTTCATTGAAAATATCTATTAATACCCATATAAACAAAAGAAGCTACTGATCTAAATTATATATGTTGTACTGGGCCACATTTATTTTTTATTTGTCTTGCAGGGTCCAAATATTTACATTTTTTAGTAATTACATTCCCAAATAATGATACTTACTCCAATAAAAAAGACACAATTTTATAATTTTCAGATAGGTTCTATTATCCCATTTTTTTTATAACTATATTCAAATGATCCTTCTGTTCTTCCAATCTCTTGGAGTAAATCAGAATATCATCAATAAAGACTACCACAAATCGGTCAAGGTAATATCTAATGAATCTATTAAATATTTCCACAAATATTTCTAGATCATTCGTGAGTCTAATGGGAATTTCAATGAAATGATAGTGTAAATTTATTATTCAAATGGAATTATTGGGAATAGCATGCTTTCACACATTTAATTTTTGATATCCCTACGGATGTTCCACCTATGAAAAAATAATTGGCCACACATAGTGGATCTGACAAATAATCTATCCACTGAAGGAGTTAAATGTTAATTATTGTGTTTTTTTATGCTCATGATAATCAATGAATAGTTTCATTGATCCATCCTTCTTCTTGATAAAGAGGACCGATGCCCCACACAGTGAAGCACCCAGGCCTATAAATCCCTTTTCCATATTCTCCAATAACTACTTCTTTAATTTTCCGATCTCATCAATTTTTAATCTATAAGGTGACAATGATATAGGTATAGATCAAGGGATATGTTCAATTAATAACTCAAACACAAGACCTAGAGGAAGTCTACAAATATATTCAAGGAATAAATCAGTGTAATCCATCATGATGGGATTTCCATCTAGCCTTACTCTCTCATTTCACTCGAGAATTTGATCTAGATATGCTTTATCATAAGGAAACAATTTCCATAGTTGAGATGATTATTCGGAATGAGATTCATCTTCCACCTTAAATTTATATAGAAATGGAGGATGCTACATGATTTGAAGAGTGATCTCTATTTTGTGACAGTTGATGTCAGATTTATATTAAGACAGCCAATCCATACCCAGTATCGCATCAAACACTAATAGAGGGAGTATGACAAGATTTTTTAGGTGTTTTGGTCCACAATCATTTACCAGGGTGTACTTATAAACTATGGATGAAATAATAGGCCCATTTTTTATTCTCACATATAACACGACCTCCATATTTTGAGGTGGGTATTGAGTTGTTCTACTAAACATGCAATATAATATTGAATTTTTAGAACTAGAAAAAAAAATTACATTCTATATTATAGAATGAATAACTAGTGCACCTGTTAGCGCCACTTCTTTGTACTTCACCTCTATATTAGTGATATAATAATCCCTTCCTTGTTTCCTTGATGGTTGTTTTTATATATTTCCACTAATTACCTAGGCCATAGGGAAATGGATTCTATAATTCCAATTTTCCTTGTAATTGAAACAATTTAGTATAGGCAGATTATTGATCAGAAACTGTATTTCTCCATCTGCATTAGTGGGATTCTTCATATCCCTTTGCAATTTATTATCCATAATCATCTTCTATTAAACATTTTAAGCATATCATGGATATCGTTAAGTAGTTTCCATTGTTATTCATACTTCACTTTTATCATGTGGTATGTTGGGTATTCATTGCATCAAGGTATTTTTATATTGATCCTCTAATATTATAATCTATTTTTTCCTTTTTCTCAATTGGCCAATGAGACCTATTAGAGTAACCAATCTCATTTTCAGAATAGAGGGCATAATGAACATTATCTTCATAATAGTTGTTGTCTTCAATATTCATTACATTCAATATAATTAGAATCAGTATCCTAAATCAGTGATCCACATTTCATTCAGTGTTCATGAAAAATCCATAGTATTTTCTTGAAATCATTCATAATTTTTTCTTGTATGCACTGATTGAATCATCTTCTTTTATATACTCTTGGAGCAATTCCCCTTCCATCATGAGATGGAGGTTTCAGGAAAACTATATCTTCATAAATTACTCCCAATCATGGGAATCAATTTACACTTTTTATTTTCTATAATTGATCATTCTCCACCATTGATCACCATCTTAATAAATACAACAGTCTACTAGCACACCAATCTCCTCTTATTTTCACTAAGTGGTGTATAATATCTTATTAATGGAGTTAATCCATTTTTCTCTGAGTAGGGGATTGGAGGATCCAATAAAAATATGAGTCATTTTTTATATGTGGAATTAAATAGAAACATTCACATTATTAGGATAATTAGGGTGTTCTACAAGATTCAACCTATTATTCATAACATGATATAGGTGAGGAAATACTATCATAAAATTTTGAACACCCATTCCCATCATATTTGACATAAAATTTGTTTAATCTTCATATTTCCAATAACATTTATTTTTGGAATAGGTTATTCTCTTTCCATACTTTATTTAAGAAAAATAAATTACAATTAGGTGTCTTTAATACATTTCGAATAGGAATATAAATAGGAAAAATTGAACATACAAGGACATAAATGTAAATGAAAAGTTCATCTTTACATGTGATTCACTGCATTTCAATATAGGTTATCCATAATGGTGAAATTAACCTTGATGATCTTTCTAATGTGATCTAGTACAAATTTTAAAAAAATTACTAGAAATTATTTTAATACTATAATTTATAGCCTTATACTTTTACTCATGTTTCGAATTGATTTTATTTGTATTAAAATATCAAATTACATGAAATGGATCGCAATTTCCACCGTCATTGTATGATTAGGTACATAAATTGATAACATGAATACAAACAAAAAAATATTATATTTAATCCCTATAATGACATCCTAACATATATTTATATCTTATATATGTATAGTTTAACATGGGGAATAAAAGAAAAAAATGAATGAGCTAAAAACCCATGTAGGGGAATAAGAAAATGAATTGAACATATCACTATGGACAGAAGGAAAACATGATGGCATAATAGAATAAAACATGAATTAAAAATAATAATGACATTTGTAACATGGGATAATTTAAATATTACATCATATGAATGTGGAAACAATATATAACATGACATAAATATGAGTCATGGTTAGCTGCAAAGACATCGAGGAAAATGTCCAATAAATGAATCATGTTCACTCTTTATTCTAACATAATGTATCACGATACTAAATAATACCAAATGAATTGTATCCCTTTATGAGTGATCCCTTCATAACATATTCTATAATATGTGCACCACATGAACAATCATATAAAATGAATAAACATATGGGTTATACATGGAATTATGTGGTTATCAAAACATTGACATAAGGAATATCAAATGATCATACCAAAAGGGTTACCATAAAAGAATTGATTGAAAACATGAATTGATATTAATAAAATATAATATACCAAGATAATGATAAATTATGTCCAAAATATATGAAAACAAGAAAAATTAGTGTTTAAGAAACTTTTGAGATTGCACACATTAGTGTGGTTAAAGAGAAAATAGTATTGAGTATTAAAATTGAAAAATGAAAAACTATTGGAAAAACCCATAAATAAATAAAAATATTTTTTAATGATAATTTTTTTAATTTCATAAAAGATGGCCAATATTATAGGTTTTTTAGATCAGTTTTATATGGGTATGAAATTGAGATGATCCCTTTAATTGGGCATTCTTTTCTGGAAGATTTGAGAACATAACCATTATAAAACATGTATTTAGCAGTTAGAAAGATTATATAATCTTTAAAAATGAGTTATAGACATGTAAACATAATTTATAATATGAAAAAAAATTAAGCACAAATTTTGATACATTGATTGAAATTATATCCCAATGGAAAAATTGGGTGCTCGAGTAGAATCTCATACCGTGTGTCTGAAATGGTTCTGAACTTAATCTGAATGTCTTGGAAAATAATATTAAATCAATTAATTAATTATTTAAGAACATTTTATTCATCTATATTATTTATTCTAATTATAATAAGGCCATTTATGTCCTTTTGGATGAGTTAAAATATTGAATTTAATCGGTTGGATGCATTTGTTACCTTGGTTTTCAGGATTGGTTACATTAATACATGTATGAAAATTCATGTAAAATGAGAATGGTATGATGAAATTGATGTTATTTGACATTAATTAACATCCATAATATAAAATTTTAATAAAATTAATTTTGAAATTTTGGGAGAGGATGAATAATTAGATATGACGTTAATGTTGACCTTTAATATTATTTAAATGTTTTTTCGATCATTACGAACTAGTTTTTTTATAAATTGATATAATGTATATATAATGATTTGAGAAAATTTAATTGGAATAAATAAATAATAGTATAATAATTTTTAATAATAAAAATTGGTTTATGAGTCGTATTTCATATTGTAATGGAAATTGGAAACTTTTTCATCCTTGAATGTGAGAAATTAACACATCTCAGACAATGTTTTCATATTTAGAATAGAACTAGAGGGGAAAGTAATGATGATGCATTATTTCCATATAATAATAAAATTAAATTATATTTATGTTAATGTAGTTATAGAACTATTTTTATGAGATTATGTGATTAGAAAATAATAAAATTAAAGGACGTAAAAATAAATTAAAATAATATAAAGAGGAGTTTACCTCTTGAATCATTAATTTTGTTAACATCCTTAGAGGAATTTATTTTTATCTTTCATAGAGAAAAAAGGCTCTCTGAATTGGGTTTGGGTATTGGGATGGAATTTTATCTGTATTTTGATAGGGCTATAAGGTTGGGTGGTGTGAGGAGAGGAGGTGGTGAGGGGTGTTATATATAGATAAGGAGGGGGTGTTTTATCATTACTTAATTCATTACATAATTATCATGACTCAAGAATATGAATAGTTTTATAATTATCACCAAAAAATATTAAAATAATGAAGGTTAGTTTAATATTTTGGTCATAAATCCACCAAACATCATCAATTAATCTATAATTAATTTATTTACCTTGTATTGTTAATTTTTGTATTTTATTTTTTACAAAATGTTCACGTAAGTTAGAAAAATATCAAATATTAATCCTAAAATTTTTTTGGCATGACAAATTCGTAAAAAACTCCATTTTATGATAATAATTTTATTTTTATAATAAATTTAGTTTTTAATGGAAATCATCATTTATATAGAAAATACAAATTTTAAAATTTGTACTGATTTTGTAATGGTATTTTAAATTAATTAAAGTCTAGTAATATTTTATTTTAATCATAATATAATAAAATAATAATTAGTGAATACATTTTATTGAAATAAATTTTATTTCAAAACATTATATTAATTAAAAAATTGAAAATAAATAATTATGTTTTATAAAAATGATGACACTTAAATTTTATTTTCTAAAACATTTATTTACATATAATATTATATAATTATATCATATTTTTATTTATAATATTTCTAATTTTTATATATACTTTCATGTGAGAGTATTATATTGTCTCACTAACTATTCCTATGATTCATATTATATTTTTGAAGTCAATTTGTAATTTTATCGTTACATCTTGCTTAATTTTTAGAAATACCTCTTGTTTCATTAATTTTTAATTTTGAACATTTTTTGGGTAAAATATTTATTTTTATGATATTTATAATATATTTAATAATTATAATAAGGATATTTCCATTGATAAAAAATTTGGGGTCGTTATTGGTATTAAACATATATGATCCTCATGACTGTGCTTGTGTAATGTAAGGAATATGCATGTAAAATGTTTTAATATCTATGTATCTCAGATCTAGGTTTCCAAATATATTTCATGTATCATTTATTAAAATATACATGCCATGTAATTAAATTATAATGTTTTAAATATATATCCCATATGTGTAAACATAATATGATCTATATACATGTTGAGCAGTCCGGACAATTACTTATTGAGATTCTTTTGAATAAAAGTTTAGTACTTAGTTTATTTAATTTATTCATATATGTTATCAAATAATAAATTTAAAATCAATGAGGATAGTTATATCTATCAAATAATGGATAGATATTACATTAAATAATTTTTTTTTATTATTTATATAGTTATTCAAATTTATTCACAAAGGTTTATCCCGATATATTAACAAAATGACATTGATGTTAGACAGCTATTTTATATTTTTATCTAATCCAGAATTGGTGGATAATGTTCTAGACTGACCTACATATTTTATTTTTTCTATTACATTAATTATTTCATATTTTTTTATTATATTATTAAATTAAATTGATGGTATACGATTTATCCCTCAATATTTATTATGTAAAATCATGCTTTTGGGTGATTTAATTCTTATAGACCAATATATGGTCCCCTTAAATTTTTTATACAAAATAATTATAATGATCGTTCTCTATGGATTATTGAGTTTGTTTGAGATAGAACCTAGGTGAGTCCATACCATTGAGACACATAGTAAGATGTTGGGAAACAACAAACTCTTTCTTAGAGGGACTAAAATTTATTTTCCACTGGTATTAATTATTTTTTTATTTTATGGTAAAAACCCATAGTTAATTATCAACATAATTATATTTATATAAATTTTATTTAAATCGATCTTAGTATTTATTTTATATATTCAAGTCCAAAATCACATAAATGAATGAATTAATATCTAAATATGGAATGAAAATTAAATTAATTATATTTAATTATTTTATCAAAACAAGTTTTATTTATTAAGTAAAATCATATTAATAATAAAAAATCATATAAAATAAATATTATGAAAATTATATCATAATAAACATAAATCCTCAAGTTATTTTTACGTCACCATGAGTTTTATTTTTTGAATTATGAAAATCCACATTAGATGTTTTGTTTCCTACCATTCTTGGGGGAATATTTAACTATCTTGGAGTCTTAGATTTTAAAATTATTATACATAATTGAAACTGTATAGAATTTTATTTCCATATAATTTTTAATAAAAAAATTGAGGTATGCTTTGAGTAAATAAATTATAGGATTTTATTATTGGAATGTCCTCTCAACAGAATAAGGAATTGAAATCCCATATTTTTCAATCACACTATCATAAATTCCTCCTTATGGTGTTCAAGACTATTGTCTAAACAATAAATAAATATTTTTTTTTCTTTACTATATAATTTTTAATGATTTTTTACATTCATTTGTACACCCTAATATTTTAATGTAAGATTATTATATTTGGTAGCATATTTAACACACAAATTAGATATTAAACAACCCTTGAAATATATGACAGTTAAAAAATATATATTAAATTGGTTGAATAAACTAGATTAAATAATTTAGAAAATATATATATATATGTCCTACTAAATAAAAATGTTTTTATTTTTTTATTAAATAATTACTCAAATTTATTAATATATTTTTATTCATCAAAAATATGTATTCTTTCAAAGGCGATTCTTATTACTTATTGTGGGAAAATATTATATTTATTTTTTATAAAATTTAGATAAATTATTTTATTAATTGAAATTTATTTTTAAAATTACCATAAAATTATAAAATCAGGGTTAATACTTTTAACATTTCATGAAATTTTGATTTTTCTCTCAACTATAAAAAATACTACTTTTAAAAAAATCATATCTATTTAAAGTACTAACTAATTTTTATATTCCTTTTACTTTTTAATATGATTTAAATTATAAATAATTAATATATTTCAATATTCAATCATCTTATTTAATTTTTAATCATCATTATATTATATTTTAGAGTATTTTTATTTTTATCTATAAAAAATGTTTTTATTGAAAACAATTCTAATGATCACAATCTTTATCCATTTTAATTATTTAAGATAACCCTTAATAAAAATTTTGCATCTATTAAATTAATTATATATACACATATTTATGTTTATATGAATTTAATATCATATGAATATAATTACTATTTATAGAGTCAACATAAAATCATCTCCTTCTTTGAAAATATAATTCATTAAAACCCTTGTTTTCATCGGATCTATGGGTTTACTTTTAAAGTAAATTCTACCGTTAAATTTTATTTTATTATTAAATTGGATTCCATAATTTAAAAATTCATAATTTTTGTTATATTATTAGGTGATCTTTAATTTTCATCTTAATAAACAGTGAATACATTAAAAAATTTAACATGGTTATTGAAACAATGTATTAACATTGAATTAAACCAGAAATTTAATGTATAAAATAACATAAATTTCTTTTATAAATTATATTTTATTATATTATTTTAACATTTATTTATATAAATATTAATAAATCTCCATTTTGGATCCCTTTTTCTATTAAAAATAATGTTCTCACTTTTTTTTCCTGAAATTCGATGTTTGTCATCCCCCTTATAAAATTACACCCCCTAATCATTTCTATTGACAACATAAAAGAAATATTTTTAATATAATAAATTGAGAAACCCATAATTACATCCCTTTCAACATCGTATTTTCCTTTTTATAACTTAATATAAATCTGGTTAAACATTTTTGTTTACACCATAATTTTTAATCTGAAGATGATGTATTGTTCTTAATAGAGGATTATTATTTTATTTTCTTCTTTCACCAAATTAAAATTTTCATCAATTATTAATATATAATAAAAACATTATAAACATTATATTAGGTTTTTATTAATTTAATTTAATAACCCCAATCCATATCACATTCCATCAAATGGGATATGAACCCTTATTTCTTGTTTATGGCAGACAACAACCTCATGAACCGATGCAATTAATTTTTTATCATCACCTCCCATGAAATAATATAGTAATTGATATAAATTATATATAAGATATAAATAATATAATTATAGATTTAACATTACTCACTCATTTATACATTCTTATTTTCAATTTAGTGGGGGGATACGATTTCGTGAATAATCTGTACAGTAAAATAATTCCACATGAAGTAAAGTGGTTCATTTATCTATAGTGTTATTCCTAAAATGAGATAAAGATAAATTCAATGTATATAAATAATATATATGACTTAAATATTATATAAATTACATATTAATCATTCTTTAATGTTAATTTATAATTTTTATTCATTCTTTAAAAAAAATTAGGGTCATTCGTGAGTATGTGTGGAAAACCACCTCTATGAAAAAATATTATTATTTTATTTTCATCAGCACATAAAATAGATGATACATATAAGTATTTATAAAAAATATAATGTGATATTTATCATATTATAATATATTTGGAATTAAAAAATAATTCTTACCTTCCAACATAATGATCATTGATAAATGGAAACATTACTCATTCATGCATATGACCAACCAACTCTATGATTGAAACATAGTTAAATTTTAATCACCATCATTTTTGATTATTATAAATTATGAATAATATACTAAATTCATGATTATTTTAAGAATTTTATTGTGTAGATTATGAAGGTAATGACCAAGACCGCAGTAGATCAAATCTGGTCCTTACATTAATACATTTGTATACATACAAGATTAAAATCCCAAAGGACAGAGAAGATTAGTTGTTTTGGAAAACCATATTACATACATGATACCTTTATTACCTAGGTGTGGTAAAAAAAGAATAAAATTTGAATATTAACATCCTCAAAACCCTTTTCTATAATTCAACATCATATATTCCGGAAAGGAAGAACAATAATGTTGATCTCTAATGCTCAATATGGGTTTAGTATAGGGAAAGCTGACATGAATCAATAATCAAAATCAACATCTAAAGGTATATAACTGCACACATATTACATTTAATCAAATATCATATAAATATGTTCAAAAATAATATGGCTTGTTAAATAGCTTAAAACACATTCTATTTAAGTAACTAGATATGAATGATTAATAAAATGAGAATGAAATGAAACCATTTTTTTAGTTTAATAGTAATAATCCCTTTGATAATAATGATTAATAAATTATAAAAGAATTTAATTCTTTAATATTTTTTCCCACGTTCCCCAAGAACATGGATCCTTTACTATGGATATTGTTCCCAAGATAGTTTGAAACATTTCACGTAGAAACCCATTTTATTTTTCCAACCGATTCAACTCATTAGACCATCAATGCATTTAGGGGATTACATTAAACAGTCTCTAACCTATTCCATACCTATCTAATAAATTACTCACATATATAAAATTTTATTTAACTCATAAATTTTGTTCCTTTCTGAATTAACATATTGAGTAATGGATAGTAATTTATCAATATTTTGGAAGTTAATAAAATAACATTCAAATATACACCATATGATAAAAGGGTAGATGGTTTAGTAAATAATAATATCCATTAATCAATAATATAGATATTTATGAGAAACATATTAACCAATTCAAAATTATTATATTAATGTTATAGATTTATGATAATGTTATCAATCACAAAAGTTTGTGACATTCTATAATAACTTTACAAACCTAGTAATTTTCAAGTCTATTCCACATGGATGAGATAATTTAATTTGAATCATAAAATAAAATGAATAAAAAATTATTGAAGATATAAAATTTAAATGTGGATTGGTTCCTAATTATATATAATTCATAGTTTAATGTAAATTTAGATTCAATCTCTTATCTTACAATTCCGTATGGTTGAATAGTTATTAACCTCTTATATACTGGTTTTTAGATTTTTATTAATTTATCATAGAACCATATTAGTTTTTATATATATCACATATTATCCTTTTATAACATCTACAACCTATTTATTAATAATCATACACTATTTACATTGTTTTGGGTGTTAATTCCCTAGTTTTCAAGTTTGTGTTGACATGTTATTTTTTGATCTTCTTAAATCGATCATTATTTAATAGTTTCCAAAATTTAATACATTATTAAAATATCAAATATATTTACTATATATTTGGTTAGTGTAATCCATAATATTTTGTATATGAAATTTAATATAATATTAATGGAGACGGTATTCCATATGTATGAATGAACATTGTTTTAATTTTCTTTGAGTTATGGTAATAATGAACATTAAATTGTATATATATATATATTATCATTAATGTATCATTATTATTTTATAAATATAACATTATATTAAAAATTTCCTTAAAACAATCTATATAAAATGGGATCGAATCATATCTCTTCGAGAGTTGATAATTTGTCCCACACACGAGTGACATTTTCATATTCAAAAAATTATAATTCCAAAAGTAATGAATTATAGAATAATTGAGTAAGCATAAAAATATCATATATAACATATTTAAATTTTATTTCTATCTTTATTTCCAACCTTGATATGTGGTAATGGAAAAATTAATGACATCGGTTCGCAAGGCAGTAGTCTTCCAAACACCCGATTGATGATTGGATAACCCATTTAAAGGATGTGTTTGATGTTATATATCATACCATTAGAATAAAAAATATAAGTATATTTAATATACTTATTTAGTAATAAAATATTGGAAGAATTTAAATTTAAGGATGTGGAGATGGATATATTATAAAAAACTATTAAAATAAAATTAACCCTCATCTTATTTCCTCATTAGGTTTTCACTAATTCATTTCAAGGATGTGTTTATTCCCATGTAGTGTTTTTATGAATAAGTGTAATTAATTTTTTTGTAGTTGTTTGGGAAGTTTTTTGATGGCCCTAATTTATATTAATGTGTTAAAAGAGGAAGATAGTGGGTGGCCTTTTTGAAGTTGGGTTAGTGGAACACTTTTAATTTTTAAAAAATATAAAATTATAACAACTCTATTTCCATGTAACATGTATATAAAAATAGAAATATATCTATATTTTAAATTATAATCATAAAATATGAATATTATTGGTTATTTGAAAGTTTCGTGATCATATAACGTATTAAGATTAATGTTTACTCCATAGGTTATCTTGTTTCCCTCATATTCAATATAATTAATTTCAATTTCCTACACAAATCCATTTGGTAAAAATATTAAGTTGACCACATTATAAATTGGAAATTTTAATTATTTTTAATTTTGACTACATTTTTTTTATATTCAAACAAAATAAGTATAAAATTTAATTTAAAATTATTTCCACCTGAAGGAAAGAAAAACTAGGTTTTATAAGTGAAACTTGTCAAATGATTACTAAGTAATTATATGGAATTAAATATAAATATTATTAAAATTACATAAATAGGATAAATAGATGTACAATTGATTTTAATTTACATTAAAAACAATTTAAAATATAATTTATCATTTTAACTTATTTAAATTAAAACATATATTTAAATTAACATTCAGAACGTTTCAATATTTATCAAAAAATAAAACATCTCAGAAAAATAGAAAAAACACACATTAAAAAAACTGGAATTCCACATTAAAAATTTAATTTTGTTTTAAAATAAAATTTATAATATTTTCCAACCTTATATTTAAAAAAAGTGCACCACTAAAAGGAGGCAATACCCACTTTAGAAAAAGACAAGTTTTAAGCATAATATTGGATTTATTCTCATCCTCTTACTATCTTATCTATTTGAAAAATATTAAAAGATTTTATTTAATATGTAACATATAAATTTTATTAATGTCATGAACCATCCCCTAGGGCTCGTACAATGACATACCCCAAGCGTGCCTCCCGAAGTCTAGGTGTTGGAGACTAGTGTCGAAGGCATCAACCAGCAAGTGGGAGGCATATTACAAGATACTTTGACCCACATGAACTCCCAAAACAAATCCAAAAATCTGAAATGTGAACTATAAGTAATTGGATACCAGAGTACAACTGCTTGAAAAACACTGAGTGGTAATACCAGGCCAGTACAGAATCCCAATAAAATAAATGGAAACAACAAAGTACAGTTGCCGCACTGATGGTCATCTATGAAAAAACCCACCTAATCACTAGAGTAGTGAAGAAACTCAAAGCTAAGGTATTATTTATGTCTTCCTGGTCCTACAGGGCCCCTCCTAGTCATAGTCCTACAAGTCCACCATTCTAATGTCTGTCGGTCCTGACTCCTTGATTTCCTCTATCGAAACATCCAATGTATGCACCCAACATAACACATGGAGTCGAAACCCATGCGTGGGTGTGTATCTCAGTACTTAATAAGGGAAACCAAGACCCTTGATGGACTCTTATAAATACAAAAATTAAAACACCACTAAACAAGCATGATGTAAACCAAAAATCCACAACCAAAAAGTAAACTGCAAATCCAAAACCATAAATTAAACCACAAAGCCAAAACCACAAGGCAAACAACAAAGATTACACATCGTCAACTCTAATGAGGTAAATGCACATAAATATACATATTCAATATTGACATACTTGTCTCATCCACAAAGAAACATAAGGCTCCAACCTCAAAGCCACTACCAAGATTTCAAAAGAACGCTCAAAGTGTAACTCTAGGATTAGGAGTACACGCTCCTTGAGTTGGCCATACCTAATGGAACCCACCTGAGTGTTGTACTCCATCAGGTACAATGCAACCATTACTAACGGTACATCTGAAAGGATGTGCTCCATCAATAATATTATTCTATAACAGCCTCTAGAGCCCGGTACTAGAGGTATCTCTAACACTATCTTGCACCCGAGGCAAGACCAAGGGAAACCAAGTGAAGAGGTCCACTCCTCGAAAATGTATTATAGTAGGGGAGAATATCTCTAGTCAAAACCATGATATCTCAGTCTCTCTAGTAAGAAGTTTCCCGAACATTAGTCCATTGATGAAGACAAACATCTACCTTGGTATCGATTACATCATGTGGAGGGGCCCACTTCTCGTAACTATTTCTTTTACTCAAAGGTGCTCCAACTCCCATGAAGGGTCAGATCTTTGTCACTACTTGGATATGGGTGAGTACTTTTCCATAAGTGAGGATCCACACCTTACCCGGTAGGGGGTGTATAATGCCTGTAGTTTTTTCACTGTGGGTGACCCACACCGTAGTATGTCAGGGGACTACTGACCCCAAGATGAAGGAAATGCACACTAACATGGAAGGGGAGTACTGACTCTGCTAGAACAAGGTGTAAAGTGGACCTGTACCCTGAATTAGCAGGTGAGTACAACTCAGTTACAAGAGGACCCGCACCCTAGTAAATTAGAGGAGTAACCGACTCTCTCCCAATATTTGATGTGGGGGACCCACACCCTAGTAATTTTGGGGAGTACTAACCCCATGATAGAGAACCCATACCCTGGACCATCATTGGAGTACATACTCTATTGTATCACTACGTAATAAGTACATGCACCCTTGGTCGACATCGGAGTACATACTCATAACATAGAGGACGAGAACCCCACCCGGTATGGGAGTACCTGACTCTATGTGAGTTATATATAGAGGAACTTCACCCTAGACGAATAGGGTAGTATTGACTTAAATGATAGAATGACCTATTTAGGGGAAAAAGAACCTTAATCCTTGACCTGGAAAGTCTTATCTCTACATGAGTAGAGGGGTAAAGAATATTCGTGTCTTGAGTCATCAAGAGAGTAGCTGTCCTAATTTTCACCACAAGAAACCCCCAGGATCTGCTCATCAGTGCATTAGTCATACCTAAACAATAATTAAGTTCTACAAATAAGTGACACGAAGGACCTCCATGTCATAAGTATTCCAACACGATAGATGGCGCATCAATCGGATGCATGACCTGTATGTTATTGGCATTTTAGTATTGTGGTCCATGTTGATTCGGGCTCTGTCCTACCCAGCCATACTTCACCAATGGAAAAAACTCAAGAAAAATATCTAAATAGTTCCTTTTTATCCCATGTATTCTAGAATAATTGATGTTTTTTCAAATAGACATCTGGTTTAGGATTTAAGTTCCTTTAAGCGTGAATGGGTCGAAAAGGGTCTGGGTTCGGTCCGACCCTGGTGGACCACACCAAACCGACCTGTTCTAGGTCCACCAACCCAAACCATTATGTTTCATCCTGACCTGATCCGAGTCGACTTGGCTTGCTGGGCCTATGGGCTCAGCCTTTTAGGCTTTCCAGATCAGTTTGGCATGCCTGGCGGCATGACCTACTTGCCTCACTGATGTTCGTCGTTGCTGGCCAGCCACCATCTCTATTGATGTGGAATAACTGCATTTGGAATCTTCTCACACGTCTGGGCCCACCTACACATCCCACATGTAATCCCTCATGGAAGGATGACTTCTCCACACTATGCCACTCTAGCATAACAAGACTACAGTGATGCGGCCCATCGTGGTCGTGGCTTCCGCTGCACAATCGTGGCGTCAAGGCGTGTGTAACGCCCCGACCCCAGTTACCCAGAGTCGGTGCATTATTACATAACATTGGCATGATCACAAGAAAGATCAAATCTCGAAAGACCGATTGGTTTAGTAGCCTTGGAAACACTAGATATATTCATAAGTTTTACATTACATCATAAAATGAAAAACTACTACAACAACATAATGTCTCCATAATCCACACTATTATCCCCTCATAATATCCCTGCAGGTCATTCATAATTTACTTCTTCACATCCTGGGGAAAAATAAAACATAGAAAAGGGGTGAGCTCAAATGCCCAGTAAGGATAACAATATAGCGGAAACTTTCATAAATAAGAATAAACATTTAAGGCAATGCATTACTAAAAACAAAAGCCTTTTAAAATTGAACTTCAACATGGTATGGCAAAAGTAAAATGAAATAATGCCATTTACTTATTCACATGGATATTCTACTAATCGAATAATCACATGCAAAAATCAATAACCACTTTCATAATGTTGGAATGCATAATGCCAGACTATCATAACCACATAGCCAAGGCCTCGTGCCAAGACTACAAATAAGATTTTGTCAAGGCCTTGTGCCAAGACACTAGTTTGTCTCATGAGACCTACCGATGCATCGAGGAGCTATAGCGGGCTCCACCCGTCACTTATTAAGTCCAATGCATTCCCATATGAAATGGTTTAAACATAACATAAACATTCGTATTAAAACTAGCATACGAAATGTCAATACTTTCACAATAAACTATGAATGGTATAAAAATAGCACATCCACAGTCAAACATATCACAAAACCTTCAATACAATATAGAAGTTTTGTATCATAATAAATCAACTTCAAATAATCTTAAAATCCATCAAAGGATGTTGACATAGATGAAATCAAAATTCTTTTTAAAGAAATATCTCCTATTATTTTGAAATCATTTAAGATCCATATAAAATAAAACATTTTCTTTGAAAATATTCTTATAAGCTTGTAAGGAAAGCTTTGAAGATTTTATAACGGCGTAAAATAACCGCACCCGCCGTATAAGTTAAAAAAAACATTCTTACCTCAATTCTGTCGAAAAGGTTAAAAAGGACCTTGTTTTGAAAACGACGGAAAGATTCCTTTATAAACCTCTTATAAAAAGTCAAAAAAAGGTATAAATGACTTTAACCCATATTCTTGTAAATAGTAAAAATGTTTTGAAATACATTTTTAAGAAACATGGATGTGGATGATAAAGAGATCCCAGTAGATTATTACATATAAACAACCTCGGATAATGAAGAGATTGTGAAATAACCCTTACCTTGTACTTTTCCTTGGTTGTGGTAGGTTAACCTCCTGTATAATGGTGAAATAATTGTTATTAAATTATACAAGAATCATATACATTAATATGATATCATATATGATCTTTTAATATTGATTTGATAATAATATCTTAGTATTATCGTTGTTTCGGGTGTTAACTTACTTGTTTTCTTTCATATGTTTTGTTACGTAAGACATGTTTGTAAAGGATAGGTTGTATGTTATTCATATCCAGAATGATATCAAGTCCTTAAACATCATTTTTAAATCATAAAATGATAATTACGCTTTAATGGTTACGATGGAGAATGAATCTCATCGCGTTCGTGGAGACGGTAGTCCGTACGTACGCACGAGCGACAATATCATTCTTTTGATATTAAAATAATATATAAATGGATGGTATATCATATATACAGAATCATTAACATGTTATATTTATTATTTACATGAGTTACACATCATTATTATACCCATCCAAATAATATTATATTGAATAACAATTACACCACGACGTGGAGACGGTAAGCCGTACGTACGCACGTATGGTGACATGTTATTCAAAGGGTGGATAGAATACTGAATATGGTTGTACCATACTTATAATAAAATCACAGTATATGTGAGATACTGGAGTTATTATTTCAGAATGGTAAGAACAAAGGAAGAAGAAGTGGAAGAAGAAATGAACTTAGAAAAGGGTGGTGAAATCATTACCTCTTCTTCGGGTTCTTCCTTTTGATTTGATCAAAAGGGCTCCTTAGGTTGGCTTTCTGATCAAACTAAGGCCTCTAGGTTGTATTGAGGGATGTTGGGAGAGTATTTGGGCAGAGTTTGGCCGAACCAAAAGGCTTTGAAGGTGTGAAGAAATGAGAAGGAGGAGTGCCCTTTTATAAGAGGGGTGAGGGGCACCTTTGGAAAAGTTAGAAATATTAATTTATAATAAATTCATATTCGGTTTAAAAAGGCTCCAAAGTTGACTATTCAAAGGATGAGGTGTGGATAGGTCGAAAACAACTCATCCAATAGAATTTAGACAGGTTTGGGTACTTATATTAACCTTATCTTTAAGTATTAACTCTAAGTTAATTAGTTTCACTTTTACAATGTCTCTTTGTATTTTTATATAATATGATTAATAAACTTACTATATACATCCAAGAGACCCCCAAGTGGTCCATTAATGAGGAACCTATCATAATATAAGTCTCTTGGCCGAACCTTAGATTTTCAGGAATTTAATATCAATTAATAATATAATATTTGTTTTAAGAACTCTTTTATGTCAATTTTGACACTATTCAATAGTTGATTTTTGTGAAACTCCTAACAGATTGATTACTTCGAACAAAGTCAATTAAATCAATACTAATATATAATATTATCATAGAAAATTAGTTTAATTCATTAAAAGTTTCATATTATAATTATTTGGGTATTTATAAGATCAATTATTTTTATTTTTCACTATTTTAGTAATTACTGCATCATCATTGTGTCATAAATAAAATAAATTATATAATGTCTAAAAATTATAAATAAAATATCATTATGTAGGAAATCTTTTTAGCTTTCTAATGAATATTTATAATCGAAAATCCAACATGTATAACCCTATGTAAAAATTGTTCTTCTAAAAGATGTAAGCTTATGCCATTTTTATTTTTATTTTAACTTTATTAATATAAAGTGTCCCTACCACATACAAGTGGCTCCAAGGGGTCCCAAAATTGACCAAAGGATGCCCATGGTCGGGTATGTGTCCACCAATAAGGTTAGGACACGTTTTAGGGTAATTTTTTATTATTATAATATTATTTTTTTAACCCTTATTTACCGGATTTACCCTTTAACCATGGTAAATAAAATATTTACCACAGTAACTATTCAAAATGTCTTAAAATAAAAGTTACCTATTTACACAATTTGAACATCCTGATTCCAAATATGGAATCCATTTTCCTAAATTCAAAACACAGAAGTGGCAGAAATTAATTTAAAATTAATTCCCGCTGTTAAAACAAAAAGCGTGTTTTTAAGAGATAATAACTATCAAAAGATTGACACTTGTTTATGTTCGGTTTAATTGTAAAATTATGTCCAATGACCAAAATTATATTAAATGGTAAAAATATAATATACTTTAAAACCACTCAAATTCATAATTTATCACTAGTAATTAATTTGATTAAAAAAGTTGTTTTTAATTAAAATTTAGTAATTTTCACTATTCATCAAAATATGAAAGTTATCCGAAATGTACCAAAATTTCACCCTAGGCTAAATTCGATATTCCGAATCCAAAAATGAAGTCCATTTTCAAATATAAAATATATATAATTTCAAAAAGTAGGTATTACTTTTGATTAGTTATGGTGTGTTAGAACTCGGTGTTGCGTACAACACACGCTATCACATTATTCAAAGAGAAGCGTACCATAGAAGCTTGGGGTGTTACATTCTCCCCTCCTTCAAATAATTGCGTCCTCGCAATTTCTAGGGTATTACTGCATAAAAAGACTCGGGTGGTTCTTCATCATAAGTTCCTTGGGTTCCCACGTTGCCTCTTCCATCTTATGATTCCTCCACAAAACTTTTACCAGACGCGTCGTCCGGTTTCTCAGCACTTGTTCTCTCGTATCAAGAATCTTGATGGGCTCTTCGCAATAGAAAAGATCGGGTTCCAGTTCTAATTCCTCATAGGTGAGTACATGCGTTGGGTCAGGCATGTATTTCCTCAACAGAGATACGTGGAACACATCGTGAACTTTGGAGAGACTTGGCGGCATTGCCAATCGGTAAGCTACAGCCCCAATTCGTTCTAGAATTTCGAAAGGTCCGATGTACCTGGGACTCAATTTACCTTTCATACCAAAACGTATGACTCCCTTCCACGGAGATACCTTCAGGAAAACATGATCACCGACTTGAAATTCCAAATCCTTCCTTCGATTATCGGCATAGCTCTTCTGCCTACTTTGAGCTGCTTTGATGTGATTTTGGATTACCTTCACCTTTTCCACCGTTTCCTCCACCAGTTCTGGGCCTACAAGTTTTCTTTCACCAACGTCATCCCAACAGGTTGGTGTACGACATCTCTTTCCGTATAACGCTTCATATGGTGCCATTTGTATACTCGAATGGAAGCTATTGTTATAGGAAAATTCTACCAGAGGTAAATATTGATCCCACATACCCTGAAAATCAAGTGAGCAAGATCTCAACATGTCTTCTAAGGTCTGAATAGTCCGTTCTGATTGTCCGTCTGTCTGAGGGTGGTAAGCAGTGCTCAAATGAAGTTCAGTATCCAGGGATTTCTGAAGACTTTTCCAAAATCTTGAAGTAAAACGGGGATCACGATCAGAAACAATCGATAGGGGTACTCCATGAAGTCTCACAACTTCATTAATATATAGTCTTGCTAGACGTTCCAGGGGTAGATCTTCTCTTATAGCAAGAAAATGTGCTGACTTGGTAAGACGATCAACAATCACCCATATTGCATCATTCCTTCTAGGAGTCTTTGGTAGCCCCATGACAAAGTCCATCGTAACATTGTCCCATTTCCACTCCGGTATGGGAAGAGGTTGCATGACTCCTCCAGGCTGTTGCCTTCCAGCTTTGACTTGTTGACAAATCATACATCTTGACACAAAATCAGCAATCTCCCTCTTCATGTTGTCCCACCAAAAATGTTCCTTCAAATCTCTATACATTTTGGTGCTCCCAGGGTGTATAGAGAAATTGGAACTATGAGCATCATCCAGCAATTCCCTTTTTAGATCAGGTATATTGGGAACACAAAGTCTCTTCCCGAATTTCAAAATTCCATCTTCATACACAAAGTCTCTCAATCTCCCATCATTCACAGCTTTAATCTTCTTTTGGAATTCGTCATCATCGGTCTGAGAACTCTTAATCCTTTCTAGTAAAGATGGTTTGGCAACCATTTGAAAAAGCATTGATGTTTCACCTTCCCTGGTTATTCCCATGTCCATTTTCACTAGATCCATGAAAATTGGATCCCTTTCAATTCTCATATTGTTCAAAACTACATGGTCTTTTCTACTCAAAGCATCTGCCACCTTGTTTGCCTTCCCCGGGTGGTAGTGTATCATACAATCATAATCCTTGAGTAATTCAAGCCATCTCCTTTGCCTCATGTTGAGTTCTTTTTGTGAGAAAATATACTTCCAACTCTTGTGATCAGTATAAATCTCACATTTTTCACCATAGAGGTAGTGCCTCCATATCTTCAAAGCAAAGATCACAGCTGCTAACTCAAGATCATGAGTAGGATAGTTTTGTTCATGAATTTTCAACTGTCGTGATGCATAGGCAATAACTCTATCATTCTGCATAAGGACACAGCCAAGTCCTTTCTTTGATGCATCACTATAAATAACGAACCCATCATTCCCCGATGGTAGAGTCAATATAGGAGCATTGACTAATCTTCTCTTCAGTTCTTCGAAACATTCTTCACACTCTTTTGTCCAAACAAATTTAACCCCTTTACGTGTGAGCTTCGTTAATGGGTTAGCCAATCGGGCAAAATTCTGGACGAAACGTCGATAATAACCTGCCAAGCCAATAAAACTACGTACCTCAGTTATACTCGTAGGTGCTGGCCATTCTTGGATTGCCTTGGTCTTAGAAGGATCAACAGAGATTCCATCTTTAGAGACAATATGGCCAAGAAAAGAAATCTCCTGAAGCCAGAATTCACACTTGCTAAACTTTCCATATAATTCATGCCTCCTCAGAGTCTTCAAGATAATGCGCAAGTGATTTTCATGATCTTCGTAGGTTTTGGAGTATACCAAGATATCATCAATAAATACCACCACAAATTCATCGAGATACTCCTTGAAAACTCTATTCATCAGATCCATGAATACAGAGGGTGCATTAGTCAATCCAAACGGCATTACAGTAAACTCGTAATGCCCGTACCTGGTTCGAAATGCTGTCTTCGGAATGTCTTCCTTTTTTACACACAACTGATGGTATCCAGATCGAAGGTCAATCTTTGAAAAGTATTGAGCTCCATGCAGTTGGTCAAATAAATCATCAATACGAGGTAGGGGATACTTGTTCTTTATCGTTATAGCATTGATCTCCCTGTAGTCGATACATAACCTCATAGATCCATCTTTCTTTTTAACAAAAAGAACAGGGGCTCCCCATGGAGAAACACTAGGGCGAATAAATCCCTTATTACTCAATTCCTCTAGTTGTTTCTTTAGTTTGACTAACTCTACAGTGGCCATTCTATAAGGGGTCTTCGATATAGGCCTTGATCCAGGAATCAAATCAATAGAAAACTCAACTTCTCGTTCTGGAGGATGTCCAGGTAAATCTTCCGGAAATACATCTACAAATTCTTTCACAACAGGTACATCCTCTATTTGAACATTCCTTTCCTCACCGACAGTTATTTCATTCTCTTCCTCCCCAATAATTGAATTAAGTTGAGCTACTGGGGGTGGGTCTAAATAAGAATTAGGTGGTGACGATTCTGCTCTAAAAATAAGGTGTTCCTTATCATTATCATCAAGAATCGTAACCTCTTTCTTCTTACAATAAATCTTCGCATCATAGTCCGAAAGCCAGTCCATACCGAGGATTATATCAAACTCAATCATAGGTATGACGATGAAATCAGCAGATAAAGAAAATTTATGTGCTCTAATGGGGACTGATTAACAAAACTTTGTTGCAACGATACTTCCCTTAGGAGTTTTAACTGACAACTCCCTTATTAAATCAAATTGGAAATATCTAATTTTCTTAGCAAACTGGGAAGATATGAAACAATGCGATGATCCAGAATCAAATAATGCATTTGCTAAACTTGAGGAAACCATTAAATTACCTGCCACCACGTCTTTCGGAGTTTCTACCTCAGCAGTAGTGATAGCATAAGCCTGGCCTTGATCCCTTGGCCTTTTCTGAGGTAAGTTCTCCTGACGCTTAGGACATGCATTTGCATAATTCCCCATCTCCCTGCAATTGTAGCACTGAACGTTGGTAGCTTCCTTCTTCCCCTTGCAATCATGAGCTTGGTGGCCTTTTTCACCACACTTGTAACAGACTCCCATTCCCTTCAGGCAAGAACCGGGGTGTTTCTTCCCGCACTTACCACAAGATGGATATTCAACCTTTCCCTTCTTCCCCTTATTTCCATTCCCAGATTGATCAGCAGGTCTCTTCTTCTCTTGCTTTGCTTTAAAGTCATAAGACTTAGAGAATTCCTTTTCGGTCTTGATAGCACATGAGACAATGTCTTCGTACGATGAAAAGGATTGTGAGACTAATGCTCGACGGAGAAATGGTTTTAACCCATCAAAGAAACGATCAATCTTACTTCTTGGGTTGCGAATATAATCACCAGCGTACCTCGCTAACCTTGTAAAGTTAGCCTCATACTTTGTGACATTCTCATCCTCCTTTTGTCTCAGACTCAGAAATTGCCTTTCCATATCTGCTCGATGGTCGCGAGGAAAGTATTTTTCTAAAAACAGATCTTTGAACTCCCTCCATTCCATGTTTGATACTTCATCATCTTCCTTCATGTTTTGAATCAATGACCACCATTGATCAGCATCTCCAGTGAGGCGGTAAACTGCCATGGTTTTCACTACTCCCCAAAGCCTGAAATATTTTCTCTAGGGAAAATATCCATTGCTCAGCTACTAAGGGATTTGTACTTCCATTGAACGTTGGTGGTTGTTGTCTCATGAATCGATCTAACATTGATCCTCCACGCTGCGGATCAGGGTGCTCCATACAGGTAAGGTTATTATTCATAACCTGAGTAAGTTGTCCCAGTACGGTGATTAGCTGATCAGCACCAGTTGCATCACCAGCCCCACTATAATTATCTTGAGCAGGAGGGCAATCCCTACATGGAGTGCGTGCATTGATACGGTTTCCATTTCTTCCACTAGGCGCCATTTCTAAACAATGGCATAAACTAGATCAGTTTATGAATCAAAATACATAATCCCATACTTATAAAACACTTAACATAAATTGAACTATCTATGGATATAATCCATAATCATAAATATGTTTTCTTTGAGGAAGTATATACTCATAAACCCCTCATAATGATTTGTAAAGAAAGTGAGAGTTATCCTAAGCATATCCCCCGGGAGTGTCGTAACCAAGAGTGCAGCAAGGCCCGTTGTCGTGCACCAGTTCCCGTTCGAGTCTAGCTCAAAGAGGTGTTTTCGGGTTTTACCCCTAGGTACATCTGTGCCAGAGCCACCTCTACCTGCTCGTATCCAGACAGGGATGTATTGCTCGGAAAACTCACAAAGTCTCTACAATACCAAAATTCTAGGAAGTTCTTCTATACTAATCCTCAAAGTTCATCTTAGGTCTACGTGCTCTAATCAGAGTTTATCTAAATCTAGCTTCCAAGGTTTGTACTAAACTTCCTCTGATACCAACTGTAACGCCCCGACCCCAGTTACCCAGAGTCGGTGCATTATTACATAACATTGGCATGATCACAAGAAAGATCAAATCTCGAAAGACCGATTGGTTTAGTAGCCTTGGAAACACTAGATATATTCATAAGTTTTACATTACATCATAAAATGAAAAACTACTACAACAACATAATGTCTCCATAATCCACACTACTATCCCCTCATAATATCCCTGCAGGTCATTCATAATTTACTTCTTCACATCCTGGGGAAAAATAAAACATAGAAAAGGGGTGAGCTCAAATGCCCAGTAAGGATAACAATATAGCGGAAACTTTCATAAAAAAGAATAAACATTTAAGGCAATGCATTACTATAAACAAAAGCCTTTTAAAATTGAACTTCAACATGGTATGGCAAAAGTAAAATGAAATAATGCCATTTACTTATTCACATGGATATTCTACTAATCGAATAATCACATGCAAAAATCAATAACCACTTTCATAATGTTGGAATGCATAATGCCAGACTATCATAACCACATAGCCAAGGCCTCGTGCCAAGACTACAAATAAGATTTTGTCAAGGCTTTGTGCCAAGACACTAGTTTGTCTCATGATACCTACCGATGCATCGAGGAGCTATAGCGGGCTCCACCCGTCACTTATTAAGTCCAATGCATTCCCATATGAAAAGGTTTAAACATAACATAAACATTCGTATTAAAACTAGCATACGAAATGTCAATACTTTCACAATAAAATATGAATGGTATAAAAATAGCACATCCACAGTCAAACATATCACAAAACCTTCAATACAATATAGAAGTTTTGTATCATAATAAATCAACTTCAAATAATCTTAAAATCCATCAAAGGATGTTGACATAGATGAAATCAAAATTCTTTTTAAAGAAATATCTCCTTTTATTTTGAAATCATTTAAGATCCATATAAAATAAAACATTTTCTTTGAAAATATTCTTATAAGCTTGTAAGGAAAGCTTTGAAGATTTTATAACGGCGTAAAATAACCGCACCCGCCGTATAAGTTAAAAAAACATTCTTCCTCAATTCTGTCGAAAAGGTTAAAAAGGACCTTGTTTTGAAAACGACGGAAAGATTCCTTTATAAACCTCTTATAAAAAGTCAAAAAAAGGTATAAATGACTTTAACCCATATTCTTGTAAATAGTAAAAATGTTTTGAAATACATTTTTAAGAAACATGGATGTGGATGATAAAGAGATCCCAGTAGATTATTACATATAAACAACCTCGGATAATGAAGAGATTGTGAAATAACTCTTACCTTGTACTTTTCCTTGGTTGTGGTAGGTTAACCTCCTGTATAATGGTGAAATAATTGTTATTAAATTATACAAGAATCATATACATTAATATGATATCATATATGATCTTTTAATATTGATTTGATAATAATATCTTAGTATTATCGTTGTTTCGGGTGTTAACTTACTTGTTTTCTTTCATATGTTTTGTTACGTAAGACATGTTTGTAAAGGATAGGTTGTATGTTATTCATATCCAGAATGATATCAAGTCCTTAAACATCATTTTTAAATCATAAAATGATAATTACGCTTTAATGGTTACGATGGAGAATGAATCTCATCGCGTTCGTGGAGACGGTAGTCCGTACGTACGCACGAGCGACAATATCATTTTTTTGATATTAAAATAATATATAAATGGATGGTATATCATATATACAGAATCATTAACATGTTATATTTATTATTTACATGAGTTACACATCATTATTATACCCATCCAAATAATATTATATTGAATAACAATTACACCACGACGTGGAGACGGTAAGCCGTACGTACGCACGTATGGTGACATGTTATTCAAAGGGTGGATAGAATACTGAATATGGTTGTACCATACTTATAATAACATCACAGTATATGTGAGATACTGGAGTTATTATTTCAGAATGGTAAGAACAAAGGAAGAAGAAGTGGAAGAAGAAATGAACTTAGAAAAGGGTGGTGAAATCATTACCTCTTCTTCGGGTTCTTCCTTTTGATTTGATCAAAAGGGCTCCTTAGGTTGGCTTTCTGATCAAACTAAGGCCTCTAGGTTGTATTGAGGGATGTTGGGAGAGTATTTGGGCAGAGGTTGGCCGAACCAAAAGGCTTTGAAGGTGTTAAGAAATGAGAAGGAGGAGTGCCCTTTTATAAGAGGGGTGAGGGGCACCTTTGGAAAAGTTAGAAATATTAATTTATAATAAATTCATATTCGGTTTACAAAGGCTCCAAAGTTGACTATTCAAAGTATGAGGTGTGGATAGGTCGAAAACAACTCATCCAATAGAATTTAGACAGGTTTGGGTACTTATATTAACCTTATCTTTAAGTATTAACTCTAAGTTAATTAGTTTCACTTTTACAATGTCTCTTTGTATTTTTATATAATATGATTAATAAACTTATTATATACATCCAAGAGACCCCCAAGTGGTCCATTAATGAGGAACCTATCATAAGATAAGTCTCTTGGCCGAACCTTAGATTTTTAGGAATTTAATATCAATTAATAATATAATATTTGTTTTAAGAACTCTTTTATGTCAATTTTGACACTATTCAATAGTTGATTTTTGTGAAACTCCTAACAGATTGATTACTTCGAACAAAGTCAATTAAATCAATCCTAATATATCATATTATCATAGAAAATTAGTTTAATTCATTAAAAGTTTCATATTATAATTATTTGGGTATTTATAAGATCAATTATTTTTATTTTTCACTATTTTAGTAATTACTGCATCATCATTGTGTCATAAATAAAATAAATTATATAATGTCTAAAAATTATAAATAAAATATCATTATGTAGGAAATATTTTTAGATTTCTAATGAATATTTATAATCGAAAATCCAACATGTATAACCCTATGTAAAAATTGTTCTTCTAAAAGATGTAAGCTTATGCCATTTTTATTTTTATTTTAACTTTATTAATATAAAGTGTCCCTACCACATACAAGTGGCTCCAAGGGGTCCCCAAATTGACCAAAGGATGCCCATGGTCGGGTATGTGTCCACCAATAAGGTTAGGACACGTTTTAGGGTAATTTTTTATTATTATAATATTATTTTTTTAACCCTTATTTACCGGATTTACCCTTTAACCATGGTAAATAAAATATTTACCACAGTAACTATTCAAAATGTCTAAAAATAAAAGTTACCTATTTACACAATTTGAACATCCTTATTCCAAATATGGAATCCATTTTCCTAAATTCAAAACACAGAAGTGGCAGAAATTAATTTAAAATTAATTCCCGTTGTTAAAACAAAAAGCGTGTTTTTAAGAGATAATAACTATCAAAAGATTGACACTTGTTTATGTTCGGTTTAATTGTAAAATTATGTCCAATGACCAAAATTATATTAAATGGTAAAAATATAATATACTTTAAAACCACTCAAATTCATAATTTATCACTAGTAATTAATTTGATTAAAAAAGTTGTTTTTAATTAAAATTTAGTAATTTTCACTATTCATCAAAATATGAAAGTTATCCGAAATGTACCAAAATTTCACCCTAGGCTAAATTCGATATTCCGAATCCAAAAATGAAGTCCATTTTCAAATATAAAATATATATAATTTCAAAAATTAGGTATTACTTTTGATTAGTTATGGTGTGTTAGAACTCGGTGTTGCGTACAACACACGCTATCACATTATTCAAAGAGAAACGTACCATAGAAGCTTGGGGTGTTACAGCGTGCCTCTTCTTCTGGCCACCAACCGGGCCGGTGGCCCATCTCTTTTCCACAAGTCACACAGCCGGTGTTAATGTGTGCCATAGCCAGACCACCGGACACAATCCTATGTCATGTTCCTTACACTGTTTTCACTTGTGGCCTCTAGGGGATGGCCACTTAACTACGACAGATCTGGAACCGCCTTGCGGTAAATTTCAAAGAACCAATTACAAGGAATGATCTTGCAGAGGGGATTATGACTTTTTTGTGTCATCCAGTGCACTCCGCATAAGAGGATAAAATCTTGGGAGGTTTCTAAGAGTGTAATTAAATCCTAAGTAAATCAATCCAAACGTTTAACACCTAAAAATAACCTCCCACATAAATAAAGGACTTGTGGGTCATCCTTTTTGTGGGATGATATGCATCCATAGTTTTAAAAATAAATGAGAATAGTGAATATCATTAACAAATAATCCCTCACAAATATTGAATTATTATTTCATGACATTCATCCTTATGGGATTTATGATATCGACATGGATTCCTGTCTCTGATATTCTAAAGTGGTCGAAGATGAAGATGTCTCGTTGGCATTCTTTGTTCTTTTCTAGTGGGGATGTCCATCAGATGTTCTCTATAGAATCCTCCAAATATTTAATCCTATTTTTCCCTGCGCATCTAACTATAAATAGAACCATCTATCATCATTCCCATTACGATGTGCTCTCATGTTGTGACGTTGTTTTAATTAATTAACAATGTCATTGTTATGCATCATAAAAGCATTGTTACGATGCGTGTTTAACGAGCCATTAATGAGCCCAATTGATGCACATCGTCACTGCCATGTCACTGCCCCCACATCGTCGTTGTCCTCAATCCAATAGAGATAATGAAAATAAAATAATTCTTTTAAATTAATTTATAATCTTTCTAAAAAAGTTTGAAAAATAACATTTTTTCTCGTCACGAGCCAGCAAGAGTTATGTCATTTCTAGGAGAATCCCAAAATTCTGAATTCAATGTTATCCTCAAATTTTTTATTTGTGCAATGGTTCAAAAGATATAAAATCATGTTTTGAACGTTTATAGAATTTGCCTTTCAAGAATACTAAAATACCATTACAGGATCTCCGAACCATGGAATCAAATTCCATCAAATTTCCCTAACTCAAAAAAAGTACCATTTATTTTAAAAAAATACATTTAATTTATGGAAATTACATCCTCTCTACCTTTATACATTTCATCCTCAAAATTACAAAACCCAATCTTATGGGATGAATCTTTCTCAACAAATGTTTCTATGCAACTTTTAAGCACATGCTACAAAGATACACTGAGTTCAACTACTCTCATGTCAAGATCTTGCTAGGTCATCATCATGCCAAAACTTGCACATGATTAATTAGTTGTGTTAAGAGGGAAATCACCAAGTAATATGATTAATCTTCAGTTATGTTTTTAGTGGCCCACCTCCAAGAAAAGATAACTCATATCCCAAAATAACACCACAGTCTACATCCGCACATGGATGCACTATTCTAAAACCCTCATGGGTGTTATGAATTCATGGTCGATGGTAATACATGTGAGTAATTACGAATGAATCAGGTATTCCCATAAGGGACATCTAGGTATTATTGGGCCCTCTACCTAGAACCTCAAGCGGCCACACCAAATGCTGAAACGAGAACACAACCACTCAACATGTGGAATCACTACTGAGTATAGATTGTTAAGAACCATTCCTAGTTGTGAAAACATCTTTTGGAATAACTATTCCACCACATAATGACTCAATTGAGACTATTTATGATATTCCAACCATGCTGCCTAGGCTACCCTTTTTCTGCAAAGAAAATCCCTTCTCCACCTTTGGGATATACGACATCTCTTACCTAATATCGTCATTCTGACCATGGACATAAGTAGTTAATACCTATAATGTAGTCATAATGTCTTAATGCCATGACTAAGAGATCCCAACCACAACACTCATCACCCCGATCTTGGTCACACTGTCATCATTTATGTCTGCTCAGTGGGTCTCCTCAATCAGGTTTCTCTTAGCATGATAGTTAAGTCCATGGTCCAACCAGTACCCCAAATTATCGAAAGAGACTCGTGAAAAAAAACATATAACACACATATATATATTTAGAAATGATTAAAATGAAAAGAAACATGTCATACCATGGACGTATCCTCGAAATTATTGGTCATGCTCCATGACTATGGGCATCTATCCTCACCCAGGTCCTCTAGCTCCATAAGCCTAGCATGGACCACCCCCTGCTGCTCGTCCAACTCCTCTACCTTGCCTTCTGACTTGCAGAACTCCATGCTCCAAGCATTTACTCTACCAAGGAGGTTTGGCTGCCACCTCCACCTCAGTAGTATAATGGGTTGTGAAATATCTAGCAAGATTCCCTCCACCATTACAAGCATAACGACTCCTCTCATGTGGATGATCTTCTCCATGGTGGTGATGTTGTTCCACAATCCCACTTGTCTATGCCCGAGCATGAGTATGCCTCATAAGTTGTGATCCTGTCACCACTAATCGACTAGCTCCATTAGACACCTCTAATCTATGACATCTTCCATAGGTCACATCCACCTGCTCCAATTCCCTGATTCTCTCAACCACCATGGATTTTTATAGTACCCCAGCATGTGTCATAATGATGAGAGTTATCACTGATGCCCTAATTTATTGGTTTTGTCCCTACTCGTAGGTTTGGGACCTTAATAAAGGATTCCACACCATTTCTGCTGAGTAGCAAGATATATCTTGGAATCTCTATGAGTACTCTTCTATCATCATGCTCCATTCCATAGGTGCAACAGCTCCTGCATACATATAGAGCATAAGGTCTCTTTAAAGAGCACCTCTCTAATGAGGTGCTCGACGTATGTCCATGTGAGAGTGACATCATCATGATTATAGATCTTCATGCTCCACTATCTTCCAATTGATAATTAAAGAATGATTTTATACAAGATCGCCCTCTATTCAGGAGGTGTCCTCACTAGGTAGAAGACACATGTCCCTACCTCAAGAAAATCCTTAGAAACATGAGGATATGTCTTTCTACGAAACCTGGGAGGTCTCTAACTCTAAAACATGTATAGTGCGCTTAGCCTGGACACATCCTCACCCTGAACATCTTGTGGTAACTACTAATTGATGGGTGGTGACATCACTAGTTCATGAACCTAAGGTAACGAACATGTATCGATGCTCTACACTGAAGCCACCACATAGGGAAGATCATCATAATGGTCATGTTGTGGAATAATATCTAGCTGTCATCATTGAGGCATCCTGAAATTATTCAAGATGAACCGCATTTAGGATTATATCTAGAAATCTGACTCAATAATAAAATGGATATCACAATAATTCCTAAAAGTTGTATAATCACTTCATTAACACAAAAAATGTTTCCATGATCTGTGTCGGGTAACAGGTGACCAGAATCCTATTGTACGGATACGTCAGACGCCACACCACCACTAGAATCCTTATCCTAATAACTAAAATCAAAACACATAACACTATTTCTCACAATCACAAATAATATACCCTTGGCCATTGAGGTAGTACCAACCACCTATGATGCCACTTTTTCATGACTTGTCCCCCGAGGCCCATTCCATGACATACCCTAAGCCGACCTCCTAAAGGAAAGGGGTCAGCGATTAGCGTTGAAGGCATTATCCTTCATGTGGGAGGCATTTTACTGGATACCTTTACCCACATGAACTCAAAAACCAAATCCACAAAGCTGAAACTTGAAAAGTATGTAAAAATAAACCAGAGTACAATATAAATTAAATTATTGAGTGGTAAAATCAGGAAAGTATACAATCCCAGCAAAAGAACATAACACAACAAGGTACAAAGGCAGCATCGATGGAAATCTATGGAAAAATCCCACCTGATCACTAGAGTAGTAAAGCTATTGGAAGCTGAAGTAGTATTTTATTTATGCCTTCTCCTACTAGGCCCCTCCTGGTCCTCGTCCACCAAGTCCCATGTCATATCGTTTGGCGATCCAATTTCCTTGAGTGCCTCAATCAAAACTTCAAACGCATGAACCAGGCACAATAGGTGTGAGTGAAACCCATGTAGGGGTGAGTTAGTCAGCACTCAGTAAGGGACCCAGATACCATCAACGTTCTCTCAAAAATCCAAAATGGAAAACACTAAAAAACAACCACATTGTAAACCACAAAGCCACAACAACAATGTAAAAAATCCAAAATAACAATATAATCCACAAATCCAAAACCTCGAGGGAAACCACAAAGATTATACATAGTCATCACTACACAGATACATACCCATACAAAAACCTAAGTCATATTTTTATACTCATATTAGCCACAAAGAAACATAAAGCTCTAAACTCAAATCCATTACCAATATTTCCAATGAAGGATCAAATCATAACTCCTGAATCAAGAGTACAGTCCCCAAGAGTTGGACATCCCTGATGGAACGCATCTGAGAGATGTACTCCATTAGGTAAAACTCAACCATTTCTAATGGTATGTCTGAAAGGACATGCTCTATTGGGAAATTTCTGCTTAGACTGCCTCTAGTGTCCAGTACTAGAGGTCTTGCTGACAATGTCGTGTGCCTAAGGAAAGTCCAAGGGAAACAAAGTGAAGTGTATCACTCCTTAACACTAAATTAATTTGGGGGAGCACTGCTATTGTCAATACCATGATATCTCAATCTCTCATATAGGAAGTGTCCCACACTGTAGTTCGTCGAGGGAGCACTAACTTCTACCTTGGTATAGATTACATATAGTGGAAGGTCGTACTCCTCATAATTGTGTCTTACAGTTGAGGGATATCCTAATCCCATTATGGACACACTCCTCATCGCTACTCGGAGACAGGGGATTACTACTCCACAAGTGAGGACCCACGCCCATGCCCAGTAGGGGTAGTACAACTATAGTAGTTTTTTCACAATGGGAGACACATTCCATAGTATGTCAGGTAAGCACCGACCCTATGATGGAGTACATAAACCATGGCATAGAAGGAGAGTAGAAAATCTACTGGAATAAGGTGTAAAGGGGGCTAGCACCTTCGATCAGTAGGGGAGTACAACTCAGTGAATAGAGGACATATGCCTTGGTAATGTAGGTAACTGACTCTATCAAGAAATATGATATGGGGGACCCGCAACCTATTACATCAATGGAGTACCAACCCTAGTCTAGTGGAACTGCACCATGGAATGGCATTGATTTACCGACATTGTAGTGTCACTTCATATAGAGGACCCACACCATAGGTCTATATGGGAGTACATACTCTTAACATAGAGTCCCCGCACCGTACTCGTGAGGGGAGTACCTAACATAATATGAGTTAAGTATGGAGGACCTTCACCCTAGAACAATAGGGGAGTACCGACTCCAAAGATATAAGAAAAGGCTCTTAGGAAAATAAACCTGCACCCATGATGTGGGAAGTCCCATCTCTACCATAGTTTAGAAGTAAGGAATACATGCGCCTTGAGTCGTCAAGGAAGTAGTCATCCTAACTCAGAGACTAAGAAACACACAGGATCAGCTCCTCAAGCTATCAGTTGTACCTCAATAGGAACGATGTTATACAAATATGTGACCTGATGAATTTCCATGTCATAATGGTTCCAACAAGGTAGACAATGCGCCTATCAGATGCCCGAGAGGTATGTAACTGTCATTTTAGTACCGATGGCCTGGTTGATTCATTCTCTATACGACCCATCAAGACATCAACATTCTCCAAAATTCATGTGAATTATCTAAAAAGGACTACCTCATCCCAATGATTTTATCACTGTAGAAATTTCATCAAACATAAATTTTTTTAGGAGATTAGGCCCTTTATGAATAACTCGGTCGAAAAGGGTCTTGGTGTGGGCCGACCTCGTATACATGATCTTACCCGACCCGACTCGGAACTTCTTTCCCTAACCTGATCTGGTCTAGTTATCCCCGAGCCGATCCGGGTTGACCTAACTTGGGTTCACTTGGCTTGTTAGGCCTATAGTCTTGGCCCACTAGAACATCCAAAATGGTCTGGATAGCCTAGCGGCTCGGCCCATCTGCCTCACCACAGATCACCATTTTGGTCTGGCCCCCGTCTCCACAGATGTTGTATAGCTGCATTGAGCACCTTTTCATGTGGACCGGCCCACCGGCCACGTCCCGACATCAACTCACATGGTGAGTTTACTTCCCCACGCGGTGCCACAGTGCCATCGTGAGACATCAGCGTTGCTGCCCATTGCGGCCTCAGATTCTGCCCCCCCATGTACACCGATGGGGTGCGCCTCCTCCTCTAGTCGCTGGCCATACTGGAAGCCTGTCTCTTACCCACCAAGCATGCGGTCAGCGCTGCCGCGTGCCGACCGTAGCCTCGTTAAGCCGTCGAACTCACTCTGGTGGCCTGGTTGTTACACTTTTTATGCATGTGGCCTCCAGGGGATGCCCTCATCACTAGGAAATATCCATATCATACGTTCCATTAATTTCAAAAATCTTATAACAAGGAATGAACATGAGAAGGGGATACGACCTTATTCTTGATTGCCCATAACCTCCTTGTCAGTGGATAAAATTGGGTGAAGTTTCGGGAAGTGTAATGAAATCCAAAATAAATCAATCCCAATGTTGAACCCCCAAAGATACCCTCCTGCGTAAACACGTGACATACATATCAACCTGCTCATGGATTCATCTACATCAGTCATTTTAAAAGGAATAGAGAATAGGGAATATAATTAACAAACAAAAACCTACCTATTATGACATAAATTTCCGCAACGTTCTTCCTCATGGGATTTATGAGGTTGATTTCACTTCTTAGTTCTGATCATGGAAAGGCATTGAATATGAAGATGTCATGTCAGCATTCCTCATTCATTGTTGTGGTTTAATTCTGTTATAGGTCCACCAGATAATCCTCCAAATGTTTATTCTATGTTTCCCAAGAGTGTCGAACTATATATAAGATGATTTCCCATCATTTCCATTATGATGCAATGTCCCATTGTTACACTGTTTTAATTAAGAAACAGTGTCATTATTACGTGTCACCAAATCGTTGTGACACTGAAAGTTTAACGAGCCCTTAATGAGCCTAATTAATGGACATCATCGATACATAGTTGATGCCCCACAACATCATTATCCTCCACCCAATTGAGATAAAGAAAATAAAATAATTATTTTAAATTATTTTATTATTTATCTCAAAAAGTCCAAAAAATAACATTTTTCACTTGTCCCTTAACGTCCAAAGTTAAGTATTTTCCAAGAGAATCCTAGAATTATGAATTAAATGTTGTCCTAATATTTTATATCCATGCAGTGGTTCATATGTTAGAAAATCTAGTTCGTATATTTACTGAACGCACCTTAAAAAAATTCCGAATTCCATTCTTGTCTCTCTAAACCTCATAATCATGTGCCATCAAATTTCGTTGTCACAAATAAAATATTCCCATTTAATTGTAAAACAATATTTCAATGGAATTATGTGATATTAAACTTAATATCATTCTAAAGTAGTAATTAATTTAATTTATTATTAGAAATAACATTTGGTGTAAAATAGTGGTACATATAAAACAAATTTCCTTATATTCATTTCGACTATATTAGTAACCAATGAATTCAAACATATATATTTTTAAAATTATTTTATACAATTACATAAAAAAATATAATTTCAACAATCTATTAAAAATATTAATAGTATTTGTTTCAACTTGATGTTGTGTAAGATATAAAATAATACCATTGTTTCATGATATTTAAACTAACTTTGTGTTGTGTTCACTACAAGATATATAATAATTTACAATTTTTTTAAAAAATAAATAAATTTTTGTGATTTTAAATTAATTTATATTCATCGAATTTCATGTCATAAATGTTATTGAATAATTATTTATTCTTTAAGAATATTGGGGTGTTACATTCCCCCTTATTATATAAATTTCATCTTGTAAATTTAAAGATGATTTTGATAATCAAGGATCTAATATTTGAAAATTAAATTTTTTAGAAGATCACATCATAATAGGAATAATAATGTATCCTCATATGAAGTGGGAAAGTTAAGTATAAATTTCCTTTATAATAAAAACCTAACTAGATTTCTCGATAGGAGAACACATATGGGAAAAAAACATGGAAATGTAAGAGAAAGCTAAAAATCATATACTGCTGGAAATAGATAGAGAACATATTAATGAAAAATTTAGTATACACAAATTCATGAAGTTGATTTCCGAAATATGACATCTTTATCATAAAAATGATGATAATAGGGAAAGAGTTTTGTTTTAAAACACTTTTACTAGAGTCGAGGAATTATTTCAATATTTTAGGATGTAATTCATAATAGATACTTGATAAGTTTTTATTTCATGTGAAAAATATTATACTTTTTTATTCCGTGATGTTTTTATACATCATTTCATATAGAGGGTTTCATTATATGGTGATATAATATATAAATTTACAAATCCTCATCCAAAGATAAGCTAAAACTATTTTAAAAATGGATAACATTTATAAATGACTATGATGCAACTCTTTAAAAATAAGGTCACTGAATTTCAAAACTGGACACATCCTTAACCATCAATCAATATAATGTAACTATTTAATCATTATACACCAAATAATTCAATCACATTATAATGTATTCTCTTGAAACATGGTAATAAAATTAATTACTTTTAAACAATTTTTAAAACATGAATACATCCTTATTCCTTCAATGAGACACATATTATTGGATATATTCCTTAAATATAAATATATTGAAAACTCCATTAATGATTGGTCACCCCATTGTCAGAAAAACATTATTCATTTACAAAGAAGTAAGTATTATCCATTAAACATCATCCAATTCAATAATATCGTTAGCAAAACATGATTATAAAGGTATTATGACCCAATTATTGTTAATTTAACCATCAGTCTTCTATGTTACACACAGATCAACCTTCTATTGAAACAGTTTTCATTGTACCATTCCAAAAATTCTTTCAAATCCAATATGAATTTTCAATGAAGTAATTTCACTGTATATTTCATAATCATTTTGATAAATTATCATCAATAAAATTATTTTAAAACATATTTCATGTATCCAAATATATAAACATATTAATCATTCCTCTTTGGTTATATTAATAGCATAAGCTTGCACATGATACCATTGCATCATTTATAGTATATTTTCTTAATGGTTGGGGAATTCATATTTGTAGTGACCAATCTAATTATAGTGAAAACAATTAATAATATTTTTTTCTTCCCTTTCCACTCTTTTTCCCATTTACCCTTCTCCCTACACAAATACAAAACTCTCAATCACTTAAGGAATTTTATAGGGAAATTATTTCCATATCTATAATATCTTTGAAAATCCGTTGTACCATTCTTCACATTGTCCATTATTTTCTCTGTTATCCTATAGTTATCATTATTAACTTTTAATCCATAAAACATATAGATTTACTTTTCTATAATGATAGAAAATAAAACTATTTCATTATATGAGGAAAACATTTGAGAGAACAACATCGATTAGAGATATTGATTTTTCAATTCAATGAATTGATGAATCATGCACTCATTTTTTTCATATGTAATCTATAGCATACCTACGTATCCCTAAAACTTTATACTCATACTCCACAACACCCTATTCATGATTTTTCATTAATTTAATGAACTTTATCTTTCTAGTAGTTTGTTGCTCATGAGGGATTTTTTTTTTGAATTTACCTACCAAATATTTTCATTCCATGAGTTTTATAACATATTCATCCGTATAATTTCAAACAAATAACCACCATTAATTAGAATATTCGTGTATAAAATATAATGGATGTGTAAATTTTTCTATTTCACCAAATCCAAATGAAAAAAAATCTTATATGAATAGTTAATCAATTAATCAAAATCCAATGGATTTGTTTTTCTACGTAAATGTAGGGACCTATGTCACATAAAGAGATTCATAAATGTATAATATTATTGTGTAACATGTTCCTCCATCCAGGAAACATCATTTTTTATGACATGACTAATATTTAAAAATATATCGGTAATGTTTTTATATCAATTAAAAATTATATCATCTTTTACAACATGGAATCATTGATATTGTATATGAGTATTGATACCCTTCTTCCTTCCTAAAGTCCTCATTAAAAATTGAATATACTAGATTGTATCATATAACTATTAAAATGGTGTAATTTTTTATATGGTGAAATACTTAACATAAATGGATGAATTTATTATTTGATAGTTTAATATTTCTAACAATTATTTACTTTGGGGTATCATTATCTGAAAATTAATTGTATTGGTTTCTAGTGAAAATCTGAATTATCATATGTTTATACACTAGGTATATGAACAAGGTGAATAATAAGTCCCATTGTTCTGTACTGAGTTATGCTCGATCCAAGAAAAATGTTATTTTTTGGAGTTACTACATTAAGATACATCTATTATAGAACCATATCCACTAATATTATAAACACAGACATTTATTTCAGGAAATACCCCCATAATAAATATTATATAAAACATTACAATGTTATTTTATAATTATACTCAAATTCAATCATAGGATTATGTTCCCAAATCATTATTTTCATAAATTTAGTTTCCATGTTTTCTAATAAAAATCCATTGAATCTAACTATAATGATACTAACCCCGTTATCATGGATCTGGTGGCTTATTTTTTTACATTAGTAGAGATACAATATTCAAATACCAATGTGCTGAAAAATTTTGTAGTTTTGGAAATCTATATTTCATACATGACACCCATATTACATTGGGAATATAGAATAAACCAAAAAACTATAAATGGTCAGAATCCATGAAACTAATTCAAAAAAATTCATGTTCATAACCTGGGTAAAGGAAAAAAATTATGATTGAGATCCAATTCTCATTCAGGGATATGTATTGTGGAAAATATCATGAATCAATAATTATAATCATTAATTAATGTTATATAACTAAACAAAACATCCATATAATCAATAAACTGTTAAGAGAGTGCAAAAATAATGGGAAAGGTTAATAGATAATGACAAAAACCTTTTAAATAATTGGATAAGGAATAACTTATAATATGAAAATATAATGAATCCATAGATTATCCCACAGTAAAAAATGCCATGTATAATAAAATTTACTAAATTTTCAATGAAGTAAATTATTTAATATTGAATGCCCTATTTCTAGAAACATTAATCATTTTCCATACCGACCATTCACAAGGTGGTTTAAAAGATACCAGGTAGAAACCCATCTAAATTATCTAACTGATTTGTTTCATGAGACTACTGATGCATCAAGGGTATTAAATTAAATAGTCATTGAACCATTTCATATCAATCCAAAGCATTAATAATTTATCTAACAAATTTATTAACACTTAAAAAATATTCCATATCGAATATTTATATCATGTAAAGGATGCTTATTTGTCAATATTTCCCCAGTTAATTAAATAAAATTCAATGTAAACACAATATGTAAAAATGGTGTATCATTTATGAAATAATCATATCCATGGAATATTAACATAGATATCTAATAAAAAATTAATTTACAATGAATAATTATTAAAATAATTTTATTTATTTAATATAATATTAATAATAACAAAATAAAGTGAGATTGTATAATAACATTTACACCATTCTAATGTTCAATTCCTAATACTTTTGGATGAGAGAATTCAAATTAAAACATAAAATAACAATAATACTAATGTTTTCATTATATTAGATGTGAAATAAGTAATATATACGATACATATAAGTGTATTGACTCATTATAACATCTAAGTCACAGTGAAATGTAAATAGATACGAAATACATTACATTACACTTCCTTTTGGTTGAATCCTCATTAACTTTATATATAGTGGTTTTAATATTTTAATTATCATAAAACATAACCATGTTAATATTTATAATTTTAGATATTATCTTTAATAAAATCTTATATCCCATTTTCTAATATTCATTCATTCTATTAATTATTTTTTGTTCATTGTCTTATTTTTAATTTATGTTTTGACTTGTTATTTTTTTAATCAATGTTGGATAATGATTTCATTATATCCATAATATAACACATGTTGTAAATAAAATATATATTTATTGTATATGTATTTATATTAATAGATTAAATTTGGTTACTGGAAATAAAATACATCATTTATTGATATGGTCTGTTGTACGTACTGATGAATATTGATTCAATTTTTTTTCATTTTGAAGGAATGAATATTAAATAATACCTATATATATTATCATTGTAGTATAATTACTATGTCCTATATAATATATATATATATATATATATATATATTAAAACCATCTTTAATTAATTCCATAGAATGCGTGAATGAATCACATTACATCGTGAATCTGTAGTCCTTCATTCACATGACTGACGTTCTCGTATTCCCTCAAAAAGGAATACAGGATGTTAGGTGTTATATAATAACTAAATAATAAAAAATTCAACATAAATATCATATATATAAATTATTTATATCATTATTTATAAACATTATATGTGGTAATGGATAAAATGAAACACATCATTTCGTTAGGTTTTAGTCTGTCATACAAATAAAAGAAGATTTTGTAATCAATTTGATGGATGTGTATGAATTTTTAAGATTTATATTTAGAATTAAAAATTATATGTATATTTATGTTACAAAATATATTATATATTAATGTACTATTAAAAATTTATGGAGGTTGAGAAGAAAATAAAATGAAACTTTTTTTACTAGATCAATACCTCCTCTTCAGATATCCTCCATTGGTTTGAAATAATTAATTTATAAGATGGATTTATGATAATGATAATGTATCTAAGATGAGTTCAATGAAGTCTGGGATTTATATTTTTAGTTATTTTCTGATTTTATTTTGTTTTAATGTGTGATGGTAGGATAAGGGAGTGATAACTTTTAAAAGATGGGTGAGTGGCACTCTTGCTATTTTATGAAATGTGGGATTTCCTCCCACATGTATTCCCTTCCATGTGGATCTAGTACTAAAAATATATATATTTTATGGGATATAAGGTATATATATTTCTATTTCATGGTGTTCTTATTAAGTTATAGGTTATTTTCCCCTTCTTATTATAGTTTAGTCACTTGTGAACATGTTTTTCTCTTAATCGTAGTAATTAATTATAATAGCATTAACTAATCACAATGGTCAACAACTAAGTTTAACTGATTAGAAATTATAAATAATTATGATTCCAAATAGTTAGTACATTTTTTCATTTTATAACTGCATACGTAAAAAATAATAATTACAATTTAATACTGTATAAGGAGAGAGAAAGTGTGTTTTAAGTGAAAATGTTCAATATTTTACAATTTTTATATATATAAATTCAACATAAAATGATTTAAATGAAAAAAAAATGGATTAATAGAGGTCAAAATGATATAACTTTTCCTTAAATTAAATTAAAATTATTATTTATCATTATAAATTATTTATTTCAAATGTAAATGTTTAATTAAAATTTGATAATTTTCATTATTCATTAAAAAATGAATCATCTCAGAAAAATACCCAAAAAACCAACATAAGATAAATTTTACTTTAAAATTTGTAAAATTAATGTAATTTTTTCAAATAATATTTATAAATGTATAAAAAATTAAATTTTAAATATTTTTTTCTTTACAAGGAAACCAAAATGCCTTTAGAAAAATACATTTTTTATTCATAAAATTTTATTTGTACTTGTCCAATACCAATAAAATCTATTATATGAATATAAATAAAACATTATATAATATATAATATATATTTCATTATGTAAATTCACTAATACAAAATAATTTAATTTATTAGGATTACAATCCACATTAGCCTAATAATAGTTTACTTCATTCAAATATATAACTTATATTCAATTGGTTTTTATAATAATTTATAATCTATTGGTAATAATGAAATTAAAACAAATATTTATATATGTTAGGTAATAAAATGAATAACATAAAATTTAAAAGATAATATATAGTAAAAATATTAATAGTATTTTGTAAAACCCTTTCATGGGAAATATGTAGAAGAAATTTGTTGATGTGTTTAATGCAAGCTAATCAATGTTTCATGTATTGTATGCTTTAACATTTATTAAAATGTATTAATGTGATAGATATATTTTAATGTCTCAAGATGTAATATTCTCTAACATTATTTGTTTTTAGTTTTATATGGTAATGTATTTAAGTTAATTCTATTACAATATCAGGGTGTTAAAATAGAATAGTGACCACCTTGTCTATTGTCATCCTACTGAATACATTTTTGATATATAAGTTGAATACATTAAAAACATATGAAGTAAACATCAATTATAAAATTCATTTTCTTATTATGGTAAGAGAGAAAATATAAATAATTATAATCATGATGAAATTTATTATGAATTTAAATAATTTTCATTTTATTATTGTCCTGGAATATAATGTGCATATGTAGAGATTCAGACTTGACGTATAGAACCCATTTAAACAGATAAAATTTTAAAATTATTATAAAATTTAATATTATGATATTATGATATTATTTAATTATAAACTTATAATAGAAAAAATAATTTTTTAATATGTTGTAATGGTCATATTTTAACATATTTTACATTCTATATAATATTTTTAAAAAATATTATATATATATATATTATATAAGGTGGATTATATTATTTTAATTGATCATTTAAATATATAATTTAAAAATATTTTTATTCCTTTTTCATATTTTTTTATATTATTAATTATTTATATGGTCACGAAGGATTTATAAAATACCATTTATGTCTCTTTTGAAAATGTTAAAATGGTTTTCAAAAGTATTATTTTTTAAGATTCTATATTGAATGTTTTAAAAAAGAAAAAAATATCTATTTATATATTTTAACGTATATAGATACAATGAATTTTAAAACAACCATAACCATTATTTAGTAATTGAAATACATTAATATAATTAATTATTTATTCCAATAAAAACCTTGATTCCTTTTTCTGGGTAATTTTTTAATTATAATTAATTCTTAATATATTATGATATTTGGATATACAAAATAGATTTTAATATTTTTTGAAAAGATTTTTTTATTTGTATTATAATGAAAATTTTAAAGAATAATATTTTTTCAATGATATGGTCCTTATAAATTATTTATATGACTATTTGTGCCCCATTATAGCACATGGGTGATCATAATATAGCATATATAGGAAGTTCAACCAGATACATCTCCATTTTATTGGTTAATAATAATTTTCACTAAAATATTATATTATAAGTTATTTATATGTTTATACTAAATTTAATGTGTAATAATAAGGGTTTCATAATTTTTATTTACTAAGGAAACTACAATAATTTAATATTTTTCTATCAATATTCACAGAAATTATTTAGATTAACTAAATATAAGATAATGATCTTTTTAACGGAAAATAATGATTCCCTTTGTATATAAAATAATTTTTTTATGAAATGGTTTTTATGGGTATTAATGTTCTCACTAAATAATATATTTTTTCTTCTTATAACCCTTCTAAAATTTTTACGCAAATCTAATGATAAAAATTTTTTTTCAAAGGGATTAATTATTTGTACGAGAAATGAATATTTCAAGATGAAATTCCTGAATATTTTTCGTGAAATGAAATCATGTTTTCTAGTAACTTGTTTTTTTGAAAAAAGGGTAATAATTATAAGTCCATGCGTTAAATATATTTGGGATTCTATGCAAGATTTCATACCAAACTCTATAAAAATTTCTTACCAAAATATATTTTTGAATCTATGTAAATTTATTCTAGTTTATCCTCATTAGAATATTGTTGAACTCTAAAAACTATAATCATGTTTTAACTATCACAAATTATTACTCATGTTCAATCTATCCCATATCATGAATAGATGTGATTGGTTTCTCCATGATTCAAAAACATTCTCTCATGATCAGGAATCCTATAAATCATGACTGGTTTTTGAAAACTAATTTTAATTTTGTTTATAATGATTTATTTTATTAATTATTAAGTCTGTTACATTTGTTGAATAATATTGTTTATATTTGTATACAGATATAGGGATATGTATGCAAAACTGGTAGTCTGCCACCAGTTCTGGTTTTTTATAAAAGGACACATACACCATGACACATACACGATGACACTCACACCATGACCCACACATTATGACCCACACATTATTACCCACACATGATGAACCATACACCATGACTCAGACATCGTGACCCAGACACTATGACCCAGACACCGTGACCACGACACCGTTACCAGACACTGTGAACCAGACATTGTAATCCTAGCACTGCATTTGTGCTACAAGTTTTTGATCACTATAAAAATATCCCATAATAACTATATGAATTCATAAAGTCAAAGAAGAAGACATTGTTTTGTGGTGACACCATTTTCTAGTGTCATTATTCCTAGATAGACTATGACACCATTCTTTGATTTGTTTTTTCTTTTTCAATTAAATTTCTGACTGTTATATTTGAGTCTTTTAAATTCACTGACATAATTAATATTTCTTTTTAAAAAATTCACCTTATTGTATGAGGTATGAGGTGTAGAATAAATGCATCATGTCATCTCCAACATAGGCACTCCAATAATAAACAAAAGTTCTTCCCTAAAACAACAGTGTGGTAGAGTAATTGATGCACGTGCATTCATGACAAAGGAACCATCACATGCAACACAATACATTTTAATAACACATGAAGCATTCATATTTCCCAAATCTGGGATACCATAGATTATATTCAAGATCATCTTCTCAATAAAAAATCAATGGAGAAAATGTGCCTGATCTAACAGGAAATTAGAGCACCCTATTATTGATACTCTGTTTCTCACAAGAGTACTAAATACATGCATCTGCTTAATATTAGAAGTCAAGAGCTGTTTATAATAACAATCAGAGTGTTTTTAACCTTATATAATTATCTTTTATATGTTTTGTATTTTTTTAGCTTTCGACTACTATGTCTGTCTATGTATTAAAAAAACACACTATCTCTTATACTAAACTGATGGATACAATATTTCCATCCTCTCATATCTTTTTACACTTTTTCACTCCCATGGATAAGTATAGAAGAGTTCCATTTGTGACCTAGTAGTATATACCCACAGAGAACTATGAAAGAGGTCGTGTGACCAAGATAGTCATGTGCACTGTTGTTTACCCCGATCCATTTTTTGGATCTAGTTTATTAATATAAACTTCTTGGTGGAAGTTTATCACCATGAAGAGTTGATTAGGTCCTGACTTGAGATTTAACAACTTGTTTTGTATCCATTGTGTTGTTTAATTTAGTTTTCTCTCGTTTACTATATAATTCAGAAATCACTAGAATTACTTTGACAGTTAATCATGAAAATATTTTATAATTGTTTTTTCCTTATTAGGATAACTTCATAAGTAATATAAATAACAGATATTGAGATTACTGAGAATCAATAAATCATATGAGAAGTTATTTGAACAGTCAAACATTCATAACCGTAAGACCTAGATTTAATGGGATGTATTTATTTTATTGGGGAACCTTTTAAGAAAACTTTTCAAATATAAATTTTTATAGATAATCAATTTAACCCCTCAATATTACCTTAATCTGACTAAAAATGGTATTAGAGGAGTTTTTTATTCCTGTGAGGACTCTATTTTTGAAATTATTAAACTGTGATTTTAATTATAAATTAATGATCTATAAATTTCTTATAATTATAAATTTCTAGATATTTCAATGAATTTATATAATATGGATAATTGAATGTATGGAGCTATAATATACAGATCACATTTTTCCAATGTAACTAATTATTTATAGTGGAAAATTAAAATGAAAAGGTATTTATAAATTATTGATTTTGAAATAGGGTCTTAAATTATAGAAAAATATAATATTCTTACTACTAATAGAATGGCATGGGATATCTCAACCAAGACTTCCTACAATAATAATTTTTAAGCCATGAGTGATTTTATTTATCTATATGAGATGATGAATTTACAGAATTTATACATGTAAAACTACCCATGAAATTTTGTGATACCTTGTCTTTCTCACATGATGGAACTTCTAGTGTGAAATAAATAAGACTAAATATTTATAATATTAAATATGATAACGTACAAAAATTTAAAAGTATTTTCCTATTTATGACCTGTATCTCATGTACAACGAAATCCTCAACAAAATTATTTCTCTTCATAGAGAAGTTACATCCAAAGAAAAAAATATAAGGATTTTCAGATGCCTACCTAATAGATGGAGAGGATCCTCCGTCTATATTATAGGGTCATGTGACATCAGCATATTACCTATAAAAAACTCATTGGGAAACTAATTATGTATGAAGAGGAGACAAAAATTGAATTATTAATCGGATGATGAACCCAAAAGAAAATCTATTACATTTAATACCACCACCTATAAACAAAATTAAAAATGGAAATTGGAAGTCTCTTTAGAATTTTCCAGTAGTGATAAATAATCAGTTGATAGTGTTGAAGAGATTTCTCAATTCACTTGATGGTTTATGAGATTCTACAAGAAGAATAAATTTTTCAAAAATCCAAAAATCAAAGGAAGATATAATCAAAAGAGAATATGGAAGAAATATTGGGAAAGAAGTGACAAGTCTGATGAGATAGAATTCTATGAATGTAAATGAAAGAGACATATACAGTTTGACAGTCCCAAGCTCAAGTACAAAAATAAATATGAGGACAAAGATAGAAAGTATAAAAAGGAAATGAAATAAACCTGGAGAGTATCTAAAGATTGTTCAAGTGACTCAGAATCGTCAAATGATGAACCTCCTAACAAAGCTGACATCGGTTTTATGAAAAACACATTGTGGTATGACTAGAATCTCCAGTACAAAATTCCTATTATTCGGGTGATGAAAGTGATTTTGGTCAAATTTCTAATGATGAAATTTTTGAGTACTGTAATATTAATGAAGATACATGTAATGAACTAAAAGATAAATACAAGTCTTTAAAGAATCATTATGATCTTACATCAACTATTAAATCTGAACTCACTATAGAAAGAGAGAGAAAAGTTCAATTAGTCAAAGTAAAAAATGAAATAAAACTATCTAATGAGAAATTGAAAATGAAATTGAAAGGTATACTAATGGTAAAAATACATTGGTACAAATTCTAGGTATAAATATTGCTCTGAAATATACTAATGGTATTATCGATCATCCTGGTAAAAGAAATTTTGGAAAAACAAATTTTGTTTCCAAGTCTAGGTTATACAACTTTACTCTTAGTTCTGGAAATAACATTTAGCTAGTTCAAATTATGAAACACTCTCTACTATTCCAATCTCTTTTTAACAAAATAGAGTTTATTATTCAAGTACAATATATAAATATTATAGGAAACCTTTGACGCAGATATGGGTTCCTAAAGCACTAGTCATTAATATTACCTGACCCAAACAAATATAGGTACAAAGTGTCATTTTATTTGACTATATTGTTGTATAATTAGATAAAGAGCTCCTATAAAATCTTATGGTACTTGGGAAGTGGTTTTTCAAGACACATGATAGGGGATAATTCATGTTTCAAGAACATAATAAAAATTGATGGTGAACATGTCATCTTTTGTGACAATGCCAACGGAAAAATAAGTGGCCATTTCCAAATCAGTAACTCTAACTCAATTTTACATTCCAAACTATTTGATGTTGATTTATTGAAATATAACATGATTATTATTTTAAAAATATATGAATATGAATTTCATGATCAATTTCAAAATGTTTCTTGCAATGTTTTTTATTATAAAAATGAATTAATATTTCCTGCATTAAGAAATGAAAATGTAGACTCAGTTAACATAGATTCTTTAGTTACTAAAAAAGCTTCATTATTAAATGTATTTCAAAAAGAATCTTGGATTTGGTATTGGAGATTAAAACACTTTAATATTCACTCTTTTAGAATGTTAATAAGAAAAGTCCTAGTCAATGATCTACCCAAACATGAGTTTCCAAATGATAATTTGTGTAATCCATTCCAAAAGGGAAAGCATAACAAAATTTACTTCAAACCAAAGTACTAAGTTTCAACCTCTCAACTTCTTAAATTGGTTCACATGGATTTGTTTGGACCATCTAGAGTTTCTAGTTTAAATGCAATGAACTATTTTTATGTTCATGTAGATGAATTTGCTTGATATACTAGGACTTTTTTCTTGTCTCAAAAATGTGAACCCTTCTCTCATTTCATCAAATATTCTAAAACTATAGAAAATAATAGTGTACTTAGAATTAAATCCATAATAAGTGATCATGGTCGTATGTTTGAAAATCAATAGTTTGAATCCTTTTTCTCACAAAATGGTTATAATCGTAATTTCTCTTCCCCTAGAACACCTCAGTAAAATAAAGTTGTTGAAAGACGAAATAGAACTTGGAATGAGATTGAATGTTCCTAGAATAGTTAATATGACATTACAATTTATTTCTGGGCTGAAGATGTAAATAATAATTCTATATATTTAATAGAGTTTTTATTAGACCAATTATTAAAATAACTCCATATGAGTTGTGGAACAAAAGAAAAAAACAAAGTATGATACTTCAATGTTTATGGTTGCATTCACTATATCCATAATATGAAGTGAAATCATTTAAAATTTTCATCCAAGATTGAAGAAGGAATCATTATAGGATATTCAATCTCTAGTAAATCCTATAAAGTGTATAAGAAAAGAACTAAATCTAAGGAAGAATCTATCCTTCTCAATTTTGATGAGATAGATCAACATGAGTCTAAGACCACTCTAGAGAACCTAGATGATGATATGTAAATATATAAAATATTTGAAAATCATATAACCATTTTATAAATGAATCTGTGCAAACATCCAGTTTTTGAAATTCATCAAATTCAAGTCACAATGAATGCAAAACTATTTATGAACCTAAAATAAATAGTATTTATTTTTCTAGAGTTGTTAGACCCCTTATAAACAATCCTTTAGATGATTTTGAAATAGATTTAGGTTAAGAAATACAAACTAGAGATTCTCATAAAAATTAGGTTGAACTTTAAGTATTTTTGTCACAAAATGAATCGAAAAACATTAAAGATGTTATCAATTATGAGTTTTGAGTGATGCTAATGAAAGAAAAACTTAATCAGTTTGATTGAAACAATGACTGGAAACCTGTTGACAGAGCTAAAAAACATTTACCATTGGCACTATGTTGGTGTTTAAAAATAAGGTAGATGATTCTGGGAACATTGTTAGAAACAAAGATAAATTGTTTGTACAAGGAAATAATCTAGAAGAGGAAATTGACTAGGAAGAGACATTTTCATCAGTATCAAGACTTGAAGCCATCAAAATCCTACTTTCTTATGCTACACATCTGAATTTCAAAATATATCAAATGGATGTTAAGAGTGAATTATTATATGGGTATATTGCTGAGGGTGTATTTGTTGAGAAACCCCACAGTTTTACAAGTCCTCACTTTCCTAATCATGTTTTTAAATTATGAAAAGCTTTATATTGATTAAAACATGTACCAAGGGATTGGTATGATAGATTAAGTACTTTTCATATTTCAAATGTTTTTACAAAATTTATATCTTATCCTAACTTTTTTATAAAAATAATTTCCAATGATGTTTTAGAAGGTCAAATTTATGTAGTTGATATTATCTTTTGATATTCAAATACATATTTATTTATTCGATTTTCTAAAATGATGAAAAAATTATTTGATATGAGTTTAATGAGTAAACTAAAATTATTTCATGCATTTCAACTCTTTCAAAAATAGTGATGTTATTTTCTTAAATCAAAGAAAAAATGACAACTATGCTATTTATTTCATAGATAAACATGAATTATTATATAAAACCTTCACTTTTTACAACATAGAAGATCGAGAGGTATAGTGTATTTAGGGGTTAGGATCATTACATAACAACTGGAATCATGAATTACAACATCTTTATTGAATACTTCCTTTACATGACCACTATATTCCCTAATACTTAGCATTTTATGGGATAACATGAGGACATTCATAAAAAATTTGCGAGCTATAAATCCCAGTGAGGGAATAAATAAGGAATAACATGAGGAATACAATAAATGTTATACAATAGTCATATCAATGGACCACAAGAGAAACATGAACATAAAGACATAATAAATCATGATAATCATAACATGGAAATGTGGCAAGAACAATTAACATGGAACTAGCATGATCCTAGGCTCATTCCACATGAAGCATGAGTAAATAATCATTACATGTTAATAATGAGTAAATTATCGTTGCACTTGAATTATCATGATTAAACAATCACTACACATGACGTATCATGACACTATAATTAGACAATGCATTGGAACGCTATCAGGGCGCGCCCTTTCTTAAACATTTCATCTCATACATAAGTGTGCCACATCGATCATACTGCATGGAATCAATCATCATCATTTATTCCACGATAAAGGAATGTGGAATAAATATAAAAATAATTATAGTCAATAATTAAATGTTTATGAGGGTTAATACCCTTGATAGATAAATGGGCATGGTATTCACATCCCAATGGCATTGGCGTGGAAAATCATAATGCAATTTCGGCAGCATAACGACGTGAAATAAAAAATAATAAAAAGTGGTTGATGAGAGAGAAATGGGGGTCTCATAAAATTTAAATGAAATGTATATTAAGGGGGTCATACATATACATGTTCCAGCAAACATAATGTAATTTATATTAACAATAAAAAATAATTAATTAGATGTAAAAGAGGAAAGAGAAAACCCTCATTGAATTTCGACATTGTAACAGGTGTATATGGGACATATTAATGAGAGAAAAATGTGTCTCCCATCATCCAAACATAAAGAGGGAAGTATGGGAGAGGTGAAAAATCATACCCCAACATTTTTAATTGAAAACACTGAATAAAAACTAAATGAAAATTTCACCAAAGTAAGAAATTAAGAAAATTCCTTACATGGAAGTGTGATCTCCAAGGCTTAGGAGGGTCTTGAGAGAGGCTTCTTGGGAGCATGAGACTCCTTGGGAGGATTCTAGAGAGGGGAGGTCAGTGGTTGGAAGAACACCATAGGCATTGAGTAAAGAGGAAGTGGGAGCATGGGAGGGTTAATATTGGAAAAGATATTAAATTATTTATTATTTAGGTTTGGGTCACCACACATTAATCAAATCAATACCACTAACTAGATGATGGTTATCTCCCATGGTTTTTTCCAAAGGGGAGTGTAAAACAGTATTTTATAAGTCTAATGGACGAACATCTTAAAATAACAGGGTTGATTATGTGGAGGTGATTCACACTCTCAATGAAAATAATTTAACATGACAAAATGTTTAATAAGCCGTGAAGGGTCCACCAATATTTTGAAAAATAAATAAAAAAATCCAAAATCACATTATTTTAATGGTAAAATATATATTTTCAAAACATAATGTTTATATTATTTTATTAAATCACTATTGATTCATTATGATGTCATAAAACACATTATATATTTAAATGGTATTTAATTTTTACCAAAAAATTATACCATCTCGGAAAATTATGAAAAATTAACCATTGGATAATTTCAACTTAATGATTCCAAAAATAATATTCATTTTATCTAAATAATTTTCTAAATATATGACTTTTTTACTTCTAAAATAAAACCGACATTTCTAAAAAATTCTTAGGTTTTGACCAAAACAACATTCAAACATTAATAAAAATTAAAATTGTATTCATAATACTTGAATGATAATTTTTATTTAAACAAATAATATTATTAATAATATTTTATTAAAATGTTATTAAATTACAAAAAAAAATCCATTAATTCATCAAAGTATATTTCTTAGTTGAATATTAACTAAAAATATTATTTGTGCCTTAAAAACTATTTACAAAGTAACAATAATAAAATGATAACATATTCATTATGAAAAAATAATGTACATAGTCATAGTGTCCGGGTCTTGTTACATATCCCCTTATAACACCATTATAAGACGGAAGGGTATGGTTTGCGATGGTGATTGACTCTTGGGGTGGCTTAGATAAATCGCTCGAGTGGTAATATCTATTAACATCCACTTCTACCATAGTCGGTTTGACTCAAGCTTAACATGTTCATGCTCTGTGTGGGATTAGTCAATAGAAAAACCCAATGATGCCACCTCATTTCCGAGAACATAAAAATGGGCATCGTTTGGGGCAAGTCTACTGGATGAGGCCATCCCTTCCATTGTCTGAATAAATTGGATTTTTTAAAGCCCGAATTTAATACTATTCATGTGATCACTATTCAACAGTTGTATTAGAGATTATCTCAATACTAATTAGTATTTTAAAAACTAAAAAAATTAAACTAAGTAATTTCAAATTTTATATAACCATAATAAGTCATTAATTAGATCAATAGGAATATTCATTAATGAATGTTTGGGTCGTTACAATCTTCTCCCCTTAAGAAATTTCACCCTGAAAATTACCATTTCCTACACTAAAATATATGTGGGTAAATCTACTTAATCTTTTCCTCCAATTCCCACACTGCTTCTTCAATTTTTTGGTTTCACCAAAACACCATGACGAGGGGAATTATCTTATTTCGTTGAACTTTTTCTCTATGATCTAATATCTCCACTGGTTTCACCTCATAAGAAAGATAATTCTCTAACTATACTACAAATGATGAGAGTACTTGTGAATGGTCTGGTATGTAATTCCTTAAGAGGGATACATGAAAGACATCATGTAATTTGGCCATGGTAGGTGGAAGTGCTAGTCGATTGGCCATATCCCCGATATAATCAAGAATCTTGAAGGGGATGATTTACCTAAGACATAACTTCCCTTTATTTCCATACCTCATGACCTTCTTCTATGATGATTTTCATTGAAATACCATGTCTTAAACATTAAAGTCAAGGTCTCATCGATGGTTATATGCATACGCTTCTGCTGACTCTAGGCTGCCTTGATATACTACTGAATGGTTATCACCTTCTCCACCATTACATTGACTATTTCTACACGTGGTAGCATACACTCACCAACTTTATCCCAAAAAGTTGGTGTTCTGCACCTATTCCCATAAAGGTTATCAGAATGTGCCATTCAAATTCTTGATTGGAAACTGTAATTGTAGGAGAATTCAACCATTGAAAGATGTTGGTCCCACCCTCATTTGAATTACATAAAACATGATCTTAACATATCCTCCAGTGTCTGAATAGTTCACATAGATTTTCCATATGTTTGAGGATGATATGCCATAATGAATTTTAGGTTTGTATCGAGATATTGTTGAATACTGTACCCAAACATAGAGGTGAATCATGAATCTTGATCAGATACAATAGATATTGGTACACCATGAATCCTTACCACTTCCCTGATATATACCTGTGCTAGTAGATCCATTGAGAAATCCTCCCGAATTTCAATAAATTGTGAAGACTTTGTACAATGATTCACAAAAACCTAGATTGCATTGTTGCCTTTGGATTTCTTCGAATGTCTAGGGACAAAGTCTAGGGTGATGTTCTTCGATTTCCATACTGGTATGGGAAGTGGATTAATCGTCCCTTTAGACTTCTATCTTTCAACCTTCACTTTCCGACATACCTGGAACGTTGATGTAAATTCATCGATCCCCTTATTCATATTATCCAACCAATAATGATATCTGTTATCTTGATACATGTTTCTATTTACTGGGTGAATAGATAAATTTGTACTACGTGTATCATGCAAAAGATCCTTCTTCAGCTCTGAACTAGTTGGAACACGTAGCCTTTTCCCAAATCTCACAATTCCTTCATCATTAAAATTGATCTTGGAGGATTTACCTTTTCAAATAGCTTCTAAATTCTTCTTAATTCCCACATCATTATTTAGAGAATCTTTTATCCTTTCCAAAAGAGATGGTTGGTTAATCATTTTTGAATTGATTTATGTTGTTCCCTTCTTTATGATTCCCATGTATATCTTCATCAAATATAAGATGATTGGATCCGTTTAAATTCTCATCAATGATATAATGATTGGTTCCTTTCTACATATATCTTCATCTACCCTGTTCTCTTTCCCAGGGTGGTAATTCATTGAGAAATCATAGTATTTTATCATCTCTAACCATCTTCATTGGCTCATGTTCAACACTTTTTGTGTGAATATATAAATGAAAATTTTGTGGTCTGTATATATTTGACACTTCTCACCAATGAGTTAATTCCACCAAAATTATAAGGAGAAGATCACTACATAAGTCTCCATATCATGTGATGGATAATTCTGCTCATGAACATTCAATTTCCATGATGCATAGAAAATTACTTTGTCATTTTACATCAACACGTAGCCCAGTCCCTTCTTCGATGCATCAATGAATACAACAAAAATTTCTCCACTTGTGGGTAAAGTGAGTAAGGGAACATTGATAAGCCTCCTATTCAACTCCTTGAAGTGTTCTTCTCATTCATCACTCCATCCAAACATTACTCCCTTTCAAGTTAGCCCAGAAAGAGGGTCGGACAATCTTGAGAAATTTCTCACAAATCATCGATAATATCCACCTAACCACAAGATGCTCTGGATATTTGTTACCAATGATGGCCTCATCCATCCCTCTATTACAATTTTCTAGGAGGGATCCCTAGATTTCCCATTAATTTTGATGATATGGCCCAAGAATGAGACATCCTTCAACATGAACTCACAGTTTCTGTACTTTTCATATAGCTTCTATTTTTGCAAGGTCTCTAGTATTGTTCATAGATTATCCTCATGATCCTCCATGGATATCTATTATATAAGAATATCATCTATAAATACTACAAAAAATTTGTCAAGATAATCTCTAAAGAATCTATTCATCCTGTATATTATGATTTTAGGGGCATTAGTGAGTCTGAAAGGAATTACTATGAATTCATAGTGCCCATATCTTTTAATAAAATCAGTCTTTTGGATATCTTTATTCTTCACCCATACATGATAATATCACAACCGCAAATCCACCATGTAATTGTATTGTGCATAACATAGCTGATCTAAAAATTAATCAATTCATGGGAGAGGATACTTGTTCTTTATCATGGTTTTGCTATGATCACGATAATTGATGCGAAGGGACATTGACCCATCCTTATTCTTCATGGAGTGGGCTGGTGCAACCCATGGTGACGCACATGGGCATATAAACTCTTTTCCAGATTCTCCTATAGTTTTTACTTTATCTCCACAAGTTTCACAACATTCATTCTATAAAGTGTATTTGATATTGGAAACTCTCCAAGTATATGGACAATTGATAATTCAACTTCTCTTCAAAGAGGAAGACCAGACAATTCCTCAGGAAATACTTTAGCGAATTCCCTCACAATAGGCAACTCTTCAAGGATGGTTGCCTCCTAAGACTCAATCATATGAGCCAGTTTCATGTTCTCATAAGACAGTAATTTCCACACTTTAGGTGATGGAGATAAAGAATATTTATCTTCCTCCTTGGACATGTACATATTCGGGGGTCGATTCTCCACATGGGGTGTGATTTCCCAATCACGGAAATTTATGTTAGCTCTATATAGGTAATGCCAATCAATGCCAAGAATATCATCAAATTCCACAATATTGAGTATGATATGGTTTTTTGGATGTTCATTCCACATATTATGATTGGGGAGGAGTTATATTCATGGGATGCAATGATTTCCCCATTTTTTGTAGTCAATGACATCTTTATTTCCTTGATTTTTTTTTGTATTGGGATTGTTCAACTAATCATTCGGGATATAAAAGATTGTATATAACCCAAATCAAAAAGTGTGCTCACTATTATTTAATGAATAAATAGTGTAGTTGTCACCACTACATTGTCTAGATTCACTTCAGATGAAGTTATGGAAAAAGCTTTCCCTTGATGCCTTGGAGGATGTTGGTTACATCCGAAAACCCATGGAATACGAAACTAATTTGATAGATGTCCAATTTCATTGTAGGTGACGTAATTAACTACGCATTGAGTGTAAAATGTATTGTTCCTATCTTCTATAATAGCCATGAGTTTTTCTTGTTGGTAGTTAATGTATTGGTGCCCTGCTCTTCCACATCTAAAGCATTTCCTCGTCCCCTTCTAGAAATTTCTGGGGTTCTTCTTTCTACACCTTTTTCAAGTGGGGTACTAGATCTTCATAGCAGTATTGGATTTATCCATCAGACCGCTATAATTGAATCCCAACATACGCTTCTTATCCCCATTATACCCTTGAGGTTTTTTTATCTCCATTTCAACCATGAGGGAATATCAGAAAATTTCCTTATGGCTATCAATGTCACAGATCATCAGGGATTTTCATGGGCTAGGTTTCAAACCACCAAAGAAGCCATCAACCTTGAATTTGGGGGTAATGACAAAATGAACATGTATTGTGAAATCCTTTATAGGACCACTACATTCTCATATTCATAGCATTTCATGGGATAACTGAAGGACATGCATAAAAAAGAGTGAGTTATAAATCTCAGTAAGGGAATAACAAATAAATAACATTAGTAATAAAATACATGATATAAAATAGTAATATCAATGGAAAACATGATAAACATTAATATAAAAACATGATTAATCGTAATAATTATAACATGGAAATGTGGCAACAACACATAACATGGAATCAGCACAAGCCAATGCTCATTTAACATGGATCATGGGTAAACTATCATGGCATATGAATCATGATTAAACCCTAATATAACATGAATTATCAGGATTAAACACTCATTTCACATGACATATCATGATACTATACTTTACCCAATTCATTAGAGCGCTATCAGGGCACAACCTTTCTTAAACATTTCATTTCATGAATTAGTGTGCCACATGGATCATACAACATGGAATAAATCATTATCATTTATTCCACGATAAATGGATATGGAATAGATACATGAATATTTATAATTAGTATGTAAATGTGAAAAAATTTTAATACCCATGATAGATAAATGGTCATGTTATTCAGTACACAATGACATTGTCTTGGAAAATCATAGTGCAATTTTTACATCATAACGACGTGAAATAAGAACTCATAAAAAATAATTGATGAGTGATAACGGGGAGTCTCATCAAAAAGACATTAAATGGACAGTTAGGGGGTCATATAGATACATTTCCCAACAAACATAATGTACTTTAGATATATAATACAAAGAATTAGTTGGAAGAGAAAGAGGAGAGAGAAATCTCTCAAGGAATTTCTGCAGTGTAACGGGTGTACATGGGACCCATTAATGAGAGATAAAGGGGTTTAACAACATCCTAACATAAATAGGGAAATATGGTGGTGATTTGGAATAATACCTAATAACATTTAACTGATAAAAGGGAATAACAACTAAATGAAAATTTGAAAAAATGAAAATGTATGAAATCCTTTACTTGGAAGTGTGATCCAAAAGGCTTGGGAGGGGCTTGGGAGAGGCATCATGGGAGATTGAGGAACCTTGGGAGGATTCTAGAGATAAGAGGTCACATTTTGGATGAACTACAAAGGATTTTAGTGAAGAGTGAGTGGGATTCTCGGTGGTTTTGTATATGAAATGCGAGGGAATTCATTATTATGTAGGTTTGGGTCACCACATATTAAACTAAACAATACTACAAATCATACCATGGTTTTTTCCCATGGTTTGTTCAAAAGTGGAGAGGAAAACATATTTTATATTTAAAATGGCCCAACATCTTAAGTGGAGAGGAAAAGAATGTTTTATAAGCCTTGAAGGGTCCACCAATGCATTATAAAATAAATAAAACAAACCATAAATAACATTGTTTTAATGGTAAAACATATATTGGCCTAACATTATGTGTATAGTATTTTATTAAATCACTATTGGGTCATTATGATGTCATAAAACATAGGATATATTTAAACGGTATTTAATTTTTACCCAAAAATTTGACGCTCTTGGAAAATTATGAAAAATTCACCGTTGCATAGTTTTGAAGTCATGATTCCAAAAATAATATCCATTTTATATAAATATTTTTCTAAATTTTTGAATTTTTTATTTTAAAATAAAACCTACATTTATAAAAAAAAATTCAAGGGTTTGGAAAAAAACAGCATTCAAAGCTTAATTAAAATTTCTATTGTATTCATTAAAATTCAGGGATCATTTATATTTTAAAAAAGTAATTTATTAACAATATTATATTAAAATGTAGTTAAATTACAAAAAATATCCATTAATTCATCAAAATAGATTTCTTAGTTGAATATTAACTAAAATTACTATTTATGCTTTAAAGACTATTTTCAATGAAACAATAATAAAATAAATGTGAATTATTTATACAAAAAATGTAAATTGTCATTGTACTAGGGTATTGTTACATAACCCCTTATAACAACATCATAATACCGAATGTTATGGTGTGTGATGGTGACATACTCTTGGGGTGGCTTAAATAACATCTTCCGGGTGGTAATCTCTATTAACACCCACTTCTCCTATAGTCAGTTCTGCTTAAGCTTAACATGTTCAAGCTCGGCTTGGGCTTTGTCAAGAGAGAAGCCCAATGAATCCACATATTTCTTGAGCTCTGACAAATGGGATTCTTACGGGGCACATCTATGGGATGAAGTCCACACTTCTATTTTTTGGGTAAATTGGATTTGTTAAATCCCTATATTTATACTAATCATTTGATCACTGTCCAAAAACTATATTAGCAATTATCAAAATTCATAAAAATATTTTAATATCTATAATAATAAAACCAATGAAGTTCACATTTTATATATCCATAATAAGACATTTAATAACATCAAGAGGAATTTTCATTAACGAATGTTTGGGTCAATAATGCTAATATACAGGAGATCATCAAAAACATTTTGTCTTGGGTGTCACTAAATGTAGTGATACTCCAATGAGTACAACGTGTAAGTTGGATCTTGATGAATCTGGAAAAGTTTTTGATCAAAACACTTATAGTGGAATGATTCTATGCCTACTAATTTTCTAGCTGACCTGCCATTATGTTTATTGATTGTTTCTATGATTGTTTTCAAGAAAACCCAATGGAATCTCTTTTAAATGTTGTTAAGATAATTTTTAAATACCTCAAGAATTCACCCAATCTAGGACTATTCTATCCCATAGGACAATCATTTGAGTTAGTTACCCATTCTAATAATTAGTTCAGTGGATATATATTAGATAGAAATAGAACCTCTAGAACATGACACATTTTAGGAAATTCACAAGTATCATGGGGTAGTATGAAACTAAAATCTATTCCATTATCTACTGCCGAACCTATGTGCATAGCTTCTAGTAGTTGTAGTGCCCAAATTTTGTGGATGAAACACACATTGCAAGATTGTGGATATTTTTTCATAACATATTGTTTCTCTGTTTATAGTTTCACGAGGCACTATCTTAGAAGTACTATCTCACTCACACAGTTTTGAAAGTTACTATCTTAAAGTTGTTGGTTCATGTTTACGGTCTCACAGTTTCTATCTCTCAATTACATTCTGAAACATACTATTTCAAACAATACAGTCAAACTATTTTGAATTCACACATTACCCCTGATATTGTGAATGTCTGTCACGGTTTCACCTTGAAAACTCCTTAGAGTCTCACCGTGAAAACCTGTTATTGTCTCACCATGAATGTCTGTTTCGGTCTCACCGTAATAACAAATTTTCATTTCATTTACATAATATAACCCATATAGATGTGATTGATTATTTTATTCTTTTACTCTTTTGATCTTTTGAAATTGTGGTGCTTCACATCCCTAAATGATAAAAATGAACGAAGTTTCGTTATTTTCTTCACATGAGCCCTCTTCTCTCAATCCATAAGCCCTCCAAAAAGCTATCAGTTCTCTCTCCATGTCTGAAACCTTCATTGAATGCCTATGATAATGTTTCTATCTTATTCAACTCCAAATAAGAGCATATATCAGAAGAAAATGACAGGAGAAACGAAGATAGCACCCGATGGACCTTCGAATCTGACCTTGTTGAAAAAATAGTGGTACCAGCAAAAGAAATATTCCCTATGTGGCTTCTAAGTACGTCTCTAGGGTTGAAATTACTGAAAGAGCATGGATGGATGGATTGGTTCACTAAGGAGGAAATATTGATTTACCCAAATATAGTTTCCTAGTTTTATCAGTTCATTCAATTTTCATTTGACACAGAAGACGGTTTTTTTGTGTGAAGCTAGATCAATGAACATAAGATGTTACTTTTCTTAATGGTTATCAGAGGATTTCCTAAGGAAAACTCATGTTAGATTTTTGGGGACTACTAGAGTGGTCCACCTCTTCCTAGTGATATTTTTGTTTTAGATGAATCCTTGGGAAGCATGACTATAAATATAACAAAGAGAAGAGCTATTGCTACAGAGCTAGATAGTGAAACCAGATCATTAATTATGATTGTTCTAAATCTAATTAGTCCATGAAAGTGATATTCTTCAACTCTCAATTATCAGGATGTATTTTTGATACATCTTATTATGACTGGACACAATATTATCCTCTGAAATTATGTTATTAGTCATATGTGTTAGTTGATAAAGACAACCTCATAGTAATCATCCATGTTCTACACATGGTTGATCTATGATATGTTTCATGATAAAGGGTATGATGGATCCAATGAAGAAGTCATTAAGGACTATGAATCTTGTATCTCAATGGTTACATACAAAAAAATGAATACCAATTGGAATCAATGGAGAAAATTATGGGTGGAGAATAATGATAGGGATTATGAAAAGTTCAACCTGGCGGATCATTATTCAAGACCTAAGAACATTTCTGATCTTCATCTAGAACTGGATGAAACTATTTACTATCCTGTTGGGGAGGATGAAGAAGAGGGTTTTTGCACCAACAGGGGAAGCAATCCTGCATAAGGATGATAGTGGACCTATTTCGCAAGCCACAACTATGAAAAAAGTACATGTTCCTAAAAGAAAGTTTCTTGTTTGAATAACCTGCTTCTAGAGAGGATTTTGTTGCTAATATAAAGGGAATGTTTTTTCTAGAAGATCATGTAGAAGAATATCACTCAATTTAGAAATAAGATGCTTTTGAGGTACACCTAGAGGAACAAGCTATTCTAGAAATTATCACATCTACTATGGAAAGAATGGGGAAATCCTTTCAGTTTACAATGAAAGACATGGGTGAAGCTGTTGGGGATGATATATTGGAAATATATCAAAGAATCAATTTTCATAGTCATGTGAGAGATGAACTTGTAGAGTGGGAGCATCACCCTAATCTAGAAATTGTTGAAATTCCTAATCCATTTGATCAAAGAACTGTGATTACATTTTATAAATTCTGAAGATACATTGATGTAAATGATTCCCATGGAGCATCCGTTAATGTTATTGATCATTCAAATGTGTTTCAATTATTGTTGATCTATTTTCTAGATGTAATCTCTGCAATGGAACCAGAGCCTATCTTAGCTCCTATTTTTGAACCTCCACAAGAACCTTCTACTATTGTGAGTTCGAATGATTTGAATTTATTTAGAACTACATATTTTTCTAGAGTTGAAAATCTCATGAACACTCAAGTTGATCCTATAAAAAACCTATGTGAAAGATATGTTTACCTAATATTAGAAATGATCATATTGATGATTCAGGAAAAAATGCATCATGAAATTATAGATGTCCGAATTGAGGAAAAACAATTTATTGATTAAGTGATGTCCCTCATAGCATTGGTTGATGGAAGAGGGAGATATCGCCTCATTTTCCTTGATATTTTATGCTCTCGGCTCACCTTCAAACATTCACCTCTTAGGGTTTCAACCCCCACTGGCGGTGAAGACTCCTCCTCCCTGGTCCTTTCAGGTTCCCTCTTCTCTCCCTCGCCAGCTCTAGTTTCTCTTAGTTTCTTCTTCTCCCTCTCTCTCCCTCTTAGGGTTTCCCCTTCTCGGTCTTCCTCCTTGCTCCGTGAAGGCATTTTGGTTTCCGCACGGCCACCTCTACTGCGCTCTGACCTTGTGTTCCTCTGCTCTTATCCAGGTTGGATATGGAGCGAGGGATACTCTGAGGTTTTGGGAAAGCAGTTTGGCAAATGTCAGATTTCCAGGTGCCTTAGGAATCAGTTCTTCTTTCTTGGGTTTCATTCCTCATTTCTTTCTCTACATGTTTTTGTTTCATCGCCTGGATTTTATCTTAGGTTTTCTTCCTCAGCCACCCCCACCTTGATCGGACCAAGCATTCCTAAGCTCCACTCCAGGTTGGGTTTGGAGTGATGGATACACATTGGTTTTTGGTCTTTGGTTTGGCGGTCATGGAGCTTCTCCTGTAGGGTTTCACCCCCAGGTTCCTTTAGAGTTTCAACCATGTCTATGCTTACTTTTGAGCATCAACTCCAAGCCCTCTTGTTTTGGTTTAACTTGGGTTATACTCAGGTTTCTATTTGTCTTTTGGTTTTCATCCTCACTGACGGTTCATGCTCTTCTATTATGATTTTGTGTTATGGTGTTGGTCATTGGTGTCGTTATATTGAGATAATGGAAATGGGATTTAGTATTCTGGTTGGATGTATGAACAGTGATGAAGATATGCTTACAGATCAGAGTCGGAAATGATGTTTTGTACTAGTGGAAATCGCTGGTCATGTGGCTGATGGAGATGAAGATGTCGACGGTGATGGATAGATGTGACGGCATTTCGATGGCATAAAAATAAGGTCGGTGGTGTTATGATTGCAAAGTATCGGGCAACGATTTTATTTGATGGCTATAAATAATGATGGAGGTGACATTGTTGGTGAATGTGTAGTGGTCTTCACATGGCCTGAGATTATAGATGTTTTTGTTTTGAAAGTTGAAATTTTAAATATGAAAAAATTTAGGTGCGGTTCTTCGGGTGATTGAAATTGAGGGTTATGATTCTGTATCTGGTTGGATTTATGGTGGGTTCACACTTAGCCTTTAAAGTGTCACTTGAAATTATAAAAATATGGATTATGGAATTGGTTGATGATATGCCTGGATTATTAAAATCAAGACTAGGTCATATTTCACCTCCTAAAGAGGATGTTATTGGTAAGATTCCATAGGTAGTTGTCGCACTAATTCAGCCTAACCTAACTTCCTTAGTTGAAAAGGTGGCTAAATGAAACTACAAAATAGTTCAATAAATGAGGAATCTTGTAATTGGCCTCAATAAATTGATTAATGAGAATAAGGGATGTCTTCAAAACATTTTGAATCAACTAAAGTCCCTTACATCAGTTGTTATGGCTTCTAGTACATCTGGACAGTCATCTCAACCCTCCTTTGATAGTGATATACTCAGAACGGTTGTTAAGGAAGAACTTCAACCACTGTTAATTGGTTTTGACAAAGATTATCTGTCGGTGGTTGTCAATAATAGTGAAAATGTTCTTCATATGGTATGAATTCATTCCATGATTACAAATGATTTTCAAGAAGAAATTACTAAGAAGGTGAATTTCTACATCAATATGACTTTTCTATGCATGATATGAAAAACCATTTCATGTACCTTGTCGAGAATCCGAAATCCCTCATGTCACTCAATCATTCAAAACTCAAGTTCAAAAGATGTATGATTTCACTCATTTTTTGGACAAGTTAATTGAGAAAATATATTTCTTTGAAAATCTGATGGGGTATGATTGTAATATTATTTCTGACTTCATCAAATTATTGAGGCCTTATCACCAGGTTAAGAGCACAACTATTGTGTATCATGCAACAACACCCTTGCGACCTGGTTTTCATCCCACCTCATTCACTACCTATTCCTGTATCACAATATTTGTCTCTCTGGCTATGAGTTAGATTTGACTAGTTATCTGTGAACAACAATTACCTCGGTCAATCACTAAACCATTTGTGGAACCTTCTATTTTTCTGGAATCCATCTTCCTTCTCTGATAGTTTCTTCACTCACTTCTTCATTTTCTACCTCTTCTCATGTGGCTTCTCCTGATGTTGCTGCCAAGGGAAAAGAGAAAAAATCCAGTGCTAAAGAATAGTAAACACTCAACTTTGATAGGGATATTTTCACCTTTTTGTTGCCTATTGTTTATAATTACATGTCTTCCACTCTCTAATGTTGTGTGAACTCTTATTGTCTATTATATTATTTTCTTTTGTACTCTTTTTGATAATCCCAAAAGGGGGAGTGACACTTACACTAAAAGACACACATCTCATTAAAAATGGATATCTCACTCATATAATTTTTTTTCATTAAAAAGGGGGATATTGTGGGACTCCTCATGATTTAATCTGGTATTAATGATCAAAAATTGTTATTCGTATTTAATATATCTCATATCATGTAGATATTTTCTTGGTTTCTTTATGCTTCAAATAAATTCCCTCAAGATCTTGATTCATATAAATAAAAATTGATTTTTGTAAACTATATTTACTTTGGTGTATAATGATTTATTTTATAAATGATTAACTCTAATACATTAAGTGAATGTTACTTCTTATATCTGTATACAGATATTTGGCGAAGTCTGAAAAACTATGAGTTTGATAGTAGATCTGGTTTTCTGTCAATGGACCCAGACACCATGACACAAACACTGTGGCGTCGACACCATGACCGAGACACCATGACCCACACACTATGACTCACACACCGTGACCCAGACCCCGTGATCGAGAGACCGTGAACCAATCAATGTGACCCAAAAACCGTGAACCAGGCACCATGATCCTAACACAACATATGTGCTACTGGTTCCTGATCACTATATAAAAATTCCATCATAATTGTCTCTCTAATCAAAGGAATAGAAGAAGTCATCATTTATTGGTGAAACTATTTCCATGTGACACTATTTCCAAATAGACTGTGACACTGTTCATTAATCTGTTTTTTCATATTCAATTTAATTTATAACGGTCATATTTTGAGTCTTCTAATTGTTCTGACATAATAAATATTTCATTTTATACATGTCACCTGACAGTATAAGGTACGAGGTGCATAATAAATTTATCAGTTTGGCTCCAACACAGGAACTCCAAGAATAATATGAAAAGTGTGTCCCTGAAACCATAGGGTTGTAGAATTGCAGAAGTGTGAGCATTCTTGATAAAGTAACTGATTCATGCAAAAATATACATCTGAAAAAAAAATACCAAGCAATCATGACTCCAAATGCTGTGATACCGTAGATTAGAATCTAGAAAATCATCTCAATACAAACTCCATGAAGAACACGAGAAAGATTTAATTTGATACTAGAGAACCAATCATGCAATACTCTGTTTCTCACGAGATGACTCAGTACATGCATATTCTTAATCATAGAAGTCCAAAGCAACATACAATAATAATAAAAAAATTTCTAACCTTATCTCATCATATTTCCTCTGTTGTGTATAGTTTTTAGCTTTTGAATAGTGTGTGTGTGTATTAAAACACACAATATCTCCTACACTAAACTAATGAATACAAGATATCCTTCCTTTTATACCATTTTAGAGTTGTTTACTCCCACAGATTCGCGTGGAATAGGTCTTTCTGTGTAACCACTGGGTACCAGTGACAGCACAACTACCCCTCTTTAACATGGCCATCAGGTCCCAACCCACTAGGTAACACCAATTTCCCCACAGACATTTTCCCCCACCCTGGGGCCCACCTACGTACCTGAATGGATCCTCTGACTAATGACAATCCCCACATGAAAACACATGTCCTTTCTAGTGTTCTATTTCCTCACTCACACACACCTTATGATACCATAGATCAGATTCAATAACATATTCTCAATAAAAACACCATATAAACATGAGCTAGATCAAACTGGAAACCATAGCACCAAACTTGTGATTCTCTGTTTCTTGCAAGATGACTCAATACATGCATCTGTTTAATCATAGAAGTAAAAAGGTACATAAAATAACAGTCAAATCATTTCTAAAATTATCTCATAATCTTTTCACTATTGTGTATTGTTTTTAGATTTCAATTTGTGTGTGTGTTTTTGTATTAAAACACACACTTTCTGGAAGAGGTCTTTGTGTGTAACAACCGGGTCCCAATGACAGCAACCCCCCCCCCCCCCCCGGATTAACATGGTCATCAGGTCCTAGCCCGTTGGGTACCACCAGTTTCCATGCAAACATGTGTTCCACACCCTGGATCCCCCCACTTACCCAAATAGGTTATCTGACTAATGACATTCCCCACATGCCGACACATGTCCTTTACAGTGTGCTTTTTCCTCACTCACACACACCATGGGAAACTTTCTAGAAGTTAACCCATCTTGATCACTAATCCAGGACAAGCATACTTAACTGTGGAGTGATAACCAGGAATGCTCTTAAAAAGGAAGGTGCACCTTGTTGACACGAGTCACATCATTTATTCATTTATCCCTTTATTATTCTTGGGTGTTACAATCACCCACTTTAGAGCACAACGTTCTCGTTGTAGAAACAACATCTCAACCAAGGGAGTGCACCATACATAAGTCTTGGTACCACCTCTGATTAAAAATTTAACAATTGGGTCCCGATGATAGCAAATCCACCACGCCATGACATGGTTGATCGGTCCTAGCCCCCCAGAAACCACCAATTACCCGACAGACACTTGGTCCCCCCTGGGGCCCACCCACTTACCCGAAAAAGTCATATAACTAATGGAATTCCATGCATTCCAACACATGTCCTTTTTAATGTGCTACTTCCTCACTCACACACACCCTGGGAAACTTCCTAGAAGATCACCCATCCTTATCACTACTCCACGTCATGCACACTTAACTATGTATTTCGAATCAATAATGATCCTGAAAATGATGGTGCCTCTTGTTTACATGAGTCACATCATTTAGTGATTCAACGATGTATCATTATGGGTGTTACATTGTTTTACCTGGAGGTTTGTACCCACAAAGAACTACGAATAAGGTTGTGTGACCTGGACAGTCTTGTTCACTGTTGTTTACCCCGATCCAGGGTGTCGATCAAGTTTATTAATACTAACTGCATGGTGGTAGGTGATCACCATGTGGAGTGGATTAGTTCTTATCTTGAGGCTGAACCACTTATTTTATATCTTTTGTGTTGATTAATTTAGTTTTCTCTTTTTTACTACATAATTCAAAAATCACTTGATTTACTTTGATATTTAATCTTGGAATGAAGTAATAATTTTTATTCCTTATTAGAATAACTTCAAAAGAAATATCAATAACTGATATTGAGATTACCGAGAATTAATCGGTTTTCTTTTGAATTTATTTTAATAGTCAAACGTTCATAACCATATTACCTTGACTAATTGGGCTATATTTATTTTATTGGTGATCCTTTTAAGAAATCTTTTCAAACAGAAATTTTTATAGATACTGAATTCAACCCCACCTCTTGAGTACACTACTCTGAAAAAAATATAATGTTTAAGGTTAGATCCATAAATTTTCTCTATGGGAAAATGGTTATATAAAATTAGAGAATGTGATCATATTTTTTCCAAAGTTTAATGATTAGCTATATCCAAAAAAGATATTATTATAAAGATAATTATTTTTATTTTGGAAAAATATAGATGATTCAATGTAGGATAGAATTTTTATGGATATATTTTTATTTATCTTCCACATACGATGGTTTATTATGGTTATATAATATACTCACTCAATCATTTTTGAATAGTTGTATCCATCAGGAACCAAATTAATAATGGATATGATGGAAAAATTTGGTGAAATTCTAAATGGTAAATTGAAGATATTGGGTGTTTTTGGGGAAAGAGTATTGGTTATAATTAACAATATAACATTAGATATTATTTAAAACAATGACCATGATTTGTTTCCAATCACAAAAAATAGAAAAAATGGAATTCCATATGATTTCAGGTGATAAATATCCTAAATGTAAATTAATTATATGACCTAAGTGTCATGAAGGTGGAACGAAAATCCATGGAAAATTTCATAAGAGAACTAAAAAGATGTTATCAATGTGGAAAATGGATAATACCATAGTAATCATCAAAGCAAAAGTAATTGTTATGTAAACACATTGAAGGGGAATAAAATTACTCCCAAAATATAAATTGAATGTTTTAAATGTTTGTAGTTTGGGTATTTTGAAAATCGATTCCCATTGGGGAAAATATTCTGAAATGGATTTATCAAACTATATATATAAATTACTAGAAAATACTAATATAATTATAGTTGGAGATGAGGAAACAATAGATGTTTCATGAATGGTCAATATTATATCTCATATTATTTATTGACATCTTTGAATCTCGTGGAATGATTAATATTTATGTATTTTTTGTAAGTATAATGGAATAAGATAGAAAATTATTTTTTTATAATAAAAAACATTGATTGATCAAGGTGTCAATATCAAGGGATATAAGAGTTATGAGGTAGTGGTAGATTTATGGATGATCACAAGGTAAAAATAATTATTCATATATTGATGTTTTTCGTGATGTGAGTAGTTTTAGAGATATTTATTGAGTTTTTATATATATTAAACAAATATTTTCCACAAATTTTCTCCTGTGAAAATAATATTTGAGGGATAAATATTTTTTGTGTAAATATGTTTATTTTTTTTAAAAAAAATTAGGTTTGATATGATATCTAATGAATAAGATTATTCTTGAGGGAGACCACAAAATTTTTTGGAATTTTATAATAATTATATTAGTATGGTTTTAGGAAATGTAAAACCAACGACATATGGGAAGGAAGTAGGGATTACACTCACATGTAAAGGTATACAAGGTTATAATTCCTAACATTAGCCTACATGATGTCCTTCTTAGTAGAAAATATTTTTTTAACTACTATTGCCACAAACCCCTCCCTCTAAAGATTCCACAATTACGGGAGTGGGGTAATGACCTCTAATTCCCTCATCCACTAGGCCCTGAGTTGGAGAGAAGCACCAAGGGTATACAAATCTCACAATATTGGATGTATTATCCTTTATAAGACACAAGATACAGAGATAAAATGAATCATACAAAACAAATTAAGGCATAATATAAAAGAGAAATAAAAAACCTTCCCACATGCATGAAAAAAATTAAAACTGATACAATAAATTTCTCAATAGTAAATACCCAAAACTAATGTGAAATCAACAACACAATAATTGTACCAAGGTCTGATCTTGCAATACATAGCATGGTCTGATAAATCCTCCTAGAAAATTAGAACCAGTATTATATTAGTAGTGTTAGAAAACTAGTAATCTTAGTAGAAAAACCAATGTCTCTCTTGCACTTATGAAATAAGAAAATTAATGCTCAGGTGAGGAAACAAAAAAACCCTACATCACATATCTATTATAATAACAATACCAACCTCACCATGTCACTCTCTCCATGTATCATAAGATATATAATATAATATAATGTACATAACATCTATGATAGGTTACACAAGGAAACTCTCCCATTGGATTATCTCTCTCACTGAATGTCATACATCCATGAAATCCAATCCCTTTCATATACAACACCACATCCCACCCTTACATAACTAGGAATCACAATACATCATGCCTGTACACACCTGGGCATTAAAAAATAGTCTAAAAACACAACCATCTGCCTCCTAACACATATTTCTTGAACACACATTGGCTACACAACACGTCCCATCATATATCCTCCTATAGTCACTAGGGATATCACATCACTTCTCATCCTGAAGAAACCTGGGAAACTAACCATCTCACCCACAAACATCAGGCCTGTCACATCTCACCTAAATACAATTGGGCTAGAAACCGTATAAGGAAAAAACATACCTCTATCTATCACAACATGTTCTATAAATACCTCTACTACAATAGATTGTTTAAAAGAGAGGGTAACCATTCATCCATACTCATCTCCAGATGGTGGAAAAAACACCCCTGCATGGTATGGTAGGTGTTCGACGCATGGTACTCAACATGGGTGGGGTTCATACAAAATGAACAAGAAAATAAAAATATTTTTTTAGTATCAAACACTATAACCCAACCTATGGGTTTAAAAAATCATCTCAAAAAACTATCACTTTAGATTCCACTTCTAAATGCATAACTCCATACAAACAGAACACAATCTACAAAACTCATTTAACATTACCTACATATTTAGTCAAACAATTAAATTTTTAAACCAAAATAAATCCATTACAAGATTAATTTAACAATTATCTATTAATTTCATCTATTCCAGAGACAGTACTAAGAACGAAACACAAAAATAAACACAGTTATAGACAGTTCAGAAGGTGAAAACCCCTAATACATTAAGGAATATTTACATTAAAGACATTTCATTCCATGTATTATTGAAAAGTGTTGATTATTTATGCATGTTACTAAAGGTGAAAATATAGGATAATTACCCCTATCAATCAATACTATCATATTTAAAATTTAATTTACCCATAACACCATACAAACTCAAAACAAACCCTCAATCTCAAAACCAGATTTAGTAATATAATATAACACAATAAATTTCGTAGACCTGCTACATTATCATACAACACCCATTGCAATACTATTATAAAAACAAATTCCATCCACATCCCCCACATGTAAACAACATAGAAAAGCATACCTCACAGAGAAAAAAAATTGTATGTTCACAACAAAAATCTATCACCGTCCATAAATTTTCTTTGGGGTGTTATGAGATAAACAGAATCCTTGGGAAAATAATTCATTATACTTTTATACATGGTTAGAATATTTTCATTTTTGGGTGATACCAAACAATATCAAATAAAAAAACACACACAAGAGATGTATATAGTGCAAAAAATGCACCAACGACCACAATATTTAGTGGGGCATTTTACTTATATAATCACAATATCACAAACAATATCGAATCTATAATAACATGTGTATCAAACCCAATTTCAACTTTTCAATTCAAAAAAAAATATTTTTATCTTTATCTTAATCAATAACAACCAATATTCATAGATAATAAAAAGTAAATCCCATCCTTCATGATTTCGAAAAAATTGAAATGAAGGGAATCCAACATCAAGGAAGCATTAAAATTTATGTGCATCAGTGGGTGAAGAAAAATGATTGTTAACCAAAACTGCACCATGAAAACTATAGATCAACCTATACTATAGTAAGGACCCATCAAAAAAACCTAGAGCATACCCCAAAACAACAAAACACTACCGTAGTAGATCCGTGGAAGAATAATATTAGAAAACCAAACAAGGATGGGAGATAACTCACCACGGGTCAACCAATGGTCTCCAACAAGAATCCACCAAATCAATTGATCTAGGAGAGAGTTAAAGGTCTTGGTGAACACATCAGGATGCCTAGGGTTTTCAAAAAAATATTGGAAAATAAATCATGGACTAAAGAATGACGGTTCAACAGTAAATATATTTTTTAAAACATCGCATAATTGCGGGTATTACAAGACGTGTAATCCTTTTACACATCGTATAATACATGAGGTTTAATTTACACCAAAAAACATGTTGAGTGTTCATCTTACCAGTTTTTTATAACCCTGATATATTATACATCATGAAACCATTCATCACACCATGTAAAATGATTTCAAACTGTGAAAACACTATGAAAAACCATGAAATCAAATTTCACTTCATGTAATCGAGTTACACATCATGAAATATCCTTGCATCCATCCATTAAAAACCATAGTTATCAATACATACATTGATCCTCCTCTAAACACATCCCAAACCCAATACCTGAAATGTAATGGATCATGAAATCATTGATCATTTCATAAAATATCACTCAACATATTTGTACCCTCAGGAATACAAAACTAAACCCATAAGTAATGGGTCAGAAAACCACCCTTTGAGATACCCCCTAGAATAGTTTCCTTCCTCAAACAATAATAGAATACATGAACTAAAAAACAAATGAACAAAGAAAATCCTTCATAACTTCATCACTATTAAACCACAACTGAAAATTGTCTCCTCTCATATAAGACACTTCCACACAACTAGTACACATCAAAGAAACTCAACCACCCAGAAAACACCAATCAAGTAATTTAGTCTTCCATATCAAGATACAATCCACTCTAGGTATCACTGAATCAACCTCATGGGTTTAATAGCATCTCAATTAGTTCTTCTTGATTAAGAATAAGGTCCTCTATTTTTCATATTTCAATAATTTGTCACAAAACTCACCACAAACATCACTAACAAAGGAAAACAACTGATCTCAATAATCTAAAACATCTCTAACGTCATATTAAAATCTATAAAATATACTGGAAAAAAACATCATTGGGTACTGGGAACACATCTCTTTTTATTTCTCCCATGTACTCTCCTTTGGTCTACTAATCCTTCACAATACACAAACAAAATTAATGTCATATCCATGCATCACGTTCTCCTAATGATCTTAAATATCTACTTGACACATCACAAATGTTTCATCCACCTAGATATTAGAATAATTCTTTTTAATGAAATGGGACTAATCATTATGATACCGATGAAGCTGAGATATGTGGATGACGTAAGAGATTGACTCAAACTGCAATGGCAATGCCATCCGGGACCTGGAACAGCAATCACCCCCAATCCTCAAAGAGTCTATCAAAACATAGGGATTTATAACTCCGTCTTTAAAAGCTCCACTACCCAATTAAAATGGAAAACATGAAGGAAGTATTGTCCCCAACTTATAATACAAAGGTCCTCCTTATTCGATCGACAGATGACTTTTTTCAGTGCTGCACTGTTTTCATCCTCTCATGACCAAGCTGAACCTTCTCTGTCCAGATGTACTCCCCATCGAGAACCGAAACAAATATCTCCCCAACCACTTTATTTCACAATGTATAATGAAATGGTCTTCCATAAAATTCCTCAAATGAAGCCATGTCAGTGGAATATTGATAGTTATTATTTTAAGAGAACTCTACCATGGGATGGTGTCGTACACAGGATCCACCAAATTACAAGATTCATGTCGGTGACATATCCTCCATCATCTGGATACTCTATTTTATATTCCCCTCTATGTGAGGGTGTAATGATGTTCTATGGTTTAATTGGGTGACAAAATCATGTTGTAATACCTTATTTACTCATGAGGTAAACCATGTGTCATAATCTGAGATAATGGACCTCAGAACACCATTAATCTGCACCACAACATCCATGTACCACATATAAAAATTGTCCAACATGCCTGACTCACTGATCACTATGAAGATAACCAATTTATTTAACAAACCACATATAACCTAGATAGAATCAAAACCTCCCTTCCCTCTAGGTAACCCTATGATGAAATACATCATGATATCATCCCATTTCAACCTAAAAACATCCGAGGGCTCCAAAGAAAAAATTGGAACACGGTGCTCAGCCATTCCCTTAGAGATAACCACACATTTCGCCACAAAATCCTCCACATCATGTTACATCCTATTCCACTAAAACTAAATCTTAAATCCATTTTATATATAAGAAATTACAGGGTTTACTAAAAATGGTAATTTATGAAACTAAAAAACGAATCCATAGTGCACCTCTAATATAACAAAAAAACATCAATGAAATAACATATGGTTTCAACCATCCATCCAGGGCATTAACATTTCCCAAAAGATCACACATAACCCCCACCTCAGAGATTCTACATTAAGACTCCTCCACCTACAACATCAAATAATATTTCACCATCATCTAAAAAATAGTCTATATAACAATACAATTTTACATCTATGTGAAAGGCTTCCAAATCCTCCATCACATTCCTATAGTCCTTAGATTCTCAAATAACATACTTTTGTGACATAATGTTCAATGCATTGGCCATGACAATACCCTTTCTTGATGTGTAGTATATCTCAAAATCATTATCTCGAAAAAACTCCATCCACCTCCACCATCATAGAATCAGTTCACATATGTAAAATATACACCTCACGATATTGGGATCTTCGCAGAACACAAAGATCTCCCCAATGAGGTAATGTTGCCTCAATATCCTAGAAAACACAATAGATTCCAGTTTCACATCGTTGGTGGCACAGTCACTATCGTGGGGATGTAACAATGTAGATCAATAATAGATCACTAAATTATACTACATTAGAATGAATCCCAATCCTAGATGGGATGTATCTAAAAACACCACAAACACCACCTCTTCTATAGGAAACTAGTGAAATGGGGTGCAAAGAAACTTCTACTTTTGGAAACATAACACTGGCTGACATTGATCACTCCACATAAAATAATTGTTCTTATTTTTCAAATAAATAAGTGATAAAAAAAATCAATATAAATTTGTTCAAAATATCAGGTAATATCCTATGAGAACAATGAAAATGTAATCCCCTACCACATTCTTGGGGGGTACCTACGAAAAAACTTTTCCAAACATCAATAGTTCCACATTCACACCGTGTTAAGATACCACATGCACAAGGAAATTCAATTCTCAAGTCTATAACATACAACTAGGATACTTTATATAGATTTGGAGTTGTCAATCAACCTTCATGATAGTTATGATATGATAAGTTTGTTCCTCCTTTGGCATCGATTAGATTATGATTTCATCGTTGAATATGAAAAAGTAATGATCCTGGAACTCTGGTAACACCGTGTTTATAAGTCCCATGAATACAACTTGTGAGTTCGTTACACATAATATCAGGAATATAAGATTGAATTTCTCATAACATCAATTGAATGTAGTCTTTGGGATATCTCCCTCCATCCCCATCTACAGTTGAAATCTATAATGCATATAGATCATTGAAAACCAACTAACCCATTCTTAGCTAGTCAAATATACCATATCTTCTTGGAAAAGGGTAACCGTTTTTTATAGTTACATGAGTTAACCTCTGGTAGTCTACACAAAATCACATAATATCATTTTCCGTGTTTTTGAACTACACTAGAACACCCCATAGTGAAAGAATGGACATATACACCCTTTCTACGTCATATCATCGAACTTAATACCAAATTCCTTTCATGGAAAAGGTGACATCTAATAAAGAACCATCTAAATTAGGGATGTATAGAGCATGAGGTCTATCCCGAACTCAACATCACGTTGAAGGTGTAGTGTCACAACCTCCTTAGTAAAACACTAAAGGAACACCACTAGGACCCTAGTAACCTCTACCACCTCAGCATCAAATAATTTCCCTAATATATCATCTATAATGAATGAAGGGCCTCCACATTCCAATATTTCCCTGGACAACGTCGATCACCAATGAAAACTACATGTTAGCCATCCACTTCTAAAAAAATGACTCCACACATGAATAATTCATTAGAATCACTCATGGAATACTACCAGTCAATGTTGAGGATGATATCTTATAGATGAATCTGTAGTAATAAATTTTCCGAATGGGATAGATGCATCCCAATCATTAGTCTACACTCCCAAAACAAATAAGTAAAGATGGTATGCACTCCGACTAGAGCACTCAACACTAAGATAATGGGAATCCTTTCATTTTTATGTACAAGGGCATGGGATATGTATGGTGGAAAATGTATTATGAATATTTTAAATCAATCAAGTAATAAATTAGTGTGTCATATAAACTAATTGTACCACTAACGGTCTCTAGCCCCTTGGGAACTGCTACCTCCACTGAGAGCAACTTACCCTACCCATCTCCTTTTCATATTTTTGGATGAATACCTCCACATCAATGATTAGGTTTTATTCCCTGAATGTGAGGATAAATTTTATGTTGGCCAAAATCCACTCCATATGCTACTGGTGGAGAAAAAATGTGTTTACCCTGTAGCTAAAACAGTCTTACTAGACACTGCTATTGATTCGAGCTTTGAATCTTCCGACCTCTACCAAAATGTGATCAGGGAATTACAAGGCACTATAATTGGTGATTAAAAATAACCCCACAACTAAAAAACATTATCACAGAGCCTTCAAAAAATCACATAAACCACTAGCACCCGAAGGAGATAGAGGAATATGATAATGTCAAATCCCCACCTATTAAAACCTTCATGGTCCTTGTGCCTAAGATCTTCCACTAACAACACTACCTATGGGAGAACTATATTTCATCGATCACATGATATAACTCATTATTACTACATCCACTTGATCACCTATTCATTCTTATAAACCTCTAGATTCTATGAAAACAAAAAAGGATTAAAAAAATATGGGTTATAAGTATGAAGTTCCACCTCCAGATGTCTCACATGAGACTCTGCATTTGAAAAAAAGGTCATGGGAAAATGATGATGGTCCTTGAAATTGATTCCCAACTCCAACCCTGAAATGTTACACTACTGAAGAGAAAAAAACTCAATCCACTTTACTACCTTCATCGTTGACATAAGAATCATTACCCAGAAAGCCTTCTAATATTCAAGAAACAAAATGACATCCGCTTAACACTCTCCTAGATATACCATACACCACTGATGTCCAACTCTAATCATCTGAATTATTTCCAATGGGGATCAGTATTCCATCAGAGGCCGGATCAAATAGTATGTGGTCTACAGTTCCTCTATCCAACTCAAAGTATTAATGTCTAAAACACGACCCTCATACTCTCCCAATGACTTCCATTAGCAATCACGCAATGTACTCTACCACTGGTAATCCTCCACAACAGGATCAGCCCAATGACGATCAATTGTATCATCCTGATGGTCCTCCACTATCTGATCCACAAAAGTTCGATGACCATGATCCATATATTAATGAAAATGAAATATTTATTAAGACTGAGTAGTATGAAATTTTCATTTTTATTTTTTATAATTCATTTTTATATATTTAGAAATTTTAATCATCCCAAAACAACGTTATTTAAATAAAAAAATCACTATGATATATTTACCTCTATTATAAAACTTCCCTACAAGAAGTATCACTTCCATTGAATTTTAAAAAAGCTCTGATTCAGTGCATTGGATCATGGGGAGCCCTAAATTCCCATGTCCTAGCCGGTCTCCCTATATTATGTCATGATATTTGGCAAACTGAAAATATTTCCATACCATAACATGAAATCATCATTGGGAATAACTTCCAACTCCATTATATATATTAACTGTCACCTATGATACAACAATGTCAGGACCACTCCCTCTAAAGATACCGCAATGAAAGGAGAGAGATAATGACCCTCTGAGTCCCGCCTCTAGTAAGAATGAGAAGGAAAATTACATAATGTATGGAAAAATATCACAAAATATAAGGCATGACCCATTATAATAAACAAGATCAATAGATATAAGGAATCATCAACAACAACTCCATGTAATAATATAAATGTGAATGAAAAAAAACCATCCCACATGGATGAAAAAGTATAATTGATACAATAAAGATCTCCAAGGTAAATACCCATATTTATATCCATAGTAGCGACCACACAACTGTCACGAGTATAGAGCGATTAAATCCCAACAAGGTCTAAGAAATCTTCCAATAAACCAAAAATAAGTTTTATATACATATGGAGAGCATAAAAGTACACTCTGTAAGAAAGAAAATGTATCTCATGAACTTTTTAATTATTAAATCTAATGCTTTTATGAGAAAATATCATAACAATAAAGCACCTAAACATAAATACTAACCATCCCTACCACACCAAGGAACACTAACCAAGTAACTAAATCCATGTTATATAATAAAACGAAACAAAATCAACAATAGGGTACCCCAAAAAACAATTCACTAGTAATAAACTCACTCCCAACATCGTATGTCCTAGATCTCTCAACCCTTTTGTATACCACACCACATCTTGTCCGCACACACCTCAACCTCACAACACATCATGCCCCCAAACACTTGGGACTCACATCACATATTTTATATACACACATGGTCCATAAAAAAGTTCCTACCTTCAAACTTATGGGACTCAAAACACGTCCCAAAATATCATAACCATATGACACATGGGAAAACACATCACATCTCATCCAGAAGATACTCGGGAAACAAACCATATCATAAGAAAACACCTGGTCTATCACATCTCACATGAAGAAATCAAAGCCCCAAAAATATAAGTCACTAAGTAGCCTACATACATCACATATTTCCTTATACAGATCACTCCTAGAAGAATGATTATAAAACAGGGGGAACACATCCATTTTTACTCCTTACTAGATGTTGGGAAGAAAACCCCCCATGTGATGATGAAACTGTTTCGCAGACGGTGATCAACATATATGGGGTGCATGTAGTGTGAATAAGTTTATAAAAACATATGTATAGTGTAAAAATATCTAGCCCAAAATTTCGGTTTAGAAACAAAGAAAAACAACTCACGTCACCATCACATTAGTTTCCACCTCTAAATTCAAAACTCCACATAAAAAGAACACAAGAGAAAAAACCCATTTCACTTTCCCAACCATTTTCATTATCCATTTCCATTCCATTATCCCAATCAACCAAAGCCATCTGAAAATTTATTAAACAATTATTTATTTATTCAATTAGTACTTGAGAACTACTAATAACAAAACACAATATGAAACGTAGTGACATTAATTCTAGATGGTGATGTTCCTTGACAAATTAAGGCAACTTTACATTAAAAAAACATTGAACCATGACCTCTTGATATAGGGAGAGGTATTATGCACGTTACTCAGTGATAAAACCTCATAGAATTACCAATAATAATGTTAAATGTCCATATCCAAGGTCATCCTTCCATAGACACTATACCATAGAAAAATAAACACCCCTACTCACAACCTCATCCAACAACATAATATGGCATAACAAGTTATACATTACTATTGCATAATCATACCACGCCCATCAAAACCCCAATAAAAAACCAGATTCTACACACTTCCCGGACATGTATAAACCACAAAAAAATCATATCATATCAAAAAAAAAATACATTTTATAGGTTTAGAATGAAATTTATCACTTTCCATTACTATTCAATGGGTCGTTATCACACTAAAAAATATTGATGAATCTAATTAAGTATACATGTATTTTTTGTTAGGAAATTTTCATTTTTAGTTGATACCAATAAATATTAATCAAATCAAAAACAACATTAGATTTATATGGTCCAAAAAATCCACCAACAACCATAATTTTTACCGGGGTGATTAACCTGTGTATTCAAATAATTTGAAGGAATATAGAAGTGATAAAACAAGCAGATCAGAACCCATTTCCACTTCATAATTCGGTTAATGAAATAATTATATATAATTTAATACAGAATAACAATAATACATAGATATATATATATATATGTAAATCAATTCCACAGGATGAAAAATAGATAGAAATGTTTGGAATTTTAAATCATGGAAGAATTCCAATTCCTGTGCACTACATTGATAAGAAAAACATAAATGAACCACAACCAAACCATGAAAAAGGTTTATCAACCACAGATCTCCAATGAGAATCACCTAGGATAAATGGAAGAGGGAGAGAGTAAATGGGTTTGAAAAACAACTCGAGGAACCTAGGGATGGAACAAATTGTGTGAAAAAATAAAGAGCTTGAAATTGAATGAGGGTTTGACTGGAAAATAATTTTCTAAATGAACATTTTCATGGTATTACATGATGTGTAATCACCTTTAACATCTTGTAATACCTAGTGTTTGGTTTTCACCAGAAAATTATTCTCCTCTTCATTTTATTATTATTTTAAACCCTAAAATATTACACGCTATGAAACCCTTCTTCACAACCTGTAAAATTTCTGTACATCATGAATACTCTACAACAAACAATCAAACCTAATTTCACATCATGTAATCTAGATCAACAATATTTAATATCCATGATTATATAATTTAATATATTATCTACTCAGGACCTTATATAACCCTCCTATGAACACCTCAAACAACCAAAACTAGCAATGTAACAGACCGGGAAGGAAAATTCCATTTAGAATATTATATTAAATAAAATGATTATATTACATTTCAGAAAATATTTTATATATATATAGTATCATGGTATTTAAATGTGACTTGTAGATTTTTTACTAATGTTATTTTGTATGAATTTTATGATTTTTCTAAATGTATATGATTAAGGTAAATAGAATATTATGAGATTTTATTTTATAAATAACGGTTAAATTATTTTTTTAATATCGATTATTAATAATTCATGAAATATAGGGAAACTATTACTATATCTTGGATTTTATTTGATTAATTAATATAAATTATACCTATAAGACTTTATAAGTTATTACTATTATTTGGTGATAATGTTAATTCAATATCTCTAGAATATTTGTTCATACCTTTCATATTTTTGGGATTCAATATTACAAATATATATTATAGATAATATTGAAAATATTTATTTAATTATTGTTATAAAATAATCATTACATGTTATTTTTTTTCCATTGGATGTAAATGTTGGATTTACTTATATGAATGCTTATTCATTTTAGTAATTATCTTAACTTATGGTATCCAATTTTTTGGTCATTTAGTAATTATAGGAGGAATATACACTTGTAAATTAACTATTATGTGATCTTTTAAAATTATATTTTGGTTGTTCAGGCATGAAAAAACGTACCTTGATTACATCATTTGAAAAAACAGATGATATTTTTGTGGAAACTTATTAAAGGATGAAATTAAAATTATGAACTATGTATATTTATTTTTTTCATAACCTATATAGTATGTCATTACTCAGATGTAAGAAAAGTATTTTGAAAAATATAATTTTGTCATATTATGTTTATTTCCAATGAAACTATGGTCATTTTCATACCTCATTTTTTATGGTTTTGTGTAGTTGACTTTCTCAGAATCATTTCCTTTCTTGTGATCAATGTTTTATTTCCTTATTCATCATTATTTGGTCATTAAAGTTTTATTAAATGTACATCTCCTCACATCCAAGCAATTTTATCCAACAAGTAAACCTATTATGTTTTTTTATATGTGACCTTCAAAGACCCATTTTTCTCTTAGTAGGAGGAGGTTTTATTTACCCATATTATGATTTAAGTCCTCAATAAAGGTTTTTTTGTAAATTTCCTAAATTGATTATAATGAGAATATATAAATTTATATTCCTCAAATTATACAATGTATGATGGATTTATTTCACTAAATTTTTTTAATAATAATATTGTGTTGGATAGATTATTCGACCCGTTACTCCAAGATTAAATGGGAAATGAAATTTATGCTCATTATAAACTAGTAGTAAAAGAAGATGTATGAGTAGGATTAGAAAATTTATGAAATATATATATGTTTTCTACTAAATTAATTATTTTCAAAAATTCTTAGTAAATAATTTATCAATTATTCCTAATGTCATTTTATTCTACAAAATATTTTTATCTTCTGAAATGATTTTTATCACACTCTGTGAAGAAATATTATATTTAAATTTTGTAAAAATTAAAAAATGTATTTGATAAAATGGAATTAATTTTAAAAAAATATCATGATTTAATTTAGATTATAATTTGGGATTTTATTGGAAAATACTTTTTTGATGAACTGTCCAAAAAAAGATTATTATTAAAAATATAATTTATTTTCAATAAAGAAACTATTTAAAAAGTAAAATTATGATTTCAATATTATTCCACGTAAAACTTTATTCATTATTAATATTTTATCAAATTATTTAATTTTGAGTCATAATCATGTTTGATTTTATAAAATTCATATTTTTCTGAATAACAATGGAGACTTTTTAAAACTGTTTTAATGATCATATTGTTTTTCCATTTTAACATACTAAAATAAACAATAATGAATAATTATGTAAATTATATTTATATATAAAATATATATAAATGTTTATTTTAGTTAATATAATTATAATTTATAGTGAAATAGTTATTATATAAGCATATTTTTCATAAAAATTGCACTTCCTAAAAAACCCCATTTTCATCACGTCTATAAGTTAATATTTAAATTATACTCTTCAGTTTATGAAATTTGAATTTGGTAAATTGTATTAGATATTTCGAATCATAATAATTTATATTATATAATAAAATCAAGTATATATTAGTTCCTAATTAGTAATGATGAAAAATATTTTTTAATATTGTTAAGGTCAAAATGAATTTACCAGGGTGATAACTAAAATAATATATGCAAATAATGACATAAACACATATATAAATTATAATTTATGGCTATATATATTTTTTATATTATATATGGATTAATGGTGGTCCATTTTTTGGCATTTTTTATGTGAAATAATGGGTATAACGTTTTCTCTTCCAAAATTCCAAGTGTGTGTTGTCCCCAACATATAAAATGTGACCAATTATCTCATATTCAGGAAATAAATGCCTTTAATATAACATATCACCTAAAATAATACCATCCAAAAATCCCTCCTCACATTATAAATGACATTATCTGATTATAAACCCTAAGATAAGAATAATTTTGGGGTACACTTTATGTGGTTTTCTTATGTAGATGTATCATTTTTAACAAAATGTTTTTTTAAATCTTATTTCATGTCCCAAATTTTTTTTCAATTATGATAAAACAATTTCACCATAATTTTCCATATAATTATATTAAATTAAGTTAAATTAATATCCAAAATTCATCTCATAGTCTATAAAATAGGAAATGAAACCATCAATCATGATTAATGTAGACTACAATCTCACGAACCGATGAAATATAATCTCCATCATCCCCTCTCACAAGTTTTTATAATGATGTATCAAGAGTGAATATAAAAAAATCTGAGATATATTTATTCTTATATAATTATGACATAACATATACCTTCATATATTCTCTTAGGTGGGGGATATGTTCACAAAACTCATTTGTACGACTGGATAGCACTTCAAGAAGTTATGGGAATCATTTTTCAATAAACACATCACATGAAATGTAATAAAAAAAGGTTAATGAATATATGTGATAAAATTAAATCATTATTTTATTTATTATAAAATTAGAATTAGAAATATATAATATATAATTTTATTTTTAAAACTATAAAATTATTATATTTTAAATATTTTCATATGGACTGCCACCTCCACGAAGAGATGCAATCTTTGTTTCATTTACAAATCAAATGGATTATATATATATGCATGTGTTTTTAAAGAAATAATATTTTGTTTATAATATTTTTATTATTATTTGAGGATAAAATAATACTTTCCTTATTTCCAAAATCATCTATGATAAATGGAAACATTACTCATACTTGTGTACAACATATTGGATCCAAGATTGTAACACATTTCATTTTTATAAAATATGTAATTATTAGTTTTAAAGGTATAAATGACATATAAAAATTATAATTATTTCATTATTATAATATTTTGGATTATTTCATAATGTCCACATGGACCATAGTCATCCTACTAAAGGAATTTTAACTTATAATATAAATAACTTCAAAATATCAGAAGTGAACAAACATTATTAACTAATTTCTTATAGAATCACTGGGAAAAAATAAAATGATTAAAAAAATTATAATATTTTGTAAAAAATTAAATAATTATCATAATATTATTTTTTAGGAAAATAATGTACATATGTGATGATTCAGACTCAGGTTTAGAGGCCCTTTAAAATAAATAATTTTTTAAACAAATTTAATGAAATTATTTATAAATACATTTTCATCTATGTTCTGATAAATTTTTCCTGAAAATTATTATTTATGATTCAATGGATCATTATTCCTATTTATTACCATAGTTTGTTATCATTATTATGTTTTAAAAAATAAGATACAATCATTATAATGATTTACGTAATGTACAATGATAACAAAAACTCACCATTTAACCATTTATTATAAAAACATTTCTAACAATGTACATATATTTAATATTATTTATTGATTTTTTATATGGAAATAAAATATTTATAATGTATATTTTATGAATCTTTTATCATTATTTCTTTGGTTTTGAAATTGATTTTTTTGTATATCATATAAATAATTTTCAAAAAAATGGAATGTATATTTTAACATAGATAGTGAAAATAACCATTCCCAATAAAATATCTATTATTTAGAGAATAAATACTTTATAAGAATATAGTATTTATTCAATTAAAATTATTATTCACTATATCCTGTTATTTTACTACAAAAAATGATTTTTTATTGGAAATACATACTTTCATATTCAACATAGGTTTGCTTATGGGTATAAAAACCTTTTTAAAAAGTTTTAGTAAAAAATATGGATTAATAAATTATTTGAATATTATTATAGTCCTTCTACATTTTGTCAAATTTTTTGAGAACTGTTATAGATAAAATGTAATCAGATATTACTTATACTATTGGTGAACCCAGATATCCTACCAATTCATTTAGTAATGATTACGTCTTCTATAAAATTATATTATAAGTCATCTATACAGTTATTCCAATTTGTATAGTTTCATTTACTTGTAATATGATGATGTTTTCCAAGTAACCTACATGAATCATTTAGGTTTCCTAATTAGTATTAATGATAAAAATTGATTAAAATTTTTATAGTAATTTTTTTAAAAATAAGAAATTCATTTTCGGAAAAATGGGAGGTTTTAAGAAGATATTTTTTTCATGGGATTTCATGTGTTTCAAAGGACTAATAGATTAATTATTTTTATGTAACATACTTAAAATTTTGTACTTGTACCATGTTTTAATAAAATCATAGTTTATAAAGATAGTTATGGGACTTGAAGAATTCAAGAAGAAAGTCATGATGATAATTTATGAAATTTAATCAAATTTATTAAAATAGTTTCATAATGTGGTAAAAGTTGATATAATTATGAAGATGACACTATTAATATGTATGTGGTTGTTATGTTAGATTAATGACCTAAATCTATATAATTATAAATCTAAAATATCATTGTGAATTTAATAATTTGAATTCTATTTTTCAGTCATTAGAATAAGTTATTTTTTAGGATGGATCCTCACATTAAAAGTTCAGAAGTGAGGCCCACAAAACATAATAAAATTGTTTGGAGGGTAACAACATATATTTTATTTTTTACATTATCTGTTTAATTTTTAATTAATAATAATATAATGTATTGTTTTGGTAAAATATTGATATTTTTTTCAACAACATTATCACATGAAAAAAAATAAAAGTGAATACACATCACTTACATCAGAGAAACGTTTATGAATGGTTTTCATTCATATGGGCAGTGTTTCTCCAAGCATAAAATATTGATGTCCTACAGTCCCTAATCTCAAATCATCATTCTAATAATTGGAGTTATAAATTGATCTTTATATATGGGAAGTACCTATGTGATGTTTTATCTGTTTAGTGATTAATTCGTTCATCATGGTCTAGATAAAATGGGTTGTTTCTTGATAACATGGATTCCTATTGTAAAATCTACCATATCAATTACAATTTGATAGATATTTTAATGTAATAGTGTTCAGAGGTATTCAAGTCCCTCTTAATGAAAAATCATGGGAAATTTGTAACACATTGGCATCACATAATCATGTTCATTAGATACATATAGAGTCAATAGGTTTTACAGTTTTAGATTCCTGAAAAATTATGCAATGATATTATTCATTCATAAGTCCCATAGATCATATATAATTGTATTATAAAATATTACTAAAATTTTTTTAACAAGAAACAATTATATTATATCAATATATATTAAAAAATTTGAAAGGATTAGAATCATGGTATTATCTCTAATCAAATGGCAAATAAATTGAAGGAATATGGGATGATCTCATAGTAAAATATAGAGTATTCCACATACTTACAATGCACTTCAAAGAAGAAGATTATGAATATGAAAGAGTGAAATAATGACACTATATCTATTTCTTGTTGAATGAAGGTCTAGTAGAAGAAAAGTTTCACCAATTCAAATTTCAATGAGGATGGTTCATGTGTATTTTTTATGATGTGAAGTTAATATATTTTTAAAAATTGGGTATTTGATAGGGAATGTGGTTCTCACATATGGATTAAAATATAGGACCCCTTTATGAGAATGATGGGTTATACCCATTCTGCTTTTACTAATGGATTAAATAAACTGTTGTTATAGTTGTAGAAACACCAATGTATCAATATTAAAATTAGTATATGATGTTTTTATTTATAACATCATGGTGGTTTCAAAAAAATCAGTACGGATGATTATTCTATTCCAACAGATTTTGTAATCCATTATTTCAGTGATAGCTATAAAAGAAATTAAAAATCCATTGGAATAGTTCATCATCAAATAAAAACATTTGTGGGCAACCCTCCTCCCATCAGGATCTCATCTAGAGAAACCCAATAATAGTATTAAAGTTCTAGTTTCATTCCTACATATGTTAATATCTCATGTTCTCTTGATTTAATTTCATTCTTGTTGAATATTAAATTATGGAATTCTAAATAAATAAATTATTTTATCGACTTTAATTTTAATTTTACATCTAGGCCTAAAACACCATGATAAATTTTTAATTTTTTCAACCTATAATTTATTTTGATATTAATTAATATGGTTTCATTTATCATTTTCTATAGTTTTTTATGTCATTTTGGGTTAGTTCATACCAGTTTTTTTATAATTTGATTCACTCAGTTCGATATGGATTGGGACATTATCATTTGATTTTCTGTATTTTATTTCAATTTATAATCACTTGTGTTAGTCCAATTCTATTCAATAGTTATTTATTTCGCTATTATATCAGGATACTATTTCAACTCATTTTAATTATAAACACATATTTATTATATACTATGAGAGAAGAAATATTGGAAGTTCCGATTCGAGTTTAATAGTCTCACCCTGGATATGAATTTCTATGTATACATAGTTTCAAATATAAAAGTTCAGGTAACATAATGCATGATTTTATATTGTAAATTTTTTTACTAGGTTATACTCTATTACCACATCATACACTATTAATCATAAATTTAAATGACCATTAAAATCCATTAAATATGTTTCTAATGATTGACCTATTCTATTGGTACTAGTATCTATCCCCTTGTGAATGGGGAACACACCTGGCTATGGGGTAATCAGATTTAAGCCAATAGAAGATCAATATAGGCTATTTTAATGTGGTATTCTTGTATTGTTTTTAATTATAGGTAATTTTTATATAAAAAATAGAATTGTATCTGGAAATGAAATGTAACATGTATTGTTATTTGGTCCAGGTATTATTACATTAAGGTTATTTTATTAGGGATATTGAAATATGAAAAAGGAATCAATGAGATGGGTGGGATTTTGGTTTAAATATCATGAGTATATATAGGTGAATATTGGGAATAAGTTATAGGCTATTCATGTATAGTGATTTCTCATTTTTTCTGACATCAAACAGGGTATATATGTCATCATGAAATATTGATTAATGTTTATGATTTTTAAAATTTTATTTTATTGAATATTTTGGTAATCTTATTGGAAAACTATTATTGGGAAAATAATTTTTATTTTATAGATTTATTTATATATTTAAACCATATGAAATTATCATTTCAATATGAATAATTTAATTTCCAAGCCCTATATAACAAAACCAAATTTAAATGAACCAAACTATACCATATTTAACCAAACCATATCAACTAGCACTTGCCCAATAAAAAATTAATTGATTCAAAAAAAGAAAATAGAACCTATTTGAACCAAAATAACCCAATTTAGATTCCTCATCACTCAAATTTGATATTACTCAACACTCTCCTATGAAATTGGATCTCTTGCTAATTCCAAAGTCTAAATTATGCACACCCACTACATAATATATGTTCCATTATCTATAGAATCAACCACATGTTATACCCATGAAATCTATAATTATAGAGTCATAACAACAATCCAATTGAAAATATCAAATAAAAACATTATAGGGTTAGTAATTCAAATTATCCTTTCCTAAAAACCATCATTGATACCAATCCACTTCCCCTGAAGGTGCTTTCCTCAAATAAAGCCATGTCGTAATCCCACATACAACATATTCCATCATTGAAATCATAGTGAGTAATAATTCCTTTTAAAATACCTCAATATTAAAAACAAAAAATTATGGTTTTATCCAATATATCTTCATAATTTATATCTGATTCAGATGATGGTAATAGATAAACAATAATTTTTTTTATTAGAACATGAATATTAAGAATTTAATTTATTAAAATTGAATTGAATTAGGGAAAAAATAAAAACAGTGATTATAAACTCAATATTGTGTTGCATAATTTAAAATTACTACTCCTTGAAATAATGGAATTCAATTTCATGGTTTTATATTTAATATATATTGTTATACATATAGTATTTTTTTATTCCTTTATATTATAAATTTCATATGGACTATTGTGTCTATTATAGTTTCATATAAAATGAATAATTATAAATTCATTTAATTTATTTTCATATTCAATGAAATATTATTTATTTTCATTTATGACATGGAATATAACATTTTTTACAGAATGGATAGAATTTGGATTTATGGAACTGATCAGATATTTATCGATTTTTAATACATATTGAATATATTATATTTTATTTTATTTAAAAATGTTTCAAATAATGGTCATATACATTACCAGGTTTATAATTATAGTACAAGACATTAATAATTATGTTATTAGGTTAACTACCATATAACCAATATAGTTTTTTTAAAATACTATGTGTCCTATTATTATTTGGATGAAATCCAATATCAAAATTATCATGATACGAATTAGAGGACTATATTAGACAATTATTAGATATCCTGTTTCCATTTATTCATCTTCATGATAAATAAAAGGATCCTAAATAATAATACCTTGAGACGAACACACATGATGTTGTTAATGAGAATGACGATGTTGAGAGGGTGAGAAAATTGAATGTTGCTTCTATGAATATTGTATAATTGAAATGTGGTAATATGAAATTGTCATATTTTTAATTGGACTATTTCATATGAAAGACATATATTAGATTTCTACCACCTCCATTGATTATATTCTTATATTTTTTAAGAAATTAATTTTAGATAGTGAAAATATTCCCTCTAACTATTATATAGCTTGGATGTTAGTTAAAGAACATGGATTCTCTAAAAAATAATTCATTCCCATAAATTTTTTGTAACAACCAATGATTTTATGAAATATAATTTTTCAATTAATTAAATATTTTTGATAATTTTCAATTGGTCTAATAGAAAAAAAAATTTATAGAGTTTCTATGAAACAACACTTTGTTATTATAATTATTTTAACGGGATAGTTACAACTAAGCCGTTAATCATTGTAATATGAATAGTAATAAAAAAATTTAAATTCAAAGTATAATGGTTTCAAATAAAGAACACATATTGATAATTAAAATATAATTTTATTTTAAATTTCTGTATAAGTTTAAAATTAATATTTTTTTCATATGAAATTACTTTCAAGTACTTCTGTGAATAATAAAAATAATAATTTTAGAAACTACTAGAAATTTTATTTGACAAAATAATATTAACTTTCGAATTAAAAATAATTCAATATACTTATGCTAATGTTTTTTTTTCTGAGATGTTTAATTTTTTAATGAATAGTGAAGAATAAATTATTATAGCTAAACACTAACTTTTCATTTAAATAATGATTAATATTAAATTAGGTTTGAATTATGTTTTTAATTTAAAAATACATATATTGTACATATTTTAATCAAGTGAATATATTTGGAATATATATTAAATTTCAATTGTTTATAACAATAATTGTTGAACTTTTGAGTATTTTTACATTAAAACATGCTTTCTCGCCACATTTATGGGGTAAGAGTTAATCAGAAATTCCCAACTTATGTTATTCGAATCTTTTACAAAATGAATAATTTTTTTTAATAAATATAATATTTGGGGACTAATATTATAAAATTAATATATTGACCCAAAATATTAGAGAATGTGATTAATATTAATTACAGTTCTTATGAAAAAATTAAGCATAACAAGGGACTAAACCATAATCTTAAGGGCCAAAATGTACTATTAAAATTCACAAAATCTATTGAAATAGAATAGATCGAACATATCAAAATATTGTATGTTTTATGGTTTCTGTAAATAATATTTCATGAAATATCTCTATAAGATAAGATAGGTAATGAGACAGACAAAAAGGGAATATTCCCCACCTTTAATAAATATAAAACATTAAAATGTTTAAAAAATAATATATTTTCAGTTACACAAATACTTATGAACAATAAATGATTTATTTTAATCATAATGACTTATAAATATGTTTTAGATATGGTTTTGTTACATAAAATCCTTAATAAAATCCAAAGTAGTTATTATATAGTTAATAATTACTAAAATAAATGATACAATGCATACTAAAACTAAAGTAAATTATCTGAATTTGTATCATTAATTACTATATTAAATTAATATATCTTTTTAAAATCTATTAACTAAATATAAATGTATTCCAATATTATTTACATTTTTATAAAATTAAAATTAAATATATAATGTCAAAATTGATATTAATGTTATATTAAAATAAATTATATTATATTGAATGATTTAAAATTAATAAAAATACTGAATCCATAATATAAATTTTTACGTGTAAGTAAATATAATATATGGTTATCTAATGGACTTATTGATCTTTTATAATTAATGGATCAACCCATATTTAGTAAAAACATAATTAGCATTGTCCCGTTTAATGTAGTGTTTTTTCATATAACAAGAACATGTTTTAAAAAAAATCCAACAAACATATTTTTTTTTTAATTTTCAAAATTTGTTTCACATATATAATTAATTTAATAATTTTCTTTTAAAAAAATATCTCTTTAAAGTATTCTTAATGGTTAAATAACTTATCTTATAATAATTAATAATTTTCAAAAAAATGTTAAAATTTTTGAAAAATATAAGTTAAGAAAAAGATGATAAAAATGAACTTATATTTGTGTGGTGTAGATTGTTTTGACCATGATTCGGCATTAAACCATTATATTTCTATTTTTAGAAAAAAAAATTAATGTAAAACTCCCATTAATGTATACATTATGGTCTTTACAAGAGTGGAACTTCATCCCAACTTTAAAAGGCTACCACTTCTCCCACTTCTTTACACCTATCAAAATACATATTTTCAACCAATATCTACCCAATACACATCCTAGCATACATCTATTCCTCCTTGAATCCACAATTTTATAATAAATTATTATGAGTAATCTTTTTGGTGAAAATGAAATGGAGTTTTCTAAAGAAGAGGTAACATCATTCCTCACGATCCTTAGTATTATTTTCATTGTACACCCCATACACTATCCATATTCCATGAATATAAAAAATATGAGATAGTAAATATAATGTTATGTATTTATGTTATGTTTGTAACCTACGATTACACATACATCTATTTAATAGGTGATCAAAATACTATTTACATATATGGAGAACTACCGCCTCACCGAATGATGATTGATTAATTTTCCTTCACCAACATTCATGGTTGGGAATTATAAAGGAAAAATAATGATATATCATATATATTATGCTTATTATGTATTTATGGTTCTCTATTTATATTTTAACACACACAATTATACGTCAAATTCAATATTATATATGATAATTACATTTTGGTGTGTGTGGAATCTCCTCTCCTCAACGAAATGTTATTCATTCAAACACTATATTGAATGTATTAATGATGGTTTTTGTGATATTATATGATATTTATGACCACATAATGATAAATTAATGATATTATATATATATATATGAATACATATATTTCATTTACATCAATTTAATCAATATTACAGTAATAATGGAAACAACGTTCAGGCGTACCTATGACCAACCGCATCCATTAATGGTAAATTCATTTTCAAACTTTTAAATTCTATAGAACATTATAATAAAAATATATATAATATAAAAAATATTTAAATCAGAGATTAAATTATATAAATATGGATATATATACATGTAATAACCAATGATGTAACAAATCAAGACACATGTGAAAAACAAAGTGAATATTATCTAAAGCATATACATAACATTAAAATTTTATCAAGAGGATTATATAATGACATTAAAATATTGTATATGTTATTATATATTACAATTTGGTACTTTATAAGATTTTTAATAAACTTATATTTATTATATATGTAACGCCCCGACCCCAGTTACCCAGAGTCGGTGCATTATTACATAACATTGGCATGATCACAAGAAAGATCAAATCTCGAAAGACCGATTGGTTTAGTAGCCTTGGAAATACTAGATATATTCATAAGTTTTACATTACATCATAAAATGAACAACATAATGTTTCCACAATCCACACTATTAAACCCTCATAAAAATCCCTGCAGGTCATTCATAACTTACTTCTTCACATCCTGGGAAAAATAAAACATAGAAAAGGGGTGAGCTCAAATGCCCAGTAAGGATAACAATATAGCGGAAACTTTCATAAATAAGAATAAACATTTAAGGCAATGCATTACTAAAACAAAAGCCTTTTAAACTTCAACATAGTATGGCAAAAGTAAAATGAAATAATTCCATTTACTTATTCACATGGATATTCTACTAATCGAATAATCACATGCAAAAATCAATAACCACTTTCATAATGTTGGAATGAATAATGCCAGACTATCATAACCACATAGTCAAGGCCTCGTGCCAAGACTACAAATAAGATTTTGTCAAGGCCTTGTTCCAAGACACTAGTTTGTCTCATGAGACCTACCGATGCATCGAGGAGCTATAGCGGGCTCCACCCGTCACTTATTAAGTCCAATGCATTCCCATATGAAAAGGTTTAAACATAACATAAACATTCGTATTAAAACTAGCATACGAAATGTCAATAATTTCACCATAAACTATGAATGGTATAAAAATAGCACATCCATAGTCAAACATATCACAAAACCTTCAATACAATATAGAAGTTTTGTATCATAATAAATCAACTTCAAATAATCTTAAAATCCATCAAAGGATGTTGACATAGATGAAATCAAAATTCTTTTTAAAGAAATATCTCCTTTTATTTTGAAATCATTTAAGATCCATATAAAATAAAACATTTTCTTTGAAAATATTCTTATAAGATTGTAAGGAAAACATTGAAGATTTTATAACGGCGTAAAATAACCGCACCCGCCGTATAAGTTAAAAAAACATTCATACCTTAATTCTGTCGAAAAGGTTAAAAAGGACCTTGTTTTGAAAACGACTGAAAGATTCCTTTATAAACCACTTATAAAAGTCAAAAAGGGTATAAATGACTTTAACTCATAATCTAGTAAATAGTAAAAATGTTTTGAAATACATTTTTAAGAAACATGGATGTCGATGATAAAGAGATCCCAGTAGATTATTACGTATAAACAACCTTGGATAATGAAGAGGTTGTAAAGTAAACCCTTACCTTGTACTTTTCCTTGGTTGGGGTAGGTTAACCTCATGTATAATGGTGAAATATTTGTTATTAAATTATACAAGAATCATATATAATAATATGATATCATATATGATCTTTTAACATTGATTTGTTAATAATATCTTAGAATTATCGTCGTTTCGGGAGTTAACTTACTCATTTTCTTTTATATGTTTTGTTACATAAGCCATGGTTGTTGTATCTTATTCATATCCAGAATGATATCTAGTCCTTAAACATCATTTTTAAATCATCAAATGATAATTATACATGAATGGATACGATGGAGAATGAATCTCATCGTGTTCGTGGAGACGGTAGTCCGTACGTACGCACGAGCGACAATATCATTCTTTTGATATTAAAATAATATATAAATGGATGGTATATCATATATAAAGAATCATTAACATGTTATATTTATTATTTACAGGATTTACACATCATTATTATACCCATCCAAATAATATTATATTGAATAACAATTACACCACGACGTGGAGACGGTAGTCCGTACGTACGCACGTATGGTGACATGTTATTCAAAGGGTGGATAGAATACTGAATATGGTTGTACCATATTTATAATAACATCACAGTATATGTGAGATACTGGAGTTATTATTTTATAATGGTAAGAACAAAGGAAGAATAAGTGGAAGAAGAAATGAACTTGGAGAAGGGTGGTGAAATCATTACCTCTTCTTCGGGTTCTTCCTTTTGATTTGATCAAAAGGGCTCCTTAGGTTGGCTTTCTGATCAAACTAAGGCCTCTAGGTTGTATTGAGGGATGTTGGGAGAGTATTTGGGCAGAGTTTGGCCGAACCAAAAGGTTTGAAGGTGTGAAGAAATGAGAAGGAGGAGTGCCCTTTTATAAGAGGGGTGAGGGGCACCTTTGGAAAAGCTAGAAATATTAATTTATAATAAATTCATATTCGGTTTCTAATGGTTCCAAAGCTTATTATTCAAAGGTTAAGGTGGGGATAGGTCGAAAACCACTAAACCAATAGAATTTAGACAGGTTTGGGTACTTATATTAACCTTATCTTTAACTATTAACTCTAAGTTAATTAGTTTCACTCTTACAATGTCTCTTTGTATTTTTATATAATATGGTTAATAAATATACTATATACATCCAAGAGACCCCCAAGTGGTACATTAATGATGAACCTATCATGATATAAGTCTCTTGGCCGACCCTTAGATTTTTAGGAATTTAATATCAATTAATAATATAATATTTGTTTTAAGAACTCTTTTATGTCAATTTTGACACTATTCAATAGTTGATTTTTGTGAAACTCATAACAGATTGATTACATCGAACAAAGTCAATTAAATCAATCCTAATATATCATATTATCCTAGAAAATTAGTTTAATTAATAGAAAGTTTCATATTATATTTATTTGGGTATTTATAATATCAATTATTTTAATTTTTCACTATTATAGTAATTACTGCATCATCATTGTGTTATAAATAAAATAAATTATTTAATGTCTAAAAATTATAAATAAATATCATTATGTAGGAAATATTTTTAGCTTTCTAATTAATATTTATAATCTAAAATCCAACATATATAACCCTATGTAACAAGTTTTTTTTCTAAAAGATATATGCTTGTGTCATTTTTGTATTCATTTTAACTTAATTAAAATAAAGTGTCATTATCACTTACAAGTGGATCCATGGGGTCCAAAAATAGACCCAAAGATTCCCATGGTCGACCATTTATCAACCAATAGGGTTAAGACACGTTTTAGGGTAATTTAGTATTATTATAATATTATTTTTTTAACCCTCATTTACCGGATTTACCCTTAACCATGGTAAATAAAATATTTACCGCAGTAATTATTCAAAATGTCTAAAAATAAAAGTTACCTATTTACACAATTTAAACATCCTGATTCCAAATATGGAATCCATTTTCCTAAATTCAAAACACATAAGTGGCAGAAATTAATTTAAAATTAATTCCCGCTGTCAAAACAAAAAGCGTGTTTTTAAGAGGTAATAACTATCAAAAGATTGACACTTGTTTATGTTCGGTTTAATTGTAAAATAATGTCCAATGACCAACATTATATTAAATGAAAAAAATATATTCTAAATATACTTTAAAACCACTCAAATTCACAATTTATCACTATTAATTATTTTGATTAAAAAAGTTGTTTTTAATTAAAATTTAGTAATTTTCACTATTCATCAAAATATAAAAGTTATCCGAAAAGTACCAAAATTTCACCCTAGGCTAAATTCGATATTCCGAATCCAAAAATGAAGTCCATTTTGAAATATAAAATATATATAATTTCAAAAATTAGGTATTACTATTCATAACGGCTAGTTTGATCGGTTGTGGTGTGTGTTAAAACTCAAAGTTGCGTACAACACACGCTACTGTTTTATTCAAAGGAAAGCGTACCGTGTAAGCTTGGGATGTTTCATTTTAAATTTTTTTATGTCCCCATTTAGTCAAAAAGTATAAAATATTTTATTTAAAAAGGGTTCACTATTAATGTTAATAAAAGTGCAATACTGAAAATGAATTTGTTCTTTCATTATATCTAAGAAACTCATAATATGGATTCTAAAATTATAAGGATTATATAAACATTAAAATTTATCTAATACTATTCATAACCTCTTTTTAACGGCTTGTTTGGTAATTCATGGTGTGCTTGAACTTGTTGTTGCGTGTAGTGAAAGTTATTGAATTATTTTGAAGAAATAACACACTATAAAATCTTGGGGTGTTACATTCTCCCCTCCTTCAATAAATTGCGTCCTCGCAATTTGAAATTGTTCTTCGAAAATAAAAAGTTTAAAGTAGATAATATATTTGTGGGAAAACCCACATCAGAAATTGGGTTACTAAAATTTAGTCTTAATATGAGGAAAAGAGAAATCAAAGGGTCACCACCAAATTATGATCTCGATTAGGAGAACATTGGTGGCAATTAGAGACATATAATTGGAGGAAAAACGTAAATATTTATAGGTAGTGATTGAGGTCATCAATCACAAACAAGTGTATAATTGAGGTCCTTAAACTCATCAATCTATGATGATTTGAAGTACCATCGGTTCAACAAAATATAGGGTATTGGAATAACACATTTTTGACGTTTCAAAATATCTTAGTTGAAATCCCACATCGAAAAATGAATTAACGAGGCCTCTATAAAGAGTCGAAAGTATGAAGATTACCGAAAATAACACATACTAGGGTTCCATGTAGGAAAATGTGGATATGGAAGAAAAATCTAACCATCAATTATCTGATGGAGAGTGGTAGAGAACATGGCTATGAAAAGGCCAACAATCCCAAAGCCATAAATTAGTGATGATTTAAGGTACCATCTAGGAAAACATTTTTGTTCTAAGTTGCTTTTCTTAATATTGAGGAATTTATTTATGAGATTGGCTAAGATCATAAGGAGATATACTTACTTTATAATTAGAGTTTTATCCATTAATAAATTTCTACCACAAACTCATCTTTCACTCTAAAAGATAATAGAATGTAAAAAAAATTCTATTTACACTATTCGTATAGGGTTCCAAAATAAACGAATTTATAATTCATCTACAAGATCTTTTAATAAAAACTACATTATTTAATCCAGGACATCTCGTGGGCCAGTGGTAGGTGATACACCCTTGTCGCCCTTCGGTTGCGGGTTCATGTCTCGCAGCCTTGCCGGACGAGACGGGTTGCCGCCCGACCTCCGGGTTGTCCTTTTATGGTAATCCAAAATAATCCAAACTAGAACTATCCAAAATACTTCTGTCCAAACTCACAGTCCAACATTTATAAGGAAGGTAAACATAATATAGATCCTTTTTACCCCGCAATAGCATATGAATACTTTCATCTTGTATTCTTTTAATAAACTGAAACATCTTGAATTACCATATTCCTTATTGATTACATTCATGCTCCCCTATTCCATAGAGAATGCTGGATATACTTCATTAATCCAAAAATGTTTTAAAACCCAATAATGATGGAATATACAAATCATTAATCAGCTTCAAGGTAGTCAATAATATCCAATATAATTTATCCAAATCAATCATGTATTATTCTAAAATCACCACCTCGGTATCTGAACCATATTATGGTTTATCTTTCTCTCAACCATATATTTTCCAAACATTTAACCTGCTACTGAGTCACTTTTCTTTGTTCCACACCATCTCAAGTCCTTAATGAAATAGTACTGCAGTACAATCCTTATATACTCCATAATTATTATAACAAGTACATTGTTGATACAACACTCAATTGACATAATCAACATAAGAACTCTAATCATTCCTCTTCATCTGTGGTAGTATCATAACTTGATTATTATCCAATAGCATCATTTTCGGGATAGTCTGATGACTGGGACATAGGTTCGTATAGTGTCCAAACTCCTTGCAAATGAAGCATTGTACATTTGAGACCATTTTCTCACCCTTGCAGTCACGTACTTTGTGCCCTTTTCCTCCACACTTATAACAAACTCCCATTCCTTTCAGGCAAGTTCCATGGTGTTTCTTTCCACAGTTACCACATATGGGAAAATTCTTCTTTTCCCTCTTCCCTTTATCCATTTTTCTCTCTTCCATCCTTTTCTTCTCATGCTTCCCTTCAAAGCCATAGGACTCAGTAAACTCTTTACTTATCTTATCAACACATGATATTATTTCTTCATATGATGATAATACATGGGAGACTATTTCTCTTATAAATTCTAGCTTAAGACCATGAATGATATGATCCTTCCTTCTCTTTGAATCATGTGCATTTCTGGAGTTCTCATTCCTTCTACTGGGCGCCATTTCTAAACAATGGCATAAACTAGATCAGTTTATGAATCAAAATACATAATCCCATACTTATAAAACACTTAACATAAATTGAACTATTTATGGATATAATCCATTATCATAAAAATGTTTTCTTTGAGGAAGTATATACTCATAAACCCTTCATAATGATTTGTAAAGAAAATGAGAGTTATCCTAAGCATATCCCCCGGGAGTGTCGTAACCAAGAGTGCAGCAAGGCCCGTTGTCGTGCACCAGTTCCCGTTCGAGTCAAGCTCAAAGCGGTGTTTTCGGGTTTTACCCCTAGGTACATCTGTGCCAGATCCGCCTCTACCTGCTCGTATCCAGACAGGGATGTATTTCTCGGAAAACTCACAAAATCTCTACAATACCAAAATTCTAGGAAGTTCTTCTATACTAATCCTCAAAGTTCATCTTAGGTCTACGTTCTCTAATCAGAGTTTATCTAAATCTAGCTTCCAAGGTTTGTACTAAACTTCCTCTGATACCAACTGTAACGCCCTGACCCCAGTTACCCAAAGTCGGTGCATTATTACATAACATTGGCATGATCACAAGAAAGATCAAATCTCGAAAGACCGATTGGTTTAGTAGCCTTGGAAATACTAGATATATTCATAAGTTTTACATTACATCATAAAATGAACAACATAATGTTTCCACAATCCACACTATTAAACCCTCATAAAAATCCCTGCAGGTCATTCATAACTTACTTCTTCACATCCTGGGAAAAATAAAACATAGAAAAGGGGTGAGCTCAAATGCCCAGTAAGGATAACAATATAGCGGAAACTTTCATAAATAAGAATAAACATTTAAGGCAATGCATTACTAAAACAAAAGCCTTTTAAACATTAACATAGTATGGCAAAAGTAAAATGAAATAATTCCATTTACTTATTCACATGGATATTCTACTAATCGAATAATCACATGCAAAAATCAATAACCACTTTCATAATGTTGGAATGAATAATGCCAGACTATCATAACCACATAGTCAAGGCCTCGTGCCCAGACTACAAATAAGATTTTGTCAAGGCCTTGTGCCAAGACACTAGTTTGTCTCATGATACCTACCGATGCATCGAGGAGCTATAGCGGGCTCCACCCGTCACTTATTAAGTCCAATGCATTCCCATATGAAAAGGTTTAAACATAACATAAACATTCGTATTAAAACTAGCATACGAAATGTCACTAATTTCACCATAAACTATGAATGGTATAAAAATATCAGATCCATAGTCAAACATATCACAAAACCTTCAATACAATATAGAAGTTTTGTATCATAATAAATCAACTTCAAATAATCTTAAAATCCATCAAAGGATGTTGACATAGATGAAATCAAAATTCTTTTTAAAGAAATATCTCCTTTTATTTTGAAATCATTTAAGATCCATATAAAATAAAACATTTTCTTTGAAAATATTCTTATAAGCTTGTAAGGAAAACTTTGAAGATTTTATAACAGCGTAAAATAACCGCACCCGCCGTATAAGTTAAAAAAAAATTCTTACCTTAATTCTGTCGAAAAGGTTAAAAAGGACCTTGTTTTGAAAACGACCGAAAGATTCCTTTATAAACCACTTATAAAAGTCAAAAAGGGTATAAATGACTTTAACTCATAATCTAGTAAATAGTAAAAATGTTTTGAAATACATTTTTAAGAAACATGGATGTGGATGATAAAGAGATCCCAGTAGATTATTACGTATAAACAACCTTGGATAATGAAGAGGTTGTAAAGTAAACCCTTACCTTGTACTTTTACTTGGTTGGGGTAGGTTAACCTCCTGTATAATGGTGAAATAGTTGTTATTAAATTATACAAGAATCATATATAATAATATGATATCATATATGATCTTTTAACATTGATTTGTTAATAATATCTTAGAATTATCGTCGTTTCGGGAGTTAACTTACTCATTTTCTTTTATATGTTTTGTTACATAAGCCATGGTTGTTGTATCTTATTCATATCCAGAATGATATCTAGTCCTTAAAAATCATTTTTAAATCATCAAATGATAATTATACTTGAATGGATACGATGGAGAATGAATCTCATCGCGTTCGTGGAGACGGTAGTCCGTACGTACGCACGAGCGACAATATCATTCTTTTGATATTAAAATAATATATAAATGGATGGTATATCATATATACAGAATCATTAACATGTTATATTTATTATTTACATGAGTTACACATCATTATTATACCCATCCAAATAATATTATATTGAATAACAATTACACAACGACGTGGAGACGGTAGTCCGTACGTACGCACGTATGGTGACATGTTATTCAAAGGTGGATAGAATACTGAATATGGTTGTACCATATTTATAATAACATCACAGTATATGTGAGATACTGGAGTTATTATTTTATAATGGTAAGAACAAAGGAAGAAGAAGTGGAAGAAGAAATGAACTTGGAGAAGGGTGGTGAAATCATTACCTCTTCTTCGGGTTCTTCCTTTTGATTTGATCAAAAGGGCTCCTTAGGTTGGCTTTATGATCAAAATAAGGCCTCTAGGTTGTAGTGAGGGATGTTGGGAGAGTATTTGGGCAGAGTTTGGCCGAACCAAAAGGTTTGAAGGTGTGAAGAAATGAGAAGGAGGAGTGCCCTTTTATTAGAGGGGTGAGGGGCACCTTTGGAAAAGCTAGAAATATTAATTTATAATAAATTCATATTAGGTTTCTAATAGTTCCAAAGCTTATTATTCAAAGGTTAAGGTGGGGATAGGTCGAAAACCACTCAACCAATAGAATTTAGACAGGTTTGGGTACTTATATTAACCTTATCTTTAAGTATTAACTCTAAGTTAATTAGTTTCACTTTTACAATGTCTCTTTGTATTTTTATATAATATGGTTAATAAACATACTATATACATCCAAGAGACCCCCAAGTGGTACATTAATGATGAACCTATCATGATATAAGTCTCTTGGCCGAACCTTAGATTTTTAGGAATTTAATATCAATTAATAATATAATATTTGTTTTAAGAACTCTTTTATGTCAATTTTGACACTATTCAATAGTTGATTTTTGTGAAACTCATAACAGATTGATTACTTCGAACAAAGTCAATTAAATCAATCCTAATATATCATATTATCCTTGAAAATTAGTTTAATTAATTAAAAGTTTCATATTATATTTATTTGGGTATTTATAATATCAATTATTTTAATTTTTCACTATTATAGTAATTACTGCATCATCATTGTGTCATAAATAAAATAAATTATTTAATGTCTAAAAATTATAAATAAAATATCATTATGTATGAAATCTTTTTATCTTTCTAATTAATATTTATAATCTAAAATCCAACATATATAACCCTATGTAACAATTTTTGTTTCTAAAAGATATATGCTTGTGTCATTTTTGTATTCATTTTAACTTAATTAAAATAAAGTGTCATTATCACTTACAAGTGGATCCATGGGGTCCCAAAATAGACCCAAAGATTCCCATGGTCGACCATTTATCAACCAATAGGGTTAAGTCACGTTTTAGGGTAATTTAGTATTATTATAATATTATTTGTTTAACCCTTATTTACCGGATTTACCCTTAACCATGGTAAATAAAATATTTACCGCAGTAATTATTCAAAATGTCTTAAAATAAAAGTTACCTATTTACACAATTTGAACATCCTGATTCCAAATATGGAATCCATTTTCCTAAATTCAAAACACAGAAGTGGCAGAAATTAATTTAAAATTAATTCCCGCTGTCAAAACAAAAAGCGTGTTTTTAAGAGGTAATAACTATCAAAAGATTGACACTTGTTTGTGTTCGGTTTAATTGTAAAATTATGTCCAATGACCAACATTATATTAAATGGTAAAAATATATTCTAAATATACTTTAAAACCACTCAAATTCACAATTTATCACTATTAATTATTTTGATTAAAAAATTTGTTTTTAATTAAAATTTAGTAATTTTCACTATTCATCAAAATATAAAAGTTATCCGAAAAGTACCAAAATTTCACCCTAGGCTAAATTCGATATTCCGAATCCAAAAATGAAGTCCATTTTGAAATATAAAATATATATAATTTCAAAAATTAGGTATTACTATTCATAACGGCTAGTTTGATCGGTTGTGGTGTGTGTTAAAACTCGAAGTTGCGTACAACACACGCTACTGTTTTATTCAAAGGAAAGCGTACCGTGTAAGCTTGGGATGTTTCATTTTAAATTTTTTGATGTCCCCATTTAGTCAAAAAGTATAAAATATTTTATTTAAAAAGGGTTCACTATTAAAGTTAATAAAAGTGCAATACTGAAAATGAATTTGATCTTGCATTATATCTAAGAAACTCATAATATGGATTCTAAAATTATAAGGATTATATAAACATTAAAATATATCTAATACTATTAATAACCTCTTTTTAACGGCTTGTTTGGTAATTCATGGTGTGCTTGAACTTGTTGTTGCGTGTAGTGAAAGTTATTGAATTATTTTGAAGAAATAACACACTATAAAATCTTGGGGTGTTACAATATAGTAATTTTTTTTCATTTAATAAGAGTCAAGACAAAATGTAAGTGAATTTCATCTCACTTTTTTTGTGAGATAAATGATTTATTAACCACTCACATCATTGGTTTGGTTCATATAATACCCATGGATGTATTTTATAACTCTATAAATTTAATTTATGTGTATTTATAAAACCATTTTATGATATCTACTTCATTGTTTTATGGATCAAATATTACCAAATCAGTAATGTAATATTTGTCTCAATTTCCCTTCTTTATGTCAGATTCCATGTTATGAAACAATATTTTTTTTCTTAAAGGTGCATATAATTCCTTTGAAATGATATATGTTGAATTTAATATCTATTAATTATATTCTAATGAAATTTTTATTTTATTTTCCTACATGGGGAATATAGTTAAATGGTTTATAGTAGAAAGTTCTTATCAAATCAATCTCATCATTTATCGACGTTGTTTATAATAACGCATTGATTGATGAAATGTTATTATCCACCTCTCAAGAGTGATAATTGATATTATATTCCTATGTATATTCATTATACTTTAATGTTATGAATATACCTTTCTCTTCATTTGAAAAATTGGGTTCTTTTCAAACCATGTATTCTAAAAATGTTGACAATTTTATTCAAGGGTTATTTTTTCTTTTAAATATTATTTTCAATGAAAAAATTTTAAAAGAATATTCATGTTTTTTATATAACACATTGATTGAAGATTTTTTTCAAAATATTTTAAATCCTTTTATATATGTTTTCAAATTATTTTCAAAAAAATGGGTTTCAAGACATTTTCTAGATTTCATTATATGTTTTCAAACTATTTTCAAGGATAAAGGATTTATAAACCCATTTCAAGATACATATATAAGTTTCCAAGGAATGAATTTCAAAAAAAATTCAATATATTTTTATATAATTTCAATTTTTTTCAATGAAATGTTTTTCAAAATGGTTTCAATACTACATTGAATGTTTTTAATGTTTATTCTAATAATTTTTTTTAACATATTTTAAAGGATTATTTATAAGTTTTCATGTTGTCTTCAATGAAATGGGTTTTAAAATGTTTGAAAGACTTAGATATACCGTATAATGATTATTTTTTTATTAAAATGGTTTTCAAAAGATTTTTTTTAAAATAAAATTATTTTACTAATTTCGAGGAATCTTTTATATGATTCAAAATTATATTCAAAGGAAAAAGTACCAAAAAAAATATTTTATAGATTATTTTGTATGTTTTAATGGTAAATGTATTCAAATTTAATACAACACTTATTTATTTGTTTCTATGTATTCTTAAGCAGAAATATTTCAAAAACATTTAGGTTTAAAAAATCAAGAAGAGAGGATTTTGTTTCATCAAGAAATTTTTGTAAAATATGAATCTATATTGTTTCCCAACTTATATGACATCTATTTGTGTAACTAATTCCTTTATGAGTAATTTATTAAATGTTTTAATTCATATTATTTCATTTAATGGTTTATTTTTTGATGGAATAGTGTTTATAAAAACACTTTCTCTTTCATTGTTTATATTATTTTGAAACTCATTCCTTTCACAAGTTATAATTTTATTGAAATTATTATGAAAAATGATTCTATTTCCATTGGTTTTGATATAATATCTTATTTTGAGACCCTTCTCACTTAATGGGTTATGATATAATTTTCATAATTCTTTGAGAAAATATATATGATTTATTTGTCATATTTGTGGGACATATATATCTATTAAATGCATTGGGTAAATATTAATATCTATTGTGATAAACTAAGATGTTATTGGGAGTTAACCATGACTATTAATATGTCCATATGAGTGAACCATTACGTCAAAAGAATGTATGATGAGTGAACACATACAAGTAATATAGTCATGGGTGTGAACCATGACTAATAATATAGTATGGGGAGATAACTCAAACTACTAATGTGGACATGGAAGTAATTCCTTGGATTATATTGATATTTTTTTATATGATTATGTGTCTTCAGAAATTTAATATCTTATTCCAGTGTTATTATTTTATAGATTATGTTTTTTATTTCCTAATAATTCATGAATTATTAACTACCAAGCATTATTCCAGGATTCATGTTTATAATCTTCAATATACATGGTATGATCTTCTATAGTTATGATCATGTTCTCATACCCATATTTTATTGTTTATGCTTACATTTCTCCCTTATTTTAACTTATTGAGCATCTTAGTTCTTCGCTTTTTATGTCTCCATCACTATGTTATAATGATATGTATTAATAATTATGTGTCTAAAATGGATTATTTCATGAAGAATGTGGTTGGAGATATTGTTTCTCACATATGTACAAGTGTTTAGGTTTCCATGATTCCCATGGCACAAAGCTAATATGGTAGTCGGGGGTTTGTTTATATAATTGTTTATGTATTAGGAAAACATGATTTAATGTTAATGTATGAGAAGTGAGTGTTTCTATAGTTATTCTAAGACTGAAGTTTTAGTCATATGTTTAAACTAGGTTGATTAAACTTAATTGACATCCCTTGTGATATTTTTAAGGATATTTCTATAGATTTCTCTACGTATAATTATAAGGATGTGTTAATGATTAGAAACATGTCATAGAATTTTGGTAAAGGATATAATAAGTGGGTTCCTATGATTAAATCCACGAATAGATACTAAAAGTGGATGTTGCTTTAGAATAGATAAGAAGTAACCACTCCAACAAGGTGAATTGTTCCAGACTCAGCGTAACTCGATACATGACAGTGGGCCTTACTACCCATTTGTTTTGAATCATCTAAAGGATAAGATTTTAGAATTAAAAAACTCATCATGCACCATAATTGAGGATTTAAATTGAAATTGAATATAAAAAACCTATGTTAAACATAAGGACATATAGATTAAAAACTATGTGTCTGGATTTAGTCATATTAAAATAATATTAGTAGGATTATGTGGTTTTATTCTATAATAAATGTTACTCACCCTCTATTTTATATTTTTAGTAAATAGAGAGAATTATATGGAACGTTATTAATATTGAAGGTTTTATATGTGAAAATTTTGGGCATTATTCAAATAGATTTCTCATGTTGAAATATAATAAAGAGAATCAAGAAGGTAGTATGGGTATTAGTTTTACTTCTAATGATAATGATACTGCAATTGACATATGGAACTTATGTGATGTTTTCAAGTATTTTTATATTTAACATAAAAAATAATTATTGGACATAGGATGAGGAACCTTAATACATTTTTAAAATTTCATATTATATGGAAGAGGTTTTAAAGAAGACGTTGATAAAACTTGAGTAATGGTTTAAGAATAATGTTTTGGAATTTGAAACATTTGTTATATGAATTATGAAATATAAACATATTTTATGTATAATATTTAACTAAGGATTGAAAAGGATATTTTGAATGGTGATTATGACCTATAAAAGCTATATTTTAATAAATATAATGTATCCAATAATGTGTTCAAGATATAGATGAAATTGTATTTAACTAGGATAACATGATGACTGAGTTGGAATAAATAAATTCTATATCATTGGTTTCCCTATATCTAATAATTTAATTGTGGAAAAATTGGTCTATGTCATCATATATTATGTTTGATACTTCTTTGATTCAAGGAATATATCAAGTTACATTTGGAATAAGGAAGCATGAATGTCTGCCAACAAAATTTATGGTAATTCAGGTTATTTCCTTGTTTCATGTGGATTTATGATGAGGATATTCACATGTTTGGAATTTCAAAACTAATATATACTTTTTTCTATATGGTGGATCAATGTTATCTATATTTTATTAATTTATTTTTAATGTTTTCGATTTTCATCTTTGAGGAGGGTTATAGTGTTATCAATTTATCGAATGTTTAAGCTAAAATTCCAATAAATCTTTTGATATTGAATTATTATTGAACACATGTAGATTTATTAACAGAGGATAAATTGTTCTAATCCCTTGTTTTGGTTGTAACTAATGAAAAAAAGGATGAAATATAATGGATCCCATGATATATTAGTGCTTTAAGAATGAAAAATTAATATTTTGTTAGGGAAAGTGGTGAAGTGGATCAAGGAATAGATAAGGGTATGGTTTTACTAAAATCATTCAAGTATATTATTTCATTAAAATTATTCCACATTCAGAAAACAATACAAAAATATTTTTTTTTCTTTTTATATAACCATTTTTTGAACCAATGGCCTTTTAAATGATCATGTATTTTGGGATTTGATTCAATTAACTATTCATTTACCATTTATATATTGGTTATTTATGGCCTCAATCACTCACTATTAAGATTTACTATTTTCCTCCATCCCATTTTTTCACTTTCCACATATATTATTTTATGTGAAATCCATGTTATATGATAATTTGTGTAAAAATTATGTTTAAAACGGATTTTTTTAAAAGGATTTTTTTATTCATTTTAATAATGTGGGTTATATAAAATGATAATTCAAGTATTAAACCACGAAAAATAAAAATGAATTTTGAGGATGAAATACATTTGCAAGGGTAAGATATAACACCCCTAGATTTTTTGTAATTTATATTTTTTGAAATAATTTAATATTTTTGATATTTTTGATTTCATGTAATAATAAAAATAATTTTTTATATATTAATAAACTATGTTTCTATTATGAAACACACAACACTAAGTTTCTATGAAACAAAATTATATTATTATAATTATTTAAACAAAATATTAATAACTGAGATATTAAACATGGTAATATTAATATTAATAAAGAATTTTAATGTGATGATTATAATTGTTTCATATAAATTAGTCATATAGATTTTGAAATATTTTTTTTCTACAGAATATAAATGTCTCAAAATACAATTTTTTAAAATAAACCCCTTTTCAGGTCCTTCTGTAAATAATAATGAAATTAATTTTTAAAAATTTTATAAATTTAGATTGATAAAATTAAAATTTTATTTTAAATTTAGAATTTCAAATTTATCTTAGGGTGAATTTTTGTGATATTTATAAGAAGATTACTTTTTTTTGAATAGTGAGAAATAATTCATTTTATTTAAAAAAATCCTTTTAGTTTTAATAATTATTAATATTTAATTATATTTTAACAAGTTACTTAATGTCATAATAGATCAATTATACATATATTAATCCAAATTATTTTATAGTTATATTTTTTCATGAAATTGGATGTAGAATAACTTATTGAACTTTTGAGTGTTTTTAATTTAAAACCCCACTTTTCAGCCATGCTTATTATATTAGCGTTAAACATAATTTTCCAACTTCTATGATTTTAATTTAAAAAAATATGTACAATATTGTAATCATTATATAATTTTCTATTTAATACGATAAACTTAATTTTTTGACAAATAATATTTTTGAAAGTGATTAAATTTAATTACGGTGATAAAAGTAAAATAAATCATACAAAGGGTGAAAACCATATTCTTAATAGCCAAAATGACATATAACCATGTAATAAATCCATTTTCTAACATTTTTAATATCATATACCCAAAAGGATCTGAATATATATTTTTATTGGGATTATATTTCATGAAATATCCCTGTACGATGAGTTAAGTAAGGAAAATGAAAAAAGGGAACTTTCTTGAACTTTGAGATTTAAAAACATTTAGGATATGGAAAAATATTATATTTTTGGTCACACATATTCTTTTGAAAAATAATATAATTATTTTTATCTTATTGTCTTATCAATAAATATTTGGAGAAGATTTAGTTTAATAAAATCCTTACCAAACACCAATGGTGTGATTATTTAAGTAATTATCAACTAAAAGAAATAAAAAATAAATATTAAAAGTGAGGTAAATTGGTTAAATTAGTGTAATTAAATTTTTTAGATGAATATATAATGTTAAAATTATTTGGAATTAATATATTTGTATTCCATTGTCTTTTTTTATATTTATTAAAATAAAATTAAATAAATAATGAAAAACGTAACATTAATGTTATTTTACAATAAATGGTATTTTATTAAATTATTTGAAATTATAAAAATACAACCTCATGCGAAAATATCTTAATATTTTAATAAAAATAAAAATTTATTCCATTAATGAAAGAATTTATCTTTTATTATTAACATATTGACCTATAGATTGTAAAAAAAATTGTATGATCCCGTTTAAAGTAGATTTTTTTGAGATACAAATTGTTTTTTAAAATTAATTTCCAGAACACAAGATATTTTAATATTTTAAATTATGTATTATAAATATAATTAATAGGGTATATTTTTTGTAGTAAATTAATATTTAATTCATCCTCAATAGTTAAAATAAATTTGTTAGAATACTAGATACTTTAACAAAAACATAAACAATAAAATTGGGGAAATTAATGGTAAAGAATAAGATAAAAAATGAAATTATTTTTATGTGGTATTGATTTTTTTACCATTATTCACCTTTAAACAATTATTTCTCCATTTAGGAGAAACATTAGGTAACAAAATACCTCCCATTAATTTTTACCTTTTTATATTTTCAAGAGTGCCACTCCTCCCCCACTATATACGGCCTCTTCTCCTCCCACATCCTATCATATCTAAAACCTCTTTGCATAACCCATTATCTATCAAATAAAAATCCAAAAACATCCTCCCATGAATAATGAATCATACCTTTTGGTTATAAATATATCCATGTAATCCCTTAAGATAAAACCAATAGGATTTACCCATAGAGGAGCTAACATACTTCCTCAATCTATTTTATATTATTTTTATTATCCATCCCTCTAATCACATTATTACATGATTATAAAAAAACTATAGTATCCTAAATATAATGATATTTTTTAATCTAAGGTTTATACATAAACATACAGAGACATCAATATAATGGGTAACAAACATAATTTTTTTGTGTATGGTTTACTACCATCTCACAAGATTATGATTTTTCATTTTTACTTTACCACATTTCATATTTAGGAATTATGATGAAAACACTGTATATATATATATCAAATATATTATTTTTTATGTAATTTTTATACATTAATTTTATCACAACACACACCATTATATGTTATATCTTGTGTAAATATGATAAAATCGTTTTGGAATATATGGACTACCGCCTCAATAATGCAATGTAATTCATTCACACGCTACATGGATGCTAATATGGATGTGATTTGTGAAATTGTAGGATATATATTAAAAAATTATACTAAATTAAATACATTATATATATGTATATATGTATATATAATTGTATTCGATTTATATTCATTATTTCAATATTACATTTATAATGGAAACAACTTTCATGCGTACATTCGGCCAACTGTCTCAATAAATAGTGTCATCCATTTCAAAAATATATATTATAAAGGTAATTATAATAAAAAATTATTAATATAAAATATATATATTCCGTAGTTAAAATTATATTAACTATTATATATATATAAGGACCAAAGATATATAAATTATGAAACATGATAAAAAAAATAGAATATTACCAAAAGCATAACCTTAAAATGAATTTTTTTGAAAGAGGGTAATATAGAGTCATAATAAAACCATATATGGTATAATATATATGATTTTTTCTATATATAAGTTATATAATAATATTGTATTTATTATCCATTTTTTTTTATGTGTGTGAAGAGGGTCAAAACATAAGGTAATGAAATTTCATCTCACTTTCTTCCATGAGATACATTCCCTATTCACTACTCACATGAAATTTGTGGTGTATATGATTAATAGTAATGTATTGTATTACTAGTAATCATAAATTTTGGGTTATTTACTTATCAATGTTATGATCATGTTTTCATGTGGTTTTTTCTTCATGATTTTTCATATTAGTAAATAACATTTTTCCCAATTTTCATTCTCTGTGATGAATGCCATGTTATGCAATTATATTTTCGTATAAGAGGTGTGTATACTATATTTGACATTTTATATCATGAATTTAATTATTTTAATGATTTTTTATTCTTCATTTTGTTTAATTTTCATACATCGTCAGTTTATTTCAAAGTTAACAAGTGATAATATATTATTGAAACAATATCTTCATTTATCATGATTATTTTTCATTATGCATTCATTGATGAAATATTATTATCTTTCCCCAAAAGTGTAATCATTAATTATCTTATAATAATAATATTAATAATATAGTAATTTATTTATACCATATTTCTAGTATTTTCATCATAATATTATTAATAAAGTGTTTTTAAGAATGTTCGACTATAAAATTATTCTTAATTAAAATAACATGAAAAATATTAAATATTGTTTTATAAGATATCCAGGACGACTGGTTTTTAAAAAATTTCCAAGGATTTTTATAGTTATTCAATTTTCTTTAAAATAAATTTCAAAACATTTTATTGATATTTCAATATGTTTTGAATGGTTTTTCAAATAAAATGATTTCCAAAATGTTTCATTTTTATTTTAAAATAAGATATTTTTCAAAAGTTCCTTTTTAAATAAAAGGATTTCACTGATTTCAAAATTTATTTTATATGATTTCAATGTATTTTGGAAGGAAAAGGTTTTAAGAAATGTTTTCAGATTATATTTAATTTTTAATGGTAAAAAAGTTTTCAACAAGATTTAAAGGATTCTTTATATGATCCAAATTTTTTATATAGAAATTTGTTTTCTCATTATTTTTGTGATTTAAAAATAATTTTTAATTAAGGAAGGATATTTTTCACATGAAATGTTTTTAAAATATCATTAAAATTATTTCCCATATAAAATGACATCCATTGGTGTTTGTCAATCCTTTCTAGGGAAAATATTCAATATAAAAATTCATATTATTTCTCATTATTTTTTATGCTTTTATGGCATGCTGTTTTTGAATCCCATTTCTATTTCATGGGTTATATGCATTTGGAAACCACTTCATTTCATAAGTTATTGATTTGATTAAATTATTTTGAAAATAGTATAATTTTTTATTGGTTATTATATGATAAAATAATTATTGTAACCTTTTCAAATCAATTGTTATGTTGTGATTCATTAAGATTTTCTGGTTCATGTCAATATGATTTCATTATATGATGGGTGGAACCTATATCTATTTCCAATGCATTGGTTAAGGATTTACATCTCATTAGATATACTAATATGACAATGGGGTTGATCAATGAATAATAATATATCCATGGGAGTGAACCATGACATTCAAGATGGAATACAGAGTGAAATTATAGTACTAAGATGGAAATGGGAGTGAACCATTACTAATAATATATTATGGGAAGAGTAACCATACTACTATGATGGCCTTATAAGTAATTCCTTTACTACAATTGAAATCATTTTAATATTGTTATATGTCTTTCGAAATTATATTCCTTATTCCTATGTCCCGATTTCAGGGATTATCATATTTTTACTATAATTATTAATGTATCATTAATTTCAATGATTTATTCTTTGATTCATGGTTATGATATTTGAAATTAATGGTACGATCTTATAATGTTTTGATCACATTCCCAAACCCCTATGATCAGGTTTATTCTGATATGTCTCTATTTATTAACCTTAATGGGAATATAAGCTAACCACTTTTATGTTTCATTACATATTTTATGTTGATATTTCTTATGTATGATGTGACTAAGATGGTTTTTGACATGAAGTTCATAGTGTGAGATTATATAGCTCACTTATGTACCAGTGTTTCTATTTCATTATTTCCAATGTCATTAAACCCATACGGTCATTAGGTGAATTTTTGTAAAATGATTTGTGTATTATATAAAAGTGATGTAAAATATATTTTTGAAAAGAATGGGTATCTATAATATTCAATTATTATTGGATGAAACTGAAGAACTAAATTATGGTATCAATTGTGTCACATCATTATGGAAGAAAAATGTTGATGGAACACCACCTCGTGTTCCACCAAATGTAATGTCGACATTCCATAATTCACAAACCCAAGAATAAATTAACGTCTGATGAATTATCAATAACATTGCAATAGAATGATAATAAGATATGGATGTATAATAATGAGTTATTTCATCTTGAGGATGGATTTTCATTGTAGAAATTTGATACTCAATATATTTATTATTTAGTTGATTGGGTTAATAAGAGGTTTGATCTATCATTTTAAGGTTTTAATATATTTGGTAATATTAATTCTACACAAATCACATGGATGGTTTTCATTATAATTTATAAACATCCTTCAAGGATGTGTATGAAAAAACAATTCACTTTTTTGAGTGTATACATATTTTTAACTTCAGATCTTGTAAATCATGTAGATGTTTATATGAAACCATTAATATAGGAGTGGAAACATCTTGAGAAGTTGGATTTGAACAGTAATGGTAAACATTTGAAACCCATATTTAAAATTTTACTCACATTTTGTGGATGATAGATGATTTTCCTACATATAAAATTATTTCTAGATGGATCATGAAGGTAATACTATCATGTATTATTTTTATAAATAACACATGATCTAGAACACATAAATATCAACACAGTTTTAGTTTTATGAGACATTATTGATTCTATCCAATGTAACATCCATATAAGAATAATAATAAAAGGTCATAAAATACCAGGGAGACTGGTAGTCTACCTCACCATAGGTCTATAATAGATGTGATTAATGATTTTCAAGATGTCATCATTTCATTCAATAAGTGTTCGATAAAATCCGTAAATTAGAAGATTTTTTTTGTTAAAACTAGTTTTAATTGGAATAATATATGTTTCTTCTTTGTATTTCCTTATTTCTTATGAAATTAGAATTGTTACTAGTTATAAATAATAGACATGGAAAAGTAATGTTAAATGTTTCATTCAATTCATCTCAATGTCATGGTAAACAAACAAGGTAATTTATAATATATGTATATTATGGTGGATTGAGGTATTATACCATATTTTCATCATGTTCCTATTAGTGAAAATATAGAGAATATTTTAGGTTATTATTAAGTGATAAAAACATTGGAAAAATATAAATATTTAGAATTAATAAAGACAATAAATTTTCCAAATTGATATTTAACAATCTTATCAAAACAAGTCAATTGAATAGAGTTGGTGCTGAAATCATTAAAGAATCATAATTATCACATCCTTATACATTTGTTTGGTCCAATAGATATCTCTAATAATTATTAAATAATATAATGGGTAATTTAATTTTTTGATCTAGTTTTATTTATATATATTTATTCTCTAAAATTTTCACCATATTTATTGAAATCAATTTTGGCATAGGCACCATTAATTATGTGTGAGTTAGAGAAAATATATCATATATCATTTTTCACATACATGATGCACCTAACTATCCCTCATCCAACATAATACTTCTTGGAGGACCTATTTATTTTAATTCCTTGTATTATGTTAAAATAAATCTCTAAACATAGAATAATAATGTTTGGAATCAGAATCATCTTGATGGTTCTATCCTAGAAGGTTACAAGGTACAAAAATGTATAGATTTATGTTCATTGTATTTTTATGATGTTACTACAATACATAACATAAAAATGAATAATAAAGAAGAATAGTATGAAAAAATTATACCATGTTTCCATCACATCCCCAAAAGAAGTCTAATTCCTAGATAATATAGATTGTTCACATTAAACATTGAATATTGGAACATGGCATATCACATAATTCTTTTAATTGTGATTTGTTAGATAAAAATATCTTGTCAGTAAATTGAACATTTATATGTTTTCTTATCTAATGTAATTTATCATATCTATTTTACTGTTTATAGTTTTTTGAATGGAACATAAATAATGATAATATTAAACCATTGATTTTATCTTTGATAAAGATTGAGACATACATCGAAAATAGTATTTTTTTGTGGTTGAAACGAAATATATAAGTTTTACTGTAATAAATTATAAAAATTATTATGTAATTAATTTTCATATTTGTTTATATTATAGTGGTTGAATTTTCATTATTAATCCATCTCTGTTTAAATAAGTTCTTTTTTCATTTGGTCCTATTTCTATGCTTCCAAAATGAAAATAAATTGTGATAAGAGGTTATAGATTTATTATAACTGAAAATTCAATTATATTGAGATAACAATATGATGGTGTCATGGTTACTTCCATAATAGGAAATTATGCATGTGCATCAGATACTAAACCATTATTTGAAAAATTATATTATTTCTGGGCCATTGAGAAAATATTAATAGTGGATTATTACTCTAATGGTCGAATCAGTATAATGGAATGAATGTTTTTTGATTTAATGATGAGGCATAGAAAATTTATTTTAGATTTAGGATTTATATTTATTAATATGACTCTCACTGTTTATACTAGTGATCTATATATATTTTCATCAATTTAAAAACTATTTTTTATATGAAAGATCAACCATGGATGGAATTTGATGTCATTAATGATGTAATCCAAGGAAATTTTTTTGATTATGGTGATGATGGAATTGACACCATCCATAATCCAATTGGTCCCAATCAATTTTTTTCTTTTGAGGACTACAATATTTTAATGATCATAGATTATTGTAAACATAAATTTTATAAATGAAATATATAGAATCAAACTGTTTTTTCTCAATTATTTTGGTTTAGATCAACATGGGTGGTTAAGGTTGGTACTATTAATATTTTTCTACTATTGATTAAATATATTTTATATCCACCTTCACTATCATGTGTATTTAAAAAATATAATAGTTATAATTTTCTTTGTAATTTATTTTTTGTTATATAATTTAACTATATTAATAAAATATGAAATAATTAAATTGTAATAAAATATAATAATAATTTAATATAAAAAATTTTCACTAAATAAAATTAAAATTATAACCAATGAGAAAATGGTCTATCAAAACAATGGAATATGACCTAAACTATATTAAGAACTTAATGACCTAATCCAAATTAAAAATGAAAAGTGACTTACTAAATTGACAAAAAAAATAAATGACGCAAAAAATTAAATTGGATAAAAAAATAAAGTAGAAAAAACTATATAATACCCATGATAAACACGAAAATTTGAATGTATAGTATTTTATATGATATTTATTTTACTAATTGATATTCTATTCATAAAATATAAAATCATTTTATTATATAACAATATATCTTTTATTTGGATTTAAAAATGGTAATCCATAATTTTTTCAGGAATCGAATTTTTTAATGAGTTTCCATCACAATATTTATGTATTAATAATTAATTAAGAATTTGTTTTCAAATGTAGGAAATAAAAAAATGGTGTGATTTGAAGGAAGATGATGCGAGTGAAAAATTGTTGAATGAGAGATATGGGTGTCCAAGCACTGGTGTCTATTGTCATCATTTTATTTCAAATATATATATCAATAAAATATAATTTCATATGATTAAATTTCATATTATGTCTTGATCAACACCCACAACATAACATTAATCAATTATCTAGACATTATATTTGTAATGCTGCTCAGCCAGAATATTTTAATTTGTGGTACCAATGCTATATGGACCACTTGGCGTACCTTATAACACCATGTCACATTCTCTAACATACCATCTCGAAAACCATATGATCTCATAGTGTCATTGATGTCACGAAGGATATTTAACCCACATTTTTCCCCAAAATTTTCATATGATCCTCCTTCACTATATTTCCTTATAGGATTATGGCTCCAAATTCCCATAAATATTTTTCATTTCCAAAGGTATCTATGCCATATTATTTTTTTATATTTTATTCTCCCCAAAAATTAAATTTCAAGTTACTTTACTATGTACTCTAACTCTTTATGATCCTTTGATGTACACATTATGTCCCAAAAAATTGATATAGGTTAACGTTCCTTTATAACCTAGGGATCAATTGACACCCACTGATCAAACTGCCTCTGATACATATATAGATCCCTAGTCATTTATATGAATATAATTAATTTTCAGTATAAAATGAATTCATATTATATTTTTATTTAAATATGGATCTTTCAAATGCTGGTGTGGGGGTACATGGGTGAATATAATATGAAAATTCTTCACAATGTTGGTGGTGTAATATAATATGTATAGTCAAATGATTTGTGAAACAGGGTGAGAATGTTGACATTTAATATAGAGGACTTAAAAATACATTAAAATAATTCTCGTCAGGCCACTGTCCTGGAGACAACATCCAAATAAAGTAACGGGTAACTCTTGGAAACAAATATTTCAGCGAAAATTGATTTGATTTAATTTAATTTTATTATTATATTAATATAAATTAATATTTTGGTTCCAACTTCATTATAATTTTTCAAACTATGAGGCAATGAGGATCGCATGGATCATGGAATTAATTTAGTTGTTGAGAGAATATAATAATGAGATATATTGGGGAATGTGTTCTAGAGTTACTATTGATTTATAGGCCACAACAATCTTAAATATTTTACTAGAGGCATGTTATTTGGAATTAATTGTTTATTGAATGAATACAACAGTCTTCTTAGTAAATTTATTTAATACTGAAGGAATATAAAAATAATTGTAATTAATAATTTGTATTGTATTATTGATAATACATTTTTATGGTGTGTCCAAAATTAATGAAAAATAATTAATTCATCTAAATAACTCCACACATTTGGGGGAACTATGATATCAACCCATGAGAGGATGCAGGTACATCACTCATTTATAATTTTTCTATTTAAATAAATTACAGAGATAAAACCCTTTCAATTTTAATGTATATGGATTCATTATATGTGAATTCATTATAATAAAATCTAAAATAATAATAGATGGTTAAATCAATCTTTATGTAACATGACATAATAAATAAAATACCCATCAGACTTTACCGAGGTGGGTAACATCCAAATACCAAATCTATAATGAGAGATTAATTTTTTTTATTTCACATATATAATATTTTAAACCCCTCTTTTTATAAAAATTTCAATATATTTGTACGAATTATTATATTGAAAACTTATTTAATAAATTTCAAAAATGTACATTTATTTCTAATGGTTGTCATGTTATTATCCTGTGTCATTTAGGGAAAATTTATAGGTTTTCTATGAATCAACCTAATTTTTTAAAATATAAGATATTCTATAATATAATGTATCATATTTTCATAACATCAATAACATTTATTTATCATATTAAACATATTATATATATAAACTATGTTCAAATTCTCCTAATGACTTTCCACCTAAAATATGTTTTATTTTATACATTGATATATGGAAGGTTAAAATTTTTGTAGAATTTTAATTCAAGTTTTATTCCCATAGAATGTAGTGATTGATGTCCCTGGGGTTTCCTATCAGGTATTTTACAACTAATTTCAATTTTTTACATTTTTAGTTGTTCCTATTTTAATTTTTTAAGAAGCATGGTTATTTATTTGATATATCTGAAAGGATCATGAATGAAAATGATTTAAATTTTATTTTCATATAACTAGCTAATATAAAACATCAATGAACTATTGTTGACATTAGTATTACACATTTATCATTTTTAAAAATAATTTTCACCTACTGAATTATTTAATATCCAAACTAACAGCATAGAATGTGAACATAATCCAACCTATAAGATGAACACAGACCTATGTTTGAATGATATCACTCCACAAAAATAGAAATAACTCCTTAATAACCATTATATAACAAAAAAATAATTGAATTCGTTTTTTCCTAAACAACATTTTGATTATGGAATTTAAATAGAGAACATCATTGTATCTTATAATTACTAGTTTGATATGTTTTAAATATAGTTTAATATTTGATTAAAAATGTTCTATTAAGTATCATATTATCTGATCTAGTTACTCATATGTATTTTTCAATTTAAACATCTATATTTTGGTACAGATCATCACATTTCCATCTTTCTATATAAAACATGGTTACTGTTACATATTTTGAATTTTCCATTTGTATCACACATAGACTTCTTGTGGTAAAGGAAATAATACATATCACATAAATGTACAATTATAATTCACAATTAATGTTTTTTCTACATTTAATGTTTTGATCGAAAAATATATATCTTCCCCTATATACCCTTATGAATGGGACATTCCTATTTCTATAACATTATAAATTTTGGTGACCGTTAAATGTTGTCTTAATTGAATATTATATATTTTACTAGTTAACATTAAAAAACATAAAAATAAAATCTATAATTATTAATAAACCATTATATACTTTACTAGATTACCCGTATGTATTTCCTGGTAACATTTATATATAAAATATTTTCTAAATTCATAAAATAGATAAATACAAAAGCTTTATAATATAACCTATATAATACATCTCTAACCATATTAAAACAAATTCATCCTTATAAAAATGTCATAAAATTTAGATTCAAAATTGATTCTTGAGTTTTTTTATAATATATGTTCATCTCAAAACAATATGATTTTATACTTCTGTAACATAAACAATCCAAAACACACATCATACACATGAGACATAAAAATATACTTCCAAAAACCCACCTTCTAAAAAACAACTTATAACTCAATATTACATCAGGAATACCTTTAAATACTCTTCCAATATAAATTATGTAATAAAATATTATTCACAAAAATTCAGACATGAAGTTATTCATCTTTTGAAGCAACTCAAACAATATAAAACATTTTAAAATAACAGATTCCTAAAAGTGAAATGAAATGTATAAAATTATTGTATCCACATGATTGATGTGATTGGATGATAATAAAATAAAAAAAATTTGAAACTATCACAAACAAACATAATAATACAACCTCTATAAAACATTCATAACATACTCTAACCGATAAAGAATGAATCAAATAAAAACAAACCAGGATAATCTATGTTTATGAAATTTGACCAGAAACAATCCAAAAAAATAAAACAAATCAAAAAACATCAACTAGATTTGAATTTTATTTTATTGAGTCATTCTAAATGGGTATAATAAAAACAACCCAATTTACAAAAAAAGTATAATTCATCAAAATATAATTTAATTGAATTGAACAGATAAAAAAAATTTCAATGTTATTAAAACAAAATCAAATATAAAAATCATAAATATAATCGTTAAAAACTAAATATATATTACATAATAATCCCTAAATAAACTATAATTTAATGATTATGAAACTAAATATACTAATAATTTTCAAAAAAACCAAATAAATTCCTTATGAACAAATCAATACAGAAAAAACTAAATCAATATAAAAAAAATTATTAATCCCAAATTGGAATATGATGAAACTAATCCATCCTTACGTAAAGGGAAAACAAAAATAATAGAAAAAGCATAATAGTATTAGTTTATATATGATCCAACCAATTGAATAAAAAATGAAATAAATGACTAAAAAAATAAAATTGAGATGAATTGAATGGAAACATAAAAAATGAAATATAACATAACTAAATGAATATAAAGTAGCATATACCAAACTGAATAATAGGATGGATGAAAAAAACTAAATCAAATTTAATTGAAAATTTAAAAAAATATAGATTGGATTCCAAATAAATAATATAATAAATAATTGAAAATTCAAAATTAACATGTAAAAATTTGATGAACATAATGAAATCATAAATTATTAGTATATATTGAATATTATTGAACCACACTAAAATTAATAGTACAATATATAATCAAATATATTGAAAAGTAAACAAATATAATTATTCCATGTTAAACTAAATAGTAATATCATGTATCATTACCAATTTTATCTTTCATACTCTCATTATAACTAAATATTATCATTAGTAGAAAAAAACAATAAATCATATTTTTTCCTCCAATATTCCTAAAAACACTAAATTTGACTATAAATTTTCATCAAAAACCATTAATGAAATAATTACCTTGATATTCTCTTTTTCAACACATTTCAAATTAAATATTAAAACATAGAAAACCAAATAGGAACACATCAAGAATATATTCTCTAAAGACCTGAAAATTCTGTGGAATTTTTTTTCATAAATTCAAGGGAATTTTATGAGTCCCCAGTTACATACGATGCATGATTCGGAGGCCCGGAATTCTTGGAATGATCCGTCGATGTTTTTTTAAACATAAATTAATTCCTGTAAGCAGTTTTCTTGAAAAAGATAAATAATTATTAAACAGTTACATGGATCAAAAATATGAGGGCACCAATGTGCTCCGGATGGTGGTTTTACCCTAGGCGGGACTTATGTTTAGTCGGTGCGGGCCTCCTATCGGAAATCCCGAAAAAGGCATAACCGTAATTAAAATAATTAAATAAAGTTACTTTATTTTTCAAATGCTTATAACTCAAAAACGGTAGCTCGGATTAAAAATATGAGACCACTACTAATCTATTGAGTTCTTGATTTATTTAAGAAGATACTAACTTTGGCTAGCACGTGCCACCAGAAAAAAGTTATTTGTTGGCCGAAAATAAAATAATCAAGTGAAAATTATTTAATTGTAAAATATATAACTTGTAAACGGTAACTCGGATTGAGAATATAAGACTACCGTTGGGTTCCTTGGGTCGTGTTTCACCTAGGAAAAGCCCAACCTTGACCGTAGTGGGTCGATGATGATAGATAATAATTTTCTGAACATATTTTCAGGTACTTTTAGTAAACGTTTGAGCGGTATTTTATAACTTTTGAACCTGTGCTAAGAATTAAAATCCAAAGGTGCCATTGAAGTCGCAGCGTCGGTGATTTCTTAGTGAGACCTTCACCGCAATTACATTTTAAAGATATTGGTAGATAGTTTTGGTTGGTTTTTCAATTAAATTGAATAAAATAAAGCATTAACTTTATTTTATTTGGGTGGTTAAAACATCCAAGGTGAGGATTGAGGTGGGGGCCACTACACCCGAAACTCCCATTGAGGTTATGGTGGTGGGGCCCACCTGATTTTAACCTTACATGGGAGGATGTTATTAGGTGGTTCCCACCCAAGCTCCATAACTCCTCTAACCCCCTTAATCTTATTGGAACCCCCAATTAAATTTGTGAAACTCTTCACCTTTCCCCCATTAATTATTTAAGCCTCACCACCCTCATTAATTTGTAGGGTTGTCTCAATTAATTAACTCCTTTTTGAATTTGAATCAATTCCACCATTAATTAAATGAGTTGTTTCATTTAATTAAACATGATTATTTTTATTGTTGTGCCAACAAATAATATAGGATTTATCTATTATTTTTTGTTGGCATTTTGGTGAAACATCGGAAAGGAGGAGAACTTCATCCTTCCAAGGAAGAACTCCACACCACACCGAAGAATGGCATACCATTTTTTCAATCATTGATAGAGCCAGAGGAGGAGGAGTCGACCGCAACGAATGCTGACGAAATTTCTTCCATGGCCTCCAGCCCCAGATGCTTCCCGACATCAATGAAACGTCGTTACCTTCCCACAACTCCGTCAATGATCACTTAACTCAAGGTAGGGGGATTTGAATTATTTCTATACACTTTATATGACATTAATGTTATGGTTTCGGAATATCCAATTTCTATCATCGTAACGAGGAGGGATCGGGCCGCACAGACATGGCCCGACCCTCTCCCCTTTGCTTGTTATTGATTGATGATGACGGAGGCGGTACACGTAGCGACGAAAACGAAGTCGGCAAACAAAGACCGTACTACCGATGACCTCTACGAACCATGTCACCCCCACGACACCCCAGCGCACACCCTGTGCCCATGTGAGATACCCCGACGTGCTGCCCGTGACGCAACATGCTCCCCGGTGCACTGCCCGCGCCCTGCCGGCGGCTTTCCCGATGACCTCGTGCCCTTCCGCGGCCTACCTAGCTCCCTCCTGGCCAGCCCTGCGACCTTCCGCGTCGTACCCGATTCAACTGCGGCATTCCCAGTGACCAGGGGGCCAACCCAACCCCCACGGGGCCTACCTGCTAGCCTCTCGGCCACCGGCCTCCCGAGCCGACCCGTGGTGTCCCCCACGGTGTCATTGGCTGAACCAGCCCTGTCTCCTGGGCTGAGTCACCGAGCCACCTACGTGGTGACTACCGGTCTGATCCACCCTCGCGGTCCGCTCAGCTGGGCCCAGTGAAGTGGGTCAAAACCTAGTGGGTTGACCTTCCAAGTGGGTTGGGTCAAACCCAGTGAGTCTGACCAGGTTATCCCAGGCTGGGTTGGGCCGAGTCGGTCCGACCAAGTCGGACTGGACCTGGGCCCATTACTGACCCATTACCTTCTTGGGCCATATCATTAGCACCAGACGTCCATTCGACGAACCGTCAGTGGCGACAATATTCTTGAAGTATAGTAGTCCCTTGGAGTATGCACCACAAGGGTTTGGGGTACAGTTGAGTCAAGGTAAGGTTTGTTCATACAGGAATCCAACCAGGCCCCATGGACTAATGTGCTAATAACTCACAGACTAGGCGTTCGATTGACATGACATCTATTTAATTGAGACCCCTCTGATGTTGAGGTCCATTGAGATACTACCACATGAGACTTCTTGACACTTGGAGTATCAACTAGTAGCTCTTGAAGTGGATCCTCCTAGAGATGAGAAGACAGAGTGCAGAGACCTAGTTGCTGACATACCCGACGACTGCTTGACCGATTCGACTCGTAGTGATTCGACGGGCCCATTGGGGAGCTCTCGGTATTTGGAAGATGTCCCATGGCGGACGGAGCGCCTGGTAGTTGGTAGAAAACTTTCGGTACTCGACAGGAGGAGTACCTCTATAGGCTATTAGGGGGAGCGCCTGGTATTTGGCGGCTGACCCACAACGGATGGAGCGCCGGGTAGTTGGTAGTATACCTACAGTACTCGAAAGGAGGAGTACCTTAGCCGTCCAAGGTTAGTGGGAAGCGCATTGGTGTTGCGACAGGACCTCTATACTCAATAGAAGAATAGTTCTCTAGTAGTTTTGGTTTCGAAAATCAAAAATCATGGTTTGAGCTGAGTCAATGACCTCTGTGTTTTTCAAATTATTGAGACGGGTTACTTGATAACTTAGTTATATGTATGGGAATATACCTATGTAATGGTTATCCATTTAAATCATAATTTTTGGTTTATCCTTATTGGATTTTGTAAGACCTTAAGGTTCTTGGGGTCCCTACTGAGTATCGGTATACTCACCCCTGCATAGGCTACGCCCACACCTCATTGTGTTGGATGCCGAAGACGGACATCTCTGACTGAGGTGGAGTGTACGGGGAATGGATGTTACCCAGAGGAGAACTATATGATGTATCAGTACACTATGGAGTCTGACGGATGTGGAGTTTTGTGGAGTCCATCTGTACCTACCCTTTAGTTAGTAACCTCAGAGGATGATCTAAGAGCTTCTTTCATATTTTATATCTTTTCCCTTTTCAGTTGTACTTGCTTTCAGTTGTATTTGTACTTTACAGTTGGGCTTGTATTCTGGACCCACGTTACTTTTAGTACACTTGTTATACAGCTTTTACATAGTGTTTTCTTCCTCATGTACTGTGGTTGTTTGTGTCTACGACTTATAAAGGCAATGAATTCCCAATATTAGGGAATTACACCTTTGGTGCTAGTTGCTAGCCCCAGGCCTATAGAAGGCGGGCTTAGGGTAGTCATGATACAGCCCCGAGGGATGGGTCATGATAAATTGGTATCAGAGGAGTTGGTTCTACCGCAGAACTTAGGACTCTGATATTTCTTTTCTGTGAAGCAATAGTGTTAAGGGTACCAAGTGTGGATTTCAGTTCCGACAGTCCAGTGATGGTGCGGCGGTCGACGTATCCCTACACCAGGACCCTAACTACGGATTTATGACTTAGTGCACGAAAAAACTATATGTGTGTGTGTTTCTAATTTTTTACTTTAAGTCAGCTCAACCAGGTCATCTCACATGGTATAATATTTTGACTCTGTCGCATCTGTTCAGGATGCCTCCATGTAGACAGCATGTTAGTGTTCCGAGAGAGTACATGATGATGGCCCACAGAGCAACGAGGCTCTGGTGAAGGGACATATTGCAATGTTAGCACCTTCGGGGGGTGTTCCTATAGGACCCCCATCCGTTGGGTAGCATATACCACCAGCTGCACTGGAGGATGGTGCACGCCGACTTAGCGCGTTGCATGAGTTCCAGTGGGAGAGGCCTCTGAGGTTACGAGGTGAGATAGATTCCCAAGTAGCCGAGTATTAGCTGGATGCGATTTCTAGAGTTATCCACCTAGTTATGACACCAGTATAGAAGATAGTGATCATAGTTACTAGACTTTTTTAGTGAGTGACCATGAGTATGGTCCACAATGTGATGAGGTTTCTGTACTTGTACGGTTTTCCGAGATGGTAACTTTGGGCAGTGTCCCAACTATATCACTTCCAGTTGGTCAGTAGACACTACCAGTGGTATCGGTAGAGGAATACTGTAGTCTTAGTGCCTTACAGGTGTTTCATCATTAGATACCCCTCATGTTTCATGGGGACCCTTACTCATAGGAGGCAGAGGACTGGCTTGAGAAGGTTGTTGAGAGTTTTCTAGATCTCATACTGCTTCGGCAGTACAACGTTACGGTAGCAGAGTGTTCATCAAGGCATACCAATCTTTCTTGTTATATAATGAATATGATATTATCAGTGCTTTAGAGATCAGACCTCAGAATGAGTTGTGTTTAAGGATATCTGAGCCAGCACTATTTCCTCTATTCATTCCTAATTATGTAATGATTCTAGAGAAAACATTTGTTGTTGAATGTTCATTGGCTAAACGAATATAGCCAGTGAATGTTAGTAGTTGGAATGTAGGAAATTGTTGCCAGTATCTGAGACTGGAGCATTTAATAATGTTTCGAAAAGGGGAAGTGTTAAGGACAGATGAATCTATAGGAATGTAGATGTGGAATCAGAGCATGTAGTGCAGCATGATTTGGTGTACAATTCAACATGTTATAAGAACCCACGTTTTAGTCCCCGCCAGGCTCAGGTTGTTGGAGGTAAGGGGAAGAAAGTAGCTGCATGCGGTCAAGGAGAGTGACCCAAGGGCTATAGGAATGTTTCGAGGTTTGGTCGGTGTCTATTATTAGATACCGTATCAATAGAAAAAGGTACCAATCCTTCCTTCTATCCATGATTCATGTCCCAGACCTAGAGTTTCCAGTTAAACCGTCGACCTGAACCTCACATCTAGAGATACATTTGGAAGGAGACTCGATAATCACACTTACGTCGATGGTGTGATCTGACCCTTGAGGAGAGTGTTTCAGTTGGATCCTCCTGTTGGCAGCGTCGAGGCCTTATGACATTAGTTTTGGTATGGACTGGGACACCACATTTCATACACAGATTGACTGTATTAGGAAAAAAGGATGTGGTTTATCTAAAACGTTGGGATGAGTTTTTCCTTAGTCGGTGAAAGAGGAATCCCAGGTAGAACATTTTAAACTTATGCATAAGAGGGTGCAGCTGATCACTCATGAGTCGGCCAGACGTACCTTTGAGCTAGATTTCTCCAGAGTTGCAGCACCACTATCATCATTGACAAAGAAGGGGAAACCCTTCGTGTGGTCAGAGAGATGCAAGAAGATATTTCAGGAGATGAGACAGAGGTTAACATGTGCCCGCATCTTGAGGCTTACAGAGGAAGGCATAGGGTACGTATTTTACTGCGACGCATCTGGGACCGGACACAGGTGTGTCCTGATGCAGGAACCAGAAGTGATCACATATGGTTCCTAGTATCAGTGACAACATGAGAAGAACTACGCTACCCATGACCTAGAGTTAACAATAGTGGTTCTCACCTTAAATATTTGGAGACACTATCTGATGGGTGAACGTTTTACCGTGTACTCTGATCACAAGAGAATCTGGTATATCTTCTCTCAAAAGGACGTGAAACTGAGATAGCGGTGTTGTCTTGAGTTCCTCCAAAACTATGACATCGAGATAGTCTATACTCCTGGAAAAGGGAATGTTGTTTTAGATGCTCTCTGCAAAATATCAGTCATTTAGCTACTAGGAGAGGTGACAAAGAAGCTTGATTCTTTACAGATATCCATTGTGGATAGGGATGGAGTATCCTATCATCAGTCACTTACTGTCACTCCTCCACTTATCTAATGAGTTAGTGAGGCACAGCATGGAGATGATAATTATTAGACGCATCATGCTCAGATATCCACAGAGTAGAAACTTGATGGATTTTATGAAGGTGGGGAGCATGTCATCCTCTTCAAAGGTCATACCATGGTACCTATTTCACTTCAGGAGGAGGTGTTGAGAGAGTTCCACACTTCCCCTCTAACGGTACATCTAGGAGTGGCGATGATGTATCTGGGCCTTTGATGACAGCATTGGTGGCCAGGTATGAAGAAGGCAGTAACAGAGTTTGTCTCATGGTGCATCACTTGTCAGCAAATAAAGGCATAACACCAGGTTCTAGTAGGCTTGGTTCAACCTTTAGAGGTCCCACAGTGGAAGTGGAATGGGATATCGAGGAAATTTGTGACGGTTCTTCCAAATACATCCCGGAGTCATGACTCGATATGGGTGATCGTTGACCGACTAACCAAGTTGGCCAACTTCCTACCGATCAGAGAGTATGGATTAGTTGAGAGAACGGGATTCCACAATGTGTAGGATAATGTGCGTTTACATGGAGTACCTTCCTCGGTAGACTCTGATCGAGATGCACGGTTTACTTAACAGCTATGGAAGGGGTTCCAGAAGGCTTTTAGGACACAACTACGCCTGAGCACCCCCTTCCATCCTCAGACAGATGGTCAGACCGAGAAGACTATTCAGACTCTCCAGAACATGTATTGTGCATGTGTCCTCGACTTCAGTCGTAGTTGGGAGGATCACTTACCATTGGTGGAGGTTTCCTACCACAACATCTATCACTCCACCATCGGTACAACACCTTTTGAGGCATTTTATGGTCGGCCTTACATATTTCCATTGTGCTGGACAGACCCAGGGGAGAAAGCACTAGTGGGACCAGAGATGGTACAGGCTACCATGGAGAAGGTGCAGATCATCCAGGAGCAGATGAAGACTTAACATGGAATTCAGAATTCATATCCAAACAGGTGATGGAGACCTATGGAGTTTGAGGATGGTGACCATGTATTCCTATAGGTCTCACCTCAATTAATTCTATGGAGATTTTTCCTAGGCGACAAGTTATCTCTGTGGTTCATCAGACCGTTCCAGGTCCTCAACAGACTAGGAGAGGTGGCTTACCGCTTGACTCTTCCACCTCAATTGCACCGGATGCACTACATCTTCCACGTATCTCAGCTGAGGAGATACGTGCATGACCCATACCACATCATCAACCATGGGGAGATGGATATCGATGGCTGGGCAACATTCAAAGCGGTTCCAGTGGATATTGAGGATCCTAAAAGTGGTTCATATGTTGATGGTCTATACCTATGGTATGCGTTTGTTGGATGCACGGGAACCTCCAGGAGAGAAAATGGGAGCGGGAGGCTCAGATGTTTCCTCAGTACCCTCATTTGGTCTCATAGTTCTAGTTTTAGCTTATAGGGACGTAAATCCCTGTGGTAGGGAGAAAGTAAAGACCCATAAATACCATGAAATTTTTTCCCTTAAATTAATGGGAATTTTATGATTCCACATTTCCTGACAGTAGTTAATTTCGTGGCCCAGAGTTCCTGGAAGGATCTGTCGATGTTTTGTTAATCTTAAATTAATGCAGGAAAGTAGTTTTTCAGAAAAAGTGGAAAAAATCATAAACAGTTACTCAGATCATAAATCGGATGGCACCGTTGCACTCATGATGCTGGTTTTACCCTTGTTGTGACTTAAGTATAGCCGTGCAAGCCTCCTGTGAGAAATCCCAATAATGTAATAACCGTAAATAAAATAATTAAATAAAGTTAGTTTATTTTTCAAATTCTTATAACTCACAAACGGTACATCTGATTAAAACTCTAAGACCACTGCTGATCTCATGAGGGATTTATTTATTTAAGAAGATAATAACTTTGGCTAACGCGGTCCATCAAGAAAAAGTTAATTTTTGGCTGAAAATAAAATAATTAAGTGAAAATTATTTTATTTTAAAATTCATAACATCTAAACGGTAACTCAGATTGAAAATATGAGAGTGTCGTTGGGTTCGTTGGGGAGTGTTTCACCAAGATAGTGGATAACCTCGAACGTAGTGGGTCTAGGGTGGCAGATAAAAAAATTTTGATGTTTTTTTCGGCTATGTTCAGTAAACGTGCGAGCGGTGTTTTATAAATTTTGATCCGGTGTTCGGAATTGAAATCTGAGGGAACCATTGAACTCACAGCGTCGGTGATTACATAGTGAGACCTTCACCGCAATTTCATTTTAACGAGAGTGGAAGATAGTTTTTGGGGGGTTTTAATTAAATTGAATAAAATAAAGTATTAACATTATTTTATTTGGGTGGTTAAAACATCTATGGTGAGGTTGAAGGTGGGGGATACCACACCCGAACCTCCCATAGAAGGTTATAATGGTGGGTCCCAGCATAGTATAACCTTCCTTGAGAGGATGTAATTAGGTAGGGCAAACCTGTGATCCTTAACTCCTCTAACCCACTTAAACTCCTTGGAACCCCCAATTAAATTGCTGAAACTCACCCCCTTTCCACCATTAATTATTTGAGCCTCACCACCTTCATTAATATGTAGGGTTGTCTCAATTAATTAACTCATTTTTTAATTTGAATCAATTGGACAATTAATTAAATGAGTTGTTTCATTTAATTAAACAAGATTATTTGAGTTCTTGTGCCAACTAATAATAGAGGATTCCTCTATTCATTTTGGTTGGCATTTTGGTGGAGCTTGGGATAGGAGGAGAACTTCATCCTTGCAATGAAGAATGCCACACACCACTAATGAACGATGAACCACTTCTTCAATCTTCGACTGATCCAAAGGAGTAGGATCTGACCACGAAGAACGTCGATGATGTTTCATCATCAGCCTCTAACCCCAAATGTGTCTCGACGTCAACGAAACGCCGCCACCTTCTCGCGACTCCTTCAACAATCACTGAACTCGAGGTAGGTGGATTTGATTTGTTTCTATACCCATTCTAAGTCATTGATGTTATGGTTGGAGAATCTCCAATTTCTATCACCTTAACGAGGAGGGCTAGGGCCACATGAAGACGGCCCGACCCTCTCCCTTTGCTTCTTCAGTATTGATGACAATAGAGGCGGTACAAGCGGTGAAGACGACAATGATGGTGAACAAAGGTTGAGCTACCCGCGGGCTCCGTGAACCCCAACGCCCACGCGACGCCCCGACGTGCTACTTGGGCCCTTGAGCACTGCCCCGACACGCCGCCCTCACCCTAACACTCTCCTCAGTGCACTACCAGCGCTGCCTACCCGCATGCCCATTGCGCTGCACGGCCCCGCCGGCACCCCAGCGCTCTGCCCGCACCCTATTGGCATCCCGCCCGTTGTGGCCGCACCCTAGCAGCGGCAAACCCGGAGCTCCCGCGCCCTACCGCAGTCTACTCGGTGCCCCCGCGGCTTGCCCCACGGTCTGTCGCGCCCTTCCCGGTGCACCTGTGGCCTGCCTGGTGACCCGCCGGCCTGCCCGCACCCCATGCGGGCTACCTGCTGGACACTTGGCCACCGGAATCCCGAGCCGACCTGCGGCATCCCTCGCGGTGTCGCTGGCCGAACCAGCCTGATCACCTGGGTCTAGTCAGCGAGCCGCCTACGTGGCGACTACCGGGTCGAACCGCCCTCGCGGTCCGCTGAGCCAGGCCCAGCAGACCGGGTCAAAACATAGCGGGATGACCTACACAATGGGTTGGGTCAAACACAGTGTGTCTAACCGAATCGTCCCAGACTGGGTTGGGCTGAGTCAGTCCGACCAGGTCGGATCGGACCCGGGCCCATTACTGACCCATTACCTTCTTGGGCCATATCATTGGCATCAGATGTCCATTTGACGAACCGCCAGTGGCCCTGGTATTCCTGGAGCATTGTCATCTCTATGAGTATTCCCCACTGGATTTCTGGGTATAATTGAGTCACAGTCAGGTTAGTCCATACACGAATCCATCCGGGCCCCCGGGACTAAAGTACTAATAACTCACAGACCGAGAGTCTAATTGGCGCGCTGTCTGTTGAGTTGAGACCCCTATTATGTGGCGGTACATTTAGATACTTACATGTGAGACTTCTTGACACATGGATAATCAACCAGTAGCTCATGGTGTGGATCCTCCTAGGGACGAGTAGACAGGTTGCGAAGACCTAGTAGCTGATAGACCTAACGACTGCTTGACCGATTGGACTCGGAATGATTCGACTAGCCCAGTGGGGAGCGCCTGGTATTTGGTGGCAGACCCATGGAGGACGGAGCACCTAGTAGTTTGTAGTAGACCCGTGGTACTCGACAGGAGGAGTACCTCTGTGGGATTTTAGGGGGATTTCCTGGTATTTGGAGGCAGACCAACAGCAGATGAAGCCCACGGTAGTTGGCAGCAGACCCACGGTACTTGACAGGAGGAGTACCTCAGCAGTCCAAGGTTTGTTAGAAGCGCCTTGGTGTCACGACAGGCCCACGGTACTCGACAGAGGAGGAGTTCTCCAATTGATGTCTTTTCAATAATGTAAAATATTGGTTTGAGCTGAGTCAATGACCATTCTGTTTTCCCCATGATTGATATGGGTTACTTGATAACTTAGGTATATGTATGGGAATGTACCTAAGTAATGGCTATCCGTTGAAATCATACATTATGTTTTATCCCTGTTGTATTTTTTGAACCCTTGAGGTTCTCGAGGACCCTACTAAGTAGCATCACCCCTACACGGGGTATGCCCGCACCTCGTTGGGTTGGATGCAGATGACAGACAGCGCTAACCGAGGCGGAGTGTACACGGACTGGACGGTACCCGTAGGAGGACCTTACAACATATCAGTACACTGTGGAGTCTGATGGACGTGGAGTGCTATGGAGGCCATCTGTACCTACCCTTCAGGTAGGAACCCCGGAGGACGATCCAGGAGCTACATTCACCTTTCATTTTTTCGTCCTGTTTCTGTTGTACTTGCTTTCAGTTGTATTTGTACTTTATAGTTGGTCCTGTATTTGGGCCCCCTTATACTTTAAGTACACTTGTTATAAAACGTTTACTTAGTTTTTTCTTCCTCTTGTACTCTGGTTGTGTGTTTCTATGATTTATAAAGGCAATTACTTCCTAGTTTTAGGGAATTACACCTTTGGTGCTAGTTGCCAGCCCCTGGCCTATGGAAGGCTGGCTTGGGGTAGTCACGATACGGGCCCCGGGGGACGGGTCGTGATATATTTTACCTTTAAATTTTAACATATTATACATGTTTCAATTATAGATTATTATTTTCAATAATGACATTCCATTTCCATTATAGAATTATTGATTCCTATATCAATTTTCTTTGAAAATTGAGTAATTAAACATTTAATGATGTGTGCCTCATGTAAAATATTTTTTCTCGTGGTGAAAATGAATGATGTAAGTGTGGTAAATGATATGACAAAATTAATTATTTTAATTATTAACTTGTGGATTTGTAACTTTAATATCTATTTTTTAACTAAATAGTACATTTATATTTGTAATAGTGTTATTTGGAGGCCCCTGATGGGTTTTATGTTAACATCATTGGGCCAAACGATCACTTACATATGATTTTGTGAGATGAGAACCATGGAAGAGTATATTTTAGACTTGGAAAGAGTATTTTCTTGAATATATATTGTCCAACAATAGGTTTATATTGTGGTAGAATCAAGTGTGAAAAATAAAATCCATGGTAATTAAGGGCTCAAACAAAGGCTGAATATTCCATTAAAATAGTCATTCCAGATATTAAATTGAATTAAATTTCAAAAAATGTATTTATGAAATTTATGGTAGTCTTATGTCCATCACTAGAACCAAATAATTCCAAATCATTAGAGGAATATAATTCAAGGATGAATATGTGATATAGTTCACCTATAAGTGGCCCTAATGGTGCTCAACACGATGAATTCCATAGATGGAAATGGTGGTGGGGATGGGGAGTATGGTGTTGAGGATGATATATATGATGACAGTGAGAATGATGGTGGGGATAAAGAGGTGGATAATGGTGAGGATGAAGTTTAGGTTGAAGGAAATTATGATAGTGTGGATGAATGTAACAATGGTAATGGTGGTGATGGTCATATTTATCCTTTATATTTTTGAAAAAAAATTATCCTCACTGATTATTGATTATTAGTTATGAACAAATATATGTGATTTTTTGATTTTTTATCATTTTTGGAATGAATTAATTTGTTTCATATATAAAATTAATTTTTATATTTTTTGGTGTTGATTTTTTTCTATTAATTTATCATGGTGCGGTGATGTTGTTAGTGTTAAGGGCAGTTTGGGGAGGTTCTTTTTGATGTTTCGGAAGGTGAGGGTATTGCACCAAGGAAAAATAGTGGGTCTATAACAATGGTTTAAAAAATATTTTTATAGGTGTATTCCAATGTTTTTTATAGAACCATAGTTATAGGTATATAAAAATAATTCTAATAAACCTGTTAGTAAACTAAAATTATATTGATTATATAACCATATTTCAATGAAAATTGATCATATAGACCATTCCCAATAGCATATTATCCAATATTTTAGAGATCCATTGGTATATAATGTACCTATGGATTTCCATCAGAGAGAAATGGTTTTTAGCCATTTGAATAGCTACGAATTCCAATAGTTCCCAAGTACAATCTAATATATTTCCAATAGTTGGGTGGATCAATGATAATCTAATAGAGATAAACCTATCATTTTTTCAAATAGATATTACTATATCACATTTTTAAAATGAATGATCTTGGTTATTGAAAGGTTATTATTATGAGATTTAATTTAACAATAATCTCATTTTTATATCCATACCTGAAACATGTGGATTCATTTTTAAAATTGGATAAAAATCATCATTAACAATGAATTGTTTTGTTGTGGAATGGTATTTTTAAATATTGGACTTTATGTGCTATGTTTTATGAACCTTGTCATTTGAATCCTAGATAACAGAAACTCATGTAGTTCATTCGACACCCAACTATGGAATCACTAACTATGAGATGTAAAAAAATTACCATTGAATAAAAGGATGGATATTTGGATTCAAAAAAACTACAATGGCTTATGGTGTGTGAAACATGCTTACATGAAAATTTAAACAAACCCCATTTAATGATAGATGTGATAGGTACATAGGGATTAATTATTTGTTTAATATTGATCTGTATATACCATTTCAATTTTATTCCAATAAAGGGAACTCATAGGTCGTAAATTTTACTGATGCCATTATTAGATATGGATATATATACATAATAAGTAATAAGTCAAATTTAATTGATAGATTAAAGGAATATATGGATGGTGTTAAGAACTATATTTTTAATAATATTAAGTTAAACCTCTCTACACATTGAGTATAATATTTCAATTTTGACTTCATTGATTATTAATGGTAATTATTGATTCAATTTTACTCACAACACCTTATACACCATAGTGTGATAGTGTTAGGAAAAGGATGAAATAAACCATGTCCACCATAGTGATAAAAATTTTCAGTCATGTGAGTATTAAATTATCTTTTGGGGCATATAAACTATTTAAAATATCATGTATACATAAATTTTTTAAAATTACAGATGAAACTATTATTCTATGTCAGCTTCAGTATTGAAATAAAACCATCTGGTTACATGATCAAGTGTGGGGATGCAAAGAATTTTTAAGGATATTTCTAAGAGAAAACATTCACCCTAGTGCACTACGTATATAACTACAGGTTATCCTATGGATGTTAAATAATATTAATTATATGATCATTCAAAAAAGATATATGTGGTTAATATAAATTTAACCTTTCTAGAAAGGGATCAGATTAATAACTAAGATATAATGATAGAGATAGAGTTTGAGGACATTAATGATAAATAAAACAAGACATTGAATATTAAATTGATTATATAAATCCTCAGAGATAATGAATTTTTGTAGAGACTATTAATTAATAGGATAATATGATAGGTTGGAGATCCATAATCAAAATAGTTTCTATTTATCGAAGATATTGAGTCATTGTAAGATTATAATAATGGTCAAGTAACATATATGGATATATTAAGTGGAACAAAAAATAATAAAATATACATTTTTATGCATTTTAAAATTTATTCCCCTTATAATATTAATGTTTGGGTTTTTTAACCTTAAGTGGATATAAATCCTATATGTAATAAACAATGATTCAAAAAGAAACTGGACATGGATAAATAATTTTTTTCCTCTAAAGTTGGAATGATTTTTAATGTTTTAAAATTATATCAATGCATAGACTATAAAAATTCATTTACAGAATATTTTCTAATATATTCTATCATAATGTATCTAGGCATTTCAATTTACCATTACTACGATATTTTTTAGATGGATTTAAAAAATATGATTCCAAAATGGAAAACATAAACATGATGTTTATAAAACACATCCAGTAGGGATTATGATTATAATGGATTCTAATAATTTAATCATATTTTAAAAATAAATTTATTTTTTAATAAAATTAGTTATGTCTTGTGACATTTTATTTTATGAATCTATAAAAAAAATTTATTTCATTAATTATGAATCAGAGCCTTCAAAGAAATGAAATTTAATAGGAGTGTAACAATTTTTAAAATAGTATTTTTTCATTTATTAATAGATATTTAAAATGAAATACGATTTATATAGTCTAATGAGGCCTATTTTGATAAATGATTCACAGTAATAGACTTTGGAGAAGTAGAAAATGGTCTTGGGATCATGCTCTATAATAAAAACCTTCTAACGATACATAGATTGTGTCAAACTAGAAACAATTAACTTATAAAAAAGGGAATTAGTTTGGAATAATCCAATAGGAGACTGTTACTTATGTTAGGTGGCATTTATATTTCTAAGAGAATGCTTCTTTATACCCATGTTTATAATTAGTTAATTAACGGGCTCTATACACATTATTGATTGGGTGAGTCATATTTTATTTTCTATATACTATAATAGATTTTGGGTACCCATTATGTGTATCTAGAAGTTATCATACAAACCTTGGTGACATACATTCGATGGAACTCAAAAGTATAATTAAGATTATATGGAATATTATGAATCAAAATTGGTCTGTGGAGGATTTGTGGATCTAGTAATCATAGGATCTGAATATTCTATATTCAAACATGATCACTAAAATATGAAATAATTTTTATGAAACATATTTATTATTAATATAGTTATAGTGAGAAGGATTATATAAATAAAATCAATGTAATTTGATTCTATAGTATAGTATGATAATATTGCATATTATAAGTTAGCTAAATATGTGGGTTTGATTCACTAATTTATATATAATTCTATAGTTATTAGTCATTAAGATGAACCAATTTTATATCAACTAATGCAGAACATAAATCATAAATATCATATATCATTTAATTTTATTCAGATTGGTGATGTCATATTTTGTTAAGATTCTAAAATAAGAAACATGGAATACCCCTTAACAAAATATGTAACTACACTGAATCATTTTCGTCACCTGAAATATATAAAAATAACATTAAACAATAGTTGGCTCAAAAACATTTGGGAGTCTAATGATGTTGGTATCCTAGAACAAGTTAATTATAAATTAGATTTCCAATATATTCAAAAAGGTGAATATTATTTAAATACCTTATTATATGGTTTTTGTTATTCCACATGAATTTAATTTACAATTTTCATATAGTATATGTCTCACAAAAAAAGGAATAGGTACTCCCCGCCATGATGAGAACATTAAATTCCAATGATGATATTATTAAAACGTGTTATATAATATTATATGATTTTATCATGGGACATGTATTATATTGAATGTTAAGTTAATGTTATCCTTGGAAATTGAGAATTCATATCTTGTGTATCAAATTGGGTTATCTTGAGTTAAAACAATTATGAGAACAAACCCACATTTATGAAATTAACATAATTATGTTCCATTTAATATTCTATTCTAATCCAATATATCATTATCTATTGAATTGGAAACTATTATTATTATATATCATTACTCAAGAACATCATTTTATTACAAGAAAACATGATGATATAAGACTACAATGAATTTTTATATGTTTGGATCACCATGACTGATATGCTATTAATCAATATGTTGATAATGTGTGGGTCTCTTTAATATTTATTGATAATGATATATTCTCTATTTTATGGAAGTGAAACCATTTCAGATAATTATTTGCTCATTTTTATTGACATGTTCATATCATGTTATCATAGAATGTTGTATCCATCATAATGGATTATGAAACAGGTGTTCATTCTAGTTAATGACATATTATAACAATGATATAACAAAACATATTGATCTATATTATATTATTCTATCATTTCAACATATATCCGTCCTCCATTTGACTAATGACCCATTATAAGTTACCTATATTAGAAATTATGGAATCCCACCTCCTTCCACTATAGAGAATACCTAGAGGGTCTCACACAATTTTTTCCTCTATTATTGGACAAATATTATTTATATTTTACAATTTGAATAAAAATAATTATGGATATTGAGATATAGTTTTTGTTCAATTATTATTATATGATCCAAAATATAAAATAAATATTTATTCACAAGGGGATTATTTTATTATGTTAATATTTAATACTTATTTATCCCATATTTTCTGAACCATGCTGAATAATTATATAATATAGTTAAATATTTTATTCAATTTCATCAAAATTAAATACATAATTATCTTCCAAACATTCAAAATAATATGCATTTTTATTTAATTAATATAAAATCTTTAAATATTTATTGATAATTCAATAAATATTATGGATGATGAGAATATCATACTTTTTTCAATGATCAGTATATATTTACTAGATATTTAAATAAATATTGATCATTTTATGGGTTGGGAGACACAAAAATATGATATAATAATACTGTTTTATTACATAGTATGGAGTTCATTTGTGGTTTAATATATTATATGTTAAATTTTTCATATTAATTATATATTAACCACCCATTCACCCTCTAAAAATATGTTTACATGTTAATCAAAATAACTAACATCATTTTATTTAGAAAATATATCTTAAAATGTTCCCCACCCCTCTTCCTTTCGTGGTCGATAAGAACGAATGAAATTCTGTCATGATTGAAACAACATATAGTAATTTAAGAGAATAACGCATGAAAACAAATATTCAAAGATAGAAAATGAAGGTTAATAACAGTTGTTTAGAGGTTAAAGGAGAACATATTAATCATTCCAATAGGGGATATTATTTGGGACCTCTCAATACAATGATTATGCATTGAATATGTTAGAATAATCCAAATGAAAATTTATGAATACAATAAACACCAAGTTTTTGTTAAAAAATTTATTTTAAATTATTCTTAAATAGATATAAATGATCATCAATCACACTTATATTGAAATTTAATTCCAATATATTTCATAAAAACGTTTTCATTCCATTAACATCATGTACATTGAGAATGATAAGTCCAACATTCTCATAATCCAAATAGGTAATTACACTACATTGAAAACCATCATCTATATTATTGTATTATATAGGTTATTCAATATGTCATATATTTATTATAACTATGATTGACTATATTTTGATAATGTTTAAACAAATTCCTCATTCATGTATGACTATGTAAAATATAACTAATAAATTTATCTTTCCCATGGATCCCATTATTTTATAAAGTAGATGAAGATATAGTCAAATTAACATTATATAAACAATCGAAAAAGAACCTATTCATATAATTAAATAAATTAAATGGATTTAAATTATGATATACCTAGATATAAAAAAATTATTATACTAATCTACCTCTAAAATTATTTGATACTAAAAATTAATATAAATAATGGAATACCAAATCATATAACCAAGCTTATCACAACATTTTGAAGGTAAGAATACAAGATAATTATAATCCAAAAATTATTATGTTTAGTGTAAATGGAAAATAAGGTCTATGAAATGTGAATAAAAATAAAAAATAATCATTATTTAAATCATTCAACCAATCCCACCAATTTAATTTCATTATACTCATAATAAAATTAATCAGTTAGGGAAATTCAATGATGAAAACTATGAGTTAATTCATAGTAAGTGAAGGGGAATTTAGTGGTGGAAAATTTTATATCAATAGGAAAAAAATATTACCCTCTCATTAAATATTTTAATTTAATCTCCCTACCTATAGAAAACGATTACATCAATCTAGGGGATTCATTTTGTCTTCATTACATATGACCACCACGAAATCATGTGTTCTGATTTCCATCCCTCTCATCAATGCATAATAACAATTTATATTTTCTACATGTTTAGAAATTATAGGAAGGAATGTGGGACAATATTGATTACATTAGTAGGTATGAGAATAATAATAATCATAAAATCACAGGTATATGACCATAAAAAAAAGAATATTACATAAATTTGTTAGAATCATCAAATTTGGAACACGCATAATAATTAAACATTATATACATTTGTTAATAATTTCTTCCCAAATAACATAACATAACAGACAATTCTAATTAAATCAGGCATAAAATAGAAATTGAAGGAAAAAAGTTCTCCCAAGTCAATGAAAAAATTATCCCATGGGAAATTTGAATTCGTATGATGTATTTTATGGCTATATAATTATTTATGGCCCATAAAATCAAAATATTCAAATAAAAATTTATAAAGAAAATTAGACGGACAATATATTAATGATAAACATTAAACAAACCCCTAAAATAGATGTGATTAAAAATAATTTTAAAATTAGAGTTTTTATTTAATGAAATTTTGGATCCCAAAATAATTAATATAATTATTATTTTGGTAATTTAATGATGTAAATAATCTATAATTTTTTACTCAAGAAAGATGAAACAACAAAACAATATTCTATGAGATGTTTAGGAAAAATTAATTTCCAAAAATAATTAGAGTTCGATAATAATTCATCCCAAAAAGTGAATACAGGTAAATACATAAATAATAAAAATAAAAAGTAAAAATAAACTTTAGGAAATGTTAGTGTGTTATATCTTTAACGGAAAATGATTTTAGTTTATAACTGGGAACAATTCATGAGGAAAATATCATTTCATATTTGAATCATTTATTTTATATATAAAATTTTCATAAATATATGAGAAATACTATTCAATTAATATAAATTATTAAACATGTAATGACATATTTTTATCATGGAGTTTTCATGAAGGGGGAAATTTTGTTCATACTGTGTTTGAAAAAAATGATTAATATCACATTTTATGGAAAAAGTAAAAGAGACGCATTTAAAAAATGAATAAAAAATCTCTACTAAAAAGATCTTTAATATGAATGTTATGGGTAAAAATATCTTCTAATATTAATTATATTATACTTATATTTTCAGTAAAACATTTTTTGAAAACATTAACTTGGAAGAGAAATGATTTTTGAATGAAGAGGGAAATAAAGTGGACATTACATAAAAAAATATTCATGTATATTTAATACTTTTAAGGAAGAAGTGAAATGAAATAATTTATTTTATAAAAGAATATTAATGAGGTTTATTGAGTGTATTGTCACAATAATTCTTCAACAGAAATCTAATCATAATCGTTCTCAATCAAAAATGAAATTATAACATTAAAATATTACTACTTTGGTAAGTATGCAATGTAATCCACCTAAAATAAAGAAAAATAGATTTATACTATTATCCAAAAATTATAATTAGAGTAATAATAAAATAAAATAATGTGTATCATAACACCATTAAAAAACATTGGTGAGTATGGTTTGTGTCTCACAGAAATAAAAGTGAAAAAAATCTATTACCTCAATTATCAACATTATTCTACAAGTTAGAAACTCCTTTATAAAAATTATATATTAATTATAAATATATTGTATATATATATATACTATACAATATATGATTTACTCATAATCGTTTATCACCCAATTATCAACAATGTTTTTTAGAATCGTTGTTTTAGGTAATAATTGGTTTGTTTCTTTATGTGTTCTGGTTCTATATTTGTTTTTCTTATACATTGATTATGGTTAGAAAATATAGAATTTTAATACTTATAAGAATATAATGTATATAAATAATTTAGATATTTATATTTATACATAATATATAGAGATAGAAAATTGAATCACATCTTTCATATAGACAATAGGTCGTGCATACACATGAACATTGGTTCCATTTTACTAATATATAGAATAACATAAATATAAAATAAAAATAAAAATTAAAGAATACTTTTTATATAATTTATATCTTATATATTAATTAAATTTATCACTATTATTATACATGTAAAAATATTATGGAAAAAATATCACAACGCTTAGTGGATGTAGTAGTTCACAGGTATGTAGAAGTAAAGTTATCATTTTCCAGTGGATTGAATAGTAATAAGGTATATGTGAAATTATAACTCCGTAAATATATTTATTTCATAAATATTATAAAAATATGTTATATCCATCATCATATTATTTCTTGATAGGTATTGATCATAAAAGAAATACATCTGGTATTTAGGTGGTAGTCTATCATACACATGCTCGATGATTTCATTTCATATATGAGGTAACAATTTTATTACATCATAATTATTAAATAATATTACATGTTGAATGAAGAGTAAATAAAATTATAATATTACATGTTGGTCAAATAGTAAATAAAATAAAAAAAATCACTTATGAAATTATACCTCATCATCAAAGTGACCGCTATAGGTTTTTATCAAAAATATTAATTGGGGGTTTCCTAAAAAAACTAAGGACTCTGTGTTATGGTTTCAGGTATATTTAATACATTATTTTAATATTGGATGATCCAAAAACCATTTTCAATATGATGTAGATTATACACTATGTCCCCTTTTATAAGTGCTGGTATGGACACACATGGATGTTATGAAAAAAAATTAATGTCCATGTTTTACACATACTAAAACACTCAAAAATGTATAATTATTGAACATTACAAGATATAATATTGAAATAATTCCATAAAATAAAAATTGGATATGTTATCAGGTAATTTTAACCCTTTTATATTTTGTTAAACCATTGATAAACCTGTATTCATCAAAACCGTGATAAATAATTTTTACAATTTTTACTATTCATTATGAAAAAAATTTAAGGTTAAATTTTTATATAATTTTACTTATGATAAAAATTATTTAATAAATTATTAAAATTAATATTTAATTAAAATAAATTTTTTATTTAAAAATTTCACCTATATACTTTATGAAAAAATGGTTCTCCATATATAAAGTTTTCATAAGTATAAAAAATTTTATATAAAAGATAAATAATCAATTCCAAAGTCACAAATATGATTAAATATAATATCCTTGAAATAATATTAATTTTTTAAAAATATTAAAATGACAAATAAATTTTTGTATATATGAAATAAAAATACAGTTTTCAGTAAAAATATGTATTTTCAATATTTATCGGAAAATTAATGTTTATAGAAAAATATCCAAAATTAAATACATTATATTTTAGACATGAGTATTTGATAATGATATCAATTGTTAACATAAATATTTTGAAAATATTTGAAAATATTTTTTTAATTTTTTCAAAAAAAATCAATTTTGGAGGAAATATTTATATACTAGTATCACATATCATCTTGAGATATATCAATCTCAGATGTCATTATCCTGAATTTATTTATACCATTCAGGAATATAAAAAATATAAGATTTCATTTTCCTCTTCAAACATTAAATAAAATCGTTCATTTAGTTTTCTTCATGATTAAACCATAGAAAATAGTCTTGTTTCATTAAAATATCTTCAATAAACATCTAAATAAATCGATAGAAACAAGACGGTTGGTATCCTACGATCATATTCAATGTTAAGTGATGCAATAACCAATATATTGTAAACATTGATAAAAATATAATTAAAAAAATTATTCATTTAAATGAAAATGGTTGAAGATACATTTTTATTTTAATAATATTTTATAAAAATATAATGAATATACGATAAAAAATTAATTAAAAATTACAATGAAAAAATATAAATAAATAATAAAATATAAAATGGCCATGATAGTTTGAAAATATGTTCAACTATTAATGAATAATGTATATATTGTTTTAAATACATTTTAAATACAATTAAAATTTACACGTGTCGAAAACATTAAGAAATTTTATTCTTTGATTTCTAAATGAGGGTCAAATATCTTGAAAATAAAATTTTGAAATATTTTATTCCCATTATAAGCATTATTAATATATAAAAATGAATTTTTAGGGTGTTGTTGGATAAATGTTTTTACAAACATTATAATAGAATTTTTTTTAAACACTTTTTATGCCTTAAAAAAACTATTTAAAATTGAGATCATGAGGAGGAATATAATATATCATTAGTATTAAAATATTAATTATATTATATTCAGATATTCAATGTATAAACCATCAAATTTAAATAGGTGAATCAGTAAAAACAATAATCAAATAATGATGAATGACAACAGAAACAATTTCAACCTCAGAAGTACTTGAATCAAAAATCCTTTTAATAAAGGAACAAAACATGATTATATTAAAATCATATTTGTTATAATTTTTAATGTCAAAAAAATTAGTGGGGTAATAATTACTCCATATAAAATATGTCATCATTCGTATCCTAAATTATGTCACAATAATATAAATTGATACCATGAAAATCATTAAAATATTTACAGCATTTTCATCAACATAATATGAATGGGTGGAAATTAAAGGAACATTAAATACAATTATTAATGTTTTACTCGTTATATAATATAAAAATTTGATTAATATAAACCATTTAATATGATGTGGTTTCATATTAAGAGACCTGCCTCAATTAAACAATATTTACATGAAAAATCCTTACAAAGATAATTTTACTAATGTGAGAACTTTTTTGTGACGATATTACATGTAAGAATATTGAAACCAAAAAGTGGTAATATAAAATAATTTTAATTATACCTCAATTGAAACATAATTTGACAATAATATAGACTATTAAGTTGATGTATGACCTGTGGAATTGAAATTGAGTTAACAAAAACCCTTACCTTGAGTCTTAAATCGCTATATATGTCCCGTAAATCCTATAAAATCAAAATATTTAAAGTATTAACATTTTATATAAATATTTATAGTTTTATAAAATTTTCTATATAAAATTTTTTTTATCACCGCAAAATATTTAATTTAATTAATTTTTTACGATTACACCATGTGTTTTTGGATGTCTGGTTTGTAATTTCCATTTTACAATAGGGGTTGACCATTATAAATGAGTTAATTTTTACATAATATCTAGAATAATAATAAAGTAATTATTTAAATATTATTTTATAAAATATAATTTTAGTGTCATCTATGAAAGTATTTCTAGAAAAAAATACATCGCGTTCTTATGTAGAAGTCCACACATATATAAGAGTAGTGTTTTTCATTCCATTGGATGTGAAATATAAAATTAAATTTTATATTTATAATTAAATATTATTTACCATGTTATAACCATAAAATAAATAAACGAAATCTTTCTTAATGACATTCCATTAGGGAAAGCATTGAATAAAAGTACCTCTTTACATGGATATGGTAGTCTATACATATGAATCATCCATAATTCTGTTTATAATGATATGAATGATATAATGAAAGTTGTTATATTTTATTTCTAAAATAATAATTTTGTGATAAAAATAATATATATATTACATCCACCATAATAACCATCCATTAATGATAGTGATGAGAGACAAAGCATATTGCTACGTAAATATGGCAGTCCACACATACCCATGAAGGATATTTTTGTTTCCCAATGGATAGAAAATGAGATGATTAAAAATATTTCCTTATCACAATAACATATTAGAATATGTGAGATACTATTTTTATTATATTTAAATGTTTATGATATTATATATATATATATATATGATGAATTAAAATTAAAATGCTCGGTTAAGATGATAATATTCTCTTTGAAGAACCTCTATTAGATATCTTCTAAAGAAACCTATGGATGTTATTTGAGGGTAAAAACACTATAACATCAATAATTATTGTTATCTGTTTTTATTTAATCATTTGGTCAGGCTATGTGTCTCGTGGTGTTCTAAGGAAAAGATGATAGGTGTTGTACTTTTATAAGAGAGGAGATGGGAACCAATAGAATGCCATAATTTATTAAATCTATTTAAAATAATTATCTTATTAATGTGTCTTCATGTTCATATAGAAAAATATAGGATCGTTCAAATGTAAATACTCTAATATGAAACATATTATAAATTTTTATATTCTTTTTCAATATTTATCTCTTAATTTTATCTTCTCATTAATGCTTTTGAAAATTTCCTTGATAATAAAATTTTTATACAATAAGGGTCAATAAATTTAATATTAAATAAAAAATGACCCAATAATGAAAATTTTATTATATTCGAGAACATATACCATTTTATTGGAAAATTTTATGATTTTAAAAATTTTAAATCATTTAATATAATATTATTTAAAATAAAAAATCATGTAATATCATTATAAGGACTAATCACATAAATTTGAATTAAAAAATATAAATAAATTAAATTTAGTACATTCAAAAAAACTAAAATCATCAAAATTATATAATATTTATCTAGAATGTTATAGGAAAACAATGAATAATGCAGAAAATATTACTTACTATGTTTTTAAAATAACTTAATTGATTTTATACTTCTTAACCAAGAATTGTGTTGTTGTTTCCTTGAAATATAATGTAATTATTAAATAAATAGACATTTAAAATAAATTTCAATAATAATATATTCATAATTAATACTAATAAAAACTTATAATCTGATAGAGAATACTTTATTCCCTTTGAAAAAATATATGAGTTAATAAAACTAATAGAATGACATTTGGGATTTATCCTTGAGAGAAATTCATTTCGATTTCATTATTAGAGAAAAATGTACCAATTTTCAACACATCAAATAATGGAAGAAACTTTTTAATCTATAATCATCGGATATAAATGATTCATTTTTTATTGTAGTTTTATTGCCTGGTCACATTATTTTTAACATTAATTTCCCATGATAAACATACTGAGATGAATAATATTTACCATAGTAAAAAATTTGTGATGAAAAATAATTTGACCAAAATACCAAAGTTGTAAATTCTAATTAAAAATTTTCCATGATTTTTTTCATACTATAACAATATAATTGTAAATATTACAACTAAAATACACTGCAAAAAATTAATATAAAAATGTTACCCAAATAAATTATTTTTTGACAATAAAAATTATTTTATATATAAAATAAAAAAATAGATTATATTGATATTAATTGGATAATTTTTAATAAATAATAACAAATTAAATTTTTAAATTAATTTAAAACAAAATAGAATGTAGGACCCAACCTTAAACATCACATAATATGGTGTCCTTATAATATAATTGTCCTTCAATCATCAAAAAATATCTTTAAATACTACTATTTTAGAGAGTTGTGTCTTAAATCATACCTAAAACCCATATTATACTAGGTGTGAACCCCTTTTCATTATCTATTTTCCCTACAAAACAACTAATTAATGTCTGAGACATTCCATGTAATTTTTTTATTTATAAAGAATTATTATGAGACCACATGAACTAATGGAACATGATTCTGAAACCTGGAGATCTTGGAATGGATTTTGGAAAAGTTTTTAAGATATGTTCATTAAATATGTGAGCATATTTTTCTAATATTTGATCTGGTTCTAGGATCGAAAATATGAGGGCACCGTTAAACATGGAATGTAAGGATTCGCCTAGAAATGAATTAATATCGGTCGGTAAGGGATGGGAATGAATGTTATTTTTGGAATTTTTTATTAAAATAATAATGTATTTTTAATGTAATTATTTTATTTCTTTTCTTGTCGTTGGGTGGAGGATGATGAAATTGTATTATAGTTATGAGATAGTGATGAGGCCAACTAATGAGGCTCATTAATGACTTGTATCATGCATCATATTGATGCAATAAAGGAATCATAATAGCTATGTTGTTTCATAAACAATGCATCATAACAATGTGACATCATAGCATAACAGAAACGATGTGATGAGTTTTCCTTTTAATTGATTGATACATTTTTTTGGATGATGATTAATCAGTGACTATCCTTTAGAGAACCTCGAACAAACTTCCTCCCTAATGATGTATCATGAATGTAGGCGAGACCCCATCATCATCAATGTGCCTCATAGAATGGAGGTCCAGGTGATGATAACATCTTAAAACCTCTCGGATGAATTATTATTCATCAAACTTCAACGAGGTAGGGGTTATTTGATTTTAAAGATTTCCATTTATTATCACAAATGATGAACATTGATAAACCCATGATAAGGTTAATTCAATGACTATTAATTCTCATAGTAGGGTGACTTCTTTGGGGTTTTCTCTATCTATGATTATACTATCACTCATGTTGGTCAAATTAAAATCCACAAACCACCCCATGATTTTAATATTCTAATGTGTAGGGCATTGGACAACCTAAAAAAGGCCTGAGCCCCTTCGCATGTGCATTATTCATGGATGATTTTTCAAAACAGTTGAAAACCGTTTTTGAGTTCATCGTAGCGAAGGGGATAGATTAATTATTCCATAGACGCAAGTGGATCGAGAAACGGACCAATGGAGCGACTCAGGTGACCCGTCGAAGGTGCCGCCAACACACCATCTCTAGCACCGGTGGCCGATGTATAAGGCCCCATCCTTAAACATTACTTAATCTTTAGTTACTTCAAGAATTCATGTTGAGGATCTTTTCAGGTTTATAGTTGTAGAGAATTATATCATAAAACCTGCATTACATTCCACATTTAAACAAAGTGGTTACATAAAAGATAGTACTCATTTTTCCCATCAAAGTAATCATATTTTAATTAAAACATGGATTCTTTCTTGAAACTTCCTTGACACTATCATCACATCATGTACCTTCCCCCTGACCTATGAAAAACATTTCAAAAACATTGGATGAGCATAAAAAGCTCAATAAGGGATATACAAGTATGAAATGAAAACATTAGTCCATGCATGGAATCATACTTTAATCATAAAACATAATCACATACCACACAAAATCATGAATAAATCATAGAAATCATAAGCCATAAAGGTAACTTGAGGCATTCATAACATTCTTATGTAGGTGGTAACCCTCATGGTCAGGTTTGGAATACCCATAATAGTATATTCCCTGAATATCTTCAGAGAAAATTTAACGATTAACTCCTTCACGTTACCCAATGAATTGGAGAGATATATCGTGCTCACCCGCCCTTAGTTTATCATGGAACCACCCATATTCATAACAATCCCCAAAAACCATAACATAATCGTATCACATAAAACTTGCATAAAGGAAACATAACATTTCCACTTTTCAATCACAAGATATAAATACAACACATTGATATAAAAACATTATGAAAACCATTTTAAATACTAAAATAAAATAAAAGTAAAACATGGTATTTATTTTTCATTCAAAAAAAGTTATGGCTTGTAGAGGAAGCTGAAACACAAATAATGGTCACGGCGGCGGAGAAGTCGTTGTCGCTGCATACGTACGACAAAAAAAATTCCCTTTTTTCCTTTAGTAAATGATTCATATAAAAATATTCCTTTTTAATAAACATAAAATTCAAATGGATTTATACACCATATAAAATAAAGTTGTGTGTAAAACAAAATATGCCTCAATGAAAGGAGATTGAGACGATGTCCCTTACCTCAGGTCCGACTTGAATCGATCATTCTTTAATGTCCGAAATAATAAACTTGAGTTAATTTCTACTTGATTCAGAACCTTTTTCATGTTCATTATTCCTTTTATATCACTTATTACCATGTTGTGAACCCTATGTAATTATTTAAGATAATAATGGTAGTTTTGTCGATCATTTGTTCTTGAGTCAAAAATAAACTCTTTATAATTAAAAGTTGTTCATGGGGTAAAATATCAATTATATCCAGAATTATATTAATTATTTGGATATCATATATTTCATATAAATCTATCATATACTTGTATTTATAATATTACATAGCATTTAGAGGTAAGTAATGAAATGCATCGTTCATGGAGATGGTAAGCAGTACATAGGCATGAACGCTACTTTCATTTCTATTTCTTACATAATGGAGAGAAATAATAATGATATAATGTTATATTATAATTCCAGTATAATATCATATATAATATCATTAAATCTATCATTTATACGTACCACATATTTTATTAACGAATCAAATCACTCTGAGGGGGCGGTAGTCCGCACTTCCTAAAATGAAGATATCACATATACCCATAATGGAAACCATAAAGGTATTCCATAAATGAGAAATAAAGAAGCTTAAGTAAAACATAAACATATTATATATCATATATTAATATATTTACATCATAATGGCCATCTTTAACGGTGCTAAAAAAATATTGAACAATCATCGTTTCGTGAGGCAGAAATTCCCCATCCACAGAAACAATATGTTATTTGACCATTAAATGTATTTGTGTGTAAGTGTAGCTCAAATACTTCATATAAAAACATCCTAGTATATTTAATATACTGTTTTTGTTACAAAATAAAGTAATAAAAAGATTTTAGGGGGTTGGAGAAGTAAAATAAAACATAATCACACAAGAGAAGACACTACCATTAAATCGGGTAACTCTTTTTGATTTGAGCTCATAGGATTCCATAGAAAGACTTATGACCAAATTGAGGCTTCTAGGAGTAATAGAGATATGTGGAGAGACAAAATGGGTAGGGTTTGGCCGAGCCAAAGGCTTGAGAGGTGTGGGTAAGGTGGTAGAGGTGGGGGCCTTTTATAAGAGGAGAGGAGGGGAACTCTTGGAAAGTTATAAAAGGTTACTTTATTATAAAATTCTTTTCGGATTTTAAAGGTCCCAAAATTATATATTTCTAGGATAAGGTGATAATATTTCTAAATACACCCATCCAATAGGTTTTTGACAATTTTAGGTCTTATATTTTACATTATCTTTTCATTTTATTCAAATCGTTAAATAATGAGGTAATCACTGCATCATCCTGATGTCATAAGTAATTTAATTTATATAATGTATAAAAATTAAAAAAAATACTATGATATAGGAAATAATTTTATATTTCCAATAATTATTTATTTGAAAACATCTGACTTGTATAACCCCATGTAAAAATTGTTTTATTAAAACAACACATGTTTGTGACATTTTTATTTTAACATTAAATAAAAAGTAATTAATGTCATTTTCCTACCAAAGTGGCTCCATGGTGTCCCCAAGTTGACCCATGGATTGTATTGTTCGGCCATGACACATCCAATAAGGATAGTACATGTTTCAATTTCATTTCATATTATTGAAACATTATTTTTACCTTAAATTACACTAATTACCTCTAATCGCGGTTAAAAACTTAAAAGTTACTATTCATCAAAAAAATTATTTTAATCCCATTGAACCACATATTACTTAATAATGACAACCATGAATGTCGTATTTTTTAAATTCAAAACAGAGAGGTGGTAAATTTTCATTTAAATGAAAAATCGGTTTTTTTAAGTACCACTTAGTGGTTTCACTATTCATCAAAAAATCGAAGTTTTTCAGAAAAATACCAAAACATTACCCTAAGCTATATTTGATATTCTGAATTCAAAAATGATGTCTACTTTAGAAAATTCAAAACAAATAATTTACATTAATTAATTTAATAATTAATTCCTGTTGTCAGAACAAATAGCGTGTTTTAATGAAACAGTATATATCAATAGATTGACACTAGTTTAAGTCCAATTTCAAAGTGATATTATTTCCAACGACCGCTATTGGATTAAATGGTAGAAATATATTCTACTTTCACTTAAAACCCAATTCAAAAGATAATATAATCAAATAAATAAATTATATTAAAAAGAGGTTTTGAATTAAAACACAACATTTTTCACTATTCATTAAAAAAATGAACTTTATCGGAAAAATACCAAAAATTAACACAAAGTAAATTTTGATGTCCCGATTCTAAAGAAGAAATTTATTTGGTCCAATAGAATTTATAAGAGTGACCAAAACTATATTTAAGGATGGGTTTCCATCAAAAGGCGATAGTTCGACCTTTTAGTGAATATTACAGTATCTATGCCTAAAGTTGAATTATTTTCATATTTTACGACCTTATCCTTTATTGGATAAATGTAAAAGCATTTAACAAACATATATAATCATATTTTAGTTATTTATATTCATTCCCGCCAATACAATGACAACATGTTAACAACCATTTAAAATAATATTATTTTATTACTAGTGTGCAATGTAAGATTTCAAAGAAACTCTTTATTGCGTATCAGGTATGATATCGAACATAGAAACCCCTATAAAGTAAAATTAATATTTAATTCATAAATACTAATAAATATGAAAATGTTTTATTCTTTATTTACCTGGGATGTTACATCCTTCCCCCCTTTTGGGAATTACGTCCTCACGATTTTATTCACTTATCAAAATAAGTGGGGGTATTTATCCCTCATAGCATTTTCAGACTCCCACACTGCCTCTTCAACCATATGGGTTTTCCACAAATCCTTTACCTGTTGAATTACCTTATTTCACAACACTTGCTCCCTTCAGACAAGAATCTTGACTGGTTGTTCTTCATAAGAGATATTCTCTTCCAAATGAACTACCTCTGGGCTCAAAACATAAGATGGATCTGGCATATACTTTCTCAACATATAAACATGAAAAACATTGTGTACCTGAGATAATCTTGGAGGTAAAGCCACTCGGTAAGCAACTGATCCAACTTTCTCCAGAATTTCATATGGTCCAATGAAACATGGACTCACCTTTCCTTTCATACCGAATCATATCACACTTTTCCATGGTGAAAAATTGAGAAAAACATGATCACCTACCTCGAAAGATAGATCCTTCCTCCGGTTATCTGCATAACTCTTCTCTCTGCTCTGTGCTTTTCTCATGTGTTTCTGAATCCACTGAACTTTTTCTGCCATCTCTTCTACCAATTTTTGTCCCATCAGCTTCCTTTCACAAACATCATCCCAAAAAAGATGGATTTCGACACCGTTTACCATATAATGCCTCAAATGGAGCCCTCTGTATACTGGAATGAAAACTGTTATTATAAGAAAACTCAACCAAATAAAGATGTTGGTCCCAACTGCCCTGATAATCCATCAAACAAGAACGTAGCATATCCTCCAAAGTCTGAATCGTTCTTTCTGACTGCCTATCTGATTGAGGATGACAAGATGTACTAAAATTTAATTCAGTACCCAACGACATCTGAAGGCCTTTACAAAAGTTATAAGTGAACCTAGGATCACGATCAGATACAATGGAGATAGGAACTCCATGTAACATGACTATCTCTTTAAGATACAAACATGAAAGTTGATCTAGGGAAAAATTATCTCATATAGAAAGGAAATGAGCAGATTTAGTCAAGCGATCAGCAATAACCCATATTTCATTACGACCTCGAGGTGTCTTCAGAAATCCCACAACGAAGTCCATGGATATATTCTCCCATTTTCACTCTGGTACTGGTAAAGGCTGAAGTATCTCTTTCGGTAACTTCCGCTCTTCTTTTACCTGTTGACAAGTCAAACACTTCACAGTAAAATCAGCAATATCCCCTTTCATTCCATCCCACCAGTAATACTCTTGAAGATCTCTATACATCTTAGTACTTCCTGGATGAAATGAAAACAGATAACTATGAGATTTACATAACAACTCTCCCATCAACTATGAATCACAAGGAACACACAATCTCTTACCAAATCTCAATACACAATCATTATCAATGTTTAATTTAGACAACTTATCCTTCTGAACCAGCTCTACCTTTTTCTGCAACTCGCTGTCTTGCTTCTGTGCTTGCTTAATTCTGTCTGATTGAGATGATCTCACTGATACCTGAAACAAAACAGAAGAAATTCTTGCACTAACAAATTCTATCCCAAAATACATCAAATCCATAACAAAAGGATCACGTTTCAACATTAACATTGTTAATGAAGCATTACTTTTTCGACTCAAAGAATCAGCTACTTTATTTTCTTTTCCCAGATGGTAATGAATTGTACAATCATAATCCTTGATTAATTCTAGCCATCTCCTCTGTCTCATGTTCAATTCATTCTGAGTGAATATATTCTTTAAAATTTTGTGATCAGTATATATTTCACACTTTACTCCATACAAATGATTCCTCCAAATTTTTAAAGCGAAAACAACATCAGCTAATTCCAAATCATGTGTAGGGTAATTTACCTCATGTGTTTTAAACTATCATGATGTATAACCAATTACTTGATCATTATGCATTAGGATGCAACCATGTCCTTTCAATTAAGCAACACTATAGATAACAAACTCACCATTCCTATAAGGTAGTGCCAAAACTGGAGTATTCACCAATATTCTTTTCAGTTCCTGAAAACAATCATCACATTCTTTTTTCTAGATAAACTTAACACCATTCCGAGTTAGCTTAGTCATTAGACTAGATAACAGTGAAACATTTCTACGAAACCTTTAGTAATAGCCTGCCAAACCAAGGAAGCTACGAATCTCAGTTACATTTTTGGGTCTTGGCCATTCTTCAACAACCTTTGTTTTTGCAGTATCAACAATTATCCAATCTTTAGAAACAATGTGACCATGGAAAGAAATTTTTTGCAACCAAAACTCACACTTGCTGAATTTCCCAAACAATTTCTTTTCTTTTATGTTTTTCAAAATAACTCTTAAATGTATTTCATGCTCCTATTTAATTTTAGAAAACACCAAAATATCATCAATGAAAAAAACCACAATCTTATCCAAGAAATCATGGAAAATTATATTCATAAGGTCCATGAATACAGCAGGTGCATTGGTTAGCCCAAAAGGCATTACTAAAAATTCCTAATGGCAATATCTGGTTTGAAACGCGGTCTTCGGAATATCTGCTTCCTTTACCTTCAACTGATGGTACCCCAATCTCAGGTCAATCTTTGAAAAAAACTGAGCTCCCTGGAGCTGATCAAACAAATCATTGATATGAGGAAATGGATACTTGTTCTCAACAGTGATATTATTCATGGCTCTATAAACAATGCAAAGTCTCATAGAACCATATTTCTTTTTAACAAATAAAACAAGAGCACCCCATGGTGATGTTCTAGGTCGAATGAAACCTTTCTCTAATAAATTTCACAATTGCTCCTTCAACTCTAAATGTTCAGTTTGAGCCATTTGATAAGGGGGTTTGGAAATGGGCTTAGCATTAGGAACTAAGTCAATAGTAAATTCAAATTACCGACCTAGTATTATTCCAGGAAACTCATCAGGAAAAATATCAGGATACTCATTTACCACTGAAACATCATTAATCTGAATAGTTCCCTTGTTTTCAAAGATATGTGCAAGGTAACATTCATTTAAATCTTTTACAAGTTTCCCGACCACTAATTATCTTATCAAAAGTAAGGGTTCATTTTTGTACACAAACTGAAAGTCTTTCTGAATAAAAACTTATTTATCTCTACAGTCAATCTTAGCATGGTAAATAGAGACCCAATCCATACCCAGGATAACATCAAACTCATATAGAGGTAAAACAATATGGTTTGCAAGTAGGTTCTTTCCATGGATAAGGATAGGAAGATTCTTATAAATTATTTTTTCCTCAACATTTTCTCCATGTGTTTTTACCACAAGTTCAGGAGTCATTTATTGAGATGGTATTCCCATTTTACTAGAAAAGTTTTCAGAGATGAAATAATGTGTAGGCCCCAAATCAAACAACACACTGGCATAATCTGAAAAAACAAACAAAGTAGCTAATACAAATTCATTTAATGGCCCGACATCTGCTGAAGTAGTTGCAAAGGATTTCACCACCCCTTTCTGCTTGTAGTATAACTGCTTCCCATCACTCGAGCTCTTTGTCGGACACTCATTTTCATAGTGACCCCTCTCATTGCGCTTAAAACATTTCACTAACTGTAAATAAAATTTGGTCTTACCATCAACCTGATATTTTTTAGTGCAATCACGAGCCTTATGTCCCATCTTACCGCATCGGTAGCACTTTCTAGAATTCAGAAGACATTCCCCAGCATGCCTTTTACCAAATTTTTAACAAACAGAAAACTTAGTTTTCTTACCATCATACCTTTTTGATGAATTCCTTCCTTTCTCATGCCACCTAGGTCTCTTCTTCTGCTGGTTGATATAGAATACTTGATCATCGGAAAACTCCATTTCCACCTTCTCATCACATCGAACAAGCATTTCTTAACTCTTGAACTAGCGATAAGCTAAATCCCTTTGATATTTTGGCTTTAATCCTGAGTAAAAATGATTGATTTTACTATCAAGGTGTCGGATAAAATTTGGAGCATACCTTTCCAATCGAGTGAACCTTTCTTCATAGGTAGCCACTCAGTCTTCCTCTTTCCTCAATTCCAGGAATTGTTTTTCTATCCAAAGTCGAACAGCCTTAGAAAAATACTTCTCAAGAAACATACCTTTGAACTTCATATATTCGAGAGCATCAATCTCATCAGCGTCCCTGATATTTTTAACCATCGAACACCACTTATCTGCTTCACCTTCTAAACGGTAAATAGAAAGACTAACCTTTTGATTGTCTGAACACCCCATTACATCGAAAATCTTCTACAGTGCTTTAATCCACCCTTCAGCTAGCACATGGTCAGATGATCCCCTGAATGATGGGGGATTTTGCCTCCTGAAATTTTCCTCCACTAACATGTTCCTATATAGTTTATCTGGCTGATCTCATGCATGGATACCAACACCATTTATCGCTTGATTCAACTACACCATTACTGCAACAAACTATTCAGTTCCAATTCTGACCATCTCAGGATGCTGATTTGGAAGGTCATTTCTTTCTGTATTCCTTCCTAGCACTGCTTCCCTATTTCCTCTGTGGAAAACCATTCTGAACAAACATGTCTTAAATGAAGCAACATGGTAATCTTCAAATGCTATATCATTTAAATTTGACCATAAAAAAATGTTTTTGGATAATCATTTAAAATAATTCTAACTCCTAAAGTTATCTAAACGGACCTCTAATACCAACTATAAGGCCCCAGCATTAAACATTATTTAATCATGAGTTACTTCAAGAATACATGTTGAAGATCTTTTCAGTTTTAGAATTTTAGATAATTAGATCATAAAACATGCATTACATTCCACTTATAAACAAAGTGGTTACATAAAATATAGTACTCATTTTTCCCATCAATGGAATCATATTTAAAATAAAACATGGATTCTTTCTTGACACTTCCTTGACACTATCATCACATCATGTACCTTTCCCTTGACCTGTGAAAAACATTTCAAAAACATGGGATGAGGATAAAAAGCTCAGTAAAGGATATAAAAGTACTAAATGAAAACATTAGTCCATGCATGGAATAATACTTTACTCATAAAACATAATCACATACCTCATAAAATCATGAATAAATCATAGAAATCATAATACATAAAGGTAACTTGAGGCATTCATAACATTCTTATGTAGGGAGTAACCCTCATGGTTACGTTTAGAATACCCATCACAGTATATTCACTAAATCTCTTCAGAGAAACCTTAACGATTAACTCCTTCACATTACCCAATGCATTGTAAAGCTACATCAGGATCACCCGCCCTTAATTTATCATGGAACCACCCGTCTTCATAACAATTACCAAGATCCATAACATAATTGTATCACATAAAACATGCATAAAGGAAACATAACATTTCCACTTTTCAATCACAAGATATCAATACAACACATTGATATAAAAACATTACGAAAACCATTTTCAATACTAAAATAAAATAAAATTAAAACAGGCTTTTTATGTTTCATTCAAAAAAAGTTATGGCTTGTAGAGGAAGCTAAAACTCAAATAATGGTCACAACGGCGGAGAAGTCATTGTCGCCGCATACGTACGACAAAAAAAAACATTCCCTTGTATCATTTAGTAAACGATGCATATAAAAAGATTAAATTTGAATAGACGTAAAATTAAAAGGGGTTTATATAATTTATAAAAGAAAATTGTGTATAAAACAAAATATGCCTCAATGAAAGGAGATTGAGACGATGTCCCTTACCTCGGGTCCGACTTGACTCGATCATTCTTTAACATCCTGAATAATAAACTTGAGTTAATTTCTACTTTCTTGAGAACATTTATCAGGTTCATTATTCATTTTATATAACTTATTATCATGTTATGAACACTATGTAATTATTTAAGTTAATAATGGTCGTGTTGTTGATCATTGGTACTAGAGTCAAAAATAAACTCTTTATAATTTCAAGTTGTTCATGGGTTAAAATATCCATTATATCCAGAATTATATTCATGATTTGGTTATCATATATTTCATATATATACAGAATATACATGCATTTATAATATTACATAACATTTAGAGGTAAGAAATGAAATGCATCGTTCATGGAGACGGTAAGCAGTACGTACGCATGAACGCTACTTTCATTTCTATTTCTCACTTAATGGAGTGAAATCATAATGATATAAAGGTATATTATAATTCCAGTATTATATCATATATAATATCATAAAATCTATCCTTTATACATACCACATATGGTATTAACGAATCATATCACTTTGTGGGGGTGGTAGTCCCCACTTCCTAAAATGAAGATATCGCGAATACCCATAATGGAAACCATAAAGTTATTCCATAAATGAGAAATACAGAAGCTTAAGTAAAACATTAAACATATTATATATCATACATAAATATATTGACATCATAATGGACACCTTTAATTGTGTTAAAAGAATATTTAACAATTATCGTTTCGTGAGTCAAAAATTCACAATCCACAGAAACACTATGTTCATTAACAATTATATGAATTTGTGTGTAAGTGTAGCAAGAATAAATAATATAAAAACATCCTAGTATATTGAAGATACTGGTGTTGTTACAAAAGAAAGTAATAGAAAGATTTTAGGGGGTTGGAGAAGCAAAATAAAACATAAGAACACAAGTGAAGACACTACCATTAAATCGGGTACCTCTTTTTGATTTGAGCTGAAAGGCTTCCTTGTAAAGACTTCTACCAAATGTGAGGATTATAAGAGTAAAAGAGGGATTTGGAGAGACAAAATGGGCTGGGTTTGGACGATCCAAAGTCTTGAGAGGTGTGGGAAAGGTGGTAGAGGTGGGAGACTTTTATAAGAGGAGAGGAGGGGCACTCTTGGAAAGTTATAAAAGGTTGCATTATTATAAAATGATTTTCGGATTTTAAAGGTCCCAAAATTATATATTTCTAGGATAAGGTGATTAGAGTTCTAAATACACACATCCAATAGTTTTTTGAAAAGTTTAGATCTTATATTTTACATTATCTTTTCATTTTATTTAAATTTTTAAATAATGAGGTAATCGCTACATCATCATTATGTCATAAATAATTTAATTTATTTAGTGTATAAAAATTATAAAACAAATAATATGATGTAGGAAATATTTTTATCTTTCCAATGAATATTTATAGTCAAAAATATGACTAGAATAACTCCATTTAAATATTGTTTTAGTAAAACAACACATGTTTGTGACATTTTTATTTTAAGATTAATTAAAAAGTTATTAATGACATTTTCCTACCAAAGTGGCTCCACGGGGTCCCCATGTTGATCCATGGATTTTATTGGTCGGACATGACACATCCAATAAGGGTAGGACATGTGTCAAGGTCATTTTATATTATTAAAACATTATTTTTACCTTAAATTACTCTATTTACCTCTAATCGCGATTAAAAACTTAAGAGTTACTATTCAACAGAAAATTTATTTTAATCCCATTGAGCCACATTTTACTTACCAATGACAACCATTGATTTCATATTTTTAAAATTTAAAACACATAGGTGGTAAAGTTTAATTTTAACGAAAAATCCTTTTTTTAAGTACCACTTAGTGGTTTCACTATTCATCAAAAATCGAAGTTTTTCAAAAAAATACCAAAACATGACCCTAAGATATATTTGATATTCTGAATTAAAAAATGATTTCTATTTTACAAATTCAATACATATATGTTACATTAATTAATTTAATAATTAATTCCCTCTTTCAGAACAAATAGCGTGTTTTTACGAAACAATATATATCAAAAGATTGACACTAGTTTAAGTCCAATTTCAAAGTGAAATTATTTCCAACGACCACTATTAGATTAAATGGTAAAAATATATTCTAATTTCACTTAAAAACAAATTCAAATGATAATTTAATCATATAAATAAATTATATTAAAAAGTGTTTTTGAATAAAAATACAACATTTTTCACTATTCATTAAAAATGAACTTTATCAGAAAAATACCAAAAATTTACACAAAGTAAATTTTGATGTCCCGATTCTAAAGAAAAATTTTATTTGGTCTAATAGAATGTATAATAGTGACCAAAAAATATTTAAAGAGGGTTCTACCTTTTAGTGAATATTAGAGTATCTATGCCGAAAATGGAATTCTATTCGTATTTTAAGCCTTTATCCTTTATTTGATAAATGTAAAAACATTTAAAAACATATATAATAATATTTTAGTTATTTCTATTCATTCCCGCCAATACAACGACTACGTGTAAACTAACATTTAAAGTAATATTTTTTTTATTACTAGTGTGCAACGTAAGATTTCAAAGATACTCTTAGTTGCGTATCGGGTACGCTATCGAACATAATAACCCCTATAAAGTTAAATTAATATTTACTTCGTAAATATTAATAAATATGAAAATGTTTTATTCTTTATTTACCTTGGATGTTAAACTATGGGGGCCCGTGGTAGGGGATCGTTGCAGTGTCTATGAGAAAAGGGAGGCAGCATGTCGGGGAGGCAGAAGGCTGCGGTGTTGAGGATGTGCGGAGCCTGTGGGTGTCGCGTGCTGGAGCGGTCCGCCCGGGCCTCTCGGGCAAGCTGGAACATGCAGTCCATCGACTACATCCCAGTGGCTGGATCGACAATCCTAGTTATCAATGTAAATCCACCTCCATTTCTTGACTGTAGATAAGACCCCCCCCCCCTCCTGAGTCTACCATGGGGTGAGCGGGAGGCCGGATGCGGCTGACTGCCACGACTTGGCCGGGTGGACTGGGTCAGCCTGCTGGGAAGACATGCACTGTTTTGACAAACCCACACCGCTAGGCAAGGCCCATGCACTCAACAGGCTGGTAGAGCCAGACACATGCCAGATCCTTGTTGAACCCCCCAGGTCAGGTCGTGTCAGTTCAACTAGGTTGGACCGAGACCCGGACCCGACCAACCCCATTTCACTGATAAAATCATAACATTCAAACTAGGTATCTAATTGACATGAATACTATGGAGAGAGGAACCTTGCGATGAGATAGTATATTTGAGATACTCCACTTGAGTTATGGAAGAAATTGGGCTACATACTAGTTTGGTCAAACTCAAATCCAATCAGTCCCTTTTTACTGAAAATCCTACAACTTACAGACTGGGCGTACGATCGATGCACCATCTGTTGCGGTGGAACCCTTATGGCAAGATGTTCCTTTGGGGTTAATCAATATGGGAATTCATGGATTTTTTGTAATTAATGGTTTATTTAGTGTAGGACCCTCCCAGAATCAATCATGCTAAGTGCAGTAATCTAATGAATGGTTATGACGTGATGAATGAATGGTAATCTTATGTGGGACAGCACCTAGAAATCCTAGGTGGGTCAACACCCAGTGATCCTATGTAGTTCAGCTCCTAGAAAACCTGTGTTGGTCAGAACCTCTCAACCTTATGTGGATCAGCAATAGAGCCTGTCGACAAAATATGATGATCAATCTTTACGACTAATCATCCCTTTGTAATTAAGCTATACCCTCTGTGGGCAACATATTTTACTTTGTGCTATGAGTTTGATATATTTATTATTGGTATTAACTCTATGGTATTTTCCTTTGTGTTTTCTTACTTTGTTGATTAATTAGAGTCCTTATGTGGTCTGGGGGTCCCTATTGGATATTGTTATACTGATCCTTCCACGGGATTTGCTTTCGCATATTGTGTCTTGTGAAGATGACAAATAGATTTGACTGGGAATTTGGGGCTCCTCGACTAGACGGTTCACTATAGTGGATCGATAGACCTGGTTTGATTCAATGACATCCAATAGATATTTGTACCTACCCTTCAAGTAGGATCCTTTGCAGACAACCTCCAGATCATGTACATCTTTATTTGTACTTTCTTATAATTTGGGCTTGTATTCTAGCACCTATACTTACAATTTAGACACATTACTCTCAATGGTTGTCATTTTTTGGGGGTTTCATTACTTTCCATTCCTTTGTGTATAGCTTGTTGTTGTTTCCCTATCTATTTGGGTATAATTCTAAATCCAATTCCTTCCCTTTTCAGTATATTCCGTTCTAGTGTTAGTCACCAGCTCTTGGCCTATGGAAGACAGACTTGGAGTAGTCACAGCCCAGGCCAAACGAAAAGGTTCCTAAAAAAGTTATATCAGAGAGCGGTCGATTCTACTAGAAGTAATAAGAGTCTATAATTTTTTATAAGGTAAATCGTTTTATGTTTCTTGAGTTCGGATTTCATTCTAGGGAGTCCAGAGATTGTACAATAGATGACGTATCCATACATAAGTACCCTGTATTTTGTTTTTGAACTTCATACATGAAAACATTTGTTTCTTTCATTTCATAAATGTTTTTCTAATGAAATATTTTGATTCAACTCTACATATATAACTTATTGACTAAGAAAAAAAATTTCTCTGCAGGATGTCTCCATGAATAATTCCATCTAGTATTCTTGTGAGAGATCACAATGATGGCCCACCAATCTTTGAGGTGTCGGTGTAGGGACCATATACCGCAATAGAACCTCCATGTAGTGTAATAAAAGCACCACCACTCAGAGAGTAGCAGTTACTACCATAAATATCGGTGGAAATTGAATTCTAACTATGCGTGCAGGATGAGTTCTAGTTATAGAGGCCTCTGAGTTTTCAAGGTGGGATTGATCCTCAGGAAGCTATGGACTAGATGGAGGTAGTCACTCGGATTTTTTCCTAGTAGAGACACTGAAAGACCATATAGTAGTTTTAGTTTCTGGCCTTTTTTAGGGCTTGATAGGGATGTCGTATAGCTTGATGCTCCAGACACATGAGCAGAAGACCCTTGTCTGGTCAGACATCGATAACCTCTTTAGGGAGGAGTTCATATAAGAGACTCTATGATCAATGCATGTTCAAGTGTTACTGCACCTGCAGTAGGGCATCCGGAATATGGACCAACACTCAACAATGTTTACCGACCTCTCCTGGTACTCCCCCGACATGGTATGGGACACTTTCATCAAGTCCCAGAACATTGAGTAGGGATACTAACCGGAAAATAGGGAATCAATGATTTCTCTTAGAATCTCGACGTAGTCTAGAGTGCTTGAGAGATCCCAACATGTAGTGATCATATTAGCCGAGAAATCACTGATGGTGAGATCCACCAGTAGGCGAATTGTGGTTGAGTCATCTGTAGCAGGATGTAGGCAGATTAAACATAGGCCCAAACAGGATAAACCCTCAGCAGGATGACCCTAGGTCATAGGGACATAGGTACGGAGCACGCAATGTGGAGGAGTTCATATGAGGACTAGAGGTGTTTACTCTTGTGGAGGAAAGGGAAATATGGATTGTGACTGTCTGACTCCACACATGAATGAGAATCAGGTCGTCAAGGGACTACTGAGACAGCGATAGAGGATCAAGTGTAGTTGTCTGCAGGGTGGTAGACATGGCAGGGGATTAGGTCGAGTGTTATGAGGTAGACGAGGGTTTGATGTGCTACCACCACCACCCCCAAGAGTTCCACCATGATCTGCATGAGTATGTGGAAATGTGCAGGGAAATATTTATATGATGGAGGAATATAACCATAGTTCCCCAGAAATGATCGAAGGTATGATCCATTTCATTGCCACAATAGCTGAAATTCATATAGACACTGGTGCTAGTCACTCCTTCCTTTCCACAACTCTCGTTCATATCGCGAAGATTTTTCTAGAGTCCATGGCATAATTCATAGAGATATGGACTCCTATAGTATGTGATTAAACAAATACACACTAGTACATACAGTGTGTGCTTACTGTAGGAGGTGAGAGCTTCGGCTGGGATTCCCTAGTAGCAGCATCGAGTCCTTACGATGTCAACCTGGGTACGGAGTAGTTATCGATAGTCTATTCTTAGATCGAATGTTTTAGGTTCAATGTATAGTGTATTCCATAGGATGGTACCAGATTTTGTTTTCTTGATGAGAAGTGAACCCTTTCAGCACATGACAGACTTTCATAGAGGTGGGTGAAGCCTATAAATCACCAGTTTACTAGCATCACCCTGAGTACATTGGACGAGGGTTGTCCGACCTTTCCTGTGGTGGTGGACGACTATGACCATGTGTTTCCAGAAGTTGTCTCAGGAATACCTCCTCACAGAGAGGTAAACTTATGAATTTGCATTTATGTATGTGTGGAACTAATATATACACATGCATATTAGATATCTCTAGTAAAGCTTCATGAGTTGAGGGTGTAACTAGAGGAATTTCAGAGGAACAGGTTCATAAGGCCCAGTGTTTTACCATGGGCAGCCACAGTTCATTTTTACAAAAAGGTAGATGGGAGTTTGAGGTTTTCCAAGACATCCGGAGCTTGAACCAGGTGATTGTGAAGAACATGTATCCACTTCCTAAGATTTAGGGACACTTCTACCAGTATAAGGGATCGAGGTGGTTCTTGAAGATAGACCTCAGATTGGGCTATCACTAGCTTCAGGTACCAGATGAGGAAGTACAACAGAAATCCATTAGGTGTTTTTATGGACACTATGAGTTCCCGGTTCTATCTTTTGGAATGACCAATGACACCTTATTGTTCATGGGACTCATGAACAGGATATTTCATCCATTCCTTGATTAGTTTGTAGTGGTCTTCATTGATGACATATTGGGGTATTCGGAGTCAGAGGAGGAGCACACTATATACCTTCAGATAGTCCTGGATACACTCGGAGACTACAGATTTAATGTATTTATATATGTGTCTCTTCTGGATTCCAAAGTTCCACTTTCTAAGATGCATCATCTTAGAGGACAGAGTTGTAGAAGATCTAGAAATGATAGAGGAAGTGATTTCTTGTGATCCACCCCATAGAGTGACTGAGGAGTGATGTTTCCTAGGGTTGGATGGGTACTACTAGAGATTCAGAACTAATATTTACATAATATAATCACCCCTTTTAGCTATGAAAATGATGGGAATACCCTTCATATGGATGGACAGATGTCATCAGTGTTTCCCAGAGGTGTGGCAAAGACAAACTAGTGCCCCGATCTTTAGACTACCAGAAGAGGTCATTGGGTATGTAGTATACTATAATGCATAAGGGATCGGATATTGTTGTTTCCTAATGAAGGAGTAATCAATGATCACTTAGGGCTCACAAAAATTAGGGAAGCATGAGAAGAACTACACAACCCATGAACTAGAGTTAGCAGTTGTGGTTTTTTCATTGATGATATTGTGGCACTACATGATGGGTGAACAAATTACTATCTACCCAGACAACAAGAGCCTCTAGTATATCTTCTCTCATAATGACCTAATCTCGAGATAGTGGAGATAACTATAGTTCCTCCATGAATATGAATTTAAGATAATTTATAATTCTGGGAAGGGGAACGTGAGGGAAGATGCACTCTAAAGGAGGACAGGTTTGTAGCTGGTGAGTGAGGTGATAGAGCAGCTAGCTACAATGAAGATATCCATCATGGATAGTGATGGAAAATCTTAACTTTATTCGTTGAATGTCACTACATAACACATACAGTGAGTTAGGGAGGAACAAATTGTGTATTTTGTCTTTGAGCCCTGCCATTCACATATATTCTCAGTACATGCACCTGATTGATTTTAAATAGATGGGGATCACATATTCCTTTTTATAGGACACGCCATAGTACCAGTGACGTTAGGGGATGAGGTGTTAAGGGAGTTCCATACATCACCTTTGGTGGTACATCCTGGAGTGTAGAATATGTACAAAGAACTATGATGTCAGTACTAGTGACCACATACTCTCACGACACGTGACTTTGAGGAACATAGTACCTAGAATGGATTTTTGATCATTTTTTAAGATATGTTCAGTAAACGGCTGACTGAGTATTTTTTTAAATTTTAAACTGGGGCTCAAATCACAATCATGAGGGCACCATTGAACTAGGAACACTGGGATTCCTTGTATATGACATACCATTGGATGGAAAGAGATGAGCATAAAAGTTATTTTTTTGAAAATTTTGAGAAAAATAATAAAATAATTTAATGGAATTTTATTATTTCATTTACCAAAATTGATTGGAAGACAACAGCATTGTGGTAACACTATACGGTGAAGACAAGGCGCATTAATGTAGATCATTATGGTAATTTATCATGCATCATAGCATTGCAATAATAGAAGCAGAACAATGACATTGTTCTATAAATGAAATAGTGTAACGACGTGACGTCACAATATAACTGAATCCTTGTGACTTGTTTTCCTATTAATTGATTAATGTATTTTTGGGACAAGTATTAATCTGTAATGATCCTATGATGAACCTCTAATGAATATCCTCCCCATGGAAGAATTATGAATGTTGGCATGACTTCATTTTCTTAGACTTTCCTTGAATAACAAATTTGGAAGTGATGTCAACAACTTATAACTTTATGGAAAATTGATTTGGAATATAATGATAATTATGTATGGGTTATTTGTTGTTAAATTTTTCCAGTTCATAATACAAACGACGAACCCAGATTAACTAATGAACAGGTTAATCCGCTGACTGTGCATTCTTGTGGGAGCCTGAATTATTTTGGGTTTTCTCTATCTAGGATTATACTATCACCTGATTTGGTAAAATTAAAATCCCCAACCTCCCCATGATATTAAAATTCTAATCCAGAGGTTGCAGACCATCCCAAAAAAGGCTCGAGCCCCTCCACATGTGCATCATTCGTGGATTACTTCTTTATATTGTGGAAAAGAGAGTTTGAGGGTGTCACACTAAAGGTAATGACCTAATGATTCTGTTGACACAAGAGGTTAGTAAAACAGACCATCGGAGCGACTCTAGTGGCTCAGTGAAGGTATCACCGGATCAGCGGTGGAGGAGGCTTGATGCCCATCGGTTGCGCGTGGAGGAGCATCCTGCCTGAGCCGCATGAGTGAGCTGCTTCACACATTCCTTCGACCGCATGTAGGAGGCTAGGACAGACACCATGGACAGATGCGTAGCTCTGCCACGGTCGCATGACCCCTGCGAACAGACCTCCCCCCCATGTCAAACACAAGATGAGTGGGAGGCCGAACATGGATGAATGCCCTGTTCCGAGCGGGTAGACCGGGCTTCCTGTGGTGGACAGGGTCGGCCAGTGGGCCGGACCTCCACTATCAGGAAGGACCCACCCCTCTAGGCGGGAACTGTCCCACTGGACCGGTCTCCCAGTCTCAATGGTCCAACTGGTCTAGACCCATGCTAGACCCACAAAAGACCCCAGAGTCTGGTTGGGTTGGTTAGACCGTGTCGGATAGGACACATACTCAACCTACCCCATTTCACTAAAATGATTATAACATGTAGACTGGGCATCTGATTGAAATGTTGTTTGCTATGTGGAGACCCATTGATATGAGGAGGTACTTTTGATACACTATAACTTTGTTTTTGGGGATTTTTTGTATATCCGGGATGAATTGGACTCGAACCCAATTGGGACCTTTTACTAAACAATCTATTTCTTATATATCGGGGGTCTAACCGAAGGACCATCTATTGTGTTGGTACACTTACCAAAAAGAGGTCCTTTGGGGTTAATATATTTTTTTATTCATGGATGTTGAGGTAAAACCGTTGGATTTTGGAGAATACCCTCCCGTAATAAAGGATGTTGTGTGCGATAATTTAGTGGTCTGTTGTGACGTGAGGAAGGAATAGTTATCATGTGTGGGGAAACACCTATTGATCATGTGTGGGTCAGCACATAGCATCTTATGTTGGTCAGAACGATGTGATCAAGTGTGGGTCAGCACCTAGATACCCTATATGGATCAAAAATAGAGCCTCTCGACCGAATAAGATGATCTATCTTTACGAGTAATCATCCTTACCTCAGTACTTAAGTTATACCTAATGTGGACATTGTCTTTTACTTTGTTCTTTGTGTTTGTGATATTTTTTGGTGGTATTACCTCTATGGTATTTTCCTTTGTGGTGTCTTCCTTTTTGGATTACTGAGGGTCCTTCGGGGGTCTCTCGGTCACTACACCGTATTTTTATACTCACCCATGAATTGGATTTGACCGCACCAGTTGTTTCTTCAGAAAACAATGGACATCATTATCTAGGACTTTTAGGATCTCGGACAATATTGTTCTTGACTGAGGATCGATGGAAATTGTGTGCTCTAGTGACATTAGACAAAGAGTTTTTCCTACCCTTCAGGTAGGATCCACGGTGGATGACATCTTGAGATTTTACTTTTTTTAGTTTTACTTTCCTTTCTGTTGGGATTGTAATCTGGCCACTTTTATTTCATTTTACACACTTTACTCTCAATGGTGTTAGTTTTGGGTGGTTTCATTAATTTTCTTTCCTTCTTGGTTTGCTTTTTGTAGATTTCCCAGTCTCTGTGCGTACAGGTCTAAAGGATATTCCATCCCTTTTTTGGATTTGACATTCTGGGGCTTGTCACCAGCCCTTACCCTATGGAATGATAGATTGGGTTAGTCATGGAATGGGCCATGGGGGACAGTTCATAACAATATATTTTTTAAAAATGTTATATTTTCTTGAACTATCTTCAAAATTTTGATACTAAACTCATACCTAAACATACTCATAAATAAATCTCTATGATAAAATATTAATTAATTGCATGATCATGAAAAAATCATCAATAAATATTAATATATTTAGAACTATTATTCTAGTGAAACAATATGAAATCCCAAGGAAAACATTATCTCAGGAAAACATTTCATTTTTCCCTAGAATGATATACCATTTTTTTTAAAATGGATTTTATCATAAATTATAAAATAAATTATTTCTATTGAGTAACATAGGCTATAATATAGAATTCATCTAGCTTTCCTAGGAAATTGTTATCAAATAACACTTATAATCATATTGACATATACAATAATGATACATTCATCTTCCACCTTAGGATAACCTAAAGCAGTAGAGTGCTATTGATGCTAAACCATCGTATATTCAATATTTGGTTATAAAATAAGATATAATTTGGATCAAACAATCAAAAAAAATTCCATGTAAAATATCAAAAAAAAACAATTTAATATTATTTTTTTACAAATGTACAAAAAACAATTATATATAAAAACACCATGTTTTCAAAAAAAATCATTTTTATAATAAAAATTTCAAAATAAAGAAACAATTTTCATTAAAAATAAACAATGAAACATAGAATATAACAACTAAATAATTGGTTTTTATTTATTGTAATATTAAAAAACCTTTTCTAAATTTTTTTATAAAATATGAATAGGGATTAAAAAATTATTTTAAAGGGTATATTCAAATTTAATTTTTTAAAATAATGTTGTCTACCCTGAGAATTACTTGTCACGTACATTCTTTCTAATTTTGAATATAAACTAATGTAAATAAATTATTTCTTTGAAAAACTTCTCATGTTTATTCTTAATTTTTTTTCACTTATTACTATATTATAATAGTTTCTTGATTATTCAAGACCACCATGAATTTTGCGATGATATTTTTTTATAAGTCCAAAATTGATTCAGTAATTTGACAATGTCATACGGCCCATTACTCATGAATCTCCAATGTTTTATTATAAACATAAATATCATTTTTTTCTATCATTTTTACTTATTAAATTATTCTTTAATTTTTTTTGAAATATTAATTATGCTTCAATAATATTTAATGTTGGGAATACATACGCATGAGTAATGTTTCCATTATTCAATAATAACTATTGAAAAGACATGTATTATCATAATTATTACTAATGATCATAATATCATAAATATAATATTTCATATTTGGATATATACATATATATAATTCATGTGATATGGCGATTGAGAATTAATCACATCCCTTTGTGGAGGTCGTAATTCACTTGTACTTATGAATGAAGTTATCATTTTTTAATGTAAGGAAAGATAAGAAGTTAAATGATACATTAAAATTTAATAATGATAAATAATTATTTCATATCATATATAAACATTAACTCTATAACTATAATCAATCCATTAGATATGGTGTTGGAGAATAAAATTCATCTGTTCGTGAGGTGCTAGTATGTCGTACACATGAATAACATTTTCATTGTCCATTTGGTTGAAAAGAAGATTCCTATAGGTTATAAAATTAACAAAATTATAATTAGTATAAATTAAATACTTGTTTTATTATTTTAACGTGGTTGTTTTTTATTTTATGTAGGTGGAAGAAGAAATAAAATAGAAACATATGATTAAAAATAATAACTCTTATTCAGAAAACCTCCTCTACATAGCAACATAAAACCCCAATGGTTCTTATTGTTCCTAAAATAAGGAGTCTGAAATGAGGGTATAGATTCTAGTAAGGGGGTTTGGTTGGTATTTTCATACTCATAAATTTGATTATGTGTTAATTAAATAGAATAAAAGGTACCCTTTTATTAGGGAGGGGATGTCACTCATGTAATTTCTCAAGATATTAAAATAATAGAATTTAATATTAAATCCCAAATTTCATAGAACACATTTAATTATAATATAGAATTATTATAGGTCTAAACCCAAAATCCAATTATTTTTTGGACATATTTGGATAAAATTACTACCCATATAATTTGGATTTAACCACACATTATCCCTTTAAAAACATATCCCATCATAATATATATTTTTTATTGTTTGTGGTTCGATATAGTTACATTAAATGCAAAAAATCACACACATTGACCATGGATTATATTATATACCGTATCATAATTACATTTCCAAAAATATTTAAGTAATTTTATATCATTTAGTAAAATATTATTTATATTAAATATTACAGAAAATCAATTTTATGAACTATTCAGAACATTTACATTAATAATATCAAGATAACACATAAAATTTGAACTAGTTATTTCAAAATTTCTCTATAATATCAAAGTAATATATAAATTCCATTTACCTAATATTTTATCACAAATTACATTACATTTCATAAATTTTATTATTAATTAGTTTATATATTTTTTAATTGAATACTTACAATGTTAATGGTGTTTTAGAATTTAGAGTAATTATTTTAATAGTAAAACTAAAAAGTAGATATCCATGATGAATTTAAATATTTAATATTTCAAATGATTATTTATAGTCAACCATATCATCTAGATGACCATATAATAAATATATTCTATTTTTTAAAATGACATTTTGACATCAATGGCTTTTCTATTAATAATATACTATAATTTTTATAATCTCGTTTAAATGGATTTAAACTTACCATAAGAAAATAATTGATTACTATGGACAAAATGGATAAAAAAATAAGATTATTTTTATCTTTTTGATATTTTGGAGTCTTTATCATATTATTTTTATCCTTAATTACCAACCCTTACAACGGAAATAAATTTTTTTAGTTTCTATTAATAAAGACAATTAATAAAAGGAATCTAATTACCCAACATATAACCAATGATTACAAAGATTGATTACATTATCCAAGATTAAAATAAAATAGTTAGTTGAATTTAATTAAGAATTTATCCCACAAATTCAATGGTAAAATATTTTTTGAAAAACGTTTTATATACCAAAAATAGTTCTTTTATAAACCTAAGGTATAGAAATTATTAAAATGTAATTAATTACATTATATAAAACTATATAGTTAATTATTTTCATGGAGACATAATTATAATCATAAAGGGAATTTTTTAATGTAACGCCTCAACCCAAGAATATCGGTGTCGGTGCATGATATTACTACATTGGAAAAGATACAAGAATAAAAACCCAATGGACTGATAAGTTTAGTTGTTTTTGAAACTAGATACATACATGATAACCATTTTAAATTGGGAAAATAAGATAAAATATTATATATAAAAATTATATTAATTTGGATCATTGAGAACTCAAGAAAATATTTCTTTTTCATAACATGGGGAAAGGAAACAAAATGATGTTTTAATCAATTGCTTAGTAAGGGTTAACTACAACATAATCTATCATGAATATATGCGAAAATATTCACATAGAAAGTTAAATAACTTGTAACACAAACTATTCAAATAAATATATAGTGAATAAAAAATATGGAAAGATTAATAACTAAAACAAATTCCATTTATTCAGTGGTCTTAAAATGTAGTGAATCCATATATTTTTTCTGAGTGAAAATCATCTGGATAATAACTGAAATGGATTTTGAATGAAGTGAGTGCTATAATATTAGACGTAATGTATCTTTTATAAGAAAATCAATAACATAAATATTTATCCACAACATACCTTAAAATACTAAAAAAAAATCAACTAATTCATCCCAGGGAACTACTGATGTATTGAGAGCTATTTATAACTGGGCTCCACCCATGTCTATCATTCTAAAGATTTCTTTATATTACAAATAATCGATTTAATTAATACAAAATGATCCTTATCATAAAAAATACATATTTAATAAATAATATATATTTAAAAATAATTCCTCAATGGAGAATTATTACCAATGATGGTATTTTAAAATGATCAATGGAAATACCATCGAAAGATCCTTAAATATCCATGAGAAATATAATCATTAAACATTCCCAAGTGACTCATACCACTTTGAAACATTTCAATAATAATCCTCCTAATGGAATGACAATAATTTAAACATATAATATCATTAGAATGAGTACATTTTTTATATTAAATGTCAACGAGTAGTATATACACCATTATAATGAATATAGGTGTATAACATTTGCATATGACCCAATAAAGTTAAATTGAGAAAAAATATTTTACATTATATTTCATATTGGGTGAAATCCTTTAAAATATAATATTATATTTTTAAGAATGTTATTAATTTATATAGAAACCATAATTATATTTTTAATATCATATATATTTTTCTTAAAAAATCTCATTACCTATTTTATAATAATCTTCCATTATTATCACTATTTGGGTTGTTAATTACCTAGTTTTTCTAGTATATTCTCATTTATTTTTTTTTTGTTATTATTATTTATATCATGATTTAATCATCTAAATAATTTAAAACATGATTAAGAAACTATATATATTTAATTAATATGTATTTATAATAATCCATAAAATATGAATATAGGAAATGAAATTCACTATTCATAGAGATGAAATGTCGTGCATTGCATGAACTCTACATTAAAGTCATTTCCAAATTAAAAAATAATAATAATTGATATATATTAGAATTATAGTTTCTTAATAATGTCAAAAATATTTGTTAAAATCATACTAGTTTCATTCCATTTATTGTGTGAACGAGTCACATCACTTTGAGGAGGTTGTAGTCCACACGCCCACAAATATAGTTATCTTATTCCCACATAATGGGATGCATAAATATATGAGTTAGGTAAAAGTTAAATAATAATAAATAAATAAAAATATCATAAATATAATAAACAAATAACAATTCAATAATTACTTCTAAACAAGAATGGTGGTAAATTGAAGAATGAATGACATCTGTTCAAGATGTGGTTATCCTCCATACATATGAATGAAGATTGCATATCTTATTTGATGGACGTGGGTTAAGTGTATGTAAAAATATTAGCATAAAATAACATTATATTGATGAGACTGAGTTTAATATATATTCATGGTGTCACAAAAAAAACTAGATTCCAACCATCACATCAATCGGCCTTGTCAGTGGCCTAGCCCGAAGGGCATTTCCAATCTCCATGTGCTAGAAACTAGTGCTTAGTTTTTAATAAAGCAACATGTAAATGATTTCAACCATTTATATAGTCATAAAAACCCAAACTAATAATCATAATAATGTTGTCTAATCATAATTGAACATATTATAACAATTTTATGATTCATTTTTTACAACATTAGAGAGAAACCAAAAGTGCTACAATAAAAATGAAACAAAAAAAATATCGAAAAATACTCCATGAGATAATTGGTATATCACCATCACGACACCACCAACAACACATGCACGAAGTGGAACTCTATAAATTAGTTCCACCATCCTGACATATCTTTCTTTTAACTTGGTCAAACATAACAAAATCTGTCGACACACAAAGGTCTACGTCGGGTGTCCGCCTAATTCTAGTCGGATGCCACCCAACAATTAATATTCCGCTCCAAAAAATTATAAGAAAAATCAAATTTTTCATATTATAAAAAACTATAATCATTTTTATAAAAAATATTTTAATTGGAAAATATGCATTACTTTTAAAGTATCCAACCTAGTGCAGAGCATATCGATGGTAAGAGCAATATCACTAATGAGATCTAAGTCACATAAAATCCATATCAGAACTATCTATATCTGAAAAAGTGATACATCATATCATAGTTAAATGTGGTATAGTAACCACACTAATAATCTTCGTCATTCAAAATCCACTATAGAGGAATCTATCAGAAATTCTAGTGGTATCTGATCAACACAATTTAGTTACTAGTTTGTCATCAATATCACTAGAAAAATCCATGTATCTGCCCAACTGATCAAACTATAGTACCATCCCTAGTCCTCCCACATAGGCTCCTAGGAATACATTTTTTCTCAATTTCAAATCTCCATATAACATTAAACATCACTTTCACAAATTTATAATCAAATCAATATAACAACGATTATAAACCTCCATTTACATTACCCAAACCACCATTTGAAACCAAACACACGACATTTCCACTTTTATACATGTTTCACATGATTTTCAAATTTTTTGAACATTATTATGAAATAAAAGTAAGCAGCCATGATACACAAATGCACCGAGATTCATTTTCTTTGGAAACCCATTTTTTATCACATGTTCACATCACGTACTTTTTAAAAAAAATTAGCACCACATAAAGAATCTTTAGAACATGAAAAATAAGTATGAAATTAATATCAAAATCACCAAATAATCATTATGCAAGAACCACCTACCACATATTTAGAATCATATGGAAATCTGTGTTAGTCCACAATCGCACCTCCGGAGAAGCATATACAGGAAATATCAAACCAAAACCATCAATTTTGGACCCTGAAGAACAATATCCAACCCTAAATTAGTCACTGAACACGTGGTAAATTATAAACCCCATGAAAGAAGAGAAGAAACCCTAGAAAAGAAGATTAATAAAATAATAAATGGAATTTAAATGAACATTCATAGAGAACCACACAAAATGTACCAAGGGAATGGAGATCTGAGGTTGGAAGGATTAGGCATTGAGTTTCCTTGGAATATACATCCCATGTGGGGGAGAAAATGGGGAATTTGGGGTTAAATCTTTAGAGGACACAACGTTCATTTTAAAAAATTTATTTAATTGAACATCATGTATGGTTCCCCCACATGGTTTACCAAATCATGTTGTAACCATGTTCCCCTTAATATCCATAAGAAACATGCTCAAAATAATCCCATAGTAAAATCAAACCATTCAAAAACTATGGGGTACACCACAGTCCGAAAATGTCACCTTGCCTCACAATTTCCAAGGAAAGGGCACATGGTTTGACAAACCATGGTAAAATTGGGGGCATCATGCTATTAAAACCAAAATCTCAATTTTTCACCAATACTCAAGGGAGGAATCATTTGATAAGAAATAGATTGTAAATATACAAAAGAATACCTAAAAATAAAAATCGTTTTGTGAAAATTCTCCCCATCATGAAAACCTTCCACCCCCTACAAGTCATCCCAAATCTTGTTCTATTAAAAAACAGATACATTGCCTCATCCCAAGACATTTACTTCCATTTCCAATGTTCACCATTACACTACATAAAAATAACTCTGAACAATGGATTGGACATCCCATGAATCACTTTCTCTAGAGAATCCACAATCCACATTGGCTGCTCAACCACAGAAAAATCTGGTTCGAGCACCAACTCTTCCCACATTAGCACATGAGATTTATTTGGGTTAGACATTATCAACTATGTGACATGAAAAACATCATGAAATATTGTAATTTGAGAGGTCAAAGATAACCTATATTCCACCACACCAAACCACTTGTTAATATGAAAAGGTTTGACATATGTTAATATTCTCTTTCATTGATTTTTCAATGAACGGTGACCTAAATGAGGTGGTAATTTTATGAACACCTGATCACCCAAAAAACTTCTACTCTTGGATCCTCTAATATTCATAAATCCTTTAGTGACTCTATGATTTCAAAAAATGTTTTCTGCTCAATTTTGGTATATCATAATTCTCTTTTACAATGATTGGTCTAAAAAATGAGGTCTTTCAAACCAAATCCCTACATAAAGACTACCTACAAGACTATCCATAACGTTCCTCAATGGGATCCATTTTAATAGATAATTGGTATATTGTTTATATGAGAGCTCAACTATTTCCAGATGGTTATCCCATGAACCCCTGAAATCCAACACACATGCTCATAGCATGTCATACAAATTATAATTCTCCCACTCCCTCTAAACCACCGTCTAAGGGTGCTATATTGTGATCATCATTAAATTAGACACAAAAAACATTTGATGGAATTATTGAAATTGTGATGTGAAATGGGGGTCCCAAAAAGATACAATTGATGAAATCAGACCATGAAGTCTCACAACCTCCAGAACATAAACTGGTCCCAAATTTTCTAATTTGGATGATTCTCTAATCAGAAGAAAATGGGATGATTTATTCTGATTTTCAATCACCTACTATATGGAATTCATTCACTAATGTTTATAATGAAAGATGAAAATAATTTCCATGGTGATATCTACCAACTTCTATGTAGGAATGGGTAGTGGTTGAAGCTAACTAGAGGGCCCCTGGTGCTCTACATTAACCTGCTGGAATGTGTAACATCGTGATAAAATGTTGACTATATCCCGCCTCATAATTTCCCAATATAACTCCTAAAGAATTTCATAAAAAAATATTAGTATCACCATGATGAATGTCCCACTTCCCCTGGTGGCTCTCTTATATCACAACATTCCTCATTGAAAATATAAGGACCCGACCTTAAACATTACTAATTATTGAATTAAATGAATAATTCACATTGAGGATCTTTTCAGGTTTACAGTTTTAGGGAATTAGGACATAACTATTACATCTCAAAGATTGCAAAGTAGACACATCTACTCAGCTTCCATTTTTTTCTCAAAATAAAAACACTTGAACAAAAGAGTCATGTCTAGTTCTTTGTTTTAGACAGCCTAACATTTCCTTGATCCCATCCTGGACCCTATTAAACTTTATGTCCTATGAAAAACATTTCAAAAATACATGGGATAAGCATAAAAAGCTCAGTAAGGGTTATAACCATACGGAAAGAAAACATTAGTCCGTGTATACATAAGAATCAATGAAATCATACTTTACTCATAAAACATATGCAATTTAACATACCTCATGAAATCATAGGATTTATGAATAACTCATAGAAATCATAAGACATAAAGGTAACTTGAGGCATTCATAACATTCTTACATAGGGAGTAACCCTCATGGTTACATTTGGAATACCCATCAAAGTATATTCCCTAAATCTCTTCAGAGAAACCTTAACGTTTAACCCCTTCGCGTTACCCAATGAATTGGAGAGCTATATCGGGCTCTCCCACCCTTAGTTTTTCATAGAACCACCCATGTTCATAAACAATGCCCAGGAACCCTAACATAATCATAGAACATAACTTAATCATAAAGGAAAGATAACATTTCCACATTGCAATAACAATATAACATCTTAAGATTTTGAAATAATGAATCCATTCTAAAACCCATTTTCAAAACCATTTAAAACATTTAATAAAGAGATTTTTGAATCAAAGTGTCCCATACCACTTTGAAGATTATTACATTTTAAACCATTAATATCCATATCTATAAATCCTTAAAACCAATTGGAAAACATTGATATTAATGAGAAATATTTATAATAATAAATCATTAAAACATTTAAAACGATATTTTAGTTAAAATGTTTTTAACAAAATGAGAGACACTTAAATAGAATAATTGAGGAATAACATTTAATCAGAACATTATAATATCATGAGAAAAAAGGTATTCATGATATAATATTCCGAAGGACAGTATATACACCACATAATAGTGAATTGGTGCATAAAAACAATGAAGTCTCAATAGAAATGTAAAATGAGATGAAATCCCTTATAAAGAAGGTACCCTTAAATTAAGGATAAATCAATCTCATAATTATGTGTGACAAATATAAATAAATCCAATATAAGTTTATAATAAGTGTAAAATAACCCTAGTTCAATCACACATATTCATAGGATGACATATTCAAAAACTAGAAGTTGAACACAAAGAAATCGAAATTGGGTTAAGAAGTTCCCTTGGTAAAATTCGACAGCCTAACGACATCACTTTAAAATTCATATCATTAGTTGATGAGAGAGAAAATGGTATCTCATCTCTTTGACATAAAATTTACATCGATAAGGATATATATGAACATATCCCAACATAAAAATATGTAAATTAGAAGACATAATAAAATAAGTCTTTTTAAAAGAGGAGTGTGAATGGTTCCCTTACTGATTTGGGAAACATTCGAAACGTACACCCAAGAAAGAAGGGTCATACAATGAAGATGTAACTACCCATAAATGATAGCATACTATAAAAATAGTAAAATAATGTTCTGTACATACACCACACAAAAGGAAATAGTGGCCAATGTAGCATGAATCTCACGGGAATAAAAAGTGAGATTAAAATCCGCTTATGAAAATTTGGCAGCATAACAGCGCCACATAAAACATCAAAACAGGATTGATGAGATAAAATAGGGTCTCTCATCATATTAAAATAAAATTTACAACATGAGGAATATAAAAGAACATCCCCCAACATAATAAATAGGAGCTTAAAGTAAGTTACATAAATAGAGTAATTAAAAATAAAGAGAGAGGTAGGATCCCTTACCTCAAGTCTGGCTTGTCTTGTTCGTTTCATTATATTCCTGAATAATAAACATTGGTCAATTAATAATTCCTTAAGGTACTCCTTTAAGTATTATTAATCAGTTCATATCACATATTATAATTTTATAATAATTCATTAATAATGTGATTTCATATCAGACGTTTTTGTCGATGTTTGGTACATGAGTCAAAAATGAACTTTTTTGAAAATTATTTTCCATGTAGTTGTAAGTAAATCATCTCCAGAATAGTATTAATGATTTAAATATAATATATATCCAGTAAATATTCATTTTATACTATTCCATAACATTTGGATATAAAAAGAAATAAAATGCACCATTCGTGGAGATAGTAGGATGTACGTACGCATGAACGCTACTTTCATTTCTTTGACATATTAATGGAATTTAAAATATTTGAGAGATATATATATTATAATTCCAGTATAATATATATGTTTTATAGGTAACATATGTTCATTAATTTAATTCATTATACATTCAATGTATTTCATGAACGTGTCACATCATTTGAGGGGGCGGTAGTCCACACTTACTCGTATGAAATTACCGCATTTCCACAACATGAAAATCATAAAGTTATGTTTTAAATATAAAATCCAGAAGCATATGGAAAACATAAATACCATATATATCATATATAAAATACAGTGAAATCATAATGGCCACCATGAAAGGTGTTAAGAGAAGATTGAACTATCATCATTTCGTGAGGCATTAATTCACCATCCACAGAAACAGTATGTTCTCTAACCATTAGACGGAGGTGTGTGTAAGTGTAGATATAATACTTAATATAAAAACATCCTAGTATATTGAATATACTGGTTTTGTTACAAAAGAAATTATTAAAAATAGTTTAGGGGTTTGGAGAATCAAAATAAAACAAAAGAACACAAGTGAAGACATTACCTTTAAATCGGGTAACTCATTTCGGATTGAACCAAAAGGGATTCTTGAAGAGCATTCTGCCAAAGGTAAGGCTTCAATGATGAAGATATGGATTTGGGGAGATTAAATTTTCAGGGTTTGGCCGAGCTAATGTCTTGGGAGGTGTGGGTAAGGTGGTAGAGGTGGGGGCCTTTTATAAGAGAAGAGGAGGGGCACTCTTGGAACGTTATAAAATATTACTTTATTATAAAATGATTATCGGATTTTAAAGGTCCCAAGATGATTTATTTCGAGGATAAGGTGAAAAGGATTCTAAATCCACCTAGAAAATAGGTTTGTGACAAGTGTAGGACTTAGATTTCACCCTATCTTCTCATTTTATTTAAATCGTTCATTTATGAGGTAATCACTCCATCATCATGGTGTCATAAATAAAATATTTTATTTATTGTCTACAAATTATAAAAAATATATAATGGTGTAGGAAATATTTTGAGTTTATAATGAATATTTATAGTAAAAATATGACTTACATAACCCCATGTAAAAATTGTTTTATTAAAACAATACATGTTTGTGACATTTTAATTTTAACATTAAATAAAAAGTTATTAATGTCATTTTCCAACCAAAGTGGATCCATGGGGTCCCCAAGTTGACCCATGGATTGTCTTGGTCATAAATGACCGATCCAATAATGTTAGGACATGTGTCAAGGTGATTTCATATTATTATAACATTATCATTACCTTAAATTACACTAATTACCTGTAATCGCGATTAATAAAACTTAAAAGATACTATTCACCAAAAAAATATTTTAATCTCATTGAACTACATTTTACTTTCTAATGGAAACAATGTATGTCAGATTTAGGAAAATCAAATCACAGAAGTGGTAAAGGTTCATTTAAATGAAAAATCAGTTTCTTTAACTACCACTTAGTGGTTTCACTATTCATAAAAAATTGATGTTTTTCAGAAAAATACCAAAAATTCACCCTAAGATATATTTGATATTCCGAATTAAAAAATGAAGTCTATTTTAAAAAATTAAAAATATATTATTTGAATTAATTAATTTATTAATTCATTCCCACTGTCAAAACAAATAGCATGTTTTTAAGAAATAATATCTATTAAAAGATTGATAGTAGTTTATGTCCAATTTCAAAGTGAAATTAATTTCAATGACCACCATTTGATTAAGTGGTAAAAATATATTCTAAATAAAATTTAATCTCAATTAAAAAGGTAATATATCCATATAAATAAATCAGATTAAAAGGAGGTTTCGAATTAAAATGCAACATTTCCACAAAAAATGATCTTTGTTGGAAAAATAACACAAATTTACACAAAGTAAATTTTGATGTCTGGATTCTAAATAAGGATTTTATTTTGTCATATAAAACATATAAAATTGTCAAAATTATTTTTAAAAAGGGTTCTCCATCAAAAGGCAGTTAATCGACCTTTTAAAGAATATTAGATGATTCATGCATAAGATTGGATTCATTTGCATTTTAAGCCTCTAACATTTATTGGATAAAAGTAAAAATATCTGACAAATATATATAATAATTTTGTAGTTATTTTCGTTCATTCCCGCCATTACAACGGATAGGTGTTAACTACCATTTAAAATAACATTATTTTATTATTAGAGTGCAACATGAGATTTCAAAGAAACTCGTTGTTGCGTATTGGGTACGCCATCGAGCAAAGCATTCCATTTAAAGTAGTATTTATATTTTATTCAAAAATATGGATAAATATGAAAATGTCATATTCATTATTTACCTGGGGTGTTACATCCTTCCCCCCTTATGGGAATTGCGTCCTCGCAATTTAAATATTGGGCTTGGAAACTTCATTGAAAATCCCACATCAGAACAAGAGTCAGTAAAACTATCACTTTACAATTATGTGAAGCACAAAGGTAACTCGTGTTAACCCATACTAGGTTTTCATGTAGTAAAACATAGACATGGAGGGAAAAACAAAGGGTCATGTTCTAATGGAGATTGATAGAAAAACATGTTTAGGAGAAAGTTAACAACAAGAAAATCACAAACTTGCGATGGGTTAAACGGTATTTGATTCCCCAGTAGGAAAAATTAACAGACAACATTTTTGCTTTAAGTTACTTTTTATTGATGAATTTATTTATGAGCTTAACTAAAACATAAAGAAACATACTTACTTGTCATGTTGGCTTTCACGTTTTACCAGATTTCTTACACGAACTCATATTTTCTCCAAAAGACGAGTATTTAGGATGACATGTTCACATTAAGAGAGCTATAATCAATATCTAGAGAATCACTTATTCCAAAAAATAGAACTATATACATTCCATGTCTTTAGACCATAACCAAAACTAAAATAAAAAAGGTTAGTATGAGATCAGATAATACCCAAAAAGTATAATCCTTTATAAAAAAAATATATTCTTAACCTCCAAAAAATTTCAAACATTACCCAAAGATCAATAAAGACCATTCAATAAACAACTATCCATAAAAATCATTAAAGTAATCAAAACTAATACTGAATCCCAAATCTCTGAAGGATTTAATCACATAGTCTTCCAAGATAAACCTTAACATTTATCTCCAAATAACTTCAGTTACTCTTAAAGTCTCATACTGAAAAGTAATTAACCTAATCACATATCCACCATGATAGGTTAATAATTTCCATAGATAACCCAAAATCAACTTATTCTAGATTCACAAGATAATCTAACTAAAAAGAAGTAGTCAAACTAACCAGGGACTTTACATAGTCCAGTGGTAGGAAATAAATACCAGTCGCACTTTGGTTGTGGGTTCGATTCCCGTAGCTTCGTTGGATGCGACAGGTTTTCACACGGTCTACGTGTTGTACTTTTTTCAAAACTACATAATTCTTATATCATTAGCCAAAAGCGATAAAATCATCAAAAATAACCATAACATAATTTACCTTAATGTTTACCTCATGTCGTTCATATTCCATCATAACGTATAGTAACCCATAATTACCTCAAAAGTAAGGATCATATAAACACTAATCGTTACCTTTATAATTATCACCTGAACTTCCATGCTGAGATGGTTCCATCATACATGATGCATTAGAGAACTCATCAAGGTTCGAGTGGTTGATCATGACTCCTGATATTTGGTTTAGAATAACCACAAGATTTCTCATTGAATCCCCCATTTCATCCAGTCTCTCAATCAGAGAACCACCACAGTTTCCTTCAAACCCATTGTCACTTTGGTTCCTACTAGATCTATCCATTTACTAAAACCAGAAATGTTAGTTTGATTATATCAAAAAAATCATTATGTACTAATGAGGAAGATAAACACTAAGTTATACTTGCTCATTCTATTTATCTAAAAACTATGACTGTTTCTGAAATCCATGCCATTATGGTAATGTCACTTATTCTTAAAGAATACACTAACCTCTAATGTTAACTAAACCGACCTTTGACAACAACTATAAGGACATGGCCTTAAACATTACTTGTTATTGAATTAAATGAATAATTCACATTGAAGAGATTTTCAGGTTTATAGTTTTCGAGAATTAGTACATAACTATTACATCTCAAAGATTACAAAGTAGAAACATCTACTCAGCTTCCATTTTTTTCTCAAAATAAAAACTCTTGAACAAAATATTCATGTATAGTTCATTGTTTTAGACAGCCTGACATTTCCTTTATCCCATCCATGATCCTATTCAACTTTATATCTTGTGAAAAAGACTTCAACAAAACTTGGGATGAGCATAAAAAGCACAGTAAGGGTTATAACAATACGGAAATAAAACATTATTCCATGTATACATAAGAATCAATGAAATCATACTTTACTCATAAAAAATAAGTAATTTAACATACCTCATGAAATCATAGGATTTACGAATAACTCATAGAAATCATAAGACATAAAGGTAACTTGAGGCATTCATAAAATTCTTACGTTGGGAGTAACCCTCATGGATACCTTTGGAATACCCATCACAGTATATTCCCTAAATCGCTTCGGAGAAACCATAATGTTCAACCCCTTCGCGTTACCCAATGCATTGGAGAGCTATATCGGGCTTACCCGCCCTTTGTTTTTCACGAAACCATCCGTCTTCATAAACAATGCCCATGAACCATAACATAATCATAGTACATAACTTAAGCATAAAGGAAAGATAACATTCCCACATTTCAATAACAATATAACATCTTAAGATATTGAAATAATGAATCCATTCTTAAACACATTTTCAAAACCATTTAAAACATTTAATAATGAAGTTTTTTGAATCAAAGTGTCCCATACCACTTTGAAGATTTTAAAATTTTAAACCATTAATATCCATATAAATAAATCCTTAAAACCAATTGGAAAACATTGATATTAATGAGAATTATTTATAAGAATAAATCATTAAAACATTTAAAATGATATTTTAGTTAATGGGTTTTAACAAAATGAGAGACACTTGAATGCAATAATAGATGAATAACATTTAATAAGAAATTTATAATATCATGAGAATAAAGGGATTCATGATATAATATTCAAAAGGACAGTATACACACTACATAATAGTTAATTTGTTCAAAACAACAATGAAGCCTCAATAGAAATGTAAAATGAGATGAAATCCCTTATAAAGAAGGTATCCTTAAATTAAGGATAAACCAATCTCATAATTATGTGTGAAAAATATAAATACACCCAATATAATTGTATATTAAGTGTAAAAAAATCCGGGGTCTTTCACACATATTCATAGGATGAAATATTCAATAACTACAAGTTGAACCCAAAGAAATCGAAATTGGGTTAAGAAGTTCCCTTTGTAAAATTCGAGAGCCTAACGGTGTCACTTTAAAATTCATATAATTAGTTGATGAGAGAGAAAATGGTATCTCATCACTTGGACATAAAATTTACATCGATAAGGATATATAAGAAGATATCCCAACATAAAAATATGTAAATTAAAATACATAACAAAATAAGTCTTTTTAAAAGAGGAGTGTGAAAGGTTCCCTTACCGATTTGGGGAACTGTCAAAATATAAACCCCATGAAAGAAGGGTCATTCAATGAAGATGTAACTATACATAAATGAGATTATATTATACACATAGTAAAATAATGGGCAGTACATATTCCACACAAAAGGAAATAGTGTCCAATGTAGCATGAATCTCACGGGAATAAAAAGTGAGATGAAAATCCCCTTATGAAAATTCGGCAGCCTAACAGCGCCACATAAAACTACCAAAAATGGATTGATGAGATAAAATAGGGTATCTCATCATATAAAAATAAAATTTACAGAAATATAAATATATAATAGCATCCCCAAACATAAGAAAGAGGATCTTAAAGTAAGTTACCAAAAAAGTACTTAAAAATAAAGAGAGAGGTCGGATCTCTTACCTCAAGTCCGACTTGTCTTGTTCGTTTCTTTATATTACTAAGTAATAAACATTGGCCAATTTAGAATTTCTTAAATTCCTGCTTTAAATATTATTATTCAGTTCATTTCACATATTATAATGTTATAATAATTGGTTAATAATGTGAGTTCATATCAGACGTTTTTGTCGATGTTTGGTACATGAGTCAAAAATGAACTTGTTTGAAAATGATTGCCAATGTAGTTATAATTAAACCATCTACAGAATAGTATGAATGATTTAAATATCATATATATCTAGTACATATTCATTTTATACTATTCCGTAACATTTGGAGTTAAAAAGAAATGAAATACACCGTTCATGGTGACAGTAGGTCGTACGTACGCATGAACGCTACTTTCATTTCTTTGACATATTAATGAAATAAAAAATATTTGAGAGATATATATATATATTATAATTCCAGTGTAATATTTATGTTTTATAGGTCAGATAATATCATTAATTTCATTCTTTATACATTCCATATATTTCGTGAACGAGTCACATCACTTGAGGGGGGGAGGTAGTCCACACTTCCTCCTACGAAATTATCACATTTTCACAACATGAAAAGCATAAAGGTATGTATTAAATATAAAAATCAGAAGCATATGGAAAACATATATACCATATATATCATATATAAAATACATTGACATCATAATGGCCACCATGAAAGGTGTTAAGAGAATATTGAACTATCATCGTTTCGAGAGGCACTAATTCACCATCCACAGAAACAGTATGTTCTTTAACTATTAGACGGAGGTGTATGTAAGTTTAGATCTAATACATCACATAACAACATCCTAGTATATTGAAGATACTTTTTTAGTTACAAAAGAAATGAATAAAAATATTTTAGGGGTTTGGAGAAGCAAAATAAAACAAATGAACACAAGTGAAGACATTACCTTTAAATCGGGTAACTCCTCTTGGTTTGAACCAAAAGGGTTTTTTGAAGAGAATTCTGCCAAAGGTGAGGCTTCAATGATGAAAATAGGGATTTTTAGTGGTTAAATGGGTAGGTTTTGTCCTAGCCAAAGGCTTGGTAGGTGTGGGTAATGTGGTAGAGGTGGGGGGCCTTTATAAGAGAATCGGAGGGGCAGTCTTCGAAAGTTATAAAATATTACTTTATTATAAAATGGTTTTCGGATTTAAAGGTCCCAAAATGGTATGATTCGAGGATAAGGTGATAAGGTTTCGATATACACCCATACAATTGGTTTTTGACAAGTGTTGGACTTAGATTTCACCCTATATTTTTCATTTTATTTAAATCATTCATTTATGAGGTAATCACTACATTATCATGGTGTCAAAAATAAAATAATTTATTTAGTGTCTAAAAATTATAAAAAACATATCATGATGTAGGAAATCATTTTATATTTCTAATGAATATTTATAGTCAAAAATATTACTTGAATAACAACATGTAAAAATTACTTTAGTAAAACAATACATGTTTGTGACATTTTAATTTTAACTTTAAGTTAAAAGTTATTAATGTCATTTTCAAACCAATGTGGCTCCATGGGGTCCCCATGTTTACCCATGGACTGTCTTGGTCGTCTATGACTCATCCAATAAGGGTAGGACATGTGTCAAGGTCATTTAATATTATTATAACATTATCATTACCTTAAATTACACTAATTACATCTAATCGCGATTAATAAAACTTAAAAGTTACTATTCACCAAAAATATATTTTAATCTCATTGAACCACATTTTACATCCTAATGAAAACAATGTATGTCAGATTTTTGAAAATCAAATCACATAAGTGGTAAAGTTTCATTTAAATGAAAAATCAGTTTCTTTAACTACCACTTAGTGGTTCCACTATTCATCAAAAATTGAAGTTTTTCAGAAAAATACCAAAAATTCAACCGAAGCTATATTTGATATTCCGAATTCAAAAATGATGTCTTTTTTAAAAAATTAAAAATATATTATTTTCATTAATTAATTTAATAATTCATTCTCTTTGTCAAAACAAACAGCGTGTTTTTAAGAAACAATGTCTATTAAAAGATTGACACTAGTTTAAGTCCAATTTCAAAGTGAAATTAATTCCAATGAACACAATTGGATTAAATGGGAAAAATATATTGTAATAAACTTTAATATCAATTAAAAAGATAATCTATCCATATAAATAAATAATATTAAAATGAGGTTTTGAATTAAAATGCAACATTTTCACTAAAAATGATCCTCATCAGAAAAATAACAAAAAATTACACAAAGTAAATTTTGATGTCCAGATTCTAAAGAAGGATTTTATTTTGTCAAATACAACATATGAAATTTTCAAAAGTATATTTAGAAAGGGTTTTCCATCAAAAGGCGATTAATCGACCTTTTAAAGAATATTAGAAGATTCATGCTTAAAGTTGGATTCCTTTGCATTTTAAGCCTCTAACATTTATTGGATAAAAGTAAAACTATTTGACAAACATATATAATCATTTTTTAATTTGTTCTGTTCAATCCTGCCATTACAATGGTTAGGCGTTAACTACCAATTAAAATAATATTATTTTATTATTAGAGCGCAACGTGAGATTTCAATGAAAATCGTTGTTGCGTATTGGGTACGCCATCGATCATAGCGTTCACTTTAAAGTAGTATTAATACATTATTCAAAAATATGGATAAATATGAAAATGTCATATTATTTATTTACCTGGGGTGTTACTGAAAACATCATCAAAAAGTGACCTATGACGCACAAAACTCCCTCAAAATACAATGACCAAACATGATGCATCTCCCAAACATCAAGAAATTATATATAATGTCTTCAAAAATAATATTTAAGAAAATTCCATTGATTATATTCTCTAATATATGGATTCAGCTATACACTTTCCCAGAATAAACCTCCATCGTGTTCCTTGGCCTCCAGGTTCATCTGAGCAATGAGACTAATTAAATTACACTCATCATTAAACCCTTTCTATGCCTAAACTGGAACATTAATTATCAGATAATCATACACACATTACCTTTTTCCGAGTGTATATACTATATCAATATAGAAGCCATGGAGTTATTCAACCTCATAACACAGCCTTTTATTCATATCATTCAGGAAAAAAATATAGGTTATGCTCTTAGGATTAGAATACACGAAAACATTTATCCCCAAAATAGTATTGGTGCCACATCTTCATGGAATGCATCACCACTACCAACACCATGTCATGGGTTGGGTAATTCTTCTAATGTGGTAAGATCCAAAAATATCCATAAGACACTACATGATCATTCTGCATTAGTAGACACCCATGACTCGTACCTAAGGCATTGAAACAAACCACATAAGCATTTCCATATTTTGGAAAGATCGAGACTGGAGAGGTGTTCAACCTCCTCTTATGATCCTAAAAGTATGTTTGACACTCTAGTATCCATTCAAACTTCACCCTCATCATGGTGATCGACTTCTTGGATGAAGGAATCTATGAAAAATATCAAATGAATCACATGTAATTCATTATCGGGCCCAGTAATATCCTTGTCTCAAAATAATTCTTTGACGATTCCCATGAAATTATTGTGTTGATATTCTAAAGGTCCGCCAAAACCCCATTCTTTGATCTCACATGACCCAAAAACATCACCTCCCTAATCCGAAAGGCGAATTTAGATAACCAGGAGTATAAACGATGAACACGAAGGGTGCCCGGAACAATCCACAAATAATGCTCATGCTCCTCCTCTTTTCCCTAATATACCAGGATGTCGTCACCATGTACCACACAAGAAATTATTCCAACTACAGGTTAAACACCCTATTCATGAGTGCCATAAAAACTGTTGGTGCATTAATCAATCAGATAAAATCATGTTTCCCCATCAATATGATCAAAAAGGTTATTTATATGATTCAAGGGATAATTCTTCATGATTGTGTCCTAATTCAGCTTCTATTAACCAAAATTTAAGTGGATATATCCCTTACCATTTTTTGTGAATAGAAATTGTGTATCCTAAGGTGAGATGCTTAGGGGAATTAATCCTTTGTATTATAAATCTTTTATTTTGACCTTTAATTCCCTCAAATCTATGCGGGGCATATGATATGTGGGAATATATATCCACAACATTCATTTCAAAAAATATATAGAAAACTCAATATCTTATTTCAGAGGAAATCCTTAAAAGATATCTGGTAATAAATATGGGATCTCATCCGCCATAATAGGTACTCCACCCTTACGATCATCACCATTATCCTCCATCATGAGAGATGATAATTGAAAAATCATATTTGACAATTTTGGAAGTGGAGTTTAACGACGTCTTGATCGAGGATCCCATTACTCGAGAAATATCTCGGTACTCCCTTCAGGAAACAGAAAACTCCTTAACTACCAGAAATAAATTATTTTTACCCAAAATAGAACCATCTAATACTTATCGAGTATTCAGTTAAAAATGTCCACTTCTAAAACAATAAAATCTACTTCCAAATTGAACCCCGACGCCATGAGTGAAGAAGATCGACACCTGAAACTCCACTCTCACTTATTACCATGTTGTTTTACAAACACCATCATCTATGACATAAGATCAGTTGGTAATTTTATCACATCTACAATATTAAATGAAATGAATGAAATGGAGATACAATGTTCAAATAAAACTAAATAAATGGATGAAGAAAAAATTGTACTTCAAACTATTGTATTAACCACATCTGATCCCAACGGTAGCTGGTCAATAGAATGATGATGTTCCATCTTAGCCTGAGCATGAGAATTACCACTAACATATGGTTCTTCCCTGCACTAACTATGACCTAATGGGATCCAGTCATATCGTAATAGTCATGAATGTTGGTAGGAGCTACCACATCCCTTCCTTTATTGATCATATTAGTTTTTATTCTTAACATACGAACTGCAACTTCCAACTAATAACACTGATCTATGGAAATAATACATTCACATCTGATCAATTTCTACCCTAATTGAATGATTGAACATCACAGTGTATGTCCTCAACTTAAACATTAATACCTAAAAATTAAACTCTGACCTCGACCCCCTATTGAACCTCTATCCCTTCATGTATTCTTTGGAAATAATCTCCGGTGGGTACCATACTAGTTCCATAATACAATTAACATAATCCATTTCTGTCTGGCCTCCCTGGTTAAGGCATATAAATACATAGGACATAGAATAGGACAAAATTAAAGGAAAATAATGTTCATATAAAACAATCATGAAATCATTTCAAATCATATTCTCACTCTTCCTAGTTTGAACAATTGAGTCCAAAAACCTTGGAATGGGTCCTTCAAATAGAAATGAATCAAATTCCACTCTAATAGCATTAGGAGTTTCATGAAACCCATCCATTCTATCTATCTTATCAATTCACTGAAGTAATTCCTAAGGGTCCAAATCTCCTCAGAAAAAAGGATTCTTGTTTTTGGGAAACTCAAGATACTAAATTTTCCTCGGACCTAGTTCAACTTCTCTAACTTGTGGAAGAGAAAAACCCACTCTCTATCTTAATGCATTAATAGCCTAAAACGTAGTATCCACTCATCTCTGCTAAATTTGTAATAGAAAACTCTCTCATTCATCTTCTCACACATTCACATGTAGTATCTGGGGAAGATGTTTTCTACAATGAGAAACAACCACAAAGAAAAACATCAATATAAAAATCCACATATATTATAAAATTTTTCAGAAACAAAAAAAATATTCAAACACTTCCATAACATAAAACATGACCAAAATCATCTAAATGTCAATCCAAAAAAATTACCCCATTTCTATCCGGGGTCCATATACAGTCTAAAGCCTGTACACCTCACTTGGAAGATAATCCAAATAATATCACTATTACCAATGGTAACTTAAGATCTGTCATGTGGGGTTCTAGCCAGGCACCCTGCTCGTGACTAGAACCCCAAACCCCAAATTCCATGATCTGTTCTATCCAGAATCATCCAAAAATTACTTGCCCAAAAATGTGTGTAACCTCCTTTGATACCATTTTTTCATCAACCAAGTATATATTTCATCAAACCTGAGGCACTACTCGGTATGTGGCATGACCTAATGTGTGTTCCTAATCTCAATAGGCTGGAAACTAGTGCCTCGATATCAATAATATATTGTGGGAATAATTTCAAAATTTTATATAGTTATAAATAACCCAAAATAATAATAAAAATACAAGTATTAATATGTTTAACAGAATAAAGTACAAAAATTATCATATTCGAATTTTACAATTATCAATAAAAACCAAAAGTTCTGCCCAAAAAATTATATAGTAAAACTCACCAAAAAACCTATATGTGACCATAGGGACATCACAATTTAGCTATCACCACCAACACCTTCATTATGAGGAAATCCAAAAATTTCTTCCACTATCCTGATACAGATTTCCATTACCTAATTCAAACATATACAAGTCTACATACACTAAAAAGTTTATATAGTGTGTGATCTGAAGCCCAATTGACTACTGGCGAACAAATTAGAATTTGTGTATATTGTATATCAGTGAAATACGGTATGACAAACACACATAAAAACATCTTCAAGCACTATACCTTATAGAGGAATATATACATAATTATCATAGTGTCCAATTATCATAAAATAGCTAGTGTTGTATTGTCTACCCTTCTAGAAAGAATCAATCCATGATCATGTCGATCAAACTACTACAGTAGTTCTAGTCTTCCCACCTAGTCACTAATTTATCTTTTATCAATTTTCGTTCATATATCACTTAAAACATCACCTTCAAAAATTAATAATCTAATCAAAATAACACACATGATAAAACACCATTTATATAACCATAACCCAATTTTGAATCCAAATTCAAACCAAATAAAAATTAAAACATGTCTCTCACCATTTACACATTTTATAAAAAAACCTTTATGAGGAAATAAATTAATAACACATGAGACACAAATGATTTGTGACTCATTTTGTGTGGAAAATATTTTTTCATCCAATGTGCTTCTTGAATCCTTTTAAAAACAGATTTCACACCTTATACACAGTCCTCATAACAATAAAAAAAATTGAGGCAAGCCTATGAAGTTAAGTAAATACTTTTTTAGCATGGAACCAAGTAACTCAAGTGTAGAATCCTAAAAACAATCTCTGTGAAATGACAACCATACCTCAAGGGAACACTATAAATGAAATATGTAAACATAAAAATCAATATTTAACCTTAAAAAACAATATCCAACACTAAATAGTTAACCAAACCTACTGGAAAATTTAATCCCCATGTAAGAAGAAGAGGAACCATTTATAAGAGGTAAAATTAAGGAGGAATTATTACTTAGTGGAACTATATTAGAGACTCTACACCAAATGTTCAATGGGAATGGAGACATGAGGGGAAAGGATTTGGGTTTTAGGTGGTTGGGGCTAGAAATCCCTCCTGGAGGAGAAAATGATGGATTTTAGGTTAACTAATATGAGAAAAAAACCATCATTTTTAAATTATTAATGTCTTGGTCATGGTGCACAGCTTTCCTGCTTAGTTTACCAAACCATTTGGAAACCATGTTCCAATTACTATACATGATGCAGATGTTGCATGGTTATACTTCATTGTTATCTAACCACGTAAAAACTTTATACTTATCCACTATCTAAAAATTTTATCTTACCATAGTATTTTCAGGGTGAGGATGCACAGTTTGACAGATAGTGTGCCAACCATGCACCTCATTCTTTCTAGCCCAAAATCTCAAATATTCACAAAAATTCATGGGGAAAACCCGTGTAGATGCATTGTTCCAAAAATAAAAGAAGCAATACATTGAAATAAGAACCTGTATGTGATGCATGGATTATTAAAAATTTAATTGTATGAGAAAGAAATAAAAACAAAGTGACAGTTGAAAAATGTTACATCATTTCTCAGTAACTCCTTTTTGATTATATCGAAAGACAACATTTGTTTTATTTATGTGAAAAATAATGATACAATGATAAGGGTAGAAAATTTGTGACAATATATGGGTTGTTTTTAGATGATATATAAGGATCAAACTACTGTGAGGGAGTGAGGGAGGAGGTTCCCTTTTACAATTTAGGTCAGGGGCACTTTTGAAACTCTCAAATTATTTAAATAAGATGAATTATTTATCATTGAAAAATGACACCAATGTGAGTCATTTAGAGGAAAATTTGGGGGTGGTTCAGAATCATCATGTACGATCATTTTTATACATGTAGATTTCATATTGTTATACTTATCCTTTGGATTTAACTCTAATTTAATCCCATTGACTCTTACTATGATAACATGTGTTTTTATTTCTTATGGGTTGGTATAGTTACTATAAATTTAAAAACTATATATAAATGGATCATTGAGGAAATATTTATCATTATCCAAATTAGCTGTAAATTTTTTATATTTTACAAAATTTTATATCTTTTAAAAAGATAATATTTTTTAGAAAATATAATTAATGTCATTTTTGATACTATTAATTTGTTGAATTTTTTAAAACATAATAACAACAATATATATTCAAAAAAAAGAGAAATACATCTCTTTTATATCTTTTTAGTCTAAAAAATTATTATATGACATTAATTTTCTAAAATTATTTTTATTTAAATACTTTTATTATCATTTTATTTCTGATTCATATTAATTAAACAATTAAAGAATCATAATTATTTAATATTTTAAAGTAATTATTTATTTTATAAAATTAATAAATTTGTTACAATGATTATGTGAAAAAATTTATATTAAAAATGAAAATTTATAGTTGAAGATATCTTCTGAATAACTACATATAGAAAATGTGAAACATATTAGAAACATAAGTATGACATATTAAACTTCCTTAGAATAAAATATTAAAAAATTATTAAGGTCATAAATGTTGTTTTATGAGGCCATAAAATCAGCACAATGATGTTTTTGGTCTACAATAATCTATCAAATGAAATTAGTACATGTATTAGTGAAATTCTATAATATTCATAATATTATTTTTACATTTAATTACTCAATTTACCTTTAAATGTGGTAATAAAAAATTAAAAATTTTGTTACTTATAATGTCAAAGATTAAAATGGACCTCTTTAAATAATTTTAACTCAATGTGTCCTCATAAGGAAGGAATTTTTAAAAATTAAAATTTAAAAATTTAAAATGATTAATTTAAAATTAATCATGTTGATGGAATGAGAAAACATGTTTTTTTAAGATAAAACATTCAAATTATTGAAATGTTTTTATATCCAAATTAAAGGTAAACTGATTCCAATGACCAAAATTACATTAAATTAAAAAAATGGATCTAATTATACATAAAAAACCATGAAAAAATAAAATTTAACATTATAAATGTTTTACATGAAAAAGTAGTTTTCAATTAATATTCATTATTTTTTCACAATTCATCTCAACATGAATGTCATCTCATAAATTAAAAAATAAATAAAAATAATTTTTTATCTTATTATTTCAATTATAATATTTATTCTATAAATTAGAATTTCTAAAGGTGTCAAAAACATTATTTAAGACAAGTATATAATCAAAACACGGTAAAACTACCTTTAAAAAATATATCCTTTTAGTGTGAAAAATTGATGATATTATTATGTTATTCTTATAAAATCATTTGAATGAGTATAAAGACATTTTATTAATAATATAATACATAGATTTCATAATCTTGTTAATAATATTCAATCTATCCAATTTATAGGCAGTGTAATAATAATATTTCATTATTCATTTATGTTGGGTCTTGAATGAAACTTAATATTTTCAAAACGACTACATTAAAAATAGACAAATCATAAGATTTTGTGTCGTTAAATTCTACCCTTCATCGATAAATTGTGTCCCCACAATTTGAAATTTAACTTCAAATAACAAAGTATGATACTTGAAATTTCTTTTATTGGTAACCCACATTGGAAATAGGATTAATATTACATCCAATTACTAATAGGTAAAGGGAAATATAAAGGTTACCACAGAAATAGGCTTTCAAATATTATAAAAATAGTTAAATCATGGACATGGAAGAAAAATAAAAATATCATCTTCTGATAGAGAGTGACAGAGAACGTGTTCAACTAAACTTCGATTACCCAAATTCATAACATAGAGTTATGATAAAGATCAATGATATCATCAAATTTGGTGATAATAGGACCACAATTTTTTTCAAGTCCCCTTTCATAGAGTTAATAAATCCATTAATCCTCTATTAATATAAGTAAATATAAATTTTCATAAAACATTATTATCCTTCTATTGTTACTTGAAATATTTCTACATGATCTCTCAACACAAGATGCATCACATAGTGATGTAACACATTGTCCTCTAAATACCCACTTAAAGGTCAACATAAACCATTTCATTAATGATTAAAAATTCTATAATTTTATGAATCAATAATTTTGAATATTTTCAAATATATAAACTAAATCAAAAAAAAATTAACCATTTGAATCATTACATTGAAAAAATTTCATTACCTCGTCATTTGAAACATATGAAGGATTATATTTAACGCAACCATTTTTTTCCAAAAATTAATAATTGCTACTAATTCACATTCCATGGTTTCAGTACCTTTTAATACAATATTTTAAATCCATGAGAAAATGTATTCCATCTAAATCCTTATATATTCCATAATTCTCACAACTGTGATATCATCAATAAAAACATTTACAAATTTATTCAAGGATATAATTTCATTAGAAAATTAATCATTCCACTTTATCTATATCAATCGCATAATCATTACCTTAATCCATTAGCATATTATGAGGTATATTATCTTAATTTTTTGGAACTATTTTTCATAGTTTTATATATACTTATAGATATAATATTTAATAGTAGACTTTTTATTCTTCCTATTTCATGCTTTAGCATAGTTTTTTTAATCTACGCTCAAATAAAAAACTCTCATTCCCTTCAAACAATTACCAAGTTGATTATTTACATACATATCACCTTATAGAAAATCATTCATTCTTTCATTCCCATAAAAATTATTTTTCTCTATTGTCCTCTTCTAGTTTTTCTTCCCTTATAATCTATATGACTTGGATAAATTGATCTCTATATTATTATAAATTATAATTATATCATAATAATAATGATAATGTTTGGGAAACTATCACCCTTTGTGGACTTATCTTATGTACATCAAAGGAATGCTCAATCATGCATTCCATGTTGTGTATGAAATTTGTAGCATACATTTATGACCATTTAATGGTAAGTTCTTACTCCGTTACACTTTCATTCTCCTTTTGATTTAAACTAAGTAACTTTCTCTTTATCTTGATTTATATATCACAATGGAAATATTTGTCAAAATTTTAACATTAAATGATTTCTATTCCATGTGTTTTATTTCCTCTTCTACCCTTATATTTTGGATAAATGACCACCATTGGTCAGTATCACCATTGATCTAATACGCTACAATTTTATCCATTTCATTTTTTTCACAATCCATTTATTGAAATATCATCTCCAAAGTATTAATCCAATGGCCAAACACCATTGGATCAGTAGTCCCACTAAAGTATGGAGGAGTTTTCACAAAAATTGATCCATAATTTGAGAATATCATTGTAGAATATGTTTATAAATCAAGAAAAGGTTATTTTTTATAACCATATAAGATTCCCTAATATAATGATAAGATTCTCAGTTATAATACCATTTATATAAAATATATCAATAGGGAAACATCTACATTTTCCATGAGTATTGATACCCTTATTCCTCCTAGGTTTTATTTATAAACAATTTCATACAGTATATTAGGTCATAATACTATGAAACATAATGTATAATCCAAAAATAGTGATAAACATGTCATAATGTGAAAACATTATGCGTATTTAATCACTAAATTATAAACACTTTTTTGGGACGTTATTCTATAATTATCCTCAACATCTATCATAGGGTTTTCCCCTAATATATATTTTCTAATTCCAGTTTCCTACGATTCTACGAAAATTTATCTAATAAAAAACTATGAATCTCAATCCCTAGTATATTAGAGCTAGTGAATTTCATTATAAAATTGCAATAGATACATGATTTTAATCACAAAGACCAATCAGTTTAACAGTTTTTAAAAAATATATATATAGGTGATCCCTAAGATACTTTGGAAGAAGTAGATAAAAATTTATATATAATCAATATCCATCACAACTCATTAAATTATCTCTTTACCATATCCTGTGGAATGGAAATAAAATAAGAGTGATGTCAAACTCTTATAAAGTGTTACGTATTGCTCAAGTTATGATGAATCAATGAGAATTAATAAACATTGAGTGGTAAATAACTAAGAACACATGAAATTAAAATAATTGGGTAAATTAAAAACAATATAGAAATGTATGTAATTGAAACATATTCAATTTAATCAATACACAAAAATCTAAATACATCCAATGATTGTGTCATAGTTTAAATCCTATGAATAATAACTATAATTAATTAAAAATAAAGCTAGTTATTTAATATCAGGCATCATATATCTTGTGCATGAACCACTATACTATAATGATATTATATCATAATAGTTTAAACTAGACTAATTTTACCAACTTATTCATCATATGAGACTTCTAATGCATTGAGGGGCTATCTATAACTGGTCTCCACCCATTTCTACCAGCCCAAATCATTCCTCATATATCGAATAATAGATTTATTAAATAAAAATGATCCTTATCATAAAATATGAATATTGAATAAATAATAGTGATTTATTAATAATTACTCAATTAAGGATGATTATTAATGAGGGTTGTTGGCATTGATGAATGGAAATAACTTCAAATGATCACTAAATATTTTTGAGGAAAATATTCATTAATCATTCCAAAGTGTCACGTACAACACTGATGCATAAAAATCTTAATCACCATGAAATATTAATATTAAATAAAACATAATATTTTATTAGAATAAATATATTCACGATATAACTTTTTAAAATATAAATGAATCTTGGTGTATACCTTCCATATGCGTCAGTTAAATGAAATTGAGACGAAATCACCTACCTTGTATTTCCATTTGGTTGAACGTCCATTTAAATCATGTATAATGGTTATAATAATGTTAATAATTTTTAAAATAACTCTACATATATTTTTATATCATATATTAACTTCATATACTAAATAATTTTCTATTTGTTAATAATATTTCATTATTTTCACTATTTTGGGTGTTAATTTCCATGTGCTCCAAGTACATTTTAACATATTTCATATTGTTACTATTAATTATAAAATTATTTAATTTTCAATATAATATACTCTGTTTGGTAAATATCATATATATTCAGTACATATGTATTTATATCATTCACAAAATTTAGATATGGCAGATGAAATACACCATTCATAGATACCATAGGTTGTATGTTGCATGAACACTACATCCGTGTCATTTGCAAACTAAAATAATGAAAATTAAATGATGTATATTATATTTATAGAAGAATATTTATTTAATATACATCCAATATTTATATTAAAATTATCCTTAAAACATTCCATCTATTGTGTGAATGAATAACATACCCTTTGAGGAAGTTGTAGTCCACACACCCACAAACGAAATTATCGTATTTCCGTAGAATACAAATCATAAAGGTATGTTATATATATATATATAAATTATATAAAAAAATAACAAATAATAATAATCATATATAAGCTATACAATTCATAATTATTTCCAACCCAAAAAGGTGGTGAATTAAAGAATGAACGTCATTTGTTTGCGAGGGAGTAGTTTTCTGTAAACATGAATGATGATTATGTATCCTATTTGATGTGTGTGTCTAAAGGTGTAGATCTAAATCGTAGAATAAAAACATAGCAATATATTTATGATACTATGGTTACTATATAACAATGTAATAATATTCATTTAATGGATTTATAAAAAAATTAATGGAAAGTTATCATTGTAGAATTTTACCTCATTTTCATGTAACTTTTTTTGGCTTATACCAAAAAACATCCTAGGTAAGATTTATTAACAAATGGATGATTCTATGACGATGGTAGGGATGTTAAAAGATTATTTTAGACGTTTTTGGATGAGATAAAATTATTAATTTGGTGTGTGGATGTGAGGGAGTAGGATTATTTTTATAATTGTGGTAAGGGTCACTTTTGGAAGATCCCAAATATTAATTTATTAAAAAATAATTTTTAATTAAAATTTATATAAATTCAGTTATTTAGAATCAACATTTGGTATGTATATAAATTCTCTAATAAAAAAGTTAATATAATTTTAGATGATATTAATAACCTTGTCTTTTGACTTTATTTCGTAATTTAATCGCATTATCTCTTAACATGAAAATATGTGTTTTTATTTGTTAGGGGTTAATATTGTTAACCATAAATTAAAAATGATCCATGCATGGATAATTAATGATATATTTACCATTATCCAAATTGGTTTTCTGAATAATTTTATCCTTATCAATTTTATCTATTTTAATAAAATATTATTTATTTAAAAATATAATTACTAACAATTTTGATACTATTTATTACATTATTTTTTTAAAATACCATAACAATAATATATTTTCAATCCATAACCTTTAATAAATCTCCAATATCTCTATGTAGTTTATAAAATTAGTTTATGATATTAGTTAACTAAAATTATATTTATTTTAATATTTTTAATATCATTTATCTGTGCATTCTATTAATTAAACAATTTTTACATCACCATTATGTTTGTATTTTTGGTAAATATTTATTTTCAAAAATTAAAAACTATATAATAATAATGAGGATAAAACATTGAAATTTTATAATACGATTTATTTTCAAAGATATCTTTTGAATAACTACATATAAAAAATTTAATACTTATTATGAACTTGAGTATGACATATTGGGGATTCCATAGAATAATTTATTAAAAAAGATTAATGTCAACCAAATGAATCTAAGAGGCCATAAAATCAACGTAAAGATGATTTCATAGAAAATTAATAATCTAGTATAATATGTTGGAGTTTTACTGTAATTTTATAATATTAATTATATTATTTTTAACCTAAATAACATGATTTACCTTTAAACATGTTAGAAAAAAATAAAGCGACATTTCATAATTTTCAAAAATAAAAAGAACCTTTCTTCATAATTTATAAACATGGATTCCAAATATGGAATCATTTTTTTAAATTCAAAACAGCAAATTTTTATAATAAATTTAGAATAATTCACGTTGACATAAGAAGGAAACACGTTTTTGTAACTGAAAAGGCTCTAAATATTAAAATGTTTTCATATCAAAATTATAAGATAAATTTATTCCATCAACCTCAATTTAGTTAAATGATTAAAAGTGATCTATTTTTACTTTAGAAATAATCTAATTTAAATGTTAAAACAACAAATTATTTAAATGAAAAAGATGTTCTCAATTAAAATTCAGTATTTTTTAACTATTCATCACAACATGAAACATATCAAAAAAATTAAATCAATGTATATTTTAATATTTCTATTTAATAGAAGAATTTTAATTTTTCAAATAAAATTTATAAAAGTGTTGAGGAATAGATTTATAACTAGTTCACCCTAAAAATATAGTAAAATTGTTCAAGAAAAATAAAGAATTTTAATCCATAAATTTGAATTTATTCTTATATTATGCCTATAAAATCATATGGATTAATGTAAAAAAAATTTATTAAATATAGAATATATAAATTTCATATTTTTGTTGATATAATTCATTCCATCTAATTTAACGGTTGGGTTATAATAATATTTCATTATTAATTTAAGATAGGTGTTACATGAAACCAAATATTTTGAAAATATTATCCTTAAAAAGTGAAATACCATAAAATCATGGGGTGTAAAATTTAATATATTAAAAATAATTGTTTCATAAAAATTATTTTTTAATTTTTTCTCTAAAAAAAATTTATTTTATAAAGATCCCAAAAACATCATAAGATAATTTGGACATGATGATTTAAAAACTGAAATTATATTGTCAATGAAATTTTCAAAAACATAAATAAATTATTTATAATAATCACTCATATGACTAACGAAAGCCAATTTTTTGATAATTTATTTTTGATAAATAAAATGAATTTATTAAAAATTTGAACACTTATTTTCAGATAATTATATAATGCAACATAAGAATGTGTGAAAATTAAATATTTTATAATATCATCAGTATTATTCATTAAATATTATTTTATATCTAGCTTATAATGGTCACTTATAAATAATTATTATAATTCATTTTTCATTTAAGTTCAGTGTTTGTAGTTTGTGTTTGGCTTAGTGGTAAGCACCCCATAATCCTACTTTAAAAATGGGGGTTCAAACCCCATTGGGCATAGTTTAATATATTAGGACTGTAGCGTATCATAGCAACAACGTGCTTAGTAGCGGAAGTAGGTCCCTGAAGTGGCGGTAGGGCACTGTAGCAGCGGCAGATACTGTCTGGAACTGTAGCATGTGGGGTATTATAGTAGTATTATTCACATAATGGGGCTTGGTCTAAAAATTCGGGCCTATGGGAAATGTAACGGGCTAAATTCCAACTTGGACTTCGGGCTATGTAATGGGTCGCCCTCCACCCAGTTAAAAGAGTTATTTGTTTTGTTTTAATAATAAATAAATATTTGTCCCCAACCATTAAAAAACGTTCAATGTTTCATATGTTGTATTCCATCGAACATAGTCTTTCATTTTTAAAATATCATGATGTTACATTTAAAACACATTATTAAATTACAACCACACTATTTTAAACTGAGTATCAGTGACTAATCATTGAAATTTAAAAAAACCTTTTTTTAATACCTCAGACATAAAAGTTGTAAATAATATTTCCTATTGAAATTAGAGAAAGGGATGTAAAATGGTCATCTAGAATAACACATAACCAGGTTTCCATTTAGAAAAATAGTCTTGGGATGTGAAAAAATTAATATAGAAGAGAAAACTAACTCCCAATTACTGAAAGGGATTGAATGAAAATATATTCATGTGAAATTTAACCATCACCAAACTGTAAAAATGTGACTGGTTAAAATGCAATTGATTTCTATATAAGAAAAGTAAATGGGTAATGTTTATATTTAAAAGTAATTTTCCTAGAGTATACGATTCCCATTACCATATAGAATAAGATAATATGTAAATATACATACTTGATAAGGATAATTTCCCTCATTGACTAGTTTCTGTGATAAAATCAAATTTTCCAACCTAACGATGAGTATTCGATTTGTTTTTTTTTTCTTTGTGAAATAGAAGAATCATTTAAGGAATAATATAATCAAAAGTTAATTAAAATATATTTTTATTTTCATTATTAATTAGTGAATCTAAATTAATTAGCATAGTTTAAGACAATTCAAAAAAAGAATTTAACTCCATAAGAAGAATGCTACTTTAATCTCCAAAATTCACCAGTAATACACAATGTTATACAGAGATCATTAAATAAAAAACGATACATAAAATTATTAAAAATACTATATACTATGATTGAAACCCAAAAATTATTATGATTTTATACATAGTCTTTTACGATTAATTTTAATAATTATCTTTAAATAACCTTAATTACTCTTTGTGTATTAATCCAAAATGTAATTTACCTAAAAAATAATCCACATTGTCTGATATTTTTTTCTATAAATTATCTAAATCACCATATGGAAAAATAAAATCATATATGATTCAAAAAGTTAATTCAACCTATATTTATGATATAAAATATCATTATATTATGTTTACCTTAACCCAATAATATTTTCCAAAATAATAGTCAACATAGTTCAAAATTGCATTAATTAGAAAGTCACTAAAAAAAATTTCAACACCATGGATTTCTATATGATAAAATATATGATCCCAAAATAAACTAAAACTCTATCTAAAAAACCATTAAATTATGATAAAAGTATTCATACTTAAAAAGATGTATCATATGCAATTTTTAGATAATGCACCTTTATAACCATTTAGTTGTGCGTTAAAACCTCAAGGACTTTACATATGCAATAGATTATCAACCGGTGTATAATTTCGACACAAACCACTAAGCCTAAGAAAAATCTGCATATGGCCTCATGTGTTCCTCCTAGTATGGAAGAGGGCACTGAATAGTTTTGTGGGTCTGAGTCATAATGCGGGGAGACTAAACACATTGAACAATGTCATGGGATTAATAATAACCAAGAACTAATATAATGATTCAATAGAGTAATCTAGTAGAAAAATTGAATAAATGAATTAGATGATAATTAAAAATTAGCATATTCTAAAATTGGAAATTCTTTTTAGGGTTAATAATAATGATGAATGATAGTTATAAATTGTGGATCTCCCATGTTTTTTTCATATCCCTACAAATGATTAATGTTCATCAACTATGCAGTCCATCCTAAGGCCCTTCCCATCATAGGATCACTCATGAAATCTATAGGTGAACCAAAATTCATTTGTTGGGTGTCAGTGCAAGACACAGTAGGACACCACCAATGTGTCCTTACCCTGACATTATCAAGTATTAAAGTTAATTCCATAATAATTATAACTTCTTTATAAGAATAAACCTATAATACAAAACTGAGTTATTTTTGACTAACCAAGACACCACAAACCCCCAACTACACCTTCATCAGTATCATGCCTTAAGGATAACCCATTTATTAGAAGAATAAATAATTACCCACTAGGATTATGAATCATTCTACTCATCATCATTTGATTTTGAAACTCAACATTCATCTGCATCTAGGAATTCATTTTCTCAATATTCCCTAAGTATCAAGAGTTACTCTAAATCATCTTGGCATTGAGAACATACCCACAGGAATCTTCTTGACATTGAGTACATCACATAGTATCCTCGAGGAATCATTGTATCTCTACCCTATATGTTTGTTCCACATCTTCAATGTTGAAAATCTTGTTCACTACCCCTCTTGGGGTAAAAACATTCACGAAAGTCAACCTGTAGTGGATTACAAGGAAAATACCCCAAAATAACACATTTCATGATAAGATATATTAGATTTCATATCACACCATCATAAGTAAAGAATCATGTTCAATACATGTGATCAACACTGAACACAAATAATAATCTATAAAAGTATTAATGGAAATAGTTCTCATAAAAATTTATCAAGGATAAACACACATCTTCATGGGATTATAATCATTCATGGTCATCAAAAAGTTTTACATATAAATCATATTATGAAAATTTTCTAGAAAAATCCAAAAAAATTAAGGAACATCATACTTAAAATTCATCAATGTCAATAATAAAGTCCATCAATAGTTTCATCTCCTTAACCATGTTCACACACAAACCATAATATCATCATAGAACAAGGAGTCCTAGAATAAAAACCTAATATTTTATTCCTTGACGAAAATAAATATTACCTGTAATGATACTTTCTCTCTCATGCATAATTTTGGAATTGTCTTTTAAATATCACATGCGATGATATTTTTGATCTCTTTGATAAATACAAAAAATATCAGTTTAATCCAATTTATGTTATAGAATCAGTATCCTAAATAATAATTGTAAATAAATATTCAATAATTTATAACTCTAAATTAATTCAATTTCACATGTGTTAATACTTATACTTATTCGATAATAAAATAATACAATTACCATTGACAACATAATCATTTCCCTATAATAATTTGATATCTTTATAATATAATAAATCCCATATAATTGTCCTTGTATATATTATATATTTATATTCTAATAATTTACAATAAAAATTATCTATTTTATAATAAATTATCTTTTATTAACTTACATAAATTACTATTTTACAATTTATATATGATAATTTCTTTTTAAATTATCATTTGATTACTATATATTATCACCTTCTAATATTATTTTGAAATTAAACATTGATAATTCATAACATTTATCCTTTTATAACTCATGTAATTATCTTTTATATTTATCACATGGAAAAAATAACAATTAATTTAACTATTATAAACATACATTTATTCATTTGAAAAAACTAAATCAAAATTCTACTGGTTGAGATGAATCAAATAGCTCTAATGGCATGTCAATCCAATCAATATAAGAGAAGATATTAAATAAATTAATTTGAATAAAATAATAAAATAAAATAAAATAGATTAGATAAAGGAGGGATAAGAGAGTAAAAGAGTAGTGTGGGATGTGAGGGCTTGAGCAGAAAATGAAAATATTACGGAATGCTACCCCCATATGGCCACCCATTTGTTGATTTTTTTCATTTTATTTATTAATTTTTTTGTTAAGTAAATACTCAACATATTTTTCCCCTCCTTAACCCTCCTCTAAATTCATGTTCCACCAAGTTAATATTTTTATAAATTTTATAAAAATTACTCTTTTAGACATATTAAAATGATCGATTTAATAAATATTAAATATCACTTGTATGTATATACATATTATATATCTGTATATAAACCCACATGTATATATATATATATATTTAACCTATATATACACATTATATATATATATACACACATCCACACAGACACACCATCACATGTAAATATATACAAATTTCTTTAACTCATATATATAAATAATTTAAATTTCTAAAAAAAGTTCCCAAAATTTAATAATAATATTAATAAAAATAGAAAAAAAAATTATTTTTATAAAATAACTCACATCATTTAAATTATTGACAATTCAAATACAGAAATTGAAAATTTCCCTTTAATCCATAATTCAACATAATGTTAATAATTGAATGTATAAATACATTCATTAATGGTGTTTCATATTTTATATCAGACAAAACCGTTGTATTTTGGTGCTTCCAGATTGATGAAGTGACATTAACGGTGGTTTCCACCTTGAAACATTAATGTAGTTGACATAATTTATAAATAAATTAATTTTAATTAATAAAATTATTAATAATAATATAATTAAATATTAACATGGTATTCTTTTGTGCGATGTTTCCAAACGCCCAAGGCACAAAAAATATATATCCCACCCAGGTTAAAACCTATATTCTGTACCTATCATCAGGCATATTTTTTACATGATCCCCCATTTTGGATACATTCTTCTATTTTGGAATATAATATAATATATACATTAATGAACATATCCTCACATGATATATTATCAAACACGCGATGGGATCAATTATTATGTTTTGACTATGGTAATACCATGATCTATGTAATAATGATGGTCTCATATTTTCCATATAATGCACAATTTTGGATAAATTAAATTATTTGGGAAAAATATTGTATATGTAATATAATATTTTTAATATTTTTATTCTATCATCCATAATGCTCTATGGATCACATAATCTCTCAATGAATAAGCTCTAAACTGATGAAATATTCTATATAATATTATGTGCTGTTAAATGGGGTTTTACCATAATGAGAAGCCTTTAAATCATTATTAAAGTTATTTTTATTTGAATATATCATTTTAAAATAAAATTATTCATAAATTATTATCAATGTTTTTTTATTAGCATTAAGATATTATGAATATTATAATTCTCCCCCTCTATCAATATTTTACAATAGATATGTATCCCTACTCTCCATTCTTGTTCAACATCAGCCACTGAGGTCGACCATAAAACTCATTCATTGACATTTCCTATTTTATCTATCCATGCTTCCATTGAATCAGGACTAGTTTTACCATCTTTCCTCACAAAACCTTCTTAATTTGATCTATGATCTTCACTAGACATTGTTCATAATATGAATTGGTTTTCATCTTAATTTCCTCACTATGAATAGAAAGCATGGGGTTATATTTGTACCCTTGAATATATGATAGATATAACACATCATTCATACCTCAATAGTGAAAAGGGAGGTCCATAAGATATTCCACTGCCCCTATCCCCTGAGTGATCCAAGTGATTCCATCAAAAAAAGGGTTATATTTCCCTTATTCCAAACACATCTTCATCCCAACTGATGAGTCAGTAATAATAAAAACCAAATCACCCATTTTGAATTCCAAGGGTCTTATCCTATTATTATCATAAAATATCATTCTTCTCTAAGAGGTGATCAATCTCTTCACAATCAGATTCACTCTCTCAGAGGGCATCTAAACCAAATCAGCCCAATATCATATGTATCATCTATATCATTCCAAAAAGATGTGATCGACATGGTCTCATATAGAGAGCCTAGTTATGATCCATTTAAATAATTCCTTGTAAAATATTATTGAATGAAAACTCAATAATGTCAATGAAATTGTCCCATGATCTCAAAATTTGTATCATGCCAGATTGAAGCATATCAATTGATATCTGTATAGTCCACTAGGACTATTGATCGGTTTGAGGTTGGTACACCGAGCTCAATCATAGCTGAGTCCCTATGGATTTCTGAAATTCCTTCCAAAATCAAAACGTACAATGTGAAAATATATTGGTAACTATTCTCATGGGAACTACATGAATGCATTTTATCTATTGGACAATGAGATTTCTCAAATCATCCACTAGGTGATTCTCTCTAATCAATTGGAAGTGGTCATACATTGTTAAACGATCAACAAGCACACAGACTACATCAAAATTTCTCAGGGTCATAGGATACACCATCATAAACCCTTTCATGATGTCCATTCACTTCCCCATATTTATTGAGAGTGGAATTCCCAACCCACGTGTATTTTGGATCTCATCCCTAACCCCCTGAAAGTTATGGTATCATGGTATAAAAGGATAAATGTCACTCACCATCCCCAGATAGCAGAACTAATACCTAAATTCATGATACATTTTGGTCACACCATGATGTACTAGCCATATTGAGGCTTGGTAATCCTTCATCATCTCCTCTATGATGAAAATAAGAAATATTATTCATCTCTCTACCAATATCACGTAATAATTTTCTAGTGACCATTTAGGAATTGAGTGACCACTATGGAGTTGTCCCCTCATTATAGTACACTATTTGTAAAACTTTTAATCATCATTTAACATGTCCACAATTGTATATTTCATCACAAAAATGTGCACATGTTACAGAACCATGATCCTAAGAATCATCCATCCTCTAATTAGCCAACAAGATCCCCATGGTTCACTACTCATCTGAAGGTCTATCCCCATCATCTTTTATATAAAATGTTTTACAAAATAGATTATCTAAAATGGCCTTACTGTTTCTAGGTTTATACATACTCTCATGGTTAACCGTCCATTGATACATATCCATGTTCATATGTCCCCAATTTATGTCCCCGTATATGAAGATATATAAAAGGATCATGTTATAGATATAAATAAAAAAATATCTCACACAGTAGATATTCTCACAAACATATTGGATCATGGACAAAGGATACTCGATCCATTTCATCTGTGTAGTAGCTCCTCTCATGGGGTTGTAGCTGATGAGACCCATAGGCTACTCCTTTCTCTATTTTCATCATCACTGCACCAAAACCAATGCATGTTGTATCACATTACACTGCATAACAATTCTTTTTTACACGGAGTGTTATTAATGGATCTTTAATCAACTGTCCCATTTAGTTCATGTAACACAGATTCAAATTGATATGACCACTAGAACATCACATGGTTATTTTTCAGCGCATTCAAGGGTGCTAATATTAGGGAGAAGATCAAGATAAATTATCATTAATATCATTCTAAACCTTGGAAGATCATAATCAAAGAAAATTGAATATGTTTCATGTAATTCACTACCACAACATTAATTAATTCTATTGATAAACATTCCTTTGACACCACATGTCTTTGGAAGATCACATCACAAATCCAGAAATTCATATTTTGGATGCTTGGTGTAAATCCATTGTGCTTGAAGAATAATATGAAATACCATAGGTCCCTATATCTCTAGTTTCGGTGAATAGATGATGATATTGAAAAAATATTATGATGACTGATCCCATGTATGGATGTATGATCATGATCATGAGGGCCATGAACACTATCGGCACGTTCTAAGCCCAGTCAACATCACTAAGAACTGATACATTCTAAACATACTATGAATCACTATATTTAGGATAACCTCCTCTATAACTCATAATGGGAGACAGACATATCAAATATCATTCATGAATAAGAACTTGGATCCTTGTAGTGGATCAAAATGATCATCAATCATCAGAAATGAGTTTCAGTTCTTGACGGTCACCCTATTAAAATTCTTATAATAAACACATAGGTTGACACTATTTTCAACATAGATGGAAAATGACATAGATGAACCCCATAAAAAATTACTCATTTTTTTGAATCCATTCCTCTCTAAGTCATTCAGAAAAATCTTGTTCACCTTTTTTAGGGATAGAACCACATAATATGGGGTATTGAAACGGTTTTACTCCTTATAGGAGTTAAATATCTTCTTAAGTTGTGATTCCTTCAGAGTTTTCACTATTTCAAATATTATAAGAAATATTTAAACCCATTATTACGAATCCTAAGGGCCTTAGGTTTTATTGAAGGATAAATAATTTTAGAGTTTAAAATCCTGGCATATTTTACCATACTTCAAAACTTATATTCCTTAGGCATTCACTATGATAGTGTCTTTAGGTTAAATAATTCTTGCTTACCTAACAATATATCATGTGTGGTGTCATTACCAACATCATTCTCTTACACATCCTATTTGAAAGAAGATTAAAACTCCATTATGGAAGTATTATGGCCAACATCCAATGTAGTCACATAATACTATTTCAAGGATACATCTACAATAATGTGAAATAAAAACTTCGGAAAAAAATGAGTCATTATGAAAACCCCTAATCAGTTATGGGATCACAATATGTTTCTCTAAACTACTCTACGTGATCAAACAAGTTTTTACCATGAGTATACCCTTAATCCATGTCATAACATTCCAAGCACTAACTACTGTTATCATCCCTAAATGTTACTGATAGACATAATTTATATATATACTAACATAATATCATGTTGAGTTCTATGAATTAATTCTAATAAATATATATCATGCAGTAAGGAACCAAAAATATATCACAGAATAGAAACAATCACAAAAGGTAACAAAAATAAGGAATATAATATACAACACAACCACAAATATATATATGACATGTGAATCAGTTTCCTTTACCATGATGCATGAATGAACAAAAAATCACATATATCATATATAAACATCATGTGTATCACCTGATCTGAATTAATCAATGGTAGAAGAATAACATAATATCTCATTTATGGAATATCATAGGCCTAATATGCCTGGATGGTTAGGCATTGACATTGTTCCCATGCCCGAGTCTCAATTTCATATCCCTTGTCTAATCTGGTGCAAGACCAGACAGTAGAATAAAAATGTTAGTGAGTCCTGATCCTCTAATAATAGTTTGTAACATCCCAACCTAAACCATAGAGTTTCAGCTGGGTTTCCATAATACATCATGTATGCCTCTACAAATAAAATCGGTTTCCAACTATTATATTGGTTATGAGTCCAATATTGGGGATATTATACCCCCAATATCATTTCATACAATCAATAATATAATAAAACTAACATAATAAATCATAAGAGTAATCATATAGAAAAAATGAATAAATGCCATACTTGACCAGTAAATAAAGGAATCCCCCAAAATTGTAAATCTCGTCCTTGGTAAATGAAGAAGATAAAATATTAATGATAAACTATAGGTATCTTCAGGGTCCATCCTATCCCATAATAATCTTCACACACCTCATCTAAAAAGTCTTCCATAATCCCCATTCCCATCTCCGAATCACTCATGAAATCTACAGGTGTAGAGAAATCCTTGTATAGGGTGTGATTAAAAGTCTCCTTAGGGCACCACCAATGTAACTTTATCATGATGTGTTCATTTATATAAGTGTATTTATTTATAATGAATAATGTGTAACAAGAATAAACAAACAATTCAATACTGAGCATTTTTGAACTAACCATGACACAACAAACCATCGGCCATACCTACTTCGGCTTCATACTGGAAGAATAATCAACGTATCAAAAGAATATAAGACTATATATGTGGTTGATGAATCAAGCTACTCAGTATCATGTGATTGAGAAACTCAACATCACCGTGCATTAATGAATTTAAGTTATCAGCATTACTTAGGCATAATGATTTGAGCGGCATCCACTATGAATCAAAAAAATACTCTTTGGAATCCTCTAGTCAACGAGTATGACATGCGGAATTTGGAAGGGTCGTTGTATCTCATCATTGTGCATATCTCCCTTATCATCATCATCAAAAAAAGTTTCACACCCCATCTTAGTGATAAACATGTCAGGAAGGCCCAACTACTTTGTCTTCCAGAAACAATACCAGAAAATGAAACCTAACATTATAGGATACATGAGATATCATAGAACATCATCATAAGTAAAACAACACACGAAATACATGTGATCAACATAGATCAAGAATAATAATCTATGAATGTAGTTAGGTATTCATGTGTCATAAGATGTTCCCATGGCTATACCCACACCCACATGCAGTCATTAATAGAATGGTTATCAAATATCTCTATGTATAAATCATTTTATGAAAAAATGTGTAATAAAAATACAAAAGGTAAGGTGTTAGGATGGTATGTCTGAGTATGATATACTCTATAATAGCAAACGTAGGATCAAATTAAGAATGAAATTCTTAGATACATGAGGGGGGTGAATTGTACCTTTTAAAAATTCCTTTGTAACTTTTAAAGATGGTTATGTTTAACAAGGTTAAACAAGATAATTCAAAAGACCTCTAAGTTCTAATAGCTTCCTAGATTCCGGAAATGTAATTCCGAAAAATGAAGAGAATGGTATATAACAGCCTTGGATAATGGTCTCTTGATTTATACTTTCAACAAAGTCTGTCTTACCCACACTAGGGTAAGACCTCGATACAAAGATAGGAGTCTGTCTTGCTATCCCCACAAACCCTCAACTATCGGGTAGTCAGCACCTCTATCTTCCTATGCCTGGAATCCCTAGATTTTACATAGTAACAATTGGAGTCACATGAAACAAGTCTGCACGAAGCAATGTTTGAACAAGATGTTCAAACATTCTGCACAAAGTGTGAGAATATATAAGAGCCTATCTCTCTAGAAGTCACTTCAACATCATGTATGCAGGATTGTCAATGATGTGTCAAAGTTGTGAGCTCTTCTCAAATGATCTCCTATTTATAGGAACGGCTGCAACAGTTGGATAACTCCTCCAACATTCATATTCTTCCTTGAATATCATAGGGACCTGTACACATGTCACTCAAACAAAAATTAGTTGATAACAGAAAATGAATTCGGGGTCTATAATAAAGAGATATTTGGATTCTATTTTTCTAAGCAATTCGTAATCAGAATTCATCATAAAAATTCGTAATGAGAATTCTTAATCAGAATTCTTCATCAGAATTCATAATGAGAATTAGTAATCAGAATTTATCATCAGAATTCGTAATGAGATTTCATAATAAGAATTCATCATCAGAATTCATAATGAGAATTCGTAATCAGAATTCATCATCAGAATTCGTAATGAGAATTCGTAATCAGAATTCATCATCAGAATTCATAATAACAATTTATAATCAGAATTCAACATCATAATTCATAATGATAATTCTTCATCAGAATTCAGAGTTATAACTTTATGTAAGTTCATAATCAGAATTCTGAGTTGAACTTCATAAAGGTTCGTAATAAAGAATTCAGAGTATAACTTCATAAAAGTTCGTAACATTAATTCGGATCAGAAAACAGAATGCTTCATATATAAGTATTATATTATTCTGAGGTTTTAGAAATGAATCCAATTTTTATACATAAGAAAAATATTGATATTAACAATCAAAATAAGGTTGGGGTAAATTTTCTTTGGGAAATGTCTTTTCCTTATGGAAGTAAAATATGGGTAAAATGAAATTTTTTTAATGATAAAGTTTTTGTGATTTTCAAACAAGAAGGAATTGAAAAGTCAAAATGAAAACCTTATTGACTCAACAATCTCCCCCTTTTTTGAAATCACAAACATCCTTTAGAAAAAGAATATAAGGACTTGGAAAATTTACTTTATAAATTGAAATTAAAACTTATCTCCCTTTGTTTATGGACAATGGTGAGTACGAATAACTCCCCCTTAGGCTCTGGAACTCTAAGGATCGTATTCTAGATTTCCAGAATGGAATTTTCATTATCTAGAAAATGGAAAGCTTCGTAATGTGAAACTCCACCTTATAGAATCTCCCCATTACTTAGGCATAGTTTTTATATACTTAGAAATTTTTCTTAACCCTTTTAGATTTTTCCTTCTCCCATTTGAGTTCATTTTCCTTCTACACCTTTGTGATTTTCTAAAAGAGTTTAAGGGAATGTAAAAGAAATATGGTACCTTAAATATTAGTACAAGATACAAACAAGTCAAACATTGATAATTTCATTTTTATTGGAAATATTAGTAAAAGTAAAAAAATGCAACAAAATATTGGAGTGGTTTATTTTTTTCTTTTTCTGTGGGAATTAATATATTGACAATTGACTTCAGCTTCTTCATTTCTTTGTAGTCCTCTTCTACTTGCTTCTCCAAGGTTGTGATCCTTTCTTCTTGAGTCTTTAGGGCCTCTGCCTGAGCCTTCATGGATTATTCCTGAGCTTTTAGCAAATCATCTTTTTTCAAAATCTTTTCTTACATATCGCTCTGAAGAATCTTTTCTGTTTTCAGTCTTTGAACAATATAACTCATCTTCCCATTCGGATCTTTAACATCCTGAATCTGAGAACATTGTTCTAGACTTAGATTTTCCTGAAAATTGTCTGAATGATTTTTGATTTTAACATCCTCAGTACCAGAGGCCTCCTTAACATCATGTTGGAACTGATCAACCTCTTCCATATCTTCAACAATCATCTTAGACCGTTGAGTTATTCTTCTGCTCGACTTTGTATGGACCACTTAGTTGATCAGAAAAATTATTATGTTCTACCTCAATCTTCACACATTTATCCATCACCATAGATATGGATTCTGACTTCTAATTCATGTTGTGCTGAAGCATCTGACATCTCGAGTATTTTTTAGGCAAGATCAGAATTGTATCTACCAAATTCTTGAGGGATTCAACAACAAAATCGTGTCCCAATACAGACAACTACGAATTAGAAAACTCTCTAGGAGATTGTTATTATTCTATTTTCACCAGCTACCTTTTAGAAGAGCCTCCAACATTCTTCTTCCTTATGATATCTTTTGTTGGGGTATCAATAAGAACTTTCTTACCCTTGCTGATTTTCAGGATGACCTCTTCATCAGGAGATTCATGTTCACTTCCAGAAAGTTGTACAATCTTGTCTTAATAAATCTTCTCTTTTTCAATACTAGCCAATATATCTTCAGGTTGGATAGATTCATGATTATGACTTTCTTCTTTAGATGGATTGTTCACTTCCTCTTCACCGTTATCTTCATCTACGGGTGTAGCCAATTTTGAGGATCCAGCTTGAGATGTCCGGACTGAAAATTTCTCAAAAGCATTATCCTCCTCATGATAGTCTTCAACTTGCTGGATTACATCATCAGAGCCACCACTACTCTCAGCTTGATGAATTTCATCCACACCTTCTTTCTCAACTTCATTCTCTTTAGAATTTTCCTATGTCTTTATACCTGGAGTCTCAAGTAATTGTTCTACCAAAAAATACTTCGGCACTGGAATGTTCTAAGATGAAATTTCTATTTCCTTCAATAGAGATTGAAAAATATCTACTTTAGACAATTTCGTCATGAGCTTCTTCTCCTTGGCCTGAATCTCTAACTCATCAGAAGCTTTTTCTTTTAAGGCCATAGCCTTAGCAGGGTCCAATCCAAATTGTGGCTCCCCTTCTTTCCTCTTTTCCTTGACTTCTCTCCACATCGCTACCACCTCATCCGAGAAGGATTTTTTTCTTTTTGGTTTTATGAGTTTCGGATTGTAATTCCTTTGATTTTAGGGTTTTATCTTTAGCTTGCACTTATTTTAGATTATGTTTCATACTGACCTTCATTAAGGGTTCAGCCTTTTCTACATTTTCCAGATTGGCTTCTGCCTCCTCCTCTAGTAGACCATAAAACTCTCCTGACTGTTTTGAGAAACCAACATTCATTCTCTTCAGAGTATCATCACTGATAAACATTACCTTTCAATTTCTTGGCTTGGAGGTGGAAGCAATCTTGAAAGAATCAAGAGACCGAATAATAAGCATGGAGAGAAGAGCAGGATAAAAAATAATTTGGGCTTTCAAATTTCCATTCTTTATGTTCTGAAACGTAATAAGGATGTGCCTCATCAGATTGATCTTTCTTAGATTTACCAATAAATCTAAGATTTAAATGTCAGTTTTCTTTAAGTTATCCTTGTCACCTCTTCTTGGTACGAAAAAACCTTGAACCCACAACTGTAGAATCCGTTTTTTTGAAGATAAATGTGCAATATTTGTGGTCTTGACGTATTTATGTCAATGGAATTCCATAGCCTTCACTTTTTGGAAACTTCCTTGAACATTTGGTAGTTTATGGGAGAAAAATTAGGCTTCTCCATCATATGAGAGCCCCACCAAGCTTGCAGCCTTAGTGTAAGATAAAGCATACGTCTTCCCATATCTTTTGAAGGAGAATTTTTCTATTCCATCTTCATAAAAGAAGAAAATAGATTCAAAAAATTCTATAAGAATATCTGTATAAACAACATCTTGATCCCCTAGATTTGATATATAGAAATCCTTCCATCCATTGAGCTTAATATTCATAGAAATAAGAGAATAATACTTACTAAAAAAATTTGGATGGACCAACCTTTCCCTACAGACTAACCAACCTGAGATTGGCTTCATAGTAGACATTTCTTGAGAAGTGGCTTCTATAGACATTTGGATTAGAGGATCACTGAATGATTCAGAATGATCTTAAGAAGGAAGGGAAGAACATCAACACGTGAGGGCTTAAATTTTATGTGGGACAACCATCGGGGGGTCCCCTTATTATAGGAAAATGAGGTGACCTTTCATCTTCCAAAACCCATATAACAGCTATGAAACATTCTGATCAGATCTAACGGTTGAAAATATAGTCGTAAGGAAATCTTGAATCCGATCTTTTGAGGTTTTAAGAAAAACATTCGGATTTTATAGAAAAACGAATACAAAAAATATAAAACAATATACCAGCATTAAAAATATGATAACGAAAACATAATTAATAAGATGATACATATTATATTTCTTGGAATATTATTCGTAAAATTTTATATTCTTCTTGAAAAAAATTTTACTAAAAAAAACTCAGTACGAAAAACTCACTACCTAATACTCACAACGAAAAGTGTAAAATCTAAAAGTTTTATTTCAAAAACATTGAGTACCAAAAATCTATTACGAAAATTATGAGTACAAGAATACCCATTACTAAATTTATTACTACGAAAACTTCTAGTATGAAAACTCCATAACAAAAATTTCTAGTAGGAAAACTTCATTACAAAAATTTCCGGAACAAAAAATTCATAACGAAAATTTTCAGTATGAAAACATCATTCCAAAAATTCCCAGTATGAAATCTTCATTATGAAAATTTCCAGTGTGAAAACTTCATTACGAAAATTTCTAGTAGGAAAACTTCATTACGAAATTATTTGAAAAGCTCAACAACAGATGTACTCCCCCTATGAAAAGAAGTTTATTACTCTAAGGAGATAGGTTTTACAGGTAGTTATTCAAGGAAAAGTACCTTATGGTTATCATTCCTAACTTCAATTTAATATATTCAAATCTATCGAAAGGTAATGATTTTTGTGAAAATGTCAGAAAGTTGATCTTGCTTTCAGATAAACTAACGAATAATATCTCCTTTTAGTGTGTGATCCCTAACAAAGTGATGCCTAATATCTCAGTGTTTTGCATGAGAGTGATCTGCAGGGTTTTTAATAAGGGAAATGGAACTTGTGTTATCACAAAAAATTTGAGTCTTAGTAAAACTCAAGCCATAGTCTATGAGTGTGGGTTGCACCCACAACACTTGATCACAACAACATCCAGCTGCTACATATTCAGCTTAAGTAGTGTAGAGTGCTACTGAATGTTGCTTCTTGTAAGACTAAGAAACTAATGAATCTCCTAAGAAATTACATGTTCCAGATGTACTCTTTCTATCAATTCTACATCCACCAATGTCAGAATCCGAAAACCATTTTAGAATAAAATCATTTCCCGAAGTATAAAATAGTGCTAAATCCATGGTTCCCATTAAGTAGTGAAAAATTCTTTTCACTGCATTTAAATGATATTCCTTAGGATTGTATTGATATCTTTCACATAAGCATACTAAAAACATTAAGTCTGGAAAACTAGCTATTATGTAATGTAGACTTCCTATCATACCTCTAAAAAATGTTTGATCTACTTGTTTCCCAGCTTCATCGAGATCAATTGTGTTTGAGGTACCAATAAGAGTACTTATACTTTTAGTGTTATCATATCCATACATTTTCATAAGATTTATAATATACTTATGTTGGGATATATAGATTCATTCTAGTTTTTTAGAAATTAGAAAACCTATGAAAAATGTTAACTCACCTATCATGCTCATTTTAAACTCATATTTCATTAGATCCGTAATGGAATCAGTTAAGGATTGCTGAGTTGAACCAAATATAATTTCATCAACAAAAATTTGTACAATCAAAACATTTTTCTTGTATTTCTTTATAAAAAGTGTAGGATCTGCATTTCCCTTAACATAGTTATTTTGACGAAAAAATATTGTAAGTCTATCATACCAGGCTCGAGGGGCTTTTTTAAGGCCATACAATGCTTTGTTAAGTTCAAAAACATGTGCATGATGTTTTGTGTCATCAAATCCAAGTGTTTTTTCCACAAAGACTTCATCTTAAACATAAAAATTAAGGAAAGCTCATTTTACATCCATTTGAAAAATCTTGAAATTGAAGAATGCTGCAAAGGATAGTAAAATATGAATAGATTCAAGTCTAACTACTGGAGCATGGGATTCTTCATAGTGTATTCCTTCTTTTTCATTATAGCCTTTGGAAACCATTCTAGATTTATTCCTAACTATGACTCCATTTTCATCACACTTATTTCTGAGGACACATTTTACTCAAATTACAGAAGATTCCTTAGGTCTTTCAACCAAGTTCTAGTCTTTATTTCATTGAAATTCAATTTGTTAATCTTGCATGGCTTTAATCCAATCATCATCTCCTAAAGCTTTATCAGTTATTTTTTGTTCCAATTGGGAAAGAAATATTGGATATTCTACTTAATTTATTAATTAACTTCTAGTCCTTTCAGGTTGATTCACATCACCAATGATGCTATCACTCGGATGATTCTTTAGAAACGACTGATTTGAGTTTTGTAAATCATGTTCATCAACATAGGGTAGGAAATCTTATGGGGTAAATGTTTCAGGAGTATCTTCTTGAACATTTTACTTATCAGAAGGATTTTCTATAAATGGTTCATAATAATTTTTTGAAAATACATCTGAGGATATAGGTTGGGGTTGTTTAAAAACAAAAGGATCTGTTTCATCAAATTTAACATGTACTGTCTCTTCAACAGTACAAGTGTTTTTATTGAAAAATCAATATTCCTTAGAAGTTTGGGAGTAGCCTAACAAAATTCCTACATCATATTTTGGTGCGAATTTGTATAAATTAACATTAGTATTCAGGATAAATACTTTCCAGCCAAAAACCATAAAGTAGGAAAGTCTAGGTTTTCTACCATTCCATAACTCATAAGGAGTTTTATTAAGATAGGGTCTAATCAAAACTCAATTTATATAATAACAACCAGTTCTTACAACGTCAACCCAAAAAAAATTGGCAATAGAATACTCACTCAACATGGTTTTAGTTATCTCTTGAAGAATTCTATTTCTACATTTAACAACACCATTCTACTGAGGTGTTCTGGGAGATGAAAAATTTTGAGTAATACCTTTTCTACTACAAGAAGTTTCAAAATCGGGATTTTTAAATTTCTCCTTCATGATCACTATGAATAGTTTTTAATGGAAGTTTTTTCTCAGTTTTAACATGGTATCTAAACCTTTTGAAATGAAAAAAATCTTCAGACTTCATTCCTAGAAAATAGACCCACGTAAATCTAGTGTAATCATCAACCAAGAAAAATACATAATACTTTCCCCCAATGATTCAAGTTTGTGTAGGAACAAAAAGATCCCCATGCATTAGTTGTATTACAGTAGTGGTTGAGACTTCACCAATGAATTTAAAACATGATTTATGTTTCTTGTCATATTGACAAGGGTCACAATCTTTTGAAGAATCAAATCTAAGCTCTGGTAGATCCTTAACTAGTCTCTTCATAGAAATTTTTCAAAGGTTCCTAAGGTTACAATGTCCTAGCCTTCTATGCCATAACCAAGAATGATCTTCCATTTCACTAAGTCAAGGTAAGTCTTGGCTCCTAATATCATCTATGTTTAGTGTGCAAACAGTCTCTTTCCTATTGGCAGAAATAATAAACTCTTCCTCAGAATTGTGTAATAAGCACTTATCATTACTAAAATTCACAAGGTATCCTTCATCACATAACTGACTTATGCTGATGAGGTTGTTCTTAAGAACCTTAACAAAAAAACATTTTAAATAAAAGATTTTCTATGAAGAACGATGTTACCTATACCAAAAATTTCTCCCTGAGCATTATCTCCGAAAGTTATACTTCATCCTTTCGTTTTGATAATCTTTTTGAAATAGTTTTTGTTATCAGTCATATTCTGGGAACATCCACTTTCCATGTAATATGTATTGTTTTTGGTACATTCCCTATTTTCCTGAAAATATAAAAGAGTTAGGTTTTCGTAATCCAGACTTTCTTGGATCCAAATATCTCAAAAAGTAAAACTTTAGGTACCCACATATTCATAGAAAAATAAGCCTTATGAAATCCTAAAGATTGGGTTTTGTTTAAAGAAGAATTATTTTCCCAGTGACCACCACACTAGAATTTAGTACAGAATGGGTCCCTTTGAGGAACAAAGTAATTTTTTTCTAAAAATCGGTTTAGAACTTTTGTAACGAGAACCAGAAGTATTCATTTGAGTTCGGATTTGTGAATACATTTTCTCAAAATATACCTTACCTAGGGTAATGTTTTACAAACACTTACTCCTGGAGAATATTTCAAATTTGAGTTTTATAACTATGTTCTTGTCTTCAAAAACATTTTAACTAGGTCTAGGCTCGAAAACATTTTTCATATAAATTATGTTTTCTAGAACTTTAGAATGTTTATTCTTCTCAGAACTTACTTCCTCATGATTTTTTGAAATAATTTCAAAATCATAATTTTTTGTATCACGATCATTATAAAGATCTGATATTTCCTTAGTAAGAATAGTATTCCTAGAATTTTCCTTATCATGTTTCTTCATGAGTTTTGAATTCTCATTCTCTAGAACTTTGGAAAACCTATAAACTTATTCATAGGTGGGTAAAGTGTTATCTTCATCTAAAGAATATTATTCATCCAAAGAGTTATAATATATACTATCATTAGCATTTAAGGAAACATTGTTCATTGATTCAGCATTGTGTACCTTAGCATCAAGCAATGATTATCAACAGGTAGCCTGGCTAAAAGACCAAATTATTTTTTCTTAAAGATTCATAATCCAAAGATTCATCTGAAGAATCTCCACCACTGGCACTCCATGTGTCATTGGATTTCAACATTGTCTTAGCTTTGGACTTGTAATACTTCTTTCTATTTTTTTCAAAATTCCTTTCCATTGTTTTTTTCTTGAGTATAGAGCAGCCAGGTCTTATTTTTCTAGATCTCTTTCATTCCTAGCATGTAACTTTAGAGTATTTCTTGTCTTTCCTTTCCTTCTTCTTATATTTGGATTGAAAGTTCCTCTAGCCAACTATCTTGTTAATCCTTTGAGCAAAATTTTATAATTCATTTTCTGAGGATTCACTACCACTAGATTCGGTATGGATAAAAAATTTCTTAGATCTGGATCTAGTAAATATCTAAGGAGTCTTGGCTTTCAAATGATTGGAATTAATAGTAAAGGCTACACTGCCATTTCAATTCTTCTTCTTCACAATTTCAGTATCTCTCTTCATTCTAGTATCATACTGAAGAAGAGTTCCAAACAGCTCGTCAAGGGTAATCTGGGTGACCTTTCTATTCTCATCAATTACAGTCCTTTTATATGCCAACTCATTTGGCATGATTTCGATGATCTTGTCAACAAGGGATTCCTCATCTAATCCTTTTTCACTCATTGATTGTAAATTATTCAAAATAGTAATGAATCTCTGTTGCACCTTGCATATGGGTTCACCATAAGGAAAAATAAACCATGATACTTAGCTCTAAGCATGGCTCTTCTTGTCTCAATAACATTAGAAGTCCCAAAGTGAGTAACTTCAAGTTTCTTCCATATATAATTTTATGGTTCACAAAATGAAATTTGGATATATATATTTCTAGTCATTGAATAATGTAAAGTATTACGTACCTTATAATTGAGTTGATATTCATGCTTTTCTTGATTTATAAAGGCACTTACTTATTTATGAGGAATTTTTTATCCACCGATAAGCGTAACAAAATTTTCAACTCCAGTGTTGATAAAGAATGTATTCAAACTATATATCTAATATTCGTAATCATTACCATCAAAGATAGGTGGTTTGGTTGGATTAAGATTATCAATGGAACCAACATTGATTTCTGCCATCTTTAAGAAAAGTCTCTCCTCAAAAACATGCTAGTAGGAAAATTTTGTAAAAAAGGTAAATATTCTAAGAAAGAAAATATTTTGCAAAAGTATCTGTATGAAAAAGTGAATCCAAACTATGATTCAGAAAAATAGATTCTAAAGAAAAATGCAAATCCGGAACTGTGAATCAAAAAATTCAATTATGAGAATTTTCTTCTGAATTCAATTGTGAGATTAATTCAGATTGAACCAAATCCTCTGATACCAATTGTATGGATGGTATGTCTGAGTATGATATACTCTATAATACCAAACATAGGATCAAAATAAAAATGAGATTCTCTGATACAAGAGGGGTGAATTATATCTCTTAAAAATTCATTTGGAACTTTTAAAGATGGTTATGTTTAAAAAGGTTAAAAAAGATAATTCAAAAGACCTCTATATTCTAATAGCTTGCTAGATTCCGGAAAAGTAATTCTGAAAAATGAAACTAAATAGAAGTTATAATGATTAATATTCTACCTTAAAGCATATAAAAACTAACTAAATTAGAGTACAAGAGTGAGAACATATAGGATAGTTATACTTTCCTCAACAATACAAAATGCAGCTGAAAACATGTAATAAAACAAGTAATAACTAATAAGTCTTTTATCTCAAAGAGAAGGGTATCCAACAAACTTCGATAAAGGTCCATTGATTTATACATTCAAGAAAGTATATCTTACTCACACCAGGGTAAGCCCTCTATATGAAGATCGGAGTCTGTCTTGATATCCCCACAAGACCTCAACTATCAGGTAGTCTGCACCTCTATATTCCTATCCCTGGAATCCCTAGATTGTACACAGCAACAATCAGAGTCACACAAATCAAGTCTGCATAGAGCAAAGTATGAGCAAGCTGTTCAAACATTCTGCACGAAGCGTGAGAATTTATAAGAGCCTCTCCCTCTAGAAATCACTTCAAAATCATGTAGGCATGGTTGTCAAATATGTGTCAAAGTTGTGAGCTCTTTTCAAATGAGATCCTATTTATAGACGTGGCTGAAATGGTCATCTCCCTCCTCCAATAGTCATATTCTTCCTTGAATTTAGGAGGGACCTGTACACGTGTCACTCAAACAACTATTAGTTGATAACAGAAAATGAATTTGGAGTCTATAAAATAGAGATATTCAGATTCTGTTTTTTTTAAAGAATTCGTAATGAGAATTCTTAATCAGAAATCATCATCACAATTCTTAATGAGAATTTTAAATCAAAATTCTTCATCAGAATTCATAATGAGAATTCATAATCAGAATTGATCATCAGAATTTGTAATGAGAATTCGTAATCAGAATTCATCATTAGAATTCCTAATGAGAATTCGTAATTAGAATTCAGCATCAGAATTTTTAATGATAATTCATAATCAGAATTCATCATCAGAATTCGTAATGAGAATTCATAATCAAAATTCATCATCAAAATTCATAATGAAAATTCGTAATCAGAATTATTTATCAGAATTCGGAGTTAGAACATTATTTAAGTTCATAATCAGAATTCAGAGTTGAACTTCATAAATGGTTGTAACAAGGAATTCAGAGTAGAACTTCATAAAATTTTGTTACAGGAATTTGGATCAGAAAACAGAATTCTTCATATATATGTATTATATTATTTCGAGAATTAGATATGAATCCAATTTTTATACTTAAGAAAAATATTGATATGAACAATGAAAATAAGGTAAGGGTAAATTTCATTTGGGAAAGGAATTTTACTTATTGATGTAAAATAAGGGTAAAATGAAATTTTCTTATGGATAACGTGTTTGTGATTTTCAAAACAATAAGGAATGGAAAAGACATAACGAAAACCTTATTGAATCAACATAAGGAACTTACTACCTCAATTTCATCAACATCCACTACAAATTCAATCAATAATTTCATCAATTGAACTACATTCTTAGACAAACTAGACTAATATTTCACTATAAGAATTCATAAAACATAACCATCTATTTAATTCCTCGAACATAATAAATAATTCATGTGATGATAAATTCTATCTCCATTATTATTTCCAAATTATCATTTTAATATCACATGAAATGATATTTTATCTCACTCAGACAATATCAAATTTATCATTAAAGGGTAATGAATGTTCTATAAATATTCTCTTCAAGAATATTTGTAAAACCAGAGTTGATAATTTATATCTCTTAATTTATTCAAGATTACTTGGGGTATTCCTTATAATTATTCTTTATTGAAACCATATCATAGTCCTTGTAAATTTCGTCATTATATTATGATAATTTGATATCCATATCACATAATAAATCCATTTTAAGTATCCTTGGATAATTTTTATTATTATATTATAATAACTTTCTTTAAAAATTACACTTCTAATAATAAATTATCCTTTGAACAATTTCATAAAATACCCAATAATAATTATATGATAATAATTTCATAAAAATTATCATTTTATAATTCTATATTTTTTACATCCAACAATCTCGAGAAATTATCCTTTTCTTATTAATTATAATTTTCCTTTGGTAATTCACATAATTATATTTGATATTTAAAATGTGTAAAAAGGGAATTAATTTAATTCTAAAAAACAAACCTTGCTTCCATAATGAAAATATTACTAAAATTATACGCATTGATACAAATACTATAACAATAATTGTGTTTCAATCCAATCAATATCGAAGAATATATTGAAGAATGAATTTCTGAGAAAAATAATAAAAAAAATAATCTAAAATAAAATAGGGATGGGAGAGGGATAGAGGAGTGTGGGATGTGGTTGGTTGTGGTGGAGATCTAAATCATACCAAAAGCACCTCTCATACGGCCACACCCTTTTTTGAAATTTATTTCATCATTTTATTTTATTAATTGTCATATTAATTAATAAATAATTTTATATTTTTTCTTTCTTCCCCCTCCTATTACTTCATGTTGCACCACAAATATAAATTTTAACATTTTTTAATTCCCCTTCTAAAAAATTTAAAACTATGCATTTAATATATATTTAAGGTCCCTCATATGTATGTACTTAACATATAATTACCCCACATAAATAAATATTTATTTATTTATTTAACCCATAAATACAAATTATATATACACACACATATTAATTTACACCATCACATGTATATGTATATATATACATAAATTTATATCCCATATATATTTAAACTTTCCCTTTCCACACACAAATATTAATTTCCCTTATTTGAAAATAATATTTACAACAACAATTATTATTATTTATAAATATCTCACATCATTTCCATCACAATAAATTTGAATACCAAAAATTGAAAATGCACATTGTATCCTCTATGTAAGGTAATGTTAGTAAAAATGTGTCTAAATTCATCCATTAAGGGTGTTTCATATTTTAAATTGGTCAAAAATATTATATTGGTATGCTTTGGGATTGATATGGTGTCATCATTGGAAATCTCCACATTGAAACATTTAATTAGATGACTTAATTTATAAATTAAAAAATTTTAATTAGTTAAAAAAAATATAATATAAAATAATATTAAAAAGGTTTTATCCTCGTCAATGTTTAAAAACACCTAACATGCATAAAAGTTACGTCCCTCTTATGATAAACACGTCATTCCTCACCTAACTGTGGTTTCAAGTTTCTCAAACAATGCACCATTTCAGAGATAATAATTTTTTTTGGAAAAATAATATAATACAAATATTAAATAACTAATGATCACATATGATCTTACCAAAAAACTGATGCAAACAAATGTTATGTCATGAATAGTGTAATCCACTTATCTCGGACCTAATAGATGTTTGGTATTTCTTATAAATTGTTCAATTTGGTATATATTCAATTATTTTGATAGAATCATGTAACACCCCAAGCTTCCACGGTACGCTTCTCTTTAAATAATGTGATAGCGTGTTTTGTACGCAACACCGAGTTCTAACACACCATAACCAATCAAACTAGCCGTTATGAATAGTAATACCTACTTTTTGAAATTATATATATATATTATTTTTTAAAATGGACTTAATTTTTGGATTATGAATATCGAATTTATCCTAAGGTGAAATTTTGGCACTTTTCGGATAACTTTAATATTTTGATGAATAGTGAAAATTACTAAATTTTAAATAAAAACAACTTTTTTAATCAAAATAATTAATAGAAATAAATTATGAATTTGAGTGGTTTTAAAGTATATTTAGAATATATTTTTACCATTAAATATAATGTTGGTCATTGGACATAATTTTACAATTAAATCGGACATAAACAAATGTCAATCTTTTGATAGTTATTATCTCGTAAAAAAAAAGATTTTTGTTTTAACAACGAGAATTAATTTTAAATTAATTTTTGCCACTTTTGTGTTTTGAATTTAGAAAAATGGATTCCATATTTGGAATCAGGATGTTCATGTTGTGTAAATAGGTTACTTTTATTTTTAGAAATTTTGAATAATTACTTCGGTAAATATTTTATTTACCATGGTTAAAGGTAAATCCTGTAAATACGGGTTAAAAAAATAATATTATAATAATACTTAATTACCCTAAAACGTGTCCTAACCTTATTGGTTGATACATGTTCGACTATAGGCATCTTTGGGTCAATTTTGGGACCCCATGGAGCCACTTGTAGGTGATAGGGACACTTTATTTTAATTAAGTTAAAATAAATACAAAAATGACACAAGCATATATCTTTTAGAAAAACAATTTTTACATAGGGTTATGTATGTTGGATTTTAGACTATAAATATTCATTAGAAATATAAACATATTTCCTACATAATTATATTTTATTTATAATTTTTATAGATTACATAATTTAATTTATTTATGACACAATGATGATGCAGTAATTAACATAATAGTGAAAATTTAAAATACTTGATATTATAAATATAGAAATAAATATAATTTGAGACTTTTAATGAATTAAAATAATTTTATAGGGTAATATGACAAATTAGGATTGATTTAATTAACTTTTTTCGAAGTAATAATTATGTTATTAGTTTCACAAAATTCAACTATTGAATAGTGTCAAAATTGACATAAAAGAGTTTTTAAAACAAATATTATATTATTAATTGATATTAAATATTTAAAAATCGAAGGATCGGCCAAGAGACATATATAATGATAGGTTTATAATTAATGGACCACTTGGGGGTCTCTTGGATGTATATTGTATGTTTATTAACCATATAATATAAAAATACAAAGAGACATTGTAACAGTGAAACTAATTAACTTAGAGTTAATACTTAAAGATAAAGTTAATATAGTAACCCAAACCTATCTAAATTCTATTGGTTGAATGGTTTTCGACCTATCCCCACCATAAACTTTGAATAATCATCTTTGGGGCAATTAGAACTGAATATGAATTTATTATAAATTAGTATTTCTAGATTTTCCAAAGGTGCCCCTCACCCCTCTTATAAAAGGGCACTCTTCCTTCTCATTTCTTCACACATTCAAAGCCTTTTGGTTCGGCCAAAATCTGCCCAAATACTCTCCCAACTTCCCTAAATACAACCTAGTGGCCTTATTATGATCAGAAAGCCATCCTAAGGATCCCTTTTGATCAAATCAAAAGGAAGAACCCGAAGAAGAGGTAATGATTTCACCACCCTTTTCCAAGTTCCTTTCTTCTTCCACTTATTCTTCCATTGTTATTACCATTATAAAAGAATAACTCCAGTATCATATATATACTGTGATGTTAGTATAAAAATGGTACAACAATATTCAGTATTCTATCCATCCTTTGAATAACATGTCACCATACGTGCGTACGTACGGCTTACCGTCTCCACGTCGTGGTGTAATTGTTATTCAATAAATTATTATTTGGATGGGTATAATAATGACGTGTAATTCATTTAAATAATAAATATAACATGATAATGATTCTTTATATATGATATACCATCCAATTATATGTTATTTTAGTATTAAAAGAATGATATTGTCGCTCGTGTGTACGTACGGACTACCGTCTCCCCGAACGCGATGAGATTCATTCTCCATCGTATCCATTCAAATATAATTCTCATTTGATGATTAATAATAGTATCTAAGGACATGATATCATTCTGGATATGATTAAGATACAACCTATCCATTAAAAACATGGAATAAGTAACAAAACATATAAAAGAAAACGAGTAAGTTAACACCCGAAACTACGATAATACTAAGATATTATTAACAATGTTAAAAGATCATATATGATATCATATTAATGTATATGATTCTTGTATAATTTAATAACAATTATTTCACCATTATACCAGAGGTTAAACTACCCCAACCAAGGAAAATTACAAGGTAAGGTTTATTTCACAATCTCTTCATTATCTGAGGCTGTTTATATGTAATAATCTACTGGGATCTCTTTATCCTCCACATCCATGTTTCATAAAAATGTATTTAAAAGCATTTTTACTATTTAAATGAATATGGGTTAAATTAATTTATACCCTTGTTTGACTTTTTATATGAGTTTTATAAAGGAATCTTTCCGTCATTTTCCAAACAAGGTTCATTTAACCTTTTCGATAGAATTAAGGTAAGAATGGTTTTTTTAAAATTATACGGCGGGTGAGGATATTTTAGGCCGTTATAAAATCATGGAAGCTTCCCTTACAAGATTATAATAATATTTTTGAAAGAAAATGTCTTATTTTATAAATATATGACTCTTAAATGATTTCAAAATAAAAAGAGATATTTCTCTAAAAAGAGTTTTGATTTCATCTATGTCGATATCCTTTGATGGCATTTACACTTATTTGAAGTCAATTTATTATAATAAAAAACTTATATATTGTATTGATGGTTTTGTGGTATGTTTGACTTTGGATGTGTTATTTTTATACCATCCATGGTTTATGGATAAAGTATTTATATATCGTATGCTAGTTTTAATACGAATGTTTATGTTATGTTTAAGCCTTTTCATATGGGAATGCATTGGACTTAATATGTGACGGGTGGAGCCCACTATAGCTCCTCAATGCATCGGTAGGTCTCATGAGACAAACTAGTGTCTTGGCCCAAGGCCTTGGAAAAATCTTATTCATAGTCTTGGCACGAGGCCTTGGTTATGTGGTTATGATAGTCTGGAATTATGCATTCCATCATTATGAAAGTGGTTATTGATATTTCATGTGATTATTCGATTAGTAGAATATCCATGTGAATAATTAAATGGAATTATTTGATTTTATTTTTTCCATACTATGATTATGTTCAAGATTAAAAGGCTTTTGTTTTAAGTTATACATTGCCTTAAATGTTTATTCTTATTTATGAAAGTTTCCACTATACTGTTATCCTTACTGGGCATTCGAGCTCACCCCTTTCAATGTTTTATTTTTCCCAGGATGTGAAGAAGTAATTTATGAATGACCTTCAGGGATAGTATGTGGGGATATGAGTGTGGTCTATGAAGAAAATATGTTGTTGTAGTAGTTTTCACTTTATGATGTAATGTAAAACTTTATGAATATATCTAGTCTTTCCAAGGCTACTAAATCAATCAGTCTTTCGAGATTTGATCTTTCTTGTGATCATGCCAATTTTATGTAATAATGCACCGACTCTGGGTAACTGGGGATGGGGCATTACAGTTGGTATCAGAAGAAGTTTAGTACAAACCTTGAACTTTGATGATTATTATATAAGAACTTCCTAGAATATTGGTATTGTAGAGATTTTGTGAGTTTTCCAAGAAATACATCCCTATCTAGATACGAGAAGGTAGAGGTGACTCTAGCATAGATGTACCTAGGGGTAAAACCCGAAAACACCGCTTTGAGATAGACTCGAACGGGAACTGGTGCACAACAAATGGCCTTGCTGCACTCTTGGTAACAACACTCCCCGGGGATATGCTTAGGATAACTCTCATTTTATTTAAAAATCATTATGAAGTGTTTCTGAGTATATACTTCCTCAAAGAAAACATTCTTATGATTATGGATTATATCCATAAATAGTTCAATTTATGCTAAGTGTTTTATAAGTATGGGATTTTGAATTTTGATTCATAAACTAATCTAGTTTATGCCATTGTTTAGAAATGGCGCCTAGTGGAAGAAATGGAAACTGTATCAATGCACACACTCCATGTAGGGATTTCCCTCTTGCTCAAGATAATTATAGTGGAGCTGGTGATTCAACTGGTGCCGATCAGCTAATCACCATACTGGGACAACTCACTCCGGTTATGAATCATAACCTTACCCGTATGGAGCACCCTGATCCACAGCGTGGAGGATCAATGTTATATCGCTTCATGAGGCAGCAACCACCAACGTTCAATGGGAGTAAAATTCCCTTAGTAGCTGAGCAATCGATAAATTCCCTAGAGAAAATATTTCAGGCTTTGGGGAGTAGTGAAAGGGAAAAGTTTATCATGGAAGTTTACCGACTCACTCGAGATGTTGATCAATGGTGGTCATTGATTCAAAACACTAAGGAAGATGATGAAGTATAAAATATGGAATGGAGGGAGTTCAAAGATCTGTTTTTAGAAAAATACTTTCCTCGCGACCATCGAGGAGATATGGAAAGGAAATTTCTGAGTCTGAGACAGAAGGAGGATGATAATGTCGCATAGTATGTGGCTAACATTACAATGTTAGCAAGGTATGCTGGAGATTATATACGTAACCCAAGAAGTAAGATTGATCATTTCATTGATGGGTTAAAACCATTTCTCCGTCGAGCATTAGTCTGACAATCCTTTTAATCATACGAAGACATTGTCTCATGTGCTATCAAGACCGAAAAGGAATTCTCTATGTCTTATGACTTTAAAGCAATGAAAAAGAAGAAGAGACCTGCTGATCAATCTGGGAATGGAAATAAGGGGAAGAAGGGAAATTTTGAATATCCTTCATGTGGTAAATGTGTTAAGAAACACCCCAGTACTTACTTGAAGGGAACATGAGTCTGTTACAAGTGTGGTGAAAAAGTCCACCAAGCTCGTGATTGCAAGGGGAAGAAGGAAGCTACCAATGTTCAGTGCTACAATTGCAGGGAGATGGGGCATTATGCAAATGAATTTCCTAAGCGTCAGAATAATTTACCTCAGAAAAGGCCAAGGGATCAAGGCCAAGCTTATGATATCACTGCTACTGAGGTAGAAGCTCCGAAAGACGTGGTGGCAGGTAATTTAATAGTTTCCTCACGTTTAGAAAATGCATTATTTGATTTTTGATCATCGCATTGTTTCATATCTTCCCAGTTTCCTAAGAGAATTAGATATTTCCAATTTGATTTAACAAGGGTTTTGCCAGTTAAAACTCCTAAGGCAAGTATCATTGAAACAAAGTTTTGTGAATCAGTCCCCATTAGAGCACATAGATGTTCTTTATCCGATGATCTCATTGTCATACCTATGATTGAGTTTAATATAATCCTCGGTATGGATTGGATTTCGTATTATGATGTGAAGATTTATTGTAATAAGAAGGAGGATACAATTTTTGATGATGATGATAAGGAACACCTTATCTTTAGAGCAGAATCATCACCGCCTAATTAATATCTAGATCCACCCACAGTAGCTCAAATAAATTCAATTATTGGGGAGGAAGAGAATGAAATAATTGTGGGTTAGGAAATGAATGTTCAAATAGAGTATGTACCTGTTGTGAAAGAATATGTAGATGTATCTCTGAAAGATTTACCTAGACATCCTCCAGAACGAGAATTTGAGTTTTCCATTGATTTAATTCCTGGATCAAGGCCTATATCGAAGACCCCTTATAGAATGGCCATTGTAGAATTAGTTGAACTAAAGAAACAACTAGAGGAATTGAGTAATAAGTTATTTATTCTCCATAGTGTTTCTCCATGGGGATCCCCTGTTCTTTTTGTTAAAAATAAATATGCATCTATGAGGTTATGTATCGACTACAAGGAGATCAATGCTATAACAATAAAGAAAAAGTATCCCCTAACTCGAATTGATGATTTATTTGACCAACTGCATGGAGCTAAATAATTTACAAAGAATGACCTTTGATCTGGATACCATCAGTTGTGAGTGAAAAAGGAAGACATTCCGAAGATAGCATTTCGAACCAGGTACGGGCATTACGAGTTCACTGTAATGCCTTTTGGATTGACTAATGCACCCTTTGTATTCATGGATCTGATGAATAGATTTTTAAAGGAGTATCTCGATGAATTTGTGGTGGTATTTATTGATGATATCTTGGTATACTCTAAAAGCTACTAAGATCATGAAAATCACTTGCGCATTATCCTGAAGACTCTGAGAAGACATGAATTATATGGGAAGTTTAGTAAGTGTGAATTCTGGCTTTAGGAGATTTCTTTTCTTGGCCATATTGTATCTAAAGATGGAATCAATGTTGATCCTTCTAAGACCAATGCAATCCAAGAATGGCCACACCTACAATTATAACTGAGGTACGTAGTTTTATTGGTTTAGCAGGTTATTATCGACGTTTCGTCCAGAATTTTGCCCGATTGGCTAACCCATTAATGAAGATCACACGTAAAGGGGTTAAATTTGATTGGACAAAAGAGTGTGAAAAATGTTTCTAAGAACTGAAGAGAAGATTAGTCAATGCTCCTATATTGACTCTACCATCGGAGAATGATGGGTTTGTTATTTATAGTGACGCATCGAAAAAAGGTCTTGGTTGTGTCCTTATGCAGAATGATAGGTTTATTGCCTATGCATTATGACAGTTTAAAATTCATGAAAAAAACTATCCTACTCATGATCTCGAGTTAGCAGCTGTGATCTTTGCTTTCATGATATGGAGGCACTACCTCTATGGTGAAAAATGGGAGATTTATACTTATCACAAGAGTTTGATTTATATTTTCTCTGAAAAAGAACTCACCATGAGGCAAAGGAGATGGCTTGAATTACTCGAGGATTATGATTGCACGATACACTACCACCCGGGGAAGGCAGACAAGGTGGAAGATGATTTGAGCAGAAAAGACCATGGAGTTTTGAACGTGATGAGAATTGAAAGGCATCCAATTTTGATGGATCTAGTAAAGATGGACATGGGAATAACCAGGGAAGGTGAAACATCAATGCTTTTTCAAATGGTTTCCAATCCATCTTTACTAGAAAGGATTAAGAGTTCTCAGACTAATGATGGAGAATTTCAAAAGAAGATTAAAGCTGTGAATGATGGGAGATTGAGAGACTTTGTGTTTGAAGAAGAAATTTTGATATTCCGGAAGAGACTTTGTGTTCCCGATATACCTGATCTAAAAAGGGAATTACTGGATGATGCTCATAGTTCCAATTTCTCTATACACCATGGGAGCACCAAAATGTATAGAGATTTGAAGAAACATTTTCGGTGGGACAACATGAAGAGGGAGATTTCTGATTTTGTGTCAAGATGTATGGTTTGTCAACAAGTGAAAGATGGAAGGCAACATCCTGGTGGAGTATTGCAACCTCTTCCCATACCAGAGTGGAAATGGTACAATATCACGATGGACTTTTTCATGGGGCTACCAAAGACTCCTAGAAGGAATGATGCAATACGGGTTATTGTTGATCATCTTACCAAGTCAGCACATTTTCTTTCTATAAGAGAAGATCTACCACTGGAACATCTAGCAAGACTATATATTAATGATGTTCTGAGACTTCATGGAGTACCCCTATTGATTGTTTCTGATCGTGATCCCCATTTTACTTCAAGATTCTGGAAGAGTCTTCAGAAATTCCTGGATACTGAACTTCATTTGAGTACTGCCTTCCACCCTCAGACATACGGACAATCAGAACGGACTATTAAAACCTTAGAAGACATGTTGAGATCCTTCTCACATGACTTTCAGGGTATGTGGGATCAATATTTACCTTTGGTAGAATTTTCCTCTAACAATAGCTTCCATTTGAGTATTCAGATGGCAGCATATGAAGCGTTATACGGAAAGAGATGACGCACACCAACCTGTTGGGATGACGTTGGTGAAAGAAAACTTGTAGGCCCAGAACTGGTGGAGGAAACGATGGAAAAGGTGAAGGTAAACCAAAATCACATCAAAGCAGCTCAAAGTAGGCAAAAGAGCTATGCTGATAATCGAAGGATGGATTTGGAATTTAAAGTCGGTGATCATGTATTCCTGAAGGTATCTCGATAGAAGGGAGTCATATGTTTTGGTTAGAAAGGTAAATTGAGTCCCAGGTACGTCGGACCTTTCGAAATTCTAGAACGAATTGGGGTTGTAGCTTAACGACTGGAAATGCCGCGAAATATCTCCAAAGTTCACGATGTGTTCCACGTATCTCTATTGAGGAAATACATGCATGACCCAACGCATGTACTCACATACGAGGAATTATAACTGGAACCCGATCTGTCTTATTACGAAGATCCCGTCAGGATTCTTGATACAAGAGGAAAATTACTGAGAAACCGGACGATGCGTCTGGTAAAAGTTTTGTGGAGAAACCATAAGATGGAAGAGGCAACGTGGGAACTCGAGGAACTTATAATGAAGAACCACCTGGGTTTTTTCATGCGATAATATTCTAGAAACTTCGAGGATGAAATTATTTGAAGGAGGTGAGAATGTAACTCCCCAAGCTTCCACGGTACGCTTCTCTTTGAATAATGTGATAGCGTGTGTTGTACGCAACACCGAGTTCTAACACACCATAACCAATCAAACTAGCCATTATGAATAGTAATACCTACGTTTTGAAATTATATATATTTTATTTTTTAAAATGGACTTCATTTTTGGATTCGGAATATCGAATTTTTTCTAAGGTGAAATTTTGGTACTTTTCGGATAACTTTAATATTTTGATGAATAGTGGAAATTAATAAATTTTAATTAAAAACATCTTTTTTAATCAAAAAAAATTAATAGTGATAAGTTATGAATTTGAGTGGTTTTAAAGTATATTGGGAATATATTTTTACCATTTAATATAATTTTGGTCATTTGACATAATTTTACGATTAAACCGGACAAAAACAGGTGTCAATCTTTTGATAGTTATTATCTCTTAAAAACAAGCTATTTGTTTTAAAAACAGGAATTAATTTTAAAGTAATTTATGCCACTTCTGTGTTTTGAATTTGAAAAAATGGGTATCATATTTTGAATCAGGATGTTCAAATTGTGTAAATAGGTACCTTTTATTTTTAGAAATTTTGAATAATTACTTCGGTAAATATTTTATTTACCATGGTTAAGGGTAAAACCGGTAAATAAGGGTTAAAGAAAATAATATTATAATAATAATAAATTACCCTAAAACGTGTCCTAACCTTATTGGTTGATACATGTTCATCCATAGGCATCTTTGGGTTGAGTTTGGGACCCCATGGAGACACTTGTAGGTGATAGGGACACATTATTTTAATTAAGTTAAAATGAATACAAAAATGACACAAGCATATATCTTTTAGAAAACCAATTTTTACATAGGGTTATATATGTTGAATTTTTGACAATAAATATTAATTAGAAATCTAAAACAATTACCTAAATAATTATATTTTATTTATAATTTTTAGAGATTACATAAGTTAATTTATTTATGTCACAATGATGATGCAGTAATTAACATAATAGTGAAAATTTAAAATAATTGATATTATAAATACCCAAATAAATCTAATTTGAGACTTTTAAGGAATTAAAATACTTTTCTAGGATAATATGACATATTAGTATTGATTTAATTAACTTTTTTCTAAATAATAATTCTATTTTGAGTTTCACAAAAATCAACTATTAAATAGTTTCAAAATTGACATAAATGAGTTTTTAAAACAAATATTATATTATTAATTGATATTAAATTCATAAAAATCTAATTTTCGGCCAAGTGACTTATATCATGACATTTTTATCATCAATGGACCACTTTAGGGTCTCTTGGATGTATATTGTATGTTTATTAACAATATAATATTAAAATACAAAGAGACATTGTAAAAGTGAAACTAATTAACTTAGAGTTAATACTTAATGATAAGGTTAATATTATAACCCAAAACTGTCTAAATTCTATTGGTTGAATGGTTTTATACCTATACCCACCTTAAACTTTTAATAATCAACTTTGTAGCCATTATAAACAGAATATGAGTTTATTATAAATTAATATTTCTGGCGTTTCCAAAGGTGCCCCTCACCCCTCTTATAAAAGGGAACTCCTCCTTCTCATTTCTTCACACCTTCAAAGCCTTTTGGTTCGGCAAAACTCTGCCCAAATACTCTCCCAACATCCCTCAATACAACCTAGAGGCATTAGTTTTATCAGAAAGCCAACCTAAGGAGACCTTTTGATCAAATCAAAAGGAAGAACCCGAAGAAGAGGTAATGATTTCGCCACCCTTTTCCAAGTTCCTTTCTTATTCCACTTCTTCTTCCTTTATTATTACCATTCTAAAATAATAACTCCAGTATCATATATATACTATGATGTTATTATAAATATCGTACAACCATATTCAGTATTCTATCCATCTTTTGAATAACATGTCACCATGTGTGCGTGCGTACGGCTTACCGTCTCCACGTCGTGGTGTAATTGTTATTCAATAAATTATTATTTGGATGGGTATAATAATGATGTATAATTCATGTAAATATTAAATATAACATGATAATGATTATGTATATATGATATAACATCCAATTATATATTATATTAATATGAAAAGAATGATATTGTCGCTCGTGCATACATACGGACTACCGTCTCCACGAACGCGATGAGATTCATTCTCCATCGTATCCATTCAAGTATAATTCTCATTTGATGATTAATAATAGTATCTAAGGACTTGATATCATTCTGGATATGATTAAGATACAACCTATCCATTGAAAACATGGCTTACATAACAAAACATATAAAAGAAAATGATTAAGTTAACACCCGAAACAACGATAATACTAAGATATTATTAACAATGTTAAAAGATAATATATGATATCATATTAATGTATATGATTCTTTTATAATTTAATAACAATTATTTCACCAATATACAGGAGTTTAACCTACCCCAACCAAGGAAATGTACAAGGTAATGGTTATTTCACAATCTCTTCATTATCCGAGGTTGTTTATACGTAATAATCTACTGGGATCTCTTTATCATCCACATCCATGGTTCTTGAAAATGTATTTCAAAACATTTTTACTAATTAAAAGAATATGGGTTAAATTTATTTATACCCTTGTTTGACTTTTTATAAGAGTTTTATAAAGGAATCTTTCCATTGTTTTCCATACAAGGTGCTTTTAACCTTTTCAACAGATTTAAGGTAAGAATGTTTTTTTAAAATTATACGGCGGGTGCGGCTATTTTACGCCATTATAAAATCATCGAAGCTTCCCTTACATGCTTATAATAATATTTTCAAAGAAAATGTCTTATTTTATAAATATATGACTCTTAAATGATTTCAAAATAAAAAGAGATATTTCTCTAAAAAGAGTTTTGATTTCATCTATGTCAATATCCTTTGATGGATTTTACGCTTATTTGAAGTTGATTTTTTATGATACAAAACTTCTATATTGTATTGATGTTTTTGTGGGATTGTTGACTGTGGATGTGTTATTTTTATACCATTCATGGTTTATGGATACATTATTTACATTTCGTATGCTAGTTTTAATACGAATGTTTATGTTATATTTAAAGCTTTTCATATGGGAATGCATTGGACTTAATATATGACGGGTGGAGCCCGCTATAGCTCCTTCATGCATCGGTAGGTCTCATGAGACAAACTAGTGTCTTTTCACAAGGCCTTGGAAAAATCTTATTTGTAGTCTTGACACGAGGCCTTGGCTATGTGGTTAGGATAGTCTGGAATTATGCATTCCATCATTATGAAAGTGGTTATTGATATTGCATGTGATTATTCGATTAGTAGAATATCCATGTGAATAAGTAAATGGCATTATTTCATTTTATTTTTACCATATTATGTTGATGTTAAAGTTTAAAAGGCTTCTGTTTTATGTTATACATTGCCTTAAATGTTTATTCTTATTTATGAAAGTTTCCGCTATATTGTTATCCTTACTGGGCATTTGAGCTCACCCCTTTCAATGTGTTATTTTTCCCATGATGTGAAGAAGTAATTTATGAATGACCTGCAGGGATAGTATGTGGGGATATGAGTGTGGTTTATAAAGAAAATATGTTGTTGTAGTAGTTTTTCACTTTATGATGTGATGTAAAACATTATGAATATATCTAGTGTTTCCAAGGCTACTAAACCAATCAGTCTTTCGGGATTTGATCTTTCTTGTGATCATGCCAATGTTATGTAATAATGCACCAACTCTGGGTAACTGGGGTCGGGGCTTTATAAATCATATGTGTGTACTACAATATATTTAATACTTTATTTCTACAATGTGGCTATGTGGACCTCAGTATCTCACACTAACTCAACACATCAATCCAAAAAATATTTCAAAAAATATTCTGAGATTTTAATTGGGATTTTACCAATAAAAATCATTTAAATCAACATTTAAGTTATTTTTAATGAAAAACATCATTTTCACATAAAAATAATATTAATATATTATTAGTGACAATTTTTATAATATTTAAGAAAATCATTATATTACACTTGACCTATTGGTTTTAATTTATATAAAACTATATTAATATAACATTTATAAAATTCTAAAAAATGTGATAAACATCCTCAAAAATAAGAAAATTTTATTCAACATTATAAAAATGTTTTTATCTCAAATTTTATCGCATACAATTAATTTTTCATCGCAAAATATTATAACCTATAACAACCTCAAAATCAATGATCATGTGAAACCTAAATGATATCAATATCATTTAAATTATGTCAACTAAATTTCCTTTCATAAATTGTCAAATAACCTTTTCTAGTTGTTAATATTAATCATTAAATGTTACCCAAAAATTTATCAAAACTCAATAAATATCCCCTTAAAAAGTAACTTTTTTCTGAAAACATATATCACAGTTATCTATTCTATCTAAAATATGTTTTCAATTTTTACTAAAACCTACTATATAAAAATTCATTGGTGTTTTTTCATTCTAAAAATATTTTTAAAATTAAACTATATAATAATTTTGAAAACTCGATACATAAACACATCCTTCCTTCATCTTTCCTCTTAAACCATTAACATAATTTTTTCATCTTATTTCTTAATAATTCATTCCTATAATCAATGATATGAATTATATCATTGTGATTAATCTATATAAAAAAAATTATTTTTAGAACATAATAAAATAATTCACGACATGAATCCATATTATAGAATTTTTTTGATATCACATTTATCTTCCAAAATCATTAAAAACATCCAAAAACCTAATGGTAATTTCTGTTGTAGAATTTCCCATTTTGAGAGAGTTAGTAGAGGTGAGAATTTTCAATCAAATGAAAAAGATACCACAAAAAATTGATTTCAAGTAATTAAATGGAGTTAGAAAAGTTAAATTGTTACTTGTAGGTGATTTGAATAATCAAAAAGAAATAAAACTCATTTGATCAATATTCTGCAGTAATAATGAAAATCAAATCATCATGATGTGATAAGAAGGGTCTGAATGATCTATATCCATCCATCTTGAAAAATGATCTTTAATATTTATAAATTAACCTTATTAAATCATGTAAATAATCATTACAGGATAAAATTGTAGTGTGCATTTTAAATATAATACCCTTATAAATTCTATAATACATTAACCATAATATACATAATACCTAATTTGGTTACACTTATAATATATATATCCAAAATTTAAATTATAATCTTCTATATCACTATCCTAAAACAATATAATTGGTTTCTAATACATTGATCTTATAGACATCCATAAATTTATAAACCTATGATCGTGTCCCAGACTTATTAGAAAACCTCGCATGAAAACATCCTAACCACAAATATTGTCAAAAAATATTCTATAATACCAACTATATGGATTCATCCTTATTTATAATATCATTCAGTGTGTTTAGATTAGAATTAAATTTAATTCCTTTCTATATATATTTATGGTTTATAAATTTATAGTGTTAGTTCACAACTCATTCCTAACAAAACCATATTTTAGAAGAATGGAAACATCATATCAGTGTACAATTTCCCACCCAAAAAAATTAAAATAAAAAAATTTTCAATATCACATCAACCATAGAATATAAATTATTTTAAATAATTTAATTATATTTATCCACAATTTTGTGATTCGGGTAATACTAGGATAGAATTTTAAAATTTTTGTTTGTTACTAAAGGCACATGTTTGGAACATGATTAGTAGAAACCATGAACACCATATTTGGGTCGTCTACTATTTTTGGCCGACCTGATCACAAAATTGGTGCTTGATTATCATAATTGTGAATATATACAATAGGTTTTTTCTACTTTCCAATATAGGGGTGAATGTTTGTCACACAGTTTATCCATATGTGTGGCCAAATCGTTAACAATGATTATCCTTTAAAAAGATAAATATATTTTTTTTTAAATAATAATAATGTTGTCATGTTTTTTGTTGTTGTTGTTATTAAAACCCATAAAATGGTTGTTTCCCCACTCCCTCTCCCTTACCGACCATGTGTCCCTACCCCTTATGGTTTCTATCTCCCACCTGAGCCAACTCCCCTTCATGTGGCCTCCTCTCAACGATTCTCCTCACGTTTTATGGTGTGATCATCACTGGTCTGCATTATTCCTCCTTCAATAAATTTCTCATCCTTCTTATTCATGTTTTACCCTTTTCCCTCCCTTAAATAATGTTTCCATGATTTTTTAAAATGGAAAGAATATTGGATGTAGGATTTATTTAAAAAAATATTTTAATATATAAAATATATTTATAATGGGAATACCCAAATGTGTAATTTTTATTTCAAATAATATGGATCATTTGGAACCATCTAATTTTTTCTCAAAAAAAGGGATCATCCATAGATACCCCCCACTATAGGGGTAATATACATGGATGGTTTTAGAAGGTGGTCCTTTTCATCTATAGTGGATTTACTTATTTTTATTCTTCCTTCCTCACCTCTAATGTTTTTTATAAATATGGTATCCTAGGAATAAATGTGATAGTCGGTAGATGGTTTAAATATAGTCATATTTAGATAGACTATGTCCCTATAGATTAGTTATATGGGTTGTTCCACCAAGTGAGGCCAGTTGAGAGAAGATGAGAAGGTTAATGACATTGGATCACATCGATAGGTCGTGATACGGATATCAAAGCAAGTGCATTTGGGGTCTCATCACAGTGGGACTCTATATATCCCATGATAATAGTTTCTCTTGTATTCTATTTTACCTCATGTTGATATTTTTTATAAAGAGATTTACACTATTATGATTCTTATGGAATCTAATTACTTATCACTTGTTAATAGTTTATCACTTTTTCCATTAAATGTCTCTTCACAATGTGTATCTTATTTTAAATGTGGTTTCTATAATGTCCTTTATTATTTTAAAACTATTTTCTGGGATGGAAATAAAAATGGTTTTTTATAATTATTATCATTCACTTTTTGAAAATGAAATAAAAAAATTATTTTAAATATATTATTTTCTAAATACCATGATATGGAATTCTTGTTAATCGTAATGAATATAAATTATATTATTAGGCCACACTAGAAGTGTTTCAATATGCACATCTATATTCCATGACACTTTATAGTTTTTGTTTTACCTTGCTCTCGTAATCTCATGGGGTGAGTGTGATCATGTGGTTGAAGGTGACCCATGATCTGACATAGAGGTATGTATAATAGTCTCTTTATTTTTTATCCTAGTTTTATATTCTTCTTTTTCATATCAATTTATTTAGTTTCTTATCAATTATGGAATAAATAATTATTATCTAAGTTTTGTCTAATTCATAGAACTAGTCACTAGCTGGGAGGATTGAGAATGCATCTCTGACCTTATTGTGGGTCGGCTCAGGTGAATGGTTCAGTGTCGACCAAGATTTGTTTGTGAAGAACCTGTGTAATATGAACTTTCTCATATTATATGGGGTTGATTGGTAGTTTTAAGTAAGTAATTTTCGTATTCATGTGTACAGTCATTGGTAGGTGCTTGATCACTAATTTTTTGGAATGACTCATGAATTTCCATGGTACTCCCAGATTTTTTTACGTTAAAATATGAGCTTGTATATTATATTTTTCTAAAGTTTTTGTTTTTTATTGAGTTTTTTTTATGTTCAATAAATTTTTGTTTTAGTACTGTAAATATAGAGTTATAATTGGAACATTAGTGGGATTTATATGGTGAAATAATATTAGGCCCAGTTTAGAAAACCATGAACAAACCATTCATCTATGTCTCTATGCTTCCTAGTGATCAATGTATTGATGCATAGTATTCCTGACGATGTGACTATGTCTTGTGTAAAAAATATATTTATATGGTTTATTTATTTATTTCTATGGAGTTATGAGCATATTTTATTCATTATTGGTGTGTGATTAAGTTGGTTTTGTTATTTTGAACTACTAAATGATGATTTTCTTGTATTTGTTATTGGTGTGAGATTAACTTTTTCGGTTTAATTACATTATATTAAAAGTGAGTCATTATTTTCTAAAATATTTATTTATAAAATTAAAATCCTTGATTTTTTTTTTGTAATGGATGATAACTTGTCATTAATTCTGAAAGGTTTTATAAAATTAGAAATGAGAAGTAAAAAAGGAAATTCATATTTTTAATGGAAAATGGAATTTATATCCCATGGTATTTATATTAATTTTCACATATGTGGGTGTGTGGAGACAGAGTGAATGTTGTTATATATGAATGATTGATATAAGTGTAAGTGGGATGTACACATATGTGATAATTTGTTGGACTTCATGGGTGGGTATTTAAAATAAAATATTTGAATTGGCCTTTACAAAACTATTTTCTAAGAAGTAGAATGTTTTCCATTAAAAATTAGATTCATTTTTAATGGTATTTTTTGTTTCAAAGGGATATGTGAAGTGGTGTATTTAATTTTATATTGGACATTATTAAATAAAATTAGAAGTTAGAAAGTGGTTCTAATTTAAAATGGAAATCGATGGTTTCTAGAAGAGGTATTGACTCTTCCTTTGATGTGTTCCATTTCATGAGAGTTGAATTTTGAGTTGAGGTTTTATATGGTTTTGGTATAGTATTGTGATTTTATGTAATTTATACATATCCCCCTAGAATGGGTAAGATGGTTTCAAAGGGGTCTCTTATGGTTGTTTGTTTTTTCTAATATCTCATTGGTGTAGTAGATTCATGTTATATTTATGTACTATTTTTTTTCATGGTGGCCACGTTTTTTATGATGTGGTGTATCTTGATGAAGTTTATATTTTCATCAGGTCTATGGGAACTCCAGATTTCCATAGCGTGTGTTGGGTTTTGTGTTTATTTGAAGGTTCGGGTTTGGAATTGTGAAAGGTGACCTTTATATTATCCAATAATTATGTGGTGACATGGGAGACATTCAAAACTAAATTCATTTAGTGGTTTAATCCTGAGTGAGTACAAGTGAAAAAAGTTTCATAATTCATGGGTATTCTGAAAGGTTAACAAATAGTAAAAGACTATATCTACCATTTTATAGAGTTGGTTCCTACTCCTTAAAAAAATTCATTAAGAGGTTTTTTGAAAGAGTATCTATTCATGTAGGGTCTCCGTATAAAGGTTTAGGATCATGTTATTCACTATAGATTTGTTTATTCTTAGAAATAAGTTGGTGAGGGTACCCTATATGAGTCCGTTTTCATAGAGAATTATACAGAGGTTATGATTATTGTTTCATTAGGTTATCATGATGGGTTACACATCTAATGAGGAGTATGAACTATAGAAACGTGTTTTACGGTATCTCCATAATCAATTATCCCTTTTAGATCCTCAAACCAGAAGATAATTTTCATCCATTATGGTCAATTTAGGAAATCTAATACCTCTTTTCTTAATACTATGAAATCTTGTCATTAGTGTGGATTCATGGGGATTCTGAAGAAGTTGTGTAGTTTACATTCAATGAATATGTAGATTTATATTGGAATTGAACACTCATAGTTGCGGGGAAACAGGTTCTTCATGACAACAGGTATCTAGCCTTAGGCCCTAGGATGAGGATTTTCATGTAGTGAAGGACCTGTAAGGTGTAATGAATGTAGATCATACTGGTTGTCTCAGACACCAAGGAGGAATCCATTTGATTCTTCCCTTCATGTGGTGGTCTATTCTTGAACCCATTTTTCTTTTCATGGTTTTGGTGGATATCATTTGTAATGGTTTTATTTTTTCAGTTTTTCTATTTTGGATATTCTTTCATCTTATGGAAATAATGAATATTTGATTATTTCTTTTTATTTTCAATCTCTTCGATTTGTCCCCTTGGTGTTGGGGGGTTTTCCACACTAGTTAATTCCATTTTGTTGGGTAGAACCATAATAGGTCTTGTTGATGTCTTCTCATAAAATGTTTATGTGTATTTTGGGACGTTATAAGGCCACACCAGTGTTAGATGTTTTATTTTTTTATGTGTTATCTATTTCAACATTAGAAAATAACTATTTTTCTAGAGTACTCAAATCATGTGAAGTCCTTCATTGGATTATATCAAATAAAACTCTATATTTAAGTCAGTTTGATAGGAAAATTTTTTATTACCTCCCGACCCCACCCTGATCATAGTGGTTCGTATATATTAGACAGTGGGTCATGTGATGGTTACATGTGTAAATCATAAATAGACCATAATGGTTTTCTCTTGATGATATGTATGTTAAGGGTCAGTGTGTTCCACGACGTGAGGTTTTCTTTGGGGATATGATCCACTTTCATTGAATCATTTGTCCGATGATTTAAGTTTCGTGGTCCTCATTAATTATATCATTTGGTGTGGGTCCATTTCCCTATGAATTACATTGTTTGTCTTATTTATGGATAAATGTTTCACTATAAGGGGGAGTGATTACTCTAGGTATTCCATTTTTTTTAGAACATCTTCTAGTGTAGTGGTTTAAATTCATTGAATCTCATTACCAGTTGAATGATTTGGACTTTTAGGGAAAGAAAGTGTTTGGGTGAGGAGAATTTTCACACCCCGGCCATGGAATATTGATTATTTTTAATTATATAATAATATTTATCTATTAATTTCAGATTAGGTCCATCTAGGTTTGAAGTTTAATTTTTTTTGGATTTTAATATTGGATTATGATTGGAGCACAGTTACTATAATCATTACACAACATGTTCATGTCATCTGTAATTTTGGGAAAAGTCGATCGCACAGTGGGTGCATGGTTTTATTTAACATGCACCATTCCCATGTGGGTATTTTAGAGGTCTAAAGACGGGTGCATGGTTTTCACCTGGTTTGTTCATATGTGAGGCCAAACCATGAATAATGTCCATATTTTTAAATAAAAATAATTTAAATAATATTAATAAGAACATTGTTGTTGTAATTATTATTATTATTATTAAAACACATAAAAGGGTTATTTTAACTCTAACCCTCCCTTACATGAATACATGTTGAGGCCCCCATAGGGTTCCCCCTCTTGTGCATACCACCAAACATTCTTATGTCCTCCTCTCATCGATTCCCATTTAGTTCTGTTTTGCGATCTCCACATGTAAGAATTAATAATCATCTACTCCCTTCCTCTTATATCTTCATCGTGTTTTTCCTATATTGCATGGGGTTCACATATCCCATTTAAACCCTCACATAATTTTTTAATCATAAATGATAATTCATGGTTTTTAGGGTTCATCCGGAATAGTTATGATTTTTTTATGGCCACAGCCATTTAATGAAATTGGTTTTTCTTGGTTTTCAAGTATCTTTTCATTTGTTGTTCAAATTTTTTAATTTTTTTTAGGTTTTTTTGGTAATTACTGGTTTAATATTATTTTTATATTTAATCATGGAGATTTATTAATGAAGGGAACTTCTGTGTATATTCACAGTGAATGGATATATATATATATAAATACCTTCTTTATACATATTTTCTCATGGATAGGTATATATCAACAATAATGCAAGTGGTATTTATATATGTGCTTGTTCATATCATTTTAAGCATATAAATAGAGTCTCTCTTTCTTCCATGGATATCTTGGAAGTGGATTTGATTTTCTTTCATGAATGGAAACATGTTTTTTGGTAGGTTTCCGATGTCCAATACATTAATTGGGAAACCATGACTTCATGATTATCTGTCCACCTGTTTATATTATATAATGAAGTGAAAATAATATAAGAAATTAGTTTTTAGATTAAACCATGTTTTCTATGTTTTTGGAAAACTCATAAGTTTATGTATTGGTTTATATAAACTAAATAATGTTTCTATGTTTTTTTAAAATTTAATGATCATTGGAAGTTTTTTTTTCAAAATGGATTTAAATTATAAAGGCTACTTATAAATAAGATTTCAGAATGATTAATTTTAATTTCCAAAGATATGGCATGTTTTGAAACTTGGGATTTATTCTTGTAATGTGATAACCTCTACAGATACTCTCCACACTAAAGGGTGTGCAAGGAAAACTTTGGGACGTGCGCCTTAGTATGATTGGTGGATTAACATATGTTCATACATACATCCTCACAACCATATTTTAAATATCCATCAGATCATAGGAATTTTAGTGAGTGTTGATAAATTATTTCTCTTATCTCATGATTAGAAGGGCTCAATCCTTATTGAGTAGCCATGTGGGTTTTTCCACCAGTGAGTCAAGGTGAGAGCAGCCAGGTTTGTTGTTATCTTTGGATCGCATTAATAGGCTCATAGATAAATTATAAAACAAGTACATTGAAGTTCTCTTTCCATCGTGTCATAGTATATCCAATGATAAGCTCTTCACTTGAATTGTATTTTACATTATATTGTGATGTTTTTGTAAAACAGTTTGACATATTATGAATTTTCTTAAAAATAATTATTGATACCTCTTATTAAATTTTTCACCATTTTCACTTCAACTGTCACTTATCTGCTTGTATCATTTTTTTAATGGGGGTTTTAAAATGACTTTCACTATTTTTAATATATATTTAGAAAAATAAATGAAAATTGTTCATTAGAATTATAATCTTTTCACTTTATTTGAAAAGGGAATAAAAACCTAATTTTAAATATATATATTTCAAATTAACATGATTTTAAATTCACTTTTAACGTAATTCTTTGGGATTAGATAATTTATCAATACCTAATATGTTTTAATACATACACCCATATTCCTATTAATTTTTCCATTTATATTTTACCCATTTTGGGTTCATTCAAGGAGATACTTTGATCTTATGGTTTGAGGTGACCCATAAAGTCACATGGAGATACGTATTGTAGATTATTTCTTTTTTACTCTACTATTGTTAATTAATTACTCTATTTATATTCATTTATTTATTTATTAACCAGTAAGTTATGGGATAAATCATTCCCAGATGAGCTTTATATGATTCTTGACAATTGTTTCTTGCATTGGGGATCACGAACACCTCTCAAGCGATGTCATGGGCCGGTATGAGGGACTAGTTTAGGGATGACCATGGTCGATTATTGATATATTATTTGCATGAAATAATTTAAAATATTTAATATTTCCTCTTCCTTATATATATCATTTAATTTCATTCATCAATTAATTCCCTTCTATTAACATTTTTTCATTTCTAATTGGGTGCATCTTGGGACTCTCGATGATAAAGATCATTTTTAAGGAAAATGGAAAAATTTTAGGGATTTATTTTTTTCTTAATTAATATAGTATAAGTATAAATATTTAATGAAATTGATGGGATATTCCCATGATAAAAAAATTCTAGAGGTCGTTTGTGTTTTTATTTAAGAATCTAATGTCCTTAGAGTCTATTAGGAATTTTCAAGTGGTGTAGTGGGCGTACATGATGTGTAATGTTCTCTAGGATATGATGTGAGATGAATACACATCATGAAAGAATACATGACATGTAATAATTAAACACCATTTAATTTTACCAATATGTTTTTAATAAAATGAAATTTTTTTTCACCTTATATAGACCTCATGGATTATATTATGTGTAATGGATCTACATTGAGATTAAATTACACGGGTTTGATTTTTGGGTTCTTCTCAGCATATTTTTTTATTATATAGCTACATACCTACTTCCTATCAACCTAGAGATATTATTCATATATTTTAGAGACACCAAACCCTTCCACATTGGTTTTTCGGGGATTTATCATTATTTTATTTGTGGTGCATTTTTACCGGGTAGTAATACATTCAAATTCCCCATATCCCTTGATCGTGGTTGCATCATTTCCTTGAGTTACTTGAATTTTTGGTAGGTGGGGGTAATTACCTTGGTTTTTTCGTACATCTATTGTGTGATCCTATTCCAAGGGAAGACCCTTTATTTGTTGTGGTAAAGTTTATGTGCATTCTTGACCTATGTAGTTTCCTTTCCTCTTCAGTAACCCTTTATTAAATTGAATCTATTTTTAGATGTGTATATTTATTTTGGGCCTCTTTTTTAATTATTGTGTTTTTCCTATTGATGGATCACATTGAGATTCTGTGAAAATAGATTTTTGAGGTATGTGATTATATCTTTATCCTGTGTTGGTGGACTGATTTTCCCTGTTTTTTGATAATTTTTTTATAAATTAATTGGTCTAATTTGATTATTTTATTTCTGTGTTTTGGAGTGTGATTTTGATATAGGGTGTTTCCACTTTTTTTAGTAAGTGAAAAGGGATTTTCATAGAATTCTGAAATTGTTTTAGGAAATTTTTTTCAAATCATGATATGGTGAAATGGATCAATAGAAAGATCAAATGGGAATCCTTGGGTACATAGGTCAAAGATGTATTAATAGGCCTCATCCACTATGGGGTGATTCACTTATGGGGTGTTCCTATACATCCTGGATATTTTTATCTTTGGACTTGTTAGACCTATTGGTGGGTTCAATTTATTCTTTTTCCTCTTCTCTCGAGACTATATGAATATGTCTAAAGGATTGATGAATATGTGATTAACTATATTGGGTAGATCGGTTATAACCATGTTTTTATTATACTTCTAAAAATTTTATAGGAAATGTGATGTATTAGTTTGTTTGATTTTATATATCTTTTTTTGATATATGTATACAATATCCATTAATACTAATTTACCTAAATTATTTTAAAATATTGAAAACTAGGAAATTAAAATTTTTTGCCATGATTTTGATATAAACTGTAAAACAATACATCATTCGTCGTTTACTTTTATGTTTATCATGCAAGGATAATTGTTCATATAGTTAATATAGAACACCTGGGTGGGACCATACTATTCCTATTAGCTCACACCCAGTGTACACCTTCATTGGTGTATTGTACTTTTTATATCATTTAATGTAGTGAAATACAAGTAACCGCAATGCGGCTATGAGGTTTTCTATTAGATGGGTTAAGGTATCAAGATTGTAATATGGTGGGATTTTTCCCATGTAATCCCATGGATACTATTAGAATAGTTTTTTTGTTTTCTTTTCATTACGATAAGAATTGTCTTTTTGAGAGAGTTTTTCTTCCATTTCAGTTGTATTAATTCATTTTTTCTCTATCTATTTGGAAATATATATGAATTATTTCATCAAACTTTTATTTATTATTGTGTATATACACATTTTTTTCTGGTTGGGTGAAATCATTCCCTCTATTTGTTGTTGATTCCCAAGTGTTAGTCATCTTCCTTTGGGGATCAAGAACTTCCTTTAAGTATGAATAAATTTTGGTCTAGTACCAGTTTGAGATGTTATCTAAATTAGTTACATCATATTTTTTTCAGAGGAGGTATGTCCTCAATAGTCCTTATCTGGGGACTTTTGGTATACCATCGATAGGAATTTCATGACTAGAGAAGTAGGATGTGTTGAGTTCTTAGCCAACTCATTCCATTATAAGACTCAAGTTACCATGGCATGTTCATATTTCTATCTTTAATCATGATTTACTGACCATAATCATATTTTTTCATGTGAATTTTTTTGTTTGAACTTAGAATATTATTTTTTTCTTCTAGTTTCATTTATTTCGATGTGTAGTGGTATACCTCTGAGAAGTGTTCTGTGAGTTCCTCAGGAGAGTGTAACTAATTATCCTCAATGAAATCCTCATCTAGATAAAAATTTATTGAAAATATAATGTGGTATGTTCATTAGGTAGATCATAATTTACTACAATCCCATAATGTATTTGATGAATTAGAACAACGAGTTGTTTGGGATATGGATCAATCATAGGATTTAATTCATGAGAATCCAACATCCATTAATGTTAAAAACAAACCTCAAGAGGTTGTGTATTGTATTGAAATGATCAATAATATCATTGAATTAAAAGATACACCTTAGTGTATCCAAGATAATTTCATAGTGTTAAATCATAAGGGTCCTAATAAGTGATGTTGGGATTCCATGGTATAGGTGGATAGGAATATGGGTTCGAATTCGAAGGTTTTCAAGATTATATTATTCCAGTTGTTATTTTTAGATTCACTAATAATTAATAATTCTGTGGAGTTACTTTAATTTGATTGGGGAGATAATTCATTGCTAGCCTACGTAAATCGGCTAGCCGATTTTGTAATTTTTTTACCATTGGTAGTAAAGAATATACAGTTGAAAATTAAAAATAACCAATAGGGTATTAGAATGGATATCTGATCATAGTTAATAATGATGATTTTTTCACCTATGTAGAGTATGTGGATAAAGAAATGATGGAATATTAGCATATTATATGAAAATTTAGATATTATTTCACATCATTTCCACCTAATGGAATCTTCAGAGGTGAACCAGAGAAAATTAGTTTGTGGCATGACCAATGTAAAAGTGGTGGAGGTAGTTTTCATTATAAAGATTCTTAAAAACCTATATTTATAGCTATTGATGTTCCTATGACTTTATATCTATGTGTCTAGGTCATAAATGCATGTTGTTCTTGTCCTTCACCTATATTGATGTCCAATACTTGTTGCCATTATAGTAAACTATACAATTTTTTTATGATATGTCTTTACCTCGATGTGGTCAAGTATTTTCAACTATAAAGGATATTGTGGTGTAGTTATATAACTCTAATACTACATTTATCTTGTGATAGGCCTTATGAGTGAAATATATTAATGCATTTGACATGTCTCTAATAGAGTTAGATGTTGGTCCAATGACTGCGTGAGGTACCATCTTAATTTCATCTTCAGTATTATTTTCATTATTTGATATTTTATCTTACCAGCCATTTATATCACACTATTTTTTATTAACTATCCAATAGAGGTCATGTCCTTTTTTATGTAGTTGGATACACCTCTATGAATGTGGAAATACAAGGGGATTAGGGTCTATCTGTGCAATCGATAGCTAATAAGAAGTTACTCTAAGATATTCCCACTATTAACTTGGATTTGATTGATGTCATAATTGGTATGGGTTGGCTTATTTCTCATATTGCTGACGTTAAATTTTATCATAATTGTATCTCATCTCATTCATCATATGTGAGCTCTTGGGTGTTTCACAAATAGTGGGATATGTGGTCTGGTCATGTACGACCGTCCCACACATAGCATATGAGTTTTTTTTCAATTGTAAAAGTTGAGAAAAATAATGTTTCTTATGTTATATATCTTTCCACTATTGATTTTGATTCTCATGAAGCATTTCTTAAAAATTTATATGGGCCTCCTCCAAAGAGGGAGATGGATTTTTTGATTGGACGGGTGCTAGGTACTAACTGATTTTGATTCCTTCATGTGGTATTGCACCAACAAAGCTTAAAAAGATCAAAATATAGTTTGACAATCTAATGGAAAAGGGTTTTGTAAATTATAGTTTTTTCTTCATCATGCATCCCATATTTTCCCTTCTAGGAAACAATATGTTTCACTTCCATTGTGTATAGATATTCAGAATCTGAACAATGTAAAAGTTATTGACAAATACCATTTTCCTAATGTGGATGATTTATTTGAACTTTTTAAGGGATCAGAGTTGTTTTTGAAGATTGATATTTAGTCAAGTAATCATCATCTTAGAGTTCGAGAGTATGATATACTAAAGAGGTATTTTAATATCATTAATTGACATTATAAATATCGTATGATTCTATTTGGTCTGAAAACTTTTCCAAGAGTATTGAATGATTTGATTAATATTGTATACCCAAAGTACATCCAGAATTTTTAGGACTTGTTTTTAGATGATTTTATAGTCTAATCAATCTCTATGTGTGATAACAAGACCATTTGGGTCTGATTTTGGAAGTCATGAAGAGTCACTGTTTGAATAGAAATATTCTGAATGGAAATTTCATGATCTAATAAGTGATGTTATTTATGAGAGTGACATATGAAAAAGGATTATTTTTTGATCTTCAAAAGGTAATGGTTGTCTTTACTAGGGATGTTCCATGGAATGTCTGTGAGATTCAAATAATCCATGGTCTAATTGGATACTACTACTGGTTCGTAATAGATTTGTCAATGTTGGTGTTGTTGTTGACTGATTATGCTAGGGATGGGGTTAAATTCAAAAGCGGTGAAAAGTATTTATCTTATTTTAACGAGATTAAATTCATTATAGAATTGGGAAAAAATTTTATCATTCCAGATCCCAATAAGGTGTGTGTGGTTTTCTGTGAATCTTTTGACATTTTTTCGGTTGTGTTCCCATGAAAGAATAGAATGTGGTAGCTTATGAATTCTATAATATATCACTACATTAGAATAATTACCTCACTCATGATTTAGAGCACGTTGTATTGATTAATTCACTTATGTATTGTGGACACAATATTTTTAGGGAGAGGTTCACATGCTTTTATAAATAAAATATTCTTAGTTCTATATTTCCATATAATGAAATGAATCATAGATAAATATGACGGGTGGAATACTATCATACATTTTACTTTGATATTTCTTATACAAAATGGAAGGGGAAAATTTTATTAGATTCTATTATTAGAAAATATCTGTCATTTGATTTATAAAAATTGATGGAATCATGGATCCTAATGGGGTTTTATTTTAAATTTCATGTGGATGCTTAGGATGATGTTTCACGAATGTTTTTGACTGGTTTCTAGTTATCATAATCTCTTATTGAGTCTATTTTATAGATTCAAAAGTATTATGATGAGTTAATAGGAATTTGAGAACGATTATATGGTGAGGAGAACATTTTGGTTGGGTCCCTCTATTCAAATGGTATTCTCAGTTCTGGGTATTGATTTGTTGTCCCAGCATTAGTGAGTAGATCATTTTTGTTTTATTGTCACAATTTTTTTGAGATATTCAACTCACCACTATCAATATGTATTATGTAAGGATATGGATATTTTTATGGCCATGTATGATGTTTTAAATTTAAAACGGTTTTTCTCACTGTTACACCTGTCTATTGATAATTGTATTGCATTTGAAATGTTCTGATTTTATCCTAAATCTTCTGGCACCGGTTTTGAAATGGGGTGAGGTATCCATGGAATTTTTTTCCATGTAACCATTAACTCCTCATTGAAGTAATTTAATATGGGTTGTGAATAATCATTAAAAAAAGTTATCTCAATTAATTCAGATTAGGTATATCACTATAGTGGATGATCTGGGTAAGCTATATATATAGGAGATTGTGAGGATAAATGGGGTTCATTATGTCATAGTTTCAAACAGGGGCCCTCGGTTTACATTTTGGGTATAGTGGAGCCTCCAGGTACATATGTGGACATAGATAAAGTTGGGTGTACCTTATCATCCATAAATAGATGTTAAGAGGGGGCATGATCTTTAGATCCTAGAGGATATTCTTTGTTCCTATGTTTTAATTTTTGGTGGATTATTGGATGGCCATCTAGGACGGGTTAGGTTTTCTTATCTCAAAAGTTAGTACTCATCATTTTGAATTGAACATTTCAAGGATTTTTATGGCATCTGGTTAATGTCAGCACTTTGTTGGATAGGGTGGGTAAAGCTCCATTTCTTTGATTGAGATTAGATTCGGGGAAATCTGGGGGATTTTGAAGATATGTAAGAATATGGTTATAGTAGATAGTTTGATGTAGTATTATGTTCATAAAAAATAATATTCTTTGGTGTTTACCATTGGTGGATAGGTATTCTTGATGGTTTCTCCTTATTTTCATCATTGTCAGCTTGGAAATTAGTGTACCATGGCTCTGAGATATGTTGAACTATTTTTGGTCACTGAGTAGCATGGTAATGATGCTTATCAGTTGATATTTCAAATTAACTTTTTATTAATTGGGGATTTTTTGTACATATTTCTTCTCAGAAAATACCAACATGACACTTATCATGTTTACAGTAGGAATGTGATGGAGATAAATCCAGATGGTTATATTCTAGAGGATATAGTATATATCATTGACTCTCTAGTGAATTTATTGAATGGGATGTCAATTTTTTTGGTCATTTTGTTATAGAATCACATATCATATTCTTATGTGGCTTAGGATTGTGAGTCATTGATGAGGTATTAGTGTCTCACCTCATTACTCGACATCATTACTTAACATGAATTCCAAGGGATGGAATGTCTTATACTATAGAATATGTAACATCTTAGTAAAAATATTTTGGAAATTACCTTCCCATTACATATTTTCCTCTTTAATTGTGTGCTTCATTGGACTCCCAATAACATAGATAATTTTTTTTGAATGTGACATAATTTTAATGGATGTATCTTTATTTCAATTAACTGATTACAAGTATACACATGCATTCGAATATTGGGGATGTCCCCATGTTTGGAGAATTTCCAGGATAGTTTTGTTTTTCAAGTAATAATATATTTTTTCTATAGTCTATTATGAATTTACAAGCCATGTAATTGAACACATGACTTGTAATGTTATCTAAGGTCATAACAAGATTTGAATACATATCATGAAAGAATACACATTGGGTAGGGATTAAACATTATGTAATGATAAAAATTATGGTTTTAATAAAATATTTATGGATTATCAGTTTAAATAGACCCATGGTATTACAATAAATGTTATGGGATAACACCACACATATATATGGTGAGTTTTTTTACGTTGCTTCTCTAATAATTGGTTTTATTATTTTTCAATAGCCCTCCTTGCTCTCAATTTATAGAAACTCTCTTGTGATTTTGTGGACCTTCAACCCAATTTGATCGTTTCTTTTGGAGATTTAACATTGTTTTATTTTTGGTATGTTTATCAAAGTGAGTAATAATTTCTTCTTATTTATTTCCTTTGATCACAATAGTGTTGTTGAGTGGAATTATCAAATCTATTGATTTGTATAAGTAGTTCCATTGATTCACTAATAAATTAGATGTGAAATGTTTTTCTGAGGGTTGGTCCTTTAGGGTTTTGGTTCAGAGGGTATGCATTCATGAGTTATGTTGTTATATTTTATCGTCACTAAAACTTTTGTAAAATTGTATCAAATATGAGTCATGTAAACTGATTCTAGTAACACTTTTTAATTATGATGTTCCTCATATTGGTGCATCCCAATACTGTCATGTGCAACCTGAGTTTTGAGGTAGGTAGTTTTGTCTCATTAATATGTTGGTGAACTTCATTTCTCCAGTTTTTTGATAAATTTTTTAATAAATTAATTAACATGATTGAATTATATTACTTTTTTTCATGGATATTTTTTTTGATAAAATATGGATTCCCATTATTTTGGTAATTGAGAAGGTTTTTTCAAAGAATTTTGAAATGGTTTTATAAAATGATATTCAACGAATGATATGATGAAATGGCATGGAAAATATAGCGCATGGGAAGCCTTGTGTACTTAGGTAGAAGTTATTTTATTAGGCATAATTGATTGTTTGAGGTTGACTCATTGTATGTTCTTTTTCTCCCTAGGCCTATTGTTCTAGGGACACGTATGAAAAATTAAGGGTTCACTTTTTTTGGTGTTCCTCTTCAATCTCACTCGATGAATATATCTAGAGGATTTATTATCATGCAATTTTCTATGTTAGGAATGGGTATACTGGCTATCTGATCTAGTTTGATCATTGTCATGTGGTTTCCTAGGATTTTTTCTAATTTTTTCTATTTTAGTTTGTACTATTTTTATTTTACTTCCATGAATATGATATGATATGTGATGAATTATATGTTTTGACATGATATATATATATATATATATTTATATATGTATATAATATTATTTTAAATTCATTTACCAAATATATATATAATTTTGGAAAAATAAGAAAGTAAATTATTATTCCATGATTTTCATATAAAATTATAGAACACTACATCATTCATTTTCTTAACATAGATTATTCATAGATTATTCTATAGAGATGAGATATGGAAAAAATTAGTGGGACCCTATCGGCACTATTATCTAACACCTTGTTTTCCCCTTTGGTGTTTCATAGACCATGTCATGTCTTTTGATGCATGGAAAGACAAGGGGATGAAGTGAGGTAGTAAGGTTTTCAATTGGAATGATTTAGTTGTTAGATTTTAAGAAAGAAGAATTTTTCCCACACTACCACAATGATATGATTGGAGTAGATTTTTAATTTGGTCATCCTTTGATATTAGAATTGTTTCCTGAAGATTATTTTGATAGTATTTTAGTAGTATAACATCTGTTATTCCCTATCTATTTTGGCATATATATTAATGATTGTGACTCCTCTCTTTATATGTATTTGTGTGTGCTCTTTTTTTCTAGATCAGGATGGGTTAAATCATTCCCCTATTTTTTAATTCTCGGGTTCTACTCCCCATCACAATGGGTTTGGGAACTCCCATTGGTTATGAGTCAATTAAGGTCATGTACTAGGTTGAGACAGTATTCGGGTTGGGTTTTTTTGACATTTTTCCTTATCATACTTAATTAACTTTTAAAAATATATAATTGGTATGAGAAAAAAAACTAAATAAGGGAAATTAAATTACTTAAAACAATGATTCCAATGAAAATCATTAAAACCCAAGAAAAATTATTTATTAAAAAATTCCTTTTTACCGTAAAATTGTTCAATCCTTATTTTAAAACAAATGATATTTATTTTACCTTTAAAAATTTTATTTCACTCGAAACTCATAAGTCTAAAAATAAATTCCATGCATGTTCTTTGGGTCATCATTATCATGACACTCTTACAATTATACTTACAAATGGAATTACCATACGGTTGAGTTCCACCTCTAGAGATCCCAATTCGTTGGATAACTATCTAGGTTCTCCCACCATATAAGCTATACAATTCCCACTGATTCTATATCATGGGATTATCTATTAATAAAAAAATTCCATGGATTATATCATTAATAAAACCTTCGATAAACTCTTATAAACCCATATACAAAACACTTTCAAAAATAAAAATACATTTTTTCCATAAAATCATTTTCAAATTCAAGCAACTTCTCACATAGGAATGAAATCATTTTATTTATAATTTTTTATTGAATCAAAAAAATAAAAATATAATCACTGAAGTTTAATTAATATGGGTAAATCCACTCACTCCATATAATTTAAGTAACATACCTTCTGTATTTTTGATGTAAAATTCACAATGTAACTCTTTTTTATCACAAAAAAATATTCCTTTCGAACTTTTTTTATAAATAAAAAAATAAATAAAAATTAATTTATCAAATGATAGGGGAATAGTAATAAAATTACTACTTTTTTATATAATTAGTATATTTATAAAAATTACTGTTAGAAGTGACACTTGAAAAAAAAATTAAATGAATGTACATTACATTGAGTCTTACACATCACATATGTTCATTATCATCCAGAATAATAATCTTATGTTAATAATTTATTTTCATGGGAAACACTTTCATGTTTATTATTCTATTTATTTCACTTATTACCATGTTATATAAATTAATCAACTATTTCAGTTCACCTCATATGTTTTTATGTTATTCGATTCAAATGTTTAAAATGTCTTTGGTAAATTTAATATGGTAATAGTGGGAATCAGTACACAATTTATAGAATAAAATTAATGGTATAATTTTAATATTTGTAAATAAATTATAATTCAAGAATCAATATTGAAATATATTACAGAAAACTAAGTTATGATATCGTCATAGAGATACCATGTCGTACTTACACATGAGTATCATTTCTATATTTTAATGATCATAATGGAAAGAATGTAAGTGTTGTTTTATGTTTCAATAATTATCAAATTATAATAAATATCATGTTAATTATTTATATATACTTATATATTTCATCCATGTGATGTGGTGATAAAAAGATAATCACATTTCTTTATAGAGGAAGTAGTCCTCATGTACGCATGGGCGCCGTTATCATTTTTCAGTCAATGGAACGGTAAGATTGTAAATTATATATTATCATTTAATAATAATATATATGTAATTAATATTATATATAAACAATAAATCCATCATTATAATCCATCCATCAAATATGGTCATGGAAAAATATGTACAACATTTCACAAGGCGGTAGTCCATCATAGACACGAATGATGGTTCTACTTCCTATTTCATGGAAGAGGATAAAGATATAGGTTATATCATTAACATTAAATAATAGTATATTTAAGAAAAAATATTATTTATTTTATCAGGGATTAATAATATTTTAAACAGGTGGATTAATAAATAATATAGAAACAGTAGATTAAAAATGATATATCTTCTTCAGGAAACCTCTATTTTTTAACACCTTAAGACAACAATAGATGGTTTATTCCAAAACTATATCCTCTAAAATAAGGAAAATATTCTAGAATGGTATATTGGTGGTTTTGGGTAATCTGGATGGGTTATAATGTTTTACATAACGAGAATAATAGGATCCCATTTATAATAGAGGGGAGGGGAACTCATTGAATTTCCTGTAGTGTTAAATTAAAATAAATTAAATTTCAATTATAAATGTCAAAAAATAAAATTATATATATGTCATAATTTTTATAGTTCAGAATACTCTCATAAAAGATGTTTACATGTTAATTACACATTTTTAACCTTTTCATCTGGCTTTAACCCATCACTATTAATTTAAAAACATATCATAAAAAGGGTTATTCGAATTTTTGAGGGTATTATAATAAATGAAAATGTAAAAAGTTCCACAGTTAGATGATGTATGATACAAAAAACTATATCCATGTCATTTTGATTAATTTATTATTTTTATGAATTTTATATCATTTAATAAAATATTATTTATTATAAAATAACAATATGGCCAATTTTCATATCTATTCAATTCAATGTTTTTAATAATATCATGATATAACATATAATTATAAATAATTGTTTTACCACATCCATAACATGTCAATTTCATCAATAAAATTCATTTATCACATTATCTATCTCAAAAATCATTACATTAAATATTATTATTTTTAGTTATTTTATATATCCATTAATTAGATAATTATTGTGGTAGTGTTGCGTTAGATTTTAAGGATATTTTTTTACCACTAAAATACAAAAGAAATTACCCTGATGAAGAAAAATATTTTTTATTTCCAAATAAAATTTATTGTTTAACATCTCCTCTAGATAACCATGTATTAAAAACATTATATTTACTAAATACAAGTGTGTGACGTGGATCCCAACTAGATCCGCTACGGCGATGGCGGCCGCAGTGAGGGCGATCCGCTAACCCTATGGCGATGGCGGCCGCCGTGGCCCCTACCCCCATCAGGGGGGAGGGGTCTTCGTCTCCAACACATGCCTCAGGAGTTGCGCAACCGCGTGGTAGGGATTTCTTTGGATCATCGCCGAACTCGGGTTTCTTCCTCCCGGCAATCGACGTTTCTCCGAAGGTACCTGGGTGCGTTTCAGGTCAACCTATTGTTCCAGTCTCAGTGAAGGAATTTCATGAAGATTCAGTTTTACTTTCCTTGGCGCTAATCGTGAGGTTTATGAAGCGGTGACCTCTGGTGGATCACTTCGACAAAGCAGTCAATACGGAGTGGGGTTTGAAACACCGTGTGCTTGTAAGTATACTGGGACCACGTCAATTACTTATTTTATTTGCAGATGAGGAAGATTTTGGAATGGCTTGGTCGCAAAAGAGGATTCCTTTCTGTGGCCTTCAGTTCCACTTACTGCGCTGGTCCTTTGAGGCGCACATGAACCGTGACTCGTCTTACACAGAAATTTGGATTCAATTTCCTGGACTTCCTCTGCCATTTCAGAATATTGGGTTGTTGAGATCAATAGGAAACTCGATAGGGTGTTTTATATGCAGTGATCAAAGTACAGCTTCCATGTCTCATACCTTTTCGGCTAGAATTTGCGTGGAAATGGACCTTGCAAGAGTTCCTCCAGAGCATGTCGGGATTGTAGTTGAAGAAGAGTACAGGAACGCTCAATCAATAATCTATGAATCTGGGATCCCATTCTGCTCCTTTTGTCACAAACAGGTCCATGATGAACATGGTTGTCGAAGGAGGTTCACGGGTGGTGGAAGTTCTGATGTTCTAGCTGTACCAGCGGGTGTTCCCTCGGGAGGAGAAGTGGTCACTATTGGTGCCGAGAAAGGCAGCGATCAGTCTTCACCTGCAGGAAGGCCTCAAGTTTGTCATGCTCCCTCCAAATCAGTTGGGGACTTTGAGCCGATGGTTCAGGGGGTGCTTCCAGGGGAGGTAGATGTTCCATTGGTAGGAGTACAGGTGGAAGTGAATGAATGTAGGAGAAAGGAGACCATGTCAGGGGCTTTGGGGTCTAACCCTCCAAAGGTTTCTGGATCGGCCAACCGGGAGAATGGTAATCATAATGATCTGAGCCTTGATGCTGCAATCAATATACAGGCTCAGGACATGGATGAGGTATGTAATCTGCAGTATATGGGCAGGGGACTTGAGCTTCAGCAGGGCTTGGGTGAGCCTGAGATGCCAGACCAGAACACCTCAACAAGTTTGATTAAGGTTGGGGTGGATGAGGCTATTCCATGTTCCTCAAACCGTTTTACTTTACTGGAAAATCCAGATGTTGTAGTGGACCATGCTGGGGAAGATGAACCAATCCCATGCCATCAACAGAATGAAGGTGATATAACTAATTGTGGTATTTCCCATGGAATGATTGTTAGACAGTCTGGTGGTGGTGTGGCTGATTCGGAGGGAGTCAACATGGCTGCATCGGATCAGGTGAATAAGGGGATTCGAACTCAGAAGCATATTATGAGTGGTAAAAAGAGGAGGGGGAAAAAGATTACTCCTTGCTTCCCCCTCCATTAGAGACCCGCTCTGCGAAGAAACTACCGGTGACAATGTCCAATGTGGTGAACCAGGATTTAAGAAATGGGAACATAGATGAAATGGAAATTTCTCTTGGGAAGATAGGGACTAGAAAGGAACCCATCCTTAGTTCCGAGGAGGATATGGTCGAGGAGTTTCTTTATGTTGACATTCCACAGGAAGAGGATGATATGATGGGAAGGGCGGTAAGAGTGGAAGTCAATCAAGATCAGGAAAAGTGGATTGAAATGCAAGACTTGATCTTAATTATAGGCTTCAATAACAAGAAAATCCGCAAAGAGGAATATATCTGCACTTGGGACAAAATGGTGAACTATTTGGAAGATGTTATTGGAGAAGATCTTGGGGATAAGGTATGGATAATACATTGGAATCTCTACAGGGAAGAAAGAAATAATAGGCTAAGGTTGTGTTTTGGTAACATTTCCTTTTCTTATGACGCTTCACCCTCAGTATGACTTGGGAAGTGCAGTCGGGGATTCCTCATCGGGCTAGAGCACTCTACCATTTCCTTGGCAGGTCATTTTGGACATGGCTGATTCGTAGGGATGGCAACATCGGGAGGGACCATGCTTGCATGGGATCGCCGAGTGTCCAGCTTAGGGATGGTGGTGTTGTTGTTGGGTGTATGTGGTAGTTCCTTCTCTTTCTGGTGTTTTTTTGGGTTTTTTTGGCTGTATTGTTGGAATTTTGGTTTCTCACTTTTTCCTCAAAGTGTTTTCTTAATAAAAAAAATAATTGTCAGTCAACTGTGTGACATTTCTAATTTTTTGAAATAAAATACTATAAATGTCATATCTAATTCAAATGGGAATAATGTAATAATAACTAAATCATAAAGGATTACAAATTAAATTTAATTGTCTAATAAAATTATGAAAAATAATTGGTTTATTTTTTAGTCCTTATCAAATTATTTTTACCTATATTTTATGATTTACCCTTACCGTGGTATTTAAATTACTATATATACTGATCATAATGAACAAGAATGGAAGGAATTTATTTAACATATATTAAAACATTTGTTACATGTGTGGAATATATTTTTAAATATTGAACTTATATAAGTGGAAGAATTTAAGTTAAAATTATTCCAGCAAAATGCAACAAAAAATATTTTTCTTTAATAATTATATACTGATGAGTAAAATTTAATTAATTATATTTTATAAAGATAAAGATTAATTTATTTACAATGATAAAAAATTATAAAGATGATGAGAAAATTTTAATACAAATAAAACGATAGTTTTATAAAATTATATATTTTTTTCATTTCACTAAAAAATTAATCTTTTCATAAAATTATCAAAAAAATCTTAAGATAATTTTTGACATGATGAATTCAAAAATGAAATTATTTTTAAAAAATAAATTTTCTAAAATAATATAATGTTATTTCTAATATTCACTCAAAAAATTAGTAAACACCCTTTTGATTAAAATAAATTTTTGAAGAATATAATGAATTTACTAAAATTTTAAGTGCATACATAGTATGTGTTTACTAATACATTTCCAATGAGTATTATCATTATATTTTTTATAGTTACATTATTAATTTTCATTCATTCCTATTTAAGGAATAGGTTATAATGGTTAAATTTAGGTAATAATAGTTCATTGTACGTTTAAGCTAGGTATTGAATATCTTGTACGCTATTGAACAAAATCATTTTTTATAAACATGGAATATTGAAATGGATATTTTTTAATAAATTAATGGAATATAATTATAATATTCTCTCATCAGAAATAATGAAAAATATTTTTTTAATTAAAAAAATTTTTGAAGCATAAAATGAAATTATTCAAAAAATGGGTGCTCAATTTCATTAGAAATAATCATTACAAATGTATGAATTTGTAAAATTATATACATATTTCATAATAATTACATATGTATTTATTCATAAACATATTAAATACATCATAATTACTAAAATATTCCAATTAAATGACTTGGTTATAAAGTTAAAATTTAAATAATGATATTTTACTATCATTAAAGTTTGGTGTTGTGTTTCGTATACACTATCAACCATAGAATTATTTTATAATATCAAGGTACTACAAAAAATTACAATTGAAAATAGTTTCCATTTTACATCATTATGTTATAAATTTTCCACACATATATCAAAAATAGATCATTACTTATATTATAAATTACTGATGATGACTCTTTCAATTAATCTACCCATATAATCTATAGTAGACTAACATGCTATGAAAAGGGTATGACATGAAGAAAATAAATCTAGATTGTCTGTCATTATATAGTTAGACACACTGAGGAATACAAGATTAAATTTTATATAAACATAACTTATATGAATTAACTTATAAATAACAAGGATATATTTTATTTCCACATGTCATGGGTTTATGAACATCTCCAACTAGGACAATATGTGTTCAAAAAATCATTGGAAACAACCTATAATGAAAGGATACTAAAACTAGTAAAAATCCCAAATAATCTTTCCTCTATTAATTCTAGATGTGTATATAAATAACTATTTTCATCACTCATCCTTATTAATTCCATCACATAAGTAGATTTTTATCATTAATGAAATGAATCATGTGATAAATCATGTTGGTTTTATGGGTGTGAGGCATACGACATGATTTTAGTCCGCCACTCAGTTCAATTCCTTTCTAGGGAAACTGTATGTACCTCGACCGTCATTCCCCAGATATAGTGGTTACGTTATTTTATTGTTACATTATATAATATATTTTATACCAAAGTACAAATAGATTATTAATATGGGTAAACTAGACCCTTTCTTGAATCCCAAATTACATCAAAAACATAATGTACATCATTTTATTCTATTAGAATAGATTAATTCACCTTAATATATCCCATTATATTAATCATAAAATAATCCATACAATCCTTTTGAAATTAAATGGATAATTGCATGATCTTGTATGCTCAGTAAGTATATGAATTCAGTGGATGCGAAGAGGGAATAAATAATTGATGATTAATTGGTACGAAATAAACAATGATAAAATAATAGCATTTAAATAATAAAAATGTGATTTAAATTTATCCATAAATATCATAAATATTCCAGTATTCATATTGAGATTAATAAATAATTCCAAAATGATATAATGAGTAATTTTAGACATCTAAAACATACTGTGGTGGCCTTGTGCTGAGACATCTAATAGTACTTTCAAGGCTTCATGTCAAATATCTCCATCATTGGGAAAAGGATCATATAAATGAACATAATGTTTTTTAACATGAGATTAAAAAATTTATGAATGTTATATGTTTTTTAGGCACCATATATTAAAATATATTTCTACTATATTAGTAAAATGATAAATAAATACAACCTAATTTTCATGCCTTTCATGAAATAACTAACACTATATTTTGGATGAAATAGAATACAAAATTTCAGAGTATTCTATAGTAAAACTAATCATAATAAGTAAAAATAGATATTTTTGATGTTATTGTAATGTTATATAATTATAAATTCATATAATTCTATAAAGGTTGTTGATTTTGATGAAAATACATAAAAAGGATCACAAGAACTTTACTTCTTTATAACACTCTTTCACCTTCAAATCACTTATTTAAAATATATAAATTAATTATATATTATAAACTAAAATTTCAATTAATATTGACAGTTAATAATATAAATAATTCTTTATTTCAATAGGTGTTTAGGAATGTGTGAAATTTAATTTATGCAATTTACATTAAAACATGAATTCCATTCACATTTTAAACAAATAATTTCTATATTTGCTTGTTCTAAAAATTAGAAAATAGAATTCATATAAATAATATTTTAAAATGTTAATGATTGTTTTAAATTGAGTTAATATGTCATTGGTGAATAATAAAAACAATCTTTTTCACATTTTAATGAAAATATTATCGTTAAAAAAATATTCTAAGAGAGTTGAAAAACACGATAGGTCTTCCTAAAAAATATTACTTCTATATCATGAGTACTTCATGTGAGAAAAATGAAATGAAATGATTTATTTTTTAAAAAATACGAGTGGAGATTAAAATGTATTATTTTATAATGAAATGATAAAAACAATATGTCATATATTGTAACACCCCAGGTAAATAAAGAATATGAAATTTTTATATGTATTTCTATTTGTGAATAAAATGTTAATATTAATTTAAAGGTAACACTATGGTTGATGGCTTACCCAATACGCAACAACGAGTTCTTTTGAAATCTTACGTTGCACTCTAATAATAAAATAATTTTATTTTAAATGGTAGTTATCACCTAGCCGTTGTAAGGACAGGAATGAACAGAACTAACTAAAAAATAATTATATATGTTTTTCAAATATTTTTACTTCTTAAAATAAATGTTTCAGGATTAAAAATGCAAATAAATCCAATTTTACGCATAAACATTATAATATTCTTTAAGAGGTCGATTAACTGCCTTTTGATGGAAAAACTATTTTAAATCCACTTTTTGACATATTATATGTGTTATATTTGTCAAAATAAAATTATTCTTTAAAATCAGGACATAAAAATTTACTTTGTGTAAATTTTTGGTATTTTTATGATAAAGATCATTTTAAATGAATAAGTAAAAAATGTTGTATTTTTATTCAAACATATTTTTAATATAATTTATTTATATTATTAGATTATCTTTTGAATTGGTTTTAAAGTGCAATTAGAATGTATTTTTACCATTTAATCCAATGGTTGTCATTGGAATTAATTTAACTTTGAAATTGGACTTAAACTAGTGTCAATCTTTTGATATATATCGTTTTATAAAAACACGCTATTTGTTCTAACAGCGGTAATTAATTATTAAATTAATTAATGTAACTTATATGGGTTGAATTTTTTAAAATATACATCATTTTTGAATTCATAATATCAAATATAGCATAGGGTGAATTTTTGGTATTTTTCAGAAAAACATCAATTTTTTATGAATAGTGAAACCACTAAGTGGTAGTTTAAAAACTGATTTTTCATTTAAATGGAACATTACCACTTCTATGATATGAATTTCAAAAATCCAACATACATGGTTTTCATTATGATGTAAAATGTGGTTCAATGGGATTAAAATAATATTTTGGTGAATAGTAACTTTTAAGTTTTATTAATCGTGATTAAAGGTAATTAGTGTAATTTAAAGTAAAGATAATCTTATTACAATATGAAATGACCTTGACAGATGTCCAACCCTTATTGGATGAGTCATGGACGACCATGAAAATCCATGGGTCAACTTGGGGACCCCATTGAGCCACTTTGGTCGGAAAATGACATTAATAACTTTTTATATAAAGTTAAAATTAAAATGTCACAATCATGTGTTATTTTTCTAAAACAATTTTACATGGGGTTATACAAGTCATATTTTTTACTATAAATATTCATTATAAAGCTAAAAGGATTTCATAAATCATGATTTTTTTTAAAAAAATTTAGACATCAAATAAATTAAATTATTTATGACACCATGATGATGCAGCGATTACCTCATTATTTAATGATTTAAATAAAATGAAAATATAATGTAAAATATAAGACTTAAACTTGTCAAAAACCTATTGTATGTGTGTATTTCTAACTATTATCACCTTATACCAGAAATATATAATTTTTGGACCTTTGAAATCATAAAATCATTTTATAATAATGTTACTTTTCAAGACATTCCCAGAGTGCCCCTCCTCTCCTCTTATAAAAGGCCCCCACCTCTACCACCTTACCCACACCTCTCAAGCCTTTGGCTCGGCCAAACCCTACCCATTTTGTCTCTCCACATCCCCATATTACTCCTTGAAGCCTCACTTTGGGAAGAAGCCTTTCCAAGGAAGCCTTTGAGCTCAAATCAAAAAGAGTTACCTGATTTAAAGGTAGTGTCTTTTCTTGTGTTCTTATGTTTTATTTTTCTTTTCCAACCCCCTAAACTATTTTTATTACTTTATTTTGTAACAAAACCAGTATCTTTAATATACTAGGATGTTTTTATGAGAATTATTAGAGCTACATCTACACAAAATTTCATCTAATGCTTAAAGAACATACTATTTATGTGGTTGGCGACTTTCTGCCTCACGAAACGATGATTGTTCAATATTCTTTTAACACCTTTAAAGGTGACCATTAGGATGTCACTGTATTTTATATATGATATATATGGTATTTATGTTTACTATATTCTTCTGTATTTTATATTTAAAACATACCTTTATTCTTTGCATGTTGTGAAAATTCGATAACTTCATATGAGGAAGTGTGGACTACCGCCCCCTCAAGTGATGTGACTCGTTCATGAAATACATGGAATGTATAAAGTATGAAATTAATGAAAATATGTGACCTATATAACATATATATTATAATGGATTTTTTATAATATATATATCTCTCTCATTTATTTTTAATTCCATTAATATGATAAAAAAATGAAAGTAGTGTTCATGCGTACGTACGGCCTACCGTCTCCATGAACGGTGCTTTTCATTTTTTATCTCCAAATGTTATGTAATAGTATAAAACGAATATTTACTTGAAATAATTGAAATTTTAATTATTAATACTATTCTGGAAATTATTTACTTATAACTACAAGAAAAAATCATTTTCAAACAATTTCATTTTTTTAATCCTGTACCAAACATCAGCAAAAACGTCTGATATGAACTAACATTATTAAACAATTATTATAACATTATAATATGTGATATGAACTGAATATTAATCTTTATAGTAGGTCCTTAAGCAATTATAAATCGACCAAAGTTTATTATTCAGGAATATAATGAAACGAACAAGACAAGTCGGACTTGAGGTAAGGGATCCAACCCCTCTATTTCTTTTAAAGTACACTCTTTTATGTCATTCCTTTTAAGCTGATCATTTTATGATTGGGATGTTATTTTATATTACTATTACTGTACTTTTTTATGTTAATATGACGAGAGGCCCTATTTTCTCTCATCAATCCATTTTGGATGTTATGAGTGGTGCCGTTAGGCTGTCGAATTTTCGTAAGAGATCCAACCTCTCTCTTTCTTTTTAAGTACTCTCCTTTATGTAACTTATTTTAATCTACTATTTGTTATGTTGGGTGATGTTATTTTATATTCCTCTTTCTGTAAATTTTATGTTAATATGATGAGATACCCTATTTGATCTCATCAATCCATTTTTGGATGTTTTAAGTGGCGTCGTTAGGCTGCCGAGTTTTCGTAAGGGATTTTTCATCTCACATTTATTTTTGTGAGATTTACACTACATTTTCCACCATTTCCTTTGAGTGGTATATGTACTGCCCATTATTCTACTCTTTGTGTAATATACTTTAGTTTATGAGTATTTACATCAATGTTGTATTTTCCTTCTTCCATGTGGTTTACGTTTCGAAAGTTACCCCAATCGGTAAGGGGACCTTTCACCCTCCTCTTTTTAAAAGACTTCTTTTGTTATGTCTTTTAATTTACATATTATTATGTAGGGATATGTTCTTATATATCTTTATGGATGTAAAATTTATTTCCAAGTGATGAGATACTCTTTTGTCTCATCAACTCATTTTCGTAATTTTAAAGTGACGATGTTCGGCTGTCGAAATTTTACAAGGGAACTTCTTAACCCAATTTCGATTTCATTGGGTTCAACTTGTAGTTATTGATTATTTCATCCTATGAATATGTGTCAATGACCTCTTATTGTTTTACACATAATATCCACTTATATTTGGTGTATTAATATTTTTCACAAATAATTATGGGATTGATTTATCCTTAATTTATGGATACATTCTGTATAAAGGATTTTATCTCATTTTGCATTTCTATTGAGACTTCATTGTTGTTATGAACCAATTCACTCTTATATGGAGTATATACTGTCCATTGACATATTATATCATTAATCCTTTTATTCTCATGATATTATAAGGTTATGAATAAATTTTATTCCTAAACTATTTGTTTTCAAGTGTCTCTCATTTTGTTAAAAACCCTCTAACTAAAATATCATTTTAAATGTTTTAATGATTTATTCTTATAAATATTTCTCATTAATATCCATGTTTTAAATATGGTTTTAAGGATTTATTTATATGGATATTAATAGTTTAAAATTTTAAAAGCTTCAAAGTGGTATGGGACACTTTGATTCAAAAATATCTTTATTTAATATTTTAAATTGATTTGAAAATGGTTTTTAGAATGTTTTCATTATTTCAATATCATAAAATGTTGTATTGTTATTGAAATGTGGGAATTTTATCTTTCCTTGATTCTTAATTTAGGTGATATTATTATGTTATGGTTCTTGGGAATTGTTTATTAAGACGGTTGGTTCCATGATAAACTAAGGGCGGGTGAGCCTGATATAGCTCTCCAATGCATTGGGTAATGCGAAGGGGTTAAACGCTAAGGTTTATCCGAAGATATTTAGGGAATATTGTAACACCTTGAGATTTTATGAAAAATATTCTTTTAATTTCATTAATTTATTGTGTTGTGTGCTACACCATGATTACCTTGCGCTATACGCAACACTGTATTAGCTTGCAGTATACGCAACACTATTCTTGGATCGTGTTACACACAATTTTGATAATAGTTATTCTACACAACATTGAGTATATATATATATATATATATTCAATTTATTAATTAAATATGGTTGGATTCTGTTATACGAAACAACGAAGGATTCGTTCACAACACGCAACACTGACTTGGCTTGCATTACACGCAATCACGACCTTCCTCGATAGCGTATGTTGTACGCAATGCCGGGTTTAACTAAACAACGATATATTAGTAAAATATTATTATAAACTAGCAGTTATGAATAGTATTAACTGAATTTTGAATTTTATAACATTATTATTCATCTTACACATCTCTAGAACATGGTATAAGAACAAAATAAATTTTTCGGGTATAATAAGTATTTTTCAAAAAATGCAGTTCTTCCGCCTTTTGATGGCGCACCCACTTTAAATCTAGTCTGTGAAATGTTTATAAGTTCAATTTGACAAAGTAAAATTCTTTTTTTGAATCAGGATATAAAAATTTACATTAGATAATGTTTTGATATATTTCCGATAACTTTCATATTTTAATGAATAGTAAAAACACGCTATATTTTAATTAAAAACAACTTTTTTTCATCGTAATATATTATGTGGTAAAATTTTAATATTGAATGTTTTTAAAGTATAAATAGAATATATTTTTACCATTTAATATAATGTATGTCATTAGCATTGATTTTACCTTGAATTCGTATGTTAAATCAATTCAATCTTTTGCAATGTTTTATAGAAAAACTCATTTTCCTTCGACAATGGGATTAATTTTAATTTAATTTCTGCATATTTTGTGTGTTGAATTTGGAAAAAGTGATTCCATATTTGGAATCAGTGGGTCCAAATTATGTTAATAAGCTAATTTTTATTTTTGGGCATTGTGAATAGTAACTACGGTAAATTTTATTTACTATAGTTAAAGGTAAATCGGGTAATTAAGGGTAAATATAAGATTATAAAATTACCCTAACACTTGGAAAAATCCTATTGGATGGCTGAAAGTATACCCATATAACCTAAGGTTCGTATTAGATTCATTTTATGGACTTTTGTCGATGAAAATAATTTAATTATTATTAAAACCAAAGAATGTGACAACATGTCACTTTTTTAAATATTATAAGTATAATAATTTTAATTTAGTGATAAACTTCATGAAACATAGAACATGAATAGTCTCCAGAATTATAATACAAGTATCTACATCATAGGAATTTATTTATAATTTTTAGGGATTAAATAATTATCATTTATTATGACACCAAGATGATGTAGTAATTGTCTTATTAATGAAATATTGACATAATTGAATTTATAAATACCCAAATAAATGTAATTTGAGACTTTTGATGACTTAAATTAATTTTCTAGGTTAATATGACATGTTATTGGTGATATAAGTAACTTGGTTTGAACTTATCATTCTGTTATGAATTTCATAAAAATCATGTACCAAATAGTGTCAAAATTGACATAAATTAGTTTTTAAAAGAAATATTATATTATTAATTGTTATTTAATTCCTAAAAATCTAAGGTTCGGACAAATGACTTAGATAAGGATAGATATATTATTAATAAACAACTTTGGGTTCGTTTGTCTTGTTATGGTATGTTTATTAACCATATAGTGTAAGAAAATAAAAAGACACGGTAAAAGATAAATTATTTTACTTAGAGTTAAATATAATTGATAAGGTTAAAATAATAACCCAAACTTGTCTAAATATTATTGGATGAGAATATTTAGACCCATCCCTACTTTATCTTCGAAATAAGACCCTTTGGAACCATTATAAAACGAATTTGACCTTAATATAAAATAATATTTTGAGATTTTCCTAAGGTTCCCTTCTCCTCCCTCTCTCCTCACACCAATTTGAGCATTCAAGATCGTCCAACCCCTACCAAAATCTCTTCTCCACTTCCCTAGTATCATCCTAGAGGTCCCGTTCTTCTCCAAAGACCAACCTTAGTTCTTTAAGTGGAGGATAAGTGAAGGCGCGTCAAAAAGAGGTAATATCCATTACCGATCTTTTTCAATTTCTTTCTTCTTCAACATCTTCTTCTTTAGTTGTATCATGGTAAATTAATAACGTCAGTATTTATTATATAATGATATGTTATTATAAATATGAAACAACTCTAATTAACCTTCTATCCATCCTACGGGAAAAGGAAATCACCGCGCGTGCGTACGTACGGAATACCGTCTCCACGCCATGGTGTAATCTATTTTCCACCACCACCTTAATTGTATGGTTATAATGGTGTAATGAGTAACTATATATGATTATTATAAAGTGATATTGATACTGAAATATTATACATAAACTTCAACACAATTCCACAACCATGGGAACGATATCATCGCTCTTGCGTACGTACGGACTACCGTCTCCACGACGCGATGAGATTCATTATCCATGTTAACCATTCTAGAATGATTATAAAGAATATATAATGAATAATAATGAAATATATAACATGGTAAATCTACTGGATTTATGTTTATATATATTTATGTCATCTACTTACTTCCATTCAAGACAATAAGGAAATGAAAATAGTGTTTATGCGTACGTACGGACTACTGTCTCCATGAATGGTGTGTTTCATTTCATTTATCTATCTATTAGATATATATATATATATATACTATATATATATGATATATACATAATATTTTATATTCTGGACGTAAGTAAATCATTATATAAGTAATAATAATGTCAAGAACAACAATTCCAAACACCTACGATAAATGAAACGATTTTACCCAAAACACTTATTTAACATGAAATTTACAAAAGAACGGGTAATATAAAGTCATAAGTGAACCATATATGATATCATACTAATCAATATGATTCTGTAATAAGTTAATGACATTATTTAAATCATTATACAGGAGGTTCAGATACGTACAAAGCATATCGGGCATAAGCTAAGGGAAATATCACAATCACTTTTTTATCCGAGATTGTTTATACTTTGGTTTTTACTGGGTTGTATTTTATCATCCACATCCATGTTTCCTCAATATGTAATATTATTTCCATCCACATAAATTTTTTTTAAATCCAATTTTACCCTTAGGTGAGTTTTTAGTAAAAGATATGAAAGGAATCTTTTGTCGTTTTTCGTACGAGGTACTTTTTTGACTTTTCCGACAAAAGTACAAGAAGAATGTTTTTTTTAACTTATACGGCATGAATGGATTTTTAAAACATTATTTCCAAGAAGCTTCCATTACAAGTTTTCAAGTATATTTTTAATCAACTTCTTTTAGTTTAAAATTGTATGACATGTTAAGAAAGGAAAATGTTTTTGAAGTAGAAAGGATATTTTCCTCAAGAATGAAGTTCAAGTGTTTTATCAAAATTATTTTCCATTTAAGATAATAAAGGGTTCTGTCTCTATCCCTATTATTACATTGATTTTATTATGTTGTGATGGAAATATTTTTATTAATTCCTTTATCTTATATGAATTGTTTTATGAGGTCACGATGTTTAAGATTACCATTTTTATTACATGGGTTGTGGAATGATGTATGATTTATGATTTTGTGGCACACATAAGAATGGTATCATTATGAGATGGGTGGGACCTATATCTCCCTCCAATGCATTGGGTAAAGATTTTATATCTCATGAGATAGACATGGCTGGAATGGTAGGTTATACCGGTTCAGTGAAACAGGACTGAAACGAGGAATGAACTCTGTTCAGAAAGGGACATTGTCCACTAAGATAGTCTTGGCAATGAGTCTTGACTAACAAGAAATGATTCTCTATGATTATGTGTGTAAGAAACAAAGTTTCATGTTTTAAGTTATGATTATGGGAATTACATTTCACTACTATGATTTATCCCATGCTATGAAATTATGATCTCTTTTGCAGGTTAAGATTTCCAAAAGATATGTTCTTATGAATATGACGTGATTGATATTTCTTTTGTTTACCCTTACTGAGCATTTGAGATCACCCTTTTATGTTTTCTTTTCCACAGGATATAAATAAAGGAGTTAGGTTTAAAAAAAGAAGATATTTATGGGAGATGTTGAAGATCTTTCACCATGATTAGAAGATTTTATTCCGAGTTTCCAAAGACACTAAACTATTACGATCCTTGTGTGTGTGTTTTTGTTATGTACTAAGTATTCCAAAAAAGTAATGTAATGTCCATGTACGTCTAGCTTAGGGTTTCTATAGTTGGTATCAGAGGAAAGGTTTAGTCAACCTTTGGAAACTAGGATGTGAGAATGTTAGTGAGATCCCTATAGATATTTCTATGATATGTCTAGGGATGTCTCTAAGAATAAGTATACGTATAGGATATAGTCCTAGAACTATGGTAACGATCTTAGAATTTAACCTAAGATGTTAGATATTGACGTTACTCCCCCTTTATTATGATTTTTGCCTCTAACACAATTCTTTTTGGGTTTTAGAAAATGGCTGGAAACAAGATGATTCACGATAATGGAGGATATTATGGACAATGGAATGATATTCTTCATGAGAAACCAAATGAAATAGGATTTGGAAGTCCAACCATCATTATTAGGCCAAATCAGCAATCTCATAATATGATCAATAAACTCAAATTTGATAAGTTTCCTAACTCGGCTAATAAGAGAAAGATGGAGTTTCATGATGATTATAGAGGAAAGAAAGTTCAATTTCCCCTATGAAAATCATGTGGGAATAGGTATCAAGGAGAATGTTTCAAAGGAACTCGAAGATGCTTTGGGTGTGGAAAAGAAGGACACAAAGCCAGTAAGTGCAAAGGAAAAGGTTCAGTTAATACTAGGGATGAGGATAAATGTATTTCTACGACATCAACAACGGTTAAATATTTTAAATTTGGAATGTACGGGCATTATGCAAACCAATGCCCTAAGGTAAAATCTCATGAAAACAATCAGTATGGTCATATCGGTAGTATTTATGTTGATGATGATGAAGATACTACAAATGATATGTGAGATGAAAGAATTGTTGAAGCTCAGTCAATGGTTTAAGAATGTAATGGAATGATTACATGTTTATCATGTGTAATGTTGTATAAGTAATCTCATGGTACTATAGAATAAAGAGACATCCAAGGATTATTACACTGTTCTCTTTCCTTGAGTTTTGAAAGTGTATGATTAATGGTACCAGTATCCATGAAAGATTATTCAGATATTTTTGGAATGTAGATGATATTCCCATAATAAAGGGATAAGGAGAAAATTAAATGTTTTATAGTATTCATGAGCTCATGACTGATATAAGGAAATAGTTATATCATTTTTTGAGTATATAGAATTTTGGGTTTTTGGTATGTGGAATGTGTTAACTTTTGATAGCACTCTTATTTTTACTAACATTCAATGGGTATTTATTCTTCAAGAGAATACATGATTAAGTTATTCACATGTTTGTAATTTGACCAACAAGATATATCTTATGATATATGGGGGATAAATGATGTCATTCACGTGATTGTTATGTGAAATTTCAAGTAATTATTTTCTTTATACTATGAGCTTGGACCGATGTATTTTAGATAAGCCTAAAGATTGGAATAGATTATGTTGGACATATGTTAGGATAGAAATTTTTCGATATAATTGATGGGATTTTATAGTAATATAGCTTTAGAAAAAGGACAACCTGCAGGACGGGCGGTAGCCCATCGCGTCGGACAAGGCCGTGGGAATCGAACCCACAACCAAAGTGCGACTGGCCTTTATCACCTACCATTGGCCTACAAGAAGTCCCTATTTAGTAGAAACTAGTTTTATTATATTAAACAGTATGATATATTAAGTATAAGTCCATTTTAAGAACCATATATCATTAATCTCACTATAGATGGACTTATGTATTTTTTGATAACTTTTCTAACCTTTTGTTTGAGACAGATGGAATGACCCATCATTCTATCACATGATCTGCTAACACATCACGAATGACAAATTCAACTTCATTTCTTTAAGAGATGAACTGGAAATTGTCCAAAGAACGACCAACATTGCGACTATACCGAAATCACGAATGTATTTCTTCTAATTTCAATTTCATCAACATTAGGGAAATGATCTTGAAAACCAAAAATGTTGTCCTAGTTCCCTTATATCCAATGAATCAGATGGTACCTTAGATCATCACAAATCAATAGCTTTGTGATTGTTGGATTTTTCATAGCCATGTTCTCTACCACTCTCCATCAGAACTTGATGGTAAGATTTTTCTTCCATATCCATATTTTCACCTATTTTCTCCTACGTGGAAACCCAGTGATGAGTTAATTTGGGTAACCGTTATATTTCATACTTTAGTTTTCAAATCCATGTTTTGGTATTCCTTTTTACGATGTGGGTTTCTATTAAACAAACTTTTGAGTAGTAAACCATTTATAACCCCGACAAATTTCGAGGGCGATATTAATTTTAAGGGGGGTTGAATGTAACACCATGAGATTTTATGAAAAATATTCTTTTAATTTCATTAATTTCTTGTGTTGTATGCTACACCATGATTACCTTGTGCTATACGCAACACTGTATTAGCTTGCAGTATACGCAACACTATTCTTGGATCGTGTTACACACAATTTAGATAATAGTTATTCTAAACAACATTGAGTATATATATATATATTCAATGTATAAATGAAATATGGTTGGATTCTATTATACAAAACAACGAAGGATTCTTTCACAACATGCAACCCTGACTTGGCTTGCATTAACGCAATCGCGACCTTCCTCGATAGCGTGTGTTGTACGCAATACCGTGTTTTACTAAACAACAATATATTATTATAAAATTATTATGAACTAGCAGTTATGAATAGTATTAACTAAATTTTGAATTTTATAACATTATTTTTCATCTTACACATTTCTATTACATGGTATAAGAACAAAATAAATTTTTCGGGTAAAATAAGTATTTTTCAAAAAATGCAGTTTTTCCACCTTTTGATGGTGCACCCACTTTAAATCTAGTTTTTGACATGTTTATAAGTTCAATTTGAAAAAATAAAATTCTTCTTTTGAATCATGATATAAAAATTTACATTAGATAAAGTTTTGATATTTTTCCGATAACTTTCATATTTTAATTAATAGTAAAAACACGCTATATTTTAATTAAAAACAACTTTTTTCATCGTAATATCTTATGTGGTTAAATTATAATATTGAATGGTTTTAAAGTATAAATATAATATATTTTTACCATTTAATATAATTTATGTCATTAGCATTGATTTTACCTTGAATTCGTAGGTTAAATCAATTCAATCTTTTGCAATGTTTTAAAGAAAAACCTGTTTTCTTTCGACAACGGGATTAATTTTAATTTAATTTCTACATATATTGTGTATTGAATTTGGAAAAATGGATTACATATTTGGAATCATTGGGTCCAAATTATGTTAATAAGATACTTCTTATTTTGGGGCATTGTGAATAGTAACTACGGTAAATTTTATTTACTATACTTAAAGGTAAATCAGGTAATTAAGGGTAAATATAAGATTATAAAATTAACCTAACAATTGGAAAAATCCTATTTGATGGATGAAAGTAGACCCATATAACCTAAGGGTCGGATTAGATTCATTTTATCGACTTTTGTCCATGAAAATAATTTAATTATTATTAAACCCAAAGAATGTGACAACATGTCACTTTCTTAAATCTTATAAGTATAGTAATTTTCATTTAGTGATAAACTTCATGAAACTTTGAAAATGAATAGTCTCCAGAAATATAATACATGTATCTACATCATAGTAATTTGTTTAGAATTTTTAGGGATTAAATAATTATCATTTATTATGACACAAAGATGATGCAGTAATTGTCTTATTAATGAAATATTGACATAATTGATGTTATAAATGCCCAAATAAATGTAATTTGAGACTTTTTATGACATACATTAATTTTCTAGGTTAATATAACATGTTATTGTTGATATAAGTAACTTGGTTCGAATTATCATTCTGTTATGAATTTCATAAAAATCATGTACCAAATAGTGTAAAAATTGACATAAATTAGTTTTTAAAACAAATATTCTATTATTAATTGTTATTTAATTCCTAAAAATCTAAGTATTGGCCAAATGACTTGGATGAGGATAGATATATTAATAATAAACAACTTTGGGTTCTTTTTTCTTGTTATGGTATGTTTATTAACCATATATTGTAAGAAAACAAAAAGACACGGTAAAAGTTAAATTATTTAACTTATAGTTAAATCTAATTGATAAGGTTAAAATAATAACCTAAACATGTATAAATCCTATCGTATGAGATTATTTAGACCCATCCCCACTTTAGCTCCGAAATAAGACCCTTTGGAACCATTATAAACCGAAATTGACCTTAATATAAAATAATATTTTGAGATTTTCCTAAGGTGCCCCTCTCCTCCCTTATAAAAGGGCACCTCCTCCCTCTCCTCCTCACACCAACTTGAGCATTCAAGCACGTCCAACCACTGCCAAAATCTCTTATCCAATTCCCTAGTATCATACTAGAGGTCCTGGTCTTCTCCAAAGACCATCCTTAGTTCTTTAAGTGGAGGTTAAGTAAAGGAACGTCAAAAAGAGGTAATATCCATTACCGATCTTTTTCAATTTCTTTCTTCTTTTACTTCTTCTTCATTAGTTGTTTCATGGTAAAGTAATAACATCAGTATTTATTATATACTTATATGTTATTATAAATACTAAAAAACTATAATTGACCTTCTATCCGTCCTACTGAAAAAGGAAATCACTGTGCGTGCGTACGTACGGAATACCGTCTCCACACCATGGTGTAATATATTTTCCTCCACCACCTTAATTGGATGGGTATAATGGTGTAATGAGTAACTATATATGATTATTATAAAGTTATATTGATACTGAAATATTATACATACACTTCCACACAATTCCACAACCTTGGGAACGATATAATTGCTCGTGCGTACGTACGGACTACCGTCTCCACGACGCGATGAGATTCATTATCCATGTTAACCATTCCAGAATGATTATAAAATATATATAATGAATAATAATTAAATATACGACATGGTAAATCTACTGGATTTATGTATATATATATATGTATGTCATCTACTTTCTTCAATTCAAGACAATAAGGAAAGGAAAACAGCGTTCATGCGCACGTACGGACTACCATCTCCCTAAACGGTGTGTTTCATTTAATTTATCTATATATTATATATATATATATAATGAATATATATGATATATAAATCATGTTTTATATTCTCTAAGTAATTAAATCATGATATAAGTAATAATAATGTCAAGAACAACAAGTCCAAACACCTACGATAAATGAAACGATTTTACCCAAAACGCTTCTTTAACATGGAATTTACAAAATAACAAGTAATATAAAGTCATTAGTGAACCATATATGATATCATATCAATGAATATGATTCTGTAATTAGTTAATGACATTATTTAAATCATTATACAGGAGTTTCGGATATGTACAAAGCATATCGGACATAAGCTAAGGGAAATATTCCAATCTCATTTTTATCTAAGATTGTTTATACTTTGGTTTTTACTGGGGTGTATTTTATAATCCACATTAATGTTTCCTCAATATGTAATATTGTTTCCATCCACATAAATTTTTTTTTAAATCCAATTTTACCCTTAGGTGAGTTTTTAGTAAAAGATATGAAAGGAATCTTTTGTCATTTTTCGTACGAGGTACTTTTTTGACTTTTCCGACAAAAGTAAGAGAAGAATGATTTTTTTAACATATATGGCATGAATGTATTTTTATAACATTATTTCCAAGAAGCTTCCTTTACACTTTTTCAAGTTTATTTTTAATCAACTTCTTTTAGTTTAAAATTTTATGACATGTTAAGAAAAGAAATTTTTTTTGAAGTAGAAAGGATATTTTCCTCAAGAATGAAGTCCAAGAGTTTTATCAAAATTATTTTCCATCTAAGATAATAAAGGGTTCTATCTCTATCCCTATTATTACATTTATTTGATTATGTTGTGATGGAAATATTTTTATGAATTCCTTTATCTTATATGAATTTTTTTATGATGTCACGTTGTTTAAGATTCCCATTTTTATTACATGGGTTATGCAATGATGTATGATTTATGATTTTGTGGCACACATAAGAATGGTATCATTATGAGATGGGTGGGACCTATATCTACCTCCAATGAATTGGGTAAAGATTTTATATCTCATGAGATAGACATGGCTTGAACGGTAGGTTATACCGGTTCAGTGAAACAGGACTGAAACGAGGAATGAACTCTATTCAGAAAGGGACTTTCTTCACTAAGATAGTCTTGGCAATTAGTCTTGACTAACAAGAAATGATTCTCTATGATTATGTGTGTATGTCTCAAAGTTTCATGTTTTAAGTTATGATTATTGGGATTACATTTCACTACTATGATTTATCCCATGTTATGAAATTATGATCTCTTTTGCAGGTTAAGATTTCCAAAAGATATGTTCTTATGAATATGACGTGATTGATATTTCTTTTGTTTACCCTTACTGAGAATTTGAGCTAACCCTTTTATGTTTTCTTTTCCACAGGATATAAGTAAAGAATTTAGGTTTAAAAAAAGATGATCATTATGGGAGATGTTGAAGATCTTTCACTATGATTAGAAGATTTTATTCCGAGTTTCCAAAGACACTAAACTATTACGATCCTTGTGTGTGTGTTTTTGTTATGTACTAAGTATTCCAAAAAAGTAATGTAATGTCCATGTACGCCAAGCTTAGGGTCTCTACAAATATACTGTGATAGGTATTCCAAACGTAACCATGAGGGTTACTCCCTATGTAATAATGTTATGAATTCCTCAAGTTACCTTTATGTCTTATTATTTCTATGAGTTATTCGTAAATCTTATGATTTCATGAGGTATGTTAAATTGCTTATTCTTTATGAGTAAGGTATGATTTCATTGATTCGTATGTATACATGGACTAATGTTTTCTTTCAGTATTGTTATAACCCTAACTGAGCTTTTTATTCTCATCCCATGTTTTTTTTGAAATGTTTTTCACAGGACATGAAGTTCAATAGGGTCAACGATGGGATCAAGGAAATGTCAGGCTGTCTAAAAAAAGGAACAAGACATGACTCTTTTGTTCAAGAGTTTTTTTTGTGTGAAAAAATGGAAGCTGAGTAGATGTGTCTACTATGTAACCTTTGTGATGTAATAGTTATGCCTTAATTCTCTAAAACTCTAAACCTGAAAAGATCCTCAATGTGAATTATTCATTTAAATCAATAATAAGTAATCTTTAAGGCTGGGTCCATATAGTTGGTATCAAAGGATGGTATAGATAACATTAGATGTTATAGTGTTAAGTGACAAGTTGTGTATAACCCCAATGGTTATTATATTAGATAGAGTTGTTGTTATTTTTGAAGGTTGGAATGAGTTTGAGATAACTTGGATAAGTAAATCTTAGTGTTCATCTTTCTCTTTAGAAAAAAATGATTTTGTTGATATACTCACACTGACATTTCTGGTTCTAGTAAAAGGATGGATCTAGCAGGCACCAAAGTGACAATGGTTTTGAAGGAAACTATGGTGGTTCTCTGATTAAGAGACTGGATGAAATGGGGGATTCAATGAGAAATATCATGGTTATTCTAAACCAACTATCAGGTGTCATGATCAACCACTTGAACCTTGGTGAGTTCTCTAATACATCATGTACGAGAGAACCAACTCGACATGGAATTTCAGGTAATTATTATAAAGGTAACCGTTAGGGTTTATATGATACTTACTTTTGAGGTAATTATGGGTTACTATATGTTATGATGGAATATGAACGACATGAGATAATCATGAGGCTAATTTATGTTATGGTTTTTTTTATGATTTTATCTCATTTTGGGGAATATTTTAAGAATTGTACTGTTTTAGAAAAAGGACAACACGCAGACCGTGTGACAACCCGTCGCGTCAGACAAAGCTATGGAAATCGAACCCACAACCAAAGTGCGACTGGTATTTATCGCCTACCACTGGACTACTAGAAGTCCCTGGTTAGTTTGACTAATTATTATTTTAGTTGGATGATTTTATGAATCAATAGTAAGTTTATTTTGAGTTATCTATGGAAATTATTAACCTATCATGGAGGATATGTGATTAGGTTAATTACTTTTCAGTATGAGAGTTTAATAGCAACTGAAGTTATTTGGAGATAAATGTTAATTTGTACCTTGGGAGACTATGTGATTAAATCCTTAAAATATTTGGGTTTAAATCTTATTTGGGTTTACATTGAACAATTTTATGGATAAATGTTTATTGAATGGTATTTGTTTAATTTTGGGTTTTGTTTGAAAATTTTTTTAGATTAGGAGTACTGCTTCTTTTTGTAAAACAAATATCCTTTTTGGGTATTATTTGATCTCATACTAAATTTGTTGGTTTGGTTTTGGTTGAGATCTAAAGACATGGGAAATATTAATTTCTATTTTGTGCATTAGGTGATTCTCTAGAAGTTTATTATAGTACTCTTAATGTGAACAAGTCTTCCTAAATACTGATCATTTGGGGAAAGTATGAGTTTGTGTAAGAAATTTAGTAAAAGTTGAAAGTCAACATGACAAGTAAGTTTGATTCCTTAAGATCAAAAATAAATTCTTTAATGAAAATTAACTTAAAACCAAAATGTTGTCTATTAACATTTCCTACTGGGGAATCCAATACCGTTTAACTCGCCACAAGTTTGTGATTTTTTAGTGGGTAACATTCTCCTAAACATGTTTTCTATCACTCTCCCTCAGAACATGACCCTTTTCTTTTTCTTCCATATCCATGTTTTCCTACATGGAATCATAGTATGGGTTAACTCGGGTGACCTCTTTACTTCTCTTTCTTTCTTTTAAAGTGATTGTTTTACCGACCCTTGTTCAGATGTGGGACTTTCAATGATGTTTTCGAGCCCAATTTTAAAATTGTGAGGACGCAATTCCTAAAAGGGGGTAATGTTGTAACACCCCATGTAAATAAAGAATATGAAAATTATAAATTTATCCCAATTTTTGAATAAAATGTTAATATTAAATTAATGGGAACTCTATGCTCGATGGCTTGCCCAATACGCAACAACGAGTTCCTTTGAAATCTTACGTTGCACTTTAATAATAAAATAATTTTATTTTAAATGGTAGTTAACACCTAGCCGTTGTAATGATTGGAATGAATAGAACCAACAACAAAACGATTATATATGTTTTTCAAATATTTTTACTTTTTACAATAAATGTTATAGGATTAAAAATGTGAATGAATCCAATTTTAAGCGTAAAAATACTAATATTCTTTAAAAGGTCGATTAACCACCTTTTGATGGAGAAACTCTTTTAAATACACTTTTTGACAATTTTATGTGTTATATTTGACAAAATAAAATTCTTATTTAAAATAAGGACATCAAAATTTACTTTGTGTAAATTTTTGGAATTTTTATGATAAAGTTCATTTTTAATAAATAAGTAAAAAATGATGTATTTTTATTCAAAACCTCTTTTTAATCTAATTTATTTATATTATTAGATAATATTTTTAATTGGTTTTAAAGTCCAATTATAATATATATTTTTACCATTATATCCAATGGTGGTCATTGGAATTAATTTCACTTTGAAATTGCACTTAAACTAGTGTCAATCTTTTGATATATTTTGTTTCATAAAAACACGCTGTTTGTTCTGATAGATGGAATTAATTATTAAATTAATTAATGTAACATATATGTATTTAATTTTTTAAAATAGAAATAATTTTTTAATTCATAATATCAAATATATCTTAGGGTGAATTTTTGGTATTTTTCTGAAAAACTTCAATTTTTGATGAATAGTGAAACCACTAAGTGGTAGTTTAAAAACTAATTTTTCATTTAAATGAAACTTTACCACTTCAATGATTTGAATATAAAAAATCCGACATACATAGTTTTCATTAGGATGTAAAATGTGGTTCAATGGGATTAAAATAATTTTTTGGTGAATAGTAACTTTTATGTTTTATTAATCGTGATTAAAGGTAATTTGTGTAATTTAAAGTAAAGATAATGTTATAATAATATGAAATTACCTTGACACATTTCCTACCCTTATTGGATGAGTCATTGCTGACCAAGAAAATCCATGGGTCAACTTGGGGACCCCATGGAGCCACATTGGTTGGAAAATGACATTAATAACTTTTTATTTAAATTTAAAATTAAAATGTCACAAACATTTATTGTTTTACTAAACCAATTTTTACATGGGGTTATAAAAGTCACATTTTTTACTATAAATATTCATTAGAAATACAAAAATATTTCCTACAGCATGATAGTTTTTTTATAATTTTTAGACATTAAATAAATTAAATTATTTATGACACCATGATGATGCAGCGATTACATCATTATTTAACGATTTAAATAAAATGAAAAGATAGTGTAAATTCTAAAAACTAATGTTGTAAAAAACCTATTGGATGTGTGGATTTATAAATATTATCACCTTTTCCCAGAAATATATAATTTTGGGACCTTTAAAATCTGAAATGCATTTTATAATAATGTTACGCTTCAAGACTTTCCAAGAGTGCCCCTCCTCTCCTCTTATAAAAGGCCCCCACCTCTACCACCTTTCCCACACCTCTCAAGCCTTTGGCTTGGCCAACCCCTTATCATTTTGTCTCTCCACATCCCTCTCTTATTCAAAAAAGAATAACTTTGGGCATAAGTCTTTCCAAGGACGCATTTGAGCTCAAATCAAAAAGAGTTACCTGATTTAAAGGTAGTGTCTTCGATTGTGTTCATATGTTTTATTTTGCTTATCCAATGCCATAAACTCTTTTTATTCCTTTATTTTGTAACAAAAACAGTATCTTCAATATAATAGGATGTTTTTATGATAATTATTAGAGCTACACCTACACACACCTTCGTCTAATGGTTAAATAACATATTGTTTCTGTGGTTGGAGACTTTTTGCCTCACGAAACGATGATTGTTCAATATTATTTTAACACCTTTAAAGGGGACCATTATGATGTCACTGTATTTTATATATGATATATATGGTATTTATATTTACTATATGCTTCTTTATTTTATATTTAAAACATAACTTTATTATTTTCATGTTGTGCAAATGTGATAATTTCATATGAGGAAGTGCAGACTACTGCCCCCTCAAGTGATGTGACTCGTTCATGCAATACATGGAATGTATAAAGAATGAAATTAATGAAACTATGTGACATATATAACATATATATTATACTGTAATTATAATATATATATATATATTTCATTTGTTTTTAATTCTATTAATATGACAAAAAAATGAAAGTAGCGTTCAAGCGTACGTAAGGCCTACCGTCTCCATGAACGAGGCTTTTCATTTTTATCTCCTAATGTTATGTAATAGTTTAAAATGAATATGTAATAGATAAATATGATATTTTAATCATTAATACTATTCTTGAAATTATTTACTTATAACTACATGGGCAATCATTTTCAAACAAGTTCATTTTTTTAATCATGTACCAAACATCGGTAAAAACATCTGATATGAACTAACATTATTAAAAAGTTATTATAACATTATAATATTTGATATGAACAGAATAATAATCTTTAAAGGCGGTCCTTATGAAATTATAAATTGATCAATTTTTATTATTCAGTAATATAATGAAATGAACAAGACAAGTCGGACTTGAGGTAAGAGATCCTACCCCTCTCTTTCTTTTTAAGTACACTATTTTATGTCATTCCTTTTAAGCTCATATTTATTATGATTGGGATGTCCTTTTATATTACTATTAATTTAATTTTTTATTTTAATATAATTAGAGACCCTATTTTCTCTCATCAATCCATTTTGTATGTTTTGAGTGGTGCCGTTAGGCTGCTGAATTTTCATAAGAGATCCGACCTCTCTCTTTCTTTTTAAGTACTCTCATTTATGTCACTTATTTTATGATCCTATTTGTTATTTTGGGGGATGTTATTTTATATTCCTCTTACTGTAAATTTTATGTTAATATGATTAGAGACCCTATTTGATCTCATCAATCCATTTTTGGATGTTTTAAGTGGCACCGTTAGGCTGCGGAGTTTTCATAAGGGATTTTTCATCTCACTTTTATTTCCATGAGATTTACACTACATTTTACACCATTTCCTTTGAGTGGTATATGTACTTCCCATTATTATACTATTTGTGTAATATAATTTTTTTTATGAGTATTTAAATAAATGTTTTATTGTCCTTCTTCCTTGGGGTTTACGTTTTGAAAGTTACCCAAATCTGTAAGGGGACCTTTCACCCTCCTCTTTTTAAAAGACTTATTTTGTTATGTCTTTTAATTTTAATATTATTATGTAGGGATATCTTCATATATATCCTTATGGATGTAAAATATATTTCCAAGTGATTAGATACCCTTTTTTCTCATCAACCCATTTTATGAATTTTAAAGTGATGCTCTTAGGCTGTTGAAATTTTACAAGGGAACTTCTTAACCCAATTTCGATTTCTTTGGGTTCAACTTGTAGTTATTGATTATTTCATTCTATGAATATGTGTGAACGACCTCTTATTGTTTTAAAATTAATATCCACTTATATTTGGTGTATTAATATTTGTGACACATAATTATGGGATTGATTTATCATTAATTTAAGGATTCCTTTTTTGTAATGGATTTTTTCTCATTTTGCATTTCTATTGAGACATCATTGTTGTTATGCACAAATTCACTCTTATATGGGGTATATACTATAAATTGATATATTATATCATGAATCCTTATATTCTCATGATATTATAAAGTTATGAATAAATGTTATTCCTCAATTATTTGTTTTCAACTGTCTCTCATTTTGTTAAAAACCCATTAACTAAAATATCACTTTAAATGTTTTAATGATTTATTATTATAAATATTTCTCATTAATATCCATGTTTTCAATATGGTTTTAAGTATTTATTTATATGGATATTAATAGTTTAAATTTTTAAAAGCTTCAAAGTGGTATGGGACACTTTGATTCCAGAACTCTTTATTTGATGTTTTAAATGGTTTTGAAAATGGTTTTTAGAATGGATTCATTATTTCAATATCTTAAAATGTTTTATTGTTATTGCAATGTGGTAAATTTATCTTTCCTTGGTGCTTAAGTTAGGTGTTATGATTATGTTATGGTTCTTGGGAATTGTTTATGAAGACGGTTGGTTCCGTGATAAACTAAGGGAGGGTGAGCCCGATATAGCTCTCCAATGCATTGGGTAACGTGAAGGGGTTAAACACTAAGGTTTCTCCAAAGAGATTTAGGGAATATACTGTGATGGGTATTCCAAACGTAACCATGAGGGTTACTCCCTATGTAAGAATGTTATGAATTCCTTAAGATACATTTATGTCTTATGATTTCTATTTGTTATTCGTAAATCTTATGATTTCATGAGGTATGTTAAATTGCTTATGCTTGATGAGTAAAGTATGATTTCATTGATTTTTATGTATACATGGACTGATGTTTTCTTTTCGTATTGTTATAACCATTAATAAGCTTTTTATTCTTATCCTAAGTTTTTTTTTAAATGTTTTTCACAGGACATAAAGTTGAATATGGTCAAGGATGGGATCAAGGAAATTTCAGGCTGTCTAAAACAAGGAACTAGACATGACTCTTTTGTTCAATAGTTTTTTTGTGTGAAAAAAATTGAAGCTAAGTACATTTTTCTACTTTGTAACCTTTGAGATGTAAAAGGTACTTCCTAATTCTCTAAAACTCTTAACCTAAAAATATCATCAATGTGAATTATTCATTTAATTCAATAATAAGTAATTTTTAAGGCTGGGACCTTATATATATATATTCATGAAAAATATCAATATTACTATAGATTAAAAAATAATATTAAAAAACAAATCACATTACTTTCTAGATGTAGTAGTCCACACATATGAAAGAGAAATTTCATAATATTATAATTGATTAGAAGGAAATAAGGTAGATATTATAATATAATTATTGAAGAATAATAGGTCCATAAATATCCTATAAACTATTTAAAACCCTAATTATACAGGCCCAAAAAATATGGTGACAAAAAATGAATTATATGTCTATGTAGTGATGAAAATCCATAAATACACACAGGTGATACATTCACATAAAATTTCACGGAAAATTAGAATGATAATGTTATTTTCAAAATAATTAAAATACTTTATTATATTAAATATATATATTCTATAATTTTATCATAAATACTATTGATTTAGGGGAATTAAAAGAAGATATAAAATTAAAAGCGATCTAATTAGGTGATTACCACATCTTTGAAAGAACTCATTTGATATCCTCTTAATGACTAATGGTTTTTATTTTAAAAATTCACCAAATTAATTAATTTTTTTATGTATGTTTCTAAGAAAATTTCCTAAGGTTTTATTGAGCTAGATAGATCAATGTAGTGTGATGAAAAGTCATAAGGGGTGTAATTTTTATAGTGAGGGGAGGGGAATTCTAGAAATTCATTATTCTATTAAATTAAATAAATTATAATCCATATCTAGATGGAAATTTTTTTTAGTAAATATATGTTATGCTAATTATGAGTTTAAAACAACACATAAAATAAATATTTTACTAGTTTAGATGATTTTTTCACCCTTATCTCTTTGTTTATCCCCCTTTATCCTATTTTACAACTATCAAGAGAATAATGTTTTATAAACAATTGGAGCACAAAAAGATAACATAAATTGAAAATTTCCATTAATTGGAATATGGATGAATCTATAGATAATATTTTACACACCCTATCTTTCTTAAATGGATTTATAATCTTAAAATATTTTGACGAAAAAAATTTCTATAAAATATAATTAATTTCATTTTTAAGCTATTAATTTAATTTTACTTTATAAACATCATAAAAATATTTAAATAAAATATAATTCTTAATCATAAGAATAATATTTTATATTAAATTGAAATATTTCTGTAACACTATATCTCGCTCAAATTATATTTTATATAATATATTTAAATCAGTAATTTTTTTTGTATTGATTGAATGAAAAATATATTAGGGTTTTCCTCAACCTGCTCGGATACTCAAGTACAATGATTACTGAGCCAACTATGACATGGTAAGATGTAATTACCAATCCCAATGGTTTGGTGACTACCACCGATAATCATATACAATGAATGAGAAAATTAATTTTGAACAAAATAAATGAATATGAAAGATTACAAGCTAGTAATCTCGACACTTCATAGGGGAAAGGTAATAGAAACCAAACAGGTATAAAAAATTCCAATTCATTAAATAATTAATGTACTCAAGCAATATATATATAAAAGTCATTATTACTAAATAATAATCATCCCATGATTTGGTTTGATTGACCTGTCACAACCCCACCCCAATGTCTGAAGGATTATAACATCCACCCCCTCTAGGTGGATCTTTCTCTTTTCTTGAACATGGAATAAAAAATTAATCAATTTCCCAATGTAATAGGTAGGGTGTGAGATTTAAATCCAAGTACAGTCTCACCAAATTTTCCATAATTTTTTCCATAATAAAAAATTAAAGAATCCATTACAATTATTTTTGAATGATTGAGGCATGTCATATTATTTTCATATTTAAACAAACATGATTTATTATTAATGGATGGAAAACATTTTACTCTTGATAAGATATTTAAATAAATATTTTCTTTTTTATGTTTAATTATTCCATTATTTAAATGTTCTCTATCAATTTAAAAGAAATCAGTCATTGTTTTAAATATGAAAATAATATAACCTTCCACATTATTTTATTTAATTAAAAGAAATATTGTGATTACTATTATAGAATATATTATAGAACACATTGTCACACCATATTTGGATTTATAGATCACATAATAGAATTCCCTTTTGAATGATTTGTATTGTCTCATTCTAGTTATGAGAAAATTGAATGATCCACTTGGGAAAGGTAGATGATCATGACCTCTTTGAGGGTGCATTAGTGTTGTGACTGGTTTATATGATGACATCAAGGGATGATGTCTCTTTTGGGTTTTTTATGTTTCATCATCCCATTTTTACTATATTGATGATATACTTAGTTGGGTTTTGTTTTACCTATTGGTTTCTATCCCCTTGTCCCATCAAATGGTTTAGAAAACTAACTTGTAAATATATATATTCCACTCTATTTTAGAAAATATTTTCCAATTTAATATTGTATCCTTCCTGTAAAGGGTTTCCATCATGTGGGGATCAGGAATTCCATTCCATCCTTGTCTCATTCATCTCAGTTAACGTAGTATCAGGGTACCTGGGACCATTTGTGATAAATTTATATCTGAGGGAGTTTCAGGAAAAATTTATATCAAAGGTGTAGGTTAAAATAATTCCCATGATGTCAATTTTTAGTTTGCAATTTTAGGTTGGGATATAGTTTTTTGTTATGAGTGTCTTTATAGAAATATCTCATTATAAAAATCCTTATGTCACCATGTTTTTTTGGGTAAAGTCATATTAAAGAATAATTTTATAAAATTATAGTATTTTCCCAACATTTAATTTGGTTATGTTCAAATCCTTAACTTCATATCTTATCTGATTGGATTAATGTTTCTTGATTTTCTTGACCAACTTGTTGATCTATGTAAACATTTGATGTGTTTGGTGTTTTTTTATGTTGTGTTTAATCCTGCTTCTAAGAAGCCATTTGAATGGGTTATAAGTGGAAGCTTCTGGTGAACCATAGTGAGTGGATCCCCACTAGGACCTGAATATTGTTCTGATTCTTTTTGTTATCCAATATCTAGTATAGGAATGTTCACCCATTCAAGTTTAGGATTCAATTGTGGAACCATAAAGGGTTGAATCTCAAAATTGTTCTCAAGAGTTCAATCAAAAAAACACCCATGTTATATGGACCAAATTTTACTCAAGGGGATGAGGATTTGTGAAGAAATTTTGAAGATATATTTTATATAATATTAATTATTGATTCAATAGAGTTAAAATGTGAAACATTCAAGATAGAAGGACATAGTATAAGATGGTGGGATTCGATTGTAATAGTGAATAAGTATGTGGTTTTGGAATGAATGGATTTTACATTTCTTTTGATTGATAAGTTCTTTACCAAATCATTAGTTCTAAATAAAGATATAGATATTTTCAATAACCCTTAGGATAACATTACCAAATGGGACATATAATAACCCATTCATTGATCTTGTACAGTTTAAACCTGAGATTTTATAAATTGACAAGATGAAGACTTGACGGTTCGATATGTGTATCTAACCCAAAATTTATTCATAGTATTTCATGATGATTTTTTTATATTTTGATGTTTTGGACTGGGAATTGATGGTTTATATTGACCTAGATACTTACTTAGTGTTAACATGAGTATCTTTTTATCCCATTATCAATTTTGTGAGTTCCATTAATTGAAACATGAAGCATGGTTTTTCATGGGGTGGATCTGCACATCAATCATCCTATAGACTTATTGTTGTTCCAATTATAGTCCCTTTGACTTGATTCTTTTGTGTAATCACTGGGAATTTAAAGTAGGTTTCCACTAAGGCATAGTAGATATTTTTTTGGTGTTGATGCTTTGGTCACCTGTAGAATCAATGTTCTGTATCTTATTTTGTTTGTAGTGTAATGGGCGCTTTAGAACCTACAAAAATGTTGGTTAAATCAGATGCTTTTTGAAAAAATCCATTTGTGCCACAGTTATCCGAAATGAAACTTATTTACACAATGGAAGAGTCTCTAGAGGAAGCTGATATTGGTCCAGTGTCTGTGAGAGGTTCTATCACAATATCTTTATCATAAGTGACTTCTTTATCTGACATGGGTTCATCAAATTTTACTGTATGAACTCATATTTTTAACCTTCTAAATCATTTTATGGAGAGTTTTTCTTATGTGAGGGATATTATTACACCCCTTTGGATATAGAGACAATAGGGTCACCATTGTCTAAATTTTCTTCTTCTCATTATTTGATATCAATCTTACATGGGATTATACAGTTATTAACATGAAAAATCATTATGTAATATTCAATATTGATATTATCATTTCTAATAAGTCCCAGATTGACTAATATCGTGGATGGGGATCCTATACTACACCCAATGGGGTGAGGAATGTCTTTTTAGGAGATTGAGAACCAAGGTCGAGTAGTGTCGGACCTTCGAATCCATAATTACTGAAGGTAGTATTGTTTTTTCATTAAACAAATAGATAAAATATATGAGTGATGATATCCTTCTAGTTGTTAAGGAGAATCCAAACATATTTCATTCTAATTTCTAATTTCTACCACCATTAATAGTGGTACATTTTTCTATTTATTTTGATCATGGTTCTCAGCTAGTTTCCATACCTTCAAACCATATGAGACCAGCTAAACTAAAATATTTGAAAACTTGGTTGGATGATATTTTGGAAAAAGTCTTCACACACACAATTGTTTCAACCTAGGTGGACCCTATTATCTTTATAATGAAATATAATTAAACACATCATCAATATTTGGATGACCAAAAAATCAACTGAGTTATGGAAATTAACTAGTATGCATTACCATGGATTGATGATCTATTTAACTAGTTGATAGGGAACATGTGGTTCTCAAAAATTCATCTCTGGTCTGGTTTTCTTTATTTGTGAATAAATTAATCTAAAATTAATAAAATTGCCTCTCCAAGAATATTTGACCATTATGAAGATATTTTTATGTCATTTGGATTAAAAAATTCTCCTACAGTATTCATGCCATTAATGAAGATTATTTTAAATGAGTATCTTGATGCCTTCGTGGTGGTCATTGTGGATGACATCCTTATTAACTCTCAATCTATGTACCATCTATTTGATATGATCAAAGTTATGGAAATATTGAGAAATCACCAAATCTATGAAAAGATATAAAAATTTCACTTATAGATTTTGAAAGTGATGTTCGTGGGACCCAAGATCTAGGAACATGGTATCTCAGTTGATCTTGAGAAGGTGATATTTGATGGGTAATGGGATATGATGTGTAATTTTTTCATGATATAATGCTTCTTAGGTCTAGTGGTAAATTATATCTGATTCGTAAAGGATTTATAAAATTTTTATAATCTAATAACTACTCTCAAATAGAACGGATTAATTTTTTGGGATGAAAATTGTTAGTGTTATTTTGATGAGATAAAATGTCTTTTATCTTCTCCATGAGTATTTTATCTCATAGAGGTCGGTTTGGTTTATTTTTTATTTTCTGATGTATCATGTTCGGGTTTAGGCTATGATCTTATGAAATGTTAACATATGGTATCCTATGGTTCTTGAAATCTTACGACAGATGAGAATAATTGTATAACACAGGATCTTGAACTCGTAGTTGTGATGAATGAGATTATGAGTTGGTGGAATTTCATTTTCATAGAAAGGATTAACATGTATTATAATGATAAGAGATTGATTTATATATTATAACAAAACAATTTAACCTTCAATTTATCCATTGGGTAGACTACCTATATTTTTTTCAGTTCGACAGTTACTATACCCCAGCGAAGGGTAATATCATTGCTAATGGTTTATGTATGAAACATCCAACACATTCCATGAAAGAATAACCAGAAGAATGGAACATGATGTCACATTTGGAATAGATTCATATAGGGGTCAAATAGAAAGAGGCCATTGTTTCCATAGAATGTGTTTAATGGACCTCCACTTTTCTCTAGATTATTCTTCATATGTATATTCTGGATGATGAATTTGGTAACATTACATACAATTTTTCAGATGGAGAGGCCATTGTTTTGTGTTTGTTCTCCATAGAGGGTATTCTATGTATTCTGAATCAATTTATTATGCCATTAACAATGAGAAAATCTATAATGTTGGATTTATATAATTCCCAATGGGATTTTCCCCAAGGAAAAATAATGTAATTTTATGATATGTGGTGATTGTTATGTAATTCTGGTATGATATGGGACATTACATATTTTCGTTCACATTGTTTTACTTGTCATTAGCTAAAGTTCGAGCACCATATACATTTGGGTTTCTATCATCCACATAATCTTATAACATTGTATGGGGATGAGATTTTTATAGACATATTGGTTGGATTGAGGAATACCCTATGAAATAACAATATAATATGGGTTTAAATCAATTGGGTTACTAAATTGGAATAATATAAACTCATTCATGTTACAAATATGTTAACGTGTTAGGATATTTTAATGTGAAAGAAATTTTTCAATTTCATAGAGTTATATATTTTTAATTCTTTGGTAGAGATACCCATTTTTCCTCTCATATTTAGTGAGGAATTCGGGAGGTGGTGGGATCCTAGGTTTTGTTGAGTATGACATACCATCCATAGACGGATGGCTGGAATAATAGATCTGTATATATTCTTGATAAAATACAACGTGACAATGTTCATAAATTTTTTAGAGATTGAGATGGAAATTTTGGATGGGTTGACTTTTCTTATAACAATAATTACCCTCATACAATCAAAATTGACCCCTTTTAGGCCTTATATTATAGGGCTTGTATCTCTTTGTTGTGATTGTCAGAGATTAAAGAAAATTACATGGTTTCACTGATTTTATTCCATTATGTGGTAGAAAATGTTTAGTTGATCTATTAGATAATCTTGAGGGCTATGAGTGGTTATAAATACTAATCTGATCATTATCATAGACCATCAAAAAAAATTAGTTATATTGTGTCCTTGATAATTTCACCTCGGATGGGTCACAAATGTTAAGGGAGTCAATTTAAGATTGTTCCTCAGTTTTTGGTACCATTTGATATTTGTGATAAGCTGTGAAATGTGGATTATAATTTAATACTTCCACCATAGTGGATATTGATACATAATATCTTTTATGTATCACAACATTTAAATTATCATTCTTCCTCAAATTATGGTTGCAGCTAATATGATCTTGATGTTTAGCTTTATTTATTCAAGGGTGAGTATGTGGTAAGATTTTTATTTCTAATACAATGGTGATTCAGGGGAGGATGATAACATTGGTCCTTATTCTATGAAATCATAGTTCTGATTCTCAAGGGACGTGAGGGATGGAGGAAATGGTGACATATAATTGGTCGCTTCATTATGATTTGAAATCCTTTTAATAGGATTTATGTGGATATATTGTTTTTATGGTGGATATTTTGGTTAGATCATGTTACAAGATTTTAGGTATTCCTTAACCCTTGTTCTGAACATAATTTGTTTACTTGTTTTATATAGTTTCCTGTGAAATTTGGTGATTTTTGGACGCCATTTGGGTTATTCAGGATGAGTATACATTTAGGGAAAACTATATAGTTTGGCCAAAAAACCTGTGAACCATTTGATGGTGCTTTATAAGGGGAGGAAGTTTTTTTCATGTAGTGCATCCAAACCATCAAAAATGTGTGGCCTTAGGTTGTGCTAATTTTCAATGTTGGTGCATGGTCAACCAATCTATGTGTCCACTAAAGAGAAACTATTCACCCCAGATAGTAAGGGACTACGGTTTTTCAAAAAGTGTTACCCTCTCTAGGAAACTATCAACATGGGATTTAATTACCTGTAAATTTTTTGGTAAATTTATATTCACCATGTATATGATTCCTAACCTTCCCATTCAAACTTGAATAATATTCCAAAGTTTTGAATGATCTCTAAAATTAATTTTTATCCTCCTTATATGTTATATGGTGGATTTAAGTGGCACTGATCATGTTCTATCTCCTTGGAGAATGTGGATCTTTTTTATAATATTTTCTTTTGATCTCCCCATCCATCCTCCTTATATATTGATAGATCAACACATATAGGATGGATCTCAACTTAGCTAGATTATTTATTGAGTCTAGTTTTTATTTATAGATCTCATTCACCTTTTGTCAATATTGAGTTTTCCATTGAAGGTATTGTTCATTTGATTTCCATTATTAATGGTAGGTGGCTTCATTTGATATTTTCCATGTAATTGAAACATTGAATTTCATGATTTTGATAATTATAATTAATTTTTTTATAAAACAATTATTTAATGTTATATTATTATATAATTTTAAAAGAAATAGAATTTAAGAACACTCTAGTATTAATGGAATAGGAATGGTGGGGAAGAATTTTTAAATGATAGAATTCATGATATGATTGAGAATTATTTTGAGAAAAAATGGATTAAATTGATATGATGAGAATATATTATTATATTTTTTTGATAAGTAATGAAATAATGATAAAAATGTTTTGGTTTATTAATTTAACACCCATATTCAAATTGAATGTTGAGAAATTGAATTCGAAATGATGATTGATTTAAATAGAGATGATTTTTCCTCTTTCAATTAATATGTTGAGTGCATTTTAGCCTAGGTATATAGTAGGTTATTTGGGATAAGAATGTTAGTATCTTGTTCCCCTAGTAATGGTGGGTCTGCCCAAATTTAATTTTAACGTTAAACAATGTTCAATCTGAGATCCGTCAAGATACAAAACGCCAAATTTGCGGAATAGAACGAAGAACGAAAAGAAAAGAAGAGTCCCAGAACCCTTGAGGATGATCATCATATGTTGATTATAATTAATTTAATTAATGCATAATAATTACCTCATTGGAATTCTTTCTTTATTGATGTGTCCGGTCACGATTCGGTGAACCTTCATTGCATCATAGAATCCAAGTGTAGGATTCCTCTAGCGGTGATCCAAACATGTGTCATGTATCTCTGGACATTGCTGAAGGGATCACCGGGTGCTAGCGTGGAAGAACCTTCTCTTGCGATGTCCGCCTTCGACCGCCTTGATCCGGTGGTGGATCTTGCCCTTGTAACTTGAGGGAGTTCTTGGTGGAAAGGGAATTCTCTCTTGGCTTGGGAGTATTTCCAAATCTTTTGTGCAAAAAAATGTCTCTTTAAATGTTTGGGTTGCGAGGATATTTATAATTGGGTTTGAGGTTAATAGAGTTATGACAATAAATAAACGAGTTACGCGTTTTATTTATTTCATTAACTCTTATTGAAAACCCCCATGTCAAATTATTAATTCCTTGACATGCGCCCACGTTGATTATAAAAAATATCATTTAATAAAACAATATTAAATCCTCAAAATCCCAACTGGAAAAACTACATGGCGTGTAATAATTAATACACAGCGTGTACTTGTTTTCCATAAAACTAAACGGCGTGTACTTTTATTTTCCATTTTTTTCTCCACCAAATTAATTAGACCTTGAGTAATGACTATTTATTTCTTAAATAAATGTAACTTCATTACTTTCTAATAAATATATTATTTCGTACACAATATATTCTCTCGAATAACTAGTGTCAAAATAAATGTGATCAGACATGCTTAAATAACTATTAAACCACAGTCGGGAATAATAATTATTTAACTTTTTAAATTAATATTTAACAGAGATACATGGACACACTTAGTGTGTGACCCTCTAGGCCTCTTTCTCAGTGGCATTAGGCAGAGCCTACCTAAAGTCCAAGGTTAGCATCTAGCAACACGCCAAGGCACCCATAGAGAAAGAAGTTAACGCCGCAATAACGTGTCACCTCCTACGAATGCTTACCGTGTAATATCATCCCTTTGTCTCGATATCTCCAATCAAGTAGGTTTCATGCTAGTGCCATCAACCCATGTGCTTGATTATTCTTTCTATGACTTCTCGGAATTGAACTTTCCCATACCTTACCATGGCCATGGATTTATTTAGGCTATATCAATTCCATCAAAGGGCCTTACATATCTACTTCTGTTATGGAACGGAAGGGACAAATCCTTTCTCGTATTATCTATTAATGTAGTATTACTCATGACGCACCCAACGTATCCTACCTCACTGCGAACAGTGTGTCTTCACTGTTTTCGTCAATACATCTAAGTGCGGGAGTTGTAATACACATTAATAATAATCTTAAAGTCAAAGGACCAATACAGATGTCCGCAGATAGGAACATCCAATGACACTATGAAATGTGGATTTCCTACTGACGGGTCTCGTTCTCATTATATCCTCCTGGATATTACCAAGGGCGCACACCATGAGAAGGTTCCTCAAAGCTTTATGAGTCCTCACCCCTAATGACATGTATTATTTGTGTCCCTCAAATAGTATCATCCGGCCATAGAACATACATTTTAGAACAGTGTTATAGAACTTCCGAGTTATCATCATAGCAGGGATCCGCTACGACCCTTTAATGCAACAGCTATCCTTAGGACATTATCACATGACATGTCATGCAGAAGAATAATCAAAATGTGATAGGGCTTTTATTTAATGAATAAAGTACAAAGTAGTTGGTTCTAGACCACCAACTCCAACAGACTCCCACTTTGACTAGAGCCAACTACTAACAACCTTTAACCCGCTAGTTCTCACATGATATTCATGCTTCTACTGAGATAGTTCTTTAGTCATGGGTTCCGCCACATTCTCTTTCGTGGACACTCTGCTCACTGCAACTTCACCCCTTTGATAGAAACCCCTCTAGAGCTGATACTTCCAGAGTATGTGCTTTTTCCTTTGATGTGTCCTTGGTTCTTTTTCAAGAGCCACCACTGCAGTATTATCACAATATAATGTAATGGGATCTTTACTGCTAAGCACCACATCAAGCTCATGGAAAAAGCTCCGAATCTAGATAGCTTCTTTGGATACATCAGATGCCGCTATATACTCGGACTCCACTGTAGAATCAGCGTTAACTGGCTGCTTTGAACTCTTCCAGCTCACAGCTCCTCCATTGAGACAGAAAACATATCCAGATTGCGACTTTAGATCATTCTGATCTGACTGAAAACCAGCATCAGCATACCCTCTGATGACAAGCTCCTCGTCTCCTCCATACACCAGGAACATACCCTTAGATCTTCTCAGATAACTAAGGATAGTCTTAACAGCAGTCCAGTGCTGTTCTCCTGGATCTGCTTGATATCTACCTACCATGCTCAGTGCATAGGCAACATCAAGCATGGTACATAACATGGCATATATGATGGATCCTATAGCCGAAGCATATGGGATATTACTCATCATATCTTTCTCCTGTTGTGTCTGGGGACACATTTTCTGAGAAAGATGTAAGCCATGTGACACTGGAACCAATTCCCTCTTGGATTTTTCCATACTAAATCTATTTTGTATCTGGTCAACGTATGTACCATGACTTAGTCTAACTAGCCTCTTTGATCTGTCAGGAATGATCTTGATCCCTAGAATGTAGGCTTCTTCTCCTAAGTACTTCATGGAGAAACACTTGTTCAACCAGTCCTTAACTGACTATAAGTCTGGTGCGTCGTTTCCAATAAGCAATATGTCATCAACATATACAAATAGGATGAAGACCGCATTCCCATTAAACCGCTTATAAACACATGGCTCACATTCGTTCTTAATGAAACCAAATTCCTTTATGGCTTCATCAAATCGAATGTTCCATGACCTGGATGCTTGCTTCAATCCATAAATGGATTTCTGCAACTTGAAAACCTGTTTGGCTTCACCTGGTGTCACAAACCCTTTTGGTTGTGTCATATAGAAATCTTCATGAAGGTTCCCATTAAGGAATGATGTTTTGACACCCATCTGCCAAATATCGTATTCATGGTAAGCTGTTATGGCAAGTATGATTCTTATGGATTTAAACATGGAAACTGGAGAGAAGGTTTCATCATAGTCAATTCCTTGATGCTGTCTGAATCCTTTAGCCACTAGCCTGGATTTATAGGTGCTAACTTGACCTTCCATGTCCAGCTTTCTTTTGAATACACATTTTCATCCAATAGGCTTTACATCAACTGGCTCATCGACCAGAACCCAAACATGGCTCAGATACATGGAATCCATCTCAGAATTCATAGCTTCTAGCCATCTTGCAACTTATGAGCTTTCTACTGCTTCCTTTTAGGATAGAGGTTCATCATTGTCCAACAATAATGATTCACCATCCTCTGTAACTAGGAAACCAAATCTCTATGGTTCCCTTACCTCTCTTGGGCTCCTACACAGTACTTGTGTTTATGGAACCTCTTCCACGGGTACCTGTGGAACTTCTTCCTGTTCCAACTCCTATGTATCTTGAGCATCAACTTCGTCGAAGTCAATCTTGCTCCCCTATCCTTCTTGAGGATGTGCTCCCTCTCATGAAAGATGGCTTGTCTAGCGATAGTGACATTCTTTTCTTGATGGTTATATAGGTAATATCCTTTCGTTTCCATGGGATATCCTTTAAAGATACACTTCGTGCCCTGGGGTGATAGTTTGTTGCCGGAGAAGGCCTTAACAAACGCCTCGCATCCCCATGAATGTGTGTGCGACAAAGTGGGTTTCTTTCAATTCCATAACTCGGATGGAATTCCATTTTCCACCTTATTTGGTACTCGGTTTAATGTGTATTCTGCAGTTTGTAATGCATATCCCCAAAAGGATAATGGAAGATCCGCATGACTCATCATCGACCTCACCATGTCTAAAAAGGTGTGGTTCCTCCTTTCACTAACACCATTCCACTGTGGTGTATAAGGAGGAGTGAGCTGAGATAGAATCCTAGACTCCTATAGAAGATCGATGAACTCTTGGTTCAGATATTCTCCACCTGGATCCCATCGAAGCTTCTTTATCTTCTTACCAAGCTGATTCTCTAATTCATTCTTGAATTCCTTAAATTTCTCTAAGGACTCAGACTTATACCTCATTAAGTAGACATAGCCATATCTTCTCAAATCATCAGTAAAAGTAATGAAGTAAGAATATCCACCTCTAGCTTCTACTGGAAATGGTCCACACACATCTGTGTGTACCAATACTAGATGTTTTGTGGCCCTTTCACCTTTTCCACTAAAAGGCGGATGGGTCATTTTTCCTTGTAAACAAGCGTGACATCTATCATGTCACAACCAGTCATCAGGGCCCGGGCCGTGACTACCCCAAGCCCGCCTTCCATAGGCCAGGGGCTGGCGACTAGCACCAAGGCGTAAATCCCGAAAAAAGGGGAAGGCATTTCCTTTGAAAAGTAAAAAAGCACCACAGAGTAAGAAAGCAGAAAAGTAATCACTAAGTAAAAATTGTACAAGTTCTACTGAAAGTAAAAGGGGCCGGAAATACAAGACCAACTGTAAAGTACAACTAAAAGTGGAAAACAGCAACTGAAAAAGAAAAGCCGCAGCGTCGAGCCGTCCTATGGAAGTCCCACCTGAAGGGTGGGTACAGACAGCCTCCACTACTCCTCGGGTCCACCTGACCGCTCCGAGTACGTCCCGCCCAGTGGTCCACCTCTAGGTACTCTCCTGCTCCGCACGCCTCCACCACGATCAGCGTTGTCCGTCGTCTGCAACCAACACAACGTAGTGCGGGCATAGCCCATGTAGGGGTGAGTATAAGCTACTCAGTAGGGACCCCGAGACCCCCGAAGGTCTCCCGAAATCCAAAAAGGATAATCCAAAAAGGAAAGATACAATCACGAAGTAACATCTAACACGGCTTAGGTATATGCCCATACATATACCTAAGTCATCAATTCTCGTTCGGCTCCAACATCCAAGCCCAAGCACAACCCAGTCCACACAGAAAAGAAACGTATACCCACACAGGATAGCACAACACAATCCACAAAGGAGGGTAAACAGTAATCCACATAGGATAGCTCAACACAATCCACAAAGGAGAGTAAACATGATTCAGCTCACAGGTATACTTCTTCGGATGACGATAAAGATGATCACAGATCCATCTAAGTCGTCGGACCCACAAAGGATCGATAGATAATAACCCCCGCAAAGACCCACATAGGATCGGGACCACACAGGACCTGTAGGCGCTGGCTCACACAGAACCACTGAGCGTTGACCCACATAGGATCGGACCCACACAGGATCGGGCCCACACAGAACCTATAGCACTGATCCGCGTAGGATCACTGAGTGCAGAAGCCGTCGCAGTCCACTGAGGATCTCTGAACATTCGTCATCGCAGTCCACTGAGGATCTCTGCACGGTCGTCGCCGCAGTCCACTGAGGATCTCTGCACGGTCGTCGCTGTCGAAGTAGTAGTCGCAGCCAGCACTAGGGTTCTCGCACACAGCAAGCTCGTTCGGGAGGGTCCACTCCACGAGCCGAGAGGCTGATACATCAACTGACACAGTGTCCGATGTTGATGTATCCAAAAGTTTTGTATCGTCAACAGGAACTCAATGTCGCAGAAGGCGCGTCAATCGGACGCTCGGTCTGAGAGTTATTGGCTTTTTCGTTCTAGGGGCCCGGTTGGTTTTTTAGGAAAATCCAACCCAACCATACTCGACCTGCGTCCAAACCTTGGGAGGAGTATGCCAAAAGATCCGTCTCACTTATAGGAAATCAACGAAGTCGACGGCACATCGATCGGACGTCCGTAGCTCAAGATATGAGCGTTTCCGCTCCGGGGGCCCGGTTGGTTTCCTGTATGAACCAACCCGGCCAAACTCAAAGTATTCTGAAACCTTGAGTGAGATATACCGAAACGACCGACTTGATCCAAGGATCGCGTTGCCGCTGACGGCGCATCATTTGGAGGCTCATAGCTCAAGTTACAGGCATTTGACCGAAATGGTCCGAAGACGGGGGGTTCGGGCCCGGGCCGACCCGGCCCGACCCCTCCTGGGTCGGCCGAACTGGGTCGACCTGAACCGGGTCGACCCAACCCGGTCTGACCTGGCCGGACCTAGTCCGGCCCGGCCAGGGCGGCCTGGCCCGGCTCGACCGAGCGGCTGAGCGACGCGGGGGGGAGCCGCCGCCCTCACGTGACACCCCCGCGGCACCCGTGGGGTGTCGCCCTGGACGGCCCGAGCGACGCGGGGGAGGAGCTGTCGCCCCCGCGTGACAACCCCGCGGCACCCGCGGGGTGTCGCCCTGGACAGCCGGACGCGGCTTCAGCCGCGTCCCGTGTGCGCCGGACCCGCGTGGCCGCGGGTCAGTGGGCGCTGCCGCCTCCCACCAAAGCTGCGGTGGTTCTTCCGGCGGCCCATCGGGGCGCCGCCGCCGGCTTCTACGGTCCACCGGAGTCGCTCCGGAGGTCCGATTCCATTCCCGTCTACGCCGCTGCTTCACCCGGGACTCGTCCTTCACTACGGGACCATCAAACTTCCGTTGCGGCACGTTCCGTCATCGCCCGTCAAATCCGCACAACAACGAAGAACGGCGGAAGGTTGTCGGGCTGTGTTCGTTTGGCCCGCACCCTACGTGTTAGAGATAAACAACGGGAGAAATATATTCAACACATGAATCAACAATTTTAATGGATTAAAACTGTTGTTATTGTCCGGTTCTTCACTTTTAAAAGAAACGACCACGAGAAAAAGGAATTATTCACAACAACCCCTACCTTGTAGTCGTCGGCGTACGCACGTTCTTCACGGATTTTTTCTTCGCAGAAGGAGGGGATCGTCGTGTCGTCGCGGAAGGGCGTCGCGTCGTCGCGGAATCCGGCGTTGAGTCGGCGAACTCAACGGACCATGAAACAACAGATTTAATTTAATTATATAAAATTAAATCCGTGTTTTGTTAGAAAAACACAAGGGAGATTTAAGAGAATCCCGAAGTCTCTTACCTCAAACAGCTGGTCGAAGATTTCGTTGCGGAGGAAGAGACGTCATAGAAGAACGTTGCAGGAAGGGAATGTCGGCGTCACAGATTTCGTGCGTTAAGGATTTAAAAAAACGCGTCAGTTGACTTTCATAATGACGAGTTTTCGCGGGTGTGTTACTTAGTGGAAAGAAACGGCGGGGCTCGTGCGGGCCCCACCTCACAAATATCCTATCAAGGGGGTAGGATATTTCTGGATAGTACCCTATCCGTTTTAACTCAGTTTAAGTGGCATTCAAGTGGCTTCAAGTGGCTTAAGTGAAATAAAATAAATTTTTCGAACAAATTATTTTATTTTTAAACTTTAAGCCCAAAAATTAAAAACCACACCCGAGCAAACGCAACTCTAGAAGAGGAGTTTCTAAGCAAATATCGGCGCTGCGATTTCATTGATGCCCTTAGAATTCGATTTCGGGCAACGGTTCAAAAGTTAGAAAAACCTGCTCGTCTGTTCACTGAACGTACCCGAGCCAAAGTTCGGAAAATTATTTCAGGCACACCGGGACTCGGAATCAGGTGCTATCAGAAACCACGTTCTTGTAAAATTCCAAATAAAATTATGAAACAAATTTACTTGAAATTTAAGGGTCTTTACATTATTCCCACCTCAGGGCTTTACGTCCCCGTAAAGATACATAAAAAACTAGGGAAACAAATGTGGGTACTGAGCACGCATCTGAGCCTCCCGCTCCCAAGTGCTCTCCTAGAGGTTCCCGTGCTGCCATCTGATGCGCATAAGAGGTATCGATCGCCCACGTAGGACCTGCTCCTGTCGATCCTCTATCTCCACCGGGACCTCCGTAAAAGTCACCCCATCATCCACGTCTAGCTCCCCATAGTCAATGATGTGCGTCGAGTCATGCACGTACCTCCTCAGCTGAGATACGTGGAAGACGTCGTGCACCCGGTGCAACTGAGGTGGTAGGGCCAGGCGATAAGCCACATCGCCAACCCTACTAAGGACCTAGAATGGTCCAATGAAGCATGGAGACAACTTGCCGCCTCAGCCAAATCTCCGCAAACCACGTTGTGGTGAGACATGCAAGAAGACATGGTCGCCATCCTCAAACTCTAATGACCTCTGCCTCCTGTCTGTATAAGACTTCTGCTGGCTCTGTGCTATCCTCATCCGCTCCTTGATGACCGGGACCTTCTCTGTCATGGCCCGGACCATCTCTAGTCCCACAAGTGCTGACTCCCCAGGGTCTATCCAGCACAAAGGAGATCTGCAAGGCCTGTCGTACAACGCCTCGTATGGTGCCATCCCGATGGTGGAGTGGTAGCTGTTGTTGTATGCGAACTCCACCAAGGGTAGGTGGTCCTCCCAACTGCAACCAAAGTCGAGGACACATGCGCTGAGCATGTCCTCGAGAGCCTGAATGGTCCTCTCCGTCTGACCATCCGTCTGAGGGTGAAAGGCGGTGCTCAGACGTAGCCGTGTCCCGAACGCCTCCTGCAACCCCTTCCAAATCCGAGAAGTAAAATGAGCGTCCCGATCGGAGACAATAGTCGATGGCACACCGTGAAGTCGTACAATCTCTTTAACGTAGAGACGCCCCAATCTCTCCACTGAGCCCTGCTCTCTGATGGGTAAGAAGTGTGCCGACTTGGTGAGTTGGTCAACAATCACCCAAATGGAGTCGTGACCTCTGGAAGTGTGTGGAAGTCCAGTCACGGAGTCCATAGATATCCCATCCCACTTCCACTCCGGGACCTCCAAGGGCTGTACCAAGCCTGCTGGTACCTGATGCTCTGCCTTCACCTGCTGGTAGGTGAGGCACCGTGAATCGAACTCTGCCACATCCTTCTTCATGTGTGGCCACCAGTGATGTCGTCTATGATCTTGGTACATCTTCGCCACTATAGGATGTACCGCCAAAGTAGAAGTGTGAAACTTTCTCAGCACCTCCTCTCGTAAAGCGACTGGTACCAAGGTACGTCCTCTCAAAAGGATGTCTTTGTCTGCTCCAAAGGAGAATCCATCAGGTGCCTGTCCCGAGGATATCTGTGCACGCCGCGTCTCACAGTCAGCATCCTCACAATGTGCCTCTCTGACCCGCTGCAGTAGTGGAGGAGTGACTGTCATAGACTGAAGGATGGCTGCTCCATCCCTATCCACGAAGGATATCTGCAAAGCGGATAGCTTCTCTGTCGCCTCCTCAAGTATTTGGATGCCCGTCCTCCTTCTGAGGGCATCGGCTACCACGTTCCCCTTCCCATGAGTATAGACTATCTCAAATTCATAGTCCTGGAGGAACTCGAGCCATCGCCGCTGTCTCAGGTTCAGTTCCTTCTGCGAGAAGATGTACCTGAGACTCTGGTGGTCAGAAAAGACTGTAAAGCGCTCACCCATCAGATAGTGCTGCCATGTCATTAGAGCGAAGACCACTACTGCTAACTCCAGGTCATGGGTAGCATAGTTCTGCTCATGCGGCCTCAACTGATGTGATCCATATGCAATCACAGCCCACTCCAGCATCAGGACACACCCATGTCTGGTCCCTGATGCATCACATTAGACTACGTATCCAACTCCTTACTCAGGCAACCTCAAGATAGGTGTGCCAGTCAATCTCTGTCTCAGCTCCTGAAAGCTCTGCTGACAATTGTCTAACCACACAAAGGGTTTCCCCTTCTTTGTCAAAGCTGAGAGTAGCGCCGAAACTCTGGAGAATTCTGGCACAAATCTCCGATAGTATCCGGCTAGACCCAAGAAACTCCACACCTCCGTCACGCTCCTGGGTGTCTCCCAAGCTAGCACTGCCTCGATCTTCGCGGGATCCACAGCAACTACCGTCTCAGAAATGACGTGCCCCAAGAAGTGGATCTCACTTATCCAGAACTGGCACTTCGAGAGCTTTCCATAAAGCTGGTGCTCTTCGAGTGTGTCTAGTACAAACCGCAAGTGGTAGGCATGCTCCTCCTCGGTGGTCGAGTACACCAAAATGTCATCGATGAAGACCACGACAAATCGATCGAGGTATGGATGGATGATCCTGTTCATGAGGCTCATGAACACTGCTGGAGAATTGGTTACGCCGAAATACATAACCAAGAACTCATAGTGGCCATACCGACACCTGAAGGTCGTCTTCTGCACGTCCTCGTCTTGAACTCTGAGCTGATGATAGCCTGACCTGAGTTCTATCTTCGAGACCCACTGTGCTCCCTTGAGCTGATCGAAGAGGTCATCAATCATCGGTAGCGGATACTTGTTCCTCACTGTCACCTGGATCAGGTGACGATAGTCGACACATAGTCACAAGCTTCCGTCCGCCTTCTTGGAGAACAATATCGGCGAAACCCAGGGTGAAACACTAGGTCGGATGAACCCCTTTCCCTGCAAGTCCTCCAACTGTACCCGTAGCTCTCAAAGCTCAGCGGGGGCCATCCGATATGCTGGAGTTGATATCAGGGCTGTCCCGGGGTACAGATCAATATAAAAGTCTACCTCTCTGTGAGGAGGTATCCCTGGAACATCATCGGGAAAGAAGTCCGCATACTGATCCACCACTGCAGGAAAACTAGGACTCCGCACGTCAACTTCTCCAAGGATGAGGCTAGCGAACTGATGAGTGATGGGCTGCCCTCTCCTCTGTGTGAGTCCATCCTGTGCTGTGAAGGTTCCCTTCTCACCGGTGAAGGTGAACTTGCTCCCATCGGTGCGCACACATCGCACCTTGCGCCTAAAACAGTCAATCTGAGCATGGACTGTAGATAACCAATCCATGCCCAAGATGACTTCGTAAGGCCTCGACGCCACTAGAAGAAGATCCCAGCCGAAGCTCTCACCTCCTGGGGTAATCTCACACAGCCGGCACCAGTGCGTAATCATCGAGTCTGCTCTCGTAGGAGTCTCTAGCCGTAAGGATCGAGTCAACGACTCGGTCGGAATCTCCGAGCTCCGAACAGGGGCAGCGGCTATGAAAGAGTGACTCGCTCCTGTGTCTATAAGAACTGCAGCAAGGGTGGAATAGACATAGATCGTACCGTGAATCATCTCTGGTGCGCTGTGGTCGTAGGCCTCCACTACCTGGAGATGTGCCTGTCTCTGTCCGCCAGCCCCCTGTGGTCGGGGCGGGCCTCCTGGTGGGGGTGGTGGCAGAGCCTCATAGCGTCGCCCACCACCTGCTGCTCGGCCAGCTCCTCTGCCTCATCCGCCTCCTCCCTGCGGACCGCCACGGTCGACCCTCTACCTCTTCCTGGGTGGCCCCTCCATCGTCTGCTGGTCCTCGGTACAGCGGGTCGGGCAGTCACGTGCCATGTGGCCCTGCCCGCCACACGAGTAACGCTGTCTGCCTCTCAGAAGACTGGCTCCGTGCTGTGTGCCCCGCACTATTGAGCCAGTGTCCTGAGGTCGTCTGCCGGAAGGTCTGGTCTACCTGGAACCCTGAGTCATCCGTCGTCTACCTGCTGCCGAAAACTCCGCTACCTGCCTCCCTGCGGTAGGTCTTGCTGTGGACTCTGCCAGAAAGCTCTCGATCAGAAGAGCTCACTCTAGCACTCCTGTATGGGTCGGGATGCTGAGAGAGATCAGTGATGCCCTGATCTCGTGTCTCAATCATTGCTCGAAGGTCCGGGCCCGGAAGAAGGGGTCACGTACCATGTCGGTCGAGTAGCGAGAATGATCGGTGAACCTCACCGCGAACTGGGCGATCGTCAAGCTACCCTGCCGCAGTTGAAAAAGCTCCTGAATGCGCACCGCACGGAGGGTGGCTGGGACGAACTCTGAGCGGAAGAGGCTCTTGAAGTCCGTCCAGAGAAGAGACGCATCATCGTGTACCTGGAGCATCAAGCTCCACCATCGTCCTGCTGCTGCGTGCAGTAGGCTCGCCGCGAGGATCACCATGAGGTCTGTTGGTGTCCTCACTAGCCTGAAAACTCGAACGACCGCCTCCAGCCAGTCCTCGGCTGCCTGGGGGTCCGTCTCCCCACGGAACCGGGGTGGTCGCTGGCGCTGGAACTTGTGCAGAGCTCTGAGGCGTCGTGCATCGTCATCGGTCGGTGCTGGAAGCATCGGGGGCTCGGTGGGTAAAGGTACCGCCGGTGCCTCTACTGTCCTTGGGCCCTGTACCGAGGCCTCGTCGCTCGGCAGGCTGTCGTCATGCTCTACTCTCGGAACCCTAGCTGGCTGCTGTCGTCGGGCCATCCTGAAAATGAAACAAGTGCGCCACGGTTAGAACATTATACCCGGTGAGCTGACATAAGTAATCACAAAGAAAACTTGGAACACACATGCAATCAATGTTTTCGTGCATTAAGTCGGAAATCAGAAGTCAGGGTCCTGGTGTACGGATATGTCGGCCGCCGCACCAACACTGGACTCCCTGGACTGATAACCACACCCAATACGCTAAACACTATTGCTTCACATAGAAGAAAGATCAGAGTCTGCGGTAGAACCGAACTCCTCTGATACCAATTTTTCATGACCCGTCCTCGGGGCCCGTGCCGTGACTACCCCAAGCACGCCTTCCATAGGCCAGGGGCTGGCGACTAGCACCGATGTGTAAATCCCAAAAAATGGGGAATTCATTTCCTTTGAAAAGTTAACAAGAACCACAGAGTACGCAAGCGGAAAATTAAACCCTAAGTAAAAACTGTACAAGCTGTGTTGAAAGTAAAAGGGGCCGGAAATACAAGCCCAACTATAAAGTACAACTGAAAGGGGAAAACAGAAACTGAAAAGAAAAGCCGCAGCGTCGAGCCGTCCTCTGGAAGTCCCACCTGAAGGGTGGGTACAGACAGCCTCCACTGCTCCTCGGGTCCACCTGACCGCTCCGAGTACGTCCCGCCCAGTGGTCCACCTCCAGGTACTCTCCTGCTCCGCACACCTCCACCACGATTAGCGTTGTCTGTCGTCTGCAACCAACACAACGTAGTGCGGGCATAGCCCATGCAGGGGTGAGTATAAGCTACTCAGTAGGGACCTCGAGACCCCTGAAGTTCTCCCGAAATCCACAAAGGATAATCCAAAAAGGAAAGATACAATCACGAAGTAAAATCTGACACAGATTAGGTATATTCCCATACATATACCTAATTCATCAATACCTATTCGGCTCCAACGTCCGAGACCAAGAACAACCCAGTCCACACAGGAAAGCAACGTATACCCACACAGGATAGCACAACACAGTCCACAAAGGAGAGTAAACAGTAATCCACATAGGATGGCTCAACACAATCCACAAAGGAGAGTAAACATGATTCATCTCACACAGGTATACTTTTTCGGATGATGATAAAGATGATCACTGATCCATCTAAGTCGCCGGACCCACAAAGGATTGATAGGTACTAACCGCCACAAAGAACCACACAGGGTCGGGCCCACACAGGACCTGTAGGTGTTGGCTCACACAGAACCGCTGAGCGCTGACCCACACAGGATCGGACCCACACAGGATCGGGCCCACACAGGACCTGTAGCACTGATCCTCGTAGGATCGCTGAGTGCAGTAGTCGTCGCATTCCACTGAGGATCTCTGCATAGTCGTCGTCGCAGTCCACTGAGGATCTCTGCACGGTCGTCGTCGTAGTCCACTGAGGATCTCTGCATGGTCGTCGCTGTCGAAGTAGCAGTCACAGCCAACACTAGGGTTCCCGCACACAACAAGCTCGTTCAGGAGGGTCCGCTCCACGAGCTGAGAGGCTGATACATCAACTGACATAGAGTCTGAAGTTGATGTATCCAAAAGTTCTGTATCGTCAACCGGAACTCGACGTCGCAGACGGCGCGTCAATCGGACGCCCGGTCTGAGAGTTATTGGCTTTTTCGTTCCAGGGGCCCGGTTGGTTTTTAAGGCAAAACCAACCCGACCGCACTCCACCTGCGTCCAATCCTTGGGCGGAGTATGACAAAAGATCTGTCTCACTTAAAGGAAATCAACGAAGTCTACGACACGTCGATTGGACGTCCGTAGCTCAAGATATGATCGTTTCCGCTCCGAGGGCCTGGTTGGTTTCGTGTACGAACCAACACAGCCAAACTCAAAGTATTCTGAAACCATGAGTGAGATATACTGAAACGCCAGCCTCGATCCAAGGATCGTGTTGCCACTGACGGTGGGTCGTTTGGAGGCCCGTAGCTCAAGTTATAGGCATTTGATCGAAACGGTCCGAAGACGGGGGGTCCGGGCCCGGGCCGAACCCCCCCCCCCCCCCCCTGGGTCGGCCGAACCGGGTCCACCCGACCAGGTCCGACCCGGCCGGTCCCGGTCCGGCCCGGCCAGGGCGCGGCCCGGCCGGTCGGCCCGGCCAGGCTCGGCCGGACCGGCCCGGCCCGGCCAGGGCGCGGCCCGGCCGGTCGGCCCGGCCAGGCTCGGCCGGACCGGCCCGGCTCGGCCGCGTGGCCGGGCGACGCAGGGGGGAGCCGCCGCCCCCGCGTGACACCCTCGCGGCACCCACGGGGTGTGGCCCTCGACGACCTGAGCAACGCGGGTTGGGGGGAGCCGCCGCCCCCACGTGACAACCCCGCGGCACCCGCGGGGTGTCGCCCTGGACAGCCGGACGTGGCTTTAGCCGCATCCCGCGCGTGCCGGACCCCCACGGCCGCGGGTCAGCGGGCGTTGCCGCCTCCAGCCGAAGCCACAACGGTTCTTCTGGCGGTGCGCCGGGGTGCCACCGCCTCCGGCTGCCGGCGCCGCCGCTGGCTTTCGCGGGCCACCGGAGTCGCTCCGATGGTCCGATTCTGTTCCCGTCTGTGCCGCTGCTCCTCCCGGGACTCGTTCTTCACTGCGGAACAATCAAACTTCTGTTGCGGCATGTTCCATCGGCGCCCGTCAAATCCGCACAACAACGAAGAACGGCGGAAGGTTGTCGAGCCATGTTCGTTTGGTCCGCACCCTCCGCGTTAGAGATAAACAACGGGAGAAATAAATTCAACACATGAATCAACAATTTTAATGGATTGAAATTGTTCTTATTATCTGGTTCTTCACTTTTAAAAGAAACGATCATGGGAAAAATGGATTTTTTACAACAACCCCTACCTCATAGTTGTCGTCGTACGCACGTTCTTTATGGATTTGTTTGTCACGGAAGGAGGGGATCGTCGCGTCGTCGCGGAAGGGCGTCGCGTTGTCGCGGAATCCGACGCTGAGTCGGCGAACTCAACGGACCAAGAAACAATATATTTAATTTAATTATATAAAATTAAATCCGTGTTTTGTTAAAAAAAACACAAGGGATATTTATGAGAATCCTGAAGTCTCTTACCTCAAATAGATGATTGATGATTTCATTGCGGAGGAAGAGACGCCGCAGAAGAACGTTGCAGGAAGGGAAAATCGGCGTTGCGAAACACGACGTCACGTCGTCGACTTCCGTGGGTTCGGCGTTCTTCGTCGGAGGTTGGCGTTCTTCGCGTTCTTCTTGTTCTTCGCGTTCTTCGCGAAGGAGGATGAAGGCTCAAGAACTCTGACAAAACCTCTCAACGAGTAATCCTCCAAAAAGACGTGTTGGTCTTATTTTATTATTACGCCAAAAAACGAGAAAGGTAAGTAACGACCCATCAATTCGTTGAATTAATTCAACGAATGAAACCACCCATTTAATTCATGAAATAAACCACCCAATTAAATGGTGCATTAAGTATTTAAGAAAACGCATCAGTTTATTTCATAATGATGGGTTTTCGCGGGTGCGTTACTTAGCAGAAAGAAACGGCAGGGCTCGTGCGGCACCCACCTCACAAATATCCTACCAAGGGGGTAGGATATTTCTGGATAGCACCCTATCCGTTTTAACTCTGTTTAAGTGGATTTCAAGTGGTTTCAAGTGGATTAAGTTAAATAAAATAAAGTTGTTGAACAAATTATTTTATTTTTAAACATTAATCCCAAAAATTAAAAACCACACCCGAGAAAACGCAACACCAGAAGGGGAGTTTCTAAGAAAATACCGGCGCTGCAATTTCATCGGTTCCCTCAGAATTCGATTCCGGGCACCGGTTCAAAAATTAGAAAAACCCGCTCGTTCGTTCACGGAACGTACCCGAGCCAAACTTCGGAAAATGATTCCGGGCACACCAGGCCTCGGAATCAGGTGCCGTCAGAAACTGCGTTCTTGTAAAATTCCAAAGAAAATTAAGAAAAAAATTTCCTTGAAATTTACGGGTCTTTACATATCAAGTGGTTTTAGCTCAATAGAGTCTAAATAGCCATCTTGGCAGAGATTTTTCAAATGCTTCTCGTTCACATGACCAAGGCGGTGATGCCATAACTGGGTGATGTATGAGTCATTTGAGTTTTTTTCGTTGTCGATTTCCAACACTTGGTTTTTTTAATTCAATACATAAAAACCATTATTTAAATGTGTCACACCATAACATACATTGTTCTTATAAAAGAGACAACCCTTATTTTCAAATTTGAAAACAAATCTATCCATATCCAAACAAGATACAAAAATTATTTTCTTGGTAACACTAGGCACATCATAACAGTTATGTAAAACCAAAATCATCCCATTCAGCAATGAGAGGTGGTAGTCGCCAATAAACAATGCAGCAAGACTTGTGCCATTGGAAGCTCGAAGATCCACCTCTCCTCTGTCGATCTTTCTAAATCTACTTGGTTCCTACATTTGAAAAAAGATGTGAGCCCCACAAGTTGTATCTAATTCCCAATGTGTAGAAATAGAAAGATTGCACTCAATAACAAACACACCTTTAGCGTCCCCACACTTCTGGGTGCATTTCCTCTTCTAGTGGCCCTGCTTTCCACATGCAAAACACACTGACTCCTTTTCCTTTCCCTACCTCTGGATCTTCCCCTTCTTGGAGGGACGGTGCTCGGGGGCTTCAGACAGTTTATAATACTTTGGCCCCTTTTCCTTGTCCTTCCTTTTCTTGTTCACCATAACAACCACGGTATTGTCACGCCCCATGTCCTTATCTACCTCACGAATCAAGTTCAGAAGCTCTGATAGACTCTTCTCATTGCCGCTCATGTTATAGTTGACAATGAAGCTATAGAAGGTCTTGGGCAGTGATGATAGGATGAGATCTGTACGCAACTCATCCGGGAATTTAATCCCTATGATTTCCAGGCATTCAATATAGCCAATAAACTTTACTACATGAGGCCCAGCTGGCGCAGACTCTCCAAGCTTCATGGTAAACAAAGAATTGGAGATCTTATACATATCATGTCTCGCCTTCTCTTGGTAGAGATCTTTAAGGTGAGAAATCATGATATACGCGTCCATGTCTTGATGTTGCTTCAAGAGATCATTAGACATGGCCGATAGCATGAAACACTAGAAATCTGTGGCATCATCCATGTGTTTCATGTAGAGAGATAATTCCTCATCACTAGCCTCTTTCCCAGGAGCATCTGGAATAGGATCTTCTAGCACATATAATTTCCTTTCGTGGCGAAGGACGACGTGTAAACGCCTCTGCCACTCTTGGAAATTGGTGCTGGTGAGAAGGTATTCTTTTTCGAGTATGATGCGCAATGATATGTTTGAAGTCATTTTCTTGTCATTTCTACAAATTTAAGATGAGGAAAGGTTTATTAATTTATTACAAAAATTGAGACAAATAATTAAGTTATTACTTATTAGTCTCCCACTATTTAATCGTAATCCAATAGCCCTCACCATTGACTTCGGAATATTCTGTTGCGTGAATATTCAATTGGCAAGGATCCATATTTCCCTTCGCATTACCCCAACTAGGGTTGGTCAAGAAACTTGAAGGTTTTTAGGTAGGCCTTCCAAATGCCAACTACATTAACTCGAAACTCTTTGATCCACTGAGTGTACTCCCCAAACCTAAAATCCTTTTTGTATTTCCTCAAACTTTTCCTCTTGGTCACACCAAGTCCTACTATGGTAGTCAACCCTTGATGCGAACCAAATCAAGTCAACCCAAAACCTTGAATTAGAATCCCCCAATAATTGAAAGCACCCCAACTAGGGTTGGTTAAGCACTTTAAACTATGGTTCGATTCAAACCAATATTATGGAAGGCTATTCCGACTTAATATTTATTTTGAGGGATTTTATCCTTATACGTAAATTTCCATTTTAATATCTTTGATTACATGCTTGTTAATATTAAGTGGGATATACATAAGTGATTAACCATGTCTAAGATAATATTTACGTATAAGCCATTTTTATTTTAGTTCCATCTTCCATGCAAGTTTAATTCATTAATTGTGTGATCTTGACAACACACCACAATAAATAAACCATTCAACTGAAAGAAATAAAATAAATTGTATGATCATGACCTTTTCTATTGGTTAGTTTATCTAGTGGTTGATAAAATAACCCAAGACTTAGGGGAGAAACACCTTGAACTTTTTGGGTTGCTGTTTACAGCTTTCCACCTGTCCACCGTTGAATCTCCTTGGATTGGTTTCACCTTGGCTCCTGATGTGAGCCGACCCCACTAGCTTGGGAGATCCATCCATTACATATGCATTTATCTCACACACAGGTGAGGGGTAAAAGGGGGTTTTACATAAAAGAATCATTGGGCGCGCATGCCCTACATATTAATGAGGTGATGGGTCACATGCCAACAAATTTAATTTAAATAAATAAATTAAAATAAACCATTCACATACAAAGGTCTCGGTATAGCTCAGGATCATCGATACATGCAACGATATTTACGCATAAATAAAACTAGCATTTAATTCTTTAGTCGTTCTTCTTTAAGATACATCACGCTCAAATAAATTAATTTTCTTTAATTAATAAATCCTTTTATCTTAAATCCATTTTCTGAATTTCCTTGAGATTCTCATCCATCATAATTTTAAATAAATAAATTCATTTAAAATTATCCTTGTATGTAACTTGTACCTTGGAGGCAACCCGGTGAATTCCCATTTATTAGGAAGATGTTAAATTAAACACATATATATAAAACACCTATCACGTGTTGTGCCTCATCTTTACGGCTGCACCATGGTACACGTCTCAAGGGTTTGTATAATATAATCATAAATTTTAATAAATTTGTGTAATTTGTGTGATTACACGGCGTGTAGTTCCGACTACACGGCGTGTACTTTTATTCACCGTCCATCCGAAGTACACGCCCGGGGATAGGGTGTGTTAATGTACTTCGAAAATTTTCGGTGTACATGGCGTGTCTAGTGGGACACACGCCATGTAGTTTCCACGTTAAACGGTTTCCAGCTGGGCAGGCCGTGTACGGAGTACACGACCCAACCCTGACCCGAAGAGACTACACCCCGTGTTCATTGGACCATACAGCGTGTATTCCGGAAATCGTGTGCCACCTGTTTCTGGTCAACACACGATGTCTTAAATTCTTAGAAAGAATCAAATACACGGCCTGATTTGACGGATCAATCAATTCATTGAACCTAGACTACACGGCATGTACTTTCGAATACACGCTGTGTATTCTGATGTTATACGGCCAGAAACCTTTGGTTCCTTCGGATGAGCCAGAAACGTTTGGTTCCTTCGGATGAGTTCCTCTATTTTATTTTAATCAAAATTAAAATAAAAAATCTTTTCTATGAGGTGAACGTGAAACAAGGGAGGAGGAATAGATCTCGATATTCAGATTTCCATAACGATTAAACATGAATTGAAAAAACTAAATTATTAAATGCGAAAATTACCAAAGAAAAACTAAATAATTATAATCAACGATATGACCCCTCTGACACCACTTGTAGGTTCCGGGCGCAGCGGAAGCATGTTGGTGCATTTGCCCAATTTTAATTTTAACGTTAAACAACGTTCAATCCAAGATCTGTCACGATATAAAACGTTGAATCTTCGGAAAAGAACGAAGAACGAAAAGAGAATAAGAGTCCCGTAACCCTTGAGGAGGATCCTCATAAGTTTATTATAATTAATTTAATTAATGCATAAGAATTATCTCATGTGAATTCTTTCTTCGTTGATGTGTCCGGTCACGATTCGGTGAACCGTCATTGCGTCGTAGAATCCAAGTGTAGGATTCCTATAGCGGTGATCCACATGTGTGTCACGTATCTCCGGATGTCACCGAAGGGATCTTTGGGTGCTAGCGTGGAAGAACCTTCGCTTTCGATGTCCGCCTTCAACCGCCTTGATCCGGTGGAGGATCTTTCTCTCGTAACTTGATGGCTTTCTTGGTGGAAAGGGAATTCTCTCTTGGCTTGAGAGTATTTCTGAATCCGTTGTGCACAATAATGGCTCTATAAATGTTGGGGTTGCGAGGATATTTATAATCGGGATTGAGGTTAGTAGAGTTATGACAATAAATAAACAAGTTACGCATTTTATTTATTTCATTAACTCTTATTGAAAACCCCCATGTCGAATTATTAATTCCTTGACATGCACCCACGCTGATTATAATAAATATCATTTAATAAAAAAATATTAAATCCTCAAAATCCCAACTGGAAAAACAACATGGTGTGTAATAATTAATACATGGTGTGTAATCGTTTTCCATAAAACTACATGGCGTGTATATTTAATATACACGGTGTTTACTTTTATTTTCCATTTTTTCTCCACCACATTTATTAGACCTTGCGTAATGACTATTTATTTCTTAAATAAATGTAACTGCATTACTCTCTAATAAATATATTATTTTGTCCACAATATATTCTCTTGAATAACTAGTGTCAAAATAAATGTGATCATACATCCTTAAATAATTATTAAACCATAGTCGGGAATAATATTTATTTAACTTTATAAATTAATATTTAACTGAGATACATGGACACACTTAGTGTGTGACCCTCTAGGCCTCTTTCTCAGTGGAATTAGGCTGAGCCTTCCTAAAGTCTAATGTTAGCATCTAGCAACACGCCAAGGAACCCATAGAGAATGAAGTTAATGCTGCAATGACATGTCACCTCCTACGAATGCTTACCGTGTAATATAATCCCTTTGTCTCGATATCTCCAATAAAGCGGGTTGCATGCTAGTTCCATCAACCCATGTGATTGATTATTCTTTCTTTGACTTTATGGAATTGAAATTTCCCATACCATACCATGGCCATGGTTTTATTTAGGCTATATCAATTCCATCAAATGGCCTGAGATATCTACTTCCGTTATGGAACGAAAGGGTGAAATCTTTTCTCGCATTATCTATTAATGCGGTATTACTCATGATGCACCCAACGTATCCAACCTCACTGTGAACTGTGTGTCGTCATAGTTTTCGTCAATACATCTAAGTGCGGGAGTTGTAATACCCATTAATAATAATGTTAAAGTCTAAGGACCAATACACACATCCGCATATAGGAACATCCAATGACAATATGAAATGTGGATTTCCTACTGGCGGGTCTCGTTCTCATAATATCCTCCTGGATATTACCAATGGCGCACACCATGAGAAGGTTCTTCAAAGTATTATGAGTCCTCACCCCTAATGACCTGTATTATTTGTGTCCCTCAACTAATATCATCCGGTCATAGAACATACATTCAAGAACAGTGTTATGGAACTTCCGGGTTCTCATCATAGCAGGGATCCGCTAAGACCCTTTAATTCAACAGCTGTCCTTAGGACATTATCACATGACATGTCATGCAGAAGAACAATCAGGATGTGATAAGGCTTTTATTTAATGAATAAAGTACAAATTAGTTGGTTCTAGACCACCAAATCCAACAATTTGGGATAATAATATTAATATCGTGTTCTCCTAGTAATGGATCCATGATGTCAATTTTAACCAAAACATAGTTTAGCATGATTATCCCTGATGGGATATTGAGGAGTCCCATTCATCATATGCCTGAGGGGCTTGTGCAGTTATTTTTAGCCACAATAACTAATTTGAGAAGTGTGAGGATACTATATTAATAAAATAACATACATTACGGTAGATAAGAAATGTTCTTTTTTTGTATGATGTTATTAAATATATATGATTTATTATAGAACTCTTACTCTCATTAAAAATTAATTATATAAATAATATTATATAAAATTAATATTTAACCCTTTTTTATATGTCGTTATTCAATTTAATAGAAAATATATTTATTTAGTATGAAGATGATATAACATTCCATGCTCTATTTTATGTAAATCTGAACAATTCGTTTTTTATTAGGAAACTTTTAGGAAGACATATTGATACCCTACCATGCTTAATAGATCACACCCTACCTATGAATTTGGGGGTTTGAATATTTTCATATTCTAAGTAGGAGAAAAGGTAATGCTCCACCTGGAGCTAGTGGATGTTCATGATCAATTAGAATATTGAGTGGGGATGTCACTGGTCGATCTGATGGAGTCATGGGATGGTGTTTTATTTGACATGGATTAATTTTATCATTCTAGTTTTTCGGTACTATAATGATATATTGATTTGGGTTTAGTTATAACTACTTAGTTTCTCGAACCTTATCCCTTTAGAGTTTTGAACATATTGAATTGTAATTTTCCATCATCCACTATTTTATGTAAAATTAATTACCTCTATTATCTTATTTGATTCATTGTTATCGATGAAAACTGTGGGGATTAAGAATTTTTCCTCAACATGTCAGATTCGGGTAGTTATCAAGGTACCGTGGTTTTATTCTTGTTTTGGACATGCATTTAGTAAGAAATTATGTTAATTATGTCATCACATAAAATTATAAATTTATGAATATTATAAAATTTATTTTATTATTTTCCAAATAACTATATTTAATTGTTTAAAACACACTTCTATCTCCATTTTAACACATAAGATATATTTAAAAGTAAGGGATTGAAATATTTTATTTTTCATTATTTTAAATATTATATAACTTATTTTCAAGGAATGGAGTAATGTATATCACTAGATTATAATTATAAGGTTTTATGGATCAAAAATTATTCCTCAAATAATAATTATGATGGAAAATAATTACCGCAACACTTAATTTTTAACTCTGTTTACCTTCATAATTTGTTATAATAGTGATAAATGTTTCCATAAATGCTATTCGTGGTGACAAAAAATAAATGGGTCCTATTTAAAAAACAACATCATGATTAATATTAGGGTAACTGTTTTTCAAAAGTCAATTTAAATATGTGGCATGAATTAATTTTAAACTATATCTGAAATAGATGATAGAAACTAAATTTATGAAAAATATTATGTTAATAATAATAATGGATTTATTATTATCTGAAGCATATAAAATTATTCGATAAAAGATAAAATAATTGAATTAAAATATAATATATTAATTTCATTACAATAATTCATCACTACTAATGAAATTTATTTATTAACATAATAACAAATGGTGTTCAAAAAAATTGTTTCCCCTAAAAAATCATTTTTACCACAAAATTAATGGTATTTTAATTTCTAATAAATTGATAACTATTAAATTAATTTTATAAAATTATAAACTATAATATATACATAATAATTTTAATATAATTTACACCCACCACTTTTAAAGCTTATTTCATTATAGTTATATTTAAATAATATATAAATAATATATAAATATTAGATCATGGTTAATTTAATATTTTTGTTTCATGTTATTAAATCATTCAAATATATACAATTTAATTAAAGATAAGTATAACATTAAAAAATATTGTGCTAATTTATAAACCCTATAAATGAATTTTGATTTTTTATTATATCACTTTATTAAAAATGATAACTGATACTACAGATTTAGTACATCCTTCGGTTCACGTGAATCTTCCCCAATATATTGATTTCACCGTAAACCATTGACCATGTGAGTGGTCTTATTTAATATAATTCTATCATTATGATCCAAAACCACCATGAGTTGTTCTTCCTTTGATTAATCATTCTCTAGGGGTTTGAATTTTTAGTTCAATACCTTTGGAGGGTTAGGTATATATGTTACATCCAAAATATTTATAAAATATATTATTTTAATTTAATTTAAATTATTTATATGATTGTGTAAAATGAAATATATATTTTATCATGAATAACAGGAAATAACAATTTTTTGTTTCATTGTGTGAAACATCGAGTCCCTTGGATCATATATGTTACAGCCAAGGCTGAGTCTTACTAAATAACAATATACAATTGATATTATAATTTAATATGAAAACTATCACCTTACCGATATATTGGAGGGTGTGAATATGACTATGTATATTATGTTTACAAATATTTATAAAACTTTTAGACACTCATCCAATAAATTTTATTGTCTTAAAATAATAAAAAATCGAATTTTATTAAAAAAATGACTATTTTTTAAAGATAATTTTACCATCTTCTAATGGTGCACCAATTTTAAATATAATTCTTTCACGACCAATTGACAATATTTTTTTTAAATATTTTCATCATATTTAACTTTGCGTGAATTTCATTATTTTTCTGAGAAGTTTTTCTTTTTGCTGAATAGTGGAAAATACTGCATTTTAGTTGACAACTTAATTTTGGTTTCAATATTTATTAATTATAAATTATGTTTTACATTTATTTTAATGTCACAATAATATATATATATATATATATATATATATATATATTAATCCAATTTAGTTCATTTGATTCATTTTTATATTTAATTTAGATATAAATACATAATGAATATTTGAACATTTTCACTTTAGAAACCATATTTCTCACCATGACTGTGGGATTGGATTTGAATTTAATTTTCCACTTCCCTAAAAGGAATTAGGAAAAATAACATAAAATTTTATAATAAAAATAATATTTATATTCTAATAATATCAACTGAGTTTTTGAAAAAAAAAATATTAGTAAAATTAATTAAAATTCGTTGCAGCTATTAAGGTAAAATTAAGATTAATAGTGGGTTAAAACAAAGTCCTAAGGGCCAAAATGACCTAAAAACAAATACATAATCCATTTTATGACCATATATAGTCTATATTCCCTAATGGATATATTTTTAAATGTTTTTGGGACATAGTTTCGTTAAAGATTCCAATATAATTAGTTAAGTAAATAAAAAAAATGTACATTCCATTATTTTAATTCCTACAAAGCATAAGAGTATGGAAGAAGGTACATAGATTCAGTTGTAAAAATGTTTCTGAATGTTAAATAATTTTTTTATCATGGAAAGACAACGTTATTTTTTATATATGATATAATTACACTAAAATCTTAACATACACTAATACAAAGATTATTTAGTTAATGATTAATCAATATAAATTATGTTATAAAATCAAATGGAAATTGTGTTTAATGATATGTTTCCACTATTTTTTAGATAAATATATCATGTTAAATGGCGATGAATGTAATATATTTCAAATTTTTCAGTATTTTACATTCTTAAATTTTAATTAATTAAATAATGTCATAATTGACATTACAGACATTTTACAATAAATGATATTTTTATTAAATTATTCTAAATTAATAAAAACATATTTCTATATAAAAGTAATTATTAAATTTTAATAAATTTCCAAAATTATCTATTAATGGGGAATTATTTTATAATTATCATATTTACCAATAGATGTTAAAAACATTGTTATCACAGTTCGTGTTAATGTAGTGTTTTTACGCATTACATAACATTGTGTTAAAATAAATTTCAAAAGTAGATGGGATTTATATTTTTTAATTGAATTATATTATTTAAAATTTATTCAGTCTTTTTATTCTAATTAATATAACATTTATTTAAATTTAATGGTTAATTTACATATGATAGGAAACTAGTTACATTAATAAAAACTAAAATGATAAAATAAGGAAACTTAGAGACTAAGGAATAAAATGAAAAAAATTATTTCATTTATTTTTGGAGTATGTTTTTATCTACCATAATTCCCATTTAATCTATTTCTTCCATTTTTAAGAACTTTATGTAAGGAAGACCTCTAACTAGTTTTTACCTTTTTGATATACATGAATTCAACTCCCCCTCCACAATAAAAAAGAACCCACTCTCCCCCTTCATAACAACTACCAATCCTATTTGGATAATCTAATACCATTCTAAATAAGCTCCAAAAATCACTCTCTTCACTATATAGTACTCTATTTGGAAAATAATCCATCTAAGAAACTCATTGGTGAAAACCAGAAGGAGTTACCCAAAAAATAGATAACATTCTTAAATATCCATTTAGGTATTATTTATTTATCCACCAATTAAATTATAATTATTAAATGATTATAAAAATAAATAGTATAATTAATATTATTAGATGATATTATTTTAATTTTTCATCCTAAACCAACACAAACATCCTCTAAATGGATAACGAACATTTCATTCATGTGTTTGGTGAACTACCTCCTCATGAAATGATGTCGTTTGTTTTTCCATTTCTACCACTCAAGGTAGATAATTATGATGGAAAACCATTTTTATATGATATATATGATATTTATGATGTCTCAATATTATTTAATTTTTATAAAACAAATAACATTATGTTTCCCATTTGATGTAAATTTGATAACATTGTTAGTGGACGTGTGGACTACCGCCTCCTCAAAGACATGTGATACGTTCACACATATCATGGAATATAATTAATATGTGTTTAATTAATAAATTTTTACATAAATTAAATATATATAATATTCATTAAATAATTAAATGTTTTGAAAATACAATATATCATTTTCATTGTTACACTTTCTCACACTGAAAAACTTACAATGTTGTTCATGGAAGTTTGGACTACTTCCCCTCGATATGATCTGAATCATTTTGTATATATATAATTATATATATAAGTATGTAATATTAAATAATATCGTAATTATTTTATAATAACAATTATGTATTGTTAAATGTTACTTTCCCTCTTTCTTAAACAATTACTGAAAAAGGGAAATGTTACACTTGCGTAGATACGACCTACCACCTCCAAGAATTTAATGTCGGTTCATTTTTAATAACCCTCATTAATTGGTTGTTTTCATATTATAATTTATTTAAAAAAATTATAATTATTTCATGATTATTATTCTGGATATGTTTTCATAATGACCCAATTTACCATACTTGACTTACCAAAGATGTTTTTGACACATTAACCGTGTATGGTCAAAACACCCGACAGAAAAATTAATGATTATTTAATGGTATATAAATTATTTATATATGAAATAAAATTAATAATACACCAATAAAAAGTTATTAAAAATCTATATAATCAATATAAGTAAATTATTCATGAATATAATTTACAATCATAATAAATCGAAACCAATGTAAAAAATTATTTTCTGACTTTTACATTCTTGAAGTGTGAACCATAATCACAACTTATATCATTCATGTAGTGTATCCACTGAATTTTTTGATATATTATATCATGAATGATTATTTCTTCATGGGGCTTAAATATTTCATTTAATGATTATTCTTTCATGGGGTTTATGGTTTTGAACTCACCTAAGAGGTAATACACTTTTGTCACAATTTTCATTCATTGAGACATTTGATATGTTATACACCTGTTATATTTGAAGAGGTGTATATACTTCTAAATTAACAATTTATATCATGAATTTACATATTATCATGATATTCTATGATTAAATTTTTTATTCCATTCAAGGAATTAATGATTCAAATGTTTTAATGGGGCATGTGATTCTTTCAAATTTTTAAATATAAATTTTCTCAAGAATGATTAATGGTATTTTCATGGTATATTAAAATGATCATAATAGATAGACATTATTGTTACTTATCATCTACGAGGGATATAATTTTTTGAAACCATCCTCATTAATTCAATGGATTGATTATTTTTGTTTTAAATTAATTTTTATTTAACCCATTTCCATTGCATTTATTAATCAGGTTTTGAAGATATTATTATTTATCACATTTTTTCAATGGGTTTATCATGTTTATATGAATTTTTTATGAATGTGTTTTATTTATGGAACATGATAATTATATTCAATGGTTTATCCTAATATATACAATACTAAGGGTTTAACCCCATTATAGATCACATAAAATGGGCTAACTCGATATAGCTTATATGAAGGGTTAATCCCCATTATAGCTCATGAAAAAACAGGTGAGCCTGATATAGATTATATAAAGTTTGATCCCCATTATAGGTCTCTGATGTAGTGTTTAATGATAAATTTAATGTTTTAAATATGTTTAATCTAATTTAAATAGTTTTTAATGGTTTTTTGAAATGTTTTTGTAAAAGTGATGATCCACGTTTAAAAAAAGAGATTTAATTGTTTATTATGAGATCATAAATGTTCCTAATGATCAAGGTTTATATCATATGTATTTTTATTGATGATTATATTGACACTTTATTTGACAAGTTTTCATATTTTATATCTAAATTATTTATGGATATGAGTTCTTTTTTGATTCTTTTATGCGATTTGATTATTTTATTGTAACTTTATTCATTATTATGCTTATTGATAACATTAAATTGTTAATACTTATGCTTACCCTTCCTGATTGTTAGAGCTCGCCCTTCTTATGTTTCCATTCCCTCACATTTTAAATAGTTATATTGATCTATTTATTTCAATAAATTATTTCACAAGGATGATGTTGATTTCCAAATGTGATATATGAAAAGTTGGTTAAATGGGAAAAAAAGTTCTTTTGACGAATTCTATGACCATGTTGATATGTGTTGTTTATGTAATAGTTTTTTTTATTTCAATAAAAATATAAACATTGAAGGACCTTTAATATGTAAGCGATGCATTTTTTTGTTTTTATACTGTTACTTTGTCTTGGAAAATTATTTGTCACAATTGTCAGCATTATATCCAGAATTTTAAAGTCTTAGATTTCAACACATGACTTAGGACTGGAGGTATTAGGTTGTTATAGTTATTGTCAAATTTTAGTTTCGATAAAATTATATATAATGATGTTATCATTTTATATTATCTTAATAGTTATGGATACAACCATATTAATATAATCTTATGATTGACTATGTCTTCGATGTCTTGGATATATAATTTAAGGGTTTTAACTATTAAAAATATTGGCATTTTAAAGACATTTTTTGAGACCATTTTTGGTGATTAAATATTTTGTATACTAAGTATAAACATTAAGTGTTTTTTTAAAAGAATTAGATATCAATCATTAATAAAAAACATTTCGCTAATGCATGGTGAAAACCCATCACATATGGCTAAGCATTGGGGAATGAACCCATGACTGATGGAAAATAACGGTTTAACCAATTAAAACAATCCTACATGATGTATGAGTTAGTAGGAACCATTTCTGGTAAATATTTTGTTTATTTGGAATATATATTATATTTTATTTTAGGAATAATTTTTCTTTCTTTGATGAATATTAAATCAAATCCTTCTAATATATAATTTTTAATCATTGTCGTTAAATGTTTAAAGGATTTATGTATTATTATTTATGGAATAAAATATATTTAACTTTGGGTATTATATTTTTATTTTTATTATTTTTGTATCATTTTAGGCTTTACTTGTTTTTGGAATTATATTTCCATTTGATAACTTTTTTTTGGAAAATTTATAATGACATTTGGAATAGTTTGATAATCCCTTTTATCGATATGTGGCTTCTAAATGTTAATTATAGTTCTTTAGGAATTAAAATATCATCATTAATACTCATATATTGTAGAAAAAGAATATATTTTGTCGAAATTAAATAATAGATGAAATTAAAATCCCCATGTAGGTATATTTACCCTTGTAATGGCTGGTAATAGAATTCTGTAACCTTATGAATGCAGTCTTGAAATAAAATCTTACCCTATTACCATATGTTTAAATGACATAAATCATCTTTTACATGCATATTTATCTTTTTGTTTTCTTTTAATTTACTTTCTCATTTCCATGTTCTCTATCCCTATATATTATTCAATGCTAATTATATTTTTATCAAATCAAGCTTTTAAATTACCACCTATGTTCTCCATATGTTTATTACTAGTTATGCATACCTTCTAGTTACCTTTATGTTAATCACTTTCACACTTAAGATTATTTTTTTATTAAAACTTTTTACATTTGATTTAATAATAAATATAAAATTTTAATGTAAATCATTTTATAACCAGGATGAATTTCTAAGGAGAAATTCATTTTATTGCAGGTACGATGCCACATTTCCATTTTTTTTTGGAAATATGTTAATTCAATTTAATTTCATTTCATTAAAATATTATAATAAATTAAATACATAGTTTATATTACATTACATGGAACACCATGTTAATCTTTTATTACATGCAACATCAATTCCCTTGGATAACTTTTTTTACAGGAAACCATGAGTCTTACTGAACAATAATATAGAGTTTATATTATTATTTAATATCAAAATTATCACCTAGTTGTTATATTTTTATGTGTGAATATTAATAACTATATTATATTTACACATGTTTATAAATTTTTTTACATTAATCCAATAAATTGTAATGTCTTAAAATATGCATATATAAAAATTTATGCATAAAAAGCTGTATATTTTTAAAATGTTATTTTTCCTAATTTTAATAGAACTCTTATTATAAATATAATTTTATATACTCCAATAATATTGATATAAAAAATAAACTTATTTATTTAAATCATATCATCAATGTTATTTTTGGGTGAATTTGTGATATTATTCAATGAAGATTCATTTTTTGATAAATTATGAAAAATACCACATTTTAGTAGAAAACAACCATTTTGTTTAAAAAATTATTAATGACTAATTGAGTGTTAAATTTGTTTTCAAGTCAAAATTTACACATTATATATATATATAATTTATCTCATTAGTATAATATTTATATGATATTTTTATATAACGACATAATGGTGTTTTGAAAATATTCCATTTAAAACCTCACTTTCTCACCCCGTCTATGGGATTAACTTTCAGTTGTATTTTTCATGTCCATTGAATTGATTTGTTAAAAATAATCATAAATGGTTATAATTTTTTGAAAATTTATTGTCCAATAATATCTAATTATTATTTTTCCAAATATATTAGGGAAAGTTATTATAATTATTTAAAGTGATTCCAGTAAAATAATCATAACAAACGGAATAAACTATAAACATAAGGGCCAAAATCACCTATTGACATTTCTATAATGGTTGGGATGCCCATATTTTTATCATATCATGTATTACATCTAATTGTACGAGTTAGTGGAACATATTTTCATAAAATTAGATAATATAATAAGTAAATAAAATAAAAACACAAAAGATGCACCTTCCTTGCTTTTAATTTCTATCAAGCATTAGAGTAGGGAAGAAGCTACATAGTTCTGATTAAAAACATTATTTAGAAATTAAAATAATATTTATTTATCTTGTATTTTGATCTTTATTTTTTAGAGTTGATATAATTACATTGAGTACTTAACAAACTCTAACGCATGGATTATTTATTTAAAATTAATCAAAATTTATGATGTTAAAAATAATAAAAGTTAATTAAATTTAATTAAATATTTTTTACATTATTTTTTTATATAAATATTTAATTTTACTTGTATATGAACATATTATATTTGTATTACCTGATATTTTTATATTCATAAATTTAAATGAAGTAAATTATGTCAAAATTTACATCAAAATCATATTTGAATAAATTTTATTTTATTAAATTTTATCAAAATAAAAAATACATCCATAAAAATGTTTTTTTAATTATTAATATATATATATATAATCTATATTAATTTCAAAATTTATATTTTATAATTAATATATTTACCCATATACAGTAAAAACATTCTTTTCATGGATTAGGTTAAATTGTTGTCTTTACGTGTAAAATTTTCTTGTTTTAAAATTAACTTCAAAAACATGTGGGATTTATATTTTTAAAATTAGATATAATATATATAATTGGGAAATTATATTTTTTATAATTAATCTCCCCTTAATATATGTTTTATGTTTAAATTACATAGGACATGAAACTAGTTACAATAATAAAAACCAAAATGAAAAAAAAATGAAACCATAAAAACTACATAACATAGTGATATAAAATATAACTTTTTTTTGTGTTTTGAGAGTGTATCCAAAATAAAAACAATTGAATACATTATTTTTTATTTTTATCACAATTTTCAAGGGAGACCACCAAATAGTGTTTACCTTTAATAATTTAGAATATTTCAAATCCCCCTCTATTATAATAAGAAACTCAATCTTCATATTCCTCACACCTGTAAGGACCCATTAGATCATCCAAAACCTACCTAAATAATATCCCAGTGTCCCTAAACACACCCTATATTCCTCACTTCATTGGTAAATCCTACCAAGGAGTCATTTGGGTTAAAACCAAATTGAGTTACAAAAAAAAGAGGTAACATTTTTAAAGGTCCATTTATGCTTTCATTCATAACATACTCATTAAATATTTATAAATTCACTCTAATATAATAAAATTCCTATAAAAAATATACTAAAATGTTTTATGTAAAGGTTTATAAATACATCTAGACACACTTCCATCATATGGGTAACTGACTTTTTGATCAAGTGTATAGAGAATTACCACCTCAAGAAATGATTTCGTTTTTTCCATTACCAACTCTCATGGAATGGATATTTTGATTGAAACCCGTTTTTATATGATATATATGAAAATTATTTTTTCTAGTACTTTTTGGTATTTTTATATAACACATACCATTAGGCATTCCATTTTTTTTTAATTATGATAATATCATTTGTGAATGTGTGGACTACTTCCTCTTCAAAGTGATGTGATAATTTAAAAACATTTGTGTCATGTATTAAATAAGGGTTTAATAAAACATTTTGGACATAAATTAAATATATATTATATTCATGGAATAATTATATTTTAGTAAATATAATATATCTTTTTATTTATTACTCTTTCACATGTTGAAATGTGATAACATCATTGATGGATGTGTGGACTACCACCCCCTCTACTTGATATGATTAATTTTACATCTCAATATTATTATATATATATATATGATTAAATAATATATAAATTTTTATATATTTATAATTATATAAAGATATATATTACATTATCTTATTATATAATGATCATTCGAAAATGAGAATGTTATAGAGGCTTATGTACAACCTACTATCTCCATGATTGTAATGAAAGTTTATTTTTTTAAAATAAAAATCATAAATGGTTTTTAAATTGTAATTTATGTCAATATAGGATAATTATATAATTATTTTTGTTTTGGAGATGTTTTAATGAGGACACCTTTGACCAGAGTTGACCTATCAAAGATGTTTTTTATATATAAACTGAATAGGGTCAAAAACCCCAACATTATCATTATTGATTATGTAATTGTATATAAATTGTTTATATGTTAAATAAAATTATTAATAATCATTGAATCTTTTATTATGAAATTATATCACCAAAATAATTTTATTATTCAGAAAGATAGAGGACAATCAAGAAAAATTATACATAAGGTAAACGATTGTTGTCTCACATTTACTTCCATGAGGCATATATTATAATAACCAATTATTTCGTTTCAGGGTTATATCTACTTATATTTTTGATATGTTGTATCATTAATAATTATATATTAATGTAATTTATATTTTTTATTTTATTAGTATTCTTTCATGGAGTATTTAATTTTGATATCATCGAAGCGGTAAAATACTTTTAAAACAATTTTATTTCTTTGAGACATTTGATATGTAATCCTCCTATATTTATTTATGAGGGGTAAAAACTAATCCTTTTACATGTTATATCATGAATTCAAATGTTTTCATGTTATTATATGTTTCAATTGTTTTTATTCCATTCATGGGGTTAATGATTCAAATGCTTCAAATTGTCCTGGGATGCAATAAAATAATTATAAGATTATTTTCCTCAAAAATGTTTTAGTTACATTTAAATGGAATATCCATTAATAAATTCCAATAATACTTATTATTACTTATAATACACTTGGTATATTTTTCATTTATACCATACTCATTCGTTCATTGTGTGGATTGTGTTTTTTTCAATGATATTTCTCTTTAACCTGTTTCATTTCCATGGGTTAATCATGATTAAAATAGATTATTATTTACTCTAAAATCATATAATTTCCATGAATTATTTTTATATATTTTATGGAATTATTAATATTCAAGGTGGTTTTATGAAATCTAATTCAAAGGCATGTTGTGCTTAGAAAAGTCGTTTGAATAAAATTAAAATATTAAAAAGAATGCATGTGATGTTTTCTTGTAAATGTGGAATTACTTCTAAATGGGTTCCCATATCAGAAATATAAGGGAACTATTATATTCAGAGCATTGAAATTACCTTATCAAGGGCCTATAATTGACCAGTTTTAGATTACAATGGGATTTAATTCAAATTCGTTTAATGAAATATCTTAAATGAGGTTTTATTTTATTTAATGTTATGCAACGACAATGGAATAGTATTATTTTTAATAAAACATGTTAGAGAAATCAATTTGATCATCATAATCATATAATTTTGGTGAAATATAGAGAGGTATCTCTCTCTAACAAACATTGGAAGATATAGGATTGATGATGATGCAACTTCTCTTCTTCGTCAAAAAAGGATAAGAAATTTTGATAGGGTGTAGTTCTCTTTGTGGTCATTCCCCATTTCGGAATTTGATGAATAACATCGACCATACCTTGAATAGGATGATCCTCAGTTCAATCACGTGCAGGATGGGTGTTATATTTAAGGGTATTGAAATGGGAGATGATCAAGTTGATTTCTTAGTTCTTCGGTCTTCATTCTAATGGGAATGAATTGATTCCTACAAGAACGAAGGTTGAGGATAGTTCCCCTATGAATTTTTCTGCTTCTCCATTTCCCCATTCATAACATTCATAACCTTTTGACCCTTGGGGTCACTGGTCGACTGGTTGGGTTTCTATAAACATGATTGGATTCCTAGAGTAACTACAAGATGAATCAGATCCCAATGTATTGATGACCGTGAGATGAGGATTTTGGATGTGTCTCTATTTAGAAAAATAGAGCAGCAGCAAAAGGATTTATGAACATAGAACTAAAAGAACTGAAGGCCATTATAGATAGAATTGGTTGGTAGTTAATGGGATAAAATTTAGGCACAGATCTCAGAACCATATTAGAGGAATCAAAGCCACGCAGACGGAGGAATGGTCACGTGAGCGTCCCATGGTAAATGGGAAACCTCGAGGCATGGGGAGCATGTGGGCATGCGCATATGCGGTGGATAGGAAAGGTGGAATGTGATATAGTGCCATGTTGACTATGGTCACACTATCATGGTGGACCTCATGTGGGAGAAAATCTATCTCACTTGTGTGTTGGCAGGACCAGAGGAACCCAGCCTCCCCAGGAGGCCCTATGGGCCCAATGGTCTAGTCTGACCTAACAAACTATGTCAGACCCAAGTGGTCAAACTGGGCTAGGAAACTATTGGTGGATATGCCACACAGTTATAGTAGCTCGGTCACATTCAACACATTTGGTTGTTCGATCTCTCATGGGGTGGTCAACCACATGGGGTGTTTGTACATGGGCCATTGTACCCCTTCTAAACATCAAATGCATGTAACTTTCATAATGTCTGTTCATTTAACAAACCATTTTTTGAGTTGGGACCCTTAAAAAAGTCCCTTTAGGGATACTCTAAGTTATTTTTTTGATGTTTTTATATGACCTAATGGATGGTTGGGTGGGTTCTCTAGAAACTAGTGAACTATGATTATAATCATGTGGATGGATTTGGCATTGAGACTATGTGAAATTCTAAGAAGACTTATCTTATAGAGAATATGTGTCTTACTGATATTTTGGGTCATAACAGGAATGAGTTTCTTAACAATGATATGTGTCTTATCGTTACAAATTACTTTTTGGATTACATTAGAGAATCATGTTTTTCATATTGTAGACATGTAACTGTGTGAGTTGACTATATGTCTTCATTGTGGTATACCTCGTGTATTTCATTGTGGTATACATAATTTATTTATGTTTGGTATAAATAGTGTATTTATTTTTGGTGTACATAATGTATTTATATATGTAATACCTCGTGTATTTCTTTTTTTTAGGGTTTCCAACTGAGTATTGTTGTTCTCACCCCTACACGGGCTTCACCTATACGTGTTGTGTCTTGGGAAGATGATTGACTCTTTGATGAAGTCCTTAGTGGACCAAGAATATGTGGGGCATAATGAGGATAAACTATCGATGTGTTATCCTATGTCATTGGGAAGTTTTCCCTCTACCTACCCATATGGTAGGGTTTCTACAAATCAGTTTCAATAACATGAACTATCACTTTTCTGAACTCCTTTTTGGGTGGGCTTGTTTTCTATCAATGTTTACTTTCTAGTTTCCTACTATAATACTCAATTTTTGGAATATAAATGGAATTCATGATTGATTCCTTAGTGTTTTATATTTCATTATTTAGTTCATAGAGATTTGGGGCTTGGTCCACGAAATGTTATACCCCCTTCTAAACATCAAATGCTCATAACTTTTATACTGTGAGTCCATTTGAAAATATATTTGTAGTGTTGGGAACCTTCTGGCACGATGTTCCTTTGGGGAAACATTAAAAATTTATTATTGGGACGTGTTCTTAAGACCTAATGACTTGTGGAGTTTGTTCTCCAGAAACATTTTTTCCAGGAGTACAATATTGTGGATTTCTTTGACATTGAGACTACATGAATTTATGAGACTAAATTTCTTACCCTGACTACATATATTACCGATATTTTTTCCCTATTATGACTAATTGTTGTATCAAAACTATATGTCTTAACATTATTGGGTGATTTGTGGATAACATTTTATAATATTTTTTTATACTATAGACATGAACCTTTTTGAGATGATTATGTGTCTTCGTTTTGGAATACATCATGTATATATTTGTGGTATACATTTTTCATTTCATTGATGTATAATTCATGCATTTCCTTATGGTATAATTAATTAATATTTATGTGGTATACATAGTTTATTTATTTTTGGGTTTGTGGTGTCAAATTGAGTATGGTTTTACTCACCCCCACACGGGCTTCTTATGCATGTTCCATGACTTGTGATGACAATAGATGCTTTGATGGACTCCTAGGTGGACTACGACCAGGCGGTGCTTAGATAAACCAAACCGTCAAGGTGTTCTCCTATAGATTCAAACAATTGTCCCTATACAAACCCTTTATGTTGGGTTTTCTACAGATGAGTATTATGAACTTTTTCTTTCACTTTCCCAGACTCCTTATTGGTTACTCTTAGTTTATAGAATGGATTAATTTATAATTTTCTACTTTTGTACTATATTGTTGGTATCTTAACGGTAGGAATTCTTTTTTTACATTCTGTTTTACATTTAAGCATTTAGTTCATGGAGATGTTTGTATTTTTATAGGTATATTGGAAAATGACTCCCATTTGTGGGATATGCCTACTCGGTGCTAGTCTCCTGCCCCTAGCCTATTGAAGGTAGGTATGGGGTAGTCACGGCACATGTCCCATTGGGATGGGTAGTGAAATTTAACCCATTTCATTTCCTTTATTTTACAATGTATTCATGATTTTTATGATGAATGGGTTTTCGTCATGTTAATATAGCATTATATAAAAAGGATGTGCCCAATATATCATATACAAATGGTGGAGCCCTTTTATAGATCATGGAAAATGGTTGAGCCTAATATGGAATTTATAAAGGGTTGATCCCCATTATAGATCATGAAAAATAGGTTATCCTGATATACATTGTTCATTGGATGATCCCCATTATAGATCTCTGATGCATTAGGAAATGATATGTTGGATGTTGTACATATCATTATTCCAATTAAAAAGGTCTTGAATTGGTTTTTTAAATGACATTATGAAACTGATTATCCAAGTTTCCAAAAAGAGTTTTAATTTCTTATTATGAGTTTATAATGTTTCTCATTATAGATATTGATATCATGTAGCTTTTTATTAATGATTCTGATGTCTCTTTCCTTACCATGTTTTCATATTATATATCCTATTTTTTAAATGGGTATGATTTGATTTATGATTCACTCATTCACTTTGATTATGTGATCATAACCATATACACTTATTTTCTCATTGATGAAATTTAATTTTTAATGCTTATTCTTACCCTTATTAAGAGTTCGATCTCACCCTCATTATATTTCATTTTCCCTAGGTTTTAATGAATGATACTAATTGATTTATGTATATAATGTATTTCAAAAGATGATGTTGAGGACATATTTTAAAATAACACAAGGTGGTTTAAATGGGGGGAATGTTTTTTGGATGAATTTTGAGTCTATGTTGATATGAGTTGTTTATGTAACTCTTTTACCAAATTTTATAAAAATATAATCATAAAAGTCCCTCCAGTATTTAAATGATCAAATTTTTCATTTTGATTTTATATGGTTTTGATGGGTAAATTTTTTTCACAGTTATTGAAATCATATCCAAACTGTAATTTCATTGATTTCAGCACAATATTTTTGGGTTCTATTCTTGGGTTGTTATTATATACATTCTCAATAGAGATATGTGGAAAACATCTTGATCTTGAGAGAGAATTGTTGGATGTTCCAGTAGATAATCTATCATCTTGATATGAAGAAGGTTATCTAAAGGACACATATATCTTGGGATAATTACTGCAATCATTCAGAATCAATAACCATATTAAAAAGTTATTTTCATAGGAATTCCTTATAACCATCTTTGAACTCTATATCTAATTGATGAGGGTTATCATTATTTTTTTCCGCACTGAGCTACCCCATGTATTTTTGAAACAATTATACATTACCTACAATTTCTTCATATCGATTAGGTATTCGTAGGTTTATTTATCCCATACCATCTAAATAATATGGAGGTCTCAATTCCATCCATATGGGGATTCATAAGGAATAATATAAAATCTCAATAGAGAGATATTGTTATATAAAAATTCTTCCAAAAGTGGTTTTGGATCCTAACATATTTTAATTCCATATATTAATATATCAATTTTTATTCTTTAATATCAATAGTCATTTTAGAATGACTATCTATTATAGGATTATTTTTAGTGTTGAAACTCAAATATGTATCCAATGATTGTTGATGACTTTTCTAGAACATTGAGATAAACCGAGGATACCGATCAGAAAAAATATATTGTTGTACTCCATGAAATCATACCACATACATAATTTATATTACAGAAAACTAGTCACTAGAGAAGTTGAAACTCAAATATGTATCCAATGATTGTTGATGACTTTTCTAGAACATTGAGGTAAACCTAGGATACCGATCAGAAAGAATTTATTGTTGTACTCCATGAAATCATACCACATACATAATGTATATTATAGAAAACTAGTCACTAGAGAAATATTATCTGAAAGTAATTATGTGTACTAAATTCATAATGTGGTTGTCTATAATCAAAATTTCATCACGCCATTTTCCATCTTAGGGATTATGATGAAAATATCAATGTGGGTGTTTTCCCATTTCCATTATAGTCTATATAAGGGTTGAAACATCCAATTAGGATTCATTATATAATAAATAAATATTTTACATTCCATGCACCATTATAAAGACTCTTTTAAATCCATTTTCATATTAACACAAAATAAATACTCTATCAAATCAATATACATCTAAATAAATCTTGGATGAATTGGTAATTATTAAGTATGAATTCATCCAATAGTTTCTTCTTAATGTATGGTATTGATGGGACACATACTCTATTATTAAAACATTTCATTCTAGATTGATAAATATTTAGCTAATGAACATTCCTCACCTTCTTCTGTAATAAAAAATCATCCTTATGTTCCTTCTTAATTCACTCAGAGATAGTTGTTTGAACATTCATCTAATAATGATAATATCATCCCCTTACCTCTATATTTGAAGATACATTATTTATAAATCATGAAATATTGGATCTTTCATGATCCTCATACTTTATAATCTACCATGATCCTTTCAACATGAAGAATCATCCACCATGTTCTTGTTTCCAATGGTGTAATGTATTGAGCATACATAATCATTGATCAACTATAACCATATTCTATGTAATATTTTCAACACATTATATGTTAATATATACATGATGATATTATGATCAGTATATATATCAAACCATTCACAATATAGATAATGTATCTATTTTTTTAATAAAAAAACTTCCACTGCCAGCTTGAATTTAGGAGTTGGGAATTTATTCTCATCAATTATTAATTCATGAGTGGAATATAATATCACCTTGTCATTCTACAAGTGGAAGCATACTAATTACTTCTATGATACTGTAGAATATATCATAATCACATTTTCCTTATCCAGTATTGTATGAAAATACATTCTAAGAAAACTTCTCTTTAGTTATTTTAAATTCTATTCGTATACATATATTTATAAAAATGTAAATCCCATTTCAATCAACATAGTGAGTGGACTATATTTTCATGAAAAATACAACAAAAAGCATCATTATTATCTATCCAACACAAAACAATTATGTAACTCAGTTTTCATGGTTGCTTTATAATATTGTTTTATAACATCATTATTTCAAGGATCCAATTATATACCCTCACTTGAGATTTAATGACTCAATAATGAATCTTTTTGAATAAAAATTTCTCACATGGTAAATTTATTATAAAACACATCCTTCATCATGGTAATTAGAACACTCTTCAAATGTTCTTCCCACACTCACTTTCTCTTTGAATATATTTGAATATTGTCTAATATGACTATAAAAAAATGAATCGAAGTAATAAATAAAGACTTGAATGTTTAATTGAATGAGGAGAGTAGGGTCATTGGTAAATAAAATTTAATTTATTAGAAATGCATAATATCCTTGCCTTATAGAGATGTTTTTCTTGAGAATATTACCAATATTTGTCTACAACTAATAATATCTAGGTTATATATCAATATTTAAAAAAAAATATTACTCCTTGAAATGGATCAAATAGATCATTGATATATTTTATAGGATAATTTATGTTTATAGTGATCTTTTTATGTTCCCAATAATTAATGAAAATATTAATTGTCCCATAACACTACATAAAAAAACAATAGGTGCACCCCACATATAAGCACTACAAAAAATAAATCCGTTATTTATATTATATCATCGTTTATTATTTAATTACTATAATTCCATCATTTCCATCCTATATGGAGTTATTCAAATAGGTTTATAACCATTTATTTTTTATTTTAAAAACTCAACTTCCTAGTTATAGGGATAACTACACATATACTCAAAAAATACATTGATGCATTCCAAAAAAATTGGTACATTGTCAATATTCAGTTTCTACCATTAAATTTTAGATAAATATACATCAGGAATTTGTATAGAAACTCATTTTATAGATGTAATTTACCTTGGGTGTTCTAGATCATACTTTAATTGATAGATTATTTATAGTTCATTTGAAAAATAAAATGTGACTTCCATTCATCAACATTTAAAATGGGATCTACAATAGAGGATCTAATCCATGACAAAGATTCTATCAAATTAATCTTGAGTAATAATTAAAATATTTTTATGAATAATATTATAAAAGAATTATATTTGACAGGATTTATCAACATTATATGTAGCCATCCAAACATTATGTGTTTTCACCACTAACACGTCATATAGTATAGGAGGTGGTGATTTAATACCCTTAAAAATATTCAAATATAACATATTTTGTAGAACTAGAGTCAAATAAAACATTTTCAATCTTGGGGTGGATAATATATATACCTTTTACCACATCACTATAAAATTCCACTTTAATTATAGTAATTTAATGAACTTGTATTTGTTTCCTTGGATTCATTTGTGAAAATTTCACATGATGTTTAGGGAATTAGTTAAAATGATGATTTGTCTACTTGCTATTAATTCATTTTAATTTGGTGGATTCTCCCATACCATTACATTCCTGACTATGATTTCCTTTTACACCACACTTAAAGAAAAATAATTTTCCATTGAATGAATTTCCATGGTGATAAGTTTCACATGTATCACATTTTAGAAACATCCTCTTCTCTTGTTCACCATATCCATTTTTTATCTTTCATCTTCTTTGCCTTTATCAAGACCCGTCCCATAGGGGGACATTCCATGACTACCCCATGAATGCATCCCACAGGCGAAGGGATAGAGACTAGCACCATGTAGGCATATATCACAAATGTGGGGCATTTTCCTAAGTACCTATACACATACACATGTCTCCATGAAAAAGAGTTGAAACTGAAAACTCTAAGAAAGAAAATAGGGGTAACACTTTGATTCCTACACAGAGTACTATAGTAGAAAAATAAATTTATGTAGGGATAGAATATATTCCCAAAAAGGAAAAGTAAGAAGGCACAAGTCCCTGGAACTCCTCCATAGAAAAACCTACCTGAAGGTTAGGTACATAACAACTGTTTGAAGACATAGAAGCACACCACATATTACTGGTCACTCTAAAAAAATACTTATCCCCAGTTCACTATGGACTCCAAAAATGCATCGATCTTATGAACAAGAAATGGCATGTGTGGAAAAATCATATGAAGGGGTGTATAAAACAGTACTCAGTAGGAAACCCCAAAACCAAAATGGAAAAACCACAATGTAATATTCAGTTTTCTCTACATAGGTATATTCCAATAACACATATTCCCATAATTTCAAGATATAATCATAAATAGATATAATGTGAAGAGCATGTGTCACAACCTATCATCAGTAATAAGATATTTTTAGGGCACATTCATTCTGAGAAAACTCTATCCTCGAGCCATGAGGTCAATAGATAATCTTAAAAGAGGTGCCACTAATTCTGGCCATTACTAATGCAAATACATTGGTCAACGTCAAGTTATATAGAAAGGGGATTCTTCCAAGAGAATACTAACAACCCAATATTTATTAATAAACAATGTAGTGGATTATTCATAGATAATACAGACAACTATATTGATGTGGCTCGTAACATATGGGATTCTCCACTGATAATACCATGAAACCTACCTATATAGCCCACTAGATGGAACATTAACGACCTTTGCTCAGATTTCACGTCAATTCCCACAAATCTGCATTAGGGGTAATATAGCATAACTCTAGTCACAAAAATGGATGAAACAACTCTATCCGACAATCAACCTCTAGTGGGGATTGATGTCTAGTGATGTTGATTCAATTCCTTACTAAACCCTTGAAGAAAGAAGAAAGGGAAACTCCACACCTACAGTGGTCCATTCAAAAATACCACAATGCCATCTCAAAAGGTCCTCCTCGTAAAAAGGGTCCCAAGAATGTGGACGGATTGTAAAACATATCTTTCTTTTGAATGTTACAGTCATTTCAAAAAAAATCATCTTGCTTGGCCAACCCTACCTGACCTGGTCAGTCGTGGATTTCAAAAACTAGCCTGGCCCAAAGGCCTGTCCCATTGGGCTGTTGGACCATGGGATGGTTTTTCGTAATCGGACATCATGAGAGAGTGGATCCTTCTGCAGCACATAGCTCAGCTGTGTTCACTGCCAGGTCAGCACAGTTACCATGTTCTACTTACGTCACAACTCGGCTCCCACCGTGAAACATGCCCCCCCAACTAATGCCACTATAGGGTCCACATGGCTATCCATCATGTATTGTGGACTACAGTGCATCCTACTTGCCAGCGTGGCCTACTGCCACATTCTAGTCACTGAAATTCCAGGTTGCTTCACCTTAGTCACTGCCAGTGGCTCCCTCTGCAGTGGGCCCTCCTCCGACCCTGTCCTTCCAGACCGCACCACATCACTACTATTGTCCATTGTACTATTAGCCTCGCCTGATCTCCACCCTCGGCCTCTGCATCTATAATCCATCTCGCAGAAGTGGTCTATATTAAACAATGGGATTCCATAGTTGTCGGCCTCCTTTCCGGTGGCCATCTGGCCAGGTCCACCTCACCTGGCATCCTTTCTAGTCTGGTACCTCCTCCACCCTTGACCGCCCTACTGGTATCCTCACCACATAATGCACCACATTAAATGGATGGAGTCTCTATATTTATCAAACACCTTGTGATTGAAGTCTTATTAAGACATCGTGGTTCCAGTCCATCGCTCATATTGTAAAACACAAGGAATGAGGAATGATGAATGGGATAGAGACATGCAAATGAATGCCCAAAATGGATGTCTCTAGGCTTTGTTTATGTCAGACTAGATCCATCCATGTCAGATAAAGAAAATAGTTAATGAATAAACAATGAATATAATGATTCAACCTGATAAAATTTCCCACAATGTAACAATCTCAACCCATAATACCCACGACTCGTGGACTAATTCATGAATCGATTAAACTAGGTTCATCATAGTGATAAATAATGGGGAAGGAACTCAAAAAGAAATCACTCCCTAATAGGAGTTTGGATCGATCATAGAAGGACATTCTTCAATGGAAATGACCCATCAATGAGTGATCTCAGTCCATTATCTCTTCATCTTTCATTTTTCGCCGAAGAGATTTTATTCCAATGCTTTTCTTCTCTAGTTCTTCCAGGGAATTTCTCAAGGATTGTGATCATAATTTCATATCACTAACAAGAATTTAAATATTGAAAACAAATTTCAATATCTCTATGTAGTTTTTTGGTAGCGGCACCATTCTATTTAATTTAGGAAAGAAAACTTGCATCCCCTTTATGGAATGACAATAGCACTACGTTGCGGCAAAAAATGAAAATGAAATAATATATGATTTTTTTATCTATTTTATTCTCTATTAAATCATCAAAAAATTAACTTCTGTGGTCATCCTGAACTGATCAATTTAAGAACTCACCTAAGGAAAATAACCCTTTCAAAGACAATTGTGATCTCATATTTCCGATATGAGTTGCAGTTTATGAGTTATTAGGTTTTCAAAATAAAATAATTTTTATTTAATTATTTTATTTACAGTTATGTGCTCTATGACTTTTTCTTCATGTGATCCAGGCCGACCAATGTTAGGTTGTCCCTAGGATAAATCCACTACACAGAGATCAATAGGGCACCAAAATTTATGATCTGGAAAATTGTTTAACTGTTTGTTCACTTTTTTAGAAAAGTCACACGAACATGTTGTTAAGAACATAACATTTTATAATCAATCACATTTATTTCCCCGAGAGACAGAATCACACATTTTCTCATCACCTGGTCTTAGAATTTTTCTAAATAATTTATAAAAATCGAATATGGAAAATTAGAGTTATTACATTCTTCCCAATTTCAATATTTAAGCCACCTAATTCCATAATAAAGGATACACAAAAATATTAGGATATTGAACATAAATTTGAGATTTTCCCTCTCATGTGTTATCCAAGTGACTTTCATCCTACCACTAAATATACACTAGATGAATCGACTTCCCATGAAAGAACTACTATTATAGATCATCAATCTTCACTGAGTACTCTATAAAAGTCACCCATGTGAGTGGCGTATGATGAGACATGCACATATCTCTTCAGCTAAGACCTATGGAAGTCTTCGTGTACCCATTCCAAAAACGGGGGTTGAGACAAGTTGTACCCCACCTCTCCATCTCTATGTAGTCTTAGGAAAGGGAGGATGAATCTCAAATATAGCTTGTCGTCATGTCCAAATTTCCAAATCCCACATCGAGGAGATACATGAAGGAACACATAGTCTCTCCCCTCAAACTCCAAAGGACACTGCTTCCTATTGGAATTTCATTTATGATGGATTTGTGTAATCCTTAACCACTCCTAGATGACAAAAAAATTCTCTATAGTCGCCTACACCAACTCTGGGCCAATGATTGATGACTCTCCTATGTCAGTCCAACAATGTGGTGACCTACAGGGTCGCCCGTACCAAGGCTAGAATGGTGCCACACTGATGGTGTATGGGTAGTTTTTATTGTATAAAAAATCCACCAAATAAAGGAGATCTACCAATCTATGAACAAAACATTAACATTCAAGCCCATATAATTCCCTATAGAACCTAAATGGTCTACTCATTCTGTCTGTCTATCATTTGGTGAAACACTATGCTCATGTGGAGCTAGGTATCAAATATCTCTTGCAATCCCTTCCAAAACCAAGATGTAAACCGACTGTCATGATCTGAAGTATCATCTAAGGAACTCCATAGCATCGAACTATCTCATGCACAAAGAGGCATCCTAAGCCCTGTACTAAACTATACTCCCAAAAAGCTCAGTAGTGCGCCATGATGGTGAATATTTCAATGATCACCCATATTGAATCATATCCCCAAGAATTAGGTAGTAATTACATCCCAAAGTTCATTGATACCTACTTCCACATTCATTATGGCACCTCAAGGGGTTGAGTCAAACCCGTTAGAACCTGGTTCTCAGCTTTCACGTCCTCACAAGTGTGGCATCAATAAACAAACATTGTAACCTTCTTCTTCATCCCCATCCACCATAACTAATGTCAATGTTCTTGATATATATATTCCACTCATGTATGAACCAACAATGGGTATGTATAGAACTCCCACAAGACCTCTGCCTACAACATCACTTATACTATTGTGATTCCTCTATAGATAACTACGTGATCTCTACAATTCGAATATCCATGAGGGACATGCCTAGTGGACATATGAGCATGTGTGGTTTCTTAGTTTATATCGTCGAGTTGTAGCTCACTGACTCCCTGTACGAGTTGATGGGTAACTGCAATCAACTAGAGATAATATACTCTATATCCACCCACAAATGATATCTATAATGTATCCAATTTCTCTAATTCCTCATTCATTAACTAAAAACTCAATCTCTAGCTAAAAGAATATACCACCACATTCCCCTTCCCATTAGAATAAACTATCTCAACGTCATAGTCATGGAGTAACTCTATCCAAATCATCTATCTCAAGTTCAAATAATTTTGATAAATGTTATACTTGATACTATATTGTACATATTATATGGTAAACTAAAACCCAACAAGTAGTGTTGGAACAATTAAAATGAGAATGACCTCTGCTAGAACAAGATCATGGGTCATGTAGTTTTTATCATGTTTCCTCAACAGTCACAAACCATAGTCAAACACTTCTTTCTCCTACATCTGGTCATAACCAAGTTCGGTCCCTATTTCATTGTAAAACACTACTTACTAAACTCCCTCCTTTTGAAATATCATGATCGAGGATATTTTAAATCTCTATCTCCAATGTTGAATATATTTTTTTCACCTCTCATCCATTACAAATGGCTTCCCTTTTCAAGTCAAGGATGAATGATCTGGTTTATGAGTCTCATTAACACTAATGGGGAATTTTTCATGTCAAAGGGCATCACCAAGAACTCATAGTGAATATAACGACATCTTAATGTTGTCTTCGTTATATCCTTATCCAATACTCACTTCTAGTGATAGCATGATTGAAGGTCAATAGTAAATAACCACTGAACCCCTTTCAAGTGATTGAAGTGGTCACCAATCCTTTGGTTTTTGATTATTGTTCTTTAATGTCACTTTGTTTAAGCATCGATAATCCACAAAAAACCTAAAACTCTAGGACTTACTAATCACCTCATCTATAATTTCTCCAATTGCACCCTCATCTCTTGAAGATATATGAAATCCATATGATATGATTATTCTAATATCCATGCCATCCTAGGGTGTAAAACAATAATAAAATAGATCTCCCATTGGAATGGTAATCTTGGAAACTTATTTTTTAAAGACATCCTTCTACTCAACCACTACATGTAGGAACTGAAATCTCAAAACATCTATTTCTCTGAGGGTAAGGCTTGCCAACTCATGGGTTATCTACTGCACCCTCCAATGAATGTGCCTATCATGTGCTACCTAGGTTTCATTTTTTTCATCCATAGAAAAATATGTTCCTTTTTGAGGAAATACCACACCCTTCACCTAAAATAGTCAATCTGATCATGTACTATTGATAACAAATCCATACCAAGAATGACGTCATAAGGACTCGATGCCATCACCATGATGTTCCAACTGAAACTATCACCTCAAGGGTTAGATCACACTAATAGAACTAATGTGATTATCATTTCTCCCCTAGTAGGGATATCCATACGTAAGGGTAATGTTTACAGTTTACCCTAAAACACTAGGTCTCGAATAATGATTTCTGACAAGGATATCATTATTAGAACCTATGTATATCAATACGATAGCAATGAGTAGAAACATATTACACCTCAAATCATTCTTATATCCCTTGGGTTATACTCCTTGACTATGTGTAGTTATTCCCTCCCTTTTCCTTCAACTCCTTGAGCTTGGTGTGGACCACATGGGGGAGGTGGTGGTGCTAACATGTTGAAATTCACACCACCTCCTTCCACTCTCCCAACTCCTCCACCATGTCTTCCACCATGATGAACAATATGTTCCTCTCACCGCCTCTTCCTCAATGGCCCATCTACTTTTTCCCTTATAGTAATATGATGGGTTGGAAAAATATCAAGTGATATTTCTCCATCCATCACATGAACATCATTGGATCTCTCCAAGCTGATAGGTCTCACCTTATGAGCCTAGGTATATAGATCCCCTTTCATGGGACCTCCTCTAGTAAAATATCACTCACCCAATCTATAAATCTAACATCAATTTCCTAATCCTGAGGACTCTACCCATGCATTCAGACTCTTGATATTCATTGGCCATATACACTCATCCGAAGGACTTCCAACCATAATATCTTACTCTAGTACCCTGTCATAAGTAGGAATGAACAGAGGAATACCGCTATATTGGGTGTCCCTAAACACATCATTCATGATGTTCAGATCCCTAAAGCACTGGTTGTATATTATATTCATCGAATACCTAGAATGATCAGTATTCCTTAAGGAATACTCAAATACTAACATGTCCTCCAACTGAAGTTGTAGAATCTCTTAGGAACACATATCCATCAACTTCTATGGTCATAACTCCTTCTCTAAAAATGGTTCTCAATATATGTCCATGGAAGATTCACCTAATCATAAGATCGGGTATTCTAAACCCAACCACCACACTCCTGAAACACGTAGAATGCTCACCACAAGGTCCACCATATAATCTACTGGTGTAGTGACTAGAGGGAAAACCTAGTCACCACCTCATCCTTATCCATGTTAGATTCGGGATGACCTCAGAAAATTTGGGGTCACTATTGCTAAAACATGTGAAGTTATCTAAGCCTCTGCATCTCATCCACAGGTACAACTGGTATCATCTGTTACTCTACAGGTGGTGTTATAACTGGTACACCACCTGGATGTATTGTCTTTGGTACAAATCTCTTTAACGATATCTCATTACCCCGAGGATCATCCTCATGATAACATGGTGGAATTCATGTATATATGTCTACATCGAAGCGCCATGAAGTAAAACAAGATTTTCCCTGCTCAACATAGCATACCAGGTGAATTGATTAAATAAGGACATATAAAACACAACCCATTCCCATATGATCCATGGACAATCATTTTTCCCATAAAACTATATTTTTTATGTATTGTGTCGAAAATAAGAATTTAGGGCCCTGGTTTACGGATAAGTCACCTGCCACACCAACATTGGATTCCTTGGCCAAGAATGTGAACTCCAAAAATTTAACAATTTTTTCACAAACCAAAACACATAGACTCTAAGTCCTTAAGATAGAACTGACTGGATTTGATACCACTCTTTCACGACCAGTCCTAGTGGTGCCCGTGATGTTACTACCCAAAGCCTGACTCACATTGGCCAGGGAATGGTGAGTAGAACCGAGCAGAAATATCCCACAATGGGAGACATTTTCTAATGTACCTTTACACTTGCACACGTCTCTATGAAAGAGTGTTGAAGCTGAAAACACTAAGTAAACAAATATGCATTCTTCTAAGATAGTAACACAGAGTAAAAAAATTAGAAAACTAAAAGTAATCCGGTCCATAATACAAGCCCAAAAAATTGAAAGTAAAAAATGTATAAGTCCCTAGAACTCCTCCGCTGAAAACCATACATTATGTGTACATACAGAATAGCTGTTTGAATCCACAGAAGCACACATTGTCTATTGTGTCTCTCTAAGCACCACTGGGCCCCGATCCACCAAGCACTCCACCAAAGTTTCGATCATTTACACATAACACAACACACGCAGGAAAAGCTGTTGTAGGGGTGAGTAAAATAGTAATTAGTATGACACCATGAAACCACGAACGAATACCCACAAAGTAATGCATGATCAAATGTATACCAGTATATTCCCATACCACATACACTAGTAATATCAAGATATTATCATAACCTGCCACATGTTAAAGAGGTTAAGTCACAACCAATCAACAGTGATAGGACTTTACTCGAGGAACACTCATTTTGTGAGAACCATCTCTTCAAGACTTAAGTTCTTCAGAGACTCCAACAAGAGGTCCCACTAATATGAGACCTACCCAAAAAAGAATACACTTGTCAGGTTTGTGCAATGTAGAGATGGGATTCATCATAGAGAATATAGAAAACCCAATTTATATTAATCCAGAATGTATGGGATTATTCTTAATGAATATCGACAACCCTAGTGATGAATCTCGTAATTTAGGGGATTATCCACAATGAATACCATGAACCCTACTAATATAGCTCATTGGATGATGGATTAATGTCATGTGCTAGAGGGATGCAACAATTAAAATAAAACTATATATTGGGTGATAGGGGATCTCTCTAGTCCCCAAGACAGATACCACAACTCTATCCAAGACTCGTCCTCTAGAGGGGAATGATGTCTAGTGATGTGGATACAATGCCACACAACATCCTCTAGGAAATAACAAATAGAATTTATGCACCTACGCTAGTCCAAACAAAAAACCCACTGAGCCATATCAGTAGGACTGCATACTCGCAAGGGTCCCAACACCATAGAGGTCTCATAAAATGGGTCTTTTTTTGAATGTTATGTTCATTTCAGTAAAAAGGGTCGGGTCTAATCCTCGTCCGATCTGACTTTATATGGAAAACCTTACAGGACCCAGTTTGGCCGACCAAATCCACATAAGTCGTTATGGGATGACCCGAACCTGCCTAGCCCAAATTCTGGCCATTGGGCCATTGGACTGCGTCCCGATTTTCCCAGTCTGGAAAGCATGAGCGGTTCATCCTTTCACCTACAAGAGGCCTTAATATGTGTGCTTCTCTGTCATCATGGTCGCCGCATTCTTTAGATAGAGGACCTCGGCTCCCCATGTGTCGTATGCCCCATGGATGCTACCTCCATGGGGTCCATGTGGATGGAAGCTGCATTTTGTATCCTCTAGCACATCATGGTTTCTTATGGGGCCTACGGCATCATCCTAGCCACCATAGTGACATAATACCAGGTCACATTCACCAAACATGGATCATGCCACCATATCCCTACTCAGGTGTGGTCCCTCAAGGCCATGCCCCATCACCACCACTAGCCGCCCTACTAGTGGCCTTCATTTCCTTGTCCCATCTCTCCACTATGATCCTCTTTGGTATATGGGATTCCACCTCAGTCAGATGCCATACAGACAAATATATTATTTTGTCGACCTGCCCTAACATCCTTTCCAAGCTAATGTTGCATCAGCTGCCGACCAACCCATCAGTCACCCGCTAGTGGCCTCGCCCCATCACTGTCCACTGGACATGGCTAGAGTAACCACCTCGGGCTATCTTGTTTCATTTTCACCACCTTACTCCATCACGGTTTTAGACCATTGTCTTAGATTATAAAACACGAGTAATGAGGAATGAAGAATGGGAGAGAGACATGAACATGAACACCAAAAATGTACAAATCAAGGCCTTTTTGATTTTAGCCTTAATACATCCATATTAGATGAAGAACGAAGGGAAAAATAACCAACTTTTATCATAAATTAACTAAAAAAATATTCTTGCAATTTAATAAGTCGAAATGACAAAACGAACGACTTGTGGATTTATCTGTTTGTCAATAAAACCATGTTTGTCCTATTGATAAATGTTGATGATGGAAATCAAAGAAAACAAAAACACCACCTGGAGTTTAGATAGATAGGTGAAGAACATTTTTTTTCATTGGTGACCCATCCACATGCGATCTTGATACGTTATCCCATCCTCATTTGTCATTAGTCGATGATATATTTCATCAATGATTTTCTTCTCTGGAGCTTCCAAAGAATGTCTTCAAGACTATAAATCAAATCATGTATATCTTCCATGTTTTTAAATAAAAAAAATGTATTTCACCATTGTCATGTCACTATGTTAGAACATCGCCATGTTGTTTTTTTATGAAATAAAATGGTTTGTCATGTCTTAGTGTCATAATGCCTTTTCATTTCTATGAATCATCAATAATAATGAAAATAAACTATTTATATTTATCTTATTCTCCTCTAAATCATCCAGATATTAACTTTCACTATCGACCCATGTCGGTCGATGTTAGGATGTATATGTAGAAATCACCCCCTTAAGAACTCAACGGTAGTATCAGATTTCCAATCTAAGTAAACATTTATGAGTTATAAGGATTTGATAATAAAATAATTTTTTTTATGTTATTTATGGTTACTCATTAGGTGACTTTTTCTATAAATGAACTGTGCGGACCAATTTTCGGTCGAGCCTAGGGTATAGACACTACTTTGAGCACATCATTTCTCTCAAATTATGGATCTGGGAAATCATTTAAGAGTTATTTAAATTTTTTTGGAAAATCCATGTATCTGTTCTCTTAAAAACATAAATTTTTAAATCAATCATTCCTTGAAACATAGGCCTCAGAATTATACTCTGTCTCAATGAATGGCCTCATATTTTTAACCAATATAATGCAAAAATAAAATTGGGAAAATCTGAATCATTAAAACCTTTTTATTACCATCAAATTTATAAGTGGTAGATAATTCATTCTCTAACATAATATCACCTATTACTATATCCTTATATGATAACAATGTTTGAGATAATAGTACACCTATTTGGATTTTCATAATCCCTTAAATGAAATGAATAATAATTCCCTTTTAATGACACATGTATTCTATACCATTATTTCTATCCATGTAATGTTAGTTTCATAGATAGCATCATTTTCCTCATCCTCTAATCACAGAATCTTGAATTTCTTATATATATCCACTCATTATTCATTTGAAAATTATTTAACCATGAAATATAGGTAAAAAACCTTCCACTCCATCCATGTTATTTACTCATCATTGTTATTTTTTTGAATAAATGTCCATCTTTGATTAACATACCCAATGAGATGATAGACTACCTTGATAATATTTTTTCATTTCATGTATCCCATGTGGATAAATAAATTTTCTATAGAAAAAATCCATTACATAGATGAAAATGAATTTGTGGTTCCATTGATAGATAGATATTTTTGTCTGAAGACATTGTACTACATTTCTATACTATATTGTGAATCATCTAGATACTCCATACATCAAACTTTATATCTAATGGCATGAGTTACATTCCCTAATATAGTTATAATTTTTTTCAATTTCTCCTTGCTCTCAAGATCATGATTCATTATCTAACCAAGGATGAAAATACCTAAAAATGATGTGAATTGATATTGATTCTATTACATTTTCTATGTGAAATTTCTATTCAATCTCATACACAGTATTAGATCATTACATTATGAATCAAAATCTAAAAGTTGGAACCTATTGATAAAAACATAAATTGAAAATTTTGGAATTATTTTAGAATCATAAATATGGATTCATTTGGAATACTATCAAATTGTCAGAAAATTTTCCATTCGATAAAAATTGGTTATAATTAAATTTTTAATTTCACCATGTATATCACTTGGGAGTCAAAAATGGTGTATAGTAAAGAACAATTCACCATGCCCCAGAATGATGGAAAATATATTATCAAAAAAATCTTCCCAAAAATATTACCTCTAGAATCAGATGTGACAAAAAAATCACTTATAATATTCAAAATGAGATGTATTCCCCATAAAACTACATAATCACTACCCTAGAAAATTTTCTAGATGTTATACTATAAATAGAATCATCATAAATGGTTGATATATGATTAGTTTCACTTCTCTATTTTTTCACCAATAGAGTTCCCAGTGATTATTAATCATCCTCTAATACAAACAATAATTTCCCTAACCCTAGTACACTATAGTTGGTGTTCACATTATTATATTTTTAATTGATAAAATTAATCACATCCAAATGGACCAAAAACATTATTACTATATGTATACTGTATAAATCCTTTAATCCAAAATTTTATTTTTTATCAACAAATAAATCATTGTATTTTGCAATAGAACATAATTATTCCCTTTAATATATAACAACATATAAATCATAAAACACATTATACAAAACATGATAAAGGAAACATAGTAATTGGGTGAGATCAAATTCTAACTAATTGTATGGATATAAAATAATATATCATAGATAAAATAATCTATGAATAATATGTAATAATTAAATGATTATAATGTAACGTCATTTAAAAAATCACATGAGTCCACAAAATATCCATGGACATTAGTATATTTAAAATAATAATAGGAATATCAATAAAACATTTTATAATAATGTAATTCATAAACCCAAATATTTTAAACATAACATAGATGCCTTGTTCCAAGACACCTAAAAATATCCCCAATTCCTTTTGCCAATACATCTATAGAAATGTGTAAGGTCTCGACTAAAAAAATAACTATTTTCTATCATAAGACATGTAGATGAAACCAGGGGATATATATTATAGGATCCACCCATTACATAATAATTCCAACTCATTCATCATATTAATATTAAATAGAACATAATCATCAGGCCATAGAAGAGATAACAAAATATATGTAATGTGTGTAATTCAATATAGAATGTAAATATTCTCACCTATAAAACTGATCATAAACCAACCACAAAAATATGGTGGATTGTATCTATAGAGTATATCCTCAGTCATTCTTATGATTCGTCAAATGTTGTTTACATAGATGAATATAAATAAAAAGTAACACAGGAAAACATCATTAGGAAAATACCCTTTTCGCACTGAAATGCATTATTTTAAATCTAAAAATTTTGAAAATATTATCCAAGTAATATCTATAAAATGATATCATGAATATTGAAAAGGTCTATAAATTATTTGGTCATTCATATAAGAGATAAATTTAATTAATACCACATGTGTTGAAACAAATATTCCTTTAATATTTTCATTAAACAAATTCAAAACTATCTCATTCTCAAAACAACAAGAAGATTCTATTTAATTTTCATATAATAATAATGAATGTAATAAAATTTTAATAATTAAATAATTATTTAAATTAAAAACAATTATTGTAATTTTTTTAAGTCGAATATGGATACTGAAGAAAAATATTCCCGACCGAGCTGAAAAACACATCCATCTTTCCATAAAAATTATTTCAAAATAATAAGAACGTAATGAGAATAAAATTAATATAAATATACTAATTTATAAAAACAGAGAGAAAATATCAATATATTAGGTTTAGTATATAGAAATAAAATATTTCCACTTATAGAGACATAAATATAATCTCTGTCAAATAATGATGAGGTTGTGAAATGAACTCGTTCCTCAAGTCTGACATCTTTCCAATGTATTCAAACGAAAACAATATGAAATATAGATGTTTTATTCATATATGACAGAACAATGTTGATATATAAAATTAAAAAAACTATTTAATTATAATCTTTTTTTAAACATATATTTAAAATTATTTATTAAAATCATAGTTGTTTTTAATAACTTCTTTATTCTTCAACAATGTTTTGGTTCAGTATATTTTGTCCATATTCTTTGATCACGGTTTCATCATATCAAGAATTTTTTTTATAAAATTAATATAGTATATATTCATATTATATAAATTTATAATAATCATCATATATTAGGGATAGAAAATTGGATTACATATTTTATAGCGATGATAATCCATATATATTCTTGAATGATGTTTTATCATTTCGATGGATTGAACAAAAGAAATTTAATTAATAATTGAAAATTATGATTTCCTTGTAAAATCATATATATTAATAAAATCATCTCTATTTCCATACATGTATCATTTAAATAAAAATGGATCCCATCACATCACTAAGGTTATAGTTTAAAAATACACATGATCAATGTTATAATCATTCAATGGATTACAAAGTTAGAAGGTATACAAGAAAATATATTTCTAGAATAATAATTATTAGATAAAAATAATATATAATCATTAAAACCGTTGTAATAATTGTCCATAAGATATGGTGAAGAAAAATAAATTGCATCGTTACATTCATAATGTAATCCATAGGTTTAGAAGTACAAAAATTTAAAATCAAATGTTATAGAAAAGATGGTGATTAATGGTGGTTTCATAATAATAATATCATTTTAGAATATTTTTTATAATGTATTTTTTATTTTAATATAAATATCCTAGATTAAGAGTATTTAAATGAATAAATAAAAAATAAAGTGATTTATTTGGGTAATAAGCTCTACATCGAAAAAAATCCTTTGATATCATTTAATATATACTAGAGTTAGTCTAATGGGAAGAAAAAAACAAATGGAATGTGTCTGTGTATTTGTTAATGAAAATTGGAATTGTTTTTTCAATATTTTTCACTCAATGTTGTGTGAAAAAATGTGAGAATGGGTGTCTTTTTATATGTGATGGGAGCGGAATTCTTGAAATTATTTAAATTATTAAATGAATATGAATTATTATTCATATAAAAGTGTCTCCAAATATTAATGAAAATATTATTATATGAGTATAAGTGAACATAAAATCATCTTATAAATTATGGGATTATTTATCAGATTTTTTCAATGTTTTATTTCTATATTATCCCATCATTAACCCTATTTATAATTACCATGGACACATCATTTATTACACAACAGAAATCGTGAAGGTTTTCGTAAATGAATATAATGATCCATAAATGGAAAAGGGATCAAATTATAGACTATATATATCTAAACATGTCATATATTATGTTTTTATTATTTTTAAATATTTTAATAATATATTATTTCCATTAAATATAATTAATGTCATTTTGACACTATTAATTTAATGTGACTTTAAAAATATCATCGCAAAAACATATTTTGATTATATTCCATTAACACATATCAAATAGGTTATTTGAATATATAAATTTCTTTTCTGTATTTTCCCCAACCTGGATTCCACTAAACTGATTCCCTAGGATGGGTCTATATATCACCTCAGGCCTTCCTCCCCATACAAAAGAGGCTATCGACTAGCAACAAGGGTCTAATAGATCACATGGGGATACAATTCAATATTTCTGATATTAACCCATTGAAAATTAAGTATAAATTAAATGATGGAATAATAATTAAACTATAAATATTCAATATTATCAATTTTCCTAAAACATAGTACAATCCCACATATAAATAGTAAATATACTATGTCATGTGAGACCGTGAATATTTTAAGAGAACCCAAAATAAATATTAATTAATAAGTCCACATAATGGTTCATGACTCCATGTTCTGATCCAACATACAATCACATCCCATTACCCAATCAACCATCTAACGTAGGTCCTTCTCCCTTATCCTGAACTGTGATCATGAAATCAACATGGGTAACTAATGGCATCCCAAGTATGGTATGAGTACAACTCCTTTGGCCACTACCAATGGTGTCTATAAAATATCAGGTCTATGTAGATTGTGTATTCATGTAGATAATTAATAACTATATAAATAGAAGATAATATTATGCCATTAATTAAGAAGTACACTTTGACTATTACGTATTTTGATCCATGGGATTAGAATTTAATTTATTTCATGATGGCCCATTTAGATTAACTATTATGCATATGGGGATAAGTATTGTTCCCTATCTCACTAGGTAAAAAATTTCACAAACAATTACACCACAATTACCATATAGACTCATTCTAGATAGTCCATTCAAATGAAATATTTAGGGTTGTAGAGCCTCAGTATGACTCTCTAACTTTAGCATTATAGGAGTGGGGTTTATAGCCTCAGTCCAACCTGAACCATGTGCATAGAACCACAAGTCAGTACCCCAAAAACATTCAAGATATGTGTATATACACCTTTAATCATAAAACATTCTCCAAACATAAACCATAAATGTTTTAAAAATTCTTCATTTACAATTAAATATTATTCAACATAACATCCATCAAAATTCCTTAGTCTATTAACACATTTTTCTTTACAATCCTTAACCTGATTATCTCATTTATCATTTACATGCATTATACTATCAACAAAATTACCCCTTAAAATCTATGACCCATTTCGAAATTAATATTAATCCATCTAACCCATTATTGCATGTTAACAACTAGACACAATTACCATTAATTTCATTTCATAGCCCAAGATAACATGTAAAAACATTCTTCAGGGGACCTATGTTAGTACAATTTGATTTTAAACATAACATTTCAAATTTCCATGTTCCAAGAGCATCACACTCCATTGGTGGACCATAACCTAGTAAAATCAACCTCAATGGATACAATGGGAATCATGAGGTGTTCAATTTATATTTACCTAATCAATTAATCATCCGAACCAATGAAAATCTAAATTGAATTACAATAACACCAATTCAAAACCGCATTAAAATAAATAATCAAAAGGAATATTATTGATAACCTTTATATTACGTACCTCGATTCTGAAGATGAATTCTCATTTAACCTTATAATTTTATTCAAACTAAAACACCCTTAAAATAATCAACCAAAGACCAAGTGGAAAAATTGGGATTCATGGATTCATAAAAAATATTAACAATAATATAGTCCTCAATCCGTAAAATTGAAGGAAGAGGAGTGTTGGGCTCACCTGGATCTTCAATTCACAACCAATAGTACACAAAATGGAATAGAAATGATTTAGATTTCTCATTGGGTTGTATAAAGATATTTGGTTCATCACTACAGTTTCTGAATGATGAATGGAGAAGAATAATTAGTTAAAAAACATAATTCCTAAGAGTGAAAAAGTGTAAATCCAAACATTGAAATAGGGTATCAATTTAGCCTCATGGTTTTCCAAACTGTGCGCCAACCATGTTCCACCCTCATTCTAAGAGGGGTTCAAGCCACATGAATTCTTGGCACAACCACAAAGTTTGGATAACTATACGATAACCATTTGGGATGTCTCTATCCAAGCCTTCATGTTTTGTCTTCCCCCTAAACATGGTTTCTCCAAATCATGCTTCCCTTCTCCACGAATGCATGATTGTGGAACAATGTAACTCCTAACCATTCCCAAAATTTGTAACATGCACTGGATAACCATTTTATCACCTCTTCCTTTTCCTAACCCAATGAAACACCTCAAAGTCCCCTCCCACACTGGGTAATGATATCATTATCCAAAAAAGAGGCTAAATTCAAAACATACAGAAGGACATTATTCAAGAAAATTATTGGATCCTAAAACCTCCCCACATTATAATGTCTCATCATCAATCTTCCCTCCCACACATCAATGAGTTTTTAAGGTAAAGATATCTAGCCACTAGGCCCTCTTTTTTGTATCCCTATCCCAAGTATCTTCCTAAATGTTACCGTGTCACCACAACACTTAAACCAAAGATACCGTCTTTCCCCATAAGACATTCTCACCATTATCCATAATACGAAATTGATGCTTCTAGAAGGACATATCCACATCCATCTCAACATCATCAACACCAATCACATGATATGGTGAGAGGTTAAATTTCAGAAGATGTGACACCTGAAAAACATCTTGTATTCCACCATACAACTATTTAAGGGAAAATCATTATTCAATTAGTCTAATCCTTTCTAGAATCTCAAATGGACCCACATACCTAGGCACCAACATTCCCTGTTTCTGAATCCAATGGTGACCCAATAATGGAAAAAGTCGATGGGACACACTATCAACCACCATAATCTCAAAAGGTTATTTATTTTTATTAGTATAGAAATTAAACATACTATGATGTGTAGACATACATTTTCATATTGAATGAACTTTGTTTGATGTCTCCTACTAAAGGCATGGTCCCTACCACTCTGATCCCCTATCCTCCATCCAAGATAATAGTAATTTGCATGGTCTGTCATAGAATCCTCAAATGGTGAAATTTGAATCATTTCACGGTAATTTTTGTTATATGAGAACTCAATATGTCCCAATTTCTTCTCCCAAGATCCACTAAATTCTTTGACACATGCCCTCAAAATGTCCTCGTAAACCTGAATAGAAATCTATGATTTCCCATCAGTCTGGTGGTGGAAAGTCATACTAAAAAATGCTTGGGAACCAAGAAATTTATATAACCCCTACCATAAGAATAAAGTAAAATGTTTATAATGATGTGAAACTATAGTTCATGGAACCCAATGAAACCTAATTATTTCCCAAATGTGAAAATAAACCAACTAATTAATAATGAAGGTATCTTGGATCAATAAGAAATGTTCCACCTTGGTCAACTGATCCACAACTTACCAGATCACATCATTATAATGAGGCATCCTCAGAAGTCCCTCCATAAAAATTAATCATCACTTCAACTAATTCCAATTATGCAAATGTAAAATGATATAACAAACCCCAAAATTGGTGATGCTCGACCTGGACCTTTTTACTAGTATAACATCGCATCACAAAACATGCAACATCATTCTTCCTCACTGTCCACCAATACTATCTATGAATATCATGATACAGTTTGGTTAATTCAGGATGCACTATCCTCTTAGAAACAATGATATGTATCATAGAATCTTATTGTATTCAAGTATTCATGAAAAAAAATGCCATGAACATAAATGATCTCATCCTAACCCATAGTCTAATTGGAATGTGAATCCCCACCTTCAAGACTTTCCTTATAGGATAAATAGTCTAGATTCTCATACAACCTATCCTTGATCTGTCTTAGAAGCACAGACTCAATTACCAATGATGCAAGGGTAATCTATCACTAACCATTTTTTAACTCAAAAAGAATCTCATAAAACAATAGAATCGTCCTCCACACAGAACATTATTCCTAAACCAACTTATTTTTAGTATTCTATCTCAAAAAATCTAAAAAACGTTTTCATTTTCCCACTATGTAAACCATTTTAAAATCAAAGGACTGCATGTAATCAACACAAATACACTTCCTAATGTTCAAATAAAGCTTGGAAAACATGTAATCAATGATATTACCATATGTATACAATTTATACCTATCTCCCAACATGTATTTCCACAAATATTTAAATCATAAACCACCATGGAAAACTCAAGATCCTGCATAGGGTAATTTCTTTCATGGAGCCCCAACTATCATGAGCCATACACCCCATCCCGATCATCCTAAATTAACACTATCCCAAGATCAATAATAGACTCATCAGAAAACAAGGTATACTCTTTACCTAGATTCGGTATGATAAAAAAATTCCAGTTGTTAATTTCTTCTTTATCTCACAGAAATCATTCTCACATGCCATAAACATTTAAAAATGATTCCCTTCTTGGTCAATCTTGATAGTGGTGCTTACAAATAGAACATGTCTTTAGAGAACTATTGATAATAGAATTCCAAACCAAGAAATCATCAAACATCTGAAAAATTATTGGGGGCCCCCCTAGATACAACTACTTCCTGATTGTCTAGGTAAAAAGACACACCTTTCTTATAGATATGGTGACCTAATAAATGTACCTTTCCAATATAAGATTGACACTTGGATATATTGTCTTATAGACTTCTTTATCTTTTTGTAATCATGATGATGTTAAGATACATATCATGGTCATTATAAATCATGCAATATACGAGGTTGTAATATATAAACAAACTGTAAACTAATCCAGTTGAAAGTGAATGAATTAGTTCATTTGTGCCATAAACAATGCTTGAGAATTATCCAACCCGAACGGCATCATGACGGATTAAAAAAAACATAGTTTATCATAATGGTATTCTATAGTATATCATAATCTATAACCCATAGCTGGTGATACCTTGATCTCAAATAAATCTTAGAGAACACAGAATCACCCCTCAGCTTGTCAAAACGGTCATTGATATGCAGATTAGGGAATCAGTTTCTAAATGTCATCCCATTTAGCATCCTATAATCAAAGAAAAACAATAAATATTAATCATACTTCATAAAAAATGGAGATCCCTAAGAAACTATTCTTGGATGAATAAGCCCTTTATCATATAATTATTAAAACTAACTATTATATTCCTTATGTTCTACTAGTGACATGCTATATGGAGGAACACAAGATAGTTTAATCATGGATGAAACTCTATTGTGAACAAAAAATATCTCTTGGGTGGAAGCCCAAAAAATTATTCAGGAAAAATATCTTTAAACTAATCTACAAGTGGAGGAATGAAAAAATATCTATCCCCCATCATCAAGTAAAATACAGGCCACATGGGCAATGATTTCACCCCATTACTAATAGAATGGCCTCGAGTGGCCTTCTCATATATCAAATTCCCCATGGTGAAGATAAGTATCTATTTGAAGAGATTAGAATGTTACAATATATATGTAATAGTAATTATGGGCCTAGAACAACATAATTCAATCCATTCCCAATATCAAATCAAAACCCTACATTTTCAGCACAAACAAGCTCCACTGAAAATGGTACCAACCAACCTCAATGGTAAACTCCATAAATTGATGGATATTTTCTTTCCCACCCAAAATTGTGTATAAATTTACATAAACATAAACATATGTTCCAACTCTATACCCAAAACACTCACAAATTGAGAATATATAAAATAATTTGAGTCACTTATATCAAAAAAAATCTATATATTATAGAAGCCTTAAGAATTGTGCCTCAAAATATCTATGGTCTATCCTCACCACCTCTAGATATAGGATGAACCATATTAATACAATATGTACAACTTACCTGAAATCTAGTCTGAGTTCCTAATTTTGTAGTACAATGTGCCTATGGATGCCATCTTGTTGGATCACCACAACCACTACCCGGATGGTACGACTGTAAGATCTCCAACTTCCTTCCTAATATGGTGTAATAGGCCCCCTAACATCACTATGTACGTGTCGTGGTCCTCTATCATCACACATTTGTCAAGGGTTCTTATAGAGCCTCTTCACATGCACCATCATGCAACATGGTCAGCATTTAACTAGTGGTCGGGGACATTAACCTCTCTTGTGTCACACCCAACCACACCGATAGCAAAAAAATGATCACAACCCAAAGAGAATAATTGTCTTCTATGAATTATATTTCCACAACCTCCATTGTAAAAACTATCAATGTGGATCTTCATACCAATAGAAATATCACCACTGTATCTCCCAACTGGTAATGTATGTCCCCCAAAAAAATCATCTTTCAGGTTTCCTTTGGAATAAGGGCCTGATCGACAATATCAGAAAACATATTTAAGCGGAAGATATTAATCTTGGATTTGATATTATGTCTAAGTCTATTCTAAAAAGGTTTCATCATAGCTTCCTCATCCATTTCCAATTATGGAAGCAATAATTTCAGTTCAATGATGTAGCCAGCATAATCCATCAGTATCATAGTCCCGAGAGTTAAACTCATAAACTTTGTAGCCTTCTACTGCCCCAATTTCTACTAATAGAAATGTTCTAGAAACAATTCCCATAAACCATTCCACATCATTCTCTCTTTCATCTCAGTTTAATCTAAGATATCCCTCCAGTGGAATTTATATCCCCAAAAAACGTATATAACAAAATTAACACTGTTTTCAGGAGGATTCTTTATGTGATAAAAAATTATATGGATGAAATCCAACAAGAACTCAGGTGCCATAGGTACACCCTCTCCAGCAAAAGTCAGAAGCTATTACAGCTGAAACATAGTATTCAGGCCAATCATACATGGAACAACCCACCCTGGGAACCATTCCTTCATATTTATAAAATGATAAAATTTCTCATAGAATTTCTCTCTTCCCCTATTTCCTTGTATCATCAGGGATTATTTATACTCTTCTAGATGTGAAATATCTATTCTAAACCTATTTCATCTAAATAAAACAGAAGGTCATAGTGGAATTTATCAACAATTTCAATCAAAATATATAAACACATAACTTACAACATCAAAAGTTTTCACAACAAAATGTCCCAACTATCTATATCTACCAATTTCATATACACTATCACAATATATGTAATCACATATCTTTAACTACACTCAATTATCCCTACCACAATCCATTTCTAGCATGGGTAACCCACTTATATTGTCAAAAACAATTCATTAGTCGCCTTTAAAGTTAGCCACTTCCATATTCAATTCACCAATATTTCTCTATTAGGCACCCTTAAACCCACATAAAATATTAAAACCCACATTTTAACACATTTATAACTCTTCATTAAGACTTATTCTTTATCCATTTTTTGAGTTCCTCATTTAACTATTTATATTATTTTATTACACATCATTTCTATCCAATTTTCAATGAATATAAAACTCATTCTCTCCCTCACATTCCATAGGAATTATACCTATTTTCATATGGTGATGCATACCGCATATATCCCTAGGTTCCAAAAATTATGAATGAATAAAAAACCTCATTCTATTTCATCCATGAGATAAATAATAGAAAATAGTCACAACACACAAATAGTGCATCACCCAATGGTGAAATATCATTCAACTATAACAACATAAATCAAGATCAACAATCCCACCTTTGGTACTTGGGTTTTCCCTCATACACGAGATAGATACTCTCATCCACGAGATTAATTAAAAGGACTAAAAAACCCTAATTTAATGTTTACAATCTCTATATAAAATGAATAAATAAAATAAAATCCCACTAATACTACTTTTTTACATTCCCAACCTGTAATCCGTTAAACTAGTTCCACATATTGAGTCACCACAAGACGTCGGGAACACCTCCTCACACTCCATAGGTTGTAGACTAGCTACAAGGGTCTAATAGATCACATTGGGAGATATACCCTATTTATATGATTAAACCACAATCCATTGAGTTTGATTTAATGGAAACAATAAAAAATAAACAATAAACATGATTTACCACCCTTTTACCAGAAATGGTAATAATCCCACATCCAAACAAAAAATATGGTATGACATGTCAAAAAGGTAAAAGTTGTAAGAAAACCTATAATAAATAAGACTGATGAAGTCCCCAAAAAAGTCCCTAACACTTTGTATTGATCCACCATCCATGCACATTGTATTCCCCAATCAAGAATCTACCATAGGTCTTTTACCTTATACATACCTACGACCATGAAATCTACCTGGGTACCAAATGGTTCCCAAGAAGGATGTGAGTAAAACTCAGTAGGACACCACATACAGTGTCAAAATGAATATCTTCTCTAAATATATAGTATAAGAATGCACATAATAAATAACAAAATAAATATAAGATAATAGGTTTCTATTAATTAACAAAGTTCACTTTTCCCATTTTATCTTTTTTCCATGGGATAGGGATTTTATTTATTATTTTATGACCTGTGATGGTAAAATAATATATATTAAGGGACATTCAAGATCCATGTATCACTAGGGAAAACATTTCTAAAATAATTAAACCACATTTACCATAGAGTCTTGGTCTAGGTAGTCTCATCAAATGAAACCATTAGTGTAACAGAGCCTCATTCTGGCTCCCTAACACATTAATTATAGTGGTGGGGTTTAGAAACTCTATCTAATTGAACCTGTTAGAATATAACCTAAAGTCAATACTGTACAAACCACCAATCCATTTTCACATATTCTTTTTATCGTAAAAAATTTACCAATAATAAACAATAACCATTTAACACATTCATCATTTATAATAAAATATTATTCAATAAAAAATACTAAATTATTCCTTATTCAATTTTCACATTCTAATTTACATTCAATTTCCCAATTAACCCATTTATCATTTACATTGTTTATCCAATCAACAAAACTACACATTACAATCCATAACTCACTGAACCATTAATATTGAATGGAAAACCCCATTTTTCCTTATTTAGAACTATACAAAATTTGCAATAGTTTCAAACCAGAACCCATGATAACATGTAAACACATTTAATAAGGGATCTATTTCAATACAATTTGATTTTTCACTTATCATTTAAATTTTCCATGTTCATAGAATATTACAACCCATTCGTGGCTCGTAACCCAGTAAAATTAACCACAAGGAATCCCATGGGGATCATGAGGGGTCTAATTGATCATTTACCAAATCAATTTTTCATTTAAATAGTTTAAAATAAATCAAAAAACATTACAACCCCAATGGAAATGAAAATAGACACAAATAATCAGCAATACTATGATATTTATCGTGTAGACCACCATCCATGGTTATGAAGATGAATACTTGATTAAAATTATCATTCAATTCCAACTCAAAACCCTTTAAAGGATCAACCTAAAATATAATGGGAAAAATTGTTTTAGGTATTTGGAAGAAGAATAAAAATTAGACAATCCATAATCTAAGAAAAGTCCTGAAGTGATGTTTTAGACTCACACGAAGCTTTTATTCACAAATAATTATGCTTTAAATGGATTGGAAATGAGGTAGGTAGGTTATTGCGAAGTTTAGGGTGATTTGGGTCACCACTACGGATACAAGAGGAAAAATAGTGAAGAATCCCAAGTTATAATACTTAAGGCTGGAAATATAAAATTTGTAAAACCTCATTTTTTAATGGGGAACATGTTTTGGCCACACAACAGGACAGACTGTGTGTAAACACTATGCTACCCTCTATCCAAGAGGAGGATAGGCCACAAGGCTTCCTGGGTATACTGAACAGTTTGACATAGTGATAGTGCATGAGAACTATTTCCAAGTCCACATCGTCTGGTCTCCCCCTTGCAGATTTGCTTTAAAGCATGCGCCACTTCTTTATAAATGAACGGTCAGCTCACTTGGTAAATTATAACTATGTCCCAACCATGTAACATGCCCTTGATGGACATTTTCTCACCTCTTCTATATCCAAAACCCTATGATCACCTGCAAGACTCCGCACAAACCATTTATAAATTTTAGTAACCAGAACAAATATGATTTAAGTGAAACAAAAACAATGTTTTACCTCTATAAAATTGTACGATCTTACATTGGATCACTATAACTCACTCAAATTGTATTATTTTTATATTTTTTAAATAATTTATTTTATATTTATATTAATTGATGAATAATTGTTTTTAAATTGAGTATGAATTTATGTTAATTTGTAAAACACTAAAAATTATAGAAAAATTAAAATTATGAAAATAATTCCATTGATCTAAAAATAACAATAATGGGTTTTCCACAAATATCGTTTATATCTATGTAACCAATATTAGTTATTTAAAATTATGTGAGTGGAATTTTTTATTTTCCATTGTTTAAAATATTATATAGGTAATTTTCTAGGAAAATAATAAGTTTAAATACTAAAATTATTCAATACGGTGATAATTTTCGAATTCACTTCAGCCAATATAAATTATAATAAAAAATTGTATACCTAAAACATTGTTTTAAAATATTTTATCCTAATATTTCATTTATCGAGGTGATAAATTTAACTATGGTTACTATTCATGATGACAATAACTAAAAGGTTCATATTTTTAAAAATATGGACATTATTATTTCAAATGTTGTATCCATTTTTTTATAATAAATCAATATAATTTTGAGAAAATAAATTTAAATTAACTATAAAAAACATGATGTAAATAGATTTTTAGAGAAAATATTTTTAAAGAATATACCTATATTAATTATTATCTAATGCCAAGAAAATTAATAGATTATTGATCAAACATATGATTTAATATATAATATTCATAAATTTCATTAAATTTATTCACCAATAGTGATAAATTTATTTTATTAACAATGAAACCCATTTCATGGGTAAAAATAGTTTTTTAGAAAAACATTTCTTTTACCATAAAATGATTTTTATTTTCATTTTAATCAATTGACAACTATTGATTTCATTGTACTTAGGTATAAAACATAAATATTAAATAAAATAGTTTTCTTATTTATTCACATCAATTTTAATTTCTACGTTATAATAGTCATACTGGACTTATATATTAATAGTATAATATTGTTTGTTTCAAATTGGTGTTTCTTATAACACATCCTAGAAATGAAATAAAATTTTATTTATTGAATTATATAAAAAAAATTTGATTCATAAAAGAAGAAAAATGAATGTATCCTATTAATAATATAAATCTGACTAATGTAAAACTTTCCACATTTCATAATAATTTTACCCAGAAAAATACTTTATATAACAGAAATCAAAAAGAGAAAAATTCATGTCCAACAACTCATATAATCAATATAAAAATAAATAAAAGGCATAAATTGAAATCAATATCACCTTTATAAAATATTTAAGTAATGATTATAACTTTTAAAATGTAACTTTTTTAGAGGGTAAAAAAAAATTTCTTCAATAAATAGTTTCATTGAAGACACCAATATTATTATGATAAATTCAAACAAATATTAGAAAAATGTACATAAAATAACATTATATCATTACCTAAAATGTGAAATTTTAATTCATTGTTAAGGAATTTCAAAAAAGTACACGGAATTTTGAACCACCAATAAAATTCAACAGAAAATATACATATTCATTAAAAAAAATTCAACCAATAAACATTAACAGAACAATTATATTCTAAATCAACATTAAAAACGTCCCCATTGTTTAATAAAACTAATGAAAATCATATTAATTTTTAGTAGCACCTATTGAAATAATTATTCATTTAAAAAGTAAAACAATATCATAAATCCAAAACTTTTTAGAAATTATTCATTCAATATAAATAAAATCACACAACACATTTATAAAGGAAAACCAAAACACAATAAATAAAATGTTATCCACTTTATTCAATGTGACAACCTGAACATAAAAGCAACATTGATACCATTCTAAAAATTAGGATCAATAATAGGATTAATTATAAGTTAATGTAGGTCCAAAAAGATTTTATATGGGTTTAGTGTAGTGGAAACTTTTGCTACATGGTATTATAAGATATACACTAATAGTGAAATAGACTCGATGAATATCTGGAACCATACTCATAGGTTTCACAAAATTAGATGGAAAATGCAAGGCAGGCATTATCTCCAAAAAAAATATTTTTTATATGAAATAAACCTGGACTGACTAGGGTATGTCAATTTTCATCATGAAATTTGATGATCATGCACATATTCATTTTCTAAATCTATTTTTCGAGAAGTCCTAGTATCTACACTATAAAGAAAAATCGAAATAATATGTGAGAACTATAATTAAATTTAACAACAAATAAACTCATACTACCAAGAACAAAAACTCTAGTCATTCCTATACAATGGAAAAACCATGTTATTGACCTCTAGAAGATGTAAACTCTTTATAGGAAATCAGACTCAATAATATGTGGAATATAGTATCTTAATAAAATGTAATAAATATATAAAAATAAACATGGATTTCATTGTTCATTATTATATATGATGGGACATAACACACCATTAATAATATCTTTTGAAAATATAAAACAATGATATATTGTGTAATAAATTAAATTTAAACATAAAAAATGATATAAAATATAATTCACTAGTATGAGAACATTATGAAATAATTCATTGTCTCACAAGAGTAAATGAATGAATGAGTATGATGATGTGATATATAAGATGAAATAAAACTCCATTATAGGAACACAGTCCAAAATGAATGAAACCACCATACACTATGTATCAAGAAAATTAATTTAACATTTAATAACCACTTATCTCAAACAAACATCTTGATATCTCTCTAAAATAAAAGGACCTTGTATTAATGAATTAAATAACAAAATAGAATATGCAAATATATGGTTGGTATGAAAATTATGAAGTAAAAATGATCAGTAATATACAAAAAACTAATCCCATATATTTCCACTGAATTATAAATCCGTTTAAATTATTTATAAATATGAAAAATAATAATTTATATTATTTCATTTTATAAAGTCAACACTAATGATATCTCTATATTTTCAGAAGAACATAGTCCCATAAAATAATAAATATAATCAAAATGAAAATTTTTTGAATAAAAAATTGAAATAATAATGTTAACCCATTTGGATATATAATTTAGTGAATACATTAAAAATAATTTCCATTTCAACTTAAATAAATCCATTTCTCAAACAACTATTTTTTGAGAAAACATTCTTGATCAATTATTTTGGCATACGAAAAAAAACTTTACTAAAATAATGTTTACATTTCATATAGAAAAAAAATGGTGACTCAACCATGTTCCATTATCATTTTAATGAATCTTGTGTTATAGAAATAAAATTATATTTAATAAATAAGTAGAACCGAGGTAATTATATAAATTTTGTAATAATAGGATGATCTATAAAAATAATATTCATTTGAATAATAGAAAACATCAAGGTAATAACTGAAGGAATTAAAGAGACATTCCTAAAAAAGTCTATATCATGAAACATTATATAAATAGTTGATTATTATAAAATTAACTTATACTTGGTTTATTGCATTCTATTCACGCTGACTAGAAAAAAAATTAGTAGAGCACAATCCTATAATAGGGACACTAGAAAATGTGTTGTATAAAATATTATAGTAATTTCCCTTAAAATATAACTTAATTGCTCACTAATTTTCATGGTTTGATAGGGAGATGGGTATTTTAGGAAACATTTTTACAAAAATATATATCCAGATAAATAAATAATAATGATTATATAAACTCAAGTCTCACTGATGAAGACACCTCAAAGAAACCAATTGATCTTATCAATATAAAAATCTTTTATAGATTATGTTCATAATACACAATATATCATATCATCAAAAATCAAGAACCAGTATTCCTATTAAGATGTGAAGTAGTAAAAATAAATAAATACACTTTATTTAATAAAAATAAATTTCAATATAATAAAATTTAAACAATATTCTAAATTTATGAAAATACAAATGGGAATTTACAAATAAGAAATTTATTTATTTTTAAAATCCAACTCAAAATATTTTATATTTTTTTCATGTATGAAAAAAAATCAATATTTTCCAACTTTGTCTAAAACTAATTATGAATCACATAAAACCAAAGAGAGTTTAATAATTTAAAAATATCAATGCTAATTAACTCTTAGATTTTCATCAAGAACATAATTTTTAATAATTCAATGAGTGTTAATTTCAAATATGGTATGAATGAAACAAATTTATTATCAAGTGAGATTTTGGAAAATATAAAGGAAATAAATACATGACCATGATAGTAAATCAATAAAAATATAATATTTATGAAAAAAATTAAACTGGAATGGACAAATGGGTTCATTAACAGAATAAAATTTTAATGAGTAACCTATGGGAAACATTTAAATATATTATCTAGAGAAGTTATTCCATCAAAAGAGAAAATAAATAAACTTTTGAAGACCTTGAGAAGTCGTACCCAAAGAGTACAAATAATCAATTTTTTGTTCGATTAATCAATGGATCTATATGAAAATTCTAGTGAAAAATGACATATATGAAGTGAGATGGAGATTATATTATAATATTTAATGATTAAACCTATAATAATAAATAACATTTTTTTGATAAATGGCTAAAAATGAGGCCAATGACAAAATTAAATAAAGGAGAGGTGATATTTTGGGGAAAACCTACTAAGAGGGGATCAAAACTATTTTGGAATCATTTAAAATAAACGTTTATAATTATTTATTAAGGTTTGAATTACTTTTATGGTTATCCTTTATGGTTTAGAGAACTATTCAGAAATTTTGATGATGATTTTTGAACCATACATTTAACTGAAATGGTTTGGATGAACAGTTCTGTCACGAACTAGGCCGGGTAGCCATCTGACCCGGCACCCAGCCCGGTCAGCAGCTTGGCCTAAAGGGCATTCCCAATCCCCATGGGCTGGCACAAGTGTCCGGGTATCATAAGTGACAAGTGGGAATGGTTTACCCGTAATAAAAGATAGAAAGACAACAAACAATATAAACCAACTGAAACTGGAAACAAACAAGTAAACATGCCCTTAAACTAGATATAAATTTTATGGTATACAACTCGAACTAATAACTAAACAGAAAAGACAACAGCCGAAACTAAAACTCCGACTCTATCCTCCTGGAAAGAGAGAGGCTGTATTAACACCACTCCGCCTACGAAGACGAACTCCAACATGCATAAGGAGACCAGCAACAATCCAAACCACCATCACTAAGCAAGATGTCACAACCTGGAACACACGAGAAACAAAGTGTACATACACCCAAAGGTGTATGTATGGTGTGATCCACAAGCCCAGTAGGACATCACCCAATAAAAAGGTTCCACGTATAAACATTAAATGAAAAAAACATTTTCAGGATAAATAAAGGAAACGACACCAAAGCTTATAAAGTTTTCAAGAAATAGTTTCTATAAGGAAAACACTATTATAGAAAACTACATAGATAAAAGAAAACACCCTTTCTTAAAAGAAAACCCCAAACCTCCACAAAAACCCAAATACGGCACCACATGCCGACGGTGGGTGTATATTAGTCGAGGAACACCAATAGTGGGAGGGCCCATAAAGATACTAGAAAAAGGGATGGGACCCTAGAACCTCGCGTCTCGGTTAACAGTATTGGAATCACAAAAAAAATACATTCTTGTGCATGAGCCACTAGTAGGGAAACACATCTATAACCTAGTGGTCTCCAATCATCATCCAGTGTTTAGTTAGTTCTATAATCGTCTAACCAGCTACGTGAAACCAGGACATAGCCACTTTCGAATCACTAGCATGCTAGATCTAGTCTGCCCACCTAATACCCAGGATTCCCCTTTTTGTGCTCACGTTGTTCTAAATTCACATTTCACGTCAAACTAAAACAAATAAAACAAAAAGGGTGTAACATTAACCCAACGCCACACTTTCATACACACAGAAAACAAATTGACAAAGTACGCACACCAAAAGACATTAACCAACTCAATAAAATCAATTTTATCATTACTAATCATTCCTTATTAAAACATATTAAATTATTTGTCAAAAAATTATTTAAAAATAAACATAACATGACTAAAACAAAAGAAATAACTTCTCCCTCCACCCTGACCTAAAATACCTGACGCCACATGGAGAACACAACCTTGACAACTCGCACCAATTAATAACCCAATCGCATGGCTAAAAGACCATTTTCCCGATTAAACAAAAAACTAAAAATTTTATTACACACTTTCAAAAGATCAAAAATGACTTTAAACACTGAAGACTCACTCAAACCCTCTTTTTGGCCAAAATGCACATGAATTCCACACCAAAACAAAAACTGCACACTTTTCCCATTTTCACAAAACAATCACACACTTTATAAAATGCTAGTAGACAACTCAACAAATGTTTTCACCATAATAGCCTACTCAACCAACACAAAAATATAACTTATCATCAGACCTATAAAATACCATATTGAAGAACAATTAACACCACTTTCATGAAATAACAGATAACTGCACGTACTATTAAACACAAAAAATTTATGAAATGAAAGTTTTCAACCAAAAAACACACCCACACCACATGAACATGCTACTAGAAAAAACTAACATATCGAAATATTCATTAAAAACAAATTCTCACTCAAAGTAATTAATCAAAGATCACTATAAAGTAATTAGGAAAGAAAATAATTTATCAAATAATGCTTTAATGTGGAACCACCTACCCCGATTTGTGAAACCCCCAAAATTTGACTGCAACCACAATCGCGTGTCATTCGCACCTCAAGTAACCTAGAGCAAAGCCAATATCATGAAATCAAATAAGAATATTCAAAATTAAGACCCTAATTAACACCCTAAAATCTATAAACACCAAATCCCCAAATGAGCCAGACTAAAACCCAAGAAAAGAGTAGGAAAGGATTACCTGGGTGGTCCGAACTTGCGGCGAAGGGAGTGGAAGGTTGCTGTAAGGTTTCACGATGCTTTGTTCGTCGGAGGGTTGGCCGGAATGGGTGGTCCAACGGCAGGCCGAGGAGGGTTGACAGGTGGCTCAGGCGGAGGTGCGGGTGAGCGGAGGTGCGGGTGAGTGGGGAAGCCGGGTGGGGTTATGGGCCACGTGAGGAAGGTCGGTTAGCCAGGGGAGGGGGGCCGCCGGGCTGCACCAAGCCGAGGAAGGCTAGCTAAAAAGGGATGTTCTCTGAAGGTTGTTGTGCAATGGAGGCACGCGAGAAGAGGTTCGCAGGAGGGGGGTCATGCTTTGACCGGGCTGAGAGGGGGAGGCCGCCAGACAGGAGGAGAGGGAGGCGGTGCATGGGCTGGAGAGGGAGAATGGGTATGACACAAAACCTGGGAGAAGGGGGGGATGTTTTGATAGGATGAAGAAGAAGAAAAAAAATGGGGAAAGGGGGGATGCTAAGTCACAACACAAGGGGGAAAAAGAAAAAAAAGAAAACAAAAGAAACCTAAATAAAAACATAAAACCAAATTCAAAAACAATAATAATAATAATTTTAAAAATTTTCTTAATAAAATACTTAAAACATTAATAAAATGAATAATAATAATAATAATAATCTTAATAATATTATTATTAATATTATTATTATTATTATAAGAACTCATAATTCATTTTATTCTTCCCATTTTATTTTGTGCTAGCTACCTTATTCATCTAATTAAATTTCATTTCTTTATCAATAACTATTTTTTTGTATGATTATTTTTACACCAAGCAGGCGTGCGGATAACCGAGCGAGGCCATGTGGTGACCCAAGCGAGGTCGCGCGGTTTCGACAGCGGCACGCTGAATGCCGTAAAGGCCAAAAATTTCATTTCTAAAAAGGAACTAAAATTTTTTCAATCGGGTCTCAACCCGAACTATCTGATTCCCCAAAATTTAATAAACAATTTATTTAGAGACGACGGGTGTGACAATTCTCCCCACCATAAATCTTTTAGTCCCCATAAATCCACAACTAAGGTTGATACTCATGGAGGAAGCTGATACCCCATTCAGGTTCAATGAGGATCACCAAAACAACAAGCGATAAGAGGAAAAAACATTGTGCTTATAGAAATTGACTCAAATGACAACCTACATAATGCGTAAAAATACTTTATGATAAGTGTCTCTCACCCCATAGAGCTAAAATGCCTCCAGTTTACTGATCAAGGAAGTAAAGTATCGCACCCACTGAATCCAACTTCACCATCTGAATCATCCCAAACACCATTGAATGAAAACCATGTTGTTTTTCTGGAATGATAAACAAGAGCAAAAACGGCCCAGAAGCACCCTTATCACCAATCGCCAACTCATATTTAGAAGCAGAACCAAATGGTCAACGTGAGGAATCCCGAGAGGCTCCCCACCATTAAGAACCTACTAATGCCCAAGACGAGACTTGAAAACTGACACGGGGAAGTCTGAGTGGACTCCCCTCCATTAAAAAATATTCCAGCATCGATTCATTCCAGAGACATTCATACGAGACCCAATGTGGGTCTCCCCACCATTAGAACTGACAAAAGGTATAGAACTTTGAAAATTTCGCGATGCTGACCAAACACCTCACCATAAGGGGTGGGGAGGGAGGGACCAGACTACCGGGTCGTTAAAAGAAAGACCCATGAAAAACCATCATTTCCACAATCTTAGATGAGAATCATTCAAATTTGAGACTGATTTATCGAACAACCTTATAAGGACCACTAAAGCGATTACATCCTGTGGGACGCAACCACCGGGACTTAAAAATAACAAGACGAACAAACCTCCACATAGTCACAGAAACCTTACGTTGTCAGACAGTTCGTTCAGAATGGAACAACCACAGAAAACAATTTAAACTGCCTTTACTTTCCGCACCGATGACAGAAATAAATTTGTGGTCACATACACTGTAGGGGTTCCTGAACATGCACCAGCTTCACTCCGAAGTCTATGGATGGAGCCCTGATGTTTGAAGCTTCTCCTTCCTTGATTCCATGTATTGAAGAATCCTGAATAGATATTCTTCTTTTGGTGTCACACACAACGACACTGCAACCGAGGCAACACCAGAAAACACAACACATTATGACATCCAACTGATCTGACACAAAACATTCACCAACACAAGAGATGAAATGGTTCATGTGCATCACCCATTTTCACACTGAATGAGCACACAGCACCACAAATCGTCACCTGAACATGACCATTGCTGTTGAGAGGAACATAATATGGAGAGGGACTTCAAACTAAGTCTTAAACCACACGTGATTCCTGCAATTGACTATAGCATCCCCATGTGACTAGGTCTACCACACAAGTGGCCTAACGTAGAACCCTTTCTTAAACGAAACCAACGAAGGAACAAAGGTCATTTAGAATAGTGGCCCACACCGACCACTCCAGATAGATCTACCTTTTCCCACTAGGATCTCCTTCACCTTTTCCAAACAGAACACTCAAATTAATGAGGTCAAACTTCATACCCAATAATTCATACACTCAAAAGACCAAAACTCCCTTCAAATCCCCCCACATCTCTCATCCCGCTATGAGAGGATCCGTTTAGTTGAAAAAAAGGGAGAGGTGGGTTCAATTATAGAATTCAAGAAAGGATTCCTCTGATCAACTGGGGGGGTCGGCCAATGGCGATTTGTCTGTGGCTGCACTTCAATCACATGTCAACTCTTTATTGGGGGCATACACTATCCATGAAAGAAAACCATGGACCCAACCAAAATGGTCCAATGGTCAAGATCTACCACAAGAGAACACCAAACGTGCAGGGGGAACCACTGCAAGGGCTCTCCGATGTACTTTTCAAAAGAACTCACCTATTAAACCCTTACATACTAGCTTACCAATAAAAATTCAAACAGGAACATAATTTAGTCAAAAAGGATTCTCAACCCAAAATGTCACACATCCAAAATTTAAAAATCACCAGGACACACCATGCAATCATCAGTTACTAAAACACCAAATTTTCATTTAACAAATCATTTTGAAAAATAAGCAAAGCCCGTGGGTTTCACAAACACCAATGCTGTCCCATGGGCCTCGAACATGCATGTTCCCATGCCACACTAGCACCCAACTCATATCCATCCCAGAATTCATCTACTCATGCCATTAACACTTTCTCTTTCCATATACACTCATGCTTCTTGTTTCCCATGAGAACACCAAGGATCAAAACCAAACCTTTCCATTTTCCAAAACCAAAACATCCAACCCACACTTTTCAAACCTCATACCTCGTTTTCATTTTAAAGGGATTAATTTGAAAACATTTTTCCACAACATTTTCCAAGACCAAATCATTTTTACTTAAGAACCAAATGTCCACAATTCCAAAACAATGAAACGAGAAATGGTGCTAGAGAAAACTAGTGTCAGTGGGTGAATGGAACACATGGTTGGCAGCCATACGCCAATCACGCCACTACCAAAAATGGTATTCTAGGACAGCGTCCCCAGCTCTACATAGATTTCTAGACCCTACGAGATCACTGGGACCACTAACACTACTCCCTTTTCATTTCCCCAATAAAAGATTAACCGAAAGGACCAAAGACTCAAGAAAACCTCAACTTATATTCGTAACTCGAGTCCCGCCATGAGGTGTGCTGGCCAGGAACCTTACTCGTAGCCAGGATGTCGAGTCTCAACAACCTTAACTTTGGTCTACACTGACTTTATCCGAAATGAACAAGACTCAAGAGAGAAAACCTGCACTCTGATACCATTTTGTCATGAACCAGGCCAGGTCGCCATACGACTCGGTGCCCAGCCCAGTCCATGGCATGGCCTGAAGGGCGTTCTCGATCCCCACGGGCTGGCACAAGTGCCTGGGTATCATAAGTAACAAGTGGGAACAGTGTACCTGTAATAAAATATAGAAAGACAACTAAAAATATAAACCAACTAAAACTAGATACAAATAACTAAACATTCCCTTAAACCAGAAATAAACGTTAAGGTCTACAACTTGAAATAATAACTAAAAAAAGACAACAATGGAAACTAAAACTCTGAATCAAACCTCCTAGAAAAAGACAGGCCACATCAACACCACTATGAATGTGAAGACCAACTACAACCTGCATGAAGAGATCGAAAACAATTCGAACCACCATCACTGAGCACGATGTCACAACCTGGAACACATAAGAAACAAAGTCTACATACACCCAGAGGTGTATGTAGGGTGTGAGCCACAATCCCATTAGGATATCACCCAATAAAAAGGTTCCATGTATAAACATTAAATGACAAAAACATTTGCAGGCTAAATAAAAGAAAGGACACCAAAGCATAAACAATTTTAATGATACAATTTCTACAAGTAAGTTTTTTTTTAAAGAATACAACTTAGATAAGAGAACACACCCTTGCTTATAAGAAAAATCCAAACCTTCTGAAAAACCCAAAAGTTACACCGTATGCCGAAGGTGGGTGTATAGTAGTCCAGGAGCACCAAAAGTGGGATTGGTCACAAAGATACTAGAAAATGGGATGGGACCCTAGAACCTCATATCTCGGTGAACAGTTTAGGAATCACAACAAAATACATTCTCATGGACGAGCCACTAGTAGGGAAACACATCCATAACCAAGTGGTCTCCAATAATCATCCAGTGTTTAGTTAGTGTTGTAATCGTCAAACCAGCTAGGTAAAATAGGGACATAGCCACCTAGGAATCACTAGCCCGCTATATCTAGTATGCCCACCTCGTACCCAGCCTTCCCCTTTTTGTGCTCACGTTGTTCCAATTTCACCTTTTACATCAAACTCAAACAAATAAAACAAAAAGGGTGTAACATAAACCCAATTCCACACTTTCATACACACAAATAAATTTGACAAAGTACGCATGCCAAAATACTTTACCCAACTCAATCAAAACAATTTTAGCGTTACTAATCCTTCTTTATTAAAACATATTATATTCTTTGTCAACAGATTATTTAAAAAGAAACCTAACACGACTATCACAAAAGAAACAACAAAGCCCTCCACCCTGACCAAATATACCTGACGCCACATGGAGAACACAACCTGCACCACTCATACCAATTAATATCCCAATCGCATGGCTAAAAGAAAATTTTCCTAATTAAACAAAAAACTAAAAAATTTATTACACACTTTCAGAAGATCAAAAATTACTTTAAACACTAAAGACTCACTCAAACCCTCTTTTTGGAAAAAATTCACATGAACAACACACCGAAACAAAAACTGCACATTTTTCACATTTTCACAAAACAAACACACACTTTATAAAATGCTAGTAGACAAATCAACAAATGTTTTCACCGCAATTTCCTACTCAACCAACAAAACACTATAACTTCTGATCAGACATATGCAACTCCATATCGAATCACAATTAACACCACTTTCATGAAAGAAAAGATAACTGCACGTACTATTAAACACTAACAATTTAAGAAACGAATGTTTTCAGCCAAAGAACACACCCACACCACATGAACATGCTACTAGACAAAACTAACACATCGAAAACATCATGAAAAACAAATTCGCACCCAATGGAATTAATCAAAGATCACTATAAACTAATTAGGAAAGACAATAATTCATCAAATAATGCTTCAATATGGAACCACCTATCTAGATTGGCGAAACCACCAATATTTGAGTGAAACCACAATCGCGTGTCATTCGCACCTCAAGGAACCTAGTGCGAACCCAATATCATGAAATCGAACAAGAATACTCAAAACTAAGACCCTAATTAACACCCTAAAATATGGAAACACCAAATCCCCAAATGAGTAGGACTAAAACCCTAGCAAAGAGGAGGAAGGGATTACGCGGGTGGTCTGCACTTGCGGTGAAGGGAGAAGAAGGCCGCTATAAGTGTTCGAGAGGTTGTGGTTTTCGGAGGGTGGGTCGGAAGGGGTGGTCCGGCGGTAGGCCGAGGAGGGTTTACAGGTGGCTCAAGCAGAGGTGGGGGCGAGAGAAGGTGCGGGCGAGGAGGGTAGCCGGGTGGGGTTGCGGGCAACGCGAGGAAGTTTAGTTGGCCATGGGAGGGGGGATGCCTTGCTGCACCAAGCCGGGGAAGGCCAGCCGAAAAGGGCCATTCGCTGGAGGTTGTTGTGCAATGGAGGCGCGCGATAAGAGGTTCACGGGAGGGGGGTCGTGCTTCGACAGGGATGAGAGGGGGAGGTCGCCGGATAGGAGGAGAGACAGGCGACGCGTGGGCTGGAGAGGGAGAAGGGGTGCGGTGAAAAACCTAGAAGAAGGGGGGGATGTTTCGACATGATGAAGAAGAAGAAAAAAATGGGGAATGGGTCGGAATCTAAGTCATGACAGAAGAGAGAAAAAAGAATAAAAAGAATAAAAAGAAAACTAAATAAAAACATAAAACCAAATTCAAAAAAAATTATTATTATTTTTAAAAATTTCTTAATAACATACTTAAAACATTAATAAAAAAGAATAATAATAATAATAATAATCTTAATGTTCTCATTATTATTATTATTATTATTATTATTATTATTATTAGAACTCATAATTAATTTTATTCTTCCCATTTTATTTTGCGCTAACTACCATATTCATCTAATTAAATTTTATTTCTTTATCTATAACTATTTTTTTCTTTAATTATTTTCAGGCCAAGAAGGTGTGCGGAGAACCGAACGAGGCCATGTGTTGACCCAAGTGGGGTCATGTGGTTTCGACAGCAGCACGTTGTACGTTGTGAAGTCCCAAAATTACATTTCTAAAAATGAACTAAAAATTTTTAAATCGGGTCTCAACCTCAACTATCTGATGCCCCAAAATTAAATAAACAATTTATTTTGAGACGATTGGTGCGACAATTCTCCCCACCATAAAGCGTTCTGTCCCCGGAAATCCAGAACTAAGGTTGATACTCAAGGAGGAAACTGATACCCAATTCTGGATCAATGAGGATCCCCAAAACAACAAGTGATAACAGGAAAACACATTGTGCTCATAGAAATTGACTCAAATGACAACCACAAGAACGCATAAAAAGACTTTATGATAAGTGTCTACCACCCCATAGAGCTAAAACACATCCAGTTTACTAATCAAGGAAGGAAACTCTCGCACCCACTGAATCCAACTTCACTAGCTGAAACATCCCAGGCACCATTGAATGAAAACCACGTCGTTTGTCTGGAACTCCAAACGAGAGAAACCACAGCCCAGAATCCCCCTTATCACCTATCGCCAACTCATCTTTAGAAGCAAAACCAAATGGTCAGCATGGGGAATCCTAAGAGGGTCCCCACCATTAAGAACCTACTAACGCCCAAGACGAGACTTGAAAACTAACATAGGGAGGTTCGATTGGACTCCTCTCCATTAAATAATATTTCAGCACCGATTCATTCCAGAGACATTTGTGGGAGACCCAATTTGGGTCTCCCCACCATTATAACTGACAGAAGGAATAGAACTTTGAAAATTTTGTGATGGTGACCAAACACCCTACCATAATGGGTAGGGAGGGAGGGACCAGACTATCGGGGCGTCAAAAGCATGACCCAAGAAAACCCATCATTTCCACATTCTTGGATGAGCATCATTCAAATTTTCAACTGATTTACCCGAAAACCTCATAAGGACCACTAAAGCGATTACATCCAGTGGGATGCAACCACCGGGACATAAAGGTAACAATACGAACACACCTCCACATGTTCACAGAAACCTTACACTGCCAGACGGTTCGTTCAGAATGGAACAACCACAGAAAACAATTTAAACTACCTTTACTTTCAGCACCAATGACAGAAATAAATTTGGGGTCTCATACACTACAGGGGTTCATGACCATGCACCGGCTTCACTCTGAGACCTATGGCTGGAGCCCTAATGTTTGAAGCATCTCCTTCCTCGCAGCCAGGTATTGAAGACTCCTGAACGGAGATTCTTCTTTTGGTGTCACATGCAACCACACTGCAACCGAGACAACACCAACAAACACAACACATTACGACATCCAACTGATCAGACACAAAACATTCAACAACACAAGAGATAAAATGGTGCATGCACATCACCCTTTGTCACACTAAATGAGAACACAACTCCACAAATCGTCAAACTAAGTATTAAACAACATGTGATTCCTGCTATTGACTGTAGCATCCCCATGTGACTAGGTCTACCACACAAGTGGCCTAACGTAGACCCCTTTCTTAAATGAAACCAACAAAGGACCAAATGTCATTTAGAATAGTGGCCCCCACCGACCACTCCAAGAAGCTTCTATATTTCCACACTGGGATCTCCTTCACCGTTTCCAAACAGAACACTCAAATTAATGAGGTCAAACTTCATACCCAACGATTCAGACACTCAAAAGACCAAAACTCCCTTCAACTCTTCTCGTATCTGCCATCCCTCTGCGAGAATATCCGCTTCGTTGAAAAGAAAGGGAGTGGTAGGTTCAATTCTAGAATTCAAGAAGAGATTCCTCTGATCAACCGGAGGGTCGGATAATGGCAGTTTGCCCGTGGCCGCACTTCAATCACATGTCAACGCTTTATTGGGGGCATAAACTAGTCAAGAAAGAAAACCATGGACCTAACCAAACTGGTCCAACAGTCAAGACCTACCACAGGAGACCACCAAATGTGTAGGGGGATCCACTACAAGGGTTCGCCAATTTACTTTTCGAAATAACTCACCAACTACACCCTTACATACCAACTTACCAATAAAAATTAAAACTCGAACACAATTCAGTCAAAAAGGATTCCCAACCCAAAATTTCACACATCCAACATGTCAAAATCACAAGGACACACCATGAAATCACCGGTTACTAAAACACCAAATTTTTATTTAACAAAAATTTTTGAAAAATAAGCAAAGCTTCTGGGTTGCACAAACACCAATGGTGTCCCATGGGCCTCGCACATGCATATTCTTGTGCCACACCAGCACCCACCTCATGTCCATCCAAGAATTCATCTTCTTGTTCCATTAACCCTTTCTCATTCCATAAACACTCATGCATGTGGTTTCCCATGAGAACACCAAGGATCAAAACCAAAACATTCCATTTTTCAAAACCAAAACATCCAACCCACACTTTTCAAACCTCAAACCTCATTTTATTTTTAATGTTCTTCATTTGAAAACATTTTTCCAACAAATTATCCAAGACAGAAATCATTTTTACTTAAGAACCAATTGCCCACTATTCTAAAACAAAGAAACGAGGAACGGTGCAGAAGAAAACTACTGTCAGTGGGTGAATGAAACGTATGGTTGGAAGCCATACTCCAATCACGCCACTACCATAGAGGGTATTCATGGACAGCATCCCCATCTCTACATGTCTTTCCAGACCCAGCGAGCTCACTGGGACCACTGAACCTACTCCATTTTCTTTTCCTCTAGACAAGATTAACCGCAAGGACCAAAGACTCAAGAAAACCTCAACTTATATTCGTAACTCGAGTACCGCCATGAGGTGTGTCGGCCAGGCGCCTTACTCGAAGCCAGGACATCGAGTCTAGAAAACCTTAACTTTGGTCTACACTGACTCTATCCCAAAATAACATGACTCAAGTGAGAAAACCTGTGCTCTGATACCATTTTTTCACAAACCAAGCTGGGTCGCCATACGACTCGGCACCCAGCCCGGTCCGCGGCATGGCCAGAAGGGCGTTCCCGATCCCCAAGGGCTGCCACAAGTTCTCGGGGTTCATAAGTAACAAGTGGGAACGGTTTACCCATAATAAAAGATAGAAATACAAATAACAATATAAACCAACTGAAACTGGATACAAACTAAACATGCCCCTAAAAAAGAAATAAACATTATGGTCTACAACTCGAACTAATAACTAAAAAGAAAATACAACAGCGGAAACTAAAACTCCAGCTCAACCCTCCAAGAAATAGAGAGGCCACATCCACACCACTCTTCATGAAAACACCAACTTCAACCTGCATGAGGAGACCGACAACAATTCGAACCACCATCAGTGAGCACAATGTCACAACCTAGAACACACAAGACACAAAGTCTACATACACCCAAAGGTGTATGTAGGGTGTGAGCCACAATCCCATTAGGATGTCACCCAATAAAAAGGTTCCATGTATAAACATTAAATGACAAAAACATTTGCAGGCTAAATAAAAGAAAGGACACAAAATCTTAAGCAATTTTAAAGAAAAAGTTTCTATAAGTAAAAAACTTTTAAAGAAAACAACATAGATAAAAGAAAACAACTTTTCTTATAAGAAAAATCCAAACCTTCAGAAAAACCCAAAAGTTGCACCGTACGCCGACGGTGGGTGTATAGTAGTGCAGGAGCACCAAAAGTGGGAGAGGCACTAAAGATACTAGAAAATGGGATGGGATCCTAGAACCTCGCATCTCGGTGAACAGTATAGGAATCACAACAAAATACATTCTCGTAGGAGAGCCACTATTTTGGAAACACATTCATAGCCTAGTGGTATCCAATCATCATCCAGTGTTTAGTTAGTGTTGTAATCGTCAAATCAGCTAAGTAAAATAGGGACATAGCCACCTAGGAATCACTAGTGCGCTAGATCTAGTCTTCCCACCTCGTACCCAGCCTTTCCCTTTTTGTGCTCACATTGTTCCAATTTCACATTTCACATCAAAATCAAACAAATAATACAAAAAGGGTGTAACATAAACCCTATTCCACACTTTCACACACACAGAAATCAAATTGACAGAGTACGCATGCCAAAAGTCATTTCCCAACTCAATCAAAACAATTTTAGCATTACTAATCATTCATTATTAAAAATTATTAAATTCATTGTAAACAAATTATTTACAAAGAAACATTACACGACTAACAAAAATGAAACAACTCAGCCCTCCACCCTAACCAAACATACCTGCTGCCACATAGAGAACACAACATGCACCACATGTACAAATTAATAACCCAATCACACGGCTAAAAGACTATTTTCCCGATTAAACAAAACACTAACAATTTTATTACACACTTCGAGAAAATCAAAAATGACTTTAAACACTAAAGACTCACTCAAACCATCTTTTTGGACAAAACACACATGAACGCCACACCAAAACAAAAACTGCACACTTTGCGCATTTTTACAAAACAAACACACACATCATAAAACACTAGTAGACAACTCTACAAATGTTTTCACCACAACAACCTACTCAACAAACACAACACCATAACATATGATCAGAAATGTGCAACACCATATCGAAGCACAATTTACACAAATTTCATGATAGAACAGATAAATGCATGTACTATTAAACACTAACAATTTACGTAATTCATGTTCTCAATGAAAGAAGACACCCACACCACATGAACATGAAACCAGACAAAACTAACACATAGAAAACTTCATGAAAAACAAATTCACACCCAAAGGAATTAATCAAAGTGCACTATAAACTAAATAGGCAAGTAAATAATTCATCATATAATGCTTAAATTCAGAACCACCTACCTAGATTGGAGAAACCCCAAATATTTGAGTGCAACCACAATTGCATGTCATTCGCACCTCAAGGAACCTAGCGTGAACCAAATATCATGAAATCGAACAAGAATACACAAAATTAAGACCCTAATTAACACCATAAAAGTTGGAAACACTAAAGACCCAAATGAGTAGGAATAAAACCCAAGAAAAGACGAGGAATGGATTACTCGGTTGGTCCACACTTGTAGTGAAGGGAGCGGGAGGGCGTTGTAAGGGTTTGGGAGGTTGTGGTCGTCGGAGGACTAGCCAGAAGGGGTGGTCCGGTGGCTGGGTGAGAAGGGTTTATAGGCGGCTCATCTATTTGAACTTTTCATTAATTATGTAGTCACTACATGATCACTGTTTCATAAATAAATCGTATTATTTAATTTAAAAAAATTATAAATAAAATACCATGATCTAGGAAGTATTTTAATCATTATAATAACTCTGTATAGTTAAATGGATATTTTATATTAATCCACCTTAAAAAACAGTTTAGAAATATGAAACATGTTTATGTTATATTTATATTTTCTATAAATTAATTATTATAACATTTCATTATCACAACCAAGAGGATTTTTAGGGTCTTAAAATTTTCCCAAGGATGCTCATTGTCGTCCACATATCATCTAGTTGGATTAAGACACATGTTAGGGTTATTTTATATTATCATAATATTATTTGTTTACCCTTATTTTCCTAATTTACCCTTTAACCAAGGAAATAAAAATAATTAAAGAATTTACTATTCATAAAGTTAAAAAATAAAAGGTACCTATTAAACCAATTTGGACCTTTTAATTCCAAATATGTAATCCATTTTTCAAAATATAAAAAAAACTAATAGGAATTAATTAACTTAAAATTAATTCATGTCACCAAAACAAGAAACCGGGTTTTTAAAAACATAAATAAATCAAAAGATTGACGTGTTTTTATATCTAATATCAATGTGAAAATTTTCAAGACCTATCACCCAGGGCCCATTCCATGACAACCGTAATTTCTCCTTCCATAGTATAGGGGCTGGAGATTAGCACCAAGAAGTCTTATACCAAAATGGGAATTTTTTGCCGTTAAAATTGCATACACGCCAAATCACAGACTGCGGAAAGGTAAATAGTTGTAAACCATAACAATCATTGAGACAACTACTGAAGGTACAATACAAATATCAAAGAATAATGGAATAGAATACAATCCCAAAAATAAAAAGGAAAGTAAAAATTCCACTGTATGTATTCTCGGGACCGTACTTCAATGGTAATTATAGCGTAGCTGTATATAGTAATAGTAGTACACTTGTTCATCCCGTCTCACTTAGCACCACTTGGTCCCAGACCACCATGGTCTCCATCAATGTATCAATCACCTGTATGATACATGACATGTGTGGGAGAAGCCCGTGTAGGGGTGAGTAACACAATACTCATTAGGGAACCCAACCATAAAGAAAAGATCACAAAGCATGACCACAAATCAAGACCACATAGCAAAGAGAATAATGAAAAGACAGCTAACACTAGGTATAAATAAAAGTATATAATGAAGGATTATCAGTTGTAGAGATAAATCATCTTATACAACTATGGGGCTCATCCCTGATGAGTCACTAAGGTTCATTCAGATACTATACCAATGAGGTTTGCTCCGCTACTAGGTAATGGAGATTCATTCAACCGTTGGCCCACTAAGGTCCACTCAGCTACTGGACCACTGAGGATCCCTTGTCTGTTAGACCATTAGGGTTCACTAATCTCTTGGACCACTAAATTATGCTCTTCTAATGGACCTATAAGGTCCACTCATCTACTGGACCATTGAGGTTCTCTCATTTGTAAGACCAATAAGCCTCACTCGTCTGATAGACCACTGAGGGTTCAGTCTTTCTCTGGGCCACTCGGGTCAACTCATCTGATGGACAACTGATGTATTCTTGTCTAGTTGACCAATACGGTCCCCTCATCTTCTAGACCATTGAGGTATTCTTGTCATATCCTTTGTGTCACATCTAGAAATAGGATTCCTACTTGAAGATTTCTTTATTTTGTGAAAATCTAATCTTTCATCCATCGGTTTTATTATGAATTCCATGAAAACTCACATACATTATACCCAAAGAACCATCTAGTGGTAAGGGTCCCAACAATTCAAGAAGAGTGTCAACTAGACACCCGGTATAAATTATATTATCATTTTATTATATGGTGGTTGATTGCATCCAACCCTAGCCTGACTGAATCAGACAGACCTGACCAAGCAGGCATGGGGGTCCTTTATGACACGATCTGTCTCGGCTGACCTGACCTGACCCTATTCGGTTTGGGCTAACATGGTCTATCATTGATTATATGCAAGGGAAATTGGTCCATGCTAGACCTGGAATGGTTCTGTGGTGGTTTTAGTCCACTAGTTCTCAGAGCGACCCAGTCTAGAATCTCTACTAGGGTCCGACTTAGTTGGAGCAGTTTATTTCCAACTACTTTGCACAGCGGTCTAGTTTCCTATCTGGAATGACCTGCATCCTCAGGCTTTCTTGGGTGCATACTGGATGTTGTGATGGTGTCTGGTTTCCATAGCACGCGGACGGATGAGGTTAGTCACCTCCCTCCGCATGTGGTGCACACTGTACCATGTACCAACACAAGCTTCATCCCACAACGTGGCCCACTACCCGTGTTTTTTCCATTCCAACACCACCCCCTGCGTCGGTTCTCTATTATCATGGCAAAGTGGTTGTGTCTGCCTTCTATTGGTTTTTGACCTCCTTCCTAGGATCCCTTCTCATTATCGGGGCATGCATCCAACATGCTGCCTCCCACTTGACACTACAACTTGGTGTCAATGCCATGGCTGGTTGTCACGCACTGGAGCCACCGTTTTGGCTGTGTTTCGCTGCCTTGTGTCTCCATCGTGACTAGGTATTGTGGCCTAGTGTTTCCACCACAACCTCGCGTTGTGGCATCTAACCGATGTCGCTACCCACCAAGTTGTGGACGTTCCACCTTGAACCACCCTGGCCGATGCACCACTGACAATTTCATAGCGATGAATGGAAATAATGCAACATGAAAATTGGGGAAGAATTCACAACACAAGAACACCCAAAGAAAAATCCAGTTGTTTTTTCGTATTGACCCAGATGATTTTTTATTAATAGTATTATATAGAACCAAACTAAGGAAGAATAATCATTATGATAGATATCCACTTTAATCCTGCATCATTAAAAATCCTACATGAACCAATGAACCATGGATCGACTTGTTTTGGGGTTGGTTTGCGTCCGTTGTTAAACAATAATAATGGGGAAAGGAAACTCACTCTGAAAAACCCCCTACCTAGAAAAGGATTGTTGGTTGAGGAAGAATGGGATCACATTCCTCTGTTCTTTTTTCTTGATCTAAATCCCACTATTTCTCAATAATTTTTGAAGTGTGGAATATAGTTTTTTTGACATTTTTTGACTCGACCCACCAAATCCCTAGAGAAATCCCATGATTTTTTCAACAATAATTCATTTCTTGTAAGGCTATTAATTGATGAAATCTGAATCAATGTTTTAGTTACACTGTGTTGTATCATTTTTATGCTGACTCATTAATGAGATTCATTAATGGGAATCAACATCACCTCATCATTTCACCACAATTCTGATGAGTCACTGAGTATTGAAGAAAAAAATCAAATAGAATAACTTTTTACAACGATTTATTTTTCTTCCAAAAAGTCTGAATACTATGTTCTTCAGTTGACTCTCATCGGTCAATGTTAGGTCATTTATAGGTGAATTATAAAGTTATGAGTTCAATGGTACCCTCATATTTTTTATCCAGGCACCTGTTTAAATTTTAAAAAAATGGATTTCACAATTATTTAATGAACATTAAAAATAACTCGAAAACACATTTTGGACACTCCATGACTCAGAATCATGTGCTGTCTCAAATCCTGGTCACTAAATAATCTCCTTTAATTTTCAAAAAAATAAATTTTATTCTGGGATATGAAATTTCTCCCCCCTTTTAGAGATTTACATCCTCTTAAGCCAAAAACATGTGATTATCAAACAAATGGGGGAACCGAGCATGAATTTGAGCCTCATGCTCCCAGATGATCTCTTAGTGATTCTGGTGCTACCAATGATCTTACACTAGAGGAATCAACCATCCATGAAGAATCATATCCTATAGATCCTTTATCCCCATGGAGTACTCCACAAATGTCAACCCATCATCATTCTCTATCTCATCGTGGATAATGATGTGAGAAGGGTTGTTCGTGTATCTCCTCAGCTTGTATATGAGGAAGATGTATTTCACCCTATCAAACTGTGTCGGTAGAGCCATGTGGTACGCCACCATTCCCATAGTAAGTAGTATCTAGAAATTTCTGATGATCCTCAGAGATAACTTATCACCCTAGCCAAATATATGTAACCCTTGTCGAGGAGAGACCCATAGAAAGACATGGCCCCCCTCTTAGAGCTCCATGGTTCTTCATCGACTATTATTATAAGACTTATTTTATCTCTATACAGACATTATCTACCCTTATATGACCTACACCTTCATAGTGGTAGCATGTACCATCTCTGGACCCATGAGTGTTAACTCCCCTGGGCCTATCCATCATAACGGTGACCAACATAGTTGTCTGTACAGTGCCTCGAATGGTTCCATAATGATGGTGGAGTGGTAGCTATTGTTGTATGAAAACTCCACCAGTGGTAGGTGGTCCTCCAAACTATGACCAAAATCAATAACGAAAGAACTAATAATGTGTTCCAAGATCTATATTTCCTACGTTGTCTGACTATCCTTCTTCTGGTGAAAGGTTGTACTAAAGTGCACCTGAGTCCCAAATGTCTCCTGCAATCCCTTCCACAACTATGATTCAAAGAATGCTTCACAATCTGAGACTATCATAGAAGGGAATACATGGATTCGAACTATCTCTTTCATGTAGATTCATCCCACGCTCTCTATAGAACCCTAGTCTCAAATGGGTAGGAAGTAGGCTACCTTGGAGAGTCAGTCTATGATCCTCTAGATTGTATCATGCCCTCTAGACGTATGTGGTAAGACCATAATAAATTCCATCGATATCCCATCCCATTTACACTATGGTACCTCAATGGGTTATTTCAAACCTACCTGAACCTGGTGCACAACCTTCACATGCTGACAACTGAGTCATTTCGAGACGAACTCTGCCATTTCCTTCCTCATCCCGAGCCACATGTACTGACATCGGAGGACCTAGTTCATCTTTTCCACAATTAGATATACGTCCAAATGTGATTTATATAACTCCCTCAACACATTCTTCTATAATTCCACTGGTACTATAGTACGTTCTCTATAAAGGAATAAGTGCTCCCCACCTTCCATGTATCTATCAGGGGCATGCTCTGTGGACATCTAGGAACGTATGGTCTCATATATAGTAAATATGATTTGTGTCTTCCTAACTCTCTATATGAGTGGAGGGGAAACCACCATTGACTGAAGATATTTTGCCTCATCTTTATCCATAAAGTAAGACTGAAGTAAGGAAAACTACTCAAAAGCCTAAAATAGTAGTTGTGAACTCGATCTTCTACGGAGACCATCTGCCACCACATTCCCCTTCCCAGAAGTATATACATTCATCAAGTCTTGGTCCTAGTAGAACTATATCTATTTTTGATGTCTAATATTCTGATACAATGAGAAAATATCTACTTGAGACTCTTATGGTTAGATCAAATGGGGAATCATTCACCTATAAGGTAGTGTCACCACATCTTCAATGCAATTACTATTGTTTCCAACTCATGGTCATGAGTTTCATAGTTCTACTCATGTGATCTCAATTTTCATGAACCATAACAAATCAAAAAAATCGCTACATCAAGACATAACCATGTCTGGTTATTGATGCATCATAGAAAACCACATAATCATTTCTCTCCTCTAGTAGCCTCAAGATAGAATCCCTTTTCATGTTCTATATCTGATGTTGAAAGCTCTGTAGGAATCCTTCTAACCACATTAAGTGTTTTTTTTATTCATAAATTTATTCATGGGTGCTACTAATCTATAGAAGCATGCTACAATCATCTGATAGTATCGATCAAACTCAAGGAATCTTCACACCATGGTAATGTTCTTGGGTGGCTCCAAAGCAAGAACCTCCTCAATCATCACTGGATCCCCCACAACTCCATACTATGAGATGACATGTCCCAATAGGTGGAGCTTTTGAATGAAAAACTCATATTATTAGAGATTTATGTTACATTAGATCTCTCTATGTGTGTCCAGAACAATCCTCAAGTGCATCTTATGCTCATCCTCAGATGATGAATACACAAATATGTCTTCAATGAAGACCAATACAAACTTATCTAAGTATTACTAGAATATCCTTTTCAATAGTCCCATGAACACTGATAGGGAATTCATCATTCCAAATGACATCAATAAGTACTCATAGAGGTTGTAGAGACATCTAAAAGTGTTCGACGATATGTCCTCATCTCGTACTCGAAGCTGGTGATAGCTTGATCTGAGGGATATCTTCAAGAACCATCTCACTCCCTTCCAATGATCTAAGAGGTCATAAATCCTTAGTAGAGGATAATTGTTCAACATGGTCACCTGGTTTTGTGTCATTAGTCCACTCATAACCTCAATATTTGTTCTACCTTATTGGAAAACTACATTGGGGCATCCCATGGTGAAATAATGGGCTTTACAAACCCCTTCCTATGGAAGTCCTCAAACATTACCCTTATCTCTTAATATTCTATGGGAGCCTTCAAATATGTAGGTCTAGATATTGATGTCATCCTAAGGTACTGATATGTTCTTAAATATACCTCTCTTAGATGAGGTAGTCGTGGAACATCTTCTTGAAAAACTTCCTCGTACTCATCCACCAATATAGGGAACCATGGAATCTTCTCATCCATTTAACTTAGGTTCATGCTAGCCAATAGATGTGTGATGAGATACACCCTTCAACATGTGATCCCATCCTGCACTACTCAGTATTCCCTTTCAGTGATTAGGGAAATCTTGGTCCCATATCTATGGACACACCGGATTGTGCACCTAATACAGTCTATCTAGGCATGGATTGATGATAGCAAGTCCATACCCATATTGATTTCATAAGGCCTCAACACCACTACTATGAGATCCCTGCCAAAGCCCTCACCTCCAAGAGTAAGCACAAACTTTCATCACTAGTGTGTGATCATCTAATCCCTTCTCATAGGATTCTCTACTCGTAAGGATTGAGCCAATGACTCAATCAGAATTTCCATGCTCTAATCAAGGTCATTGGCAAGGAAAGAGTGACAGAAAAAAGATTCTATAATAACTACAGCAGTGGAGATGACATAGATTGTACCTCATATTGTCTCTTGTACATTAGGACCATATGACTCAACATCCTGAAACTGAACCCTCCACTTTCCACCTACTCCTAAATCCCATGGTAGAAATCATTGGTGTGGTGGTGTTTGTACCTCGTACCTTCACCCACTTCATTCCACTCATCCTACTCCTCTACCATATTCGCTGGTTGGAGGATCTCCCTTTTCTTGTCTCTACAACTACATTGATGGTCCCTCGACTGTTTTTCGGTCTTCTATGTGGCGAGTCGGGAAATCCTGATCCATTTTCTCCTTCCCACAACATTTGTAGCATATTATACTCGCCTGATGACACTCTCTTACCTGGGAGACACATAAATTTGACCCTAAGTCCTCGGGTCATCCTCCAATATGTATGCAATTTTTGGGCCTTTGCACTATCAGTTGGCTACCGCCATAGATGACACGGCCACCTATCACCCGGTTGTTCCACCCATCGTCTATGTCTACTCTTTGAGGAATCACTCTACTATTAGAGATCTATTTAGTAACCCATCTTACATAGGTATTGTGAGGTAAATCATCGATTCCTTGATCTCTCATCGTATTTCATGGTTAATGTTTTGGGCCCTGAATAAAAAAACTCGTACCATATCTGTAGAGTAACGGGAGAGGTCTTTGAACCTGGTAGATTACTCAAAAACCATTAGGATTCCATATTATAGGTGAATCAGCTGTTGTATATGCAAAGAGATCATAGTCACGGGGAAGAACACCTACCTGAAAATTCGATCGATGTTAGGATAGTTGAGGGTCGCCTCCTCATGATTCTCTATGGTCAAAGTCCACCATCTCCCCAGAAATACTTACATAAGGATCGTTGCTAGAACCACTATACGTTCAGGTGGCGTCATCACTATGAAAATGACTCACATCACTTCCTCCATCCAATCATCAGGGACCTAAGGATCTATAACTCCACTAAACCAGGGAGGTCTCTATCTCTGGAACTCATGTATGGTAATGATCCCATGTGTGTCCTCTACTGGTAGTGCCAGTAGTAACTGATGACCAATGGGTGGTGGTATCATAGGGACACAACCCAAATGTACTGTCTCATGTAGAAATCCCTATTCTAAAGACTCATTGATATTTTGAGAAACCTCGTGTTCAAGCACTAGAATCTTGTATGGTTTTCTACATGGAGGAATATAGAAAGAAATCAACGCAAACCATGGTAAGTAGTATATACCTCGTGAGCTTACTCTGAATAAAAAAGATATTAATAACACATTAAAAGATGAATGAAACATGTTTTTTCATGTACTAAGTGGGAATGAAGAATTCAGGGTCCTGGTGTATGGATACATTTATCGCCACACCAAAAATAGACTCCCTAGACTGGAATCCAAACTCGAGACACTTAAAAATGTTTCCCCATAAAAATTTTCACAGTATTAGTTATTTTGGTAATACCAAACTCCATTGATTACACTTTGTAATGACCTATCCCCCATGTCCCGTTCTGTGACTTCCCCAAGCCTACCTTCCATAGGCCCAGGGCTAGCAACTAGAACCAAGAAGGAATATGAAAAAAAGGGAAGTAAATTACTTTAAAAGTGTACATAATCATAGAGAAAAAACTACAGAAATGTAAACACTAAGTCAACCAAAACTTTTACTAAGAAAACTTTTAAAGGTACAGTACAAACTGAAAAGTAAAGAGGGGCTAGAATACAAGAACAAACCCACAAAGGAAAACACAACTACCACATTCCATGCACTTGGGACACTACCTAATAGGTTGGTGAAGGTTAGCTTCCTGTAGCCATAATAGTATGAAAATCTATCATGTCTCCCTGAGCGCCAACTTGTCCCGGACCACCAAGGGCTCCGTCAAAGAGTCAATCACCTGCCTAAGACATGACATGTGCAGGAAAATCCCATTTAGGGGGGGATTAACAAAATACTCAGTAGGGACCCCAAACCACTAAGTAATGATCAAAAAGAAATATCACATAATACTACCACACATCAAAAAACTCAAAACCAAGATAGAACACACCAGGTATAAGTCAAATTATAGAAACAAAGATTATCAGTCATAGAATTTAATCATCTTATACTGCTGAGGGACTCATAAATAATGAGTTATTGAGGTTAGTTCATCTATTGAACCCCTATTGTCAACTTCTCTACTGGGCTACTACGGTTTTCTCAGCAGTTTGACCATTGAGGTCTACTCATCTGATCAACCACTGAGATCTGATCCTCAACTAGACCAATGAGTCTGGTCGTCTGCTGGACCACTAAGTCTTCTCGTCTACTGATCAACCATGTTCTACTCATCTTTTGGGCCACTGAGGTCATCTATTCATATCCTACATGTCACAGTGATCCGTAGGATTCCTGCCCGCAGCACACTTTATTATAGGATAATCAACTTTTTATGCCATTGTATGTATCTAGAATTCCATAAAAACTCACTTAGAGTATACCCAAGGGACTGTTTCATCATAAGGGTTCCAACACCGCATGTGATGTGTCAATCATATGCCAGTCTGAAATATATTTTTTATTTAGAAAACAAGGGCTGGTTGCATCCGGGCCTTGTTTGACTTGGTTAGACTAACCCGACCAACCAGGCTCAAGGGTCCCCCATGACCCGACTATTTTCGGATGACCTGAACATACCCGGTTGGGCCTGGGCTAACCCTGTCCATCCTAGCATAGTGGAAAGTCCAATTGGGTCTTGTTGGAAACTACCCAGTTCGGCCATGGGTATAGCCCACTGTGTCTCCTAGCGACCCGGTCCACATTCCCTGACTGAGTATGACTTAGTCAGACATGATTATTTCTAGTAGAGCCGCACAATACCCCATTTCCAATATGGCACCACCCGCATCAGTGGAACAACTATTTTCTATCCCTAGCCACCTAACATCCTGATTTATTGCACCAAACCAGCCTGCATTGGTGGCATGTCATGGGTCTAAACCAAAATCGGTACTAGAATCTGTTTTGCGCATCACACAGTTAGATGTGGTCATCTGCCTCCCTCTTCACATGGTCCTCACTGGACCACATGTGAGCACATGTTGTGGCCCACCCTACGGGTCGTTCCCCTTGATGTGTTGCATGATCAGCACTGCCCCTCCCATTTTATGGATTACCTCCCACACAGTCGGGTGGCTACTTCCACCTACTCCCAGTAGCCAGCCTCCTTGCTGGAAGCCCATGTCTCAACCGCAATGTTTTTCCAGTGTGCCTCATCCCGCCATCTACAACGGCCAAGTGTCGCCACCGCGGCTAGGTGTCATAGCCATTTTCCACCACCGTGTATGGGTTTCATGTCATGGTTCCACTATCGTGGCTTGGTGCGGCCTCTATTGCCTCTTCTCATTGATGAGTCCCACCAGACCATGGCACTTCTATCGGGTGCCTTCACAGTCGATTCGTCACTGACCGTTTCACCACATTGAATGGGGAGGAGGAAAGAAGGAAATCGAGGAAGAAGTCTCCACACAAGAACACCCAATGAATAATCCATGTCATTCTTCATGTTGACCTAGAAGCGTTTATGTTAGTAGAGTCAAGAAAAACCAAAATAAGGAAGATTAATCACTAAAATAGTTTTCCTCTTTATCATGTATCGTTAACCATATTGCACGAATGATCGAACCACGGATCAACCATTTCATGGGTTGTTCTAAATTAATCATTAAACATTAATAAATGATTAAGTAAACTCACACAAAAAACCCCCAACCTTGAATGCAATTGTTGGTTGAGGATGAATAGTATCATGAGCCTCTATTGTTCCTTCATGATCTATATCCCACCGTTGCTAGAAATTCATTGAAGGGTAGAGTAATGTGTTTCCGTTTTTCTTCATTTGTCATCTCCACCCACCAAAGGCTCCTAGAAATACTAGTATTATGCCAACAATCATTCATTTATTATTAGGATATTAAATGAAAAAATGAGAATCATCATTTTTTTGTGACGATGTGATGTTGTGTAGTTACACAAACTCATAAATGACATTCATTAATGGGATTCAATGTCTTTATATCGTTGCACTAAAGAGCTGATGAGTCACTACGTAACAAAGAATAAAATAAAATAAAATAACTTTTTATGTTATTTTATTTTTCTTCCAAAAATTATGAAAACTATCTTTCTTGGTTGATCAACGACGGTCGATGTTAGGAACTTACTAAGAGAATCTAAAAGCTCTGATTTAAACACTGCCCTCAGATTTTAGATCCAGGAACAGGTTTAAGAGTTTTAAAAACCCACTCGTAGGATTACTTAATGAACATTAAAATGGTTAGAAAATAGATTCCAATCACTCTAGACATCAGAATCATGTTTCATTTTAGAGATCGGTCTCGAAATAGTCCCCTTTAATTTTCAAAAATAATTTATGGAATTCTAGGGTTTTTTAAAAAATACATCCAATGACCAACATTGGATTAAATTATAAAAACATAATCCAATTACCCTTTAAACCATATTATATTGATAATCTAACTATATAAATAAATTAGAGGAAAATGATGTTCTGATTTAAATTTTCAATATTTTTCACTATTCATTAAAATATGGATTTTATAAGAAAAATATCCAAATTCCATTAAAAGTAAATTTTTATGTCCCTCTTCATAAGAAGAAGTTTATTTTGTCAAATAGAAGATATAAATGTGGAAGAAACATTATTTAAAATGGGTTATACATCAAAAGGTGGTAAATCTATATATTAAAAAAAATCACTTTTTAACCATAAAATTGAATTTCTTCTTATATGATGTCTCTAAAATATATAATATTAATTTTAAACAATATATTGAATTAATATTTAACTAATACAATCCATAAAAGATTTATTGGATGAATTTATAGACACAATTATTCACATATAATTTTTTTCATAAAAATACATCATTTATATTCAATTAGTTTTTAGTTTTATTTCAAGTTAATTTGGAAATAAATGAGTCATTATATAAACATGTGTAAACCATATTTTATAAATTCAGTTAACATTTTTTATTCCCTCCATTCTAATTTCTAGGTGTTAACCACAATTTTAAATAATATTGTTTAGTTGTATATTTACACTCGATGTGGCGCATCATGTATGTAATTGAAAATATTGTTTCATTCTTAAAACTCTAGATGTTAAATCCCCCTTTAATAAATTGAGTCCTCTCAACTTGAATTTGATGTCTGTAACTATGATAAATCCTTTAAAAATACTTATAATTAAAACCCACATCGAAAAAAGAGATGATAAAATTTCCACTTTAAAAGATAGAAAGTGAAGTACAAAGGTCAGCTAAGATAACACATAATAGGGTTCCATGAATGAAGACATGGAAATGGATGAAAACCTAAGAGGAATGTTTTTATGGAGAGTGATAGAAAACATGATCATGAGAAATGTGACAATCATAAAACAAAAAAAATTGTGGGTTATGTGGCCTTTGATTTCATTGTAGTAAAATTTAAACAGAAAAAATAATTTATTTAAGATCCTCTTCATAATAATGAGGAATTATTTTATAAAATAGAATAATAACATAAAAAAATATACTTAGATGACATTTATATTTTCATCCCTTAATATATTTCCAAAAAAACTTATCATTACATCTAAATGATGAGTATTTATGATTATTTTTTTATGCCTCACGCACTATAATCAACTTATAAAAAAAAATATCATAAAAAAGGTTAATTAACTATTTCTCATATGTTTACCAATTATCCAAATGGAAAAATGGTCATTACAAGATGATATAATCCCCCAAAAATGATAATCCTTTATAAGGATAAGGACTACATTTAATCTCCAAAATTCGATAGTAATACCCAAGTTCTACATACACCATTCAATAAACAAAAGTCCATAAAATTCCTTCAAATAATCCAAATTATGATTGAAACCCAACATTAAGAAGGATTTGATCACAAAGTCTTCTACAATAAATATTAAGATTTATCTCCAAATAACATTGACTACTTTTAAAGTCACATACTAAAAAGTAATTAACCTAATCATATTTTCTATATGATAGTTTAATCACATCTATAAATAACCTAATCCACATATGTCCGCAATTAAATCACATATTTCAAGAAAAGTATTTCAAACTTTATTCATCAAATAAACTTCAATAATATTTTATTTACCTTAATCATATATTGTTCCAAAAATAGTTAATGTATTCTAAAATATCATTTATCACATAATCCCTAATTTATTTTCCAATAATAAGGAGATCCATTCGATAATATATAAATCCCCAAAATCTAAATATTATTTATCCATAATATCATTTAACTTAAAATAATATGTCATACTAACCATGAACATAATGTAGGCTAGTGCTAGGTAATAAACACAAGTCGTACCTCAGTTGTGGTTTCGATTCCCAAAGATTTTTCAGATGTGTCGGGTTGTCACACACTCTGCTTGTTGTCATTTTTCAAAGACTATATAATTTCATAAAATTCCAAAAAATGACATAAAATACTAAAAAGAAACCATAATAGATTTTAGCTTCATTTTTTTCATAATTAATATTCTCCATCCCAGAAGTTGATAACCCATAATTTCCTCAAATTTTAATTTATCGAAAAATACATTAGTCACCGTAATATTTCATAACATAATGTCCCAAAATGGGCTTCAAAGGAATTAAACTTATGATAAACCAAAATATTATAAACCCATGATGATTTCCCTAAATCGTAAAAAAAATATCCCAATCTCTAATTTAGTCTAAACCAACCTCTGATACCAACTATAAGTTCCCAACCATAAACATTACATAATCTAAAGATAAGTCAAAAATTTGACTTTAATTCACTTTGAGGAACTTTTTAGGTTTAGATATAGTGATAATTTGTTAATAACTAATAAATAAAAACATAAATATTACAAGTAAACACTTTTACAAACTATTAATGTTTTTTAAAAATAAAAACATTTTAAAAATTAGCATGGTTTATTTCATGACTTCTCCTTGATCCCATAATTGAATCTATTCTTCTTTAAGTCCAATGAAAAACAATTAAAACCATTTACTGAGCATAATAATCTCAATATGGGATATATAATGAATAAAAATTGTTATTATTGGGAAAACATGTAAACCATTAATAAATTATCCTAAATTAATAATTTTCACCTTATTGAAGTAGTAAATATAATTCACTAAATATAATCTTATATTATACCCTTTTTATAACCAAAATATTATCTTAAACCCATAAGAAGTAACTTATAACATAGAAGGTTAACTTGGTATATAAACATACTTAAATGGAAAAATTATATGCTTTACTAACACAAATATCAGTAAATGGAATATCCATGAGGATGACTTCTATACCCAATGAATTAGAGGATATAACGTAACCACCATCCTGAGATTATCACAGAACCCCCCATCTTTGGGTTTTCAAGTGACAAAACATCTTTGGATTATCACATAACCTCCCATAAAATGTCTAAGTACCATAACATAATCGTAACACATTAAATATTCCAATAATCTTAATTTCACTCAAAAAACATTATTTGCAATCATAAGATATTAAATCAAGTTATATAAATAGTCAATCAACATTAAATACCATTATCAAAACCAAAATACTCAAAAAAGGATAGGGTATTTCTTTTTACATTTTTAAAAAAAATTAAGGTGAGTAGTGGGATCCAAATATCAAAATAATGGTTCTAGAAGCAGAGGAGTCATTGTCTCTGCATACGATAAAAAATACATTTTTTTCATTCAGTAAAATTATTCATATTATACACCGTATAAAAGAAGGTGGTGTATTACATTAAAATATGCCTAAATGAAAGTATATTGTGATGAACTCCCTTAACTCATGTGAAACACATGAAGGAAAATTATTACGGAATAACATTAGACACACCATTAAATAAAATTATAATATACTAAATCATGATATAACATGTCAAAAGGTTTTTATATACACATTATAGGATAATAATGGTGAATAACATCAAGATATGCCTCAATAAAGGGAGATTGAGACGAAGAAACTAACCAAATGGGAAAAACATGAATACAAATAATTAAGGAATAACATTAAACAAAAGTTTAAAAATCAGTATAATATACATATTAATGATCTAATTATTCAAAATATTTTTATATACACATTATTGGTTAATAATGGTGCATAACAACATGATATGCCTTAATGAAAAGATATTGAGAAGAAGTCCCTTACCTTGATTCTAACTCATCAAGTACAATCATTATGTTACTGAATAATAAAATTAGGATAATTTATACCATATTTAGAACCTTTTTAAATCTTATTAATCCTTTTATATCACTTATTACCATGTTATAAAAATTACATAAATAGTTATGATCATATTAAACGTTTTTTCGATATTCGGTACTTCAGTCGAAAATGAACATGTTTTGATGTAAATTTTCCATGTATTAAAAATTAAATAATTTAAAAAAATATTAATTATATAAATATAATATATATAAATTATATATGTATTTATAACATTGTAATATTTTTATATAAGTAATGAAATACACGGTTCGTGTTGACGGTAGGAAGTACATACGCATGACTACTACTTCGAATTATTTGTCATATAAAAAGAATAATAATAAAATGATATAAATTTATATTATAATAACAGTACTATATTAATTTCATATTTTTATTGTGTGTTTAATAATACCATTTTTTTACGTTTCATGTATAGCAATAACGAATTATATCACTTTGTGGGGGAGGTAGTCCACACTTCCTCAAATGAAATTATTATATTTACACATTATAGAAAGAATAAAAGTTTGTTATAAATAAAAATTAAATAATAATAGAGATTATATAATAATAAAATACATCATATATGAATATAGTCACATCATAATGGCCACCAAGATAGGTTGTAGGGGAAAATTGAACAATAATCGTTTCATGAGGAAGTAGTTTGTTGTACACAGAAAAATTATGTTCTATATCCATTAGATAGAGGTGTGTGTCATTTTTGCTCAATAAAATCACTTAAAAACAGAATATCATATTGGGGATACATGTTGTTTTATAAAATAATTGAACAAAGATATCTTATGGGGTTGGAAAAGGAAAATAAATGAATGGAGCTTGAGAGGCAATGTTACCTCTAAATCAAGAATGTCCTTTTGATTTCAGATGAAAGGATTCCATGAGTTTCCTTAACTTAAAGGTAAGGATTCTTGGAGTAATAGAGGGATTTTGGGATCTTATTTTCCAAGAATTTGGATTAGGTAATGGGCTTTAGATGTTTGAGTAAATGGGTAGATGTGGTGGCCTTTTATAAGAGGTTAGAGAGGCACTTTTGGAAAGGCTTGAAATATTAATTTATTATAATTTTTTTTGAGTTTTAATAGAAAAAACGTTATATATTTATAGGATAAGATTCTTATGGGGCTAAATACATTCAACCAATAGGTCTTCTACAAGTTTAGGTCAGATACTGAACCTTATATTTTGCCTTTAACCCTTTGTAAAATTAATTAACTCGTACCATGTCTTCTTATATTTTTACACTATATGGTAAATATAGATACTATAAAATACCAAGATAACCTCAATTTTGTCATTAATAAAAATGTTATCATTATATAAGTCATTTTACATAATCAAATAATTTTTTGACAATTATATCATTTAATAAACTAGTATTTGTTCTAAAAACTCATTTATGTCAATCATGATACTATTTAGTAATTGATTTTTGATAAAGTCATAACAACTTGATTCATTTTAAAAAACAACATTAAATCAAAGGTAACATTTTATAACCTTCCAAAAAAATCATTTATGTCATCAAAATTCTAATATTATATTATTTTAATATTTATAATATCATTTATTTGTATCTTTCATTAATAAGGTAATCATTGTATCATCATTGTGTCGTAATTAAATTTTATTATTTAATGTATAAAAATTATAAATAAAATACCATGATTTAAGAGATATTTTTTTATTTCTAATTAATATGTATAGTCAATGTGATCAGTTATATAAGCCTCACCTTAAAATCATTTTAGTAAAAGGGAATGTGTTTATGTTATATTTCTCTTTTCTTTAAATTAATTATCATAACGTGTCATTATCACACCCATGTGGCCCCATGGGATTATAAAATAGACCATACTATGATCATAATCGATAAAAGATCATCCAATAGGATTATTACATGTTTTAGGTTAGTTTTATACTATTATAATATTATTTTTTACCCTTATTTACCTAATTTACACATTAACCAAGGTAAGTAAAAATAATTGTTGATGTTGTTATTCATAATGTCTAAAAATAAAAGGTAACTATTTAAATAATTTCGTCACTAGGATTCCAAATATAGAATCAATTTTTCAAAATTCAAAAGATATAATTGGAAAAAATTAATTTAAAATTAATTCCCATTGTCAAAACCAGAAAGCTGATTTTTTTAAAGTCAAAACCATCAAAAGATTGACAGGTTTTATATCATATTTCAATGTGAAATTACTTATAATGATCAATATTATATTAAATTATTATAAATTAATCCAATTAGACATTACATCCAATAAAAATGTCAATATAACTAGATAAATAAATTATACGAAGAGGCTATTTTGAATTAAAAGGTAATATTTATCACTATTCGTTAAAATATAGATTTTATCAAAAAGTACTGAAATCTTTATAAAAAGTAAATTTTTATGTCCCAATTATAAATAATAAGTTTATTTTTCAAATATAAAATATAAATGTGATAAAAATAGATTTAAAATTGGTTCTCCATCAAAAAGTGATAAAACTGCATTTTAAAAAAATACTTGTATTATCAGTAAAGTTAAATTTTTTAAATGTGAGTTATAGAAAACACATAATATTAATTTTAAACATTATATTGAATTTATATTTACATAATATAATCCAATAATTATTGATTTTATTATTCTATAAGTATAATTATTCACATTTAAAAAAATCCATAAAATGCATCTTTTAGGTTCAATTGGTTTTTAGTTTCATTTAAAGTTAATTTGGTAACTCATGAATCATTATATGAAAATTTGAAAACCATATTTTCATAATTATGTTAAATATTTTCATTCCATCCATTCTAAAATCTAGGTGATAACTACGATATTAAATAATAATATTTATTTCTATATTTACACCCAATGTGGCGTATCATGTACATTGTTGAACGTAGAGTTTCTTTCTTAAAACTATTAATGACACATCCTACCCTCTATTATGAATTTCATCCTCCAAATTTGAATTTTCTTCTGTAACTATGGTATGAAATTTTAAAATACCTATATTGAAAACCCACATTAGAAAAATGGTTAATAAAACATCCACTTTAAAAGATAGAAAGTGAAGTACAAAATTCATCCAATATAACACATAATAGGGTTCCTTGTAGGAAAACATGGATATGGTTGAAAAACTTAGTTGAATTTTCTTATTGAGAGTGATATAAAACATGATCATGAGAAAGTTAACAAACAAAAAACCCCAAACTTGATATGCGTTAAAAATTAATTGATTTCCTTATAGGAAAATATAAATGCAAAAAAATTATTTAATATCCACTTTATAATATAAAGGAATTATTTTACTACATATAATAAAATAATAAGGAAGTATACTTTCTTTATATGTACAGTTTCATCACTTAATAAATTTCCACAACTAACACGTCTTTTTCTCCAAAGGATGAATATTTATGATGAAATTTTCATGCCTGATGCACGATAATCAGCTTATAAAAACTCATATAATCCATAAAAGTATAAATATTTATTTCTACTACCATTAAACATTATAAAAAATGAAAAATGGTTAGTACAAGATCAGATAATCACAAAAAAGTATAATCCTTTATCAGGAGAAAGATAATTGACAATCTCAAAAATTCAACAGTAATTACCATAATCTACATTTACCATTAAACAAAAAAATGTCCTTAAAATTATTTAAAATAATCCAAGATAATATTGAAACACAAAATTCAGAACGATATGATCACATATTACTCCATGAAAAATCATAAAATATATCTCCAAATAATAATGACAACTCTTAAAGTATCATACTAAATAGTAATTAACCAAATCAAATTTTCATCAAGATTGATTAATCACAAACATTAATAATCTGATTCCCATATGTCCAGAATTAAATAATATATTTCTCCAAAAATTAATTCAACCTTTATTCCTAAAATAAACTTCTATCGTATTCTATTTACATTAATCATATATTATTCCTAAAATTGTGAAGGTACTCCAAAAAAACATTTATCACATCATCAACAAATCATTTTCCAATACTAAAGATATCCATTCATTGAATTAAAAATAATTGAAATCAATATATTCTTAACCCATAAGGTAATTTAACTAAAATTAATAGTAAGGTACATCACATAGGCCAGTGGTAGGATATAAATCCTAGTTGTTCTTCGGTTGTGGGTTCGATTCCCACAAATGTTTCTTATGAGATGGGTTGTCACATGGTCTTCTTGTTGACCTTTTTTGAAAACTATATAATTCTATAACATTCCAAGAAATGATATAAATCTTAAAAAATAACCATGTAACATTTTAATCTCAAATTTTATTTCATTACTCAAATTTCGCTTCCCAAAAACTAATAACCCCAATTTCCTCAAATGTGAATGTCTCCAAAAATACCATTAGTCAACTTAATATTTCAAAAAATAACTCCTCCAAGTGGATTTCTAAGAGATTTAACTTATGACCATCCTTAATATTATAAACCACTGATGATATCCATAAATCTTATGAAAATATCCTAATACCTTAATATATCTAAACTACCCACTAATACCAACTATAAGGCCTCATCCTTAAACATTACATAATCTTGAGATAATTCAAAAAAATTAATTTAATTTACATTGTGGATATTTCATGTTTAATGAATTATATAATACTTCATAATAGATACATAACCACTTAAAAATTACAAGTAAATACTTCTACTCATTATTCAAATATTTCATAGACATAATTTTTTAAAAAAGAAGCATGGATCATTTAATGACATTTCCCTGTTCCCATACATGAATATATTATTCATTATGTCTGGTGAAAAAAATTCAAAACATGGGTTGAGCACAAAAATATCAATATGAGATATATAAAGAATGAAAAATTTTAGTCTTGGGGAAACATGTAAACCATGAATACTTGATCATAACGAAATACATTTCACCTTTAAGAAGTAGTAAATATAAATCACCGAATATAATCTCATTTCTTAACCTATTTTAACCAAAATATTTCCATAAAACCATAGAAAGAACCATTTATCATATAAAGGTAACTTGTCACATAAAAATACTTAAAGGTAATAATTGTACAGTCGATGACAACACATATCACTAAATACAATATCTATACGGCCCACTTTCATTCCCAATGCATTGGAGGGTATAGCATAACCACCCATACTTGATTTAGGATGGAACCAACCATCTTTGCTTTATCATGTAACCACTAGCCATTGGTTTATTACATAACCACCCATCAAATGTGCAAATACCATAACAAAATCATAAAACATAAATGATTGAAATTAACAACATTTAACTCATAAAATTTTACTTGAAAGAATAAGTAATCATTTCAATATATTTAAATAGTCAATCCACATTAAAAACCCTTTTCAAAATCAAAATTCCCAAAAAATTTGATATGGTATTTCTTTATCCTTTTTAAACAAACATTATGGATTATAGAGGAATCCAAATATTAAAATAACAGTTAGAGCGGAGGGGGATTCGTTGTCCCTGTACCCATTAAAATCATTACATTTAATCATTTAGTAAATTAATTTATAGAAAAAATATTTCATTTTTATTAAAATTAAAAAGGGTTATATAATACACCATATAAAATAAGGTGGTGTATACAATTAAAATATTCCTCAATGAATGTATATTGAGACGTAGTATCTTTCCACATTAGAAAAACCCATGAATAAAAATCATTATAGAATATAAGAAAAAACCTATAAATAAAATTAGAATATACTAATTCATGATATAACGAGTCAAAAGGTTTTGGTATACACATTACAGGACAACAAAGGTTCATAACATCTAGATACGCCACAGTGAAAGGAGATTGAGATGAAAACCCTTACCACATCAGAAACACTTAAATAGTATTAATTGAGGAATAAAATTAATGAAAAGGTAAAATATCATTAGAATATACTAAATCATGATATAACGAGTCAAAATATTTGTATATACACATTTTAGGATAATAATGTTGTATAACATCAAAATATTCCTCAATGAAATGAGATTCAAATGAAGTCCCTTACCATAAGCCTGACTCGTCATGTAAAATCATCATGTTCCTGAATAATAAAATAATTTTAATTTATAATTAATTTAGAATATTTTTCTGGGTTATTTTTCATTTTATATCACTAATTTCCATGTTGTAAAATTTTCATAATTATTTATGTTCATATTAGACGTTTTGTCGATATTCGGTACTTGAGTCAAAAATGAACTTATTTTTATGTAAATTGTCCATGTAGTCAAAATTTCATCATCTCTATAATATTATTCGTGATTTAAATATCATATATATCAAGTATATATGTATTTATAATATCATAATATTTTGGGATAAGAAATGAAATGCACCGTTCATGGGGTCAATTTACGGTACATACACAAGAACGTTATTTTCCTTTCTCTGTCATATTAAAAGAATAATAATCATATGAAATAAATGTATATTATAAATTAATTATTATATTAATGTAATTTAAGACTAATACCTTTTAATAAAACCATACTTTTGTGTTATATGTATTTCTTTAACGTGTTATATCACTTTGACGGGGGGTTGTAGTCTACCCATCCGGAAATGATATTATCTTATTTACGCATTACAGGAAGAATAAAGGTATGTACAAAATAAAAATTACAGAAGAATAGAAATGATATAAATATAATATATTCCATATATAAATATATTTCCCTTATAATTTACTCCAATATATGTTGTAGGGGAAAATTGAACAATCATCATTTCGTGAGGCGGTATATCGTCGTACACAGAATCACAATGTTCTATATACATTAGATGAAGGTGGGAGTAAGTTTAGATCACAAACATAGCATAAAAATAACATAGTATATTTATTATAGTATTTTTGTAATAAAATAATAGAATAAATAGTGTTTATAGGGGTTTTAGATTGACAAAAATGAATAGACCTTGAGAGAATATGTTTCCTCAAAATCGAGTAACTCTATTTGATGTCAGCTAAGAGGATTCCTTGAGATGAATTATTCCAAAGGTAAGGATTATAGGATGAATATAGAGATGATGGGATATTAATTGAGAATAATTTGGAAGACCATTGGGGTTTTATAGGAATTAGTATGTGGTTATAGATGGTTGCCTTTTATAAGAGGGAGGATGGGCACTTTAGGGATGTTTTGAAATATTATTTTATTATATATTTATTTTGTAATTATAATTGTCCAAAAGTGATATATTTAGAGGATAATATGATTATGGGTATAAAACCTCTCAAACAATATTTTTTAGACATTTTTTGGTAAACAATTGAACCTTATAATTTTCCTATAACCATTAGTTAAATAAATTAACTCTTACCATGTCATATTGTACTTTTACTCTATATGGTTAATATTGTTACTATATAATTCCAAGAGTAAAAAAAGTGGATCATTAATGAAATTTTTTACATGGTAATATTCATTTGGATGAATATGATATTTTTATGACTATTATATCATTTAAGAATATAGTATTTTTTTTAAAAACTCGTTTCTGTCAATATTGACATGATTTAATAATTGATTTTGGTTAAAGTCATAAGAACATGATTAATTATAAAAAAACTAAATTAACACAATGAAAACATGTCCTAATATTCCATGAAATTTGTGGATGAAATCAAAAATATCAAATTACGTTTATTTAAATATTTATAATATCCTTAATTTGAATCTTTAATTAATAATGTAATCACTCCATCATCATTGGGTCCTAAATAAATTTATATATTTAATGCATAAAAATTATAAATAAAATACCATGATGTAGAAAATATTTTTATCTTATAATAAATATTTATATTCAATGGTATCATTTATATAACACCACCTTAAAATAATTTTAGTGAAAAGATACATGTTTATGTTATATTTATCATTACTTTAAATTTATTATTCTATCATTTCAAAATCACACCCATGTGAATCAATGGGGTCCTAAAATAAAAAAAAGGATAATTGTGGTCGAACATATATCTCCCAATAAGATTAGGACATGTTTTCAATTAGTTTCATATTATTATAGTATTCTTTTTTACCCTGATTCACCTGATTTACCCTTTAATCAAGGTGAATAAAAATAATTACTAAAGTTACTATTCATAATGTCCAAAATTAAATGGTACCTATTTACATAATTTGACACATATGATTCCACATATTCAATCCAATTTTTCCAAACTCAAAACATAGAATTGGAAAAAATTAATGTAGAATTAATTCCTGTTGTCAACACTAGAAAACGGGTTTTTAAAAGTCAAAACCATCAAATGATTGACACGTGTTTATATTAAATATCAAAGTGAAATTATTTCCAACCAAAAAAATGTATTATAAGAAAAACTATTTAACAAATTAAAATTAAAACTAATAAAATTTATAATCATTCTATATAAATAAATTTGATGAAAATGCTATTTTGATTTAAAATGCAGTAGTTTTCAATATTTAATAAAATTTGGATTTTATCAGAAAAATAACAAAATTTCATACAAATAAATTTTTCATAACCTAATTATAAATAAGTAGAAATGTTTTTTTAATAGAACATTTAAAAGTGAAAAAATAGATTTGAAATACGGTTCTCCATCAAATGGAAATGTAACTATAATTTTAGAAAAATACCCCTTCTATCAATAAAATTCAATTTGTAATATAGGAATTCTAGAAAATACGTAAGATGAATTTTAAATATTATGTGGAATTTCCATTTCTTTAATATAATACATAAAATGGTGATTGGAATATTTTATAAAATCAATTATTTATATCTAAATTGTTTTTCATAAAAATACATCCTTTATATTCAATTGTTTTTAGTTTCATTTCATGTTAATTTGGTAAAAATGAATAATTATATACACATGTGTAAAACATAATTTCAAAATTCAATTTACATTTTTCATTCCATCGATTCTAATAGATAAGTAATATCTAACATATTAAATAATAATATTTAATTGTACATTTACAAATGATGTGGCATGTCATTTATTCATTGAACAAAATGCTTCTTTCTTAAAACTGTGGATAATAAAAATGGGGTGAAAACCCCATATTGATTCGTGAAAAACACTCATTAGATAATCATGAAAGTTCATACGATCCCATACACATCCATGGAAAATATGTTAATTTCCTATATCGTTAAACCATCCTGGTGGTGGGTCCCTACTATATATGTTCACTATTAGATATTATCACTCCACAATAGATAAATAATTATTATATATCTCGTATAAATGTATTGGTAAGATATATTTCTTAGATATATAATCATATACATAGAAATCCTGAACATTGAGATGCATGTTGGCAAAGAGTTATATCATATTTCGCTCATCACACGACTCATGTTCTGCATCTGTCTACGTCTTCCAGATCTATTCATCGGCAATGATTCTTCCCTTTCATGGTGTATACTCAATCTCCATGTTAAATGATTATATATATTAAAACCACAAACATATTCAATGATTTATGTCTTATTGAGTAAATATGTACCTGAGGCTCTTGTTGCCTATTATCATCAAAACCTAATATCAAAAAAGATAGTGTATTAGTCATATCAGTTATTATACCATCATATCTAACTCTATATCATTAGTAGGATAGTTCCTCTAATAAATATTTATTTTTCATTATCCATAAGTTATCACTTAGTCCTCCTTTATCATAATTGCACCATATCTTAATTTGTATGCATCAAAAAACACTGTATATACCTTACCTATCATAACTAAAGTGGGGATATGGGATGAGGTTATCCTTATCTTCATCTTCTAAAAACCCCATTTGTAGGAATTTTACCATACAAAATTTATACCTTAATTGTTAATCCTAGATATCTATACTACCAAAAGGGAGATTTAAAAAATAAAATGGTGATAATAAATAGTTAAATTCAAAAAATTTCAAATTTAGAAGACATTCATGGGTCTCTCAAAAGATAACATGGATATAGAATTTTATAGGTCCACTGAAACTCCATCCTATAATATTAAATATCCTAACAAGTATACATAATCAATCAAAAAGTTAGATTTTGATACATGTTGTAAAGATAATTCTCTCTCAATGTACTTATGATGATGTCATGATATTGGGCATGATTAATTATAGACTTGGAGTACACTATGATTTGATTGATTAAATTGAAAAAAAATTATATCGTAGGGGGTGAATGATATAATTAATTCATGACATAAATATCATTAGTATGATCATCATACTTAATGACATCACCACAAACTCATATAATCCATACCTTCTCAAAAAATAGTATGATGTATATTTGATGATCTCACTCTCAATTTCTAGTACCCTAAACTTAATTCAATCATATAGAAAAATTGTGCACCTACAATATCATCGACTATATTTTTGATTAATATAAGGTGATACAAATTATTGACCATTATATGGTCCAATCTATGATAGTCCATACACAAGAAAATTTTCACATAATCCTTCTTGGGGAAGAAACTAGAGAACCCCATTAGGATGTACTAGGTATTATAAATTACATATCTTCAATATAATCCAACTAATAATTAATATAACAAATATATACCGGTTAAATAATGTAAATCATGGTATGAACAGGATAATCTATTGATAATGACACCATTATGAAAATGAACACCTTCTTCGGTGGTAACATATATAAAAATTCAATAAAAACTACCTAAGAATGGTAAACCATAATTGAAAAATATTCATGCTGCATTACATTAGCATCGTGACTAATAAATTTTATCAGATTTTTGATATAAAATAATATGAATTGGAATTATCCTACATGACCAGATTGAAGATCCCACTCACTTTAGTGAAAAAATTCCCCTCCTTTTAGAAAAAAAATGTAAATATCCACTAGTAATATTCTTTGTGATCCTTGCATGGAACATACCATTTAATACCTAGAATCAAACTGAAACTTATATTTTAAATCAAAAATATTTTACAAAAAAATTATAACCATAAATTTATAGAGAAAATTATTTTCAATTTTAGGTATTCTTTATATGCACTTTAAATGGTGTAAAAATAGTCAAAACACCATCCATGATTTTAATTACCCAACCCAATCGATTTGTGAAAAGAATAGATATATTTAAATGAATTTCTCCTATATAAACAATTAACATAAAATGGTAGATGTTAAAATAATCATACTTATTATGGTATAAGTTGTTGTATCTAAAAGTTTTATAGTAGACTATATAGCTTGTAATTGTCTTTCCATTATTCCATGGGCTCTAGTCTAACTCCCCTATATAGTTCCCTCTCCGAAGTACATATTCTCCTTCATTGAATTTACATGTCACTTACCTGACCTAAAATTCTTGTGAACTCAAGATATTAGTATTTTGAGGGATATTTATGTGATTTCTAGATTTTGGTACCCATCCTTATCCCCATCCACTTCTTTGTTGTTGTATGCCCCTACAAAACATAGACATCTAGTTCATCCTATCACAAGCAAAACACTAAAATTTTGGGCATATAAACTATAGATTCTTATTTCCAAAAAAACCACACTGGTATAACTACAAAATAACATGGTCCATAAATGGATTCCCACTAGCATAATATCTCTTTCCACTATTTACATGGAGATCACTGTCTTAGGGTCATCTCTATCCACTATAATAAGATCTCATAGTTAACCCTACTAAAATAGCATGGCCCCTACATCCCTCAGATTCCCTTTATTGATGAGAGATTACTTCATTACATCAACAATTGTACTAATGAGAAAAAAATTCAAATATAACCTAATTTCATAGGGAATCCCATCTTGTGAACTCCTCACCCATGAAATTTCATTAGCTGTTAAAGATTGGAAAAGGCGCTGAATGTCTATAAATCATTCGGCATAGAAAATTACATACATTATTTTTGGAATTACTGTATCAACATGAAAAAATTTCCATCCCTCAACTTCTTCAGATAGAAATGGGAAATAAATATTATCTATCTCCTTAGAGTAAAAATCTTCTTATTGGTAAACATACTCTAATGTGTCCTAACAACGCATGGAAGCTCCATGAAGCATATTTTTATTAAGATTCACCCTCTTATCTAATAGTGTTTTGGGGTTATTAAATATCATCTCTACTGTCTCAATGTATAACTCCTTTTCATGGGGGCCTCCATTCCTATGGAAATATATGGATGATATAGTTGAAACTCTTTCATCAACTCATAAATTGAAGGTACAGTGTGAAAAGTCTCCTTTTCAATGGATCCCACAACCCTTATGTTTTTTTTCAAAAATCTAAACGTCCATATGGTCCACATGTGCTATAGAAGATATAGATTAGCTATATTATGTTCTTATTGATTTCTTCTCTCATAATTATAATATCAAAGAATATGAGGTGTAATTTTTTCTATAGAAAAAATTTAATCCTTAGATCACTGGATAAAAATAAATAAAACATCAACAAATGACAAAAACAAAGAACCTAAATATCATGGTCCTTATAAACATGGATTAAAAATGAAATGTAATGACATAAAATGTAACATACCAGGTAAATAAAGAATAAGGAATATTTCATATTTCTGAATATTTCTGAATTTAATATTAATTTTACTTTAAAAGGGTTTCTATGTTCGATAGCGTACCCGATACGCAACAACGAGTTTCGTTGAAATCTTATGTTGCACACTAATAATATAATATTATTATTTGAAATGGTAGTTGACTCCTAGCCATTGTATTGGTGGGAATTAAAAACACTAACCAAAATATGATTATACATGTTTTTTAAATGTATTTACATTTATCCAATTAAAGTTATAGGCTTAAATTATGAATGAATCTCATTTTAAGCATAATTTACATTAAAAGGTTGATTTACCGACATTTAATGGAGAACCCTCATTAAATATAGTTTTGGTCACATTAATACATTCTAATTTACCAAATAAAATTCTTCTTTAGATTTGGGACATCAAATATTATTTCGGGTAATATTTTGGTATGAAGTTCAATTTCTAATGAATAGTGAAAAATATTGTATTTTAATTCAAAACTGTGTTTTAATCTAATTTATTTATATGTTTAGGTTATCTTTTTAATTGGTTTTAAAATTTAATTAGAATATATTTTTACCATTTAATTCAATGTTAGTAATTGTAATTAATTTCACTTTGAAATTTGACATAAACAAGTGTCCATCTTTTGATAGTTATTGTTTCTAAAAAAGACGCTATTTGTTTTGATAACGGGAATTAATTTTAAAATTAATTAATGCCAATTATATGTTTCAAATTTGGAAAAATAGACATCATTTTTGAATTTGTAATATCATATATATCTTAGGCTGAATTTTTGGTATTTTTTTGAAAAACATCAATTTTTTATGAATAGTGAAACCACTTGGTAGTTATTAATAAAACTGACTTTTTTAGTTAAATGAAATTTTACCGATTCAGTGAATTGAATTTAGAAAATCCAACATACTTGTTTGTAATAAAGATGTAAAATTTGGTTCAATTAGATGAAAAAAATTTATGGTGAATAGTAACTTTTAACTTTTATTTACTACGGTAAACGGTAAATAGGTTAATTCATGTTAAAAAGAATATTATAATAATTCAAAATTACATTAACACTTGTCCAAACTTTATTGGATGGTTAATGGAAGACCATGGGCATCCTTGGGTCGATTTTGGGACCCCATGGAGCCACATATGAACGATAATGACACTTTAGAATAATTAATTTAAAGTAAAGCCAAAAATGACATAAACAAAAAATAAAATGTATGTTAATTTTTATATGGTGTTATATAAATTATATTTTTGACTATAAATATTAATTTTAAATATAAATAGATTTCATAAATCATGGTTTTATTAGACATCAAATAAATTGAATTATTTATGACACAATAATGATGCAGTATTTAAATCATTAACAAATGATTTAAATAAATAATATTATAATGATTAAAATATTATCGAAAACATGTCCAATTATGATTGGATGAATTTATTTAGAATAAGAGTCATCTTATCTTCTAACATAATGATTTTTGGACCTTTAGAAACCGAATATGTGTTTATAATAAAATTATGTTTTCACACTTTCCTAAAGAGCCCCTCCTCACCCTTCTAAAAAGAAAACCACTTCTACCCAGTTCCTCACACCTCTCAAGACATTTGACTCGTTCAAAATCTACCACATTACACCCCCTACATCCCTATCCTCATCCTAGAAGCCTTACCTTAGGTAGAAGGAACTTTAATAAGTCCTTTGGTTCAAACTAAAGAGAGTTACCCAAATTAAAGGTAACAGTTTCTCTTAAATTGTTTTCTTTTAACTCTTTTTATTCCTTTATTTTATAACAAACCCAGTATTATAAATAAACTATTATGTTGTTATGAGAAGTATTCTAACTACACTTACACACACCTCCATCTAATGTATGAAGAACACAATGATTTTGTGGATGGAAAACTAAAGCCTCACGAAACGATGATTGTTCAAATATCTCCAACCGCCTCTCATGGTGGCCATTATGATGGAAATGTATTTATATATGATATATATTATGTTTATTTTTTATTTATGCTTAGAAATTTTTCATTGATATCATATCTTTATGGTTTCCATTATGGTTAAACGCAATAATTTCATTTGAAGAAGTGCGAACTACCGCCCCCCCTAAAGTGATATGACTCGTTAATACCCTATGTGGGATGTATAAAGGATGTAGTTAATGATATTATAAATGATATTATATATTAAATTATACTGGAATTATAATATACCTATGTATAATTATTTTTTAATTCCATTAAATAAGAAATAGAAATGAAAGTAGCATCCATGCGTACGTACGGCTTACCGTCTCCATGAACGGTGCATTTCATTTCTTACCTCCAAATGTTATGTACTATTATAAATACATGTATATACTGGATATATATGATATATATGATATCTAAATCATCAATATCATTCTAGATATAATGGTCTATTAACCACATGGACAACTTGTAATATAAGGTGTTCATTTTTTACTCAAGTACCCAATATCGACAAAATGAACATTATTTAACTTAAATGATTAGATAATGTTTATAACATGGAAACAAGTGATATAAAAGGAATTATAAACATGAAAAAGGTTTTTAAGCAAGTAGAAATTAACTTTGGTTTACTATTCAGGAGATTAAAGAACGATCGAGTCAAGTTGGACACAGGGTAAGGGACTTCGTCTAAATCTCTTTTCACTGGGGAATATTTAGTTTTATACATGACTTTATTTTATATGGTGTATAAACCCCTTTGACTTTTCATTTCATTAAAAGGGAATATTTTTGTATGAATCATTTTACTAAATGACAAAAATGAATGTTTTCTAAACGTAACCGGTGATAATGACATTTCATCCGTCGTGAGTATTATTTGATCTTTGGATTCATTAACAACATGTATTGTTTTTAAAATGAAAAATAAATACCATATACTCTTTTTACGTATTTTGGTATTGAAAATGATTTTTAGAATGGATTTATTATTTCAATATCTTGAAATTATATTTTTTATTGCAATGTGGAAATGTTATCTTTCCTTTATCCTTATGTTATGTGTTATGATAATGTTATGGTTCATGGGAATTATTTATGTATACGGTTAGTTCCGTGATAAAACTAGGGCGGGTGAGCCCGAGATAGCTCTCCAATGCATTGGGTAACGTGACAGAGGTAAACGTGAATGTTTCTCCTAAGAGATTTAGGTAATATACTGTGATGGGTATTCCAATGTATCTCCCCATGTAGCTGGGATAGCTATATTGTAAGTATGATATGGATTCCATAAGTTACCTTTATGATTTGTGATTTCTATGTGTTTTTCATAAATCTTATTCTTTCATGAGGTATGTAAATGAGTTAATGTTTTGTATGTATTTAGGAACAAATGTTTTCTTTCTTTGTTTTATAACCATTTCTGAGCTTTTTTTGCTAATCCCATGTTTTGAAATGTTTTCACAGGACATAAAGATGAATAGGGTCAAGGATGGGATTATGTAAAAGTCATGAAATCTAAAACCTAGAACTAGACATGACACTTTTTTTCAAGAGATTTTATTTTATGAAAAAAATGGAAACTGTGTAGAAGTGTCTACTTTGTAATCTTTTGAGATGTAATAGTTATGTTCTAATTCTCTAAAACTCTAAAAATGAAAAGATCCTCAATGTGAATTATTCATTTAATTCAATATTATGTAATGTTTAAGTCCAGCTCCTTATTGTAGGTATCTGAGGAAGGTTTATATAACATTAGGATTTAGGGTACTGTTAAATTAATATCCACAATGTAATTTATGTTAATATTGAAATCATATAGAATTTACAGATTACCATGTTGTTTCACCTAAGATATTTCTATGTTCATAATGGTTTTCCGTAGAGGAAACCTGAAAGCCATGTTGGGATAACATCAGGAGGAAGACAACCATCTAAATCAAAAACCTAAGATGGTTAGAATCAGAACTGAACAGTTTGTTGTGGTGATGAACAGTTGACTCAGGATATAAATTTTGGTGGTATCCATGTATGAGATCAGCCAGATCAACCACAGAGGAACATTTCAGTAGTGGAGCATTTCATGAGGCAACGTCCCCAATCATTTAGAGGATCATATGACCATGCGCTAGCTGAAGGGTGGATTAAAGCACTGGAGAAGATTTTTGATGTCATGGGTTGTTCAGAACATCAAAAGGTTAGTCTTGTTGTTTAGTATTTCAAAGTTGAAGCAGATCAGTGGGGGTCGATGGTGAAAAATATCAGGGATAGTGAGGAGATAGATGCTCTCAATTGGGATGAATTCAAAGGTATGTTTCTTGAGAAATATTTTTCTAAGGTGGTTCCTCTTATGATGGAAAAAATTTCCTAGAATTAAGGTAGGAGGATGACTCAATGGCTGCTTATGAAGAAAAATTCACACGACTGGCAAGGTATGCTCAAAATTTCATATGAGATCTTGATAGTAAAATCAAGAGTTTTTACTCAGGATTATAGCCAATGTATCGAAGGGATTTATCTTCTCGTTAGTTCAAAAGTTATGAAAAACTTGTTTGGTTTGCGGAGAAGGTGGAAATGGAGTTTGGTGATGATCAAGTGTTCTTTGAAAAACAAAAAAATAAGAGGTTGAGGTGGTAGGATAAATTTAAGAACTCTTCAAAAATGTCTGATGGTAAGAAACATAAGATTACAGTTTCTTAAAATTGTGATAAAAATCATGTTGGGGTTGTATTTTTAACTCAAGAAAGTGTTACCGGTGTGATAAAATAGGACATAAGACTCATAATTACATGGAAAAGGATCAGGTTAATGGTAAGAAAAAATCGTATTTACAGTCAGTAAAATGTTTTAAGTGCAATGAAATGGGCCATTATGCAAATGAGTGTCCAACAATGAACTCAACCGAAGCAAAACAGCCATACTACAAGCATAAAGGGGTGGTGAAATCCTTTGAAACTACTTCAGCAGATGTTGGCCCATCAAATAAAGTTGTATTAGGTACACTATTTGTTTGTTCAGATTATGCCAATGTGTTGTTTGACTTAGGGTCTACACACTCTTTTATTTCTGAGAAGTTTTCTAGTAAATTGGTAATTCCATCTCAAGATATGAATACAGAACATATGGTAAAAACACCTGGAGGAAATTGTCACGATCCGCCTTCACCAAAAGGATGGAAGGGTCAGCGGGTTTCCAAGACCATCCTTCTATAAGTTGAAGGAGAGATATTGACCCCCGAAACTCGCCTTATATAGGTCCCGGAGTGGCGACTAGCACCAAGGGTATGGTAATTACACACAAGTTGAAGGCATTACGCTTTTTGTTTTATAGGATCGGGAGATAAGATGTTGAAACCCAACAACACCAAAGGTAAATGAAAAGTAAATCCAAAAGTAAGCCATTCCCACATGCACGTTCAAAAAGTAAACGCCACAATGTACAAAAGGTGACTACAAAGGTAATTACCAAAGAAAGGAAAACAGCAACTGCAACTACCCCAAAGGTCCGAGAGAGTATGGTCCTGCGCGATCCCCGAAGTCCTCCTAGAAACCTAAAAGTAGTTTTATATACGTAGGGTGATCATACAAGTACACTCAGTTGGAAAAAACCAAAGACTCTCGTGAACAAGTGGGGGAACATAATAAAGTCTTGTGAAAAAGGAGTAAGACAAACACCAATCAAGGTAAACTATCCACCCAAGCCACACCAAGGCGCACTCCCCAAATAACGCAAGTCAAGTAATATATATAATAAGAGAACATCGATGTTTGGGTACCCCACGCCACTTTCCCAATGGTTATTGAGATATCCTACGCCTCGAAGCAATCCCTCCATTCCATCACAGCAGTCCCACTGCCACACCTGCTCGCCCACACTTGGGCCACATCCACATGCAGTCCCACTGTCGAATCCCATCCACAAACACCTGGGCCATTGTCACACGTAACCACGCCTGCAAACACCGGGCCAGAACAACCACCACCATTCCCGAAGACACCTGGGCCTCATCCCTAAGACACTTGGGAAACCACCTGCCACAAACACCTAGTCAACCACCACACTACCCCGCCCGAAGGTTCTTGGGCAAATAATGGACCTCAGGCCATCACAGCCTTCCCAAAGGTACATGTTCTATCCAGGAAAGGGAGCAGAAAAGGATCTAATAACCATCCACTAATAATAGTGTTGGGAAAAAACACCCTCCCCCAATAAATGGGGGTGTTCGGCATTAAGTGCTCAACTTGGGTGGGGCGCGAATAAGAAACACAAAACTATAAGTATATACATAGGTAATAGGCACTCACCCAAAGTTAGGTTTTTCTTCAGACAGCCTACAGATCACAACAACTCTCATGTACGAGTAACAACTCTCACAAACAAAACCCATTTGTCCCATTCATGTTTTCATGTTCAATAATAATGTTCCAATAATTTTATGCACTACTGGGAAACTAACACCATAAGAATAACCAAGGAAAAGAAACCAGCCAAACGTCAATTTAAGTATCCACACCTGGTTCTCTTGTAAAGTCACAACAAAAAAGGAATAAGTGAGATCCCCCGAAGTACTGGAACCAAAGACAACCCCGAGACACTGCCCCGTGTCCCCTCCCCCCAAAAGGGTTTTTCATCAATAGAGGATCCCACCCCAATTCGTGATATAAATGAGGTAACCATCCGGCCACAAAACTCACAACCACCGAATCTGTAACAACATGGAATCCCATTACCAATTTCACAACCACCGAGAGTATAAAAATAGGGGATCACATACCCTCCCACATCTCCAGCAACCGGCCCATGGAAGAAGAATAATCAAACCACTACCATCAAGAAAAACAAGACCATGCGGGTATTTTCAGATTTAAAAGATTTTACACGCTCCATGATTTCAATTTTTGTGTGTTTTAACTGGGGGTTATCATAGATGGGTTTATCATGGTGCTTTCCATTTATTCATCCAGGTATATGTGATTAACCAATTTACTTTTCACAGCAGGAGTTTACAATTACAAAACAAGCCACTTAAAACACTACGATGGGTTCATTAGTTCATAGACAACGACCAAAAATGGCCTCAATTTTTAGAATGCATAAGTCATGATCATAAAAAAAATAAACAACATCAACGATCACCCCCCCACTTCATTCTTTATATAATTCGTTCTTTATCATTATTTTAGTCTCATTTATCCAATTCTACAGAATCAAAAGCACGCCCACCCCGCATGATACACAAAAGAGAGAGGCGAAGGAGAAATTCCCTAATTTTTGATCGATGATCAACGCTTAGGCCAGGGGCGGAACATCACGGATAGCGATGTTGTTCGCCTGAACGAAAATCACCTCGTCTATCAACGCTTAGGCTGGGCGCAGAACTTTACGCATAACGGTGTGGCTCGCCCGATGCAAGAAAATCATCTCGTCTGGACGAAAGTACTCCTCACTGAGGGTGATCGAGAAAATAAGAAACCCAGGGCGAACTCTTTAGTTATAGGGGCCACGGACGGTTGAGATAAGAACGTGAAACCACGTGAGCAGGGGTCATGGGTTGACCAGGCGGTTGGGAAGTTACACACAATGATATTAAGGTGTTATTTAATATCCTCCATCGGGGAGGTTTCTCATGATGTTCAGGAATTAATTATGGGCTTTAAGTGGTTTTAAAAGAAGTAAAATAATTAATTTACATCAAAACTTACGTTGCGGGAGCGGAAAATTCAGGTACCAGAAAAAAAAGATTGAAAGGCTCGGTGAGGGGACACGGTGCCACCCTCACGGTGTCACCCTCATGGTGCCACCCTCACGGTGTCACCCTCACGGTGTCACCCTCACGGTGTCACCCTCACGGTGTCACCTTCACAGTGTCACCGTCACGGTGTCACCCATACGGTGCCACCGTCACGGTCTCACCGTCACAGTCTCACCCTCACGGTGCCATCATCACGGATCCACTGTGACCGGTGTCACCCCCACGGTGCCACCGTCACGGTGCCACTATTTTTGTGGAGCCTCACTTTTGGAAAAGTAATGGGCTTGGAGGGTCCGGGCCATTACATTACATAACTCTTAAACGATTCTCTTCCTCAAGAATCAAAACAAACCAAGAAGGAAAGAGAGGGTCCGAACAACCACCTCGAAAGATAACTCTTACAATTGAACCAATGCTAACTAAAAACACTTCCCTTTCAAGAACCAAGCGACATACCATGCCCAACTTCCCAGGCATGTGGGTTGGGGAGTCTCCTCCCCCATGGAAATATATTATCCACTTTTGGCGGCATTGGCTCGCCCGTGCGGGTTTAATCACATACACCTTAATACGTATTGATTAGGGGTCGGGTTATCTCCTACCCCATAGCCAGGGCTTTTCACACACATTCATAGGAATGAAAACCACTACATTTCGTAGCCAAAAAGACAAAACGTTCTACCACTACAAGTACAACAAGGAACAAAACTCAAAACAACCCCGGGTACTAGGTACGCATCTGTGCTTCCCTCTCCCACGTACTCTCCTCAAGCCCACCATGTCTCCACAACACATGAACCAAGGGAATGGTTCACCCACGAAGCACCTTCTCCTTGTGATCCTCGATCATCACTGGTCTCTCCACAAAAGTCACGTCGTCCTCGATGTCCATATCACCCCAATCTAGGACATGTGAATAGTCATGAAGATATCGACGGAGCTGGGACACATGGAATAAATCATGTATCCTAAATAGTGGTGGTGGTAACACTAGCTAATAAGCCACTTTGCCGATTCGCCGCAACACTTCGAAGGGTCCGATGAATCTGGGAGAAAGCTTAATCCCCTTTCCGAACCTCCACTCCACATACTGAGGGGAGACCATCAAGAACACGTGGTCTCCAACCTCAAACTCCAAGGGCCTCCTCTGGGTATCAGCATACGACTTCTGCCAGTCTGGGACCACCTTCATCCTTTCCCGTATGAGCTGAACCTTCTCTGTCGTGCTCTACACCATCTCCGGGCCAAGGATGCCTGCCTCTCCTACCTCGTCCCAACACATAGGTGAACGGCAGGGTCTCCCGTACAAGGCTTCAAATGGGTCCATACCAATGGTAGAGTGATAGATATTATTGTAGGCGAACTCTACCAGGGTCAAGTGTCGCACCCATGATCCTCCTGAGTCCAGAACACATGTCCGCAGTATATCCTCCAAGGTCAGGATGGTGTACTCTGTTTGTCCATCTATCTGGGGATGGAAAGAAGTTTTAAGGCATATTTGTGTGCAAAATCATGTTTCAATCCATTACAGACACGTGAGGTAAACCGTACATCCCTATCCGAGACTATATACCTCGAAACTCCATGAAACTCTACCACCTCATCCACGTACTTTCGTGCCAAAGCATCCATAGTACTCGACTCCCTGATCGCGAGAAAGTTGGCTGATTTCGTTAACCGGTACACTACCACCCAGATGGAATTGTATTCCCCTTGGTCCTTGGGAAGTACCATGACGAAATCCATCGATATGTCATCCCACTTCCACTCGGGGACATCTAGAGACTGCAGTAGGCCGCCTGGAATTTGGTGTTCAGCCTTCACTTGCTGACACACTAAGCACTTGGCCACAAACTATGCCACTACTCGCTTCACTATGGGCCACCAAAATTGTATCTTCAGTCCCTGGTACATCTTGGAAACTCCTGGGTGTACCACCAGGGGTATGTTTTGTAACTCACTGAGAACCTTGCCGCACATCACTCCTGGAACAAACAACCTTCCCTGGAAAAGCATCCGGTTCTGACCATCCTCTATCCATCATTCCGGAGCATTTCCCTAGTCAACTCGGTCACGCATCACTTCGAACTCTGGGTCTCCCCACTGAGACTCCTCCACTTGCTGCAACAGAGAAGACTGCACTGTCATCTGATATAGGCAACCTCTACCACCATCCATCCTCGCATCCAGGTGTATGGCAGCCAAATCCTCAATCGCTTTCTAGGTGTCTGCCGACTCTCAGACCGCATCCTTCTATGTCCTCCTGCTCAAGGCATCGGCCACGACATTTCCCTTTCCCTCAGTATAAGAGATCTCGAAGTCGTAATCCTAGAGGAACTCTACCCATATCCTATGTTGCAAGTTTATGTCCCGCTGGGAGAAGATATACCTCATGCTTTTGTGATTCGTGAAGACCACAAAGCGTTCTCTGATGAGGTAGTGCCTCCATAACTTTAGCGAAAAAACGACCGCTGCAAGCTCCAGGTCGTGGGTGGCATAATTATGCTCATGGGGGTGTAGTTGCCTGGACCCATAAGAGATCACCCCTTGTCGCTGCATCAACACACATCTTAGTCCCTATCCTAAAGCATCAAAGAACACCTCATAATCCACCCCTTATTCTGGTAATCTCAGCACTGGGGCACTAGCCAACTTCTCCTTCAGATAGCTGAAGGCTGACTCGCACTGCTCACTCCACACAAAAACCTGGTCTTTATTGGTCAGGGTTGTCAAAGGGGCTGCTACTCAGGAGAAGTTGGGTACGAACCTCCGATAGTAACCTGCCATCCTGAGGAAACTATAGACCTATGCCACATTCTTGGGTGCTGCCCAAGAAACAACTACCTCAACCTTTGATGGGTCCACTGCTACCCCCCGCCCAGACACCACGTGTCTGAGGAAGTGCACTTCCTGTGTCTAGAACATGCATTTTGACAACTTACCATAGAGATGGTGTTGTCAGAGGACCTCCAAAACCGTCCTCAGGTGCTCCGCATGGTCCTCCTCTGATCTCGAATAGATCAGGATGTCATAAATGAACACAAATATGAACCGATCCAGGTACTCCTGGAAGATGGAATTCATATGCCCCATGAACACAGCCGGGGCGTTCGTAACACTGAAGGGAAAGACTATGAACTCGAAGTGTCCATATCTGCACCAGACGTCCATCTTCGGGATGTCTCCCTCCTTCACTCTTAGCTGGAGGTACCCAGACTGCAGGTCGATCTTCGAGAACCATCATGCCCCATTCAGCTGGTAGAAAAGATCGTCTATCCTCAGAAGAGGGTAGCGATTCTTGATCGTCACCAGATTCAGCCTCATGTATTCTATGCACAACCTAAGACCACCATATGCCTTCTTTGCGAAAAAGACTAGAGCACCCCACTGTGACGCACTTGGAAGAACATAAACCCTCTTCATCATATCGTCAATCTGCATCTGCAACTCCCATATCTCTGAAGGTGCCATCCGGTAAGGAGCCATCGAGATCAGACGAGCGCCGGTCTGCAGGTCTATCCAAAAATCGATATCACGTCGAGGGGGTAGAGTCGTCACCTACTTAGGAAAGATGTCCATAAACACACGGACAACATCTGGCACCTCCACCATCTCAGCATCTACTGACTCTACTGACGGCTTGGCTAACAATGAGAGGAGGGGTTCCACTCTCCTGCTGCCCTTCTGACCGCTCCGCTCACCGATGAAGGTAACACACCGACCACCTAAGTCTGAGAACATGAACCTTCCTCGGAAACAGTGGATGACAGAAAACATAGAGAATAGCCAGTCGATGCCTAGGATGACATCGTATGGCTATATCTGTAGCAGAAGAAGATCTCTAACCGACATAGGTTGCCCTATAATCGGTCTACATCCTCGACAAAAAAACAACAAGTCGGTCTGACATCTGACTGGTTTTCTCAACACCAGGGGAATTAGATGTCTCTCGGCATCTAGACCCAAGGCATGGGCTAGACTGGGTGCAACAAAGGAGTGTGAAGATCCGGTATCGAACAAGGCATAAGCAAGAGTGCTAAACAAACTGATCGTACCTCGAACAACCTACGGCCCTGCTAGAACTGCTGCCTCTGTGGTGTGTATCTGTCCATGCCTAGCTCCTCTGCCCCTCGCCTATCGGCCACCTCCCTGACCACGCCCTGGTTGAGGTCCCTGAGGTGTTCTCTGAGGTCAGCCTCCTCCTCCTACATCTTCCCCTGGAGGAGCGGGAGCTCGTTGTCCCTCCTGCTGCTGCTGGAAAGCCCTTGCTGAAAGCTACTGCTGGGGCGGGCGTTGAGGATGTCCGCCACCTCTGTACTATACCCGGTCCAAGAACTGACTCTGGAGATGTCCAGGGCTCCCACAGAAGAAGCACCACGGCCCTGGGCCCGAAGAAAAGGGGTGGGGACCAGGGGATCGAAATTGATACTATTGCGGCCTTCTCCCTGGGGGTCGGAACCTGGAGGGTCCTGATGCTAGAGGCCTAGTGCTGACGGCCTTCCCCTTCGATAGTCCCAGCTGGATCCCCTCTCGTGACACACCTCCGAGAGCGTGCATCCTCTCCTCCACTTTGGCCTTCTTCTGGACCTCCAAGTATGTCGACAGGGTAAAGGGGGTAACAGCATACTAGAGGGAGGGTCGAAGCGCCTCCTCCAAATGTCTTGCCTGAGACTCCTCACCGGGAAAGAGGTCCGGAGAAAAATGTAGGAGGTCCTTGAACTTGATCCCTAGCTCCCACACGGACATACTCTCCTATTTGAAAGAGAGTAGCTACGGTCTCTTTTCCGCCTTCATCGTCGAAGAGAGGAATTCCTCTTGGAACTCCCTCTCGAAAACATCCCATGCCGCCTCAGCCTCTCTCCTCTCTCCCAGGTAAAGCGTCCACCACTGACGCACCGCTCCCCGCATTGGCTGACGGCTAGAGGAACCCAGTTCTCGGTCGGGGCCCGAATCAGGATGAAGGATGTTACTAGATCCTCTAGCCCGTCATCAGTATTCATGTCAGAGGTGCTTCCATCATAATTCTTGAGGGTCTGTCGCTGGAAGGTCCGAAGAGCCTTCTGCCATTGGTCATCATCTTATTCACGATCAGCCCTCTGCCGATCGACCAAAGCAGTCTCCGGGGCCTCGATTGCCTGTACCACACGTGGTCGCCTCCCAGGTGCCATAGCTGCAAGGTAAACAAGGAATTCCTAATCCCATTTAGTGTAGAATATTGTTCTTAAAAATTCTTAACTTTTTATTTATTCTTAATTCCCAAGACACCCCATAAACATGAGAAAACAAGTCATTATGATGCATGTACCTTTCTTAGGGTCTCTACCCTGCAATCAGCGTGGCCTAGCTTGGTCGTTCGATAGGTCCAGAGTCCTTCCATCGGATCACGGGGGGCCCTACAATCCCATTTCCTAGCCGGTCTTCCCTAGCCTAATTCACACACCAAGGTCACCCAACACTGTTTCCCTACCATCCCATGCAATTCTCACTATACCTAAATCCAGACTCCATCCTACCTCTCATCCTGCCTCTGATTCCATTCTGTCACGACCAACCTTCACCAAAAGGAGGGAAGGGTCAGCGGGTTGCGAAGCCCTTCCTTATTTAAGTTGAATGATAGATAATGACCCCTGAAATTCAACTTCTATAGGTCCCGGAGTGGCGACTAGCACCAAAGGTATGGAAATTACACACAAGTGGAAGGCATTTCCCTTTTTTTATAGGATCGGGAGATAAGATGATGAAACACAACAACACCAAAGGTAAAAGATAAGTAAACCCAAAAGTAAACTATTCCCACATGCACGTTCCAAAAGTAAAATCCACAAAGTACAAAAGGTTACTAAAAAGTTAAGTACCAAAGAAAGGAAAACAGCAACTACAACTGCCCCAAAGGTCTGAGCTAGTATGGTCCTGCGCGATCCCCAATGTCCTCCTGGAAACCTGCAAGCAGTTTTATATATGTAGGGTGAGCATACAAGTACACTCAGTAGGGAAAACCAAAGACTCTCATGCACAAGTGGGGGAATGTACTAAAGTCCCGTGAAAAATGAGTAAACCAAACACCTATCAATGTAAACTATCCACCCAAGCCTCACTAAGGAGCACTCCACAAATAACACAAGTCAAGTAATATATATAATAAGAGAACATCGATGTGTGGGTACCCCGCGCCACTTTCCCACTGGTTATTGAGACATCCTACGCATCGAACCAATCCCCCCATTCTGTCACCGTAGTCCCACTGCCACACCAACCCGCACACACCTGGGCCACAACCACATGCAGTCCCACTGCCGAATCCCGCCCGCAAACACCTGGGCCACAGTCACACGTAACCATGCCTGCAAAAACCTAGGCCAAAACAACCACCACCATGCCCGAAGACACATGGGCCTCATCCTGAAGACACATGGAAAACCACCTTCTTCACACACCTGGTCAACCACCACACTACCCCGCCCGAAGGTTCTTGGGCTAATAATGGACCTCAAGCCATCACTGCCTGCCCGAAGGTACTTGGGCTATCTAGTAAAGGGAGCAAAAATAGAGCTAATAACCAGCCACTAATAATAATGTAGCGGAAAAAACACCCTCCCCCATGAAATGGGGGTGTTCGGCACTTAGTGATCAACTTGTGTGGGGTGCGAATAAGAAACAAAAAACTACAAGTATATACATAGGTAACAATCACTCACCCAAAATTAGGTTTTTCTTCATACAGCCTACAGATCATAAGACCTCTCAAGTCTGAGTCACAACTCTGGCCAACAAAACCCATTTGTCTCATTCTTGTTTTCATTTTTAGTAATAATTTTCAAATAATTTTATACACTACTAAGAAAATAACACGATATGCATATCCAAGGAAAAGAAACCAGCCAAACTTCAATTTAAGTATCCACACCCAGTTCTCATGTAAAGTTACAACAAAAATGGAATAAGTGAGATCCCTTGAAGTTCTGGAACCAAAGACAACCCCGAGACACTACCCTATGTCCCCTGCCCCAAAAAGTTTTTTCATCAACAGAGGATCCCACCCCAATTCGTTATATAAACGAGGTAGCCACCCGGCCACAAAATCCACAACCACTGAATCCGTAACAACAGGGAATCCCATTCCCAATTTCACAACCATCAAGAGTATAAAAATAGGGGATCCCATCCTCTCCCACATCTCTAGAAACCGGCCCGTCAAAGAAGAACAATCAAACCACTACTATAAAGCAAAATAGGCCCATGCGGGTATTTTCAGATTTAAAATATTTTACACGCTCCATGATTTCAATTTCCATGTGTTTTAACTGAGGGTTATCACGGAAGGGTTGATCCTGGTGCTTTCAATTTATTCAGCCAGGTATACTTGATTAACCAATTTACTTTTCATAGTAGGAGTTTACAATTAAAAAACAAGACATTTAAAACACTACGAGGGGTTTATTAGTGCACAGACAATGACCACCAACGGCCTCAATTTTCAGAAGGCGTAAGCCATGATCATATAAAAAATGAACAACATCAACGATCACAGCCACCCCTTCATTCTTTATAGAATTCGTTCATTATCTTTATTTGAGTCTCGTTTATCTACTTCTACAGAATCAAAAGCACTCCCACCCCGCATGAAAGAAAAAAAAGAGAGGTGAAAGGGAAATTCCCTACTTGTTGATCGACGGTCGAAGCTTAGGCCGGGGGGAAGAACTTCACGAATAGTGATGCGGTTCGCCTGAATGAAAATAGCCTCGTCTATCAACGCTTATGTCGGGCGCGAAACTTTAGGCATAATGATGCGGCTCGTCCGATACACGAAAATCAGCTCATCTAGACAAAATTACTCCTCGCTGAAGGTGATCGAGAAAAGAAGAATCCCAGGGAGAACCCTATAGTTATAGGGGTTGCAGATGGTTGAGATAAGAACGTCAAACCGTGTGAGTGGGGGTCGTGGGTTGACCACGCGGTTGGGTAGTTACACACGATGATATTAAGGTGTTATTTAATATCCCCCATCTGGGTGGTTTCTCAATATTTTCAGGAATTAATTATGGGCTTTATGTGGTTTTAAAAGGAGTAAAAGAATTAATTTACGTCAAAACTTACGTTACGCGAGCAGAAAAGTCAGGTACTAGAAAAAAAGAACGAAAGGCTCGGCGAGGGGACATAGTGCCACCGTCACGGTGTCACCCTCATGGTGCCACCCTCACGGTGTCACCCTCACGGTGCCACCCTCACGGGGTCACTGTTAGTGTGTAACCCTCACGGTGTCACCCTCATGGTGCCACCGTCACGGTCCCACCATCACGGTGCCACCATCACGATGCGACTATTTTGGCGAAGCCTCACTTTTGGTAAAGTAATGTGCCATGAGGGTTTGGGCCATCATAGGAATGTAGAGATAAAAAGAAAACTTAAGAAAATTCATGTCCTTGTGTGCAAAAATAATCTACCTGAAAACATTATTGTTTTTCCTCTAGTTGAGTTTGATTTTATTTTGGGCATGGATTGGATTTCTGTTTATCATGAAAAGATTGACTACAGAGCTGAAGAGGTTCCATTTCAGAAACATTTTCAGTTTGTATACAATAATGAACCCATTATTTTGGTAACATGTCAGGAAGCTCAGAAACTATTAAAATATGGAAATGAATGTTACCTTGCACATGTTGTTGAAAATAAAGGAATTGTTCAGATTAATGATGTGCAAGTAGTAAATGAGTACATTGATGTTTTTCCTGATGATTTTCCTAGTATTATACCTGATCATGAAGTTGAATTTACTATTGACATAGTTCCTGGTGCTAATCCAATTTCTAAACCCCCTTATCGAATGGCTCAAATTGAACTTTTAGAGCTAAAGAATCAATTGGAGGAGTTATTAGATAAAGGTTTCATTCGACCTAGCACATCACCATGGGGTGCTCCTTCCTTGTTTGTTAAAAAGAAATATGGTTCAATGAAACTTTGTATTGATTATAGATAATTGAATAACATCACTATTAAGAGTAAGTATCCTTTTCCTCATATCGATGATTTTTTTGATCATCTCTAGAGAGCTCTATATTTTTCGAAGATGGATTTGAGATCAGGGTACCATCGGTTGAAAGTAAAGGAAGCAGACATTATGAAGATCGTGTTTCGTACTAGATATGGCCTTTATGTATTTTTATTTATGACTTTTGGTAACCAATGCACCTGCTGTATTGATGGATCTTATGAATAGAATTTTACGCGAGTTCTTGGATAAGTTTGTGGTTGTGTTCATTGATTATATTTTGGTTTATTCTAAAATTAAAGAGGAGCATGGAAGTCATTTAAGGGTCACATTTCAAACCTTAAAAGAAAAGAAACTTTATGGGAAATTCATCAAGTGTGATTTTTGGTTACAACAATTTTCTTTCCTTGGTCACATTGTTTCAAAAAATGGCATAACTGTTGATCCTGCTAAAACAAAAGTTGTTGAAGAATTTCCAAGACCAACAAATATAACTGAGATTCATAGTTTTCTTAGTTTGGAATGTTATTACTAGTGTATTGTTGAAAATTTTACGCGGTTACCTAGTTCAATGACTAAGTTAACTCAAAAAGGTGTAAAGTTCATCTAGACAAAAGAATGTGATGATTGTTTTTAGGAATTGAAAAAGACATTAGTAAATGCTCCAGTTTTGGCACTGCCATCCAGAAATGGTGAGTTTGTTATCTATAGTGATGCTTAGTTGAAAGGACTGGGTTACGTCCTAATGCAGAATGATCAGGTAATTTCCTATGCTTCACGTCAATTGAAACGACATGATTTAAATTACCCTACACAAGATTTGGAATTAACTGCTATTATTTTTACTTTAAAATATTAGAGGCATCATTTTTATGGAGTAAAATGTGAAATATATACTAACCACAAAAGTTTAAATTATATATTCACTCAGAATAAATTTAACATGAGATAGAGGATATGGATAGAATTAATCATGTATTATGATTGCACGATCCATTATGATATAAGAAAAGAAAATAAAGTGGATGATTATTTGAGTCAAAAAAGTAATGCATAATTAACCATGTTATGTTTGGAAGAAGATCCTTTGGTTTTTGATTTGATAAAATTTGGCATAGAAATTTTTGGGGTATAAAATTGTTCTGTTTTGTTTCAGGAATCAGTAAAATCATCTCTATCAGACAGAATAAAGCAAGTGTAGAAAGAAGACAGTTAGTTGCAGAAAAAGGTAGAGTTAGTTCAGAAGGGTAAGTTTCCTGATTTTAACGTTGATAATGATTGTGTTTTCAGGTTTGGGAAGATATTATGTCTGCCCTGTGATTCTTAGTTGAAAAATGAGTTGTTATGTGAAGCTTATAGTTCCCCATTTTCAGTTCATCCTGTTAGTACTAAGATGTACAGAGATCTTCGGAAGTATTACTGGTGGGATGGAATGAAAAGAGATATTGCTGATTTTACTGTGATGTTTTCCAGTTTTCAGCAGTTTAAAGAAGAGCGGCAGTTACCTAAAGGGATGATTTATCCTTTACCAGTGCCAGAGTAGAAATGTGAAAATATATCAATGGACTTTGTTTTGGGATTACCAAAGACATCTCGAGGTAATAATACAATCTAAGTTATTATTGATTTATTGACTAAATTTTCTCATTTCCTTCCTATTCAGGATACATTGTCTATAGATAAACTTTCTCGGTTGTATGTTGAAGACAAAGTCCGGTTGCATGGAGTTCCCATATCCATTGTATCTGATCATGATCCCGGGTTTACTTCTAAATTTTGGAATGGCCTTTAGAAGTCATTGGGTATTGAATTAAATATTTGTATAACTTTTCATCCTCAATCTGATGGGCAGTCAGAACGAACAATTTAGACCATGGAGGATATGCTACATTCTTGTTCATTGGATTATCATGGAAGTTGGGACCAACATCATTCTTTGGTTTAATTTTCATATAATAAATTTTTTCATTCCAGTATACAGATGGATCCATTTGAGGTATTATATGGAAAGCATTGTTGAACTCCATATTTTTGTGATGAAGTACGTGAAAGGAAGCTGATGGGACCAAAACTGGTAGAAATGATTACAGAGAAAACTCAGTTGATTCAGAAGCACATGAGAACATCTCAGAGCAGATAGAAAATTTATGCAGATAACTAGAGGAAATATCCTTCTTTTGAGGTAGGTGATCACGTCTTTCTCAAAGTTTCTCCATGGAAAAGTTTGATGAATTTTGATATAAAGGGAAAGTTGAGTCCGAGGTTGATTGGACATTATGAAATTCTAGAGAAAGTTGTAGAAGTTGCGTACATGGTGTCTTTCCCTCTATGTTTATCCTAGGTACACAATGTTTTTCATGTTTCGATGTTGAGAAAGTATATGCCAGATCCATCTCATGTTTTGAGCCCAGAGGTAGTTCAGTTGGAAGAGAAACTCTCGTATAAAGAATAAACAGTTCAGATTCTTGACTCTATAGAGAAACTGTAGCGAAATAAGGTAATTCACTAGGTAACGGTTTTGTGGAAAAACTATATGGTTGAAGAGTCAAGGTGGGAATCTAAAAATTCTATTAGGGATAAATACCCCCACTAATTTTGATAAGTAAAATTGCGAGGACGCAATTCCAAAAAGGGTGGAAGGATGTAACATCCCAGGTAATTAAAGAAAAATATATATTTTATATTTATTAATATTTTTGAATTAAATATTAATTTTACATTAAAAGGGTTGCTATGTTCGATAGCGTACCGGATACGCAACAACGGGTTTCTTTGAAATAAGATGTTGCACACTAACAATATAATATTATTATTTTAAATGGTAGTTAAATCCTAGCCGTTGTATTGGTGGCAATGAACAATACTAACTAATATATGACTATACATGTTTATTAAATGTATTTACTTTTATCCAATAAAATTTAGAGGCTTAAAATATGAATGAATCTAATTTTAAGAATAATTTACATTAAAAGGTCAATTTACCACCATTTATTGGCGAACCCTCATTAAATATATTTTTTGTCACTTTAATATATTCTAGTTGACCAAATAAAATACTTATTTAGATTTGTGACATCAAATTTTACTTCGGGTAATTTTTTGGTAAAAAGTTCAATTTCTAATGAATAGTGAAAAATATTGTATTTTAATTCAAAACATTGATTTAATCAAATTTATTTATATGGTTATATTATCATTTTAATTGGTTTTAAAGTGTATTTTGAATATATTTTTACCATTTAAAACAATTTTAGTCATTGGAATTAATTTCACTTTGAAATTTGACATAAACAAGTGTCAATATTTTGATAGTTATTGTTTCTTAAAAACACGGTATTTGTTTTGATAATGGGAATTAATTTTAAAATCAATTAATTACACTTATGTGTTTTGAATTTGTAAAAATAGAAATTATTTTTGAATTTGTAATATCAAATATAGCTTAGGATTAATTTTTGGTATTTTTTTGAAAAATATCAATTTTTTATGAATATTGATACCACTTAGAAATCATTAAAAAACTGAATTTTTAATTTAAATGAAATTTTACCTCTTTTGTGAATTGAATTTCAAAAATCCGACATATATGGTTTTTACCAAGAAGTAAAATTTGGTTCAATAAGATGACAATATTCTTTGGTGAATAGTAACTTTTGACTTTTATTTGCTGCGGTTAAATGTAAATAAGTTAATTCACGGTAAAAAGAATATTATAATAATTCAAAACTACCTTAAAACATGTCCAAACCGTATTTGATGAGTAATTTCTAACCATGGGCATCGTTGGATCGATTTTGGGACCCCATTGAGCCACTTATTATTGATAATGACACTTTAGATTAATTAATTTAATGTAAAGCCAAAAATGACATAAACAAAAATATTTTTGTAAATTAATTTTTATATGGTGTTATATAAATTATATTTTTGAATATAAATATTCATTGGAAAGAAAATATTATTTCCTACATCATTTTATTCGTTTTATAATTTTTATAGATCAAATAAATTAAATTATTTATGGCATAATAATGATGCATTATTTACCTCATTAATAAATGATTTAAATAAATAGGATTATAATGATTAAAATATTATCCAAAACATGTCCAATTCTGATTGGATGAATTTATTTCGAATATGAGTCATCTTATCTTCGACCTTAATTATTTTTAGAACTTTTTAAACCTAATATGTGTTTATAATAAAAAAATGTTTTCACACATTCCTAAAGAGCCCCTCCTCTCCCTTATAAAAGGAGACCACTTCTAACAAATTCCTCACACCTCTAAATCCATTTGGCTCATAAAACTTCTAAATAATTAATCTCCCTACATCCCTATCCTCGTCCAAGATGCCTTACCTTAGAGATAAAGAACTTGAAGAAGTCCTTTGGTTCGAACCAATGGGAGGTTCCCAAATTAAAGGAAACAGTTTCTCTTAAATTGTTTTCTTTTATTTTACATCTCCAACCCCTAAACACATTTTATAACTTTCTTATGTAACAAAACCAGTATCCTCAATATACTATGTTGTTTTTATGAGAATTATTTGAACTACACTTACACATACCTCCATCAAATGGATTAAAAACATAATGTTTCTGTGGATGGAAAACTAACACCTCACGAAACAAAGATTGTTCAAATATCTCCAACCCTCTATCATGGTGGCTATTATGATGGAACAGTATTTATATATGATATATATTATATTTATGTTTTATTTATTCTTCTTTATTTTCCATTGATATCATACCTTTATGGTTTCAATTATGGTTAAACGTGATAATTTCATTTAAGGAAGTGCGGACTACCGCCCCCTCAATGTGATATGACTCGTTAATGACATATGTGGGACATAAAAAGGATAGAGTTATGATATTATATATGATATTATATATGAAATTATACTGGAATTATAATATACCTATGTATCATTATGTTTTAATTCCATTAAAATACGAAATAGAAATGAATGTAGCGTTCATGCGTACGTACAGCTTACCGTCTCCAGGAACAATGCATTTCATTTCTTACCTACAAATGTTATGTACTATTATAAATACATGTGTATACTGGATATATATGATATATATGATATCTAAATCTTGAATATCATTCTGGATATAATGGACTATAGACCACATGGACAACTTGTAATATAAGGTGTTCATTTTTGACTCAAGTACCAAATATTGACAGAACGTCCATTATTTAACTTAAATGATTACATAATAATTATAACATGGTAATAAGTGGTATAAAAGGAATGATAAACTTGAAAAGGGTTCTTAAACAAGTTGAAACTAACTATATTTTGTTATTTGTGTGATTAATGAATGATCGCGTCAAGTCGGACACAAGGTAAGGGACTTCGTCTCAATCTCCTTTCATTAAGGCATATTTAGTTTTATACATGACATTATTTTATATGGTGTATGAACCCCTTTGAGTTTTCATTTCATTCATAGGGAATCTTTTTATATGATACATTTTACTAACAGACAAAGAGGAATGTTTTTTTAATGTAAGCGGTGATAATGACCTTTCCTCCATCACGAGTTTTATTTGATATTTGTCCTCATTAACAAGTCGTAATGTTATTAGAAGGAAAAATAAATACCATATACTCTTCTTACGTTTTTTTGTGTTGAAAATGATTTTGAGAATGGATTTATTATTTCAATATCTTGAAATCATATTTTTTATTTCAATGTGGAAATATTATCTTTCCTTTATGCTTCTGTTACGTGTTATGATCATGTTATGGTTCTTGGGCATTATTTATGTATATGGGTGGTTCCGTGATAAACCTAGGGTGGGTGATCCCAAGATAGATCTCTAATGCATTAGATAACATGATGGAGGTAAACATGAATGTTTCTCTTAAGAGATTTATGGAATATACAGTGATTGGTGTTTCAAAGTAGCTTCCTATGTAGCTGTGATAGCTACATTGTAAGTATGATATGGATGCCAAAAGTTAACTTTATGATTTTTGATTTCTATGTGTTATTCATAAATATTATGTTTTCATGATGTAAGTAAAAGAGTTTATGTTTTGTATGTATTTTTTAAAAAATGTTTTCTTTCTTTTTTTTATAACCCTTACTGAGATTTTTTTGCTCATCCCATGTTTTGAAATGTTTTCACAGGACATAAAGATGAATAGGGTCAAGGATGGGATCAAGGAAAAGTTATGCTGTGTAAAACCTGCAAGTAGACATGAAATTTTTTTTCAAGAGATTTTTTTGTATTTAAAAAAAATGGAAACTGTGTAGAAGTTTCTACTTTGTAATCTTTTTAGATGTAATAGTTATGTCCTAATTCTCTAGAACTCCAAACCTGAAAAGATCCTTAATGTGAATTATTCATTTAATTCTATATTATGTAATGTTTAAGGTCGGGTCCTTATATAAAATATCTTTCATTTCAATTAGCAGATATAATAAAGATCTCATTTCACTATTCATATAGGAAAATATATCACATGTAATAAATAAGTCCCTATCATAAAAAATTCATATCTAAATATTTATTTATGTTAATATAATGATTCATCCATACTCATATCATTCCATATTATTACATGAATATAAATCTAAAGGAACAACAAAATCACATTGAATGAAAATAAACTATGGTTAAATAATATCAATCGTAACAAGAAATCATCATGAATATAATTCCCATCCATGGGTACTTGGGTTATCCCACGTAAATGGGTTAGCTAATCCCATGAAAAATATCATTACCAGGTCTTGAAACAACCTATTCACCATTATACCATTCCTAAATAGTAAATTAATATATAATAATAACCTATATATGATACCACATTGTAACATCTCCTAATCCAGAACTCTATCCTGTGGAAAATTAAAGCTGGTTACTAGACCTCAAGGCTGGCCCTATAAACCAGAGTCTTCCGACTATCATTGGGGGTTTAGAGAACATAGTAATAAGGCTATAACCCATGTTAAATAGTTAAATTACTAAAATAATAATAAAATATCAATGTAATATAAATAGAATAAATTGGTGAAAACCAAATAGATTCAACTTAATGAAGAACACACACTAGACTCAAAAATCTAGATGGGAAATAATCACTCCAAAATATCCTAGATTTGGATTATGGTACATTATATAACGAATTATTACCAATGTTATAAAATCATATGCACAGTTTCATTAAAACTATTAGGTCCTAAGATATTCATGGTGTCAACCACATTCAAAATGAGGATTTCATTATTTATATGATATGTCAAGAAACACATCGCCTCAGGTTGAAATGACCTTGAACAACCATTTCAATACATCACGAATCATTAGACAATTTAAATATTTCATTATCTTAACAAGTTCACATCATCTTGTAGAAAATTGGTTTACATCATGTACTCCATTCACTATGTGAATGTTTCTAGCTGAAAGCCTCCATCCCATATTCATTAAACAGTACAAAAACCACAATTCCATATTTCCAAACCATAGAATAACAATTTTGAGACATTAGATCATTTACACACAAGTAACATTAATTTACCCAATCATACGTCCCTGAAATTGTTTTTAGTTTCTGTGGTAAAATCTATCTACTCCTAAAGAAATGATCTACCATCAAAGATTAAGGTGAAAAGAAAACCGAAATAAAATATTCTCAACCAATAACACAAGAGGGGAATACATGGAAAATAAAAGATCTAAAATATAGGATATTACACCTCGATAAAACTATTAAAAATCATGCATTAAATTCTAATATCCAAATAGGGATTTCACTGCTAAGAATATAGAATACTCAACACTATGCCCAAATTTCATGATATTATCATATACATAAGATTATCACCGGGGTTTACAAAAAAATTATCTCATCATAAAATCCAAAAAAAGAAAGCTCATTTCATAATACCAAATATATCACCCCATGAATTTTGCACACAAAATTTTAAAAAATTACATCTTAATATCCAATATGTATAAACATGAATATAGAGATCTAAAGTCCTCAAAAGATTAGACACATAAAAACATCAAAATTAAAATACAAAAAAAATAATCATTATATAGAAAATACATGTATTCCCTAAATCTTATAGATAATTTAAAAAATATTGGATACCCAAGGGGAAATAAATATGGAAAATCATGACCTCGAAACAACAGTAATGTAATGAATATTGTGATAAAGCATAACTCTAGACTCAAGAGGCATAAAATGATATCATAAAAAGAATAATCATATGTTTTTAAATATTTCATAAGGAAATGAAATCATTATATCATATAAAAATAAAATATTATTAAAAATCACAATAAATGATATCATAAATATACATAAGAGGTCACTCCCATGACTACTGTCAAAAAGACAATAGTCCCCTAGTGGATTAGGTTCACTATCTTATCTATTACATACCACCTCCTATGATATGAAATCATAATCAATTGATTTCAGGGCTATATAATTATTATTCCACAAATCAAATAATTATAATCAAGAATATCCATTCCACCTGAATAAAAGAATCCCAAAATAAACTATAATATATTTCCAACCTAAAATAATGCTGTGAATGTTTGAGTTCAGATTTTATGTATGACTGAAGGCTAAATCATAAGGATTCACAAAAGGAGAAATTATTTTTCATTAGACATCCATACATAATAAATGTGCATATTTCATGAACATGTAAATATACTATAGAAAATTAAAGAGAAAAAAGGGAGAATAATGAATAAAAAGATCTACATGGTGAATTCCTTATAAAATAAGTAAATAGTCTTTTTAAAGATAGAGAAGAAAAAATTATTCCATAAAAAATAGAATACATCCTATAGAGTTCTCCATAAAATAATTTATATTTTAAATCTAATCATGGTGTAACAAATTTTTTTGGGTGATTCTTGACATAGGACATGAAGAATGAAAGTTCACCTAATTTATGTTCACTTTAATGTGGGAATTTCAAACAGAAATACAAATGATTATTACACTATAAATGAAAAGGAATTTTTAGTATATATATTTTTAAGTAAAATATAAATATAAAGTGAGTATTTAATTAGAATAACATTAGGTAAAATAGATGAAAATATAAATTGGAAATTAGATTTTATGAGGGTTGTATAAAAGACCGCATATCAAGGGTCTGAATTCACACAATTTTCACACTTAACATCATGAATAATTAAAATATGATCAATAAATACATACTGAAGAACATTATTAATATAAATTAAAAAAATTAATATCCATTTATTATTATTTGTAATAAATGTTTAATATAGTTTCTACATTTATTGGTTACTCGTGGAAGTTAGGTTAATTTCTCTATAACACATTATAATTATTTTTTCAAAATGGTCAGAAATATTCTATAATAAAATAATGATCATAAATATTTTTGAGTTTTATTTCATTTATTTTTCCCTTAAAAAAATACTTATACAGTTTTAAATGTCATCCCTAAATAAACCTAATTAATTAAAGTTCCTTGATAATTCCATTAATTTTTATTAAAGTTAATTTGGACATTTATTTTAAATTGTACATATAGAATCCCAAGTTTAATTCTTATAAAAAATATTCATTAAAAAATATCATTTTAACAAAATAAATACATTTTTATATCCATGCATGCTAGGTGTTCAGTGAAAAAACTTTACATTTCATGGACACGGATGTCCACATGTATAAACATATAAAAATATTATTTTAAATGGAATTATAGGGGTGGGAAAATAATTAATTAACATTTTGGAATTATGTTCATTTTATAAACATAATATTAGTTAATTTACAAACCTTTATTGACCATCCATTTATAGTGGTGATGAAAAGTTGAACACATCATTCATAAAGGAGTAATCTTTATATAGACATGATGATGTTATATTTTTTATCAACGATTTTGGGGGAAGGCATAAAATGGATATTCTATTATTATTATTATTACAAATATGAAGAGATACAATAATATCAATATCACAACATTAGGTATAGAAGGTATTTGAAGGGTGTATAATAAGAAAAAATGGAAATGTTGGGATAAGATTATTACATATCGCTTAAAAATTATCCCTTGGAGAACTCCTTAAGACTGCATCGCTTGGACTATTGATGGATACAAGGATAAAAGGGTGTGGTGAGGGTGTTATGGAGAGAATATGGAGGATATTTATTTTAATTATAACTATGTAATTTTTGGATTAATAGGTATTATGTGGGATCCTTTATAAGAAATGATAGTAGCATCTTATTAGAATAACACAACTTCTATATAATTTCAATCTGTTATTGAAGGAAAACAGACACCTACTATTTCCAATAATGATGTGGGGAAATATATGTAGTGGAAACTCCATCCACCATCCAATATTATACTTTTTTTTTCAGGATTTTACATTTTTCAAAATATTAATCAATTTTTACAATAATTTTCTCTTACTGTGGTAATTAACCATTCACCATTGGTAACGAATTTTAATAGACATAATTAAAATTTAAATTAAATAATAATTTTAAAGTGAATAATTTTAGTATGGGAATAAATTTATGAAATTTTTTTCTAATATTTAAATAATTTAAATAAATTATTACCACACATAACACGTCTATCCCTTAATTATAAATAGTTAATTTTAATATTATTATTTAATTATGAGATATTATTAACAAATTATTTATTTTTGGAGACTAAAAATTAATTATTATTAAATAAACGTTTTTGGTATTTTATAAAAGAAAAAAATTGAATATTCATTTAAAATTATTTATTTCAATGTAAAGACCAATGAATTATTTTCTATGAAAAAAATATTAAAAATATCAACAATTGATGACCTTATGATTTATATGTTCAAAATAATGTTTTTGAATGCAAAAATTATTATCCTTAAATAAATCTAAAATGATTATAAATATAAAGGTCAATATTATCAACTTAAAATATAATAAAAAAATTCCATTTTTTTAAGAACAATATTTTTCACTCTTCAAACTAAAAATAAATTTTTTTGAAAAAATAACCAAAATTTATTTTATGGTAAAATTACTTAAGTCGTTGAAATCTATGAAAATGATTTCATTGTTCAACCTAATATTTCAGAGTGTATTAATTTTAATCCTTAAATATATCATCAATGTTTATAATTTTTTTCAGTCTTATCTTATCATTTTTTTATTAAACGACACAACATAACAGTATAAATTAATAACCACACATCATGGATGATTACATCCATCAAAATATAAAAAATGTTCAAATTAAATTAAAAATAATAATATTTTTGAACTAGCATCAACCTAGGGATATTTTCAACATAATTAATAACTATTTGTATAGAAAAAATAAAATTGATAAATAATACATTGAAATGATAAATCATGTAGTGTGATATTAAAATGAAAACATAGTTAATCTTATGTTTCATTAGAATAGGTTTAATGATGTTGTGTATATATATAAATAAATTCTGGAAATTAAAAATAACTTTTATTATATATTTATTTTAAACAGAATCATTTTAAATATGGTTCATGCACATAAAGTTTTTGGACATATATCAAATAGGTATACTGAAAATATTTAATGATATGTAGTAAATTTCAAAAAACAAATAACTCTGAATGAACAAAATATGATATTATAATATTATAAATATTTATATTCACTACAAATAAATATTATCATTATTATTATCATTAAAATAATATATGATGTATATATCAAATTCAAAAAAAATTATTATCAATGGAGAAGTTAAATTAAATTTTATAAGATAAATAAATAATTTTAATTTTATTTGGTAAATATTATAAATTTCAAAAGTTATATTGTTTTTCAAAGTATTATTTTCTTAAAAATTTTATATTTTATACAAATATAATAATTAGATCAGTTTTAAAATATCTTTATATGTAATCTAATATATTAACATCATATAAATAATAAATATATATGAAATAATTATAAGAACAAATAATTCCCAAAACACATTTTCTCAATAATAGTTTTTTATCAGTATATATATTATTTTTATTTTAAAAATTGTATAATTATTTAAATTCAGATTAGGTAAAATAGAAATAATTTTTGAATTTATAAATTAAATTTTTCTTATGGTAATAATTTTGTGATTTCTATGAGATATTTATTATTAACTGAGTAGTGTAATAAACCATTTTTTACTAGTACTCTGGATTCTATATGTTATTGGTATATAATTATGACCTAGATTAATGTGGATAATTTTTATTTAATTTTTTTAAGTTATAATATATATTATAATTTTAAAAATATTTATTACAATTTACAAAGTTGTGTTTTATATTTTAGAACTAATTTAATTTTTTCTCCCAAATTCTTTTACGAATTTGTACAGTTATTATATTAATAAAAATATTTATCACAATTATATTTTGGATTATTAAATTTGTATTTATTATTAATAATAAATAATTTATAATTACCTTGTAAAGTGAAATTTATTTTTACTCATAAATTATAACTCACCTTTGGTAAAAACTAGTTATCAATATAAAAACTAAAGTTATAAAAGTAAAAAATCAAGGGGTAATGGAATTGAATAAGGATAAAAACGTTTTAAATAAATTGTTTTAGGTTTTATTAACTTTATCACCTCTTGCCAAAACTTATTTCTCAAAATTTGTTACTGCTTTCTATGAGAATGACATCCCATTGTTTAAAATTTATGGAAATTTAAAGAAATATCATTATTTATAACTGAGTGGTCCTCCTCTCCTCACTTCCCCTCAACCCAAAACCCCTTTGTTTTTTTCAATGTCCACTCCAAACTATTATCAACACTCTGAGACTCAATAATTTTGTTCTCTTATTCTCAAAAGGCCAATCCTCGAGTCCTTATCCCTCTTTTGTAGGAGATAATCCAAGAAGTGAGGTAGAATCTCCTAACCCCTCTTTCACTTTTATGTTTCTTTATATACACTTAGTATTCCTCAAATTTCTGTAAAAACTTTTTACATAATAATATTATTATCACCATTATATAGATATTTTAATACTATTATTTTATAAGTATTAAGCATCGGTCCATTTTCCCCTTTATGATAAGAGAAAATTATAATAATTTGGGTGTGTGGAATACTTCCACGTAAACATTTCATGATTCATTTTCCTTGACCAACTAAATTGACGGGTCCTAATATTGAATTCAATAAATAATTATGTTTATTTTAAAAAATAACAATATGAAATGTTAAAATATATTATAAATTATTCACATTATAATGAAAAAACACAAAACGAGCATTTGTGTGGACTACCAACTTTAAAGAAACAACTATTTTTTTATTTTTATCTGCACCATATATTTATGGTTATTTGAATCAGTTTAATAGAAAATTATAATTTTTATGATTTTATTATCATTACATTATTATATACTAGGGAATTAATGACATGATCAGGAAATGAACCTAATTAATTTAATCATTCAAAAAATCTTACAAAGAGGGAAATAATTTATACAAGTTCTGTAACATTAGAAACAATTTTCTTATTTTTTTAAATCATTTATAATTCTAGTATATGAAAATAAAACATATAATGATATCATTATTCTATTTTTGTAATTTTATTTTAAATAAATAACATTATATTTCTAGTACCCCTAAATTCTATAAGAATATGAATTTAGTTGATAGATTATGTGATAAAAATGATCTTAAATAAGTCATGAAACATATTTCTTTAATTTTAATCACTTTTATAGCTTATAACATACGCTTTCCTAAGTCAAATGAATCTTTGAAATATAATACCATTATAAGATATCCATTAAATTAGTGGGTATTAATTGTAATAACTCAATTATGATAAGTATATCATTTACATAATATTAGAATAAATTCAATGGATATCTATTGAATATAAGTAAAATAAGAATCAGTTTAAAGAAAAAAGAAATGATTTTTTGAAAATTAATATTTTTCAATGAAAATGTTTTCTTCTTGTTTTTAGTGATTACGTTAAAAATAATTTTTTCGCTTTTTAAATGTATATTTAAAAAATTAATTTAATTTTTGAAATCATCATATAATATTTTTATTAGGGTTAATTTTTAAAACAATTCACATTAAATTCATTCATCGATTATTAGTAAAAAAATAAAAACAATGGTCTTAAATCCTAGTATAGCACCACAGATGGTGTCTAAAAATATAATCTGTTAATGAATATAAAAACAATAGTGTGTTAGTAATATGAGTAATAAAAAATAGAACACATAAATACTGGCTGACTTAGGTTCCAATAAGAAACTTAGATGACTCAACCTACATCGGCTCATAGGTGGAATCAGTTACTGACATGTTACTATATATTTATTAATATATATATATATATATATCACATCCACCTATTTCTTCTAGGTATATGCTGATGTAAGTGGCTATATATCTAAAATACTAGGTGCTAGATAGACTGTGGCATAACTCAGTCATCCATAGCTAGTTTTAACAAGATTATAAACTCAATAAAAAGTTCAAATTTCCTATATCAAATAATAAGTGGTAGTGTTCATTAATTTCATATGATAGGGTGAGTTTTCAATCATTCTAACACTCAATATGGGACGTGTTGTGTCAATCCCATCATCCAAATAGAGTCAATTGTGTGAAAAGTCACACTAAACACCAAATGTATGGGTATAAGATACTGCTATTCTAAACTGAAACCCTAACAAAATTCCACAGCCTATATCAAGGAATACTCATATTGAGAATATTATCCATGACGAATTACCTATCATGATTTAAATTTTACATGTTTTTGTACTCAAGACATAACATTCCAATTTTAGAAATAAACAAAACATTTTAAAACGGTGTACTCATTACACTATCTCATAATTCATTACATTTAAATACATTAAGTAATTCAATGAAGGTAAAAAATTATCAAAATGCCATTAAATTTTACACTTTCCAATTAACATAACTAAACTTGGAGATTATCTTTACAAGGCTTGATAATGTCTAATCAAGTCAAGCCAACCCACTTAAGAGGTTTTTAGTCTTTGTAAAAAATAGACATAGGGGAAACCATGTCTATTAATTGAATCCTCTTATAAAATTTGTAATATAAATACACTAATCATGCCAAATAATCATTATAAATATTAAATACATAGGAAACACCAAATACATAAGTCCAAGAAAGATGAACACAACTTTTCATTACATTTTAGTGTAGAAGGATATGCACCAAATCTAAGGGGTTTTATTATAAAATATGAAATTGTTCATAAAAAATTAATTTAGTATGAAGAAGAATCCAATTAGAGATTCCTAATTATATTCACCAAAATAAGCATTTATAAAGCTAACATTCATGAAAATTCAATTCATAAAGGTCCAAAGGTTCATTTTGATGGTTTCGTGGTCATAAGGACAATCACCGACATAGTAAATTCCAATTATATATTAGGAGAAGAACATAGGTGGTACCTCAGGTTATAAAAAAATATATAAATAATGAAAATTAAAATTAAACCCCAATACAAATACTTCAGTGGAATTTTGGGGATTTAGTTATTTAATTATACTTGGTAAAATCAAGACAGCACACCAATGGTTTATCTGTCTTATTAGTTGGAATCATCTATTTAAATAAATAAAATCAAAATGTATATAACAAGGTTCATATAGAAATTTAAAATGAAGGAACCAATTTTAGGGAAATGAAAGGAAAATGATGGTTTGAAGCACACCAAAAATATTTATAATTCATATAAAATTTGGTAAAAGGGCTATATAAGACCTACCTTATTCTTAGGATGATCTACTAATCCATCACCATGGTTTTATTTGGTCAGGGTAGTGTGAAATCAAATAAATGGACATCCACCCTAAAAATATAGATAATGAGATCACACAAAAATAATAAATTATATGAGAAGAGAAACATAGAAAATATATAATATGATTAAATATATTACTAATGCAAATCCAATGTGACTGATGGTCTTTGAATTTGAGTCTAGATATAGGAGATCTTGCAAAGACTAGGGTAGTAGTCGGAGGATAATCCCACATAACAGACGATAGCTCATATAGCATATGAAGATAAGGAAGAAAAGAAAACATATTTATGGATCGCTAATTTTTTTTCCACATTTCACCCTCAAAATTGTGTTCATGGTCTAGCCACATCGTTTTCTAAATCATTCAACAACTATACAAGTCCCACTAATTATGTACCATAACACCAAATAGTTGTTGCACATGATTTTTCCAATAATTCACCAACCTTGTGGTGGATAGGGCATAGACACTACCTATAAAAAACTAATCAGGATTGGTTTAGAGTTGAGAAACTGTTCATATACCATGTGGATCACAATTTCTCATCTACAGGTTCCACATGTTTTTCATTGGGGGGCTATATGGATTCATACAAACTATTAAACCTTACTAGACCCTCTAAAACATGATAATTTGGGAAACTAAGCTCCCAAAACATTATTAACCAGTCGAGGAATATCTCATGTTTCAATCCACATATAAAAACAACATATTTAATTATTCTAAATCATGGAATAATATTTCAATTACCAATTCAATGAATGTCCAATCCACCAACTGGAAAAATTAAAACTATCTTGGAATTTTACCGTTTCTCAAAACACAGGTCGTTAGAATTATATCTTACGATATTTATAGAAGAGTGTCAAGATGATCATGATTATTGATAACATTTCAAATGTTTTATAAAATAAGATTCATATATTTCTAATATAAAAACAATAAACTGTTATGCCCATGGGATTTAAACTATTTTCAATTTTATTTAATAAAACATGGTATCAATAAATTATTTAGGTATGATTACCTTGGATTTTCATAACATCAGTTGAATTTTGTAGGAATATTTCTTATATTTCATGATATTTCTCTTCTGTGTGAATAATTTTGAAGGGAAGTTTCTATGGTGGATTTTAAGAAATAATATTAGATGATAGTTTGATTGATGTTTTAAAACACCAAGAAACAAAATAATCACATGAATTCTTTTGGGTATTCAATATATGTTGGTTCTTCTCTATAAAAATACATAATATGAGGGACTAGGGATAGTTCATTAAGCATATCTAGCTAATTTCATTAGACATGGATCAACATTGGAGAATGACCATGTTCTCCAAAATCAATGCATTTTAATTTTCATCATAAATAAAAACGATTGACCCTGGATTTAATGAATCATTATATTATTATCATGATGGTGTAAACTTATGCCCAAATTATACTATTAACGGATCAATGATTCACTATCACATCATTTGACAAGTTTACATGGTTTAATATTATTAATGTCGGTTGATTGGATTTAATTATTGATTAAATCATTGTGTATGTTTTTATTAAAATATTCTTGTTGAATAGAGTTGAGGACCAGAGGATTATCTAATTAGATATAGATTTCCAATTGTATATGATTTGAAACTAATGGTTTTTATTCTTTATTAAATCCATATTGTTGAAAATCAATTAGAAATAGGACATGAATATTTTTTCACAATATAAAAAATCTATTTATTTTATAAAAAATGGAAATTTCTTATAATTATTTCTATTTATAGGATACATTTTTTAACAATAAATTTTCTAATGAATACATGAGAATATAATATAATATATCCATAAATAATTTTCATGTACATTTTAAATTCATTATTGGAATATGGTATTGTATTTGTGGTAGACATATATTTTCAAACATGACTAAGTCCATGCTATATTTTTTTAATCGTTATTTTAAATAAATATTTTGATCTTATATCTATTTTAGTTATTATTCTATTTTTAAGTTCATCATTTGGAACACTTTCTGGTTTTATTTTTGTAGTAGGGCTTTCTATATGTGCAATGCTATATTAAATGATAAAAAGTTAACATACTCAAATTTTTTTACAACAATTACTATATTTCATCATCATTTATAATATTCCATTGAAAAATATTTCTTTCTTTTGATTTTAGTTTTTTTAAAATATTAAAGTGGGAAATTATTTCTATTTCATCAGTGATTCAATTTTTTTTTGCATCAATTCATTACACTATTGATAGAATATCTTTTTAGTAAAATTTAATGCGAATTTTGTAAAATATTTAATGAATTTGAAACTATTTATTTGATATCAACTTATAGGAATTTCATTAAAACTGTTTATTAATGAACTCCAATTCAATGGTGATAATTGTTTTGTTAAAATTATTGATGATTTTAATTTTTTTCATAATTAATATAATTGGTCATCCATCTATATATCTATCAAATTTTGATGAGCTGAAAAAAAATGTTTTTGTGTAAACTGTGAATATAAAATGATATTTTTATGACACATTCAATTCAAAATTAAATTTGTAAAATTCATTTCAAAAGATTCAAATTGTATTTCCATTTTCAAAATACGAATCCAATTAATTTCATAGAATTTTTTTGAGTATTCATTTAATAAATATTACATTTAATTATCCATGGTGTAAAACTTTATAAAATCACAAAAAATTTATAAATATAATTCATCCATTTTATATATTAAATTTTATTCTTATAATATATTTTATTAATTGATAGGGGAAAGTAATGGCTTATGAATTATAGAATTATATGTTGATTTATTATAATAAATTAATTCTATATGATTATTTTTTAAATTATTCTTTTTTTTATTCTTGAAATTTGTATTAACTATAAATAAAGTTATACATTATCATTTTTGGTAGAAATTTTAATTCATTCAATATTTCTATGAAAATGAAGAAATTTAGTTTTAAAATAATCAATGCCACTTTTCTATATTTTTTTTATCATGATGAATATCATTTTTGGATTTTCATAATCATTAATTAAAATTATATTGCGAAATAATTTTAAAAGGTTAATATTTAATAGTGTAAATTCATTCAAGGTTACATGTTTATATTTTTAAACATAATAGTGGAAAATTAGTTTTAATTATTATATTAACATCATGAATTAATTTTTTTAATATTCTTCTGATGTTATATATTACATTCTATATATTTTAAATTCTAAAAGTCTGAATTATATTTTACAATTTTTATATTTAATATAATGCATTAGGTAGGATAGAAATTATAAAAAGGGATCTGATTAAGTGATTATATTGGATAGTGTTTTGATGGAAAGGATTTATGCTTGATATTATTCTCCCAAATTGGATTATATACGACATAGTTTTTTGTAGAGTAGATATGAAACACATTTTCTCCTGGGTATCCAATATGTGAGATCATTATCTTTTACTTAATTAAGAGAGTCACTTATATGTATAGGGATATACATAAGATAATTTATATACCTTTTTAAAAACTAAATGATTTGATTGAATCCATAATGAATTAAAATAAAATTAAATATCATGGTAAGTTAATTTATCATAACTGAAGATAAAAATAAAATCGAGGAATTAGCTCAATGGATAGTTGGGGATAATATTATAATATTTTTTAGGATAATAGGATGGATGAATTGACTAGTTAAATATTAATTGGTAGTGAATGGATTGATTTGAGATAATTAGCAAATAAGGGAGGCACACCTGATTATGAGGGTTACTAAAAAATTATTATGATAGTGACATGCTATAATGAGAAATTATGAGGATTGAGGAAATGAATCATGATTTGTGGAAAATTGTATTGGGATATATATTATATTTAAAAAAATGTTCATATGGGAAGAGAAATATGAAATCATTGACTAATAGGAAAAATGAAGACATATATATAGTGGGAATGTATAAGGGTAATAGATTTTGTGAAAGTAAAAGTAGTATTATCAAGGAAATATAATATAGAAGTCATAGAGGTGAGTGTAAAACATTAAATCTAAAGTGATTATCCTATAACATTATAATATATTATTTCTTCTATATCTCCAATATTTTATTCTCTAAAAACATTTTTACACAAAAAATCTTGCACAATGATAAAATTAACTATGATAAATAGACTTGTTTTCATTGATAACATGTTAATGATCTTGTTTTATTTCTAATTACATAATAACTGATTCCAATTACATTCATTTTAATCAAATTAACAGAATGGATTTATATAGATCATAAACATCAATGACCACAAAATTATTGTCTCCATGTAATTTAGAGTTTGAGAGATATTACTAGAATCAAACAATGAGTGATAAAAGTTTAAATTTATATAAAAAATATAGGGAAAACAATATAGTTTATCCATAGCCTATTGGATCTTGGTCATACCTTATTCAAAATCATCATATTATATAATAGATTAATCCCTCATTAATAAATTGATATTTATTTTAAAACATATTTAATCACTATGATTGAATTTCAATATACACCTTGGATTTTTCCATATTTTAACTCACTAATACCTCAAACCATAAAAACCTTACTCATAAATCACAATTCTATCCTTCCACTATGACACCACCATGATGATATTTTCTTCTAAACACATTAAACATCAATAAAAACCTCTGATAATGGAATTTCCACATTCTTGTAGGTTATTTGGATTCGAAAAACATAAAGCATAAACCAAAATGGCCACATATATTCCCCATAACCTGTAAAATATAGATATTTTAAAATAACACTTTTATTCACATCATATAAATTAAACAACACTGATTTTAAATAAAGTGTGATATATAATCAAGAAATTATTATTTAAATGTGACCATCATAACCAAGCTCTTAACTATGCTTTTATGAATACTAATAATAAAATTTTAAAAACTAAGTATTAAGGGTAAACATATATATTAATAAATAGGTAATTAATTCCTATTATGGGTTTTATAGGTCTTAAAAGTAATTTTTCTCCCAAAAAGTATTCTTTTCTCATTTTTGAAATAATTTTAAAATTAATTTGGTAAACATTAGAAAATTTATTTTAAAAAATTAAATTATTTCCTGGAATCAAAACATCAATTTTTTCATAAGATTGATTTTTTATATTTTATAACATAGTTTAATTTTTTAATGAATATTATCAAATATTGGTTTTGTGGACCACTACCTTTTAAATTTAATTATTAATAGAGTTAAATTTTTAAATTGGACTCAAATTAAAAATATTTAAACTATGTTATAATTAATCCATTTTAGGTTATTTTAATCATATTCAGGTAGAATATTGATATAAAACATATTTATAATATTGATAACTTTTTTTTGGAAAACCATTTTTCTATTACATACATGGGTTTAATTTTAAATTAAATTCATATATATTAAATAATTTTAATTGAAAAAACATATTAAATATTATTAATCATGATATATAATATAATTTTATATTTTAATATTAATTTATAGTAAATAATATTATAAAAATAGATAAAATTAATAATTGCAATTAAGGATAAAATGGGTTCAAAAGGGTGGTAAACTCAAATGAGATTTTTAAAATAGTAGTAATATTTTTTAAAACCTATTTTATGGAAATTTATTCACATTATATCATATAATGTTCAATAATTATACATTCTAGGGCCTTTTGAAATGTGTAAAATATTGGTATAACATTTTGATTTAAAAAATTCCACCTGTTTCCTCTCCTCCACTTATAAAAGTTAACCAAATCTACAGTCAAATTTACACATAAAAAGGCATTATGTTTCAGAAAATACCTATATTAATTCACTCTAAATTTAATAGATCCCATATTTTGAATCTTAAATCAAATATTTGGAGCCTTTATGTTTAATCCAAATGAGGTGTTCTAAAAAAGGTAACTGGTTTAAACCGACCATTTGTGAATTATTAATTATTACAACTCCATGAAATCTTGATCAATAATTATTATATAATAATATCATTATCTACCTTATACTATGGTTTTTATAATTTAATAACATAAATACATCTCTTATTCTATTAAATTGGATGAAAACCCCTTGTTTGTCAATACAATAGACCACTTCCTCTTAAACCATTGTAATCCGTTTACCATCCACACCTATCATGGATATTTATGATTATAAATTTATTATTTATATATTATAATCATGAAATATTATTTTTTAAATATTATATTTCATAGAATTTCTTAAATTCATATCCATGTAAAATGGTAACATCATCCATGTGAACGGTGTACTACCTCCTAATGGATCAATGTGATACGTTTTTTATTATTATATCAAATGGATATTATATGTATGTTTTCATAAAGAAATAATATTATATTTATGATATGAATATCGTTATTTAAATATTAAATATCATATACCTTCTTTCAATTATGATCATGGAAAAATGAAAATGTTGCACAGGAATATGTACGGATTACTGTCTCCATGATTGTAACGTAGTTCATTTTTTGTAAAACTAATTCATGTTATTTTTATCAAAATTATTTATATATAAAAAATATAATTATTTAATTATTATTAATATGTGTATTATGTAAATATTACCCCATTGACCATGGATAACACATCGCTTTAATTTTGAAATTATGAACAGGGCATCCATAAAACAATGGATATGAAGATAAGTGAGGAAGAATATAAATGCATAAATAAAATAAATATATCAAATGGTATTATTATATGATATTAAAAATATAAAAGTTTATTAATAAAAAAATATACAAAATTTCATTATTCTAAAGATTAAATACATACACAATAATATCTGCACTCAAGGTATGGGATTTTATCACAAAATTTATTTGATTATGTTTGTTTACTTCATCATTGTCTTTGATATTCTATGATAATTTATTTAATTACCAATGATTATTTTAGTTTTTATTTCCACCTATATTATGTGGAGTTTCATTTAACACACATAAAATATATAATGATCATTTATCAAATCAATGACTTGATCAATGAATGATATTTTAATCACACTTATATTTCTCAGAGGAATATTCCATATTTAACAATTAATTATTTTTTATGGTGTCTACACTAGATAATTGATAATTTATATCATGAATATATTTGACATTATAGTATTTAACGTTTCATTTGAATCTATTTCTACCATGTGGGTTATGACTCAAATGTTACCAAATTCGTAAGGTTTTATTTATCAATCTCATTATTATTCTAGTTTATTTATAATTTTTATTATATTTAAGGGAGTTATTTAAACATTATCTAATATGTCCTATTCATTATCTTCCCCCCTGGTTATCTATGATTTTTTCATGTATGGGTAAAATTTTCCTCTCTTTGGTAATTAAAATTATTGAGAAAATGTTTATAAGAAAATCTAGCGTTATTCCTCTATTCAGATGACATAATATTCCACCAAGTCCATGTATTCTATATATGTTTTTTATAATGTTTTAATTGGACAACAATAATTGATAAAATTCAATTTTGACATATTTTAATTTTTCGAAAATTGGTTTAAAATGAATATTCATTTAATTATCAAAATAATAATTTTTTCAACTTCTATTTAAAATGTGAAAGGAGTCATTATTTTAACATATATAGTATTAATAGAATATCTCACCATAATGACCACTCATTTTGTAGAACCATACTTTCAATTCACCACGATTCCTTTCAAAGTAATTTTTTCCCTAATATTTGTGAAGGTTCATTTTTTAAAAGCGATTTACAGTGTCAAAAGGTAATTTTCCTCTAACAATATTCAAAAAATATTTTAAAGGAATGTTCATCAATGATTAAAAAATAGATTTTATGGATTAGCTATAAATTATATATATATATATATTCTACATTCCTTTTATGTGTTAATACATTTCTCAGGCTCATCTCTCAAATACCTTCATTATGAAATTTCGTTTTATTGTGATTTGAGATATGATTATGAAACACATTTTCATTCCATGGGATATTATTGTGATATATTTATGATTGATTTCATTTTTTAGGAACAGATTACTATTAACATGTTTTGATAGTTGAACCCAAGTAAAAATATGACGAATTGGGTGGTGATTTAGTCTCATAAGGAATCATGTTAGTGAATAGGGAGTAAACTTATTCCATTTTGAGAGTTTTCCCACAATGTAATATTGTCGTGGATGTTAACCTTGACTCATGTTTTTTGTTATGTTAAATTTCACTATGAAACATCATCTTATTCTATTATTTTATCATATAATTTTCTTTATCTTACGATTATATGTGATTACACATGATTTTTATCTTATATTATATTTTGATATACCATTGATTCCTATGTTATGATTCCTTACAATGTTTATTCCCTTGCAATGATATTTATCTCACCCATTTTTCCGATGTATCCCAAGGGTATCCCATTAATTTTTATAAGATTTTATGGAATTAAGGGCTAGTTATATAGAGTTAAATAGTTAGGGTTTTTTTATTCTCACATTGACGTATTCTGTACCTAGTTTTCAAAATAATCCAGGACCCAATATATTTTGTTTATAATTAATGTATGTTTATGTTTAAAATCATATAATAATATGTGTGTGGGGATTGGGTTTCTAAAATTGGTATTAGATCATGGTCTAGTTAGTTTTGGTTATTTGGTTTAGAATATATTATTCAAAACCATATATACAAGTTTACGGATAGTACTATGTATATAATTTTTTATTATTTTGATTTTTGAATTATAGAGAGAGTTGGTTCCAAGAAACTGCATTCTTATCTAGATACTACATGTGAATTTGGATGTGTTATAGTTGCACCTAGGGTTACCAACCCCGAAATGGGAATAATTACTTTGATGTGATCATCACCTTGAGCATGAAAATGAGCCTTTACGCACACCTAGTTTCACATTCATGAGGGATATTCCTTTAAAATTTATAAACACTTTATGAATAATTATGAAGGACATGATCAAATTATTACATTAAAAAGCCTAATATGACATGTTACATTAGATAACCTAGATTGGAACATAGAGACACATATGTATTTTAATAATTATAATTTATATTATATTCCATATAGAAATATAATTTTTCCCTTTAATATGATAATGAATTTTCATATGGTCAATATTATTATAGTTTACTATTGATTGGAAATATAAGAACGAAGGAAGATTACTAATGTGATATGTACTTTAATTATTTCCCCAATGATTTTTCAAATTTAAAAGAAAGGGATGTTAGACATATTATGATTAGGAAAAATGAGCAATAATTAATTGAGAATAACAACCAAGACATAGATGAATTTCCAATTCCAATAAGGTAGAGAATGATGGTGTCTCATGTATGGTCAAGTGTTAATGATGAAAAATAAAAGAAGATTCATTTTATTAAATGAAAAAATGGGGGAAAAGTTATTGAACTAATATTTCTGATTATTACAGATTTAATTTTAAAAAAAATTAATCCCCAAAAATGTTATTTTAAGATAAACATCCAAATTTTATTATTTTAGTGGAATTTTTAGCTTAATCCAAAGAATGCCCTATTTTTAGATATTAACTATTTAGAATTATTTTTTTATTTATGAAATAACATTTTCTATACATATCTAAATTTTTAACTTATTTCCTTTTATAATTATATATACCTCAAGATTAATTTCATCCATTTTGACCCATAACTAAATCCACTATTTGGAAGCCCAGAACCAGCCCACAAGTTGGGTCATTAAAACTGTGCACAGATCTGGTAATTTTTTATATGGGGATCATAACACCCAAATGAGAATAGAAAATGAGATGAAATTTGATTTAAGTATGGGAAATGCATTTGGTAATAGATTTATTGATGAATTCTACACATGAATTTTCCATCATAATGGTCATTGATACATGATAATCTAGAGCTGTAATATTTGGTGGGTATGGTTGTCTAGAATAAATTTTCGGAGTAAAAATTGGATATTTATTTCTATATATGTCCAAATATATTGAATTTGGGAGGGTAGATGCACAAGACAATTTCAAAAAACTTTTACGAAGGGGATCATTGTGTGAATTATCCATTTAATGTTTCAAACATGCACAATATTTTTAAGTGTAGATTCTAGAACCAAAACACTCCCTCATCACCAATAAATTGGGGGGAACCCCTCCATTCTAATATATACCCAAACCATCCAATTAAATGGTGAGAGAATCATTGGATGATTCCCTTTAAGATATTTCTTTCTATTATTTCTTTTGCTTTTATTGTAATGCACCATCTCTCATGTATCATCACTACATCCACATCCATGGAAGGGTAGTCTCATTGCGTGATTGATAAGGGGGTTGTACCTATGTGATTTTCTTGAGTTATTGTGATTTGATTTAGTAATATCCTTTATTATTTCTCATTCTGGTTTCAATTCATAATTTAGTTTTAAATTCAAAATGTGGTTTCATCTAGATTTAATTCAATTATTTTTAATTTCATTCATTTATGATCCATAACTGAATCCGCCCAAATTTTTTCTATATAAGGAAGAATATATTAGGGTTTGGGTGGTGAGTTATTGATGGTCATTATTCAAATGGGAAGAATAATAGACCATCCTGAGATTTCAAATATTAATATTCTTATCAAAATCATCTTGAAAATAGAGATAAAGTAATTGGTAGATGATCCTTTCTCTTACCAGAAAGTGGATGAAAAAGAGGAAAAATATGGAAACTGTGATAGCTCAGCACTAGGTCTAGCCAAACTCTCTATAATAAATATCTTTCTAATTTTTTTAAAAACCAATCAAATTAAACTACTTATTTATCTGAATTTATTTATATTTAATTAAAACAATTTTTTTTTCAGAAAATCCATTAAAAGAAACGGCATTATTTTGTGTATACTCCTCTTTCAGATATTACCTTTGATTAAACACAATACTATACAAGGGTAATTTAAATATTTCTTTTCATGCCCCATAATTGCCATGTGTCAATCTTAGCGAAGATTCCATGGAGGCAGTGCCTCAAAACACATAAAAATTAAAATTTTATATATTTTTAATGGCATGTAGTTCAAATAAACATATAATTAAATTTTATCCTAAAATTGAATGAAAAATAACCAAATTGAGATATAAAAATTAGAAAATAGAGTTTGAAGAAATTAACCTCACATATTCAAGTGACACATTCAATGATCACTCTTAATCTATAATAATTATGGTAAACCCTAACCAAACATTTCAAAACATTTGTGAACCTAAATTTCTTAATCAAAATAACAAACTCATTGTACATACCATTGAAATTGATTTTGAACTATGGATTAAATTGATCCATGTGATAACTAATTTTCATGTTCTTTCTAGGGAAGTTCTAAATTGACACATCTAAATTCTTACCTATGTCTGACCTGACATCAAACCCTGAGGATTCACGGAAGAGAACGTAAACTAGAGGGAATTCCCCATATCAGCTGAGGGAGGGGAAACAGAATGGTTGTAGAATCTGTAACATGGAAAAATTATTGATTCAGAAGATCTCAAAATATTCTTCTTGTAGAGATTCTTCCCCACATTTAGAATTACTATAATAAAAAATATATTTCTGTCATACCTCAGTTGACCAGATAGACTCGTTACAAATAATGGGAATGTTTCAAGAAACATTGTGCAAGATTCCTAGATTATGAAATGGAATTGGACAAATTCCACATGGTCTTCAACAAAGGATCACTTAATAATTATAGTAATCTTGTACATTCCTTATATGAAGGATCCCAAAATGAAAATTCTCTTTAAGATATCTGAGTTTTGATTTATAAGACTGCGTAAAACTCAATGCAATTTAGAAATAGAGGTATGGGAAATAGAGAAAGACATGAGGTAATGGATTATTATTCTCCCTCACCCTTACATGAAGAGTCATGTAATGAAATGACTATTTCTAGGAGACAACAAGTTATAAACCATGTTATGGAACAAAAAAGTCCAAATCAAGTATGTGTTTAATGACCTTCTACTTATAATTACACTGATCAATGTCTAGAAGTTTCGGGGACAAAATGTTATGCTTGTACTTATCAAAAAATGAAATAATAGTGAAATAATCCATGTCAACGACAGACCCATCTAGGTTTAGGATTTCAATAGAACCAAGCCATTCATCCTTTTCAGAAGCAATATCAGAACCCAGTACCATTCTAATAATCTTACAAATGGCACTTCTAGTAAAATAAATTTTTAAACCACCACATATCCTATAATATAATTATAAAAAATCTTTTACTAGTGCAATAGATACTAAAGGGAAGTTGTTGAAGGAAAATATTATGGTAATGCATGATAAAATTATTAAGTTAAAAGACCATTTTTAAATTCTTTTGTACATTCTAACCAAGAACTATGAAATACTCCTAGTATGACATTTTACAAATCGAATTGATAATGTATGTTTAATCACCACCAAATGTGGGAAGGAGATCACACCACCAAAAAAAGTGAGGTTGATTATTTTGATAATCCTTAGGAAGCTCAACCCATCCATCCAAAAGAAGAATACCAAAAAAATAAATGATAAAAGAACAATGTTCTGGATGAATATTCCAGAAACAACATTGCAAAAAATTGGGAAATGGATATTAAAGTACAATTACCATCTTCATTGGTTGAATCGAAGAAGGGTGAATTATAATGACTCCAATGAGATATTTTAAATACCATCTAGACTGTTGAGATTAATATCCAACTACTAGAGACTATTTGAAAAATCCCAAATATGTAATTTTTTTGAAGGATATATGCACTAAAAGAGGGATGCTACATGGAAATGAAACAATCAACTTAGGAAGAACCATCTCAGCACAAATCACACCACTAATATCATAGAATTGTAAAAATATAGAGACATTTTATATTCTATGCACTATTAGGTATTTAAATATTAATGATGTTTTTTTTTTGATTTGGGAGCTTCAATAAATGTTATAGCTTAGCCAGTATTTTCATCATTTTAGATCATTGAACTAAAACCAACCCGAGTGGCGATTTAATTAGAAAATATATCCACAATATTCCCAGTAATAGTTGAAGAATATGCTCCCGTGGGAGTAAGTGGATTCATCTTTCCAGTTGACTTTTATGTGCTTCCCATGGAAGAAGACAATGAACCAGGGCAATCTCCCATCATCTTGGGGAGACCCTTCCTTGAAACATCCAGGACTATCAACAATGTTCATGAAGGAACATTACCAGTGGAACATGGATATATTATACAACACTTAATAATTATTGATATGATTGAACATCCTTCCAGCAATCACTAACATTTTTCTATCTCCCTTGAAGAAGGTTTAGAACCAATTGATGATTCTGGTATTTTTCCTGACTTCTTTTCATTTGGAAAACATTTTTCATTTGACTTTTTAAATTCCCAAGAACCTGATATCAGGATCTCATGTTAGTGGAATGTGTAAAAAGTTATTTTTTTTATGATATATTATAAGAGAGTGAGATTGTATAGGAGAGATCGTCCTTAAAAGTCAGAAAACTAAATTCTTTATAATCCCCTGAAAAACCCCCCATGTCTATAACTAATGTCATTTCCAAGTGATTTGATGTATTATAACCTAATGTAAGGAGATAAATCCCCATTAATAATTTCCAATAACCCATCACATTCACAAGTAAAATATCTAATTGACATTCTCAAAATAAATGACCAAGATATTAGATAAAGATGAGGTGATATTACTAGAATCAATTAGAAGTTATACTCACAAAAAATATTTTTTTGAATGTGACTCACAAACAGTTAGACAGCCTCAAAGAAGACATAATCCCACCATCATAGTGTTTTTTAAGCAATGGATTTATAAATTTATAGCAGGTGACATAATTTACCCAATGTCTAATTGTCAGTGGGTCAACCCAATTCGTGTAGTCCAAAAGAAAATTGACTTCATCACTATTAAAAATGAAATAAATTAACTGATCCCCAATAGGGTACAATAAATATGGACAGTGTGTATAGATTACTGAAAGCTAAATAATGATACTATAAAATAACACTTACCTATTCTGTTCATCGATCATATGCTAGAATGGTCAGCTGGAAAAACTCATAATCGTTTTTTGATGGATTTTGATTATATATCATGGTACTGATCACACCAAAAGACTATGGGAAGACATCATTCACCTATCCTTTTGGCACATTTTCATGCAAAAGTATACCTTTTGGTCTATTCCATAACCCAGGTGAATTTCAACGGTTTATGGTAATTATTTTCTAAGACCATACTAACGAATTCTTATATGTATTTCTGAATAATTTCATAGTTTTATGAAATTCCTTTTGTCATTTCATAGTAAATTTGAAAATGTTTTGAAAACATGCACTGAAAATAACCGTGTCTTAAATTTCAAAAATATTCAATACATGGTTTAAAAGGGAATAGGGTTGGGGAAAAAATTTCACAAAAAAGTACTCATGTTGATAAATCAAATTTGTATGTAATAAATTACATTCCATATCCAACTTTTGTAAAAATTGTTAGATCCTTTTTACAGAATATTGGATTTAATAGAGGATTCATCATGGTTTTCTTTGTCATTTCAATCCCTCTATCATGATTACTTATAAAGGATGATGAATTTAATGTTAAGTATTCATGTAGAGATTAATTTGATGAATTGAATAAATGGTTTATCACACCACCAATAATGAAACCACCCATCATTAAGTACCCCATTGAGTTACTATTTTATGCATCTAACCAAGATTTGGGAGCCACAATTTCACAAATAATTGACATCAAGCCCCAAGACATATCATACACATAAATCACCTTGGATTAAACACAAATTAATCACACAACAACTCATGAATGAGTTCCTTGTATTCGTATTTTCACTAGATAAATTCGGATCCTATCTTCTTAAAACAAAAGTTTTTTTTGATTATGCATCACTCATGTATATTCTGAAAAAAATTTATGCTAAACATTGTTTGGTGAGATGTATTCTACTCTTAAAAGAGTTAAATTTGGATAGTAGAGATAAAAAGGGGACTTAAAATCATGTGTTTAATCATCTAATTCAACTACCCCGCACCGCTGCACTAGAAATTATAAACCAGAACCCACTGAATAATTAGAATCATGGAGAACAATTATACATCATTAACAGTGATGTACCATGGTATGCCAAAATTTTATAATCTATGGTAACTTATTTTGTACCCTCTCATCTAACTTCTCATCAACTACATAAGCTTAAATATGAATCAATATTTTATATTTCGGAAGACCCATTTCAGTGGAAAATTTTTAATGATAAAATCATAAGAATATGTTTACTAGGAAGTGAAATTCAATTATTATTTGAATTTTATCATCAATTATCTTATGGAGTCAACTTTGGACCTCAGAGGATAGCCCGAAATGTTTTAGAATATGAACTTTATTTCACCCACCTTATTTAATGATGAATTAAAATTTTGTAAAAGATGTCAAAAATGTGAGTTTTGTAGTAATATCTCAAAAAAGATAAGAAATTATTCAAAGTCCAATAAATTTTTGTGAAATATATGAAGTATGTGTAACAGAATTCATGGGACCAATACCTATGTAATTTTTAAATTCATGTATTCTTTTAAATATAGATTGTGATTCAAAATGGGTGGATGAAAAAGAAACCATAAATTATGATGATAATGATTTTTGTGATTTGGTCAGGGATTGCATATTCTGTAGGTTTGGAGTGCCATGATAAATCATCAGTTTCTAGGGAACTCTTTCTTATAATAATAAAATTTAATCATTTCTGAAAAATTATGGGGTACATCATAAAATATTAACACCATACCATTAACAAAAAATGGCCTACTAGATGTATCTAATAGAAAAATTAGAGACATTCTATAAATGACCGTGAAACCCAACAGGATTGATGGATCCAATGGTTAAATAATACGTTATGGGTTTACAGAATATCCTACAAGACACCCATAATGATGATCCCCTGTAGATTTATTTATTAAAAGATTTTCTACCTTCTAATGGAATTGTAGAGAAAAGCCTACTAGGAGGTTAGAGAGATGAATATAGGCCTTGATGAAGCTGGGAAAGATAGAATATTGTAATTTTTGGAGTTAGAGGAAATTTGGATGGAATCTTTTTAAAATTCAACAATCTATAAAGAAAGAAATAGGATGGACCATGGAAATATAATTTAACCAAAACCCTTCAACCAGGGAGATCATGTTCTATTATAAAGATCCATATATAATCATGGTATAGATAAATTTTATTCTAGATGGGAAGGCCCCTTTACTATTATTTATGAATACCCCTTTGGTGTAGTACTGATTGAAAAAGAAGGAGGTGAAAAATCTTTCACTATAAATTGGAAGTGGTTAAAGAAGTTCCATAGGACCATACGTCAAGAACTAGAGGAGGATATCAAACTCCATCACCCTAATTACCAATTAAGACATAAGAAAATGTCTCTCTCTTTGTCTTAGGAGAACACACCGCACGGGCCTCCTATTTTTTCAAATCTCTGGACTATTGCGGCATCTTCGGTCTGGCCAGTGGCCCCCTTTTCGGCATCGGCTCCTGTTCTCCCTGGCTCCACCTGCGGTCCCTCTACCTCGCCCTCCATTTCGGGGGCTGCATTGCCTCTTGGTGCTTCCAGTGCCTGGACCTCTTTCTGGGATTCTCTCTATGGCTCTTCTAGTTCCCTTCCCATTTTACCAGCAGTCTCCTTTGCCGATCCTCGCTCGTCGCGAGTCGGCTCTCAGATCAGTCTTTCTGTTCCTGCAACGGCATTTGCTGAGGCCTCATATCACCTGCACTTTACCCTGATTGCCCGTTTTGGTGCAGCGAAGCCCTCTCTGGCAGTTTTTCAGTGCTTTGTGAGCTCATGGCGTCTCCGTATTCCGTCTCAGGTCTCTGTGCTCCATCGTCTTTCTTTCGGTATAATTCTAGCTTCGCATGATGACTTTCTTCAGGTGTGGTGTATGGCTCCTCGCTCTTCAGATCGTTGGAGCTTCAATCTTTCCAGATGGTCTATAGACGTTCACCCGGGTCACGATCTCCCCTCGATGCGGTGTGGGTTAGCCTTCCAGCTATCCCTCTTCCATTCCAAAATGAATGTCTTCTCAAATCCATTGGATATTTTCTCGGCGGTTTCTTGTGCTGAGATCTTCGTACCAGATGCTCCGCGGAGGTGGACGTGGCCTGCATCTATGTGGAACTGGATCTCTCTCTTCCTATTACAGATCATCTTGATCTTTAGGTGGAAGACCCGCCCTGTTGGTTTCAATCCCATTCTTACCCCATTTTCCCAAGCTTCTGATCCCACTGTAGCCTCCAAGGCCATTCCATGCAAATGTCTCATCGTCTTCGAAAGGGTGATCACTATGTTCTAGCTTCGCCCAGATCCTCTGGAACGAGGTCTTCCCTCCCCTCCTCGCCCCTCCCTGGTAGTTCAGCGGAAGTGGATTCAGTTCCTGAGGCCGGTTCGGAGTGTCTCCAGGGTTTTGCGGCTATCAGAGCCAATTGTGAGGCAAAGATGAAATCAGTCAATGGACGTTGCAGAGCCATTGTTCCTTTTGTTCGGAGAGTTCTATCTCAATAGTTTAGTACCATATTATCCCCCTTTACTCTTTCCTTAGGTTTTCCATCTCCTCTTCCCACCATCCCAATGGATCTAATGCAACCCCGGAGTACCTTTGGACGTGATGCCCGGTCCCTGGAAATAGTTCCTTTGGGCTTCTCCTTTGAGGGTACTCCACCTGGCTCAGATTCAGATAATTCCCCGGGCCCTCCAAAGGATGTTTCTTCATGGTCAGATGATAGGTAGGTGAGGCTGAGTCAATCTCAACTAGAAAGAAAGAATACAACACATTCGATGCCATATGCTATTGATAGCCTTTCTAGTATGCCCAAGACTAGAAACCCTAGTGTCTGTACTAGATATCAATCTAGGAATCTTCGAGGGAGAGTACCCTTCCACTTTGACAAGGCCATGTACTCTAGGGCTAGTCCTAGAATCCTCTTTTCTCAATGACTTCTATGCTCATATGGAATGTTCGAGGTGCCAGATCTCGTATTAAGTATGACTTTGTATCATCCAAGGTCTCCAAACACAGAATCTCACTCGTTGCCCTGCTTGAACACAAACAACCGTCCGTTAAAATCACTGATTTATCAAGGAAGATTAATTTTCATGGGTCCATGCACGCTGAACCAGATAACAAGAACATATGGATCTTCTAGAACTGGAGCACATCAGTTGTCCTCTCCCGGACGGGGGAACTGTTCATCACGGTGGCGGTGTCTCAGGGGACCCACTCCTTTTTCATTTCGTTCATTTATGCAAGTTTTGACTCTCATCAAAGGGATGTTCTGTGGGGGGATCTTAACAATATTGATACTGGGAATCACCCTTGGTTTATTGTGATGGATTTCAACATTTTTGTTGATCTAGAGGAGAGAAAGGGGCAAGGTCCGTTTAACAGGCAATCAAGTCAGCCTTTCTCCTAGTTCTTGGTGGTTCGGGTGCTTTTAGACCTTGCATTTGCAGGTGACCGTTTCACATGGTGTAATAATCAACAGGGAAATCAGCGATCATGAAGTTTTTTAGACCGCGTCTTGGCCAATGTGCATGCATTATCTATTTATCCTAACTCCCAGGTAACGTATCTGTCACGAGGGATATCTGATCACTCTCCACTCCTTCTTTACCTCTCTAATGGACAAGAGAGTTCTGCTCGTTTTCATTTCTACCCGCACTGGGCGAACCTCCCTAGGTACAATGAGCTGTCGCGTGACTCTTGGAATGACCCAGCTCCTGGACACACATGGACAGCCTTACACATCAATCTCCGGTGTCTCAAAGCAAAGCTCCTGATATGGTCGAGGGAAAATCGCCTATCTGACAACGATATATACCTGGCCATTCCTGACGTTGATCAACTCGAAAGACAACTCGAAATGGATTGGAATGAATGGATCTTTGTGGAGCCTTCTAATATAAAAGTGGGGCTGAGGGATATGCTTCTTAGATAGGAATGTTAAACGACAATGGACGCACGCATAAAATGGCTTAAGGAGGGAGATAAATACTATGTGTACTTCCACGCGTGTATCAAATAAAGGAAGAGGTGGGTTTGCCTGAGGATCGAACTTGAGGATGGGTCCTTTTATGAAGACAAGAATACGATTGGGGAGCTTGCATGCTCCCATTTTCACAGCCTCCTTGCTGGACCTCATGACCATACTTCGCCTGGATACCTAGAAGACGTTTTCTGATTCTTTGATATTGTGCAGTCTACCTTTACTGATCCGGAAAATTTTCTCCTAAGTGACATTCTACATGAGTCTGAAATTCGTGATGCCATGCAGAAACTTGACCCTAATAGCACGGCTAGTCTGGATGGTTTCTCTAGAGATTTTACATAGCATTGTGGGAGATAGTGAAAAGTGATATCATTGAGGTGATTCAGGATTTCTTCCGTGGAGGTCCATTGCCTCGTGTGGCCTGCGCTACTTCTATAGTGCTCATTCCTAAATCTAAAGCCCCCCTCTTCCATTGATCACTTTTTTCTTATCATAATGTGAAATATCCCCTATAAAATCCTAGCCAGTATCCTCAACACCCACATGGCCCTTCATCTTAATAACTGCATCTCAATAGAGAAACATTGTTTCATTAGGGGTCGTTCTATTCAGGGGCTAGAGCCCTTTCCCATGAAATGATCAGAGATATTAATCGGAACACTCGGGGATCCAACATGGTAGAAAATCTTCACATGCGTAAGGCCTATGACCATGTCAAATGGGCCTTCATCAACAAAGTGCTGGCTAGTATGGGTCTGTCCATGTGGAACATCGATCTGGTTTTTCGTTGCTTCAACTCAACATGGATGTTGCTTATCTTCATGGGAAAATCCTTCGGCTTCTTAAAGACATCTCGTGGCCTTCGCCAGGGAGACCCCATCTCACTGACTATATTTATCATCACCTACAATGTTCTTAGCCGCCTCATTTTGCAGAACATCAGAAGCGGGGGGATCATACCATTTGTAAAAGAATGCACCTTCCTCCAGTCTCACATATCATGTTTGTGGATGACTCTATTGTTTTTCTTAATGCTTCAAGAAGGTCGGTAAGGGATTTTAACAGGGTGTTGGAGGCGTATAGAAAGTTGAGTGGGAAAGTCATCAACCAGAACAAGAGTAAATTCTTCATCTTGAATAGATGCTCAGATGCTCAGGTCCTCTCTATAAGCAACTCTCTAGGAATCCAAAAGGTGGAGTTTCCTATGAACTATTTGTGTCACGACCCATCCTCGGGGCCCGTGTCGTGACTACCCCAAGCCCGCCTTCCATAGGCCAGGGGCTGGAGACTAGCACCAAGGCATAAATCCCGGAAAAAGGGAAGGCATTGCCTTTGAAAAGTGAATAAGCACCACAGAGTAAGCAAGCAGAAAAGTAAACACTAAGTGAAAACTGTAAAAAGCTGTGCTGAAAGTAAAAGGGGCCGGAAATACAAGCCCAACTGTAAAGTACAAATGAAAGGGGAAAATAACAACTGAAAATAAAAGCCACAGCGTCGAGCCGTCCTCTAGAAGTCCCACCTGATGGGTGGGTAAAGATAGCCTCCACTGCTCCTCAGGTCCAACTGACCGCTCCGAGTGTGTCCCGCCCAGTGGTCCACCTCCATGTATCGTCCTACTCCGCAAGCCTCCACCACGAACAGCGCTGTCCGTCGTCTGCATCCAACACAACGAATTGAAGGCATAGCCCATGCAGGGGTGAGTATAATGATACTCAGTGGGGACCCCGAGACCCTCAAGGTCTCACTAAAACCAACAAGGATAACCAAAAATAAGATCTCAACAGATAACCTCTACTTAGGTATATACCCATACATAAACCTAAGTTACCAAGTAACCCATATCAATCATGAGAAAACACAGGGATTATGAAATCAATAGAAAACCACCACCCAGGTATATTCCCATACACATACCCAAGTTATCAATTAACCCATCCCAATCATGAGGAAACACAATGATCAAAGACTCCGCTCAAACCAGGATTTTCATTATCGAAACCGCAACTGCCGAAGAACCTCATCTCTAGAGTGTACATTGGTCCTGCCATGACTCCGAGGTACTGCTCACTAACCTAAGACTACTATAGTACTCCACCTATCGATTACTGCGGGCCTACTGCTACAACCAAGCGCTCTCTCGTGCCACTACAACCAAGCGCTCTCTCGTGCCGCTACAACCAAGCGCTCCTCCGTCGTGGGTCTGCCGCTACAACCAAGCGCTCCCTTGTGCCACTACAACCAAAAGATCCTCTGTCGTGGGTCTGCCGCTACAACCAAGCGCTCCCATGTGACGCTACAACCAAGCGCACCTCTGTTGTGGGTCTTCCGCTACAACCAAGCGCTCCCCTATGCCGCTACAACCAAGCACACCTCTGTCGTGGGTCTTCCGCTACAACCAAGCGCTCCCTTGTGCCGCTACAACCAAGCGCACCTCTTTCATGGGTCTGCCGCTACAACCAAGTGCTCCCCTGTGCCGCTACAACCAAGCGCACCTCTGTCGTGGGTCTTCCGCTACAATCAAGCACTCCCCTGTGCCGCTACAACCAAGCGCACCTCTGTTGTGGGTCTACCGCTACAACCAAGCGCTCCCTTGTTCCGTTTCAACCATACACACCTCTGTCGTGGGTCTGCCGCTACAACCAAGCGCTCCCCTGTGCTGCTACAACCAAGTGCACCTCTGTCGTGGGTCTGCCGCTACAACCAAGCGCTCCCCTATGCTTCTACAACCAAGCGCACCTCTGTCATGGGTCTGCCGCTGCAACCAAGCGCTCCCCAGTGGGCTTTCTGTAACACACCGAGTCGTTCGATCAGTAGTCGTCAGGTCTCATTCGGCTACACGGTCTCCGTATTCCGCACGCTCGTCTCCGGGAGGGTCATCTCCATGAGTTTCTGGTCGATACTAAAAGTATCACAAGGTTCCATGAAGAAGTATCTCAAGGTACTTCCTCGTCACAGGGGTCTCAACACAACAGATGGCGCGTCAATCGGACGCCCGGTCTGTGAGTTACTAGCCTTTACGTTCCAGGGGACCGGTTGGTTTCATGTGCGAACCAACCCGGATGTATCTCAACTGTACCCCGAACTCCCATAGGGTATACACAAAGGGACCATTTCTCAACGAGATCACCAACGTCGTTGACGGTTCGTCAAACGGTCGTCTGGTCTGAAAGATATTAGCTTTCTATTCCAGGGGCTCGGTTGGATTTCTCATACAATCCAACCCGGCCACTATCAAACAGCAACCAAAACTTGGGCTATGTATTCCAAAACTTCCGTCTCTTCAAGAGGAATTCAATGAGACAGACTGTGTGTCAATCGGACGCCCGGAGCTCAAGATATGAGTGTTTCCGCTCCGAGGGCCCGATTGGTTTCGTGTACGAACCATCCCGGCCGAACCCAATGTTTTCCAAAACCTTGAGTGTGATTTACCGAAATGACTGTCTCGAGCCAAGGATCACATCGCCGCTGACAGCGCGTCGTTCGGAGGCCCGTAGCTCAAGTTACTGCCAAAAGACCAAAAACGGTCCGAAGACGGGGAGTCTGGGCCTGGGCCGACCCGGCCCGACCCCCCTGGGTCGGCCGAACCGCATAGACCTGAACTGGGTAGGCCCGACCCGGTCCGACCTGGCTGGACCCAGTCCGGTACGGCCAGGGCACGACCTGGCCGGTCGGACCGTCCCAGCTCGGCTCGGCCGAGCGGCCGACCGAGGTAGCCGCGGGGCGCTGCCCCTGCAGGTTGGAAGAGTCGCGGCCCGGCGTGGGGCTGGACTGGAGATCAGCGGATGTGGATTTTTCCACGTCCCGCGTAAGGGCCGGACCTGCGCGGCCGTGGGTCCGCTGCCCGCCGCCGCCGCGGCTTCAGCCGCGGCGCGTCGGGGCGCCGCTGGTGGCTTTCGCGGGCCACCGGAGTTGCTTCGGTGGGCCGTTTTCCTTCCCGCCTGCGCCGCTGATCCTCCCGGGACCCGTTCTTCTCTGCGGAATCAACAAATTGCCTTTGCGGCACGTTTTGACGTTGCCCGCCAAATCCGCACAACAATGAATAACGGAGGAGGGTTGACAGGCCGTGTTTTTTTGGCCCGCACCCTCCACGTTAGATGATACGAACGAGAAGATAAATAACACATGACAAACGTATCAAAAAAATTTTAATAATTTAAAATTGCACTTGATCTAGGTTCTTGTTTTAAAAGAAACAATCATGGGGATATAAATTATTTCACAACAAACCCCTACCTCGTCAAGTCGTCGCTCGCGCGTTCTTCGCGGAATTGACCGTCGCGGAACAAGTGGAACGTCGCGTCGCGGTATCCGGCGTTGCCTCGACGAACTCCGAAAACCAAGAAACAAAAGATTTAATTTTAATAATTAAATCCATATCGAGTTATAATCCACAAAGGAAATTAAAGGACCACAATCCACTACCTTGATGTTGTCGATCGAAGGTTGTCGCGGGGTTGGATCGTCGCGGAAGAAGCGTCGCGGAGGGAGAATCTTCAGCGTCACGGTACACGGCGTCGCGTCGCAGATCTCAGTGGGTTCGGCATTCTTCGTCGGTGGTTGGCGTTCTTCACATTCTTCGCGTTCTTCGCGAAGGAGGATGAAGGCACAAAGTTGTTAAACCTCTCAACGACCATTTTTCCAGAAGTCGTGCATTGGTCTTATTTTATTATTACGCCAACGGATTGAAAACAGTTTAAGAAACGATTAAATTAATTCATCGAATTAATTCAACGAATAAAACTGCCCAATAATTCAATGAATAAAACCGCCCAATTAATTGGTGCATTAAGAAATTAAGAAAACGCGTCAGTTGACTTTCATAATGACGTGTTTTCGCGGGTGCGTTACTTAGAGGAAAGAAACGGTGGGGCTCGTGCGGGACCCACCTCACAAATATCCTACCAAGAGCGTAGGATATTTCTGGGTAGCACCCTATCTGCATCAACTCAGCTTAAGCTGCTTTAAGTGGCTTCAAGTTGCTTCCAAGCGGCTTAAGTGAAATAAAATAAAGTTTGTCGTACAATTTATCTTATTTCTTAACTTTAAGCCCAAAAATTAAAAACCACAAGCAAGCAAACACAACTCTGGAAGAGGCGTTTCTAAGAAATTAATGGCATTGTGATTCCATCGGTGCCCTCAGAATTCGATTCCGAGCACCGGTTCAAAATTTAGAAAAACCCGCTCGTCCATTCACTGAACGTACCTGAGCCAAACTTCGGAAAATGATTCCAGGCACACCGGGCCTCGGAATCAGGTGCCGTCGGAAACTTTGTTCTTCTAAAATTCCAATGAAAATTAATAAAAAAATTTCCTTGAAATTTACGGGTCTTTACATTATTCCCACCACAGGGCTTTACGTCCCTGTAAATCTTCACCACAAACATAGGGATACAAAGGCGGTGCTAAGCGCGCATCTGAGCCTAGCGCCCCCAAGTGCTCTCATGGAGGCTCCCGAGCTGCCATCTGAATCGCACTAGAGGGATCGATCGTCCACGTAGGACCTGCTCCTGTCGATCCTCGATCTCCACTGAGACCTCCGGAAAAGTCTCCCCATCATCAAAGACCAGCTCTCCATGGTCAAAGATTTGCTTCGGGTCGTGCACTTATCTCCTCTGCTGAGATACGTGGAAAAGGTCATGCACCTGGTGCAACAAAGGTGGTAGATTCAGAAGATAAGCCAACTCACCAATCCTACTGAGGACCTAGAAAGGTCCGATGAAGCGTGGAGACAACTTGTCGCCTCGTCCAAATCTCCGTAATCCACATCGAGGTGAGACATGCAAGAAGACATGGTCGCTATCCTCGAACTCTAGTGTCCTTCAACTCCTGTCAGCACAAGACTTTTGTTAGTTCTGAGCTATACTCATCCGCTCCTGGATGACCAGGAACTTTTCTGTCGTGGCCTCGACCATCTCTGGCCCCACAAGTGCTGCTAAGATTTCTTCTTTGCCGATAAGAGAAATATGGTCTCATCACCTGGATGAACCACTTCCTTTGCCTAATACAGTCAATCCCGACATGGATGATACTAATCCATACCAAGGATGACGTCGTAAGGCCTCGACGCTACTACCAAGAGATCCAACCGTTGCTCTCGACTCCAAGGGTTGAGTCACACTGTCAGCATCAGTGTGTGGTAACTGGGTCTCCTCCAGTAGATGTCTCACAAGTGAGGGTCAAGTCAACAGTCTAAACTGGAACCTCTTAGTAACAACACAAAATAGGAAAAGAATGAAAACATCACAAAGGCATGCGTCTTTTATTATTGCAGCTCATAATACAAGGATGCTACACAACAGCAACAAGGAACTAGAAGTACAAAAGGTGTATCCACTAGTTCCACTCTTGTCCATCTGCTCCCAGATCTCCATGATCGAAGGCCTCAGCTGCCTGAAGCTTATTTCTCCCATGTCCACCAACTCCCTGCGGTCGGGGTGGACCTCTTGGTGGTGGTGGTGGCAACACCTCGAAGCATCGTCCACTACCTGCTGCTCGGCCAGCTCCTCTGCCACGGTCTCCTGCTCCATGTGATCCACCTCGATCGAACCTCTGACTTTGCCTAGGAGGTCCTTCGTTCATCTTCTGGTCATCCGTATGGCGGGTCAGACAGTCACGAGCCATGTGACAAACCCCACCGCAGGAGTAACACTGTCCGCTCATAGTAAGTCGTTGTCCACCTTGGGTGCCTCGCACAATCGACCCTATGCCACGCGGTCGACCACCGGTAGGTCTAGTCCTCTTGGACCCCTGCGTCATCTGTCTACTGCCTGCTGCAGAAGACTCTGCGCATCCCGGCTAGTGGTGGGTCCTACTGCTGGAGACTGCTCAGCAAGGAAACTCTCCACTAAGAGGGCTCCCTCTAACACTCCTATCTATGTCATAATGTTGAGGGAGATCATCGAAGCCTTGATCTCGTGCCTCAGTCCCTGCTCAAAGGTCCGGGCCCGGAAGAACGGGTCACATACCATATCTGTGGAGTAGTTCAAGAGATTAGTAAATCTCGCCGAGTACTGGGCCTCTGTCATGCTGCCCTGCCGCAGCTATAGTAGCTCCTGGATGCGAACCGCTCGGAGGGTGGTTGGGACGAACTCGGAGCGGAAGATGCTCTCAAAGTCAATCCAAAGGATAGATGTCTCATCGTGAACCTAAAGCATCAAGCTCCACAATATGCCTAATGCCGCATGCAAGAGGCTCGCTGTGAGGATCACCATGAGGTCTGCTGGTGTCCCCACTAATCTGAAACCCCGTAAAACTGCCTCGAGCTAGTCCTTGGCGGCCTGAGGGTCCGTCTCCCCACGGAACCTGGGCGGCCACTGGCGCTGGAACTCATGCAGTTCACTAAGGCGACGTGCATCGTCAGCGGTTGGGGCTGGTAGCATCGGTGGCTTGGCAGGTATAGGTACCGCCGGTGCCTCAGCTATCAAAGGGCCATGTAACGAGTCCTCATCGCTCGACGGGATATCGTCACGTACAACACTCGGAACCCTAGCTGGCTGCCATCGTGGGGCCATCCTGAAAGGAAACAGGTGCGCCATGGTCAGAACAGTATACCTGGTGAGCTGACACAAGTAATCATAAAGAAAACTTGAAACACACACACAATCAATGTTTTCGTGCATTAAGTCGGAAATCAGAAGTCAGGGTCCTAGTGTACAGATACGTCGGCCGCCGCACCAACACTGGACTCCCTAGACGGATAACCACACCCAATACGCTAAACACTATTTCTTCACATAGAAGAAAGATCACAGTCTGCGGTAGAACTGAACTCCTCTGATACCAATTTGTCATGACCCATCCTCGGGGCCCGTGTCGTGACTACCCCAAGCCCGCCTTCCATAGGCCAGGGGCTGGCGACTAGCACCAAGGCGTAAATCCCAGAAAAAGGGAAGGCATTACCTTTGAAAAAGTAAAAAAGCACCACAGAATAAGGAAGCGGAAAATTAAACACTAAGTAAAAACTGTAACAAGCTGTGCTGAAAGTAAAAGGGGACGGAAATACAAGCCCAACTGTAATGTACAACTGAAAGAGGAAAACGACAACTAAAAAGAAAAACCACAGTGTTGAGCCGTCCTCTGAAAGTCCCACCTAATGGGTGGGTACAGATAGCCTCCACTACTCCTCGGGTCCACCTGACCGCTCCGAGTGCGTCCCGCCCAGTGGTCCACCTCCAGGTACCGTTATGCTTCGCAAGCCTCCACCACGATCAGCGATGTCCGTCGTCTGCATCCAACACAACGAAGTGTGGGCATAGCCCGTGCAGGGGTGAGTATAACGATACTCAGTGGGGACCCCGAGACCTTCAAGGTCTCACTAAAACCAACAAGGATAACCAAAAATAAGATCTCAATAGATAACCTCTACTTAGGTATATGCCCATACATAAACCTAAGTTACCATGTAACCCATCTCAATCATGAGAAAACACAGGGATTATGAAATCAACGGATAATCACCACCCAGGTATATTCCCATACATATACCCAAGTTATCAATTAACCCATCTCAATCATGAGGATACACAATGATCAAAGACTCTGCTCAAACCAGGATTTTCATTATCAAAACCGCAACTTCCGATGAACCTCGACTCTAGAGTGTACAGTGGTCCTGCCATGACTCCGAGGTACTGCTCACTAACCTAAGACTGCTGTTGTACTCCACCTATTGAGTACTGCGGGCCTACTACTACAACCAAGCGCTCTCCCGTGCCACTACAACCATGCGCTCTCACGGGCCGCTACAACCAAGCGCTCCTCCATCGTGGGTCTGCCGCTACAACCAAGCGCTCCCATGTGCCACTACAACCAAAAGCACCTCTGTCGTGGGTCTGCCGCTACAACCAAGCGCTCCCCTGTGCCGCTACAACCTAGCGCACCTCTGTCGTGGATCTTTCGCTACAACCAAGCGCTCCCCTCTGCCTCTACAACCAAGCGCACCTCTGTCGTGGGTCTGCCGCTACAACCAAGCGCTCCCCTGTGCCGCTACAACCAAGCGCACCTCTCCCATGGGTCTGCCGCTACAACCAAGCGCTCCCCTGTGCCTCTACAACCCAGCGCACCTCTATCGAGGGCCTGCTGCTACAACCAAACGCTCCCCTTTGCCGCTACAACCAAGCGCACCTCTTTCGTGGGTCTTCTGCTACAACCAAGTGCTCCTCTGTGCCACTACAACCATGCGCACCTCTATCGTGGGTCTGCCGCTACAACCAAGCACTCCCATGTGCTGCTACAACCAAGCGCACCTCTGTCGTGGGTCTGCCGCTACAACCAAGCGCTCTCATGTGCTGATACAACCAAGTTCACCTCTGTCGTGGGTCTGCCGCTGCAACCAAGTGCTCCCCACTACGCTTTCTGTAACACACTGAGTCGTTCGACCAGCAGTCGTCAGGTCTCAGTCGGCTACACGGTCTCTGTATTCCGCACACTCGTCTCTGGGAGGGTCCGCTCCACGAGCTGCTGGTCAATACTACAAGTATCACAAGGTTCCACTAAGAAGTATCTCAAGGGACCGCCTCGTCACAGGGGTCTCAACACAACAGACGGCGCATCAATCGGACGCCCGGTCTGTGAGTTACTAGCATTTTCGTTCCAGGGGCCCGGTTGGTTTCATTTGCGAACCAACCTGCCCGTATCTCAACTGTACCCCGAACGCCCATAGGGTATACTCAAAGGGACCGTTTCTCAACGAGATCACCAACGCCGTTGACGGTTCTTCAAACGGACGTCCGGTCTGAATGATATTAGCTTTCTCTTCCAGGGGCCCGGTTGGATTTCTGGTACAATCCAACCCGGCCACTATCCAACGACAACCAAAACTCGGGCTAAGTATGCCAAAAGTTCCGTCTCTTCAAGAGGAATTCAACGAGATAGACTGTGCATCAATCGGATGCTCGGAGCTCAAGATATGAGTGTTTCCGCTCCGAGGGCCCGATTGGTTTCGTGTACGAACCATCCCGGCCGAACCCAAAGTTTTCCGAAACCTTGAGTGTGATATACCGAAACGACCGTATCAATCCAAGGATCACATCGCCGCTGACGGCGCGTCGTTCGGAAGCCGTAGCTCAAGTTACGGCCAAAATACCAAAAATGGTCCGAAGACGGGGGTTCTGGGCCAGGGCCGATCGGCCTGACCCCCCTGGGTCGGCGGAACCGCGTCGACCCGAAAGGGGTCGACCCAACCCAGTCCGACCCGGCTGGACCCGGTCCGGTCCGGCCAGGGCGCGGCCCGGCCGGTCGGACCGTCCCAGCTCGGCTCGGCCGCGCGGCCGACCGAGGCAGCCGCGGGGCGCTGCCCCCACGGGTTGGAGGAGCCGAGGCCCGGTGTGGGGCCACACTGGAGATCAGCGGACGCGGCTTTTGCCACGTCCCGTGTAAGGTCCGGACCCGCGCAGCCGCGGGTCTGCTGCCCGCCGCCGCCGCGGCTTCAGCCGCGGCCGCCGTGTCTGGTGGCGCGCCGGGGCGCCGCCAGTGGCTTCCGCGGGCCACCGGAGTTTCTCCGGTGGGCCGTTTTCCTTCCCGCCTGCGCCGCTGCTCCTCCCGGGACCCGTTCTTCTCTGCAGAATCAACAAATTTCCTTTGCGGCACGTTTTGTCGTTGCCCTCCAATTCCACACAACAATGAAGAACGATGGAGGGTTGACAGGTCGTGTTTGTTTGGCCCGCACCCTCCACGTTAGATGATACAAACGAGAAGATAAATAACACATGACAAACGTATCAAAACAATTTTAATAATTTAAAATTGAACTTGATCTAGGTTCTTGTTTTAAAAGAAACAATCACGGGGATATAAATTATTTCACAACAAACCCCTACCTCGTCAAGTCGTCGCACGCGCGTTCTTCGCGGAATTGACCGTCGCGGAACAAGTGGAGCGCCGCATCGCGGTATCCGGCGTTGCGTCGACGAACTCTGAGGAACAAGAAACAACAGATTTAATTTTAATAATTAAATCCATATCGAGTTATAATCCACAAAGGAAATTAAAGGACCGCAATCCACTACCTTGACGTTGTCGATTGAAGGTTGTCGCGGGGTTGGATCGTCGCGGAAGAAGCGTCTCGGAGGGAGAATCTTCGGTGTCGCGGTACACGGCATCGCGTCGCAGATCTCCGCGGGTTCGGAGTTCTTCGTCGGGGGTCGGCGTTCTTCACGTTCTTCGCGTTCTTCACGAAAGAGGATGAAGGCACATAGTTGTCAAACCTCTCAACGACCATTTTTCAAGAAGTCATGCGTTGGTCTTATTTTATTATTACGCCAACGGATTGAAAACAGTTTAAGAAATGATTAAATTAATTCATCGAATTAATTCAACGAATAAAACTTCCCAATTAATTCAATGAATAAAACCGCCCAATTAATTGGTGCATTAAGAAATTAAGAAAACGCGTCAGTTGACATTCATAATGATGGGTTTTCGCGGGTGCATTACTTAGAGGAAAGAAACGGTGGGGCTCATGTGGGACCCACCTCACAAATATCCTACCAAGAGGGTAGGATATTTCTAGATAGCACCCTATCCGCATCAACTCAGCCTATGCTGCTTTAAGTGTCTTCAAGTGGCTTCCAAGCGGCTTAAGTGAAATAAAATAAAGTTTGTCGTACAATTTATTTTATTTCTTAACTTTAATCCCAAAAATTAAAAACCACAACCAAGAAAACACAACTCTGGAAGAGGCGTTTCTAAGAAATTAATGGCGCTGTGATTCCACCGGTGCCCTCAGAATTCGATTCCGAGCACCGGTTCAAAAGTTAGAAAAACCCGCTCGTCTGTTCACTGAACGTACCCGAGCCAAACTTCATAAAATGATTCCGGGCACACCGGGCCTCGGAATCAGGTGCCATCAGAAATTGCGTTCTTGTAAAATTCTAAAGAAAATTAAGAAAAAAAATTCCTTGAAATTTATGGGTCTTTACATTACTCCCACCACAGGGCTTTACATCCCCGTAAATCTTCACCACAAACATAGGGATACAAAGACGGTGCCGAGCACGCATCTGAGCCTCCCGCTCCCAAGTGCTCTCATGGAGGCTCCCGAGCTGCCATCTGAAGCGCACTAGAGGAATCGATCGTCCACGTAGGACCCGCTCCTGTCGATCCTCGATCTCCACTGAGACCTCCGGAAAAGTCGCCTCATCATCAAAGACTAGCTCTCCATGGTCAATGATTTGTGTCGGGTCGTGAACGTATCTCCTCTGCTGAGATACGTGGAAAAGGTCGTGCACCCAGTGCAACTGAGGTGGTAGAGTTAGGAGATAAGCCACCTCACCAATCCTGCTGAGGACCTGGAATGGTCCGATGAAGCGTGGATACAACTTGCTGCCTCGTCCAAATCTCTGTAATCCACGTCGAGGTGAGACACGCAAGAAGACGTGGTCGCCATCCTCGAACTCTAGTGGCCTTCGACTCATGTTAGCACAAGACTTTTGTCGGTTCTAAGCTATACTCATCCGCTCCTGGATGACCAGGAACATTTCTGTCGTGGGCTAGACCATCTCTGGCCCCACAAGTGCTGCTAATATTTCTTCTTTTCCGATAAGAGAAATCTGGTCTCATCACCTGGATGAACCACTTCCTTTCCCTAATACAGTCAATCCCAACATGGATGATACTAATCCATACCAAGGATGACGTCGTAAGTCCTCGACGCTACTACCAAGAGATCCAACCGTTGCTCTCGCCTCCAAGGGTTGAGTCACACTGTCAGCATCAGTGTGTGGTAACTGGGTCTCCTCCAGTAGATGTCTCACAAGTGAGGGTCAAGTCAACAGTCTAAACTAGAACCTCTTAGTAACAACACAAAAGAGGACAAGAATGAAAACATCACAAAGGCATGCGTCTTTTATTATCACAGCTCATAATACAAGGACGCTACACAATAGGAACAAGGAACTAGAAGTACAAAAGATGTATCCACTAGTTCCACTCTTGTCCATCTGCTCCCAGAGCTCCATGATCGAAGGCCTCAACTGCCTGAAGCTGAGCTCTCCCATGTCCACCTACTCCCTACGGCCGGGGTGGACCTCCTGGTGGTGGTGGTGGCAACACCTCGAAGCGTCATCCACTACCTGCTGCTCGGCCAACTCCTCTGCCACGGTCTCCTGCTCCATGCGATTCACCTCGATCGAACCTCTGACTTTGCATAGGAGGTCCTTCGTTCATCAGCTGGTCATCCGTATGGCGGTTTGGACAGTCACGAGCCATGTGACCAACCCCGCCGCAGGAGTAACATTGTCCGCTCATAGTAAGTCGTTGTCCACCCCAGGTGCCTCACACAATCGACCATGTGCCACGTGGTTGACCACCGGTAGGTCTAGTCCTCTTGGAATCCTGCGTCATCTGTCTACTGCCCGCTGCAGAAGACTCTGCCACATCTCGGCTAGTGGTGGGTCCTGCTGCTGGAGACTGCTCAGCAAGGAAACTCTCCACTAAGAGGGCTCGCTCTAACACTCCTATCTGTGTCGGAATGTTTAGGGAGATCATCGAAGCCCTGATCTCGTGCCTCAGTCCCTGCTCAAAGTTCCGTTCCCGGAAGAACGGGTCCCGTACCATATCTATGGAGTAGCGCAAGAGATTAGTAAATCTCGCCGAGTACTGGGCCACTGTCATGCTGCGCTGCCGCAGCTATAGTAGCTCCTGGATGCGAACCACTCGGAGGGTGGCTGGGACGAACTCGGAGTGGAAGATGCTCTCAAAGTCGGTCTAGAGGAGAGATGTCTCGTCGTGCACCTGGAGCATCAAGCTACACCATCTGCCTACTGCCGCATGCAAGAGTCTCGCTGTGAGGATCACCATGAGGTCTGCTGGTGTCCCCACTAATCTGAAAACCCATACAACTGCCTCGAGCCAGTCCTCGGCGGCCTGAGGGTCCGTCTCCCCACGGAACCTGGGTGGTCTCTGGCGCTGGAACTCATGTAGTGCACTAAGGAGACGTGCATCGTCAGCGGTTGGGGCTGGTAGCATCGGTGGCTCGGCAGGTATAGGTACCGCCGGTGCCTCAGCTGTCAAAGGGTCATGTACCGAGTCCTCATCTCTCAGTGGGCTATCATCACGTACAACACTCGGAACCCTAGTTGGCTGCCATCGTGGGGCCATCCTGAAAGGAAACAGGTGCGCCGCAGTCAGAATAATATACCTGGTGAGCTGATACAAGTAATCACAAAGAAAACTTGAAACACACACACAATCAATGTTTTCGTGCATTAAGTCGGAAATCAGAAGTCAGGGTCCTAGTGTACAGATACGTCGGCCGCTGCACCAACACTGGACTCCCTGGACTGATAACCACACCCAATACGCTAAACACTATTTCTTCACATAGAGGAAAGATCAGAGTCTGCGGTAGAACCAAATTCCTCTGATACCAATTTGTCACGACCCATCCTCGTGGACCGTGTCGTGACTACCCCAAGCCCGCCTTCCATAGGCCAGGGGCTGGGGACTACCACCAAGGTGTAAATCCCGGAAAAAGGGAAGGAATTGCCTTTGAAAATTAAACAAGAACCACAGAGTAAGGAAGCGGAAAAGTAAACACTAAGTAAAAACTGTAACAAGCTGTGCTGAAAGTAAAATGGGCCGGAAATACAAGCCCAACTATAAAGTATAACTGAAAGTGGAAAACGACAAATGAAAAGAAAAGCCATAGCGTCGAGCCGTCCTCTGGAAGTCCCACCTGATTGGTGGGTACAGATAGCCTCCATTGCTCCTCGGGTCCACCTGACCGCTCCGAGTGCGTCCCGCCCAGTGGTCCACATCCAGGTACCGTCCTGCTCTGCATGCCTCCACCACGATCAGCGTTGTCCGTCGTCTGCATCCAACACAACGAAGTGCGGGCATAGCCCGTGCAGGGGTGAGTATAACGATACATAGTGGGGACCCCGAGACCCTCAAGTTCTCACTAAAACCAACAAGGATAACCAAAAATAAGATCTCAACAGATAACCTCTACTTAGGTATATACCCATACATAAACCTAAGTTACCAAGTAACCCATCTCAATCATGAGAAAACATAGGGATTATGAAATCAACGGATAACCCCCACCTAGGTATATGCCCATACATATACCCAAGTTATCAATTAACCCATCTCAATCATGAGGAAACACAATGATCAAAGACTCCGCTCAAACCAAGATTTTCATTATCAAAACCGCAACTGCCGAAGAACCTCGTCTCTAGAGTGTACAGTGGTCCTGCCATGACACCGAGGTACTTCTCACTAACCTAAGACTACTGTAGTACTCCACCTATCGAGTACTGCAGGCCTGCTGCTACAACCAAGTGCTCTCCCGTTCCACTATAACCAAGCGCTCTCCCGTGCCGCTACAACCAAGTGCTCCTCCGTCGTGGGTCTGCCGCTACAACCAAGCGCTCCCATGTGCCACTAGAACCAAACACACCTCTGTCGTGGGTCTGCCGCTACAACCAAGTGCTCCCCTGTGCCGCTACAACCAAGCGCACCTCTGTTGTGGGTCTGCCGCTATAACCAAGGGCTCCCATGTGCCGCTACAACCAAGCGCACCTCTGTCGTGGGTCTGCCGCTACAACCAAGCGCTCCCCTGTGCCGCTACAACCAAGCGCACCTCTGTCGTGGGTCTGTCGCTACAACCAAGTGCTCCCCTGTGCCCCTACAACCAAGCGCACCTCTGTCGTGGGTCTGCCTCTACAACCAAGCACTCCCCTTTGCCGCTACAACCAAGCGCACCTCTGTTGTGGGTTTGCCGCTATAACCAAGCGCTCCTCTGTGCCGCTACAACCATGCGCACCTCTGTCGTGGGTATGCCGCTACAACCAAGCGCTCCCCTGTGCTGCTACAACCAAGCGCACCTCTGTCGTGGGTCTGCCGCTATAACCAAGCGCTCCCATGTGCTGCTAAAACCAAGCGCACCTCTGTCGTGGGTCTTCCGCTGCAACCAAGCGCTCCCCACTGGGCTTTTTGTAACACACCCAGTCGTTCGATCAGAAGTTGTCAGGTCTCAGTCGGCTACACGGTCTCCGTATTCCCCACGCTCGTCTCCGGGAGGGTCCGCTCCATGAGCTGATGGTCAATACTACAAGTATCACAAGGTAACATGAAGAAGTATCTCAAGGGACCGCCTCGTCACAGGGGTCTCAACACAACAGACGGCGCGTCAATCGGACGCCCGGTCTGTGAGTTACTAGCAGTTTCGTTCCAGGGGCCCGGTTGGTTTCATTTGCGAACCAACCCAGCTGTATCTCAACTATACCCCGAACTCCCATAGGGTATAATCAAAGGGACCGTTTCTCAATGAGATCACCAACGCCGTTGACGGTTCGTCAAACGGACATCCGGTCTGAAAGATATTAGCTTTCTGTTCCAGGGGCCCGGTTGGATTTCTGGTACAATCCAACCCGGCCACTATCCAACAGCAACCAAAACTCGGGCTAAGTATTCCAAAAGTTCCGTCTCTTCAAGAGGAATTCAACGAGACAGATTGTGCGTCAATCGGACGCCTGGAGCTCAAGATATGAGTGTTTCCGCTCCGGGGGCCCGATTGGTTTCGTGTACGAACCATCCCGGCCGAACCCAAAGTTTTCTGAAACATTGAGTGTGATATACCGAAAAGACCGTCTCGATCCAAGGATCACATCGCCGCTGACAGTGCGTCGTTCGGAGGCCCGTAGCTCAAGTTATGGGCAAAATACCAAAAACGGTCTGAAGACGGGGGGTCAGGGCCCGGGCCGACCCGGCCCGACCCCCCCTGCGTCGGCCGAACCGCGTCGAACCGAACCGGGTCGACCCGACCCGGTCCGACCCGGCTAGACCCGGTTCGGTCCGGCCAGGGCGCGGGCCGGCCGGTCGGGCCGTCCCAGCTCGGCTCGGCCGAGCGGCCGACCGAGGCAGCCGCGGGGCGCTGCCCCCGCGGGTTGGAAGAGCCGCGGCCCGGCGTGGGGCCGCACTAGAGATCAGCGGATGCGGATTTTGCGACGTCCCACGTAAGGGCCAGACCCACGCGGCCGCGGGTCCGTTGCCCGCCGCCGTCGCGGCCTTGTCCGGTGGCGCGCCGGGGCGCCACCGGTGGCTTCCGCGGGCCACCGGAGTTTCTCTGGTGGGCCGTTTTCCTTCCCTCATGCGCCGCTGCTCCTCCCGGGACCCATTCTTCTCTACGGAATCAACAAATTTCCTTTGCGTCACGTTTTTTCGTTGCCCGCCAAATCCGCACAACAATGAAGAACGACAGAGGGTTGACAGGCTGTGTTTGTTTGGCCCGCACCCTCCACGTTAGATGATACAAACGAGAAGATAAATAACACATGACAAACGTATCAAAACAACTTTAATAATTTAAAATTGCACTTGATCTAGGTTCTTGTTTTAAAAGAAACAATCACGGGGATATAAATTATTTCACAACAAACCCCTACCTCGTCAAGTCGTCGCACACGCGTTCTTCGCGGAATTGACCGTCGCGGAACAAGTGGAGCGTCGCGTCGCGGTATCCAGCGTTGCGTCGACGAATTCTGAGGACCAAGAAACAACAGATTTAATTTTAATAATTAAATCCATATCGAGTTATAACCCACAAAGGAAATTAAAGGACCGCATTCCACTACCTTGACGTGGTCGATCGAAGGTTGTCGCGGGGTTGGATCGTCGCGGAAGAAGCGTCGTGGAGGGAGAAGCTTCGGCGTCGCGGTACACGGCGTCGCGTCGCAGATCTTCGCGGGTTCGGCGTTCTTCGTCGGGGGTCGGCGTTCTTCACGTTCTTCGCATTCTTCGTGAAGGGGGATGAAGGCACAAAGTTGTCAAACCTCTCAACGACCATTTTTCTAGAAGACGTGCATCGGTATTATTTTATTATTACGCCAACGGATTGAAAACAGTTTAAGAAACGATTAAATTAATTCATCGAATTAATTTAACGAATAAAACTACCCAATTTATTCAATGAATAAAACCTCCCAATTAATTGGTGCAATAAGAAATTAAGAAAACGCGTCAGTTGACATTCATAATGACGGGTTTTCATGGGTGCATTACTTAGAGGAAAGAAACGGTGGGCTCGTGCGGGCCTCACCTCACAAATATCCGACCAAGAGGGTAGGATATTTCTGGATAGCACCCTATTCGCATCAACTCAGCTTAAGCTGCTTTAAGTGGCTTCAAGTGGCTTCCAAGCGGCTTAAGTGAAATAAAATAAAGTTTTTCGTACAATTTATTTTATTTCTTAACTTTAAGCCAAAAAATTAAAAACCACAACCAAGAAAACGAAACTCTGGAAGATGCGTTTCTAAGCAATTAATGGCGTTGTGATTCCATCGGTGCCCTCGGAATTCGATTCTGAACACCGGTTCAAAAGTTAGAAAAACCCGCTCGTCCGTTCACTGAACGTACCCGAGCCAAACTTCAGAAAATGATTCCGGGAACACCGGGCCTCGGAATCAGGTGCCGTCAGAAACTTAGTTCTTGTAAAATGCCAAAGAAAATTAAGAAAAAAATTCCTTGAAATTTACGGGTCATTACAATTTGGGAGACCCTCTGTCTTTGAAATCCCTGCGTATCCAACACTTTTATCCCCTTGTTAACAGAGTCACTGAGAAAATCTTTAATTGGAAGAACAGATATCTCTCTTTCAGGGGTTTGATCACACTGGTTAATATAGTTCATCTTTCTACCTCGGTGCACATCCTTTATGCCATCAAAGCTCCCATGTGAGTCATTCGGAGTTTGGATAAAATTCTTGCTGGTTTTATATGGGATCCCCAGTTCAAAGCCAAACGTCATTGGGTCTCTTGGGAAAGAATGGCGAGGCCTAGCAGCGATGGGTTGATTAATGCCCATAGTCTCTAGGATACCATTGCATGAATGCATTCAATTCTTTCTTAGGAAGTGTTGGAGTAGCACTCGTTGTGGGGAATTTCCATGCATGCATGCTATATTAAGGATGAGAGTTATCTTGTGGTTCAATCATCTAGCCTCTGGAAATCGGCTGCTTTGCGAATCACCTCCATCTCTCCCCAGGTTCATTGGATTGTTGGTACAGGGAACATCTCATTTTGGCATGACAACCGGTGTGGCGTGATCATCAGCTTCCCGGGGTGCCCTACTACGAACATCACTTTCAAAAAGGAAGTCTATTATCCTTCTTTCATTAATTTTGTTCAGGACATAAACCAAGAGGAGACGTTTCATCTTATATAACTTTCATCTATTCCTGATAAATGTGTGTTCACTCCGTCTTCATTAGGGTATTTCTCCTCCAAAGAGTATCGTTGCACATTTTCCTATCATCACACAGGTGATACCTAGAATGAGACTCTACCGGATAACCTCATCCCATCAACGTTCGACTTTCTGGTCCGGAGAGTCTGAAACAGATCACTCCCCACTGACGAAAACATTAGAAGATGCGGTGTAAAAATGGCCTCCAGGTGCGTCTGTTGTAGGAAGAAGCAAGAAGAGACCTCGATACACCTATTCTTCGAAAGTGAGTGGACACAGGAAGTTTGGGTATTTTTTGGTGAATTCACGGCAGTATCTAGTTCAAATATGAGAGAATATCATTTCATGGTCTGTTGGTTTCACAGCTCGGGCGAGGCGAGTTTTGAAAGAAATGCACGGAACCTTGTCCTGCAGGTAGGTTGTTGGTGTTTATGGAAAGCGAGAAACAAAAAAGTCTTCAAGGGGGTGTTGTCATCTGGACGAGAGATCATCTCCAGAACCATATCCCTCTTTCTCAACATGATTAGGGCCCTCAATATTTACAGGGAGGCTCCTACGCTGCAACTGCTTAATTTAAATTCTCATGGATCACCTACCTCTACTAATCAACCTTTTGGAAACTGGGTAAGGTGGTTCCCTCTGGCTCATGGTTTGAAACTTAATACTGACAGCTTGTGCAAATCTAGATTCATGACTGGAGGTGGTATGTTCCGTGACTACTCTGGTTCGGTTTTTTTGGATTTCTCTGCCTGGCCGGGGCATCGTACCTCTCTCGTGGAAGAAGCTAAGACTATGTACATAGGAATCTCTATGTGTAGGCAGCATAACCTACATCTTCTGGAAGCCGAAACTGACTCTATGATTATCCACAATGCTATTCAGGGCCTGGGACCTAATCCTTGGTTGATTGAATATCTCATTTGTAAGTGTTGTTCTCTTCTCAGCACCCATACAAAGGTGTCTCACACTTGGCGGGAATGTAATAGGGATATTGATTACATGGCATCTCTTCATTTTCCTGGAACAATGTGCGTATATTTTCATGACTTCTAGAGCTTGAAACCACCATGGGTTAACACTCTCAGAGTTGATGCTCTAGGTATCCATTTTTTTAGACCCCCATAGAAAAATGTCTCTCTTCACTACCCTTTTGTGTATTGGGTTGTTTTTCTTTATTTTTTTTCATTCTGAACAACTTTTATTACATTTGTGATGATGATTATGATTACCAATGAAGACAACCTCATTATCATCTTTCTTATACACTTGATGAAAATAAATTAATCCATTTTTCAATAAAAACACATGAATAAAAATAAATTTAAATTAATTGAAAACACTCTAAAAATTAAGTGTATTTTAGGAAATATTGTATTCTTGGATTTTTCAACAAAAATTAATTTTTGAGTTGAGCCAACAATAATAAACGAAAGAACTTTTGTAAGGAAACCCATATTTTACCCCTTATTCCACTAATTCCCTAGATATATTCTAGAATGATTGAACATGTCTTCACTTTAATTTTTGTTATTATAATATTTCAGGTCCATTAATTATGATGATACCAGTTTGAAAATGGAGATACTTAATAGAACCTGCATAGTGAATGTGATTTAAAAAAGAACTGAAGAAAGAGTACATGAACCACCCAACTAAAGAATCATTTCTAAGGGGATTTTCTTTTACAATCAATATCATTTTAATTCCTAATATATATATTTATTAAATTGTTTTTTATCATTAAAGACCAAAATGTATACCCACACTGGAATTTATGATTTACTTGACTTATCTAGGAGGCCTATATTTCTAAGTAATCATGTGGTTTCCTCTTTTATATTTCAATAAAAATTAGATTTAATGGGTAAAATGGAGAATTAAATTATTATATTGAATCATGGATATTATAATTTGGACTCATGATTTAAGGAAATTAATTAGTTCTTGAAAATGAAATTTCATAACCATTTTCCTTGCAATAAATTTCTGAAATTCATTTTAATTGATTTGTTATTACTATTAATTCATTGAGTGTTTTTACAACATAATATTAAAATTCCTGAGAGTATTTCTATATCATGTAACTTCTATTTTATATTGAGCTTATTTCTTGAGTGATCTTGGGACATGTCACCTACTAGAACATGTATTTTATCTTTTTTAAAAAATGATTTTCCAAAACCACATTTAATATGATTGAGGACTATTTTTATTATCCATTTATCCATGAATGACCATGGTTACATCAATCCTTATTTATAACATAGAGATTATGAATTACCTTTATTGGGATGATCTATTTTCAATCCATTTTTATCCATTCCTACGATACTTCTGGTATTTAAATTATATTTCAAAGATGAAGTGTGGGAGTAGATGGAATGATGGTGTAAGGGATGATATAAATTATTATTTATATGCCCGGGGTTTTTATTTTGGGTAATGAGAAGGATCATTTGATTCATTAAATGTAATACTTATTATTTTAACCCTCCTTAATAAAAAAATGAAAAAATGAAAAAATAAATGGTTGTGATTAGGGAAAATCCAAAATAACCATTAAAAGACCATTGATTTTTAACATATTTGGTTAAGTGTTGGATGTGATTTTTGTTCCAATGATAACATTCCAAAAAATTCAAAGAGAAATGAAAATAAAAAGTCTAAGAGGGTTCACAAATCATTCATTATGCATACATTTCTCATGACATTACTTTGGGTTATAGGGAAGTGGTAGCTTCTAATTTGAATGGGATTTTTCAAAACACATTTTTAACTAATGCATTTTACATAAGAGATAATCCTACTCCTTGAGAATAATTTTATAAAGCATCAAATCCTACGAACCGTAATCCTCAGAGCTGTTTGAACCATTATTGAAAAGTAATCATGATTTCCTGTTGCTTTTTTCATTATAATGTGTATGAAATAGTAAATTTAAAAGCCTAGGGATAAGGATCATGTTGTCATCAAATGATAATAACTCTACTTTAATAGTTTCATGAGTCATGAGAGAAAATAATTCATTGTGAGGGTGATCATGAGTCGGAATGATTAATAATAATGAATTGAGGAGCTTGAATGAATGAAAAGAGAATATCCATCATTTTTTGAAAGGGAAAAGTAAAATATATGAATTTAATATATCTAGGAAAAATGGGAAGTTGAAATTCTATTTTATGTAACATTTTATAATTCTATTTTAAATTTTTGATTATGTAATTTTTTTCTTTGAAATTTGAATGTTGTTAGCATTGGTGCCCTCTGAATTCCATGTTGAGATTTTATAATTGAGGAAAATCATGGTTTATGTTTCGAAAAATTGAAAAAACTAACAATTTCAACTATTTTGAATTTAATTAAAACAAATTATCCCAAAAAAACTTATTTTAAGAGAAATTTTCACATTTTGTTATTTTAGTGGTATTTTGATTTTAAACAGAAAAATGTCCCATTTTAGATTTTAACTGTTTTTAAATATTAATGTATTTAGGAAAAAAAATTATCATTACTTCTCAAAATTGTTAAATTGTTTTTTTTATGATTCTATATATAATGGTCTTTATTTAATTATTCTGGACACAAAAATTATTCTTCTATTTGGAAACCTAAAACTACCCCATAAGCTGGGAAATGAAAACTGTGCATGGATCATGAGGTTTTTTATGTGGAGACCATAACTCCTAATTGGACAAAAAATGAGTTGAAATTTTATAAAGGGATGCTAAATCCACTGTTTAAAATCATTCATTATGTAGTATACATGTGAATCAAAAATCATTATGGTCATTAATGCATGATAATCTATATATGAGAAATTTTTAGAGTCTATCTGACCAGAAATATGTTTCAGAGTAAAACGGTTATGAAATGTTATATATATGTCCAAATATGATGAAATATGTAGCGGATAAGAATAATATATTTTCAAATACCTATTAAGAAGGGTTCCACCTGTGAATCATCTATTTAATTTCTCAATCACCTGTAATCATTTAGAGGATATATTATGAATCCAAAACTCTCCCACCACACCTATCAAAGGATGTAAACCCCTCAATCCAATCCATACCCACACCTTCCAATTGACTTGCAAGGGAATCAATGGATGATGGAATATATTATATGTATATATTTTTATTCATATTCTTTATTTTTATTATATTTTAATGTCACCCCTCTTCTGAATCATCTCAAATTCTCCATCCAAAGAGGGGTTGTTTCACTAAGGGGTCCGGAAAGGGGGAAGTTATACATATGTGCATACTCGAGTTCTTGATATTAAATTTAATAAGACCCCTTATTATTTATAAATATAGTTTTAATTTGTAATTCAGTTTTAACTTCAAAATGTGGTTTCATTAGGTTTTAATTCATTTATTATTTATTACATTAATTGAGGAACCATATCTCCCTACACAAATTTTTTTGTATTTAGAAGAATATATTAGGGTTGTTTCGTGAGTACCTGGTAGTCATTATCCAAATAGCAATAAGAATAGGCATACCTGATGTTTCAAATAGTAATATTCTTATCACAATCATCCATCCATGGGAGATAATTTACTCAGAATACAAACTTCACTCTTAGTAGTCAATGGAAAAAAGGGACAAAACATTGAAACCAAGATAACATAACACTTGGTCTAGCCAAACCTACTCTGATCACTATCTTTCTCATTTTTTTAAAACCAATAAAAGCAAACATCTAATTTCTATCACATTATATAAATTTAATTAAAACCAATTTTTTTATAAAACCAATAAAATGTGACAATCTTTTTTTGTGTTCACTCCTCTATAAGAGACTTCCTATGAACAACCATTATAAAATATAAAAGTATTTCAAAAAATTTTTGTCCGCACTACATGATATGTGTTCATGAAACAAGTGGATGTTTATGGGGAGTTAGTGCCTTAAAACAATTAAAAAATTTTAATAAATTTTTTATTTTGAATAAATCGTAGCTTAAATAACCATTTAATTGAATTCGATCATAAAATTGAATGAAAAATATCCAAATTAAGAAATAAAATTTTCAGACTTTTTTTAAAGAAATTCACCACAAAGATTCAAGTGATCGCTTCAGTGGTCACTATGAATATAAAATAATGGCTGGAATTCCCCTAAGAACCATGAATGACATCTGCACACCTGGATTTCCTACTCAAAATAAACAACTAGATGTCCCTCCTATAGAGAATGATATTTTAATACTCATTAACATGTTCTATGTGCTACCTAAATTTCTTGATCTAGTAGGTGAAGACCTGTATCAAAATATCCAAGAGTTCACCTTTCTCTCCTCCAGCATCCAACATAGTGGAGTCATGGGAGAGAAAGTAAAGTGGATGTAATTACCCTTATCACATGATGAAGCAACAGAGGAATAGTTGTAAAATATGAAACTCATGGATATCAGTGATTGGGAAGATATTTGGATATGCTTCTTTCAAATAATCTTCCCCACATATAGGATCACTATAACAAAAAGTGATATTTCTTTTATACATCAATCAACTATAGATACCCTTTATGAATATTGGGAATATTTCAAGAAACATTGTGCAATATGGCCCCACCAATAAATGCAAGAGGACCAATTCCTTGTCTTCATATTCCAAGGATTACTTATCAATGATAGGAATCTATTGCATGACTCATATGAAAGAACCATGAATGAAAAGTCGAATGTAGATATCTGATTTTTGATTGATGATATTTCACAATAATAATAACAATTTGGAACTAGATGTACGAGCATTATAGGCATCCATCCGGTAAGGGATTATGATTATTCCTCTCACTTACTTGAAGAAACAATTACGTAAATGAATAGTGTGATGAGACAACATGTTATGAACCACATGAATGAAAAACAAGGCCCAACTCAGGTATGTAGTTTATGCCCCTCTAATTATCATTAATTTAATCAATGTCTGGTGGTGAAGTGTATTGAAAATCATTGTGCAACCTACCACCAAAGGAAATTCCAGTCAAATTAGACTTGTCAACCCGAAACCCAACCAGGTTATGGATTTCAATAGAAAAAATAAATTCCACCTTTTTAGTAGTGATATCGAAACCTAGATCCATTCTGGAAATCATACAAACATCCCTTCCAACAATAATAAACTTTTTAACCTCCACCTTTATATCGAAATAATTATTATAAATCATCCAAAAGTCCACCAAAAACTGAAGAGTGGATTTTGAAGGACAACGTTATGGGAATGGATAATAATACTGACATGATAAATAGTTAGGATTCAAACCTTATGGACATACAAAATGATAACCATGAAATACTCCCATCAAAAATAATTCCAAATCCAAATGAGAATTTACGTGAAATCACCACCTAAATCGAGAAGGAGATTACACCACCTAAACAATGTGAGGTTGATGATTCTAAGAATCCTATTGAATCTCAACCCATCTATCATAAATTAAGAGACTATAAAAATGTGATGTATCGATAATGTTCCATAAGGAATTTCTAGAAACACTATTTCAAAAACAATAATTGGGGAAAAGGATATCCAAGAAACATTAACATATGTGTTAGCTTAGTCGAAGAAAGGTGAAGAAGAGCAAATTAAATGGTTAATTTGGGATACCTTAATGGAATTTGAGATTAAAATCCCACTACTAGAGGACTTTTGAAAAATCCCTATGATTAAAAAAATCTAATGGAGATATGCACTAAAAGAAGTCGATTGAAAGAAAATGGGATAAAAAAAGGAAGAAGTGTCTTCAAACTAATCACACCAATGATACCGAAATAATTTCCTATATAGGGTCAATATTTATTCCTTATACTATTGGGTATTTAAATTTTATAGATTCACTATGTGATCTGGGATCTTCACCAAGTGTTATGCAACACTCATTATGTTCATCCATGAAGATCGGGGAACTAAAACCAACTCAAGTGGTGGTATAATTATAAAATAGATCCAACATTTTCCTAGTAGGAGTTTTCAAATATTTATGCATGGGAGTAAGAATATTGATCTTTCCATCAGACTTTTATGTCCTTACCATGGAAGAAGACAGAGCACCATGCCAATCCCCCATTATCGTGGGGAGACCCTTCCTAAAAATAGCATGGACTATCATCAATATCTATAAAGGATAAATAACAATATATCTTGGAGACCGTAGTGAAAACATATTCATTCTTGATATGATAATACATCCTTCCCTTAAAAAATACCTTTTTGTGATCTCCCATGATGAAGGTGTAGAACCAATTGAAGATTCAAATATGCTTCATGACTACTTATCATTTAGAGAACTTCTTTTGGAATGTTTTAATTACCAATAACCAGAAATTCATGATCTCATTTTAGAGGAAGAGGTCAAATCTAATTTTTTGATGATTTGTTAAAAGAGAGTGAGAATATAAAAGTGATTATTTACTTAGATGTTAGAAACGAAAATTCTATATCATCCCATGAAAAAACCCATGTCTGAAACATAATCAGTTTCTAAGTGATTTAAATTATTCTTACCTAATAGAAGGATATAAATTTCAGGTAATAATTACCAATAACCTATCTCATTCACAAAAACAATCTATGATTGACGTTCTCAAAATTATTTACCAATGTATCAGATGGATTTTAGGTGATATGCTTGGAATCCATCCCTAGGTTTTATCTCATAGAATGTTTTTTGAATTTAATTCTGAATATGTTAGAAAACCTTAGATAAGACTCAATCCCATCATAATGAAGGTTTATAAGAAAGAGAAAGAAAAGAATATTCCTACTGACATCATTTAACCAATCTCTAATTCTCAGTGGGTCATCCCAATTCATGTGGTGCTAATGAAAATTGTCCCAAACACTATTTAAAATGAAAGAAACTAACAGATCCCCATGAGAGTACAAAATAGAAAGAGAGTGTGTATATATTATTGGATGAAAAATCAATTTACTTGAAAAGACCAGTTCCCCATTTCATTCACCAATCAGATGCTAGAAAGGTTACCTGTAAAAACTGATTACTATTTTTTAGATGTACTCTCAGTATACTTCCATGTACCAATCACATGAGAAGACAAGGAGAAGACATCCTTAACCTATAATTTGGTAACATTCACCTAAAAAGGATGAATTTTTTGATATGAAATGCCCCAAGAACATTTTAATGATCTATGGTGAGTATTTTCTCAAACTATATTGAGGTCTTCCTGGTTGAATTGCTCGACGATTTCATAGTTTTCAAAAATTCATTTTATCATAGTTTAGGAAATTAGAAAAAAAAATTGAAAACATTCATTGAAAAGAACCATGTCTTAAATTTCAAAAAATATCATTTCATAGTTCAAAAGGGAATAGTGTCGGGAATGTAATTTCACCAAAAGGTATTCAGGTTGATAAACTAAAATTTGTAGTAGTATATTCCTTGACATATTAATCTTGTGTAAAAATTCCATGATCCTTTTTAGAGTGTGTAGGATTTTAAATACGATTCATCTAGAGTTTTAGTAATATTTTTCTCCCTATCTAAATATTAATTTTAAAGGATGATTTCTTTAATGATGATTATTCATGTAGGGAACCATTTAATTAATTGAAGAAAAGGTTGATCCCACCACTAATAATAAAACCACCCAACTAGGAGTAACCTATTGAGTTACTTTGAGATTAATCCTTATAGGAAGTAGGAGCCTATATATCACAATGAATTGACATAAATTCTTAATTCATCACCTATAACCCAAGTACCATTTATTCCAAACAAATAAATTACATAACAACCAAGAAAGAGTTCCTTATAGGAATATTTTCAAAAGATAATTTCCAATCATATTTTTTTTAACTAAAATTTTTGTTTTTTCTGATCATGTGTAACTTAGGTATTTTCTGAAAAGTTATGATTCTAAAAATATGTTGGTTAGATGGAATATACTCTTCTAAGGATTCATTTTGGAAATTATAGTTGAAAAGGGAACTAAAAACCAGGTGTCCAATCATCAATGTTGACAACCCCACATCGGTAAATCAGAAATTCCAAATCGAAACACACATAAGGATGATCTTCCTAGAGAACAAAAAAACATAATTAATAGTGATTTACCTGGGTAGAAAATGATTTTCAATTATTTGATTATATTTCATGAAATATCTCATCTTTGCTCTCATCAGCATCATATTCTTGAATCTGAATCAATATTTTATATTTGGGAATACCCATTTCTGTGGAAAATTTATAATGATCACTTCATAAGTAGAAGCTCACCAGGAATAGAAATTAAATCAATATTCGAATTCTATAATAAAATAACTTATGGAAAAAACTTTGTACCATAGATAATGTCCCAAAAATATTTATAATCTAGACTTTATTGAACCATGTTATTCAAAGATGCATATGAATTTTGTAAATAATGTGAAAAATTCCAGTTTTCTAGTAATATCTCAAAATGATAGGAAATTCTTCAAAAACTAGTAACATTTTATTAAATTTTATAATTATGGGTAATAGAATTTGTGGGATCATTAACAGTGTAATTTTTAAATTCATATATTCTTTTATATGTAGAATATGTTTGAAAATAGGTGGAAGAAAAAGAAACAACAACTATTGGTTCTAATGTTATTTTTTTTAATTTTTCTGGGTTAACATATTCTATAGGTTTTGAGTGACATGAGAAATCATAAATTCCCAAAGAACTCGTTCTAAAATAAAAAAACGGAATAATTTCAAAAAAGTAAGGGGAGCATCATAAAACATCATCATCATACCATTTCTAATAAAATGGCCTTGTAGATGTCTCCAATAGGGAAATAAAAGAAATTCTGGGAAAAAATATTTATCCCAAAAAGAATGAGTAGATTGCATGCTTATATAATGCTTTATGGGAATACAAAATAGCATAAAAGAAACAAAAAATCATGAGACCATGTAGATTTATTTATGGAAAAAATTTACACCTTCATACAGAATTGGATCACAAAACCTACTGGGTGGTTGGAGTGATGAATCTGAACCATGATAAAGCTGATAAAGAGAGAATACTGCATTTTTAGGAGCTATTGGAAATTTTTGGAGAAAATTTTGAAAATTAATTTATCTAAAAATAGATACGAAGGATGGAAAATGAAATTATAATTCATCCAATAACCTTCAACCCTGGTGATCAAGTGCTGTTATACAACTCCAGACATAAGCTAATTCCAGGTAAAATTCATTCTAGTTGGATGGCCCCTTCACTGTTATTTACATATACCCCTTTGGTGTTGTGAATATCTAAAAGGATGGTGTAAAATATCATTAACTATAAAATGGTATAGGCTGAATAAGTTCCATGGGACCATACCTCAAGAACTAGTGGAGGAGATCAAACTCCTTCACACTGATTATCAGTGAAGACCGACCAGGGGGCATCATTCCCTTACACATGATAAAAAATTGTAATTAAACTTTTTTATATACATATGTGAATAAATATAAATTTAAAATCATTTAGTACTCTACAAAAATTAAATGTGGTTGACGAAATCTTTTATTCCATGATTTTGTAGAAAAATCAATTTTTAAGTTGAGCCAATGACATTGAACATAGGGGATTTCGAGAGGCAAACCACATTTTTTCCCTTATTCCACTCTTCCCCTGTGTCATATTCTAGCATGATTGAATAATAATTCACTATCATTTACTGTTATTATTATATTTTAGGTTTGTTAATGAAGATGATGAAAGGATGAAATATAGAGATACCGAAAAGAACATGTGTCGTGAATGTTCTTCCAAACAAAACGGAAGGAATAGGACATGCACAACTCGATTATAGTATCCTTGCTAAATGGAGTTTTATTTTACATTTAATACCATATTAGTTCAATCCATTAATTTAAATATTTTGTTTTTATATTTAAAAATAAAATTTTATACCAACACATGAATTCATGTTTTACTTGACTTATCTTGGAGACATGAGTTTTATATGAATCTTGTTATTTCATGTTTTAGATTTCAATGAATACGAGATTTAATGAGTGAATTGGATAATTTAATTATTAATGTGATGAATGGGTATTAAAATTAGAAATAATGATTTAATGAAATTGATTGATTCATGTAAATGAAATTCCCCAACCATTTTGCATGCATTGAATTTTGGAAATTCATGTGAATTGATTTATTATTATTAGTCATGACTTTAGTGATTTTATAATATCATAATTCTATTCCCGAGTGGATTTATAGACCATGTAATTCCTATTTAATCATGAGACAATTTCTTGACCGATCTTCGAACATTTTTCCGACTAAAACATGAATTTTATCTATTCAAAACTATAACATTAAAAAACAACATTTAATATGATTGAGTCATATTTTGATAAACCACTTATCCATGATATACTATCATTACATGAATATTTATTTATCCCATAGTGACCAGGAATGATATTTATAGGAATGAGTCATGTTCCAAGCCATTTTTTATCCATTCATACCATACTCTTCGTATTTTCATGACAATTAGAAGATGAAGTGTGAGGGTAAATAGAATCATTATGGAATGGATGATATAAATTATGAGTAATAAGTGTGGGGTTATATTTTTAGTAATTATAAAGGTAATTTTATTTGTTCATTTTAATCTTAATTATTTTACCCCTCTTGATTGAAGAAATAGAAAAAAAAAATGAAATAAAAATGGGTTTTGATTTGGTAAAATAAAAACACACTATTACTAGACAGATGATTATTTTCATTTATGGTAAGCTTATGCATTTGAATTGTGTTTCAATCATAACATTCAAAATATGATAAAATTGGAAAACAAATTGAAAAAAATCAAGAGGGTGAATGAATCAGTAATTATTCATAATTTGATCATTACCTAACCTTGAGTTTGGGGGAAGTGGGAGCTGATAATTTTAAGGGGTAAATTTCATCACATATTTTTATATAATGAATTTTACATAAGAGATAAACCTCCACCTTGAGATTTAATATTTATATCATCAAATCTTATCAACCTTAATCCATAGATTCATTTTAACCTTTATTGTAATGTAATCATGATTTTATTTACCTTTTGTCTTTATAAAGATGGTAAAATAATTTATTTACAAGCCTATAGATAAAGTGAACGTTATCATGATATGAGAATAACTCTACTTTTATTTCATTACGATTGGTGAGAGAAAATAATCTATTCTGAGGTAGATCATGAGTGACATGTTTATTAATGATGAATTATGGAGATTGAATTAATGAATGGAGAATGCCCATAATTTTTTCAAAGGGGAAAATTAACATACATGAATTGAATATTTCATTGAAATAACAAAAAATTTCCTCTATTTTTTATAACATATGATAATTCTATTTTTTATTGATGATTGATTAATTTATTTTAGAAATTTGTAAATTGGAAACATTTATGCTCTATGAATTCCATGTTAAGATTTTATGCATGAAGAAAAGTATGGTTTAAGTGTGGGGAAGTTGAAATAAATACTATTTTAATTTATTTTAAACATAAGTTAAAATTTTATCTATCCCAAAAAATTATTTTGTGATAAATTTCTTGATTTTTTAATTTTAGTGTTATTTTGAGCTTTATCAAAAAAATCCCCATTTTGGGTTTTAACTTCATTAAAATATTTTTTAGGAGATAAAATCATTTATACTTATTTAAATTGTTAAATTATTTCTTTTTATAATTGTATATATCCAGATATTTATTTCCTACTTCAATACCCAAAGAAAAATCCTCTATTTAGAAGCCCAAAACTATATCACTAGATGGTTCATGAAAATTCTACACAAATCTGACAATTTTTAATATGAAGACCAAAACATCTAAATGGGTAGAAACAATGAGCTTAGATTTAATATATTGAAGATAATGACACTGGGGAACATCTTTCATGAATATGTTTACTTGTGAATTGACATTATTCATGGTAATTAACACATTATAATCCAGGTTTCTATAATTTTGAGAGCATGATAGGATAGAATAACATTTCATTATAACACATGAATAACACTATAAATATATATCATATATGTTGAAATTTATAGGGGAGACACAAAATGTATTTTCTAAAAAAAATTAATGGGTTTTATGCATTAATCATCCATTCATTTGGTCAAACACGTGCAAGCGTTTTGATGACAGATTCTGGAACAAAACCCTCCCACCTCACCTATAAAAGGAGCTCAAACCCTTGATTTCAATCCATCCCCACACCCTCTAATAAAACAGATAGGGAATAATTTTATGGGATAATCCAATATATTTATTTATATTAATTATTCTTCATTTATTTTAATTTATCCCCTCTCCCACATCAACTCGACATCCCTATCCATAGAGGGTTGTTTCATTGAGTGATCAAAAAATGGGGGTTGTAACTATGTAATTTATTGAGTTCTTGTGATTCAATTTAATACAATCCATTCTTCTTAATAAATATGGTTTCAATTCAAAATTATTTTTTAAATTAGGAATGAGTTTTAATTAGTATTTTATTCTATTATTTTTAATTACTTTTTTCAATGATGCATATCTCCTTACATCCAATTCTATTCTGCATATGGTGGAATAGATTAGGGTTGGTTGGTGAGTACATGAATATCATTATGCACAACAGAAGAAGAATATAATTACATGTGGTTTCAAATACAAATATCCTCATCATATTAATCTGAACATGGGATTCAAATTACTCGGTAGGTCATCCTCTCTCTTATTAGTCAGTGGAAGAAAATGGTACAAAACATGCAAACCAAGATTGTACAACACTAGGTCTAGAAAAACCTCACACTAATCATCATAATTATCATATGTTTAAAACAAATAAAACTAATATGATTATTTATCTAATATTATTATAATTTAATTAAAACCAATTGTATTCATAAAACCAAAAAAAAGTGAAAAATTGTTTTCTGTGCACTTCTCTTTGAAGTACAACTTAGGATTAACTGTTATACTATTCATTGGTAATTTAAGTATCGTTTTTCCATGCCCCATAATTGGCATCCATAGATAAGGCAACAAGAAACATGACATAAAGGAACTAGAAGTCTCTTTTTTATGTAAAAACAGGGAAAAATGTAGCTAATTGCTAATAAAAAATGAAGCTTCTGATAAACAAGACAAGGGGAAAAAAGATAACCAAAGGAACCATAAATAGTTCAATATCATAAATGTGGTGAACATGGTCATTATCTTAGTCAATTACCAAATAAAATTACTAATTTATAAGGGATTATGTTATTGAAACCATTTAAGTGGAATTATTAAAGTGTTTAGGTGTTGGAACACAAAAATCATATTGTTGTTATTTTTTTATCAATGGTTTTCTGGTAATAATAATCATGAGAATTCAATGTATTTATTTGTTATATTATTTCATTAATATTTTACAAGAATCTTGTGATAAGTAATAATGACCTAGAATCATTATTTAATGTTAAGGTGATATTTTAGTGAAATAAATTATTGAGGTAAAGGTAATATTTTACATGTACTTGATATTTTGGAAAATATAGTTAATTAAGATTATTTTATTTTGTTGGAAAATATTATGTTACAAAGAAGACATTAGTGGTCAAAAACTAATTTGATGATTAATGTTATAATGAGTATTTTCCTCACATTATAAGAAACATTATTTAAATTATATAAATATGGTTTTATAAAAACTAAAAATTATTTTTCATGCTAAGTCCAAATGCATATGTTAATGCCACAGGGCTTGATCTCACAACTAATGTTAAGGGTGAAGTTCCAACCACTAGTCTATGTGATTTTATGGTTAGAAAAAAAAACTTTTACTTAAACTATTTTATTGATAAATTTTAAATTAATTTTGGGAAACATATTTTCAAATTAAATCTTTTTTAAGTATAGGATATTTTGGTGATTAATGAAATACTTCATTAGGATGTGGTATATGTAACCCTTATTTCTCACATTTGATTTAATTTGAAGGATTATATGGGAAGAACAAAATTGAATATTTTATTTTGAAATTATTTTGGAAGATGTGTTGTATTGTTATGTAATGATTTAAGTTTAACATTTCATTTATAAATTAATATGAAGGTGTTTTCATTTATAGAAATATATTAAATTTTTCTGACCATTTAATTTTTTTCCAAAATTCAAGAGGAATATATTGATATCATTTTTATGGAATCATTTGATTAGTTAATTGTTAATTATATTTCATCAAGGAAAAAATTACTCATCGATACTCATTTTAGAACGATATAAATGAAATTATAAGAAATATCATTAAAGAGAGAACATAAATTTTTTTAACTAATTATATTTCCATATTTTCATAATCTATATGGTTTAAAGATCCATTAATATTTGGGAAAGGACCTTGAAAGAAAAATAATTATCATTTTCCATAAATCAATTATATCTTCTCTATTAAAAAAATATATTGTTATCTTTGAAATGGTGCCTCTTTCCAAATTTATGTTTTCATTTCACACCATTTTTATCTTTTGTAGAATCCTAATTATGTAATGACCTTCATATTTATGTTTCCCTTGTTCCGATAGAATTTATTTTTCACAGTTTTTAGATGAGGGTTTTCCATATAAAAAATTTCAAATTTCAAACCCTTTATTACTGAGAAAAAGATGAAATTATGAGGATTAAATTTATTTAAGGTGGTTATAATGTAACACCACCTGATTTTGAAATAATACTATACTTGTTACTATATAAGACATAAAAAACTGAGTTTAAATGAATCATGATCTATTAATAGAATATTATTATTTAAAGGTGAATGTTATAACCAAGCCATTAAATTTTCTATAATGAATAAAAGATACCATATTTATTTTAATTAATTATGAATAATTGAGATAATATATAGATAAATAAGCACTTGATTTTTAAAAAATAATCGCATCAAAAGTATTTTTTCATAGAATAAGATTATTTATATTGATTATTCTGAAATAAAATAAATTTTTTTTCAATTTTTTAAGATGCATTTTAATAAATAAACTTCATTTTTTTAATCAAAATGAAAAATTATCGTCATGTGAATTTTTTGGATTTAACATTCAAATTTTATTATTTAATCAATTGTGAAAAAATGGTTATTATTAAAAATTCCATTTCATTTAAATAATTGAAAAAATATAATATAATTTGAAATTATTTTTAAGAAAAATTATTTCAATTATGATATTATTAATATAATTTTAGTCATTTAAATCTATTTCATGTCCAATTTTTTATAAAAAATTATACTTTTGAAATATTTTTCATTGGAAAACAATTTGGTCATTAGGTCTGTGGGTTTAATTTTAAATTTAATTCTAAAACTTCTATAAATTTAATTTAGAACAAATAGATTCAATATTTTTAATAATGAATAATTATTTTAAATAATATGACCAGCTTAATTTTTGTTCCTATTGAATAGTAAAAAAAATAAAAAATAAATTACCACAATTAAGGATAAAAATGTATAACGAGGGTTAAACGAAATTGATAAGGGTTAAAATAAAAAAATACATCTTAAAATTAAATGGTATAGAAATATTTAGACCATTTAAGATGTATGTTTGAATAATCAATGATCTTGGATTATTTTTCCTGTAAAATCATGGTTATCACTTTTTATTTTAAAAAATTCCAAATCTTTCATGCCCCCACCTATAAAAGGGCACCACCTACTCTCCCCAATTTACACTTAGAAATGGGATACGGTTTGTTGAAGACCTACCCAATTACCTTACTAACTTACCAATCCATTTCATAGAATCCTTAGTTTGATCGCAAAACCAATATATGGAGACTTAAGTATAATCCGAAATATGTATTCTAAAGAAAATATATCATTATTAACTGAGAATATTTTTTTCTTCTTCCACCACCTTAAAATATTAATAAATTATTATGATTTAATAGTATCAGTATCTACAATAAAATGATGTTTTTTTATTTTAATCGAATAAATTAAATCTATATCCACATCCATAATACGTAATGGGAATTCATCATTCCTTTTTATGGTGGAATACCCCCTCTTGAATCAATGTAAATCATTTTAAATCATTTCCTATAATGAATATTGATAATGATGGATTTTTTATTAGGATACTATATTCATGAATTATTAATAATTATAGGGATGTAATATATCAAATACCTTCTTACTATATAATCCATTTAAAAATGATAACACTTTACTTCTTTCCCTCCTTATAGAAAAAAAATTGAAATGTTACACATGTGTACATATATCATATCATCTCCATGATGGTAATGTAGTTTATTTTTCATTACAATAATTATTAGTTATCATTAAAAGAATAATTTTGGTATGAAAATAATAATTATTTATAGATTACAATTATTGAGATGATGGATCAATGGCCCATTTTACAATGGTAAATACACCAACGCTATTTTGAACTTTTTAACTTAGCATCCTCAAAATACCTAATGATGACAAAAGTGATTATTTAGTAAAATATTCCACAATATTAAACAATGTAAATGTTATAGGTAAAGGGTAATAAACCATGAAATGTTTATTGATAAGAAAAATAATTGATATAAATGTATTATATAGGTGATAAGATACATTCATGGAAAATTTTGGAATCATGGTACCAGATTTTATTACTCAATTTCATTCATTGAGTAAAATTACTTATCTATTGGAACTGATATGATAAAATTATCTATGTAATTTCCATTCATTATATTAAATTTTATTTCCACTTGTTTTATGAGATCTTAAATTTTAAAAACATAATAATTTTATTTATTAATTCTCACATCAAGGACATGAACTTAGTAAGGGAATTTCATCTAAATTTTATTTGTAGGATGCATATTCCACATTCATCCCTTATTTATATTTTTGATTTTTATATTTCAAATATTTTATGTTAAATCAATAATCTATTTAACTTCGTGGAATTTAATATATTTTTTGAATTTATTTCTTTTAGGGGTGTAATGATTCAAATATTACCAAATTGATAAGTGTTTTTTCACAACCTCATCATTATTTTGGATTATTTATGCTAAATTTCAATTTGAATGATATTATTTTATCATTATCTAATAAACACATTTAAATTTATTCTTTTGTGTTAATCTATGATGTTTTAAAATACTTTTACTATTTCCCTCACTTTGTTATGTAAAATTATTGGAAAATATGTTTTAATAAAAGATAAAATTATTCCACTTTATAGTCGAAAATGATTCCTCTTCCATGGCTATGTTTTCTAAAAAAAATTTAAAAAATGTTGTTATTGTTTTCCTATTATTTTAAAAAGTTATTTTCAGGCATTTTATACATTTTTACAAAATGGATTAAAATTAATCTTCCATTTTTTTTAATAATAATGGATTTTTTCCATTACCGAATATGTAAATGGAATCACAATTTTAAAATAATCTTCATGAACCAAATTTCTTGTTTTCATGCCCTCTCCCATAATTTACGCTTTCTTTACATGTTTCCATGACTATTTTAAATTAAATTTTGAACCATAATATTTAGAATGTTTTACATTTTAAATGATATTTTCAAAGTGGAATGTTTATTTTATACTATAAATATTATATTTAATCTTTTGAACACATTTTCATCATTAATTGAAAACGTTTATGAATAATGTTTTTTTGAATTTTGTATATATTTATCTCAAAAATTTAGAAATGTTGTTTCCCTTTAATTTAAGTGAGGTACAAGCCTTATATTAATCTCTCTAATTCCTTCATTATGAAATTTCCATGGATTATAGTATGAGGCATGATTAATAATTCCATTTTATTTCCTTGTGTAATTCTTATGTATATGACTTGTGGTTCATTTTATTTTTTTAGAACAAATAATCATGATCATTTTATGATTAGAGCATCAAGATAACACTATGGTTCATTGGGTAAAGCATTATTCTCATGAGTCAATATGTATAGTTATTTGGAGTAACCCTAATGCATTATTGGATATTATACACTAAATGATATTATATATAGAGTTATCATTGACCTAGTTTATTTCATATAATATGTTACATCTATATTTCATAATAAGTCGTGATCTTATAATAGAAAATCATTTATGTTATGCTTACTTGTGATTAAAAATGATCCTTATCTTATATGATATCATGTTGTACCTTTGACTAAAATGTTATGCATCCATATTATGTATATTACCTTATTTTTCATTTTAGAACACCCATATTTTCTATGTATCCACAGGTTATCCCATGAAGTTTTAGGAGCCCAATAAGATTTAAGATCTCATTATGGATAAATAAATAATTAAATTTTCTTCTTAGTTCCACTTCAAAATATTCTGATCCTATTCTACCAAATACATTATCTATCGCAACATTTAGGTTGTAAATAATGGATTTTTATGTTAAAATTCATGTAATAATATGTGTAAAAGGCTTAGGTCTTAATTTTACTCAATTAAGGGATAACCCTCTCGAAAAAATTTTCTCAACATCAAATCCCTAAACATAAATAGTTTTATTGATCACTACCCTCATAATCAAACTAAAACAACCCTTATCCCACACTAATGAATTATCTTGGCCACTATTGATGTTTTCCTCCCAAAAAAATTCATAAAATTCAACCCTCTATCAATAACTAATTACCCTTCTAATGTTTCTAGTAGTTTTGAAACAAAAAATATAGTAACAAGATAATCTGGGATTCTTTAAAAAATTCCAACCAAGATAATTTCACTCATCTAAATATAAAACTTGTAAAATGAGGGAGTAGTTGTTATAAGAAAAACATCAAAAACCATATCTGTCAAATATGAATCTTTTTTTTATAAGATAAAATACATTTAATAGAATGGAGAATATCATTTATAACATAGAAATATATGTAAAATCATACTATCACAATAACAATCCAATAACTATAATTTCATTGGAATATATTTCCACATTTTTTAGTTACAATCCTATGTAAATTATGTTAGTCTAAAAAGTGCTTACAATAAACAATCCCATAGATTAACCCATCCATGAATCACCTTCACTTAATGGTATAAAACAACAATATGTACTTCCAAAAACCTTGAATTTTCTATATTATAAATAGTTGTCTAATATAATATATTATGCTAAACAATAATATATCATTTAAGATACAACATATATTAAAAATTTTGAATCTAATTCATCAATGGAAGAAGAGATAACTTGTAAACCTCCTCATACAAATTCTCTTACACGTAAAATTCTCCATGGAATAGATATGAAATATTATTATCTCTACAAAAACATTGTTACCCTACATTATCAAAAAAAATATTGAATAAATTGAAATTTAATACAAACTATAGTAGCCCAATTTTGGAATAAATATAAGAAATATAACAATCATGAAAATATTTAAGCCACTCAAAAATGAATTACAGTTTCAATTTCATGTTATACAGAAAATATTGTTTAAGAAAAACCAATCCTATAACATATAATTTCAAAAATAAATATATATAATTCATCTTCTAAAACTAAATTATTTTTTTAAATAAAATTGATTATCAAAAACAATATTTATTGGAATGGTCAAAGAAGGTAAAAAAATTCCATAAATGGGAAATTTCAAGAACAAAAGAATGAAAAGTGTTATCTAGTGTATTGATAATTCTTTTTGTGTAACAATTCCATTGAGGATATAAATATTTATTATGTAATGACACTGTGAAAAAATAGAAAATCCTAAAATAAAAAATACATAATATATAACCAAGATCTAAATTAGAGGTGATCAACCCTTTCACCGAATAAGGCTACAATACCTCATCTATATACAACATAAAAAAGAATTTACCATGTTCATATCCCAAATCACCCGGAATTGAGATGATATAACATAAAAATATTTTAAAATTTTAATTATGGGTTTGATAGATTATATGACACACAACACCGAGCTTATATTCGAATGTAACACCTTGATACATTATGATAAATTTCAATTAAAATAAATTCAATCACTTTAATATATTCTGTATCATGAAACCTAGAGTATAAATGAACTAAAATATAGTATAACATTATAAAATTGTCCTAAAATTAGTATCTTTTATTATTAATAAATAAATTATAAAAAATATCATTATCCACTAATTAGAAATAAAATAATAATCAGTTAAAAGAATAACATATGTTTTAAGAAAAACATTTTTATTAAAAGATGATTTAGTCCTGATTTGTGAACATAATATAAAATTGTTTTTTATAAATATGATATAATTTATTTAATAATATGAACTTATTTTTTATATCAACACATTTTAATTATCCTAGGGTTACTTTTTTTATCTTTCTAAAATGTTTCATTTTTCAATTAATTGTGAAAATAAGGATTTCTATTGAACCCTTCATTTTAATTTTAATAATATAAAATGATAATTTATATTTTAATTTTATTTTGAAGTAATTTTTTTAAATAATATTTTAATTTAACCAATTTATTTCCTTTTAATCAATTTTATATTGAATTTGGAAAATAAAATCTTCTAAACACATGATAGTTTTCTCTTTAGAAATTCGCTCTTTTGTCATGTCTACAGTTATAATTTTAAAATAGATTCTTCTACTTCTGTGAATTTAAAATGAAAAAAATGGATTCCATATTTCAATATTAATAATATAAATATTATAATAATTTAATCTTAATTTTTTACCATTATGATTATTGATAGTAGAAAATATAAATTACTGTTGTTAAGGTAAAATATAATATTACTAGGGGTTAAACTAAAATGATAAGGGTTAAAATGAAATACCTATATGTCCAAAAAACAAATTTTATATCTATATTTCGAACATAGATCCTAAAATTGTAAATAATGACCATTTTCTGCTTCTGTCATGATAAAATTGTGGGTGTAATTGATTCTTATAAAAATTTCCATGTTTAACCTATCCTCATCATATAAAAGGACACTCATTACCTTCACTTCATCACACAACTTATTCCCATTGGCTAAAAACTACATCAAAAATATCTACCAAAAATAATTATCCTCAATAAAGAGATTATTTTCAGGCCATGATACCAACCCTATAGTCATTAAGTGGATATCAAAAGGAAGTTTCTCAAAGAGAAGGTAATAGTGTTAACAAAATCTTTTTTCATTATATTTTTTTAAAAAATAAAAAATGTATAAAAAATATAATATATTAACACAAGTATATAACATATACTAAGATTTTAATATGATTACTTAATTATTTGTATCCATCTCATCCTCTATCCAATGGGAAATGAAAGCAATAATCGTGTGTACGTTAGAATACTACCTCACAAACTACTGTAACTTTTTTTCCATCAACATATCTAATAATCTTATATAATGGTGTATTTAATGGATATATATTACATTGATGATATTATTATACTTATATAATTTTAATATCTCATATAACTTCTCATATTCCATGTTGTTTAAATTATTGTAATGTTACAAGTATGTGTGGTGGACTCCCACCTCACAAAGTGTTGTGTTTCTATTTTCACATAAGATTTACATGGAAGTTAATAAGGATAAATTTTATTAATATATTTTATATATATATATGGAATTATATTGATTCTATAATGCTAATATATTCCCTATATTTGTACCCTTTCATCTGATAAATAAATGATAATGTCCCTCATGTGTATATACAACCTACTGCTTCCATGAAGTGATTTGATTCATTGTCAATGTTCAAATTAAAATAATCATCACAAAAAAATTATTTAATAAAAGATTATATTTATAAAATTAATATAATTATGGAGATTATAGAAATATATAACATTCTTAATAACCAAAACATTCATGTTAAAATAATCATGAAAAAACAATGTAGTTAGCACACAAAACAATAGTAATACTGATGTATTATTTACATATGGGTGATAAGATGTTATTAAAGGACCATATATTATATTATACATATAAATATGGTATTTTTATAAGTGAACAACATGTCTAAAACCACTATAAGAGAGGTAAATGTGCACTCAACTAAAGGAATCTGGAGGTATGGGACTTCATCTCAATTTCCCTTCATTGAGACATATTGTAATGATATGAACATAATTTGATTAATATAGTGTATATACCAAAACTTTTAAATTTAATATAATGACCAAATAATCATAAATGGTTATTTAATTTTAATTTTTAATTATTTTGATCTAATGGTATTTTGACCTAAAAGTTTCAAATTGGTAAAAAAAATCCTAACTCAATTTCATTTCATTATGTTATATGAATTTTTAATTATCTAAAATATTATAATATTTTGAGTGTAATTAAAATTTATTTTATATGGATTTAAATTTTATACAAAATATCAATTCCTTGGTTAATTCTCAATTCAAATGTATGATATTTTTAATGGATTTCATCTCAATTTCCATTTTAGTGACACATATTATATAATATCTACTTATTCACTTTAATGTGTGTATATAATTCCCCTATGATGAATTTAAAATGAATAAAAATTTATTAATTATTTTTAATTTATGTTTCATGTTTATTATTTTTCTGGATAAAAATTAAAAGCTACTAAAAAGGAATAAAAATTTGTGCATTATCACATTATTTTTTTGTTAACTTTATCTTCAAACAATCAGTTTATTATTATTATTATTTTTGGAAATTACATTCCACCTAAATAAAAATATTATTTATCATGGATATTATTATTAATAAATTCATATAGAATTTATACATATGTTATTTTACTTTGAAATTTATAATATTGACATTGGAAATAATTCTTAATCAACATTCTTTACTCAATATAGAAATTTCATGAAAATGAATATTTATCATTAATTAAATAAATCATTCAATATATGATGAATGAATTGGAAATTCATATATTGGTTGGTACCAATTATAATTATTTCCTAGATTCATTAGTAGTCACATTAGATGAATCAGTTAGCTAGCCTAACACAAATGGATTTCTGGTGTATACATACATTACATTTTCAAATTGTCTTTTGGATGGTCTTAATTATACAGGTATCATGATTCATGAGATTCTGATGTCAAATAATTAATAATTTTTTTCATTAAGAATTCAATTATTATTATCCAAAATATTTTTAGAATAGTATTACATCTGGTTGAATTTCATTCCTAGATTTTTGACTAAATAAAATATTTTACATTTATTTACCTTCCCATATTGAAAATGGATTATCTTATCAAGAGAGTCATGTTATTGGTTAAATTTAATATATTTCTAGTTATTTACATTTATATTTTTATAATGTCCAATATAATAATGATAGTAAAATTAATTAAATGTAATTTCTTTTCAGTAAATTATCTTACCATGTTGATTATTCTTATTGATTCATGATAGCTTCCATTTTACATATCCCTTACTAAGAATTTGTTCTCACAATTATTTTTCCATTAACTAGAATCTAGGAACATTAAAATGATTTATAATCAATAACTAAAAATTATATTGTCCAAAAATTTTATCTTGTGATTTTTATATTGAAATGTAATATTGGAATCATGTATATATCTAGTTTACTGAAACTACTAATCTGTTAAATCATTAAGGATGCAATTCCTTGTATCTTCTTACAATGTAATACATTTAAACTACCTCTGACATACTGGGTTCATGATCACTATTAGTTATATAAAATTTTTTCAGTAGAATCCTTAGGTACTCAATTTATAAAAATATACATTACAGAACATAACCCAATGATTGACATTGAGAATAATTATATAAGAACATAATATTGTTTTTGCAAGATATATATTATTTTATTTTCCTTGAAATAAATCCATGTTGGAATACCATTGGTTTTCATGCCCTTGGAAATGATTTACTATGGGGTAATTACTCTAGAAATGTTTTGTGTGGCTTGACTCATGAATTACTTTGTCTCATGACAATGGGCCTTGGTGTGAACCTATTTTGATAATCTCAGGAGTTATTCTTTTGGTAATACACATTTTCATTAGAACCCATTATAAGATATTTGAATAGATTATGAAAATGAATAAAATATATTAAACCATAGTATTATTATATTGAAAATAATGTTTCATTATTTAGACATATTATAATTAATTATTTAGCATTCCAATAAAGAATATTCTTGCTAACGCCATAATTTTTTGGTTTAAAAAATGGATGGATCCTAAAGGATTCATTTTAACATTGAATATGATATAATTATTGTGGCTAAGAGAAACCAAATTTGGTGATGAATGGAGTAAAACATATCATGATGATTTCTAATTAGTTATGTAAAAATATGATCAACAACATATAATATAACCAAATCTCAGACCCACAAAATAATAGAATGATTGAGTTTTCTAAGTGATGTTGTGACAGGGAGCTTGGAGGAATTAAGGTTCAATTTCATTCATGTCAGATATGTGCAAAGAGAAAAATAGGATAGTGTCTCAATGGTATATAAAAATGTTTTATTTATGCAATGTAATTGAATAATGTAATTAGTTGTTGTGGGAAAATGATCAGTATGATTTAAGGAAATAAATATCATACTATAAATTCATTAATAGTTCATTTTATTAAATGTGGAAAACCTTAGAATTACCTAATCTAAGTTTATCTAATAATGTATAACACATAAAATTAGAAAGGAACTATTTTATAATAAAATTATGGAAATATTTATGTATTATTATAGAAACATTAAATGGTAGATATATTTTATTATCAATGGGATTTTGGTTGTAATAATCATGAAACATCTTAATATTGGGTTAAATTTCCGAATAATATATGTCTTTACATTTAAAAGATTCATTGTTACCATCATGGATTGTTAATTTTAGTTTCATCATATGTTCAATGTATTAAAAACCCTTTTGAAATAAATTGTTGAGGATATTACATGATTAAATATATAATTGGAAAAAAAATTGGGAACACCATCCATTTGATTAATATATGAAAAAATTATTTCCTATAAGAATGTCATTACACTTTTTTAAAAGTATGTTTAAAGATATAGGTAACTTTTTGGTTTAATAATATATTGAATTTGAGGTAATTATATGTCATTACACATTATGAAATTTATATGAATCGTATTAATATTATTTTAGAAAAAAGAACATCTCACATGCCTGGTGAATTCCCATCCCATCGGAAAATTCCTACAGTCTTGAACCAACAAAAGAAGAGAGACAAGGGTGGTGTACCTAGAACTTGTCTATATGATATTCTGGTTAATGTTTTATTATTTTTAGATAATTTTTTATAGATTAATATTAATTTTTAACTAGTGGTGTTATCATTAAGGTTTTTATATTAATGTGTGGTATTAGAAAACATATTCTAAATATACTTGTTTTTAAAAAATATTAGAGATTGATTGGATGACTTCCGACTAGTTTTTGGATCGTACAACCCCTTAAAAGTGAATTTCTGATCTTTTGGAATAAATATTTGTTTTCTATATTCATTTTGTAGAGTAAGAGATGATGTTTAAATTTATTGAAGCACATAAAAAGGACAAAATTAGGCTTATTAAATTGAATAATTTAAGGTAAGTATATTTCCATATATAAGAACCCTATTTTTATAAGAGGTAGATATCCTTATCATTTCAATTTAACAATGAATTGTTATGTAAAATGAATTCCTAGTAAGGGTTTTTAGAAAATGAGGGTGTCATGGGATTGATTAGAGACCCAAACCCTAGAGGGTGGATGAAATAGTTGGGTCACATAGTTAGTAGACATTGTGTGGGGTGTTTTAGTGTATAATAGAGGTTGCATGGTTTATCCAAACAATGTTCTCCTAGATACACAACCAAGTGAAAACTATAAAAAAATTATATAGTCATATATATATTAGTTTTTAAATGTTTTATGAAACTATGGACATGATCCTTGTGATCCCCCTCCTTTTATAGTAGGTCATTCACAGTTGTCGCACAGTTTGGAAAACTATGAATCCAAACAATGTGACCTACTTCTAGAGAGATGAAATGTTTATTTTTTTTCCGGATGGTTTATAATTTTAACCTTACTATGAATTTCTTCCTCTAGCAGACAAGATGGCTTCATTTTATCCCATAAATAGATCATCAAGACACTTCAACTCTGGTCTGGGATAATTGAACCATCTGACCTCATATTAATGATCAATTTGAATCATTTAATTCCACTTGGTAAGATATCTACTCTTTTGGATTTTTTTCATTATTCTTCTATATATAGATGATTTGATTTTTATGAATGTCATTATACCCTATCTCCAAGTCATTCATATTTTATAATCTTTTATTTTGTTCCAGACAAAATTATATGATGGTACTAGATAAGGAATCTATTACAGGCATAAATGTATGTGTTCTAGTAATCATCCATCATTTATTATGGAATTATACTATGTTTCATGGTTCCACACTGTTTATTTTCCATTTTTTCCTTAAAATAAAAAAACCATGTAAAATTATATATCCTAGATATAAATAACCTATTATCCCAATATTCTTATTGGGATAGGTCCCCTACGATTTTTTCCACTTCTTGATGTTGCATATGGAATTTCCATTGTTATTATATATAATTAATTGACCAAACAATATTTTACATGTTTTGTTGTGTCTCATAACTAAGAGGATTATAATGACCTGAATTAGATGTGAGTGTTATGACCATTTCACTTTCATAGATAGGAAAATGTTTACAACCATGTTAAACAAGACTGATAATTAACAATGAATTGTCTGTTAGCTCTTCCTAAGGTCATAGACTCACTTACAATATTATGATATATTATAAAGTAATGTCTTAAAATGTAATGATATACATATATCTCATACCTTACATAATTATGATATCTGATAACAGTGTCCCTTACACAATTGGGATATATAGGCATGGAATTGTTGACACAGTCTTCATATACGAACATAGAATCCCTTACAATGTTATAATATACAAGAATAGAATCCCTTACACTCTTGTGATATATGGGAATGGTTTCTCTTACACTATTGTGAAATATCTTCATGTAATCACTTACACTATTGTTATATATGGTTATGGTGTCCCAAATACTATTCACATATATGGGCAAAGAGACCCTACTTCCATGAGATACAGGAACATAGTGCCTTAAACCTAGGAAATATGGTATTGGGGACCCTAGTTCTATGATATATAGTCATGGAGTCCCTATACTATGATACTAAAGCATGTTATCCCTTATACTTGTGATACTCAGGAATGAAGTCCCTTCTTCTAGTGATTCTCTAGCATTGTGTCCCTTATAACTTATGATACTCTACTGAACAGACATTGACACCTATGTTACACCTTGGGTCCTAACTAGAACTATGTATGTGTATATATTGATATAAAAATCCATAAATATATAGTACATATATATATACATTAATATACTATTATTTATATAGGAAGATGATGGAATTTGTTTCGAGGTTTTGCTGACATGGGCCAAAGCTGGTAGTGTCGGCCTACTATCCTTTTGGAACCAAAGTAGACCCTTTATAGTTTTTAATACTATTTATCTTTATATATTCACACTTATCATATTATATGAACTATATAGATATTTATATTCACTATTATTGGGGACCTACTGAGTTTATCTCACCCCTATCCGTGTTTGTGATTGTAGTGAGACATATTATGTGGATGTATGTGTAGATAGAAGATATGACCTAGTTGTTGATACATTAATGATTATATCATGGTATTAGGGGAGAACAGGACCGAGGTATGGGTCAGGATGCTGTTAGAGATAGTGTTTTTGTTGTTTTTTTCTTTTGATGCTTGTATTTTATTACATGCCTTCTTTCAAGCCTAAATATTTCCTTTTCAAAGATACATGACAATACATCATTAGAAATGTGATACTGGATGTTAATTTTTTTTCATGGACGAGTGTTGGTGGTGTTGGATTAGTGTCCTTCAGGGACCAGTGTCGACCCTTTATATTTTTTGTTTCTGGTTACCATTATATCTGCACACTTCTCATATTATATGAAATGAATGGATATTTATAAACATTGTTGGTGCAGTCGTACTAAGTTTGTATCACACCCTATCTGGTCATGCAATTGAACCCAGAAAAATTATGTGTATACATGTAGGTAAAGGTACAAGCATGCAGTTGTTGATACTTGATTTATTATATCAATGGTATGGGGCTATACATGATCAGTTTTTGTCTCATTATTCTATTCGGGATAGTATTTTTATTTATTTTGTTCTTTTTATAATTGTATTTTATTTCAATCCTGCAATGATACCTCTCTATATCCACTTGATAGATACATGACATTACATCATTAGGTATGTGATATTGGTTGGTATTTTTTATTTCGTTTATTTAATTTCATCTGGATGTTTACCTTCCACTATTTAGTTTCCATTTATTATACTTATATTTTTCTATTCATTTATTATGATGTTTTTATACTCTAATATATAGAGTATAGTCTCCCCATTTTATCACCATGTAACCTCATTTCAAGTCGTCAACCACTATAATATGGGCTGGAATTCATGATTTTATGTGAACCAGAAGCTCGAAGCACTATTTAGTGGCTCCTGGGTTAGGATGTTACAACTAATGAACATAGTAAAATAAACCATAAATTTTTTGAAAAGGATCATGAAAGAAAAATGATATCCCGATACATTCATATTTGATGTGTTAAATGGACTTTTATATTTTCATATATTAATGGTTTTGATGTCCTTAACATTACATTTATCATTCAATTTCTTATGATCAATAATCATTATCAGTCTCTATAATTATTTACGATTTTATTCCATTTTCATATCATCATTTTGCACCTATGTTCTCCTACTAGGAAACATAGTAACGTATTTTTCTAGATGACCTTCATATTTCCCATTATCTCTTATGAATTGGATATTTTATTAACCATTTAATGTTTTGGGTTTCTCTATAATGTTGTTTCCAAATGTAAAACCCTTGATTTCTAAGATCAAGTTTGAATTTTAAGTAAAAAAATTATTCAACATGGTGTCAATGTGACACCACGAGATATTAAAATAATAATATTGACATGGATATAATATATGTCAGGAAACACCAATATTAAACAATAATATAACTCCACAATAATATATGGAATATTTGTTTTTAAAAAATTTTGATCTCTTTGATATCTTACAGAACATGAAATCCCAAGTCTAAATGAAATGTAATATAGTATATCATTACTAATAGTCTATTAAAATTTGTGGTTATGAATATTATTAATTACATAACAAGAATTTTAGTTATTAATTTATTTCAAAGAAAATAAGAACCATTGAAATGAAAAAAAACATGAAAAATTTGTATTCTAAAATTTGATTTAGTTGTTCTTTCCTCACAAAATTTTAAATAAATTTTTATCACTTTACGAAATGGTAGTTAATAAAATTAAATTAATCTTTGAAATAATAATTTCAAAATTATGTTATGTTTAATTTTTTGTCCTATTCTAAAATGATTCATTTTACAATGAATAGTTAAAAAGTTTATATTTTTATTGAAAAATGACTTATCATTAAAAAAATGTTTAGTATTATATTATAATTTAAATTTTTTTAAGTAAAATTTGTTCATTTATATTATAATTTAAATAATTTATGGAATTTTAATTTCTTTTATAATGTATTTAGATATTAAAACCAACTATACATATATGATATTTTGTTTTTAGAAGATTGATTTATCATCGTGTATGAGGGTATTATTTTACATTGTATTTTACCAATTATTTGAATTTAATTTTGAAAAAATGGATTCAAAAAATTAAATTAGAATAATTTATATTACCTAATATTTTCAAACAAATTTTTAACCATTATGAATATTAATAAAATAAATAATTAATTACCACAATTAAGATAAAAACTAATTTTATGGGGTTTAAACAAAAAAAATTGTGTTAAAATGAATTATTATTTTCCATAAAATTTATCTAAAAATATATCAACATTATAACCTCTAAGGGTGAATTATGTCCAATTGTGGAGGATTTTTTAATGATGAAATTATGGGTGTAATTGATTAATTTAAAAAATAATTGTGTGTCCCTTTGGCTCAACAACACCCTGAAAAAATATCTATCAATCCTTAATATCCCCATTATAGATATTATTTTTTTCTAAAAATACCAACCCTAATTTATTTAAGATGATAACCAAATGTGTATTCTCTAAGATAATGTATTGTATGAATGGAGTTCATTTGTTTTGTTTATTTTTTTAAAGCATAAATTATGTATTAAAAAATAAAATATAATAACACTACTTTCTACCATATACATATATTTTATTATGTTGAAGGAATTAAATTTATCCATTTCCTCCTCTATCAAATGGGACATGAAATCGTCGATCAAGTGTGCAAAAGATTACCACCTCATAAACCGATGTAACTCATTTTCCATCAACACTACTCTTGATTTTCTATAATGATGTAATTAATGTATACATATAATAAATAAAATGTTTTTATACTTATGTAATTTTAATATCATGGGTGAATTATTACTTCCCATCCATTTGAAGTTATGATAATGTCACTCATGTGTACTGTGTAAAACCACCTCACAATGTGAGGTGATTATTTTTTCACATATGCTTTACATCAAAGGTAATGAAGATAAATTTAATAAATATAGGTGATATTTATGCCATTAAATTGATTGTAGAAAAATAATATATCACTTAATTTTTTACCATTTCACATGTAAATGGAATTATAATATAGTTTTTACGTACATACAATCTAACAGCTCTGTGAAATGATGTGATCCATTCTCCTTGTTAAAAATTAAATAATGATTTTAAAAATGAATCTCGTGAAAATATTATATGTTTAAAATTAATATATTTATTTTCATTATTTAACTATATAATATTCTCTTGAGTAAGAACTTTTATGTTAAAACATGCAAGAGAAAAAAAGGTCATTAACACATGAACCAATTGTAGTAATGAATGATTATTAAATAATGGATGATAAGGTGTTATAAAAGGATCATATATGATGTTTTAAATTTTACCATGGTTTTTTTACATCTTCACAACATGTTTAAAACAACTATATATTATGTTAAAGCATGTTCTTTTAAAAAAAATCATGAGGTAAGGGACTTTGTCTCAATTTCTAGCCATTAAGGAATATTATAAAAATATGAACCTATTTTATTTAATATATTGTATAAAATACCCATTATAATTTTAATATCATTATTTAATAATTATTATTTATAATTTTCGTTTCAATTTAAATTTTTTTATCAAAATGTATTTTTACTTAAAACATTCCAAGTGGTAAAACATTTCATTAGTCAATTTCACTTCATTTTGGTATATTACTTTTTATTTGTCATTAATATTAAAATATTATAAGTGCAATGAATTTTTACTATCAATGTATCTATTTATGGATTTGTTTGGATTTATATTTGATTAACACACTAAATTTTTTGGATAATTATCGCTTCAATGTAATGGTCTTTGTATGTGATTTCTTGCTAATTTCCATTTTATTAAGAAACATTTGTTAATTTGCACCTATTTAATTTTATATGGTGTATATACACCCCCATTGAATAATTTCACATGAAATTATAATTACTATTTATTATTAATATTTCATTAATATTTTATTTTTCAATGGGTTAAAATTTAAAATTTACCAATGAGGTAAAAATTATTGTACATTCTCACTTTCTTTCTAGATTTTCATCTTTCCATTGAAACAATCACTTTATTTTGATATTTTTTCATTATAAATTACCATTACCTAAAATATACGCATAATTAAATTCTGAAATAATTACTACATAAATAATATATTATTTAAAATCAAGGTATTTTAAGTAGATATTTATATGATAGACTGGGGAAATTATTTTTAATTTAAATTGCATATCTGAAACAAAAATTGGTAGATAAGGCATATTGTTCATGAATTAAATATATAATTTGATACATGAGGAATTTTTTAGACATGAATATATAGGTTAGTTATAGTTATAGATATCCCCTCAGTTTATAAGAACTCACATGAGATAAATTAATTTTCTAGCCTCAGTTAAATGGGTTTCTGGTGTATAACTACCAATCTATTTTTATATTTATTGTGAGAGGTCATGAAATTAGAGGTTTCAAAATTCTTGAGATCATTACATCTAATAATTAATAATTAACTACATTAATAATCTTTTTATTATTTTCCATGATATTTCTATAATGATATTATCTCTAGATGAATTCCATTCCCATTTTTATGATTTAATGGCATGTGTTTTCAGTTATTTTCCATAACATATTTAATATTCCTTATTTAATCATGATAGTTATGTTATTTACTAAATAGAATATGTGTCCATTTATTTACCAAACCATATTTATTATTATTTACGAAATTATTATAGTAATATTATTTAAATATCTTGTGGGTTTAGTTATTTATCTTTCTATGTTGATTTGTATTATTGATTCATGATGCCTTTGTTTATACATAACCCTTTAAGAGAATTTGATCACACCATTGTTTTTTATTTTCTATTGAATACAGGAAGTGTACTATTAATGATATGGATGAAGTAATAATTATATTATCCAAAACAATTATTTGTTAATTTATATATTCAAATATAATATAAGATTCATGTATTTATCTATTTTCCCAGGACAACTAAACTGTGAAGGATTTTAGGATTTGGTTCCTTTTATCTTATAAAAATGTAATAAATTGGACACCAAATCTATGATAATGGGTTCAGGGGCATTATAGAAGAACTCATCATCATGTCCACTATCATAAAAATGGATTCAAATCCAAAAAAAATCATCGAAGCTCAATAATGATATTTGTTGAAATAAAACATAATTTACACTAAGGAAAATTTATTTATAATTTCAATTATTTATAAACTATATGCATGAATATAAAATTACTGCATAAAACATACAATCATTGAAACCCAAATATTGACAATTTCATCCCTAAAAACCATATATAAATCCTCAAAGTGTGAAAAATATTTCATATACATATATATTATACTAAATAAAAGATAAGAAACTCGTGATTAAGGGAATCTCAAAATCATTGTAAAAACAAATTGCTTACCATGAGACCAACACATGAAGTTAACCATACTATGACCATCTCTCAGTGGAATCTCCATAGATGACATGATATCTCTAATCCTCATCCTTAGGATCATCCATCTTGTGATCCTTGAAGTTGTCAATCAATTAAGAGTAAATTATTATCAATAATAAAAAATCTCTATCACTAAGTTCATTCAAACATATATATTAAGATACATGCTCCTCTATCATCAACCATTCATCTCCAACCTCTTGATGAATATTTAAATGTGATTTCTTACAGTGAATATTAACAATAATATATGCTTCCCATATTTATAAGGTATCTCAATGTCATGGTCCGTTATGAACTCCATCCATATATAATAACATTAATTAAAATCACACAAATTAAAGACACCAAATGGGATCTTTTAATTTTTGGAGACATCCATGAACACACTAATAAGATAATTCCTCCCCATCTTAAAGTAATACATTATTATTATACGTTTGTGGTCATCTAAAAAAATAGTAATTCTCATGAGGACACAACTATTGAAACCCAAATGATACCTTCCCACTACAGTTCACTAGAAATAAACTATACTAAGATAAATTTTAAAAAAATTACCAAAACCCCAAAAAAAATTCATAAAACTATTAATATAGGTAAATATTTTCCTCTAATTTAGAGAATAAATTCGTTATATGCACCAATTTTTTCAAATTTTGGAATGATCCTTCAACATAAATGATATAAATTATTCTAATTCTAGATAAAAATGGGACATGAACTTCATGTAATCTAGTTCATTAAAAAGGTAATTATGTAAACATATAATGTTCATTGGGGAAATAATAAAAAAATAGACACAATCATATATTGATAGACTGTTACACCTTGTTGATGCATGAAAATCCCAAGGAAATTATTATAATATATTCATAACCTCTAAATTAATCACATAAAATCATTTAACCGTGAATACAGAATGATTTCATCTATAAGCAGACCAAAAAAATGATGATAGATTTTATATAAAAAAATTCATAATCTATCAAAATGAAGTATATGTTTTTATGAAATTTAAAGGTATAATTCTGAATTTTAAATGTTCAAAATGATATTAGGAAGAATACATTAAATTATATTTCTCTTCCAACCTCAATAGATGATATAAAAAACAAATTTTTTTTGAGAGTGATTTATCTACAATAAACTAATTGAAAAAATAATTATTCCATTGTAAGGGATAAGGGTTAATTAAAAGTAAATAATTTCATAGAGGATAATAAATACACAAATAAAAAAATTCCCACTTTCTTCTTGAACAAAACTAAACAACATTGTGTAATTACACTGGGAAAGATAAAATTCTTATGAAACAATTGCTCATTTTGAATATGATAATATTCTATCTTTAAATGTTAAATCCACTATAGAGAGATAGAATTGAAGATATTTTGGGTTCAAAATCTATCCAAAACTATATATTTTAATGATGTTTTATGGTTACTAACTATACTAACAAACATAAGGAAACTATTTAAAACACTTATAAAAACACTACTTCTTTAACATTATCAAATCCCAACAAATATTATTGAATCAATTTAGAAGGATGCTATAAATTTGATTAATCTATTTGATGGTGAATATTTCAAGAGTAAAATGCAATATTTCTTACTATTATAAAAAAAACATCTCCTGAAACACCATGTTACTCTTTTCAGTTATTCATATTGTCCATGATTTGTTTATTGTCCTTATTAGGGTGCATTTTTAGGTCTTCCTGGGGATGGAGTTCCTTTTTTTGGGAAAATGACCTAATGTTTGGGGATGTACACTATTTTTAATTAATGGTGTATAATTAAAAATATGTTAATGTATTTGATGTGTTATTCCCATGATCTTATAAAATTTTGGTTCTATAGTGTTTTTCATCAATGAACTAGGTTGTTTCATATCTTCTAAGTGATTACATGTTTTGTAAAGGGATCATATGTCGTGTAATGGTTATGTGTATATTCTAGGAAATAGGTTTAGGTTGTAAATGGTTTACACCCCAAATATTTGGTCCATATCATTTAATGGAAAACATATTGTTTTTATAAAAAAAAAATACGTGTTTTTGGGGTATATAGTCGTAGAAGAATTCAGGTTGTGTAATGGGAATTCATAATTTCTAAATCACATGTCCTATAGGTTTTAGGTTCTGGTTATCTAAATTATTTTCATTCAACATATATCCTTCCCTCTATCAAAATATATCTCACCCTATGTGATTTTTAGAGACCTTCACTTCTTCTGGATTATCTGTTTGACGATCCATCGTCTGGGTTTTTGTGATATTCCCTTATTAGTTAGATTTCCCTTTTGTTATTCATTGGATTTGGTTGAGTATATGGTTTTTCTGGTGTTTTTATTCAGATTCATGATTGGATAGTATTTCCAATTTATCCATTACAGTTCTTTTTCGGGCCTTGTCTTTCAAATGATGTTCTCTTTTTTTCAATCACCATTGTCGTAGGTTGATATTTTTATTCTGTTTTGAGGTAGTTGTTTCTATAATATGGATTAATTTGAATATTTTATTACCATTCATGATAAATTAATTTTTCTAATTAATTGATTATAATATATTTACGGTTTTAAATTATTTCTTGGAAAGATAAATTTTTTTGAATTGGTTTTCTTTAAAATTTAATTTGTTCATATTCAGAAGTGGGTTTTTCAAATACTAAAGTGAATTATATTGGATTTGAAAAAAACTATAAATTATTACCATGGTTTTGAAATATAATTTTAAAATATTATCACCTTTTTAACCTTGGGTGTGTCTGGAAATAAACCTATGCAACCTTAGTGTGAGTGGCACCACTTGTGGTTGTTTTGTTGATACTGACAATCATTGTTATGAGTCAATATCAGTTGGATCCAAAATTGGGCAAGGTTTAGTCTATTTTATCTATTTCATAATCATTCATGGTATATAGTAGAAATTATTGTGTGCTTAGTCATGTAAGTATTTTTATTTCAAGATGGTTTTTATCGTGGATTATTTTTCCCTTGTTTTTATAAGAGGTAAAATCACATAGACTAGAATTATGGTGTTTTGTGGATAAAGTGTTTACTTGGTTAACTTTTGATGAATGGATATTCATTCTTATGTTATCACTTCCACTTTTCATCTTTTTGTTTTGATTATATGGAATAATTTTTTGAAAACAAAAGGGAATATGATTTAAAAATGGATTTGGGATATATAAAAATACATTTCAAAAATATTATTTTTTAAATAAAATAATTATTGAATTCGTGATATTTGATCATGTATAGTCTATGTGGTGGTATTCCACTTGGTTTTTTCACAAACACTACCTTTTCCATTGGCAATTTATTGATTTTGTATTATACGATACACGTATAGTGAAGAGAATATTGCATCATGTTGATTTCTCCTATGGTCTAGGTATTTATAGTGGGTTAGTTTGGAGGTGATTATTGAACATGTGGAGATTTTTCATTCTTTCTAGTTCATCCTGTTTTGACATGGATTTTATAGTTTCTTAATCACTTATCTTATTCATTTTACTCTATTTTATTTTATTGTTTTATATTTATTAAAGATTTGTTTTAGTATATTCTTTATACCATATAATGTGATATCGAGCTCTGGTATATGTTTTTATTAACCGGGATTGTTCTGTTATAATTTGGTGTAACAGGATTTCTCACCCTAATGTGTGTTAACACTTCATTATTTTGGTTTTGTTTCATTGTTATATATTTGATATGAAATTTGGAGTTTGATGAGTAAAGGCAGAAATGGGTCCTCACAAAATCACTTAAATTACTAAACCCAAGTTACAATGGGTAGTCAAGGTATTTTACCAGGTTCGAAACATTGATTTTGATATAATTACAATAAACTGTATTGGAATTTTATTTAAATATAAATATTTATTTATAAGTAATTTATTTCAATGTTATAATTCATAATTGATTTAAATTATTATTTTTTAAGAGATTAGTTTGAATTTTGAACGTTTCCATATGATTTTGGTTGGTTTTCATGATCTTACTGGTTATTATATTGAAATTGGTTATAAAATTTTTCCAAGAAAAGATCTTCAAAATCCAAGAGATGATGTTGAGAAATAGGATTCGTAGGAGACTCCTACCATTTACATTCCTTTTGTAGAACCAATAATACAAACTCTTGAAACTCTATGTTAAGTGGGTGTGAGAAACCCAATATGTGTTGTGTATCATGGCTCTGAGTTCGCTAAGAAGCATCCACCCATATTCTTGGTTTACCAAGGACCAAATGAATATGATGTGTGTATTTAATATATTGAAAGGATCATTTTTTCATGGAGACCCTTGAAGACTATTATCTTGGTTTTTACATGTACATTTTCAAGGGAATTGTAAGGAGATGGTGGAACGTGATTATGAAAGATCTATTACACGATGAACTTACATGAACTTCCATTAAAAAATATTTAATCATAAATTTTGCCCGGATACATTCCATGTGGTCAATACATGAGATATTTTTACTTAATGGTTATGAGAACATATAGTTATGGGGTATTCAAACCATTTTACAGAGTCGGTACATCTTTAAATAGAGCTCATAACTAATTAGCATCAAAAGGATTGGAGGTTTGAGTTGAGGATATGGACTGATATTTGGTTCATATTGAATCTCATGTGCCTTCTGATCATTTTGGTGGTAGTTTACCAAGATGTTTTATCTTAGTTAGTCATATCTAGGAAGACATGTTTTAGTGGAGCTTTAGTTGGTGTAGTAATTAGATAGGGTACATATTCTGGACTCAAAAAGATGTGAAAAGGTTTATAGTTTAATTAAAGGATATTCTTGGAGGATTTATCATGATATTATTAATATGATTTCTATTTGTGTGTGTGGTCTAGTCATACCCAGAAAAATTATGTGGAGTATCTCAAGAATTGTCATCTCTATGGATGATCTCACTATCTAAAATGATTTTATGAAAGGAAATCATGAGGATGGAAGAAAATATCTATAGTCACCAAGGTTTAATAGGTTGGTGAAGAAGTTTCAAAGGGTGGTGGGTCCTATCATCAGGATAATGGGGACTTTAATATGGATAATAATTCTCCAGAAGGACATGAGACAAGACGTTATTATGTATTGGTGAATTCACCAGAGGAATCATAAGCAGGGCTGGTTTCAGTTATAGGTATGGTGTTTATTTCATAATTGGTAGTGCAATATTTGGTTGATAAATGTGATATTCATTATGTTGTAACCCAAAAATTACAGTTTGGTAATGTTTTCATAAATTATTATGTACTTGTTGGGTCCATCCAAGTATTTTGAAAATATGTTTGAATGGGGTTTGTGTTCCCCACATGTTGGGTGATGATAGCTGACTTCAAGGTGGTATTATACTTTTTATTTATTGATATTTAAATATTTAACATGATTATCATCATGGTTTGTATTATAGTTATTAAATTTTTGAAATACTTGAATCACCTTCAAGTTGAGTTATTATCTACCGATGGGGTCACTCAAGTCATTCAGGGAGACTAGGACTCTAGATGGGGAAGGGTAGTTCATGTTGTTCTCTATGTAAGGGTAATCAAATTATATTTTTCCGATATGTTTCTTGATGCATTTTCCCTTTTATGGAAGGATGACTTTATGAATAGTTGTGTGTACACCCTAATGTATTTTTAGATGATTTTACTTATTTACCACTATATAGAGAGGTTGAGTTTACTATTTACCTACTCCCTGCTATGACTCCCATTTTGGTGTCATCATATAGAATGTATCCAATTGAGTTGGTGATTCCGAAGGTATAGGTGGATGAAAAGAATTATAAATTATTTTTTCATTATAGAAAGTCATTATGGGCTTCACCTTTATTATTTTCTAAGAAGGATGTCAGGCACCTCATACATTGTATTGACTATCAATAGTTTAATCGGGTTACCATTAAGAACAAATATCCTTTTCCTAGTGTTGATTACCTTTTTGAGCATCTTTGTGGAGAATGATTCTTTTAAATGATTTATCTCCTGTCAAGGTACCATAAGTTGATGGTTTGAGAAGAAGATATACCTATGATAACGTTTATGTAATGATATGGTCATTTTGGTTTTTGGTTTTGTATTTCTATTAGAATAATAATCATATGGTGTTTATGTCTTTGATGAACATGATCTTTCATTGGTTGTTATACTCTTTTATTTTTCTGTTCACGAAATATATTTTGGTGTACTCTATGTCATAGATGGAAAAATAGACCATTTGGATACTTTTATTTTTACCTTAAGAAAACATATTCTATATGGTATTCTTTTTAAATGTGATTTTTTATCTGAGAAGTGAAATTTCTATGTCATGTGATATATGATATGGTTGTATTAGTGGATCCTAAAAAGATACATTCTATTATTACCATGGAGTATCCCAAAAATGTGTTTGTGATATTAATATTCTTTAGTTTGGCTAGTTACTATAGGCAGTTTCGTCAGTATTTCTCCATTATTTATTCTTCGATGACTTCTTTAACCCATATGGATGTAATTTTTTAGTGGAACAAAAAATGTTACAGATATTTTGAGTATATGAAGATAATGTTGACATCCGTATTAGTTTTGATTCTTCCAAAACGGGGTTCTAGTATTGATGTTTTCAATAATGCTTCTAGTATGGGTTTGGGATGTGACTTAAGGAACGAGAAATAGCTGGTTGACTATGGATCATTCTAGTTACTCCCTCATGAGAAGAAATACCCTACTTATGATCTTGAGTTGGCAATAGTTATTCATGCACTCAAAATGTGGACACAATAAATATTTGGGTTATGATTTACTTTATTTTATGATTATATGATCATGAAATATATATTTACTCAGTTTTATATGAAAAAGAAATGTAGATGCTAGTTTGAAAACATTCAAACATTTAATTTTGATATTTAATACACATCTGGGAAGGAAAATGTAATTGATGATTCATTTTATATAAAATTATTAACACAATCCCTAAAAGTATATGTTAGGGAGTGGTATCTGATGTTTTTGTTTTCTGAGATGATATTGGGAGTATAAGGGGTTGGTGAATTGTTTTTCTAAGATTTTTTGAAACAATAATCAATTTTTTATGATAGATTTCATCTCGAAAAGGTGAAATATACTGAGTTCTAACAATTGTGTAAAGTTTTTTATGGTGGGGAGACCTCTGGTCAGTGATCTCAGTCTCCCAATTGCTCTTTGACCATCAATTGTAAGTTGTTTGGTCCATTTTTCTAAGGAAAGAGATGATGGATAGTGGGAACTATTCATGTTTGTTCTTGAACCATGGGGTTACCAAAGAACTAGTAGCTTTTTTCATCCCTTATCCATTCAAGTATGGATGTATAAGAGATTTCCATGGATTGCATCATTGGTTTCCTATGAAATCATAGTGGGAAGTATATGATTTGGGTAATCATTTATCAAAATGTGAACTTTTTTAATTTCTTACCTATCATAGAGATGATGAAATTGGAACATCATGGGGTCTTATATATCCATGAGATTGTGAGACTTCATGGGGATCCCTTTGCAGTTGTATATGATAGGAACCCAAGGTTCACGTCTAGGTTTTGGAATACATTATTTATTGAAATGGGTTCCTAGATTATATGATGAAAGTAATGTAATCTGGAAATCAATAGATAGATAAATAAGGCTATCGAGGTTCTTGATGATATGCTTTGGCATTTTGTTCTTTATTTTAGATAATATTTCAAAAATAATTTTCCTCTATTCAAATCTTCTTATGAAAATATTTATCTAGCTTCAACAAATACAGATCCCTTTATGGATTTTTATTGGAGTCCATTTAGATCTAACTTGTTCTAGGTATATTTAGGAGATTCATCATTTGTGGTTCTATGTCTTGTTCAAAATACGACATAGAGGGTTTATATTATAAAGGAAATATTGATCACAACATAGTGTCCTTAAAAAAATTATGTGGACCATCATTTTCAGCCACAAGAGTTCAAGGATTATGATTGAGGTTTCCTTATACTAGTTCATTTCAGGGAAAATTGTTGGTTGAGTTGTCGTGTTAAGTTTTTTTTGAGACCATTGGGCCCCTTTGAGGTCATTGGGTGACTAGGAAAGGTGGCCTATTGGTTTGAATTTTCATATTTTTTGACTTATATGCACAATGTTTTTTATTTTTCTCAACTAAGGAGGTATATTCCATATCATTCCCATTTTATTGGATGGGGGGATGTTTATCATGAGACAAAAAACACTATGGTTGGTAATCTAGTTTATAATATGGATCATCAAGATATGTTACTACATTGTAAAATGATTCCTTTAGTTATGGAACTAGGGAAGTATAGATGAAATAGCCATGATATATGGGAGAGGGAATTTGTGATAATAATTTAGTTGTGCTAAATTTATGATTATAGAAATATTATTGTGAAAAACCTAACCTAGATCCCTCTCAAACTCATACCATACATGAATTCCCACAAAGCCGATTGGAATTCCCAATCACCATGGGGCTTGTGTCTATCACTCATACAACAATAAATAGAAGGATTTATTTTCCCCAGCATGAAGATGTCAACATGAAATATATACATGAATAGAAGGTAATAGTATAATATAAAATGAATATATATATATATATCATAAAACATGAGAACAACAGAAGTGATACAAAGGAAATGATATCAAAAAAATCATTAGGAGACAAGTGCAATTGAAAAGGATGAAAAAACCAAAAAAAACTAACTCAATTATATACATATAATATCATTGGAAATATCCCATTATATCACACTCCAATTACCCAATTATTTCTAATAGAAAACCTCACCACCCCACTAATGTTCCATGCATTTACCTACATCGAAACAAATAACAATTTATATTCACCACTGAAGTGGTGTGTAGGGTGTGAGCTAATGGTATCAGTAGGGTTCCACCTAGGTATCCAACATCAAGTATCTGAACAATAATCAATTCTTACCCCACTTTTATAAGTATAAATCATTATATGTAGTTTATAATATTTTATATAAATAGAATGTGATAAAAATTTATTTCCCTCATTTTCCACATTCCCAAATAATATTGGTAAATACATTTCAAAAATTTCATATAAATATATCAAAGAAGATATATCATGTCAATCCAAATCATGTATCACATATCACATCATGTCCATTGTAGTAAAATTAACCAAGTACAATCCAAAATATCGAAAATCAGCCAAATTCACATGTTAGATCAAACCATGGATCACACTTATTATGTATATCTATGACCCTCATACCTAAACATAGAAAATACCACATGCATTATGCCTCTTGACATATGCATCAATTCAATAGTATATAGGAATTCCCCACAAAGTGATCCCACCAATAGGTCTAACATGTACCTAGAACAACAGGCATAGGGAGAAGTGGAACAACCTAAGAATGACCCCCCCCCCCCTAATAGTCAACATGGCCTATTAGTACACCTTCCACCCAAGAACCTAAGGCTTACCTTGTTTTCTGTTTTCCAATGCATTTCATCAAAAAATTTAATAAAAACCATGATTTGGAAAACCATTTCATAATTATTTTTTATAATGATTTAGGGAATCTTTTTATTTACCAAAAACAATGGAATCCCCATATTTTAACAAGAACCCATGTCCACACACACAAATAAAATTAGTTAATCAAGAAATTTTTTTTAGAAAAAAAATTATCAAAAAATGGAGTAATTTATTCCACAATAATATACTATGGATGGAACGACCTACCTCAAAACTCAAGTCACAAATTCCCACAATGAGATCTAATAACAATAAGAACAAAAAAAATAGAGGCCTTAAAATCAATTTACACATATTAGAGTTGATTAAATTTAGTAAAAATGGTTGTCGAAAAGGATAGATCTCATATACGTCAAAGTGAACACTCCCATTGAACCCTAACCAATAAAGGATTGACCCTTGGAACATGATCAAATGATAGATCGAGGAATAATCAAGAAGAGTTATCATAATAGACCTATGGATATAATGGAACAATGCAAAAAAAAACTACCATGATCAAAGGAAATAAAGAAGAAGAATGATTCACTTGCCCATAGAGACACCACAACAACCTTGAGTATCAAACATCAAACGAATTGATTCATAAGGAGTATAGAATCTTAAAATCATCAGATAATCATTCTAGGATTAGAGGGAAGAGGGATATATAATAATCAAATAAAAATCAACCATGCATCATCCTTAATTTCCTACTCAAAACACATAAACATTTTTTAATCCATTTACATATAATGAAATCCATGGGGTCCATATATGTTAAAAACCTAGTCACCATTGTATTAGAAACCCAATTTTTTACATTACATGGAATGTAATGTTTACATGATGTATACGCATTAACTCTGTGTACTCAACTGATTATATGATCCTGGTGATCAAATATGTGATGTGTAATCCCATAACATGGTGTGTAGTCTCCCAAGATACCATGAAAATACCGTATTCTTAAACAAAAACCCAATCCACCTCCATATTTCTCAAAAAATGGGTAGAACCCCATTAATCCCTAACACATTTATACTTAAACTCTATTAATTCCTACATACACACCTATACATTATTTAGTTTCACCAAAAAATTCTTTCCATCCTCAGGAGTCCTAAAATGAACCTAATGAGGTATGGGTATCGATGTTTTCTATATAAAATAGATTATTCTTAATTATATATCATTCTACTATAAAGATTAAACTATCTGTAAATCAAATATTTTTCCCTTATACTTCAAGAAAATTTTATAACAAAGATTATGTAGGTTATTCCTCCATGAATCATCCACCTTAGGATCAATAGGAATACATTAAACTATGTCATTACATTGACTAACTTTTAATAGAACCTCTCAATTAATCATTTAAGTATCCACCTCTATAACCAAAAATAGGATATCTTAATCCAGCAACCATAGATTTTATTCTATATTATATAATCAATTTCATTATATTTCATGGTCACTTCACCCATTTGTAATGCATGTGTAATAAAACATGATGTAAATACCATAACAAGGATTCCAGGAAACCATTAATTTCATCTCAATTTAGAATTTATAATAAGATAAAGTTATTTATTTTATTCAATATGGGCCTTATATATAACAAATTGTTTACCTATTTCCTTAATCACACTAAATTTTTAGATAATTTTTTCCCTATCAAATAATAATATCCTTCCAATTTAACGACTCAAAACACTTTCCTAACATCCGTAAAATCTATGATACAAATATATCATGAATATCAACAATTAGAACAGAGGCATGTATATCGCCAAATGTCCACCTAAAATAGAATGTGGTTGGAAATTAGGACCGAGGTTATAAAAAACACATAATATGAGGAATTATAATAACAAATACCACAAATAATTAATTAATTCCTTATTCATCCCCAACTAGATAAAATAAAACAAAACAATTATACAATAATAAAATTAATGATATATATAAATAAAAATACAATACCAAAATAAATAATCTCCCTACATCAATGACTGCAACTCTAATGATCATCATGAGAACGTTTTACTCAGATCGATCACTAATTGTATCATGTTAATGTAGAATCAAATATTTTGATGATAAGCATTTTTAATGAAATTTGTTTAATTGGATTATCCTTTGAATCTACCATATTATTATATAGGAATTATACTACATCCTTTTTGAATAAAAAGTGATCTTATGGTTATAAACATCCCAACAACACCATTAATCACTCAGATAATAATGATACTAGAAAAATAACAAAATAAAATGAATATATAACAGTTTGGTACTACACACCTATTTATCTGAAGAATATGTATCCATCATTCAAAAAAATATCATGGATATCTCATCCCCGATATATCAATAGTGAAAAAATTACAAAATATATCATAGAAACAACTATAATCTCATGAAATAACCATGTATTCAGAGCACAATATAACCATATCATTGCCTCATTATTTCCTAATGAAAAAACCATCACATCACTATCATAATACCAAAACACTTCCATATATACGACACTCATGAACATGTGACATATAGAATATATGGATGATATCAAATGATGTTTTAGTAATTTTCCCTCTCAATCACCCATATTATAGATGACATAAGAATACCCATAAATCAAGGCATTTTATGGTCATCGATAATATTACCTGGCATGGGTGGTGTTGTTAATGAATAAAAAATAAAAATTAATATATAAAAACACTCAATATCATCAAATAGGACAATTTTATATCATAAAATAACTAAAACCACATCACATCAACCTATCATTATACAAATTAATAAACAACCACTAATTTCACATCTAAACACACCAATCTAACCCTACTAAAAATAGAATTTTAATCACCTTGGAAGAAAGATTGATTACCCTATTTAATTAATAAAAACAAAAAAAATTAAATATTAATTTATTAAAATTTTTATATCACTACCTTCCCAATACCTCTTTATAAATTACATATTTATATATGTAAATATTTAAGTTTAATTTTTAAATTTTTCTAAAACAATTTTCCTATATTATATTGAGGGAAATTTCATTCAAGATAGTGACATAATAGTATATAATTTTATGAATGTATATAGTAAAATATTCCTAGCTACCATGATTCATAAGAAATCATATCAATCTAGAGTATTTCTAGAATTGATACCTTGCGTGGTAACATCTGATGAGGCTCCACAACCCTATTTCTCCCCACCAAGGAACCATGTGCTACGACTGACCACCATTATAATGACTATGGATTTTCATACATAGATATTACATATTTTTTAGATTAATATTCATTACATTTCACAAAAACATTACTAAATAACATATTTTATTAGTGCCTTTGGAAACATGTAACAAATACATCCAGTATGGTGATAGATTTTAAATGATTCCCAAGAAGATGGAACCCTTTAGTATGCCTACCTAGAACCATTCTTCATAACATATGGAAAGGAAACATAAGAAAAGGTGTGCTCATATTCTCAGTATGTGTAAACATAAATGATATCAACTTATTATCTTTAAAATAATAAGATATGAAATATGGGTTTGTGATCATGAAAAAAGTTCCTAAACAACCTCTTTGGGATCATAAAAATGATTCTTGTCATAACACATTAACATTTAAAAAGACATAAATCAACCAAATTAAACATCATCAAAACACAATTATAAAACATAAGTTCATATCGTAAATGTATATGGAATCGTCATAAGTATATAAAACCATTTCAGATGTCAAGTTTAACAACCAAGACTCATAGATAATTTCTTATCACATGTTTCCCCAAATGGATCAAGCACATCAACTTGTTTCCCATTACAGACCCAACTCATAGACTTATTTCCCATCATAGATCTACTACATTGACCTTTTTCCCACATATATATCTTGTTTTAGAATTTATTACATAATTAATTAGATATATATATATATATGTCACACCAATAACAAAATGAAAATTGTACTTATGTGTTCCATTAGGACATAAATCATTAATCATATTTGAACCCATGTAATGAAATGGATTTCTTAAAAAACATTCGATCATAACACAACCCATGATATTGAAATGGGTTACATAAATATCATTTTATCACAATTCTAAACCAACCATTAGAATAATAGGATAGTATCCTAGAAAAATAGAGCTAGTAAATCATAAGTAACATCAGGCTAAATAATCATAGATGAAAAATAATTTTTAGACATCACATGAAAACAGTTATGGAGGAAAATATAATTCCTTCTTTGATAATATTTTATTTTCTTGAAATTACATGAAATTTTAAAATAAATCATTTTATTTAGAATATTTTTAATGATTATAAGGTATTAATAAGGTAATTAAATCATTATACAAGTAGAAAAATCTATTCATGCCAAAAAAGATAACAAAAATATTCCTCTAATACTTTTTTATGGATTAGTCACAAAGTACCTCATTATGAAAATGATAAAAAATATTATTTTCAAACCATTTAGTAAAAATTCACACATGGGTAACAATGTCATTAAAATTTATTAGAATAATCTTAAAAAATATTTTAGAAAAGTTTTTTAAAAAACATGGTCATAGAATAAAAATATTCCCCAATAAATACTTACATATAAAAAATCCAGAATAATAATGAGATTGTGATATTAACCCATACCAATTTATAAACTGTATAACTACATTCCCCATGAAATAAAAAACATTACTTTATCTCTTGACTCACTTCATAATAATATAAAACTATGGTATAATAAATATAAATTTACTATAAATCTATTACAAAAACATATTAAATTATATTATAACATTTATGATTTAATTATGACCTTATATTTTTCATTTATTAAAAAATTGATGATAAAATTATGTTTTCTCTCATAATAGCTTTGTTTTTCACATTTGTTTTTATTTTTTATATTTATTTTCCTCTAAATAATATCATGATTTAATATTATAAAAATTATATAAATGATATAAATATCATATATATTAATTATTTATGCATTTATATTAATTTATAAAAGATAAAAATAGAAAATGAAATACACCATTCATTGAGACGGTAGTTTGTACTTACGCATAAACGTTGCTTCCATTTTAGTATCATATTAAAAGAAATAATGTAAATGAAATATACATATATAAATATATAATATCATTATGTTATAATTATTATATTATATATATATCATATAATTACTCTAAAACCATCCTTAGTATGTTCCTTATAAAGTGGGAATGAATAACATCGCTTTAAGATTGTGGGAGTCCACATGTATGAAAATGAAGTTATGATACTTACAAAAAATGGAAATCATAATGTAATATATTTCATAATAATTCAAAAAACTTAAATGAATCATAAATATTTTATATTTCATATAAAAAATCTATTATTATTCCCAACCATGAAAGGTGGCAATGGAAGAATGGATGAAATCAGTTTGCGGGGTGGTAGTCTGATGTATACAAGAACGATGGTTTTGTATCCCATTTGATAGATATTTGAGTGAGTGTATGTATAAACCCTAATATAAAAATATCTAATTATATTTATGTTAATGAGGTTATTTTATAAACATTAAATATAAATAAATGAGTGTTTTTGGAAATAAATAAAATAAAAACATTACATGATGAATGTTACCTATTATTTGGTTTTCTCCGTTTATTTTCACAAATGTAATTATTGGTATAGATTTCATTTTTATATGTGGCTTCTACGAAAGATTCATGGAATTTTTTAGGATATTTTTTTAGATATTGGCTGATATAAAGGTTCATAGAGTTGTAAATAAAATAAAAGAATATGTCTCCTTCTATAAGAGGGATGGTTTACTTTGGGGATTTATCAAAATGTTACTTTATAATAAATTATATATCAATAAAAATAAATAAAAATGACAATAATTAAAATATAATATGTGATAATGTTTTTATATGATGAAAAACAAATTTGACATATTTTGTTGTCATTTTAATCCTTATCATTTTTGTTGACCTTTAGGTACCATATTTTTAATTTAACTATTGTAAAAAATGTTTTGATATTAAAAGGTTGATCTTTTTACATTGAATTTTTAAATTGAACCATAAATGGTCAATTTATGTTATTTTATAACATAATTTATCCATTTTGTACTTATTTATAAAAAATATGATTTTAAAATAATTTAATAAAATATTATTTTCACAAAATTTCCTTAGTGTCTATTTCAAACAATTAATAACATTGACTTTATAAAATTTGATAAATAAATAGAAAAAAATATAATACACTCTTAATATGTCATATCGACATATAAAATTATTTAATAACAATAATTAAGTAAAATAAAATTTATTGTATTATTTCTAATATAATTTAGTTGATTATTTAATTAATTGAATAATTACTACATCTTCATTTTGAAATTAGTTTTGAAAAATATTTCTTCACTAAAAATTTAAAAATAAAATATCATAATGTATATAAACCATTTATATTTCATAAAAATATATATATTCAATCATAACTTTGTTTAACACAACATTAAAAATATTATTCCTATTGAAAGTAAGACTATGACATTTTGTGAGTTTCATTGATTATAATAATATCCATGTCATTTTCATAGATCATTGTATAATAAATTAGTCAATTTCTGTAATTATTTTGTTAAGGGAATAACTAAATTCATCCAATAACATTTTCCATCTTTTAGGTCCATTTTATATCCCTTATCACTTTATTTTGACCAATATTACCCAATTTTACCCATTACCAAGGTATCAAAAATTACCAATGTAACTATTCATATTGGCCAAAAAGAAAAGGGATATATTTACTAAATTTGGATATTATGATTAAAAAAAGAAATTAATTTTTAAAAATTCAAAAAAAAATATGTGGCTAAAATGAATTTAAAATTAATCTCTTAGATGGAGTGAGAAAATTAGTTTTTTAAAGTGAAAATGTTCATAAGATTGAAATATTTTTATAACCAAACTCAATATAAAATTTATTCCAAAGAAAAAAATTGGATTAAATGATATAAAATTAATCTTATTGTACATTAAAACCAATCAAAAATATAATTTATCACTATAAGGGATTTATATGAAAAAGTTGTTTTTAATTGAAATTCAACATTTTTAACTTTTCATCAATAAAAAATCTGATCAGAAAAACACCCAAAAAAACATAGAAGGTTTTTATATCCTTATTTAAAATTATAATTTTATTTTTACATATAAAAATTATAAAATTATCAAGAATTATATTTAAAATGACTCCCCCATTAAAATTTGAAAAATTACCCTTTTGAAAAACACATCCTTTATTTATAAAAGTAGATTTATTCTTATATTATGTTTATCAAATTTATTGAATGAGTTTCTGAAACATTATTTATTATTTAATATATAAATTTTATTAAAATATTCCAAAATAGTGTTTATTTATTTTTTTTGTGAAAAAATAGTGTTTGTACATAGAAAATAGTTTTCTCATAAAAATAGTTTATTTATTTTCAAATAGTTATTAATTTCATTTCTAGATAATTGAAGACCACAAGATTAATATTATATATGTTTTAAATCATATTATCATAATTTAGTTAATATTATTTTTAATTTACATTCCAATGTCTTGGTGGTAAATATAATTATATATTAATAACAATATTAATTGAATATTGTAGTTTAGTAAAACTTGATCATGTTTTTACCGTAAGATATCAAAAGAACTCATCATTTTGTATAACACAAAAAAACATAGTGTTGAATTTACCCCAAGATAATCTAATTGTTTTATGCAGTGAAACTTCAAAATGGTGTTGCATTCAATGTTATAATTATTAGGTCCCTTCATATAAAACAATAAATATTCAGTTTTGTGTGAAATGAAAAATATCAAATAGATTAAATTAATTAAAAAATATATTTAAAAAAATATCAAGGTGTTAAATTCTACCATCCATTAAATGAATTTTACCTTTAAATTTTTATGGGTTATAAAATGTTTAATGCTTTAAAGTTCATTTCATAGGAACCCTCATTGTAAAAATGAATACTAAAAATTCCTTTGGACAAGGAAAGTAGGAAATATAATAGTTACTGAAATTAACTCATAACTAGGTTTCTGCATAAGATTACATAGGTGACATGTTAAAACATGGACATAGAAGAGAAGACAAACTAACAAGTTATGAAGGAGAGTGATAAAGAACATGGTTAAAATAATGTTAATGATTACAATGCCATAACCTAATGAAGAATGAAAAAGGTCATTGATATCATCAATAATGATAATAACATGACAAAATTTTATTTCAAGACCGTTTTTCCAGATGATTAATAATTTTCAATAGATAATTTATTTACATTATCTATAGACAAAATAACCCTTGGTTGTTTCTTGATATATTTAAACTTCATATCTTATTCCATGAAATGAAGGTGAATTTTTCATTCATGAAGTGTTATGAGATCATGAGTTCCATAAATATAATGATTGGTCGTAACATCCTTTATTATCACACAAAAAAGATAGTTTGTTTCATCCAATATGCATAAATCCTCATATAAATAGAAATTACATTAATCTATAAAACCTCATTTGACTTTCAACAAAAAATGCTCAATAAATGGTAAACATTATAACACTTCTAAAATTTTAATTTCCAAAACATATGAAATAAATTCACTAAATTTAAAAAAAATATTTCTCATTGATCACACATATATCGTAAATTAGATCATGTTTTTCAAATTCCAAAAAATTGAATATCATTATCGTATATTCTTTAGAAAAATGTAAATTACCATAAATACTTTTTGAAAACATGCATTCATTTTTATTCCAAATATTATTGGATATATTCCAAAAGCCTAAAAATGTCACAAATTTTATCTATGATAGAATAAAACAATTTTTTAAACAAATACTTAATAAGTTCCAAGGTAATCAGTACAATAATATTTAATTATTCATATCCTACATATCTTTATCAAAACATCATTATCTCAACAATAGTAATATATTATGGGTTATTTTTACCTTCATCTTTTGTTTCCCTTAAATATCACATTCCATTAAATCACATTTATAAGTCTTCAGCGCAGTTTCACATATCCATTTTAATAATTAATGAAAAACTAATACCAAAAATAGTTATATAAATCATGATTTGTATAACCTATCTATAAATTATAGAACATATAAACATTAATCCTTATAATTTATTCTTAAAAAATTACCCAGTATTCATCGTCATATTATTTACTAAAATATGAAAAATGAGTCATGTTTTAAGGATACTTAACCTCAATTTAATCTGGATTCAAATGTTTAATGTAAGAAAAAAATTCAGAACATATCATACTGTTCACATGTCATTTTTAGTCTCTTTACCATCAATATTATAACTAATACTCATACCACCATCCTGATTATCTTCATGATATTTCCACTTCGTATAACAATTTTCAATATTTCAACATACTACACATATGAAACATTCAATGTTAACCAAGTTACTTCTATATGTTACTATTGACTTGTACTAGAATGAAAAGTGTGGGAAAAACATATCAATGTTGAAAAACACATAATCATAAAAAAAAATATAGGATGCCTAAATCCAGACACCTACATTAAAATATATTAAACCATAGGTTTATACATAGAGACATCCCAAGAAATATCTTTATAAATTTCCTAAGGTATCTCAATAAAGTCTTCTCAACTTAGTATCCAATGTTTGACTATAATATTTCTCTGGTACTATCTATAATGACATAGATTTTTTGTACATGGTTATTACATATTTTTTAAATGAGTATTCATTACATTGCACAAACACATTCCCAAATACCATATTATTTTAATTACTTTTGAAACTTCAAAAACCAAATTCTCGTTTGTTGAAAGATCATAATTTTTCCAAAATAATCTTCCGCTTTTTAAACCCTATATAAAACCATTCTTCATGACTTATGGAAGGGAAACAAAATAAATTGTGAGTTGAGATGATCAGTAAGGGTTAATATAGAAGATATCAATTTATTATCTTATAAAATCAGAAGAAAATAAATATTGGTATATTTTCATGAGAAATGTTTATTCACAAACTTTCATGAATCATAAAAATGAATCATGGAATATGAAATTAACATTTAAAAAGACATGTATCATATGAATGAAACATTATCATAAATAAATCATGAAACATAATTTCATATCATAAATATGGGTGGAATCATCAAAAGTATTGAAAAAAAATTAATATGACAAGGTTAACTACCTAGACTCTTGGATCAATCCTTATCACATGTTTCCCAAAAAATATCAAACAAATTGACTTGTTTTTCGTCATAGGTCAAACTCATCAACTTGTTTTCCATCATGGACCAAGAAAATAAACTTTTCTCCCTTATCTATCTCATGAGATATATTTCATTACCGAATGTGTTGGAGGTAGTTATATTTCCCAAAAATTACACAATGAAAACCATAGATATGTGTGCCATAATAATACATATCATTAATCATATTGAAACCTGTGGAATGAAAATGTTTTCCTAAGAATCATTCAATCATAAAAAAACCCATGGAGAACAAATGGGTTTCAGAAATATCATTCCATAATAAACATGAAAAACCATAAGTATAATAGGGGTATTATCCTTGAAAATATCCATATAAAAGAATAAGTAACATCAAATAATGTTATTGTATATGGAAAATTATTTTTAGACATCACTAAAAAATAATAATTAAAGAAAATATATTTTCTAGTTTGAAAACATTTTTTTAAATGAAGAGATATTTTAAAAGAAATAATTTTCATTGAAAATAACCATTTATTATTTTAAGGAAATCCCTAATTGACTAAGAATTCATTAATGCATGAAATTACATTTATGTTATATATGTTTTAGAAATTCCTCTCAAAATTTTACAGGAAAATTCACAATGTACCTCTTTAGAAACATGAAAAAAAATTCCATTCAAACCATTTAGTAAAAAATAACACATTAGTAAAAATAATATTAAAAATTTACATAAGAATAATCAAAAATACTTTTAATTTTTATATCAAACATGGAAATTTAAAAGAAATATTCCACCGTATATAATTATGTATAAAAAATAATGAATAATAGTGAGATTGTGAAATTAACACTTACCACATTATAATAAAAAAAATTGTATTTCTAATGAAACAATGAAAATTATATGGATATTAAAATACCATAAGCTTATAAATATTACTCGTAAAAGACACTCATGAGTTTTATATACCCCACACTAAATAATCAAGTGGTGAATAAAGCATGTCTCCCCAAGAAATGAAATTCATACAAAAATACTTTTATGTAGGAGTAAATTTTTTATCTTGTGCCCCATTAAAGGGTAATATAAATTGAAACATTTAATATCATGAAATAAATTAATTTCATGATATAACATGTCTTATGTCAGTATATAAACTACAAAATAAGAATAAGATGTTAATATAGCATATATTTCATTGAAGTAAAAGTGAGATGATAAAACCCTTACCTTGTGTCTTGAATCACTTTATAGTCATTGAAACCTCCTGTATAATAAAAAAAATTATACATCAAATAACCTATTCAATTTTATTGTACCATATATGATTTACTTATGACCTAGTATTAATTTTTTATTAATAATAACATGTAAATGTTAAATTTTGGGTAATCAATGCTTTTCTTTTCGCATGTGTATTGATTTGTTATATTTTTGATCCTCTTTAATATATAATGATTTCATTATCCATAGAATGATAACCATGATATAAATATCACATATATTCAGTATATTACCTGGACCATCCTAGATATCCTAGTAACCTAATAATCCATCTGGTCATAGCACAGCCTGAAGGGCATTCCCAATCCCCATGGGTTGGTGACTAGAACATGGAATCATACAAAAATAATGTAGGGATGAATTCTCCACAAAATTATGAAATAAAGATAAAAAATAATAATTAATATAATAAAAACTCAACATATAGAACTATACCACAATTCCAATAGGTAAAAAACCCCAATGTACAACAACAATGTGTCAGAAAACTAAAAGAACAAACCATGTCCCAGATGAAGAAACTCTCCAATCCCAATGATAAATGAGTAAAACCACCTCCATGTTGTGACTTACTCTTTCTTCAACCAGTAAGAAGATAATTTAAAAACCCTTGAAGTCACATGTATGGTGTGAGCTAAAACCCAAGTAGGTTCTCACAAAGGATTCCACAATTAGATTCCAATAATTAATGAATCAAAAAATGTTTTCAATTTCAAATAAAATCGAATGGAAATTCAAAATAATATTTAAAATATATCATTCAATACATTTTGAATGATTTGAATTCAATAAACAAATGGATTAATGAATATATAAAAATAGTTTATATAAATTCACAGGAAATGTAAAAGGGTTCACTATAATAATGGAATATATTTCAAATACAAAAAAAATGGGAAACATGGTTGGGTCCCAAAAGGTAATATAGTTCATGACTATGGGACTTAATCAAACTAAAATAGTCATCATGAAAATATATGTATAGACAACCTCCTTGATACTAGCCAAGTAGGACATGTCATTATCCAATATGGGATGTGACCTGTTGCATTTATGTATTTTTAATGTTGTAAATCATATAGTGTTCTCTGAATGTCTCACTAACTACCTAGTATTTCATATTATATAATCAAAAAGAATTTTTTGAAATTTATTTAAATACTACCTAAAAAAGTTCATATCGTACTCCATTTTAATATTCCAATTTACTTTTAAAAATAAACTTTTGGTTTTAATCAAAAGTTTTTTTTCTAAGATAAAAACTACTGGGTTTTAATGAAAAAACATTTTCCCATTTTCATAAAAAAAATATTCTAAATAAATTTTATCAAAAATATTTATGAATTTAAATTTAAATTTTTAAATTTTACAATTTTCCATCAATTTCAAAAACACACCCCAATTCAATGGAATTCTTAGTTTTCTCCAATTTCACACCAAACAAGTCCAAAACACCTAATACATCAAAATTGGGATTTTAATAAATCAATTTAAATTAATTTAATTGAAATAAAGAAAATTATTTTAAATCAAAAATAGAATATAAATAAATCATGTTTTAGTTATTCAAAATTGGAAAACATAAGGTAACAACCTTCCTTGAGATCATGGGATCACAAAACATCAAGCCCTAATTGGGAAACACAATCAAATAACATCTGCAATAAATTTTAGAATCAAACCTAGATTCAGGATCTTAAAAAAAGAATATTATATTCTCCAAAAACTTGAATATATATAAAACCCTAGCGAGGAAAGAGGATATAGCGGGAGAAAGAAAACAAGAATATGTGACCTAATTGGTAGATATTGAACATCATTCTCTAAGAATCGATTTTATTTTGTAATGGTGTATATGAAAAAATAACCTCTTGGGATCCTCCCTTGAAGAAGAAATAAAAATAAAGCTAAATAGGTCTATTGTGCACCTTAAATGAGAGTTTTGGTACATATAAAAAATAAAATTATGATTAAAACATCATGTATGTGCATTTAGATATTCAGGACCATACTATTAGACAAACTATGTGCCCTATCCATGTGCCCTTTTTTAGGTTAAATTTTTCTAATTGGTGGCTTCATGGTTTTTCAAAATGTGTTTTTACACTAAAAACTCCATCTATTTGTGTTTTCATGGTTTCCACTAATAAGGTACACGATTTGGGAAAACCATACACAACCCAAAAACTTCCATAAATTACAAAATTTCACCCAAAACACCCGCTAAATCAATATCAAAAATTCAAGATCAATATAGGGGATATTAATACCTATAAAAATAATAGGATGTTACAAACTTCCCACTATAAAAATTTATGTCCCCTTAAATCCTGCTAATAATTTTTTATGTCAAAAAGATGAGTCCACTTCTATCACATAAGTTCTGACCTCTCCCACATCGCATGATTATCAGAACCATGCTACTATAGAACTCAAACAAAATTTATCATCCTCCCAAGAAGTACATTGCATTTAGAATCCACTATCCTGACATGATTCCCATTAATGGATAAATCATCCACAACATTGAGACCACTCTAGCTCAGATCAAGATATTGATAAGAAAAAACATTCATATTTTGGATAAATAGAACACATTATATGTCGATGTCAGTCTCATTGTAATTTCCAACTGGTATGAAAATTTCCCCACCTACTCCACCACCTCAAAAGGTCCAAAAAATTGTTCAGTAAGTTTCCATTTCATCCCAAGATTTTAATATCCCAAACAGGGAGAATCATTCAAGAACACTGATTCGCCAACTGAATATTCCATCATATAATGGCGATGATCAACATATAACTTATATCTTCATTGTGTTATCAATATTTGAGGATAAATATATTGATTCTTTATTGTCATCTCTTAAACAAAACTCAGCCTAACCATGGAACATTCACTATTATTTGACCAATGCAATGGGGATATGCAAGGGCAGCCACACAGGGCCTCTAAAGGATCCATTATGATCACATAATGTTAACAATTATTATATGAAAACTTAGACATCCCAAAATTATCATCCAAAGCACCACCAAATTAGAGAAAATATGAATGGAACATATCCTAAAAAATTGGTATATCTCTTTCTATCCGGACATCTTACTGTGGTTGGTATGTCATGATCAAATGGTACTAATATATTAATGCCTCTTTGAGGCCTCTCCAAAAATGATATGTGAATTGAGGATCTCTATCATAGACTATAGTAGACGAAATTTTGAGAACATGAAATATATATTCCTCATAGAAATTTTACAACACCTTAACTTTGTCTAAACCAAAAATTAGTATAAAGTGATCCAATTTAGTCTACCTATATATCACAATCCATATTTAATTATTCATTCAATAGTTATGAGAAAATCCAACAAAAATTACATAGAGTTCTCATCCCACTTCTAATCTTGCATTGAATGTGTCGGAAGAAACCCTGATGGTCTCTGGTGCTCAGCCTTGACTTTTTGGCATCTGTAACAATGATAGAAAAATTCTACAGTTCCCCATCGGATACCTGATCCCCTAAATCAACAATACATGTGAGAGAAATTATTTTTGGTTCCTGGGAGAATTTCCCACTAGAATTTATTAAAATCCCATATCCTGGATTTTCTCACAATTAACATCAAAACAAAATTATTTTTATAACTTAGAATTCCATCGGTGGTGAAAGGAGAGTCATGCATGGTCTCCCCACTATAATGAGTGTCTATAATTATAATAAACTCAACATCATTTTTTCCCTAAAGGATCATCTCATAAGGAGTAGAGAGAATTTGAACACTGGCTAAGGAAACCTCTACCCCTGTTTCTTGGACTCCATTATGCAACCATGAAATGGGATCGATCAAGTTCCACTCTTCAAATGAATATTTCACTAATTGTTTCAGAATTTTCCTGATCAAAACATCTACTATGACATTACCTTTCCCTGAGATATAGGTGATGTTGAAATAAAACTAGTTAAGGTATTCCACCCAATGCATCTTGTGGATATTCAAATCATTTTGAGATAAGTTATAACCCAGAATGTTTTGGTTAAGAGACATATTAAACTATTCTCTAAAAAGGTAGTGTCATAAAATTTTATGTTTTTTCATCACTAATAAAAGGTCAAGGTCATGGGTCATGTTATTCATCTTTGGTTTCCTAATAAAATAAGTTATATAAGAAACTAAATGATCACCCTTCTTGGAAGAAAGTCCAACCCTAGACCTGAAGCATCATAGAAGACGACATAGCCATTCCCAGCCTCTGAAAGAGTCAACACCAACACTGTAGTAAAAAACATTTCATCTCAACAAAATAATCCTGAAATTTTTAATCCCATAAAAATTTTAAGGTCTTCTGAGTTTTAGAAGTCATCCAAGAAGAAAACATTGATAATTCCTTTAGAAACTATTGTTAATACCCATCTAAACCCAAGAATATCTAAATTAGGAATAAAAATATTTTCTCTCATGTCATAACATCTTTTTTCTTTTTAGGATAAATTAAAATACCATGTTAAGATACCATTTTCCTCTAATAAAATAACTTCCTAAATCTAGAAATCACAATTCAACATATTGGAATAATGTTAGCAATTTCTCAACAATTCTAGATTAACTCTCAGATGATGCAAAAGATACTCCTCAAACATAAAGTAAAAAAGGATATAATCCACAAATACCACCAAAAAATTTTCATGATACTCATGGAATATCATATTCATTAAATTCATAAATATTATAGGAGAATTATTTACACCAAATGGAATGACATGGTACTCATAGTGGTCTTTCCTTCACCAAAATGTGGTTTTCAAATTTTGATATTCTTTTTCCTCAATTGATGGTAACCAGACAGAATATCAATCACTAAGAATCACTTTTCCTTTTTCAAATAATTAGAAAATTCATCAATATATGTCATCATATACTTTTTCTTTATCATTACTCGGTTGAGTTTTCAGTAATCAAAACTAAGGAAAAGTGAATAATCATCTTTCTTAGTGAAGAAAATCGATGTCACCCAAGGTGACACACTTGGTCATATAAATATTTTCTCAAAAATTCAATAAAACTGAGTCCAACACTCTTTCATTTATGTATGTTTCATGTGGTAATAAATAATATACATAGGTTGAGTACCATGAACTAAGTCAATGGAAAACTCTACCTCTCTTACTGGTAAAAAAGAAAAGAAGTTAGTAGTAAAACATCAGGAAAATCCACAACAACTAGAGGGAGATCACCAATTAAATATTACAACTCAAGATCAAAATTAAATATATATATATATATATATTACGTTCCCAAACTCTTAATAATAGGGTCCAAATTTACGTGACCTCAGGTCCCATTATCCTTAAAGGACATGACATACTCCATTAGGTGTAGTGAAGGAGACCCGTCAAAGATAAAAAAAATCCAGCGTTTATGGGTAATGATTAATTACATCATTAATATAATGTCAATAGGTTTCATGTCAAGAACTAGAAAACTTTGAGCAAGATCAACATATGTTATATAGAAAAGGCATGTGGGACTAAGGAGACCTTGTACTCTCTTAGTATGAAGGGTTGTAGTAATATCAATCACATAAGATAAAATCATCATATGAATATTTATAATATTAACAATACAGGTTGAATTTAAAGAATTGGTGGTAATAATATCAAATATATAAATCACGTCAGATGAAAATATAGTGATGGTACCTCCAATAGTCGTTGCACCCATATTTTCTTCCTATTGAGAATCTTTCACTTCATGAAGAATCTTTATTCCAGATTCTTGTAGATGGATCCCCTTTTCCATTAAGAATCTTATTTCACTCTATTTTTATAAGGTAATGATGATTCCATTACACTACCCTGAGTTTAATAGATATGTAATAAATTTTTAAGTGACATGATCATCAGCAAGAACCACATACCCTGGGTGCCTGTGTGAAAACCCTCTTTGAGTTCCCTCACTTGCCACACTAATAAAAAATCAAAGGGCATCTGCATGTCACAAAAGGAGTTAAATAAAATCACTTCTATCATGAACCACCATGAGAATAATAATTCTTCTTTATTCGTTTAAAGAATCACACACTTCCACATGGTGAAAAAAGAACTCCTGAAAATGTTGCATTTCCACCTATGTCCATTTCGGACATCAATGCTCTATCCACACATCAGCATTTGTTGGAATATTATACAATAAAACCAATGAATTAATATCAAATTTAATTCCTAATCTGAATTTTCAATACTTCCTCTTCTCATTTGATTCTATCTAAGGTGAAAGCCACACATTCTCAATATATCGATTTGCATATTTTATCATCGTCCCATTTGCAAGTTCAATTTTGATAAACTCTATATCCATGGAGAACACCATTGAATCAAGATATAAATTATTAGTGAAAAAAACAATTAAGTATTTCCACTATAATATTTCATGATTATTCTTCATCACCATTTTTTACCACTATCTCCTGCTACGTCCTTCCAAGAAAAAGGGGAAATATTCACCATGGTATCATTATGTGTTTCAAATAACTCAAAAAACATTCAATCTTTCTCAACAATTCATCATACTCTTGAGGATCATTGGATCCTTGAATGTTGATGGAATCTCATGAAATAACTCTTGAGTAAAATTTTAGATAACATCCCTATGAGGTTCCACAGATAGAGCATGAATGGGAACTGGTGGTGGTGCTTGTCCTAGATCTTGTACATCACACAAAAAAACCTCAAACAGACTCTTGTCCATGAGTTGATTTTATCACTGTGGTGCAATAGTATCTTCCTCCATTATTTTATTCACATAAATTCTTTGAATAATAATGATACATAACATCAATTGAAAATATTAATGAAATTAAATTTACTCTAAACTTGAGAAACAAAGTAAAATTAATCACAACAAATAAGAAAAAAAGTCAAATATTTCAATTAATCCCAATAAAATGTAGGGAAAATACAATAACTACTCCTCAAAACATCTTTCCAAAACCTTCCCTAGTGACTTAAGTATTATTATAAAGATATATTTCTATGAACTCAATCATAAATATCTTCTATGTCTCAAAAAGATTTCACATTGAATACTAACATCAATACAAAATCCTCAACAAGAGATTTGATAAAAAAATTTCATAAACCATCCCAGATACCCTGGTAACCTGATAACCACTCTTTTCCTGAAATATCCCATATGGAATTCTCAATTCTTATGGTTTTGAGACTAGAACCCGAAATCATACAATATTTTAGTGGGAAAAAATTTTCCACAAACATTGTAGAAGAAATATAAAAATGTTAGTATGAATAAATGAAAAAAATCCACATTCAGAAATATTTCAGAAGTCAAACGGGTAAAAAACCCAATGTACTACAAAAAATTACATGATAACTAAAAGGAAAACCCATGTCCCATTGGAATAAACTCTCTAATCCCAATGATCAGCAACAACAACCACCTCCAAGTGGCATACTACCCTTACTAGAACCAAGAATGAAAATAATATATAAACACCCAAAGGAATATGTAGGGTGTGTGATAAAATACTCATCGGGTCTCACTAAGGATTCAATAATAATATTCCAACATTTAATTAACCAAAATAATTCTTTCAATTTTAATTAAACAGGAAGATAATTTAAAAATAATATTTAAAACAAATAATGATTTACATTTCAAATGATGGAAGAACTATAAATAAATATTAATGAACCATTTTTATAAAAATGGTTTATATGAATTCATAAGGAATGTAAAATAGTTGGAAACAAAAAATTGAATATATTTAAAATAGAAGAATAATGGGAAACCTGGAATGTCCCAAATGGATGATAGTTACAAGAAATGGGACTCCCTCAAACTCAAATAATTTTCATTGTAATATGTCTACAAACATCCTCCTCAATAATGACCAACAAGAACACATCCCCATCCCATCAGGGAAGTGGCATAATACATTTATGTATTTTTGGTGTTGTAAATCATAGATTGTTGTCCAAATAACTCCCTAACTACCTAGGATTGCATGTTATCTAATAAAAACCAATGATGGAAAATTTATTTTAATATTTATTAAAAGTATATTCCTCCCATACTCTATTTTAATATTCCAGTTTCCTTTTAAAACAAAAAAGAAATATTGTAATCCAAATATTAATTATTTCATGACAAAACCAATGGGATTCTATCCAATCATTTTAATCCATTTTCATAAAATAACAATTTGAAATCAATTTCATCAAATAAATTTCACAATTTAAATTCAACAATATAAATTTCACTATTTTAAATCAATTTCATAGACATTCTAATTCAATAGAATAAGGGTTTTTCAAAATTTCATTCCAAACAGATACAAAACCCCAAATTCAATAAATTTGGGTTTTTATTAAATCAATTGACTGAAAATTAATTTAATTAGATAAATTTTTTTTAAATTAAAAAAATTAATTTAAATAAATAAATTTAGAGTTATTAATAATTGGATATCATAATAGAACCACCTACCTTGGGATCATAGGATCTCAAACTGCAAATCCCTAATCAGGAAACTCTAGTAAACAATGTTAGCAATGAAGATTCGAGAATCAAACCCAGATTCCATATCTAAAACTAAGGATATTATATTATCCAACAACAAGGATATCTATAAAACTATAGGGATGAATAAGGAGAGATAAGGAGAAAGAGAACTGGAAGAGTATACCTATCAGTTAGAGATCAAATGTCATTCTTCTAACTACGATGGGCTTATAGAAGGGTGTAAAGGGGAAAATATCACATATTTGGTGCCACCCCATTTGAAGAGAGTTTTAGTAGGTATAAATATAACATAAAGCACCTTAAATGAGGGTTTTAGTACTTTTATAGAATAATATTTGGGTTAAAAAATCTAGTATTCATGGTTAGCTTAGTATGGTAGCATGGATAGACAAACCGTACACCCTAGTCATGCACTCATTTTTGTCCACGTTCAAGGTTTCTCTTTAAGGGTGAATGGTTTTTAAGACCATGAGCAATCCATGAAAACCCCCACACTTTGGGTTTTCACATTTTCCATTGAGAGGGCACACTATTTGGTAAAACTATGGTCCAATTGTGCACAACCCAGAAATATAGAAATTTTTTGAAATTTAACCCAAAACACCCCTAAATGAAACCCAACCAAGGCATGGTTAAAATATGGGGTTTGGAATAAATTTAAATAGTAATAGGATATTACAATATATATTAATTTTTAAATATATATCAAATATATTTAATTAAAATGAAATGCATTTTTCATAGAGACGGTAGGCCGTATATACGCTTGAACGCTTTTTCCATTTTTTGTCATATTGAAAGAATGTAAGTAAATGAAATATATATATATATATATATATAATATAATTGAATTATAATTATTATGAATAGAATATAATATCACTAAACATATCGTTAAAACATTCTATGAATATTTTGAAAGAATCACATCATTGTGAAGAGGTGGTATTCCACACATCCACAAATGAATTTATCATATTTACTCAAAATGGATGGAATGAATTTATGTGTTATATAATAATTTTAGAAGAATAAATACATCATAAATATTATATATATAATATAAAAATATAAAATAAATCATAATTATTTTCCTAGAAATTTGAAACTGTATTAACGAACGACACTAGTTCACGAGGCTGTAGTCCGCCTTACACACGTACAATGATTCTTTATCAAATTTGATGGTAATGTGTGTTATTTTAAGTTGAAAATTTAATAAAAAACAAATATATATCTTTACAATACATAGGGTATTATATTAACATCAAATATAAAAATTTATGGGTTTAAGGATTAAATAAATCAAAAATCATTGTTGATCAATGTTTCGTCTTCTTGGGGTATCTCTTTTTTTTGCACAATAGGACTTAATTTGTTGGATTTATGCCCAACAATCTTTATAAGAATAATTTATAGAATTTTTGAGGATATTTCATATGTTTTTCCCCAGTCAAATGGATTCATAGGTGTGAATAAAGGGGAATAAGAGGTTTCATTTTAAAAAATAGTGATGTAGAACTTTTAAAATCTCTCATAAGATTAATTTATAATATATTAAATCTCAATCCAAATACCCCAAAAATTACATTTATTCGAATATAAGATATTATATGGTTTTAATATCATAATAAAATATATTTTATATATCTTGTGGGGTCATTTTAAACCTTATCATTTTCATTTACCCTTAGTTAACTTAATTTAATTTTAACTTTGGTAACAAATTTTTCAATGTTAAAAGGATGATAGTTTTACATATAAGATTTAAATTGAAACATAAATGGAAAATTTTTGATATATTTGAAATTTAATTATCCCATTTTTTATTATTTATTATTTTTATCATTATTAAATAATTTAATAAAACATTATTTTCACTAAATATCATTAGTGTCAATTTTGACACTATTCATAACATTGACTTAAAGAAAATAAATACAACAAGATAACTTCAAAAAAATACATTTAATAAACCCATAATACGTCATATTAACCTAAAATATTCATGAATAAAATTAATTAGGTAAAACTATATTTATTTTAATATTTTTAATATCATTTGAATTATTTTTTCATTAATTGAAAAACTACTTGATCAACATTGTGTAATTATTTTTTAAAATTATTTATTATCTAAATTTTTTAAAAAATATATGATGTAGATAATAATTTATTATTTCATAATAATATATATAGTCTGTAATATATTCTATTTAACCACATACTAAAAATATTATAATTATTTAAAGTAAGAGTGAGACATTTTGTCTCTATTTTGATTTTAATAATATCCAAGACATTTTCATGGAAAATTGCCCATAAAATTATTATATTTTTACCATTATTTGGTAATGGTTTAATTAACTTCATAAAATAACATATGGGTAGGTTTTATGGTCAATTTATAGTCTTTATCGCATTATATTAAACAAATTACCCAATTTTACCAATTATCATGGGAACAAATTTACCAATGTTACTGTTAATATTGACCAAAAATAAAATGGAATTGAAAAAAAATTTCCTAATAATTACAAATATGGAATCTATTTTTAATCATTCAAAAAAAGTGTTCTAAAATTATTTTTAAATTAATCCTGTAGATGGGGTGAAAAAATAGGTTTTTTAAATTGAAAATGATCAAAAGATTGAAATATTTATAAAAAAAATCAATGTAAAATTTATTACAATGACCTAAATTGGATTGAATTATATAAAATTGATTTAATTATACATTAAAACCAATAAAAAATATAATTTATCAATATAAATTATTTATATGAAAGAACTATTTTCAATTAAAATTCAGTATTTTTTTATTATTCATCAAAACATGAAAAATTTCAGAAAAATACAAATAATTCAACCAAAGTATATTTTGATATCTCGATATCAAATAAGAACTTTATTTTTTATATAAAAATTATAAAATTATGAATAATTATAATTAAAATGTTTTTTCCATTAAATTGATGAAAAAATACCCTTTTGAAATATATATATTTTAATTAATAAAATTAGATTTATTATTTTCTTATGGATATAAAATCTAATGGATGACTGTAAAAAAACAATTAAACATTTAATATAAAAATTTTACTAAAAATATTCACCAATTTTATTTTTTTAATTTATTGTAAAAAAATGGTGTTTCTCCATTGAAAATAGTTTTGGTAGAAAAGGAATTTCATTATTTTTAAATAACACTTACATTCATTTTTATATAATTTAGGACCAAAGAATTAATTTTATATAAAATTTTAAATAATATTTTTTTAATTCCGTTTATATTATTCTATATTTATATTTTAATGGATATGTGATAACTATAAAAATATTTTAACAAAATTGTTATAATTATATTTCAGTTTAGTAATAGTAAGTTTTCTATGTACCAGAAGCTATCAAAAGAACTCGAAATAATGGATAACAAAATCCAAACATGGTTTTGCATATACATTATGCAAATCTAAGTGTTTTATGTAGTGAAACATCAACTTGGGGTTGCGTAAAAACAAATAATAACTTAGTGATTTTATATAACCCAATATATATTTTTTCTTTTATGAAATGAAAAATATCAAAAAGATTAAATTAATTTGGAAAAAATATATTCCACAAAATCACAGGGTGATTCAAACATGGTACCATATTGCACCATCAAAAAACCTCATTAAATTTTTTCTAATGGAATAATGTCTTATTTCAACATCAAATATTGCAAGAGATAAATTGGTACTACACATCCCAAATAAAAAACAAGGGAAATAATAAAAGAAATAATTGTATAGAGTGGATCTAAATAGAATGATTAAATATAGAAAAAATGGAAAATATATATTGAACACATGAATGTGTAGGATTATATGAGTAATATAATTCCTAGAAAATTTATTAAAACTGAACACATATTTCATATATTGTTACCAACCCACCACCATTTAGGAAAACTAAATCCAAAAACATGATTTACCACTCTTCGAATCACCTTGTAGATAAGGAATATTATCACCTCTATAAGAGGGAGTCACCGTGAGCACCATTATACATCATCTGTAGAAAACTATACTATATAAATATCCTTACTGTATCCCAATTATTGGTTACAAAATAATTATTTTTTAGAAGACACACATTCGAAAAACTAGAATGAAACAATAATGGTAACTTGGAAGCTAAGGCATAAATAAAAAAAGTAGACATAATACATAATAATAAAAATTGTTGGAAACTAGAAAAATAACATATTTGAATCCCCTAAAATAAAAATAGCATCTTAGTGATTAAAATGGTACCACCTCAATATAAAACACAATCATAGATAGATATAGTCAATAGTTTAGAACATAATTATATTTTATTTTTTCATAAGACTGGGGAAAACAATGATATGGATAGGTTCAAAAGTCTAAGTCATAATTTCATATATCTATATATATTAAGAATTATATGATTGGAACCACCAATATTCACCACATTATATAACACTATATATCATCACTATATAAAACAAACAAATATTTGATGGGTGATGCATCATGAGCTAGCTATATAGAGGCCAATATATGCCAATAACCTAAGGATGCAACAAAAATTTGGACCACATTGATGAAAACACATTCTTATGAAATAAAAGATATATTTTAAACCAATAAGGGAGAACCATACACTTTATCCCATGTCTACATGATACAAACCCAAGAAAGAGGTGGGATACAATACAATGGATATAGAGAGGAAAAAAGGAATTCACTACTACGAGACAATGAATCCAAACCAAATTAAAAGGTTTAAACAATCAAGAGAATTGCTACTAAGATAATTCCAAGAGTTATAAAAGGATAGTCCTCTATTTCCTTGACTATTTAAACAATGTTTCCCTAAATTTATTTACATTTTCACATTATTTTTTATTACTACCTAATTTTTTCATAATTCTTATTTAACTTTTCACTTACTCGAAACAAAAAATTCCATTTCAATATTTTTTATTGTAAAATTCATTTATTATGATTAAATCAAATGGAATATTAATAAAAATACCAAAACAACCTAACCTCACCATTATTTCAATAAACCGCAAAAAAACTCATAAAATATTTTTTGATGCCTTTATTTTAACAAATGCACTATCTCACACTATATGAATCAAAGACCATTAATATGAGAAAAATCATCTAATACATTACCACATAAATCTATCTATACCAATACCCTTCCAAAAACAACAAAACCGATAACCAATCAATATATTAAATATAAAATAAATAATACATATTCAGGTTTCATTACTTTATGATTACTTTATACTAAAATATTAGATAATAATTTTTTGTATCCACTACAACATAATTTATTTTCATGAAATTATTACCAATTTCAAAACATTTTTTAGATATAATCAAAAACAATATAAACCATGAAAGCATGATCATAAAAAAATTTCCCAAATAAGATATCAATATTGAATGAAAATTATATAAAACCTTATCTTATCACTCCTCATATTACTATTTCATAATCATGTTATTATCATAATTATATAAATTTGAAATAATTTCCCAATGAATAAAATATATATTAATTCAAAACATAAAAAATATGGGTTGAGTGGTTTTGAATCCTTTATCACATAAGAATCACAAACAAGGAAGCATTGAATAAACGACGAAGAAAAAAGATTATTTATCGACGATCACAAGATAATAATTTATTAAATAATAACACACCATTAACTATTAACTCATAAACTAAGTCTACTAAAACCAAACTAAAAACCTCTACCACAACAATATGATAAAAATGGATGATTGATGAAATGAGTAATGTAATTATACCTTGGGTAATAATATAATTTAATTGAGATATTGAAGTATTTGGATCCAAAAAGGAATCAAAACCACAAATATCGAGTACATATGGGTCCATGATTCTAGAGGGATAAAAATAATCAATAAAAGGAATAACAAAACCCTAAAAATATAATAATAATTGTATTGGCATGTGATGAAGGGGTGATGGGTAGACCATGTGTTAGTGGTAATTAGATATAAAATATCAAAAACTTGTGATATTACACTGGATTAATACCTCTTTAATCAACAATAACTTCCATTTTAGAAAATACCAATTACAAGAACCATTGTATAGTGGTATCAACCGGGAAAATATATCTCTATTACCCTAATTTGGGCCTCAAAATAATGTATCCAAGATCTATGATTTCATGTTACATCTATCTATCTGAATAGTGCACTATTATCAAAAACATCACATAGATATACTAATACCAATGAAACAATATTTTTAGCAATAACTGTTTCGTTCATTGATTATAAATTTATAAAATAACCACAATTATTACCACCAATGTTCTATAGAATATGAACAAGGAATAACCTTCTCTAAAAAAATTCAAAAATAACACTATAATTCAAGGGAAACTGTTTGGCTACCACAACAATAGTTGGACAAAAAGTATCAATAAAATATAACATGGGATTCAAAGAAACCCCACATTAACCTATCTCCAAATACAAAAATTTCATGAAATATTTTTCTGCAATCACTATAAATATTCATTCCAGAACATTTGTAAAAAACGAAGAATATTTCAATAAAGGCCTTTGTAAATATTTATAGAAATACCCATTATAGAATATAAACTTCACTTGACAAACAAACCACTTTTGATGTTGGGAATATTAATTTTATTAAAACCATTCTAAATTTATTTCTATGATTGTATTATCAATATCCCGTTTCCTATATTCATTTTTGGATTCACTTTCTGCCACAACCTATGTATATATCATTTATTATATATCAAGAAAACAAGTATTTAAAAAAGAGACACACCTCTAACATATAAACAAATCCCCTCTGTAAACCGCCTATACTCCAACCTAAAAAGTCCTAGATCTATGAAACACTCTCCATTTCATTCAAAGACCCAATTTTCTATTTAATAAAATTTATTTTCTCCAATAAAATACAAATATATTTGGGACTATGGTTTTTCCTAAATAACGATATCCATCAAATAGGTAGAGTTATTAAACAATTACTTCATTATTACTTTATTCATTCACATTATCCAAATCAATTATAACTATACTATCATAATAACATTAGTATAATTAGTATAATAAAATTTTATTATGTTTATGGAACAAAAAATATGTTATTTCTTTTAATCTTTTCACTAAATGAAAATGTCTTCCAAGTTATGTGGTGAATACAAACTTCATGGACAACAAATTTCATTTTTTTCATCAACTTATATGGATGTATCTAAAAATTAATTTGATGAGTAAATATGATAACAATTAAATTTTTAACATTATCGAATTAGAATTTTTTCATTGAATTAATAATATAAAAAATAAATGTCAGTATGAAATCTAACATCAAAAAATGAGTATAGTGAGAAACATTCTATGAAATATCTCATTAACAATCTCATATTTTTACTTTCATTTTAAAAACATAAACAATTTTTATTATCACTTTATAAATATTTTTTTAAAATATTATTATTATGTGAAATCTATATTACTATCAGGGAATAACTTATCTTACTAGTTCAGAATAATATTCATAAAATTTATATGGGACTCCTGATTTATAAGAAACAAATTCATTATAATAGAATGAACAATATTAAGGGTATAAAAACGTGAACATGATTTAAGGAACATAACTACCAAAGTATTTCCTATAAGAGAAATTGAAAGATTAACCCCTGAATATTGATTTTTAAAATAAAAACATAAATAATGGATAACATAATATTATAAATGTATCTCCCTATTATTTGGAATATTTTTTTAATTCCTTGTTCAATCGAATTATTCACATGAAACACATAACTAAAACAGGCCTCAATATATTAGTTGAAAAATAGTAATTAATTATTAGATGAATAACACCAAATGTAAATAAAAATAGAATAATAAATAAAAATTTCTTACACTCATAAGATAAATATTTAATATGTTATACTATTAAAATTAATATTTATATTCCATAAATAAATGTTTAAAGTTTTAATAAATTTAATAGACCAATTTTAGATGATTATTATGATAATATATGATATTTAAATATATGAACAAATATATTAACATTCAGTAAATTTTAAACTTGTATAAAATAATATTGCGAACAAATAATGTTATAAATATTATTTTTCAATCAAATAATTTTTCCATTATAGGTTTAATATTAATTTAAAAGAAAAATTTTGTATTTTTATAATTTAAAATTGATGAAATGATCATCATTTTTTAATTCCACATATTTATATTATCTTAAAAGGGTTTTTTTTAGGTTTTTCAGAAATAATTTATTTTTAACTGAAAATTGAAAATAAAGTTTTTATAAATATCAGTTGGTTTATAAATTTATCATTACATAAGTGTAACATAAATCATTTTTCATGATAAAATATGTATTAAGGGATAAAAATACACATTTTAAAAAGTATTAATAATTTATAAAACCAACCTTTGACCACATAATTAATATCTTCCTATTAAAGTAATTTTTTTAATCATACCAGGAAAATAAATATTATCTTCTAAAATTTTTTTTCTATTAACTTAAATTCCAAATAATTTTTTTAAAAAAAATTAGATATATTGTCTTGAAAAAAAAATACATTAATTACATTATCATTCTTGTAAATTATAATTATACAAATAAATGTTCCCAAAAATGATTCTTTAAGAGTTATAGGTGCTAATGTTAAAATTGATTTTAATAAAAATACAATATTTATCAAATAAAAATAATTTCATATTTTGAATCATTATTTCTATATTTTTTAATAGGGTTAATTTTAGTTTTATTTATTTAATTTCAATTACTTATGTAAAAAATAGTTACCATCATAAAACAAAAAAATGAAAAGGTTAAAATATTAAGAATAAATGGAATAAAAACATATTCAAATAATGTTTGAAAATTAATTAATATAGTATTAATTATTATATATCCTTACCCACGCTCTTTAAATCCGTTTATGGTGAAACATGAAATGTTTATCATCTCTTCTAATTACACTAAGTAGTTATAATTACACAAATTTCATTCTAAAAACTTATAAAAGGTTCCTCACACCACATCTTGAACAACCCAAAACGAATTATATCTTCCACCTAAAATCTACCCATTGTCATTAAATTATAATAAACTATTTTTCCTTATTCATATAGTCAAAAAATATTTTTAAGTCCGGTATTTTAACGAAGCCTTCCATGGGAAATCCCTAGAAATAAAAATGAGTTTTTTTTCTTCATAATATGTTTTATTTTATTTATTACATTCCAAAATATAATTTTTTATTTTATATTTTATGATGTAAGTATTTTTTAGATACTTATTTCTATAAATTTGTTTAGTAACTATTATCCATCTTCCTATTATCATACAATACAAATGGAACCCATCATCTGTGCGTTATGTGGACTATCTTCACCACAAAGTGGCTACACTTGTTTTTCATCACCACCTATATCCAATTATATAATGTATATATATTTAATAATAATTGTGAAATATATTAAAAATAATTATTATTAAGGGAAAAATAATGTCACATTATGTCCCTAACACTCTATGAGAAAAGAAAATGGTAACCATGTGTTGTATGGTATACCACCTCTACGAGGTAGCATATCTCATTATTCCTCTATTTTCTACATAATTTATTAAAAAATATTCAAATATAATTCACCACATTAAAAGAACCTAAATAATATAACTATGATTAAGAAATAATTGTTTTATTAAAAAAAGAGACACCATTCATATTCAAAATATTCAATTAAATATGGTATGTTCATTTTTAAATCAATCTACGAACCTACATGAATGGTACTAAAAAATAATATAATTCATATCTATGAGAAAAATATTATTGATGATATATTATATAAATAAATTAATAATATTCAAAAAATTTCAACATTATGAATTTATAATAAACTCATTAATTAAGAAAACATTTTCTATTAATTAAAAATATTTGAAACATGTTATTTTACAAATTCAATTGTACGGATCATAAAAAAATCAGTAGAATAGAATTATAACATTATAAATAAAAATAATGAAGTTGTAGTTATACATTATATATTCTGGGAAGGGTGAACATTTTTAGAAATATTTGGAACAACATTGTTGTTAAGAAAGTACATCTAAACGATTATGATTACTCACAAATGATAAGGAAAATATATAATAACAATATTTTAATTATATGTTAATTTTTATAAAATTTAATTTAATTGAATAAGGTTATGAAATAGAAGATTAAAATATCTATATTTATTACAGAGGATCTTAGAATGAATTCAACTATGTAGGGAAACAATGTATGGGTTTATTATCTTAAAATTTATACCCTCGAGATATATTTCTAGTTATAAACAATGATTAATTAGAAATGGTGTATCTACAACACCTTTTTTTTCATGATTCTTTCAGTATTAATGGTATATAAGTATTCATTTAAAATCATACCCTTTAAATTTTTTACACTCAGACGTTTATAAGGTTGTATTTTTTTTCTTAGATCCATTTCATTAATATTTATTAGTATTAAGCACAAAATTTTTTTATATGTTATTTATTAAGGATTCTAGAAGGATTTTTTTCCTCCATAATGAGGTGGGGGATGAATAAATGGACAGTATTTTTTATAATATATATTCATTATAAATAATAAATTATTAACTGTTAGAGACATACACCCTCAAAAAGAAATATCTCACCCTCACCCAATAATATAGGGAGAAGAATGAATAAGTAATATATAATTTTGGTATGGTTTTGATACAATGTTGAGTCTTACCCCATGTCATTTCCATTTAGACACCCAAAACAGATATTATATTCACTATAATAACAAGTAAGTTCTAATAAAATAATTCATCAAACATCTCACCACACACATATTAAATTTCAAATGATTATAAAACATCACACTATATAACAAATAAGATATATACAAAATGAAGAATACCACCAAATATAATATGCTTATTCTAAAAATTAGATAATTATTTTTTTCATAATCTTTTAGTAAATGAAAATTTTAATTTCTTATATTGAATACTTCAATTTTTCTACACAAATAATTACATATTAAAAAAATATCTCTTAAAAACGTTGAGATTTATTAGATATTGATTTGAGAATATTTATCATTAGGTATATACTCAGCTAAATATTTATATTTCTCAGTCAAGAAAAACATAATACAATGGGAACAAAATTCTTCTCAAGTAATATTATAATTTTTTCACTTTTAAATCCCGGTCAAATATTCATTTTAAAAAATCTTGAAGACCCAGGGATCAATTTTTAAATAATATTAAATATATATCCACATTAACACATTTTCATTAAAATTCGTGATATACTTAGGTATTTTTTATTACATTGATATTTAAATATAAAAAAATTCAACATCCACTAAAACCAATTTATTAACAATCATTTTATACTCAAATTTATGAATTCATGGATTATATAATCTATGTCATAGAAATATGCAATATGAATTGTCTACTTCACTGAATCGACTATATGATTTATGTCCAAAAAAATATGTAGAAAATTATACAATGTGAATTGGGTACATGATTCTTAGTCCATGATATTTATCTACATTTGATAAATAGAAACCATTATATAATTTCATATGTTAATTAAATTGTATGTATATTAATCCTTTACATAATTAAGCTATGTTTGATGTTCATCCATTTGATTCTATCCAAAACACCTATATAGCAGGTTAACCAATGTGAAAGCTCATATTTTATACCATAGTATAATGATCTATATAGTACAATTATTCTATGTAACAATTGGATACATGGACCCAAAAAATTACATATTTCTATAAAATGAACTCATAACCTTTAGTCAACTTACATCTATTTAAAAAAAATGAATCATAGACCTCAATTTAAGGTTATATACTCCAATCAATTAATATCAATAATAATCATAATATTTTAGAACCTAACTTTATGGGTTTCAATTAGAATAATAACATAAACTCACCAAAAAATATAGGGGACTTCATGATTCATTAAATAAAGGTACAAAACAATGCTATTATTCATTCTATCCAATTTGATCTATTGAAAATAATATGATACCTAGTGTAATACCATGACACAAAAGAACAATAATCAAATAGAATCCAAAACCATCGTGTTTTACCTGCACCCACATTAGATGATAATGTATTATTTTTGAGATATTCCAATAATTTGGTGAAAAAGAGTGTTTAGGTTGAGTGATTCAAATGATTATGATACCAAAATTCCCCTATCACATACATTCCCCCATTTTCATGGATATCTCACCCCTTATGGAAACACAATCCAAATGGATTTTTGGTGGGATTAAATCACCAAAATCACAAGTTCACAAGGAATCCAAGACAAGTAATTTCTCTTTTAAAATCAAGAAAACATCACACATGTAATAGCTTTTGAAAAGATATCTACAAGATGTTATTTTTTCCTAATAAATAAAAAAATGGTTTGAACTAAATCTGTCATAAAATTAAAATTTTGATATTGAATATAAATATTTATAGATTGATAAAGTTGAATTGGATTTTTTTGTAATGACCATAGCACATTGATTATCATAAATAATCTTCAATGCACTCTGAATATAATCCCATAAATCTCCTATCTGAACTGTCATCCATAATGATTTTGTAAAAGAATCATTAGCTACTACATTGTTTAATTTATATATACATAGAGTCACTAAACTCTAATTTTTTTCTGTACCATCTATCATAACCATCAAGAACAAAGAACAGATGATATAGTGTGGATTTACAATCTATGTATTCCCAATATTTGTAGTCACCTTAAAATTCTACATCAATGAAACTAATAATGTAATGACGGACACAACATCTTTAGGGTATGATATAATTCAATATATATTTTACATACATCAAAATTCCTTTAATTACAATCCTTTATTACTCCTTTGGTTCACATTGATACTTCGAACATGGAGTTACAACTTATTCAATGACTTCTCTAGATGCAGGATGGTATAACAAGATCCTGATTATACTTATAAATTACATTTCATTAACCATATTTCCATTTCAAAATTTACCTAAATTTTTTCCAATTGATATATGATTAAACACAACTTTTTCATAATCTATTACAAACAATATCAAAAAATTTCTCAATTATTTTTAATGTGAATAAAAACATATTATGAGTACTTCTTAATTTATATGATGAGAAAAATTTTTATTTCCCCATTCATAGACTTCTCAAACAGATTTTATATCTTCAAAGATAATTCTAAATAATAGAAACTATTTTTATTAGAAAATAATATTTTATGCAAATATATGATTACCATTATAGTATCTGAAAAAAAATTCATCAAGTACACGTGATTATCAAAGGTGTATTTGGTAAAACAAATTCTCCTCTAATAGACATCATGTTAAGAATACATATAATGCCCTTGACTTAAACATTATATATTCTTAAATTATGTTTATCACTCACGTTGAGGATCATTTCATGTCTAGAGATTTAGATAATTAGGTCATAACTTATAAAAAACAACTTCAATATTATATGTATCACTTCTACTCAGTATCAATTTTTTATAAAATTAAAACTCTTAAAAGAAAAGAAATGTGTCTAGTTCCTTTTTTTAAACAACATTACTTTTACTAGATCTCATCCTTAAACCTATTCGAGCTTAAGTCTAATGAAAAACATTTCAAAAAACATGGGATGCGCATAAAAACCTTGTAAGGGATACACAAAAAAGGAAAACTATTATTTTTTGAAAACCACATGTAAACCATAAATACTTTATCATAAAGTAATACATTTCACCTTAAATAAGTAGAAAAAACACTTTACTAAATATAAACTCATTTCCTAACATTTTGATGCCAAAATATTACCATAATGCCCATAGAAAACAATATATATAATATAAAGTTAAAATTTGGACATAATCATACTTAAATGGAATAACCATATCATTAACTTCCAAAAATAATTTTTACAAATAGAAGAGTCATTAGGAAAAATTTCATACCCATTGCATTGGAGGTTATAATGTAACCACTCATCCTTAGTTTATCATGGAACCACCTTTCATTTGGTTTATCATATAACCAAACATCAAATTTCCAAGTACCATTATATAATCATCACCTATAAAATATTACTGATGTCACCATTTTAATCATATAATTTCATATTTAATAACAAGAAATAATTTCATGATATTGAAATAGTAAATCCACTTTCAAAAAAATTGACAATACTAAAATAACAAAAAAGGGAATAAGGTGTAATTTCCTAGACCTCTCCGGCCCATTCCTTTGTCAAAAATAAGGTCACAAAGTGTTCTGGAGGGTAAAATGGTCTTTTCCCACACTTTCTAGAATTTTGAAACTACACGCCGTGTAGTTTGAGTACACGCCGTGTATCCCCCTTTCTGGGTATACCCCGTGTTGCCGGCCGTTTCCTCATCGTGTAAAGTAAATGAGTACACGCCGTGTAGTGTAAGTACACGCCATGTACCACCTCGTCGGGTATACCTCGAGTTGAAGACAGTGTCCTTACCATGTGAAAGAAATGGGTATATATTGTCTATCCAGTACTACACGCCGTGTAGTCCTTCCCCGCGTACGTGTTACCAATCAACGGTCGTGTGCCGTGTTGGAGTCGTGTCCTTGCCGTGTCTAATAAATGGGTACACATCGTGTGTCCAAACTACATGCCATGTAGTCCCTCCCCACGTATGTGTTACCCTCAAACCTTGTGTTGACCAGTCAATGGTCGCGGAGCCGTGTTGGAAGCCACGTAGAGACCGTGTGAAATAACCAAGTACATGCTTTGTACCATAAAGTACACGCCGTGTACTTTTTCTTTTCTCACCTATAAAAGGAGGGGTCCCCTCCTCTTTTCAACTCACCCCTCTCCTCCCCTTTCCTCTGAGCAGAATTCTCCAAAGAGACTCGAAGGCTCTTTCTTCCATAACATGTTCATCTGAGCTCCGATTTATGATCTTTTAGCGGCCATGGGATCGTAACGATGAGGCGGATCTTGCGAGACTGGTTCTATTGTCTTTCCTTCGGCCTTTCCTTTCCAACATCCACTAGAGGAGGTTTTTTCGGGACCCGACAGAAGTGATCGACGCCAACGGACGTCTTCTAAGGTTGATCTGGGGGAGCACTGTGATCAGAACCTGTTGAGGTATGGATCTTACCTTTGTCTCTCTATTTTGTGCGTCATGAGGGGTGGGTGTTCTCTTGTTTATGTGAAACACTTTTGAACCGGTTTAATAAAGATAATAATTGTCTTATATAATGGGGTTGGGAACTTGTGATTGCTGTTACTTTATATCCTGTGATTTTATCTTCAGAATTGAATGAGCTTCTACCTAATGAAAATCACGGTCATTGGGGGCCTTTTCTTATGCAATTTAAAATTTCCCTCCCCTTCTGGATTTTCTTATGGATGGAAACTTTATTGAATGTGGAATTTGGTTAATCACGTAAAGTCGGCTGTTTAAAATCTAGAACCCTTGTGTCATCACCCCAGTTAAACAAAAATGGAATAATGAACATGTGGGTGATGGCTTCGATACGTGGCATGTGATAGGGGGTGTTTTGTGGGTTGTTGTGGATAGGGTGAGCAGCGGGGTTGCGGTTGACTTGTTTTTGGGTTGGTGTGAATGTTTTGTTGGTAATGGGCTTCTGGGCTGCGATAAATGTTATTAAAGGGGTATTGATATATGAGTTTGGTGTGATAGTGGTTATGGTGTTTGGAAGCGGGGCTGTAGGGATGGGCTTGTTTGTGAATGAACAATGGGTTGTGATTAATAAATTAAAATTGGAAGAGTTAATGAATGGTGGGTCTTGGTAATGGACGGGATTAATAATCAATGGGGTTGGTTGGTTGATAAGAAGGGCTTGGTTGTGCTGCTTGTGTTTTCCTAACATGATTGTGGATGGAAGGGATATGTTTACGAACGATCTATGTGGTTGGTTGTGGATAGTTTCCAAGTATTTAAGGATCTAAATAAATTTAATTCTGCTGAAATGTGAATACCTAAATGGGGTTGGGGTTGTTTGTTGTGTGCATGCTTCGTAGTAGAAGTGCTGAGGTACGTGCTCAGTTTCTCTGTTTAGAATCCATAGTTTGGGATGTGTGGTTGGAATTTATATATCTGTATCTTTTGTGTTTTATCGCACCCCACCCATGTTGAGCACTTAGTGTCGAACACTCCCATTTCATGGGAGAGGGTGTTTTCCCTTAGTTACTAGCTCCTTCATGATTTTTCTCCCCTAGGCTGTGATGGCTTGAGGCGACCTTACACCTAAGACTCTTCGGGTAGGTTTCGATTGGGGTGGCTTTAGCCCAAGACTCTTCGGGCAGGTTATACTTTTTTCCCAAGAAATCTTTGGGATGAGGCCCAGGTCTGTGTGGGCGGGATACGTGGTTGTGAGGCCCAGGTGTGTGTGTGCGGGATACGTGGTTGTGATGCCCAGGTGTGTGCGGGCGTGATACGTGGTTGTGAGGCCCAGGTGTGTGCGGGCGGGATACGTTGTTGTGAGTCCCATGTGTGTGCGGGCGGGATACGTGGTTGTGAGGCTCAGGTGTATGCGGGCGGGGAGAGTGTGGCAGTGTCAGGATGTTCACTATTAGGAAGAGCAGCTAACTAAAGGGAAATGGTGCGGGGGACCCAATACTCTTGTTCTTATATACTACTACCTGTTGTGATTTTGTTTTTGGTGAGTGTGGCTGGTGAGGTTGTGTGGATAGAATTTCTTGCTAGGTTTCTTATGTTGTTCTCACGGGACATTAGGATGTCACCACACTTGTGCACGAGATATTTAGGTTTCCCTACTTAGTATACTTGTATGCTCACCCTACATTTACTTTCAGGTTTCCAGGAGGACTACCAGGTCCCTGCGGGGCCCTACTAGTCGGACATTTGGACTTGTTTCAGTCGATGTACACTTGTTTCTTTTGGTATTGTACTTTTATCATTCTTTGTACTTGTACCTTGTTATAAAATTTTTTAAACATGCATGTGGGATTGGTTTGGGTTTATTTCTATACACTTTTTCTTTTCCTTTTTTGTGGTTGACTTGTCCTATTTCATGATCTTAAAATAATAAAAGGGTCATGCCTCCCATATTTGTGAAAACTTATACCCTTGGTTCTAGTCTCCAACCTGGGGCCTACTGAAGGAGGGACTCAGGGGTCAATGTCTCCCTTTCACCATTTCCAGCTCAGGAGGGGCATCTTTGGTGGGAGGGGGTCATGACAGAATGGTATCAGAGGGGTGGTTGAGAGATAGGATGGATTCTGAAGTTAGGCGCAGTGAGGATTCCATGGGATGGTAGGGTGACAATGTTAGTCAATCGTGGTTTGTGACATAGGCCAGGGAATACCGACTAGGACATGGGATTTTTGGGGGCCCCGTGATCCGATGAAAGGACTCTGAGCCTACCGAATGACTGAGTGAGACTACATTGATTGCAGGGTAGAGACCCTAGGGAAGGTACATGCATCATCATGATTGTGTTTTACTTGATTTGGGTGTTCTGGGAAAGAAATTGAAATAAAATTATAAAATAAAACCTTGATAAATTTCCTTACTACTTGGGCTTAGGTGATCTTTGTTTACCGTATCAGCTATGGCACCTGGACGTCATCCCCAGGTGGCTTTAACGGCCGAGGCCCAGCAGATTCAGGTCGTTGATCAGCTGAGGATTGACCGAGAGGAGGAAGATAGCCAGTGGTAGAAGACTCTTCGTTCTTTCCAGCATCAGACCCTCAATAAGTATGAGGGTAGTACATCGGATACGGAGACATAGGGGTGGATTGAGGAGCTAGGGATCGCTTTTACCTTGATCCGTGCTCCGAGGGAGTACTGGGTTCCCCTAGAAGTCAGTCAACTGAGAGGCATAGTGCGATAGTGGTGGACACTCTACCTCGGAGAGAGGATAGAGGCAGAGGTTCCTTGGGCTGACTTTGAGAAGGAATTCCAAGAGGAATTACTTTCTTCCATGATCATGGAGGAGAAGTGTTAGGAGTTACACTCCCTTCAGCAGCGGAGTATGTCGGTACGAGAGTTGGTGATCAAGTTCATGGATCTCATGCGCTTTGATCCACATTTCTTTCCGGATGAGGAGTCTCAGGTGAGACGTTTGGAGGAGGCACTTCGTCCTTCGCTCCAGTATTCTGTCACCCCCTTCACCCTTCCGACGTACTTGGCGGTACAGAAGAAGGAAGAGGTTGTAGAGAAGATGCACTCACTGGGAGGTGCACCACGAGAGGGGATCCATCCAGGCTCGTCGAAGGGGAAGGTAGTCAGCAGTAGGTCTCCTGTGATGGGACCTTCCTGGTTCAGGCTAGTGGGGAGCAGGCCCCAGCAGTTCCAGTTCAGATCTTCGGGTCCTCGTCCCTTTTTCAAGAGCCCAAGACAGAGGTGTTTTTCTTGTGGAGGTTTCGGGCACGTTCGGAGTCGGTGCCCGACCCGAGATTAGTACGGTGGAGGTGGGAAGGTTCAGCGCCCACCTCAGCAGCACCAGTTTCCAGCGAGGCCCTTCCAGTAGAAGCAGGACCATGCTCCTATGAGGGCAGACTTTGCGGGAGGAGGCCGACCTCAGGGTTCCCCTCAGGGATCTCGACAAGGGCATGGTCGGGGAGGTGGAAGAAATCAGAGAGGTAGAGGAGCTGGGCATGGAAAGTTGCACGCAGCATATATGGCAGCTCCGGTAGGACCAGAGGTGGTGCGAGGTACTATTTTTTTGTTCAGCACTCTTATTTCTGCTTTGTTCGATTAGGGAGCTTCGCACTCCTTCGTTGCACCTGGTCTAGTCCATGCTTTGCGACGTGATGTAGAGAGACTTTCTATACCACTGGTACTGAGTACACCATTTGGAGGCTAGACCAGTGTATCTTGTGTTTGCCGGGGATGTGGGTTGATGTTGGGACCACATCGATCTAGTGGGGACCTTCTTCTATTTCAGATGCAGCCATACGATGTCATCCTAGGCATCGACTGGTTGTTTTCTGTTAGTGCCATTATCAACTGCTTCTGGAGAAGAGTCGTGTTTTCTGACGTATATAGGCATTGCGTATCTTTTGTTGGTGAGAGGAGCTACCAGGTGGGAAGCCGACATTTGAAGCCTCTCCTTTCTTTGTTAGGCAGGTTATCAGTGGTTCCAACTAATACAGAGATGATGGATGTCCCAGAGGTTATTGGGGAGTTCCTCGATGTTTCTCTTGAGGGGGTTGTGACTCTCCCCCCCCCCCCCGACGTGACGTTGATTTCGGGATAGACTTAAAGCCTGGTGTCCATCTGATTTCGATTGACCCTTATCGGATGGCACCTTCGGAGTTGTGGGAGTTGCGGATTCAGATTGATGATCTGATGGAGAAAGGATTTTTTCGACCCAGTGTATCTCCATGGGGTGTTCCAGTTTTGTTCATAAAGAAGGTAGATGGTGGTCTATGGCTTTGCATAGACTACCGAAGGTTGAACTAGGTAACGGTCAAGAACAGTTACCCCCTTCCAAGGATAGATGATCTCTTCGACCAACTGAGGGGATCAGGTTGGTTTTCTAAGATTGATCTACGATCTGGATATCATCAGCTGAGGGTGAAGGACATTGACATCTCGAAGACATCTTTCAGGTGCAGGTATGGGCACTTCGAGTTTGTAGTGATACTGTTTGGAGTTACGAATGTACTGGTTGTGTTCAGGGGACTTATGAACTTTGTATTCCAAGAGTTTCTGGACCGGTTCATCGTTGTGTTTATCGATGACATCCTTATCTACTCAAGATCAGAGGAGGAGCATGTTGAACATCTCATGGCAGACTTAGAAGTCTTTTGACACCACCAGCTTTACGGTAAATTGTTGAAGTGTATGTTCTTGACGCAAGAAGTACACTTCCATGGGCACGTGGTGTCTCATCATGGAGTGTCAGTGGACCCGTTGAAGGTGGAGGCAGTTGTTTCTTGGGAATCACCCAAGAGCATGGTAGAATTTCATAGTTTCCTGGGGTAAGCATGTTACTATCGAAGGTTCGTTTTAGACTTCTCTCGAGTTGTTGCTCCATTGATAGCTTTGACTAGGAAGAACCAGGTCTTCCTCTGGGGTGAGCAGTGTCAGAAAGCTTTCGACTACCTGAAGTAGAAGTTGGTTAGTGCTCCCATACTCAGGTTTCCAGAGGAAGGGTTGTTGTATGAAGTGTTTTGTGATGCTTCTGGCCTTGTTCTGGGGTGCATGCTGATGTAGAAGAAGGGATTGATCTGTTATGGGTCTAGGCAGTTACACCCTCATGAGCGTAGCTATGCCACCCATGACCTAGAGCTTGCAGTAGTAGTGTTCTCACTGAATTTATGGTGACATTACCTCTTTGGGGAGCGTTTTGTGGTCATCTCAGATCACAAGAGCCTGCATTATATCTTCTCCCAGCGGGACCTGAACCTGCGGCAGCGGAGATGGGTCGAGTTTCTCCAAGACTATGACTTTGAGATCTCTTACACTGAAGGTAAGGGAAACATTGTGGCTGATGCCCTGAGAAGGAAGTCGCATCAGGAAGTAGTTCAGGAATCCATTGATGCTTGGAAGGTGATGGGAGAGTTGGCTGCCTTGCACTTGGATTCCAGGGTAGAAGGTGTTAGAGGATGTTTGTTTCAGATGACAGTGCAGTCCTCCTTGTTGAAGTAGGTGGAAGAGTCTCAGTGGGGGGACCCCAAGGCGGAAGTGATGTGGGATCATGTCGATCAGGGGAACGCTCCAGAAGGATGTTCAGAGGACAGCCGACATCGGATGCTTTTCCAGGGAAGGTTGTTTGTCCCGGAGACAATGCGTGAGGGAGTTCTATGTGAGTTCCATAGCTCATCCATGGCGGTACATCCAGGAGTTTCAAAAATGTATCGAGGCTTGAGGGAACAGTTTTGGTGGCTCGGGGTGAAACGGGCAGTGGCAGAGTCTGTGGCTAAATTCCTAGTGTGTCAGCAAGTGAAGGCTGAACACCGTGTTCCCAGTGGTTTGTTGCATCCTTTAGATGTACCTGAGTGGAAGTGGAATGAAATCTCAATGGACTTCATCATAGGACTACCCAGAGCTCAGGTTGGTTATGATGTTATCTGGGTAGTGGTGGATCGACTGACGAAATCAGCTCACTTCTTAGAAATTAAGGTGTCAGGCTCGATCAGTACCTTGGCACAGAGTTACGTAGAAGAGGTGGTACATTTTCATGGAGTTCCAAAGACTGTCATCTCAAATCGGGATACTGGGTTTACCTCACGAGTATGTAAGGGGTTATATCATGATTTTGGCACCCAGCTGTGCCTTATCACTGCTTTCCACCCCTAGACCGATGGGCAGACAGAGCGGACTATCCATACGTTGGGGGACATGCTGTGAGCATGCGTTCTGGATTTCGTAGGATCATGGGTATGACACTTTCCTTTAGTAGAGTTAGCCTACAACAACAGCTTCCACTCTACTATTGGCATGGAACCATTTGAGGCTTTGTGTGGGGGACCATGTCGTTCACCCATTTTCTGGGCAGAGGTTGGTTAGACAAGTGCTCTTGGGTCAGAGGTAGTGCAGAGCACCACAAAGAAAGTCCATCTTGTATGTGAGAGGATGAAAGGGGCTCAGGACAGACATAAGTCTTATGCTGATCGTCGGAGGAGGCCCTTGGAGTTCGAAGTGGGAGATCATGTGTTACTGATGTTTTCCCCTCGACAGGGGCAGAAGAGGTTTGTGAAAGGGAGAAAGCTCTCACTTAGTTTCATTGGACCTTTTGAGGTGATGAGGCAAGTTGGCGAGGTGGCATATCAGCTGGCCCTGCCACCTCAGTTGGAGAAGGTTCATGACATCTTCCACGTCTCCCAGCTTCGTTGGTACTTACACGACGAATCCCACGTTATTTACTGGGGAGAGATAGATATGGGAGACGACACGACCTTCGAGGAACGATCATTCCGAATCGAGGATCGTAAAGATAAGGTGCTCCGTGGACGAACCATTCCCTTAGTTCGTGTGTTGTGGAGGCATGGCAGCCTCGAGGAGAGCACTTGGGAGCTAGAGACCCAGATGCATTCTTAGTACCCGAAGTTGTTTTGACTTGTGTTTTCCCTTGTTCTTCTGAGATTTGGGTTAATTTTGTACTCTGTACCTTTGTTATTTATGGAATTCTTGGCTTGTCAGTTGTGAGACCTTTTGTTTCCTTGTTCTCTGGAAGTTTGTAGCATGTCCGGATGTGTGGGGAAAGGGAAAAACATAATCCTTAATCGATACGCATTAATGCGGATGCGATTGAACCTGTGCGGGTGAGTCAGTGTCGCCTAAAGCAGATAATATCTCGACATAGGAGAAGAAATTATTCCCCAACCCACATGTTCGGGCAGTGTGTAGGTTTTGTGGTGTTGGGGGTAGTGAAAGTTCGAAAATCCTAATATATGGAAGTGGGAAGGCCCAATCCTTAATCGAGACACATTAATGCAGATGTGATTAAACCCGTGTAGGTGAGTCAATGCCGCCTAAAGTGGGTAATATCTCGACATAGGAGGGGGAATTATTAACACCTATGATTAGGGTTGTTGGTTGGGTTCCTGTTCAAACAAGAACCCTAAGAGGTATCTTGTTGGGTTTCCTCTGGGTTAGTTTTTGAATTCTTGGGGATGAGAATGTTTTAAGAGGTATTTGATGTTATGGAACGGACCTCTCCTGCCCATTCCATTGTCAAAAATAATGTCACGAAGTATTCTGGAGGGTAAAATGGACTTTTCCCACACTTTCCATAATTTTGAAACTACACGCAGTGTAGTTTCAGTAAATGCCATGTGCCCTCCTTTCTGGGTATACCTCTTGTTGCAGGTCGTGTCCTCGCCGTGTGAAGTAAATGATTACATGCCGTGAGGTGTACGTACATGCCGTGTACCACCTCGCCAGGTATACCTTGGGTTGAAGACTGTGTCCTTACCGTGTGAAAGAAATGGGTACACTCCGTGTGTCAAGTACTAAACGCTGTGTAGTCCTTCCCCGCATACGCGTTACCAGTAAACGGTCGTATGCTGTGTTGGAGTCGTGTCCTTTCTATGTGCAATATATGGGCACATGTCGTGTGTCCAAACTACACGCCGTGTAGTCCCTCCATGCGTATGTGTTACCCTCCAACCGTGTGTTGACCAGTCAACGGTCGCGGAGCCGTGTTGGAAGCCGCGTGGAGACCGTGTGAAATAACCGAGTACACGCCGTGTACCATAAAGTACACATCGTGTAATTTTTATTTTCTTGCCTATAAACGGAGTGGTCCACTCCTCCTTTCAACTCACCCCTCTCCTCCCCTTTCCTCTGAGCAGAGTTCTCCCAAGAGACTCAAAGGCTCTTTCTTCCATAACTTCTTCGTCCGAGCTCCGATTTACGATCTGTCAGCTGCCACGAGATCGTAACGACGAGGAGGAACTTCCGAGCCTAGGTTCGTTGTCTTTCCTTCAGCCTCTCCTTTCCAACTTCCACCCAAGGATGTTTTTCCGGGACCCGACATAAGTGATGGATGCCAACGGACGTCTTCTATGGTTGATCCAGGGGAGCGCTGTGATCAGAACCTGTTGAGGTAGGGATCTTACCTTCGTCTCTCTAGTTTGTGCATCATGTGGGGTGGGTGTTCTCTTATTTATGTGAAAATATTTTGAACCGGTTTAATAAATATAATAACTGGATTATATAACGGGGTTGGGAAGTTGTGATTGATGTTACTTTATATCCTTTGATTTTATCTTGATAATTGAATGACCTTCTACCTACTGAAAATCACGGTCGTTGGGAGCCTTTTCTTACGCAATTAAAATTTCCCTCTCCTTCTAGATTTTCTTATGGATGGAAACTTTGTGGAATGTGGAATTTGGTTAATCACGTAATGTTGGCTGTTTAAAATCTGGAACCCTTGTGTGATCACCCTGGTTATACAAAAATAGAATAATGAACATGTGGGTGATGGATTGGATATGTGGCATGTGATATGGGTGTTTTGTGGGTTGTTGTGGATAGGGTGAGTAGTGGGGCTGCGGTTGACTTGGTTGTGGGTTGGTGTGAATGTTGTGTTGGTAATGGGCAGTGGGGTTTTGATAAATGGTATTAAAGGAGTATTGATGTATCAGTTTCGGTGTGATAGTGGTTATGGTGTTTGGCAGCGGGGCTGCAGGGATTTTCTTTTTTGTGAATAAACAATGGGTTGTGATTAATAAACAAAAAGTGGAAGAGTTCATGAATGGTGGGTCTTGGTAATGGAACAGGATTAAAAATCAATGGGGTTGGTTAGTTGATAAGAAGGTCTTGGTTGTGCTCTTTGTGTTTTCCTAACTTGATTGTGGATGGTAGGGATATGTTTACGAACGATCGATGTGGTTGGTTGTGGATAGTTTCCTAGTAGTTAAGGAAATTAATAAATTTAATTCCACTGAAACGTGAAAACCTAAATGGGGTTGGGGTTGTTTTTTGTATGCATGCTTCGTAGTAGTTGTGTCGAGGCACGTGCTCATTTTCTCTGTTTAGAAGCCATAGGTTGGGCTATGAGTTTGGTATATATATATCTATATCTTTTCTGTTTTATCTCACCCCACCCATGTTGAGAACATAGTGCCGAACACTCCCATTTCATGGGAGAGGGTGTTTTTTCCTTAGTTACTAGCTCCTTTTTGCTCCTTCTCCACTAGGTTGTGATGGCTTGAGGCGACCTTACATCTTGGACTCTTCGGGTAGGTTTCGATTGGGGTGGCTTTAGCCAAAGACTCTTCAGGCAGGTTATACTTTTTTCCAAAGAATCTTTGAGATGAGGCCCAGGTGTGTGCAGGAGAAATACGTGGTTGTGAGGCCCAGGTGTGTGTGGGAGGGATAGGTGGTTGTGAGGCCCAGGTTTGTGCGGGCGGGATACGTGGTTGTGAGGCCCAGGTGTGTGCGGGCGGGGAGAGTGTGGCAGCGTCAGGACGTTCGCTGTTAGGAAGAGCAACTAACTAAATGGAAATGGTGCGAGGGTACCCAATACTCTTGTTCTTATATACTACTACCAGTTGTGATTTTGTTTTTGGTGATTGTCGCTGGTGCGTTTGGGTGGATAGAATTCCATTCTAGGTTTCTTCTATTGTTATCACGGGACATTGGGATGTCTCCCCACTTGTGCAAGAGAGATTTAGGTTTCTCTACTGTGTATACTTGTATGCTCACCCTAAGTTTACTTTCAGGTTTCTAGGAGGACTACCAGGGCCGTGCGGGACCCTACTAGTCAGACAGTTGGAGTTTTTGCTGTCGTTGTACACTTGTTTCTTTTCCTATTTTACTTTGATCTTTCTTGTACTTGTACATTGTTATAAAATTGTTTAACCATGCATGTGGGATTGGTTTGGGTTTATTTCTATACACTTGTTATTTTCCTTTTTAGTGGTTGACTTGTCCTATTTCCCGATCTTAAAATAATAAAAGGGTAATGCCTCCCTTATTTGTGAAAACATATACCCTTGGTGCTAGTCACCAACTCGGGGCCTACATAAGGTGGGACTCGGGGGGTCATTATCTCCCTTTCACCATTTCCATCTCAGGAGGGGCATCTTTGGTGGGAGGGGATCGTGACAAAAGGGGTGGCTTTTAACTTTTAAAAACATTAAGGCTTATTGAAGAATCCAAATATCAGATAACGGTTACGATGACTGAGAAGTCATTGTCTTTGAAATAAGGTAAATAATTTCATTTTGACATTTAGTAAAACTATTTGTTGAAAAATATTCCTTCTGAATAAAATTAAATGTCAAATGGTTTTATTATACACCATTTCAAAGAAGGAGGTATATAATATAAAAACATGCATCAATGAAAGTTGATTGAGAAAATGTTCCTTACAAAGATAATTTTGTAGATCAAAAAGATAGATTATGTGTATTTACTATATTAACACATATATAATATATAAATAAAATATATTATATCCAAATTTATTTCTAACATAATCATAAAATGATATAATGAAGAAGTATAAGTTTAACTATAGAATGGAAATTGGGTTAAAAAGTTCCCTTACATTGAGTCTGAATTGTCTCGTATGTTCGTTGTTTTCCTAAATAATAAACATAAGTTAATTTCTATATGATTCAGAACCTTTTTCATGTTTATTATTCATTTTATATCACTTATTACCTTTTAATAACAAATTTTTAATTATTTGAGTAAATATCGGACCTCTTGTCGATATTTAGAACTTGGGTAAAAAATGAACTTGTTATAATTACTAAATGTACATGTGGTCAAAAGTATATTATCTCCAGAATGATATTCTTGATTTAGATATCATATATATCATATACGTCCAGTAAAGATATATTTAGAATAATCCATAACATTTTTATATACGAAATGAAAATCACTGTTCATGTAGACGGTAAGGTGTACATAGGCATAAACGCTACATTCATTTATTTTTAATATTTAAAGGGTTGAAATATACATGATAAATAATTATATTATAATTACCATATAATATCTATGTTATAAATGTTACATAATTTCATTAATTTCATCCTTTATATGTTCCATGTATAGAATGAACGAGTGATATCGCTTTGAGGGGGCGGTAGTCCACACATCCTCAAATGAAATTATCATATTTATAGAACATGAAAAACATAAATGTATGTTATAATTTATAATTAAATAATCATAGAGATAAAATAAATATCATAAATATCATATATCATTATAGCTCAATCATATTGGCCACTATTAGAGGTTATAAGAGAATATTGAAAAATCATCATTTCGTGAGCCAGTAGTTCGTAGTCCACATAAACAGTATGTTTTATACCCATTAGATGGAGGTGTGTGTATGTTTAGTTTGAATATTTATCATAATAACAACCTAGTATATTTAGGATTCTATTTTTTATATAAACAATTAATAATAATATAATTGGAAGTGGTGATGAAAAAATAATGGAAAGGAACCTGGGAGAAGACGTTACCTCAAATCAGGTAAATCCTTTTTATTTAAGCTAAAAGGCCTTTTTGAATTGTCTTATGGATAGGGGAAAGCTTCTAAGTGGAATATAGGTATGTTTGGAGCTTCTTTTGGTAGAGGTAGGAAGATCCAGGAGGGCTTGAGAGATGTGTTTAATGGGTTAGTGGTGGTGTCCTTTTATAAGAGGGTGGAGGGGCACTTATGAAATATCATGAAATATTATTCTATTATAAATTCTATTTCGAGTATAAGTGAATCAAAATTCAAATATTTTGAATATAAGATGAATATAATTCGAAATAAAATAATCCAATAAGAATTACTGAGGTTATGTATATTTTTTTAATCCATATCATTTTTATTTAACCCTTTTAGACTCTTACTGTTTTATCAAGCATTTAACACTTTGAGAATAAAAATAGTTATCAAAAAATGAAAAATATCCAATTAAATATTCAATAATACAATTTTGGACTTATTATAACAATTTTTCCAAATTTTTGATTTTTTGTTTAAATTTTATAATATTAAATAAAATATTTTATATTTAAAAATATGAATTATGTCAATATTGAAACTATTCATATCATTACGTTTTTAAAAAACCAATAACAACTTGATTGATTCTAAAAATCGTCATTAACACAGGTATAAAAAGTATCTCTCGTCTGTAAAATTCTTTGATGACATAAAACTAACCATATTACCTTTATTTTAACATTTAATATATAATTTATTTGAATCCATCATTAATGAAGCAATCAATACATCATCATTTTTTCATAATTAAATTTATTTATTAAATGTCTAAAAATTATAAATAAAATACCATGATGTATGAAATATTTTTAGATTTATAATTTCTATTTATTATATAAAATTTTACTTATATGACCTCATATTACTTTTTTTACTAAAATATACATGTTTACATTATATTTTCCTTATCTTCAAATTAAAAGTAATTAAATGTCATTTTCACATCCATGTGGCTCTATGGGGTCCCTAAATCGACCCAAGGATGACCATGTTTTGGATATATTTCATCCAATATGGTTAGTACATGTGTTAGGGTAATTTAATATTATTATAATATTAATTTTGTACCCTTACTTACTAGGTTTACCATTAAACCATGGAAAATAAAATAATTACTGAAGATACTATACATAATGTCTAAAAATAAATGTTAACTATTTAAAAAATTTGGACATCCTGATTCCAAATACATAATATATTTTTTCAAATTCAAACCACAGAAGCTGAATAAATTAATTTAAAATTAATTCTCGTTGACAAAACCAAAAATTGTGTTTTAAGAAATAATAACTATCAAAAGATTAACATGTGTATATATTTAATTATAAAGTAAAATTATATACATTGACCAAAATTGGATTCAAAAATAAGAACATAATATAATTATACTTTAAAAAAATAAAAAATAAAATCTATCCATATAAATAAATCTAATAAAAATACAGTTTTGACATAAAATGTAGTATATTTCATTATTCATTAAAAAATAAACCTTATCCGAAAAAAATACCAAAAATTTACCCAAAGTAAATTTTTAGGTCCCTCTTCTAAATAAGAAGTATATTTTGTAAAATGTAACATATATAAGTGAAAAAAATGTACTTAAAAGAGGTTCTCTATTAAAATGCGGTAAAACTGCATTTTTAGAAAAATACTTATTTTATTTGAAAAAACGAACTCATTCTTATATCATATCTAGTAATCATATAATATGAATTTAAAAAATTACATTTAATATATATTATATATTTTTTATTAAATAATAATTCATAAATATTTATATGAAAACACAATTGTTCTCTTTAAAACATATACATTATATTCAATTGGTTTTTATTTCCATTTCTAACAAATTTGGTAACCAATGAATCATTATTTAAACATGTGTAAAACATATTTCACAATTGATTTTATACTAATAATTCCCACCATTATAATTTCTATGAGTTAACTATCAATTAAAATAATAATATTGTTAATTTAATATATTTCGATATAACTCAAAGTTGTGTACAATGTAAGATTTTAGAGAAAAACCTTGTTACATGTCAAGTACGATATAAGAAGAAGATTCCCCTTTATCTTAGAATTAATATCTTATTCATAAGTATTAATATTAATTAAAAATTATTATTCTATAAATATCTAGGTCAGTACAACCTTTCCTCCTTTTGGAAATTGTGTCCCCACAATTTTAAAATTGGGCTCGGAAGCTGCATTGAAAACCCCACATCAGAAAAACAGTCAATAAAAATATAACTTTAAAAGAAATAAAGAGAAGTAAAAATGTCTCACAAGATAAAACATACTAGTATTCCATGAAAAGATGTATTTGGAAGAGGAAACTATCTATCATGTTCTGATTGAAAGTGACCAAAAACATGATCAGGTGAAACTTAACTACCTGAAAACCATGAAATTTTGATAGGTTAAACAGTATTAGATTTTCCAGTCGGAAAAGTTAACAAATTTTTTTTTGTTTTAAGACAAATTTCATAAACATGATGAATTTATTTATGATATTGACTAAGAACATAAGGATATATACTTACCATTATATTAGAGTGTTGTCATTTAATAAATTTCTATCAGAAAATCATATTTTCTCCAAATGAATAGAATTCTTGATGACATGGTTGCACATGAAGTGATAGAATCAAATTCTAGAGAATACCATAATCCAGAAAACATGAAATATATATTTCCCCTATCTTTAACCATTATCCAAAACCAAAATGGTGAGTACAATATCAGATAATCCCCAAAAAAAGGATAATCCATTATAAAAATATATACGATTGTTAATCTCCAAAATTCAACAAACAATACCAATAGTTAAACAAAGATAATTCAATACACAATTTTCTTTAAAATTCATCAAAATAATCTAAACTACGATTTAATCCTAAAACATAGAAGAATTTGATCCTGTAGTCTTCCCAAATAAATCTTAAAATTTATCTCCAAAGAACATAAAATACATTAAAAGTCTCATATTGAAATATAATTATCCTAATCACATATTCTCTAATATTGTTTAATCATTTCCATAAAAAAACCTGAATCACTATAAGTACACAATAAAAACATAGATTATACCAAAATAAAAGTCCACCACAACTCCTCAAAAGGAATACCATAGTATTCAATTTTCATTAAAAATATAGTGTTCTTAAAAGCGTGAATGTCTTATAAAATAACATTTATCACTTAATCTCCAAATCAATTTCCTATACTAAGGATATCCATCTGATAAATCATAAATTCCAAAAATCAACATATTCATGATCTATAAATTCATTTAACTAAAATAAAAAAGTCATACTAACCAAGGACATCATGTAGGCCAGTGGTAGGTGATGTGCCCTTGTTTCCATTTGTTTGTGGATTCAATTCTAGTGGCCTTTATAGACGTTATGGGTTGCCACCAATATTATGGTATGTTATTTTTATAAAACTCAAAAATAACCCTAAAATTATTAAACTTCAATTTTTTTCTTATACCTATAATTTTCATCCCAACATATTAAGACCTCAACATAGTTATTCATAAACTCTTATATATATATATATATATATTCATTTTATTATTCCAAATCCATATGATAAAATAATATTATTCCCAATAGAAATAACATCATGGCTTGATCATAGGGTCCACATGGTTTCATGGTCGTATTGTTCATGTAAGCAGAGGATCCATGCACTGCAAAAATGATTTATAGATCCTTTAAAATCACTTTCTTCCTTCATAAAAATACATATTGTAAAACAAGGGTCATATGGGTGTTCACAAAAAAATATATTTTGAAAATAATCATTTATGACATATAATTTAAAAACATCACATAAAACATTATTTATATAGAACAGTTAGATGAATTTTGAGTTGAAACATTCAATCAATGGTCCTATTAAAATACCATAATTTTTTGCTAAGAGACTGTATTTTAAAATTAAATATAAATAGGTTATGTGAGGATCTCGTTCTTCAAAACCGTTTTCAAAATCATAATTGGATTGAAAATCATGTGATAAGGTTAAATATTTGAAAATGCCTTGATAATATCTACCCTTCTTGAAAATATGAGAATATTGAAAATAAAAGAGGATTTGATTAAATACAACCCATGATCCACGATGATATTGAATTTGAATGGAGGTCTTTGATATCTAAAACAACTTCTTTCAAGTGAATTGTATGCTAGAAAAAGATTCACAATCATCCGTACATGTCATTGTAATAATTATTGAAATCATGTCATCAAGAAGAGATATGAATTTTGTTTGAGATCCTCCTCATTTTACTTGTAACCAACAATCCTTGATCTGAAAATGTTATGAAATAAGGATTTAACTGAAATAACAGACATAGGGACTAACCATGTGTTTAAAGTAAACTCTTAATACCAAAATTTTTCTAAACCATTCCTCTGATACCAATTATAAGAACCCAGCCTTAAACATTTCATAATCTTGAATGAAGTTAATAATTCAAAATGTAAATATTTTCATGTTTGGAGCTTTATAAAATTATGTTATAACTTATACAAAACAACTTGAATATTACATGTAGATAATTTTACTCAGTATGCATTTTTTTCATAAAATAAAAACTTTTAAAATAAAAGAAACATGTTTTTACTTGTTTTAAACAACACATATTTTCCTTGATCTAATCATTGATCCTATTCCACTATATTTCTGGTGAAAAACATTTCAAAAACTTTTGATGAGAAAAAAAGGCTCATAAGTTATACCAAAAGAAGGAAAATTGTTAGTTTTCAAAACAACATGTAAACCATGAATACATTATCATAAAGTAATACTTTTCACCTTAAAGAATTAGAAAAAACACTAAATAGAAAATAATCCCATTGCGTACACATTTTATAACCAAAATATTATCATAAATCCCATAGAAAACAATATATAAAATATAAAGGTAAACTTCAGACATAATCGTACTTAAAGAGAATAACCATTCAGTCGACTTCCCCAAATAATTATTATAAATGGAATATCCATATGACTGAAATCCATAGACAATATAGTAGATGTTATAATATAACCACCCATCAATTTTTTATCATAGATTCACATATAATTTGTTTTATCACGTAGCCACCCATCAAATTTCCATGCATCATTATATAATCGCCACACATAAAAGATTGAAAATATCAACATTCCAATCATTAAATTTAATTTTCATATCACAAGAAATAATTTCAAGATATTGAAATAGTATATCCACTTTCAAAACAATTTTCTATAAAAAAACCCAAAAGGGAATAAGTGGTTTCTTTTTTCTATTTAAAAACATTAAGGCTTATAGAAGAATCCATATTTCAAAAAACAATTACTGCGGTATAAAAGTCATTGTCACTGAAGTATGGTAAAAACATTCCTTATATTTTTTAGTTAATCACTTGAAAGAAAATGATTCTTTCTAAATGAAATTAAAATGAATAGGGGTTTATTATACACTGTGTAAAAGAAGGTGTATATTATCAAATCATGCCTCAATGAAAAGAGATTGAGATGAAGTCCCTTATAAAGATCATTTTGTAAAAAAAATAGATTGATTATGTGTATTCACTATATTCACACATAAAAAATTTATAAATACAATATATGATATCAAAATACATTTCTAACATAATCATAACATGACATAATCAATAATTAGAAGTTTAACCCAAATAATGGAAATTGGGTTAAGAAGTTCACTCAACTCAATTCCAACTTGTCTCATATGTTCCTTGTTATTCCGGAATAATAATAGTAAGTTAATTTATACATAATTAAAAACCTTTTTTAAGATTATTATTCCTTTTGTATAACTTATTACATTTTGATAATAATTATTCAATTATTTTATTTTATATCATACATTTTTTCAATGTTCGTAACATTAGTCAAAATGGACTTTATATAATTACAAATTGTCCAAATGGTAAAAAGTATATTTTATACAGAATGATATTAATGATTTAGATGTCATATATATCCTATATAAATTTTTTCATAATATTCCATAACATTGGATGTATGAAATGAAATGCACCGTTCATTAATACGGTAATCCATACGTATGCATGAACAATAATTTCATTTCATATTCATATTTAATGAAATTAAAACTAAATGATAAATAGGTATATTATAATTCCACTAAAATATCTAAGTTTTATATATTACATAATTTCATTAATTCCATCCTTTATATGTTCCATTTATAGCATGCACGAGTTATATAACTTTGAGGGGATGGTAGTCCGCACTTCCTCAAAGGAAATTATCATATGTATATAGCATGAAAAACACAAAGGTATTTTATAAATTAGAATTATATAATATTATAGGTAAAATAAATATCATGTATATTATATATGATTACAGTTATGTCATAATGGCCACCAATATGGGTTGAAGGATAATATTTAATAATAATCATTTCGTGAGGCAGTAGTTCGTCGTCCACATAAATAGTATGTTCTCTAACCATTAGACTGAGGTGCGTGTAAGTGTAGTTAGAATACTTCTAATAAAAACAACCTAGTATATTTAGGATTTAAATTATTTATATAATCCAATAATAAAAATATCATAGGGAGTAGAGAAGGAAAAGTAATTGAAAGGAACTATAGAGAAGGTGTTACCTCAAATCGTGTAACTGCTTCTGATTTCTGATAAAATTCATTCATAAATTTCCCTCTTCCTAGGGGAAAGAATATATTAGAATTATAGGGATGTTGGGAGATTATTTGGGTTGAGTTTAGATGAGCCAATGGGGATTGAGGGGTGTGTGCAATGGGTTAGAGGCGGCGTCCGTTTATAAGAGGGAGGATGTCCACCTTAATAATAACTTCAATTCTTATATTATTATAAATTCGATTTCAAGTATAAATGAGTAAAAACTCTATTATTTAGAATATATGATTAACATAATTATAAATAAAAGAATACAAAAATAATCATATAGGTTTTTGATATTTTTTATCCGTATCTTTTTTATTTAACCCTTTTTTACTCTTACCATTTTATCAAGCATTTAACACTTTAAGAAAAAAAATATTAACCAAAACATGAAAAATATCCAATTAAAGACTCAATAATAAAATTTTATAAATTTTATTACTATTTTTTAGAATATTAGATTTTTTTGAATTTTATAATATTTAATAAAATATTTTATATTTTGAAATATGAATTATGTCAATTCAAACACTATTCATATCATGACTTTTTTTAAAACCCCATAACAACTTGATTGATTCAAAAAAAACTTCATTAATACAATGATAACATGTAACTATCATCCAAAACTTTTTATGAAATCAAAATAACCAAATTAAATTTATTTTAACATTTAATATGTCATTTAGTTGAATCATTTATTAAAGAATCTATCAATGCATCATTATTATGTCATAATTACATTTAGTTATTTAATGCCAAGAATTTATAAATAAAATACCATGATGTATGAAATAATTTTATAATTCTAATGACTATTTTTTTTCTAAAACTACTACTTATATAACCCCACCTAAAATTTTTTTTACTAAAAATTAATTTTTAGATTATATTTTCCTTAACTTTAAATTAAATGTAATTAAATGTCATTTTCACATCCAAGTTGCTTCATATGGTCCCAAAATAGACCCAAGGATGCCCATGGTCAAATATATCTTATAAAATATGGTTAGGACATGTGTTAATATAATTTAATATTATTATAATATTATTTCTTTACTATTATTTACCAGGTTTACCTTTTAACCATTGTAAATAAAATATTTATTGAAGTTACTATTCATAATGTCTAAAAATAGAAGATTCGTATTTACACAATTAAGACCTCATGATTCCAAATATTGAATCAATTTATCCAAATTCAAAACATAGAAGTTTTTTAAATTCATATCAAACTAATTCTCATTGTCAAAACTAAAAAGTCTCTTTTTAAGAAATAATATTTATAAAAAGGTTAACATGTGTTTATTTTTAATTTAAATTAAAATTACATCCAACCGTAAAAATTGGATTAAATGGTAAAATAATAATCTAATTATACTTTAAACCCAATTAAAAATATAATTTAACCACATATATATATAAGATAAAAAGTCATTTTTGACTTAAAATGCAGTATTTTTAACTATTCATTATATAATGAACCTTATTAGAAAAAAACCATAAATTTACCAAAACTAAATTTTTGTTTCCCACTTCTAAATAATAATATTATCTTGTAAAATTTAACATTTAAAAGTGACAAATACTATATTTAAAATGTGTTCTCTATTAAAAGGTGGTAAAACTGCATTTTTTGAAAAATACTTCTTTTATTAAAAAAAATGAATTTGTTCTTATATCATATCTAGAAAAAATATAAAATGAATTTAGTACATTACATTGAATATATATCAAATATTTTTCACTAAATCAAAATCCATAAATTGTGATATGAAAACACAATTATTCTTTTTAAAACATACCCTTTATATTCAATTGATTTTATTCCCATTCCTCATAATTTTGGTAACCAATGAATCATTATTTAAAAATGTTTAAAACATATTTAAAAATTCAGTTTGATAATATTCATTCCTTCCATTAAAGAGGATAGTAATTAATTACCATTTATAATAATAATGTTTTTTTGTTTTATATTTCAGTATAACTCAATGTTTTGTGCAACGTAAGATTTCGGATAAATCCGTTGTTGTGAGTCAAGTACTCTATCGGAAGAAGTGTCCCCTTTAACGTAAAATTAATATTTTATTCATAATTATTAAATTATATCAAAAAAATATTATTCTATAAATACCAACTTCATTACAATACCAAGTTTATTGAACCTATTTTAATCTATACTATTATTTATCCAATTTTAAGGCCATTATTCCAACATTTCCAAGAATGGAACATTATGATTATATAATGATGTCTTATTTTTCATGGTCACCATTTAAAAATGAAGAAAAAATATTTATTTGGTATATCATTTAATTCAAATTATCTTCCACTTCCAAGAACATTTATATCATCCAATGTCTTGTAATAAGAGAAAAATATTACTTGATGTATATATTTTCCATTTGAGAATATTCATGGACAAAAAGTTTATTATTTCTCCTTGTTATAGTACATTTCTTCATAATTGTTTTCCTATAAAATCATTTTTTCCATTCATATTTTGTATTTATAATATAGGAACAAGTTCTCGTGCAATGTAACTCTCAATTTCATTAAGTTATTAATTCATATCTTCCACCCATTCAACATTACAAACACCGTCACCCATCATTATAGTTTTAACCTATGATATAGGTGTGTTTTTTGGTTCACAACTATTGGACACCATCTTGTATGAACTTGTGCAATCTATTTCAAAATTATATTCTTCGTTTATATATGTTTATTTTTTATACGAAACTAATTTCTACAAATAACCAAAACTTATTCTTCCTCATTAGAACATTATAAATTGACATGAATTATTTCATATCTAATTTCATCAACAATTTATACCATTTTTTAAAAAAAATCAATGTTTTTTAGGTAACTCAAAAATATTTTTGAAAATAATGATTATTTTTTAGATTTTAATCAATTTTAAAATTTGAATACTCTAAATTTCTATGCAATCTCTTATTACAGTAGCATTATTCTTTTCAATTACATAAATATCCCAAAAATAATCTATAATTATCATTACATTAATCATTCATAGTGTGAATCCTTTGATAAAGAAGATCACCAAATAAACTAGTTTCTTATATAATAAATGATAAGAATATACTTCTATAATCCATTAGAAAATTCATTAATTTATTTCCTATATGTTAGAATTAAATTTACCTACACAAATAAAATCAAAAACACAAATCAGATCTCTTGAAACTAATAAATTCATTAAATATTAATCCCTGAATATCAAACTTTATATTCAAACTAGATGGATTCTTCTTCTTTCTCAAAACTAAATGAATCAAAATCATAGAAACAATGTTCTGCTAAAATAATTCCACATTTTTTAAATTTTAAATCCTAATAAAATCTTCATTTTCAAAACTCATAAAGAGATTTTCTTAAATTATTGTTGGATATAAAATAAATAACAATATAAAAACATCCCCACTTAAATCCTCCATATAACTAGGTTATATTACTTATTTTTATATTAACATATCAAAATATTTCAAGGTCTATAGAATTTTTTTGGTTAACAACCATTAAAAATTATGATGTGTGACTCTATCACTCAAATAATATATATTTCAAAAATTGGATATGTGAATTATGAATATTAATGAATTTTATACTCGATTATTGTAAAAAATCATATTTATTTTATCAATTGACATGATTCGTCTACATGATTCCAAAACATTGTAAAATTGGTTGTGTTTCTCAAATTTCCTATGTGAATTAAAATAGCTATATCCAAATCATATACATAATTCAGTTACATGGATGTTAGAATAAACAAATCAATAAAAAAATATATTATACTCAAATACATGATATCAATTATTTTCATATGTTCTAGAAATTTCTATGTGATAAAAAACATCTAAAAATTAATTAGCTACATGGATCTTAAAACCTTTAGACTGCTCTCTAATTAATCGAAAAACCATAAATATACTCATATATATTTTTTGAAAAAGAACTAAAAGAATTATCAAACTCTATTTGTTTACATATTTGACATTCATACTAGATAAATAACTTTCATAATTAGGAATCATTCCCATGATTTTTTTGGGAACAAAAACAACAAATCAAACCCACCTACAAGCCTTGGGATCATTAAACATCATTAAATTAAAAAATAGAATACCTCAGTTTCTTTATATATTATTCATATTTAATTCATTAAACCGTGAAATATATTTCATTCAAGATATTATAAGATCAATTAAATTATCATTCTTGTTAGATGGATTTTTATTTAAATGTTAGTCAATCTATAACAATTTCTTTGACCTAAATTCATTCCACATGAATCATAATTTTTTAATTGATTGTGATATTTTTAGAACCTTTTATCCATCTAATTCTTATTCACCTTGGTATGTTCATAATTTATCTATATATGTTACTTATTTTCATAATTGTCATCTTCTTTTATTAAATACATTTTCAAATTAAATTTTAATTATCGAATGAATAACCTTTCATTATTTCAAATGGATATGTTCCTCTTTTTCCAAATACTCCTTCCCTATATATTTTCTCTAATATTTTGGTAACTAAAATTTTGATTTAGATCCATGTATATATATTTACCTTTTTTAAATAAAAATATAATAATCATTTTTTATGGTTGTTTTCGATCAAAGGAATTTCTAAATAATAAAAAGGGGTTTTCATATTTTTAAGAAAAAATTCATTATCATCCATGTCATATTTAATTTTATAACCCTTGAGTATTTTCTTGTTTATATTATTGAGATTTTGTTATAAAAATTAAATTGAATCATATGTTGTAACTTTACTTTATTTATAATAAATTTTAATGTGACTTGTAAAATTAACATTTTAAAAATATGAAAAAAATTCTTCTATAATATCAACTTCAATACTTTTAGTTTGAAAACATATTTTTGTATAATTTGTTGTCTTATAACAAAAATTATATTTATGTTATAATGGATTATAAATAAAATTATTTTTTTCAAGTTATATAATATATTTCATCTTAAATTATATTGAATGGTCAAGGGAATTTCATATTTCTATGGTTATTTTTATAAAATTAATGAATAGCATTTCATATAAGTATTACCTTTCATATATAATTTTCTATATTAATGAAATTATTAAAATGATACCACAAAAATTATTTCTTTAGAATTGTTGTAAGATATTCTATTCTGTCATAAAAATAATCTACCACTGATATATTCATTCCTAGTCATTGATGGTTTATAAATGAAATATGTTTTCTAATTTATTCCATTGTGAATACCTTTTTCCCATCAAATTGATTATTGTATGTTCATCTAAATTAAATTCATTTATTTGTTGGGAAGAACATTAATATAGCCATATTATATTTATTTATATTGTTAAATACCATATGTTTTATTATATTCATTGTTTGGTATTTACCAAGAATGTAACTATATATCATTATAATACTATTATTTTCCATGATTATATCATGAATAGATTATTGATGTAATTATTTATATTTACTTATATGATTCAATTACCAATGGAACTTAATCCCATTTTCATCCTAGGAGTGTGGTATGGTGGTTATTTATTTTTTATTGAATAATGATGCAAGGATGATGGTGGGTGGGGCCCTGTACTGTCATATAATGCATTAGATTATATTTATATCACATGAGATAGTATAGAGAAAAGATAATGATTTTTGATAACAATAAAATATTTTTTATTTTATCTTTTTTAAAAAATATATTTTATATAATTTGTTATACAAAATACCAATATTAAATGAACTTGATATAATATTGAAATATTATTATTCAATTTGGAACATTATAACCTAGTAATTATTTTGGTTTGTATAAATAGGAATAAGTATAATATGAAATTTATGTTGATATAGTATTTATAATAAATGAAAGAAATCAATGAATTGATTATCAATTAATTGGAAGTAATGATAATATATTTTTAAGGTAAAAGATGTGTTTTCTATAAACTAGTTTTTATGTGTGAAATGTTTTTTACATAGTACATTAAATTTTTCTATGTTGATAAATGATTAAAAATAAATAAGTAGAATATATATCCAATTGAAATAAATTATATTCATTTAATTTTGGTTGTTAGGAAATGTAATAGAATAAATTTATTTTATGCTACAAAAATATATTTGATTAAAAAATGTTTTTTATTTTATTTTTTGCATTGATGTTATAGTTTATTTGTTTAAATTTAATAAATTATAAAAATTTTGAATTTTTTTGGAAACATTTATTTCATTCTATTTATAGGAAAAATCGTTTTTTATTAAAATTTTAATTGATTAAGAGATAGTTAAAAACGATGATTCTTGAAAATTAATCATTTCATTTCATTAAAATAATTTATTTAAAAATATAAATATTTTTTGGATTTTGATTTTATGTATATTAATATCCACATAATTTTAAATATAATATTAATTCCACATTAATCCATTTATTTTTTATTTTTCTATCTTGACATTTTTATGCATAAATATACATTTTCCTATAAAATGTTTTTTAATTCATTTTGTGCACCATTATAAAAATTGATTTCATTAACATCAAAAAAATTTATACTTTCAAATTGATATAGCTTTAATTAACATTATTTCATTATTTGGTTAAATGTATAATTTTATTTTGGTCACAAAAATAATTTACCTAGTTAATAAAATGAGTTATCATAGTAAAGATATGTTTTGTTATAAATTGTAAATTAGTTGAATATTTAGAAAGTAAAATAAATATCACATGCTTTTTTTTATTAGAGGTGGACCGACTAAGATTAATTTTAAGAATATTATTGTTTTATTATATTGAAATACAGGTTTTCTTTTAAGTGAAAAATATTTTATATTTATAAAATGTCATTTTCTCTCATTTTATATAATAAATAATTTTTCATAATTATAATAAGTGTATATATACATTATAAGGGAACCAAGATTTACATAAGGACTTATAATTATATATTTAATAATTTATTAATTTACTTATATATTAAAAATATATTATTATTATTATTTTAGCATTAATATAGTTCTTGTGAATGAATATGAAAAAATCAAATAAATGGTTTTAAAAAATATTAAAAGTGATAATTTTTAGTTTTTTTTGTGTTCCAAAAAGATAATAGATATTTATAATATATAAGTGATTATATTATTGTATAACATTGAATTAATTTGTTATATATATGACAAAAATGGTAAATGTTTTTATTAGTTCGTAAAATTACATTATATGTTATATAATATTTAAGGAAAAACTATAAATAATAATTAATTAATAAAAAGAAAATGATAACTCAGTATAGTGGAAAATTGTCCTTTATGTCATTAATAATCCATTTTATCTACATTTGAAATTTTTAAATTTACTTTTATAACCCTTAATGATGGAAATTTTGTTATAATCCTTATAGTTAAAATTGGTTAATATCGGGGTTAAACAAGAATATATGGTTTTAAATAATAACTAAACCAATGATAATTTTATTGGGTGTTTATATTATGATATATAAAATCTTATATTAGAATATATTTCATATTGGAGACACTTTACATGAGTTATGAACTTATAATATATTAATATTTCAAATATGGACAAGATTGGCATCCACCTCACTTTTAAAAGTACATCTATTCTCCCCTCTTCCTCACACCTCATCATCCATATAGATCAAAAAATAACTACCAAAATTCATTCCCAAACAGGGATCACATATATTACAGGTCATGAAATCACATGAACATGAACCTGGTAAGATTTACTTTTTATTCCAATGGAGGTTTTCCAAATAATTGTGGTAATTCTTAACTCCATGATTCATTTTTATTTGATAATAAAATTCCATAAAATATTTTTTAATAATGATTGAATAAAAAAATCAGTTTCCTAAATATTTATTAATTTTATTATGATTTTTGTATAACCCTTTTTAATTTCTCTTTTGATCATATGGAAATTTAAAAAATCACTCTTTCATACTGGTGAACTACCACCTCCATAAAGTGATGTGATTCATATTCAATAATTATCTCACACAACGGGTAATCAATATAGAGATATTTTATATTTATGATTTTTTAAAATATTTTTTGATTATATGATGATAATATATTACTTATCCTATTAACCTTTTTTATTTTTTCAAAAATCATTTCATCGCTTGCTGATACGTGTGGAATGCAGACTCTATGACAAGATATCCACCATTCATATTTGTCGTGTCACATGGTTTTACCAACAGTTGGGAAAATTGAATAAATATATAATTTTTAACAAAATTATTATTATAAAGGAGTAATATAATATATATCTTATATTAGTTTACATCAAGTTGAATAATTGAAATGTCATTCATGATCTGACCCACTGAGGCATGTCTAATAGCTGGAGAAAAATTCCATGTAGTCATTGCTGTAATGGGAGGACTTATCCTAGGAACCTATTTTCATTCAAATTTCTAGATCCATCAAATATTGTAGTTATATAATGAAATAATGATAATTTAGAGTGTATAGCACGAACATGACATCCTCTAGGGAAGAATAAAAGTATGATAACATATTACAAAATAATAATGTGGGGAAATATATGCTAAACTAGAAATTCAGTCCCAACGAGACTATAATTGGAAGAAGGGTGACAGAATAGAACGTGTCTCTTAATTACCATGGAAAACCCCCAAACACAATCATGTATTTGAGGTACAACTATGCCCTTCCTAATCCTGCTCCACCATGGTCTTCACGGATCAGTCTGTAATCTGCATAACACACAACAATTATGGGTGAATCTCATTCATGGGTGAGTTTATACATACCTTTATGATCAACCAAAAAATAAATTAGTGAAAATAAAAAAGATAAAATATTCATATAAATATATAGTAAAGATTGAAAAAACCCAACACATATGTGCTAAAATAGAAACCCCAGTGAGATATAAATGGGATCTTCATCACCATAAACCACCTAAAAATGGTGAGTAATCATGCTTCTCTAATGGTATTTATCTGATTAAAATCATCAAAACAAACAAAAAATTCTTTTTGGAGGTCCCACACCTCACAACTATGACCCATAGCTGAGGGGGAACACTTTCTAAAAGAGAACCTCCAACCCACTAAAGCTCGAAGATAGGGGAACTCCACATATAGATGATGTAATATAATGATATTTTAAAAAATAAATTCTATGTCAGATAGTGTAAAAGATATGAAATTCTAATCTTAAATAGATTATGAAATATTATTTTAAATTTTACCATTATAACTGAGCCACAAAATTTGTTGAAATGCATTTTTAGGATTTTTTCATTGAATTATATAATTAAATTCTACAAATTTTAGAAAACTTATTTAATAAAATTTATTTAACTTCTAAATTAATCAAGTTAAAATAATCTTAGGAATAATTTTAGAAATTATTTAGTAATGATTTATTTTTCAATGAATAGTGGATAAATACTGATTTTTATTTGAAAATGAATTTTCTTTTCAAGTATTTACAATGATAAGTTAAATTTTGGATTTTTTATAACATATAATTAGTTATTTTTAATTTTAAATAATGAAATTATGGATTTTTAAAATACTTTCATACACAAATTTAGTATAAAAACATTTTATATACGAAATGGTCATATTTCTTAAATATGGTTTCTCATCTCATTTTAACAATTTAATTTAAAATTAAATTACTCAACTTAATTATTTTGAATCTCAAATAATGGATTCTATCTTATATTCATTTTTTCCAATTTTTGTAATTATTTTCATTTCATTTTTGGTCATATGATTTTTGAACATCGTAAATATTTTTCACCCTAGAAAGGGTAAATCATGCAATTAAAGGTCTTAAATAATATGATAAAGACAATAAAATGACCATATAACTTTCTTTAGTTTTATTATAAGAGTATATTTTTTACATACTAATCCTTAATTTAATTATATGACATTTTATTTCTATTTGGATATGATAGACCTTGTAATATTTTATGTAATTAAAATCCAAAAATGGAACACTCTTATTTTTAATAACTATAATAAATTAAACATTAAAATAACTAAAGTATATGTTCCATTAGAATTTTTTTAAATAAAAATTATTTATTATTTTATTTTAATTTATTTTTAATATTTTGTAAATAAATAATTTCTTAAACTGAATGTAATGATAACATAATAATTATTCAATTAATGGAAAACTAAAATAAATGATATTAAAAATATTATGATTAAAATAATTTGAAACAATTTATTCGATCAATAATATTATAGATAAATATAAATTTTTTGGTACGTATTTTGTTTTCAATTGATTTTTACTTATAGGATTAATATTATTAATGTAAACATAAATTAATCACACAAAAAATGACATTAAAGATACTTATATTAAATAATATATTATTAATGATATAATATTCTTGAAAAAATATAATCTGTCATTTTATTAGGACATGTTTTATAATATCATAAATGGTTCATTTTTGGGCCTTTTTATATTAATAATAACTATCATGAACCTCAAATAAAAAAACATTGTTGTTGCAATAAGCATTAAAAGGGTTTATGAGGGATTAAACCCACAATATAAGGATCAAAACATCATAATCGCTTATCAAAAGTTACTAGATGACATTATTTGGACTCAAATTCATATAAAATTTTAATATTAACAATTTGGAGCCATTTTTGGTTCAAAATTATTTTATATTAATTTAATATATTGAAAAATTCCAAAAGTGTCCCTCCCCTTTCTTATAAAATGTCACCTCTAATCATTTAATCGCACTTCAAAATCATTTAATATCAGATAAAACATGTCCAAATACCATCCTAACGTCACACCCATTTTTAATAGAGGCATAATTTACAATAGAGTGTTGGCCTTGTAAATCGTAAGGTTTATGAAATAAAGGTCATCTAAATATATTGTATTTTTCTTAACCGAGCATGTTTTTTCTCTTTGTTCATTCATATCGATAAAATATTATTCAACAAAAATGTGATAATATAATAATTATCCCACATTAACTAATATTTTATTATGACAATGGAATAAACCTCTATCTATCTCCAACCTACACCAAATAGAAATGGAATACTTCATTAGTGTGTACAGTGGACTGCCACCTCACAGATATATATAATTAATTTTCCATCACCGCCTCACATGGATATTTATAATTATGGAATAAATATTTATAAATTATATTCATAACATATTTATCATTATAAGAATTTAATTTCTCATATATCATATAAACATTTCATTTACTAAAAAATTATAACGTCATTCATGTGTACGTGTGGAATACCACCTCCATTAAGTGATGTTATTTTTTTCATCACCACATAACATGGATGATATATGTAACTGTATTTAAAGAAATAATATTATATTTCTGATATTATTATCATTATATAAAAATATAATAATACCTAAATTATTTCTATAGTCATCATTGAAAATTTGAAATGTCACTCATGTGTATGTACGACCTATCGTCCCAATGATTTTAAAGTAGTTAATTTTTTAAACCAATATTTAATGGATACATTTAAAATTATAATTTCATATAAAAGTGATTATTATGCCCTGATTATTATTTTGGAAATGATAGAATAATGTCTGATTTGGCCATACCCAACCTACCAAAGTCATTTTGGACTTATGAACCGAATATCATCAAAACATATGAAATAAACATAAATGATTTGGTAGTCATATAAAACATGGTATTAAATAAAATAAAATCAATAACTAACATGATAAAATTTTTTAGTAATTTAATTAAAATATCATATTCTTGATATTTAGGATGATAAAGAACATATGTGAAATGTCAAACTCATGGTAAGGGATTCTATAAAATGAAAATATCATTTTAAATGTTATAATGATTTATTTTAAAAATATTTTTCTTCAATTTCTAGGTTTTTAGAAATATTTTATTAAATTATTTCTAGGGAAATAAATGGTGATTAAATAAAATTTCATTTTATTTCGGTTAAATGTTTTTAAAAAGAAATATTATTAAGTAAGTTTACACTTTCATTACAAAAGAAAAAAAAGAAACGTTCTATTTTAATGTATACAATGACAATTACTTTTTCCATGACCCCAAAAATTATTAAATTATTGGTTTCAATTAAAATATTTAATATTTTATACAATGAAAATAAATTTTTCCCTTTTGTTAAATATTTTGTTATTGTAATTTTGTTTTGGAATGAAATTTTTATTTTCAAATTCAAATTTGTTTTTCACACGAGTTTAAAAGAGTTTTTCAAGGGTTTTATTCATCATATGATCCTTATACATTTTCTATAAGAGGTTGAGCTCCATTATATCTCATAGGTGACCCCAATATAGCTTATAAGAGGGATGAACATAGATAGGGAACAATTTTATTTTTTAATGATTATGTTATCAAGATATTATTTTGGAATTAATCCTTATGGTTATTCAAAATATAGGTGTTCTATAATAGTTATATGATGATGATCTCCCATGGAACCAAAATAACTTTTCAATTCATTGAATTTATTTTTAAAAGAAATAAGTTTTTTCTAATAGTTAATATAATAAAACTTTTAAATGAAAAAGTATTCCCTTTTGATAAAATAATTTTATTCTTTTTTAGAAATTGTATTACATAGGGGTTCATATTTTTCAGTGGACTACAAAATTTATTCTTTTTATGTACCTTACTAATATTTTTTTATTTTCCCATTTCTTTAAAAAATCAGTTTTTTTCAGATGTGTAATGGAAAATAAGAAGTCAAGCTGAATGTCATGGAGATTTTTCATAAAAAGTAAACATGTTTCATTTTCAATGTTATATATTTTTGGGAAAATGGATACTGAGAAAAAGTGTGCACTTCATGAATTATTTTTCTGATAAACTAGTGTTATAACCTATTTATATAAAACAATAAACCTATAATATCTTTTATAATGACAAAAATGTGAATTCTTATCTATAGAAACTTGATTATGTGATGTTTAAGGTCGTTTCCTTATAGTTTGTATTATATAAGGTTTTAGACAAAATTGGAGATTAAGAAGTTTTTCTGAGAGGTAACATTATGTTTTAGGGATACCTCCATGGTTTTATGATTTTATACATGATCATACTTAAAAATTAATATTAAAACTTTTTTAGGTTTATGTAATTGTATTTTAACGTGAATAATTAAATTTTAGGAGACATTTTTTTGGTTTGACATTTATTTGGCCATAGTCTTAACATGGATGATTATTTAAAAAGTATGTTGTTATATTTTAGGGATTTATGTGGATGAGTATGAAATAAAAATTGAGGCTAAACATTTTTTAATGTTGAGGTTATTAATTGTAACATCTCACCCTCGTTTACTGCTAAATTGGTAGTTGTATAGACTATCATATTACCTCATGAACATCTACCAACATTATAAAGGACTCAAAATATAAGTTACAATCTAGGGTGTGTCCATGGGGTGACTATCCCCTCTTAGATCAAAGTATATATTGTGGTATAACCTGTTTAAATCAATTGGAAAATGTGTAAGAATGGGTAATAAATAGAAAATGTAAAAATAGGAATAAAAGAGAACAATAGCGGATGAATCAATGTAATTACTGAACAAAATTAAAATGGTCAACACCCATTCCATATAATGATTCCTTTAATGTTAGGTATTACTAAAATGTAAAAGTACTACAGTATTAAAAAACAAAAGAAAACCTCAATGGTGAGATCCTCAAGAATATTGAGCATGATCCAAGTCATATGCTCCATATGTCCTATATACCCAGCACATCATACGAAATGGATCCAAATACCTATGAGAAAGAATATATAATTAGTTACCAAATGGCACCTGATAAGTGTTTCAGATATAAATCTCAGTAGACCCACACCCATGGAATCAAGCCCAATCCAGTCAATGAAATGTAATTTAATAAGTGTTCTATATATAATAAATGTAGATAGATGACAAATTAAATAATAACAACTTCTGTTGGGTTCTTAAATGAACACCAATCATATACCACATCATTCATCCAAAGTCAAGTGTCTAAAAGAGTACTTCTTTATGGATTATTATGTTTACAAATACAAAAGTAAACTAGAAAACCCCATAAGACATACCCCAAATATTGTTCTTTGTCTTAGGGTTTAATTCACATGTCATAATTTAAGTATACTAGTAATCAAGGGAGAATCATTATAAGTACATGGTCTCATGTAAATTATAAGAAACAAGTATGGAATAATAAATTAATAAAATAATTAAATAAATTCAATACAACTAATACGTCAAATCCCGTAGTGGAGTCTTCTTCCCGACAAAGGTGATCTAAAAAGGATCCAATGTATCGCCACGAGAACATCAAATAATACAATACCATTGATCTCATCCATGTTCACCCATTCATAATCCCATGTATCACTGTGAGGCATGCTAACTCTGATTCCATCCCAGTTATCTCACAAAGGGGATCGAGTATCACCCAAGTCATGGTGTCTCTGAGTCCATCCTGGGTATCTCACATAGGGGACTGAGTATCACATGATTCATCATGTAGCCATATTTCCAATGGGTTTATCCATAGTTTCTCCCCTAGGAAATTAATATCAATAGTGATTATAATAACCACCTATTAATCCATTTCTTGGAAATCTAAGTCATTTCCCCCTATGAATCGGGTCATAACATAAATGGGAATAGTTATTCTATCCATGGATCCTTAATACAAAACTTTTGTTTCATCCCAGCCCATGGAAAGTGATCGATGAATAATTGTATATAACCAGAAAAAAATATCAATATATCAAGTAAATCCATTATAAATTAAATTCTTTTAAATTACCATCTCATGCTACAAACTATCAATCTACTTTATTTATTCCAATACACCATGGCACAACCGTATGACCAAGATATAAGCATTTAATAGGGAATGTAATGGCATGAGGCATAAGAAAAAGGAAAAACATGTAAAAAGTGAGACATGATTAAAGGAATATTCATACTTCACAACATATTTCATCAAATAAATCTCAACCTCAAGAAATCATGCTTTTAAATCAAGGGTTATTATTCAATCCAGTCAAATTTCAATAGAGAAAAAGTATTAGGAAACATATGTAAAAATATCCTGGAATCTCATAAATGAAATCAAGGTCTTATAAAATGTAGTATAAATATTTAATAAACATTCATAATATTTATAATTAAGGAATATGTGCCTCAATACTTTCATGAGTAATATAACATATGGAATGAGGCCTTAAATGGGAACCTTAATAATGCCAAGGCATGTAAGACTACACATTGTCCATTCAATTACAATTATTCTTAGGCATTCCCAAAGAAACTCAAACGGTGGTTCAACACCCTTCATAACTCAATATAAAACTATAAATAATTAAATTGTTGTTCCACACACAAACAAGGTAAATTTTATATTTAGAAAAAAGTGTAAAATGGGATAATTTTGAATGGAACACTCAATAAGGATTTCCATGGACAAGGTGAATTCCTTGAATAGGTTTCTCCCTGATCAAAGTTCAAAACATATATAGAAAGACATAAAAATAAATTTAATTTTCAAAAACAAGAATTATCTATAAAAATTTATGTAGAAACACAATGGTGTGATGCAATAAAAAATTCAACAAAATGACAGGAAAAATGATAGAAACCCTACACTGATAATTCACATTTTTAAAGTATGCTATTTATTTTGTAAAATAATCCATGTTCTGAAAAGGTGATTTGGTTCAACATAATACTTCTAAGGAAAAAATATTTTTTATGAATAATAAAATATTCCATAGATAATCACACCACTAAGTATGTTTAGATGTGAGGGAATATGAAAAACTCATAGTTATAATCCAAGAATGCTAAAAATTATAAATCATCGCTATGAGTTTACAAAGAAAGTGAACCTCTATTGGAGGGGTTTTACAATAAATACCATGAAGTTTCTTAGAAAAAAACTCATGTAACATAACTAAGTATTTCTATAAAAATCATTCATAAATAATTAAATGCAAGGAAGTGTGAAATGTGAGAAACTGAAGATTTATTAATTTTTAAGGTAGTGTAAAGGGATCATTCCTCAAAGAAAAACAAGATGAACACTTGACAAATGATATGTTGATGATGATCACCCCCCACATTCACGCACATACATTCCAAAATATATACCCCTTAATCTAATGTACATGTTATCCTAGAAATGGGGGAATATGTAAAAAAAGAAGATATATATAACTATGTGTGTTTGTGTGAATACATATATATATGAGTATAAGCCTTCAAGGGGCTATTAAACAGTCATGGAAAAAAACACTAGGGACTCAAAATAGTATAATGAACATAAATCAAATGAGCAACAAATTTAAATGGATGTAATACCTTATTTCTGATTGCAACAGTAATCCAAAGTGATCTGAAACACCTTGCCTTGGCCGAAGAATACAGAATCTGACAAGAAGGAGTCCGGGGAGACCCACCACACACCCTAACACTGATGACAAATAATAAAAATAGATTATCCCTTATTAGGGTCTGGCCAGAATGAAATTGGGTGATGGTATATGAAGAAACATCTAAAGAAGGGATCATAGGGTTATTTGAGGCCTTCCTTGAATATTCAAAGGGACGATATGAAGAAATCCTAAGAGAAACTATTGATCAAAGAGGATTTGGTGAGGGGGTCATCACGCACACTTGAGAGGAAGGCGGAGATGGGGTTACCACATGATAGTGTTAAAGAGGAGGAAACTTTTTTGGTTCTCTTAAAAAACAACCTAAATCATAATAATAATCATAATGTTAGTAATAATAATAATAATCACCATCTTCATAATAATAATATTATTATTACAAAACATTTCTATATTTCTCTAATATTTCATTTTCCCTTATTTAATTTATTATATATTGAAATGAATACATTTTAATTTCCCTAAAAATATCACATCACGTAAAGGTGTTCTAACTCATGAAATTGCATTTGAAAGCTCTTTTTCAAAAACATCTTGTCCAATAAATGAAGAATTTCAAATTCCATTGAAATTTTTCACCTCATTCAAAAACCATTACAATACAACATCCCGCCATAGAAACTCTCTATAATGAACTGTAAATTACCTGGAAAAGTTTTTCGTAAATACATGGGAATTTTACAAGTCTATGAAAACTGACGGCACGTGATTCTGAGGCCTGGTGTGCCCGAAATCAATTTCTGAAGTTTTGTTCGGGTACGTTCAATAAACATACGAGCGAGATGTTATAACTTTTGAACTAGTGCTCGGAACTGAAATATGAGGGCACCATTGAACTCGCAGCGCCGGTATTCTTTTAAGAAGAATTTCACCTCGACGGCATATGATCTAGATTTAATGTTAGTTTTCGGTTTTTTATTAATAAATTAAATAAAAATAATGTTGTATCTTTATTTTTTTTATTTGGTTAAAAACTCCAAGAGAAGGATAGAGGTGGGGGCCACCACACCTTAATCTCCCCTAAGAGGTTATAGTGGTGGGGCCCACCCAAGGACTAAAACCCCTCTTCATGTGGGGTTAATGTGGTGGGAACCACCTGAGACCACTTAAACTCATGAACATCCCATTAAGTGGGGAGAAACCTCTTGAGCTCCCCACTTAATGGTTCTAACCCACCCCATTTAATTAATTAAGCCACATAAATTAATTAAATGCCTCATTTTGAATTTATTCAAATGAACATAATAGACCACATAATCTATTATTTGGGGGGGGGGCTTTTCAGTTGTTGGAAAGGAGGATTGAGGAGAAGAGGAGCTCTTGGAGTTTGAATGACAATGAGGAAAGGCTCTCCGATGAAGAACACCAACGAATAACACCAACAAAGAATGCCAACATTCATCACCCTTTTTCCTCGGGATTTCCTCCCAATGTGGGACATCCTCACCTACGATGAATGATGTCCATACATCCTCCCCGTCACTTCCAATGAACGATACAAGGTGCGGGTTCAAACATGCTAATTGTTGTGTGTTCTTCATTTTCCATCATGGTTTACAATTCGATGCCGCTTGATATCACCCTAACGCAGAGGGTGTGGGCCAAAAAAACACATCCCTACCCCTACGCATTATTTGTGTATTTTGGCGCAAATCGCGGTATGATACCGAAATGTGAGACTCTCGTTAATGATGAATGCGGATCGAAGGCAACGACCTGAGCAGAGTGTGAATTCTTCCAGAACGATAATTGGGCCACAAGAGCTCGTCCAGTGACCCGCAGAAAAAAATTGGTGGATGGAACCAACGTGCATCAACTTGTGCCGGCAGAAGAGCAACCGCACCACCGGAGGAGATGTCGTGGCCCCTGGACATGGCGGTGCTGCGGTAGCCGGGGCCAGGCCGGCCACGACAGAAACCGGCGGCTCAAGCCACCGGGATGATAGGGAAGGCACAGCGCAACCAGGGCAACACGGTGGATCGAAGGAGGGTCGTGGCCCCTCACTGCGGAGGTGTACCAGCGGCCGGCTTGAGCTGACTGCGAAGAGGTCTGACGGCCCAAGCCACGAGGTCAATAGTAGAGGCACGGCACAACCGACACCACGTGGGGAGTCGGCTGGCCACTCGGCAAGCTGGAAAGAGAGGGACCCTGCTAGGTCCCGCGTGACACACTGACGCTAGCCTGGCACCGGTTCCACCCACCCGAATGGCTAAGCCGTTCGGGAACTAGGGGGCGTGGCCTCCCCCTGGATGCGGCTGGGGCGGACCCCCGCGGGATGTTGGGCCGCAACCAGCGCGGGTCGGACCCTGCGTGAGTTGGGCTGCCAGCGTGGGTCGGGTTGCCCCCTCAGGCCGGGTAGGACCCGCGGATGGGTTCAGACTCGCAGACTGGGTCGGACAACAGTCCGGACCTAGGTCGGGTCGTGTCGGTCCAACTGGGCCAGACTGCACCCAGACCCATTTGACCTGATTTCACCTTTTCACCTATAACATGTGCTACGAGTGTCCGATTGACGAACTGTCTATGGAAATGGAAATCTTGGAGAAATATGTTTCTTTTGATCTACCCCACTCGAGGTTTGGACATAGTTGGGGTATGGCCGGGTTGAATCAAATGTAAATCCAACTGGACCCCCAGAACGGAAATATTAATAACTCACAGAATCAGCATCTAATTGACGCGCTGTCTATTGTATTGAGACACCTATTAAGAGACAGACCTCTGAGATACTTCTTCGTGGGACATGGTGGAATTTGAGGTGTCAAAACATGTATTGAGGAGCAGACCCTCCTGTAATCAAGCGTTAATTGTGAAAACCCTGTGGAATGGCTATGCACTGACGACTGTTCCTGGATCATGTGTTGGTTCGACCGTTCTAACTTATATTCCTGGATCATGTGTTGGTCTGATATAATAGTTTTTCCTTGATCATGTGTTGGTCTGATAGCTCTGACTACTATTCCTAGTTCCTATGTGGGTCCGACAGTTCTGACTACAGATCCTGGTTCATGTGTTAGTGCGATAGAATAGCTGGTCTTGGATCCTATGTGGGTCTGACAGCTTGAACTACTATTCCTGGATCCTGTGTGGGTCTGATAGTTCTAAATGCTGGCCTTGATTCCTATTTGGGTCTGACAGCTTAGATGAATCAACGACTACATCTGATCATCTCTATCATACTACAAAAGTTATATATCTGTGTGAGCTGAGTAAGTAACTCTTTTGTTTCCTTGTGATTGAGATGGATTACTTGATAACATAGGTATATGTATGGGCATATACCTAAGTGGGGTTATCTGTTGATTTCATGCATTTTGGTTTATCCTTGTTGGATTTTGTGAGACCTTGAGGGTCTCGGGGACCCTACTAAGTTCTTTTATACTCTACCCTGCACAGGCTATGCCCGCAACTCATTGTGTTGGATGCAGATGATGGACAGTGCTGACTAAGGCTGAGTATCAGGATTGGACGTTACCCGGAGGTGGACCTTACGATGTGTCTGTTCATGGAGGAGACTAACTGATGTGGAGTGTTGAGAAGGCTATATGTACCTACCCTTTAGGTTGGAACCCCGGAGGACGACCATGTGGCTGCTTTTCTTTTTTCTATTCGTACTTGATTTTCAGTTGTACTTGTACTTTCCTATTGGGCCTGTATTTATAGCCCCTTTACTTTTTCAGCACTCTTTTGTATACAACTTTACTTAGTGTTTTTATTTCAGCTCATACTCTGTTGTGTGATATTACTCTATATAAAGTCAATGTCCTCCTGGTTTTACGGAATTATGCCTTTGGTTCTAGTCACCAGCCCCTGGCCTATGGAAGGTGGGCTTGAGGTAGTCACGGCACGGGCCCCAGGGAATAGTTCGTGAAAATTTGGTATCATAGGAGTCAGTTCTACCATAGAATGTAAGACTCTGATTTTTCTTTTCTATGAAGCAATAGTGTTAAGGGTACTGAGTGTGGTTGTCAGTTCAACGAGTCCAGTGTCGGTGTTGCGGCCGACGTACCCATACACCAGGACCCTGACTTCTGAATTCTGATTCAGTACAAGAAAACACTGATTGTGTGTGTGTTTTCAAGATTTTTCTTTATAATATCTTGAGTCAGATCACCAGGTATAAATTATTGACTGTGGCGCACCTATTTCTTTTCAGGATGCCACCACACAGATAGCCAGCCAGGTTCTGAGAGTTATGTGTACGAATAAGCCACTAAGCGATGAGGCCTCAGTGAAGGTCCCTTTTCTAGAAGAGGCACCAGCGGTACCACTACCCATTGGTCCACCGATTCCACCAGCCACAACAGCCGAGAGTGCACGCCGCCTGAGCGTGTTTCATGAGTTCCAGTGCCAGAGGCCGCCCAGGTTCAGGGGTGAGATGGACCCGCAGGCAGCTAAGGATTGGCTGGATGTTGTGGTGAGAGTCTTTAGACTGGTGGGGACACTAGTTGACCTTATGGTGATCCTTCCTGTGATTCTTCTTCAGGAATCAGCAGGCAAATGGTAGATCCTGATTCTCCAGATGCATGATGAGGCAGCACTACTCTGGGCGGGCTACAAGAGCCTATTTCGGGCGGAGATTTCCTAGCCACCCTACGTGCAGTACAGATACAAAAGCTACTGCATCTACAACAGGGTACATAACAACCCATACTTTACATACATTGTTATTACTTCGGAATTGAAGCATACTTATTACAACATATAACAAAACCATGAAAGGATCGTATAGGTATAGTGTCTTTAGAAACTAGGAAACATAAACAACTGGTTCATAAATCATCTACGTTTTCTCCCATTTATTTCATCATATCTAGAGTCCCTTTTGGAATATTCTACTTAGTACCCCTCTTCCTGACCTGGGGAAAGAAAACATACAAAATGGTGAGCTCAAATTCTTAGTAAGGGTAATCAAAATAAATGTCAATCAGATCATATTCATAAGAACATAACATTTGGGAAAACATAACCTGCAAAAGAGATCATAATATCATAACATGGGATAAATCATAGTGGTGAAATGTAATCCCAAATAATCATAACTTAAAACATGAAACTTTGTGGCATACACACATAATCATAGAGAATCATTTCTTATTAGTCAAGACTCATTTCCAAGACTATCATAGCAGACAAAGTCCATTTCTGAACCGAGTTCACTCCTCGTTTCAGTCCTGTATCACTGAACCGGTTTAACCTGCCATTCCAGCCATGTCTATCTCATGAGATATAACTCTTTACCCAATGAATTGGAGGGAGATATAGGTACCACACATCTCATAATGATACCATTCTTATGTGTGCCCCAAAATCATAAATCATACATCATAGCATATACCATGTAATAAAAATGGGATTCTTAAACCTCATTCCATCACAACATAATCCATATAAGATAATAGGACATCATAAAAAAAATTCTATCATAACATAATAAAATCAATGTAAATATAGAGATAGAAACAGACCCCTATATTATCTTATATGGAAAATAATTTTGATAAAACACTTGAACTTCATTCTTGAGGAAAATATCCTTTCTACTTCAAAAACATTTTTATTTCTTAAAATGTCATATAAATTTAAACTAAAAAAAAGTTTATTAAGAATAAACTTGAAAACTTGTAAAGGAAGCTTCATGAAAATAATTTTCTAAAAATCCATTCATTCCATATATGTTATGAAAAACATTCTTCTCGTACTTTGGCCGGAAAAGTCCAAAAGTACCTCATACGAAAAAAGAAAAAAGATTCCTTTCATATCTTTCACTAAAAACTCACCGAAGGGTAAAATTATATTTAAACAATTGTAGTAGGATATAAATAATATTACATACTGAGGAAACATGGATGTGTATTATAAATATTCCCCAGTAAATTCTGAAGTATAAACAATCTCAGATAAAAATGAGATTGCGAGATTTTCCCATACCTTAGGTCCAATTTTCTTCGTACGTGTCTAAACCTCCTGTATAATGATTTAAATAATTTTATTGAATTATTCCAGAAATTTAATCATTGTTATGATATCATATATTGTCATATTCTTAGCTTTGTATTAGCAGTATTTCATTGCTACTTGTTATTCAGGTGTTTATTGCTTTTTTTGTTCTTATGCGTGTTTTGTCGAATAAATTCTTATTCTTATTTATAGATTATAGATACCAAATCTCTATAATGATATTAGATTAATATATATTATATTTATTCATTCAATTAATTTTTATAATCATTATGCAATGAAGATCATGTAGAACGAGTCGCATCACATCGTGGAGATGGTATTCTGTACGTACGCACGAGCGATGATATCGTTCCTATGATTTATGGAATTGTATTGGAGTGTATGTATACTATTTCAGAATCAATATCACTTTAAAATAATCATATATAGTTATTATTTACACCATTATACACATCCAAGTAAGGTGGTGGTGGAAAACGGATTACACCACGGCGTGGAGACGGTATTCTGTACGTACGCACGCACGGTGATTTCATTTTCCTTAGGATAGATAGAAGGTGAAATAGTGTTGTTTCATATTTAAAATAACATATAAGTATATGGGTGATACTGATGTTATTAATTCATAATGAAACAACTAAGGAAGAAGAAGTTGAAAAAGAATGAAATTGGAAAGGATCGGTAATGGATATTACCTCTTCTTTGACGCGCCTCTTCTTAACGTCCGCTTAGGGCACTAGGGATGGTCTTTTAAGAATTCCAGGACCTCTAGGATGTTTCTAGGGAAGTTTAGATGATAATTTGGCAGGTTTTGGCTGATCTTGATGGCTCAAAGTGGTGTGAGGAGGAGAGGGAGGAGGTGGCCTTTTATAAGGGAGGAGAGGGGCACCTTTGGAAAAACTAAAAATATTATTTTATTATAAAGTCATATAAGGTTTTCAATAGCTCCAAAGTGATTTATTTAGAAGATAAGGTAGGTATGGGTCGAGATTCTCTCATACAATATAATTTGGACAAGTTTAGGTTACTATTTTAACCTTATCATTTAGATTTAACTTTAAGTTCAGTAATATTACTTTTACCGTGTCTTCTTGTTTTCTTACACTATAAGGTTAATAAACGTACTATAACAAGCCAAACGAACACAATGTTGTTTAATATTAATATATATAACCTTATATAAGTAATTTGAACGAACCATATATTTTTAGGAATAAAATAACAATTAATAATATAATATTTGTTTTAAAAACTATTTTATGTCATTTTGACACTATTTGGTAATTGATTTTTTTATAAATCATAACAGAATGATTAGTTAGAATAAAGTTACTTAAATCAATGATAACATGTCATATTAACCTAAAAAATTATTTTAATTCATAAAAAGTCTTAAATCACATTTATTTGAGTATTTATATCATCAATTATGTTAATATTTCATTAATATGATAATTAGTGCATCATCATTGTGTCATAAATAGATTAAATTATTTAATGTCTAAAAATTATAAATAAAATACCATTATGTAGGAAATCTTTTTATATTTCTAATGAATATTTATAGTCGAATTTATCTTATGTATGACTCTATATTAAAAATGTTTTAGTTGTTAAACTTCGATTTTAACTATTTTAACTATTCTTTAAATAAAATAATATTAAATGTCATAATCTAATCCAAGTGGATCTAAAGGGTAATAGTTTATCCCTAATGTTTTTATGGCCGAATTACACTTATAAAAGAGAATTAGGACATGTGTTATGGTAATAATTATATCATTTTTACCCTTAATTGCCCTATTTACTTTTAACCGTGGTAAATAAAAGTAAAATGTTACTATTCACCAAAAATTATTTTCATCTCATTGAACCACATTTTAATTACTGACATCAACCGTGTCTCTCGTATTTTTGAAATTCCATTCACAAAAGCAGTAAAATTAAGTTTAATGTAAATTTGCAAATTCTCCTAGGAGGTGGGTAAAAGACGGTCAAAAGTTCAATAAAATTTTTATATATCTAAAATTATTATAGAATGATTCCAATGAATTACATTGAACTTATATAGGTATTATGTATCAATTTTGACCTAAAATAAATTTAAATAAAATAAATAATTATTTAAATAAAAATTCGGGTTTTAAATAGTAACCTAGTGTTTTCACTATTCATAAAAAATTGAAAGTTTTCAGAAAAATACCAAAATTTCACCCTAGACTAATTTTGGTATTCCAAATCCAAAAATGAAGTCCATTTTCAAATATGAAATTTATAAAATTTCAAAAAGTGGTTATTACTATTCATAACGGCTATTTTTTATAATATTTTAATAGCATGTCGTTGTTTAGTGAAACCCGGTATTGCATACAACGCAAGCTATCGAGGAAGGCTGTGATTGCGTGTAAAGAAAGCCAAGATAGTGTTGTGTGTAGTGAAATATTCCTTTGATGATGTATGAAAACAAAATATTTCTCATAAAAATCTCGGGTGTTACAGGGTAGCATGACTGTGGCATAGTACTCAGTGAGGTTCACCGACCTCTTGCGTTACTCCACAGATATGGCGCGGGACCCATTCTTCTGGGCCCAGACCATCGAGAAGGGGATCAGGCTAGAGATCAGAGCTTCGATGATCTCCCTCAGCATCCCGACGCAGGAGGGGGTGATAGAGAGAGCTCTCCTAGAGGAGAGTTTCCTTTCTTAGAAGTCACCAATAGCAAGACTCATCACTAGTCGACATGTAGCGAAGTCTTCTGCAGCTGGTAGTAGAAAGATGTAACAGAGGTCCAAGCGGACCAGACGATCTGGTGGACGACCTGAGGACACAGGATCAATTGTTCGGGGCACACGAAACAGAGCCAATCATGCAAGGAGCGGGAAATGTTACTCTTGCAACGGGCAGGGACACATGGCTCATGACTGTCTGACCCACCGTACTGATGATCAGGAGAGCATTGAGGAACCTCCCAAGCAGAGGCAGAGTTCCGATCAAGTTGGACCACATGGAGTAGGTGGAAGTGGTAGAGGAGCTGGTCATGCAGCTAGTAGTGGATGACGATTCGAGGTGTTACCGCCGCCACCCCCATGAGGTCCACCCCGACTGCAGGGAGCAGGTGGATAGGGGAGAGCCAAGCTCCATGTAGCTGAGGCTTACGACCATGGAGCTCCGGAGATGATTCAAGGTATGATCGGTGTCTACTCCAACTTAGCTGTAGTTTTTATAGACACTGATTCCAGTAACTCTTTCATTTCCACATCCCTCATTCAAAGCTCGGAGATTCCGATGTAGTCTTTGGCTTGATTCTTAGGGCTAGAGACTCCAACGGGAGCAGACTCGGTGATTACGCACTATTGTCGATAGTGTGATCTTACTCTAGGAGGTGAGAGCTTCGGTTGGGATCTCTTTATAGCGGTGTCAAAGCCTTATGACGTCATCTTAGGTATGGAATGGTTATCTACATTCCATACTAATATACACTATATTAGGCGCAAAGTGTCGTGTGTCCACATGGATGGGACCAAGTTAACCTTCACCGGTGAGAAGGGAGCCTTTGCAGCATAGGACAGACTTAATCAGAGGAGGGTACAACTGATCACCCATCAGTTGGCCTGTCTTTCCCTCAGACCAATTGATGTGGAGAGTCCGAGTTATCCTGTAGTGGTGGACAAGTACGCAGATGTTTTCCCTGAAGATGTTCCAGGACTACCTCCTCAAAGTAGGTGGACTTCTACATTGACCTGCACCCCAGGACGACACCGATATCTACACCAGCATATTGAATGGCTCCTGCTAATATTTTTGAGCTGAAGGTACAACTAGAGGACTTGCAGGGGAAGGGATTCATCCAGCCCAGTGTTTCTCCCTAGGAAGCCCCGACTATGTTCACCAAGAAGGAGGACGGGAACTTGAGGCTCTTTGTTTACTACCGTCGCCTAAATCAGGTGACCTTGAAGAACAAGTACCCAATCTTGAGGATCGATGACCTCCTTGATTAGCTAAAGGGAGCATGATGATTCTCGAAGATAGACCTCAGATCAGGATATCACCAGTTCAGAGTTCGAGACGATGCAGGTGTCGGTACAGCCACTACGAGTTCTTGGTTATGCCCCTCGGTGTAATAAATTCTCCCAAAATATTCATGGGACTCATGGATAGGATCTTCCTTCCATACCTCGAATTCTTTGTCGTTGTCTTCTTCGATGACATTCTGATCTACTCGACTTCTTAGGATAAGCATGCCTACTATTTGTGGGTAGTACTGGACACACTCCGAGAGCACCAGCTTCATGGAAAACCCTTGATGTTCCAGTTTTGGATCTGATAGGTTCACTTCTTAGGACATGTAATCTCAGATACTGGAGTGGTAGTGGATCCAGTGAAGATTGAGGCGGTACTTTCTTGGGAGCCACCCTAGAGTGTAATAGAGGTACAAAGTTTCCTGGATTTGGATAGTTATTATTAAGGGTTCGTACCAGACTTCTCCAGAGTTACATCACCACTATCAACCATGATGAAGAAGGGTAAACCCTTCGTATGGTCGGAGAGATTTCAGTAGAGCTTTCAGAAGCTGAGACAGAGGCTGACTAGTGCCCCCATTTTGATGCTTTCAGAAGAAGGCATAGGGTACGTAGTCTACTGCGATTCATCAGGGATCGGACTATGGTGTGTCCTAGTGCATGAGTGAGTAGTGATATTGTATGTTTCTAGGCATCTGAGACAGCATGAGAAGAACTATGCTACCCATGACCTGTAGTTAGCATTAGTGGTCTTCGACATGAAGATGTGGCGAAACAATATGATGGGCGAACGTTTTACCATGTACTATGATCACAAGAGTCTCAGGTATATCTTCTCTTATAAGGAACTGAATCTGAGACAACACTGATGGCTCGAGTTCCTCCAGGACTATGAATTCGAGATAGTCTATACTCTTGGAAAGGGGAATGTTGTTGCAGATGCACTCAACAAGAGATCAGGTATATAGCTTCTAGGAGAGAAGATGGAGAAGCTACCCGCTTTACATATATCTTTTATGGATAGAGATGGAGCAGCCTTTCTCCAGTCTCTTACGGTCACTCCCTCACTCCTTCAGCGAGTCAGGGAAGCACGACATGGCGATGCTGACTGCGAAAAACGATGTGCTCAGATATCCACATGGCAGGAACCTGATGGATTTTTTGAAGGTGGGGACCATGTCATCTTCGTCAGAGGATGTACTATGGTGCATGTGTCACTTCATGAGGAAGTGTTGAGGGAGTTCCACACATCCCCTCTAGTAGTACATCCAGGAGTAGAGAATATGTACCAAGACCTTCGACGACAGCAATGGTGGCCAGGTATGAAGAGGGCAGTAGTGGAGTTTGTCTCTCTATGTGTCACTTGTCCATAAGTGATGGCGGAGCACCAAGTACCAACAGGCTTGGTTCATCCTTTACAGGTTCTAGAGTGGAAGTGGGATGGGATATACATGGACTTCGTGATGGGTCTTCCAGGTACATCTAGGGGTCATGACTCGATTTGGGTGATCGTCGAGCGACTCACCAAGTCAACCTACATCCTACTGATCAAAGAGCAGGGTTCAGTAGAGGGCTTGGGACACCTCTATGTGCAAGAGATTTTGTGGCTACATGGAGTACCTTCTCCTATTGTCTCCAACCATGATGTACAGTTTACTTTCCAGCTATGGAAGGGGTTGCGGGAGGCTTTCGAGACACAGCTACGTCTGAGAACTGCCATCAATCCTCAGACAGATGGCCAGACTAAGGGGACCATTCAGACCCTCGAGGACATGCTATGTGCTTGTGTCCTTGACTTCGGTTGCAACTGGTAGGATCACTTACCCTTGGTGGATTTTTCCTACAACAACAGTTGTCACTCCACCATAGGGATGGCACCTTTTGAGGTGTTGTATGGACGACCTTGTAGATCACCCTTATGATGGACTAACCTAGGGGAGTCAGGACTAGTGGGACCGAAGACGGTACGTGCTACCTCGGAGAAGGTCCAAATCATCCAGGAGAGGATGAAGACTACACAGAGCAGAAAAAAGTCATATGCTAACAGGATATGGAGACCTATGGAGTTCGAGGATGGCGACCATGTCTTTTTACGGGTCTCACCCTGAAGAGGTCTACGAAGATTTGGAAGAGGCGGAAAGTTATCTTCGAGATTCATCGAACCTTTTAATGTCCTCATTATTGTTGGGGAGGTGTCTTACCGCTTAGCTCTTCCACCTCATTTTCACCAGGTGCACGACGTCTTCCACGTATCTCGGCTGAGGAGATACGTGCAAGACCCATCACACATCATCGACCATGGAGAGCTGGACATCGACGATGGGGCGACCTTTACGGAGGTTCCAATGGAGATTAATGATTGAGAGGAGCAGGTCCTACGTGGATGGTCAATACCTCTGGTGCACGTTCATTGGTAGCACAGGAACCTCCAGGAGAGCACATGGGAGCGGGAGGCTCAGATGCGTGCTCAGTACCCCCATTTGTCCCCATAGATATAGTTGTAGCTTATGGGGATGTTAATCCCTGAGGTGGGGAGAATTTAAAGACCCATAAATTCCATGGAAATTTTTTTCATAAATACATGGGAATTTTATGAGCCTGTGAAAACTGACGGAGCATGATTATGAGGCCCGGTGTGATCGGAATCAATTTCTGAAGTTTTTTTATGGTATGTTCAGTAAACGTACGAGTGAGATTTTATATCTTTTGAACCGGTTCTCAAAACTAAAATCTAAGGGAACCATTGAACTCGCAGTGCTGGTATTCTCATAAGAAGACATTCACCTCGACAGTAGATGGTCAGGAATTAAAGTTAGTTTTTGGGTTTTTATGAATAAATTAAATAAAAATAAATTTGTAGATTTATTTTTATTTTTAGTTGGTTAAAACCTCCAAAAGGAGTTTGGAGATGAGGGCCACCACACCTTAACCTCCCATGAAAGGTTATGGTGGTGGGGCCCACCCGAGGTCTAAAAACCCTTTCATATGGGGTTAATGTGGTGAGGAACACCCGAGACAACTCAAACTCTTGAACCCCCCATTAAGTAGGGAGAAACCTCTTGATATCCCCGCTTAATGGTGCCAACCCACCCCATTAAATTAATTATGCCCCATCAATTAATTAAATGCCTCATTTTGAATTTATGCTAATGAACATAATATACCACATAATCTATTTTTTCTATGGGGATTTTCATTTGTTGGAAAGGAGGATTGAGGAGAATATGATCTCTTGGAGATTGAACACCAATGAGGAAAGGCTCTCCGAAGAAAAATGCCACGGAAGAACACCGACCTTCTTCACCCTTTTCATCAGGATTTCCTCCCAAAGTGGAACATCCTCACCTACAATGAATGACGTCCATACTTCCTCCCTGTCACTGCCAACGAATGATATGAGGTTGGGGTTCAAGCATGCTAATTGTTGCGTGTTCTTAATTTTCCATCGTGGTTTAGAATTCGAAGCTGCTTGATTTCACCCTAACGCGGAGGATGCGGGCTGAAAAAACATGGCCGGACCCTTCTACATTCATTGTGGATTTTGGCGCTAATCGTGGCATTATACCGGAATGTGCGACTCTCGACAATGATGGCTTCAGATTGAAGGCAACGACCCGAGGAGAGCGCGACTCTTCCAGAACGAGAATCAGGCCATCAGAGCTCGTCCGGTGACCCGCAGAAAGAACACTGGCGGATGGTACCAACATGCATCAATGTGTGGTGGCGAAGACTCAACTGTGTCGCCAGAGGAGAATCTGCAGGCCCTTGCTGCGGCGGTGCATCGGTGGCCAGTGCAAGGTCGGACGCGAAAGAAACCGGCAGCTCAAGCCGCCATTTAGACCTGGAAGGCACGGCGCAACCGGCGCTGTGCGGTGGATCGAAGGAGGGCCGCAGCAGTACAGCAGCAGCCAGCTCGAGCTGGCTCCAAAGAGATCCTGTAGCCCGAGCCGCCGGGTCACTGGAAGATGCGTTGTGCAAATGGTGCCGCGTGGGGATTCGGCTGGCAGCTTGGATAGTGGTAAACAACAGAACCCTGCTGGGCCCAGTGTGACACACCGGTGCCAGACTGGCGCTGGTTACACCCACCCAGATGGCTATGTTGTTTGAGAACCAAGGGTGTGACCTCCCCTTGGGTGTGGTGAGGGTGGACCCCCGCAGGCCGTCGGGCCACAGGGCCAAACCCAGTGCAGGCTGGACCCAGTGCGGGCCGGACCTAGTGCGGTTCGGGCTGCTAGTGTGGGTCGGGCCGCCTTCACAGGTCAGGCCGCCCCTGAAGGCTAGGCCTCTCCCTTGGGTCAGGTCAGACCAGCGGACTGGGTCAGACCCTCAGACCAGGTCGGACCCTAGTCCGGACCCAGGTCAGCTTGGGTCGGACCAGACCCGGACCCGTTTGACCTATTTTCACCTTTTCACCCATAACATGGGATGTGGGTGTACGATTAATGAACCTTCTATGGTGACAGAAATCTTGGAGAAATATTGTTCTTTTTATAAACCCCACTTGAGGTTTGGACATAGTTTGGGTACGGCCAGGTTAGATCAAACTTAAATCCAATCGGGACCACAGAACAGAAATGCTAATAACTCACAGACCATGCATCTGATTGACGCGCCATCTATTGAGTGGATACCCATATGACAAGACAGGCCTTTGAGAAACTTTTCCATGGTACTTGGTGGCAGTTGAAGTGTCAACACTTGTCTTGAGGAGAGGACCCTCCTAGATGGAAGTGTTATTTGTGGAAAACCTGTGGCTGGCTGTGCACTGATGACTGTTCCTGGATCATGTGTTTGTCAGAGAGTTCTGACTAATGTTCCTGGAACATGTTTTGGTCTGACAGAATAGTTGTTCCTGGATCATGTGTTGGTCCGAAAACTCTGACTACTATTCCTAGATATTGTGTGGGTCTGATAGTTCTAACATCTATTCCTAGATCATGTATTGCTCCGACAGAATAGTCGGTCTTGGATCCTGTGTGGGTTTGATAGCTCCAACTACTATTCCTGGATCATGTGTGGGTCTGACAGTTCTAACTTCTGGTCCTGGATCATGTGTTTGTCCGACAGCTTAGACGAATCAGTGAGTACATCTGATCATCTCTATCACTGTACAAAATTTTTATACCTATGTGAACTGAGTTAGTAACTCTTGTGTTTCCTTATGGTTAAGAAGGATTACTTGATAAGTTAGGTATATGTATGGTCATATACCTAAGTGGTGTTATCTTTTGATTTCATACTTTTTTGTTTATCCTTATTGTATTTTGTGAGACCTTGAGGGTCTTGGGGACACTACTATGTATTTTTTTACTCACCTCTGCAAGGACTATGCCCGAACCTTGTTGTGTTGGATGCAGACGACAGACAACGATGACTGAGGCTGAGTACCAGGACTGGACGGTACCCAGAGGTGGACCTTATGATGAGTCAGTGCACGGAGGAGACTAATGGACATGGAGTGCTGAGGATTCCATCTATACCTACCCATCAGGTAGGAACCCCAGAGGACGAGCCTATGTCTGCTTTACTTTTCTTCAGTTGTACTTTCTTTTCAGTTGTACTTGTACTTTCCTGTTGGGATTGTATTTTTGACCCCTTTACATTTTCAGCACTCTTTTGTATACAACTTTACTTAGTATTTTTCTTTCAGCTCGTACTCTATTGTGTGGGGATACTCTGTATAAAGGTAATGCCTTCCCAGTTTTAGGGAACTACACTTTTGGTGCGAGTCTCCAGCCCCTGGCCTATGGAAAGAGGGCTTGGGGTAGTCACGGCACAAGCCCTGGGGAATGGGTCATGACACTCTCATCCTTGATAAGCCTTTGGGAGAAATGAAAATCTACCCCAACATACAAGGGTCATCAAGATTCATTAAAATGGTCATGTTTTGTTTCCAAGCACCAAACACACCTTCATGTAGTAGTTATGCTTGTGTCACATAAGCCATACCAACTCTGGGCAATGATCGATTATCGAAAAAAACACCGAAGCAGAGATTACGTGATCTCATTAAGATAGAGAGATGATCACACTATTTTCCCACCAATCATCCTACTCAGTGTTCTCCCCATATTAGGCTTCAGCATTTAATAGCCAATTTTGAACCATGGCATCCCCACCGTTTGAATTACGGACAAATCATGCCCCTAAGTTTTTTTAACAAATATACCAAAATGATACTTAAACTATCAAGAAAATGATTCCCCACCAACCTAATATTCTTGGTTGATCCATCTTATCTTGAAAATTCATTGCTGACACAAACCGCACTCTTCTCCACCTAGATATGTGCTAGAAATTTTTTCCCCATCTACCTTTTACATTGAGTAAAAGAAAAAACAAGTTGATCCACTCATGTAGACTTATCTAAAAGATACTTGGCTTAGACGGTAATCAAAATACAAGATGAACCAAAATGACTTATCTCAATGAATTATGTGTTTATAAATGAAACATTCTACAAATATCAAAGTCAACTTCTGATAAAAAATTTCTCAATCCATCACCTGATCATTTTAAACTATCATGACATAGATTGAGTAAAGATGAAACCCAGATCCTACCCACATGAATCATCACCCCTTTTAAGCTTCATCTATGATTCTGAAAAAAATGGGAAAACCTATAATTAAAATTACCATAGCCCCAGGAGCACACAAAATGTAGTCCATACACCGTTTTTGGAAAGATACGTTGTTATAAGACAAAAGAATTCAGTGTCAGTTAATTGAATGGGCCCATAGTGGAATCTATCGATCAGTAAAGCCGTAGGAAATGGCTAGTGTCTGAGAGTCCCCCTGAGATGTTCCTACATGGGATCCCAAGGGTCACTCAGAACTACCTTTCCTCTATAAGGAATATGCCTCCAGCATGCAACACCAAAATAGAACCACCCAACAAGATCCACAATGAAATTAAATCATTATCGTGTCATAATACCAATTCTCTCTTAGTGTATTAATGACAAGGAAAAAAAGAGGATATGATCATCATTGAAAATGAGTACACATATTGGGTTTTAGAGATTATAATGAAAATGAAATAGGAACCACTACTAATTGATTTCAAGAAAAAAGAAAATGTCTTCACCTACAGACGCACCCCCACTAACCAAACTCCAAGAATTTACCACCCAATGCATTAATTGATCGTTAATTCTTATACACAAAATTACTCCAAGACCTATGGTTTTTCATAGAGGTTCCATACATAACCATCCTCATTGACGTCGTGCTGTTGAGAAAGCACTGACATGATTAAGCACTTTCAAGCCTTAATGAACTAAAGAAAAATAGACCATTTCAAATAGTCCTCCTTGGTTGGGTTCCTTCTACATGGATGGAATTTTTTACTAGATTTGACATGATTAAACAAACCTATCTAGTATCATTATCAATGATAGAGAAGGTAAATTATCAACTCAAAACCATGATAGAAAGAATACTTAAACAAAATTTTGATGCTACTCTGATAAATGATCACAACTTCAAATCAATAGACATAAAATTAAAAACTAAATGGATCATGATTCCAAAACACCAGAGTCTATATGAATTCATCCCCATAATTGGGTTGAATTTTCATTCTTAACTCACAGGTCACTCTACTCTAATGATGAAACAAGACATACTCTACAGCACAAGTCTCAATGATACCATGGAAACCCATCTGAACAATGGTTCATTTAGAAAGGTAAGTTTCCTACAAGGGACAAAGACACCTTAACAGTACCATACAACCAAGAAGTCACTACATTAGAAAGGATTTATGGCTCTAAGGGTGCTACATTCCATGGGATAGCCACTTCTGACAGCATAAATCATCGACCCATAAATAGCTCTCACCTACAAAAAGTCACTAGGGTTGAGATCCCATCATCAAGGAATTGTTAAAAGAAAATGGCCTATAAAAAACAAACACACTTCTATTCCAAGGCTAATAAATGGAGATTTTATGCTACCATTGCTCGACGGTTTACAGAAATGACACCACAAAAAGATCCATTTTATGGTAACTTGAATGACTCAAATTTAAACTTTAAACATTCAAAAAATTTAAATGAATCCAAAATGGAAAAACAAGAATGTATCAATGTAACACCCCGAGATTTTATGAAAAATATTCTTTTTAATTTCATTAATGTCTTGTGTTGTACGCTACACCAAAAGGATCTTGCTCAACACGCATCCTTGACTTGCCTTGCATTACACGCAATCACGACTTTCCTCGATAGTGTGTGTAGTACGCAATAACGAGTTTCACTAAACAGCGATATACTATTAAAATATTTTTAAAACTAGCCGTTATGAATAGTAATAACCACCTTTTAAAATTTTAGAAATTTTATCTCTCAAAATGGACTTCATTTTTGGATTTTGAGTATCTAATTTATCCTAAGGTGAAATTTTGGTACTTTTCGGATAACTTTCATATTCTGATGAATAGTGAAAATTACTAAATTTTAATTGAAAACAACTTTTTTAATCAAAATAATTAATACTGATAAATTATTAATTTGATTGGTTTTAAAGTATATTTAGAATATATTTTTACAATTTAATACAATGTTGTTCATTGGATGTAATTTCACATTTAAACCAGTTATAAACAAGTGTCAATCTTTTGATAGTTATTATCTCTTAAAAACACGCCATTTGTTTTGACGACGGGAATTAATTTTTAAATTAGTAAATGTAACTGATATGTTTTGAATTTGTTAAAATAGAAATCATTTTTGAGTTCATAATATCAAATATATCTTAGGCCTAATTCTTGGTATTTTTCTGGAAACTTTCATTTTTTGATGAATAGTGAAACCACAATGTTGTAGTAAAAAAATGAATTTTTCATAAAACATAATTTTACCACTTCTGTGAGTGGAATTTCAAAAATCCTAGAGACACGGTTGATGTCAGTAAGTAAATTTTGGTTCAATGAGATGAAAATAATTTTTGGTGAATTGTAACTTTTTACTTTTTTTACCATGGTTAAAAGTAAATAGGGTAATTAAGGGTAAAAATGATATTATTATTACCCTAACACATGTCCTAATTCTTTTGGATAAGTTTAATTAGACCAAAAACAACCTTATGAATAAAATATAACCATTTAGGACCACCTGGATTAGATTAGGACATTTATTATTAATTTATTTAAAGAAGGGTTAAAATAGTTAAAATCAAAGATTAATAAGTATATCATTTTTAATATAGGTTTATACATAAGATAAATTCGACTATAAATACTAATTAGAAAGCTAAAAAGATTTCCTACATAATGGTATTTTATTTGTAATTTTTAGACATTAAATAATTTAATTTATTTATGACACAATGATGATGCAGTAATTATCTTATTAATGAAATATTGACATAATTGATGTTATAGATACCCAAATAAATGTAATTTGAGACTTTTTTATGAATTCCACTAATTTTATAGGTTAATATGACATGTTATTATAGATTTAATTAACTTTGTTCCAACTAATCATTCTGTTATGATTTTCACAAAAATCAATTACTAAATAGTGTCAAAATTGACATAAAATAGTTTTTAAAAAAAATATTATATTATTAATTGTTATTTTATTCGTAGAAATATAAGGTTCGGAAAAATGACTTATATAAGGTTATATATATTAATAATAAACAAATTGGGGTTATTTTTGCTTGATATAGTAAGTTTATTAACCTTATAGTGTAAGAAAAAAAGAAGACACGGTAAAAGTAAAATTATCTAACTTAAAGTTAAATATAAATGATAAGGTTAAAATAGGAACCTAAACTTGTCTAAATTCTATTTAATGGGAGTATTTCGACCCATCCCCACCTTATCTTCGAAATAAATTAATTTGGAGCTATTTAAAACCTAATTTTACTTTATAATAAAATAATAGTTTTAGTTATTCCAAAGGTACCCCTCTCCTTCCTTATAAAAGGGCACCTCCTCCCCCTCTTCCTCACACCACTTTGAGCCTTCAAGCTCGGCCAACCCCTGCCAAATTCTCTTCTCCACTTCCATAGAAACATACTAGGGGTTCTGGTCTTCCTCAAAGACCAATTTTAGTGCCCTAAAAGGATATCTCAAAGAGGTGCTTCAAAGAAGAGGTAATGTCCGTTACCGATTCTTTCAACTTTATTTCTTCTTCCAATTCTTCTTCATAGGTTGTTTCATTATGAACTAATAACATCAGTATAACTCATATACTTATATGTTATTATAAGTATGAAACAACCCTATTTCACCATATATCCATCCTACGGAAAACGAAATCACCGCGCGTGCGTACGTACGGAATACCGTCTCCACGCCGTGGTGTAATCTATTTTCCACCACCACCTTACATGGATGGGTATAATGGTGTACATAATAACTATATATGATTATTGTAAAGTGATATTGATTCTGAAATAGTATTCATACACTTCAATACAATTCCACGATCATGAGAACGATATCATCGCCCGTGCGTACGTACGGACTACCGTCTCCACGACGCGATGAGATTCATTCTCCACGTTAACCATTCATGAATGATTATAAAGTATATATAATAAGTAATAATGAAATATATGACATAATAATGATACTGGATTTATGTGTATATATATGTATTTCATATACTTAATTCCATTCAACTCAATAAAGAAATGAAAACAGTGTTCATGCGTACGTACGGACTACCGTCTCCGTGAACGGTGTATTTCATTCCGTTTACTAATTTATTATATATATGTATATTCTGAATATATATTATATATAAATCATGTTTTATATTCTGGAATTAAGTAATCATGATCTATGTAATCATATGAATAATTACAAGTCAAAACAAGGATGACAAATGAAACGATTTTACCCAAAACACTCTTTAACATGGAATTTACAAAAGAACGGGTAATATAAAGTCATAAGTGAACCATATATGATATCATAACAACGAATATGATTCTGTAATAAGTCAATGACATTATTTAAATCATTATACAGGAGTTTCGGACACTTATGAAGCAAACAGACCTAAGGTAAGGGAAAATATCACAAACTCATTTTTATCCGAGATTGTTTATACTTTGGTATTTGCTGGGGTATATTTTATCGTCCGCATCCATGTTTCCTCAATATGAAATATTTTTTCAATCCACCTACAACAGTTTAAATCCAATTTGACCCTTCGGTGAGTTTTTAGTAAAAGATATGAAAGGAATATTTTGTCGTTTTTCGTACGAAGTACTTTTTGACTTTTCCGAAAAAAGTACGAAGAATGTTTTTTTTAACTTATACTGCATGAATGGATTTTTAAAACATTATTTCCAAGAAGCTTACATTACAAGTTTTCAAGTTTATTTTTAATCAACTTCAATTATTTTATAATTGTACGACATGTTAAGAAAGAAAAAGTGTTTTTGAAGCACAAATGATATTTTCCTCAAGAATGGAGTTCATGTGTTTTATCAAAATTATTTTCCATCTAAGATAATAAAGGGTTCTGTTTTTATCCCTATTATTACATTGATTTGATTATGTTGTTATGGAATTATATTTTTATTAATTCCTTCATCTTATATGAATTGTTTTATGCTGTCACGATTTTTAGGATTCCCATTTTTATTACATGGGTTATGCTATGATGTATGGTTTCTGATTTTGTGGCACACATAAGAATGGTATCATTATGAGATGGGTGGGACCTATATCTCCATCCAATGCATTGGGTAAAGATTTTACATCTCATGAGATAGAAATGGCTGGAATGGTAGGTTATATCGGTTCAGTGAAAAAGGACTGAAACGAGGAATGAACTCAGTTCAGAAAGGGAATTTGTCCACTAAGATAGTCTTGGCAGTGAGTCTTGACTAACAAGAAATGATTCTCTATTATTATGTGTGTATGACACAAAGTTTCATGTTTTAAGGTATGATTATTGGGATTAAATTTCACTACTATGATTTATCCCATGTTATGAAATTATGATCTCTTTTGCAGGTTAAGATTTCCAAAAGATATGTTCTTATGAATATGACGTGATTTATATTTCTTTTGTTTACCCTTACTGAGCATTTGAGCTCACTCTTTTATGCTTTCTTTTCCCCAGGATATAAAGAAAGGATTTATGTTTAAAAAAAGAATATCCTTATGGGAGATGTTGAAGATCTTTCACCATGATTAGAAGATTTTATTCCGAGTTTCCAAAGACACTAAACTATTACGGTCCTTGTGTGTGTGTTTTTGTTATGTACTAAGTATTCCGCAAAAGTAATGTAATTTCCATGTACGTCAGGCTTCGGGTCTCTACCGTTGGTATCAGAGGAAAGGTTTAGTCAACCTTTGGAAACTAGGATGTGAAAACGTTAGTGATATCCCTAGAGATATTTCTATGGTATGTCTAGGGATGTCCCTAAGGTTAAGTATACGTATAGGTTATAGTCCTAGAATTGTGCTAACGATCTTATAATTTAACCTAAAATGTTAGATATTGAGGTTACTTCCCCTTTACTATGTTATTTTCTCTAGCATGATTTTTTCCTCTGATAAGATTCTTTTTGTGTTTTAGTTAATGGAGGGAACCAGAAGGAATTCGGTTAACATTGAATCCAATGGACAAATTGGTGACTATGAGAAACAAAATTGTATAATTCCTAGAGAGAAAGATATTGAGATTATGCCGAATCAGTCATCATGATATATGATTAACAAGGTGAAATTTAGTGGTATGCCTAATTCAGCAAAGAAGAGGAAGATAAACTATTATGCATGTTCGCATGTTGAGGAGCATAAAGTAAGGAAGATTGAGATTTCTAAAGAAGGGAAGAAGAACCTTGAGGAATACCTCAAATGGAGGGACCGATGTTATCTATGTGGAGAAGAGGGTCATAGAGTGACAGACTATTATGGAGTTCAATGTCTTATTTGTGGAGAACATGGGCATTACCCAACTCAATGCCCTGACCTAAAAAGTTACTTCTAAATCAAGGAAGTACTTATTCCAGGACAATCATTGAAGTGGATGGACTGAAGTTTTTATGTATTGGTATTCAAGAATAATGTTGTTGAGGTACTTTTGTGGTGTATTGAAATATTTATGTATTGTTCTATTGTGGTTTTCAATAATTTTAAGGTACCGGTAACCATGAAAAGTGATTCAAATATTTTGGAAAGTAGATGATATGCGCATAATGAAGGGATAATGAGAAAATGAAATGTTTGACAGTATTCATGAACTCATGATTGATATAAGGACTAAGTGATATCATGGTTTGAGTATATAGAATTTTGAGGATTTTGGTATGTGGAAAGTGTTAACTTTTTACTGCATTCATTTTTTCACTAAGGTTCAATGGGTATTCAAGAGAATACATGATTAAGGCCTTTGAATGTTTGGAATGTGACCAACAAGACATATCTTATGATATATGGGGATCAACGATGGTATTAAATCTCTGGTAATCATTTTCACTGTATTATGAGAGTGGACTGTAGTATTTTGGACAAGCCTAAAGATTGGAATGGATTATGATGGACATAAGTTAGTATTGTTTAAGGATAGAAGTTTTTTCGATATTATTTATGGGATGTTATAGTAATATAGTTTTAGAAAAAGGACAACCTGCAGGACGGGCGACAGCCCATCGCGTCGGACAAGGCCGTGGGAATCAAACCCACAACCGAAGTGAGATTGGCCTTTATCTCCTACCACTGGCCTATAGGAAGTCCATGTTTAGTAGAAAATAGTTTTATTATATTAAGAAGTATGATATATGAAGTATAAGTCCATTTTAGGAACCATATATCATTAATCTCACTATAGATGGACTTATGTATTTTTTGATAACATTTCTAACTTTTTGTTTGAGACAGATGGAATGACCCATCATTCTATCACATGATCTACTAACACATCATGAATGACAAATTCAACTTCATTTCTTTAGGAGATGAAGTGGAAATTGTCCAACGGTGAGACGATACCGAAATCACGAAAGTATTTCTTCTAATTTCAATTTCATCAACTTTAAGGAAACGATCTTGAAAACCAAAAATGTTGTCCTAGTGCTCTTATATCTGATGAATCAGATGGTACCTTAGATCATCACAAATTTATGGCTTTGGGAATTCTGGATTTTCCATATCCATGTTCTCTACCACTCCCCATCAGAACATGATGGTTAGATTTCTCTTCCATATCCATATTTTCACCTATGTGGAAACCCAGGGATTAGTTAATTTGGGTAACCGTTACGTTTCATACTTTTGTTTTTAAAGATTGGTTTTGGTATTCCTTTTTACAATGTAGGTTTCTATTAAAGAAACTTTTGAATAGTAAACCATTTATAACCCCGACGAATTTCAAGGGCGAAATTCATTTTAAGGGGGGTAGAATGTAACACCCCAAGATTTTATGAAAAATATTCTTTTTAATTTCATTATTGTATTGTGTTGTACACTACACCAAAAGGAGCATTCTCAACACGCATCCTTGACTTGCCTTGCATTACACGCAATCACGACCTTCCTCGATAGCATTTGTAGTACGCAATACCGAGTTTCACTAAACAACGATATGCTATTAAAATATTATTAAAACTAGCCGTTATGAATAGTAATAACCACCTTTTAAAATTTTATAAATTTTATCTCTCAAAATTGAATTCATTTTTGGATTCGGAGTATCGAATTTAGCCTAAGGTGAAATTTTGGTATTTTTCGGATAACTTTCATTTTCTGATGAATAGTGAAAATTACTAAATTTTAATTGAAAACAACTTTTTTAATCAAAATAATTAATAGTGATAAATTATTAATTTGAGTGGTTTTAAAGTGTATTTATAATATATTTTTACAATTTAATACAATGTTGTTCATTGGATGTAATTTCACATTTAAACCAGTTATAAACAAGTGTCAATCTTTTGATAGTTATTATCTCTTAAAAACACGCAATTTGTTTTGACGACGGGAATTAATTTTTAAATTAGTTAATGTAAATGATATGTTTTTAATTTGGTAAAATAGACATCATTTTTGAGTTCATAATATCAAATATATCTTGGGCCTAATTTTTGGTATTTTTCTGGGAACTTTCATTTTTTGATGAATAGTGAAACCACTAAGTGATAGTAAAAAAAATGAATTTTTCATAAAACTTAATTTTACCGCTTATGTGAGTAGAATTTCAAAAATCCGAGAGACACGGTTGATTTCAGTAAGTAAAATGTGGTTCAATGAGATGAAAATAATTTTTGGTGAATAGTAACTTTTTACTTTTTTTACCACGGTTAAAAGTAAATAGGGTAAATAAGGGTAAAAATGATATTATTATTACCCTAAAACATGTAATAATTCTGTTGGATAATTTTAATTCGACCAAAACCAACCTTATGAATAAAATATGACCATTTAGGCCCACTTGGATTAGATTAGGACATTTATTATTAATTTATTTAAAGAAGGGTTAAAATAGTTAAAATCAAAGATTAATAAGTATATAATTTTTAATATAGGGTTATAAATAAGATAAATTCGACTATAAATACACATTATAAAGATAAAAATATTTCCTACATAATGGTATTTTATTTGTAATTTTTAGACATTAAATAATTTAATTTATTTATGACACAAAGATGATGTAGTAATTATCTTATTAATGAAATATTGACATAATTGATGTTATAAATACCCAAATAAATGTAATTTGAGACTTTTTATGAATTCCACTAATTTTATAGGTTAATATTCCGTGTTAGTATGGATTTAATTAACTTTTTTCGAACTAATCATTCTGTTCTGATTTTCACAAAAATCAATTACTAAATAGTGTCAAAATTGACATAAAATAGTTTTTAAAACAAATATTATATTATTAATTGTTATTTTATTCCTAAAAATCTAAGGTTCGGACAAATAACTTAAATAAGGTTATATATATTAATAATAAACAACTTGGGGTTCTTTGGCTTGATATATTATGTTTATTAACCTTATAGTGTAAGAAAACAAGAAGACACGGTAAAAGTAAAATTATTTAACTTAAAGTTAAAAATAAATGATAAGGTTAAAATAGGAACCTAAACTTGTCTAAATTATTTTGGATGAGAGGATTTTGACCCATAACCACCTTAGCTTCGAAATAAATAAATTTGGATCTATTTAAAACCAAATTTGACTTTATAATAAAATAATAGTTTTAGTTATTCCAAAGGTGCCCCTCTCCTCCCTTATAAAAGGGAAACTCCTCCCCCTCTTCCTCACACCACTTTGAGCCTTCATGCTCGTCCAAACCCTGCCAAATTCTCTTCTCCACTTCCATAGCAATATACTAGAGGTTCTGGTATTCCTCAAAGACCAATTTTAGTGCCCTAAAAGGAGATCTCAAAGAGTTGCTTCAAAGAAGAGGTAATGTCCATTACTGATTCTTTCAACTTTATTTCTTCTTCCACTTCTTCTTCTTAGGTTGTTTCATTATGAAGTAATAACATCAGTATCACTCATATACTGATATATTATTAGAAGTATGAAACAACCCTATTTCACCATCTTTCCATCCTACGGAAAACGAAATCACCGCGCGTGCGTGCATACGGAATATCGTCTCCACGCCATGGTGTAATTTATTTTCCACCACCACCTTACTTGGATGGGTATAATGGTGTACATAATAACTATATATGATTATTGTAATGTGATATTGATTATGAAATAGTATACATACACATCAATACAATTCCACGATCATGAGAACGATATCATCGCTCGTGCGTACGTACGGACTACCGTCTCCACGACGCGATGAGATTCATTCTCCACGTTAACCATTCATGAATGATTATAAAGTATATATAATAAGTAATAATGAAATATATGACATAATAATGATACTGGATTTATGTGTATATATATGTATATCATATACTTAATTCCATTCAACCCAATAAGGAAACGAAAACAGCGTTTATGCGTACGTACGGACTACCATCTCCATGAACGGTGTATTTCATTCCATTTGATAATTTATTATATATATGTATATTCTGAATATATATTATATATAAATCATGTTTTATATTCTGGAATTAAGTAATCATGATCTAAGTAATCATATGAATAATTACAAGTCAAAACACGGATGACAAATGAAACGATTTTACCCAAAACACTCTTTAACATGGAATTTACAAAAGAACGGGCAATATAAAGTCATAAGTGAACCATATATAATATCATAACAATGAATATGATTCTGTAATAAGTCAATTAAATTATTTAAATCATTATACAGGAGGTTCGGACACTTAAAAAGCAAATTGGACCTAAGGTAAGGGAAAATATCACAATCTCATTTTTATCCGAGATTCTTTATACTTTGGTATTTGCTGGGGTATATTTTATCGTCCACATCCATGTTTCCTCAATATGAAATATTGTTTCCATCCACCTACAACTGTTTAAATCCAATTTTTCCCTTCGGTGAGTTTTTAGTAAAAGATATTAATGTAATCTTTTGTCATTTTTTGTACGAAGTACTTTTCGACTTTTCTGACAAAAGTACGAAAAAATGTTTTTTTTAACTTATATGGAATGAATGTATTTTTTAAACATTATTTCCAAGAATCTTACTTTACAAGTTTTCAAGTTTATTTTTAATCAACTTCTTTTAGTTTATAATTGTACGACATGTTAAGAAAGGAAAAGTGTTTTTGAAGCAGAAAGGATATTTTCCTCAAGAATGGAGTTCAGGTGTTTTATCAAAATTAGTTTCCATCTACGATAATAAAGGGTTCTGTTTTTATCCCAATTATTACATTGATTTTATTATGTTGTGATGGAATTATATTTTTATGAATTCCTTTATCTTATATGAATTGTTTTATGATGTCACGATTTTTAAGATTCCCATTTTTATTACATGGGTTATGTTATGATGTATGGTTTCTGATTTTGTGGCACACATAAGAATGGTATCATTATGAGATGGGTCGGACCTATATCTCCCTCAAATGCATTGGGTAAAGATTTTATATCTCATGAAATAGACATGGCTGGAACAGTAGGTTATACCGGTTCAGTGAAACAGGACTGAAACAAGGAATGAACTCGGTTCAGAAAGGGACTTTGTCCACTAAGATTGTCTTGGAAATGAGTCTTGACTAACAAGAAATGATTCTCTATGATTATGTGTGTATTCCACAAAGTTTTATGTTTTATGTTATTATTATTGGGATTACATTTCACTACTATGATTTATCCCATGTTATGAAATTATGATCTCTTTTGCAGGATAAGATTTCCAAAAGATATGTTCTTATGAATATGACGTGATTGATATTTCTTTTGTTTACCCTTACTGAGCATTTGATCTCACCCTTTTATGTTTTCTTTTCCCCAGGATAGAAAGAAAGAATTTACTTTTAAAAAAAGAAGATCTTTATGGGAGATGTTGAAGATCATTCACCACGATTAGAATATTTTATTCCGAGTTTCCAAAGACACTAAACTATTACGATCCTTGTGTGTGTGTTTTTGTTATGTACTAAGTATTCTGAAAAAGTAATGTAATTTCCATGTACGTCAAGCTTAGGGTCTCTACAATCAACAAACATCGTTTTACAAAATGAAATGTTTTTATACATCCCTTTATAATGAGGAAACTTATGAGAAAAAATTATTTTTATGTTATTAAATATAAGGTGACCTAAAAGGGTCACATATGACAATTAGGGTTAATTATCAAGAAACGTAAAAGATGTTTCATATTTATTAAATGTCTCACAACCCATACATGGTTATCTTGTTTAGAATATTCCCCAACAGACCTATGTGTGTCCAGTTGGACATTCTAGAATGAAATCAATTAATTTCAAATAATAATTGAAAATACGTTACTTTAAAAACAATTTCAAATATAACATGGTCATATATCATAATTTTGAGACATAGGTTCCCATATTCAAATACCAAAATTTCCCATCCACATTACTTTTTGTCATTTTTCAACCTTTTAATTTCAACTAATCCATTTATCCCATGAAATGAATTACATCGAAACAAAAATATCATGTCCTTAAAATTTTCTAACAATGAGTAAACATGTGGTGAGAATATAAATATATAATAGCATGTGAAAATCATTCTAATTAATTACCTAAGAAGTTATCAATCATATTATATCAACAAAATACCTATTATTATATACTAACAAACACAATCATGGAATCACACTCAAGGAACACTATCATATTAAAATAACAGGAAACCTACAAATGAAACTACATGGCATGGAATGTTCATGACATACTAATCTCTATGTTCCTATAATGATGCCTGAAATGATTCATCCATTCCATACCAATCCATGGATAAAATTCTATAAACTTTTATAAATCAATATGTTGTGGAAAAATTCACCATTCACTCAATGATAAATCATATTAAATTTTAATAAAAAATATGATGAACTATAATCCCATCCTTGTAAACATGGTTATTTTCCCGTATATAGGGTGATCAATTCAATGTTTAGCTATTTACCATGTGTCTGTGCATTCCTAGACTCCTATACACCGGCCCAAAATAATAATACAATGGTAAATGTTACTCTAATGCCACTTTATAATGACTTGTATAGACTGTCCACTAAACCTGTAGTTGGACCAATCACCACATAACCACAAGCACATCTCCTCAATGTCTAGAGGTAGCCAACATGTAGTGATATCCTAGGGTTGGTTTGTGGGGATAAAATTTCCTCATAGATCAGAGTATTCAAACTAGTATAACTAGTGAAAATCAGTAAGAAATATAGAATGAATAGTTAATAAATGAAAAATAGTGGAAACATAAATTAAATGGAACAAAAATAGAATAATAAATTTAATAACTAAAGAAAATAAGAATGGAAAATTTTCATTCTATGTAATGATTCTTAAAGGTTCAGGTGTTACTGCACGGTATAACAATTACAATGTAATATAATAAAAGAAAACCCCAATGGTCAATTCCTTGAGTATCCCAAGCATGATTCTAGTCTTTTACTCCCTATATACAATGTACATATCATAATAAAATGGAATAATTCAAAAATATTTGAGTAAGAAAATTTTCTCAGGTGCCAAACGGCGCCTGAGTAAGGTGTCAGATATAAATCTCAATAGGCAGGCATGCACGATGTCAAGACCAATCTAGTCATTGAAAGATAATCTAAAATGTGAGAAATATATAATAAATTGAGAGAGATAAAATATTATATAATAGAAACCTGTTCTGGGTTCCTAAACAATCATTTTTCCCACACAAACTGCTTTAGCCTAAGACGGGTGTCTGAAAAAAGTATATTTGCAAAGAATAATTTGTATTCAAATCCAAAAGTAAACACAGAAACCCCATAAGTCATACCCCCATGCATGTGCTTCATCTTGAGGTCTAATTTACATGTCATCACATAAGTATGATTGTAGGAAAGATAAAAACATCATAAGTACATGGACCAATATAAATGAGAAGAAACAAGTATGGAACAAGAAATTGAGAAAATAATTAAATAAATGAAATACAAGTAATCCATCAAATCTAGTGGTGGAGTCACATTCCTATCTAAGGTGATAAATATAGGATCCCAATTACACTGAAGAGAACATATGATAATCCAATACAACAGAACTTTTCCAAGGGTACCATTTCAGTATCCCAAGTACCTCAACGAGGAATGGTAACTCTGAGTGTATCGGAAGTATCTCACATAGGGGAATGAGTATCACACATGGCATGGTGACTCTATGTCTAGACCAGGTATATCACACAAGGGATTTAGTATCACCTGAGGCATGGTGTTTCCATTTTTCAAAACGTTTTATCCCTAGTTTCTCCCCTAGGGAACTTGTATATCTTAGGATTATAATATCTACCATATAACCACTTTTGTAGAAAGCTAAAGCATCACCCACAGCGCATCTAGTCATAACCCAAACACGTACAGCGAGTCCATCCATGGATCCTTTATACCGAACCCGTGTTCTCTCTTGGCCCATGAAAAGTGATAAATAAAGTATGAAACATAACAAGGAAAGGAATATATCGATATATCAAGGAAATAATTTATAATTTCAAACTATTTATATAATAATATCATGTTATTATCTATCAAGCTACTTCATTTAGGCTAATAAAACATTGAAAAACCATATGACCAAGAAGTAATCATTTAATAGGGCAAGAAATGGAATAAGGAATTAGCACAATGAATAATATGTAAACAATGAGGAAAAACCAAAGGTATTATAATGACTCCTACCATATGTCATTAAATACATCTCAACATCAAGCTATCAAGCTTGGAAAGAAATTATTACCATTCAATCCAATAAATTTGGCATAGGGAAAAAGCATTTCAAAACATAAGTAAAAATATTATGGAGCAACATAAATGAAATAAAGGTAATATTAAATGTAGTATAAACATTTAATAAACATTCATAATAATTATACTTATGTAATCTGGTCCTCAATAGTTTCATGATCAATTTAACCAATTGCATAAGACATTAAAAATGGAATCTTAAGTTTGTCAGGGCATTTGGCACTACACATGGGACATTAAATTACAAGTATTATTATTCATTCCCCAAGATACCCAAACCATGGTTAAATTCCCTTATTAACTCATTATATCAATTTCAATCATTCAACCAAGTTTCCACACACAACCAAGGTAAATTCCAAATTTAAGACAAAGTGAAAAAAGGGCCAATTTGGATGGCACACCCAATAAGATTTTCCATGGACAAGGAGAATGAACCAAATGGGTTTCTTCCGATGTGAAGGTCACAAAATAAATTTAAAGGAATAAATTTTTTTTCTTATGATAAAAAAGAATTCACTAGATGGATCAAGGTACCAACACAACGATGCGATGTAAAAAAATGAAATAAAATGATGTGAAAAATAATAGACACCCTGCACAGATAATTAACATTACTAAATCAATATATTCAGTTTATAAAATAGGTCATGGCCTTAAAATGTGATTTGGTTCAGAGAGATATTTTTAAAGGGGAAATGTTTTTTAAGAATACAAAATAGGCCACAGACTGGCATGGAATATAGTAGGCTCTAACATGAAGTAATAAGAAACAATACATCATGTAAACCAAACATGATAAAATTCATATATCATAGTTGTGAGTTTTTTAAGACATTGCACCTATATTAGAGGGGTTTTAGTATAAAAACCAAGAAATTGAAAAGAAAACCAATCATGTATCATAACTAAAATTTTCATTAAAAATAATCTGGCTCTAATTAACTGTAGAGAAGTGTTAATGGTGTGAAATTATGGAATTATTAATTTTAAAGGTAAGGGAAAGGGATCCTACCTCAAATAAGACCAATTCAAACACTCAACACCATATGCTTTGATGAAGATTACACCACACTTTATTGCACATACATTCCAATATATATAATCCATAATCCAATGTACATCTTTCTCTAACTATAAGGTAATATGAACAAAGAAGATATATATATAATAACTATATTTATGAATGAAATCCATCAAGCAGCCATAATACACACTAAAAAATAATATTGACTCTAAACAATAAAAATACCCTTAAAAATATGTGCTACATACGATTGGTAGTAAAACTGTACTTAGGATGGTGGAAGTAAGATGAAACAATCTGAAACACCTCTCCATTGGTGACGAACACTAAAAACACACAACGGAGTCCCAAGAGACCAACTTCACACCCTAACACAGGAATAAATAGATGAAAGATGGATTTTTCCATCCCTAGGGTTTCTTCAGATTGAAATCAGTTGACGCAATAAGATGAAATGGACAACAAAGAGAGGGCAGGGGTACCAGAGGTCTCACCTATAAGATTCAAAGGGAAAACCTGATGAAATCCCATGAGAAAATAGTGATCAAAGATGATCCAGAGAGGGGGGTTATCAAATGCGATGTAGATGAAGGGGAGAAGAGGTCATTTCACACTAGGGGTAAAGAGAAGGACCCCTTTGGTGTTCTCTTAAAATATAGCCAAAAAATATTAATAATAATAACTGTCATCATCAAAATCATCATTGTAATATTATTATTATTATTATTATTATATAACATTTCTTTATTTTTCAAATTTATTAATCACCCCAATTTAATTTATTTTAATTTTAAATTAATACTTTTAAATTTATTTGAAAAGAAAAAATCACTTAAAGTTGTTCCAACTCTCAGAATTGTGTTCTAAAGCTCGGTTTAAAAAATATCTCATCCACTAAAATAAAATTAAAATTCCTTTGGAATTTTTCATCTATTTCAAAACACTTGATGTTACATTAATGATTTATTATGATTTCAATGTTAAATTATTTTATAAATTATATGGGTATTTTTAATACATGGAACATTTTTATTTTAACATAAAATAATTAGTTACATGGTTTAATGATTCTTTTATCTATAAAATATAGATATTATATCATGATGGAATAAAAAAGATATCACACAACATTATTATCCCTTATAGACAATATAATAATTACTATTATGTTAAATTCTTTCTCAAGTGATTTTTGAAATATTCCTGAACATCCAAATCACTTATAAGAAACTATTTGATCTATCGAACAATTTTTCATTTAATTTGTTTTCTATAGATAAGGTTATTTAATTTGATTGATTTTAAAATATAAAATCATCCATCTCATTCATCAATTAAAATAACAATAACATATTTAATATCCCTTTATATAGATTTGAAATTCATGGATGAAGATATTGAGGATATCAAAAGAATAAAGGAAGGCCATGATGTCTATATTTAAGGTATGAATTATTTTTCTTATGTGTTATGTATAAATATTGAAAAATTATATAATATTTAATATCACTTGATAATATGAAACAAACTGGATAAATGATCAAGAAAATATGAGTTTTAATGATGGATAATTTTACCGACGATATTATAGTATATTATAAATACTATGAGAATTATGACAGATTTAATAGTACATTTTTTCAAAAATTTTGAAACATACGTTGGATGAAATCGATATCTTTCAAATGTGGTGAAGAAAAAAAAATATAATTTTTGGAGACACTCATTTATGAAAGGTGTGAATAATACTTTGAGTTAATAAGGGCATTAGGATAATAAATTATTATTATTTTATTTTTAGGAAGATGTAGTTGTATAGAAAACATTTGATGCTAAAAAAATATTTCATGGTTAATGATATTTTAGAGTATATTCATCATATATATACAAACTTTATAATAATTATGTTAGTATATTTTCATTAAATGGAAAACATACAGACCGAACGACAACCCATTACATCCAATAAGGCTATGAGACTTGAACCCAGAACTAAATGGTGAAAAGGGTTCACCTCCTACCACATGACTGCATGATTTCCTAGTTAGTATCAAATTAAAACTAATGATTTATTTGGTATTGGAAACATATTTTTAATCATATAGACAACAATATGACATAATATAGATTTGGTTATTATGTGAATTCCAGATGAATTTCACAATATTTTTTGGAACATTATATCATTATGGTAAATAAAATCTTATGGGAAATTATTTGAGGATTAGTGGTTAAATTATCTATTTTAAACATATATTATTTTATTTCATATTTAAGATGAAACGTTTTGTTTATGTAAATTATAATCATACTTTTTATATTACATGATTAGGGAAAATATATTTTCAGTCTAACATTTTAAGAGTGACTAACATTATTTGAAGATAAATTATGGAATAAAATGTTATCAAATCACTTTAACATTTCGTTTTAAGTCTTCTTCTAGAATATTTTTGTGAAATTTTAGGATTTTTATTTACAGATTTATTTAGTTTGAACTATGGGTATTATTTTCAAATTTTAGCGATTAATATATTAGTTTATCTGATAAATGATTATTCATTTGGAGATTTTTCTATCCTTGTTCTAAATTTTTTTGTTTTTTTTAAAAAAATATGAAAAAATAAACCTTTTTGATTTATATTATCCATTATACATTTATTTAACTGCTTCATACATAAAAAATAATTTTTAACACTCACCATTAGATGAATAAAGATTAGTTTGTGGTGGAAATAAATTAACTAATGAAAATATAATTATTAAGTAAGAATATTTCATTATTATAAATGTATAGATTTTAATTTAATTACTCAACACTAAAAAAGGATTATGAATCAAAAATGATAATCTATTATATTAATTTTAAATGAATCGATAGTCTTTTCAAACATATTTGGTTTATAGATTTTTTATCGTTGAGTTTCTCATAATCATAATCATTTTTATGATCATTGATCTTCAATATTATCCATCATTATTTAGACATTTTTCATTTCATCGATTTCAGCATATTAACTACCCTTTAATGTTATACTACTTGTAAACTCAGTTTTTTGTTATTCCATATGACATTCGCACTTCCCTTTTACTCTTTTCCATAAGGATATTTATTAACACTTTTTATGATTTGCGATTCAAAAAAAATTATTATAAAATTTCATCCATTGATTAATGAGATCGAGTTAAAATTTCTAGTACACAACTTCTTAAAGTGGGGATAACTGAATATCCTGATATTTTCAAAAAAATATATGTTTATAGCGTACAAGAAATGCAACACTGAGAATAAACAAAAAAATGAAATGTTATTATTTTAAATTTACAATTACTACCTAGTTGTTATATAGAAGAAATAAATTTTATTAATTGAATTATGAAATATATATTTTAATTTATATTTACAAATATGTGAATTAATATTTAGTAAATAATAACCCAATTTTTACTAATGTCATTTTATTCTACAAAAAAATCATTTTCTTCAAAAAAATCTATATTTTTATGATTTAATATTATAATTAATTTCAGAAACATAAAATATATCTGTTAAAATGAATATTTTTTTTAATTCAAAATAAAAAAATTATCATAGGATTAATTTTTGATAATTTATTGGAATGATTATTTTTTAAATGAATAGTGAAAAAAACTAATTTTTATTTAAAATTGTATTATCATTTCAAATATTTACAAATATAAATTATATTTTTGAATTTTTTTTATATACTTCTAATTTATACAAATTAATTTTCCCTTTTTATAATAATTTTATATTTAAATTTAGTATAAAAACTTTCTTTATTTTAAATGGGTGTATTTCTGAAAACTTGTTTTTCATCACATATTTCCGGTTTAATTTTAAATTATATTCTACCAATTTTTTTGTTTTTAATATATAAAAATGGGATATATATATTCAATCATGGGGTAAAAATTTGATAAATTTTTTTCTTTTATTTTTTGGTCAATATGTATAATATCGTGAGTAAATATTTATCACCCTAGAAATGATAAATTAGTTTATTAAATGTTTAAAATAATGTAATAAGGACAAGAAAATGACATTATCGCTTTTATTAATTTTATTGGATGAGCGCATTTCAAATATAATATTCTAATATTAGGTTATATGAACTTTTTAACCATTTTTATTTCATAATTTCTATTATTATATTTTATGTAAAGAAAAGTAAAAGTTGTCACACTACTGATTTTACTAACTAGACTAATTTATTACATCAGGATAACCAAATCATATGTTATTTTATAAATTTTATTTTGGAAGAAAAATTATTCATATTAGTTATTATAATTTATTTTCATTTTTTAGTAATGTAATAATTACCTTAAATGGTTACGCAATATTAACATGGTAATTATTCAATTATTGGAAAAATAAAATATATGATATTGAAAATATTAAAATTAATAAAATATGAAATAATTATTGTGATAAATGAATTTTATAGATAAATATAACATGTTATGGATGTGTTACAATTTTTATTTGAATTTTATTTTTTTCATGATGATAATAAAGTAAAAGTAAATGAATTGTTCTAAATTGACATTAATAATATTATATAATAAAAGATATTTTATTAAATTATATAAAAAACATAAAAATATTATCAGTATCCAAAAATATATTATATTAAGATAATATTATCTTGGTCCATTTATGGTCCTCCATTCTCCATATTGTATCTACCTTGACCTACAATTTGTAAAATACCTTATTATCACGGTAAGTGTGCAAATGGATAACGAAACAAAAAAAGAAAGAGATATGGGTAACAACATAGTCAAAACAATTAAAAAATTATTTTGTGTGATTATTGAGACTATTAAACATGTTATTTTATTTTATTATAAATTTGGAGCTATTTTGACATCAAAATTGATTTATGTTATTTTAATATTTCAGAAATTCCATGAGTACCCCTCCCATTACTTATAAATACGAAACACTTCTCATTATTAAAAGATGAAAATAATTTTTTATTTATAAATACCAACCCAAATACCTTAATAACATGACTCTTCATGTTTTTGAGGCCTTATTTAGGTTTTATTACAAACTATAAAATCCATAAAATGTAAATAAGTGAGGGTAGTCTGAAGAAGATGTATGTTTCATAAAATAGTGATTTGGGTTTATTTCATCTTCCATATCCTTAAAATTATATTTAAAAATAATAAGATAATAATATCATTCTCTACCATACACATAGATTTAATTATGTTAATGTAATAGCCTAAATCAATCTCTAACCTCCATCAAATGGGGATGAAATCCATCTTTCTTATGTACAGCGGACCACCATCTCACAGACCGATGTAATTCACGATTCATCACCATTATCATGACATGTTATTGTAATGGGATTAAAGGTTATATTTGATATTAATGTCATATTTATCATTATAAAAATATATTATACGGTATATTTTCTTCCATTCCATCCCCTGAATAATTTTAATGTCATTCGTGCGTATGTGGGGACTACCACCTCCATGAAGTGATGTCATCAGTTTTTCATGACCACATAACATGGATGATATATGTAAGTCTATAAAAATAAATAATATAATATTCATTAAATAATTATATTTATAGAAATAAATTATAGTAATTACCTTATTGTTATTATGATCATTGAAAAATTGAAACTTCACTCATGTGTACGTACGACCTTCAATCTTCATGATTATAACACGGTTCATTTTTTATAACCATATTTGGTGGATTGATTTAAAATTATAGTTTCCATATTAAAGTTATAATTTTTTCATTCTTATTATTTTGGATATAATTTAATAATGTCCTTGATAATATTCAACCTACCAATGTCATTTCGGACATATGAATCGAATATCATCAAAATGTTAGATATAATCATTAATAGTTTTTTAATTATAAACAAAATGGTAGTAAATAAAATAAAAAAGGAATAACTAATATGGAAAATTTTATTTATTATTATTATAAATTAATAATAATTTATTATTTATTAATACAAAGATCAAATTTGATGAGTCAATGTTGATGTAAGGGAAAATTTAACTTGAAACCTCATTTTAAATGTTATTACGATATATTTTCAAAACCATTTACTTCCATGTCCATGTTTTTAAAATTATTTTATAAATATATTTATATGATCATAAAATAAAAATAAATTACATTTTATTCCACCATAATTTAATGGTTTGAAAAAAAAGAATCATTTTAAAGAATGTTTGAATTTATTTTCAAAATAGAAAATAAAATTTCTATTTTACCATATACAATAAGAGAAAAATTTCCTGACACTGAAACCATTAATTAATGTTTGAATTCCTTTACAACTTTTCATGTTTTATTCAATGAAAACCCCACATTCCCTTTTTCTAAGTATTTTTGAATTTAAAATTGTCTTTAAAACGAATATGTTATTTTCATATTACGATGTTTTTTTCATAGGGGTTTAAAATAGTTATTCAAAGGTTTTATTCATGATATGGTCTATGGGAAGTATTTAAAAAGATATATTCTTCAATTAATCTCATGGGTGTGCCCGCAATATCTTATATGATGGGTGCACCTATATATTTCTCCAATGCATTGGGTAAAGATTGTGTTCCCTTTATAATTATATTAGAAGTCGGTCATATGGTTATTCTATTTTGAAGGGTTCATGTAAGGGTTATATAATTTCTTTATAATGATTCCAATCCGTAAAGACTATATGACTTTTCTATTAATTCAAATGAGTTTTTTTGAAAATAATTTTATTTGAAAATTAAATATAGTGATCATATTAAAAGAAAATTTTATACCCTTTCAGGTAAAACAGTTTTATTTTTTATGAAAAAAATTTCCAGGGATTTTAATGTCATTATCAATATTAATAATCTTTTTATGTCCCTTATAGTGATTATTTTAATCATCTCACATTTTTAAAATTATTTTAATTTTGTTTAAGTGTAATTAATTGAAAATAAGATTTCATGTTGAATGCAACACCTCAAAATTTTATAAGAGGAATACCTGGTTCAATATAAATAATGTCACACAACACCAAGATTTGAAGTGAATAAAACAAAAAGATACCTTAATAAGCATTTATTTTTAAATAATTTAAATCAATTTTATAGATTTCGATTCACAAAACCCCATGTTTAAACGAAACATGATACTCTGTTAAAATATTATTATCCAAACATGAACATTATAATAATGCCATTTAGTCGATGGGTATGAGTAGTAATAAATAAATTATGAAAAAATCATAGTTTAAACATGTAAAAAAATTCAATATTCATATATTTATTATAAATAAAATAAGCATCATTTTAATGTAAAATAAATGTTTTCTGAAAACAGTACTTTTCAAAATGGAGGTTTAGTCATGTTTTCCCACATAATTTGTATATATTTTTTATGAATAATATAATGTTTATTTTAAGAAAATAAATTAAATTTTTGAATCATAATAGAAAAATATCATTGGGTGTTTTTTTAAAATTTTATTAAATTTTTAAATAGTCAATTAATAATGAATAATACTGATTTTTACTAAAAACTACCTTTCATTCAAATTATTTACAATATTAAATTATCATTAAAAAAAATTATATGAAGATTTATTTAAATTATATAAAAATACTAATAATTTCGGGTATCGAAACCAATTTCATAAAGAATATTTATATTTAAAACATCTATATTTACAATACAATTTCTCTTTGAAACCTTACTTTTATGTTACATCTACGGTTATAAGATTAAATTTAATTCTATAAATTTTTTGAATTAGACATTTGAAAAATGATTTCTTATTTATAATTATAAAAAAATTAAATAATAATATTAAATTATTATTTGACTAAATTTTATTATAAAGGAGTAAAAATTAGTTATTGCAGTTAAGGTAAAAATAGGTTTTCTATGGGCTTAATCTACATAGATAAGGGATAAAATGATAAATAATCATGGGAAACATTAATCTTAAAGATTTATTTCTACCTTATAATATCTATGTATTTTGAATAATACAATTTTACTATTATTACATTTGAAAAACAAGAGATCATCTTTTTCTTTGCAAAAACAACAAGTGTTCCACTCACCACACTTATAAAAGGTCACCCCCACTCCACCCATTTGTAAAATTCCAAAAAAAAATTGGTTCAAAAAAAATATTAACTATATCAATTCCCAACACCCATCCCCTCATCATGGAGTAATTTTTTTGGTAATAAATACATTCAAGGAATACTTTAGGTATAATTCTAAAGATGTTGTCTAAGAAGAGATAAAATTATTAACTATACATTTTTATTTTATTGCTTATTTCAACTCCTTTTAGTATTATGAAATTATGATTATATAATAGAATCATTATATCCAATGTATATATATTATACTATGTTAATTTAATTACCTTTATAGATTTCCTCTTCCATAAAATGAGAAACGATAATGTCGATCTTTTGTATGATGGATTGCGGCCTCACGGTTCGATGTAACACATTTTCCATAAACCCCTATAACGGTAGGGTATTATGATCTATGAAATTTTTATATATGATATTTATAAAATAATTTTACCTCGGGATCCTTTATATCATATATAACATTTTATTTTCCATTCTTTATGTTATACGATAATGTTACCCATTTGTACGGCGGAATGTCGCCTCACAAAGTGATGTAATTCATTTCTCACTATTGCTTTAAAAAGAAGGTAATAAGGATACTTTTATTGAATATATGTGATATAAATTATATAATTGTGATATTAATTTAATATTATTAATTATTAAAATATAATATATCATTTTATTTCTAAACATTTCACTCAATGAAAGATGGTAATGTCGTTCGTGTGCATGTGGACTGCTGACTTCACGAAGCGATGTCGCTCTCTTTTCATCCCCACACCACATGGATGATATATAAGTATATTTAAGGAAATAAAATTTTATTTATGATATTATTATAATTCTATAAAGTTAAAATATTAATTAACTTCATACCATGATGATTGCTGAAAAATGGAATTGTTACTCAAACAAACGTACAACCTACCACCTCCATTATCAGAACATACAATATTTTTGAAAAAAAATTCATTAATGGAATAAAAATTATAATATATTTTTAAATATGATAATTATTTAACTATTATTATTATGGATAAGTTGATGAAATTACCTCTCAGACCAATATTCAACCTACTGAATTCATTTTTCACACATAAGTAAAATATCATCAAAACACCTGATGTAAATTTAATTGAATAAGTAGTTTCATATAAGAAGGTAATAAGTTAAATAAGTTAAAAAATAAACATGAAAAATTTTATTATAATGTTAAATAATTAACAAGTCTTTATCATTCGGGAAGATGAAGAACATATGTGATGAGTCGGAATCAAGGTAAGGGTTCCTCATCTCACTTTTACTTCTCTGAGACATATTCCATATTCACCACTAATTTCATTTGGGCGGTGTGTATAATTACTATATGATATTTTATATTAGAATATATTTATCATCATGTTTTTTAATGTTTATTTTATATCAATTATTGTATGGGGTTTATGATTTTGTAGTCTCTACAGTAGAAAGGGATTATTTCACAATCTAATAATTATTTAAGATATTTTATGTTCAAATATCACATAAGGGAATTATTTTTTATTTATATATGAAAATAAATATATTTTCTTGACCTTTAGTTATTCATGAAAAAATTCATGTAAGATTAACATTTTCCACTCTATGGTACTTAAAATAATTGAGCAAATGTTTTTCAAAAAATTTGGCTTTACTTATCTCTTTGGTAAGAAATCCTCATTCATTAAAACACATGTTTTTTTAAATGTTTTTAAAAATTTATTTAAAATTATTAATATGATTTATCAAATAATTGTTTACCAATATTAACTATTATAAAAGAAATTAATAGAATATTCATGTTGTTTTTAAAACAATGTATCTTTTTATTTTACATAAAATGTAAAATGAATTTTTATTTTAATGTATACAAGATGGGAAAAAACTTTAATTTATTACTACTCAATTATTAATGAATAAATTATATTTTTAGAAGGTTATTTTTAAATATATATATTTTTTAAATATTTTTTGAACATTTAGTTTTATAAAAATATATTTTTTGTGTGCAAATTTTATTTAAAAAAAATTTTAATGAAATTATTATGGTACTTTGTTTCATCATTGACATCATACCTTTATTTTACATTTTATAAACTAGGTATATGTTGTATTGATATATTCGTTATTCTTTATATGGGTGTTTTATGATCATTTTGAAAGGGGAACTAAAATTTTATTACTATTCAATATTTTACTCTCGGTGGATTAAGATTATGTTTATTGATTATGGTTACTATTAACATTTTGAATATTATATTTTAAATAAAAATATTTATGATGGTTATGTTTACCCCTTTCATATGGGAAATTTATTTGAATTTGAATGTGATTTTGGGGGCCACTTTATCTCCTCGGTGTATCGGTGGGTTTAATGAGACAAACTAGATGGGGTTAAGGATAATGTCTTACCCATTTACTTTGATTTCATTACAAAAATCCTTGAAGGCATGTGTTATATGTTCTACATTATGCATCCGAATGTTATGAATTTGATTATAGATTCCATGAGATTATTTTATTAGTTATAATATCCATGGTTATTTGTCAAGACGATGTGATTACTTATATTGAATTATTCAATCTTCATTTATTCCAAACATATTACCCTCAAGTTATCGATTAAATGGAATGTTTTTTAGTTATTTATTGATCAATATCAATCATTCCATATTTTTTCATTGATTATTCTATACGCTTACCCATACTAGGATTATGATATCATCGCTTTATTATAATTAATTTTTTGTTGGATACCAGGATTTTTTATGTAATTATTATGAATGATATGCTATGAGGAATAATGGAATTCAAAATGAAAAACATTTTGTATTTTATGTTTTTAGTTTTTTTATAAATATCAAGTATGTATCTAGTTTACTAAGACAACTAAACTATTTAGTCCCTTAATATGTTATTCCTTTAATCTTATTCTTATATAAAAAAAAGTAGATATCAGATATGGGAAATTACGGTTGTGGTCTCAACACTTTTTATCAGATAATGTTTAGTAGAAACATTGGGAACTAAATTTAGGAAATCATTTATATTGGAACATAACACTTTGACATAATTTGATAATATATCAATAATAACATCCTAGTATTTTATTAAGGAATATATTATGAGTTTTTTCCGAATAAATACATCGCAGCATGGATATTACAAGTATATGTTGTTCTAGAAGAGATGTAACTTGGGGTAACAACTCCAAAAATTGTGTATTTTTCTTGACATGATCATCACTTGGTACATTAAAACATCCATACTATCAACCTAGTTTGAAAGTACCAGGGGATATGATTTAGATAGATCAAATTTTATTTACTAACAATTATGAAGGACTTGAAAATAATTATATCCTCAATAAAATGATGTTTAGGATTTTGAGATTATCTATAGATAATTTATAAAATTTATGTTATGGGTTTCACTTTTGGGGGATTATACATTGTGTTTCATATTTTTATGATCTAATATAGTGTGTTCCACTATTAAGAAATAGATTTCAGGGGATGTAATGGAAACTGTATCAATGCACACAATCCAAAGAGTAATACTGATCATTTCTTTAATGGGATTAAGTAATCATTTGAAGGGAAATAGTCTACAAAACATTATCATCATAATGGGATATAGAATAATTTTCTATAAATATACACATAAAAATTCTCTAAGAATTATGGATTTTAAGGGAATACAAATTAGAAGAGTTGGTAGAGAAAAATATAGGTACAAGGAACGTAAAGAATGATTATCCAACATGTGATTCTTATGGAAGGAAACACCTTGATACATGACTAAAATGAGAAGTACTTTTCTTCAACTGTTGAGAAAAATACCACTGTTGTCATGAATTCTATTGTAATAAATAGTCTTCCAATGTTCACTTCTTCCACAATAAGAAGATAGGGTACTATAAAAATGAATACACCACGCATCAAGGGAATATATCTCAAAAGGAGATAAGGGTTGATGTCGAGCTTATGATGTTACAATAGATGAAGTGGAATGATTAATTTTATTGGGTTTGGAATGAATAATTGCGTTATGTTAGTGTTTTAAACCTTTTTATTCCGGTTATAATAATTATGAAATGTATAAGGATTGTACTATAGTACTATTTCACTAATGATTAGAAGAAAAATTTTTAATGGTGCTAATGACAAGGAAAAGTGATTTTAGTTGAAATTTAGACTTATTTTTTAGGCTATTCTAAAGTAAAATTTTATTTTAAAAACACTTTTAAGGGACATGTGATAATCCTTATAGTATAGTCAAATCAGATAATTAAAGAATCTACAGACTTGTTAAAGTACATTTTATGCCGGTTTTAATCTGTCTCTCTAAATAATTTTCATGGAAAAGAATTTACCTAAGTGTATGAATAATAATTTAATATGACTTCATAATGACATTCCAAATAGTCCCACGATTATAATTAATTCTCTTTGTTATTCGTCCTTATATTGAACCCTCTAATAAATATGTGGTCTTATTGTCAATCCACTCACATTTCTCTATAGTAAATTCCAAAGGGAGAAATATTCCCATAATTTCATAAATATCTTCCTTCGTCTCCTTAATCTGTAGAATTTAATCTAGTATCTCTTCACTTGAGTTCATGTGTAGTTCCAAATTCTGGTCTTGAATCTTGGAATCCAAGCTCTGAGGGCCATCAGAAAACTCTGCCTCACGCTATTGTTCAGAAGGCAGTGTATCCTCCTTCCCTATAATTATATCCTCTAACTATAGAAGCATTACCCCAACTGATCCTTGGTCATCAGTATTACACTCCCATTGAGGTAATGCCATAAAATCTGAAGTAGCCTCACCTTAAGAAACATCTTCCCATTCTTTATGGACTCTGTGTGTTCTAATTGATGAGCCTCCCTACCAACTTCCACTGTTTTTGGAATTTTGTTCATTGGATTTACCACCCTATTTTGCAAACAGAGTATCCAAAGGCCTATGTAGAAATAATTATTCTTTACATCCAATTGATTTCTACTTCTTGGAGACAATAAAATTCCCCATTTCTCTATTTTCATTATTCGCCTTCTTCCTCCTCAAACAGTTCAAGCCTTTACCATACCCTCTTATTACTGAATGTTATATTATTATTTGATTTGGAAAACCACTTTTTGGGTAAGCGGGAACCATACACGAGATTAACAGATCACCGAAATCCAAAAACCGCGTTGAAGAAATTCACATTTGATTCAAAATTTAAAAATGGGGCCATCAAACCACCTTGAGTTATGGATCCATGGTCATCCTCCTCGAGCCTCACCCTGAATTCCATCATCACCTTTGTACCATCAGCAGAACATCCAAAACATCATCACCTTGAAAACCGTTGTCTTTACCACCCATCTTCGGAGCCGGTGACCAGAAAAAACAAACCATATAAGAACTATCCAACCTCAGTAAACTTATTTCATCATCATAGCCCTTCCACAGAATTTAGTTCATCATTAGCATCACACACCAATCGTACACCTCATAGAGCATAAAACATCTATACAAAAACAAACCCTACTTAAGGTTTCACTAATCCCAAGAGGAGATAAATGATCCCCAACCTGACTCAGCTTTTGACGAATCACAACTGATGATTCAACGCACAAAGCGGGAACCCAAGAGAACGAGTAGAAAAAATCCATCTAAAACAAAAACAAATTCAAAGACAAATAACAAATTCAAACCATCACCAAAAATCCGGGAGGAATACCACCCACAAACTAGATCGAAATCCTATCACCGCCATCCAAAACTCTCATAGAGGCCACGCTCAACCACCAGATGTGCATATCTGGAAGGGAAGAGGTGACCCCAACCACGACAGCTAGACCTCGGCCTCTGATTCTATGTCTCGCCACCATGGAACCCTATCCATTGAAGGGGAGTTGGGCGAGAGAAGAAGGAAATAGTGTTCGATGTCGAGATGGTTGAGCCCCAAATTTGCATCACACCATAGCGGAAGAGGAGATGCCACCACGAACAGTCGTACAAGAGGGAATCTGAGCAGGTCTAGGATGAAGCAAGGATGCAGCGGTGAGAGGGAACCCTGGAATTGTGAATCCCCAAACGAGCTCATCTATACCCTCTTATTAAATAAACATATATGGGTTGTCTTTCTTCATCATACTCTACATTTTTAGGTAAAATTGGTATGGAATTAAACCCCTCCCCAAATACTTGTGCCGTCAAAGCGGTTGTTCATATTGAGTTAGGATGAAGTCCTTCTCTGATTGAACCCATATAGACTTTGATATGACTGCAGGTACCATGAAGGGATGGTCTCTCACATCATGAAGGAAAGCTGCCATTAAAATCGAATGTTTGTTTTCTCTCAACAAGGAAACTTCCAAAAGCATGAAATAAACATTCCTTGGAATTTTCATAATGCTCATGATCCATCCCAGATCTCAACCCTCCATCCATAACGATGTTAGTGAATATAGGGAGCACCGTGGGACCAGACTCATCCTAGACCATCTCAGATGATTTGGGAAATCCCAAAACATGTTTTAATAGTGAAAATATGTCTTTTATTCTTTGATTAGTATAAACAACTTTTTTCTTATTAATGAGAGGGTCTATTATGTGATAACACACTGGAGACTCCAAATCCAAATGGGGGGTAAGTGTCATCCGAGTTGGAAGCAGCATACCAAAGGAGAGTTGGGCACCCCCATAAAATTCCATTGATACATTATCCTTCAAGAAAAAAAAAAGAAATGTTTGAGCCTATAACTAAAGAATTAAATCAATACTTGTTTGGTGTAAAATAATAGTATAGCGGCATGCCTTGGAAGCTGAAAAATGAAATGATCGACTGTCAAATTGGATGTTTCCCATGTGAAAAAATGAACTGCAAAATTCAAACTAGTTTTTGTAGACCAATAATTATTGATAGAAGAATTATTGAACTATTTCAATCCCAACTGTATTCACTGGAGGCTTGGAAATAACCTCTTGTACACAAATTCATCAATCAATTAGGTAACTTCGGGAGTGTGAGCACTCATCAAAGGATATGAGCCTCCCAATGTTGTTACCCTACATCTAAAAAATAGAAAGACTATGGAATGGAATGGGTAGATATATAAATAAATCCCAAATCACTACATAGGTTTGGTTTCTATTCTAGTGGAACTCATAAACCTGTCTGATAATGATGTTGTGGGATCCTTTTAAAGAATAAATCCCTTTAGACCATGGAGATTCCATATCATCAGTTTTGTCAAAATAAATATGAAAGGGGCAGGGATACAATATCAAAAAAACTATTTGGTTTTTCAGGGGCCATGAAGTTTGGACGATCCTATAAAAGAAGTCGAGGTATGGTCGGTGACGGCTAAAGATGACTACGAAGGACAGCTCATAGAACAACCAAGCATCTAAGAACACCTCGAGTGAAAACAGAAGCGATGGAGCACCATTACGGAGGGAAGGTCCTTTTGATCTAAGGGGGATATGAGGAAAATTATGAAGATAGTATGGATCATTGAATGTGGAAAATGCTGTAAAAGATCGATCAACAGGAAGGACGACCATCACTACCTCTTGAAGGGAGAACATTGTGGCTAGGGTTTCATGGAGAATCATCACTTGAAGAAAGATAGATCCTTATATTCCCCAAACATTGGAGGATAAAAAAAGTATTAATTTTTATAAATAACATTATTGAGATAGGATATCACGTAATATGTTTGTTATGTTGAACTAATATTGTTAAATAGGTTTTTATGAGTGTATTTATAACCTAAAAGGTTTAACTAATCATTGATGTTTAAGTAATTATTCTATATTAACATTTGGGGAAATTATATTAATTATATTAATATGGTTTATGAAAGAGAAAACCAAAATTCCAGGGGAAAAACCATTACATATAGTAAGGTTGTGGGGCTTGAACCCAGGACCAAATGACGATAGGGGTTTATCACTTACCACTGACCTATGTGATGTCCTGATTAATATTTCATTGCTTTTAGTAAATCGATTTGATGGATAAATATTATAATTTAACTAGTGGTGTTACTATATTTGTTTAGATATTAATATATTATGTTGGACAAATTTTTATAAAAAAATTGGTTTTGTTAAATATTTATAAATAGATTTAATTACTTGTGAATATTTTATGGATCTTATTATCTTTTACAAGTTAATATTTGAACTTCAGGGAAAAAAATCATCTTGGATATTAATTTAATTTTGTAAGAACTGATGTGTAATAGGATATAAGAACAACATTATGTTGAAATATTTTCTATGAAATAGAATGATATCATGTAATATTCTTTTCATATATTCTCAATATTAAGGATAAAGGAATTCCACAACTCTTGGAAATGGATATTGAAATAAAATTTTATCATACCAACATCATTTATATAGGACTAATGTACTTTTAAACCAAATTAGATTAATTATTTTTAGGTCCTTAACATTACATTTTTCATTCATGTTATTGTTACCAAAGACCTCAATCACTCTCTATAATTATTTATTATTTTCTACATTGTCTATACCTTCACTTTCCACCAATTTTCTTTTACCTTGAAACCTAGTTACTTATTAATCCATATAAACCATGTACTTACATTTCTCTAATATCAATAGTATTTTATTCAAACCATTATCACAATGTGGATTTCAATAAATAAATTTTCAAATTGATTACTAAGATCAAGATTAAATTACGAGAATGCAATTTATTTAAGGGGAGTACTATAACACCCCAGGATTTTAAAATAGGAAAATAGTGTTTGATAGAAATTATGACACATAAAACCCATATTAAAAGAAAATATAACATTAATATACATTAAAAAATTAAATAAATTAAATCAGTACGATAGCTTAGGATGCATGCAACACCGGTTTTAAATAGAACATGATACACTATTAAAATATAATTACTTAAACATAACCATTACAACCTAGACATTACATTTGATGGTATGAGTATTATTAACTAAATTATAAATATTTTTATTATTTACACATGTAAAAAATAAATTCCATTATTATATATTTATTATAAATAAAATAAGAATCTTTTGAAAGAAAAAGAAATTGTTTTCTAAAAAACAAAATTTTTCTAAAAGGTGGTTCAGTCGTGATATTCCCACATAAATTACAATTTTTATCAATTATTGAAAATTTATTATAAAAAATTAAATTTTTTTAAGTAACAATATCAAAATTTTATGTGGGTGAAATTTTTTAATTTTTCTAAAATGGTTGTTTTTTAATTAATTATGAAAATAATTATTTTTAATAATAATGTCCTTTTAATTAAGTTATTTAAAAAATTAAATTATATTTTATATTGTATTTAATGTAAAATAAGATCAATTATATTAAATTTAACTAATTTTCTTTATTTAAATTAACTTCATATATTATTTTTAAATTAAAACCCTATACACTTATGAGAGTTTTTCTCATTTAAAACCATATTTTTCGTCAAGTCCATATGTATAAATTTAAATGGAATTATTCTAATTATATTAAATTAATTTTGAAAAATTGATTCCATAATTGGAATCAAAATTATTGAAATTATCCAAGAAGGTAAACTATATTTTTGACCAAAATAAATAGTAATAATATTAGAAAATAATTATTGAGGTTAAGGTAAATATGGTTTTATAGTGGTGTTAAACTAAGAAAATAAGGGTTAAAATAACACAAAACATGTCAAAAACCCATTTGAGGGAAATAATTATACATTAAAATTTCATAGAATCTATAATAATCCATTATTTTAATCTTTTGGAATTTGAAAAATATGGATGCATCTTTTACTTTTCAAAAATTACATGTGTTCCATTCACCTCACTTATAAAAGTCCACCCCTATCCTCTCTTCTTCACTCCATAAAACCATTTTGGATTAAAAAATACCTAACAAAATAACTTCCCATCTTATACACTCTAATAATAGATGAATTACTTTGTACATAAATACATTATAGGAATACTTTTGGAATAATCTTAATGAGGTGGTCTGAGTAGATGTAAAATTCTTAACTATGAATTTTGGTATAATATCTTCTTCCAAATCCTTCATATATTATAAATTTATTATAACATATTAACAATATTTTCTTCTAAATAATGATATTTTATTATGTTTTTTTTATGAACTATATTCATCTGCCCTTCCATCAAATGGGAAATGATTGCATCACTCATGGGTATGGCGAACCACAACATCACGAAATTATGTCATTGGTTTTCAATGAACACCTCTCACGATTGGGTATGATTGTGGATATAAAGTATATATATGATATTGATAATATAATTATATAAATTTAGTAATTATATAATATATACATTTTAAATTTCTATTTTGTAGTGGATAGGATAGCGTCACCATGTGTAAAACGGGATACCGCCTTGTGAAGTGTTGTGATTCATTTTTCATTAACACTTTACATGGACATTAAAAAGGATAATTATAATCAATATTTGTAATATGAATTATATAATAATAAAATTACTAATGTATTTATCATTCTAAAATGATAATATATTATTTTCATTCAATCCATTTAACTCACTGAGAGATGAAAACATCAATTTTGTTCCTATGGACTACTGCATTCATGAAGCACTGTCGTAATATTTTAATCACCACAATACATGGATTATATTTAAATATATTTAAAGAAATAATATTTTATTTATGGTATTATTACCATTATATAATTTTAAAATATTACTTAACTTTATTCTACAATGGTCATTGGAAAATGAAAAAGTTACTCCTGAGTTTGTATGGGCTACTAACTACATAACTGTAACACACATAATTTATCAAACCATATTTCATTATTAGTCTAAAAATTAAAATTTACCTATAAATATGATAATTATTTTAGGATTATTCTTATTGGAAATTTGATATAATGACCTCTTAGACCAATATTCAACCTACCAAAGACATTTTTTACACATAAGGCAAATATCATCGAAACACATCATGTAAATTTAATTAATTATGTAATTGTATATAACATGTTTATAAGTGAAATAAGTGTAAAAATAAACATGAAAATTTTTATTAAGAAATTTTATAATTGATATATTTTAATTATTTAGTGTAATAAAGAATTTACATAGTGAGTGAGAATCAATGTAAGGGTTTCTCTTCTCACTTTTACTTTCATGAGACATATTCAATATCCCCCACTAATTATATTTATGTGTTGTATACAATTCCCCATTGATATGTTATATCATGAATATAATTAACTTCATGGTTTTTAATGTTAACTTTTATGTGATATATGTTATGGGGATTATGTTTTAGAATTAACAAAAGTGGTAAGGGTTTATTTCATAATCTCAACATAATTTGGGATTATTTTTGTTTACATATCAATTGGGGGAATTATTTGATATTTATATCTTAAAATAAATCTATTTAATTCACCTCTAGTGATTTATGAACATTTTCATGTAATAGTCACCATTTTTCACTATTTATTACATAAATTAACAGAAAAAAGGTCTTTTTCATAAAATCTATCATTATTTGTCTCATCGATCAGAAATAATGTTTCATCAAAACCCATTTTTTAAAGCGTTTTCAAAAATTTATTTAACCTTCTCAAAATGATTTATTAAAGACAATTTTTTCCAATTTTAAATAATAATAAAAATTGAACGGAATCATTATTTTGTATTCAAGATAATTTCTGTTTGTATTTAACCACAAATGATAAAGTAATCATTATTTTAACTTGTGTAGGATGAATATAATTTCATGTATTAATTACCACTCAATGTTTATAGTATACATTATTTTTTAAAAGGTTATCCATGATTGGGATGAGGAGATAGACAATATGGTGTAAAAGAGATTCTAGAAGATGTTCCTATAATAATTTTATCCAAATACATTGAGATATTAGATTTAACATCCCTATATATTATGAAGTAATAACTATATTTTATAGAATACATGATAAGCCACATCGATTTTAAACAAAAAACTGGATATTTTTATTCAATGTCATGGTTATAACATAACTAATAGAATAGAATGTATGAACAAGATCAATTGAATTATGAAAATACGGTTTACACATGTATTTATAATTAATTAATTGGTGACCAATTATTTTTAAATTAAAATAAAACCCTTTCAAAAATAAATGTAAGTCTTTTATAAAAAATTATTTAATTGTGAATAAGTGTTTTTTATACTAATAAATAAACAAAATAACTCTTTATGGAATATTTTCATGAAATATAAATTTTAAATTTTAAATATAATTGTTTAAATTGGTCTCATGTTCTTTATAGACATTGTATAAAAATACGTCATATTTTACACATAAACATAGTATTCTTTTAAATGAGGGGTTTCTTCCATTTGAGGGCATGCTTATTTTAAAACTAAATGTCAAAATATAAATTTTATTTCCAAAAAATCATTTTAAAAATTTTAACATGAATATTATCTTAGGGTTAAATTTTGGTTTTTATAATATGTTTCATTTTTTGATGAATAGTTAACATTGCTACATTTTAATAATAAATTGAATTTTCTTCTAAATAATTTACAATGATATATAATATTTTAAATTAGTTTAAAAGTATCATTATATCAATTATACATATATTAGTTAATTTTATGTTATTTTAAAAAAAATAATTTTGAATTTGGATATAACAAATTTTAAACTTTTGAACATTTTCACATTAAAAACCACTTTATCATCCTATCTACAGGATTAATTTAAAACAATTTTATCCACATATGTGTTCTGTATTTTGAAAAAAAAAATCTAAATTTCAAATGAAAATGTAAAAAAATTATATTTGTCTTTTTTATTTTTGGACTATAGGAATAGTAAAAAATATAATTTTTATTACAATTGTTAAGGTTAAATTGAGTAATTTAGGGTAAAAATAATTTTGATATAGATTTAAAAATTACACTGACATTCGTCCTAACATTATTAGATAACTAATTATCCAAAATAATAATTCTTGGGAAATATTTAGGACCTCTTAGAGAATCATAGTTGATATTAATCCCCTTCTAGTATTTTATTTTAGGAACCCCCAAACTTTTCCCATTAAAGTTTTTTAATAAATATAAGTTTTTTAATATGTTCTCAACTAAAATTTTAGATTCCCATGTTTTTTAACTTGATATAAACACTAATATTTTTGAACTTTTTTGTTTACTAGATGGGTTTTTTTAAACGGAGTTTCCGAACAAGATTTAGAGTGGTGGAACACATATATTTTTTTTGTACTTCGTTCAAGTCTCTAATGTCCCCCAAGTGGCTCGAGATGTTTTCAGAGTGTCGGACCCGAAAAACTTCAGGTTTTTTAAGATAGCTGAGGGCACAAAATTTGCGCATGGCCTGATGAAATGTGTTTCCCACTACAAGTAACTATGTGGCCCCTTGATTTCATGACTTGTAATGTTTATAATTATTATTCCATGATGTTATGTTGAGTTACAAAATTTTTAGGACATGACCCTAATGGAATTAGATAAATTGAGTTTCCCTTTTTAAATGAATATGGGACCAAGGAATCGTCTAAGTGTTTGGTCTAGTTTTTAAATTGGAATTACCCATATTGGTAATTTCCCTTTTCCATGGATACGTAGAGCCTTATAAATGTAATTTACATGTTTTGGTTAATGGAATGAGTTCAGTTAAATGAATGGTTAATGCTTAACGAATGACTATGAAAACAACTTACCAAAATTTTTTCAAATTTTTGTAATTCTAATAACACCTTGTGTGACACGTGGGTTCCCATGTAGTAATTCCATGGATATACTCAATGGGTTTTTATAATTATACCTTGGGAGAAACATGGATTCCCATGTAGATATTCCATGGACAGACCCAGGTTCATGAGAGAATAATTGCTTCCACATCTATAGAAACCCTTACTATGTTAAGATAAGGTAGTGGTGTGGACCAATAATTTTGAAAATTCCATAATGGAATTTACTAAATAGATTGATGCCACATTTCTTTGACACACTAATGAAAGGCTAGGCCTTGACCAAATGAATCCAATTATTAACTAAGACTTTATTAAATGGTTGTAATGCTACTTGGCCTATCCACACTAATGGAAAACAAAGCTTGGTCCAATAAATGAATGGATGAAACTCTTCCTAACCTATCCACACTAATGGAAGGTAAGGTTTGTTCCAAATGAATTAATACATGATTTCCATATCAAAAGGAATGGGTTGACATAGGCATGCCTTGTATTTTGGGAGGAAAATACATTGGGACTCGGGAACCCCATTCTAATTCAAGGATTTGGATTTCTTATATTGATACTGAACAAGAATATAGGCCTTGTCTATTTTTAGATTATTATAGGATGCCTTGGATACACTCTTTGGTTCTAGTATAGGAATATAGGTTCCATGGTTACAACCCATTTGTCTTTGCCCTTGATTTACACCCATTTTACCATGGCTGTTCACCTTGGACTCATTAGGTGCCTTATTGTGGAATGCCTTTGATTATGATCCTTGTATTACACTCTTATCACTTAGCTAGACTCAGATACTAATGAGTTAGTGTTCTGTGAGATCTACATTACCTTGGTTATTACCCAAGAACTACCTCATCAGATATCATTTTCATTTTTACTTGGTACATCTTGGTACCTTCAGTATATATACTATAATGAGGTGATGTCAGTGATAGCTATTCCTATCATAACCTATTAACATAAAATGGTTATCACTTAATTAATTAACTAGTTACATGGTAAGACACCAGCTGACTGCTGAAGAAGGTAGTTGAGTTTTTGGATACATTTTATTGCTTTATTTATGCACACATGTACTCAATTTAATTTATATTATGATGTTGGGATTGGTCTAGAAACTTGTGGTGCCAGCCTACTGGGATTTATATCGCAGAGCCTACTCGGGCTGTCGTTGCACCGGGGTACCCGCGTAGACCTTCCTTGTTTGCATGACTGTAGAACATGATTGATTATTGTTTTTCTATACCCGAGAGTTAGGAGAAAGGGACAGAGTTGGAGAGTAGGATGCCCATGGAGATCACCTTTGGGATTTAAGTTCTATTCTTTACATGTGTCTTACATTGTATTGTATTGAGAATCATGTTGTACTATTTATTTATTTCCATCATGTATCAATACCATGTGATGTATTAATTTTTTTTGTATAAACTAGATTTGTCCACTATTGTTCAGTTATATATATAGTTATATTAAATTTTTCTTCCGCTTATTTTTCAATAATGTATTACTTCTTCTGTCGTTGACTGTTACTTACTTTGTTATACTGTTTTGCAACTCTGATAAGAGGTTATAGTCTCCCCACCAACTATCCTTACACCATCACTACTAGTCAGTGGCCTATGGAATACAAGAAGGAACACTTAAGGTCATGTGGTGACTGGTGAAACAATCATCCTAGTGGTGATCTGGGTCCAGACATTATAAAGTGGTATCAGAGGTGGTTTTTTCCTTTTGTCTTACTATTTTGGGTTGGTAGATAGAAGACTAGGAATGTGTTGGCACTTGATTAATAGACATGCTTGGGACTGATAACCCCACATATGGGGAATTTCCATGTCTCTAGGTTTGGGATTGTTTTTTATGTTGTTCACTATTACAATTGATATGATTTCACCTAGAGAGATTGGTGTAATTTACACTACTTATGATTTGTGGAATTATTAATATTACCCTTTTCCTGTTATGGAAAGGTGAAAACATACATGCATCACATCAGACACTTAGAAATTCACTTGTCATTCCATGTAGTTTCATTAGTAAGTTTCCTAATAAGTATGAGTTTGTGCCTTATTTTTATTACATGCTTAGATTTATACTTGTTTAGGTAATACATAATAATGCCTTATATGCTTACTTTTTGTTATAGCATACTCCTATGATTAAAATTCAATTCTTTATGATAATGTCTTGTTACTCTGTGTTAGCTTCTTGTAATGACATGTAAGCTTACATTGATGTTTGTAAATGGTTACATGGTGCTATTTTATTGGATATGGTTATAAAGGGATCCATTTTTTAGTTGTAAGGTGTATTGGTGACTTATAGTTGGGAAAAGGAAACTCTATTAATTAAACTATTGTGAAAAGAATTCTAAATTAAATTGTTATGTGAATTTGGTTTTGAATAAAGGGGCCCAAATGCCAAACTATAACGTGTATGAGTTCTTTAAAGGTTGGTAGGTGGACTCTCATATAATTGGAATATTATGTTTTACCATTTCAAATTATGAATTGACATTTCAATTGAGTAATGGGATCCAACATTAAATCCATTAAGTGTATGGGATCTTCTTTAATTATGAAATATAAACCCATGTCAAATGTAATGACATGATTCCCTCTTAAATACATATAAATGTGAGGGATTTTTGGTTTTAATATGAAGTAAAAATGGTTATCTTTTAAAATGAAACTAGAACTAATTAGGTCAGTTGGGGAATGTTTTTATGAGATGACCCATTTGGTTATTTTAATTTTTATTATCTTTGGAAACTGCTTTTGGGTTTCCTGACAATGAATCATGGTTTGCTTAGTGGGACCCTTGTAGGTCTACATAATTATTAAAAGGAATTTATATTCAAAATTTCCTATGTATGTCAGAATTTTAATAAATGTAAATGTTTAAAAATGATTTTTTATTAAACATACATGTTTTTCCCTTGAAGATTTTGTTAAAATCAAGTACCTTGTGTTTTGTTTTGTAAAATGGTACCTTGAGTTTTTCTGATGTTTTTCTGTGTTGATGCTTGCATGGAATCATGACTTTGATCTAGTTTAACTATTTTACCTTCCATTTTTTGGGGGTGTTTGACTAGAAGCCACGTCTTAAATCCTCTTAGTTTACTCTTCTTAAGAGATGAGAAGGTCGCATATCTTTACTTTACCCTCAATGCTCTAAAAGAGCTTTGGTCATATGTTGCGCTAAATATTTAAATCTTTTTGAACATTTTGGATGATCTTTTTCAGTGTTATATAAAAAATCATGGTTCTTATAGAGGTTTGGTAAGTCATGAGTTATTCCTAGGTTCCCGCATAGAAACTCCTTGGTCAAACTCCCAAACGCCAGCGATTCCTTTTTGTTTTTGGTCAGCCGCTTAAGATGGACATATTTTAGATACGTCGGCCATGTGGCTCGACTCATTCTCTCTTACTTTACATCAACTTTTTCAGTTGTAAGGAGTCATTTTAAATCATGTTTCTAGGTGATGGAATGTGTGATTTCAATGTTAGTAGTGCCTTTAGAGAAAGATTCTTGACATGTTTTGTTAGGTCGATCAGAATTCAACCATTTCTCTTTTATGAAAAACAGACCCAGTTTGTTGTAAAAACACTCATGTAAATTCTTGGAAGGAATATCTAATGGGGTATGTACTATGTCTTGTATTTTCCCATTCTTTTAGATGAGACCTATGGTGGGAAGCACCGATGATCGAATGCCTATCAAAACATTGATGTGATCATGTCTCAATTTAAACAGGCTAAAGTAAGCTCTTTCTCTATTTTTATGTGGATCTTTTTAGTATTGGATTCGGTTGTAATGGCTGAAGTACATAATAAAAAGGAAATTAATAAGGTGCATTAGGTGTTGGGGACATAATTCAACTATTTGACTGAAACTTCATGACCCTTGTGGGTCAGGTGGTGTTTACGTTGTGGTTTAATTCTTCTCAGGGATGTTATGTTTTTAAGGTTGGTAGATTGTAGAATTCTCTAATTTTGAACTGGATAAAAATATAGTGTTTTTGTAACTTTTCCGTTTACTGGATGGGCCATTTTTTAAACTGAGTTTTAGGACATAATTTTGAGTGTCGAAACACTTATATTTGTTTTTTATTGACTTGACTAAAGGCCCAAGAAGTATTCTGAGTGGCATGAGAATTTTCAGAAGTGTTGGACCCAAAAAAAACATCAAATTTTTAAAGACGTTAGAGGGTGAAGAGTTTGTTCACAGCCTACTAAACCTTGCAGCCCCATGCAGGTAACCATGCATCCCTATTTAAGAATGGGTAGTAGCTTTGTGCATTGGTAATGTATAGTTTCCTATGTTGTGTTCCTAGTCCATGAAGGGTGTGTCTTGTAGGTAGTAGATGTCACATGGTTTGTGCACAGTTTGGAAAATCATGTGGGTCAAACTATGTTATCAGGTTCTTTTAAAGAATTGAATTAAATAAAAATAAAATAAAATAACACTAAAACTAAACTAAACACTCTCCTCACCCCTCTTGATGTCTCGAACCATAGTACACCACACCCCCAAAGGGTTATCCCCACTAACGTACCTCTAGGCCACATCTCCTCTTCAATATTCATCTAGTTTCCTACATTTTTTTAGCCGCTCCATCACGGTGAGTCCTATACTCCATTAACCTTCCCTATTCTAGCTTTTCTTTGACCTAATTGGATCCTGGGGAGGAGAAGTTGAACCCTATGTTTTGGATTTAATGGTTTTTTCAGTTTTTATTTCGGATCTAGGTTCGACATTCCGTCTCTTAGGAACATAGAGGGCGTGTTCCAGTAATATCCTCCAAAGGCTAGGTGGTTTGAGTGATTTCGTGTTCCAAACAATGTTTCAAAGTAAGGTTTATACCATCCAATTTGTTTCACACCTCTTGAATTAAGATCATTATGTATCATTAACTCCATTTTAATAAAATGGTAGCACGTTGAGTTCATCTAGGTGCTTTCACTTCAAACAATTTCATTGCTAACACCGTAGGTGGGGGTGTTTCTTTACTACATGGTCTCACATCATTTAAATTGCATTATTTAAATATTTTAAGGATCATAGTGTTTCATTTGTAGTGTATTGGTCCCTGTTTTTGGGTTTAGATTTTCCAAGACAAGGGTAACTCACTTGTGTATGAATAGATATGTATGTATGTATATGTGGGGTCCTCCATTATAATAAATTCATCCACGGCAGTGAATGATAATGTATGGGGCTAGGTTTCCCAATGTATATATATAAGAAAATGTATGCATAGGTGAGTGGTGACTGGTATATTCATATAAGAATATGTGTAAGGATCCCCTTGCGCATGCCCATGGACATGAGGGTCTATGCATAGGGGCTAGGTGTACTTTCAGGTGTGTGGGAGTGAAAATACTCAGTGGGGGGATAGCTTCTTTTAGTTATAAAGCTCTAAGAGCCAATATGGATGGCTTTTTTCCACCTTAAAGTATGGTCCCCATCCATGTCCTCGATTTCATAAATGCATAAATAAATTTCTAACAACACATTTATTATAAATTAAATCCATGATGTAAAGTATTTATATTGAATTCCCCTTAAATGTGATTCTAGCATGTTTTGTTTTAAATGAAAAATGTAATAATTTTTTGGTTGATAAGCAATATAATTTTTTGTAATAAGACCCCTCAGTCATGGTGCGATGCATACAAGATAAAAAGTAGCGGTTAGACCTTGCTTTCTTATCTTGTATTGTTTATAATTCATTATGCCTTGATGTTATGTTGAGTTACATCATGTTTAGGACATGACCCTGATGGAATTATAAATACTGGGATTCCAATTTATAATGATTAGGGGACCAAAGCACCAACAATGTGTTTTGTCCAGGTTTTAGATTGGAATTACCCATGTAGGTAATTTCCCTTTTCCATGGATACTTAGAGACTTATAAATGTAATTGACATGTTTTGGTAAATGGAATGATTTAAGTTAAATGAATGGTTAATGATTAATGATTGAACCTAAAACAAGTTACAAATTTTATTTCAAATTTGTTGAATACTAATAACACCTTTGTTGACAGAAGGGTTCCCTGGTAGGAATGTCATGGATGGACTCAATGGGTTTTTATACTCATACCTTGTGAGATACATGGATTCCCATGTTGGAATTCCATGGACAAACCAGGGTTCATGAGAGAATAATTTTTTCCATGTCTGTGGCAACACTTACCTTGTTAAGGGAAGGTAGCGGTGTGGACCTTGACTTTTAAAGATTCTTTAATGGACTTTACTAAATGGTTTCATGAAACACTACCTTGTCACACTAATAAAAGGCTAGTCTTGGACCAAATGAACCTAATTATTAACAAAGAGTTGATTAAACGATTTCAGTGGTACTTGGTTTATCCACACTAATGGAAGACAAGGCTAGGACCAATAAATGAATGGTTGAAAATATACATAACCTATCCACACTAGTGGAAGGAAAGGCTTGGTCAAAATTAATTACTACATGAATTCCATATCAAAAGGATTGGGTTGACCTGGGCTCACCTTCAATTCTGAGAGGAGAATACCATGGGACAAAAAGAACCTCATTCCAATTCCAGGATGTGGTTTTCTTAGGTTGATACCCACCTAAACTCTGGTCCTTATATTTTATTGCATTATTACAGGATTCTATATATACACTCCTTGTTTCCACCATTGACACGAAGGTTCCATAGTTACATCCCATTGGGCCTTGTCCTTGTCTTTCCCAATTTTTCCATTGTCTCTCACCTTGGACTTGGTAGGAACCTTATTGTGGAATTCATTTGATTACGCTCATTGTATTTCCCTATTATACCTTATCTAGACTCAGATATTATTGAGTTATCATTCTATGAGATCTATGTTACCTTGGTTATTACCCTAGAACTCTTTCACCAGATATCATTTTTAGGATGCCTTTTTACATCTTGGAACCTTCACTATCTATAATATCCCAAGTTGATGATAGTGTTGGCTATGCCTCACTTGAACTATTAACATAAAATGGTAATTACATAATTAATAAACTAGTTACGTATTCAAACACTAAATGAGGGCTGAAGAAGGTACATGAGTTTTTTGAATCATTGTAATACTTTCTTTATACATGCCTGCACACTGTTTAATTTATATTACACTATAAGGATTGGACTATAGACTGGTGGTTCCAGCCTATGGATATTAATATCTCACACCCTACTCTGGACACTATTTCACTGGGGTAGCTGAGTAGAATTTCTTGTTCGAAGGACTGTAGACCATGGTTGATTATTATTTTCTTGTACTCGGGTGTTAGGGGAAAGGGACTGAGCTGGTGCTCAAGATACTCATGGAGATCACCTTCAAGATTTTAGTTATTTTCTTTCCATGAGTCATACATTTTATTATATTGAAAATCATGATATATTGTTTACTACTTTATTTCATGAATTAATACCATTTCTTGTATTCATTTGTTGTATAAACTATCATTGGCCATGGTTGTTCAGTTATATATATTATTATATAAAATTTTCCTTCTGATTCTTTTTCAATTATGTATTATTACTTCTGTAGTTGATTGTTAATTACAATGTTAATCTGCTGCGCAACTCTGATAATATGGTATTATCTCCCCAACTGACTATCCTTACACACTTGCTGCTAGTGATCAGCCACTAGCATATGGGGAGACCGTCTTAAGGTCATGTGGCGACTGGTTCAACCACCATCTTAGTGGTGATCTGGGTTGAAATGTTACAAAAATATTTCTTCTAAAATAAATAGTATTTGGAAATATAAAATGATTATACTCGTCATTTTAATCTATTTTATTTTTTAGGGAAGAAATAATTACCTTCATGTTTTTCACAATGATGATGAAATAATTATATTATTAATGGAAATATCAACTAAATGTTGTTAAAGATATTAGAATAAATAAAATTTGACATAATTAATTTTAAAAACTAATTTTATAGATTTTTTAAACATTTTATTTATGTATTATAATAATTTTTTCGATTTTATATTATTGTATTAATATTTCTAAAAGTCAATTCAATGAATAGTGTCAAAATTGACATTAATGAAATTTTAAAATAAATAATATTTTATAAAATGATATAAAATTTATTAAAATATAAAATTAATTAAAATTATTGGTATAAGTCTTATAATTTCATATATGAACCATTTATGGTTCCTCTTCATTATATAGTGACTATATTGACCCTCGAAGAGTAAAAAATCTATGTTGTCACGGTAACAGGTATAGGGGTAAAACAGTGTTAAAAACCAAAAGATAAGCATAGAAATTTAGTAAAAAATTATCTATATTTTATTTTATTAGTATATTTAGAACCAAAATATTCATATATTCAAAATTAATATGTTTTTAGAAAATTTTAATTTAAAATTAATATATATTAATTTAATAATTTGAGAACTTCCTAGACTGGCCCTCCAATCTCTTATGAAGGGGAACATATTATTCCTTTTTATTCACACATAAAATCCCTTTTTTCATTAAATTAAATTCAAATTACCTTTAAATAAACAATATCTAAATTATTGAGTACTTATTTGAGGCATAAAACCATCATTATTGGTCTTAAGGTGTTAAGTAAGGAATGATTTCTAAAGAAGATGTATCATTTTTAATTAATTTTTTCTATTTTTTTTCTCCTTCAAAATCCATAAAATCTTCTCCAAAAAGTATTTAATAATAGATATATTGTCCTATATATACATATATATTATTATGTTAATATCATCACCTAAATATATCTCCAATTAAATTAAATTGGAAAATAAATTGTATGTATGTACCACGAACTATAGCCTTGCAAACTGATGAAATTTGTGTCCATAAATGTATCTCGAGACTGGTTATAATGATGTAATTAATTATTATATATGATATTACTGAAATTTTTATCATTATTAAAAGATAATATATCATTTTGGTTATTATACGTCCATTCACTAAAAATTGATAACGTTGTTTGTCCGTACATGTGAATTATCACTTCCATTAAGTGATGTCATTCATTTTCATCAATAAATCACAGGAATGATATATAAATATATGTATATTTAATTTATTAATATTAAATTAATTATATTATGGTCATTATGGAAGGATAAAATTATACTTAATTTCTTCCCATAATGATCTTTGAAAAATGGAAAAGTTACTCATGCGTATGTATGACATACCATATGCATGATTGTAATGTATTACATTTTTCATATTTATATTTAATGTATGTATTTAAAAATATAATTTATGTATAATAATGATAATTATTTAATTATTATTATTCATTATAAGATGTAATAAATGACCACTTTTACTATAGATGTCGTACCAAAGTAATTTTGGACTAATGTACTGAATATCGTCGAAACATCTAACATAATCTAAAATTTTTAATTATTTATTATAACATAGAAATAAGTGATATAAAAGGTATAATATGTTTGAAAAAAGGTTATAAAACATGTAAATAATTGACATAATGGTATTATTCTGGATGATAAAAGACATATATGATAAATTAGACTCAAGGTAAGGGACTCTTTAACTAAAACATTGTTTTAAATGTTATAAATATTTATTTTATAAATATTTATAATTTAATTACATATTATTAAAATTATTTTTATGAATTTATTTATATGGAGATGAATTTTTGAAAATTTTAATTTTTTACTCTCTTAAATTGTATTAAAAATAATTCATTTTATGGTTTTAGGTAAGATGATTTATTTTGAAAATTCATATTTTAATGTTTTATTTTAAAAAATTATAACCTAATTTTTTTACATATACAACATGATATTATTTTCCAACCATTATTATTCTTCAATTATTTTATGCTCAATTTATAATTTTTTATGGTTATTTTCAATGAAAATGGTTTCTTTATGATGTGAATGGTGCTTCAATTTTAAAATTCGTTTTCAAAAAATAATTAGTATTTTGTTATCATAAAATTAAATTTTATTTAAAAACTTATTTAATAATAGTTTATTCAATGAAAACACTTTTTACTTTCATTTAGGTATTTTGGTATTGTAAATGATTTTTTAAAGGAAACTGTTTTTTTATTTGAATTTTTTTTATAATAGTTTTTCAAAGGTTTTATAAAGAAAGTGAAAAAAAATGTTTTATTCATTATATGATACTTGAACATTAAACATTTTTTTCTTAGATATCACTAGGTAATACAAGCTATCATGGTGTAGCCTAGATAGCACAGGGTAATCCAATTACAAGTTAACATGGGGTGTCACAAATAGTGACAAGTTAGTTCGTAATATTATATAATGGGTTCTCAAAGATAGCTATCAAATTCATTGGGTAATGAAAATTAAGGAATTCAGACTTATGGTTATTCTGATTAAAATGGTTTTGAAATGTGTTTTTGAATATGATTCTATAAGTTTCCAAATAAAGTCTTAATTTTTTTAATTGGTTTTATTGATTTTATTTGAGAAAAAAGAATGTGTTTTTAGGTTTAAATTTTTTATTTAATATTCTCAAGAAATATTTATGATAAAGGTAAATGTTATATGAGTTTTCATATTTTCACAAGACTAGTGGTTTCTTTTCTCTTACATCCCTTTCTGATCTTTTTATAATCATACAATGTTTTGAAATGTTTCCCACATGATGTGTAAAGAAAAGTATGATGTCATGTTGAGAGTAATGATGAGTCTTTATAAAAGAAAAACTATTTTATTTTAAAGAGATTATATGGTAGGATAAATTAATTCTTAGTATAAGTGGGCACTTGTAATGTATGGCCTTTCATTATAGGATTTTTTCTTAATTATATAAATCTATAAAGTAAAAAAATATCATAAAATGTGAAATCTAGTTCAAAAACACTATAATATATAATATTTATGGTCATCTACTTAAAGTTTGAATTTGATAATTGTTTAGATGACTTTGTAGATTAAGAAATTTTTTATAGTTATGGGTATCATTGTGGGCTTACAAATATTAAGTTGATCATATGTTCAACGTCTTATAAACCCTTTTTGAGGCTTTATGTTTTGTAATTTTAAGGTGAATAATTGTATTTTGGGATACATCCGTTTTTAGTCAATTATGTGTAATTACATTTTGGGATGAAAAATTAAAGGAATGAGATAACCTTTAAGGTTTAAAATTTTCATTAAATGTTTAATATATTAATATTAGGTTCATTTTGGAAACATTTTATTCATAAAATACATAACATGGGATGGAAAAATGATTTGGGGATAAAGTGAATAAGTTTTTTTGGAATAACATGTGGTCAAATATTTATGATTTTTTGGATTCAATCTTAGTCTAGGTTATTTTTAAGAATTTTAAGTATAGTTATTTATGGAATGATCTATGTTTAAATTTGGGTATTACTATTGAATTTTGGGGATTAAATAATTTTTCATCATATGAAGGATTATTATTTTTGGGGAATTTTATTATCATATCGTAACAATTTTGGTTTTGGTTAATGTGTAAATATAGAAGGAATAGATAGTTATTCTTTTATCAGTTTTTTGATTTGTTGATGTTGATTCTAATTCTTCATGCATGAAAAATTCAACATAAACACTCATCATTTAGAGAAAAATAGAATATTTTGGGGAAAATTTATTAAAAGATGAAATTATATTTTTCAGGTATGTATGTTTCTTTATGTTATTATTCTAGTAATTAAATTAGTTACTTAACTAAATGAAAACTAACATGAAAGATAAATGTTTTTTGTTTAATTTTATTACTAATAAATCATTGAACTTTCAACCACTTAAATATTTTTGGTTTTATGATGGTTAAATTTATAATGACCATGTTATCTGTCACTCTCCATCAGAACATGATAGTTAGTTTTATCTTCCATGTCCATGACTTTATACATTGAAAACTAGTGTGTGTAATCTCAGGTGACTCTTATTTGTCAAGTGGATGTTTTAAAAATCCTCTTTATGTTGTGGGATTTCAATAATGGTATTTTGAAAATTCAAACTCTGGTTAACAATATTGAGTTCAAATTAAAATTATTCAAATTATTAAATGTGGTGAGACTGTAGAATTATAAGATATTGATAAGGAAACACTTTGATTAATAGCGTACACGATATGCCCCATAGAGCTTAAACGAACAACAGAACATTTTTATTTAAACGTTACCATTATAACCTAACCATTTTTGTAAAAGGAATAAATATTAATAACTTTGTTATTGAAATATGGTTTACACATGTAGATTATTAAATATTTGGGCGAAAAATAATTATAAATTTTAAAAAACCCCTTATGAAAATAAAAGGGTTATATATCTAAAAAACTATTTAAATGTTCACATGTTTATTTATACCAATAAAATAGAAACTCACTTTTTGGATTATATTAATTAAATATATATATGATATATTCAACCAAATTTTTGAAATTCATCCAATTTTTTTATATAATATATAAAAAATAAATTGCATTTTATGCATAAAAAGGTATATTTCCTAAAGAGAACATTGTCACATTTTTATAGATAAATAATTTTAAAACTAAATCTTAAAAAGTTTTTAAATTTTATTTTACAAAATAAATTTCATTTTTGAAATTTTAATTTCAAAATTATATTCGTATCTAGTTTTACTATATTTATGATTAGTTTCATTTTTTGATGAATTGTAATGACCTAAAAATTCCATGGAATTTTTTTTTCTTAAATTCATTGGAATTTTACAAGTCCATGAAAACTGACGGCGTATGATTATGAGGCCTGGTGTGCCTAGAATCAATTTCTGAAATTTTGTTCGGGTACGTTCAGTAAACGTCTGAGCTGAATTTTATAGCTTTTAAAATAGTGCTCGGAATTGAAATCCAAGGGCACTATTGAACGTTTAGCACCGGTATTTTCTTAAGAAGACTTTCACTTCGATGTTAGATGGTCGAGAATAAAAGATAGTTTTTGGGTTTTACGAGGAATAATAAAATAAAATAAGTGCATGTCTTATTTTATTTTATTTGTTATAACCACCATGTGGAGGTTGAAGGTGGGGACCGCCAGACCTTAACCTCCCATGAAAGGTTATGGTGGTGGGGTCCACCCGAACTCAACCTCCCATGTGAGGATTAATTTGGTGGGGACAACCCGAGTCAAAAGCCTCTTGAACTTCCCATTAAGTGGGGAGAGCCTCTTCAGCTCCCCACTTTATGGTGCCAATCCACAAAAATTAATTAATGGGGCATTAATTAATTAATTTGAATCTTTGGAATATTTGGTCCAACAATTAAGTAATGTATTAACTTAATCCATTTTTTGGGGGGGTTGGAATTTTCATTTCGTGGAGCTTCAGAAAAGGAGAGCATGGGAGAAAAATAATTCTCTAACGAAGGACACTTCTTCCACCAATAAAGAATTATATTCAACTGGAACAAGGGAGGAAGCGTCGTCCTTGAAGAACATCGATGAAGTCACCCTTGACTTCTTCATCTTCTTTCCCTACATCAATGAATCAATGCCTACCTTTCCGCGACAGCATCAACGAACAACAAATCCGAGGTAGGGGTGTGTTTGGATTTGAGAAATGTTGATTCTTCCTTCCATGATTATTTCTCTTGACCCGCTTGCTACCAAACTAATGTGGAAGGACTGGGCAAAACAAACACGGCCTGATCCCTCTGTCGTTCTTGTGAATGGTTGGTGTGTTCTTCACGTTCTTCATGGGTGATGAACAACAGATTGTTGCGAGTCCATTGTGTGATGAAATGATCCCAAATTGAAGACACAACATCACAACAACCTAGTGGAGGTGTGACGACGATTGCGGGTAACGGATCAGACCGGAACTGGAAGGACCGTTCCTCGAGCATTCTTCAAGTGGGTGAATCAAATCGTTTTTTTTTTGGAGCTGATCAGAGGCCCGAAAACATCGGAGACCACTATACGACATCATGGTGAACTAGTGTCTGATGTTTCATGACGAACGGACCATCAGAATAAAGAACTGACTTCACTGGAGGCGCGTTGGACAGAGGCGCCGTTTCTTGAAAATTCTATAATACACGACGTGTACTTCTGGAGAACACTCCATGTAGTATGGGAATTCTGTGGATTGAGTTTTGGATGTTAGACAAGTAACACATGTCTTGTGAATCCGATCACACAGTGTGTATTCTCTGCACAGAATGGCAGAAGCAGCTTCGCGAGACATAGCATGTATTCTGGGAAATACACCGACATGGGAAGAATTACAAGACCAAGAGGCACGACGTGTACTGTCTACACAGAATGGTAGAAGTGGCTTCGTGAGACTCGGCATGTATCCCAGGGATACGCGAACATGGGTTGGTGTACACGGTCATGTACTCCACCACACGACCAGACATGGCCAGTGGCACGGGCTACCTTGTGTACTAGTTACATGGGATAGAGAACACAGGTTGAGGTCGTGTACGAGCACATGGCCAGCATACACAGTGTGGACCACAGATGCTTGGACATGGCGTGTAACCATACCACATTTCGTGTACATTATTTTCTACATGACTAGCCTCGCGACATGGGTTGTTGTACACGGGCAGTACCTGAGGTCTGAAGACACGGTGTGTGCCTCATACCTACACGTCGTGTACTTTTTGGGAAATGGTTTGGACATCTTGTCCTTAGTATCTTGAACATATTTTTTTGTTTATCCTCCTATGACGTGGTGTACCTTTTGGAAACATCATCTTGGGACTTCGTGGCAGTTGATGTGTTGACACTTGACTTGAGGAGCGGACCCTCCCAGAATGAAGCATGCTTTGTATGGAACCCTGAGGCTGGCTGTTCTCAAAAGACTGTTCTAAGATCATGTGTTGGTCCGACAGTTCTGACTTATGTTCCTGGATCATGTGTTGGTCCGACAGAATAGCTGGTCCTGGATCATGTGTTGGTCCGACAGCTCTGATGATTCAGTGGGTATATATGATCATCTATATCTCTCTACATAATTTTTATACATGTGTGAGCTGAGTCAGTAAATCTAGTGTTTCCTCATGATTAAGATGGATTAAATGATAACTTATGTTTATGTATGGGCATATACCTATGTGGGCTTATCTATTGATTTCATACTTTTTGGTTTATCCTTGTTGGATTTTGTAATACCTTGAGGGTCTTGATGTCTCTAACGAGTATTGTTAAACTCACCCCTACACGGGCTATGACTCCACCACGTTGCGTTGGATGCAGATGACGGACAATACTGATTGAGGCTGAGTAGCAGAACCGGACAGTACCCAGAGGTGGACCTTACGACGAGTTGGTGCATGGAGGGGACTGATGGACTTGGAGGGCTGTTGAGGCCATCTATACCTACCCATCATGTAGGAATCCAAGAGGACGAACTTGTGGATGCTTTAATTTTCTTCAGTTGTACATGCTTTTTAGTTGTACTTGTACTTTCCTGTTGGGCTGGTATTTCTGGCCCCCATTACTTTTCATCACTCTTTTGTATACAGATTTACTATGTTTTTTTCCTTTCATCTCATACTCTGTTGTGTGAGGTTACTCTATATAAAGGAAATGTATTCCCTGTTTTAGGGAATTACACATTTGGTTCTAGTCTCCAGCCCCTGGCCTATGGAAGTTAGGCTTGGGGTAGTCACGGCTCGGGCCCCAAGGGACGGTTCGTGACAAATTGGTATCAGAGTAATTGGTTCTAATGAAGAACTCGGGACTCTAATCATTGTTTTTTAGTGAAGCAATAGTGTTAAGGGTACTGAGTGTGGTTTCCAGTTCAGGGGGTCCAGTGTTGGTGCAGCGGCCAATGTATCCATACACCAGGACCCTGAATTCTGATTTCTGGCACAGTGCACGAAAACACTAATTGTGTGTTTGTTTTCAAGATTTTTCTTTGTGATCTCTTTGATTCGGCTCGCCAGGAATAACTTATTGACTGTGGGGAACCTATTCCTTTTCAGGATGCCTCCACGTAGACAGCCAGCTGGGGTTCCGAGATTTTGTACGAGATGACATCCCACCTAGCGATGAGGCCTCGATGCAGGACCCTATCATAGCGGAGGCACCAGCGGTACCACTACCCGTTGGGCCACCGATACCACCAGCCCCAGCAGTAGAGAGTGCATCCTACTTGATCACGTTTCACGAGTTCCAGTGCCAGAGTACACCCAGGATTAGGGCAGAGACGAACTCGTAGGCAGTTGAGGATTGGATTGAGGCTGTGTTGAGTGTCTTCAGACTGGTAGGGACACCAGATGATCTTATGTTGATCCTTGTTGCGATCCTTCTTCAGGAAGATGTAGTAATATGGTGGAGCCTGATTCTCCAGGTGCCTTATGAGGCAGCACTTCTCTGGGCAGACTACGAGATCCTATTTCCGGTGGAGTTTTTTCCAGCGACCCTACGTATGGTGCAGATACAGGAGCTACTACATCTACAGTAGGGTAGCATGATGGTGACGCAGTACTCAGTGAGGTTCACCGACCTCTCATGCTACTCCACCGATATGGTGCGGGACCCTTTCTTCTAGGCCTGAACCTTTGAGCAGGGACTCAGGCGGGAGATCAGAGCATCGATGATCTCACTTAGCATCCCGATGAAGGTGGCGGTGTTAGAGAAATCCCTCCTAGTAAAGAGTTTCCTTGCTGAACAGTCACCAGCAGCGAGACCCATAACTAGTCGACAGGCATCGAAGTCTTCTTCTGCTAGAAATAGATAGATGTCGATGAGGTCCAAGCATACCAGACCATCTGTTGGATGACCTCAGAATATGGCTTCACTTGTGCAGGGCACACGAGATAGAGTTATTCATGCCAGGAGTGGCCAATTTGACTCTTGCGGTGGGTAGAGTCACATGGCTCATGACTGTCTAATCCACCATACTGATGATCAGCAGATGGTCGAGGGACTGCCCATGAATAGACAGAGGTTTGATCGAGGCAGTCCACAGGGAACAGGTGGACGTAGCAGAGAAGCTAGTCGAGCAGTTGGCAGTGTGTGATGTTTCGATGAGTTACCTCCACCACCACCAGGAGGTCCACCCCAACAATAGGTAGTATGTGGACATGCGAGATCTTAGATTAAGGAAAGTGAGGCTTACGATCACAGTGCTCCGGAGATGATCTGAGGTACGATCTGTGTCTAGTCCACCTTATTTAAAGTACTTATAGACACAAGTTCCAGTCACCTTTTCATTTCCACTGCCCTTCATCGGAGCAAAGATATTCTGATAGAGCCATTAGATCGATCCTTACGGCTATAGACTCCTACTAGAGCAGAGCTGACGATTACACACTTGTGCTAGTATTGTGAGCTTACTCTAGGAGGCGAGAGCTTCGACTTGGATCTTCTCATAGCGGCGTCAAGGCCTAAAGATGTCATCTTGGTTATGGACTGGTTATCTACAATCCATGCTCATATTGACTATATTAGGGACAAAGTGTGATATGTCCACATGGATGGGACCAAGTTCACCTTCACCGGTGAGAAGGAAGCCTTTATAGCACTGGACGGACTTACTCGGAGGAGGGTGAAGCCGATCACTCATTAGTTGGCCTGCCTTACCCTCAAAGCAGTTGATGTGGAGAGTCCCACCTATCCTGTAGTGGTGGACCAGTACGCAGATATTTTCCCAAACAATGTTCAAGGACTACCTCTGACAGAGAGGAGGACTTCTACATAGACCTTTACCCCAGGACGACACTGATATATTCACCAGCATATCTGAAGTTTCTTGTTGAGCTTCGTGAGATGAGGGTACAGCTAGGGGACATGCAAGGGAAGGGATTCATCTGGCCCAGTGTTTCTCCCTATCCATCCCTGATTCTATTCTCCAATAAGGAGGACTGGAGCTTCAGAATCTGTGTTGACTATCGTCGCCTGAATCAGGTGACCGTGAAGAACAAGTACCCACTCCCGAGGATCGGAGACTTCTTTGATTAGATGAAGGGAGTGCAGTGGTTCTTGAAGATAGACCTAAGATCAAGCTATCACCAGCTCAGAGTTCGAGACACGGATGTGTAAAAGATGACCTTCAGGTGTCGGTACGGCCACTATGAGTTCTTGGTTATGCCTTTTAGCATAACCAACGCTCTGGTAATGTTCATGAGTCTCGTTAATAGGATCTTCCATCCATTCCTTGATTGCTTTGTTGTAGTCTTCATCGACGACATTTTGATCTACTAAACTATAGAGAAGGAGCATGCCTACCACATACAGGTAGTACTAGACACACTTTGAGAGCACCAGCTTTATGGTAAGCTCTCGAAGTTCCAGTTCTGGATTCGAGAGGTTCACTTTTTGAGACATGTCATCTCGAAGGATGGATTTGTAGTGGATCCAGTGAATAATGAGCAGGTATATACTTGGGAACCACCCAAGAGTGTGACAGAGGTTCAGTGTTTCCTGGGTTGGGATGGATATTATCGGAGGTTTATACGAGACTTCTCCAGAGTTGTAGCACCACTATCATCCTTTACTAAGAAGGGGAAACCCTTTGTATGGTCGGAGAGATGCCAGTAAAGCTTTCAGGATCTGAGGCATATGCTAACTATTGCCCCCATATTGAGGCTTCCAGAGGGGGGGGGTGTGGTACGTAGTCTACTACGATGCATCAGGGACCATACTTTGGTGTTTTCTGATTCAGGAGCGAGCAGTGATCGCATATGGTTCTCGGTAGCTGAGACCGTATGAGCAGAACTATGCTACCCATGACATGGAGTTAGTATCAGAGGTCTTCACCTTGAAGATGGGGCATCACTATCTTATGGTCGGCGGTTTTACTGTCTACTATCATCACAAGATTCTCAGGTATATCTTCTCTTAGAAGGACCTGAACCTGAGACAGTGACATTGGCTTGATTTCCTCCAGGACTATGACTTCGAGATAGTATATACTCCAGGGAAGGGGAACGTTTTTGTAAATACACTCAGTAGAAGATCTGGTATACAGCTTCTAGGCGAGGTGACAGAGCAGCTAGCTTCTTTACAGATATCCTTTGTGGATAGAGATGGATCAGCCTTTCTAAACTCTCTTATAGTCACTCCCCCACTTCTACAGTGTGTCAGGGAGGTGCAACATGGTGACGCTAACTACGAGACACGACTTGCTCAGATATCCACAGGACAGGCACCTGATGGATTTTTTGAAGGTGGGGAGCATGTCATCCTCTTCAGAGGACGTACTATGGTTCCAAAGTCACTTCAAGAGGAAGTGTTGAGGGAGTTCCACACATCCCCTCTAGAAGTACATCCAGGAGTGGCAAATATGTACTAGGACCTTCGACGACAGCACTAGTGGCCAGGTATAAAGAAGGTAGTGGAATTGTTTTTCAATTGATGCCTCACTTCTATTCAAGTGAAAGTGAAGAACCAAGTACCTATAGGCTTGGTTCATCCTTTAAAGGTCCTAGAGTTGAAGTGGGATGAAATATCCATGGACTTCGTGACGGGTCTTCCACGTACATCTAGGGGTCACGACTCGATTTGGGTGATCGACGACCGACTCACCAAGTTGAAACACTTCCTACTGATCAGAGAGCATGGTTCAGTAGAGAGATCGGGATGCCTCTACATTCATGAGAATGTGCGGATACATGGAGTACCTTCTTCTATTTTCTCTAATCATGACACATGATTTACTTCTCAGCTATGGAAGGTGTTATAGGATAATTTCAGGACGTAGCTTCATCTGAGCATCACCGTCCATCCTCAGACAGATGATCAGATCGAGTGGAGAAATCAGACCCTCGAGGATATGTCGTGCTCTTATGTCCTCGACTTCAGTCGTAGCTGGGAGGATCACTTTCCTTTGGTGGAGTTTGCGTAAAACAACAGCTACCACTCCAATATCGAGATGGAACCTTTTGAGGCCTTATATGGTCAACCATGCAGATCACCACTATACTGGACAGACCCAGGGGAGTCAGCACTAGTGGGACCATAAGTGGTATCAGAGCCAATACCCGGCCAGATGTACTTAGGCACTGCTTTGGTTTGAGGCTTGGGGTCCACAACAAGGGAATTGTGCTTTAAAGGGGTGGATAATGTAACACCCCTATAAATTTCAGACTCATAAGGCTATATGTCAATACCAATGTGAACAAGGTGCACCATTATTTTTTGGAGCCTACCTGGTTATAACTCCAATGTTATGTTTACATGGCTTGGAGTAGTAATTAAGATGGGTGACCTTCTAGGAATTTTCCCAGGATGTGTGTCAGTAAAGACAAAACACCCTGAAAGGACATGTGTTGTCATGTGGCGACAGTCATTCGTCTGATAAGAAACCCTAGTGAGAAATAGTCTATGGTGTGCTGAGAAGGAAACCAAGGTATTTCTAGAGACCCATGGGGTCATATGACAATGTTCATAGCCTCTGGAGGTGGTTCATGACAAATGGTATTAGATCACCTCAGTTGAACCGGGTGCACGACGTCTTCCACGTATCTTAGCTGAGGAGATACGTGCATGGCCCTTCTCACATCATCAACCACAAAGAGCTGCACATCGAAGATGGGGTGACTTTTACGGATGTTCCAGTAGAGACTGAGGATCAAAAGGAGTGGGTCCTATATGGATGGTTGATACCTATGGTGTGCGTTCACTGGCAGCACGGGAACCTCCAGGAGACCACATTGGAGCGGGAGGCTTAGATGTGTGCTCAGTGCCCCCATTTGTTCCCCTAGTTGGAGTTGCAGCGTACAGGGATGTAAAGCCCTGAGGTGGGGAGAATATAGAGACCTGTAAATTCCATGGAATTGTTATTCTTAAATACAAGGGAATTTTATGATCCTGTGAAAACTAACAGCGTATGATTCTGAGGCCCGGTGTGCCCAGAATCAATTTTTGAAGTTTTTTTCAGGTACGTTCAGTGAACATAGGAGCGAGGTTTTATAACTTTTGAATCGGTGCTCGAAATTGAAATATGAGGGCACCGTTGAACTCGCAACGTCGGTATTCGCTTACGAATACTTTCACATCGACGTCAGATGGTCGAGAATATAATATAGATTTTGGGTTTTCTGTGGAATGATAAAATAAAATAAGTGCATGTATTACTTTATTTTATTTTTTATAACCACCATGTGGAGGTTGGATGTGGGGACCACCACACCTTAACCTCCCATGAGTGGTTATGGTGGTGGGGCCCACCCAAACTCAACCTCCCATGTGAGGATTAATTTGGTGGGCAGCACCTGAGTTGGAAGCCTCTTGAACTTCCCATTAAGTAGGGAGAGCCTCTTGAGCTTCCCACTTTAAGGCGCAAATCCACACAAATTAATTAATGGAGCATTAATTAATTAATTTTAATCTTTTTTAATATTTGGGTTAAAAAATAAATAATGTATTAACTTATTCCATTATTTTTGGGGGTTAGAATTTTCATTTTGTGAAGGTTGGGAAAAGGAGAGCTTGGGAGAAAAAGAATTCTCCAACAAAGAACACTTCTTTAGCCAAAGAAGAACAATATTCAACCAGAACAAGGGAGGAAGCTCCATCCTTGAAGAATGTCGATGACGTCATCCTTGACTTCTTCATCTTCTTTCCCGACGTTAACAAATCAACGTCCTCATTTCCGCGACATCATCAATGAACAATGAATCTGAGGTAGGGGTGTGTTTTTAGTTGATCAATGTTGATTATTCCTTCCATGATTGTTTCTCTTTACCCGGTTTCTACCAAACTAACTTGGAAGGACTGGGCCAAACGGACACAACCTGATCCCTCCGTCGTTCTTGTGAATGTTTGGTGTGTTCTTCACATTCTTCGTGGGTGATGAACAGTTGATCGTTGTGAGTCTGTTATGTAATGCAACGATCCCAAATTGAAGACCCAAAATCACAATGACCTAGTGGAGGTGCGACGATGATAGTGGATGACGGATCGAACCGGAACTGGAAGGATTGTTCCTTGACCGTTCTTTGAGATGGTGAATCAAATCATGTTTTTGGAGCCGATCGAAGGCCCGAAAACACGAGAGAAGACTACGAGACATCGGGGCAACCTAGTTTATGAAGTTTCATGATGAATGGACCATCATAACAAAGAACAGACTTCACGGGAGGCGCATTAGCCAGAGGCACTGTTTCAAAAAAAATTCAAGAATACATAGTGTGTACATATGACGAACCCGCCGTGTATTACGGGCATTCTGTGGATTAAGTTTCAGACATTAGACAAGTAACACATGGAGTGTGACCCCAGTCACACGGTGTATATTCTCTGCGCAGAATGTAAGAAGCAACTTCGTGATACACGGTGTGTATTCTGGGAAATGCACAGACACGAGAAGAATTACACTACCAAAAGGCACCATGTGTACTGTCTACACAGAATGGCAGAAGTGTCTTCGTGAGACTCGGCATGCATCCTGGAGATACACGGACACGGGGTGGAGTACACGGACATATACTCCACCACATGACCATACATGTCCAGTGGAACAGGCTACCTCATGTGCTAGTTACAGGGGATGGAAAACAGGGGTTGAGGCTATGTACGCGCACATGGCCAGTGTACAAGGAACTAACCCCAGATGCTTATACATGGCATGTAACCATACCACACGTCGTGTACTTTATTTTCTACAAGACCATCCATGCAACCCCGGTCATTGTACACGGGCAGTACCCGAGGTCTGAAGACACGGTGTGTGCCTCATTACTACATGCCTTGTACTATTCTGGAAATGGCTTTTTCATCTTTTCCTCAGTATCATGGACACGTTTGTTTTGGTTTTCCCCCTATGACTTTTCAAACCTTTTGAATATATCAACATGGTATTTCGTGGAAGTTGATGTGTCGACACTTCGTTTGAGAAGTGAACCCTCCCAAAATCCAGCATGATTTGTACGTAACCCTGAGGTTGGTTGTGCTCTGACGACTGTTCCAGGATCATGTGTTGGTTCGATAGTTCTAACTTTTGTTTCTAGATCATGTGTTGGTCTGACAAAATAGCCGGTCATGGATCATGTGTTGGTCCGAAAGCTCTGAAGACTATTCATGGATCATGTGTTAGTCCGACAGTTCTATCTTCTGTTCATGGATCATGTGTTGTTCTGACAAAATAGCTGGTCCTAGATCATGTGTTGGCCCAACAGTTCTAACTACTGTTCTTGGATCAGTTGTTAGTCCGACATAATATCTGGTCCTTGATCATGTGTTGGTCCGACAACTCTGATTATTCAGTGGGTATATCTAATCATATCTATCTATCTACATAAGTTGTATACCTGTGTTAGCTGAGTCAGTAACTCTTGTGTTTCCTCATGATTGCGATTGATTACATGATAAATTAGGTATATTTATCTGCATATACCTATCTGGGGTTATCTGTTGATTTCATACTTTGTGGTTTATCCTTGTTGTATTTTTTTTTTTGAGTCCTTGAGAGTCTCAGGGTCCCTACAGAGTATTGTTAAACGCAACCCTACCTGGGTTATGCCCGCACCACGTTGTGTTGGATGCAGAAGAAGGACAGCACTGACGGAGGCTGAGTAGCAGAACTGGACGGTACCCGGAGGTGGACCTTACTATGAGTTCGTGCACGGAGGATACTGATGGAGGTGGACTGCTGAGGAGGCCATCTATACCTACCCTTCAGGTTGGAATCCCAGAGGACGACCCTGTGGCTGCTTTACTTTTCTTCAGTTGTACTTTCTTTTCATTTGTACTTGTACTTTCCTGTTGGCCTTGTATTTTCGGCCCCCATTACTTTTCAGCACTCTTTTTTATATAGCTTTACTTAGTGTTTTGCTTTCAGCTTGTACTCGAATGTGTGAGGTTACTCTATTTAAAAGTAATGCCTTCCTGGTTTTAGGGAATTATGCCTTTGGTGCTAGTCATCAGCCCCTGGCTTATGGAAGGCGAGCTTGGGTTAGTCATGGCACGGGCCCCGGGGGACGGGTCATGACTTGAATACTGAAAATTCAAAAACATTATTGGAAAATGATTTTTCATAAACATAATTTATAATGTTAAGTTATATTTTAATTTTTTAAAAGTAAAATTATATAAATAATAAATATATCAATCTTATTTAGTTTATTTTACTTTTTTTATATAGAATTTTGATATAAAAACATATCAAACTTTTGAACATTTTCACTTTAAAAACATTTTTTCTCACCCCATCTAAGGGATTAATTTTAAAAACAAATTCTACATCTATGTTTTTAATTTTGAACAAGGTATTCATTATTTTTAATCATAATTCCTAAATTTATTAAATAGGTCCATTTTATATTTTTATAATACTAATAGTAACCTTTGTAATTTTTATTACCATAGTTAATGGTAAAACGGGTAATTAAGGGTAAAAATAATTATGATAAGGGTTATAAAATTACCATATAACTTGTAATAAAGTTTTTATGTATTATTTTAGAAAAAAATAATATATTTGTGTATTTATGACCACATGGATCAACTTGAATGAATTTATCCCCTTTATAGTATTTTATTTTAAGAACGGTAAAATTTTTCACACTAATGATTTAAATAAGTATAATATTCTTAATATGTGTTCAAAATATATTTATCATAGACCATAAAAAGTATTTTTAAATATTAAATATTTATATTAATTAAGTTAATTTATTTTTAGTTTGTAGGTAATATATAATTTTCTAGATGATTTTCACAATGAGGATGCCAAAATTATTTTATTAAAGAAAATATAAATTAAAAGTTGTTAAAAATATTAATATAAATATAATTTGATATAATTAATGTGTTCAAAGAACAATATAGATTTATTTTACAAGTTACTGATTTATTAAAATATTTTTTTGAAGATATATTTTTTATATTATTTTTAAAACTCAAAGTAATGAATAGTGTGAAAATTGACATTAATGATATTTTAAAATAAATAACATTTAATTAAAATATATAAAATTTATAAATATATATAATTAATCTAATGTATTTTTATAAGGTTTAATATGTCATAAATGATCAATTTATGGGTTATTTTTTATTTTATAGTAAATATATTAACCCTCAAAGAGTATGAAATCTATGTTGTCACTATAAGAGTTAAAGAGGCTAAATAAGGGTCAAAAACAAAAGGGAATGGTATAAATTTAGACAAAACATGTCTAAATTTTTTTATGGGGTTATTTGGACCTAGAATCATCTTATATTTGATACTAAAAAATTTCCACTTTTAATCAAAAATTAATTTATATTAATTTAATATTTTTAAAAATTTTAAGAGTTCTCCTCCCCTCTATTATAAAAGAGAACCCCATCTTCCTTTTTCTTCACAATACAGGACTACTTTGGTTTAGAACATAGTATCACACAAACCTAATTAGAATCAATATCCAAATTATATGGGTCTTATTTAGGGATAAAACCATCTGTTGTACTCTTAAGGTGTTAAAAAATAAAGTATTTATAAAGAAGTGGTATCGTTTTCTATTAAGTGTTTCTATTTTGTTTCTTCTTCCACCTCCAAAAAATATTTTTAAACCATTATTAAATAATAAATATAGTATAATATATATAATTATATATTATTATATTAATATCATCACATAAATCCATCTCCACAACCATCAAATGGGAACAGAAGTTTTCTTTGGGTGTACGGTGAACTACCACCTCACAAACTGATGAAATTAATTTTTCATCATCATCTCACAAGACTGGTTATAATGATGGAATTAATACTTATATATGTTATTAATAAAATAATTAACATTATTAAAAGAAAATATATAATTTATATTATTATATTTCCTTTCACATTAAAACGGTAACTTCATTCATGTGTTAGTGTCAATTATCACATCCATGAAGTGATATGATACTTTTATCATCAATACATCACATAAATAATATATATAAGTATATATAAATTATTAATCTTATATTAATGTTTCTATTTTAATTTTAATTTTTGAAATGATACTTATTTTTCTTATATAATGATCATTCAAATATGGAAATTTTACTCATGTGTATATACGGATTACCTTCTCCCTCATAGTAATGTATATCATTTTTCATATCCATATTTAATGTAAGGATTTAAATGTATAATTGATGTATAAAATTGATTATTATTCTTTCATTATTATTTTGTAGAAGATTTAAAAATAACCACTTTGACTATATAAATCATAAAAAATTAATTTTAGACTCAGGTAATAAATAATGTCAAAACAATTGACCTAAACATAAATAATTAACTACTTTTTATTAAAAGGTTATAAATGATATAAAATGAATAATAAAATTTAAAAATATTCTCATGAAATTAAATAATTAACATATTTTTATTATCTATGAAGATAAAGGAGATACGTGGAAAATCAAACATGAGGTAGGGGACTCTTTAATAAAACATACTTTTTAATGACATAAAGTTTTATTTTCTTTATAGGTATCTTTCATATCCATGAATATAAAATGATTTTTATGAATTTATTTATTTGAAAATGAATTTCTTAAAATGGTAATTTTTTAATTTCTCTCAAAAAAATTTCAAAATGGATTCCTTCTATGGTTTTTTATTCGGGACATTCTTTTGAAAAATAATCTTTTAAATATTCATTTTAAAAAATAAAAGATAATGTTTTTTACTTATTTTACATGAGCATCTGTTTATACCTTCTTGAATCTTAAATTCATTGATTCTTCCTTTATCATTTTTCATGTTTATTTTCAATGAAAATGTTTCCTTTATCATCTGTGTAGTGTTTCAATTTCAAAAGTCATTTTGAAAAAATAAAGGGTAATTTGATATCCAAAAATTCTATTATATTTAAAAGTGTTTTTAGTGATGTTTTCATCAATGAAAAACACTTTCATCTTTGTTTTGGTAATTTTTGTATTGGAAATTATTTTTTAAAATAAAATTTTTTCATACAAAATTAGTTATTAAGAGTAATTTAATGGTCTTATGATGAAAATTGAAAACATAAAAATGTTTTATTCATTACATGGTACATAAGAATTAAACTTTGGGTGGATTAGATAGCTTCGGGTAAGCCCATTACAACTTAACATGGTGTGGTCCAAATAGTGATGGGTAATCCTTTTAAAACATAGCATGGTTTGGCCCATATAGTGCTGAGTATGCACATTGCATCCTAACATGGGGTGGCCCATATAGTTTTGGGAAATCTTGAATAGCTTAAATAATAGTTTCAACCAGATAGTGCTCCAATGAATTTGGTAATGAATATTTTTTAAGTCAGGCATATGGTTATTTCAATTGAAATCCATTTGAAATGTTTTTTTAAGATGATCTAAGTCACCAGAATATGTTTTAATTGCTTGATATGGGTTATAATGATTTTCATTAAGAACAATCTATGTGGGCTTTTCAAGGGGAAATGTATTATTTCATATTCTCAATGATCTTTGAAGTTATAGGTAATCATTTTATTATTTTTCATCTTTTCACTATACTAACAGTTTCCTTTCTCTTATATCCATTACTGATATTTTTCTGGTAATACCACATTTTAAATGTTTTCCAAAGGATTTTTTAGGAAAAGGATGAAGTCATGTTAATATTCATGAAGGGTTTTCATGAAATAAATAATCTTAAATTTTTTAGATTTGTATGTGGTGGAATAAAATGGATACTGAGTATAAGTGTACACTTATAATATATGGGTTTACATTCTAAGATTTTGTCCTAAATATCTAATACTCTAAATTAAAATGATCTGGTTAGTTCAAAAACACTTGAATATTTAATGTTTATGGTCAGTTCCTTACAAGAGATGGTGGTAGTGTTTATATGGTTAACCCATTAAATCTAGTAATTGATGGACAATCCAGGTCGATTCTTTAATTTATAGAAATTTTTTCTAGTGATAGTTGGATATGAGGAAACTATGGATAAATATTTTTCGTATAGACACAAATGTGATATTACATTGTAGGGTAACATATTCTTATTGAAAAAAATTAGGAGGTAGTGAATGAGGCTCTAATTTATTAGAGAATCTTGAAGGAGACTTCCAATGTTGGATAGTTGGATTGTATATGAAGATAAATATGTACTCTTACCAAGTTTATGAAGAATCACTATTATAATTTTAACCAAATAAAAAGAATTTAATGTTTCTAGGGATAAGGATTTGTTACTCCAGGAAATAAGTGATTAATTTACTATCAGTGTAGTATGATGGGTCACTATCATAGTCAGTTTCCTGAGCCACCAGTAGTGTGTCAAGCATGTAGTGGGATGGGACATCTACAATGGTTCTTTTGGTACCCATGACAGATGGTTAGTGATGGAGGAGCTAAACCAAACCAGAGTATGAAAAGGGTAACTTCTACTTCATACTAGTTTGGCAGTTGGAGTAATATCGTCCATGTTGGTTGAGGAAATAGATGTGGTTCTTTAGGGAAAGAGTTCTTGTATTAGTAGAGTAGTGTGATGGAGAAGACTCAGACTGAAGAAATAGGCATAGGAGTAGGATAGTTACCTGCATTTCATCTGACACTTAAGGACTCAAGGATGGACCATCGATAGTCATATGAACTATTATTATATATTCTACGCTTTCTAGTTAAATTATTGATATTAGAGCCTCTCATGAATTTATATATGCTCATCTTTTAAATGGTTTCCGTATGACTATGGGGTTTTTTAGTGGGGTTATGGAGACCAACTCACAATTGGTATGGTAGTCTAGGTTTATTTTTTTGTACAATGGATGTTCACTCAAGGTTAGTGAGTATCATTTGGTTTTGGATGTTTACATATTTTAATTGTCATATTTTTTCTTGATATTGGATATGGATTATAAAGTTTCAAAATGATATTACATTGATAGTTTCCATAGAAGAGTGACCTTTACATCTACTAAGGGTAAAAATTATGTTCATAATGGAGAACTGGATATCCATGCAAGATGTTCAAGTCTAGTTTATAAGAAATTGGGGGTCCTCACATCTCAGGTTGAGAATCTATTATTGGATGATGGGGTGTGAATTATTGTGTCTTTTCCCGCACATTGGATCAATTTTAGGACACTTTTTGAAGGAAATATTTGTGTTTCACATAAGTGACATGTTGATTTTACATTTGAGATTATTCCTAGATTCGAACCAGTTTCTATTCCACCATACATAATTGAAACAACAAGGATTCCAGATCTTAATACTTAGTGGTAAGAGTATATGGACAAGGGATTTATATGTCTTAGTACGTTACCTTAGGTTTCTATAGTTTTCTTCATAATAAGGTTGATGATATGTTGTGTTTATGTTTTTATTATTGGAATATTAATATGATGATATTGAATAATTGATATATTCAACTATATATTGATGATCCCTTTGACCATTTAAGTAGATATTGTGTATTCTCTAAGAATAACATGATTTAGGGGTATCATTAGTTGAGGGATAGACCTTATAAAATATTTTGAACTATATTAAGAAACAATTATATACTATATGATTTTTTTTTATGTATTTTGAACCAAAAAAATTCTCTATTTGTGTTTATGGACATAACTAACCAAATATTCCACCCATACCTGATGAAAAATTGGTGTAATCGCAAAATCATGGTGATCATTCCTAACATCTTAACATCATCCAATGTACATCAATAGAGCATAAAATACACACCATGTAATATGAGTTTCAATTATTTATCGACACGGTACATTTTAGGGGTCACATCATTTCTTAAGAAGGTGTGTTAGTAGACCTAGATAATGTTTATGTAGTAGTATCTTGGGAATGTCGCCGAAATGGTTTTGATATCTGAAATTTTCTGGTTTTAGTGGCTTTTTATCTGAGATTCATCGAGAACTTTACTCATTTGTAAGAAATAATTTTAGACTTGAACAAGAATAGGATAATGTTTAAATGGTCTATAGTATGTGATAATTACTTCTAGGAGTTTTGGATGCATTTTACAACTACAAAAATTTTGATCCTACACGATCCAAGTGAAGAGTATATCATGTTTTGTGATACATATGATGTTCAAATGGGAGTAGTGCTGATGTTGGGGGGTCAGGTTATGGTGTATCAGTCATGAGAGTTGAGGACACATCAATGGAATTACCTTATTTATGTTCGTTCTCAATCAATAGGGGTTTATGACTTAATTTTCACAAAGCATTATCTTTTGAGTGAAAATTTTATTATGTATACCAAACCCAAAATATTAATGTGAATCTTCTCACAGTGAGATTTCAACCTCGAGTAGTGAATATATATTAAGTATATTTATCTGTCGGATTTTGATAATGAATATATTCCTAATATGGGAAATTGTGCTTTTCATGTAATTATTTTGAATACACAAACTCATGTAGTTCAATAGTCTTGTTCTTTGTTGAAGATGAAAACCTTTCTAGCTAAGAGGAATATAGAGGTTTTATATGGAAAGGAGAATATGACCCTCATATCATTATCATTTAAGTCTAAAATTCATAGCCAGATTAGGGAGAGGTAGTATTAGGATATAGAGTTCTGGGAATTAATTGAAATCCTTAATGTTTGGGAGTCACCTTCTTATTGTACTATATATAAGGATGATATCATTTATTTCTGGAAAAATTTTTTTGTAACAACATGTATGAATAAGGAGTACATATGTCAATTTCCCGACTTGAAGTGGGTGGATCATCATAGATTGAAAAAATGTACCTTGACCTACATTGACATTATTCATGGAAGGGCATGAAAATGGAGGTTTCAAGTTTCGTTACATGATGTTACACCTATCAGTAGGTGAAGGCTGAGCATTGGTGACCTGGTGGTTTGTTTCATCCACTCCCATTCTATAATTGAAGATGGGCATCATTAAAATAGACTTCTTAGTAGTTATTTTGAAGATTCCATGGAAGAATGATTTGATATGGGTTATTATGGGCTGGTAGACAAAGGAAGCCTATTGTTTTCTTATTTGGGAAACATCAATGGTTAATCATTTAAGTGAATTGTAAAATCGATTGATATTTAGTTTTCACATGGTTCTGTAGAACATAGTTTAAAATAATGGGTCACATTTTACATAAATATTCTAGAAAGTATTACATAACAAAATTGGTATATAGGTGTTTCTGAGTATGATTTTCTACCCATATATAGACAAACAATAAGAGCATAATATACATGTTCAGGAAGACATACTGAGAGATTGTGTCTTTTATTTTCATGGAACATTGTAAAATCAGTTATTTATAGTTGAGTTCACCTATTACAATAGCTATAATGTTACTATTTAGAAGGAACCACATGATCAATTTTATGGTAGGCCATGCAGATCCCATATATGCTCACTGGAAGTAGGTGAGTAATATTTTTTGGGACTAAGTCTTCTGTTGGGGACATCACAATAGGTTTAGTTGATTTGTAAATATATGGTCAGAGCATATAGTCAATATATGTATTATGTTGATCAACATAATCAAACTCTAGATTTTATAGATGTATATTGTTTATTCTGTCAGTATCACTAATATTTGGTCACCATTGGATTCTAAGGAAGGGAATATCGGTGCCCAGTTTTGTTGGAACATTTTATATTGTAGAGAGGAATATACCAACGGTGTATTGATTGTATATTCTATAGAGTTATAGTACTATGCATGATATTTTTCATGTGTCATAGCATTTTAATTATCACTCCAACCCTTCTCATGTGATTTATGTTGATGGTTTTGAGATTGAGTTTGATGATTCCTTTAAGGATGATCTAATTCGTGTTGTAGATCACATGGAAAAAGTGTTCCGGCGAAATACTGTGTAGTTGGTCTAAGTGTTGTTGAAGTATGAACATGTTATGGAGGAAACATGGTAAATGGAAAGAGATATACAGGTTTAGTAGACCAACCATTTCACCTTAGAATCATTGTGATTCTTTGTATTATATCTCAAGTATAAGCCATTATAAGGTATGGAGATTATAAGATCTCAACCTTTCTGGAGATGTCTCATGCCCAGTTTCAGGTATTCATTTACCCTTTTTATCATATATTAGTAGGGTTTTTATTTAGGGTTGTTTTAGGTTAATTTGGTAAGTTTTGGAATCCCAAGGGTTTCTGCATAGTAGCCGCACGTTTTGGGAAAACCATACGCTTTTCCCCAAGAAATGGTGCACTTCTTTTTGGAGCCATAGATGGTGGTGGATGTTTTGACTAAACTATGTGGAATCTATCCCCAAATTTCAAAACCTTGTAAAAATTAGGTTTTTATGGATATTTCAATGTTTGGGAAACTATTTGGACACCTAGTATAAAATATTCACACCATATGTTAGGGTGCATGGTTAAGGAGAACTTTTTGGAAAAGCATTCACCCCGCCAGGGAAAGTGTGCATGCGAAGTTATAAACAATGGAAAATTATATTAAAAATTCCCAAACCCTGATTTTTTCCCCTAATCACCCCTTCTCAACCTAAAATTATATTCCATGCTTTTAGAGTCACTCTAGAGGGTTCCAAGTGTCATCAAACATCTTTCGGTGTGAATCATAGATATTATGGAAGGAATCAACCTCTCTTTGTGGTGTGATTTATTCCACATTTAGATTTCTATCTATACTACACTTATTCTATTGAACTAATATTAACATACATGAAAATTACATTATTATTTTTTGAAATCATAATATCATACACAAACACATGCCCAATGACTATGTTAGTCTAGTGTCTTTGAAAACTAGAAACACATTCATCTAATTTGGTGAATGATCTTCAATATATTCCATAAATATCTTCCCCTTTAGTTTTCCTACATAAAACCTTTCTTTATATCATTGGGGAAAATTTTGGAAATGGGTTAGCTCAGATGATTGGAAAGGGTAAAAAAGTTAAATATGAAACATAACATGAACATAAAAAAGTAAAAACATTAACATAACATTTGAAAATCATACCATGTATAACATATATAAAAATCTTGAGTAATAAAATAAATATTGGTATTTCATAAGGCATAAATCATAAATTAACTAGATCCGTGAGAAAATATAATAGGAAAAAAACATGGAATTGTGAAAAAAAAACCTAATCGTTGAAAATTATTTCCATAGTATCCAATGATAATTCCCATGACCAACATAGTGGATAAAGTACTTTACAGAACCAACTTCACTCCTTATTCCATCCCTATATTACATTACTGATATTACATACCATTATAGCCATGTATTACTGAACTGAGATCATTTCCGATTCCATTTTTATTTATATCATGACATATAAATATTTACCAAATGAATTGGATGGAGATGTAGATCCTCCATCTCATAATGAAATCATTATTATGTGTTCCAAAAAAACAAAAATCATTCATCATTGTATAACACAAAGAATTAAATGGGTTTCTTAAAAATAATACCATCATAACATAATCCATGTAACACAAATGTATTAAATAAATATAATTACATCAAAAATAATAATAAATGAATAAGAATAATAGGGATGGTATACTTGAAACATAATCATATTAAACAATTTCATCTTAGATTAAAAATAATTTTAATAGAAAATTTGAATTTATTTAATGAGGTAAATATCGCTTATCATTCATAAATTTTTTCTTTTCAATAAATTCCAAGAAATTTTAAAAGAAAATAATTTCATAGAAAATAACCATGAAATCATGTAAATGAGTCTTCATATAAATAAGGCATTATGAAAGTGTAAGAATCTATTCATGCAGTATATGTTAAAAAAATCTTCTTTTAATTTTTCTATAATAGAAAATAAATACCATGTTTGAAAAATGAAATAAATATTCCCTTAAAACTGTGTAGAAAAAAGTAAAAATTGGGTATAAATGAATTTAAGCATCCATAGGAGAAAATAAAAACATTTTATCAAAAAAAAATTAGTAAACATGTACATGGCTGATAAATATACCCCAGTAAATATTTACATGTAAAAAATCTCATTTGATAAAGAGATTATGAAATTATCCCATGCCTTAGGTTTGGGTTCCTTCATACCTGTCTGAACCTCCTATATAAGTGATTAAATAATGACAGTATCTTATATCATAATCACATTAATTTTTATGATATCATATGTTATTATTTCCTATTTTTACTAACATTATTACATGTTCTTCGAGTATTAACTACTTTATTTTCATACAAATGTTTTGTCAGATAAGTTCATGATCCTATTTTTAGGATAGAGTTACATATTTTATAGAATTATATTAATACAATATATATTGTATTTATTCATTATAAAAAATTATAAAATCATTCTCTAATAATGATCACGTTGAATGAATTTCATCCCATCATAGAGAAGTCAGGTCGTTCATACACATTAGTGAAGATATAATCCACTTGATTATGAAATGGTATAGAAGTTGATGGTATTGTATTATCCTAGAATCAAAGTATTGTTTTAATAATCATGTATAGTTATTATTTCTATCATTATACCCATGCATGTAAGGTGGTGGTGGAAATTTAATTACTCCACGATGTGGAGATAATAAACCATAAATACATAGGCATGGTGATTTCATTATTTATAGGATGGATAGAGGTCGAATATTGTTGTTCCACAATAATAATAAGATATATTAATATAATTGACAATGTTAATATTAATTTACAATGGAACAACTCTGGAAGAGGAAGTATAATAAGAAATAACTTTGAATAAACCTGTAAAGGATATTTCCTCTTATTAGATGACCTCCCTCTATATCTCCTCCTAAAAAAATAGAGTTGGTATTTGGAGAAGACCATAACCACTAGAATGTGACTAGAGAAGTTTATAATGTAAATGGTCAGTGTATGGATGATCTTGAAGGCTCAAAGTGAAGTGAATCGGTGGGTGAGGATGTTTCATTAAATAATTGAGGTGAGGGGTACTTTTGGTATCTCCAAAAATATTAATTTTTAGTAAAATCAAACCCCATCAAAAACCTCTAAAACGTTCTAATTTAAAATATAAAATTATATAAGGTTTTAATATCATCAAACAATAAATTTAAAAAAAATTATGTCAATTTAAACCATATCCTTTTAATTAACACATAGTTATTCAATTTAATGTTTAACTAAGGTAACAAATGATTCAATATTAAAAGGAAAAAATATTTACTTATTTGATGTAATTTAGACCATAAATGGATATTTTAGAGATATTTATACAAAATCATAATTATTATATATTTTTTAAAATGTTTTTATGATTTAATAATACATTATTTGGATAACAATCAATAGTGTAAATTTTGACACTATTCAATTTATTGATTTTCTAAAAATATCAAGATAAGATGTTATTTTTAAAAAAATATTTTATAATATCTCGAATGGGTGAAGGTAATTGATAATATTAACTGGATATATTAATTATAAAAAAATTATGTCATTTTAATATTTTTAATTAAATTAATTTGATATTTCTTTTAATAAAATAATTACTTCATCAATTTTGTGTAAATATTTAATATAACTAATTGTTGAATAAAAATTATAAAACAGTCTATGATGAAGAAAAATTTAATAATTTTAATAATAATACATATAGTATAATATACATTCGAAAAAATTCTAAATTAAAATTTTTATGTATATTAAAATATGAATGTGACAATTTTAACATCATAGTAAATAAAATACTATAGGTGTAATTATCTTTTTCATATGGATTATAATGGTCAATAAATATATAATTGGATGATTTTGGTCTAGATATACTAGACCAATAAGATTTGGTCTTTTTTTCTTGTCTTTTAATGATTTTTATCATTTTAATAAAAACATATACTTTTTATTTTTCATCAATTAAAAAATTTCTACATCGTAATTGTATAACCCTTTAAGGTCATTATTTATTTCCAAAAATTAAAAATAAATTAACATGACAAAGAAAAACATTTTATATTATAAATAAATATTTATATTCAAACTTATCTTTTGTATAAAATTATATAAAAAATTATATAGTTATTTAAATTTGATTAAAACATATTTAAGTTTTCTATAAATAAAAGATATTAAATGTCATAATCTCATCCTAGTGTCTTTCAAAGGATACCATTTCGACCCAAGTATGATTTAGGTCTAACAAATCGTAGCAAATTATTATAGGAAATGTTTTAGGAGAATTTATTAATATTATTTTCAACCTTAATTACCTGATTTACCATCGTACTGTGGTAAATAAAAATTTACTAAAGTTACTATTCATATTCCCAAAAAAATAAAAGAACCCTTTTACAAAAAATTTATTAACTTATTTTAATTATGCAATCCATTTTTCAAAATTTAAAATATATAATTTTCATAAATTAATTGTAATTAACCTCTTTTTTTGAATGAAAAAATGAGTTTTAAAAGTTAAAATACTGCAAAAGATTGATTTTTTTAAATCAAAATTCAATATAAAATTAATAACAATGACGTAAACTATATTAAATGATAAAAATAAAACTTATTTTAATTTTAAACCCATTAAATAATTTAACTTGACCATGTATATTATTTCAATGAAAAAATAAATTTCCATTAATATTTAGTAAATTTTTACTATTTATCAAAACCTGAAACTTGTCAGAAAGGTATATAAATTCATCAAAAGTAAATTTTTATATTATTAATTTGAAGAAGAAAGTTATTTTTTCAAATATTATATAAAAATTTGTTAATAACTAGATTTATGTTGGGTTTTCCATCCAAAGGAGTTAAGACATCATTTTTAAAAAAAATACTTGTTTTATATGATTAATTGAATTTGTTCTTATATAATTTATATAGATAATATAATATGGTTTTTCAACATTATATTTAATATATTACATATATATTTCATCAATAAAATCCATCAATAATTATTTTATTATTTTATAAACTCACTTATGTTTATTTAAACTATTTTTCAGAAAATCATTTCCATTTGAAGGGTTTTAATTTCATTTATAATTAACTTCTCTCCAAAAAATTAATTATATGTATGTTTATAAATAATATTTCATAATTTAGTTAATATATTTCATAATCTCCATTATAATCTCTATGTTATAAGGTACCATAATAACATTTAGTTGTTTTCTTAAACATTGTGTTGTGTTAAATGAAATCAATCAAAACAAATCAAAATTGTGTGTAACAAAAGCCAAGCACAGTGTTGTGTATGCCACGGGATAAGGCAGTGTTTCATGTATCACAATATTAGCTTGGTGTAGTTTAAAACACAATACATCAACGAAATTATAAAATATATCTCATGAAAATCCTGGGGTGTTACACTCTACCTCCCATAAAATGAATTTCACCCTCAAAATTTGTCTTGGTTATAAAAGGATTAATACATTAATGTTTCATTCATAGAATCCCACACTGTAAAAATGAGTACTAAAACTACCTTTTTAGAACTCACCACTAGTATTACACATAAGAGAACATATGTGGAAAGTTAAAATAGCGATATGGAAGTGAAATAGATCTATCATGTCTTGATGGATAGTTATAGAATACATTGTCAGAATAATGTTAAAATCACAAGACTGTAAATATATGATGATTTATGGGTCCATATGATTAATTGGATAAGGATGTACTAGTATAACATTGTTTTGATTCAAGATCCTTTCTCTAAAGTTGAAGAATTATTCATGAGAATAAATACATACTTGATTTCAGTACAATGTCTCCATTTCTTATGCCTTGGAAAAGTTCTACTCCATATCTTATGAAGTTGAATTTTTAATTCCTCAATAATTTGAATATTATTCTATCTATAAATAGAATTATAGGTAATTCCATCTTACCTTATCACAACAAAAAGGTAAGCACAAGTTATCAAATATTCATAAGTCTACCAATGGTGAGAAAGTACTTTATTCTAACAAAATTCATCCGAAGATAAACATTACATCCATTGATAACCTTATAATCCTTATGAATTATAAAAATAAAAAACATTAGAAAGAGTCTCACTAAATCATCATAACATTTATACAGCATATATTATATGGTAACTCTTGTTGGTTGCATTAAAAACATGTGAATTCATTCATCATGTATTCCATTGAAACATGGTAATATGCTAAATTAATTTAGATCATTGGAGAAAACATTAACACATTAAAAAATAAATATTTTAGGCATACCATAATTCCAAAAATTATGTCTCAATCTATGAAGTCTTCATATCATTCCCAATGTTCTTAGTAATATTAATCATTTCTTTATTTACTCATCCCAATATTATGCACAAATTAAGTGATATACATCCCTTAATCATTAGTTTTCTGAAAATATATAAATCAATTTTCATGGTTACCTATATGACTCAGCATATATTATAAAATATAAATGTTAATATCATTGTTGACCAATAAATGATATTTTATTATTCAATAATACCATAACATTACTTCGACATCATTATTTTGGAACCCCGTTACATAAACACCCAATCATTCCACCACTTCATTGTTGTACAATATATATCCAATAGTGATCAAATGTGATTTTACATTATCACTAGCCTTAATATATTTATGAAATCTATCATCGTCAATAAACCCTAGATTGGGGCATTGGTTAGAATAATTCCCCATTTCATTACACTTATAGCATTAAAGTGTGGGACGTTCATTCTATATAGCATTTTCCTAATTCTCGTCATTAGCTATATTTTTTCCATTAATTTATCATTAAAGTTCACAATGAACTTATTTTCTACACTTAAAACATGTACTAGTACCTTAAATACAATATCCAGTATTCTCTTTTCCACACTTTGAGCATAAGGAAATGCTCAACTTCTTTTCACCATGATTTTGATATTTAATCATGAACTCCATCTTCTATTCCTTACTGAAAACATTAGATTGATATGTAAATCCAACATCCATTTCTAACTTCATATCATAATTAATAATATCTTCATAACTACTGAATTATATTATGGATAATTCTCTTTGAAGACTTTTTTTAAGCCACTAAAGAATCAATCAGATTTACTTTCAGGTTAGATGATAATGCTAGAATCATGCCTTGGAAGTCTTGTAAAATTTTCCTCATTTGTACTAATGGATTCATCATCCTTTTTATAAATCCCATAGAACTCCTTTAACATATTCATATGATGACTAAGAGGATAGTAATTATTGAAAAATGTGTTCTTGAACACATCACGTTCCATGGATTCAATTTCATCTTTCGTTCTCATATTATTTATTAGATTCCACTACTGGTCTGCTTAACCTTCTAAACAAGAAACCTCTAAAATGAATTTTGATATTCCAAATAGTTAAATATAAAAAATATATTTTCAATGATACTGATCCATTTTTTAGTAAAAAGTGGATCAGAAGACCCATTGAAAAATGTGGTGTTGCCTCATGACGGACTCAACATAATTTTGATCTTTTATCATCTCATTTGGATGTTTATAATGGTTCATAGATTTTGTATGTATAGTGATAAGAATTTTCATTCCATATCCCACAACATTTAGTTATTCAAGAGGATAATAATTTCATTTCCCATTGCATTCATCATTAACATGGTTCCTTCCGGTTCTAGTCATTATCTAAAACCCAAAAAGAATAGTGTGTGGGGAAATCATACTATGAGAATGACATAATCAAGGGGGGGTACTTTTAATATCGAAGATCTTAGATTTACTCCTAGTTTTACCATGATAATTACCAAAATTCATGTATTTTAACCTATACTTTGACATATTCTTAGTTACATTCCTAGATATATCCTTATAAATAATTCTAGGGATCTCACTATTGGTTTCTTATCCTAGTTTCTAAATGTTGAAAAAACCTTTTCTATAATACCAAATCTAATGACCCATGAATGAAGTATAAGGATATTACATTCATCTTGCAGAATACAAAATATATTTCACAAAAACATGCCCAAAGACCATATTAGTTTAGTGTATTTGGAACATGGAACACAATCTTCTAATTTGGTGAAATATTTTTATGACATCCCAATAAAATATTCCCCTCTAGTTTTCCTATAAGGCCCTAGCGTTAAACATAACTTAATCTTGAGTTACTTCAAGAATACATGTTGAGGATCTTTTCAGGTTTAGAGTTTTAGAGAATTAGATCATAAAACATGCATTGCATTCCACATTTAAACAAAGTGGTTACATAAGAGATAGTACTCATTATTCCCATAAAGGGAAACATATTTAAAATAAAACATGGATTCTTTCTTGACACTTCATTGACACTATCATCACATCATGTACCTTTCACTTGACCTGTGAAAAACATTTCAAAAACATGTGATGTGCATAAAAAGCTTAGTAAGGGATAAAAGTATGAAGTGAAAACATTAGTCCATGTATTAAATCATACTTTACTCATAAAACATAAGCACATTAACATACCTCATCAAATCATGAATAAATCATAGAAATAATAATACATGAATGTAACTTGAGGCGTTCATAACATTCTTACGTAGGGAGTAACCCTCTTGGTTATGTTTGGAATACCCATCACAGTATATTCCCTAAATCTCTTTGGAGAAACCTTAACATTTAACTCCTTCGCATTCCCCAATGCATTCGAGAGCTATATCGGGCTCACCTGCCATTAGTTTATCACGAAACCACCCATCTTCATAACAATTTCCAAGAACCATAACATAATCGTATCACATAAAACATGCATAAAGGAAACATAACATTTCCACTTTTCAATCAGAAGATATCAATACAACACATTGATATAAAAACATTATGAAAACCATATTCAATACCAAAATAAATGAAATGTAAAACATGGTATTTATTTTTCATTCAAAAAAAGTTATGGCTTGTAGAGGAAGCTGAAACTCAAATAATGGTCACGGTGGCGGAGAAGTCATTGTCTCCGCATACATACGACAAAAAAACATTCCTTTTGTCATTTAGTAAAATGCTTCGTATAAAAAAAAGATTCCTTTTGAATAATAATAAAATTAAAAGGGGTTAATACACCATATAAAAGAAAGTTGTGTATAAAACAAAATATGCCTCAATGGATGGAGATTGAGACGAAGTCCCATACCTCGGGTCCGACTTGACTCGATCGTTATTTAACCTCCTGAATAATATACTTGAGTTAATTTCTACTTGATTAAGAACCTTTTTCAGGTTCATTATTCCTTTTATATCACTTATTACCATGTTATGAACACTATGTAATTATTTAAGTTAATAATGGTCATTTTGTCGATCATTGCTACTTGAGTAAAAAATAAACTCTTTATAATTACAAGTTGTTCATGTGGTAAAATATCCATTATATCCATAATTATATTCATTATTTAGATATCATATATGTCATATATATCCATTATATACATGCATTTACAATAATACATAACATTTAGAGGTAGGAAATGAAATGCACCGTTCACGGAGACGGTAAGCCGTACGTACGCATGAACGGTACTTCTGTTTCTATTTCATATTTAATGGAATTAAAACATAATAATACATAATAGTATTATAATTCCAGTATGGTATCATATATAATATCATTTTATCTATCCCTTATATTTACCACATATGGTATTAACGAATCAAATCACTTTGAGGGGCGGTAGTCCGCACTTCCTAAAATAAAGATATCGCGTTTACCCATAATGGAAAACATCAAGGTATGCCATAAATGAAAAATACAGAAGCTTAAGGAAAAGATAAACATATTATATATCATATATAAATATAGTGACATCCTAATGGACACCTTTGAAGGTGTTAAAAGAATATTGAACAATCATCGTTTCGTGAGGCAGAAATTCACCATCCACAGAAACAGTATGTTATTTAACCATTAGATGTAGGTGTGTGTAAGTGTAGATAGAATCCTTATTATAACAACATCCTAGTATATTGAAGATACTGTAGTTTTTACAAAAGAAATTAATAAAAATATTTTAGGGGGTTGGAGAAGCAAAATAAAACAAAATAACACAAGTGAAGACATTACCTTAAAATCGGGTAACTCCCTTTGGATTGAACCAAAAGGGTTTCTTGAAGAGCTTCCTGCATAAGGTAAGGCTTATAGGATGAGAAGAGGGATATGGAGAGAGAAAATGATCAGAGATTGGCCGATCCAAAGGCTTGAGATGTGTGGGTAAGGAGGTAGAGGTAGGGGCCTTTTATAAGAGGAGAGGAGGGGCACTCTTGGAAAGTTAATAAATGTTACATTCTTTTAAAAAGAGTTTCGGATTTAAAAGGTCCCAAATTGATGTATTTCGTAGATAAGGTGATTAGAGTTTGAAATACACCCATCCAATAGGTTTTTGACATGTGTAGGTCTTATATTTTACATTATCTTTTCATTTAATTTAAATTGTTAAATAATGAGGTAATTGTTGCATCATCATGATGTCATAAATAATTTAATTTATTTAATGTATAAAAATTATAAAAAAACTACTATTGTGTATGAAATATTTTAATCTTTCCAATTACTATTTATAGTCAAAAATATGACTTGTATAACACCATGTAAAAATTTTTTTAGTAAAACAATACATGTTTGTGTCATTTTTACTTTTACTTTAAATAAAAGGCATTAATGTCATTATCTTACCCAAGTGGATCCATGTGGTCCCAAAAATAGACCCATGGTTTTTCTTGGTCGGAAATGACTCATCCAATAGGGTTAGGACAAGTGTCAAGATATTTTCATTTTATTATAATATCATTTTTACCTTAAATCACACTAATTGCCCTTTAATCGTGATTAATACAACATAAAAGTTACTTTTCATCAATACTTATTTTCATTCCATTGAAGAACATTTTACTTAATAATTAAAATCATTTATATTGGATTTTTAGAATTCAAATCACAGAAGTGGTAAAGTTCCATTTAATTGAAAAATCAGTTTTTGTAACTACCACTTTGTGGTTTCACTATTCATCAAAAATTAAGGTTTTTCAGAAAAATACCAAAAATTCACCCTAACCTATATTTGATTTTCTGAATTCTAAAATGATGTCTATTTTACCAAATTAATAAAATAGAAGTTGCATTAATTACTTTTATAATTAAATCCCGTTGTCAAATCAAATAGCATGTTTTAAAGAAACAATACCTATCAAAAGATTGACACTCGTTTATGTCCAATCTCAAAGTGATATTAATTCCAATGACCACCATTGGATTAAATGGTAAAAATATATTCTTATTTCGCTTCAAAAACAATTAAAAATATAATATAACTATATAAATAAATTAGATTAAAAATAGGTTTTGAATTAAAATACAACACTTTTCACTATTCATTAAAAAATGAACATTATCAGAAAAATACCAGAAATTTATCCAAAGTTAATTTCAATGTCCCAATCATAAAAAATAAGTTTATTTTGACAAATATAGCTTATAAAATTTTCAAAAAATAGATTGAAAAAAAAAATTATTCGCCGTCAAAAGGTGGTAAAGATATCTTTTAAAAATACTGGAGTATTCTTTGCTTAAGATTGGATTTATTCTCATTTTAAGCCTCTAAAACACTATCTAATTCATAAATAGACATAGATAAGAATATCTATTATTCATTACATACTTGGAATGTTACATCCTTCCCCACTTTAGAAAATTACATCCCCCAATTTATTTACTTATCAAATAAGTAGGGGTATTTATCCCTCATTGCATTTTCAGATTCCCATGTTTCCTCTTCACTCATGTGGTTTTTTCACAAAACCTTTACATGATGAATCACCTTATTCCACAACACTTCCTCCCTGTGGTCAAGAATCTGAACCGGTTGTTCCTCATAAGATAGATTCTCTTCCAACTGAACTACCTGTGTACTCAAAACATGAGATGGATCTGGCATGTACTTCCTTAACATTGAAACATGAAAAACATTGTGTACCTGAGATAAACTCGGAGGTAAATCCACTCGGTATGCAACTGATCCAACTCTCTCAAGAATTTCATATGGTCCAATGAACCTTGGACTTATATTTCCTTTCTTACCAAATCTCATCACACTTTTCCATGGTGATACTTTGAGAAAAACATGATCACCTACCTCAAAAGAGTGATCCTTCCTCCTGTTGTCTGTATAACTCTCCTGCCAAATCTGAGCTATTCTCATGTGTCTCTATATCATATGAACTTTTTCTGCCAACTCTTCTACCAATTCTGGTCCAATCAACTTCCTTTCACCCACTTCATCCCAGAAAGATGGAGTTCGACACCGCTTCCCATATAACGCCTCAAATGGAGCCATTTGTATAATGGAATTAAAACTGTTATTATAAGAAAACTCTACCAAAGAAATATGTTTGTCCCAACCTCCCTGATAATCCATCGAACAAGCACGTAGCATATCCTCAAATGTCTGGATTGTTCATTCTGACTTCCCATCTGATTGAGGATGAAAAGTTGTACTAAAATTTAATTCAGTACCCAACGACTTCTGAAAGCCTTTCCAAAAGTTATAAGTAAACCTGAGATCACAATCAGATACAATAGAGAGAGGAACTCAATGTAACCTGACTATATCTTTAAGATACAAACGGGAAAGTTGATCTAGGTAAAAATTATCTCGTATAGAAAGGAAATGAGCAGATTTAGTCGAGCGATCAACAATAACCCGGATTGCATTATTACCTCGATGTGTCTTCGGAAATCCCACAACGAAGTCCATGGATATATTCTCCCATTTCCACTCTGGTACTGGTAAAGGCTGAAGAATCCCTTTTTGTAACTACAGCTCTACTTTAACTTGTTGACAAGTCAAACACTTCACAGTAAAATCAGCAATATCTCTTTTCATTCCATCCCACCAGTAATACTCCCGCAGATCTCTGTACATCTTAGTACTGCCTGGATGAACTGAAAACGGAGAACTATGAGCTTCACATAACAACTCTCTATTCAAATGTGAATCACAAGGCACACACAATCTCTTCCCAAATCTCAAAACATAGTCATTATCAATGTTGAATTCAGGCATCTTACCCTTCTAAACCAGCTCTACCTTTTCCTTCAACTCACTGTCTTGCTTCTGTGCTTGCTTAATTCTGTCTCATAGTGAAGATTTCATTGATACCTGAAACAAAATAGAAGGACATCCTGCACCAACAACTTCTATGCCAAAGTTCATCAAATCCTTAACTAAAGGATCATGTTCCAAACACAACATTGTTAATAAAGCATTACTTTTTCAACTCAAAGCATCAGCCACTTTATTTGGTTTTCTGGGATGGTAATGAATTATACAATCATAATCCTTGATTAATTATATCCATCTCCTTTGTCTCATGTTCTATTCTTTCTGAGTGAATATATACTTTAAACTTTTGTGAATGGTATATATTTCACACTTTACTCCATACAAATGTTGCCTCCAAATTTTTAAAGAAAAAACAACATCAGCTAATTCCAAATCATGTGTAGGATAATTTACCTCATGAGTGTTCAACTGTCGTGAAGCATAAGAAATTACCTAATCATTCTGCATTAGGACGCAACCAAGTCCTTTCAATGAAGCATCACTGAAGATAACAAACTCCCCATTCCTAGAAGGTAGTGCCAAAACTGGAGCATTCACCAATCTTCTTTTCAGTTCCTGAAAACAATCATCACATTCTTTTGTCCAGATACACTTAACACCCTTCCGAGTTAGCTTAGTCATTGGACTAGATAATTGGGAAAAATTTCTAACAAACCTTTGGTAATAGCCTGCCAAACCAAGGAACCTACGAATCTCAGTTACATTTGTGGTCTTCGCCATTCTTCAACAACCTTTGTTTTTGCAGTATCAATAGTTATCCCATCTTTAGAAACAATATTACCAAGGAAAGAAATTTTTTATACCCAAAACTCACACTTGCTGAATTTCCCATACAATTTATTTTCTTTTAAGGGTTTAAAAATAACCCTTAAATGACTTTCATGATCCCTTTACTTTTAGAAAACACCAAAATATAATCAATGAAAACAACCACAAACATATCCAAGAACTCATGGAAAATTCTATTCATTAAGTCCATGAATACAACAGGTGCATTGGTTATCCAAAAATGCATTACTACAAATTCATAATGGCAATATCTTGTACAAAAAGCGGTCTTCGTAATATCTGCTTCCTTTACCTTCAACTGATGGTACCTCGATCTCAGGTCAATCTTTGAAAAATACTGAGCTCCCTAGAGCAGATCAAACAAATCATCGATATGAGGAAAAGGATATTTGTTCTTACTAGTGATGTTATTCAAGGCTCTATAATCAATGAAAAGTCTCATAGAACCATCTTTTTTTTAAAAAAAATAGGATCACCCCACGGTGATGTGCTAGGTCGAATAAAACCTTTCTCTAATAAATCATGTAATTGCTCCTTCAAATCTAAAAGTTCAGTTTGATCCATTCGATAATGGGGTTTTGAAATTACCTTAGCATCGGGAACTAAGTCAACGGTAAATTCAACTTCCCGATCCGGTATTATTCCAAGAAACTCATCAGGAAAAACATCAGGATACTTGTTTACCACTAGCACATCATTAATCTGAACAGTTCCCTTGTTTTCAACAATATGTGCATGGTAACATTCATTTCCATCTTTTGCAAGTTTCTCACCCTCTTGATATGTTATCAACTGTAAGGGTTCATTCTTGTACACAAACTGAAATTCTTTCTGAAAAGAAACTTCTTTAGATCTACAGTCAATATTATCATGAAAAAATAGAGATCCAATCCATACCCAGGATAACATCAAACTCTACTAGAGGTAAAACAATAAGGTTTTCAAGTAGGTTCTTTCCATGGAGAAGGATAGGAAGATTCTTATAAATTATTTTTTCCTCAACATTTCCCCCAGGTGTTTTTACCCCAAGCATAGGACTCATTTCATGAGATGGTATTTCTATTTTACTAGAAAAGTTTTCAGAGATGAAAGAATGTGTAGACCCCAAATAAAACAACACACTAGCATAATCTGAAAAAACAAAAAAAATACCTGATACAACTTCATTTGATGGCCCGACATCTACTGAAGTAGTTTCAAAGGATTTCACCACACTGTTTTTCTTGTAGTCTAACTGCTTCCCATCACTCGAGCTTTGTGTCTCACACTCATTTGCATAGTGACCCATCTCATTGCACTTAAAACATTTCACTAACTATAAATCAAATTTGGTCTTACCATCACCCTAATCTTTTTCAGTGAAATCATGGGCCTTATGTCCCATGTTACCACATCAGTAGCACTTTCCAGAATTCAGAAGACATTCCCCAGCATTCCTTTTACCACATTTATCACAAACTGGAAACTTAGTTTTCTTACCGGCAGCCCTTTTTGAAGAATTCTTTCCTTTCTCCTGCCACCTTGGTCTCTTCTTCTACTAGTTGTTATAGAACACTTCATCATCGGAAAACTCCATTTCCACCTTCTCATCACATCGAACAAGATTTTCATAACTCTTGAACTTGTGAGAAGCTAAATCCCTTCGATATTTTGGCTTTAATCCTGAGTAAAAAACGATTGATTTTACTATCAAGGTCTCGGATAAAATTTGGAGAATACCTTGCCAATCGAGTGAACCTTTCTTCATAGGCATCCACTGAGTCTTCCTCTTGCCTCAATTCCAAGAATTGTTTTTTCCATCCTAAGTCGAACAGCCTTATGAAAATACTTCTCAAGAAACATACCTTTGAATTTATCCTAGTCGAGAGCGTAAATCTTGTCAGTGTCTGTGATATTTTTAACCATCGACCACCACTGACCTACTTCACCCTCCAAACGGTAAATATCAAGACTAACCTTTTGATTTTTTGAACACCCCATAACATTGAAAATCTTCTCCAGTGCTTTAATCCACCCTTCAGCTATCACAGGGTCAGATGATCCTCTGAATGATGGGGGATGTTGCCTCATGAAATGTGCCACCACTGATATGTTCCTTTGCGGTTGATCTGGCTAATCTCGTGCATGGATACCACCACCATTTATCTCTTGAGTCAACTGCACCATTAATCCAACAAACTGTTCAGTTCCAATTCCAACCATCTCAGGATGCCGATTCAGAAGGTCATTTCCTTCTGTATGCCTTTTTAGGACTGCTTCCATGTTTCCTCGGTGGAAAACCATTCTGAACAAACATGTCTTAGATGAAGCAACCTGGTAATCTTAAAATGCTATATCATTTGAATTTGACAATAAAAAAATATTTTTGTATAATCATTTAAAAGAATTATAACTCCTAAATTTATCTAAACTGAACTCTGATACCAACTATAAGGCCCCGGCCTTAAACATTACTTAATCTTCAGTTACATCAAGAATACACGTTGAGGATCTTTTCAGGTTTAGAATTTTAGAGAATTAGATCATAAAACATGCATTACATTCCACATTTAAACAAAGTGGTTACATAAAAGATAGTATTCATTATTCCCATCAATGAAAAGATATTTAAAATAAAACATGGATTCTTTCTTGACACTTCATTGACACTATCATCACATCATGTACCTTTCCCTTGACCTATGAAAAACTTTTCAAAAACATGGGATGAGCATAAAAAGCTCAGTAAGGGATAAAAGTATGAAGTGAAAACATTATTCCATGTATTAAATCATACATTACTCATAAAACATAAGCACATTAGCATACCTCATCAAATCATGAATAAATCATAGAAATCGTAAGACATAAAGGTAATTTGAGGCATTTATAACATTCTTACGTAGGAAGTAACCCTCTTGGTTACATTTGGAATACCCATCACAGTATATTCCCTAAATCTCTTCGGAGAAACCTTAACGTTTATCTCCTTCGTGTTACCCAATTCATTGGAGAGCTATATCAGGCTCACCCGCCCTTAGTTTATCACGGAACCACTCGTCTTCATAACAATTCCCAAGAACCATAACATAATCGTATCACATAAAACATGCATAAAGGAAACATAACATTTCCACTTTTCAATCACAAGATATCAATACAACACATTGATATAAAAACATTATGAAAAACATTTTCAATACCAAAATAAAATAAATGTAAAACATGGTATTTATTTTTCATTCAAAAAAATTTGTGGCTTGTAGAGGAAGCTGAAACTCAAATAATGGTCACGGTGGCGAAGAAGTCGTTGTCGCCGCATACATACGACAGAAAAAATTCCTTTTGTAATTTAGTAAAACGCTTTGTATAAAAAAATATTCCTTTTGAATAATAATAAAAGTCAAAGGGTTTTATACACCGGATAAAAGAAAGTTGTGTATAAAACAAAATATTCCTCAATGGATGGAGATTGAGACGAAGTCCCATACCTCGGGTCTGACTTGACTCGATCGTTATTTAACCTCCTAAATAATAAACTTGAGTTAATTTCTACTTGTTTAAGAACCTTTTTCAAGATCATTATTCCATTTATATCACTTATTACTATGTTAGGAACACTATGTAATTATTTAAGTTAATAATGGTCGTTTTTTCGATCATTGCTACTTGAGTCAAAAACAAACTCTTTATAATTACATGTTGTTAATGTGGTAAAATATACATTATATCTAGAATTATATTCATGATTTGGATATCATATATTTCATGTATATCCTGTATATACATGCATTTACAATATTACATAACATTTAGATGTAATAAATGAAATGTACCATTTTTTTACACGGTAAGCCGTACATACGCATGAATGCTACTTCCATTTCTATTTCATATTTAATGGAATTAAAACATAATGATACATAATAGTATTATAATTTTACTATGGTATCATATATAATATCATTAAATCTGTCCTTTATACGTACCAAATACGGTATTAATGAATCAAATCACTTTGAGGGGGCGGTAGTCTGCACTTCCTAAAATGAAGATATCGTGTTTACCCATAATGGAAACCATAAAGGTATGCCATAAATGAAAAATACAGAAGCTTAAGGAAAATATAAACATATTATATATCATATATAAAAATAGTGACATCTTAATGGCCACCTTTTAAGGTGTTAGAATAATATTGAACAATCATCATTTCGTGAGGCAGAAATTCACCATCCACAGAAACAGTATGTTCTTTAACAATTAGATGTAGGTGTCTGTAAGTGTAGCTCGAATACTTCTTATAAAAACATCATAGTATATTATATATACTATATTCGTTACAAAATAAATTATCAAAAAGAGTTTAGGGGGTTGGAGAAGCAAAATTAAACAAAAGAACACAAGTGAAGACATTACCTTAAAATTGGGTAACTCCCTTTGGTCTGAACCAAAAGGGTTTCTTGAAGAGCTTCATACATAAGGTAATTCTTCTAGGATTAGGATAGGGATGTGGAGAGACAAAATGATAAGATATTGTCTGATCCAAAGGCTTGAGAGGTGTGGGTAAAGAGGTAGAGGTTGGGGCCTTTTATAAGAGGAGAGGATGGGCACTCTTGGAAAGTTAAGAAATGTTACATTATTTTAAAAAGCGTTTCGGATTTAAAAGGTCCCACATTGATGTATTTATAAGATAAGGTGATAAGAGTTCGAAATACACCCATCCAATAGGTTTTTGACAAGTTTAGGTCTTATTTTATACATTATCTTTTCATTTTATTTAAATCGTTAAATAATGAGGTAATCGCTGCATCATCATGATGTCATAAATAATTTAATTTATTTAATGTCTAAAATTATAAAAAAAAACTATGATATATGAAATCATTTTATATTTCCAATTACTATTTATAGTCAAATATATGACCTGTATAACACCATGTAAAAATTGTTTTAGTAAAACAATACATGTTTGTTTCATTTTTACTTTTGCTTTAAATAAAAGGCATTAATGTCATTATCTTACACAAGTGGCTCCATGGGGTCACAAAAATCGACCCATGGGTTGTCTTGGTCGTCCAGGATTCATCCAATAGGGTTAGGAAAAGTTTCAAGATATTTTCATTTTATTATAATATCATTTTTACCTTAAATCACACTAATTGCCCTTTAATCGCGATTAATAAAACTTAAATGTTACTTTTCATCAAAAATTATTTTCATTCCATTGAACAATATTTTACTTAATAATGAAAATCATTTATATTGGATTTTTGAAATTCAAAACTCAGAAGTGGTAATGTTCCATTTAAATGAAAAATCAGTTTTTATAACTACCAGTTTGTGGTTTCACTATTCATCAAAAATTAAGGTTTTTCAGAAAAATAACAAAAATTCACCCTAAGCTATATTTGATATTCCGATCTCAAAAATGATGTCTATTTTTCCAAATTCATAACATAGATGTTTCATTAATTAATTTTAAAATTAAATCCCGCTATCAAATCAAATAGCGTGTTTTTAAGAAACAATACCTATCAAAAGATTGACACTCGTTTATGTCCAATCTCAAAGTGATATTAATTCAAATGACCACCATTGGATTAAATGGTAAAAATATATTCTAATTTCAATTTAAAACCAATTAAAAATATAATCTAACTATATAAATAAATTATATTGAAAATAGGTTTTGAATTAAAATACAACACTTTTCACTATTCATTAAAAAATGAACATTATCAGAAAAATACCAGAAATTTATCCAAAGTAAATTTAAATGTCCCAATCATAAATAATAAGTTTATTTTGACAAATATAGATTATAAAATTGACAAAATTTAGATTTAAAAAAAATTGCCATCAAAAGGCGGTAAAGAAATCTTTTAAAAATACTAGAGTATTCTTTTCTTAAGAATGGATTTATTCTCATTTTAAGCCTCTAAAACACTATGTAATTCATAAATAGAATTAGACAAGAATATATATTATTCATTACTTAATTGGGATGTTATATTTCCTACCTAATTCCTTTCTTTATATCAAGGGGAAAACAAAACATAGGAAAAGTGTGAGCTCAGATGATCAGCAATGGTAATTAAGGAAAATATAAAACAAAACATAAACATAATAATTTAAAGATATGAACATAAATTTTGGAAATAATTCCTATTATAAAATATAACAAAATATTTAATCTTGGAATAAATCATGGCAGTTCATAAAGCACGAATCATAAAGTAATATAATCCAAGACTAAAATAGAATTGGAATAAAATATAGAATTGTGTGAAACACCTAAGTATAGAAAATAATTTCCATATTAGCCAGGGATAATTTACAAGAGAATAATTGTGGAAAATGTCCTTTAATAAATCATGTTTACTCCATGTTCCATCCCTATATTATTGTACCATGATTACGTAATATTGTAGCCTTGTATTACTGAGATGATATCATTTCCCATTCTCGACTTGTATTACTGAACTGGGATCATTTATCATTATAGTACAGTCTATATCATGAGATGTAAATATTTACTCAATTATTTTTATGGATATATAGTTCCCAACCATATCTTAATGAAATAATTCTTACATTTGCTAAAAAATCATTCATCACTACATAACCCAAATAATAAATTTGTTTTCATATACTTCATTCCATCATAACATAATAAATTTAAAACAAAAATATTTTATTAATATCATTCCATCATAATCATAATAAATCAATATGAATAATAAAGATATTATAATTTAAACATAACTATATTAAATAATTCCATCATAGATGAAAGGTAATTTTGATTGAAAATTTTAAATTAATTCCTGAGAAAAATATCCCTTCTTCTTAAAAAGGATTTCCTTTCTATAAATGATATGAAATTAAAAAAATCATCAAAAATAAACTTAAAATATTGTAATGGAATCTTTAAAGGAATATGGTGTTATGTATGTGTTAAAATCCATTCATTCTATATAATTTAAAAAACATTCTTCTCATTATTTTTCTAAAATAGTCCAAATTACCTCATTTGGAAAATGAAAGAAATATTCCATTAAAATAATGTAGTAAAAAGTAAAAATTGGTTAAAAATGAATTTATACATACATTGAATAATATTAAAACATTATGTTAAAACATTTATAGAATACATTGATAGGGCTAGTAAATATACCATAGTAAATAGTAACGTATAAACAATCTTGGATAATAATAAGATTCTAAAATTATCCCTTACATTAGTACTAGGTTCATTAATATGTGACTGAACCTACTGTATATGTGTTTAAATAATATCATTAACTTATTCCAAAATTATATTCATTTTTATGATATCATATTTTATTATTACCGATTTTTTAATAACATTATTACTCATCTTTCAAGTATTAACTGCTTTATTTTCTTATGCATGTTTTTTCGAATATTTTTGTGACATCTCAGGTAAATAAATAATATAACATTTTCATATTTATTAATATTTGTGAATTAAATTTTAATTTTACTTTAAATTTTATGCTATGTTCGATGGTGTACCCAATATGCAACAATGGGTTTCTTTTAAATCTTACATTGCACACAACGTTATGTTATACTAAAAAATAATATATTATTATTATTATTTTAAATGGTAGATGAAACATAGTAGTTGTGTTGGTGGTAATGAATAGAACAAACTAAAATATAATTATATATGTTTGTTAAATTTTTTTACATTTATCCAATAAAATTTAGATGCTTAAAATGTGAATGAATCTAATTTTAAGCATAAATAGATTAATATTCATTAAAAGGTTGATTTACCACCTTTTGATGGTGAACTCTATTTAAATAGAGTTTTATTCACTATTATATGTTATATTTGACAAAATAAAATTCTAATTTATAATTGGAACATCAAAATTTACATTGGGTAAATAATTTTGTATTTTTCTGATAAAATTCATTTTTTAATGCATACTGAAAAATACTGTATTTTAATTCAAAACTGCCTTTTAATATAATATATTTATAAGGTTACATTATCTTTTTAATTTATTTAATGTTTAATAATATTATTTAGTTACCATTTAATCCAATTTTGGTCATTGTAAGTAATTTCACATTGAATTTGGACTTAAATTATAGACAATCTTTTGATAGTTATTATTTCTTAAAAACACGCTTTATGTATTGACATCGGGAATTAATTTTAAATTAATTTATGCCCATTATGTGTTTTTATTATTTAAAAATGGATCCCATATTTTTAATCAGGAAGTCAATTTTTTTTAAATAGATAACCTTTTTTTGACAATATGAATATTTACTTCAGTAAAAATTTTATTTACCATGGATAAAGGGTAAATCTGCTAAATGAGGGTAAAACAAATATTATTATAATAAAAGAAAATTACCCTAACAAGTGTCCTAATACTATTTTTTAATATATTTATGACCATAGGCATCCATGGGTCTATTTCTGGGATCCCATGGATCCACTTAAGCGTGATAATGACACATTATATTAATTAATTTAAAGTAAAGAAAAAAATGACATAAACATATATCTTTTAGTAAATAAATTATTACATAGAGTTTTATATATTATCTCTTAGACTATAAATATTAATTTTAAGAGAAAATGATTTCATACATCATGGTATTTGTTTTATAATTTTTATACATTAAATAAATAATATTATTTATGACATAATAAGGATACAATGTTTACCTCATTAATGAATGATATAAATTAATAGGATTTTAAAGATTAAAAAAATTTCCAAAGCCTATACAATTCCTATTGAATGATTTTATTTCGAACATAAGTCATCTTATATTCTACATTAATATGTTTTTGACCTTTATAAACCAAAAATCATTATACAATAAAATGATATTTATAAACTTTCCAAAATAGCCCCTCTTTCCCCTTATAAAAAGCCCTCACTTATAACCCATTATTCACAATTATCAAGCACCTTTTATCATCCAAACACTTCTTAATTAATCTCCCTACATCCTTCTCCTCCTCCTGAAGCTATCCCCTAGGAATAAAGAAATTCAAGTAATCCTCTTGGTTCAAACCAAATAGAGATACCCGATTTAAAGGTAAAGTCTTCTCTTATGTTATTTTGTATTATTTTACTTCTCGAAACCCATAAAATATTTTAATTACTTTATTTTATAACAAAAATACTATCCTCAATATACTAGGTTGTTTTTATGAAAATTATTCGAACTACAGTTACATTCACCTCCATCTAATGGGTAAAGAACATACTGTTTCTGTGGATGGCGAACTACTGCCTCACGAAACGATGTTTGTTCAATCTTCTCCTACCACCTCTCATAGTGTCCATTATGATGGAAATTTATTTATATATGATATATATTATGTTTTTAATTTCTATATTCTACATTAATTTTTCTTTACAAAACATACCTTTAAGATTTCCAATATGTTTAAATACGATAATTTCATTTGAGAAAGTGCGGATTATCGCCCTCTCAAGGTGATATGATTCATTCATGAAATACATGGAACATATAAAGGATAGAATTAATGAAATTATGTAAAAAATATATCATATTATATTATATGGTAATTATAATATACCGATGTATCATTATATTTTCATTCCATTAAATATCAAATAGATATGAAAGTAGCGTTCAGGCATACGTACGACTTACCATCTCCAAAAACGGTGCATTTAATTTCTTATATCCAATTGTTATGTAATATTATGAATACATACATATGATGGATATATATTATATATATTATATCTAAATCATGAATATAATTCTAGAGATAATTTTCTTTTTACCACATGAATAACTTGTAATTATAAGTTGTTCATTTTTGACTCAAGTACCAAATATCAACAAAAAGACCATTATTAACTTAAATGATTTCATATTGTTCATAACATGGTAATAAGTGATATAAAAGGAATAATAAACTTCAAAAGATTATTAATAAATTATAATTTAACTTTATCTTATTATGTAGGTGATTAAAGAACGAACGGGTCTAATCAGACACACGGTAAGGGGTTTCTAATCTCACTTTTAATTCCGTGAGATTTCCGTTTTCACCACTTATCTATTACATGTGGTGTATTTTGTATAGACATTTGATATAAATTATCATTATTCTATTTATATTCATGTTATTCTATGATTATTTTTGTGGTTATTAACTTTTGTTCACACAACTCGATTGATTACAATGTGGTAAGGTATTTTCATCTCACTTTTTATTCCCGTGAGATTCATGCTATGTTTTCCACTATTTCCATTTGTGTGGCGTATTTACTACCCATGATTATATTCATTGTATAATATACTTTAATTTATGGGTACTTAAATCTTCATTATATTATCCTTTTTCTATGTGGTGTTTGTTTCATAAGTTACCAAATCAGTAAGGGAACTTTTTAACCCAATTTTCATTCCTTGGGTTAATCTTCTAATTCTTAATTATGTCGTTCTATGATTATGTGTGGAATAACAATTTATTTATTTATGTATTAATTTCAACTAACCTTTTTATCTATATAATTTTCTCACACATAATAACTCCATTAATAAATTCACAGGTCATCGATATGAATTGATAAGTGTAATTTTAACTCAATTACTATTCATTAAGTTAAATATCCAAGTCATTGGTGTTGTTTTTACAAAAATACATGGAAATATTCTCTAATTTATTTACACTAAATATCCAATAATATTGAGTTTATTTATATTTTTCACACATTATTATGTAATTGATTTATCCTAAATCTAAGGATATAGTTTTTTTAATGAATTTCGTCTCAATTTACATTTCCATTGAGACATCATTATTATTAAGCACATATTCACTCTTGTATGGTGTATATACTATCCTTTGGTATATTATATCATGAATCCATTTATTTTCATGATATTATAATTTTCTTATTAAATGGTATTCATCAATTATTTGTTTTCAAGAGTCTCTCATTTTGTTAAAAAGACTTTAACTAAAATATCGATTAAAATTTTTTAAAGATTTATTCTTCTAAATATTTCTCATTAATTTCCATGTTTTCAAAATGGTTTTAAAGATCCAATTATATGGACATTAATGTTTTCAAATGATGATTCATTTAAAATTTTCAATGTGGTATGGGACACTTTGATCCAAAAATCTCTTTATTAAATGTTTTAAATGGTTTTGAAAATGGTTTGATAAAGCATTGATTATGTTAAAATCTTTAAATAATATATTGTGATTTCAATGCGGAAATGTTATCTTTCCATTATTCTTGATTTATTTATTATGAATATTTTAAGGTTCTTGGGCATTTTTTACGTATATGGGTAGTTTCATGACAAACCTAGGGAGGGTGAGTCCAAGATATATCTTCAATGCATTGGTTAACGTGACGGAGGTAAATGTTAACGTTCCTCAGAAGTGATTTAGGAAATATAGTATGATGGGTATTCCAACATAACTCCCTATATAGTTGTGATAGCTACAATGTAAGTATTATTTGGATTCCACAAGTTACCTTTATGTTTTTTTATTTTTATGTGTTATTCATAAATCTTATAATTTCATGAGGTATATTATGATCAAAAAGTATGGTTTCATTGATTTGTATTTATTAATAGGATAATGTTTCAATTCATTATTTTATAACCCTTAATAATCTTTTGATGCTCATCCCATGTTTTTGAAATTTTTTCCACAGGACTTAAAGATGAATAGGGTTAAGGATCAGATCAATGAAAAGACATGTTGTCTAAAAATTGTAACTAGACATGTTTATTTTTAAGATTTTTTATTTTATGAAAAAAATGGATACTGAGTAGTTGTGTCTATATGTAATTTTCTTGTTTATATGTAATTTTTATGGCCTAATTATATAAAACATTATACTTGAAAAGATCCTCAAATTGAATTATTCAATTAATTCATGATTATGTAATGTTATAAGGTCGGGTCCTTATAGTTCGTATCAGAGGTCGGTGTAGATAACTTTAGAGGTTAGGGTTTTATTTATGAATAAGTTACATAACCATAATGGTTAGCATATTATAAAGTTTCATAGGTATTTTAGAGGTGATAAATGGTTATTACTTTTGGGGGTGCCAAATGAAATGGATTAGATAGCCTTTGAGGATAAAATTTGTTATGGTTATTTTTTGAGGATTTTGTCCCTTTTTTGGGAATGTTATAAAATTTTATAGTTTTTGAAAATTAACAACATTCATAATATGTGACAACCCATCATGTCAAACAAAGATATGGGAATCTAAATCATAACCATAGTGCGATTGGGATTTATCGCCTACCACTGGACTACGTGAAGTCCTTCTTTAGTATGACTAATAATTTTTAGAAAAATTATTTTATAGATCAAGAAAAAGTTTATTTGGGATCTTATGTTTTATCAAATTGAAATCCTTAGTATAGTAAAATGATTTGGTGATTATGTAATAATGGTTACTTTGGAAGAAATTCTCTCTTTTCGGAATGCTATATGATTAAGAAAAATTAAATACTACAGGATTTAATTTGTGGAGTAATTGTTGAAATATTATTTTGGAATAATATATGTTTTTATTATGGACATAAGTTTATTTGGGTTATTTATAGAAATGATTAATCTATCATAGAGAATATGTGTTTAGAATAATTACTCTTCAGTACGAGATATTAAGAGTAGTCAATGTTTTTGGAGATAAATATAAAGATTTACTTTGGAATGTTATGTAATTAAATCGTTCTGAGTTTTCGGTTTCAATATGTGTTTGAATTTTTTTTGAATAATTTTAAGGAAAATTGTATATTGAATGGTCTTTCTTGATCTTTGGGTTCTTTTTGTTGAATTTTGGAGATTAAGAGTAGTATTTCTTTTTATAAAGGATTACCCTTTTTGGGATTATCTGATCTTGTACTAAAAAATTTTGGTTTTGGTTGATGTCTAAATATAGGGTAAATATATAGTTCGTCCTTTTTAATTATGTGATACTCTTGAAGATTATTCTAGAACTTCTTGTGTGACCAATTCATCTTGAATACTTACCGTCTCGAGAAAAGATGAGTTTGGGGTAGAATTTTATTAAAGGATGACACTCTACATGACATATAAGTATATTTCCTTACAATCATAGTCTTGTTATTAATAAAATTCTTCAACTATATTAAACGGATCATGATGAAAAAATTTTATAAGATCTCTTTTATCATCATACTTTTACCCAAACACAAATTTATGTTATTGTGGTGGTTAACTTTATATGATCAGGTTCACTATCACTCACAATTAATATATAATAGTTTATTTCTCTTACATATCCATGTTTACATGGAATCCAGGTATCTGTTGTCTCAGGTGACCTTTCTACTTCTATTCCTATATTTTAAAGTGATATTTTTATTGAATCTTTTTCTGATATAGTATTTTTAATGAAATATCCATGATCAATTATAAAATTGCAAGGACGCAATTCCCAAAAGGGTGGAATGATGTAGCATCCTAGGTAAATAATGAATATAACATTTTCATATTTATTAATATTTTTTAATTAAATATTAATTTTACATTAATGTGTATTCTATGTTCGATGGAATACCCAATACAAAACAATGGGTTTTTTTGAAACCTTATGTCGCACACAACGTTGATTTATATTGAAAACAAATATAATATTATTATTATTTTAAATGGTAGTTAACACATAGCCATTGTATTGGAACGAAGGAATAGAACTAACTAAAATTTTATTATATATTTTTGTCAAATGTTTTTACATTTATCCAATAAAATTTAGAGTCTTAAAATGATAATGAATCTAATTTTAAGCATAAATACTCTAATATTGATGGAAAGGTTGATTTACCACCTTTTGATGTCGAACCCTATTTAAATATATTTTTTTCCACTTTTATATGTTATATTTGACAAAACAAAATTCTTTTATTGGATTGGTACATCAAACTTTTCTTGGAGAAAATTTTTGGTATTTTTCTGACAAAATTTATTTTTTAATGAATAGTGAAAAATACTGTTTTTTAATTTAAAACTACCATTTAATCTAATATATTTATAAGGTTATATTATCAATGTAACTGGTTTTAAATTTTAATTATTTTATTTTTTAATCTTTTAATCCATTAATGTCCATTGAAAGTAATTTCACTTTGAAATTGAACATAAATAAGTGTGAATCATTTGATAGTTATTATTTCTTTAAAACATGCTTTTTGTTATGACAATGGGAATTAATTTTAATGTAATTTCTACCACTTTTGTGTTTTGAATATGTAAAAATGGATTCCATATTTTCAATCAGTAGGTAAAAATTGTGTAAATAGGTATCTTTTATTTTTAGACAATATAAATATTTACTTCTGTAAAAATATTATTTACCATGGTTAAAGGGTAAATCTGGTAATTATGGGTTCAAAAATATTATTATAATAATATAAAATTAACATATCTTGTGTTATAATCATATTTTTTAATACATTTCTGACCATGGTCATCCTTGTTTCTATTTTGGGACCCCTTGGATCCACTTAAGACTGATAATGACACTTTATATTAATTAATTTAATGTAAAGGAAAAAATGACAAAAGCATATATCTTTTAGTAAATAAATTTTTACATTGGGTTATCTATATTATATCTTCGACTGTAAATATTAATTTTAAATATAAAAATATTTCATACATCATGGTATTTGTTTTATAATTTTTATACATCAAATAAATAATATTATTTATGACACAATAATGATTTATTGTTCACCTCATTAATGAATGATTTAAATAAATAAGATTATAAAGATTAAAACAATATAAAAAACCTGTCCAATTATTATTTTATGATTTTATTTTTTATATGAGTCATATTATCTTCTAATTTAATAATATTTGGACCTTTATAAACAAAAAATTCATTATATAATAAAAGATAATTTTTTAATTTTCTAAAAGAGCCCCTCCTCCCTCTTATAAAAAGACCGCACTTATAACTCATTCCTCACACTTCTCAAGCCCCTTGGATCTTACAAACTCTTCTAAATTAATATAGCTACATCCTTATCCTCCTCCTATAATCTATCCCCTGGGTATAAATAAATTCAAGTAATCATTTTGGTTCAAACCAAAGGGAGATACATGATTTAAAGGTAACATCATCTCTTAAGTTCTTTTTTTTACTTCTCTAAACCCATAAACTCTTTTTATTCCTTTATTTTATAAACAAACTTGTATCCTATATATAATAGGTTTTTTTATTAGAATTATTCAAACTACACTTATATACACCTCCATATAATGGGTAAAGAACATACTATTTCTGTGGACGGTGAACTACAGCCTCATGAAATGATGATTGTACAATATTATCCTACCACCTCTCATAGTGGCCACTATTATGGAACTGTATTTATATATGATATATATTACATTAATTATTTCTCTATGGTTTTTTAATTTTTATTTACAAACATGCCTTTAGGATTTTTGATATGTGTAAATAAGATAATTTCATTTGGGGATGTCCGTACTACTACCCCCTCAAGGTGATATGATTTGTTCATGACATACATGGAATATATAAAATATAGCATTAATGAAATTATGTAACCTATATATAATATGATATTATATTATAATTTTAATATACATAAGTATAATTATGTTTTTTCCATTAAATATAAAATAGAAATGAAATTAGTGGCATGCATACGTACGGGTTACCGTCTCTATAAATAGTGCATTTAATTTCTTATATCCAAATTTTTTGTAACATTATAAATAATACATATATATGATATATATGATATATATGATATGTAAATCATGAATATAATTCTGTATATAATGTACTTTTTACCACATGAACAACTTGTATTTATAAGAAGCTCATTTTTTACTCAAGTACCAAATATCGACAAAATGGCCATTATTAACTTAAATGATTGCATAATGTTCATAACATGGTAATAAGTTATATAAAAGGAATAATAGAAATTAAAAGGTTATTAATAAAGTATAAATTAACTTAATCTTATTATTCATGATGTTAAAGAATGAACGGGTATATTCGGACACGTGTTAAGGGGTTTCTTATCTCACTTTTAATTCCGTGATATTTCCATTGTCCACCACTTATCTATTGAATGTGGTGTATTGTGTACTTCCATTTGATATATATTATCATTATTCTATTTATAGTTATGGTATTATGTGATTCATTTGTAGTTTATTAACTTTTGGTTATACGACTCGATTAATTACAATGTGGTAAGGGGTTTTCATCTCACTTTTTATTCACGTGAGATTCATGCTATGTGTGCCACTATTTCCTTTGTGTATTGTATGTACTGCCTATGATTTTTTTTGTATAATATACTTTAATTTATAGTTATTTACATCTTCATTATATGATCCTTCTTTCTGGTGGTGTTTATTTCATATGTTACCAAATCGGTAAGGGAACTTCTTAACCCAATTTCCATTCTTTGGGTTTATCTTCTAATTGTTAATTATATCTTGCTATTATTATGTGTGGAATCACTATTTATTTGTTTATGTTTTTATTTACAATCCCCTTTGTGTGGATATACGTTTGACACACATAATCACTCCATTGATAAATTCTCAAGTCATCGATGTGAACTTGATAAGAGTAATTTTAACTCAATTACAATTCATTGGGTGAAACATCCAAGTCGTTGGTATGGATTTTACAAAAAATATGTGTGAATGTTCTCTGATTGATTTACACTGAATATCCAATCATATTTAGTGTATTCGTATTTTTCACAAATTATTATGTAATTGATTTATACTTAATCTAAGGATATAGTTTTTATAAGGGATTTCGTCACAATTTACATTTCCATTGAGAATTCATTGTTGTTATGCACCAATTCACTCTTATATGGTTTATATAATAACATTTGGAATATTATATCATGAATACCTTTATTTTCCTGATATTATAAAGTTATGAAAAAATGTCATTCCTCAATTATTTGTTTTAAAGAGTCTCTCATTTTGTTAAAAATGCTTTAACTAAAATATCGATTAAAATGTTTTAAATATTTCTTCTTATAAATATTTCTCATTAATGTCCATGTTTTCAAAATGGTTTTTAGGATTTATTTTTATGGAAATTAATGTTTTAAAATGATGATTCATTTAAAATTTTCAAAGTGGTATGGGACACTTTGATTCAAAAATCTCTTTATTAAATGTGTTAAATGGTTTTGAAAATGGTTTGATAAGGCATTGTTTTTTTCAAAATCATTAAATGATATATTATAATTTCAATATGGAAATGTTATCTTTCCTTTATTATTGTTCAATGTGTTATGAATATGTTATGTTTCATGGTCATTGTTTACGTGTATGGGTGGTTCTGTGATAAACCTAGGGCGGTTGAGCCCAAGATAGATCTCCAATGCAATGGGCAATATGATGGAGGTAAACCTTAATGTTCATCCTAAGAGATTTAGGGAATATACTGTGATGGGTATTCCAATTTAACTCCCTACACAGTTTTTATAGCTACAAAGTATGTATGATATGGATACCACAAATTACCTTTATGATTTATGATTTCTATGTGTTATTCATGATTCTTAGGATTTCATGTGGTATGTTATGATCGAAAATTATGGTTTCATTGATTTGTATTTATTAATGGTTTATGTTTCCTTTCCTTATTTTATAACCCTAACTGAGATTTTTATGCTCATCCCATTTTTTTAAATGTTTTCCACAGGTCTTAATGATGAATACGGTTAAGGATAGGATTAAGGAAAATTCATGTTGTCTAAAAATTGTAACTGGACATGTTTTTTTTAACAGTTATTATTTAATGAAAAAAATGGATACAGAGTAGTAGTGTCTACTTGTAATTTTCATGTTGATATATAATAGTTATTTCCAAATTCTCTAAAACTCTAAACCTGAAAAAATCCTCAAAGTGAATAGTTCATTTAATTCTAGATTATGTAATGTTATAAGGTTGGGTCCTTATAGTTGGTATCAGAGGTCGGTTTAGATACATTTATAGGTTAGGGTGTTATTTAAGCGTAAGTGACATAACCATAATGGATATCATATTAGAAATATTCATAGGTATTTTAGGGGTGATAAATTGTTATTACTTTTGGGGTGAAAAATTAATGGTATTAGATAACCTTTGAGGATAAAATATGTTATGATTATTTTTCAGGAATTTGTTTCTTTTTTTTGTAATTTTATGAACTTTTATAGTATTTGAAAAAAGACAACACACATACCTTGTGACAACCCATCATGTCAAACAAAATTTTTGGAATCTAACCCACAAACAATGTGCGATTGGAATTTATCGCCTACCACTGGACTACGTGAAGTCCCTGGTTAGTATGACTAATTTTTTTAGCTAAATGATTTTATGGATCAAGAATAAGTTTATTTGGGATATTTTGTTTTATCGAATGGACATCCTTAGTATAGGAAAATTATTTGGTGATTATGTAATAAAGGTTAGTTTTAAGACATTCTCTCTTTTGGGAACACTATATTCTTAAGGAAAACAAAATACTATGGGATTTAATTTGTGGAGTAATGGTTGAAATATTATTTTTTTAAAATATATCTTTTTATTGTGGACATAATGTGATTTGTGTTATTTATGGAAATGAATAATTTATCATATAGAATATGTGTTTAAGTTAATTACACTTCAGTATGAGAGTTTAAGAGTAGTCTATGTTTTTTGGAGATAAATGTTAAGATTTACTGTGGAAGACTATGTGATTAAATCCTTATGAGTTTTTGTTTTCCATATTAGTTTGGATTATTTTGAATAATTTTAAGCATAATTGTATATTTAATATTCTTTCATAAACTTTGGGTTCTTTTTGTTGAATTTTGGAGATTAAGAGCAGTATTTCTTTTTATAAAGGATTATACTTTTGTGGTTTATCTGATCTTTTACTCACTAATTATGGCTTTGGTTGATGTCTAAAGATAGGGGAAATATATAGTTTATCTTTTTTAGATTATGTGACACTCTATAAGTTTATTTTATCACTTCTGGGGTGACCAGTTCATCTTGAATACATATCATTTAAAGAAAATATGAGTTTCTCGTAGAATTTTATTAAAGGATGACACTCTACATGACAAGAAAATATGTTTCCTTATGATCTTTTTCAAGTTATTAATAAAATACATAAACTATTTGAAAATGATATTGAAGTTAAAATGTTATAATCTCCCTTTTATCATCATAATTTTACCCAAACACAAATTTATGGTATTGTGGTGGTTAAATTTCCCTAATCAGGTTCTCTATCACCCACTATTAATCTATGAGAGTTATTTTCTCTTCCATATCCATGTTTTCATAGAATCCTAGTAAATTTTGTCTCAGTTGACCTTTCTACTTCCCATACATTATTTTAAAGTTATATTTTTAATTACTTTTTTCCGATGTGGGACTTTCAATGAAGTCTGCAAGCCCAATTTTAAAATTGAAATGACTAAATTACCAAAATAAGGGAAGGATGTAACATCCCATGTAAATAAAGAATATAACATTTTCATATTTATTAATATTTTTTAATTAAATATTAATTTTACTTTAAATGGGATGATATGTTCGATGTCATACCTGATACGTAACAATGGGTTTCTTATAAATCTTATGTGGTACACAACATAGAGTTATACTGAAGAATAATATAATAATATTATTATTTTAAATGGTAGTTAACACATAGTCGTTGTATTGGTGTGAATGAATATATATAACTAAAATATTATTATATATGTTTTTAAATGTTTTTACATTTATCTACGAAAAGTTAGAGGCTAAAAATATGAATGAATCTAATTTTAATCATAAATACTCTAATATTAATTAAAAGGTCAATTTACCACCTAATGATGGAAACCCCTCTTCATATATAATTTTGGGAACTTTTAGATGTTTTATTAGACAAAATAAAATTTTTATTTAGAATCTGGACATCAAAATTTACTTTGGGTAAATATTTTGTATTTTTCGGATAAAAATCATTTTTTATTGAATAGTAAAAAATAATTTGTTTTAATTCAAAACTTCCATTTAATATAATATATTTATAAGGTTATATTATCTTTTTAAATGGTTTTAAAGTGTAATTGTATGGTTTTTATACCATTTAATCCAATTTTGGTCATTGGAAGTAATTCCACTTTGAAATTGGACATAAATAAGTGTCAATATTTTGATAGTTATTATTTCTTAAAACATGCTTTTTTTTTATAGCAGGAATTAATATTAAATTAATTTCGGCCACATCTGTGTTTTGAATTTGTAAAAATTGATTTCATATTTAGAATCATGAGGTCACAGTTGTTTAAATAGGTAACTTTTATTTTTAGACAATATGAATATTTACTTCGGTATTAAATTTATTTACCATGGTTAAAGGGTAAATCTGGTAAATAAGGGTAAACAAATATTGTTAAAATAATATAAAATTACCCTAACTTTTTTCCAAATCCGTTTTTTAATAAATTTCAGACCATGGGAATACAGGGGTAGATTTGGGGACCCCATGGATCCACTTAACAGTGATAATGACACTTCATATTAATTAATATAAAGTAAATAAAAAAATGACATAAATATATATCTTTTAGTAAATAAATTTTTACATTGGGTTATATAAGTTATATCTTATATATAAATATAAATTTTAAATCTAAAAATATTTCTTACATCATGGTATTAGTTTTGTAATTTTTAGACATCAAATAAATAAAATTATTTATGAGACAATAATGATGCAGTTTTTACCTCATTAATAAATGATTTAAATAAATATGATTATAAAGATTAAAACAATATCCAAAACCTATCCAATTCTTATTGGATGATTTTATTTCGAACATTAGTAATATTATATTCTACTTTAATAAGTTTTGGACATTTAGAAACCGAAAATAATTATATATTAAAATAATGTTTCTAAACATTTTTAAAGAGCCCCTCCTCCCCCTTATAAAAATCCCTCAGTTCTAACCAATTACCCACCCTTATAAATACCAGTGTCTTGTCCAAAATCTACCCAATTAATCTCTATAAATTTATATATTCCTCCTAGAAGCCTTCCCCTAAACATAAGGAAATTCAAGTAAACCTTTTGGTTCAATCCAAAGTTAGATACCCGATTTAAAGGTAGCGTCTTCTCTTAAGTTCTTTGACTTTATTTTACTTCCCCGACCCCATAACCTTTTTTATTCCATTATTTTATAAAAAAACCAGTATCCTAAATAAACAAGGTTATTTTTATGAGAATTATTCTAACTACACTTAAACACACAAGAATCGAATGGGTAAATAACATATTGTTTCTGTGGACGGCGAACTACTGTCTCACAAAACGATGTTTGTTCAATCTTATCCTACCACCTCCCGAGAAGACCATAATGGTGGCACAATATTTATATATGATATATATTATATTTATTTTTTCTATATGCTTTGGTATTTTTTATTTACAAACATATTTTTATGCTTTCCAATATATGTAAATATGATAATTTCATTTGAGGAAGTGCGGACTACTGCCCCTCAAGGTGATATGATTCAGTCATGACATACATGGAATGTATAAAGGATAGAATTAATGAAATTATGTAACATATATATCATATTATATAATATTTTAATTATAATATACTTATGTATCATTAATTTTTCATTCCATTAAATATGAAATAGAAATGAAAGTAGCGTTCATGCGTATGTATGGCTTACCGTCTCAATGAATGGTGCATTTCATTTCTTATCTCCAAATGTTATGTAATATTATAAATACATAAATATATTGGATATATATGTTATATATGATATATAAATCATGAATATAATTCTATAGATAATATAATTTTTACCACATGAACAACTTGTAATTATAAGAAGTTCATTTTTGACTTAACTACCAAATATCGACAAAACGACCATTATTAACATAAATGATTTCATAATGTTTATAACATGGTAATAAGTGATATAAAAGGAATAATAAAATTTAAACATCTCCTTAATCTAGTATATATTTTCTTTAGATTATTATTCATATTATTAAAGAAAAAAATTTCCAAGTCGGACACATGGTAAGGGCTTTCTTATCTCACTTTTAATTCTGTAAGATTTCCATTGTTCACCACTTATCTATTGCATGTGGTGCATTGAGTTCTAACATTTGTTATATATTATCATGATATCTTTATATTCATGGTATTCTATGATTAATTTGGAGTTTGTTAACTTTTTTTAATATGACTCAATTGATTACAATGTGGTAAGGGGTTTTCATCTCACACTTTATTCCCGTGATATTCATGCTATGTTTGAAACTATTTCCTTTTGTGTGGTGTATGTACTGGACATGATTGTATTATTTGTATAATATACTTTAATTTATTGTTATTTACATCTTCATTTTATTATATATCTTTCATGTGGTGTTTGTTCGTAAGTTACCAAATCGGTAAGGGAACTTTCTAACCCATTTTACATTCCTTGGGTTAATCTTATAATTCTTAATTATGTCATGCTTTGATTATCTATAGAATCGCTATTTTTTTATTTATGTTGTAATTTCCAGTCCCCTTTTTGTTGATATACTTTTGATACACATAATCACTCCATTGATAAATTCTCATGTCCTCGATATGAACTTGATAAGAGTAATTTTATCTCATTTACCATTCCTTGAGTTAAACATCCAAGTCAGTGGTGTTGTTTTTACAAAAATATTTGTGAATGTTCCCTGATTGATTTAAAATAAATATCCAATAGTATTGAGTGTATTTATATTTGACACACATTATTATGTAATTTATTTATCTTTAATCTAAGGATAGAGTTTTTATAAGGGATTTAATCTCAATTTACATTTCCATTGAGACTTCGTTGTTATTGTACACCAATTCACTCTTATATGGTGTAAATAATGTATTTAATTATATTCTATCATGAATCCTTTTATCTAAATTATATTATAAAGTTATTATTAAATGTTATTCTTCAATTTTTTTTATTCAAGCGTCTCTCATTTTTTTAAAACCTCTTTAACTAAAATATCGGTTAAAATGTTTTAAAGATTTATTCACCTAAATATTTCCCATTAATATACTTGTTTTCAAAATGGTTTTTTAGTATTTTTTTTATATGGATATTAATTTTTTTAAAATAATGATTCATTTATTATTTTAAAAGTTATATGTGAATCTTTGATTCAAAAATAACTTTATTATATGTTTTAAATGGTTTTGAAAATGGTTTGATAAAGCATTGATTATATCAAAGTATTTAAATGATATATTGGGATTGCAGTGTGGAAATGTTATCTTTCCTTTATTATTGTTTTATGTGTTATTAATATGTTATGGTTATTGGGAATTTTTTATGTATATGGGTTGTTCCATGATAATTGTAGGGCGGGTGAGCCCGATATAGCTCTCTAATTCATTGGGTAACGTGATAGAGGAAAACCTTAATATTTCCCTTAATATATTTAGGGAATATACTATGAAGGGTATTCCAACATAACTCTATATTTAGTTATGATATCTAGAAAGTAATTATGATAGTAATTCCATAAGTTACCATTTTGATTTATGATTGTTATGTGTTATCCATTAATCTTATGATTTCATGAGGTATGTTATGATCGAAAAGTATGGTTTCATTGATTTGTATTTATTAATGGGTTAAGGTATACTTTCCTTATTTTATTACCCTTACTGAGATTTTTATACTAATAAAATATTTTTGAATCTTTTTACATAGGATTTAAAAATAAATAGGTTCAAGGATGGGATCAAGGAAAAGTCATGTTGTCTAAAACATGGAACTAGACATGTTTCTTTTTATGAGTTTTTAGTTATGAATAAAATGATACTGAGTAGTAGTGTCTACATGTAATTTTCCAGTTTATATGTAATATTTATGGCCTAATTATCTAAAACTCTAAACATGAAAAGATCCTCAATGTGAATTATTCATTTAATTCCATATTATGTAATGTTATAAGGTTGGGTCCTTATAATGTTAAAATCCCTATTCATAGGATATAGCTATATAAATTATAGAATGATATTAATATAATATTATCATATTTATTAATTATATGAATTATATAATCATGCTTTTATGAATATCATGTAGAATGAATCACATCTCATCGTGGAGACAGTATGTCATTCCTATACACAAGTAACTATATCGTTCCCTTAATTGAGGAATGGTATGGAAGTGGATGGTACAAATATTATGAAAAAATAAAAATATTTTTATAATAATCATATATATTTATTATTTCTATCCTTATACCCATCCATATAATTTGGTGGTGAGAAGAATATTACACCACAGCGTGGACACGGTAAGTCTTACGTACGCACGCTTGGTGATTTCATTTTTCATAGAATAGATAGAAGGTAGAATATGGTAGTTCCATAATCTTAATAACATATAATAATATATTTATTACTTTATTTATTAATTTATAGTGGAACCAATTAATGAGGATAAATTTGAAGAAGATATAAGTTTGGAATAATCGGTAGGGGAGATTACCTCTTCTTTGATGAGCTCCCTCTAGATCTCTTATTAAAGCACTAAAGTTGGTTTTTGGAAAATTCCAGAACAACTATAATTTAAAAATGGAACTTGATAGTGTAAATATTCATGGGATGGCCAATAATGGAGACTCAATGTGAATTGAAGTTGTGAGGGAGGATGTTTCCTTTTATAATTGAGTTGAGGGGAACTTTTGGAATCTCCAAAAATATTAACTTATAAGAAACTCAAAACCCATACAAAAAAACCTTAATTACCTAGTTTTGAATATAAGATGATATAATATTTTAAGCACATCAAAAAATAAATTTTATAAAATCATTTTTGTCAATTTAAACTGTATCATTTAAATTAAAATGTGGTTATTTTATTTAATTTTTAACTAAGGTAACAAATATTTCAATATTAAAAGGGTGAAATATTTAGTTTTTCATTTTCAATTATTCCATAAATAAAAAATTTATATAATTTTATAGCATATCATAATTATTATATATTTTTAGAAATGTTTTATGATTTAATAATACATTATTTTGACAAACAATCAATAGTGTCAATTTTGACACTATTCATTTTTTTTAAAATATCGTGAAAAGATGTTATCCTAGAAAAAAATATTATATTATATCCCTATGGTGTCATGGTAATATATAAAATTACTTGTTTATATAGATTATCCCATATTAAATTTATTTTAATATTTTTAATAATATTAGTTTAATATTTCCTTTAATAAATTAATTACTACATATGTTATGAGTAATTATTTAATATGATTTTTTGTAAATAAAATTAAAAAAATAATATGATAAACATAAATTCTATATATATTTTTATAATACTTATATTCATATATATCATCTATAAAATTATACATTAAAAATTCTATATGTATTAAAACTTGAATGTGACAACTTTAACATAAATTTAAATAATATGTTATAAGTGTCATTGTCTTTTTCATATGGATCCAATTAGTCAATAACATGACAAATGGAAGATTATGGAAGTTATATAGTCATCCAATAATATTTGTTCTAGTTTTTTTTTCCTTTTAATGGTTATAATTATTTTATGAAAATTTATTTTAATTTATTTTTCAATTGTTAAATAATTTAGGCACCATAAATGTATAATATTTTTAGGTCATTATTTATTTCCTAAAAATTAAAAATAAATTACTATTAAAATTAAAAATTCTTTTGATTTAAAATGAGTATTTTTTTATGCTTTTATTCTCTATAAAATTATATTAAAAATGATATTTTTATCGAAATTTGAGTAAGACTAATTTATCTTTTTTATAATTAAAATATATTAAATGTCCAAATCTCATCCAACTGGCTTCCGAATGATACTATTTTGACCCAAGGATGATTTATTTTGAATCAAACTCATCCAATTATATTATTACATGTGTTAGGATATTTTTATAATATTATTTTCACAATAAATTAATCAATATTACTTTTTACAAAGGTGGATGAAAATTTACTAATGTTCCAATTTATTTTCCAAAGGAAATTAAATAAACCTATTTACATGACTTAGACCTAGTGAATCCAATTACGGAATCAATTTTTCAAAATTTAATATACCTAATTTTTAGAAATTAATTTGAAATTAACCTCGTTGTTCGAATGAGAAAATGGGTTTTAAGTGTTAAAACATTGCAAAATGTTGAAATGTTTTTATATGAAAATTCAATGTAAAATTAATTCCAATGACCTAAATTATATTAAATGATTTAAATATAATATATTTATATTTTAAAAACATTAAATAATATAACTTCACCATATTAATTATTTTGTTGAATAAAGATTTTTTTAATTACAATTTACTACATTTTTACTATTCATCAAAACTTGAAACTTATTAGAAAAATATCAAAAATGAATCTGAAGTAAATTTTTATTTCCCAACTATGATGAAGAAGTTTATTTTATGAAATAAAATATAAAAATTGATGGGAACTTGATTTAAAATGGGTGTGTCGTTGAAAGGAAGAAATTCTGGAGTTTTTAAAAAATAATTCCTTTATCTGAAAAATAGAATTTTCCCTTATATCATATCTAAAAAAAATATTATATTAATTCTAAACATTATATTGAAAATATTAAATACATATTTCATTAATAAAATCCATTAATAATTATTTTATTATTTTAAAAACTAACTTATCAGTATTTATGTAGTTTTTCATAAAAGCAATTCCTTTTAAAGAGATTTATTTCCATTTATCATTAATTTCTCAAAATTAATTAATTATATATAAATGTGTAATGAATTTTTTCAAACTTTAGTTAATATTATTCCTAATCACTATTATAATGGCTAGGTTTTATTGTAATAAAATAATATTTAGTTGTTCATTTAAACTTGGTCTTCCATGAATTGAAATTTAGCAGGAGAACTCAAAATTGTGTGTTACTCAAGCCTAGCATAGTGTTCTATATACCGTTAGTTAATAAAGTTTTTCATCTAACACAAGATTATATTGGTGTAGTGTACAACACATGTAATCAAAGAAATTAAAAAATATATATCTCAAAAAATATTGGGATGTTACACTTCTTCCCTTTTGTAGAGGATTGATTTCCTCTATTATTGGTGATTTAGATATAGATTTTAATGAATCTTGTTTTATTGGATCATGGTACTGGTTTATTACCCTATATATTCCTTTCTATTTTGAATTATAATTTTCTACATCTAATTGAGGGATATTTTTTGGTCGGTTTTCATCAATGATCTTGAGGTAGGTGATATAATTATTAATTCCCATATTCTTGCTTATGATAATTGTGTCGTTGCGTTTCCACCTTCTATAATTGCATTTAATTTAAAAGGGTGGGTTTAATTTAATGAAATTGGGAAAACCCTTCTGTAATTTCATTGGACCCAATTAATATTATGATATCAGATTGGATGGAAACCCCTGGGTTCTGCCAATATCATTGAAATAATGATTTATGGAATGTGAAAATGAGAATAATGGGTTGTTAGAATTGATTTTAATTCTTGTTTCATGTTAATAATGGTAACTAAAGGGTTGGTTAGCTTAACATTGATGGGCTAATGAATTGTGTAATAAAATTTTGTTAAATGGATTAATGGTGAGTTTTTTATATTATTCCATATGATTAAAGTAAAGAAGCACGGTTATGTTTGATAAATGAACTGGTTCAAGATGATGTGAATGTTTGACAAAAATGATAATGATTTTTAACCTTAATTTATATATTGGGATATATGGGATTGATCAATGGGGTTTGGGTTAGGGATTGATTCTTCAAATACACGTGTGCTTTAATACGGATGCTCTAGGTCAATGATTCATGCATGTGAACAATGAGTAGTGGGATAGGTATGGATGATCCAAATACCCCGGGGTTCTAGACTGATTCTCTTGGCCCTTGATATACATTTTTATGTGAATATGAATAATTAAGTGTGGGTTAGGAACTGATGCTCCAAATACCTTGGGGGTAATAAATTACTTATCTAATCCCTGATGCATGGTTATAAAATTGGAAAGAAATTAATAATGGAATACAATGAAACGATGGTTTGTGATAACCCTATGGTGTATGGTTTATACTCTTGTATGGGCTGAAGCAGGTATAATTGGATCCGGTGTCATTGTGAACCCGAGGGCCAATGTGTTTAATTAAATGTTAATAAATGTGAAACCCATTAACTTTTGTTTGATTATTAATTATTTATTTATAAAACTTCATATACAGTTATAGACTAGATATTTCTTTTGACGCCATTGGTGGTGGCCTACTAGATTGTACCCAGTCCCTATTTTGCCAGCCTGATTGGTACCCAAATAGAATTCATATTTGTAGATTTAGATAAGTGAAAGAGCCCTATTTTAGATGGTTGAGTAGGGATTCAAGAATGATAATGGATGTGGGATATGAACATGATGTTGAGACCTACTAGGGAGATGTCATTGGGTCTTCATTTTTAGTTTTCATTAGACACTTGACACTTTGAGAGCATGACATATTTACAAAATAGGTTTATTTTATTTTTTCCCAGTTTCGGCTCATCATTAGATGTTGGTATTGGTTGATTATTGATTATAGTACTGTCTTGGTTATTTTTATTAACATTTGGTTACTAATTATTCATTTCCATTGTTGTGTTGTTTTGATAAAGTGCGTATAGTCACCCCATGATACATATTTGACTCTTACTGCTATTCAACATCATCTAGTATACAGGGAGGCATGCTTGAGGCCATGTAATATATAGGATCGGGGCACCGAAATGTGGAACCAAGGTCGGGATGTCATATATATTGACAATAATTAAAATAGAAATTGATATGAAATATTTTTAATAACACCCAACATTTAGATACGTCATTTTTAATAAAATAAGTTTTCAATTATATATCAAATTTTCAATTAAAAGTAAAATTTATAAATATTAGATTTTGAACTATAAAAAATTAAAATCATTTTTTATTTTTCATATGTATGTATTAAAAAAATGTGAATGTTTGATATTTTTCAAAAATATTTGATTTTTTAGATGATAGTTTAAAATATATTCCTAAAAACATATTTAAAACATTACATAATCAAATATGTATTAAATAGAAAAACCATATTTCAAAATGAATCACTCACATTATGGAAATATTATTATATCATAAAAATAATTAAAACACTATAAATGACCACATATATATTAAGAGGTAAAAAAAATAAATTTCAAATTAATATAACTAATTGTAAAAAAATGTGTTTAAAAACATAATTAATATATTTCAATAAAATATTTTTTTTTCTTAATTAAATATTATTTTTTAAAAATTATGATATGGATTTATTTGAAATCCATATAAGTTTCATAATTTAATAATAAAATAAATTTTATGATTAGAATCATGTACATTGGTAAATTTATAGGATAGAAAAATTTCAAGGTTAAAAATACAGTTTTTCTAAAAATGGATTTTTAGGTGTTAGATTTGTTGATGTTAGACTTGATTTTATAAAACATAAAAAATATATCTAATAAAATTTATTAAGTATCATGATTCAGTAGGTCAAAATTATAAAAGGGTAAATCTTATTTTTATTAATTAAATATTAATTATTTAGGTACAAATTAGTTACAAAGGTGATAAAAATGGTAATTGTAAAAAATTTAAGAGTAAAAGACTAAAAAATGTTTAAAACTTTTGTTCAAGTAAACTATTAAGGGTTTATAGAACATATCTCAATCAAAAATCCATTCTGGAAAATTTTTTAATCCACTATAAATTTTTAACTAGTTCTCGCATTATATTAAGTGCTATTAATTACAAAAATTCCATTAAAATCACTAATAAATGAGGCCTCTCACTGCCCCATAAATTCCACTAAATGAATTCAGTTTCCTTATAAAACTATTCCAATATTCCTTCTATTATAAATTTATTCAATTACCTTTTTCCTCTTGTCACATGATATTGTCTTAAGAATTCAACATACAAGGAGTCTTCTAAAGGAAATATCAACCCTCAATGTGTAATTTTTTTTCCAAACATCGTTTTATTTCAGTCTTACATTTCCTAAAATAATTTTCTAGGTACTATATAAAAACATTTTTATTTTTTTATAATGAATTTTTTTATTCTAAGGGTAAATTTTTAACAACCTTTATTCTTTTGTATTAATAAAAATAATACAATCTTTCATTATTTCTATAGACTACAGCCTCCATGAAGGAATAAATTATCTTTCCCCCACTACCTTCACTAATTTAATAGGAAATTGAAGAATATATGTGACATAAATAATATATATATAATCATCAAGATAGTAATTATAAAAAATTTTCTTTCTCTGTCATTCTTTGTGAAATCAAAACATTGACCACGAATTTTTAAGAATATTTACTCCATGAAGTAATCTTACACATTTATAATCTAGTCTATTTATTATTTTCTTAATATCTATTAAAATAATTTTCACTGCCTTAATAGTATCTAAATAAAATCACTATGATTTTTTAATAATGATTTTAAGGCAATTGAAACCACTTTCATAAAAATATTCATTGAATAATTATGGTGAAATTTTGTCTGTGTCGATCAAACCACCAAAAATAACAATGATATAAAATAATATAGTGGATGAAAATTTTACCATAATTACTAACAATATATTATATTGATATGTAAATAATTATTTGATCTTAGATATTGAATTATAAAATTAATATTAAAGTCATTAATTATGATACTAACACTCCTTCATTAAAAATAATTGAAACATGCTTGTAGTTGAATTTATCTTTTTGGATATCAATAAAAAACCCAAATTCAGGGAAATTATTATTATAGTAGGTTTCTTATAAAACTTATTTTATAGTATATTTCATTTATAACCTAATAAGTGAGTGTTAATAAAATACAGTATTAAGTATTGTTCATTGTAATGTGTAAATTTATTGTAATAATTTCCTAGATTATCTTTCATAAGGAAAAGTAAATATTAGTTCCCCATAGTGATGAAAACATGAAATTCTATAATGGATTTCATTATCCATGTTATATGGTTAAATAAAATTTTATTATAGGAAACATTTTTTGTTGACCATTAGGTGTCAGTAATTGTATGAAAAATATACTTCATCACATGAAGTTTTTGTGTGGTTATCTCTATGATGGGATATTATGAGAACACACCAACATGTTGGAATTCATCATGTTTATATGTCATCTTCTATTCAATCCTATGAGAATATTTAAAGGTACTTTGACTTGAGTATTATTATAAATTAATTTCATGACATGTGTACTTAGATGTATCATCATAAAACATGACAAGACTATTTAAGGAAAAAATTTATATGTTGGGTCTTTCACGAGTGATGTTTTATTTATAAATCTGTATAAAATTGATTTAACCCATCCATCATTATAGAATTTAATATCTCATCCCATTTCATGAAATTGAATTTTCACATTTGATTTAATATCTATGATATAATAATGAATATATTTTAGATAGTCAAATAAATATATATTATTATTATTGGTTTATAGTGCAAGTTTGAAACATACTGGAAGAGATATCATGATAAAGGGATTATATTAAACAATGAAAATTTTTATGTGATTATTTTTTTATGACATATATTATTCCTATGTGGGTGTCGAGACATTTTACTATAATAAAATCATGGTCATTAGGAAAGCTTACAAAATTCCACTAAGGAAGAGGATTAAGAGGTCATTATCTATGTTTTGATTTATCTTTATTAAATATTTTTTATTTTCAACAATTTTAAAAAATATTATTCTTTAGACTGAGTTTTATCATTTATTTACTATTTATTAAAATTTTAAATATAACAAATAAATTTTTTTATATAATTTCTTAATATTATTAATATACATTATTTATTTATATCATGTTTCTTAAACTGTATTAATTATTTTTTATGAATAAAATAAATAATTTATTAGTTATGATAATATTTTAAAAAATATATTTCATAGAAAATAAAAATAATATTTATTATTTTATTGGACAAATAATATTTTAAAATAATTTATTCTAGAATTAACTAAACATTTTAGTGGATTGGTTGACCGATTTTGTTCCAATGATAAATATTTGTTTACTATTTTTAAAGTATCAATTTATCATAGCATGAGACAGATAGTTCTATTAAATAAATTAAAAATATTATTTTAATTGTGGTCAATATTTCTTATCAATATTTTCTCAATATACATATCCTATCATAAATGAGAAGAATGATATATTTTTATTCAATCCCAAGAAAATGTGATGAAATGAAAAAAACAATATGATCAATTAGTCATTTTAAAGTCCATCATTTATTTTGTGTTACTCGTAGATTGATTGATCACATATAGATCACATCTAGATAGAGTTTTGACTTGGTCTATGATGTGAAACAATGATACACTCATTATGTTATGATTATGAACAATATAAAGTAATAATTTTCTCAAAAACATGGTATTCATTATACTTTTGTTTTTAATTAATTATCAATTAATGTGAAATAACCTATATTCTTTGTTATGGAAAAAAATTTCTTTCCTATGTTGTTGAAAAAAATATAGATTTCCAATAAAATTCACTTCCTATAAATTGAGGATGATCTTCAAAATTCTATAAAATATGTGTTGGTCATAATCTCAATGGGTGTATCCTCTACATCTAGAACCAACATGTTTTATCTGAGCGGTCACATTTAACTAATAATTAATTAATAATTATTTATTTATTATGTATTTAAATGTTAGTTTTCCTTTTAATAAAATCATTTTGTTATCATTTTTATAAAAATATATTCTTAATCCCATAGTTTCATTATCAATAAATCCGTATCCATTTAAATTTTAATGGAGATCATCTGAATAACCCATCCATTGGAGTGTAGAAGTATGTATGGAAATACGATGATTAAATTTCATATAATGGGTTTACAAGTCGTGTATCCCATTTCACAAAACCAATACATTTAATGAATTAATTTACTATGTATTTCAATGAGGAACATGTGGGGAATTAAGTTTTTTGTATGTTGACTAATTCAAGTTTCACAGAGCATGTTATTCAATCCATTGTGGGACTATCTTACATGATGTTTAGACTATTTTTTATTTTGTCTAAAAATTCATCATCAAATATGTGTTGAGTAATAATGACAAAATGTGTAGGGACTAGAGGCCTTGTAAAAAGGAGGATACATGGAATGCATCATTTTTACACACCATGTACCCCAAACATGTATATCTCATAATAATCTTTGATCCATTAGGTATGTATCCCATGCATATGGTCAGAAATATATATGATGTGTAGTTGTATGTACACATCATTTATGAAACCTTTTTAAGTAGAAAATTAAAATTGAATTTATTTACCCATCAAACCATAATTTTTTTTCTATATGTCATTTAATGACCCATACACACCATTTAAGAAAATATTTATATATAATTCTTAACAAATTTATGAATATGTTTCTGAACTTTATTCCCTATATAGACATATTACGTCGAGTATTTCACATTCATTAATTGCATTGTAAAAAATAGTTAAAAACATGTTTTCAAATTTTTATTTATTAACTTATTAAGACTATGTAACAACATAAGAAAATGTATATGATATATACCACATAAGATTATTGTATATGATCTCAATAAATTCAATGTAGTTCCAAAAGTCACTCATGAAGTTTCTTCCAAGTACAAGATGTATAATTATTTTTTTGAAATGGTAAATAACATTATTTTATATAATTTTTTTAAAGTCATAGTGGGTGGGTATATTTAAGATATATTTTATGGATATTAAGATAAATTAGGATAATTGAATTAACCCATGTGTGTTTATCTTAATGAAATAATTAAAACAAATTAATTTTTTCTATGTATTGTTTGAATAAATTCATTATACTAGTGGATGATCATTATAATAGATCAATTTTTTTATTTTATTAGATTGTATTAATTTAATTATTTTATGGTGTTTTAAAATTATTTTAAAAAATTTAATCAACTTCCTTTGAGTCATCCCTCCTTCATTAGTATGTCTGGTTTTGTGTGTAAAATATTTCTTTTATGTAAACCCCATTCTGGTTCCCTTAAACTATAAGTGAAATAAAAACCATGTAAGTATTGAGATCATAGGCATAAGGATTTTTTTTCTAGATAGATATGAAGTGAAACCAAACCATTTAGATACACAGGAAAAATATTGAATGGATCAAACTCAAACCTATATTGATTTAAGGAGTATTTCCCAGTGGGTAAATGATTTTTTTATTATCCACTTAAAAAATAAACAATTAAATACTAGGATCATTTGATGATTTATTAATTTTATTTTTTTTCTAATACATGATTTATTTTATGGATGAAATAACGTGATCATAAATATAAGTGAATTAATATGAAATGGTTGAATTTAAATAAAATCATTGGGTATAATTATTTTATCCATACATTTTCAATAACTTAATAAAAATCCAAATAATTTTAATTATACATGTAAATGATAAAATTGAAAACATTATAAATAATAAATAAATAAATTCCAATAATATTAAGTGATTATGCCTTTTGTTATTTGATTTAGAATAGACCCATAGTTGAAGTTCTATAATGGCCTCTATTGGAGAAGTTTTTATTTGTTTGGAATTCATAACATAGATTGTGGGTTAATCTGCTTAAATATGTATTATGATAAATGGTATTTTTCTTTCCAATAATAATTTATAGTCAAGTGTTGAGGAAATTTGAGATAATATTTTTGGATTTGGGATTTTACTCAATAGATAAAGGAATAACCTATTTTTATTTTTCAAAACAGCACACTTGAATTATTTCTTATAAATTTCATGGATTCTATTTAGATAATAAAAATTAAAATAGTAATCCTTTAAAATATAATTTTCACACTATATTACATTTTATGTTTAATGGAGAGAACCACAGAGACATGAAATAGTATTGGGAGACTTAATATAAATAGTTTACATGTATCATATGATTATTAATCAACTAATTTTATAACAATATAATCTTTTATTAGTTTATAATAATGAAAAAAATCTACCACATCATCCATCAGATCAATTTAGGTGAAATAGAATCTATTAAGTGTAATTAATCTCTGATAATGATTCATATGCCTATGCGTAGTGTTTCACCACGAACAGATGTCTTATATACACGAATACAGAATATTTGATTCACCTTCTAAGGTGGTGAGTGATGATGCATTATTTTTCTATGTGAAACACCTAAATTTTCCACTAGATTATCAATGTTTAAAGTATTAATCCATCTCTATAAAACACATAATTTTTCATGAGAAAATGGATACCTATAGCATACTCCAGTATCATTGTGATCTTTATTTGAATAGAGAATTACATGAATAGTTCATAGAAATCTATATTTATCGATCACATTATATACATATATATATTGAAATATAATAACCCTATATATTGGGATGATATAATGATTTGAGGAATATCTACATAAAGCCAATATATCAAGATTTACTGGTGCAGAAATTGGGGAATACCATCTCTTAAACCCTTTATGGAATGATCTAGTTTTTAAAATATAATTATTTTATTTCTTCTATTACAAAAAACATTATTTTTATTACCAAACATAATACACTGGGACATATTTTCAAATTTGGGAATGAATTTTCCATTATTAACATAGAATTAAATTTCCATGGAAAGGAATATTTAAATAATAATAATTTTGTTTTGGATTACATGAACCTTATGATATAAATCTATAATAAAGATAGTTTTCATGAATTATACCACTCCCAACTATGGTATAAACAAATAGTTCTTGTAAAAAATAAGTTTTACCATATTAAGACATGAGATTTATTTTTAATTAGGTTAACTAAAACCTCTATGTATATGTCACACATGTACTTAAGGAAAAATGAAAAAGGCCCATTTATTAGAAGTGGTGAATGAGCCACTGTTATTCCTGACATAGTTTAAATTGATGTGTGTGGACCATTTCTAGTTGAATCTAAGGTTGGTAAATAATTCTTACTAACATATAATAACTAATTTAGTTAATATGTATATGTATACTTAATGAGGTATAAGACAGATTTTTTGACATATTATAGGAATATAATAAATAACTTTAGAACTATAATGGTTAAATGATTATGAAACTCAAACAATGTCATGGAATAAAATATCTTAATCAAGAAAAAAATTATTATTTATCAGATTTTTGGATTTTATTCCAAGTCAATAATCAATAAAAAACAAAATATAATGGTGTATTTGAAAGGAGGAACTACACCTTGATAGATATGGTGAGATAAATGATGACCCACACAACTCAACTATTATTAATTTGGAGATAATAATTATAGATAATAGATCATATTCTATATTTAATTCTAAAAACTATGGAAAATGGTATTCCATATAAACATATTTATAAAATTAAACCCATGTTGTTACATGTATGATTGTGGGGTTGACAATCCTCTATTAAAGTTATTTTTAGAAATAAACCTTCACCTTGAGGAATTAATTGTATCATCATATGTTACCATGAGGAAAGAAATATATATTTCATATATTACCCCTTATATAATTAGGGTTTCTTGATTGATATCCCATATTCCATGAGAGGTATTATATCTCTAGAATACATCATTGGACTGAAATAGAAATCGATGAATTCTAGGATCTAGAAACACAAGAGATGGCATATAAATATTTTCTATAAAGCATCATTGAAAGGGAAGTTCCAAAAATTTAAGAACTATATAGGATTATGAAATATGTTAACTAACTCTAATAATATGTTATTATTATCAAAAAGTATTGTGAAACATTATTAGTACATAATGAGGACCCTATAAACTAAAAATAATTTTTAAGTGGCATAAAATATTTGAAATGGAAATAAGCATTGAATCTAAAAAATGATTCCATGTTCCAAAACATTGTATGTGTTTTGGTAGATCCTCTAGTGGATGTAAATATCATTGGATGTAAATGGGTATTCAAGAAGAAATTTTACATGAATGAAAAAGTTGGTACTTATTGGGAATGAAGTGTTGCATGTAGTTTAAGTATGGTTATGTAATAGACTATGGGGAAACCTTTTAATCATTTTCATTTCTAAAATCAATATGAAATTTACATTCAATATTGGATTACCATTAATATGTGACATGACATATGGATGTAAAGATTTCATTATACAATGAAAACCTTGAATAATAAAACTATATGACACATTGATTTGGGATTGTGACTCAAAAGGATTCCAAAAAGGTACTAATGTTATAGGGATAGATATATGAATTAAATAAATAATGAAGGTGATATAAAAATTAGTTTGATGAATTAATATATATAATTTTGTTTAATAAAAAAGGAATGTGACCCTTGTTCCTATAAGAGGTATATTGGGAGTGAAATATTTTTCCTAATAATTTATATTGAGGACAATCTATATAATGGAATATAAATACATGACTTACAATCCTTTATGTTTGAGTTATAAACATTCTTCTTTGTAAAGGACATAGGTGAAGCAATATATATTATATAAAATAAGATCCATCGTGATATACCCAGTATAATTCTTAGATAATTCAAAGTAAATACATTGATATGATATAGATGTGATTCAATATAGAAGTATACAAGAGGGGATATATGACTATGTTGCATTAAATTCAACATTCCAAGAAAATGTGTACACAAACCCATGATAAATGATAAAGGATGTAATATCCCAATAATTATAACATAATTTTCTTCAAGTAAATTTTTATTTAATTATTTTTTCACAATTAAAATAAATAAAGATATATTTTTGATAATATATTTTGTTTTAAAATATTTAATTCTTTTTTTGTAAGAAACATAATTTTTTGAATAAGTTAACCTAAAATATTAAAGTAATAAAAAATATAGCTTTAACCATAATGGTATTATTTTCCATGAAATAATATGAATTTATTTTTATTCAATATAATTTCACATTTAATATGTTAGCATTTCAAAATTTATACTTAACAGTAATAAAAAAATTTCTCAAATTTAATGAATTGTTATTCTTAACACATGGGTAATGTAATTATTATTTAATTAGACCTTATTTGTTAATACACTAATGATATTAAAAATTATATTATAATTATAATATTATTAAAAAATTAACTAGATATATTATAATAAATTGGATTAATTAATAAATATAAATTATAATTATAATATAGCATTGGTTAATATAAATACAATATTATATAAATAAATGAATAAAAGTGAATTATATTATTTTTATATTGAAGTATATAAATACATTTTTAGTAAAATATTAATTTTATGTATTTATATTAATGTTTTTATTGTAGTATAACTTTATTAAGAAAAATAACATTTTTGTAAATAAAATGATAATTGACTATAACAATTATAATATATATATTTAATATTTAAAAATATGTATAACATAATTGTTATGAAATATATATATTAATATATTAAGAAAATTATTTTATTATATGAATTTTAGAATTATATTTAGAAAATTTAATAGTTAAAATCTTATTCTTCAAAAATATTTTATTTAACTAATGGTAGAAATATGTTTTGAAAGCATTTATAAATGTGGTTTTATAATAACATGTCCCATGTAAAGGTAACCATACCATTATGTAAGTGTATGTTTTACTCGTGTAATTATAAGATGTATCTCATGAATGAGTAAACTGGAACTCATATAAAGGTAGTGTTCTCTAAGTAATGGTAGCTCTTCTAAATCCTCTCTTATGTAAGATAATCTAGTACTCACATAAAGGTAGAAAACTTACTCATATCTCATTTAATGGTCAGATATTTATGTAAGGGTACCGTACAAGGGAACCTATTATTTCAATAATCCTACACAACTCCCATGTACGGTTATGAAAAAAACTTGTGTAAGGGTATACATGAGTTTCATAAGGGAACAAATGAGCTATGTAAGGGTAAACCAACCTCATGAAAGGTTAGGATAAATATTAATGATGTTATTTAAGGGTAAAATATAAAATTAAAGATATATAAATGTAATATTGATCTAAAATTAAAACCAGTTGTGATTTCTCCTTCTTCCTCACATTAAACCTATAGGAAAAATGAGATTTATATGTACATAATATGAATTGAAATTAAATTTTTATTAACAAATAATAAAATATTAATGGATCATAAAACATCTCCATTTATAAATCTCTGTTTTTATCTTATCACTACATAGTAATAGTATCCAGATTTCTCAGTAAACCATAGGATCTCTACCTTTATGAAGCTTCCTATTTGAAATATTATAAAATAAATAAATAAAATTTTAAAAAATATAAAATCATAGATTGTTCCCATATGATTCTGATCATATCCACATATAAAATGTATTAATTCAACACATTATGAAAACAAATTGTATGTTGTTATATTTTTTGAATCCTATAATCAATGTAAAGGGTTTGAGTTCCTTGTCAAATTAGAGAGTGTCTTATAGTATAGTATCCTCTCTTATTGGTTATATTTGTAATACCTCATGTAATGTTCACATATTTTTATCATGATGGTGAATTCGTAGAGTTTTCACCATTTATGCATTTTCATAGTATGATCCTAGTTATATGGGGAATATATTCAAATTAGGAGACATAAAAAAATGTCCTAGTGTTTTATAAAGGTGATATTCATGAAGAAATAATCTACCTAAGGTAAAAAACTTAGTAAAATGCAATTATTTTTCTAATACCATAATTTTTAGTGAAATTGATTTTTTTTCCAACAAAAATTCATTATATAAGAAAATTGTTTATTTGAAACCACCTTTTCTGGGGAGGTTTTTTCTAATATTTTATTTAAAATTTATTCTTTATTGATCTTTTATATGAGATATTTTTTATATAAAATCGTCATTTTAAATTTTAAAACTCATTATATAAGAATTTTTATTCCCGATTTTAAAGATGTTTTCAAAGTGATAAAAACTATTATTTCAAGTGTTAAATGTTATCTGAAACCCATGGATATCATTCTTGATTACATGGGTTCTATGGTAATTTACTGTATTAATCACCTAAAATCCATTTATGTTAATAAAATATTTTTTTATTTAATTTCCATGAATTATTTGTGGATCCAGCAAATTTTTTAGATTACTTCGAGTCTTTATGAAAGTATTTTTTTACCATTTCAAAATAGGTTATTATGAATATAATATATGTAATTATTTTTCTCTTTTCAAATAAATTAAATATATTTTTTTAAAGGGTGTTTTAATAGTTTTATAACGAGGAAATGAATCTTTATAAAAAAATTATTTAAAATTCAGGCACATATATATTGTTAATTATGATGATTAATGGGGAGTAGACCCAAAAAATAAGGTCAAATTTTTCTTAATGTGATTTTAGTCCTTCAATATATTTAGTGGACCCATTTTTTACTAAAGTTTTTTGAGTATCATTAATTTACATAAAGAGATATTACATTCAAATGTTATGTTTTAAAGTATCAATGAGAAATATATATTTATATAAAGGGTGTAATATTTTGAAAATAAATGGGTTTTTTAATTAATATCTATTTTAAAAAAAATTAAATGAATCTATTGTTATGGATTTTGAAAACTCTAAATTATTATTTATGTAATTTTATGTTATATATTAAATATTTTATATACTTGAAATTATTAATATAAAAGAAATTTTTTACAAAAAGATTTTTATACCATTTTTAAAGTGAATGGATTTCAGATCATATTTTTAATCCCAAAATTGATAAATTTATACTCACCCCAATTTTTAAAGTTTTTTTATAGGTATAATTATGAGTAGAATATTAATAGTGAATATTCTCAATTATGAGACAATCTAATGTGAAGAAATATATGTTTTATATAATTTTTTATAAAATCTAATTTTTTTAATGTTTTATTAATCCTAAAAACATTAGACATAAAAGATACATGAGTATATAAGGGTTCCAATATTTTATTTTTTATGTTGTAATTTTTGGATGTTTTAAATTGGGTAAAATTTATTGGCTTCAAAGATAAAAAAAATTAATGATTATCTTTTGAATCATCGAATATGGTTGTGTGGGTTTGGGGCTTTCTAATTTGGTATTAGAGATTAGTTGGGACATAATTGGAAAATATTATCATACTTTTTTAGGATAATTAGTGCTTCCAATAATTTTTTAAATGATTTTTTAACTTAATGGTGATATTTTTTATCAATGAGTGATCTAGAGATTGTAGTTTTCATTATTTTATGTGAATGTTTTTTAAAAAACAACGCATTAGTTTAGTATGTTCTTTAGTGAAAATATTATTTTATGAATACTACTTTTCAAATATATAATTTTAAATGTATTTATAACCTATAGGATTTATTTGACCTTTGAAGTTAAGTTAATTAATTTTAATTGGGAAATTGATTTTTTTGGAAAAAAAAATTGTGAGAAGGTAATTTTATTATGGTTTTTCAGATTATATATAACACAAATTCTAACATAATGATCTTTTAATACATTTTTATTTTATGGTGTATTTTATAATTTAAATAAAATAATATATAATTTTGTAAGAACCCGGTTTTTGATGCGGAAGACTTTGGAATATTCTTCATGATATTCCATTGCAGCACCCTCAGACGGCGTGCGATTCCGAGTCCCGGAGTGGCCGGAATTAAATTTTCAGTGCGTTCACACTGGAAATGCCAAATAAATGGGATAACTCCTAAATGGTGCACCGGATCAGGGATCCGAGTGTATGGATGGGTCCGGAATGGGGTGTTTACCCTAGAAACGACATAAAACTTTTCAGCGTGGGATGTTTGGACCCCTCGCTCGCATTCGGAACGTTAAACGGATAAATTAATTAATTAATTTATTCGTTTAAGGGTGAAGCTCAAGTATCTCTTAAACGGTGGCTCGGATTGCAGAACCGAGGGCACCGTTGAGTTCAAAGCATGCTGTTTACCCTAATAGGGGTGTAAGTTTCGCGGGTGCGGCCCGTCTGTGAAAAATGGCCCCAGGGGCATTTTCGTAATTTAGCGGCTTCGGACGTTAAATTTTATAACATCCAAACGGAAGCTTGGAATCAAATTCTGAGACTGCCGTTGTGCTCAAGAGGTGGTTTTTACCCTAGGGGAGGTTTAATCTCGACCCAGCCAAGAGTTTCGGGTGCGGGTTAATTTGGAGGAATAAATTAATTAAAACTTTTTAATTAATTTGTTTTTCTACCTATTTAAGCTTAACCCCCCCCCCCCTCTCTTCCCCTTTTTTCATCTCCTGGCAGAAGAGCTCAACCAAGGAGAGCTCCTCACTAATCCTCCTCCTCTCCGAGCATTGTGGCATCGGCGGATCGTGCGGTGAAGCGTCGGGCAAACCCCAACAAGGTAGACTTCATTGCGTTCTATTTCCGCACCCCCTTTGAATTTGATTTTATTCATTGAAATTCTGTTCAAATTTCTAATGAAGCCCTTATTTGCGTATCACATATTCTGATCTTTCAAACGCATATTTTGGGATTAAAATTCGAGTCTCGATGTGCTGGTAGTCGTCTGCCGAAAACAGCGGGTTTCAGGGTGTTTTTCTGGTGTTTTGGGTGTTATCCGGCGAGCAGGCGCGAGGGCGCGGCTGGGGACCAGGCGGAGGCTTCGGTCGGGCGGTCTGCGGTGTTCGGCAGCAGGGCTCCAGCGTGTCGCGGGGTCGTGGCGGTCGGGAGCACAGCCAAGCAGAGACGGCGTGGGCGGCCGCTGGAGCGGGGCAGCGGCGGCGGTATCTGCGGCGAGGGGCGCCGGCCAGGTGTGCTCGGTGGAGGAGCCCGAGGCCAGGCCTCGGGCATGCTGGGGAATCTAGGACCCGCGCGGCGTGGGTCCTGTTGGTTTTCAACAGAGACCGGCCGCTTGGCCGGTCTCCAGGGAGCGAGGACCCGCACAAAGTGGGTCCAGTTGAGCAACGACAGGGGACCAACCAGTAGGCCGGTATGTTTGTAAAAATAAGAAATAATAATAATAATAAGTTTATTATAATAATAATAATAATACTATTATTATTATTATTATTATGGAAATGGTTTATAAATCATAAATCATCTGCAGGGCGTCTGTTTGGGGCACCGTCTGCGGCAGCGCGGAGCACATGCCATGAAAAAGTTTTTGAGATGGTTTCGGGAATTTTTAATTCCCGAAACGCGGGGCCTCTGAGGCGCGATTCGTCTTTTAGTGAATTGTCGGTTTTCCAGGGGGGGTATTGTTTTGGGCGGCGTGGACGCATCCGACGTCCTTTTTTAGCGTCGTTAGCGGCGTTGCGACCCTGGCACCGAAGTGGAGGTTTTCCAGTATGGTTTCGGGCACTGAAGTCGAAGTTGAGGCACGGGCCCCATGGCCCTTCTTTTGATCTACGTGCAGCGTTTTGTAACTTTTTCACTGGACGTCCTTTTGGGGCATGTGAGCAGGCATTTCTGGATGTTTTTTCGAGGGAATTGTAACGGTGCAATCAGCCCGCTGATGCGGGCCCCATGAGGGTCGTTTGGGCGTCGACGGTGATTTTCCATCTCTATCACCGGACGACCGTTTTGGACAGGTGAATATTCCATCCTGTGTACTTTTTCGAGAGGATCGCAACGGTGTGATCCATTGGCAGTGCTTCAGGACCGGGGTAAGGGTCCCGCGTGGTACCGCTTGTGCACGGGGAGATGGAACATATCTATTTCTCCGAATATCTATTGCGCTCAAGTAAGCAGTCTTTTGATGTGTTTTCCCGAGGGGATCGAAATGGTTCGATGTGCCCGACTATTTTCGGGGTCGAGGCTCAGGATCACGGGACGTCGTTCGGGCGTGAGGCGGTGTTGGAGACGTTTCCGTCGGATATCCGTTGGTGGCGAGTAATTAGTCAATCTCACGTGTTTTTTCGTGAGGATTACAATGGTGCGATCCATTTGGTTTTGAGGAGCCTCCTGTGCGATCTTGTTAAATGTGGAAATGCGAAAGGCGCCCTAATGACTCTTCTTCTCACCGTTTTTGTAGCGGACCCTTGGTGTGTGATCACGTACTCTTGGGAGAGTGACGTAAATGATTCACAAGATGTGTTTGGTCGTGCCTGGGCCATTGAGGTGGAGTTGTTACGTCACACCTTCGCGTTGACGCTGGGTTCCGTGTGCACGATAGCCTTTGAGCTGGAATGAGGTATACTCTGGGAGTATACGGGAGTGCTTGGAGGTACGTGTGGTTTGTACCTCAGAACGTTTGTGTGCTTGGTTGGGGTTGACTTGGGGCCACACGTCGTGTGGGCCCCACGTGCGTGTCGTGATCTTCTTTGCGTACTTTGACCTCTCGCAACGTAGTGGGTCCCTCTGCGCTCATTTTTTTGACCAGAAGGGTGGAGTTTGCCCTGGCCTGGTGCTCTTTTGTCTGACCAGCAGGGTTGAGTGGTCTTCCCGTGGTCTTGTTCTCGAAGGTTTGGCCAGAAGATATGGTTTGGTTCCTCTGTTTCTTCAACTGTGAGGGGTTTCAGTACCATGACCTTTACCGGACTGCAACACCGTTTGCGACTACGGGTTTTCGTACAGTGTGGGTGTTTTCCCCACTTTTTGGGGTGAGTTGTCTCAGTCCACTTCGACAGTGACTCAGCGGTTTGGATTGAGATCGCCTAGTGAGGCCCGGGGAGTTTCTCCTGTCACCCTGTGTTCCCTGGTAGTGTTCTTGTGGATTCGGTGTGACCAACACTTTACGCGGGCCCTGATCCTCTACCCAGGAGGTTGTTTCCAGTAGGGATGAGGTTGTTTCTAGTAGGGCTGAGGTTGTTTCCAGTAGGGCTGAGGTTTTTTCCAGCAGGGCTGAGGTTGTTTCCAGCAGGGCTGAGGTTCTTTCCAGCAGGGCTGAGGTTGTTTCCAGTAGGGCTGAGGTTGTTTCCAGCAGGGCTGAGGTTGTTTCGAGCAGAGCTCGCCAGTGGGTTACCATCCAGGAGGGATGGCCAGTACAGCGGTGTTCACTGAGCAGTACCATCCAGTAGGTATGGCCAGAGCAGTTCCAGGCTTAAATCCAACTGGGCTGGGCAGTGGTCCCCGATGCTGGGCTTACCTCCAGCTGGGCTGGGCAGTGGTCCCTCATGCCGGTCTTACCTCCAGCTGGGCTGGGCAGTGGTCTCTGATGTCGGCTTTACCTCCAGCTGGGCTGGGCAGTGGTCCCCGATGCCGGGTTACCTCCAGCGGGGCTGGGCAGTGGTCCTGTCGCCGACTTTAGCCGGGTCTCCCTCTAGTGGATTGCCCTGTTACGGGACTGGGAAGTGTGTCACCCATCGACTTTCCAGGTCTCCCTATAGTGGGAACCCGTTGACTTCCAAGGATTCTCCAGTGGGGCTGGGCAGGGGGTCTCCTGTCGACTTGAGCAGACCTCTCGACTGTGGGGCAGTGACGTGGTGTGGTTTGACGTTCCCCAGAACTCTCAAGTACGAGGAGCACTTTCCCCTACCAAGATGCGTCAGTGTGACGCGACCTAAAACCGTGTGGGCGAGTCAGTGTCGCCCAAAGCAGATAGTGTCGAGGTATGGTGTTTTGAGCCCCTTGACTTGTAGTTCGGGGCAGACGTGCGGGATGCTGGGCATCGATGGTGTTACTTCTGGGGCTGTTGGAGACTCACTTTTCTTGGGCTGAGCTACGGGACGGATATCCCCTTACGACGTAGTTCGGTCTTTTTGCGGAGCATAAAGATATGTATATAACTTGTTCCAGTACCCACTCCTTGGGTTTTAGTTACTCTCCTTCCAGGAGAGGCGATGACGCACGGGGTATGCCACGTTCTTTCCGTGTCTAGCTTCTCATAGTTGGATGAGTCTACTATCCTGCTATAGGTAGAGAAGACTCGATGAGAAGTTCATCTTCTCACCGTTTCCAGCTCCTTGTGTCTGGACGATTCTACCTCCTTTCTCTTGTTGGGTTGAGATGGACTCTCTACTATTACTCCACTCCACCCCTTGTTGTACTCCTTTACTTTTCCTATTCGCTCTACCGCTCACCCTTCGGTACCTCCTTTTGTTGCTCCCTCGAGCCTTTGGGGTATCCCACGGAGTATTATTATACTCACCCCTGCTTGGGATTTTCCCGCACTTGGTGTGCCCTTGCAGACGACGGACAGGTGGAGCGTGACTTCAGTGGAGCGTAGGAGCTTGGGAGCTTGGACCGCGTGCAGTGGTCGTGGCCGGGTTCCAGGTGGGAGACCCGTCAGCTATTTGTTTTTTTTACCAGTTGCCGGGATGTGGTAGTTTTTGGTTGGGCACATGTTTTTTCCCTTTTCTTTTCAGTTTGTACTTTGTACTATTTAGAGGTCAATGCACATCTGTGGTTTATACATATAGCAGTTGTTCTTTTTACTCTTCTTTTTCTTTCTTTTACTCTTCACTTTTGCATTGAGCGTGTTGTGTGTGTGTGTGTATAGGTAATTAGGCAAAGGCCTCCCCGAGTTATTGTGCCTTCGGCGCTGGTCGCCCGCCCCTGGCCTATGGAGGTGGGCCTGGGGTAGTTGCAGCTCGAGCCCGGGTAGGGTCGGGTCGTGACAAAGTGGTATCAGAGGGAGGATCATTCCTTGGGACGTTGTGCGGATGTACCTAAAAGAGTAATTGGTTGGGATATAGGGAAACAGTGTTAATGTGTCTCGAGAGCGGCTCTCAGGCCAGGGAGTCCAGTGATGGTGCGGTGGCCGACGTATCCATTCACCAGGACCCTGATAACCCGCTTGTCGACTCGACATGCTGCGACACCTCTTGCAGGGAAAATTGGTTTGTGAATCCCCTAGGATTGAGACTTTGACTGTCCTTCTTGAGTCAGCTCCCCATTGTTGTCATTAGTATATACATATATGCTCATCTGATCGCGACACTCCTTGATAATATTCAGGATGTCTCCGTGAAGACAGTCAGCCAAGATACCAGCTTTGGTGTGTGACGACAACCGTGTGAGATATGAGGCCATAGTCCAGAACCCATCATGCGATCCCTTTTCTCCTGGGGGGGGAGCGGTAGTAGCACCCCCCACCTGTTTAGCAGCCGGCAGTTTCAGCATAGCAGGCTGATCTTGAGCGCAGGTTGAGCGCGCTCCATGAGTTCTAGTGGCAGAGACCCCTGAGGTTTAGTGGTGAGCCAGCACCTCAGGCAGCAGAGGTTTGGCTCGAGACAGTGGTTCGCCTTTTTAGGCTTGTGCAGACACCATAAGATCAGAGAGTGGCTTTGGCAGCCACCCTTTTTCGTGGAGCAGCTTGGCGTTAGTGGAGTCTAGTGACTCAGTTTCTTCACGATTTGTCGCTTTCGTGAGGCAACTTCCAGTTTTTTGTTTCGTTAGGAGTTTACCCATCCTGCCTGCACTCCGTTCGGATTCAAGAGCTCCTACAGTTTCAGCAGGGAGGGATGACGGTGGCCGAGTACGCGGCTAGTTTTGCAGACCGTTCACGCTTTTACCCAGACTTTGTCCATGGCGATAACCTCTGAGCGCGGAAGTTTAATCAGGGTCTCCGCTGAGAGATTCATGTTGTCATAGAACCCTTGGGAATTTCCATATATTCTTGGGGTGCTAGAGCAGGCGCTGGTGACAGAGATCTTCTTGTCACGTTCTAGAGTTAGTGGTGGCAGCAGGCACGTTGGAATCGAGACGTCTGTCGTAGCTAGTGGGCGTCGGCAAGAAGAACCTCGACGCAGGTGGCTTTCTGAAAACCGAACATAAGGGAGTGGTCGTACACCATAGTGATGCCGGAGGGAACCAGTTCAGCCTGAATAGAGTCGGTGATATTCTTGTGACGGGCGAGGTCACTTGGCACGAGACTGCCCGACCCGAGTTGCAGAGAGCTTCGGGCAGGCAGCAGGCGCACAACCACGACAGAGGCTGCGCCGTGATCGGAGTAGTGCCCAAAGAAGAGGTTATAGAAGAGGAGCGGGAGGAGCTGGAGGTGGGGGATGAGGTTACGAGATCTTCCCATCACCATCATGTGATATGCGACAGGCTCCGGTAGCAGAAAGTTGGGACCGCGGACAGCCGCGAGCTTTGGATGTCTACGATCCTGCAGAGCATGAGGTGATAAGTTGTACACTCTACAGCTCTTATACTTTTTTCAGAAGAATTGTTATACTCTGTGTGTGAACTACTTTCCACCCTACTCCTTCTTTTATGTGTTACCAGGGTGATGCGGGGTGTCGGATGTAACCCTGTGTTGGTAAGGTAAAAGGCGTGGGACCGTTTTCTCTAGTCGATGGTGTCAACTCCTTCACTTTTTGAGCCTGTAAGAGAGCCTCGGTTATGGAATCTTGCGTGACCAGATATCCTTGGGTGTTCCACCATATGGATATTCTGAAGGAGGGAATCATCGGGCCTTGTTCCAGGTGTGGGCGGTGATTCCACTCGCGGCGTGTGACGCAAAGGTTCGATCGGGGAGGTGAGCTACCTGTGAGGGCCTTCGGGCTGTTTGAGACTGTGAAAAGGGATGGTGAGGTTACCTACTGCCTTTCCCTAACCCCAAAGTCTGGAGTGGGTGCACGACATCGGCCAGGGCCAACCTCATGTGAACAGATCAATCCTTTGGTCTGTGTGCGCTAGGGCAGAGCTGTATGAGAGTTCTTCTAGGTATGGAAGAGTCGGGTGTGGGCCTAGTACCCTGTGTTGCTCCCTATTTTTTCTTTTCAGGGACACAAATCATGAAGTATGGAATGAATTAAGAACTCTTTTTTTTGCTGTGGAAGACTTTGTAATATTCTTGATGATATCCCAGAGCAGCACCCTCAGACGGCGTGCGATTCTGAGCCCCAGAGTGGCCGGAATTAAATTTTCAGTGCATTCACACTGGAAACACCAAATAAATGGGATAACTCCTAAACGGTGCACCAGATTAGAGATCCGAGTTTACGGATGGGTCTGGAATGGGGTGTTTACCCTAGGAACGACATAAAACTTTTCGGCACGGGATGTTTGGACCCCTCGCTCACTTTCAGAACGTTAAATGGATAAAATAATTAATTAATTAATTCGTTTAAGGGTGAAGCTCAAGTATCTCTTAAACGGTGGCTTGGATTGGAAAAATGAGGGCACCTTTGAGTTCGGAGCGTGCCGTTTACTCTAAGAGGGGTGTCAGTTTCGCGGGCGCGGCCCGTCTATGAAAAATAGCCCCAGGGGCGTTTTTGTAATTTAGTGGCTTCAGATGTTAAATTTTATAACATCCAAACAGAAGCTCAGAATCAAATTCTGAGACCGCCATTGTGGTCAAGAAGTGGTTTTTACCCTAGGGGAGGTTTAATCTCGACCCCGCCAAGAGTTTCGGGTGCGGGTTAATTTGGAGGATTAAATTAATTAAAACTTTTTAATTAATTTGTTTTTCTTCCTATTTAAGATTAACCCCCCCCCCCACCCTCTCTTCCCCTTTGTTCATCTCCTGGCAGAAGAGTTCAACCAAGGAGATCTCCTCACTAATCCTCCTGCTCTCCGAGCATTGCGGCGGCGGCGGATTGTGCGGTGAAGTGTCTGGAAAAGCCCAACAAGGTAGGCTTCGTTGCGTTCTATTTCCGTATTCCCATTGAATTTGGTTTTATTCATTGAAATTCTGTTCAAATTTCAAACGAAGCCATTATTTGTGTAGCACATATTCTGATCTTTCAAACGCATATTTTGCGTTTAAAATTCGAGTCCTGACGTACTCGTAGTTTTCCGCTGAAAACAGTGTGTTTCAGGGTGTTTTTCTGGTGTTTTGGGTGTTTTCCGGCGAGCAAGCGCGGCGGCGGGGCAGGGGACTAGGCAGAGGCATCGGACGGGCGGTCTATGACGTTCAGCAGTAGGGGGTCAGCGGGTTGTGGGGTCGTGGCGGCCGGGAGCTCGACCAAGCGGAGACGGCGCGGGCGGCCGGTGGAGCGGGGAAGCGGCGGCGCTGTCTGCGGCGAGGTGCGCCAGCCAGGTTCGCTCAGTGGAGGAGCCCGAGGCTAGGCCTGGGGCGTGCTAGGGAAGCCAGGACTCGCGCGGCGCGGGTCTTGTTGGTTGTCAATGGAGACCGGCCGCTTGGTCGGTCTGCTGGGAGCGAGGACCCGCACAAAGCGGGTCCTGTTGGGCGACCACACGGGATCGGCCAGCAGGCCGGTCCGTTTGTAAAAAAAATAGAAAATAATAATAATAATAATAATAATAAGTTTATAATAATAATAATAATATTATTATTATTATTATTATTATGGAAATGGTTTATAAATCATAAATCATCCGCAGGGTGTTCGTTTGGGGCACCGTCTGTGGCAGCGCGGAGCTCGTGCCAAAAAAAAGTTTTTGAGATGGTTTCGGGAATTTTTAATTCCCGAAACGCGGGGCCTCAGAGGCGTGCCACGTCTTTTATTGAATTGTCGTTTTTCCCAGGGGTTCTTGTTTTGGGCAGCGCGGATGCAACTGATGTCCATTTTGAGCACTGTCAGTGGTGTTGCGACCCTGGCACCGAAGTGGAGGTCTTTCAGTATGGTTTCGGCCGCTGAAGCTGAAGTTTAGGCGCGTGCCCCACAACCCGTCTTTTGAGCTGCATGCAGCGTTTTGTAACTTTTTCACCGGACATCCATTCGGGGCGTGCGAGAAAGCATTTCTGGATGTTTTTCTGAGAGGATTGCAACGGTGCAATCTGCCCGCTCTAATTCCACATGCTGATGCGGGCCCCACGAGGTCTGTTTGGCGTCAACGGTGATTTTCCATCTCTATCACCGGGCGACCATTTTGGACAAGTGAATAGTCCATATTGTGTAATTTTTTGAGAGGATCGCAATGGTGTGATCCGTTGGAAGCGCTTCAGGACCGGGTTGTGGGTCCCGCGTGGTGTCGCTCGTGCGCGGGGAGCTGGAACGTATCTTTTTCTCCGGATATCTGTTGTGCTCAAGTGAGTAGTCTTTTTGATGTGTTTTCCCGAGGGGATCGCAATGGTGTGATGCGCCCGACTGTTTTTGGGGCCGAGGCTTGGGATCACAGGACGTCGTTCGGGCGTGAGGCGGTGTTGGTGACTTTTCCGTCGGATATCTGTTGGAGGTGAGTAAGTAGTCGATCTCGCGTGTTTTTCCACGAGGATTACAATGGTAATATCCGTTTGGTTGTGTGGAGCCTATTGCATTATCTTGTTAAATGTGGAAATGTGAAAGGCGCCCTGATGGCGGTTCTTCTCGTCGTGTTTGTAGCGGACCCTTGGCATGTGATCGCACACTCTTGGGAGAGTGATGTAAATGATTCACAAGATGTGGTTGGTCGTTCCTAGGCCTTTGAGGTGGAGTTGTTACGTCATTCCTTCGTGTTGACATTGGGTGTCGTGTGCATGATAGCCTTTGGGCTGGAATGAGGTATACTCTGGGAGTATACGGGAGCGCTTGGAGGTACGTGTGGTTTGTGTGCTTGGTTGGGGTTGACTTGGGGCCACATGTCGTGTGGGCCCCATGTGCGTACCGTGATCTGCTTTGCGTAATTTGACCTCTCGCGACGTAGAGGGTCCCTCTACGCTCTTTTGTTTGACCTGCAGGGTGGAGTTTCCCCTGGCCTGGTGCTCTTTTGTCTGACCAGCAGGGTTGAGTGGTCTCCCCCTAGTCTTGTTCTCGATGGTTTGGCCGGAAGAGATCGTTTGGTTCCTCTGTTTCTTTAACTGTGAGGGGTTTCAGTACCGTGCCCTTTCACCAGACTGTGACACTGTTTTCGACTACGGGTGTTCGTACAGTGGGGGGGGGGGTTCCCCACTTTCTGGGGTGAGTTGTCTCGGTCCGCTTCGACAGTGACTCAGTGGATTGGAGCGGTATCACCATGAAAGGCCTAGGGAGTTTCTCCCATCACCCCATGTACCTTGGTAGAGTTCTTGTGGATTCGGTGTGACCAACACTTTACGCGGGCACCGATCCTCTACCCCAGGACATTGTTTCCAGCAGGGATGAGGTTTTTTCCAGCAGGGCTGAGGTCTTTTCCAGTAGGGCTGAGGTTGTTTCCAGCATGGCTGAGATTGTTTCCAGTAGGGCTAAGGTTATTTCAAGTAGAGCTCGCCAGTGGGTTACCATCAAGTAAGGATGGCCATTACAGCGGTGTTCACTGAGTAGTACCATCCAGTAGGGATGGCCAGAGTAGTTACGGGCTTACCTCCAGCTGGACTGGGCAGTGGTCCCCGATGCTGGTCTTACCTCCAGCTGGGCTGGGTAGTGGTCCCCGATGTCGGTCTTACCTCTAGCTGGGCTGGGCAGTGGTCCCCGATGCCAGGCTTACCACAACCTGGGCTGGGTAGTGGTCCCCGATGTCGGGTTACCTCCAGCTGGGCTGGGCAGTGGTCCCATCGCCGACTTTAGCCGGGACGCCCTCCAGTGGATTACCCTGTTACGGGACTGGGCAATGTGGCACCCGTCGACTTTTTGGGTCTCCCTGTAGTGGGAACTCGTTGACTTTCAGGGATCCTCCAGCGGGGATGGGCAGGAGGTCGCATGTCGACTTGAGAAGACCTCTCAACTGCGGGGCAGTGACTTGGTGTGGTTTGACATTCCCCCAGAACTCTCAAGTACGAGGAGCGCTTTCCCCCCCGAGACGCATCCTTGTGACGTGACCTAAAACTGTGCGGGCGAGTCAGTGCCGCCCAAAGTGGATAGTGTCGAGGTGTGGTGGTTTGAGCCCCTTGACTTGTAGTTCGGGACAGACGTGCGGGATGCTGGGCATCGATGGTGTTACTTCTGGGACTGTTGGTGACTCACTTTTCTTGGGTTGAGCTACGGGATGGAGATCCCCTTATGACGTTGTTCGGGCTTCTTGCTGAGCATAAAGATATGTATATACCTTGTTCCAGTACCCACACCTTAGGTTTTGGCTACTCTCCTTCCAGGAGAGGCAAAGACGCGCGGGGTATGCCATGTGCTTTCCGTGTCTAGTTTCTTGTGGTTGGATGAGTCTACTCTCCTGCTATAGGTAGCGAAGACTCGATGATAAGTTCATCTTCTCACCGTTTCCATCTCCTTCTGTCTGGACGAGTCTACCACCTTACTCTTGTTGGGTTGAGCTAGACTCTCTACTATTACTCCACTGCACTCCATGTTGTACTCCTTTACTTTTCATGTTCACTCTATTGCTCACCCTTCGGTACCTCCTTTGGTTTCTCCCTCGAGCCTTCGGGGTATCCTACTGAGTATTCTTATACTCACCCCTGCTTGGGCTTTGCCCGCACTTGGTGTGTCCTTGAAGACGATGGACAGGTGGAGCGTGAATTCAGTGGAGCGTAGGAGCTTGGGAGCTTAGACTGTGTGCGGTGGTCATGGTCGGGTTCCAGGTGGGAGACCCATCAACTGTTTCTTTTTGTTTACCTGTAGTCGGGTTGTGGCACTTTTTGGTTGGGCGCTTTTTTTGCCCCTTTTCTTTTCAATTTGTACTTTGTACTGTTTAGAGGTCGATGCACATCTGTGGTTTATACATATAGAAGTTATTCTTTTTACTCTTCGTTTTCTTTCTTTTACTCTGCACTTTTGCGTTGAGTGTGATGCGTGTGTGTGTAAAGGTACTTAGGAAAAGGCCTCCTCGATTTATTGTGCCTTCAGCGCTGGTCGCCATCCCCTGGCCTATGGTGGCGGGCTTGGGGTAGTTGCGGCTCGAGCCCGGGTAGGGTCGGGTTGTGACAATTTTAATATCACATTAATTTTATAAAATTAAATTCTTTTCTATAAGCATATTACTTTTTTGAATATTTTAAATTAAAATAGCCTTATAATAATAAAATATTACTTTAAAATTCATTATATAATTTTCTGAGATATGTGATAAATATTTTTTTATAAAACATCATTTAACCTATAATATGTTAGGATTTAAAAATTAATAATTTTCTATAATTGATCTTGTTTAGAAATTAGTAGGTATTTTACTAATATAAGCACATGGTTTATATATTAATTTATTACTATGATATTATTTAATAATAAATTAAAAATATTTGAAATTATATTATGTTTAAAATATTAATTATAAGTTTTCTAGATATACAATGATAAATTATGGTAATTAATAAATATATATTATAATAAAAATATATTATTTATTATGAAAAATGAAATATAAATTAGAAATGAATATATGTTAAGTATGTCAATATAAATTTAGGAATATATATATTATTTTTAATAAAATAACAATTTGATGTAAGTGTATTAAAATTTTAATTTTATAGTGACTATTATTTAGAAAAAATGACATTATCATATATAAATTTAAAGGTAAACATAATAATAATAATAAATATATATAATGTTTACATATATGTATAACATAATTTAAAATAAATTATATCAGTATATTTGTCACGACCCGTCCTCGGGGCCCGTGCCGTGAGTACCTCAAACCCGCTTTCCATAGGCCAGGGGCTGGCAACAAGCACCAAAGGCGTAAATCTCGATAAAAAGGGAAGGCATTGCCTTTATTAAATTAAACAAACACAACATAGTACGCAACAGAAGTAAACACTATGTAAATATTGTATACAAAAGCAAGTTCTGAAAGGAAAAGGGGTTGGAAATACAAGTCGAACAGTAAGTACATTACAACTGAAAAGCTAGTACAACTACAGTAAAGTAAAACAGTAACCATTGAGTCATCCTCCAGGAATCCCACCTGAAGGGTGGGTACAGATGGCACCCTCACCACCTTAGGTCCCTCCGTCTACTCCATGTACGTCTCGCCAAGTGTTCCACCTCCGAGTATCGTCCATCTCTACAAGACTCTACCTCGATCAGGGTTGTCCGTCTTCTGTATCCAACACAACATAGTGTGGGCATAGCCCATGCAGGGGTGAGTATATGATACTCAGTAGGGACCCCGAGACCCACGAAGGTCTCCCAGAATCCACAAAGGATAAACCACAAAAGAAAGATACAATCAAAAAGTATCATGAAACTCTACTTAGGCATATGCTCATACATATACCTATGTTATTAATCACAGTCCGGCTCCAACTCTTGAGCCCAATCACAACCTAGTCCACACAGGATAGTAAGTCAATCACATCGATGATAATGATTGAAAGTCAAGACTTCGCTCACATATGTATACATCTTTCGTATAGTGATAGAGATGATCAGATGTAGTCACTTATTTATCTAAGCTGTCGGACCCACATAGGATACTAGATCACCTAAGTTGTCGGACCCACATAGGATACTAGACCAGCTACTTTGTCGGACCTACTCCGGATACAAGTACCAAAGTCCATCTGTCAAACCCACAGAGGTATCTAGTATAGTTTTTGTCGTTGCCGAACCCACGGAGGATTCTAGTACAATTGTCGTCATTGCTAACCCCATAGAGGATTCAAGTACAGTTGTCGTCGCTATCGAACCCAGGGAGGATTCCAGTACATTTGTCGTTGCCGCCAAACCCACGGAGGATTCCAGTACATTAGTCATCACTGCCGAACCCACGGAGGATTCCAATATAGTTATCATCACTACCGAACCCACGGAGGATTCCAGTACAGTAGTCCTCGATGCCGAACCCACAGAGGATTCCTGTACAGTAGTCGTCGTAGTCGCAACCAGCTCTAGGGTTCCCACACACAGCACGCTCGATTCCTGGAGGGACCTCTCCTCGATCAAAGTGGGTCGATACATCAACTATCATGAAGTCCAGAGTTTATGTATCCCGATGTTCCGTCTCATCAAAAGAAACCCAACACGATAGATGGCGCGTCAATCGGACGCCCGGTCTGAGAGTTACTAGCTTTTCCATTCACGGGGCCTGGTTGGTGATATGCTCATTCCAAATCTGGTCGTTTTCCAATGTGGTCCAAAACTCACTTAGAGTATAGAAAAATGAATGCCTCGTCGCAAGGTTCCCAGGGTCGCAGACGGCATGTCGATCGGACGCACGGTCGCGAAGTAATTCGCGTTTAAGAGAAAAGGGCTCAGCTCGTCAAGCCCGGTGGGCTGGCGGGTCGGCCCGTCCTAGCTTGGTGGGTCCGACCCATCTAAGGGATCGGCCTGGCCCGATAATGCGTGGCCCGGACCATGGGGTGCGGCCCATCCCGGCTGGGCGCGGCCCGATCCGGCTGGGCGCGGCTCGGCCCGAGGCCCTGACCGGCCCACGGCAGGCGTGGCCTGGCCCACAGCTGCCCGCATCTTGGACAGCAGGCCGAGCTGGTGTGGGGGTCGGCCCACCCCCCCCCAACTTCCCGAGCCTGTGGCGCCACCCTCCTGTTCGATCGGCCGGTCTTCTTGACGCGAGCGGCCCGCGGTTGCGGGCCATGAATCCTCCGACGCGGCGCCCATGGGCGCCGCGGTTCCTTCTGCCCAGTCGGCCGATGAGCTGGCCGGTTCGTCCGCTGAAGTGGCCCACCCTGTGCGGGCTGCGGTTCTCCATAGTGCAGCACCGATAGGCACCGCCGTTCTCCTGTCTGGCCGGCTACGACCGGCCGATTCTTCTTCAGTCGAGCGGCCTAGTTGCGGGCCGCGGACTCTCCCGCCCGCGCGGCACCCGATGTCACGGTTCTCTAATGAGTCGGCACGCGACCTCTGTTGTGGTCGCCGCATCCAATTGTCATCACCAAAACAAACAATAATTTTCAGAGGGTTGTCGGGCCGTGTTTGTTCGGCCCGTGCCCTCCACGTTAGCTGTTATCAATTGGCCATAAATGATCACTTGCTTTCATCAACAACAAGGGTATAATTTATTAAAATTAAATTATACAATCACCCTACCTCGATAATGGACGTCGCACATTGACGATCCATGGAAGATGAGCTTCGTGGAGGTCGGGCATCTCGGATGATGGACGTCGATTCTGTTGATGTCGGGGTGCACCCGAAGAGGAAGCGATGTCTCCTCTCTTATTGTGGAGGAAGAGGAAGAAAGAAACGTCATCGTTATTCGGTGGAATCGGTGTTATTCATTGAAGAGGACGTCGTTATTCGTGGAAGGATAAAGCTCTCTTCTAATTCTCCAAAGGTTCCACATGATTATTTTCCAGGACAAAATTTTGATTAGGCTTCCCCCCAATAAAATATAATTTCCATGCAATTCTATGCAATTCGAAAGAATTTTTGACACCCCAAAAATAATTAATGAAAGCATTAATTATATGTCTTGGCACATGTTTTGGGAAGGAAGATGAAAAGACTCCACCAAAATAAATGAGAGGTGAGGTGGCCTCATTAGCTAAGGAGAGATAAAGGGGAGTTTAAGGGGAGTTTAAGGGTTAGGGCTAGTGTGGGCCCCACACATATTATCCTCTCATTAGAGGTTATGTGGGGGAGGTCTCCACAACCAACTTCACTTGGGAGATTATAACCACCCACCTAATAAAAATATCTAATTCATATTTTTATTTATTTAAACAACAAACCCCAAAAATTAACTTCCACTCTCAACCAAATGCAACTATGGTAAAGGTCTCCTTAAGATAATATCGGCGCTGCGAGTTAATCGGTGTCCTCGGATTTCAATTCCGAGAACCAGTTCAAAATATATAAAATCTCAGACGTACGTTTACTGAACGTACCCAAAAAAAAGTTTGGAAAATTATTAACAGCCACCCTAGACCCACTGCGGTCAGGGTTAGGCTCTGCCTAGGTGAAACACAGACCAACGAACCAAACGTTACCCTCGTATTTCTAATCTGAGTTACCATTTAAAAGTTAGGAATTTTACAATAAAATAATTTTCACTTAATTATTTTTATTTGCTTCCAAAAACTAACATTCTCTGTTGGCCCTCTCCAACCCAAGTTAGTATCTTCTTAAAGAAAGTGTACACTCATGAGTTCATCGGTGGTCTCTGATTTTTAATCCGAGTTACCGTTTGTGAGTTATAAGCAATTAAAAAATAAAATAACTTTATTTAATTATTTTATTTACGGTTATTCCATTTTCGGGCTTTCTCACAGGAGGCTCGCACCGACGAAACTTAAGTCACTCCTAGGGTAAACCTATCATCTTGAGTGCAACGGTATCCTCAAGTTTTTGATCTGAGTAACCATTTAAGAGTTATTCCACTTTTTCAGGAAAACTGCATATACACGTTAATTTAAGCTTAAAAAAACTTCAACGGATTATTCCAGGCACTCTGGGCCTCAGAATCGCACACCTTTAGAAACTGCGGACTCGTAAAATTCCAAATAATTTAAGAAAAAAAATTCCTTGAAATTAATGGGTCTTTACATTACCCCCACATCAGGGCTTTACGTCCCCGTAAAACTACAACATACACTAGGGAAACAAAAGTGGGTACTGAGCACGCATCTGAGCCTCCCGCTCCCATGTGATCTCTTGGAGGTTCTCGTGCTGCTAGAAAATGTGCACCAGAGGAATCGACCATCCACGTAGGACCCTCTCCTGTCGATCCTCAATCTCCACCGAGACCTCCATGAATGTAGCCCCATCATCGATGTCCATCTCCCCATGGTTGATGATGTGGGAAGGGTCGTGCACGTATCTCCTCAACAGAGATACGTGAAGGAGGTTGTGCACCCATTGAAAATCAAGTGGAAGGGCCAGGCGGTAAGCCACCACTCCTACTCTAATGAGGACCTAAAATGTCCTGATAAAGTGCTGAGATAACTTTCCACCTCGGTCAAATCTCTGTAGACCTATTTGAGGTGAGACCTGTAAGAAGACGTGGTCGCCATTCTCGAACTCCAGTGGTCTCCGTCTCTTATTGGCAGAGGAATTATGTCTGCTTTGTGCAGTCTTCATCTACTCCTGGATGATCTGCACCTTCTCCATCATATCCTGAAGATGGGTGCACTAGTCAACCTTTTCCTTAGCTCTTGAAAGCTCTGCTGGCATCTATATGACCAAACTAAATGTTTCCTCTTCTTCGTCAAAGCTGATAGTGGTGCTACAACTCTAGAGTTGTATGGCACAAGGGTAGGTCTCGTTGACTCCTGAGTAATCGACTGAACCCTCTTATGCATGATTCCATTATGTGATACCTGGGTTTTCCTTTTCACCGACCAAGGAAAACTTCACCCCAACGTTGTAGATAAACCATAACCTTTTTTCCTAATACAGTCAATCTGTGTATGAACTGTGGTTTCCCAGTCCATACCCAAATTAACTATGTAAGGCCTCAACGCTGCCACCAAGAGGTTCCAACTGAAACTCTTGCCTCAAGGGTTGGATCACACCATCGGCGTAAGTGTGATTATCGAGTCTCCTCCCAAAGGTATCTCCAGATTTGAGGGTCCAGTCAACAGCTCACTTAGAAACTCTAGCTCTGGAATATGATTCATGGAAGGAAGGAATGATTGGTACCTGTGTCTATTGATACGACAGCTAGTAGTAGACACGTACCTTAAATCATTCTTAGATCCCTTGGGTCACACTCCTTGACTGCATGCAGCTACTCTCTTCCCCTGCCCTCCCGCTCCATGAGCTTAGTGGGGACTACAATGGCGGGTGGTTGTTACATGTTGAAATGTTCACCACCTCATGCTGCTCTCCTAGCTTTGCTTCCATGTCTTCTGCCTTGCAGATTCGTCTTTCCTTAACACTTCCTCTTCAGGAAACATTTTATATGCTCAAGCCTCTAAGATTGACGTCAGTTTCATTCTTTCCAACTGTTAACATTTAGTGTCTGTATCTGCTCATCCAATGAACATTCCACCACAAAGGTTCTCTCTAGCACCCTAACACAAGTAGGAATGCATAGAGGAAAAAGTGATGGATCAGATATCTTTAAACACACCTCACTCAGAGGTATGAGACCTAAAGAAAAGATCGAATGATATTCATCGTGTACTTGGAAAGATCAATATACCTCGATGAATACTCAGCTACTAACACATCGTCCTGCTGAAACTGTATAAGATCTACAAAACTCTCAGCCACCTTCTCAAGCTAGTTTGTAGCCGCCTGTGGGTCGGGCATGCCTTGGAACTTGAGGGACATCTGGTGCTCAAACACATGTAAGGCACTAAGACTACAAGTGTCCTCTACCAGTACTGTCGGTAGTGTCTGCAGACCAATGGGCAGTGATATAGTTGGCACACTGCCTGAAGATACCATCTCAGAAAATAGTCCATGTAACGAAACTTCATCATTATGTGGACCATCCGCATGGTCACTCAAAGAAAAAGACTAGTAGCTAAGACCAAAATCATCTCTACTAGTGTCTCAACTAGGCGGAAAACTCTTGTAATCTACCCCCATCCAGTCCTCTGCTGCCTGGAAATCTGTCTCGCCTCAATCCTCAGAGGCTACTGCGGCTGGAACTCATTCAACGTGCTCTGTCTTCATGCACCGTCTGCTAGTACAGATGGTGGAATCTACTGCACAATATGTGGTGGTGCTATTGGTACACCACCCGAAGGTTCAAACATATTAAGAGGGAACTACACCGGAGCCTCTTCGCTCAGTGGGCCGTCATCGTGTGCTCTCTCTCGGAAACCCTAGTTGGTTGTCTTCGCAGCGGCATCCCGATAAGGTCCAGGTGTGCCATAGTCAATATGTTATACCTGGTAAGCTGACTCAAAGAGACCACAAAGGAAACTCTTGAAACACACATGAAATCAGTGTTTTCGTGCAAAATGTCGGAAATCAGAGGTCAGGGTCCTGGTGTATGGATACGTCGGCCGCCGCACCAACACTGGGCTCCCTGGAATGAAAACCATACTCACTACTCTTAACACTATTGATTCATAGAAAAGAATGACCAGAGTCCTGAGTTTTGCGGTAGAACTAACTCCTCTAATACGAATTTGTCATAACCTGTCCTCGGGCCCCGTGTCGTGACTACCCCAATCCCTCCTTCCATAGGCCAAGGGATGGAGACTAGCACCAAAGGCATAAATCCAGATAAAAAGGGAAGGCATTTCCTTTATGAAACTAAACAAACACAATAGAGTATGAAACAGAAGTAAACACTACGTAAATACTATATAAAAAAGTAAGTGCTGAAAGGAAATGTGGCTGGAAATACAAGCCCAACAGTAAGTACAGTACAACTGAAAAGCAAGTACAACTGTAGTAAAGTAAAACAGCAACCAATGAGTTGTCCTCCGAGATTCCCACCGGAAGGGTGGGTACATATGGCCTCCTCAGTACCTCGGGTCCCTCTATCTGCTCCATGTACATCTCTCTAAGTGGTCCAACTCTGGATATCGTCCATCTCTACAAGACTATACCTCGATCAGTGTTGTCTTTCGTCTGCATCCAACACAACGTAGTGCAGGCATAGCCCGTGCAGGGGTGAGTATACGATACTCAGCTGGGACCCCGAGACCCCTAAAGGTCTCCCAAAATCCACGAAGGATAAACCACAACAGAAAGATACAATCACAATGTATCAACCAACTCTACTTAGGTATATTCCCATATATATACCTAAGTTATCAATAATAGTTCGGCTCCAACTCTCGATCCAAATCACAACCCAGTCCACACATGATACTAAGTGAATCACATCGATGATAATGATTGAAAGAAAAAACTCAACTCACATAGGAATACATATTTCGTATAGTGATAGAGATGATCAGATGTAGTCCCTGATTCATCTAAGCTGGCAGACCCATGTAGGATACTAGACTAGATAAGTCGTCGGACCCACATAGGATTCTAGACCAGCTACTCTGTCGGACCCACGCAGGATACAAGTACAGAACTCCATCTGTCAAACTCACGGAGGATTCCAGTACAGTTTTCGTCGCTGCCGAACCCATGGAGGATTGTACTACAGTTTTCATCACTGCCAAACCCACGGCGGATTCCAGTATAGTTGCCGTCGCTGCCGAACCCATGGAGGATTCCAGTATAGTTGTCGTCGCTGCCCAAACCACAGAGGATTCCTGTACAGTAGTCGTCGCTGCCGAACCCACAGAGGATTACAGTACAGATTTCTTCACTGCTGAACCCACAGAGGATTCCATTACAGCAGTCGTCGCTGCTGAACCCACGGAGGATTCCAGTACAGTAGTTGTCGCATTCGCTGCAAGCTATAGGGTTCTCGGACACTGTAAGCTCGATTCTAAGGGGGTCCGCTCCTCGAGCAAAGAGGGCTGATACATCAGCTATCACAATGTCCAGATGAGATGTATCCTGAAATTTTTCCTCCTCAAATGAAACCCAACGCGACAAACGGAGCGTCAATCGGACACCGAGTCTGAGAGTTATTGGCTTTTCTATTCTAGGGGCACGGTTGGAGATATGCTCGTTCCAAAACCGGCCATCTTCCGAAGTTGTCCAAAACTCACTTAGAGTATCGCAATAGGACTGCCTCTTCGCAGGGGTCAAAGTGTCACAGATGGCATGTCGATCGGACGCACGGTCGCGAAGTAATTGGCATTTAACCGAAACGGTCCCTGCCGGTCAAGCCCGGTGGGCTGGCGGGTTGGCCCATCCTAGCTCAGTGGGTCCGACCTAGTTAAGGGTTTGTCCCAACCCGATAATGCATGGCCCAGCCCGTCTAGGCGCGGCCCAGCCCGCGGCTCGGCAAGCTGGCTGAGCTGGTGCGGGGGGCACCCCCCCCCCCCTCCCCCGCCCTCCTGTCCAGCTGGCCGGTCTTCCCGACACGAGCGGCCCGCGGATGTGGGCCGCGAATCCTCTACCAGTGACCCAGCCCGCGGCTCGGCCTACTGGCCGAGATGGTGCAGCCCCACCCCCCCCCCCCCGACATCCTGAACTGGCAGCACCGCCCTCTTGTCCGGCCGGCCGGTTTTCCCGGCGTAAGCAGTCCACGGCTATGGGCCGCGAATCCTACATCGGGGTGCCCATGGGAGTCGCGGTTCCTTCCTCTCGGTCGGCCGACGAGCCGGCCGGCCTGTCCGTCGAAGCAGCCCGCCCTGTGCGGGTCGTGGTTCTCCACAGCGCGGCGCCAAGAGGCACCGCAGTTCTCCTATCCAGCCAGGTACGGCCAGCCGGTTCTTCTTCAGAGGAGCGGCCCGGTTACGGGCCGCAGACTCTTCCGCCTACACGGCACCCGGTGCCATGGTTCTCTAATGAGCTGGCACGCGACAGTCGTTGTCACTGCCACCTCCAATTTTTGTCTTTAAAACAAACAAGAATTTTCGGTGGGTCGTCAGGCAATGTTTGTTCGGCCTGCACCCTCCGCGTTAGGCATTATCAAGTGGACATAAACAATCTCTATCTTTCATCAATGACAAGGGTATAATTTATTCCAGTTAAACTATAAAATCACCGTACCTCGATAATTGATGTTGCACGTCGTAGATCCGCGGAATATGAGCGTCGCGAAGGTCGGGCATCACAGAAGAAGGACGTCAATTCTGTTGACATCAGGGTGCGTCTAAAGAGGAAGCAGCGTCTCCTTTCTTATTGCAGAGGAAGAGGAAGGAAGACACGTCATCGTTCTTTGGTGGAATCGGCGTTCTTCATTGAAGAGGATGTCGTTCATCATGGAAGGATGAAGCTCTCCTCTAATTATCCAGAGGTTCCATCAGATTATTTTCCTAGACAAAATAATAATAAGGGTTCCCCCAAAAAAAATATAATTGCAATGTTATTAAAAATAATTTGAAAGAATTGTTGACACCCCAAAAATAATTAAAGAAAGCATTAATTATATGTGTTGGCACATTTAATTGGAAGTACGATGAAAAGACTCCACCAAAAAAATAAGAGGTGTGGTGGCCTCATTAATTAACGGGAGATAAACGGGAGTTAATGGGGAGTTGAAGGGTTAGGGCTCATGTGGGCCCCACACACATTATCCTCTCATGAGAGGTTATGTGGGGGCGGGCTCCACTACTAACCTCCCTTTGGATATTATAACCACCCACCAAATAAAAATATCTAGTTCATATTTTTATTTATTTAAACAACAAACCACAAAAATTAACTTCCACTCTCGACCAAATGCAACTACGATAAAGGTCTCCTTAAGCAAATACCAGCGCTACATGTTAATCGGTGTCCTCAGATTTCAATTCCATGTACCAGTTCAAAAGATATAAAATCCCAAATGTACATTTACTGAACTTACATGAAAAAATGTTCTGAAAATTATTAATAGCCACCCTAGTCCCACTGCGGTCAAGGTTAGGCTCCGCCTAGGTGAAACACAACCCAAAGAACCCAACGGTACCCTTAGATTTCCAATCCGAGTTACCTTTTAAAAGTTATGAATTTTACAATAAAATAATGGTCACTTAATTATTTTATTTGCGGCCAAAAACTAACATTCTCTGGTTTCCATCATCAACCCAAGTTAGTATCTTCTTAAAGAAATCTTACCGTCACAAGTTCATCGATGGTCTCAGATTTTTAATCCGAGTTACCGTTTGTGAGTTATAATCATTTGAAAATTAAAATAACTTTGTCTAATTATTTTATTTACAGTTATGCCATTTCGGGTTTTCGCATAGGAGGCTCGCGCCAACTAAACTTAAGTAACACCTAGGGTAAACCATCCACCATGAGCGCAATGGTGGCCTTCGATTTTTGATTCGAGTAACCTTTTAAGAGTTATTCCACTTTTTCTGTAAAACTGCATACGTGCATTAATTTAAACATAACAAAACTTTGACGGATCATTAAAGGCACTTTGGGCCTCAGAATCATGCGCCGTCCGAAACTGCAGACTCATAAAATTCCAAAGAATTTAAGAAAATAATTTCCTTGAAATTTCTGTGTCTTTACAATATTTAAATATCATTTTATTATATGAGTTTTAGTAATATATTTATAATGTTTAAAAGATAAAATATTAATCGTTAGAAAACTAAATTTACGTATGTGTAAAAAATTGTATTCAAATTTGTTTAAGGGTCATTTAAATATAATATATCTCACATAAAAATAATTATACCATTACTTAAGGGTGATATTTTACATTAATAATGGTAATTGGTGCCTCGTTTAAGGGTAAACTATCCCTCACGCAAATGTATCAGTCACTACATAAGGGTAGCTCTACCGATGCCTCTATTGTATAATGGTAATATAGTACATGTATAAAGGTATAATAATCAATCTTATCCCACTTAAGGGTCAGACTACTATATATGAGTACTATTTAAGTGTACCCATCACTTGGATAGGGGTACATAGCTCCAATATAAGCGTATAAAATCACTTGCATAAGGGTATATCGAAGTGGTGTAGCGGTACACCTGAGCTATATAATGTTAAATAGACCTCACATTAGTTTAAATGAAAAATAAATGAAGATACATAATGTTAATGTAAACCTACATAAAGATAAAATTATATATATATATATATATATATATATTTGGTAAGGGTGATCTTAAATTTTATCCTATTCTGGAATCCTCTTCTTCTTCACACGAAACCTTTATATAAAACCAAATATTATATAAATTTAATATGTCATTAAATTTAGTTTTTATTTAAAGAAAATAAATATTAGTGAAAAAGACCCATATGTATTTATAATACCTTATTTTTATCTTTTCATGACATAGTAATAGTATCCATGAATATTTTCATATGGAATTATATATATTATAAAATAATATAGTTCAACATATAAAATCATAGAAATATCTTGACTAAAACTAATCTTATCCGTGTATAAAATATAATAATTTAATGTTGTATGAAAATAAACATAAAAACGTTATATTTTACAGAACCTATAAAAAATTCAAAATTTATTGTTTCTTTACTGAAATCGGGAGTTTCTTACATAATAGTATCCACTCTTATTGGGTTTATTTGAAATTCCTCATTGTATTTTCTCATGTTTTTATTATAAGAGATAAATTTTGGAGTTTTCATAAGCTTATGGTTTTTCCCTAGAAGAGCCTAGCTATTGGAGGCTTATCATTGAAATAGGATCACAATATTATAGTCATATGGCATTATCAAAGTGATCATCAAGAATTAATCATCTAGGTAAGTGAAGTTTTTAAAAAATATTATTATTTTTCAAAGTGAAAACATTTTTTACAATCGATTGTTTATTCAAAACCCAAATTGGGAGGAAAAAATCATTTTCTTCTAATATCATTTATTATATGTAAAAATTAATTATTTAAATCCATCTTTGTTGGGTAGATTATGTTAATAATTTTATTCAAAATGATTTCTCAAATGATCTATATTTATTTCATAAAATATACATCTTATAAATTACAAGTGCAAAGAATGAAATTTTGATTTATGATTTCTAGGATGATTTCAAAGTGTTTAAAAGTGTTATTTATTGTGTGAAGTGCTTCATGTATTTCATAAATTTCATTAATTATTACTTTTATTGTATGGCCATGAACAATATTTATTAATGTTATTCTATATATATTATAAAATTCATTTTTTCTATTTAATTTCCATTAATTATTTTTCATTAATAGGTATATTTATACCAGGAAAGTTCAGTCAGAGGAATAACCTCTGACCATTTATTAGAAGAAATAAAAAGTGCAGTAAATAAGGAGATGGATGAGGGCGAACATCTTGCCCAAACCCAATCAAAAGTCCCCACCAAACAAAGACAATTACAAACTAAACCATTACACCAAAAACCGAAATTTTGAAAAATAAAGAAACCCAAACTTCACCCGCTTTCCACTTTCCAGTCAGCGCATCAAACGCCATCATTTCGGCTTGATCCACGAGCCGCCTCGAACCGCGTAGCGTGGAAAATCACCCACCGCAAATCTGGCCGACGTCGAAATCATCCGCCAGTCACCATCATCATCAAGCTTCTCGAAACTGCCACAGACATCAACGCTTCTCCCCGTCGTCGCCGGAGCACCAACACCGGCATTATCTCCGACCTCACCGCCATAGAAGAAACGCATCACCATCGACGTCGTCCAGACCGCCGTCGCCGTCACCTGCCCAGTATCCCACCGGTCGCCGGAAAAGACCAATCTGACACCGTCGTCGTCGACCTTGATGGGTCCAACAGCCTCACAACCCCTCCGAAAATCATCCATACGCAAAACCACGAAGAACCACACAAACCACACAACACCACCGCCATACAGAGGGTAGAGCACCCAATCCATTAGGGAAAAGAAAACCCTAAAACGAACTAAACAAAACCAGATCGACAAAGACAGAAAGGGATTCACCAAGCACCGAAACAAACCACGAACGAAAAACACCGCGAGCAATCCCCTGAAACCAAAGATCCCGCCACCACCGACTAGAACGACCACATCAGACACAACAGAGCCCCCCGAACTCACCTGAGAAGAGTCGGAACCCCCAAACCGCGGAGACATGATCGCAGACTTCAAACGCTGAGAGACACACCGGGGGACAACCGCGAGCTGCAGAGAACAGAACCAGGAGCGCTCCGAAGAGTATGTCGTCGACGGAGACCGGTCTTACACCCGCAGAACTGAACCAGAAACCACTGACGTCCATAGTGCATCTCCACAGCCAGAGGGAATCCACGAATCACACTCCACAGCAACAAGAATCTTCCTCCAACCCACCTTGCTCGAGGAGGGTCGTCGCGCCATCCGCAGCGGAGGAGCCTGCGGCGGCCATAGGTATATTTATATTATATATATTCATTAGTAATGTATTAGTTTTCATTTTAATTTGAATTTTGTTAACTATATTAGATTTTAAATTACATTACTCAAATAATATAAATTACAAAGAAGTGATGTTTTTTAAAAGTTATTTTAATGGAGTTATAATGGTAAATTCATGATTTGAAAAATGTTCTATTTAAAATTTTGGCTCTTGTAAATTGGTTATGATGATGATAAATGAAGATTGAAAAAAAGTCATCATGTTGAATCTATATAAATTTTACATATAACTAATCAATATGTATAGTGTCATATGGATTTTATTGTGGTTTTCCAGGTATCATTATTTTCCATAAAGTGATATTATTTTCAAAATTAATTTTGTTATGTATCAAGAAGAAATGTGGATTTATTTCAATTAATTTATATTTTGAAAATAAAACAGATTTAAATGTAATATTTTTTTAAATTATTTGAAACATATCACTTATTTTGTATTTTTATAACCCTAAATTATTTTTTATGGGATATAATCTATTATGTAAAATGTTTCATGTTGCTAAAATGTTTGATGTAGAGGGGAATGTTCTCAATGGATATTTTTTTTATTTTTAATGAGATTGGATTTCACTTATTGATTCACAACCCCTTAGTGAGAAATATATCTCCCTCCACATAATGACTTTCATATTTATATTGATGATTAGACGATCAATGGTGAATGGTATTGATTAAGATACTAGCTCTAATGAAGTTGGAAAAGAGTTTACTGATTTTTTGGGAACTCATATATGTATTATGGGGTCTTAATTCTCAAAACCCTTATCCAAGAAGATACATGGGTATATAAGTGATTCATTATTTTTTTCAATTTTTTCTTTTTATAAATGGGTACACATTTATTATTATTAAAGCCAAAAAGCTAAATTTTATTTTTTATGAACTATGTTTGAGAGTGTGCATTCCAGGATCATTCATTTGGTATAAGATCTAATTTTATACAAATTTAGATATTTTGATGATACTAGTTTACAATAGTTTTTACTTCTTATATTTTTAGACATAATTATTTATGTAACTGATGATATATTTAGTAAATAGATATAGAGTAATCATAGTTTTCATAATTTTGGGAGGCATTATAGAAATATAACTATGTATTTTATTATGTGTTTTATTGAAAAGTTTATTTTTGGAATAATGGTTTTTATGGACATAGTTTTCATGGTTTGAATAACTGTTATGGTTTATTCAACAATATATGTTGAGGTTGATGATTTTAATTTGGAAATTAAAATTGTATTTGGGTAATTAAAATTATGAGGATGCAATTACATAAAGTGTATAATGTAATAGCTATAAAATTATATAATAATTTTATTTTAATTGCTTTTTGTTAAATGGTTTGTTTCACAATTAAAAAAACTCTGATATATTTTAATATATTGTTTATCTTTTAAAATTAAATTATTTTGTAAAGGAAACATAAATTTTGCAAGAAGTTAACTTAAAATATTCATTTTATAAAAAAAATACTCCATTAACCATATTTTTATTATTTTCCATCAAATAATATGAATAGATTTTTATTTAAAAAAAATTCACATTTAATATAGTGGCATTTCAAAATTAATACCTAACAATAATTCTATTGGTTTTGAAATTAAAAGGATTATTATTGTTATTATCACTAAATGTTTAATATATTATTTTATTACTTAGAACATATTTAACAATACAATAACCGTATGTGAACTTTTATTTTGTTTATAATATAAATTATAAATTATTTAGAAATTTTTTGATACATTATAGTAAATAATAAATTTCAAATATAATGGTAATATAAAATTTATAAAGTATTATAAAATATTAATTACAAATTAATGTATCTGAAGTATATTTATTTATATTGAAGAATATAAATATAATTATTAGAAAAATATAAATTTTCCGTATTTAAATTAAAAATTTAGTAGTAGTATATCTCTTATTAAAAAAATGGTATATCATCAATAATAAATTTATTAGTGAATATAATTATAAGAATAAATATACTTAATTTTTATATATAAATAACATAATTTTAATGAATTTATATCAATATATCATGAAAATATATAGATTATATGAGTTTTAGAATTAGAATTGTAAAATTAAATAGTTAAAATCTGATTCTTTAGAAAAATTGAATTTACAAAATAAAAATCTATTTTTTTACCTTGCATAAATATATTTTTGTTATTAAAAATTACACATAGTTTTAAGGATGTGGTTATGTGAGTTTATGTTGTACTCACATAAGGGTTAGAGGTAACTCACGTAATGGTAAATTATCCCTTGTATAATAGAAGGACTTGCTACATAAGGGTAGCTTACTTGAAGCCAATATTTAATAAAATTAATATGGTACTCATGTAAATGTAGAAATCCAATTCTTATGTCACATAATAGTCAAGAATCTTTGTAAGTTTACCAAATAAGGGTTCCCATCATTTGAATGAGGGTACCACATAAAGGTACCTGACACATATTGAAGCAAGCATAACACCCATGTAAGGGTAGAGAATCATTTGAATAAGGTTACACCCTAGTTTCATAAGGGTATACCAAAGATGCATTAGGGTTACCCATCCTCAGGATAGGGTAATATAAATTTAAATGACATTTGTTAAGGGTCATTTAAACATACACATAAGTACAATTATAAATATATAAAGTTAAGAATTCTCTCCAATTTAAACCTGATACTACATAAACTTCTTCCTCACACAAAACCAATAGATAAAATGAAATACTTTATATATTTAATATGTCATCACATTCTATTTTTTTTGAAAATGAGTATAGTCATTTTTGAAAAAAAAACACATCATAATTTTTAAAACCCTTTTTTATCTATATTTCCATGTAATAGTATACATCATGCATTGTAATCCATAGGAGATCAACCTTAATGTTTCCTTGAATGTGGAAGCTTATGAGTTATTAAATAGTAGAGTTAACATTAGGAAATAATAGAATAATACTGATTTATGTCAAGCCTTTTCCATGTATAAAATATAATAACATAATATATTATGAAAAAATATAGTAAGTGGTTATATTTTTATGAAACCTTAAATCAACTCAAAAGGTATAGGTTCCTTATTTCAGGGGATAGTCTATTACTCTGTGGAATATTATACTAATAGGTATAGTTTAACATAATCATTTTATATTCTTATCTATTGATCATGAGAAGAAATTATTTTTTTCATTAGATTTATGTTTTTATAAGTATTTTCTTATCATAGGAGGATAATATTCCAAAAAGGAGACATACTGATTAGTCCTACGGTTTTATCAAAGTGATATTTATAAGGAAATCATCTAGTAAATAGAAAAATTGTTTAATTTTATATTATTTTTCTAAGTAAAAAATATTTTTTTTTAAAACATATTATTTTCCCAAAGGCAGTTATTGTAATGGAAAAATGATTTTTGTTCTCCACAAACATTAATTATATGTGAAAATTTTTCATTTAAAACATTCATTTTATGGAATATTATTTTATTATTTTAATTAAAAACTAATTTTTCAATGATCTATTTTATGAGATGTTCATTAAAATCTGAATTTAAAATTTTAAAAATATATATGATGAAATTTGGATTTCATATTTCTATGGTGGTTTAAATATGTTAAAAATATCATTTTATGTGTGAAATTTTTATTTAAATTCTTTAATTTCATTCATGATTAAATTTATTATATTCACATGTGCTATATTTATATGTGAAATTCTATATATGTTCTGAAAAATAACTTTTTTAGGATTAATTCCACATAATTATTTTTGTTACTAATGAATTCTTTTATTTTTTATTATATTGATAAGTGTATGAGTTTTTCCTAATGAAATCATTTGTTATGTATAATATGTATGTATATATATTCCTTTTGGAAGATAAATTATGTAATAGTTGTGTTTTAAAAAAGGGTGTATTAATGGATTTATAATGAGAATGAAAATCATTATAAAATAAATTATTTTTTATTTTTAAATATGGTTTCTGGTTAGTTTAATGATGAATATAGTGTAAATCCAAGAAATCATGCAGAATTTTTCATAATGAGATATCCAGACGTCCAATATTCCTAGTGGACTCATGTTTTTATAAATATTTTCCACGAATAATTATTTTCCATAAATAGAAATAAATTTCATATATAATGTTATTAAGTGTCAAGGATAAGCCTAATTCCATTTCAAGGATTTTATTTTTAGAACATAAATGGGTTTTCATAGTAATATATCATTAAAAACATTGAAAAGTATATCTTTGATGGATTTGTAAAACCCAAAATTATTGTTTTTGGAATATTTTATATGATATAAAATGTTTTATGTAGCTCAAATGTTTGATATAAAAGGTAACATTTTCAAAATCATTTTTATATAATTTTTAATGTTATAAGATTTCACCAATGCTTTCAAAACACCTTATCGGGAAATTTTTTTCCCACCATAAATTTTAAAATTATTTTCTTAGGTATAGTGATGAGTAAAATATCGATGATAAATTCCCATGATTAAAAGAGTAGCACAATTGAAGATTGATAATAGATTTTAGAAATTTTTAAAAAATCTAAAATATATTATGGTTTCCAAATCCACTAAAAAACTAGAACTAAAAGATACTCATGCTTGTAAGTTAATCGATATTTACATTTTATTTTTTAATTTTGGTTTCGATTATATTGGGTCTTATTTATTGGAATGAAATACAAAAATGTAATGATTATGTTTCTATACACTAGATATGGGAGTGTGGGTTTTGGTCTACCATAGATGATGGAAATGATTGTATACATATCATTTATTTGGTCAATTATGTATGACATAAAATGTACACTGATAGATTTTTACAATTACTAAATAACCATGAGAAGATATCAAGCTAACCCAGTTAACTGACATTGGACAGAAGACATGATAATTTATACACATCTAAGGAATACAATGTATATTTTCCTATACTATGGAGACAATGAGGATCGACTCATCAGTGGATATGATGATTTTAGTTTCAAAATAAAACAAAATGATCTAAATTAAAAGCCATTATAAACCTTTACTATTAATATAGTAGTTCTGAGGTGAATGTTCTTAAAACAAGCCATGTATTCGTATTAAAAAGTGGATTCTATTTATGTTGCATCTTCTGTAGTATAAATATATGAAATTTAGATTCATAAATTCATATAATATCATTATATGGTTCCCACTAGTAATGAACCTATCATTATCCATTGTGATAATACTATACTATTATAACATTAAATGGAACCAAGGTCACATCAACAGATGAAACACATAATTCATAAATATTATCCATTATAGGATTTTTCTCTTATAGGTTATGTTATTGTGACAAGGTATTCCATGGAAGACAACGTAGAAGACACCTTTACTAAAGAATTATCCCTATATAAGCATGATCTTAATAAGAGTGGTATAAGACTAGAAATAATTATAATTTTACTACAGATCATGATTGATTCTATTGGATTTTCTCTCCTAGAACCATAATTTTTACATTTATATTTCATTTATAATGAATGTGGGGAAAATTAATTAAATATATCATTACAGATTGTTCATTGTTCTTCATGGTAAAATATAATAATGTCATGGAGTATCTTTTCCATTGAATCAAGTAGAACCATTTTTTTTTCTTATGATGAGAACCTAGATATTCTATAAAGTAATTATTAATACATGTTATATGGAGGGATATAATATATAATAACACACATAGTATGGTTATCGTTAGGTTTGTTTACTCATAAGTATATGAGAATTTATCTCATGAATTTCCCACATGCTAATATCATCCATGGGTATTGTGAAAACAAACCCAACTATAGGAATTCATCACTTTTACATGTTATTAGACATTATCCTTGATGACTGTGTGTAATATTATATAGAAATTAATATTTTTATTAATTCATTTTATAACTAACATGCTTAGAATTATTATCATATTCCTTTAGGAAACTGCTGAGGGAGATGTTTTTTATATCATATGCATGATGAATTATGTATTATTAATGAGTAATTTTAGAAAATATTTTCCCCTTCTGTATTTATTGAAATAAATATCTTGAACAATTAATTAAAATGGAACTCTCATATTAACCTTCATGGACATGGTGTAACTATGAATTATTTTATATATTCAATTAAATACATATAATCCAAATAGGATGATGAAAAATGTAAGGATCTTTCCTGATGTGATGTCATGATAATGAGATTATATTCTATAGTGAAAATTTGTATGTATTTGTTTTCCTTACAACATATCTTCTTCATATATGTTTTCCATAAACTATTTCTAGAAAAAAAATATTAGATATAAGGAAATTACCATAAATTCCGCTAAGGAAGTGTCCTAAAGGAGCACACATAGTGTTTCCTTGGATCACAGTAATTTATTATTTATATTTTAAAATTGAAAAAAATGTTATCTTCTAGACCCATAGGAAATATTTATTAAATAATTATTAAATGATGAAAATTGATAAAAAAAATATTTTTTATGAGATAATTGTTTAATAATGTGAATATATAATATTGGATTATCTTTTAATATTAAGAGTGTAATAGATCATTATTTATTTATTAAATAGATAATTTATTTATATTTTCCAATATTAAATAAATATTTATTCTCTAGACTATGAAAAGAATATTTATATACATATGGAATCAAAAAAATTATTTAAATATTTAATTGAAAATTCAAAAAATCATAAAAAGGAAAATCAAACTAGGTAATGCCTAGTGATGAATATTTAATTAGAATTTTTTTAAATAAATATTTATCATGCCATGGGTTTTTAAACTCTATAATACAATAAAAATTTTATTATTTTATTTTATTCCATGGTGTTACTTTTTGGTTTGTAATAATTTTAAGTGACATAGTGCAATAAATTTACTAGGAAGCCCTACTATAGAGTCTGTAAATAAATTTCCGTGTCTTTCAAAGAATGGTTAACAATTTTCACAATAATTTCCTCTCCATATTTACCTCTTCCTATAATCCTTTCATTAATGATAAGAAAAAAAGAACATTAAAGATCAATATATGATGAAGCAATCAATGAAATGATTACCCGATGGTCAATTATCTGTTATATCTCCCATAATATTATCAGTGTTGTTTAGAGATTAATGGTTCTTTTATTGATCACCTCTAGAGTGGCACTTATTTGACTCCTCACTATGAATAAAGATACACTAATCATGTTATAATGATTGACTCCATCACTAAAAATACATCTTATGTTTGATAGATTGTTCTATATTTTGATGTAATTAAATTATTAATTAATATTTAAATATACTTACTCATTGTTTGGGTAAAAATAAATTTTCATTATTTTATGGAAACAAATTGTTGTCATGGAATTTACATTATGTACATTGAGAATGATCAATTAAATCTAAAAAACCTGAGTTCATAATAGGCTCAATATTAACTTATTATGTTTCTACAACCATTGATTATAATATTTTAAATAATAATAATGGATCACTTTATATACCATGATTTATTTGATAAGGATGGACATTTTGATAAGGTTGATTAAAAATATCTCTATTATGAAAGTATTTCAAAATGAATATTATTACACACACCCAATATCAAAAATATATAAACATAACTAATATAAATGAAGATAATAATTACAAATAATGTTTATATATGTTAATAAAAATTAATAAGGTTATGAATAAGAAATTTTAGACATCATTATTTTATGTATATAAGCATAGACTAAAATTCACTAATATATAAAATAAAGAAAAGGTTTGTTGTCTCAAATTTTCACTTATTGAAAAATATATCTAAGTATACCCATTGTTTCCAATGGTATTGTATATCTATAACCCCTTTAACATTTTGAATCATTGTCATTGCATTATTAGATTTATTTAATGTTTCTTTTCAAATCATGTCCTTTAATTTGTTTGTAATCAATGTTTTGTCATGTTATAAGAGTTTTTTTCCTCCAATTCCATTCTTTGAGATACCTTTGTATTATTGAACTATTTTTTATATTTTATTCATTCTACCTATTTCATATATTACACACAGAAATTGATTTCATTCTAGATTTTATACTTTTAATTTTGAGATCTATTGAATACTAAGTGTTCCGATTTAAATCTTACTCATGTTGTAACAGTTTTCTTGACTCAAATTATTTCTCTATGAGTCATAAAGTTTCTACATGATATTGCTCATGTAATCCCCATTTATTCTTCCAATTAAATTTCTATATTTTATTTTATATTTTCCACTCGTAATGTTAATTATTTTCATTAATATAATATTACTCAATGAAATAACTTCCCAAACAAATATTGAAAATGGAGAGAATAACTTATATTCCATTCAATAGATCTTTTCCAACCTATTGTTATTTCTATTCTAGACAATATTATCTTGTATTTTTGAGACCTATAATACTGAATATTTAGTATTATTCTCCTAATAGTTTTACCTATTTTCAATTGGAAAACCTAATAATCTTTTTATGATATGGTTTTTAAAACAAATTGTATTTTTAAATATTAAAAAAAATTCCATCTATTCAAAATAAAATGTTTTATCTTCCACAACAATTTTTTAATAAACATTATTTCTTTACAATGATTTTTTATTTTATTTTATTTTTCAAAAATAAATATTTTCTAATATTTTAGATACTTTTTAAAAAAAAATCATGTGACCCATAAATTCATCTTTTCAAAATTATATTTAAAATTACATATATAATATCTTTTTAACCCTTTCCTTATGAACACATATTTCCACTAAATTTGTTGATATATATAAATATTTATCTAAATATTTTCATGTTTTCTAAATGAAATTATTTTTCTTTTAGTATTATAAAATATTTTTGAAAAATTATTTAAAAATATTAATGAAATTTTTTATTTCCATTGTAATTTTTCTAAAAAAATTATAAAGTGTTTTTCATCTATGCCATTGTACATTGATATATATTATTATTAATGAATGATATCATTCAAATTATTCCTTACACATTATTATTATGGATGAATTATGAAAAAAAATCAATACTAAATGTGCTTCCTCACAACCTTTTTCATTCCTGGTCATTAAAGCCTTATAAACCTAATTTTTCTTCTAATGAATTTTCCAATATGTACTCTTAAATATCATTGATTAAATTATTTTCCCTTAGCTTCCATACATCATTTTATTAGGAAAATTATTTTTCTAACTATATACATATTATATATATAGTGAAAATATAATATACTAAATTATATTTATTTAAGGGTATTTATCAAGAAAGAAAATGAAAATATTTGGATAAACATTTATTTTCTATAGATATATCATGTGATGATTATTTATGGATTTATTAATTTTTCGAAATATGATTCCATTTGAATGCGATATGATTCCCATTCCCTTTCAATCTATTTGATATGATGATGATTTATTTATTTGGGAACAAATTTTAGGGATAATGAGGGGTGTGGACCTTAATCAACCTCCAATGAATATTTCTATGTTTAGATCTCATGAGATAATCAGGGTTTTAAAAATTATTTTTTTTCACATATTCATGGTATAATAAGTTTTCTCACAAATTTATGCCTTGACTAAATGAGTTTTTTTACAGTATCATAATAATAATGATTTTTATCACAAAAATTTATTATGAGTAGTTTTATTAATATGTATTTGTTGGATTTAATATTATTCAACAAATATATGTTTGTTAACACTTTTAAGTTATACTATATTCCTTGAATTTTCTTATTATATGTGATATTCCCCATTTTTTATTGCAACATTCTTTATTCTATGATCTATACTCTATGATTTGGTAGGTATAAAATTTTTATATATCCTAATTATACCCATATGCTCATCCTATAATCCTTTATGATTTTAAATTTTTATCTCTTATTCTTACCCTTAATGAGTTTCTAATATCACCACCTTTCTTATAATTTCATTCACTAGGTTATGAAGAAGTGTGTAATTTTTGAAAACTCAATAGTGGTTTCTAGGATAGCTCAATTATGGATAAATGTTAAGAAGGATTGTAAAATAATATACTAGTGTAATATGGACTCAAACACACTAAACCAAAATGTTATCTTGGTCATGTGATATTATTATGACAATTAATAATAATCTTAAATTTTTTCATGTTTATCATGGATAATATCACTTCATATTAAAGTTAATTTATAGTCATATGTGTTTTTTTTCATTGAATCTAGTAGTTAATTCTTGGGAACCTCAAAAAATTTATGTTATATAATAAAAATTCTATGAATACGGTTTTTATTTATAGGAATAATAAAATAAAATTTTATATATTGGGAATTTCGAGCATGTATAACCATGATGAAGTCTGGTGTAAGGGAATTCATAAATTAATTTCTTTTTTTATTATATCAATTCTTCATTTACAAAGTGGGGATATGATTTTTTACATTATGTTCCATCAAAAAAACATTTATAACTACACTTTTTTATGTGGATTTAGATTTTTTTCACATGATCACTTAATTTATTTATTCTACATTGAAATTTTATGATATTTAAAAGGGTTTATTGATTTTATTTTCAATTTCTTGTTACATGTATCATATTTGGAACCCAATTATATATTATATAGTTTTATATAGATTTATTACTATATTAATACCTTATTCTACTTTTTTTAATAAATACATGGGATTTAAAAATATAAATAATGTTTATTTCTAAAATGGATTTTGACTCAAGTGTTGTGAAATCCTTAAAGGTTTCTAGTCACAAAATTTCATTCTTTGAGATGTATTTTTCAATATGCACCTATTTTCTTATATATGTGTATCTTATCCCACTTTGATATTCAAAATTTTTATTCTCTAACTACTCTTTGTATATAATATTTTATTTCATGTTCTCTATTTTCATAAATTTTTTACATTATGGTTACCAAAACAATAAAAGGATATTTTAATAAATTTTCATTCTTTAATCCAAGATTGGTATTATGGTCATGTTTTCATTTATATGGTTTTTATACATTTACTTTGAAATATTTGATTTATTTATCATTTATTTATGATTTTTGAAATTCTTATTCATGTATATTCTTTAAAAGTAATTTTATTTTAAAAATCATAAAGGGTTTTCTTTAAAAACTTTATTTTAAAAGATTGGATTTCTCTTACATAAAATTTATTCCACTATATCCACATTTTATTATTATTTACAGGAATTTTATTCTATAAAATTCAGTGATATATTCAATTAATTATCAAATATACATGCCATTTTACAAAGGAATAAAGAAGATTTCATTTATTTATTTCTCAATGGAATACATGAGACTTTCTTTTTAAAAATATAAAAATAGTGATTTTATGAATATTTTTCGGTTATTTTTGTTTCTAACCATAATTCCCATTATTACCCATTTAACTAAAATTCCATTTATCTGTGGTTTTTTTAAATAAAATATTATTTCCATAGATCTTTGACTTTTTCTATTTTAAAACAAATCCTGTTAAAAGTATATTTCTTTTTATATTTCAATTCATATTTATAATTAATTTATAAAACATTTCTCTTAGTGTCTTATGATGGTGTTTTGATGATATTTTGATGAGAACCATTTCTTTTCCATGGGTCAATTATGGAATAGTTTAAAGATAAAATTTTTATTTATTTTTTTATTAAAGTGAACCCCATATTTTATTAACCATTTCATGGCTCTAATATATCATACGTGAAAATAGGGGTTTTTTATATATACCTCCAAATCATTATATATTGATTTTTTCTGAGGGTAATTTTTTTGAATTAATTGGGATGTTTATTATAATGTAATAGTGATTTGAATGATTCATGTAATTGTGATATCAAAATGATATCCCATGTAAAATTTAGAATTTTTATTTTTATTTTATGATTTATTATGAGTTTTATTTATAAAATTATTGAGATATAGAGTTTAAACCTATCTGTGTTAAGTTTTTATGAGTCATGATTACTAAATAAAACTTTTATATTCCATTTACTCATGTCATATTCAATGTCTATGATAACTCTCATGATTTATGATCCATGTATTATTGGGTATGAAATTCTTATATTGTGTTCATATACATAAATTAAATATTCTAGCTAAAATACTCATATTATTCAAACTGGTGATATTTGATCTATAATGACTTTGTTCACACATAATAGGTGTTTGAGTTCAAAATTATTATTTTCCATTTCCCGCTATATATGAAAATATCTATCATATCTAATTTTTATATAAGGGTTAAATGTGTGGATTGATTTTTTTGGGGAAATTGAAGACATATTTTTGAATTATAAATAATTAATATAAAATGAAAAAATAACCATTATATTATAATGATATAGGTTTAGTTAGTTAATGAATTTTATTTTCCTTTAAAAATATAAACCTAAATTATATTTTATTTATTATAGATTTGGTATTGGTTGTTTATATTGTTATTAATAGTTGTTAAATTTGGGTTACTTTAGTTGGTACCAATTCAATAATGTATTTAAATTATTTTTAAAACTGAATCTAGGTGTGTAGGAGTGGGGAATCATAGTTTTTATTATATAAGGATTTTGATAAAATTTGATGTTTGGAAGATATCATTTGAATAATATTTATGATTTTTGGATAAATCATTGGTTAATAAGTATAAGTGTAGTCATGTGATATTTCTTAAATACCCTATTGAGTTTCAATTTTATGATATTTTAATGAGATTAATGATATTAAATGATATTTTTATTTAGTTTTAAGATTTTATTGAGTTATATTTAACCCTTAGATTTTGTATTGGATTTAGTGTTAATGTTATTTGGGAATAATGTTATTATGTTACTAGGGAAATAAGATAAAAGGTATATAAAACCATTATTAATAATATGTTAATGGATATTGAGGTAAATATGGTTAACTGGGGTAAAAGTTAATTATATTCTTTAGAACGTCATAGGATTAACATGAATGGGATGGAGGAGCAAGAGAGGAAATTGTTGTCGCCGCATCTCGTAGTTTCGTCTGACATAACTCACCCGCGCAGTATCAATATCCATTATTTTGATGCATTTCGACTCGAAAAACAGATTAGTTTTGCTTCAGAGGAGAAGAAGAATTACCATGATGCTCTGAATAACCTAGCCTCCATCAAGAGTTTCTCTAGGGGATCCTTCATACCTCTTGCAAATCGTGCGCCACATCAAATAATTCAGAAAGGGTCGACAGTGCATGTATCGGCCTCTGAGGATGCAATAGCAGCTCAGATTGATCTGTACAAGCATTTCTTTATCGCTCGCATCTCCATAATGAACGGTATGAAACCCTGGTGAACATTTGTTCTTATCTATCTATTGCCTGATATTTGGGGATTCAACGAATTCAAATGTGTGTCCCTCGGTCGAGGAATTTTTAATATCTGGTTTCATTCTTTGGAGCTCAAAGGGACAACTTGGAGTATCGGTTCCATCATTCTCAGGCCAGGTACACTTAAACTTCATGAATAGAAATTGAACTTCAATTTTTTTGATTTTAAGGATACATGTGCGCAAATATGGATAAAAATACATGGTCTTAACTGGATTTTATGGAATGCTGAGATTTTATTCGATATTGCATCTGCCATTGGGATTCCGATTAGAATGGATCAGGTTACAGAATCAGTAAGTTATGGTCACTTTGCTCGGGTCCTTGTAGAGGTTGATCTTAGTACTACTTTAATTGAAAAGGTGATTTTATATACTCAATAGGATGATATCTTTCTTCGAATTGAATATGAAAATCGTCACGAACCGTCCTCATGGCCCATGCCATGACTACCCCAAGCCCGCCTTCCATAGGTCAGGGCCTGGCGACTAGCACCAAAGGCAGAATTCCCGATAAAAGGGAAGGCATTTCATTTAAATAAGTTAACAAACACACAACGGAGTATGCAAGATGAAGGAAACACTAAGTAAACTGAGTACGAAAGTAAGTGCTTAAAGTAAATGGGCCAGTATACAATCCCAACTGAAAGTACAATACAACTGAGAAAGGAAAGTAAAACAGCTAAAAAGTAGAGCAGCAACCACTAAGACGTCCTCCGGAAACCCCACCTGAAGGATGGGTACAGATGGTCTCCTCAGCTCCTCAGATCCGTCTGTCCGCTCTGTGTACATCTCGCCTGATAGTCCTCCTCCAAATTTTGTCCCGCTCCACAAGCCTCAACCACGATCAGCGTTGTCCATCATCTGCAACCAACACAACGTAGTGTGGGCATATCCCGTGCAGGGGTGAGTATACAATACTCAGTAGGGACCCCGAGACCCCCGAAGGTCTCCCAAAATCCACAAAGGATATACCACAAAAGAAAGATACAAACACAAAGTATCAACCAACTCTACATAGGTATGTGCCCATACATATACCTAAGTCATCAATTCCACATCTCCTCCAACTCATGAGCCCAAGTACAACCTAGTCCACACAGGAAATCTTAACCCAAACCACACAGGAAAGCACAACCCAATCCACATAGGAAAGCACAACCCAATCCACACAGGAAAGCACAACTCAATCCACACAGGAAAACACAACCCAATCCACACAGGAAAGCATGTCAATCACAACGATGATAAAGATTGAAAATCAAGACTCAGCTCACACAGGTATACTACTCATGAAGAGGGGTGGAGATGATTATATGTAGCCTCTGAATCATCTCCTCTACCGAACCCATGTAGGATCAAGTACAGAAGTCATCACTGTGGAACCCATGTAGGATCCTAGTACAGTAACCATCACTGCACAACCCACGTAGGATCCAAGTAAAGTCGTCATCGCTACCGAACCGACAGAGGATCCAAGTACAGTCTTCCTCTCTTCCGAACCCAAGTAGGATCCAAGTACAGTCGTCCTCACTGCCGAACCCACGTAGGATCCAAGTACAGTCGTCATTATTGTCGCAGTCACAACCAGCTCTAGGGTTCCTGCACACAGCTTGCTCGATTCCGGGAGGGTCCACTCTACGATCCAAGGGGTTCGATACATCAACTGTCACAAAGTCCAGAGTTGATGTATCACAAAGTTCCGTCTTGTTAATAGGAACTCAACACGACAAATGGCATGTCAATCGGACGCCTGCTCTGAGAGATATTGGCTTCTCCGTCCCAGGGGCCCGGTTGGTTTTTAAGCTAAAACCAACCTGACCATACTCCAGATATGTCCAAACCTCAAGCAGAGTAATACAAAAGAACCGCCTCACTAAGAAGAATCCAACAAATTCGACGACACGTCAATCGGAAATCCGGAGCTCAATTTATAAGTGTTTCTGCTCCGAGGTCCCGGTTGGTTTCATGTTTGAACCAACCCAGACATAACCAAAGTTCTCTGAAACCTTGAGTGTAATATACCAGAAACGACCGTCCCAATCCGAGGATCCCAATGCAATTGACAGTGCGTTGATCGGAGGTCTGTAGCCCAATATATGGGCGTTTGAACGAATCTGTCGAAAAAATAGGGGGTTTGGGCCCGGTCCGGCCCAGCCCGATACCACCTGGGTCGGCCTGAACTGGGTCAACCCATCCCGGGTCCGGGTCTTGCCTAGTTGGGTACAGCCCAGCCTGGTCGGCGTGGCCCGGCTCGGAGCCATCCGTGGGGTGCGAGGGGGGGGGGCGCGACCCCCCTTTGTTTTTGGAAACGGCGGCCCCCCTGGTGGGGTCCGCCCTAGGCTGCTGGCCGGGGGTTACAACCCCTGGTCATTCCGGAAACGGATGGACATAATGGCCTGACGGTGTGGTTACTGTGGGACCTGCGGGGTCCCGAATCCTGGTGCGATGACGGCCGGCCGAGCCCGGCCGCCCACTGCTGAACCGTTGCGGCCTAAGGTCGGGGCTCCCGTCCGACCGGCACGGCGTGTCGGTGCCGCACCCCTCCGTCGCGGCCCACCCCAGCCACAGCCTCCTTCAAGTTCTCTGGCGCGGCGCAATGGCACCGTGCACCACCATCGTGGCCTGCTCCGGCCGCGGTCCTCCTCGTTCCTGCTCGGTGCAACGGCATCGCGCCGCCTTCGCCGCAATGATCCATGAAGACCAAGAAAAAAAGGGAGGAGGATCAGCCGTGTTTTGTGGTCCGGTCTCCTCCTGTTTTATGATAACAAGTGGCCATAGTATTAATTCATGAAGATTGAAGAATAAAACTTGATCGAAGAAAAACCGCTACCTCGAAGGAAGTTCACGGTTGTCAAGCGCCGCGGATGATGGAACTGTTCCCATCGTCGTCAGTGTGCACACAAGGAAATGTATTCTTCTATTTTATCACAGAGAGAAGATGATGATTGCTCATTGGTCGCTGAGTCGTTCATCTCTTGAAGAGATGACGTTCTTTGCGGGAGGATTGAATTTCTTCACGGGAGGATGAAGTTCTTCCAAAGGGAAAAAAGCTCTCTCCCCAAATTCATCACACAACAAAACTCACCAAATAAAATAAGGCTTCCCCTTATTTTATTGTTTTGCCAAGAATTTCAAATTTCTAAATTCAAACACATAATTCAATTAATTAAAGAGGTTCAATTAATTAAATTAATGTGTGTTGGCATTAATAAAGTGGAAGAGGTGAACTCACATAATTAAATACAAGGGGGGTTTAATGTAGAGTTTAAGGAGTTGTGGGGAATGTGAAGGGTTGGGGCTCGTGCGGGCCCCACCACACATTTATAATCACATGGGTTGTTAGGGTGCCAATTGGTCCCACCCTAACTTCCCCATGTAGGATAAAACCACTTTGGTTAGGAATAAAATTTGTACCACAAATTTTATTCAATTCAAATCTTTATTAATCCCTAAATTTTAACAACTCCCCCCGAGAAAAGGAACCTTTGGTAAAGGTCCTATTAAGAAATTACTGGGGTTGTGGTTCCATCGGTGCCCTCAGATTTCAATTCCGAGCATTGGCTCAAAAGATAGAAAATCCCGCTCATTCGTTCACTGAACGTAACCGAGCTAAAAATCAGAAATTGATTCCAGGGACACCGGGCCACGGAATCAGGTGCCATCAGAAACTGAGTACTCATAAAATCCCAAAAAAATTAAGAAAAAAAATCAATTGAAATTTACGGGTCTTTACATTACTCCCACCCCAGGGCTTTACGTCCCCGTAAAGATACATCGTGTACTAGGGAAACAAATGAGGGTACAATTCACGCATCTGAGCCTCCTACTCTCATTTTCTCTCCTGGAGGTTCCTGTTCTGCTGCCTGATGAACACTAGAGGAATCGACCATCCAAGTAGGACCTGCTCCTGTCAATCCTCGATCTCCACCGGGACCTCAGAAAAAGTAACCCCGTCATTGATGTCTATCTCCCTGTGATCAATGATATGTGTCGGGTCGTGCACAAATCTCCTCAGTTGAGATACGTGGAAGACGTCATGCACCTGGTGCAACTGAGGTGGAAGAGCCAGGCGATAATACACCTCGCATATCCTGCTAAGAACCTGGAATGGTTCGATGAAGCATGGAGATAACTTTCCACCCCGACCAAATATCTGTAATCCACATCGAGGTGAGACCTGTAAGAAAATGTGGACGCCATCCTCAAACTCTAGTGGTCTCTGCCTCCTATCAGAATAGGACTTTTGTCGGCTCTGATCAGTCCTCATCCACTCCTAGATGATCTGAACCTTTTCCATCGTGGCCTGGACCATCTCTGGTCCAACAAGTGCTGACTCCCCAGGGTCTGTCCATCATAGAGGTGATTTTCAGGGTCGGCCGTACAATGCCTCGAATGGTGTTTTCCTGATGGTGTAGTGGTAACTGTTGTTGTACGCAAACCCCACCAAGGGTAGTTGATCCTCCCAACTGTGACCAAAGTCGAGTACACAAGCACAGAGCATGTCCTCGAGTGTCTGAATGGTCTTCTCCATCTGGCCATCCGTCTGAGGGTGAAAGGCAGTACTCAGGCGTAGATGCATCCCAATATCCTCCTGCAACCCCTTCCAATGTCGGGAAGTAAAACGGGCATCTAGATCTGAGAAGATAGACGATGGTATGCCATGAAGCCATATGATTTCTTGAATGTAGAGGGGTCCCAAGATCTCCACTGAGCCCTTTGCTCTTATAGGTAAGAAGTGGACACACTTGGTGAGTTGTTCAACAATTACCCATATGGAGTCGTGTCCTATGGAAGTATTTGGAAGTCCCGTCACGAAATCCATATATATTTCATCCCACTTCCACTCCGTGACCTTTAAGGGTTGTACCAAGCCTGTTGGTACGTGGTGCTCTGCCTTCACCTGTTGGCAGGTGAGGCAACGTAAAACGAAATCTACCACAACCTTCTTCATACTCGGCCACCAGTGATATCGTATGAGGTCCTGGTAAATCTTTGTTACTCCATGATGTACCGCTAGAGGGGAAGTGTGAAACTCCCTTAGAACCTCCTCCTGTAATGCATCAGGTACCATGGTACATCCCCTGAAAAGGATGGCATGCTCTCCTCCGATAGAAAATCTATCAGGTGCATGTCCTATGGATATCTGTGAATTTCGTGTCTCACAGTCAAAGTCCCCACGTTGTGCCTCTCTAACCTGCTGAAGTAGTGGAGGAGTGACTGTGAGCGACTGTAGAAAGGATGCTCCATTTCTATCCACGATGGATATTTGAAACACAGCTAGCTGCTCTATCGCCTCTCCAAGTAGCTGAATGCCCGACCTCCTGTTGAGAGTATTAGCTATTGCGTCCCCCTTCCTAGAAGTATATACTATCTCAATTTCATATTCCTGGAGGAACTCGAGCCATTGTCATTGTCTTAGGTTCAGGTCCTTCCATGAGAAGACATACCTAGGACTTATGAGATTAGAGTAAACCATAAATCGTTCTCTCAACGAACTATGGGTGTGACTAGCCATTTGAAAAGAACTCGACTACACCCTTTTCTAGCTTACGTCCTTCAAGAGCTGCAAAGATTTATCCTTTTCGGAGAAGATAAATCTAGTCTCATACCCTAGATGAACCATGTTCTTTTCCTAATACAGTCAATCCTGACATGAACAGTACTATTTCATGCCATGGACGATGTCGTAAGGCATCAACGCTACCAAGAGATCCAACCGTTACTCTTGCATCCAAGGGTCTAGTCACACTATCGGCAGTAGTGTGTGGTCACTAGGTCTCCTCCAGTAGGAATCTCGAAAGTGAGGGTCAATTCAACAGTTTTATCTGGAACCTCTCAGTATCAACCATACAAAAAGGTAGGAAACGAACGTCACACGGACAAGTGTCTTTTATCACTACTATTCAAAGTACAAAGACACAAAGGAACAACAAACAATGACATCAAGAACAAAGGTCTCTATGCCTGGAGCTAGTCTCGCTCCTGTCCGCCTGCTCCCAGTACACTATGGTCATAGGCCTCAACTGTCTGAAGCTAAGCTCTCCCTTGTCCACTCGTTCCCTGTGGTCTGGGTGGTCCTCCTGGTGGTGGTGGTGGTAGAGCCTCAAAGTGTCGCCCACCACCTACTACTCGGCCAGCTCCTCTGCCTCGTCCACCATCTCCCTACGGAACCCCATGGTCGAACCTATGCCTCTTCCTGGGTGGTTCTTCAACTGTCTGCTTCTCCCTTGCATGGAGGGTCAGGCAGTCATGAGCCATGTGGCCCTGCCTGCCGCATGAATAGCACTGCCTGCCTCTCGTATGACTGGCATTACTATGTGTGCCCCGCACATCCGAACCAGTATCCTGTGGTAGCCCAACTGATGGCCTGGTCCACTTGTACCTTTGCGTCATATATCTACTACCAGCTACAGGAGACTCCGCTACGTGTCGCCCTGTGGTAGGTCTCACAACTGGTGTAGGCTCAGCAAGAAATCTCTCCACAAGAATAGCTCGCTCCAGTACTCCTGCCTGCATCAGAATGCTGAGAGAGATCATTGAAGCTCTGATCTCATGCCTCATTCCCTGCTCAAAGGTCCATGATCGGAAGAATGGGTCTTGTACCTTGTCTGTGGAGTAGCAAGAGAGATCAGTAAGTCTCGCCGAGTACTGGGCTACTGTCCTGCTGCCCTGCCGCAACTGTAGTAACTCCTGGATGCGCACCGCATAGAGGGTGGCTGGAACGATCTCTGAGCATAAGAGGCTCTCGAAGTCTGCCCAAAGAAGAGATGCCTCATTGTGCACTTGGAGAATCTTTCTCCACCATCTACCTGCTTCTGCGTGCAGGAGACTCACCCTAAGGATCACCATGAGGTCTGCTGGTGTCCCTACTAATCTGAAGACTCGGACAACAGCCTCCAGCCAATCCTCGGCTGCCTGAGGGTCTGTCTCTCAGCGGAACATGGGTAGCCTCTGACGCTGAAAGTCATACAGTTCACTCAGGAGATGTTCACTCTCAGCTGCTGGGGCTAGTGGCATCGGTGGCTCGACGGGTAGAGGTACCACCGATGCCTCCACTGTAATGGGGCCCTACATCGAGGCCTCATCGCTCAGTGGGCTGCCATCTCTCACAATGCTCAGAACCCTAGCTGGCTGCTGTCGTGGGACCATCCAGAAGGGAAACAGGTGCGCCACAGTTAATACAGTATACCTAGTGAGCTGACACAAATAATCACAAAGAAAACTTCTTGAAACAGACACACCGTTAGTGTTTTCATGCACTGAGTCGGAATTAGTAGTCAAGGTCCTGGTGTAAGGATACGTCAGCCACCGCACCAACACTGGACTCCCTGGACTGAAAACCACACCCAATACTCTTAACACTATTGATTCATAGAAAGAAATTATCAGAGTCCTGAGTTCTACGGTAGAACTGAATCCTCTGATACCAATTTTTCATGACCCATCCTCAGGACCCGTGCCGTGACTACCCAAAGACCACCTTCTATAGGCCAGGGGCTGGCGACTAACACCAAAGTCATAATTCCAGATAAAAGGGAAGACATTGCCTTTAAATAAGTAAACAAACACACAACAGAGTATGCATGCTGAAGTAAACACTATGTAAATTGAGTACCAAAGTTAGTGCTGGAAGTAAATGGGACAGTATACAAACCCAACTGAAAGTACAATACAACTGAGAAAGGAAAGTACAACAGCTGAAAAGTCGAGCAGCAACCACTGAGACGTCCTCTGGAAACCCCACCTCAAGGGTGGGTATAGATGGTCTCCTCAGCTCCTCGGATCCGTTCGTCCGCTCCGTGTATGTCTCACCTGATAGTCCACCTCCGGATTCTGTCCCGCTTCACAAGCCTCAACCATGATCAGCGCTGTCTGTCGTCTGCAACCAACACAATGTAGTTCGGGTATAGCCTGTGCAGGTGTAAGTATACGATACTCAGTAGGGACCCCGAGACCCCAGAAGGTCTCCTGAAATCCAAAAAGGATATACCATAAAGTAAAGATAAAAATACGAAGTATCAACCAACTCTACTTAGGTATATGCCTATACATATACCTAAGTCATCAATTCCAGCTTTGATCCAACTCACGATCCAAAGTACAACCTATTCCATACGGGAAACCTGAACCCAAACTACACAGGAAAACACAACCCAATCCACACAGGAAAGCACAACCTAATCCACACAGTAAAGCAAAACCCAATCCACACAGGAAACCATAACCCAATCCACACAGGAAATCCTGGCAATCACAATGATGATAAAGATTGAAAATAAAGACTCAGCTCACACTGGTATACTACACACGAAGAGGGGTGGAGATGATTAGATGTAGCCTCTAAATCATCTCCTCTGCCGAACCCACGTAGGATCCAAGTACAGAAGTCGTCACTTCCAAACCCATGTATGATCCTAGTATAGTAACCATCGCTGTCGGACCCCCGTAGGATCCAAGTACAGTCGTCATCACTTCTGAACCCACAGTGGATCCAAGTATAGTCGTCCTCGCTGCTGAACCCACGTAGGATCCAAGTACAGTCGTCCTCGGTGCCGAACCCACGTAGGATCCAAGTACAGTCGTCATTGTTGTCGCAGTCGCAACCAGCTCTAGGGTTCCCGCACACAGCATGCTCGATTCTGAGAGGGTCCGCACCACGAGCCAAGGGGGTCGATACATCAACTGTCACAAAGTCTAGAGTTGATGTATCACAAAGTTCCGTCTCATCAATAGGAGCTCAACGTGATAGACGACGCATCAATCGGACGCCCGGTCTGAGAGATATTGGCTTTTCCGTCACAGGGGCCCAGTTGGTTTTTAAGCTAAAACCAAACCGACTGTACTATAGTTGCGTCCAAACCTCGAGTGGAGTAATCCAAAATAACCTCCTCACTAATAGGAATCCAACAAAGTCAAAGGCACGTCAATCAGACATCCGGAGCTCATGTTATAAGCGTTTCTGCTCAAAGGGCCTGGTTGGTGTCGTGTTCAAACCAACTCGGTTATACAAAAAGTTCTCCAAAACTTTGAGTGTAATATACTAAAACGATCGTCTCGATCCAAGTATCCCAACTCAACTGACGGTGCGTCAATCAGAGGACTGTAGCCCAGGATATGGGCGTTTGAACAAATCTGTCCGAAAAATAGGGGGTTCGGGCCCAGTCCGACCCGGCCCGATACCCCCTAGGTCGGCCTGACCTGCGTCTAGGACCGGCCCAGTTGGGTGTGGCCCGGTCCGGCCGGCGTGGCCCAGCCCACCGCTGGGCACAGCCGGCGACCTGGCTCGGAGCCGGCCACGGGGTGCGAGGGGGGAGGGGCGCTGCCCCCCTTTGTTTTTTGGAAACGGCGGCCCCCTTGGTGGGGTCTGTCCTAGGCTTCTGTCCAGGGGTTACAATACCCGGTCATTCAGGAAACGGCTGGCCATAATGTCTGGCCGGTGTGGTTTCCGCGGGACCCGCGGGGTCCTGCCTCCTGGTGCGCCTGTGGCCGGCCGAGCCCGGCTGCCCCCTACTGAACTGACGCGGTTCATGTCCGACTGGCGCGACGCGACGGTGCCACGCCCCTCTGCCACAGCCCACCCCGGCCGCAGCCTCCTTCGAGTTCTCCAGTGTGGCCCGCTCCGGCCGCGGTCCTCCTCATTCCTGCACGGTGCAATGGCATCGCTCCACCTTCGCCGCAATGATCCACAAAGACAAAGAAAAAAAGGGGAGGAGGATCGGCTCTGTTTGTGCGGTTCGGTATCCTCTCGTTTTACGATAACAAGTGGTCATAGTTTTAATTCGCGAAGATTGGTGAATAAAACTTGATCGAAGAAAAACCCCTACCTCGAATTATGTTCGCGGTTTTCGAGCGCCGCAGATGATGGCGTCCTTCCCGTTGTCGTCGGTGTGCACCCAAGGAAATGGCGTCTTCTCTTTTATCATGGAGATAAGATGATGATTTCACGTCGGTCTCCGAGTCGTTCTTCACTTGAAGAGATGACGTTCTTCGCGGGAGGATTGAAGTTCTTCGCGGGAGGATGAAGTTCTTCCAAAGAGAAAAGTGCCCTCTCCCGAAATTCCTCACACAACGAAACTCACCAAATAAAATAAGGATTCCCCTTATTTTATTGTTTTTCTAATCATTTCAAATTTCCAAAATTCAAACACATAATTCAATTAATTAAAGAGGTTCAATTAATTAAATTAATGTGTGTTGGCATTAATAAAGTGGAAGAGGAGAAGTCACATAATTAAATACAAGGGGGGGTTTAATGGAGTGTTTAAGGAGTTATGGGGAATGTGAAGGGTCGGGGCTTGTGCGGGCCCCACCACACATCTATCCTCACATGGGTTGTTAGGGTGCCAGTGGGTCCCACCCTAACTTCCCCATGTAGGATAAAACCTCTTAGGTTAGGAATTAAATTTGTACCACAAATTTTATTCAATTCAAATCTTTATTAATCTCCAAATTTTAACAACTCATCCCGAGCAAACACACCTTCGGTAAATGTCCTCTTAAGCAATTACCGGTGCTGCGGTTCCATCGGTGCTCTCAGATTTCAATTCTGAGCACCGGTTCAAAAGATAGAAAAACCTGCTCATCCGTTCACTGAACGTACCTGAGCTAAACTTAGGAAATTGATTTCGGGCACACCGAGCCTTGGAATCAGGTGTCGTCAGAAACTTTGTACTCGTAAAATCCCAAAGAATTTAAGAAAAAAATTCCTTGAAATTTACGGGTCTTTAAAAAAATAATCCTTTTTGCATTCCATGTCAAGTAATTGGGCATGAAGAATCTGCTTGTAGAAGAAATATTGTTTTTGACAACTGCCAACTTAAAGGGCATGACCTACAGCACTGTAGGAAGCCACCTAAAAAAGGTATAGCACAAAGCACATAGAAGAATAAGAAATCTGTTGTCATTATTATTGACCTTCTAAAGGATTCTGATGAAAATAAAGTTGAGTCTGCTGAAAAATCACAATGGTCTCTTGATGAAGAACCTAATTCCAAAAAGGGATGTTCTGGGGAACCTATCAAGAATAGTTCTTCTACATACAAAAATAAGAGAGTTCTCTTATCCTAGGAAAATCTAGGGGATGATATTCACATATCCGTTAATGATAATTTTGTTGTGGCAGATAATGGATCCACAGTCAAAGATATTTTGACAAGGGGTCTCAAAGATGATGATGATAATGAATCAAGTGATAGCCTTGATGCTCTGGAAACTGTTGCGCAAGAAGATGCAGACTCCTGCCTAAATCAAGAGCAGATTTTGGTCAATTCCAAAAGTTAAAGAGGCAAGGAAAAGATGGACCTTCCTATCTCAAGCAAATCTAAAGATATGAAGGAGGTGAAAGATGGTAACTATGCTTCATCAAAGGAAAATACAAAGGTACAACCCTAGGCCTCAAAATTTCAAAGACACTGTTCTGTTTACAGCAGATAGAGAAACATTTGTTTCTACAGATCCCAACAACACTAATGTGGAGGTCTTCCGTCTGGAAGGTAATCCTAGAGCCCATGTTAAACCCAATTCATTTCATGGTCTTCCAACTAAGGTTTTTTCTGGCAATACTTCATTGTAGCATTATAAGGACTATAGGGATACATTCTTCTCTATTCCAATGGACTTGCATTGTTGTATTTTCTCCTCGGTCTTTACTTCTTAATGACTTTATTTTTAATAATAGGGGTTGTTGCGCCTCAACATTTTCTAAAAAAAATATGATTGACATGAATTTAAAATTCATTGGAAGTAGGTATATTATGTAAAATTGGTTAATATTATTTTACTATTAATCAATAAGTTATATTTTTTCTAAGAATATATGATTTTTTTGTGTTATTATGTCATAGTGATTGAGGTAATATTGTGAAAGGATTATAATATTTTGGGAGAATATATGATTAACTTATATTCATTTTTTTCATATGTGAATTTATGGGTGAGTAGTTTTTTTTGGAGATAAATACTATGTTAATCTTGAAATAATAATTGATCATATAATTATTATTATTATTGGGTTTAAAACTTGGTAAGTTATATTTTTTAACAGTTCTATTGTTAGTAAATTGTGGGATTTTTTGTTGAAAATTCCGTTTAATTTTTTAGTTTTTATAGATTAATGAATTATTTATTCATATTTTTTTATTCATATTGGATATTATCATAATGTTTCCTAAAAAATACTTTGGTACATTTATAGATATATTAGGAATAACATCTATTAATTTTATGGATATCATGATCTATACAAAGATGATTTTCACGCTTTGGGCATGAAAAATTCATCTTGGAAATTCATCATATTAGATGAATTAGTCATGAAATAAAAAACTATATCTGCAAATATTATTGTAAGTTGGAATGAAACTGAGTATTTATGTTTTATTATTTTATCTATCTTGATTGAAAAATAGTTCCAAAAATAGAATCAAGATTTAAAGCCTGGAGATTTTAGAAGAACAATATTATGTTCGATAGAGTAAACTACATGAAAAACTGAGCTTAGATGAGAATATAGAAACCCAATAATTTATGATATACTTATTTTTAAACAAATAAAAACTATTTAATAGATTAATGTGCACAAAACCTCTATATTTTTATGGTTGATAGAATATTTAACATGCAACACCATGATTAATTGGTCCACGATAAATATAACTGCCACGACCCGTCCCCCGGGGCCCGTATTGTGACTACTCCAAGCCCTCCTTCTGTAGGTCAGGGGATGGAGACTAGCACCAAAGGCATAAAACCTTAAACTGGGAAGGAATTGCCTTTATAACAGTAAAAAGACATAATAGAGTACGCAACTAGAAGTAAAACACTAAGTAAAAGGAATACAAAAGAGTGTGCTGAAAGTAAAGGGGACGGAAATACAAGCCCAATAGTAAAGTAAAAAACATCTAAAATGCTGGTACAACTAAAGAAAAGATGAAAAGAAACTATTGGGTCATCCTCCGGAACACCCACCTGAAGGGTGGGTAGAGATGGCCTCCTCAACACCCGAAGTTCGTCTGTCCGCTCCGTGTATGTCTCACCGAGTGGTCCACCTCTGGGTACCATCCAGTTCTGCTACTCTCTATCCCGATCAGCGTTGTCTGTCATCTGCAACCAACACAATGGAGTGCGGGCATAGCCCGTGTAGGGGTGAGTATAACGATACTCAGTAGGGACCCTGAGACCCTCAAGGTCTCACAAAATCCAACAAGGATAACCAAAAAGTATGGAGTCAACGGGTAACCCTTACTTAGGTATATGCCCGTACATAAACTTAAGTTATTTAGTAACCCATATCAATCAAGAAGAAAACACAAAATTCATTAACTCAGCTCAAAACCAGGATTTTCATTATCAAAACCACGGCTGATGGAGAACTCCTCCTATCGTGAAGTGCTACGAATAATTATAGAAGTATAGATGATTATTCGTGAAGAAAGATCATCTTATTCTATCAAGAGGCACTGATTCTGACTGTACGGAGTCTGACCCACACAGGATTGATAGGTACTAACCCCCGCAATGACCCACACAGGATCTGACCCAGCCAAGATCGGTTAGCGCTAAGCCACACAGGATTGCTGAGCGCTGACCCACACAGGATCGGTATGCGCTGACCCACACAGGATCACTTTTCACTGACCCACACAGGATTTGACCCACACAGGATCGGTATGCACTGACCCACATAGGATCGATGAGCGTTGAATTCTGTATTATCTATCTCCAACCTCAGCCTCACTATTAGCCACTAGATTCCTCGCACCAGGTGTGATTGAGTTCCATAGAATATACCCTCAACATATCAGTCGTACCTAGACCGCCACTAAACTCCACAAAGGAGTAACCCAAAGGTATGCCATGTCGTAAGGGTTCCAACATGACAGACGGTGCGTCAATCGGACACATGGTCTGTGAGTTATTGTCATTTCTCTCCTAGGGGCCCGGTTGGTTTTTAGGTTCAAACCAACCCAACCATACTCTAACTGTGTCCAAACCTCACGTGTGTATTCCAATAGGACCTTCCTGCTCCAATCCTTCCATCGTCGTAGGCGGTTCGTCAATTGGACACCTATATCCCAAGATAGAGGCAAAAAGGTGTAAACTGGCCAAACGGGTTCGGGTCCGGACCGACCCAGTCGGACCGACCCAACCCAACCTGGTTCGTACTGAGGTCCAACCTTGTTTGTGGGTCCGACCTGGTCTGAGGAAGTGGCCTAGCCCGAAGGGGTGGCCCGTCCATGCATGGCCCGGCCAAATGCAGCACGGCGGCCTGCCCTAGTCGCGCCAAGGGTGGGAGGCGTGCACCCCCTGGCACCGAAACGGTTGAATAGTTTGGGTGGAACCGAACCGGTGCCAGGTGGCACCGGTCCCACACATGTGGGACCCGACGAGGTCCATCACACGCAAGACTCGACGGGGTCCTGCACGTCCTGGCTATCCCGAGAGGCCGGTCGCTCCACGCCGTGGCGCGGCGCGATGGCGTTGCACCCCTCTGTCGCGGCCCGCCCTGGTTGCGGCCCTCTGCTGGCCTCCACATGGCGCGACGGCACCGCAAGCCTCTATCGTGGCCCGTCGTGGCCGCGGCTCTCCTTCGGTGTGGCACGGCGGTGTCGTTCCCTCTTGGGGACCCGGTGGCCTTGTGTCGCCGTTTCCTTCACAGTCGGATCGATGTCGGCCGCCGTTGCTCCGCCTCTATCGTCATCACAACGAGAACAACAACCAGGGGAAGGTCAGGCCATGTTTGTGTGGTCTGATCCCTCCTCGTTAAGATGATATCAATTAGGAACAAGGATCACAACAAAATGACGAAGAACGGAGGGTAAAACTCATACATAATTCAACTCAAATCCCCCTGCCTTGTATAATGATATTCTTTGACGAATTCACGGTAAGGCAGACGTCTTTCCGTTGACATCAGAAGAAGATGAAGAAGTTAACATTGTCAGTGTTCTTCAAGGATGACGGTGTTTCCTCTTCTTGCCCCTATTGAAGAGGGAGAGAGATATTTTTGTCTTACTTTGTTGGAGAGGGGCATTCTTTGTTTGGAGAATAAAGTTCTACTAGTTCTTCCAAGGCTCCCCTATCAAAGTTCCACCAAAAGAATGTTTCCAACACCAAAATAATACACTATCTATTATTTTAATGGTTGGTAAGAATTCAAAAGGATTCAAATTAATTAAGTTATTTCACTTAATTAAATGTGTGGAGTCGGCTTATTAAATTGTGGAGGAAGGTGAAGAGGCTCTCCACTTAATTGGGGGGTTAAAGAGAGTTTAAAGCCCATGTGGGCTCCTCCTCTTTGATTGCAATTGGTGTTTAGAACTTGGGTGGGCCCCACCAAATAATATCCTCCCAAGGGAGGTTATATCCCGGTGGGCCCCACCTCTAACCTCAAATTGTATGTTTTTAACCACCTCAAATAAAAATAAGTAAACACCTTATTTTTATTTAATTTTAATTAAAAACCCCAAAATCTAACTACCATTCCCGTTCTAAAAAACTGCAGTGAAGGTCACACTAATAAATCTCTGACGCTGCGAGTTCAACGGTGCCCTCAGATTTCATTTCCGAAAACCGGTTCAAAAGTTATAAAATGCCACTCGTGTGTTTACGGAATGTACCCGAAAATAAGTTTGGAAAATTACTATCAGTCACCCTCGACCCGCGTTGGTCAAGGTTAGTCTTTTCCTAAGTGAAACACACCCAAACTAACCCAACGGTACTCTCGGATTTTCAATCCATGTTACCGTTTAAAAGTTATGAATTTTAAAATAAAATAATTTTCACTTAATTATTTTATTTGCAGCCAAAAACTAACATTCTCAGGTGGCCTGCGCCGGCCGAAGTTAGTATCGGCTTAAATAAAGTATGCCCTCAATATTTCAGTGGTGGTCTTGGATTTTTAATCTGAGCTACCGTTTGTTATTTATAAGCATTTTAAAGATAAAATAATTCATTTAATTATTTCATTTATGGTTATGCCATTTTTAGGATTTCTCACTGGATGCTTGTGCCGACTAAACTTAAGTCGCGCCTAGGTTAAACCCGCCATCCTGAGCGCAACGGTGCCCTCATATTTCTGTTCCAAGGAACCTTTTAAGATTTATTCTACTATTTCAGTAAAACTTCTTAAGCGTGTTAATTTATTCTTAACAAAACTTCGACGGATCATTCCGGGCACTTCGGGCCTCGAAATCGTGCACCATCAGATTTCACGGACTCGTAAAATTTCCATGTATTTATGAAAAAAAATTACATGGAATTTTCGATTCTTTACATTCTCCCCACCTTCAGGCTTTACGTCCCCGTAAGCTACAAATCGAACTAAGGGAACAAATGGGGGTACTGAGCACACATCTGAGCCTCCTACTCCCATTTGCTCTCCTGGAGGTTCTCGTGCTACCAGCGAACGCGCGCCAGCGGTATCAACCATCCACGTAGGACCTGCTCCTATCGATCCTCAATCTCCACTAGAACCTCCGTAAAAGTCTCAACATCAACGACGTCCAGCTCTCCATGTTCTATGATGTGGGTAGGGTCGTGCACGTATCTCCTCAGCTAAGATACATGGGAGATGTCATGCACCCGGTGAAACTGAGGTGGAAGAGCTAAGTAGTAAGCCACCTCACCTACTCTACTAAGGACCTGGAAATGTCTGCTAAATCGCAGAGATAACTTTCCGCCTCAGCCAAATCTCTATAGACCTCATCGAGTTGTGACTCGTAGAAAGATATGGTTTCCATCCTCGAACTCTAGAGGCCTCCATCTACTGTCAGCATACGACTTTTGCCTGCTCTGTGCAGTCTTCACCTACTCCTGGATGATATTCACCTTCTCATTAGTAGCTCGTACCATCTCTGGTCCCACCAGGGGTGACTCCCTAGGATCTGTCCGGCACAAGGTTGGTCTGCAAGGTCGCCCGTACAAGCCCTCAAAAGGTGTTATATCGATGGTGGAGTTATAGCTTTTGTTGTAGGTGAACTACAACAAAAGAACGTGATCCTCCCAACTGTGACCAAAGTCGAGGAAACATGCACGTAACATTTTCTATAGGGTCTGAATGGTCCTATCAGTCTGACCATCTATCTGAGGATGGAAGGCGGTGCTCAAGCGAAGCTGTTTCCTGAAAGCCTCTTGTAACCGCTTCTATAGCTGGGAAGTAAACTGTGTGTCATGGTTGGAGACAATAGAATAAGGTACTCCAGGTAAACGCACAACTTCCTTCACATAGAGGCATCCCAATATCTCTAATAAGCCATGATCTCTGATCGGTAGGAAGTGGTCCAACTTAGTGAATCGGTCAACGATCACCCATATTGAATCATGACTCATGGATGTACGTGGAAGACCAGTTATGAAGTCCATGGATATCCTATCCCACTTCCACTCTGGGACCTCTAAATATTGAACCAAGCTTGGTGGTACCTGATGCTCTACCTTCACTTGCTGACAAGTGAGGCATCATGAGACAAACTCTACTACTACCTTCTTTATACCTGGAAACTAGTGTTTTCATCGAAGGTCTTGGTACATCTTTTCCACTCCTGGATGTACCACAAGAGGAGAAGTATGGAACTCCCTCAACACTTCCCCCTAAATTGATACTAGAACCATGGTACATCCTCTAAAGAGGATGTCGTGATCCCCTCCTTTAGAAAATCCATCAGGTGCCTGCCCTGTGGATATCCGAGCATGTTGTGTCTTACAGTCAGCATCCCCACGTTGTGCCTCCCTGACTCGCTGAAGAAGTGGAGGAGTGATTGTAAGATACTTTAGATAGGTTTCTCCATCTCTATCCACAAAGGATATCTCTAAGGTAGCCCGCAACCCTGTCTCATCTCCAAGAATTTGTATACCAGTCCTCCTGTTGAGCGCATCCACCACAATGTTCCCCTTTCCAGGAGTGTAGACTGACTCGAAGTTATTTTCCTGGAGGAATTCAATCCATCGTCGCTGCCTCAGGTTCAGGTCCTTTTGAGAGAAGATATACCTGAGACTCTTGTGATCAGATTACATAGTAAAATGTTCACCCATCAGGTAGTGCTGCCACATCTTCAAGGCGAAGACCACTTCTACTAACTCCAGGTCATGGGTAGCATAGTTCTTTTCATGTTGTCTCAGCTATTGAGAACCACATGCGATCACTCCTTGATCCTTCATCAGGACACACCCAATCCGGTCCCTGATGCGTCGCAATAAACTACATACCCTACACACTCCTCTAGAGGCCTCAAAATGGGGCCACTAGTCAGCCTCTGCCTCATCTCCTGAAATCTCTGCTGGTATCTCTCCAACCACACAAAGGTTTTCCCCTTCTTCTTCAAGGATGATTGTGGTGGTTCCACTCAAGAGAAGTCTGGAATGAACTTCTGATAGTTTCCAACCAAAGAAGACGTCCCTCCCCCTTTGGGGGGGGGGGGGTAATCCTAGAAACATATTTTGAAAAATGTTCTCATGTTCTATCACTCCTGTTTGGAATTGAAAAGTTAAAACTCCTACTTTCATGAGGGTAAGGCTGGCCGACTCAAGAGTGATCGGTTGCACCCTCCTATGCATGAGTTTAACCTGTGCTGCCTGAGTTTCCTTTTTCGCCGACTAAGGAAAACCTCACCCCAACATTGTACATAAACCACGACCTTCTTGCTTAATACAGTCGATCTGTGTATGAACATTTATTGCCCAGTCCATACCCAAACTAACATCGTAAGGCCTCGACGTGACCACCAAGAGGTTCCAACCAAAACTCTCGCCTCAAGGGTCAGATCACACCATCGGTAAAAGTGTGATTATCGAGTATCCTCCCAAAGTTATCTCCAGACGTGAGGGTCAAGTCAGCGGTTTGACCAGAAAATCTGGGTCTAGGACAAGATTCATGGAAGAAATGAATGATTGGTCCCTATCTCTATTGATATATCAGCTAGTAGTAGACACAACCCGTATCTCGAATCATTCCTAGAGCCCTTGGGTCACACTCTTTGACTGTATGCAGCTAATCTATTCCCTTTCCCTCTAGCTCCCTGAGCATGGCGGGTTCCACATAAGGGGTTGGTTGTAACATGTCAAAATGTACACCACTTCATGCTGCTCTCCTAGCTATCCTTCCACGTCTTCTTCCCTGCAGATTCATCTGTCCTTAACACTTCCTCTTCTCGTAACATTTTTACACGCTCAAGTCCCTGAGACTAGAACTGGTTTCCTACTTCCCACTGCTAACATTCACTGGCTGTATTTTCTTATCCAAAGAACATTCAACCACAAAGGTTCTACCTAGAATCTAGAGAAGTGGTGTTCGCTCAGATTTACTAAAACACACCTCGATCGGCAGTCTGAGCCCCAAATCATTGATCGTAACATATTCATCAAGTACCCGGAATGATCAGTACACCTCGATGAATACTCAGCTACTGACAAGTCATCCTGTCGAAGCTGTACTAGATCTAGAGAACTCTCAGCCACCTCCTCAGGCCAGTCCTCAGCCGCCTGTGATTCGGGCTCACCTTGGAACCTAAGGGGTATCTGTTGCTGAAACACGTGTATGTCACTAAGCCTATATTTTTCATCTACCGGTACCACTGGATGTAACTTCTAACCAAAAGGAAGTGATATATCTGACACACTACCTGAAGGTACAATATTGGGCAATGGTCCACATACCGAAGCCTCATCACTATGAGGATCAACCTCATGGTCACTCACTAGAAAACACGTATGTAAGATAGATATCTTCTCTACAGGTGTCACAACTAGGAAAAGAACTCTAGAAATCGCCTCCAGCAAGTCCCCTACTGACTGGGAATCTGTATCGACACGTAACCTCAGAGGCCTCTACCGTTGGAACTCATGCAACGTGCTCAATTGGCATGCACCGTCTGCCAGTGCGGATGGTGGTATCTGCTGCCCAACGGGTGGTGGTGATGCTGGTACACCACCCAAAGGTTCCAACATATTAAGAGGGCCTTGCACCGGATCCTCGTCACTCGGTAAGCTGTCATCGTGTACTCTCATAACTCTAAATGGATATCTGCGTGGAGGCATCCTGGACAGATGTGACACGGTCAAAAGACTATACCTGTTGAGCTGACCTGGTTGAGCTGACATAAAGAAAACTTTTGAAAACAGACGTGCAATCAGTGTTTTCGTGCACTGAGTCGGAAATTATAAGTCAGGGTCCTGGTGTATGGATACGTCGGCCGTCGCAAAAACACTGGACTCTCTAAACTGAGAACCACACTCAGTACCCTTAACACTATTTCTTCACATAAAAGAAAGGTCAGAGTCCTTTATTCTGCAGTAGAACTGAATGTTCTGATACCAATTTTTCATGACCCATCTCCCGGGGCCCGTATCGTGACTACCACAATCCCACCTTCCATAAGCCAGGGGCTGGCGACTAGAACCAAAGGCGTAAAACCCTAAACTGGGAAGGCATTGCCTTTATAACATAAACAAACACAACAGAGTATGCAACTGGAATTAAAACACTACATAAACCGAATAAAAAAGAGTGTGCTTAATGTAAAGGGTCTAGAAATACAAGCCCAACAGTAAAGTACAAAACAACTGAAATGCTAATACGACTGAATAAAAGAAGAAAAGAAGCTACTTGGTCGTCTTCTGGAACTCCCACTTGAAGGGTGGGTAAAGATGGCTTCCTCAGCACCCCAATTTCGTCTGTTCACTTCGTGTACATCTCACCAAGTTGTCCACCTCTGGGTACCATCCACTTCTTCTACTCTCTACCTCGTTCATCACATTCCGTCGTCTGCAACGAACACTACAGTGTGCGGGCATAGCCCATTCAGGGGTGAGTGTAACGATACTCAGTAGGGACCCCGAGACCCTCAAGGTCTCACAAAATCCAACAAGGATAACCAAGAAGTAAGAATTCAACGAGTAACCCTTACTTAGGTATATGACCATACATATACCAAAGTTATTTAGTAACCCATCTCAATCAAGAGGAAAACACAAAATTCATTGACTCAGCTCAAAACCAGGATTTTCGTTATCAAAACCACAGCTGCTAGAGAACTCCTCATATCACGAAGTGCTACGAAGAAGTATAGAAGTACATATGATTATTCGCGAAGCTAGATCATCTTATTCTATAAAGAGGAACTTCTTCTGAACATACAAAGTCTGACCCACAATGGATAGATAGGCACTAACCCCCGCAATGACCCACACAGGATCTGACCAACACATGATCGGTATGTGCTGACCCACACAGGATCACTGGGCACTGACCCACACAAGATCGGTATGCGCTGACCCACACAGGATCGCTGAGTTCTGACCCACATAGGATCGGTATGCGCTGACCCACACAGGATCATTGAGCGCTAACTTCCGTATGATCTGTCTCCAACCTCCTCCTCACTATCAGCCACTAGAGTCCTCGCACCCAGTGCACTCGAGATCTGTAGAATCTTCCCTCGAGATATCGATCATACATTTACCACCACTAAAATCCAAAAATGAGTAACCCAAAGTTCCTCCATGCCGTAAGGGTTCCAACGCGATAGACGGTGCGTCAATCGGACCCCCGGTCTGTGAGTTATTGGTATTTCGGTCCTAGGGTCCCGGTTGGTTTTTAGGTTCTAACCAACCCGACCATACTCCAACTATGTCCAAACCTCAGGTGGGTATTCCAATAGAACCATCCTTCTCGAAGATTTCCATCTCCACATGCGGTTCTTTAATCGGACACTCGTAGCCCAAGATAGAGGAAAAACGGTGTAAACTGGAAAAATGGGTCCGGGTCCAGTCCATAACGCGGTCTGACCCAGTCCTCAGGTTCGACCCAGCCAGAGGAAGCGGCCAGGCCCCAAGGGGCGGCCCGACCTGAGGGCGGCGAGGCCGGGGGCAGCCCGGCCAAGGGCTACCCGGCCGTGGGCGGCCCGGCCAAAAGCGACCCGACAGCCTACCCTAGCTGCTCCCTGGGGGGAGGCGCGCACCCCATGGCACCCGAACGGTTGAACCATTCGAGTGGAAGTAAACCGGCTCCAGGTGGTGTCGGTCCAGCACACACGGGACCCAACAGGGTCTTTCACCTCCCGACTAGCCCGAGCGTCCAGCCGCCCCATGCTACAGAGCGGCGCGACGGCGACACACCCCTCCGCTGCAGACCACCCTGGGCGTGGCCCTCTACTGACCTCCGCACGGCGCGACGGCACCATGACCCTTCATGGCCGCAACTCTCCTTCCGTGCGGCACGGCGGTTCCCTGCCCTCTTGGCGACCTGGTGGCCTTCCACCATCGGTTCCTTCACGGTCGGCCTGATGTCGGCCGCCGTTGCTTCGCCTCCGCCTTCATCACAAAGAGAACGACAACAAGGTGGGAGGGTCGGACCGTGTTCATGCGGCCCGAGCCCTCCTAGTTAAGATGATATCAATTTTCAACAAGGAGCAGAACAAAACAACATAGAAGAGAGGGTAAAAACTCATACATAATTCAACTCAAAACCCCTTACCTTATATAATGATATTCGTTGACGAATTCACGGTAAGGCAGACGGTGTTCTGTTGACGTCAGAAGAGGATGAAGAAGTTGACATTTTTGGAATTCTTCAATGATGGAGGTGTTTCCTCTTCTTTCCCCGGTTGAAGAGGGAGAGAGATATTTCTGTCTTTCTTCATTCGAGAGGGGCATTCTTGATTGGGACAATAAAGTTCTCGAAGTTCTTCCAAGGCTCCTGTCTCAAAGTTCCAGCAAAAGAATGTTGCCAACCCAAAAATAATAGACTATATATTATTTTAATGGTTGTCAAGAATTTAAAATGATTAAAATTAATTAAGTTATTTCACTTAATTAAATGTGTGGAGTTGGCTCATTAAATGGTGGGGGAAGGTTAGGTGGCTCTCCACTTAATTGGGGGGTTAAAGGGGGTTTAAAGCCTGTGTGGGCCCCGCCTATTTGACTGAAAGTAGTGTTTAAACTTCGAGTCGGCCCCACCAAATAATATCCTCCCAAGGGATGTTTTGTGCAGGTGGGCCCCCCCACTAACCTCCACTTGGAGGTTTTTGACCACCTCAAATAAAAATAAGTAAACAACTTATTTTTATTTGATTTTAATTAAAAACCCCAAAATCTAACTTCCTTTCTCATTAGAACGCAATGGTGGTGAAGGTCTCACTAAGCAATCACTGACGTTGCAAGTTCAACGGTGCCCTTGGATTTCAGTTTCGAGCATCAGTTCAAAAGTTATAAAATGCCGCTCACGAGTTTACTGAATGTACCCAAAAAAAGTTTGGAAAATTATTATCAGTCACCCTCGACTCACGCCGGTCGAGGTTAGGCTCTGCCTAAGTGAAACATGCCCAAAAGAACCCTAAATTACTCTCGGATTTTCATTCCATCTTACCGTATAGAAGTTATGAATTTAACAACAATATAATTGTCACTTAATTATTTTATTTGCGGCCAAAAACTACCTCGTTCTGGTGGCTCGTGCCGGCCGAAGTTAGCAACTACTTAAATAAATAATTCCCTCATGAGTTCAGAGGTGGTCTCGGATTTTTCATCCAAGCTATCGTTTGTGATTTATAAGCATTTGAAAAATAAAATAATTTATTTAATTATTTTATTTATAGTTATGCCAATTTTTGGGATTTCTCATAGGAGGCCTGCGCCGACTAAACTTAAGTTTTTCCTAGGGTAAACCCGCCATCCTGAGCGCAACGGTCCCCTCAGATTTCTGTTCCAAGTAACCATTTAAGAGTTATTCCACCTTTTCAGTAAAACTTTTTACGCGTGTTAATTTATGTTTAACAAAACTTCGGCAGATTATTTCGGGCACTCTGGGCCTTGGAATAGCGTTCCATCAAGTTTCGCGGACTCGTAAAATTCCCATGTATTTAAAAAAAATTGGTTCTTTACAATAACCCTTATAACCTAGCTGTTAAATTGGATGGTAGGAATAATACTAACTAATTTATGAAATATATAAATTTATATATATAATTTAAAAATAATAATAATCTATTGATGAATTTTTATTAAATAATCAATCAATTTTTAGTAATGTAATTTTATTCATAGAAAATATGTTTTTTACATAAATGATTTTTAATACTTTTCATGATAACAATGTTATAATTAAATTTCAGAAAATTAAGAAAATTTATTTGAAAAAATAAATTTTATTTATCAAATAGGAATATCAAAAACAAATTGGATGAAATTTTGGGATTTTTCAGAAAATATTAATTCTCAGTGGATAGTGGAAAGAATAGATTTTTGAAAAAATGAAATTTCTTTTCAAAACAAATAAGAAATTTACAAGTTCTAATTTGTTTTCAATATTATTTATATTAACAAAACTATTTTTTATTTATATTTAATAAAAATAGTTATTTCATAATCATCTTTATATTGGTTTTAATTATATATTTATCTATAGTTTTCAAAATGGTATTTTAAAAAAAATATTTTAAAATGTATATTATTGCTCCATTATAATTATTTAAAATAATAGCTAATAGAAAATTTTAAAATATAATATATATATATATATATTATATATAAATAAATTTTAATTTTTATTCATATATTTATTATTATTAGATATAGAGTGAATAAAAAGTCACCTTTTTCTTAAAAAATGCACTTATCAAAAAATTGGTCCATCATTGCGTCTTCAGGTTTTGTTTGAAATTTAGATTTTTAAAAAAATTTAAACATTATTCAGAAAAATAAAATTCAATTTTTAAATCATCATTTATAAATTATCTAAGGGTTTTATTTTGACAATTTTCTAAAAAGTTTCATTTTTTGTTGAATATTTAAAAATACTGAATTTTAATCTAACTATGTTTTTGTTAATTTTATATATAAATTATATTATATGATAATTTTTTTAATGCAAAATTATTTAAATTATATATCCATTAATCCAAATTAGTTCACTATATTATGTTTTATATTGAATTTTGAAATACAAAATTTTTAATCTTTTGAACATTTTCCTTTTAAAAAATGCACTTTCTCATCACTTCTTTGATATTAATTTTAAATTTATTTTTTCACTTATCTTAATTTAATTAGGGAAAATGGAATTTAAATTTGGAATAATAAAAAATTTATTTTCTAATATGGTGATCTTAATTTTTTACCAAAATGAATAGTGAAAATGAAAAAAAAATATTTACCACAAATAAGGTAAAATGGGTTTCCTGGGGGTCAAACTAAACAGATAAGGGTTAAAATAACCGATTAACTATTATAAAACCAATTTTACGTACCTATTTATACCATTACACTGATAAGGTTCTATAATGGCCAATTTTGGAACCTCATGATATATGGAAAATATGGTTGCAATCAATCATTTTAAAAATTACTAATTGTGTCATGTCCCCCACTTATAAAATTTAACCACATGTCTTCTATTATTCACACATTAAAACCCTTTTTTCATCCAATACCTACTAAAATTACTTCCCAACTTCCCTCCCATTACCCTAAAATATTTATTTTGAACATAAAGCCATCCTAGGAAGGTTTTAAAGAAAACCTAAAGAGGATACTCGAAGAAGAGGTAATATTCGTCAATAATAGTATTTATGTTATTTCTTTATCATCCTCATAAATTTTTTTATTAAACCATGATTATAGAATTAAATCATTATATTATTTATAAATTGATTTTTTTATATTATGTTCTTTCCCTAAAACCGTTTCCATGTCCATAAAATGGCTTATGAAATCATCATTTATGTGTACGAAGGACTGTTGCCTTGCGAACTAATGTCATTCATTCTTCCATTAGATCCTTTTATTATTGGGAATGATTGTAATTCCCTAGGCTTAAAAATTACATAATCATGATATAAGTAATTAATTTGAATTTAAATCTCATCGAGGATCTTTTTAAGTTTAAATGTTTAGTGAATTAGGTCATAACTCATACATAACAACTTAAATATTTAAACAAGACACTTCTACTCACTAATAATTTTTTTCATTAAAAAATACTCTTTAAAAAGAAACATGGTATTGTTTAATGTTTTAATAGAAAATGATTTCCCTGATCCCATCCTTGACTATATTCTTTATTAAGTCCTATGAATTTTTTTTCAAAGCATGGGATGAGCATAAAAAGATCAGAAAGGGATACATAAAGAAGTAAAATTATTAGTCTTGGGAAAACATGAAAACCATGAATACTTTATCATAATGTAATACTTTTCACACTTACAAAGTAATAAATATAATTCATTGAATATAAGATCATTTGATAACTTTTTCTAACAATAATGTTACCATAATTCAATAGAAAAAACCATATAACGTGTAAAGGTAACATGGGACATAAACATACATAAATAGAACAAACATATGGTAGACTTCCACACATATTCCTAAATGGAATAACTATATGGCTGACTTCCATTAACAAAGAATTGGAGGTTATAATGTATCATGTCATCCATGGTTTATCACAGAACCACCCATATTTGGTTTATCATGTTGTCACCCATCATTGGATTATCATATAACAAACTGTCAAATGTCCAAGTACAGTTATATAATCATAAAACATAAAAGATTACAATTATCAATATTTCACTCATAAAATTTCATTTAAAATCACACAATATCATTTCAAGATATTAAAATAGTAAATCATCTTTCAAAATCACTGTCAATACCAAAACACCCAATAATTAAATAAGGAATTACTTTTCCTTTTAAAAACATTACGGATTATAGAGGAATACAAATATTAAATAATAGTTATGGAGGTGGAAGAGTCATTTCCATTTCATATGTTTAAAACATTCCATTTTGTTGTTTACTAAAATTATTTGTAGAAAAAAATCCATTTTAATGGAATTAAAATTCAAATGGGTTTATTATAAGCTGTATAAAAGAAGGTGTATATTATTAAAATATGCATTAACAAAAGTTTATTAAGATAAATTCACTTAAAAATATCGTATCCTTAGATTAAGGATAAATCAATGAAATAATTATGTATGAAAAAATATCAATAAAAAATATATAAGTGAATATTCAGTGTAAAACAATAAAATGACATTCACACATATTCTTGTAAAAACAAAACCAATGACATGGATATTTAACTCAATTAAATGAGATTGAGTAAATATTTACCATACAAAGATCAATTTGTTAATAAAATAGGTAGATTATGGGTTTTCAATATAAATATACATATATAAATTATAAATAAAAGATATTATTTCAAAATCAATTTCTCACATATCAAAAGGATGACATAATCAAGATGTAGATGATTAACTCGAATAATGGAAATTCAGTTAAGAAGTTCCCTTACCTTGAGTATGACTCATCACTTACCATTGTTATATTCATGAATAATAAACATAGGTAAATTTATAATTTATTTAGAAAAATTTTATTTTTTATTAATCCTTTTATATAACTTATTACCATGTTATTAAAATTACATAGTTATTTAAGTTCATATCGGTCGTTTTTTCGATATTTGGTAATTGAGTCAAAAATGAACTTGTTTTGATGTAAATTCTCCATGTGGTAAAAGTACACAATATACAAAATATTATTCATGATTTAAATATTATATTTATCCAGTATATATGTATTTATAATATACATAATATTTGGTGATTAGAAATGAAATCCATCGTGCATGAAGATGGTAGGCCCTATGTATGCAAGAACGTTACTTTCATTACATTTTCATGTTAAAAGAATAATAATAAAATGATATAAATGTGTATTATAATACCTGTATTATATTTATATAATTTATGTCTCATAGGTTTAATAAAACCATCCTTCATATGTTCCATGTATATCATGAATGAGTCATATCACTTTGAGGTGGTGGTAGTCCACACTTCCTCAAATGAAATTATCGTATTAACACATCCTGGAAAGCATAATGGTATTTTCTAAATAAAAATTACAGAAGAATAGAGACAATATAAATTTAATATATATCATATATAAATATAGTTCCATCATAATTGCCACCATGAGAGGTGGGAGTAGAAAATTGATCAATCATCATTTTGTGAGGTAGTAGTTCACCATACACTGAAACGGTATGTTCGTATCCATTAAATGATGTTGTGTGTAAGTGTAGTTCAAATAATTCTAATAAAAAAGTCATATTATATTTATTATAATTTTTTGTTATGTAATAATATATTAAGAAGATAATAGGTAGTGGAGAAGGAAAATAATGGAAAATAACTTGAGAAAAGATGTTACCACTAAATTAGGTAACTTCTTTTGATTTGAGACAAAAGGCATTCTTAAATTTCCTTATGGACAAGGTAATGATTATAAGAGGAAATTTGGCATTTGGGGAGATTATTTGAGAATAATTTTGTTGACCCAAGGGGCTTTATAGGTGTGAGTAAGTGGGTAGAGGTGTTGGCCTTTTTTAAGAGTGGGGAGGGGCACATTAGGGAAGTCTTCAAATATTATTTTATTATAAAATAATTTTCGAATTATAATAGTTAAAAAGTGATAAATTTATAGTATAAGATGATTATGTGTATAAAAACTCACAACAAATAGGATTACACTTTTTTAGGTCATAAAATTAATATTACCTTTTAACTTTAACCCTTAGTTAAAAACATTATTTCTTATCATGTATTCTTGTATTTTCATAATATATGGTTACTGTAGTTACTATAAAATGAAAATAGAACCAAAAGTGGAAAATTAATGAAATTTTTTACATTATATATTTCATTTTTACGAATCATAGATATTTAAGACAATTATATCATTTAATAAATTTGTATTTCTTTTAAAAACTCAATGTGGACAATATTGACACTATTTAGTAATTGATTTTTGTTAAAATAATAAAAAATTGATTACTTATAACCAAAAGAATTAAATAAAATTTAATATGTCCTGATAATCCGAGAAATTATAGTATAGATTCAAAATGTTAAAATTGATTTTATTTTAATATATATAATATCATTTATTTGAATCAATGATTAATAATGTATTCATTTTATCACCATTGTGTCGCAAATAAATTTATGTATTTAATCTCTAAAAATTATAAATAAAATACCATGATGTAGGAAATATTTTCATATTTCTAATGAATATTTATATTCAATTTTATCATCTATGTAACCATATATTAAAATTTTTTATTAAAAGATATATGTTTATGTTATATTTCTCTTTTCTTTAAATTAAATATTAAAAAATGTCATTTTCACACTAAAGCGGCTCAAAAATTACAAATGTTATGAATAAGGATTCTAATGGTCATAAATATCTCACAAAATAGGATTAGAACACATTTTAGGGTATTTTTATATAATAATATTATCATCTTTTAACCTAATTTCCTAATTTAACCTTTAACCCTGGTAAATAAATGTAATTATTGAAGTTACTATTCATAATGGTTAAAAATAAAAGGTACCTATTTAAAAAAATTGGAATTTATTATTCCAAATATTGAATCCATTTTAATAAATTCAAAAAACAGAAATTTTAGTAATTAATTTAAAATTAATTTCTATTGTCAAAACCAGAAAACTGGTTTTTAAGAAGTACAAACTATCAAAAAATTGACACGTGTTTATTTTAAATTAAAAGTGAAATTACATAAAATGACCATAATTGGATTAAATTATAACAAAAATAGTCCATTTACACTTTAATACAAATTAAAAGGATAACACAACTATATAAACAAATTAGATGAAAAGGCAGTTTTGAATTAAAATCCTGTATTTTTCACTATTCATTAAAAATGAATTTTGTCAGAAAAATACCACAAGTAAATTTGGATGACCCAATTCTAAAGAAGAAGTTTATTTTATCAAATATAACATATAAAAGTGGCAAAAAATATTTTTAATAAGGTTTCACCATCAAAATGCGGTAAAACTACATTATAAAAATATTACAGAATTTTATTATTAAAATTGGATTCATTCTCATTTTAAGCCTATAAAATTAATTAGATAAATATATAATGTTTTAAAAAATATGTCAAATCATAATATAGTTAACTATATTCATTTATTAATATAAAAATCCTAGTCATTAACTACCATTTAAAATAATATTAATATTTTATTATTATTATTCAGTATAACTCAATGTTGTGTGCAATATAAGATTTCAGAGAAACTCGTTGTTTCATGTTGATCATGCTATCAAAAAAAGTATTCCCTATAATTTTAAATTAATATCTTGTTCATAAATATTAATAGGTATGAAAATTTAGTATTCTATAAATACTTGGGATGTTCCCTTATTCCCCTTTTTTGAAATTTCATCGTTGCAATTTTTAAAGTTGGCTTGGAAACTTCATTGAAAATATCACACTTAAAAAACAGTCAATAGAAATATCACATTAAAAGATATAAAGATAAGAACAAAGGTCACATGAGATTAGACATACTATGATTACATGTTGGAAAACATCATATATAAGTGAAACTAACAATCATACATTGATTGAGAGTGATGGAATACATGATTAGGAGAATGTTAAAAACTATAAAACCATAAACTTAAGATGGGTTAAATAGTATTTTATTTTTCAGTGGGAAATTAAATCAAAAAAACTTTTGTTTTAAGTTCCTTTTCATACATTATAAGAATTTATTTATGATCTTGAATAAGAACATAAAGAAACAAACTTACTTGTCACATAGAATTTAATTTTCTAATAAATTTCTACCACAAACTCAACTTTTCTCTAAACAATGAGTATTCAAGATGACGTGGTCACAACTAAAGAAATATAATAAACTTATATAGAATCACATAATCGACAAAAAATTTACTATCTGTTTATATTTTCTTGAACCATTATCCGGAACCAAAATGGTTAGGATAAGATAAGATAATCCCAAAAAATGAATAATCATTTAAAGGAAAAAAAGACTAATTTTAATCTCCAAAATTGAAAGTAATTCCCAAAGTCTAAAATAGACCATTAAGAAAATAATTGTCCATAAAGTTCCTCAAAATAATCAATATGATTATTGAAATAAAAATTCAGAAGTATTTAAACACAAGATCCTCCAAGATAAATTTTAATAATTATCTCTAAATAACATAAATCACTCTTAATGTTTCATACCAAAAAGTAATTAACCTACCCACATATTCTATAAGATAGGTTAATCATCTCTATAAATACTCTAATTCTCCATAAGTCTACAATTAAAATTATATATTATTCCAAAAATATAATTAAAACATTATTCCATTATTAAATCCCATAGTATTCTATTTATCAAAATCATATAAATCTCCCAAAATGTACTTATTCTTATTACATAAACTCATTTAACTAAAAATAAAATCCATTCTAATTAGGTACTTCATGTTAGCCAGTGGTAGGCGATGAAGCCTTATCAAACTTTAGTTATGGGTTTGATTCCCATGGCCTTGTCTAAAACAATGGTTTTTCACCCTTCCTGCAGGTTTTCCTTTTTCTAAAACTATATAATTCATAAAAATTCCTAAAAATGAGATAAAATTTTCAAAAATAACTATTGTATAATTTAACCACAACTTTATCACATGCCTTTCATTTTTCATCTCAAAATGTAATTAACCATAATTACCTCAAAATCAAGGATCATATAAACCATAAAAATTATTTAAAATTATATCCAGAAAAGAAAAGGTAATTCTTCCTCAAATAGAATTTTCACATATCAAACATCAGTGTTACACACACTATATAAATGAATTCTAAAGTTGTCCAATCAATAAATGAGCACTAATACTTTTCAACATTTCATCAACCATATATCTAACATAACTCTCAAATTTGTAAAATGTAGACATCTTAATCATCTAGAATTCTTAATGATTCCTTAACCATGTTTTTTTAACATATTCCAGAATACATATTTCCTACAAACAAAATCATGAAACATATCCTAATATTCAATAATTTGAAAACATGATCTATGAAATAATACATATCTTTTATAGTTCATTTTAAATTTCTTCATCCTCAATTGGAATGGAATTAGGTATTGGTAAACATATATTTGTATGGTGATGTTAATCCCATTCTTGAACCTTATTCATAGTTAATCTATTTTCATAATGACCATGCACACCACATTAAAAACATTCAATTGATCCTTTAGAAAAAACATCATTACCTTTCCTATAGTAAACTGAATGATTCCTTTTTCCATTGCTTTACGACCACCATTACCACATCTATAACATCATGCCATACCTTTGAAACATTTTCCTAGGTTTCTCATTCCACATCCAAGATACATTGGTTGTTGAATATACTAACATTATGATTATTACCTGAACATCCCTAGGTATTTGTTTATCGTATATATGATTCCTTAGAAAAATCAAAAATGTTCAAGTGGTCAATAATAACTCAAAATAGATGCTTGATATTCACCACAAGAGTTATTATTTCATCTCCCATTTCATTCAAATGTTAATTCAGAAAACCACTACAGTTTCCTTTACATACATTGCTACTTTGGTGCTTCATATATCCAACAATTTACTAAAACTAAAAATGTTAATGTGATTATATCAGTAATATCATCATATACTATTTAATGAGAAGGGTAAACACTCAGATATACTTATTAATTTTATCTTAAACTCATTAAATTTATCTAAAATAACTATGACTCTTTCTAATATTCTAACCAATGTGGTTATATAAAACATGTCACTTATGCTTAAATAACACCCTAACCTCTAAAGTTATCTAAAATGACCTCTTATACTAACTGTAAGGCCCCAACATTAAACATTTCTTAATCATGATATAAGTTATTAATTTTACATTAAATATCATTAAGTATATTTTAAGGTTTAGATATTTAGAGAATTAGTTCATAAATCATATATAACAAATTAAATATTACAAGTTGACACTTCATGTCACTGTCCATTTTTTTATAAAAAATATCTTTAAAAATAAACATTGTATTGTTTCATGTTTTAATATCATAACATATCCTTAATCCCATCCTTGACTCTATTATTATTTAATCCTTAGGAAAAACATTTCAAAACGTGGGATAAAAATAAATATCTCAGTAAGGTACACACAAAGAAGGAAAAATGTTAGTCTTGGGAAAACAGGAAAACCATAAATACTTTATCATAATGTAATTATTTTCACTATTAAAAAGTATTGAATATACTTCACTGAATATAAGCTCATTCATTACCTTTTCTTAACTAAAAGATTACCATAATTCCATATAAAGAAACATCTAATGTATAAAGGCTAGTTGGGACATAGACATGCTAAAATGGAATAACCATACAGTCAACTTCCACACATATCACTAAATGGAATAGCCATTCGACCGAATTCCATACACAATTAATTGGAGGTTATAAAATAACTACATGTCCAGGGTTTATCATGGACCCACCCATCATCAGTTTATCACATAACCACCCATAATTCATTTATCATGTAACAACCCGTCAAATGTACAAATACCATTATATAATTATAACAAATAAAAGATTTCAATTATCAATATTTCACTGAAAATATATCATTTTCAAAAACAATAGATCATTTAAAGATATTGAAATAGTAAATCCACATTAAAAACTATTTTTAATACCAAAACACCCAAAAATGGAATAAGGACTTCATTTTCCTTTTAAAAACATTAAGGCTTATAGAGGAAGCCAAATATCAAATAATAGTTATGGTGGAGGAGGATTCACTATCACATCATATATTAAAAAAATTCATTTTGGTCATTTAGAAAAACACGTAGTAGAAAAAATATTCCCTTTAAATGAAATTAAAAGTGAAATGGGTTTATTATACACCATATAAAAGAAGGAGGTGTATATTATAAAATTATTCCTCAACTAAAAAAGATTGAGAAGAAGTCCCTTACAAAGATTGAATCCTTAGATTAAGGATAAATCCCTGAAAAAATAATGTGTGAAAAATATAAATAGAACCAATATAAGTGAAGATTCTATGAAAAATAATCATAGGTCATTCACACATATTTTTGGAAAAACAAAACGAATGACATGGATATTTAACTCAATTAAATGAGATTGAGTTAATATTTCCCTTAAAAAGATAATTTTGTTAATAAAATAGGTCTATTATATGCATTAATTATAAATGCACATAAATAAATTATAAATAAAATACAGTATATCAAAATTTATTTCTCACATAATCATAGAATGACATAATCAAGAAGTATAAGATTAACCCAAGGAATGGAAATTTGATAAATAAGTTCCCTTACCTTGAGTCTAACTCCACACGTACAATTGTCATATTCCTGAATAATAAACTTAAGTTAATTTGTACGTTCTTTAAAACCTTTTTATGTTTTATTATTCATTTAATATCACTTATTATCATGTTATAAAAATTACATAATTATTTATCTTCATATCAGTTGTTTTTTTAATATTTCGTACTTGATTCGAAAATGATCTTGTTTTTATGTAAATTTTCCATGTGGTCAAAGTCCATCATGTCTAGAATATTATTAATTATTTAAATATAATATATATCTATAATTTATGTATTTATAATATCCATAATATTTAGATATAAGAAATGGAATAAACTATTCATGGTGATGTAAGTTCATACGTATGCATGAACGCTACATTAATTTCATTTTCATATTAAAAGAATAGTAATCAAATGATATAAAAGTGTATAATAATAATTGTATTATATTTATGTATTGTATGTATCACAATTTTAATAAATCCATCATTTATATGTTCCATGTATAGCATTAACGCGTCATATCACTTTGAGGGGGTGGTAGTCCACACTTCCTCAAATGAAATTATTATATTTACACATAATGGAATGTATAAAGGTATATTGAAAATAAAAATTTCAGAACCATAAAAATAATATACATATAAAAAATATCATATATAAATACATTAATATAGTAATGGCCACCATGATATGTGGTCAGAGAAAATTGAACAATCATCGTTTCGTGAGGAATTAGTTCGTCATACAAAGAAATAATATATTTGAATCGATTGGATGGAGGTGTGTGTAAGTGTATTTTGAATGCTTCTCATAAACGAAACCTAGTATATTTAAGATACTGGTGTTGTTATTTAATCATATAATAAAAATATCATAGGGAGTGGATAAGGAAAATTAAGAAAATGAACTTGAGGGAAGATGTTACCTCTAAATCAGGTAACTTCTTTTGATTTGAGCCAAAAATATTTCTTTAATTTCCTTAAACCCAAGGTAAGGATTCAAGGTGGAAATGAGGGATTTTGGGAGAATATTTATTTGAAGTTGGATGATCTAAAAGGCTTGATAGGTGTGAGTAATTGGGTATAGGTGGGAGGATTTTATAAGAGGGATGGGGGATACTTTAGTAAAGTCTTCAAATATTATTTTATTATAAAATTATTTTCAAAATATAATAGTTATTAAGTGAAAAATTTCTAGGATAAGAAGAACATGAGTCGCAATCTTCACAAAAAATAGTTTTTAGACATGTTTTGGGGAAAAAATAAATATTATCTTTTATCATTAACCATTAGTTAAAAACATTAACTCATACCATGTCTTCCTGTATTTCCATAATATGTGGTTACCATAGTTACTATAAAATAACATGAAAACCATAAGTGGATAATTAATGAAATTTTTAACATTATATAAGTCATTTACCTAAATATTATATTTCTAATACTAAAATATCATTTAATAAAATAGTATTTGTTTTTAAAAACTCCATTATTTCAATTTTGACACTATTTAGTAATTGATTTTTGTTAAAGTCATAATAAATTATTCCTTCAAACAAAAAAATTAACTCAAAGATAATATTTTATAATCATCCAAAAAATTATTTTATGGCATAAAAATTCTCAAATTAATTTTATTTTAATATTTAAAATATCATTTATTTGAATCTTTCATTAATAAGGTATTCATTACATCATCATTGTGTCACAAATAATTTTTTTTATTTATTGTCTAAAAAATATATATAAAATGTCATGATATAAAAAATATTTCTATCCTTCTAATGAATATTAATAATCAAATATATTAGTTATATAACACTATATTAAATTTTCTTTATTTAATGTTACATGTCTATGTTATATTCCCCTTTTCTTTTAATTTAATATTACAAAATGTCATTTCCACACCCAAGTGTCTCCCAAATGCAACATTTTTAGCCTACGGATGCTCATGGACATACATATCTCATACAATTGGATTAGTACATGTTTTTGGGTAATTTTATATATTATAACATTATTTTTTACCCATATTTACCAGATTTTCCCTTTGACCATCATAAATAAAAATATTTACAAATGTTACTATTCATAATGGTCAAAAATAAAAGGTATATGTTAAAAAAAATTGACCTTTTGATTACAAATATGGAATCTATTTTTCTAAATTCAAAAAATTGAAATTTTAGTAATTAATTTAAAATTAATTTGGGTTTTTAAAACTAGAAAACAAGAATTTAAGAAGTAAAAACAATCAGAAGAATAGCATGTGTTTATGTCCAATTAAAATGTGACATTACTTTCAATTACTATTATTAGATTATATGAAAAAAAATCGTTTTAAAATTTAAAACAAATTAAAAGAACAATCTAACTATACGAAAAAAAGACAAAAAGGCAGTTTTGAATTAAAATCCAGTACTTTTACTATTCATTAAAAAATGAATTTTATCAGAAAAATACAAAAAGTAAATTATGATTTCTCACTTTTAAAAAAGAATTTTATTTTATCTAATATAACATATAATAGTGTAAAAACTATTTTTATACAGGGTTCTTCATCAAAATGGGGTAGATTGACATTATAAACATATTAGAGTATTTTATGCTTAAAATTGGATTCATTCACATTTTAAGCCTCTAAAATTAATTGGATAAATGTATAAATATTTATCAAATACTTAAAATCATAATATAGTTAATTATGTTCATTATCTTCAATACAACGGCGATGCGTTAACTACCATTTAAAATAATAATAATATTATTGTATTATTTTTACGTATAATTTAATGTTGTGTGCAATGTAATATTTCAGTAAAACCAGTTGTTGCATTCTCAGTACGCCATCAAACAAATTGTTCTCTTTAATATAAAATTAATATATTTTTAATTAATATTAATATATTTGAAATATATTATTCTATAAATACCTAGGATGCTACAATGATAATGGATATAAAGTATATATATGATATTTATAACATATTTATGTATATTTATAAATTATATTATATAAAAATATTACTTTTCTTTTCTAAGGGGATACAATAACATCATTTGTGTGTATAGTGGACTACCGCCTTGTAAAGTGATTTGATTTGTTTTCCCACTAACACTTTACATGGTAGTTAATAAGGATAAAGTTAATTATTATTTGTGGAATATTTTAAATAATTACAATATTAATAGAATATTTAACATATTTAAAATATAATATTTCTTTTTCTTTTTTAAAATAAAAAAATTATAACATCATTCATGTACGAGTGGTCTACAGACTTCACAAAGTGATGTGACTCTACTTTCATCACCACACCACATCGAAAAAATATATAAGTATATTTAAATAAATAATATATTATATATTACATTATGATCATTTTTTAAATATGAGATATTAATTACCTCCATTACATATGTATAATTGAAAAATGTAAACATTACTCTATCATATGTATGGTTGACCATCTCCATGATCATAACAAACTTCGTTTTTCATAACCATATTTCATGATTGGTTTTAGAAATATAATTGATGTATAAATGTGATAATTATTTCATGATTATTACTCTTTAAATGATACAACTATATTATATTATTATAAACTAGGACTTTCATAACATATCACTAATAAAAAACAAATTGATTAATAATCGAAATAATGAAAATAATGAATGATTATTAATTATAGGGTAACAATATTTTATAAAATGATCATATATGATATTATAAATATTAATATGTTTCTATAATAAGTTAATAACATGTTTGAAACCACAATACATGTTAATAAATCACGTTCAACCAAAATGATGCATAAGATGATGGATTTCATCTCAATTTCATTTCATTGAGATATATTATAATTATATGCACCAAATTTCATTTTTATGGTGTATATAATCTCCCTTGGAAATTTCATATCATGAATCAAATTAATTTTAATATATTTAAAGTTTCATTGGGTCTTATGATTTAAAATATTACTAAAGCGGTAATAGATTTTTTTCTTAATTTTTCCTCGTTGAGATTTAAGTCACTTTATGCATCTATATTATTTTATGAGATGTATATACGGACCCTTTGAAATGTAATATAATTAATTTTTTTATTTTCATGGTATTTTATGTTTAATTCAATGTTATATTTTCATGGGTATTATTATTCAATGGTATGAAATTTGAAAGTGTGTTATGTTACAATCCTATCATTTATTAGTACTATTTGTGATTAAGTCCCCAATGATGAAGTAGTTTGAAAAACCTCTAAATAATTATCATAAATTTTATTCCCCTATGTTTAAGTTATAAAAATACATGTTTTTAGTTCATTTTACTCCCTTTCTATACTCAAGAGTTAAAAATATATGTTTTAATTTTAAAAAATCATTATTTATTTTTTTGGACAATACCCATTTTCCTTCGAAAAAGCATGTTTTCTAAAAATGTTTTGAAAAAAATAACATTATTCAAATTATATATTAAATACATTTTAACCAATGTTCTAATTTCTCAAAAAATATTAATGGAATCATCATCTCATTTTCCAAAAATTTCTTGTTTCCCATTTACCAAAAATGTGAAAGTAATATTTATTTTGTTATGTACAGAATTAACAAAATTTTCTACCATTATGACCATTATATTCATTGAAGCATCCTTTATAATTTTTCATGATTAATTTAAAATAAAATGATTTCAAAATGTTTTAATTTTTTCAAAATGGGAATCGTATTTTCTGTAATAAATGTTTATAAGGATTTTCAAATCTTCATTCTCATGTTTCTATGGTGGTTTCCAACGAAAATGATCTTTCCAATATCTTTTGGATTTTAGATTCAAAATATACCAAATAAAATTTTTATTTTCTTATTAAATTTTGTAATGATATTTTAATTTTATTTACATTAATCAATAAAAACAACCCTTTTTGTTACTTATCTTCCACTTAGGATATTTTTTAATAACACCATCCTCGTTGATAATTTTGATGGATTATGATTATTTCAATGATATCATTATGGAACCAATTTCCTTTCTATAGATTAATTATATTTTAAAGAGATTCTTATGGAATGTAGTTAATTTCCATGGTTAAATCATGAGCTAAAAAGAATCAAAGTTCTTTCAAAGAGTTATAATTAAATGAATTCTAGATATACTTTATAATTATTTGGATCATGAACATTATAAAAAATGGGTGACCCCATTATTATATATATAATGGGTGTGCCAAGATATAACTCCAATAAAATGGGTAATGATTATGGTCTCTAGATAATTATATTGGAAGTCTTTCATAGTGTTATTGTAATTATTAGGGTTCTTTAAGTGTTCTATAAATATGATGACCCATGATACAAATACGCTTTATCTTTTATTTCTATGCATTTAAAATTTTTATTTTGGTCAAGATTGATGACACATGGTTGCTGATTATTGATTCTTATGAATATTTACTTTTTAAAATATTTATTCCATATTTCATGATTGATGATTCATGTATTAATTGGTATGATTTAATTTTAGATTCACTCATGCATTGTGATTATGTCATGGTACGCCAATGAACTTCTTATTCTCAATGATGGAATTCAATTATTATTTCTAATGTTTACCCCTAATGAGAAATTGAGCTCACCCATCTTATGATTCCTTTTCACCCAGTTTATAAAGAGTCAGGTTGAATGAATTATGTATTGAAATGATTTTATATTGATAATTATGATGGATTAATGTGAAATAAGTAAATCTGGGTTAAGTGGGAGAAATTCACACTTAATGACATGGGTATTGTTTTTGTAGGTGTTTTCCATAATTCTCTAAAACAGTAAACATAAAAAAGAACAAGATAATATAAGTGATCCTATTTTTTCCTTTTGATGTTTTAAGGCTTGTATAATAAAACTTTTGGTCACATTTATCTATATCAAAGTTGAAAATGTTACAATTATGATTTCAACACCAGATCTAGGAGTCTGAATTTGAAACTATTGTAGTTTTTATCAATGTTCAGTTTATATAACTTTGGGGTTTGTGATATTTACTTGTGAGGCTATTTTAACTGTTATAGTTACCATATTATATCTATACGATTATTCTTGATCATATGTTCAAAGTTTTATAAAACCCTATATGGTTTTAAGTGATGATATCATAATGTAATTAGTGAAACTTTAAGAGATGAAATATTGGTTAGAAGTGTATGTAAATCATTTTTTTAATTTTAATTATTCCATTACACTTTTAGGTAGTATATTTTATGTTATTAATAAACTTTTGGGTTTATATTATCTTGGATATTGAGGTAGTTAGGGTAAAACATGTTTTATCATATATATTAACATGAGACCGAAAATTTATTTGATGAATATATGATTAATGATATTTAAAAAAAGTTATCATTATATTTTTGGGCTTTGAAGATGAATGATATGTGATAACATTTCAGATAAAAACAGCATTTTATTTTGATGTTATATGGGAATGATTCAGTATTAACATTGGGTATTACTGTTGAATTTCGAATATTAATGTATCATATGAAGGTTTACTCATTTTTGGAATTATATTACCATTTTCTAACCATTTTTGGTTTTGGATATTGTCAAAATAATGTTGGAATAAACTGTTATCCCTTTTATGGTTATATGATTCATTAAAAGTTGATTTTTAGTGCTTAAAGCATGATAACATCATCTTGAATACTCATGATTTGGAGAAAAACCTATGATTATGGTGTATATTTTCTAAAGTAATAAATTATACTTGAAATGTAAGTATATTTCATGATGTTTTCAGTATATATGAAGAAATTATTCTTCAACTCGATAAAAAGTATCTTAAGAAAAAAAATATCATACTACATTAATATCCATTGAATCAGATGGTCTTTTAGATCACCACATATTTATGGTTTTGAGGCCCTTAACATTACAGTGATCACTCACTTCCTTGTGATCAATGACCAAAATTACTCATGATAATTAGTTAAACATTTATTCTATTCCAACATATGTTCTTCTATTTGGAATCATTGTTATGTTTTATTCCATATGACCTATATACTACACTTTCTCAACTATTAAAAGGATATTTTATTAACCCTCTTCAAGAAGTGGTTTTACTACTAAAATAATTTAAAATTTTCATCCTTTTATTACAAAAGAAAGTTCAAATTTCAGGTATTCAATTTATTAATGAGGGGGAGGATGTAACACCTTGATATTTTAAAAGAATAAATTTATGTTTGATTGCATAAATGGCATGAAACACTAATCTTAGAAAAGAATAAAACGCCTTGAGAAATTATGATATATTTATTTTTAAATAAATATTATCTATTAAATATCTTGTGGTACACTCAACCCTTATATTTTTATGTTCTATAGCATATTCAACATGAAACACCGATCTTAAACGACCAACGATATACATAACCATTATAACTTATCCATTAAATTGGAGAGTATTAATAGTATTAACTACCTTAAAAAACATATATGTATATATATTTATATAAATTTCACAATCAATATAAGATATTGATAAATTTCTCATAAATAATAAAATAATTTTTAATAGAGAAATTTTATTCTTCAAAAATATGTTTCCATCAAAAAAGGATTTTATTGTTTTTCATGGTAAAATATTATAATTTATTTTTGGAAAATTTAGAAAATTAATTAGATAAAATTAATTTCATTTTTAAAATCAGAATATCAAAATTTATTTTGCGTTAAATTTTGGTATTTTTCAAAAAATATTGATTTTAAATGAATATTGAAAAAATATTAATTTTTATAAAGATTTAATTTAAATTCAATAAATTAATTAATTTAACAGTACTAATATGTCTTAAATATGATTTCACATAACATAAGTATTAATAATTTATATTAAATCTACTTAATTACTTTTTAATCAACTTTTTATCGGTTTTTAGTATATGTTTTTTTAATAAAACGGGATTTTTCTATAAATTGTTTTAAAATGCATAATGTTTCTCCACCTTAATTAGAAAAAATAAAACCTAATGGGGAATATTTTAAATTAAATATATATATTATATATCAATAAATTTTCATTGGTGTTAATATAATTATTATTATTAAAAATATAGTTAATATAAAATCATTTTGTGCTTGAAAAATACATTTATCCAAAACTCACAATTTTTTCATGTTTGTGGGTTTTATTTTGAATTTATTTTTTAAAAATTTTAGAAAATTTAATTGAAAAAATAGTCTTTATTTTATACATCATCATGTTAAAATTATATATGGAATTATTTTTGATAATTTTCTGGAATGTTTAATTTTTTGAAAATTAGTGAAAAATGTTGAATTTTAATTGAAAATTACATTTTCTGTTAATTTATTTATAATGAAAAATTATATTGTAAATTGGTTTTAAAGTAAAATTAGTTAATTTATATATACATTAATATAAATTTATTTTATTTTAATAAATTTCATATTGAATTTGGATACAAAATATATGTAAATATATGTACATTTTCCTTTTTGAAAAAACATGCTTTCTCGTAACATCTATCGAGTTTATTTCAAATTATATTTTTTCATATATATGAATGAAATTAAAAAATTTGATTAATTTTTTGGAATTAGAATATTTTTTATTATCTAATCAAGTCAAATTATTTTTTTTACCAAATTAAATAGTGAAAACATTAAAAAATAAATATCGCCATTTACGGTAAAAATGTGTTTACCAGAGGGGGTTAAACAAAAAATATAAGGGTGAAAATGATATATAAAATTTTCAAAAAAATGGAAATATTACCATAATTAATCTTATAATTTTCAAAAATAGGCCATTTTTTACCCTTGTAAAATAAGAAAAACGTAGGGGCACTCAATTCTATTCAAAAATACCAACTATATACTCTCACCCACTTATAAAAGGCCTTCCCCTATCCTCTCTTATTAACACCTTAAAACCCATTTCTATCAGCCATTACATAACTGAATAATATCAAAAATTCGCTCCCCTAATATTATAAGCCTTAGGATTAGAATAAATCTTACATGGGGAGGATTTCATAAAAACCTAAAGAGGATTCCTGAAGAAGAGGTAATGTTTTTCAATATGTGTCATTAGTTTAATTATTTATCCACCTCATTCAATTGTTGTTAAAACATGATGACATAAAAAACTCATTATATTACATATTTTATGATGTTTTTATAATAATTCCAACTCCTAAAACCATCTGCACTTCCATCAAATCAGTTATGAAATTATCGTTTGTTTGTACAGTGGACTATTACCTTACGAACTGATTTCATTTGTTCTTATGTTATTACCATTGAAAGTTGGGTATGAAGATAGATATAAAGTATATATATAATATTTATAACATATTTAAACTTTTTTATTAATTATATCATACAAATTTTTTACATTCTATTATTTATGGTATTCGATGACTTCATTCGTGTGTACAACGGACTACCACCTCGGGAAACGATGTAATTCTTTTTCTCACTAAATATTTAAATACAAGGTAATAAATTAAAATTTAATTATTATATATGTTATACTTGAAATAATAATTATATTAATGAAATATTTTTCATTAATAAAATATAATATATTATCTTCATTTTTTACACTAAAAAGATGACAACTTCAATCGTGTACGTGTGGATTATCGCCTTCACGAAGTGATTTGAATTTATTTTCATCACCAGACCGCATGGATGAAATATATAAGTATATTTAAAGAAATTATATTTTATATATGATATTATTATTACTCTATAATGTTAAAATATTTCTCTCCACCTTTTTCATAATGATATGTCATAAATAGAAACATTACTCATTCGTACATACGACCTTCCATCTCTATGATTGTAAGGTACATAATTTTAAATAACCATAATTAATGATTGGTTTTAAAATTATAATTTATGAATAAATATGGATATTATTTCACTTTTTTTATTCAAGATATGATAGAACTATATTATATATGAAATAAGCAGTACTTTCATAAAAAATCATGAATTAGAAAACAAGGCGATAAACACCTGAAACAGTGAAACTAATGAATGATTATTAATGAATGGGTAAAAATATGTTATAAAAGGATTATATATGAAATTATAAATATAAATTTTTTCTATAATAAGTTAATATTATTTTTAAAACCACTATACATGATGATAAAGTATGTTAATCCAAAATGATGGGATAGGTAAAGTATTTCGTCTCAATTTCATTTCATTAAGGCATATTGTAATGTTATGAACCTAATTTAGTTTATGTGGTGTATATAATGTACCTTTTACATATTATATCATTAATATAATTTATTTCATTATATTTAATGCTTTATTGGAGATTACTCAAGTGGTAATCGATTTTTGTCACAATTTTCCATCTTTAAGACATATGTAGTATTATGCACCTATCTTCTATTAAGAAGTGTATATTCTGCCTCTTTGAAATGTAATATCATGAATTTATTTATTCTTTGGGTATTTATAGTTTCATTTAATTATATCCTTTCATGGTTATTTTCATTATTACCAAAGTGGTATGTTTTTTATGTTATATTCTCATCATTTACCGATATTTTTTATTATTAAGTGTCCAATATTGAAATATTATGATATAGATATAAATAATTATCATGAATTTATTCTTCCATATTATTTTTTATAAAACATTTTTATCTTCATTTTATTCTCTTTATATACTCAAGAGTTCAAAATAATAATTTTATTCAAAATTGTCTTAATTTCTCTATTTGGTCAAAAACTATTTTTCATCCAAAACACATGTTTTTCGATAATGTTTTGAATTTTTTTCATTCATAAAATGAAATATTAAATACATTTTCAACCATATGTGAATTTTAAAGAAAACTATTCAAAGAATTATTCAATTAATTTTCCAAACATTTCATGTTTTCCTTTTACTGAACATGTGAATGGAATCTTTATATTAAGAAGTACGACATGAATGGAATTTTCCACCACCATAACCGTTATTTTATTTCAATAATATTTTATATAAATTAATGATTATTTTAAAATAAAATTATTTTAAAAAAAAAGTTTAAAAACTTCAAAATGGAATGTTTATTTTCAACATGAAATGTTTTAAATGATTTTTAAAGCTTCTTCTATATATTTTCAAGGTTGATTTGAATGAAAAAGTTTTTCTCAATATCTTGTGAGTGTTTAGTTTTTTAAATAAATAAAAATACATGTTTATTTTACTGAAAATTACTTTAATGGAATTTTAATGGTATTTTCATTCATCAACATAAATAACCTTTATTGTTCCTTATCCTCTAATAGGGATATTTTTTATTGATACCATGCTCATTATTTCTCTCGATGGATTTTAAGTTTTTCAAATAAATTTTTTTGGAACCATTTTCTTGTCCATGGGGTAATCTTATTTTAGAGTTATTTTTATGGATTCCATTTATTTTCAATGGTTTAATCATGTTTTGAAAATAATAATGGTAGTTTTAAGGAGTTATGATTAAATTAATTTTCTATATACATTATTCATTATTTGGTTCATATACATTTTAAATGATGTGTGCACCTAGATAGCATCAGGTGAACACGTTATAGATTATATGATATTTTCCCCCATATTGTGTTCTATTTCATTTTTTAATGATTATATTCTCCATAAAATTATATTGGAAGTTTTTTATTGTGTTATTCCAATTATAAGGGTTATATAAGTGTTCTGAAAGTGTTCTATGAAGTTAATGTTCCAAGATATCAATGAATTTTATTTATTATTTCCTTTGTTTTATAATGTTCCCTTTGATCAAGATTCATATCACATGTCTCATAATTATTGATTCTTATGAGTCATTCCTTTGCTAATGCCTTATTGGATGTTTCATAATAGATGATTCGGGTATAAATTGGTATGATTTCTATTATGATTCTCTCATACACTCAAATTATTTTAGCACACCCTTATGCACTTCTTATTATCATTTATGAAATTCATTTATTAATACTTATATTTAGCCTTAATAAGCATTTGATCATGCCCTTCATATGTTTCCTTTTCCCCCATGTTATAGAGAATGAAGTTGAATGAATTATGTATAGAATGGATTTCATATAGAAGATGATGATGAATTAATGTGAAATAATTAAAATAGGGTTAAGTGAGAGAAATTCTAATTTAACAACATGGTTATTATTTATAACGATGTTTCTTTAATTCAATAAAACTATAAACCTAAAAGGTCTTTGAGAATTTTAGTGATATTATTTGTTCATATCTATGTTGTAAGGTTTGGATGGGAAAACTTTTGTACAAAAATATTAGTGTCAAAGCTGTAAACGTAATTTTTATGATTTCAGCACTAAATTTAAGAGTTTCGGTTGAGGGATTTAATAAAATAGGGTGATAAATATAACATATATTTTATAGAAAAAAATAAATTTATTATCAATGAATGAGTTTTGAAATCCAATATACATTTAATTTCATTTGTTCTCAATGAGTTATTGCTGAAAAAATTTAGTATGTTTTAATGTTTTAAATGTGATGATTGTTGAACTAGTTAGTATTTTTTTTAAACACGATTCATTAGTCATTAACATAGTTATTATAACTTAACGATAATTAATATTATTGGCCTTGACGAAATATTATGAATATGAAAAATATTAATTTTTCATCATGAATATTTTGAGACAGTTGTAATAACTGTATTTTCAATTTGATGGTGTTTTTAATCATTTTTTACATCATGTGGTTTTTGGATTAGAGTTTATTGATTTAAATAGTAAAAATAAGACAACCAACTTCCAAAGTACAATCCAATCAATAAAAACTTCTACTATATATGGGACCTCGAATGGATGGTAATGTCCAAGGGATCTAGCACTGGGTGGGATAGTAACTGGCAGGGTGGGTGGAGGAGCTATGCCAAATAGAGGGAATGCAGGTGCATATGTAGTTAATATACATTGTGTGGGGAAGCGTTGATTGAGGTAATTCCCAGCACGGGGCAGTGACAGGCTGTAATGGGAGTCTAGGTAACCATTTTTTGTGTGATGCTTAATATTCATTGTGAAATACAATGTAGTATAGAATCTGAGATATTTTTGATGTGGGATGTGTTAGTATAGCTCCCAAAATAATCATAGTCATCCAATTCTCTGATCATTTTATTTGGGTGGTCTGATCGCTTCATATGCATTGTCTTTAACCATGGATTCACCCAGGTATTCTATTCATCGAAGCACCTCCATGCATCATCGACAATCAATTGAACTGAGATCTCCAAGCTACATTAATGCATTATAATTTTTCAAAAGTGATTTAAATCACATGAAACAATTTTTATATGTGAAAATAAATATCAAATAAAATAAAAGAAAACATTGATAAAATATGAGATACAACTGATAGTAATGGTTCGTGATCACAGGAATATCTTTCTCTGTGTTTTTCAAAGGTTCTAGACCATTATATGTTTCTAAAAATACTTGACTTGGACTCCTTTTTATTATTGATATTATCTCTCATCTAAGATCACATCGCACCACTGATAGTGTTTTTGAGTGAGTAACAGAGAAGGTAAATCTAGTGCTTTTCATCTATAAATATGTTTTTATGAACACGATTCATTCATGTTAAAACCATTATATTCACATGATTGTTTCTAAAATAAATACATTATTTATTTATTTATTCAAAAAATGTAGAAGAACAATGAGATAATCTAGTTAGTGAAGGGATGTTTCATGCTCCTTCTATTTTAATGAATGAGAAGATATTTTCATGAGAAAATGACTTGTTCTTTCCGCACTTGTTTTGTTTCATGAAGATATGATATCTTTGAGGTAATGGATATTTGAATATGTGTGTTCCACTTCCTTTCAAAATGAACATTATAGATACATGTTCTTCGTATGTAAAACTGTGTGTTCATATTGAGTTTCTGGAAGATGATTTTTCCACATTAAAATCTAATTCCCATTTGGGTTTGCACATAAGAAGTTTAAGAATGGAGAGTTTGAAAGAGAATCCCACATACATAATATCATTATTTGAGAAGTTAGATTTCATTTTCTAGACCCATTGTGAACATTGTGTGTGTAATTAAACATTCTCGTACATGTTTGAATCTACTTACATTGAGAAATAATTAGTGTGGATAGTGAGTTTGTAATATGGGAAGTGTGTGATTGATCTTCCATGTGAAAAAAACTTACATGAATTTTTTCATGTTCATATACACACTTTAAATAATTTGAGTTTAACCATAACAACTCATGCATTAAGTATACATTAATGTGTTTGTGTTTTATAAAAAAACCTATACACATGAAATTATTCATTCATGATAGTGTGTATCTTGTCCTTGTGTGTTATTGAATAAAATTAAATAACAATGAACTATTTTAAATACATGCATGAAATTTTAGGAAATCCTAATTTTATATGAATAAGTTATTTGAGACCAAATCTAGGATATTATTTCTATCAATGATTCAGTAGAATCATTTTTTTTTTTGTTTTTAGTGTTTAGTGAGGTCAAGACTTCAGTAGAAGAAATAATTATTTATATAGAATTTTTTTACTGATGGAGATGATTATTTTTCATAATCCAAAATATTAGATCGAGTCCTGAATCAGTGAAAAGTTATATGATTTTTACATAAGACAGTGTGATCTAATGAGATTGTGGGTGAAAATCTTTAATTTACCTTTCTACAGTGGATCAATCATTTTACGTTGAAGGCTATAGATGGGGGTCTAAATAGATGCTGATGATTTTGATTAGGGTTCTAACCTTTCACTCAGAAGAAGGTGAAGTCGGGGGGTTCTATACAACTATTTATGGCCAGTTGGAAGTGGTTCTATAGCCACTTTTTAATTTTGGGTCCAACCAATTACTATAGTAATAAACATTAGATATAATAGAAAATATGTGTTGGGGGTCTAACAAAAATGTAAATGAGTTTGTCTGTGTACCGAACATTGTAAATCCATATGTAGTGTTCTTTCATTGTTTTTATTACTTACATGATGAGGATAAGTATTATAGATGATGTATAGATACTTAATCAATCACAGATGTTGAATCAATAGAAATGAAATTTGTAAAAATAGTATACCACTGATTCACCCCCCCCCCCCCACATATTTGTATCTAACTGATCCTTATCTAATTCAATTGGTATTAGATCGTATATCACCATATTCAGATCTGGTAAAAACCAGAGAAATAGATAATTTGAATTTAGGGAATAGACTAGGAATTTCAAATGTTGATGGAATGAACTACCACATTTGTAGTAATAAGATGATTATTTATCTTATATATCTTCTCTTAAAAGTGAGAAATACAGCAACATTGGGTTTCCCACCTATCAATGTGGATGTCTCTATGACTCCAGCTGATTAGAGAAAATATAATTTGATATAAAGGATCATAATGCAATATTGATGTCTTTATATGAAAAATTTTACACTAAAGTTATGAGTCTCCAATCTACCATGGAGATCTAGGATAAACAAAGAAGCTATTATAAAAAATCATAAATTTATATAAACTAAGTTAAATATATTGAGAAGCATGTTTGAAGATATTAAAATGGCTGATGTTTAAAGCGTTAATCACTACCTTATAAGAGTAAATGAAATTGTTAATAATATCTGATTTTTTGGAGATATGTTGTATAATTCTACTATTTTTAGAAATCATATGAGAAATTTCCAAGATAGATACAACTCAAAGATTTCTGCAATATAAGAGAGATAATATCTATCATTGTATGAACTTCATCATACTATCATATCTTATGTAATGAGAAAAGCTCCAACATTCAAGAAAATAGAAACAGATGATATGGCCTTTGAAAGCATGATAAAAGGTGAATCTAAAATCCAAGAAGAACCAGAATCTAGTGATTATGAGGATTAATATGTTGAACAGAAATTCAAGAAGATTATGGAACTATTTAAAAAAAATTAATAGGGTATATGTAATGGAAATCGAAAACAATCACCAAATTGTATTAATTGTCAAAAAAATGGTCATTTTGCTGGTAACTATCCAAAGAAGGCTGATAACACTAAATTAGAAGAAAAGGATAAGTAATATCAGAAAATGAAGTAGAGTAATCACAAGAAGAGGATTAAATTCATGAAGATAAATATTATTAGAAATGAAATATATGAATTTACCTCATGAAGTAGTGATTCAGATGATGGAATATAATTAATGAATAAAATATTCATAATGGGTAAATTCAAAAAATCTAGAGAATCATTTAAATGCGATTAAGGTGAGGATATTACTAATTTAAAATATATTTTATAATATATTTGGAAGCTATAATTGTCTATAATATGCAACTAAATAAGTAAAATAAAAACCTAAAGAAATAAATTGACAAGATTTACTTTGAGAATAAAAACCCTTTCAAGAAAGAGGAGATTCATCTTAATGGAATAAGAGAAAATTATATGAAGATATATGATCTAGAATGAAATCTCAAAATTATTTTAAAGAAAGATCCTGATAACAAAGAATCTTCATTTTTTTAATAGAATAAACAAAACATTTAAAATTAGACAAATTTTAGAAAATGGTGAAATATCTTGATTAAAGACTTTTTGGGGAAAATGATGAATTATATGAGACACAATCTATGTGTATTATAGCTAAAAGTGAGTTTAAGAATATGAATTATGATTTTAATAAAGTTTTTAAGATTAATGGTTAATCTTCTAAAACTGCCAAGAAGAATGGTTCAGATAAAAAGGTTGATTCTAATACATGTAAATATTAATGTACATTTGGTATTTCTAACAATGTAGGTCTGAAAGACAATACTAAATTAAACCGGCCCAAAATAACAAATTAAAAATTATTTTCCAAAAAGTTAGAATTTACTAATTTATCCAGAAGATTTCCTGTTGAATATATACATCCATAGTCTTTGAAAAAACAACTATAATATTAAGAGACAAATTTCAGTCATTCTAGAATATCATGGTTTATAAGATATTATTGGTGTTGTGGAGTGTTTGGACTTAAATTATATTCATGTTGGTATAACATGTCACTACCAAAAAGTAGGAATGAATCAAGGGGGGTAAATTCTGAGTAGATGAGTTCAGATAATCTGAAATAGAGGCCTATGATCAAGACATCATCTAAACTATCAATGTGGAACTAAAATGAATTTTTGAATGAAGTTTATGGTCGATGTGGTCAAAAATCTCACAAAGCTAATAAATGTAGTGTTTTTTATCATGTGAGATTATTGAAAATGAATCTGATAAAAAAACATAGATAGTGAATAAATCTACAATAACCAGTGAAATGTTTGAGAAGATGAAATAATTTGAAAAAGATCAGAAGTTTACCAAAGAAAAAGAAGAGAAAGTGGTAATAAATGAAAAATTTAATAATGATTAGGAGTCAGCTATAAATGATGACTTGAAAATTATGAATTTTGAAACTTGTGGAAAACTTTGGCCTCATAAAAACACTACAAGACTATTCTAACAACCCACTAGATTAAGGATAATTCCTCCATATATAAGTTTAAAGGGAATAAGGGAAAATAAATAATGATAATTATCTCTCAGTGTGAGTGATATTTCTATGGAAAAAACATGTTCCTTCTAATTCCCTTATATAATTTTTTTGGTTCTAAAATTCATGTAATTGGATGAGATGGATGCATCCCTTGAGGTGGAGGATAGATGATTTGAAGCTATCAAATATTCACAATCTTTTGAAAATAATGATCACTCTCAAATATTTAATTTAAATTTAAAAGGGGAAGCAAGTTTATTTCACATATTTTTTTGATATGTGTAAAGAAAATATCATAGAAATATTGCTCATATTGTTCCCTAGGATATTATGTTAGGTTTGATTATTAGGTTAAATATCCCTTTTTTTCTACACTAGGCTTTCCCATGTAGGCTTAGAAGTGATTAACTGAAATCTCATTGATTTTGTTGAGTGATGCTTCATTTTTAATAAAAACTAAACTGAATAATAAGTTTTTTGATGTTTGAACTACTAAACTCACCTTTGTTTCCATTTCAAATAATTGATTAAAATAAATTTAAGCATATTTACATAATATAGGTATTGAAAATAAATATAAATGGGTGATTGAAATATCTAGCGAATTGCATTTGTTTTCAGTGAGTGTTTTGTGAAATATTTAACTACATTTTATGGTTTGAAATTTGGTAATTGTTGAACTCTTTTTTTGTTTGGAATAAAATATGTGTAATTGGTTATTGAAAATGTTTTTACAAAAGAAGAATAATTGAGTTTTTTGGCCTAAGAAAACTGTATGACCCTGAAAAATATTAATTTTTCATGATGAATGTTTTGAGAATAATGGAATAGATTTATTTTCACCTTGATGATATTTTTTATGAGATTTTACTTTATTTGGATTTTGGATAATATTTTATTTATTTTTATGGTAAAAAAATCCAACCTATTTGACAAATATAAAACCATGTCGTCTGAAACTATATCTTATATGGGTCCCTAAAGGGTTGACCAAGTCCAAGAGAGCTAGTACAAGCCATGATAAAAGGTATCATGAAGGGTGGAGGAGCTTCCCCATATATAGGGGGTGGATGCACATATGTAGTGTAGAGTCACCATGAGGGGCATCACAGCAGTGGAGGTGGTTCCCGACATGTGTTGGTGTCATGTGGTGATGGGAGTCTAGGTAATTATTTTATATGATCCACTTTGGATGCATTGTGTAATTCAATAGACCAGAAAATCTGAGAGTGTTTTGATGTGGGTCACACAACTGTACCACCTGAATAAATCATATTCATCTGATTAAACGGTCCTTTTATCTAGTCCATCTGATCACTTCAGTCGCATTGTCTTCAACCATGGCTTCTCAGGACTATTTTGTTCATCAAAGTGCCTTTATGCATCATAGACAGTCGATAGAACTGAGATCTCTCATCTCTATTAACACATTATTATGTTTCCAAATATATTTAAATCACATGAAACTCTATTTTCATGTAAAAATAATGATAAAATTAAAGAAATTAAATTGTGGGTGAAATATGAGATACTGGTGATGGTAATGGTTTGTGATCACAATAAGATCTTTCTCTGTGTTTTTTGAAGTTTTTGGATGATGAAATTTTTCTATAAATACTTTAGTTTGACTCTTTTTCAGTTCTAATCTTATCTCTTATCTGATATAACATCTCACCTCTAATAATGTTTTATATAGAGAAACAAATTTGGTAAATCTTGTACTTTTCATCTGCGAAGGGGGTTTCATGAGAATGATTTTTTCTTGTTACAGCCATTTTTTTGTATGATGATTTCTCAAATAGAATACATGATTCATTTTTTTTTCAAAGAAGATATAAGAACATTTATATATTATGGTTTTTGAAGGGAATTGTTTTACTCTTTCTGTTTTCATGAAGGTGAAGAGATTACCATGAGAAAAAAATATGTGCTTTCCATAATCATTTATTTTGTAGAGATCTGAGATTCATGAACAAATATGTATTTCACTGCATTTTATTATCTACCTTTCATGAAGAACATTGTAGATACACACTCTTCGCATGTAAAATAGTGTGTTCATATTATGTCTCTTAAATATGATTTGCATGCATTAACCCCCAATACCCATTCGGTTTTTCACACAAAATGGTTGAAGAATAGTGAGTTAAAAGGATAATCCCCCACTCTTAAGATATTTATTTGAGAAGGAATCATTCATTTTTTTGTTGATAGTGTGTGTGTTATTAAACATGCCCATGAATTTTTTAATGTATATATAATGAGAAAAAAATAGTGTGGATAGTTCATGTTTAAAGTGGACAATGTGTGGTTGATGTTCCATGTGAAAAACATTTTCATGCATTCATTCTTGTTCACATGATCACTTGAATGAATTTGAATTTAACTATAACAACTCATATATTAAGTGGAATTTAATTTGGGTGTGTCTATTATACAAATTTTTATAGACAATATATTTTGCATACATGATAGTATGGAGCTTTTGAATGTGTGTTATTGTATAAAATTAAATGACTATGAAATTTTTTAAATACATCCATAAAATGTGAAGAAATGAACCTTAAATAGTAAATAGTAAATTGAGACTGATGTCAAGAAATTATTTTGATCAGTGACTTAGGTGAATAATTTTTTTTATCCAAAATTCCATTGTTTTGTGAGGTTGGGTCTTCAATAGAACAATAAATTCTTTCCCAAGCAGTTTTGTTCGGAGGTACCTGATTATATTTAGTTATCATAATTATTTGAGAAAGTCATGAATCGTTAAAAAAGAACTTTATTGGTACACAATCCATTTTAATCGAACAAGATTGTGTAGGAGGACCATTAATTGATCTTTCTATAGTGGATTAATCATTTGAAGTTAAAGACTGTAGTTATGGGGTGTAACCAGTTTCTGAACATAATGATTAAGTGGTCTAATCAATCACTATGAAAAAGGTACAAATGTGGGTTTTAAATAACTATTTAACATTGATTGTAACTATGGATATAACCAGTTTTCAATTGGGGGGGTCTAACCAATTCTATCATAATCACATTTAATATAGTGGGGAATCTATGTCGGGGGGTCTAACCAACATGAAACGGAGTAGGGATTTATAACAATCCTTGTAAATACATATGTGTCATGTATCCTTTATTTATTACTTGCATGGTGAGTATGAGTATTAAAGATGATGGATAATTACTAAATTAGTCACCAAGGATGAATCAAAAGTACAATAATTTGTAAAAATAGTATGTCATTGATGCAGCCCCCCCCCCCCCCCCTCAGTGGTATCTAACTGATCATTGGCCACTTCAAGAGACACTTTATGAAGTATGAGTCTTTAAATTATAAAAACATGGTTTTATAAAAACATTAAAGAAAGAAATTATATTTCTAATATTAAAATAAAGTAATATTTTTTGTCTCTTTTCACTATATCTATCAATTTTATTAAATGAAAGCTCTGTAAAGGAATACATTATTTTAATTTCTAATGAATTGATGGTATCTTTTCCTATATTAATCATTTTTAATTCACACACCACATTTAGTTAAAAACATATTATACTTCCTATCTTTTTATCATGACTCAAAATCATTTTCCTTTTTACATGTTCTCCTATAATTGATATATTTAACCATTCTATTTTATTATATGTATTTTATTTCTCTATCAATGGAAATTTTATTCTCATGTTGTTCTTTTATGATTAACTTTTTTAATGTTATTGTTAATAATATCTCTCAAGTATATTGAAAATTTCCTCCTTTATAACCAATATCATTCTTACTATAGATATTTCATTGTTTTATATGATATGATTTATTCTATTTTAATTATTATTTTTTCACAACATCTTTATTCAGAATGAAAAGTTATATTTTTTACTTGATGTGTATTTCTATAATATAAATTATAAAAAATATCTATAATGTTTCTCTTCCTATATATGTATATTTTTTATCTTCCACTACACATTTATTATATTTTCTATAATTTCCTCTTGAGGTTCCATTATTGGATCTTAAATTAAATTTTATTTATCTCAAATTTAACTTTTACCCTATGAAATAGATTAATAAATTTTTTGAATTCAACAAATCAAAAAAACCCTCTATTTTGAATCATGATAAATATATGAGAATGTGATTTCATTAAAGGGGGTGAATGTTACAAACCATGTATTTTTAATGAGATATCACTATTATGGTTTATTAATATTCATGATTATGCATTTGTAAATATTTCATAACCACTTATATATTTTTAAAAAAAATATCAACCGAATTTATATAATTAATTAGATACTCATAAAATAATTAATAATATTATGTATTGATCTTCTCAGGAGATGTGTTCTATTTAATGAATATAGAAATTTCCATAATATAATTTTCTTATATGAACTATTAAAATAATTATTCAATTTTAATATATTTTCAAAATTTATATTCATGTTAATTATATAAATCAATATGCTTATAAATAATTTTATAACTTCATGAATAAATTATTTGGTTTTTCATTTCAATGAAAATAGGTTTTATATTAAATAAACTAATTTTCCTTTTGTTATATTGTTTTATATAAAAATTATTTATTAAAATTTTATGATTTTATTTTAATAAAATAAACATAATTTTTGGATTTAGTATGAAAAAAATATATTCGAATGAATTTTTTTACTTTTTAAAATAGTTAGATTTTTTGTTAAATGGTAAAAATTATAGATTTTTGAAATACCAGAATTTTATGAAGTTATAATGATATAAGAATAACATAAAATTTAAAAAACATTTTTATTTAAAAAATATTAATTTATATATAAAAATAATCCATTTAAAAATATTGAATTTGGAAACATATTCTACTCATTTTGAAATCTATGTTATATTTTAAAAAATTATTTTATTGATATTTTAATTTAATTAAGGAATCACAATGTAATATTTGTTTGAGGATTCCATTAAATGTAACATAACTCAAAACATTTATCAATAAATAGATAAATTTCATGTAAATTAGTATTATATAATAATTTTGATAAGAATAAGTTCTATACATAATAGAATTTTTCGAAAAAAAATTTTTATGTTGTGTTTAGTGTAATTTTCTTATAATTAACTCTTACCACCTATAAAATTTGAATTTTTTTAAAAACTACTTTTAAAATTAAAATATTAATATTTTAAATATGGTTAATTTAGTTTTTTTCACAAAAAAATAAGTTACCATTGTAAACATTTATCCCCTCAAAAATGATAAAAGGGTATAAAATGGGGTTAAACTAATGGAAAATCTATAAATATAAAAATACATGACTAAATGTAACTTTATGAATTTATTCACAACCTAAATTATCTTTTCATATAAATTAGTATAATTTTTTCCAACATTATTTCAGTAGGAAATTTATTGTATATTCAGAAATTAAGTATTTACAAGGGTGCAACTCCTCTTACATATAATTTATTCCCTTCGCCACCCCTCCACTCATAAAAAAAGTTTCATATATCAACCAATGTGCATGAAAGGTTATATCCAAGAAATATAAAATTTCTAAGAAGTTTTGGCCTTTAAAAAAACCAATATGAAAGGGATTTTTTTTTGAAAAAAAGATGGATATCCATTGAAGAGGTAACTGACTTTGCATAGTTATTTCATGTTTTTTTCTTCTTTCACCTTCTACAAATATATTTTAACCATAATAAAATAAAGAGATAAATATTATTATTACTTTGAAATGATTTAATTTTTATGGAAATTCCATTATCTATATTTTCCATATCAATTATAAATTGAAAATGTCATCGATGTTACATGAGAACTGACACCTTCATGGATGACATACTTTTTTTCTTCCCTACCGCACATTGATGGTTATACAAATTTATTTTCATAATTAATATGGTATTTATAGAATGTTTAAGTTTCTAAAAATATTTTTTTCCCATTCAATTAATATTATTTACAATAAATAGTAATCGTAAAATTATACCACAAAAAACAAGCTTAAAGACAAGTTCCTTAACTAATAACTTCTTACCATTCTTGTTATTTTTCCTTCTTCACTTATCAATTTCGGTATTTTTATAATCACTTTAGAAACATGATTTTGAAAGAATTTTGATAATTAAAATTCTATATAATCATTATAAAATGACATTTTCTTATTTATTAAATCATTATAACATGTTACTCATTATATTTATTTTATCAAAACCATGTACATTGTTATATTGATTTTCCCCTAAATGACTTAGAAAATATATAGTGGTAAAAAGTTTATATAATGATTAATTTATGAAATTTTCCTAAAATTTTAGACATAACATTCAAATTTACAAATTCCCATTAATTTTATTCCTTTAATAATTCAATAATCAAAGAAAAAAAAGCATTTTTAAAAAAATTCATGTGAACCATCATTATAATTTCCAAAATAAAAATAAAAATGGGACTCATGGGTTAAATAAAAAATTATTGCCTTTTCATGGTCAATATTGAGGTTTAAAACTAATAATAAATACTCAAGGACACAAAATTCCAAACTATAGCAAGTGAAAAAGAACTGTTAACACCATAAAGATATTTTTAATAATAAAAATTTAATGTAATTTTCATATGAAATCTTAATTTTAAATTATAAAATAAAATTTAAATGAAAAAGATACTTATTAATATTATCAATAACATTATTTTTAATAAGTATTAATGTAAGAGAAAATTTGGTGAAGTAGAAGTCTAAGGTAATGGGATTCTTAAATCATTTTTCTTTAATAACACCCTTATTATTAACATTTAGATTATTTAATATTATTTATAATATTTTGGGGTAATTAAATTTTTTTGAGATTTTGGGTTATTTAATTTTTTACTTTAAATAATAGTTAACAATGATTTTAATTATTATTAATTAATAAATACTAATGAGTATTAATAATGATAAAAAATTGTGAGTGGGAAATTATTTTTTATAATGATTTTATTAATTATTATTAATTTATATTATCATTTTAAAGACCCAAAATTATGTTTCCCTATTCCATATCTTAAGTGTCAAGACCCCCCAGCTCAAAAGACCCAATGGCCCACCCACCCACCCCCCTTCATTCCTCCTTTAATATTTGTTATCCTCTTTGGATTCTAAGCCCCCAGTAGAGGTTATTCCCTCTACCTCTTCACTTCCATTTTCTATCCCCTTTGTTGTGTGTGTATTAGGGATGAACTTTAGTTGTGTTGTGGCTCCAAATTTCTTGTTTTTTTGGATTCCTAGGGAGTGTGGTATTTCTTGGGGACTATTAAATCAATAGTATCGAGGATTTCATTCTCTTCACCTTTTATAGTTTGGTCACTTTTGTGGGATTTGGGTTTATTAAGGGTTATAAAAATTATTTTATATCTATTTTGGGTTTGGAGGGGCATCATCTTGCTTTTTGGGGAATTATTCCCTGATTGTTATTGCTTTTATACACATAGAAATATGATTTTGCTAATTAAAAATTGGTTTTCCCTTAGAATGAATTATAATCTATATAAAATCTGATTGTTTTACTTTTAAATGGATGTATTAATCATATTTAAATAGTATTAATTATGGTAATTGGACTTTTATGGATAAAATTAGAATTTTACTTTGTTATCATAGAATCAAAATAATTTCCCTCCATAAAAAATAAAAAATATATGGTTCTATTTTTTCTTAATTTATAATATTTGGTAAATTTTTAGCAAGTCCCTTTGAAAACATATTCAGGTAAACGTAGGAATTTTGGTTTTTTTAGTGTAGATATATAAATTTTTTTACTAGGAATTTCATGTGCAACTTGGAAGAATGTGGATTTATTTTATTCTAAAGGGTTACCTTAGAATAAAATATATGTATTAACAATGCTTGACCCATTTGTATATTGAGATGACATAAAGAATTAAATATTATACCCTTACGGTATTTTTATAAAAGAGAATGTGATTTTTAAATTGATTTCAAGGGCTGTTTTAAATGGAATGTTAAATGAATAATTTCCAAATAAAATTTAGTATATTAAGAAGGGGCCTATAATCCCATGTTGACATCCTATAAGGCCTATTTGTAACATTCAAAGAGATTAAAACTTTATATGGTGTTTTTTTATTCTATATAACGACTTATAGAGATAATATTTTCTATATATACCTTATTATTAGATTGAAAATGGATCATAAATTAATGGTTAGTCATGTGGAAAGGTTTGTGGTGTCCTACTAAATTTTTATGTGTTCACACCAATATTATATCTTAGTTACATGTCTAGTATTGTCTTGTTACCCCTCTCGTATCATATTTTTATTTGAGCATTGCGGTAATTTTATTCTATCATATTTGTACTATTTTTTGATTAAATAATTTGTAGGATCAACCATTATTTTCATATAATGTCATGTATGAGACCCTTTAAATGATTTATTATAGCCAAGTATTCCTTTTAAATTTTTCTATAATGATAGATATAATTTTATTATGGTGTCTAAATTTATGTAACTTTTGGTGGTTGTATTTGAAGAAGAGTTTGTTTGGGGTGAGTATAATAATAGAATTCATGTTAATTTTGATATATTTTTTCCTATTTATTTATTATTCTTAAATAATATTTTATCATGGAGATAAAACTTTTGTATAGGTCATTCTATATTTTCTTGAAAATTTATATTGTGCTTAAACTCTTTTTTTTGGGTGAAATCATTCCCAAGTAGTTGTATGGACCCCCTAGTTCTTTATAGTAGCCCATAGGTTTTGGGAATTCTCTTATTCCTAGAACAGGGCTAGTTTATGTGTTTGTTTACATAGAAAACCATATTTTTTCATTACAAATGTTATCGTATGACCTTTCTTATTTGTGAAATAATTATAGTATAGGATTATAACTACTTGGAATCAAGTGGTATGCTTAAAAGTGGACTTTATCATGATTGTTTCTAATCCAATCCAAAAGTTTTCATGGGATGTTCATATTTGAATTTTGTTTTGGTCGTTTTAATTAATAGATATTTGATATATTATTATTTCCCTTTATATATATTATAATTGATATTTTTCTTTATGATATTCCTCGTAATTTGGGATGGAAATGGAGATGAATTCAATTATGTGTGGTTGGCATGCATAGCCCTATAAACCATACAAAATCCAAATTCATGATTTTCTATAAATCTTCGGAATGGATGCATGATTTCCATGTGGAAGATAATCATAAGACCAATTTAGTTTTGATTACACATCTTATATTGGTTTTCTATTTAGATACTCGAGTTATTGGACTACCTGGGTTATAAGTGGTAATAGGAAGGGATCTAAGGGTTGTAGTGTGATACGATGAAGAAATTAGTTTTGATATTAAATATTCCTTATCATGATCTATGATTAAATTATTAATATTATAATATAATTGATGTTTTCTCAAAAATATTATGAGAGGGTGTTGTATTAATAGGGGTCTATGCGGATTTTACTTGAATGGCCCAAAGTCCTTCTTTTTATATAATTTTGATAATACCCCTTTCATGGGATGATGGGGAACCCTTACAAGGCTTGTAGGCTTAGAAGTTACATGTATTGTAGGTCTTAGGGGAATATATCGAGACTATAACTACATGGAACTACTCAGCACAAAATTCTACATCAAGATGTCGACTCCCCACCTTCACATGGTTATTTTTCTATACTTCACATCCATGCACAGGCTAGTCCTAATGACAATGTCATACCCTCTATTTCTTCTGAATCTGTTAGCTTCTTCTCTATTGAGTGTGCCTTATCTGAATCCTCATCTCTATTTTTCTCCTTGTATAGTTTTCCTGGTCCATTAAGCACAATTTTAGGTGGCCTAAAATCTCTGAGGTGGCCCGATGGCCATAAGGTGGCCCGAAGGATTTGAGGTGTCCTGAAAGCCTTACTAACTCGGATGCCATGGGTTGAACAAAGGCCTTGAAGGGTGTGAGGACCAAAATGGTGGTCAAAAGGTCCAAAAGGATGAATAGTTCTGGCTATAACAGTACTTTCTACGGTACTTCTATAGTAATTCAGAAATTATGTCTCTGCCCGAATTTGATCTTGGGTCTCTTGGATTCACTTGCTATATCCTCACCAACCGGTTTGAGGCTCTTGTGCATCCTTGGGAACATTTGTTTTACTAATTGATTGATTAATTTATTGGGATGTGTTATGTGGATTCACTAGGGAAAAATATTTAAAAATGATTTATTTCCAATAAATCACATTAAAAAAACAATCATGTGGTGGAATCAGGAATGTTTAATTGGTTTTTTAATATTGTTAAAATTGAGACAGCTTTAGGATATAATGAATTTGGAAAAAATTGGATTTTGAATTGATTTTTGAATTAGTAGTGTATATAGAAATTTTATTTCATATGTGTTTTGAAGTTTGGGGTTTTTATATACACTATTAGATTCCATGTGTGCATTTTAAAAAACAATAATCCTTGAATGGGAATTCTAGGATTAGAAATATCTTAAAATTATGGTTTTAGACAAGGTTTTAGTTTAAGATATACCCTAAGTTCTTAAGAGATATTTTGTTAAGGATGGGGGTGGTTGGGATATCGAAATTCACTAGCTTATAGCCATGAAATAATTTTTGGAAGTCCATAAACTAGTAAGTAAGGTTGAAGTGACCCAGGGTGCCTTTTAGGGATACCATTCAACAGATGTGCCCGATTTGGCAAGCTGGTGAGCCCAGATCAGTTATACAACTACCTCTATTTGTATTTTTTTTATTAAAAATAAATTAAATTATTAATTAGTTGGATATAATAATTTATTATATGTCTTGGGTTTGTGTTATGGGTGAATTAAATAAATTTCATTTCCAGTTGGTCATGATTTCAGTTTGACAAGGTCTTCTTGAGTAGATATATGATGTTTCAACCTATACGGTCTTAATCCGTAAGGTAGAGGAAATGAATAAAATTTTATCATAACAAATTAGAGGAAGTGGTACCCTAAATTTTCCAGATCTCTTATTATCATTTTTAAATGTTTACATACTGTGGTCACACCATTATTCCATACATTGATATTAGAAATTGCATCTCTGGATCTATAATAGTATCATTTTGATCAAATCATCTAATTAAAAATTTCAGGGACAAATATAATGGGATTTCCCTAATGGATGACCTAGTTTGGGATTAGAGATAAAAATTTTGTATACATAATGACCATTTATAATGGACATATGAGATGAATTTGATTCTTTAAATGATATCAATTTTAAATCTTGAAGGTGAATGAGTCAATTAATAATCATATGATAAAAACATAATAGTGATTTCTTATTTTAATGGTTTTGGACATTAAAATTTTATAATAATGGTTTAATATGGTAATAATGAATCTTTGGATTTGAAATAGAGATTTTAAATTCATGTGACACATATAAATTATTTTTTTAAATGATTTTACAAAATCGAAAATGTTTAAGAATAAAATGTTAAATATCAAAAATAGAAAATGATAACTGGTGATATTTTATATAGTTTATTATTTTTTTAATGGTACCACAAATGGGATTGTTTTTATTTAATAGAAGGAAAACACCCTTTTTGGGTGGTCTCTGATACGAAAGAAAACACCCCTTTAGGGTGGTCTGTGATACCTTTAATAAAACACCCATTAAGGTAGTCTATGATAAAAAAATAAAATACCCATTTTATATGGTTTTTGATACTATAATGAAAATATCCTTTAGTTTTTTCTTTGATACTACGTAAAACACCCCTTTGTGGGTGTTTTTAACACTCTAATGAAGAACACTATAGGTCATTGCATGATAATTTAATGGAAACAAAATTTTGTGGTGGGTTGTGATACTCTAATGAAACCACCATTAAATGTGGTTTGTGTTACTCTATGGAAAATACTACTTTGAGTTTTTTTATTCTTCAATGAAAAAACATATTGTATGGTGGGGAAAGCCCCATTTAGTAAGGTTATAAGAAAAAAAGAAAATTACCTACTTTGTGGTTTGGAAAAATACCTTTGATGAGGTCATTATAGTATGGTTGTCATGTTCATATCACAATAGTCAGAGAAATTCAATCACTAGAAAAAATAGGTGTTTTCTTGGTCATGTTTGTTTGTTTGATTTCTAATTAACCAACATACATGATTTATATACTTTTACACTTTATATTGTTATCTATGGTTGATTGAATTTAATGAAACTTCTTGTTTGATTTCTACTTATAGTTATTATATTTTGAGAGTTTGGACAGTTGATTTTAGATGGTCATTTTTCTAGTTTCTCATTGCTTGTTTCACCATTTAGAAGATTTTAAAATGATGGGGAGATCCATTATTAGCTTCCATTTTCTGTTAGGGTTTTAATGATTTCACTTTTTTGTTACCTTATTTTTAGCTTAGGTATTTTTGGAAAATTAAATAATTTTTGTCTGTAGATTGTAATTCCCACTATGATACCATTTGGATTATTTCATATTATATATAATATTTTTAGGTAATTTAAATATGTGTAATCTTGGGAATTAAGTTTAATTTTTTATATTTAAATAATATCTAGTAATGACTTTAATAATGAGTAAATAATAAATATTAATAAATATTATCAATGATAATAAATTGTAACAATAAGGATATTATTTATAATAATGATGGTATTAATGTCATTAGAATTTCACCCTCTCACATTAAGGACACCAAATCAAGTTTACTCCATTCCCACTCATGTGATTCAGGACCACCTACTTAGAAACCCCTATAGCATGACCCCCTTAATTCAATCCTCCTTCAATCACTAGTGTCCTATTATACTTCCATGAACTTTATTCCATGTTGGGTCATCATCCTAGTTACTCATAATCTTCTCTCTTATTTTCCCCCATGTTGCATTTGCATAAAGGTTCTACAATAGGTGGGATTTGAGTCCTTCTTTCATGTGGTTTTTTATTTATAGGGTGTGTGATCATTCATTGGTGCCTTCAAATATCCTTTTTTGAGGGTTTAATTCTACGAAATTTATTCGGCCATGGTTTATATTTGAAAATTTTGGGTTTTAAAAGGGTTTTAAAATTCATATTTTTAGTTGTTAGGGATTAGAGGAACCTCCTTTTTCTTGTTAGGGCCTTCTCCATCAAAGGCCACTTTAACACCCACGAAAATTTGATTATTCCAATTTGATTATGTTTTTCTGAATCCCTAACATTTAATTTTATAAAAAATTGATTTATTAATTTTAATTTTTTTTAATTACCAATTAAAAGTATCTATTATGTTCATTGGATTTTTATAGATAAAATATATTATTTTTATTCTTTTAATAGAATGATAATTGTTTTATGCCTTTATAAAATTGCATAATTTTATTTTTACACTACATGTATACAAATTATTCAGTAAATTTCAAATAAATATCATTAGAAACATATTAAAGTAAACATATACATTTTGGGGTTTTTAAAAATAGATTACTAGTTTTTTTACTATAAATTTCAATTTGAACATCAAATTACATGTATTTGTTATATTCTAAATGGTTTAATTGGAATAAAGTTTTTGTCTTAGTATTGTTTTAGTCATTTAGGTAATTAAATGATTTTATGGATGATATTTTCTTCCCTTATATGGTTATTTATAAAAGATTTACTGATTCCTAAATTTATGAAAATGGGTCATTTAAGTGGAATGTTATAGAATTTTTTATAATGGACTATGAGATATTATGAAAGGAAATTTCCTCCCAAGTTTCATTCCAATGAGGTTTATTTACATATTTAAAATAGATTAAAAATAATAAGTGTATGTGTGACCCTCTTAGTTTTACCTAATTCTATTTCCATGTGGTGGGATATTTTATTTATATGTGGTAATTTTGTGAATTTTGAAGTGGTTTTTATGAGATAATAAATTAATTTTTATGCTTTATTTGATGTGTATGTTTCTTTTTTTTAATCAATTATATTTTATTTGATCATGGGAACCTAGGTAACTAGTATTTATGGATCAGTTCAATCTATACTGTTAATTTTATTCCACGAGTATAAGGTATCATGATAGACTAGGTGAGAAAATGGGATAGTTTATGTGTGTTTTAAGAGAATTTAACTCATGAAATATATTATCAGACTCAACTATCTCAACAAGGATATCAATGTAGTATATTCACATAGTGTCAGTATAGGAATCTAGTTGCATGTTAAGGTCAATATACTTGAGTCCAAAGAATTTTCCCATGACATGTATTGATTGATTATTGTTTCAAATAGGGGTTTACCGTATCTATTGATTATGCTTCCCTATTCTTATAATGACATAAATTATTTTAGTTTCTTTATAAATCATTTGAATAAAAATTTTCAATTGAAGTTTTAAAATCTTTTAAAATTGATCTAAAATATGTTTTTTAATGTTTAATTTAACGAGACCTTAAATAGGGTTGTTTTTATAATTATGTAATTTTTTATTTTAAATTGGATTTTATGTTACTATTTTAATTTAATAAAAAATGAAACTAATTTTGAACAAAATATTATTTTCACTAAGTTTCAATTATGTAATGACTTATGTAAACTATTATTTAATTTTTTTACAAATATTCTTGAAAATGGATCTTCTATTAATGTTTCCTCCTTTTTCCCTATGTGTGGTGTAAAATTAAGTCCCTATATGGCCATGAATATACTACATCCCAATTTCAGCTTCAATATCGGATTTTTAAATCTCATGGAGCATTGATTAATTTTACCGTTGATTTTATTTTTATTTTATCCCATTAGGTAAATAGTTCCAATAACAATAATTGTTTTATCTATCATTATTTTATTATAAAATAAAATGTGTGGATACTTAGATAATTTACTCTAATGATAGAAACCTAGTCTCTAAATACATATACATTGCATAAAATTTTCGGAATACTCAAAAAATTATACAAAATAACACTCAATGATTATATTGTTCTAGTTCCTTTGGAAACATGGAAACATAAACACTAGTGCATAAATGAGTTACATTATCTCCCAATAGGTTCTTCATGACTAAAACCCTTATTACAAACATCAAACATAATATGTATCATCATAACTTGGGGGGAAAGGAAACATAAAAATAAGTGAGATCATATGCTCAGTAAGGGTAAACAATGGAAAAACATAATTATGTGAAAATGGTTATTATAACGTGATCGTGAAAATATAATATCATACCCTTCATATCAAATATCATGAAAATTAATCATGAATAATGATTGGAAGTTAATAAGACATTAATCATAATATAAGATGGATATATTCCATGCAAACACAAAATAGGAATAAAACATGGAATTATGGAAAAAACATAGAAATATTTAATTATTTATATAGTAATTATGGAATTGAATCCATTGACATCTTTGTGAAAAAAGTCCTTTACTGATCTCGGTTCACACCCCATTTGAGACCTATATTACTAAAACAATTTCACTCTTCATTCCATCCCTATATTACTGAATCGAGTTCACTCCTTGTTCTGACACTATATTACTGAAGTGAGTTCCTTTCATGTTCTAGACCTGTAATACAGAACTGAGTTCATTTCCTGTTCCATAAATGTCTATCTCATGGGATATAAATAATTACCCAATGCATTGGAGGGAGATATAGGTCCCACTCATCTCATAAAGAAATAAGACATTCATATTTCAAAAATTCATAAACAATCATGTCATAACTCATGAAATGAAATGGGTATCATAAACATGTAATCATTCCATAAATTGTGGAAAATATATATCTTTCATAATCATTTAATTATAAAATTAACCCATGTAAAGAAGAGGGTTTCCAAACCATATAACCCCTGAAAGAGAAATGGGTCTTATAAATGTCATTCCATCAGAACATAAACCATTAAAATAAAGAATATGATTTGAAAATTTTAATCATTTCCACAAAAAGGAATGAGTAACACCAATAGATGTCATCTTATATAGGAAATCATTTTGAAAGATCTTTTAAAAACATTTCTTGAAGAAAATATCATTCTTTTTTGAAATGTTGTTTTTAAAACATAACAACTTTTTAAAATTATTTTATTTTTAAATATACATTAAATTTATTAAAGTAACATTTAAAACATTTTTAAAACCTTTTCCCATGATACCTATAATGATTTTTTCAAACCATTTCAAAACCATTTTCATTGAAAACATATAAAAGTCTCCCAAAAATCCATTTTAGAACATAAAATATAATAACGAAATATCATAGAATGGATATATAAATACCCATAGATTTAAGTATAAGATAAATATAATGCATTCATAGGATTTATATACACCATACAATTTAAGTGAGTAGTGAATAAGGCAGGTATCTCACGGAAATAAAGTGTGGGATGAATTTTTTTAACTTGTGTCTTGACTCTCATCGTACTCATTCAAACCACATGTATAATAAATATAAATTTATTATACAACTATCATAGATCCATATTAATACTTATAATAACATAAATGGTCTTATTATGGCTTTATATTACCCACTTGTTAACAATTCTATGTTAATATTTTACTTAGGTTAATATCAACTTTGTTTTTCTCATGTGTCTTAATTTATTATATCTTTGGTCAATATAATTATATCTTGATTTCAAGAATTTAAAACATGATTTAAATAAAATTTATATTTAGTATATTTTTGTTATAATAATTAGTATAATATATAAGTATGAGACATAATACACCGTTCATGGAGGCGATAGGTCGTACATACGCATGAATGTTATTTCCGTTTAATTTCTGTGCTGAAATAAAGAAACTAAAAGACATATATATTTATTTATTTATATATAATTATAAAATATACATTATTATATCATTTATAACATATATATATATATTCAATAAACCAATCCTTAATACATTCCATTTAGTTTATGAATGAATCACATCACTTTTAGGGGGCATTAGTCCACACTTCCTCAAACGAAATTATCATATTAAAACAAAATGGAAAGTATAAAAATATGTATTGTAAAATAATTATAGGATAATAATGAAATAATAAATATAATATATAAAATATATAAATATATTTCCCATCATTATTTCTACCATGAGATGTGATAAAGTAAATAATGATCAATCATCATTTAGTGAGTCGGTAGTCTGTCATACACGTAAACAGTATGTTCGTTACCCACTAGATTGAAGTGTCTGTAAGTGTAGGTAGAATACAGAGAATAAAAACATACTAGTACATTGAGGATAATGGTTTTTTAATAAAATCATGTAATAATATTTTTTTAGGTAGTGGAGAAAGAAAATAATAGAAAGGTGTTTGAGGGAGGGTGTTACATTTTAATCAGCCAAGTCATTGTGGTTTACACCAAAGGAATTCTTTTTGAAGGATTTCTGCCAAAGTTAGGATTCAAGGATGATGTATGGGATGATGGGTATATTTTTAATCATATTATTTCTGAACTTAAGTCTCATTATAGGTTTGAGTAAGTGGGAGGAGAGGAGGTCTTTTATAATGGGGGAGGAGTGGCACTGTAGTAATATTTTTAAAGAAAGGAACCCTCCCATGTTTTTTATTGAAAGTAGATCCATAATGGTTCAAAGTAGATAAAATAGTGTATAGGGTTGAAATATGGTCATAAAATGGATTTTGGAGAAGTTTATAGGTTGATTTGGGCCTTAAGGTTATCGTTTAGTTCCTTATTAATCGTAATTTAACATTAATCATTGCAATTAATTTTAATTACTTCACTAATAATATTTGACAAATAGTAAGTTTAAATTTGAGACATTATAAATTATTCTAATTCCAAATAAAAATCCATTTTCTAAAATTCCAACCCCATAAGTGGAAAAAATTTAATATAAATTGTATCTTCTAGTTGGATCAAAAATGCAGGTTTTTAAAGTAAAAATGATCAAAAAAATTCTATGTTTTTTTAAACAATTCAATGTGAAATTTGTTCTAATATACTAAATTGGATTAATTTATAAAAATATTATATAATTAAACATTTACATTAATATAAAATGTAACTTTACATTATAAATAAATTATATGAAAAATCAGTTTTGAATTTAAATACATTATTTTTAACAATTCATTAAAAAAATGAAACCTTACATAAAAATACCAAAAATTTATCAAAATGCATTTTTTATGTTTGTCTTAAAAATAAGAAGTATATATTGAAATATTAATCAACATAATTTCCCAATATTTTATTTAAAATGGGTTCCCAATTAAAATATGGTAAAACTACCTTAATAAAAATATTGGGTTTTATGAGTTAAATTGATTTTATTATTGTATTATGATTATAAAATCTATTGGATGAATATAAAAAATATTTATTTGGATATATAAAAAATATATTACATTAAAATTGATTCTGAATTGTATTTAATTTCATTTATTAGGTTTAAAACAACTTTAGGAGTATTATAATAGTTTTCTATAAAAATACTCCCTTTATATTAAATTGGTTATTATATTAATTTATATAGAATATATAACTAATTAATTAATTTACAATTGTTTTAAATCCACATATATACATTAGTTAGTTAATAATATTAATAAAATCTAATTTAATTTCTAGGTTAAATATTATTATAATTTTTTTAAATAATATATTACTATTTGATAACACTTGGTCTTGGGTGTTATGCAAGCCATCGAGGAAGGTCAGTCTTGTGTGAAATATAATCTTGACTCATTTTTTCGTATAAAGGAATCTAACCATTATATTTATTTTAGTTCATGATTAACTTGTAATTTTGTATATCATAATCCATCTTGGTGCTTTAATAAATTTAAAATAACTATAATATCAAAAAAGATTAAAATAATTCCAAAAATATTTTTTACAAAATATAGGGGTGTTACATTCTACCCCATTTAAAATAAATTTCACCCTAAAAATTCATATGGGTTAACGAAGGTCTACTACATGAGATATCCTTTAACAGAAACCTACATTGAGAAAATATTCATGAAAACTTCTAATAGAAAGAAGGTGTTAGAAAACATGGTGCTTACCCAAAGTAATGTATAACTAGGTTTCTATATAGAAGAATATATTTGGGAAGTGAAAACATAGACAGGGAAGAGAAATTTAACCTTCATTTTCTGATGGAGAGTGATAGATAACAATATCAGGATAAAGTTAACAATCACAAAGCCATAAATTTGTGATGACGTAAAGAGACATCTGATCCATAAGAAACAAACTAACTGGATAAAATTTTATTTATAGATCATTTTCCTAATGACGAAGAATTTTCATGAAAATGTTTACCTTCATGATTCTGAGACAATTTCATAATTTTTTACATAATCCAATTCACCACTTTCTCAAAAAAGATAGTTGAATTTTTCCATTCCTGAAGCACTAATAGATTATGATATCCATGATAATTCCTCACATCTCTCATCAGTTACCAAAAACACAAAAAAAAAATTCAGAAGGTTATCCAATATGCATAAATCATCATGTGGTGAGATAATAATTTAATCTTAAAAACTTCATCTAAAGTTTAACATAAACATACCATAAATAGTTAACCTTATAACCCTTCTAAATAATGAAAATCCATAACATTATAATGAATTTCACAAAATAATATTAATTATAATTTCCCATATATCACAATGCATCTATTGGTTGTCCCATTATAAACATGTAAATACCATCATCATGTTATATATTAAAACAAGGTAATAACCTAAATTATAATAAATTAATTTGGGAAATTTTCCACATTCCTTATTCCAATGGTTACTGGATATATTCATTAAATACAAGAAGTTGTAAGCTTCTTACATGATTACACAGACCACTTTTTCAATAAATCAATAATCAAATCTAGGGTAATTAGTGTTATCAAATTTACACTATCCCAATCAATCTTCTCTTTTTCCAAGAGAAACACAATCTTCTCAGAATCATGACCATATTAAGTGATACCCTCCCTTAATAAAAATATCTCATTTCTAAGTATTTATCTCCATTAAACATATAGCTTCCAATACTTAATGAAAAATTATACTTAAAATAATTATATATGTCATGATTTATATAACATAATCTATGACTTCCAAATCATAAATACATTATTAATCCAAAATTATTCTAAAACCATTACTCGGGCTTCATCAACTTATTCCTTAATACCTATTTTAAATAATATTAAATATGAACCAATTTTTAATGTTCCTTAACCTTAATATAATCATGCTTCTTATAATTATTATAAACGATACTGTAAGAACATCGCATGCCTTTCACATGTAGTTTTTTGTCTCTTTATCTTTAGAAGTATAACCAATACACATACCACCATCCTAAATCTCTTTAAGAGATTTCCACTTGAGAAATTGATTCTTATAATGCCCATACTTTTAACGTATGAAACATTAAAGATTAACCATGTTCATTATAGTTAACTTCATTGACTAAAACCATAAATCATAGGGTGATAAACGCTTATCATAGAAGAAAACCACATAACCATGAGAAATTACTTATAGGATGTCTAGATCAAGACACATAACTTTTAATCGACAACACATTAGGATTATTATAGGTTATTCATAGTAATATTTTATTCAAATAATTAATTATAGTTCATGATGTTTTTATGAATTTAAAAATCATATCCCCTGAGAGTGTCCAACAAGATGTGGAGTAAGGCCCATTGTTATATACCAAATTACAACAAGTCGGGCCCGAAACTTCTTTTCAGATTTATTAATCCTATATAAATTTGTTCTAGATCCACATCCTCTTTTATTATCTAGATATGGATTTATTTCTAGGAAATAACTCACTATATCTTTTACCAAAATTCCAGGACATTTTCCTATGCTTTTCCTTATCCTTATAATTACCATTAGACATGTCCTTAGGGTTCTCACTTAGGATTTATCATCATATTTCTCAAATGTTGAATAAAAATTTTCTCTAATAAAAATTATAAAAACATACTCTTTACATACATAGGAATTACATCGTATTTTCCAGAAACTAATAAAATTATACGGGAAAACATGAAATTTTTTTACTAGTCTATTGCTTTTGGAAACATTAGAATAGAAATAATAGTGTATAAATAGGCTAAATTATCTCCCTCTAGGTTCTTCTTGACTAGAAAACTTCTCATACACATCAAACATAATATGAATATTCATAACCTTATGGAAAGGAAACATAAAAATGTGTGAGATCAGATTCATAACAAGGGTAAACAATGAAATCACATAAAAATGAGCATAGAGGTATGACAACATGACCATGAAAATAAAATATCATATCTTACATATCAAATATCATAAAGAAGAATCACGGAATAAAGATTGGAAGTTCATAATATTTCAATAATAAGGAAATAAATGAAATAATCCAGGAAAACATAACATAATAATAAAACATGGAATTATGGAAAACACATAAGAATATGTAAAGATTTCTATAGTATTCAAGGCATCACTTCCAATTCCATCTTAGTGGATAAAATACATTACTGGTATAGGTTCACACCTCTTTCTATCCATGTATTACTGAACTTAGTTCACTCTCATTCTATCCTAGTATTATTGAACTGATTTCACTCATCATTCCAGCCTTGTATTACTGAACCGAATTTGTTTCTTGTTTTATCCCTATAATACTGAACAAAGTCCATTTCTCATTCCATCCATGTCTATCTCCTAAAATATAAATCTTTACCCAATGAATTAAAGGTACATATAGGTCCCACCCATCTCATAATGATATCATACATACATGTGCCAAAAAGTCATAAAAATCATATCATATCCCATGAAATGAAATGGATATCATAAAAATTTTATCATATCATAACCTATGGAAAAAATTACACGCATCATAATCTTTTCATCATAAACATAACCCATGTAAAGAAGTGGGTTTCAAAATAATATCACCCATGAAAGTGAAAAGAGTTTAATAAACATAATTACATCAAAACATTAAACATTCATAAAAATAATATGAATGGAAAAATTGAATCATTTCCCCAGAAATAAACGAGTAACACCAATGAATTTCATCATATATGGGAAGAAATTTTGAAAGTTCTTTTAAAACCATTTCTTGAGGAAAATATCCTTCTTATTTGAAATTTATTTTAAAATATATAATTTTTTAAATAAAATTTGTTTTTAAATGTAATTTTAAATTATAAAGGACCCTTGAAAACATTTTGAAATCATTTAACCTTGATACTTATAAATAATCTTGTAAACCATTTCAAAACATTTCCCCTTGATAACATTTAAAAGACTCTTAAAACCATTCTTTAGAACATAAACACTATTAAAGAAATATCATATAATAGATATATAAATTCTCAAATATTTAATTATAAGAGCGATATAATACATCCATGGTTGTTATATACACCACAAAAATATAAGGGAGTTGTGAATAATCCATATATCTCACGAAAATAAAGAATGAGATGAAATTATTTTACCTTCTGTCTTGAATCTTGTTCTACTCATTTAGAAAACCTATATATTAAATATAAATTGTATATACATCCATAAAATAAAAATATAATTACTTATAATACCATAATTTTTTTATTATGTCTTTATAATACCCACTTGTTAACAATTCTATGTTAATATTTCACTTCGTTTAATATCTGCTCGATTTTTTATATGTGTCTTGATTTGTTATATCTTTGGCCCTTATATTAATATCATTATTTCTATAATTCAAACCATGATTTAAATTTAATTTATATTTATTATATTTTTATTATAATAATCAATTGGATATAGATGTATGAAACAAAATACACCATTTATGGAGATGGTTGGTGGTACATACGAACAAACGCTATTTCCGTTTAATTGTCTTATTAAAAGAAGGAATGTAAAAGAAATATATTTCTATATATGTATATATATAATTATTAATGTTTATTTATTATATCATCTATAACATATATATTTACCAAAACCATCCCTAAGACATTCCATGAAGGGTATGAACAAATCACATCGCTTTGAAGGGGTGGTAGTTCACACTTCCTCAAACAAAATTATCATATAATAAAAAATGGAATGTATAAAGATATGTGTTGCAAAAATATTAAATAATAATAAATAAATAATAAATATAATATATAACATATGTAAATATGTAAATATATTTTCCATAATAATTTCCCCCATGAGAGTTGGTAAATGTAAAAATGAACAATCATTGTTTAGTGAGGCAATAGTCCTCCATACACGTAAACAGTATGTTAATTACCCATTGATTGATGTGTGTATATGTGTAGGTAGTATCCTAAGAGAAAAATAATAATTTTATGTTAGGATACTTATTTTTAATAAAATAATGTAATAATAATATTTTATGGTGTGAAAAAAGAATATAAAATAGAGTTTAAAGGAGGGTGTTACCTCTCAATCATGTAACTCCTTTAGGTTTTCCCCAAAGGGATTCCTTAGAAGTATTGCTTCAAAAATGAGGCTTGAAGGAAGGAGTTATTGATTTTGGGGTGATAATTTTTCATATTTTGGATGATCTTAAGTGTCTTGAGAGGTTTTAGGGAATGGGAGGAGATAAGGCCTTTTATAATGGACGAGGAGTGGTACTCTTGTAATATTTTAATGGAAATGAACCCCACCCATGTTTATTTATTGAAAGGGGGTTAATATTTGTCCAAATTAGATAAATGGAAGTATAGGGTCTAAAAAATTCTCTAAAATTGATTTTGGACTAATGTATAGGTTTTTTTGGGCCATAATGTTGTGGTTTAGACTATTATTGTGATAAATTAATCCTTAATTGTTGTAAAGGATTTAAATGGCATCAATAATATTTTTGGTAAAAATATAAGTTGAAATTATTAAACATTATAAGTTATTATTATTATAAATATGGATTCCATTTTTTCAAATTCCATCACATTTGATTAAGAAATTAATTTAAATTTAATGCCCTAGTGGAGTCAACAATGCAGGTTTTTATTGTAAAAATGTGCAAAAGTATTCTTTATTTTTTATAACAAATTTCAATGTGAAATTGGTTATAATGACCTAAATTGGATTAATTGATAAAAATATTATCTAATTAAACTTTTATACTAATTTAAAATTTAATTTATCTTTATAAATAAATTATATGAAATATAATCTTTGAGTTAAATCTATTATTTTTAACTATTCATTTAAAATTAAATGTTACAGAAAAATACCAAAAATTTATAATAACCTTATTTTTATGTTTTCATCCAAATATGAAGATTATTTTGACATATTAAATCTATAAAATATACAAAATAATTATTTAAAATGAGTTCTCCTTTGAAATTAGGTAAAATGACGAGAATAAAAATATTGGGTTTTATGAGTTAAATTGATTTTATTCTTCTCTTATGCTAATAAAATATATTCTATGATTATAATAAATAAATACCTAAATATATAAAAAATATATTATATTAAAATTACATACTAATTTTTTTTATTAAATTTATTAGTTTTAAAACAACTTGTTGAGTATAATCAGAGTTTTCTATAAAAATATTCCCTTTATATTCAATTGTTCTTATATTCATTTATAAATAATATGTAACTAATTAATTAATTTTATATTATTTTTAAACCATATATTTACATAATTTATTTATTAATATTAATAAAATATAATTTAATGACTAGGTTATGTACAATTATAATTTTTTAAATAATATTTTATTGTTCGTTAACACTCGGTTTGGTGCGTTACGCAAGCCATTATGGAAAGTTAGTCTTATGTGAAATTTAATCATACCTCAATATTCTGTATAGATTAATCTGAACATTATATTTCATTTACTGCATGATTAATTAATATTTCATATAACATAGTCCATTTTGGTCCTATAATATATATAAATTAAATAAATGGTTAAAAATATTAAATTAATTTTTAAAAAATATTCAAAAATTCTCAGTGTGTTACACTAACCAGGTATTCCTTTGACTAAATTATATGGTTGAATCATTTATATTATTTTGGTTCCCAAGTATAGCCATATCATGGTTGTCATTTTTTTAAGTCATGTTATATAACATGAGGAGTGGTATTTCTATCACATTATTTTGTTTATATCTAGTATATGTCAATATATTTCATAAATATCTAATTTTTTCATGGATAACCAGCCTATATATGGGAGTTTATTGATATTCAATAGAATGCGCAATGAGATTAAAATATAATTTATATTATAAATTATTCCCAATTCTTTTTACTTATTCCATGCGGATTTTCACTAGCTGGGGGGGGTCTTAAGAACGCCACCCGGGCTAGTGGTAGTCCAAATTCATTGCTAATTTACAGGGAAACTCGAGATGGGTTATCACAACATTCATTAAGTTATATCACTTCTTTATGGAATATCATATTCAAATATTATTTTTGTTATGACAATTGATTTTTTTATTGTGTATTTCAACATATTTTTTTGTGGATTTTCAATTTTTTGACATAACCATATTTTTGGTTGATTCATATTTCAAATTTTAAGATCTTGGTAAGGGTTTGTTGGTATCAATTTCAATTAATTTATATATGTTTCATGTTTTGAACCACATATCCTTTAATATAGTGTTCTTTATATTTTCGTTCCCATGATATAATTATACTATTTTTTAAGTAATTTCATGTTGATTATCAATCCAAATCTAGTTTAGTATTTAAAAGGATTTTGATTCAAGTGTTATATAATCTTATGGTTTTCCGAACTCGTAATTTTATTCTTCATGTAATATTCTATAATATGCCTATATTTTTTCCTTAAAAATTATATAATACCTATTTGAAATTAACTATCATTAAGTATAATTATTCAATTTATTTAATTTTTTATTTCACTTAATCTTTATAAAAGAGTTTTTATTCATTATTGATAAAAGTCATTAGGTATTTTCATCGAAATATTCTTCCATTTAGACATGTTTCATATTATCAATCCATATTTATTTACACGGTGAATATAGATAATTTTTTATAATATCATATTTTTTATTTTATTTAATATATTTTAAATTATTTTTAAGCTTTTTCTATCATTTGAATTTGATTTTAAAAATTAGTAATTTTTTTCCATTAAAAACATAGTTTAGAGGTTTCGAAGTCTTTTACCTAAATATTTTTCCACCGAATCCGCATTCATTATATAGTTTTATATAATACTTTTTTGTAATCATAAATTATTTAATATATTCAATTTAAATTTTTATTATTATTTTTTAAATGGTTTAAATGGTATTAATTTAAACATATTATGTATGGTTCACTATTGAATTTCATTTTATAGGTGTGAAAAAAAAGTTATTTATCATTTAACACTTGATTTACTTTCCCCATAATCATGATTTTTCTTCAACAATGATCTTCCTTTATATACTTCAGTTTTTTAAAAGAAATACATATATTTATTTTCCGATGAATATTCCATTTTTTAAAGATTCTAAAAGAAAAATTTATTTCATATTATTTAAAATATAATATTTCTATTTCTTTTATATATGTATTTTTAATTTATGAAAACATATTTTAATGATTTTTATATTTCATTATGGTTATGTTCTGATGATAACATCCACCATCTTTCTCTAGATTTCTTGTGATTATATTTTATGGAAGTTTTCATTAAATACATTTTTTATCACTAATTAATTTAGATACAAAGGAATGTTATAATTTTTTATGAGTTTTATGAGGAATGTGCATGTCCCTTTATGTGTAAATCATTTTATAGATCTCGTAAAATATATATTATGATTTGTGGGGTCTACTATTACACTTCAACACATTGGTGTAATTATTAATTCTCTTGATAAAATAAATTATAATTAATTGGGAAGGTTATTCCCTTGTTAGGGTGATTAGAAGGGTTTTTGTGTGTGATAGTAATATGATGTCCTAAGACACATTCCTGATTATTATTTTTTATTTTATTCTTTCATAATAAATTTATTTACAGAATTCATGGGAATAGAGTTGAAATTTATCTGTGTTATATTTTCATGGATCACTATTATTGACTCATGAATTCATACACCTTTTACTCAATTCATATTTAAAAATTCATATTATGGATCATGAATTATTATCCAATTAATATTAAGAATGAATTTCCTATGTTATGTTCATATACCATGACTTTGTAATCATACCCACATGATCATCTTTTAATCACTTATGATCTTTGATCCTGCATACTTATGATTTCCCTTAACAATAATTTTAGTTCACCATTATTATGTTTCCATTTCCATAGTTTATGTAGTTGAGTACATAAATGATATTTTTAGAAGGGATTCATGTGTTAATAATTTTTATTAGGATTGTAAATGAATTATTTTGGAAAAAATAAATTTATTATATATTTGAAAAAATATATGTTGGATGTGAAAGATATGAGTATTTTTAGTTAAATTTTTATAATTTTCACTAAATAATTAAATCTATAATGTCTTTTGAATGTATGTGATTCATGATATGCCTCAGTCCTACACTTATCCAGTAGGTTCTTAAAACACATACATTTTCACTTGATCTAATCCAAGGGAGATAAAAAAAATTAAAATTATATTTGTTTTAATAAAAAAAATATACATCTCACAAAAATATAGCAATACAAAACCCCAAATGTTTAGTGTAATTGGACATTAACTAAATAGATATATTATTTGGAACATTTATGCATAATCTCAGAATATATTATTCCCTTCTATATATCTCACTATTAATATTAAAATTCATAACCCATGTAATCAAAAATAAAATAATGGGGTGACCTCAAATGCTTAAAAAGGGAAAAATATATAATCATTTAATCAATAGTTATATCATAACAATGATGATGCATGATCCTGAGTGGTATACTGGATTAAAATAAAATGGAAGGGTTGATATTTTCTATAAGGCATAATCTAATTTCATGTAATATCATATGATCAAACATATACTATGTATTACATGTCTTAAAAAATATAAAAAAATCACTAATGTTTGATCATATCATAGACATATAACATATAAATGAATCATTTGAATAAACATGTGATGTTAAAACATTTAAAACAAAGATATCTGCATATTGTCTATATTAAATTTTGTGAACATACCTAACCACATCATGTACATGTTACATATTGAGGGTGTACCCACTGATATTGTTTTCATTATCTATATTTTAACATTTTTAGCTATATTTTATTCATGATCAATATTGTTAACATAGTTAACCACATCATTTGAATTCTCAATATTGTGAACATAACTTACTATATCATGTCTATTATCAACAAAATTATCTTGTTAGGAAGAAAAACATAACTAATGAATTATAGTTCAATATAATACCCCCACTAATCTCATATTTATGATTAATGTTCACGTACTACACAAAAAATATGTCATAAATCCTATCATGATGAACTCAGGGAATGAAACTGTGTTTCATATATTTTCTATATAATGTCATATATAATGACCTCAACTATAAGAATTAATACCCAATATACAATCTCTAAAAATAATTATAACAAAATTTCATTTAAAGGTTGATTCCGGAATGTTAACCCCAAAGTTAATATCAATTTTTAATATAATGTTAATAAATGGAAGTAAACTCTTGAAAGGACATTTCATAAAATATTATTAATTTTTTTTAAATATAAAGTTACTATTAAACATTAAAAATCATTTTCAAGAAAGTAACCGAAATAAATTATTAAAATACCACTTTAAAATAAACACCAATAATTTATAATTCTAAAATTCATATTTTTTCCAATGAAATGTGTAATGGAAGATAAAATTATAAAAATGAATGTTAAAAAATCAAATTCATTATTAAAAACATATTTATTGAAACTGAAAACATGAAAAATATTTATAAATACCATATTTAAAATTAGATATAGATATATCATAATATCACTATAAATAATACTAATTAATATTCTAAAATATGAATGGAAAACATTGGCTGGAAGAGTGAATATGAACAAGGATGAGAAGGGTATTATTTGGGGAGACCAAGAATAATTCATAACATCGTCAAATTTGATGAAGAGATAATTACACAAAATAATTCATCTTTGATATGAATATTGAATTACCTATAAAATAATGAGGACAATCAATATAACATCATCATAGTTTATAATAAAAAAATATTGTAAAACCTTTTTTCAATGAGGAATAATTATGACTCAAAAAAATTTGTAGACTAAGAAAAATGCCTTATGGATTTGGAAAAATTTAATCAAATTCTCTGAAAACATATAAAATGAAATATAACATTAAATAACATGAATAAAAAATATATAATATGCCATATAGGTATTATACATACACTATAATTTAAAATATGTTAAAATTCTAAAGTGTTTCTCAATAGTAGAAATTGATATGAAAAACATTTTCCTTAACGTCAAGTTTCTAGTAATGAAACATATCATTAATTATAATATTAATAATTATCATAATAACTTATTTAGTGACGTTTATCTAATCCATTATAGTTTATACACTTTATTTATAATCATTTATTATAAATTCATTATTCATCTATCATTTAATTTCATCATCTGATGTTCATAATTTTTTATTTTTTTAACAAATATTTTATCAAGGAGATGTAAAAAATATTATTTAATACTAATATCATTATTAAAATGTTATTAAATATATTAATATCATTTTTTCATGGATTTATTCATCCTGTAATTAATTTTATAGAAATTATGGGCCTAATTTGAGGGAATGAGATACATAACGATCTTGTTTTGGATAATTTACTAATATCAACGGATTACATTATAAAGATCGTTAATGATAATTTCATAAATTAAGAACCATATTAATTATATATATTACTATTTAATTTCATATATGTTCATTAATTATATTTCAGAATCATAAATATAAGGTGTTGATGAAAAATGAAACATGTCCTCTATGGAAGTGGTAGTCCTTATGTACACACAAGTGATATTTTCATATAAAAATGAATGCGAGCGAAGATATTTATGTTATTAAATAACATTAAAAAATATTTATTAAATATATTAATTATTCATTAAATACATTCATATATAAATCAAGGTCACATTGTAATAAATAACAAAATACATCCTTCATGGATTTGGTTGTCAGCACGAACGCACGACCAACATTTTCATTTTTCGAATGGTTTTCTGGAAGGTAAAAAATTATTAAATTAACATAATAATATTATATTATACATTAAATAGGAATTTAATTATAATATCATCGGTATAATTTTTTCCTTCGAGGTATAATAATAAATAAATGAATAGAAAATAAAAATGGGTGAATATAATTTTTACCTTACTCATTGAAACAACTTATTCTAAAATTGGATTAAGACTTTGATGGGTATTTTTTGACTAGATAAGTACCTATAGGATGTGGAAAAAATTTTAAATAAGTATTTATTCATATATTGGTCTATCCATGAGTCTTTTTATTTGAGGTAAAGGGGGTAGTGAAGGGATCCTCTAAATGGTGAGAAAGGTGGTATTTTTTAAAATACCAATAACATTATATTAATTTTATTCCACAGTAAAATAAAAATAGATTAATAATTTATAAAATATATGTGGTATGTTTTACATGTTCAATTAAACCTCAACCACTCAATTAGAGTCATGTTTTTAACATGTTTTAGGCCTTTATCCTTTTTACTTAACTTTTAATCCAAATTTACATTTATTGCACTGACTTATATTTCAACACAATAACCTATCTTATTCCCTAAAAATATTTAACAAGTTATCTAATTTTATAATATAAATTCAAATGTGAATAAAATTATAATATTAAATTTATATCAGTCAAAAATGATAATTTCAAAATAATATATATTTAACGTAAAAAATTATTTATAGATGGAAACCATTACTTATCATCAAAAATATTAAACATATGATTATATTTTAAAAAATAATATTTTAAAATACATAAATTTACTTGTTAAACAAATATTTGGTTTATAACATCCCAAGACCCGAACTCTCATATCCTCTGCTGAAAACATTAACTTTGCATTTCTATCTATGTTGTCGATATTTTTGACCATAATGTTTCTATCCAAACCATACATCTTCAAAAGGAAAAATTGTATCACATACATTCTTTGTGGTCCTTTTAGTTTTATAGTTTTATAGAATTAAAAAATCATATATAAACTATACCAATGTTTTCAAATGGACATTTCTCCCAGTTAACCTATATTATCTTACTTCACATTACATCATCAACATAATCCTTATAAAATCCTTTATAGAAAAAAATCATTCAAACTAGTTCTATATAACCTTGGTAAAAGGAAAAATAAGAATGGTGATCCCAAAATCTCAGTAAGTATAAACATAAGAATTAATAATTGAATATCATCAATTATCATAGGAGTGCATAAAGGTATGATAACATAATGAAAGTGTATGAGTGAATAAAAAATGAACTCATATCCATAAATACATATATCATCATATATAAAAACATATAAAATTAAAGAGTCGTCATAATAAACAATGATGATCCATCTGGTATCAAAATTGATCTTAAAAAACATTATAAACTCATAGAAAGCATAGATAAAACAAATTGGTATCTTAGACTATCATATTAAATAACCCTTACAAAACCCTTATAATTGGAATAACCATATGAACAAAATCCAATATAATTATCTAGATAAAATAATCATTGACTAATTCAATGGAGTTCTATGTAGGCACACCCATCATTTAAGTTATAATATTCTCACCCAATACTATCTGAGTGCACCCATCATTTATAATTTCAAATAACTGAGTTATGAAGAAAGAGTATAGTTATTTTATTTAATAATAAATCATTGAAAAAACCTTTAATATTTTCTGAAAATTATTTACCCATGGAAAATAAATAGGTTCCATAAAAATACATTTCAAATATAATTATACTATGGAAAATAAACGGGTTCCATGAAAGTCTCATTGATACATAATTGACTTATGTAAAAGAAATTAATTCCATAACAGTCTCTTTGAAACATGAATAATTTTTTGAAATGAAATAAGATCCATGAAAATATAATTTAGACATGATTAATTCATGTAAAAGAATTTATTTCAATATAAACACCATTGTAACATGATTAACTCAATGAAAATAAATGGGTTCTAAAAAATCTCTTTGAAAGATGATTATCCCATGGAAAAGAAATGGGTTCCCAAAAATCACTTCGAAATAATCATAAGAATAATGACAGTATAATTAAAAAATATTCCAATTGGATCATAAGTAAAAACATGGTTTTTTGATTTTTATTATTGGGAATAACATTAAAATATCATTAAAGATATTTTGAGGAAAATACCCTTTTTATTTTTGAAATAATTTTCTTAAAACTTAAAACATTTTGAAATCCCTTATGTTATATGAAAATACACTTGAAATCATGTAAAGGAAGATTTAAAAAATAATTAGAAACATATATTTATTAAAATATTATTTGTTATTTAAAAAAAACATTTAAAAATATTATTTGAAGCATTTTTAGAAAACATGTTTTGTTTTGAAGAAAAATACTTTTCAGTTTAAAGATGATTTTTCATAAAAACGTTCTTTTGAACTCTTAAGAACATAAATAGATTAAAATGAATTAAAAAATTTATTCTCATGAAAAAAATAAATAATACTGATATTAATTATAATTCTTTGTTTTTATTTCAAAATATTTCAATATAGGAGTCTTATTTACAAACAATCCTCATATACTGTAAGATTGTAATATGAAACTCTCACCACATTATTAACATTGAATCATAATCCCCATAAAATGGTATGATTAAATGAAAATTATAATATAACTAAAATAATAATATTAAATAGATAACATGAAAAAGGGTTACACTATATACACCTAATAAAAAAGTAATTGTATAACATAACAAATGTCTCAAAGAAGTAAAATTGAGAAAAAACTTCATTGCCTCTTTGGTAATTTTGAAACTGTAAACCCCATAAAATAGAGATACTCAAATGGATATGTAATACCCTAGAAACATATGTATTACAATCATAAAATTCATTCATTGGAATTATATACACCACACAACAACAACAAAAGTGGTGGATATGTCATATATATCATAGAAATAAATGTGAGATAAGAAAAATCCTAACCATGAGTCTGATTCATCACACTTTCTCTCTATAATCCTGGATAATATAATTATGTTAATTATTTAATTTATTTAGAACCCTTTCCAAGTTTATTATTAATTTTCTATCATGTATAATAAATTTATTTATAATTACTCAATCAATTAATTTTATGTTAGATATTTTGACCATATTCGGCTTATGTGTCAAAAACTACATTGGTAAGTTGACTAGGTCAAAAATTTCATTATTTAAACATATAATGAATAAAATATATGAATATTTATCAAATTTATAATTTAATTATACTTTTATAACCAATCATTAAATATGGTTATGAAAAATGAACCAAAGTTTCGATCGTGGAGATGATAAGTTGTACGTATGCATGTGTAACGTTTCCATTTCTCATGGATCATTATGTAAAGAAGGTAATAATTATTATAGCCTTAATTAATGGTAATTATATCATAAATACCAAAATATTTAATTATTTATACTTATATATATTTCTTGTGATGTAAAAGGAATCACATCACTTTGAAGAGGCAGTAGTCTACATTTCCACGAGCGATGTTGTAACTTTTTTATCATGTGAAACGGTAAGAATAAAATGATATATTATATTTATAGAATTATAATTATTTAATAAATATAATAATTATTTCATTTATATCATATATATTCATTATATTTAACCTTATTATCTTCTATGTAACATGTTACTAAAAAACACTTCACAACGCTTTGTGAGGTCGTATCCCCCCATAGAAACGAGAGATTTTATCTCCCTTAAATAATAGAATATTGAAAGTGTTTATATGATATAACTACTACATAATTATTATTACATTATATATATCACAAATATCATATATAAATATTATTTATTTCGTTATGACCATCTATGACATGTGGTAATGGAAAAACGAACAATATCATTTTTTGAGGTGGTAGTCCGACGTACACACAAATTTTGATTTCATAACCAATTTTATGGAATTTTATGTTGGTTTAGGTCATACAATTAACATAAAATTATCTCAATATATTTATTTTACTAATTTAATTATTTAATCATGTTATAATAATAATTTAAGGATATATGGAAGGAAATAAAATGAAAACATTTTTTGAGGAAAATTACATCTTCTTCGAGTATCCCCCTTATGTTTGCACTAAAAACATGAAATTTTTTATTTAATACAAACCTAAAGCATATAATATGAGATTATAAAAAATTTTAGGTGATTTATTTGTGTTTTTATGTGGAAAACGTCTTGAGAGGTGCAAAAAAGTGAAAAGAGTGAGTACTTTTTATAGTTGAGGAGGAGTGGAATTCGTGTAAATACACAAAAGAATTTACTATTGGGAGGTCTCCCATACCTAATATTCCTAAATAAATAAATAATAATGGATTTTAGGAATTATTGTGTCTATAAATAACTACACCACAAAAAATAAAAACAATTTTGAAACATTGTGTTCTGTATGTTTCCTTATTTTTTCATTTTGGTTTTTCAGTAAGGTAACTAGTTTTCTATCCTATGTTATTCATCCATTAATCCAAAATTAAATTAAGAGATATTAAAAAAAATTAACCACATATTTTAGATGTTAAATAAATATTATAAAATTAAATTATCATTTTTACTTGAAATTAAATTTAAGAGAAGCACATGTAACGCAAAAAACACTACCTTAACCAAAACTACGAAAAAATGTTAATACTATTTAAGGGTCAATATATTTATTATAAAATATCAATTTTTCCAATAATGGACAATATTTTATATTTAATTACATTTAAAAATAACTTTATTGATGTTAGGATTGTTATTATTTTTAAATCATTTAATAAAATATCATTTATTGTAAAATAACATAAATAGAAATTTTGACCTTATTTATTTAATTTGAATTTAAAAAATATAAAGAAAAAATTTAACTCAAATGTATTTTTTTCACATTTTTTTATCATGATATATTCATCGAAAAAATAATTTATTTATAAAAATCATTTTATATAACTCACTTTTAATATGTTATATATAGTTTATTTTATTTCATTATTAACTAAATAATACATGTGTTAGCATATCTCAAGTATTTAATGTAATTATATCACTTATAAAAAATAAAGATAAATTAATATTATACTAAAAATTAATCAAAATTTATAAATAGTATTTATAACTGAACATGTGTAGTTTTTCCCTATCCCCAAATCTTTAATGAAATTAAAATGAAGAAAGGTACATTTTTTTCTTTTTATTTATTTAAATTATTTTGTGGGTCACTTCATGGAAAACTATCCAAAAAGATCAGAAATTTATATATCATGGTAATAAGTGTATAAATGGGTCCATAATAAAAATTTGGAAAAGTTTCGCATCATTTTTAAACCTTATATTATATTTTTAACAACTAAGTAATGTTATTTTTACCTTAATTGATGTAATTAATTTTAATTTTTTTCACTAATACCTTTGGTAAAAATTTATTTTTAATTTATTAAATAATATTAATTATTCTGATTCCAAATATTTAATCCATTTTTTCCACTTAATTTACATATTTTTAAGAATTTAATTTAAAAATAATCTCGTAGATGTTATGAGAAATCAGTTGTTTAATGTGAAAATGTTTCAAATTTCACAATGTTTTTATATAAAAATTCAATATGAAAATTATTCCAATTAAATTTATTGGATTAGTATATATATATATATATAATTGAAATATTTGTAATTAATACCAATTCAAAATACAATTTAATATTATAATTTATTTATATGAAAATTCAATTTTCAAGAAGACTTTAGTGTTTTTCACTATTTATCAAAAAATGAAACCTCATAGAAAAATAAAAAAAATATACCTAATATTATTTTGATATTATTATCTAAAAAAAATTATTTTCTAAAATAAAACTTAAAAAATTTCAACATTTATTTTTAAAACAAGTTCCCCATCAAAAGGTGACAAAAGTGTCTTTAGAAAATTACATTTTTTATGTGTACAATTAGATTTATTATTATATCATGTCTAGAAAAAACATAGGATGAATGATAAGTATTGTATTGAATATTATATATATATATATATATATCATTAATGTAATTTAATAATAGTAATAAATTTAATTCATTAAGATAAAACATCTTTAGGCGTATAAAAATCTTTTTTTCGTAAAACCATTTCTTATATATTCAATTGGTTTTTATTTTCATTTTTAATTAATTGGAAATCAAAAAATTAATTATACATACATGTGTAAACCATATTTTCATAAAAAATTTAATTATTTCCATACCCACAATTCTAATGACTCGGTTATAATGGTAATATATTTTATGGGTCGTTTAAGTTTGGTGTTGCATGTTGAATACTCTATCGAACATAAAAATATTGGGGTTTCATGAAGCAAAAGTTAAATGAGTGTTGTATGTAATGAAATATAAAATTTATTTCGTGTATCCTTTACACTAAAAAATATAATTTTCTTCTTTTAGAATCTTTTTGTGTTACATCCTCCCCTGTTTAATAAATTTCATCCCCATAATTTGAACTTTTTCTCGATAATTAGTGGTTAGACATTAGGAAATATATTTTTTTTGTAAAACCGATTTGTAAAAGGGTTACTAAAACATTCACTTAATAAAAGTTAAATGGATGTAAAAATATCATATTTAATAACATATAAAAAGTTTTCCAAATAGGATAACGTATGTGGAAATGGGGGAAAAGCATAAATAATTATATGGATTTATTAATTTCATTGATCAAAATCATGTAAATGATCAATTGAATGTAAAGGGAATTGAAACCATAAATCAATAATTATTTAATGCACTATAAGTTCATAATAAGTGAAGATTCTAGGATAAACTTTTTGTTCCAATATCCTTTTCTTAGAGATAACTAATTTTTAATACCATTTGGACTAATAAAATAAAGAAATATATTTACTTAATGAGTATAATTTCATTCTTTTAATCATTTTCCACCACAAAATCATCTTTTCTCCTAACGAGGTGTATTTAGAATTATTTTTTTATGTATGAAGAACTAAAAACATTTAAAGGACCGCATAATCCCAAAAAACATAACAAGATATTCCTCTTGTCTTTAGAAATTTAGCAAAATAAAAATTGTTAGCACATTGTAAAACAATTCTCAAAATTAATACACATTTACATGATACACTAATCAAAAAAAATCAATAGTAATACCAAAATTTCAAACTAAATTATTTCATAAAAAATTATCCTTAAAATTATTCAAGCCTTTTATCACTAAGTTTGAAACCTAGTGATTAAAATTATTTAATCATATGTTATTCTATAATAAATCAAACATTATATATCAAATAAAATCACATATATACCTGAAATTAACATAATTTTTACCTTTAAAATTTTTGTACAAATGAGGAAATCATGTATTCCATTGGTGAGAATTAAGCCCTTATTATCCTTTGGTCATGGGTATAGGCCCAATGGCCATTGCGAATGCAATGGGTTACCACTTGGCCTTCATATTTTCCTTTTATCCATTAAACATGAAAAATGAATTCCTCCATAAATTAGAATTCATTTTGATACAAGGGTTTATAATTAAACCCACCAAATAAAATTTCTCCAAAAATTTAATTGGTCACTTTACAATCTCATTAAATAAAACCATAATTAGGTGTCTAATACTTTAAACATATCATAATTTTTAATATTATAAACCAATGACAGCATCCATTACTCTTAAGATAACATCACATAAAAGAATACTAATCTCCAAAGTAATCTAAACTGACCTTTTATACTGACTATAAAAACCTTGGTCTTAAACTCTCGGGTCATGTTCAAAAAACATGAACATTACATTTTAAGATGTGATGCCAATATTTATTTCCAAAAAAATATCATCCAAATGGTAAAACTTCAAAAGGGAAACTATGATCACTTTTATTTTTAAAGACATTTTAGTTTTAGAGTTTTAAATAATTTTTAAAAATTTTATAAAAATAATACCCATTTTTTCAAAGGAAATTTCTAAAATTTAACCTGGATTTTATTATTTCATATTAGGTCATCAATATAATCCTTGTGAAATACTTTATAGACATTAATCATTCTACCTAATTATTTACAACCAGAGTAAAAGGAAACATAATAAGGTTGAGCTAAAATTCTCAATTAGGGTAAACATAAGCATTAACAATTGAATTTCATCAATAAGAATAACATTTTATAAGGGTATGATAACATAATCAAAGTGTATGAGAGAATCATAAAGAAACACATACCCATTAATACCTATATCATTATATATGAGAATATGAAAAATTAAAGAGTCATAAGAATCAAAAATAATAAACCATGTGATATCATTATTGATCATAAGAAACATTATAAACTCAAATAAAGAATAGATAAAATGTATTGGTATCGTGGATCATCATCGCATAGAACCCTTATAAAAGCATCGCAAAACCCTTAAAATTGGAATAACCATATGACCAACATCTAATATAATTTTTTATAGGCCAAAAGCATTACACAATACAATGGAGTATTATCTAGGTGCATTCATCCTTTAATCCGTAACTGGCTCACCAGGTGCTATTTGGGTGTACTCATCATTTATATTGTCCAAGAACTGAATAATGAATAAATAACATAGAGAATTTGATTAAAAATAACTCATCAAAATAACATTTATTATTTTCAAAACATGATTCAGCCATAGAAAAGAAAATTTTTACCTAACAATCTATTAGAAACATTATTAACACATAGAAAATAAATGGGTTTGATTTTAATTTCATTGATAAATGATTAACCTGTGGAAAAGAAGTGGGTTTTATAACAATATTTTTGAAACATGATTAACATGTGGAAATGAAATGGGTTTCTTAAAAATATAATCGAGACATGATTAAATCATTTAAAATAAATGGTTTCCATAAAATTATCTTTGAAACATGATTAACCAATGTAAAATAAACGGGTTCTATAAAAATTTATTTGAAACTTGATTAACCCATGGAAAATAAATGAGTTCCATAACAATATCATTGAAAAAATACTCATCCTTCTATATAAATAATGATAATTTTAACATTAAAAAATATCCTCATTAGATAATAATTAAAAAATTATTTTTTGATGTTTATTAACAAAAATACCATTAAAATATAATTAAATGCATTTTGAGGAAAATACCATTTTTATTTTGAAAATCACTTTTTAAAATATAAAACATTTTAAAAACCCTTTTTTATTTGAAAATATCTTTGAATGATTATAAAAGAATATTTTAAAAATAAATTAAAACATTTCTTGACTAAATTTTCTTTATTTATTTGAAAATCAATTTTTAATGCATTTTAGAAAAATAATTAAAAAACATGGTTTTGTTACAAAATGAGGTTTTGATCTAAAATGTGATTTTTCATGAAAATAGTCTTTTGCACTATTTAGTATATAAAGAGATGAAAATGAAGGTAAAAAAATATTTTCAAGACAAAAAATAGGACAATAAAATTCCTGATATTCAATATATTTAGATCATAATATTTCAACATTGGATGCTTATTCACAAACAATCCTGATAAACAATGAGATTGTAACATGAAACTCTTGCGACTTTGGTAAAATTTAATTGTAATTCCCATTAAAGAGTAACATTAAATTAAATATATAATATTATGAAAATAATAGTATTAATTAGATATTGTTAGGTCCACTAGGTTAGATACCCTGAGAGGGGGGTGAATCAGGGTATGACAGATTAAAACAACTGCCCCTATTGATCTTGTCTCACTGTTATGAAAGACTATATTTTCTCTCTTTCCTGCAGAAAAGTATAAACAAAAACTAAAGCACGCATAGGACACATCGAGTTTTACTTGGTTCACCCTCACTGGGCTACATCCAAGGAGCATACACCGGCAATGTGCCGATGTTCAAAATCCACTAAAAGCGCACTGCTATTTGCAATGTTCGGGATAGATCACTTCTATTCCAAGGATTACTGCCTTTATAAAGTTTAGGGTCAGCTCACGGCTTTCCAAAGGGTCACTCCCTATTTCTCTTTCACTCACTCACTACTGGTAGAAAGGATTACCTTCTTCCTCTTCCTTTTCTCACTACACTTGGAAGGGATCCACTCACAGTTTATAGACCAGTAAGTCTCTTCATTTTCATGAATGCACGCATCCTCAACTGTTTATAGATGATCTATTGAAGATAAACTTTCATCCATAGATGAATACCACTTTGCCTCTGAACACAAGGCAATTCCTTTGGAAAACCTTCTCAAAGAACCCTACTTCGCAAGGCTCCCAATTTCATGAAGCTCAAACAATCCTTCATGAAGCTCCTGCCATTTCACGAAGCACTCTCGTGAAGCTCAAGTCGTCGCAAAGAGACTTCCCTTACGAATCTCACTGAGCTAACACGGAGCTCGCAACTTTTACGGAGCTAGATTAGTCACCGTTAAGCTCTTCTTTTGTTAATCACACTGCCTTCGTGAACTACCTTTGAAAACGGAGAGAAAAATATTTTATTTGAAAATTCTCTCTTTCTCTCTACTTCTCTTGAAGGGGTCGAGGCCTATTTATAGGCGATTCCACCAACCCTCAAACATTCTATGAAAATTCAACACCACATCATCTCAAATCGTGAAGCTCCGAAGTTCCCACCGAAATTCTCTCAAAATTGTGAAGCACCACTTAAATTTTCTGATCGTGAAGTTAAATGTAATCGCATAGCATCACCATCAATCCCTTCACGCCTTTACCATGAACCTCCCTCAAAAATCCCTTCACCGTCGTGATGTGCTTCAACCTCTGCCATTCACGAAGCTTGATGTAATCGTGAAGTATCACGGTCAATATTATTTTTGTCTTCACAAATTCCAAACCATGATTCATATCTTCGTGAAATTCATGCCTTTTCCATATTAAAATAAGATCTTCACGGAGATCCTATTTTTGCGACACCTTGTACTAATCTTTTGTACCACCTCCAGATCATCTGTTCCTTTGTCATTGTTCCTTGTCAACATGGATTGTCAAAAACTTCTCTAGAACTCGAGAATTATTCATGGAAACCTGCTTTTTCAATAAACACAATCAACCCAAAAATGCTGCAATGTTACCTTGAGGGACTTTTTCCCAACAATCTCCCCCTTTGGGTTTGTTGAAAACTCTTCTCAGAATGATTCTATAGACTTTGATACCTCTTTGATGCTCCTTCCAGCCTCTACCTCCATTCACCTCTTGCGATTCTGATAGAGTTCAAGGAATCACTTAACACATACTCTAATCCCACATGAGCAATTCTCAGTGTGAGAAACAAGAGTAATATGAGAAGTTCATCAAGGAATCACTTCATGTCATACACTGATTTTCAATTCCAAACTGATACCAATTTCAAAAATTGATACCAATTGCTGAACCACACTGAAACCAATTGGTGATAGCTGGAAACCTTCTCACACCTTTCCAACATCATTGTTCAGCTTTTATCATGATCCTCAGTTGTCGTGATATCTAATCTTTGATCGATCACTTCTAGAATTGTTAACTTTAATACTCTCCCCCTATCTCATTACTCTCCCCCTATCTCGCTACTCCACCTTTCATCTTCTCCTCATGTCTTTGACAAAGACTTTTTCTCCCTTCATTAGCCACAGTTTCTCCCCCTTGAAGAGTCACTATTTCTCCCCCTTTGTCAACGAACCCAAAGGACACCCCTTTTTGGTTTAAAACATTAAAAAGAACACAGATTAGCGCATTAGAGAAAAACACACAATACCTCAGGGAGAGGGTGGGTTCCACATCTGCACTCTTTTAAGTATGGGGAGTCGACTAAACTCCCAGAGCCAGTTGATGCCTTTCAAACGCTTCCTTGCGTAAGGCCTTTGTCAGAATATCTACAACATGTAGTTCTGTAGGCACATACTCCAACTTCACAATTCCTTGCTCAACATTCTCCTTGATAAAATGATACTTTATCTCAATGTGCTTTGTCCTTGAGTGATGGACGAGATTTTTTCTGATATTTATAGCACTTGAGTTATCACACAGTATTCTAATTGGAGACTTCCCTTCAACTCCCATATCATCTAACTGCTGTTTCATCCATAATAAATGTGTGCATGCTTGAGTGGCCACAATATACTTAGCTTATACGGTGCTTAATGAGATGCAATCTTGATTATTTCTTATCCAAGAAATACATAGTCCACCAAGATAGAATGAACCTCCTGATGTTTATTTCCTATCATCCGCTAAACCAGCCCAATCTGCATCAGTATATCCTAATAACTCTGTCTGAGATTTTCCATTATACATCAAGCTGAAATCCATTGTGCCCTTGATATACCAAAGTATTCTTTTCACTGCAAGCATGTGGCCTTCCTTGGGATTACTCTGATATCTCACTACTTGGCATGTGGAGAATACAATGTCATGATTTTTTTCAGTCAATTATAGCAAACATCCAATGATTTGCCTGTATTCTGTGATATTAACTGCCTTGTCATCCTCATATTTGGACAATTTCATCTGGGTAGCTACCGGAGTCTTCATCTCCTTGGAATTGTCCATTCCAAATATTTTCAAAACTTGGAATATTTGGATTGTGAAATGAATGTTCCATTCCTTCATTGTGTCACCTGTAGACCAAGTAAAAATGTTAGCTCTCCAATAATTGACATTTAGAACTCACTTTTCATGAATTTAGAAAATTTTCTGCACTAAGATCCATCTGATCCGCCAAATATTATGTCACTGAAATAAACCAACACCACCATCCTTTGATTACTGTCATTTATGAAATAGATATTGCAATCAACTCTACCACACTGTAAACCAATCTTCTTCAAGTACAGATCAAGACTTGAGTACCATGCTCTTGGTGCCTGTTTCAGCCCATACAATGCCTTATTCAGTCTGTAAACCATTTTCTCATCCTCATGAATGAGAAAACCATCTGGATGCTCAATATACACATCCTCCTCCAGAACCCCATTCAAGAATGAGGATTTGACATCCATATGAAACACATTTAACTTCTGTTGTACTACAATGGCTAGGAATAATCTGATTATCTCCAGCCTTGCAACCAGTCCAAATGTCTCATCAACATCCATTCCCTCTATCTGGGAGTATCCTTTGCACACTATTCGTTCTTTGTTTTGAACCATTGTTCCATATTCATTCATCTTATTGTGGTAGACCCATTTAGTCCTGATGACATTATTATCTCCTGGTCTCGAAAAAATCTCCCACATCTAGTTCTTCTCAATATGATCAAGCTCTTCATTCATAGCCTGAACCAAGTTTTCATTTTCTACTACATCAGCAAAGAATTTTGGCTCTACCTGAGATAGGAAAGATGTCTGCTGTAGTGACTTCATTATTCTTGTCTTAACTGGAGCTGTTTGAACACCAATGATATTCTGCCTACCAATTTATATCACGAACCATCCTCGGGGCCAGTGCAGTGACTACCCCAAGCCCGCCTTCCATAGGCCAAGGGCTAGCGACTAGCACCCAAGGCGTAAATCCCTAGGCTTGGAAGGCATTGCATTTATATAAGTAACACACACACACAAACAGAGTAAGCTGGAAGCAAAGCACTAAGTGAATTCTGTATACAAAAAGTAGTGATGAAAGTAAAGGGGCCAGAAATACAAGTCCAACAGTAAAGTATAGGTACAATGGAAAGAAATTACAAATGAAAAAGGGACAATAGCTGGAAGGAAAAAGGGGCATCTCCTGGAACGTTCGCCAAGTATCATACATGAAGGGTAGGTATATATATCCACCTCATCACTCCACATCTATTGGTCCACTCCATGTACCGTTACGCTGAGTGGTCTACCTCTAGGTACCGTCCAGTCCTAGCTCGCTCTCGGCCTCCGTCAATGTTGTTCGTTGTCTGCATCCAACACAATGAGGTGTGGGCATAGCCTGTGTAGGGGTGAGTATAATGATACTTAATAGGGACCTCGAGACCCTCAAAGTCTCACAAAATTAACAAAGGATAAACCAATTTATAAAGATACAATCATGTAGTATCAACCAACCCTACTTAGGTATATTCCCACATATATACCTAAGTTACCAGTCATAGTATAGCTCCAACTCTTGATCCCAACCACATTCCATTCCACAAGTGTAGAAACACTCCACAAAGAAAGTAGAACACAAGGTGTATCTCATATGTACATCTCACAGAAGAAAGCCACTTGGGATTCACCAAAACACATCTACGAAGAAACATCCATCCTTACTTAGGTATATTCCCATACATATACCTAAGTCGTCAAGAGTACACATCTCATACATGAGGTAAACATGAAGGTAATGACTCATCTCAGACCAGGTATACACAACTTAAAATAGAGTAAGTGATGATTAGTTATAGCCACTGAATCATCTTTAACTGTCGAACGGCAGATACCTGCAGGAACCTAAAACAGTAGCTTGTTGTGGCTGTCGATCCTATGCGGAATCTCAGTACAAAATTCGTCGCTATCGAACCCACGGAGGATTCAGGTCCAGTCTCATTGTTGTCGAACCCACGGAGGATTCGGTCCAGTCTCCTTGCTGTCAAACCCATGGAGGATTCACTCCAGTCTCGTTGCTGTCGAACCCATGGAGGATTCAGTTCAGTATCGTTTCTGTCAAACCCATTGAGGATTCAGTCCAATCTCGTTTCTCTCGAAATCATGGAGGATTCAGTCCAATCTCATTGTTGTCGAACCCACAGAGGATTCAATCCAGTCTCGTTGTTGTCAGCTCTAGGGTTCCCGCACACAGCACACCTGATTCTGGGAGGATCCTCTCCTCGAGCCAAATGTTGATACATCAACTATCACGAAGTCCTCAGTTGATGTATCCTGAAGTTCTGTCTCATTAAAAGAAACCCAACGTGATAGACGGCACGTCAATCAGATGCCCGGTCTGAGAGTTATTGGCTTTTCTATTCCAGGGGCCCGTTTAGATTTATGCTCGTTCCAAAACCTTCCATTTTCCAGAGTCATCCGAAACTGACTTAGAGTATAGAAAATGGACCACCTCTTCGCGAGGGTCCCAATGCCACAGACGGCGCGTTGATCGGACGCGCGGTCTAGAAGTTAATCAAGTTTAAGCAAAACGGGCCCAGCCCGTCATGCCTAGATTGCTGGCGGGTCAGCCAGACCCGGTTCGACAGGCCTAACCCAGCTGGGGGTCGGCCTAGCCCGATGGTACGTGGCCCACCTGCAGACCCGTATTGGCAGGTCCGACCCAGTTGGGGAGTTGGCACAACCCGGTGGAGCGCGTCCCACCTGTGGACCCGGCCCACGAAGCAGGCTGGTCCGGTTAGCCCGGCAGCACCGAGCGGCACCGCCTCTCCCTTCCTGGCCACCCAAAGCCGTCCGGTTTTGTCTGGTGCGATCAGCCCACGGTTTCGGGCTACGGTTCCTCCACACGCGGTGCCAAGTGGCGTCGCGGTTCCTTCAGCCCAACCGGTAGGCAACCGGTCTGTTCGCCCACCGAGCGACCCACACAGCAGGCCACAGTCTTCTTTGTAGTGTAGCGCCAAGTGGGTGTTGCGGTCCTCCAGCCTGGCTAGCTACGGCCGGCTGGTTCGGTTCGTCCGAGCGGCCCATAGATGCAGGCGGTGGTTTCCTCCACGCAGTCGGCGACACGGCGCCGGTCCACCACCGTCGTGGCCCAACCTGGCCGTGACCTTTGGTCGCCGCTACCTTTGATCATCGCTGCCTTCTATCACCGCCGCCTTCGATCACTAACGCCTTCGATCACTTCCTCCTTTGATTGTCATCGCCTCTTCTGACTGCCACAGCCTACACAGTCGTGGCCTCCTTCCTCCGGCACGGTGCAACGACACCGCGCCTTCACGGCTCCGCCTCCATCACCAAACAACATAAACCAATGGAGGGATGTCGGGCTGTGTTTCTTCATCCTGCACCCTCCACGTTATATGATAACAAATGACTGAAGTCAAACCAAAGCTTTCATCAAGAACGAGGACATAATTTTATTCAATTAAAATTATACAAACCCCCCTACCTCGTAATTAAGGTTCGTTCGTCGATGAGCCACAGAATATGAGCGTCCTGGTAGTCATGAATCGCGGAAGACAGCGTCATGGAGAACGATGTCGCCCCATCAACGGTGGAGGAAGATTCGTTGTCGTGGACGGCGTTCCTCACGAGCAGTGTCTTCTCCCTTGAAGCGGAGGAATAAGAAAGGATGAAGGTGTTCCTCACTATCTTGTTCCAGTTGAAAATAAAAGTGGAGAGAAATTGCTTCTCGTTCTTCGAGTCATGGAACATTCTTCGTGGAGAGGAACACTTCCTTCTAAATCCTCTCAATTCCCAACAAAACAAGTTTATTCCAACCCCATGAAATGAAGGATATTTCTTCTTTTAATGTTGGCAAAAAAAATTCAAATCCATTTAAAATGTTAAGACAATTAATTAATAAATTAAGTTGGCATAATTTAGGGAAGGGATGTGGAAAGGATCCACCTTAATGATGGGAGTTGTCAAATTAATTAAGGGGCTATTAATGTGGATTTTAAGGGAGTTGAGGGGAGGTGAAAGGGTTTGGGTTTGTGTGGGGCCCACCACACTAAATACTATCATGGGAGGTTATGTGGGATGTGGCCCCACCTCCAACTTCCTTTTGGAGATTATAACCACCCCCCAAATAAAAATATCTAACTCATATTTTTATTTTTTTTAATAACAGAACCGAAAAATTAACTTCTCCTGTTGATAAAACGCAACTACGGTAAAGGTCCCCTTAGGTGAATATCGGCGCTGCGAGTCCATCGGTGTCCTCAAATTTCAATTCCGAGCACTGTTTCAAAATATAGAAAAACCTGCATGTACGTTTACAAAACGTACCCGAACAAAACTTTAGAAATTGATTCCAGGCACACCGGGCCTTGGAATAAGGCGTCGTCAAAAACTGTGGACTTGTAAAATTCCAAAGAATTAAGAAAAAAATTTCCTTGAAATTTTCAGGTCTTTACATTACCCCCACCATAGGACTTTACATCCCCGTAAAGCTACAACATACACTAGGGAAACAAAATAGGGTACTAAACATGCATCTGAGCCTCCCACTCTGATGTGCTCTCCAGGAGGTTCCTGGGCTGCCAGCGTACGCGCACCAGACGAATCGACCATCCACATAGGACCTGCTCCTGTTGATCCTCGATCTCCATTGGGACCTCTATTAATGTCTCCCCATCATCGATGTCCATCTCCCCATGGTCTATGATGTGGGACGGATCATGCACGTATCTCCTCAGTTGAGATACGTGGAAGACATCATGCACCCGGGGAAACTGAGGTAGAAGGTACAGGTAGCAAGCCACCTCGCCTACTCTAATGAGGACTTGGAAAGGTCCAATGAAATGTGGAGATAACTTGTCGCCCCAGCCAAATCTCCATAGACCTCATCGAGGTGAGACCCGTAGGAACACATGGTTACCATCCTCGAATTCCAGTGGTCTCTGTCTCCTATCAGCATAGGACTTTTTTCTGCTCTGTGCAGTCTTCATCTACTCCTAGATGATTTGCACCTTCTCCATCATAGCCTGAACCATCTCTGGTCCTACAAGTGCTAACTCCCTTGGGTCAGTCTTGCACAGAGGTGATCTGCATGGTCAGCCGTACAGTGCCTCGTAAGGTTCCATCCTGATGGTGGAGTGGTAACTGTTGTTGTACGCAAAATCCACCAATGGTAGATGATCCTCCCAACTGTGACCAAAGTCAAGGACACATGCATGGAGCATATCCCAAGAGTCTGGATGGTCCTCTTAGTCTAGCCATCCGTCTAAGGATGAAAGGTGGTGCTCAGATATAACTGCGTCCTGAATGCCTCCTATAACCCCTTCCAAAGCCAGTAAGTAAAGCGTGTGGCTCTATCAGAGATGATCGTCAATGGTACACCATGAATCCATACGATCTCTTATAGGTAGAGGCGTCCCAAGCTCCCTACTGAACCCTGCTCTCCGATCGGTAGGAAGTGGGCCGACATGGTGAGTCGGTTGACGATCACCCAGATAGAGTCATGTCCTCTAGATGTACGTGGAATCCCCATCATGAAATCCATGGATATCCCATCCCACTTCCACTCGGGGACCTCTAAGGTTTGTACCAAGTCTGCTGGTACCTGGTGATCTACCTTCACCTACTGACAAGTGAGGCATCGTGAGACGAACTCTACTATAACGTTCCCCTTCTTAGGAGTGTAGACTATCTCAAAGTCATAGTCCCGGAGGAACTCAAGCCAACGTCATTGTCTCAGGTCCAGGTCCTTCTATGAGAATACACACCTGAGACTTTTGAGATTAGAGTAAACCATAAACCGTCCGATCAACAAACTATGGTTGTGACTAGCTATTTGTAAAGAACTCAACTACACCCTTTTTTGCTTACGTCCAACAAGTGCTGCTAAGATTTCTCCTTTGCCGAAAAGAGAAATTTGGTCTCATTCCCTGGATGAACCACGTTCTTTTCCTAATACAATCAATCCTAACATGAACGGTAATATTTCATGTCATGGAAAACGTCGTAAGGCCTCGATGCTACTACCAAGAGATCCAGCCGTTACTCTCGCCTCCAAGGGTCGAGTCACAGGGTCGGCAGTAGTGTGTGGTGACTGGGTCTCCTCCAGTAGGAATGTCGAATGTGAGGTACAAGTCAACAGTTTTAACTAGAACCTATCAGTATCAACCATACAAAAAGGTAGGAAGGAAAACATCACATGGAAAAGTGTCTTTTATTACATCAGCTCAAAGTACAAAGACACAAATCAACCACAAACAACGACATCAACAAAGCTAGAAGCATCATGAACAAAAGTCTCTATGCCTGGAGCTAGTCCCACTCTTGTCCACCTTCTATCGGAGCACTATGGTCATAGGACTCAGCAGTCTGAAGCTGAGCTCTCCCCTGTCCACCCATTCCCTGCGGTCGAGGTGGACCTCCTGGTCATGGTGGTGGTAGGGCCTCGAAATGTCTTCCACCACCTACTACTCGGCCAGCTCCACTGCCATGTCCTCCTGCTCCTGGAGGAACACCACGGTAAAACGTTTGACTCTGCCTGGGAAGTCCCTCTACTTCCTGCTTCTCATCTGCAGGGCAGTTCGGACAGTCTCGAGCCATATGACCCTGCCCGCCGCATGCATAGCACTGCCTACTCCTCGTATGGATGTCTCTGTTTTGTGTGCCCCACACAACCAAACCTGTATCCTAATGTCACCCACCTTATGGCCTGGTCTGCATGGACCTCTGTTTCATTTGTCTATAGCCAACTGTAGAAGACTCCGCTACGGTTAGAAAGCCCTGTGGAAAGAGCAGTAGATCCTCAGCCCGAACAGAGTGCAAAGTCACTGGTACAAACTCCACCTTTAAAAGACCCTAGAATTCTCCCCAGGTGAGAGTCGCCTCATCGTAAAACTAGAGAATCATGCTCCACCACCTCTCAGCTATTCCCTGAAAGATACTAATAGCTAGGTACACTATCAAGTCAGCGGGTGTCCCAACTGTGTGGAAAACTCGTGCTACATCCTCCAGCCATCACCCGGCTGTCTGAAAATCGGTCTCACCTCGAAACCTTGGAGGCCTCTATCGCAGGAACCCATGTAACATGCTCAAGCGGTGCGCACCCTCTTCGGCTGTGGATGGTGGAAACAGTATCCCAGTGGTTAGTGGTACCGCTAGTCTCTCCACTGTGATGGGGCCCCGCACCATGGCCTCGTTGTTCAGTGGGCTACCAGCAGGCTCTCCACTCAGAACCCGCGCTGACTGACAAGAGGAAGACATCCTAAAAAGAAACAAGTGATCCATGATCAAAAATTATACCTGGCGAGCTGACAAAAAGTAATCACGAAGAAAACCTTTCAAAGGAAACACACACACAATCAGTGTTTTCATACACTGAGTCAGAAATCAGAGGTCAGGGTCCTTGTGTATGGATATGTCAGCCGCCGCACCAACACTGGACTCCCTGGTCGGAAAACCACACTCAATACTCTTAACATTATTTCTTCACAAAAAAGAAATATCAGAGTCCTAAGTTCTGTGGTATAACCGACTCCTCTGATACCAATTGTCACAACCCGTCCTCGGGGCCCGTGCCGTTACTACCCCAAGCCCGCCTTCCATAGGATAGGGGTTGGCGACTAGGACCAAAGGTGTAAATCCCTAAGCAGGGAAGGCATTTCCTTTATATAAGTAACACACACACAAATAGATTAAGCTGCAAGGAAATCACTAAGTGAATACTATATACAGAAATTAGTGATGAAAGTAAAGGGGCTGGAAATACAAGCCCAACAGTAAAGTACAGGTACAATAAAAAGCAAGTACAACTGAAAAAGGGACAACAACTAGAAGGAAAAAGGGGAAGCTCATGGAACATCAGCTGAGTATCCTACCTAAAGGGTAGGTTCATATATCCACCTCATCACTCCATGTCTATAGGTCCGCTCTGTGTACCGTCTTGCCAAGTGGTCCACCACCAGGTACCGTCTGGTCCTGGCTCGCTCTCGGCCTCCATCAATGTTTTCCATTGTCTGCATCCAACACAGCGAGGTGCCGGCATACCCTATGCAGGGGTGAGTATAAAGATACTCAGTAAGGACCCAGAGACCCTCAAATTCTCCCAAAATCAACAAAGTATAAACCACAGTAGAAAGATACAATCACGAAGTATCAACAAACCCTACTTAGGTATATGCCCATACATATACCTAAGTTACCAGTCACAGTTCGGCTCCAACTCTCAAGCCCAACCCCATTCCATTCCACAAGTGTAGAAACACTCCACAAAGAAATTACAACACAAGGTGTATCCTATAGTTACATCTCACAGAACAAATCCATGTAGGCTTCACCACAACACATCCACGAAGAAATATCCACCCTTACTTAGGTATATTCCCATACATGTACCTATGTCATCAAGACTACACATCTCATACATGAGGTAAATATGAAGGTAATGACTATGGTCACAATAGGTATACACAACTTAAAATAGAGTATGTGATGATTAGTTGTAGCCACTAAATCATCTTTCACTTTCGAACGGTGCCGCAGAAACCTAAAATAGCAGTCTGTAGTAGCTGTCGATCCTACGTGGACTCTCAGTAAAAAAGTCATCGTTGTCGAACCCACGGAGGATTCATGTCCAGTATCTTTGTTGTCGAACCCATGGAGGATTCAGTCCAGTCTCCTTGCTATCGAACCCATGGAGGATTTAGTCCAGTCTCCTTGCTGTTGAACCCACGGAGGATTCATTCCAGTCTCGTTGTTGTCGAACCCACGGAGGATTCAGTCCAGTCTCGTTGTTGATAAACCCGTGGAGGATTCAGTCCAGTCTCGTTGCTATCGAACCCATAGAGGATTATGTCTAGTCTCTTTTCTCTCGAACCCACAGAGGATTCAGTCTAGTCTCATTGCTATCGAACCCACGGAGGATTCAGTCTAGTCTCGTTGCGGTCAGCTCTAGGTTTCCCGCACACTGCACGCACTATTCCAGGAGGGTCTGTTCCTCGAGCCAAGTGTCGATACATCATCTTTCAATAATTATAGAGTTGATGTATCCCAATGAACTATCTCATCAAAAGAAACCCAATGTGATAGATGGTGTGTCAATTGGACGCCCGGTCTGAGAGTTATTGTCTTTTCCGTTCCAGGGGCCTGGTTGGATTTACGCTCGTTCCAAACCCATCCATTTTCCAAAGTCATCCAAAACACACTTAGAGTATTGAAAATAGACCACCTCATAGTGAGGGTCCTAGTGTCGTAGACAGCACGTCGATCGGACGCGCAGTCTAGAATTTATTCACGTTTAAGTGAAAAGGGCTCGACCCGTCAAGCCCAGAAGGCTGGCGGGTCGGCCCGACCTAGTTCGGTGGGTCCGACCCGGAAGGGGGTCGGCCAGGCCCAGTGGTGCACGGCCCACCCGCGGACCCTTTCTGGCGGGTCCGACCCGTTTGGGGGTCGGCACGGCCAGGTAGAGCGCGGCCCACCCGCGAACCTGGCCCGTGAAGCGGTCTGGTCCGGTTCGCCTGGCGGCGCCGAGCGGCGCCGGCTCTCCCTGCCCAGCCAGCCGAAGCTGGCCGATTTTTTCTGGCGTGAGTGGACCACGGTTGTGTTCTGTGGTTCCTCCGCACACGGAGCTAAGTGGCATCGCGTTTCCTTCATCTCAGCCGACAGGCGGCCGGCCGGTTCGCCCGCCGAGCAGCCCGCACTGCAGGTCGCGGTCTTCACCGCAGCGCGGTTCCAAGTGGGCGTCGTGGTCCTCCAGCCCAGCTGACTACGGTCGGCTGGTTCGGTTCGTCTGAGCGGCCCGCGGATGCAGGCCGTTGTTTCCTCCACGCGGCCGACGTGACGGTGCCGGTCCACCACCCTCGTGGCCCGACCTGGCCGCGACCTTCGGTTGCCACCGCCTTCGGTCACCGCCACCTTCGATCACCGCCATCTTCGATCTCCGCCGCCTCTTCCGACCTTCGTGGCCTACACGGTCGTGGCCTCCTTCCTCTATCGTGTTGTGACAACACTGCGCCTTCTCGGCTCCACCTCCATCACCAAACAACATAAACCAAAGGAGGGACGTTGGGCCGTGTTTCTTTGTCCCGCGCCCTCCATGTTATATGATAACAAATGGCCAAACACAAACCAAATATTTCATCAAGAACAAGGATATAATTTTATTCAATTAAAATTATACAAAACCCACATCCTCGTAGTTGAGTTTCGTTCGTCGACGATCTGCGGAAGACGAGCGTCGCGGTAGTCGGGCGTCACGGAAGATGGTGTCGTGGAGAACGGTGTCGTCCCTTCAATATTGGAAGAAGAGTCATTTTCATAGATGGTGTTCCTCGCGAGCGGTGTCTTCTCCCTTGAAACGGAGGAAGAAGAAATGATGAAGGTGTTCCTCACGATCTTGTTCCAATTGAAAATAAAAGTGGAGAGAAATTGCTTCCAGTTCTTTGAGTCATGGAGCATTCTTCACGGAGAGGAAAACTTCCTTCTAAATCCTCTCAAGTCCCAACAAAACAAGTTTATGCCAACCCCATTAAATGAAGTATATTACTTCTTTTAATGTTGGAAAAACAATTTCAAATTCATTTAAAAAGTTAAGCCAATTAATTAATAAATTAAGTTGACATAAGTTAAGGAAGGGAGGTGGAAAGGCTCCACCTTAATGAGGGGAGGATTCAAATTAATTAAGGGGGTGTTAATGGAGGAGTTTACGGGATTTGAGGGGACGTGAAAGGGTTTGGGTTCGTGTAGGCCCCACCACACTAAATCCTCTCATGGGAGGTTATGTGGGATGTGGCCCCACCTCTAACTTCCTTTTGGAGATTATAACCACCCACCAAATAAAAATATATAACTCATATTTTTATTTATTTTTAATATCAAAACCCAAAAAATAACTTCTCCTCTCGATAAAATGCAACTACGCTAAAGGTCCCCTTAAGCGAATATCGAAGCTGCGAGTCCATCGATGTCCTCAGATTTCAATTTCAAGCACTGGTTCAAAAGACAGAAAAACCCTCACGTATATTTACTAAACGTATCCGAACAAAACTTCAGAAATTGATTCTAGGCACACTGGGCCTCGGAATCAAGCGTCGTCAGAAACTGCGAACTCATAAAATTACAAAGAATTAAGAAAAAAAATTCCTTGAAATTTCCAGGTCTTTTATATTTCATCTCGAGTCTTTGGCTTCCTTGTAGATACAAAGTTGACACTTTCTTTTTCATCATCAGTTTATTCTTCTAAGTCAGCATCTGCCACTTCTTCTCATCATGTGTTACTTTCCTCTTCATCACTTTCATCAAGAAACTATTCACTATGCTATTGAATATTTTCATCATTTTCCACAATAGTGACATCATTGCTCTCAACTGCTTTTCCCAGCCTCTTGTTAAAGCATTTGTATGCTTTTCTTTTTCCTGAGTAGCCCAGAAATATTCCCTCATCTCCACGTGATTCAAGATTCATATGCTTTTCTTTGTTGATAATGAAGCACTTACTTAAAAATATTTGAAAGTATTGCACTGTTGGATTCTTTTCGTACCACATTTCATATGGAGACCCAACAGATACCTGTTATAAATGTAGACTGACGTCAATACTGCTTCCTTCAAAAACATCTTTGGCAGGTCTTTTTGTATAAGCATTGTTTTGGACATGTTGTTGATGATCCGATTTCTCCTTTCAAAAAATCCATTCTGTTGTGGATTTCTCACTAAGAAATCTTCATGACTTATCCCATGTTTCTCGAGATAGACTTCCACCTGACTGTTTGTGAATTACATACCGCTATCAGTATGAAACTTTAGAATTTTTTGTCCAAGCATCCTTTCGCACTCCCTTCGGTATTGTTTTAAGCAGCTGAACACATCTGACTTATGGGAACCAAAAAACACACATTCCATTATGTTATAGTCATCAATGAAAATAACATAGTACCTCTTTCCTTCAATTGCTATTAGTCTGATAGGATCACAAACATCAGCATGCACCAATTCGATCACTCTTGTTGACTTCTTTTCCTTTTCTTTATACTTATTTATGATGAGATTCCATTATTGGCATGAATCACACTTGTGAGTACGATCGCGTGATATCTTAGGGAGGTCATTTGCTGCATCACACTTTACCAGATCATCCAGGGATAGTTGGCATCCTAGTCGTTTATGCCACAACATTCTTTCTTCCTCTCTAGAAAGAAGGCACATATCTTCTTCTCCACTTACTAGGTAGATATTTCCCTTTGTCATTTTTTCCTGTATAACCACTGCCCCGTCTCTTGCATTTAAGATACACACCTTCTTAGTAAACCCTATAGAATGTCCTGAGTCACATAGTTGATTGATGTTAAGAAAATTGTGACTGATGCCTTCTACTACTAAGACATCAGCACGTCTCATCTCTTTTCCCCCAAACATGGCTTTTCCTGAGCCAATATTCTTTAGGACTTCATCATTTCCAAACTTTACAACTTCTTCTTTGTCATATTTTAATCCTGTAACGAGATCCTTATTACATGTCATGTCAAATGTGCAACCACTATCAGGGATACACACACCAGAGAAATCTGATTCTTTAAGGGCAATTTTTTCCACCACGGCCTTCTCATATTTATTCTTCTTGGTCCATATTTTTGCCTTCATGATCAGCATGGATTGAGAATTTTGGTATTTCTTAGAGTATGATGGACCAGCTTCATCTTGCAAAGCTGAAAATCTATTTTGCATTTTCAACTCACCTATTGGTTCATTTATCTTCTACCTAAGAAAATTTTGATTCTCCATTGGCACATTCCTCTGTATGGTCGAAGTACAATACCTTGACATGTTCCCAAATCCTCCGCACTAAAAACAATGTCCTTAGAAATATGTTCCGGAGAACCGTTCTCTGTTTGGATTCTACCTTTGTTCTTGTCCCCTTTGATATCTCTTGGCTATAGAACACACATACTATGAATGTCTCATATTTCCACAACAATAACACCTTATATGAGGTGCATTCCTTTGAGTGACTTCTGCACTACATGTTTCCCATTGGGATCTCTGAATATTCTGATTCTGCCTTGTGCCCAAATCAACCTTTAATCACAGAGTGGGTGCTTGTGGTCTGACCTCAATTTTCACAGATTTTTGTTTTTGGTCAAGCCCCTATCGGTCTTAGCATCTGAACATAGTTGATGCTTATTTTCTGGTGAACCACTATTCTCCACTTTCAACTTCTTAGTTTTCTTTGTGATCTGCTTTCCTGATGACCCAGCAAGAGTCAAGAGTTTTTCTTGATCTTTAACCTTTTTCTGTAACCCGACAGCTTCTCCTTCAAGTTCTTCAATATGCTTGATTTGATCTTTCATTGTTTTATTCAAGCTATTGATCTCCCTTTTCTGTTCTTAAATTTTTATTTTATATTCACCAACTGATTTTGAGTCATTTGGTGTTGATGACTTGAGTTTCTCAATTTCATCCATCAACTCAGAAGTCTCTTCTTCTGGCTGCTGTATATAGATTTTGGCATCATGAAAAACTTCGTTGGATTTCTTTGTTTTGGTTCTCAAAAAATTTACGCCTCAAAAGTATCCTCTAACTCAGCTTGTATATCGACTCTTCCCTTAACTTCTTCTTATTCTTCATTTGCTTCAGTTTCATTCTTATTCCGATAACTACTGACAACTGCCACCATAGCATTTTCTCCACGAACTCTACAGTTCTCTATCTCTTTAACCTCCTTAATCTCAGACTCATCTGAACTGCCATATTCTTTTGAAAGAATATTCTACTTCTTAAATAAATTTCTCTTGAAGTGTTTCTTTCCTTTCCCATAGGCTGGATACTTTTTCTTGGGAATTTTGATTACATCGACATCATCATCCTCTTAAAACTTTTTGGGGAACCTTGACGCAAGATATCCAACCTTTCCACATCGAAAACAAGAAAGTGGAAGCTTCCCTTTAAACTTTCCTTTTCCTCTTTGAAGGTTTGAGGAGAGGAATGACACCACCTAATATGTCTCTTCTTCTTCTTGAGAGTCTTCATTGGTGAGATTTTTCATGGCATTGAATGCCACCTCTTTGTATTTCCCTTTTTCCAAAGAATCATTATCATCATTTCTCATTTTATATGCAACAAGGGTGTTGTGCAGGTTATCCAATGTCATCTCTTTCGGGTCTTTATCTTCCAAAACCAAAACTTTCGGATTGAATCGAGGTGGAAGTTTCCTCAATATGCGCTTCACAATTTTTATGAATTCAATAACTTCTCCAAGACCTTGCATGACTTCCACTACAACATTTACCCTATCTAATAATGCATCAACAGATTCATTCGAGTTCATTCTCAAATCATCATACTTGTTCCACAACACTTGCAGCTTTGCCTCTCTAAACTTTGTATCCCCTTCATATATATTCAATTACTTTTCCCACATGGAATGTGAAGTTTTGAAATACATCACCTTTGTATATATAGGATTGGATAGGTCTCCCCCTAAGGCATTGATTGATTTAGAATCAGCATCCAACTCTCTACGCTCATCTTCTGATAATGCACCACTATTAATATCAGTGGTTATGCCATGCATTGCTACTGTGAACACATTCATTCCTAATGATTGGAATTAGTGTTGCATCTGATTCTTCCATAGCCGGTAATTGTTCCCATCGAAGATCTGAATCCCTTTATGAATAGTGACCTCCTTTAGAGAGAGAAACATTGATATTAACCTTTTCTCTCTGATACCAATTGTTAGGTCCACTAGGTTAGGTACCCTAAGTGGGGGGTGAATCATGGTATGATAGATTAAAATAACTTCCCCTATTGATCTTGTCTCATTGTTATGAAAGACTCTCTTCTCTCTCTTTCCTGCAGTAAAGTATAAACAAAAACTAAAGCATGCCGAGGACATTGCGATTTTTACTTGGTTCACCCTCACTGGACTACGTCCAAGGAACATACATGGGTGATGTGATGATGTACCAAATCCACTAAAAGTGCACTACTTTTTACAAATTTTGGGATAGATCACTTCTATTCCCAGGCTCACTGCCTTTACAAAGTTTAGGGTCAGTTCAATACTTTCCCAAGGGTTACTCCCTATTTCTCTTTCACTGGCTCACTACTAGTAGAAACGATTACCTTCTTCCTCTTCTTTTTCTCACTACATTTGGAATGGATCCACTCACAGTTTATAGACATGTAGGTCTCTTCATTTTCATGAATGCACACATCCTCAACTATTGATAGATTCTCTATTGAAGTTTAACTTTCATCCACAGATGAATACCACTTTTCCTCTGAACACTAGGCAATTCCTTTGGAAAACCCTTCACAAATCACCCTACTTCACGAGGCTCCAAATTTTTCAAAGCTCAAACAATCCTTCATGAAGCTCCTAACTTTTCTTGAATCACTCTCGCGAGGCACTCTCGTGAAGCTCAAGTCGGCGCAGAGAGACTTCCCTCATAAATCTCACTGATCCAACGCAGATCTCGCAACTTTCAGGGAGCTAGATTAGCCGTTGTGAAGCTCTTCTTTCACGAAGCACACTGCCTTCATGAACTACCTTCGCGAACCGAGAGCAAAATATTTTCTTTCAAAATTCTCTCTTTCTCTTCACTTCTCTGGAAGGGGTAGAGGCCTATTTATAGGTGATTCCACTGACCCTCAAACTTTTTGTGCGATGTCAATGCCACATAATCTCAAATCACGAATCTTCGAAGTTCCCGTAGAAATTCTCTCCAAATCACGAAGCACCACAACAGTTTTCTGATCACGGAGCTTGCCATCATCGCAGAGCATCACCATCAATCCCTTCACGCCTTCTCCATGAAGCTCCCTCGCAAATCCCTTCACCACTGTGATGCTTTTCAACCTCTTCCATTAGTGAAGCTTGAAGTAATCGTGAAGTATCACTATCAACAAGCTTCTGTTCTTCACGAATTCCAAACCATGAAGCCTATCTACATGAAATTCATGCCTCTTCCATATTAAAATAAGATCTTCACGGAGATCCTATTTTCACGATGCTCTCCAAACTCTAAATTTTGGACCCCAAAAATTTGGAATACACCAGAAAACAGCGCCACCTTGTACTGCTCTTTTGTACTTCATCCATATCTTTTGTTCCTTTTTCATTATTCGTTGTCAACATGGATTCTCAACAACTTTTCTGGAACTCGACAATTCTCCATAGAAACCTGCTTTGTCAACAAACACAATCAACCCAAAAATGCTGCAATGTTACCTTGAGAGATTTTTTCCCAATAGATAACATGAAAAAGGGTTAGTATATATACACCTCATAAAATAAGACATGTATATAACATAACATATTTCTCAAAGAAGTAAAATCAAAACAAAACCCTATTAATTCTTTGGTAACTTTGAAACAATAAACCCCAGGAAGAATAGATCATAAAATGGATATTTAAATCCATATAAATTTATTTATAATAATCATACAATACATTCATGGTCATCATATTCACCACACACACACACACAAAGTGGTGAATATGGTATATTTATCATAGAAATAAATGTGATATAAGAAAAACCCTTACCTTGAGTATGATTAATCATGTTTTTTCATTATCTTTTTGAATAATAAAATTATGTTAATTTTTTAATTAATTTATAACATTATCTATTTTTATTACTACATTTATTTCAATTATAAACAATTTTTATATAATTACCTAATCTATTAATTTTAAGTTATATGTTTTGATCATATTTGGATTATGTGTCCAAAACTACTTAGGCAAGTTGACTATGGTCAAAAACGGTCATTATTTAAACATATTTATAATAATAATAATTAAATTATTTTCATATTTATACATTAATTATAATTTTATGACCAGTCATGACATGTGGTTGTGAAAAATGAACCAATGTTATGATCATGGAGACAATAGGTCATACGTATGCATGAGTAACATTTCAATTTTTAGGGATCATTATGAAAATAATGTAATTAATATTTTATCTTTAAATATTTTTCATTATATCATAAATAATATTATATTTAATTATATATACTTATATATTTCAGTCATGTAATGTAAAAGTAATCATATCACATTAAGAAGGCAGTAGTCCACACGTACATGAACAACCTTATCACTTTTTTAGTCTGAGAAATGGTAAGAAAAAAATAATATATTATGTTTAAAAATATAATTATTTCATTAATATCATAATTATTTCATTTATTTCATATATATTCATTATGTTTTCCATTATTACCATCCATGTAACACATTACTGAAAAATGCTTAAATCACTTTTTGAGGCGGTAGTCCACCATACACATAAGTGATTCTATCATATCCCTTGCGGAATTGAATAAAAATAATTTATAGGATAAAAAGTATCTAGATGTATTATTGTGTTATTAATATCATAAATATCATATATAAATACAATTTCAACCTTTATTCTGAACAATGAGAGGTGGTAATGGAAAAATGAACCGTATTGTTTTGTGAGGTGGTAGCTCCTTGTACACACGAATGATGATTTAATAACCCCTATAATGGAAGTTTGTGTGGGTATTGGTAGTACCCTTAATATTTAAAAATATCAGTATAGTTATTATACTGATTTTTTTATATAGTCAAGGTATAATATGAATTGAAGTAGGTGGAGAAGGAAATAAAATAAAAATGATTTTTGAAGAACAATACCTATTCTTTAGGTATCTTCCTTAGGTTTGAACAAAAACCTCGAAAGGTTTTCTTTATTCCCAAAATAAGGCTTGTAGGATTAGTATAGGGACTTTTAGTATTATTATTGTAAAGACCAATAAATTTCAAGTAAATTTTTTTCTTAAATTATTTGTGGTTTTACGAGTACGCCGATTTCGACGGCACCTGATTCTGAGGCCCGGTGTTCCCGGAATCAATTTTTGAAGTATAGCTCGGGTACGTTTAGTGAACGAACAAGCGGGTTTTTCAAAATTTTGAACCGGTGCTGGGAATTGAAATCTGAGGACACCGATGAACTCACAGCGCCGTTATTTGCTTAAGAGGACATTTATTGAAGGTGCATTTGCTTGGGAGAAGTTTTAAAAAAATGTGGATTAAATGAAAAGTAAAAATAAAATTGTGTTACGATTTTATTTCTTTTACTAAGTGGTTATATCCTAAGTATGGGAGTTTGTGTGGGAACCACTAGTTACTAACTACTCTTGAGAGGATAAAGGTGACGTGGGGCCCACATGAGCCCCCATCTTTTCACTTTCCCCATAACCCCTTAAACTCCCTTTAAACCTCCCTTGTATTTAATTATGTGGCTTCTCCTATTCCACATTAATAATGCCAAAATATCACTTGATTAATTAGACAACTCATAGTTTAATTAATTAAGTGAATTCAATTTTGAATTTTTGAAATTTGAAATGCATGGTTGGAAATAATAAAATAAGAGGAGTCTTATTTTATTGGGTTAGCTTGTGGAGTGAGAATTTGAGGAGAGATCTTTTCTCCTGAAGAACTTCATCCTCAACGAAGAACGACAACACTTCGTCAAGGATCATCGACTCGGCAACTCGGTTTCTTCCGTCCTCTTCTTTCTCCATGACAAAGGATGAGGCACCGATGCGGAAACTCACCAACGATGTCACGCCATACAATCTTCTCTCTACGACAAAGGAAGGGAGACACCACTTCCCCCTCGGACGCTCTCTGTTGACTTTACGGAACCTCACCCCGTGACGCTGTTTTCCGCGACGCTCATCGTTTGACAAAATGTGTTGAGGTAGGGGTTATCTTCAACCATGTTTAATTCATCGTTCTTCGTTGGTTAAATTTGGCTGATTGTTACCTACGTAATGGGAGGAGATCATACCGCACAAACACGGCCAATTTTTCTCCCCATTTTCTTGTTGAACATTTTTGGCGAGTTGTGGCGAAGATGGTGTGGTACCATTGCACCACACAGGAACGAGGAGAACCACGGCCGGAGTGGGCCGCGGTGGTGGTGTGCGGAACCGTCACGTCACGCCAGAGAAACGAAGAGAGGCAGCGGCCGGAGCGGCCTGCGGTGGAGGGGTGTGGCGTCGTCGCGCCACGCCGGCCGAAGAAGTCCTACAGTCTTAGGTTGCGGCGGTCCAGTAGGGGCGACCGGGCAATCGACCACCGGTGCTCTGGGAGGCGGGAGGCCGAAGGGTCCCGCGGCAGCTCAATCGGTCGGCCTTAATAGCTGGACATTTTTTCGGATAAACTGTGGGTTGAAACCCCCGTCCAGTGCAAAGGGTGGACCCCGTAGGGTCCTCCATTACGGAAACAGGGGGCGGCACCCCCCCCCCCCCTCGCACCCCGCTCGGCCGCGAGCCGAGTCGCGGCCGGCCTCCGAGCCGGGCCGCAGGTCGCGTCCAGCCGCAGGCCGGGCCGCGCCCAGGTGGGATGGGCCATTCCAGCCGAGCCGGGTCATTCCCAATTGGGCCGGACCCGGACCTGGGATGGGTCAACCCTGTTCGGGCCGACCCAGGGGCTATCGGGCCGGGTCGGACCGGGCCTGAATCCCCAACTTTCAGAGAGATTCGTTCAAATGCCCATAACATGGGCTACAGACCTCTGATCGACGCACTGTCAGTTGCGTTGGGATCCTTGGATCAAGATGGCCGTTTAGGTATATTACACTCAAGATTTTGGAAAATTTTGGGTGCGTCCGGATTGGTTCCAACCCAAAACTGACAGGACCCTAGGAGCGAAAATGCATATAACTTAATGACGGGACGTCCGAACGACGTTCCATCAGTTACGTTGAATTACTCTTAGTGAGACGGTTCTTTTCGATTACTCCACTTGAGGTTTGGACGCTACTAGAGTACGGTCAGGTTGGTTTTATCTTAAAAACCAACCGGGCCCCAGGGACGAAAAAGCCAATAACTCTCAGAACGGGCGTCTAATTGATGTGCCATCTGTCGCATTGAGTTCCTATTGACGAGACGGAACTTTTTGATACATCAACTCTGGACTTCATGACAGTTGATGTATCGACCCCTTGCCTCGTGGATCGGACCCTACCGGAATCGAGCATGCTTTGTGCGGGAACCCTAGAGCTGGTCGCGACTGCGATGACGATGGCGACTGTACTTGGATACTACGTGGGTTCGGCAGTGAGGATGAATGTACTTGGATCCTACATGGGTTCGGCAGCGATGACGACTTTACTTGGATCCTACGTGGGTTCGGTAGCAATGGTTACTGCACTTGGATCCTACATGGGTCCAGTAGCGACGACATCTGTACTTGGATCCTACGTGGGTTCGGTAGAGGAGATGATTCAGAGGCTACATCAATCATCTCCACCTATCTTCGTGAATAGTATACCTATGTGATCTGAGTCTTGATTTTCAATCAATATCTTAGATATGATTTACTTGTTATCCTCTGTGTATTGGGTTGTGCTTTCTTGTGTGGATTGGCTTGTACTTTCCTGTGTGGACTAGGTTGAACATGGGATCGTGAGTTGCAGCAGAACTGGAATTGATGACTTTGGTATATGTATGGGCATATACCTAAGTAGATTTGGTCGATACTTCGTGATTGTATCTTTCCTTTGTGGTTTATCCTTCATGGATTCTGGGAGACCATCGGGAGTCTCGGGGTCCCTACTGAGTATCGTATACTCACCCCTGCATGGTCTATGCCCGCACTACATTGTGTTGGTTGCAGACGATGTACATCGCTGATCGTGGTTGAGGCTTGTGGAGCGGGACGGTACCCAAAGGTGGACTATCATGCTAGACGTACACAGAGTGGACGGCCGGAATCGAGGAGCCGACGAGACTATCTGTACTCACCTTTCATGTGGGATTTTCGGGGGATGTCTTGGTGGTTACTGCTCTACTTTTCAGCTGTTGTACTTTCTTTTCTCAGTTGTACTGTACTTTCAGTTGGGTTTGTATACTGGCCCATTTACTTTCCATCACTTACTTTTGAACTCAGTTTACTTAGTGTTTGCTTCAGCTTGTGTACTCTATGGTGTTTGTTTTCTTATATAAAGTCAATACCTTCCCTTTTATCAGGATTTACGCCTTTGGTGCTAGTCCCCAACACCTGGCCTATGGAAGGCGGGATTGGGGTAGTCACAGAATGGGCCCCGAGGATGGGTTGTGAAAAATTGGTATTAGAGGAGTCGGTTCTACCGTAGAACTTAGGACTCTGATAATTTCTTCTGAGTGAAGCAAGAGTGTTTAGGGTATTGAGTGTGGTTATCAGTCCAGGGAGTCCACTGTTGGTGTGGCGGCCGACGTATCCATACACTAGGACTCTGATTTCCGATTTCCAACTCAGTGCACGAAAACATTGATTGCATGTGTGTTTCAATGTTTTCTTTGTGATTAATTTGTGTCAGCTCACCAGGTATACTTTATTAATCGTGGATCACCTGTTTCTTTTCAGGATGGCCCCATGATGGCCGCCAGCTAGGGTTCCGAGCTTTGTGCGAGACGGAAGCCCACCGAGTGATGAGGCCTCGGTGTAGGGCCCCATTACAGCAGAGGCACCGGCGGTACCTCTACCTGCCGAGCCACCGATGCCACCAGCCCCAGCAGCTGAGAGGGCACATCACATGAGTGCACTGCATGAGTTTCAGCGTCAGAGACTTCCTAGGTTCCGCGGGGAGATGGACCCTTAGGCATCCGAGGATTGGCTAGAGGCTGTCGTTTAAGTCTTCAGGTTTGTAGGGACACCAGAAGACCTCATGGTGATCCTTGCGGCGAGTCTCCTGCATGCGATAGTAGGTAGATGGTGGATCCTGATGCTCCAGGTGCACGACTAGGAGTCTCTCCTTTAGTCGGACTTCAAGATCCTTTTCCACTCGGAGTTCGTTCCAGCCACCCTCTATGCAGTGCGCATCCAGGAGTTACTACAGCTGCAGCATGGCAGCATGTTAGTAACCCAGTACTCGGCGAGATTTACTGATCCCTCACGCTACTCCACGAACATGGTACGAGACCCATTCTTATGGGCTCGGAACTTCGAGCAGGGACTAAGGCATGAGATCACGGCACTGATGATCTCCCTCAGCATTCCGACACAGGCAGGAGTGCTAGAGCGAGCCCTTCTTGTGGAGAGATTTCTTGCTGAGCCTTCACCAGCTACGAGACCTACCGCAGGGCAGCACGTAGCGGAGTCTTCTGCAGCCGGCAGTAGACAGACATCGTAGAGGTCCAAGCGAACTATACCATCAGGTGGACGATCTCAGGATACCGGTTTAGAGGTGTGGGGAACACGTTGTAGAGCTAGTCATGCGAGAGGCAGACAGTGCTATGCATGTGGCGGGCAGGACCACATGGCTCGTGACTGCCCAACTCACCATACAGAGGAGAAACAGACGGTTGAGGGACCATCCAGGCAGAGGCAGAGGTTCGACCATGGCGGCCCGCAGGGAGCAGGCGGACGAGGCAGAGGATCTGGCCGAGCATCGGGTGGTGGGCGACGCTTTGAGGCTCTACCACCACCACCACCAGGAGGTCCACCCCGACCGTAGGGAGCTGGCGGACAGAGACATGCTCATCTCTAGGCAGTGGAGGCCTATGACCACGGCACACCTGAGATGATTCGAGGTACTATCTGTGTCTACTGGACCATTTCTGCAGTTCTTATAGACATAGGAGCGAGCCATTATTTCATTGTTGTTGCCCTTGTTCGGAGCTCAAAGATTCCGACAGAGCCGTTGGATCGATCCTTACGGCTAGAGACTCCTACGGGAGCAGACTCGACGATTACACACTGGTGTCGGCAGTGTGAGCTTACTCTAGGAGGCGATAGCTTCGGCTGGGAACTTCTTGTAGTGGCGTCGAGGCCTTACGAAATCATCTTGGGCATGGATTGGTTATCTACGGTCCATGCTCAAATCGACTGTATTAGGTGCAATGTGTGATGTGTCTGCTCCGATGGGAGTAGGTTCACCTTCACCGGTAAGAATGGAGCCTTTGCAGTGCAGGATGGACTCACACAGAGGAGAGGATAGCCGATCACTCATCAGTTGGCTAGTCTCATCCTTGGAGCGGTTGATGTGTGGAGTTCGAGTTTTCCTGTTGTGGTGGATCAGTATGCGAACGTTTTTCCTGATTACGTTCCAGGACTACCTCCTCGCAGAGAGGTAGACTTCAATATTGACCTATACTCAGGGACAGACCCGATATCTACTCCATCATATCGTATGGCTCCCGCTGAGCTTCGAGGGCTCCGGGTACATCTTGAGGACTTACAGGGCAAGAGATTTATCCGACCCAGTGTTTCACCCTGGTCTTCCCCGATTTTTTTCGCCAAGAAGGCGGACGGGAGCTTGAGACTATGTGTCGGCTACCGTCACCTGAACTAGGTGACCGTGAAGAACAAGTATCCACTTCTTAGGATTGACGACCTCTTCGATCATCTCAACGGAGCACGATAGTTCTCAAAGATCGACCTCAGGTCAGGCTATCATCAGCTCAGAGTTTGAGACGAGGATGTGCAGAAGACGGCCTTCAGGTGTCGGTATGGCCACTATGAGTTCTTGGTTATGCCTTTCGGGGTAACCAAAGCTCTAGAAGTGTTCATGAGTCTCATGAACAGGATCTTCCAGCCTTAACTCGATCGATTTTTCGTAGTCTTCATCGACGACATATTGATTTACTCAACCACTGAGGAGGATCACGCCTATCACTTGCGGGTTGTACTGGACACACTCTGAGATCACCAGCTTTATGGTAAGATCTTGAAGTGTCAGTTCAGGATTCGAGAAGTCCACTTCTTGGGACACGTCATCTCTGAGGCGGGAGTTGCGGTAGACCCTGCGAAGATCGAGGCGGTTCTAGCTTGGGATCCACCCAGGAGCGTGATGGAGGTGCGGAGTTTCCTAAGTTTGGTTGGGTACTATCAGATATTTGTGACAGACTTCTCTAGAGTTGGAGCAAAACTCTCAGCTTTGACATAGAAGGGGAAACCCTTCGTGTGGTCGGATAGATGTCAGCAGAGCTTCTAGGAGCTTAGACTGAGATTGACCAGTGCACCCATCTTGAGGCTATTGGAGGAGGGCGTAGGGTATGTAGTTTACTACAATGCATAAGGGACCGAACTTGGGTGTTTCCTGATGCAGGAGAGGGCAGTGATCACTTATATATCATGACAGTTGATGAAACACGAGAAGAACTACACTACCCATGACCTGGAGTTAGTAGTAGTGGTCTTTTCCTGGAAGATGTGGTGGCAATATCTGATGGGAGATCACTTTATAGTCTATTCTGACAACTAGAGTCTTAGGTACATCTTCTCGCAGATGGACCTGAACCTGAGACAGTGGCGATGGCTTGAGTTCCTCCAGGACTATGACATTGAGATATTCTATACTCCGAGATAGGGGAACGTAGTAGCTGATGCTCTTAGCAGGAGGATGGGAATTCAGCTACTTGGAGAGGTGACAGAGCAGTTATCAGTTTTACAGATATCCTTCGTGGATAGAGACGGATCAGCCTATCATCAGTCACTCACAGTCACTCCTCCACTACTTTAGTGGGTCAGATAGGCACAGCGTGGGTATATTGACTATGAGACGCGACGTGTACAGATAACCTCAGGACAGGCACCTGATGGATTTTCTGTAGGATGAGAGCATTTCATCCTTTTAAGGGGACGTACCATGGTACCAGCTACTTTACAGGAGGAGGTGATGAGGTATTTTCACACTTCCCCTCTAGCGGTACATCCTGGAGTAGCAAAGATGTACCAAGATCTCAGAAGACAGCACTGGTGGCCGGGTATAAAGAAGGATTTGGCAGAGTTTGTTTCAAGATGCCTCACCTGCCAGCAGGTGAAGGTAGAGCACCAGGTACCAGTAGGCTTGGTACAGCCCTTAGAGGTCCTGGAGTGGAAGTGGGACGGGATATCTATGGATTTAATGACTGGGATTCCACGTACTTCCAGAGGAAACGACTCCATCTGGGTGATCGTAGACCGACTCACCAAGTCGGCCCACTTCTTACCCATCAGAGAGCAGGGATCAGTGGAGAGCTTGGAAAGACTCTGTGTTCAGGAGATCGTATGACTTCATGGTGTGACATCGACTATTTTCTCTGATCGAGATGCTTGCTTTACTTCCTAGCTTTGTAAGGGGTTGCAGGAGGCATTTGGGATGCAGCTACGCCTGAGCACCACCTTTCATCCTCAGATGGATGGTCAGACGAAGAGGACCATTCAGACTCTTGAGGACATGCTCCATGCATGTGTCCTCGACTTTGGTCATAGCTGGGAGGATCATATTCCATTGGTGGAGTTTGCATACAACAACAGCTACCACTCCACCATTGGGATGGCACCATACGAGGCATTGTACGACTGACCTTGCAGATCACCTCTGTGGTGGACTGACCATGGGGAGTCAGCACTCATAGGACCAGAGATGGTCCAAGCCACGACAGAGATGACCCGGACCCGGGATGGGTCAACCCTGTTCGGGCCAACCCAGGGGGTATCAGGCCGGGTCGGACCGGGCCTGAATCCCCTACTTTCGGAGAGATTCATTCAAATGCCCATAACATGGGCTATGGACCTCCGATCGACACACTGTCAGTTTTTTTGGGATCCTTGGATCGAGATGGCTATTTAGGTATATTACACTCAAGATTTTGGTAAAGTTTGGGTATGGATGGATTGGTTCGAACCCAAAACTGACAGGTCCCCTGGAGCGAAAATGCATATAACTTAATGACCGGACATCCGAATGACGTGCAATCAGTTATGTTGAATTAATCATAGTGAAACGGTTCATTTGGATTACTCCACTTGAGGTTTGGACGCAGATAGAGTACGGTCAGGTTGGTTTTAGCTTAAAAATCAATCGGGCCCCAGGGACGAAAAAGCCAATAACTCTCAGAACGGGCGTCTGATTGATGCGCCATCTGTCGCATTCAGTTCCTATTGATGAGATTGAAATTTGTTATACATAAAATATGGACTTCATGACAGTTGATGTATCGACCCCTTGGCTCGTGGAGCAGACCCTACTGGAATCGAGCATGCTATGTGCGGGAACCCTAGAGTTGGCTGCGACTGCGACGACGATGGCGACTGTACTTGGATCCTACGTGGGTTCGGCAGTGAGGATGACTGTACTTGGATCCTACATGGGTTCGGCAGCGATGACGACTTTACTTGGATCCTACGTGGGTTTGGTAGCGATGGTTTCTACACTTGGATCTTACGTGGGTCCGGTAGCGACGACATCTGTACTTGGATCCTACATGGGTTCGGCAGAGGAGATGATTCAGAGACTACATCAATCATCTCCACCTATCTTCGTGAATAGTATACCTGTGTGAGCTGAGTATTGATTTTCAATCAATATCTTCAATATGATTTACTTGCTATCCTGTGTGGATTGGGTTGTGCTTTCTTGTGTGGATTGGCTTGTACTTTCCTGTGTGGACTAGGTTGAATGTGGGCTCGTGAGTTGGATCAGAACTGGAATTGATGACTTTGGTATATGTATGGGAATATACCTAAGTAGAGTTGGTCGATACTTCGTGATTGTATCTTTCCTTTGTGTTTTATCCTTCATGGATTCTGGGAGACCTTCGGGAGTCTCAGGGTCCCTAATGAGTATCGTATACTCACCCCTACATGGGCTATGCCCACACTACATTGTGTTGGTTGCAGATGATGTACAGCGCCGATCGTGGTTGAGGCTTGTGGAGTGGGATGGTACCCAAAGGTGGAGTATCATGCGGGACGTACACAGAGTGGACGGCCGGACTCGAGGAGCCGACGAGACAATCTGTACTCACCATTCATGTGGGAGTTTCAGGGGATTTCTTGGTGGTTTCTTCTCTACTTTTCAACTATTGTACTTTCTTTTCTCAGTTGTACTTTACTTTCAGTTGGGTTTGTATACTGGCCCATTTACTTTCCATCACATACTTAAGAACTCAGTTTACTTAGTGTTTACTTCATCTTGTGTACTCTGTGGTGTTTGTTTTCTTATATAAAATCAATTCCTTCCCTTTTATCGGGATTTACGCCTTTGGTGCTAGTCCCCAACCCCTGGCCTATGGAAGGCGGGCATGGGGTAGTCACAACACGAGCCCCGAGGACGGGTTATGACAAATTGGTATCAGAGGAGTCGGTTCTACCGTAGAACTTAGGACTCTGATAATTTCTTCTGAGTGAAGTAATAGTTTTTAGGGTATTGAGTGTGGTTATCAGTCCAAGGAGTCCAGTGTTGGTGGGGCGGCCGACGTATCCATACACTAGGACCCTAATTTCTGATTTCCGACTCAGTGCACGAAAACATTGATTGCATGTGTGTTTCAATGTTTTCTTTGTGATTAATTTGTGTCAGCTCACCAGGTATACTGTATTAACCGTGGCGCACCTGTTTCTTTTCAGGATGGCCCCACGATGACAGCCAGTTAGGGTTCTGAGCTTTGTGCGAGACGGAAGCCCACCGAGTGATGAGGCCTCGATGCAGGGCCCCATTACAGCGGAGGCACCGACGGTACCTCTACCTGCCGAGCCACCGATGCCACCAGCCCCAGCAGCTGAGAGTGCACATCACTTGAGTGCACTGCATGAGTTTCAGCGTTAGAGACTTCCCAGGTTCTGTGGGGAGATGGACCCTCAGGCAGTCGAGGATTGGCTGGAGGTTGTCGTTCGAGTCTTCAGGTTGGTAGGGACACCAGAAGACCTCATGGTGATCCTTGCGGCGAGTCTCCTGCATGCGACAGTAGGTAGATGGTGGATCCTGATACTCCAGGTTCAGGACGAGGAGTCTCTCCTTTAGTCGGACTTCAAGATCCTTTTCCGCTCGTAGTTCGTTCCAGCCACCCTCTGTGTGGTGAGCATCCAGGAGTTACTACAGCTGCGGCAGGGCAGCCTGTTCGTAACCCAGTACTCTGCGATATTTACTGATCTCTTGCACTACTCCACGGACATGGTACGAGACCCATTCTTCTGGGCCCAGAACTTCAAGAAGGGACTGAGGAATGAGATCACGACATCGATGATCTCCCTCAGCATTCCGACACAGGCAGGAGTACTAGAGCGATCCATTCTTGTGGAGATATTTATTGTTGAGCCTTCACCAGCTGCGATACCTACCGCAAGGCGGCACGTAGCAGTGTCTTCTGCAGCCGGAAGTAGACAGAAATCACGGAGGTCCAAGCGAACTAGACCATCAGGTGGACGATCTCAGGATACCGGTTTGGAGGTACAGGGAACACGCAGTAGATCCAGTCATGCGAGAGGCTGACAGTGCTATGCATGCGGCGGGCAGGGCCACATGGCTCGTGACTGCCCGACTCGCCATGCAGAGGAGCAGCAGACGGTTGAGGGACTACCCAGGCAGAGGCAGAGGTTCGACTGTGGCGTCCCGCTGGGAGTATGCGGATGAGGCAGAGGAGCTGGCCGAGTAGCGGGTGGTGGGAGACGCTTTGAGGCTCTACCACCACTACCACCAGAAGGTCCACCCTGACCATAGGGAGCTGGCGGACAAAGACATTCTCATCTCCAGGTAGTGGAGGCCTATGACCACGACGCACCTGAGATGATTCGAGGTACAATCTGTGTCTACTGCACCCTTTCTACAGTTCTTATAGACACAGGAGCGATTCATTATTTCATTGCCACTGCCCTTGTTCGGAGCTCGAAGATTCTGACAGAGCCGTTGGATCGATCCTTATGGCTAAAGACTCCTACGGGAGCAGACTCAACGATTACACACCGGTGTCGGTAGTGTGAGCTTACTCTAGGAGGCGAGAGCTTCGGCTGGGATCTTCTTGTAGCGGCGTCGAGGCCTTACGACATCATATTGGGAATGGATTGGTTATCTACGGTCCATGCTCAAATTGATTGTATTAGGCGCAAGGTGTGATGTGTCTACTCCGATGGGAGTAGGTTCACCTTCACCGGTAAGAATGGAGCCTTTTCAGTGCAGGATGGACTCACACAGAGGAGAGGATAGCCGATCACTAATCAGTTGACTAGTCTCATCCTTGGAGCGGTTGATGTGTGGAGTCCGAGTTTTCATGTTGTGGTGGATCAGTATGCGAACGTTTTTCCTAAATACATTCCAGGACTACCTCCTCGCAGAGAGGTGGACTTCAATATTGACCTATACTCGGGGACAGACCCGATATCTACTACATCATATCGGATGGCTCCTCCGGAGCTTCGAGAGCTACGAGTACAGCTTGAGGACTTACAGGGCAATAGATTTATCCGACCCAGTGTTTCACCCTGGTCTTCCCCGATTTTGTTCGCCAAGGAGGAGGACGGGAGCTTGCAACTATGTGTCGGCTACCATCACCTAAACTAGGTGACCGTGAAGAACAAGTATCCACTTCCGAGGATTGACGACCTATTCGATCATCTCAAGGGAGCAAGATGGTTCTCGAAGATAAACCTCACGTCAGGCTATCATCAGCTCAGAGTTCGAGACGAGGATGTGCAGAAGATGGACTTCAGGTGTCGGTATGGCCACTATGAGTTCTTGTTTATGCCTTTCGGGGTAACCAATGCTCTAGAAGTGTTCATGAGTCTCACGAATAGGATCTTCCAGCCTTAACTCGGTTGATTTGCCGTAGTCTTCATCGACGACATATTGATTTACTCGACCACTGAGGAGGAGCACGCCTATCACTTGCGGGTTGTACTGGACACACTCTGAGATCACCAGCTTTATGGTAATCTCTTGAAGTGTCAGTTCTGGATTCAAGAAGTTCACTTCTTGGGACACGTCATCTCTGAGGCGGGAGTTACGGTAGACCCTGCGAAGATCGAGGCGGTGCTAGCTTGTGATCCACCCAGGAGCGTGATGGAGGTGCGGAGTTTCCTAGGTTTGGCTGGGTACTATCAGAGATTTGTGCCAGACTTCTCTAGAGTTTCATCACAACTCTCAGCTTTGACATAGAAGGGGAAACCCTTTGTGTGGTCTTATAGATGTCATCAGAGCTTCCAGGAGCTGGGACCGAGATTGACCAGTGCACCCATCTTGAGGCAACTGGAGGAGGGCGTAGGGTATGTAGTTTACTGCGATGCATCAGGGACCGGACATGGGTGTTTCCTGATGCAGGAGCGGGTAGTGAACACTTATGGATCATGACAGGTGAGGAAACGTGAGAATAACTACGCCACCCATGACCTGGAGTTAGTAGTAGTGGTCTTTGCCCGGAAGATGTGGCGGCACTATCTGATGGGAGAGCACTTTATAGTCTATTCGGACCACTAGAGTATCAGGTACATCTTCTCGCAGATGGAACTGAACCTGAGACAGCGGCGATGGCTTGAGTTCCTCCAGGACTATGACATTGAGATATTCTATACTCCTAGAAAGTGGAACGTAGTAGCTTATGCTCTTAGCAGGAGGACGGGCATTCACCTACTTGGAGAGGTGACAGAGCAGTTATCCGCTTTACAGATATCCTTCGTGGATAGAGATAGAGAAGCCTTTCATCAATCACTCAAAGTCACTCCTCCCCTAATTTAGTGGGTCGGATAGGCACAACATGGGGATATTGACTATGAGACGCGACGTGCACAGATATCCTCAGGACAGGCACTTGATGGATTTTCTATAGGAGGAGAGCATGTCATCCTTTTCATGGGACGTACCATGGTACCAGCTTCTTTACAGGAGGAGGTGATGAGCGATTTTCACACTTCCCCTCTAGCGGTACATCCTGGAGTAGCGAAGATGTACCAGGATCTCAGAAGACAGCACTGGTGGCTGGTTATGAAGAAGGATGTGGAAGAGTTTGTTTCAAGAGGCCTCACCTTCCAGTAGGTGAAGGTAGAGCACCAGGTAGCAGTAGGCTTGGTACAGCCCTTAGAGGTCCTGGAGTGGAAGTGGGATGGGATATCTATGGATTTAATGACTGGGCTTCCATGTACTTCTAGAGGAAACGACTCCATCTGGGTGATCGTAGACCGACTCACAAAGTCGGCCCAAATCTTACCCATCAGAGAGTAGGGCTCAGTGGAGATATTGGGAAGACTTTGTGTTCAGGAGATCGTACGACTTCATGGTGTGACATCGACTATTGTCTCCGATCGAGATGCTCGCTTTACTTCCTAGCTATGGAAGGGGTTGCAGGAGGCATTTGGGATGCAGCTACGCCTGAGCACCACCTTTCATCCTCAGACGGATGGTCAAACGGAGAGGACCATTCAGACTCTCGAGGACATGCTCCATGCATGTGTCCTCAACTTTGGTCATAGCTGGGAGGATCATATTCCTTTGGTGGAGTTTTCATACAACAACAGCTACCACTCCACCATCAGGATGGCACCATACGAGGCATTGTACGACCGACCTTGCAGATCACCTCTGTGCTGGACTGACCATGGGGAGTTAGCACTCATAGGACCAGAGATGGTCCAAGCCACGACGAAGATGTTTACGGAAACTCGCCAATGACGTCACACCATACAATCTTCTCTCTGCAACAAAGGAAGGGAGATGCCGCTTCCTCCTCGGATGCTCTCTGTTGATGTTTACGGAACCTCACCCCGCAACGCCGTTTCCCACGACGCTCATCGTTCGACAACTTGTGTTGAGGTAGGGGTTATCTTCAACCATGTTTAATTCATCGTTCTTCGTTGGTTAAATTTGCCCGATTTTTACCGACGTAACGGGAGGAGATCGGACCGCACAAACACGGCCGATTTCCCCTCCCTGTTTTCTTGTTGAACATTGTTGGCAGGTTGTGGTGAAGACGCCGCGCTACTATTTCACCGCGCGGGAATGAGGAGAACCGCGGCCAGAGCAGGCCGCGGTGGTGGTGCACGGCTCAGTCGCGTCGCGTCGGAGAAACCAAGAGATGCCTCAGCTGGAGAGGGCCATGGCGGAGGGGCGCGGCGTCGTCGCGCCCCACCGGCCAAAGGGTCTCGTGGCAGCTCAACCGGCCGGACATAATGGTAGGCCATTTTTCTGGATAAATAGGGGGTTGAAACCCCCGACCAGTGCTAAGGGCGAACCCCGCAGGGTCTGCCGTTACGGAAAAAGGGGGGTGGTGCCCCCCCCCCTTCGCACCCCACTCGGCCGCGAGCCGAGCCCTGGCTGGCCTCCGAGCCGGGCCTCAGGCCGTGACCCACCGCGGTTCCGTCCGTTCCTGACCGAGCCAGGCCACGCCCAATTGGGCCAGACCCAGACCCGAGACAGGTCAACCCGATTCAGGCTGACCCAGGGGGTATCGGGCCGGGTCGGACTGGGCCCGAACCCCCTACTTTCGGACAGATCCGTTCAAACGCCCATAACTTGGGCTAAGAACCTACGATAGATGCACCGTCATTTGATTTGGGATCCTTGGATCGAGTCGATCATTTCAGTATATTACACTCAAGATTTTGGTAAATTTTGGGTATGTCCGGGTAGGTTCTAAACTGAAACCAACTCTGTCCTTGGAGCGGAAACGCATATAACTTAACGACCAGATGTCCGAACGACGTGTCTTCTGTTATGTTGAATTCCTCTTAGCGATACGGTTCTTTTGGATTACTAAACTTGAGGTTTGGATGCAGCTAGAGTGTGGTCGGGTTGGTTATAGCTTAAAAACCAACCGGACCCCAGGGACGAAAAGGCCAATAACTCTCAGACTAGGCGTCTGATTGACGCACCGTCTGTCGCATTGAGTTCCTATTGACGAGACGAAACTTTGTGAAACATCAACTCTGGACTTTGTCACAGTTGATGTATCGACCCCTTGGCTCGTGGAGCAGACCCTCTCCGAATCGATCATGTCGTGTGCGGGAACCCTAGAGCTCGCTGCAACTACGATGACGATGGCAACTGTACTTGGATCCTACGTGGGTTCGGCAGCGAGGGCGACTGTACTTGGATCCTACATGGGTTCGGCAGCAAGGACGACTGTACTTGGATCCTACATGGGTTCGGCAGCGATAAAGACTCTACATGGATCCTACATGGGTTCGGCAGCGATGGTTACTATACTTGGATCCTATGTGGGTCCGACAGCGATGACATCTGTACTTGGATCCTACGTGGGTTTGGAACAGGAGATGATTCAGAGGCTACATCAATCATCTCCACCTCTCTTCGTGAATAGTATACATGTGTGAGCTGAGTCTTGACTTTCAGTCAATATCTTTGATATGATTGACTTGCTATCTTGTGTGGATTGGGTTGTGCTTTCCTGGGTGGATTGGGTTGTACTTTCATGTGTGGACTGGGTTGAACTTGGGCTCGTGAGTTGGATCAGAACTGGAATTGATGACTTAGGTATATGTATGGGCATATAACTAAGTAGAGTTAGTTGATACTTCTTGATTCTATCTTTCCTTTTTGGTTTATCCTTCGTGGATTCTGGGAGACCTCCGGGACTCTCGGGGTCCCTACTGAGTATCGTATACTCACCCCTGCACGGGCTATGCCCGCACTACGTTGTGTTGGTTGTAGACGACGTACAACGCTGATCGGGGTTGAGGATTGTGGAGCGGGATGGTACCCGGAGGTGGACTATCAGGCGGGACATACACGAAGTGGACGGCCGGACTCGAGGATCCGACGAGACTATCTGTACTCACCCTTCAGGTGGGAGTTCCAAGGGACGTCTTGGTGTTTACTGCTCTACTTTTCAGTTGTTGTACTTTCTTTTCTCAGTTGTACTCTACTTTCATTTGGGTTTGTATACTGGCCCATTTACTTTCCAGAACTTACTTTTGAACTCAGTTTACTTAGTGTTTACTTCATCTTGTGTACTCTGTGGTGTTTGTTTTCTTATATAAAGGCAATTTCTTCCCTTTTATTGGGATTTACGCCTCTGGTGCTAGTCGCCAGCCCCTGGCCTATGAAAGGCGGGCTTGGGGTAGTCACGGCACGAACCCCGAGGACGGGTCCTGACAATTATAGGGAAAACATTAGGTGATTTTGTTATTTTTTGGATGATAAAAAATGCTTTATTTGTCTGAATAAGTGGGAAGAGTTAGTTCCATTTTATAGTTTTGGAGTAGACAAATTATTGTAAATACTCAAAATTATATTCTATTAGGAGTAATCCCTGAACTCACATGAAACCAAAATTAAATAATATTGTATTTTAGGAATTATTTCTACTATAAACACATCTCCCACACAGAATAAACAATTTTTTTAAACATTTTGTTCCTTAGTCCTGTGTTTCTGTATTTTCTTCATTTTCATTCTTCATTATGGTAACTAGTATTCTAACTTATATAATTAATCCATTAATAATAAATTAAAGTGATAATTATTAGAAACATTATACCCAATTAAATTAAATTTCAAATCTAAATTATTAAATAAAAATATCATGTGTGTTGTAAATAAAATTTAACAAAAGTGCATGTAATGTGAAAAAACACTACTTTAACCCTAACTGGGCCAACATTTTATTTTCTATTTTGGTGTCAATATATTTATTATAAAAGAAATATTGGTCCATTAGTGGACCATATTTTATATTTATTAATATTTAAAAATATCTTTATAGAATATAGTATGTTTAGATAGTTTAAAACATTAAATAAAATTCATTTATTATAATATAACATTAATGTCAATTTTAACATTAGTAATTTAATTTGAATTTTAAAAATATTAATACAATAAAGAAATTCATATATATTACATTTAAAAAATATTATTATTATATAATTATCTAAAAATAGTGGAACACAAGAAATCATTCTATTTACCTCACTTTTAATATTTTTAGTATCATTTATTTTATTTTATTATTAACTATATAATCCATGCATTGGAGTTTATTAATAATTTCCAATGATTATATAAACTCTAAAAATTAGTGATAAATTATAATAATATAAAAACATCATTTATATTTCAAAATAATTTTTATAAATGAACCTATGTATTTTTCCCTACCCCCAAATCATTATGGAAATTAAAACGAAGAAAGTTGTACTTTTTTCTTTTTCTTTATTTAACATATTATATGGGTTAAATTCTTGAAAAGAGTCCCAAAAGATACAAATTTAGATAATAATGTCATAAGGGTCGTAATGTGTCCATAAAAATGCTTTTGGAGAATTTTTGGGTTATTTTTCCACCATATATTCTATGTTTAGCCTCTATGTGAAGTCATTTTTACCTTAATCATTAAATTTAATTTTAATTGTATTCACTAATCACTTTGGTCAAAAATTAGGTTTAACATATTATATAATATAAAATATTATTATTCCAAATATTGAATCCATTTTTTCAAATTTAAAACACCAATGTGGTAGATTTTACTTAAAAATTAATCTCACAGATGTGATGAGAAATCATGTTTTTAAAGTGAAAAAGTTCAAAAGATCACATTGTTTTTAGAAAAACAATTATATATGAAGATTATTATATTGACCTATATTAGATTAAAAAATAAGTAATAGAACTATTTTTACATTAAATAATTTCAAAATATGATTTTACACTATAAATTATTTATATGAAAAGGAAATTTTCAATTAAAATTCTATAATTTTTACTATTCAGTAAAAAATGTAAATTTTCATAAAAAAAATTAATGATATGCTAATTTTTAAATTATTCGTTCAAAAATAATATTTATTTTATCAAATAAATTTATTAAAATATTAAAAATTTAGTTTTAAAATAATATTTTCATCAAAATCCAGCAAAACAACATTTAGAAAAATACTACTTGTTATTCATAAAATCGTATTTATTTTTATATCATGTCTATAAAAAACATTGTATCAATATGAAAAATTATATTGAATATATTACATATATATTTCATTAATATCATTAAATAATAGGGATTAATTTAATTTATTATGATAAAACTCATTGGGGTGCATAAAATATTTATTTTTTATAAAAACATTTCCATTATATTCAATTGGTTTGTATTTTCATTTATAATTAATTCATCACTAAATAATTCATTATATATAAATGTGTAAAATTTATTTTCATAATTTAGTTTAGCCTTTTCATACCCACCATTCTAACGACTATGTTATTATGGAAATATATATCACGGTTGGTTTATGTTTAGTGTTGCATGTTGAATATCCTATCGAATATAAAAATCTCAGGGTTGTGTATATTGCAAGCTAAATTGAGTGTTGTGGGTAAATGACGATAAAATCAGTGTTGTCTGTCCATTTATCTATCAAATATAATTTTATTATTTCAAAATCTTGAGGTGTTAAATGGTAAAAATAAACATTTCATAAATTTTAAGTCATTCATATATCCTCATATTGTCATAAACATCACAGAATTTGTAAAAACAATAATTTTAACTATTCACAAAAATTCAATATTTTCATAAAAACAACAAAAAAAGTATTCCTATACTGATTATAATAATAAATTTTCCAAAAAAGTAATATATTATCTCAAAATTAAAGATCATAAATTAAGAAATTTGTCTTTTAAATGAAAATATAATAATTAATGAAAAAAGATTTTTTTAGAAAAAAGTCCTTTTAAACATGAACTTTTATTAATATAGTTTCATATTGATTTCAAATTAAATTAATTTTAATATATTATCCCATACATTTAATTATAAAATATTTTTATATTCTTCTTTTAAAAGCGATCAATTTTAATTTGTTTGATTTAATAGACTATATTTAAAAAAAATTTAAAAAATTCATTTTAACAATTATACAAATTATTTAGATATCCTCATAATGTTATCATTTGTAATTGAATACAATATTTTTATTTACCAACTCTTTTATTTTTTTCAACACTTTTATTTATAATTATCATAAACTATTTCACATATCATTATAGTTTTTTTATTTCACTGTATGTTATTCAATATAGTATCTATTTAAATAATAAAAATTACTAAAATTTAGGGGTGTTACATTCTCCCCCATAAATAAATTTCATCCTCACAATATAAATTATTTTTCCATAAATATATTATATAATGGATTCTATAAAATATACTAAAAAAAGATATAATTTTTAATATGATATAAACCTCATTATCTTGAGAAACACTATAAACTATTTATTCAAGATATGCCTATTTAGGAGATCCTAGATACATACCTATCTAAGCATCATTATCATGATCCTTCATACATATAAATGATGAAGGTACCTTAGGTTAATGGTTGTATTTTTATTCCCACATTCGTGTTGTCCTTTTCATCTTCATAGTGTGAGGATGATTAGTTGGGTGATAGATTGAAAATACACCCACCAATAAATAACAATTTATTAATATATATTTTTAATGTGAAATGGTGGTTTCAGGACTTTAGGGTAGAACTAGTACCCAACACGTGTATTTTCACAACATAATCAATTAATTAAAAATTCGAATATAGAAATCCATAATTTAATCTCAGAAAAACCTTTACGCACTTTAAATAGAATGAAATGTTAGAATAAATAATAGATTATAGAAACAAATTGAGTCATAAATAAGCAGCTAAACATATGAATTGAATTTTGATAATTCTATTACATTTTTATTTTCATTTTTCACTAATTTTCATTGAAATGTTTTTTAAGACCATCTAAAGTTGATTTGTCTCTACTGAATACTATGGTTTCAAAATCTCATGTATCCTATATTTCTTGATTAAATTCATGTTCTAAATGCCTATGAAAATAATATTATAAGTAATATTTGAGACAAACATCATTAACTAAAATGAGATATAATTGAAATTGATAAAAATGAATAGGTATTTTGGTAAATAATGGTAATATAATATGTTTACAGTTGGAACAATTCAAAGTATTTTAATCTTGAATATTTTCTGAGCATATTCATTTTCTATAAAATTTATTTAGTGGAGGTTCAATGGTATTTTGGTGAAAAATCAGGTGTGATGATGTGTAAGATTCATCATGAGTGTTGTTTAGACCATGGTTTTATAATGACGTGTAGATTTTTAGGTTTTTATTTTCATAAGGGATTTTAATTTTTAATATCAAGTAGGTTTCTTTCAATGAATTGGGAATTTTATTGGGGATCATAGTGTTCGAAAATCCCTAAGGGATGTTTTTATATATTGAATGGGGTTAGGTAAGTGTTTTCAACTCTTGGGGAACCGTCAGAGTACATATGTAGTGGAAAATAGCTAAAATTGCAATTGCAACAGTAGTTCACACCATAACCAAGAAAGGTCACATCCTAAAGGAGGATAGTCAAGGGTTTTTCCCCTCTTTCTGGATTGTTTGGCCTCTGAAAGGAATTTAGAATGAGTTTTTTTCATGAATGGATAGAGGCCCTCAGAAGGGATAGAGTCCCTTAGAATTCTGTTTTCTTATAATTGTTCATTTCGTGACCCTCTTTGTCAAACCATAAAAGAGGTATGGGTGGTTCATTTTATGTGGATTAATTCTATCATTTATATTTATGGGAGTTTTGGGATTTTGGGGATATGAGATATCAGGATATACTATTTTCATCTAATCTGTCACGACCCGTCCTCGGGGCCCGTTCCATGACTACCCCAAGCCCGCCTTCCATAGGCCAGGGGCGGGCGACTAGCACCAAGGCGTAAATCCCGGTAAAAATGGAAGACATTGCCTTTGTAATGTAAACAAGCACCATAGAGTAAGAAAGCGGAAAAAGTAAACACTAAGTAAAAACTGAGTACAACTATAAGTGCGGAAAGTAAGTGGGCCAGTATACAAGCCCAAACTGAAAGTAAAGTATAACTCGAAAGGGAAAACAGCAACTGAAAAGTAAAAGCCGCTACGCCGAGCTGTCCTCTGGAAATCCCACCTGAAGGGTGGGTACAGATAGCTCCACTGATCCTTCGGTCCCGTCGTCCGCTCCGAGTGTGTCCCGCCCAATGGTCCACCACCAGGTACCATCCTGCTCTGGAAGCCTCAACCACGATCAATGTTGTCCGTCGTCTGCAACCAACACAATGTAGTGCGGGCATAGCCCGTGCAGGGGTGAGTATAAGCTACTCAGTAGGGACCCCGAGACCCCTGAAGGTCTCCCAAAATCCACAAAGGATAAACCACAAAGGAAAGATACAATCACGAAGTAACAACCGACACTGCTTAGGTATATTCCCATACATATGCCTAAGTCATCAATTCAAATACACTCTAACCTCCGAGCCCAAGTACAACCGAGTCCACACAGGAATTTATACGCATTCCACACAGGAAAGAAAAACGTAATCCATATAGGATAGCACAACACAATCCACACAAGAAAGCAAACAGGATTCATGTCACACGGGTATACTTCTTCTAAAGACGATATAGAGATGATCACTGATCCATCTGAGTCGTCGGACCCACAAAGGATCGATAGGTACTGACCCCCGCAAAGACCCACACAGGATCGGACCCACACAGGATCAGACCCACACAGGATCTGTAGGCGCTGGCTCACACAGAACCGCTGAGCGATGACCCACACAGGATCGGTAGCACTGATCCACACAGGATCACTGAGTGTTGTAGTCGTCATCGTCGAATCCACTGAGGATCTCTGCACAGTCATCGCCGCAGTCACAGAAGCAGTCGTAGCCAGCTCTAGGGTTACCGCACACAGAAAGCTCGTTCGGGAGAGTCCGCTCCACGAGCCAAGAGGCTGATACATCAACTGACACTTAGTCCAGAGTTGATGTATCCAGAAGTTCCGTATCGTCAACAGGAACTCATCGTCGCAGACGGCGCGTCAATCGGATGTCCGGTCTAAGAGTTATTGGATTTTTTGTCCCAGGGGCCCGGTTGGTTTTTAAGGAAAAACCAACCCGACCGTACTCCACCTGCACCCAAACCTCGGGCGGAGTATGCCAAAAGATTCTTCTCACTAAGAGGTACTCAAAAAATTCGACGGCACGTCAATCGGACGTTCGTAGCTCAAGATATGAGTGTTTCCGCTCCGAGGGCCCGGTTGGTTTTGTGTACGAACCAACCCGGCCGAACTCAAAGTATTTTGAAACCTTGAGTGAGATATACCGAAACTACCACCTCGTTCCAAGGATTGTGTCGCCGCTGACGGCGCGTTGATCGGAGGTCCGTAGCCCGATTTATAGGAAAATGAACCCAAATGGTCCGAAAACGGGGGTTTCGGGCCCGGACCGACCCGGCCCGAGACCCCCCCCCCCCCCCGGTCGGCCCGAACCGGGTCGACCCGCCCCAGGTCCGGGTCGGCCCGGCCCGGCCCGGCACGGCCCAACCTGGCAGACCGGCCAGGCGCCGGTCCGGCTGGGCACAGCGCGCCCAGTGCGCTGTCTGGCTCGGCCTTTGGCCGAGCCGTTTCGGCAAGGGGGGGGGGGGCTGCCCCCCCCCCCCTGTGTAACCGCGGACCCCCCTCAATTAAGGGGGCCGTTTGAAGCCGGCCGGGGGAATTTATTTCCCCCGGATCCTCCCTGTCCGGCCGGTTTCTGCTCAACGGGACCGACGGTGGTCGGTCCCCTTCCAGTTCTGACACCGGCGGCCCGGTCCGGCCGCCGGTCACCTTGCTCCACCGTGGCCCAGAACCGGTCGCGGCCCTTGCCATCCGGCACGGTCTGACGACACCGTGCCCCTCCGCCGCGGCCCCGCTCCGGCCGCGACGTCTTCGGTTTTCTTCGACTCGGCGCGACGACATCGCGTTCTTAAACTTCTTTCCACGGTGCGGCGCGACAGCGCCGCGCATTTCCTTCCACATGAATCTGCGTGGTGTGACGGCACCATGCTCTCCCGTACCAACCACAAAGGTACCAACACGAAAATTAAGGAGGAGGTTCGGTCATGTTTGTGCGGTCTGACCCTCTCGCGTTATTCATTAACAAATGGTTTAAATCCACGAAAATCGTCAAGTTGGTATTCACGAAAATATAAATTAATAAAACCCCTACCTCGGTTCAGGAACGGTGAACGACAATCGAGCCGCGGAAGACGAGCATCGCGGAGGTTGGGCGTTGCAGAAAAAGAACGTCGATTCTGTTGTCGTCGAGGTGAGTTCGAAGAGGAAACGTCATTGGAAGAAGACGTCGCGTTCTTCGGCGGAGATGTTCCTTGTTGAAGAACGGTGTTCTTCTTTGGAGTCCGAGATGCTCTTCACGTTCTTCATCGAGGTTGAAGAAGAAGAATACTTCACGCTACCCAATCCTCTCAAGGTGGCAAAAACTCTAACAATAATAAAATAAGACCAAGTCTTAATTTATTAACACAACCTAACCATTTTAATTTCAAGAGTTTGAAATTATGTAACTCACCTTATTAATTATAACAAGTTGTCAAAAATTAATGAAAGTGAGTTAATGGGTAGTTTGGAAAGTGAAGGGATAAGAGGAGTTAGGGAGTTAAGGGATTTGAAATGGTGTGGGGGGCTCGTCTGGGCCCCACCCTTTCAATTAACCACACATGGGAAGTTGGGTGGATGTGGGCCCCACCACCAACTTCCCATGGGAGAAAAATAACCTCCTTGATATGAAATAAAATTGATTCAACAATTTTATTTACTTTTTAATTAAACCCCATTAATTAACTTCTTCACCCGCACAAAAGAAACTACAGTAAAGGTTCCCTTAAGCGATTAACGGCGTTTCGAGTTCATCGGTGCCCTCGGAATTCTATTCCGAGCACCGGTTCAAAAGTTAGAAATTCCCGCTCGTTCGTTCACTGAACGTACACGAGCCAAACTTTGGAAATTGATTTCGGGCACACCGGGCCTCGGAATTAGGTGCCGTCAGAAACCGCGCTCTTGTAAAATTCCAATGAAAATTAAGAAAAAATTTCCCTTGAATTTTACGGGTCTTTACATTACTCCCACCTTAGGGCTTTACGTCCCCGTAAAGATACATCATAACTAGGGAAACAAATGTGGGTACTGAGAACGCATCTAAGCCTCCCGCTCCCAAGTTCTCTCCTGGAGGTTCCCGTGCTTCCATCTAATGCGCACCAGAGGAATCGACCGTCCATGTAGGACCCCCTCCTGTCGATCCTCAATCTCCACTGGGACCTCCGCAAAAGTCTCCCCATCATCAACGTGAAGCTCCCCATGGTCAATGTTATGCATCGGGTCGTGCACGTATCTCCTCAGCTGAGACACGTTGAAGACGTCGTGCACCCGGTGCAACTAAGGTGGTAGATCCAGGCGATAAGCCACCTCCCCAATCCTGCTGAGGACCTGGAAGGGTCCGATGAAGCGCGAAGATAACTTTCTGCCTTGGCAAAATCTCCGTAAACCACGTCGAGGTGAGACACGCAAGAAGGCGTGGTCGCCATCCTCGAACTCTAGTGGCCTCCGCCTCCTGTCAGCGTATGACTTCTGTCAGATCTGAGCTGTCCTCATCCGCTCCTGGATGACCTGGACCTTCTCTATCGTGGCCTGGACTATCTCTGGTCCCACAAGTGCTGACTCTCAAGGGACTGTCCAGCACAAAAGAGATTTTCAAGGTCGTCCATATAACGCCTCGTACGGTGCCATCCCGATGGTGGACTGGTAGATGTTGTTGTACGTAAACTCCACCAAGGTTAGGTGGTCCTCCCAGCTACGACCAAAGTCGAGGACACATGCGTGGAGCATGTCCTCGAGAGTCTGAATGGTCCTCTCCGTCTGACCATCCTTCTGAGGGTGAAAGGCTATGCTCAGACGTAGCTGCATCCCGAACGCCTCCTGCAACCCCTTCTGAAGCTGGGAAGTAAAGCGGGCATCTCGATCAGAGACGATAGGTGATGGCACACCGTGAAGCCGAACAATCTCCTGAACGTAAAGTCGTCCCAAGCTCTCCACTGATCCCTTCTCTCTGATGGGTAAGAAGTGAGCCGACTTGGTGAGTCGGTCGACAATCACCCAAATGGAGTCGTGACCTCTGGAAGTACGTGGAAGTCCAGTCACAAAGTCCATAGATATGTCATCCCACTTCCACTCTGGAACCTCCAAGGGCTGTACCAAGCCTGCTGGTACCTGGTGCTCAGCCGTCACCTGCTGGCAGGTGAGGCATCGAGAAATGAACTCTGCCACAGCCTTCTTCATGCCCAGCCACCAGTGCTGTCACCTGAGATCATGGTACATCTTCGCCACTCCAGGATGTACCGCCAAAGGAGTAGTGTGAAACTCTCTCAACACCTCCTCCCGTAAAGCGACTAGTACCATGTTACGTCCTCTGAAAAGGATGTCGTGCTCTGCTCAAAAGGAGAAACCATCAGGTGCATGTCCTGAGGATATCTGTGCACACCGCGTCTCACAGTCAGCATCCCCATGTTGTGCCTCTCTGACCTGCTATAGTAGTGGAGGAGTGACTGTGAGAGACTGAAGGAAGGTTGCTCCATCTCTATCCACGAAGGATATCTGCAAAGCGGCTAGCTGCTCTGTCGCCTCCTCAAGTAGCTGAATGCTCTTCCTCCTACTGAGGGCATCGACTACCATGTTCCCCTTCCCAGGAGTATAGACTATCTCAAAGTCATAGTCCTGTAAGAACTCAAGCCATAGCCGCTATCTCGGGTTCAGGTCTTTCTGCGAGAATATGTACCTGAGACTCTGATGGTCAAAAAAGACTGTAAAGCGCTCGCCCATCAGATAGTGTCACCACATCTTCAGAGCGAAGACCACTGCTGCTAACTCCAGGTCATGGGTAGCGTAGTTCTGCTCATGCGGCCTCAACTAAAGTGATCCATAGGCGATCACTTCCCACTCCTGCATCAGGACACAACCGATTCTGGTCCCTGATGCATCGCAGTAGACTACGTACCCTACTCCCTCCTCAGGAAACCTCAAGATAGGTGCCTTGGTCAATCTCTGTCTCAGCTCTTGGAAACTCTTCTGACATCTGTCTGACCACATGGAGGGTTTCCACTTCTTCGTCAAAGCTGAGAGTGGTGCCGCAACTCTGGAGAAGTCTGGAAAAAATCTCTGGTAGTATCCAACTAGTCCCAAGAAACTCCGCACCTCCGTTACGCTCTTGGGTGGCTCCCAAACTAACACTGCCTCGATCTTCGCAGGATCCACTGGAACTCCCGCCTCAGAGATGACGTGACCCAAGAAGTGGACCTCACGTATCCAGAACTGGCACTTCGAGATCTTACCATAAAGCTGGTGCTCTCGGAGTGTCTCTAGTACAACCCGTAAGTGGTAGGCGTTCTCCTCCTCAGTCGTCGAGTAAATCAAAATGTCGTCGATGAAGACCACGACAAATCGATCGAGGTATGGCTGAAAGATCCTGTTCATGAGGGACATGAACACTGCTGGAGAATTGGTTACGCCGAATGGCATAACCAAGAACTCATAGTGGCCATACCGACATCTTAAGGCCGTCTTCTGCACGTCCTCGTCTCGAACTCTGAGCTGATGATAGCCTGACCTGAGGTCTATCTTCGAGAACCACCATGCTCCATTGAGCTGATCAAAGAGGTCATCAATCCTCGGTAGTGGATACATGTTCTTCACTGTCACCTGGTTCAGGCGATGATAGTCGACACAAAGTCACAAGCTCCCATCCACCTTCTTGGCGAACAATATCGGGGAAGCCTAGGGTGAAACACTGGGTCGGATGAACCCCTTTCTCTGCAAGTCCTCCAACTGTACCTGTAGCTCTCGAAGCTCGGCGGGGGTCATACGATATGTTGGAGTTGATATCGGGGTTGTCCCGGGGTACTGGTCAATATAAAATTCTACCTCTCTGTGAGGAGGTAACCCTGGAACTTCATCAGGAAAAATGTCCCCAAACTGATCCACCACTGCAGGAAAACCAGGACTCTACACGTCAACTGCTCCTAGTATGAGGCTAGCCAACTGATGAGTGATGGGCTGTCCTCTCCTCCACAGAAGTCCATCATGTGCTGCAAAGGCTCCCTTCTCGCCGGTGAAGGTGAGCCTGCTCTTGTCGGTGCGTACACATCACACCTTGTGCCTAATAGAGTCAATCTGTGCATGGAATGTAGACAACAAATCCATGCCCAAGATGACGACGTAAGGCCTCGACGCCGCTACAAGAAGATCACAGCTGAAGCTCTCGCCTCCTAGAGTAAGCTCACACTGCCAGCACTAGTGCGTAATCGTCGAGTCTGCTCCCGTAGGAGTCTCTAGCCATAAGGATCGAGCCAACGGCTCTGTCGGAATCTCCGAGCTCCGAACAAGGGCAGTGGCTATGAAAGAGTGACTCACTCCGGTGTCTATAAGTACTGCAGAAATGGTGGAATAGACACAGATAGAACCTCGAATCATCTCGGGTGCGCTGTGGTCGTAAGCATCCGCTGCCTGGAGCTGTGCCTGTCTCTGCCTGCCAGCTCCCTATGGTCGGGGTAGACCTCCTGGTGGTGGTGGTGGTGGTGGTGGTAGAGCCTCAAAGCGTCGCCCACCACCTTCTTCTTGTCCAGCTCCTCTGCCTCGTCCGCCTCCTCCCTGCGGACTGCCACGGTAGACCCTCTGCCTCTGCCTCGATGGTCCCTCAACCGTCTGCTGCTCCTCAGCACGGCAGGTCATGAAATCATGAGCCATGTGGCCCTGCCCACTGCACGAATAGCACTGTCTACCTCTCGAAAGACTGGCTCTGCGCTGTGTCCCCCGCACTCTTGAGCCAGTGTCCTGAGGTCGTCTGCCTGAGGGTCTGGTCTGCCTGGACCCAAGAGTCATCCGTCGACTTCCTGTTGCAGAAGACTATGCTATGTACCGCCTTGCGGTGGGTCTCGGCGCTGGTGTAGACTCAGCAAGAAAGCTCTCGATCAAAAGGGCCCGCTCCAGTACTCCTGTCTGAGTCAGAATGCTGAGGGAGATCAACGATGCCCTGATCTCGTGTCTCAATCCCTGCTCAAAGGCCTGGGCCTGGAAGAATGGGTCTCGTACCATGTTGGTCGAGTAGCGTGAGATATCGGTAAATCTCACCGAGTACTGGGCGACCGTCATGCTCCCATGTCGCAGCTGAAGAAGCTCCTGAATGTGCACCGCACGGAGGGTGTCTGGGACAAACTATGAGCGAAAGAGGATCTCAAAGTCTGTCCAGAGTAGAGATGCCTCATCATGCACCTGGAGCATCAAGATCCACCATCGGCTCATTGCCGCGTGCAGTAGGCTCGCTGTGAGGATCACCATGAGGTCTGTTGGTGTCCTCACTAATCGAAAAACTCTCACTACTGCCTCTAGCCAGTCCTCGGCTACCTGGGGTCCGTCTCCCCGCGGAACCTGGGTGGTCGCTGGCGCTAGAACTCATGCAGTGCACTAAGGCGACGTGCATCGTCATCGGCCGGTGCTGGAAGCATCGGTGGCTCGGTGGGTAGAGCTACTGTCGGTGCCACTACTGACCAAGGGCCCTGCACCGAGGCCTCGTCGCTCGGTGGGCTATCGTCACGCTCGACTCTCGGAACCCAAGCTTGCTGCCGTCGTGGGGCCATCCTGAAAAGGAAACAGGTGCGCCACGGTCATAACAGTATACCTGGTGAGCTGATACAAAGTAATCACAAAGATAACTTGAAACACACACGCAATCGATGTTTTCGTGCATTAAGTCGGAAATCAGAATTCAGGGTCCTGGTGTACAGATACGTTGGCTGCCGCACCAACACTGGAATCCCTGGACTGATAACCACACTCAATACGCTAAACACTATTGTTTCACATATAAAAGATCAGAGTTCGCGGTAGAACATCCATCTAATACCAATTTGTCACGACCCGTCCTCGGGGCCCGTTCTGTGACTACCCCAGGCCCGCCTTCCATAGGCCAGGGGCTGGCGACTAGCACCAAGGCGTAAATCCCGGTAAAAAGGGAAGGCATTGCCTTTGTAAAGGAAACAAGCACCACATAGTAAGCAAGCGGAAAAAGTAAACACTAAGTAAAAACTAAGTACAACTATAAGTGCGGAAAGTAAGTGGGCCAGTATACAAACCCAAACTGAAGGTAATGTACAACTCGAAAGGGAAAACAGAAACTGAAGAGTAAAAGCCGCTACGCCGAGCTATCCTCTGGAAATCCCACCTGAAGGGTGGGTACAGATAGCACCACAGCTCCTCGGGTCCCGTCGTCCGCTCCGAGTGCGTCCCGCCCAGTGGTCCACCACTAGGTACCGTCTTGCTCTGCAAGCCTCAACCACGATCAACGATGTCCGTCGTGTGTAACCAACACAACATAGTGCGGGCATAGCCCGTGCAGGGGTGAGTATAAGCTACTCAGTAGGGACCCCGAGACCCCCAAAGGTCTCCCAAAATCCACAAAGGATAAACCACAAAGTAAAGATACAATCATGAAGTAACAACCGACACTGCTTAGGTATATTCCCATACATATACCTAAGTCATCAATTCCAATACGCTCCAACCTCCGAGCCCAAGTACAACCTAGTCCACACAGGAAAGTATACACATTCCACACAGGAAAGCAAAACGTAATCCATACAGGATAGCACAACACAATCCCTATAGGAAAGAAAACAGGATTCAGCTCACACAGGTATACTTCTTCGAAAGACGATATGGAGATGATCACTGATCCATCTAAGTCGTCGGACCCACAAAGGATCGATAGGTACTAACCCCTGCAAAGACCCACACAGGATCAGACCCACACAGGATCTGTATGCGCTGGCTCACACAGAACCGCTGAGCGCTGACCCACACAGGATCGGTAGCACTGATCCACACAGGATCACTGAGTGTTGTAGTCGTCGTCGTCGAATCCACTGAGGATCTCTGCACAGTCGTCGTCGCAGTCACAGAAGGAGTCGCAGCCAGCTCTAGGGTTCCCACACACAGCAAGCTCGTTCGGGAGAGTCCGCTCCACGAGCTGAGAGGCTGATACATCAACTGACACTTATTCTAGATTTGATGTATCCAGAAGTTCCGTATCGTCAACAGGAACTCATCGTCGTAGACGGCGCATCAATCAGACGCCCGATCTGAGAGTTATTGGCTTTTTCATCCTAGGGGCCCGGTTGGTTTTTAAGGCCAAACCAACCCGACCGTACTCCACCTACGTCCAAACCTCGGGCGGAGTATGCCAAAACATCTGTCTCACTAATAGGAACTCAACAAAGTCGACGACACGTCAATCGGACGTCTGTAGCTCAAGATATGAGTGTTTCCGCTCCGAGGGCCCGGTTGGTTTCGTGTACGAACCAACCCGGCCGAACACAAAGTATTCGTAAACCTTGAGTGCGATATACCAAAACGACCGCCTCGTTCCAAGGATCGTTTCGCCACTGACGGCACGTCGATCTGAGGTCCGTAGCCCGAGTTATGGGCAAATGAACCCAAACGGTCCGAAAACGGGGGTTTCGGGCCCGGACCGACCCGGCCCGAGACCCCCCCCCCCCCCCCCCCCGGTCGGCCCGAATTGGGTCGACCCGCCCTGGGTCCGGGTCGGACCGGCCCGGCCTGGCCCGGCGCAGCCCGGCCCAGCGGACCGGCCCGGCGCCGGTCCGGCTGGGCACAGCGCGCCCGGCGCGCTGTCTGGCTCGGCCTTTAGCCGAGCCGTTTCGGCAAGGGAGGGGGGGCGCGCCTGCCCCCCTGTGTAACCCCCCCTCCCCCCTCAATTAAGGGGGCTGTTTGAAGCCGGCCGGGGGAATTTATTTCCCCTGGATCCTCCCTGTCCGGCCGGCCCGACCTGGTCGGCCGGTTTCTGCTCAACGGGACCGGCGGTGGCTGGTCCCCTTCCAGTTCCGACACCGGCGGCCCGGTCCGGCCGCCAGTCACCTTGCTCTGCCGCGGCCCGGAACCTGCCGCGGCCCGGAACCTGCCGCGGCCCCGCTCCGGCCGCGGCGTCTTCGGTTTTCTTCGATGCAGCACGACGGCATCACGTTCTTAAACTTCTTTCCACGGCACGGCGCGACGGCGCCGCACATTTCCTTCTGCATGAATCTGCGTCGTGTGACGGCACCATGCTCTCCCGTACCAACCACAAAGGAACCAACACGAAAATTAAGTAGGAGGGTCGGTCGTGTTTGTGTGGTCCGACCCCCTCGCATTATTCGTTGAAAAATGGTTTGAATCCACGAAGATCGTCAAGTTGGTATTCACGAAAAAATAAATAAATAATACCCCTACCTCGGTTCAGTAACGGTGCATAACAATCGAGCCACAGAAGACGAGCGTCGTGGAGGTCGGGCGTCGCGGAAAAAGAACGTCGATTTTGTTGTCGTCAAGGTGCGTTCGAATAGGAAACGTCGTTGGAAGAAGACGTCGCGTTCTTCGGCGGAGATGTTCCTCGTTGAATAACAGTGTTCTTCATCGGAGTCTGAGATGTTCTTCACGTTCTTTGTCGAGGTTGAAGAAGAAGAAGACTTCACGCTTCCCAATCCTCTCAAGGTGCCAAAAACTCTAACAATAATAAAATAATACCAAGTCTTAATTTATTAACACAACCTGACCATTTGAATTTCAAGAGTTTGAAATTAAGTAACTCACCTTATTAATTATAATAAGTTGTCAAAAAATTATGAAAGTGAGTTAATGGGGAGTTAGGAAAGTGAAGGGTTAAGAGGAGTTAGGGAGTTAAGGGATTTGAAAAGGTGGGGGGGCTCGTGTGGGGCCCACCCTTTCAATTAACCACACAAGGGAAGTTGGGTGGATGTGGGCCCCACCACCAACTTCCCATGGGAGAAAAATAACCACCTTGATATGAAATAAAATTGATTCAACAATTTTATTTACTTTTTAATTAAACCCCACTAATTAACTTCTTCACCCGCACAAACGCAACTACGGTAAAGGTTCCCTTAAGAGATTATCGGCGTTGTGAGTTTATCGGTGCCCTCGGAATTCTATTCCGAGCACCGGTTCAAAAGTTATAAATTCCCGCTCGTTCATTCCCTGAACGTACCCGAGCCAAACTTCGGAAATTTATTCCGGGCACACCGGGCCTCGGAATCAGGTGCCGTCAGAAACCGCACTCTTGTAAAATTCCAAAGAAAATTAAGAAAAAATTTCCCTTGAATTTTACGGGTCTTTACATAATCATTCCCTCCTACAACCTTGGTTTTATTCCCCTCGATTGGGGATGGTTATTAGTATGTTTCAATGGTAATTTAAGGTGATTTATTCTATTCCTCTCCATTGGTATATCATTTTGTTGATGGATTCAAATTTCAGTGTGATTTTGGTAGATGAATGGGTATTGATTCCAATATATCATAGTGGAATTTAGTAAATATGATGAAGATTTTTCTCATATTTCATAGAGGATTCCATATAAGGATGATCACATGTTTTTTAGGCTATTTTGGTGTGACAATGATTCCTAGTGAATTTTTATAAATTATTCCACTTTGGATAAAGTGAATAATTATTTATTTTTGGTATATGACATCATATTGGAGCTAATATGGAATTATAATCTTGGATGAGGCATGAAGGGGATTGGATTAGGATCATTGAAGCTTAGTGGGGATAGAAACTTAATTTTGGGGGTACATTATCCCTTTGGTACAAATTCGTTCATGATTTTATTCATGATTTCCATTTGAATTCATTTTTTTGGGTTTGGGTAGAATGGATAAGAACTAAGTTTTCTATGGGTTTTTTTCCTCCAAAAGAACCCAAATTCTCATCTAGGGTACACCTGGTCTTAAGGATTTATGTCCTTCAAAGTGATATTTTCATTTTAAACTTTCATTTCTAAATTACTAATAAAATTTCATGATACACTTGAAGGTGTAAACTCTTAGTCTCAAGGATTTATCTTCTCTAAAGGGAGAATGGTCATTTCATCCTTGTATTCCTAAATTAGGAACAGAATTTCATGCTGCATCTGAAGGGGGAACTCCATTCACATGCTAACTTACCAATTACTATCCAGTAACATTTATTGCATTGGAATGAATAGGAGAGTTAAATCATTTTTCAAGTAAATATGGTGTATATCAAATTAAAAAATAGTCAATTTTGATCTAGAGTTTCTTGATGAAACCATTTTAGATACCAAAGCAAATTTGCGAGGATTTATCACAATGATTTTTGTTAATGCTTCATGGCTAGATGTACCAAATTTAACAAAGATGATTCTTAATGACAGTCAATAATAATTGTTATATATATTCAAAGAAACCCAACATCTCATCTGCGGTACACCTGGTCTCAAGTATTTATGACATTTAATTGTATATTGGTCCTTTAATCCTTGAATTACAAAATTACTAATATAATTTCATGCGACACCCAAATGGGGGAACTCTGGTCACATGAGAACTTCCTAATGACTATCCAGTAACATTTATTTCATAGAATTTAATGTCTTCCAAAGGAAAAAATATTCACGGTTGACCCTGAGCATCTTATTGCTGCCACTTGGGAAACCTGAACAAATTTGGGAAGATTTATTAATTGATTTTATCACAAGAATACCTCTATCATATGGTTAAATTTTGAGACGATGTCTAGAAACTAAAATGAGATAATGTGTCAATAGTTTTAAATAAATTAGTTATATCCATAAATTAAATAAATAATTTATAGTAATTTTAATTTAAATGTACATAAATTAAAATTTTATATAATTTTATTTTAAAATTTATGCATTTGATAGGGGATAATGGTGAAACGAAACTATATACCAATGTTCAGTGTATGAGGGCTATGAAATAAAACTATCTATATGTATGATTTTTATTTATTTTATAATACCATATCTTGGCCTATCTACACTTTGTTTCATAATATCATATCAAGGCCTATTAATCAATTAATTATATGAATCCATTAGTTATTATTCTATAAAATCAGTTGATTCATGATCTCCACCTCCATGACACAACACTATTTTAGTTCTAGATTTATTTAGTCATCTACATATATCTTTTTGGCTAAGAATATACACTCATGATGTGATTAAATAATTTATATCCATTAAAATTAGAGTTTTTATTATTTACATGTTGATTGAATTCTCATAGACTCTCTTAATGGTGTAAAGAACTTAATTTCATTAATATTAAATAATTTTAAAGAAAAAATCAAAAATATTCTATGTTATTTCATTTATTATCCAAGTATCTCCACCTATTGTATTATTCCAAAATTAATCTAAAAATATTGATTGAATTTATGATCAATAATAAGAACAATAGTTCCATCTATTGGTTCCAAAATTCCTCTATTTTTTTCAACAGACACAAATAAGGATATATTTTGTTCCAACATCTAACAACTATCCTTACCAAGAAAAAATAGTATTTACAATATGTTTTTTCTTGGTTAGGGAGTGATTAACCCACCCACATCAATCAGTTGTATTTCCCAATTATTACACTCAATATTAAAAAAAATCTCTTCAATCATATTCTATATTGAAATAAATTCATCATCATCAACATCTTACACATTTATTGGATCCCTGTTAACAATTTCTATATTACCTTGTTGGTCATTAATAAGATAATAATTATTAACATACTGCACAATACCACTATAAAACCTCTCCCTATGAGAAATTTGAAGTTATACAGTGTTATTGGTTTGTGTATATTTACCATCTATAATCAATGTCAGATAATAAACATGCATTTTAGTAAAACATATTGTATCTATGAGTAACTATGAGTGTGTGTGGACAATTACCTCAGCTAGTTCTGTTTTCAAAGACGAAAGACTTTCCCACCTATATGTTTTTTAGTTTAAAACCTATACAGGTGTCAAATATCATAGACTATCCATTTAATCATGTTCATACTATTTCATTACATAGTTATAAAATTTCAAAATTTATTCTTGTGTAAAGAAATTTCTAGATGATGATGGAATAATAATGGACTATTTATCTATACATTTCATAAGAAGTTTCTTGGTTTTTTTATACTGACTATAATAACAATATTAATTATAAAATTTATCCACATGTAAATGTTCATAGACTGTAATCATTATATCAAGATAACATATTATAATTTGTATAATTTAATTGGAAGAACTGTATAATGAATTTACACAGTACATGTTCTATATACAATGTGAATATATGCCTATAAACTTTGTAGATATGAATATAAATTTTTTTCAATATATAATTTATAAAGAAAATAAAATAAATATTTCATACCTTTGGGTGTAAAGAAGAAAATGTAATTGTACATGTAATAAAATTATGAGATGTTTCATCAGAAAGAAAAATACTATTAAAAAATTAAATTTCAAGTAATGTCTCAAAAATAACTACACATCATATGTCGAATGGGTTTTAATTACATGATTTGTGTTCTATTGAGGAGTTCAAGAAATCATTGATTTGTTCTGTATTATATGTAATTAAGATAACTTTAAAATTATTTTGTTTTAATATTGGTTGTCTATTTTGTATATTGAATTCCAACACTTCAACGTAGATAATAATGCTTTAATATTTGAATATGTGCAGGTCAATAGGAAATAAAAACTCATAATTCTCATAATGTTTATAAATTGTTTTCATTATAAACTGTATATCCATAAAAATAAATATGTGAATATTAATCCATTACTTGGAATAGTAAATATCTCAAATCTAAATCATTTTTTGATATAAATTGCATAACCTATTTTTCAAAGTGCAAGATAGAGATTGATTATTCATTATCATTGATTAGAAGTTAGACTCGGTATATGATATAATAATAAAATCAAGGTACAGGATGTTTCAATTTATATCAATGTTCAGACATAATTTTATATTTTTGAAATGCACCATATAATGGTCTCAACACAGTGTTTAAGATATAACTATAACTTGTTTTATATTGTAATAACCAATTGTTTCTGAATTGTTAATGTGATATGTAATCTGTTGGGGGTTATTTATTGTTATAGTCTATAAAATTTAATGATCATTACAAACTATATCATGGTAGTCTGAAAAATAAATGTTAATTGAATATAAGTTTATAAATTTAGGGAAATTAACTTGGAATAGTTGATGTGGGAAATGCATTATTGTTAATACACCAAATTTTTATGTTCAAGTAGTCTAACTTCTTTCTACAAGAATTGAATGATTCATAATACCAGATGTAGTTTCTCTAAACTTTCTACACTATATCCACTATTTTTTCATTTGTAACTTGTAATCAAAGAAATTCATCATTATTGTTTACCATGTTTAAACTAAAATTGTGATTAATTAAGTAAAAATTTAATTTCCACTAATTAAATCCATTATCTAATAACTACGAATGATATCATTTATGATATTTTTTCTTAATATCAATAATTTGTAATAACATAGTATATGATAGAGAACATACATAGTATGTTTTTCTCATTTTGTCACATGTTTTTTTCTTGTTTTTAGTATACTGATGAGTAATGATTGTTATCATATTTTCAAAAGGAATTGAAGCACTAATTTTAATAATGTGAAGTAGAATTATAAAGGCTCAAATAAATATAACTAGATTGACAATGTAATTCAATAGACATGATGAAAATGTCAATGAAGATTTAAAATTAAAAAAGTTTATATAAGAAATAAATGAGTGGTTATTAATCATCATTTATTAAGATACAAATGGCACAGTATAGAAAATAAGTATTCTAATTTGAGACAGGTACATCAAATAAACAATCATTTCAAAAATAATGCACTATAAGAATTTCATGTTTATACAAAATCAATATTACATTGATTCATGATGTAACAATGATTGTTTAAAAACAGAGTTGATTTATATTTAATGAATTAAAATAGTAAAATAAAATTGGAATTTTATTTAAAATATGTAATGGATATTGAAATAACTAGCTATAAAGTCTATTTTCACAGACAAGTTGCAAAACCAGGATATTAATTAGTTTAGTTTCATATTTAAACATTCTTGTATGTAGTTCACCAAATTCATCCCAAAAACTATAGATTATAGTTATTTATATAAAATATTTAATTGAAAATGTTATATAATTTAATTTATAAAATTCTTGGGTTGAAAATAATTTTAAATATTATTTTTTAATTGCCTTTCATCAATCAAATTTAGTTGTATTATCTTGTTATTTTCTTTGATTACTGGATATGATGATGATGATATAGCTTTCTAATAAAATATAATATAACATGGTCATTAGTGAAAGTTGAAAAAAATAAATACTATTTAATATTGAAAAATTGTAATAGTAAAATCCATTTTATATCTGAAAACTTTCTCTGGGACCTTGTATTGTTTGATGTCTTTAAATGGAATGAAAATGAATCTAAAATTGAGATATTTTGTGTTAGAATGTTTAATATGATTTCCCTAGTTATAAATGATTTCAAACACATTTTTTATTGCTAAAAATTTTCCTTTATTTTCAATAATAAGAATGTTTTGTATTATATAACACAACATTTCTCATAGAATACATTTTTACCTTGTTATAAGTTTTCCCGCACAAATTGTTTCCTAAATGGTTGTTTCTCCCAAAATTTAACAGAACTATTAATTTAAAATAACAGTAAATATAATGATAATTAAATTTCATTGAATGAATCGTTGAATGAAAATAATGTTTTATTCAATAAAATGAATTAAATAAAATATTTTCAATAATTTCTAAACTAAAATTAAACTGAAAATAGTCTCAAAGAAAAATATTGATTGTAAAAATTGAATGAAACGTAAAAAAACTCAGTTATGATTATTTGTAGATTTTAATTAATAAATTTCACTAACTACAGTGATGTGGTAAATAGATTTAATTAAATTTGAAATATTCATGTATTGGTCAATGACATACAACATTCCAATACATTTATATAAGATGCAACTTATTTAGTGAGATATTATTAATGATCTAGGAATACAGTGGATGCACTATAATACAAAGTATGTAGTGAGATTTTATGTATGATCTATGAATAAACGTTCAATTTACGTGATATATAGAGAGAAATTTAAAGATAATACAAAACACTTAATTTACAATCTATTCTTATAGAGAAGGAATATATAATAGCAGATAAATAATTTAATATATAAAACATGGTGCATATTTTAATAGTAGACAGAACATTAAATATTTGAAACATGTTACATATTATAAATGTTGATAAACATTTAATTTAATTAAGGAATATTAAATAGTTGATCGAACAAATTTACAAATGTTAATGTTTGGAAGAACATTAAATGAACACGTTATTACAATAGATAAAAAAAATGAATTTAAAGTATATATAACAGAATAAGTATCATTAAATTAAATCATACATAAATGTAGATGTATTTTCTAATAGATTAAAATTTTAATGTATGTAATCTGTTAGTAAAAAATATATATTACATCTGATATCAATTATAGTACTTCAATATATGAAACATGTTATATTTGAAATGTAACAGATCATCTGATATGTAATTGATACCAGTTAACCTATATATGATAGTATACATCCATCTAAAATTATAAAGTGTTAGTTAACCAATCATCAATAGTATAACTCAAATTTTCATAGATATGATGAAAAAAATAATCCTAATTTCATCTCATAATTTTGATGACTTTTTGAACAACATCTGATTGATGAGTACTTCAATTTTCAAGGTTTCATCATGTTTAATGGAAATTTTTCATAATTGAGTAGTTTAATGGGCCATTTTCATTTAACTGCATAAGTAATAAAAACAAAAGAATTTTTAATACAGATAAAATAACAATTAAAATAGTTGAGTAAAATAAATATCATGTTAAAGATATAAATTTGCATCAAATAGAATAGTTAAAATGAGTTATAACTAATTTAGGTTTTGGAATATTTATTTGTAAAAAATATTAGTTGTATACCTAAATTTTTTGTTATCATTATCACATATCAGTAATTTCTAACCACTATTTTTTTCACTCCATATATTTCTATATATATTTGACCATGGTAAAAAGTCGGTTTCCATAATTATATTACAATAAAAGAAAGATATTGTCCTTGAACTTTGTTAATAGTCATTTCAATGGAAATAGTTAAAGGGTATTGTATACTTTAAATCATGAATGGATACCTATAATCTGAATGAGTCATATTTAGTATGGTTATGACAACATGTTTTTTGTAATGATTGTCATTTATAATTTTACATCTGATTACATGGTCTCCAAAATTTATGACTATAAACTGAGTTCTGTTACAAAGTCCATAAGATTTTATACATTTCTTAGAAACATAAATGGTACCCATTTTTTTATAATTAATTTATGAAATGGAAAACTAGATATATTGATTCCTCTTAGAATATCTATTGTATCTATTTTCTCTATTGTGTTTGTATGTAAACTTTCTCTACAGACAAAATTAGAACTCAGATAAATATTTTCTTCTCTAGGAATTAATGTTAATATGTAATCATTTAGTTTTTGGACAACATCATGTGTTACTGCTATAATTTTCTATTACATTAACTATTCTGGATTTTTAATTTGTATATATAGAAGGGTATGTTCTTAGAACAATAGTATCAACTAGTTTTTGGAATGCAGTATGTTGAAAATATTTTGGAATTTGAATTTTTGTCCCATCATCTGTTTGATCACCAATCACACTATCACCTATTTAAAGAATAAAACTTGAGAAATGTTGGAGATCATAAGAGTCAACAAACTTCTCGTAGGAAATTAGTCTCATGTTAACCATTAGGTAATTAACACTACAATGTTTCCTAAAATAAGAGGAATTTAAAATTGAAAATAAAATATCACTTGTATTTCTTGATGCACAACTGGTAAAATCTGCCAAAAATACACACCAAATACATTTTTTTCACCAGATGGTAAATCAAATTCATACGTAATCTTTTCTGACATGTTTTCCCTCAATGTATGATCCCAATATTCAATGATATTTTTGTGTACCATTAGTACCTCATCCAAACTAATTATCTTGGTTATTTGTAAAAGTGAATCCAATTCACTTCATTTTTTGAATGTTTCAATTTTAGTGTTCTATTACAACAAATTAGAATACAAAATTGAGAGTGTTATATTCTTTCACCAATGAAAAGTAATGATATTATACCACTAGAATCTACATAAAGTAGAATAGGTCCTTCTGAGCGATGTTGCAAGATTATTTTCTACCATAAAATAGTTTAACCTATATCTCAATATCCATGTATAAAGAAAACATATCTTATATGAATTTTTGATACGTTAATAATTGAGTGTATCACTTATTCTTGTTCATTGGTCAATTTTCCTCACAGAATAGAAAATTCTTAATAAAGGATCTCAATATTATTATTTAGTTCTAATGAAACCAATATTGTAACACCCTGGGTAAATAAAGAATATGACATTTTAATATTTATCCCTATTTTTTAATAAAATGTTAATATTAATTTAAAGTGAATTCTATGCTCGTTGGCTTACCCAATACGCAACAACGAGTTCCTTTGAAATCTTACGTTGCACTCTAATAATAAAATAATTTTATTTTAAATGGTAGTTAACACCTAGTCGTTGTAATGACGGGAATGAACAGAACTAACTATAAAATGATTATATATGTTTTTCAAATATTTTTACTTTTTACAATAAATTTTAGAGGATTAAAAATGCGAATGAATCCAATTTTAAGCGTAAACATTTTAATATGCTTTAAAAGGTTGATTAACCGCCTTTTGATGGCGAACCTCTTTTAAATCCACTTTTTGACAATTTTATCTGTTATATTTGACAAAATAAAATTCTTCTCTAGAATCGGGACATCAAAATTTACTTTGTGTAAATTTTTGTTATTTGTCCAATAAAGTTCATTTTTAAGGAATAGTGAAAAATGTTGTATTTTAATTCAAAATTGCTTTTTAATCTAATTTATTTATATGATTATATTATCTTTTTAATTGGTTTTAAAGTGAAATTATAATATATTTTTACCATTTAATCTAATGGTGGTCATTGGAATTAATATCACTTTGAGATTGGACATAAACAAGTGTCAACCTTTTGGTAGATATTGTTTCTTAAAAACACGCTATTTGATTTGACAGTGGAATTAATTATAAAATTAATTAATGAAACTTCTATGTTATGAATTTGGTAAAAAGACATTATTTTTAATTAAGAATATCAAATATATCTTAGGGTGAATTTTTGGTTTTTTTCTGAAAAACCATAATTTTTGATGAATAGTGAAACCACAAAGTGGTAGTTACAAAAATTGATTTTTCATTTAAATGTAAATTTACAACTTTTTTGATTTGAATTTCAAAAATCCAATATAAATTATTTTCAATATTAATTAAAATTTGGTTCAATGGGATGAAAATAATTTTTGATGAAAAGTAACTTTTAAGATTTATTAATCGTGATTAATGGTAATTAGTGTGATTTAAGGTAAAAATGATATTATAATAAAATGAAAATATCTTGAAACTTTTCCTAACCCTATTGTATGATTCATAGACGACCAAGAAAACCCATGGGTCGAGTTTTGGGACCCCATGGAGCCACTTGGGTAAGATAATGACATTTATGCCTTTTATTTAAAGTAAAAGTAAAAATAACACAAACCTGTATTATTTTACTAAAACAATTTTTACATGGGGTTATACAAGTCATATTTTTTACTATAAATATTTATTGGAAAGATAAAAATATTTCATACATCATAGTATTTGTTTTATAATTTTTATACATTATATAAATTAAATTACTTATGATATCATGATGATGTAGCGATTACCTCATTATTTAACGATTTAAATAAAATGAAAAGATAATGTAAAATATAAGACCTAAACATGTCAAAAACCTTTTGTATGGGTGGATTTAGAACTCTTATCACTTTATACTCGAAATACATCAATATGGGACCTTTAAAATCCGAAACACATTTGAAAATAAAGTAACATTTTATACCTTTCCAAGAGTGCCCCTCCTATCCTCTTATAAAAGGCCCCCACCTCTACCTCCTTACCCACACCTCTCAAGCCTTTGGCTCGGACAATCTCTGATCATTTTGTCTCTCCACATCTCTATAGTCATCCTAAAATCCTCATATTAGGCAGGAAGCTCTTCAAGAAACCCTTTTGGTTCAAACCAAAGGGAGTTACCCGATTTTAAGGTAACATCTTCACTTGTGCTCTTTTGTTTTATTTTTCTTCTCCAACCCTCTAAACTCTTTTTATTCATTTATTTTGTAAAAACACCAGTATCTTCCATACACTAGGATTTTTTTTAAGAATTATTATAGCTACACTTACACACACCTACATCTAATGGTTAAATAACATACTGTTTCTGTGGATGGCGAATTTCTGCCTCACGAAACGATGATTGTTCAATATTCTTTTAACACCTTCAAAGGTGGCCATTAATATGTCACTATATTTATATATGATATATAATATGTTTATGTTTTTCTTAATCTTCTTTATTTTTCATTTATGGCATACCTTTATGGTTTCCATTATGGGTAAACGCGATATCTTCATTTTAGGAAGTGTGGACTACCACCCCCTCAAAGTGATTTGGTTTGTTAATAACATATGTGGTACGTATAAAGGATAGATTTAATGATATTATATATGATACAATACTGTAATTATAATACTATTATGTATCATTTTGTTTTAATTCCATTAAATATGAAATAGAAATGGAAGTAGCGTTCATGCGTACGTACGGCTTACCGTCTCCATGAACGGTGCATTTCATTTCTTACTTATAAATTTTATGTAATATTATAAATTCATGTATATAATAGATATAATAGATATATATTATATCTAAATAATGAATATAATTATGGATATAATGGATATTTTACCCCATGAACAAACTTGTAATTATAAAGAGTTTATTTTTGACTCAAGTAGCAATGATCGTTAAAACGACCGTTATTAACTTCAATAATTACATAGTGTTCGTGACATAGTAATAAGTGATATAAAAGGAATAATGAACTTGAAAATGGTTCTTAAGAAAGTAGAAATTAACTCAAGTTTATTATTCAGGAGATTAAAGAACGATCGAGTCAAGTCGGATACGAGGTAAGGGATCTTACCCCTCTCTTTCTTTTTAAGTACACTCTTTTATGTCATTCCTTTTAAGTTCATCTTTCTTATGATTGGGATGTTATTTTATATTAATATTACTGTACTTTTTATGTTAATATGATTAAGAGACCCTATGTTCTCTCATCAATCCATTTTGGATGTTTTGAGTGGCGCCGTTAGGCTGCCGAATTTTCGTAAGAGATCCAACCTCTCTCTTTCTTTTTAAGTACTCTCCTTTATGTCACTTCTTTTAATCTTCTCTTTTTTATGTTGGGGATGTTCTTTTATATTCATATTTATTTAAATTTTATTTTAATATGATGAGAGACCCTATTTGATATCATCAATCCATTTTTGGATGTTTTAAGTGGCGTCGTTAGGCTGCCGAGTTTTCATAAGGGATTTTTCGTCTCACTTTTATTCCCGTGAGATTTATGCAACATTTGCCCCCATTTCCTTTGAGTGGTATATGTACTACCCATTATTATACTATTTGTGTAATATAATTTAATTTATGAGTATTTACATCAATTTTTTATTGTCTTTCTTTCATGGTGTGTATGTTTCGAAAGATACCCAAGTCAGTAAGGGAACCTTTCACCCTCCTCTTTTTAAAGACATCTTTTGTTGGGTATTTTAATTTACATATTTTAATTTTGGGATATGTTCTTCTATATCCTTATTGATGTAAATTTTATGTCCAAGTGATGAGATACCCTTTTTATCTCTCATCAACTCATTTTCTGAATTTTGAAGTGACGTCGTTTGGCTGTCAAATTTTTGTAAGGGAACTTCTTAACCCAATTTCCGTTCTTTGAGTTAATCTCCTACTTTCAAATTATGTCATGATATTATTATGTCCTATCTTTTATTTGTAATTTCTTTATGTGTAATTATAGTGAATACACATAATAGATCTATTTTATTTAAAAAAATTATTTTTGTAAGAGACTTCATCTCAATCCCCTTTCATTGAGGCATATTTTGTTTTATACACTACTTTCTTTTATACGGTGTATAAACCCCTTTTACATTTACATCTATTCAAAAGGAATCTTTTTTATACGAAGTGCTTTAATAAATGACAAAAGGAATGTTTTTTTGTCGTACGTATGAGGCATCAAAAACTTCTCCGCCGCCGTGACCATTATTTGACTTTCAACTTCCTCTACAAGCAATAACTTTTTTAAAATGAAAAATAAATACCATGTTTTACTTTTCATTTATTTTGGTATTGAAAATGGTTTTAATAATGTTTTTATTATATCAATTTGTTGTATTGATATCTTGTGATTGAAATGTGGAAGTATTATGTTTCCTTTATGCATGTTTTATGTGATACGATTATGTTATGGTTCTTGGGAATTGTTATGAAGACGGGTGGTTCCGTGATAAACTAAGGGCAGGTGAGCCTAATATAGCTCTCCAATGCATTGGGTAACGTGAAGGAGTTAAACGTTATGGTTTCTCCGAAGCGATTTATGGAATATGTTGTGATGGGTATTCCAAACGTAACCAAGAGGGTTACTCCCTATGTAAGAATGTTATGAATGCCTCAAGTTACCTTTATGTATTATGATTTCTATGATTTATTCATGATTTGATGAGGTATGTGATTATTTTTTATGAGTATAGTGTGATTTCATGCATGGACTAATGTTTTTATTTCGTACTTTTATATCCCTTATTGAGATTTTTATGCTCATCCAAAGTTTTTGAAATTTTTTTCACAGGTCAAGGGAAAGGTACATGATGTGATGATAGTGTCAAGGAAGTATCAAGAAAGAATCCATGTTTTATTTTAAATTTTTTTCTATTGATGAGAAAAATGAGTACTATCTTTTATGTAACCACTTTGTTTAAATGTGGAATTTAATGCATGTTTTATGATCTAATTCTCTAAAACACTAAACCCAAAAATATCCTCAACGTGTATTCTTGAAGTAACTCAAGATTAAGTAAGGTTTAAGGATGGGGCCTTATAGTTGGTTTCAAAGGTCGGTTTAGACAATTTTAGGGATTAGGAGTTTTTGTTAGACACATGGTTAGTCCCTATATCTATTATTTCAGTTAAATCCTTATTTTATAACTTTTTTCAGGTCAAGTAAAGTCAGTTAAGAATGGAAGGAGGAGGATCTCAAATGATATTCCTATCTCTTCCTAATGACATACTTGAAATAATTATTGCAAAGTCTTGTTTGGAAGATTGTGAAACTTTTTCTAGCATACAACTCACTTGCAAGTAGTTGTTTGAGATATCAAACACCTCCACTATACCTCGATATCATCATGGATCATGGGTTGTATTTAATCAAATACTATTTTCACAATATTCTCATATCTTCAAGAAAGGTAAATATTATCAAGGAATTTTCAGATATTTTACCATATCACAAGATTTTAAGGCATATTATGATTTTAAAAATGGTGTTGAAGAAGGAGACCCTTGTGAAACCTATTTATATTTTCTTTTAAAATATAGTCTCTCATCACATACCTATGGTATTTTAAAAGGACCATTAATTGAAAGTTTCAACTCAATTTCGGTCCAACTATTTTATAGAAATCATGTTTTATCAGATGTTTTGAAATTATATGTCATACATGATTATTTTCCAAAACTATTTTTCTGTGAACACCCATATAACCCATGTTATACAACGTGTATTTGGATAGAGGAAGAAAATGAATTTGAAGGATCTATAAATCATTGTTGTAATTCATGGGACTTCTACCTACATGAACAAGATGACGATGAAACCAAGTGGATGCCATGATCAAGGTATTTTTTTATTCATTTTGGGAATCGTTTTATTTTATGGTAGTGAAATAAGACTTCAAGAATTAAGATGTTGATATCGTAATAAATTTGGATGAAAATGAGTGGTATATGGAAACCATTGATGTTAAAACATGTTAGGGTTATTTTTTATATTTATAAAAAACCCGTAAGATGGGTGACAACCCGTCGCGTTCGGCAATGCCACATGAATTGAACCCACAACCGAAGGGCGACAAGGGTGCATAGCCTACCACTAGCCTACGTGAAGTATCTGGTTAGTATGACTTATTCTTTTTAGTTAGATGATTTTATAAATTAGGAGTAAGTAGATTTTAGGGTTATCTATGGAAATTATTAACCTATCATGGAGGATATGTGATTAGGATAATTTCTTTTCAATATGAGACTTTTAGAGCAACTGATGTTATTTGGAGATAAGTGTTAATTTGTACCTTGGAAGACTATGTGACTAAATCCTTAAAATATTTGGGTTTCGATCTTAGTTTGGTTTACTTTGAATAATTTTATGGAAAATTTGTTTATTGAATTGTCCTCGTTGAACTTTGGGTTTTCTTGGACAAATTTTAGAGATTAAGAGTAGATTTTCTTTTTTTAAATGGTTATCCTTTTCTGGTTTATCTGATCTTGTACTAACAATTTTTTGGTTCTGGTTAAGGTCTAAAGACATGGGAAATATATTGTTCTATTTTGTGGATTAGGTGATTCTCTAGAAGTTGATTATAGTACTCTTAATGCGAACAAGTCTTCTTAAATACTCGTATTTTAGAGAAAGTATGAGTTTGTGTAAGAAATCTAGTAAAAGTTGAAAGTCAACATGACAAGTAAGTATGTTTCCTTAAGATAAAAGATAAATTCCTCAATCAAAAGTAACTTAAAAAAATATTTTTCTATTAACCTTTCCTACTGGGGAATCAAATACAGTTTAACCCACCACAAGTTTGTGATTTTCTTGTGGTTAACTTTCTCCTAAACATGTTTTCTATCACTCTCCCTCAGAACATGACCCTTTGATTTTTCTTCCATATCCATGTTTTCCTACATGGAATCCTAGTATGGGTTAACTCTAGTGACCTTTTTACTTCTCCTTCTTTCTTTTAAAGTGATTATTTTACCGACTCTTTTTTTGATGTGGGACTTTCAATGATGTTTCCGAGCCCAATTTTAAAATTGTGAGGATGAAATTCCCAAAAGGGGGGAAGGATGTAACACCCCAGGTAAATAAAGAATATGAAATTTTTATATTCATCCCTATTTGTGAATAAAATGTTAATATTAATTTAAAGGGAACGTTATGCTCGTTGGCTTACCCAATACGCAACAACGAGTTCCTTTGAAATCTTACATTGCACTCTAATAATAAAATAATTTTATTTTAAATGGTAGTCAACACCTCGCCGTTGTAATGGCGGGAATGAATAGAACTAACTAAAAAATTATTATATATGTTTTTCAAATATTTTTACTTTTTACAATAAATTTTATAGGATTAAAAATGCGAATGAATCCAATTTTAAGTGTAAACATTTTAATATTCTTTAAAAGGGCGATTAACCGCCTTTTGATGGTGAACCTCTTTTAAATCCACTTTTTGACAATTTTTTGTGTTATATTTGAAAAAATAAAATTTTTCTTTAGAATCGGGACATCAAAATTTACTTTGTGTAACTTTTTGGTATTTTTCCAATAAAGTTCATTTTTTTAATGAATAGTGAAAAATATTGTATTTTAATTCAAAACCTCTTTTTAATATAATTTATTTATATGATTAGATTATATTTTTAATTGGTTTTAAAGTCACATTAGAATATATTTTTACCATTTAATCCAATGGTGGTCATTTGAATTAATATCACTTTGAGATTGGACATAAACGACTGTCAATATTTTGATAGATATTGTTTTCCTTAAAAACACGCTATTTGATTTGACAGTGGAATTTAATTATAAAATTAATTAATGAAACTTCTATGTTATTAATTTGGTAAAAAAGACATCATTTTTGAATTCATAATATCAAATATATCTTAGGAGGGAATTTTTGGTATTTTTCTGAAAACCTTAATTTTTGATGAATAGTGAAACCACAAAGTGGTAGTTACAAAAATTGATTTTTCGTTTAAATGGAACATTACCACTTCTATTATTTGAATTTAAAAAATCCAATATAAATGATTTTAATTATTAAGTAATATTTGGTTCAATGGGATGAAAATAATTTTTGATGAAAAGTAACTTTTATGTTTTATTAATCGCAATTAAAGGTAATTAGTGTGATTTAAGGAAAAAATGATATTATAATAAAATGAAAATATCTTGACACTTGTCCTAACCCTATTGGATCATTCATTTCCGACCAAGAAAACCCATGGGTCTAGTTTTGGGACCCCATGGATCCACTTGGGTAAGATAATGACATTTATGCCTTTTATTTAATGTAAAAGTAAAAATGACAGAAACATGTATTGTTTTACTAAAACAATTTTTACATGGGGTTATAAAAGTCATATTTTTTACTATAAACAGTAATTGGAAAGATAAAAAGATTTTCTACATAATTTTATTTTTTTTACAATTTTTAGACATTAAATAAATTAAATTATTTATGACATCATGATGATGTAGCGATTACCTCATTATTTAACGATTTAAATAAAATGAAAATATAATGTAAAATATAAGACCTACACATGTCAAAAAACTATTATATTGGTGTATTTAGAACTCTTATCACCTTATCCTTGAAATACATCAATTTGGGACCTTTAAAATCCGAAACACATTTGAAAATAAAGTAACATTTTATACCTTTCTAAGAGTGCCCCTCCTCTCTTCTTATAAAAGGCCCCCACCTATACCCCCTTACCCACACCTCTAAAGCCTTTGTATCGGACAATATCTGATCTTCGTTTTTCTCCACATCCCTCTCCTCATCCTAGAAGCCTTACCTTAGGCTAGAAGCTCTTCAAGAAACCCTTTTTGTTCAAACCAAAGGGAGTTACCTGATTTTAAGGTAACGTCTTCACTTGTGCTCTTTTCTTTCATTTTGCTTCTCCAACCCCCAAAACTATTTTTATTCATTTATTTTGTAATAACACCAGTATCTTCTATATACTAGGATTTTTTTATAAGAAGGATTCGAGCTACACTTACACACACCTACATCTAATGGCTAAAGAACATACTGTTTTTGTGGATGGTGAATTTCTGCCTCACGAAACGATGATTGTTCAATATTATTTTAACACATTCAAAGTTGGAAATTAAGATGTAACTATATTTATATATGATATATAATATGTTTATTTTTTCCTTAAGCTTCTTTATTTTTCATTTATGGCATACCTTTATGGTTTCCATTATGGGTAAACGGGATATCTTCATTTTAGGAAGTGCGGACTACCGCCCCCTCAAAGTGATTTGATTCGTTAACACAATATTTGGTACGTATAAAGGATATATTTAATGATATTATATATGATAACATACTGGAATTATAATAATATTATGTATCATTATGTTTTAATTCCATTAAATATGAAATAGAAATGGAATTAGCGTTCATGTGTACGTACGGCTTACCGTCTCCATGAACAGTGCATTTCATTTCTTACCTCTAAATGTTATGTAATAGTATAAATTCATGTATATAATGTATATATATTATATATATTATATCTAAATAATGAATATAATTCTGGATATAATGGATATTTTACCCCATGAACAAACTTGTAATTATAAAGAGTTTATTTTTTACTCAAGTAGCAATGATCGTTAAAACAACTGTTATTAACTTAAATAATTACATAGTGTTCATGACATGGTAATAAGTTATATAAAAGGAATAATGAACTTGAAAAGGGTTATTAAGAAAGTATAAATTAACTCATGTTTGTTATTCAGGAGATTAAATAATGATCGAGTCAAGTCGGATACGAGGTAAGGGATCCTACCCCTCTCTTTCTTTTTAAGTACACTCTTTTATGTCATTCCTTTTAAGCTCACATTTCTTATGATTGGGATGTTATTTTATATTACTCGTACTGTAATTTTTATTTTCATATGATGAAAATACCCTATTTTATCTCATCAATCCATTTTGGAAGCTTTGAGTGGCGTCGTTAGGCTGCCGAATTTTCGTAAGAGATCCAACCTCTCTCTTTCTTTTTATGTACTCTAATTTATGTCACTTCTTTTAATCTCCTATTTGTTATGTTGGGGGATGTTATTTTATATTCATCTTGATTTAAATTTTATTTTAATATTATTAGAGACTCTATTTGATCTCATCAATCCATTTTTGGATGTTTTAAGTGGCGTCGTTAGGCTGCCGAGTTTTGGTAAGGGATTTTTCGTCTAACTTCTATTCCCGTGAGATTTGTGCTACATTTTCCACCATTTCCTTGAAGTGGTATATGTAATTCCCATTATTATACAATTTTTTTAATATAATTTCTTTTATGAGTATTTACATCAATTTTGTATTGTCCTTCTTTAATGGGGTGTATGTTTCGAAAGATACCCAAGTCGGTAAGGGAACCTTTCACCCCCCTCTTTTTAAAGACTTCTATTGTTGGGTCTTTTAATTTACATATTTTAATGTTGGGATATGTTCTTCTATATCCTTATTGATGTAAATTTTATGTTCAAGTGATGAGATACCCTTTTTATCTCTCATCAACTCATTTTATGAATTTTGAAGTGACGCCGTTAGGCTGTCAAATTTTTGTAAGGGAACTTCTTAACCCAATTTCCGTTCTTTGGGTTAATCTCCTACTTTAAAATTATGTCATGATGTTATTCTGTACTATCTTTTATTTTTACTTTCTTTATGTGTAATTATAGTGAATACACATAATAGATCAATTTTATTTAAAAATATGATCTTTGTAAGAGACTTCGTCTCAATCTCCTTTCATTGAGGCATATTTTGTTTTATACACTAATTTCTTTTATATGGTGTATAAACCCCTTCGGCTTTTACATCTATTCAAAAGGAATATTCTTTATACTAATCAATTTACTAAACAAAAAAAGAATGTTTTTTTGTCGTACGTATGAGGCGACAAAAACTTCTCTGCTGCTGTGAACATTATTTGACTTTCGGCTTCCTCTACAAGCCATAACTTTTTTTAAAATGAAAAAATAAATACCATGTTTTACTTTTCTTTTATTTTGGTATTGAAAATGGTTTTCATAATTTTTTTATTATATCAATGTGTTGTATTCATATCTTATTATTGAAATGTGGAAGTGTGATGTTTCCTTTATGCATGTTTTATGTGATACGATTATGTTATGGTTCTTGGGAATTGTTATCAAGATGGGTGGTTCCCTGATAAACTAAGGGCGGGTGAGCCCGATATAGCTCTCCAATGCATTGGGTAACGTGAAGGAGTTAAACATTAAGGTTTCTCTGAAGCGATTTAGGGAATATACTGTGATGGGTATTCCAAACGTAACCAAGAGGGTTACTCCCCACGTAAGAATGTTATGAATGCCTCAAGTTACCTTTATGTCTTATGATTTCTATGTTTTATTCATGATTTTATGAGGTATGTGATTATGTTTTATGAGTAATGTATGATATCATGCATGTAATGATGTTTTCATTTCGTACTTTTATATCCCTTACTGAGCTTTTTATGCTCATCCCATGTTTTTGAAATGTTTTTCACAGGTTAAGGGAAAGGTACATGATGTGATGATAGTGTCAAGGAAGTGTCAAGAAAGAATCCATGTTTTATTTTAAATATTTTTTTGTTGATGGGAAAAATGAGTACTATATTTTATGTAACCACTTTGTTTAAATGTGGAATGTAATGCATGTTTTATGATCTAATTCTCTAAAACTCTAAACCTGAAAAGATCCTCAATGTGTATTCTTGAAGTAACTCAAGATTAAGTAACGTTTATGGATGGGGCCTTATAAATATATTTGAAAGTAATGTAGTAAATTAATCTGGAAGAGGCACATGAGGATAATTATACAAAGATCTTCTATGGGAGTGAATCATTTTGTCAATATATACTAATTCAAATTTTTTGAAGTTGATTATCTTTAAGATGAATTTATATTATCAAAATATGATGTTAGATAACAATAAAATATATATTTATCTCAATACATTTTGATAAATTTTGGGTATAAAATAGTTTTAGGGAAACACTTAGGGTATAGAAACATCATAAATAAATAGAGTTAAATTTCTAAGAATTAGTTGGTTATTTTAAACCAAGTATGTTGGTTTGGTTATAGCATACCATTTGTAATTTTGAAAATGAGTAATTGATTTTTTTTCAATGGGAAAAATAAAACTTGAATCCAATTAATTTATTTATTACAACATAAGTAATATGTATAAAAATTAAATTATATTGCATGTATTAGTGGGCATACAGTTTCTAAATCTATGAGGATTTAGTAATGGGAATGTAGTTGTGGGGGTGAACTAATGGAATTTCTATTTATAGAACTGACATATTATATTTATAAAATTGTATTTACTCGGAATCCATCAATGAAATATTAAGAATAAGGTAGCAGTTGAATTTTTATAATAATATATATAATATATACAAATGTATCAGGGGTCATAAATCACTATTCCATAAAATGGATATTTACAATAGTTGAATCCATTTAATAATTTAATAGTATACATTTCACAATACATGAAATTCATATATATGCAATATATTTGGGTATGATATAGGGTTATTTAATGTTCATCAATTTAGTTGTATATAAAATTGTATGTAAATAGTATTTTTCTCTAAGTATAGTGATTGTAGTGTTAAACAGACATTGTGTTTTATTTTGAAATTTTATAGACATTTAAATATCATTTTACATAGATTGCGTTGTATGGAAACATATATTTTGATAGTATAAAAATTATAGAAAAAATATACGAAACAACATTGACTAATAGAAAAAATACATTTCTATAAGTTACCATTGTTTAGTATATAGTTATAAGTTCTATTTTGAATGCAATAAATTATCGCAAAAATGAGAATAATATGAAAATGGAAACACTTTTCATTATTTAATTTAAAGATGGATTTTATGAAATATATATAAACTAGAAAAATTAAAATAGTAATAATGAATTCATATACATTGTAATTCTACATGTTTCATTGAATATATTAAATATCTTCAGACAATATTTTCCAAGTGCTACTCTATAATGACATAGATTTTCTCTAGTTTTATTTTAAAAAAATATTTGGGAAAATTCCATGACCAAGTGCTAAGACGAAGTGTGATTCCAAGGAATGTTGTGCCTAAAACATTTATTTGAAAAAATTTAGATTTTTAATAGCACACATGTGTGATTTTTCTAAAAAAGTAAAATAACTCTTAAATATGTGCCTGGATTAGAAATCATAGGACATTGTAGATCTCATAGTAGTGTTTTTACCCTAGGTACTGCTTAACATTGGTCGGCATAGGTCATATGTAGAAAAAGTCACCAGGGACGTAACCATAAATAAAATAATTTAAAAAATATTTTATTTTTTAATCCTAATAACTCATAAAGGGTAACTCGGATTTGAAATCTGAAACCATCATTGAGTTTTTAAGGAGGTGTTTTCCTTGGGTGGGTCCTAACCTAAACTTGCACGGGTCAAGGGCGAAATTTTGTTTTTTGACATGAACATCATTAAAATATACAATAAAAATATATTATTAAACATTATGGTTTGATGCAACAACAATTTTCCTTTTTAATAAGAAATGTTATTGGAAATCAGGGTTATGGTCATTACCCTATAATTCCACTAAGGTAAATAGAAGGAAGTTATCTCACAATGATGAACACAAAGGAATTGAGGATCAACGATCACATGGACCACTATTCGTCATCAGTGAGTGATCAAAATAGAGGTAGGGTGTTGATATTTTCATTATTTTTTCCCCTTCTTAGAATCAAATGACGAACGTGGACTAACCCACGAACTGGTTGATCCACAGTTCAGTCTTCCTTGTGGGGTGGATAATTATTACAGCATTAAAGGGAATAGATCTTCATGATTAGGATTTTGTTGGTTTATTTTTGTTCCCTCTTACATGAATGGACCAAGGCTGAACAAACAAATATAATATCTATTCTTTGGGTGTTCATGTGCTTAATTTATCCCCTAAATCTATCGTGTTCCTCATTCATCCTTCACCATTTGAAACCCTATGTGAATGATCAATCATTTCACCCATTATCCATGGTGAAATGATCCATGGCCAAATGTGGTGATCCATGATGTCATTGAGGAGGTGTTATGGGAGTGAAATAGAAAGGTGGTGGCTCATAGAGAAGGGAACTAAGAATGGTAGGTCACTGGTAAGGTGGTTGGCAGTGAGAGAAGTGTGTGGCTTAGTAAGAAACTAGGTTCGGGTGGGGTGCATAGCTGCGGTCTAGTGGAACTACACCGAAGGAGGATCCCATAAAGGCGTAAGCCATGGCCAGCAGACAGGATATGGGGAAGGATTTTGCAGCGGCACCTATAGTGGGATGTAACTCGGAGGTCGCGTTTACAGAATCCCACAATGGAGGGAAGGCCACGGGTGGTGACTGGGTCACAATGATAGGGGTGGTACGTAGCTAGGTTCTACAAGGAAATTGTAGTGGTGGAAATCATAGAGAATGGGGTTATGATGTGGGGTTTTTCATGTTGAACACATCTGTCTCATTGATCTGTACCACACAACCGATTTGTGCACTGAAGGAGTCATCCCTTATGCAGTGGGCTAAGCTGGATGAACCGGGCCACTCCAATGGAACAACGGGCTGGGTTGGTTTAGGATGGCCCCAAATGGTCGGTTCGGGTTGTGTTGGGAAAACTAGGCCAGGTCGGATAAGACCTAGACCAAACCAAAACCTTTTTACTAAATTGGTCATATCCTTCAAACCATGTGTCTGTTTGATGGGCCATTTGTGGCGTTGGGACCCTTGTGATGATACGGTACTTTTGAGATAACCTAAGTTAGTTTTGTGGAAATTTGGTTTATCAATTAATGTTTTGAGGAATAGGTTATCTTGGAATAAGATCGATATGAGTGGAATCCTATGGATGGCTGTAACTATGTGATCATGGTGACTATGTGACTAGGGGGACTGCTTGACCCATTGACACTATGTGCACTATCGAGGCTCCATTCACCATTGACACTCCATGCACAATAGACACTCCATGAACCATCAATTCCTTGTGCACCATTGAACCTTCGTTCACCATCGACGTCCTGGATACCATCACTGCTACAGGCACCACCGATGCTCCATTTTTCATGGACGCTCCATGTTCCATCGAAGCTCTGTGTTCCACCGATGCTTCATACACTATTGACGCTCTATGAATCATTAATTATTTGTATTCATCTGACACTTCTAGTGACATAAATACTGGGAGATATGTGGACTACACCAGGAAATCCTTCTCTTCGTTCATTAGACTTATATCTATGTGAGTTGACTTTATTTAATGTACTTCCTGTGTTTCCATTGTGGTTTACTTAATGTGATTCCTTAGTGGTTTACATCATGTGTTTCATTTTTGGTATACTTCGTTTATTACTTAGTGGTGTACCTTTATGGTTTCAGGGTCCCTACAGAGTATTATTTTACTCACCCCTACACGACATATACACGCACGTGTTGTTTCTTGTGTAGATGATTGATGATTTGACAGAGTCCTTGGTGGACCAGGTCTAGGTGGTTCTTAGAGAGTGTCTTGATATATGAGGTGTGATTCAATGACTTCAAACAGTTGTTTCTATGCCTACCCTTCAGGTAGGGTTTTCTATGGACTATATTCAAGAGCTTGTACTTTTCATTTTGGTTGGTATTATATTCTAGCCCCATTTTCTTTCCAATTTTCTATTATTAATCTATGTGGGAATCTTAGTGGTATGCATTAATTTTTACTTAGTTTTTTCATTTCATCACCTTTGGATTGGAGACGTGTGCTTGTTTATAGGTACTTAAGAAAATTCCTCTCATTTGTAGGATATTCATACTCACTGCTAGTATCTATCCCTTGTATTATGGAAGGAAGTATTAGGGTAGTAATGACACTAGACTCAGGAAAACAGGTCGTGACAGAGTGGTATCATAGGGGCAGGTCGGTTCTACCTAAGGAACTAAGAGTCTGTTGGATTGGTTTGGGAAAATAGTGTTAAGTGTTTCTTGTTCAGAATTTGGACCTGGGACTCTAGTTTTGGTGTGGAGGTCGATGTATCCATACACTAGGACTCTAAATTGTACTTTCTGACTCATTATATGAAAACAGTGGTTTTAGGGAATATAACTATACATGCATCATATAGGATTGAGTGTGTTCTCATGTCCTTCTTGAGTCAGTGTCAGCTCACCAAGTATACTCTATCGATTGGGGTACCTCTAGATCTACTTTAGGATGACTCCACATAGAAATCCAACAAGGATTCCAATATTTGATCACGTGGATGATTTTCCTAGAAATCAGACATTAGTGTAGGGACTAGTACCAGAGATAGCACTCTCGGGAGGTGTACTAGTGATACCATCATTCATAGGGAAGACATTACTACCAGCGTTACCGATAGAGGATGCATTCCAACTGAGTTTGTTTCATGAGTTCTAGAGGTAGATAACTCATAGGTTCAGGGGTGAGCTATACCCTAAGGCAGATAAGTGTTGGATGGAGGTGGTTACATGTGTCTTCTACCTAGTGATGATGCCTATTGACTAGAAGGTAGTACTAGTCTCTTGTCATCTACATGGATCAATGGGGTGATGGTGGATATTATTGAACCACATTCATGACAAGATGACCCTCAATTAGATAGAATTTGATTAAATCTTTAGGGAATATTTATTCCCTCCAATGTTATGCTTTATGCATATACAAGAGATACTTCATCTGATGTAGGGTAGCCAGATAGTAGTAGATTACTCGGCATGATTTACATATCTTTCTCGCTACTCCATGGATATGGTGTGTGGCCCATTCTTCAGGGACTGAACCTTCAAACAGGGGCTACGTAGAGAGTACAGTTCATCCATGATATCCCTTAGAATTCCAAAATATGTGGGAGTACTAGAGAGAGCTATACTAGTAGAGAGATTTTTGATAGAGCAGACACCGGTAGTGGGAGATACCATCAGGCATTAGGTAGATGACTCTTTAGGAGTAGGTAGTGGACTACTAACACAGGGATCCAAGATGATTAGATAGTTTAGAGGATGAACCTAGGACATGAGTTCATTGGTGTGATGCACCAAGGGAATAGTGAGTCAGCTGAAGGGTAGGTTATGATACTCATGCGGTGGTCAGGGACACATGGCTTGAAATTGTCTGACTCTTCATATGGATCATCAGAAAATGTTCAAGGCAATGCAGAGGTAGAGGAAAAGGTAGGATCATGACTGCCCTCCAGGAGGTGGAAATAGAAGAAGAGCGATATGGGAAGTAGGAAGTGGTCAGAGGTTCACGGTACTACCACCACCACCCACAGGTGGTCCACCACGGGAACAGGGATCAGGTGGAAAAGGATGAGGCCATTGACTGGCGATGGAGGCTTATTAACCCAATTCCATAGATATGATTAGAGGTATGATATATTTGGTTTCTACCCCAGCTATAGTTTTGATAGACATGGGTACATGTCACTCTTTTCTATCAATGACCCTTGTTCGACACATAGAGATTCTTGTGGAACATTTGACTCAATCCCTATGTTTATAAACTCCTATGGGGGAAGATATAATGATCACACACTACTTCCAACAGTGTTCCCTATAATTTGTGGGAGTGAGTTTTAGTTGAGCTATTTTGGTGGTAGCGTCGAGGCCATATGCCCTCATCCTTTGTATGGACTGGTTATCCAACTTCCATGCCAAGATTGACAGTTTTAGGTGCATAGTGCAGTGTATCCATAGAGATAGGACCCGGATTTCTTTTATCAATGAAAATTAATCCCAAGAATCATAGAATAGACTTGTATGTAGGAGGGTGTAGCCGATCACACACCAGTTGGATAGAAAGACCCTTAGTGTAGTAGATGAGATGAGTCCTCAGTTTCCTACAGTGGTGGATGAGTACGAGGATGTTTTTTTATAAGATGTTCAAGGATTACCACCTCACCGTGATGTGGATTTATATATTGATATATAACCTAGTATGACACCAATATCTACACCTTCATATCAGATGGATCCTGCAGAGTTTCATGAGTTATGGGTACAGGTGGGGGCCTTTAGGGGAAGGGCTTCATGACACCTAGTGTTTCACCTTAGGCGGCCCCAGTTTTCTTTTCCAAGAAGGCAGATGGAAGCATGAGATTATGTGTGGACATCCAATGCCTAAACCATGTGACTGTGAGTAATAAGTATCCACTACCAATAATTTATGACCTATTCGATAAGATAACGGGATCTCTGTGGTTCTTGAAGATATAACAGATATTTAGCTATCCCCATATTCATGTACAGGATGCGGATGTATTAAATACAGCCTTTAGATGTCTGTATAGCCCCTACGAGTTCTTAGTGATTCCACCTGGAATTGAAAAACATCCCAGTATTTTTCATGGGACTCATGAATAGGATATTCCAGTGTTACTTAGACCATTTCATCATGGTCTTCATTGATGACATCCTAGTGTACTCAGCATCTGAGGAAGAGCATGAAATATACTTGAGGATGGTCCTAGACAAACTCTAAGAGCTCCATCTTTATGATACACACTTAAAATTTCAATTCTAGATAAGAGAGATCCACAATCAAGGACACATAATTTTCGAGGTTGTAGTTGCAGTAGATCCAGTAAAGATAGCAGTGGTACTTTATTGGGATCAACTAAAGAGTGTTACTAAGTTTTAGAGTTTCCTAGATTTGGATGGATACTATCAAAGGTTTGTACCTGAATTTTCTATGGTATAAGAACCCTTGACGGCCTTCAAATGGAAGGGGAATCCTTTTGTGTAGATAGAGATGTGCCAGAAATGCATTTAGAAGTTGAGGTAGAGGTTGGTGAGAACTCTCATCTTTATATTATTGATAGAGGGTTTTGAGTATGTGGTGTTCTGTAATGCATCAGGTATCAGGCTTGGTTGTATCCTGATGCAGGGTAAAGAAGTGATTTCTTTCAATTCCCACCAATTGAGGAAGAATGCGAATAACTATGCAACCCATGATATGGATTTAGAAGTGATAGTCTTCGCATTGAAGATGTGGTGACACTTCCTGATGGGTGAGAAGTTTACCGTCTACTCTAACCAAAAGAATCTCAAGTATATCATCTCTCAAAAAGATTTAAACTTGGGATAGAGGTGTTGGCAAGATTTCCTCCATGACTATGGCTTCGAGATTGTCTATACTCCTGGGAAGGGGAATGTAGTGGAAGATGCTCTCAGAAGGAGATAAATCTTAGAGTTTCAATGTGAGGCATCAGATTAGTTTGTCGTATTACAGATATCCTTTATGGATAGAGATGGAGCATCCTATCATCAGTAGATGGTATTTACCCCTCCTCTCTTATAGTGAGTCAGGGATCCATAGCTCAGATACACCTACTATGAGACTATATGTGCTCATATGTCTACAGGGAATGCCCCTGATGAATATTCAAAAGGTGTGGAGAACATCATTATCTTTAGAGGATTCATAGTAGTGCCCATTACATTACAGGATGAGGACTTGATGGAGTTCCATACATCCCATTTGGTGCTATATATAGGGGTAGAAAAGATTTATCAGGACCTCCGATGTTAGATCTGGTATCTGGGGATGAAGAAGTCAGTGGAAGAGTTCGTTTTTAGATGCCTCACTTTCCAGCAATTGAAGGCTGAGCACCAGCATCAAAGGGGTTTGACCCAACTAGTTAAGGTTCCATAGTGGATGTGGGATTGGAAATCTATGGATGTAATGATGGTTTTACCACACACATCTAGGGTACATGATACCAATTGGTTGATTTCTGATTGACTCACCATATCAAACAACTTCCTACCAATATTTGTGTATAGTTCTGTAGAGTGCTTGTAACGCCTCTATGTGCATGATATAGTTTATCTTCATTGAGTGCCATCAACGATCATCTTAGATCCTGATGATCACATTACATCCGAGTTGTGGAAGGTATTATAGGAAGAATTTGGGACTTAATTGTGCTTGATCATAGAGTTTCATCTCAAGATGGATGGATATATGGAGAAGAACATCCAGGTTATAGAGGACAAGCTACGTGATTGTATCCTAGAAATTGGTCATAGTTGGGAGGACCAACTACCTTTAGAGGAGTTTTCATATAACAACAACTACCACTCCAACATTGGTATGGCACCATTAGAGGCCTTATAAGGGTGAAAATGAAGGTCACCACTATGCTGGACAGACCCAGGAGAGTCAACACTCATGGGTTTAGAGTTGCTATGGGCTACCACCATGAAGGTGAAGATCATCTAGGAGTGGATGAGGAATACAGAGATCTGAAATAATTCTTATGCTGACAGGAGTCAGGGGCCTTTGGAGTTCGAAGAGGGATTCCATGCATTCTTTCAAGTCTCACCTCAATGAGGATTATGGGGATTTTTTAGGGTGGAAAGTTATCTCTGAGATACATCATACCTTTTCAGATTTTAGGTAGAGTAGGTGAGGTGGCGTACTACCTAGCTCTACCCCTGTAGTTGCATCAGGTGTATGATGTCTTCTACATGTCATAGCTGAGGAGGTATGTGCATGATCCATCACACATCATCGACTGGGGTTGGATAGAAAATGATGATGGGGTGACATTTGTGGAGTAACTGGTGGAGATAGAGCATCGATAGGAGTAGATCCTTTTTGGGTGGTTTATTCCCCTGGTGCATGTTCGGTGGCAACCCAATAATCTATAATAGAGAACATTGGAGTGAGTGGCTCATATTCATGCTCATTACCCTCATATTTTTTTTGAGTAGCCCTTGTTTTGGCTTTCAAAGACATAAATCCCTCATGTGGGGATAATTTAATGACTCGTATTTTCTACCATTTTATTTTAAAAAATTATTTGGAAAAATTATGAGACTAGGTACTGAGACGATGTTTGATTCCAGGGCCCGACGTACCTAAATTTTTTTTTTTTGACAAATTTCATGTTTTTAATAGCACACACACACAAATTTTTTGAAAAAGTTATATTACTCTTAAATGAGTGCCCTAGTCATAAATATGAGGGCACTATTTAGCTCATAGTAGTGGCTTTAAGATAGGTGTGACCTAACATTGGTCACCATAGGTTATATATAGAAAAAATATCCAAGGGTGTAATGGTGAATAAAATAATAAAATAATATTATTTTATTTTGAAATCCTAATAAATCATAAATGATAACTCTGATTATAAATTCGAGACCACCCATGATTTTGTAATGGGTTGTTTTCCTTAGGTGGGTCCTAACTTTGACCGGCATGGGTCTAGGGTGAAAGCTAGTTTTTGGACATTAACGTTATTAAAATATTTAATAAAAATATTTTTTTGAACGTTACATGTTGTTGCAGTAGTGGTTTAATTTTTTAATAATCCATGATAGATTACTTCATGGTTATCGCCAAAAACATGGAATTCTCCTATGGAAAGGAGAAGGAAGCTCTGTCCCGATGATGAACATCGGCGAATCAAGGATCAAAAATGACGAGGACCTCTATTCTTTATTAGTAAGAGATCCAAATTGAGGTAGGCTATCGGTCTCTTCATGATTTCATTTCCCCTTCTTAGAATCAAACAAATAACGTGGACCAATCCAAAAGCAGGTCAATCCACAGTTCGGTTGTTCTTGTAGGGAGGATAATTATTACAGGATTAAAGGGAATAAATATTTTTCAATATTTTGATTTTGGTTTCTTCATGATCCCACAAACATGACTGGATCAAGGATGAATGAACAAGGGTAAGATCCATTATTGGGGTGTTCATGTGCTTAATATCTTTCCCCTAAATCTATTGTGTTCTTCATGCATTCTTTTACAATTGAAACACTAAAAATATTATAAATTAATTATAATATTAACTCAAAAAAGAAAAAAATTATTTTAAGTAAACATATTTTAAAAAATAAAATGGATTTACTAAAAATTATGTGATTATTTTATAATCATTTACCAATTAATTTACATTCAGTCGAACCACTATATTCATTTCATAAATTATTTATTAAAATTCATACATTCTAAATTAACTACTTGTTTATACTAGTCACATTTATATAATAATATTTCATTTTCCATTTAGGATTGTTGTTGCGTATGTTGTACGTTGTCAAACATAGACTTTCTATTTAATATCTCCAAATATTACACAGAAGGCCTGTGAGGTTGTGGAAAAAAGTATAAATAGGGTTCAAGTCATGATATAGATTATAAAAACATAGATAATGATAGAATAAATAATTTTCATTTATTAGTATTCATGAATTATATAGTTATGTTCATAATAAAATTATTAAGTAATTTTTAAACTAAAAAGGTACTTTTTTATTAAACTATTTTATTATAAGGTTTTATTTTAATGTATAATTTAATATATATTCATTTGGAATTTTAAAAATTTAACTCTATTTTGGAATTTAACATGAAAAAAATCATGGGATTAATAGTTTTTGATTTTTTAGAAATTATTGATTTTTATGTGAATATTGAAAATTACCGATTTCTCAAATAATTCATTTCATTTAATTATATAAAATAATTTAAAAGTCCCATTAAAATTTTTCTTTTTTATTAATTTTAATTAGGTACCATTTGATCTAATTAATATATTTTGAATTACAAATTTAACAAAATTTGGAATAAGTTTCTTTTTAGGCTTCAAAACATAGTTTCATGAAAATTGTTTTTAAAGTTTATAAAGTATATCATCTTTATTTAATTAAAATAACCCCTAATATAGAAATATTTTAAATAAATATATATATTATATATCTATTTTTTTAATTTAAATTCATATGGTGACGATTGCTGGTAAATGAGTTCATATTGGATTATCAATTATTTGAAAAATGCATTTTCTTGAAAAAACGCTTTACATCGCACTTTGTGGATACTTATAAAATTAATTTTTTCCACTCATGGGGATTAAATTTTATATATTGGATTCCATAATTTTATTCAAAATAACTTCTATTTTTTAATAATTTCCACGTAATTTTTGGTTATAATAATAGTAAAAATTGTAAATATTTATTACCATAGTAAATGTAAAATGAGTTGACTAAGGGTAAAAATAATTTGATAGTCGAAACTTAAACCATAATACATTAATTAATTTATTGGATGGGAAGTTTTCATCCATAATTTTAAAATAGAACTATTTTTCCAAAAAAATATAATTGAATTAATGAAATTAAGAAAACATAAATATCTTACCATTGAAAATCTCTTATGTGTTCACAAAAGGAAAATCTCATATTTGAATGTATTTAAATAGTTATTTTTAGAATAATGAAATAATTTTAATTATGATAATTTATCTATAATTTTTAGTAATTATAAAATTTATTTAAATTATTATGCATCTCCAACGTAGTAATTATTTAATTAAATGGTAATTAAATTAAATTATTTTAAAAATATTAAAAGTAAATGAAATTTAATTAATTATGTTGTTTAATTAATTTTTTAGGTAATTATAACATGGTAGAGATCTTTTAAAGTTATAGATTATAATTTCATTCTTGTCTTGATGTTTTTAATATCAAATTAAATGAATTGTTTCAAAGTTGACATTAATGATAGTTCATAAAATATAAAGTTTTATTAAATGAATTAATATTTTTAAAAATATTATCTTCATCCATGTGAATGGAATATTTTTTATAATATCAACCACTATCCATTTACTTTACATTTTTCATTTTATAGGATGTCTTTTGGCCCCAAATGAGTAAAGACTTTTGTACCATGGTAATTTATAAAAAGTGTTACAAGGTGTCAAAATAAAATTATTGGGTTATAAAATAACCTAATCTTGTCCAATTTTCATTATATTAGTGTATTTTTTTAAACAAACCAGTTCTAATTTTATGTACAGTTCTTTTAATTCCCATAAATTCTTAATTTAAACATTTAAATATAGTGTAATGTGAATACCTTTTGGATTCATGGAGGTATCATGAGTGTTCAGGGCTGGTTTGGAGACCAGAAACCAAATTTTGGGGTGAAATAGCATGGAACATGTTTACTAAAAATCATGAGATTTGGGTCAAATGGTCATGAAACCAGGTCTTCAATTTTGACAGTGGGGTTTTGAATGGTCTTTTAACTGTTAGTAAGATCTTTCAAGCAAACCATGCGGGGTGCCCTTATCTACAGCTAGACATGCACGATTGGCTCATTGTTTTTCAAATTGTACACCCAAACCATGAAACCGAATTATTTTGGGTAAAATTAAATTTTTTCCCTTATTAAATATTTTAACTCAACCTAATTTTTCATTTCAGTCAATGGATAAAACCTTTACATTTTGAGGGCTCACTTGGTCTACTATTCTTGGATTTTTCACCGTGTCTCCATCTGATCACTTATTCAGGCGTAGTTTATCTTGTTGGATCAACATCGGTGATTAATCAATTCCTTTTTAGATACTCTATATTAATTAATATATTGGATTATCTATTTATGATTAATATAATATTCCCTATTATTAGGTTCTTCATTCGTTCTTCGGTATTATCCTGATCTGGGTTGAATCCGAAGTTGATATTGGGTGAATATCGACTAAGGACCCAATGTAGGTGGTCTCATGCATTTCATTTAACGTCTAGTGGTTATATATATGTATATATATATATTGTTGTGTATCCCACCCAATTATCTAGATTTGAGTAGTTATATGATATTCAGTAAAAGTGAAACTTCTAGATAGATCAGATTCACTTCCTGGGTCACATTATCTTGAGGAAAAGAGTATCAATTGACCTATAGAAGGTGAGAGTTGTAGTTTCATGGGAGTATCCCAAGAATTTCCTTGATTTAAGGAGTTTCTTGGGGCTATATAGTTACTATAGTAGTTTCATAAATAACTACTCACACATTGTACTGCCGCTTACAAGCTTGAATAAGAAGGTATCGGGCTTGGAATAGTTCTTATGCAGTGAGATAGAGTCTTAGTGTATGAGTATCGATAATTGAGTAAACACAAGAAGAATTTCCTAAATAATTATATCCCAAAAGCTAAAATTGTTCACGCATTTCATTTTTAGAGACACTACCTACTTGGAAAGTGTTTTGTGGTGTGCACGGACCACAAAATCCTCAAGTACATATTTAAACAGCATTATCTAAATATGAGGTAGTTAAGTTTGGTTGATTACCTACAATATTTTGACTTTGAGCTTGCCTACATTCCTGGTAATGGTAGTTCATTTCCCACTACACTGAGCAGGATGACTCAAATATAAGCAGTGCATCATGCCAGTGGAAAGTGGCATCTTATGGATTTGTTCTCTGAGATGCACTTGGAGGTGCACAATAGTCAGGGGTAGAACTTTATATCATATTTATTTGTTACCTATGCACTTCTATATAGAGTAAGGATGAGGTATCTATTGGATTTGAGGGCCTACTACTACAGGAGAATGTTGTAGGAGTCGAACCTCCTCCTGGTTGGACCATTAATGAAGATAGAATTCTATATAAACATGGTCGTGTATGGGTCTCTTAAGACATGCATGAGAAGATGATTAGTTAGATTCATGATTCCTCTTAGGTAGTTTACCACAGAATCACCAAGATGTATTGATATTAACATTTCTAATAATGGTGGATAGGCATGAAAAGGGATGTATCTGGTGTTTTCATGAGGTGTTACACCTGTCAGTAGGTGAAGGTAGAACACCAGTGACCTGCCAGAATTTTACAATAGCTACTCATCCCAAGTGTAAATAGAATGATTTAATTATGTTTTTTTTTTGAATGGTTTACCAAGTTAACCTTGAGTTAATAGAGATGTATGGGTTGTTTTTTATAGGATTATAAAGGTTTCACATTTCCTATCGATCAAGGAAACCATCAGTGTTTATGAAATTGGGATGTTGTATATCCATGAAATAGTATGACATCACAGTGTTATGCATACTATTACTTTAGATAGGGATTCTTGGTTTAATTCACAGCTCTAGAAAGGGGTGTAGAGGGATTTAGGTACAAAACTACATCTGACCACATCATACTACCCTCATACTGATAGAAAATCAGAGTGCGTGATTCAAGTTATTGAAGACATTTTATGAGCATTCGACATAGATTTTTGGAGTTCTTGGGAGAGGAATATACCCCTAGTTAAATTCTCTTTCTATAATAGATTTCAGGATACTATTTATATGGGACCTTATGAGGCTCTATATGTTAGTCCATTCCGATCACACCTATTTTTGTTAGAGGAAGGAGTGGCAGTTATTCTTGGACCTCATTTTGTTCAGGAGACCATAGAGAAGGTGATGTTTATTCAAAATTCTATTGAAACTATGCATTCTCATTAGAAATAATATACTGATCACCACAAAAACCCACTATATTTTGGGTTTGTGGATTGGGTTTTCTTGTCTCACTAAGGATAGGACACAGGAGGATCAGAATAGAGGGTAAGCTTACATTTTGGTATGTCATGCCAAAATTACTTTTTTATTTAAAAAACACTTTTAAGGTAAAAGTGAGAAACCATCCAGTTCAAGCATCAAGAAATATTTCAGAATCATTGAAAAGAAATTTAAGTCTGCTAGACGCATTATCCCTAAGCAGTTTCCAAGAGATAGAGGATACCCGTGTGTCTGGAACACCCTCTAATAAATCTTCAAAGCAGGTCGCCATCTTGTCCCAAGCTTGCATATATTCCTCTTGATTTATCTTACCTTCATTGAATCCCCTTATCAGTATTAGGTTCTGCTTGTCAATCCATGCACTCTGATTGTCAGTGATTGCTACTTTAAGAGGTCTACCCATCATCTTGTTAGCTTCTTCATCCGAGGCATTAATCATCAAAAAACATTCCACCATCTCTTCATCCGAATGTAAAAGCATCTCGAAAGGATGCTCATTAACCTCATCTGACGCCCGCAGCTTAAGGACTGCATGATCTATGGCCTCAGCATGGCCACCAGAGTTTTTGGAGACACCTGAAATCATCTTGTCCTTCATCTTTTTGGCGGACCTTGTCTCCATTGGGATAGGTAAGAAATAATAGTCCTTTCTCCCTTTCCCTTTCAAGCTTTTTCTCCTCCTTGGGCTGGGAGGCTCTCTGTCATGAAGATCATCAGCAGTATCACCTATGGAGAACTCAACAGACTCATCACTGGACACCCCCTGCTCCTCAGTCTGGACTGCATCTAAGTCCTGAACCAGATCTTCAGTCACCAGCCCTTCAAAGCGATTGCCCAACTTAATAGCTGGAACCTCTCTCCTTGGGCTGGAATGAATCGGAAGATTTCCCCCTCTGTCCTGCTCCTATTCCTTGCCATCAAATAACTCTCCCTCTCTACCAATCCTCAGAGTTTTACCTCTTTCGCCTGAACCACTTCCAGCACGCAGTGCCTCTGCATAACTGATCTTTCCTGAATTAGACTCTTCAACATTCCCTCCCGCTACAGCATGGTTCTCTTCACCTTCCAGCATTGTCAACGGGTTGAATGGAAGACTATCCCTTCCACCGATCTTCACTGTATCTAGACTATTAGACTGATCGCCAGCTCTATGAGAAACTTCCAAACAGGGAGCATCTGCAGTTGTCATTCCAGAGGGTTCCGACTGCCTTACTGAGGTCTCAGCCGGTTGAAGACCCTGCTCCCGAAACCCAACCTCAGACCCCTGCACGGGCGCCCCCGATCCACATGACAAGGATCCAATGCCCAAATCTTTTCTCAGACGATCAAAAACTTCTGAAACCCGCGGCTCTGGGTTTTTAGGGACTGTTTCCTTCACTACATATAAAGAAGATCCCAACTCCAACTCCAAGCCTGGAGATTCCTCCGCTCGAGGAGACACATAACCTGTTGCCACATCGCCCACAGGATCATGGGATCCATTAGGCGCCTTTGCGATATTGGGCTAAGGGAGAACCGCAGAAATAGACACTTCCCCACCTCTCGTTGCGGTCCCTGCCAGACCAGACACTGGAGCATAAAGCTCCTCAGCCACATCCACAGTAGGAGATCCTTCCGGCACCATAGATGTGTCTTTTTAAAAGCATCTTATACATATCATGGATCATAGCACGAATTTTATCTAAGGACTTTCAGTTACTCTAGTATTGGAATTATAGCAGCATGGCCTGGTAAAAATTGAGACCTAGGATGATGTATGATTTCATTGGATGGAGTTATTCTTAGACCATGCTTCACTACCTTAGGTAGGGTAATTCTGGGATGAATTGATTTAATGGGGAAGTTTTTAAGAACCCGGTTATTTTTCAAGGTACATTTTGATTACATTTCATAAATTAGTAGTTTAAACATTTAAATATGGTCTAATATGAGTTTTTTTGGGTTCATGGAGGTATTAGTGGGGTTTCTGGGCTAGTTTTGAGCCTGAAACCAACGTTTTGGGGTGAAATGGCATGACACGTAGTTAGAGAAAACCATGCGACTTGGGCCACATGGCTGTGTGACAAGGTCTAAAATTTTGATAGTGGGTTTTTGTATAGTTTTCACATGGTTAGTCAAACCATTTGAGAAAATCATACATGGCACCCTTCCCTTCAACTAACAAAGCATGATTATCACATGGTTTGTCAAACAATTTTCCCAAACCAAGTATCCCAATTATTTTCAGAAAAATTAAAAAAATTATTTTATTAAATATTATTACTCAACCTAATTTATGATTTCATTAAATAGATATAACCATCACATTTTAATATCTCCCTTGGTTTAATATTACTGTATTTTCCACTATGTCTCTGTCTGATCTCTGATTCAAGTGATACTCATCTCATTGGATCCTCATTGGTGAGTTCTCAATTCCTTTTTAAACTTTCTACATTCTTTTAGATATTGGTTGTACTGTTTCAGAAAAATCTAATATGACCTATTATTAGTTTCTTCATCCTTTATTTGATTTAATCTAGATAATATTCAAATCAAGAGATGATATAAGATGAGATGTCAGCAATGGACCTAAGGTAGGTGGTCTCATGCCTTTTGTTTAAATAATAGTGGTTATATATATGTCATTGTTGTGCACGCCAATTTCTCAGAGTGCATCCCTTTAAATGAATTTTAATTCTTGACTTAAATTGATAGGTATCCCTTGTTCTATTAATGAGACCCATTAATGGATGGTTATATGTTGGTTAATTTCATTTGAAACCACCCCTTTAGTGTGTTCTATATTTAACTGGGCCATTTTGATTGGCACATGTATTGGACCCTATGAGATTTTCTCTTTACCCATTTTTCATGGGATTTTAATAATGAATTTCCAATTGATGGATTTGAATTATGAATTTAAATTTAAATTAAATTGTGATACCAAGTTCAAGATGGTTAATTAATGAGAACATATGGAATGACCATTTCCCTTGTCCCTTATTATGAAATTGCTGGTTAAGGCATGAGTTTCCCATTTGAATGAAATTACCATGTGAGTTAAATAGTGGTTATTCTTTGTAATAAGTTCCTTAAGTATTTGAATCATGTTATAAAGAATTTACCAAGTGATTACATAGAATCAAAGCCTTTTATTCTTGGCCAATACCCAGATTCACCTTTTGAGGTGAGTTCTAGGTTGGATGTTCATGGTTTTCACCTTGGAATCTTAAATGAAATTGAATGAATTATATTATTGCTTAATTATGAGTATTACTTGGGTGATAGATGGATTAAAATGATGAATTACATGGATGGACTCATTTGGTGTTGATTTTTCTTATGCCCAAGTAATACTTGGACTCCCTTGAGGACTTCCAACGATGAACTTAGAGGATTGACTATTATATTCCGAGTGATACATGGATTACATATGGATTACTAATGATGGAATCATGGCTATTGATCATATATGTCATGGGTGAAACATGGGCTCCCTTAGTGGGCTTCCATGGTAGTAAGAGAGCGGAGGAGAGATTATACCAAACCTAGAGTGATACATGGGTTCTTATGAAATCTCCATAGATGGGATTGTAGGTTGTTAGTTTATATTAAACCTCAAGTGACACTTATATTCCAAAATAGGAATACCAAGGATGGTATTAGGTTCTAATTTGACTAATAAATGAAATTTTTTATGAGATGTGACTTCTATGAAAAAACATAAGATTGGATTAGGTCTTTTCCTTACTATTTATAGATGGCTTGCTTAGCCATCCGTTGATCATGATATCACAGTGGGTATCGGGATACATGTCGGGTCTTGAGACATATTAATTAAATGAGATTGAACGGTTAAATTAAGATGATTATAATGACATATGAATGACTGTTAATTTAGAGAATTAACTTATAATGTCCCATCTTGGGTTTCATACACCAGTGCCCCAAGCCGGTCCGCCACATGACCTCAGGAGTGCCTCCCCATACACAAGAGGCATATGACTACTATTGAAGGTATGGTAAGATATTCATGGGGAGAATATACCCAGTTTTATCAGATTAAACTCTTACAGAAATAATAAACAATATCAGAAGAATAAATATAACCATAGAAAATACCAATATCTCAATATAACCAAAACATGTAATACAATATTTAACTAAAAGGGAAACAATACATGGAAATTTATGTGCCAAGTTTCAATATTAAAAACAAAAAAAATAAATAAATAAAGACACATAAAGCTCCTTTAATCGGGTATTAACACCATGTTCAGTTCCCCCAACATGCTCCATCACAACTCTACCACCTCACACAGATCCTTTTCCCTTAACATGTCTATAAAAAATAGTCTATTCACTTACCGATCAAGAACCCTGACTATGGTGTGAGTACAACTCAGTCGGCCACCACCAATGGTTTCTAAAACAATTCAGTCAAAAGTAAGTGTATTCAAGTCCATAAATTATGAAATAAAATATGTAAATAAATAGTTATCACATTATCATTCATTATTTATTTAATCATTTTAACTCTAAGGTTCCCGAGGACAGCCGCACCTCAATACTCACATTGTCTCACATAGAAGACTGATGAATTCCCTATGTATTATCACATATTAATACTTAAATAAACTTTTGTTGGATCTTAAAGTATTTGAAGGTGATATTATATCTCGTCACCTGATTCAACTCACACTAGAGGTCAAATTATTCTCATTTGAGACCATAAATCAGAGTACTCTGTGGCATAGAACATCATATCTAGCCACCCAAATCTCAACATGAATAATTACCATTAGTGTAGAACACCATTTATAACACCCCAAATCTCATTTATTTATCTTTATCATTAGTTTATAAAACCATGTCTAACACTAAAAAATCTCATCAGTGTAGAATGCCATGTCTAACCCCCAAAATCTCATAGATGTAGAACACCATTTCAAATACCCAAAATCTCATATGTTTTTATTTATCATTGGGGTTCAATGTCATATCTAATACCCCAATTCTCAACAATATAGATAGATCTATTGTTACTGTAGAATGACATGCCTATAACCTATAAAACCCAACAGTGAAGAATGAAATGTCTAACACCCAAAATATCATCGGTGTGTAATGCCATGTATAACACCAAAAATATCATTTTTCTTATATTTATCATTAGTGTAGAATTCCATGTATAACTTCTCATTTCTCAATCACTCACAATATAACACAAATATGACAATTTTCCATATTTCATAACAATCAAGGTCAATCAACATCAACCCCTTATCGTATTTCACACCCCAATGTCACATTAATTAATTTAACAATTAATTAACCCAAATATAAAAAAGGCATAATAAAATTGTTCTATTAATTAATTCAAAAATTAATTAATCATGTCGAACTCATTAATTTATTCATCAATTAATTAATCACAAAAATATTATTAATTAATTCAAAAATTAATTAATCACAAAAATTCAATTAGTTAATCCAATGATTAACTAGTGACATTAGTTTCATTGGTTAACTCAACAATTAACTAATAACATCAATAACATTAATTAATTTGATAATTAATTGATTCAAAAACTATTTAACTTCCACAATTTTCATTAATTAATTCACCAATTAAATAGTCACAACCCATATTCATTAATTAACCCAATAATTAAGGAATCACATCATTTTCATTAATTAATTTCAATAATTAATTAATTATAAAAATCTCGTAAATTAATTCACCAATTAATTGGTCACTTAATCTCCGTTAATTAATTAAACAAGTAATTTACCATATAAATTCTATTAATTAATTCAACAACTAAGTTAACATTTCATAACTCAACAACTAATGATTAATTCACCAATTAATTATTCACAATTTATAATCAAAAAATTTGCTAATTAACTCAACAATTAATTATCCTATAATTACTTTAATTAATTCCCATAATTAATTAATCTAAATCAACCTCTTTATTTAATTTATAAATTAAATAAAAAATATACTCCCCCAAATTAATTATAAAATTAATTCTTCCCAATATAAACAATTCAATAACCCCAATTAATTAATCAATTAATTGTTCCATCTTCAATAAATAAATTGCCCCAATTAATGTTTCCATGTAAAAAAATTAAATAATCATACAAACTCTAATAATTATTTCTAAAATTAATTATCTATATTCAAAAACTTCAATAAAACAATAATTAATTTATTAATTAATTATCCAATCTCAACAATTTCTATCTTTGTATAATTAATTCAAAAATGATTTATTAAAAACAAAATTTCATAAACCAATACATTCTCAATAATTCATTTATCAATTAATTAATATCTTAAAACCATATTAATAAACCACAATTAATTCCTATAAGTAATTACCAAAATTTCTTGATCACATAATTAATTAATTCACCAAATTAGTTAATTATTTTTTAGAATAAATTTTTTGAATAGATCTAGCAATTCTACAACATGCATATATGTAATTAAAATTTTTTACTATAGGATTTAAATTTTATACCACCTACCTCAAGAATGGTGACTAACGCTTTCCAATTGATAATCCAAATTTGAAGCAGATCCATCAAGAACACGATGAAGAACACGATCTAGATCTGAAAACTAAATACATGATTAAACAAAACAAGATCTATTAAATTTAGAACTATATATAATGATCCTAGATCGAGATTAAGAAAATCTAGATCTAGATCCTATAGTGGGTAAACATATTATTTTATCTTTGAATAAGATTAGAATAGAGATAGATCTTAAACGAGAAGAACACGCATACTCAGGAGGTGCGTAGAGGGTATTTGATCGAAGATGGTGGTGTGTGGAGGAGTTTAGTTCCAAGGAGGAAGCTCTGTGGAGGAATATTAATCCATGTTGGAGGGATGTAAAGGAGTTTTTGTCTAAGATGGAGGTGCATAAGACATCTTGGGATGAAAAACGGTGGTGTATGGAGTGTTTACCACAAATAAAGGAATGTGTGGAGGTTCACACAATGCTGGATATTCATTTTTAAAAAGATGGGCATGAGTATTACATTACCTGAATCCTCATTTCACATCGTGAAATGATTTGTAACTGATTTTACCTTTTTTTTGAAGAAATCAAGTCAAACTATTAAAAACATTTAATTACATCACTTATTTATTAATCTCTCCTAAAAAATTCATTTTTCAACCTATCATGATATTGGGTGTTTATTGAACTTGTTCCATGAGCCTAAATTAAATATTTAACATTGTTTTTGAAATGAACACATCAATTTTAGTGTCACGATGTCACTAACGACATGTCAAGAATACACGATACAGAAGAGTTATGACCGAAATGGTGTTTTGACAACAATATTTTCTCAATATTAAAATTATAATAATAATAACAATTATTATTATTATTATAAAGTATCATTCATCGTTAAGATTTTTAAAACATTCATTAAAATTCGATAATAGTTAATAAATTAATATTGACCCCATATCATCATTTATTTAGTATTGAACTTGTGGTGAAACGTCACACATCATTTTAGTAAAAAAGAATATTTAATTACACATTTAGTTTTCCATTAATTTTGTATGAGAGAAAATAATATTATTATTAATACATGTATTATTAATAATTTTTTTTAGCTTCCCAGTAAATATTAAAATACATGATATCTTAATTTGATTTATTTTAATTAATTTGATATTAATTATTTAATTTATAAAATTAATAATTTATCTTAAAAATTAAATAACATCAAATGTCCATTACACATAAAAGTTATACACTAGATAGGGTAAACCCCCCCATTCTGGACCCAACACTGCTCTCAGATTGTTTGTGTGGTGCACCTTTTGAGAGTTTATAATTATTTAATATTCCAAAAATGGATTCTAAAATTAATTAAATATAAACTTTTATTTTCACGAGTGAGATATAAAAACATCTGAAGCTTGAAATGTTATGCCTGCATAGAGTAAACACCATGTTCTGGACACAATGGTGGTATCATATTTCTCATACAACACGCCATTATTGGAGGTAATGAATTATTTGAATAAAAATTGTGAACTAAATATATTTTATTTAATATTTTTGTTTAGTATTCCCTAAGATTTTGTGGGCCTCATAATCCCACACTAACTCAGTTCAGAACTCCAAAAAAATCATTTTAATATTATGGGATGTTAATTGGCATTTAATAACTTTAACACATTTATCAAAATTTTGATGATAAATAATTTTTTTGAAATAAAACAAAGACATCCCATATTCACCAAAATAATTAAAAGATTCAAACCTAGAAAAAGAATGAGATCTTACAATCTCCCCACTTTATAACAGCTCCTCCTATATCTATACTCCCAATCACCTCTATGTTTCTAAGTAAAAGAAGGTTGGGACACTATTCCCTCTTATCTGCTTCTCTCTACCATGTTTCCTCTTTATCACCTCTATGTTTCCAAAATAGACGAACTAACAGACAATCATTCCCTGCAATTGGTTTTCACTACTTTACATCGCAAGTTTCAAATGCCCCTCAAAGAACACATCAGTCTCAATGTCAACATCCACAACAGACCTGACGTGTTTCCCAAGTCACTATTCCTAAGAACCACAAGAAATGATCCAACACTAGCACATAACCTTACCATAAAAACTACCTAGAGGTTTTTGACTATAACTGAGGGTTTGGTAAGTAATTAAGGGGGAGATAATACCCTCTTATATCTGAGTAATCACCATAAGATATAATAAACAGTAGTATAAGCATAAATATAACCATTGGCAATAACAATATCTTTTCATAATGAAAACAGGTAATGAAATATTTAACTGAAAGGGAAACAAGACATGCCAATATATGTTCCATGTGTCAATATAGAAAACCCAAAAATAAATAAATAAATACACTGAAAATTCCTCTAATTATTTCCTGACGCCAAGTATGGTTCCTTAACTATGCTCCATCCCAACACTGCCACCTAAAATAGGTAATTTTCCCTTAACCTGTCCATAAAATAAAAAGTCTATTCGAGAACTGATCAGACATCCCAAGTAGGGTGTGAGTACAACTCAGTAGGCCACCAAAAATGGTTTCTAAACTCTATAGTCAAAATATACTATATGCAAGTTAATAAATAAATAAATAAAATATGTAAATAAACATTTATCACATTATCATTTATTATTTATTTAGTCATTTTAACTCGAGGGTTCCTGGGGACACCTGTGCCTCAATGCTAACTTCGTCTCATACCGGAGCCTAAATCATTTCCTATGTAATATTGAATCTTAAAACTTTCTTTGACTCAGGACAAAGCTTGAGGTATTCTATGTTTATATGATATCACAAAACCTAATTCAACTCATGCCAGAGTTTCAATTATTCTCATGTGATCCCATTACTTGGAGTACTCTGTAGCATAGAATGTCATGTCTAGCCACCCAAATATCAACATGAAAATTTACCATTAGTGTAGAACTCCATGTATTACACCACAAATCTCATTTATTTTTCTTTATAATTGGTGTATAACACCATATCTAACACCTAAAAATATCATCAATTTATAATGCCATGTCTAACACCCAAAATCTCATCAATGTAGAATGCCATGTTTAATACCCAAGATCTCATATGATTATATTTATCAATGGTATATAATGCCATGTCTAACACTCCAATTCTCACCAATATAGATAGATCTATCATCAATGTAGAATGCCACTTCTGGCACCCCAAATCCCATCGGTGTAGAATTCCATGTCTAACACGCAAAATCTCATCTTGGGTATAACACCATGTCTAAGCACAAAAATATCATTTCTTTATATTTATCATAGGTATAGAATTCCATGTATAACACCCTGTCTTAATCATTCAAAATATAAAACAAATATCAACATTTTCCATATTTCAAAACAATGAATGTCAAACAACATTAACCCCCATGTCGCATTTCTCACCACAATGTCACGTTAATTAATTTAACAATCAATTAATCAAAATAAAGAAATGCGTAATCACATTGTTCCATTAATTAATTAAATAATTAATTAATCATGTAAAAATCATTAATTAATTCAACTGTTAGTTAATCACTACAATCTTATTAATTAATTCATTAATTAATTAATCAAAAAAAATTCATTAGTTAATCCAACTGTAACACACTAAAGGTATTCCAAAAATAAATTAAAATAATTGAAATTTTGTTTAATATAGATATTTATAAGTATCCTTTAAACATAATTTTACTTCTTTTATGCTTTTAATTTTGAAAATTGTTCATCTAAATTGTTTTCAGTATGTTATTTGGAGTCTATTGGAACCAACTTGTTTTTTGGTGAATAGTAACATACCCTTATGAATAGTAATATGAATAGTAATATGACCCTAATGAATAGTAAAATTGTATTATTATTTTATTTTATTCAGGATTTAAGATATTGACATCTTCATTAATTTTTAGATGTGTTATAATAGTAGTTATAGTTTTTAAATTATTAATTTTTGAATTAAGCATCATTTTATTTAAAAATTAAATTAAAAATATTTAAAAAACTATTTTCAAAAAATGGAATTTATTTTTTAATTATACAAGTTGATAAATATTACGGTGAATTTTGGGGATTTTTCTAAAACAATTGATTTTTCGGTGAATAGTAAAAAATGCAGTTTTGAGTTTCAGTGTGTTAATGACATCATTAATGATGTAATAAATCTGGTCAAATTGAGTATAGTAAAATAATTTATGAGGTTTACCAAGTGTATTATACCATGGGTGAATACCATGGAAAATCCCATGGTTTTTCAAATACCACTAATGAGGTGTCCCTTGGAAATTATAAACATAATCCCTCACTTTTGCTATAAATACCAACCCATTCGTTCAATAACTTCATTAAAAATTCCTCATAAATGAATATTTGGATCCCTTACCTCCCTTGTATACCTCACATGTTTTGTTCCAAGCCCCCAAGTTCCCAACCTTCATCGTCTAGGAGTTACTCTACAAGGTAAGAAAATTCTCAATTTCATTCTTTTTCCATTCAAGTTCTCTTTTATGTGGTATAACTTTCAAGTTTCCATACCATGTTCTTATTTCCTTCTTATTCTTGATCTATTCTGTATTATGATTCATTTATATATGGGTGACCCCTGTCCCCTCTCTTTTGAATGTTTTCTAAAACCATGTTACACAGCTGTTAGGTTGTCGATCTTTTATAAGGGATTTCTCAATTATTCTTTTATTTTGAGTCCCTTTATTTTCTTACTCTTTCTTCATATCTTCTTACCCAAGAGGCATGGAATCTCTAGAAATCATATATATTCTGGATTTTATCATGTTCATTTAAAATTCATCATCATTATTCTTCTCATCTCCCACTTATTGAAGGAATAAAAAAATTGTCTGTGATGTGTCGAATTATCGATATCATGGACAATGTGATTTCAATTTCCATTAATTCTTTCAATTATGGTCATAAGTACATTTATATGGATGAAGCAGATTATAATATATGTATTATGTATCATCCATGGTTATTGAATTATTTTGTACTCATGGTTTTAATTTATAAGACAAAATGAGGTTGGTATTATCAAAGAATCACTAAAATGATCAAAATGAACATCGTTAATGTTTTAACTTGTGAATCGTCCTCATATAAAACATCAAAATGATAAGTGGAATAAATTATGGTACTAGAAATATTTAAATACATTTTCATTCCAATTCCGGAGTTTCACTTCTAATCTACAAGAACATCTATCATGAACAAATCATGGAAATCATGTAAGGAACTCACCCAAAATAATGCAAGGAACAAAATAAAAACAATTAAAGGGTGAAATTAGGTTATGAAATTATCATATAAGATGTTATAAACATGAAAATATTTCTTTAAAATACTAATAACACTCTTTTTACCATTATACATGAATTTTAAACAAGTTTGAAGTAAGAAATCCCTGAGATAAGGGAATTCTTAACCTGATTTCCATTCTTTGTGTTAACCTTCTACTTCATTATTACATGGTATTAAACTTTTTTGTTTGATTTTATTTTCTTATACTATATTAAATTATTTTTATTTATATTGTAAATACATATTAAATCCACTCTATTGATCCTATCTTCAATTTAATGTATTGTATAAGTGGTGTTCCTTTTAAAAACCTCTTTTAAAATTCGGTTTTATGAAATTCCAAAGCAATGTTTTTATGGAATTATTCATGTTGTATGATTATTTTTTGGTTATTGGGAATTTTTTATGATGAAGTGTGGGGACTATATTTCCCTCCAATTCATTGGGTATGTGTAAGTTGGAGGTCGGTCGTATTGTTACTCTAAGTGTAACTGCGGTGGTTACACAAATTGTAAGGTAGTTGTGAGGGATAAAATTATAATATAGCCAAGAGGGTTACATGATTATGTAAGTAATTCCCCAAGATACCTTTATGGTTATACTTCTGTTCTTAGGTATTGTGAAAATCTCAGGTTTCACAAAGTAATTATATATATACAGGTGATAAGTATGTATTTTGAAAATGATTTCATACGTTAAAAGTATTCATAGACTAATGTGTTCTTTCCATCTTTTTATATCTCTTACTGAATTTTTATAATTATCCCATGTTTAAAATTATTTTCACAGGTTAATGGATGTGTAAGAAAAATAATTAAGCCATGTTAAATGTTGAATAATTGTCCAAGAATCGTTTTTTTAGTTTTTATGTTTTAAATTTTGAAAAAAATGGAAATTGTTTTTATGTTATCCACTATGTAACAAGGTGTAATGTTTTGAATGTATTATGTCCCAATTCTCTAAATCTATAAACATGAAAAGATCCTAAATCTAAAAGGATGTGTTTTCTTGAATAAATTCAAGATTATGTATGTAATAAGTATGGGTTCTTATATTTGGTATCATAGGATGGTTTAGATAACTTTCGGGGTTATGATGATGTTAAAAGAATACCATAAATGATTTTTAATCAATGATTAATTTTAAATATTATAGAATTTAAAGATTACCATGTTTCTTCATCTATGATATGTTTTTTTATAACGGTTGTCTGTAGAAGGAACAGGGATGCTGAAGAGGAGAGGCACTAACAGAATGATATCCTTCCGGATCTACAGCCTGGAATGGTAAGGATTGGAACCGAGCAGTTTGTGGCAGTAATGGATCAACTAACTCAGGAAATAAATGGTGGTGGAATCCATGAATGATAACAAATAGAGGAACCACAACGGAACATAACAGTAGTTGAACATTTTATGAGAGAACACCCTCCTACTTTCAATGGATCTTCTAACCCAGTAGCAATTTAAGGATGGATCAAAGCCCTTGAAAAAATATTTGATGTTATGGGATGTCCAGACAATAAAAATGTAAGTCTTTCCATTTATCATTTTGAAGGTGAAGCTGATCAGTGGTGGTCAATGGTAAGGAATATCAGGGGTAGATGAATTTTTTATGCCTTAGAGTTGGAAGGATTTAAAATCCGTTTCCTTGAAAATTATTTTCCAAAGGTGGTTCTACTAAGGATGGAGAATAAATTCCTTGAATTGAAGCAATAGGAGGAGGATTCAGTGGCTGTGTATGAAGAGGACTTCACCTGAGAGGAGAGGTATGCTCCAAATATTATTCTAGATCTTGATAGAAAAATAAACTTCTTTTAATCAGGCTGAAGACAAGGTATCGAAGGTCGTTGGCCTCCCATGAATTCAAAAGTTATGAGAAACTTGTCTGATGTGCTTAGAGGGTAGAGTTGGAGTTTGCTGATGATCATGTGAATTTAAGAAACAAGGTGAATAAGGGGTCCAGGTGGCAAGGGATGGGTAAGAATCAACCAAAGAAATATGATGGTAAGAAAATTCAATTCCCATTTTAGGAAGTTTTTGGCAAGAAACACCCTGGGAAATGTCTTAGAAAAACTGGGAAGTGTTTTAAATGTGGTATTTTTCGACATATGGACCGAGATTTCAATAAAAATGATCCTAAGACTAATCCTAATAAGAAAACTATAATGTTTTTTAAATGTGGTGAGATGGGTCTTTATGCAAATGTCTTCCCAAAGAAAGATCTAAATGATGCAAAGAATCCATACTATAAGTAGAAAGGTGTAGTGAGATCTTTTACAACTACCTCAGTAGATGTTGGGCCATCCAATGATGTTTGATCAGGTACTTTGTTTATTCACTCAGATTTTTCTAATGTTTTGTTTGGTACGGGGTTTACACATTCCTTCATCTCTGATAAATTTTCGAGTAAATTTAAAATATCACCAAAAAAAATGAGACGTGAACATGTTGTTAAAACACAAGGGTTAAATATTATACCATAGATTAAATATAATAATCATTCAATTGTGGTATGTGGAAATAATTTACAAGAAAACCTTGTTTTTTAACCCTTAGTCGAGTTTGATGTTATTCTAGGAATGGATCATCTTTCTGTTTATCATTCTAAGATTGAATGTAGAGCTAAATAAGTTATTTTTCATAAAGACTTTCAGTTTTTATATAATAATGAACCCAAAAAATTGATAACATATCAGGAAGCTGAGAAACTATTGAAAGATGGAAATGAAATTTATCTTGCTCAAATTGTTGAAAACAAGGGAACTGTTCAGATTGATGATGTTCCTATGGTATATGAATACCTTGAATTTTATCCCGATGAGTCCAGTGTCATACCTAATTGGGATGTAGAATTCAAAATTGACTTAGTTCATTATGATAAGCCAATTTCAAACCCCCCTTATCATACGTCTCAAATATAACTTCTTGAATTGAAAAGCAGTGGTAGGATTTGCTTGATAAATCCTTTATTCATCCTAGAACTTCACTATGGGGATCCCCTATTTTGTTTCTTAAAAAAATATGGTTCCATGAGACTATGCATTGATTATAGATATTTTAATAGCATCACTATCAAAAACATGTATCCTTTTCCTCACATCGATGACTTGTTTGATCAGCTCCAGGGAGCTCAATACTTTTCCAAGATTGACTTGAGATCTGGATACCATCAACTAAAGGTGATGGATGATGACATCCCAAAAACATCCAATTGTACTAGATATGTGCATTATGAATTTGTTGTTATTCCCTTTGCGTTAACTAATTCACCTGCTTTATTCATGAATCTTATAAATAGATTATTTCATGAGTTCTTGGATAAGTATGTGGTTGTGTTTATTGATGTCATTCTGGTATTTTCTAAAAATAAACAGGAGAAAGAAAAACATCTAAGGGTTGTTTTACAAACCTTAAAAGAAAATAAACTGTATGGAAAATTCAAAAAGTGTGATCTTTGGTTGCTACAAATTTATTTTCTTGGGAACATTGTAAATTGTTGGAACCATGGTCGTTCTATGCATTAATTGGAGTATGGTTTTTGTTTGTTGTCAATCCTCAGTGGAAGTTCAGAATGTGTGCCAGAAAAGTGATCATACAAAACAAGAATATAACAGTATTGAAATTGGCACCGTTTTCCATTGTTTGCCAAATTTTTGGGTTTGAAAATAGAAAAATGGAGAAAAGTGGATTTTGGAAAAGAGACTTGTGCGCTGTTGACTTGAAGGAGAGGAAACTTGTACGCCTTTTGTTTTTCAAGATCAGAACATGAAAATATGGCAAAGGGGGAAGGGCGATCAAGTTTCATTTTGGTCACGCAAGTGACCTGTGCGCCAAGACTTTCGCACCGAGGGAAGACATGTTCTATATCGCTCAGGGTATCCAAATTCCTATAAATAGAGGTCGAACCCTCCTCATTTGGCACGAAGTTCAGACTTAGAGAAAATCAGATCTCCTGTCACGCAGGTGTAGTGGTCGCGCAAGTGGTGGTGGGTCGTGCAAGTTGAAGTTGTGCGGCAGTTGTTTGCTGCACGCCCAAGGTGGTTTGGGTGAGAAATGGTGTTGGTCACGTAAATTTGGAGTTGGGGAAGGAAGTGTTGCACAGGTGTTTTGGTGACACTTGCGTGCCAGGATTTTAAGCAGTACGACAGTTGAACTTTGCACGCCAAAACTGGTTTGGGTGGAAAAGAATGTGAGTCACGCAAGTTTGAAGTTGAAGAAGTGTGTGTCGCACAAGTGGGAGAGATGGACTTGCGTGTCGTCTTGAAACTTTCACACTGGGCTTGGAGAAGTGCTCTAGGTGTGGTTGAAGTACTCCCGTCTTTCTGGGTATGTGCGAAAACTGGTAGTTTGCCCGATACCTTTGGTGTAAAGTGAGATTAGTCTATGGGTGGAATTCAGACTTCAACAAAGCTTCTACAAACAATAGATGATGCATTATTTTGAAATTATGAAGAGACCTTCACGTCTATAAACTGAGTGGGACTTCACCAAGGGTAGTGAGCCAGTGGGAGTCAATAGGAGTGACTCGAGGGAAGTAGTATTCTATCCCTGAACAATAGTAAAGTCAGTGAGCCTAGGACAGAGTGACTATTCCCAAAACTTTGTAATCCACAAAGAGTGAATAATAGTGGAATTTGGTATGACCAACAACCTATCGGTGTATGATCCTTGGATGTAGCCCTTAGTGGTGAACCAAGTAAAAAGTGTTTTGTCATCTATTTTCATGTGAATGTTTTATTTATTCTCATATCCATCATACAGGTTAAACTAGTTTCTACCAACGTTGGAACAAGATCTGTCAGTTTAAAAGAAAAGGTTGTCACCCTGATTCACCCCTCCTCTCTCAGGGTTTCCTAGGGTCCTTCAAGTGGTATTAGAGGGAGCTTACTTGTGTTTGATCTGTTTTACACCGCCATGGAAAATTCAGCCAGTGTTAGGGGAGTTCCCCTCTTTGATGGATGTAATTTTCAGATTTGGAAGAACAGAATAAGATCTCATCTAAGATCCCTTGGAATGGATGTTCTATTTTCCACTATGCAAGGTATACATGTTACTGATCCAATAGGGCTGGCTATGACTGATGTCGATAGGAAAATTCTTGATGTTGATGCTAAAGCGCAGAAAGCTCTCACCACAGCCCTTTTTGATCAGATCAACCTAAAGGTGATGAGTTTCACCTCAGCAAATTCCCTGTGGGATAAACTTGAAAATATTTATGAAGGAGATATCAAAGTGAAGGAGGAAAAACTACAAGTACTACACAATAGGTTTGTTGATCTGAAGATGCATCCTGATGAGAATGCAGACACCTTCTTCAATCGAATTATTGAAGTGGTTGGAGCAATTCGGGGTCTAGGTGAAGAAATCAAAGACATAGGCATTGTGAATTAAATATTAAGAAGACTTTTTCCCCTTTACAATGAAAAGGTTTCAGCCCTAATGGAATGATATATTTCCAAAACTTCTATGGATGATCTACTGAGCAGCACGGTGACATATGAAATGAGGGTCAAACAAGAAGATGTTAAGACTCGAGTAAGCAAGGAAATGGTATTCAAATCTATGGAGAAACTAAAAATCTCAAAAGATAGTAGTGGTGAATACGATGCGGAAAAGGAAATTATTTCTCTCATTTCCAAGAAGTTCAAGAAGGGAAAAGGGAAATTCAAAGGGATGTTACCTATAGCTTACTTTCGTTGTGGTAAAGTCGGGCACATTGCTTCTTAGTTCTTAAGAAAGATCGATGATGGTGATAGCAATGTTGAAAACATTCAGAAGCCTCAGAAAAGTTTTTTCAAGAAAGGAGTCTTCAAATATAGAAAGAAAGTTCTGAAGAAGTGTTTTGTATGTGAAGAGGAAGAAGATGATAATGAATTCTATTATGAAGAAGAACCCGAATTTAAAACTGGGAACTATGCTTCCATGATGGCCACTACTGAAGAATCAGAAGATACTGGTGGAGAAAATTAGTTGAAAACTTGTGCAGATCCCAAGTTGCAACTTAAGGATGTTTTTAGTAAGCTCAAGATTAAATGTAAGTGTTGCAATAAGTGGAAATCAATTGTAGAAGAATCAACTGAATATGTTGATCAACTTGAAGCTGAAATTGAATGATTATAAGAATTGGTGAAAGTACTGTCTAAAATACTTGAAAAAAATGATGATGTATTGGATCTAAAGCTGGGAATTGAAGAGCAGGAAAAGGTCATCAATGAACTCACCTCCAGAATAGAGGAAAATTCCAAGAATGATGAGCGTCTTGAAGAGTAATTTGTTACTATTAGGAGTAAACTTGAAAAAAAAAATCAATTTCAAGAGAATCAAGGAAGAAAATATAGTTTGGAAGGTTCTCAGATGCTGAGCTATTGGAGAGAGAAAAATGTAGCTCTAATGGAGTTGAAAAGATGTAAATGATCAAAGACCTGCCTGCATGAGAAATAGTGGAATTTTTTGTGAGGATGAATTGCCAAATGCAGCAAATAAAGGTGACCAAAATAAAGGAAAGCTGAAAGTTGGTGATGTGGGAAAGTATTCTGAAGTGATGAAATAGAAACCCCCAATTCAATCTGAAAGAAGAAAAAAAGATTATCCTCGAGCCTCGGTGAAAAGGGATCCCTCTTACTATTATCCCATAGAAGAAGGAGTGAGGAAAATAGAAGCGAGAATACATTTCCTCTCATGAAGTGTCAGTTCTATGGATATTTGGGCCATACCATGTCTTATTGCAAAGAGGAAACAAGCTATCTGAATGGATAAGATATAGGAGTTCAACAGAGGAGAACAAATTCATATCCTAATTCTTTTATAAGAAACAATTTCTATGGATATTGTTTTTGTTGTTCTAACTTTGGTTATATGGTTTTTAATTGCAGGTAGAGATGGGACATGGACACCTCATACTGATGTTCCATACAAGTCAAGTCTCATCAGCAAGACAGTGTTACTCTTTCAAATAGGTTTTCTCCTCTCAAATACGATTTTGACTATGAAGAACCTAGGTTCACAAAAGAGATAATTGAAAGGCCATCAGTGCTCTATACTCAATCCAATGTCTCATGGAAATAAAGGATGAAAATTGAGAAATCCAACCTTACAAAGGTGGCCCTCAAAGCTACAAAAATCAAATGTACCTAGATTCTGGATAGCGGTTTTTCATCTCATATGATAGGTAATGATGTCCTGTTAACGGATATCAAAAGGAAGTTTGATGATACAGTATGATTTTTTAATGATGGAGCTCTGAAAATCAAAGGCAGTGGAAGTACTGAATTAGCTAATGGAGAGCTAAAGAAGACTGAAGTCCTTTATGTAGATGGCCTATGTCATAATCTACTCAGCGTGAGTCAACTCTGTGACTCGAGACGTATAGTTAACTTTAATCAGAAAGGTTGTACTATCAAGGGAAATAAATGAAATTCACTTATGAAGGGATGCATAACAGAAGGCAACTTGTATCAGGTTGATAGTAAATAAAATGTTTTATACATGACTGTTGAAGAATAAAACAACATGTGTCATTGGAGACTAGGACACATAAATCAACAAGACATGGAGAATATATCAAAATTGATAATTGTCATGGACATTCCCAACATTAAGCGTGAGCATGAAAAATCTTGTGTTGCTTTCATTCGTGGAAAGCAGTTCTGCATTTCATATCAGCCAAAGAAGAAAAGTGCATCTCATCTTCTTGATCTAATTCATACAGATGTATGTGGGCCGATAAATGTTGTCGAAACTCATGGAGAAAGGTACTTTGTCCTTTTCATTGATGATTATAGTAGAATGGCATGTGTAATGTTCATTCACAGGAAATGACTAGTGCTTGACTTCATGAAAACAGATCAGTGAATCACGAAAAATGATACTGGATGAACAATCAAAGTGTTGCGATCTGAAAATGGAGGGGAATACATGTCCATTGAATTTGAAAATTACCATGAGAAGCATGGGATAAAACATGAGGCAGCTGTTGTGAGAACTCCACAACAAAATGTAGTTGTTGAATGTAGGAATCGACAGGTGAACAACATGGCATGAACTATGCTGATTGAGATTCGTATTCCACAACATTACTAGAAAGAGGTTGTTCAAGAAACGGTGTATATTCAAAATCGAACAGGACTTTATATGTGTGAGACAAACACACTATATGAATTGTGGCATGTAAGGAAGCCCTCTTTGAAATACTTTCGTGTTTTTGGAAGTAAATGCTTCATCAAGAAAAAAGAATGAAATCAAGGGAAGTATGGTGATAATGCATATGAAGGAATTTTCCTCGGATACTCAATGAACAGCAAAGCCCACAAATGTTTCAACAAGCGATTAGGAAGGATTTTGGAAAGTAGTTATGTTAAAATAATTGATGAGAAAAATACAAATGATTTGAGGACATCATATGCTAATGTGATAGAAAGTGAGGAAGAAAGTGAACGTGGAGAAAATAAAAATACAGAAATAGAGGAAGCTTACAAAACACTCAGTAGTCACATCATGATGTTGACTCAGAAGAAGAATCTGAAGAAGAAACTATTGCTAGAGATAATTCCATGGAACCTCACAAGAGAAATTGAAGAGAAGATATTGATCCATCTAACATAACTGGGGATAGGAGTTCACCCACACAAACAAGGAGAATGAGGAATAACACGCAATCTTCATTTCTGTCAGTTTTGGAGCCATCCTAATTTGAAGAAGCTGCAAAGGATAAATCATGGGTAAAATCCATGAATGAAGAGTTAGATCAGATTGACAAGAATCAGACATGGGATCTTGTACAGAGACCCGAAGGTCACAATGTGATTGGCACAAAATGGATCTTCAAGAACAAGTTTGATGAGCATGGAAGTGTTATTAGAAACAAGGCATGACTTGTATGTAAAGGATACTCCCAGATTGAAGGCGTTGATATTTAAGAAACCTTTCCTCCAGTGGCTAGACTAGAGTCAATCAGGATTTTCCTTTCCAGGTCACTCTAAATAGGATATAAAGTATATCAAATGGATGTTAAGAGAGAATTCTTGAATGGTGTAATTGGAGAATAAGTCTACATTGAAAAATCATTGGGGTTTTTTCATGGTACTGATGAAACAAAGGTGTGAAAACTAAATAAAGCTCTATAGGGTTTGAAGCAGTCACCACGAGCATGGTATTCCCAGCTGGACTCATATCTCAAGAAGCTGGAATTTAAAAGAGGAGGAGTAGACCACAATCTATACGTGAAGAATTATACAAAGATCAGTTCATGGTTCTAGTCTACGTTGATGACATTATATGTGGTGGAAGCTCGCAGAAATTAGTGGATGAACTTTCAATCACATGAAATCAGAATTTTAAACATCAATGATTGGGGAGCTCACATATTTCTTGGGGTTGTAGGTGATTCAAATGAAGGATTACACTTTCATTTCTCAAGAAAAGTATGAAAGAGAGATGCTGAAGAAGTCTAATATGCAAGACTCCAAACCAATATCAACTCCGATTAAAGTTGGAACCAAACTTAGAAAACATGAGGATGGGGTATCTGTAGACCCCACTATGTACAGCAGGATAATTGGGAGCCTACTGTACCTGACAGCGACAAGTCTAGATATTGTCTTTGCAACCTATCTAGTGGCCCTCTTTCAGAGTAATCCAAGGGAGGAACATATGACAGCAGTAAAAAAATCATGAAGTATATTAAAGGTACTCACAATTGTGTCTTATACTTTGCTGCAGGAAGAAACAATGAATTATCATCATTTTCTAATGCTAACTGGGCTAGAGATGTAGTTGACAGAAAGTCCACCATTGGTAGAGCATTCTATATTGGAAATAAATGTGTTGGCTGGTTGATCAAGAAACAAGAAAGTACTTATATTAGTACTACTGAATAATAATATATCTCCATCACAAAGTCATGCACTCAACTGCTATGGATGAAGAAACAACTAACAGATATTGGTGATGAGGTGAAGCAACCAATAGTAATTTACTATGATAACAAGAGTGAAATTGGTCTTACGAAGAATCCTGTTCATCATTCTACTAAAAAAACATATTGAAATCTGGTATCACTTTATCAAAGAAAAAGTTGAGCAAGGTGTGATTATAATGGAACATGTGGGAACTAATGAGAAAGTGGATGATATCCTGACCAAGCCACTTTCAGCGGCTATGTTTGAGAAGCATCGGTTGAACCTTGATGTTCAGCCACCTCCCAGTACATAAGGAGGTTACGCAAAACCCCTCTCCCCAGTTATGTTAATTGTTTTTAATCTTATTATGTATTCAATGCAGGTTTTGTGGGGGAGATACTATCCAGTGGGAGTGTGGTTTAAGCTAAACAATGAACAAATTACCGGTCTTTGTGTTTATTTTCAATGGGGGAGAAAGGAATAAATTCAGGAATGTAATGCTTTTGTGACACATTGAGAATTCAGTGTCGGTGATAGGATGGGAAGGAATACATTGGATGAGAACCCAATTCAATCTTTCTCTTGTTTTCTACACCAATCATTGCTCACGTGGACTTAGAGTGTGGGCTAAGTTGATTCTTGTGTTTGTGGTTTGCGTATGGCTGGTGCTCTATTGAATTTATTTACTGATTTCCAACGAACCCAAAGGGGGAGATTGTTGGAACCATGGTCGTTCTATGCACTAATTGGAGTATGTTTTGTGTTTGTTGTCAATCCTTAGTGGAAGTTCAGATGGTGTGCCAGCAAAGTGATCATACAAAACAAGCATATAACAGTATTGAAGGTGGCACTGTTTTCCAGTGTTTTCCAAATTTTTTGGTTTGAAAATCGACAAATGGAGAAAAGTGGTTTTTGGAAAATAGGCGTGCATGTTGTTGACTTGAAAAAGAGGAAACATGCGCGGCTTTTGTTTTTCAAGATCAGAACATGAAAATATGTCAAAGGGAGAAGGGCGCTCAAGTTTCATGTTTGGTTGCGTAAGTGAAATGCGTGTCGAGACTTGTGCGCCAAGGGAAGACTTGTGTGCTGTCACGCAGGGTATCCAAATGCCGATAAATAGAGGTCTACCCCTCCTCATTCAGTACGAAGTTAAGATTTAGAGAAAATCAGAGCTCCCATCACGCAGGTGTAGTGGTCGCGCAAGTGGTGGTGGGTCGCTCAAGTTAAAGTTGTGCGACAGTTGTTTGTTGTGCATCCAAGGTGGTTTGGGCGAGAAAGGGTGTTGGTCACCCAAGATTGAAGTTGGGGAAGGAAGTGTCGCATAGGTGGTTTGGTGACACTTATGCGCCAGGATTTGAAGCAGCGCGACAGTTGACCTTTGCGTTCCACAATCGGTTTTGGTGGAAAAGAGTGTGAGTTGCGCAAGTTTGAAGTTGAAGAAGTGTCTATCGTGCATGTGGGAGAGCTGGACTTGCATTCCATCTTGAAACTTGTGTTTCGGTCTTGGAGAAGCATGCCAAGTGTGGTTCAAGTATGCCATTCTTTCTGGGGTTGCGTGAAATCTGGTATTTTTCCCGATACCTTTGGTGTAAAGTGAGATTAGTCTACGGGTGTAAGACGGATTTCAACAAAGCATCTACGTACAACATAGGCTATATTCTTTTGCAATTATGAAGAGACCTTCACGTCTATAAACTGGGTGGGACTTCACCAAGGGCAGTGAGCCAGGGAGAGTCAACAGGAGTGACCTGAAGGACGCAGTAGGCTATCCTTGAACAATTGTAAAGGCAGTGAGCCTAGGATAGAATGACTGTTCCCAAACCATTGTAATCCAAAACGACTGAAGAATAGTGGAATTTGGTACGACAAACAACCTGTCAGCGTATGCTCCTTGGACGTAGTACTTAGTGTTGAACCAAGTAAAAAAAGTGATGTGTCATCTCTTTGCATGTGAATGTTTTATTTATTCTCATATCCATCATACAGGTTATACTAGTTTCTACCAACGTGAGAACAAGATCTGTCAATTTAAAAGAAAAATCTGTCACCCTGATTCACCCCTCCCCTCTCAGGGTGTCCTGGGGTCCTTCATAAATAAGGATGGAATAACATTTTATTTTTTTTCAAAATAAAAGTGGTTGATGAATGTACAATACCCACAAATGTTACAAAGATAAGTAGTTTTCTTGGATTATCAAGTTATTACCGATGTTTTTTTAAGAACTTTTTTCGGTTATCAAGCCCAATAAATAAGTTAACATGGAAAGGGGTTAAATTTTTTTGGAAAGAATAATTTGATGTTTGTTTTCAGGAACTGAAGAAGAGATTGGTAAATGATCCAGTTTTGGCCTTGACTTCCCGAAATGGTGATTTCTTCATCTAAGGTGATGATTTGTTGAAGGGACTTGGTTTTTTTTTGATATATGATGATTAGTTAGTTTCTTATGCATCAATACAACTAAAACCTCATGAGTTAAATTATCCCACACATTATTTGGAATTGGAAGCTGTGGTTTTTTCTTTCGAAATTTGGATGCATCATTAATATGGAGACAAATGTCAAATATATACTGACCATAAAAGTTTTAATTATATATTCACTCAGAAGGAATTAAACATGAGGCAGAGAAGATGGATTTAACTGATAAAGGGCTATGATTTCATGATAAAATACCATCCTGGAAAATCAAACAAAGTGGAAGATTCCTTGAGTAGAAAACATCATACATCATTAACCATGTTATGTTTGGAATATGATCCTTGGATTAATGATTTGATGAATTTTTTCTTAGAAGTTGTTGGTGCAAGGAATACATCTGTTTTTTTTAGGTTTCAGTGCAGTATTTATTGTCAGACATAATTAAGAGAACATAGAAGGAAAACTGTGAGTTACATAAAAAAGTAGAATTGGTTAAAATGGCTAAGATTATAGAATCTAACCTTGATAATTTTTGTGTTTTAATATTTGGAAAAAGGTTTTGTGTGCCCGGTGATTCTCAGTTGAAGAAAGATTCATTGTGTGGAGATCATAGTTCTCCATTTTCAGTTCATCCTCGCAGTACTATGATGTATTGAGATCTTCAAGACTATTATTGGTTGGATACAATGGAAAGGGATATTGTTGATTTTACCTTAAAATGTTTGACATGTCAGTGGGTTAAAGCAGAGCGACATTTACTGAAGGGGATGCATCAGCCTTTTCCAGTGCTAGAGTGGAAGTGAGAGAATATATCCATGGACTCTGTGGTGTGACTACCTAATACATATCGAGGTAACAATTAAATTTGGGTTATTGTGGATCGGCTAATAAATTCTGCACATTTTATTTCTATTAGAGATATAATATCTTTGGATCATCTTTCTTGATTGTACCACATAGATATTGTCAAGTTATATGGAATTCTTCTTTCCATTTTATCTGATCGATATCCCAGGTTCACTTCTATCTTTTGGAAGGGACTTCAGAAGTCGTTGGGAACAGTGTTAAATTTCAATATAGCTTTTCATCCTCAATCATATGGGCAGTCAGAACAAACGATTAAAACATTAGAGGATATTCTTCGAGCGTGGTCAATGGACTACCAAATAAGTTGGGATCTGTATATTTCTTTAGTTGAGTTTTCTTATAATAACAGTTGTCATTCCAGTATACAGATGGAACCTTTTGAGTCTTTGTATGGAAATCGGTGTCGGACTCCAGCATTTTGGGATGAATTCGGTGAAAGAAAGTTGATGGGGCCATAATTAGTAGAGTAAGTGGCTGATAAAGTGATGATGATCCATCAGCACATGATAACAACTCAAAGAAGGCATAAAAGTTAAGCATGTAACAGAAGGAATGACTTCTCTTTTGAGGTAGGTGACCATTTTTTCCTTAAAATATCTCCTTGGAAAAGTGTGATTTGTTTTGGTAAGAAAGGAAACCTAAGTCATTGTTTTATCGGTACTTTTGAAATCCTAGAGAAAGTTTGACCAGTTGCATACCGAGTAGCTCTGCCTCCAAGTTTGTCTCAGGTACACAATGTTTTTCATGTTTCGATGTTGAGATAGTATGTGCCAGATTCGTCTCATGTTTTGAGCCCAAAAGAAGTTCATCTGGAAGAGAACCTTTTATATGAAGAGAAACCAATTCATATTCTAGATCAAAGGGAACTGGTATTTCATAATAAGGTAATCCACTAGTAAATGGTTTTGTGGAGAAACAACATGGTTGAAGAATCATCATGGGAGTATGAAAATGCTATGAGGGAAATGTACCCTCGCTTATTTAATAATTAAATAAAATTGCGAGGACGCAATTTCCAGAAGGTGGGGATAATGTAACACCCCAATGTTTTCTGAAAATAAATTGAAATGCATGGAATTTTGTTTAATATAGATATTTATAAGTATCCTTTAAACATAATTTTACTACATCTATGTTTTGAATTTTGAAAAATGGCTATCTACAATTGTGTTCAGTATATTATCTAGAGTCTATTAGAACCAACTTGTTTTTTTTGTGAATAGCAACATACCCTTATGAATAGTAATATGACACTAATGAATAGTACATTGTATTATTATTTTATTTTCTTAAGGATTTAAGATAATGACATCTTGATTAATTTTTAAATGTGATATAAAAGCAGTTATAGTTTTAAAATTATTAATCTATGAATTAAGTATGATTTTATTTAAAAATTAAATTAAAAATATTTCGAAAAATATTTTTTAAAAGATGACTTCTTTTTTGAATTCTACACGTCGATAAATTCTTAGGGTGATTTTTTCATATTTTTCTGAAACAGTTTATTTTTTCGTGAATAGTACAAAATAGAGTTTTGGGTTTCAGTGTGTTAATGAAATCATTAATGATGTAATAATGATATAATAAATATTTTAGACTTTTTTATAGTAAAATAATTTATGAGGTGTCCCAAGTGTCTTATACCATGAGAAAATACCATGGAAAAGCCCTTGGTTTTTCAAATACCACTAATGAGGTATCCCTTGGAAATTATTAAAATAATCCCTCACTTTTGCTATAAATACCAACCCATTCTTTCATTAACTTCTTTCAAAATTCCTCATAAATGAAGATATGGCCTCCCTACCTCCCTAGTATCCCTCCCAAGTTTTTCCAAATCCCCCAAGGTCCCAACCTTCATATTCTTGGAGTTACTCTACATGGTAAGAAAATTATCAATTTTATTCTTTTTCCATTCAAGTTCTCTTTTATGTGGTATAACTTTCATGTTTCCATACCATGTTCTTATTTACTTATTATTATTGATCTATTATTTATTATGATTAATTTATTTATTGGTTACCCTTGTCCCCTCTCTTCTTAATATTTTCTAAAACCATGTTACATAGTTGTTAGGCTGCCTAATTTTTGTAAGGGATTTCTCAATTATTCTTTTATTTAGAGTTCCTTTCTTTTCATATTCTTTCTTCATCTATTCTTACCCAAGAGGCATGATATCTCTAGAAATAATTTATATTCTAGATTATCTCATGTTAATGTAATATTCATCATCCTTATTCTTCTCCTCTTCTGCTTATTCAATTAATAAAAAACATTGTCTGTGATATATCGAATTACCGACATCATGGAAGATGTGATTTCAATTTCCATTAATTCTTGAAATTGTGGTCATGAAACCATTTATATTGTTTAACCAGGTTATAATATATTTACTATGTCTCATCCGTGGTTCTAGAATTATTTTTTACTCATGGTTTTAATTTATAAGACAAAATGAAGTTGTTATTATCAAAGAACCACTAAAATGATCTAAACGAACATCATTAATTTTTTAACTTATGAGTCATCCTAAGATAAAACATCAAAATGATAAATGGTATAAATTTTGGTATAGTAAATATTTAAATATATTTTCATTACAATTCTGGATTTTTACTTCCAATCGACTAGAACATCCATCATGAACCAATCTTAGAAATCATGTAAGGAACTCACCCAAAACAGCACAAGGAACAAAATACTAACAATTAATGGGTGAAATGAGGTTATGAAATGATCATATAAGATGTTATTAACATGAGAATGTTTCTATAAAATAATAATAACTCTATTTTAACCATTATACAGGAATTTTAAAAAAGTTTGATGTAAGACAAGCCTGAGGTAAGGGAATTCTTAACCTGATTTCCATTCTTTGGGTTAACCTTCTACATCATTGTTACATGGTGTTAAAATTGTTTTTTTGATGAAAATTGTTTATACTATGTTAAATTATGTGTATTTATAGTTTATATACATATTAAATCAACTCTATTAATCCTCTCTTCAATTTTATGTAATTTATAAGTGGATTTCCTTTTTAAAAACCTCTTTTAAAATACGGTATTACGAAATTCTAAAGAAAAGTTTTTATGGAATTATTCATGTTGAATGATTATGTTTTGGTTCTTGGGAATTTTGTAAGATAAATTGTGGGACCTATATTTCCCTTCAATTAATTGGGTATGTGTAGTTGGAGGTCATCCATATGGTTACTCCAAGTGTAACTACGATGGTTACACAAATTGTAAGGTAGCTATGAGGGTTACAAATTATAAGGTAGTAGAGAGGGTTACAGGATTATGTAAGTAATGCCCCAAGATTCCTTTATGGTTATAATTATGTTATTAGTTATTGTGTAAATCTAATTTTTCACAATGTAAGTATATATATACAAGTGATAAGTATTCCATTTGAAAATGATTACATACATTACAAGTATTCATGGACTAATGTGTTCTTTCCTTCTTTTTATATACCTTTCTGAGTTTTTGAGCTCATCCCATGTTTTAAATGACTTTAACAGGTTAATAGATGTGTAAGACAAAGAAGGAATCCATGTTAAATTTTGAATAATTTTCAAGGAATCATGTTGTTGTACCCCTGGTTTGAGGTATTTGTCCTTTGGTTAAGCATTTTTATGTCATTAAAGTGCATGGGATGAGTTGGGAAGAGGTTAGGAGAGTTTTGAATGGTTTTGAATGAGTTTGGAGGCTTTTCATAGGGAGTACAGTTTGAGAACGGTTAGGGGAAACTGTGCAGATGCTCCAGGAAATTGTCAAGGGGGCGGTTAGTGCACGGTTTTCCAGACCGTGCGGGCTAAACGTGTGGCCACTTAAAATAGGGTTTAAAACCCCGAGTTCACTCGGGATTGCCTCATTCCTCTCCAAATCCTCTCCCACTTAAGGCTCACTCAGGATTTTTATTCCTTAGGGGTTGAAGGAGATCTTCAACTAATTCTTGAAGCGAATCAAAGGGGTTTCTTGGTGGTTTAAAGGTGGTTTCTCCCAGGTAAGTCTCTCCTATTGGTTTTTTTGTGGGTTCCTCTAGATCCACATCTCCCCCTTTATTGGTTTTCTAGATCTACACTTTTTGTGTGTATATCTAGGGTTGTGGTTTCCTTGGATGATGATTTTAAGGCTTGTGATGGTTAGGGAATGGGATCTAGAGTGGTTTTGTTGGTGCGTTCGCCAGATTTGAGGAGGAATTGCTTGTGGGTTGATTTCTCGAGAACCCTAAAGGTAGGTGTCTTCTCTCTCGACTCTACTTCGTAAGAAATAGTGGATTTTTATTATAATTAATTTTTTGTGCTTGAAATTAATTGTGATTGTTGTACCAAATTGGTTGGAAATCCATTTGGTGATGTTTTGGGGATTTTTGGGGAAAAGGGGGTTTTATGGGGAAATTCTATTGTTGTGGATTTTAAAATAGATATTTTAAAATGGTTTGTTGAGATTTATTTGGTAAAATAGTTGATGAAAAATGGTTTTCAATAAAAATGTTTTTCTTATTGAAATGTGGTTTGGCATGGAAAATAGTTTTCTATAAATGGATGATTTATTGAAGTGGATTGGTATACAATGGGTTTGGTTGATTGCATGATGTTGTGACCTTGATGGGTTATATGCTTGGTTGTTAATGGTTGAAATGTTTTGTGGAAGTGGGTAGGAAGTCTCACTATAAAAGTTTATGGATAGTGGTCGGAAGAACCACCATGTTGGTAGTGGTTAGGAAGTACCGGTAGTTATGAATGGGTGAATGGGTTGGCGGAAGTCCCACCGTTTTGGTTGTTTTGGTGTGAATGGGTGAATGGGTTGGGTGAAAGTCCCGCCATTTGGTTGTTTTTTGTGCATTGCTTTGCAAGTTGAAAATTGTTGTGCTAGTATGTAAATGATGAAATGGCTTGTGGCATACTTATTTGGATTTCCCTTGGTTGGTTTGGGTGAGATGGCTTGGTAAGGGTGTTTGGCTTATAGCAATGGTTTCACTTGTGATTATTTTATATAAACTGTTTTATATAAATGTTCTAACGGTTTTATCCTAGTGGTGTTTGTAGGGAAGTCATTTGGGGAAATCCTACTGAGTTTCAGTACTCACCCCCTCCTTTGGCATGTTTGTGTCTTTGCAGATGTTGTGTACCGTGATGTGGGCAACGGTAAGGCATCACCCTCCTTTAGTGGTGCATCGTGATGTCTGGGTGGAGCTTGGAGAATGGAGCTTGGTGTGGATCCATGGAGTGTGTCTTGGCTTATTTTGGGTCTTTTGTTGACTCTTCGGCATAGTACTCTGATATGGTATTGGTTGTATTGGTTTTTGGTTGTATTGTGGAACAACATGGTTGTCCTTAGGGAATACATTCTTGAATGTTTTTATTAACATGCATAATATAGTGTTTGGTAGTGGATGGTTTGATGGGTTTTGTCTTAAGCACAAATCGTTCCCCAATTTGTTCTCAAATACCTCGGCATTTATTACCAGCCTTTGGCGCCTTGGTAACTTTTCCTAAGGCCATGTAACCCTCACCGCCTCCTCAATTAAATGAGGTAGCGGTGGGGTCTAACACATGTTTTAAGTTTTAATGTTTTAAATTTTGAAAAAAAATGGAAACTGTTTTTATGGTATCCACTCTGTAACAATGTGTAATGTTATGTATGTATTATGTCCCAATTCTCTAAATCTTTAAACTTAAAAACATTCTCAATGTAAAATGAAGTGTTTTCATGACTAAATTCAATATTATGTATGTAATAAGGCTAGGTTCTTATACCAACAATTTACTAGTCACATCACTTTCATTAGTTAACTCAATAATTAACTAATCACATCAATAAAATTAATTAATTAGATAATTAATTAATTCAAAAATTAATTAACTATATCAATTTCAACTAATAAATTCCAAAATTAATTAATCACAACCCATATACATTAATTATCCCAATGATTAATTAATCACATCAATTTCATTAATTAATTTAAGAAATTAATTAATCATCACAATCCCCTGAATTAATTCACCAATTAATTGTTCATTTCAACTTCATTAATTAATTCGACAATTAATTAACTAAATAAATTCCATTAATTAATTAAACAATTAACCAATCGTTTGACAACTCAATATCTAATAATTAATTCACTAATTAATTATTGACAATTTATAATTCAATAATTTGACAATTAACTCAACAATTAATTATCCTCCAATTCCATTAATTAATTCCCACACTTTATTTATCTAACTCAACCCCGTTATTTAATTTAACAATTAAATAACAACTCTAATTCAATTAGTTAATTCTACAATTAATTATTCCCAACATAAACAATTCAATTATTCTAATTAATTAATCAATCAATTGTTCTATCTTCACTAAATCAATTACCCCAATTAATTCATCATTTAATTTTTCAACATCAAACAATTTAATAATCATAAAAACTCTAATAATTAATTCTATAATTAATTATCTCTATTCAAGAAATTCAATACAAAAATATTTAATTTATAAATTAATTATTTAGTCTTAACAATATCTCTCTTGGTATAATTAATTAAACAAATTATTTATCAAAAATATAATTTCATAAACCTGTCCATTCTCATTAATGAATTTATCAATTAATTAATCTGCTACAGCCATGTTAATAACCAATAATTAATTCCCATAATTAATTATAAAAATTTCTTGATTCCATAATTAAATATTTCACCAAATTAATTAATTCTTTTTTAAGAATCAATATTCTAAATAGATCTAGAAATTCTTCAACTTGCATATACGTAATTAAAAATTACAATAATGATATTTTAATTTTATACCACCTAACTTAATAATAGTGATAAATGCTTACAAATAGACAATACCAATTTGAAGTGGGTCCATCAAGAACATGAAGAAGAACGTGGTCTAGATTTGAAACCCAAATCCATGATTAAACAAAACAAGATCTCATAACATAAGATCTTGATCCAATGAGTTTGTATCTAGATTAAACAATATAGATCTAGATTCGACAGTGGATAAATATCTTTTTTTATCTGGGAAAAGGTGAAAAAAATTGAGAGATCTTAAAAGATAAGAACATGCATACCTGAGAGGTGTGCGGAGGGTATTCGGTCAAAGAAAGTGGTGCATGGAGGGATTTTGGTCCAAGGAAGAAGATCTGCAGAGGATCATGGATCTGTGTCGATGGTGTGCAGAGGAGTATTGGTCTAAGGCAGATGTGCGTAGGACATATCGTGTTGAAAAATTGTGATGCATGGAGCGTCGGCAATAAAGAAAGGCATGTGATGAGGATCGCATGACACTGGATATACTTTTTTAAAAATTTGGGTTTGAATATTACAGGACATGAATCATCATTTCACATATGGTAATGATTTTTAACTAATTTCTCCTTTTTCCTGAGGGAATCTTGTCAACCCATTAAGAAATTTAATTACATCACTTATTTATTAATCTCTGTTATTAATTTGATGTATCAATCCATCAAAATATTGGGAGTTTCATGGACCTGTACTATTAGGATAAATTAAATATTCAACATTGGTCTTGATAAGACTGCCTCAATTTTCGGGTCACACTACCACTGACGGCGTGTCAATCAGACACCATATGGAAGCATTATGACAAAGATGGTGTTTTGAAAACAATTATTTTCTTAATTTAATAATAATATTAATAATAACAAAAATTTTTATTATTGTTATAAATTATCTTTCACTATTAAAGTTTAACCAAAAACTTTAATTAAATATCGATAACAGTTAAGAAATTAATATTAGCACCACATTTTCATTTATTTTGTGTTGACTAATAATTTCCCCACTATTAAATTGTTCATCCACAAATACTCACATATGAAGAAACTTCATTCATCATTTAAGTGAAAAAAGAATATTTAATTACACATATATATTTACATTCATTTTGTTTGAAAAAAATAATATTATTATTAATAATCCACTTATTATTAATAATATTCTATTTATATTCCTAGTAAATATTAAAATACATGTTTTTTTAATTTAGTTTAATTTAATTAATTTTAGATTAATTATTAAAATCATAAAATTAATTATTTAACTTAATAAATTAAATGAAATCAAATGACTATTGTGCATAAAATTTATACCCTGAAAAGGGTAACCCCCATTTCAAGACCCATCAGTGGTCTCATATTTTTTATACAATGCACAGTTTGAGAGATATTAATAATTTAATATTCTAAGAATGGATTAAAAATTAAATAAATATAAAAAGGTAATTTTTCGTGAGAGACGTCCAAACGTCTGACGCATAAAAACGTTATACCCTACCTAGATTAACACCTTGTTCTAGACACAACGGTGGTCTCAGTTTTCTCACACAACACATCATTTTGAAATTATTCAATTATTTGGATAAAAAGTGTGTTCCTAATAATTATTATTTAATATTTTTATTTATTATTTACTTAGACTTTGTAGGCCTCATAATCTCACACTAACTCGGTGTTGAAATCTAAAATTATTCAATTGAATATTAAAATATGTTAATTATCATTTAAGGCCTTTAACGAATTTATCAAAATTTTGCTGATAAATCATTTTTCTAAATTAAAACAAATACAACTCATCTTCACCAAAAAAAATTAAAATATTGACACCAAGAAAAAGGATGGGATCTTATATACCACTTATATGAAATTTATTAAATGAAGTATTATAAATGATAACCTGGACCTTATAGGATTCTTACCTTCAGTACTTCCTTTTTATATTGTATTAATACAAGCACACTTTTGTTATATATATTCATTGGCTGATTGGAACCTGACCTTGGGTGGTTTCATATTGGGATGTACTCTCCCACACTATTCAGGACATCTTTGGGTACCCAAAAAATATATATGATTGTAGGTATGGATAAGGGAACGTTCCCTACTATAGGTTCTTAATGATTTTTTAGGAGCAGGGGAGCATGAGACAAAGTTGAGAATCATGATTCTAAATGGGATATTTTTTTAGTTTTTTACTTTTATTCCATATATTGTATGCCTTCATGGTATATATGTTTTGGATATCTTGTAGATACGTAATACATATATCATCATCATTATATATGATATTCCTTATGTATTGTTATCTATTCATATTGTGTATCTATTTTATACAACATTTTAATCTTATGATAATTGTATGTTATTAATTCTAATGTGTTGCACTCTGTTAATGAGGTAATAGTATTCCCACATACACACCTAGGATCTCTCTACTAGTCGGCAGCCTCTGGCATTTGGGGAGATGAACTTGAGGCCATATAGCCAAGTGGCCTGGAGGCACTGTTGAGTGGAATCCACGTCTGGGGTGTTACATTTTGACTCACACTCATATTTTTCTATAATATTATCACTTTATATCCATTTTAATATGATAATTAATTTATATTAATATAATACTTTCTGAAATTCCAAGAGTTCTCATCCCCTTTCTTATAAAAGTACATCTCCTCTCCACTTTTCTTGACAATAAAAAATAATTTTGGTTGAACCAAATCCTTTACAAAACACTTATATATATCCATCCCCACTTCCAATTGGAATTTTTTTAATCATAAAACTATCTTATGAAATTATTTGGTGTAAACCATAAGAGGCTATCCAAATAAGATGTATATTTCTTAACAAAGCATTTATGTTTTGTTTCTTTTTCTAACATCATAAAATATTCTCAAACCATGCTAAAATTGAAAGAACTTACTTCTTCCTTTAAGGTCCATATCTTTTCTTCCAAGTTTTACTTGAGAAATATGAGGAAAACAGGCCATGTATTGGTTTCAAGACTATTTCACAATGTGAATAGGGATTAGACGCCTTGTATTCCAATTACATATTGTGTAAGTATATCAGCATCAATCATTTATGACGTGGAAGAGGAATTCGGTATAAAAGAGGATCTGGAATATATACACCATGTATTTTTATATACAAGGAATGTACTTTAATTTTCTGGATAAAATCAGTAGTAGCCTTATTTTCTTCATACGGACAGAACACCTCACTTGGGTATCGTGAATAGTGCAGCAAAGGTTGTTTTTTCTCCATATTCATTATCTGAACACCGATTCAAACACTGTCAGATGCATTGGAATCCCCTCAGGTAGTTCTTGATTAAACTTGATTCTTTCTTCATGATTTCTTCTCTAATCCTAATTATATATGTTTGAGATTTTATTCTTTTTTTGTAGATCTACTATGTTATAGGTGGAATTAGAGGTCGATGCCAGACAAGGAGAGTTATACTAGCATGTGGTAGGTGGTCTCATGCCTTACACTAATTGTAAAGTTGAATATATGTTCTGAAATTCCGCACAACCATTATTAGGCTGTTGCAATGAATGAATATTGTCTATTTCTATTTCCTATTTCTTTTTGGGGGATTTAATAAGGGTTTTGAAGCATATTTAGTGTTCTTTAACGTGATTAAGGGCCACCCATGGGTGTGTTCTCATGACTGACCATGAATGGTCATTTGGCCTAGGATGCCTATTAGGAATTCATTAAATTACCTTATTGGTTTGTTTAAAATAAACATGATTAAATGATAATCCATGTAATAGTTTAATTTACATGTGTTTCACTTGAGATGAATTTTCCATGATCATTGTTGATGTTAAATCCATGTAATAGATTAATTTACATGTGTTTCTTCTTATATAAATTAATAAATGGGTAAATAGAAATCAGTGAGGCATATCCTTTGGTTAAAAGGCATGGTTGGGATCATATAAATATTTCACCCTATACCTTGGGTGATCCATGGCCTCAATTAAAAGACCATGGATAGACTCAAAGAGGTTATTATCATGACATGTCATGATCGAGCCACAAATGTAGTGGTCGTTCTCATAGAGACTTTATTGAATATTGAGTGAATATTGAATCCAATGAGGGATTCTAAGGAAAGAATCTATTGGATACTATTTTTATGTTATGATTTGAAATTTAATAGGAATTAAATATTTAAATGTAATGAATTATGATGTGTCTTCCTAGATAAAGTAAAATCTAGGATTTAGTCTTAAATTACACTTGTTTAGATGGTTTTTAGAGACATCTATTGCGCTAACTTTTATACGGGGATCATCGGGCTTAGTCTGGATGTCATGATTTCTATAATTCAATGTAATATAATGGTATATAAAGCAAAAGAGCCTTATCCCGGTTGGTAAGGACTCCATAAGTGCATCCAAGTGACCAAGGATTAAATCCAGGACGAGGCTGTATTTCTGGGGTATTGTAGCAGTACTACAGCAGTTACTATAGCAGTCGCTATTTGGAACTTTAGCAGCCGGGAATATTCCCCCATTTGGGCCTTCGAGCTACTGATTTGGTCCATGAGTCCTTTAAGGCCTTCGGGACACCCAGGCCTTTGGGTCAGTAAGGACTTAGGGCCACCTCAAGGCCTTCGGGGCACCTTTAAGTACAGATGCAAACCATACAACCTACAAGGAACAATCTCTACAAGGAGGATGAGAAAGGATCTTTGACCGCAGCAGAATCTAAACAGAATTCAAGAATGAGAGGGTATGACACCTGTTATCGGTACAAGCCTGTGCATGCATGGGAATTCCTATCCAAACATCCATGTGAAGGTGGAGAGCTGATTTCACGATGAAGATGTTGGGGAGGAGAAGTTCCAAGTAGTTAGTCTGGGTTATATGTAATGTTTAAAGCCTATGGGCAATTAATTCCTCTAAGGACAACAGGACATGTAATACTTATTCCTAAAGGAGTTGTAAGGGTTCCACCTCACCCCTTGAAAGTGGATTATCAACAATCAATAAAAAATGAAGGCCATCGGGCCATTGGAGGAATGGTATATGAACATGAAATGAATATAAATGAGAACTAGTTCTTCTAGGGCTATTTACTTTTGACTACCTAGTTTTCTTATTTTCTTATTTCACACTACCTTTTATATATATTCACTAATAGATTGTAACAAACCTCAGGTGGTTGCCTATTGGGATTTAGTCTAACACCTTGTTTGGGTCATGTTTTTTGGCCCAAATAGATTCTTTTGTTGTAGGTTTTGATAAGGGTAAGAACCCTTCTATAGGCACATTATTGTTGTTTAGGAGCAAGAGATCTTGGGACCAATCTGAGGCTTGTGATGCTTATGAGGTTTTTTTGTTCATTTTTCTATCGTTGGTACTTATATTTTGTATTAATTTAGTGTAACATGTTTTGTCTATTTTCATAAAACATGTAACATGCAGCATTATATTTGTATGCTATGACATCTAATTATTTATATTATCAAACATATACTATTTAATTATCTTGAATGATATTACTGCTTCCTCTATTGTTATATTATTGTATTCCACTATGTTGTACTCTACTAATGAGGGCATAGTTTCCCCACTATCACACAAAGTCCCTCACTTCTAGTCAGCAGCCTCTGGTGTCTGGGGAAATGCACTTGAGGACATGTGGCCAACTTGGGATAGGGAACTATTAGGTGTAATCCGGATCCGGGATATTAAAAAGTTGAATCAAATGGAGGCTTCGATTCGATGACCTATGACATGTGGTCTTCCTATGTAAAAGTTCAATATGTGAACCTATAATACACAATGTTCACTATAAAAAACCATCAATCTCTATTTTGTCTCACAAGACTAGACACACGGACACATTCCACACAATGTGTACTCATAGTACATGGGGTTTACAAAATAAAAATATATTTCTTCCCAAATAAAAGAGCACATGGCGTGTGTTGATAGAACAACATCTCAAGTTGTCCATGTTTTGGGGTAGTAAACCTCTAAAAATTCCATAAAACCCCAATTTTTTAAACTAAATCAATGTTAATCCAAATTATGATATTTAGGGGACAATAATCCACTCAAATCAATGTTTTTCATTCACATATAGCAACATTGTAACATGATTCAATACAAGGACGAAACATGATCTACCAAATTCCAATCAAAGAGGGCCCATACACCTCTGGGGCCAAATTTTGGTATCAATACAATTTGATCCATAACATGTAACAATACACCTATCATAACAGAAGGAATATCTATCATGGTACCTATCATAATATCTTGAATATATAGCATGACATCTATCACAACAAAATGCATTCACTAATTCTCCCTAAATGGCATTAGAAGAATACATGTAATGCGATTTCTTACAAGTTCCTATATGATGAATGAGATGACATACCCTCATATCATTTGGTTTCAAAAAAAATAGAACCATAATAATATCAATAATAATGGTATAATACAATTTTTCCACCCAATGCTGAAATTGAATCAACTATAATAGCTCAAAACCCAAAATTCACAATTCAATTTGAGGTAATTTGGATTTTCCCTATATGTAGGGTAGCTACTCCTAGGAACAGCTAATTACGAAATCCCATTTTCTTCCTATCCTGGTATAATGTCTCTAAATAGTAATAAAAACTAGAAACAACCTCCTTTGATTCCACTTTGTAGTTATTTTCCTATTTTATTCCCCTTTTTCAATTTTAGACCTAAGGGTAGTCCTTTATGAGTAGTTTTCCACATAGATTGTGAAGGTGAAACTTTTTGAGAATTTTGATAACTCCTAATGGATGTATTGGTGATTTTATAAAAATGGATAAGTTCTTCCTACAGTCATTGTTTTAATTTTTCACATAAGAGTGAGACTTGGCGTGGATGATTGGTTGGGTGTTCAGACCAACCTAGTTGAGACCTTTGATCTAAGATTAGTTCGGATCCATCTCTCATGACCTCTGATTTTGAGGACATTTCCCATGTGAGACTTTCCCTTCTAGACTATGAGGCCATGAGTCCTATTGCATTTAAGGATCCCCTACTGGATTTCTCCTCTTACATGCTAATATTGGGAGTCCCTTGTAGGATCCATATCCTATGTACCGATTATGGGGATCCATGTTGTAGGATGCCTCTATTGTTTATCATTTGAGGATATCATGTAGGATTCCTCCATTACCTTTTTAGATATGGATATATTGTAAGATTCATTCACCCATGTTTACCAAGACGATCCCATGTAGGGTTCCTCTCAGTGTATTACTTGACCAAACTCGGCTTTTGTAGTGGGATATTTTTAGTATCTCTCATTGTTTGACACCTAGACCTAACCCATGGGGTAGGCAGAGAGCTGAGTGTTTAGAGGAAGGTGTTGACCTGACCTGTTTCAATATCTATGCTTTTGAGTTTTGAGTTTTGTTGTATCTAGACCCTTAATGTGGGAATTAACATTGAGGAATGCTTGGTTCAGTATGTTATACATGCATCGGGCATGGTGAGCATCCTAGGAGGTCATGTGAACCTCTCTTTCCTTAAATGATGGGAAACTTAGTACATCTTCATCCATGTAAATGGTTGTCAGGATGGTGATATTTTGAGCCAGTTCTTGTGTGAGCCATATGGTACTAGGGTGCATAGGGTGGATAGAGAATGAATAGTACCCAGAATGAGTTGTTTTATATTGTAAACATGGGGTAGTATATGTTGACATACATGGTACTCGTTGAGTGTTAAATGTTAAAATGAGTCTATGAGTTGGTTAAATCATTGAGTGTTGAGCTATTTGGTATGTTCTTAGGTTATCTTTGGAGTAGATTAACCTGAGAATCATGGAACTGAGTTCATTCCACTACTTGAGGGGACTTTTTGGGACATGTGTGTCATGATATGCTGGTCAATTTAATCTCAGATTTCATGACAAGTGATGTGATGTGGTATCATGGTTCATGGAAAGACACATGTGCATTTAAGTTAGTTCTGAACTAGTGCATTTTATAGTGTCTTGTCCTTCTTCTCGATGTCTAGAATACTCCTAGGTAGGGACAATCACATAGGTTCTGTTTAATTGTGTCCTTTCATGTAGAAGGATCACGATCAAATACTATTCAGAAATGGTCGATTCTACTTAAATTCCTTCAAGACTTGTGAGTCACGATTCATATTTATTCTTTCTTGGCATCACATTATTATTGCATTTTGGATGTGAGTATAGTCATTTTGAGGAACTAATGACCATAGATGGACCTCAGTTGTTAAGTGCAAGCAATCACGGAATTCCTTGGTATAAGGGAATTGTGGTCGGTTAAATGACGATGTGTCGGTAAGTGATGTTGAGCTTCTTTTGGGAGGTCGATCATTAGTGGTTCAGATATCCATTTCCCGAGGATCCTTGAAATCATTTTAGTGTGCTCTTCCTTAAGTGATGATCATGTCCTATCCCTTGATGTTGTCCCAAATGAACCAAGAGATCATCAATTATACATCATGCTATAATTGAAAATCGTTGGGCTAGTTCTTAATCGTTATCAGTGTTGTGTGTCGGATGCATGGTTTTAAATAAGGAATGATTAATCCTGAGTGATGCATGGGTTTCTATGTAATAATTTTTTCAATAAAATATGGATACCTGCTACATTCCTTGACATGACCACCCAGTGGATACCGCTCTAGGTTTAGTTAATGTTCTTATATGGAATTCTAGCCCTGTACTAAATTATCCCTTTTAATGGGGAGTATGGACCACCTGGGTGAGTTCCTTAGACTCTGAGTTGATGAATCCGAGGTTATATCATGCTTATAGTCAGGCTCATATTGGATGATTTGAAAATGGGTAACGATTCCAATGGGATGGATCTGTTTTTCACCTATACTCGTGTTGTGGAATGACCCTTTTAAATAATAAGTGGGTGGTCTCACAAATTAGCATCACCAAGAGATAGGTATGGCCTTTGGTGAATGGGTTCATTGTGGATGTGTGGTGCCTTGGGAGATGGTGTTGTGTTTCTATTGCAACATATCTACCTCTTATGTCAGTCGTTTAAGTGATAATTAACCTAGTGATAGTTTAACTCATTATCCTTCTTGTTCCTGATGTATAGTTTGAGTGAACCAATTTGAACAGTCTGCTAGTTTAAGGTGGGTGTGATGTGAAATTCTATAATGTATTTCTAGGGATGATTGTGTGACCAGTTCTGATGAGTTTGATCGGGGTTAGAACTCTCTTTGTTATGAGGCCACTAATATGACCTCATTTGTGTTCGAGTTTACCCAATTTAAGTAAATCACGCTACTAGCGTCGCTAGGATACTCAGGGGACTGCTTTCTGGGGTTCTCTGATGGAGGAAGTGTCGTGGTAACGATTTCATATTATTTGTTCACGAAAAAATCACAAAGGATGCACATTTCCTGTCGATCAAGGAAACTATCAGAGTTAATGATATTGGGAGGTTATACATTCATGAGATTGTATGACTACACAAGGTCCCATAAACTATCATTTGAGATACAGACACCCAACTTACATCTCATTTATAGAAAGGGCTATATAGGGTGCTGGGTACATAGGTTCTTTTGAGAATAACTTACCACCCCTAGACAGATGGCTAGTTAGAATGCATGATTTAGGTGTTGGAGGACATGCTTTGGGCATACATCCTACATTTCAAGGGTTCTTAGGAGAAACACATACCCATGTCTGATTTCTCCTATAACAATAGCATTCAAGATACTTATCAGATGGTGTAATATGAGGCTTTGTATAGTAGTTCATGTTGATCACCCTTGTGTTTGATTGAGGTAGGAGGGGAAGCTATATTGGTACCTCATCTTGTCTAGGACACCACTGAACCAGTTCAGGTGATTCTAAAGCGGATGAATTCTATAAAGTCTTGTTATAAATATTCTTTTGATCATCACAGACGACTTATGGATTTTGAGGTCAGGGATCTAGTTTTCTTATGTGTTTCCCTAAGGTTGTGACACAAAAGTATTAGGAGACAGGGTTAGCATTCATCGAGATATGTTAGGTCGTTGAAGATTTTGGAGAGCGTCGGGCCGGTTGCCTATTGGTTGCAGTTAACCTAGAGGTACTGAGCTATAAACAAAATTTTCCACATTTCGTAGTTATGAAGTTACTTTTAAGACTCATCTCTTTCTTTTCAGCCTAAATAGGTTGAGTTATAGGTTGATGCATCCTTTGAATAATATCCTATATGAATTGTGGATCGTAGCATGAAGGTTATTTGTGGACGGTTTGTTCCTTTAGTATATGTGATATGGTATCATGGTTGAGTACAGGAAAAGACCAAGGAGTGGGAGGATGAGGTACAATATTAGTGGGCAGATTAGTTCTCTGATGTTTCTTCACTACCCTTGGAATGGAAATTTGGGGAAGAATGGATTTAATGGGGGATGTTTGTAATAACCCGATTCTTCCTTTAAGGTATGGATATTTTATTTCAGTTTGTAATTGAGAAACAGGAGGAAAACCTGACAAGTACTTGCTACAATACTATTATTCAATGTGACTAGGGGTTATACATTGTGTAATCCCAGTACACGCCATGTAAGGATGTTGGCAGAACTCATTTATGACGTGAAAGAGGAAGTCAGTAGATAATAGGATCTAATATATACACATAGTGTATTTTCATGCACATGGAGTGTATGTTATTTTTTGTATAAAATAGGTATTAGCCTCATTTTCTTCAAATGAACAGAACCCCTCACCTGGGTATCACAAATAGCAGTATCATAGCTTGTTTTTGTTCTCGATTCGGCATCCAAACTTTTATTTGAACACCGTCGGATGAGTTGGAATCCACTCGGTGAGTTCTCGATTCCCCTTGAGACTTTAATCATGATTTTTTCTCTTGAAATAGTTTCTGAGAAGTATTATTTTATGCTCATTTCATAGATCTACTTCATTCTAGGTCTAATTAGAGGCTGACACTGGATGAGGAGAGTTATACTAGCACAAGTTAGTTGGTCTCGTGCCTTTAACTAATTGTAATGTTGAATAAATGTGTGGGAGTGTTGTGAACCTGTTATTAGTGTGTCTACTTGAATTAATATTGTATATTTCAATTTCCTATTGTTTTTTAGTTAATTGATTATGTTTTTAAACTATGTTTAGGGTTTTTTACCTTGATTAAGGGCCACCTCATGGGTTTGTTTCTTATGAATGATCATTTATGGCCATTTGGCCTTGGATGCCTATGAGGCATGCCTTAAATTTCTTTCTTGGGTTGTTTCAAATGAATTTGATTAAATTATAAGCCTTGTAATAGTTTAATTTATATGTGTTTATTCTTATATTAAATTATATATGGGTAAATAGAAATGAGAACGACATAGCCTTAGGTAAAAAGGCATGGTTGGGATCATATGTCTATTGAACCTTATACCTTGGGTGAACCATGGCCTTGGTTAAAAGACCATGAACACACTCAAAGAGGGTATTATCATGACAAGTTTTGAGAGATCCACGAATGTAGTAGTCAGGCTCATGGATACTTTATTAAATGTATATCTAATATTGAATCCAATGAGGGATACCAAGGCGGGCTCTATTGGAAACTATTTATATTTCATGAGTTGACATTTAATTATAATTAAATATTGAAATGGAATAACTTAGGATGCGTATACAAATCCAAATCACAATCTGAGATTCATTCATCACATACACTTGTTTAGATGGACGTTTGAGACATCTATTGTTCTTAATTTTATATGGGGATCATCAGTCTTAGTCTGGATCTTGAGAATTATATAATTCAATGTAACTGAATGGTAAATGAACATGAAATGAATATATATGAGAACCGGTTCTTGTAAGAATGTTTATGTTTGATTACTTCCTAGTTTTCTACTTTATTTATTTAACATTTCCTATTATATATATTCATTGATATATTGGGACATACCTTGGGTAGTTTCCTACTAGTATTTAATCTCAAACCCTATTTGGGTCATGTTTTTTAGCCAAAACAGGTTATGTTGTCATGGGTTTCGATAAGGGTAATAACCCTTCTGTATGTACTTGATTGTTGATTTGGAGAAAGAGAGCATGGGACCAAGCCGAGGCTTGTGATGCTTCTAAATTTCTTTTATTACTTTTTTAAATATTGGTACTTATATTTTTTATTAATGCAATGTAGCCTATTTTGGATATTTACCTAGAACATGTAACATGTAGCATCATATTTGTATTCTATGACATCTAGTTATTTATATTATTAGTCCTTTATTGTTTACTTCTATTGTATGGTATTACAGCTTGTTCTAATTTTATATTATTTTATTCCACTATGTTATACTCTTCCAATGAGGGAATAGTTTCCCCACTATCACACTTATTCCCTCTTTGCTAGTCGGCAACCTCTATTGTTTTGGGAAATGTGCTTGAGGTCATGTGGCCAACTGGGTACGGGGCACCATTGGGTGGAATCCAGATCTAGGACATTACAAAAATAATAAATAACTCATATAATCTATAATGAGATGATGTTTTGTTATTGTAATAACATATATCCATCTACTCTTGAATCATATTGTAGAATAATCTATTGTTCAAGTGTACATACAGACTACCACCTCGTGAACCATTGTAAGTCATTTTACAATACCTCATATTATGGTTGGTTTTAATAATGGATTTCATGTATATAAATGATATTAATAAAATATTTATACTTATAAAAATATAAAATATACTTTTATTTCTTACCATTCCACGTTTTGAATAATGATAATGTCATTTATGCGTATGTGTTGACTACCGCCTCCCCAAATAGATGTGGTTCATTTTACATCACCATGAAACATGGATGATATATATAAATAAATTTTAACAAATAATATATAATTTATGATATTATTATCATTATTTAATGATAAAATAATTTTTACCTTCTTTCCATAATGATCATTGAAAAATGGAAATATTACTCATGTAAACATAAGTCCTACCATCTCCATGATTGTAACATCAATTGTTTTTTATATAAATATTCAATGGTTGGTTTTAAAAAGTTTAATAGATGTAAAAAAATTATAATTATTTAATTATTACTATTCTCTAGATGATTTAATAATTAAAACTTTAACTATAGTCAACCTACCGAAGAAATTTTGGACATATGAGTTAAATATCATCAAAACATCAAATGTGAACTTAATTGATTAAGTAATTGATTATATCATGGTAAAAAGAATAATAAAATTGATAAAAGGTTATTATATAAGTAAATAATTAACCAATATTTATTAAATATAAATATATATAATTCACTTGATGAGTTTTACTAAAGGTAAGTTACACTTCACTCTAAAAACCTTGTTTTAAACGTCTTAAATATTTATTTTCTATATCTTTATCTTCCTTATTAATGTTATTATAAATATTTTATGGATGTTTTATATAGAAATAAAAAAATTTAAAATTAAATTATTATTTCTATTTTGAATTTCTTCCATTGATTTTAAAATTCAATCTTTTTACGTCTTTTATACAGAATATACTATCTTTTTTTAGAAAAGGAAAAAATGTATGTTTTATTTTAATGTATATGGTGTAAAGGTCTTTCCCAATGTCCTAACCATTATTTTATATTTGGAATAATTTAAAAGATTTCATTATTTCTTTTAATAAAACCCCAAATTCCATTTTTTGGTATTTTACATTTGAAATGGGGTTTTAAATTGAAAGGGTATTTTAATTTTTTTAATGAGTTTAAAATATTTCTCCAAAAGAGTTTTTGAAAGGTTTTATATAGAAAATGTTCAAGATTAAAATGTTTTGTTCGTGATATATTCCTTGTAAATATTTTATGATTATGATTAAGCCCACTATATCTTATATATAGGTTGATCTACTTTATATCTCTCTAATTTATTGGGTAATGATAAAGTTCTCCATAGAATTATATTGTACATCGACCGTATGGTTATTATATATTTAAGGACTATTCTAAGGGTTCTATGATGATAATGACCCAAGGTACATAAATGAATTTTTTTTTCTTGATAACGAGTTTTCATGGAAATTTTTTTATTTTCAAATGGTAAGATAATGAATATTATAAAGGAAGGATTATTCCCTTTCTAGGAAAAGGTAATGTTTTACGAAAATTTATTTCATGGGTTATCATATTTTATATAGAATCTGCATGGTTATGATTTTATCACTTCTGTTTTATTATAATATTTTTAAAAGAATTTTAGGCATTAAATATGATTTCATTGAGCTCAATGTTCAAAAGGAAATTATATTTAGGATCTTATGGTTTAAAAATGGACTAACAATATTCGTTATTTTTTTATGTCCATTACTGAGCTTTTTGTGATCATACCATGTTTTAAAATATTTTTCACAATGTTTTTTGATGGGAATGGTCAAGGAATGTTTAATTCTTAAGGTTGAGAATATTATTCCTGATGTGGAAATTTTTTTCCAGTATAGAAGTATTATATTTTGGGAATAATAGATACTAATTAGATGTGTCCACTTTGTGAAATATTGGATTTTTATGTCAGATTTGTAACCTAACTCTCTAGAACTATAAATACAAAAATATTATCTTATGTAATAGAATTAATTTTTTATATAAAACTAAATATTATGAAATGTTTAATTTTGGATCCTTATAGTTCATATTAGAGGCTAATTTATATTATTTTAGAGGTTACAATAACAAAATAAAATTCCCTTAAGAGAGTCTATTATTTGGTTATTAAATAATTTAAAGGATTGAGATGTTAGTTCATCTAAGCTATTCCTATTAATAATACTTTTATAAAGAGGAAAAGGTGATTTTTTAGAATTATGGAACTAAGAGGAAGATATCCTTCCAAATTAGCAACCTAGAATGGTGATAATAACAACGAAGTAGTTTGTTGTTGTGATGATTTAGTTTCTGCAAGATATAAATGTTGTTGGAATAAATGAGTGAGGGAAAACCTATTAACCAAAGAGAAATATGAAAACAGTAGAGAAATTTATGAAACAACACCCTCCAGCATTTAGTTGATCTTTAGAACTAGTGGGTCACAAGAGAATATATTCAATGTTGTGGGTTTTACAGAGCAACAAAATTTAACTCTTCAAAATTATCATTTTTAAGGTGAATTAGATTAGTTGTGGTAAATATATGTGAATATTAAATAAAGGGAAGAGATTTATACCTTGGATTTAGTTGAATTTATTAATATTTTCCTTGAGAAATTTTTTTCTAATGAGATTAAAATTAGGATAGAAAAAATTGAAATTGAGACATAATGAGAAATATTCAATATCCACATATTAATAAAACCTTACCCGATTGGTAAGTTATACACTAAATATTATTCATGATCTTAATAATAAATTTAATTGGGTTTACTTAGTATTGAAACCACTATATTGAAGATCATTTTCTTACCATGAATTCAAAAGATATGAGAAACTTAATCAATCTACTGAGAAGGTAGAAAATGAGTTTACTGATGATTTTGTATCCCATGAAAAAAAGTAGAAGATAATATATAAATTATTGTAAATGTGGAAGAATGAATTAATTAAATATATAGGAATGAAAATCATGTTTCCATATTATGATAATTGTGGTAAAAATAATCCTGGAGAATGAATTTTTTATTCTGGGATGTGTTATCGATTTGGAATGTTCTGACATGTATGTTATGACAATGTAAAAAGTGATTAGATAAATAATGAGAAACAGAGGTTAATTTGATTTTATTGAAAGGATTTGGGAATTATACTAATGTGTTTCCAAAATTAGTTACTTAGGTTGGAAATCAATGAGACTAAAAAACAAAAAGTTGTGGAAAAAACGTTTTTTGCTACTATGGTTGAGGTTGGTCCATCAAATGAAGTGGTGAAAGGTTTGTTATTTATTAGAATTATGTCAATGCCATATTTTTATATGGAATGTCACATTCCTAAATTTATGATATTTTTTTAATAAAAATAAGAACATAAACTCATTAAAATAATAATAATAAATTATTGAAAGCTTCAGGTGGAAAAATTAAATCAACAAAGATTTATAGGTACCTTTTTATTGTTATTAGGGGGATAGTCATACTATAAAATCTTCTTGTGCTACCCATGGTAGATCATGTTATTATTTTGGTTATGTATTGGCTTTAAGTTTACATTTATAATATATATTTCAAGGATAATAAAGTTATATTAATTCATTTCATACCATTAATAACATTTCATGAAGCTGATAGAGTGATTAGAGATGCAGTGAAAGTTACATATATCATGTTCTTGAAAAGAAAAAAAATTTACAAATTAGTGATGTCCTAGTAGTAAATAATTATTTATATGTATTTTCAGATTATTTCACTTATGTTATTCCAAATTAGGAGGTTGAGTTTTCTATTGATATAATTCCTGATTCTTATACTAATTCAAAACCCCATTATCGAAAAGCTTAAGAATAACTTTTGAAATTGAAAAATTATTTACATGAGTTACTAGATAATGGTTTCATCTAAACTAAAATATCACAATAGGGTGGTCATTTTTTATTTTATTTTTAAATGTATATGGGTCAATGAGACTTTACATTGACTATGGAGCCTTCAATAACTTTACTATTAAGAACAAGTGTCATTTTCTTTATATCAATGACTTGTTTTATTTACTCCAAGGATAAAATTATTTTTATTAGACAGATCACAATCTAGGGTAAAATTATTTGATGGTAATGGTGTAATATATCCCAATTAATTTTTTTTATACTTGATAAGGGAATTATGATTTTTTTTTGTTATTCCCTTTGGGTCTACTAATGCACTATATGAGCTAATGGACCATATGACTAGGGTTTTCATTGATATTTTTCATAATTTTGTGGTTCTGTTTATTGATGATATTTTTGAATATTCCAAAACATCAGAGGAAAATGAAAGAAAGTGAATTATTGTCTTGAAAAAATTAAAAAAAATAGATTGTATGAAAAATTTAGTATGTATTAATTTTGGCTACCAAAAATTTCTTTCCTGGGAAAAATTATTTCTAAAGAGATCATAACTGATGGACCTAATAAAACAACAATTTTTTGATGAATGAAAAATACCTAGAATTTTCAATTTGATTCATAGTTTTCTTAGATTTTTTGGGTTGCTACTGATGGTTTATAGAAAAAATTTCTCAATTAGCTTTCCTATTGACTAAGTTAACTTGAAAAGTAGTTAAATTCATCTACCTAAACTAATGTGATAATTTTTTAGTAACTAAAAATAATATTGGTGATTGATCAATTTTTGGTACTTCCCATCGGAAATGGTTAATCTATCATCTACATTGATGCCTCCTATAAGGTACATGGTTGTGTACTGATAAAAAATGATCAAGTAATTTCTTATCCTTCATGTCAACTGAAACTTCACGTATTAAATTATCATACACATTATCTAGAATTAGATAATGGGGTTTTATAATAAAAATTATAGAGGTATCTTTAATATGGATAAATATGTGAAATATATACTGATAAAAAAATTTAATGTGTATATTCACTTCAAAATAGTTGAAAATGAGGTAGATAAGGTGGCTGGAAGAGATTATGGATTATGACTGCACAATTAATTATCATACTAGAAAGTAAAACAACATAGTTGATGATTTGATTAAGAAAAATAATTCTTAATTAAGAATGTTACATTTAGAAAATGACCCTTTGGTTAATTATTTTATGGATTTTGGCAGCGAAATTATGGATGTAGGAACATACTCGATTTTTTTGAAGTGTAAATACAATCACCACTATCATAGAGAATTAAGAAAGCTCAAAAATATGATTATGTTTTAAAGGAAAAGGTAAAATATTTTAATATGTATAAGGTTATAGAGTTTAATGATGATGAAAATGATGTCATCAGATTATTATAATAATTATGTATTCCCTATGATTCCTAGTTGAAGAGAGAATTATTGGTTGAAGCTCATAGTTTAATTTTTTCCATTCACTGTGGCAGCATTAAGATTTGTAGAGATTTTTAGAAGTATTAAGGGTGGGATGTAATTAAAATAGATATTTATGAATTTACCATAAATTATTTGAATTATTAATAGTTAAATAGAGAAAAACCATTAACAAATGGTATTCTAAAACTTTTTTGAGTTCTAGAGTATGAACTGGAAAATAAAACCATGGATTTTATGGTGGGGTTTTCAAGGAAATCACAATGTAACAATGGGATTTGGGTTATTTTTTATCGAATAACTGTGAATACAAATTTCATTCCAACTCAAGACACGCTATATTATAATCCAATTTTTCCATTGTATTAGGAGGATATATTCTTGTTACATTGAAATGTTTTATGCATTGTATCTAATCAATATACTAGATTCAACTCCAATTTCGGAAAATTACTTCAGAATTCATTGGGTACTGAATTATATTTTAATATATCCTCAAATCCTTGGACTGATATAAATTATAGGAAAAAAATTCAGACACTGGAATACTTTCTTAGAGTCTTTTCAATTGATTACTAGGGAATTTTTTATCAACATCTTTCAATAGTTGAGATTTCGTATAACAAACTTTTAATTCCAATATACAAATTTTACCATCTGATAAATTATATGGAATATAGTGTCAAGTTTCTTTTTAAGGATGATGTAGTAGAAAAAAAGTTTATGAGACCTGAATTGATAGATGAAATGGTTGGGAAGGTAATGATGACCCAAATATGTGAAGAAATATTAGGGAAAGCATCAAGGAAATACAGATAACTAGAGGAAAGAACATTCTTTTGAGGTTAGTGATCATGTATTTCTTAAATAATCTCAATGGAAATGTGTTGTGAATTATTGTAAAAAGGGGAATAAAATTTTTTGGTTCATTGGGCTGTATGAAATCCAAGATAAATTTTTATCAGTTTCAAACTGAGTTACCTTTCCTCTAAGTTTATCCCTGGTACACAACATATTTCATATCTCAATGTTAAGAAAATATTTTCTAGATTCATATCATGTTTTTAACCCTAAGTTATTTTAGTTAGAAAATAACCTTTATTTTGAGTAATAAACAGTACTGATTCTCTAATATATTTAGAAAGTGTTTTGTAATAAGCTAATTCACCATGTTAAGGATTTTTGGAAAAGGAAATATGGTTGAAGATACAATATGGGAACCTAAAAATGCTATAAGAAAAATTTATCCCAAATTGTTTAATAAGTGAATAAAATTGTAAGGAAATGATTTATAATAGAGGGAAGAGTGTGACCACAAATTTAAATGTAGAATAAATTAATTTCATTTAATACTATTTATGAATTAGATAGTTTTATTCATTAAAAAACTATTAAGTAATTTTTCAATTAAGAGAGAAATTCTTTTACTAAACTCATTTTAATATAGATTTATTTAAAAGTATAATTTTCAAATTATAGAATTTGATTTTGAAAATTCTTTTTTCATTTTTTAATTCATCTTGTCAGAATTATTATGGAATGGTGTTTTTAGGATGTTTTTGAAATGTTTGACTTTTTTGTAAATAGTGGAAATTGCATATTTTTCAAACAGTATCGTTTCTTTTCATAAAATAAAGTAATTTTAAAGTCACATTATATTTTTTATTTTTTATTAAAGTTAAATATGAACCATTTTATATAATTATATTATTTTTAGTTAATAAATTTAATGATTTTGGTATAAGATTATTTTTATTCTTAAAAACACAGTTTTCTGGAAACTTTTTTAAATTGTATAAATTTTATCCTTTTTGATTAATTAAAATAAACCATAATAAGAAAATATTGAAATTAGATTTATATATTATATATAAATATTTATGAATTGAAATTTATATATTGATGATTACTATTCATGTATTTAATATAAGATCATCTATTTCTCGGAAAATGCATTTTCTTGAAAAACTAATTTCTGTCACACTTTATGAGATACATATAAATTTAATTTCTACCAAGTATGAGTGATGAATTTTTTAAAATGGATTCTATATTTGGAATAAAAAATATTTATATTATTTAATAATTTCAACTTAATTTTTTTCTTCATGAACAGTAAAATAGTACATATTTGTTACAATAGTAAATGTAAAATGGATTTATTAATGGTAAAAATAATTTTATAAGGACATAAAAATAACCCTAACACTTTCCTTTAATATATTTTATGATTAAATTTCATCCATAATTATCCAATATTCAAATATATTACCTTTTATTTCTATATGTCCATGATTATGACCTTTATAATCATTTAAGTAAATAAAATAGAAAAATGTTACTCATGTTTTCCTTTGTCCTAGAATAAACCGTTATATCATCTATAACCCCCACCACAATGGAATCTAGATACCTTTGAAATATTATATTCATTAATTACATAAAGAGAGTAGGTGCATTCATAAGACCAAATTTGTTATAAAAAAAAGAACTCATAATGGCTATATTTACTTCTAAAAGCAGTATTTGCAATATCCTCCCTCTGAAATCATAGTTGGTGATATCCTAAATGTAAGTCAATTTTAGAGAACCATTGGGATCCCCTCAATTGATTAAATAGGTAATCGATTCTTATAATTGGACGTCAAATAATTATTGAGACTTTATTAAGATTATGATAATCTAAAAAAATCTTAATATTTCCATTTTCCTTCTTCACAATAAAAAGAAGTGATACCCATGAAGATGAACTCAGTCAAATGAACCTTTTACTTTCCAAATATTCACATTGATTCTTTAATTCCCTCAACTATTTTGGTTTCATCTGATAATATGAATGGGATATAGGATTTGTCCCCAGAATTATATTAATTATAAACCCCTCTTATCATTTTTTTCGAAACCCTAAGAAATTTTTTGGAAGACACATCAAGGAACATGTAAAATATGGTTGTAAAATCTCTATTTTCAACCTCATATACGGATTCCAAAACAAATATTGTGAACTGGTAAGTGGTAGTTCCAGCTTCCCTTACCAAGGGTCCTTCTCTACTTGCATCCACTTCCCAATATTTTTTAAAGAGATGTCTGACATCTTCAAAATATTTGAAACTCACCTTTTAGGAATCATAATTCATATGGACCTCAAAGTTCATCAAACAATCCATTATCAAAATCAGGTTATATATATACATATTTATCATAGAAAAATACCATACCAAATTATTCCTATAGTTATTTATTGAATAAAAATTACATTTAAAGACTCTATACTATCATTTTCCCAAATCTATTTGGAGTTTAAAATAGATGGAATAATCTCAACATGTAATCCCATCAGATTAATAATGAGAGATTCAATAAATTAATGGGACATGTTTATATGAAACAAATCTTATAAAAGGGTCAAATTCTAAAGAATTTTACCTATCACCATTGAAGGCCCTGATTGATCATCCATTTTCATGTTCTAATCTTCATACAATTTCTTACTATTTTTAATTTTCTATTTATTTTCTTTTTTATATTTCATAGGTTGAGTAGTCATGGTATTCCTAAAATCATTGTGGCTCACTCAGTACTGCTGATGAGAGTTATTCTCCTACATTCATCCCATCAAATTATAGAATGAATGAGTAGAATGAGATGTGTCCCAAAAAACATAACATGAAGCACTATGATAATAGTTCCAATGATGTACCATATGATTTCAATTTTTACATGTTTTAGTTCATGTAGTATATCTCACTTCATATAATCAAAATAACCACATATAAAACATCCATGTTTACTCTTCAGTCTAAGAGAAAATTAGCTAATCCCATAGTTTAATTATAAGATAAAACACCCCCTTGGGAATAGGTGTCCCTCCTTTTCTTGTTTTGATCATTTTAGTTCCCTCATGTTCCTATAGTAATAACAATTCCACCTCCAAACATGCTTTTGATATCTCTTTCTTATATTTTATCTCTATTAACCTTTATATTTGAACCATAATACATAGGATGGAAATATTTGAGGTAATTTCTAGTTCAACTAAAAAATAAATGCCTTCAAGGACACACATTTAAAAACATCTAGTTCAAAATGGACTAAATTTATAAATTTAGCTAGGTATTCTTTTAACAATGTTACATCCCTTTCAGACTAATTATAGAATGGGTAGTCGGACCAGTCACCGTATGGCCTCAAGTATTCCTTCTTCTATTCCAGAGGCTGTTGAAAAGTAGTGAGGATCAAATAAGGGTACTATAGAGAGACTATACCCTCATTATCATATTATAATAGTGTTATACTAGGTTTAAATCAATATACAATAGTGGAAGTAGAGAAAAAAAGAGAAAATAATAGACGATGGATAAAATTAACAACTAATTAGACACAGAAAAATACAATAAAACCATGAATGCATTTCCATGATGCTACCAAATAAAGTAGGAAACATATAGCAGGAAATATGATACAATAAATTAACAAAGAAAAGAAATAAAAGGACAATAGAGAGTTATCCTCAAGAATCCTGAGTACTATCTCAGTCTGGTCCTCCTAAATCCCAAGTACATAGCACAACATGAGTAGTGAATTCATGGACCTGCAAACATGAAGATATACTTGGGTATCCCAATGGAATGGAATCCTTAGAAGGGTATGATATACGATCTCATTAGGCCATCACACATGGTTTCTATGCCTTAAGATTTCATGTATTAAATAAATTAATAGTATGACATATAAAATAAATGAAGGGAAATAAAGAAATAAATATGTAAACACTTCTGTTTGGTTTTCTAACTGGACACCCACCTGATAAAACCTAATTCATCCATAGTTCGGTGTCTAAATGAAGGAATGTTGTAGGAGTAAAAAATGGTAATATAAAATGTATCATATATGAGGAAACAGAAATGGGTCAACCCCAAGATTGTGATTTATCTTAGAGGTCATACCCCTAGTAAATCATTGAAGCATTTAGATACCAATAATAAAAAAATAATAATGATAAATCACCACAATAAAATCTATACAAGGCATCCATTAATCCAGTAATAGAAACCTAAGCCCATCCAAGGAAATCCTTAATGGAATCCCCTAGGTCACTACAGGAACCCTCATTATAACTAATATCCTAGAGTCCATCTGAGGTGACCTTTATCAGTGTTCCTCATATAAATCATGTTATTGTAACTCTGAGTCTATATCAACTATCTCACATAGGGGACTGGGTGTCACCCACGGCATGGTGTATTCATCTTTACAACAAGTCCATCCATAGTTACTCCCCATGTGAATAAGTGTCACTCACGAGTATAGAAAACCTCCCAGATATCCCATCCACGGAAAATCCAAAGGTTCTTTTCCAGCATGTCATGTCGTACAAATCCAAGAATGGCTAGTCCATCCACAAAGTCCTTAAATTGGAACATGTTTTCTCTCTTGGCCTATAAGTAATCATTATCACTCACCATCAAGGCATAACATATATCACATATAAGATGGATATAAAAAAATTAATCCAAGGAAAAATTAATTGCATAATGCAACAAGAATAGGGTATTAAGCACTACACAAGCATTATGATTCAAGTTATACACATATGGACTTTTACAACTGAAGACAGTGCACCTCATAGTTGGGTTTTATTATGAAAACATGACATTGTTATTCAAAAATTCATTTTATTCAATTTGAATAATTCAAATTCATTACAACACACAAATTATATATCATGAAACACAAATAAAGAATGTGAGGCAAGACAAAAGCGAATTATTATTCATAGTGCATAATCATTTAATTAATAGTATAAGATATTAGAAATAAGCATGAGTCAATGAAATAGTATCATTTATCTAATTTAATCATATTCATTTCATTTATAAAGTTAAACCATTTCATAAGTTAGGGATCATCACCAAGGGATCCACTCAACAACCCAGCCTAATTCATTTCATTAGTGCAATGCATTTATTAAGGGTGAAACACACCCTTAAGAGTGTTAAAAAAATTATGCTCAAGGTATTTAGTAATCCATGGTGGAACTACGCCTTTTGGATTATCTCAAGTCAAGAAGATCACCCAATGTGGTGATTCATCACACACTAGTTTCATAGAGTACATGGTAGTGGGTTTCAATTAATTCATTTGAAAAAAAGGAGGTATCATTGAAAGATTCCGGTGCATGGCACAATCGAGCACCATATAAAATGAAACAAAACTTCAATAAAGATTCTATTATACCTACCTTATACCAAGGATTACTCACATGTCTGATATCGAGCTTTTATTTGGTCTGGTTTCAGAGAAATCAAAGAAACAGACATCCACCCTAAAAATATGTTAAATGGTCTCGCACTATAATAACTTGATTGACAGAAAAATAAATTTATAATTCATCAATTATAATTTAAATATTACATAGATGGATCCATAGAGAGTGGTGTAACATGATTCAGACATTAGATGTCCGAGATAGAGGAATGACTAGGTTAGGCTTGGGACAAGAATTGTGCAGGAGGGGAGGGGGAGATCATCTGATGGAATGAAGAGAGGAAAATAAGGGTTTTAAATTTATGATAATTAAAGGTAGAATAATCCTTTAAGACATATAGAATAGTTCACATAGTTTTTATAAATGGTTAGCCAAATTGTGCACCAATCGTAAGCTAATTCACTTCCCAAGGATAACCATGCCTGGTTATGGCACATGGTTTACCTAATTCTGTGCAAACCATGTAAAAATACACTGTAAAAAATATGTAATTTGTCACACAATCATTTGGATCCTCCTATAAGGTTTGATCAAACTATGTTTCACTTTTTGATCCTCTGGATCAGCCTACACAGTTTTCCTGAGGGGGGGGGGGGGTCACACTGTTTTAGAAAAACCATGCACCATTGACAATTCCCTAAATATTTGAGGTTTTAAGGGTATAACACTCTTGAACGTCAATAGAACACATGAGGGACACCTCATTCCTTGAACCACGTCTAAAAATAACATATTGATGTGTTGTAACTCTCGTAAATCCATTCCAATGCTCGGTTTACAAAAATGGACCATCCACCAATGAAAAAATTCAAATCCCCTAGAAATTTCATCCATTCCAAAAACATGGGATGTTATAATCTCCCCACTATAAAACTTATAATCCATGAGAAGAAATTAGTAAATTAAGAGAACATCACTTGACCTACTCGGGTCATGAATTCTTGTCCAACCGACCTCATTGCATTTCCAAATGCCCAATACGCCTCTAAGACTTATGAACTAGAGATATGAGACCATAGAACTAGAGACATGATTCAATAAAAGTGTCAATTTTCAAACCAAATTTATTTAATGAAACCTTAGGAAGATAGGTTAATCCACTACCAGATGACCATTCTTTAAATTTTAGTCTTAGGTGGATGGTATTCCATAATGGATGAACCCTAAATCATTTCAACCAGGGTAACCTGAGGCTTTCTCAGAGCATAATCACTGAAGTCTATAACCTAATTCTAATGAAATATATAAACAAAACCCCGGGTTAATTTATCATGTATCAATGAAAACACAGGAAAACACCCAATACATCACGCAATGATCACCAATATTTTAATATCCATATCTGACTAACATTCAGGGAAACCTCAGGATAAATAGTGGGAGTTCAAGGATTTCATCAATGAAAACCTTAAATGACACATATAAGGGAGACTTCAGTGAAAAGATGAATGTATGCACATCAAAAATGTTGACTGGACCCAAAGAAGCATCCACCTAGCAATTAGGTTAGGGAAAAAAGGCTAGTTTCTAGGATCCCTATCAGGGTGTTCCTATATGGGAACATGAGTATCACTATAGACCATCTGAGCTGTGATAACCCAAATCTTCTTTTCAAGTATGTTGTTCTTTTTTAGTTTTTTTAGAAAAATAGGAGTTATTTGGAAATTTTAGGAGTACACGCCATGTACATATAAGTACATGCCTTGTACCCGGTTGTAGTGGGTAGCAGTGTCCTGCCTGTGTAACAGACAAGCACATAGCCATGTGTAGGTGAATTAGAGACTGCCTAAAGTGGGGGCCAGTTAAGGAAAGTACATGCAGTGTATCACTAGTGAACACGTCATGTACTTTTAATTTTATTTCATTAAATAGACAGGGGTCATGTCTCATTCACAAATTTATCTTTTTCTCTGGCCATCTCATCCAGAAGCGTCTGTAGCCGGTGATTCTTCTCTGAGACCCTAACTCACCATATATTCTTTGAATCAACCACCTTTGATTGCGTTGGAATCACCATGGTAATCTCTTCCTTATTATAGAGCCTTGTTTTCTAATTTCTCCTCTTTCACGAGATACCCACGGTTGAATGTTTTTAGAGTTTTTGTGGGTCTATGGTGTTCAAGGGAGATTCAAGGCTTGAGGTTGATATATATCATTCGTTCAATTCCAAGGAAGGTGGTTTGTGCCTTCTGTAGTTAGTCCTTGAGTTATATGTGCAAAAGTTCCCAATACCCTCATTCGGGGTATTGTGTGTTTAGGAATTTTAAACCTGTTAATGTCTTTTATTCCTAGTATGTTTGAATAGAGGTTGTTGATTGTGAATAGGATTAATTTCAATGATATGGATGTGTTTACCCATTCTTGTTTGATTTTGAACATTTGGTCTAGCTTTTCCTGTTTGGTTTTTTTTTGTTTCCATTCCTAGTGTTGTTATGATGGAGTGATTATTTATTTGATATAGTGTGCTTTACCTTATAGATAATTATCCATGTAGTACTTTGAGGTTTACTTTGGATGTTGATTATCCTTTGTGCACAATTTCTTTACATGGGGCTATGAGAACCTAGTGTAGTGAGACCATAGGGGAAATTGACATTGATAGATTTCCCAGAGTGTCTGTTATGATTTTCATGCTACAAGACCATAGGGGGGACTGTCATTGAGTGCTCCTTCAGAGTGTCTATAGATGCGTTACAAGACCACATAAGGAATTGATGTTGAGTTTTTCCTCAAAGTTTCTATAGTTTACCATTAAAAGGATATAGGGGGAATTGACAGTGAGTTCTTCCTCAGAGATTCTTTGATTACACAAGACCGCATGAGGAATTGACAGTGAGTGCTTCCTCAGAGAGTCTTCTTCATATTCTTCTTATAAATTGAACCAGAGGGGTTAAGCTGTGAGGACTTTTCAGAGGGTTACTTGAGATTATTTATTTAACCAGAGGGGATAGGCTATGAGAACATCCTAGAGGGTTTCTTGTATTTGTGTTTAGTTGATTAAATTGTTAAATGTAAATGATGTAATTGAAACTATAGGACTATTTACTTTTGAGCACTTCCTTGTTATTTCATCATTTTTCTTGTTACCTTTCATATATATTCACTGACTATTAGGCATAGATCTTTGGGTGGTTGCCTACTGGGATTCGTCTCACACCCTATTTGGGTTATGCTTTTGGGCCCAAATAGATTATATTGTTGCAGTTCTAGGTAAGGGCATGTTCCCTTCTACTTTAGGAACTTGACTATTGTTGACCTAGAGAGCATGGGACCAAGCTGAGGCTTCTGATGCTGTGGAACTTTTTACTTGATTTTTTTTACTTTGGTTTAGTATTGTATTCCATCATTTTGACATGTTTGTATTCTTTCCTAGATACTTGTTACATACATCATTATATATATATATGTTACAATTGTTATTTCTTTCAGTCCTCTATTGTTTACTTATTTAATGTTATTAATACTTCCACAATTGTTATCTATTTATTTCCACTTCTTTAGTCATCCAATAAGGGCATAGTTTACCCACTATCCCACCCAAGGCCCTCGCTACTAGTCGGAAGCCTCCGGCTTTTGGGGAAATGTGCTTGAGTCCATGTGACCAATCGAGTACGGGGCACCTCTAGGCGGCACCTGGAACCAAGATGTTACAAAGTGGTATTAGAGGGATTATTTTCTTCTTGAATTAATATTTGGAGCATATAGTTTGGGATAGTATGGAATAGGTGGTTGGTAATAAGTTGTGCCAGGTAGTATCTAACCCATGTATAGAGAAAAGCTAATTTACCTCAATTATTTCAATACTTCTAGATTTTCAATTTATAGTTGATTTGATTTCACCATTGGGTGATTAAAATGTTTTGCGCTATTATCAATGATATTATTGAGGTTCTATTTATATTGAAACCCATTGAGATGAGGGTATTCCATCTCATGTATCATATAGGCACTTGTTAGAGATCACATGTTATGCATTCTTTCTATGCCATTTACGGTGTATTATTGATTGCGTGTTGTTGTGATAGATGTTTTCATGATATGTATGTTGTTGTGATAGATTCCTTAATAGAATACCAGCTATTTAATAGGGTATTGCTAATATGTAATGTTTCATTTGAATGAACGCCAAACCTTGGTTCTTAAGGTGTTATGGACCCTCATGGACTAAAATTTGGTGGATCTTTTCTCTGTTATGTTTGTATGTGACATGTGGAAGATTCCAAGATTTGATTCACGGGGAGTATGAGCCCTCACAAATCAAAATTTGGCACTTTAATCTTCGTATCATTGTTTTTATGGGTTCTGGTACTGTTTGGAAAAAACTAGAATACACAGTTTGTATTGCTGAATGCATGCCATGTATCCTTTTGTTTGGGAAGAAACTACTTTTCTTAAGTAGACTTCGTGTAGTCTCTAACCATGTCACTGGACGTGTGGGAAAAAACATGGGGTTGGGGAATCCTTGGTGTAACATGTCATGTTCCGGACGTACACGTTGTGTGTGTATACCATGTGTCCAAATGTGTGACCAATGACACGGGTGGATTATGTGTAGTTAATACATGTTGTTTTTAGAGAAAAAACATTGTGTAGAGTTATCCATGTAACCGACTATGTGAATAAAAACATAGTTTGGTGATTTTCCTTCTAATACACGTCGTGTCTGGCTCAGACACGTCGTGTAGTCTTGTTTTAGGAGAACTTTGTGGGCTAATCTTGTATTAGAACTAGGGAAGGGGAATATGATTCAAGTACACGCTGTGTGTTAGGACAACACATCGTGTGTATGGGTGTTACACAACCAGGGTTGGCAAGAGTACACGCCCATGTGTAGGCTTAAAGGAACATGCCATGTAGGGGATATAAACGCTATGTATCCATGTTTTGAATAACTTGAATGATTTATTTATCTTGTTACCTTCTTGCACATCTAAGTTTCAGTACTTGATGATATTGATCTAAGGTGTGAGTTTGACCTTGTAGAGTCATGCCACCGAGATTTCATCTGGATGTACGTCACTTATAGGGAAGTGATCAAACACTAGATATGGATGATCAGGGACAACCAGTGAATCCTCCAATCGTTCTGGTCTTGGCACCAGCTGTTATCCCAGATACAGGTGTTGATACACAGTTCTGAGAGTGCTTCATGATGTTTATGTAGACCTTTCATGGAGCACCATTTCTGGTCCCGTCGATGGTAGAATTGACATGGGTCCTTCAGAAAGAAGCATCCACCCACCTTCTCAGTGGATGGAGGACCCCAGGAAGCGGATTCATAGCTTGAAGCCATGCTGATGATCTTCAAGCATCTAGATACAGCTCCATAGAGGAGGGTCAAGATCTCTACCTATATGCTTTGGGATTCTATAAAGAGATGGTGGGATGTGATCTCACAGGCAGGACACCAATAGGGTATGCCTTAGGAGGAGTTTCAGCATACCTTATACAATTACTTCTACCCGGAGACATTGAGGGTTGATCGATCCTAAGAGTTCATGAGTTTGGAGGTGGGTACTCTTTCAGTCATGGTGTATTCTTCTCACATCACAGAGCTGTAGCGCTTTACACACTTTCTAGGAGGATATGAGTTATTCCTAGTGAGGAAGTTCGAGGATGGTCTCAGGAAAGACATTCAGGATCAGGTGAACATCTTCAAATTGACTTCAATATATTATATCATTAATCAGGCACTGATCATGGAGCACTACCTAAGGGATTCTGGAATGGTGGGACAAGTAGGTTCATTATCCTGACCTAGTGCTCCTCTTGCTGATAATAGGAAGCTCCATAGGGAGTCAACACATGGAGACCCGATTAGGTGAGATACACCTTCAGGAAGACATGTGGTATGCTACCTATATGGGAAGGTCAGACATATAATGTCACATGGCCCGAGAGACCTAGTGGAGTGCTGATCTTGTGGAAAGATGGGGAATCTTTAGCACCTCTGTCAGTTCTCCTCACCATTAGTTGGTGATAGTGGTCCTTCTATGAATCTTTGTTTAGGAGCAGCACCACCTGTGATTTATCATCAGTCTGGGAACTGGAGTTCTTTCAGCCGTTCAGGCTGAGGTGGAGGTCGTGTCTGTGGTAGCCAGTCGGCAGACTTTCAACAATAATAGGGTGGGTCATCTCAAGGTGGTCAGGCAGGGTCATAGGTCTGAGATACAGGCCTGACTTTTTTAATGGAGCATACCCAATAGAAGTAGGATCCCGAACCCTCTACAGTTCGAGGTATGATTATAGTAGCCTCAATTATAACTACTGCACTTTTCGAAACAGGTGATTCCCATAGCTTTATATATGTTGTTGTTGTGTAGATTCTTGGGCTCTATATCTTTTCATTTACTGATATCTTAATGTTGTACATTCCATTGTGAACTAGAACGACTAGTGTATGATAGTGCAAGAGGTTCCCTCTTGAGGTTGATGGGTGTCACTTCTTATGGTACCTTTATGTCTTAGAGATGACAAGCTAAGATTTCATTCTCGGAATGAACCAGTTAGTTCTTTTCCAGGTTTTTATCGATTACTATCTTCATAGGTTTAGTTTCACATTACAAGGGGAAGGATTGTTATTACACAAGGGAGAATGGGGTGTTCATGTGAGCAAAACAGGACCCGAGCATCATGGGTTGGGAGGAGTTATAGCCCATATTTCTAGTCTATATCTGGATGACTTGGGGACTTCACAGATGGATTTTCCTCTTGTGGTGGATTGTTTTATGGATTTCTTCCTAGAGGACTTTTCTGGTTTGCCTCCAAAGCGATAGGTAGTGTATTCTATTGAACTTGTTCCAGGACCAGCACCGGTGTTCATTTCTTATTATATGATGGCTACACTAGAGTAACATGATCTTAAGAAGTAGTTGGAGGAGTTATAGGAAAAGGGTTTCATCCGACCCAGTACTTCTCCTTGGGGTTTTCCTATCCTGTTTGTGAAGAAGGCAGATAGTACCCTCCAGCTTTGTGTGGATTATTAGATGTTGAACCAGTTGACGTTTAAGAACCAATATCCCTTGCCAGGGGTTGATGATCTCTTTGATTATCTTTGAGGATCCCTAGTGTTCTTGAAGATTGACATGAGATCTGGTTATCATCATTTGTGTGTTAGACCATCTGATATACCTCTTATATCCTTTCAGAGTAGGTATGGTCAATACGACTATGTGGTTATGCTGTTAGGTATCACAAACACGCCTACAGTTTTCATGGAACTAATGAAACTAGTGTTCCGTAAATACTTGGATTCATTCTTGGTGGTCTTTTTGGATGATATCTTGGTGTATTATCACTCTCGACACAAACATTCCACACATCTTGAGATAATTCTGAGTACATTGAGAGAGTATCAGTTATATGATAAGCTCTCAAAATTCCACTTTTGGATGGACGTTATTCACTTATTGGGTCATGTTATCTCAGAGACATGAGTATCAGTAGACCCATAGAAAGTGAGAGCAGTTTCTTCCTAGGAGAATACAAAGAATGTCTTTTAGGTATGGAGTTTTATAGGGCTCGCTAGTTACTACAGATGTTTCATACAAGACTTTTCACTCTTATCAGTTCCACTGATAGGCCTGACTAAGAAGTGTGTGAAGTACTTATGGTTGGATTCATCTGAGTTATCCTTTCAGGAGCTGAATAGGAGGTTGAATTCAGCACTGATACTCGTATTTCCATAGTTGGGAATGATATATAATTTATAATGTGATTCATCATGTATCGGGATGGGAGTAGTGCTTATGAAGGGAGAAGGAGTCGTTGTGTACAGGTCTCAACAATTGTGGCCACATGATAGGAATTACTTGATGCACGATCTCGAGTTGGATGTGGTTGTTCATGTCTTACATTGTCGAAGACATTATATTCTAGGAGAGAATTTTTTGGTTTTCACTAACCACAAAAGTCTCAAGTATATCTTCACTCTATGCGATCTGACTCTGAGACATTGAATATGGGTTGAGTACCTTTAGTCCTTTTACTTTGAGCTATACTACATTCCTAGGAAAGCCAAACAGTGGTTGATGCATTGATCAGGAGGATACAGATATAGGCATTTCAAATGGCTATTAGTGAGTGGTGTCTTATGGATCTGTTACCTAAGATGCATTTGGAGGTGCACAACAGACATGTGTAGACGTTTCTTTCTTTTATAGTTGTTACCTCTACTTTACTTGATCGAGTGCGAATGAGGCAGCTATATTATTCTAAAGGCCTAGTCCTATAGGAAAGTGTGTCAGAAGAGAACCATATTCCATTATGGACCATATGTGAGGATGAGATCTTGATTTTTCATGGACACGTATGGGTTCTAGTAGACATATGTGAGGAGATGATGCAGGACTTTCATTCCTTAGTTTGGGAAGTTCATCCTGGTATCACTAAGATGTATCGATATTTACACCATCGGTATTGCTGGCCAGGTATGTAGAGAGATGTTTCTAGATTTATCATGAGGTGTTCCACATGTTAGTAGGTTAAATTAGATTATTAGTGACCAACAGGGCTTTTGCAGCAGTTTCCCATTACCGAGTAGAAGTGGAATGATGTCGTGATGGATTTAATGACAGGTTTTTTGAGGTCACCTTTAGGGAATGATTTTTTTTGGGTTGTCATTGATAGACTCAAAAAAATTTCTAACTTATTACTAATCAAGGAGACCTTAAGTTTTGATGAGTTGGAAAGGTTGTATATCCAAGATATTTTATGTCTGTAAGGGGTTCCAAACTCTGTTATTTCATTCAAGGATTCTAATTTTACTTCTCAGGTTTGGTAGGGACTACAGAGTGCTTTGGGTACACAGGTACTTCTGAGTACAGCTTACCATCCCCAGGTAGATGGTCAGTCCGATCGTACAATATAGGTGTTGTAGGAAATGCTTCAGGAATGCATTCTATATTTTGGTGGTTCTTGGGAGAAGTGCATACCTCTTGTGGAGTTTTCCTACAATAATATTTTTCATGAAACTATTCATATGGAACTTTATGAGGATTTGTATGGTAGGCCATTCTGATCACCCCTATGTTGGCTGGAAGCTATAGGGACAGCTATGTTGCGACGTCATCTTTTTCAGGAGACCACAGTGAAAATAGAGTTGATTCATAAGAGAATGACTACTACATAGTAATGATAGAAGTCTTATGTTGATCGATGGCGATGACCCATGGAGTTTGACGTCAGAGATCATGTTTTCCTCTGTGTCACACCAAGTTTGGGACATAGGATAATTAGGAGATAGGTAATGCTTTCATCGAGATACGTTGGGCCATTGGAGGTATTAGAGAGAGTCAGGTCGGTCGCCTATCAGTTGCAGTTACCTCAGAGGTATCACGCTATGAATGAAGTATTATATGTTTCTCAACTATGATGTAACTTCTCAAACTCATCTCATGTTTTCAACCCAAGTACGTTGAGCTGGAGGTGGACGCATCATTCAAGGAGCTTCTTATCCGAATGTTTGATCATAGTGAAAAGGTTTTCTGTGGTTGGTATTTTCCTCTGGTACGAGTGTTATGGCAGCATGGGCAGGTACACGATGAGACTTGGGAGAGGGAGGCTGATGTAAGATCATAGTGGTCGATATTCTTCAAGGATTATTCTTCTACACTGCCCTACTTTAGAAATTCGAGGATGAATTTCTTTAAGTGGTGAAGTTTGTAAGAACCCGTATCTTCTTTTCTGGTACATCTTTCTTTTCTGGTTGTTTTTGAGAAAAATGGAGTTTTAGGAAATTTTAGGAGTACAGGCCATGTACCTAGTTGTCGTCGGTATCCATGTGTTGGCCATATAACAGACGAGCACATGGTCGTGTGTTAGTGACCTGGAGAACGCATTAATTGGGGGATGGTTAAGGAATTTACACACCATGTATCCCTAGGGAACAAACTATGTACATTTAATTTTATTTCATTTAATGGACTGAGGTCACTTCTCATTTACGAATCTATCTTCTTCTCTGCACATCTCATCCAAGAGCATCTGTAGCCAGTGATTCTTCTATGACCACCGACTCACCGTCTATTCTCTGAATCAACTATTGTCGATTGTGTTGTAATCGCCTCTGTAATCTCTTCCTTCTTCTATAGACTTGTTTCTTGATTTCTCCTCTTTCACAAGAAACCCCCGGTTGAATGTTTTTAGAGTTTTTTTTAGATTTATGATGTTCAAGGGAGATTCAAGGCCTAAGGTTCATGTATATCGTTCGTACAATGTAAAGGTTGGTGGTTTGTGCCTTCCGTTGTTAGTCCTTGAGTTATATGTGAAAAAGTTCCTAATACCCTCATTCGGGGTATTGCGTGTTTAAGGATTTTAAACCTGTTAATGCCTATTATTCCTAGTATGTTTGAATAGAGGTTTTTGATATTGAATAGGGTTAATTATAATTCTTATGGATGTGATTTCCCATGCTTTTTTGATTTTGACCATTTGGTCTAGCTTTTCCTGTTAGGTTTTTTTTCATTCCTAGTGTTGGTAGGATGGAGTGATTATTTATCTGATATGTTGTTCTTTTCCTTATAGCTAATTATGAAAGTGGTACTTTGAGGTTTACTTTGGCTATTGATTATCCTTTGTGCATGATTTCTTTACATGGATTGTTGGAACCTAGTGTAGTGAGACCATAGGGTAAATTGACATTGAGGGCTTTCCCATAGTTTCTGTTATAATTTTCATGCTATCGAACCATAGAAGGATATTAAGGTTGAGTTCTCCCTCATAGTGTCTATAGATACGTTACGAGACCGGAGGAGGAATTGATGTTGGGTGATTCCTCATATTGAATGTTGTTTACCATTAAAAGGCTATAGGGGGAATTAAAGGTGGGTGCTTCCTTATAGATTCTTTGATTACATGAGACCACAGGGGAAATTGACAGTGAGTGCTTCCTTAGAGATTCTTCATCATATACTTATTGTAAATTGAACTAGAGGACTTAAGCTATGAGAACTTCTCAAAGGGTTACTTGAGATTGTTTGATGAACTAGAGAGGATAGGTTGTGAGAACTTTATAAAGGGTTTCTTGTATTTTTCTTTGGTTGATTAAATTGTTAAATGTAAATGATGTAATTAGAATTGTAGGACTGTTTACTTTTGAGAAATTCATTTTTTATTTATTTATTTTTCTTATTTCCTACCATATATATTCACTAAATGTTAGGAATAGATAATTGGGTGGTTGCCTACTGGAACTCATCTCACACCCTGTTTTGGTCATGATTTTTGGCCCAAAAAGATTATATTGTTGTAGGTCTAGATAAGGTAAATCGCCCTTCTACTTTATATACTTTATTTCTATGGAGTTGGATAGCATGGGACCAAGCTGAGTCTTGGGATTCTATGGAATTTTTTACTTTCTTTTATTTTGTACTTTGGTTTAGTACTGTATTCCAGCATTGTGAAATGTTTGTCTTCTTTCCTAGATACTTGTGACATGCATCATTATATATATATATATACTAAAGTTTTTATTTCTTGCAGTATTCCGTTGTTTACTTATTGAATCTTATTACTTAATTTTCTATTGTTATCTGTTTATTTCCGCTACTTTACTCTTCCAATTAGGGATTAGTTTACCCACTATCACACCCAAGGCCCTCGCTACTAGTCAGAAGCCAATGGAATTTGGGGAAATGCACTTGAGGCCATGTGGCCAACTGGGTATGGGGCACCTCTGGGTGGAAACCGGAACCTGGATGTTACACAGACTTCTAAATCAATTATGATATTAGATATCACTCTGATAGAGGCTACTCAATGATCCCAATAGTTTTTAAAACTTACCAAAATGTATAACTAACACTCTATCAATGTACCCAAATGATGTCAATCTAGGAAAAATGGTCATCATTTAGGAAATATTACAGCAAGAGGATTTGAAAAATTTCCCAAAATGGACCCAAGACACTCCTGGTACAAAGAGGGTGAAGTGATCAATGTGGTTTCAATCTATCCTTACCAACAATTGAACCATTATTTGGTGAATTCTTCTAGAAAAAATATTCTTCACCTACAGACACATCCACACTACCCAAAAATGATACATTCTCCACTTGGGGTATCCCATGGTCACTCAAGAACAACCATGAGGGTTCATCCCTGACTAATGGTGTTTTCAAAGGATTATTGAACTTCCAACCTTGACATCATTGATCTATCATGAAATAACCAACTTATGATAATATATTACATCCAAATGTGAATTTAAAATGTGACTGACCATTTACAAATGTTCCTTCATTGTCCCTTATACCTGGAATGACACGTTTAACATATACGACATGATGCACCAAACCTTAGGAGTGTCCTGGTCATCGTTAACTAAAAAGGTAAACTCATAGAAAGATTTATATGTCATTATAAAAGAATAAAAAGATTAACTAGCCTATTACAAGCTTGATATGTCAGGTTTACCCCTGGCGTACTTGTGGAACTCCTCCCAACTTATGCCCACATGTTCCAGGAAATGATACATTATGAATAAAATCCCAACCAATCTGATCCACATGTCAACACATAATCCTCTACAAAACATCATCTAAACACAAAGATAACTCAATATCTCAAAGCAAGTTCACTCTAACCCAGATATGACCTGTGATGAAATAATCATAGCCCAAGTCTTAAATGAGTACCATTGAACTTAAATGATTGATTACATGATTTAAAAATATTATGAGAACTGTGTATATCAATGCATACTACCCATATATTACATAAGTGAACAAAACATCACTGATACTATCCATATGCTTATCATACCTATGCATTCAAGTATCAAATTTCCTGCACAAAATAACTAACCTAGAGTCACATCACTCTATATGGTTGTAAAACTACCTTATGACCTCTTAAGTCATCCAACACAAAAGATGAAGAAAAATAAGGTTCACATGACCAATTAAGCATACTACTATTCCCTAGGAATATCTAACCTACGAAACCAAATCATTACTTGTTACTCATTCCTAAAATAAGGGTCAAAAAATTTCACAACCACCGGTCCAAACCAAGGTTTCATTTTATAAACTATGAGTCCTACATGGACAATGGAACCGGAATAGTACCAATTGCCTAAAAAGATTCATGGGAAAAATTAAGGCCATTAAGGATTTTAGGGTGTCATTTGCAGTGTATAGAACCTTATAAAAATAGGAATCATCAACCCCACTCATGCTAGAAAAATTCATTATGCTTAGGATTTTATCACCTAGGTTTAAGTTATAAGAGAAAATGCCTATGGGAAAAAACTCACATCGCTATTTCAAGGAAATCTTAAGGAACATCATACTACACTTACATGAGGGCCAGACCTAGAACACCACTTAAGGTCCCATTTTATGGCATTAAACCAATACTCGTTTAGCACTTTAAACATTCAAGGTTTAGTTTTAATGAAAACACAACACCAGTAAAATGGAAAAAAACATCTAGGTAAGGTCTCAAGGGAAAAAGGGTATGTTATAATAAAGTTTCTTTTAAACAATATCATTTATTAATATCCCATTATAATTGGCCCATTTTACTTACTTAACCCAAATTAAAAATCATTCATTTATTTATAATTCCTTACACAATTTCAGATCAAAGAAGATTAAAAGTTCTTATATTAATTAAAGGGGTACTATTAAAAATAAAACCACCTTATGTTTAAATTAAAATCCACACAGGTGGCTATGGGATCTTTAAATCACCCCCAACACTCAGTATAAGAACACACCCATGGGGTTCAGAACTAAGTCATATTAAAAAGGAAAGGAGGACTACAAGGGTTTCATTAAGAAATTTGGGATTCAATTAAAAGAAACCCATATATTTTAAACATTAATCATTAAAAACACCCTTAGTGGTTTAATTTTTATGAAACATGTCCCAACTGACCTAGTTGGGTCAGTTGTACATTCAGAAAATGTAGTCTTATGGGTCATAATTCCTAAGTAAAATAAGTACATCCCTTATAAAGGAAACCAAAACATTTAAGGTCAAGATTAAACAACATTTATCTTTAAAATATGTATATGTAAAAGTCTCGTAAAAAAGGGTTTAGTTTTATGGGTTACCACCATTCACTATATAAATCCCCCATAAACTTTACAATTTGGGGGTGATTCTCAACTAAAAACAACAATTTTATCCAGGTTTAAATGAAAATTCAACAACCCTAACATTTATAAAAAAACTTTTATATATTTAAGGTGTGTCTACACTATTTGAATTATATGTGCCACGTTATTCAAACTCATAAAAAGCCCATACACTTTACAAATTGGAAACTTTTGTCCCATTTAACCAAAAACAATTTATTTAGAAAAAATAAAAAATCAACAACTTAAAAATTTATACAATAGTCATTATGTATACATATCCCATCAATAATGGTTTAGTTATATGGGTCATCACTTTATAATTTATAAGGCACACATACACCTTACAAACTACAAGTTGACTCCTATTTAATAAAAACCATCATGTTTCATTAAATTCGAAATAAAAATAGAAGCATTTAAATCATAAACAAAGCCCAATATTTAATCACCTAAACATGGTAAGTAAGGAAGTAGAAGCACAAAAACACTCAAACATGGTATATAAGAAAAGTAAGATAATTTTAGTTTTATAAGCATGATAATAAAATACATAGTCATCCATAACTATAAAAATATATCCAAAAATTAACTAAAATGGTATATAAAATAAATTCTAATAAAACATGCAAGGAACATCAAAAAAAATTCAGATAACCCAGTAATGCAATCTATATTGAATGAAATATACATTGCATGTGAATTCCTATGTTCCTATAATGATGCATGAAATGATTCCCCCTTTCCATACTAGGCCAAGTTTAAATTATAAATATCATACATTATTAATTTTCAGAAAGTACACTAATCACTCAAGGATAAATCATAATCAACATTAATAGAAAATAGCACATACACAAATCCCAACCCTAACCACATGGACCTTTCCCGATACATTGGTTGATTAAACCAAGGAGTAACTATTTAATAAGAATTGACACATCCATAGTATCCTTTATACCATCCCAAAATAGTATGAAAAATGATAACTATAATTCAACATTGTTACGTCCTTTCCCAACTAACCACAAAACTGTTAGACAGATTGGTCGCAACATGGACCCAAGCGCGCCTGCCCGTATTCCAGAGGATTATCTCTAGTAGTGATGGTCAAATGGTGGTACGGTGGGGAGAATATAGCATCATGATCAAACTAAAATAGTATTATATTATGTTTTTTTTAAAGGTAATGCTTTGGTCAAAGACCAAATCATATTTTATTGATAAGCAGAAACAGATTACAAAATGTGAAAGGATGGGATTTTTTTACAGTCTCTATCAAAAATATATAAAATGTCAGAAGGGACAGCATCCAGCCAAGTCATTCCTTGATGAACTCCTTTGTTGGCTAGTGCATCAGCAACGGCATTTTCTTCGTGGTAGGCATGAGTAGCTATATAGTCGATCCCACGGAGAAAATTAAGCCAGTTCATCCAACGAGCGGTGAGAGACCAGGCTAGGTGGATGTTTCCATTCCAGATGGAATGAATAATAGTGGTTGAATCACTTTAAATCCATAACTTTCTCTAACCTCTCTGAAGAAAAAAGTCAACAGCATGAATGACGCCGAGCATTTCTGCCTCCAGAGATGAAGAGTGGCCACAACCAACAAAGAAACATCCCTGACATTGACCAGCTGAGTCTCTGAAGATAGCACCACAACTTGCAGGGCCAGGGTTTCCTTTGGAAGCGCCATCAACGTTCACTTTGATCCATCCTAGCATTGGTGATTTCCATAACACTTTGAAGGAGCGTTTAGGCTTTTGGAAAATTCCAGGAACATGAAGATGATGAAGGATCATAAAATCTCCAACTGAATTGTTGCAATAGTCCTTTTGAATTGAGGTTGCTTCATGAATCACAAGAAGAATTCGGGACTTCCCTGCATTAAGATTGAGAGAATGATTGTTGTGAAAGAGATCATTTCTAACATACCAGAGTTCAAACAGGAGCTCCACCACTGCCACAAGAAACAGATTTTTGACCTGCAGGGAAGAATCATGTCTAGTGCAAATATTTAGAAACAAAGTAATTGAGTCATTAATGGGATTTCTACAATTAAAAAGTTAAAAGATGTAATTCCAAAGAGCAGAGGCCGTCACACAAGATAGAAAAAGATTATTATCATCCTCCCTATGTTGGTTACACAGACGACACTTAGAACAAAGAGAAATGCCAAAGATTTGCAGACTAGTTTCTAAAGGTAATATATTGTGCACAATGCGCCAAATAAGGGTAAGCCTGGAAGGTTTAATCCAGGGTTTGTTAAAATGATTCACCCAGGAAAAATTAGATTCATGGTCAGAGAAATTATGATTATAAAAGCTTTTAGAATCTAGAATGCCATTAGAAGAAGGTTCCCAAACAAGAAAATCACCAACAGAAGGGAAAGTATAATTCTCAATAGCTTGCATAATAGAAACAGGGAGATCACAATCAGGAGATTGCAAGACTTCTTTTATAGATCGATTAGTATCTTTAGGAAGATTATTGGGGGGTAACAAAGAAATCATAGGGATACCACACCATTTTCCGCACCAAAAATTAATGGAAGAATCAGCACTAACAATCCACCTAGAATTTTGCATGATTTTGTGATAAGAGTCCCGAATGGAAGGCCAGATGGAAGAGTTAATGAAATTAAGATTACCTTTTAAAATATTAGGAGAAAACCTATGTTTAATAAAATCAGTAGCTTTTGAAGAAGAGTTAATGATGCGCCAAGTAAGGCAATCCTGAAGAGAATCATTAAACAACTTTAAATTTTTAATGCCAATTCCACCATTAACAATGGGTTTACAACAAGAATTCCAAGGAATTGTGACAAGATTATTTTCAAAAATGCTTCCAGACCAAATGAAGTTTTTAATTTAAGTAGTAATTTTTCTAAGAATACCAACAGGCCATTTATAGACCATAAGGGAATAGACCATTTTAGAAACAATGGTCGATTTAACCAAACAAATTCTCCCAGCCATGGAGAGAGACTTCCCTTTCCAATTAGCTATTTGATTTGTGATATAAATAGTAGTATATTATGTGTAAATCAATAAAAATCAGTGGAAGAATATATATAATAACTAAGTAAACATGGCCATATCCAATGAACTATGAATTCATTTCCATGATGCTACCTAATAAAGTAGAAAATGTACAATAGGAAATGTCATACAATAAATGAAAAAATAAAATATATAAATGTCCTATAATGTGATCTCCTCGAGCATCCTGAGTACTAGCTCAGTCTCATGCTCCTAACTTCCAAGTACAAAGTACAGTGCGAGCAGCGAATCCATGGACCTACAACCATGAAGATATACTCAGGTACCCCAGTGTAATGGTTTCCCAAGTAGGGTGTGATATAAAATCACAGTAGGTCATCACCCAAGTTATATAGGCCTTTCCATTTCATTCATTAAATAAATGAATAAAGTTCCATTTAAAATAAATGCAGTGAAATAAATAAATAAACACTTCAGTTCAGGTTTCTAACTGGACACCCACCCAATACCACCTGCTTTGATCTAAGCTGGGTGCTTGACCCATGTAAAGATATAGGCGTAAAAAATCATAATATACAAGGTAGTATATATGAAGGAACATAAGTGGGCTAACCACAAGCTTATGATTTATCTTGGAGGTCACACCCCTAGGATATCATTCAATCATTTAGATACCACTTATAATCATAACAACATAAATGATAAAGTACCATAAGAAAATCCATACAATTCATCTATCAATCCAGTAATGGAAACCTGATCCTATCCAGGGAGATCCATAATGGATTCCCCTGGTGTATCCATATTTCAAATGATTCCATCCACAGTTCTCCCCTAGGGATATGGTGCCACTAACAAGTAAAAAAACTACCTAGAGAGAATATCCAAGGAAAATCCAAGGTTTCTCTTCTGTAATTTCAAATTGTACCAAACCAAGAATGGTGAGTCCATCTACAACATCCTTAAATCGAGACCTATGTTCTCTCCTTTCCTGCAAGCAGTCAATATCAACTGCCAACAAGGCATAGTATATATAAGAGATAATAGAGATACACATACATTTATTCCAATCCAAAAATTATGGAATAATGAAGCATGCACAAGAAATTAATCACTACACAAAACTAGGCTACAAGTAATACACATATATCCTTTTCTAATTGAATACTACACACCTCATCGAGGGGTTTTATTATAAAAAAAACTTTCCATTATTATTCAACAATTCATTTCAATCTATTTGAATAATTCAATTTAATTATAAATAATAAAGTATATAGAATGCGTCACCATGAAAGAGTGTGAGGAAAGAAATAAGAAAAGTATAAAGCACAATGTATAAGCATTTAGAAGATGGCATAAGATATTAGAAATAAGCATGAGTTAATGTAATAGTCTCATTTAACTAATTTAATAATTTTCAATACGCTTAGAAGTTTCAACCATTTTATAAGTCGATGATCATAAAAAAGGGGTCCAAACTCATACTAAACATCTCAACCAAATTCAGTTCATTAGTGGAAGGAATTTTTAAGTGTGAACCACACCCTTAAGGGTGATAAATCAATTTTAATATTAGGTGAATTTGGATTACAAGGTGAAACCATTATCATTGAAGTATATAAATTCAAGGAGACTAACCAAATTGGTTATTATATACACACTAGGGTCATATTGAACATGGTTGTAGGTTTCAATTAATTCATTTGATAAAAAGGAGGCATTTCCAGAAGATTTTGGTGCACGACACATCAGTGCGCCTTTTAAAAATAAACCAAAATTTGGTAAAGAATCTAGAACACCTATCGTACACAAATGATACACCCAAACTTTTGATATTGATCTTTAATTTGTTCCATTTTTAGATAAATTGATGAATTGGAAACCCTCCTTAAAAATAGTGAAAATTAGATCGTGCCACAATAACTTGATTGAGAGGAAAAAAATCAGACAAAGTATAAAGGAGAACATATAAATTACTGAGAGGAATCTATAGAGACTAACGGTACTTGACTCTGAATTCTAATGTGAGGTATAGAGAAAATCCTAGGTTAGGCATGGGAGAAGACTCAAATGACAGGGGAGGGGGAGCTCATCCACTCGAATGAAGAGAGGAAAAAGGACGTTTTTAAATTTAGGATCATTAATGGTACAATATTCATTTCAACCAACAAGAATTTGGTGCATGGTTTGGATGAACGGTTGGTCAACCCATATGTGAACCATATGCTAAGGCAGTTCCCAAGGATAACCCTGCATGTTTAAGAAGAAATATTTACCAAAACACATGCAAACCATGTGAAACCCCACTATCAAAAATCTAAAATTGGACAAACGGCCTTGCATATCCTCCTTCATGGTTTGACCAAACCCAGTGTCACTTTCTTCTCCTCTAGATCAAGCGGCAGTTTTTTTCTAGGGTTCTCATGGTTTCAGACAAACCATGTTCCCCTAACAGTTCCCACAAAATTTGATTTTTTTGGGGATCGACACTCCCAAACCTCCATGGATCTTATTAGGGAACCCTCGGTCCTTGAAACACATCTAAAACAAAAAATTGAAGTGTTCAAACTCATAGAAATTAATTATTAATATCGGTTTAAAAAACAAACCATCCCCCAATGATAAAATTAAAATTCCCTTAAAATGTCATCTAGTACAACAACACGTTATTCTACAACTGAGAGATTATCTTACTTCAAAATAAAGGAGTAAATTATTCTATAAATTCAAAAAAATTGAGAATATAATTTTTTTGTTAAAAAATTATTTAAATTCCTTCCATGCCATGGCTTGGTCCAGTTTATCTTGAACTACAAACTCTCACCACTGGTGTTCTAGATCTTCTAATAAAAACATTTAGAACTTCACTTTTAGCTAATCTAGTGTGCCAAGGATATAAAATATTTGATTCATCCTACTCATCTACACTTTATCTTTCTTTGTCTCTGAATAACCATGGAAAATTGGTGGATTTTTCATTTGGAACTGAACCAAATGATCCAGTTGTATTGATTTTTTTATTATGTTCCCTCTATTTATGGCCTGAAAAGCCTGAAAAAATACATTGTACTAACATTTGGTTCACTTGGGTTTCAAGGAAACCACATTCTCATCAACCTCTTCAAATTGGTTCATACAATTACAACATGCTGTCCTTCATTATAACAAAAACAAAATCTATTTAGTCTCACTCTCTCTCTATGGAAAAAAGTCTTAGCTATTTCAAATTACAATTTCAATAAGATTCACAGTCATGTTTATCCATAATAAACCATTTATAATATTTTTAAAATACTTCCATAAATCCTTTTCAAAATCTCACAATTTGAAATCATTTTTAGTGATTTGTAAAAATAATTAATTCTTACCATTTTTATAAATCATTAACTCTACATTGAAAAATGAACTCCTAGAGTGGCTTCATATTACCAATGCATTTCATGCATCCCTCATCACCTAAACCCTTAATTATGATCTGAAAACTCACCTATAAGATTATAAGAACACGGATATACCCAAACTCCCTAGTAACATGAAGTTCAGTATAAAAATTTTATCTATTCCTTTTCATACTCTAAATTTCATGTTCTTTCAATAATATCTTCTTTCTACCATCCTAATAAACATACTAAAATATAAATAATGATATCATTTCCAACTCCATGACTGAAAAAAATTTATACCCAAAGATCAAACAAACTAATTCCATTTGTAACATCTCGTGCCTCGCCCATTTTCTTGGGAAGAGGTGGTGGGTTTTACTGGCCTTAATAGACATCCCCAATACCCCAATGGCTGGAAATAAATTCCAAGATCCTCACCAACATTGGTGGGATTATTTTACCATTAAATAAAAATAAACTAAACTAAGAGGAACATAAACAATCAAACCTCTACATGATTCATGAATAAAAATTTACAACTGAAAACATAACCAAGTCAATAACCATATCAAAGTACAAGTAGATTCTAACTAACATAACAAAAGGAATAATAATAAAATAAAACTAAAAGACACCAAATACCTCAAACCAAAAACTCCCAACTTACTCCAATCTCCAACACAAAAATCCAAACCCATGATATCATGAAGCATTACTAAAGAACAAAGATATATTTCCCTTACCAGTGTCTCGATATATAAAATGTGCAAACGTAAAACAGTGTCCATGTTGGGGGTGAGTCAAAACATAGTAGGGTTCCTCAAATTACATCCTAACTCATACCATTAGGAGAAAACATGTTAGTACCTTTATATAAAATATTTTAAAACAGATAAAATAGTTTATATCAAATAAAAAATAGTTTCCATGAATATAAATAAAAACAATCCTTAAAACCCTTGTTAATTCCATTTGGAATACCGATTACATGCTTCCACACATCCACACATCCAAAAATCAGATCATGCATACCTAGGTGAAAGTTACATACTCATGAGTGATTCTCATCGATCTACCAAGTCATCACAAGGTAAATAATACTATGTTCCCCAATGTCACACACCCCTTCCATAGGGTCATGTGTAATGAAAATGAAACCATTGTAATCATGTATGGAAAAATCCATGCCAAGAAATGTCACATAAAAACTTTCTTTCATTAAACCATTTTTATAAACCATTTTTTTTTATCAAATAAAACCCATTTTTTTTAAATCATCATTTTAAAATTATCATCAAAGTGGATTTTCCACAAGGCCATCAAATTTATAAAATTTATAAAAATCATCAATAAAGGTTTTTCCCACAAAAATCACATAAACATTTTATGAGAACATTTCATTAAAATAGAACCTTTAATTTATAATCATGTGGATTTGATATATAAGACTCATACCTCACAATTTTTGGTGAAAACAAATAATGGGACAATGATTATCATGATATAATCAAGAACCACCTTTCCTTCCGTAGATATAGAAAGGATTCATCAGGATCTCATCAAGATTACTTAAAGAAAAATGGATATTTATATATATTATTGGATATATGGTTTTGAGAAACAATTAGATAAGTGTTACATGAATAAAGGCCAATAACATAGACCTATTGGTGAATTGGGATCTCCAACATGCTTTGAATCACACAAAACATTCTATCAGATTGAAGGGAATCTCCTCCCAATCCTTGGGAGGAAAGGAGATTGGGATTGTGAATGATTGGGAAAATAAAAGGGGTCCAAATACATTATATGAGAAGATCCATAAATTCTGGATCTACAAATGTACGTCACATGGTTAAGCTGCATGATTTGGGAGACTATGCACCATCCATACAGTGCTACTACCTTAAGCCAACCTTTTGCATGGTTGGATAAAAAATTTAGACAAACTGTTCACCAACCATGCTTTTCCAATAAATCCATACATGGATTATTTCCACTGTACATACACATGGTTTAGCCCTACATTATTCTAACTATGGGGATCTACTATTCCTCTTTCTAGAAACCACATGTTTTCCATGATGGGGTCCATGGTTTTTATTGACCATGCTCAAATCGTGAACCTCTAGAAAAGCCTCCAAAACATTAAAAAAACTCTTCTGAACCACCTAAAATATAACCCAATAATTATATATACTTAAAACACATAAATAAAGGTTCTATTACTAGAAACTATGGTACTGCAGTTAAAAGGTGAGTTTAATTAAAATAATTAAATAATTATTCTATTTTTTTATAAAATGACGAAATTAAAATCCTCTATAAATACCATATTATGATATTTTACATGTTTTATCCACATTAACTCTGAGATATCTTAGAGGTGATTCAAAATTTTCTGATTATTGAATTAGAATCGAATGACAAATGAAAATCAGCTCAAGGTTGATGGAGAGGAAGTAGATGCACCGTGTCTTCTATTTCACTTGTAAACAAGTTCTTTGCCAATGATCGATCCTTTTATGGGGTAGGGATCATTAATTTTTATTTCTAACTTTCTTAAATGATTTATCAGGGATATATATTTATCATATTTTGATCTATGTTTTCCCATGCTTCAAATGATCTCGTTGATGAATGAAATTGTTTTATTCAATTTATTCTTTTTCTTCAATGATCTCACCCTAGATTCATAAATTATCAATTATTGGATGATATGTCTTGGAAAATGATTTTTATTACACCTGTTATTGTTATTTTTCCCTATAGTTCTTAAAATTCTTCACCATTGGCCTATTTTTTCATGGTTCAACTTTTCTGGGGAGGATTCGAGAGTGATTGAGTCCCAAGATTAATGGAGATTGCATGAACTATTATTGGGATATCCATTTGTGGAAAGATACTGATTATTTGTGGGATATGGGTGATGATTCCTTGTAGGTCTGGTATCTAGGAAAATGATGTGTGATGGGTGTCACACAGGAAACACGATGGAACCCCACAGGTGATTGGGATCTGATTTATAGCCACTGAAGGCTAGGAAATTGATGGTCGTCATCACTACCCTTAATTATAGTGGATTTTGAGATTTAAATGGTTTTGAATAATAGTGTAACTATTGGATCTAGTATTTGTTTGAAGAACCAGACTTTGGGTGGAATAATCAACTATAAGGCATATAGTCTATGAAACCATTCCATTTAGACCCACCCAACTATGGTGGATATGGTTTCAGGGAAGATAAGGCTCATATGTCATGTTATTATGCCCACACTTTGTGTAGCCCTCCTTAGGATGATGATACATGTTCTAGATGAACATGACTAGGCCCCCATGCGGTAGGACATGTCGTGTACTCTGGGAGTACACTGGAATGAGTTGTTACCCAAGGATGGCCAAGAATGCGACCAGGTACACAGGAAGAGCCTGATGAGAAACTGCATAGCCAGAAGCACATTGGAAGTCCCTGGTTCGAGGAGACATGTTTTTTGGGCCACTTTATATTCCTTATATGGTGACATGGCCTACAATCCATATTTGGATGAGAACATAGCCAAACATTTAAGTGGTTCCACATTCCATGTGAACCCCATTCACACCATGTACCCATTTTCAGAAACTTTAACTCTATGTATATCCTTTTTCTGGACATGGATTTTGTCCCATGAGTAGACTATCTATAAAATTGTCCAAGTAAAACATGATGGAATCCTTTATATTGGCTTTGAGATATAGCGTGGAATGTTCTGAGAGAGACTCTTCTATATGAGATGCTTGAATATAGATTTGATTAGGTAGGATTATCCGAGAGTGTCATAGGTTAGAAAGACCCCTGTTACATAATGGATTGGGTCTCCCATACTCCTTGAATTGGTTTGAGCCCCCCCCCCCATGAACTAGGTAATGGGTGCTCTACCTAATGTGTGTCACCTCCCGGTGGACTAGGTTGTGGGTCCTCTACCTACTGAGTGGATCCCCCCCCCAAACACACTAGAGAATGGGTCCTATACCTATTAATTTGAACCAATAGAACATACTAGGTTGTGGGTATTATACCTACTTAGTGGAACCCCCATGAAGGACTAAGTTTTGGGTCCTCTACCATCTAAGTTGAACTGCGCTAATGCACTATGGAATGTGTACTCTACCTACTAAGTGGTACCCCCTAATGCATTAGGGAATGGGTACTCTACTTATAGAGTTTCACCCCTCTAACACACTAGGGAATGGGTTATAAATTAGAGATCCCCCCCCCCCATAATGTGTGACATAGTGGAATGGTTTGGGTCCCCCACATTGTTACCTAGATAGATACACAAGATACTGGGCACCAGATATTTCCCCCTTGGAGATTTTGACTAACTCATCGACCAGGGCTGAGCTGTGAGATGGAAATCTCATTTCTCTCTCATCTAGGTTTCATTTACGAGCATATATATATATATGTGTGTGTGTGTGTGTGTGTGTGTGTGTGTGTATACATATATATATATATATATATATATATATATTCATGTGTTTTTGGGTTCATTTCTATCTTGGTTTGGGTTGAGTTACCTACTTCTATAGTATCTCTCTATTGTTCCCCTTCAGTTATTAGGGTGTCATACTAGGTATTTATATACTCACCCATGCCTAGGATTTTACAACACATGTCTTGTACTATGTATATGGTTGATAGAATAGTATTGATACAAGAGGAGCATATGGATACTCAGGTGTATAGACCATGTATGTTGGTAGGTCTTGGAGATCAGTAACTGGCTCTCCAAGCCATTCTTTATCCCATTTATTATTAGTTTGGGACGTCATTTCATGGTGGGTGTGTATTTTTGACCTTTAATATGATTATATTCCATATAGGTTATTTCATGCGTGGTTTTATTCAATATGTTACATCCCATTTTATTAATATTCTACACTTTTTCATAGAGACGGTAGGGTGTGGGCATTAAGGTTCACCAGGAAAAGGCTTACCATATACCTTTTGACTTATTCATGCTTGTTTCCAACCCCTTGCTATAGATATGGGAATTTAATTGTGGAATATCAGCCTTATATTTTCCATGAAGACCCCAAGGGGCCAGGTATTAACATATTGGTTTCAAAGGTGGTTCATTGTTAGGTCAGTGTAGAGACATACCCATAGTTATGGTTTGTTGGTAACATAGGAAACTTGTATCAAAAGTGTCTTCAGTGTGGATTTAAAGATAAGGAACCTGGTGTTGGTGTGGTAGCTGAAACTTCCATACACACAGACTCTGACTACCTGTTTATCGACTTATCATATCGAGACATTAGTTGTAGGGAACATGGTACATACATCAAGTGGTATTGATTACTTTTATTTTTCTTCTTGAGTAAGATCCACACACACATATAGATATATATATATTATAATCTTATCATGGTATGTATTTTTCACTTTTAGGATGCCTAAGTGAAGATATCAAACTCTGTTCCTGATTAAGGATCACGGCAATGATTCGATGAGCAATGAGGTATTAGTTCAGTTTTCAACTCATGATATCATTATTATATGAGGGAAGGTTTTATAACCTCCAACATTCTAGAAGTATATTGTACCAAAAAAAAGAATGTGGATGATCAAAGGCTTAGCGCACTCCATGAGTTCCATTTCTAGAGGCTACTGAGGTTCCGTAGTGAGCCACATCCAAAGGCAGTGGAGGATTGACATGAGTCGGTGATATTAGTCTCCAGGATCATGTGGAATCGTCCTGTCATTTCAATAGAACATCTAAGAACTAGTGTAGTTTAGTCACATAGATTCATGATGACTTGACAATATCATAGAAAAAATTATAGTATTTGTTTCAAGAAAAGTATAACCGCTCATGCATACACTCAATTTTTATTGAGGAAGTTATGAAGATATAATTGGGTATTATGTCATATTTTTAGAGTATATTTTTATGTAAACTAAAATTATGCAGTACTCCTTTGAAATTATACAGGATAGTCACTTCAAGGTGCATAATTACAAGAAGGGTCTTCATAGAGACATAATTTCTATTGTGGTTCCCCATTGCATTCCTACCTATGTTGGATTGTTGTAGTGGAAAATTGTGATAGATATAATATTATATATTGGATGCCTTGTAGGAGGATCTAGTGGTGGGTGTCATGGGACTAAGATTTCTGCAACATCTAGAAGTCACTATTCATTGGTATCTAATCATAAGAGATATTCCCATTATCAGTCTCAGTCATGTGGACATGCAATGTAGGGTTCTCACATAGGAATATGGGATCCTAAAGAGTTTTCATGATATTAATGTTATAAAAATGTTCACATGAAATGTGATTTCACAACCTAACATACTAAAGAGTGTATGGAGGAAGCATATGGACTACAATGGAAGAGGATGTGTCATAAATAGGGATATACCATGTGATGAAAGGGTCTCCCTCAGGGAGGTGTTTCTGGTAGAGAAAAAAGTGGGGTTCTAAGAGGATTAGTCATTATTAGAGGTACATGATATGAGCTACTTACACCAACACCACCAGGAGGCCAACGCCATGCTCAAGGAGCTGGTGGATGGGTTAATGGGTCACTACATTCCATGCAGGCTTATGACCCATTAGATCATGATATTATATGAGGTATGGTCTATGTTTATTCAACACTTTATCCAATTGAGGATTAAATGAAAGTAGTATCCACTAGAGAAAAGATAACTAGATTGGAAGGATGATATCGTATGGCAGTCACCATTGGTACAAACACCATGAAGTTATGCATGGGGAAATTCTATCTGATCAGAAATGTGTAGTGGGGAGTCAGGCTCCTTTAATGATATAGATATTACGGAGGGGTAGTTCTTGTGTATTTTGGTTGGGCCTTCAGGTCATGTATGTAGAATTGTTCCTCTGGGCCTTTGAGTCATGTATAGTAATTTTTAATCAGATCATATGGGTCATGTAATGGTTCCCTCTCAACCTAGTTAAAAAGGGATATTATCAAATAAATAAATAAATAATTAGGGCCTTCAGTCCATTTAGGAGTAACTCCTTTTCTATATCAATTTTATGAGATCTAGATCACCCTATATAAAAAATAGTACATAAAATTTTTCTGTAGGTTCTGACTGGGTGTGATTCATCAATATCACTTATCACTTGGTAGTTTGAGAAATCATTAGGTGGGGACCATTTCATGTGGGACCTATAGGTCATAATGATGAAATATTATGACATCATCATGGGGTCGGACTATTATTTCATGGTTCGAGCCTGGATTGATGTCATCATAGGCAGGTCAACTGCCTTTGGATATATGGGATGAGATTATCCTTTACAGAAAAGAGATATATCATTGCTAAGAGAGTGGTCCTTGTAGGTAAGAGGTTGTATCCTATCATTGAGAAGTTATTGAGTTTATCCATGGGTGAAGTAGGTGCTTTAGGAATCTATATTCCTTCATTAGTAGAGGTATTTATGGATTTCTTCCATAAGGATTTTCTAGGATAGACGTTGTGGTAGTAGATGGACTTGTACTTCAACTTTCACCTTGTGACAACATTGATATATTATTTTACATATCATATATCCCCTAAAGAACTTTAGGTGATGAGGGTATAGTTAGAGGACCTATGAGGTAAGGGTTTTATAAGGCATGGTGTTTCCCCATGGGTAGATCCAGTGTTCATGTAAATGTCAAATGGGATTTTTTAGATTTATGTTGATTATCATCACTTTAACTAGGAAAATATCAAGAAAAACTACCCATTTTTAGGATTTAAATCCTATTTGATCAGTTACAAGGTTCAGGTTGGTTCTCAAAGATTGGTATTAGGTCTGGATAACACCAATAGAGGGTTTATGAATCTGCTATTATTAACCTAGAATTTTTTTGTCACTATAAACTATATTAGTTCATGGTTATTCCTTTTAGTGTGATGAATTACATCCTTATGTTTATGGATTTGATAAACTACTGAATTTATCCATTCTTGGACTGAATTTTGGTTTTCATCATTGATGAAATACTCATCCACTCGGTGTTATTTGAGGATAAATAAATGAACTTAAGGATGTTTCAAGACTTACTCTGGGAGAATCATCTTTATAGTAATCTCATAAAGTTCTAGTTTTGGATTTATGATGTTCAATTTTTAGGTAATGTGATTTCTGAGCATTGTTTAGCTAAGTCCCAGTGAATATTGACGCAGTTATTTCCTGGGATCCACCCAAGATTGTGTCTGAGGTGTAGAGTTTTCTTAGCTTGGAGAGGAACTATAGAATTATTATGGATGATTTCTCTAGGATTAAATACCCTTTGACTACTTTGATATAGAAATGGAATCTGACCAAGTAGTTTCAGAGATCCTTCACGTAGTTGAGGTTAAGGCTGACTAGTAATCTTGTATTGAGACTACTAGAGGAGTGCACAGATTATATAGAGTATTTTGATTCTACTGGGGTTAGTCTAAACTGTTTTTATATAGATATAGGAAGTGATTGTATATGGGTTAAGTTAGTTGATAACCCATGAGCAGAACTATGCGACTAAGGAATTAGAGTTGGTAGTGGTAGTCTTCTCTCTGAATATGTTGAGGGACTATCCTCCAGGAAAATATGTTATTATTTACTCATAATATCATAGTCTCGGATATATATTCACACAGAGAGATCTGAACCTATAATAGAGGAACTAGTTATAGTTCCTACCGTATTATAACATTGATACACTATATACTCCTTAGATGGGAAACGAGGTGGAAAATTCCATTAGCAGGAATTCCCATTCATGTTTAGTGGGGGAGGTGTATGTGTAGTTGTCTTCTTTAAAGATAAACCCGATGGAGGAGATGAGGGCTGGTTATCTTATATTTATGGTGTTTAATCCTATTCTTATTTATCATGTGAGGGAGTATTAGTTGGGATACATCGACTGTAAGGTCATATGTGGCTAGATACGTTCAGATGATTCACCATATGGATTTTCTGATAGAGGAGAAAACATCATTCTTTTCTAGGGACAGATGTTAGTTTCAGTTGTGATGAAAGAGGATATGATGAGAGAGTTTCTCACTTATCATTTTTTTTACATATGAGTGTAGAGAATATGTATGGTGAACTTTATCAACAATTTTTGTGGTATGGAATGATGTGGAGTGTCTCAATGATTTTCTATCAGTGTCTCACATGTTAGTAGGTGAAGGCTAAGCACCAGGTTTCCATAGCTTTTACACAGCCTCTTTAGATCCAATAGTGGAATGGGATGGAATATCCATGGAATTTATGATAGTTATTCCATGGAAAATGATATGTTAGGATTCCATCTGGGTGAATTTTAAATGACTCATGAAGTCAGTGCACTTCCTTACCATCAGGTAGTAGATTTCGGTGGATAGTTTTGTGCAGTTTTATGTGTGCGATATCATCTAACTACATAGGGTACCCATGATGATTTTATTAAAATGTGATCTATTATTACCATCATAGTTTTGAGGATTCCTACATCAGTCATTTGTGACCCAATTGAGTATGAGTAGAGTGTTTCATTCCCAGATGGATGGGTAGACTAAGCACATTTTTTAGGAGTTGGATGATATTCCAAGAGTGCACTTGTTAGAAATTGGATTGATATTGGAGGATTACATTACATTGGAATAGTTTTCTTATAATAATAGATAACACTCTATGACTGGTAGGACACCTTTCATGATCTTGTACGAGAGACCATGTAGGTCACCCATGTTTTGGACTGAGATCGGTGAGGCATCACTTGTTTGGTCAAGGATGGTGCAGGGGATAAAATTGAAAGTTCAAGTGATCCAAAAGTGTATGATTAAATCCTAGAGTTGAAAAAATATATTATGCATATCATCTTCATAGGAAATTAGAGTTTGACCAGGGAGACCATGTTTTCCTTAGAGTCTCTCCATGGTGAGGATTGTGGAGGTTTGGTTAGGGAGGAAATCAATACATAAGGTTTATCAAGCCATTCAAGACACTATGGATGGTGGGTATGGTTTCTTACCACCTAGCCTTTCCCCCACAGTTTGAGTGGGTTCATTAAATCTTCAATGTGTCATATCTAAGGACATATGTGGACTATCGTACACATTTTAATGACTAGGGAGAGCTTGAAATCAGGTATGGATCCACCTACAATGAGTATCTAGTGGTGACTAAGGATCCACAAGATAGGGTCTTGTGATGATATAATATTCCCTTGGTTCATGTGTTATGGAAGAAATAGATCTTGGAGGAGGGATCCTATGAGTGCGATAGACATTTAAATGATCTTTATCTAAACCATTTCATTTAGATTTTTTTTGGGGAAAAAATCCTTAAAGGGTGGAGTAAATTAGTGAACTTATTTTTTTCTTTTGAAACTTTGAAATATATTAAGAAATATTTTCATATCCAGGAACTCATATGGTGTGAGATCTAGAGGCTCGGTGAGCCCATAATTGATATTATAAAAATATTAATTATATTAATATCATGCACATACAATTTTTTGGGGATAATGGAATAAATTTGGAATTGATCCTTTTATTGGAAATTTTAGATCAAGATTGATACCAATAGGAGGAGTTTACCCTAGGATCAACCTACAGTTGGTAAACATCGTATGTCTAGCTGAGGTAGTTATTTGCGGGATCATATAATTAAAATAAATTAATATTTATTTTAAGTGTTTTCTTAAATGATATAATTTAAATAATCTATAAAAACCCTCTTGTAAGGATTTTCCAAGGGTTAAAATCATAACCCCTGTGATATCTTAGAGGATTTTTAGAGTATTCCTCAATGGAGAATCATAATCAGATGACGAAGGATGACCAAATCGGGGTAGATTGGAAGGCATCGGACATAGAGGGTCTTCTCCTTCACTGAATAATGTTTTATTCGCTAATTATTGATCCATTAACAAGTTAGGGCTCTTAAATTTTGGTTTATTCCATTGATTAAAAGATTGATCATGGATATATATTTATATTCTTATGATCTTCATTTTCCCACCCTTTACATGAACCTGTTGTTGAATTGAATTTTTTTATTCAATTTATTATTTTTATGCTATGACCTCACCCTATATTACTAGATTTGAAGTAATAATCCTATAATTTGTGGCCAATAATTTTTATCTCTAATGGTATTGTTCTTTCCCCCCACTTTTCTTCATGTTCTTTGTTGTTGGCTTACACGGTTGTAGTTCGACTTTTTCAGGGCATGATTGAACATGATTAAACCCCATGATTCATAGATACTGTGAAAAATATTAATGGGATGTTGATTTGTGGATGGATCATGTTTTTTTGTGGGTTGAAGGTTAATATTTTCAGTAAATTTTGGATCCATGATGATGATGGGTGATGAGAGGCATACATGACGCATAATAGACCACCACGGGTGATTGGGATCTGATTTCTAGCCATAGAAGTCTTGGAAATTAATGGACATAATCACTAAATTTTATTATGAGAGATTTTTAGTAGTCAATGATCAAGAATCTTGGTGGAAGAGGTGGATCTAGGATCTACATAATGGACCATAATTTCTATGTAATAGTTGACTATATAGCATGTAGTCATAGAACACACACTTTGTATCCCAACCTATATGTGGAAGTTGTATTTTTAGGGAAGATAAGGATCACACATCATATGGGTAGGCCCACACACCATGTGACCCTCCCTGGGTGGCTAATTCATGTGATAGCTACACATAGCTGGGACCCCTTGTGTGTGGACATGTCATATACTCTAGGAGTATAGTGGCATGGACTAGTACCCGAGCGTGGAAAATTACATGGGCACATCCCGAAAAAAAATGGGCATGGATAATAGCATAAATCTGGCCCTGAGTTGATGAGATAAATCATTTGATCCCCCTTACACACTATTTATATTGAAATGTCCTTCAAGTAGTGTTCATAGGAGAGCATGTCCAAATAGTGGAGTAGGACCACACACTTTGTGAACCCCATACACACCTTGTACCAATTTTTCAAAATTTCTATATTGAATACCTTCTTCATTTGGACCTCAATTTTGGCCCATGAGTAGCCTATCCAAATCATTTTTTCATGTAGAACGTGATGGTACCCTTCTTAGTGGAGTTCAAGATATGACATGGATTGTTCTGAGGGTGATACCTTCATTGGTGTAATTGATAATGGTCATGATCTATATGGACCATCTAAGGGAGGTCGAGGATGGAAACCCCCAATTACATCATGGCACAGTTTCACCATACTCCTTACATAGGTTTTATTGGTACCCTTAATGGACTAGCGCGAGGATCCTCTACCTACTAAGTGGCACCCCCTTGATGGACTAGGGCATGGGTCCTCTACCTACTTAGTGGAACCCCCATGACGCACTCGAGCATGGGTAATCTACCTTCTTAGGTTCACCCCCTAAAAAAGTACGAAATGGGTCCTATAGATACCCATTGGAACCCCCATATGGAGTAGGGTGTGGGTCCTCTACCTACTGAGTGGCACCCCTTGGCACACTAGTGTGTGGGTCCTCTACCTACTAAGTGGTACCAACCTGATGCACCATGTGTGGGTTATCTACAAAATGAGTAGAGTACCCATTATGCACTATAGTGTGGGTCCTCTACTAGATATTGTGTCTACATGACTATTTTACATAGTGGAGAGTTATGGATTCTCCACACGGTTACCTCTATAGATACATAAAATGTTGTGAATCAGAGATGTACCCTTGAGAGATGTTGGAAGACTCATTGACATGGGATGAGCTATGAGATAGAGATCTCATTTCTCTCTCACCTGGGTTTCTTTTATGAGAATATATATATGTGTGTGTTGTTGATTTCATTTCCCTCTTTCATTGGGTTAAGCTAATTCTTTCTATTATATCTTTATGTTACTCCTCACTAGTTTTGGAGGCATCCTACTGGGTGTGTATACACTCACCCATATATGTGCTTTTCCCACATGTTTCATTTATTATGCAGACAGGAGACAGATCAGTGGTGATTTTGGAGGATAATAGGGATACTCGTGTGTATAGACAGTGTACAATTGTTGGCCTTGAAGACCAAGATCCGAATTCTTTCAGCCATTTTCTATTCAAATTATTATCATGTTGGAACTTAAATTCTAATTAGGTGTGTATTTTTCTTCTTTACTCTAATATTATTACCTAGAGGTTATTGAATGCATGGATTTAAACTTGATGTTACAACCCCATATATTATTCATATTCATTATTTCATAGAGATGGTTGGTTTTGGGAATATAGTTACACTAGGAAAAGTCCTTCAATTTATGTTATATATTCTCGGTGCTTGTCACTTGCCCTTGAACTATAGAGTAAGGCTTGGGGTTGTGGCAGATCATTCTTCCTCTAGCTAGGTGGGCCTTGGTGGGTTAGTTCAGTATATTAATTTACTATAAATTATGAATAGATGAATAAAATTTACTATTTGAGAAATTTTGTAATTGAAAACAAACCAAAAGGGTGAGACTGAAGTTCTGTTGGTTTTATCATTGTATTTTTTATCACATATTTTTTTATGAAATTATCTTTTTCATCTATAATTGGTGATTATTTAGGGAAATTATTGAGTTTCCCCCACCAAAGAAGTAGAGATTCATCATAGATATTTAGAAAAGAAAAAAAGTGAACATAGATTGTCTTTATGGAAGAACATTACTAGTGATTAACATGGTGTTCTGGTACTATCAAAAATACTTTTAGTTAATCATATTCATGCTACTAAACTATTGGATAGAGTGATTGTATAGTTATTGATAAAATATATAAATTATGTTCATGTCCATGAGTAGAGTTTTCCAAAATGGTAGGACCCATCTATGAATAGCATGATTAATGGTTATTGAAATAAAATTCATCTAACTCATAGTTGAAGGAATTTTTGAATTGATATGGCTCATGATTGATTAAATAATACTACGACTTAGCTAAAGGATGGGTTCATCGAAATACACATTAAATATTCTATATGTTACAACTCATCTTAAATACATAATAAGAAGTTTGAAATTATTCAAATAATTCCAAAAAAAATTATGAAGTTATAAGATTCATTTAATATGTTTGGATAAGTCATGGAGTAATACGTAGTCCATTCAATGATACTTACAGATATATATATTTTGGAGATCATAAAAAAATTTCTATGTATCAAGTTTAAGTCTTTGAATACTATGATTTTAATAATTTTTTTCCAAACCCAAGTCTGTGGTGTTGAGTATAAAGATTTAAACTATTATTAGTCTTTATTTTTTATTATATAACTATACTGATCATAAATATTCTATACTATTAATTCATTATCATATGATTTTACTACCAATCATAAGTCTTTGAATTCAGCTAAAAATTGAAAAATAGAAGTGTGTAATTATTTTTATAGATGAGCCTAATATATATTCTATATATGATAAGTCTTTAAAAATAATAATAATTAATTTTAAGACATTTAGGTCACCAGTGTTTGAACTCATCACTTAATAAAATTATGAAGTTATGCGGGATGAAAATTTTATATTTTAGAATTCATATCAGAAGAACATGAAAGAAAATTTTATGATTCATGAGTTTTTCACTCATGGAATTAAATATCATAAACACCTAGAATGTTGTGTGATCAAATCATGATAAAAAAATATTGATATTAATGAATTGAAAAATAATATAAAATAATGAAGAAAAGTGAGTTTCTAAAATTAATTTTATTCTAAGGAAATTAATATCTGATGATACTATATTTGTGATTTTATATTAATAATTTCATGATTCTTATAGAATCCATGATCATATATTGTTCTTTTAATGATCTAATTAATAGTTCCACTTATTGTATTACTTGATAAAGAAATTGAAATTAGTTGGATTTCCAAAATAAAGCAAATGAAGAACCTTTAAACCTCATTATGTTTTTATCAACACCTTCATCAGTTATATTAAAGTATGTTTGAGTATTCATAATTAATGGATATGGATGTATTTTAATATTCCTTTTAATTTATAAATAATTGGAGTTTTATATTTTATAAAAAAATTAATGATAAATGTGTTCCATGACACATATATTATTTTTTTAGCTCAAGGTAAAGATGTTCAAATTTAAAATATGATTCTATTGGATTCATTTTAAAGGAATTTTTTTCCTACTATAGATACTTTTTATGATATTTTGGGGGTTTTTAAATAAAAATAATTTAACTTGGAATATATATAGAAATTAATGAATAATAAAAATGATCCTAAAGGAATTCATGAAACCCATATAAGAAATTTTATTTTAGTGATGTTTCAAGGAGGAACAATTTTTAAACACATGGTGCATTTTTTGAAAATTGAAAATGAATGATGAAATTGATATATTCTATAATAAATTTGACTTCATTATAAAATTGAGGAGGTAAAATTTTAAAAGAAATATGTTTTTTTGATTCTTATTGTGATTGTAAATTTTCAATCTGTGAGAATCCAAGGGAAGAGAAACTATAAAATAAGATCAAGAGTAATATCATGCATGATTTAGTAAAGAATAATTAGGATAATATAGACAGAACTATGATATATGTTTGGTCGATATGATGTTTTGATATGAAGAAGGTTCAATGACATCCTTTGTCTCAGATGGTTTGTGAGGAGCTAATGGCTCTAAAGATCATAAGCGCTCAGTGATGGAGACAATAAGGTCATCATATTTAATAGATGTTCTATGAAGATAACCTGTGAGAAGTGCATTAATTATAGATATTTATTTAATAAAAACTAGAATTTATATAAGAAGATTTTTGATTTTAAGGATATGTATTATAGGAATTAATATAATTATGTGAACTAAAATAGATCTATATAGAATAATGTGATGGAAGGTAACTATTATTTATACATGGTGTGAAGCTATAAAGATCATTAGACATAGGGTATGAATTAATACCACCTTAATATGTTCTCAGAGATGTAGGAATGTGGATAGTGGGAATCTGGTCATGAAATCATCAGTGTTAATGTTATCTGGTTATGGAGTGTGAAGAATCATCCACATATAATTAAATTGTATTAATTATAATGGAGAATCCATTATTAGGGTGGATATCCAATCTTGTAGAGGAGTAGACCTTAGTATGGTACCCAGTAAATATCTTTTTAATATTATGACATTATTTACTACATAATCCATGGTATTTTATATGATACATGATAGAGTAGATCGATACTGAATTCTTTGGGGAGGTATTTTTTAAAAGGAAAAAATTTAATAAAAATTTTAAGTGACCATTAATTCGCCACTCTCCACTCAGTTATCCATCTGTCCACTAAGAGTATAAAACACTGAAACAAGCATTTTAATGATAAGATCAAATTAGATTAATTATCCTATGAAAATTGGAACTCAATTATAAGATATATTATATTATGAAACATTTATACTGACCTATGATACTCTTGGTTCAACTATGATTACTCTTCATTTTATCCTAATTTTTCCTTGGTCATATTCTTCCTAGGTTCTCTAAAATAAATATATTTAAATCTCTCATAAATTTTCCTAAATATCATTTGAAAAAATCATATAATATCCACCAATAGTGTTAAACTAGGTATTTAGTTATCCATATTTTTCATGAACACAAGAGGACTAGGTAATACCCATTAAATATTTTCAAGTTTTTTACCAATATGAAAAAAAAATTCATGTCCTACAATTACTTCTTTTTAACTAGATAGGTATTTAATTTCAAGGAAAACAAACAATATTTAAATTACCAAATTTCATGTCGGTATCCTATAATTAAATACATCTCAAGGATATTAACTATTATTCTAAACTTCTAATAAAAAATATAAAAATATTCTACAAAAATAACTAAACTCTTGTAGCATCCCGCCTTTTTATTACATAACATTTCATTACATTTTACAAACAGAAGATCTTTAAAGTCTAGTGTCTTGGAAATCAGGAACATAAAACATGAGAACAACATTAAACATTCTTATAAAACACTTGTATGGATTCATCATAGGTTCATCCTATGTAAATTTACTGCATCTCATATCCTAGAGACGAACATCAATGGAAAGGGTGAGTAGAAGGCCCAGTAAGGGTAAACAAGGGAGTCAATGTACTTATGATATCAAAAAGAACTTGAATAAAAACATGAATACATGAGCAATGGAAGAATAAGAATATCATAAAGAAAAGAACTTGGAACATAACTTGAATATGTGGCTACAACATTTCATTTATACATTCATGAACATATCACCAAGGTTCATCCCCGAGGTTTCATAAAAATTACCAAGGTTATTCACCAAGGTATCATAAAACTTGTCATATCTAGAGATTAATTATTTACCCAATGCGTTGGAGTGCTATCAGGGTGCACCCTTAATATTTCTTTAATTTAATGTGAGCCACATAGATCATAATAATTCATTTCATAAATAACCCAAATACATTCAATGAAATGGGTTTCATATCAAAATTGTGATGTTTAAAAAGTGCTTAAAAATAAGATCATTATGTCATTTATAACCCATGGAAAGGGAGTGAGGGTTATATGTATGTCAATTATAGAATAAAATAGATCATATTTATATATTTATGAACACCCAATGAAACGAAATAGGTCTAGGTATTCACATAAATAAAACCCGAGAATTTCTGGAGAGAAAGAGATAGAAATTTTGAGGCAAAATTTCCGTAGCATAACGGCTATATAACAAGGTTTTAGAAAACATTTAAAAGAGAGGGTAAAAGGGTAACCCACTCATAAATAACTCATAATACAGTAAGGGTACTTAATAATATCATGGTATGGATATTTTAATGACATACCACATGAAAAAGGAATCATGAAAGAAAATAGAAGATGCGATTTCTTTTACGAAAAATTTGGCAGCCCAATGACGTCACTTAAAAATTCAGAAAACAAATTGATGAGAGAGGAGAAGGTCTATCAATAATTAGACATGAAATGGAAAGAAATGATAACATATAATAACATACCCTCAACATAAAGATATGGAAATTATATGACACAACATAAAGGAATTCATGACTTAAAAGAGGAGGGTCAGAGGATCCCTTACCTTGAAGAGTAACTACGAATGCTTGAAGGTCGGGACCTTGGGAGGATTTAGGGCTCCTTGGGAGGACTATTTGGGTGTTAAAGAGACCAGAAAATTGTTTTGGAGGATTTTTAAATGAAATTAATGAGGGAATGTCTTGGTATTTATAGGAAAAGTGAGGGGACAAAGCATTAATTTCCAAGGGACACCTCATCGGTGGTATTGGCAATACCATGGGCTTTCCCATTGTATTTTCCCATGGTATTTTACACTTAGGACACCTCATACCTTATATTACTATTAATAAGCAGACCAGAATTATTTGATAATTATTACATCCTTAATGGTGTCATTAAACACCCGAAACTCAAAAACTATATTTTCACTATTCACTGAAAATTCAACTTTCTCAGAAAAATCCCAAAAATTCACCTTAACCAAATATCGATGCTCTGATTTCAAAAATAAACTCCATTTTATGAAAATAATTTTCTAAATATTTTTATATTAATTTTTAATTAAAAACACTATTCACTGAAAATTCAACTGTTTTAGAAAAATCCCAAAAATTCATCTTAACCAAATATCGATGCTTTGATTTCAAAAATGAATACCATTTTATGATAATAATTTTCTAAATATTTTTAATTTAATTTTTAAATAAAAAACACTATTCACCAAAAAAGAATAATACTTAACCCATAATTTCTGAAACAGTTATTTACCTATTTTATTAAATCACATTACTTAATCAAGGTGACTAAATTATATTAATACTTTCTTAAGTGAGGTTACTTAATCCATTTGATCACATTACTAATCATAAGTGTAAAATCACTATTCATAATTTACTATTCATCAAAACATAAGTTGATCATATTAGACTCTAAATTTCTTACTGAACATAACTGCAGAATACCATTTTTTTTGAAAATCATTACACATTATTAATTATTTAAGGTTTACATAAATATTTTTAAAATACTCTTTTCTAAAATTCATCAATAATATGCATACTATATTTAACCATACATTTGAAAATTCACAAATTTCACCATAAGAAGAAAACATAATTTTTATTTAAATCAAAGGATTACACAAGGCAGTTACGGTCGCATTACATAGCCCCTTATAACACCAGCATAAGACCTAAGAGTAAGGTGTGCTAGGGTGATAGAATCTTGGGGTGGCTCGGCCAACATTTCCCGAGTAGTGATTTCTATCAGCTTGAACTTCTCGCGAAGGCGATTCCGTTCCAGCTTCACACGATGATGTTCGGCTAGGGTTTGGTCTAGGGAAAATCCCAAAGGTGCTACCTCCTTCCTGAGTTCCGTCATATGGGCTTCGATCGGCCCGAGACTACTGGATGGGGCCATCAAATCTTACTTCTATATTAATTAATCAAGATCACTTGTATTTATAGACAATAATCAAAACATTTAGTTTCCAACGGTCTTATAACAGTCGAAACCCAACGGTCTTATTTTAATTATACTCATTTTATTAAATGAAATAGTTTTGTTGAGTATATAATAAAATAACACACAATGTTAGGAAACAAAATTTATTCAAAATTTAGGTTCATTACATTCTTCACCCATTAATAAATTCCATCCTCTTAATTTTAAAATTGGGATTGGAAATTTCATTGAAATTTCTACATCGGAAAAAAATTCAGCAAAATTGTTACTTTAAAAGAAAGAAAGGAAAGTAAAAAAGTCCCCCGAGTTAACCCATACTAGGATTCCATGTAAGAGAACATGAATATGGAAGAGAAAACAAAGGGTCAGGTTCTGATGGAGAGTGATAGAAAACATGATTAGGAGAAAATTAACCACAAGAATATCACAAACTTAAGATGTGTTAAACGGTCTTTGATTACCCAGTAGGAAACGTAAACCAACAACGTTTTTGTTTTACATTCCTTTTCATAATTTTAAGGAATTAATTTACTACATAGAATAAAAACATAAGGAAATATACTTACCATCAAGGAGAGTTTCATCCCTTAATAAGTTTCCACCAAGACTAATCTTTTCTCCAAACAATGAGCATTCAAAAAGACTTAGTCTCATCAAAAGCACAAGAATCGTCTTCTAGAGAATCACATAATCCACAAAAAAATAAATATATTTTTCCCTTGTCTTTAGTCATCAACTAAGACTAAAATGGTTAGTATGAGATCATATAATCCCCAAAAAGGATAATATTTTATAAAAAGAAATATGACTATTAATCTCCAAAATTCAACAAAAGTACCCAAAGTTCCAGAAAAACCATTCAATACACAGTCATCCTTAAAATTCTTCAGAATAATACAAACTATGATTGGAACCCAAAACTCAGAAGGATTTAATCACATAGTCTTCCCCAATAAATCTTAACATTTATCTCCAAATAACATCAACTACTATTAAAGTCTCATACTAAAGTGTAATTAACCTATTCACATATTCTCTATGCTAGGTTCATCATTTTCCAGAAGTAACCCAAATCACCATACGTCCACAATAAATACCTAAATTCTTACAAAAAAAACATTAAACCATTCCACCTCAATTTAAATCTTGTAGTATTTTATTTCCCTTAGGAATATAGTACTCCAAAAGAGAAAAAATCGTCTAAAATAACCTTTATCATTTAATCACCAAATCATTTTTCTATACAAAGGATATCCATTTGATAAAACATAAGTTTCAAAAATCAACTTATTCTTGATCCATAAAAATAGCAGGTGCATTAGTCATTCTTAAGGGAATGACAACAAACTCATAATGCCCATATCGTTATTGGAAGGAACTTTTTGTAATATCATCATTATTCACCCTCAATTGATGATAACCAGAACAAAGATCAATCTTATAGAAGAATTGAGTCCCATGAAGTTGGTCAAATAAGTCATCAATTCTTGGAAGAGGGTATTTTTCTTTCACTGTGATCCCATTCAGTTCTCTATAATCAATGAATAGCTTCCTCGATCCATCTTTCTTCTTCATAAAGAGAACGGGTGCTCCCCAAGAAGACACACTTGGTCGGATAAACCCCTTATATAAAAGATCTTGGAGTTTTTTATTTAATTCTTCTAGCTCCACATTTTCCATCCTATAGGGGGTCTTTGAAATCAGATGAGATCCAGGTATGAGTTCAATGGAGATATCTACCTCTCTTTCTGGGGGAGGTCTGGGAAACTCCTCAAGTAATATGTCATCATATTCCAAGATGATGGGGACATTTTCTAAAATAATAAATCCTTCATGAGAAACTTATTTCATTTACAAATCTTTTAACTAAAAAGGATTTTATATCTTAAAAATTCATGCTTAGGAAATTACATTTTTCTATAATTCCTTCATAATGATTCATAAAAAGCTTGCGATTAACCAAACATACCCCCCCAGGAGTGTCTTAACCAAGAGTGCAGCAAGGCCCATTTTTGTGTACCAGTTCCCGTTTGAGTCTAGCTCAAAGTGGTGTTTTTGGGTTTTACCCTTATGTACATCTGTGCCAGAACCACCTCTACCTGCTCGTATCCAGACAGGGATGTATTTTCTTGATAAACCACTTACTCAATACTCACCAAAATACCAGGAATATTTTCTATATTTAAGATTTTCTATGGGGTTATTCCTAAACTGTTTGTATCCTAATTTCCATAAATAACTAAACTATCCTTTGATACCAACTATGGAATCCCGCCTTTTTATTACATAACATTTCATTACATTTTACAAACAGAGGATCTTTAAAGTCTAGTGTCTTAGAAATCAGGAACATAAAACATGAGAAAAAAATAAAACATTATTCTAAACCACTTTTAAGGATTGATAATATGTTCATCCTATGTACATTTACTGCATCTTATATCCTAGAGATGGACATCAAAGGAAAGGGTGATCAGAAGGCCCAGTAAGGGTAAACAAGGGAGTCAATGTACTTGTGATATCAATAAGAACTTGAAAAAAAACATGAAGACAAGAGAAATGGAAGAATAGGCATACCATAAAGAAAAGCACTAGGAACATAACTTGAATATTTGGATACAACATTTCATTTAGACATTCATGAACATATCACCAAGGTCCATCCCCAAGGTGTCATAAAAATTTCCAAGGTTATTCACCAAGGTATCATAAAACTTATCATCTCTCGAGATTAATTCTTTACCCAATGCATTGGAGTGATATAATGGTGCACCCTTAATATGTCTTTACTTTCATGTGATCCACATAGATCATAATCAATCATTTCATAAATAACCCAAATAGATTCAATGAAATGGGTTTCATATCAAAATCGTGACATTTAAAAATAGCTTAAAAATTAGATCATTATATCATTTTTAACCCATGGAAAGGGATTTCAGGTTATATGTATGTCAATTACAGAATAAAATATATCATTTTTATATATTTATGAACACCCAGAGAAAAGAAATAGGTATGGGTGTTCACATAAATAAACCCATAGAATTTTTGGAGAGAATGAGATAGAAATTTTGAGGCAAAATTTCTGCAGCATAACGGCTATATAACAAGGTTTTAGAAAACATTAAAAAGAGAGGGGAAAAGGGTCACCCACTCATAAATAACTCATAATACAGTATGGGTACTGAATAAGATTGTAACGCCCCGACCCCAGTTACCCAGAGTCGGTGCATTATTACATAACATTGGCATGATCACAAGAAAGATCAAATCTCGAAAGACCGATTGGTTTAGTAGCCTTGGAAATACTAGATATATTCATAAGTTTTACATTACATCATAAAATGAACAACATAATGTTTCCACAATCCACACTATTAAACCCTCATAAAAATCCATGCAGGTCATTCATAACTTACTTCTTCACATCCTGGGAAAAATAAAACATAGAAAAGGGGTGAGCTCAAATGCCCAGTAAGGATAACAATATAGCGGAAACTTTCATAAATAAGAATAAACATTTAAGGCAATGCATTACTAAAACAAAAGCCTTTTAAACTTCAACATAGTATGGCAAAAGTAAAATGAAATAATGCCATTTACTTATTCACATGGATATTCTACTAATCGAATAATCACATGCAAAAATCAATAACCACTTTCATAATGTTGGAATGCATAATGCCAGACTATCATAACCACATAGTCAAGGCCTCGTGCCAAGACTACAAATAAGATTTTGTCAAGGCCTTGTTCCAAGACACTAGTTTGTCTCATGAGACCTACCGATGCATCGAGGAGCTATAGCGGGCTCCACCCGTCACTTATTAAGTCCAATGCATTCCCATATGAAAAGGTTTAAACATAACATAAACATTCGTATTAAAACTAGCATACGAAATGTCAATAATTTCACCATAAACTATGAATGGTATAAAAATAGCACATCCATAGTCAAACATATCACAAAACCTTCAATACAATATAGAAGTTTTGTATCATAATAAATCAACTTCAAATAATCTTAAAATCCATCAAAGGATGTTGACATAGATGAAATCAAAATTCTTTTTAAAGAAATATCTCCTTTTATTTTGAAATCATTTAAGATCCATATAAAATAAAACATTTTCTTTGAAAATATTCTTATAAGCTTGTAAGGAAAACTTTGAAGATTTTATAACGGCGTAAAATAACCGCACCCGCCGTATAAGTTAAAAAAAACATTCTTACCTTAATTCTGTCGAAAAGGTTAAAAAGGACCTTGTTTTGAAAACGACCGAAAGATTCCTTTATAAACCACTTATAAAAGTCAAAAAGGGTATAAATGACTTTAACTCATAATCTAGTAAATAGTAAAAATGTTTTGAAATACATTTTTAAGAAACATGGATGTGGATGATAAAGAGATCCCAGTAGATTATTACGTATAAACAACCTTGGATAATGAAGAGGTTGTAAAGTAAACCCTTACCTTGTACTTTTCCTTGGTTGGGGTAGGTTAACCTCCTGTATAATGGTGAAATAGTTGTTATTAAATTATACAAGAATCATATATAATAATATGATATCATATATGATCTTTTAACATTGATTTGTTAATAATATCTTAGAATTATCGTCGTTTTGGGAGTTAACTTACTCATTTTCTTTTATATGTTTTGTTACATAAGCCATGGTTGTTGTATCTTATTCATATACAGAATGATATCTAGTCCTTAAACATCATTTTTAAATCATCAAATGATAATTATACTTGAATGGATACGATGGAGAATGAATCTCATCGCGTTCGTGGAGACGGTAGTCCGTACGTACGCACGAGCGACAATATCATTCTTTTGATATTAAAATAATATATAAATGGATGGTATATCATATATACAGAATCATTAACATGTTATATTTATTATTTACATGAGTTACACATCATTATTATACCCATCCAAATAATATTATATTGAATAACAATTACACCACGACGTGGAGACGGTAGTCCGTACGTACGCACGTATGGTGACATGTTATTCAAAGGGTGGATAGAATACTGAATATGGTTGTACCATATTTATAATAACATCACAGTATATGTGAGATACTAGAGTTATTATTTTATAATGGTAAGAACAAAGGAAGAAGAAGTGGAAGAAGAAATGAACTTGGAGAAGGGTGGTGAAATCATTACCTCTTCTTCGGGTTCTTCCTTTTGATTTGATCAAAAGGGCTCCTTAGGTTGGCTTTCTGATCAAACTATGGCCTCTAGGTTGTAGTGAGGGATGTTGGGAGAGTATTTGGGCAGAGTTTGGCCGAACCAAAAGGTTTGAAGGTGTGAAGAAATGAGAAGGAGGAGTGCCCTTTTATAAGAGGGGTGAGGGGCACCTTTGGAAAAGCTAGAAATATTAATTTATAATAAATTCATATTCGGTTTCTAATGGTTAAAAAGCTTATTATTAAAAGTTTAAGGTGGGTATAGGTCGAAAACCACTCAACCAATAGAATTTAGACAGGTTTGGGTACTTATATTAACCTTATCTTTAAGTATTAACTCTAAGTTAATAAGTTTCACTTTTACAATGTCTCTTTGTATTTTTATATAATATGGTTAATAAACTTACTATATACATACAAGAGACCCCCAAGTGGTACATTAATGATGAACCTATCATGATATAAGTCTCTTGGCCGAACCTTAGATTTTTAGGAATTTAATATCAATTAATAATATAATATTTGTTTTAAGAACTCTTTTATGTCAAATTTGACACTATTCAATAGTTGATTTTTGTGAAACTCATAACAGATTGATTACTTCGAACAAAGTCAATTAAATCAATTCTAATATATCATATTATCCTATAAAATTAGTTTAATTAATTAAAAGTTTCATATTATATTTATTTGGGTATTTATAATATCAATTATTTTAATTTTTCACTATTATAGTAATTACTGCATCATCATTGTGTCATAAATAAAATAAATTATTTAATGTCTAAAAATTATAAATAAAATATCATTATGTAGGAAATCTTTTTAGATTTCTAATTAATATTTATAATCTAAAATCCAACATATATAACCCTATGTAACAATTTTTTTTCTAAAAGATATATGCTTGTGTCATTTTTGTATTCATTTTAACTTAATTAAAATAAAGTGTCATTATCACTTACAAGTGGATCCATGGGGTCCCAAAATAGACCAAAAGATTCCCATGGTCGACCATTTATCAACCAATAGGGTTAAGACACGTTTTAGGGTAATTTAGAATTATTATAATATTATTTTTTTAACCCTTATTTACCGGATTTACCCTTAACCATGGTAAATAAAATATTTACCGCAGTAATTATTCAAAATGTCTAAAAATAAAAGTTACCTATTTACACAATTTGAACATCCTGATTCCAAATATGGAATCCATTTTCCTAAATTCAAAACACAGAAGTGGCATAAATTAATTTAAAATTAATTCCCGTTGTCAAAACAAAAAGCGTGTTTTTAAGAGGTAATAACTATCAAAAGATTGACACTTGTTTATGTTCGGTTTAATTGTAAAATTATGTCCAATGACCAACATTATATTAAATGGTAAAAATATATTCTAAATATACTTTAAAACCACTCAAATTCAAAATTTATCACTATTAATTATTTTGATTAAAAAAGTTGTTTTTAATTAAAATTTAGTAATTTTCATTATTCATCAAAATATAAAAGTTATCTGAAAAGTACCAAAATTTCACCCTAGGATAAATTCGATATTCCGAATCCAAAAATGAAGTCCATTTTGAAATATAAAATATATATAATTTCAAAAATTAGGTATTACTATTCATAACGGCTAGTTTGATCGGTTGTGGTGTGTGTTAAAACTCGAAGTTGCGTACAACACACGCTACTGTTTTATTCAAAGGAAAGCGTACCGTGTAAGCTTGGGATGTTTCATTTTAAATTTTTTGATGTCCCCATTTAGTCAAAAAGTATAAAATATTTTATTTAAAAAGGGTTCACTATTAAAGTTAATAAAAGTGCAATACTGAAAATGAATTTGTTCTTGCATTATATCTAAGAAACTCATAATATGGATTCTAAAATTATAAGGATTATATAAACATTAAAATTTATCTAATACTATTCATAACCTCTTTTTAACGGCTTGTTTGGTAATTCATGGTGTGCTTGAACTTGTTGTTGCGTGTAGTGAAAGTTATTGAATTATTTTGAAGAAATAACACACTATAAAATCTTGGGGTGTTACATTCTCCCCTCCTTCAATAAATTGCGTCCTCGCAATTTGAAATTGTTCTTCGAAAATAAAAAGTTTAAAGTAGATAATATATTTGTGGGAAAACCCACATCGGAAATTGGGTTACTAAAATTTAGTCTTAATATGAGGAAAAGAGAAATCAAAGGGTCACCACCAAATTATGATCTCGATTAGGAGAACATTGGTGGCAATTAGAGACATATAATTGGAGGAAAAATGTAAATATTTATAGGTAGTGATTGAGGTCATCAATCACAAACAAGTGTATAATTGAGGTCCTTAAACTCATCAATCTTTGATGATTTGAAGTACCATCTGTTCAACAAAATATAGGGTATTGGAATAACACATTTTTGACGTTTCAAAATATCTTAGTTGAAATCCCACATCGAAAAATGAATTAATGAGGCCTCTATAAAGAGTCGAAAGTATGAAGATTACCGAAAATAACACATACTAGGGTTCCATGTAGGAAAATATGGATATGGAAGAAAAATCTAACCATCAATTATCTGATGGAGAGTGGTAGAGAACATGGCTATGAAAAGGCCAACAATCCCAAAGCCATAAATTAGTGATGATTTAAGGTACCATCTAGGAAAACATTTTTGTTCTAAGTTGCTTTTCTTAATATTGAGGAATTTATTTATGAGATTGGATAAGATCATAAGGAGATATACTTACTTTATAATTAGAGTTTTATCCATTAATAAATTTCTACCACAAACTCATCTTTCACTCTAAAAGATAATAGAATGTAAAAAAAATTCTATTTACACTATTCGTATAGGGTTCCAAAATAAACGAATTTATAATTCATCTACAAGATCTTTTAATAAAAACTACATTATTTAATCCAGGACATCTCGTGGGCCAGTGGTAGGTGATACACCCTTGTCGCCCTTCGGTTGCGGGTTCAAGTCTCACAGCCTTGCCGGACGCGACGGGTTGCCGCCCGACCTCCGGGTTGTCCTTTTATGGTAATCCAAAATAATCCAAACTAGAACTATCCAAAATACGTTTGTCCAAACTCACAGTCCAACATTTATAAGGAAGGTAAACATAATATAGATCCTTTTTACCCCGCAATAGCATATGAATACCTTCATCTTGTATTCTTTTAATAAACTGAAACATCTTGAATTACCATATTCCTTATTGATTACATTCATGCTCCCCTATTCCATATAGAATGCTGGATATACTTCATTAATCCAAAAATGTTTTAAAACCCAATAATGATGGAATATACAAATCATTAATCAGCTTCAAGGTAGTCAATAATATCCAATATAATTTATCCAAATCAATCATGTATTATTCTAAAATCACCACCTCGGTATCTGAACCATATTATGGTTTATCTTTCTCTCAACCATATATTTTCCAAACATTTAACCTGCTACTGAGTCACTTTTCTTTGTTCCACACCATCTCAAGTCCTTAATGAAATAGTACTGCAGTACAATCCTTATATACTCCATAATTATTATAACAAGTACATTGTTGATACAACACTCAATTGACATAATCAACATAAGAACTCTAATCATTCCTCTTCATCTGTGGTAGTATCATAACTTGATTATTATCCAATAGCATCATTTGCGGCATAGTCTGATGACTGGGACATAGGTTCGTATAGTGTCCAAACTCCTTGCAAATGAAGCATTGTACATTTGAGACAATTTTCTCACCCTTGCAGTCACGTACTTTGTGCCCTTTTCCTCCACACTTATAACAAACTCCCATTACTTTCAGGCAAGTTCCAGGGTGTTTCTTTCCACAGTTACCACATATGGGAAAATTCTTCTTTTCCCTCTTCCCTTTATCCATTTTTCTCTCTTCCATCCTTTTCTTCTCCTGCTTCCCTTCAAAGCCATAGGACTCAGTAAACTCTTTACTTATCTTATCAACACATGATATTATTTCTTCATATGATGATAATACATGGGAGACTATTTCTCTTATAAATTCTAGCTTAAGACCATGAAAGATATGATCCTTCCTTCTCTTTGAATCATGTGCATTTCTGGAGTTCTCATTCCTTCTACTGGGCGCCATTTCTAAACAATGGCATAAACTAGATCAGTTTATGAATCAAAATACATAATCCCATACTTATAAAACACTTAACATAAATTGAACTATTTATGGATATAATCCATTATCATAAAAATGTTTTCTTTGAGGAAGTATATACTCATAAACCCTTCATAATGATTTGTAAAGAAAATGAGATTTATCCTAAGCATATCCCCTGGGAGTGTCGTAACCAAGAGTGCAGCAAGGCCCGTTGTCGTGCACCAGTTCCCGTTCGAGTCTAGCTCAAAGCAGTGTTTTCGGGTTTTACCCCTAGGTACATCTGTGCCAGAGCCGCCTCTACCTGCTCGTATCCAGACAGGGATGTATTGCTCGGAAAACTCACAAAATCTCTACAATACCAAAATTCTAGGAAGTTCTTCTATACTAATCCTCAAAGTTCATCTTAGGTCTACGTGCTCTAATCAGAGTTTATCTAAATCTAGCTTCCAAGGTTTGTACTAAACTTCCTCTGATACCAACTGTAACGCCCCGACCCCAGTTACCCAGAGTCGGTGCATTATTACATAACATTGGCATGATCACAAGAAAGATCAAATCTCGAAAGACCGATTGGTTTAGTAGCCTTGGAAATACTAGATATATTCATAAGTTTTACATTACATCATAAAATGAACAACATAATGTTTCCAAAATCCACACTATTAAACCCTCATAAAAATCCCTACAGGTCATTCATAACTTACTTCTTCACATCCTGGGAAAAATAAAACATAGAAAAGGGGTGAGCTCAAATGCCCAGTAAGGATAACAATATAGCGGAAACTTTCATAAATAAGAATAAACATTTAAGGCAATGCATTACTAAAACAAAAGCCTTTTAAACTTCAACATAGTATGGCAAAAGTAAAATGAAATAATGCCATTTACTTATTCACATGGATATTCTACTAATCGAATAATCACATGCAAAAATCAATAACCACTTTCATAATGTTGGAATGCATAATGCCAGACTATCATAACCACATAGTCAAGGCCTCGTGCCAAGACTACAAATAAGATTTTGTCAAGGCCTTGTGCCAAGACACTAGTTTGTCTCATGAGACCTACTGATGCATCGAGGAGCTATAGCGGGCTCCACCCGTCACTTATTAAGTCCAATGCATTCCCATATGAAAAGGTTTAAACATAACATAAACATTCGTATTAAAACTAGCATACGAAATGTCAATAATTTCACCATAAACTATGAATGGTATAAAAATAGAACATCCATAGTCAAACATATCACAAAACCTTAAATACAATATAGAAGTTTTGTATCATAATAAATCAACTTCAAATAATCTTAAAATCCATCAAAGGATGTTGACATAGATGAAATCAAAATTCTTTTTAAAGAAATATCTCCTTTTATTTTGAAATCATTTAAGATCCATATAAAATAAAACATTTTCTTTGAAAATATTCTTATAAGATTGTAAGGAAAACTTTGAAGATTTTATAACGGCGTAAAATAACCGCACCTGCCGTATAAGTTAAAAAAAACATTCTTACCTTAATTCTGTCGAAAAGGTTAAAAAGGACCTTGTTTTGAAAACGACCAAACAATTCCTTTATAAACCACTTATAAAAGTAAAAAAGGGTATAAATGACTTTAACTCATAATCTAGTAAATAGTAAAAATGTTTTGAAATACATTTTTAAGAAACATGGATGTGGATGATAAAGAGATCCCAGTAGATTATTACGTATAAACAACCTTGGATAATGAAGAGGTTGTAAAGTAAACCCTTACCTTGTACTTTTCCTTGGTTGGGGTAGGTTAACCTCCTGTATAATGGTGAAATAGTTGTTATTAAATTATACAAGAATCATATATAATAATATGATACCATATATGATCTTTTAACATTGATTTGTTAATAATATCTTAGAATTATCGTCGTTTCGGGAGTTAACTTACTCATTTTCTTTTATATGTTTTGTTACATAAGCCATGGTTGTTGTATCTTATTCATATCCAGAATGATATCTAGTCCTTAAACATCATTTTTAAATCATCAAATGATAATTATACTTGAATGGATACGATGGAGAATGAATCTCATCGCGTTCGTGGAGACGGTAGTCCGTACGTACGCACGAGCGACAATATCATTCTTTTGATATTAAAATAATATATAAATGGATGGTATATCATATATACAGAATCATTAACATGTTATATTTATTATTTACATGAGTTACACATCATTATTATACCCATCCAAATAATATTATATTGAATAACAATTACACCACGACGTGGAGACGGTAGTCCGTACATACGCACGTATGGTGACATGTTATTCAAAGGGTGGATAGAATACTGAATATGGTTGTACCATATTTATAATAACATCACAGTATATGTGAGATACTGGATTTATTATTTTATAATGGTAAGAACAAAGGAAGAAGAAGTGGAAGAAGAAATGAACTTGGAGAAGGGTGGTGAAATCATTACCTCTTCTTCGGGTTCTTCCTTTTGATTTGATCAAAAGGGCTCCTTAGGTTGGCTTTTTGATCAAACTAAGGCCTCTAGGTTGTAGTGAGGGATTTTGGGAGAGTATTTGGGCAGAGTTTGGCCGAACCAAAAGGTTTGAAGGTGTGAATAAATGAGAAGGAGGAGTGCCCTTTTATAAGAGGGGTGAGGGGCACCTTTGGAAAAGCTAGAAATATTAATTTATAATAAATTCATATTCGGTTTCTAATGGTTCCAAAGCTTATTATTCAAAGGTTAAGGTGGGTATAGGTCGAAAACCACTCAACCAATAGAATTTAGACAGGTTTGGGTACTTATATTAACCTTATCTTTAAGTATTAACTCTAAGTTAATTAGTTTCACTTTTACAATGTCTCTTTGTATTTTTATATAATATGGTTAATAAACTTACTATATACATCCAAGAGACCCCCAAGTGGTACATTAATGATGAACCTATCATGATATAAGTCTCTTGGCCGAACCTTAGATTTTTAGGAATTTAATATCAATTAATAATATAATATTTGTTTTAAGAACTCTTTTATGTCAATTTTGACACTATTCAATAGTTGATTTTTGTGAAACTCATAACAGATTGATTACTTCGAACAAAGTCAATTAAATCAATACTAATATATCATATTATCCTAGAAAATTAGTTTAATTAATTAAAAGTTTCATATTATATTTATTTGGGTATTTATAATATCAATTATTTTAATTGTTCACTATTATAGTAATTACTGCATCATCATTGTGTCATAAATAAAATAAATTATTTAATGTCTAAAAATTATAAATAAAATATCATTATGTAGGAAATCTTTTTAGATTTCTAATTAATATTTATAATCTAAAATCCAACATATATAACCTTATTTAACAATTTTGTTTCTAAAATATATATGCTTGTGTCATTTTTGTATTCATTTTAACTTAATTAAAATAAAGTGTCATTATCACTTACAAGTGGATCCATGGGGTCCCAAAATAGACCCAAAGATTCCCATGGTCGACCATTTATCAAACAATAGAGTTAAGACACGTTTTAGGGTAATTTAGTATTATTATAATATTATTTTTTTAACCCTTATTTACCGGATTTACCCTTAACCATGGTAAATAAAATATTTACCGCAGTAATTATTCAAAATGTCTAAAAATAAAAGTTACCTATTTACACAATTTGAACATCATGATTCCAAATATGGAATCCATTTTCATAAATTCAAAACACAGAAGTGGCAGAAATTAATTTAAAATTAATTCCCGCTGTCAAAACAAAAAGCGTGTTTTTAAGAGGTAATAACTATCAAAAGATTGACACTTGTTTATGTTCGGTTTAATTGTAAAATTATGTCCAATGACCAACATTATATTAAATGGTAAAAATATATTCTAAATATACTTTAAAACCACTCAAATTCACAATTTATCACTATTAATTATTTTGATTAAAAAAGTTGTTTTTAATTAAAATTTAGTAATTTTCACTATTCATCAAAATATAAAAGTTATCCGAAAAGTACCAAAATTTCACCCTAGGCTAAATTCGATATTCCGAATCCAAAAATGAAGTCCATTTTGAAATATAAAATATATATAATTTCAAAAATTAGGTATTACTATTCATAACGGCTAGTTTGATCGGTTGTGGTGTGTGTTAAAACTCGAAGTTGCGTACAACACACGCTACTGTTTTATTCAAAGGAAAGCATACCGTGTAAGCTTGGGATGTTTCATTTTAAATTTTTTGATGTCCCCATTTAGTCAAAAAGTATAAAATATTTTATTTAAAAAGGGTTCACTATTAAAGTTAATAAAAGTGCAATACTGAAAATGAATTTGTACTTGCATTATATATAAGAAACTCATAATATGGATTCTAAAATTATAAGGATTATATAAACATTAAAATTTATCTAATACTATTCATAACCTCTTTTTAATGGCTTGTTTGGTAATTCATGGTGTGCTTGAACTTGTTGTTGCGTGTAGTGAAAGTTATTGAATTATTTTGAAGAAATAACACACTATAAAATCTTGGGGTGTTACATTCTCCCCTCCTTCAATAAATTGCGTCCTCACAATTTGAAATTGTTCTTCGAAAATAAAAAGTTTAAAGTAGATAATATATTTGTGGGAAAACCCACATCGGAAATTGGGTTACTACAATTTAGTCTTAATATGAGGAAAAGAGAAATCAAAGGGTCACCACCAAATTATGATCTCGATTAGGAGAACATTGGTGGCAATTAGAGACATATAATTTGAGGAAAAACGTAAATATTTATAGGTAGTGATTGAGGTCATCAATCACAAACAAGTGTATAATTGAGGTCCTTAAACTCATCAATCTATGATGATTTGAAGTACCATCGGTTCAACAAAATATAGGGTATTGGAATAACACATTTTTGACGTTTCAAAATATCTTAGTTGAAATCCCACATCGAAAAATGAATTAACGAGGCCTCTATAAAGAGTCGAAAGTATGAAGATTACCGAAAATAACACATACTAGGGTTCCATGTAGGAAAATATGGATATGGAAGAAAAATCTAACCATCAATTATCTGATGGAGAGTGGTAGAGAACATGGCTATGAAAAGGCCAACAATCCCAAAGCCATAAATTAGTGATGATTTAAGGTACCATCTAGGAAAACATTTTTGTTCTAAGTTTCTTTTCTTAATATTGAGGAATTTATTTATGAGATTGGATAAGATCATAAGGAGATATACTTACTTTATAATTAGAGTTTTATCCATTAATAAATTTCTACCACAAACTCATCTTTCACTCTAAAAGATAATAGAATGTAAAAAAAAATTCTATTTACACTATTCGTATAGGGTTCCAAAATAAACGAATTTATAATTCATCTACAAGATCTTTTAATAAAAACTACATTATTTAATCCAGGACATCTCGTGGGCCAGTGGTAGGTGATACACCCTTGTCGCCCTTCGGTTGCAGGTTCAAGTCTCGCAGCCTTGCCGGACGCGACGGGTTGCCGCCCGACCTCCGGGTTGTCCTTTTATGGTAATCCAAAATAATCCAAACTAGAACTATCCAAAATACTTCTGTCCAAACTCACAGTCCAACATTTATAAGGAAGGTAAACATAATATAGATCCTTTTTACCCCGCAATAGCATATGAATACCTTCATCTTGTATTCTTTTAATAAACTGAAACATCTTGAATTACCATATTCCTTATTGATTACATTCATGCTCCCCTATTCCATATAGAATGCTGGATATACTTCATTAATCCAAAAATGTTTTAAAACCCAATAATGATGGAATATACAAATCATTAATCAGCTTCAAGGTAGTCAATAATATCCAATATAATTTATCCAAATCAATCATGTATTATTCTAAAATCACCACCTCGGTATCTGAACCATATTATGGTTTATCTTTCTCTCAACCATATATTTTCCAAACATTTAACCTGCTACTGAGTCACTTTTCTTTGTTCCACACCATCTCAAGTCCTTAATGAAACAGTACTGCAGTACAATCCTTATATACTCCATAATTATTATAACAAGTACATTGTTGATACAACACTCAATTGACATAATCAACATAAGAACTCTAATCATTCCTCTTCATCTGTGGTAGTATCATAACTTGGTTATTATCCAATAGCATAATTTGCGGCATAGTCTGATGACTGGGACATAGGTTCGTATAGTGTCCAAACTCCTTGCAAATGAAGCATTGTACATTTGAGACAATTTTCTCACCCTTGCAGTCACGTACTTTGTGCCCTTTTCCTCCACACTTATAACAAACTCCCATTACTTTCAGGAAAGTTCCAGGGTGTTTCTTTCCACAGTTACCACATATGGGAAAATTCTTCTTTTCCCTCTTCCCTTTATCCATTTTTCTCTCTTCCATCCTTTTCTTCTCCTGCTTCCCTTCAAAGCCATAGGACTCAGTAAACTCTTTACTTATCTTATCAACACATGATATTATTTCTTCATATGATGATAATACATGGGAGACTATTTCTCTTATAAATTCTAGCTTAAGACCATGAAAGATATGATCCTTCCTTCTCTTTGAATCATGTGCATTTCTGGAGTTCTCATTCCTTCTACTGGGCGCCATTTCTAAACAATGGCATAAACTAGATCAGTTTATGAATCAAAATACATAATCCCATACTTATAAAACACTTAACATAAATTGAACTTTTTATGGATATAATCCATTATCATAAAAATGTTTTCTTTGAGGAAGTATATACTCATAAACCCTTCATAATGATTTGTAAAGAAAATGAGAGTTATCCTAAGCATATCCCCCGGGAGTGTCGTAACCAAGAGTGCAGCAAGGCCCGTTGTCGTGCACCAGTTCCCGTTCGAGTCTAGCTCAAAGCAGTGTTTTCGGGTTTTACCCCTAGGTACATCTGTGCCAGAGCCGCCTCTACCTGCTCGTATCCAGACAGGGATGTATTGCTCGGAAAACTCACAAAATCTCTACAATACCAAAATTCTAGGAAGTTCTTCTATACTAATCCTCAAAGTTCATCTTAGGTCTACGTGCTCTAATCAGAGTTTATCTAAATCTAGCTTCCAAGGTTTGTACTAAACTTCCTCTGATACCAACTGTAACGCCCCGACCCCAGTTACCCAGAGTCGGTGCATTATTACATAACATTGGCATGATCACAAGAAAGATCAAATCTCGAAAGACCGATTGGTTTAGTAGCCTTGGAAATACTAAATATATTCATAAGTTTTACATTACATCATAAAATGAACAACATAATGTTTCCACAATCCACACTATTAAACCCTCATAAAAATCCCTGCAGGTCATTCATAACTTACTTCTTCACATCCTGGGAAAAATAAAACATAGAAAAGGGGTGAGCTCAAATGCCCAGTAAGGATAACAATATAGCGGAAACTTTCATAAATAAGAATAAACATTTAAGGCAATGCATTACTAAAACAAAAGCCTTTTAAACTTCAACATAGTATGGCAAAAGTAAAATGAAATAATGCCATTTACTTATTCACATGGATATTCTACTAATCGAATAATCACATGCAAAAATCAATAACCACTTTCATAATGTTGGAATGCATAATGCCAGACTATCATAACCACATAGTCAAGGCCTCGTGCCAAGACTACAAATAAGATTTTGTCAAGGCCTTGTGCCAAGACACTAGTTTGTCTCATGAGACCTACTGATGCATCGAGGAGCTATAGCGGGCTCCACCCGTCACTTATTAAGTCCAATGCATTCCCATATGAAAAGGTTTAAACATAACATAAACATTCGTATTAAAACTAGCATATGAAATGTCAATAATTTCACCATAAACTATGAATGGTATAAAAATAGCACATCCATAGTCAAACATATCACAAAACCTTCAATACAATATAGAAGTTTTGTATCATAATAAATCAACTTCAAATAATCTTAAAATCCATCAAAGGATGTTGACAAAGATGAAATCAAAATTCTTTTTAAAGAAATATCTCCTTTTATTTTGAAATCATTTAAGATCCATATAAAATAAAACATTTTCTTTGAAAATATTCTTATAAGCTTGTAAGGAAAACTTTGAAGATTTTATAACGGCGTAAAATAACCGCACCCGCCGTATAAGTTAAAAAAACATTCTTACCTTAATTCTGTCGAAAAGGTTAAAAAGGACCTTGTTTTGAAAACGACCGAAAGATTCCTTTATAAACCACTTATAAAAGTCAAAAAGGGTATAAATGACTTTAACTCATAATCTAGTAAATAGTAAAAATGTTTTGAAATACATTTTTAAGAAACATGGATGTGGATGATAAAGAGATCCCAGTAGATTATTACGTATAAACAACCTTGGATAATGAAGAGGTTGTAAAGTAAACCCTTACCTTGTACTTTTCCTTGGTTGGGGTAGGTTAACCTCCTGTATAATGGTGAAATAGTTGTTATTAAATTATACAAGAATCATATATAATAATATGATATCATATATGATCTTTTAACATTGATTTGTTAATAATATCTTAGAATTATCGTCGTTTCGGGAGTTAACTTACTCATTTTCTTTTATATGTTTTGTTACATAAGCCATGGTTGTTGTATCTTATTCATATCCAGAATGATATCTATTCCTTAAACATCATTTTTAAATCATCAAATGATAATTATACTTGAATGGATACGATGGAGAATGAATCTCATCGCGTTCGTGGAGACGGTAGTCCGTACGTACGCACGAGCGACAATATCATTCTTTTGATATTAAAATAATATATAAATGGATGGTATATCATATATACAGAATCATTAACATTTTATATTTATTATTTACATGAGTTACACATCATTATTATACCCATCCAAATAATATTATATTGAATAACAATTACACCACGACGTGGAGACGGTAGTCCGTACGTACGCACGTATGGTGACATGTTATTCAAAGGGTGGATAGAATACTGAATATGGTTGTACCATATTTATAATAACATCACAGTATATGTGAGATACTGGATTTATTATTTTATAATGGTAAGAACAAAGGAAGAAGAAGTGGAAGAAGAAATGAACTTGGAGAAGGGTGGTGAAATCATTACCTCTTCTTCGGGTTCTTCCTTTTGATTTGATCAAAAGGGCTCCTTAGGTTGGCTTTTTGATCAAACTAAGGCCTCTAGGTTGTAGTGAGGGATTTTGGGAGAGTATTTGGGCAGAGTTTGGCCGAACCAAAAGGTTTGAAGGTGTGAAGAAATGAGAAGGAGGAGTGCCCTTTTATAAGAGGGGTGAGGGGCACCTTTGGAAAAGCTAGAAATATTAATTTATAATAAATTCATATTCGGTTTATAATGGTTCCAAAGCTTATTATTCAAAGGTTAAGGTGGGTATAGGTCGAAAACCACTCAACCAATAGAATTTAGACAGGTTTGGGTACTTATATTAACCTTATCTTTAAGTATTAACTCTAAGTTAATTAGTTTCACTTTTACAATGTCTCTTTGTATTTTTATATAATATGGTTAATAAACTTACTATATACATCCAAGAGACCCCCAAGTGGTACATTAATGGTGAACCTATAATGATATAAGTCTCGTGGCCGAACCTTAGATTTTTAGGAATTTAATATCAATTAATAATATAATATTTGTTTTAAGAACTCTTTTATGTCAATTTTGACACTATTCAATAGTTGATTTTTGTGAAACTCATAACAGATTGATTACTTCGAACAAAGTCAATTAAATCAATCCTAATATATCATATTATCCTAGAAAATTAGTTTAATTAATTAAAAGTTTCATATTATATTTATTTGGGTATTTATAATATCAATTATTTTAATTTTTCACTATTATAGTAATTACTGCATCATCATTGTGTCATAAATAAAATAACTTATTTAATGTCTAAAAATTATAAATAAAATATCATTATGTAGGAAATCTTTTTAGCTTTATAATTAATATTTATAATCTAAAATCCAACATATATAACCCTATTTAACAATTTTTTTTCTAAAAGATATATGCTTGTGTCATTTTTGTATTCATTTTAACTTAATTAAAATAAAGTGTCATTATCACTTACAAGTGGATCCATGGGGTCCCAAAATAGACCCAAAGATTCCCATGGTCGACCATTTATCAACCAATAGAGTTAAGACACGTTTTAGGGTAATTTAGTATTATTATAATATTATATTTTTAACCCTTATTTACCGGATTTACCCTTAACCATGGTAAATAAAATATTTACCGCAGTAATTATTCAAAATGTCTAAAAATAAAAGTTACCTATTTACACAATTTGAACATCATGATTCCAAATATGGAATCCATTTTCCTAAATTCAAAACACAGAAGTGGCAGAAATTAATTTAAAATTAATTCCCGCTGTCAAAACAAAAAGCGTGTTTTTAAGAGGTAATAACTATCAAAAGATTGACACTTGTTTATGTTCGGTTTAATTGTAAAATTATGTCCAATGACCAACATTATATTAAATGGTAAAAATATATTCTAAATATACTTTAAAACCACTCAAATTCACAATTTATCACTATTAATTATTTTGATTAAAAAAGTTTTTTTTAATTAAAATTTAGTAATTTTCACTATTCATCAAAATATAAAAGTTATCCGAAAAGTACCAAAATTTCACCCTAGGCTAAATTCGATATTAAGAATCCAAAAATGAAGTCCATTTTGAAATATAAAATATATATAATTTCAAAAATTAGGTATTACTATTCATAACGGCTAGTTTGATCGGTTGTGGTGTGTGTTAAAACTCGAAGTTGCGTACAACACACGCTACTGTTTTATTCAAAGGAAAGCGTACCGTGTAAGCTTGGGATGTTTCATTTTAAATTTTTTGATGTCCCCATTTAGTCAAAAAGTATAAAATATTTTATTTAAAAAGGGTTCACTATTAAAGTTAATAAAAGTGCAATACTGAAAATGAATTTGTTCTTGCATTATATCTAAGAAACTCATAATATGGATTCTAAAATTATAAGGATTATATAAACATTAAAATTTATCTAATACTATTCATAACCTCTTTTTAACGGCTTGTTTGGTAATTCATGGTGTGCTTGAACTTGTTGTTGCGTGTAGTGAAAGTTATTGAATTATTTTGAAGAAATAACACACTATAAAATCTTGGGGTGTTACAAAGATCATGTTATGGATATTTTAATGACATATCACATTAAAAAGGAAACATGAAAGAAAAGAGAAGATGTGATTTCTTTTACGAAAAATTCGACAGCCTAATGGCGTCACTTAAAAATTCTGAAAAAAAAATTGATGAGAGTGGAGAAGGTATCTCAATAATTATAAATTAAATGTACATAAATGAGAACATATAAGAAAATACCCTCAACATAAAGAGATGTAAATTAAAGGACACAACATAAAGGATGACTTAAAAGAGAAGTGTGAAAGGATCCCTTACCTTGAAGAGTAACTTCAAAATATTGAAGGTTGGGACCTTGGGAGGCTTGAGGGAACCTTAGGAAGACTCCTTGGGAGGTAAAGAGACCAGAACTTCATTGGCGATGATTTGGAAATTAAATGAATGAGGTAATTTTTTTGGTATTTACAGGACAAGTGAGGGGACAAAGCATTAATTGCCAAGGGACACCTCAACGGTGGTATTGGAAAAACCAAGGGCTTGCCCATGGTATTTTCGCATGGTATTGGCCCCTTAAGAAACCTCATACCTTATCTTACTATTCATTAGTCTAATAGAATTATTTCATAGTTATTACATCCTTAATGATGTCATTAAACACCTGAAACTAAAAAACTGTGTTTTCACTATTCACCGAAAATTCAACTTTCTCAGAAAAATCCCATAACTTTAGCTTAACCAAATATCAATTCTATAACTTAAAAAATGAACTCCATTTTATGAAAATAATTTTCTAAATATTTTCAATTTAATTTTTAAATAAAAACACTATTCACTGAAAATTCAATTGTTTTAGAAAAATCCCAAAAATTCACCTTAACCAAATATTGATGCTATGATTTCAAAAATGAACTCCATTTTATGAAAATAATTTTCTAAATATTTTTAATTTAATTTTTAAATAAAAAACATTATTCACCCGAAAAGACTAATAGTTAACCAATAATTTCTGAAACACTTATTTACCTATTTTATTGAATCACATTACTTAATCAAGGTGCCTAAATTATATTAATACTTTCTTAAGTGAGGTTACTTAATCCATTTGATCACATTACTAATCATAAGTGTAAAATCACTATTCATAATTTACTATTCATCAAAAATTAATTTGATCTTATTAGACTCTAAATTTCTTACTGAACATAAATGTAGAAGACCATTTTTTGAAAATCAATACACATTATTAATTATTTAAGGTTTACATAAATATTTTTAAAATACCCTTTTTCTAAAATTCATCAATAATATGAATACTACATATAACTGGACATTTGAAAATTCACAAAATTCACAATAAGAAGAAATCACAATTTTTATTTAAATCAAAGGATTACACAAGGTAGTTACGGTCTCGTTATATAGCCCCTTATAACACCATCATAGGACCTAAGAGTAAGGTGTGCTAGGGTGATAGAATCTTGGGGTGGCTCGGCCAACATTGCCCGAGTAGTGATTTCTATCAGCTTAAACTTTTTGCGAAGGTGATTCCATTCCAACTTCGCACGATGAAGTTCATATTGGGTTTGGTCTAGAGCAAAGCCCAAAGGTGCTACCTCCTTCCCGAGATCTGTCAGATGGGATTCGATCGGCCCAAGACTACTGGATGGGGCCATCAAATCTTCCTTCTATATTAATTAATCAAGATCACTTGTATTTATAGACAATAATCGCAACATTTAGTTTCTAACGGTCATATTGACCAACGGTCATATAACAGTCCAAACCCAACGGTCTTATTTTAATTATACTCATTTTATTAAATGAAATAGTTTTTTTGAGTATAAAATAAAATAACACACTAAGTTAGGAAAGAAAATTTATTCAAAATTTCAGGCCATTACAACTCTACTCTAATTCAAATTGAGACACCCCAAACCTAAACTCCTTGATCTGATGTTAAAAACACATACATTAAGCCTGCATTTGATTCTAGATTTTATGAACCAATAAAAAATAAAATAAATTTTAATAATTTAAACATTTCATGTCACAATAATCACATAATAATAGAATCTAAATATTCAGTGTCTTTGGATATTAGATGCATGAAAATTTCATTGTGATCATTTTTCCAAAAATAACACTAAAATAGATTACCTTATATACTTCTCATTGGTTATACTCATATTCATAACCAATGTAATAGAAGAGCCAATAAATGGGGGATCCCAAACATTTAGTTAGATAAAAAAATTATCATCATTTCATAAAGTGTTAGATCATAAGCATGTGAAAACATGATCATGAGAGAAATATCTGATTAAAAGTACATGGAACAATAAGAGTTTTCTATAAGGAATAATAGAAAGACATGTAACCTATAATGACCAATCATATACAATGAAATAAGAGGAAAAAACATAATAAAATAATAATTATCTTGGGATCATATCATAGAAATAAGACTTATAAATTGGGCTTAAGTATAATCCTAGAAAATCAAAACATTATGAAAAAAGAAAATCTCATCATACCCACAGTAAATATTTTGGACATATCAAACCACATCATTTTTAGGCTAAATCATGTGAACATAGAGAACTAAATTGTTTCAATTATCAATATTGTGAGCATATAAAATTCAATCATTTTTATTAACAGTATTGTAAACATATCGAACAGCATCATGTCAACACTCATGCTTTTAAACACAACCAACCACATTGCTCACATACTCAATATAATTATATCATTAGATATATATCCATCACCAACGAATGGAGGGATGTATTAGAAACCTCCCAAATCATTTTCATAATCCATATCCATGTGTTACAAAAATAATTGATAAAATATCATATCATGAAGAACCGATGGGAGGACAATTGGTCTCATAACATTGATATCTGGAGTCACATAAAATAACCTCATCATTTAGATCGGTTAATAAGAAATATTCAATCACAAAAATGGATTATTTAAAATTGTAATTTAAAAGTTTGAATAATTATTCATCACCCCAAAAGATATATGTGTTTTTTAGATAATGAGGAAAATGGAAGTAAAGTCATGAAAAGTGATTTGATAAAATATTTTTAACCATCTTGTAAAAATAAAATGTTATGAATCACCTTCAAAAATAATTTTCCTAAAAGTAACATGAATTTTTTTCTAAAATAATTCATTAAAATAAATACCAATAATGGATCCAATAATATTACATAAAGGGTTTCCATGGGAAATGTGAATTAGAAGAAAAAATATAATATATTAAAAGGAATAAATAATACATATTAAAAATACCATTGATGAAACCCAAATATAAAAATAATGAAAATATTAAATATGAAAAATGGTATAGATAAATTTTAATATCACTAAAATTAATACTATTTTTTTATAATATAATATAGGAAAACATTATTTGTAAGTATAAATGTGGATATTGAAGAGAGAAATCTCATTTAGGGAGGATAAGAATTATTCATAACAAAATAAAATTTTATAATTAAAAAATTATATAAAAGAATTTTTATTTAATAATAAAATCTAATTCATTAGAAAATTATTAGGGAGATAATATAATATAATTATAGTACATTTGTAAAAATTCATGTAAACCCGTAGTCAAATATGAATAATTATGACTAAAAAAAGAAGAGGTTGTCTCATGAATGGACCTTATGGATTTGGAAACCTTTAAATAAAATGATATTGAAAGAGTTAACATGAAAAAGAAGTTTAAATGCCATTAATATTAAATAATAATGATATAAATTATTATTTAGTTATTATATACACCCAATAAATGAAAATATGTCAAAAAATTTGAATTATAACTCAAGAAGAGAAATTGAGATGATAAGCACTGACCATAAATATCATAATATAAAAATGAACTATAACATACTCTATAATAATAATATATATCATAATAAATTATTTCATAACCATATTCATTTATATAACCATTAATAATCTTTAATTTTAATCATTCACCAAAACTTATTTAGTTTGTGATCATTTTTTTCATTATTGGATATTGTTAACTTTCAAACATTTCACACATGTTTCATAACAGTGATATTGAAAACCCTTATTTTATGTCAATTTAATCATTAAAATATTATAAATGATATTCAAATCATCTATATTTAATTATTTATGAATTATTTTATTCATTTAGAGGAAACTATGGGCATGGTTTGAGTAAATGGGATCTATGGAGATCTTGTTTTGTGTGATTCACCAATATCAATGTATTACTTTATAAAGATTAACAATTTTTATTTTATCATTTTAGTAAAATATTGAATATATTTTTTAATAATTAATATTATATACACTCATTAAATATATTTTAGAACCATTAATGTAATATAGTTATGAAAATGAAACATGTCGTTCATGGAGGCAGTGTCTTGCACTTACGCAGGTGTGATATTTTTATTTTCTAATGAATGTGAGGGAAGGAATGTAGGATAATGATATAAAACCTGGTTAAAAGGTACTCTCTTTTTTCTTTTTAAGATCTAGTCTCTCATGTTAATAGTACTTAGAGATATTTTTTAGAAGTTTTTGTAGAACCTAGGTCAGGTACAGTTGGAGGGGCCATTTTATGTCATAAATGTGAATTTTACATCAGAAATGAGTCCTTGGGAACAATATGTAAGATCCTTGCCTTTTTTGGAGTTAACCTTGGGAACATTTTCAGGTACTTTTGATTTTTTTAAGTAACTAAGTTTTGTAGTAGTGACTTCGGGTGTGTTTGGGTGAACTTTTAAGTAAAACAAAAGGGCAGTGGGTTGTGCACGGTTTGCGCACGGTATGACAAACCGTGTGACCAAACCATGCCAACAAAGAAGAACTGGATAGAGAGTTATTCACATTTTTTGCACGGTTTGAAAAACTGTGTGACCAAACTGTGTGGACCATGAAAATCTGGACAATGAGGTCTGCACGGTTTGTGCATGGTTTCACAAACCGTGCGCCACTGTCCAGGAAACCGTGTGCGCAGTTTTTTAATTCCAAAAATCCTTTTAAAGCAACCCGAACCCTGGGAATTCCTTATTTTCTAACATTGGCTCGAGATTGGAAATTTCTAGGTATTTCCAAAGCCTCTTGGAGAGATTCTGAGGTGATACGAACACCTTTCCACGATATTGAAGGCTCGGATTGAAGATCTGCTCTCCTTCCGGTAAGTGGATTTCATCCTGTTGTTTCTTCCATTATTTCCTCTATATTTCCTTGTTATTTTCATGGGATATTTCCATTGTTTCCATGGATCTAAATCTATGAGTTAAGGTATAGATCTAGGATTGTGGATCTAGATCTAGTTTTTCAATATCTGAATGCCTTTAATCTTATTTTTTGTTTTATGGATTTAGATCCAGAACTTGATTGACGAAGTTGTGCCACTCGGATTTTGGGGATTTTCTTTGGGCTAAAATCCCTTAGTAAATTGAGTTAGGTGGTCTAAATCCAATCCCACAGTCTCATCTTATTAGGTGTATGCAGTTTTATAAATTTCATGGCATAAATAATTAATTAGTGTTTTGGTTATGCATCTCTTTGTGAATTGTGGATCTAGTTGAATATGGGTGAGAGTTATGATGGAAGGATGTGGATGATTAAACATTTGAATAATGTTGTATATGTGAATTGGACATTTGATTTGAAAAAAGGGTTCTGGGACATGGACGGATGCTCCTAATACCCACAGGGGTTCTAGACATGGCGTTTTACAACCAATGACATGCATGAAAGTGATATTTTATGGGACAAGGACTGATGATCCCAATACCCATGGGGTTGTGAGACAGGGATTGATGCTCCAAATACTCACATGTGTTCTAGACATGACGTTCTACACACTTTCATTTATTATATACTATATTTTCATTTGTCTATTCATGAACTTAATATTGTGACATGGTAATTATGAATTGAACAAGGGAAATGGTTTAGGATCCTTCACAGGCCGAAGAAGGCATTGGGTTTTGGGTGTTCTCAGGAACCTGGATGTTTAACGTATTAAAGAAAGGTTAATTGGATAAATGTAATTGCTTTACCTATTTTCATGATTTATTATTAATGAAACTGCATACACTGCTTATGAATGGATTGTTTTTGACACTGTTGGTGGTGATCTACTTAGTCGTGCTCACACCATACTCAGGATGCCTGATTGGTACCCAAATAGACTTTGTTGTTGCAGGAAAAGATAAGGGAAAGAGACCTGGTTAGAGTTCTGTTCGGGGTTGGAGCATGGAAGTGGGAACCAGACGTGGGTCAGGACCCATTTGGAGTCATTGTGTCTTTACTTTCAGTTTCATTGTAGACACTTGGCACTTGCATAGTCATATCATGTTTTACCTTTTAGTTGAGTATTGTATTTCTTATTTTTATTATTCTAGTGGCATTGTACTGTTATATTCATATGCATTTCTGTTATTCCTTGGTTACTTCCGCTTGTATTTTATTTTGATAACAGAGGGTATAGTCTCCCCAATACTGACTTATAAGATCCTTGCTTCTAGTTGGCACCCTCTGGCATACGGGGAGGCGAGCTTGAGGGCTTGTTACCAACCGGCTTGGAGCACCGTTCAGTGGCTCCCGGGTCGGGACATTAAAAAGTGGTATCAGAGGGCGAGGTATTTTCTTTCTTCTTCTTTTTTTTATCTTACTATTTGGGGAAGGTAGAAAGGAGACTAGGAAAAGTTGGGGGCTTGATAATGAGCTCATGCATGGGAGTTGAAAACCCATGTATGGGGGGAAACTCAAGTACTCAAGGTGGGATTGCTGTTATTGTTGTTTGTCATTACAGTTGAATATTATTTTACCTTGGATGATGCACTTGTTGTGTGATGTGATTATTATTTCTAGAATTTTTTGAGTATTGATTCGTGGCCTAGAATGGCATGAGTTTCTGGTCTACATGATCATTCTAGGCACTCAGGATTATTGTGACATACATCATGTTAGGCATGCATGGGAAAACAGATTATGTGTAGATTGTTCAACTTAAACCATTTATTTTTCATTCTTGTGAAATTGAAATGAAAATGGTGTCTAATTTTGAAATTGAAGGAAATAATTGTGAAGTTATATGAATAATTTTGGCTGTGTAATTGTGGTAACATTGTGAACTGTTTTCTAAGCTGCATGTTTGGCTTCTTAGAATTATTCATCCACGACGCTTGTTGAGAGGATGAGTGGGGGTGTATTTAGAAATGGTCCTCCAATGCGTGAACCTGAGGCACCAATAGTACCAACTGAAGAAGCGGGGGAAAAGTTTCTATAGAACCTCACCCGTTTCATGCAAATTATGGAAAGAGACCCAGGGCGGGTTGTGAAAAGTATGTCTGATCTTACGAGGGAGTTTCAGTTGTAGCACCCGCCGAATTTTACTAGAGAGGGTGGTCCGGAGAAAGATGAGTTTTGGATTTAATCTACCTAGAATATACTTGACCACCTAGAGACACCTGTTTGAGAAGAGAGTTAAGTTGGCAGCTTACATGTTATGTGGTCAAGAGAAACGTTGGTGGGACATCCAGACTTGGAATGGGTAGCTGGAAGCTATGGAGTGGAAGGAATTTCAGGATATGTTCATTGAGCACTTCTATCCAAATACAATCATATAGAAGAAAGTGGCTAAGTTCATGAGGATAACTCAAGGGAATATGTCTGTAATGGACTATTCTGGATGCTTTATAGACTTACAACATTTTTCTCCAGCATTTTCAGCAGATGAGGCCACTTCATCAAGACGATTTCAGGATGGTCTTAAATGTGAAATTAAGTCTGAAGTGAATATTTTCAGGCTGAATAAGTTTCCCGAAGTGTTAAATTAGGCTCTCATATTTGAGGGGAACCTGAAGGAGGATTCTAGTGGTGGAAAATGGTTTTTACTGGATGGTCAGGTGGTGCGACTTTTGATAGAAGTAAGCGACGTTATGAGAATGTTAGCCAGGGAGGTGGGAGACAGAGTAACCTGGAAGAGGGGTCAGTTACACTGGACCTTACCTGAGTGTTTTTCCACCAGTGTGGAAGGTCGGGAAATTATCCTAATCAATGTCCCTAACCCCCTGTTGAATGTAGATCATGTGGTTGGATGGGACATCTCTAGAAGTTCTACAAGAACCCAAAGGAGTCAGGTGGTGATGGATTAGCTAAACGGTGTCAGAGTGTGGGAAGGGGATCCTCTGCACCCTTTCAGTCCCAAAGTTGGAGTTATACTAGTCGAGGTGGTAAGGGTGATGGACGTGGTTCTCTTGGGAAGCAACGCCCATATCAGCAGAGTGGTACAAGTCAGGGGAGTTAGATGGCATTACAGGGAAGAGGAGCAGCACAGTTGCATGTAGTACAACCTACACTTGTGGATAGCGAGGTTGGACCATCGACAGTGAAAGGTAAAATTCTTGTGGATTCTACTTTAGCTAATTCCATATTTGATACATATGCCTCTCATTACTTTATATCTACAAAATTTGTTAATGGTGTGAGTTAGGTAGTGGATTTTGTGAGTGGGTCTATAATGATAGTCACGCCTTTGGGGGTACAGTCTAAAGACATCTGTATGTGCAAGGGATGTTCTCTTGAGATCAGGGAGTACTGTTTCCTATGAGATCTCTATATACTTGATATGATAGGCTTCGACCTAATCCTGGGTATGGACTGGTTAGTCACATATTGAACCCACATTGATTGTTATCATCGAATGGTGACATTTATGTCACCTACGGGTGACCATTACATTCACTATGGGGAGTGGGATATCCAGGTAGGCCGAGAAGTTCTAATTACTCAGAAAATGGGAGAGCTCACAGCCCAAGTTTCAAGTCTTTTACTAGATGGCGAAGGTGTTGGGAAAGATTTCTTTCCACCAATGGTTGATTTGTTTCAGGATGTATTTCCGGAAGACTTCTCAGGGCTGTCACCTAAGAGAGATGTTGAATTTTCTATTGAGCTCATGCCAGGAGCTGAGACAGTATCTATTCCACCATATAGAATGGCACCGACAGAGCTTCGAGAACTCAAAGCTCAGTTGGAAGACTTGAAAGATAAAGGATTTATCTGTCCAAGTACGTCTCCATGGGGATCTCCTGTACTGTTTTAAAAGAAGGCCGATGGGATTTTACGTTTGTGTGTCGATTACCGGAGGTTGAACAAGATGAATATGAGGAACTGATATCCTCTAATGCGTATTGATGATCTGTTTGACCAGTTGAAGGGAGCCTGTGTTTTCTCAAAAATTGACTTGAGATCAGGGTATCACAGTTGACAGTTTAGACTTCTGATATACTGAGGACTGCTTTCAGGAGTAGATATGGGATTTATAAGTTTGTTGTAAGGCCATTTGGGTTAACAAATGCACCAACATTTTTTATGTCTCTGATAAATAAGATCTTTCTTCTGTACCTAGATCAGTTTCTAGTAGTATTTGTGGACGAAATCTTGGTGTACTCCAAGACTCAGGGAAATCATTCCCAACATCTTAACATCATCCTAAGTATACTGAGAGAGAATCAGTTATATGCCAAGCTATATAAGCGTCAATTTTGGATTGATCAGGTACACTTCTTGGGACACATCATCTCGAAGAATGGTGCTTCATTGGATCTATAGAAGTTGCAAGCAGTTATTTCTTGGGTGCAGCCCAAGAATATTTTTGATATCCGAAGCTTTCTGGGGTTAGCTAGATATTACAGTAGATTTATCCAAGATATTTACCATTTGGAAACACCACTTTTGGGCTTGACCAAAAAGGGATTAAATTTTGAATGGTTAGAGTCTTGTGAGATATCTTTTCACAAGTTAAAGAAGCATTTGATGTCTGCACCAATTTTGGATCTATCTGAATTAGGTGAAGAGTACCTGGTGTATTGTGATGCTTCTAGGATAGGACTCAGAGCTGTGTTGATGCAAAGAGATAAAGTTGTGGCATACGGGCCTTGATAGCTGAGGCTACATGGAAGGAATTATCTAATGTACAAACTTGAGTTGGTAGTGATGGTTTATGCTTTGATGTGTTGGTGACACTACCTCATGGGTGAAAGGTTTACAGTTTATACTGATCACAAGATCTTGAAGTACATCTTTTTACAATGTGATTTGAATCTTCGACATTGGAGATGGGTTGAGTATATGCAGTCTTTTGATTTTGAGCTGGTATATACACCTGGGAAAGGAAAAGATGTGGCTGATGCTTTGATTAGGAAGACTCAGACTCAGATTATTTTGGAATCTAGTGCTGAGTGTAGGATGATGTCGTTGCTGGCTGAAATTTACGATGTGGTTCAGGAGAGATAGGAGGAAATGGCACTCGTGTTAGTTGCAGTGGAGTCTGCACTTTTGTGAAAGATCAGGGACAAGCAATATGAGGACATAGAATGCTTGGCCATGAGGGAAAACTTTGCAGGTAGGGAGACAACTTTAGACTGGAAGATATATGAGAATTATATCATTTTTATGAAGAATCGGGTTGTTGTTCTTATGAGCATGCAATATGAGCTCATGCGGGAATTTCATGCCTCAAGATGGGCAGTGCACCCTGGTGTGACCAAAATGTATCATGATCTGCGACTATAGTTTTGGTGTCCAGGCATGAAGAAGAAGATAGCAGGGTTTGTGACATGATGATTTACCTGTCAGCAGTTGAAGGTGAAGCATCAACGACCTGGAGGTTTACTACGACCTTTGTCCATTCCAGAATAGAAGTGGGATGACGTGACCATGGACTTCGTGATAGGTCTTCCAAAAACACTTTGGAAGAATGATGTTAGTTGGGTCATTGTGGATCGACTGACAAAGGTGGAACATTTCATGCCTATAAGGTAAACTTTTAGAGTTGAGTAGTTGGGAGAGCTGTATTTTATAGAAGATAGTTCAATTTCATGGGGTGCCACGAACTATAGTTTTGGATCACAATTCACGGTTTACTTCGCGTTTCTGGAAGGGCTTGTAGAAGGCACTTGGTACGTAGGTTTTATTGAGTATGGATTTCCATCCTCAAATAGATGGACAGTCAGAGCGTACTATAAAAGTTCTTGAGGATATGTTGAGGGCATGTGTACTTGACTTCGGTGGTATATGGGAGAAGCTCCTAGCTTTAGTGGAGTTTTCCTATAACAATAGTTATAATGCAACTATAAAAATGGAACCATACGAGGATCTTTACAGTAGGCCATGTAGATCACCTCTATGCTTGATGGAAGCGGGTGAGTCAGAGTTTTTGGGACCGAGTCTCACACAGAAGACGACTGAACAGGTTCAGCTGATTCAGAAACGAATGAATACAGCTCAAAGTCGGCAGAATTCTTATGCTAATAGATGGAGGCGACCTCTAGATTTTACAGACAGTGATCGTGTTTTCCTTCAGGTATCTCCTAGGTTGGGTCACCGTAGGATACGAAGTAAGAGAAAGTTGGCACCCAGGTTTGTTGGACCTTTTGAGATCATGAAGAGAGTTGGGTTGGTAGCATACCAATTGGATATTCCATAGAAATATAGTTCTATGCATGAGGTTTTCCATGTATCACAACTATGATGGTATCACCCCGACCCTTCTCTGGTTATCAATGTGGATGATGTTGAGCTAGAGATAGATTCATCCTTTGAGGAGCATCTGATACGTGTGTTGGATCACAGTGAGAATGTGTTGAGGGGAAAGACCGTACAGATAGTTCGTGTTTTATGGCTGCATGGACGTGTGCAGAAAGAGACATGGGAAAGGGAGGGAGATATACGGACTTAGTTTCCCAATCTTTTTAGCTCGGAATCTCAGAGAAGTTCAAGAGTACAACTCGAAGGAGAGCTGTTATAAGGTGGGGAGAATTTATAATCAAAGCCTTTTCTGGAGTAAATCTCGGGAACGTTTTCAGCTAATTTTGATGTTTTTAAGTACCTCTATTTTGGAGTAGTGACTTGGGGTGTGTTTGGCTGAACTTTTAAATAAAACAAAAGGGAAGTGGGTTGTGCACAGTTTGCGCATGGTTTGAAAAACTGTGTGACCAAACCATGCCAAAAAAGCAGAACAAAATAGAGAGGTACAAACGATTTAAACACGATTGGACAAACTGTGCGACCAAACAATGAAAACCGTGCAAATATGGATAGTGAGGTCCACATGGTTTGCACACAGTTTGAAAAACCATGTTCCACTGTCCAAGAAACCATGGGCGTGGTTTTTTATTCTGAAAATACTTTTTAAAACCACCCGAACCCTGTGATTCCTTATTTTCTGACCTTGGCTCTGGATTGGAAATTTCTAGGTATTTCCAAAGCCTCTTGGAGAGATTCCAAGGCAATCCAAACACGTTTCCTCGAGATTGAAAGCTCGGATTGAAGATCTTCTCTCCTTCCGGTAAGTGGATTTTATCCTGTTGTTTCTTCTGTTCTTTCCTCTATCTTTCCTTGATCTTTTGATGGGATATTTCCATTGTTTACATGGATCTAAACCTATGAGTTAAGGTATAGATCTAGGATTGTGGATCTAGATCTAGTTTTTCAATATCTTAATGCCTTTGATCTTATTTTTGGTTTCAAGGATTTAGATCTAGAACTTGATCGACGACGTTGTGCCGCTTGGATTTTGAGGATTTTTGTTATGCTAACTTCCCTAAAACAATCGAGGTAGGTGGTCTAAATCCAATCCTACAATCTCATATTTTTAGGTGTATGTATTTGCATAAATGTCATGGCATAAATAATTAATTGGTGGTTTGGTTATTCGGTTCTTTGTGAATTGTGGATCTAGTTGAATATGGGTGAGAGTTATGATGAATGGATAAGGATGATTAAACATTTGAATAATGTTCTTTATGTAAATTGGATATTTGGTTTGAAAAAAGGGTTGTGGGACACAGACTGATGCTCCTAATACCCACAGGGGTTCTAGACATGGCATTCTAGAACCAATGTCATTCATGAAAGTGATATTTTATGGGACAAGGACTGATGCTCCAAATACCCATGGGTTTGTGAGATAGGTACTGATGCTCCAAATACTCACATGTGTGCTAGACATGATGTTCTACACACTTTAATTTATTTTTTACTATGGTTTCATTTGGATATTCATAAACTTAATATTGTGACATAGTAATTATGAATTGAACATGGGAAATGGTTTAGTCTCCTTCACGGGCTGAAGCAGGCATTGTGTTTTGGGTTTTCTCGGGAACCTGGATGTTTAATGTATTAAAGAAAGGTTAATTGGATAATTATAATTACTTTCCCTATTGTATTGATTTATTATTAATGCAACTGTATACACTTCTTATGACTATATTTTTTTGACACTATTGGTGGTGATCAACTGAGTCGTACTCACACTGTAATCGGGCTGCCTGATTGGTACCTGAATAGGCTTTGTTGTTGCAGGACAAGATAAGGGAAAGAGCCCTAGTTGGACTGTTGTTTGGGGTTGGATCATGGAAGAGGGAACCGGACGTGGGATGGGACCTGTTTGTAGTCTTTGTGTCTTTACTTTTAGTTTCATTATAGACACTTGTAACTTGCATGGTCATATCATGTTTTACCTTTTAGTTGAGTATTGTATTTCCGATTTTGATAATGCTTGTGACATTGTATTGTTATATTCATATGTGTTTCTTCTATTTATTGTTTACTTCCACTGGTATTTTATTCTGATAAAAGAGGTTATAGTCTCCCCAAGACTGACTTACTAGACCCTCGCTGCGATTCGGCACCCTCTGGTGTATGGGGAGGCGCACTTGAGGGCTTGTGACCAACCGGCTCGGAGCACCGTTCAGTGGCTCCCGGGTTTGGACGTTACACAATCCATGAAAAATTTTATGGAATAATAATATTTCAATCTTTAAAATTATTTTTATTACATAAATTTCTTTTTAGGCCCTAATATCCACTTTTACACATTAAAATAATCGATTAGGGAAAATTTAACTCTAGGCAATGTTTTTTTTATCATATATGAGTTATATGATATTCATTCTATAAAAATGTTATTTAGATAATAAATCATTCATACCAGTACGTTTTTATTGTGATTCAAATATAATGCATCTCATATTCAGTAGGTACCCTTCCTCTCTCAAACCCTATCTCCCATCAAGGCGGTTTTGGATGATTCCCCTTCCTCCAAATCTTATCGATTGGTACAGTTGATCACCAGTTTGGATGGTAGTCATCCTTTAGGTACATGAAATATTCCTCTCCAAGTTCAATATTATTGATCTTGGTTTTGGGGTGGTGTGCTCTATTTCATCAAATTCAAATAACCATGATGCAATCATGATCATTCCTTTACATTTTTCCTTCATTCCTTGTCTTTTAGAGGTCGTTCTACTCATTTATAATCTCTATTGTTGAAGAAAACTATGTTTCCTCCATTCATAGTGTAGTTGTATCTATGAAAATGTTAATTCTTGAATTTATTTATGTTATTGTAAATTAATTTGGGTAATTAAATTAAACCGAATTAATTGAAATTTGTTATGGACTTATTGGAAAAGATTTATGTTTTAAAGGTATTTTTCATTTTCACGACACGTCCCCTGGAGCCCGTGTCAGGACTACCACAAGCCCACCTTCTATAGGAAAGAGGTTGGCGACTAGCACCGGAAAGGCTTATCCATAAAAATGGGATGGCCTTGCCTCAAAACCTATATACACATAGAGAGGGTACACAATACACTAGTAAAACACAATAGAAGAAGAAACTTACAACCACAACTAAAAACCACCACTGAGTGTAATAGTAAGTACTGAATGTAAAGTGGAAAGTATAAAAGCCCAATCAGAAATAAATTATAGTAAAAAGGGAAAACATTTCCTAAGATCATCTTCCACGGATCCTACCTAAAGGGTAGGTACAACCCCTCTATGCGACTCTCCATGCCAACTGGTCACCTCCGTACACCGTCTAGTCCTGGCTCCCAAGTCTAGGTCAAAGTTGCTCGTCATCTGCACCAGACACAATAAGGTGTAGGAGAATCCTATGCAAGGGTGAGTATAACAATACCCAGTAGGGTCCTCAAGACCCCCGAAGCTCTCCCAGAATTCTACAAAGGGAAAAACACAAAGCATGATCTCAATAACCAAGTACAGATTAAATTGCTCAACTCAAACCAGGAATACAACTAAAAGAACATGAATAATAATGATTAGTATTAAAGATAGATCGTATTATTCTATCGATAGGATTTTGCTTCTAGAACACACAAGGAATCTAGGTGCTGAACCATAGAATATTTCTAGGTGCTGACCCACAGAGGATCACTAGGTGCTGGCCTATAGAGGATCACTAGGTGCTAACCCATGGATGATCACTAGGTGCTGACTGATAGAGGATATCTAGGTGCTGACCCATGAAGGATCACTATGTGATGACCCACTCAGAGGATCGCTAGGTGCTTACACACTTAGAGGATCTATCGGTGCTGACCCACAGAGGATCGCGGTGTGCTGACCCACTCAGAGGATCACTAGGTGCGGACCAATAGAGGATCATTATCACGTCCCAGCCAGCCACTGGATTCTCACACTTAGCACGCTTGATTCTGGGAGGATCTTCTTATCAAGAAATCAGATTTACCTCAATCACCACTAAGTCCCATGAATAAGAAACCTTAAAACCTCCATTTCATAATGGTTTTAATGAAACAGACGACACGTCAATCGGACGCCAGTCTGTAAGTTATAAACATTTTTTTACCAAGGTCCTGGTTGGATTCGGGTTCGATCACACCCAGCCCTACTCCAAATTTCTCCAAAACACATGTGGAGTATCTAAAAATAACATCCTTGTTATAAGGATTCTAGAACCTCATATAGTTCTTGAAACTGAAATCTGGTTTAGAAGATATGGCCCTTTAACTGAAACTAGATTGAAATGGGTCCAGGTTTGGTCCGACCTGGCTTGACCCAGTCTGGGCCGACCTGAACCGGTCTGGACCAACCCAACCCGGTTTGGGTCGACCCGGGTCTGACCCGGGCCATCCTAGACTGGATGAACCCAGTCTGGTCTGCCGGCTTGGCACAGGCTACAAGCTGGGCACGGACCCAGGTCCCTATGGAATAGAACCGCCCCTTCAATCGGTCGGTCTCGTTGACAGATCTAGGGAATGACTCACAATCCGGGTACACCTCCACCACGTCTAGAGCCACAGTATCTCCTCCTCAGTGTTCCAACTACCTTCAACGTAGCCGGCATCAGCCAGCCAAAAATTTCTTCTGTGATGCCTGCGGACGTCGTTTCACCAGTTGTGTCACACCGGCAGAACTTCTGAGGGCCACCGGTGAAGCTCTGGTGGTTTGATTCCCTTTCTGTCTGTGCCTACGGTCCTCCTGGGATGCCACCTTCACTTTGTGGCCCTCAGTTCCATGTTGCTGATAAGTTTACCATTTATCCATTAAGAACGCATCAAGAACATGTTCGGCGGAGGGTCTGGGCCTTGTTCAGATTGGCCTGCGCCCTCCGTGTTAGCGTTATAACATGTGGGTGAAACAATAATCATCATAAAATTTAATAAAACCCCAAAATTAATTCCCACAACAACCTCCCTCAAAAATGAATGTTTCCTTCATCAACCCATTATTTTTTTGATCCGAGTTCTTCGTATCTATAAATAACGGAGAGGGAAAATAATTTAAATAGATAAAAAAATTTAAACCCCATACCTCGAATATGCTAGATTCATTTAAGACAAAGGAGGGGAATCTGTTATTAGAAGGTGTGTGTTGGAATTTTTCGTCTCCCAATGATGTCCGGTTAGAAACATTAATGGTTTCATAGAATATACATTCTTCATTGGAGGAAGACGTCGTCAGAATTTCATCAGATGTTCCTCTCATAAGTATCCAAAACCCATGCCAGTGCTTTGTTTAAATAAGGGGAAAAGAGCCTCCCTCATTGTGTTTCGTTAATGTGGTTCATTAATGAACTATATCGAATGTTACATTAAAAACTACGAGCATCATGGTTTCACAACAAAAGGTCGTGTATCTAAATGACTGATGTTTATTTCCCGACATTACACTAGGTTCCCACCAGTCTACACTCAACTATTACAAAAATGAATAAAATAATATCTTTAATTATTTTATTATTATTTTCTGAAAGTCCAAAAAATTAAATTTTCCATCCGACTTTTCCCAAAATAATTTAACATTCCCTTAAGAGAATCATGTCATTGCTATCCCAATGTTTTCCTCGTATTTTTAATCTGAGCATCGGTTCAAAAGATAGAAATTAGTGCCCACGCATTTACTGAACGTACCTTAAAAAAGTTCAAAAATTATTAATAGTCACCTTGACCCATGCTAGATGAGGTTAGGCTTCTCTTAAGGGGAACACACCCTCCCGAGATCAATTGTACACTCTTATTTCCAATCCGAGTTACCTATTAAGAGTTATAATTATTTGAAAATAAAATAATTGTTTCTTAATTATTTTATTTATGGCCAAAAACTAACTTCCATTGTTGGCCTGCACCGGCCAATGTTAGGATCTACCTACAGAAAGAATACCCTCATGAGTTTAGTGGTGGTCTTGGGTTTTAAATTGGAGTCATTGTTCGTGAGTTATTATCATTTGAATAATAAAATAATTTTACTTAGTTATTTTATTTACAGTTATTCCATCTTCAGGTTTCCTCACTGGAGTCTTTTGCTGGCTAAAATTAAGTTGATCCTATGATAAAATTGCTATCCTAAATGCAATAATTCCCTCGGATTTCTGATATGGGAACTCATTTTAGAGTTATTCCACTATTTTAGGAAAACTTCTCACACGTGCTATTTAAATCGTAACATTTTTTGATGGATCATTCTGGGCACTCCGGGCCTCGGAATCATGTGCCATCAATTTTCATAGTATCATAAAAATTATATATTATTAATAATAATTATATGTAATTTCTAGGTATGTACATCCTCCCCATCTTAGATCTTTACATCCCTAAAATCCAAAACAAATAAAAATCAATCAAGTGTGGTACTGGGCATGAATCTGAGTCTCCCGCTCCCATGTTCTCTCCTAAAGGTTTTTGTGATGCTATAGAACTCACACCAGAGGAATTGACCATCCACAGAGGACCCGTTCCAGTCGATCCTCAATCTATACTTGTAACTCCATAAAATTTTCTCCATCATCAATGTTCAGCTCGCCCCATTTGGTGACATGTGATGAGTCATGCACGTATCTCCTCATCTACGACATGTGGAAAAAATTATGCACCTGGTGCATCTGTGAGGGAAGTGCTCGGAGGTACTCCACCTAGATAACTCTACTGAGATTATAGAAAGATATAATGAAGCTTAGAGATAGATTTCCACCCCGTAAAAATCTGGGCAATCCTCGTCGGGTTCAGACCCATAGGAAGACATGGCCTCCCCCTTGAACTCTAAGAGTCTTTGTCTCTTGTCGGCATAAGACATATGCCTGCTCTGTGAATCCTCCTTCCACTCCTGGATGATCTTCACCTTCTTAGTGCTAGCCCGTACCAACATTGGACCCATGAGTACTAACTCCCCTGGGTCTTTCCAGCATAGAGGTTATCTACATTGCCGCCCATGCAAGGCCTCAAACAGTGACATACCAATGGTGGAGTGATAGATATTGCTATATGAAAACTCTACCAGTGGTAGGTGGTGCTTCCAACTGTGACCAAAATCCAGGACACAAGAAAAAATCATGTCATCCAAGTTCTATATAGTCCACTCCATCTGATCATCTATTTGGGGGGTAAAACATGTGCTCAAGAATGCTAGAACATGATGCTTAGCATTCACTTTCTGACAAATGAGGCATCGTGAAATGAACTCTCCACTACTTCCTTCATCCTTAACAACCAGTACTAACGTCAGAGGTCCGGGTACATCTTCTCCACACCAGGATGTACCTCCAAAGGGGATATATGAAATTCCATCAACACCTCCTCCCATAACCTCACTGGTACCATGATGAATCCTCTTAAAAGGATTACATGCTACCCACATATCGAAAAATCCACCAGGATAAGGTACTGAGAATATCATGCACATCAAGCCTCACAGTCAACATCCACAAGCTACACCTCTATAACTTGTTGTAAGATTGAGGGAGTGATAGTCATAGACTAGAGGTAATCTTCTCCATCACTATCCATTAAGGATATCTATATCATGGATAACTACTCTATCGCCTCACTCAGTAGCTGTAAACCATACCTCCTGCTAAGTGTGTCTTCCACCACGTCCTCATTCCCAGAATTATATACTACCTCAAGGTCATAGTCCAGGAGGAAATCCGACCATAGTTGATGTCTCAACTGCTGAAAATTCTACGAGCACTTTTCCATCTATGCAAAAGGCTACCCCTTTAACTGATTGATGTTCTCATCGGTCCTTTGGTAGTTGGTACTCGCTCTCCATTGACGCATTATTAACGTGTCGGTATTCCACAAATAACCTCAAACAATGGTTCTTACTAATCCCATCCACTACAAGTCCTCCACCTACACCCCCTGCTTGAGAATCTCTACGAAAGACCTCTGATCTGATGATGTTGATATCAGTGTCATTTTGGGGTGTAAAAAGATAGACAAGTCCCTCCCCCAGCAGGGAGGTAATCCTAGAAACATATTTTCAAAGGATGTTCCCACACCCCACCACTACTGATGGAAACTAGAAACTCAAAACATTGTCTACCACAATGGCAAGGCTGGATGACTCAAGAGTGATCAGCTACACCCTCCTATGAATGAGTTTATCCCATGCTGCCTGGGTTTTTTTTCTAAACAAGGAAAACCCCATTCCAATGTTATGGATATACCACATCCTTTTTTCCTAAAACTGTAAATCTAGGCATGATCTGTGGATGACCAGTCTATACCCAAACTAACATTGTAAGGCCCCGAATCTACCACCCAAAGGTTCCAACCAAAACACTCGCCTTAAGGGTTAGATCACACCATCGACATAAGTGTGATTATTTAGTCTCCTCCCATAGTTTTCTCTAGATGTAAGGGTAATGTAAATGGACTAACTAGAAACTCTAGGTTTTGAACAATATTTGTGACAATAAGGAATGATTAATACCAATTTCTAGTAATATGGCAGCCATTAATAGACATAAACCATACCTCGAATAATTCATGGAGCCCTTGGGTAACACTCCTTGACCACATTCAGCTAATCTCTTCCCCTTTCCTCGAACTCGTTGATCCTAGTGGGTACCACATTGGGGTGGTGGTTGTAACTTGTCAAAATGTATACTACCTACTACTGGTCACTTAACTCCTCTTCAATTTCTACTACCCTACAAATTCATATATACATATCACTTCCTCTTCCTGAAACATTTTACACATCCAAGTCTCTAAGACTGATGTTGGTTTCCTACTTTCACACTGCTAACATTCACTGGCTGTATATACTCAGCCAAAGAACTTTCAACCACTAAGGTTCCCTCTAGAATCCTAATATATGTAGGAATGCACAGAGTAATAGTGATGTCTCTAATGTCCCTAAACACATCTCACTCTGAGGTCCGAGCCCTGAATCACTGGTCGTATTGTATTCAATGAGTACCTATAATGGTCATTATGCCTCTATGAATACTCAGTTACTGACATATCATCCTGACGAAGCTATAGAAGCTCTTGGGAATGTATACCCATAATCCTTTTATGGAAATATACCTCTTATCTGAGAAAGGTTCTCAAGCTCTTTCCACAAAAAAGTCCCTTCATCGTATGATAGGGGAAATCTAAACCATGCCATTTCCCTGATGATCCATTTAAAGTGGTCACAGCCAGGACTGCCATCTGATCTAATGGTTCCCTAGATATATGGAAACATAGTCACCAACTCATGTTAGTCCTTAGCCTCCTATGAGTCGGGCTCACCTTGGAACCTGAGGGCTATTTGTCATTGAAACTTATATAAGGCACTGAGCCTACACGTGTACTCTTCCTGTAGTGCTGGTAGTAACTTCTGACCAACGAGTTGTGGTATCATTGGGATACCGCCCGAAGGTACCATCTTGGGTAACAGTCCTTGTACTGAAGCCTTATCACTCTATAGACCATCCTCATGGTCAAGCATTGGAATCCTGGCTGGCTGTCTGCGTAGAGTAATCATGAAAGAGAATAAAGATGAACCACAGTTAATAAGTTATACTTGATGAGCAGAATTAAAATATATTAATAAAAAAACATTTTCAAAACACATGAAACTAGTGTTTTTGCGTACCGAGTCAGAAAATAGAATTCAGGGTCCTAGTGTATGGATACATCGGTCGATACTCCAACACTTGACTGAATGGACTGTAATCGAAACTCAAGACACTTAAAAATATTTCTCCATTGAAAACACATACTCTTATTTATTCTATTAGAACCATCTCCTTTGATAACACTTTTTCACGACCCATACCCTGGGGCCCGTGATTTGACTACCCTAAGCCCGCCTTCCATTGGATAGGGGTTGGAGACTAGAACTAGAAAGGCTTATCCCTAAAACAATGTGAAGGTGTTTCCTCAAAACCTGTACACACACAAATAGGGAACACTGTGCACAAGTTAAACAGAACGGAATAATAATGCTACAACCACAACTAAAAACAACAATTGAGTGTAAAAGTAAGTACTAAAAGTAAAGGGGATACTATACAATCCCAATTGAAAATAAGGTACAAAAAAAGGGGAAATAGCTCCTAAGATCTCCTACCAATGATATTACCTAAAGGGTAGGTACAAATCGTCTATGTGGCTCTCTACACCAACCATTCACCTCCATACATCGTCTATTCATGGATCCCAAGTCTCATTCAAATCTTCCCATCATCTACACTAGACACAACAAGGTGCGGGTGAAGCCTATGTAGGGGTGAGTATAACAATACCCAGTATAGTCACCGAGACCCCTGATGGTCTCCCAGAATTCCACAAAGGAAAAACCACAAAGAATGATCTCAATCACAGTGTAAAAATTAAAATACTCAACTCAAACCAGGTATACAACTAAAAGAAGATGAATAAAGATGAATAGTCTTAAATCTAGATCATCTTATTATATCAAGAGTATTTTTCTGCTAGACTTAACAAGGTTGCTAGGTGTTTACCCATATAGGATCGCTAGGTGCTGACCCACAGAGGATCTCTAGGTGCTGACCCACAAAGGATTGCTAGGTGTTGACCCACAGAGGATCGTGAGGTGGTGACCCACGTAGGATTTCCAGGTGCTGGCCCACGGAGGATCTCCAGGTGCTGACCCACAAATGATCCCTCGGTGCTGACCCACTCAAAGGATTTTTGGGTGCTGAACCACTCATAGGATCACTCGATGCTGACCCACAGAGGATCTCTAGGTGTTGACCCACTTAGAGGATTTCTAGGTATTAACCCACATAGGATTGTTATCACATCACAGCAATCCACTTGATTCATGCACATAGCACGCTTGATTCCGAGAGGATCCGCTCCACAAGACATTGGTCATACCTCAACCACCATGATGTCCCACGATGAAGTAACTTTAACAACCTCCATTTCATAAGGGTTCCAATGAAACTAATGATTCATCAATTAGATGTCTGTTTTGTAAGTTATAGACATTTTAGTATCGAGTGTCTGATTGGATTCGGGTTCGATCCAACCCGGCCATACTCAAACTTTCACCAAAACCCCAGTGGAGTATCTCAAAAGGATTGCCTCGTCCTAAGAATTCTAGCGTCATAGACTATTCATCAAACAGACGTCCATTTGGTCTTCAATCGGTGACGTCAGGCTGGTGCTGCCCCTTTAGCTGATCGGTCTTGTGGACCGGTCTAGGCCGGGACTCGCAGTCCTGGTCTACCTCTACTACAGCTAGAGCTGTGGTATCTCCTCTGTATCACGGAGTGGTGGCATGTTGCCTTCCTTCAATGTGGTCAGAATTGGTCGGTCGCCCCTGTCCACCGCGGCACCTGTGGGAGCTGCTACCTCATCGCGGCAAGCGAGAGCCGACCGCTGCCGGTTGAGCTTCCATGGGCCCCCAGTGAATCTCTAGTGGTCCAATTCTCTTTCCATCTATGCCTACAGGCCTCCCAAGGTGCCACCTTCACTGTGTGTCCCTCGGTTCTGTGATGCCAACAATTTTACCATTCGTCCACAAATAATGCATCAATAATAAGTTCAGTGGAAGGTTCGGGCCTTGTTCAGATTGTCCTATTCCCTCCGCATTAGCATTATAACATGTGGATGAAACAATAATAATCATAAGATTTAATAAAACCCCCAAATTAATTCTTTTGGAAACCTCCCTCAAAAATGAATGAGTCGCAGATCAACCCATTAGTCGGTTGATCTGCATTCTTTGTATCAATAATGAATGGATAGGGAAAAGTCATTTAAATTCATAAACAAATTTAAACCCACAAACTTGAATATGGTGGATATTCTAAAGACAATGGAAGAGAATACATTGTTCGAAGGTGTGCGTCGGCGTTCGTTGTCACACGTCGATGTCCAGTTCGAAACCTTAATGGCGTCATCGAATCATTTTTCTTTTTTGGAGGAATACAACACCATCGTTTCATCATATGTTCCTCTTGTGGGTATCCAAAACCCATGACAATTATTTGTTTAAATAATTATAAAGGATCCTCCCTCATTGTGTTTCATTAATGTGGTTTATTAATGAACCACATTGAATGTTTCATTAAAACCTACGAGCATCGTAGTTATGCAACCAAGCGTCGTGTAATTAAATAACTGGCATTTATTTCTTGATGTTACACTGTGGTCCCACCATTCTCCACTCAACTTTGGAAAAAATAATAAAATAACATCGTTAGTTTTTTTTTCAGAAGTCTGAAAAATTAACTTTTTCTTATGAATTTTTCCAAAAAAAAAATTAATCTTCCCTTAAGAGAATCTTGGAATTGCAAGTCCAAAGGTGTCCTCTTATTTTTAATCTGAGCACCGGTTCAAAAAATAGAAATTCGCGCACACACGTTTACTAAAAGTATCTTAAGAAAAGTTCAAAAATTATTAATAGTAACCCTCGACCCGCAATGGATGAGGTTAGGCTTCTCCTAAGGCGAACATGCCCTCATGAGCTCAACTGTACTCTCATATTTCCAATCTGAGTTACCATTTAGGAGTTATAAGGATTTTACAATACAATAATTTTAATTATTTTATTTATGGCCAAAAACTAACTTCCACCGTTGGCTCATGCCAGTCAATGTTAGGATATGTCTAAGAAAATAATACCCTCATGAGTTCAGTGGTGGTCTCAGATTTTTAATTCGAGTCACCATTATTGAGTTATAATAATTTAAAATATAAAATAATTTTATTTAATAATTTTATTTACAGTTTTTCCATTTTGGGGTTTTCTTACCGGAGGCCTACGCTGATTAAATTTAAGTCTCACTAGGGTAAACCCACCATCTTGAACGCAATGATGCCCTCCAATTTCTGATCTAGGAACCTATTTAAGAGTTATTAAACATTTGTAGTAAAACTTCTCATACACACTTTTTAAAACAAAAAAAAGTTTACAGATCATTCCTGGCACTTCGGGCCTAAAAATCATGTTCCTTTTATTTTCGCAGTCTCAAAAAAATCCATATAATTAAAATAAATATTTAATTTCTAGGTCTTTAAAGTCTTTATCAGTGAGACCAGAAAATTTCATTCCCCACTAGTTGTTGATCACCATAATCATTTTTCAGTGTTGGGAGATGATGCCTTTATCTAATTTATAGAAGGTAATGATTAGAAGGAATGGTGTGAAGAATATCACCCATTAAGAGGCGGGATCGATGTTAAAATTGTGGATACTAATTCAGAAAATGAAACTTGGTCCTCTAAGTCCAAGGAAGAAAACCTTGAGGAGGAATTCTTGAGTCCTATTCAAATAATTTAAATAAAAACATTTTTTATTTAGATGATTTTATTCTCCATATAAGGATTCTATAGAGAAGGAAAGACTATTAATATATTCCTAGTCCTCCTATCACAAGGTCATCTAGAAATATTAATCTCCCTCAATAAAGATTTCTTATTACTGTAGGCTTCCCCAAGAGTAAGCATAAGGGATCGGTCGTGCATGTGGAGCCAGTAGCTGATTATCCCATTGGCTCATAGATAGAGGAATCATCTTCCATTGATTTATAGAATGAAGATAAGGAATATGGTAATCTATATAACTCCTAGGAGATCCTCACACATTCTAAGGAGGAAATGCTGGAGGGGTCTTTCATGACCAAGTTATTAAAGGATAATGCACAAAGGATGTTTAAAAGAATGATTCTAGTCAACTTGAATGAAGATAATATCTCTTGGATTGATAAATACAATAGTATTTTTATATGTGGTTTCAATGAGGAGAAAACAAGCCTGTAAGAGCATTTAAAGACTTGGGACAAGATGTAATTTCACTTTGAGGATCTCATTAAAGAAAACCTATGTATTGATGTTTCCTCCGTCAAATGGAAACTATTCAAGGTAAATAATTATAATAATTTTAAATTATTCTGAAATTGGATGTTTATTTCCTATGAGGTATTACTTTTCTATATTCTATATTATGTTGGTTTCTCACTTTTTCCTTAATATTTTAATTGAAAATAAAAATATTTTATTTCTAGAATTATTTATTTTTTAGCTTTTATCAATTATTTGGTGAAACCCTACTAGGATTTACGCTCACATACAAATTTTTCCTTCTAGAAATTTTAAATATTTTTTATAGGACTGTTGAAAATGTAATGGAATTATCTAGAATGCTAGTTTTACTTGTTGACACCATCTTCATAGAAGGATTTTATATATGTAGCGATTGGTAAAATTGAGACTTGATGGTTTTGTCTTGTTTTACATTAATGGTTTAGTTGGTTTGGTTTGGTTTTTTATGTATCACAGATATTATTTATTTCTTCCTTTAGAAACATTGTTAATTTTCCTTATTCATGTTTTAGATGATACATTTTTCTTCTTTTTGGTTCTACATCTCCATGTGGGGGTAGACCTTGGGGAACATGTTTAGTTAACTCAGAATAGTTAATTTCAAATTTTTATAGAGGGAATGAACATCCTAAATAATTTTGAAACATCCTAGTTTTGGATTGGTGTCTTCAATATACTATAGTTAGGACCATCACGATTTGGATTGTAAGTGAAGTTGGGTTCCTAAACATCTCACTTCAATATATCAATACAAGTGACCATGGGTGGTTAGATATTCTTTCCAAGGTTTTGACATAGTAATTTTGGTTCATTTAATGAACTAGAATTTGGGTTTATATAAATGAATATATTCCTTCTAAAAGTGTTCCCTTTAATTCATAGAATTCATTATTTCTTTATATTATTTTTGTTTTAAAGAATTAATATTGATGTCAAGATATCGGTCATATGATTTTAGAATATTTCCCTTAATATCATTGGTAATTTCATTGTGTTTGATAGAAAATTCTTCTAAGAATAGATCTTCTAAATCTGAGAGAGGAAGCTTTGGGAAAAGTTCCATTAGAAAATCCCCCACTAGACCCCACATTGGTGGAAGCCGTAATCCACACCAATCAGTCTCTGGGTCAAGAAGGTGTCAAGAACTCAGTATGATTGTGGACCATGGCTTGTAATTTACTAAGTATAATCCACCCATATTCCTTGGTGACAAAGGAATATTGGAATAAATGGAATGGATTGAGAATATTGAGATAATTTTTAACTCTCTGATGACTCTTGAGGACTCTATGGTATGTTTTCCCATGTAAATCCATAAGGGACAAGGAAGGATATTATGTGACATTATTGTCTAAGATAAGTTGCATGATAATCTTACCAGGGATTTCATCTAGAAAATTATCAACTTGTAGTTTTATCCTGAGATGTTACATGTGGAAAATTTTAGGATTTTTTTAACCATATAGAAATGGTAGTATATTTTACTATATTATTACACCCTCTATACAGAGTTGGTAAAATTTTTACTATATCTTTTTACCAATGATTGCCTTAATATTCAAAAGTTTAATATGGGACCGGGGGACTATATTTGATCGATACATATTCTAATGTTACGTTTAATATTTTTGTATGTATTCAATGAAGAATATATGGAATATGTACATAGATCTAAGAAAATAGGTTTGGAATATTCTTTGGTTGGTGAATTTGTTATCCAGGGTGTGCCTTCTGTCTAGAAAAAGAAGCACAAAGGTAGAATGTTTTCTTCAAGACTTGTTTCATGGGATTATTTAGGATAATGGAGTGTTTTTTGATATTGGTATAGGATTTATATTCATTATAAGAATAATTTTATAGAGGATCCTAAGACTTACAATCATTGTGCACAATCTATCCATCTGAATCATTTTTGTGGAAGGATGTCCCAGTGAAGTAAGGCTAGATCCAATCTAACTAAGATTTTTCATGTTTGTTTAGATGATTTCAAGGGTGGTTATTCTTATAAACATGGAAAGGGGATGTCTATGTGGCTAAGAAATCCCATGGAGGATCATAGACTAGATGAATTTATGTGGTATAATGTTCACAAATGGAATCTAAAGTAGGGTCAACTACTTTTATAGGTATGATGTTTATTTATTCCTCTATAGTACTAGATTTATTTGATATAGGTGTTTGTAATTATTTTATATCATCATAGTTAGTCTATGTGTTGGGATTACACTTTCAACTTATTTTATTCTTGTTTAATCTTTATAAGCCATTTTTAAATTGGTCTGAACAAGGTTTCATTTATCCTATATGTTGGGTGACAATAGTCGTCCTTTTTGTGGATTTGGACTTCTTAGTGATAGATATTGATATCATCAACCTAATTATTGTTACGATTGGATGATCAACATCAAGTACCATATCAACTATTATCATCATCATACATATTTTTTAACCCCTAATATATTCACTCATTTCATTAAAGGTGAGTTGTATTCTAGGTCTGGAAGAGAGGGTACTAATGTTCCATATGCTTCAGGGATCTCATGTTAGTTATTGAATATGTTCCTTGATGTAGTTGATCCTTTTTTGAGCATTCCACTTCTTGTAGTGTATTTTTTGTAACCTAAGGAAAGTATGCATGATTTTTCTAGTTTACCTCCCCAAATATATGTTGATTAAATTACTTACCTACTACCTGGTATGATGATCATTTCTATTGCATCTTATCTCATGGTACCTTATGAGTTAGTGTAAAATAATTTTCATATGGTAGATCTCAAGGATAATGTATTTATTTATCCTTACATATCACCTTGGGCTTCTTCTATCCTCTTTTGTATAAAGATAGATGGGAGCCTCAGACTCTACATTGATTATTCAAAGTTAAACTGGGTGATTAGTATGAATAAGAATCTCTTTCCCAAGATTGATGATCTATTTGATAAACTTATAGAGGAACATTGGTTTTCAAATATTAAACTTCATTCAGGGTACCACCAATTGATATTCTGAGAAGTTGATATACCTAAGATATCATTTAGGATATGGTATAATCATTCTTAGTTCCTGGTTATATCATTATATCTCACTAATTTACATGTTTTATTTATGAAATTGATGAAATGAATCATTCATTAGTTATTTTACTTATTTTACAGTTTTTTTAGATGATATTTGGTGTACTCTAAGGAATAAGAGGAATATATGGACTATATGGATGTTATCCTTATAATATTGAGGGAAAATTTCTTTAATGGTATTATATAAAAGTGTGTATTTTGGATACATTAAGTGGAGTTTATGGGGAATTTTATATTTGGGAGGGTCATCTTAGTGGATCCCAAAAAAATACAGGTGGTTATGTATTGGGACTATCGCAAAAAAAATTGAGATCTAAAGAATTATTTATTTTTTTGGTTATTACAAGTTGTTCATTGAGTAAATCTATAATCTTCCATATCCAATGATAGCTTTAACTTTTAAGGGTGGAAATATTTAGTAGAATAAAAAATTTTAGAGATTATTTCTAGAACTAAAGTTGTGGTTGACTTCAGCTCTGATTTTGATTATTTTGTAACTAGGTTTGGGTTATGATGTTTTCTATGATTCTTATAGTATGGGTGTGGGGTGTGTCTTGATATATGGTAAATAGGTGGTGGATTATGTCTCCCCCAATTTACACCCTCATGAGATGAACTATCCTACCAATAATCTTTTGTTGGTAGTAGTTATAAATTCACTCCAAACATGGATTCACTATTTCATTAGGGAGCGGTTTGCAATATATTATAATCATAAAATAATGGAATATATTATCACTCATAGGGGTCTACAAATGTTATAGAGCCGCTGGGTTGAATATCATTATAAATTTGATTTTTATATTTCTTATACTCCCATAAAAGGAAGTATGGTTATTGATGTGTTGAGTTGGAAATTACTATCTCAATCTATGAATGAATCAGTGGATGATTGGTCTCTAATAAGTTACCCCATTGAGATGAGATTGGGAATATGGGAAGATGGTAGGAAGCTTTTATTATCACTAAATTTTTTTAATTCAACATTTTAAGAGAGGTTTTGGATCTAGTAGTTACTCAACACTGAGTGGAATCACATTAGTGAAATCTTAAAAGGTGGGGAGACCCTCGGTGAGTGGTCTTAGTCTCTTGATAGTGTATTATGTTAACAAAGAAGGTAGGTTGTTCCACTTTCTTTGAGATAGGATTTGATACATAGTGGGAACTAATCTTGTTGGTATATATACCCTGTAACAACAATGATGTATCATGATCGGAGACATCAAAATTGGTGTTTGGGGATGAGTTAGTCGATTATAGATTTCATGTTGTGGTGACTTACATGTTAGATAATCAAGTTGGAATGTTGTAGACCTTCAATATTGTTTCAACCCTTTACCATTCATGTATATAATTGGGATGATATATCTATATACTTTTAAAATGTTTTACTATGGACTGCTTGTGGGAAGTATGAAATTTGGTGATCGTTGATAAGATTAAAAATTCTAATCATTTACTCCCTAACAAGGAGATGATAATGGTGAAGCATCTCAGACACTTGTATGTTTGTAATTTTGTGAGACATAATGGGGGTATATCTATAATTGTTTCTCATTGGGACCCACAATTGACATATAGGTTCTAGGATGGTTTGAAAGAGGTGTTTAATTAACAGTTAAAATTGATCATGTCATATCATCTTTAGATTGATGAAAATATAAAGAGATCTATCTAGGTCATAAGGATATGATTTGGGAATGTGTGCTGGATTTTTTTGGTTCCTGGGAAAAGAATCATCCTACAAATGAGTTTACCTAAACAAATAGTGATCAGGCATAGATTTATATAGATCTTTTGGATTCATTGTATGGAAAGTTGTGTTGATTATTCCTTGTGTAGGGCATAGTAGACAGACTAGACCTTCATTGGACCAATCCATTTTCAAGAAATGATGGGAAAGGTGTAGATGAACTATAAGAGATTATTCATGACATGGAGTTATTATAAATTCTATTAAAACCATCATCATCAGCCTCTAGAGTTTGAGTTTTTTGATTGGGTCTTTCTTCGAGTTTGACCTCTCTTAGGAGATCATCAGTTGGGTAAGAATTTCCCATTGGCACTGAAGATCATTGGACCTTTTGAGATTATGGAATAAATTGTAATAGTTTAATAATGGTTGGACTTACTACCTCAGTTGACTTCGATCGATGGCATGTTTTATTTTTTTATGTTGAGGAAGTATCAACCAGTTCCTTCTTATGTGATGTAATGGGAGAATAATGACCTTGATCATGACACCACTATGAGTTATTAATGACGCTTTGGTGGATTTCTCTCTTCAAAAGAGTAAGATCATAAGGACTTTATGGGGATATAAATATTTCATTGTGGGGAGAATTATAACCCCCTTGTTAAAAAGTTGTGATCTTATTTCTTATTTAATATCTAGTCTCTCGAGTTTAGAGAGCTTAGAGTTATTTTTTGGAAGTGCCTATAGAACTGTTCTACATAATGCCTATTGAAATCTTTTATTTCATAAATGTGGAGTTTACTTCATAAATTTATTTTTGGAAAGAATTCATGAATTAGTTTACTGAATAAGTATATTTCAATATGAAAAATAATTTTTTAACATCATAAATACCTTTTACACTATAAGATCCACATTTATGCCATAAAATAATCAATCAGGGTAAATTTAACTCAATATGACATGTTTTTTTGGTATATAAGGGTTGTGATGTATTTACACCATAAATGAGTTGTTTACACTATAAAACCATCATCCTAGTATGTTTTTATCACACTACCCATCTCATGTTTCTCATATTTAAAAATTTCTCTTCCTCCCTCGAACCCTAACTCTCATTGAGGTAGTTTTGGTTGATTCTGTGCCCTATAAATCTTTTCAGTTTTTTAGTTGATTTCTAGTGTTGTTTGTTGTATTTATTTAGGTACATATGATCGTCCTCTGTCTGTTCAATATTATTGGTCTTTTTTTGGAATATGTGTTTAATTCTCCTTCTAAATATAATATCTAGGATTTTATCATGACCAATCCTTCGAATATTCCCTTTATTCCTTGTATTGTGGAGGCTAATATTCTCGTTTCCAATATTTATTGTCCAAGGTGACAAGAATTACTCTATTCTTGAGGTATCTATATTTATGTAAAGGGTTAATTTAATGTCTCATATTTTTATTTGAATTATTTTTGGATATTATATGGATTTATTTTGAGACCAAGGGCTGAGACGGCATGTGATTCTAAGACTCGGTGTTCCCAGAACAAATGGTGGAAAAATACTAAAATATTTAAACTAATATGTGTGCAGTTTTCCTAAAAAAGTTGAATAACTCCAAAATGGGTGAAAGGATCAAAAATATGAGGGCACCATTTAATTCAAAACAACAACATTTCCCTAGGTGTGACTTAACTTCTATCAGTGCAGGTCATCTGTAGAAAAAGTCACCAAGAATGTAACTGTAAATAAAATTATTAAATAAAGTTATTTTATTTTTTAATCCTAATAACTCATAAATAGGGACTCAAATAGGGAATCTGATACCACCATTGGTTTCGTGAAGTGGTGTTTTTCTTAATCGTGACATAACATTGGATGGCGTAGGTCATTTGTGAAAAAGTTTTTCAGGACAGAGAAATAGATAAGATTAATTTATGGAATATTTCATTTTATTTTTATTCAGCATAGTGAGCTATTTCCTCTACAAGTTTATGACTAAGAAATTTTTCAAAGGGTTGGCTGCTAAATCCTTGGAGACCTAAATTCCATTAGAGGATAACATTCTTTCCGGATGACAACAGATTAGGATCTGATTGTGGATCATTGCCCCAATGAAGTTAGAGGATCACATCAATAGAAGAAATGCAATTGTTCCTTGTCAATGATCGATCCAAACTCAAATTAGGATGTGTGTTTCAATTTTTTGAGTCCCAGTTCTTAATTTCTGCAATGATCAAAAACCAATCGACGAACGGAATGGTTTGTGGATCTATCTCCATATGGGATGGGTTAATTATGGTGTAAATTGGGATAATTATTTCAAAATATCTTCATTGATTAACTTACCAAAATTAATCCATATCAACAAGAACATCGATCTAGGTCCATTCCTCTCATATGGTTATGTGATTTTCTCCCTCGATTCATTTTTTATTATGGACATTCATTGTTTGAACCATGACTCAAACATTCCAGATAAATGATTCATTGTTCACTTGTTTCTTGGTACAATGATCTGATATTTTAGATATGGGATTGGCATGGCATGAAGGAGGTGTTATGGTAGAGACAGAGAGAATCGAACAAAATATTATTCTCAATTTTGTGTTCTTCGACGTGAAATGAAGAATGGTGGTTTGATATGATTCCCAAAAAGATATATAGAGATAATGTGTTGTTCGGTAATGGCATGTCATGAGTGACCTTAGATCTTCGATTTCAGGGAGAATCGATTGTTTTAATGAAGGTGTTGCACTTGCCGGGATGTATGGAGTAAGAATTTTGGTTCTAGAAAATCCCAAAGAATGTGGCATGTAATCCAGGATTACACGATGTGTGGGTCCCCATGGCTACAGCACTTGGGTTTTTCTAAAGTTAAGGACTACATGGAATGTGACTCCTGTCACCTAGTGTGTTACCCTCCCAAGATGACTTAGTGTGTACTTTGTAGATTACATGGACATGAGTAATAGTACACGTCCAGATAGCATGATGTGTACTTAGACATAGACATGGTTTGGCATACATGGATCGGTACATAGACATTACCAAGAATCATGGGAAGAGAACCATGTGTCTCCACATGCCATGCACATATACTACACGCCATGTATATGGAGACTACATGTCATGTGAGGTTGTTCCACATGGGAAAGACTTGGGATAGAAGAACACATCGTGTACCCATGGGACATGCCATGTACTCCCATCAAGAGTGCATGAGGCTCTTCATTTTTCCTTGTTTGGACCAGTATAGTTTGAGTGTGTTCCCTTGGTCCTTTTCTTAAGGTTAAATTGTTTCATTACATCCACATCACAATATTTTAATCCCCTCTAGAAGATAATTCTTAGATAGAGTATGGTATCCCTCCTTAATAATTGAGTGTGATCATCTATCATCCCTAGTGGAGTCTATGGAATCACATAACCTCCTTGAGCAGGGTGCTGATCCTAAATCTAGAAGGATGCATTAGTAATGTTTGTGGTATACACCAATATGTCTATGCATAATCCCCTATAGAGCGGGTTGATCCAGATTGGGTATGTGGTATCTCTCGGTCATTTCTGGGTATGATATGTGGTTTCCCCTGGTCATTTTTGGGTGTGAACCCCTCTCTCTTTATCATAATCTTCCTTAGATAGTGTGTTCTCATTGGGTGGGGCCCAACTGAGCTATAAATCTTGATCTATTTTCTCTGATGATATCATGGATCGAGGATTAAGTTCTCCTAGAACAAGTATTCTTTTAGCAGAACCATGTGGTTGTAATTTGGTTGTGACCTTATGATGGTGTGGTGCCTCTCATTAGTATATCGGGATATTCTTATTAAATGTTTTGTAGACATATACCTATATAGAGTTTATTTTGATTCCTTTGTTTTATTTCATTATGTTTTTGGGGTGTCCTACTGAGTATTGTTATACTCACCCTTGCACGGTCTATGCCCACACGTGCCGTGTCTTGTGCATAGGATCGGCCTTTTGACAGAGCCTTAGGTAGTCCAGGACTAGACATTTCTTTGTGAAATCGGACAGACCAAGGTGTGTTCCAGCATATTTCAGGCATCATTCTCAGTATCTTTACTTTTAGGTTGGACTTGTGTTACATACACTATTTAGTGGGATTGTATTGTGGCACTGTTTATATTGCATTACTTCATGTTGTACTCTGGTTGTGGGATATAGTGTTATGCATGCATTGTTTACTTATTTGTTTTTAAATTTTAGTATATTATGGGCATGGAGATGTGTACATCTCTATAGGTACATAGTTACTTCCTCCCATGTCAGTGATATGCCTACTCTATACTAGTCACCCGCACCTGGCATATTGGAGGTAGGCTTGGGGAGTCACGAAACTGGCCCCACTAGTATGGGTCGTGACATAGTGGTATTAGATGGGGTCAGTTCTAATTTAGGATTGGGATTTTGTGAGATTGTTTTGGGGAAATAATGTTAAGTGTTTCGAGTTTAGATTTCAGGCTAGGAACTCCAGTGTTGGTGCGGTGGATGACTTATCCATACACTATGACTCTGATTTCTTCATTATTAACTCAATACATGAAAACCCGGTTACAAGGAAAAACAATTGTACGTCCATCATATAGGAATGGTTGTGTTTTATATGTCTTTCTTGAGTCAGATCTCCATATATACTCAATTAAATGTTGTATATCTTCATTTGTTTTAGGATACCTCCACATAGATAGTTAGTCAAGAGTCCTCTGCATGATCATGAGGATAGTCCTCCTAGTGACAAGGCATCGTTAAAGGGTCCTATACTAGAGGTAGCACCTCCATGAGGTTTATCATATATACCACCACTCATCAAGTTGAATCTACAACCAAATCTACCAGTTGAGGATGCATGCAGGCTGAGTGCATTACACAAGTTTTAGAGGAAGCAACCTCCAAAGTTTTGGGGTGAGTTAGACCCCTAGATGGATAAGGATTGGCTAGAGATAGTCACCCATGTTTTCCACCTTATGAGGATTCCTTTTGACCAAATGGTATTACATGACATGAATCTTCTTCAGGGATCTTCAAGGTGATTCTAGAGCTTGGTGACTCAATCACATGATGAGATAGATCCCTATTATATAGACTTTGAGCATCTCTTTAGGGAGGAGCTATATCCTACCATGTTGTGATCTGTACACATACATGATCTTATACAACTGTATCAGGGAAGTATGACCATGGTGGATTATTCAGTGAAGTTTATTTATCTTTCACGCTACTACTTGGACATGGTAAGAGACTAGTTATTTCGGGCTCGGACCATCGACTAGGGATTGCTCGAGGACATCATGGAATCAGTGGTATCCATTATCATTCCTACCTATGTTAGGTTACATGAGAGAGTCCTATTAGTGGAGAGTTTTCTGGAAGAGAATACATTGATAATGGGTGATAGCATTGGGAATAGGGTAGCTGATACCTTAGTAGTAGGTAGCTTATGTCCTTCATTTGGATCCAAGTAGGTTAGGCACTGTAGGGGGATATCCCAAAACTCATGGTCTGTGGTTCAGGGCTCCTAGGGCGGATCGATTTATCCAAGGTATAAAAGGTGTTACTCATGTTGTGGTCAGGGACATCTGGAAAAAGATTTACCAACCCTTCGTACAGCTGATCGGGAGACGGTCGATGGAATAAAAAAGGAAATATAGAGACAACAACAAGATGGTCCTCAAGTTGGTGAACATGTAAGAGTGTATGTTAGGGTAGTAGGAGGTGGTCAGAGGTTCGACCAATTACCACTACCACCCCCAGGTGATCCATGCCAGGATTAGGGTGTTGGTGGGAATGGATGAGGCTACTTGTAAACGATAGATGCTAATAACCCCAGGGCTCCATGGATGATACAAGTTAAGATCTATGTCTTTTCCACCTTATCTACAGTTTTGATAGACACAGGTTCTAGTCATTCCTTTATTTCCACAAACCATGTCTAGGATTCAGAGATTCTATTAGAACCATTGAATCAACCCTTACGCTTAGAGACTCTTACTGAAGGAGACTTGATGATCAAACACTGGTGATATTAGTGTGAACTGACTCTTAGAGGATAGAGTTTTTGTTGAGATATCTTGGTAGCAGAACCAAGGCCTTAGGACTTCATTTTTTGAATGGACTCATTGTCCACAGTGAATACTCAGATTGTCTATTTTAAAGGAAGAGTTTGGTGTGTCTGCAGTGATGTAACTAGGTTTTCCATTATTGGTGAAAATGAAACCTAGATAGTGAATAATGTACTCACATATAGGATTTTACATATGATTACTCATCATTTGTCTATACTCTCCCTTGGTGTAGTGGATGATATGAGTCCTCAGTTTCCTACAGTGGTGGAAGGGTATGAGTATGTCCTTTCTAAAAATGTTTTAGGTTTACCTCCCCACAGGGAGAAGAAATTCTATATTGATCTACACCCCGGGACAACACTGATATCTACACTTCCATATTGGATGGCTAATTTAGAGAATCATGAGATGAGGTTACAGTTGGAGGACCTGCAGAGAAAAATATTCGTGAGTCCCAGTGTTTTACCCTGGGTAGCCTCGGAGTGGTTTTCCAAAAATTCATACTGGATCTTGAGGTTATGTTTGGATTTTCAGTGCTTAAAACAGGTTAAAATGATGAAAAATTATCCACTAACAAGGATAATTGACCTATTTGATCAGTTGAAAGGGGTGTGGTGGTTCTTGAATATTGACCTCAGATCAAGATATCACCATCAATGAGTACGGGATGAGGATATAATTAAGACAACCTTAAGATGTCATTACACTCTCTATGTGTACTTGCTGATGTCATTTGGTGTGATGAACACCCTAGTAGTGTTCATGGGACTCAGGAACCAGATCTTTTAGCCTTACTTATACTAGTTGTAGTGGTCTTCATCGATGACATCCTAGTGTATTCAACATCTAAGGAGGATCACGTGAAACACTTGAGGGTGGTGCTGGACACACTCTGAGATCACTAACTTTACAAAAATATCTTTAAGTGAAATTTTTGGATTCAAGAGGTTCATTTTCTGGGACACATCATCTTAGAGGCTGGAGTTCTAGTGGATCCAAAGATGGTTATAGCAGTTCTGTATTGGGATCCACCCAACAGTATTACTGAGGTGCAGAGTTTCCCTAAACTGGCAGAGTACTATCAGAGGTTTGTACCCAACTTCTCTAGATTTTCAACACCCTTTACATCTTTGACATGAAAGTACATGTCTTTTGTGTGGATAAAAATGTTTCAACAATTCTTTCAGGATATGAGGCAGAGGTTGAAGATTACTCACATCATGAAGTTACATGAGGAAGGCATCGAGTACATGGTATTATGTAATGCATTAGGGACAAGGCTTAATTTTTTCATGATATTTAGGAAAGAGGTGATTTCCTATGGTACAATCCATTTGAGACCACATGAGAAGAACTAAGGGACCCATGATCTTGAGTTAGGAGTGGTAGTCTTCACATTGAAGATATGGTGACACTACCTGATGGGAAACTGGTTTATCATCTACTCTAATCACATGATTATCAGGTATATCTTCTCTCACAAGGATTTGAACTTGAGATAAAGCAGTTGGATATTGTTTTTTCAGGACTATGACCTTGAGAACTTTTACACTCCAGGGAAGGGGAACATGGTGGAATATTCTCTCAATAATAGATCTAGTTTTCAATTGTTTATTGATGATTCAGAGCAATTGGCCTCATTACAGGTATCCTTTGTGGATGAAGATGGAGAATCTTACCAATAGTCGATAGTTTCCCCCACCCCCTCCGCTTTTACTAAGAGTTTGGGAGGGATATCTTGGGGATACCAAATGTGAGATCATACATGCTCATATGTCCATATGCTATAATTTTAATAGATATTTGAAAGGTATGGTGCATCATTCTTTTCAAAGTATTCACAGTAGTACCTGTGTCTTTACAGGAGGAGGTTCTGATGGAGATTTATACATCCCCTTTTGCAATACATCCAGGTGTGGAGAAGATGTAATAGGATCTCGAAAATTAGTTTTGGTGGCTAGGGATGATGAAAAGAGTTGCAAAGTTTGTTTCTTGATTATTTACTTGTCAACAAGTGAAGGTTATTCACCAGGTTCTATGGCGTTTAGCTCAACCCCTTGAGGTTTTAGAATGGAAGTAGAATGGGATATTGATATACTTCCTAATGATTTTACTGTATACTTATAGTGGAAATGAATCCATATAGGTGATCATTGACTGACTCACCCAGTCACCCACTACCTAGCTATCTGAGAGAAGAGTCACGTAGAGATATTGGGGAGCCTCTACATGCAGAAGATAGTATGACTCCATGGGGTTACATTGATGATATTTTTTTATTGTGGTTCCTTCTTTACATATAGGTTGTGGAAGGGATTACAGGAGGTGTTTGGGACCCAGTTACACATGAGAATATTATTTTACCCATATATGGATAGTCCGACTGAGTGAACCATTTAGGTTCTAGAAGACATGATGTAAGCTTGCATGTCATACTTTGGTAGTAGTTGGGAGGATCACCTAACACTAGTGGATTTTGAATAAAATAAAAAAAATATTATTCCAATATTGGTATGGAACTATTCAAGGCCTTTTATGGGTGACCCTATAGGTCACAACTTTGCTGGACTGACCTAGGAGAGTCAGCACTCATGGGCCTACAGTTGGAGTGAGATGCTATAGAAAAGGTGCAGATCATCGAGGAGAAGATAAAGATTACACAAAGCTGTCAGAATTATTATGATGATAGGCGATGGAGGACTTTATAGTTCAATAAAGGATACCATGTGTTCCTTTGGGTGTCACCTCGACATGGATTATAGATATTTGGTCGGGGCAACAAAATTTCTCTTCGGTTCATCAGCCCTTTCCAGATGCTATGTAGAGTTGGTGAGGTGGCACACTTCTTGGCTCATCCACCGTAGTTATATTGGGTACACGACATCTTCCATGTGTAACAATTGAGGAGATATGTACATGAAAAATCACACATCCTTGACTAGGGTGATTTGGACATCGAGGATGAACCGACCTTTGCCGAGTAACTGGTCGAGATCAAGGATCAGCAGGAGAGGATCCTTTGTGGGTGATTGATTCCTTTACTATGTTTTTTGTTGTAGCATAGTAATATCCAAGAGAGAACATGGGAGTGGGAGAATCAGGTTCATGCTCAATATCTTCATCTATTCGAGCATCCCTTTTTTTATTTTCAGGGATATAAATCCTGAAGGTGGGAGAATGTAACATCTTGTATTTTTTGTGTATTATTTTTTGATATTATTTGGATTGATTTAGAGACCAAGAGTTGAGACAGAATGTGATTCTGAAGCCCGATGTTCTTGGAACAAAATGTTGAAAAATATTAAAATATTTAATAGAATGTGCACGTGGATTTCCTAAAAAATTGGAATAACTCCCAAATGGGTTCCCAGATCAGAAATCTGAGGGCACCATATAATCCATACTAGGGGATTTACCCTAGGCATGTCATAAATTTTATCAGCATGAGTCATCTATAGAAAAAATTACCATGGACATAACTATAAATAAAATTATTAAATAAAATTATTTTATTTTAAAATCAAAATAACTCATTAATGGGGACTCAGAATGGAAATAAAATAACAATATTGAGTTTTAATGCGTTTTTTTCCTAGGTGCGGCATAACATTGGTCAGCGTAGTTCATTTGTGAAAAAGTTGTATGGGACACAAAATAAATTAAAATAATATTTTATTTTATTTTTCTTTAGCATAGTGACATGATTCTTCTATAATTTTATGGATAAGGAAATTTTCATAGGTTTGGGAACAAAAACCATGGGGACCTAGACATCGTTGGAGGAGAACGTTCTTGGTGGAAGATAATAGATTAGGATCAGATTATGAATCAGTGTTCTAGAAAAGTTGGAGGATATTATCAATGATGTCCATGTAGTCATTCCTTGTCAAAAATCAATATAAACATCAATAAGGGTGTGTGTTTCAATTGTTTAATTTCCCATTCATAATTTCTATGATGATTGAATAAACGAATGGATTGGTTTAGGGATCGATATCCATGCAAGATAGGTTTATTATAGGGTAAATTGGGAGAATTATTTCTAAATATCATCATTTATTATCTTATGGAAATGAATTAAGATCGACATGAACATCTATTGAGGTTCATTCCTCTCTCTCTTTTTGTGTTCTTTTCTCCCCTCATTCATTGTTCATCATGGGCGTTCATTGTTTGGCCTACAACTTGACTATTCTTGATAGATCAATCATTGTGCACCTATTTATTGGTGCAATGATCTAATATCATAGATCTGGGATCCACATGGAAAGATGGAGGTGTGATAACAGATATATAGAAAATTGGATGATGGATGATCTCAATATTGCATTCTTCAGTGTTCTTCAGTGTGAAATGAAGAACTTAGGTTTGATCTGGTTCTCAGGAAGATCTAGAGATGGAACATGTTGTTTGGTGATGGAGAGGAATGAGTGACCTTGGATCTTAAATTTCAAGGAAAATCAATCGCTAAATTGATGGAGGAGAATAGGTTGGGATTCATGGAGGAAGAAAGGTGGTTTAGAAAATCCTGAAGAACACGTCATGTAATCTGGGATTACATGGGGTGTAGGTCCCCTAGCTATGACGGTGGTTATTGGTCGGAGTTAAGGACCATAGAGCATGTGAACCCTATTACATAGATTTTTTCCCTGCCCAGATGACCCGGCATGTACTCCAGAGAGTACACTGACATGGGTAATAGTACACAGTCTAATGGCACAATGTGCACTTAGAAATAGACAGGGCTTGGAATATACAGACTGGTTCATGGACATGGCTTTAGTACACGGACACTGCTAGGTGAAATGGGTGTAGAAACATGTGTATCTACACTCTATTTATTCATACAATATGATATGTATATCGATACTACATGTTGTGTGTGTTTGTTGCAAACATTCAAGACTTGGGATAGTAGAACACGTCGTGTACCCCATGGGACACACCATGTACTCCCATCAAGAGTTCTTGAGGCTCTTTGTTTCTCCTAGTTTGGACCGGTATAGGTTGAGTGTGTTCCCTTGGTCCTTTCCTCAAGTTTTAAGTGTAGAATTACATCTATATCACTGGATTATAATCCCATATAGAGTTTGAATCTAAGATAGAGTATGGTATCCCTCCCTAATACTACATTGTGATCCTCTATCACCCCTAGTAGAGTCTAGGGAATCACATAAACTCCTTGAGAAAGGTGTTGATCCTCCATCTAGAGGTCCACATCGGCAGGTTCTGTGGTATCTCATAGTGCTTTTGGGAATGATCCCCTATGTAGAGGGTTGATCTAGATTGGGTACATGGTATCCCCTGTTCAGTTCTAGGTGTGATCTGTGGTGTCCCCCAGTTAGTTCTAGTCGTGACCCCCACTAGCTGTATCATAGTCTTCCTTAACTAATGTGCTCTATTGGGGTGAGGGCCAACTGATCTAGACCTTGTCATTGAGTTTCTTTGATGATATCATTTATTGAAGAGTATGTTCTCCTGAAACAAGCATGCTTCGAGTAGAATCCTGCAGCTAAAAGTTGGTTGTGACTGCCTGATGGTGTGGTGTCTTTGTTGAGTATATCTGGATATTCTTATTATATGTGATGTTAACATATACCTATGTATAGATGATTGTACTTCCGTTTTTTGTATTTATTTGTAGTTTCAGAATTCCCTATTGAGTATTTTTATACTCACCTCTACACGGTCTTTGCCTACACGTGTCTTGTCTTGTGAAGACGATCGACCATTTAATGGAGCCTCGGGTGGACCATGACCAGGCGATGATTAGTGTGACCGAAAAGATCGAGGTTTGCTCCTGTAGCTTTTGGAAATTATTCCAAGAATCTTTAAAGTCCTGTGGGACTTGTGTTACTGACTATTTTTGGTGGTCTTGTATTTTGGTTATGTTTAATTTACTTTACCTCAGGTCATACTCTAGTTGTGGGATATAGTGGTATTCATTCATTGTTTAATTAGTGGTGTTTAAATTTCAGAATATTGTGGGCATAGAGATGTGGGTGTGTAATTCCCCAACCCCAAAAACCCGGAGTTGGTGCATTATTTTAATACATTAGCATGTTTATAAGGAATCAAGTCCTAAAGGACTGATCAGTTTAGTAGTCATAGAAAATAGATTATAAACATGAATGTTACATTACACATTAAAACATAGAACACACCATTAATAATTGTTTGAGAATGCCATTATTCCCCTAGATTAACGCTGCATATCAAACATAATACACCTATTGGAATCCTGGGAAAACAAAACATAAGAAAGGGGTGAGCTCAGATGCTCAGTAAGGGTAAATAATTTAATGGAAGCTATAAACTTTTAAGGAAATATGTGTAATAAAAACAATAGCCTTTTAAAAAAACTTAACATAATATAGATAAAATAAATCAAAAATTACCATATAAACATGAAAATGGATAATCTACTAGTCGAATAATCACATGTAATAATTAATTTCATAATGAGGGAATTCTTAATGTAGGACATCATTACCACATAGTCAAGGCCTCATGCCAAGACTACAAATAAAATTTTTGTCAAGGCCTTGTGCCAAGACACTAGTTTGTCTCATGAGACCTATCAATGCATCTAGGGGCTATAGCAGGACCCACCAGACACTTACTAAGTCCACTTCATTCCTCATATGAAAATGTAGAAACATAACATAAACAATCGTATAAAACTAGCATATGAAATTTCAATACTTCAATCATAAACCATGAAGGGTATAAAAATAGAACATCAACATTAAAACATATCATAACTCATTCAATACAATATGGAAGATTTTATTATAATAAATCAACCTTAATCAAGAATAATATCTAGTAAATAATATTGACATAGTTGAAAATGATCAGTAAATATTTTTGAGAGAAATATCCCTTTTTGTAAAATCATTTAAAAGTCACACATTTATAAAGGAAGTTATTTAAAAGATAATTTTTAATCAAAGTGTCACATACCACTATGAAACTTTTGAATGAATTAACATTTTAAAATAATCATGTCCATATAAATAAATCCTTAAACCTGTTTTGAAAACATGGACATTAATGAGAAAGATTTAAAAGAATAAATATTTAAAAATTATAAATTGATGTTTTAGTTAAAGATTACCTTAAAGAATCATTTTTAAATCTCTTTGATGAAACATGGTCATGGATAATAAATATATCCCAGAAAATACTTACACATAAACAGTCTCAGATAATAATTAGATTGAGGAATTAACCCTTCCCTTGCACTTTCCTTTGGTCGAGGGTACGTTTAACCTCCTGTATAATGACCATAGTATGTTATTAAATTATAAAAGAACCATATTAATATCTATTATATCATAAATGATTCATTTATGACTTTATACTACCCATTTAATAATGATATCCATGTTAAATTAACATTTTATGTAATAATCATTTTCTTTATCATATGTGTTTTAACTTGTTATTCTTGATCATATCATTTAGATCATAATTTAAATAATTCCAGAATATAAAACATGATTTATATAAAATATATATTTAGAATATAAATATGTATAATAAATAGATATATGAAATGTAAAACACCATTTATGGAGATGGTAGGTCGTACGTACGCATAAACTTTGTTTCCGTTTTCATATCATATTGAACAGAAGTAAGTGAATAAGATATATGTAAGTACATACATATATAAATATATATATATATATATATATCTAGTAGAATTTTTATTTCATATATTACGTACTTATTAATTATATATATTTTTATAATCATCATTTAATGGTGAACCAAGAAGTGAATCTCATCACATCATGGAGACGGTAAGTCATACGTACACACAAGCGACGATATCATTTCCTTAATGATTAAAAGGTGTGGAATTGGATGGTATATTAATTGTAAAAATAAATTATCATGTTATTTTCATTATTTATATACATATTACTCATCATTATTTGCATCCAAATAACATTGTGTTGAATAACAAATTACACCACGGTGTGGAGACGGTAAGTCGTACGTACACATGCATGGAGCCATTATCATTCATAGGATAGATAGAATAATGAGTATGGTTGTACCATATTTATAATAAAATCACATTATGTATAAAGTATTAGATTAATTATTTTGGTATGTAAATAACAATGAAAGAGAAAGTGGAAGAAGAAAAGAACTTTAAAAGAGCTAATAAAATATTACCTCTTCTTTGGGTGTTTCCTTTTGATTTAAACAAAATGGCTCCATAGATTTGCTTTCATATAAAGTTAAGGCCAATAGGTTGAAGGTAGGGAAGTTGGGAGGATATTTTTTCTGGTTTTGGCAGAGATAAATGGCTTTGGAGGTGTGATTTTGAGAGAAGGTGAAGTACCCTTTTATAAGAGAGGTGAGGGTCACTTTAGGAAAAGTTTAAAATATTATTTTATTATAAAATAGTTTTCGGTTTCTACTAGCTCCAAATTTAATTATTTTGAAACTAAGGTGGTTATGGGTCTAAATAATCTCAACCAAAATGTTTTAGACAAGTTTAGGTCACCATATTAACCCTATATTTTAGATTTAACTCTTAGTTAAATAGTTTAACTTTTACCATGTCCTCTTGTATTATTATAATAAATGGTTAATAAATATACTATAAAAAATTAAATCAAACCCCAAGTGATTAATTATTGATATATCCAACCTAATATAAGTCTTTTGGCTGATCCTTATATTTTTAAAAATATTATATTAATTAATAATATAGTATTTCTTTTAAAAGCTCATTTATGTCAATTTTGACACTTTTTTTGTTAACATCATAAAAACATTATAACTTGAAACAAAATTTATTTAATCAACCCTAAAATGTCATATTAACCATTAGAATTTGTGTATGGAATAAAAATCCTCAATTTACATTTACTTTTACATTTATAATATCAATTATTTTAATCTTTCATTGATAAAGTAATTACTACATCATCATTATGTCATAAATAAATTTCATTAATTAATCTATAAAAATTATAAATAAAATACCATTATGTAGGAAATACTTTTATATATATAATTAATATTTATAGTCTAATTTATATTATGTATAACCCTATATTAAAAATGGATTATTTATTAAACTTTGAATTTAACACTTTTAACTCTTCTTTAAATAAAATAATAATAAATGTCCAAATCTACTCCAAGTGGACCAAAAGGATCATATTTTATTCTTAAGGTTGTTTTTGGTCGAAATAAACTTATACAATAGAATTAGGACATGTGTTATGGTAATTATACTATCATTTTTACCTTTAATTACCCTATTTACTTTTAACCGTGGTAAATAAAAGTCAAAAGTTACTATTCACAAAAAATTATTTTCATCCTATTGAACCAAATTCTAATTAATTATGTCAACCATATCTTTCATATTTTTGAAATTCAATTCACAGAAGTGGTAAAATTACGCTGTATGCAAATTTGCAAATTTGCCTAGAAGGTGAGTAAAAGACGTTAAAAAGTTCAATAAAATTTTATACATCTAATTTTATTATAAAATGACTCAAATGAATTAAATTGAACTTATATAGGTATTATATATATATTTTTACTTAAAATAAATTTAAATAAAATAAATAATTATTTAAATTAAAAGTTGGTTTTAAACAATAACCCAATTTTTTCACTATTCATCAAAAATTGAACGTTTTCAAAAAAAACCACAAATTCACCCTAAGATAATTTTGATATTAGGAATCCAAAAATTAATTATATTTTACCAAATTCAAAACAAATAAGTTTCATTAATTAATTTAAAATTAATTCTCGCTGTCAAAAACAAAAAGTGGGTCTTTAGAAAGTAAAAACTATCAAAAGATTGACATGTGTTTATGTCAAATTTAAATGTGAAATAACTTATAATGATCTAAATTGTATTAAATGATAAAAATATAATCTAATTATACTTAAAAATAATTTAAATTCATGATTTAACACAATAAATTATTTCAATTAAAATAGTTATTTCCAATTAAAATTTAGTATTTTTCACTATTCATCAAAATATGAAAGTTATCAGAAAAGTACCAAAAATTTATCCAAACTAAATTTTTATGTAAAACTTCTAAATAAGGATTTAATTTCATTAAATTGAATATATAAAATTTCCAAATATTGGTTTTAAAAAGGTTTTTCCAATAAAAGGTGGTAAAATTTCATTTTTTGAAAAATACTTCTTTTATCAGAAAAAAATGAATTTGTTCTTATATTATGTCTAATAAAAACATAATATGGATTCTAAAATTATATGGAATATATAAAATTCAAAATTCAGTTAATACTGTTAATAACATCTTTTTGAACGGCTAGTTTGGTAAGTCGTGGTGCGCTCAAACTCGGTTTTGTGTGTAGCGCAGGTTATTGAATTACTTTGAAGAGATAACGTACTATGAAATCTTAGTATATTAAATTATCCCCTCCTTCAATAAATTTCATCCTTTAAATTTGAAATTTTTCTTCAAAAATAAAATTTTAAAAATATAAAAATACCTTTATGGAAATCCCGCATCAGAAATTGGGTTAATAAAATTTAGTCTTAATAAGAGGGAAAAGGAAATGAAAAAGTCACCACCAAATTATGATCTAGATTAGGAGAACATTGGTGGAAATTAGAGACACATAATTGGAGAAAAAATGTAAATATTTATAGGGAGTGATTGAGGTCATCAATCACAAACAAGTGTAAAATTGAGGGCCTCAAAGCCGTCAATATTTGATGATTTAAAATATCATCAGTTCAAAAAAACATAAGATATTAAGATAACACATTTTGGGTTTTAAGATCTCTTCCATAAATTTTATGAATTAATTTATTCATAGAATAGGAGAAAAAATATACTTGACATTTACAGTTTCATCCTTCAACTAATTCCTACCACAAACTCATCTTTCACTCCAAAAGATAATAGAATTAATAAATATTCTATTTATCCTAAAAATATAGAGTTACAAAAATAATGAATTTATATTTCATTTGTTATACTATTTAAAAAACTACTTTATACAAACTAGGACATCACATAGGCCAGCGGTAGGTGATGCACCCTTATCGCCCTTCAGTTGCAGGTTCAAGTCTCGCGGCCTTGCCGAACGCGATGGGTTATCTCCCGACCTCTGGGTTTTCCTTTTTATAACAATACAAAAATAATATAAATAAATTATTTAACATTAACAATAGTATCCAATGTCAAACTTAATCCATTCCAACCTTTAGACTTATCCAAAATACTTTTTCAAAACTAACAGTCCAAAATTTATAAGGAAGGTAAACACAATGAAGATCTTTTTTCCACATAATAACATGTGAATACCTTCATCATGTATTCTTTTAAAATACAGTATCACTCAAAATTACCATAAAACCTTATTGATTACATTCATGCTCCTTTATTCCTTATAAAATACTGGATATACTCCTTATATCCAAAAATGTTGTAAACTCGTACAATAAAGGAATAAACAAACAATTAATTAGTATCAATGTAATCAAGAATGTCAAATATTATTTATCCAAATCATTTATATCTTATTCCAAAATAACTACCTGGATATAAGAACCATATTATGTTTTATCTTTCCATAAACCATGTATTTTACAAAAAAATTAACTTGATATTGAGTTACTTTTCTTAGAAATGTATAATCTCAAATCATCAATGAAATAGTATTGCAGTACAGTCCTTATTTATTTCCATAATTCATATAACCGGTACATCGTTGATACAACACTGAAATGAAATAATTCATTAATAACAACATAAGAACACTAGTCATTCCTCTTCATCTTTGGTAGTATCATAACTTCATTATTATCCAATAGCATCATTTGTGAAAACTCTGATGATTTGAAAATTGATTCACGTAGTGTCCCAACTCTTTGTAGGTGAATAATTTTACATTTGAAACCTTTTCCTTACCCTTGAAATCACGTACTTAATTTCCTTTTTCTCCACACTTATAAAAAACTCTCATTCCCTTCAAGAATTTACCATGATGATTCTTTCCAAAGTTATCACATATGGGAAAATCTTTCTTTCCCCTCTTCCCTTTATCCATATTTCTCTCTACCATCCTTTTCTTCTCTTTCTTCTCTTCAAAGCCATAGGACTTTTACAATTCTTTACTTATATTATTAACACATGATACTATTTTTTAATATGATGAGAATGAGTGGGAGACTATTTCCCTTCTAAATGTTGGATTAATACCATGAAAGATATAATCCTTCTTACTCTTTAGATCATGTGTATTGTTAGAGTTCTCATTCCTTCTACTGGGTTCCATTTATAAATAATGGAATACACTATGTTAGTTTATAAATTGCAATGTATAATTCCAAACGTGTAAAATACCTAATGTAAATTGAAAAGATTATGCATATAGTCTATAATAATAATAAAAAGTTTTCTTTGAGGATGTATTTACTCCTAAATCCTCTATAATGTCTTGTAAAGAAAATTTGAATTATACTAAGAATATCCCATGGGAGTGTCGTAACAAAGAGTGAAGAAAGGCCTGTTGTCATGTACCAGGAAACCCCAGGTCAAGCCCAAAACTCCTTGTCATAGTTTTCACTCCTAGGTACATTTTTACCAGAGCCGCCTCTACCTACTCGTATCTAGATAGGGATGTATTTCATGGAAAATACACAAAATCTCTATGTTGCCAAAATTCTAGGAAGTTCTTCTATATTAATCCTCCATATCTATCTTAGGGTAATGTTCTCTAATAAGAGTTTTTCTAAATCTAGTTTCCAAGGTTTGTACTAAACTTCCTCTGATACCAACTATAATGCCCTGACCCCAAAATCCTAGAGTTGGTGTATTAATTTAATACATTCACATGATTATAAAGAATCAAGTCCCAATGGACCGATCAGTTTAGTAGTCTTGGAAAATAGATTACATACATGAACGTTATGTTACACATTCAAACATAAAACACAAAATAAATAATTAATTGATAATGCCATTTTTCCCCTATCTTAACCCTTCATATCAAACATAATACACTTCTTGGAATCTTGGGAAAACAAAACATAAGAAAGGGGTAAGTTCAGATGCTCAGTAAGTGTAAATAATTTAGCAGAAGCTATAAACTTTTATGGAAAGATGTGTAATAAAAACAAAAGCCTTTTAAACATAAAATTGAACATAATATGGAGAAAATAAATCAAACATTACCATATAAACATGCACATGGATATTCTTCTAGTTGAATAACCACATGTAATAATTAATTTCATAACAAAGGAATGCCTAATGCCGAACATCATTACCACATAGTCTGGGCCTCGTGCCAAGACTACAAATAAAATTTGTGTCAAGGACTTTTTTCAAGACACTAGTTTGTCTCAATAGACCTACTGATGCATCAAGGGTCTATAGAAGGCCCCAACCATTACTTAAAAATTCCATTGCATTTCTCATATGAAGATGTTGAAACATAACATAAACATTCGTATTAAAACTAGCATACAAAATTCCAATACTTAAACTATAAAACATGAAGGGTATAAAAATAGCACATCCACATTAAAACATATCATAACTCATTAGATACAATATGGAAGATTTTATTATAATAAATCAACCTTAATCAAGAATAATATCTACTAAATAATGTTTACATAATTCAAAATGATCAATAAAACTTTTTGATAAAAATGTCCCTTTTGTGAAATAATGTAAAAGTCACACATTTATAAATGAACTCATTTAAAAGAGATTTTTTCATCAAATTTTCCCATAACACTTTTAAACTTTTTAAAGGATTTAACATTTTAAAATAATCATGTCCATATAAATAAATCCTTAAAACCATTTTGAAAACATGGACATTAATGAGAAATATTTAAAAGAATAAATATTTAAAACATTTAAAATGGTGTTTTAGTTAATGAGTAACTTAAAAGAATATTTTTAAAATATATTTTATGAAACATGGACATGGATAACAAATATTTCCTAGAAAATACGTACACATAAACAATCTCAGATAATAATGATATTGAGGAATTAACCCTTACCATGCACTTTCCTTTGGTCGAGGGTACATTTAACTTCTTGTATAATGACCATAACATGTCATTAATTTATACTAGAACCATATTCATATTTATTATATCATACATGATTCATTTATGACTTTATACTACCCATTTAATAATTACTTCTATGTTAAATTTACATTTCAGGTAATAATCGCTTTCTTTATCATACGTGTTTGAACTTGTTATTCTTGATCGTATCATTTAGATCATGATATATATATTACAAGAATATAAAACATGATTTATATATAATATATATTTAGAATATAAATATTTATAATAAATAGATATATGAAATGGAAAACACAGTTTATGGAGACGTTAGGCCGTACGTACGTATAAACGTTGTTTCTATTTTCATATCGCATTGAACTGAAGAAAGAGAATAAGATATAGGTAAGTACATACATACATACATATATATATATAAAGTATCATTATTATTTCATATATTATATACTTGTTAATAATATATATTTTTATAATCATCATTGAATGGTGAACCAGGAATTGAATCTCATCGCGTCGTGGACACGGTAAGTTGTACGTACACACAAGCAACGATATCATATACTTAATGATTAAAAGGTGTGGAATTTGATGGTGTATTAATTTCAAAGATAAATTATCATGTTATTTTAATTATTTATATACATATTACTCATCATTATATCTATACAAATAACATAGATTTCAATAACAAATTACACCACGTCATGGAGATGGTAAACCGTACGTACGCACACATGGTGACATTATCATTCATAGAATGGATAGAATAATGATTATGGTTGTACCATATTTATAATAACATCACAATATTTATAAGGTACTGGATTAGTTATTTTGGTATGGAAATTACAAATAAAGAGAAATTGGAATAAGAAAAGAAATTTGAAATAGGTGATAAAATAATTACCTCTTCTTTGGGTGATTCCTTTTGATTTGAACAAAAACTACCCTTAAGTTTTCTTTAATCTCAATTTAATTCCTCTAGGTTAAATTTAGGGAAGTTTTTAGGAGATTTGGGCAGGTTTTAGTCGATCCAAATGGCTTTTGAAATGTGATTTTGAGAGAAGGGGAAGTACCCTTTTATAAGAGAGGTGATGGTCACTTTTTAAAAGGTTTGAAATATTATTTTATTATAAAATCATTTTCGGTTTCAAATGGATCCAAATTGTTTTATTTAGATGCTAAGGTGGGGATGGGTCAAACATATCTCAACCAATAGGTTTTAGGAAATTTTAGGTCACCATATTAACCCTATCTTTTAAATTTAACTCTTAGTTAAATAGTTTAACTTTAACTATGTCCTCTTGTATTATTATATTAAATGGTTAATAAACTTACTATAAAAAGACCATTGTACCCCAAGTGGTTAATTATTGATATATATAACCTTATATAAGTCCTTTGGCCTAACCTTATATTTTTAGAAATATTATATCAATTAAAAATATAGTATTTGTTTTAAAAATCATTTATGTCAATTTTGACACTATTTGGTATTTTGTTTTTGTTAAAATCATAAAAACTTTATAACTTCAACAAAAATTATTAAATCAAACCTAAAATGTAATATTAAGCTAAAAAATTTGTGTATAGAATAAAAGGTATCAATTTATATTTATTTTTATATTTATAATATCAATTATTTTAATCATTCCTTGATACAGTAATTACTGCATCACCATTGTGTCATAAATAAATTTAATTAATTAATATATAAAAATTATAAATAAAATACCATTATGTATAAAATATATTTATATTTATAATTAATATTTATAGTCAAATTTATCATATCTATAACCCTATATTAAAAATGTTTTAGTTATTAAACTTTGAATTTAACACTTTTAACTCTTCTTTAAATAAAATAATAATAAATGTCCTAATCTAATCCAAGTGGACCAAAAGGATAATATTTTATTCCTAATATTGGTTTTGGCCGAAATAAACTTATCCAATAGAATTAGGAAATGTTTTAGGATAATTATAATATCATTTTTACCTTTAATTACCCTATTTACTTTTAACCGTGGTAAATAAAAGTCAAAAGTTATTATTCACCAAAAATTACTTTCATCTTATTGAACCAAATTTTACATACTGATGTCAACCATGTCTCTATAATTTTTTAAATTAAATTCAAATAAGTGGTAAAATTACATTTTATGAAAATTTTCAAATGTGCCTAAAAGGTAGGTAAAAGACGTTAAAAGGTTCAATAAAATTTTATACATCTAATTTTATTATAAAATGACTAAAATGAATTAAATTGAACCTATATAGGTATTATATATCTATTTTTACTTAAAATAAATTTAAATAAAATAAATAATTATTTATATAAAAAAGTTGGTTTTAAACAATAACGTAGTGTTTTTCACTATTCATCAAAAATTCAAATTTTTCAGAAAAATACCAAAAAATCACCCTAAGATAATTTTATATTATGAATTCAAAAATGAAATTTATTTTACTAAATTAAAAACATATAATTTTCATTAATTAATTTAAAATTAATTCCCATTTTCAAAACCAAAAATTTGGTTTTTAAAAAGTTAAAACTATCAAAATATTGGCATGTGTTTATATCAAATTTAAATGTGAAATTACTTATAATGACCAAAATTGTATTAAAACATAAAAATATAATCTAATTATACTTTTAGAACATTAAAATGCATAATTTAACACTATAAGTTATTTTGATTAAAAAATATTTTTTCAATTAAAATTTAGTATTTTTAATTATTCATCAAAATATGAAATTTATCAGAAAACTACCAAAAATTTATCCAAAATAAATTTTTATGTCTCTATTATAAAGAAGAATTTAATTTCATTAAATTTAATATATAAAGTTTCAAATATTGGTTTTAAAAAGGGTTCTCCATTAAATGGCCATAAAATTTCATTTTTTGAAAAATACTTCTTTTATCTGAAAAAATGAATTTGTTCTTATATTATGTCTAAGAAACACATAATATTGATTATAAAATTATTTGGAGTATATAAAATTCAAAATTCAGATAATACTATTCATAACCACTTTTTGAATGGCTAGTTTGGTAAGTAGTGGTGCGCTCGAACTTGGTGTTGCGTGTAGCGCTAGTTATTGAATTACTTTGAAGAGATAATTTAATATGAAATCTTAGGGTGTTACAGTGTGTGCGTATAGTTACATAGTAAATTCCTCCCATGATATTGATATGTTGACTCGGTTCTAGTCACTAGCCCCTAGCCTATTAGAGACATGCTTGGGGAGTCATAGTAAAGGCCCCATTAGGATAGGTCGTGACTTTTGATTCATGAATTTCATTTTGTTTCTATAAATTAATTTGGGTTATTCACTGAAATTTATTGACCTATTATTGGTATGGAATTTTTGGAAAAGAATCATGTTTTAAAGGGAGTTTTCATTAAAAAATGTTTGTGCACACCTTGTGTTCGATATAATAGTTAAATAGTGGTTTTTACTTTAAAATAGGTTTTCAATCATGGAATCAGAATGGAATTTATATGAAAATGATTTATTAAATGATTCCATAGCTTTAAAATGTAATTTTCAAAAACATATAAAATTGGGTAACCTAGGGTGCAACAGAAAATAGACTTTTCACTCTTTCTGTGTTTAATGCCACGAAAGGTTTTATGTCACTTCAATGTGTGTAATGAAACTACAAGGTATATTGGATGTATCCACCTTAGGTTAAGATATGGGAATTTTTTATTCATGTATATCATGTATTCCGATAGGTTAGAACCCAAATAGTGTTCTATGTCATTTATGATTGGTTTATTACATGATGGTATTTTCATAATTATTTTCTGACATGCTTATATTATAGTGTATGAAATGTTAGTTTTTATTATATTTTCATGGTCTTTTATATTTACTTGTCATATTCCTTGATATATGAATATGAATGGATTTTTATAAAAATTAAATGATGTTTTATGAAATGGTTTTTTACCAATATTGTTTATAAATTGGATTTATTTTAAAGCTAGATATAATGAATTTATAGTATTAGAAATTTTATAGATTCTTTATTGGAATCATGCAGATAATTTCCCTCACACCCTAATTTTTCCTTTTTTTAACTTTAAATTTTGTTTTATATGACTTAGAAAAAGGTAAAGAAATTATATATCATGTTGATTTCTATTTTTTTATCATATTTGTATCATGATGTTCCATAGGTATGGGTTAGTCACATTGAAACAAGTTGGTCATGTCTTGTTTGAATTTTTAGTTTTAGCCAGTTTGGATTGGTTTTGTATGTCTCATGTATATGTTCACTTGAATCCCCTAGGTAACATGTTGTCCTTCCATATTCAAGTTTTACATGTGACATGCTGCTTTCTTTTTTTATACTTCACAATGTGGCGGAACACCTTGGGGGACCTATTTAGTTGGCCTGAGTTTATTTTTTAAATATGATATATCATTAAAAAATATTAATAATTCCATAGATATAATATTTATTTTTAAAAAAAATTCTAATAAACTTCCATGTGAGGCGGAGATAAAAAAACAAAATACATCGTTCATGGAGGCAATAATTTGGATGTAAGTGTGAGAAACATTTTCACTTATTGAATGGTAAGAAGGTAGTTATATTATTATTATTCAATTAATATAATTACATTTATGTTTACATATTCTATTTATTCAATTATTTTAGAAAGTATAAAATAAATTTTGAGGTGATTGAATAATATTAAAATTAACTAAAATGAAAAAAGAGTGATTTGGAATGATTACCTTACTACTTAAAACAAATTCGTTAAAAAATATATTAAGCCTTTTAAGCGTGGTATATTAATGATATAAGGACCAATATTATGGGGATATCAATTTTGGGGAGGGACTTGTCTAAATTTTTTTCAATCCAAGTGGAATAATGGTTGTGGAATATTAGGGAGCTAATGGTATCCATTGATTTGTGAAAGTGGTGGAATTCTTGTAAATTCCAATTACATTATTTTAATTTCATGTAAATTTCAAAATAATGAGTATCTAAAATTAGAAAATAAAATATATGGAATGAGACTTGGTCGATCCACCCTCGACCACTCAATTGGACGCACATTTCTAATATTTTTTAAATATTTTACCACTTTGATTTGAATTTTTTCTACAATTTACTTTTACTATTATAACTTATTATTTAACATATCTATATCTTATTTTTATACCTAAGACTAAAATTATTATTATTATTTAATTTGGTTATTATAATTCCAAATATTATATCCATTTTATAATAATAAATTTATAAGGGGGATAAAAATTAAATTTAAAGTGACAAATGTATAATGTATAAAAATAGTTTAAAGAACATAACATAGGTTCCAAAATATTAATAATTTGTTTATAATTCAATAATTTTATTTTTTAAAGTACAATTAAACTTATTAAATACATACATTTCTATGAAAATGTATTTTTAGTTTTTAGGTTATACTTATTAATGATGTCAATAAAGGAACTATATTTTTAAAAATATTATTATTTCCTCTGCACCTGAAATTTTATATATTCATAAATATCCCAAAAATTAATAATAATTTAGTTTCCCTATTTTAAATCCAATAATGAGTTAAGTCTAAAAAATTAAAATTTTATTATTCATAAATATAAATTTTAAATGAAAAAACAAAAATATAATGTAATAAATATTTTATAAAAAATGGACTTTTATATATTATGTTTTCTCAATCATAAATAATATAAATTACTATTAAAATTAATGTTAATTTATTATTCCATTCAATGAAATATTATATTCTTTCACAATTTTTTATTGAAAATGAAAAATATAAATTCTTATGATAAAATAAACAACACATTAAACAAATTTTATTTGAAATATAGTATTTTTCATCAGTAAATCATATAAATTATTTATCATATAAATTTAATGATTTTTTAATTTGTTACTATATTTTTATTTACTCAATGACCTGTTTTCATTATAATTTTCCTTGCAATTTTCATCTGGTAAGTCTTGACTCGTTATAGTTTTGTGTTTCATGGGCTTCAAATTATTAAACATTGTATTTATTTAAATAATAACACTTAAAAAATTGGTGTGTTGCAATTAAATATTGTTTTTTCATATTTTAATTATTAGGGGTCGTTTTTTTCTTCAATTGGGATCAATGCGAGTGTAAATTTTATTTTTTAGGAATAGAGCATAGTGTGTCGGTATAGGGAATAACATGTATTATACTAATTACTAGTACATGGGACAACATCATGTAATTGATCATACATATCCATTACAACATTATGTTGTCCTCCAATCAAATAAAAATGATCCTCAAGTCAAAAACATGCAATTGACGCCCTCCACATAAACACTATTTATGCATATAACTTCATGTTCATACATACACCATACATTATAGTGGTACATACTATATTCTTAAAATTAATAGATATTCAATTAGAAAATACACCATTGTACCAATAGCCACATTATGCATTACATAATATAATGGAAACCCAATAAATATTTTCAAATAGTTTACATAATACATTTATTCAATTTTGAATTATCAGTGCAATAACTATTATATAATAAATATCATTAAAAAAACTCAAAACACATTCACTGAAATTCTGTTATTCCAACATATCCACCGATGTATAATTATGATAATTTAAAAAAAAATATAATAATGAACTTTATTTTTAAAAAGTGGATCATCATAGTTCTTGTTATAAACAATTTTTCTAGTTATTGTGTTTCTTTTTACATAAAAATAAACCAACAAGGAAACATCTTCGTGAGTTTTCTAATATTATTTTAGTTATATAATAATAAAATAATCATAAAAACATTAATTATACCTAAAATATATTTTTAATAAAAATCCAACTAATACCATATTATTGGATATAAAAATATTTCCCTTAATATTTTTCTTCAACACACAATCATTTCTAAATTCATTTATTCATGTATAGTAGGGTCATATTTTTCCTCAGCTATATCATACCACTTGAAAATACATTTAAAAATTTAATATTTGACACCAAATAAAAACGGCAAAATGATTTTAATTTAAAATATAAATACTATATATATATATATATATATATATATCGATTTATTAGCTCGATACCACTTGTAATGTGATATAAAAGTGATTTATTTTGGGAAAGTAAATAATTTCTCACAAGTCCACCTTCGTCAGAGTTTTTCCCTTTTAAAAATAACTAATATTTATTTAATGAAATTATAATTATGATAGGATTTTCAATGTTGAAAATATTCATGATATTAATTTGTATTCATTAAAATATAAAAACATTAATAATTATACATCCAAAAAATATAAATATTTATTTAAGTACAGGAGGTGTTTTTTTCAATCTGTTTATAAAGAATTGACTGATATGTCTACCCACATAATTTCAAATTATTCTCTTGAAAAAAGGTGTAACCTTTTAAAAAATACCATTGTATATAAATACATATTAATAATTTATCAATTTTAAAAAAATTCATTGATAAAATTATACCTGAAATTAGTATCAATTTGAATAGATTGTTGGTTATCCCAAATGGGATGATACCATAAGGAGGTGGATAAAATCATTATGTGTTAATTAACTTTTAAATTAGATCCCCCTAATAGATATTTTCTATAAATAATCAAAGTGATGTAATTGGAAAAAAAATAAAAATTTAATTCCAAAAAATAAATAAATATGTTATTCCAAAAATAATTAATTTAACTATATTTTGGAGTGTAATTAAAGGAGTATGAATTATATACTCATTGTCTCACCAAAATTATTAATCATAAATTACCATGGTTTTTAGATGACGTATTATCCCTATAGGATCTGAACCCCCACTCAATTTCTTATATTTTTAGTTTTCACATGAAATAATTAACTCAAAAAAATTATATGGTAAAGATGGAATATTATTCATGTTGAAATTTCAATGATCTTCTTGTATATCCATTATATATTTCTAAACTCCTAATGACCTAATTTACAAGTCCATATATTTTATAAATAATATATTATCCATTATTTTTCTTACAATATTTTTTTATTATGAAAAATAATCATCAAAACATAATACCTATTATGTATAGATTTTTTGGTTATTTCATTACCATATTTTAAATATTATAATGATGATTTTTATGATCTCCCCACATTAATTTATAGTAAAAAATAATTTTATATCATCATAAGTACAAATAGGTAATACCCAAACAATATTTTCATGTTTTCTTATTATAGAGATATTATAAAAATAATACAATTATGTAGAACACCTCACCCAAAATGTTATCCCCATCACCTTGACATGATAATTTTTATTGAATATAATGTCTTAAATTTACAATTAGAATCAAATATGGCCAAAATAATACTATGTTTTCTTATTCATAATAAAGACTCCTTTTTGCATCATGGAACACAATGATGTGATTTAAAATCTAAATACATTATCAATTAATCTAGAAAAAATATATATAAACTATGACATATTCTCCTACTATAAATTATTTTTCTTCCAATCATTTAAAATGAATAATCAATTAAAAAAATTTCAATCCCATATGCTCTTTATAAAGTGAAAAGTTCATACAAGGTTGTAATGTTCAGCTCCAAAATGTTTTCCAAATATATTACATTCTTTATATTGAAATACCATTCTAATATTTATAATCTCAACCATTAATAGGGAATTATTTTCCAACCTCCCTCATTTCACAAATAAAAAGTACCATGTGTACCTCAAAAAAATCACTACGAGACATGGATTTCATATCTAAAAAAATTATTTTTCTTCTATAATATTTGATAATAATGAAAATTTTATTTTTCACTAAATACCATCATTTATTTTATATCAATAATTTTAAAATTTTCTTTTATATTATCCAACCCCATCCTAATAAAAATTAACCATAGTGTTTTTTATTTTGACTACAACCATTCTTATTTCATTGTACTTTATATTTCATATTGTCTCTTTAAAACATCATCCATAATATAAAATTAATTCTATTTCACTGTGCTTCCAATAATAATAGAGTAATAATTTTTTTTTGGGGGATCAAACATAAACTCATTTGGTTTTAATTAGACACCATCAATTTATACCATTGGAAAAACCCAATAATCAAATAAATATAATTTAGATAAATTAATTCACAAAATAAATGTATCTATGAAATAAAATTAATCATATATAAGCCCATGTGAGTTAAAAATAGTGTATTAAATAAAGGTGAATAAAATAATTTCTGGATAACACAATTAATATACTTTAAATTAACCAAATAATGTTTTTTTAAAAATATTATATATTTATAGAAAAATTTATTTAATTTAAATTATCATTAACTCATCAGTTATCTTCTAACTTCTTCTCCTATTAATCAATTACCAAACTCCCCAAACAAAGTTGAATATCCTATATATATATTTTCTTATATTTTAATTAATTCACCCACATTAACATACTTGGATAATGAAACCAAATATACACTAAAAATATTATTCTACAATTGAAACAATAGGAGTTAAAAATGAGTAATTTTATTAATTACATGATTTAGATGTTTTTTCCTCATTTTTTAAATTACAAAAAGATGTATAAGATCCAATAATAAATATGTTACTTTTTAAAATATTCTCTTTCGGGTGAATTTTTTAACCAACCACCTACTTGATCCAATTATTGTTTCTACTATGATGTTATAGTTCATTTTTTCAAAAATTATTTAAGGAAATTGTATTTAATTTTAATGAAAATGTTAATTTATTATTTAAATTGGTTTTATCCATGATTAATCCTTATAAAATTATAAAAAATTAGGTAAGTAATGAAACCACCTCATAAATATCCTCTAGTTATTGATTCACTGAATGTAATTGAGAACATGTTTGAGTCATATATATATATATATTAAAATGTAACTATGAAAGTTGATATCATATATTATTCTATTATATACCATAAAATTCATTTTAATTAAATTTAAAAACTACATATAGATATATATTTATGAAGTAATAGGTCCTAGGGGATTCTACTACTGCTTTCACTAAGATTAATTAACCCACTATACTACTCATGGGGGTTTACTAGGATTTTAGTGATATGCCTCAACCAACACCATTTTTTTTGGGATTTTATTATTTTTGTGGGATTTTCATAAAAAACATTCAGTTATTTATTCAACATAAATAATAACCAAGTGGTTTCTTGTCCCTTTACCACTCCTCTTTCACTCAACATCCCTTATTTTTTCTATGGTGTTTTAGGGAATGATAGTTCACCAATTAAATAATTATTTCCTTCCTTTTTTCTCTCCCTTTTAATCTCATTCATCCTTCATCTATTTATGATGTTTTTTTTCTAATGGAAGAAGAATTATATAAAAAATAACATCATTTCATATGAATATTCAATACAGTTCATGAAAATATATCCCCATGAATCATAAAGGAATATTTTCTTTGGTTAGTAGATATGTAAACATAAAATTTCATAATAAATATTAAACATATCCCAAAATTTTATATTTACATTATATTCTTCTTATAATTTCCTTACATAAAATTTATTTTCATGTCATAAGGGAAAAAGGTGATCTCGTATTCTTAATGTGGTTAAACATGGGATAAATCAATTAATGGTCATATATAAGCATATCATGAACATAAGGGTATGAGAAAACGAGCATAAAATTTGAAAATCATACCCATAAATTAATATATCATAATAATTTCATAAGGATATGGAATTTCATGAGGCATAATTAATTTTATAATAAAAGATCATAAGAAATAAATTCAATTCAAAAGAACAATAATATGTCATATATATTGTAATAAAAAGTTTTGAATAATCATAATCAAAGTAGTTATATGTCAAGGCTTCCCACCACTATATTAATCACATGTTAGGATTCATCTAACCATATAAGTACCTACTTTAATCCTAGGATAACCACTTATGTAACCTCTATTATGCTCAGGTTTACTTCCCATTTACCATTTGATCTCATAAAATATTAAATAATACCTAATTCATTTGAGGTATATAATAGACCCACCCACCAAAAAATCACAATTCATTCTTCTGTATGAAACAATATTTTGAAAATATTTTTCATTTCATCATAGATTAACATTTTTAAAATAAAAAGGATTTCTTCAATATTTAGTTTATTTTTGTATCAATCCATCTAACATTAATAGATTTTATTAAAAGGGGAAGAGCCAGAAAAAGTCACAAGGGCCTAAAATAATAGATCCCAACAACATCAGGTCCCATCATATTTACATGTTTTGGGGGAATGGATCTAGTGGTATGAAATATTGTGCATGAGTTAATGGGGGTGTCCTAGAAAGCCAGGAAGTCCAAAACCATATTACCTTCTCACCATGTCTGTGTGGTATCTATGTGAATAAAGAGGAGACTCCTATATTTGTGAACTAGATAGGTGATAACACACAGTATTGAAATAGATGTTGTGATATATCCCTTAAGAATAGATAGATCTATTTCCACCCCTATCGGTGAGATATCGTGAGAGAGTCAAAATTCCAATCCCTTGATCATGAACAAAGCTTTAGAAAAAATATAATCTCCTCAACTAATTGAATAATTGAAAAAAAAGATGACATATCCATCTTGTTGCAAACAACTCCCCCCCCCCTCATGATACCATTGGTACATGACCCAACAATATTCATTTTTAGACCATATCCAAGAGGAATCTAGTAAACCCATTTTTCATACAAAGGAGGGATGTGAGTTGTGATATCAGAAACCATTATATGCATGAGAAAGAAAAAGAATGGGGATGCCTCCCAAGGAATAACAAGTGGGTCAAATTTGACAGCTAGGGTGTGAGATCTGACTATAAATTCTAGGATCAAACTCAAAATCACCTCTTGATGGCTCTCGTTATGATTCTTCTGTATCATCTAGCAACTAGAAACCATGAGCAGTGCCTTCACCTTGCTTTATCGTATGTTGTCTTGCGATGTATAAATCTAGGAAAGAAGAAATTACTACTATTATGAACATGATCGGTCTTCCCACTATAAGCATTGAGGTCGAGCCACACATAGGATGAATATTCCCCTTCTAATAAGATATGTACAGTGGTCTCCTCCTTAGGTCAGTGAAAACAGCTGCAGTATGAGTATATTGAGATTCCCTTATGATGCACCTACTCATATTTTGACAAGGCATGATTATTAATACTCCATTGTAGGAAATTGAGTTTAGTCAGTAATCCCTTACACCATAGAGTAACCCCCCATGGGTCATGGTAATATTCACCTTGCAGTATCCATCAATAATCTTTCATTGAGATGATTCTAGATGATGAGTTAGTAAAGACAAGCCTGTTAGGATTAGAACTGAGCATAATATTGTTAATGATTTCCTTCTGTTGATTATTGATCAAATCACTAATAAAAATAGGGATAATTGATGTTCTATGCGAAGGATATCTCTGGTATTGGGATTCCTGAAAAATCCAAAACCTTCCCCATCCAGTTAGTATTCCAGTAATTTATATATTTTTATCCAATGATCTAGTGTGAATGGATATGAATGGAATGAAGGTGTCATCGAATGAAGTTCCATAGCATGTAACTACTACCCCATGATTCATTCAGACCCTCCCCATATTTTTTTGTAAATAAGTTTTTCCCACAATTCTATTCCTTCCATAAAATCCCATACCAACCGTTCTTAGAGGTTTTCCATGGTCTCGATGACACTTCATAGGACAATAGCACCATACTCAGCATCATGTTCCATCCTATTCCATGATGACCAATGAAATTTACCTTTACTATGCGCATCCCAAATGAAGGCATAAAAAAATTTTTCAATGCTCTGGAGGAAATTTTTATAGATAATGAGATGAGGCAAGACATGCATGGGTATGGCTGAGAGAAAGTTATTAACCAGGGTGATGTGACCAACAAAAGAGAGGAATCCATTTTTTAAAATTATAATGCATTTAGAGATTTTATCAACAAGACTATCATAGTGGTGAATGTAAACTCTTCCTGGAGAAATTAGTACCCCCATATACTCCATAGGGAAGGATTTTTTTTATTCCCAATCTATCTATAATTATTTTTTCCTGCATCAGGACATGAATTTGAGAGACAAACACTACTCATCATCTAATTGATAGATTCACCACTATATTTACAATATAAAATTAGAATACAATCCAGCTACTAAATGGACTTGAAATTAACATTCAGTAAGAGGATCATATCATCCTTAAAGAAGATATGGGAGGGTCCTTTGATATTAGGCTTGCACTATAATAGATTCATGCGGCCCTAGTCGATTTTCTTGTTGAGATATATGCTAAGAAAATCATGATCTAGAATAAAGATACTGGGGAAAATGGTGTCCCATTTCCTTAATCCTTAGACCGAATTGAAGAATATGTAACTTCTACCCATAAATGATATAGAAAACTAGGGGAGAAAATACACATAAATAGGAGATCAATAGCCTACTCTGAGAAACCCATGCATCTCATAACTCTAATGATTATACTCCAATCCATCATATCATATTCCTTTTCCATGTTCAGTTTCATTGCTATATTAGACCTAGGGACCTTATTATTAATGTCAATTATCATTTCATGAGCAATGGAAACTTGTGCGAATCTATCATGAAAAAATCCCAATTATTCCTCATATATCCCTTTTGAATATGAGTGGAGAGACCATTATTGATAAACATTACAAGAACATTGTAATTTAAGTTGTACATGTTGATCGAGAGATAATATTTAAGAGAATAAGGGTTTGTAACCTTCAGGATAAGGATAAGGGTGGCTACACAAGTAACCCTTGGCATTCCTCCACCATGGAAGAAGTCTTGTATGACCCCCATTAGCTCATTTTTGAGGATGTCACGTGAATTTATGTAGAATGTTCCAGGAAAACCATTTAGAACTAGGGAACTTCCTAATTTAAGAGAGGGTAAAGCTTCCCAAACCTCCCTCTCATCTGGGATACACTCAAATAGATGTTTATTTTTATACATGGCACAATGAGGGATACTATCAAAGTTTTCTGAGTGTACTGATGGGTAACCATCCTACATAGAAGGATTAACATCATCAAGTGTGGAACCAAATTATGATATGGGAATACCTCCCTCCACTTGTGGAACATTAGTGAAGGATCCATCCTCAAGCAAGATGTTTGGAGAAATGTTTTGTTTCCTCTCTCAAATGCATGCTTAGAAGAAGGTAGTAGTATAGTCCCCCTCCTTAAAGGCTAGTCACCCTGGCCCTCTCCCTTACTAATCATTCCTACTCAAGAAGTCCTTCAACTAGGTGTGTCTTCATTCCAACCAAATTGATAAAAATATAATCATTCCATCATGATTCAAGATTCCTCTCAGCCTTTCCAACATCAGTCTTAATCCCGTTAATATCCTAGAAGAGGGAGGGTTTGTTAGAATCTTAAATCAGTAGATCTCCTCTCATCTATTTTTTTGTTATGAAACCCAACCCATGAACCATCACCCAAATGTATTTCCCATGAAGTATGCACTTTTGAATGGTAATTTGGATGAGAAACCCACCTTCCTGAATAGAAAAAATATGATTGGTGAGACTAATATTATCATCCAGACAAATAAAAAGTGGGGAATGAGCTGACAATGACTAAACCAGATGCTCAAATTTATCATTTGGGATATAGGAAACTACTTAACTATTTTCAAATCATATATCTAATCTATACCATCTACAATGATCTCTCATTTTATTATTACACCATGTAAAATTTTCTCCTGTGAAAATCATGTCCAAAAGACTATTATGGTCTGCAAAACATGTGAAATCTTTTCTATCCTTCATCGGGTATATCCCTCCTACCTCATTCTCTAATGGTTCCATTATGACATTAAAATCACCTCCAACAAGCAAGGCCAAGTCCCCCAAATCATAGTTGTCAAGGTCCTACCAAAGGAGTTCACACTCTCTAAGATTTCACTTTTCATAAACAAAGTAAATGTGGCAACGAAAAGTATTTGAGCTAACCATCCTGAAGAGATGTTGATTAGAAACATCCACTTTGTCAACTGAAATAGAGTTTTTTCATAAGACTCGGATATGGTGGTTTTTTTTGATCTCTATGCATGAAGTTGTGGAGGCCAAGCTTGAAAAAAATATTCCTAAGATTCATTGACTTCTTCTTGTGCTCAAGTACAACAACCAATGGGGATTTGTGACGACATTGCTCTGAAGAAATAGAATCCATATTCTCCTAGGAACCCAAACCCTGGGTATTCCTGATGATAAATGATATCATTAAAGAGGAGACAGTGGGTATTTGTCCCCCTGTGATAATATTCCCTAAAACTTAGATGAAATATCATGTTCCCACCTTTCCCGACCTCTTATACAAGCACTTCTATATTGAGGGGGTGATATATTTACCATATCAGATCCCACATGTGATAATATAATAAACCCATTAGATTCATCAATATTACATCACCCTAATTAGCGACCATCTAGAGAAAGAATAAAAATGTTAAAATAGGATCATATAACTTATAATTAATAAGAAACATCAAAGGATATTTTATATATAAAAATACCTTTAAAATTTCACCATAACATTTCATGAGGAAAATATCCTTTTAATTTCTAAATCACTTATTTAAAAACTAAAAATTTATTTAATATTAGGATGAAAATTATATTTTAATAAAATCATGAAAAAATGAAAAAATTTATTTAATGAAAACAAAATCAATTATGGGGGGAATATATATTCATGAATTATACATTAAAAAATGATTACATTCACTCCTTTGTAAAAAAGGTATCTTATTTGAATGATGGAAATGATATTCCTTTTAAAAAAAATTATAGAAATTGAAAATTTGTAAAAATGAATTTAATTAGTCATTATAGGAGAGTAAAAACATTCATCAAATAATTTTAAATAAAATATTATCATTTAAAAATGATATTCCTAATCATAATGAGAAATAAAGCCGTCTTCCATTAAAACTGTTATTTCAACCTTATGAGTTTTTAGATATATCATAAGGAAATAAAATTGTGTTATATATAGAAATAAATAGAGGATAATAAAATAAATTAAATTAATGGTATATTTACCATATAATTTCATTATTAGAAATTTAAATACAAAAAATCCTTATAAATAATGAGATTATAAGATAAAACACTTACTTCTTTGGTAACTATGAAATCACAACCACCAAAAAAGAAATAACATCAAATGAAACATTGAATTTATAGAATATAAATATATTAATGGTATAAAATAAAAAATTTCTAGTATATATAATGTATTAAATAAAAAATTGTTGAATATGAAAAATGTCTCAGATAAACAAAAGTGAGATGAGAAATCCTAACTTCAAGTCTAACTTGCTTCATAAGCACTCTAACATCATTAATAATAAATTTAAATTAGTTAAAAAATTATATAATAACCTTATCCATATTTATAATACCATAAATGGTTTACTTATAACATATTTTCACCATTCTTTGATAATCATTAATTATCATCATCATTTCGGGTGTTAACTGCATAGTTTTTTAATATATGTTTATGTTCAATGGTAATGTTCCTTGCATCGTGATCATGGGTAGATCAGTAATAAAATGTTAATCCTTATAAAAATATAATATATATTCATTATATTAAAATTTATAACTATCCCTAAAATTAAGTGACAAAAAATTGAATTACACTTTTCTTAGAGATGATAGATTGCACGTACGTATGAACGCTATATTAATTATCTAAAGAAAATAGGGAAAATTATAATTATAATTTTTTAATTCAAGAATTAAAAATTTATCAAAAATATATTATATATTTGTTAAATAAATAATTATATACAAAAATGTGAGTCAATTATAGAAAATGATTCATATCTCTTCATGGAGGAGGGAGTCCACACGTACGCACAAGTGACACATTCCTTTCCCATTTAACTAGAAGGAGTTAGAAAATTATTTCCCAAATTCATTATAAAATCTAAGTATGTTTATGATAATAAATTAATTATTTTAGGATGGATATAATAGAATTATTGGATTTATAAAAAGGAATAAATATTGAAAAGTTAGGGTAAGATAATTACCTCTTGTTTGAGAGACATCCTTCGGCTTAAACCTTAATCCTACTTAGGATTAGTCTTTCAATAATACTAGGAAATATATTCTATAAGGAGGGGTGTTGGGGAGATATTTGGAATGGTATTAGACAAACTATATTTATAAAAAAAATTAAATATTTGAGGATAGAGGGATCCATTTATAAGTGTGGGGAGGGACACATGGAATTACTTAAATGGTTCAAATAATATAAATAAAATTCTTCTTAAAGTGGTTGAAAATGGACAAAACATCTATATAAATAAAACATAACATCAAATTATATTTTGAATATAAGATATAAATATATGTGTGGGTGGTGGGTGTAGGTGTGTTTATATGACTTTTTAACCCTTATCTCTTAGTTTAACACCCTAGGTAAACACTTTTATCCTTAACTGTGGTAAAATATTTTTAGTACATTTTGAATTATTCTTGACCAAAAAAAGTGGCATCATAATTATTTTTTGAAATTTTGATTCCTAAAATTGAATCCATTTTATAAAATTCAATTTCTTTAAGTGGAATATATTAATTTTAAAATATTTTTGCAATACAAAACAAAAACCTATATTTTGACAAATGCATTTTTTAGCATTAAACACAATTTATTCTCATTAATTGATTAGTAAAAAATATTTTATGTATATTAAATTATATTATTGAAAATATATTTATAAAATTAATTAAAAAAGGTTTATTAGTGATTTATTCAATATATTAATATTAAAACACATTTCACACATCAAAAAAAATTCTGAAAAATAACTATTTTTTACATTCAAATGATAATATCTTTATTCCATGTTATTTGATAACTAATGTATAAAAGTTTATTCATTCATTTTAAATAAATTTTATTAATACAGTTTTTAAATAGTTATTAATATTTTTTTAATATTATAATGAATAGCGTAATGAGAAATAAATTTCTTTAGAAAATATGACATTTTATCCTTATATGATTTAAATATTATTAGTTTAATGATAAAAAATATTATAAATGAAATTAAATTATGAAAGAAGAAATTAATTACTAATTAATATAGTTATATAAATCACATGAAAAAATATTTCATTTTTGGACCATTTTAAAATATTTCCATGCTTTTATGACTGGATTAAACAACCATTATGCCTCATAATTATTGATAATATATCTATTGTATAGTGAATATTTATAATATTATATATTAGGGGTTAAGAAATGATATAATTGACACAGAAAGAAGAAATAATGTCCTTTGTTAGTAGGATCATACCACATGAAGCCAATTTTTTAGACCATCCGAGGGAAATAACATCACTAAGAATTTCCCTTGGCCAAAACCAAGTTGAGATTAAACTATTGACATAGTAGAGGAAGTATTTATGAGAGAAGTTCATGCTCATGGATATCACCATACAAACTATGTTCACCAATCTACCCCAAAGTGTACCATCATCCACATCATACCCTTCAGATGTACACTAGTGTAATAATGGGTTATATATCTCGACCCTAGTAAACTTAATTTGTTGTGACACCGACCCAGGAATCCCAAAGTAAGTGTATGATTTATTACATTAGAATAAGATACAAGGAATTATATCCTGATTGACCGAACAGTTTTGTATTCTTGGTAAACTATATTCATACTTGAATCACATTTACATTTGAAACATAGAGTAAAACAAAGTATTTTCTTGAGAACGCCATTATTCCCTTTAGCATATCCCTTCACATAAATTATAAAATACATCAATGTATCTTGTGGAATATAAAACATTAGGAATGGGTGAGATCAGATTCTCAGTAAGGGTAAGCATACAGAAGAAGTTGTGAATAATAAATTCATAATCAATATGGAAAGGTAAATAACTAAAAGACAATTCATTTAATCAACAAATTCAACATAATATTTGAAGAATAAATGATGATAAAAAATTATATAAATAATAAAATGAAAATGAAACATAACCATGGATATTCTAACTAATTGAATAGTCACATTGAATATCAATAATTGAATTCATAATGATGGAATTCATAATGATGGAAAAATAAAACATATCATTGAGGCCTCATTCCAAGAAATCTAATACCATAGAGGTTTCATGCCAAGACATCATATACCAATGAGGCCTAATTCCAATACATATATATAAATGGGTAATCCCTCATCTAAAACCATATCTAGTTTTTCTCATGAGACATACCAATGCATCGAGGGGCTATAGCAGGCATTTCCCATCACATACAAAGTCTAATGCATTCATAAAATTAAATGGGTCAAAAATAATTCACATAAACCTCCATATTGAAAAAAAAAAATAACATATGAAATGTTAATTATTACCCTGTTTAATAAACATAATCACAATCCATTCCGAGAAAAATGATAAATGGCAATAAAATTTTACAACCTTAATTTAACTGATAATAAATCAACTTAGAAATGAATAAGGATGATATCAATACAACATATCCCTATTAAATCATAATTATATAAAATGTTTGATGTAATTAATGAATATAAATACTATAAATATATATTTAAAATAATTTTTGAAGAAAATATATTTTTCATTTTGAAAATCACCTTTTAAAAAACTTTGAATTTCTATAATATTAGGAAAAACATTTCTATAAAAATAACCTTTTTAAACATTCTATGGAATATTAAAATTAATTGTATTCACGATGATGAGTGATTATGTACATTCTGTGTAAGTTAAGTAGAACATTCCTTTCTCACTATAAAAAGGTTAGAAAAGTGACTCATTCAGATAATGATAAGAAGATTACACTCAATAATTTTTTTAAAAAAAATAGACATGTATATTAATTTATTTAATAAATAATTTGTATAATTTTAAAATAGTTTGAAAAACAATTATAGAAAACATGGTTTTGGATAAAAATGGATTTTCGACCTAAGAGAGAAATAAAGACAAACTTTATTTTAAAAAAATCTCAATTATTTTAAGTACCAATGATTTAAAAAAACATAATATTACTTAAAAATATTATAAATAACAATAGGATAATAAAAATCCTGATTTTCTTGAGGTATGTGTCATTAGATTTCATTATTGGAAAAATAATCAGGTGCAACCCCAATAAATGATGAGATTGTAATATAAAACCCTTTGTACTTCAATAACATCGAATCAGCAGACTCATGAAATAGAGATACTAAAATTGATATATAAATCCCCATAATTTTAATTAAAATAATTACAAAATACATTCATGGGAAGTATATACACCACATAAAATAAATATGTGGTGAGTGAGATAAAAATCCATTAACTTGCACTTCCATTTGATAGAATATTATTTAAAATCATTTATAGTGGTTTTATTCATGTTTTTAACTTACAAAATAACTATATTACTATTTATAATATCATATGTGATCCTTTTTATAACAACTTCTCACTTGTTTTTTGAATAATATTCTATTATTTTTATTGTTTTGGGTTTCAATATCCTTATTTTAGTATGAGTGTTTTTTCATTAATGATCTGGTTCCTGCACATATTACATAGTTCCATAATCTTTGTAATAATAAAAAGAAAATAATTAGCATATTTTTACATAAATTTAATTTTAAAACCAATATTTAAATATGTTTATGAAAAAATAATTATATTATGATCATGGAGACGGTAGGTTGTACATACACATGAGTAACGTTTCCATTTTCCAATGATCATTATGGAAAGAAGTTAAGTAATATATAGTATTTTAATAATGATTATAATATCATATAAATTTTATTATATGCTTATATATATATATCATAAATTTTTTGTGGGGATTAAAAGAGAGTCACATTGCTTCGTGAATTCGGTAGTCCACACGTATATGAAAGATGTTATCATCTATAAGTGAGTGGAATAGTAAGAGATAAATTGATATATTATCTATCCAGAATGATAAATATGTCATGAATATAATAATTATTTAATGTATATCACATATAATCATTAACATTATCCTTATCAACTTCAATTTGAATCATTATTTAAAGTTGAATCACATCACTTCGTGAGGTGGTTGTGCATTGTACGCACAAACAACTTTAGCATATCCCATAAAAAATGGAAGGTAAAGAAGATAAATATGATATAATGACTCCATATGTATAAATATGTTACAAATATCATATATATACTTTATATGCATCATCATTCAGAATCTTGAAATGTGGTAATGGAAGAATGAATGTCATCGGTTCGTAGGGTAGTAGTCCACCATACATACAAACAATGATTTCGTAACCCCTTCGATAGAAGTGGAGATTTATATAGGTCATGTATTTATTATAAAAATATCAAAATATATTTGATATACTTATTTTATTATACAAGGATGTTTTAATAATAATTTATGTATGTGTAAAAAGAAATAAAATAAATATTCTTGTTGAAGAACATTACTTCTTCTTCAGGTATCCTCGTTATGTTTTCGCTAAATCCTTCATAGATTGTATTTTTTTACTAAACTAAGGCTTCTAGGATGAGTGTAAGGAAGTTTTAAAGTTATTTTCTAGGTATATTTTGAACCATGTATGTTTTTAAGTGTGAATAAGAGAGGATAGGGGGTGGCCTTTTATAAGTTCACTGAGTGGCACACTTGTAATTTTTTAAAAATATTCAATCATAACCATGTTTTTATATTGAAAAACGCCTCCAAAAATGATCCATTGTAAAAAATATAATATAAAAGATGGAAATATGTCTAGATAATGGTTTTTTTAAAAGTTGGTAGGTTATTTTTAACCATTATCTATTTAGTTTAACCCTAGGTAAATCAATTTTTACCTTTACCTTGGTAATTAATTTTTTCTATTTTCACTATTAATTTTGATACAAATTTAAGCAGGCCATATTAGAAATTATAAATTATTATAATTTCAAATATGGAATCAATTTTTTTAAATTTCATTCATATAAGTGGAATAATTTAATTTAAAATTAATCCTATAGATGTGATGAGAAAGCATGATTTCAAAGAGAAAATGTTCAAAAGTTTACAATGATTTTATATAAACAATCAATATGAAAATGATTTAAATTAAATAAATGGGAATAATTGTTATATAAATGAAATAATTTTACTTTAAAACCAATTTAAAATATAGTAAACTTTATAAATAATTTAAATGAAAAGTATGTTTTTAATTAACATTTAATATTTTCACTATTGATAAAAAAATAAAACTTTTCAGAAAAATACTAAAAAATAACCCTAATATATTTTTTGTATTACTATTTAAAAAAATGAAGTTTATTTTTTCCAAATTTATTTTCCAAATTTTTTAAATTTAAATTTATATTATGTATTCTAAGCATGATTAAATTATATTTTAGAAAAAACACTTTTTTAGAAAATGTTTCTTTTTCTTTTAAATATTTCTTATTTTATTTCTAATAAAAAAATAAAAAATGATGGTGTGTAAAATATATTTTTCATAATTTAGTTAATAATATTAGTACTCTACATTACAATATCTAAGTGATATATTAAATAATAATTTTATTATTATATTTTTTTTTGGTAAAATTCAATCTTGCATGTAATTCAAGCTATTGAGGAAACTCGTTTTTGTGTGTAACACACGCTAACTCAGTGTTGCATGTATTAAAGCTATTTAAGAGATTCATTTCATTTAAAAATAAATATATCTTAAATTATTAGGGTTTTATATTTTATTCTAATATTTGTGTTACTTTTCATATATTCTATTGAATATAATGATCTTATTTTTAAATTTTGGGGTGTTACATTATACCACCTTAAAAAAATTAGTCCTCGCAATTTAAACATGATTTTAGTAGTCAAGGTTGTGATATATGAAAATTATTTTTCTGAAAATATACATCATAAAAAGACTTAATAAAATACCCACTAAATAATAGAGGAAATAGAGTACAAAGATCATTTGTAATAAAACATAACTATGTTTCTATGTATGAGAATATTTCTGGAAAGTGAATATTTGGACATGGATGAAAAGAATAAATAATTATAGAGAGTTATTGTGGTCAATGATCACAATATATTTAATGATCAATGTAAATTTAATAGACTCAAAACCATAAATATAGTATTATTTAAAAGATCATCTAATTCATCATATATGAATGTAATAGGGTAGAATTTTTGTTTCAAGATCTTTTTCCTAAAGTAGAGGGTTTATTTTACGATCTATGAATATAATGGAATATACATACTTGATATGTTCCAATTTCCTAAGAACATTTTCATCCTTTATTTGATAAATTTTCAATTAATTCCTTACTCCAATAAATGAATATCCAAAAATGAACTTTTTATCCCTGAAGCACTAAAATTCAATTTTAACAGATTGTAAGATCCATAAAATATTGAAAAATCTTTCCACATATCTATAAGTATTTTCGATAACCAATTTGGTTGGGAAAATTTGTCCAAAATACATTAATATTTATATTGTAAAGTAATACATTATAAAAATCATCAAAAGTTCAACTTAAGCCATTTTATAAATGGTTAAACTTATAGACCATTCAAAATATTAAGATCCATAAATTTATAAATAAGTTCACTAAATTTTCAAAATGAACTTATCATTAATCATTTATAAGGTAGTTAGTACTATCCAATTTACTCTAAAAATAACAATAATCAATTTATCCCAAATCATTATCTCAACATCTGGAACATATTAAGGGTTATATTTCCCTCAATCATCTTTTTTCAAAGAAGTTCATCATTTAACTGAAAATTTTTTATTTTTCACTGGTTTCATTCAACATACTCTTTTTAAATCAGTAATTAAAAAACTATAGTACAATCCTTATACATTTTATAATTCTTAAAAACAATATTTCAATGATAATATACTAAAATGACATAATTCTTGAATCCAAAACAAGCGAATTAGTCATTCCACTTTGTCTATGGTAAATGCATAATCATTACCTTGATCTCTTATCTTATACTGAGGTATATTTTTGGGATTAATGAGGAATTTATTTATATAGTTCCCCATATCCTTATAGTTGAATCATTAAAAATTGGAAAATTGTTTCTTTTTCTTAAAATCATGAGTTTGGTGGCATTTTTTCCACACTTGAAGAAAAATATTATTCCTTTTAATCATGTACCAAGGTGTTTCCTTCCTTAAGTATCACATGTTGGAAAATTATTCATTCCCTTTTTACTATTATCTATATTTTTCCCAATTTTCCCCTTCTTATTTTTCTTCCATTCAAAGTCATAAGACTTATATATTTCTTTCCCTGGCTTGATAGCACATGATATTATGTCTTCGTATGATGAGAATATTTGTGAGACAATTTCCATTTGGAGGATTTGATTAATACCATCATATAAATGGTCAATATTTCTCTTTTGATTATGTATAGAGTTTGCATCATGCCATTATAACCTCATAAATATGTCTTCATACTTAAAAATATTTTTCTATTTTTTCTATCTTAGTCTTAAGAACTATCTTTACATATCCTCTCATTTCTCATGAGTAAAATATTTTTCAACGAATATTATTTTGAAAACCTTCCATTTTGGGATTGGTATTTCCTCTTCATCCGTAGTGTCTTGAATCAATATCTATCATTTATCCACATATCCTGAGATATGATAAACTTCCATGAAAACTTTCTCCCTTCCACTACTTTTGAGAGTGAGAAATATCATCTCTAAGGAACTTATCCATTTCTTAGTGAGAAATGGATTTTTTGTTCCTTTTAATGATGGTCATTTCTAACACATATGGAATTATAACATTGTCACATGTAGTGGTGGATCAGTAGAATACTCTATATGAGAAAGGTTATTAATCATAACCTAAGTTAGCTACCAAAATATTGTTATAATTTGATATGTTCTAGATCCATCTCCAACACTATTTTAATTATCTTTCCCAGGATTACAATCCATACATGAAGTATATGCATTGAAAAGGTTCCCATTTATTCCATTAGGCATAATTTATAAATAATGTAATGCACTATATTAGATAATAACATTTAGAAACATAATTTATAACCCCAAAACAAGTTGAAAAGTTAACATAAATTTGAAAAAAAAATTATTCATAGCTAATCTCATAATCATAAAAATTGTTTCTTGGGGGATATATTTATTTTCAAATCCTTAATAATGGTTTGAAAATAAAATTTGGATTATCCTAAGAATAACTCCCCAATATTTTCAAATAAGGTGCATAGTAAGGCCCATTACTGTACACCAAGTGATGATTAGTTTAGGCCTGATGTGACCTTTTTTGGAGTTATTTCCCCTATGTACCTCTATTATAGAACCACATCCACTTTTAGTATCCATAAAGGGATGTATTTCTTGGAAAAAAACATTAGCTTTACCTTAAGAAAATATTATGATGTTCTTCTACACTTTTCCTCAAATTATATCATAGGGTTATATTCTCTAATCTATATTTTCATAAATATAGTTTCAGTTTTTTCTACTAAACTTACTCTAATACGAACTGTAGCAACCCCAACCCTAGAAACCCGGAGCTGGTGTCTAGTTTATTACATTGGTATAAGATATGAGGAATTACATCCCAAAGGACTGAATAGTTTAGTAGTCTTTTAAAACTAAATACATACTTAAATCACATTTATATTTGAAAACATGGAAATCAAAAAAGTAGTTTCTTTAAATATGTAAATGCTACACCATATTCATAGTTTATCAACCGTTTAATAAACCATTGCTAAAAAAATGTGAGAATTTAGCATCATTTTTTGAAATACCAGCACAAAATTTTAACCATTTAATAGAAAAAGACACTTCCCCCAAGCCCCCCCCCACCCCATAAGAACCCCCTACTCTGAGCCATCGCCACCACTCCCCTAAGACCCCCCCCCCACCACCACCACCACCACCAACACTACATTTCACCCCTCACTAGCACTTTGGTTTCCCCCTAGAACCCCCCCCCCCCCCGATCCCTCCAATATTGTGTCCTCGTCAACATTTAAGTTTCCCCTAAGCCCCCCCCCCCCCACCCCTCACACTCACCCTCTCCCTTGATAGTGCTTGGGTTTAACATAATCCCCCATATCCCTTGTCAATGACAGGTTCTTTATTTCCCATGAACCCCTGATACCTCTCCCTTGCGCTCAAAATCTAGATCCTCTTCTCCCATGATCTATCCACACCAAAATGATTGTGGAAGTTATCATCTAGAAAGGTAAGGACCTATATACTATTAATTTTTTTTCTTTATTTCTCTTTTTTATGGTATTAGGTTTAAAAATATCCTATCATAATCTAGGGATGATATAATCTTCTAATCAATTGGATTCCTTCCAATATAGAATCTATAGAGTCTTTACCTAGGTGAATCTGAGGTGAGCTGTGGGTTTTTCTTCCTAGATTTATTCTCCTCAACTACCAATAGTGTTTATCTAATTCCAATAACTTGATAGGTTGTTGATATTAGCTTTTGGGTGAAATATATCTTCTTCATAAATCCTCAAAGAGATAGTCTACAATTAAATTTGTAGGACTCCCCCTTCATGGTTAAATTATTTTTTTTTGTTACTCATGGGGGTTTTACATGATTATCATGATTTTTTAATTAAATTAAAAGTCTTTATTTCTATAATATACGTTCTCGGCATGCTTACTACTTTGTCATGCATAGTGAAGTATGAAAGGATAGATAGTCATCATGTTTTATATTGCTCGTAATGATGTAAAACCCATTTATGAGTCACAAAAACAAATCATTTACCCATGAAGGGGATAAAATGATAGATATTCACCATGTTTTCTATTTTTCATCATTTACTAAAGTGATATCATTATATTATTAAATTTCATAATTTATAAGTTTATCATGAAACATTCCATTCGACTTATTGTCCATGTTGAGCAATTTGAATACATATATACTGTTTTTATGAAACCAAAACCACTTATATTAGTATTCTTTATACCATGTTTTAGACAATGTTTTTCATGCTATTAGTATGTATTATTAATGGCCTCTGCTATATATCAAATTTGTCTTTGTTTTCTACAAGTATGAATTGGTTATTTCCTAATCAATATCCTATGATTCATTATGAATTCTACTAGTATGAATTAGTCATTTCCTATGAGATATCATATCCTTTATTTAGTTTTATAATAGTAAGTTAATTTTTCTCATTTTCCATCTATTTTGTCCTTTTTTCATACTAATAGTTTGAATTAGTTTCTCCAAATTCCATATCTTAAACTTTTTTTAGTTTATTGTTAATTTGAATCAGTTGTTCCATATTTCACTTATTGTACATTTGTAGGATTTCTATTAGTACAACCTGGATTTTGGTTATTCAATTCCATATGCATTTTTTATATTACAATTAGTATACCCCAGTGGTCAGTGACATCATTCATTGTTTATTGTTTAAATTTCTCATAGTATCCCATTATTTTTAGTTAACCCATACCTTATACTTATCATGAACCGAAGAACATGAATAAATTCCCATTTTTTCTTTAAATTGTTTCAAATGGTTTAATTAATTCTCATAGAACAAGGTCAGATGCCATGTGGTTGTTAAAATTCAGGGTGGATTTTCTAATGGTAATTAACTATTTAAAGGGGTGTCTGATGCTATTTTTGTCCTTAAAATGTGTGTGTATTTTTTGAGAGGCATGTTTTAGGAATTAAAGGTAGTTTACCTATAATATATTTTTAAATGGTTTTGATACCATAAGTCTCATGGTGGATTTAAATGATTTTAAATGGTGAATGTTTGGTCTTGAAAAATGGGTTCTTGACCCCAGTTGACTACATTTAAATAGGGGTGTATTTCCTTTAAAAGTGATTTTATGGAAATAGTTATATATGAAAATTGGTTTTCAACGTGAACTTTAGTAAATTGTTTTAAAAGAACATTTGAAATGTTTTTTTATTAATGAATTTATAATTTTTCACTTTCTTATATTCTATATAATACAATCCATGATTGATTTCCTTATTTTAATTTTACTTTTTTATTACTTATATGACTGTTCTTATAAATACTTGGGTTTTGTTTTTTTCATTTATATTTATATATTTTCTTACTTAGTAATACTTTTTTGTTTTAATTTCTTTTAGTAATGTGTGGGAACATTTTGATATATATTGATAAAATTTGGATCACATTACTAAGGAACATACCTCATTATTCTATAGTTTTGGAGGAGTTTTTAGATTTTGAAATTTCTAATTGATCCATTGATAGGATAATTAGATTTCCATATCCTAAATATAAATTTTGAATATTTTTAAAGAGACATTATGTTTATAAACACTTTATATTGAATCAATTCCTTGATCAATGTTTGATTTTGATTAGGTATGGAGGATCGAACGTTACAAAAATTTTGAGCGCTAATGTCAATCAATAAAATGAGAACTGAAATTCACCAAAAATGGAAAATGAAATAAAAACACATATAAACAATTATTTTATCATTAAAATGAAACAACATCAACATAAAAACATAGTTGAAAACATATTTAAGGGTGATATAAATAGTAACTTGAAAAGTTATGTTTTGGGACTATAGGACAACCAGATCAAAGTTGTAACAAATAAGTGGATCCTCCTATTGATTATGAGGATACTAATATAATATAGAACTTCACTTAGAAGAAAAATGTTTTTCATGATTTAGTTTATGATGGAAATAAATATTTGTATGGTGGATGTTTGAAATATTCAAAAACTTTCTTTTCTGCTAAAGTTTTACCATATCAAATGCCAATTCAAAATTACCAATAAGTCGATGTCCATGATATTGGAATTTTTTCATGATGTATTTCATAAATCTAATATCCTAGATTATTTTTATGATATGAAAAAAGTTGTTGAAAATATTGGTCTGAATTATAACAAAACACATACTTTTCCCAATGATTGTAGGCTTTATTGGGGGGTGGATTCAAGAAGACAAGATTGAAAAAATGTTTTTCTTTTAGATAGAAGTCAATGGCTGATGTTCTAAGTTTGAATCAATATACAACTATGAATAAGAAGAAAAATAACACACAAACAAAGGTTTTCCATTAATTCCCCTTAAATCCTCAATTGAAAATATTATTCATGTCATCAGAAACCACTGAGAACATGAAGTAAAATTAAATAGATAATAAAAATGATGGGTTAATGAGATATCCAAGAGATTCAAAATTGTAGAAAAAAAATTATTAATTACATTCAAATTTATTTTCGGATGCTTGTAATGTATGATTGGAATTTAGTTTCAATAGATTCATCCCATTTGGGACTTTGAGAACCAGTTATATAATTTGGTCAGTTATTTTGATCCCTTATAATCTATATCCGTGGATATGTATGAAATAAAAATATTTTTTAATTTTGATGATTATTCCTAGAAAATAAATATCTAGAAATGATATTGATGTATACTTGAATCCCATAATTTTATAGTTATAGGAGTTATAGAGAAACGGTGTTGATAAATATGATGTATATTCTAGAAAAATGTTCAGAATGCACGCTTCTCTAATATTGACCATTATTGAATTCCCTAGACTTGGAAACTTATCTAGTTAGAAAACTTACATGTGTTTAGAGTTTCCTATTTTTAAATTTTATATTGATATTTAATGAAAACCTTATAGTAAAAAATGGTTCTTCTTATTACATTGATGATTTCTCGATGCATCTCATTGGTTTCAGTTGAACAAGTAAAAATTAAATGGTTTTATTGATCATAGACCACCTACAAAGTTTTTTAAAATTCTAAAATATTGGCACAACTTGGAAATGTTGATAAAAATTTTGGGAAGGTGCATCATTTGAATTATAGTGGGAAAATATTTTGAAGTGCATCATCAAGTGTAATTGGAATGCAATAATGGAAGAAAAAATGTATATTCTTCAAACTTCTATGTTGTGAATTTAATTTGATGTGTAATAATCTTGATGTTATGAATATTGAAAATAATTTTTGTTATAATTTGATCTACATATTTCTTAATGAGCATGGAAAATCATAGGACCATCTCAATTCTCAAAAGGACTTACAAATAATGAACATAAATCATGATTTATGGCTATATGGGGATGAAAAGTATGATACGGAATTTTTTTCAATGAAAAATAGGAATAAAGATACATTTATTTGAATTTTAAAAAATGTGAAGGTATATGATGGGTATTAAAGTAACTTATCAAGGTTTATTAACATAAATCATCATAGGTAACATGGATTGAAAATTCAGGATTCACATATTTTGTTACAATAGTTACTACCAATGGAATAATCTGCATTACTACTTGAAAGTTTTACTACATTTGTACTCCAATTTTTCACATTATTTAGAAAAATATGTGAGAAAACTCTACATACATACATGCTTGAAAACCTTCAGGAGATATTTTTATTGAAACTTTTTGGAATGTAGATGATCTTCCCTCCTTCATTTTTTACTATCATGATGCATTTAATTGTGCATTTGGTCAAGGAAACTAAATTTGAAGGCATCGTACATTATCCATCGATGTATCAAATTAATATGTACAGTATTCATATGTTTTTTATTTTAAGTAAATAGTTATTGAAACTTTATTAAATACATAATTATGTTTTGATCATTTTATTTCATGGATATTTTGTCCATTTGAAATCATACATGAAAAACAAAGATCAATGTGAAGGATATATTTCTAATGGCTATTTAGAAGAGGAGTGTCTTAAATTTTGTTCTATATACTTGGATGATATTGGGACAAAATTAAATCAAGTTGGACATGTTAAATACACATATAATCAATCTCAACTGCATGGGAAATCAAAAATCATTCCTAATATTGGCTTATCGATTGGGAGGATCTCAAATGTTAAACTAATAGAAGTAGAATTATTATTGTTGCAACCAGACCCAATGGGGCTCGAGCCATGACTCCCCAAGCCCGCCCCCAATAGGCCAGAGACTAGCGCCAACTAGGCTATCACACACATGGGAGGAATTAGCCTAAGGTACCTTTACACACGCACCCACATACAACTCCTTGCAACAGTGCAGAGATATATAAAACTGAAAAGAAAATGCTTGCATACATCTATCCTAAACCAGAGTGCAATAGAAGTACAAAAGGGAAAAAACAGGGCCCACCAAAAGAAAACTACAGAATCATCCAACCTGCTCAGAAGGAGGGGATCGCTGTCAAAAGAACCCACCGGTAAGCTCCTCAGCACAACTCCGGTAAACACCCGGGTCAGTCTCGCTCAAAAAGATCCACCTGCTCCGGGTCCTCCTGGGACTCTGTCGAAAGGCTTGTGGTCTACACAAGACACAAACATGTGCGGGAAAAGCCCTTGCAGGAGTGAGTATAAAAATACTCAGTAGGCGCCCCAAAAACTCAAAACAAAAGGGAGAAACTGAAAGGAAACAGTCAGCTCATCTCAGCCACAGGGAACCCAAATGAGAGAGAAACTCCATCTCAAGACCATCCTCGGCTAACACAACTAGTCAGCTCAATTAAGGTGTATGCCCATACATACACCTTGAACATCTACTCAGGTATATAACCATACATATATCATGAACATTCTTTCAGGTATACTCCCATACATATACCAAGAGAATCCACATAGATATAAATCCACACATATACCATGAACATCCAGATATACTTGATACACACACCAAGTCACAAGAGGTACCAACCTCATCCCAAGAAATGCTTTATAAACAGAAGAACACACTCCACAAGCACTGTCATCCAAATGACACTCGTCCGAGAGATACACACCATCGGGTCCCACAAAAACATCCCAGATGCTCACCCGAGAGATCATGCTCGTTGGATATCATCACTGAGAAAGTCACACTGAAACAGCAAAAACACCAAACTCCTTGGATATGGGATCACTCCTAGGGTCTGCTAGGGGATTCCAGAACCCACACCGGTATTCGAAAATCTCACAGATAGGGGATCACTCCCAGGATCTGTTGGGGTATACCACAACCCGATCTGGTATTTGAATATCTCATAGATAGGGGATCACTACCAGGATCTTCTAGGGATACCACAACTTGATCTGGTATTTGATGATCTCACAGATAGGGGATCACTCCCAGGATCTACTGGGGGATACCACAACCCGATCTGGCACTCCACAGAATCACATCACTCAGATAAAGGATCGTCACCCATTAAGGCGGTCATGACGATACTAAAACCCCATCTGGTATAACTCGCGTAGTAGGGGGTCGAACCTATAACGCACCAACCCTACTGAAACTACGCGCTGAGTAGGGGATCGTATAACCAACAATTTTACAACCCTACTATAAACCAAATGCTGATTAGGGGATTTTATACCCGATGATGCCACAACCCTACTGAGCATGGCCCAATGCGTAGGGGATCATATTACCAATGATGCCACAGACCCTACGAGGGTTAACCTTCTAGATAAGGGATTTCTGCCCGTGGATAAGTGGTCATAGCGATACCAAGAACCTGATCTAGGGTAGCGAAGCTAGAGGATCTCGCCCTAGGCCCACTAGAGGGATGCCACAACTCTAACAGATTAGAGATCCTATCAAGGGGATCACAAACCCATACCATGATTTTTATGCCACACAAACCCTCATAGGAGTGAACCAAGGGAGTAGCCTCAACCACTACTGGTCCAAATGTCACAAACCCGAGCGACCCGCAACATCGCTACATTGCGCACCTCTTAGGCCGATACTGAGGCCACCATCGCGGTCTACATAGAAAAACATGTATGATAGGCTATTTACTCACCTGAAATGGACAACCAGTGAACAAGGTACTATTCACAGTAGCCTTCCCATGTGGGGCCCACACCATGATCCCGAAACTCATCAAGCGGATCACACCATTACGATCCCCTCAGAAATAACCACAAGATCGACTACTCGATCATCCAAAATGGATACCCAGTGAAAAATGTACTATTCACCATATCCATACTGGGTGGGTCCCACACCACGATCCTAAAACTCTTCAAGTATATCACACCATTGGGATCCCCTATGAAAAACACATGGGATCAACTACTCGATCATCCAAAACGAACACCCGATAGAAAAGTCGCGTTTCTCCATAAACGTCGGAACTCAGCCTCATAGGGACCACACTTTATTCTCAATCCCAACACCCAAAAACTAACTTGAAAATCCCTCCATACCATCAGGGTCTCAACGCCACTGACGGAACGTCATTTGGACCCTCCGTGCAGGAGTTATGGCGGATCGAAGTTGAAAATAATAAAATATTATTATTATTTTCAACTTTTCATGACCCCGAGCCAAAAAACCAACTCAAAAAATTCCCTAAATAATATCAAGAGGTCCATCTTGACACCATATTCACATCTCCGTATAAGGATCTCAAATCAGACTATCTGTTTGCGAGTTACAGGGGTCTAAAAAACCCCCGGAAAAACCTGGCCGGACCACCGCCTGCCTCGCCAGAAACCACTGCGTCAACGTCGGAAACCACTGCTCCGCCACTAGATTCCACCGTTCTTCCACCAGAAATTTCCTCACTGCTTCCACGCCACTACTACTTCACCAGAATCTACCATTCATGCTGCCCTCACCGCCGGAAAACCAGGTTTTCGGGCGGAAAACGCCTGGAAGCCACCGGGAGCACCCCGGTGCTCCAAATTCAAATCTGAAACAGTTTTCGGAAATCATGGGACCTAAATTACACAACCCTTAAGAAAATTTGAAGAAAAACAACACAAAATAGGATCTTTAATTTAAAACTCAAACCTCCTACCTTTTGGCGGACTGTCGAAGCATCGCACGCTTTGTTGCTGCTGCTGCACGAACCAGGAGCGTCTGTCGTCAAGATCCGAGACCGACGGTGATTTGTTTGCTTGATTTGGTGGATATTCGGTGAATAAAGGATGTGGGAGGAGGGTCTCATGCATAAAGGAGGTGGGATAATAGGGGGTATTGATTGTATCCCCTTTCTTATTTAATTAATTTAATTGATTAAAATAACTACCCCGACCAGACCTCCCAGCACGGAGGAGATTAGGTCGCCCCTAGGGTAAACGGGTTGTTCTGAATGAAATGGAGGGCTCATATTTTTAGTAAAAGACTTCTTTCAGAAGTTATTCAATCCAACACACATAAATAAACATTTCCATTTATTTACAAAAATGCCCCTGGTGGCTTTTTCCACAGCAGGCCCGCGCCCGCAACGTTTACACCCCGCCTAGTGTAAACAGCACGTTCCGGACGCAACTGTGCCCTGGGATTCCTGTTCTGAGCTACCGTATAGGAGAAAATTCACCCCTTCCATGTGCATAGTATAAAAATACTTAATATTTTTATAAAATTAATTCCAAGCACACCGGGCCTCGGAATCGCACGTTGTCATCACGCCTAGCTCTGGAATTATTCGTAGGAATTTTCCAAAGTCTGACAGGGCCAAAAACACGAGCCGCTTCAATTATAGGCACATATATATGTGTTGCTGAATAGTAAGAGTATATATCCATTTATTTAATATCTCATGATACAAAAAAAGATACGTATGAGAGGATGAACATAAAATGAGAAAGAATAACAAAATTTGTTAATAAAGATCTTGTAAAATGGTTTTCTCATCGTGTAAGTTCATAAATATTGAAATCAATATGGATATTTGGTTTGAAAATATTTTCTAAATTTAATAATGTATATTAATTTTTTTATATAATTAGTATTGATACTTAGGATAAGTTGTCAGAAGATAAGATGTTTTTTGATTGATTTCCTCTAAAATAGGCTATAAAATTTGATAAATACAATTTCAATGACTTTAAATTTAATAAAATCGATCAGGAAATTGTTTGTAAACACATAATAGTGGTATATTTATAGTTTTAGAATTTTGATACTATGGTAAATTGAATGATATTGTCAAATTAAACTACCATGGTCAATTTTAAGTTGTTTTATTCAAATGAAAGTGGGTCGATATTACCAGGGGTATTAAAAGAGATTTCTTGTAGCTTACTTTTGTGATCTTATCTCACCTGATGGATGTTTGTGAAAATTAATTACATGATATGTATATATTTTCATCGCAAGATAAAATGGTATGTAATGTCTAATTTTTCATAGATGAATGGTAGAGTGTAGTTGTTCACATAAAACAAAAACACTTGTATGATATGGGTGATGAATTGTAAGATTTTATATCTAAAAATAAATCCCATCAATAGAAAGAAACAAAATTATGTTTCCATAATGATATTGATAATATTAGTATTTCAAGGGTAGTTGAAGTAGATGAAGTAATTATAGAGTTGAAAGAAAACATGATTGAATGAAAAAACGATTATATGTCCAGTCATAAATTAATTTATCAAGCACTTAAGTTATATGTGTAGTCATTCATTATCATTGCTATGTATTTTTTGATTATCAGTATTATGCATATGATATCATTTTCATTTTTTCTACATGAATTTTTTAAAAATTTATGTTCTTAAGTTAATTTTATTTGATTAAATAATAGGAATTCCAAGGAATATGAATTTCACAGATCCCATTCGACCCCAAGTTGATGTTCCCTTAACTAAACTAACAGATGATGATTCATCTGTCTCCCTACCTATATCATCTGAGACACCCTTCATCTTCCCCCCTTATGTATCTCTCACACCCTCTATTCTATCAACATCTAGAACACCCTCCTTCTCTATCCCATCGGCATCTGAGATAGTGCCTCTCCATTCATCAGGCTCAGCAACAAGGTAACAGGTCGTTACTCTTATTTCTCTACAAGGATATTTGTGGCTGACGGTTATCGGAACAAATTTTAATGTGAATAAATTTATTTCACTTTTTTATACTACTAACTATTTTTCATAAAAGATAAAAACCATGTTACTATATAGAGAAACATGAATAGCTCATATCTATGGAATCTGATTTAATTGAATATAGTTTTCTCATTTGATTGTTATGGGGTCCCCATGTATGATGTCGTTGGATTATTTGGCTAGATTCTAGGATAGCTAGTGGTGAATCCAGTTTCCCTTCCAATTACCTATGTTGATTTGTTGTATGTGCCTTATTATTTGAAAAATAAAGTCTTTTATTCTCATATAAAGTTAATTTTAATACATTATGTTGTAATTTAATTTCATTATGTTATTAAATTCAAATATTTTGAAAATTAATCTATTCGTATAGATGGTATACCGCCTTAACATTGCTGATCTTATCACATGAAAGTTGATGTTGAAAATTTTGGTTAAGAAATGTAAGGCTTTTAAATGGATATTATAGAATGAATTTAATAATACTTCATTGAACACTCAGTAGCCGTGTGATAAGGTACCTGAAGGGGTACCTATAGAGAAATGGAATGTGTTTTTTTATATCCATCATCATGAAAAACATGTGGTATTTAAATATATATTATTATATTAATCTCATTTTACATATATACATTCATATAACAAGGATATGAAATTTCATACAATACTATTAAATTACATGTTATTTATTTTAGGATGTTTCAAGGAAAAATTCATCATATTGAGATAAAAAAATCATCCACCACACATCCGGGTGAAAGAGTTTTTCTAGAAAAAGATTGACCCTGGTGATATTTTCATTAGATTAAATATTTATAAGATAACATTATATATTTCATATGTTAAATTATTGATTTATATTTGTTTAATATAGTCAAATAATTTAGGACACCAAGTCTCCTGAACAAAAATTTGGATGGATGTTCATATAAAATATAATGAGAGTTATGTAAATGAACCCGCTAAAGAATTTTGGGTATGAATTCCTTTTTAATTGTAATAAATTATTGTCATTTTTCACAATGTTAATACGTATTTCTTCAAATAGGACTGATATTTTATTTATAGAAAAAATAATATAACTATGGTATTTCAATCCCGCTCATTTCTTCTTGGTCTCCAAGGATGATCCTGGTGGTCAAGTCCATGGGAAGGATCATCCTAGTCATGTGTGTGGGATGGGTTTGGGACAATTACCATCAAAAGTATTTGGCTGTCCACTGAGGATTTCAATATCATCTACCCCTCACTGTAGTTACTCTCTACCTCAAGATTCTTAAATGGAGTTTTCTACAATATAAAGCACAATTCAGGAATATGGTAATTTATAAAGATACAAGATGCAAAGTTCATTGATCTAAAAATAAAATTGATTAAATAATATCATAATACAACATGATTTTTAACTGCTGATATTTCCTCAATGGGTGGTAATGAGCAGGTAAATCAAAAAACTTCAAAATCATTTAGTAAAAAAACTTTTATTGGTATTAAGTTTAAATTTAAATATACAACACTTCTTAATTTTCAATATAATTTTCATGAAGGTGATAGTATCTGGGAGTGGAGATAAAGATGGAAAGGGTGTTAATGAAAGTTCACCGGGTTGTTATTAGTGTAAACATTGGATTAAAAGGTGATGTGTAACTAAACATATGATAGGATAACACTAATATGGTGATTTAGAAACTATATTGTGGTTTCTAGTATAGATATCTATATTTACCTTACATTTCATGAAAAAATATATGCCTAATTCATTTTATATGATTTATTAAGAATCATACCTTATAATAAAAATTCCTAGGCTCTTCAGATCTTGTTTTTTTAGTACTCCTTGAAATTACACCTCTTATTGTTCTTTTCAAAATATATAGTCTCTATCAACCATTTATGAACATTATTTAGTTATAAATTTCATTTGATAAGTCACTAATTACTACCGAGATAGCTAAACATGTTGGTTGGCATGTATCTTGACATCCAACTAGTATTTTCATTGTCTTTACAACATATTTATTGTCGGATTTACTCTCCTCTCAGACTTTAGATCTTAAACAAATTTATTTAAAAATATAAAATGTACATTAGTCTATATGCTCCAAAAAACTCTTATATAGTTGTAATGTTACCTTAAAACATAATTAATGAAATAATATATCACAATAATTCTACATAATGAGTATCATTAATATCTTGATTCTACAAGATGAAACATCTACATCATATTTAACATTCTTTTCCAAAAGATTATTCTTTATATAGTATTATTAATGGAAGAAAATTCTTACATCATATTAACTATTATTTAGAATGGATAAAAACTGATAGAATATACAAATTTATTCTCAACAACATGCTTGGAAACTCCAAACTAATTCATAAATGTACTACACAATACATATTGAGTTCATCCATATTACCTTCATCTTTATGGATGAAAAAACAATAAAAATCAAGTTAGTTCAATATTTATATTAGATGAATCACCACCCCCGACTATGAAAATTTGTTATCCCACCCTTAGAGATTACGTAAAGGTATTTTGGGGGTTTTCATGTACATTGTATTATGTTATAAATATGTAAATTTTAATGTGATAAGTGATATTTAAAATATACTGGAACCTTGTTACATAATTTTTTGAGTGAAGGAATTCATGGCCTTTCTTAAACATTTTTCTCTTTTTGTGTCACATTCCCTATAAAATTATAATCCATATAGATTAAGAGATGGGAATTTTCAGAAATTCTAGTCATTATAATCTATAAAAGGGGCCTTCTTCTACCTATTTAAATACACACACCTAACCTCTTTCAAATTCCAACTAATTCATGAGGATACCAACACTTTTTGATTACCTTAACATTATCTAATTTATCATAGAGGTATATAAGGTTTATAAATTATTTTACTAGACCATAACATTCTAGTAAACACCCCACTTTGGTTTCTTTATATAACTTATGTATCATGAGGGTAAAATGAATGGTAATCTATGACCTATCTAGAAAAATAAACTCTGGAGGAACATTAAAAAACATTAATCATGTAAACTAATTATTGTTTATTATCCATATTCTATTAAGGATTGGTTGTATTATGGTTTTATATAAATTTAACTTGACTTGTTTTGATTATTTTATTACTACTAGAATAGTATTTTTTACTATTTGTATATTGTCATGTCTGTTTTTTGTTTTTCTATTTTAGGATTACAGATTCTGCAACTATTTTTTTTTTGAAAAGTGATATATAATAGTGGTTTAAACCACCTCTATTTATGAAAATATATTATTTAGAGGTGGTTGAAACCCCCTCTATATAAGTTTGAAATTATATTAGTGTTATATTTTTTTTTTAGTATTATTTTCCCCTCCCAAAAAATATCGGGGTGATAGCAGCAATTTAAGTTAATACCAAAACAAAAAAAACTAGCATTGTTAGTCAATTTTTTATAGTGAAAGTTAAATAATTCAAAACTTTAAATTTAATAAAAAAATTGAGTATAATATGGTAGTAATAAATAATGATCAAAAAATTCCACATAAATAATCACTTGAACATGAAACCTGACCATGGATATTCTAACTAATCAAATAATCACATGGAATATCAATAACATAATTAATAATGATAGAATGCATACATATGGACATCTAAAACATACCATAAAGGTTTTATTACAAGAAACCTAATATCTTTGAGGCTTTGTTCCAAGACATTTAATACCATAAAGGTCTTGTGTCAAGACATCTATATAAATGGGTAAGGCCTCATCCAAAACCAAATCAAGTTTGTCTTATGAGACATATTGATGCATCGAGGGGCTATATCAGGTCATTCCCATCACTTAAAAAGTTTAATTAATTTTTTATATTAAATTTTTTGTAATATAATTAACATATAAAATAGTATAGAAAGAAACTAACATATGAAAACTTAATACTTAGCCCAATCAATAAAAAATTCATAAACCATTCTGAGTAAAATAGAGAATGGTAATGAAATTGTACATCCTCAATTAAACAAATAATATATCATCCAAGAAAATGATAATGATGATATAAATAAAACATATCCACAATGTTTCATAATTAAATTAAATTATTTATGTCATTTATGAATATATGTACCATAAAAAACATATTTGAAATCATTAATGAAGAAAATATCATTTTTATTTTGAAAATCACCTATTAAAAAAACTATGTATTTCTATAATATTAAGAAAAAATTCTTTAAAAATAACCTTGTATACTATTATAGAAAGCTTCAAATAAATGACAATCATGATGGTGTTTAATTCCATACATGTCATATAAGTTAAAAAGAGCATTCCTTTTACACTGTAAAAAGGTTAGTAAAGTTCCTCATTTAGAAAATGACAAGAAGATTCATTTTAATCCATTTTTAAGAAAATAAAAATGGTTATAAATTTATTTAATAAATCATTTATATAATGATAAAAAAATATGAAAACATTTTTTAATATATTTTTAAAAATCATGGTTTTGGAAGAAAATGGATTTCTGACTAAAGAGAGAGAAGAAGTTGACTTTTCATAAAAAAAACATTCTCAATTATTTCAAGTAGAAATGAGGGTAAAAATGGTATTTTTACATAAAAATATAATAAATAGCCATATTTTAATAATAATTATGAGTTTCATGAGGTTTTTACTATAATATTTCATTATTTTAAGAATAATCAGGACCAATCTAGATAAATTATGAGATTGTAACATAAAACCCTTACCAATCTCATAAAATTTAGTCACAAGACCCATGAAATAGGTATCATCAAATGGATATATAAATACTCCTAATTTTAAATATAATATTCATAAAATAAATTCTTGTGAAATTTATACACCACATAAAAAAATAGGTGGTGAATATAGCATGTGTCTCACAAAAGTAAAAAGTGAGACAGAAATCTCTTACCTCATGCTTCTTTATTATAGAACATTATTTAAACTCATGTATAGTTGTTTTAAAAATGTTATTAACATAAAAAAAGGAAGAATATTACTATTAATAATATCATATTTGATCCTTTTTATAACATATTATTGCCCATTTATTAATAATATTTCATTATTTTCATTACTTCAGGTGTTAGTTTCCTTATTTTGTTTAGGTGTATTTTGTCATTAATGATCAAGTTCTTGAACATATTAAATAGTTTAATCATATATAGAGTAATAATTATGAAATAATTATCATATTTTTACATCAAATTTACTTTTAAAACTAATCATGAAAAATTGTTATAAAAATTAAAGTATGATATGATCATAGAGATGGTAGGTTGTATGTACGCATGAGTAACATTTCCATTTTCCAAAGATATTTTTGGAAATAAGGTAAGTAGTATAAAATCATTCCAAAATTATGAAAATATCATATACACCATATTATATACTTATATATGTTTTCCATGAGATATAGTGATGAAAAGAGAGTCACATCACTTCATAAAGGCAGTAGTCCACAAATACACGAACGATGTTATTGTCTTTAAGTGAGTGGAAAGGTAATAAATAAAATGATATATTATCTTTCCATAATGATAAGTATGTCATTAATATAATAATAATATCATTTATATCACATATAATCATTAACTCTATCCATATCACCTTCTATGTGAAGAGTTATTGAAAGATGAATCACATCACTTCATGAGGTAGTGATCTGCCATACACTCAAGTGACGTTACTGTATCTCCTACAGAATAGAAGGTAAAAATATATATATGACATAATGACTCAATATTTATAAATAATTTTTAAATATCATATATATACTTTATATTCATCATCATACCCAACTTTGAAAGGTGGTAATGTAAGAACAAATGGCGTCGGTTCGTGGGGTGGTAGTCCTCTATACACATGAACTATGATTTTGTAACCCATTTGATGGAAGTGGAGATATTTTTAGTTCATGAATTTATTATAAAAACTTACATGTATATTTAAGATAATAATATTATTAAATAATCATGTTTTAATAATAATTTAATGAGTTTTATAATGAAATAAAATAAATATGCTCGTTAAAGAACATTACATCTTCTTCGAGTATCCTCCTTAAGTTTTTACTAAAGCCTTTTTAGGTTGTATTTCAGTATAAAAGAGGATTATAATATGAGATTAGGTATGTTTTTAAGTTATTTAGTTAGTTATTTTAAGAACCAAATAGGTTTTATGGTGTGAATAAGAGAGGAGTGTGGGTGGCCTTTTATAAGTGAGGTGAGTGGCACACTTGTAATTTTTTGAATAGATTTAATCAAAACCATGTTTTAATCATTTTAAAAGCTTCAAAAATGAAAAATTAAAGAAAATATATGATATAAGGTGTAAATATGTCTATAAAATATTTTTTTGAAGTGTTTTTTGTCATTTTGAACCCTTATCTTCTATGTTTAACCCCTGATAAATCCTTCTTTACCTTAACCGCTGTAATTGATTTTAATTATTTCACTATTATTTTTGGTCAAAAATTAAGTTTAACTTATTATAAATAAAATATTATTATGATTCTAAATATGTAATATATTTTTCCAAATTCAATTCAATTATCTAGAAAATTTTAATTTAAAATTAATCCCATGGACATGATGAGAAAGCAGGTTTTCAAAGAGAAAATGTTCAAAATTTTACAATGATTTTATATAAAAATTTAATATGAAAATGAATATAGTAACCTAAATTGGACTATTTTATAAAAAATTAAAATAAATTTAATTTAAAACCAATTTAAAATATTATTTAACTTTATTGATAATTTAAACAAAAAGGTCATTTTCAATTAAAATTAAGTATTTTTAACTCTTCATCAAAAAATGATACTTTTCATAAAAATCCAAAAAATTCTCCCATAGCTAATTTTGGTATTAAAATTTTGAAAATTTATTTTTTTTTAAATATAATTTCTAAAATTGGTAAAATTAATTTTCAATTATGTGCGCAAAGCATAACTAAACCATCTTGTAGAATAATAATTTTTTTTAGAAAACATTTCTTCTTCATATAAATTTTTATAATTTTATTTATAATAAAAAAATAATAAATGAAAATTTTTTAACTATATATTTTCAAAATTTATTTAATCTTATTAATACCCTATATTTTATTAGATATCTGATATATTAAATAATAATGTTAATTGTATGTTATTATTTTTGTAAAACTCAGTTTTGCGTGTAAGGAAATCTATTAAGGACACTCATTATTGTGTGTAACACAAGCTAGATCAGTGTTTAGTGTAATGAATGATTTTTAAGATATTTAATTTATTTAAAAATAAATAAATCATAATGTCTTATTTTGTTATATTTTCTTCAAATCTCGGTGTCACGTGCCATATACACTATCAAATATAATGTTCTTATTTAAGAATCTCAAGGTGTTAAAGAATATGTTTTTAAAAAAAATTAATGTTGAAGACTCTATATATTTTGAAATAAAATAACACTTTATATATAGGGAGTGGGATATCCATTACATTCCTAGTAGTCCCAAGTCCAAGTGGCTCATTAACATGGCCTGAAGGCCCAGTGTAGTGTCATGCCAGCATAATCCAACCTATGTCACCAAGCCTGTATCGTTCCTGTATCACCAACTACCTTCATAATGCATGCATCACTACACTCCCACATCATGCCTATTTCATAAATCCCCCAAGGGGATTTCCAGGATTCTAACCCTGGTCTTTTGAATTCAAGACTTCGGGGTTTACAGCTCAGGAACCACCCAAACTACATGGTGTTATAGAATTTGTATATATTCTTTAAATAAATTATTGATTAACTTTTTTTTGGTTTTTATAATAACTTTATATTTATATATGGTTATATAATTATTTTGAAAAAAATAGATTTGGATATGAAGAAACAACAATTTTATTTTTTAGAAATATATATATATATTCAATTAAAACATTCTTTTTTATAAATAAAAGAGTTTTGATATAATTTTCTTATCATGAAATAATATTATTCAATATGATTTATCTAAATATAAATGATAATATAATTTAATGAAGTACCATGTAATTTTTATAAGGGTGAAAAAAAAATTCCTCTAGAAACCAGTATTTTTCAGTAAATATTTATCTTTATTTAAAAGTGTAAATTCCTATATTTTAAGTAAAAAATAAAATAAATATATTTTTTTAATTAAACACATAAAAAATTTCCAATGGTGAATTTTTCATAATTTTATAAGCCATTCTAATTTTTGGATATAAATTAAATTCTTAATTAATATATCGTATTTATTATGACATCACAGTTTCCAAAAAATATGTAATAAATTATATAAAATTAAACAACAAGAAATATATTTAACTTTTAAAATAATTTTTTTTGATGTAATGTTATTAATTTTAAAAACCTATATTGAATCATGAATCACCTATATTAATATTTTTTTTTAATTATTCTTTATGAACATGAATCACTTATACATCATGAATTATATTATTTTATAGATTTATGTTATTAAAATAATAAATTTTTTGAATCCAATCCTATTAGGTATAAATAATGTGAGAAAAACATGGTGATAATATTTGTTTTGGTCATTTTCTTACTTAGAGTCCAAAACCTCTGTTGATAAATTAATAAAAAATCCCCCTATGTTTTATAACAAATAACCACCCAGACATCCTTTACTCTTCACTAAAAACTCATTATAAAATATAGTTTTCCTCCCACTACCTCTCTAAATCCATCCCAAGGTGTTCAGAAACTCTTAATAATCCCCTCCAATGATTTTAGAAGCACCCTCCCAAGTAATTTATTATCTTCCACTTCCAATTTATTCATGAACATTATTTATACTATCCTTTTTTATCTCAAATGATTCTTATTAAAAAAAATTACACATCCCCTTTGCATTCAATATGATTCCCATGAACTCTTAGACTATATTTCACTCTCATTAATCCCTTATATGAACCATTTTTTACACCAATTATGCTGTGGATATTATTTCATAATTTTCCTTACCTAACGTTTTTTATTATGAATACCCATAATGATTTCCACACAAGTGAATTAAACTACTTATACCTATCCTTCTTTATTGGGTAAATCTATGTATATAACTCATACTCCTTAATCATGGGATTAGTGATTAAATACATTACAATGTTGAATGATATATGTGGCACAAAAATTCATCTACATTATATGAATGTAAGAGGTGGTCCTAGAGTTACATATCCCAATAATGCATTGGGTAATGTGTTTATATAAGGAGGTAACATTTTTTGTTCATAATTGGTTATCCTAATTACACTATGTTATAATTTCTTGGGTGTTTTCCTTGTATAAGGATTATGATATAATATTTTATATTATTGTCAAATTCCTATGATTCCTTGATATTGTCATATTTTATCATGATTTAAAGTTCATGATTTAAAGTTCAGGATTATGATTCTAACTTTTTATGCCACTATTTTATGCCCCATGACTTGTATGTATTGATTTAATTTATGTTATACATTTATTATTCCATTACTAGGATTTCTAGCTCACCCTATTCTTATGTATGCCCCCAGGTTATCCTATTATGTATTAGAGGATCAATGAAATTTAATTTAATATTATAGAGTTTTTAAATAATTTCATTGAATCAATGTTTCATGTAGTTATGATATATATCTAATTACATAAATACACTAGGAATGTTGATCCTTTTCAATTTCCTAAAATCTAACTTTATGTATTAAAATCATGAAATAATGTGTAAAAATATAAGGGTTTTCATAGTTGGTATCAGAGTATGGTCCAATTATCATTGGGTATTACGGTTATAAACCCATAATAAAAGGATTATGGATTTTTATAATCATATGAAAGCGTCATTAAATATTATATATATATATATATATATTTCTTAGTTTACCAAGAAAATAAATCAATATCTATACAATTTCTAATCGATGTAGATATGGAAAAAATAAAAAATTTTAAATAACACCAAAGAGGCTTGTTGTATAATAAATTAACATATACCAGTTTCATGATAATGAGTTCTAAGATTCCACAATTTTCCAAAAACTATCTGGGGATATTCATCAATTAATCACTTTATTTTTAAAAGCCATTATGAAGTGAAAAAATTCCCATTAAATTTAATACATGAAATAGGTCATGGATAATATTTATTGAAACCTAGAAATTAAATGGTTATGGGATACATGTCGTGTATGGGTTATCCCTTCAATATTCATAGTTTACCATTTATATGATTAATAGTTTGAAAATTATAATGCATAATTTTTCTTTATTTTATTTAATGGTTGTAAATAAGAATAATCATGTTAACAACCGGTGTGATGGGTAATGTGATGACTGACCAAATTAGATCCCTATGATGATGGTAGATAATATAATAAATCAATAAATTATTCCAAATAAGCTTTCACAAATTACTATTAAAAAATATCAAATAGTTTAATTTCTTATCACATAAAATAATAGGTGTATGAAGTCTCATGGAAGTTAATGTGATAATGGTGATGAAGGAAAGAATATTCAATTTCATACATGTGAAATATAAAGAAAGGATAACCAAGGTAAATGTCACATGACGAACTGGAAGATTTTTTATGTCTAGAAAACTAGTGCATAATGTAGATAATTTATATAGAAAAATAAATATTTTAGTTAACATGAATGATAAAAGTAATTTTCAATATAAGGTACCATTACTAGTTCTATATAATAAATTTAGGAAATTAGGAAATATCCAAGACAATTCTCAACTACATGGGCTAACAAGGATGAAAAACACTAATAATATATATGAAGAAGGGGTTAAAATAGTCATATTCTATGAAAATTATTGGGATGTATCATATAATTATGGTGCACATAACCTCTACTTTGGAGTTTTGTATGACATTTTTTATTTCAATTAATTCCAAAAAAAATCATATTTACTATGTTTTATAAGTATATTGAGTCACTATAATAAATTATTTGATATCATCATGGAAATATTTTATGAATATTTTATCACAAGTTGATGTTTGGGGGAATGTTATTCATGAAAATCATATCATACTCACTTTAATGGAATTTGAGGATATATTTTGTATGCACTGTCTTTTTTTATAGAGACAACATAAACTATTGGGATAATAAAATCACTATCTATATAATGAATCAGCCTCTACTTTTATTCACATATAAGGGAAGGATGGATCTCCTTTAGAATCATAATCACAATCATAGATATTTTTTACTTGTGAGAAAGAATACATATCTAAAATGATTAAGACTGAGGAAAATACCATCCTTGATATCATTCCCATTTTAAGATAATATGATGAATTGTTCAATGAATAATTTCTAGGTATTACTCCTAAATGAGTGGTTTTGTTCTAAATCATACTTATACCTAGAGAAATTAACATTCATAGGGCCTGTTTTTACCATAAAATGGATATATGTGGACCCATTAAAGACAAATGTTTTGAGTCAATAAGGTGTTATTATGACTTTTCCATTTCCCTATGTTTTGAAAATCACAAACACTTTATCTTAAGGAAAATTTTACTTTCCCTAAGGATTATTTTCATAAGGAAAATTTCCCTTCTCTAAGGAAAATTTTATCCTTACCTATGTTTTCATTATTCATTTTATAGTCTCTCTAAATCCAACACATTTTCTATCCAAAAGAAAAAAATGTGATTTCACATCTAAAACCTCATAATCCTATAAATCCTTGGATATAGAGTATTATTCCTTCATACTCTGAATTCTCTGAAATTCAGACTCTGAATTCTCTGAAATTCAGACTCTGAATTCTCTAAAATTCATGTTCCAAATTATCTAAAATTCAGGTTCTGAATTCCTCAAAATTCAGACTCTGAATTCCTCATAATTAGGACTCCAAATTCCTCAAAATTCCAACTCCAAATTCATGAGAATTCAGAATCTGAATTCCTCAGAATTCAAACTTTGAATTCCTCCGAATTTAGACTCTGAATTCCTGAAAATTTAGAATCCAATTCCCCAGAATTCCAACTCTGAATTCCTCAGAATTCAGAATCAAAATTTTTCAGAATTCAGAATCCGATTTCCTCAGAATTCCAATCCTGAATTCATTGGAGTTTAGACTCTATAATCTATTGAATTCAGATTCTGAATTTTTTGTAAAACAAGAATCTGAATATCCTTGTCTTATAGACTCGGAATTTTTATTTGGTTAGACTCTGAATTCTATTTTTCCTTAGACTCAGAAAAAATAGATTTGGTTAAGTTATTTCATTTACCTTATACTTGTTATGAAACAATGTTGTACAATATGTTTCTAACTAATTGTTTTTTGAGTGACACATGTACAGGTCCCTCTGAGATTCAAGGAAAAATATGACAGTTGGAGGAGGGAGTCGACCGTTAGAGAAGTGCATATAAATAGGAGCTCATTTAAATGAGCTCAACACTATTCCATCACTCTATAGATTGCATACTGCTGAAGTGATTTCTAGAGAGAGAGACTCTCATGGTTTTTTGTAGTTCTAAACATTTTGTTCATATTTCTTTGTGCGACTCTGATTGTTGCTGAGTATAATCGATGGATTCCATGAATATGAAGATAGAGGTGCTGACTACCTTAAAGTTCAAGGACTTATGGGGATAGGAATATAGAGGTGTTGAATACATTAATGTTTTAGGACTTCCAGGTATAGGAAGACAGAGGTGCCAACAACCTTAAATATTAAGGGATTGCGGGGATAGTAAGACAAATCCTGATATTCCTATCGAGATATTACCCTAGTGTGAGTAAGAAATACTTTCTTGAAAGTATAAATCAAGGGAACTTTATCCATGGTTTTTGGATACCCTACTATTTGGGTTATAAGATTTTCTACTTGTTACTTGTTTTGTTTCAAGGTTATTTCTACTGTATTTTTATAGAGGAATAAATTATAACCTTATTATACTTTAATATTCATTTATATACTCTGATAAGTATGATTTTATACGCTTTAAGGTAAAACATTTTCCTTATAAAATTTCTTTAAGTTTCATTTCTGTAACCATATTTCCGGAACATAGCAAGTTTTTTTAGTTGAACTAAAAGTGGCTTTGTGAATTTACCTTGTTTAACATTGTTAAACATAGTTTTCATTACAGTTAAAAACCAAAGTTTTTAAACTTACAATACCAATGTTTTTAAATATTAAACTCACCCCCTATTTTAATTGAGCATCTACATCATTATTTCGATCCTACAATTGGTATAAAATAAGGTCTCTGAATTACTTATATTCAAAAATAAGTTTTCTTGCTCAAGTTTTCCTTGTTATAAATTTTCTTTATTAACTTATCTTGATTAAGTTTTCCTTATAGGATTTTTATTTTTGTTTACAAACCATTTCTCTTAATAATTTTTGTGGAAAGGTAGTTTTATATAGAATGGTAGGAATGAATGTCAGTTAGATTGACAATATAAATCCTACTTGAACACCTATATTTGATGGTAATTATTATGAGTATTGGAGAGATCAAATGAAGACATATGTTATTAACACTGGAGTAGAAAATTGTTTCTTGCTTACTGGAGATTAAAAAATTCTTAACAAGTAAAAACCTTCACCAACCATGAAAAATAATAATATCATCTAAATTAAAGGGTACGCAATACTTTGTTGTGTTTTATGACCAAGAATATATTTAGTGAAATTTCTTCTTGTGAAGCAGCTAACTGCATCTAGAAGAAATTGAAAGTTACACATTTTGGTACATCCAAAGTTATAGAGACTATGAGAGCTATGTTGTGAGCAGAATATCATGGATTTCTATTTCTTTATAGAGAACCAGTTTGATATGTGAAATAAAGATTTATGACCATTTCACCAGATTAAAATCTATGGGATAAAAAGTTCTTGATGATGAGGCTCTTGTGGAAAATATTATCAATATTATGCCTAATGAGTGGGAATCCAAGAGAACAGCTATTGATGAGAATAAGAAAGCATCTCAAATCACTCTTGATGATATTTTTGGAACTCTTCTTCAACATGAGACAAGAATGAAAATATATGCTGATATGAATAACAAGAAGAATGGAAATGGAAGTGTATCCTTTACTATTACTAAATCCAAAACTCCGGAAGGGTTACAAGATCCAAGTCTAAAAAAGTCACGGTTTTATCTGAATCTAGTAAAAGTGAACATTCTGAGAATGAGATCGATAATCTTTCTTGAAGGATGAACAAGATATTTGGAAAGAAATACTTTCAGTATATATATAATAAGAAATAAATAAAAGAAAAGAAAGACTCAGAATTCACTTTTCATGAATGAAAAAGAGCAGTGCATATAAGGCTAGATTTCCCTATACTTAAGAAAAAGGATATAAAGGAAAATAATTCTGAGAGGAATAGAAATAAGTACTATAAGGATAAAGATAAGAAATATTTTAAGGCTAATGAAACTTTTAGTTCCATTGGTGGTGACTCTTTAGATGAATCCTTAGAGTATGAATCTTATGAACAGAAAAATCTTGGTCTACTAGCCAAACCACCCACTGAAAATCATTGTCTAATATCCATGGTAGACAATGTTGAATCTATCAACAATATATCTTTGAGTGAAAATTATACTGGTGATAAATATTATAAATCTTCATATGATGAATCTTCCTCATCAAAAGATAATACATTACCTTCTTATGAATAAGTGTTTCGGTTTACTAAATATCTTGAGAATGAAAGTCCTAAACTCAAGAAAAATATTGATAAGGAAAATTATATATTATCTATTTTAACCAAATAAGTATCATATCTTTCTAAATATCTTGATATGAAAACTTTTTATTTTAAAATTAGTTCTAAAAACCTTGAGGAAGTTAATTCTGAGAAGGATAAACTTTCTAAGGATCTTGAAAATGTAATTTCTAGGAAAAATAATTTAGAGGCTGACCCTAGTGCTAAAACTATTAACCATGAGGATACAAACATGGTTATTAAACTAAATTCGGAAATATTTTCTTTAAGGAAATTTTTGTCGAATTTTACCCTAGGTAAGGAAGATTTTGACCAGATGTATTCCCAAATTCGACCTTTAAGAAATAGTTTTAGATTTGGTTATAGTCATTCTAAACCAGTTTTTAGTAATAACTATTTTGTTCCCAAAAGTTGCCCATTTTTCACTAAATGTCAGTGTGGTAGAAATTGGGTGAAAAAATTTTCTTTAAACAAAACTCAATCTTTAGGTTTTCATAAAGCTTATTTTTCTAAGAAAATGTAGATACTTAAAATTTTTCTTTCTGAAATTTCTGGATCCAAGAAATTTTGGATTCCAAAGGTATAACTCTTTTATTTTTAGGTAAAAAAAAGTACCATTATTAATACAAGGTATTTTGATAGTGGATGTTCCCAAAATATGACTGGTAACAAAAATTTCATTGAAAATATTATCAAGACGAAAGGAGGAAAAGTAACTTTTGGAGATTATGCTCTGGGAGAAATTATTGGTATAGGTAACATTGTTATTCTTGGAAAAAAATTAATTTGAAATGTTTTATTTTTTGAGGGTCATAATCACAACCTCAATAACATAATTCAATTATGTGATGAAGGTTAAATTGTAAATTTTAGGAATGATAAATGCTTAGTACACAATTCTAATGATGTATTCTTTCTTCCCAAAGGCAAGAGAATGTATACACACTAAACTTAGAAGACTTTAGAATCCAATATCTACCTTTACTTAGTGAAATGTAAGACCAATCTTGTTTATTTCATAGAAGGTTTGTGTATATGGATTTTTTCGGTCTAACACAAACTGGAAGTATTGTAGGAAAATATTATGTACTTGTCTTAGTTAATGATTACACTAGATTTATGTGGCTCTATTTTCTAACAAGTAATACTAAAGCTTTTTATTATTTCGAAAATTTTATAACCCAAGTTAAAAATGAGAAAATCCTTCCATTGATAACTATTCATAGTAATCATGGAGGAGAATTTCAAAATTTATATTTTAAATATTTTTGTAGTAAAAAAGGTATTACTCATAACTTCTCAGCTCTAAGAACTCCTCAATATAATGGTGTTGTTGAAACAATAAATTATATTCTTCAATAGATAACTTGTAACACCCCAATATTTCATAGTACATTATCTCATCAAAGTAATTCAATAGCTTGCACTATACGCTACACCGAGTTCGAGCGCACCACGACTTACCAAACTAGCCGTTCAAAAAAGAGGTTATGAATTTTATTGACCACATTTTAAGTTTTATATATATCCTATATAATTTTAACATTCATATTTTGTGTTTCTTAGACATAATATAAGAAAAATTCAATTTTTAAGATAAAAGAGGTATTTTTAAAAAAAATGTGGTTTTTCCACCTTTTAATGGAGAACCCTTTTTAAATCAAATATTTGACACTTTTATATATTCAATATAGTGAAATTAAATTCTTAATCAGAAGAGGGAAAATTTTTGTTACTTTTCTGAAAACTTTCATATTTTGATGAATAGTGAAAAAAAATACTAAATTTTAGTTAAAAACAACTTTATTAATCGAAATAATTTATAGTGTTAAGTTATTCATTTGAGTGGTTTAAAATTATAATTAGATTATATTTTTATCATTTAATATAATTTAGGTCATTGGATGTAATTTCTCATTTATACTATACATAAACAAGTGTTAATATTTTCATAGTTATTATTTTCTAAAAAACACGCTTTCTATTTTAACAACGGGAATTAATTTTAAATTAATTTTTGCCACTTATGTGTTTTGAATTTGTAAAAATGGATTCCATATTTGGAATTAGGAGTTAAAAATTTTTTAAATAGGTAACTTTTATTTTTTATACATTATGAATATTTACTTCAGTAAATATTTTATTTACCATGGTTAAAGGGTAAATCTGGTAAATTAAGGTAACAAAATAATAATATAAAAATAATAAATTACCCTAAAATGTTTCATATTTCTATTGGTTGATACATGTCTAACCATTTTCATCCTTGGTTAAATTTTGGGACCCCATGGAGCCACTTGAGAGTGATAATGACACTTTATATTAATTAATTTAAAGTAAAGACAAAAATGACATAAACATATATCTCATAGTAAAACAATTTTTTCATGGGGTTATATAAGTTATATTTTAGACTATAAATACTAATTAGAAAGATAAAATTATTTTTTATATATTTATATTTTATTTATAATTTTCAGACATTAAATAATTAAATTCATTTATGACACAATGATGATGCAGTAATTACCTTATTAATGAAAGAATAATATAAATGGTATTGTAAATATTAAAAAAATTATAATATGAATGTTTTTATTCCATCCATTAATTTTATAGGTTAATATGACATTTTATTATTTATTAAATTTATTTTTTTCTAATTAATCAAGTTTTTATGACTTTCACAAAAAACAAATACTAAATAGTTTCAAAATTGACATAAATGAGTTTTAAAACAAATATTATATTATTAAATTATATAATAGTCCTAAAAATATAAGGTTCTTCCAAAGAACTTATATAATGATAGGTATATTAATAATTAACCACATGGGGTTCTCTTGTCTTTTTATCATAATTTTATTAACCATATAATATAAAAATACAAAGAGACATGGTAAATGTCAAATTATTTAACTAAGAGTTAAATCTAAAAGATAAGGTTAATATGGTGAACTAAACCTATCTAGAAACTATTGGTTGAGATTTTTTCGACCCATACTCACATTATACTCTAAATAAATAATTTTTGAGCTATTTTAAACCGAAATTTATTTTATTATAAAATAATATTTCAAGCTTTTCCTAAAGTGACCCTCACCACTCTTATAAAAGGGTACTTCCCCTTCTCTTAATTTAACACCTACAAAGACATTTGGTTCAGACAACCCATGACCAAATTTCCTCCCAAATTTCCTCACTTAATCCTATAGTCCTTTCTTTGGTTATAAAGACAACCTAACGATCCCTTTTCATCAAATCAAAATGAAGAACCCGAAAAGGAGGTAAATATTTCATCACCTCTTTCAAGTTCTTTTCTTCTTCCACTTCCTCTTTATTTGTTGTTTCCATTCTAAAATAATAAATCCAATATATTCTATATAATTTGATGTTATTATAAAAATGGTACAACCATATTCATTATTCTATCCATTATATGAATGACAAAGTCACCATACGTGCGTACGTACGGCTTACCGTCTCCACGTCGTACTGTAGTTTTTTATTCAAACACTTCATTATTTGGATGGGTATAATAATGAGTATAAATAATGTAAATAATAAATATAAAATGTTAATTATTTTTTATATATGATATACCATCCAATTACATATTATTTCATCATCAATATAATGATATTGTCGCTCGTGCGTACGTACGGATTACCGTCTCCACGAACGTGATAAGATTCATTCCCTATCGTAATCATTCAAGAATAATTTTCATTTTATGATTCTAAATAATGTTTATGAACATAATATCATTATTTATATGAATCAAATACATCCTATATATTACAAATATGACTTACATAACCAAGCATATAATGGAAAACGAATCATTTAACACCTGAAACGATGATACTACTAAGATATTATTAACAAAGCAATATTATAAGATCATATATGATATCATATTTATGTATATGATTATTTTATAATTTAATAACAATTTTTTAACTATTATACAGAATTTTAACATACCATTGACTAAGGAAAAGTATAAGGTAAGGGTTAATTTTACAATCTCTTTATTATCCGAGGTTGTTTTTATGTAAGTATCTACTGGGACCTCTTTATCATCCACATCCATGTTTCTTAAAAATGTATTTTAGAACATTATTACTATTTACTAGACTATGGGTTAAAGTCATTTATACCCTTGTTTAAATTTTTATAAAATGTTTTGAAACTAATCTTTCTGTCATTTTCCAAACAAGTTACTTTATGACTTTTCGACAAAATTAAGGTTAGAATATCTTTTTTTAACTTATACGGCAGGTGCATCTATTTTCTGCTGTTAAAACATCATCGAAGATTCCCTTACAATATTATTAGAATATTTTCAAAATAAATGTTTTATTTTATAATTATGTAACTCTTAAATGATTTCAAAATAGAAATAGATATTTCTCTCAAAAATTTTTGATTTCATCTATGTCGACATCCTTTGATAAAATTTACACTTGTTTGAAGTTGATTCATTATGATAAAAATATTCCATATTGTATTTAAGGTTTTCTGATATGTTTGACTGTGGATGTGTTATTTTTATACCATTCATGGTTTATGGTTAACGTATTTAAATTTTATATTCTATTTCTAATACGAATGTTTATGTTATGTTTAAACCTTTTCATATGAGGAATGTATTGGACAAAGTAAGTGACGGGTGGAGCCTGCTATAGATCCTCAATGCATCGGTAGGTCTCGTGAGAAAATTATATGTGGAATTGACTGAGGCCTTTCCCAATTTTATATATGGTTTTGGTCGAGGATTTAATCATTTTTATATGTCTTGGCCGAGGCCTTGACCAAATGTTTCAGAATGTCTGGCATTATACATTCCCTCATTATAAAAATAATATTTATGGTTCATGTGGTTATTCGACTAGTAGAATACCCATGACTATGTTTTATTATGGAATCATTTACTCATCTCATATTTCTTCTATAAAATGTTCATGTTTATTATTTTTAAAGGCATGTGTTTTCAATTATTCACCATGCCTACTGTTTATGTTATCTTATGCTAAATTTCTTACCCTTACTGATCATATGATCACACCCCTTTATTATGTTTTATTTTCCCAGGATTTCCAAAAAGTGTATTATGATTGATATGCAGGGTTAAGATAAATGGGAATAATGGTGTTCTCAACAATCTATTTATGATGTATTTTATGTTTGAAATTGTAATGTGAAGTTGATGTAAGTAATCTATTTCCAAAAGTGCTAAACTGATCGGTCTTTCAGGACATTATTTCCTTGTATCATTCCAATTCATTGTAATAAAGCATAGACTCTGGGAAATTGGGGTTGGGGAGTAACAGTTGGTATTAGAGGAAGTTTAGCAACAACCTTGGAAATAGATTTAGATAAACTCTGATTATATAAAAATACCCTATGATAGACTTTGAGGATTAATATAGAATAAATTCCTAAAATATTGGTAATGTGGAGATTTTGTGTATTTTCCAAGCAATACATCCATGTCTGGATACGAGTAGGTAGAGGAAGATCTGGCACAGATGTACCTAGCAGTGAAAACTCCAACAAGGAGTTTTGGGCTTGACTCAGGGTATCCTGGTACATGATAACGGGCCTTGTTGTACTCTTGGTTATGACACTCCCAGGGGATATTCTAAGGGTAATTCACATTTTCATTACAAGCCATTATGAAGGATTTAGGATTAAATATTTCCTCAAGGAAAACATTTTATGATTATAGATTATATGAGTAATCTTTTCAATTTAAATTATGTATTTTAAATGTTTGGAATTATGCATTGTGATTCATAAACTAACCTAGTGTATGTCATTGTTTAGAAATGGTGCCTAGTAGATGGAATGGGAACTCCAGCAATACGCATTATCCAAAGAGTAAGAAGGATCATATATTTCATGGTATGAAGCCAACATTTTGAAAGGAAATAGTCTCCCATGTATTATAATTATATGAATAAATAGTATCATGTGTTAATAAGATAAGAAAATAATTCTCTAAGTCCTATGGATTTGAAGGGAATCTAGAGAACAAAAGGATGGAGGAGAGAAAGATGGATAAAGAGAATAGGGGAAAGAAGGATTTTCCCATATGTGATAATTGTGGAAAGAATAACCTTTGAAAATGCTTTAAGGGAATGGGAGTTTGTTATAAGTGTAGAGAAAAAGGACACCAAGTACGTGATTTCAAGGGTAAGAAAAAGGTTTAAAATGTAAAATGATTCATCTATAAGGAGTTGGGACACTACACAAATCAATGTCCAAATCATCAAATTATACCCCAAATGCTGCTATTCACTACTGGAAAATGGGTCTATACCCACGGTTCTACATAAAACCGTGGGTATAGGCCCCCCCTATACCTACGGTTTTGGGAACCGTGGGTATAGGGATAGTATTGGGACCTATACCCACGGTTTTTGAGAACCGTGGGTATAGGTCCCCTTTACCCACGGTTCTTGGAAAAACCGTGGGTATATGTTTTTTTTTGAAGACCTATACCCACGGTTTTGACAAACCGTGGGTATAGGTGTTGTTCGACAGACCTATACCCACGGTTTGTCAAAACCGTGGGTATATCTTTCCCATGTTATGGCGGGAATGAAAAATTACGCGGGACCGAATTTTTTCTTGGGTGAAAAGATGATATGAAATAATATAAATATATGGATATCAAATATTAAACCGTATAAAATATTTAGGTCAGTTGGTCACTCCCTCAAATTCCTCAGCGCAGGTCGCGGGTTCGAAATCACGCGTGTTGTTATTTTTCGATTACAGCAGATATATTATTATAAGAAAACAAAATTATATCCATATATCAATTGGGACGCCAGCTCGGTTGGTCGCAGTTAGTGTGCAGCGAATGTGAAGCGCGGGTTCAAAACCCGGAAGGCTTTTGTTTTCCATTATAACTGTTATATTAATATATTAAAATGAAATTATCAATATATACCAGTAACGGCGATAGACTGGTTGGTTTCTTGGTGCGCCGCGGGCTTGAGGCTGCTCGAGGTTGCAGGTTCGATTCCCTTGCAAGGATTTTTTTGAATTCAAATACCCAACGGTTTGAAACCGTGGGGTCTGTGTGTGCCACGCGGGCACAACATTGTTGCAAACATTGACCCCCATATACCCACGGTTCTCCAAAACCGTGGGTATAGGTTGTGACCCCTATACCGACACCGTTCCAGCCCACGGTTCCCAAAACCGTGGGTATAGCCTATACCCACGGTTTTGGGGGCTATCCCCACGGTTTTGAACCGTGGGTATAGGTCATTTTTCCAGTAGTGATTGTATAATAATCAAGTTATGATACTACCAAAGATGAAGAGGAATGATTATAGTTCATATGTTGTTGTTAAAGTATTGTGTCATTTGAGTATTGTATTAATGATTTACATGTTATAATAATTATAGAGTATATAAGGATTGTATTGTAGTACTATTTCATTAAGGACGTGAGATTGTGTGGAACCAAGAAAGGTGAATCAGTAGTAGGTTAATTTTTTTGAAAAATATATGGTTGAGAGAAAGATAAACCATAATATGGTTCTTATACTAAGGTAGTGATTTTGGAATAATATATTATTGATTTGGAAAAATTATATTGGATATTCTCAGTTATCTTGAAACTAATTAATGATTTGTATATTCCATCATTATTATAGTTTAAAACATTTTTGGATAGAAGGAGTATATCCAGCATTCTATAAGGAATAAGGGAGAATGAATGTAATCAATAAGGTTTTATAGTAGTTTAGGGGGTTATAATGTTTTAAAAGAATATATGATAAAGGTATTCACGTGTTATTATGGGGAAAAAGGATCATCATTGTGTTTACCTTCCTTATAAATTTTGGACTGTGAGTTTGGAATGAAGTATTTTGGAATAATTATAAAGTTTGGAATTGATTAATTTTGACTTTGGATACTATTGTTAAGGTTAAATCATTTCTTGATATTATTTTTGGATTGTTATAAAATGGGCAGCCTGGAGGTCGGGCGACATCCAATCGCGTCTGGTAAGGCCGTGAGACTTGAACCCACAACCGAAGGTCAACAAGGGTGGATCACCTACCACTGGAATACATGATTTCCTGGTTTTTATAATGTAGTTTTTTAATAGTCTAAAAAATGAATTATAAATTCAATATTTTTGGAACCCTATATGATTAGGATAAATAGAATATTTTTGAATTCTATTATATTTTGGAGTGAAAGATGAGTTTGTGGTAGGAATTATTTAAAGGATGAAACTATACTTGTCATGTATATTTTTTCCTCTTATTCTATAAATAAATTAATTCTTAAACATTAGGGAAGGGATCTTAAAACAAAAAATGTGTTATCCTAATACCTTATGTTTTATTGAACTGACGATATTTTAAATCATCATAGATTGATGGCTTTGAGGACCTCAATTTTACACGTGTTTGTGGTTGATGACCTTAATAACTCCCAATAAATATTTACATTTTTCCTCCAATTATTTATCTCTAATTTCCACCTATGTTCTCCTAATCAAGATCATAATTTGGTGGTGACTTTTTCATTTCTCTTTCCCTCTTATTATGAATAAATTTTATAAACCCAATTTCCAATGTGGGTTTTCCACAAAGGTATTTTTCTATTTTTAAACCATTTATTTTCGAAGAACAATTTCAAATTGTGAGGAAAAAATTTATTGAAGGAGGGGAGAAAGTAAAACCCCAAGATTTCATAGTACATTATCTCATTAAAGTAATTCAATAGCTTGTACTACACGTGACACCGAGTTCGAGCACACCACGACTTACCAAACTAATCGTTAAAAAAGGTAATTATGAATAGTATTGACCACATTTTAAATTTTATACACATCCTATATAATTTTAACATTAATCTTTTGTTTTTATTAGACATAATATAATAAAAAATCAATTTTTAAGATAAAAGATATATTTTTCAAAAATTGCAGTTTTTCCTCCTTTTAATAGAAAACCCTTTTTAAATCCAATATTTGAACCTTTTATATATTAAATATAGTGAAATTAAATTATTATTTATAATATGGACATAAAAAAAATTGGATAAATTTTTGGTACCTTTCTGATAACTTTTATATTTTGATGAATAGTGAAAAAAAGACTAAATGTTAATTAAAAATAAATTTTTTAATCGAAATAATTTATAGTATTATGTTTTTAATTTGAGTAGTTTAAAATTATTATTACACTATATTGTTATCATTTAATATAATTTAGGTCATTTTATGTAATTTCACATTTATACTGGACATAAACAGGTTTCAATCTTTTGATAGTTATTATTTTCTTAAAAACATGCTTTCTGTTTTGACAACGAGAATTAATTTTAAATTAATTTCTGCTACTTTTTTGTTTCTAATTTGGAAAAATGGATTCCATATTTTTAATCATGAGGTCCAAATTGTTCTAATAGGTAACTTTTATTTTTAGACATTGTGAATATTTACTTTAGTAAATATTTTATTTACCATGGTTAAAGGGTAAATCCGATAAATTAGGGTAATAAAATAATATTATAATAATATTAAATTACCATAAAATGTGTCCTATTTCTATTGGTTGATACATGTCTGACCGTGGTCATCCTTGGGTCAATTTTTGGATCCCATGGATCCACTTGAGAGTGGTAATGACACTTTATATTAATTAATTTAAAGTAAAGACAAAAATTCCCTAAACATATATCTCATAGTAAAACAATTTTTACATGGGGTTATATAAGTTATATTTTCGACTATAAATACTCATTAGAAATATAAAAATATTTTATACATATTTATATTTTATTTATAATTTTTAGACATTAAATAATTAAATTTATTTATGACACAATGATTATGCAGTAATTATAGTATTAATAAAAGAATCAAATAAATGGTATTGTAAATAATAAATTAATTATAATTTGAAAGTTTTTATGCCATACATAAATTTTCTAGGTGATTATGACATGTTATTATTGATTCAATGTATTTGGTTCAAAGTAATAAAGTTGTTATGACTTTCACAAAAACCGAGTACTAAATAGTGTCAAAATTGACATAAATGAGTTTTTAAAACAAATATTATATTATTAAATTTTATAATATTCCTAAAAATATAAGGTTCTTCCAAAGAACTTATATAATTATAGGTATATTAATAATGAACCACAGGGGTTTTATTTTCTTATTATAGTGAGTTTATTAACCATATAATATAAAAATACAAAGAGACATGGTAAATGTCAAACTATTTAACTAAGAGTTAAATCTAAAAGATAAGGTTAATATGGTGACCTAAACCGGTATAAAACCTTTTGTTTGAGAGTTTTTCAACCCATCCCCACCTTATCCTATAAATAAATCATTTTTTATCTATTAGAAACAGAAAATGATTTTATTATAAAATGATATTTCAATCATTTCCTAAAGTGATCCTCGCATCTCTTATAAAAGGGTACTTCCCCTTCTCTTAATTTCACACCTCTAAATCCATTTGGTTCGGCCAAACCCTTACCAAATATCCTCCCAACTTTAATCACTTCATCCTAGAGGACTTCATTTGGTTATAAATCCAACCTATGGATCCCTTTTGTTCAAATCAAAATGAAGAACCCGAAGAAGAGGTAAATATTTCATCACCTCTTTCAAGTTCTTTTCTTCTTCCACTTACTCTTTCTTTGTTGTATCCATTCTAAAATAATAACTCCAGTATCTTATATATAATATTATGTTATTATAAAAATGGTGAAACCATATTCATTATTCTATCCATCATATGAATGACAAAGTCACCATACGTGCGTAAGTACGGCTTACCGTCTCCATGTCGTGGTGTAGTTTATTATTCAAACACTTCATTATTTGGATGGGTATAAAAATGAGTATAACTAATGTAAATAATAAATATAACATGTTAATGATTATTTATATATTATATATCATCTAATTATATACGATTTAACCATCAATATAATGATATTTTCTCTCGTGTATATGTACGGATTACCGTCTCCACGAAAGTGATGAGATTCATTCCCCATCGTAATAATTCAACATTAATTTTCATTTTATGATTATAAATAATGTTTATGAACATAATATAATTATTTATATGAATAAAATACATCCTATCCATGACAAACATGACTTACATAACCAAGCATATAAAGGAAAATGAATCAGTTAACACCTGAAATGATGATACTACTAAGATATTATTAACAAAGAATTATTATAAGATCATATATGATATCATATATTTGTATATGATTCTTGTATAATTTAATAAAAATGTTTTAACTATTATACAGGAGGTTAGCATACCATCGACTAAGGAAAATTACAAGGTAATGGGTTAATTTCACAATTTCTTTATTATCTGAGGTTGTTTTTAAGTAAGTATCTACTAGGACCTCTTTATCATCCACATCCATGTTTCATAATAATGTAATTAAAAAAAATTACTATTTACTAGACTATGGGTTAAATTAATTTATTCCCTTTTTTTAATTTTTATAAAATGGTTTGAAACGAATCTTTCTGTCATTTTCCAAAAAAGGTACATCATGACCATTTCGACAAAATTAAGGTTAGAATGCCTTTTTCTAAATTATATGGCGGGTGCAGATATTTTCCGTCGTTAAAACATCGTCGAAGCTTCCCTTACAAGATTATTTGAATATTTTCAAAATAAATGTTTTCTTTTATAATTATGTGAATCTTAAATGATTTAAAAATAGAAAGAGATATTTCTCTCAAAAAGTTTTGATTTCATCTATGTCAACATCCTTTGATAAAATTTACACTTGTTTGAAGTTGATTCATTATGATACAAATATTCTATATTTTATTTAAGGTTTTGTGATATGTTTAACTGTGGATGTTTTATTTTTAAACCATTCATGGTTTATGGTTAAATTATTGACATTTCGTATTCTAGTTCTAATATGAATGTTTATGTTATGTTTCAACCTTTTCATATAAGGAATGTATTGGACATAGTAAGTGATGCGTGGAGCCCGCTGTAGCTCCTCGATGAATAGGTAGGTATCATGAGACAATTAGACTTGGAATTGGTTTAGGCCTTTCCTAATTTTATATATGGTTTTGGCCGAGGCCTTAATCATTTTTAGACGTCTTGTTCGAGGCCTTGAAAAAATGTTTCAGAATGTCTGGCATTATACATTCCCTCATTATGAAAATAATATTTATGGTTCATGCTGTTATTCAACTAGTAGAATACCCATGACTATGTTTTATTATGGAATTATTTACTCATCTTGTATTTATTCCATAAAGTTTTCATGTTTATTATTTTTAAAGGAATGTGTTTTCAATTATTCATCATGCCTATTGTTTATGTTATCTTCCTATAAATTTTTTACCCTTACTGGGAATCTGAGCTCACCCCTTTCTTATGTTTTATTTTCCCAGGATTTACAAAAAAGTGTATTATGATTGATATTAAGGGTTAAGCTAAAATGGAATAATAGAATTCTCAAAGATATATCTATGATGTATTTTATGTTTGAAATTGTAATGTGAAGTTGATGTGTGTAATATATTTCCAAGACTGCTAAATTGATCGGTCTTTCAGGACATAATTTCCTTGTATCATGCCAATGCTATATAATAAAGCATCGAATCTAGGTAACTGAGGTTGGGGAATTACATAACTAGAACCATGTTGAGTGAATATTCTATAGCTAAACACATTTGGGATGAAGCTATAAGTACTGCTTGTTATACTATAAATCGAGTTTTGATTAGACCTTTTCTTAACATAACCCCTTACGAATTATGGAATGGTAAAAAACCAATACTTTAATACTTAAAATTATTTGGATGAAAAATATTAATTCTGAATAATAATGATAATTTACATAAATTTTCACCCAAATATGATGTAATAATTTTCCTAGGCTACTCCACAACTTCTAAGGCTTATAGAGTTTTTAATAAAAATATTTGTAATGTTGAAGAAACAATGAATGTTAAATTTGATGAAATTGATCCTTTTATTTTTAAACAACCCCAACATGCATCATCAGATGTATTTCCTAAACCTTATTTTCATCTATTGTTAAAATACCCTTCTGATAAGGAAAATTTTCAAGAAAATATTTTTGAATCATTTACCCCAGAATATTTCCTAACATATGTTGGTGAATAGGTTTTACAAAACCAAATCAGTTATTTCTTAAGAATCATCCCAGTGATTGTATCATTAGTGAGGTAAATCAATCTGTAAGGACTAATAGTTCCTTAAGAAATTAATTAGAACATATATCATTCCTTTCGCAATTAGAACCAAAAAGAAATGATCAATCTCTATGTGATGTTGATTGGATAAAGGCTATGAAAGATGAGCTAAATAAATTCGAAACGAACAAAGTCTGGACCTTGGATGAAAGACCTAAGAAAATTATATTATTGGAGAAAACGGGTCTTCAGAAATAAGTGTGATGAAAATGGAATTGTTGTGAGAAATAAATCTAGATTAGTTGTTAAAGGATATAATCAACAAGAATACAAATACTATTAAGAAACCTATACTCCAGTATCTAGACTTGAATCTATTCATATTTTACTTTCCTTTACAGCATTCTTTAATTTCAAACTTTTTCAAATGGATGTAAAGTGTTATTTATTTAATGGATATGTTCAAGAGGAAGTTTATATGGATAAACCTCCTGGTTTTGAAGACACTAAACATCTTGAACATGTTTTCCAACTTATAAAAGCTTTATATGGACTTAAACAAGATCCTAGAGCCTGGTATGATAGACTTATAGGATTTTTGTTACAAAAAGTTATATTAAATCAACTACTGATCCAACCCTTTTTATAAAGAAATATAAAAAAAATGTTTTTATTGTTCAAATTTAGGTTGATGACATTATATTTAGTTCAAATCAACAAAATTTAACTAATTCATTTGAAAATATAATGAAATCTAAGTTTAAAATGAGTATGATGGATGAGTTAACATTTTTCCTAGGTTTTCAAATTTCTCAAAAACTAGAAAGAACTTATATATCTCAACATAAGTATATTAAAATATCATCTTAAAAAATATGTATATGACAACACTAAAATTATAAGTACTTTAATTGGTAATTCAAATTCTCTTGATCTTGATGAAGATGGGAAACTAGTAGATCAAAGATAATTTAAAGGAATGATAGGAAGTTTACTATACTTGATAGTTATTCATCTAGATTTAATTTTTTCAATATGTTTATGTGAAATATATCAATCGAATCCTAAATAATCTCATTTAAAAGTAGTGAAAATAATTTTTCGCTATTTAAAAATAACCATGGATTTATCACACTTTTATAATTCTGGAAATTATTTTTTTTAAGTTTTTCGGATGCTGACTTTGGCGGGTTTAGAATGGATAGAATTTACATCTGAAACTTGTCATTTCATAGTAGATTCATTAGTTTCTTGTTCATACAAAAATAAACACTCAGTATAACTTTCCACTGTTGAAGTTGAATACGTATAAGATGAAAGTTGTTCTGGTCAAGTATTTTAGATACAACACACACTCCTAGACTATGGCATGAGTTTTACAAAAACACAGATATTGTGTGATAACACTAGTGCCATTTTCCTAATAAAAAACCTTTAACATCACTCTGATTCAAAACACATAGATATTAGGCCTCCCTAATGGTTTTCCCACATCGTTTTTCAAGCTTCTACGTGTTGAAGCTCTTACTCTCAACATAAGGGTTGTTCCGAATTTCCTATTTTCTTAAATATTAATGTCTTTGGAAGCATCTTTGTAGAATAAAATGTCTCCAATTAAGGAAATTTCTTAATGGTATATCTATAGATAAATTTTAGTAGATATAATGTTTTTCACTAAGTATGATTCTCTTATTATGAAGAACATCAATTTGAATGGTTGGGAGAGTCTGTGTGTATCCATACCAAAGGCATAGGATCTGGTGTATCTGGAATTTCAGGTATAATTTTAAGAGAAGGTAAGTTTTTTCATTCAAGATGGAAAATAAAATTTTTATTTTAAGAGTTATGGGAAAACTTATTCCCTTTCCTTTAGCTTAGCTGTAAGCATTATAGGAATTCCATATGAAGGGGAAGCTGAGTTATTCTCTCACAAGGTAATAGATATATCAATATGTTTTGATAAGGATAAGGCCATAGAGTGCCTTGCTTTATCATAAGTGAAGAAACTGAAAATAAATCATCTTTATATGAACCTCGGGATCTTAGAATTATGGGTTCAAAGATTTCTCATTCTGATAAAAGGTGAAAAGTATATCCAGAAGAAGAGTGATATATACATTATGTATTTTCTTGTGAATCTCATGATTATTAATCTGGTGAAATACTTATTTCTTACAATTATGAATATCAATAATGGGACTCTCAAATATTAGATTATTTTGTATCCAGTTATTATTTCCAATATCATTGTCCTTTGTCTACATTCGTTCAAAATCCCATGTAGTTCTAAGCCAAGAAATATCAAGGTTATGTTACTAAGTGATGATACACTCAGAAGTATGAAGGTTAGCTTTGAAAACAAGTCCAGAGAGTTTTATGAATTATTTAAAATTGAAATAGAAGATTTATCCAAGAAACCAAAAGTAGCTGAGACTTCCAAGAAATCTCAAAGAAAGAGAAAGCAGCATGAACTGAAAGCCAAGGAAAAAACCCCATCAGTTCAAGAAATCCAATCAGTACCCCTAAAATCTAAGAAGAAAAAACCTATCCAGATAATGTTTTTGCTTAATGGATAGAAGATAAGAATAACATGAAGGAAGGAGATCCTAGCTTTGTCTTGGACCCTGATAAGGAAAAGGCATTAAAGATTAAAGTTATTGAGGAGTTTGAGAAGTAAGAAAAAGGGAATAAGAAAAAGAAGAAAATATCTAAAGCCGAGATTGTTTAATCTCTTCTCAAGGCTACTGGGAAATATTTTGAGAATGTCCAGGTATCGGAATCCTTTTTACAAGAATCAATTCCAGTGACTCTGGGAAAGAAAATGGTTATTCCATAATCTGAATAAGAGGAATAAATTATTCAATAAGTGGTATTGGAAGGAGAAGAAGAGGTGGGAAGTGATGATTCAGATGATATGATAAGGAAAGTTAAATAATATCATGATAAGGGGAGTCCTTATAAAAAATTATCGATCCAAACTTCCCAGGATGAATCTTCTAAACTTGGTACCCCAGTAAAAGGTGATGAATTTCAGGAAGAAGTAAACAAACCATAAAAAGAAGAGAGTATCAACCATGATTTTGTTCAACCAGAGGACCTGATGTTAGATGATAAAAAGGAAAAGGATGATAAATATAAGATAGTTAAACTATCAGATAGTGGAAATAAATCACCAAATGCAACTAAGATCATTCCAAGATCTAATAATGGAAATTAGGTGGAAGGTAATACACCTAAAAAGGCAGTGGGGGCTAAGAAAGATGTTGGTGAATCATCTAAAATAAATGTTGTTGAGGTTGAGATAGAATCCTCACCAACAAGAGAATCTTATTCCGAATCATCTTCCATGGGTCATGATTTTTTAGTTTAATCTCTAAAGAAATTGGTTGATACAATTCCCATGTTTCAGAGTATTGACTCAAGGTGTCAGATTCTTCGGTATTCTTTCAATCAGAAGTCGGATTCTATTTCCATGCTTGTGGGAAAAAAATCAAGTTTGAGGTTGATTTTAAATCCTTCTATATCAATTATGATGCTCACAGGAGGTTGTGCAAGGAAATTACTAAGTGGTACAAGAAGATAATTGAAGATATAAGAATATTTTATGACAATCAAGATAATGTGAAGGATTATTTTGATATCGAATATGTCAATATCAAAGACCTTACTACATGTTTTGATGAGAAGCTCAATCTTGAACAAACAGTTTGAAAGTAGGAAGTCAAGGATCTGAATCGGAAACATAATTCAAGTGATTTTAATCTCAAGAGGAAAATAGATCTCATAATTGAGTTCTAAGAAAATCTTAGTAAGTAAGAATAAATTTTGAAGACTCGGACAGAAATTTTTAAAGATCGGGAATAAAAAATCAAATCTCTGAAAAAGAAAAATGAAGATCAGGATCAGCTTCTCAAAATTTTTGAAGAGGATCATAAGGAGCTTAAAAAGATGAAGAAAATTTTCAATAAACTTATGTCAAAGGAAAAATAAGGATTATTTTTTTTCTTAACACTGATATTTTGTTGTATTGCCTTTATTATACAAATTTTAACAATCATAATGAAAATTTTGGTTATTCTTCATGTGTTTTGTTTTATAGTACTAATATTTCAGGTATAATACTTTTTTCCATTCTCTCAATTCTTTTTTGAAAATCACAAAAGGGGATAAAGAAATTATAAAAAGAATACTCTGTAAATAAGAGATTTTCCTAAGTAAGGGGGAGTCTACCTAAGGGGGAGTTTTATCAAAGAAGATTCCTTTATGCAAGAAAAAACAAAATCCCTTCAAGGAAGTAAAGAATAAGATCCTTAGGGATTTAAAAACCTAAGGAGGAGTTAGTCATATACATCATGATTCCTAATTAAAGGGAGATAATTTTTTCATTTATGTTCTTAAATCAAAATTCGAAGTCCTTATATTCTTTTTCGTAAGGATGTTTGTGCTTTCTAAAAAGGGGGATATTGTTGAGTCAATAAGGTTTCCTTATGAATTTTCCATTTATCTATGTTTTGAAAATCACAAACACTTTATCTAAAGGCAAATTATAATTACCATAAGGATTAGTTTCACAAAGAAAATTTTCCTTCTCTAAGGAAATTTTTATCCTTACCTATATTTTCATTGTTCTTTTTATAGTCTCTTGAAATCCAACTCATTTATCTCTAAAGGAAAAAATTTGTTTTCACAAATAAAACCTTAGATTCCAATAAATCAATGGATATAGAGTATTGTATTTTTAAACTCTGAATTCTCTGAAATTTAGACTCTAAATTCTATGAAATTCAGACTCCGAATTCTTTGAAATTAATATCCCGAATTCTTTGAAATTCAGATTCTGAATTCCTCAAAATTTAGGTTCTGAATTCCTTAGAATTCAGACTCCAAATTCCTCATAATTCCAACTTCTAATTCCTCATAATTTAGACTCCAAATTACTCAGAATTTAGCAGCTGAATTTCTCATAATTTCAGCCCCAAATTCCTCAGAATTATGACTCCAAATTCATTAGAATTATGAATTTGAATTCCTCAAAATTCCAACTCCAAATTCCACAAAATTCAGACTCCAAATTCCTCAGAATTCCAACTCTAAATTCTATATAATTCATATTCCAAATTCATTGGAATTCAGATTCAAGAATCTATTGAATTTAGATTTTTAATTCCTTTTAAAAGAATAATCTGAATATCCTTGTCTTATAGACTCCGAATATTTATTTGGTTAGACTAAGAATTCTATTTCTCCTTAGACTTTGTAAAATATATTTGGTTAGTAATTTTATTTTTCTTATACTTGTTATAAAACGATGTCGTACAATCTGTTTCTAACTAATCATTGTTTGAGTGACATGTGTATAGGTCCCTATGAGATTCAAGGAAAAATATCATCATTGGAGGAGGGAGATGACCATTGTAGAAGTTCCTAACAATAGGAGATCATTTGAACAATCTAGGTAATGTTCTATCACACTAGAGATTTTATGATGCTGAAGTGATTTATAGAGAGAGATACTCTTATTCTTTGTGCAATTCGGATCATCTTGTTAAGATTTCTTTGTGTGACTATGATTGTTACATAGTAAAATTGAGGGATTCTAGTAATAGGAAGACAGAGGTGTTGACTACCTTAAAGTTCGAGGACTTCTAGGGATATGAAGACAGAGGTGAATATTACCTTAATGTTCAAGGACTTCAGGGGATAAAAAGACATAGGTGCCGACTACCATAAAGATTGAGGGATTTCAGGGATATCAAGATAGATTCGGATATTCCTATTGAGAGCTTACCCTAGTTTGGTTAAGATATACTTTCTTGAAATTATAAATTAAGGGACCTTTATCCAAGGTTGTTGGATACCCTACTATCTGGTCTAAAAGATTTTCTACTTATTACTTGTTTTGTTTCAAGTTCATTTCCACTGTATTTTGATAAAGGAAGAAATTATAACCTTATTATACTTTCATATTATTTTATATACTTTGATAAGTAATATTATATACTCTTTAAGGTAGATTATTTTCCTTGTAAAATTTCCTTAAGTTTCATTTTTGGAACCATATTTTTGAGACCTAGTAAGTTTTTTTAGTTGAACTAAAAAAGGATTTTTGAATTTACCATGTTTAACTTTGTTATACATATTTTTTCTTAAGGTTAAAAACCAAAGTTTTTATACTTACAGTACCAATGTTTTTAAACATACAATTCACCCCCCCCCCCCACTTCTAATTTAGTATCTGCATCATTATTTTGATCCTACAAAAGTAAATTAAAGGTTGGAAAAACCAAAATTTATATTGTATATTTGTAGTTTTGATTGATTACTTGTTACTATAATTTATTTATGAGAAATATATCCTGATTTTAAAACCCACTAACTAAGAGAACATAGATGGGATTAATATTTTTCTGTAATGATAAAAGTGGGGAGAGATTTAAATAATAAATTAAGAGGAAAATTACTTCACTTTTTCTAAAATTACCCATGGGTGAGGAAGGATTTTTGGTATAAAGTGATTCATTAAATAGATCTTGGGTTGTTTACCCCTAAAAAATAAAAACAAATCACCCATACCTCCCTCCAATTTATGGTTCATTAGTATAACTACACAATTCAAGATCTATAATTGAATTCAGTGATCTTAGCATTGATTATTTTGTGATATTCTCTCTATAGGGATAAGTGTGACATATATGTTTATCATAAGAGCCTTAATAATTTATTAACAAAAATTAAGCTCAATATGTACCAATGAAGGTGGTTACAGTTGATAAAAGATTATGAATATTCAATCTATTACCATCCTGGGAAAGGGAATAAAGTAGAATATTCTCTAAGTAGAAATGATCCCATAACATAATCCATGATAAGGATAAATATGAATCCAGTATTTTTATACATTCAATGGATTGACATGGGGATAATTAATGGAATTTAATACTACCATTCTCAAATAAATACCCAACTATCTATTCTTGAAAAGATTAAGGACACTCAAAAGGATTATGAGGGGATACAGAGAAAGGTAGAAAATATTTTAGATAACAGCATTTCTAATGATAAAGTTATAATGATTAGAACTTATATATGTGTCCCATAAATATTAGAATAGAAGAGGGAAGTTCATGATGATGGTTATAGAACATCATTGTCTATCCAACAATGATTAAATAAGAAATAGAGTTATCTGAAGAACATATTATGATGGGATAACATAAATAGAGAGATTATAGAATTTATATCTTGATTCATAATATGAAAAGAAATTACGAATGAATGAAATAAGTATAATAATTTTATGAAACATTTTTCTATACCATAATGTAAATAGAAAATATAACCATGGAATTTTTCATAGGACACCCAAGAATATCTAAATCCAATAATTCCATTTGGGTGGTAGTCAATATCCTAAAAAAGTTATTGAATTCCATTTATATCTATTAATATTTATCTATTAACAAACACACTAATATATATATATATAAGACAATTAGTAAAACTACAAAGAGTGACACTATAAATTTTATTTAATCATTATAAAGGATTAAAATGATATTCTAGAAAATCCATCAACATGTATTGGATATAGTACATAGTTTCAATACTGGTTATAATCATTATATGAATGGTAATTCTGATAGAACCATTCAAATTCAAGAGTATTTTCGAAGATATTATTCAGATTATTTAAAATTATTTTGTGATAAACACCTTCCCCTAGTAGTTTTCACATATAACAATAGTTTCCATTATTTCAATCAAATGGAACCTTATAAGGATCTTTATAGGAAGAGATTCCATACTCCAACAATGGAAAGTGGAAGATAATTGGACCTTATCTTATCCAATAGTTGATAAATATATTTTAAAACATTTAAAATAATATGAAATCCATGAAAATATGATAGAAAATCTATACATGAAATTTTTGACAATATATGGAGTTTGAGGTTAGAGATAAGGTGTTCCTTCATATATCACTGCGGAAAAAAATCATGAGTTTTTTAAATAAGTGAAAACATAACCATTGGTATATAAGACCATTTTTTATACTTGATTGCAGTGGATTTTTGTCATATAGAATATCACACACACCTAACAAATATAAATTTCATGATTTGTTCCTTGTATCCCTCTTAAAGAAGTACATACCAAACCCCTCGCATGTACTAAATCCCAAGATGGTACCTAAAGACAATTATATTTTATTTAAAGATAATTTGGTTATTATCATAGATCATAGAGACAATGTTTTATGAAAAAAAACCACTAAACTAGTCAATGTACTATGGTTGAACCACATGTTTTAGGTGGAAATGTGAGAACCAAAAGTGTTTATGGAATGTATATATCCTTGTCTATTTTAGATTATGGAATAAAATTTCAATTAAAATTTTCTTAAGGGGTGAAGAATGTAATAACTCAAAAATTTATAAATGAAAATCAATTTTTAATGAATAGATTACTTATCTAGTATTATATTTATATAAATAACTTGAACTATATTTCATTTTGTTAATTTGGACTATTGTAAAATGTAGCTTTGATTTTTTTATATACTTAAAAGAACATTAAGAATCAAAACCATTCAAAATTTCCATTCTATAAATACCATTATGTTTAGTACATATCAAAGATTCTGATAATATCTAATTTACATTGAAGGAACAAGTGATAGCCTTGACCAGTATGATCATACCTTATGAAACACATTCATCTAGGCTTACAAAAAATATGGAATCCCTAAGATTTACCCTTGACCAAGACCAAGATGAGTTTAGTAACTAAAACATGATATAATCTATTTATAAAGAAGATCAAGATTATATATATCACCACCCAAACTATGATCATCAAACTACCCCAAGAAAGTACAACCATCACACACCTTACCCTTAGCGTGTATGCTAGTTTAATTAGAGGTTAAATATATAGACCTTAGTATTATGAATTCTTATGTATTATATTAATAAAAATTTATTTTATTTATCAATTTTTATTATTTCTTTATATATATATATATATATATATATTATATAATGAGGTTGATTAAATTATATTTTGATAGTAATAAACCAAAATTGTATATTTTTTGGCGAAATATATAAATAGTTTCAATTAAAACACTCTTTATGATAAATATAAGATATTTGAAATAAATTTTATTTTCATGGAATTTTCTTATTAAGTAATATTTATTTTAATATAAATGATAAGAAAATTTAATTAATTCCCTTGTAATTTTTAGAAGGTTAAAAATTCTATTGAAAATATGTATTTTGAATAAAGAATGATTTTTTTTAAATATAAAATTCATATATTTAAATGAAAATTTGGTAAACTTAATATCAGTTTTGAAATAAACCCATCCAAATTATTTTATGCTTAATTTTACATAATTTTATGAGATGGTAAAATTTTGGATAAAAATTAAATAAAGTATGTATTATACCCATATAATAGCCAAAAGTGATGTATTGAAGACTATAAAAGGCATCCACAACCAAAATTATATTTCCTCTTTAAAAGAATATGTTTTTGAAGTTATTTGATTAATTTTGAAAACCTATAATAAATCCAATAAAACATATATTATATTTTTAATGTTTGAAAAATAGTTATTTATGATCATCACTCACCTCATCATCATGAATGTTATTATTTTAATTAGTTAAGCTATAAAATTATTAAAATTAATTAAACTAATACTATTTTGTAGAAAACATGGGAAAATCCATAGGATGATTTGGGGTTTTTATGATTTTAGTGCATAGATCCCAAAATCTATATTTAAATTAATAATAAATTCCCATAATTTTTTATATAAATAACAACCCAATATACCATTCCTCCACACTAAAAATGAATTGATCATGATGTTATTATCTCTCCCCCCATCTAACCCACCCCCCCCCCAAGGATTTCACATTCTCTTAACAAGCCCCTCATATTATTTTAGAATCGCCCTCTCCTGTAAGGGATTCTCCACCTATTAATCTTTATTCAATTACTTTATTTTTATAAAGAATATTTATTTCTAATTTATCTTGATGAAATATTTTTTTAAACATACCCTTTAATATCCTAATTATGAACAATAAATGGTTTCCCCCCATTTACTCTCATTAATGTCTTTTATGAACATTTATGTACACATGTTATGTTGTTAAAATTATTTTTTGATTTTCCATGCTAAAATTGTGGGTTGTAAACACCAATAACCATTTACACTTAATGTAATTCACCTATATGTACCTATAATTCATTTATTTGGAATATCCATGAATGTATCCAACCCTCCTTAATAATGGGATTAAAATTGATGAAATATTTACTTTTTTTATATGGTTTATGTGGCCACAAATACATGAACATGATATTAATGTGATGTGTGGTAATAAAATTATAAATACCTCCAATTAATTGGGTAATGTTAATGAGATACCATGTATGATGCGTGAAATTTTAGCCTAATCACACTATCATTTTTTGTCTCAACATTTAGTCTTGACTTATTAGTATGATTCCAAGTTTTATGTTGTTTTCGCATTACTATGATGCCTTGATATTTTCATATTATATAATTAATTTATGTTCATGATTATTATTCTCGCTTTTTGAGGTCACAATATTATCCCCTTGACACACATGTACTACTATAATTTATTTTATGGTTTTATTATTGTCTTATTATTCTTTATTTCTCTCCTATTTCTTATGTATATCCTCATGATAAATCATGTAGTATCAAGAGATAAATGGAATTTAAGGTCATGTTATGGTGTTTTTAAATAATGTCTTTGTATCCATATTTCAAGATATTGTGGTATATATCAAATTTCCAAAAGTAACTATATAGAAACACAAAATTTTCATACATAGATATTACTTATTTTAGATGAATATTAATTACATTACACAAACATATACCTAAGGATTATAATGGTTTAGTTCCTTTGGAGAATAAGTATGAAATATTCTTATTTGGTGAATGGTCTTCAACATCTACACTAAAAACCTCCCCCTATTTTACTATTCACAAATATACCCTACTTAAAAACTATTATTCATAAACTGGGAAAATAAACAAAAGAAAAGGTGATCTCAGATGCCCAGTAAGGGTAAAAAAGGTACATATCAGTTATTATATAAGAATAAAATGAGTATAAGGGTATGAGAATATTATAATAAAAGTATAAAACCATACTTATATATCATAGTTCATAAACTTTAGTCATGGTATAAATCATGTAGGTTTATATGACATGAATCATAATATAATCAAAAAACATTAGCCATGGGAAAATAAAATTGGAATAAGGCATAGATTTTTTTCATACATATATTCATAGAAAATCATATCCTTAGTAGTTAAAGGATAATTTACAAGACTATCATAGTTTAATGGGTTCACTCCTCCTCTATTTTTGTATTCAAAGTTCACTCCCAATACTATCATAGTGGATAGAGTCCCTTACTAAAATAGGTTCACTCCCCATTCAAGTACTTTTTATCTTATGAGATATCAATCATTACCCAATTCATTAGATGGAGATATAGGTCCCACTAGTCACATAATTAAAATCCTAAATATTAGTTCAAATATATCATAAAATATTCATTATATTAGAACCCATGAAAAAAAGGATTTAAAAACAATTCATAATAACATAACCTATAAGAAAGAAAGAGGTTTCATAATCATTTAACCATCAAATAAAACCCCTTGGAAAAAGAATAAAGTTTCATGATAATTTTATCATGGTATAACACATGGAACAGAATCAATTTTCATAAACTTCTTGTCATCATAAATATAAACCTTCAAGAAAATGAATAAGAATTGTATCCTCACATCATATCCCTAGTAATGTATAAGTAATAATAAAAGAATTCCATCTTATATGGAAAAGGATTTTGAAAGAACACATGGATCATTTATTGATGAAAATAGCCTTTACAATTGGTAAAACCCATTTTAAAACATAAAAAAATTCAGAATCATTTTCTTTAAATATAACCTTGGGAAATTATAAGGGAAGCATTAAAAATTATTTAAATCATTTCATGATGAAAATATCCTTTTTATTTTAAAAGTAACCATTTATAAAAAAAGTTCACAAAAAATATTGAAAAAACTTTTCTTTGAAAATAAACTGTGAAAACTTGTAAAATATGATTTTAAATAATTTGTTCTCAATGATGGTAGAAAATATTGTTTATATCATACATGTTAAAACAAATATTTCATTCAAATTTTTGGTAAAAGTTAAACGGAAATTTTTTGGAAAAATACATAAAGATTAATTTCAGAACATATTTTAAAAATTATAAAACATGGAAAAATATATTTAATAAATAATTTTTTGAATATTAAAAACATTTTCTAGCATACATTTTTTGAAATAAAAAGGGTTTTTGAGTGAAGAGTGATTTAAAGATGATTTTTCATAAAAAATTATTTTAAACTCTTAATTACATGAAGAGAGGAAAATAAATGAAAAAAGTATTCTTATGAAATAAACCAGGGATAATGAAATTAATGTGTTTATTGAGATATATATCATAGTATTTCATCATTTAATTCCAAAACAAAAACAATCCTCATAAATGATGAGATTGTATCATAAAACCCTTACAACTTTGTTAAAATTGAATCATATGTACCATGAAATAATCACATTAAATGAAACATAAAATATAGTTATAATAAATTAATTAATGATATAACATTTCAGTGGGTCTGTATATAAACCTCATAAAAATATAGTGTCATAACATAACAAATGTCTCAAATAAGGCAAATTGAGAAAAAAAAATCCCTTGCCGCTTTGGTGACATTTTTGAACCATAAACCACATGAAATATATATCCTAAAATGGATAATTAAATAAGAATAATTATCATGATAATAATAATAAAATACATTCATGGGAATTATATACACCATGTAAAAGAATTAGATGGTGAATATGGAATGTGTCTCACAGAAGTAAAACGTGAAACATAAATCCATTACCATAAGTCTCGACGTCCATCATACCCATTAAACATACTTTATAATAAATATAAATTTATTAAACATATATTATATAAACATAAATACATATATATCATACCATATATGATTTACTTGTAACCTTTTATTTCCCATTTATTAACAATTCCATGTAAAAGTCATGTTTCGGGTAAAAAATGATTTGTTTTTTATGTATGTTTTGATTTAGTATTTTTGGTATTCTTACATTAATCATGGTTCCATGATATAAATACCATGATATTAATATAATATATATTAATATATAGTTAATTATATTAATCCACAAAATATAGAGTTATAAAATGAAATACATAGTTCATGGAGATGGTAGGTCATACTACACATGAACATTGTTTCAATTTTATCCCAGATGAAATGAAATAATGGTAAGTAATATATTAGATTAAAATTTTAACTTTTATGTATTATATATCACATGTTTTTATTTAAACATATCCCTATTACCTTCTATGTAATGCGTATTTGAATAATGAATCACATCACTTCGTGATGCGGTAGTCGGTTGTGCACCTGAATGATGTTATCGTATTCTCATAAAATGGAATATAAGAAGAACTAAGTCATATAATGATTAAATAATAAAAATACCATAAATATAATTTATATAAACAATAAATCCTTCAATATATCAAGTCATTAGAGGTGGTAATGTAAAACCAATATCATCTATTCACGAGGTGGTAGTTCATCGTGCACACATATGATGATTTTGAAACCCATTTGATGGAAGAGGGGAAGGATTTAGTTATTAAATTAACATAATAACATCTCAATATATTTAATTCATTTATTTTATAATATTAAAAAAATTTAATTATAATTTAATGAGGTATAGGAAGAAATAAATTATGACACTCAATTATGGATGTTGCCTCTTCTTCGGACAACTTTTTTTGGTTTGCACCAAAATGATTCATAGAATGGATATCTGAACAAACCAATACCTATATGATGATATGAGGGAATTAATTCATTCATTTTTACGATGATTTTATGAAATAATTAGTTTTTAAAGTTCTAAGAGGATATTAGAGGGTGTGTCTTATTATAAGTGAGGTGAGTGGTACACTTGTAATTTTTGAAAAGAAAAAGGTACACATATTTTTCACTTGAAAAAAGGCTCCAAAATGGTCCATTCATGATCATATAAGTTATTATGTAGATATATTTCCATAAAATGGTATTTTTAAATGTATGTGGTCATTTTCAAGCCCTATATTTTTATTTTAACCCCTGGTAATCCCAATTTCACTTTAATAATGGTAATTAATTTTTAATATTTTTATTATTCATAAAGGTAAAAAAATTAATTTCACCTTATTATATAATATAAATTATGATAATTCAAAATATTGAATTCATTTTTTAAAATTTAATTCACAAAAGTGGAAGATTTTAATTTAAAATTAATCCTATTGATGTGATGAGAAAGCGGTTTTCTAAAGAGAAAATGTTCAAAAGTTTAAAAATATTTTATATTAAAATTTAATATAAAATTGATTTAAATTAAATAAATTGGATCATTATATATTTAAATAAAATATTTACTACTTTTAAAATAATATTAAAACAATTTTTATGTGTTTAAATTTTTTAAAATAAATGAAAATTCTTAATAAAAACAAGTATTTTCCATAATTAATCAAAAAAATTACCTTTTCAAAAAATTATCAAAAAAATCACTCAAAGATAATTTTGAAATTTTAAATTAAAAATGAATTTTATTTTTCCAAATAAATTTTCTAAAATTGTAAAAAATAATTTTAAAATAAGTGCGCAAAAGTTGAAAAAACTATTTTTCAGAAAAATATAGTTTTATGTGTAAAATTTGATTTATTCTCATATCTTGTCTAAAAAACACATAAGATGAATGATAAAACTCTGATTGAATATGTAATATATAAATTTCATAAAAAAAATTCTCTAAATGTGGTTTGTTTAATTTATTAAGCCAAAACATGTTTTCCTTCATAAAAATAGGTTTCTAGAAAATGATTTCCATTATTTTAAAATAGATTTTATTTTCATTTCAAATTAATTAGTCACCAAATAATTCATTTTATATACATGTATAGACCATATATATTCATAATTTTTTTAATAATATTCATATTCATCATTCCAATGGCTAGGTGATAACTATCATATTAAATAATAATATTTTAATATTGTGTCATGTTTCAGTTAAACTATTTGTTGTTTGTATCACATGTTTCACTTCGTGTTGCATGTAACACAAGATAAATTTAGTGTTATGTGTATTGAAAGATAAAATATGAGATTAATGTAACATAAAATATCAAAAATATTAAATTTATTTTAATATATATATATATATATTCCATAATATCTCATTGTGTTACATTATACCCCATTAAATAAATTGCATCCTCACAATTTTAACTTGTGCTTGTTAAACAGGGGTTAAACATTTGAAAATATATTTTTGGGAGACCCGTATTATATAAATTTTTAATAAAACATCCTATTGAAAAGAGATAAAAGGATTTGATATGTTTATATATAATAATACATACTAGGTTTCAATATAGCATAATATAGGTGGGAAGTGAAAACATGGACATATAAGAGAAAACTAACACCCAAATACTGATAGAGAGTGATAGATAACATGGTAAGGTGAATTTAAACAAACACAAATCCATAATTACAATTAATTATAAATTATTTTATAAACCAAAGTGGGGTCAATATCATTTTCCTAACATTGAGTAATTTTTATGGGAAGATATACTTACTTGATTTTATTATATTTCATAAGTACAATCACATCATTTGGTTATGATTTAATAAATTTACACACTATCTCTTACTCAATTAAATGAAGATTATTTTTTTATTCCTGGTGCACTAGTGGATCATAAGATCCATAAAATAATGATAATTCATACTTTCTTTCTTTAGTTATTAACAAAAATAGAATAGTTTGCACGGGTTATCCAATAACATCCAAAGTTCAACTTAATCCATTAAATTAATATTTAACCTTAAGGATACATCATATATGGTAGAAATTAAAGTCCAAAATTTTAAAAATAAGGTCACTAAATTAACAAAATAAACTTATCATTAATCCCCAAAACAATACGAAGAAGCTCTAAATGCCACTTACCAAATATCTTAATAAATTGATCATATATTCTCCTAATACATGGTAATATCTTGTATTACTATATAAACTTAATTAAAACTTACCTTCTTTAAAAAAATAACACTTTCGTAAATCCTTACAAAGATGTAGATTATTTAATATATTCTATAAATCCAAAAATGTTTTAAACTCCATCAATGAATAAATAATTCATATTTTCCACAAATCATTAATCAATTCCAAGGTCATCAATACTATCCAATTTTTTTTATTCATATCCATAATCTATTTATCCCATCATAATTATTAAAAATCTAGAATATATTAATTTTTATCTTCCCTTAATCATGTTTTTTCAATAAAATATCAAATTTCCATTAAATCATGTTTCTGTATCATCAGTACCATTCAACATATTCTTGAAAATCCTAAATAAAAAAATTATACTTAATAATTTTTATATATTTCATAATTATTCAATACCAATAAAAAAACACTTCAATCATTATACCTCATTCATAAACCATTAACTATTATTTATCATATTATTCATTAATACCTCCTTCATTCATATGTTATTTGTAGTTTCTTGATCATCGACAACAAAACTATTACTTGTAATTCCTTTCTAATCCTCTTCATGAGATTTCCCCGTAGGTCTAGGATTTTTATAATTATTATAATTTAAAAATATATTAAATTCAACAATTTATGATTCCATAGAGAAACTATTATTCTCATACATTTTTTTAACTGAGAATTTTATTTTTTTTCCCTTTGAAAATTCTTTATTTTTGTAATTATTTTCCTCATTCAAAACATCTTCCTGTTCAACTAATACATTAACTTGATTGCTTCTTCCGAAATTCTCATCACATAAGAAACATAATATTATTTTATCCACGGTATCCACCACCCTAAATCTCAATTAACTCTATCTTATCTTTTTTGGTTAGTCCAAGAGTTGGTTAAGGTGAATGTTATTAATCTTATATAAAGATAACTTATTATAAATAATCACAATATCCATCACTCCAGTCATCAAACCATTTGGTTCCTCAGAAACAAATTTTCTATAGAAAATAAATTTTAATCTAGTTTCTTTTGGTTCCCTCCCTTGAATAAAACAAAATAAACACTTTAACAAGTAATAATCATAGTGGGGAACCACAAAATCATGAAAAATCACTTATAGGATGTACAAATAATGACACATTATTTTTAATATATGACACCATAGGTTTATCCTAGATCATTAATAGTAATTTTTTAAATCCTTCATGATTTTTTTATAAGATTTTGTGAATTTCCAATGTAAACCCCTTGAGAGTGTCAAACTAGGTGTCCAACAAGGGATGTTGTCACCCACCAAGTGACAATTGAGTCCAACTATAAGGCCCCAGCCTTAAAAATTACTTAATATTGAATTAAATGAATAATTCACATTGAGGATCTTTTCAGGTTTAGAGTTTTAGAGAATTAGATCATAACTATTACATCTCAAACGATTACACAGTAGACACTTCTACAAAGTTTCTCTTTTTTTACAAAACATAAACTCCTAAAAAAAGAGTCATGTCTAGTTCCATGTTTAAGACAGCATGACTTTTCCTTGATCCCATCCTTGAACCAATTTCACATTATATCATGTGAAAAACATTTCAAAAAAACTTGGAATGAGCATAAAAATCTCAGTAAGGGATACAAAAAGAAGGAAAACTGTTAGTTTTTCAAAACAACAAGTAAACCATGAATACATTATCAAAGTAATACTTTTCACCTTTATGAAGTAGTAAAAAATCTTCACTGAATAAAAGAGAATTACTTACCCTTTTGTAACCAAATGATTACCATAAAACCCATATACAAAACACATAACATATAAAGGTAACATGGGACATAAACATACTTAAATGGAAAAACCATACGGTCAACTTCCACACATCACTTAATGGAATATCCATACGGCCGACTTCCATACCCAATGCATTGGAAGTTATAACGTAACCACCCTTCCTGGTATTCAAGGCACCACCCATCATATGGTTTATCACGTAACCACCTGTCAAATGTCCAATTACTATTATAAAATCATAAGACATAAAACAAATATAATGGAAAGAAAACATTTCCACATTTCGATCACAATATATCACTTAAATATATTGACATACAAATCCATTATATAAACCATTTTCAATACCAAAATACATAAAAGAGTATATGGTATTTATTTCATTTTAAAAACATTACGGCTTTTTGAGGAATCCAAAGATCAAATAATACTCGTGGCGGCGGAAAGGTCGTTGTCACCGCGTACGTTAAAAAGAAACATACTTTTTATCATTTAGTAAAACGCTTCGTATATAAAATATTACTTTTGAATGAAAGTAGAAGTCAAAGGGGTTTATACAGCATATAAAAGAAAGTCTTGTATTAGAACAAAATATGCCTCAATGAAAGGAGATTGAGACGAAGTCTCATACCTCATGTTCGATGTGACTCGATTGCTATTTAATCTCCTTTAAATCAGGTAACTCCCTTTGGTTTGAACCAAAAGGGTTTCTTGAAGAGCTTCCAGCCTAAGGTAAGGCTTATAGGATGAGGAGAGGGATGTGGAGAGATAAAAGTAGCAGATCTTGGCTGAGCCAATGGCTTGAGAGGTGTGGGTAAGGTGGTAGAGGTGGGGTCATTTTATAAGAGGAGAGGAGGGGCACTCTTGGAAAGTTATAAAATGTTACATTATTATAAAAAGATTTTTGGATATTAAAGGTCCCAAAATTATATATTTCAAGTATAAGGTGATAAGAGTTATAATTCAACCCATCAAATAGGTTTTTGACAAGTGTAGGTCATAGATTTTACATTATCTTTTCATTTTATTTAAATCTTTAAATAATGAGGTAATCGCTGCATCATCATGGTGTCATAAATAATTTAATTTATTTAATTTATAAAAATTATAAAAAAATATATAATGATGTAGTAAATATTTTTATCTTTCCAATTAATATTTATAGTCAAAATTATGACTTGTATAACCCCATGTAAAAATTGTTTTAGCAAAACAATACATGTTTGTGACATTTTTATTTTAACTTTAAATAAAAAGTTATTAATGTCATTTTCTTACCCAAGTGGCTTCATGGGGTCCCCAAGTTGACCCATGGATTGTTTTGGTCGTAAATGACACATCCAATAAGGTTAGTACATGTGTCAAGGTAATTTCATATTATTATAACATTATTTTTACCTTAAATTACACTAATTACCTTTAATCGCGATTAATAAAACTTAAAAGTTACTATTCACCAAAAAATTATTTTAATACCATTGAACCACATTTTAATTTCTAATGAAAACCATGTATGTTGGATTTTTGAAATTCAATTCACAAGAGTGGTAAAGTTTTATTTAAACAAAAAATCAGTTTTTTAACTACCACTTAGTGGTTTCACTATTCATCAAAAATTGAAGTTTTTCAGAAAAATACCAAAAATTCACCATAAGCTATATTTGATATTCCGAATTCAAAAATGATGTCTATTTTACAAAATTAAAAACATATAAGTTTCATTAATTAATTTAATAATTAATTCTCGCTGTCAAAACAAACAACGTGTTTTTATGAAACAATATATATCAAAAGATTGACACTAGATTATGTCTAATTCTAATGTGAAATTAATTCCAATGACCACTATTGGATTAAATGGTAAAAATATATTCTAATTTCACTTTAAAACCAATTCAAAAGATAATATAATCATACAAATAAATTAGATTAAAAATAGGTTTTGAATTAAAATACATCATTTTTCACTATTCATTAAAAAATGAACTTTATCAGAGTAATACCAAAAATTCACAAAAAGTAAATTTTGATGTCCCGGTTCTAAAGAAGAATTTTATTTGGTCCAATAAAATGTATATGAGTGACCAAAACTATATTTAAAAGAGGTTTCACCATCAAAAGGCGATAAGTCGGCCTTTTAGTGAATATTAGAGTATCTATGCCTAAAATTGAATTATTTTCTTATTTAAAGCCTTTATATTTTATTGGACAAATGTAAAAACATTTAACAAACATATATAGTCATATTGTAGTTATTTCTATTTATTCCCGCCAATACAATGGCTACGTGTTAACTACCATTTAAAAAATATTATTATATTACTAGTGTGCAATGTAAGATTTCAAAGAAACTCGTTGTTGCGTATCGGGTACGCTATCGAACGTAGCAACCCCTTTAAGGTAAAATTAATATTTAATTTGAAAATATTAATATATATAAAAATGTATTATTCTTTATTTACCTGGGATGTTAAATCCTTCCCCCCTTTTGGTAATTTTGTCCTCACAATTTTATTCACTTATCAAAATAAGTGGGGGTATTTATCCCTCATAGCATTTTCATATTCTCATGTTGGATCTTCAACCATATGGTTTTTCCACAAAAACTTTACCTGGTGAATTACCTTATTCCACAACACTTTCTCTCTACGGTCAAGAATCTGGACTGGTTGTTCTTCATAAGAGAGATTCTCTTCCAACTGAACTACCTCTGGGCTCAAAACATGAGATGGATCTGGCATATACTTTCTCAACATCGAAACATGAAAAACATTGTGTACCTGAGATAAACTCAGAGGTAAATCCACTTGGTAAGAAACTAATCCAACTCTCTCCAGAATTTCAAATGGTCCAATGAACCTTGGACTTAGCTTTCCTTTCTTACCAAATCTCATCACACTTTTCCATGGTGAAACTTTGAGAAAAACATGATCAACTACCTCGAAAGATAGATCCTTCCTCCGGTTTTCCGCAAAACTTTTCTGTCTACTCTGAGCTGTTCTCATGTGTTTCTGAATCAACTGACCTTTTTCCGCCATATCTTCTACCAATTCTAGTCCCATCAGCTTCCTTTCCCCTACTTCATCCCAAAAAAGCTGGAGTTCGACACTATTTTCCATATAATGCTTCAAACAGAGCCATCTGTATACTGGAATGAAAACTGTTATTATATGAAAACTCAACCGAAGAAAGATGTTGGTCCCAACATCCCTGATAATCCATCAAGAAAGCATGTATCATATCCTCCAAATTCTGAATTGTTCATTCTGACTGCCCATCTGACTGAGGATGAAAAGTTGTACTAAAATTTAATTCAGAACCCAACGACTTCTGAAGTCCTTTCCAAAAGTTAGAAGTAAACCTGGGATCACGATCAGATACAATGGAGAGGGGTAATCCATACAAACTGACTATCTATTTAAGATACAATCGAGAAAGTTGATCTAGAGAGAATCTATCTCGAATAGGAAAGAAATGAGAAGATTTAGTCAATCGATCAACAATAACCCAGATTTCATTATTACCTCGAGATGTCTTTAGTAATCCCACAACAAAGTCCATGGATATATTTTCTCATTTCTACTCTCGAACCGGTAAAGGCTGAAGCATCCCTTTTGGTAACTGCCGCTCTACTTTAACCTGTTGACAAGTCAAACACTTCATATTAAAATCAGAAATATCTATTTTCATTCCATCCCACCAGTAATACTCCCGCAGATCTCTGTACATCTTAGTACTGCCAGGATGAACTGAAAATAGGGAACTATGAGCCTCACATAACAACGCATTCTTCAACTGTGAATCATAAGGAACACATAATCTCTACCCAAACCTCAAAACACAATTGTTATCAATGTTAAATTCAGGAAACTTACCCTTCTGAACCATCTCAACCTTTTTCTGCAACCCACTGTTTTTGTTCTGCGCCTGCTTAATTCTGTTTGGTAGATATGATCTCACTGACACCTGAAACAAAACAGAAGAACTTCCTGCACCAACAACTTCTATTCCAAAGTTCATCAAATCAAAAACCAAAGGATCTCATTCCAAACGTAGCATGGTTAATGAAGCATTACTTTTTCGACTCAAAGCATCAGCCACTTTATTTTCTTTTCCCAGATGGTAATAAATTGTACAATCATAATCCTTGATTAATTATAGCCATCTCCTCTGTCTCATGTTAAATTATTTCTGAGTAAATATATACTTTAAACTTTTTTGATCAGTATATATATCACACTTTACTCCATACAAATGATGCCTCTCAAGTTTTAGAGAAAAAACAACTGCATCTAATTCCAAATCATGTGTAGGGTAATTTAACTCATGAGTTTTCAACTGACGTGAAGCATAAGAAATTACCTGATCATTCTGCATAAGGACACAACCAAGTCCCTTCAACGAAGCATCACTGTAGATAACAAACTCACCATTCCTGGAAGGAAGTGAAAAAACTGGAGCATTCACCAATCTTCTTTTCAACTCCTGAAAACAATCATCACATTCTTTTATTCAGATAAACTTAACACCCTTCTGAGTTAGCTTAGTCATTGGACTAGATAACCGTGAAAACTTTTCAACAAACCTCTGGTAATAACCTGCCAAACCAAGAAAACTACGGATCTTGGTCACATTTGTGGGTCTTGGCCATTCTTCAACAACTTTTGTTTTAGAAGGATCAATAGTTATTCCATTTTTTTAAACAATGTGACCAAGGAAAGAAATTTGTTGTAACCAAAACTCACACTTGCTGAATTTTCCATACATTTTCTTTTCTTTTAAGGTTTTCAAGATAACCCTTAAATGACTTTCATGCTCCTCTTTACTTTTAGAAAACACCAAAATATCATCAATGAAAACAACCAAAAACTTATCCAAGAACTCATGGAAAATTCTATTCATAAGGTCCATGAATACAGAAGGTGCATTAATTAACCCAAAAGGCATAACTACAAATTCATAATGGACATATCTAGTACGGAACGTAGTCTTCGGAACGTCAGCTTATTTTACTTTCAACTGATAGTACCCCGACCTCAAGTCAATTTTCGAAAAATACTGAGCCCCCTGGAGATGATCAAATAAATCATTGATATGAGGCAAAGGATACTTGTTCTTAACAGTGATATTATTCAAGGCTCTATAATCAATGAAAAGTCTCATTAAACCATATTTCTTTTTAACAAACAAGACAGGAGCACCCCATGGTGATGTTATAGGTCAAATGAAACCTTTATCTAATAACTCTTGCAATTACTTCTTTAACTCTAAAAGTTAAAATTGAACCATTCGATTAGGGGGTTTTGAAATTGGCTTAGAATAAGGAACTAAGTCAACAGTAAATTCAACTTCTCGATCATGAATAATACCAGGTAACTCATCAAGAAAAACATAAAGATACTCATTTACCACTGGAACATAATTAATCTAAACATTTCCTTTATTTTCAACAATATTTGCAAGGTAACATTCATTTCCATATTTTTCTTGTTTCTCAACTTCCTGATATGTTATCAAAAGCAAGGGTTCATTCTTGTACATAAACTGAAAATCTTTCTGAAAAGAAACCATTTTAGCTCTGCAGTCAATCTTAGCATGATAAACAGAAAGCCAATCCATTCCCAAAATAACATCAAACTCTACCAGAGGCAAAACAATAAGTTTTGTAGGTATATTCTTTCCGCACACAAGGATATGAAGGTTCTTATAAATTCTTTTTATCTCAACGTTCCCTTCGGGTGTTTTTACCATAAGTTCAGGATTCATATCTTAAGATGGAATTCCCAATTTACTATAAAACTTCTCATAAATGAAAGAATGTGTAGACCCTGAATAAAACAACACATTGGAATAATCTGAACAAACAAACAGTGTACCTGAAACTACTTCATTCGATGGCCCAACATCTGCTGAAGTAGTTTCAAAGGATTTCACCACCCCTTTCTGCTTGTATTCTGGCTTCTTTCCCCCAGTTGAGTTCTTTGTTAGACAATCATTTGCATAATGACCCATTTCATTACACTTAAAACATCTTACCGCTAGCTTTTCATTGCCTACTTGATCATCTTCCTTATAGTTACGAGCAATATGACCAGACTTACCACACCGAAAGCACTTTCCAGATTTGGATAAACATTCTCCAGGATGCATTTTACCACACTTCTCACAGGATGGATATTTGGTTTTCTTAACTTCTTGCTTCTTTGATGAATTATTCCCCTTTTCCTGCCAACTGGACCTCTTATTCTATTGTTTATCAAAGAAAACATGATCATCGGCAAACTCCATTTCCACTTTCTCCGCACATCGAACAAGTTTTTCATAAATTTTGAACTCACGAGAAGCTAAAGCCCTTTGATACTTTGGATTTAACCATGAGTAAAAACGGTTGATTTTACTATCAAGATCTCATATGAAATTTGGAGCATACCTTTCCAGTCGAGTGAACTTTGCTTCATAAGTAGCCACTAAGTCATCATCCTGCCTCAATTCCAAGAATTGTTTTTCCATCCTAAGTCGAACAGCCTTAGGAAAATATTTCTCAAGAAACATACCTTTGAATTTTTTCCAGTGAAGATCATAAATCTCATCACTATCCCTGATATTTTTCATCATCGACCTCCACTGATCAGCTTTACCCTCAAAATGTTAAACAGCAAGACTATCCTTTTGATGTTCTAAACACCCCATGACATCAAAAATCTTCTCCAGTGCTTTAATCCAACCTTCTTCTAGCACAGGGTCAGATGGTCCTCTGAATGATGGGGTATGTTGCCTCATGAAATGTTCTACCACTGACATGTTCCTCTGCAGTTGATCTGGATGATCTCGGGCATGGATACCACCACCATTTATAGCCTGAGTCAATTGTGCCATCACTGCAACAAACTATTCAGTTCCAATTCCGACCATCTCAGGTTGCTGATTTGGAAGGTTGTCTTCCTCCTGATGTTGTCCCAACATAGCTGCCTTGTTTCCTATGCGAAAACCCATTCTGAACAAAGAAATATCTTAGGCGAAGCAACATCGTAATCTTTAAATGCTATATCATTTCAATCATACCATAAATTAATTTATAAATTTAACAATTTTCTAACTTCTAAAGTTGTCTAAACCGACCTCTAATACAAACTATAAGGCCCCAGCCTTAAACATTACTTAATATTGAATTAAATGAATAATTCACATTGAGGATCTTCTCAAGTTTAGATTTTTAGAAAATTAGATAATAACTATTACATCTCAAATGATTACACAGTAGACACTTCTATAAAGTTTCTCTTTTTTTTACAAAACATGAACTCTTAAAAAAAGAGTCATGTCTAGTTCCATGTTTAAGACAGCATGACTTTTCCTTGATCCCATCCTTGACCCTATTCCACATTATATCCTATGAAAAACATTTCAAAAAAACTTGGAATGAGCATAAAATGATCAGTAAGGGATACACAGAGAAGGAAAACTGTTAGTTTTTCAAAACAACAAGTAAACAATGAATACATTATCAAAGTAATACTTTTCACCTTTATGAAGTAGTAAAAACTCTTCACTGAAAAAAAGATCATTACTTACCCTTTTGTAACCAAATTATTACCATAAAACCCATATAAATAACACATAACATATAAAGGTAACTTGGGACATAAACATACTTAAATGGAATAACCATACGATCGACTTCCACACATATCACTTAATGGAATAGCTATACGGCCGACTTCCATACCCAATGCATTGGAGGTTATAACGTAACCACCTATCCTGGTATTCATGGAACCACCCTTCATATGGTTTATCACATAACTACCCATCAAATGTCCAAGTACCATTATAAAATCATAATACATAAAACCAATATAATGGAAAGAAAGCATTTCCACATTTCGATCACAATATATCACTTAAATATATTGACATAACAAATCCATTATAAAACCATTTTCAATAACAAAATACATAAAAAGATTATATGGTATTTATTTCATTTTAAAAACATTACGGCTTGTTGAGGAATCCAAAGATCAAATAATACTCGTGGCGGCGGAAAAGTCGTTGTCACCACGTACGTTAAAAACAAACATACCTTTTTTCATTTAGTAAAACACTTCGTATATAAAAGATTCCTTTTGAATGAAAGTAGAAGTCACAGGGGTTTATACACCGTATAAAAAAAGTCTTGTATTAGAAAAAAATATTCCTCAATGAAAGGAGATTGAGACGAAGTCCCATACCTTGTGTCCGACGTGTCTCGATTTCTCTTTAATCTCCTTTAAATTGGGTAACTCCCTTTGGTTTGAACCAAAAGGGTTTCTTGAAGAGCTTACTGCCTAAGGTAAGGCTTCTAGGATGAAGAGAGGGATGTTGAGAGATAAAAGGAGTAGATCTTGGCCAAGCCAATGGATTGAGATGTGTGGTTAAGGTGGTAGAGGTGGGGCCTTTTATAAGAGGAGAGGAGGGGAACTCTTGGAAAGTTATAAAATGATACTTTATTATAAAATGATTTTCGGATATTAAAGGTCCCAAAATTATATATTTCGAGGATAAGGTGATAAGATTTCTAAATCCACTCATCCAATAGGTTTTTAACAAGTGTAGGTCTTATATTTTACATTATATTTTCATTTTATTTAAATCGTTAAATAATGAGGTAATCGCTGCATCATTATGGTGTCATAAATAATTTAATTTATTTAATGTATAAAAATTATAAAAAAATATCATGATGTAGGAAATATTTTTAGATTTATAATGAATATTTATAGTCAAAATTATGACTTGTATAACCCCATGTAAAATTTTTTTTAGCAAAACAATACATGTTTGTGACAGTTTTATTTTAACTTTAAATAAAAAGTTATTAATGTCATTTTCTTACCCAAGTGGCTCAATGGGGTCCCCAAGTTGACCCATAGATTTTTTTGGTCATCCATGACACATCCAATAAGGGTAGGACATGTTCCAAGGTAATTTCATATTATTATAACATTATTTTTACCTTAAATTACACTAATTACCTTTAATCGTGATTAATAAAACTTAAAAGTTACTATTCACCAAAAAATTATTTTAATCCCATTGAACCAAATTTTACTTCCTAATGAAAACCATGTATGTCAGATTTTTGAAATTCAATTCACAAGAGTGGTAAAGTTTCATTTAAACAAAAAATCAGTTTTTTAACTACCACTTAGTGGTTTCACTATTCATCAAAAATTGAAGTTTTTCAGAAAAATACCAAAAATTCACCCTAAGATATATTTGATATTCCGAATTCAAAAATTATGTCTATTTTATAAAATTCAAAAAATATAAGTTTCATTAATTAATTTAATAATTAATTCCAACTATCACAACAAACAGCGTGTTTTTTTTAAACAATATATATCAAAAGATTGACACTAGTTTATGTCCAATTTCAATGTGAAATTAATTCCAATGACCACTATTGGATTAAATGGTAAAAATATAGTCTAATTTCACTTTAAAAACAATTCAAAATATAATATAATCATATAAATAAATTAGATTAAAACGAGGTTTTGAATTAAAATACATCATTTTTCACTATTCATTAAAAAATGAACTTTATCGGAATAATACCAAAAATTCACAAAAAGTAAATTTTGATATCCCGATTCTAAAGAAGAATTTTATTTTGTCCTATAAAATTTATATGAGTGACCAAAACTATATTTAAAGAGGGTTCACCATCAAAAGGCGATAAGTCGACCTTTTAGTGAATATTAGAGTATCTATGCCTAAAATTGAATTCTTTTCTTATTTTAAGCCTTTATCTTTTATTGGATAAATTTAAAAACATTGAAAGAAAATATATATTCATATTTTAGTTATTTATATTCATTCTCACCAATACAACGGCTACGTGTTAACTACCATTTAAAATAATATTATTATATTACTAGTGTGCAACGTAAGATTTCAAAGAAACTCGTTGTTGCGTATCAGGTACGCTATCGAACCAAGCAACCCCTTTAAAGTAAAATTAATATTTAATTCTCAAATATTAATATGTATGAAAATTTATTATTCTTTATTTATTTGGGATGTGACACCAACTCAATGTGAATCAATAGGATTTTTTAACCCTAGGTAGTTATATGCCAGAACCAGATTAATTATCCATTGAAATAATATAATATTAATTTTTTATATTATAATATTTATTCAATTAAAAGTTTATAAACACTTCTACTAGTGAATTTTTCAATTTTTAATTCTTTTCTTATAATTTTTGTAATTCCTTCTTAAAATGAAATATTAAATGGTACATTTTTAAACACTTACAAAAACAAAAAATGGTTTTTATTTTATTTTAATATTTCATTTTAAGGTCTCTATTGCTTTGTGTAACATTATTTCCTTCTATATATATGGGATATTCGTTTCAGATGATGACCAAAGTGGGCCATGAACCTTGGAAATTTTGGGTGAAGTGAACTAGACAATAGCCCAATAATATAGTTGTAGAGGTGATGATACAATCCCAATAAAGATAAAATTTTAACTGGAGATAAGGGACATCATGAGGAACATTTAATTAAACAATAAAAAAACTAATTTTGTTTTTTTAAGGGATTTCATGGTGGCCAATGTTGAAGAGTAAATTCTAGGCCAAATTATGTTTCCCAGAATAACATCACACCATTTTGATCATATATCCAAAATCAAAAATCTATTGGGGATGAAATTTTACATAATATTATATAGAATATTAGTATTCAATTTAAACTTATATGACCCAACCAATTTTTTTCCATTTGTAATCTCATTTCAGTGCCTCTATTGGGTGGATGCAAGCTGGCTCGGATTTTCATAAAGGGTGGAAAATTCCACTCCCCATTAACATTACACCCACATATTCCTACCATAATTAATTGGGTTAACTTTAACTACCATATTATCAACCCAAATATTCGAAAATTCCAATTTATTGTAGTGTTTTTCAAGTATTTGGGTGAATTTTGTATGTTTTCATTTTAATGTTATGCTACCACTTGGATATTTTAATCACATTTTATTCTCAAGTAAGTTGTTCAAATCACCTTAGTTTTTTTTCAATAAAAGTTCTTTATTTAGTCTTATTATATTCTTATTCACATCATTTTGATACCATTTCCCCAATGTGTGATCTTTTTCACAAATTTTGTTTTGAAATTGTTCACACAACGGTGGAGTGATCGTTATTTCACTGTTTTTCTTCTTTAATTCCACCAACATGAGTCTACTTCCCACATCCATTGATTTCATAGAATAAATGGAGGGATAACCCTATCATATTTTTATCCAAGGGATTTTTAAGGGGATTTATTTGATGTTATTTATCACTCTATAAAAGATTAATAATTTATTTTATTTGAGTTTTTCTTTCAATTATTTTCTTTCTTCCTCTTCCTTGTTTAATTTTATCACCATAATTTTCGTGGGCTAATAATATACTTTAATATAGAGTGCCCAATAAAATGATCTTCCATGTTTATAGGTGATTAGAATGTGTTTTTAAAGGTGCTAAACAAGTAATTTATGAGGATAACTTGATTTCATTGAATGAATACTTCTTGAGTTAATGAAGTTAAAATTAATTAAAATGAAATTCATCTAATTAACCCTATTTAATATCCTTTAATAAACCCATTATCATAAATATAATTCACTTATGTATTTTAGATATCTAGTAATAAAACTAAAATCAACCCCAAAATTTTCAAATTCATATCCAAAAAATTATATAAATGAGTGTTTGTAGGTTCTTTTAAGCCCTTAGAGGATTCGACAACCCCTTTTGTGTTGCAATTGACTGCTTATACCTTAGGGTAAATTTGTGAAATAAAGAATTTTGGAACCATTATTGGGGACCCAATTAATTCATATTTACACTTATTCTATTCTCCCCAATTTCTTTTTTATCACTAAAATTTTTATTATCTTTTCCCCTTTCTTGTTTTAACTTTTATTTTCACATGTTCGCTTATACCCAAGACCAATCAAACCATATAATTAGATTGAATAGTCCTATGGTTGGGTATTCAAGAACACCTAGGGTTCTCTTCCCATTATATCATAATATTACTAATACTTTATGTTCAAAATTTAATCCCATTTAAATAGGGGTTATTCAAAGAAACCAAATCATAAACCCGGGAAGTAACCAAAATGGAAATCCAAATGAAGTAGCACTAAACTTGGGGAATTTTTTATATCAAAACATGAATTACTACCTCAAACTTTCCAATTAAAATTAACTATATTGTATTATACATGATTCTCTAAGATAAACCGACTATATATTCAATCTTAATTTCCTAAACTACCTTCCAACCATCCTTGGGATGGAGTAGGAAACGCCACACCTTCATGTTAAGGAGTTCAATAGAATTGTTAAAACCATGTTCCCACCACATCAACTTGATTCAGTTAAGACGAGGCTCTTTTATTTATCATTAAAGTATCAATGAAAAAAAAATTAAACATTCTAATACCTGAATAAATCCATCCATGGGACCAATTTCAAAGATAATTCCATAAAAAATACTTCACATAGCACAAAATAATTATAATTAAAAATAGTATCTATAATATTTTCTAAAAATAAGGGGAGTCATTTTATGAAACATGGTAGAGCATCAAAGATACACTAAACATGGTCCCCATCCAAGAATTTTCAATCCCATAACTAGTTAAAATATTTTATTAAGGTCTGGGTCTTTGAAACAACCAATCCATTGACATGATGTGTAATGGAACCTTCAGAAAAAGGCCCCAAATTATGATTATGAGTATCTAAAAGGTCTGGCCAAAAAAACCAATCATGGGGAATATAACCATACTATGATAATCCACCCAAATATAGTGTAAGGAACACTCTTAGGGAAGAATAAAGTCTCAGTTAAATACTTTCTGGACTCATTATAAAGGTTGATGATGTCGATATTAGGAAGGTCTAAGAAATCCAATTTGTTGACCTTATTTCCACAACTTTTGAAAAACATGACTACAAAAGAAACAATGGATCAACCATACCTTAAATAAAGGATGTTATTTTTGAGGACCACTAATGTAGGTAAATACTATAAGATTTCGAAAGCTTCATCACAAAAACACTTTCAATCCAATATAAAATGACTGTTCAAAATTATATTATAAAGATAACCAATAAACCATCTAATAACCCAGTAGGGCACAAGGACCAAACCCCTACCCTCTAAAAAAAATTCCAACCCATATTTAGTTCCAATAATAACTGGTCCAACACCAATATCCCCATGTTAAATTTCAATAGGCCATCCAACAAGCCATTCAATAGGAAACCCAACAACCTAAATATCCACCTGGGATAAACCAACCAACTCAAGCCCTTTCTCAATCTGTACTACTCCCAAAACTTGAAAATTTTGTAAACAAATGGAAATAATGTATTTTAAAGTTTCATCACTTAAAATTGGACTGAAAACCATTAAAATCGACAAGGCACCAATGCATATATAGGTAGTACCATACTAAAACATAATCAGATAATCCAATTTCACACAAACATCTCTTGAACAATTGAAAGTAGTGACTTTCTTATGAAGTTTGAAATCCATTTAAAACTATAATAGACCATTTAAAAACCATTAAAATATTTAATATCACATGAAAATTTTGAATAACCATCCATATATTCTTAATAATTCAATGAGAAAATGAAGGAACCACAACCTCTCTAAATGTTCAAACAACCTGCTACCTCCCATCAATGAAAGAGAAGAAAATATAAACTAAAACTGAATGAATCATTGAGTGAAATATTCTCTAAATTTAAGTTTAACATTCCCCTTACCGATTTAATCCAACCCCAACCTACTTACCCAAATTACCTTAAGAACCTTTTTATATTGAGAAGAAAATTTTCACAAAAAAACCAAGTCCTTTTGGATTCTAATGTGAGTACCACCATTAAAGTGACAATTACACATATGTTAAAAGACCCAGGATGTCCTTACATCAATGTTGAGTTAAGATAGAATAATGTTTTCAAATTAGTTTATGATCTAGGAGCTAGTGTGAGCCTCATTCCATATTCCATGTATTTTTAGTTATGTCTTGAAGAAATCCAACCCTCATTTGTCACTCTTCAACTTGTTGATCGTAGTGTTTGAGTTACTAAGGGGATGTTAAAGGATGTTTTAGTGAAAGTTTAAATTTTTATATAACCTTATTAATCTATTTTCCTAGAAAATTACCCAATATTAGTTCCTATGGATAAGCCCCCATTATCCTTGGTCATCCTATCTTAGCAAAAATCAACTCAATTATCAGAGTTAAGAATGTGAACATAATAATAAAATTTAGAAACATGAACATAGATCTAAAAATTTATAATTAAAACTTTAAAATTTAGAATGATGAATAGATTCATGAATTAAATTGGGTAGGTAATGTTAATATTTAACCAAGTAAACATCAAGGAATTGTTCAAGTATGTTTAAGTCAAGATGAGATTGATTTATTTTTTTTAGATTAGGGAAGTTTTTATACTTGGATTGAATCTTTTTCAAAAAAATATTTGATGATTTTTAGGATCACCAATCAATGATACCATTAAATAAATAAAAAACATAAAGTCAATAATCATTCATCACACTAATCTGGCCAATGTGGTGGTAGAAACATCTGTTCAAAATGAACTATTTCTATTAAGAAATTTGGAAATAGAAACCAAGTTCAATGCAAAGTCCCATCCTTCTTTTGAAAGTGTTAACCAACCTAATATTGAATTTAAGATATTTCCTTCATCACTAATTTTTTCATTCTTAGGGGGAAATCGAACCTTCCCTATTTTTATTTCTTATTATCTTGAATCCAATCAATATAGGATTATTTTGAAAGTCCTGGTAAAGCTTAAGAAATCAATTGGATGTACCCTGTCTGATATTCCTGGGATTATCCAACTCATTAAGCCTCATATGATTGTTTTATAATCTAACTCCAAACCATGTATTCAACCTCAATGGAGACTCAACCCCAATCTTATGAATGTTTTAAGTAAAGAAATTCTAAAGTTGATGAATGTGGGTATCAACTACCCCATTTCTGAGAGTGAGTGGGTAATCCCAATTCAAGTGGTTCCAAAGAAGGTTGGAATAACAATGATTACCAATAAGGTTTCTTATCTTATCCCCAAAAGGGTTATTATTAGATAGATAGTTTGAATTTACTATAGAAAGATAAACTCATATACTGAGAAATAATATTTACATTTTCCCTTCCTTGATCAAGTCCTAGAGCGAGTGGCCAGTTATGTAATGCCCATGGTACGTACCTTCCAGCGGTGCATGATGGGAATATTCTATGAAATAGTGTCGTATTATTTAGATATATTTATGGATGAGTTATCTATATTCAGGGAAACATTTTAGGGATACCTGGTAAATTTTTATTAAAGGTTTTTGTTTAGATACAATGATAATAATCTCATTCAAAACTAAGAAAAATTCCATTTCATAGAAAAGGAAGAAATATTTATTGGTTATTGGGTATTTGGTAGAGGGATTGAAGTTGATTAATCTATGTTTGATATTATTTGTCACATTACCTCTCCAAGAACTATCAAGGAGGTGAGCTCCTTCATAGGAAATTTTGGTTTCTATAGAAGGTTCATTAGAAAGTTCATCTCCATTTCTTGACCACTTTGTGTGATTCTGGTGAAAAATTCTCTATTTATATGGACATTAATCTAGGAGGAATAATTATCAAACACTCAATTCATCTCTTATATATCCACATATAATGAAATATCCTAATATAAAACATCCATTCAAACTCATGTGTGATGTGTGGGACTTTATTGTAGGTACTTTTTTAGGACAACAATGTGATAAAACTCCATATGCCATTTCTTATGAAACTAAATCATTAAATGATGTAAAAATAAACTACACTACCACTGATAAATAATTTCATACAATTGTATTTTCTTTATAAAATTTAGGTCATATCTCTTAGGATCCCCCATCATTATCTTCACAATTCATTCATCCCTAAAGTAACTTTTACAAAATACAGGATTCCAATGCTAGATTGATTTGGTGGGTCCTTATTATTAAAGAGTTTGATATAACCATTAAGGATAAAAATATATTTTGAAATTATTATATCTGGTCACCTCTCTAGGATGTAATTAAAAACCGACTCACATCACCTTTTGTGTCTGATTCATTTCCTATTGAGCACATCTATTCTTTGATTGATTTTCCATGGTATGATGAGATAGAAAACAACATGGTTATAGGTGTCATTCCAAAATTCCTTATGAACCAATACAAGATGAAGTTACTTTATGATTTAAAATAGCATTTTTTGAAAATCCATACCTCTTCAATTTATTTCATAATCAATTAATTAGGATATTTATTCCTGAGTTTAATAAATAGTCCATTCTAAAATTCTATCATATAGAGGCATGTGGTCTCCACTTTTCCAATAATAAAACTACTGAAAAAGTCATCCAAAGTGGTTTCTTCTTGAATAACCTCAATAATTATTCCAACACATTCTACTAATTTTTTCCTCAGTGTTAACAATTAGGATCCATGGACAAGAATAATCAAATTCCCCTCACTCCCATTATGGTTATTGGAATATTTTATTTTTGTGGAATTGATTTCATGGGACCCTTTCAAAACTATAGTGGATATATCTACATCCTCTTAGCTATTTATTATTTCTCAAAATGGGTTGAGTCCATTACCACCAAGTCAAATTACCATCATGTTGTGATTCAGATCTTCAAAGAACGCATCTTTTTTATATTTTGAATTCCTAGTAATATCATCAGTGATAATGGAACCCATTTCTGTAATTGTCCCTTATTGGAACTTATATCAAAGTATGGGATTTCTAACAATGTTTCCACTGCCCAGAATCATCAAACCAATGGCCAAGATAAGTTAGAAACCCGGGAATTTAATAAAATTATTGAAAAAACATTCAATCCCACTAGGAAATATTTGTATGAGAAACCCTTGGATGCCATTTGGGAATATCATAATACATTAACAACCATCCTAGACATTCCACCATATAGGTTGTTTAAAAGAAAATATTTCCATTTACCTATTGAAATTTAATATAAGGACTTTTTAGAAATTAAAAAATGAATGGTGACATTTTTTTATTCAAAAAAGTGTAAATTAGTCCTTAATAAACTTGAGGAACTTAGGATATAGGCTTATAAAAATTCAAGTATCAATAAATCTATAGTTAAAGACTACCAATATATTAATCTCAAAGTCAAAAACATTGAACCATGAAAATTTGTGATATTTTATAGTTCAAAACATCATTTACACTTGGGAAGGTTAAGGCCTAGATGGTCAGGTCCTTACATAGTGCATCATGTGTACCCTCAGGGGGAAGTAGAGATTTAAGATCCCACTTGTGGTAATGTCCTAAAATTCAATTGTCATAGGTTCATACCATTCATTGAATCATTTAATAAACAAGAATTATAGGATGTGTTAACTAATCCAACTTATGAACAAGAAAAAAGTTGATATATTTATGGTCTATGACTAGATAACAACATTAAACAAAGCACTTTCTGGGAGGCAACCTAGATTTTACCTATATATTGACTTCAGGTTTGGATTTCCCAAATAAATATAAATTATTTTCATAAATTCATTTTTTCATTGTTTTTTTAATTAATGGAACCACAAGGAGTTTCCATTATGTTCTAATTATTATTTTGTGTAAGATTAAAGTGATCTTGAGTTTAATGTATTTTCTAGAAAATCATATTTCTTCTAAGAGTTCTATCATGATCTTTCTTCATTGATGAGGTCCCTCTGAGTGACATGGATATCAATAGAGTAATCAGGAGCATCATGAACTTCAAATTAAACCACTAGGTGACATTGTTACATATTTCTTATTTAAATTTCCTTTAGAACTCCTTTTCTTTAACTTTACCCCTTCTTAATTTTCTTTTCTTTAAACACCAGGGATAGTGTTATTCTATATTGGGGGTGAAAATAAAGAAAAAAAATGTTTTTTCTATCAAATAAAATTTTGTGTACATTCATGGATGAAAAAAAAATTTACCTTGAAAATAATGATACAAATTGAAAACTTTGAAACTAAATATTAAATACTTTTTCATGCCTTGATTCTATTTTTAATACAATTTTATCTTCCTGAGAATATATTTTGAAAAGTGTGGTTATCTAATATAGTTTTTCAGTGTTTTCATTTCCATCCTTTTAATAAAAAAACACAATGAGAATCCTTTGGATTGTAGGGTATTAGTTTGAGTTCTTAGGGTACTATAAGAAATGGTATTAGTTTGGTGATAGTTTTAATTTTAACATGAGTATTTAAAAAATCATCAAAAAATGTAAATAAAAAACAACAAAAAATTTGTGCATAAAGAAATTGATTAGACTAATGTGTGGCTATCAGTACTTGGGGATCATGACTTAATAGTTTTCTGGCCAATAGTTGGTCATTTAATCTCTATTTTTTTAATTTTAATTTTTTTATTGAGTTAAATTGAGATCATTCCTGCCTGAATGGCCCAAAGGCCTTCATTTTTATTGATTTTTGATAACCCCCCTTTCAAGGGATGAGGGGGAACCCTTACAAGGCCCGTAGGCTCAGAGATTACATGGCTCGTAGGCTTAGGAGATTGCATGACCCAAAGGTCTTGAGAATTCAACCAAACTATCTACAAGGAACTACCCCTCCCCAGAATCTACATCCTGATAGTAGCTCTCCATCTTTGCATGGTCGTCTGGCTAGGCTTCCCGTGAAAGAACAGGCTGGTACCGATGGCATAGCCATACCCTCTCATTCTGACAATCCATTTGGCTCTGCTCTGGTGAGTGCACCTGCTCTGAATCCTATTCTGGGGTTGCTCCTGATTATGTGATATTCAATTAGATCCCCAAGGTCTTTAAGACTAAGAGTCATCAGAAATGTCTCACGAAAAGGGTTGAATTGATTGAGTGAAATTTAAATTATGATGGAATAATTGAAAAATAAAAGATAAAAAACATGAATAATCATATTAAGGTTAAAATTTCATCCCACATAGCACTTCCATCCTCCCCCCCTGAATAAAAATGAACCCCAATGTCTATTGTGATGCATAAAACATCATCATGATTAATTGAAATTAGATGAAATGTGGAGATGAATTTGAACAATGTAATGGGCTTGGGATTAGTATATGATTATGAATCTATCTTGTAGTATATTATTTTGATGGGTTTCATAATTTTTTGGTATGAGGTATTTTAGAGAACATTATATATTAAAAAAAATTGTAAAAAGAAATTTATTTTCATATTATTGAGATACTTTTTTCTTGTGAATAGAAAAACTCAAGTTGGGGTGTGATTAGCCACTAAAAGATTCTAATATTAATTTTTTATATTATAATTTCCATGTGATTCAATTTTTATAAACACTTTTACTAGTGCATTTTACAATTTGATCTCATTTTCTTATCATGTTTGTAATTACTTATTAAAATACACTATTACATTGTGCATTTTTTAACACCCACTAAAAAACCCAATGCTCTTGATTTTACTTTTCATATTTAATTTTCTTGTCTCCCATTATATGAGGAACATTCTTTCATTCTGAGGATATTGGATATTCATTTTGGATGGTGACCAAAGTGGGCCTTGGACGTAGAAAATTCTATGTGAAGTGAACTAGATAACATCGCAATAAAATAATTATAGTATCCATGATAAAACCCCAATAAAGATAAAATTTGAACTGTAGATATAGATTATCATGAGAAAAATTTCATTCCATAGTTACCAGATCTAATTTTGAGTTTTTAAGGGAGTTCTAAGAAGGTCAATGTGAAGATAAAATTCTAGACCAGATTCTGTGGGCTAGAATAATAGCCCACCATTTTAATCACATATATGAAACCAAAAAACCTAATTGGGTTTAAATTTTAAGAAAATTTAGAGTAAATCCTAGGATTAAATTTCTTACTTTATGTCCCACCAACATTTGGACATCTAATAGATCATTTTGGATCCTCTATTGGGTGGATTCAAGATGGATCGGATTTTTTTCAAGGGTGGAAAATTACAATCTCAATTAACTTTCCATCCACCTATGCCTACCAACATTAATTAGTGTGACTTTAACTATTGGAGGCTTTACCCAGAGCTTAAAAATTCCAATTTAAAGTAGTTTTGTTGGATTATTTTGTTGGATTTGTGTATTTTTTTCATTTTAATTTTATGCAATTAATTTGATGTTGAAATTTAATTTGTTTCTCATGGAAGTTGTTTAAATCACCTTATTTTTTTTAATAAAAGTTATTTATTTCATCTTATTATATTATTCTTCAAATTATGGGGATACCTTTGACTCAATGTGTGAACATGTTCATACTAACACTTTTTAAAGTATTCACATAGTGGTAGAGTGAACATTGTTTCATTGTTTTTATTCTTAAATTCCACCTTCATAAGTATACTTACCACTTCCTATGAGAGAATATAATAAATGGAGGGATAACCCTCTTACGGTTTGAACCATGGGAGTATCAATGGGATATATTGGATGTTATTTCTCACTCTATAAATGTTTAATAATTTCTTTTATTTTATTTTTTCATTCAATGATTTTCTTTCTTCCTCTTCCTTATTAAATTTTATCACCACACATTTCATGTTCTAATAAGATCATTTACCTTATGGTGCTTTATTAAATTATCCTAAAAGTGTATAGGTGATTAGAATGTTCTTTTAAGGTGTTAAACCTATAATTTATGATTCTATCTTGATTTCATTAAATAAATCATTCTCAAGTTAATGAAATTGTAATAATTTAAAATGAAATTCATCCAATAATCCATTTTTAGTATCATAAGATCAAAACTTTATCATGAATTTACTTCAATTGGGGCTTTTAGTTCTATATAAATTAAAATAAAATCAACCCCAAAGTTTCCCACTTGATAGAAAAAACATTCATTTGAATGAGTGTCTATATGTTCTTCTTAAGTCTTTGAGGATTTGACGACCCCTTTTATGCTTCAAGTGACTGCTTCTACCTTAGGGTAAATCTGGGAAAGACCACACATCCACTTGTAGTATATATAAATGGATTTAATTTCTTGAAAACCATTTTCTATAACATTTACAAAAATTCCCAGACATTTTCCTATGCTTTGATTAATCCATAGACTTATCCTTACACATATCCCAAGAAATATCATTAGACATATCCTTAAACATATCCACAAGGATTTAATTAATTTTTTCTATCCTATATTCCAAAGTTTGACTAAAACATTCCTTTGATACCAACTATAGTGAAAAAAACACATCAAAAAAATATTACATCATTTAGATGAATATTCAGTACATTACACAAACACATGCCTAAGAATTGTAATGTTTTAGTTACATTGGACACTAGTCATGAAATCATATTATTTATTGAATTATCTACAATATATACCCTAAATATATTCCCATTTTTTTACTCTTCATATACATACCCTACTTAAAAACCATTCTTCATAACCTGAAAAAGTAAACATAATAAAGGAAAAGATCAAATTCTCATAAAGGGTAAACAAGGGATATATCGATGACTACATAAAAATTTCATGTGCATAAGGGTATGATAACATGAGCATAACAATTGAAAACCATAACCTAAATATCACAGATCATTAAATTGAGTCATGTAATAAATATTGGCAGTTCATAAGACATTAATCATAATGAAATCAAAGAACTTGATCCATGATAATATAATATTAGCATTAGGAATTTATTTCTGTCACGAGAATAATCATAGAAAATAATTTCCTTAGTATTTCATGGATAATTTCCAAGAAAATCATGGAATAATGGGACCACTCATCAAGTTTCACTAAAATGACTATCATAGTGGATAGAGTTTTATACTGAACTATGTTCACTCCCCATTCTAGTCCCGTTTATCTCCTAAGATGTTAGTCTTTAACCAATGAATTAGATGGAGATATAGGTCCCACACATCACTTAAAGAAAATCATACATATTTATGTCATAAGATAATAAAACAATAATCACATCATAACCAATTAAAAAAATAGTCTTCATAATCATTTCATTACAACATAACATGTAGAAAATAAACAGGTTTCATAATCATTTCATCATCAAAGAATAAACTGTGGAAAAAAGAAGCGGGCTTCATCATAATTTTATTATGGTATAAATCGTGTAGGAGAAATGGTTTTTATAAACTTCTTATCATCATAAACTTAAAACATGAAGATTAATAATAATAATGGTATCCTTGGATCATATTCTCAGTAAAGGATAAGTAACATTAAAGGAGGTCAACTTAGATGTAAAATTATTTTAAAAGATCAATTGGAACATTTCTAGAGGAAAATATTCTTTATACTTTGAAAAAAATCTTTCTAAAACATAAAAAAATTTCAAAAATACATTTATTTAAAAATAACCTTGGAAAAATATAAGGTATTATTTAAAAATAATTTAAGTCATTTCTTGAGGATAATATCCTTTCCATTTTTAAAATCCCCAATTAAAAAAAATATTAAAAAAAATCAAATGTACTTTTATTTAAAAATAAAATTTTAAAAAAATTAAAATATGATTTAAAATAGTATGTTCTTCATGATGGCAGAAAATAACATTTATTTCATACACGTTAAAATAAAGGATACTTTAACATTTTTGTTAAAAGGGGAATGTGCATTGTTTGTAAAATAATTAAATATTCCTTTCAAAATATTTTGTAAAAATTAATACATGGATAATTTTTTTTAATAAATAATTTTTATAACGTTAAAAACATTTTTGAAAAAAAATTAGAAAACAAGGTTTTAGAAGAAAAATGTTTTTTAATCGAATTTGTAAATAAAAACTATTTTTCTTAAAAAAAATATTTTGAAATATTGATTACGTGAAGAGAGGAAAATGAAGGGAAAATTTATTCGCATGACATAACTAGAAGATAATTATATTCATGAATTTATTGAGATATATATCATAATATTTCATCATTGGATGTATAAATATAATTGATCCCGATAAACGATGAGATTGCATCATAAAACCCTTACCACTTTGGTAACTACGAATCATAATAACCATGAAAGAATAACATTAATTAAAACATAAAATATCATAATAATAAATAAATTCATGATATTACATTTTAAAGATTCATTATATACTCTTCATAAAATAATATAGTTGAATAACACAACATATGTCTCAATGAAGGAAAACTGAGACAAAAATCCCTTACTGTTTTAGTAACTTTTAAACTATAAACCCCATGAAATAGATATCCTCTAATGGATATTTAATTCATAATAAATTTATTTATAATTATCATAACATACATTAATGGGTATTATAAACACCACATAAAATAATTAGGTGGTTAATATGTATGTGTCCTACACAAGTAAAAAGTGAAACAGAAATTCCTTACAATAAGTCTTCACTTCCTTCATACAAGTTCAAACATCCAATGTAATAAATTTAATTTCAATATAATTTTTTTACTAAAACATAAATATATATATCAACCCATATATTATTTACTTATGATCCTTTATTCACTATTTATTAATAATTCCATGTTAAATTCATGTTTCAGGTAAAAACTACTTTATTTTTCTTGTATGTTTTGATTTGGTATTTTTTGTATTATTTAATTGATAATGGTTTAATAATATCCAGATTTTTAAACATGTAATAAATATCATATATATTCATTATATATGTATTTATTTTAATACATAAAATTTAGATATAGAAAATGAAATACATTGTTCAAGGAGATAGTGGGTTATACGTACACATGAATGTTGTTTCCATTTTTTAAATGGAAGAAATTAAAGAAATGTAAATAATATATTAACTCCAAATAATAATTTATAATTCATATATATCATATGTTTTTCTTTTAATCTATCCTTATTATGTTCCATGTAAATCATATGTGAAGAATGAATCACAACGCTTCATGAGGCGGTAGTCCGACATACACACAAATAACGTTATCTTATTCACATGGAATGGAATGTAATAATGAATATGTGATATAATGACTAAATAATAATATTAATATCATAAATATAGTATATAAATATTAAATATTTCATCATATCCATCCATTATAGGTGGTAATATAAAACGAATAACATCAGTTTGAGAGGTTGTAGTCCACTATACACACGAATGATGATTTTATAACCCCTTTGATTGAAGAGACAAATAATTTAGGTTACTAATTTAACATATTAACATATAAGTATATGTAATATAATGAGGATATTATATCTTCATGGTATCATAATAATTTATGGAGCTATAGGATGAAATAAAATAAAACTCTCAGTTAGGAATGTGACCTCTTATACAGATAACTTCTTTTGGTTTACACCAAAAGTATTTGTAGGATGGGTTTCTGAAAAAATTAATCATTATATGATTAGAAAAAAGTAATTAAGGAATTGATTTGGGTATGTTTTTTCTGAGCCAATGGGGATTTATATTGTGAATGTGAGAGGATAGTGGGTGGCCTTTTATAAGTGAGGCAAGTTGAACACTTTCATTTTCTAAACATAAAAAGGTTTACCCATATTTTTCAAATTTAAAAAGTCTAAAAAATGAGAAATTATAAATAATTGAATATATTAGGTCAAAATATTTCAAGATAATGGGTTTTTGAAATGTTTTGGTTCATTTTTAATACTTATGTTTTTAGTTTAACCCTCCTATTAACACATTTTTACCTTAAACATACTAAATAAATCTTACTATTTTTACTATTAATTATAGTAAAAATTAATTTTACACTATTAGATAAAATAAATTATTCTATATCAAAATATTTAACCCATTATTTTCAATTCAATTCACTAAAGTGGCGTGATTTAATTTAAAATTAATCCCCTAGACGCAACAAGAAAGAAGTTTTCCCAAGAGAAAATATTTAAATGTTTTAAAATATATATATCATAATTCAATATCAAATTGATTAAAATGAAATAAATTGGATTAATATTAATATAATTGAACTAAATTTTCTTTTAAAACTATATTAAAATAATTTTTATGTGCTTAATTTTTTTTAAATAAATGAAAATTCTTAATAAAAACCAATTTTTTCACTATAAAAAAGTATAATTTCATGAAATTATAAAATATTAAATCCCATATATTTTTAAAATTATCAGTTAAAAAATGAAAATAATTTTTTTCAAATTAATTTTTTAAAATTTTAAAATTTTATTTTTAAAATAAATGTGAAAAATATGAAAAAATTGTTTTTTTAATATAGTTTTTATGCATAAAATTGGATTTATTCATATCCATTTTCTAGAAAATAGATAAGATGGGTGTTAAAATTTTGATTGAATATATAATATATAAATTTCATTAAAATCATTCACTAGAAGAGGTTTTTTTAATTTATTTGGGTAAAATGTGTTTTTTTCATTAAAATTTTTTTTTTGAAAAAAATTTCCTTTTATTTTCAAATAGTTTTTATTTTCATTTTTAATTAATTTTTCACCAAAAAATTTATTTTATATTCATTTTTAGACCATATATTTTCATAATTTTGTTGATTTTATTCTCACACCCCATTCCAACGGCTATGTGATAACTATCATATTAAATAATAATATTGTAATAGTATGTTACATTTTGTTTAAACTTGGTGTTGAATGTATACAAGTTACACTCAGTCTTGTAGGTAATGAAAAATATATTTATTTTTTCATGTAATGAAATATAAAATCATTGTTTTGTGTGATATAAAATATCAAAAAATATTAAATTTCTTTGCAAAAAAAATATTTCATAAATCTTGGGGAGTTACACATTAGGCATCTCAATCCTTTGGCATTATGTTATGTGCATATTAATGTACTGGAATCATGAAATAAAGTGTATAAAAGAGATAGCTTGACATAATTTATAAGAAATTAATAAATATATTTTAATTAAAAGAAATAATTATATATTTATTTCATAATATATTTTTTCTTATTCATACAAGTTGATCCAGTGACTTAGTTATAAATACAGTAATATATCATTGTTTATTTAGATGATGGGTTGTTTGTAATGGAATTTATAAAATAATTCAAATTTATTTCAAAATAATATATATAATATCTTGGGGTGTTACATTTTTTTGATTGGGATATATATTATATTTATATTGAACATAATGGAATTTATCAAAAATGATTGGGCATTTTATATAGTGGATCAAGGAGTATCCATATGAAGTATTTCATGAAATTCGAATGAAATTGTGGGGAAGGTATGTCATTGATTTATTATTTTATTTATTTTCATTGTATTTTGGGAAAAAATAGTAATTATTTAGGCTTGGAATATGGATATTTTTCTCATAGGGGGACAATAGTCATCTATGATCCATTTATAACTTTTAACATGGGATTATAGAGAGGTTTATCCACATATTGATATTTTTTATTTTGGATAATAATGGTGTATTAGAATGAATTTATTAATAATTAATTAATAATCCATTTTTGGATATAATAGTTTTTACATGTCAATGATAACTTGTATATACATAGAGTAATTATGGAGAACCATGAGGTATGTAGTCTCTATTATTTTACCAACTTTTAACTTTGTTTCATATGTCTTATGATATGTGATAAATGGTATACAAATTGGAAGGGATTTATTAAAAATAATCATGATAAGAAAGATATGAGGATAGTGGAATACTTGTAATCCCCCTTATAGATTATTTTCTTATGTTTCCCCATGTTTTTAGTATTTTCATGATTCAATATAAATTGAAATCCTTGGTTAAAATTGAGTGAGGAATCAATAAAAGGTTTCATATTTTTACCGATGACAAAAGTACTTATGTGAGGTATTGTATCATGATATACAATACATTATCGATATTGTTGAGTTACGTGTTTGGAGAAATTCTTTTAACATTAAAAATCATCTAGAAATTTAATTCATTATGTGGGTAACCTATTAATTTCAGTTAGGATTGTCTCATGACGCATAATAAGGTCTAATAAGAATGATTATTATATTATACTAAGGTTTGACTAGTGTATTTACTATATAGAGGTTGGTTCCATTTTGGAATCATGTATGAGATATGTTATATTGAAGGATTATGAGTTATGAGACCACCAAAGAGTTGATTAATAATATTATATTAGATTAATGGTATAGATTTTGGTATTCAAGTGTAATAGTGTATAATGACCTATTGAGGGTAGAGTAATAGGTATATTTTTTATACATATTCCAATATCATAAAGTTATAAAAAATTATTTCCTATAGTTCATGTTTATCTTATAGTTGATATTGTGAGATTATGATACTTCGTGGATAAAATATCTTAGAACCATTCGTATTGGGATACCCTATACATTACAAACTACTAGGATATCAGTATTCCATGATTCGAGAGGCATGTGGTGTAATGGGTTGTTGGTTTAGGGATTTTATATTTCATTCTAGGATTCCTTATATTATATTATTATTATCATCATATTTCATATTTTAGAGTATATATACCGACCAACTAAAAGGGTGATACAAAGATGTTGGGATTTTAATTTGGAGGAATATATGAAGTTAGAGGTGTATACATTCCCACAATTTTGATAGGTTAACTCCAGTTTGGTATCTTTTTAAAATTATATTTTACACTAATAATCTATAGGTTATTGAGTCAATTAAACTACAATTTTGAAATATCTTATTCAGGTTTCATTATCTACCATGTTGGTATTCAATTTACTGTATCTAGGATAGGTTCTATGAAAAAAAACATATTCATCAAAGTATCCCAAGGTTGGGTTCTCTACTATATTGTGATTTAAATCGAGTATTTTTTTTGGTAGATTTTCCAACCTATGATTTAGAAATAATATCTCATGGTTTATAATTGAAAAAAAATATGATGGACATGAATTGACCCACAAAGAAACCTATTAGGACGATGGAAATTTTATTGTTCTATGATTATCCATCCTTAAATAGTTTATGTATTAGAAACTAGAACTAAGAAGTCTTAAAAATACATGAGTGGACATATCCAATATAAATATGCAACAAATATTAAATATAATACTCTCAATTTTATTTGAATGATAACAATAATAAAAATGAGAAACTAAATTGTATGATAATGGATACATGAACAAAAACTTTTCAACTCTACACTCAATTTGTTAATATGATAGATGATTTATATATAATATAACATAAAACTATGTGATGGGTGAGTATAAATGGAATACCATGTCATTATTATAGATACACCTGATATAAACCACCATATGAGACCATATTCCAAGGAATCTGATGAAGCTTCCACTAATAGAAAGTGTTATTATCAAATTCCACCACCCATCACCAACAATATACTATAAATAAATAGATTTAACTCCATGATCACCTAGACTTTCCTAGAAATGATAATTTTCTATATATACACATCAATAAGGGGCATATGGTATATGTAGTTTTGAGTATAAATATAACTATAAGGTGACCCTAAAATTAAAAAAAAATTATAAAACAACTAGTCACCTCAAAACCCCTCACTATAGAAGAGTAACTAAAAAGGATGGAGGAAGGGATAAACCCATATATGCATTATAGTAAGGAAAAACATGACAATAGGTGTGTCTATACTCACTATATATTAGCTTAGATTTGTGATAAATAATGTCATGTAGGTATATTGTGATGTTTAAGATAGTATAATACCAAAAATTTCCCAATTCTATAACTTATCTAGCCCTATAAATCCTTATGTCCCACTATATAACTAGGGAGTGGGAATGCTCCTTCTTAGGGAAAAATTAATCAATTTCCATGACATATCTCTATAGATTACTAAAAATATAATGGAATAAGGTTTCTCATATCACTATATGAACCCAATACACCCAAAACATCTCACATATATCACATCCACATCATCTATATATAGAAGGATTAATGGGGTAGATGGGGTCCCCTATATAGGGTATGTCAGCTGAGGGAGTAATGACCCTAATTGAGGACCCATATTAAAATCTTATTATTTAAACATGATAGATATAATCTAGATATTAAATTAGTGGGTAGGAATATTATTAACTACGTTATGAAAAAATTATAAAGTTCATTCCCAATAAATTTTTTTTACAAATTCTTAATAAATAGTCACTCAACTTTAATAAAGATATTATATTCTAAAAAAATATTTATTTCCTTCAAAAATTATTTTTATTTATTTTTATTATAAAATATTAAAACTAACTTTCATAAATTTTAGAAAATTTATTTTATAAAAATAAAATATTTTTTCATATCATCATATTGATATTAACTTAGAGTGAAATTTTGTGATTTTTCAGAAAAAAAAATCGATTTTCAATGAATAGTGAGCATTACCGATTTTTGTAAAGCTGTAACATTTCAACCTGAACCCCCAAGTCCAAAATGGATGCTACATGACCTCATGTGCACCTCCTTATACACAACAGGCTATCGACTAGTAGTTAGGGTCTAATATCATCAATGGGGAGACTATACCCTCGGAATAATTTCATAGTATTAATAGTCAATAATAAAAATATATAAAATATATAAAATAATCAGAGTAAACATGTGGAAAACTGAATAAATGGAATATATGTCAAATAAATAAAATCATCTCCCATTAGCGGAAAGCCTATTCAATGAAATTAAAGCATATAAAGTAAATAAATAAATAGTGAGCCCTCTAGAGTACATTCTGGTATTCTATAAGATCCACACTCTCATGCTCGACTATCCACCACAAGGCCATTTCCCTTCACAATATCCCTCATGCAATCTATAAGCGCATCGAAATTCCCGAGAAGGGTGTGAGTACAAGACTCATTAGGACACCACTAATGCATCCATAACCTAATGTGCTCAAGTATAAAATTTTATTTCATAATAATGATCAATGCATAATAATAAAAATCATATAATCCACAATCGAGTGGTCATGTTCTAATCAAGCTTCCAAAAAACTCCATCGTACAAGCTTTGCATCCATGCTGGAAAACATCAGATAAATCATGGAAATATGAAAATTTCATAGCTAGCCTCAATCCACTTGATAATTTTACAATACTTATGCCTCCAGGTTAGGCCACACTAGGGCATTATACTGCAACGTTATCACCAAGTTAGGTCACATAGACTATCATGCCCTATTATTTCCATGCAGGTCTGATCACTCAATATCTCCATACCCCACGGTCATCAAATAAAGGTCTGATCACTCATGATCATAATGCCCCCAGGTTAGGCCACACTACACCATCATGCCCCATCATCCATCTCAGTCTCATCATCAAGTCACGTGATGCATATGAATACAATCACCCTCCAGGACTATCAAACCATGATGGGTCCACCTTTATCATAGGTACCATGCAAATAAACAACATCACAGAATATACGGGACATATCTCAAGGAAACAGTGACATCATATCAAGGCCACATATCAAGGCACACAAATCAAGGCACATATCTCAAGGCCCACTTCAAGATAAAATATATCATTATTATAAATAAAAAATGTGAATTAAACATAAACTTGGAATATAACTATCTCAATAATTCTTAAGAAACATGGTCATACAGTGTTAGGTTCTAAACACACATCGATAAGAAATTGAAGTCATGCATGGATATCAAATATTCCAAAACAATAACCATACTATGGAAACATTTATAACAAGATCCCAAAAAGGTAAGAAACTTCCTATCTAAAAATTCGTCGATGTCTATGAAAGGATAAACCACCCTGTGTAGTTCGATAGCTAGAGTGGACACCTCAACAGTCTACTAAACCATTTAGGGGTTTATTATAATAAATGTAGACATGTTAATGCTCGAGTTTCATCAAGGGTTCCTAGACTCAAAAAAAATTATATTATTTCTAAACTAAATAAAATATCACATACAATGATACTTTTTCTCTCTTATATAATTTCTGAATTATCATTCTCGGCTAGTACATGCAGTTGAAATATTCTCCAAAAGAATAGATATCTTTTGATAATTTCTCATAAATTATCCTTTAATAATTATCTCTTGATAATTTTTCCTAAAGTATCCTTTAATAATTATCTTTGAAAATTTATCCTAAATTATTCGTTATAATTATCTTTTGATAATTTATTATAAATTATCCCATATAATTATCTTTTGATAATTTATCATAAATTATACTTTTATAATTATCTTTTTATAATTCATCCTAAATTAATATTTTATAATTATCTCTAGTAATTTATCCTAAATTATCCTTTATAATTATATTTTGATAAATTATCTCTTATAATTATCTTTTCATAATAAATTATCCATTTACAATTTTTATTTTATAAATTATCCTATGATAATCTAGCAACTATCGATTGATAAATTCAATAATTATCCTTGGTAATCACACAATTATCATTTTATTTTTATAATACTTATCCTTTGATAATATGCATAATTATATTATGATATTTTCAATAATCTATGTCACATGGTTATTACATTATAATTATCCTTTTACAATTTATATAATATTATATTTGATAATCTCATACAATTATACTTTTATAATTTGTTGTAATTATATTTTGATAATTATCCATTATTATCCTTTGATAATTCATTGTAATTATTTTTTGATAGTTTTTAATAATTCATCCCTTGATAATTTTATTTAAATTTATCATTTGATAATCTGGTGGAATTACCATTGATAATTCAATTCATTTATCATTTGATAATTATGCATAATTATCTTCTAATAATTTGATTAAATTGTCATTTGATATTTTTTTACTTATCTTTGAACAATTTCGTGAAACCAACCTTTGATAATTTGGTTCAATTATCTCTAGATCTTTTTTTGAATTCTTTTCTTTCAATTATTTCTTGTATTTATCCTTCGACAATTTCATAAATTATCCCACAATAATTTAGTATCTATCATTTTATTTAGATTCTGTCATTTTTTCTTTTAATTTATGATAGAAGATAAATTGGAAGAATAAAATAAATAAATAAATAAACCAACCTAGTAATGATAAGCACAACGTTGGAGGAAGAATAAGGAGCTTGCGTGTGTGTGTATATTGATCAACTATGAATTCATCAAATGTGTACAAGGGAGTCTTCAGGTCATCCAGACTCAGCATAATCTATCAACATTGAAGTCAAAATGATTCGTCTATTTAAAAAACCCCAATATCATGGGGATTAAAACCCCAATTTTAAACACCCAATTTAATCTTCCTTTTATCTGAAAATTGTTGATGGAGTCATTAATTATACCCTATTTAGATGTTGCAATCAGTATTGGGTCAAAAACGTGTGATTATGAAGGTTTGGGATCGATGCCACATCGTCTATGGTTGAAAAATGTGTCGGGAAGATGAGTTAAATAATAAAAATAGTTTTAATTAAACGAATTTGTAATAATAATATAAAAATATTAAAAACTTATCCTAGTGTGTGATTTAACCAAACTCCTGATGCATATAAATGTTATATCTCGCAAAAGATAAACTTCATGTTTCGAACCTAACTATAGTCTCATATTTCTTATATGATTATCCATTTGGGAAATATTAAATTATTTATTGAAAATTGATATGATAAAAATATTAAAAACATATCCTCAAGTGAGATATGACCAAAATTATGACATGCTTAAAAGTTATACCTCGTATAGGGTAATCCCCGCTTCTCAGACCTAATAGTGGTCTCATATTTCTCATATAATTCATTTTTTGGGAGATATTAAATTAACAATAATGCATAACGGTTTTTCACATCAGTTTTTTATGAATTTTCACATCAGGTTTTAAGTGATGTGGTTATAGGAGAGGTAGTGAATAAATTTTTTCACGTCAGTTACTTAAAACCGATGTTATAAATAATTTATTCCATTCATTTTTCATGTTAGTTATTTAAAATAACCAATGAGATAAATGGTTTTTCATGTCAGTTATTGAATAACCAGTGTGAAAAATCATGTGTGATTTTTTTCACATCGATTATCCAATAACCAATGTGAATTCCCAATTACAAACTCTTTATCACATCATTTATTTATATAATCGACATAATAAATGGTTTTTCACATCTTTTATCCAATAACCGACATGAAAAACAAGATTTATTAGAAAATACATTGATTCATCTTTTCCACCAACTGTAGCTCTAGCACAAGAGTCATAAAACAAAAAAGGCCTCCACCAGCAACAGGCAAAAATAACACAAGAGGCATAAAATAGAAAAGATAGAAAAGGTAGTACAAAATCCAAAAAAAATATGCATACCATTGAACATTATAATAAATTAAAGACCAATGTACATTTATTCATCTCTTCCACCAATAACATCTATAAAACAGCACAATAGGTAGTAGAAAATGTAACACAAAATCTAGCAAAATACGCATAACATTGAACTTTCAAATAAACTAAAAACCAATCAAACCATTAAAATTATTTTCACATTCAATTTTTAAATGTATAAAATCCTCCACAATATATGACCATTATTCATCAAAAATATAAAAAAATAATACATAAATCATTAAACATAAATTTACAATAAAACATATTAAATATTAAAAAATAATTTATAAAGAAATCTAACCTTATGAAGCTTTATAATTGTCCTGGTTGAAATTCTTTCATTCATGAATCTTAAAACACAATATCCACATTCAGTTCCAGCTTGTTGTTTATGAAACTATTTCAAAGATATTTTATTTCAAAATAATATTTTTAATTAATATATACACATTTTAGTAATTGTAAAAGAAAATTATCCTTAGGTTTTACAAATTTGATCTTGGTGTGCTTCTTATTTGTCATATCACTAAATAAATTCCATTCCCTATATGAAAATAATATGGATTTAATAAATTTTATTCTCTATAATATAAAAAATTATTAAAATAAGAAAACATTCATGTTTAATACATTCTTCAAATTTTATCTCACTTCACTATGGATAGAGCATATCCAATACAATGTCTTCTCTCTTGAACAAAAAACACCCTACATCCAATAACCATTGATATAAAAGAAAATTTAATATGAGTTTTTAATATATTAAGTGATATATAACACATTGTGAGAAAAAATATTCCATACCATTCAAGATATGGAAACATCCAACACTGAATAATGACATTCTTCTAGAGTCTTTTAGCTATATAAATTATTATTTCAGCATCAATATTTTTCAAAGCTATAGGATAAATAAATTTTGGGTCCATAAATCCATATACATCTATCATTTCATGCTCTATACACATTTTAAATAGATACCTAATACAAAATAGACATAATTATAAATTTTCAATAAATTAATGTAACGAAAAAAAATTGTTAATCGAATTACATAGAAAAAATTCGCATCGTGTTGATGCCTAATTGATCTCCAAATACAAGCTCCATTATATCATTTTTCAAAAGCCTCATAACAATTGCATGCCAAAAATATCAGTATCAAAAAAAAATTTCATATAATCCCAATAACAAATTTAAGTGTGTTGAAAATTGATCAAGACTGGTAGAATCTGTATCTGAAGTCCTGAAACTTTGATTTTTTTTCTATACAGTATTTCTTTACCTTTAAAGTATTCCTATAAAAAAATAGAGAATAATAAAATATTTAAAATGATAAAAAAAAAATCTAACAAAATGAAATAAAATATAACATATATAAATACCTCTACGGTAATATGTCAAAGTAGTCTAGATGGAAAAACTAATAAATGACTAATACTTTGTCCAACTGTACTCAATTCATCTGTAGAACATGGTATTTTTTCTGATCTATTTATAATATCTAGTACAGTGACCCTATGATGCTCTATCTCAATATAGCAATGGTGAATGGTATTGTTGATATAATATATTATCCCATATGAAATAATATGATGAGTATCATCAACATATAACTCACGGTAACTTGGAAGCTGTGGAAGAGGGGTGTTGTGGTAGGATAAGAATTGGTGTTTGGAAACACATATCTGTGAGTAGGATAGGGAGAATGAGTGGGATCTATTAGAAAAGGTGGAGGAGTCAGATCAGTAGGCTGAAACTGTCATTGCATGCCTGAAACCATCATATTTACTGAAGCTCTGATCTTTTCCTCTATCCCCACTTGAATATCATGAACATTGTCTTCCAAAGATTATATTTTTTTATAAACATGTTTCTTTGAAGAAACTTCTTAATGTGGAAAGAGTCTTCTTACCGATACACCTGTCGGGTATCCTCATACATAACCCAAGTGTTAAGGCTTTCCAAATGTTACATCTAAAATATTCTATCTACGCTTAGTAATAAATTCCCAATGTGTGCTCTACTCCTCAATATAATCTTGTACAGAATATATAGAAAAATCTATAATGAATCACAATATATAGAGTTGATTTAAGATTAATAAATAAATAAACATCTTACAATATCATCAGATACAACTCTTGAATCTTCTGTAAGATATTGTCTTTTTTTCTCTTTTGATCCATCTTTCTTTTTTCATGTCTAATGGGGGGAGGAAGAGAAACCTCTCCAGATACTGATGACTCGGCTCTCAACTTTGTAATTTTTTCTTCTAGAAAGTGTTCTTCTAATAATGTATACCCTCCCTGAGATAATGTATGAGGGTATAAATTTCTATCTTGAATCTACTAATGATATCTCCTTGATTACTATAAATTAATAATTAAGAATAAATAAATCATTAACATGGTTATTAATATAAAATAGCATCTAAAAAGGTATCATTGCACTTACTAAAACTCTTCTCATCGTCTACTTTCAAAAAATTATTTCGATGTATCTTCATCTATAAATGGATATATATATATATATATCACATGGATTTTCATGAGGTCTATTCCAAAAAATGAACTGTGATGTTAGGGTAGATTTAAAATCCTTCCATCTCTTAACCGCCAATTATAAACATTTCCCATTAACTCCTCTAGTGTCAGGTATATCATATTCTATCTGATAATAAGGATATAAACATATATTTCTATAAACATTTCAAGATATGTAAATTGATAATAAACAAGATTACCAAAACGGTCTCCCACAATAGTGATAATGTCGCTTTTTCAACACTTTGCAAATTTCAAACAAAATACTAACTTTACTTTTAGATTATACTGATACAAAAGTATTGAATTGTTTTTCTTTTGGAATTATTGGAATGTCATTATCATCAAAGTACAATGGTATCCTCTATTCTTGGGTACAAGAAACTGATAATTTTGGTAAATGTGGGGTTCCAGGTTTACCAACCCTTGAACTCTTTTTTCCCCATGGAAGTAGATGTCTAGTGTAAAGAAGGATAAAGAGGCTCATCAACCAGATCATGTGTAAGTTCCTCTTCAGAGGTATGAGTTTGATCATCTCTAGAAATATGTGGTGGATTAGAGGATTGATATTTCATTATCCTAAAAATCAAATCAACATCAATTAGTACAAAAATATACAAATCCAACAATTACATACAAATTTAAATAAAAAATTAACAATTATCAAACAAAAAGAAAAGTAAACTGAACATAACACATTTTTATTCATATTTTTTATAGTTAAATAAAATGATAAAAATATTAATGAGATATGAAATGATATAAATGAATAAAAAATAAGAAATATTAATGAGATGAAATGACATAGTGAAAATTTACCAAAATCATAAATCATTTTCACTATAAAAAGAATTATTTTATAATATACTATTTTACAATATATTTTTTTATTTAAAAAGTTAAATTTAAAATAATTGGTTTTTAACAAAATAAATTAATAGATAAGTTACTTATATGTAAACATGGAAAAATAGACAATACTAAACTAATATAAACAAATAATTTAACTTATTAGTTATAATTTGTGTTTTAATAAATAAAATAAAATTAAAATATCTAACTTATGAAATTTATAAAAGTAAACCATAATTAAACATATGTTACCTATAATATTAGGAATGTACTAAATAGTTTTTTCCCAAATTCTTTTGTCATGATTATTATTTATGGCACAAACCATGTCTTCGACGTGTTCATAAATATCATTTTTTAATCATTCAATGGATGTAGGAATCTCACATAAATCAGAATATTTATCAAGTTTATCAACACCAACATACTATTTTTTTCTTGTAAAACAATTCCCCACTGCATATCATATTGATCAAGAACAAGAAAAAAAATTGTGTGTTTCTATGGTAAAAAGATCATTTGTGTATTCTAAATTATTTATATTAACTAGTGTCATTCCAAATTCATCATTTCAGACACTATTATTACTGATAAACCATTTAAACATAAACACAAGAACATGAAATTTAATTTAATAAACCTCCCATATTTCTTTAATGACTCTGTAATATGTGGTTTATGTGAATATTTGGTTTTTGTCTTTATCACTTGAAAAATGCATTACTTATATGAACACCGACACACTACTATTCTAAACCACACTTCTGTTGTCTTGATCTTTCATATGAAAAGTATATCCATTAATTTCATACCTATAACATGTTATCAAATTTAAACATAGACCACCCACTAAGCATCTCAATGTTTTTGATGCATCTGGTTTCATGGTCACTTTAAAACATGGCAAAAAAGTTTTGTTATGCTCATTCAAGATCCACATATCTTTCTTTTTTGGATAAATTTGTTTCAACTAATTAAGATAAAATGATATATATGGTTGATCATTAACTATGTTATTCAAGATTTATAACTATATCTTATTTATATGTTCACCTATCAATGATTTGACTTTCAAGCTGTGAATCCCCTTTCTACCAACATTAACTCGTTAATGGCGAGATGTAGGCAAACCAATGTGCTCCATGTCACACAAATAACCTGTGAAAAACTCTACAACCTCCTCAGAAATATACTTCTCTACAATGGATGCTTCAGGTCGATATGGATTCTCAACATACCCCTTTAATATCTTCATATACATTTCAAAAGGATATATCCAATGTAGATATACAAGTCCTAAAATCTTTCTTTCTCACACCAAATAAACCATTAAATGCACAAAGATATCAAAAAATGGAGTAAAATAAATTTCCAATTGATAATGTATAGAAACCAATTCATTCTTCGAAATGATCAAAGCATTCAAATCAATCACCTTATTACAAATAGAATTAAAAAAACAACACCCCTTCATGATACTCATTCTAACATGGGTTGGAAATATTCCACACAATGCAACTGGTAGGAGTTGTTGCATCATGACATGATAGTTATGAGATTTCATAACTATCAACTTTAAATCCTTTAGAGACACAAAAAAATTTACATTTCAAGAATAACCATGTGGCACTTTGATATCATGAAGACATTGAAAAATCCAGTTTTCTCCCTCTTGTATAAGGTATTACAAGCCAGAGGTAGGAATGTTTTCCTTCCCTCAGGAGTGGGATCCAACTCCAAACATCCATTCAGAGTAAATCCATGTTGAGACAATAAGTTCCCTTATGACTTTTCCATTCCTTTATTTTTTGAAAATCAAAAACAGATTTCTTAAGGAAAATTATCTTTCTCAAAGAAATATTTTATTAAGGAATATTTACTTTCTCTAAAAACATTTTTGACATTACATATTGTTTTAAATGTCTTATTTAATATTTTTTCAAACCAAGTCTTACCATCTATTTCATAAGTCAAAAATAATATCCTTATCTAACTCAGAACCTTAATGTTCCTTAGAATATGATTTCCCTAGAATTGTAAATCTGATTTATCCTAAAATCAGAGTCTGATTTTTTCTGAAATTAGGCTCTGATTTCCATTGAAATCCGACTCTGATTTCCTCTGAAATCAGACTCCGATTTCTTCTGAAATCAGACTCTGATTTATCCTGAAATCATACTCTAATTTCTTTGGAAATCTGACTCCTATTACTTATGAAATATGACTCTTATTTCTTCTAAAATTAGATTCTGATTTCTTATGAAATCAAACTTTGATTTCTTTTGAAATCAGACTCTGATTTCTTCAAAAATAATATTCTGAATTCATCTTAAATCAGATTCTAAATTCATCATAAATTAGATTGTGAATTCCTCAGAATTCAGACTTTGATTATCTATTATTTCATAATCATATTATTCATATTTTTAGACTCCAATTCTAACATTATTAATAATTTGTTTAAATGATTTTCAAATAGTTACCTCATTTCCTTAAAGTAATGTTTCATTTTAATGGATCCTAAAATTATTATTGTTTCTTAAGAATAAATTTGTTTTCCTTACATATTATTATTTCTTACACATGATAATATTTTCCATGATTTATTACAAGAAACTATGTCATATAATCTATTTTTAAACTAATTGTTGGCTGAGTGACACATGTATAGATCCCTCTATAAGTTAAATAAAAATATGACTATTGGAGGAGGATCTAACCATTGGGATTTTTCACCTATAAATACCCCATTCATTTGAAGATTTAAAAAATGGCACACATTTAGAGATTAAATGTTGTGATGTTGTGAAGTGAAATCTATAGAGAGAGACTCTCATGATTTTTGAAATCGATGAACATATTATTCAGCCGTAAATATCTTGTTTATCCTTCCAAGTGAGATTCCGATTATCTGATCAATCGAGGGCTTCTGGGGATAGGAAAATAGAGGTTCCGACTGCATTAAAGTTCAAGGGCTTGTGGGGATATAAATACAAACTTTGATACTCTTATCAAGGGATTACCCTAGTGTGGGTAATATAGAATTTATTGAAAGTATAAATCCAGGGACCTTTATCCAAGGTTGTTTGATACCCTTCTCTTTGGGTTAAAAGATTTATTATACTTGTTTACTTGTATTTTTTACAAGCTTTTAATTCCACTGCATTTTTTTAAATAAAGAAAGTATAACATTATTATGTATACTCTGATATAATAAGATTATATATGCTTTAAGGTAGAATATTTCCCCAAGTAAACTTTTCTTAAGTTTCTTTTTCGGATCCATATCTTCAAATCCTAAGCAAGATTTTTTCTTAGTTAAGAACTAAATAGGGGTTTTGAATCCTCCTTGTTTAACATTGTTAAATAAATATTTTCTTATGGTTAAAAATGAAAGTTTTTAAACTTACAATTCACACCCCCTATTGTAATTGAGCATCTACATCTATATTTCGATCCTACAATTGGTATTATAGCAGGAATTTCAAATAATAATACTTGCATATAAGTTTTCTTACTAATATTTTCTTACTTAACTTTACTTGTTCAAGTTTTTCTTAATAATTTTATTTATTAAATATTTTGTTACTAATCAATTTTGTGGAAAATATTTTCTTTTGTATTTTCGTATAGAATGGATAGAATGAACGTTGGTTCAATAGATAATCTAAATCCTACCAGACCACCAATTTTTTATGGTAATGATTATGAGTACTAGAGAGATAGGATGATGACTTTTTTTATAAACACTAGAGTAGATAATTTTTTCATGCTCACTAGTGGATATAAGATTCCTGACAAAGAAAACATAACATTCACAAATTAGTAAAAACAAGAATATCAACTAAACTACAAGGTACGCAATACTCTTTTATGTTCCATGACTAGGAATATCTATAGCCAAATATTCTCTTGTGAATCTACCAATAGTATCTAGAAGAAACTTGAAGTTACACACTTTGTAACTTCAAAATTGAAAGAAACAAGAAGAGTTTTGTTAAGAGAAGAATATCATGGATTTTTATTTCCTTATGGAGAACCTATTTGCAAAGTGAAACAAATATTTATGACTATTGTCGGTAGTCTTCAATCTATGGGATAAAAATGACTTGTTGATGAAATACTTGTGGAAAAGATAATTGATATCATGCCAAATGAGTGGGAATCTAAAAGGAAATATATTAATGAAAATAGGGAAGTATATAACATTACTCTTGATGAATTATTTGGAACTCTTAATCGGTATGAAAAAATAATAAGGAGAGATACATACATTAATAAAATTAATAATGGTAATGGAAGTGTTTCTGTCACTTCTTTATCTAAATCCAAGACTCCTGAATGAGTTACTAGATCAAAATCTAGGAAAGTTGTTGTCATGTCTGAATCAAGTGACAATGATCATTTTAAGAAAGAACTTTCAAATATTTCTCAAAGGATGAAAAATATTGTGGGAAATAAATATTTTCAGTGAATATATAATAAGAAATACAGAAGGGACAAGAAAGATTTATAAGTAACCTGCTATGAATGCAAAAGTTCTGGGCATATCAGACCTAATTATCCTATTCTCAATAGAAAAGAAAAAAAGGATAAGCATTCTAAAATGAAAAAAAATACTACAAATCTAAGGCTAGTAAAGTATTATAGGATAATGAAACCCGGAGTGCCAGTTGTGGTGACTCTTTAGATGAATCATTAGAATATGAATCTTCTAGTCAGAATAATATTGATCTTATATCCATATTACCAATTGAAAATCATTGTCTTATGGCTAAGCTACACAATACTGAATCTTTAACCAATATTTATTTAAATTCAAATTTTCCTATGTAGAATATTATGAATCTTGAGATGAAGAATCTTCCTCATAAAGAGATAATATGTTACCTTCATTTGAATAAGTCTCCTAATTTTCTAAATTACTTGAAAAGGAAAACTGTAAGATAAAAAAGATGTTAGAGAAAGAAAATTCTAGAATATTTGTTTTAACAAAATAATTATCATATCTTTCAAAGGATCTTCATCAAAAAAACTATTTATTTTGAAAATGATTCTAAAAACATTAAGGAAGTTAATTTTGATAAGGATAAACTTTCTAAGGATCTTGAAAATGTTATTTCTAATAAACATTTTTTAGAGAATAACCAAAACTATAAGAATAATGACTTTGAGGATGAGAATTTAGTCATAAAAATAAAATCTAAAATATTTTCCTTAAATAAACTATTATCAAATTTCACTTTTGGAAGGAAAGAGTTTGATAAAATGTATTCACAACTCTATCCTCTTAGGAATAGATCTAGATTTGGTTATTCTTATTCGAAACCTATTTTTATCCACAACCAATTTGTTCCAAAAAGTACTCATTTTTTCACTATGTGTCAATGTAGTAGACATTTATAGAAAATTATTATTAAAAAACAATCCCTAGGTTTTCATAAATCTTATTTTTCTTTGAAAATGTGGATACTGATGATTTTACTTTCTAAAAATTCTAGATCTAAGAATCTTTAGATTATGAAAGTCAAACTATTTTATTTTCAGAAAAATGAAGGAAGTTCAAATATTAATACATGGTATATAGATAGTGGATATTCGCAACACATGACTGGTAATAAAAACTTCTTTGAAAATAGTATCAAGACAAAAGGTAGAAAAGTAACTTTTGAAGATAATGGTCAAGGAGAAATTTTTTATATAGGTAACATTGTTCTTCATGGAAAATAATTAATTTCAAATGTTTTATTTTTTAAAATTCTTAAGAACAACCTTATAATAATAATTCAATTATGTGATGAAGGTTACCTTGTGAATTTTAGGAATGAAAAATGTCAAGTACAAAATTCCAAGGAAGTGTTTATTCTCTCTTCCCATAGGTATGAAAATTTTTATAAACTGAACATAGAAGACCATAGGAGCCAAGAACAACATTTACTTGGTGAAATTAAAGATCAATCATAATTATGGCATAGAAACTAGGACATTTTATCCTTAGGAACATATAAAAACTCTCAAATAAAAGACTTGTTAAGGATCTACCATATCTTAGATTTTATTCTTAAAAAATTTTTGATCCTTGTCAATCTGGTAAGCAACATAAGTCAATATTTAAATAAATTAGTGAAGTTTAAACTTTTTATGTATTTCAGCTAGTGCATATGAATCTTTTCAGTCTAATACAAACTGGAAGTATTAGAGGAAAATACTATGTATTTTTTTAGTAGCTAATTATACTAGATTTACATGGGTCTATTTTCTAGAAATGAAATCTGAAGCCTTTTCTTATTTTAAATATTTTTTAGACAAAGTTAAAAATGAGAAAAAACTTCAATTTATAACTATTCATAGTGATCATGGGGGAGAATTTGAAAATTTATATTTTGAAACATTTTTATAGTAAGAAAGGTGTTACTCATAATTTATCATCTTTAAGAACTCCTTAGTAAAATGGTGTTTTTGAAAGAAGAAATTGAATTCTTCAAGAGATAACTAGAACATTATTGAGTGAATATTATATTGCTAAACATTTTTGTGTAAAAGCTATAAGTACTACTTTTTATACTATAAATCGAGTTTTAATCAGACTTTTTCTTAATAAAACACCTTATGAATTGTGGTATAGTTTAAAACCTTAAGTTTATTACTTCAATGTATTTGGATCCAAAGTATTCATCTTCAATACTAAGGATAACTTTCATAAATTTACACCCAAATCTGATGAATGAATTTTCTTAGGTGATTCCCCTACTTTTAAGGCTTATAGAGTTTTTAACTAAAATTCTTGTACTGTTGAAGAAAAAGTACATGTTAAATTTGATAAAACTTGTCCTTTTGTTTTTAAATAACCCCAACCTACATCTTCATATGTGTTTTCAAAAACTGATTATCATCCTTTGATGGAAGATTCTTCTAATAAAAAAATACTCAATAAAATTTTTCTGAAGTATTTAACGCCAGAATATTTTTTACCTTATGCTGATGAACAGGTTTTACAAAACCCAAATCAGCTTTTTCTTAAGAATTATCCTAGTGATATTGTCATTGGTGATGTAAATCAATCTGTAAGAACTATAATTTCTATAATAAATGAAGTATAACATCTAGAATTACTTTCCAAATTAGAACCTAAAATCACTAATGAAGCTTTAGGTGATGATTATTGGATTAAATCTTTGTAATATGAACTAAGTGAATTTGAATGGAACAAAATCTGGACCTTAGTTGAAAGACCTAAAAAATCTTCTAGAATTGGAGTGAAGTGGGTCATCAGAAATAAATGTGATGAAAATGGAATCATTGAATGAAATATTTAAATATTAGTTTCTAAAGGATATAATTAACAAGAAGTAATATACTATGAAGAAACCAATCCTCCAGTAGCTAGACTTGAATCTATTTGTATTCTATTAGCCTTTGTAGCATTCTTTAATTTAAAACTTTTTCAATTGGATGTGAAGTGTGATTTCCTTAACAGATATGTTAAATAGGAATTTCATGTTGAACAAACTACTATTTTTAAAGAAAAAAAACAACATGAATATGTTTTTAAAATTTCTAAATATTTATATAGACTTAAACAAGCCCCTAGATCCTCATATGATAGACTTATAGGATTTTTGTTACAAAATAATTATGTTAAAGGAAGTTTAGATCAAAACCCTTTTATAAATAAAGATAAAAAAAATTTGATTATTCAAATTTATTTTGATGAAATTATATTCGGATCAACTCATCAATCCTTAATTGATTCTTTTGAAAATTTTATGAAATCTGAGTCTGAAATGAGTATGATGGGTGAGTCAACATTTTTCCTTGGTTTTCAAATTTCTCAAAAACTAGAAGGAATATATATATCTCAAAAAATAAATATATTAAAGATATTATTAAGAAGTATGGATTTGAAAACACTAAAAGTATAAGTACTCCAATTGGTACCTCAAACTCTCTTGATCTTGATGAAGTTGGGAACTAGTAGATCAAACATCCTTTATAGGTATTGTAGGAAGTTTATTATACTTAACAGCTAGTTGTCTAGAGTTAATGTTTTTAGTATTATTATGTGTAATATATCAACCTAATTTGAGAGAATATAATTTAAAATTAGTGAAATGAATTTTTCACTATTTTCAGGTAACCATAGATTTAGGACTTTTCTATTCTTCCGAAAATGATTTTGTTTTAAAAAGTTTTTCAGATGCTCATTTTAGTGGATGTAGAATGGATATGAAAAGTATATATGGAACTTTTCATTTATTAGGAGATTCATTAGTTTCTTACTCATTAAATAAGAAGCACTCAGTAACACTTTCCACTAGTGAATCTGAATATAGAGCAGCTGGAAGCTGTTGTACTCAAGTGTTGTGGATGAAACACACACAGACAGAATATGGCATGATTTTTACCAAAACACAGATAATGTTTGATAATAATAGTGCCATTTCCCTAAGAAAAAACCTTGTACATAACTCTCATTCAAAGCACATAGATATTAGGCCTCACTTTCTTAGGAATAACACACTAAAAATAGATATTATTTTATAATTTATCAGAACACAAGACCAACTTACTGACTTTTTTACAAAAGCATTACCCTCTAATAGATTTTAATACATTAAAAAAAGTTAAGAATGATAATTGGAAGGTAATCATCCATATTAACATTCTGTTAAAACCCATATCCTTAAATTAAATACTCCTTTTCATAGGGTAGTACATATGTTTATTCTTTTCATTTTCTCATTTGAATTTTTTTTAAGAACTTAAAAAAAGATCAAAACCTAAAAAACTTCTTTCATTAATAAAATATTTAGAACCTAAGTTCTTCAAAAAGAAACTTATCAATATTAACAATTCTTTCTATATAACTCAGAATACATGTTTTCTTATTTAAATCATCGTAATTGTATTTTTTTTACTTTTTGGTATTTCTATCTTGTTTTAAGAAAACTTTATCAGATTCACTTTCCTTAAATTCGATTTTTCTTTAAAACCTCAAAAGATCAGAAATTATAAATCCTTATTTGGCATTGATATCAACCGTAAGATCAGATCAAGTAAATCTCAACCATTGTATTGATTGAGGAATATGAATCATCGCTGTTAAGACTATACAAAGTACCCCCTATTCACGTCCTACATGGGTTATCCCAATGATTTTGCATCGATTCCCTGCCACCCTTCAAAGACACCATTTAGTTTTCCCTATTTCCTTAAGATCTTAATGTCTCTTGATGTTTCATTGAAAAATCAGATGGCCTCCAACAAGGAACTCAAGTATTGGTTAATTTTCCGATAAAGGTTGGTGGACCCAAATTTATTTCTCATGTATGATTCACTGATTTCAAAAATCATTAAGAAGAATGTATGGGAAACTCCATGCATTTTTGAACCAAAGAATCAGGATATAGTTTATTCTATTCATCATATAGAAATTTATAATATAGTTAGTTTTTATAAATAAGGAGGAAGATAAATGTTTTCATTCAAGATCTTTGGAAATACTTATTCTTTATCTTTTAACAAGGCTGCAATCATTCTAGATATTCCTTATGATGAAGAGGATATCTTTTGTTCACACAAATTACCTGATAAGGAAGGTTATTTTGAAATAGTTAATGTAATCGAGTTCCTTGGTCTAAAAGGAGTTAAGTCACCAAAGATCAATCATCTTTCAACCAACTGTAGATTGCTAGCTCTGTGGATGCATGGTTTTCTCATTCTAGGAAAGGGATACAAGGATTCAATTAAGAAATGTGATATCACCATGATGGATTTCTTGGTGAATCCAAGGAAGATAAACCTCATCAAGTACATTCTCTTGACCATTAGTAATATAATGATTGGAACCCTCAGGTCTCAGATCATAATGTATCTAGAAATCTTATCAAATATTATTTTCCTTTTCCTAGAATCATTAAAAATTCCTTGTATCTCAAAACCCAAAGTTTTCAAGATAATGTTTTTGAGCGATGATACTCTGATAAGGATGAAAATTGGTTTCAGTATTAATACAGGAGAGTTCTTTGATCTTCTTAATAGTGATGTTCAAGCTACCAGAAATAAAGGTGAAGTTGGAGAAATTTCCAAGAAAACTCTAATGAATATAAAATAAAAAGAACTAGAACTGAAAGAGAAATCGTCAGCACCTGAGCTAGAATCTTCTCCACCCAAGTCGAAAAAAGACATTTTCTGAGGAAGAGATATCTAAATAGAGACAGTATAAAAATAAAAATAAATAGGTAGATGTAGTTTTTGGGTTAGACCCTAATAAGGTTAAGGCCTTGAAGATTATTGCATTTGAACATCTTAAGAAGAAAGAAAAAGATAAGAAGTTAAAGAAGAAGATGTCAAAAGTCAAGATTGTTCAAACTCTAATTAGAGATATAGAGAAGGCATATAAATAAGTTTAGGTACTTGAATATTTCTTACAAGATTCAGTTCATATTGAATCTTTGGGTATAGATAGGAGACATAAAGTTTCATTTATAGAACCCATTATTTAAGAAGAAGTATTTCAGCAAGAAGAAGAAGAATAAAAGAAAGAGGAAAGTGATGATGTGATTAGAATGGTAAAATAATAAAAAGATAAGGAAAGACCTTCTGACATGTTTTCCATCATAACATCCCAAGATGAATCAACCAAGATAATTTCAGAAGAACAATCAGTTCTAAAAAATGATGATGCTCAGGATGAGGTTGATAAACCTTCATATGATGATAGTAGTAATCGTGATTTTATTCATCCTGATGATGATAGGATACTTGGTGAAAAAGTTTCTGATAAATAATTTGATGATAATGATAGAATAATTCAAGTTTCTGATAGTGATCATGGGACTTTGAAAGTTGAAAAAGAAATTTTCTAAAGTTGAGAAAGTTAAAAATGTGGTTATTGATTCTAAAAAGAAAGATAAAGTTGAAAAATCCAAGAAAGATGTTGTTGGAACATCTAAAGTTAAAGGACATGATCCTGATAAAGTTCCCTTTCCAATAAATGAATCTACTTTAGATTCTTCATCTCCCATAGTACAAGATATTATTGTTCAGTCCATGAAGAAGCTATTGAATACCATTCCCTTATTTTCACATATTGTCTCTAGATATCAGCTGCTCCAAAAAAATCAATCAAAAGTAAGATTTTACAACAATTCTCATGGAAAATTTTGTAAAACTTGAAGCAGATTTTAAAACATTTCAAATTGGTTATGATGCTCATAGGAGATCTTGCAAAGAGATAACGAAGTGTTCAAAGTCAGTGATTGATGATCGGAAAATTATGGATAATTTCAATAATTTAGTTAAGGATTCCATTGATAAATCAGATGACATAATAAAGAACTTTTCAACAAGTATTTTAGAAAAGTTGAATCAAGAGAAAGCTTCCTGAATCTAAGAGGATAAACACATAAATGGGAATCTAAATTTTGTTACTATAAATTTGAAAATGGAAAGGGAACTCAAGGAAGATATGGAAGAAAAATTCAAAGAGCAGGAATATGTGATAAAATATCAAGGTGAAATTCTTAAATCTCAGGAAGAAAGGATCAAAAAAATTGAAAAGAAAAGTCAGGATCCGGAACAGTTGATCAAGAGGTATGAAGATGATCATAAAGGGATAAAGAAGCAGCAGGAAGCCCTAAAAAGGCTAATTTAGAATGAAACAAAGGATGAACTATTTCTCAAATCTGATCTTTTGTTGTATTTTTCCTTGTAACAAAATATGACATCATAATGAAATTTGTTATCTTTTCATTGTTTTTCTTTGTATATTTCTATCATTTTAGGTACTATTTTTTTTATTTCCCTCCATTCATTTTTGAAAATCACGAAGGGGGATAAAAGAATACTCAAAAAGAATATTAATAAAGAATATTCCTAAGTAAGGAAGAGATTACTTAAAGAACATATTCTTAATCATAAAGAAGTAACTTATCTAAGAAATTCCATAATATAATCCTTAGGGATTTCAAAACCTAAGATGGAGTTACTCGTATTCATTATGGGTCATAAACAAATTAAAGGGAGATAAGTATTTATTTTAAAGTTAAAAAGGTGAAAAACTTATTCCTTATTTTCCTTTTTTAAAAAAAAATTGTGCATTCCAAGAAGGGGGAGATTGTTGAGTCAATAAGTTCCCTTATGACATTTCCATTCCATTATGTTTTGAAAATCACAAAATCATTTCTTAAGGAAAATTATTTTTATCTAAGAAATATTTTATTATGGAATATTTACTTTCTCTAAAAAAAATAGGATATTGCCTATGTTTTTCAATGTCTTATTTAATGTTTTATCAAACCAAGTCTAACCATATTTTTATTAAGTCAAAAATCGGATCCTTATCTAACTCAGAACCTTATAGTTCCATAGAATATGATTTCCCTAGAATTGTGAATATGATTTCTCCTAAAATCATACTCCTATTTCTTCTAAAATCAGACTATAGTTTCCTCTGAAATCAAACTATGATTTCTTCTAAAAACAGAGTTCTATTTTTGTTGAAATCAGACTCTAATTTATCTTGAAATCATACTCCAATTTCTTCTCAATTCTGACTCCAATTTCTTCTGAAATCATACTCCTATTTCTTTTGAAATCGGACTCTATTTTCTTCTGAAATAAAACTCTGATAATCTATTATTTCATAATCTAATAGTTTATATTTTTAGACTTTGATTCTCAATTTCTTAATAATCTGATTAAATTATTTTATTAAATTTACCTCATTTCTGTAATTTAACATTTCATTTTATTAGATACTAAACTTTTTATTGTTTCTTAAACTTAAATTTTTTTCCTTACATTTTGTTTTTTCTTACACGTGATAATTTTTTCCATGATTTCATACATGAAATGATGTCATACAGTCTGTTTTTGAACTAATCGTTGGTTGATTGACCTGTGTACGGTTCCCTTTGAAATTTAAGGAAAAATATGACCATTGGAGGAGGATCTAACTATTGGGATTTTTTGCCTATAAATACCCCAGCCAATTTAAGATTTAAAAAAACACACATCTATATATTACATGTTGTGAAATGATTTATAGAGAGAGATACTCTCATTCTTTGTGTGGTCTATGAATATCTTGTTTAGTTGTGAACAACTTCTTCAGCCTACCTAGTGTGATTCTAATAGGTTGATCAATTGAGGGATTCTGAGTATAGGAAGACAGATTTTATAACTAACTTAAAGTTTGAGGGATTTTGAGGATAGCAAGGCATAATCTGATACTCTTATCGAGGGCTTACCCAGGTGTAGGTAAGACAAACTTTGATAAAAGTATAAATCAAGGGACCTTTATCCAAGGTTGTTGGATACCCTTCTCTTTGGGTTAAAAATTTTCATATACTTGTTTACTTTTCTTTGTTACAATCTTTTAATTCCACTTCATTTTGTTAAATAAAGAAGGTATAACTTTCTTATACTTTCTTATTCTTGTATACTATGATATAATAAGATTCTATACAATTTAAGGTATAATATTTCCCCAAGTAAACTTTTCTTAAGTTTCTTTTTCATATCTATATTTTCACATCCTAACCAAGATTGTTTCTTAGTTAATAAATAAATAGGGTTTGTGAATCCTTCTTGTTTAACTTTGTCAAACATAGATTTTCTTAAGGTTAAAAATGAAAGTTTTTAAACTTATAATTCACCCCCCCCCCCCCCCCGTGTATTTAAGAATATATATATATATATATATATTTGAATCCTAAAATTGGTATCATATCAGGTTTATAAAATACTTATACTTGAATATATTATTTCTTTCTTAACATTTCTCACTTAACATTAATTATTCAAGTTTATATTAAATATTTTCTTTAAAAAATATTTTGTTACTAATCTTTATTGTGGAAAATATTTTCTTTTTGTATTTTCTTATAGAATTTATAGAATTAACACTAGTTCAATAGAAAATCTAAATCATACTAGAGCACTATTTTTATGGAAATGATAATGAGTACTAGAGAGATAAGATGAAGACTTTTTTTATTAACAATGGAGTGGATGATATTTTCATACTCACTGGTGAATACAAGATTCTGGACAAATAAATCATAACATTCTCAAATTAAGAAAAATAAGAATATCAACTAAACTGCATGGTATGAAATACTCTTTTATCCATGAACATGAATATCTACATTCAAATATCCTCTTATGAATCTTCCAATGGCATCTAGAAGAAACTTGAAGTTGCACACTTTGTAACTTTAAAAGTGATAGAAACAAGAAGAGCTATACTAAGATCTAAATATCATGGATTTTTATTTCCTTATGGAGAACCTATTTACAAAGTGCAACAAATATTTATGACTATCATCAATAGTCTTCAATATATGTGAGAAAAATAACTTGATGATGAAATACTTGTGGACAAGATAATTGATATCATTCCTAATGAGTGGGAATCTAAAAGGAAATTTATTGATGAAAATAGGAAAGTAGCTAACATTACTCATGATGAGTTATTTGGAAATCTTCTTCAACATGAAATAAGAATGAAGAGAGATGAATTTAAGAATTTCTTTCACTACTGCATATAAATCCAAGACTCCTAAAAGAGTTACTAGATTAAAAGATAAGAAAGTTGTTATTACATATGAATCAAGTGAAACTGATCATTCTGAGAATGAACTTTACAATAATTCTCGAAGAATGAACAAAATTTGGGAGATAAATATTTTAAGCACAGATATAAGAAGAAAGATATAAAGGAAAATAAATACTCATAAGTAACCTACTATGAATTCAAAATGGTGGACATGTCAGACCTGATTATCCTATGATCAAGAGAAAATACAAAAAGGATAATCATTCTGAAAGGAACAAAAATAAGTACTAAAAAACTAAGGATAAGAAATTCCTGAAGGCTAATGACACCTGGAGTGCTAGTGGTGGTGACTCTCTAGATGAACCCTTGGAATATGAATCTTTTAATTAGAATAATATTGGTCTTATATCCAGATTACCTATTGAAAATTAATGTCGTATAGATAAGGTACACCATGCTGAATCTTAAACCAATATGTCTTTAAATTCCAATTTTTATAATGAAGAATATTATGAATCTGTGTATGAATAATCTTCCTCATCATAATATAATACTTTACATTCATTTGAAAAAGTATCTAGATTTGATAAATTACTTAAAAATGAAAATGTAAGATAAAAAAATAGTTAAATAACGAAAATTCTAGAATTTCTATTTTAACAAAAGAAGTATTAGATCATTCAATGTATCTTGATAAAAAAACTCTTTATTTTGAAAATGCTTCTAAAAACCTTAAAGAAGTTAATTCATAGGAGGATAAACTTTCTAAGGATCTTGAAAATGTTATTTTTATGAAAAAAATTAGAGAATAACTTAAACTATAAGACAAATGACTATGAGGATAAAAATTTAGTCATCAGACTAAAATTTGAAATATTTTCCTTAAATAATATTTTACCAAATTTCACTTATGGAAGGAAAGAGTTTGATAAAATGTATTTACAACTTATTCCTCTTAAGAATAGTTTTGGATTCCATTATTCTCATTGAAAACTTATTTTTAGTCATAACTATTTTGTTCCCCAAAGTGATCCTTTTTCACTAAGTGTCAATGTGGTGGAAAATGGGAGAAAATTGTTATTTAAATAAAACTCAATCCTTAGGTTTTCATAAATATTATTTTTCTAAGAAAATATGGATACCTAATATTTTACTTTTAAACAATTCTGGATTCATGAGAGTTTGGATTCCAAAAGTATAACTATTTTATTTTCAGCAAAATAAAGGAAGTTACAACAAAAATACATGGTACATGGATAGTGGATGTTCTTGGCACATGACTAGTAACAAAAACTATTTTGAAAATATTATTATGAAAAAAGGTGGAAAAGTAACTTTTAGAGATAATTATCAAGAAAAACTTATTGGTATAGGTAACATTGTTCTTCTTGGAAAATATAGAATTTCAAATGTTTGATTTGTTAAAATTATTAAGTACAACCTTATAATCCTAAGTCAATTATATGATTAAGGTTAGCTTGTGAATTTTAGGAATTAGAAATTTCTAGTACACAATTCCAAGGAAGAGTTTATTCTCTCTTCCCATAAGCATGAGATTTTTTATACACTAAACTTATAAGAGCTTAAGATCCAAGACCTACCTTGCCTTAGTGTAATGGAAGATCAATCTTTGTTATGGCATAGAAGACCAAGACACTATAACCTTAGTAACCTATTCAAACTCTCAATGGAAAGACTTGTTAAAGATCTACCGGAGCATAGATTTGATTCTTCAAAAGTTTTTGATCCTTGTCAATATGGAAAGAAACATAACTTAAGCTTTAAATAAATTAGTTATGTTTCAACTATTTATGTATTAACGCTAGTTCATATAGATATTTTCGGTCTAACACAAACTAGAAGTATTGGAGGGAAATAATTTGTATTTGTTTTAGTTGATGATTGCACTAGATTTACATGGGTTTATTTTCTAGCAAAGAAATATTAAGACTTTTCTTATTTTAAATCATTTTCAGCTAAAGATAAAAATAATAAAAACCTTCCATTGATAACTATTCAAAGTGATCATGGGGGAGAATTTGAAAATTCAGATTTTGAAACTTTTTTTAGTAAGAAAGGCATTACTCATAATTTCTCAGCTCCAAGAACTCTTCAAAAAAATGGTTTTATTGAAAAATGAAATCAAATTCTTCAAGAGATAACAATAACCATGTTGATTAAATATTATATTTCTAAAAATTTTTTGCTGAAGCTGTAAGTACTTCTTTTTACACTATAAATTGAGTTTTAATCATACATTTTCTTAATAAAACACATTATGAATTGTGGACTAGTCGAAAACCTAAAGTTTCTTACTTCAATGTATTTGGATGAAAAGTATTCATATTGAATACTAAAGATAACTTATATAAATTCACACCCAAATCTAATGAAGTAATTTTCCTAGAATATTCCACTAATTCTAAGGCTTATAGATTTTTTAACAAAAATTCTTGTACTGATGAAGAAACAGTACTTGTTAAATTTGATGAAACTGATCCTTTTTTTTAAACAACCCCAACCTACATATTTGGATGTGTTTTCAAAAACCAATTATCAAACTTTGATGGAATATTCTTCTAATAAGGAAAATACTCAATAAAATGTTTTTGAAGTATTTACCCCAGAATATTTTTTACCTTATCTTGATGAATAGGTTTTACAAAACTCAAATCAGTTGTTTCATAAGAATCATCCAAATGATAGTATAATTGGTGATTTAAATCAACCTATAAGGACTATAAGTTCTTTAAGAAATGAATTATAACATCTAGAATTTATTTTCCAATTATAACCTAAAAGAACTGATGAAGCTTTAAGTGATAATGATTGGATTAAATCTATGCAAGATGAACTATGTGAAATCAATAGGAACAAAGTCTAGACCTTGGTTGAAAGGACTAAAGAAACTTCTATAATTGGAGTGAAGTGGGTCTTTAGAAATAAATGTGATGAAAATGGAATCATTGTAAGAAATAAATAATGATTATTTTCTAAAGTCTATAATCAACAAGAAGTAATAGACTATGAAAAAACCTATGCTCTAGTAGCTAGAATCAAATCTATTTGTCTTTTCTTAGCCTTTTCATCATTATTTAATTTCAAACTTTTTCAAATAGATGTGAAATGTGATTTCCTTAATGGATATATTCAATCGGAAGTTTATGTTGAAAATCCTTCTAGTTTTGAAGAAAAAAAACATCCTAAACATGTTTTTAAACTTACCAAAGCTTCATATAGACTTAAAAAAGACCCTAGAGCTCAGTATGACATGCTTATAGGATTTTTGTTACAAAGAAAAATTATGTTAAGGGAACTACAGATCCAAACCTTTTTATAAATAAATACAAGAAAAATGTTTTGATTATTCAAATTTATATTGATGACATTATATTCAGATCAATTCATTAATCCATAACTGATTCTTTTGCAAATCTTATGAAATCTGAGTTTGAAATGCGTATGATGGGTGAGTTAACATTTTTCCTTGGTTTTCAAATTTCACAAAAACAATAATGAACATATATATCTCAACATAATTATATTAAATAAATTATTAAGATGTATGGATATGACAACACTAAAAGTATAAGTACTCCAATCGGTACCTCGTACTCTTTTGATATTAATAAAGCTTGTAAAACAGTAGATCAAACATCTGTTAGAGGTATGGTAGGAAGTTTATTATACTTAACAGCTAGTCATCCAGACATAATGTTTTAATTATGCTTATGTGAAAGATATAAATCTAATCCAAAGGAATCTCATTTAAAATAAGTAGAAATAAATTTTCACTATTTAAAGGTAACCATGGATTTATGGCTTTTCTATTCTTCTAGAAATGATTTTTTTTAAAAAAATGAGATGATGATTTTGGTGGATGTAGATTGGAAAGTAAAATTATATCTAGAAATTTTCCTTTATTAAGAGATTCATTAGTTTTATGGTCAAGCAATAAGAAACATTCAATATTAGTTTCCACTGTTGAAGATGAATATGTATTAGTTTGAAGCTATTGTGCTCAAGTGTTGTGGATGAAACACACAGTCACAAATTGTGGAATGATATTTACCAAAACATAGATAATGTGTGATAATACTAGTGTCATTTACCTTATAAAAAACTATGCACATCACTCTCATGAAAAGTATATAGATATTATGCATCACTTTATTTGAGATCACACACTAAAAGGAGATATTATTTTACAATTTATAGGAATGCACAACCAACTTGCAGAAATTTTTTACAAAATCATTACCCTCTAATAGATTTGAATACATTAAAAAAATTTAGGAATGATAACTGTAAGGAAATCATCCATATTAACTTTTTGTTAAAATCCCTTTCCTTATATTGAAATACTCCTTTTCATAGGGGGAGTACATATGTTTATTATTTTAATTTTCTTTTTTCAGTTTTTTTTAGAACATAAATTTGTTTTCAGAACCTAAAAATCTTCTTTACTTAATAAAATTTTTGGAACCTAAGTTATTCAAGAAGAACCTTATCTATATTAACAATTATTTCTGAATAATCTAGAAGGTATGTTTCCTTACTTAAATCTTCATAATTTCTTTTTTTTACCTGTTGGTATTTCTATCTTGTTTTAAGATAACTTTATCGGATTCACTTTTGTTAAATCTTATTTTTCCTTAAAACCTCAAAATATCTGAACCTATAAATCCTTCTTCGAAATTAATATCAACTGTAATGTTAAATAGAGTTAATCACAACCATTGGATTGATTCGGTAATATGAATTATCACCATGAAGCCTATATAAAGGACCCCCATATCCACATACCACATTAATTGTCCTAGATATTTTTCTCCGAAGCCCTGACACCCTTCAGAGCCACCATTTGGTTTTCTCTATTTCCTTAAGATCCGACTGTATCTTGAAGTTTCTTCACAAAATCCGATGGCCTTCAATAAAGAACTCAAGGATTCAATAATTTATTGAGAAAGGTTGGTGGACCCAAATTTCATTCTCATGTTTGATTCTCTAATTTCAAAAATCATTAAGAATAATGGATGGGAATTTCTATGCATTGGAAAACCAAATAATCAGGATCTGGTTTATCTTGATCTTCTTATAGAATTTTATGATGCAATTAATTTTTATGAAAAAGATGAAGAAAAATTTTTTAATTCAAGAGATATGTAAATACTTATTCTTTATCTTTAAACAAGGTTGTAAGCATCATGGATATTCCTTATTATGGAGAGGATATATTTTTTTCACACAAATTTCTTAATAAGGAAGGATATTTTGAAAAGGTTAAGGAAATTGAGTCCCTTGGTAAAAAAGGAGTTAAGTCACCGAAGATCAATCATATTTCAACCAACTATAGATTTCTATCTTTGTAGATTCAAGGTTTTCTCATTCCGAGAAAGGGAGACAAGTGTTCCATTAAGAAATACATTATCTTCATGATGGATTTCTTAGTGAATCTAAAGAAGATAAACCTCATCAAGTACATTCTATTGAAAATCATCAATGTCAAGAATTGAAACCTCAAGTCTTAGATCATAATGTCTCCATAAATCTAGTCGAATATTATTTTCTTTTTCCTAGAATCATTCAAAATTCCTTGTAGCTCAAAACCCAAAGTTTCCAAGATAATGTTATTGAGTGATGATACTCTGAGAAGGATGAAAATAGGTTTTAGTATTAAGACAGTAGAGTTCATTGATCTTCTTGATAGTGGTGTTCAAGCTACTAGCAAGAAAGGTGAAGTATGAAAATTTTCCAATCAAACCCCAAATAAAACAAAAGAAAAAGAACCAGAATTGAAAGAGAAAGAACCAACACCTGATTCATTGTCTGATCCACCCAATATGAAAAAGAAAAGGACATTTTTGATGAATTTTTAGCTAAATGGAGAGATTAGAAGAATAAAAATAAATAGGGAGATGTAGTTTTGGGGTTAGACCCTACTGAGTCAAAGTGCTTAAAGATTCAAGAAACTTAAGATCTTGACAAGAAAGAAAAAGAGATGATGTTAGAAAAAAAATATGTTAGAAGCTGAGATTATTCAAACTCCACTTAGAGATATAGAGAAGGAATTTGAACAAGTTTAGGTACCAAAATATTTCTTACAAGAGTCATTTTATGTTGAAACATCAGGTGCGAATAGGAGAAAGAATGTTTCAGTTCTAGAACACATTATTGAAGAAGAAGTAGTTAAGTAAGAAGAAGAATAATAGGAGGAAGAGGAAAAAGTTGATATGATTAGAATGGTGTAAGAATAAAAAGAGAATTAAAGTCCTTCTAACAAGTTTTCCATCAGAACATCCCAAGATGAATCAACCAAGATAATTTCATAAGAATAATCAGTTCCAAAAAATGATAATTCTCAAGATGAGGTTGATAAAACTTCATATGATGAGATTAGTAATCGTGATTTTATTCATCCTAATGATGATAAGAAAATTAGTGAAAAGTTTATAGATAAATAAGTTGATGATGATGATAGAATAATAAAAGTTTCTAATAGTGAGCACGAGACTCTAAAATTTGAGAAGGAAATTTCTAAAGTTGATAAAGGTAAGAAAGTGTTTATTGATTCTCTAATGAAAGATAAAGTTGTAAAATACAAGAAAGATGTTGTTGGAACATCTAAAGTAAAAGGATGTGATCATGATATAGTTCCCTCACTAGAAAAGTAATCTTCTTCAGAATATTCATCTTCCTTATGAAAATATTTTTTTGTTCATTCCTCGAAGAAGAGAGTGAATAACATTCCCTTATTTCCAAGTATTGACTCTAGATTTCAGCTGCTTTAACAAACAATCAATTATAAGTCATATTCTACAAGAATTCTGATGGAAAAGTTTTTATAAATTGAAGCCAATTTTAAAACTTTTCAAATTGATTAGGATGCTCATAGGAGATCATTCAAAGAGATAACCAAGTGGTCTAAGTTAGTGATTGATGATATAAAAATTATGAATGATTTTAATTATTCAGTTAACGATGAATTTGATAAATCAGACGAAAAAATAAATAACTTTTAAACAAGTCTTTTAGTGAATCTGAATCAATAGAAAGCTACCCAGATCCAAGAGGATAACGAACTAAATGTAAATTTTAATTCTATTGCTCTAAATTTGAAAAGGGAAAGGGAAATTAGTGAAGAAATGGAAAAAAATTGAAGAGAAATAATAGGTGATAAAATCTCAAGGTGAAATCCTTAAATATCAGGAAGAAAAGATCAAAAATCATGAAAATAAAAATCAGGATCAGGAACAGTTGATCAAGAGGTATGAAGATAATCATAAAGAGCTAAAGAAGCTTAAGGAAACCCTAAAAAATTTAATTCTAAAGGAAGATAAGGATGAATTATTTCTCAAATCTTATCTTTTGTTGTATTTTTCCTTGTAAAAAATTTTGTCATCATAATGAAAATTTTTATCATTCCATTATTTTTCTTTGTATATTGATAACATTTCAAGTACAATTTTTTTTCTTTCCCTATATTCCTTTTTAAAAATCAAAAATGAGGAGAAAGCAATGATCAAAAAGAATATTAATAAAGAATATGACTAAGAAAGGGGGAGATTAATTAAAGAATATATTCTTAAGCAGGAATAAATAATATATCTAAGAAATATGACAATATAATCCTTAGGGATATCAAAACATAATATAGAGTTAGTCTTATGGTTTATGGGTCATAATCAAAGTAAAGGGAGATAATTATTTCTATTAACATTCAAAAAGTGAAAACCTTATTTTTTATATTATTTTTCAAAATGTTTTTTGTGCTTTACTAAAAGGGGAGATTATTGAGTCAATAAGTTCCCTTGTTAATTTTCAATTCCTTTATGTTTTGAAAATCACAAACACATTTCTTAAGGAAAATTATCTTTCTCTGAGAAATATTTTCTTAAGGAATATTTACTTTCTGTGAAAACGTTTTTGACTTTAACTATGGTTTTGAATGTCTTATTTAATGTTCTCACAAAACAAGTCTAACCATTATTTTCTTAAGTAAAAAATTGGATCCTTATCTAACTCAGAACCTTACAGTTCCATAGAATTTGATTTCCCCAAAATTGTGAATCTGATTTATTCTGAAATCAAACTCTGATTTCGTCTAAAATTAGACTCTGATTTCTCCTAAAATTATACTCTGAATTCTACTGAAATCATACTTTGATTTATTCTGAAATCAGACTCCGATTTCGTCTGAAATCAGACTTTGATTTCTTCTTAAATTAAGCTATGATTTGTTTATAAATCAAATTATGAATTCATCATAAACCAAATTCTGAATTCCTCAGAATTCATACTCCGATTGTCTATTATTTCAAAATCAGATTGTTCATATTTTTAGACTTTGGTTCTCACTTTCTTAAGAATCTGATTAAATGATTTTGTTACATTTACCTCATTTCCTTAAAGTAACATTTCGTTTTATTAGATCCTAAAATATTTTTTGTTTCTTAAGCTTAAAAATGTTTTCCTTACATATAATTATTTCTTACACATGATAATGTTTTCCAAGATTTCTTACATGAAACGATGGAATAAAATCTTTTTTCAAACTAATCATTGGATGAGTTACACGTGTACAGGTACCTCCAAAATTTAAAAATAAATAGGACTGTTGGAGGAGGATCCAAACATTGGGATTTTTGGCCTATAAATACCCCCATCCATTTAAATATTTAAAAAACAACACAGATCTATAGATTACATATTTTGATGTTGTGAAGTGATTTCTAGATAGAGAGACTCTAATTCTTTGTGTAATATATGAACATCTTGTTCAACCATGTTCAACTTGTTCAGCCTGCCTAGTGTGATTCTGATTTGATGATTAATCATTGGATTCCGGGTATAGGAAGATAGAGGTGTCGACTACCTTAAAGTTCAAGGGCTTGTGAGGATGGAAAGACAGACTATGATACTCTTATCGAGGGATTACCTTGGTGTTGGTAATATAGACTTTCTTGAAAGTATAAATCAAGGAACCTTTATCCAAGGTTTTAGGATACCCTTCTCTTTAGGTTAAAACATTTTATATACTTGTTTACTTGTATTTGTTACAAGCTTTTAATTCCACTTAATTTTGATAAAGAAATAAATTATAACTTTCTTATTATTTATTATTATTTTATACTCTGATATAATAAAAATCTATACGCTTTAAGGTAGAATTCTTCCCCAAGTATACTTTTCTTAAGTTTCTTTTTCAGATCAATATTTTTGAATCCTAAGAAATATTGTTTCTTAGTTAAGAACTAAAGAGGGTTTCTAAATCCAGATTGTTTAACTTTTTTAATCATAGATTATATTAAAGTTAAAAATGAATGTTTTTAAACTTATAATTCACCCCCCCCCCCCACCCATCTTGTAATTGAGAATCTATGTCAATATTTTGATCCTACAATCCATTCTTGAATACTATCCATCTTTAGTCTTTCCTTTAATATCTAACAATGTTCCAATTAAAATTTTATATATATTCTTCTCCACATACATGAAATCAATGTTTTGTTTTACCTCATGATATACCAAATATGGTAGCTCAAAAAATATTGATTGTTTCTTCCAAATATTTCTATCATTACCATATTTATGTGTCTTTCTGAATGTCATGTCAATGTTCTTCACCATCTCAAAATACTGATCAGTGGATAATGGTTTTGGAGTAATATCAAATTCATATGAGCTATTGAAAGCCTTTTTCAGTCTTCTTTAAGAGTGATCCATAGGTAAATACTTTTGATAACCCATGTATGCTATTTTTCTCCCATGAAGTGGTTGACAATATAAAGTCTGGTGTTCACAAATTGGATAATATTTATGCCCCTTAACACTGTATCTAGAAAAATTTCCATATATTGGAAATTCATTTATAGTAAACAAAATAATTGCATGTAGTTGAAAATAATATATTTTATAAGAATCATAAACCCTTATACCTTCTTCCCATAACAGTTTCAAATCATAAATTAATGGTGATGAAAAAATTTCAATATCATTTCAGGGCTGTTTTGGTCCACAGATCAATAAACTTAGCATGAAATATGTTTTCTTCATACAAAATTCATTATATAAGTTTTAAATTACCAATAAAATAGGCCAGGAACTATGTGTGTTACTAAGGATTTGATATGGATTCATTCTATCTGTGCACAGTCCATGTATGAGATTTCTAACTTCATTTTCGAATATAGGAAACTGGTGATCAATTTTCCTCCACTAAAGACAATCAGCTGGATGATATATTTTTTCTTCATATATCCACTCATAATCATGCCATATTAAACTTTTTTCATCATGTGAATTAGAAAATAAATGTTTCAAATAGGGAATTATAGGAAGATACCAAAATTATTTGGGAAGGGTCTCTGAAATCATCCTGTGATTTTTCATTCAACTTATACTATGATGTCCCACATTTAGTACACTCTGATTTTTTTTTGTATTTTTCCTATATATCACATCGTCATTCGGGAATACATGTATTTTATTTTAACCCAATACCATTGGGTATAATATTTTTTTGGACTTATAATGTAAATCTGGAATATCATTGTCTTTAGGAATAATTTATTTCAAAAACTATAGCAGCTCTATAAAACTATTTTCACTCTATCCATGTTTCTCCTTTAGGTTTATCAATCTTAACACCATCGATAAAAATGTATATTCCTTACTAACCAGATACAATGGTTCTTCAGTATCACCATATAAATGCCCATTTGTCAGTTTTTTCTTAATTTATTATACTTCAATATCATGAATCACTTCATCAATTTTATCATATTTATCATCTTACAAAGAACCATCATTAATAGATCTAAAATTATTCCCAGTTTCACTATTCCAAATCCAAGGTCTGTAACTCGAATTAAAACCATTAAAAATTAAATGATCTTTATCTCTCTTATTTTAAACTTCTTCAAATTAAAACATTTTAGGCATAAATATAAAAACATGTCTATGTTTGGAACATTTTGTTTAGGAAATTCCAAAAAAGCATCGATACCTTCCTCGTATTTAGCACCTATCTGAGGTGCATTAATCCAAATTCGATTCATTATCTATAAAAAATATCAAAAATAAATATCAAAAACAAAGGCAGTAATTTATAAAATATTGATAATAGAAATGACATTGAAAAATATAGAAAACCAAGAATGGAAACCTTTAAAGGAAAATAGAAAAATTTGATGAGAAAATTCATTCATGAGGAAGGAATTAAAAAATAGATTCCTTTAAAAATGTCTAAAGTAAAAATAAATGAATATAAACTTATGAAATTATTAAAAATATATATAAATATATCCATAAAACAATATCAATAAAATAATTTATAGTATGAGAATAACTAATTAATAGTTGATTATTTGTGAATATAAAAAATTATTCAATATTTTAATTAACAATATAATCTAATCATAAATTGAGTCTTAGTTTAAATTTTTTTACATTAAAGAGAATATGGAACTAATTAACACATTACAAAATCATAAATAGAATATACAGCCTCAATCATGTGAGTCTTGCATTGATAATTTGACTTTAACTTGTTCTAACAAGGTTAAGAACAAAAAAATATCTATCATGTTTGATTCTCTTATTATGGTACTTTATTATAATTGAATAAATCAATTAACAAAACAAAAAAAAAGTGAATTATAATTTAAAATATAATTTATATTTCACTTTCAACAATTTTGGGGATGCACTATTATACTAAAACTTTAAATCCATCAGAAATCAAAATATTTTGATCCCAAACCAGAATAGTAATTTGTCACCTAGATTTATTTACAATGCATTATAATGTTTGATTAACAAAATGAAAGAGTAAAAATATGGTAACTATTCCATAAGAACACAAAGGTAAAATTATTGTTCTATTTGTTTCATAAAATAGAATAGACAAAAATAAATATTACACAGTTCACCCATGTCAAAGGTATTAACTCATTTATGAAATATTAAGATTTAACAAAATTAAGTTCCATGAAAAATCTAGTTCACTAGACAAAAAATTAATTCCATTCAATATTAAACTAAAAACACTGTCATATTTTACAACAATCATCCAAATCGAACCATTATCAATTGAAAAAACCATTATTACTATTAAATTGAACTTTCATGTGGAGGGTTGTGAAGGTTTCCTTTCCTATACTTGTAACATTAGGCTAAATTCACAAAAATATCAAAAGAAAATAAACTATCTGAAATTTAGGGTTTTTTGGACAAAAAATTGAATAATTATGGAAGATACAACATGTAGAAACTACTAAATAGTACAATCTTCCAGTTCTAACACTATGAAATTATCACCCAGTGATAGATGATGAAATTTTTTGCTTAAAATATATAAAAATTAGCATATTGTTCTAAATATATACTTCTCAATCTCTACAAAAACAATATTAAGCACTTTAGGAACAACTAATTAACACAATATAAAATATATTCAAACCTTTATCCAATCTAGTTGGAGTTTAGTAGATCTATAATTGAACGTACAATAATTAAGATGAAAACACATGAATTTATGAATATGGTAATGCGAGAATGAAGAAAGCCTTATTAAATAATCTTCGGTTAGATATTTGAATCCAAAGAATGGCCGAAAAGAAAGAAATAAAAAAAATTGTGGATTAGTTGAGATGTGTAACCTGAGTCTGATGAAACACTATGGCTTGATTTTGATCGTAAGGTTAGATTTAGACCACCAGAAAAAAGAAACCAGAATGTTAGGGCTTCAGAGATAGAGAAACAAGAGCCCTGTCGTGATACTGGAAGCCCGTGTAATGAAACCCTTGATTGATACATAAATTTTTAAAAGGTTTTTTATATCAGTTATACTATAACTGATGTTAAGAATAGATATTTATTGGCCATTTATGTTTGTTATAGCATAACTAACTTAAAAAAAATTTCTTTCACAATGGTTAAATTATAGAACTAATGTAATTGGGCAGTAGATACCCACTTTTTCATTACGATTTTCATAAAATAGACGTGAAAACGTAATATGCCCAGATTTTCATGTCATTTATAAATAACCAGTATGAAAATTTCACCGTAAAAAATAATTTTTCAACCAGTGTATTTCTAGAAATATAATATAATAATAATATTAAAAACATATCCTTGCATGAAATCTGACCAAACATATGATGATCATAAAATTTATGTCTCCCTTTGGATAAAATCCATGTTCTAGACCTAACTGGGGTCTCATATTTCTCATAAGAAAAATCATTTGAAAAATATTAAATTATTTTTAATAAATCACATGCTTGTAATATAATATATTTAATATGTTTATTATGTATGTTCCAAGACTCTATGTGCCTTATAATCTCATACAAAAGTTGTGCTTGAAACCAAAAATATTTGATAAAATATTCCAAGGTGTTAACTGGGATTTTACCCTTATCCAAATCCCTTATATTATTTATTAATTTATTTTTATTAAAAAATATATTTTCACATAAAAATAATCCTAAATTATTATCTATGATAGTGTTTTTGTATTTAAAAATTTAGGATGTTAAAATTCTACCCCTCTGTTGACTTTTCATCCCCAATCAGCATCTCTAGTTATCTTCCTCGAACAACTCATGTCAATGAGATCGAACATCAAACTCACACTCCCATATACCCTCTTGGATTTTTCTTTGCTGCCACCAAATCTAGACTAGTGGTACCATATTTTCTCAAAACATATTCTTGATTCGATCTATGTTCCTCATTGGGTGATCCTTATAAGATACATCAGTCTCCATATCAACATCCTCTCAATCAATAACATGTGCAAGATCAGGTATGTACATATGAATCTATTACACATGGAACACATTGTGCATACCTTAATAGTGAGAAGGGAGGTCCATATGGTATTCCACTGCCCCATTCTGCTCAGTGATATCAAATGGTCCAACCAAACAAGGTGTTATCTTTCTCAACTTCCCTAGAGTATGTTCCCAAACCGAGGAGTCACTCTTAAGAAAACTCGACCTTCCACAACTAACTTTAAGGGTCCCCTCCTATGATTGTTATAATATCTTTGTCTTCTATGGGAATTGATAAACCTCTTCTATATCATATGCACTCTCTCATAGGTCTCCTGACCCATATTGGGGCCAAAAACTACTACCTCACCCACCCAATTTTAATAAATCAGTGATTGAAATAGCCTCACATAAATCACCTCATAAGGCATTATCTAAATCAAATCCTGGTAATTATTATTGTATGTGAAATCAATCAGATCTAGGTGATCATCCCACACTCAATAAAATTTTAGTAGGCAAGATCAAAACATATCCTCAAATATTAATATAGTTTTCTCGGATAGTCTGTTGGTATGATGATGGTATGTCATTCTCAATCTCAACTTAGTCCCCAAGTTTTTCTACAATCACTGCCAAAATTATGATGCAAAAAATGCATCTACATCTCAAATATTTCTCAAGGGAACTCCATGCAGGCATAAAATCTCTCGAACATATAGATTTCCTAGCTCCTCCACTGAGTAAGTCTTTCTAAATGGTAAGAAGTGAGGGGAATTCATGAGCTAATCAACAATCACCCTGACTATGTCACGAATCCTTGGGTTGTTGGTCAAAACCATCATAAATTCTAATGTAATTTACTCTCACTTTCAAATGGGTATAATAATTTTATGGAGAAGCCCACCAGGATTTTGGTTCTCAGCCTTTACCCTCAGGATAATAAGGAATTAGAAAACAAAATGTGTGATGTACCTCTTCATTTCCATCCACCAGAACTGATTCCTAATGTCATGGTACATCTTCATCGCATTGGGATGTACCTCCCATCTCGAGATATTGTAATCTCTCATCATCTCCTCTATGATGGAAATAAGGACTGCAACTCTACCTTATACCATGATCAAATCGACTTCGTCCATCAACCATCCAGGTATCAAGTCACCTCCAGCTAGTTATTCCCTCACTATAGCACACTCTGGGTCTAATTCATGACCAGTCATCACTTGATCAAAAATTGAATATGTAATCACTAAAGGGGAAAAATTCATAGATCTATGATCTATCACAACCCGTTCTCGGGGCTCGTGTCGTGACTACCCCAAGCCCGCCTTCCATAGGCCAGGGGCTGGCGACTAGCACCAAGGCGTAAATCCCAACAAAAAGGGAAGGCATTTCCTTTGAAAAGTAAACAAGCACCACAGAGTAAGCAAGAGGAAAAGTAAACACTAAGTAAAAACTGTACAAGCTGTGATAAAAGTAAAAGGGGCCGGAAATACAAGCCCAACTGTAAAGTACAACTGAAAGGAAAAACAGCAACTGAAAGGAAAAGCCGCAGCGTCGAGCCGTCCTATGGAAGTACCACCTGAAGGGTGGGTACGGATAGCCTCCACTGCTCCTCGGTCCACCTGACCGCTCCGAGTACGTACCGCCCAGTGGTCCACCTCCAGGTACCGTCCTGCTCCACACGCCTCCACCACGATCAGCACTGTCCGTCGTCTACAACCAACACAACGTAGTGCGGGCAAAGCCCGTGCAGGGGTGAGTATAAGCTACTCAGTAGGGACCCCGAGACCCCCGAAGGTATCCCGAAATCCACAAAGGATATTCCACAAAGGAAAGATACAATCACGAAGTAACATCTGACATGGCTTAGGTATATGCCCATACATATACCCAAGTCATCAATTCTCGTTCGGCTCCAACGTCCGAGCCCAAGCACAACCCAGTCCACACAGGAAAGAAAAACGTATACCCACACAGGATATCCCAACAAAATCCACAAAGGAGAGTAAACAGTAAATCCACACAGGATAGCTCAACACAATCCACAAAAGAGAGTAAACATTAAATCCACACAGGATAGATCAACACAATCCACAAAGGAGAGTAACACAAGATTCAGCTCACACAGGTATACTTCTTCGGATGACGATAAAGACGATCACTGATCCATCTAAGTGGTCGGACCCACGGAGGATCGATAGGTAACTAACCCCCGCAATGACCCACACAGGATCGGGCCCACACAGGACCTGTAGGCGCTGGCTCACACAGAACCGCTGAGCGCGGACCCACACAGGATCGGACCCACACACGATCGGGCCCACACAGGACCGGGCCCACACAGGACCTGTAGCACTGATCCACGTAGGATCGCTGAGTGCAGTAGTCGTCGCAGTCCACTGAGGATCTCTGCACGGTCGTCGTCGGAGTCCACTGAGGATCTCTGCACAGTCGTCGCCGCAGTCCACTGAGGATCTCTGCACGGTCGTCGCTGTCGAAGAAGCAGTCGCAGCCAGCTCTAGGGTTCCCGCACACAGCAAGCTCGTTCGGGAGGGTCCGCTCCACGAGCCGAGAGGCCGATATGTCAACTGAAACAAAGTCCGAAGTTGATGTATCCAAAAGTTCTTTATCGTCAACAGGAACTCAACGTCGCAGACGGCACGTTAATCGGACGCCCGGTCAGAGAGTTATTGGCTTTTTCGTCCCAGGGGCCCGGTTGGTTTTTAAGGAAAAACCAACCCGACCGTAATCCACCTACGTCCAAACCTCGGGAGGATTATGCCAAAAGATCCGTCTCACAAAGAGGAACTCAACAAAGCTGACGGCACGTCAATCGGACGTCCGTGGCTCAAGATATGAGTGTTTCCGCTGCGAAGGCCCGGTTGGTTTCGTGTACGAACCAACCTGGACAAACTTAAAGTATTCCGAAACCTTGATTACAATATACCGAAATGACCGTCTCGATCCAAGGATCGTGTTTCCGCTGACGGCGAGTCGTTTGGAGGCCCGTAGCTCAAGTTACGGGCGTTTGAACGAAAATGTCTGAAGACGGGGGGTACGGGCCCGGGCCGACCCGGCCCGACCCCCCCCCCCCCCCCCCCCGGGGAGTCGGCCGAACCGGGTCAACCCGAACCGGTTCGACCCGACCCAGTCCGACCCGGTCCGGTCCGGCCAGGGCGCGGCCCGACGGTCGGACCGGCCTGGTCCGGTTCGGCCGAGCGGCCGAACGGCCTGGCGCCGTGGGGCGCTGCCCCCGCGGCCTGGTGGTGTCACGGCCCCCCGCGTGGGGCCGCACTGAGTCGAGGACACGGCTTCAGTCATGTCTGAGGGAACCGTACCCGCGCGGCCGCGGGTCCGCGGGTGCCGCCGCCGGCGAGTTCCGCGGGCCACCGGGAACGCTCCGGTGGTCCGATTTTGTTCCCGTCTGCGCCGCTGCTCCTCCCGGGACTCGTTCTTTACTACGGGATCGTCAAACATCCGTTGCGGCACGTTCCGTCGTCGCCCGTCAAATCCGCACAAAAAGAAGAACGGCGGAGGGTCGTCGGGCCATGTTCGTTTGGCCCGCACCCTCCGCGTTAGAGGTAACCAAACGGGAGAATTTTGTTCAACACATGAACCGAAAATTTCAATAAAATAAAATTGTTCATTTGAAACCGGTTCTTTAATTTTTAAAGAATGCTCATGGGAATATAAAGAGGGGTATTCCAAATTATAAAATCCCTACCTCGTTGGTCGTCGCACGTGAGCGTTCTTCGCGGAAAAGCTCGTCACGGAAGGTGGAGATCGTCGCGTCATCGCGGGAAGGCGTCGCGTCGTCGCGGAATCCGGCGTTGAGTCGGAAAGATCAACAGACCAAGAACAACAGATTTAAATTATAAATAATCAAATCTGTGTTTCGTTTAAAACCAAAAAGAACCTTTAGAGGAAACCCGAAATCACTCACCTCAAACGGTCGATGATCGGAGATCGGGGCGGGGAAGAACGTCTCGGACGGGAGCGTCGTCGATTTCCGGGTTCGGCATTCTTTGCGTTCTTCGCGTTCTTCACGTTCTTCGCAAGGGAGAAGAATATACAAGGGTCCTCTCAAATCCTTTCAACGTGAAAATAACCAGAGGTCGTGCGTTGGCCTTACTTTATTATTACGCCAACGAATTTGAAAACTGGTTAAGAAATGATTGAATTAATTCGTTGAATTAATTCGACGAAAGAAACTGCCCATTTAATTCACGAGATAAACCACCCCATTAAATGGTCTGTTAAGATTTTAAGAAACGCGTCAGTTGACTTTCATAAAGATGGGTTTTCGCGGGTGCGTTTCTTAGCGGAAAGAAACGGCGGGGCTCTTGTGGGCCCCACCTCACAAATATCCTACCAAGGGGGTAGGATATTTCTGGATAGCATCCTATCCGGTCTAACTCAGTTCAAGCCGCCTTTAAGTGGCTTCAAGTGGCTTCCAAGTGGCTTAAGTGAAATAAAATAAGTTGTCGCAAAATTATTTTATTTCTTAACTTTAAGCCCGAAAATTAAAAACCACACCCGAGAAAACGCAACTCCGGAAGAGGCGTTTCTAAGAGAATACCGGCGCTGCGATTTCATCGGAGCCCTCATAATTCGATTTCGGGCACTGGTTCAAAAGATAGAAGAACCCGCTCGTCCATTCACTGAACGTACCCGAGCCAAAACTTCGGAAAATGATTCCGGGCACACCGGGCCTCGGAATCAGGTGTCGTCAGAGACTGCGCTCTTGAAAAATTCCAAAGAAAATTAAGAGAAAAATTTCCTTGAAATTTACAGGTCTTTATATTACTCCCACCTCAGGACTTTACGTCCCCGTAAAGTTACATCAAAAACTAGGGAAACAAATGTGGGTACTGAGCACGCATCTGAGCCTCCCGCTCCCAAGTGCTCTCCTGGAGGTTCCCGTGCTGCCATCTGATTCGCACAAGAGGAATCGATCGCCCACGTAGGACCCGCTCCTGTCGATCCTCTATCTCCACTGGGACCTCCGCAAAAGTCTCCCCATCATCCACGTCTAGCTCCCCATAGTCAATGATGTGCGTCGGATCGTGCACGTATCTCCTCAGCTGGGATACGTGGAAGACGTCGTGCACCTGGTGCAACTGAGGTGGCAGAGCCAGGCGATATGCCACCTCGCCAATCCTGCTGAGGACCTGGAAAGGCCCGATGAAGCGTGGAGACAACTTTCCGCCTCGGCCAAATCTCCGCAACCCACATCGAGGTGAGACCCGCAAGAAGACGTGGTCGCCATCCTCGAACTCTAGTGGCCTCCGCCTCCTGTCAGCATATGACTTCTGCCGGCTCTGTGCTGTCCTCATCTGCTCCTGGATGACCTGGACCTTCTCTTTCGTGGCCTGGACCATCTCTGGTCCCACAAGTGCTGACTCTCCAGGGTCTGTCCAGCACAAAGGAGATCTGCAAGTCCTGACGTACAACGCCTCGTATGGTTCCATCCCGATGGTGGAGTGGTAGCTGTTGTTGTACGCGAACTCCACCAAGGGTAGGTGGTCCTCCCAGCTGCGACCAAAGTCGAGGACACATGTGCGGAGCATGTCCTCGAGAGTCTGAATGGTCCTCTCTGTCTGACCATCCATCTGAGGGTGAAAGGCGGTGCTCAGACGTAGCCGCGTCCCGAACGCCTCCTGCAACCCCTTCCAAAGACGATAAGTAAAGCGAGCGTCCCTATCGGAGACGATAGTCGATGGAACATCGTGAAGCCATACAATATCCTGAACGTAGAGATGCCCCAAGCTCTCCACCGAGCCCTGCTCTTGAATGGGTAAGAAGTGTGCCGACTTGGTGAGTCGTTCAACAATCACCCATATGGAGTCGTGACCTCTGGAAGTGCATGGAAGTCCAGTCACGAAGTCCATAGATATGTCATCCCACTTCCACTCCGGGACCTCCAAGGGCTGTACCAAGCCTGATGGTACCTGATGCTCTGCCTTCACCTGCTGGCAGGTGAGGCACCGTGAAACGAACTCTGCCACATCCTTCTTCATGCCCGGCCACCAGTGCTGACGTCTGAGATCCTGGTACATCTTCGCCACTCCAGGATGTACCGCCAAAGGAGAAGTGTGGAATTCTCTCAGAACCTCCTCTCGTAAAGTGACTGGTACCAAGGTACGTCCTCTGAAAAGGACATCGTGCTCTGCTCCAAGGGAGAAACCATCAGGTACCTGTCCCGAGGATATCTGTGCACGCCGTGTCTCGCATTCAGCATCCCCACGTTGTGCCTCTCTGACCCGCTGTAGAAGTGGAGGAGAGACTGTGAGAGACTAAAGGAAGGATGCTCCGTCTCTATCCACGAAGGATATCTGCAAGGCGGCTAGCTGCTCTGTCGCCTCCTCAAGTAGTTGGATGCCCGTCCTCCTGCTGAGGGAATCGGCTACCATGTTCCCCTTCCTAGGAGTATAGACTATCTAAAAGTCATAGTCCTGGAGGAACTTGAGCCATCACCACTGTCTCAGGTTCAGGTCCTTCTGAGAGAAGATGTACCTGAGACTCTGGTGGTCAGAAAAGACTGTAAAGCGCTCGCCCATTAGATAGTGCTGCCATGTCTTCAGGGCGAAGACCACTGTTGCCAACTCCAAGTCATGGGTAGCGTAGTTCTGCTCATGTGGCCTCAACTGACGTGATCCGTAGGCAATCACGGCCCGCTCCTGCATCAGGACACACCTGAGTCTGGTCCCTGATGCATCGCAGTAGACTACGTATCCAACTCCCTCCTCAGGCAACCTCAAGATAGGTGCGCTGGTCAACCTCTGCCTCAGCTCCTGGAAGCTCTGCTGACATCTGTCTGACCACACGAAGGGTTTCCCCTTCTTCATCAATGCTGAGAGTGGGGCTGCAACTCTGGATAAGTCCGGCACAAATCTCCGATAGTATCCAGCTATGCCCAAGAAACTCTGCACCTCTGTCACGTTTTTGGGTGGCTCCCAAGCTAGCACTGCCTCGATCTTCACAGGATCCACTGCAACTCCTGCCTCAGAAATAACGTGCCCCAAGAAGTGGACCTCACGTAACAAGAACTGGAACTTCTAGATCTTCCCATAAAGCTGGTGCTCTCGGAGTGTGTCTAGTACAACACGCAAGTGGTAGGCGTGCTCCTCCTTCGTGGTCGAGTACACCAAGATGTCGTCGATGAAGACTTCGACAAATCGATCGAGGTATGGCTGGAAGATCCTGTTCATGAGGCTCATGAACACTGCTGGAGCGTTGGTCACGCCAAAAGGCATAACCAAGAACTCGTAGTGGCCATACCGACACCTGAAGGTCGTCTTCTGCACATCCTCATCTCGAACTCTGAGCTGATGATAGCCTGACCTGAGGTCTATCTTCGAGAACCACCGTGCTCCCTTGAGCTGATTGAAGAGGTCATCAATCCTGGGTAGCGGATAATTTTTCCTCACTGTCACCTAGTTCAAGCGATGATAATCGACACATAGTCGCAAGCTCCCGTCCGCCTTCTTGGCGAACAATATCGGGAAAGCCCAGGGTGAAACACCGGGTCGAATGAACCCCTTGCCCTGCAAGTCCTCCAACTATACCCGCAGCTCTCGAAGCTCGGCGGGGGCCATCCGATATGATGGAGTGGATATCGGGGTTGTCCCAGGGTACAGTTCAATATAAAATTCTACCTCTCTGCGAGGAGGTAGTCCTGGAACATCGTCGGGAAAGACGTCCGCGTACTGATCCACCACTGCAGGAAAACTGGGACTCCGCACGTCAACTGCTCCCAGGATGAGGCTAGCCAACTGATGAGTGATGGGCCGACCTCTCCTCTACGTGAGTCCATCCTGTGCTGCTAAGGCTCCCTTCTTGCCGGTGAAGGTGAACCTACTCCCGTCGGTGCGCACACATCGCACCTTGCGCCTAATGCAGTCAATCTGAGCATGGACCGTAGATAACCAATCCATGCCCAAGATGATGTCATAAGGCCTCGACGCCGCTACAAGAAGATCCCAGCCGAAGCTCTCGCCTCCTAGAGTAAGCTCACACTGCCGGAACCAGTGCGTAATCGTCGATTCTGCTCCCGTAGGAGTCTCTAGCCGTAAGGATCGAGCCAACGGCTCTGTCGGAATCTCCGAGCTCCGAAAAATGGAAGCGGCTATGAAAGAGTGACTCGCTCCTGTGTCTATCAGAACTGCAGCAAGGGTGGAATAGACACAGATCGTACCTCGAATCATCTCTGGCGCGCCGTGGTCGTAGGCCTCCACTGCCTGGAGCTGAGCCTGTCTCTTCCCGCCAGCTCCCTGTGGTCAGGGCGGGCCTCCTGGTGGTGGTGGTGGCAGAGCCTCAAAGCGTCGCCCACCACCTGCTGCTCGGCCAGCTCCTCTTCCTCGTCTGCCTCCTCCCTGCGGACCGCCACGGTCGACCCTCTGCCTCTGCCTGAGTGGCCCCTCCACCGTCTGCTGCCCCTCGGTACGGCGGGTCGGGCAGTCACGAGCCATGTGGCCCTGCCCGCCGCACTCGTAGCACTGCCTGCCTCTCGGAAGACTGGCTCCGTGCTGAGTGCCCTGCACTGCTGAGCCAGTGTCCCGAGGTTGTCTGTCGGAAGTTCTGGTCCGCCTAGAACCCTGAGTCATCTGTCGGCTACCTGCTGCCGAAGACTCCGCTATCTGCCGCCCTGCGGTAGGTCTCGTTGTGGACTCAGCCAGGAAGCTCTCGATCAGGAGGGCTCGCTCCAGTACTCCTGCCTGGGTCGGGATGCTGAGGGATATCAGCGATGCCCTGATCTCGTGTCTCAATCCCTGCTCAAAGGTCCGGTCACGGAAGAAGGGGTCCTGTACCATGTCTGTCGAGTAGCGAGAAAGGTCGGTGAACCTCGCCGCGTACTGGGCGACCGTCAAGCTGCCCTGCCGCAGCTGAAGAAGCTCCTGGATGCACACCGCACGGAGGGTGGCCGGGACGAACTCTGAGCGGAAGAGGCTCTCGAAGTCCGTCCAGATGAGGGAGGCCTCATCGTGTACCTGGAGCATCAGGCTCCACCATCGCCCTGCTGCTGCGTGCAGTAGGCTCGCCGCGAGGATCACCATGAGGTCTGTTGGTGTCCTCACTAGCCTGAAAACTCGGACGACCACCTCCAGCCAGTCCTCGGCTGCCTAGGGGTCCGACTCCCCACGGAACCTGGGTGGTCGCTGGCGCTGGAACTTGTGCAAAGCTCTGAGGTGTCATGCGTCGTCATCTGCCAGTGCTGGAAGCATCGGGGGCTCGGTGGGTAAAGGTACCGTCGGTGCCTCTGCTGTCAACGGGCCCTATACCGAGGCCTCGTCGCTCGGCGGGCTGTCGTCGCGCTCTACTCTAGGAACCCTAGCTGGCTGCTGTCGTCGTGCCATCCTGAAAAGGAAACAAGTATGCCACGGTCAGAACAGTATACCTGGTGAGCTGACACAAGTAATCACAGAGAAAACTTGAAACACACATGCAATCAATGTTTTCGTGCATTAGGTCGGAAATCAGAAGTCAGGGTCCTGGTGTATGGATACGTCGGCCGCCACACCATCACTGGACTCCCTGGACTGATAACCACACTTAATACTCTAAACACGATTGCTTCACATAGAAGAAAGATCAGAGCCTGCGGTAGAACCGACCGCCTCTGATACCAATTTGTCACGACCCGTCCTCGGGGCCGGTGCCGTGACTACCCCAAGCCCGCCTTCCATAGGCCAGGGGCTGGTGACTAGCACCAAGGCGTAAATCCCAACAAAAAGGGAAGGCATTGCCTTTGAAAAGTAAAAAAGAACCACAGAGTAAGAAAGAGGAAAAGTAAACACTAAGTAAAAACTGTACAAGCTGTGCTGAAAGTAAAAGGGGCCGGAAATACAAGCCCAACTGTAAAGTACAACTGAAAGGAAAAACAGCAACTGAAAGGAAAATCCGCAGCGTCGAGCCGTCCTCTGGAAGTCCCACCTGAAGGGTGGGTACGGATAGCCTTCACTGCTCCTCGGTCCACCTGACCGCTCCGAGTACGTCCCGCCCAGTGGTCCACCTCCAGGTACCGTCCTGCTCCACACGCCTCCAACACGATCAGCGTTGTCCGTCGTCTGCAACCAACACAATGTAGTGCGGGAAAAGCCCGTGTAGGGGTGAGTATAAGCTACTCAGTAGGGACCCCGAGACCCCCAAAGGTCTCCCGAAATCCACAAAGGATATTCCACAAAGGAAAGATACAATCACGAAGTAACATCTGACACGGCTTAGGTATATGCCCATACATATACCCAAGTCATCAATTCTCGTTCGGCTCCAACGTCTGAGCCCAAGAACAACCCAGTCCACACAGGAAAGCAAAACGTATACCCACACAGGATAGCTCAACACAATCCACAAAGGAGAGTAAACAGTAAATCCACACAGGATAGCTCAACACAATCCACAAAGGAGAGTAAACAGTAAATCCACACAGGATAGCTCAACACAATCCACAAAGGAGAGTAACACAAGATTCAGCTCACACAGGTATACTTCTTCGGATGACGATAAAGACGATCACTGATCCATCTAAGTCATCGGACCCACGAAGGATCGATAGGTAACTAACCCCCGCAATGACCCACATAGGATCGGGCCCACACAGGACCTGTAGGCGCTGGCTCACACAGAACCGCTGAGCGCGGACCCGCACAGGATCGGACCCACACAGGATCGGGCCCACACAGGACCGAGCCCACACAGGACCTGTAGCACTGATCCACGTAGGATCGCTGAGTGCAGTAGTCGTCGCAGTCCACTAAGGATCTCTGCACGGTCGTCGTCGGAGTCCACTGAGGATCTCTGCACAGTCGTCGCCGCAGTCCACTGAGGATCTCTGCACGGTCGTCGCTGTCGAAGAAGCAGTCGCAGCCAGCTCTAGGGTTCCCGCACGCAGCAAGCTCGTTCGGGAGGGTCCGCTCCACGAGTCGAGAGGCCGATACATCAACTGACACAAAGTCTGAAGTTGATGTATCCAAAAGTTCCGTATTGTCAACAGGAACTCAACGTCGCAGACGGCGCGTCAATCAGACGCCCGGTCTGAGAGTTATTGGCGTTTTCGTCCCAGGGGCCCGGTTGGTTTTTAAGGCAAAACCAACCCGACCGTACTCCACCTACGTCCAAACCTCGGTCGGAGTATGCCAAAAGATCCGTCTCACAAAGAGTAACTCAACAAAGCTGATGGCACGTCAATCGGACGTCCGTGGCTCAAGATATGAGTGTTTTCGCTCCGAAGGCCCGGTTGGTTTCGTGTACGAACCAACCTGGCTGAACTCAAAGTATTCTGAAACCTTGAGTGCGATATAACGAAACGAACGTCTCGATCGAAGGATCGCGTTTCCGCTGACCGCGAGTCGTTTGGAGGCCCGTAGCTCAAGTTACGGGCGTTTGAACGAAAATGTCCGAAGACGGGGGGTACGGGCCCGGGCCGACCCGGCCTAACCCCCCCCCCCCCCCCCGGGGAGTCGGCCGAACCGGGTCAACCCGAACCGGGTCGACCCGACCCGGTCGGACCGGCCTGGTCCGGTTCGGTCGAGCGGCCGAACGGCCTGGCGCCGCGGGGCGCTGCCCCCGCGGCCTGGTGGTGTCGCGGCCCCCCCGCGTGGGGCCGCGCTAAGTCGAGGACGCGGCTTCAGCCGTATCCAAGGGCACCGGACCCGCACAACCGCGGGTCCGTGGGCGCCGCCGCTCCTGGCTGCCTGTGCCGCCGCGCCGGCGACCCGCGCTGCCGGCGAGTTCCGCGGGCCACCGGGAACGCTCAGGTGGTCCGATTTTGTTCCCGTCTACACCGCTGCTCCTCCTGGGACTCGTTCATTACTGCGGGATCGTCAAACATCCGTTACGGCACGTTCCGTCGTCGCCCGTCAAATCCGCACAAAAAGAAGAACGGCGGAGGGTCGTCGGGCCGTGTTCGTTTGGCCCGCACCCTCCGCGTTAGAGGTAACCAAACGGGAGAATTTTGTTCAACACATGAACCAACAATTTTAATAAAATAAAATTGTTCATTTGAAACCGGTTCTTTAATTTTTAAAGAACGTTCACGGGGATATAAAGAGGGGTATTCCAAATTATAAAATCCCTACCTCGTCGGTCGTCGCGCGTGAGCGTTCTTCGCAGAAAAGCTCGTCGCGGAAGGTGGAGATCGTCGCGTCGTCGCGGAATCCGGCGTTGAGTCGGCGAGCTCAACGGACCAAGAACAACAGATTTAAATTATAAATAATCAAATATGTGTTTCGTTTAAAACCAAAAAGAACCTTTAGAGGAAACCCGAAATCACTCACCTCAAACGGTCGGTGATCGGAGATCGGGGCGGGGAAGAACATCTCGGACAGGAGCGTCGTCGATTTCCGGGTTCGGCGTTCTTCGCGTTCTTCGCGTTCTTCGCAAGGGAGAAGAAGATACAAGGGTCCTCTCAAATCCATTCAACGCGCAAATAACCAGAGGTCATGTGTTGGCCTTACTTTATTATTACGCCAATGAATTTGAAAACTGGTTAAGAAACGATTGAATTAATTCGTTGAATTAATTCAACAAAAGAAACTTCCCATTTAATTCACGAAATAAACCACCCCATTAAATGGTCTGTTAAGATTTTAAGAAACGCGTCAGTTGACTTTCATAAAGACGGGTTTTCGCGGGTGTGTTTCTTAGCGGAAAGAAACGGCGGGGCTCGTGCAGGCCCCACCTCACAAATATCCTACCAAGGGGGTAGGATATTTCTGGATAGCATCCTATCCGGTCTAACTCAGTTCAAGCTGCCTTTAAGTGGCTTCAAGTGGCTTCCAAGTGGCTTAAGTGAAATAAAATAAGTTGTCGCAAAATTATTTTATTTCTTAACTTTAAGCCCGAAAATTAAAAACCACAACCGAGCAAACGCAACTCCGAAAGAGGCGTTTCTAAGCAAATATCGGCGCTACGATTTCATCGGAGCCCTAAGAATTTGATTCCGGGCACCGGTTCAAAAGTTAGAAGAACCTGCTCGTCCGTTCACTGAACGTACCTGAGCCAAAACTTCGGAAAATGATTCCGGGCACATCGGGCCTCGGAATCAGGTACCGTCAGAGACTGCGCTCTTGAAAAATTCCAAAGAAAATTAAGAAAAAAATTTCCTTGAAATTTATGGGTCTTTACATGATCCTTCGAATCACCCAGCCTCCATTCATCCAATAGGCTCATCAAGCATCGCTAATCCCTTATAGTTATTTCTCCAAGCTCCAGCTCAGCCTTGGGTCTTATGGCTAATAGAATCTACAATGATGTTACCTTTTCTAGGTGCATACATCATCTCAGAATTCAAAGTATGTAGATACATATCCTAGTGCCTCTATCTAAGATTTAGTACCCTTACTGTGAAGATATAGCGAAGTATTTTATGGTCTGTAAAAACAAAAAAAAACTCTCACAAAAGAGAGAGTATCGCTAAAAATTCAGAGTCTGGTCGACAAATTTTCAATCCAAGTCATCTAGCTATAACTTTAGATCCTTAAACTCGATTGGATACATACAATACGGGGTATTGAATTGGATGTGCACTAACATGATATTTATCTAAGCTTTACTTGTTGATCCTTTAGAGTCTCTACTATGTCAAAGATTATATCAAATATTTCAATCCTTTCTAAAATATCCTATGGGAATCTGGTTCTCGAACCACATAGAATTTTTGGTAGGATTCTCAACTACATTATCCTACACATCTATTTGTAAATCAAAAACATCCTCCCTCACAGAAGAATTCAAACCCCACTTCACAAGTTGTTTCCTAAGAATATATTGAGGAAAAATATTATGTAACTTGAAGGAACTTTATGAATATAAATAGATCTTATTCAATCTATGGGATCATACAAGTTTCTCTAAATAATTCTATTGGATTACAAAAGGTTCTCCTAGGATCCTACCCTTAACCCAAGGTATACCCTGTTGGGACCACTTTGTGTATGAAGATTGTATTTTTTGTCAAAAATTTTCAATATTGGTAAAAATGAAGAAGGACTCCAAAGTTAATGGAGATCGGTTGAAGTTAGTATGTCTGGAGAATTGTTATGAAATCATATCATTGAATGTTATACTTGGGAAATTATCTATTAAGTAAATTCATATGATTTTTCAGTTGATCTTAAGTTTAAATCACATGTATCAAAAGTGATACATTGTCAACAACAATGAATAATGGTGATTAAACCAGACGATGCTTTGCTGATATGTATTTCACAAATATCATAAGTTAAGAGAACTTGTGATGCAAGTCTTATGAAGGAAAGGGGGAGAAATGATGATTCCAGTCATATACAATTTTGATTAGAAGGAATTATGATGCTGGAAGATAGGTAAGTTTTAGTACATTCCATTATAACTTTTACGATGCTAAATCCGGTCTATAAAAGGATATATATCACGATAGTGGAGTTCATGATGAAAGATGAAGAATGGTTATGGGAAGAAGTGAAGAGAGAAATGAAAAATGAATGGACAATATGGAGCCCGCTCAAAATTACAGTTTAAGGTGGTGTCGTTTTCTAGTGTTTGCCAAAGTTTAGGGCCTGAAAATCAGGAGATGAAGAAATGTGTTTTTTGCAGTGAAAGTTGCACACAAGTTTGAAGATGGATTATAATTTTGTGTGCAAGTCATGATTCAAGGTCAAAACATAGAAAAATGGAAAATCCATGGAGTGCATGAAAAATTAGGCAAAGTGCACGAAAAATAAAGGTTTCGCGAAATATTGGTGTGGTGCACGAAATAGAGGAATGAAGTTTTTCGTGCAAGTGGTGTTTCGAGATCAAAATATCAAAAATTGTAAAAGGCATGAGGTTCGCAAAAAATTGGAGGATTTCGCAAAATATGATGTTTCATGAAAGATTTTTTATGCGCATAAAGAGGGTTTTACGTACGGATTAGTGTTTTTCATGCAGGGTTAAAAAGGCCTATAAATATGAGGTGAACCCCTCTCATTTGTTAAGGCTCGACACTTAGAAAAATCCCGAGCTCTGACGCACAGAAAAAATTGAAGTGTTGAGTAGTATGCGAAAAGAAGAAGTTGTGTGAGAAAAAGAAATTATTGTGCGAAAAAGCAAGTGTTGCGCCAAAAATAGAGTTGCGCGAAAAATCCAGTGCTGCGCGAAAAAGGAGAGTTGCGTGAAAAGCCTTTTTCACGACAAAAAAGTGTTTTTACGTGCAAGGTTTTAATTTTATGTGCAAGTCACCTATAAGGGTGTGTGAAAAATTTGAGGGTACTGCAGGCCTTTAACAAGTGCTATGCACTCTTGAAGTGTCTTGTGAAGAAGAAGAATCACACCCTCTATGTGAAGAAGAAAGCACAAACAAGCGACTATTTTTTTCAATACTCATGGTGTTTTGTGAAGGAGATCCCATGAGTACACAACCAGTGAATACTCACCTATGTAGTGCTTCACAAAGATAGATCCATGAATCATCCCTGATTCTATGAAGAAGAATCATGCGTCCTCTACGTGAAGAATAATACCCATGGATCTCTCTACTTTCACGAAGGTGAACACTCTCTGATATCACGATTTATATACACTATTTGTAGGGGTGTTGTTGCTTGTGTGACAAGGAGATAGATGTGAAACTAAACTCATATCTACACAAAGGAAGAAGGAATTATACTGATACACTCGTGTGTTGGTATTGCGAATTGAAGAAAGAGATTATGACACTACAGTACTATTCCTTATTATACTATGTCAAAGAGAACAAATAGAAGAAGAATAAGAAAAGAGTATTCCCAACTTAAGGCTGACAATTATTTAGGGTAGTTGAATTCAGATAATGCTATGTGATCTGATCCTCAGTGTTTGAATAATCAAATTGGTGTATGTGATTCTAGCTAAAGAAAGAAGAAGTTTAGTGTAGTTGGTTGTTTCACTAAGAAGAAGTAAGAAGAAGTCTAGTGAAGTTAGTGTTGCACTAGAGAATAAGAGAAAGAAGGAAGGAAGAATTACTTGCCTACTTCTTTGCAAGTAATCAACTGAAGAGCACTAAATAAGGCCAATAGTAGAACCTACCTTATCAAGAAGGAAGAAGACTATCTCTATTGGCAGTATACAGAACCAGCTAATGGATGAAAGTTGGACTTTGCTATCACCATTTCAGGGAATAGGATTTTTTCCCACCCCCCTCCAAATTGTAGGGACTCACACTAGCTATAATATTGTTTTCCTAGCCACTCCATTGTAAAATAATATCACATTATAGTGGAGAATCCATGAACTGGTCATACCCATGCATGGCAAGAACATAGCTACTCTTATTGAGTGGTGAACCTTGTAAAAATATCATGTGAATATTTTTACTGATTTCTATTATTGTATGCGACTGGGAAAAGAGAATAAGAGAATCAAGATCCTTACAGGTCAATAGGTACAGGGATAAAAGTTGGAATTGGTTTAAAAATTACCCAACACTGATTCACCCCCCTCTCAGTGTTAGGTATATCCCAAATTAGTCCTCTCATACCCCTGCTAGCACAAACTCTTGATTTCATACATGCATGTTAGTCATTGTCATCATACATATAATAACATACAACATGATAAGTTCAAATAATTAAATCCAATAAATATATATCAAACAACATTTCAACAGATAAATCACACAGGGAAACTATCCCAAACAGAACGTACAAAACAAGGAATTTATTTAAAGAACTACTATGAAACATAAAAATAGTTATATATATGGTATATGAACCTACATTCCTAGTAATGATTCATAAACATACATGAAATCACATAAATCACATATCAACATCATGTGAATCACCTAATATAGTTTTAATTATCTATAATAGAAAAACTTAAAGTCTCATTTTATTGTAACTCAGAGATCTACTATACATTGTTGGCCAGACACTGTGATCGTTCCTCTACACAAATCCCAACCAACCTATCTCATAACTATCATGTCCCATCCCAAGTAAAAGATAATAACAATTTATTGAATCCTAGTCCTTTGATACCATTTTGTAACATCTCATCCCGAACCATCAGGTCTAACCCTGATGCAACATGACCTCATGCGCGAATCCGCATATGAAGGAGGTTTCAAAATAGTAGTGAGGGTATGAGTTCATCATTGGGGAAACAATACCCTCAATATCATGTCATATGTTCAATAATCAACAAGAAAAAAATATAATAAATAATCTAAGTAAACATGTGGAAAACTGAATAAATGGAATACATGTCAAATAAATTTAAGTATCTACCATAAGTTGAAATCCTATATAGAGGAATTAAATCAGAAGAAGTAAATAAATAAATAGTAGGTCCTCTAGAGTCTATCACAGTCTATTACTATCTCTACACTCCTCTTCTAAACTATCCACCATAGGGCCCTTTCCCTTCATCAGTTCCCTCACGCAATCTACAATTGCATCGAAATGTCCGAGTTGGGTGTGAGTAAAAGACTCAGTAGGACACCATCAATTCTTCCATAACATGATGTGGTCAGGTATAATAGTGTATTCCATAATAATGATCATTGTTTAATAAATATAAATATACAATCCAAAACTGAGTGGTTGTGCGCTAACCAAGTCACCAAAAACCCCTGACTATACCTACTTTGGCTCCATGCTAGAAAGCATCAGATCAATCATGGAAACATCTCAATGTTAGAGAAAAATTAAAGTTGATTGATATTCATATTGGCCCTAGGCCTCCAGTTAATTCCATACTAGGTCATCATTCCCTAAAACAATCTCCAGGTTAGGTCACATGGACCATTATGCCCCACTGTTTCTACACAGGTCTAATCAATCATTATCAAAATGCCTCACGATCACATATTGGTCTGATTACTCATGATCAACATGCCCCCATATCAAGACACACTAGTCTATCATTCCCCATAATCTAACTCAGTCTAATTATCATGTCACATGCAACATCTAAACATGATCCCCCTCTAGGACTACCGGGCCATGATGAGTCCACCTGTCTCATAGGTACCATACACGAGCAACAATATCACAGCATATACAAGACATATCTCAAGGAACACATATCAAGGCACACATATCAAGTCCTACATTATGAGAAAATACAACATCATCATAAATACAACATGTGAACCAAACATCAATATGGGATCTAGATATCTCAACAATTCTCATGGAGTAAGGTCATATGATGTTATAGGCTACACACACACACACAAGCAATAAAAATTCAATAATGGATATCAAATATTCCAACACAATAAGAATACCATGGAAACATGTATAACAAGAACCTAATAAGTTAAGGAAATTCCTACCTCAAAATTCATCGATGTCAAGGAAAGGATAAACCACATGTGTGGTTCGATAGCTTGAGTGGAAACCTCAACATTCAAGAACACCTCTTCATTGGATTATTATCGTAAACATAAATACGTCAATGATAATAGTTCATAAAGGATTCATAGAAATAAAACTAGTTATTTTATTTCAAAAATAAATAAAATATTAGATAAGATGATAATTTTTATCTCCTGGATAATTTCTGAATTATCATTATTGGTCAGCGCATGAAATCACAATATTCTCCATAAGAGTAATTACATTTTGATAATTTTACATAAATTATACTTTTATAATTATCTCTTGGTAATTTATCCTAAATTATATATTTATAATAATCTCTAATAATTTATCCTAAATTATCCTTTATAATTATCTTTTGATTATTTTTTATAAATTGTCCCTTATAATTGTCTTTTGATAATTTATCCTAAATTATGATTTTATAATTATCTTTAGATAACTTATCATAAATTAGCCTTTTATAATTACCTCTGATGATTTATCCTAACTTATCCTTTATAATTATCTTTTGATAATTTGTTATAAATTATCCCATATAACTATCTTTTGATAATAAATTGTCCTTTGATAATTTTTATTTTATAAATTATCCTGTGAAAATCTAGAAACTATCGATTGATAATTTTAATAATTATCATTGATAATCACACAATTATAATTTCATATTTATAATACTTATCCTTTAATAATAAACATTATTATCCTATGATAATTTCAATAATCATTGTCATGTGATAATTACCTTATAATTACACTTTAATAATTTTTATACTATTATCTTTGAAAATCTCATGCAATAATCATTTAGTAATTTTTTGTAATTATCATTTGATAATTTATCATTATTATACTTTTATAATTCATTTTAATTATATTTTTAAAATTTTTAACAATTTATCCTTTGATAATTTTATTTAGAATTATCATTTGATAATATGGTGGAATTATCATTGATAATTTTATGAAATAATCATTTTATAATTCTAGATAATTATCATCTGATAATTTAATTAAATTATCATTTGATAATTTTTTTATACTTATCTTCCAATAATTTTGTGAAACTAACCTTTGATAATTTATTGGAATTATCTTTAGATATTTTTTTCCCATTATTATCTTGTGATAATTTCAAGTAATTATCCTCCAATAATTTCATAAATTATTCCTCAATAATTTAAGTTCGAAAGATTTATTTAAATTATACCATATTTCCTTGAATTTATGATAGAATAAAAATGTAATAATAAAACAATAAAAAAATAAAACCAACCTGGTAATGATAGGTGGAGTGTATAAGAAATAAGAAGGAGCTCACATGCATGCAGATTGAACAACTATGGTTTCACCAAACGCGCACAAGGGAGTCTTGGAGTCATCCAGACTCAGAAAAATCAACCAAAATTGAACCCAAAATGATTTGGGTATTTAAAAAATCCCATAATCACATGAATTATGATCCCAATTTTAAACACCCAATTTAATCTTTGTTTCATCCAAAAATTGTTGTTTGATACGTTAATTATACCCAATTAAGATGTTGCAATAATTATTTGGTAAAAAACATGTGATCTTGAAGGTTTTGGATCGATGTCGCATCATCCATGGTGAAAAACCCCATGGGGAAGATGATTTAAATAATAAAAAATAATTTAATTAAATAAATTCATTATAATATTATAAAAATTTATTAAAAACTTATCCTCATGTGCGATCTGACCAAACGTCTGAGCCACATAAAATTTATGACCCACCTAGGTTAAACCCCACATATCAGCCCTAATAGTAGTCTCATATTTCTCATATGACTCACCATTTTAGAGATATTAAATTATTTCTAGAAAAATAATATAATAAAAATATTAAAAAATTATCTCCACATGTGATATTACCAAACGTCCAATGCACATAAAATTTATACCTCGCCTAGGGTAAACCTTACATCCCAAACCTAATGGGGGTCTCTTATTTCTCATATGATACATATTTTGGGAGATATTGAATTATTTTCAGAAAAATAATATAATAAAAATATTAAAAACATATCCCTGTGTGCGATCTGACTAAACATACGATGCAGATAAAAGTTACGCCCCACCTAGGGTAAAAACCATGTCTTTGACCAAACTATGGTTTTAAAATTCTCATAATACATAAGATTTATAATATATTTAATTATTTTAAAAAATCACATTCATATAATATAATATATTTAATAGTTTTATTCTATTTACATCAGGACTCTACGGGCCTTAAAATCTCACACTAACTCAATGTCTAACTCTAAAAATATATGATAAAATGTTCCAGGGTTTTAAATGGTCATTTAACCTTATGAAAATACCTTATATAATTTATTAATTTTTTTATTTGAAAATTATATTTTCACATAAAAATAACATTAAATTATTATCAATGAGGGTTTTTGTTGTCTTTAAAATTTAGGATGTTATAAAAACTGTCATTTAATTTAACAAAATAAATAATATAAAAGTATTATTAATATTTTAAATTTGATTTAAATGTAAAATAATTATTATTTTGATATATATAATCCAATTATTTACATTTAAATAACCTTTATACTGGATTTTAGTACAAGTGTATATTTAGTATTAAAAACTCATTTTTCTTAAAACTATTTTAAAGTGCATAATGTTTATCCATTTTAAATATTTAAAATAACTCCTAATGTGAAATGATTTAAATTAATTTAATATATTATATATCCTTAAATATGAATTTAAATTCATTTAAATATGTTTAATTGTCATATAGTTACTATAAGATCATCTTATTATTGAAAAATGCTTTTCTTAAAAAACCATTTTTGCAATACATCTATGCGTTTATTTTTAAATTAAATTCTATCACTTTAGTAAATTAAATTTGAGAAAAATAGATTAAATATTATGAATCATCATTATTTATATAATATAATAAGTTCAAATTAATTTTTTTCATAATGAATAGTAAAAAATAGTTATCATTGTAAAAAAATTAAAAGTGTAAATGTGAGCAACCTTAGAGGTAAAAAGGTTAACATGTTTGAAACAGCATTATTTTAAATGGTAGATGTGTGGATCAGCCTTATCTATCATCCAATCCTTTATTTTTAAATTTTTTAGGAACAAGGCATGAGAGTGACTACCCATTATTTAATAGTTTTGGGTGTTTACAAGAATTCCACTCCTCCTCAATTATAATAGGTCACCCCCTCCCCTCACATAATAACTTCTATTAATACATTTTTCTCAAAAAAATCAAGAGACAATATTTCCAAAATATCCTTGGAAATATTCTAGAGACTCTAGTCTATCCAAAAAATTAAACTTAGGGTCCTTAATAAGAGATCCATATGAGGTTTTTCTAAGAAAAGGAAATAATCTTCATCAAACTCCTTCCTTTTCATCTTATTATTCCACTATAAATTATGTCATAAAATTTTCAATATAATAAGACAAGTAACTACTATATAATAATATTTTATTTCTTTTGTGGAATAATATTTATCCATCTCCTTTTCTATAAAATGAAAAATGAAACCGACATTTGTGTGTTTGGGGGACTACCACCTCGCAAACTGATGTAATTCATTTTTCCTCATATACTATCATGGATATTCATATTTTTTTATTTAATTTTTATATATCATATTAATGACGTATTAATAATTCTATTAAATAAATATATCATATACGTTATTACCTTATAATCCATTGATAAATGATAACATCGTCCGTCCGTATAGCGAACTACCACCTCGTGAAAGGATGTGATTCATTTGTTTATTACCACGACACATGAGTGTTATATTTAAGAGTATTAAAATAAATAATATGATATATAAATTATATAATTATAATTATGTAATGATAAAATAACACTTTCCTTAAATACATCATGATCAATGAAAAAATGAAATGTTACACTTGTGTACATACTGTCTACCGTCTCTGTGATTGTAATGTTATTCATTATTTATAACAATAGTTCATGGTTATTTTTAAAAGTATAATTTATGTATAAAAATTATAATTGAGTTATTATTATTATTCAGGAGATTATGGAATAATGGACACTTTGAAAACATGAAACAAACCGATGTCATTTTAAAATAATGATTTGAGTATCCACAAAACACCAGACGTGGATATAACAAATATGAAATTAAATATGTAATTAAAATAAATGAAGTAAATGGTTTAATTATATAGGATTAAACATGGAAAATTTACTTGAGGAAAAAATAATTGATATAAATTTGTTAAATAGGAGCTAAAAGACATTCACGACAATCTTGGACTCAAGGTAAGGGTTTCCATCTCAAAACATTCTTCTTTCAGGGATATGTTCTTTTATACACATTATTATTTTATATGGTGTATATACTACCTATTTACATATAATATAATTATTACTTAATTCTTTTTATTTTAAGTTACTATTCACTTACATCATTCATGGGGGTTATGAATCAAAATTACCAAAGTGTAAAATGTTTATGCTTCAATATCATTTTAATCAAGATTATTTAATCTTGAATTTACATTGAAAGAAAATATTTGATCATTTAATAAAAAACCTATTTAATTTTATTATCCTCTATTTATTTATTAAATTTTCAATTAATATTACCATTTTCCTCTCTGAGGTATGAAATTGTTTTGAGAAAATATTTTAAAAAATCAAACTTCATTTCTCTCTTCGATCAAAAATCATTTTCCTTCCAAATATGTGTTTTCTAAAAATTCATTAAAGAATGTTTTTAATATTCTAAAATTATTTATTAAAGAAATTGTGTCCCATGAATTACTTTAAAAAATATTTTTTAAAATAATCTTTCTTTCATTTTCTGAATGAGAAACTTTTTGACACCCCTTATGAAAAATGAAAGGAATGTTTTTTAAATTATATAAAAAGTAAGGTATTACCTACCATGATTTTATTTAAAACATCAATTATAAGTTTTAAAATGTATTTTCAAATAAAAATTTTACCATAATATTTCTAGAATTTTAGTTTTTCAAAAGTTATTTTCAATGTTGTATAGATACTTTCCTCAAGAATTTTTTTTATCTTTTAAAAATTATTCATATTCTTCAATGACAAAAATATTAAATGTTATAGAATTATTCTAATATATATATATATATATATTACATATATTACTTTCTCACTATCCCTTCATTTTATTGGGTAATACATACCTTATTCTCAATGCTCAAATTTCTTCATTATGAAGTTTCCATTGATTATGATATGGGGGAAGATTATGTCTCCCATTTTCCTCCCATGGGTAATTCTTATATTTATGGATTATGATTTATTTCCTTATGTTTCAAACATATGAATGTACATTAAATGAATGTTATGGGTGGTCCTAGAGTTATATATCCCTCCAATACATTGGGTAATGTTTTAGTCTCATGAGATGTCCTGTATAGGATTTAGGAGTGAACCTAATCCATTATGGGACTTTATCTAAAATGCGATGTTATCTTGAAATTTAGACTTGAATTCTTTTTATGTCATGTTTTATGTTTCTACCACATTTCCTATGATTCCATGATCATATGATACCATTTAATTTATTTTAATTTTTCATGTGATTAGTCATGAGCCTTATTTTTTTAAGATATCATGTTATACCTTTGAATCATATGTTATGTTTCTTTATCATGTTTATTTCCTTACTAGGAATTCTAGCTCATTCCCCTTTTCTATTTATTCCACAAGTTATCCCATGATGTTTAGGATTTAAAAATTATCTAGGAGCTTATGATGGAGAATAAAATTAAAATTGTTTTATTTTTACTCACTTTAATGTATTATGAAACTAGTATTACTAATACACTAGCCTTCACAATATTTTTTAATTAATTAATAGATTTTTATGTTTAAAATATTATAAAATATATGTAAAAGGTTCAGGTCAATATAGTTGGTATCATAGAAGAGGATTATTTATCCTTTGTAACTAGGATAATAAAACTTTCACGAGAACCCTACAGATATATCTATGAATAAGACTAAGTATATGAAAATATCCTAGAATATTGTTAATATTTAGAGTAAGTGGTTTCTAAGAAATTACATCCATTTCTATGTATTTCAAGTGGATATGTATCTATCATAGTTTTACTTAACAGTAATAACCTAAAAAACGGTTCATTGAGATGGAATTTATCATCAACTAGTGCATGATAATGGGACTTGTTTCTCACCTGGTTTGACACTCTCAGGGGATTTTTTTTTTAAAAATTTTATACTTCATACAAACCATTATTAAGGACTTGAATTTATGATAATAATGGATCACCTAGGTTAAACATAATGTGTATTATTATAAAAATTATAAGTTTGATCATAAGTTTAAAGGTATAAATACCCCTTTTTGAGGTTTTAATTTATGGATGTATATAATTATTAAGAGTATATTGGGAGATATTTATGGTAATATAAACCTTTGGTTTAGTATAGTATTTAGAAAAAAAAGTTATTTGAGGAAGAATACCTTATATTTTATGGGAATAAGTTTAATGGTATTGGTATCTTTTAATGTTTATCCTATCATTGATGTTAAGGTAATAATATTCAATTAAGATTTTTTGATGCTGTTAGAAATATATTATGTATAGAAAACCATATTGGTTACAAAATGATTAGATTATTAATGTTTTTTTGAGTATGTTCATCATTTTTTTTGGTATGTTATAGGAATTATAATTTTTAAAAAATAACAACCCTTATATTGGGTGGCAACTATTATATCTGATAATGCCATAGGACTTGAAAACATGACATAATGGTGATAAGGGTGTAGTGCATACCACTATTCTATGTAATTTACTAGTTAGTATGACATTTTTTTTAAATAAACAATTTAGTGGATAGATTTTATATTGATTTTGGGAAACTTATTATAGGATAATATATTTTGGAATTTTAGGATTCTGAGGTGATTAAAGATATTTTATGAAATATTTTATTAGGTTATGATATATATATATATATATATAACTTTTAGGTTTAACATAAAGGATTATTTAGGAATAATGTTATTATGTTTTTGGAGATGTGAGCTGAAGGGTTTGAGATAACCGTTGTGGTTAAAAAATTCTTTATTATTGAGGTTATTATTTTATTTGGGATATAGGGTTATTTATTTAAGTAATGATCTATGTTAATCCATTGGTATTATTATTGAATTTTTGAGATTAATATATTCATAATCATTTTGGGAATTATCTTACCTTGTAATAACCATTTCTAGATTTTATTATTGTCCAAAGTTAATAGGAATATGTTGATTTCATATCATAGATTCATGTGATCCATTAGAAGTTAATTTAAGTCTTTCAATCATAAAAAATCATATCAGATGATTATTTATTTGAGTAATAGGTGAAGTGAAAAGTGATTAAAGAACAAAAAAAGGATGAAATTGTGTTTATGAAATAAAATAACATCATGTAAGTATATTATCTGGTTTTCTCTACCATGATAGTAAATTAATCCCTCAACTCTAGGAAAAGGATCATGAAAGAAAAATATTATCATATTAACTTCATATATGATGAATTAATGGTATTTCAATTAATCACAGATTAATGTTTTGTGGTTATTAACTTTCTAATAATCGTTAACTTTCTTATGATCAGTGATATCTATCACAATCCTGTAATGGCCCAGACCTCTCTGGGCCATTACTTTGTAAAAATTTGATGTGGTCAAACACGATGCATGTTATAATAATAATTTTTTATAAAAATAATTGATAATGGTGGCATGAAAATATTTGGTGTTAATTAGATTAAATGGTTTTAATTTAATCATTGTGAAATAAAAGAAATAAAATTGAATGTATTTAATTCAATGAGGGGAGGTTCATGGTTTCTTTTTGATTTATTTAAATTTTAATAAACAATAAATTATTTCTGTAATGGGCATGTAATGGGAGGCTTCTCGGCGTTGACGTAATGGTGGTCGGACATGGTCAATGCGGCCAACGTCAATAATAATTATTATTAATAATAATAATTGGTGACGAGTTAATAAATTTTAATTGGAGATTTGTTATTATTATTATACTAAATAATAATGACAATGGGGACAAAAATATGTGTCTGATTGGTAAATGAAATTAAATGGTATTAAATTAGATCATTAATGATGGGTATTATTATTATTAATTTTATTAAAAATAAAGTTGAAGTTAGAAAGAAGGTGGGGCGTGTTGGGCATGGAATGAGGAAGGGGAGGAACCACTTTTGGTGGAGTGAGGGGATTATGGAAGAAAGAATTAGATTGGAGAGAGAAAGGGATTAAATGAAATAAAGATTTAAAATTTAAAGCAAGAAAATAAATAAGTTAAAAAGAGGAGTCAATCATGGGGCTAATGTGCACGAATTTGAGAAATCTTCTGCGTGGGATTTGGAATTGAAGAAAGAAATGGTTAAATAAAATAATAATGTAATTATTAATTTTGTTAGGAAAACCGTGTTTCGTCCATAACTTCTTCGTGCGACCTTGGTTTTATGAACCATCAGTGGCAGTGCGACCCTGACTTCGAGACAGAATTTATGAGTCCAATATTGGATGTATTTTTTGGGTTTTCATATCGGGTACCCGAAACGCTTGTGAATTAATAGATTTAATATTATTATTAAATCATCAACCCACCGTAACTCCTGTGTGCGATGTCCGGTTGACCTGCCGTCAGTGGCGATGTGATCCTATCATTAATATGGTTGATTCAAGTCTAATTTTGGATATTAAATTATGGTTTGTGGCTCGGGTCCACAAGACACCTAATAATAATAATATCATTATTATTATGGGATCTTGTATCCAACGTATCCCCCTCATACGGTATCGGATTGACGAACCGTCAGCAGAAGCGTAACCCTGAATTTATGATGGTCATTTTAAGACCAATGATGAATACCTTTTTATGACTCATGTCTTGGGTTAATAAAACACCTATTATTAATTGAAGTTATTATTATCATTAAACGCATGGAAACCACATGACGTTTCGTGTGTTGACTAGTCAAACAACGTAACAATTGTGCGGTTATGTCATGTCTTCAGTAATACACGCTTCATACCATTTTACCTTGTTGTTTCCTATATAAGAGAGGGTCACATGTTATTTATGGACCCCTCTTCTTCTCCGCACGGTGATGCTCCCAGATGACCCAGAAGCCTTCCTCCTATCTTCTTCATCCAGACTCCGATCGTCGATCTCTTAGTGGCTGTGGGATCGTGTCGACGAGGCGAACATCATGCACCTCGTTCCTTTCCCTCTTCTTCGACTTCCTCTTTGCATTTTCCTACCGAGGAGATTTCTAATATTTGACAGGAATGATGCTCTTCAATGAACATCATCTTAATGGTACGTTCTACCTCGTTCTTATTCCTTCCTCGATCTCCTCTTTTTATTCCTCCTTGCCATTCTATGACAAGTGACACCTTAAACCTTAATGGAGTATCTCTTGGTTGTTAGTGCGGTTGTGCTGTAGCATCCACGAGAGGGTATGGTCATCGGGAGGAGTGATCGAAATCCTCGTGGTGGTTGTTCTCATAGAAGGACACCAAAACCTATTCAGGTAGGGATATTACCTTCGTCTCTCTCTCTTTTGTGCATCATGTGGGGTGGGTATCCTCTTGTTTTTGTGAGATACGATTGAACCAGTAAATAAAGATAATAATTGGTTAAAGAACAGGTTTGGGGAAATTTTTGTTGATATTGTTGTTTTATTTCCATCAATGCTTATCATTTGATTATGTTGTGAATTTAATAGGCTTATGCCTACTGAAAATCACGGTCATTGGGGGCCTTTTCTTGAGCAATTAAATGTTGCCCTATTTTTCTGGATTGTTTTGTGGATGGAATTTCATAGAATGTGGAAATTGGTTAATCATGTAAAGTTGTCTGATTAAATGAATATCTTGAACCCTTGTATGATCACCCCGGTTAAACTAAATGAAAGAATAAATTTGTGGGTGCTGGTTGGGGTTTAATTATGTGAAGGGGTGTTTCGTGGGTTGTTGTGGAATGGGTAAGCAGCGGGGCTTCAGTTAGCTTGGTTGCGTATGATATGGTTGTGATGAGTAGTGGGGTTGCGGTTAGCTTGGTTGTGGGTTGGTGTGTATGATATGGTTGTGATGGGAAGAAGATCTACGATAAATGGTATCAAAGGAATGATGATGTGGTACGGGTGTTGTTTCCGATGTGTTTGTAGTTATGGTGGTTGGAAGCAGGGCTGCAGGGATGGGTTGTGAATATGAATAAAAGTGGAAGAGTTAACTAATGAATTGTGGGGTATGGTAGTTTATTAAATATGGAAAATCAATGGAATTGATTGGATGATAAAATAAAATGGTATTGTGTTGCTTGTGTTTTCCCTAACTTTATTTGTGGTTGGCAGGGATATGTTTTACGAACTATTGATCTGGTTTGGTTGTTGTTAGTTTCTCGGTAGTTAAGGAACTGATAAACTAAAACTGTTGAAACATGAAAAACTTAATGGGGTTTGGGGCTAATTATTGTGTGCATACTTTTGAGGTATCAATGCCGAGGAATGTGCTCAGATCTTTTTTGTAGAAACCTTAGGATGGGCTGAGTGGTTGTTATAATTATATAAATCTGTACGTTTTATGTTTCTTTACGCACCCCACCCATGTTGAGCACTACGTGCCGAACACCCGTGGGACGGGGGGTGAGATTCTCAAACATCTAAAGGATGGATGGTTACTGTTCTTCCTTGTGCTCCCTCTTCCAGGTTCTATAGCCCAAGATCCTTTGGGCAGGTTACGACATATGTTTCCCAAGAGTCTTCAGGATGAGGATGTGATATGTTCTCAGGTGTCTTCGGGATGTGATGTGATGTGGTTCCCAGGTGTCTTTGGGATGAGATGTGGTTATGGCTGAGGATTGAGTGTCGGTGGGATACTATGATGCCCGAGTATTGAGTGCCAGCGGGATACTATGAGATTCGTATGGCCAGGTTGCGGCACTAGCTCGAGCTTCGTATGGCCAGGTTGCGGTACTAGCTCAGGAAGAGGGGGAAGCATCAGAGCATTAGGCGTGAGGGCTTGAGCAGTATACAGTGGGAAGGTGGTGCGGGGTACCCATACTTTTATAATATTATTATACTACTCTATTGACTTGCGATATTTGGTGAGTGTGTCTTGTAAGGTTGGGTGGATAGTTTCCTTGCTAGGATTTGGTTCCTACTGTTTTCTCACGGGGCATTAGGATGTCTCCCCACCTGTGCACGAGAACTTTGGGTTTTCCTACTGAGTATACTTGTATGCTCACCCTAAGTTTACTTTCAGGTTTTCATGAGGACTTCAGGGACCGTGCGGGACCTTGCTAGTTGGGCGTTGGAGTTTTGGTGGTTGCAGTTTTTTCTTTCTTTTTTTGTATCGTACTTTGTAGATTTTCTTGTACTTGTACTTTTATTTCAGTATTGTATAAAACATGCATATGGGTTTGGTTTTGGGTTTATTTTCATTTACTTGTTCCTTTTTCTTTTGGTGTTTGACTCATCCTATTTCCCGATCTTAAATAATAAAAAGGGTAATGCCCCCCATATTTGTGAAAACTCATACCCTTGGTGCTAGTCACCACTTTGGGGCCTACTGGGGGCGGGACTCAAGGTTCATTATCTCCCTTTCACCATTTCCATCTCAGGAGGGGCATCTTTGGTGGGAGGGGGTTGTGACAAATCCATAATTATTTTTTCTTTTCTTCCATGTCCATATTTTCTCTTCCTAAAAATTTTCTCTTACATGGAAACCAAGTCATGTATTTTTTCAAATGACCTTTTTATTTCCCTTTCCCTCTTTTAAGAGAAACTTTTATTAAGCCTTTTTACAATGTGGGTTTTCCACAAAGGAACTTTCAAATTCTAAACCCTTGATTACTAAAAACAAGTTTAAACTACAAGGACACAATTTATCTATAAGGGGTCGAATATAAAAAACTGGGTTTTTAAAATATCACTATGCTTTATAGCATATTCAACACACAAAACTAAGTTTAAACGATCCATGATATAATATAAAAATGTTATTATTTAAACATGACAAACATAACTTAAACCGTTAAATTAGAGGTTATGAATAATATTAACTACATTATAAAAATTATACAATTTTACTACTAAATATAGATTTATTTAAAAATTATTAATAAATTATCACTCAACTTTAATAAATATATTTTATTCTACAAAAAATGTGTTTTATACAAAAATGATTTCTTTATATTTTTGTGAGAAAATATTTTAAATAATTTGTGTAACATTAAGAAATATTATTTTATAAAATGAAAATAATTTTTTAAATCAATATATATTTTTTAAATTAGGGTGAAATTTTTGGATTTTTATGAAAATAATGATTTTTTAGTGAATGGTGAGCGTTTCTTTTTTTCAAAACACTAATTTATTTAAATAAATTAATTAATATAAAAGTATCCATATTGTTTTAATTTTATTTCAAATTATCATAATTATTATTTAAATATATATATATATAATCCAAGTATTTACATTTAAATCGCCTTTTTAATGGATTTTAGTGTGTGTTTATTTTTATGTTTAAAAATGAATTTTTCTTAAAACTATTTTAAAGTACATAATGTTTCTCCATTTTAACTAATTAAAATAAACCCTGATAATGAATAATTTAAAATAAATGTATGGATTATATATCTATAAATATTAATTTAAATACATTTTATTATTATTATTATTATTCATATTGTTATAATAAGTTCATCTTATGGTTGAAATATGCATTTCCTGAAAACAGTTTTTTTTTTGACACGTCTGCAGATTTAATTTTATATTAAATTATACCACTTCTAAAAATTGAATTTGATAAAATGGATTCCATATTTAAAATCACCATAATTTATATTATATAATATGGAAAACTTAATTTTTTGGTCATAATGAATAGTAAAAATTATACAATAATAGTTAATGTGGTAGAAAAATTAAAAGGGTAAAAGTAAGTAACCTTATAGGTAAAGAGGAAAACATGATAAAAAATGTTTATTTTGAATAGTATTGTTTTTTTCAAACATATATCCCATCCACTAATTTACTTCTCAATTTTGGAGGCACATGACATGAGAGTGACTTCCTATTATTGAATAGTTTTGGGTATTTGTAAGAATGTAACACCTCCTCAATTAAAAAAGGGAACCCCTCTCCACACTTATTAAAACCATTAAATCCATTTGGTTTGAAAAAACCCTAAAAAACTCTCCAAAAAATATTAATACACATTATAGATATTCTTTTCTTCCCAAAATACAATCCTTAGGGTCATTAATAAGAGATCCAAATGGGGTTCTTCTAATGAAGTTAATCATGTTCATCAAGCTCCTTCTTTTACTTCTTCTCTTACAACCTTTAATTATGTATTAAAAATTACAATATAGTAACAAAAGTATCTCTTATATACTGATATGTAATTATTTTTATGGTATAATATTCATCCAACTCATCTTCCATTAAATGGAAAATGAAACCATCATTCATGTGTACGGTGGACTACCACCTCGTGAATTGATATAATTCATCTTCCATAATCACCTCTCGCAGCTATTCATGATGATACATTAAATGTTTATATTTTATATTCATGACATATTGATCATTCTATAATATTAATATATCAAATAATTCCATATCTTACCATTCATTGAAAAACAATTATATCAATTGTGTGTATAGAGGACTACTGCCTCACGATGCGATGTGATTAATTTTTTTGATTACCACATCAAATGGGTGGTATATGTAAGTGTATTTAAAGAAATAATATGGTATTTATGATATAATTATCATTATTTAAAGATAAAATAACACTTTCCCACTTTCCATAATGATCATTGAAAAATGGAAATGCTACACATGTTTAAGTATAGTATATCATCTCCATGATTGTGTTGTAATTCATTATTAGTGACCATAATTTTTTTTTATTTTTAAAATTATAATATATTTATGAAAATGACAATTATTTCATGATTATTATTCTAGATATGATGATATAATAACCCCTTTGACCAAGGTCAGCACACAAATGTCGTTTGGAATAATGAAATGAGCATCCTCAAGACCCCCAACATGGACATAACTAACTAAGTAATTAAATAAATCAATAAAATAAATTAATTAAATGGTTTAATTATAACAGATTAAAACTTTATTATATCCTTATGAAAAATTTATTGATATATGTTTATTATACAGGAGATAAAAGACATACATGACAAGCCTGGACTTGAGATATGGGTTTCCTTCTCAAAAATTCCTTCTTTGTGACACATGTTCTATTTTATTGAAAATTTATTTTATATAGTTTATATATATTATATCATTAATCCATTATACATATTTTCATTTTAATTTATAATTCAGTTAATTCATTCATGGGTGTAATTATTCAAAATTACAAAAGAAGTAAGGGTTTATGCTTCAATATCATTTTAATCAGGTTTGTTTTTTCATGAATTTCCATTGAAGGAAATTATTTGATCATTGCCCAATAAACCCCATTAATTTTATTATACTTTGTTTATTCATGAAAATTTCAAGTAATAGTACCATTTTCCTCTCATAGGTACTTAAATTTATTTAAAAAATATTTTTATGAAATTCCAACTTCATTTATCTCTTTGGTTGAAATGATTTTTCCTTTCAAATCCATGTTTTCTAAAAATGATTTATAGAATATTTTTAATATTCTCCAAAGGTTTGTTAAAATTATTTTTACCTATGTTTTTTCTTGAAATTTTTTTAATGGAATCATCCCATTATTTTATAAATGAGGTAATTTTTTACTTTCATTTCAAACTTTAAAATGGTTTTTTTAACATATACGGCATGTACAGAAATACCCACCATCATTTTCTTTAAGGCTTAATTTATAAGTTTCTAGGTCTATTTAAAAGAAAAGGGTTCCCACATTATTTTTTAAATTTTATTTTATCAAAAGATATTTTCAAAGTGCCAAGGTTATTTTCCTCCAAAAAATATCTTTTTAAAGGCATTTATATTCATCAATGAAAATAACCTTTAATATTATGGAATTATTTAAAAATTTATATATTTATCTTAAGTATATACCATTCTCACTCTCCCTTATTTTGATGGGTTAGTGCATTCCTTATGCTCATTGTTTAAATGCCTTTATTATTAAATTTCCTTTGATTATGATATGATTCATGATTATGTGACCTATTTTCCATCTATAGGTAATTCTTATGATTATATATTATAATTTATTTCCTTATGTGGCACACATATGTATGTACATGAAATGAATGTGATGCGTGGGACTAGAATTATATTTTCATCCAATATATTGAGTATTGTTTTAGTATTATGAGATGTCATGTTTGGGATTATGGAGTTAACCTAATCCATTGTGGGACACTTTCCACCAGGTGATGTTGTCTTATCAGATATACTTGAATTATATTTATGTCATGTTTCATGTTTCTACCACATTTTTTTTTGATTTAATTATCTTATGAATCCATGTTCTTTAGGTTATGTTTCCTTTTGATTAATCATTCTCCATCTATTTTATGATATCATGTTACAAAATTGACTCACATCTTATTTTTCCATATAAAGTTTATTTCTTTACTAGGATTTTTATCTCACCCCATTTTTATATGTATTCCCCAGGTTAACCCATACAGTTTAGGAGATAGAATGGATTTAGGATCATTTCATGTATAATAAAATAAAAATTTATTATTTTTAGTCTCACTTTGACGTATTATGAACCTAGTCTTCTAAAGAAACTAGGAATCATGATATTTGGGTTGTAATTAATGTATTCTTATCTTAAAAATCATGTAATAATATTTAACCAAAAGTTCCAGGGTTTAGTCAAAGTCAGCCCTAATAAATTGTTATTAAAAAGGTGTTGAATGAAAAGAAAAGTGTTACAAGGTATTATTATAATGAAAGGTACGTATTAAACCACACATGTCAGCATCCACCATTGGCACACAATAATCAGGGTCCCTAAAGGACCACATCATGTTCATATCCATGACTGTCTTCTTTAATAGGGCATCATCCACTTGATTTTCTTCTTTATATGAATATTTGATAACCAAATTGATCTAAGCAACATTACCAAGTAAGAAAATCCAATGAGGTATGATTTTACAAGACACGTTCCTTATTCATGTTTGCAATGATTTGATAGAAACTTCTGATTCAGATTCAATCCATAAGTAGTTCCACTTATATTGGATGGCATACTGGACTTCATACACAATATCCCATAATTCCTCTTCATAGGCTACTCCAATTCCAGTGTAATGATAGAAGAACCCCTTAACAAAACCACTATAGGGGTTACCTACTCCACTCTATGTATAGGATATTGATAAATTTGTGATGGTATATCTCTATGTGTTTGTTGAACCTTTGGATACAATAATTTTATAACCACATATATCATTGTCTCTATGATGTTATGAAATAAAAAAACTCTTAATAATCTTGTAATAATCCCTAGATGATGAAGATATTTGAAACATAATGTTCTACATGGGGAACACTATGAATGGATTACTCATACATCCAAAACTAGCACCATGGTGGAATGATATGATGATTAAATTCATCAACATAGTACACAACATGTCCTAGTAGGAATCGTGACTTGTAGGGTCACTCAAGTGGATTGGTATTATATTTTTTTCACCAAACTCATGTTATGTCCATATACATGTTGATTCTAGTATAGTACATCGCATGTATGGATATTAGGTACACAATATAATCCTACATACATAATAGGAACTCTATGTTATTATTATGTTGGTTACATGGTGTGTGATATGGTAAATACATGATGTGTATAAAATTATACATGAGAGGAGATACTATGATTCTTGTTCTTCATGTTTTTGATACATTTTTAGTTGAGGGAACCAATATACATAGTATTTATGATGATCCACATGACATGGGTGGCTAGTCGATTAATCAATATATATATATCTAGTACATGATAAACTCATGTGTCTTGTAATACACAAAATATGTCCCAAATTCACATTGTGTGTGTAATGTTTCTTGGCATGTAAACTCTAGCTACTACAAAATCCATCATGCATGATGTGGGTTCCTAAGAGTACACAACATGTAGTTAGGAAAAATACAGAAATCAAATATTCATCTATTACACATCACTAACTGATACCTCCTCCCATACCAAGAATTCATTTGGTCATCATGTAACCCAACATGTCCCCCACTCCCAGAGCTTCATTTTAGTGTGTCAAATAATGCCAAAATTTGTATTGGACCTCACCAAAGTGGATTTTCCAATTCCATCATCATCTTTTAATTTCCTTCAACCCACTCATCTAATCATAAAAAATATTTCATGTTCCTACCAAAACCATGACCCAATGTCAATTCATCATCCATTCCCCATTGTGACACAACATAATCATGAATGTTCCATAGTTAAAGGAACAAATTTTGTAATTTATGATTCCCAAAAACTAATAGTTTTTTGGTGTGTAGGGTGTCAAACCCAAAGCGATGGGAAAATAATTGTGCATATAGAAATTTTAAGAAACATAGTAAAACCAAAACACGAGATGATAATTTTTTTAATATATATATTTTTCCAATTATAAACTATTTTTATTGGAAGCAGTGGTTAACGACTATATTAGATATGAAAATTCCAGGATTAGATCAATAAATGAAAAAATAATTAAGACAATGAAAGGGGAATCTAAAAATCTTGTTTAAAATTATTTCTTACTTCCTCAAAATTTTATTTCAAGATAAAATTAATTAGTTTAATTTCCTTATCCAAGAGATTAACCTGCATAAGGATGGTTCTTTATTTTCTCCACTTAAAGAGTCATCCAACCCTAATGTAAAATATTAAAATTAAAATCATAATCTATCTCACTGGTTTATTCTGATGTTTTGAATATTAAATACTGAAGGTGTGATGTAATTTTTTTAATAAAAATGTCATAAAGATTTGAAAATATGAAACAAGTAGTCTAATTCCCCATGAAATATTTTAACCGAGAGAAATTATCAATTAAATTTTTAGTTTATATATCAAGCATAATGAAAGAATGAAAATAAATGGGTAATAAGAAATCTCCCCTCTAAAATTTATTTCAAATGAGTGTTGTAAGATTTGTTATATTCATTTCTCTCTTCTCGAATATCCCATTATACTTTATCTATTGATTATTTTTTCTCATTAGAAGGTATGTCCCTTAATGTGTATCTATTTCCAAATTCATCCTGTAGTTTATTTGTGTTATTTTTTATGTTGGTCGCAGTCATCATGCACCGACTCAAATTGGTCTGCACAAAATCAATGATCATGTGTCGAATGTCATTTTTCTCTGTTACCTACATGTAACATAAGAAGTATCCATCTAAAAAACATGATAAATTCACATGATATATATTTAAAATTCATCTGGATTCATCTCTATGCTGATACAATCTCTTAAAAATTACACATGATTTTATTTCAACATGTTACTTAAAGATGTCATGTGTTACTGCCAACTGTATCACATGAAAAATCATGGTAGGACCTATATCAAATTTTATCAAAAACTTCCATTAACAGGATTTTAAAATCATAAAACCTTTATCCATATAGTGGGGACATCTAAGAGATAAATCTTCCATCTCCTTTATTGAACCAGTGATAGAGCATTGAGGGTTAAAACGCCTCTTTCATACTCGAACTAGTGGTGAACATCCTTGGAATCAAACAATCAGTGTAATTCATGTCGGTAGTTTTTTCCACATTATATCTAGTGTCCATTTATTTCCATATTTTTCAATTTATTTTATCTCATGATTATATCTACCTCATTGGGTCAATCATTTACGGTCCCAACAAGTAGTATCAAATGGCAGGTTCTGGCCCGGTGTTGTTCACGTTGTCAGGTACTAATAATTCTCAAAAATTTGAGTATTCTCTGTGATTCCAACACTAATTGATCTATCACGTCATTAAAAATTTATTGATATTATTAAATACATATTTTTGAAATAGTTAAGGTTATGGACTGACCGGGTGTCCAGATGGTGGGAAAATTCGAGATCGAAAAATTCAATGGGAATGAATTTTCATAGTGCTAAAAGAAGATGCCAATAGTTCTGCGGAAGGATAATTGCCTACATACAATTGAAAAAAGACCGATAGATGTGATGATGGATTTTGGTTCTAGTGGAAGCCAAAATGATTATATGGAGAAAAATGTGGTGAGTACTTCTGGAAAGGGGGACATGCTTTTCAGTGAAGTAGTGATGATTGCTGGAAGTAGGAAGCATCTCAACGAAGCATGGATAATCAATTTCGGAGAAACATGGCACATGAAGTCTCGCCGAGAATGGTTTGACCAGTATGAAACTATATTTGAAGGACTTGTGTACATGAGGAACAGTCAAACCTTAAATATCATTGGAGTTGGTGCCATCAAATTGAAGATGCATGTTGATATTATTTGAACCATCAAGGGAGTACACCATGTGAAGGGCCTGAAGAAGAACATATTGTATTTGGGAAAATTTGATGACATCAGATGCAAGACTTGCATCGATAATGGAGTGATGATAATTGTGAAGGACACGCTTATGGTGATAAAGGAAGAGAAGATCTTGAAGAACTTGTATGTGCTTATGGGTGAAACGTATAAGGAGGCGGAGATAGTTGTCGCATCAACTACCTCGACATAAGCATTGACAACGTTATGGCATCGAAAGCTTGGCCACATATTAGAATGACGCCTGAAGATTCTTATGGATCAGAAGTTTCTGCTTAAGCTTAAAAAGGTATCCTTACCATTTTGTGAGTATTGTGTTTTGAGAAAGCAACACAAGTCAAAGTTCGGGACATTAGCAGTAAGAAGTCAGGAGATCTTAGAGTTGATCTACTCCGTTTTTTAGAAAGCATCGATTATATCCTTGGGAGGAGTATGGTACATTGTATCCTTCATTTATGATTATTCTAAGAGATGTTGGGTGTTCCCAGTCAAGCGAAAAGAGGATGTTTTTAAAGTTTTCAAAACATTCAAATCGCAGAAGGATATTGAATTTGGAAAGAAGATCAAGTTTCTAAGGACTAAAAGTGGTGGAGAATATACAAGTGAGGAGTTTGATACGTTTTTAAATAGGAAGGAATCTAGAGACAGTTCATGGTGGAATACACTCCTCAACAAAATGGTGTGGCAGGTTGGATGAACAGAACCATGTTGGATAGAACAATAGCGATGTTGAAGACTGTAGGAATTGATAAAACATTTTGGGCAGAAGCAGTGAATACCTCTTGTTATGTGATCAACAGATCTCCTTCATTAGTGATTGATTTGAAGTCACTGATGGAGATGTGGACTGGTAAATCCACTGACTATTCTCAGTTACATACCTTTGGAAGTCCTGTATATGCATTGTTTAATGACCAGGAAAGATTTATGTCAGATTTGAGATACAGGGAATGTATCTTATTGGGGTATGTTGATGGTGTGAAGGGGTATCCTTTGTGGAACCCACTTCCTGCAAACTTATCATCATCATATATTCCATTTTTTCATAATACAAGGTGCAAATGAAAACCAATCGAGACATGGAGGAGAAGAATACATAAATTGTAACAGTCGAGGTAGAGGAAAAATCCAAGGAAGAACCTGTTTCCTCCAAGTCATTACAAGAGCACAAAGATCAAGTACCGGTTGAGTCTGGACCACAATGATCAACTATGGAGAAAAGAGTACCAGTGTGACACTCAAACTATGTCACTGAGAGAAATATTCCATACTACTTATTGATGGAGGATGGAGATCTAACTTCTTTTGTGGAGGTGACTCAGTGTCCAAATGTATCCTCATGGATGGTGGCAATGAAGGAAGAACTTGAAGCCCTACACAAGAACAAGACTTGGGATCTTGTTCTATTACCTCATATAAGGAAGGCTATCGGAAACAAATAGGTCTTTAAGAGAAAATGGCATGAAACAGACCAGGTGGAAAGATATCATGCACGACTGGTGGTCAAAGGATATACTCAGAAGGAAGGTATTTATTTCAATGAAATATTTTCTCCTGTTGTAAGGCTAATGATTGTTCAGTTAGTTCTGGTGATGTCTGCTACATACAGTTTACATCTAGAGTAGCTGGATGTGAACACTGTTTTTCTCTATGGTAACCTTGATGAAGAGATCTATATGCTCAAATCGGAAGGTTTTGTAGAATAAGGCAAAGACAACTTATTTTTCTGGTTGAGAAAATCTTTGTACAGTATCAAGAAGGCATCGAGGTGTTGGTACAAGATATTTGATTTATATATCATGAGTTTTGGATATAACAGACTTCATTCAGATCCTAATGCATATTTCAGGGGTTTGGATGGTATTGATTTCATCATTATTTTGTTGTATGTGGATGACATGTTGGTTGCAAGACCCGACAATGATTATATCCAGGATACCAAGCCACAAATGGCTAGGAAGTTTGATATGAAGGACTCGGGACCAGCAAACAAGATTATTGGGATGCAGATTTACTAAAACAAAAATAATGGGAATATTTGGCTATCATAGAATAATTTATTATGGAATGTCTTGAAATGCTTCAACATGAAAAATTGTAAGTCAATCTCTACCTCTTTTCCTGTTAAAATCATGTTATTCTCTATGATGAGTCCTAGCTGTGAAGAAGAGATGATGGAGATGTCTTGAGTACCATATGCATCAGTAGTTGGGAGTCTGATGTTCGCTATGGTTTGTACAAGACCAGACATTGCACATGAAATATGAGCAATTATTCGGTACATGGAGAATCCAGGATGAGAGCATTGGAGCATAGTGAAGTGGATCCTGATATACATCAAGGAGACCTCAAATGCTGCAGTGTGTTATAGAGGATCAGATTTCACTATTATGGGCTATGTTGATTGAGATTTTGTAGGTGATTTTGACCGGAGGAAATCCACTATAACTTATGTGTTTGCGCTTGCAGGAGGAGCTGTGAGATGGATTTCAAAACAGTCTGTTGTGTCGTTATGCACGGCGGAAGAAGAGTACATGGCAGCTACATAGGCTTGCAAAGAGTCAATTTGTATTAGAAAGTTGTTCGAGGAGCTCCGGTGCAAACAGGAAAAGACTTCATTATTTTGTGACATTCAGAGAATCGTGCACATTTAAAAGAATTCATATTATCATTCCAAGATGAATCACATTGGGTACAATATCTCTTTGTCCGAGATGTGGTGGAAGAAAAAAGTATGGATATGCAGAAAATTCACACTAAAGAAAATTTGGAAAATATCCTGATGATGACGGTTAACTTTAATAAGTTCAGAGGGTGCAGATCCTCAAGCGGTCTCACAATGACGTGAGCATTGTGTTTGATAGATATAATTGACATGTAGAGATGTGATTGGTTCTCAATCAAATATCCAAATTGGAGATGTGTCAGCATTTTTTTTCATGTTACATTTGGTGTCTATTAATTTCTGCATTTTCACTTTATTTTATCTTATGATTATCATTACCCTGGCGGGTAAAATCATTTATGATCCCAAAAAATCGAGAATAATGTCATACGTATGGTGTGAACAAAAAAAATATCTCACAATAGATGAATTATAAGATGTATGAGGCCTCACCGCCTTCTGAATATTCATCCTGCACACAAATACCATCTAGATTCAAAATCCCTTATTCAAACATTCTTCCACTTCAATGATTCACAACTTTGCCCAAATCCAACCATTCAAATCCTAACAGGTAAACACAGCTTTAATCAAACACCAATGATTGAACAAAGATTGGTCTGGGACCCTTAAACAACAACATCGGTCATCTTCGGCCGAGAACAGTCATATTCAAGAAAAAATACGTACCCATTAGTGCTCTTCCTTTCATCTTGGTCACCTCCCCAATCACTGTCTGAGTATCCATATAGCTCTTCTTCTTCGTTGTATGGATAAAAGAGACCAAAATCTACCGTTCCTTTAACGTACCTGAGGATACGTTTTGCAGCTAGCCAATGTGACTCCTTCAGAGCTTCCATGTACCTGCTAAGAAGCCCGACACTGTAGAAAATATCTGGTCTAGTGATTGTGAGATACCTCAGGCTTCCAATCAGACTTTTGAACAAAGTCGAGTCAACGCTTCTTCCTTCTCCATCTTTTGTCAGTTTCAAGCTCATTGCAACCGGTGTGTATACAGCATTACAATTGGCCATCTTGAATTTTCCAAGAAACTCCTTGGCATACCTCTTCTGAGATATATAGAAGTCTTCATGTTGTTGTTTCACTTCAATGCCCAGAAAGAAGGACATGAGACCTCCATCGGTCATCTCAAACTCCTTGAACATGGCCTTCTTGAATTCATCAAACATCAGTCGACTGTTCCCTGTAAACAGCAAATCATCAACATACAAGCATGCAATAAGTATATCGTCGCGATCATTCTACTTGATGTAAACCGCATGCTCATATGGACATTGGGCGAATCCATTCTCTCGGAGATAACTGTCGATGCGTGCATTCCATGCGCACGGAGCCTGCTTCAACCCATAAAGAGCTTTCTTCAAACGATATACTTTGTCTTCCTCCCCTTGCATAACAAAGCCTTCAGGCTGGTCAATATAGACCTCTTCCTCCAGAATTCCATTCAGAAACGCAGACTTTACATCTAGTTGGTAGATCATCCAACTGTGATGGACAACAAGAGAGATAATCATCCGTACCGTGTCAAGGCGAGCAACAGTAGCGAATACTTCTTCGTAGTCCACCCCGTACTTCTGTTTATACCCCTTTGCTACGAGCCTTGTCTTGTAGCGATCAACCTCACCGTCAGCCTTTCGCTTGATCTTATACACCCATTTGACGCCGATACTCTTCTAGTTTTTAGGAAGTGTGGTCAGCTCCCATGTGCCATTTCTCTCTATGGCATGAATTTCTTCTTCCATTGCCACTCTCCAGCAATCTTCCCTTACAGCTTATTGAAACGTCAGAGGCTCATGATCTGCATACAAGCAAAAAAGATTTACGTCTTCGGTCTTCTCATAAATATCACTCAGATTTTTCATCTTCATAGGAGCCATAGGAGAGGATGAATTGGCCAAATTTTGATTTGCTGGAGTGCTTTGAGGAGTGTTGGAATTTACTCCTGGACTTCTGCGTACTGAAGGTGATGTGCTCGAGGAAGGTGTTGCAAGCATCTGCTCTTGATGATCATCCCTTTCTTCAGAATCTTCAGTTTCGACTGGAATATCTTCATTTGATTTTTCATCATCCCATTTCCAAGATTCTTCCTCACTAAAGACCACATCTCTACTCACCACTACTTTGTTTGTTAGTGGATTGTAAAGATTATAGGCTTTAGATGCTTCACTGTAGCCGATAAAAATGCATTTCTCACCACGATCATCAAGTTTCCTTCTTCTCACTTCTGGGACTTGAGCATAGGCGACACACCTAAAGATTCTTAGGTGTGTCACGCTCGGTTTGTAGCCGCTCCATGCCTCTTGTGGTGTAAAGTTCCTGACGCTCTTCGTTAGACACCGATTGAGCAAATAGGCAGTACATGCCACTGCTTCTGCCCAAAAACTCTTTGGCAGTCTTTTCTCCTTCCGCATGGTCCTTGTCATGTCGAGGATGGTGCGGTTCTTCCTTTCTGCAATTCCGTTCTGCTGTGGCGTATAAGCTGCAGTGTATTGTTGTTTTATACCATATTTCCTGCAGAAATCTTGGAATGCATTTGAGGTGTATTCTCCACCTCTATCAGATCTGAGTACTTTGATTCTTTGGCCACTTTCTGTTTCAACACGAGCTTTGAATATTTTAAAGATGGTGAAAGAAGATGATTTTTCTGTGATGCAATACACCCACAACTTTCTGCTGAAATCATCAATAAAGGTAATAAAATACCTATTACCTCCAAGTGATGGTGTTTCCAATGGTCCGCGGATATCAGTGTGAACCAACTGAAGTGGTTCTGTTGCTCTTCCGGACACTCCACTTGGGAAGGATTTCCTTTGTTCTTTGCCGAGTGTACATGCCTCACACACATGATTTGTTGATTCAATCGTCGGCAGGCCACGCACCATTCTTGAGGAAGATAGAAGTTTAAGGCCACTGAAATGGAGATGCTCAAAGCGCAGATTCCATCTCCATGAGTCGTTCTTCATGAGCCCAAACAAACATTGTTTGACCTTCGTGTTGATATGTAGCGGAAACATGTGATTCTTCGCCATTTGAACTTGAGCAATCAATCTCCTGTGAGCATTTCGTATTGACAACGAAGAATTCTCCAAGTGTATAACATACCCCTTATCAAGGAGTTGTCCAAGACTTATGATATTATTTTTCATGCTTGGTATGTAATACACATTGGAAATGTAATTTGACTCACCATTCTTCACATATATTTTAATTTTACCTTTGCCAAGAACGGGCACCTTCGATGAGTCGTTGAAGGTCACGTCGCCACGAACTTCTTCAGTGAGTTCTTCAAAAAGTTCTTTGTTACCACTCATGTGGTTGCTCGCACCCGTGTCAAGATACCATACATCGGGGTGTTCAGATGTCTTTTCTTGTGCGAGGAGGAGTGTCGTACCTTCTTCTTCATGTCGTGACGCTTCAGCATAGTTGGATCGTTCATCATGATCCACCTTGCTCCAGCAATCAGAGGCGTAATGGCCGAATTTCTTACAGTTGTGGCATCGAACATTCCTTGCGTTTCCACGACCACGCGTGAATCGGCCTCCACCGTATCCTCTTCCACGGAAGCTACTGAAGTTTTGTTGCTTTTGCTAATAGATTGGATGGTATCCACGTCCTCTACCTCTTGCACGATAACTGCCCCCGTTGTGCTTGACCATTCTTGGGTTCTTGCAGAGTTAGCTTGGACTCTAAGGCATGTTCTATTGTTGAACCTGCATTTTTCTGCATTCGCTGCTCATGTACTTGCAACGACCCCATCAACTCTTCAATAGATAATTTTTCCAAATCTTTCGATTCTTCGATTGCCACAACCACATGCTCGAACTTGGTTGTGAGTGATCGAAGTGCTTTCTCAATAACTCGAATATCCTCCATTTTTTCACCATTTCTTTTGAGATTGTTAATAATGAGAATTAGGCGTGAGAAGTAATCCGAGATACTCTCACCTTCCTTCATTCGCGCCGCTTCGAACTCCGCTCGTAATGTTTGAAGACGGACCCGCTTCACACGATCAACTCCTTTGAAAATGGTGGCAACTGTATCCCAAGCTTGCTTGCTCGATATTGCTTCGGCAATTTTTTCAAACGTCGATTCATCCAACCCTTGATAGAGAAGGAACAACGCCTTGTTGTCTTTCTTCCTTTGATTTTTGACGGTTGTCTTTTCTTCATTCGTGAATGCGGCTTCTTCCTCCGTAGTGGGTACGATATACCCGTCGGTGACGATCTCCCATAATTCTTGCGACCCGAACAACACCTTCATTTGAATGCACCACCTTTCGTAGTTGTCCTTAGACAGCTTTGGAACTTGTGGCTGGATTGCGGTCGCCATCTTCGAAAATTGGAGGATGCTTTGGTACTACCCTCTGATACCAATTTGTTGGCTATACAAGCCAAGAAAAAACAGAGAATATAATAGGAAGAAAAAAGAGACAACAAACTCCGCAAGAGCTTTCAAGCTTTATTGCAAAATTCTCACTATATTTCCAACGGACTACAAAGACCACTTTTATAGATTCATTCAAAAAATAAATGAAAAGTCTCACCATACATTACATTTAATGAAAAGAACAAAAAAACAAATCAAATAATATTAAAGGTTTGTATGGGAAAATAAACGGACAAATAGAGTGTAAATGAGCCGCATGAGGAAGCGCCGCATAGGAAAGCCGTGCACAGGGATGAGTAGCGGCCTGCTTCAAAAAAACCCACCCGGAGTTACGGTTTGTATTTCCAACAGAAGCCCCTTCCCATCCTCACGGTCTGCAGATTAGCTTCGTTAAGAAGCTTCAACTCGGCTTCGATTTATTCTCCAGCTTCGAGTACTCGGTCGGATTCAAATCTAGCTTATTCAAGAAGCTTCAACTCGGCTTCGACTACTCGGTCGGATTCAGATCTATCTTCTTCAAGAAGCTTCAACTCAACTTCGATTTATTCCCCACCTTCGTTTACTTGGTCGGATTCAGATCTAGCTTCTTCTAGAAGCTTCAACTCGGCTTCAATTTATTCTGCAGCTTCGATTACTCGATCGGATTCAGATCTAGGTTCTTCAAGAAGCTTCAACTCGGCTTCGATTACTCAGTCGGATTCAGATCTAGCTTCTTCAAGAAGCTTCAACTCGGTTTCTATTTATTCTCCACTTTCGACTACTCAGTCGGATACAGATATGTCCCGGTTAATGTCAATTGGTGTGGTATATCATTCAAGCTCCAACGAGTCCATCGTCTTGAGTCGATATTCGGATTCGTTCAACTTATGGTGTTCTCAATTGAGCGCGTCAGATATCTAGTTCGTCTTATTCATCCATGGTCGATGACGATTCTTCTTCTCGGGGGGAGACAACATAGATCATCGATGCAAACTCAGACTTCATCAAATTCATATTCTTCAACCGGTTGAAGATTTATATTTATCCAAAGCATCAGAAAGTTCAAGTTCGACAAAACAAGTTTAGGTTATTCCTCCTGCAGCGGCATGTCAAGGGATGATGTTTTTTTGCTGGATTCATCGAACTCGGCTCAGCCTTCGTTCCATGAATTTACATTATCAGATCTCTGTTTTCTCTGGTATCACATTCCATAATACGCCACCGGTAGATTGTTGACTTTTCAAAATGCTAATACTTCGCTTAGGTCGTGTGACGTTATAAATCAATATTTATTTTAAAAAAATATATTATTTTACAAACTTAATAATACATATTAACGTTGAATATATTTAAATAACAAATAAATGGTCCATATTAATGGAATACAAGTTGAGAAAATGTTGGGACATCATAAATATAGTAGAGAACATTTAGTAGAATTATAATGAAATAAAAATTTATATTGGACATTCAGGATGGAGGATTCAATTACAAGAATGAAAATATGATTCAAAGACCATATAAATTTAGTATCTATAGAAAATATCCGCCACAAATAGAACATGTTATCTCCCTATTTTTTTTTTAATAATGCCCACAATTAGGGATTTGAGAAACCCAATTGCACGAGACTATAGTATAAAACACCGAATAAAATTGAACACAGTTTTTTTCTATAAAAATGTTCTTTTGGTCGTCTTAAAATTATTGATCATGTGTTTTTCTTGTAAAACTATGAAGAATTCAATATTTCTGGTCAATTTAAATTACATGAATTAAAACCTGATTCAAATCGATGCACAATTGTAAATGAAGAACTTAAATGACTAGGTAAAAATAAGATTGGTAGGCACAGATAACAAATAAGAAATAATTCTCTCTACACTGAAAAGGATTTTAGGGGTGTGTTTGGATGAAAATACATTGAGCCTCATATTTTAAAGAGGCAACACTATTCTAATTAAATAACTCTGAATGGATAAGGAAGAAATAAAAGCTACTAATTCCAACATCCTTTCTAAATGGTGACAAATATTTTGAATGCGAATGATAACATCATCTCAATGTGACAATTTATTATCACAATTTTTTCTTCGAATAAAAATCTTGTCTGCCTTCCCTTCAAAATCAATTCTTTTAGAAAAAAATGAAACATTAAACGGTACCAAATTGCATGCACACTCCATATACATCACACAAAAAAAAACATAATAAGATTATGGAACCAAGGGGCACAATATGTTGATGGAACCTCATAATGTAGGAAGAACAACATATCCTTAAAGAGATTGTTATACCTTTTGTATCTTCATCAACTTCAACCTCCATAAATACCTCTTCCACAATTTGACCAATCTAATATGCATCTATATATCTTGATAATGAAAAAATACTAGCAAATCCAAACATGCCAAACTCATTTTACAATCATTACAACAAAAAAGAATGGAAAATGGATTAGGCAGAAACCATTGACCCACGACCAATGATAGAGGACTCCAATACAATACAAAAAAGCATTCTATAGAATACAAGATGCTACAGGGATATGAAAATAATCAATATTAAAGGATTGATCATGTTTGATGTAAAAAAAGCAATTGTCTGTATGACTATAAAAATGGAATGGGAAACAATACATGAGACCTAAAAGATTAAACCCTCAAAGAATATAAGGAAACAAAGAATACTAAGCTCAAAGAAAGATAGTATATTAAATGAAGGAATGATGAGAAACAATATATATAGCCAAATTTGGAATAATTATATTTGTAATTTATTAAACTGAAAAAAAACTCCAAAAACAAAAATGAAATTTTAATTTATGAAATTTAAAATGAAATGACAAACCCTGATAATGTGACAAAACATTGATACAGATAATAATCAGGATAACAAACAATTGTTGAAAAATATAAATTACAAAAAGTACATGAAGCACTGATTTCCTAGAAGATGTATGAATACTGAGAAAATTATATAAAACACTAAAGACAGACAATATTAATACAACACTAAAAAGAAACAATAATAGTGATAATGATTAACATATAAAAAATATTGACGATGAACAATAAACAATAATGCAGACTTTGTGTAAATGGAAAATGAAATAAGAGTGATAAAAAAATACATGGATGATGTAATAATAATGAGAAATGTATATATGAAGATAAGAGAGTTTGGGCATGGGAAGTAAAAAAATTGACAACAAACAATATGAAGATCACAGTCAACGTGTCTGGGGATGGGCATTGGATCACTGATATGAGCCTAGAAAAAACAATGAAATACCGAGGTAATGTAAAATGAATAACAAACCCTCATAAGAAATATGGATAGGTATAAATTTATATTTATAATAATCAAATCATGTTGAAAAGATAGAAAACATATTTAGAAAAAACAAATAATTCACACTAAGGCCAAAAATTTCCCTACAGCAGACCATTATGAGTAAAACTCCAACTCAATTACTTATGATCCCTATAAATCATTATTTTCTTGGCTTATAAGTCACATTATATATGGAATTGAGAAATCCAACATTAATATAAAACATGAGTAAAAATTATAGGATAGGCCAAAGTTATGTCAATTAGTATTGTCGACTGTCCGTTTCGCTATAGTTGAGAGATTGTGTCCAAATAGTAATATAACTACGAAACATAAATTGGATGTATATAACCTTACCTTTATGTTCATCTTCAAAATGTAAAAATGGGGAGTACAGTAGGTTGATAATGAGGTTTGATATTAGAGGATATGATATAAGTCTATGAGATTCAATAGATGATGATGGTTCGTAGATGTCATCGATGAAAACCTATGACATAGATGAAAAGGAAAAAACAACGACCAAACTGATAATATTAATAGAGAAATAATGAATTAATGGTAATTATAAAGTAATTTTATAAAAAATCATGCATTGTAACTAAGATAATATTGAAATATAGAAATATAAATTGCCACAATTTTTTTAGTGCTTGGGCTTGTAAATGGTGAAAATATTTTTCTCTGAAATCCACCGAAACCCATGTCGATTCTAGGTGACATCTGCAGGAAAAAAGTTCTGGAAAATTATAAATAACCCCAAAATATTAAAGTCAATTTTTATATTTAGAAAATAACAAGATGCACTTTAGAGAATAAGAAGACAATAAAATTGATAATTTATAAGAAATCAAGGAATTTTGCAATGGTAGCTGTATGATGGAATGTAAGTTGAAATTGGTCACAAATGACTCCTGAATACCTTTAGGGATTTGGAGTCATAGGGAAAAAATGGTTGAACTTCTAGTTTATATAAATTTGTAATGGAATCTTACTTGAATGTTGGTAATTAAATTAATTTCTAGTTCATGTATATAAATTCTTATGCACTGGGAAAAAACATGAAAGATATAACAACTCTCAATTTCCATAGAAGGCCATTATTAACATTCATTGATTTAGTCATGAATTGTAGAAGAAAACAACACAGTCGCATAAAAAATCCATAACAAATAGATTTATATAATTGAAGAAAACATAAAAAATATTTTATAAACTCATCCCAAAAATAAAAAACAATTTGATATAAGAATGATGAAATCAAATTTTGAAGAAAATCATTAAAATATAACAAGAGACCGACTATTATTATCACATAAAATATAACACACTGATTAGAATAAAAAATTAAAATGATAATAATTTGCGGGTTAGAAGGCATTGTATTTTTTATTCAATAATTTTAAAACTAAAATACACTCATATATAAAACTCTATTTTATTCAAAAAAAATTGTCATATGGAAAGAGGAATTAATGTGTCAATCAATATGAATAGGTTAGAACAATGGATTTAACAAATAATGAATAAGGTAACAAGAACATTTTTTTCAACATCACTGAACTATAATTTTTTAAATAAATAGGTATGAGGAAAGATTAATAGATTTGGTGAGGAGTTCAGTTTTTAGGTGAGCATAAAAACATAAAAATCTATTTAGATAGGGGAAGATACAAGTTGGAAACCATGAAAATAAGGATGTTATAGATAAATATAAAATTAGATAATAAAGAAATACATACGATCACTTAGATTTTGTGAGAAAAATCCTAGGAGGTGGATAGGGTTTATGGGAGAGATGTTACATGGTAAAATCAATAGAGAGGGATAATAGGATAGATGAAGGAACATTGATGGGGATGAAGAGGTTTTATACAAGAAATAATAAAGGAAAAAATTTGGAATTGAAATTAGGGTTTCAAATAGGGCTTTCAGATATCATGTAAATCAAAATGGATACTGACTAGATACCAAAAAGGATAAAATACTCGTAGATGAAGAGCAGGTGGGGAGGTGGAGAAGCTTAGGTGAAGGTAGGGAGATAGGGGAGCTGAGGTGGAAGCAAAGGTAGAAGTGAAGTTGTAGGTGGAGGCCAGTAGACAGGGAGTTAGGGATGAGGATGCCGAGGTTGGTAGATGGGAAGTCGGTGGCCAGCAGCTAAGAGGCATATGATGGACTCACTACTAAAAAATAGGTCTTTAACAATGCTAAAATGGCATTTTTAGTGCTAGATAAGTATTGATTACCAGAGTGAGATTAAAATCCCTACGCTTTTATCAGCGCTTTTAGAAGTGTGGATAAAGGAAAACATTTATCAACACTTCTATTTAGCGTCGAAAATGGGAACCTTTATCGGTGCTTTTAAAAGAGATGATAAAATATAACTTTATCATTGCTTGAAAAATTAATGATAAAGGGTTATACTGTAGTGTACTGTGACAACACACTACAACACCAATGCAGTGTGTTATAACAACAAAAATTCAACACTAGAAACACCACCAAATCAGGAGAATCAACTACCAATAAATAATTTTAAAGAAATAAAATTTACAACAAAAATACAAGAAAAAACACTATATTATTGACATTTCAAAAATTTGATTATACAATTACATAAGTACAAATAATTACATACATTAAAAAACATCAATGTTTCCTTTTAATTTGATCCAGACCTCGACTAATGCTATTACTGAAAAAACAACCCATGATTGAGAAAAAGAATGCACCTGTACAAGAAAACAATTTGTATTTTAGTAATAATATAAATAAGTAAATTAATAGAAAATGTTAATTTTAAACTAAACTTTGAGTCATACCAGGAACACTATGTATCAATTTGAGTTGTGGTAGATTCTTTCACATCATTCCATCTCTTATTCATCTTCCAGCATTATCTTTTTTAAAATTAACTAAATAAGTATAAAATAAAAATGGTAAGGAAATTAATTAGGTAATAGAAGATAAAATGATGAGAAAACAATCTAGGATCGTTTTCTTGGTTTGGGTGGTGTGATGCAAGTTTTAAACGAAAATGACATGTATATATTGTAAAGAGTCGCATGGAATCATACCGGTCACACCGTATGTTTAATTGAGGTGTAGATAATTATTACACATCCCTAATGACTTATGGATCGTTGTCCTAAATTATTAAAACAATATGAATTTGTTTTCCATGTTTTAAGTACGTCACATGAATTTTTACTAGAATGTCATTTTAAATTGGAAACACATACATTGAGTCATTCCGGTCACATCGTGTTTCATCTTGACATGATACTAATTCTTACGCATCAAAAATTTCATATCAATCATTTTCTTAATTATAAAGACAATCCAAGTGATTTTTCTCGGTTTTCTGTGAGTGACACTTTTTGAACTAAAATGTCAATTTTAAATGGATAACAGACACTTTGAGTCATACCATGCACATCGTGGATAAAATTGAGGTGTGTATGATTACTAAACATCAAAATTAACTTATGGATATTTTTCATAAAGTATCAAAACAATCTTAATACGTTTCTTTAGTTTTGAGATTGTCATTTGTCATTCTTACTAAAATTAATGTCAATTTTAAATAAAAAGACGCACTTGGAGTCATAACGGTAACACCATGAATCCTATTGAGTTTAGAATGATTTATATACATCCCAAATGACATATAGATCATTTTACTATAGTATCAAAATAATCCAAATGTGTTTTCTCAGTTTGGAGTATGTTAGTTGACTTTTTTACTAAAATTAATGTCATTTTTAAATAAAAAGACGAACTTGGAGTCATAAGAGTCGCACATTGAGTTAGATTGATGTAAGGATGATTCATACACATCCAATATTATTTATGGATCGTTTTACTCAAGTATAAAAACAACATGGATGTGTTTCCATGGTTTTGATTACATCACTTCCATTTTTTACTAAAATGTCATTTTAAACTGGATACATGCACTTTGAGTCATACCGGTCACATCATGTGTCAATTTGACGTGAGACTAATTACTAAACATAAAAAATAAATTATGAATAATTTTAATAAATTATCAAGACAATATGAGTGTGTTTTCTTGGTTTTTAGTGAGTGATACATTTTGAATTAACATGCCAAATTTTAAACTGATAACAGACACTTTGAGACATACCGGGCACACCATGCTTTATATTTTTGTGCATATGATTAATACACATAAAAAATGACTTATGAATAATTTTACAAAATTATAAAAACAATAAAAATACATTTTATCTGTTTTGAGTATGTCTACTGTATTTTTTACTAAAATTAATGTCCATTTTAAATAAAAAGATGCACTTGGAGTCATACCGGTCACACCGTGTGTTGGATTGAGGTGTATCTGATTATTACACATTAAAAATGACTAACATATCATTTTACTAAAGTATCAAAACAATTCAAATGTGTTTAATCAGTTTTTAGTTTGTCACTTGTCTTTTTTACTAAAATTCCATTTTAAACTAGAGACACTAACTTAGAGTCATATAGTCACATCATGTAGTGGTTTGTAGTGAGGTTGATTCCTAAACATTAAAAATGGATTATGAATAATTTTATTAAATTATCAAGACAATATGAAAGTGTTTTCTTAGTTTTTAGTAAGTGACACATTTTGAACTAAAATATCCATTTTAAACTGATAAATGACACTTTGACTCGTACCAAGCACACCATGCATCAGATTGAGGTTCATATGATTCCTACACATAAAAAATGAATTATAGATCATTTTACTAAATTATTTAAACAATATTAAAGTTTTTTCTTGGTTTTTTGTATGTCAGTTGTCTTTTTTACTAAAATTAATGTCAAATTTAAATAAAAAATATGCACTTGGAGTCATATCGATAACACTATGCATAAATTTAGGTAAAAATGATTCTTACATACCATAAATGAATTCTGGATATTTTTAATATTGTATAAAAATAATAAAAATTATTTTTATCATCTTTTAGTTCATCACTTGTGTTTTTTACTAAATTGTCATTTTAAACTGGAAGCACACTCTTTGAGTCATATCAATCACATCGTGTATCTATTTGATGTGATATTGATTTCTACACATAAAAAATGACTTATAAATTATTTTCCAAAATTATTAATACAACCTAAGCATGTTTTCTTTGTTTTTAGTGAGTGACTCATTTTGAGATAAAATGTAAAATTTAAACTGATAATAGACACTTTGAGTCATACTAGGAACAACATGCATTGGATTAAGGTGATGATGATTCATAAACATAAAAAATGACTTATGGATCATTTTCCTAATGTATAAAAACAATCTAAATGTGTTTTCTTAGTTTTGAGTATGTAAGTTGTCCTTTTCACTAAACTTAATGTTAATTTTAAATAAAAAGATGCACTTGGAGTCATACCGATCTCAACGTGTGTCGGATTGAGGTGAAAATGTTTCCTATGTGTCCCAAATGACTCCTAGATCATTTTAATAATGTATAAAAAATTCCAAATATTTTTTCTCGGTTTTGAGTACGCCACTTTTTTGTACTAAAATGTCATTTTAAACTGGAAACACGCACTTTGAGTCATACAGGTCACATCATGCATCAGTTTGACATGGGAATAATTACTATATGTCAAAAATGAATTGTGAATCATTTTAATAAATTATTAAGATAATAAAAGTGTGCATTTTTTGTTTCCATTGAGAGAAACATTTTGAACTAAAATGTCAATTTTAAACTGATAACGGACACTTTGTGTCATATCAGGAATATCATGTGTCAGATTGAGGTGCGAATAATTACTACATCTAAAAAATGACTTATGGATTGTTTTACTAAGGTATAAAAACAATATGAATGAGTTTGATCAGTTTTGAGTATGTTAGTTATCTTTTTACTAAAATTAATGTCAATTTTAAATAAAAAGATGCACTTGGAGTCATACTGGTCACACCGTGAAACAGATTGAGGTGAGATGATTCCTACATGTCCAAAATGACTTATGTATTGTTTTACTAATGCATAAAAATAATATGAACGCATTTTATTTATTTTGAGTATGTCAAGTTTCTTTTTTACTAAAATGTCATTTTAAATAGTAAACACGCACTTTGAGTCATACTGGTCACATAGTGTATCAGCTTGACATTAGACTGATTTTTACACATAAAAAATGACTTATGAATAGTTTTTTTAAATTATTAAGATAATTCGATAATGTTTTCACATTTTTTAGTGAGTGACACATTTTGAACTAAAATGTCAATTTTAAACTGATAATGGACACTTTGAGTCATACTGGGAACACCATGTGTTGGATTGAGGTGTGACTAATTCCTACAAATAAAAAAAAGACTTATGGATAATTATAATAAAGTATCAAAAAATACAAATGTGTTTTCTAGGTTTTGAGTATTCCAGTTGTCTTTTTTATAAAAATTAATGCCAATTTTAAATAAAAAGAATCACATTGAGTCATACTGGTCACACTATGTGTAATATTGAGGTGTGGTTGATTCCTAAATAATAAAAAAATCTAAAAAAATCACAACTGACAATGTTACCATGCTTCCCATTGAATTTCATTGTCGAAATTCCAACACTGCATATTGATCATTAAACTGCGGTGTTGGAAGTTTGACAAAGAAATCCAATGGAAAGCATGGTAAAATTGGTAGAGAGGAACATGTTAATTCATTTGTGGCTGGTTAATGATAGTTGGCATATAAACATGACTTCCCAAAAAATCTTTGAAAAAAACTAAATAAGTATTAGATAAAAATAATATGGAAATTAACTTAGAAATAGTAGATAAAATAATGACAAAATTAATTAAATAAGTCGTGTGAATTTATCTTTTCATGATGTTTTTATGCTTTCTTGATACATTTCCTTGTTTTTATTATCTCATTTGCAGTCCTGAAGTCCAATATCTCATGACCATGAGTAGATTCAAAAAAACCCCCCTAATCTTGAATAAAATAAACCACCTATGTAAGAAAACAATTATTATGTGAGTAACACTAAAAATAAATAAATTAAACATAGATATTAATTAATAAATTAATTGAATGGATAATGATTTTACTATGAAAAAACCAAGATTACATATGTGATTTAGGAGAGGAAACATCATTTCTCTTCCTATAAAGGTAACATATAGAACTTTTAGGAAAGTGATAAATGCCCACACTACAGGGGTGAAAAGTTTTCAAGGGAGAAGAAGTCTGTGGAAGTTTTGGTGCATAAAGGCATGAAGGATGGAAATAAATCTTCTAAAATAAATGAACTATGAAAATATGACTTCCCAAAATATTTTTGAGAAAAAAATAAGTATTATATAAAAATGATATGGAAATTAAAATTTAAATAGAATATAAAATGATGAAAAAAATAATTAATTAAATAGTATGAATACACCTTTTCATGATGGTTTTATGCATTCTTGACTTATTCCATTGTTCTTATTGTCTCAGTTATAGCCTTAAAGTCTAATCTTTCATGATCATGAGAATCTTTGAAAAAACTTCCCAAACTCAGAAAAAATAACCCACTTGTATAAGAAAATTATTCTTATGTGATTAGTACTAAAAAGAAATAAATTAAACAAAAATATGAAAAAAATACATTATTTCTATGGACAATTATTTTACTATAAAAACATCAAGATCAACTATTTGATTGAGTAGGGGTATAATCATTTCCCTTCTTGAAAATGTAGAGGAAGTGAAATTTATGGAAATTGATAAATGACACCACTACATAGGTGAAAAGGTTTTGAGGGAGAAGTCATCTGTGAATGTTTTGGCGTAGAAATACATTCAATTTGGAAAAAATCTTCTAAAATAAATGAACACTTTAAGGAATAATGAAAATTAAATAAATATTTCATTATATAATTCTTTGGTAAAATAGAGAATTTGTATCATAACATTACCTTTACATCTTCCCAAAAAGTTTCCTTTGTTACAGTCAGTTCCTTCGTGGGATTGGTAACATCATCATGTGTATAAGATATTTTTTTTCATGAATAGTCAAATATTTAATTTATATTATGTTAATTCATTATAGAATAGATTATATTGTGAGAAAAGTATTATATTGACTGAAAATTAAATATTTCATTATAAAACACTTTTTAGGAAAAAGTGAGAAACCATAGTTTACACACAAAAAGAAATAACCATGCCATAAAAGTGAAATTACATCCAACCAATTTTAATTTCCCAAAAAAGTTTCCACGAGATAGTATTTACCTAAGTATTGGGTTCCTCCATTAGAATGTCTTCAAACATTGACGCCAACTTGTCCCAGGATTGAATATACTACTCAATGATGTTTTTTTCCTTATTGAATCCCCTTATTAAAATCAGAACCTTCTTATCAATCCAATCACTCTGTTCCTCAATAGTAGTCACCCTTATAGCCCTTTCCATCATTCTATCAAACTATTCATCAGGATAATTAATTATCAGAATAGTTTCAACAATTACCTCTTCTGAATTCATGAGAAAATCCAAATACTGTTTTGGCATAGCTTCATATTCCTACTTCTGAAAAAATGAAAAGGAGAGGTGCTGATCACTAACCAATGATTTTTTCTACTGACAATAAACCTTGGAGATAGGTTGGATATCATTAACTATTTTTTTAGATTCCATATTCTGTGTTGAATGAGTCTCCATTGGTAGAGGAACGTAAGAGTATTCCTTCCTCTATTTACAATTACCCATCATACTCTTGCTCCTCCTTGGGATTGGGAGCTGATCACCTGGAACCTCCTCCTCCTCCAAATCTCCTGTAGAGAAATTAGAGCAGCCATCACTAAGCTCATTTAAAGAAATCTTCATCCCATCCATAGAATCCCTAACCAGGCCATCCTCTAGAACCTCATTCGATATCTATGCAAAATTACTGCACAGTACAATAGAATTAACCTCTCTCCTGGGACATACCCTAATAACGACCTCACTACTCAAAGCAGAACATCCTTTATGATCCTCATTTGGGATCCTATCTGCTTCTGGATTGTCTTTGGAACCATTCCCTGCACACACCACTTCAGCATATGAGGCACCTAGTTTGTGACATCCCTCATCAAGCCCACTGCCACCCTGTGGGCCCTCAAGTAACAATGGTTATATATCTCTTATATTATTCTCCATATTTGGGTTCCTTTTCTCTAAGGAGATATCCAGATAATCCAAGTGGACAAGGACATCTGCCTCCAAGGATTTATCCCATGATCCCCTATATGATTCCTTTGGCTTGGGTTTCACACTCACTTTTCCCTTAGTAACACGCTTATCCACAAAACCAAGCATCGAATTCTTGCTGCTACCAAAGTTAACACACTTATTCTTGACAAAATGGTGAGACCCACATTTATAGTTCACCAACAAATGACTCAACCGCTTGTAATCTGAACAGAAATCAACCAAAGAATCATAAACCACATGCTGCCTGTAACAATATTCATATCATACTATAATCCAAATGAAGTCAGATGGAGTTCTTGAGAAATAATCTTCTACACACACGCATGAGGATTCAATGGTTGGAAAACCACCTTAGTTCGATTATTAGAGCACAAATAGCTACAAACAAGGTTTCCTAGAATCTTAATAATTGATGGGTTCTAAAATGGTAGGGGTGATTGGGAAAGCTCACCTAGATCATCACTGAAGGATAGTCCTACCTCATATGGAAATTGAAGGTCCATCTATGAATATAGAAATGAGATCTGTTGTAGTTTCTAGGTGTAACAGACCAAGATTTGATCATGTCATCCTCTGACATGAAGTGAATCATTATATTCCTATTATCGAGAAAACCCAAAATAGACCTATATTATAAATCCCAAGATTGAAAAACTAACCTTCCAAAGGTGCCCACCGAAGGCCTCCTCTATGAAAAGCGTGCGACCAAGGTTTGGTTGAGAAGAGGCAAATCTTCGTTGAACTCTATAATCGAATTTGGAATATTAAGGAATCCGTCGTATATGTCAGGCACCTTTGGACGCATAGAGAAATGTGGGAACAGAGGAAGTAGCTCAGGGGAAGTGAAGGGGGAGAAAACAGATGCCTCTCCCATGAAGAACGATGAAGGTCCCTCCCCCACTAGCGGGGGAGGGACTAGAATGAATTCTGCCATAGTCATGATACAGGAGAAGGAAACACGATGCTCCCCCTAGGGTTTAATCCTCCTCTCATATAGATTTGAAATGATTTTAAATATCTATGATATTTTTTGAAAAACATAGTATATTAAGAAACACTTTTACCTTCTCATTGAACTCTCTTTTTAATGGTTTTATGGATTTGGTTCCTCTATTAAGAATCCAAATACCCTCTTTGTGTTATCCTATAATATACAAGACATTGTCGACATTGGGACCATCATAAATTGATTGTGATCTCACAATGAAAGGGTAATCCTCGATTGAATTTTCAACTGGACTGGCATTTTTTTACTCTTCAAAAGGAAAATAAACCAAATACTTTTTTATGGATCTATGACATAAAATACTTGAACTGCATGTGATTCCATTATGAACGACTCATATTTTTCTCCTTCCAAACTAAAATTCACATTCATGAGGACCATTTCATCAAAATTCATTATAATCATATTGTTAACCCATTTGCAATGGAAAATCGACACATGAAATGTTGTATAATCCAACTCATATATCAGTTAGATAATTCTAAAATATGACATATTTTCATATATCGGATTTCTATCCTTGGAACTAGATATGTGCATTTCTTCTACTACAAACGTAACTCCATTGTTTTTCATCATACTACAATCATCATGTTATTTTGTCTAGAACATATTACTATTGATTAAAAACAAGTGTATGATATAACATTTCTATTTAGTCCCCTGGTAATCCATCAAAATATTTTAGAAATTGATTTCATATTTTTAGATGAAACCTTATAAATTTAACTCATAACCCTCATATAAAATTTTATTTTTGTCTATTTGATATCCATCCTTCAGCCCTTGATGGATTGAAATCTCTAAAAATTTCTTTGTGGGATTCACTTTATGAATCAACATCTTCACTATTATGTAAAATGTAAAGGTGGACTTACTACCGCTCTATCAAGGTAATTGTAGCAACATCTTTTATGAAAATCCATTCTCCTATAAGGGATCCACTATGACGAGACATTGGTGGACTGATGCTGCCATGATCTGATATGTAATCGGTTCATAATTCAATAGAGAATTCAACAATATATCTTTCTACAATACAACCTTCTGGACAAATTTGATCCTTGACATACCCTTTCAAAATATTCATATACCGTTCAATGAGGAACATCCATATGTAATGGATAGGACCACATAATTGAACCTCTATAACCAAGTGAACCCTTATGTGGACCATTATATCAAATAATGATGACTGGAATAACATCTATAATACAAATAATATGACTACAAATTCCTTATTCTAGATTGAAAACTTTTTCAGGTCTATAACATTACTGCATATGACATTGAAAAAGAAGTAGAGTCAGGTTATTGTATGCCATATATTTTGAGGCAGAATTATATAGAAAGAAACTAGCATCAAATATGGTATCACAACATGACAGTTGTGTGATTTTAGTCCATATAACTTCAAATTATTCTTTGACATGACATTCCTGATATTTGATGAATACGCCTTTGGAACTTTTAGACTATTATGTAAAATGAAAAATTGAAATTTTTCCGGTGTGGATATACTGTAAGCTATTGGAGGAAGAAATGTGTGCCATTTACCCTTCACCGGTGCCAACTATTCCATTATCCCCATGTTAATCCACTACGGAAAAAATCAATATTTGCGACGGGTTATTTGCGACGGGAATAAACCCCGTCGCAAATAACACATCTAGGAAGTTATTTGCGACGGTACCCGTCACAAATACCCGGCGGCGGCTAATAGCTTTTTGGGACGGGATGACGTCCCATCGCAAAAAGAGTGTCGGCAGGAACTATTTGCGATGGAGCCCGTCGCAAATACCCTTTTAACCGCCGACAGTAATTAATGTAGGCGAGGGTATTTGCGACAGGGAACCCGTCGCAAATAACCCCGTCACAACTAATCTAACCTATATATAACCTCACCCGTTTTTTCCCCAAATCACTCAGATCTTCCTCTCCCACTCTCTTTGTTTTTCAGTCTTAAGGAAAAGATTTATTTTAATTGAAAATTTTTAGGCGAGAGCAATTAGAAGGTGCCAATACCTTCAGAATATCAAAGTTTAAGGTATTTATATTTTATTTTTTTATATTTATTTCATTTTTTTATGTTAATTTTAATTGTTGTTAATTAGTTCTATTTAAATTAGATTTAAATTGATTTTTATTTATATTTATTTTTACTAAGAAATTGATATTGTTAGTGATAATTATAAATAATTACTCATAATTAATATTAATTAGATATAATTAGATATAATTAGTAATAAATAGATATAACCAGGAATAAATAGATATAATTAGCAATAAATAGACATAATTAGCAATAAATAGATATAATTAGTAATAAATAGATATAATTAGTAATAAATAGATATAATTAGTAATAATTAGATATAATTAGTAATAATTATTAATAATTAGTAATAATTATTAATAATTAGATATAATTAGTAATAATTAGATATAATTAGTAATAAATAGATATAATTAGTAATAAATAGATATAATTAGTAATAAATAGATATAATTAGTAATAATTAGATATAATTAGTAATAATTAGATATTATTAGTAATAATTAGATATCATTAGTAATAATTAGATATAATTAGTAATAATTAGATATAATTAGTAATAATTAGATATAATTAGTAATAAATAGATATAATTTGTAATAAATAGATATAATTTGTAATAAATAGATATAATTTGTAATAAATAGATATAATTTGTAATAAATAGATATAATTTGAAATAAATAGATATAATTTGTAATAAATAGATATAATTTGTAATAAATAGATATAATTTGAAATAAATAGATATAATTTGTAATAAATAGATATAATTAGTAATAATTAGTAATAATTAGCTATAATTAGCTATAATTATCTATAATTAGCTATAATTAGCTATAATTAATAATAAATAGATATAATTAGTAATAAATAGATATAAATAGTAATAAATAGATATAAATAGTAATAAATAGTAATAGTTAGTAATAATTAGTAATAATTAGTAATAAATAGTAATAAATAGTAATAAATAGTAATAAATAGTAATAAATAATAATAAATAGTAATAATTAGTAATAAATAGTAATAAATAGTAATAAATAGTAATAAATAGTAATAAGTAGTAACAAATAGTAATAATTAGTAATAATTAGTAATAAAAAGTAATAATTAATAATAATTAGTAATAAATTGTAATAAATAGTAATAAATAGTAATAAGTAGTAATAATTAGATATAATTAGCAATAATTAGAAATAATTAGCAATAATTAACAATAATTAGCAATAATTAGCAATAATTAGCTATAATTAGCAATAATTAGCTATAATTAGCTATAATTAGCTATAATTAGAAACAATTAGCTGTAATTAGCTATAATTAGAAATAATTAGCAATAATTAACTATAATTAGCAATAATTAGCTTTAATTAGATATAATTAGCTATAATTAGCTATAATTAGCTATAATTAGGAATAATTAGCTATAATTAAGAATAATTTGGAATAATTAGCAATAATTAGTAATAATTAGTAATAACTAGTAATAATTAGCAATAACTAGTAATAATTAGCAATAATTAGTAATAATTAGTAATAAAAAAAATTATATTATCAATATTTACGAAAGAAAAATATTAATATTATTAAAATAATATAAAAACTATAAAATATTAAAATTATCAATATTCGCAACAGGCTTTGCTCTATTCTTAACATGTTCAAATATCAAAGGGTTGCCAATTGTAATAATTATCAATATTCACAACAGGATTTGATCTATTCTTAACAGGATTTAAATATTGATAATATAATTTTTTATTAGTAATAATTAGTAAAAAAAATCTGCTTGGATAATGAAGGGAACATTTTTAATCATCTCCACAACGATGATTACCAAATTTCATTTCATTATTCAAGCAGTTTTCATTTTGCTAAGTATTGCTAAGTATTTCTAAATTAGTAATAAATAGTAATATTTAGTAATAATTAGTAATAAATTGTAATAATTAGTAATAAATTGTAAAAATTAGTAAAAATTAGTAATAATTAGTAACAATTAGTAATAATTTGTAATAATTAGTAATAATTTGTAATAATTAGCAATAATTAGGAATAATTAGCAATAATTAGCAATAATTAGAAATAATTAGCAATAATTAGTGTGAGAAAGATGCAATTAAATGAGCCATCAGACAAAAGAGTAGTCGTCAATCCACTGGAAATTGTGTCGCCCTTAATTAATGGTAATTATTAAGTAGTTGTAATTATTTATCTTCTTTTTTCAGATAGTGTTTTTATAATTTTGAATTATTAAAAAATAGTGATGATTTTATATTTTATGTAGAAAAATATGGAACAAGGAATTTGACATCAGTCATTATTAGATGATTGAGCTTGGATAAATCAATGTAGAAATCCAAATGGTTTTGGTTTAAATCCTGTATATATTGAGGGTGTTGAAGATTTCTTAGCATTTGCATCATCAAAACCAGAATATGTTTCAGAAGGCACAATTAAGTTTCCTTGTAAAAAATGTGCTCTGAGAACGTTTGACACATTTGACAAGGTTGGGGGACATCTCTTGCAGTTTGGTTTTCAACCAGATTATGTTTTTTGGTATCAACATGTTGAACGCAGTTCCAGAGAAGATCCTAATAACTTGATTTCAGATCCATCACAGTTTCAAAATTTAGTACATGATGTTGCAGGTCTATCTGTGCAACAAACTGAAACTCACGATAATATTGATTTAACTCCTGAGTTGGCACCATCCGAATTTTATGAGTTGTTGAGGTCTGTTGAGGATGCATTATATCCTAGTTTCAAGATAAGCAAATTAGAAGCGGTTGAAAAATTTATGGCTATTAAATCAGATAATTCAATGTAAAACAACTATTTTGATCAGATATTTTCTTTGGTTAAAACACTACTACTTGAAGGAAATGTGTTGCATGCAAATTACTACGAGAGCAAGAGGCTGATTCGTAATCTGGGCCTTAGTTATCGGAAGATTCATGCATGTCCAAATGATTGCATCTTATATTCTGGTGAAAATGAGTCATTGGATAGTTGTCCCACATGTGGAAAATCGAGGTATAATAAAGCTCAACCAGGGAAGTCTAGATCGATTCCAGTAAAACAGTTGAGATATTTCCCCCTTACACCCAGGTTGCAGCATTTATTTATGTCTTAGAACACAACATCAATGATGTCATGGCACAAAACCAATATTTCAACTGATAAAAGATTGAATCGTCCATCTGATGGTGATTCATGGAAACATTTTGACTGTCTACTTCCATCTTTTTCTATAGAAGCCTAAAACTTGCGATTGGGTCTTTCTACTGATGATTTTTGTCCGTTTGGTTCTTATGGTAGTCAGTATTCATGTTGGCATGTCTTTATAACTCCGTACAATTTGCCTCCATGGATGTTGATGAAGGATCCTTATATCTTTTTGACTCTATTAATCCCAGGACATCCGAAAAAGAATATTGATGTTTATTTGAAACCATTGATTGTTGAGTTAAATGCATTGTGGAATGATGGTGTTAATACATATGATGTTGCTGCGAAACAAAATTTCATATTAAAAGTTGCATTGATGTGGACGATTAGTGAATTTCCGGCATATGGCATGTTATCTAGTTGGAGTACACATGGACCAAAATCATGTCCTTACTGTATAAAAGAAAAAAAGACTTTATGCTCATCAATGGAAAAAAACCTTGCTATTTTGATTGTCACCGTAGATTTCTTCCAACCGATCATCCTTTTCAGAGGAAAAAAAATCTAATTTCAGAAAAGGTACAATTGAAAGGGATGAACCTCCAAAGATGATCTCAAGTACAGAGTTAAAATCAGTTGTATTTTCATTACCCCCCACCACATTTAGACCAACAGTAAACCAACAGAATATTCATGGCTTTGGGAAAGAACATAATTGAATAAAACGGAGCATTTTTTGGGATCTTCTGTATTGGTATGATTTGTTGGTCTGCCACATGTTGGATGTTAGGCATATTCTATTTTGATAATTTATTTCATAAAGTTTTGGATACACCAGGTAAGACCAAAGATACTGTAAAGGCATGATTAGATCTTGCCCAAATTTGTAGGTGACCAGAACTTGAACTATTTGAAAATGTCATATCATAGAGGTTAATGAATCCAAAAGCAGCTTATACACTTTCCAAAGAGATTCTCTTATTATTTTGTCAGTGGATTGCAGATTTGAGACTTCCAGATGGCTATGCTTCCAATTTGGGCAGATTTGTTAAGAATGGTTATATTACTGGATTAAAAAGTCATGATTGTCATGTTATAATGGAATGACTTATGCCGATTGGATTCATAGGTTTTTTGAATTCTATGATTTGGAATTCGATAACAGATATATCATATTTTTTTTGAGACATTTGTGCAGTGACAACAGACTATGATGCGCTAAGAAAACTGGAAGAAGATGTTGCTGTAATTATATGTAAACTGGAAAAAATATTTCCGCCGACTTTCTTTGACTCAATGGAACATCTGATATTACATTTTCCACATGAAGATAAATGTGGAGGTCTAGTACAATTTTGATGGATGTAACCATTCGAGAGATGCATGCAGAAATTGAAGAAAAAAATACATAACAAAACATCAGTTGAAGGATCAATTGCTGAAGCTTATTTTCAAGAGGAAATTAATTTTTTCTGCTCTCATTATTTTGAATCTCAATATCCCTCAAAACAAAATTACATGGAATTAAACGAGGGGAATTTTAATGAAGAAATGGACAATCAATTAGCAGTTTTTAATCATCCAAATATTTGTTTCGGTGGAGTTCATGAATGATGGATTTCAGATGATGAACATCACAGAGCACATACATACATTCTGCTCAACTGTGAAGAAATGACATCATTTTTCATGTGAGTGCTTCTATCACTTATTATATAATTTATGTTATAGTATTTAAACTTATTTTATTTGTAGGTTATATGATAATCATATCAAGAAACAACTTCCACAAATTACAGCAGCTGCTCTTGAAGAACGCAGACAAATTTTTTTCTCTCAATGGTTTCAAAAACTGATAACATAAATTATTGATGGTTTAATATCAATTCCATTTATTATTTATTATATTGATAATTGTTTTACAAATTTTTAGGTGTCTCAATATACTGATAAAATTGATAAGCGACTGTGTATATTGAGCAAACCACCATCCAAAATAGTTAAATATTATAATGCATATGTGGTGAATAGTTTTTGATTTCATACACATGCATACGAAGAATAAAAAAAAATGAAAAATGGAGTTTTCTTGAGAGGATCAAATCACAGAGAAACTGAAGTTGACTTTTATGGCATTTTGGATGAAATTATTAGGCTGTGTTATCTAGGACAAAATTACATAAAAATGTTTAAATGTCGGTGGTTGGATACTGAGAGAGGCTTGTGTGTTCATCCGAATCATGGAATCATCGATATTAAATATAAACGTCTTCTTGCAGTAAATGAACCATTTTTACTAGCTCAATAGGCACATCAAATTTATTATACAAAGTACTGTGCTACGTCAAGAGACTTGAGCAATTGGTAGAGCATAATAAAAATGAAATCTCGGGAAAATCAGTTTACTCAAAATGAATGTGGTTCCGCTGAAGTGGAAGGAATTGAAATTTTTCAAGAGACTTCTCAAAATCCATCTGATTCACAAAGAGATGTGAATATCGATGATGACACCCCACAATTAAGGATCGATGGTGATGAAGATGTTAATGATGTTAAAAATGAATCTGAAATGACAAGAGATGCTGAAACTGAAACTCATATGGATATTGATGATGCTGAGGAGGAAGATGAAGACATTGACATTGACAGCTATGGAGAATAGGATGAAGATGAACATTGACACAGTTAAATGCTGGTTATAATAATAACTAATATATATCTATATATAATAGTTATTTTCAACTATTTGCTAACAACAATCATTTTATGTTTCAGATGGACTCAGATCTATTGCGTGAGTTAGAGAAGGATGAGCTACCTTTGGATGATGGGGTTGTTGGATCATCTGAACCTCAACCAACTAGCAGTTCAGGGGGTATGCGGAGGGGGCATGGTCTTGCACGACTGATGATTCCTAACCCTATCCCCGAGCGACATCCACATCTTGGTTTTGATCCACACACACGGAGGTATGGTAACCTGTATATTTTGGTTAGATTTCATTAATTTATTTTTATATATACTAATTGTTTGATTATTTATTACTTTTTCACAGTTTTGCGCATGTAGCTATTGGTCAGGGGAGCGCTATCTTGCGCAATTATTTTTCTCAACCATGGATCACATGGGAACAGATTCCTGTTGATGTGTGACGTGACATGTTCCATTATTGGCTGGTATGTAAATAAATAATATTTATTTTGAAATTTATTTTATTAAAAACTTGATATTATAAATTATTTGTAGGGTTTATTGTATCCTATCGATGATAGCATGTGCGATACTATCCACACGGCATGGCAGGTTTCTATGTGTGACCGTTTCCGTCAGTTTTTGCACAATTTGAGAAGGACAACCATTAAGAAAGCAGGAGTGACAAAATTTTATGAGTCGTGTAGATCCCACCGACCAGAGTACATTTCATCTCACATTTGGGATGAATTATGTTTATACTGGTTGGGTGGTAGATTTCAGAGGAGATATTCAGTGGGATGACAAAACTGGGGGAGACAGGAGGTGACACATCAAGTTGGTAGTCGTACATTCAGTTCTCATAGAGAGCATCTGGTAAGTATATTTTTTTTTAAATATTTTATATAACTTTAAATATAAACAATTTATTTTATATTTATCTAGGCAGTCAAGCATCCCAATATTATGGAGTTCAACGTTTATCAGATGATGTACAGTGATCCCGCCACTGGAGAGATTAGAGGTGATCGCCAGCATCAGATTGTGGTTAGTATTATTTTTTCAGTTTGACAATTAACTGCATATAATATTTTCACAATTTTAATTTTAAATTGGAATTGAAGGATTCATATGAGGCTGCGACCTCTCAGACACAGGCTGAGGGTCAGGATGAGATGACTGAGCAGACCAGTGCTCACCATTTCGATGAGGCGACATGGATGCAGGCGACTTAGTATGGCTTTGATAAGGGTAGAGTAGTTGGTATCAGATCTCATTTGAATCCTGGTACTTATTATGGTACTGCTGCGATGTCGGCGTCCAGCTCGAGAGGAGCTCATGGAGAGACATCATCTACTAGCTCACAGTATCAGGAGCAGTTGCGAACTTAGGCTGATCTTATAGAGACTTTGCAGAAGCATCAAGAAGAGATGTGTCGGTGGCAGAAGCATCTGGAGAAACATTACGAGGAGAAGATGTGTCGATGACAACAACAACAACATGAGGAGGAGACGCATCGATGGCAGCAACAGTATCACGAGCAGATGGAGTACATGCGCCGTCTGACTCGTAGTTTAGGGATGAAGTTTCCTCCACTAGCTCCTTCATCTCCTCCACCTCCTCCAGAAGATGACCCCCCAGTGATTTTTTTATGTTACAAACATTTGAATTTAACATTGTAATATGAATTATTTACATTTTCTGTCTTTTATATCAGTGCAAATATTACATAATTTAATTTTTAATATTTTAATATTTTTTTATATTTTTTTTGAATATTGTGAATTTTAATATTTTTTTTATTTTTTCATCATTTTAATAATAGTAATATTATTTTTTCATTAATTGTAATTTTATTAAATTTTATTTTTTTTAAAATTAATTTATTATTTGCGACGGGACCTTTTGTGATGGGGTCCCATCGCAAATTGTCTAACTAAATATTTTTAAAAACATATTTGCGACAGGACTACTTGCCCGTCGCAAATACTTTGTTGCGACGAGCCCATCATAGAACATTATATATATATATATATATATATATATATATATTTTGCAATAGGAAAAGGGCCCGTCGCAAACAATATTTGCGATGGGCTCATCGTGAAAAAGTTTATGTATATATAATACATATAATCAGAGACTTATTTGTGACAGGACTGTCGCAAATAATGGTATTTGCGACAGCGTTTTCTACAACGGTCTATTTGCGATGGGACCCCGTTGCTAAAGCCTATTTGCGACAGGCTCCCGTCGCAAATAACCCATCACAAATACCAAGAATTCCAGTAGTGACTATGTCCAACCTAGCCTTGATGTCATTTTCCATTTTTCTAGGAACATTTAAGTACGTTCCAATAACACTATCAATTACATTTGTTTTATAAATTCATGACATATATAAAATGTTTTATATACAAACAATTCTAATATAGTAATCAAAAGTAAATTGATATCTTTTTATAACCTAATTTTGTAAGGTTTTTTGAAAATGGTTTAATGAAAATAATATCAATATCATTAAATAGTTGATCACCTGTTAGAGGAGATGGTGTTGTACCTTGAGCGATATTCCCATTAAATATTATTTCTCGGGATCAGTAGTTATCTCATCAAGGTAAAAGTTTTTGATCTCCTAAAAACAATTTCTTTTAGGAATATTTCAACCAAACTGAGTGTGTTCACTTTTCACAAATGGGACACCCCAACATTCCTTTAATGTTATATCCAGGTAAATTTCCTTAAGTGGGGAGGTCATTTATCATCTCTCACAATATAACCCTCAATGTGAATTCTTCACTTTCTATGAGCATAATAAATTTTAACACTTGCATCACACATCAATTTCATATCTTCGAGCAATGGAGCCAAATGGACATAAATATCATTACCTGGTTGTTTTGGTATAAATATAATTAGAGAAAACATAATGTATTTGTGCTTCATGCATAACCATGGAAGCATGTTATAATTTACCAACATAACAAGCCATGTACTGCGAGTACTACTCTGTACACAAAAAGGATTTATTCCATATGAATATAATTCAAGACGAAAGTTTCTTGGCTCATTTTCAAAATCTGGATACTCAAAATCAATTTTATTCTACTAAGAAGAATCTACTGGATGATTTAGGTTACAATATTTAATTTCTGCATCTTAATTCCATGTCAATTATCTCACGGTTTCTTAAAATCCATATAGTCTTATAAATTATGGAATGACAGTAATGTTCCATACATATTTCTAAGGGAATGATTCATTTTTCTGGTATCAATCTGTGCCACACATATATAATTTTATGAGTGATTCATGGTTCTTGTGAAAAAATATGAAATCAGTTGGATAAGCATGTATTTTTTAGAGATCATTCCAATTTAATGTAGAATTAATTTTGCATCATTTGTTTGATATGATAATTCATTTTCATATGGTAGCATATCATTCAGGAGACCAAGCAGTTCTGTAAAACTGTCACCACTCCATTCACTACCAGCTTTCAAATTATATAACTCCAATAAAACTAAAAATGTTGTGTATTTAGTACAATTAGTATACAATGGGATCTTAGAAAAACTATTTAACTTCTCAAAAAACTTTGGCCAATCACGAAGTTTATCATCAATTTACATTTTCATTTTTTCCAATCAATATCCATCATCATTTACACTAGTATTCATATCAAATGATCCATAAACCAAAATACCATCCCAATCAGTTTGCATGTTTAGTTTTCCTCAATGTGTAGTCCAACATTTATAGCTCTAATATATTCTGTGAAAAAAAAATGTTATTCCAACTCTTCCAGACTAATTTTTCTTGAATAACAACAATGTAAACATAGAAAAATGATTTGAGAAGATTTGTATCCATGATCTATTATAAACTCGATGAAATCATTAATAATATCTTCATACTATTTTTTTTCAAACAATTAGTGTTCATCCATTTTCAATTCATATACATCCTATTGGGTTCATAAAATATTTATTTCATAAAATAAATTAATAAATACACATAGCATATTCATTATCAAAGGTGAAAATTATTGATAATTCTAATAAGTGAAAGTCAACATTTGATTGTTTAAAATAATTTTAGTATGATTTGAAGAAAATGAAAATTTTAATTTAAGAAAAGAATTAATCCTCTATGTTAGGTATTATCTTCTGAGTTCATCCAAAGGTTAAAGTTATAGACAACTTTAATCCTTATCATCTCATCTCCCAAACAGTTATCATTGCAATTTTTTTCTTGACACCCATCTTTCAGATATTTTTGAAATGTATCTATGTTTCTTGAAATACTCTAATCAGTATACATACATGGGATTACTACATATTATATTAGTATAAGAAACATAAAATATATGGGGGATGAATCTCAAGCAACAAATTTTAATAATAACTATTCAGGATATGAAGCAAATGAGGATAACCGTTATGCTACATTATGTTTTCTAAAAGGGGTAATGCCTCCCATTTGTGATAATTACATGGATGGTAATCAGATATTACTAATGGTGGAACCAATAAATGTTGACCTAAAATGATGAATAACTTAAAATAATTTCTAATAATTATTACAACATGTGTAGATTTTTATAACCTCTATTCTATTTTTTAGAACAAGTGATGTAACAAACTAAGAAATTATTAAATTTATCATTAATGGTATATCAAATATTTGAAAAATTATCAAAATTATAATTTCAATTTCAATTAAAAATCAATAAAGAATGAAAAAAACAATTTTAGGAAAATAACATACCAAATAATGATAAAGGTATTAAACATATCAAAATTCTTAGTTGATAAATTGATTTTACAATTTTGTCTAGATAGGTTGAAAATAAGAATTATTTTCATGCAGAAGAAGGGTAGTCTTTATAAGAAAAATTCATTTTCATGGAAATTATGGGTTCTATTGTGATTTTGGGAACATAGTATAATATTTTATTCATAATTAGATAAATAATAGTAATTATGTTATATTTAGAGGTTTTATGTTAAAGGGGATATGGCTCACACTTACAAAAATAGTTTATAAGTGAATGAATCCTTATAAGTAAAATTGGATGGTGAATTTCAACCATTGAATGAAATCTATTAAACTTATGAAAAATTAAATAGTTCTATGAAGGATTGTCAAAAGGTAACCCAATACTAGAAGGACGTAGAGATATTTATAGAGACCACACTGATAATGTCCATGTTTGTTTCTTTGGAACATGTGATTCATCTTCCTCTATTGAATTTGAAATACTCAGTGTTATACATGTTGTCCACTTTGACCAGATTAAAGGCATGGATAACGTTTGGATTGAATGCGACTCCACTACTGTGGTTCATGTTATTAACAATGGATTTATTCATTTGTATTGGAAGCTCACAGCTAGATGGATGGATTGTCTCACATCTCACCTGAGTTCCAATTACATCATCACTCATGTTTGCTCGGAAGCTAACTCTGTGGAAGATGTATTTATCACTAGGGATCTCACTTGGTTAAACAATTTTCCATATGATTTGATCCCTCTTCATGAGAAATATTGTAATAAAATCCATTCTTTTAGACTCATTTAATCTTACATTATTTTAGTAAATTTATCTTGGCCATTTGGACAAGACATCTCTCTAAAAAAATGGAACGTAAGAGGAATTTATTATTGATGTCACACTAAAGGATTTACAAAAGAATCATCCTTTCAAATTATATATATGTTTTTCATATCACATGATAGGTAAATTTATGTAATTAATTATTTTTTAAAAGTTCAAAGGATACTTATTATTTTTGAAATGGTGTAACACTTAAGATAAATTGCTTTCATTTAAAAGATATTGGAAATAAAATGCAATGTTAAATAATGATATGTTTTTAGATGGATTAAAGTAAAAAACAAATAATGTTTATTAGATTTGTGATGAAGGAAATGAAGTGATTTTTAAGAAGTATTAATGAGTTGGTTATCATTTCAAATATGAATATACTTTTACAAAGGTATAGATAACTATCTAAACCATATTCCGATTTAGGGTCGATAAAAATTTATGGTAATTATGTTTGAAAGAGGAAATTTATTTGTGGTAGTGAAAAATTGATCATATTAGATAATGATTCATTTAAATACTTACTTAAAAAGGGTAGGATGATATGTTTTTATGATGACAAGATAAAATTGAATAATATTTTTTACTAATTAAAGTGGTGAGATTGTTAATAATTAAAATAATAAATTATAGATTTAAATAAAACAACCCTTAGAGTACATTCACTATGATATATATCGACCATTAATGTATAAGTCAATGAATTATGATAAGTATCTAATTAAACCCATTTTTTGTGACAAATAGGCCCCAGTGATAGCACAATCACCCAACCTTAACATGGTCGTCGGGTCTTGGACCGCGAGGTACCACTAGTTTCCCTGCATAAATGTGGTCCACACCACCCTGGGGCCCTCCACATGCCCAAACGGGTAATTTGACAAATGACTATCCCTACATGCCAACACATGTCCTTTACAGTGTGTTTTGTCCTCACTCATAGACACCCTGGGGAACTTCCCAGAAGCTCACCAATCCTGATCACTACTTTAGGCCAAACATGCTTAACTGTGGAGTTCTAATTAGGTAGGCTTCTGAAAAGGAAGGTGCACCATGTTGACATGAGTCATGTCATTTATCCATTTAACCCTTTATCATTCTGGGGTGTTACAATCACCCCCCTTTAGAGAACAACGTCCTCATTGTGGGCCCTACTTCTCAACCCAGGTAGTGCGCTGCACTTAAGGCTGGGTACCACCTCTAATACCAAATGTGACAACTGGGCCCCGATGACAGCATAGACACCCCGCTTTAACATGGTCGTTCGGTCCTAGCCCGCTAGGTGTCACCAATTGCCCCACAGACACATGGTCCCCACCATGGGGCCCACCACGTGCCCGAACGGGTCATCTGACTAATGACTGTCCCCACATGCCAACACATGTCCTTTCCTGTGTGCTTTTTCTATACTCACACACACCCTGGGGAACTTACCAGAAGGTCACCTATCATGATCACTATTCCAGCCCAAGCACGCTTAACTGTGGAGTTCTAATCAGGTAGGCTCCTGAAAAGAAAGGTGCACCTTGTTGACATGAGTCATACCATTTATCCATTTAACCATTTATCATTATGGGGTGGTACATTTATAATTATACTAAGATCATATGTATTATGTTTTAGTCATATATATATATATATAATTCTCTAAAGGGGGTTACAACTTTAATAAGTATTAATAATGAGTTTCATTATGTGGTAAAAAATTATATATTAGATTATGGGGTTGAGTATATGACACACTTATTATGGGGTGGTAAAAAATAATATTTATATTCCTCATCAGTACATCACAATTGATGGACATGGTCAGTCCTTTAAAGATTTTATTTTGGATCACCCACTATTCCTACCATATTATTATATTTATGTTATTTTATATATATTTTAGAAAAATGAAAAATATTAGGGATCTTGAAAATTGATACAAATAAAATAATATAAATAATGAAAATATAAGATTATGAATACATTATTATCAGAAACAATTATTAATCCTTAGTGGATTTCCCATATATGTGTTTAATTTTTTTCTTAACATGTTATCCCAACTTAATTATAACTCTATAGAACATATCAACATCATTCAACAAATTTCCAATGACTGTTTATCCCATGTAAGGAACTAGTGCATTACTATCACAAGTGCATTTTGACTAGTATTTCCTAAGTCCAATGGTAGGAGTCATCCCTAAATTGAGTAGAATAACCCTTGGGTTCCACATTCTTTAGGATGAATGACTGATAAGAACCCCATTGTACATGTCCATTCGTCACTAATCCATTCCCACTATTTTGAAAAATATTTACCATATTCAAGATAAATTTAGAACGGGAAGCATTTATCAAACTATAGTGTGTGAATAAATAATTTTTTAATGAATAAAAGAAAGAATGATGATAAAATATGCTATGACTTGCTGATAAAAAAATACTATGACTGGAAAATAGATATCGCCAAATTAGAAATCACTGAGTGAGGAGGATGATAAATAACATACCACAAATTAAAGCTTTGAATCATCCAATAGAAAGTAGAGATATCAATATAATTGGATTTTTTTCGAGCCTTGGATTCGTTCGACTCTTCAATCATTCGATCCTTGGATACAAGCATTGGAATTGTTGGAGCCTTGATTATAGCCTAGATTTGAGCTTGGATTCGACAATGAGGACCGCCGACAACAGGGGCTTCCACGAAAAGCTTCATATATCGTGACTAGTTCATGATGGTTAGAGTTCTTAAAATACATCAGGACACTTTTAACAACACTTCCAAAAAAGTGAGGATAAAGATCATTTTTATGTGCTACGTTAATAGGCACAGATAAAAGGAATCTTTATCCACATTATTTTAGCACTGATAAAGATTGAGCTTTATCAACACTAAAAAACATTGATAAGGATTCCTTTTATCAGTGCTTATTATTTAAGTGCTGATAAATGATTTATAATCATAATTATAAATGTTTTTTTGTAAATATATGAATATAATTAAATATAAATTTAATAAATATATATTAATATAAATATAATAAATATATTTATTATTTAAATATAATTATTATAATTTTATAATTATCCAAATATATAATTAATTATTTACAATTATATAAATACTTCCTTAAAATATAATATTTATATATTTATATCATTATATATATTTATATAATTATATATATAAATAATAATATTATATAAATATAAATATTGTAAATATATTCATTATTTAAATAAATTTATTATAAATTTATTATTATTCAAATAAATATAATTATTTATTTATAATTATATAAATATTTTTTTAAAAATAATATTTTTTTATTTATAATTATAAATATATAAATATATAAATATAGTTAATATAAATTTATAAATATATTTATTTATAAAAATTTATTTACAAATTTATTTCTAACATTATTAATGAATATTTAATCTTAAGTGCATACAAGTTAAAAATGAGTGAATTGAATAATAAAAAATGAGTATAAATTAACAATATTGAAAAAATTGTTATGTTTTATTAATTAAATATAAATTATTAAAAAAATATGGATATATATTAAAATAAAAGATGAATACATATTGAAAATATCAAAACATAGTAAATAAATATATTTACATAAATAATATAAATTTATTGAATACAAAAAAATAAAATAAAAAACATTAAAAATAAATTAATACCTAAATTTAATAAAATTAAAAATAAATAAATAAAAGTTATTGATTAAAGACATGACATATTAAATGTATCATGTTATAATGAAATTCTAAAATGAATTCTAATATTTTAATAAATTACATAAATATTTGGTTTATGTGTTTCTATATAAGATTTTATTAATTCTGTAAATAATTGTGTATTTGAATTGTATATAAAAATTCATTAATTACATATTTTTAAATCAATATAACACATGTTTGATATATGTTAAATAGAAAAATCAAATGAAATTAAATTCTTTCTATTACTCGATGTAATTAGCCAACATTTTTAATTCATATTAATTTTTAATTATAAACCATTCTTCCCTAAATATATATTTTTTATTGTAAAACATAAATATTTTTTTATATAAATCATATTTATATAAATTCACATATATCTATATATTTAATATATATTACTTATTAGTATTATCAATAATTATTTAATTATTAAAATATTTTACATTTTTCTTAATTTACTTATTTTTAATTTTTATTTGTTTAATTATCTTTTTACATATATCTATATATTTGATATATACTATTTATTAGTTTTTTTTGATTTTTAAATAGTATAATCTATTTATTCATTTTTATCAATAATTATTTAACTAATAAATTTTTTAATATGTTTTTAATAAAATCATTTTTATTTTATATTTATGTAATTATTTCAATTTATTTGTAGCCTTTATGAGTGCTAAAAATAAAGCACTGATAAAGTGTACCATTTATCAACACTAAAGAAAAACACTGATAAAGGACGACAATGGTAAATGCTTATTTTGTAGTAGTGCCTAAGCCGGAAGAGGAGACAGAGGTAGGGATATTTGGGAGAGAGTGAAGTAAAGGAGGTTGTATCGAGGTGAGCAAGCAGCGAGTGGCGAGCAAGGAGCAGGATATCTGGATGGGGTGAAAATTTTCTAGGGAAAATGTGTGATGAGGGACTAACACACAGTCAATGTAAAAAGATATGTTTAATATATATATCAGTTTTAGTTACACACGTTTCCACTCTAACCCTTTGAAAAAATTCCCATTCTATTACTATTGCATATAAAAAATTCAATATAAGCAGATCAACTGATTTTTTTTAATAATTAAATAATTTAAAATTATAATACTAAAAACTAATTACGAAGTTATTAATAAAACACTAATTATTAATATATAATTTTAAAAATGATATGATTAATAATAAATGTAATAACCCCCACTCTAGTAAACTAGTGGTAGAATTTAAATTATTACATTGGTATAGATACATGGTACCTAATCCCAATAGACCAATCAATTTAGTATTCTTGAGTAACTAGATACATTCACGATTATGATAGTATATTATAAATATAAAATACATATCATAAAAGAATTCATGTATCCTTTACATTATTCATAATATTGTTTTTCATATCCTAAGAAAAAGAAAAATAGTAAATGGGTGAGCTGATATAATCAGTAAGAGTTGCGTACATCAAAAGATACCATGAATCAATAAGTCTTTATCAACATGTCAAGGTAAAAAAGTAAAAAGACATGCCATTTAATCAATATATTGAGCACTAAATGAATCCTTGGATTAAATTAATGCAATAATCTCCTGAAAAATAATGACTTATTTATCAATGAAGAAAATGATGGTTCTTAGTGTAGTAGAAGCGTGTGGTGGGTCATGCCAAACATTGATTTTTTTCATTATAAATGAATAATCTTATATTTATATGATGATAAACTCCATGATCAATTATATTGAATCAAGGAATATATACAATGGTTAAAAAAATAGAACCAAAGCACATGATCATCACATATTATTTATAATTAATTTAAGAAATTAAAGAATTAACTTTCAAGAATTATTTTTTCATTGACGGATCTAAAAACGGTTCTATGTCATACCATCAATTTTTTGTAAGAATTAAGTATAGATTCACCCCAATGGAGATCCATATGTTTTTCACTAATCTTTGAATATCATCGTAGGAATCTCTAGGTTCTAGCATGATAGATCTTAATGCTTTCATCATTCTCCAATGACCACCTCGAGAATCACTTCCAAATAATTCTACTTGATCACTCCAGACTTGGGAGTTGAAGGTGGATGAATATCACTCTCTATTCTTGATATTTTTCTCAGAGAAGGGAGCCCTATAGGGCTTCGAGAGGATTTTCCAGATTCGTTGTGCACAAGAAAAGAAATGAATTGGTTCTCTTAAAATATAATATAGTTGGGTTTATGTACCGTTAGTGTTATAAATAAATAACTACACAAGTGTTCTTTATTATTTATTTAATCCCCAAAGAACCCCATATTTATGATAATAATATTATTATTTTTTGAGAAGCTCTAAAATTGCGAATTAAATTAAATATTATTTAATAAAATAATATTCAATATATATTATTTATCAACAAACCATTAATCTTGGTCCTCCATTATTCCATAATATTTATCAGTCCTTGAATAATGACTATTTATTTTATAAATAAATATCATTTAATTATTTTATAAAAAATAAATAAATATTACATTCAAAAAATAAAAAAATAAATATTTATTAAATATTCTGATCACATAATATTCTCTCAAATAACTGGTGATGGAATATATGCGCTCAAGAAAACCTTAATAATTATTAATCCAAATACAGGTATAATATTTATTCAAAATTTTAAATAATAAATAAATAATATATTATTTAGTTGAGATTCTTGATACACTTAGTGTGTGACCCTCTATGCCTCTTTCTTAGTTCCGTTAAGAGAAGAAACTTAAAGTCTAAGGTTAGCATCTAACAACACACCAAGGCACCCATAGAGAAACAATTTAATGCTACAATGACATAATGCCTCATACGAATGCTTACTATGAAATATATTCCCTTTATTATGATATCTCTAATGAAGCATGTTGCATGATGGTTCCATCAACCTATGTGTTCAATTTTTCATTCTTTGAATTTCTAAACTCGAATTTTCCTATATAACACCATGAACATAGATTTATTTAGGTTATATCATATCCCTCAATGGGAATGAGATATCAATAAATATTAAATAATTGAATGGAAAAATAATTTCATGCATTATTAATTAATACAATATTACTCATGATGTATCTAACGTATCATACCTAATCACAAACATATGTCGTCATGTTTTTTTAATACATCAAAGTATGAGACTTATAATATTCATTAATAATAATCTTAAATTATAAGGATAAATACACACATATGTAGATAATAACCTCCAATTACACATATAAATGTGGATTTCCTATTGACAGGTCTCGTTCTTATAATACACTACATTGGAAATTACCAAGTGCGTACACTGAGAGAAGGTGCCTTAATGTACTATGAGTCTCCACCCTTGATAGCCCTAATCATTTGTGTCCCTAATTTTATGTTTTAGCTATGGAACATATATTTAAGAATACTTTCATGTAATTTATTGGTTCTCATCATAGTGGCGAACTGCTATGACCTTTCAGTGCGATAATCACTCTTAGTATATTATCACATACAATGTAATGCAGAAGAACAGTCATAATGTAATAAAAAGATTATTAATATTCAAAAAAATGAATATAGTTTATCATAATGTAAAAAAATGTTGGTTCTAGGTAACCAACTCCAACAAAGTCCTACTTGCACTAATGTCAACTGCTATCAACGTTCAATCCAATAGTTCACACATAATACTCAGTCTTCTACTGGGATTGTCCTTTAGTCGAGGGGTTCACCATATTTTTTCAATGAGAACTCTTCTTAATGAAAATTAACCCATCTAATAAAAATCCATTAGGAGGTGATTCTTCTACAATATGTTCTTTATCCATTAGTGTGACCTTGGCTCTTTTACAAGATCTACCACAACAATATTATCACAATACAATGTGATAAGGTATTTAATGCTAGGTACCACATCAAGATCATGGAAAAAGATTATATAAAAATGGATTCCTTGGATGCATTTTAAATCGCTACATAATCAAAAACCACTATAGAATCAGCGACAACTGGCTACTTCGAACACTTCTGACTCACAATTCCTCTGTTAAGATAGAAAACATATCCTAACTACGATTTCAAGTCATTATGATCTGTTTTAAAACTAGCATCAGTATAACCCCTGATGACTAGATCCTTGTCTTCTATATACACTATATATATATCCTTAGTTCTTCTCAGATATGTGAGGATGGACTTAAAAGCATACCAATGATGTTCTCCTAAATATTGTTGATATCTTCCTAGAATGATCAATGTATAGGCAACATCAAGTCTATTACATAACATGACATACATGATTGATCCTATTGATAAAGATTATTATATATTATTCATCCTATCTTTCTACTATTGTGTATAAGGACACATTTTCTTAGAAATATTTATACCATGTGACACTAGAACCAATCCACTCTTGGATTTTTCAATTCTAACTCTTTAGTTTCTGGTCAATGTATACACTTTGACTTAATCAATGAATCCTCTTGTATCTATCAAGAATGATCATGATCCCTAGAATATAGGCTACTTCATCTAATTCCTTAATGGAGAAACAATTTTTTAACCAGTCCTTAACAAACTTTAAGACTGGTATGTCATTTCCAATAAGTAATATGTTAGAAACATATGCTATTAGGATGATATCTATAGTCCCACTAACCCTCTTGTAACCACATGTCTCACATTCATTCATAATGAAACAAATTTATTTTATAGATTCATCAAATTGACTGATCCATTTTCTGGATGTTTAAATTATTACATAAATGGGTTTATGCAAATTGAAAAATCATTTTGGCATCACCTAGCATCACAATCTATTCTAGTTGTGTCATATATAAATCTTCTTAAAGGTTCTCATTAAGGAAATATTTTTTGAAATCCATATTCCAAATTTCATAGTAATGGTATGATGCTATAACAAGTATAATTTTGATGTATTTAAACATAGAGACTGGTGAAAAGGTCTCATCATAGTCATTTCCTTGATGCTGGTTAAACCCTTTAACTAATAGCCTTGACTTATAAGTATTTATTTTACCTTCAATGTCATGTTTTCTCTTGAATACCCATTTTCACCCTATGGGATTTACATAAATTGGCACATTAATTAGAACCATAAAATAGTTCTGATACATGGAATACAATTTAGAATGAATGTATTATTTCCATATTATTGCTTCTGAGCTCTGTACTCACTCTTTTTAGGAGATAAGTTCATCATTGTCAACTAATAATGAGTTAAAATATTTAGTGACAAGAAAACTATATATTTTTGGTTATCTTACCTATCTAGTTCTCCTATGTAGTACTTATGTTTCAAGAAATACTTCTTACATGGGACTTGTGGAATTTATTCTTGTACCAACTCCAGTGTACCTTGAGAATCAACTTCATCAAATTCAATCTTTCTCCCACTATCCTTTTTGAGGATGTTCTCCCTCTCAAGAAAGATGGATTGTCTAAAGAAATTCACTTTCTTATCTGAGGGTTTATATAGGCAGTATCCATTTTTTTCATTAGGATACCCTATAAATATACACTTTGTTTCCTAAGGTGTAATTTTTTTCTTGATAAGGCCTTAACAAATTCCTCAAAACCCTATACATGTGTATACAGAAAAATAAGTTTCGTTCCACTTCATAACTCAAATGGAATTCCATTTGCCACTTTAGTTGGTACTTGGTTTAGTGTATATTCAATATTTTGTAATGAATATACCAAAAGGATAATAGAAGATCTGCATAAATCATCATCAAATTTACCATGTCTAACAAGGTATGGTTTTTTCCTTTCACTAACACCCTTCCACTATGGTGTGTAAGGTAGAGTGAGTTGATATAGAATCTTAAACTCCAATTAAAATTAAATAATATCTTGGATAAGATATTCACCACCATGATCTTATTGAAGTTTATTTATCTTATTTCAAATTTTATTCTATACTTCATTCTTGAATTCTTTTAATTATCTAAATTACTCGGACTTATACATCATCAAGTATACATTTCCATATCTTATCAAGACATCAGTAAAATTAATGAAGTAAGAATACCAACCTATAGCTCCTAATAGAAATGGTATACATACATTAGTGTGTACCAATCCAAAAATCCCTATAAACCTTTCACCCTATCCATATAATGGTGATATGGTCATTTTTATTTGTAAAAAATCATAACATAGTTCAAGTGGTTTTAGCTCAGAGGAGTCTAAATGACCATCTTGAAATAACTTTATCAAATGCTTCTCATTTACATGACCAATATGGTGAAGCCATAATTGGGTGTTATATTTATTCATGTGAACATGATTCATTATCTATTTCCAATACGTGGTTTTCATAATTTAATACATAAAGTCCATTATTTAAATGTGACATACCATAACAAATGTTATCTTCATAAAAGAAAAAACATTTATTTCCAAATAGGAAAATAAAACAATATTTATCTAGGAATAACACATAAATTATGTTCTTGGTAATATTTGGTACAAAATAAAAATCCCATATAACCAATACCATTCATGTTGTCAATGAAAGGCGGTAGTCACCAATGGCTAGAGCATTGAGCCTCATAACATTGGTAGCCCATAGACCCCCTATCCTCTTGTAATATTTTGTAATCTACCTGGTTCTTTTATTTGGATAAAAATGTGAGAACCATAAGCTATATCTAATACACATTGGGTAGATATTAAAATATTACACTCAATAAAGAACACACCTATTGATTCCCCTTACTTCTAGGTGCAGTTCCTCTTCTAGTGGCCTTGATTGAAACACGAAAAACATTCCAACTCCTTTTCCTTTCCCTTTATATGGAACTTACTCTTCTTGGATGTATAATTCTTGGGAGATTTATACTTGACATGATCCTTGGTCCCCTTCACATTATTCTTCCTTTTCTTATTCAACATAAGAACTATAGGTTTGTCATTACCTATGTCCTTATCCATTTGGAAAATCAAAGCAATAATTTCCTAAAGATTCTTCTCATTATTACTCATAATATAATTAATCATAAAAGTGATGAAGGTCTTGGGTAGTGATAAAAGTATGAGATCTCTATACAACTAATCTGGGAATTTAATCCCTAAGATATCTAAGAATTCAATATTACCAATAATATTGACTACATGTGGCCCACCTTCTGAGGAATCTCCAAGATTAGTTATAAATAGGGCACTATATATCTTATATATCTCTTATATTTCCTTCTCATAATAGAGATCTCGAAGTTGATGCATCCTTCTATACACATCCATGTCCTAAAATTTCTTCAAAATCACATTGGTTAGGGATGATAACATGAGACACCTAACATATGTGGAATCATTCAAATGATTCTTATAGATAGTTAAATTTTCATCACTATCCTCATTACTTGGATAAAAAATAGGTTCTTCCATCACATAAAATTTCCATTCATGGTGTAGGATAATGTGTAAGCACCTTTTCTATTTTGGAAATTTGTATCGGTGAGAAGGTTATCCTTATCATGTATTGATCATAGTGATATGTTTGAAGTCATTTTAGTTCTATTTCTACAAATAATATGAGTAGATAATTATTAATTTATCTGATAAAATTTATAAAAATAAATAAATATTATATTTATTAATCTCCCACTATTTTATCAAAACCCAATAGCCCTCACCATTGAATTTATGATATTCTATTTCTAGAACATTCTATTTAAAATTATCCATATTACTCTTCTAATTACCCCAAATATGGTTGGTAAATCATTTTTAATGATTTTAGGTAGGAATTACAAATTCTAATTGTATTAAATCAAAATTCCTTGATCTATTGAGTGAACTACCCAATCCTAAAATCCATAAATTGTATTTTCTCAACCCTTTCCTCCTAGTGACAATAAGTCCTTCTTTGGAAGACAACCCTTAATTTTAACTATGTTAAGTGAACCCAAAACATGAAGTTAAAATTAACTGATAATTTAATGCACCCCCAACTTTGGATAGTCATGCACTTTGAATTATGGTTCGATTTTAACTAATGTAGTGTAAGGGTATATTGACTTAATATATATAATTGAGTGATTTTATATTTTATTCATACATTTATAATTATTATCATCATTAGAATCTTGTTAATATTAAGTGGATTTAATTAAGTGATTTACCATGTATTAGATAATATTTCTGTATAAGCTAATTTTTTTAGTTCTATCTTTAATTCTTGTTAATTCATTAATTCATGTGATCGTGACAAAAAATCCACAATGAGATAACCATGAAATGAATATAAATAAAATAATAAAGTGTTATTATAAAGAGATTATACTAATGGTTAGTTTATCTTTCTGAGGATAAACTAACCATTTACCTAGAGGGAAAACCCCATGAACTATTTATGTTTCATTTTTTAGTTTTCCACCTGCCACCTATGTATCCCGATTGGATTGGTTTTGCCTCATCTCCAAACTTGATCCAACTCTAATAGATTGGTAGCTCCATCAATTACATATGCTATTACTCACACATAGGTGATGGGAATGGGTTTGCATTAAAGAAACCATGGGCACACATACCCTTATATACTAAGAGGAGAGATGGTATGCAAAAGACAAATTTATTTTAATAGTAAATTAAATGAAACCAATCACACAAAATTGTTTGTTCTAGTATCATGACATCCACATGTATGCAACAAATTACATATTTAATAAAATTATCATTCAATAATAATCATTCTTATTTAAGATAAATCATATTTAAATCAATTAACTATCTTGTTTAATTAATCAATTCCTTTATATTATTTCTCATCTAAATTTCCTTGATATTCTCATCCATCATAATTTTGAAAAAATTAAATACATTTATTTAAAATCAACAATGTAAAAAAATGTACCCTGGAGGTAACACAGTGAGTACCCATGTGTACAATCCAACATGTATTATACTAATATACTATTTATTCTTTTAAAATATGGTATACATGGCTTACCATTTACTTTCATGACATGTACTATCAAATTAATGATTACACATATTACATGATTTTTCTATCATCTATTATGATTCAATACGCATAGAGTAATAACTATAATATAACTCATACATGATATGAATATTTGAACATTATATCAAATTTAATTAAACATTTATATATATTAAAACCCATCACATGGTGCGTCCTATCAACTTAATGACCACACACAAGTACATATTGATAATATTTTCAGAGTATAATAAATTAATTTTTAACTATTTGTAATTTGGTATAAGTAAACGGTGTGAACAAGAAAGCTACAAAGCATGTACTATTCTCACTGTCTATCTGAGGCACACACCAAGGGACTCTGTGTATAAATATCACCACATAAAACATCTGAGTACAAGACATGTATATGGGATAAATGTTGTGTGGTCTCCGAGTTACATAGTCACTAGTCAAGTAGGACATATAAGAACATACACAACCCATTTGTGACTAAGGACTACATAACGTGTATGGAAGTTACATGGTGTGTACTCCAAATGACCGTTCTCTAGGATGAACCGGTCAACAAGCAGTGTAAAACTAAATTCACCACATGTAATAAATTCACATTCCTTGAAATTAATTCTAATTTAAATTTTGGTGTATTAAACACTAGTACATGGAATGTACCTCTGGGTTACACAAAGTGTACTCTTGTGTTCTCCAATCATATTCCTCAGCACATCTAAATGAGATCTTCAAATTTATTTTATTCAAAAAAATTATCTAATTTGATTATATTTTTGAGAAATTAAGCGAAAGAAAAAGATCTATCAATTTAGATTTAATAATGATTAAACTATAATTAAAAACTAAATTAAAAATTCATAAAACAATAAATAATCTGTAAATAATTATAAATAATTATCTGGAATGCTCTTATACCACTTGAAGGTTCTAGGAAAAGTGGTGATCTTCACATGTTACACTTATCTCCAAACATCACCGTAGTAATATCTAGGTGATACCATGACAAATCCTAATGCTTGATTCATTCACTTTTGATCTCCTAGATCATTGATTCTAAAAGATTCATCATGATATCTCATTAATCGATAGTGGAACATGGAGGAAGATCATTCTCTATTCTTGAAAGAGTTCTTGGAGAAGGGGGCTCTCTATTTCTTTGATAGGATTCTCCAAATTTGTTGTGCCCAAAAAAAGAAATGAATTAGATCTCTTGAAAAATAATATAATTGGGTTTATATACCACTAGGATTGGAGATAAATAATTTCACAAGTTCCCAATATTATTTATTTAATCCCTACAAAACCCAAGTTCTATAATAATAATAATAATAATTCTTTATAGGCACTAAACTCATTAATTAAATTAAATATTATTTAATAAAATATTATTAAATATATATTATTTTTCACTAGATCATTAAACTTGGTCTGCCATTCCTCCATAATATTTATCGGGCCTTGAATAATGACATTCTTTTTAATAAGAAAATATCACCACATTATTCACCAATAAATAAATAAATATTATATTCATTAAATAGTAAATAAATATTTATTAAATATTCCACTAATATAATATTCTCTCAAATAACTAGTGATAGATTATATGAAATCAAAAAATAAACATTAATAATTATTAAACCACATGTAAGAATAATATTTATTCAAATTGTTAGATAATAAATAAATAATATATTATGTAAATTAGATTTTTGATACACATAGTGTGTGACACTCTAGGCCTCTTTCATAGTGGAATTAGGTGAAGCAACCTAAAGTTCAAGGTTAGCATCTATGAACATGCGTAGACACCCATAGAAAAAGAATTTAATGTCATAATGGTATAATTTTTCATACAAATTATCACTATGTAATATAATCCCTTTATCATTATATCTCTAATCAAGAAGGTTGCATGATGGTGCCATCAACCTATGTTCTCGATGCATCTTTCTTTGAATTTCTAAAACTGAACTTGCCTATTGAACACCATGGACATGGATTTATTTAGGATATATCATTTCCATAAAAGGTAATGAGATGTCGACTTCCTTAAAAAATATAAGGGAAAAATCATTTTCCACATTATTCATTAATGCAAAATTTCTCGTGACACACCCAACGTATCCTACCTCGCTGTGAACATATGTCTTCATGGGTTTCATCAATACATCATAGTACATGAATTTTAATATTCATTAATAATAATATTAAATTCTAGGGATCAATACACACATCCATAGATAAGAACATCCAATGACACATATAAATGCAGATTTCCTACTGGAGGACCTGTTCTTATAATATCCTACACTGGATTACCAAGGGTGCACATCATGAGAAGGTGCTTCAAATTCCTATGTGTCTCCATCCATGATAGCCTTTATTATTTATGTCCCTAAAAATATTTTATCTGGCTATAGAACATATAGTTAAGAATTCTTTCATGGCATGTCTGGGTTCTCATCAAAGTGGGTAACTGCTATGACCTTTTATTACAAGAACTACTCTTAAGAAATTATCACATACTATATCATGCCAAAGAATAATCATGACATGGAAACGTGTTTATTAATATTCAAAACAATGAATACAAATTATCATAAAGTACACAAAAGTTGGTTCTAGTTCACCAACTCCAACAAGAAATGCTTACTATTGGATGTCATGCATTCACACATAATTGTATTTATACTGTTAAATTAGTATGAAAATGTATTTTAATTGATTGATAGTTATAAACTAGAAAATATTTTAATTCTAGATTAATGATTTGTCTCAAGAGACCCATCGATGCATCAGAAGGATATCTATAATAGGGCGCCTATGATGAACCTAACCCTAATAGCCTCTCAAATTGGTACCCGACCTGTGTTGTCACATACTCAAAGGGTACTCTCAATCTATATAGGATGACATATAACAATCAAGAATGAAAAATTAATAGAGGGAATGATTTCACCCATCCTGAAGCTGAATACATGACATATATACACATTTACAAAAAGAAACAATAGAAGAAAACATGAATACACACACACACACACACACACACACACACACACATATATATATATATGTCATAATAGAATAAAAATAAACAAAGGACGCTATACCACTAAAGTTGTAGAAAAACAATATTCAAGAGAAAATTCCAAAAAAAGGATGATAAATCTAAAATATCAACTCTAACAGTCTCCATGTGATAGTGTGGGAAAACCCACACCATCTCACCATCTAGCTACACAAAACCCAACTGACTGAAAACCTAACCACCTAATTATGGTGCCTTTCCTTTCCCTACAACGAATGATATAACCATGTATACACATCACTGGAGGGGTATATAGGATGTGATCTAACATGATCAATATGGTATCACCATTATGTTCTATAGCATGTCTTTTACCAATAATGGAATCATTCTGACCTTTAAATAAAAACAGTCATGACATAGTTTAACAATTTTCATATCAAAAGTATGAAATATAAATTTAATTTCCCCCTTTTAAACATTTCTAAATAAACTAGGTATATCAGTTTCAAATGAATTCATATACATATATTAAAAAAATATCAAGTAAAACCAAAGCTTGCATCACATATCATATCAAATATTTTTTTGTTCAATCAAAACAATAGAAACCAAAACAACCCAAATCGGAAAATAAGCATCACACGTAACACCATGATAAGGATAACACTAGGTCATGATACCTAGGACACTCATTACTAAACATAGACAACTGCATGTGCACCTAGCGTCTAGACTAGGCATATCATTCTATTTAATTTAATAAATAATTTATCATAAATTCGAGCAATGCATTTCACTAACACAGGATAGAGACCAAAACACCTACTAAAAAACTCTGGTCACACATAACCACAATGCAATCCACCAACAAGAAAATACCAACAATGAAAATATAGGTTGTAGTGTAAATATACACCTCTTAAAATTGATTTAATTTAACAAAAGGTTCAACGAATAGGAAATATCACAAAATATATCAATAAAACACACCCTCTACACCACAACCAATAAATGATTGGCCCCTATAATAATATCACATAACAAATATAGAAAATAATCGAAGGAAACATCATCATGGATCCAAAAAACCAATAAAACAATGCAATAGTGATACCATTGTCAAGGTAAATGAAGATGAAGAAAAAATATATTACCTGGAGATATGAAACACAACATCCCTGATAATTCCACACCGAACTAATCAATCCGGAACAAATGAAGGCTCCCAAAATCATTAGTAGAGAGATATAGGTCAAGAGGTAAGTGGATGAACATTTAATAAACACACATATCACTTGAATGAAATCCTAAAATCCATGTTCACAAAATTTATATGGAATTTAATCCATTTACATGTTGTGTAATCCATGGGAATCACATACACCAAAAAACCATCAATTTTTAATTAAAAACTGATATATTAACATTATATGACATCTAACCCTTAAAAAGTGTGTAATCATTTACACTGTGTACTTAGATCACAACTTGATCATGGAAAGCATTACATGTTGTATACTCTTTACATGACATGTAATGTTCCTATAGATATAAAAAACAAAAGATTCTTTACAAAAACCCTAAACCAACTCTGGTGTTCTCCAAACTTAGGGAGGACCTCGTAAATCCATTAACACATTTTTATCCATACTCTATTAATTCAAATAAAAAAACTTACCTAAAATTTAGGTTATTTTTCTCAGTAAATGTTCTCCATCCTTAGGAGTTCAAAGATGCACCCAATTAAAGAGGAAAATAATCAAAGAGAAAGAAAATACCTGAAAGTTGGTAATGGGATGTTAAAATATCCCCACCATAAGAATTTTTGTCCCTGGGAAGTTATATAGAATAATGAATTCTGGTAAATGGGTGATTCTATGACTCCCTCATCAATGACTCACACTCCCTTGTCTCATCAGAATATAAACCAAGTTTCTATAACACTCTGACTAATGAAATTGAATTCCCATGAAATAATTTCACTTGACATTAAATGATCTATATTGGCTGTTCCATAATAGAAAAGTATGTATCTAACTCAATATATTCCCATCTCAGACTGTGAGGGGGATCAGAATGGAATTTCTTGAGCTGTGATATGTGGAAAACATCATGAATTCCTATAAACTGAACTGGAAATTATAATCAATAAGTAACTATCTCCAACCACTTAGTGACCTCAAAAAATCCAACACATCTCAGATCCAACTTTCCATGTTTTTTCAAGATGACGGTGACCCAAATTAGGGAAAACATTCATGAAAAACTGTTCACCTATAGAAAACTCCAATGGATGATTATATTGACCAGTATAAGATTTATATCAAATCTGTTATACAAACAAACACCGATGTATAACCTAAATTCTTGTAGATATCTCCTAAATCAAAATCAGTCCCACCAAAGAATATTTTCCCACATATTCCCAACAAATAGGTGATCTTCACAAGAGATCATAAAATCCTCGAGTGAATCTATTCTGATATAAGAATTATAACTATCGTTATAACAAAACTAAACCAATCCCATATGGATGTCCCATGATCCACTAAAATCTATGACATAGGCATAGATAAAATCCTCCAAAATTTGAATAGCATTCTCCATCTAACCATATGTTTATGGATGATAGGATATACCTAAACTGACTTGATTCCCCATCGCCTCCTAGAGACTTCAATATAACCTTGATGTAAACCAAGGATCCCTGTCCAAAACAATGGGAGAAGGATCCCCAGGTAACCTCATAATATTCTACGCATATAGCTTTCCCAGATCATCAACTTTAGTGGTGTCCTTTATCATAATGAAATGAGATTGATTTTTCAACTGATCAATCACCACCCATATATCATTTCTCCCCTAGGATTCCATGGAAATTCAATTAAAAAATCCATAGATATGTCATCACATTTACAAAATGGCACCGTAAGAGGTTGGAGAAAACTAGAGGGTTTCAAATGACCATCCTTTATCTGTTGGTAGGTGTAATAGTGAGAAAAAAAATAAAAAATGTCACACATCATACCCAAACATAAGAATCAACATCTCATTTCATAATACATATTCACTGTTCTTGGATGAATAACGCATGAATAACCATAACAATCAAACAAATTTGATCTCCTCATAGATTCTAGATCACAAACTGATCCCCAAAACTGAGAATACCATATAAAGAGAGAGACTATCCAAAAACAGTCTCCCCACCATATAGGGTTTCATGAATTCCTCTGAACTTTTCATCCTTCTAAGGAATATATAGAATATACTCAAGGAGAGATGATGATAACTGACCACCAGTCAAAACCATTCCTGAAACATCCTCTTGATAATCCATATTCCACTAAGTAAAAATACTCATAAGTTTACAAACTTCCCATAACAAGATAACCTTTAACTTCTTAGGATCAACTGATAAGTCATGCTAAAAAATCACATACCCTAAAAACTTCACATATTGAATCCAGAAATTTTATTTTGAATGATTTCCATACAAATGATGAATAATAAGGATTTCCAAACCAATTTCAAATGGTTCTATTTCTCATGATCAGATCTTGTGTAAACCAAAAATATCATCCATAAAAACTAACATAAAATTTTCAAGATACTGATAAAATATATGATTCATCAAATAAAAAAATAATGAACATTAGTTAGAAAAAATGACATCAAATGATATTTGTAATGTCCATACCTTCTCTTGAAATTAATCTTCGGTATATCACACTCCCAAAATCCTAGCTGATGATAAACCAACTGAAGATTAATATTTGAAAACCACTTTTTCCCCTATAACCGATCAAACAAGTCATCCAGATGAGGTAAATGATACTTGTTATTAGATGTTACCTAGTTTATCTTTTGATAGTTAACATACAATTGGATTGAACCTTCTTCTTTCTTGGAAAAGAGCACTATGGAATCCCAAGATGAAACATGAGGGAAAACAAAACCCTTTTCCATCAGGTCGTCAAACTGAATCTTGAGCTCCTTCAACTCCATTACTTCCATATGATAGGAAGGTATTGAATCTTGAAAAATATATAGCACGAGGTCAATCACAAACTCCATCTATCTCTATGGATTAATCTTAGATAAATCATATAAAAAGATTTCAAGAAAATCCCAAACAAAAATAGAAAGATAAAAAATAAAAGAAACTCCATTTGGATTAAATTCCAAAATAGAGAAAAGACTATCGATCATTTGGTAGGATGGTCCTTCATGTCCAGACCTCGGATACCACTCTCCCCGAAACACCTGTGATATCCCATATGCTATAAGAAATGATACATAATAATTATAAAAATAAAACATATAATTATGAGTAACAATCCAATATATCCCAATAATGATGTTATGCAAATCCAGATCAATAACAATAAAATATCAGACTAACTTCGCATCAACCATCGATAACACACAATAAATACATTAAAACCCAAGATATTTAATCTTACTAAGAGGTGTCACTAACTCCATAATAGAGGACATGAGATCCATTGGAAGGTTAAGAATTTAAAAAAATGTCCATATATAAATTAGTGGGAAACATCGATATCAAATAAAGTAATAGCTATGAAATATGAAAAACACATGGTACCTCTCACTGTTATAGAAACCACATATACCTCCATTGAAAATTCATCTATTAAATAAAGGCGATTCAATACTGAGGCCTATGTCTAGATAACTATAGTCTTATATGGATCTAACAACCATTTATTATCCTCTAGAGTTGATGATCCCTAACCATATTGAGGAGTAGACATATCCTGGTAGAAAAACTATAGATGACTATAATTTTCACAACTGTTGGAAATATTTGTAGGTGAAGGATAAAAAAACATTGTGTGTATGACCTTTCTATACTGATAGAATATCGGAGGCACAAAACTAGACATAAATTTCGGTGCTGAAGAGGCTTACTTCCAAGAACCACCTTTACCACTCCTGTAATGATCTTGCAGCTTCTTATTTTTCCCAGGCATGCCACTGAAGCTTCCATTGGGTGGAATAGAAGAAGAAGAATATCCAAACATGACTTCCATATTCATTTCTCCCATCATAACCCCATCCAATATATCCTCAAATGTCAAAATCATTGGCAAAATAACCTACGATCTGATATCCGATCACAAACCCTGTAGGTACCTCTAAGCCTTTATCTGGTCATTCTTTACAACCTATAGTGAAAAATGAAAAAGCTCATCAAACCGATTGGTGTATGATGACACCTAACTCCCTCCATTATATAAATAGAGGATCTATAGAGGCTTCTTCATCCTAAGAAACTCAATAAAAAAAGTTGGAAGAAGAGAGTCTTGAAACCCTTCTAGTCGAAGACCACATGCCTATCTGTTTGTACCATGGAATCCCACCATTTTTAGAACCCTAAAGTATGAAAAATGTGAAATTCAATTTGATACTATCAAGATTATTTAGGAATATGAATACCTAATAAATATTTTAATGATAACACTCCACCACTTGAGGTTCATTAGTACCTTTAATGGATTGTGGATTGTCACACAAAAAATATCGTGATGGATCTTCGTCTCTTTCATCTTCTAAATGTACCTAAAAAATTATGTTATGATAATGTGGTACATTATGATAAACAACACAAACAACCCACATGATATCCTTGATAAAATTATAATACATAGAAGGATTTCCATGAGGAGAATCATGCTTCTTGAGGAACTCATGAAACATGTCTCAGAGGCATACTATTTCACACTAAAACACAATCATAAAACATAATAATCTCAGTTTAAACTATAAAACCCATAAGAAAAAACTAATATTAACATCAAGAACTCAAGATAAGAGATACACATCCTAGAATCCCATGGTAAGTTGAGTATCATCATGGAATGAGTTACCTAAGAAATCATCACAATATACCTCTCAAGTCCCTAAAATCCTATCGATAGTCTACCAAATGTACCTAGATAAGGTATATTGAGGAAAAAACTCCTATAATACCAAACTATGACAAACCTGACACAAATAACCTCTCAAAATGGACTTGACTCAATCCATAATGTATCCTAAGGGCATTCCCAAACCCCACAGGTTGACATTTAGCATCCGGGCATCAACAACACATATATGGAATTATTTCACCCAACTTGAAGTAGACAACATGACAAATATACACATACAAGGAAAGAAACTAAGGAAGGGAACACGAATATATATATATATATATATATATATATATATTTCAGAATATAAAAATAAATAATATAAGCGATACAACTAAAAGGGTAGAAAAACAATCTCCAAGAGAAAAGTCTAATAGAAAAGGTTGAAAAAACTAACATAGCTACTCCAATAGTCTCCATGTGATAACATGTGAAAACACACACCATCTCACCATACAACTTCCCAAAACCTAGATAATAGAAGACATCTCTTCCTCACCATGACACCTTGACTTTCCGTACATCCAAATATATAACGAGGTCTATGTATCACCGAAGTGTTATGTAGGGTGTGAGCTAATAGGCTTAGTTGGGTCTCACACAGGTGTTCCATATCAAGTCTCTGAAAAATAATCCAAGAATTATCAACATCAATGCAAACAAGGATTGATATAATTTAATAGTTTTTATATCAAAATCACGGAAAAACAATTTAATTTCCCATCTCTTAACATTTATAAATAATGCAGGTATATTAGTTTCAAAAAAATTTATATAAATATATCATAATAGATATATCAAGTCAAACTAAATCATGCATCACATATCATAAAAAATCCATGGTATTAAAATCAAAATAATACAAAAAAAACATCCAAAATCATATACGAAGCAGCACAGGTAAAATCATAGAAAATATTACACTAGGTTAGGATAGTTAGGACCCTCGTACCTAATGATAGACATACATGCATGAATAAAACCTCTAGGAATATGCATCGAGCCTATAGAAAAGAGGAACCCCCAGAAAGTGAACCCCCTAACAGGTCTAACAAGTCCCTAGAATAAAATTCATAGGGAGAGGTGGAAATACCTATGAGAAAACCCCTCAATAGTGGACAAGAACTATTACTATATATTACACCTAAGTACCCAAGGCTTCCCATTTTCTTTATTTCATAAATCCATTTCATCAAACCATTTTATCATTACATTATTTCAAAACCATTTCATAATGATTTGAAAAACCCTTTCAATTTAAAAAAACTTGGGGAAAACCATATTTTATAAAAAACTAGTTCCACACACACAAAATAAATAAATCATATCATGAAATTTCATTTAATAAAATAATTTATCAAAAACATGGGCAATGCAATTCACCAACACAGGCCAGTGTCTAAATGACCTACCTCAAAACTCAGGTCACAAACACCTGTAACAGAATCCACAAATAATAATGAAACAAAAAACAATAAAAGAGGATCTATACTCAATATTCAAATCATATAATTGATTATATTTTACAAAATGGTCAATTAAGAGTAAATATCACAACATACTCATGAAAATACACCTGTCGCACAACAACCAACAATAGATCGACTTCTTGAACTAGATCACATAAAGGATCTAGAGAATAAACAAAGGAAACACCACCAAGGAGCCACAATACCTATTGAATAATGAAACAACACTACCAAAATCAAGGTAAATGAATAATCAAAAAATATATCTTACCTGGAGAGATGCAATAAAACAACCCTGATGATCCAATACCAAAAAAATCAATCTAGAAGGAATGAAGGCTCCCAAAATCACATGAGGAGATTTCTAGGTTAATAGATAAGAATCCTAGAATCAAATGAAAAAATATATTACTCTAATGGTGCCCTAAAAACCTAATTCACGACATTTACATAGAGTGTAACCCCTTTACACACTGTGTAATCTATAGGGATCACATATTCTAAAAAACCCACCACCTTTTAATTAAAAACCAATCTGAAAAGAATTACACAACATGTTACCCTTACAAAATGTGTAATCATTCATATTGTGTACTCAACTCACAATTTGATCTTGGAAACCATTGCATGTTGTGTCCTCCTTACATGACATGTAATGTTCCCACAGACAGTGAAAATAAAAAATTATTTAAAACCCCCAAACCAACTCAGGCATTCTACGAAATCAAGGAGAACCCCAAAAATCCATTAACACATTTATTATCAGACTATATTAATTCAAACAAACATAAATCCCTGAACTTTTGGTCATTATTATCACAAAATGTTCTCCATCCACAGGAGTCTAAAGATGCACCCAATTCAAGATTAAATCTAGTAAAGAAAAGTAAAATACCTAAAAGTGGGTAATAGGATGTTATAACACCACCTATAACTACATTTATAATGAATTATTACTATATTTAATGATAAATGTAATTCATAAAAAAATATTCACTATAAAAAAATATCTTTATTGAGTAACAAATACAAAAGTTTCATTTTTTCCTCATCAAGAAAATAAATTTCACAATAAAACACCACATGTATAAATGATATATGTATTAAGCATTAAGAATATTTATGATAAATAATATAGTTATATAAGATAACTTTAATGACCAATACTCATAATAATGTTATTGTTTTATAGGAAATTCAATTTCCAAAAATTAATCAAGTGATGAGATATGACTATCAGAAAAGTAGTTTTTGTAGTAAAATCAATTCATTTAATGAATGAAAATAGAAAAGTTAAAATATATTTTAATAAAGTTCTTACATTTTAAAATCATTGAATTATTATATATGAATATAAATGGAATAAAATGGTTTTTAAGTTTGTAATTTTTGTCAACAACATATACTTTAACTAACGAGAATTCATTTAGACTTTTAAAAAACACGAAAATAACCCTTTTTGGTAAAAAATGGAAAATATTCAATTAAAACCATGTAAAAATTCTATTATATCTTAATATATGATTATTAATAATTTTAGTAAGAAATATATATTTTTTAAAATATCTTGTAAATATATGGAAATTGAAGAATATATACATGATTATAAAGATAAATAGGATCAATAATTCAATTAAATATTTCTCATGAAAGAGTAAATTGAATTGAATCAAGAATCATCATGAATAAATATATATTCATGTTAAATACCTAAAATGGTTAATATATAAACCACATATAGTAAATATGTTCATAATTCCAAACAATTCTCAATAGAGTAGAAATAGAGATAAAATCTCTTACTTATGGTCCGACAAATCATGTGTACTATTTATCACCCTGAATAAGAAAATTATGTCATTTATTTACATTATTAATAAAATTTATCATTTTTATTATTCTTTTAGTTTAATTTATTACCATGATGTAATTTTGTTTCTTTATCAATTGATTTCACGTGAGAGGTTTTGATGATACATATGATGAAAATAACTTCAGTTGGTTAACTATGGTAAAATTAGAAATTATTAAAAAATATCCATAATAAGAATCATGAAATTATTATAATTTTTATACATCAATAATTATTTTAAAACTTACCATGATGGATGGTTATGGAAAATGATCTATGTTTCATTGAAGGAGAAAGTAGGTCGTGTGTATCCATGAGTAACGTTCCAATTTTTTAACGATCATGATGGAAAAAAGGTAAGTATTATTTTATATTTACAGAATTATAAATATATCATAAATATAATAATATTTCTTTTAATAAACACACACACAGACACACACATATATATATGATCCATTTGATATGGTGATTGATAATGAATCACATTGATTCGTGGAGGTGATAGTCCACATATTAGGAAAGACGTCATTATCATTTTCAATTGATGGAAAGTTATGAAAATATGTCTTATATTAAATTTATATAATTATAAATAATTCATGAATGTCATAAATATACATTAAATCAGTCATTATAACTAGTTGTGTGATGCAGTTATGGAATTAAAATTATATCGGTTAGCAAGGTGGTAGTCCTTCGTACACATGAATGAAAATTTTGTTTCTGATTTGATAGAATAAGAGAAATATATAGGTTTTGAAATAAATATAAAAAATGATACTATAAATTAGATACTAGTGTTATTATCATATCATAGTTGAATATTATTTTAAGTAGGGTGAGGAATAAATAAAACAAAAATACATGGTTAAGATCAATACCACTTCTTCAGGAATCCACTTCATGTTTATTAATAATGAATTTCTAGGATTGTTTTTTGATCAAACTAGGGAATCTAGGTCATGTATAGGTATGTAAGGAGGGTATTATAAAAGGTATTTCTTAAACCAAAAGGCACATTATGTGTGTAGAGGATAGGATATGGGTATCATTTTATAAGTGGGGGAGAGGACACAATTAGAATTTTTAAAAATAATAAAATATATTAATGTCATACTAAAGAAAAATAGATATAAAATTGATTATTCATGAATATTAGATCATATAGGGTATAAATATGGAAATAAAATAGAAATTAGACAACTTTTTTGTTCATATTAACACTTATATCTTCAGTTTCACTCCCTAGTGTAACTATTTTATCCTTAACTATGGTAACAAATTTTTAATGTTTTTAATTTTCATTATAAAAAATAATCAATTAAATGTTATTAAAAAATATTAATTATGATGATTAAAAATATTTAATAATTTTTATCAAATTAGATTAATAGTATTTATATAATTTTATTTAAAATTAATATTAAAAAACATGGAGAAATACAAGTTTTCAAAAATGCCTTTTTATATATAATTTTTTATACCAAATTCATGTATAAATTTCATTCAAAAACTATAACTAGATAATAAATAATATAATTTAACTAAGTTTTCTTTGAAACTAGTTAAAAAATGCATCTTTGTAAATATAGGAAAAAATAATATTTCTTATAAAAACCAGTATTATTCAATATTCAGTGAAAAATCAAAATTTTTAAAAAAGTCCAAAAAAATCACCCTAAGATAATTTTCATATGATGATTTCAATAAAAATGATAATTTTATTAAATAAATTCTAAAATTTATCAAAATTTAATTATAATATTTTGTCACAGAAATTAATGAAAATCATTTATAAAGAAAAAGTATTTTTTAAAATTATGTTTCTAATAAATGAGTGTTTATTTAATATGAATTAATCAATGAATTTTTATTTTGTTTGAAATTAACATATATTTTATAATGTGGTTATTCATATTCATACCTACCAATTCTTTGACAAGGTTATAATGTTCATATTTAAATAACAATATTTTGTGGTTCGTCTAAGATCAGTATTACGTGTTGTATATGCTATCAAACATATTGTTATTTTAAAATCATCATATGTTACATTATTACCAAATATATTTTCTTTCTAAAAATTGTAATGGTTATTACCATAAAAAAAGATGGTGTTTTTTCTTCATAAGATCCTCAAGGTCCCACATTTCTTCTAATATTTTATGAATTCTCAAAGTATTTTTACTGATGGATTTATCTGATTCCTCAACACATGCTATCTAGTGTCAATAATCTAGATAGTATCTTCATAGTAGGATAGTTAATAATCCATTTCAATTTATTCATAGGCTAGAAGATTCATTGGGTATGGTATATACTTCCTTAACAAAGATATACGGAACACATCATGCACTTTAGTGAGGCTTGGTGTAATTACCAATTTGTAAGACGTAGCTCCAATTCCTTCCATAATTTCAAAAGGTCCAATGTACTAGTGGCTCAGTTTTATATTCATAAAAAAACTTATAACACACTTCCATTTAGATAATTTCAATAAAATATGATCACCCAGTTGAAAATGAAAAATCATTCCTTCGGTTATCAACATAACTATTTTGCTTTATTGGAGATGCTCTAATATGAGTCTGAATAGACATTAACTTTGTTTTTGTCTACTCAACATGTTCTAGGTCTATAAGATTCCTTTCACCAAATTTATCCTAATAATTTATAGTGAATTTTTTTTACATATAATGATTCATACATGAATATTTTTATAATGTAATGGAAAATATTATTAAAGTAAAACTCTATGAAAGGTTAATACTAACCCCGAATACCTTGAACGAAAAAGTAAGAATGATCTTAAAATTTCATCCAATGTTTTAATAGTCTTTTTACACTACCCATAAGCTTTAGGATGATAGGATGTGCTCAAATGAATCATGATATCATGATCATTCTTAATACATTTCAATAATTTTGATATAAATTGTGGAAAATGATCTAAAATAATAGAAATAGGTGTGCCATAATGTTTTAAAAATTCATTAATGTAGAGACACATGAGGCACTAAAGAGTTAAATATTATCTTATGGAGAGGAAATGTAAGGAATTAATAAGATGATCAATAATTACCCATATTTCATCATTCTTTCAAAGAGTCTTTAGTAGTCTAGTGAAAAATTCCATAGTAATTTCAGCATATTTGAAAATAGAAATAGGAAGAGGTTGAATAAATACTCTATGTTTTTGTTACTTAGTTTTCCCCCATTGTGAAAATAATAATACAGATAAATAATCAACAATTTCCCACTTCGTATTATCCCTCAAAAAATGCTCCTTCAAATCCATATAAATATTAGTGCTACTTGGGTGTATTGAGAAATTTGAGAAATGAGTGTAATTAAATAATTCCATTTTAGGTCAGGTATATATGGTATAAATTACCTCTTTCCAAATTTCAAAACACCATCATCATATACAATGTTTTCCAACTTTTGAACATTCATGGAATTATTTTTTCTTCGAAAAATATCATCATCTGGATAAGAATTTTTTTTGTTTCTAATAATTATAGATTGGAAATAATTTGAATAAGGAGTGATGTTTTCCCTTTGTTAATAAATTATGGATATACATTTACCAAATCCATTAACATACAATCCTTATAAATCCCCTTTCTGTTTAGGACTCCATGGTCTTTCCTTTTCAATGCATCTGCTGCATTATTTTCCATCCCAAGGCGGTAGTGTTTTAAGGGATCATGATCCATGAATAGATAAATCCATAATATTTTATTCAAGTTAAGATATATCAATGAAAATATTTATTTAATAATTTTATGATCTGGGAATATCTCACATTTTTTTTAATTTAGATAATGTCTCCATATTTTCTAATAAAATATTATGGCAACCAAATCTCAATCTTTAGTTGGATAATTTTTTCCATGAGACTTTAAATTACATGATTCATAGGAAATAAATTTATCATTATACATAATGACACAATAATTTCCCTTCTTTTATGAATAACTATATATCACAAATCAATCATTACATAATTTTAGTTCCAAAATCATAGCATTGAACAATCGCCTCTTTATTTCTAAAATATATTCTTCACATTCCTTTTTCCAAATTAACCTAATCCATTTATTGAGTAAGATTGGTTAAGATGTTATCTAATTGGGAAATTTTTTTTATCAAAGCATCAATAATAAAAAACCCAAAAAAGGAAACTATTTACCTTAGTGTAGTATATTCTTTGACTCGATTTTTATTTACCAGATCCACTAATTCTCAATCCATAGAGAAAATATGGCCAAGAAAATAAACATTGTGAATCCAGAATTCAAGCTATCTAAATTTATCATACAACTCATTTCTCTTAAGAGTCTCAAGAATGATCTATATCTGATTATCATGGTTTTTATAGCATTTATAATATACCATGATATCTTCAAAAACTTCCAAAACAATATTACCATGATATTACTTGAATAATTTTCTCATTAGATCGATAAAAAAGAGGGTTCATCAGTTAATACAAATGGAATTACTATAAAATTATAATATCCAACCATATTCAAAGTGTTTTAATCATAATATCATCCATATTTACTCACAATTGATGATTCCCAAAACAACTTTCAATATTTGAAAAATATTGAGATCCATGAAGTTTAATGAATATGTCCTCAATTCAAGGGATAAGATACTTGTATTTTATTACAATATCATTTATTTACCTAAAACCAATGAACAACCTCATAGATACATATTTATTCTTAATGGATAGAATAAGGGCTCCCCAAGGTGAAACACTATGGTATTTAAATCTCATTTCACACATATCATATAACTGTTTATTTAACATTACTAATTCAATAGTAGAATTTATATAAGGATTATTTTATATAGGTCTTGTCTCTGGGATTGAATCAATAGAGAAATCAACTTTAGGCACTGGTGGATGTCTAAGAAATTTCTTAATAAATACATCTATGTATTTCAGTATGATGGGTCCATACTCAATTTGAATATTAACTCTTCTATACATATATTATGTATTATCTTCCTAACAAATAATCTCCTTCCAGAGATCTATTAGGGTTGGATCTATAATTTACTCAAAAGATGAAGTCTCCCCTCTAATGATAATGAATTATACATCCTCATAAAAAATAATAATTTCCCTCTCTTTGCAATAAATTTATTCAATATATTTTGAACAATAATCCATAACAAGGATTATGTCAAAACTAACTATACGTATAATAATCAATTATGAAAATAGGGATTGTTTATGTGTCATAATTGGAACTAACTAACAAATCCTTATTGTTGTGACATTCCAATTAAGAGTTTTGACTGAAAAATTCCTTCTTAAGGTGTTATAGAAATATATAAATTTATAGAAAATAGGCTAGGTATAAATAAATACAAAGATCCGTAATCAAAGAAATAATTGGGTAAATTAGAATCTATGATTAGAGTAACTACCACTACATCTTTAGGACCTTCAACCTCTATTATAGTGATCGAATAAGCATGGATATATCCCCTTTTCCACTTTTTTGGTATATTAATTTAATTATTGAGACATTGGTTTGAATAATGAACTATTTCTTTAATATTAATGAATTGGATATTGGTGTTATTCCTCTCCCCCCTTACATTTATTAGCCATATGACCATTGTCCCTATACTTTTAGAAAACACCAATTACCTTTAATCATTTTAAAGTATGATTCATTCCATAATATTCACAAGATTGAATTTACATTGTTCTATTTTCTTCTTTGAACCATTCTATTTTTTTTGGTGTTCAACCAATATCTCTATTCTTAATTTACCTTGAATATATAAGATCTAGAAAATTCCTTCTGTTTATTAATGGAACTTCATACTCTATCACCATATTATAAAAAATTTGAGAAAATAGTTCCCTTAGGTGTCTCGGATTAATCCCATAAATGGTACATCAAATATTTCTTTTTGTAATACATATATATAATGAATCATTATAGTATAATGTTTTTAATTAAGACTCATAATCTTCCACTCTTTATTCTTCCTTATTCTTTAAATTTTGTAACATCCTTTCTATTTTAGCTCATTATTGTCAAGGGAAGTTTTTTAAAAGAAACTCATTTAAAAATTTCTCCATTACATGATTTATATTCCTTAAAAAACTTAATTGTTTTTGATCAATGATAACCAATTATTATTATTTCCTTTCAAACAATACAATTACATAATAACTTTTTCACTTTAATCATATCCCAAATCAAGGAATATATTCTAAAGAGAAATAATTTATTTCTCAAATTCTAATGGATTAGTAGTTCCATTACATGATGGTGGCTTATATAAAATTATGTAATCTAACTTATTAGATTCACATTCTGGAATTTTTTTTTCTTAATTTGGGAAAGGATATTCTTAAATACCTGAGTAAGATACCCTAATATGGAGATGATTGACTGAGTTCCAATAATAGCTGTATTGGCTTGCTCTGTAGGGTAATCTGTATATTCTCTATGGGTGTTGAATCAATTTCTTCCATTATACGCTGTTACTAAATAATGCACACATTGAGTTACCTCATAATAATCATGAATATTGATCTATAAAATATAAATCCATATAATTGTAAAAGATCAAAAGTACTATATGGGATTATCCTAATCCTCATGTTATAAATGTTCTTTTAGAATCTATTTCCCAAGTATTCTAGTAAATATGATCTAATAACAACTGTAACAACCACAAAATGAGTATCCTAGAGCTGGTGTATGATTTTTTACATTATTATAGATATAATAAATCTAATTCTAATGATCCAATAAATTTAGTAATATTTAATAGGTAGATTCATACATGATTACCATATTACATTGAAATATAAAATACATAGAATAAAAAAAACCTACCATCCTTTTTATTATTTATAATATCATTATCCATATCATGGGAAATAGAAAGAAATAAAGTGTGAACACATATGCTCTATAATAGTTATGTATAGTAAAATCTATTATGAATCAATAAAGAATCATCAATTTGGAAGGGTAAATAACTAAAAACATATGCCATTTAATCAACATTTTGATCATGAAATGATAACATGTATAAAATTAAATCAATAATCTCATGGATAATACTTACTAAATTCTAAATTGGGGAAATGATAAAAATTTGATTTCATTATTTTAGTTATCATTATATCTGTACCATCAAATCCTTTTGCTAAGACAATTTAATTGATGGGTTGGTATAAACCATAAACCCATTTATTTCTAACTTAATGATTTGCCTCATGATACCTTTCAATGCATCAAGGGACTTCCTATAACTGGTCCCAATTAGTTACTATATGTCTAATGCATTCCTAATATATTTAATGATCAATTTAATTCATAATAAATATTAATTATCATAAAATATCCATTTTGAGTAAAAAATAATGATTTATCAACTTTTTCCATGTCAATCACATAACGTTCATAGTAAAACACCATATGTAGAAATGTTATACAGTTTAATGAATAATCATAAATGTGATAGAGAATATTTATATTTAATAAATTTAATTTTTGATGATCACAAGAAGGTTAAGTATTCACAAAAATATTATTGTATAAAAATTAATTAAGAGATGAGATATGACCATCAGAAATGTTGATTTTATAGTAAAATAAATTATTTTAATTAATGGAAATTAAACATTTAAATTATGTTTTCATTAAGAGTTTAATTATCAAAATTAATAAAATATTATACATAATTATAATTCTAATAAAATGGATATATTGGTGGGAAGGTCCGTTTACACCATATATGTTTAAAAGAAAACATTCCATTTGATTTTTTTTATAAAAAAATTGAAAATAAACATTTCAATTAAAAAATTAAAAACATTTCATTCAAAGCATGTAAAAAGTGAAAGATAACTTAAAATTTCATTAATAATACAACTGAGTATTAAAAATTACTCTTGTAAAGTAAATTTTAAAACTATGGACATGGAAGAAAAATATACCCAATCAAAAAGGGAAATAAGATCAAATTTTCTTTTAAACATTACTCTTGAATAAGTAACTTGAATTGAATCATTAATCATAATGAATAAATATATATTCATGTTAAATACATAAAATGGGATGTATATATACTATATAATTCAAATAAGTCCATAATACCAAATATGCCTCAATCGAGTGGAAATTTTGGTGAAATCCCTTACCTCAGGTCTGAATCATCATGTAGATTCTTTATCATCCTAAATAATAATAATTTTTATTTATTTGTTTACATAAAGATAATTTTCAAGTTTATCATTCCTTTTATTTTATTTATTACCATGTTATATTTATTTATATAATTAATTAAATTTACATCAGATATATTGATTATATTCTATTCACATGCCCAAAATAACTTCGATATGTTGACAAAGGTAAAATAAAACATTGTTCCAACTTCAATATAATAATAATAATTATATATTTATCATTTTTATTTATCAAATATAACTTTAAAACCAACCATGAATAATTATTATGAAAAACTCACTATGATATAATCATGGAGATAGTAGGTTGAACATACGCATGTGTGACATTTTCATTTTTCAACTATCATAATACAAAGAAGGAATGTAATGTAGTATAAATATAGAATTATAATTCTTTCATAAGTAATATATTATTTCATTAAATAAAATTATATGTATAATCCATGTGATTTGTTGATGGGAAACAAATCATATCGCTCCGTGGAGGCGGTAGTACATACATACGCATAAAAGACATTATCATTTTTCATTAGATAGAAATGTTTGAAAATATATGACATATTACTTTTAAGAATGATAAATATTTAATTAATTTCATATATATAAATCCAATATATCAATAAATATATTATGATATGTGGTTAAGGAAAACAAATTATATTGGTTTGTGAGGCGACAGTCCACCATACATACAAATGACAGTTTTGTTTCCCATTTGATTGAAGAGGTATAGATAAAGTTTATTCCATAAACATAAAATATATCAGTATATGTAATATATTGGTGTTATAATTTTATCATGGTTGAATAATATTTTATTTAAGTGGAAGAATAAATAAAATGAAAATGCATCATTAAGGAACTACACCACATTCTCAGACAACCACTTTATCATTATACCTAATGCCTTATAGGATGGTTTTCCAAGAAAATAGGGGATATAGTTAAAGGGGAGATATTTAAGGAAGGGATTTGATAGGGGATGGGATAAATCGAATGGATCGTTATTTTTTTAGACTAGAGAAGAGGGGTGTCCTTTTATAATTGGGGGAGAGGACAAAATTTGAATATTTGAAAATAATAAAATATATTAATGTATTAATCAATCCAAATTACTCCAAAATGATCAATTATTAATTATTATGTTATAAATGTTTGATATATATCCATAAAATAAAAATTATGCATGTTTTTTTCATTTTATCCTTCATATCTTTAGTTTAACCCCATGTAAACCTGTTTTAAAATTAACCATGGTAATAGATTTTTACTTTATTTTATATTCATTATCACCAAAAATTAATTTGACCATATTTCCTAATTATAATTATTATAATTAAAAATATGGAATCTAATTTATCATATTTAATTCACATATGGTACAAAATTTAATTTAATATTAAACCACAAAAAGGATAAGAAATGGTTTTTAAATAAATGTGTTCTTATGTATAAAAATATTTTTATACCAAATTAAAGTATAAATTTCATTAAAAACACCATAATTATAATATAAATAAAAATATTTAACTAATTATTCTTTAAGAGTAATTTAAAATTTCTGTAACTTTGTAAATTTATGAAAAAAATACATTTTTGAATAAAATTCAATATTTTTCACTATTAATTGAAAAATCAAAATTTTCTGAGAAATAAAAAAAAGTCATCGTATGGTAATTTTAATATGGTTGTTTTAAAAAAGAAGTTTATTTTATCAAATAAAATTTCTAAAATTGGAAAAAAATTCATTATATTATTTTCTCACAATAAGAAATAAATAACTTTTATGATGAAAACATATTTTTGAAAACAAAATGGACTTTACTATAAAAATGAGTGTTTATTTCCTAATAATTAAAAAATATTTATTGAGTATGAAATTAATATATTTTTAATAATTTGGTTCTTATAATTCATACCCAATGAGTAAATGGGTGGGTTATAATAGTTAAATTTAAATAATAATATTTTGTGTTTCATTTAATCTCGGTATTATGTGTTTTATACACAATTGAACATAATGTTCATTTAAAATCTCCAGATCTTTGAGTAAATAAATTTAAAAAATTATAAAAATTGACTATTTAATTATTTAATAAAATCATGGAATTAATAAACATGATATAATATTAAATAATAAATTTTAATTACAATTAAATTAATCATTTAAAAAATAGAAATAAAATTATATTAAAATACTAATAATTAATTAATATATTAATATAAAAAACAAAATAAATTTATATTTATTTCAAATAACAAAAATAATAACAAATGAAACTAATAATTAAAATTAAAAAAATTCAAAAATAAAACAAATAAATAGTTCAAAGAATAATATTTTTTTAAACATGTTCATTGTAGAATATAGAATGTTATAATTTTAAAGGATATCAAGGATTTAATTAATTCATCATCTTTCACCATCTGGTTCTAGTCTTTGATGATGATCATCAATCATTTTGTATTGTTCACAATCCTGAGAGTATAATAATAATTTTATATATTTTCTTATTATTGGAATACATGAGTATGACAAATGAAATTAAACTACATGGATCCAAAATCTATTAGTCATGAAAAAATAATACCCTTAATTATAATAATATTATTAAAAATTGGCTACACGAAATGGTTGAACATTTATAAAATAATCCCCATTTGTTTCAAACAATAATAGAGGATTTTATAATTAAAATTTGAAATAGTTTCCCATCAACAATATTTTACAAAAATTATTTTTACAATTGAAATATGTGAGTCTTTATTGTGTAAATTAAAAAATCGTATTCAACATGATTATTTCCATATTCCACATAAAACGATTTATCAATTTATTAACTATAAATAATAATATGATTCATTATGTAAATAATTTCACATTTCTAATGTAATAAAATAATTATATTTTTTTGTATTATAACAAAATTATAACTCATCATAATTTTATTTTTTAGAAAATAAAGAATATGTGAAATTGGTGATTCCAATATAAATAAAAGTATAAAAAATTACAGTTTTATAAAATTTATACATTTTTATCACATTATTTCTATATAAAATTAATTGTTTGATTATGAGAGGAGGAAAATTTGAACCAATAGATTAAGGTGATGGAAATTCATGATGTCCTTCTTTAATGTGAAATAACCGACTCTTTAGTAATTCAATTTTTTGTGAAATTCCTTTTTATCATCATTAGTAAGTAATTCATGTATCAAATACAAAAAACCTTATAATAAATGAAATTTGGGAGAATACCAAATACATGCCTTTATTGGAAACTACTATACTCCCCAAAAAATAACTATAAGAATTAATTTATCCCTTATTAAAACACACATATATATATAATAAACCATTGAAAAAAATTTAATTTCTAATTTAAGAATAACCCATTAATTTCATTCATAATAGCTAATTTATTATTGGATTACATTTGCAATTAACTTCTCCCATTTAACATATCTAAAATACAATTTCACATATCATAAAAGATCTACTACACCCATCTTGTAACATGATCCTTCATTTCTATATGCCTACATAAAGGGAAAATTAAAATAATATAATTTTTTTTTTATTTTTTTCAAATTATATAAACTTATGGTTCAATTTATTTCTCAAAAAAAAATGACTCACATATTGATACTTGAACACAAATATTATACCAAACATATATAGAAAACACCAGTTTGAAATCAACCATAATATTTTAACATTCATCATTGATCTCATAAAGGAGATGTTAGGATTTAATCTCTTGTAATAAATATTTATTTATTAAGAAATATTAATTATTCCACAAGATAACAAGTACATCAGGAAACTACCAATTTTCAACCAATGAGTAAACACCATGTTCCAAGAACAATGAGGGTAATCATAATTTTTTTGAAGTCATTTACTATAGGGGAATTAATTTTTCTCTTTTAATGTTCTAAGGACATAAAAATTATTATGTGTTCTATTTCTTGATCAATAAAAAATTTAGGTAAAAAAAAATTCCCTAATTTTATGTCATTTTATCTCTTAAAAGATGGAAAATATATTTCGTAATCGATAATCTCTAAAAACTACTTTGTATTGAAAAATGACTCACGATTTCACACACTTAATCTTGTTATGGTGTTGGACACTCAATATAAACCTAGGAAAGAACCATAATGGAATGGTACATTTTCTATTATCACACAAACTTGAAATATCACAACATCATAATAACTATTTAATCAATATTCTCATAAAGGAATATCTTAGTATAATCATAATATTTCTTTATGAAAGGCTATTCAAACCAGAAAAAATATTAATTTTTCTCACAAAAATATCATAATACTATATAGAACTAATTGAAACAAGGAACTAGAAATATACACAAACAAATAGTTCACTTCAAAGGATATATTAAAATAGATCATTACACTACAAACCTTTAAGACCATCCTAAATGACCTTCATGATATAAATCCCTATCTACATCATATTTCTCTAGAAAAAATCATAAGTAACATTTTTAATCAATTGTGGAAGATATATAGTGTAATATTTTTCCCAAGATCTACTTTATATTTTATGATCTCCTATATTCACGGCATTCCCACGAATGTACCTATATCAATGTAAAAGGACAATACTAGATTTATGGTATAAAAAATAAAAATAAATTCAGTAATATATTTTAATACAAATATGATGGTATCCATGAACAAAATATTCTACTTCAATCATTGTATTCCTTTTGAAAAAAAGAAAACCTTACAATTTTTTTACCTTTCTTATATAATTTGATAAAATAATACTATTTATATATGAACCATTATACTACATTCTATAATGTTCGGTCCTAAACATTAATATTACCCAACATTATGAGCACTAAACACAAGGATTACACCTTTCTAAAATATAGATTAAAACTACACACTACACAGATACCCCTTCCTTTTAATTGAAAAAATATACACATTGGAAAAGACTAACAACTACATAACACACACTATATCAATGATGTTTATATACTATGGTAAATCCTCACTCAAAACTTTTATCAATAAATGAAAAATGGATACCAAGTTATTATAATTATATTATCTATGAATTATATGTTGTTATTCCCACCATTCGGAAGAACCTTAAGGTTTATTACATAAAAATATTAGATGGAATAGGAAAATATTGTTAATAACTTTATAATGTAATATATTTCATAATTAAGACCCCCATCAAGGGACATAAATGTGGTTTCCTTTATAAGTATTTCATGAAATCCCTTACAATCATAGTTTTTGAATCTTCAGATATACCTTCGATGAAAAAAATTTAAACAGTACACTTGATAGGCATTTTTCTATAAATTCATCATTATTTGATCTAATATATATATTTTAGGGCCAGACACTCATCTTTAGTGGATATATCCTCATTTACTAAACTATAAAACCTTAGAATTTTGGGAATGGGAATTAAATCATAGATAATAATGATAACACTAGATCTCATCACCATCATGATGGAGTCCTGTAAATGACCACATCCACCATAAAGGCCAAACACAATTCATAATAAGGTGTGAGTGATGTATAATATATTTAAATAAGGATTTTATTAATACTAATTTTCCAACAATGAGATCCTATGGAATAAATATCTTTACAATAAACATTTAGGGATGAATATATCACATCTACATTGATGTGAATATGAATCTATATAGAGTGTACATGAATCATGCCTTATGTCACATAGGAAATCATATAATTATAGCCATCTATTTCACGATTCATACTAATTAACTGAATATATACACCATTTACATATATAAATATGTTATTATTAGGATTTATTTGAAGAGTTGTTCACATATATCTATTTCTACACTACCAGCTGATCATCCAAAACATTTTCCCTTATATGTTTCTATAAAAACTATTTTAGGATTCCTTGTATCATTTCTATCATAAATATAATTTTTTCCAAGGAATTACCATGGATATGTCTAATAGAAACTATGGATTATTTCAAAAAATAGTTTTCATCACTATAAGGAACATCTAAACTTAAAATTCTCACTTATGGACTCTATCGTAGGCGGGGATGAATTGGATTATAACCCCTTCCAATATCCTTTCTCTCAAATCATTACTTTAATAAATTAGATCTAAAAATTCTTATATGAATCATAAAAAATGTGTATCACATGAGGCTTCTAGACCTCAATATGTACTCTGTCATGGGTTCACTACCATATAGATGGTCCAATATCTATTGAACTTCAATCATCATCACATTACCAGATAGAACTATATATTAAATCATGTATCAACCACTAACAATGGTATAATAGTCCAATTTAGTTTTTGAGAACAATACATTTCACAAATGTATTAATGAACATTTTAAAGGACCCATGAAAGAATCGATATATGTTCAATAGTTTTAGAAACCCAATTAAAAACCAGATTCATTTACTCCACCAACCCTCTCTTATATGATGATTAGGTTCATCTAAAAGTCTAGTAAACCTTTGTTAATTGATCTAATATATCATAGAAAGAATAAATATGGTCCCATTTAGATTAATATAAATTATCCACCACTCTAAAATCTAGTAAGTGCTCTGGAATAATGGAAGAGAATATTCCTTTATTCATGTAAAATAATGTCTCTTATCGAATATCAAAATGAATGGATCATCACAAAACTAAAAATTGATGATCATTTTAAAGACTAACACAGGATTTCAAAATTGTTCCTCTAAATAAAATATACCTTTTTGAGGGTGGTAGAAAATAATTTATATTGTTAACCCACAATAACTAATGAATATATAGGTGAGATGATACTAAAAGGACATTAAGGCCATGATAATCAACTATGTAATGAGAGAATTTTCTTGAGTATACCCTAAAATTAGTGTAATATTTTTTTACTTGATAAATAGGTTTTCAATGTCCATGTGATTTGATACATTGAGAATTTTACCAACATTGGGATCTATTGTCTTTTAATTGAAATTAAAATTACATAACATCATTTCTCAATTTTCCAAACCAAAGGATACTGGGATACTAACTCTAGACACTTTTTTTTAGGATTTGGAGTCCTATTGTACCCTTCTAACATTACTCTACAAACTGGGAACCCTCTCAGGATGGGGATGATCTGATTATGGGAACCCAAGACATTGATTAATATTCCAAAGTCTTGATACTAGAACTATAGACAAATAAAAATATATAGGATGATATATCGTATATCAACATATAATATATATAATATATAATATTATGAATAAATATGAAAACTCACAATTACTAAAATGAAAAACATATGTTAATAAACATGGATGCATGATCAAAAAATAGTCATCAATATGATCCATGGATAAACCCCATAAGTGATCTATATAGTAGACAACACAAAATTGTGTAATGAATGAGTAAAAAGTGAACAGCATATCCTTACATCCTAGAATATTATGAAAGGAGACAATATTAAACTATATACTAAAGATTTTATAGAAGCTTCCACCTATAAGAAGTTCCACCACTAAATTCCACCATCTATCATGAATAATATATTCTTTATAAATAGTTCTATCTCCATAATCCCAAGCGTATATATGAAATTTTAAATGGTTGAATAAACATGAAATATGTTATAATAAGGATCATATGGGGTGATTATAAATATTCTTATTAAAATTATACAAAATAGAAGTCACAATATGAAACAACTAGTATGTTGGTTACCCTTGGTATAAAATTTTTATGAAAACAAGTTAAATATAAACCATGATATGCTTTATCACAGGGAATAAAAAGAATATATGGATGTGTCTAATCATTATAGCTTCACCTAGATTAGTAAAAAATGAAATAATACAAGTATCCAAGGATTCTCATGATACGTTATGACCCAATGTGTCCCATGTTCCAAACCCAACTAGTGTAATATTATCATCACACCTCCACTCTGAAACTATGAAGTGGGATTACACCACATCAGAGGAATGTATATCAATTTCCACTACACATATATATAGATTCCAAAAACTATAAAAGGAATATATAGTACCGAGATAATTACAAAAAACTAATTCACTTGAACCATCTCACATTTTTACCTCTACGTTAATGTTTTTTTAATATAAGACCCATTTATAACTCAAGATAACACATCAACTGAGGGAGTATCAACCCATATAAAGGACCCAAAAATATTCATATGTAATTTGATTCTACCATAGAGGTTATTGACTCCATAAATAGATAACACATTCCACATAAATATTTGGGGTTATATACTCTTCTAAGTGTACATATTCTCCATTCCCTGAGAATGGGATGCCACCATGTGGTTACCAACCTAATGTATGTGTTACTCATCGACCCACATACACTATTGTATCTAGGAAAATATGAAACTCAACTACTAAAATTCCTCGAGTAATAATTTCTAGATGATGAAGATATATGAACCATCATGATCTACTTAGAATAATGATCACAATAAACTACTCATACATCTAAAAATAATCTCTTGGGGGGAAATAAAAATAGTGATATAGTATTTCCAGTACATGTAATGTTCTAATATGATAGATAACATGTAAGATAACTCTAGATGACTTTTCATATAATAATATTTCCTAATTTTTTTAAATTATAGATACAAATCATTTTGACAATGGTATATAGAATTTATGGAGAGAGTCATACAATTTAATCTAACACATTCTAGATAATAACTATGTTATTATTACGTTGGATAAATGATGTGTGATATGGGATGTATATGAGGTGTACTAAAAGATAAATGGTGAGTGGTATAATTAAAATTTTCTATTGTGTGCTAGATAGATGTTGATTCAATAGTCATGATATACAAGGTGTATATTACGGTCATCACATTGTATATGGACAACTGATTTATCATTGTCTATATCTTAAACTTTTTCATGTAATCCAACTCGTAATCCATAGTGGGTGACCTAGAGTTATACATAATGAGAAATTAAACTCCCCACAAAAACACAGACCATGAAAAAATATGACATACATAGTTCATTTTCCATATAATAAACACCATGTAATCATGAAAATCATAAAATTTACAAATTCATTTATTATGTGTAATCAACAAACACATTCTCCTTTTATAATATTTATTATGGTCATTATATGGTCTGAAATAACCCTGATACCCATAAAACCATTAACAAGATCATATAACATTGAAATCAATATAAAACATCAAAAATTGATTTTCATCCATTCCTTATCATTAATTTATTATTGTTAAAACATTCATTGAATTGATCCCATTGGTATCATGTCCCCACTACTACTACACAACTAAACTTGAGTAATTATTAATTCTCCATTTTATCATTTTATAATCAAGAAAAAACTAAATAATAATGAATGAGGGTGAAGAATCAATGGATGGTAGTTAATAGAAAATGTTAGACCAACCAAACTAGTTTCTAAAACATGTTTATTGGAGAACATAGAAATATAGAACTAAAAAGGATAATAAGGGATTATTTAAATTATTAAAAGTCACCACCAATTTTCATTAATGTTTTCAAATAATTATTGAATATGTGTTGATCATAATCAATGATAATAATAATATTATTAAAAATTTTACAATTACTATTGGACACATATAACTCTCAATTAATCCATACAAAAATAAAATCAATTGGTTATGGAATAATAATATCATAAATTTTAATACATTAAAATATCAGATTAAAAATATAAATTTATTATCTTTAATTTATATATCTCATTATTGTAAAAAAAAATAATGGAATATATTTTATATAGAAATTTTCAAAGTATCAAATTAATTTTTTTTTAAAAATAATTTTGGAAATTGAAATATACATGCCTTATTTAAATAATTTAATAAACTAAAATACTTTTATATTAATTAAATATTCCATTTCAAATATTATATTAATTAATTAAACTCACAATTATAGGAATAATAACTTTCTAGATAAATTATCACATCCAAACAAATCAAATTGTTAGTAATTATTAGAATTAAAATCTAGCTATACACTATAGTATTCATAGATAATTTAAAATAGATAGTATAAGAACATGTTTAATCCACAAAAAAACTCAATCCTTTGGATATTTATGAAATTCATGGACTATAATCTCATCCATTCTAAAAATGACTATGAGTTAAGTATCCTAGATTTGGAGATTAAATTATTACATTCCTACTATTTTTAATACACTATACCATGTAGGATAGATTATTTTAGAAATATTAGAAAACTAGACACCTACATAGTTCCATTAATATATTCTAAAAAATAAAACATATCATAGAAATATTCTTATATCCTTGAAGTCATTCAAAATAAAAATCTTTATATCCCAAGGAAAGGAAGACAATGAATGTGTGATCTCAAATACATCATAAGTATTACATAAAATGGATTCTATCATGAGTTAATAAGAAATTATGAATATTATAGAGTGGATAATAAAAATACATGTCATTAAATTAGCAACTAGATATTAAATTAAATCTATGGATAATATCAATATATCAATCATGTGGACAAGATAAACTATATTATAAATAAAAGAAATGAGTAAATCCATAAATTCACGATTATAAAAGTAATTCCTCCACCAATATATTAAAAATTATACCATTAAGGCCTTGGCCATTACCCTTTTATTATACGTGTAGGTATAATTTAAATACACAACTATTGTGGCCACCAATTTGGTCTCAGTAGAACTGTCAAAGAATAAGGGTGATATCAAAAACCAGATCCTAACCATTACATTCACTTTCTATGGATTCAACATTTATTGAATGATCAATACAAATCATTCTCAAAATTGAATGTAAATCAACATTTATATGTATTAAATCAAGAATAGTGAATATTTACCTATATAAAGAAATAACATTCATAATGTGAATTCAGTAACTATTATCATATATAGAAATGGTATATGATTAAAATAACATCAATATGGTGGGAATTTTTTTTAATTAATAAATTATAAATAAAATATGGTAATGGAGAAGAAAATAATTTCCAATAAAATGATGTTGAGAGATAGGGAATTTGATCTCGAGAACGATAATGGACAAAAACATCAAATTATTTAAGGATTAAAGAAGACTATTAATTCATCATAAATGATAGATTTATAGTAAAACCAAGGATTTAGAAAAAATATAAAATAAAAATATTAAACATGACATCCTTATAACTTTTTTTAATAGTGATGCTGTAAATAAATTTTAAAATTATTTTCTTTTTTTAAATAATACGTCATTCATTTAAAAAAAATCAATATAAAATCCTATAATATTAATCAAATAATATTATTTGAAAATATAAATTGAAAATTTTAATTTAATATTAATAGTAAATAATTTTCATGATATTATAAAAATCTATTCATCCTATAAACATTAAAAGATAACAGTCTTTTAAAACATTTAAAAAAGAAAAATGTGACATATTTTGAAAATTTTTAGTATGATTATTTTTCTACATTTTTATATAAAGAAAAAGGTAGTGGGAATTATAATTTAATTATAATTCATGTATATTTAAACACTTAAAATAAATTTTTGATTAACATGGATATGGAAGACCATGATTCCAGACTGAAAAGAAGAAATAAGGTCGCTATCCATTATATATAACTTATATACTGATTCTTCATCCAAAAATCTAATTAATCTAATATGAACATATAAAACCCAAAAATATAAGTTGTAGAAGAAGATATTTTGGGTTTAAGATATTTTAATCATATAATATCTCAATGTAAATATCAAAATAAACAATCTAGAATTAAAATGTCATTGTAAAAGAAATCCCTATCCTTGGGTCTCATCATTGTAATATGTGTTTGATCCAACTATATTATGAATTTAATTTATCCAATAAAATAATAATATACATTCTTGTCTATATTCCATTTGTGAATTTCCTTTTATAATAATTTGATATTTGTTCATTGAATAGTTCTTTCTTGTAATAACCACTTAAGGTTGTTCGGTTAATTACTTCAAAATTACATTGGTGTATTTTATATACTTAAAGGAGTTATGAAATGGTTACATAATCTTTATAATATTAATAATATCCTGAATATAATTTTTATTCTTTATATATAGTTTTATACCCATCCATTCATGGTGGTAATAAAAAAATCATCACATCACTTTATGGATGTGGTAGTCTACACCTACACTCGAGTGATATTATCCTTTTCTAATAGATGGAAGGGAAAGAAAGGAAATGATATATTATAGTTAGAAAATAAAATTATGAAATAATTATCATATATATTAATTAATTACATATTTATTACCATCCATGTATTTCAGTGATTAAAAAATAAATTACACTGATACTTAGACATAGTAGGTCATACGTATGTGGAAGTGATGACTTCATTTTCCATAGAATGAAAAAGAGATATAAAATTTATGTAACATTTGAAAAACTATATTTATATGGTCTATACAATTATCAAATTATATTAAAATATTTACTTATTATTTGTAGGAGTTTTATGATGAAGGGACCTTGATGAAGCTTGGTAAGAACATATACCTATTTTTTGGAAACCTCCAACATATTATAAAATAAGCCTCATTAAAATGGTATAATTGTGAGAATATGACATCTAAATCAATGATAGGAATTTTTGGAAGGATATTTTTAGGTCTTGGATGAGAAAAGTGTCTCATTTATTGTTGGTAAGAAGGGAGGTGGGTTCCCTTTTATAAGTGAGGTGGGTAGAAAACATGTAAATACATGAAAAATTATTATAGAATATTTATCTTTCTCAATTAAAGTTTTTAAAAATTGAAATAGTTTAGATGATTATAATGGTACGTTATACTACCAACCAACCAATAAGATATAAGAAAAAAAGAATCATGAAGAAGTTTCAACCCTTAATTTTAACCATATTAACCTAGTTTTCCTTTAACTAAATTTATAAATTTATATCATGGTTACTATTGATTATGAAAAAAATTATGTTTAAATTATTATATAATGTTAATAAAATTTATTCATAATATTTAATCCATTTTATAAGATTCAATTTTCAAAATTTCTAAAAATTACTTTTAATATAATTTTTCAATGAAAATAACTTTCTGAAAAATGTTTGTTTTGATCATAAATATAATTTTACACCAAAATAAAGTATAATGTTGTTTAAAATAGAATTAATGGGTTTTTTATTTCAATTTAGACTTATTTTTCTTTCAAACCAAATCAAAACCAAAAGGACCCGCATAAATACTTGATTAAGAGTGAATAACTAAAAATAGTTTTTATTTGAAAGAAAACATTAAAAAAATTCTCAAAATGTTAGGAATATATTTCATAGTTAAACATTATATTTTTATTTGAAATATATTACTTATTAATTATATATATTTCTATTAAAAATGGTTTCATATAAATTAATCTTATTATTATGTCACTATAATATCCTAAAAGTGAATGTTTTGGAAAAATCAGGACCTTTAACTACTCACCCTAAAATAAAATATTTATAAAAAACTTCAAAATATTATCCTAAAGAAATTTTGATAATATATATTCAAAAATGAAATTAATTTCATCAATTTAAAGTCAAATATTTTTTAATTTATATTTTATTCACTTTATTGTATAGTTTTATATGCACTATGCTATTGTTTCTTTAGAAACAAAGGATTTCATTCTATAATTTATGTTTAGGTGTCACATTATTCCCTCCAAAAAATTTATCACTGACAATTCCAAAATTTTAACTCATGAAAATATGTGGGTAGTTCATCATCATGACTTCTTCAGGTTCCCACATTTCCTTTTTTATATCATTTTTGTAATTTATCTTCCCCAAAATAGTATTTCATTTCCACAACACCTATTATATACTATCAATAATATTGATAGGCTCTCTAGAGAAAGATAAATCATGTTAAAATTATATTTCCTGAATATTTTTCACATGAATTTGGTTTTTAATTTTCCTCCTCAACAAATAGATATGAAAACAATTATGAACTTTTGTGAGGTTGGGTGTCATTCTAAAATGGTATTCCACATGTATAATTGTATCTAGAATATATAATCTCCTGATATACCTAAGATATAGTTTTAATTTCAGGAATAACCCTATAGTATGCATCCATGGAGATAAATTCAATAAAACATTATTTACTACATGAAATTCTAAATCCTTTATTCGGATTTTGGTATATCTCTTTTTTCTGTTTTAAGATTCCTTAATATGATTCTAAATAGTTCCCACTTTACTATTTTCTCCTCAATAGGTTTTGGAGCTAATTGATTCCTTCAAAAAACATCAACCCAAAATGTTTGTGTAAAAAATATTTTCACATACAATGCTTTATATTCTTACTTTTTAATTCTTGAATGGAATATATTATTACAAGAAAATTCCAAATAATTTATGAATTTATCCTATATACACTGAATTTCATGTTAGATGACCTCATAATTTATTCTATTATTTTAATTATTCTTTGGGACTATCTAAATATCTGGGTAAGATATATGGTTCTCAAATATAGCTGAGTGTCAAGAGCATTCTTAAGACTCTTCTAAAATTTGATCTAAATAATGAGTCACGATTAGATACAATCATAACAAGTGCACCATGAATCTTCACTAAACCATTAATATAGATTCATGTGAGTAATTGATGATGTAGATCATAACTTATTTTGAGCATTTTTTTATTTTTAAATGATATCAACAGTGACCCATTTAGAATCATTCTTTCTTAGATTCATTATCAATCCAATGAGAATGCCCGTATTAATGCATCCCATATACATAAATTAATAAGAAGATAATGCATGAATAATTATGTATACTATATAATTACCTTTAACTATTGGACTTCTAAGAACCATGATAGAGATTCCATCGACTACCATTTTATATAATCCCACAATTAATGTTCCTTCAAACATTATTACATTTTTTTCCACATGATGAAAAGAAAAATTTTATCTATGAGATTCATATAATAATTATATATTTAACTCAATTGTGGATGAAATATATATCTTATTTGTAACATTAAATATAATATATTCCTAGATGAAATATAATAATATCCCACCATTTATATATTTAATTTCCTTTTGAATATTTTTATCATTAAACTAGTAAATTTCTATTTTCTCAAATATAGATGGATTGGAATTTATTTGGAATCAATATGTTTTTTCAATTTACTAAATTATTTCTGTATCTAACTTTACTAAAAACAAGAGTATAAGATCATTTTATATCCAAATTTTATTCAAAACCATGTGATCATTCCTACTCAATTAATCAACAACCTTATTTTCCTTCCAATAGTTATAATGCATTCAGAAATCATAATCCATCAGTAGTTATATCCATTGCCTTTTCTTCGTGATGATATATTTATAGGAGAAGATTGATTATAAACTTTTTTTTTTGATTCAAATACATTTCAATATTTTCACAATAATGGTAATTATTAAATATCATCAATGAATGTATTATAATTTACAACATAATAACATCGGTTGGATAATTTTATTTATGAGTCTTCAACTACCATGATACATAAGAAACAAATATATCATTCTATATATATACACATCCAATATCCTTCTTTTATTTCACAATATATATATCAATAATCCATCCCTTCCCAATGGTAAATTCAATATCCTTTAATTTAAAAAATTATTTTTCTAATTATTCAAACCATTATTTTCATTATTATGACCATAAGTACATATTTCCTTTATGTGTTAACCTGGTTAATGGATTATTTAATGGATATTGTTTTGAGAAAAATATCAATAATAACCCAAAAACACATTATTCATTTCAGGAAAAACTAATATTCTATCCATAGAGACAATATGACCAAGAAAAAAATCTTCTAGAAGCTAGGAATCTCAGTTGATTAATTTCCCTTATAACTCATTATCACTAAGAGTCTTAAGAATGATTCCAAAAAAAATCTTGTGATAATAATATGTTGACGAGTATATCCAGAGTTTATCAATATATACCAAATTAATTATTGATATAAAACATGAATACTCTATTCATCTTATCCATAAAAAAAGAGGGTTAATTAGTCAATCAAAAGAAAATTACTGCAAAATTTTAATATCCATACATCATTAGAAATGTTATCTTTGGAATATCATAATTATTTATTTTCACTTGATGATTACTTGAATATAGATAAGTCTTTGAAAACTATTTATCTTGAATAATTTATCCAAATAAGGCATGAATATGTGGTAGAGGGTAAATTTTCTTTATAGTAATGGAATTAATTTTCATATAATCAATGCACAACCACATAAAAAAATTATTATTCTTAATAAGGAGAACATGGACTTCCCATAATGAAATACTATGGAGTCTAAATCCTTTATCAATATAATATTATAGTTGTTTATTTAAAAATACTTATTCTACTATGGAAATCCTATAGTGAGCATTAGATACGGGTTTCACATTAATGATGAGATGAAAAGAAAACTTAACATCATGCTCATATAGATGAATTGTTATTTTTTTAGGAATCACAATAATTTATCCCTGCATAATAAGTGAATCCTATATTATATGGATACCTTTCCCATTTATAGGTTGTTTTTATTATTATTTTTTAAGAATTTTATTTTAGTGCGATACTATAGGTGGATACATACATGATTTAGATGATGTATTCTTCATTACGAAGATAAGGAATCCCATATCTCTATCTCAAATTGTAATATTATCCTCTTGGAAATAAATTTTCTCATATGGATTGATATTGAATATTTTCCAAGTATTATTGCAAAGTAATCCAATGGTATAATAATCAATATTTATAATAGGTTATGTGTATGTTTCATAATAGGAACTAAATGACATATCATTGTTTCAATATGATTTCCACTAAGACTCTTGATTGATAAATCCATTGATAAGGTATAAGGAAAATATATAATTTTTTATCAGTTATGGAAAACATAAAATAGTTATAACATCAAAAATAAAATAAATAATTAGCTAATTTTTAGGTTAATATCAATGTACATGGCACCCTATATTTATTAATATTGACCATATAATTAGTAATCATAGGTGATTAACCTTATCTCATTTTTATTTTCTATGAGAGGTTCCCTTGACGATTCAGATATTGGTTTTAATAATTCATGATTTATTAAATTTAAAGAAATGTATAGAAGTGATTTCATTATTTCCCTTTAATTCATGATCCCATTGAACCCTTTCCTAGAACAATAAATAGATTATTGTTCCCAGTAAGAATGTACCTGGGTGTTTCATTCCAATATTTTAACATGTTGAAAATACCATATTATATTTCATCTTACTTGATGAATTTATTTTCTCATATCAATAATTAGACCTATTATTTTATTGATTTCCTTTAAATAAGTTGAAGATATAAAATTTCATCTATTTATTATGGATATAGATAGTATATCATAAAATGATTATTTTTTGAGAAATCAGTGTTCTTAAAATACTCATCTTAAACCCATTAATGAAATTATCAATCATTCTTTCCTAAATAAATATATTATATATATCATTCCTATATAATCTTATAAATTTATACTCATACTCTAAAATACATTATTATTTATTCTATTTTAATGTGAGGAATTTTGTATCCATTTCAGCATGATTATCTCAAGGAATGTATTTATAAAATAATATCTCTTTGAAAATAATATATTCCATACTTTATATTTTATCAACCTATTTAAAGATTTGGATCAATGTCCATCATTTATCAGGATCTACCTTTAAAAAATACACTAGTAGAATAAGAAGTTCCCTTTTATTATATCACATGGCTAGAAATATCTTTTCATGTGAATTAATTCAGTGTTCATATACCAAATAATTTTTTTACTTCCATTAAAATGTCGAGTATTTTGTCACATGTAGTGATCCAACATTGGTGAACCATGATGTTTAATAATGGGTTTCTCTATATGGTAAAGGTTATTTTTTATTACCTGAGTCATCTACCCTAATATGGATTTGATATAATCATATTTAACAATATCTATATTGGATTTACTAACAGTGAAATACATTCATTGATTATGGGTACTGATCACCATCTATTAGGCCCCATCTCCGAACAATAACACAAATACATTAAGATCAAAATAATTATGAATATAGAGAAATTGCGTATAAATCCCTATAAGAGTAAACATTTATAAATACCTTAAGGAATTATCATAATTATAATGTTATATATATTCATTTAAAATATAATTCTTATGGTTCCTACTGAAATATCACTAATACTAAGTATAACGAGCAGAACCCCAGTATCCTAGAGTTACTGTTTATATTATTACATTGGTACAAGATATAGGGGATCCTATAATATAGGAATGTTAGATATATCTATCTTTAAAAACAATATATATACATGATTCCCATATTAAATTGGAAATATAAAAACATAGAATAAGAAAGATTATTACATCCTTAAAATCATTTAAAATATACTTCATTATATCCTTAGGAATTTGAAAAATATAAAGGGTAACTTGATATTATCGATAATTTCTATTAATAGTTTAATTTATTATGAGTAAATAAGAATTAATCATTACAATTTAGTGGATAATATAAAAAACTATTCAATAAATAAAATGAGTTCAAAGTACATCTACGAATAATATCAACATATCAACCACAATGATGATGGAAACTAAATTATCTATGATGGAAATACAGAAATATAAAATTCATAATATTTCAATTAAGACATAATCCAAGATATCATTAATATCAGCATAAAGTGATTTTTTAAGACACATTCATTGTATTGGTAGGCATACACTAATTACCATTCAAATATGGAAACCTGTTTTTTAAATGAGTCATGTTGATGCATCAAGGGGGTATCTTTAACTAGGCCCCACATGTCACTTAAACACTCTATGAATTATTTATATATATTTAATAATTAATATACTTCATTATAAAAAAAACTTATAAATCAAAATTTCTGTATATGTAATCATGAATAAAAAATATTTCCCTATTAAATGAAATAACATTCATAATAAGATTTATTCAACAGATGTTCTAATGACCCTGACCCCAGAACCCAGAGTTAGTGTCTACTTTATTACATTGGCATGAATACAAAGGGTAAAATCCATAAGTATCAATTAGTTTAACAATTTTAAATAATGAGATATATTCATCATAACCATTTTACATTAGGAATATAAAAAATGCATATAAATTGAAAACATTTGGCATCCTTGAACTGATTTCAAGAATTCTTCTTCATATCTCAGGGAAAGGAAACAAAATAAAGGTAAGCTCAAATTCTCAGTAGGGGTTAAGTATAGTGGAAGATATAATGAATCAATAAGCATGATAAATATATAATTTAAAATAAATGAAAAAATATTCCATTTAAATAACTTGATTATAATGAAAATATAATTCATAATCAGTATGGTAAGGTAAATAACTGAACACACATTCCATTTAAACCATAAAATGAAAGTGGAATGCCTCTAGAGATAATATAATAGAAAAAATAGCATGTATAATAATAGTAAATTAATTATTAATTATTTAAATTATTAATTATTGGATTTAATGATCACATGCACCATGATACCTCTACCATTAAGACCTTTTACGAGATGGATTAAAACTACTAGTAGAAACCTATTTAATTCGGCTAACTGTTTTGTATCATGAAACTTATTGATGCATAAAGGGGATATTTAATTCTATTCCCCACCAATAAATGCATGTAAAAATCATTCCTAAAATATTAATTAATTTATTTAATTTATTAATAATATTCCACATCAATGAATAACCTAATTTTGTAATGGATACAAATTTTTCAATATTTCCCCAGTTAATTAAACAACATTCAATGTGTACACCATATGTAAAAATGGTATATGTTTTAGGGAATAATTATATCCATTATACAATAAAATGGGTATCTAATATAAATTTCATTTCCAATGAAAAATGATCACAAGAAAGTAATTGTTTAAAGAGATTATTAAGAATCATACAAGAAAGTGAGATTGTATAATATCTCTTATCACTTGGTAATTTTTAATTGAAATCACCTTGGATGAAATAAGTCAAATTTAAACATAAAATTACATGATGTATCATTGAATCATAATATTACATTTCAAAGGTATACCATATGAACCATACAAAATAAATCATGTATATAACATTACAATATGACTTGATGAAGGGAAATTGAGACGAAGTCCTTTACCACACACTTCCTTTTGGCTGAACATGATTTAACCTAATGTATAATGGTTTTAATGATGTTATTATTTTATAATAGAAAATTAGTAATATTTATAATACTATATAATATCCTTTTATAACATCTTATAACCTATTAATTAATTATCATTCATTATTTTCATTGTTTCGAGTGTTAATTTCCTTGTTTTCTCATAATGTTTTTGTTATGAATATTCCAGTTCTTGTGCATATAATATATTTTCACCATATCCATAATAATAATAATGAAATAATTATCATATTTATACATAAATTCTAATTTAATACAAGTTATGAATTAATTTTTTGAGAAATTATGTATGATATGATAATAGATATGGTAGAGCATTACATACATATGAGAAAAATTTCCCATTTTTCAAGGATCATTATGAAAAAGAGGTATGTAAAATTTTATATTTACAGAATTATTAAAATATAATTAAAAAAATATTATTTATTTAAATATAATTATATATATATCATCAATGTGGTTCGATGATGTAAATAGAGTCACATCGCTTTGAAAAGGCGGTTGTCCACACATACACGAATGATGTAATCATCTTTCAGTGAGTGAAAAGGTAAAAAATAAAGTGATTTGTTATATTTAAAAAATGATAAATAAATCATTAATATATTTATTATATCATGTATATATCCAATATTTATTAACTTTATCCTTACCACCATTCATGTAAATCGTTAGTGAAATATGAATCACATAACTTCGTGAGGTGGTAGTCTGCCGTACACATTAGTGATGTTATCGTATCCCCTATGGAATATAATTAAAAAAGGTATATATGATATAATGATTAAAGAGGTGTAATTATGTTATAAATATCATATATATAATTTATATCTATCATCATACCCAACTATGAGATGTGGTAATGAAAAAATGAATGATACCAGTTTCTAAAGGCGGCAGTCTACCATACACATGAATGATGATTTTGTAATGTATTTCATGGAAGCAAGGATGATTTTAGGTAATGAAATTAACATAAAAAAATCATAATATATTTATGATTTTTGGGTATATTATATTATAATATTATAATTATAATTGATTTAGGTGGAGGATGAAATAAAATAACAACACTCATTGAAGAACGTTACTTCTTCTTTGGGTAACCTCCATTAGTTTTCATAAAAGGCCTTCCCAAGTTGGATTTATTCCCAGAATAAGGCTTAGAGTATATGAGTATGGAAGTTGGTAAGTGATATGGGATGGTATTTTCTGAACTAAAGGGTTTTTATGGTGTGAAAAAGAGAGGATATAGTGGCCTTTTATTAGTGAGGTGAGTGGAATATTTGTAATATTTTAAAAGAAAAAGGTGTGCCTGAATTTTCCACATGGCACAAGGATCAAATTATTATAGAAAATTAGACATTATATGGTATATATATAGCCATGAAATATAATTTATACAAGTTTTTAGGTCATTTTAACCCTTATCTTTTTAGATTAACCCCCAGTAAACCCATTTTTACCTTAATTGCGGTAAGTGTTTTTATTTTATTTAATATTATTTATAGTAAAAAATTAATTTTTACTTGTTATATAATATAAATTATTCTATTTAAAAATAGGAATCCATTTTTACAAATTAAATTCATCTAAGTTTAAAATTTTAATTTAAAATTTATCCCATAGGTGTGATGAGAAAATAGGTTTTAAAAGAGAAAATATTCCAATGATTACAAATTTTTTATATCAAAATTCAATATGAAAGTGATTCTAATGACCTAAATTGTATTAATTGATATATAATTTAACTAATTTTACTTTTAAATTAATTCAAAATATAATTTAACTATATAAATAATTTAAATGAACATGTAGTTTTCAATTAAAATTCATTATTTTTCATTATTAATTGAAAAATGAATCATTTAAAAAAAATACATAAAATAAAACCTATGGTAATGTTGATATTATGATTTTGTAAATAAATTTCATTTTATCAAATAAATTTTATAAATGTGGTAAAAATCAATTTTACATTATCTATCTATGGAGCGACAAAACCATCTTGTAATAAACCATCCCGGGTAAACTAGACAACTAGTTGAACCGGACCATTATGTAATAAAAGTAAAACAGGATAACACAAACCAATCTTGAATATAAGAAAAAAGACATAAAACTAGAGTATAAGTTGGAAATATAAGAGATACAAAAATAGAATACAATCCATGCCAAAACTAACTAAACCAGAAGGTATGTCAAATCCCCAGGTGACCAACAATCTCATCCACACCAACCCAAATCGAAAGTAGCAACAATAATAGAAGCCAACATGCTACAAGATGATCTTAACTATACCTGAATCCAACAGATAAACATCTAAAAATTCCCAAATACATATTTTGTCTGTGATCCAAACCCCAGTATGATACCACCATAGTTTCTATAAAAGATCTAATATGAAGAAGTATGATACCACTAGAGTTTCTATAAAATATCTAATATAAAGAATGAAAAAATTATATCTTTTAAAACAAAATAGTTTTGAATTTTTTTCATAAATCAAAACCATTTATAAATAATTCTCCCTTTAGTTTTTATAAAATCCATTCATATTTTTAAACCATAAATATGAAAAGTTGATGTGATATAAACATGAAATCATTACGTACACACATATCTATGAAACAACTTTATCATGAAAAGATATGTGATAAAACCTCATATAAAAAGAGGTGAGAAAAAATACATGATCAAAAAAATAATTCAATAAATATCCAAAAATTATAAAGAACCTCACATATTAGGATTGAGCCTATGGAAATCTGTGTATTAGAATCTAAAAATCATTAATAGAAATAACGTTGGATCCAACTTATTCTGAGTACTGCCAGTAGATATAAAAAAAGGTTACCACCTAGAGGTTCCATACACAAAATAAGGCTACATGTGTCTCTTTCTCGAGAAACCCATGTTTCTGAATTTTAAATTTTATAAATACATTTAAAATTGATGCTCAAAATTTTATAAAACATTTTCAAAGCCAATCTAATCCTCTTTGGAGTTTGAAAACCCATTTCAAATCAATCAAACACATTTTCAAAGAAAATCACATTTTAGAAAACATTTTCCATTTCCAAGAAATAATTTTAATCCACTTATAACTTCAAATCAATGATAAAACCCAAGGAAATTATCATGAATGATATGAAATTCAATGAATTAACCCTTTTTATAGAAACATCAACCTCAACACAGTATAAACATATATACCTTTGTCAACGGTAAACATAAACCAAGATAACAACCTTCAAAAGCTTAGGTACAACAAGAAACTAATAAGGATCAATAGAAAACATTGTCTGATCACAAATACATACACAACCACATCCAAAACTAGAACTGTAACCAAAACCAAAGATGAACTAGAAGGATTACATACCCAGATAGAATAAACCCAACCAAAATGTTTTTTAATTACTGAATAAAGAGATACCTAAGGGAAAGAGTCACCCAAAATAACCTTGGGAGAGACTCTAGGTTGAGATCGAGGAAGCCTATAATAAATTATTATTATCCAGGAACCACACATACAACAAAAAAATCATCATATTTTTATTAAAATATGTGATATTTTCCATTACATGATGTGAACATGTTACACAAAATATAAATACTTCCCAAACTTTATCCAGTTCATGGAATTTGCTTGAGGTCTTTTTCACTACATGTACTCCCATTACATAGTCTTTAATTTCCCAACGAACATCAAAAGATAAAAGTTTAAGCTAAAAATTAAAAAAAAATCCTGAACTTCACCATTATTAGTATCCTACCTATTCCTTTTTGGAATTATTCATAATATGAAAAAGGAAACAAAAAAAGGTCAAAACATACTTAATCGAAAAGTAATAAGGCATTACAATCTCCCCACCATAAATGATTTCTTTCCATGGAAATCCCACAAGATATTGGATCCTCAAATATAGAATGCCACTACTACCACATTAATGACTCTCACTCCCATTTATCATGGATTTCATGTCCACACTACCATAGTACCAAGAATAGGGTGATAATTTTACCATACATTACCATATACTGGTCATCCATAATCTAAATTGTCTACTCAACCAATGTGGTATTGGGATCTAGATCAAAATCCTCCCATAAAATCACATGGGAAGGATCTAGTATATACCTTTTTAAATTGGAAAAAGGAAACACATCATAGATAGATGTCAATCCAAATGGAAATTCCAACTGATAGGCCACCCTCCCTAGTTATCCAATAATATCAAAGGGGCTCACAAACCTTAGTGCCAAATTTCTATTCTTACCCAGCCTATGATATCAAAACCAAGGTGAAACTCCAAGAAAGTATCAATAACCTACCTCAAACTCTATAAGTCAATTCCAATGATCCAGATAATATTCTTTAAGACTCCGTTCCTTGATGAAACACTACTCAATCAATTGAACAATCTTTTTCATCTTTTTAACAACACTCACTCCAACTATGAACCACTCTCCCCACACTTCCCCATATAAGGGATATCGACATGGACTCCCATAAAAATCCTTGTAGGGAACCATAATGATAAAATATTGATAACTATTTTTATAGAAAAATTTTACCAATGGAAAATTATTTTTCCCAGATCATCTGAAACAAGAACATAATACTGGAGTATATCCTTTAGAAACTGGATATCCCTCTCTATATTTCAATCTGCTTGTGGATGATAATATGTGCTCAATCCAATCTAGTAACCCATAAACTCCTTCAAACCATTCCAATACTAGGATTTGAACCTTAGATCCCTATTAGAGACAACTACTGAGGCAACCCTATGAAGTCTCACAATCAATTGGAAATACAATTCCCTAAGTTTTTACACTTTCATCACCTCCCAAATAGGTAAGAAATGTGCTGATGTCATGATTCGATCAATGATCACCCAAATCAAATCCTTCCCACTAAGATTCCATGAATAAAATGATTAAATCCATAGAAATCTCATCTCAATTTCATATCAAAATGGGTAGAGTCTGCAATAACACTGTAGGTCTTTGTCCCTCTGCCTTAATTCTTTGACAATTAAGACATCACAATAAAAAAATTATCTATCAACAATATCATCCCTTGAAACTAATACAAACATATCAAATCATGATACATCATAGTATACCTAGTGTAAATGGAAGAACAATAATGGTTTCCACTATAATAAAAGTCCTATCTCTAAGAAAACAGAACAACCAACCTACTACGAATGCATAAATCTCTACTAGGAGACTGATACCACTCACCTAAGGTATCCCCACAATAAAGGATTTCACTAAAAATATGAAACTCAGTGTCATATGTATTCCAAATTTGATCCTTATCATTAAAAAATGAGTCATCCATCATCAAATCCAGACATAACTATCCACTATCCTCTTCCACTTCCTAGCTCATATCAGAAAAAAAAACTCTTCAGTGACCACTAATGAACCGATTCATTGATTACTTATGTCTGCAATTTTATTAAAATCACATTTTAAACCACATTCCCTTTCCCATGGGTATAAGAAATATTAAAATAACATTTTGGAAGATACACTACCCAATTTATCTATTGAAAATTTTGATCCCTCTAAGTAAAATATATTACAGTCTCTTATGATTAGAATATATCTTAAACCACTCCACAAAGAGGGAGTGACGCCATGTTTTGAGTGTATATATAATTGATAGCAACTAAAATACTGGGTAGGGTAGTTCGTCTCATGATGAAAAAACTGGAATGATTCATATGCCACAAACTATTTCCCCTACATCAAGACACGCCCCAAAACCATACCAAAAGCATCATAGAAAACATCATAACCAGATCCCAGTTCTAGAAGAATCAAATCTGGAGATGAAGTCAGTCTCACCTTCTACTCATCAAATTATCTACGACACTGGTCACTCTATTAAAAAATTACACCCTTACGGGTCAAATATGTCATCACTAATGCAATATTGGAAAAGTCCTGAACAAATCATCTATAGTAACCAGATAAACCCAAGAATATTCAGATCTCAAACACATTTATGGGATGCTCCCCAAAAATAAATGCATGTACCTTTTAGGATCTACAAAGAAACTCCTATCTGATATAACATGAACTAAAAAATTCAATTTTTGGATCAAAAAATCACAATTGGTAAGATTACCATACAAAAGATTCGTTTTCAATGTTTGAAGAATGATATCCAAACAGTCTAATTCTCCTCCTTTGACTTGGAGTACACCAAAATATCACCCATGAACACAATAATAAATGATTCCTACAACTGATGGAGGATCTATTTCATCAAGGACATACACACCAAAGGATAATTAGTGAGACCGAATAGCATAACCAAAAAACTTGAAATGCCCATATCGACTCCTAAAAATGTATTAGGTGTATCCTCTTCTCTAGCTCTCAATTAGTGGGTACCTGAACCCATGTTAATCAAAGAAAACCAATGAACCCCTCTAATCTAATCAAACAGATCATCAATATTTGGAAAATGATATTTGTTATTAATGGTCACCCAATTCAATCTTTGATAATAAATACAAAGTTAGAGTCCCCTGTCTACCTTCTTAGCAAAGAGGAAATGCGAAGAACATAGTGACATGCTAGGATTAATAAATAATTTAGCCTCTAGATCCTAAAACTGGACCTTAGGTTCCACCAAATCATCAGTTTCCAAATTGAATGACAATATAGAAATGGGTATCATACCAGGTAGCATGTATATAGTAAACTCCACCTTTCTATGTGGTGATAAACAATAAAAATTATCTAGAAATACCTCGAGGCATGAACACACAACTCCATGAAGTTAACCACCTAAACAAGGGGAAACTGCATCAAGAAAAATCTCTAACAACCAGCAAGATATTACCCCATCATAAAGTAAAATAGGCCCTATGCTTCCTAATATAGAGTTCCAATCACCCTGGAAAACAAGAGTGACCCCATTGGTAGATATGAACTGAACCTGACAATGATAACAGTCAATTTTGGCCTTAATAATGATCATCCAATCCATGTATATAATCAAATTAAAAATGGCAAGATAAAAAAATAAAATGTACCACTCCACCTCAATGTCATCTATCATCACCTAACAGGTGGGACATCTGAAACCCTATTCAGACCTCTTTCCTAATGGTATGGAAAGATCCAATAAGAATGGAATAAGCTCATTAATCAAAGCCGATATGTCAAAAAACTTTGATGATATAAAGTAATGAGTAAACCATGTATTAAACAAATATATCATCTTGAAAGAAAAGATAAACATTGTATCTCTAATAGTAGATATCCCGTATTTAGTTCCCTTTATAGAATACTCCACTACATAAATCCATCCAGTCTTAGACACATAAACATATCCCTTGTCCTGAGGATTATACCCACCACCCGTGGATGAATCTATACAAACATGAGATCCATTTTTGAGAGTGGATGAGGCCATAATTCTCTGAGATATCTTTTCACAAAACAACTCTATATGGACATATCATCCAAAAAGATAACAAGTCTTGGGAGCCTCTGAATAGTTAAGATCGGTATGACCTCACCTTTAACAGTAGTTAGAGAAAACCAACTACTTCTATATCAAGGTCCCTAAAAATAGTCATGAAGAAAATGGATCACTGTTATACTTCCTCTTCGGGGTAGAAGGTAAACCCTAGCTAAATACTGAACAAACTAAATATCCACCCAAACTGTCTTCCAATCAATGTATGCCTCAACCAAAGATGCCTTGTCAACAACATCCATAATGTTTGAAAGGCACATGAGTATCAACATGGACTAAATATTAGGGATCAATCCTAAATTATACGTCTAAGCCTTCAGGTACTCATTAGTGACAAGATCCGATTCCAGATGCACCAAATAAAAAAAAGGGAAGAATACTCTAGAATAGTATGCCCCCATTACTCTAAGGTCAGAAACTTCTGGGTTTTCACTGCATAAAATGTTTCTGGATAAAACATCTAGTTAAATATTTTCTTGAATGAATCCCAGGTAATATAATTATGCAAGATAACATTCAAAATATATTCCAACTCTCTCTTTCCCGCTCCCTCGATCATATACATGAAAAAACCCACCTTAGAGTCTTCAGGAGTATTCATTAAGTTGAATATCATCAATATCTAATCAAACCACTCCTTGTCTTCCTATATTTTTTTTTCAACATGAAAGAAGAGTGGATGATTCTTTTTAAATTCAGATCCATGATCCACCAAGCGTCTTGGTTTACCAACACCCACTTGACCAAGAGTCTGAATAATGTGAAAAAAAGATTATACAAATGTAATGTCCACTAAAGGGTTCACTTGTGAAACCTATATCACAACATTATATCTCATATTTTAAAGACCTATTCTTAGAGGAGTTTTATAACAAAATGGAAAAACTAATTAGTCATGAAAAAATTCCAAAATCATAGGACGCACCTTAGGTATCATAAAAAATATTTAAAAAATTAATAATTTAAAGAAACCTAAAAAACATTACTTAAAGAAGAAAATTTAAATTTAAATAAACATTCCATACATTTCATTGAAATGTACTCAAATTACAATTCTCAAACTTGGTAAAAGTTCCTAACCACCCATGGTAACTCAGTTTCAATGATGGATATGGGCTAGCCAGCCCCCTTTTTCACATATTATCCAAATTATGATGGTCCTAACTCCTATCTACCTAAGACACAATACCAAACTCCTGAAGTGTCAACTCACTTCATATTGTTGAATCCCTTTAATACCAAATTGTAATGAACCAACCTGAGTCAACTAGACAAACCACCCAAATGAACAATCATGTAATAAATGTAAAACAAGATAATAAAAAAATGTTTTGAATATAAGAAAAAAATACATAGAACTAGAGTAAAAAGATGAAAAAAATGAGATAACATAAAATCATATAATCCAATCCAAAATAGCCTAAACTAGAAGGTATGTCAAATCCCCATGCGAAATACAGTTACCTCCTGACCAACCCAAACCAAAAGCTGCAATAGAAAGAGAATAAAACATTCTATAATACTCTATTACCTATACATAAATACTATGATATAAAATCTAAAAACACCCAAAAGGAACAAGTAGGATGTAAGAAAAATATTAGTAGGATACCACCACTGTTTCTATATACAGTTTAATATCAAGAATTCAACAACTATATATTTTAATATAAAATAATTTTTCAAATAATTATCATAAATCAAAACCATTTATATAGTATTTCCATTTAGTTTTCATAAAATCCTTTCATATTATCAAAGAATAAATATTAAAAGTAGAATTTATATAAAAAGGAAAGATTTTTCCATTCATTAAGAGGTAAATAGGTAAACACATATCCATGAAACAACCCATCATGAGAATCTATGTGATAAAATCTCATATAAAAACCATTGAGAAACAATCCATGGTAAAAAAAATCATGTGATAAATAACCATAAATGTGAAAGAACCCCACATAATGGTCTCTTACCTATGGGAAACTATGTACTAGACACTAAAAATCATAAAAAGTTATAATGTTTGATCTAACCAATATCAAATCCTGCCAGTCAATATCACAAAATATTACCTCTTATTGGTGCTATACACACGCTAATGCTAACCATGTACCTTTCTTGATGCACCCATGGTTCCCAATGTGAAATTATACAAATAAATTTCAAAATCATGCTCAAAATTTTAGAAAAAAATTTCAAATCCAAGACAACCATATATGGAGTTTTAAAATCTATTTCTAAATAAAAAAAATCCGTTTTAATAGCAAAACCCCCTTTTGAAAATATTTTTCTTTACAATAAATCATTTGAAACAAAATATCACATAAAATAAATGAAAAAGGGATAGAAATTATTATGAATAATATGAAATTATAATAATTAACCCATTGTATAGAAGCACCCACCTCAACATGGAAGAAACCTAGCTACCTTCAATAACAGTGGCCAGAAACCAAGAGAATTTCCTTTGAAAGATAAGGTACGCCAAGAAACTAAAAAGTATCGATAAAATACAAAATCCAATCACAAATTAATAAATAACTGTAGACAAAACCATAACCTAATCAAAACCAATAAAGAGACATAAATATAACATACCCAAAGAGAATAAACCTAATTCATGAAAATTACATGACATGTAATCCCCTTACACATCATGAAATCCACGGATCTCATATACACTGAAAAACATGTTGCCATTTTATTAAAAACACGATGTGTTCTATTACACAACATAAACCTACTACATGGTGTGTAAATCCTTCATTTATTATATACAGTTCATGGCTTCAATCTGGTGGCCATTACATGACATGTATTTCTATTACACGACATGTAATTTCCCAACGAATAGTAAAAGGTGCATGTTTAATATAAGAAGCACAACAAATATTTGACTTCACCATTATAGGTATCATCCCAATTAATTTTTTCCATTATTCTTCCAACAAAAAAGGAAAAAAATGGTTAAAAAGTTCCTAATAGAAAGGTAATGGGGTGTTACCTATATTTTATAAAATATATAGTATTTTAGAAAAAATTTCATTTTATTTTAAATGAATATTATTTTTATTTGTATTCAATCGATAAAAAATGAACTTGTGTAAACTATATATTTTTCATAATTTAGATATTTCAATTCACACTCTCTAATTTAATAGTTAGGTAAAAATATTCATGTTAAGATAATATTTTAATAGAGTATCATGCTTCATTTAAACTTGGTGTTGCGTGAATTACAAGCTATCAAAAAAATTAAATTTATTCAAAAAGAAATATTTTTTAAAGTATTGGGGTGTTACATTATTCCATAAAACCAAAATTTATTCCTAAAAATTTCATGGATATTACCTTTTAAACATATGAGGGTAGTTCTTCTTTATAACATCCTATGGTTCCCATGTGGCTTCCTCTATTTTTTGTGATTTCTCTAATATACCTCCACCATACGAGTCATTAAATTCCTCAATACTTTCTCTATGGTATCATGAATCTGGATGGGTTATTCATAGTAATATATATCAGGATACAATTCCATTTCATCATAGGTGAGAAGATGCATTGGGTCTATAATGTACTTCCTTTATAATGATATAAAGAACACATCATATAATTTTGAGATATTTGGTGGAATTTCCAAACAATAAGCATCAAATATAATTATTTCAAGAATTTAAAAGTGTCTTACGTACCGATGGATCTATTTCCCTTTCTCACCAAACCTTATAACTACCTTAAATGGTGATAATTTCAAGAAAACATGATCTCTCACTTAAAATTTCAAATCATTCCTCCGATTATCAGCACAACACTTTTGCCTAAATTGAGCCATGTGATCCTGAATAACCTTTAACATTATTATTTTATCTTCAAAATTTTATAGGACTATGAGTTTCCTTTCAATAAATTCATCCCAAAAATTTTGAGGATGACATCTATATTCATATAATGCATCATACAATACCATTTGAATATTTTAATAGAAGATATTTTAATTGAAAAAATATAACAAAGGTAAATAATGATCCCATATACCTTGAATATCATGTGATAATGACCTCAAAATGCCTTCCATTTTCTAAATAGTCTGTTCAGACTATCCAATAGTTTGAGGATGGTAGGAAATGCTCAATTGAATCTCAATATCAAGAGCCTTCAGAAGACACTACTATAATTTTGATGTAAAATGAGTACCTCAATCAAACCTAATTGATAGTGGTGTGCCATTAATTTTTATAACATAATTAATTTAGATTCATGTTTGGTGATCAAGATGTAAATATTCTATTATAATGATGAAATGTGCATATTTGGTTATGTGATCAACAATAACCAATATTGTGTCATTTTTAGGAGACTTTGGTAATCCTATAACAATGTCCATAGTAATATCATCCCAAATACACATAGGAACAGGAAGAGGTTATATAAACCATCCTGGATGATGTATCACAACTTTCACTTGTTTATAAACAAAACTTCTTGAAACATGACAAAAAATTTCTCACTACATGTTATCCCACAAAAAATTGTCCCTCAAATCCATATACATCTTTATTTTAAAAGGGTGTATAAAAAAATTTGAGCTATGAGATTTATCCAAAAATTATATTTTTATCTTATATGAAACAAATAATATCATTCCAAATTTCTAAACACCATATTAAAAAATGATGTCTATTAATTTCCCATCATTCACAATTTTAATTTTGTTCTGAAAGATCTCATCATTTAATTAATAACTTATGATATTTTATAATAAATATTGATTCTCAATCATTTAAAAAATGATTGTTTTTTTATTCCTTAATAATTCCCATATCTATATTTACAAGATCCATGAATATATAATGTCTCTCAATCCTAATTTTTGTTAGATCTCCATGATCATTACTACTCAATGCCTCTCCTACCTTATTTTCTTTCTTTGGGTGGTAGTGTATTGGGAAATCATAATCCTTTAGTATCTAAAGGAATAACCATTGCCTCATGTTGAGATATTATTTTTGAAAAGTTGTATTTTAGGCTCCTATAGTATATGTATATATCACATCATTCCCTATAGAGATAATGTCTTCATATCATCAATGAAAGTATTATATATTCTATGTCAAGATCATGGGCTGGATTATTCTGTTTAGGATTCTTCAATTTCCTTTATTCATATGAAATATATTTATCATAATTCATTTCTGATTCATCACTATATATCAAAAACCCATAGTTTCATAATGTTAATTTCAAAATTAGAGCATTGAACAATATCCTTTTTAGTTCATCAAAATATTCTTCATCTTATTTTATCCAAACAAACTTAACCCCTTTACCTGTTATCCTGAATAATGGGTTAGCTAATCGGGAAAAAGTCTGAATGAATCACCAATAGTAACATGCCAAACCAATGAAACTATACAACTCAGTTATGTTCATCAGTATAGGAAAACCCTTTACTACCTTAATATTCATAGGATCAACTAAGATTCCATCTTTGAAGGTAATGTGGCCAGAAAATAATATTCATAAAGCCAGAAATCACACTTTTTAAATTCACTATATAACTCTTTCTTTATAATAGTCTTAAGAATAAACCCCATGTTATTCTCACAGTCCAATTTTTTTTAGAATACACCAAGATAAAATCAATTAATACCACAAAAAAATAACCCAAATTTTCATTCAATACAATATTGATTAAATATTCACAAATAGAGAGTGCATTAGTAAATACAAATGGAATTAATGTAAACTCATAATGTCTATATATCATTTAGAAATATATCTTAGGAATTTCTTCCATCTTTACTCACAATTGATGATACCCAGAATGAAGGTCAATCATTGAAAAATATTGGTCTCCACGAAGTTTATAAAATAAGTCATCAATGTGTGGTAGTACATACATGTACATTATAATAATAGAATTGATTTACTTATAATAAATTCATAGACTCATGGATCCATCTTTCTTCTTAATGAAGATAATTGAGGCTCCCCATAGAGAAACACTAGAGTGAATAAATATCTTATCTCCCAATTCCTCTAGTTGTTTATTCAACACTAATAATTCCACCATGTATATCCTATAGGGAGTATTTGATATTGGTATTTCATCAGAGGTTAAATGAAGGGATACTTAGCTTTACACTATTGGGGATACCTAGGTAATTCCTCATGAAATAAATTAATGAATTAATGTATAATAGTTACATCCTCAATTTGAATATTACCTTATCCTTCCCAAGATTGTGTTTGTTCTTATTCACCATTAATCTCATTCAGTAGAGAAACTATGGGTGGATCTATATATGAATCAAATAATGAAATATGTGATCTGAAGACAAGGAATTATATATCTTCCTCATAAATGATAATTTCATTATTCATGCAATAAATTTTTTCATAATATTATATAGTATAATCCATACCAAATATTATATTGAAGTAAACCATAGGTATAATAATAAGTTCATTAAATAAATAATTTTTATGTGTCATAATGGGGACTTCCGAACACATCCTTGTGTAGTGAGAATTCCCATAAGAGTTTTGACTAAAACTACCCTTATTAAATTAAAAGATAAATGTTTAATTTTCTTAACAAACATGGTAGATATAAAAGAGTACATTTATACAGAATTAAATAAACCATTAGATAAATTTAAAAATAGTATTAAATTAATTTATAATGAATCCATGGGAAATTCTTCCTTAGCTGTAGTGATCACATAATCTTATCCTTATCCCCTTATCCTCTTCTTTGGTGGAATACCTTGATTCTCAGGGAATTTGTTTTCATATTTCCCCATCTTCCAAGAGTTGAAACACTAGATATATGTGTTTAATTTCTATATTTTCATTATTTTTATTGGTTAACGTTATCTAATCACTTATAAAAAATTCTTCATCCCTTCATGAATTTCCCATGGTGATTCTTTCCCCATTTTTCACATGATGGAAGTTGATGTGTTCCATTTTATTATTCATTGATAAATTCCCTTTTTCATGGTGTTTAGATGAAATATTATTCTCTTTATTTCCCTTAAATATAAGATATTTATAGAAATCATTTCTTTTTCACACATAAAAATATTTCCTCACATGATGAATACGTTTGAGAGATCAGTGCCCTTCAAAGACTTCTATTAATATTTCAAAGAAATGATCAATATTTCCCTTTATGGGGTGTATGTAATCTATAGCATACATTTATAACCATATAAAGGTATATTCATATAGTAAAAAATTATTTTCCCTTTTTCTTTAATCTATAGAGAATTATATTCATTTTAGTTTTCTTCTCATGAGGGAAAAATTTTCAAATAATGTCTCCATAAAATTATTCCACTTAATTAGTTCAATTTATCTTTACCCATAGTATTCTAAATCAATGACAACCATTTATCAACATTAACATTGATAAAATACACTAAAAGTGTAACAATTTCTTTTTTATTACATCCTATGTCTATAAATATCATTTATAGAGACTTAATACATTTCTTAGATTCTATTGGATTAGTATTCCCACCAAATAATGGGTGATTCTATTGAATAATGTTATCCTACATAAGATAATCTCACTATGTAATACATTTATCCATCCGAACAAGGTTATTTTTCATATACTGATTATGATTCCATAATATATCCATCATTTGGTCCATTCTAATACAAACTATATTGGCTTAATCAGTAGGGAAATATCTATATTTCCATGAGTATTTATTCCATTATTCCATCGAGGAACAATTTCTAAACAATGGTATATATTGGATTAGCACATAAATTTAAGAATATTAAATCATAATGTATATTTCCAAATATGGTGTAATACTTCCCTAAATTAATTTTTTTTCATTTTAAAGTACTTAATCATAAAATTTGGTTTCTTTGGGGATATTTTTATTTTCAAATATCTCATAAAGGTTTGTAAAGAAAATTTGAATTATCCTAAGAATATCCCTTTTGAGTGTCAAACTAGGTGAACAATAAGGATTTTTTTCATACACCAGGTCATGATTTGGTCAAACCCAATGTTCCCTTTTCAGATTTATCACCCCTATGTACCTCTTTTTTAGAACCATGTCTACGTACAATATCTAAAACAAGGATGTATTGCTAGGAAAAACCACATAATATCTTCCTTAATAGAAATTTATGATTTTATTTTATTCTTGTACTCAATGTTTATTATAGGGTTATGTTCAAAAACCATGTTTTTCTTAATCTATTTCCCATGGTTTCTGCTAAACATAATATGATAAAAACTATAATGTCCATGATCCCAGTATCCCAAATCTGGTGTTTTCTTTATTACATTGGAATAAATACAAAGGTTAAAATATCGAAGGAGTAATAAGTTTTGTATTTATATGGATCTAGATTAATAAATGATACCCATTTTAAATTGGTAATATAAAATAAAAAGCATATAAATGATTTTTTTGGCATCCATGAACTCACTCCAAGAATTCAACTTCATATCTAGGGTAAAGGAAACAGAATAAGGGTGAGCTCAAATTCTAAGTAATATTTATGTAAAATGGAGAATAAAAAATATGGAAATGTAAAGAACTAAACAAAAATTATATTTTAATAACATGAATATCATGATATGATAAGTCATAGTCAACATGGAAAGATAAATAACAGAAAACACATTCTATTTAAATAGTAAACTGGGAATGGAATGCATCTAGAGAAAATATCATTTAGAAAATCTCATGGATAAGAGTAATAACTAAATTTTAAATGAAGGAAATTTTTAATAATTTGATTATATGATCTCATTCATCATGATACTACTACTTTAAAAATCATTCACAAGACGGTTTAAAACTATAGGTAGAAACACATTCAATTTGGCCAACTAATTTTTCTAATGAGACCTACTGATACATCAGGGTTAATATAATTCTAGGAACCACCAATAATTTAATTATAAAATCATTCCTTATATATCAAATAATATATTAAAATCATTAATAATATTCCTTATCAATTAATATCCATACTGGGTAATGTATACATATTTATCAATATTTCCCAATAAAATCAAATACTTTTCAATGTATAAACCATATGTAAAAATGTTATATGGTTTAGGAAATAATAATTTACATCCTAAAATAATATATATATATATATATTTTAGATAAATTTAGTTTTTAATGAAAAATGATAACAATAAAGTTATTATTTCAAGATAAGGTTAACAACCACAAAAGAAAGTGAGATTACACCATAATTTTCCCCACTGGGTAATTTTCAATTCAAAACCCCTTGGATTAAATAATTAAAATTTAAACATAAAATTCAATTAATTATAAATTAAAAATTATATTAAATTTAAAATTGGTAGTATATACACTATATATTCTAAATTAGGTGCATAAAATTACAATATTCTTCAATAAAGGGAAATTGAGATGAAGACCCTTACCCCACACTTCCTTTTAGTTGAAAATGATTTAAAATTATATATAATGGTTTTAATATTTTTTTAATTTTATAAAAGAATAATATTTATATTTATAATATCATATATTATCCTTTTATAACATCTTATGACCCATTTGTTAATTATCTTACATTATTTTCATTTTTTCAGAGTTAATTTCCTTGTTTTCTCATGCATGTTTAGTCACAAATGTTCTTATTTTTGTGCATATAATATAGTTAAATAATCTACTGAATAATTATAATGATATAATTATCATATTTATATATTAATTATACTTTTAATACCAATCTTGAAAGTTGGTATTGGTAAATGAAGTATGTTATTATCATGAAGATGGTATGTCATACATATTCATGAGTAATGTTTCCATTTTCAATGATAACTATGGAATGAAGGTATGCAATATTTTTTGTTTCCAAAAAGATAATAATATTATAAATAACATATTATTTCATTAAATATATGTAACGCCCCGACCCCAGCTACCCAGAGTCGGTGCATTATTACATAACATTGGCATGATCACAAGAAAGATCCAATCCCGAAAGACCGATTAGTTTAGTAGCCTTGGAAACACTAGATATATTCATAAGTTTTACATTACATCATAAAATGAAAAACTACTACAACAACATAATGTTTCCAACGTCCACACTATAAACCCCTCATAATATCCCTGCAAGTCAATCATAATTTACTTCTTCACTACCTGGGAAAAATAAAACATAAAAAAGGGGTGAGCTCAAATGCCCAGTAAGGATAACAATATAGCGGAACATTCAAAATAAGCATAAACATTTAAGGCAATGAATTACTAAAACAAAAGCCTTTTAAAATTGAACTTCAACATAGTATGGCAAAAGTAAAATGAAATAATTCCATTTACTTGTTCACATGGATATTCTACTAATCGAATAATCACATGCAATATAAATAACCACTTTCATAATGTTGGAATGCATAATGCCAGACTATCATAACCACATAGCCAAGGCCTCGTGCCAAGACTACAAATAAGATTTTGTCAAGGCCTTGTGCCAAGACACTAGTTTGTCTCATGAGACCTACCGATGCATCGAGGAGCTATAGCGGGCTCCACCCGTCACTTATTAAGTCCAATGCATTCCCATATGAAAAGGTTTAAACATAACATAAACATTCGTATTAAAACTAGCATACGAAATGTCAATACTTTCACAATAAACTATGAATGGTATAAAAATAGCACATCCACAGTCAAACATATCACAAAACCTTCAATACAATATAGAAGTTTGGTATCATAATAAATCAACATCAAATAATCTTAAAATCCATCAAAGGATGTTGACATAGATGAAATCAAATTTTTTTTAAAGAAATATCTCCTTTTATTTTGAAATCATTTAAGATCCATATAAAATAAAACATTTTCTTTGAAAATATTCTTATAAGCTTGTAAGGAAAGCTTTGAATATTTTATAACGGCGTAAAATAACCGCACCCACCGTATAAGTTAAAAAAAAACATTCTTACCTCAATTCTGTCGAAAAGGTTAAAAAGGACCTTGTTTTGAAAACGACGGAAAGATTCCTTTATAAACCTCTTATAAAAAGTAAAAAAAAGGGTATAAATGACTTTAACCCATATTCTTTTAAATAGTAAAAATGTTTTCAAATACATTTTTAAGAAACATGGATGTGGATGATAAAGAGATCCCAGTAGATTATTACATATAAACAACCTCGGATAATGAAGAGATTGTGAAATAACCCTTACCTTGAACTTTCTCTTAGTCGATGGTATGTTAACCTCCTGTATAATAATTAAAACATTGTTATTAAATTATACAATAATCATATACATCAATATGATATCATATATGATCTTTTAATATTGATTTGATAATAATATCTTAGTATTATCGTTGTTTCGGGTGTGAACTTTCTTGTTTTCTTTTGTATGTTTTGTTACGTAAGACATGTTTGTAATGGATAGATTATATCTTATTCATAATCAGAATGATATTAACATTATTTTTAACCCCAAAATGAGAATAAGACTTGAATGGATATGATGGAGAATGAATCTTATCGCGTTCGTGGAGACGGTAGTCCGTACGTGCGCACGAACGCTACTTCCATTTAATTAATTTTTATTTTAAAAGAATCTAATCCAAATGATACATAGGTATATTACTATTCCAGTATAGTATTTTATATATGTTACTTATGTTCATTAACACCATCCTTTATACGTTCCATGTGTGGTATGAACGAGTCATATCATTTTAAGGGGGCGGTAGTCCGCACTTCCTCAAATAAATTATCGTATGTATATACAACATGAAACGAATAATGGTATGAAATAAAATGGAATTACAGAAGCTTATATATAAAATATATATCATTAATATCATATTTAATTACAGTGCCATCATAATGGCCACCATGAGAGGTGGTAAGATGTATTTGAACAATCATCGTTTCGTGAGGCGTTAGTTTGCCATCCACAGAAACATTATGTTCATCATCCATTAGATGGAGTTGTGTGTATGTGTAGTTTGAATCCTTCTTATAACAACATCCTAGTATATTTAGGATACTGGTGTTGTTACAAAAGAAAGGAAATAAAAAGATTTTGGGGGTTGGAGAAGCAAAATAAATGAAAATACTTTAAGAGAAATTGTTACCTTTAATTTAGGTAACTCACTTTGGTTGGAACCAAAGGACTTCTTGAAATGCTTTCTGCCTAAGGGGAAGCTTCAAGGAGGAGGAGAGGGATGTTGGGAGCTTAGTTGGTCAATGTTTGGACGAGCCAAGTGGCTTGAGAGGTGTGAGGAAAAGAGAAGGAGGAGTGCCCTTTTATAAGAGGGGTGAGGGGTACCTTTGGAAAAGCTAGAAATATTAATTTATAATAAATTCATATTCGGTTTAAAAAGGCTCCAAAGTTGACTATTCAAAGGATGAGGTGGGGATAGGTCGAAAAAAACTCATCCAATAGAATTTAGACAGGTTTGGGTACTTATATTAACCTTATCTTTAAGTATTAACTCTAAGTTAATTAGTTTCACTTTTACAATGTCTCTTTGTATTTTTATATAATATGGTTAATAAACTTACTATGTACATCCAAGCGACCCCCAAGTGGTCCATTAATGATGAACCTATCATAATATAAGTCTCTTGGCCGAACCTTAGATTTTTAGGAATTTAATATCAATTAATAATATAATATTTGTTTTAAGAACTCTTTTATGTCAATTTTGACACTATTCAATAGTTGATTTTTGTGAAACTCCTAAAAGATTGATTACTTCGAACAAAGTCAATTACATCAATCCTAATATATCATATTATCATAGAAAATTAGTTTAATTCATTAAAAGTTTCATATTATAATTATTTGGGTATTTATAAGATCAATTATTTTTATTTTTCACTATTTTAGTAATTACTGCATCATCATTGTGTCATAAATAAAATAAATTATATAATGTCTAAAAATTATAAATAAAATATCATTATGTAGGAAATCGTTTTAGCTTTCTAATTAATATTTATAATCGAAAATCCAACATGTATAACCCTATGTAAAAATTGTTCTTCTAAAAGATGTAAGCTTATGCCATTTTTATTTTTATTTTAACTTTATTAATATAAAGTGTCCCTACCACATACAAGTGGCTCCAAGGGGTCCCCAAATTGACCCAAGGATGCCCATGGTCGGGTATGTGTCCACCAATAAGGTTAGGACACGTTTTAGGGTAATTTTGTATTATTATAATATTATTTTTTAACCCTTATTTACCGGATTTACCCTTTAACCATGGTAAATAAAATATTTACCACAGTAACTATTCAAAATGTCTAAAAATAAAAGTTACCTATTTACACAATTTGAACATCCTGATTCCAAATATGGAATCCATTTTCCTAAATTCAAAACACAGAAGTGGCAGAAATTAATTTAAAATTAATTCCCGATGTTAAAACAAAAAGCGTGTTTTTAAGAGATAATAACTATCAAAAGATTGACACTTGTTTATGTTCGGTTTAATTGTAAAATTATGTCCAATGACCAAGATTATATTAAATGGTAAAAATATATTCTAAATATACTTTAAAACCACTCAAATTCACAATTTATCACTATTAATTATTTTGATTAAAAAAGTTGTTTTTAATTAAAATTTAGTAATTTTCACTATTCATCAAAATATGAAAGTTATCCGAAATGTACCAAAATTTCACCCTAGGCTAATTTTGATATTCCGAATCCAAAAATGAAGTCCATTTTGAAATATAGAATATATATGATTTCAAAAAGTAGGTATTACTATTCACAACAGCTAGTTTAATTAGTTGTGGTGTGTGTTAGAACTCGAGGTTGCGTACAACACACGCTATCGCATTATTCGAAGGGAAACGTACCATAGAAGCTTGGGGTGTTACATTCTCCCCTCATTCAAATAATTGAGTCCTCGCAATTTCTAGGGTATTACTGCGTAAAAATACTCGGGTGGTTCTTCATCATAAGTTCCTCGGGTTCCCACGTTGCCTCTTCCATCTTATGATTTCTCCACAAAACTTTTACCAGACGCGTCGTCCGGTTTCTCAGTATTTGTTCTCTTGTATCAAGAATCCTGACGGGCTCTTCGCAATAAGACAGATCGGGTTCCAGTTCTAATTCCTCATAGGTGAGTACATGTGTTGGGTCAGGCATGTATTTTCTCAACAGAGATACGTGGAACACATCGTGAACTTTGGAGAGACTTGGCGGCATTGCCAATCGGTAAGCTACAACCCCAATTCTTTCTAGAATTTCGAAAGGTCCGATGTACCTGGGACTCAATTTTCCTTTCTTACCAAAACGTATGACTCCCTTCCACGGAGATACCTTCAGGAAAACATGATCACCGACTTGAAATTCCAAATCCTTCCTTCGATTATCGGCATAGCTCTTCTGCCTACTTTGAGCTGCTTTAATGTGATTTTGGATTACCTTCACCTTTTCCACCGTTTCCTCCACCAGTTCTGGGCCTACAAGTTTTCTTTCACCAACGTCATCCCAACAGGTTGGTGTACGACATCTCTTTCCGTATAACGCTTCATATGGTGCCATCTGAATACTCGAATGGAAGCTATTGTTATAGGAAAATTCTACTAGTGGTAAATATTGATCCCACATACCCTGAAAGTCAAGTGAGCAAGATCTCAACATGTCTTCTAAGGTCTGAATAGTCCGTTCTGATTGTCCGTCTGTCTGAGGGTGGTAAGCAGTGCTCAAATGAAGTTCAGTATCCAGGGATTTCTGAAGACTTTTCCAAAATCTTGAAGTAAAACGGGGATCACGATCAGAAACAATCGATAGGGGTACTCCATGAAGTCTCACAACTTCATTAATATATAGTCTTGCTAGACGTTCCAGGGGTAGATCTTCTCTTATAGCAAGAAAATGTGCTGACTTGGTAAGACGATCAACAATCACCCATATTGCATCATTCCTTCTAGGAGTCTTTGGTAGCCCCATGACAAAGTCCATCGTAACATTATCCCATTTCCACTCCGGTATGGGAAGAGGTTGCATGACTCCTCCAGGCTGTTGCCTTCCATCTTTGACTTGTTGACAAATCATACATCTTGACACAAAATCAGAAATCTCCCTCTTCATGTTGTCCCACCAAAAATGTTCCTTCAAATCTCTATACATTTTGGTGCTCCCAGGGTGTATAGAGAAATTGGAACTATGAGCATCATCCAGCAATTCCCTTTTTAGATCAGGTATATTGGGAACACAAAGTCTCTTCCCGAATTTCAAAATTCCATCTTCATACACAAAGTCTCTCAATCTCCCATCATTCACAGCTTTAATCTTCTTTTGGAATTCGTCATCATCGGTCTGAGAACTCTTAATCCTTTCTAGTAAAGATGGTTTGGCAACCATTTGAAAAAGCATTGATGTTTCACCTTCCCTGGTTATTCCCATGTCCATTTTCACTAGATCCATGAAAATTGGATCCCTTTCAATTCTCATATTGTTCAAAACTCCATGGTCTTTTCTACTCAAAGCATCTGCCACCTTGTTTGCCTTCCCCGGGTGGTAGTGTATCGTACAATCATAATCCTTGAGTAATTCAAGCCATCTCCTTTGCCTCATGTTGAGTTCTTTTTGTGAGAAAATATACTTCAAACTCTTGTGATCAGTATAAATCTCACATTTTTCACCATAGAGGTAGTGCCTCCATATCTTCAAAGAAAAGATCACAGCTGCTAACTCAAGATCATGAGTAGGATAGTTTTTTTCATGAATTTTCAACTGTCGTGATGCATAGGCAATAACTCTATCATTCTGCATAAGGACACAGCCAAGTCCTTTCTTTGATGCATCACTATAAATAACGAACCCATCATTCCCCGATGGTAGAGTCAATATAGGAGCATTGACTAATCTTCTCTTCAGTTCTTCGAAACATTCTTCACACTCTTTTGTCCAAACAAATTTAACCCCTTTACGTGTGAGCTTCGTTAATGGGTTAGCCAATCGGGCAAAATTCTGGACGAAACGTCGATAATAACCTGCCAAGCCAATAAAACTACGTACCTCAGTTATACTCGTAGGTGCTGGCCATTCTTGGATTGCCTTGGTCTTAGAAGGATCAACAGAGATTCCATCTTTAGAGACAATATGGCCAAGAAAAGAAATCTCCTGAAGCCAGAATTCACACTTGCTAAACTTTCCATATAATTCATGCCTCCTCAGAGTCTTCAAGATAATGCGCAAGTGATTTTCATGATCTTCGTAGGTTTTGGAGTATACCAAGATATCATCAATAAATACCACCACAAATTCATCGAGATATTCCTTGAAAACTCTATTCATCAGATCCATGAATACAGAGGGTGCATTAGTCAATCCAAACGGCATTACAGTAAACTCGTAATGCCCGTACCTGGTTCGAAATGCTGTCTTCGGAATGTCTTCCTTTTTTACACACAACTGATGGTATCCAGATCGAAGGTCAATCTTTGAAAAGTATTGAGCTCCATGCAGTTGGTCAAATAAATCATCAATACGAGGTAGGGGATACTTGTTCTTTATCGTTATAGCATTGATCTCCCTGTAGTCGATACATAACCTCATAGATCCATCTTTCTTTTTAACAAAAAGAACAGGGGCTCCCCATGGAGAAACACTAGGGAGAATAAATCCCTTATTACTCAATTCCTCTAGTTGTTTCTTTAGTTCGACTAACTCTACAGTGGCCATTCTATAAGGGGTCTTCGATATAGGCCTTGATCCAGGAATCAAATCAATAGAAAACTCAACTTCTCGTTCTGGAGGATGTCCAGGTAAATCTTCCGGAAATACATCTACAAATTCTTTCACAACAGGTACATCCTCTATTTGAACATTCCTTTCCTCACCGACAGTTATTTCATTCTCTTCCTCCCCAATAATTGAATTAAGTTGAGCTACTGGGGGTGGGTCTAAATAAGAATTAGGTGGTGACGATTCTGCTCTAAAAATAAGGTGTTCCTTATCATTATCATCAAGAATCGTAACCTCTTTCTTCTTACAATAAATCTTCGCATCATAGTCCGAAAGCCAGTCCATACCGAGGATTATATCAAACTCAATCATAGGTATGACGATGAAATCAGCAGATAAAGAAAATTTATGTGCTCTAATGGGGACTGATTCACAAAACTTTGTTGCAACGATACTTCCCTTAGGAGTTTTAACTGACAACTCCCTTATTAAATCAAATTGGAAATATCTAATTTTCTTAGAAAACTGGGAAGATATGAAACAATGCGATGATACAGAATCAAATAATGCATTTGCTAAACTTGAGGAAACCATTAAATTACCTGCCACCACGTCTTTCGGAGTTTCTACCTCAGCAGTAGTGATAGCATAAGCCTGGCCTTGATCCCTTGGCCTTTTCTGAGGTAAGTTCTCCTGACGCTTAGGACATGCATTTGCATAATGCCCCATCTCCCTGCAATTGTAGCACTGAACGTTGGTAGCTTCCTTCTTCCCCTTGCAATCATGAGCTTGGTGGCCTTTTTCACCACACTTGTAACAGACTCCCATTCCCTTCAGGCAAGCACCGGGGTGTTTCTTCCCGCACTTACCACAATATGGATATTCAAACTTTCCCTTCTTCCCCTTATTTCCATTCCCAGATTGATCAGCAGGTCTTTTCTTCTCTTGCTTTGCTTTAAAGTCATAAGACTTAGAGAATTCCTTTTCGGTCTTGATAGCACATGAGACAATGTCTTCGTACGATGAAAAGGATTGTGAGACTAATGCTCGACGGAGAAATGGTTTTAACCCATCAAAGAAACGATCAATCTTACTTCTTGGGTTGCGAATATAATCACCAGCATACCTCGCTAACCTTGTAAAGTTAGCCTCATACTTTGTGACATTCTCATCCTCCTTTTGTCTCAGACTCAGAAATTGCCTTTCCATATCTGCTCGATGGTCGCGAGGAAAGTATTTTTCTAAAAACAGATCTTTGAACTCCCTCCATTCCATGTTTGATACTTCATCATCTTCCTTCATGTTTTGAATCAATGACCACCATTGATCAACATCTCCAGTGAGGCGGTAAACTGCCATGGTAACTTTTTCCCTTTCACTACTCCCCAAAGCCTGAAATATTTTCTCTAGGGAAAATATCCATTGCTCAGCTACTAAGGGATTTGTACTTCCATTGAACGTTGGTGGTTGTTGTCTCATGAATCGATCTAACATTGATCCTCCACGCTGCGGATCAGGGTGCTCCATACGGGTAAGGTTATTATTCATAACCTGAGTAAGTTGTCCCAGTACGGTGATTAGATGATCAGCACCAGTTGCATCACCAGCCCCACTATAATTATCTTGAGCAGGAGGGAAATCCCTACATGGAGTGCGTGCATTGATACGGTTTCCATTTCTTCCACTAGGCGCTATTTCTAAACAATGGCATAAACTAGATCAGTTTATGAATCAAAATACATAATCCCATACTTATAAAACACTTAACATAAATTGAACTATCTATGGATATAATCCATAATCATAAATATGTTTTCTTTGAGGAAGTATATACTCATAAACCCTTCATAATGATTTGTAAAGAAAGTGAGAGTTATCCTAAGCATATCCCCCGGGAGTGTCGTAACCAAGAGTGCAGCAAGGCCCGTTGTCGTGCACCAGTTCCCGTTCGAGTCTAGCTCAAAGCGGTGTTTTCGGGTTTTACCCCTAGGTACATCTGTGCCAGAGCCGCCTCTACCTGCTCGTATCCAGACAGGGATGTATTTCTCGGAAAACTCACAAAGTCTCTACAATACCAAAATTCTAGGAAGTTCTTCTATACTAATCCTCAAAGTTCATCTTAGGTCTACGTGCTCTAATCAGAGTTTATCTAAATCTAGCTTCCAAGGTTTGTACTAAACTTCCTCTGATACCAACTGTAACGCCCCGACCCCAGCTACCCAGAGTCGGTGCATTATTACATAACATTGTCATGATCACAAGAAAGATCCAATCCCGAAAGACCGATTAGTTTAGTAGCCTTGGAAACACTAGATATATTCATAAGTTTTACATTACATCATAAAATGAAAAACTACTACAACAACATAATGTTTCCAACGTCCACACTATAAACCCCTCATAATATCCCTGCAAGTCAATCATAATTTACTTCTTCACTACCTGGGAAAAATAAAACATAAAAAAGGGGTGAGCTCAAATGCCCAGTAAGGATAACAATATAGCGGAACATTCAAAATAAGCATAAACATTTAAGGCAATGAATTACTAAAACAAAAGCCTTTTAAAATTGAACTTCAACATAGTATGGCAAAAGTAAAATGAAATAATGCCATTTACTTGTTCACATGGATATTCTACTAATCGAATAATCACATGCAATATAAATAACCACTTTCATAATGTTGGAATGCATAATGCCAGACTATCATAACCACATAGCCAAGGCCTCGTGCCAAGACTACAAATAAGATTTTGTCAAGGCCTTGTGCCAAGACACTAGTTTGTCTCATGAGACCTACCGATGCATCGAGGAGCTATAGCGGGCTCCACCCGTCACTTATTAAGTCCAATGCATTCCCATATGAAAAGGTTTAAACATAACATAAACATTCGTATTAAAACTAGCATACGAAATGTCAATACTTTCACAATAAACTATGAATGGTATAAAAATAGCACATCCACAGTCAAACATATCACAAAACCTTCAATACAATATAGAAGTTTGGTATCATAATAAATCAACATCAAATAATCTTAAAATCCATCAAAGGATGTTGACATAGATGAAATCAAAATTTTTTTAAAGAAATATCTCCTTTTATTTTGAAATCATTTAAGATCCATATAAAATAAAACATTTTCTTTGAAAATATTCTTATAAGCTTGTAAGGAAAGCTTTGAATATTTTATAACGGCGTAAAATAACCGCACCCACCGTATAAGTTAAAAAAAACATTCTTACCTCAATTCTGTCGAAAAGGTTAAAAAGGACCTTGTTTTGAAAACGACGGAAAGATTCCTTTATAAACCTCTTATAAAAAGTAAAAAAAGGGTATAAATGACTTTAACCCATATTCTTTTAAATAGTAAAAATGTTTTCAAATACATTTTTAAGAAACATGGATGTGGATGATAAAGAGATCCCAGTAGATTATTACATATAAACAACCTCGGATAATGAAGAGATTGTGAAATAACCCTTACCTTGAACTTTCTCTTAGTCGATGGTATGTTAACCTCCTGTATAATAATTAAAACATTGTTATTAAATTATACAATAATCATATACATCAATATGATATCATATATGATCTTTTAATATTGATTTGATAATAATATCTTAGTATTATCGTTGTTTCGGGTGTGAACTTTCTTGTTTTCTTTTGTATGTTTTGTTACGTAAGACATGTTTGTAATGGATAGATTATATCTTATTCATAATCAGAATGATATTAACATTATTTTTAACCCCAAAATGAGAATAAGACTTGAATGGATATGATGGAGAATGAATCTTATCGCGTTCGTGGAGACGGTAGTCCGTACGTGCGCACGAACGCTACTTCCATTTAATTAATTTTTATTTTAAAAGAATCTAATCCAAATGATACATAGGTATATTACTATTCCAGTATAGTATTTTATATATGTTACTTATGTTCATTAACACCATCCTTTATACGTTCCATGTGTGGTATGAACGAGTCATATCATTTTAAGGGGGCGGTAGTCCGCACTTCCTCAAATAAATTATCGTATGTATATACAACATGAAACGAATAATGGTATGAAATAAAATGGAATTACAGAAGCTTATATATAAAATATATATCATTAATATCATATTTAATTACAGTGCCATCATAATGGCCACCATGAGAGGTGGTAAGATGTATTTGAACAATCATCGTTTCGTGAGGCGTTAGTTTGCCATCCACAGAAACATTATGTTCATCATCCATTAGATGGAGTTGTGTGTATGTGTAGTTTGAATCCTTCTTATAACAACATCCTAGTATATTTAGGATACTGGTGTTGTTACAAAAGAAAGGAAATAAAAAGATTTTGGGGGTTGGAGAAGCAAAATAAATGAAAATACTTTAAGAGAAATTGTTACCTTTAATTTAGGTAACTCACTTTGGTTGGAACCAAAGGTCTTCTTGAAATGCTTTCTGCCTAAGGGGAAGCTTCAAGGAGGAGGAGAGGGATGTTGGGAGCTTAGTTGGGCAATGTTTGGACGAGCCAAGTGGCTTGAGAGGTGTGAGGAAAAGAGAAGGAGGAGTGCCCTTTTATAAGAGGGGTGAGGGGTACCTTTGGAAAAGCTAGAAATATTAATTTATAATAAAATCATATTCGGTTTAAAAAGGCTCCAAAGTTGACTATTCAAAGGATGAGGTGGGGATAGGTCGAAAACAACTCATCCAATAGAATTTAGACAGGTTTGGGTACTTATATTAACCTTATCTTTAAGTATTAACTCTAAGTTAATTAGTTTCACTTTTACAATGTCTCTTTGTATTTTTATATAATATGGTTAATAAACTTACTATGTACATCCAAGAGACCCCCAAGTGGTCCATTAATGATGAACCTATCATAATATAAGTCTCTTGGCCGAACCTTAGATTTTTAGGAATTTAATATCAATTAATAATATAATATTTGTTTTAAGAACTCTTTTATGTCAATTTTGACACTATTCAATAGTTGATTTTTTTGAAACTCCTAACAGATTTATTACTTCGAACAAAGTCAATTAAATCAATCCTAATATATCATATTATCATATAAAATTAGTTTAATTCATTAAAAGTTTCATATTATAATTATTTGGGTATTTATAAGATCAATTATTTTTATTTTTCACTATTTTAGTAATTACTGCATCATCATTGTGTCATAAATAAAATAAATTATATAATGTCTAAAAATTATAAATAAAATATCATTATGTAGGAAATCGTTTTAGCTTTCTAATGAATATTTATAATCGAAAATCCAACATGTATAACCCTATGTAAAAATTGTTCTTCTAAAAGATGTAAGCTTATGCCATTTTTATTTTTATTTTAACTTTATTAATATAAAGTGTCCCTACCACATACAAGTGGCTCCAAGGGGTCCCCAAATTGACCCAAGGATGCCCATGGTCGGGTATGTGTCCACCAATAAGGTTAGGACACGTTTTAGGGTAATTTTGTATTATTATAATATTATTTTTTAACCCTTATTTACCGGATTTACCCTTTAACCATGGTAAATAAAATATTTACCACAGTAACTATTCAAAATGTCTAAAAATAAAAGTTACCTATTTACACAATTTGAACATCCTGATTCCAAATATGGAATCCATTTTCCTAAATTCAAAACACAGAAGTGGCAGAAATTAATTTAAAATTAATTCCTGCTGTTAAAACAAAAAGCGTGTTTTTAAGAGATAATAACTATCAAAAGATTGACACTTGTTTATGTTCGGTTTAATTGTAAAATTATGTCCAATGACCAAGATTATATTAAATGGTAAAAATATATTCTAAATATACTTTAAAACCACTCAAATTCACAATTTATCACTATTAATTATTTTGATTAAAAAAGTTGTTTTTAATTAAAATTTAGTAATTTTCACTATTCATCAAAATATGAAAGTTATCCGAAATGTACCAAAATTTCACCCTAGGCTAATTTTGATATTCCGAATCCAAAAATGAATTCCATTTTGAAATATAGAATATATATGATTTCAAAAAGTAGGTATTACTATTCACAACAGCTAGTTTAATTAGTTGTGGTGTGTGTTAGAACTCGAGGTTGCGTACAACACACGCTATCGCATTATTCGAAGGGAAACGTACCATAGAAGCTTGGGGTGTTACAATATACTTATATCTATCATCCATGTGTTATGGTGAGGAAAATAGAGTCACATTTCTTTGTGAAGGCGGTAGTCCACACACACACAAATGATGTTTTAAGATTTTAGTGAGTGAAAAGGTAAAAAAATGAAATTGATGTATTATAATTTTAGAATGATAAATATGTCATTAATATCAAAATTGTTTCATGAATATCACATATATTAATTAACATTATCCTTATCACATACTGTGTAAAGTGTTAGCGAAAGATGAATCACATCATTTCGTGAGGCGGTAGTCTGCTGTATACACGAGCGACATTATCATATTCCCCATGGAATGGAAGAAAAAGAATGTATATATGATATAATTAAACCATATGTATAATTATTTTATAAAATATTATATATATACATTGTGTCCATCATCATACACTACAATGAGAGGTGTTAATGGAAAAACGAATGAAAACTATTCACGAGGAAGTAGTCTTCCATACATAAGAATAATGATTTGAAAACCCATTTGATGGAAGTGGGGATGATTGTAGGTAATTATATTAAAATAAAAACATCTAATTTCATATAATATACTAATTTTATTTTATTATAATGATTTCATAATAATTTAAGGAGGTGAAAAAATAAATAAAAAAAACACTCGTTGAAGAATGTTACCTCTTCTTCGGGTAACCTCCTTAGGTTTTCAGCAAAATACTTCCTAGGAAGAAATTATGACTAAAATATGGAATCCATTATGATGTTATGGAATTAAGGATGATATTCAGTTAAGTATTTTCCAATCCAAAAGGTTTTTAAGCTACGAAGAAGAGAGGAGAGTGGGTGTCCTTTAATAGCTCATGTGAGTGGCTCAATTGTAATTTTTGAAAAGGGAAAGGTGTACCCATGTTTTTAAAATTCCAAAACAATCCAAAATGGATTATTCAATAACCTTAGACATTATACAGTATAAATATTTTCATAAAACTGATTTTAGTCAAATTCTTGGTCATTTTAACCCATATATTTTTAGGTTAACCAAAGGTAAAACCATTTTTACCTTATCCACATTAAATAATTTTTAATGTGTTTACTATTCATTATAGTCACAAATTAAGTTTAACTTATTAGATAATATACATTATTATGATTCCAAATATGGAATCTATTTTTTTCAAATTAAATTTATATGAGTGGAAAATTTTAATTTTAAATTAATCTCATAGACACGATAATAAAGTGAGTTTTAAAAGAGAAAATGTTAAAAAGACTACAATGTTTTTATATAAAATTCAATATAAAAATGTTTCAAATGAACTAAATTTGATTAATTGATATATAATTTTACTAATTTTACTTTAAAAACAATAAAAAATATAATTTGAATTTATAAATAATTTAAATTAAAAGTCTCTTCTCAATTAAAATTCCATATTTTTAACTATTCATTGAAAAATGTACCATTTCATAAAAATACCAAAAATTAATATAATTTAATTTTTATATGATTATTATAATTATGATGTTAATTTTATCATATAAATTCTATATATGCGGTATAAATTAATTTTAAATTATGTTTGTGAAGCTCAAATAAACCATCTTTTAGAAAAAATACAGTATTTCTAAAAACATGTATTTTTCTTTTAAATGATTTTTATTTTTATTTCAAATAAAAAGACAAACAATAACATGTGTAAAATATATATTTTTTATAAGTTATTTATTTCAATTTATACCCTCTAATTTATTGACTAGTTTCTAATGGTCAAGTTTAAATAATATTTCAATAGAGTGTTGTGTTTTATTTAAACCTGGTGTTGCGTTCCTCACAGACTATCAAAGAAATTAAATATATTATAAATTAAATATATTATAAATTATTCAGGTGTAATAGATAAATTATATGTAAACATAATATGGTTTAAATTAGATAATCTTTTTGGACATAGTGCCCATATAAATCAATGATACTTAAAATATAGTAAAAATAGAGAAAATAATATCTAATGAAATGATATAGAGTGATAAAAAATGTGATAATGAGAAAATTAATGAACACAAAATAAAAAATGAGTAAATTATGAATTAAAACTATAAATTAATAAAAAATGTAGGTATTTTAAAACCAATCCTTTAGAAAATACAATTGTTGAAAAAAAATTAAATACAATTTCCTTATAACATTGTTTAAGAACAAAGTTACAATTCACATTATAAATTATTTTATTCCAATTATGAAAATAATACACCCTTCTATTAATAAAATTTTAAATAAAAATTACAAGAATATAGTGTAAATGGATTTATTTTAAAATAACCTTTAAAACATGTAAGAATGATTATAAATAAATAATGTTTTTTATGGTGAGAAAATATGTTCTGGTCGTATACATTAAAACATTAAATTTATATCACAATTTTGTTTAAAATAAAAAAATGTCTTATTCGGAAAAAGTTTAAAAAAATTAATTTAATCCTTTGTAAATAAAGTAAATGGTTAATAAAATTACCCTAAAAAATTTATTGTATATGTAAAAAACATTCATTTTAAAATTTTATAAACCATGATATAGAAAACAAAGATTCCTGACTAAGAAAAAGAAATAAGGTCTCTATACTTTGTAATTAAACTACTTGATGATTATTTATCCAAAAAGAGATAAAATGGAAAATTAAAATGTAAAAAAATCAAAACCTAATGAGAAAAATCTATGGGGTTAATAGATAAGGATCATATAATTCTTCAAAATGAAATCTGAATATAATCAATCTGAAAATAAAATTAGATTGTAAAAGAAATCCCTTACCTTAGGCTTCAGCTTAGTCATACATGTTTCATAATACTATATTAGGAATTTAAATTAATTAAAATATTTCATAATATCTAGTTTCGTATGTATTTATTTTTTTGTTCTATTTATAATAATTTTAATTCATTTCTTTGATTGGTCTTTCAAATATAAATAACTTAAGGTTCTTCGGTCAGTTTTTATAAAATTAATTCAGTATATTTCCTAATTGATATATGTGATATGAAATGGGTCCATCATCTCTAAAATTTTAATTATGTCCTAAATGGTATTTTTATTTAGTATATACAATTTTAAAATCATTCTTGTACCATTGTAATAGAAAAATGAACTACACCGCTTCATGGAGGCTGTAGTCCACATAGACTAATGATCAACACTATCAATTTCCAATAAATAGAATGATAATAATTTATATTATTTTTTATTATTATAGAATTATAAATTTTTAATAGATATATTATGTATTCAATAGTTAAATCTTTATATCCATCCTTGTAATTAATTTATGAAACACTGTTTAAATGGGAACATGGTGATGGTAGGTTGTAAGTAAGCCTAAGTGATGTTTCAGTTATCCAAAGGATGTAAAGGAGATATAAATTTTATATACCAATAAAAAAAATATTATCTAATTATAGATTACATAGTTATGTAAATATGTTACTAAGTTTATTAATGATTTGGATGAGGTTTAAATAGAAAGGAACTAGATAAATCTCAGTATTAACATATTCCACTCTCTTTAGTAAAAACTTTTGGATTACAAATTAAGCCTATTTGAATTATACTTTTGATGATAATAGGACCACAAGATCATGTAGAAAGATCTAGGGAATTTATTTAGGTAGTTATTTTTATGTGTGAAGTGTATCATGTAGTGTGAAGAAGAGAAAAGGTGGGGTTCCCTTTTATAAGCGAGGAGGGTGAAAAGATGATAAATATTGAAACATTATTATATAATAAATTTAATTCAAAAGTCAAATGCCACGAAATTTTTAGCAATTAAAATATAATATAGTTAATGTAAAAAAACCAAACAACAAAAATTAATCAAGTGTTTTTTATCTCAATTCATTACCCATTTATTTTAACCTGTTTAACTTATTAACCCTTTTCTATAGTGAAAAATATTTTGTATGGTTACTATACATTATGACAAAAAAATATGTTGAAATTATTACCTAATAAGAATAATAATTATTCATAATATGGAATCCATTTTTAAAAAAATATAATTTCTATTATTTATAAAAAGTACATTGAATATATTCTCACAATGAAGTCTATTTTTAGAAAAATGTTTATTTTATGAAAGAAATTGATTTTATAGAAATATAAATTATAATATTGATTCCAAGGAAATTAATTGTATTTTATTAGAAAAAATTAGGCCTATTTTTATTTATAACCAATGAAAAACCTATTATATACTAGAAAATACATTATTAAAAGAGGATAACTAAAAATAGTTTTTGTTTGAATAATGACATTACTTTGATTTTCAAAATGTGAACAATATATTTTAATGATCAAAATTATATTTTTATATAAATAATATTAAACCATAAATATATATATTTATTCTATAAAATAGGTTTAATAAGAATTCATGTTATTCATATATCATTATAGTGTAATAAAATTGTATATTTTTTACAAAATTAATATTTTTCACTATTCCCCCAAAAATCAACTATTTTTAAAATATCACATAAATTCATACAAATATAATTTTGACATGGTTAATTAAAAAATGAAATTAATTTACTTATATTAAATTTATAATGTTTTTTAATTTATTATTTAATCAAATCCATGAATATTGTTATGTGCGTTATGTTAAAGTTTACTTGTAATGAAAAAATTACTTACTATAATTGATTCTTAGGCCTTAAAATTTCATTGGGAGATTATGATGTCCATTTATTGGAAGAGGAATAATTGGATTGAAATAGAATAATGTGATGTAAAATAATTATGCACTTCCCTATTGTAATTTTTTTAAATAATTAAAAATTTAATCTTCTTTCATATAAATTTTTATCATCATTACCATGTTATTACAACATCGCCTACATGAACAACCTTTTATTTAAATAAATTCGAGAGAATATAATTTTTTTTCCATTATTAGAAAAGAAACATTCCCTAATCAATTTTTTTAAAACATAAATTTTTATTTATTAAAAAATTTCTATGATTCCTTTAACACACATTTAATTTCCACTTTAAAAGCTACCCATTGATTCCATTTATAACTAGAAACTATTTTTTTTACTTATATTATTAATTTATTCTTTTTTATTAAAATAATATTGATTTTAAGCTATCATAAAATAACTTATCCAAATATCATATAACTTGAAACATCATTTCCATATGGCCACCTCAGCACCACATCAATAAACATAAAAATAATAATATTTTATTTTTACTATATATTTATGTTGATAATTTTTTTTCTCAAATATTACTCATTCTTTGGATCGACACCTGACCAAATAAATTATATCTATTCTAGGAAAGAACCCAATTTTTTAAACAACTAGGACATCATAATTATAATTTGAGTAACTATTTATGAGATAATAATATTTGAACTCATAGAATAAATGTTTATTTATTAACCACTATTAATTATAAAAATAAATTTCATGTATCCCGAGAAAATACCCAAATTCTACCCATGGGTAAAAACCATGTTCTAGGTCTAATATAGTTATCAAATAATTTTTTATATTTATTTATTATTGTGAAATTATAATTTAATCCTTTTTCAGGACATCAACTTCATATTTAAAAAATGATCTATGTATAGATGAAAAAAATTCACGTCTTTACAAGGATTAAGTATTATATTTAATTATTATTTTTCTATTTTATCCAATCATTATAGATAAGGTTTCAGGATGGGTGCTATTATAATATGTGATTACAAATATTAGTCTTATAGTTAGTCAATTCTGTCAATCTATTATAACGATATTTGTTTTTTATATCATAAACATGAAAATTTTGAGGTAGTTGCACCATAAAATTAGGAATGTCATCTTATTAATACCCTTTAAAGGTCATATAAATTCTTAAGAAAATGTATGTAATATGAATCATTTATATAGATCATGGATACATGCTGATGAGACTTTTGTTATTCATTTGTTTGTTTACCACTTTTATTTCATGTTTCACATACATACACATATATCATGGATTATCATTGGAGTCTATTATTTTTTATTAATGAGTCCAAAACTAAAAAAGTACACATATATATTAGTGGAAATGTGTTTTTTATTTTTTAGCATGATGGATTGTTAAAACACCCATGTATATATGTTGGAACTTGAGAATCTTGATGTAGATGTGAAGATAATATAAAGGTGATTCTTGTTCCTTATGAAAGGGTATCACTTTTATTTATAAAATTATTTTAGTATATAATTTTTATGATAAGAAAAATAGTCCAAATATTCTTAATGTATGATATTTATAACATAATATTCTATTATTTAATTATTTCAATGTGATATGTGATTATTCTACTCAGTTTTCTACTTTAATTCCTTGTAATATTTTTATTATTATGTAGTATGGTTTGTAATAAAATAATTTTATTTTTTTCTAGAAAATGGTATAGAATATCATTTATTGATCAATTGGATTATACAGTAGAAATAAACCTTTGGAATATATAGATTCTTGCATAAATACACATAATATACCATATTGGGATGGCAGATAGGAAGCCAGGCTGGGAGTTTGTTGGGTTATTTCCTCGGTTATCTTTTTTATCCTCAATTATATCTAAATGTAATGATTATTAATATAATTTTCATTTATATATGTAATTTTAACCTATAGTTTAAGGATATGGTGGGACATATGATTTTAAATACTAGAAATTATTTTTAGGAGGTGTTTGTCTATGGATATCTTTTTTTATTTATTATAATATTTTAAATATTTCATTATAATTCACCATAAATCATGATTTTTTTCTTCTATCTAGGGTTTCATTAACCTTATTTTATATCACATTAAAGATATAATATGATCCAATTCGTTTTTATAGGTATATGTATCCCTTATAACTTTTAATTTGATATAGGATATATGAATTATTATCTATGGTGTTTATATTAAAATAAATTTTAAAATAATAGTTATCATGAGTATAATGATTATTTTTTCAATGTTAATTTGATATTATTATTGTTATATTAGTAAATTATATAATGAGGGTTCTTCATTAAAACAAAAATATTTATCTGATTACGTGTAAAAAAATAACCAGCATAAAAATGGATCAAGTGAATTGATTTACATGTACTTACTTTTTAGGAGTTAATATAACAAAAATATTTAGAGTGAGTTCTATCATATAAAAATGGATAATTATAAATTTTTTATTAAAATTAAATATCAAGGTTTTCATAAAATGATTTTTTATTTTCTACTTTTCAAAACAATATGATGTGGGATATAAGATATTTTCCTTTGATATATTCCACCATAGACAAAAACATATTTTAATCATGATATGTTATATTATGGATTATAAGAAATTGTATAATCTATTTTACTCCATGTAAAAAACATAAATCCATGTGTTATACTATTCAATAGAGGATGTATTCTCATGGAATATATTATATCATATTCAATAGTTACTTATGTGACACTCACTATCATTTCTAAAATCTTATAAGGTCCAAAGATATTAATAATAATAATCCTTGTGGAACTCTCACAAAATTATATCACATTTTGTTTTTTATTTAATTATTAATTATTGGAATAATATAAAAATATAATTTCACAATATTATATTTGTACTCATTATCATAAGGGATATGTTTGGGTCCAATTTGTAATATCCAACACAATTATACTCACTTTCAATATATAAACATTTTGAGTACATGTGTACATTTTTTCTTATAGTATAGATAATAGAAAGGTCCAATATTATATTTTTGTCTTTTGTAAATAGGTACAGATACAATGATAGTGAAACCTGGAGTTTTTTAGAATTTTTTTCGAATAACACATGTCTTAATTTTTATTATTATTTATATCTCTTTGAGATAAATTTGATTTCAAACATATAATTATAATGTATTATGATTAACATATTTTATAATATTATTGTATGGTTTATTTTTATTTTTTTCATTCCTTATTATTATTTATTATCTATACTTATTTTTTAGAAAGAAAATTTTCACATAAGTATTATAGTATATACTTTGTGATCATTTCCAGCCTATATTGATTGAAATATGTATATGAGTCCATGTGGAATTTCACCATTATGGAATATAAATGTCAATATTAGATGTATCATAAAAATATTACTATTTTCATTAATTTATTTTTTATAGTAAATATAGTAAATTAATTTAAGATTCACTGGAACCCCCTTAGTTTTTTCATCATGTCTTCTCTTAATTTTTACATTATTATTAATGTCGATAATAATTTTTAGAACTTTTATGTTATCCTCCAAAATTATTATTACTTCCACCACCTAATATTTATTCTCCTCAATGATTATTCTAATACTCATCACAATATATATAAAACATTTATTTATTCTCTATTGTTCTTCCACTTTGACATCAACAACAATATTAGTTCAATAATATCAATTATTTTTGAAATTGAAACTATTAAATTATTTTTAATTATCATTAATTTATTTTATTTTTTATTATATATAATCCTTCCATTAATTAAAAATATTATTTACCTTATTAAAAAATTACAATATAGGTGAATCCTATCAAAATTAGACGATAGATAGAATTTGAGTTTAAGAAAACCTTTATTTAAACACTTTTAATCTTCAATGTCTGCAAATAAATTTGATCGATTAATAAAAGAAACCATAGAATTAATGATTCTAAATCAATAATCATTGATCTAATACTAAATAATAGTATATAATACATATTTTTAGCGAATATTTTTCTCCTTCACATGTGTAATTTCCATCGATTCTATATATTATTTAAGGATCTCATTGGATTACTATATTCTACTTAATCCTCAAGATTGTATATGTGGATATTTTCAATTATATTCCCCATTTTAACCTATATAAATCAATAATGTAGGAATATAATTTAATATTTTCATTTATCAAATTTCAAATTAATGTAAAGGGATAAAATAATAAAAACTTTTCATAATCATTTGGTTTTTCTTCTTATATTTGTTTTGATGTTAATTATCATTGAATGATATGAATATTTTATCACTTTTAAAAATCAATGAATAAAACCTAACAATTTATGAATTCATTATGATTTTTTCATGACTATAATCATTTTATTTATTTTATCACTCAATACGTACACGTCACTAAAAACATATATTGTTAAGCTAAATAATTTATTAGTAGATTTTATGGTAAGAATCTATAAATATTATTAAAATAACATTAATCTTTTCCTCCATAGAAATTTAATCACCTTAATTAATGTTCATCAGTTTATCCAATGTTTTATTAGATGATTTATATGAATTAAATGATTAATACATTTTATTTTACAATCCCATTACTATGTCACATATTTTTTTGGTTCCTAATTAATCAAATTGCATTATTTATTTAACGGTGCTCCACAATTCATAGCTCCAAATTAATTTTATTGAGTAAGGTGATGTACATATAAATTTTAGGATATCACTATTAGTATAATGTATTATATTTCTATTATAATAACTTATTTACATAAAAAATTCTTCTCCTTTACAAATCTTATGAAATTTAATTATTTTTAACTTCACATAAAAACACCCACAAAACCAAATCATAAATATAATTTTTTCAGCCTATCAAGAAAGTTACAGAGAGAGGGGAAGTATATTATGTTATAAATAGATAAACCATTTTTATTATTTTTTTCTCTTTTTTAATTCTTATCATTTTTATATATTAGGAAATTCATGTTCCAAAATCATTCATTAATAATAATTTTAATTGAAATAAAATAACATATAAATTTTTTTATTTGAATCTAATGTGGAGTATAATATAAAGGAAAAAACTGCACTCTAGTCACAAAAAAAATGAATAATCACCAATTTAAAAGGTTTTTGAATTATTATTATCCCTTAATGTTTCAAAAAAATTAGTTTTTTTCTACAATCACAATTTTCAATAATTATTAGAATTATTAACATAATATAATTCCATAAATGGAATATGAATTTTAGAAAATTATATATATATATGAAAAATAATAATATTTTTTCTCTATCCATTATATTAGCTGAATCTAGATTATAAAAGTGAAATTCTATCTTATTTCACCTCAAAGGATGTCTACAAATCTTCTCAAATTCTACATTATTTTCACCTTGTCCAAATTTTATTATAAGATCCCAGATTTTTTTGGAGTCATCTCAAGTGTGTTTTAAGGAAATGTTTTAGGGTTTTCAATACCTTTATTTTGATGTAGTGTCTTGGGGTGTGTTTGGGTGAATTGTTAAGAAAAACTAATAGATTGTGGGCTATGCACAGTTGGCGCACTGTTTAACAAACTGTGTGACTAAATCGTGCCAACCATGAAAACCAAGATAGAGAGTTCCACATGGTTTTGAAAAACTCTGGAAATAAATTGTGCCAACCATGAAAACATAGAGAGAGAGGTTCGCATGGTTGGTGCATGATTTTCCCTAACCATGCACCCTTGCCAAGGAAACCGCGCACGAAGGTTTAATTATCTGAAAAATATATTTTAAAACCACCCAAACCTCCAAGACTCCCATATTTCGACCTTGGATTGGTCTTGACAGATTCTAGGTGATCCCAAAGCCTTCTAGAGGTATTCCAAGGTGATTCATACATCGTTATTTGAGATCAAAATCCCAGATTGATGATCTGATCTCTTCCCGGTAAGTGGATTTCATCCCATTGCTTCTCTCATTCATTCCACTATCATTCATTTATCTTTTCATAGAATATCTCCACCGTTTCAATGGATCTAAGACCATGAGTTGATATCTAGATCTAGGATTGTGTATCTAGATCTAGATTTTCAGGATATTGATTACTTTGATATTAATTTTTGGTTTAGGGACTTAGATTTGAATCATCATCGATTATGTTTTTCCACTTGGATTTTGGGGATTTTTGTTGGACTAACATCAATCAATAAACGAAGGTAGGTGGTCTAAATCGAACTCCCAAAGTCATGGATTAGATTTGTGAATGTTATTTTATGGATTTTATAGCTTCCCTTGATAATTTATTTCCTATATTGGAGTAATTAAGAATTTGTAATTGACATGTGATTAACTTGGTGATAGATTGATAATTGAATCACAGAACAAATGAAGGGGGTTTCTTAAATAGATCTTTGTTTTGGAGATTGTTTTAGGGTTGAGATATTGTAATTGAGACATTGAATTAATTTTGTTAAGATAATTAATTGGTGGAAATTAAATTTGAAATTATGTTTGGATATGTAGATAATTAATTGTGAGAATTAATTATGTTCCCTGATGTTGATCAAAAATAATTAATTCGGAGAATTAATTATTAAAATTTGATATTTGATATGGATAATTAATTGTAATGAATTAATTATGGAATGATAATAATGTTGATTGATTAAAAAATTGATGAATTAATTAATGGTTTATATGATTAGTTAATTGTTGAGTTAACTAATGGACTTTGAAATGTTTAACTAATTGATGGATTAGTAATGAAATGATGTGGCTAATTCTTGTTAATTAATGAATGATTAAATGGATGAGAATTTTTTTGGTGCAAGACATTGCGTTATAGACTGATTATAAGTTGGGGCTTGGAAATGGTTTTCCTCCCCAATAGTTATCCAATCACGAGATTTTGGTGAGTTAGGCATGGAGACCTACACCAAATGAGATTTTTGGGTGATAGGAATGGAAACCTACAATAATTGAGATTTTGGGGTGCTAGGAATAACGACCTACACTGAATGAGATTTGGGTTGCTTGAAATTAATTTCAACACTAAATGAATGATAATAATGATTAATGATTAAAATGGGAACCATGAATTGAAATTGGGCCTAATGTGATGATTAATGATTAAATGAAAATGTTATAACTATTTAATTATGCATTGTATTTATTAATTCATAAAAATTATTGCACTATCATTTGACCGGGATTGTTTTAGACACCATTGGTGGTGGCATATTGAGTTGTAATCACACCCTATTTGGTCCTCCTGATTGGAACCTGAGTAGAATTTTTTGTTGCAGGAGAGGATAAGGGCAAGGCCTTGGGACATGATATTATTTGGGATTGGAGCATGGGGAGGGAACCAGACGTGGTTCGGGACTCGATTAGGAGTCATTGTGTCTTTACCTTTAGTTGCATTGTAGACACTTGACATTCAAATTTTCGTATCATGTTTTACCTTTTAGTTGAGTACTATATTTTCTTGTTTTGAATATCATATGACATGGTATTGTTCTAGTTATTTATACGCTTCTGTACATGGTTATTTTTGTTTGCTTCCGTTGGTGTTTTTGATTCTAATAAAAGAGGGTATAGTCTCCCCAATATTGACTTACCATACCCTCACTCATAGACACCACCCTCTGGAATACGGAGAGGCACACTTGATGGAATGTGGCCAACTGGCATGGGGCACCATTTAGCGGCACTCATGTCTGGACATCACAAAGTTGTATCAATGGAGATTTATTTTATTTCTTCTACTTCATTTGTCTTACTATTTTGGGAAAGGTAGAAAGGAAACTAGGAAGAGTCGAGGCTTGGTAATGAGCTCATTCATGGGAGTGGAAAACCCATGTAAGGGGGAAAATAAAAGTACTAAGGGTGGGATTGTTGTGATTTTTGTTTGTTGTAGTAGTAGGATATTATTTCACCATGGATGATGCACTTGTGGTGTGGTGTGATATTTGTTTTGACAGTTGTTGAATTTTGATATGTGGTCTAAAGAGGCGTGATATGTGAGTTTTCATGTATCATTCTAGGCACCCAGGGTTGTTGTGACAAGCATCATTCTTGGAAATCATGGGAAAATGGGTTATGGGTAAGTTGTCGAGCATGAACTATTTTTCCTTGTTGTGAAATTGAAATAACAATTCAAAATGAGAATAAATGGGTGCCTAATGAGATCCTTGATTTATGAAATGAGTATGATTAATTAATTAATTATTGAATTAATTAATTTTAGATAATGTGATTAATTAATGGTTGAATTAATTAATGAGAATTTATGTACCGTTGTTAACCAAGACCTAGTAGAAATATTGTTAAGGGTAGTGATAAGGCCTAAGTGTTGACTATGGGGAGAGATAAGGGAAAAAAGACATGTTGAAAGTTGTTGTGTTAGTTATCCTCTTACACAAATGTTATAAGGTTGTGTTATGAGACCTAATACATTTGTTTGGATTCGTAGAGATATACTTCCATGATTCTTGTTGAGGGAGAGACCTAGGGGTATGGCTTAGAACAAACTTCCAGACATAGAACTTGAGGAACCATTGGTTTAAGATGAGGAGTATGGGTAAAGTTCTGAAAGAACATTGCCTTTTTTATGAAATTCATAGATAGTGACCAAGGGTGGGTTCTAAAAAATATATATGATTTGAAAAGAGAGTTTTAGTTACAACACCCACCTACTTTTAGTAGAGAGGGTGGACCCAAGGGAGTTGAATTATGGATTGAATCCACAGAGAAGACACTTGAACACTTGGAGACTCTAGCTGGGAGGAGGGTCAAGTTAGCTATTTATATGCTACGTGGGTCTACGAAGTGCTATTGGGACATTCAGGTACGATCTAGACAGACTAATGATATATTATGGAAAGACTTTCTGGATAATTTCTTGGAGCACTTCTATCCATAGATGTTTAGAGAAGATAAAGCTTCATATTTTATGCATCTATCCCAAGTAAGAATGACTGTAATGGATTACTCTAAATGTTTATGGATTTATATAGTTTTCTCTATCTTTGGTTGAAGATGAGGACTTTTCAGAAAAATGATTTTAGGAGGGACTTAGGTGTGAAATTAAGTCCCATATGAATATCTTTAGGATGAAAAAGTTCAAAGAATTGGTTTGTAAAGACCCGTAAATTCCAAGAAATTTTTTTTCTTAATTTTCTTTGGAATTTTACAAGAACACAGTTTCTAACGGCACCTGATTCCGAGGCCCGGTGTGCCCGGAATCATTTTCCAAAGTTTGGCTCGGGTACGTTCAGTGAACGGACGAGCGGGTTTTTCTAACTTTTGAACTGGTACTCGGAATCGAATTTTGAGGGCACCGATGGAATCGTAGCGCCGGTAATTTCTTAGAAACGCCTCTTCCGGAGTTGCGTTTGCACAGGTGTGGTTTTTAATTTTTGGTCTTAAAGTTAAGAAATAAAATAATTGTACGACAAACTTTATTTTATTTCACTTAAGCCACTTAGAAGCCACTTGAAGCCACTTAAAGCGGCTTAAGATGAGTTAATGCGGATAGGGTTCTATTAAAAAATATCCTACCCTCTTGGTAGGATATTTGTGAGGTGGGACCCACACGAGCCCCACCGTTTCTTTTCCGCTAAGTAACGCACCCACGAAAACCCGTCATTATGAAAGTCAACTGACGCGTTTTCTTAATTTCTTAACGCACCAATTAATTGGGAGGTTTTTTTCGTTGAATTAAATGGGCGGTTTATTCGTTGAAATTAATTCTATGAATTAATTTCATTCGTTTCTTAACCTGTTTGAAATCCGTTGGCGTAATAATAAAATAAGACCAATGCATGACATTTTAAAAAATGCTCGTTGAGAAGTTTTGACAAGTTTTGTGCCTTCACCCACCTTCACGAAGAACGTGAAGAACGCGAAGAACTCCGTCACCCTCAGAGATTGACGACGCCCCATCCGAGACGTTCTTCCCCGCCCCGATCTCCGATCACCTACTGCTAGAGGTAAGAGATTTCAGATTTCATTTAAAAATCCTTTTTGGTTTTTAACAAAACATGAATTTAATTATTATTAATTAAATCTGTTGTTCTTGAATCTCGGAGTTCGTCGACGCATCACCGTTTTCCGTGATGTGACGCCTATCCGCGACGACGTGACACCCTTCCGTGACGCGACGATTGATTCCTTCCGCGACGATCAACTCCGCGAAGAATGCGCGTGCGACGACTTGACGAGGTAGGGATTTTATTTTTGAAATACCTTTTTATTCCCGTAATCGTTTCTTTTAAAATAAAGAACCCGGATTCTTATGAACAATTTTATTTTATTAAAATTGTTTTTGGATATGTTGTTTTATCCTCCCGATTGATACCGTCTAATGCGGAGGGTGCGAGCCAAACAAACATGGCCCGAAAACCGTTCACCTTTCTTCATTGTTCTGCGGATTTGGCGGGCGACGACAAAACATGACGCAAGGGCGATTTGATGATTCCGCAGTGAAGAACGGGTCCCGGGAGGAGCAGCGGCACAGACGGGAAGGAAAACGGACCACCAGAGCAACTCCAGCGGCCTGCGAAAGTCTCCGGCGGCACGGGTCGCCGGCGCGGCGGCTGAAGCCGCGGCCGCGCGGGTCCGGATTGCCCGCACGGGACGCGGCAGAAGCCGCGTCCGTTGTCTCCCGTGCGACCCCTCGAGGGTCGCGACATCCTCGTCCCGCGGGGGTGGCGCCCCGCGGCTGCCGCGCTCGGCCGCTCGATCGAGCCGAGCCGGGCCGGTCCGACCGGCCGGGCCGCGCCCTGGCCGGACCGGACCGGGTCCAGCCGAATCGGGTCGACCCGGTTCGGCCGACCCAGGGGGGGGGGGGGGGGGGGGGGTTGGGCCGGGTCGGCCCGGGCCCAGACCCCCCGTCTTCGGACCGTTTTTGGTCTTTTGGCCGTAACTTGAGCTACGGGCCTCCGAACGACGCTCCGTCAGCGGCGATGCGATCCTTGGATCAAGACGGTCGTTTCGGTAAATCGCACTCAAGGTTTCGGAAAACTTTGGGTTCGGCCAGGTTGGTTCGTACACAAAACCAATCGGGCCCTCGGAGCGGAAACACTCATATCTTGAGCTCCGGACGTCCGATTGACATGCCGTCGACTTTGGTGGATCCCTCTAAGTGAGACGGATCTTTTGGCTCACTCCGCCCAAGGTTTAGACACAGGTGGAGTATGGTCGGGTTGGTTCGCTCACGAAACCAATCGGGCCCCTGGAACGAAAAAGCCAATAACTCACAGACCGGGCGTCCGATTGACGCGTCGTCTATCTCGTTGATTTCCTCTTGATGAGATGGAACTTTTGGCATAATTCGCCCAAGTTTTGGTTACAGTTGATTAGTGGCCGGGCTGGATTGTACCCGAAATCCAACCGGGCCCCTGGAATGGAAAAGCTGATATCTTTCAGACCAGACGTCCGTTTGACGAACCGTCAGCGGCGTTGGTGATCACGTTGAGTAACGGTCCCTATGAGTATACCCTATGGGAGTTCGGGGTACAGTTGATATATGGCCGGGTTGGTTCACTCACGAAACAAACCGGGCCCCTGGGACGAAAAGACTAATAACTCACAGGCCGGGCGTCTGATTGACGCGCCGTCTATTGTGTTGAGACCCGTATGATGAGGCGGTCCTTTGAGATAATTCTTCGTGGGACTTTGAGATACTTGGAGTATCGACCAGTAGCTCATGGAGCGAACCCTCCCAGAGACGAGCATACGGAATACAGAGATCGTGTAGCCGACTGAGACCTGACGACTGCTTGACCGATCGACTCGGTGTGTTATGGATAGCCCAGTGGGGAGCGATTGCTTGTAGAGGCAGACCCACGACATAGGTGCGCTTGGTTGTAGCGGCACAGGGGAGTGCTTGATTGTAGCGGCAGACCCACGACAGAGGTGCGCTTGGTTGTAGCGGCACATGGGAGCGCTTGGTTGTAGCGGCAGACCCACGATAGAGGTGCGCTTGGTTGTAGCGGCACAGGGGAGCGCTTGGTTGTAGCGGCAGACCCACAACAGAGGTCCGCTTGGTTGTAGCGGCACAGGGGAGCACTTGGTTGTAGCGGAAGACCCACGACAGAGGTGCGCTTGGTTGTAGCGGCATAGGGGAGCGCTTGGTTGTAGCGGCAGACCCATGACAGAGGTGCGCTTGGTTGTAGCGGCACAGGGGAGCGCTTGGTTGTAGCGGTAGACCCACGAAAGAGGTGCGCTTGGTTGTAGCGGCACATGGGAGCGCTTGGTTATAGCGGCAGACCCATGGTGGGAAGCGCTTGGTTGTAGCGGCAGGCCCACAGTACTCGACAAGAGGAGTACCTCAGCAGTCTTAGGTCAGTGAGCAGTACCTCGGAGTCGTGACAGGGCCACTGTACACTCCAGAGACGGGGCTCTTCACCAGTTACGGTTTCGATAACGAAAATCTTGGTTTGAGATGAGACTTTTGACCTTGTGTTTACCTCATGTTTGATATGGGATACTTGATAACCTAGGTATATGTATGGGCATATACCTGGGTAGTGGTTATACGTTGTTTTCACAATCCTTGTGTTTCCTCTGGATTGAGATGGGTTACTTGATAACTTAGGTATATGTATGGGCATATACCTAAGTAGAGGTTATTTGTTGAGATCTTCTTTGTGGTTATCCTTGTTGGTTTTAGTGAGACCTTGAGGGTCTCGGGGTCCCTACTGAGTATCGTTATACTCACCCCTGCACGGGCTATGCCCGCACCTCGTTGTGTTGGTTGCAGACGACGGGCAGTGCTGACGGAGGCCGAGTGTTTGAGGACTAGACGGTACCCGGAGGTGAACTACATGACGAGTCAGCACCCGGAGGTGGACTACACGATGAGTCAGTACCCGGAGGTGGACTACCCGACGAGTCAGTACCCGGAGGTGGACTACACGACGAGACGACACACGGAGGAGGTTGACGGGCGAGAGCATTGAGGAGGATATCTGTACCTACCCTTCAGGTAGGATCCGTGGTGGACGACCAGGAGCTGCGCCATCTGTACCTACCCTTCAGGTAGGATCCGACGAGGATGACCCAGGAGCTGCTTCCTTTCTTCCAGCTATTGTCTTTTTCTGTTGTACTTTGTTCAGTTGTAGTTGTACTTTCATTTGGGTTTGTATTCTGGCCCATTTACTTTTCAGCACTTTCTCTTATACTTAGTGTTTGCTTTCTCCACTTGCTTACTTTGTGGTGCTTGTTTACTTTTATAAAGGAAATGCCTTCCGAGTTATCAGGATTTACGCCTTTGGTGCTAGTCGCCAGCCCCTGGCCTATGGAAGGCGGGCTTGGGGTAGTCACGGCACGGGCCCCGAGGACGGGTTGTGACAAATTGGTATCAGAGGAGTTCGGTTCTACCGCAGAACTTGGGACTCTGATCTTTTTTCCCCTTCTGTGAAGCAATAGTGTTAAGAGTACCGAGTGTGGTTTTCAGTTCAGGGAGTCCAGTGTTGGTGCGGGAGGCCGACGTATCCATACACCAGGACCCTGATAACCGATTTCCGACTCTGTGCACGAAAACACTTATTGCGTGTGTGTTTAAAGAAGTTTTTAAATATCAGATCAAACCAGGTCATCTCACCAGGTATAATCGTTTGACCGTGTCACTTTGTTTCTTTCAGGATACCTTTTCACGAACGACCAGCTAGAGCCTAGAGGGATATGCGTACTAACAGCCTACCGAGCGACAAGGCTTCGGTACAGGTCCCTCTTGTAGTTGAGGCACCAACGGAGGCACCAGCGGTACTACCATACGTTGGGCCACCGATGCCGCCATCCCCAGCAGTAGGTGATGCACGCCACTTGAGCGCGCTGCATGAGTTCCAGTGCCAGAGGCCACCCAGGTTCCGGGGAGAGACGGACCCGCAGGCGGCTGAGGATTGGCTGGAGGTTGTGGTGAGAGTCATCAGGCTAGTGAGGACGCCATCAGACCTCATGGCGATCTTTGCTGCCAGCCTTCTTCAGGCAGCAGCAGGCAGGTGGTGGAGCCACTTGTTTCCGTTTTGCGACGGGATGACCTTCACATGGGAAGACTTCGAGACCTTCTTCAGGGTGGAGTTTGTGCCAGTAGCTCTACACCCCAAGCATGTTCAGGAGCTGCTGCCTTTGCCGCGTGTCTTTCGATCAGTAGCCGAGTCATCTTTGGGCAGTAGACAGATGATGCAGAGGTCCAAGAGGGCCAGAGCTAGCCTTGCGAGGAGAAGGAAGTGTTATGAATGCGGCGGAAAGGGTCACCTAGCACGTGACTGTCCGACTCCTCGTGCAGTTGATCTGTAGGCTTCGGAGGATCCACCGAGGCAGAAGAAGAGGCAGGTGCTTGAGCAACAGCCAAGCAGTGGACAAGGTAGTAGAGCTCCGGGAGCAGGTGGACAGGAGCGGAACTAGTGGATACGTACCTTTTACTCTAGTTCCATTTTTCTATTGTATTTGTGTCCTTGTACTATGAGCTGCAATAATAAAAAGACACTTATCTTTGTTTGCTTTCCTGTCCTTTTGTTGGGTTGATACTGAGTGGTCCTGGTTAAACTGTTGACTTGACCCTCACTTTCGAGATTTATACTGGAGGAGACCCAGTGACCTCACACTGATGCTGACAGTGTGACTTGACCCTTGGAGGCAAGAGTGACAGTTGGATCTCTTAGTAGTTACGTCGAGGCCTTACGACGTCATCCATAGCATGAATGCATCATTCATGTCAGGATTGACTGTATTAGGAAATGGGCGTGGTTCATCCAGGGGATGAGACCGAGTTTCTCTTTTCGGCAAAAGAGAAATTTTTAGCATCTCTTCCAGATCGTAGGCAAAGAAGGTGCAGATCATCCAGGAGCGGATGAAGACTGCACAGTGCAGTAAGAAATAGGAAACTGGCGCCAGTCTTGGAGACTCGGGCATGTTAAATGTTTCCATAAGAAAAAGCTTAAAGGAAAGATGAGTCTGCAAAGCGACAGATGTGGAGGCAGAGCTAGGAGAGCAGCATGAGGTGGTGTACATCTTAACATGATATAACCACCCGCCTCAGTTATCCCCGCTAGGCTCAGGGAGCTGGAGGTCGGAGGAAGAGTGCGGCTACATGCGGTCAAGGAGTGTGACCCAATGGCTCTAAAAATGATTCAAGGGACAGTCTGTGTCCACTACTAGCTGCTGTAGTAATAGACGTCGATATGAATCATTCCTCGCTTTCACAAATCTTGTCCCAGACCTAGAGTTTCCGGTAAGCCGTGGACTTGACCCTCACGTCTGGAGATACCTTGGGAGGAGACTCGATAATCGCACTTACACCGACAGTGTGGTCAGACCCTCGAGGCGAGAGTTTCGGTTGGAATCTCTTGGTGGCAGTGTCGAGGTCTTACGACGTTGGTTTGAGTATGGACTGGACAATCACAGTTCATACACAAATTGACGGTATTAGGAAAAAAGGTTGTGGTTTAACTACAACGTCGGGATGGGTTTTCCTTGGTCGGCGAAAAGGAAACCCCAGGCAGCACAGGATAAACTCTTGCATAGGAGGGTGTGACCGATCACTCTTGAGTCGGTCAACCTTACCCTCGTGGCAGCTGTCGTTTTGAGTTTCAGTTCTAACAGGAATTGGAGACCTCTAGAGTTCGAGGATGACGATCACGTCCTTATAAGAGTCTCACCTCGACGAGGTTTACGGAGATGTGGTCAGGGAGGAAAGTTATCTCCGAGGTTCAATGGAACTTTCTAGGTCCTCAGCTGGGTAGGCGTGGTGGTTTACCGCTTGACCCATCCACCTCAGTTGCACTAGGTGCACGATGTTTTCCAGGTATCTCAACTGAGGAGATACATGCTCGACCCTTCGCATATCATCGACCACGAGGAGCAGGACAATGGCGATGGGGTTACTTCCACGGAGGTTCTAGTGGGGATCAAGGATCGACAGGAGCGGATCCTACGAGGACGATCGATTCCTCGGGTGCACTTTCTCTGGAAGTACGGGAACCTCCAGGTGAGCACATGGGAGCGGAAGGCTCAGATGCGTGCTCAGTACCACCTATGTATCCCTAAGTTTGTGGTGAAGCTTTACGGGGACGTAAAGCCCTGTGGTGGGAGTAATGTAAAGACCCGTAAATTCCAAGAAATTTTTTTTCTTAATTTTCTTTGGAATTTTACAAGAAAGCAGTTTCTGACGGCACTTGATTCCGAGGCCCGGTGTGCCCGGAATCATTTTCCGAAGTTTGGCTTGGGTACATTCAGTGAACGGACGAGCGGGTTTTTCTAACTTTTGAACCGGTAATCCGAATCGAATTCTGAGGGCACCGATGGAATTGTAGCACCGGTAATTGCTTAGAAATGCCTCTTCCGGAGTTGCGTTTGCACGGGTGTGGTTTTTAATTTTTGGTCTTAAAGTTAAGAAATAAAATAATTGTACGACAAACTTTATTTTATTTCACTTAAGCCACTTGGAAGCCACTTGAAGACACTTAAAGCGGCTTAAGCTGAGTTGATGCAGATAGGGTGTTATTCAAAAATATCCTACCCTCTTGGTAGGATATTTGTGAGGTGGGACCCGCACGAGCCCCACCGTTTCTTTTCCGCTAAGTAACGCACCCGTGAAAACCCGTCATTATGAAAGTCAACTGACGCGTTTTCTTAATTTCTTAACGCCCCAATTAATTGGGCTGTTTTCTTCGTTGAATTAAATGGGCGGTTTATTCGTTGAAATTAATTCTATGAATTAATTTCATTCGTTTCTTAACCTGTTTGAAATCCGTTGGCGTAATAATAAAATAAGACCAACGCACGACATTTGGAAAAATTCTCGTTGAGAAGTTTTGACAAGTTTTGTGCCTTCACCCACCTTCGCGAGGAACACGAAGAATGCGAAGAATGTGAAGAACACCGTCACCCTCGGAGATTGACGACGCCCCATCTGAGACGTTCTTCCCCGCCCCGATCTCCGATCACCTACTGCTGGAGGTAAGAGATTTCAGATTTCATTTAACAATCCTTTGTGGTTTTTAACAAAACATGGATTTAATTATTATTAATTAAATATATTGTTCTTGAATCTTGGAGTTCGTCGACGCGTCACCGTTTTCCGTGACGCGACGCCTATCCGCGATGATGCGACACCCTTCCGCGACATGACGATCGCTTCCTTCCGCGACGATCAACTCCGAGAAGAACGTGTGTGCGACAACTTGACGAGGTAGGGATTTTATTTTGGAAATACCTTTTTATTCCCGTAATCATTTCTTTTAAAATAAAGAACCCGGATTCTTATGAACAATTTTATTTTATTAAATTTTTTTTTGGATATGTTGTTTTATCCTCCCGATTGATACCGTCTAACGCGGAGGGTGCGAGCCAAACGAACACGGCTCGACAACCCTCCGTCGTTCTTCGTTGTTGTGCGGATTTGGCGGGTGACGAAAAAACGTGACGCAAGGGCGATTTGATGATTCCGCAGTGAAGAACGGGTCCCGGGAGGAGCAGCGGCGCAGATGGGAAGGAAAATGGACCACCGGAGCAACTCCGGCGGCCCGCGGAAGTCTCCGGCGGCGCGGGTCGCCAGCGCGGCGGCGCCGGTGGCTGAATCCGTGGCCGCGCGGGTCCGGATTGCCCGCACGAGACGCGAAAGAAGCCGCGTCCGTTGTCTCCAGCGCGGCCCCTCGAGGGCCGCGACTTCCTCGTCCCGCGGGGGTGGCGCCCCGCGGCTGCCGCGCTCGGCCGCTCGGCCGAGCCGAGCAGGGCCGGTCCGACCTGCCGAGCCGCACCCTGGCCGGACCGGACCGGACCGGGTCCAGTCGAATCGGGTCGACCAGGTTCGGCCAACCCAGGGGGGGGGGGGGGGGGGGTCGGGCCGGGTCGGCCCGGGCCCAGACCCCCCGTCTTCGGACCATTTTCGGTCTTTTGGCCGTAACCTGAGCTACGGGAATCCGAACGACGCTCCGTCAATGGAGATTCGATCCTTGGATTGAGACGGTCGTTTCAGTATATCGCACTCAAGGTTTTGGAAAACTTTGGGTTCGGTCGGGTTGGTTCGTACACGAAACCAATCGGGCACTCGGAGCGGAAACGCTCATATCTTGAGCTCCGGACGTCCGATTGACGTGTCGTTGACTTTGGTGGATCCCTCTAAGTGAGACGGATCTTTTGGATCACTCCGCCTGAGGTTTGGATGCAGGTGGAGTACGGTCGGGTTGGTTCGCTCACGAAACTAACCGGGCTCCTGGAACGAAAAATCCAATAACTCACAGACCGGGCGTCCGATTGATGCGACGTCTGTCTCGTTGCTTTCCTTTTGATGAGATGAAACTTTTGGCATACTTCTCCCAAGTTTTGGTTACAGTTGATTAGTGTCTGGGCTGGATTGTACCCGAAATCCAACCGGGCCCCTAGAACGGAAAAGCTGATATCTTTCAGACCAGACGTCCGTTTGACGAACCGTCAGTGGAGTTGGTGATCACATTGAGTAACGGTCCCTATGAGTATACCCTATGGGAGTTCGGGGTACAGTTGAGATACGGCCGGGTTGGTTCGCTCACGAAACCAACCGGGCCCCTGGGACGAAAAGACTAATAACTCACAGGCCGGGCGTCCGATTGACGCGCCGTCTGTTTTGTTAAGACCCGTATGATGAGGCGGTCCTTTGAGATACTTCTTCGTGGGACTTTGAGATACTTGTAGTATCGACCCGTAGCTCATGGAGCAGACCCTCCCAGAGACGAGCATACGGAGTACGGAGACCGTGTAGCCGGCTGAGACCTGACGACTGCTTGACCGATCGACTCGGTGTGTTACGGATAACCCAGTGGGGAGCGCTTGGTTGTAGCGGCAGACCCACGACAGAGGTGAGCTTGGTTGTAGCGGCACATGGGAGCGCTTGGTTGTAGCGGCAGACCCACGATAGAGGTGCACTTGGTTGTAGCGGCACATGGGAGCGCTTGGTTGTAGCGGCAAACCCACGACAGAGGTGCGCTTGGTTGTAGCGGCACAGGGGAGCGCTTGGTTGTAGCGGCAGACCCACGACAGAGGTGCGCTTGGTTGTAGCAGCAGAGGGGAGCACTTGGTTGTAGCGACAGACCCACGACAGAGGTGCGCTTGGTTGTAGCGGCACAGGGGAGCACTTGGTTGTAGCGGCAGACCCACGACAGAGGTGCGCTTGGTTGTAAAGGCACAGGGGAGCGCTTGGTTGTAGCGGCAGACCCACGACAAAGGTGCGCTTGGTTGTAGCGGCATAAGGGAGCGCTTGGTTGTAGTGGCAGACCCACGAAAGAGGTGCGCTTGGTTGTAGCGGCACATGAGAGAGCTTGGTTGTAGCGGCAGACCCATGGTGGGAAGCGCTTGGTTGTAGTGGCAGGCCTACAGTACTCGACAAGAGGAGCACCTCAGCAGTCTTAGGTCAGTGAGCAGTACCTCGGAGTCGTGACAGGACCACTGTACACTCCAGAGACGGGGCTCTTCAGCAGTTATGGTTTCGATAACGAAAATCCTGGTTTGAGCTGAGACTTTTGACCTTGTGTTTACCTCATGTTTGAGATGGGATACTTGATAACTTAGGTATATGTATGGGTATATACCTAGGTAGTTGTTATCCGTTTTTTTCACAATCCTTGTGTTTCCTTAGGATTGAGATGTGTTACTTGATAACTTAGGTATATGTATGGGCATATACCTAAGTAGAGGTTATCTGTTGAGATCTTCTTTGTGGTTATCCTTGTTGGTTTTAGTGAGACCTTGAGGGTCTCGGGGTCCCTACTGAGTATCGTTATACTCACCCCTGCACGGGCTATGTCCGCACCTCGTTGTGTTGGTTTCAGACGGCGGACAGTGCTGACGGAGGCCGAGTGTTTGAGGACTGGACGGTACCCGGAGGTGGACTACACGACGAGTCAGTACCCGGAGGTGGACTACACGACGAGTTAGTACCTGGAGGTGGACTACACGACGAGACGACACACGGAGGAGGTTGTCGGGCGAAAGCATTGAGGAGGCTATCTGTACCTACCCTTCAGGTAGGATCCGTGGTGGACGACCAGGAGCTGCGCCATCTGTACCTACCCTTCAGGTAGGATCCGACGAGGATGACCCAGGAGCTGCTTCCTTTCTTCAAGCTGTTGTCTTTTTCTGTTGTACTTTGTTCAGTTGTAGTTGTACTTTCATTTGGGTTTGTATTCTGGCCCATTTACTTTTCAACACTTTCTCTTGTACTTAGTGTTTGCTTTCTTTGCTTGCTTACTCTGTAGTGCTTGTTTACTTTTATAAAGGCAATGCCTTCCGAGTTATCAGGATTTACGCCTTTGGTGCTATTCGCCAGCCCCTGGCCTATGGAAGGCGGGCTTGGGGTAGTCACAGCACGAGCCCCGAGGACGGGTCGTGACATGGTTAATCAAGCCCTCATTTCATAGGGGAACCTAAAGGAAGATTCTTGTACAGGATAAGTAACTATAGCTGGTCGATCAGGGAGTGAGACTTCCAAGAGAAGAAAGCGTTGTTATGAGAACCATAGTCAGGACAGAGGAAAGAAAGGTATAAACTCAAGAGGAACAATTACACCAGATCTTACTTGTGTGATTTTCCACCAGTGTGGTAGGTATGGACACTAGCGTACACATTGTCCTCGACCTCTAGTGTCATTCTTGTTTTGTGGCAAGACAGGGCACCTACAGATGTTATGTAGGAAGCATCAGTAGGATGGTGCTGAGGGATAAGTTACTCAGAGTCAGAGTGTGGGAAGGGGGTCTTCTGCACCATATAGGCCAGGTAGTTGGAACTCTATGGGTAGTGTTAGTAAAGGTAGTGGAAGTGGTGCTTTAGGGAATGATAACTCATATCAGTAGAGTGGTTCTACTCAAGGTAGTCATACGACGCCATAGGGAAGAGAGGAATGATAGTTACATGAAGTTAACCTATACTTGTACAGAGCAAGGTTGGTCCATAAATAGTGAGAGGTACTATTCTACTTTCTTATACTTTATCTACTACCTTTTTTGATACAGGTACCTCTAATTCCTTTATATCTACAAATATTGTTACTATTTTGAGCCTGGAGGTGGAGTTTGTAAGTGGGGTGATGAATATCAATACACCATTGGGAACACGGTATAGGGATATTGGTTTATGCAAGGGATGTTTGATAGATATTTTTGGGTATCATTTTCATTGGGATATCTATGTCCTTGATATAACAGGATTTGACCTGATTATTGGTATAGACTGGCTAGTCATATAAAAATCCCACATATATTGTTATTGTATGAGAGTGACCTTTTTATCTCCTATGGGTGACCAGTGTGTTCATCATGGAGAAAGGGATATCCATGCAGGCTGAGTTGGGCTAATTAGTCAACAATTGGGAGAGCTCACAACCCAAGTTTCTAGTATTTTACTAGACGATAGGAGTGAGAGGAAATACATCCTCCCACTAGTAGTAAAACTATTTTATGATGTATTTCATGAAGAATTTTCAAGGTTTCCACCTAAGAGAGATGTGTAATTCAATATTGAGATCATGTTGATGGTTGAGCTGGTATCTTTTCCACCTTACAGAATGGTAACTACTAAGATTCAGGAGCTCAAAATGTATTTGGGGGAGTTTGAAGATAAAGGGTTTATCCGTCTAAGTATGTCTCCTAGGGGATCACTTTGTTTCTTTGCAAAGAATGCCGATGAAAGTTTACGCTTGTGTGTCAATTACTGAAAGTTGAATAAAAAGACCATGAAGAACTGATATCCTCTTCAGTGTATCGATTATCTGTTTGACCACCTGAAGGGGGTTTGTGTGTTCTCAAAAATCGATCTGAGACCAGGGTATCGTCAGGTAAGATTTTAGACTTCTGATATACCAAGAACTACTTTCAGAATTAGGCATGGCCTTTAGGAGTTTTTCATAATTCCGTTTGGGTTGACAAATTCTCCAGTAGTATTTATGGACTTGATGAACATGATCTTTCATCAGTACCTAGATCAGTTTGTGGTGGTGTTTGTGGATGAAATCATGGTGTACTCTAAGATCCATGATGACAATGCCCAATATATTGACATCATCCTGGGTACACTAAGAGAGCATTTCCTATGCGTCAAGCTATCTAAATGTCCGTTTTGGTTTGACAGGGTACACTTTTTAGGGCACATCATCTCAGAATAAGGTATGGTAGTGATCCCAGAAAAAGTGCAGTCAATGATTTCTTGGGAACAACCCAATAATGATTTTAATATCCAATGCTTTTTGGGATTAGATGATTATTAGAATAGGTTCATCCAGGACTTTTACCAATTGGTATCACCACTTTCAGATTTTACAAAGAAAGGGATAATGTTTTATTGGACAGAAGAATGCAATAATGATTTCCATGAGTTGAAGAAGTTCTTGAAATCATCACCAATTTTTATCTTTCCTGAGTCGGGTGAGGATTACATGGTGTATTGTGATGATTCTAGGATTAGTATCAGAGTTTTGTTGATGCAAGGTAATAAAGTTTTTTCTTACAGGTCTCAACATTTGAGGCGACATGAATAGAATTACACTACACATGACCTCGTGTTGGTAGTAGTGGATTATGATCATAAGTGTCGGCGACACTATACTTTAGGTGAAAAGTTTATATTTTTTAGGGATCAAAAAATCTTGAAGTATATCTTTTCACAGTGCAAATTGAATCTTTAGCAGTGAAGATGGGTAGAGTATATGCAGTCCTTTATTTTTGAACTGGCATATACACCTAGAAAGGGGAATAGTGTGGTTGATTCCTTGAGTAGTAAAACTCATACTAAATTGGTATATGAGTCAAGTGTAGAGTGTAACATGGTGATTTTGCTGAAAGAAATTCATGTGGTGGTTCATGAGAGTCAGGAAAGGATGACTATGGTTTTTTTAGTAGTGGAGTCTACACTCTTGAGATGGATCAAGGATAAGAATTATGAGGATCCGGAGTATTTATCCTTAAGGGAAAGTTTTGAAGGTGGGGAGACACCTTTATACTAGATAATAGATGAGGATGAGAAACTCTATGTGAAAAATCGGGTTGTTGTGCCTACAAGTATGTGAGAGGAACCTATGCGATAATTTCATGCCTCAAAGTGGGTGGTATATCCTGGGGTGAAAAAAATATACTATGAACTACGATGATAGTTATGGTGGCCAAGAATGAAAAATTATATAGTTGGGTTCATAGTAATATGTTTCACCGGTCAGTAGGTGAAATAAGAGCATCAACGACTTGGAGGCCTATTGTAGCTGTTGCCTATTTTAGAATGGAAGTGGGACGATGTGATTATGGATTTCGTGGTAGGTATTCCAAAGACTCTTTGGAATAATGATTCTATTTGGGTCATTTTGGATCAATTAACAAGGGTAGCACATTTCTTTCCAATCAGGGAAACCTTTATAATAGAACAATTGAGAGAAATATATGTATAGAAAATAGTTCGTTTGCGTGGAGTTCCCCAGACTATAGTTACATATCATGATTTGTGCATTAATTCAAGCTTCTAGAAGGGATTATAGAAGGCACTTGGTACACATGTTTTGTTAAGTATGGTCTTCCACCCATAGATAGATGGGCAGTCGGAGTATACCATATAGGTGTTAGAGGATATGATGCAAGCATGTGTGCTTGACTTTGGTGGTTCTTGGGAGAATCACTTGGGTTTAGTGGAGTTCTCCTATAACAACAATTATTAGAAAAATATACAGATGGAACCATATGATTAATTTATGGTATATATTTCAGATCACCGCTATGTGGGTTAGAGGTAGGTGAGTTAGAGTTGTTGGGACTGAGTCTCGTTCAAGAGACATCAGAGCAGGTGTAGGTGATTTGGAAACATTTGGATATAGCTCAAAGTAGGAAGAAGTCATACACTGATAGACGAAGATAACCTATAGAGTTTACATGGGGTAATGGTGTATTCCATTAGGTGTCTCCTAGATTAGGTCAACACATGATACATAGGTTGGGAAAGTTGGCACTCAGGTTTGTAAGACTATTTGAGGTGTTTGAGAGAATCGAGCTAATGGCATACTAATTATCCCTTCCATAGAAATTCATCTATATGAACGATGTTTTCCATGTGTCACAACTACGATAGTATCACCCCGACCATTTCACGTGATCGATGTGGAGGAGGTTGACCTTGAGATAGACGTGTCCTTTGAGGAGCATATGATACATGTGTTGGGTCACAGTGAGATAGTGTTAAAGGGAAAGACTGTGACATTAGTTCATGTGTTATGGAAACATGGAAGTGTTTAAGAGGAAAATTGGGAATGGGAAGAACAGATGAGGGATCAATGTCCCAATATTTTTGTCTCGTAATCTTAATGATGTTCTAGAGTGCAGCTCAAGGACAAGTTGTTATAAGGTGTGGAGATTGTAAGATCCTGACCTTTTCTGTGGTCATATCATGCATGTTATCAGTAAATTTTTGAGGTTTTTAAGTACCTTTGTTTTGGAGTAGTGGCTTGGGGTGAATTTGGGTGAACTTTTAAGAAAAAATAATGGAAAGTGGTATGTGTACGGTTTGCGCACTGTTTAGAAAACTCTGTAACTAAACCATGCCAACCATCCAAACCTAGATAGAGAGTTCTACATGGTTTGTGTATGGTTTGAGAATCCATGACATTAAACTGTTCTAACGATGCAAACATAGATATATAGGTCCACACATTTGACACATAGTTTTCTCTAACCATGCCCCCCTGCCCAAGAAACCGTGCACATGAGATTAATTAGCTGAAAATCTATTTTAAAACCACATGAACACCCAAGACTCCCATATTTCATCCATGGATCAGGATGAAAAAATTATAGGTGATACTAGAGCCTTTGTAAGGAATTCCAAAGTGATTCAAGCATCGTTCATTGAGATCGAAATCCCAAATTGAAGATCCGATCTCTTCTTCATTAAGTGGATTTCATCATGTTTCTTATCCCATTCATTCCTCTACCTTTCCTTGATCTTTTCATAGAATATCTCCATTGTTTCCATGGATATAATCCATTGAGTTGAGATCTAGACCTAGGATTATGGATCTAGATCTATATTTTCATGATCCTAATGCCTTTGATCTAAATTTTTGGTTTAGGGATATAGATCTGAAACTTGATCGACGACGTTGTGCCACACAGATTTTGGGGATTTCTGTAGGGATAACATCCATAAATAAACCGAGGTAGGTGGTATAAATCAAACTCCCATAGTCATTGATTTGATATGTGAATTTGAGATTATGGATTTTATAGCTTCCCTTAATAATTGATTTTCTGAATTTGAGTAATTAGGAATGTGGAATTAACTTGTGATTTCCTTGGTGATTAATTGATAATTAAATAACGGAACATATGATGGGGGTTTACCAAATAGATATTTTTTTGGAGATTGGTTATGGGTTGAGATACTATAATTGATATATTGAATTAATTATGATAAGATAATTAATTGGTGGAAATTAATTATTAAATGATGTTTGGCTATGTATGATAATTAATTTTGAGAATTAATTATGTTCTTTTATTTTGATCAAAGATAATTATTTGTGAGAATTAATTATGAAAATTTTAGATTTGATATAGATAATTAATTGTGAAGAATTGATTATGGAATGATAATTGTGTTGATTGACTAATTAATTGATGACATTATTAATGGGATATATGCTTAGTTAATTGTTGAATTAACTAATGGAATTTGAAATGTTTAATTAATCATTGGATTAGTAATGGAATGATGTGGCTAATTCTTGTGAATTTAAGAATGATGAAATGGATGATATTTTTGTGGTGAAAGACATGGAATTATAGACCGATTAGAATTTGGGACTTGGACATGCCTTTCCTCCCCAATAGTTATCAGAGCTTGAGATTTTGGGGTGTTTGGCATAGTGACCTACACCGAATGAGATTTTGGGGTGATAGGTATGACGACCTACAACGAATGAGATTTTGGGGTCTTAGGCATGACGAATTACACTGAATGATATTTGGGGTGCTGGACATGACATTCAACACCAAATGAATTATAATAATGATTGATGATTCAAATGGAAAACATGAATTGAAATTATTCCTAATGTGATGATTAAAGATTAAATTACAATGTGATAAATGTATAATTATGCATTGTATTTATTGATTCATAAAATTTCATGCACTATCATTTGACTAGACATGTTTTAGACACCGTTGGTGGTGGCAAAAATGAGTCGTACTCACACCCTATTCGGATTCCTGATCGGCACCCTTGTAGACTTTGTTGTTTGTAGGATAGGATAAGGGAAAAGCCATGGGATAGGTTGCTGTTTGGGATTGGAGCATGGGAGAGGGAACCATATGTTGTTTGGTACCTTCTTGGGAGTCGTTTTTTCTTTACCTTTAGTCTCATTATAGACACTTTACATTCACATTGTCATAGAATGTTTTACCTTTTAGTTTAGTATTGTATTTTCTTGTTTTGAATATCATATGACATGGTAATTTTATGGTTATTTATACACTTCCACACTTGGTTATTGTTATTTTATTCCATTGGTGTTTTTGATTTTGATAAAAGAGGGTATAGTCTCCCCAACCAATACTAACTTACTAGACCCTCGCTACTAGTCAGCACCCTCTGGCATTCAGGGAAGCGCGCATGAGGGCATGTGGCCAACCAGCACGTGGAACCGTTTAGTGTCACCCGGGTTGAGACGTCACATCTATAAACAAAAAATAATTCCCTATAAATATATTTAATGGTATATACAAATCTAGTATTTTAAATCATTTTTGTTTTTTCAACATCACTACTTTATAAATTATTGGAAAAACTACATCATTCTTTTCTCCGAAATTGAGTTGTGTAGTTTAGAGAATATGTTTATGATTGTATATCAATGAAATAATAAAAAACTATATATATATGCAATTAACCCCTACCATAACATGGTATACATCACCGGAATACCAATTGTGGGATATTATAAAATATAAATTATATTTTTCCAAGAGAAGCATATAGACTGTGATGGGAAATCACTCTAGGAGCCTCTTTAGGATCACTCATTTTTAAAATTACATTTTTTTATTTTAATTGTAATTTAAATATTGTAAATGAAATGAAAAATACCAGGTTGATTATGAAATCCAAATATAATTTATGCATACAAATGTAGATATAATCAAATAATGTTAGAATAACGAAGCTACCCCTTGGATAAGTTTATGACTATTTCTTCAATGCCACACTCATATTAATCTCATTACCACTAAATTTTCTCTCTATATCACATGTGAATGGTTACCTAACTGTAATTAATTTCCTTTTCTAAAAATTATCCATGAATCTTCTGGTTTTTAAAATCTCCCACCATCATCGGAAGATAAATAAACTTTCCTCAGTTCAAAGGCCACCCACATCACCCCAGTAGTTAGAAATTTCAAAATATTCTAGTATATATCCATTACATACATATTTTATTGTTATATTGAATTAAGGAATGAAATTTTTTTGTATAATTGAATATGGAAAACAGTCATAAAGCAGAGGTGGGAATCACTGTCACTATCCCCACAAGAATAAATCATCTTGAATCAATAGATAGTGAATTTGAAAATTAAATAAACAACAGTGAGTAAGGAAATTCACATTATGAATCCGAGAGTAAGCCTTTGGTTGGAATTCCATGATCATGGTGGTAAAATATAATATTATAAAACACAAAGAAAATGTTATAAGATAGAGAGATAGAACACTATATCAAATTATAGGATCGAAATAATGATGTAGATGATCAATACACAAGAGGGGGGGTGAATTGTATACTTTAAAAAATTTCCTTAAACAAGGAAAGATCTAAGTTTAACAAAGTTAAACTAAGAAAATTTACAACACCTCTAATACCAATTGAAGGATTGGTATATGGTATGAAGTTACAAACTTCTAGTTCTTTGTACTTACTTAAAACTGGAAAGTGATTCCGAAAACAGGTTCCAGAAATATGGATCCAAAAATTGAAACTTAACCAAAGTTTACAATATGAGATTCTACCTTAAAGCATATATAATCTAAATGAATCAGAGTAAAAGTGTAAGGAAATATAAGAATATTATACTTTCCTTACAATACAATATACAATGGAAAAACAAGTTGTACAACTACAAGTAACAAACAATAACTCTTTTAATCCAAAGAGAAGGGTATCCAACAACCTTGGATAAAGGTCCCTTGATTTATACTTTCAAGAAAGTCTATCTTACCCACACCATGGTAAGCCCTCGATACAAATATTGGAGTCTCTGTCTTGCTATCCCCGTAAGCCCTCAACTTCAAGGTAGTTGGAACCTCTGTCTTCCTCAGCAAAGAAGCCCTCAAACTTCAAGGTAGTCGGAACCTCTGTCTTCCTATCCCCAGAAGACCTCGAATGTAATAACCAACATTCAGAGTCGCACGAAGAAATCTAAATGAGAGGTTCAGTACGTACAAAGCATGAAAAGCTTCCATCTCTAGAAATAACCTTAATAGCGTGTGGTCTCTAGAGTGATCAACTTGTTGTTCATTAGTATTGAGATCTTTCAAATGAGCTCCTATTTATAGGCTCGGTTGGAACGGTCAACTCCCTCCTCCAATGGTCATATTTTCCTTGAATATCGGAGGGACCTATACACGTGTCACTAAACCAATGGTTAATTAGAAACAGAAAGGATGACATTGTTTTATAATAAAACATGTGTAACTGAAAGCACGATATCGTTTTTCAATGAAACAAGTGTAAGCATAAGCAAAACAAGAATTTGGAATGTAGGTAAATAAAAGTTTGGAGTCTAACCAAAATGGAATTCAGAGTCTATGTTAAAAATTTTTCAGATTCTGTTATATAGGAATTCAGAACCTGAAATCTATAGAAGTTCGGAGTCTGAATTTCAAAGGAAATTTGGAGTCTGGTTTCACCAGAGTTCAGAATCTGAAATTTCAGAGTTCAAAGTCAAACTAGTAAAATTTCGGAGTCGAACTTCATAAGAGTTCAGAGTAGAACTCATGAAAGTTTGGAGTCGAACTTCATAAGAGTTCATAGTCGAACTCATGAAAGTTCAAAGTCGAACTTCATAAGTGTTCGGAGTCGAACTCATGAAAGTTCGGAGTCGAACTTCATAAGAGTTCAGAGTCGAACTCATGAAAGTTTGGAGTTGAAATTCATAAGAGTTCAGAGTCGAACTCATGAAAGTTTGGAGTCGAACTTCATAAGAGTTCAGAGTCTAACTCATGAAAGTTCAGAGTTGAAATTCATAAGAGTTCAGAGTCGAACTCATGAAAGTTCAGAGTCGAACTTCATAAGAGTTCGGAGTCGAACTCATGAAAGTTCGGAGTCGAACTTCATAAGAGTTCGGAGTCGAACTAATGAAAGTTTGTATCCATAATTCAGAGTGGAACTTCATTATAGTTCACATCCAGAATTCAGAGTGGAACTTTATTATAGTTTACATCTAGAATTTGGAGTGGAACTTTATTACAATTCACATCTAGAATTCGGATCCTAAAAATATAATACTCCAATTCTTGACATTATATGATTTCGGGGTTTTGGGTATGAATCTGGTTTTTGTACTTAAGAAAAATATTGATATGTATAAGAAAATATAGCTTAGAGTAAATTTACTTAAAGAAGAAAATTTTCCTTATGGAGGTAAAATATATATTTGCTTAAGTATAAGGTGTTTGTGATTTTCAAAACAAGAAGGAATGGAAAATTCATAAGGAAAACCTTATTGACTCAATAATATCCCTCTTTTTGGAAAGCACAAACATCCTTACGAAAAAGTGTATAAGGTATTTGAAAAAAAATTCATTAGACTTTTGAAAATAAAACTTATCTCCCTTTGTTCATGAAGATAGTGAATACAACTAACTCTCCCTTAGGCATTGAAACTCTAAGGATTGTATTCTGATTTTCCGGAGTGGAGTTTTCATTATCAAGGGAATGAACAAATTCGTAGTGAGAAACTCCCCCGCACTTTAAGGATATCTTCACTTAGAAATTTTTTTCTTCATTTTAAATTTTTCTTTCTCCTCTTTTTAGTGATTCTTTTTCCTTATTCCACTTAGGAGTAGTTATTTTTCCTTCTCCCCCTTTTTGATTTTCAAAAATAATTGAAGGGAATGGAAAATAAAATATGGTACCTGAAACATTAGTATATAACAAGATACAACCAACCAAATTTTCATTAGAGTTGACAAAATTTTACAAGGAATGAAAAATTCAACAAAATATCGGAGTGAGTTCATTTTTCTTCCTTTTCCTTCGGGATCAGCTTCTTCAATAAGGTTTTGAGCTTCTTCAAGTCTCTTTGGTCTTCCTCAACTTGAATCTCCAATGATTTTACCTTTTATTCTTGGGCTTTCAAAGCTTCCTCCTGAGCCTCCATGGATTCTTTCTGCATCTTTATTAATTCATCTTGCTTTTCCAGATTATCCTTAAACTCAATCCGGAAGTCTCTTTTACTTTTCCAGTTCTAAGCTACTGAATTAAGCTTCCCATTCAGGTCTCTAACCTATTGATTTTGAGTGCTTTGCTCAATGATCAGCTCTTCCTGAGGATTCTTGATCTTGTTATCCTCAGTTTCAAAAGCATCTTTCACCTCATTCTAAAAAATATCATAATCAGCCATGTCTTCTTCAAATTTCTTAGACCACAGAGTTATTTTGCTACAATATTTTCTATGCACATCGTAATTGATAAGAAAGATTCTATGGTCAGATTCAATATTCACACACTTATCCATGACCATGGATAAGGAATCAAATTTCTGATTCATACTATGTTGCAACATCTGGCATCTGGAATCTATAGTTGGAAAAATCGGAATGGTGTCCACCAGCTTCTTTAGAGATTCAACCACAAAATTATGACCATGAGCTGATGACTCCGAATCAGATAATTTGCCTAGAGATTGTTCTTATTCAACTGGCACCAGTTTCCTTTTAGAATAACCACCAACCTCCTTCTTCCTGAAAATCTCTTTTGTTGGTGTATCCATCAGGACTTACTTCCCCTTGTCAGCTTTCGGAATGGGTTGTTCATCTAGAGACTCTTCCTCACTTTCTGACAAGGGGAATTTTACGGAGACTCTTCCTCATATATAGTTGAAAAAATCGGAATGGTGTCCACCAGCTTCTTCAGAGATTAAACCACAAAATTATGACCATGAGCTGATGACTCCGAATCAGATAATTTTCTTGGAGATTGTTCTTCTTCAACTGGCACCAGTTTCCTTTTAGAAGAACCACCAACCTCCTTCTTCCTGAAAATCACTTTTATTGGTGTATCCATCAGGAATTACTTCCCCTTGTCAGCTTTCAGAATGGGTTGTTCATCTGGAGACTCTTCCCACTTTCTTTCTCAACTGCCTTTTCCAGAGTGGGTAATTTTGCGGATTCAGCCATTTCTTTATACTATTCTACTTGTTTGTTCAGATCATCAATATCATCACTTCCTTCTTCTTCTTCTTCTTCTTCAACAACCTCTTCTTCTATTTCTTCACCATCTTATTTTTCTACTTATTCAACTACCTCTTTACCCTTGGATTTTTCCGAAGTTCCATAGTTCTTACCTGGAGTTTCTGGTAAATATGGTTGGGCATCGAATGATTCCGGAATAGGAATTTTCTCAGAAGCTATTTAATTATCTCTTAACAGAGATTGAACCACTTCAGCTTCAGAAAACTTCCTTTTCAACTTCTTTTCCTTTTACTGCTTTTCTAATTCATCTGCAGATCTCTCTTTTAAGGCCTTATCCTCTGCAGGGTCCAATCCGAACTGTGGATCCCATTCTTTCCTATTTTCCTTGTCTTCCCTCCACTTAGCTACCACTTCATCTGTATATGTTTTTTGCTTCTTCGGCTTAGGGGGAGCAGACTAAGTTTCCTTAGACGTGGTATTTTCTTCATCAGCAACCACTTTCTTAATATTTATCTTCTTCCTTGCCTTTTTGGATGGTTCCGGAGTCTATTTATCTTTCTGAGCTACCTCAGCCTCTTCCACAAATAGAGGGTAGAATTCTCCAGATTCACTAGAAAAACCTATCTTCATCCTCTTCAAAGTATCATCACTTACCAACATAAGCTTAAAATTCCGGACTTTTGACTTGCATGCAACTTTTAAGGATTCTAAGCACCAAACTATCAGCTTAGATAGTAAGGCAGGGTACATAATTATTTGAGCTCTCAAGTTCACTTCTTTGATGTTCTTGATCGTAATCAAGACATGCCTCATCAAATTTATCTTTCTTAGATTTATCAAGAAATCTAAGACATAGATATCAATTTTCTTCAGATTATCCTTATCGCCTCTTCTTGGTACGAGAAAACCTTGTACCCAGAGCTGTAGAATCTTATTTTTCAGAGTGAGATGAGCAATCTTAGCAGTCGTAACATCCTTAAGTCAAAGAAATTTTAAATCCTTCACCTTGTTGAAACTTCCTTTCTCATTTGGAAGATTATGTGAGCAAAACTTAGCTTCCCCTTCATAGGATAAACCAACCAAGCTCACGTCCTTGGTGTAAGATAACTTGTAATTCTTCCCATAAGACTTAAATGAAAACCACTCTCTGCCATCTTCCATCTGGAAGGAAACAGACTCATAGAACTCGATCAGTAAATCGGTGTAAACCAGATCCTGTTTCTCTGACTTATACAAGAATAAATCTTCCCATCCATTCAATATTATATTCTTGGTTATAAGAGAATCAAACTTGTAGAAATCTGGATGCAATAACCTTTCCCTGAAGACTAACCACTTAGAGATTGGTTTTGTAGTTGACATATCTTGAGATGTAGCTTCAACAGACATTCAGAGTGGAGAGTTCTGAAGGATTCAGAATGGCTTTGCAAAGATCGGAACCAGTCTTAAGAAGAGTAGCAGGGCTTCGAGACGCAAAAGCTTTGAAAAACCGATGTGGGATGAGTCTTGGGGTCCCCTTTATATAAGAAATGGATGTGACCTCTAGTCTTCCAAAAGACATATAACGGTTGAAAAACTTTTTGATATGATCTGAGGTTTGAGAAAAATCCCACAAGGAAAACTTGACTCCGATCTTTTGAGGTTTTAAGAAAAACATTCGGATTTAAGGAAAACTAGAATCTGAATTATTTTAAAACTCAGGAAAATACCAGTAAGAAAAATATGATTAAGAAAATTTAAATAAGGAAATCATACCTTTCAGATTGGATAGAAATATTGTTCGTAATTGGTAATATTCTTCTTGAAGAAATGAATTTAAAAATGAAAAAACTCATTACGAGAAAAAATCCTCATTACGAAAGTTCATTACGAAAATTTCTCATTACGAAAGCCTCATTACGAAAATTTCCAGTACGAAAATCTCATTATGAAAGTTCCAATATGAAAATCTCATTACAAAATTTATAGTACGAAAATCTCATTACGAAATTTCCTGTACGAAAATCTCATTACGAAAGTTCGAGTACGAAAATATCATTATGAAAGTTCATTACAAAAATTTCGGTTCTAGAAATTTTCATTATGAAAATTTCAGTTCCGAAAATATCCATTCCGAAAGTTTTCATTCCTAAAAATTAAGTTCCCAAAAATTTCTATTTTGAGAATTTCCATTCTGAAATTTCCATTCCGAGAATATTTCAAAAAAATTGTTAAGAAAATTTTAGTTACAGAAGATTGAAAAGAAGACTGACACAGAAGAAAAAGAAAAAAAATACTAACATGAAAATGTACTCCCCCTTTGAGAAGGAGTTTATTACTGCAAAGAGAATTTTTCAACAAGAAGTTAATGAAGAAGTATTACCTTACGGTTATCATTCCTAACTTCCGTTTAATGTATTCAAATCTATTGGAGGGTAATGATTTTGTGAAAATATCAGCAAGTTGATCTTGCATTCCGATAATCTAAAGAATGATATCTCCTTTAAGTGTGTGATCCCTAAGAAAGTGATGCCTAATATCTATGTGCTTTTCATGTGAGTGATGTGCATGGTTTTTACTAAGGGAAATGTAACTTGTGTTATCACACAAAATTTGAGTCTTTGTAAAACTCAAGCCATAGTCTGTGAGTGTGTGTTGCATCCACAACACTTGAGCACAACAACTTCTAGCTACAACATATTCTGCTTCAGTAGTGGAGAGTGATACAGAATGTTGCTTCTTACACGACCAAGAAACTAACGAATCTTCTAAGAAATGACAAGTTCCAGATTTACTCTTTCTATCCATTCAACATCTACCAAAGTCAACATCCGAAAAGATTTTTAAAACAAAATCATTTCCAGAAGTATAAAATAATCCTAGATCCATGGTTCCTTTTAAGTAGAGAAAAATTCTTTTTAACACCTTTAAGCGAGATTCCTTAGGATTGGATTGATATCTTGCACATAAGCATACTGAAAACATTAAGTCTAGTCGACTAGCTGTTAAGTAAAGTAGAATTCCTATCATACCTCTAAAAGCTATTTGATCTACTGGTTTCCCAGCTTCATCAAAATCTAAAGAGTTTTAGGTACCGATGGGAGTACTTATACTCTTAGTATTTTCATATCCATACTTTTTAAGAAGATCTTTAATATACTTATGTTGGGATATATAGGTTTCTTCTGGTTTTTGAGAAATTTGAAAACCAAGGAAAATGTTAACTCAGCCATCATACTCATTTCAAACTCAGATTTCATTAGACTTGCAAAGGATTCAGTTAAAGATTTCTATGTTGAACCAAATATAATTTCATCAACATAAATTTGAACTATCAAAACATTTTTCTTATCCTTTTTTATAAAAAGGGTTGGATCTTCATTTCCCTTCACATATTTATTTTGAATCAAAAATCCTTTAAGTCTATCATACCAGGCTCTTGGGGCTTGTTGAAGGCCATACAAAGATTTGGTAAGTCTAAAAACATGATCAAGATCTTTTGTGTATTCAAATCCAGGAGGTTGTTCAACAAAAACTTCCTCTTAAACATAACCATTAAGGAAAGCACATTTCACATCCATTTGAAAAAGTTTAAAATTGAAGAATGCTACAAAGGCAAGAAAAAAACGAATAGATTCAAGTCTAGATACTGGAGCATAGGTTTATTCATATTCTATTACCTCTTGTTGATTATAGCCTTTAGCAACTAGTCTAGATTTATTTCTTACAGTGACTCCATTTTCATCAAACTTGTTTCTGAAGACCCACTTTACTCCAATAATAGAAGTTTCCTTAGGTATTTCAACCAAGGTCCAGAATTTATTCCTTTAGAATTCATTTACTTCATCTTGCATAGCTTTAATCCAATCATTATAACCTAAAGCTTCATCAGTGATTTTTAGTTCTAATTGGGAAAGGAATGCTAGATGTTCCACTTCATTTCTTAAGGAACTTCTAGTCCTTACAGGTTGGTTTACATCACCAATGATACTATCACTGGGATGATTCTTAATGAATACTTGTTTTGGGTTTTGTAAAACCTGTTCATCAATATAGGGTAGAAAGTCTTCTGGGGTAAATATTTCATAAGTATCTTCTTGAACATTTTCCTTATCAGAAGGATATTCTATCAATGTTTGATAATCAGTTTTTGAAAACAAATCTGAGGATGTAGGTTGGGATGGTTTAAAAACAAAAGGATCAGATTCAGCAAATTTTACATGCACTGTTTCCTCAACAGAACAAGTGTTTTTATTGAAAACTCTATAAGCCTTAGAAGTTGTGGAGTAGCCTAAGAAAATTCTTTCATCATATTTTGGTGCAAATTTGTGTAGATTGTCCTTAGTATTCAAGATGAATACCTTGCATCCAAAAACCTTAAAGTAGGAAAGTCTAGGTTTTCTACCATTCCATAGCTCATAAGGATTTTTATTAAGAAAAGGTCTAATCAAAACTTGATTTATAGTATAACAATAAGTACTTACAGATTCAACCCAAAAATGTCTAGCTATCGAATATTCACTCAACAAGGTTCTAGTTATCTCTTGAAGAATTCTATTTCTTCTTTCAACTACACCATTCTTTTGAGGAGTTATATGTGCTGAAAAGTTGTGAGTAATACATTTTCTACTACAAAAAGTTTCAAATTCAGAATTTTTAAATTCTCCTCCATGATCACTATGAATAGTTTTCAGTGGAAGATTTTTCTCATTTTTAACTTGGGCTCTAAAACTTTCGAAATAAGAAAAATCTTCAGACTTCTTTGCTAGAAAATAGACCCATGTTAATCTAGTGTAATCATCAACTAAAACAAACACATAATATTTTCCTCCAATGCTTCCAGTTTGTGTTGGACAAAAAAGATCCATGTGCACTAACTATAATGAATCAGTTTTTGAGACTTCACTGATTGATTTAAAACTAGATTTATGGTGCTTTCCATATTGACAAGGGTCACAAACTTTAGAAGAATAAAATCTAAGCTCCGGTATATCCTTAACTAGTTTCTTCTTAGAAAGTTTACATAAGTTTTGAAGGTTACAGTGACCTAGTCTTCTATGCCATAACCAAGAATGATCTTCCATTTCACTAAGGCAAGGTAGGTCTTGGCTCCTAAGGGCTTCTAAGTTCAAAGTGTAAACATTCTCTTGCCTATTGGCTGAGAGAATAAATTCTTCCTTGGAATTGTGAACTAAGAATTTATCATTTCTAAAATTCACAAGGTAACCTTCGTCACATAACTGACTTATACTAATGAGGTTGTGCTTAAGACCCTTAACAAATAAAACATTTTAAATCAATGTTTTACCAAGAAGAACAATATTACCTATACCAACAATTTCTCCCTGAGCATTATCTCCGAAAGTTACCTTTCCTCCTTTCATCTTGATAATCTTTTCAAAATAGCTTTTGTTACCAATAATGTGCCGTGAACATCCACTATCCATGTACCATGTATTGTTGTTGGTACTTCCTTTATCTTCCTAAAAACAATAAAAGAGTTAGACTTTCGGAATCCAAACTTTTTTGGATCCGAGATTTCCAGATAACAAAATTTTGGGCACCCACATCTTCTTAGAAAAATAAACCTTATGAAAACCTAGAGATTGGGTTTTGTTTAAAGAGTAATTCTTCGCCTAGTGACCACCACATTGACACTTGGTACAAAATGGGGCACTTTTTGGAACAAAGTAGTTATTAGTAAAAGTTGGTTTTGCATGGGTATAACCAAATATGGATTTGTTTCTTAAAGGTCGTATTTGTGAATACATTTTATAAAATTTTTCTTTACCATGGGTAAAGTTTGATAAACACTTCTTTAAGGAAAAAATTTCAGACTTTAATTTTATAATCAAGTTTTTATCTTCAAAATCATTAGATTTAGAACTAGAGCTAGGCTCAAAAACACTTTTCTTAGAAATTACTTTTTCTAACTCTTTAGAAAGTTTGTTCTTCTCAGAACGTACTTCCTTAAGATTTTTTGAAATACTTATAAAATCAGTATTTTTCCTATCAAGATCTTTAGAAAGATCTGATATTTCTTTTGTAAGAATAGTATTCCTAGAGTTTGCCTTATCATGTTTTTTATTGAGTTTAGAATTCTCAATCTCAAGAAGTTCAGCAAACCTAGAAACGTCTTCATAGGTAGGTGAAGTATTTTCTTCATCAGAAGAGGATTCTTCATCTGAAGAGTTATAATATTTACTATCATTAGAATTTAAAGAAACATTGGTCAATGATTCAGTATTGTGTACCTTAGCCATGAAGCAATGATTGTTAATAGGTAATCTGGCTATAAGCCCAAGATTCTTCTATCCTGAAGATTCATAATCAGAAGATTCATCTAAAGATTCACCACCACTGGAACTCCAAGTATCATTAGATTTTATAACTTTCTTAGCATTGGCTTTATAATACTTATTTTTGTTCCTTTCAGAATGCCTTTCATTTATTTATTTCTTTTTGAGCAAAGGGAAATCCGGTCTAATATGTCCAGCTCTCTTGCATTAATAATAAGTAACTTCTCCATCTTTCCTATCTTTCCTTTCCTTTTCTTATACTTAGATTTGAAATTTCTCTGGCCATCTATCTTGATCATTCTTCAAGAAATATTTGATAACTCATTTTCTAAGACTTCACTTTCACTAGATTCGGATTGGTTAATAACTTTCTTAGACTTGGATCTGGTTACTCTCTCAGGAGTATTGGATTTCATATGATTTGAAGTTGTGGTAAAAGCAACAGTACCATTTAAATTATTCTTCTTGATGTTGTCAGCATCTCTCTTCATTCTTGTTTCATGTTGGAGAAGAGTTCCAAATAGTTAATATAATGAAATTTGAGTAACCTTCCTGTTCTCATCAATCACTGTTCTCTTTGATTCCCACTCATTGGGCATAATATCAATGATCTTTTCCACAAGAGATTCATCATCCAGACCTTTCTCTCCCATAGATTGTAGACTATTTACAATTGTCATAAACCTAGGTTGAACTTTGAAAATGGGTTCACCATAAGGAAAATTGAATCCATGATACTCTGCTCTAAGCATAGATCTTCTTGTCTCTATCACTTTGGATGTACCAAAATGAGTAACTTCAAGTTTCATCCATATACAGTTAGCTGTTTTACATGAAGAAATTTGTCCATATATGTTCCTAGTCATTGAACATAGTAGAGTATTGTGTAACTTATAGTTTAATTGATAATCATGCTTCTCTTGGTTTGTGAAAGCACTCACTTCCTTATCAGGAATTTTATAGCCTCCGGTAAGCATAAAAAATTTATCTACTCAAATATTGATAACGTAAGTCTTCATTTGATCTCTCCAGTATTAATAATCATTTCCATAAAAAATTGGTGGTCTTGTAGGATTAAGATTTTCTATGGATCCAACGTTCAAACCTGCCATCTTTAAGAAAACATTTTCCACACAAACTTCTTAATAAAAAAAGTTCATATTCAAGGAAAATATTCCTAAGCAAGGAAAATATAGAACAAAGGAAAAACTGAGCAAGGAAAACTTATATGTGAGTATAAGTATTCCAGAGACCTCCTTTGATACCAATTGTAGGATCTAAATAATGATGTATATGCCAATACACAAGAGGGGGGGGGGGGGTGAATTGTATACTTTAAAAAATTTCCTTAAACAAGGAAAGATCTATGTTTAAAAAAGTTAAACTAAGAAAATTAACAACACCTCTAATAATAATTGAAGGATTGGTATATGGTATGAAGTTACAAACTTCTAGTTCTATGTACTTACTTAAAACTGGAAAGTGATTCCGAAAACAGGTTCCAGAAATATGGATCCGGAAATTGAAACTTAACAAAAGTTTACAATATGAGATTCTACCTAAGCGTATAGAATCTAAATGAATCAGAGTACAATTGTAAGGAAATATAAGAAGATTATACTTTCCTTACAATACAATATGCATAGGAAAAACAAGTAGTACAACTACAAGTAACAAACAATAACTCTTTTAACCTAAAGAGAAGGGTATCCAACAACCTTGGATAAAGGTCCCTTGATTTATACTTTCAAGAAAGTCTGTCTTACCCACACTAGGGTAAGCCCTCAATACGAAGATCAGAGTCTCTATCTTGCTATCCCCGCAAGCCCTCAACTTCAAGGTAGTTGGAACCTCTGTCTTCCTCAGCAAGGAAGCCCTCAAACTTCAATGTAGTCGGAACCTCTGTCTTCCTATCCCCAGAAGCCCTCGAATGTAATCATGAACATTCGGAGTCGTATAAAGAAATCTGAACGAGCGGTTCAGTACGCACAAAGCATGAAAAGCTTCTCTCTCTAGAAATCACCTTAACGTCATGTGGTCTCTAGAGTGATCAACTTGTTGTTCAATAGTATTGAGCTCTTTCAAATGAGCTCCTATTTATAGGCTCGGTTGGAACGGTCGGCTCCCTCCTCCAATGGTAATATTTTACTTGAATATCGGAGGGACCTATACATGTGTCACTAAACCAGCGGTTAATTAGAAACAGAATGGACGACATCATTTTATAATAAAACATGTGTAACTGAAATCATGACATCGTTCTTCAATGAAACAAGTGTAAGCATAACCAAAACTAGAATTCAGAATATAGGTAAATAAAAGTTAGGAGTCTAAACAAAATGGAATTCAGAGTCTATGTTAAAAAATGTTTGGATTCTTTTTTATAGGAATTCGGAACCTGAAATCTGTAGAAGTCCAGAGTCAGAATTTCTAAGGAAAGTCGGAGTCTGGTTTCACCAGAGTTCAGAATCTGAACTTGAAGAGTTCGAAGTCGAACTAGTAAAAGTTCGGATTCGAACTTCATAAGAGTTCGGGGTCGAACTCATGAAAGTTCGGAGTCAAACTTCATAAGAGTTCAGAGTTGAACTCATGAAAGTTCTAAGTCAAACTTCATAAGAGTTCGGAGTCGAACTCATGAAAGTTCGGAGTCAAACTTTATAAGAGTTAGGAGTCGAACTCATGAAAGTTCAGAGTCTAACTTCATAAGAGTTCAGAGTCGAACTCATGAAAGTTCGGAGTCGAACTTCATAAGAGTTCAGAGTCTAACTCATGAAATTTCGGAGTCGAACTTCATAAGAGTTCGGAGTCGAACTCATGAAAGTTCAGAGTCGAACTTCATAAGAGTTTGGAGTCAAACTCATGAAAGTTCAGAGTCTAACTTCATAAGAGTTCGGAGTCGAACTCATGAAAGTTCGTATCCAGAATTCGGAGTGGAACTTCATTATAGTTCACATCCATAATTCAGAGTGGAACTTTATTACAGTTCACATCCAGAATTCAGAGTGGAACTTCATTACAGTTCACATCCAGAATTCAGATCCTAAAAATAGAATACTCCAATTCTTAACATTATATGATTTCAGGGTTTTGGGTATGAATCCAGTTTTTGTAGTTAAGAAAAATATTGATATGTATAATAAAATCTAGGTTAGGGTAAATTTCCTTAAAGAAGAAAATTTTCCTTATGAAGGTAAAATATATATTTTCTTAAGTATAAGGTGTTTGTGATTTTCAAAACAAAAAGGAATGGAAAATTCATAAGGAAAACTTTATTGACTCAACACAAAATACTTCATAAATTACAGAATAAAATAATTCGTAAAACATATTATAAATTGAAAGGGAATGTGATGTGTTATAAAGTCTCTGTAATAATGTATATGAATATAATTTTTATAAAGTAAAAACGTTCATCATCATTCATCCTATGAATAGGGAATGAATTCTTCACATGTTTTTTAGAAAAAATAATTTTTTATTGTGGTATCTAGCATCCCTGTTTTTCTCCAAATTTAAAAGTGGTGAAATATTTTTTAAAATTATTCATCTTTGAATTCTTTATCCTATCAAATCTTATAGATTTTGATTCTTTATTCATGTTAAAATAAAAGAAAATATCCTTCTTTAGATGAGAATATTAGGATAATGTCCACTGATATGATCATATCTAAATAAAATTATATTATTCTTATTTTTCAATAGTTATAAGAATTATGTTCCTTTTTATTCCATGAGATTATTGCGAAGTTTTTATTTATATTAAAACTACTCCATTTAATTCAAAAATAAATTCTCCTCATATAGATCATCATCTTCTCATCCTCACACTATGATTTAAGAATATTTCTCATGTTGAAAAAATCTTATCCATGTCATGATAGTTTCTTATGATTCTAATTTTTTGGACTTCCTCAATATATTCTTCTTAATAATGGCATGGTCTTCTTTAATTAGAAAAAAATAATAATTTTCATGGTATTTGATAGTTTCCCATATATTTAGATACATATAAGTATCCCACTAGGTAGTTATTTATCATTTACATCCACCATTTATGGCCATGGGTTTCTTATTCTTCTCAAAATATTATAAAACATTACATAAAATTTTTGGCCAAATTTGTTTCAAAATAAAAATTCATATGTATCATAGGGAATAATAGAATACATATTATTTATCAACTATGTTAACTCAAAATTTGACAATGGTATAACAATATATATCCTTATGTATGTTATTCAAAATATTGTGCATCCGTTATCCCTTATGCATGGCTTATAAATGTTTTGATGAATATTTCTAGTGGAAGAAGAAAAAAGCATACTCATCAAAGGGAATCACTATAATATCTTACAAATTATCTCTCTTCATTTTTCATGAATAGAAACAAACATTAAAAATAACAATGTTGATCCTAATTTGATTCTTATATATTAGTTTTTACCATACTTAAGGCTTATAAATTTTCCATTCTCATTTATCTACTTAATTAGTATAACCCTTAAGTTTGGAATTTTCAAAATTCTAACTTACTATACAAGAATTACTGAAACATACCATCCCTTATTGTACATATTACTTTTAAAAAATCTTAAGAGAGTTTGGATTTAATAAAATTTGGAAACACATTCCATTCTATGATCTATCAATATTTTAGAAACTATCCTCTACTATTTTAAAATCTACTTCATCTTGAATAATCACCCTTTTAACAAATAAAAATTTCATTAGAGTTTACTTTAACTTTTATAATAATCTTATTTAAATTTATTTATATAAATGACATTTTTTTTACCAATAATCATTTAATATAAGAATAATAATAAATATACCAAATACCACAATTGATGATATTTTCATAGAAAATTTAAAAATATTACAAAAAACTAAATATTTGATAATTCCATTAAATTAAAAAAATTATAGGAATTAAATAAATTATTTACCATATTAAAAATAATAAAATATTGAACTATGTTAATTATAACACACATAAAATTATCAATTCCATGAAATCATCTAATACAATAGTCAAATCAAAAACCTAATGCTGATTTTGAAAAATAAATAAATTATCATACTACTAAACTTATCATACATCCTATCCGAAAATAAAATCCAAAATTCATCATTTTCTATAAAATTCCATTCAACCACTTTTTAATGCTCACATTAATTTTGTACCTACCTTACATGAAATTTCTCCCTCTTCTCTCAAGAAATTTTTAAATATAATTTTCTCATTCTCAAGATATTAAATGATTTATATAGTCTTATTTTAATCAATGTATCATCGCATCATAGTTTCATAAAAATGATTTATTTATGAAGGATAGAAATGGTTTTTTCGATATAAAAAGTTTTTAGGTTATATTTTTTAAAATAATTGGGTGGAATGAGAATATTTGACTTTAATTAAAGAAAAATTCATAATGTATTTTTGAAACTCATGAATGAATGTTCTCAGTCATACCCCTATGCATTTATTTAACTCATGAATCAATTTAATTCTCATATAATGTTTATATAATAAATATCCCAATAATAAATATTTTTCATCTTCACTATACATAATTTTTAGTTTCATTTCTCATCTAATTAATTCATGTAAATACTCCACATATTTGAATTTTCAAGACAAATCAAAATATTCATTTTCCAAAATGTTTTGTCCACATTAAATATTTATTTTTAGGTAAATACCACTTACATATTTCTTTTTTGGATTATTCTCCTTGGACCACTCACAAAACCTCTTCATCTCACACCTGATTTTATCTATGTTCATGTATTTACTTATACATTTAGATGTTTGGGGAATTAAGGAATGAAAATTTTCTACTTAACATTATCATTCATGGAATTTAAGGGATTAAAATAAAGATAATATTCTTCATAGGACAATATACATATCTACATTAAAATTTAATATTCAGCAAAATGGATGCCTCAATTATTTTCGACAAATTTAATGAAATCCAAAAAATATAAATAACTGAAAAAATGTTTAAAATTTAATAACATGCAACAAGACTCTCAAGAAAAATTAAAAATTATTAATTTTTAAACATTGTTCAATAAGACTCTTAGGTTGGGTAAGAATAACCTTAAATAACACATGTTCACATGTATTTCAATTTTTTTTCAAAATTTATTAAAGCTTCAGTTTGAAGGTCATTGAAAAAAAATATAAATATGTAATCATTTAAGTCTTTATATGTTAAAGTCAAGTTTCTTTTCTTGAAATATTAAAATGATTTGAATTTACTAAGGTATTCAGTTTAGTTAATGATATACTAAAAATGGGAAACAAAAGGAAAAACACCTAATAAATCTTACAACTTGTTGATACACCCCCATACATATGTTCAAATACCCTTTATTTTCAATAATGAAGAATAAAAAAGAATATGGAAGCTAAAGTATAGTGAAGTAGAGGTACAGCTTGAATTTGTAGGTAGGGTAACACTAACATAAGATCTTAGTGATTATATTCTCAAAAAATATAAAGAAAAAGTTTTTAATTAGTTTAATTAAATGAAATCAAAATAGATAATGTCTAGGGAATTAAAATTTTCATTTAGAAACACATGTGAAAACTAGATTTTACATCCCCTGATGGGATATTTCAATATGTTACCCAATATAAATGGGGATTTGTATTACATGAAATGAAAAACCAAATAATTTTCATTAAAGTGATTATTTTCATGCGACAGTTGTATAATAACCTTTAATTATTATTCTCTCTCTCTTCCCCCATTTATATTAGACAAAATATCCATTATATAGGTTGGAATTATTATTTCTCTTCTACATATTCTACGATTTGAATAGTTCTTAATGGTGGTGATGAATTAATAATAAAACACTATATTGAATTTTGTTCAATTTCATTGATTAATTATACAATGATTTAAAATTCCTTACCATCATCCCCACATACATAAGTGTGTAACTCAATTTTCCCCACCATTCTATGCTTAGATCCATTCATTACTTATTTGGAATAAACATTAAAATAATATGGGGATTTAATCATTTTTATTGAATATAAAATTTTCATATATGATTGGAATGATTTTAAATTTTATTCAAAATAATAAAAAATTACTCTCTTAAAATTTATCTCTCTTATTTATTTTAGCTTCATGTTAATTTTCCTCAAGCAGAAAGTCTTGGTATTTTATTTTTTGAGTGGGATGAAGATACTAAATCCTCTATTAAAATATGACTTCATTATATTCATATCCATATTCTAGGTTATACACCAAAACATAAAAATCATATTTGTTAAAATAATAAAAGTAAATTACCTTACTAAATTGGCATAATGTAAAGTCAATTGAATCTAGAGTCATATTATCCTCCTCCAGAATTTCGTCTAGAATCATCTGTCCTTCATGGAATGTTTATAATTAAAATTATTGGTTATGGAATTGGGTTATCTATATTTGTATCCTAAATTAATTTATTTTATTCAAAATTGTTTTGATGGAAAATGGGAGTCACTTCTTGAACTCATTGACTTCTAAATGGAACTTCATAAACTATTTTGAAAACACAATTTAGTCCTGAATGAAGGCTTCCAATATGGGTACTAAAGGTCCTACTTATTAGAATGAAGGACGTAAATAAAATCATCCTCTCTATATTTTTATCATATAACTACCCTAACATGTATAGAAAATAATGAAACAATGACTTACATTGGAGAGGGTTAGGTAAACAACAGTTATATTTTAAGAAATTGGTTGAAAATAAAATATATTTACAAAATATTAAATGAATATCGAGAGATTTATTTTTATCCCTATAAGTAGCACAATATTTTATTTCATTTGTTTCAGGTTTATAAAAAATATAATATATAGTCCTCTTAGTTCAACATAGTGGCTAACTTAGGTTCTCCGTCATGATGTTTTTTATGGATTCCTCAATATTATAATCCCATTATAATATTTTTATTATTTTTTTGACATTGTAAATCTTGGGAAAATTGTTTTATTAAATTATGTAGTGTAAAAATAATTTAAAAAATAAAATTATGATACAACCTATTAATGTTAAAATAATGAATCTATCCTTAGGATTTGTTCATGTTGATTTTTTCACTATAGAACAACTATTAATATCTATCATACTAAATGTTCTATCTCAAAAATATATATGAAAATCCATCACTAACCATGAATGTGTTTCTGTAAATAATAACTAGGAATATTTTGGATTTTCATACTCACTACCATCATGGGAATAAAACTAGACATACTTTAACAAAAATAGCACCCAAATAATGATCAGGATAGAATTTATCACCATTGTCTATTAAATGTACCAGTTTCATCAATTAAAAAAAATCATAACAAATTATGGGAAATTTAATGTCCATGTAATTGAGGAAAAAAGTCATTAAAAATTTAGGTAACGAACTTTTACTATCCTAACAACACTAAAATATAATTAATTCTTAAATATTGAATTAAAATGTGAACGAAAAGAATAGTTACTTGGGAAAATAAAAGTGAATCTCTTGATGTGACCATATGGTTATCTAATCATGATCATAGCTGTTGAATATTACAATAGAAAACATGACGAAAATTATATAATAGAGATAGAGAGAAGAAAATATTTATTAAAATAAAAAATAAATTCTATATTAAAATAAATAGTGAGGCCTATAATAAATATTACAGTTGAGGGTTATGTTTTTAACCCACTATAAAAATATAATGATGTTTATTTTTTGGAAGAAATAAGGTTTATAATTCTTCATCTTGTTTATACAGGTCTACTTCCATGCAAAAAATAAAGGCAATATGTTTTTCCCATGTGATAGTGAGATTCCATGTTTTTCTCCATATTTTATGTCCTTGAAGTCTTTTTGTAAAATCAAAAAATTATAATTATGCATCCCTTCAAACCATCAATATTGAATTTCCATATACTCTTTGAAAATGATATAAAATATCATTTTCTAGGAGAGAAAATTGAGATACAATTAATGATTAAGATTTTGTATAGAAGGCACACCATTATTATAATTTTTTAATGGATAGAACCTTCGTGACTATTAATATTACATGGGATTCTTCTATATAAATTTTAACATGATTCAAAAACTATATTCATAAAACAAAACAAATCACCCCTATCACACCATGTTTTTCAAGTGTTGTTTTTGATCCATTTTATTAGGATCATGATCTTTTTCTCATATTCTGGGTGTGATCGATGTTTAATTTTGAATTTCTCCTTTTTATAGTTTTTATACCATGTTTTTTCCTTGGTTCATTTGGATGAACTTTGAGAGAACATGAGAATTTGGATTGAAAAATCCCTATGCACGGTTTGGCGTACGGTTTGATAAACCATACGACTAAACCTTGGTAACCATGTGGCATGCATAAAACCTACCACATTGTTGGAACATGGACATGTGGCCATCTAGGGGAGACCATGTGGTGGGTCCACATAGATTCCGTATACTTTCTGCACAGTTTAATAAACCGTGCGACATAACCTTGTGACACTTCCCATAATTAAAAAAAATTGTTTTCCCTAAACTACCCCCTCAGGATTTTAGACCCAAATTTTCCCAAATTGGTTTCTATAGGTGCATCCAGACCTAGGAAGGTCTCTCCCATGATCTCCAAGCTCTTCCTCTTACCCCTTTGATGTAGATCTATGAAACACTCAAGGTGGGTCTTGATTATCAAGGTAATTTTCTTATCCTTTCTACTCCCTCTTCCCTCTACATACATTTTTTATTCCTTTTCTCTTATACAATAGTCATGATAAACATATATTTCCATGTTTACTATGATTATGGGTGTTAGTTTATGGTTTTTCTTCATAGACTAAGGGTTTTAGAACCCTGGCACAGTGATTTCATGTGTGCGTTTCTATTCTGCCATGTGTTTGATGTAGGTTTACCTTGAACATGAATTTTTAATTTAATATTCATCTATTTCTTGTTATTTACCCTTATTTACATTATTATTTTTTATATATATCCTTTGGATAAATTATTTGGTGTGCAAACTGGTATTTTATGCCTTTTTTTGTGAAAAATAGTGTTGTTTTTTTATAAATGTGCACACCCTATGTTTGATAAAATGTTTTGTTAGCTTTCACATGTGGCTTGTGATGTGTAAAAAATAGTTTAGAATTTTGAATAAATTTATGGCTTGGAATTGGTGTTTTAAGCCTTATTGAGTGATAAATATGAATTGTTTTGTTAAATATTTCATGCCTTGTGTTTGATAAAATCCATGATTGGATTTTATGGGTTAATTGTGATATAAAATGGTTGTTTTGGATTTATAAATGTATTGGAAGCATAAGAAATTATATTTTGGGTTCCTTATATGGTTCCCAAAGTGGATTTTATTTTTATAATGAAATGAGTGTTGGTTTTTAATGTGTTTTGGCATGTATTGCTGATGAAAGGACCATTATGCATTTTTGTGAAAATGGATTTTGTAACATCCCGGTTCCGGAAGCCACCCAGAGGCACCCCATACCCGGTTGGTCACAAGGCCTCAAGAGAATTTCCCCAAACACCAGAGGTTTCCGACTAGCAGCGAGGGCCTTGGGTGTGATAGTGGGGAAACTATGCCCTCGTTGGCAGAGTACACAGCGGAAGAAAAACAAATAGACAACAGCAGAAACCGTAACCATCCATACAAGAGTAAACAACAACAGAAGACTAAAAGTAAACAACTAGAGCACACACACACATATATAAAATGATGCATGATACATATGTCTAGGAAAGCATCCAAACAAGTCACAATGCTGAATAAAATACTAAAACAAAGTGCAAAAGAAAACAGGTAAACTCCTCAGCATCGCAATCCATAGCTTGGTCCCATGCTCTCCAGCTCCACAGCAAGTCAAGTAACTGATGTAGAAGGGTGCTTTCCCTTATCTATACCTGCAAAAATATAATCTGTTTGGGACAAAAAGCATGGCCCAAATAGGGTGCGGGACAAGGTCCCAGTAGGCAACCACCCAAAGATCTGTGCCTAACAGTTAGTGAATACATGGAAAGTAAAAGTACAGAAAACAGTAAACAAGAAAGCACACAGCATCTACAATCCACATTGTCTAGCATATCAAGTACACAAGTAATATCTAATAAATAAGTAGAACAATAGGTAACCCCCTGGGTAGTTCCCACAGCCTAACCCTTATGGTTCAACCTACAAGTAATAGCAAACCTCTAGAAAGGACACACAGTCTCACCCCTCTGGTTCAGCTGAAGAATAGACTCTCTGAGGAATCACTCACCGTCAATTCCCCCTATAGTCTCGAATCATACTAAATGCTCTCTAGGGAATCACTCAACGTCTCATTCCCCCTGTGGCCCACGTCGAGGAACTATAGACTCTCTGAGGAATAACTCATCGTCAATTCCCCCTTTTGTCTCACATTGAATTAATAAGACACTCTGGAGAAACCCTTACGTCCATTCTCCATATGGTCCACTACACTAGGTTCTCAAAGCCCTATTTAAAACAAACATGCATAGTGCGCGTATCGCCCCAAGTAAACCTCAAGAGCTACTTGGATATCATTCTAAGGTACAATAGCATAATAGTATAGTAGTTCCACTATCCTACAACTAGGCATGGTAACTGGAAAAACGGCTAACAAGAAAAACATGTAAGGCAAAACATGCAGAGCACAGTAAAAATTACCCTATTCACAAGCATTGACCTATACTCAAGAAATCAAGCAAAGCAGGCAAACAATATGGGAAAAAATAGGAAACACACAATAACCCATTCAAGGTAATTGGTGGAATTGCACAAAATATTCAAATACTTCCTATAGAAAGGCACAAACCACCTACCTCGATGCTAGGAGATCGATATACTTGAACCACGATGATTGATTATCCTTAGAACGTTGAAGGTCTGAGAAAACGTCCAAAACGCTCAACCCATGATATCTTGAGAAAGAGGGAAAATCATGGAACAAGGTTAAATTAAAATAGAGAGCTTACCAAGGCGATCCCAATTCAATCGATGACGGCAGAAATGGAGAACGGACGGAGGCACGGGGGCACAGAGAAGTTCCGTGGACGTACAGGTTCTCTCAGATGAAGAACCTCAAGAAGAAGTGAGTTCTGTCTGTCTGGCGCGACTCCAGTCCATTTAATGAAAAAAAGAAAATACACGACATGTACTTCTTGAGTACACGACATGTACTTCTTGAGTACACGACGTGTACTCAGCTTTTCCGTACTCCACTTTAAGCGGCCTCCAAATCACCCCTACACACTGTGTGTGTGGCCCGGACATGGCCAACACATGGACTCAAGCAGCAAAGGAGTACACAACGTGTACTTATAAATTACATGGCGTGTACTTCAAAAATTTCTAGAAACTCCTCTTTTCTCAAAGACTCCAGGAAATGAAAAGAAATAACTAAAACAAAGATCCGGGTTCTTAAAAACTTCCCCCCTTAAAGAAATTCATCCCCGAATTTTCCTAACGAGGCGTAGAAGAAGAAACCCCAAACAGCTCCGGCCACTCTGATCGTACATCGGCCTCCCTCTCCCAGGTCTCGTCCTGCACTTGCCCGTGCTGCCATAACACCCATACTAGAGGAACAGACCGCCCATAGAGAACCTTCGTACTTTGATCAACAATCTGGAAAGGATGGTCCTCAAATGATGCACCCGCTTCAAGCTCAACCTCCTTGGGTTGAAATACATGAGATGGGTCTGAAAAGTAACGTTGGAGTTGAGAGACATGGAAGACGTCATGCATGGCCTGGTACCTCTGAGGTAACTGAAACTGATAGGCAACCAACCCAACTCTCCCCAATACCTCGAACGGCCTGACGTACCGCGGTGAAAGCTTACCTTGTCTCTGAATCCACTTGTGTCCCAACCTCAGTGCGACATGCAGGAAAACATGATCCCCGACCTCGAACTCCAGAGGTCATCTCCACTGATCAGCATAAGACTTCTGTCAAGACTGTGTTGTATCAATCCTCTTACGAATAAATTATATCTGCTCTGAGGTCTCCTGAACAAGACGAGGTCCCAGTAAAGCTTCCTCTCATGCCTCCAGCCAATATAAAGGTGATCGGCATGGCCTACCGTACAAGCCTCGTAAGGTGCCATCTGAATAGTCGCCTGAAAACTGTTGTTGTAGGAGAACTCCACAAGAGGGATATGCTTCTCCCAAGAACCTCCAAAGTCTATAATGCAAGCTCGAAGCATATCCTCAAGCACCTAGATCGTATGCTCGGACTGGCCATCTGTCTGGGGATGATATACTATACTCAAAAGTATCTGTGTACCCAAAGCCCTCTGAAGCCCCTGCCAGAACTGAGAAGTAAAGCACACATCCCTATCTGAAACAATGGAGTGTGGAACTCCATGCAGATGTACAATCTATCATATGTATATTTGTCCTAGATCATCAACACTGAAAGTCTCCTTGATCGGTAAGAAGTGACCAACCTTCATAAGCATATCGACGACAACCCAAATAGAATCGTTCCCTCAAGGTGACCTCGGCAATCCAGTCATGAAATCCATCGTGACATCATTCCACTTCCACTCCAGAATGGGTAACTGCTGTAAAAGGAATTCTATTTTCTGATGCTCCACCTTCACCTACTGACAAGTAGAACACATCAAGATGAAACCAGCAACATCTCTTTTCATACCTGACCACCAGTACTAGCGATGAATATCCCGATACATCTTGGTGAAGCCTGGATGAACTTCCCAAACTGATTAATGGAAATCCTTCATCAACTCCTCACATATGTCTAATGGTACCCATACGTGTCCCTGGAAATGCAAGATCTCATCCTCGCCCACTATCCATCCTGGAAGAGGGTCCCCTCCTGACACACTCTCCCGTAGGACTAAGCCTTCTGAGTCTGATAGCTGCCTCATCCGTACCCAATCAAGAAGTGTAGAGGTAACAACTACAGAAGATAGGTAAGTCTATCCCTATCTATCGTGCAACTCCAGATGCATCTCAGAGGACAGAGCCATAAGCTTCCACTCACTGATATCCCCCTTAACTGCCTGAATCTGAGTTCTCCTACTCAACGCATCTGCCACTACATTGCCCTTTCCCAGTGTATAGGCAAGGTCGAAATCAAAAGACTGAAGATACTCGACCCACCTGTGCTGTCTCAGATTCAGATCACGTTGAGTAAATATGTACTTGAGACTCTTGTGGTTAGTGAAAACCATAAATTTCTCTCCCAAAAGGTAATTTCTCCAATAGTGCAAGACATGAACAACAGTTGCCAACTCCATATCATGCGTCGGGTAGCTCCTCTCATGTGGCCTCAACTGCCAAGACCCATACACAATGAATCCATCTCCCTACATAAGCACAACGCCCAGCCCGATACCTGAAGCATCACAATAAACAGTATAGCTCTTGCCTGGCTCTGGCAAGACTAGTATCGGTGCTGACGTCAACCTTCCCTTCAGCTTCTGAAAGGCTGACTCACAATAATATGACCATAAGAACTTTTCCCCCTTCTTGGTCAGACTTGTCAATGGTGCTGCTAGGCGTGAAAAGTCCTGAAGAAAGCATCTATAGTATCCATCCAACCCTAGGAAACTCTGCACCTCAAAAACATTCTTCGGATCCTACCAGGAAACTACAACTCTCACTTTCTTTGGGTCCACAGATACTCCTGCCTCTAAGATGACGTGACCCAAGAAGTGAATCTGATCCATCCAAAAGTGACACTTCGAGAGTTTAATATAAAGTTGATGCTCTCTCAGTGTACTCAGAACGATCTCAAGATGGGTAGAATGGCCGTGTCGAGTGTGAGAGTACACCAAGAAATCATCCTTGAAGACCACGATGAAGGAATCCATGTAAGGATGGAACACTTGGTTAATCAGTGCCATGAAAACTGCTGGCGCATTCGTGAGACCGAACAACATAAAAGTATACTCGTAGAGACCATACCTACTCCTGAAGGCTTTCAGAGGTATATCTGATGGCCTAACGCACAACTAATGTTTACCAGACCTCAAATCGATCTTCAAGAACACCCAGGCTCCTCGAAACTAGTCGAAAATATCATCAATACTCGTCAAGGGATATCAGTTCTTGACCGTTAACTGGTTCAGCTTCCAATAATCCACACAGAGCCTAAGGGTACCGACTACCTTCTTTGCAAATAAGACAGGTGAACCCCAAGGAGAAGTACTGGGTCGAATGAAACCCTTTTCCTGCAACTCCTCCAACTGATTCTTGAGATCCTTCAACTGAGGTGTATCCATACTATAGGGAGGAATGGACACCAGTGCTACTTCTGGAATGAGCTCAATAGATAAGTATACCTCACACTCTAGAGGAAAACCTGAAAAATACTCTGGAAAGACATCTCTGAAATGATCCACCACTGGAGGAAAGTCGAGCTGTAAAGTCCCCTGATCATCCAGATAAAGACTAGTAATCTGGGCCATAACCCTTCCTAGCCCATGATGCTCGAGTCCCGCTCGACTCTCCTGAACATCCCATTCGCCTCTATAAAGAAAAGATTCACCCTCTAGTGAGATGAAACTCACCCTGCGATGATAACAGTCAACGAATTTCTGGAAGGAAACCAACCAATCCATCCTGAGAATGACATCATAACCTTTCATCTCTAGGACATAGAGATCCCATATGAAACGATACCCTGCAACCTCAAGAGGTCACTCTCCATACTGACGTACACTAGATTTCCTCGTCCACAAAGGTGTGTCTAGTGTCAACAAGTCAGCAAAAGAAAAGATACAGAGCCCAAGTCTCTCCACGACAGAAATAGAGATAAAACTATGCATTGCACTAGTATCAAAAAGTGCTAAAGATAAAACTGAGGCTAATAAGATCATACCTCGAACTGTACAAGGTCCGGGATCCTACTTCTGATAGGCCTGCTCCCTGCAAAAGTCTGGCCTGCCCCGTAGCCCTGTGACCCTACCTGACTACTTTGAGATGATCCTCCCTGCTGACGCTGAAATACTGGTGACTGATCGCCATGGCCTCGACCTACAACTCATCCCAAACGACCAGAAGAACTCCAATTCCCCGACTTGTGAGAAACTAGTGGTGATGCTCCTGAACAAGGAGTCATGGAAGAACCCCCATCACCAGCTACTAGTGAGAAAACCTGGAAGAAACGCTGAAGGTGACCAATCTTTCCGCAAGATCTGCACTCCACTGGGTCTCTCTGGCACTGTGGCCTCATGTGCCCTACACTTCCACACAGGTAGCATACTACCTGGCTACCTGATGATGTATCTTGCCTCCTCGGATCACCGCGTGTAGACTCCCTACGACGCTTCCTGCTATCAACTAGAGGAATACAAGCTTAGGAAGCAGAACCGCCCTGGCTCGCAGCTCCAGAGTCTCTCAGATTGCGCTCCACAATCAGTGTCTTGTTGACGATGGAAGTGATGGAAGTCAACTGTAAGATATTAACCTGTGAGAATATCTCCCACCTAAGACCATCCTCAAACTTCCTTGCTAATAACATCCCATATCCACCCTGGAGGGGTGTGAAATGTTGCAGCTCGGTGAAACGAGAGGAATACTCCATAACATAAAGGGTACACTGCTCTAGACTCATGAACTCCTAGGCTTGATTGTCCCTCAGGGTATCCGGGTAGAAGTAGTCATAAAACATGCACTAGAACTCCTCCCAAGCCATAAACTGCTGATGAACCACCTGTGAGATCATGTCCCACCACATCCTGGTAGAGTCTCATAACATATAGGTAGAAAGCTTGGCCCGCCTCTCTTGAGGCGTTTCCAAATGCTCAAAGATAGTCAGCATGGCTTCCAGCCATGAATCTGCAGCCTGTGGTCCTCCTGTACCCGTGAAAGTAGGAGGATGATGCTGCTGGAAAACCCGCGTCAAGTCTTCCATAGTCGTGGCAGAAGGTGGTGATCCCTGAAAGGTCTGAATCATCCTCATAAAGCCTTCCCTAAACTGCGCATCAGCGCCCGAAACTAGTATGATAGCTGTTGCCAAGGCTGGCACAACTAGAGGATCGGCAGGAAGTCCCTGATCAACCATATCTGGCGTCTGATCACTATCCTGCAACTGACGTACAACCAGAGGACGTCTCAGAGGCATAACTCTGAAAGATCAAAAGCATAACTTAGATCAGAAATATCAAGGACAGAGGAAAAAGGAGTACAAAATGGAAACAAGAGAAGGAAACACTCAAGTTTTACAAAACATTACTACACGGCGTGTATAAACTCTACATGGCATGTACTTAACTATATTCCCCGGCATGAGTCTCCTCGCACGGTTAACCCACACATGCTTCTTAAACAGAGACTACACGACATGTTCCCTATGGACACAGTGTGTAGTAGACAAGGTTTAAATGACCCGTGTTATTAGTTACACGGCCAATTACATGGATGATACTATACGACATGTTTCGAACAAACACGACGTGTAATTGAAGATTTTTCCCAACCCGTGTTGTTGGTGACACGACTGGGTACACGGCTGACCCTTAAACGGTGTGTTCCGAACAACACGGCGTGTATAAAAGGAGATAACATCGTCCCGTGTTGTTTGTGACATGGCCAGGTACCTAGAACAAGGCCACACATCTTGTTCATACAAAACACGGTGTGTATTACACGAGCTTTTCTGACCCGTGTTGTTATTGACACGGTCGGGTACATGGCTCACTACTACACGGCGTGTACCTACCATACACAGCGTGTTCCTGGATATTTTTCACAACCTGTGTTTTTGCTCACACAGTCAGTGACACAGTTTAAAAACTAAATGACGTGTATATATAACGTACACGCCGTGTATTCTGGGTTTTTCCAGGAAGTAGCTCTGAAACTACTCCGAAGCCCAGAAAACACTGAAAAACAAGAATAAAGGTTCCAAATTCTGATCCGTGAGGTCCCATACTCCCCATGAATCAAATCTCGGAATCTTCTAACTATCATATATAATGGAAACAAGTCAATGATCTACCAAGTTCCGATTCATGAAGGCCTATAACACCTCAAGAACCAAAAATTGGCGTTCATTTAAGAAAGGTGAAATACAAACAACCTCTATATAAAAACTGCATGGATTATATAAAAGCATCTATCAAAATAGCATGTATAATATACACAAAGTCTATCACAACAACATGCAATTGCTAATTCACCCTAGATGACATGGAAAGAATTCATGGCATGTGATTTATAAAAAGTGCCTATATGATGCATGAGATGGAATTCCCTCATCTCATCGGGTTGCGACAGAAATAGAACCACAATATCAACAACAATAACAACACAAAGCATGTAAATCACTATAGGTGAAATCAGATCATCTGTAACATAGTAAAACCAGAAAACTGTAATAAGCGAGGTAGATTGGTTTTTCCCTATACACGGGTTAGCTACTCCCAAGAACAGGTTAATAAAAAGTACCAAATCTGTCTTATCCCTTGCTAAAGGCTCCAAAGAGTAAATCAAGATAAAAGAAACCCCTCTGATACCACTTTGTTACGTCCTGGTTCCGGAAGCCACCCAGAGGTGCCCTGTACCTGGTTGGTCACATGACCTCAAGTGAATTTCTCCAAACACCAGAGGATGCTGAATAGCAGTGAGGGCCTTGGGTGTGATAGTGGGGAAACTATACCCTCATTGGCATAGTACACAACAGAAGAAAAACAAATAGACAACAGCAGAATCTATAACCATCCATACAAGAGTAAACGATAAACAACTGAAGACTAACAGTAAACAACTTGAGCAAAACCACACATATATAAAATGATGCCTGATACATATATCTAGAAAAGCATAAAAACAAGTAACAATGCTGAATATAATACTAAACCAAAGTGAAAAAGAAAATAGGTAAAATCTTCAGCATCACAAGACATATCTTGGTCTCATGCTCTCCAGCTCCATAGAAAGTCAAGTACCTGAAGTAGAAGGGTGCTTGACCTTATCTATACCTACAACAATATAATCTGTTTGGGCCCAAAATCATGGCCCAAAGAGGGTGTGAGACAAGGTCCCAGTAGGCAACTACCCAAAGATCTGTGCCTAATAGTTAGTGAATACAAGGCAAGAAAATGTACATGAAACAGTAAACATGAAAGAACACATCAGCTACAATCCACAGTGTCTAGCAGATAAAGTACACAAGTAACATCTAATCAAAAAGTAGAACAACAGGTAACCCCCTGGGTATTTCCCACAAACTAACCCTTATGGTTGAATCTACAAGTACTATAAACCCTCTGGAAAGCACACACAATATCAACCCTCTGGTTCAGCTGAAGAATAGACTTTCTGAGGAAGCACTCACCGTCAATTTCCCCTATAGTCTCGTATCCTACTAAAGACTCTCTGGGGAAGAACTCAACGTCTCATTCCCCTTGTGGACCGCGTCGAGGAACTAAAGACTCTCTGAGGAAGAAATCATTGTCAATTCCCCCTTTTTTCTTGCATAGAATTAATAAGACACTCTGGAGAAGACCTTACGTCCATTCTCTCTATTGTCCAGTACATTAGGTTCTCACACCCCTATGTAAAAAAAACATGCATAGAGCGCGTATTGTCCCAAGTAAACCTCAAGAGCTACTTGACTATCATTATAAGGTACACCAACATAACATTACTATAGTTACACTATCCTACAACTAGGCATGGAAACTTTTAAAATGCCTAACAGGAATAACATGCAAGGAAAAACATCCAGAGCATAGTAAAAATTACCCTATTCACAAGCATTGACCTCTACTCAAACAATCAAGAAAAATAGGAAAACAAGAAGGGAAAAAATAGGAAACACACAATACCCTATCCAAGGGAATTGGTGGAATTGCAAAAAATATTCAAAGACATCCTACAGAAAGGCACAAAACACCTACCTCGATGATAGGAGATCGATATAATTGAACCACGATGATTGATTATCCTTAGAACGTCGAAGATATGAGAAAATGTCCAAAACTCTCAACCCACAATATCTTGAGAAAGATGGAAAATCATGGAACAATGCTAAAGTAGAAGAGAGAGCTTACCGAGGTGATCCCAACGCAATCGACGGTGGCTGAAACGGAGAACGGACGGAGGCACGAGGGATCAGAGAAGTTCTGCGGCCGTACGGGTTCTCTCGAACAAAGAACCTGAAGAAGAAGCATGTTCTTTCCATCAGGCACAACCCCGGTCCGTTTAATGAAAAAAATAAAATACACGACATGTACTTCTTGAGTACACGGTGTGTACTCAGCTTTTCCATACTCCGCTTTAAGCGGCCTCCACATCACCCCTACACACCGTGTGTGTGGACCAGACATGGCCATCACATGGCCTCGAGCGGAAAAGGACTACACAGTGTGTACTTATAAAGTACACGACATGTACATCAAAAATTTATAGAAACTCTTATTTTCTCAAAGACTCTAGGAAAATGAAAGACATACTTGAAATGAAGATCTGGGTTCTTACAGATTTGTTTTGAAAGTGTAACTTGAATATATTAAGAACATTTTATAAATGTTTTATGTGGGAAATGATGTTATTACACTACATTAGGAAAATTTGATTTTATATCATTGATAAACTCTAGTTTTTTGAAATGATTAATGGGTCGTTTTGAAAATTTGTGGAAATGGTGAAAGTGTTTATTAAGAAAAACTCAATTAGATGTTTCTTATGACTTGTATGTGTATAATTGATAGTATATTCTTACCATGGAATCCTTGTGACCAATTATTAGAGTGTATCAGTTTGGAATCCTTGTGTTTTATTATTTCTATGGCATGGGATCTGTCCTTGGGTTAAATCGAGGTGATGCCTGTTATTGATTATTATTATATATACTTTTTATTGGATGCTCGACTACCATTGGTTTGATCAACCTTTTTATATACATGAGGCGTGGAAACCTAGAATATTGAGATAATTTTCTAATAATTATTAATGCACTGGTAGTTCATGTACCGATCAATGGCCCGTAGTAGGTGGATATATTTGGGTTTATTGTTATGGTATTTGACCTCAGCTTATCTTGAGTTAGGGTGGCCGAGCATATTGAGTGTTTTTTATTTCATTATTAGTGGAATTCTACTGGGGATGGGGTCTCATGTATTAGTATATTATATATTATTCTTGATCTCATGGGTTCTCTTATGTCTATTGGCTATTAATTTCTTGTAGACATTAATGTAGTACACACATGATTATTTCCATTTCCCTTGTTGTGTGATTACTATAGAACCTTATTGTGTAATATTTTTATTATAAAGTGATGTGTTGATTTTAATAAGGATTATGAATAATTGGTTTGAAAGAAAAGTGTTTTATCCCCTTCGTAGAATATGATAAATTTAGACACCACTTTCCCTGTGAAAATACCAATGTCACACTAATGGAATGAAACTATTTTTGGAAATGAAAAAGTGAAATGAGTTATTATTATTTTTAAATTAAAATGTGTAGAAATTCATACTTTTATATATTATAGTTCAAACTTGAAATTGATGTTTATTTTATTTTAAATTAAGTTCATTGGGAATAGATTATCAGGCTATCCTACTGAGTTTTAATACTCACACCTGTAGTTAATTTCTATTTTTATCCCTTATGAAGGTATCGGCTTGAGTTCAGTTACATCAGGTGATTGTTCATCTTTTTGTTGAAGAGTGACCTGTAGGGTCACATGGAGATAGTGTTGTCATTCGGTTCAGTTGGTCTTATTGTGAGGTTTGTTGTACTTCTAAGATTCTTGTAAAAAATATGTTCAACTCAATATATATATATATATTGGGTTGTTTGGTCCCTTTTCAATACATGGTTATTTGTTTATTTTTTGGTGAAACCATTGCCTTTATGTACTATATTGATTCCCAACACTAGTTTCTAGCCCGTGGGGATCGAAAATGCCCTTCAGTGCATGCCACAGATTGGCTTAGGAGACCAGTTTAGGGTTGACCCGGGTTGGTTTGTTACAAAAATGGTATTAGAGTGATGTTGGATCCTAGAAGAACTTACTTTTTAGAGATCCCTTTTTTACACTAGGATGTCTTGGTAGATGGAGTAGGATTCTCGGGACTCGAGGGGTAGGTTTAGGAAGAGCGTTACTGACTCTTGATCATTCTACTCCTCAGGTTTCCATGAGAAGTCCAGTTTTTTTAGTTTCTTGGTCTGTAGGCATTGTTTGGTGATTAGGATATGAAAAGGGAGTCAGGATAGTGGACTTCATGAGATCATATGGCCTATAAATCCATGTGGATTCAGGGGTATGGTTCTAGAAGTCTCTCCATGTGGCTGCCAACAATATGGTCATGTCACCCACCGACAATAGTTTTATTTTTGAGTTGTTTTGAGTCTCCTTTGAATTCATATTTTTTTGTGAAAACCCTTTTGATGGATTTGTGAAAAACTGGTTTTAGTTGTAATGGTTGGATTTAGGGAAATTGGGAAAGATTATTTTCAGAATTAATATTATAAAAGGATTTAGAAAAATGGGATTTTCTAAAGTGACCTCTTAGGGGTGAAAATTGAACTGGTTTAACAGAATGGGGCTTTATTAATAAAAAAATGGGGTTTATGGAAATAATATGTCTGTTTTGGATGTTTTTTAAATAAAAAAGAGTGAGTTTTTAATCAAATGGTTTTGATGAAATGAGGTTTGTTGAATTTCTAAAAAATGTTTTTATAAAAATGAATATGATTTTTGATGGAAATATATGGGATTTCAATTTCAAGAATGATAAGATTGTTCAATGTGTGGGAATCTGAAAATGTTATTTGACTTGGTGGTTAGTGTTCCTTTGGGAGGTACATGATTTTTGAAATGGGATGGATGATTTGGTTTGTAAAATGAGGACGCTTTATTTTAGCCTTGGGATTCTTATGGGTGCTTACATTCATGGTGGTATTTGGGAATGTGGATGAATGCCTGATATGGCATAGAGGATGGATGCCCAGGGTAGCAATGAAAAATGTATGTGAGTGAGACTCTATGAAATAATAATGGAGACTGATCATCCCACCATGTTTTTTTTGAATTAGAGATGTTTTTAAAGGGAAAGTTTTGATATTATAATGGATTTTTTTCATGTGTTAAAATCTTGTCACTTATACACTGTTTGTTCTTGATGATTTTTGTTATTGAGTTGGCCTTGATATTGTTCTTGTATTTTCCGTATCCAACAGTTATCCCCATGGAGCATCACTGGGTGATCATAGAGAGGTTACGGGTGATTCCCCGTTAGCATGATTTCCGGTTGATCAACCTATAGATTTCATTCTGGAGTTTTGGAAGCTAGATCCACCTCTCTTTTATGGAAAAGAGGATCCTATCAAGGTAGAGGAGTGGATGTTTTGTTAATAGTGGGGGAAATTTCCTTGAATTAAGTGGTTTGATTGTGTTGATGAAGAATCCTTAGGCGTTTATCAATCAGCTGGAAGGTGTTATGGATTTCTGGGGAAGGATATCATTAATGGTGGGGAGAGTTGTCACACCATATTTTTCAAGTGTGGTTTATGATCCATTTCATTGGGAATCCCGATCTATTTCCCATGTTTTGGGTGTGATAGGTGTTGAATTTTGAAGTGTTATTTTTTTTGGTTTTGGTCCCCTATTTGGCCTTGGTTCATTTAGATGCTCTTGGAGAGAACATGATAATTTGTCTTGAAAATTCCATGCCCACAGTTTGGTGCACAATTTGATAAATTATGAGGACAAACCTAAGTTACCATATGGATGCTATAAAACCTACCACCATACTAGTGAATAGTCATGTGGTTGATCAAAGGTGATCGTGAGGTCAATCTCCGTGGCTTCTACATGGTTTCTGCAGGGTTTAATAAACTGTGTGGCCTAACCTTATGGCAATACCCAGAATTAAAAAAATGCGTTTTCCCTAAACTGACCCCCTCAGGATTTTAGACCCAAATCGGTGAAAATTGACTTTTATAGCTTAATCCAAACCTAGGGAGGTCTCTACCATGATCTCCAATCTATTCCTCTTACCCCTTTGATATGTATCAATGAAATCCTCAAGTTGGGGATTGATTCTCAAGGTAATTTTCTTCTCCTTTATCCTCAATATTCCTTCTTCATATATTTTTTTATCGATATTATCTTCTATCCTAGTCATGTTCTTCCTAGAGTTTTGTTTTTACCATGATTTTGATGGAGGTTTTGGTTGTTTAAGGGTTTTCTACATAGACTTAGGGTATTTGAACCCTCATGGAGCTATTTCAGGTGTGCGTTTCCATTCCGCCATGGATTTGAGGTAGTTTTCCCTTGAAATTTCCATTTTAATTTAAATTAATCTATTTCATGTTATTTTCCCTTTATTTACATTATAAATAATTTTATATAACCTTTGGATAAATTATTTGGTGTGAAAAATGGTAGTTTACGCCTGATTTTGTGAAAATAATGTTGTTTTGTTATAAATGTGAACACACCATGTTTGGTAAAATGTTTTGTTAGATTTAACACAGAGTTTTTGATGTGTAAAACATGGTTTAGTAGCTTGAATAAATTTATTTCATGAAATTGGAGTTTTATTCCTTATTGAGTGATAAATATGATTTTTTTGTTAAATATTGAATAACTTGTATTTAATAAAATTCATGGTTGGATTTTACGGGTTAATCACGATATAATTTTTTTTGTTTTGGATATATAATTGTATTGGAAGCATGAAAAATGATATTTTTGGTTCCTTATATGGTTTTAAAAGTGTTTTTGAATTTTATAATGAAATTAGTTTGGGTTTTTAATGTGTTTTGACATGTGCTGCATGTGAAGGGCTTGTTTGGCCTTTTTGTGAAAATGGATTTTGTTTGAAAGTGTAACATAAATGTTTTAAGAAGATTGTGTAAATGTTTTGATGTGTAAAATGGTGTGTTTAGAACCCTTTATTAAAAGTTTATTTTGTATTTTTGATAAATGATTGTTTTGTGAAATTCTTAAAGGTTCATTTGGAATCTTTGTGAAAATTATGAAAGTGTTTTTTATGAAAACCTTATTCAGATGTTTCTCATTCCTTGTATATATATAATGAATGAGATGTCCTTGTTGTAAAATCTTTGTGATCCATTATCAGCATGTCTTGGTTTTTACTCTTTGTGTTCTATTATTTCTATAGAATGAGATCAGTCCTTGGGGTGGATCAAGGTGATTCTTATTATTGATTATTATTATATGTACAAGTGATTGGATGATCGGATGGCATCAGTTGGCTCAACCCCTTTATATACATGATACATGGGAACCTATCATATTAAGAGAATTTTCTAAGAATGATTACTATACTGGTAGTTGACGTACTGATTAGTGGTCCATAGTAGGTGGATATATTTGGGTTTATTGCGATGGGATTTTCCCTCATCCTATCCAGAGTTTGGGTGGCCGAGCGTATTGAGCATTTTTGGTTTCATCATTTTTTGCATGCTAAATGGAATGGGGTCACATGTATTAGTATCTTCTTTATTATTCATGATCTCTTGGGTTCTCCTATGTCTAGTGGATCTTAGTTACTTATAGTGATGAATATAGTACCTACATGATTATTTCTATTTCCCTTGTTTCATGATTACTATAGTTCTTTATTGTGTAATTTTTTTATTGGAATGTAATATTTTGATTTTAAAATGTGTTTTGAAAAATTGGTTTCAATGAAAAGTATTTTGTCCCCTTAGTACATTCTTAAAAATTTAAACATCACTCTCACCTTGAAAATACCAGCCTTGAACTAATAGAATGAACCTGGTTTAGGAAATGAAAAAGGGAAATGAGTAGTAATTTATTTTTTAGAAAAATGTGTAGAAATTCATACTTTGATATTTTTTTTTCAGATATGAAATTGATGGTTCTTTTATTTTAAAGGAAGTGCATCGAGAATTGATTATTGGGATTGACTACAGAGTTTTAATACTCATGCCTATAGTTCATTTTTATTTTTATCCCTTGTGAAGGTTTTAGATTGAGTTCATTCTATTTAGGTGACAGTTGATCTTTTTGTTGTAGAGTGACCCACAAGGTCACATGGAGATAATGTGGTCATCAGGTTCAGTTGGTCTTGTGGTTCTATTGTGTTTCACTTTTTAGATTCTTTTATAAAAGATGTTTGGATGCGTTTATATATATATATATATTGTGTTGTTTGGTCCTTTTACACTGCTTGGTTATATTTTTATTTTTGGGAGAAATTGTTCCCTTTATGTACTTTGTTGATGCACGACACTTGTTTCTTGACTGTGGGGATTAGGAATGCCCTTCAGGACATGCCACAGATCAGATTGGGTGACCGGTTCAGGGTCAACCTGAGTTAGTTCATTACAACCCCATAAAGACTACCATATGACCACCCTCACACTATAGTGTAATTAAATTGACAACAGTTACAAGTTACCTTCTAGGATGTGGCATATTGAATATAATTATTATGTTTTTTATTATCTCCACATCTTCTTACCTGGGGAGATGTGGGATTCATTTCTCATGGAAAAAATTGTTTTCAAGACCATAGAAACTATCCCATGATTTATATTAACCATATCGTTCCCCATATTTAGTGAAGTTTCTCATACATATATATTTTCTTTCACTAGGTTTTTTATTCTTCTCGCAAAATTATAAAACCATACATTAATGTTTTGGCCAAAATTTCACAATGTATAAACCAATAGATTCTACAAGGAATCCCATAATTCATCATTTGTACCAGTAATGTTAACTATAAACTCCAAAAAGGTATACATAGAGAAACCAATATGTTTGATCACAAAACCATTATGTATATGATATCACGTATATAAGGATTCTAAATAATGTTGTGAATATCCTTAACAGCAAAGGGAAAACCTTAAAAATCATAGGTAAGATCCATAATATCATATATATCATATTTATATAAAATATAGAAAAGGGAAAATACATACACATCAATATTAATATACTAGTGTAAATCATATATATTATTATTGTTTATTTTTTTGGTTTCCCCATTCCGAATCTCTTATAGAAAAATCAGTATAGTAACCCCTTTGTGTAGACTAAGTGAAATTATCACTTACTGAATCATAAGTATAACTATGTTCCAAACTCAATTCTATATAACAAAATATATTTTTATGAGATTATATTTAAATTGTTTAATATGAAAAGTCATTTTCAAATTAAAAAATGCATTGAAAATTATGCAGATTTCTTCCAAAATTTGATGTTTTAGTAAAATCAATATTCTATAAGAATAAACATATAATCATATTTTAGTTAAAATTATAGAAAATAATACTCCAAAATAAAATTAAAACATGAAATAATTATTTTACAATTATATACATCATATTAAAATTACAATAAAATCTCTAAAATCACACATTAGTCCATTTTAACAATAAATTATAAAATATTCCAACCAGACATATATATTATAGTTTCCCCTAAAATGATAAATCAGAGGGTATTAATTCATTAAATTATAATTTTAAAAATATATGAATATTCAGTTCTATCAATCATTATATTGAAATATTTTTATGTCAGTATAAAATCCCTGTAAGAAAGGTGAGAATGATGGATAACCCATGAAAAACATAATGTGTTCCATAATTTATTATTAAATCATCATTGAATTTATGGATTCACTGTGATTTGAAATCAATTAGATATGTTTTGATATATTATATTGTAATTTAATATTTATAACAGAAATTATTCCCCTCTTATAAGAATTTTTTCTTTCTTAAAAAAATAGATAACTGAAATAAATGAGGATTCACAATCTTGGGTTTTCATAAGAGAATTAGGAAAATGGTATCTATTATAATGACTAACAACATGATATTTTCTATGAATAATTCCTATTTTATCTAAAAAATATATCCAAAATTTATCAATCTAGAATAATATAATGATCACATCCCTTTATAATCCATATAATACAATGATAAATCCATTATTAAATTAATAAATAGATACCATTTGTATATTATATCTAAAAAAACCGATATCCTTCAATAATCAAGTGAAAAAAAGATAAATCCATCATAACCATAAATACCATAATTTTTTAGGTTTATTACGGTAAAAATTTTGGCATAGTTCCGTGCTTTTTAGCGTTCCATATTTTTGGGAGGTTTCATGGAGCTTGAAAGTGAATCCAAGAAGGATAGGGCCCAAAACTACAATAAAAATGCTACTTAAGGGTCCATTGGCCTGCTACTGGTGTACAACTATCTATATGGTGGGTTGAATAGAGGAATAGGGTACTAGCTGGGCTCAATATTCAACCAGTGGGCCACCATCTCATTGGTGAGGTGAATTCAATTGTGGGGGGATCCATGCGAAGTTTTTTAATGGAGTGTAATGTGTAATTTCAACAAAACCCCCCTTATTACCTCCCTCTTCTCCCATAACATATACATACCATGAACCTTTAGGGGATCCTCATTTAAGGCTTTTCATCACCCTGCCCCATCTTATGAGTATTTGATGTTTCTTTTGTTGTGTATTCTTTATCTAAGGGATTCTAGGCCTATACATTCCCTAAATTACTCTATTTTATTATATTTATGTCTATATTATATGAAAACCTTGATACCTAAAAGTAATATATTATTTTTAGGGATTTTACATTCACGTATTAGTAAGGGGGTGATTCATGGAGATTGGGCTACATTAGTCTTGATATATGAAGTCCTTAACATGAAACAACATTTTTATAAAAATATTTTTCTTTCATTTCATGTTTGTTTGTGTATATCCATATACGACCAATGATTTTTGTGTCAAAGTGATCATGTATGATTGAGGTATTTTGGTCACCTCATCTTCCTCATTGGATCAATATTAACACGGATGGCACCGCTAAAGGGTACCCTGCCCCCGTGGGTTGTGGTGCTATTTTTTGGGATTAGGAGGATAATATAATTGGTTGTTTTTATGTCTCCTATTATTTTAATTATTATTTAAAAGAGGATATTCTTGGAATTATTCATATTATCAATTTTTCAAAAATGAATGGTTGGACCAATATTTGGCTTAAAAGTGACTCATCTACTATTGTGTGGGACATTAGAAATGATGAAGTGCTTATCTCTTTGAGACTTGAAGCCAAATGGAATGAGTGAAATAATACACTCATGAGTATCAACATTATTATCACACATGTCTTTTGGGAGGATATCCTAATTACAGATGGGCTTACTAACATGAGAGTTGGTATACCACTGACTTGGTCTGATGGGATTCTGTTTTCTTTAATTTTATTCTATGAAAATGATTGTAAAAATTTCCCACATTTTTTGTCTCTTGTAATTTATTTTTGTTAAATAAAAACCTTGGCCTTTTGGTCAGGGGAATTTTTCTAAAAAATGACTTTGATACATATAATTATGTACAATGCTAGGTATTTTCTCCTATGAAAAGGGATTTTACAATCAGTTTTGAGCAAAAAATGATCTATGATGACTTTAGAAGTAAATGATGGGTTCATGTGGTGACTCAGTCTAGTCATGAGGTATATAACTCATCATGGAATATGATGTAATAATGGATGTGAGAGTGATAGTTTGGTAATATTTTGATTATGATGGCCATTGTTACTAAGACATTGTTTTGGGGTTATGTTTAGGTTTTCTCCCCTTCCATGTATGATTTTTTTGCATATTGTTCTTGTTTATTCTGTGTGAACTCCCTAATGTCTTTGGGGATGGTTAAACTTGAATGTGGCCTCCCCAGATTCTTTAGTAGTAGGACTAAGTATATGTGTCCTCCCCAAATCTTTCATGGATGGGATGAAGGGTATTTTTCCCCCCGAATCCATCGGGTATAGGCCGATGTGTTTGATTATCCTCCCCAGAGTCCTTGGGAATGGGTTAGGCTAACTTGATGATTGACATACCAAAGAAAACATGGATGGGTTGTGGTGATTTATGATTCCATGAACTGTGTGATTAGGATATATCTGTAGGTTACATGGGATATGTATTATAATATACTATTCTTTTTGGACAATGATCTAATCTAGGTTGGGTTGGAATTCATGTTTTCTAGGTTAACACATGATCACTTGATTGGATTATAAGTTTATCATGTATTTATTTTCCATCATTACATGAAAATTTATATGAAATTATGCATTTATTATATGGATGCATTAGTTTTGTCCTACTGGGGTTTATATTAACATCCTTCATGGTAATATCAGTCTGCATAAAACCTTTGTTAGTAAAATATTTAGATGATAACATGGGTCATGTTTAGGAATCTATTATAGGATCTGGTTGGTTGATCTAATGTGCGACCGAATTTTAGACAATTATTGACATTCCGGTTGATTTATTTATCATTGGATTATTGTATATAAATTTGTGGCATGTGGGTATTTTTTGACATATTGTACTAGATATTTTATTCCATATTTTTCAGCATGGGATGATGTTATTATAGATATTTATTCCAAATTTTAGTCATTATATTTACTCTAATAACCATTTCATTCATTATTGTTTAGTTTGATAGTTATCTATTATTAAGGTCACGATATCCCTATGTTTTTTATGATCCTTTCCTCCAGTAAGAAGTCCCTTAGGTATGAAGATGTGGGAATGAGGCCCTATGGATTTCCCTTCACTTTGACTAAATGATCCTGTTTGTAGAGTCACATAGAGTTATTAGAGATATTACCTACCCAAAAATTCATAGGCACTTCCTATATTTGAAATGTGAGGTCCATAATGAGGAGAGGTTTCTTTATAGGGGGTTGGGATGAGTGTAACACACCACGAAAAGTGATACATATAAGAATAACTATTATTATCCATACTAAAAAGTTTCACCTTTTTCTTGCATCCAAACTAATTATAAATCCCTAGATAAGAATGATTGTCATCATGTAGTTTCATGATGGGTGATATCCTTTTATTTTTTCTATGGTGTGTGTACGTATTGACTAAGAAAATATAAAGAACTTATGGAGGCCTAAGAATAATGTCTTCTGTATGATAAGTAACCTTAGTTGGTAATAGTTAATAAAATACCTATGGGGTAAGATATATATGTTCATAGACTGGGATGATTGGGTTATAAAAAATGGTATTAGAGCCCTTTTTATTTTTATAGATATTTTGTAGCATCATAGATTGGATAGAGGGAATTATTGGGACATAGTATGTTAGATGTTACTAGGAGTAGATATAAATTATATGAGGAATATTCATATTTATAACTGTGGGATTTATATTTTATTTTTTTTGTTATTGTTGATCAATTTTCCCACAGGTGATACAATTAGTAGTAGTGTAATGGTTTATGACAATTTTTTTTTGGCTTGGTTGGAAGGAGTGTGTAAGTTCAAACATCATGATTTAGAATGTTGGTTTATAAGACATGTATATGGATATATGTCATTGATATAGGATTAGATCAATTAAATATCAATGATAATATATTAAATATTTTTTAAAATACATTATTTGTTACATTTAATTATTTTATGTGGTAATTTTGTACATTTTTTTGTTAGGTATATGATTGAATATGACTAACTTGTAAGTGTTAACCATGTGGAATAATTCCTAAAGAGGAATGAAATTATTTTTCTATGTTCTTTAAATCAGTATGTAATTGTTTATTATATATTTTAATGTTTATGGAAAGTATAAGTTCTATTAGAATAAAAGTTGAAAATGGTTTTCCAAATGGTTTTGGTTCCTAATGGGATTTTGAGAGATACATGTTTGTGAAATTGGTTTTTTGGTTTTTAATTGATTGAAAAATGACATCAAAGATGTGTTTTGAATGAAATTATGAATATAATAGGGTCTTTTGGTTAAAGATACCACATTATATGGTCCTCTGTATTGGCTGTAAGGACATGGGGTGTGTTAATGTGGTTTTATTGAGCAGTTATGATGGTGGTGAAGGGTTTTGAAGTCCTGGTTTGTTACAGTTTTTAGTGAGGCTTCCCTCTAATGTTAGTTCTGGTGATCCAGGAGGCATCTTTGTGGGGATGGTCTTGATCCTTGATTTTTGTGGTTTTTTCAATTTGGTTTGGATTTGATTTGTGAATATTCTATAATGGTGCGATTTAGTTTTTGTCACATGTTCTACTGTGTGGCCTATGATTCAAGAGAATTTCTTCTAGATCTTCTTTAGATTTTGAACAAGTAGAGGTTTAGAGTTGAGAGTTTTCACTAGATCTTTTATTTTTTGAATTTGATGTTTAAGAGGTTATGAAACTTTCCATCATTACCAGGCTCATGCATTTCGACATAAAAAAGTGAGTTGATTAGTGATGTCAAGGTGGAAGATGGTATTAACTTTTTTATTATTGGGGAGGGGATTCCCTTTATTGAATTGATAATCTTTTATGTATTTTTTAATATTAGGTCATGGTTTATTGTCCTATGTATTTGATGTCTTCAGTCCCCCTTATCTATTTAATGGGTTTATGATAATAAAAAATTAATTTTCAATCAGTCATTGAGATAAGGTTTTTGTGAAGTCTATTTGGAATTTAAAGGATGATTTTTATGATATTTACGATATACCCCTTGGTTAACTTATTTGTTGTTCTTTGACCATGTAGAAAATTTATGAATGCATGGTTTTTAAGTTATCCACCCTTAGGGCATGGGATCAGATGTGGTTGTCTTATTTGTATTTGAGATTCAGTTAGTGATGGAACCATTACATGGGAGGATTAAATTCTGATTTTTCATTATAAAAATGATGGATCTCTATTGAGAGAGTATATTGGTGTTATGGAAGGAATGTGAATGTGTTAGACATGATTTAGAAGTGGGCCTCCTTTTGGTTCATCTAGTGGGATGTTGTTTTGGGTTAGAGGTACATAAATTACATAGGTAAAATGTGATTTAATCATAGACCATTTAGATGTGAATCTAGGTGTGAGAGTTATGAAATTATAATTATAATCACAATGGTTTTACTTATATATTATTTTTTCTATACACGTTAGTTGGAGAATTTGTCTTTAAAATCCTTGAAAGGATTGAGAGTGGGTTATTTTCCTTATTATAGTTGGAAATTGAGTGTAATGTTTTTTACAATAGGGGTAATGGTAGTGAATGACTGAGGTTATAATACTATAGGTTGAAATTACCAATTAGTGAGATATAATTAATCTTTCTATATATGATGTTATCCTGGTTCTCTATATTGTGCGATCAGTGGGTGTTTTTGTACCTTAGGAGAAACTGAGAGGGGGAGAATTGGGTAATTTAAAAAATGAACAATTGAATTGATACCCTATATAGTAGTTTAATGTTTACAAAAATTACATATGTATAGAATTGGATGCTGGGAAGATTCTTAAGAATGATTTTATGGGTAAGGTAGAAGGATTAACCTTTGTTTTTGGTAGGGAAACAATAGTTAGGCCTTATAACAGGATCTATATGATGTTCCTTCTAGTTATAAGACCAGGAAATACATGGAGGTCTTCATGTGAGATAAGGGGAAATTTTTTTTAGAAGAAAAATTAAATTCACTAAGAGTTTAGAGTTTTAAAATTTGAAGGAACATGTGTTTTAGGAATGAATATTGAAACAATCCTTTGGGATAATAAATATTAATTAGAATAAAATTCTAGTGGGTTGTTTCTTCACATAAATTATGTGTGGGAAGAAGAATATATGATTGTTAGTGCCTCAATAAAATACCTTGGGAGTTGATGTGTTTTTAATTTCTAAATTCTATCAAGGTGTGTTAGTGAATACGAAAGATATGGAATGATATTTAGTTTCCATAGAACCTGTTCTTGGTCCATAGAGGAATAAAAAATATTTACAGTGCTTTATTATAAAATATGGTTTGGAATTTTGTATCTGTAGAAGATAAGCAATTGTAGTTATGGTTTATAAATGGAGTGGGAGGCCTATAGAGTATATCATCATTGTTTGATGATGTGTTAATATATTGATAATATAGTTTTATGATCGAAAAAAGATGATTCTTATTGGTGTATTAGTGGGTTGTGAATGGATTAAAACTATAAGTCCTTAGAATGTGAGGGATAACATTTGGTAACTATTGTGTCATATATTTTGGCTTGGTGGAAAATGTTTTTTGTTCCTTTGATGTTAGTCTGTGTGAATGGTCAGTGATGAAAAATAAGGATTGAACAAATAATGTATGGGATATTGTTCTATTGGTGTTGTAGCACATTAATATGTCACATTGAGTTGATATTTCCATGTTGAGTGGTTCTTATAAGAGTATCATAGTGAAATCATAGTTTCCCTCTTAAAATTGAAGGTGCCAGATAAAAATATAGGTAATGTTATGGATAGCTAAGGGATTATTTTTATCATTAGATCTGAAAAAATTTACCATAGTTAACATTTTTTGGGAATATTTAGATGTGATATGTGAATATAGTGTGGTGTTTTTGGAAAACCGGTGTGTGGTTTTAGCATGGTATAGTTTTTTAGGGGTTGAAATTATTCTCGGTGAGGTGTATGAGGTCAAAAGAAGTTAAGAGTTATTAGTAAAGGCCAATCATGGATTCATTTTCTAGGGTTATGTAATGATTTACATTTTGGTAAAACTAACCAATGGCTAATGGAATTTTTAAATGTATATGTGTTTAAATAATAGAGTTTCATTGAGATAAGAGAAATACCCTTATGTTGGTATCAATCGTACATGGTCAAGTGGGATCTATTGATTCCAACTAGTGGAGAGAGTCTTGGGCCATCACGAATAGTTTTATTTCATGAAAGAGAAATTTTGTAGTGTTTCATGTAGATAAACCTAATATTTTACATGATTATAGGGTTAATCAGGCTTCAAAACACATATAATTGTTTTGGGTCATCGACACATGGGGATGCTGGGAAATCTAGTACAGAGTAACTTGTGTATGAGAGGAATCCAGTTACAAGGTCATTCATTCAAATTTCTTGTTAGTGGATACTTTTTATTTTTCGGATGACCATAATTTGTTTATATTGAACTGAGGAAGGGGATATGGGAAAATATATTTCCTCCCTCCCCCTTGAGTGATGTGGTTTAATGGAAATCTTCGGAAAGAGTCTCGTGAGTGGGAGTTGGATGTTTGGGTCGAGATGTTAGGTTATTCAAGAAATACTTGTATAGACACTTATTTATGATGAGAAATAATTAATGGAAGAGTTCCTAATTCCCCCAATATTATCAACATGTTTTCTAGTTTTAATTGTTTCTTTTTTATGTGATTTTTCGTGGTACTTTTATTTTGGAGGTGTCAGGGAGGTCAGGAGTGCTTTTGATAGGGATATGGTCTATGTTTAATTCAAGAGTTTTCTTTTTAAGGTCATAATATTTCTGGTAGGTTACCTGTAGATAGATATTGGGGGTTTTCTAAGGGACTTGGGTAATGGGTAGGATCCTTGGCTAGTATATGGTCCATTGGCTTACCGATGATTCCTAGTTGAATGTCAGTGGAGATTTGAGCTATTTTTTAATGAAGTTAAAGGGGGTAATTTACTAATAAACCCCATGGTATGACTTAAATACCTATCCCATAAACCCATACCATAAAATTGATTTTAAGGGATTAAATTGAATGTTTTTTGGTCCCTCTTCTTTATCACTGGGGAATTTGATGTGTTGTTCCTCACCTTTTGATACATTCGAAGAGTCTAAGCCCATACATTCACTAAACGAATCACATATCTTCAATCCATGTATTAGTTTAATCTAAAAAAATAACTTCTAATGATAATGGATGCTTTTAAGATTTTTTTTCATTTTATTCATCATTTAAGAAATGATTTTTTTGTTATTAGGCTTTTTCATGCATGATATAGGATGTCCTTAAAATGATATACCATTTTCATAAAATTACATTCCTTTATTTTCATGTGCATGTGTCTGCAGCCCTATAATACATGTTATTTTGGTATTAATGTTATAATGTGATGTATGTATCATTATAGTAGGCAACATAAAGGGGGATTGAAACATTTATGGCTAGGAAATTTTAAAACGGGGTTTTATATTGGGTGTGTAATTGAGGATGTTAGTTTCATCTTTTGAGATTAGAATGAGATGTTCATGTTTGGATGAGGATAAGGTGGATGAGTTAATTGATGTGGAGATTTTTGTAGTTAATCCCTTAGATTATGGACCTTGAAACTGATGAGTGCAGTACTTGTAAATGCAATTGATTTAGGGTTGTATGCTTAGGATAAATTCCTTAGAAAATGACGTTTAAGTTCATAAAGGGCTTAAATGACATGGACAATTAACGGAGGGGTTCAATTATTTAATCCCCTTGATTGGGTGACCCTAATCAATGATCATGAACCTTAAACGAGGGTGTAAGGGTATAAAATATTTCTTATATAAATTTCCTTAGAAGTATTTGTATTATTTTTGGAAAGGTTAGAATGACATGGGAATCCAAAACTTGTATAAAATTGATTATCCCAACACATTTTTCATGTTATCTGTCTATAAATTTTTTTAAAAATTAATTTACCATATAGAATATTCAATAACTGATGTGGTAAATAAATATTTCTTATTTTACATGTCGATTATTCAATATCTTATGTTAAAACTCCTTCTTTGATGATGTTTATTGAATAACAGATGTAAAAAATAAACTTTTTTTCATCATTTATTCAATATAAGATGTTGAAATGATTTATAATTTTAATCAATGGTTTGGAGTTACCATTTTTGTTTCATTATTTCTTGAAACAACCCTTTATTTTCTTCTATGTAGTGAATCCTAACCCTTACATATTTGATATGAGGTCCCAAATTTCTTTATTCTTTGATTTGTGGCCTCAAATATCTTTTTTATTCGATATGTGTCTTTGAATATATTTCATTTGGTATCCATAACTACTTTGCACTATCACCCATCATCAGTGGCCACTATGTTTATTCCCATTGGTGTCACTTTTCCTATTTCAAGTACAATTCATGTTTATTGTTTCCATTTTTTTTTGCATTCATGGTATTTGTATTTTCAGGTCCAATTTTCCATTGATGTCTCTTTATCTTTGATTTGGAATCCTTGACTATCACCCATCACCATTCACCTCTTGCAAATTCGTCCCATTGGCACTGACTTCTCAATCTGTCCCGTTCCAATATCAATTTATAGTTTGTGTTTTTTCCATGCATCCAAGTTATTTTCATTTGTAATTATGTTTCAAATTTTCTAATGATATCAATTTATATTTTAGTTTGCATCCACCACCACCGTCCAACATCACCCATCTTCAGCAACAACTTGTGCCTTCTTCAAACTAATGTGGCCTTATCAATCATCTCAGTTCTAATATCAATTTATTTTTTATGTTTATTATTTCTATTTTCTATTCATCCATGATATTTTCATTTGTATTTCTGTTTATAATTTTTCATTGATTTTTCTATATCCTAACTATATATATTTTTAGTTCAGATTATTCACAATTTATAGATATTTATTAATTGATGAATAGTTATTTTTATATTAAGGTTTGTGATTTTTTATTAAATAATCATATTTTAATATATTTAAAGATATATATTTGTTTAGGAAATATATTTTAATTTTTTATTTGGTGAATTTTTTAAATTATTTATTTATTTTAATTTGTAAAAGTAAATATGAATTTAAATTTTAAAATATTATAAATAATTTTTAAATTTTTATACTTGTTACAAATAATAATGAGTCAATTTTGGATTACTATACTTTAAATATGTGATGAACATAAGATAATTATCGATTCTTTTTTTTAATTATGTAAGATAAATGTTTAAAACAATGATTTGTTTTTACATCCAAGTTTAAAATATTTAAATATAAGAAAGTTAAATATTATAGAGATCAAAGATAGTTTAGTTTTTCATGGTTTTAATCCTACTTACAACCATTGGATTTGGCCAGGTGAAACTTGAAAAAATTCTAGATCTATCAATGATGATTATTTTCAAGATGATTAGTCTTATCAATTTGAAGAAATAATTCATGATATTGATTTATAGGCAATTGTGAATGAAATGAAAATTGAATGTATATATGGGGATGTACAAAAACCATTATAGCTAGTTTTTATAGAATTTCCTGTGTTATCAATTGTGTTAATATTGATTTATATGATAGATAAAATGGATGGAGTGAAAAATGTTTTACATAATTTTTATAGCCATTGAAAGACATACTTCCTATATACAATGATATTCTGAATTCACATTATAATGTGAAAAAAATATTATTCCCAATGGGTTTGAAGTATAAAAAAAATACATGAATTACAAAATGACTATGAGATATATGAAGGAATATGAATGTTTGTCAGAGTGTTCCAAATATAGGACATCCGAAAATAATTTAAATGAAAAATCACTAGCTGATTTAGCAATTACAATGAATCATGACAAGGTATTTTGGTATCTTCTAATAATTCCTCATTTGGAACTTTTATTTGAAAAAAAATGATGAAAAAGGGTAAGTTGGCATGAAAATAAGGGGACATGTGATAAAAGATTACATCATCCATATGGTTCTCTATAGTGGATGAAAATTGATGAATTGTTTCTTATATTCAGAAGTCAATATCAAAATATCATATATGTATTGTGTACATATGGAATAAATCCATTTCGATGCTATAGAAGAAAAAAATGATCATGGCCTATTATATTAGTAATTTTCATATCCTAAATATTTTATAAAGTGAAAATATTTCATGTTTTTTAATGATCTCCAGACCAATGTATCCCAAAAATGATATTGATGTTTTCTTATCACCATTAATTCATGATTTGAAACTTTTATAAGAGGAAGGTATTCAGGTTTATGATTATTATAAAATGAAAAATTTTCAACTTCATGTAATGATTATGTTAAAAAAATATAACATCCCAGAATATGGAAATTTTACTTTATACAGTTCTAAGGGGCATAAAGGCAGTCCAATTTGGGAACAATAAACTTCATATTATCAAATGCAATATTTTATAAATATATTTTAAATGGGTTGTTGGAGGTTTTTTCTATAGATGACTCTTATAAAAGATTTAAAATTTATTAATCATCTCACAAGAATTTTATATTTCTTAGAAAACATTGTCCACCAATAATTATTTTGAGAGGATGAAAAACAATGATGTATCTTTCAAAAGGACACAAAAATCTAGTAATGACAAACATATCTGGAAGAAGTGTTGAATATTTTTTAAGCTAACATATTTGAGATATCATGAGGTCAATAATAACATTAATGTCATATATGTGGATAATAATATCTATGATAGATTGATTGGAACATTGTTAGATAATAATGAAAATACTAAGGATGAGTTGAATGAAATATTTGAATTACTCTTAATAGAAATACATTTGGAGTTAAATCTAACTCTTTATGGAAGGTGAAAATACATGCCTCCATCTTGAACAATATTATCCAAGATTGATAAAATTATATTTTCTCAGTGTCTCTATAGTATCAATGTCCTTTAGGGATATTATTTAAATATAATTTTTTGTCACTAAATGATTTCAATTTGACAGGTATGAAGTATCATGATCATCATGTCATTATAAAATAACTTCTACTAGTTTTATTACATAGAATATTTTCCATTCCTATGAGAATGACTACCATGAAGGTGTTTTAATTTTTAAATTCAATTTTTAATAAGGTGATTGATTTGAATGATTTTACTAATTTGGAAAATTATTATTTTTATATACTTTGTCAAATGGAAATGTATTTTCCAATATATTATAGATATCATGGTGTATTAAATGGTTCATTTGGTGTAAGAAATTTTTTTTGGACTAATTTATCTTTATTGGACGTATCATTTTTGAAATGAATATGATGATATTGAATGGGCTCATTAAAAATATATATCAACATGAAGCCTATATTATTGATAATTATATTTATGATGAGGTTGATTATTTTTTGTAAAAGCTACACGTCTGTAGTAGAGCACTTCATTTTTCCCACATCTTTCCATGAACAAGTCAATTATGGGGGAATAAGGATACATGAATAAACAGTAAAATAATTGGAATGAAAACACATAATGATGGTATATTTATATATATTGAATGTCATAGATGATTATAAACCATATATAACAATTCCTATTAATATGTTAAAGTAATTTTATTAAAATAAGTAAGATATGTGGATTTTGAGTGAGCATGTCAAAACTATTTTTATAGGGTTTAAAGAAACCATTTTTGGTAGAATAAAAGCATAAAAAACATTGATATGATTAGTGGATGGTCCAATTTAAAATTTTATTACATCGGAAGAGTATCAAATAAATAAATATATATTTCATTTAAATGATCAAGACAACAAAAGTGTAATTGAGAATAGTAGTGTATTGGTGTTTGATGAAGAAATGAATTTTTAGAGTGTGAAATAAAACAACCAAATCTCTATATAATGTTTTTATTATGGAGTCATTAATGAAACATGGGATGCTGATTACATTAAATTTCATCTTCTAGTGTTTAATAGAAAATTGTTTATGGGTATGAATAGTGCCATACACAATGAATTCCGAATGAAACTAGTTAATATGAATTGATTTTAATACACAAAATAAACTTTTATTATGGAATCACATGGGAAAAAAAATTTACTATGGTCTTGATCAATCCAATATTCTAGGATATATCATTTTACATGGGAAAAACGGTATATTGGTGATGAAATAATTGATGAAGCTAATGATTTATGTGACATCCCTACATTCATGGAATGATTAACAGATAATATTAATGAGAACATCATATAAATGATTCATTTTATATGAATTGATCATGAGAAAGGAATTTAGGAAAATAATCCTTTATTAATTTCCTAATATTATAGGTAACATATATTTATTTCTTGATCACTTTTTAAAATTTCATAAAATGTATGTTATATTAGTTTTATATTCTTTATTAAAACACATATTATAACTAATATGTTAAACTATTTATTTATATTAGTTTAGTTTTATTTATTATACCAAGTTTACCCTTAAATAACTTATCTATTTATTGAATTTGTGGAAATATAATTAATTTTAATCTAATATATTAAATAAGAAATTTTATAAAAGAATGTATTCAAATAATATTGTGTTTGGTGTAAAAAATGATGTAATATGTTAGAGCATTTTTACTATTCACACACCAATTTTTGATTTTTTCATTAATTTATGCCATTTTATCTATTATTAATGTTTTTATAATTAAATTTAACTACATTAAAATATATGAATCAAAATGTTTTTAGTTTACTTTACCTTTTGTTGGATTATTTTTCATTTTTTATTTACTATTATGTGTAATAGTTTTATTCGTATGTTTGTATAGAATTTTTTTGTTTCTTTGATTTGTAGGATAATAGTAGATCATGCCTCTTATCCACCATATACTTCTAGGGAGGATGGTGTGTATACTTATGGGAAGGAACATACACATAATACTATTGATGAGCCTTCGCAACTATTTACACTTGATCTGTCTACTTCTACTGGGGAAAAATATTTCGAGGGTTGGTAAACAAGGAATTACAGGTTTACCAAAATTATCATTTTTTGTTAGCTAAGACAGGATGATACTAGTTGACTTTGATGATAATGATATTCCTAGGGGTAAAAATTCGAAACAATTCAATACTTTTATTTCCATACAGGATAAAGGAAAATTTAGTATTTTGTTTTTTTTGATTGGAGAAGTGTTGAGAATATAAGAATATATCAATTATGGGAATTTTTTTGGTAAGATCGTTTGTTATTAATTCACTTATCATTAAATATTTATACTTGTAGAGTTTTTTCACACTATTTATCAGATTACATATGATATACTTGATACTAGATTTGGTAGGAGGAAATATTTATCATTAGATGCTAGATTACGGTTGGATTTTAAATCAACCATACTATATAATTTTATTTTTGGGAACAAACAACATCAAAATACATTTAATATATATCTATTAACATATAACATACATGAAATATTTTTTTGAATTTATATTAGAATAATCATTTTTGGTATGTTCAATGATAGCTTTTAGAAGTATTTTTATATTAATGATTTATTTATTCTTAATTTATAGAGAAATATGAGATCTCATCAGGATATCCTATTAATAAATATATACCCTCAAACATTATCTCATGGAGGGTATACATTATATGAAGAAAATTTGATAGTTGAAATATTTAAAAAACTGAGTGCTTTGTATTCAGGCTCCACATAAGATGACCATCCTTACCCCCAGTTAGACATGAAAAATGGAAGAGGACTTCGATGAAGAAAAATAAACAATATCTTATGGGAGAGTCAATGGTTTTAGTTGAGAGTATTGTAAGAAGTTTACATTATTTATTTTTGTAAGTTAAATAAATATTTTGTGTAATGTTCTTCACAACTGATTTTTTCAAATATTCAATATAGGTTTCCATTGAGTAAAGTAGTATACAAGGGAACTTTATAACTAAGGATAGGAAGGATGTTTTAGCTACTACATTACAAAATTCAAAAACACCTAGGTTGTGTATAAGGACACCTGGTAGGTGTATTCATATAAAAAGAGTTTCCTCATTATACAAATTATTCAGGGGAGGATTTTTATTAAAGAAAAATATAATATTTAAAATATAATGTTTCATATATTCTTGATACTATGTAGGATAGGATCAATGTTTTATTATAGTCGATTTTTGTAAGAAATTAAATGAAATTTTCAGGGTGTTGATCTCACTTCTTCACCTCCGCCTACATATCCCACTCCTCAACCTCATTATACTTATCCAAATCCTACACCTCCTCCTCCATAGCTCATCATTTATTGTGAGTTATATGTTGATTATCCCCAAAATCATATTATTTCTTATAGGATTATATATTATATTGGAGATAACATTCATCATCAATAGAAAGAGACAGATAATTACAGGGTAACTATATAAGATATCATAGATAGATTAACATTTATTCCATTTCCTATAGATGAGGTTAATACTATTAGATAATTTAACATCCATTTTTAGGTTGGCCATATAGACTTGTTTAGAGAAATACCATTGAGGTATTTGTATATTATATCCAATATTTCATATTTATATTAATTTTTTAACATCTTAATGTTTATATAATTATTTTTTACAAGAATTCATTAATAGTAAATAAATACTATATAAATAATAATAAATTTATTCTATTATGAATTTAGAAATAACTTATTATTATCTTGATTGATTATCAAAATATTCAACTTTATTGTTATAAGTTTATTACATTGTAATGGAAGTTGAAATTTGTGGGCGTGAAATAACTATGATTCCTTTTTTAATAAATTATCATGGATCTTGTAAGTGGAGATGAGTTTGTAATCAACATTATATATGTATTTTATATTTATGTCAATTAATATACATCTTTTAGTTATTTTAATTTTCGGAATCATTATACTTTTGTTTTTTTTATAATAGGTATCTTTATAAAAATTTTATTCGGCATGATATGATAGTAGTAAAACGATTTATGGAAACATAATTTATTTCACATATAGTGAAGATATTTAATGATGTTGAAAGAACAATTTTTACAGTATAAATATGTCAAAATCATGCAATTATCTAGTGTTGTATTCTTCCTTATCTTCAATATTATAACCATATATATCATAAAGTGTAATATATCTCGTAATACAATAAGAACTCACATTATAAATTTTGGACTATTAGTTTCCATTGGATGTTGGGTGTTTTTTTATCCTAGAGATAAGACCGTCTACTGGTTATGCTCTATCCACAGGGAAGTCTGAGATAATTTTGAGAATGTATTGAATACATAAGTTTTCATATTATAATAATTTTTTATTTAATTAAAATTAAATTTCATTAATAGATATTATTTTCAAATAGTTCATGAGGTTACTTTAGCGAGACAACAAGAAAATAGAGAAACAATATCAAATTTGTAAAATCATTGGTGACATTTCATTTACAATTACTACATTTTGGCTATAAGTACTTAAAATCATATTTCTAATTTTCTTTTTTTTAAAACAAGTGTCTTAAAAGAATTATTAATGGAATGGGTATACTATGTTCAATGATTTTTATTGTAAATAATTTCATCATGGACAGTTACAATGTTCTAGAAGGTTATATTTTATTATAAACCTTTCCTTTAATTTTTCATTCATCTCATTTAGAATAAATGTTTAGTTATTTCTTTTTAATTTCTATCCTTTTGATGACCCTTGATCTTGTACTAGAAAAGAGCTATAAAAAACATAACATTAATGGGGTTTTTAAAAGCTTGGGGTTGAAGCCTCATTTATTATTTAATCAATGCAAAGACCTCTTTAATTGGGCAAAGGGAGACCCATTATATAGCCCGAAGTCCTAGTGGGCATTTAGCCCATTACATGGCCCGTAGGCCCAATTGTTTTGTCCTAAGGCCCAATCTGTGAATAATATTGCTATAGTACCCACCTATTACAGTACCACATAGTACGCACCACCGCTAGAGTGCTCTGCCACTACTACAGTGCTCTATCACCACTACAGTGCCCACCGTTGCTACAGTACGACCGCTACTACAGTATGCTACAGTACTGCTATATTACCTTCTACTTTTCTACTATACTATTTTTATACTATAGTTTTTGGTAAACTTATATAATTTTGGGAAGCTTGAATTAATTTAATTTTATTTATAAAGAAAATTACATTTCAAGTTAGTTTTTATAAAAACTAAATTTTATAAAAGGTTTTAACATTTGTTTTTATATAAATCTTGTGAAAAAACATGCATGATAGAATTATTCATGTTGGTTTTTTATAAATTATATGAAAAAAAACATATGAAATTTTTTTATAATCAGTTATGAAAAAACTAAAATTGAAAATACATTACCACATTGGTGATTTCATAATCGATGTGAAAAAATTCCTTTAAAATGTATTTTTAACATTAGTTATTATTAAACAACATTAAAAACATATTTAAAATGTTTTATAAACTTATTTCATGTGGTATCCGATGTTATAAAACAAAAAAAATGATATAAAAATCCATTTTCTCACTATTGTAATAATGGGTTCAGGTGGTGACTCTGGATAGTAATGACGTTTAAGGAATTGTGTGACCTATAATGTGAGGATTTCTATGAGTGAGACTGTTTTGTATCATTGTGATGATGATGGACTTTTTGAGAAAGTTATTAGGCTAGATTTATGATAAATTATTCAGTAATCTCATGTTTGACATTTTTAAAATTTGTGTTTATTTGTTGTGTGTGCCCTCCCAAAAATTCATGGGGATTAGTTTTCATGTATGTTGACCCCTAGAGCTTTGGTGGATGATTAGTTGTGTATATGTCCTCCAAAAATATTCTAGGGAGGGGTAAAATTGTATGTGTCATCCCAAAAGCCTATGAATATGGTTCTTTATGTATTTTTTACATCCTAAGAGTCCTAGTTTATGGGTTCAGGTGACTTGACGATAGAAAAAACCGAGTACACAAAGAGGGGTCAGGGTATTTGATGAGGTATTCACCTATGTTACCAGGCATAGACCATGGGATACTTGTTCAACGTGTTCATAAATATAGTTAAATCTATAAAAGTGCTAAATCTATTAGATTTAGGGTTTTTATATTCCTTGTTATCACACGATCATAGAATGATGTTTTATATTTATGATGTATTTATTTTCCATCGTTGCATGAAATTTTTTGTAACCCAATTTATTTAACCTAAGGACACATTGGTGGCCTTATACTAAAATATATACTCACAAATTTTACCAAAATATCAAGAAACTAGTATCCTTTTATAGATCATGGATTTATATAAGAAATTGGTTCATGTTTAGGACAGTTGTATTAGAGGTACTTTTTTGTGGAGTTAAATCTAGGAAAAACTCTAAAATCATTATAATAATAACTCTTTATTTATTAATCTTATATTTATTATATATAAATCAAGTCATAGTGGGGATATTATGACCTGTTTTAATAGATATTATTTCCATCTTCTATAGCATGGGTTGATGTTATTATGGATATTTATTTTATATTTTAGTCCAACAGTATACTCTAATTAATATTACACTCGTTATTAAGAGCTATAATGGACATCTGTTACTAAGGGAATAGTCTCCCAACATTTTATATTAGGTAATCTCTTCTAGTATATATCCTCTTGCATATGGGGATGAGAACATGAGGCCCTATGTCATTCCCTCATCTCGAACTGGGTGATATGGGATGATTTGTAAAAATTACAATATATTTTCATAAATATTATTCTATAATTCCTATGCTCATTTTGATTTATCTATTTTCACATTAAAAAATATTAAATTTGAAAATAATTTTTTTCATCTAGTATTGTGTATTTTTTAGTAAATTTTTTATCAAACATTAATTAGTACAAAAATTTAATATTTGAAGCTTCATTTCCACATATAAATATTCAATTCAATATTTCATCAAAATAATTCTATGAAAATATTTTTTAGAAACCACAAAAAGGTTTATTTATATCATATAGTATAATAATTGTTCTTTCTTATGTTGAAAAACATATATTTACACCCCACAAAAAAATTAAATGGGAAGTGGGCTTCCATTCATCAAAATTTAAATCATTATATGTATAATTGTTTTTATAATATTTTGGTTTTTTATATACAAGAACAAAACCAAAAATGATTTTGATCGCATTGAAAAAAGAGACAACATGAACATAATGTCCTACCCAATATCTGTTAAATTTTATATTAATATAATTAATCATTGATTTCGATTTTGATAAATAACATTGTATAATAAAATTTAAAACATTTAGTTATAGTAATCATATGATTACATAAAGATCATGATTCATCCATTACAAATTTATTTGGTATTTTTATTAAGTATTATTATATATATATATATATATTTCACCATTACATTATATCATTTTTAGTATAAAAAATATATCAATTTCACCAAAAATTAACATTCCAATCTTATTTCACATTAATAAAATAAAATCATGATGTAAAGAATTTTTATCTATAAAAATGATATCATCTATATAATAAATTTTAATAAATTTTTTATATTTATCATTCATAAGTTATATATTCCATCCACCATTCTTTTCATGAAATAAATTGTTATTATAAAAGTTACTCGTCAAAATAACAATCTCATTAAGAATAATTAATTTGATATGAGATGGTGTAAGAATTTAATTTAATTATCACATAGAGGGGTTGAATAATACATCCCTAATATATACAAAAATTTTAACTGCATTAATTATAAAATTTTTAATCGATATCTATAGGATTATTCACTAAATTTGAAGATATTATCATGATCATTGTTTACCTACCAGTTTTTGTGAATTGTAATTTTAAACAATAAAAAATATTTGAATAATGTATCATGTTCATATACTATAAATTACTATATTACCACAAGTCCTATATTTAATAACAATTTTTCACAAATCAGATATTCATTTAAAAATCTAGAAAATAATCTATGTAACATTTGAAAATTTTTAAAATAGGTATTGAATAACCAAAAAAGAAACTCAATAATGTTTTTTATTTTTCAAATACTCATTATTAATCAATGATGTTGTCAATGTTTTGATGGAAATGGAAGTTTAAATATTATTTTATAAAATTATATATTAAAAATTATTCACTAGTTATATTGTTTTCCTATTAAATTACTATGTCTGATGTAAAATATATTTTTTCATTCTATGGTGATATTTCCATTAAATATATCAAACGTATTTTTTCATTCTATATCTGAAAAAATTATGAATCCTTTATTTTCCATGTATAATTTATAGAAAATATTTTTTTATTAATTAATATTTTGTTTAATTTTCATCCAAAAAATAATCATCAGGATTTATTTTATAAATTTGTAGCTAGTAGTGTTAAATTACATAAACATTATATAATTCCCAGTTTTGGATGTTTAAACATTTATAATATTTTAAATAACATTTTTTAGTGTTTTTATAAATTCAATTCATCATTTATTTGTTAATGGGTTTAAAAAATAGTATGTCTATATATATATAAATATTTAAAATTGATAGATAAGAGATGTTACAACAAAGACATTAATGTAATGACCTAGTCCTTGTATCATAGAATGGGTTTAATCTAGGAGAGTTTAGTGTCCCTCTATTTCATGGAGGATGGATAATCATGAAGAGAAGAGTGTCCAATATAGAATTTGTGTTTTCTTCATGGAATGGACACATTTGTTGTTGTATGATACCATGGGTGGGGCATAAATCTTTAGTTATACTTTTTCAATAATTAAATTAATTCATTAAATAATATAATAATTTTTTTATTTTTTTTAATTGTAATCCTGATGTATTTAAACATCATTATTTGCTCTATTTTTTGTTTATCATAATCCATATTTATAGAGAAAAAAGGATGGGGGACTGGGATATTTGGGAGACTCCAAGAATAGACTATAGACATGATTGATATCTGTATCCAAAAATCAACATGGTATTCATCATCAATTTTTCCAAACAAGAGGTAGATAGTTTATATATTTTTTCCAATATTAATCCTGATTTTGAGCATATAATTTCACATTTGGGGTATTATTATAAATTAACTTTCCATGTTATTTACATTCTTTATAATTTTTTCATGAAAACTATTCCTCTACACTACATTAATTTTTATTCTTTGTTATTTGAGAATACATTCCAAAGGAATAGTTCCATGACCCAACTATTGTTGACTAGTTATTACAATAGTGATTTCCCTTTATTTTAATCCCCGATTTCATCCCTCATACATCATGATTCTGAAACCATCCATATCCTTGGATATTAGTTCCATGATTCAATACTAGAATGATAAATGTTTCAGATTTGGGACATGCATAAGGGATATTTGGATGTGAATGTAGTTATTAGGGCATGCGAGGTCTATGGAGGGTTCTAATAGATCACTAGGAAGTTTTTAAATATGGATTCTTGAGCTATAGAGGAATTGGGGTCCTAAAGTCTACGTGAGTATTTATTATGAACTTTTTTTTTATTTAATGTGGCCAAATATAAATTACTCATGATGATATTATTATGGATGATATTTTTCCATCACTTTTGGATTTATTATAATAAATGACGGTGATAACATATTTATTGATGGAGGTCAATAAAGGGTAGTTCACCATACAGTTATGTAGGAATTTATGGCATGGTGAAGTGGCTCATCTAGGATAATTTTATAGTGAATGAAATTAAGAAATAATGATTTTATGACCAGAGGTGATGGAATGGTATAGGGTCACCATGAAAAGATGTTTTCATGTAGATAAAATGGAAAATAGTTATATAAAAACTACATTATATCATGTGTGAAAATTTATTATAATTTATTTTCATGTAGTCAAAAAGGATGAAACTACATGAATGCAAGGGTAAAGGCCAACATGACAGTTGTGTTGATGTATTCCATGACATGAAGAATTATAAATAAGGAGGCTCACAGGTGGAAAGGAAAGCTGTCACACAATGAACCCCCCATCATATTGGGATAACATAATATAACAAACATATTCACACTATGAAACTACCATACAAGAAAATCAATCAAATTATGTTTTTCTTTGAACATGGAATACATTGGTTCATTTCTTTCTAGTATATGAGGAGAGGCATGAGGTGATACACATTTTTAGTTTCCATCTATTTTTTGATAAAAAATATGTTTTTATCATGGTAATCAACATATTCAATGTGTGGGTATTCCCATCATAATGTGTTTATGTTAAGACATGGGACCCTAGATTTCACATAGGTTTCGATACTCCCCCACATAATCGATTCGCATGTCCCATATCTTAGATGTTGGGTACTCACCCATTTATGACCTCAAATGTGGTTTGGTCCCTCTATTAGGTTGTTTCAATCCTTTAACAGATACTAATACAAGCTGAGGCATGAATCCCCCTTATAGTTCTATAGATAATTCATGGGTTTCAAGGATAGGTGGTTCAAACTGTGGGGGATACATTCTATTTCTCTTATAAAAGGGATAAAAACTATGTATCTCTCTTCTATACAATCATTTTTTACATTAAATAAAACCATGGATGTTTAACATATGTTATTCTTTCCATTATTCCAATGGGGGTTTAAACTGATTGGTCTACTTATTATTATTTTTAGACTTCATGGAATCATATTGGGAATATACATTGTTACCCCTATTTGGTAATATTTTATTATATGTGTTTTTTCATATTTGGTTTAAGGATAGTTTGATAGTAACCTTGTTGGAAATGGTGTTTTTAATGCTTAGTGGAACCTAGGTGTGAGAGTAGTAGAAGAAATTTATATATTGAGGGAGTTTTTTTTGTGAACCTTTTTTGATCAATTATATAACTTTTTTTTTGTTTTTTGGGCATGAATATCTTCTATTTTGCACTATTATTTATTCACATGTTACTCATTTTTATTATTATTGGAGTTTCCTCAAGCATTATATATTCAATTAGTTTTATTTTTCTATTCATTATTATTATTTCATTTGTATTAGTGTTTGTTTTGTACTAGTTCATTGGGATATGTCCTCTCATCATGTGTGATTTTACTACACAGTGTTAGTCAATATCCACTAGCTTGTTGAAGGTGGGCTTGGTGTGGAGCACTCTTCTTATCAACAGAAAGGATGGGTCTTGGTGGTTTGGGCCAAGCTAGAGTTTTATCTAAGAGTTTCTTTCTTTTGAATGGAGTTTGGTGTTAGATGTATAGTGAAGATTTGATTTAAAATTTAGTTATCTTGGAATAAAATTTATCATGTTTAGGTTTTAGGCTATAGATCCTAGTGTCCTTGTAGTGATTAACAAATCAATTCACCATGATACTGATAACATACCTTTCAACTCAGTACGCTGAGGCTCTATTTATACAATAATAAATAAATAAATGAGTCATGAATCATATGTGAATGGGTAAATGACCACCATGTCAATATTAATTCATATCCCTAGATATTATTTAATGATTTTTTTTAAATATTCTCAAATTTTACAATTTATCCATATAGATAACTATATTTTATCAGGAGGAAGGATTGTGTCATTCATATGCTATCAATTCAACCTCCTTTCATTGAAAAGATGAGTAACAATTATTCTATCAAGGGGATTGAATGTTTTATGATTCCATTAATCATGTTGGGAGAACTAACTTTTCCTATTGTGTGGTGATCATACTCATTTACCATAGTGCAGGCTAATTTTAGTATAAAAATTATGGAGTTGATCATTATAGTGGGATAAGATAAGGATACACAAAGGTTAAGTTTGATACCTCAGTTCCAGTGTTAGACGCTAACCATGTTTTGATGTTATCATGTTCCTCACCAAGATGAGGATTTTATTGAGATAATTGTTTGAGGATTCCTCAATTTTTGGATTCTTATGATTCACATTGTTGATCTAGATTCCATATATCTCTATGGAGTAATGAGTTTGGTGGACTATATCATCCAGACCCACAATGTGGTGACTCTTCCATGTACTAAGTTTGAGAACCCTTTGTTTGTAGAGGACAACCTATCATTTTTGAGGTTCATTCAAATCCAGGATCTAATATATTTTCTATATGAATAATTTTTTTTATTTCATAGCACGCATAATGATTTACTAATCTCATGAGTTACCCCAAGATATGATATGTGAAGAATTATTACAATTATGAATGTTTTTTCATATAATCCACAGAGAAATCAAAGATGGTGGGGATCTCCCTCTATATTCCCACCTGTAATGAGATCATTCATGGGATTTTTTGATATATAGAAACCTTAAAGATGATTAGTAGGTATTAAGTAGTGTTGGTGGTCATTAATTAGAGGATCCATTAGTAGAGATCAAACGAAGGAGCTATCCAGCTTCATAGAATAGGAGGAGTTCCCATACACAAAATAAGACATGTGAATCAGTATATCATGATTTTATAGAGGTCTATATAATATACCCAACCCATTTGTACCTCAAATACACATAGTCAATAGTTACATGATCTCATGTAATCCTCCTCATATTCCTCAGGCTATTGACTAGTATTGAGGGTGTAAAGAATACAGTGGGGATACTATACCCTCTCAAAAACTGTAAAAATGAAAATGAAAATAATATATATAAATCATGAAATACAACTTAATAAGATGAAATAGTAATAAAAATGAAAATATACCATTTCATCTTTGTAACGTTTCTGACCTAGTTATCCCTAACGTGTTTCAGATGGGTAGTTATGTGAACTTAATCTCACTATGATGTATAATAGAGTATAGTGACTAGTAGTGAGGGTATGAGGAATATAGTGGGGGAAACTATACCCAATGGAAGAATATAATAATCACAATAGAAATAAGAAAAAAAATCTTGAAATAAATCTAAATAGATTAAAAATGAATACAGAAAAAACCAAATAATAATAATAATCCATATCATTCCATACAATATGAAAAACTATATGTTCTTTTGGTACACATAAAAATGAACTACTATAATAGAATCCATAACAAAGAATCCAAAAAACAAGATCTGAAACCACATGCCCAACCCCATCCCTATGTTCAAATCACATCCAATTAAACCACTAATTATCCATAGTGATCCTTTCTATTATATAGTTTTACATCCATAAAGTATTCTTGGGTACCATATAACATCCCAAATAGAGTGTGAGTAAAACTTAGTTGGATGTGCCAATACACTAGGGGAAAAACAAAATTTTGTGACAGAATTATATCCCGTCGCAAATAGTCCAGTCCAGAGATTATTTGTGACAGGGGGGGGGGGGTCCCGTCACAAATAACTTGTTATTTGCGATAGGTTTTGGTGGCCCGTCGCAAAAAGTAATGCACAGTTTCGCGTGGTTTGCGCGCCAAACCGCGGGAAGGTTTTTTGTGGCGGGAGGAATATTCCCGTCACAAATAGTTTGTCGCTCGGAGGTATTTGCGACGGGTCCCGTCGGAAATACAAGGTGGCGGTAAATGAGTTTTTTGGGACGGGATGGTTATTTGCGATGAGGGAATTCCCCCGTCACAAATACCCGGCGGCGGTAAATGGGTTTTCACGACGGGATGTTGTCATGTCACAAAACGTGGGTCGGCAGGTACCTTTTGCGATGAGTCCCGTAGCAAATACCCTTTTAACTGTCGACAACAATTAATGTGGGAAAAGGTATTTACAACGGGCCCCGTTACAACAAAGACCTGTTGCGACGGTATTCCCATCGCAAAAGGTCTCATCACAACTAATCTAACCAATATCAACCCCCATCCGTTTTCTCAAATCCTCATCTCAATTCTCACTTTCTCTCTCTCTCTCAACCCTATTTTCAGAGTGAGATTTTGTTTGAGTTAGTTTTTTTTGACGAAAAAGTTTTGAAGCCGTATACATCAATAGAAGATCAAGTTTAAAGCTATTTATATTTTATTTAATTTAATATTTATTTCATTTTTTTATGTTAATTTTAATTATTTTTAATTATTTTTAATTTAATTAGATTTAAATTGTTTTGTTAATTGTATTTATTTGTAATAATAAATTGAAATTATTAGTACTAATTTTTAATAAATATGAATAATTAGTAATAAATATGAATAATTCGCAATAAATAGGAATAAATATTATTAAATAGGAATAATTAGAAATAAATAGGAATAATTAGTAATAAGTAAGAAAAATAATTAATTATTAGGAATAATTAGAAATAATTAGGAACAAATATTTATAATTAGCAATAAATAGGAATAATTAGAAATAAATAGGTATAATTAGCAATAAATAGGTATAATTTGTAATAATTAGAATTAAATAGTAATAATTAGGAATAATTAGAAATAAAAAGTAATAAATAAGAATAAATAGTAATAAGTAGTAATAAATAGGAATAAATAGTAATAAATAGAAATAATTAGTAATACATAAGAATAATTAATAATGAATAGATAAATTAAAAATAAATAGGAATAAATAATAATAAATACTAATAAATAGGAATAATTAATAATAAATACTAATAAATAGGAATAATTAGTAATAAATAGGAATAATTAGTAATAATTAGTAATAATTAGTAATAAATAGGAATAATTAGCAATAAATAAGAATAATTAGTAATAAATAGGAATAATTAGTATTAATTAGGAATAATTAGTAATAAATTGGAATAATTAGTAATAAATAGGAATAATTAGCAATAAATAAGAATAATTAGTAATAAATAGGAATAATTAGTATTAATTAGGAATAATTAGTAATAAATTGGAATAATTAGTAATAAATAGGAATAATTAGTAATAAATATGAATAATTAGTAATAAATAGGAATAATTATTAATAAATAGGAATAATTAGTAATAAATAAGAATATTTAGTAATAAATAAGAAGAATTAGTAATAAATAGGAATAATTAGTAATAAATAGGAATAATTAGTAATAAATAGGAATAATTAGTAATTATTAAGAATAATTAAAAATAATTAGGAACAAATATTTATAATTTGCAATAAATAGGAATAATTAGAAACAAATAGGTATAATAAGCAATAAATAAGAATAATTTGTAATAATTAGAAATAATTAGAAATAAATAGTAATAATTAAAAATAATTAGAAATAAATAGTAATAAATAGGAATAAATAGTAATAAATAAGAATAAATAGTAATAAATAGGAATAAATAGTAATAAATAGAAATTATTAGTAATTAATAGGAACAATTAATAATAAATAGGAATAAATAATAATAAATACTAATAAATAGGAATAAATAATAATAAATACTAATAAATAGGAATAATTAGTAATGAATAAGAATAATTAGTAATAAATAGGAATAATTAGTAATAAATAGGAATAATTATTAATAAATAGGAATAATTAGTAATAAATAAAAATAATTAGTAATAAATAAGAATTATTAGTAATAAATAGGAATAATTAGCAATAAATAGGAATAATTAGTAATAAATAGGAATAATTAGTAATAAATAGGAATAATTAGTAATAAGTAGGAATAATTAGTAGTAATTAGAAATAATTAGTAGTAATTTGTAATAATTAGTATTAATTAGTAATAATTAGTACTAATTAGTAGTAATTAGTACTAATTAGTACTAATTAGTAGTAATTAGTAGTAATTAGTAGTAATTTGGACTAAATAGTAGTAATTAGGACTAAATAGTAGTAATTATGACTAAATATTAATAAATAGGGCTAAATATTATTAAATAGTAATAAATACTAATTATTAGGAATAAATAGTAATAATTAGGAATAATAAGTAATAAATAGGACTAATTAGTAATAAATAGGAATAAATAATAATAAATACTATTAAATAAGAATAATTAGTAATAAATAGGAATAATTAGTAATAAATAGGAATAATTAGTAATAAATATGAATAATTAGTAATAAATAGGAATAATTAGTAATATATAAGAATAATTAGTAATAAATAGAAATAATTATCAATAAATTGTAATAAATATGAATAATTAGTAATAATTAGTAATAATTAGGAATAATTAGTAATAATTAGAAATAATTAGGAATAATTAGGAATAATTAGGAATAATTAGTAATAAATATTTATAATTAGCAAAAATAGGAATAATTAAGAATTATTAGGAATAAATATTTATAATTAGCAATAAATAGGAATTATTATAATAAATACTAATAATTAGAAAAAAGTAGTAATAAATAGAAATAATTAATAATAAATAGGAATAAATAATAATAAATACTAACAAATAGGAATAATTAGTAATAAATTAGAATAATTAGAAATAAATAATATAAATCAGAATAATTAGTAATAAATAGTAATAATTAGTAAAAAATAATAGTAATAAATAGAAATATTTATTAATAAATAGGAATAAATAATAATAAATACTACTAAATAGGAATAATTAGTAATAAATAAGAATAATTAGTAATAAATATGAATAATTAGAAATAAATAGTAATAAGATGGAATAATTACAAATAAATAGTAATAAATAGTAATAAATAGGAATAATTAGGAATAAATAGGAATAATTAGTAATAAATAGGAATAAATAGTAATAAATAGAAATAATTAATAATAAATAGAAATAATTAATAATAAATAGAAATAACTAATAATAAATAGGAATAAATAGTAATAATTGGGATTAAATAGCAATAATTAGGATTAATTAGTAGTAATTAAGATTAATTAGTTGTAAATAAGAATAATTATAAATAAATAATAATAATTAGAAATAAATAGTAATAAATAGTAATAAATAGTAATAAATAATAATAATTAGTAATAAATAAGAATAATTAGTAATAAAGAAGAATAATTATAAATAAATAGTAATAAATAGTAATAAATAGTAATAAATAGGAATAAATAGGAATAAATAGGAATAAATAGGAATACATAGGAATAAATAGGAATAAATAAAAATAAATTCTAATAACTTGTAATAACTTGGGACAAGTTCAAATGGATTTACAACACCCTTTTTGCTCGATGACTATTATGCTTTCAACTTTCACCGACTCAAAACATTATGAAAAGTATGCTTCTACGTATGCATATCTAATATCGTATGCACGAGTTTGAATATGAATTCATAGGACCACATTTTTTATAATGTTTTCAGGTGGTGACAGTTACAAGAAGATGATTCGTCGATGAAAAGGGGGATCTTTTGTCCGATGCCTCATTTACTTGCATCTTTCTCACACTAAAATCAGAATGAAGAAACTGCTCGGAGGCACGCTTATACATTCTCTTATGCAGGAGAATGAATAATCGTACCTCCAAAATATTCTTCATTGTGATTTCAGTGTGAGAAAGATTCAAGTAAATGATCCGTCAGACAAATGAGTAGCTGTCAATCCACTAGAAATTTTGTCACCTAAATTTAATGGTAATTATTAAGAAGTAGTTGTAATTATTTACCTTCTTTTTTTCAGATAGTGTTTTTATAATTTCAAATTATTCAAAAACAATGATGATTTAAATTTTCTAGAAAAATATGGAACCAGGAAATCGACATCAGTCATTATTAGATGATCGTGCTTGGATAAATCAGTACAGAAATTCAAATGGTTCGGGTTTAAATCCTGTATATATTGAGGGTGTTGAAGCTTTCTTATCATTTGCATCATCAAAACAAGAATATGTTTCAGAAGGCACAATTAAGTGTCCTTGTAAAAAATGTGCTCTGAGAACGTTTGACACATTTAACAAGGTTGGGGGACATCTCTTGCGATTTGATTTTCAACCAGATTATGTTTTTTGGTATCAACACGGTGAAAGAAGTTCCAGAGAAGATACTAGTAACTTGATTCTAGATCCATCACAGTTTCAAAATTTAGTACATGATGTTGTAGGTCCATCTGTTCAACAAACTGAAACACAAGATGATAGTGATTTAACTCATGAGTTGACACCATCCAAATTTTATGAGTTGTTGAGGTCTGTTAAGGATGCATTATATCTTGGTTGCAAGATATGAAAATTTGAAGTCATTGAAAAATTTATGGATATTAAATCAGATAATGAAATGAAAAAAATGTTTTCATCAGATATTTTCTTTGGTTAAAACACTGTTACCTGAAGAAAATGTGTTGCCTAAAAATTATTATGAGAGCAAGAGGCTAGTTAGTAATCTGGGCCTTAGTTATCGGAAGATTCATGCATGTCCAAATGATTTAATCTTATATTCTAGTGAAAATGAGTCATTGGATAGTTGTCCCAAATGTGGAAAATCGAGGTATAAAGAAGCTTAACCAGGGAAGTCTGGATCGATTCTAGTAAAACAGTTGAGATATTTCCCCCTTACACCCAGGTTGCAGCATTTATTTATGTCTCAGAACACAACGTCAATGATGTCATGGCACATAACCAAGATTTCAACTGATAAAATCTTGAATCATCCATCTTATGGTGATTCATGGAAAAATTTTGACCGTCTACATCCATCTTTTTCTTTAGAAGCCCGAAACATACGATTGGGTCTTTCTACTGATGGTTTCTATCCATTTAGTTCTTATGGTAGTCAGTATTCATGTTGTCCTATCTTTATAACTCCATACAATTTACCTCCATGAATGTTGATGAAGGAGACATATATCATTTTGACTCTATTAATCCCAGGAAATCCAAAAAGGAATATTGATGTTTATTTGAAGCCATTGATTAATGAGTCAAATTCATTATGGAGTGATGGTGTTAGTACATATTATGTTTCTTCGAAACAAAATTTCATATTAAAAGATAAATTGATGTGGATGATTAGTGACTTTTTGGCATATGTCATGTTATCTGGCTGGAGTACACATGGTCCAAAATCATGTCCTTACTGTATGAAAGACAATAAATCCTTTATGCTCATCAATGGAAGAAAACATTTCTATTATGACTTTCACCGCATATTTCTTCCAACCGATCATCCTTTTTGGAGGAACAAATCTCATTTCAGAAATGGTACAATTGAAAGGGATGAACCTCCAAATATGATCTCAAGTACAGAGTTAAAATCAGTTTTATTTTCATTACCTCCCATCACATTTGGGCCAACAGTAAACCAACAGAAAATTGATGGCTTTGGGAAAGAACATAATTGGATAAAATGAATCATTTTTTGGGATCTTCCATTTTGGTCTGATTTGTTGGTCCGCCACATGTTGGATGTCATGCAAATTGAGAAGAACTGTTTTGATAATTTATTTCATACAGTTTTGGATACACCAGGTAAGGCCAAAGATACTATAAAGACACGATTAGATCTTGCCTAAATTTGCAGGCGACCAGAACTTGAACTTTTTGAAAATGTCAAATCATAAAGGTTAATGAAGCCAAAAGCAGTTTATACACTATCCAAAGTGAGTTTCCTATTATTTTGTTAGTGAATTAGAGATTTGAGACTTCCAGATAGTTGTGATTCTAATTTGGGCAGATGTGTTAAGAATGGTTATATTACCGGATTAAAAAGTCATGATTTTCATCTTATAATGGAAAGACTTATGCCGATTAGATTCAGAGTTTTGTTGAATTCTGTGATTTGAGATTCGATAATAGACATATCATATTTTTTTCGAGACATTTGTGCAGCAACAACTGACTTCGATGCCCTAAGTAAACTAAAAGAAGATGTTGCTGTAATTATATTTAAACTTGAAAAAATCTTTCCACCGGATTTCTTCGACTCAATGGAACATATGATATTACATTTTCCACATGTAGCTAAATGTCTAGGTCCTATATAGTTTCGATGGATGTACCCATTCAAGAGATGCATGCAGAAATTGATGAAAAAAGTACATAACAAACCATCAGTTGAAGGCTCAATTGCTGAAGCTTATTTGGCAAGAGGAAATTACTTTTTTTCTACTCTCATTATATTGAATCTCAATATCCCTAATTTTTTTTTTCTGGGATGAAATGAGGGTAATGTTAATGATGAAATGGACAATCAATTATCAGTTTTTAATCAGCCAAATCTTGGTTTTCGTGGAGTTCATGAACGGTGGGTTTCAGATGATTAACATCACATAGCTCATACATATGTTCTGCTCAACTGTGAAGAAATGGAATCAATTGTAATGTGAGTTATTCTATCAATTATTCTATAATTTATGTTTTAGTATGTAAAATTATTTTATTTTAGGTTATATGATAATCATACCACGAAACAACTTTCACAAATTACAACATCTTCTCTTGAAGAACGTAGACACATTTTTTTCTCAATGGTTTCAAAAACTGGTAATATAAATTATTAATGATTTAAGATCAATTACATTTATTATTTATCATATTGATAATTGTTTTACAAATTTTCAGGTGTCTCAAGATTCTGATAAAATTGATAAGCGACTGTGTATATTGAGTAATCCACCATCCAAAATTGTTAAATCTTATAATGCATATGTGGTTAATGGTTTTTAGTTTCATACATGTGTATATGGGGAATAAATAAAACAATGAACAGTGGAGTTTTCTTGAAAATATCACATCATAGAGAAACTAAAGTTGAATTTTATGGAAATCTCAAAGAAATTATTGTGGTGTGTTATCTAGGAAAAAATTAGATAATGATGTTTAAATGTCGGTGGTTGGATACTGAGAGAGTCTTGAATGTTCACCTGACTCATGGAATCATCAATATTAAATATAAAAGTCTTTTTTCAGTAAATGAACTATTTTTACTGGCTCAACAGGCACATAAAATTTATTACGCAAAGTACTGTGCTACTTCAAGAGACTTGAGTGATTGGTGGAGCATAATAAAAATGAAATCTCGAGAAAATCAGTTTACTCAAACTGAATGTGGTTCTGCTGAAGTGGAAGGAATTGAAATTTTTCAAGAGACTGCTTAGAATACATCTTTTTCACCAAGAGACATGAATATCGATGATGACAACCCACAATTAAGGATCGATGATGAAGAAGATGTTAATGATGTTAAAAATGAATTTGAAATGACAAGAGATGATGAAACTAAAACTCATATAGATATTGATGATACTGAGGAGGAATATGAAGACAATGACATGGATAGATATGAAGATGAGGATGAAGATAGAAATTGACACAGTTAAATGCTAGTTATAATCATAACTATTATATATCTATATATAATTGTTATTTTCAACTATATACTAACTATAATAATTTTGTTTTTCAAATGGATCCTGATATATTTCGCGAGTTGCAGGAGGCTGATCTACCTTTGGATGAGGGGGATTTTGGATCATCTAACCCTCAGCCTACTGGCGGTTTAGAGGGTACGCGGAGGGGGCACGGTCTTACGTGACTGATGATTCTAGACCTTATCCCCGAGCGATGTCTATGTCTTTGCTTCAATCCATGCACACAGAGGTATGGTAACCTATATATTTTAGTTATATTTCATTAATTTATTTATATATATACTAATTGTTTGATTATTTATTCCTTTTTCACTGTTTTGTGCATGTAGATATTGGACAGGGGAGCGCTATCATGCACAATTATTTTTCTCAGCCATGGATCACATGGGAACAGATTCCCGTTGATGTGCGGCACGACATGTTCAATCATTGGATGTTATGTAAATAAAGAATATTTATTTTGAAATTTATTTTATTAATAACTTGATATTATAAATTATTTGTAGGGTTTATGGTATCCCATCGATGATAGCATGCGCGACGCTATCCACGTAGCCTGGCAGGTGTCTATGCATGACCGTTTCCATTAGTTTTTGTACAATTTGAGAAGAACAACCATTAAGAAAGCAAGAGTGATAGAATTTGATGAGTCATGTAGAGCCCACTGACCAGAGTACATTTCATCTCACATTTGGGATGAATTATGTTTACACTGGTTGGGTGGTGGATTTCAGAGGAGATCTTTAGTGGAACGACATAATCGGGGGAGACAAGAGGTGACACATTGAGCTAGTAGCCGTACATTCAGTACGCATCGAGAGAATTTGATAAGTATATATTTTTTAAATATTTTATACAACTTTAAATATAAATAGTTTATTTTATATTTATGTAGGCAGTCGAGCATCCCGATATTACAGAGTTAGACATTTATCGGAGGATGTATAGTGATCCATCCACTAGAGAGATTCGAGGAGATCGCTAGCGTTAGATTGTGGTTAGTATTTTTTTTTCAGTTTGACAATTGACTGCAAATAATATTTTAACCATTTGAATTTAAAATTGGAATTGAAGGAGTCATATGAGGCTGCGACCTCTCAGAAACAGGCTGAGAGTCAGGACATAAGGACTGATCAGACCAGTGCCAACCATTTTGATGAGCCTACATGGATGCAGGAGACTCAATATGTCTTTGAGAAGGGTTGAGAAGTTGGTATCAGATCTCATTTGACTCCTGGTACTTATTATGGTACTGTTGCGATATCGGTGTCCAGCTCGAGAGGATCTTGTAGAGAGACATCATCTTTTTCCACACAGTATCAGGAGCAGTTGCGATCTTAGGTTGAGCTTATAGAGAGTTTGTAGAATCAACATGAAGAGATGTGTCAGCAGTAGTAGAAGTAGCAACAACGCACGAGGAGGAGATGCGTCGATGGGAGTAGCAGCGACGGCAGCAGCATCACAAGTGGATGGAGTACATGCATCGTCTGACTCGTAGTTTAGGGATGATGTTTCTTCCACCATCTCCTCCACCCCCTCCACCTCCTCCAGAAGATGACCCCCAGTGATTTATTTTTTATGTTAAAAACTTTTGAATTCAAGATCTGTAGTAATATGAACTATTTATAGTTTCTGTCTTTTATATTGGTGCAAATATTGCATAATTTATTTTTTATTTTTTATACATTATTATTTATTATTAGTATTATATTTTTTAATATTTGTTTATTTTACTACTAATAATAATATTTTATATTTTTTTATATTTTTTTTGTAAATATTGAGAATTTTAATAATTTTTTTATGTTAATAATATTAATATTAATTTCTTATTAATCATAATTTTATTAAATATATTTTATTATTATTATATTTTTTTAATGCCTGTTTATTTTAGTAAAAATAATATTTTTTAGTTTTTTGTTATTTCAATAATAATAATATAATTTTTTTCATTAATCATAATTTTATTAATTTTTTTATTATGTTTAGTATTTGCGAAGGGAACTTTTGTGATGGGATTCCATCGAAAATAATCTAAATATAAATTTTTATTATCAGTGTTTGTGGTGGGATGGTGGGGCCATCACAAAATACTATTTGTGACAGACCCATCACAAAATGTTTTTATATATATAATGTATATAACCGGACGGTTATTTGCGACGGGCCCATCGAAAAAAATGTATTTTCGACACCATTTTTTGTAATGGGCTATTTGTGACGGTATCCCATCGCAAATATGCCATCACAAATATATATAATTCCAGTTGTGATAGGGTCTAAACAAACTAGTCTGAATAAATAGTAACTGCAAAATTATGATAAAAAGTTGTAATAACTCATAAATTATTATAGAACATCAAATAAACCATTGAACCTCGAGATCCCCATTGAAACTTGGGGTCATCCAATACCTACTTCATCCTGATACAAGATATATATGGCCATTGAGGGATTCTGTTACCAAGGATGGATACACCATATTGAGTATCATGTAACCAGTATAAAATGGAATGGGGGATTCTCATTCCTAGGATAAATGACCCATATTATTTCATGTAACCATACATATCACCCTCTAGAATTAAGTAACCAAGAAAAATTAGGTTCTATGTGTATTCCCATAATATTTCCACTAATGTGTTTCCATGGAATAATACTCTTCCTAGAAAAAAAGTAACAATTTCATACTAGTCTCTATGTGAAATCCCATTTTAGAGAATCATACATGTTCCCATGGAACAATACCATGAAAATGGAAAATTTATCACATGAAATTTTGTGAGTTACCATTATTGGGACACTTACATAATGGAAGGATAGTAGAATATATGTGAATTCTAATTCTAGAGGCGATTTATCACCTCATCATCAAATGAAAACATGATCCTTTTCATTACAATTCATCAAACAAAGAAAACATGTGGTCATATTCCATATTGATTAATTTATCAAAATTACCAATTATCAACCATTTAATTTTTTTATTCCAAGTTACTAATTAACAAAATAATTGTAAAAAACATTTCACATATCAATTACTACAAACTACCATTCCCATTCCATAATATCTATATTGAAGCATGTTATCATGCCAATTCCAATTAAATTCCAATTATCCACATTCAATACAAGTGATTCTTTATCAATCCAAATACCATAATTCACATGGTAATACAATTAAAAATGTAAAATATTCTATAAAAACATCTAATTAAACTATGGGCTCTAGTTTCACTTATTCCATATACCAACCTATGGTGAAGGTTTATAACTCATCTCGAGTGGAAACATGTACCAGTCTCAATGCCAAAAAAATGAATAGTATTTAAGGGTATTTGAAAATTTGGATTCATAAATTTAACTAGTTACTAATTAGAAATGTGGGCGTACATTATGTAATATCACAATCTCACATTTTTCACATACTATAGGAACACAAAAGATGTTATGGATTGGGATAGAAATCCCACACCAATAATGAAGAATAAGAGATCAATGATTTATCATTTAGATCAACATGAAATACCAAAATACACTCTATTCCATGATTAACACACACCTTCTAGAATGGAATAAGTGGATCCAAGAGGATGATATAAGGAATCCATCAATTTCATTAAGAACTCATCATTCCATGTTTTCTAAAATAAGGCAAGGATTGAAGAACTAATAAATGTTGTTGAATAAGTCACAATAGAAATAGACAACCATTATAATTAGATAATATCAATTTATAGTTGAATTAATTTCAATATGGTTTCTAATAGCGGTTTTGGGGTGGGGAAGAAATATGATTCTACCCCTAATAGTCTCATCCCAGCGCAATGCCATTGGGTGGCCGATGGGCACCACTGGGATGCCCATGGTGTTCGTCAATGTGTCTATATAGATAGAAACCCTACTAGCCATCCATTGGGACTCCAATGGGAGAGAAAATCTATATATTTCCCATTAGATGTATGGTGTATTACACTGGTGAACCAGTGTCTCTATAGTATCTCAAAAAATAGAAGCCGACATTAGCCTCCTTCAAATTAATCTTCAAATTAATTTATTATATAATAAACAATCCAATCGTATGGTGTGTGTTTCCAATTAATAACAAACTAAAACTTGTTTATTATATTTAATTATAGCACTAATTCTCATTTCATGTGAAATTATTCACATGATGAATAATGGGATATATATCATGTACTAGGGATACATGCTGTGAAATATGTTATTCCCCTGATGTTGACACATTGAAAGAAACAAGGCATGTTTATTGCCTATAGATGTTTAGGGTGTACATGGCGTGTACACCAACTTCATTGAATGTGATATTAATGTTTCATGGTTGCTAATGACTATAGTATAACAATAAATTGATGACATGATGTTGGATAATTTTTTTTTCCTGAAAATCATAGACTATATGATGTTCCCATTGGTTAAACACTTTGTTGTGTTACATGATATTTTCAATAATGTTTTTCCAATTTGTGATGAACACTTAAAATATTTTGTGTGACTAATAATATGATGACTCAAGTATATTATATCTTACCTAAGTGTAATGAAAATAGAAAAATAATGTATATCAATGAGCTATGCCTCATCTAGTCTTTTGCTGTCCATCCAAAACTCTTGGAGACTCCTGATGGAGTTCTAGAATGTTCAATTTATAAATTAAACCTTTTATTGGTTATTTGATCGATAATTAATAAGGGGAAGATAATATTCTGACATTCATATTTTTTGAATTCATAATATAGAAATAAAAACAAACAGTAAAATCATATAATCGACCAATGATTAATAAACAATAATACATTTACTCTGTAACCATTTTAATACCAGATAAAGGCTATAGGCACAATAGAATCATCTTTATCCTGTAACTACCTCATACTTTTTTATAATCAATTAATAATGAAAGACATTCATGATGAATAAAATCATGACTATTGTAATTAAAGATGAAAATTATTTACTATCACCGTTGCACCAATAATACATGATCATCACAGATAACTTATATTTAATTTATTTTAATAATAAATTATCTTGAATTTAAACTCTTTCTTCACTGATGAAATTTAAAATATATTCAATTAATAAAACTGTTGTGTCATAGGTATCAATAGAATATTTTCTCTAGTGGTGATATATATGTACACCACAAACTTATGAATATCGATATATAAATATATAATCACTATAATGAATGATCCTAACACTTTCACAATTCACCATTGATATCCATAAGAATTAATTCGAGTAAAAGGACTCTCATGTTCCCTTTAGAATTGAGAGGGTGAAAGAGGTGTGTTGATGTACTTTATTAAGAGAGTTACCAGATATGATCTCTCTATATATTTGAAGTATTATATTCAATATATTGTGTAAATAAAAAGAATAACTATCCCATTGTAGAGTATTATGAATAGTTTTATATATAGAAATATTTAGGGAATACTAATTTCAAACATGCACTATTGATTGTTTTATTTCCCCAAACCCCATATATAAATAATAAAAGTATTACTATTATTATTTACATGACATGAACTAAATTCAAGAACAAAAATATTATTTCCATGAATAAAAATAAAAATATTTATTTATGTAATATTTAATATGTCAGCTCAAATTGAACTATTAAACTATGATCACCAATAATCCTCAATATTAATAAGGCCTGGAATAATGACTATTTATTTAAATAAATAAATATTTCTTTATTATTCACCAATAAGTAAATAAATATCACATTCATTTTAAAAATAATAAATTTTTATTATATATTAAACTTAAAAATATTATTATATATAATAAATTATTATATATGTGTTATCAAACAAACAAGAATAATTATTAAACTAAATAATAGAATAATATTTATCCAACATGTTAGACTCATATATAATTAAACTCAAGTACTGGTAACACATAGTGTGTGATCCCCTTGGACCACTTATTAGTGGAATTAAATGGATGAAGCTGATGTCTATGGTTATCATCTAGATACACACCAATGGGTCTATAGAGAATTATTTTAATTTCAAAATGATGTAAAACATCACATGAACACTAAAGATGTAATATAATCCCTTTATCATCACAGAAAAAATAAATGAGGTTACCTGAAGGTGTCATCATCTTATCTACTCATTGACCCTCTCAATGAATTTCTATTAAAGAATTGATGATAGAGCACCATGTCCTCAATCATAATCAGGAATTTCAATTTCTAAAAAGGGACTGATATATCAACTTCTAATAAATTAGTATGGGGAAAAAAATATTCCATTACTTAGTCATGAAATATCACACATCATTGACCCAATAAACCCTAACTCACCATGAGAACATGTTATCAAATTTTTCATTATTAGATCAAATTACATGACTCATGATGTTCATTAATAATAATATTACATTTTATGTACCATTATACTTTCCCACTAATAGGAGCATCCCACGATACATGTGAATTTGGTTTTCCTACTTTCTAATAATTTTATTTTAATCTATCTATCAGAAAATTTCCAAGGGAACACACCATGAGAAAGTGTATCAAAGTTTTATGAGACTCCAATATTGATATATTGTATCATTAGATTCCCATAAAATTTTATCATCTTGCAATATAACATATATTTTAGAATATTTTTTGGTACTTCTAGTTTCCCATTATAGAGGAGATTTACAATAACCATTTAGGGAGACAATTATCCATATGTAATTATCAAAGATGATGTCAACTAGAAGAAAAATAATGTGTGATGACATCATTACTAATATTAAAAAACAATGAATATTGGTAATTATAATGTACATAGAAGTTGTTTCTTGGGGTACAAAATCCAATAATCACAACATACAGATCAATGTCTTTTATCATGTTGAACCCATTGGTTTCCTTTGTAAATTTTCATATTGCACTAGATATTTTTTGTGATGTTTTATCTATATGTGAATATTTATTTGGTGGCTGTATATTTTATTTTAGAGATATTTATTATTTATTTATGATATATGTCATAATACTTTTGTATTAATTGACCCCATGGTAGATACTTTTTCATGTTAGTCTGGGAAGGTTTTATTATTAAGAAATGTAATACATTATTTTTTATAGATAAATAAAATCTTCCAAAATTTACATTGATTACTAGACATGGAATTTGGTATTTCACCTATTATAAATCCTAATCTTGAAATATAAATATTATATACAGGTTAGAGTTTGGATTTAGGTACATGTGAGGTTATGTTTGGATAATTAGTATATCATTTATAATGAAGTCTTATTCATTTAGTACCAATTGAGGACCTTTAATTTTTTTTAGGAAACTAAAGATTCATTGAGTTGAAATATCATTGCTTATAATTGACTACGAGTGCATAATATATCAAATTGTGGGTATAAAATAAGGAATCAAAAATCATATAGATTTTGGACATGATTCCTTATTTTTGGGTGATATTTGATATAATTTGGGGATAATATATATATGTTATAATGATTAATGATGTATCAATATAGAATTAATATTTAATGAGATAAAGATCAAATGTTTTAATGATATTATTTTATTGAAGAGATATGGATATTTCAATTAATACAATGGGAAGTGTTTACCGAGATTGGGAATTTTTATAAACATTACATGTTATGATACTAAAATCAATGATACAATTGTTACATGAAATATTTTTGTATATATGTCAAGTAATTTTGGATAAAGAATCCTAAAAATAGCAATGAAGTAACATATATATTAGTATTGTGATGTGGTCAATATGAAATTCATATAGATTAGAAAATAAATTTATCTATATCATTTAGATTTATGTATTCTTAATACAAAGGTTAGATTGGAATTTCATATTTACAACTTTAATGATATTATAAATTTCATTGGCCTATTCATGAAGAAAATATTGTGGGATGTTATGTTCCAATAAACATGCGTGGAATCTATAATTCATCATTACGAGATGAGTAATTTTAAAAGTGAGTAAATTTTAACTACAAATGAAATTATTTTCAATGTGCTTTTACCTATTAAGGTTGTGATATCCCATGATAAAATAAATTTTTATATATAACATATTTGACTATACCACTATAATTTAGTCATTATAATTACACGTAACGAAAGTTGGAAAAATTATAATTTTGTAGATGTTTTATTCATAAGGGGATACTCATTTATGAAAATTAATTTAATGATATGATTATTTTTCATTAATAAATATGTGAAATATTCAAAATGGGATGTTATCCAATGAACTAAATATCATAGTTATATATAAGAGAACAATTCATGAGTTATATTGTAAATACGTTGCATCAGGCCTTGGATGATCATTGATTTTTTATGTTGTAAAACACAGGAATTAACTATAACAAATAACCCGACATAAATTAGACGATAGTTTATAGGCCTTTAATGATTCAAAATTATATACAAATGTTTTATACAAGAAAATTAAATGATATTTTAATTACATGATATTGATTTTTTTGATTTAGAGTGATATATGTATAAGATCCTCTCAAATTTGGCAGTATTTTATATAGAAAAGTTATTATGTTCACATGTTGGAAATATAATTTTTTTAATTAATGTCAAACTCAAATACAATATTTGTAACTAAGACATGGGATCTTATATTGACCAAATAAATAGTTGAATTAATAGATTATTAATATCATTTAATTATTTATTGATAGCATAATTATATCATGTATTTTATTTAACCTTGTTGAAATATGTGAGGTTACATGTTATGGTATAGTAACCAATGATTTTTGAGGGGTCATTCAAGGGTTTGGACATGACTGATTGTGGTCTAGTATAAAAATTCTACACCTTCCACTTGATGTGTGAGTATTTGGAACCAAGTTAGATTATATCCACTTAATTCAATAACTAAATGTGTTTGAGGAATTATTGTCAAATTATAGAGCTCTATAATACTTTATTTCATATTAAAGAGATAATTATTCTATTTATACATAATATATATAAATAACATATTCTTATTAAACCCATAATTTCTTTTTTAGGAAAAGGACTCATTTTCATGAATTCCAAAAATTCATATCAGGTCTATACTTTTAGAAAATAAGGTCATGAATCTTATATAAGGAACCCATACATTACATGTTGGAAAATTCCTCTTAGTTTCCATTTTTTCCAAAATAAAAACCATTAAAAAACAAATTTTTTATTAATAAAAAAAATATCACGATTTTCAACATGACATCATCATTGATCATACTATACCATATAGCCATTGATTTTTTTAAACATGGGATTATCAAAAAAATAAAATGAGGGGAAATATAAAAAGGAATAAAGAAACCTATTAGTCATTTTGAAAAACAATAGAGCATAAAAGAGTTTTTCATTAATGTAATAATATTTTAGATCAATGATCACTTAAACACACATTAAATCATCTTAAATACCAAATTTTTTCCAAAAAAATCGTTATAAGAAATCATAAGGGAAAAATATTAATTAAGAAGGTTTCTTAAAAAACACGAGAAACCACCGAAAATAATTACTAAATAACAGACCAGTTTCCCCTTAAAGGGAATAACTATTCCTTTAAATAATAGATCAATATCTTACATTATAAAATCAAAATATTTCATTTAAAACTCATTATTAAACATAGATAGATTATATAGGTTACTTGGGACATCATCTTCATAAACCCATAAAATAACCAATACAATAATACTTATAAATGGAATAACATAACCATTTAATTGCAATATAATTATTAGAAGAACAACCACATTAATAAATTAATTAGAGAGATATATCAGTGTCACCTATAATCATAAACAATTTACAAGTGAAAAACCATCATAAAGCACCCTCAATAATTTATTTATATAATTAAACACATAAAATTATTTTTTTGAAATCACGAGTAAAACTTTTTGGTCTGTTTATATATTCATTTTATTTAAAACAAAATTATCAAAACTAAAATACAAATAAATAAGGATTTATTTGGTTTTCATTAAATATAAAACGAAATATTACAGAGGAATACAAAATATAAAATAATATTCATTGTGGTTAGAGAATCCTTTGATTCTGTATATTCCAAAAAAAAAATCCCCTTCCCTTTTTTAAAATAAAGTCAAAATGTTCAGTATAAAATACATAAAAATAATCTTTTTGAAAAAAATTAAAGAAAGAGAAAGTATAATAATATTTTATTTATAATTATTTTATTACTATATAAATATATTCCTAAAATAATATTATAAATTTAGACATAGATGAAAATTATTTATAAAATAAATCATTAAAACATTTAATAAAAGATGTTTTAGGATAAGGTTCCATTTACATTGAGTTCGATATGTCACATATGTTATTTATCATCGCAAATAATAAAAAAATGGTAATTATTAACTTACTTAACAGAATTTTTACTCATGATTATTCCTTTTATTAACTTATATACATTTTATAATTATTTTCATAGTTGATTATGATTATTACAAATGTTTCAAGGTTATTTTCTTAATATGTCCACAATAAATTTGATAGTTTGACATTGGTAAAATTGATCATTAATATATCATTTAAAGAAAATTATTCATGTTATAAGTAATATTTTTACTCATTAATTATAATTTTATAACTAACTATGTATACTATTTATTAAAAATAAATTATTTTAAAGTCATGGAGATAGTAGGTTGTACATATGCATTTTTTACATTTCCATTTTTCAAATAACATGACTGAAAGAATGAATGTATATATTTTTTATATTTTAAAAATACTATTATATTATAAAGATCTTATTTTATCCATAAAGACACACACACACAGATATATATATATATATATACTATACATGTGAGGTGGTGATGAAAATTGAATCACATCACTTTGTGGAGGTGGTGGTCCACACGTACGCACGAAAGAAATTATAATTTTTCATGGGGAGGAAATATAAGAAAACATATTTTTTATTATGTTTCAAGAATGATAATTATGTCTTCAATATAATATTGATACATTAAATAAATCAATATATGAATCAATGAGTGGTAGTGATTAAAAATGAATTCTTCATGTTCATGAGTTGGTTTTCCATCGTACAAACAAACTATGGTTTAATTTAAAATATGATGGAAGAGGACATAGTTTAAGGTTACTACATAAATATAGTTACATAAATTTAAATTGTAGATATCAATTTTTTATAATGGAATGGTTAAGAGAGTTTTTAATGGGATAAAAGAAAAATAAATTCAAACACTTTTTTAAGTGATTTACCTACTATTCTGAAAAAATGATAATATTTATACAATTTAAATATTATGTAGGGTATTATGATCAAACCATATCCTCCATGATGTTTACATGGATGTTTTTAAGGGTCCTGGGTAGGTCTTTTCTAAAATAGATTTCTTAAAATGTGTGAGGAAGAGATGATATAAGGTTCCATTTTATAATTGAGGGAATGAACCCACATTGAGTTACAAAAAAGATTAAATAATATATATAATATATTCATGTAATTTCATGAATGAAGCTGTGATTACATCCAACCCAACACCCAAACTATCCCTAGAAAGGCCCATAGGGTGTTCAAAATCTCTACATGCTGAAAAATAGTGCCAGGCATCAAAATAATCATTTGGAATGATTTTATAAATAAAAACCTAGGATCAAAATACCCTAACTAAACATGCAGTAAATCCCAACAAGGAGGTTGAGAAAGAATGAGAGGGTATGACACCTTCCATCGGGATAAGCCTATGCATGCATGAGAAATCCTAGTCGAACAACCATGCAAAGGTGGAGAGCTGATTTCATGATGAAGATGCTGGGGAAGAGTAGTTCCAAATAGTTAGTCTGGGTTGTACGTAATGTTTGAAGCCTATGGGCAATGAATTCCTCTAAGGCCTATGAGCCATGTAATACTTATGCCTACGGGCCTTGTAAGGGTTCCACCTCACCCATTTAAAGGTGTATTATAAGAAATCATTAAAAAAAGTATGGCCTTAGGGACATTAGAGTAAAAATTTAAAACAACCAAACACATCTTTCCATGAGTTCCCTTTTAAAACAAATACAAGAAGATTTCCTTTTTAAAGATAGATTAACACTCCAAAATCTAGTTCAAAACCAAAATACAAATAAAAATCCATACCAGATCACCAAAAAGGAACTATGAAGAAAGTAACAGAAATAAAATAAGACTATATAAAATAGCAGTTATAATATCCACATATAGTAGAAAGAAACTTAACATAAAGATAGTAAATCATGGGAATTTTATAAAAATATATAGATTCAATCCCTATACTTACCCAATTTAGACTCACCTTCCAAAATATGTTTTATCTCCACAGTCAATAAACAATTTGCCTCTTTAAACTAGCCAATCTGGTGGAACGTCCCACCTAGCCTCTCAAAAAATCCATGGGTTATAACTAGTCTAATCAGCGTCAACAAGAAACCATCACTCGACCCTCTAGAGGATGTTCCATAATAATATTATAATATTACTCAGTGAAACATGGAATAGAAACCATAACCCACACTGTCCTCATGAAAGATCCACTAAAGGGGAATGCATCCAAAGGTCTCTTAGTTACTAAATATATGAAAAAATCCACATCATCCTCTTTCATGAGCCACTATGGGGGAAACATAACACACAGTCTACTAGTCTCCAAATATAAGCTTTTAAAATCACTTTCTAAAACATGATAATATTTCATCCAGTGTTTCACATCACATAATATTTCAAAAAAATATTCCAAAATCATGGTAAGATTCCAACCATTATTTCTCATCACATAATCATTCAAAACTACATTCCATAAAACATGATAATATGCCAACCAAGCTTTCACATCACAACACATAAAGACTAACTTTCCCAAGTAAATTGGAAGTACAAATCGATCCTTTAACATTTCCAATACAAATACATTTACAAATAAATTTCCAAACCATTCCTAAAATAACCATTAAACACCATGTTCATGTGAAAAAATTGAAACATGCCCTGACATTTAATATCCAAAACCATACCGGAAAGAAATTTAAAGCACACCATAAACATGGAAAATTCCAAACATACATTTATACCAATTATCCATCCAATCATATCTCAATGTGAAAAACTATACAAGATTTAATTAACACTGTTGATTTCATATTCAATGTCATTTGTGACACCAGTACATCTTTTATAAATCAATGAAACATTTTAGGAATAGAAATGAGGAAGGGATGTGAAGCCTTTGAAAAACCATGGTTCAAGGAAACATCATTCACAAGGGACATTATCATTTTTCCCATATATATGTACACAACATCCACATTTGGATGTTTACTCATCAATCAATACCATTCATGTATTGATGAAATCACCCAAAACCATTTTTAAAATAAAAACAATTATTTTTCCTCCAAATACAACAAACTACACATAAGAGTCACACCATAAAGGTCACCTGTTTCCATATACAACACCCAACTCAAAAAATAACCAAAATTCCAAAAACATAACCAAAGGAAAACATCACCCAAATCATAAAATTTAACTTTTAATGATCAATTGGCATTTTATCAAAGGCCTTATGTACATATATATATAGGTGTGATTAATAAAGCCCTTTGAAATCCAGTTATCATCAAATTCACATCATGAAAACACCATACCAAACCAAAAAAACTTATCACAAGAATACAAAACACATTAATAAATTATTTAGAAACCCCTAATCATCGAATAGAATGTGCTAGAAAATAAATTTACCAATCAACCTACCTCAACAACATAAAAAAGAAACAAAAATTTTGGGGAAGGAAGAATCGAGATCAAGAGACAATTCAAACATCCTAACATCCAAGGAAAATAACCAACACATGAACAATAACCCTTATGGTTCATCCAAGAGAGAACCCACTAGTGAAATAACAAGTAACTAAGAGAGGTATGAGATAATACAATGAAATCATCCATAAAATCAGTGAAAATTACCAAGTAACCTTCAAGGAGAATAAAAAGAGGAAGGGGAGAAAGGGAGGAGGGTCTCTTAGATCCAACTAGAGATCCTAGATCAGAAAAGTGAGGAGAAACCATTAAAAAGGTAAAAACAATGGAGAGGAAAAACTAGTATTTCATTATTTTAATGATGTAGGAAACATGAAAAATTTGGATACACATTTTGATAAACTATGTTCCTACCATGCCCAACATAATGGGGAAAAGGTCACCCTGCACAGTCTATCCACACAATTTGAAAAACTATGTGCCAACCATGAAAAATTCAACTTTCCAAATTACATAACCCCTCACACTATTACTGCATGGTTTCCTCTAACCATGTTCAATACGTGTTCCATGCCCCATACATAAAACCTCAAGCCTCATGGGTTCTCCCAAGCCCCACATGGTTTAGGTCAATCTTTGCTCAAACCTTGAAAATAAACTTGTGAAAGAATAAAATTAACTAAAAAAATAATCTGAATCAACATGATTCATGATTAACCCCTAAAAAGTAGTCAAAAATTATGATCCATCAAACATCATACTATTAACATCGAAAAATCAAAAATTCAAACCTGCAACTCAACCCAAATGTAAACCAAAAAACCCAAATATATGAAAATAATAAACTAGAAATGATTATATTTTCAGGGATTGATTATTATTCCCAACAAAAATATATTATACCACTATAAATTCACCCAGTCGAATGATAAACAAAACATGATCCCAAAATTGAATGAATCTGAAAAAAATCCTTGAAACATTGGATGATGTTTTGTTACACAAGTAAAAAATGACCAAATCTAAGAAAACCACAATAAAAAACCACAAAAGAGGTGAGTGTTCCTCACCATAAAAAAATGACTTCAATGAACAACATTGAAACTAAATACATGCTAGAATTGATACACAAACTCCAAACATAAACCAAAACCCCCCATTACTATGGGAAAAACCAATGGAGTAACTCGAAGAAAAAGGTAAAAAAATCTAATTTTATCAACTCCTCAGGACTCAAAAATCTAAAAAGTGAGCACAATCAAAAACTATAACCAGTCCAAAAAAAATATAAGAACACACAAGAAAGATAAAAAAATTAATGACTCATATTTAAAAAGGAACCACAAATAGAATTAAAAAAACACCAAGCTTCATATAACAAAGGGGAAGTCACAAAAATAACAAAAAATAAAACAAAGAAACAATAAACATGTCTAATCCAACACTAGAAACAAAAACTAGGCTAGGGTTCCCCACACCCATGGAAATTCCTGACTATGTGAAATGCTTCACTCTAGGGAATATGGGTGGATCCCTGATGGCTTGAAGCATATTCTGCCCCTCAACCAGGATATGATATTCTATAGTTGATACTTACTCTTCTAACCATGATTCTTGAAATATTTATCCATATGAACCAAACAACCATATCAATTTCAAGACTTCAGAGGATTATTAAAAAACAACATTAAATGACCAAAAAAACCACACTATAAGCACATGAATGACTAGTGAAATGAGACATAAACTAGAGTCGATAATGGGGACTCATTTAGAACAGGTTCCACTGGAAGAAACCCCTCTTCTAATGGGTAAATTTCACAAGTGGAAAGAGTTTCCATATTACTAACTACCTATGATCCAGAAACTAACTCAGATAAGAACATTTCATTAACTCTCTTCTCAAATCAAACATCACCATGGGAGATGAATTTTTCATTGATATCATTATGAAGATCCCTATTTAAAAGTGGAGATTTCAATTGATAATGCGATGCTACCTCTATAGAAAACTAAACTAATGCCTTGATGTGGTTAACATAGGCCTTTACTGTCTGTTGAAAATTCATGAGCTCTTAAACCATCCTCATATTCACCTCCACAAGTAAAATACATTGGATTAATATGGTATTAAACACTTACCAAGAAATACCAACATTCAATTATGTTAGGACAATCACCTTTCACATTTCCAAATATGAACCATCAAATAAACCCAAGACAGCTCAAACCATCACGACTTTGGGAGTTCCCAACAACCTGAAGATGCCTTAAACTTTATCAATCCACTCCAAATACTCAAATGGTACTTGATCACCAAGGAAAAAAGGAAACAATTGGGAAATTCATGACTATTCCACCCCATTCAGAGACTATGCAGGGTCAATAACTAGAAGATACTCACTAGAAACTTTTGGGGCTTTTTAGGCAGCATACTCTGGGCAGAAGAAAAAGACAGAACCAAAATCAACATCACCCAAAACTAAACCAAAATAACACCTCATAAAAATACATCATGATTAGAATCCGAACATTACAAACACAAAAAAAATACACTTTTCAAAAACCTCCATTTCATTTCAATCGAAATCTACTTCAAATATCATGACACTTTCCACATAACCTTAAATCAGTTTCATATTCATTTCAAACACTAAATCCCACATAATATCACGTTCAGATAGACATTCCCTTAGAAAACAATTTTTTTGAAAAGAAATTTCCTTCTTAAAATCTACTCACATCGACAAAAACTAACCCAAATGAACAAATCAAATCCAACACCCATGATAAGGAACTAGTGTCCATGAAAAAACCAGTGATATGGTCAGTGGGACATGCCCCAAGTAAGATTCAACAACTAAGAGGACCTTGAACTTCACACTCAAACCACACATGGGTCACTACTCCATGTGAGATCACAAAAAGAAACCATCTTTTCCCCATTTCCATCCTTCATCCATACCCCAAAAACCAAAACAAATGACTAAAATCCTAGATTACCCCTGACAACTCAAGGATTAGAATGAGAAAGTTTTAATGACATTAATCATGTACCTACCTATCATGTACTAATATTCCTAATCTCTAATGTACCTGACACACCAAATAATAAGGGCCTCCTATGATACCATTTTGTCTCAAACACATCAAAGATTCTATCCATCCCGACACCTAACCAGAACGTAGACAAGGCCCGATGGGTGTTCCCGATCCCCATGGGCTGAAAAATAGGACCTAGAATCAAAATAATCCAATGGGAATGATTTATCCCAACAAAAAACCATGATAAAAATACCATAACAAAACATGCATAAAACCCAACAATAAAATATCTTTAAATAAACAAAAAAAATCCAAATACAACAACTACTGAACATAAAAAATGAATAAAAAAATAAAACCAAACCATAGAACATAATCCCTATGTGACCTATTTCTCACCACCAACCACAAGACCAACCTTCCCCAAAGGTAAAAAGAACCCGAAAATGGAACCCAAAAAATAGATCGGGTCTGCTCACGTCAAGTGGCACAAGTAGGGTGTGAGAATATGATAACTCAATAGGTAATCACCATACAGTCTATTCATTTCATTTCAAAAATAATTCTACAAATACTAGTTTAAAATAAATAAAAAAATATTCTTTTAATAATTTTAAACAAGCAATCCTAGATTTCCATGAGCTCCCTTTTTATAGAATCACATACAACATTCCTTTTCTTAAAAACATATTCAAACTCCAAAACCTAGTAGAAATCCAAAACCCAAATAAAAATCCATAATAAATGAACAAGAAGGTGGAATACATGAAGTAATGTAAACAAACTAGAAGATATAAGCTAATAGGTAAAATACCCACATGCAGTAGAAATAAACAGAACATAGAGAAACTAAATCATGGAAAATTACTCAACATCTCTAGAAGAAATCCCTAGATATACTTATTTCATATTCACTTTCTATCATATGGTTTATTCGATAGTCAATAACTAACTAGTCTCAGTAAATTAACCAATATAGTGATACGTCCCACCTGGCCTCTCAGTAAATCCTGGGGGTACAACCAGTTTAATTGAGGATTAAAAACAATGATCACTTGACCCTCTAGATTACACCCTAAAATACCATGATAATATTACTTGATGAAATATGTTATAGAAACTCTAACCCACAACATCCTCATGCTCTAGCCACTGGAAGAGAATGCATCAAAAGTTATAGTGGGTTCCAAATATAATCCAAAACCCAAAATGTCCTCATGCATGAGCCACTAGGGGGAAATGAAAACCACTGCCTAGTGGTCTCCAAACACAATATTCAAAGACCACATTATAAAACATTATAAGAATACAAACGCGCTTTAACATCATATAAAATTTCAAAAAAATTCCCAAAACATGCTATGTTTCCAATATGGATTTCCCATCACATAAGATTTCAAAACCACTTTCTAGAATCACGCTAAAATGCCAACCCATATATCTCATCACATAATATATGAAAAAAAATTCCAAAAACATACTTAGATTCCATCTAGTCATTCACATCACATTACATCATGACTGACTCTCCCAAGGAAACACAAAGTACCAATCGAGACTTTAACATTTACAATGAAAATACATTAACAAATCCTTCCCCAAAATATTCCTCAAATCACCATTAAACACCATGTACATGTAAAAAATTCCAAACGGGCCTTTACATTTCAAATCCAAATCCACTATTAAACCATTTCCAATCCATTAACCAAAAATATGATAAAAAGCACCATAAAATTAGAAAATTCCAAACCAAACTTTATACCAATTATCCATCAATACATCTATAAAATTTCCAAATCGTCCAACCATTAAAGAACAATTTTGATTTTGAATTCAATTCCCTTTGAAACACTAATACACCATTTTCAAATCAAGAAACCATTTTAAGAAAATAAAGTTGAAAGGAGGAGAATCCTTTGAAAATTTTTGGTTCAATGAAACATCATTACGAAGGGCCATTATCATTTATCTTCCCATCCATATGTACACCCAGTTCCCATATGGATGTGTCCACATCCAAAGACAATATTAATGTATTCACAAAATAACAAAAAATAATTTTTATAGATACACTACATCTTGTTCCACTAAATACAACAAGCCACCCATAATATTCACACTATATAATTAATCAATTTCCACATACAACAATGAACTAAAAACCCAACCACAATTCCAAAACATAACCCGAGGAAAAAATTACCCAAATCACCCAATTTCACATTGAATGATAAATTAAAATTTTATCAAATTCCTTGTATGCATATATACATGGGATTGTTTAAAAAAACCCTTTGAATTTTTTTTTGTACAAATCAACATGATGAAAACACATACCAAACCAAAAAAACATACCAAAATCCTTCAAAAAACATTTATAATATTTTTCAAAACACCCAAGAATCGAATGGAATGTGCTGGAATGAAAATGTATGGAAACACCTACTTAAAAAACATTAAAACACAATAAAACTTTGGAGGATGGAAGAACCGAGACTGAGAGAAAATCCCCATACCCTAACATCCAAGGAAAATAACCCAAACATCAAACCTAACCCTTAGTGATTTTCTATGATAGAACCAACCATGAAAATAAAAAGGAACCAAGAGATGCAATAGAGAAGAGATAAATAAGCCAAAAACTCTAAGAAACATACCTAAGAACCTTTATGGAGATTTAATGGATGAAGGGGAGAAAGGGGGAGGGTCTCCAAGATCCCCTATTGTTCCTAGGATGAATAGGGGAGGGGGAACCCTAAATAGGGTTAAAAATATATATAGGAGGGGGAAACATGATTTTCTCAATTTTAATGATCTTGGAAACATGTATAGTTTAGCCGCACAATTTGATAAACCGTGTTCCAACCGTGCACACCTTACTATAAAAAAGGACACACCACACAATCTAGTAACATGGTTTGAAAAACTATGCACCAACTATGAAAAATTTCACTATATAAACCACAGAACCCCTCACATGATTGATGCACGGTTTCTCACTAATCATGTGCAATCACTACGCCATTCCCTAGACACAAACCCTCAAGCTGCACAGTTTCTCCTAGGCCCCTCATGGTTTATTTCAAGCCATGATCCCACCATGCAAGAAAAAACATGAAAGAATAAAATGAACGGAAAACATCCATATCCCCAAAAGGAAAAATGGCCCTTAAAAAATGATCACAAACCATGCTCAGGCCAAAAAATCATCCAAAACTTCCAAAATTTAAAAAATAGAATTAGGAACTCAACTCAAACATCAACCAAAATAGCCAAATCCAAGAAAAGAATAAAACAAATGAAATTATGTGGTTGGTATGTGACATGTAATGTGGCATAATGTCACCAAAAATTTGAATATTACATGTGATAAGTTTTAAATAAAATCAGCCAAAAAATTTTATACAAGTTTTACATTCATTTTATTCTTTATATCCTACCTTTAAAACCTAAAACTAATTTTAAAATTAAAAATGATAACATAATTTCTTAACCATGATAACTTAATTTTATGAAAACAATTAAAGTGTAAATATATTTAAAAATTTTATATTTTGATTCCATATATGGAGTTCATTTTATTTAATTTTATTCTTATATTAATCACAATTTACTATAAATATATGAATAGAAAACACATGAAAATTATTTTTAAGGAAAAAACATGATATACTCATAAATATAATTTTACATTAAAATAAATTAAAAATTATGGTATCCATTTTTTAGGTATTTAAAATATGAATTAATTTTTATAGACTTTTGCATCACACCAAAAGTGAACTACACCTTCAATCTAAACCAATAAAAGTAACCACATAGAAAATGTATTAAATTTGAATAAAATATAATTTATGATAACAAAAGTCTGGGTTAATTTCCAAAATTCAAATTAAAATTTTAAGAAACATTATTTAACACCATAAAAATTTATTTTTCTAGAAACCACTAACAAAATTAGATAAATTCAAGTGTTAAAGTGAATATAAATCGTTACCCTAGAGTGTTAATTGAGTATTACACATTTTACCAAGGTGGCATATATTTACTTTGGTTAACATTAATAATTGAAAAAAATTAGATTTACCCTATTAAAATATATTAATTATGATGATTCCATATATGGAATCCATTTTAGTTAAATCAAATTCATATTGTTGGAATAATTTAATCTAAAATTAAACCCAAAAAACGAGATGAAAAATAGTTTGAAGAATAAATTTCTTCTTATGTATAAAATGTTTTTATGCTAAAATAAAGAATAAAATTTTTATAATAATATTAATTAGATTATTAATTATTTAAATGAAATAAATTTTCATTAAATAATTTTTGAAAAATGGGAATTTTAATATACTTGAAGTGAAAAAGAAGTTCCAAAAAATATATATTTTCATCTGTTCATTGAAAAATTATTCCAATTGTGAAAATACCAAAAATTAAATCTAAGATAATTTTTATAGTCTTATTTATAAAATTTTAATATTTTTATAAAATATTTTTTATTAAATTTGTAAAAATGAATTAAAATATTCACTCAAAAAATGAAATGAAAACCATTTTCAAAGATAATGTATTTTTGAAAAATAAAATCACATTTCTAAAAATTGATCTCTTATTTCTATTCATAAATCAGAAATTTTTTATTTAGTATGAAAATTATATATTTTTTTTTACAATTTTATATATCCTATTCATACCAAACTATTTTACAGCTATGTTATAAGTCGTTTTTAAAGAATAATATTTTCCTACTATATCATAATCAGCTTGTAGCTCAATGTTGTGTCTTATGAAATCTATTGAGCATAGTATTGTTTATACTGTATTTTAATGGTTTAACATTCTAAACCACTTAAAGGTATCATTTCCTTGATATTATTTATCATTCCTAATTAAAATAATTTAGATATCATAAAAACACCATTCAATTCCACACAGTAGAAGATAAAAAGTCCAATCATTAGGGGATAAAATATTTTTCAAATTTCAAAATACCTTTTCAAAAAACAGACATTTTAAAATGAGATAATAAAATATTTTGTTGAAAATTAGTAATGTAAAATAAAAATTTCACATGTAATAACACATATTTTAGTTTCTAAATAAGGAGAACATTGGTTGGAATATAAAACAAGGACATTGAAAGAATATCATCAATGTTATAATTTTATATAAAGAGAAGATGAATTCCATTAATTTGATGTTACATATTATTTTCTAGGGATATTATACTAGGATACCATTCTAATTCATTATTTAAATTCTTTATGATTATTATGAAGAAATTTTTATGAAACCATTTCCTTTTACATGGGTTATTTTATGATGGAATGTTTATGAAACCCATTTATTTTCATGGGTTATAATATAATGAATTTTATATTATATTGTGTCACTTATAAGTATGGTTTTCATTATGTGAAGTATGGGACCTATATCCCCATCCAATGCGTTGGGTAATGATTGATTACTCATGATTTAATTATGTAATTCGTGATTTTCATTTCATGTTCAAAATGTTTTACTTGGAACTGATTTCATGTACATATGGTTATGTGTGGGACTTATTTAATGCACATATGTTTTTTAATGTACCTTAATTCATGTCCATAATGTCACGCATAGACCTTCTATGATGTCTATATGATTATATAAGGGCCCAATTTTATTTCTTTAACTTAATGAGTGAACCTAATTTTATTGATACATGTTCACAAATGTTATAATGTTATTTTTATGCCAAAAATATGTGTCTTTTTCCTATATTTTTCTATCATGGATTATTTTAATGTATTCCATTATTATTAATTCCTTATAAACTACTATGTTTTATACAGTGACTCAGGTTTACGATCTATTATATATAGGTTATGATTTTAAAATGTTAATATAACATTCTCATAACCTTATACTCATGTTATTCTATTTTGATCATTGATATCTCCCTTTTTTACCCTTATTGAGAATCTAAGATCACCCTTTATGGTGTTTTCTTCCATAGGATATGAATAATGGATTAACTTATTTTTAATATTAGAAGTTCTCTTGATATGAAAGAATTTCTGGGAGAAGATGTATCTAACCTACAAAAAAGTTTTTTATGTTTCTAAATGCATAGATATAAATTATTATTTTGTTGGACATTAAGTTATGTATTGAATATTTATTTATTAACATGTAATATATATGTATGAAAAAATTGGTTACCTAAATAATTCATCTATGATTATTATGAAAGATTAATTTACTAATAAAATGAAATATTCTTATTTTAAAAAACCTAATACCACATTACAATAAGCTTATTCCATATCCATTTTAATCTCTATATATAAACTAATCAAAGTCTACTCCTCCACTGATTCGTTCAAGGGATGAGCTGCTAACTTCCTACTCAATGTGTCAGTGATCACATTCCAATTTATAGGTGTATATGGAATATCAAAATCAAATATCAGAAGACACTCAACCCAAAATCAATATTATTATTTTACATATCTATTGGTTAAAATGTACTCTATACTCTTATGATCATAATATATAGTTAATTTATCTATGATGTGATAGTGGTTCATTATTCTGAAATCATGAAACACCATTTACAAAAGAATAGCACGAGTTGGACAATTATCATTATGGGGGAGTAGTGGGTTAGAGGAATATTCCACCACTTGTTTCAACTACACCAAGAAATATTCTACTTACACACATGAGGCACCACATAAAACATAATATCCTAAAACTTTTTCTAGAAGAATCAAAACCAGAGTGAAATTTAATCACACCATAGTTACATGAATGAAATTTGATAATCATTATTCCATTAGAACATAACACCCTTATGGGTGTTCTCCATAAATAGAGATGCGGGAATATGGAAATATTAAATTAACCAAATTAATTACAATACAAACCCAAGATTCTATGAATGTCAAACATATTCAAATATTTTTTCCTTTACATAAATTCTTTGATCTTTTCAAAACATACTATGATTTTCATTTTAGAAATAAAATATCCTGAAACTTCACTTCATATACCCATAATTGATAATTAGAATGATCTATACAGATATGATATAATTTCAGAGTTCTAAAACCTATATATATATATATGATCATGTGCTCTTCTATATTCTTGGAATAAAAAAAATATCATCAAAAAAATCCATGATAGAGTGAAACAACTGATGAATGATTCGATTCAACAATGTTGTGAACACTGTAGGATAATTATTAAGAAAAAATGGCACAACCAAATACTCATAATTCTTATGTCTACTCTTAAGTAGTATGATTAGAATATCCTCCTCTCAAACACTTAATTGAAATTACCCTAAAGGTTGATCAACCATATAAAAGAATCACGATCCTCTATTATTATCAATATGAATTATGTCATAGGAAGAGGATACTTGTTATTAGTTATAATCTAATTAACTGTTTCTCTATTAACACAATATTGGGGTAATCCATACACATTTTATTTGAAGAAAAACACTGATTCCTAAGGATACATGATCATATAAATAAATCTCTTGGCCTTAAGAACCTAATGTTCAACACAAACTCCATCATATTAGTGGGTGAAATTTGATAAAAATTAAAGGATATATGACTCATACCTGAGATAAATAAAACTCAATCATACCTGAGATAAATAAAACTCAAAACCAAACATTCTAGGGTAAATAACTAAGAAAAATAATTTAGAAAACCCATAGGTTACTCTTACAATATAGATGTAATGAATAACTAAAATTCTAGTTGATATAATCAAGAAAAAACTCTAGATTTAAGGACCCAACCTTAAAACATTACATAATCTTGAATTAAATGAATAATTCACATTTAGGATCTTTTCAGGTTTAGAGTTTTAGAGAGTTAGGACATAATTGTTACATTACATCTCAAAAATTAAAAAGTAGACACTTCTACTCAGTTTCCATTTTTTTTCATTGAATAAAAACTCTTGAAAAAAGGAGTCATGTCTAGTTCCATGTTTTAGATAGCATGAATTTCTCTTAATCCCATCCTTGACCCTATTCATCTTTAATTTCTGTGAAAAACATTTCGAAACATGGGATGAGCATAAAAAATCATACTAAGGGTTATAAAAAAAAGAAAAAAAACATTAGTTCATCAATAAATACATAACATAAGCTCTTTAACATACCTCATGAAATCATAATATTTATGAATAACACATTGAATTCATAAATCATAAAGGTATCTTGTGGCATCAATATCATACTTACATTGTAGCTATCACAACTATATAGGGAGTTACATTGTAATACCCATCATAATATATTTTCTAAATCTCTTAGGAGGAAAATTCACATTTACCTTCGTCACATTACCCAATGCATTGGAGAGATATCTTGGGCTCACCTGCCCTAGGTTTATCATGGAATCACCCGTATATGTAAACAATTCCCAAGTACCATAATATAATCATAACACATAACATAAGCATAAAGGAAAGATAACATTTGTAAATTGAAATCACAATATATATTTTCAAGATATTGAACAGGGTTTTGGAATAAAAAAAATCCAAAAACCATTTTCAATACCAAAATATGTAAAATATTATATGGTATTTATTTTTCTTTTTAAAACATTACAGCTTGTTAAGGAAGCCAAAGATCATATAATACTCGCGATGAAAGAAAAGGTCATTGTCACCGCTTACGTTAAAAGAAATATTTTTTTTGTCGTTTAGTAAAACGCCTTGTAGAACAAGATTCCCTTTGAATGAAATGAAATTTCAAAAGTGTATATACAATGTATAAAAGAAATTCATATATAAAACAAAATATGCTGCAATGAATAGAGATTGAGATGAAGTCTCTTACCCCGTGTCCTACTTGACTCGTTTGTTCTTTAATCTCCTAAATAATAAAATAACGTTAATTTCAACTTTATTAAGAATATTTTTCAATTTTATTATTACTTTTATATCACATATTACCATGTTATAAACATTATGAAATCATTTAAGTTAATAATGGTCATTTTGTCGATATTTGGTACTTGAGTCAAAAATGAACTTCTTATATTTACATGTTGTCTACGTGGTCAAACGTCCATTATCTCCATAATGATATTAATGATTTAGATGTAAAATATATATTATATATCCATTATATATATTTATTTATAATAGTATATAACATTTAGAGGTATGAAATGAAATTCACTTTTCATGGAGACACTAAGCCGTACGTACGCACGAACGGTACTTTCATTTATATTTATTATTTTAATGGAATTAAAACATAATGATACATAGGGATATTATAATTCCAGTATAATATCATATAAAATATAATTAAATCTATCCTTTATACATCCCACATATGGAATTAACGAGTCACATCACTTTGAGGGGGTGGTAGTCTGCACTTCCTCAAATGAGATTATCATATTTACCCACAACAGAAACCATAAAGGTATTATATAAATTAAAAAATAAAGAAGCATATAAACAATATAAATATAATATATATCACATGTAAATATAGTTACATCTTAATGGACACCATTAGATGTGGTAGGAGATAATTGAACAATCATCGTTTCGTGAGGCGTTAGTTCGCCGTCCACAAAAACAGTATATTCTTTACCCATTAGACGAAGGTATGTGTAAGTTTAGTTTGAATACTTATCAGAAAAACAACCTAGTATATTGAGGATAGTGGTGTTGTTATAAAATAAAGGAATAAAAAGATTGGGGGGGGGGGGTTGGAGAAGGAAAATAAAACAAAATAACTTAGGAGAAGACATTACCTTTAAATTGGGTATCTCATTTTGGTTTGAACCAAAAGGTTTACGTGAATTGGCTTCTACATAGGGTAAGGATTCTAGGAGGAATATAGGGATGTAGGGAGATTAATTGGGTAGATTTTGGACGAGATAAGTGGATCAATAGGTGTGTGTAATGGGTTAAAGATTAAGGATTTTTATAAGGGGAAGGAGGGGCTCTTTAAGAAAGTGTGAAAATATTATTTTATTATATAATTATTTTCTGTTTTTAAATGTCCAAAACTTATTAAAGTCGAATATAAGATGACTCATGGTAAAAATAAAATTATATATTAAGAATTGTACAGGTTTTGGATATTATTTTAATCTTTATAATCTCATTTATTTAAATAATTTATTAATGAGTTAAACACTGCATCATTATTGTGTCATAAATAATTAAATTTATATGATGTCTAAAAATTATAAAAAAACACCATGATGTTGGAAATATTTTTATACTTTAAATTAATATTTATATTATAAGAGATAACTTATATAAACCCATGTAAAAATTTATTTACTAAAAGATATTTGTTTATGGCATTTTTTCCTTTACTTTATGTTAATTAAAATAAAGTGTCATTATCACTCCCATGTGGCCCCATGGGTCCCGAAATCGACCCAAGGATTCCCATTGTTGGATAAGTATCAACAAATAGGATTAAGCCATATCTTAGGGTAATTAAATATTATTATAATATTATTTGTTTACCTTTAATTACCAGATTTTTCTTCTAACCATGGTAAATAAAATATTTACTGAAGTAAATATTCATAATGTCCAAAAATAAAAGTTACCTATTTACACAATTTTGAACTCCTGATTAATAATATGAAATCAATTTTTCCAAATTAAAATACCTAAGTAGAAGAAATTAATTTATAATTAATTCCCACTTTCAAAACAAAAAGCGTGTTTTTAATAAATAACTATCAAAAGATTGAAACTTTTTTATGTCCAATTTCAATGGGAAATTACTTCTAATGACCAAAATTAGATTAAATTTTAAAAATTTAATCTTATTAATCTTTAAAACCAATTAAAAAGATAATCTAACCATATAAATAAATTAGGTTAAAAGGCAGTTTTGAATTAAAATACAGTATTTTCGACTATTCATCAAAAATTGACTTTTATGAGAAAAATACAAAAATTTTACCCAAAGTGAATTTTGATGTCTTGATTTTAAATAATAATTTTATTTGATAAAATAGAATATATAAAAGTGACCAAAACTAGATATAATGAGGGTTCTCCATCAAAAGGCGATAAATCAACCTTTTAAAGTAAATTATGCTTAAAATTAGATTCATTCACATTTTAAGCAACTAAATTTTATTAGATAAATGTAATTTTTCTTACCAAACATGTATAATGATATTTTAGTTAGTTTTATTCATTTATTTTAATACAATGAATACACATTAAATACCATTTAAAATAATAATAATATATTATTATTGTGGAATATAAGATTTCAAAGAAACCTGTTGTTGCATATCAGGTACGCCATCAAACATAAAATCCCCTTCAAAGTAAAATTAATATTTTATTCACAAATATTAGCAATTATGAAAATGTATTATTCTTTATTTACATGGTATGTTACATCCTTCCCCCCTTTTGGAAATTTCATCCTCGCAATTTTTATTCACTTATCAAATAAGTGGGGGTATTTATTCCTCATAGAATTTTCTGATTCCCAAGTTGCCTATACAACCATATGGTTTTTCCAAAAAACCTTTACCTGGTGAATTACCTTATTCTGCAACACTTTCTCTTTTTGGTCAAGAATTTGGACTGGCTGTTCCTCATAAGAGAGATTCTCTTCCAACTGAAGTACCTCTCAGCTCAAAACATGAGATGGATCCGAAAAATACTTTCTCAACATCAAAACATGAAAAGCATTGTGTACTTGGGATAAACTTGGTGGTAAATCCACTATGTATGAAACTAATCTAACTTTCTCTAGGATTTCATAAGGTCCAATGAACCTCAGACTCAACTTTCCTTTCTTACCAAAACACATCACACTTTTCCATGTAGAAAATTTGGGAGAGACATGATCGCCTACCTCAAAAGAGAGATCCTTCCTCTGGTTATCCGCATATCTTTTCTGCCTTCTCTCAGCTATTCTCATGTGCTTCTGAATCAAATGAACTTTTTATCCAATCTCTTCTACCAATTCTGGTCCCATCACCTTCTTTTCCCTTACTTCATCCCAAAAAGATGGATTTCGATACCGCTTCCCATATAATTCCACAAATGGATCCATCTGTATACTGGAATGAAAAATGTTATTATAAGGAATTTTAACCAAAGAAAAATGTTGGTCCCAACTTCCTTGGTAATCCAGTGAACAAGCATGTAACAAATTCTCCTAGGTATGAATTGTTCGTTCTAACTTCCCATCTGATTAAGGATGAAAAGCTGTACTAAAATTTAATTCAGTACCCAATGACATCTGAAGGACATTCCAAAAGTTGGAAGTAAACCCGAGATCATGATCAGATACAATGGAGAGGGGAACTCCATGAAACCTAACAATTTCTTTAACATACAATCATTAAATTTTATATAGAGGCAAAGTATCTCTAATAGGAAGGACATGAGAAGATTTAGTCAATCGATCAGTAATAAAATAGATTTAATTATTACCTCGAGATGTCTTTGATAATAAAACAACGAAGTCCATGGATATATGTTCCCATTTCCACTCTGGTACTGATAAATGCAGAAGCATCCCTTTCGGTAACTGCCGATCTGCTTTAACCTACCGACAAGTCAAACACTTCACTGTAAAATTAGAAATATCTCTTTTCATCCCATCCCACCCATAATACTCATGAAGATATCTATACATATTAGTAATAACAGGATAAATTGAAAACGTGGAACTACGATCTTCACATAACAAATCATTATTCAATTGTGAATCACAATTCACACATAATATCTTTCCAAATCTCAAACCACAATCATTATCAATGTTAAATTCAAGAAACTTATCCTTCTGAACCAACTCTACCTTTTTATGTATCTCACTGTCTTTCTTCTGCACTTGCTTAATTTTGTCTAATAGTGATGATGTCACTAAAACCTGAAACAAAATAGAAGAATTTCCTGCACCAACAACTTCTATGAAAAAGTTCATCAAATCAAAAACAAAAGGATCTCATTCCAAATGTATCGTAGTTAATTAAGCAGTACTTTTTAGTCTCAAAGCATCAGCCTCTTTATTTGTTTTTCCCAGATGATAATGAATCATGAAATCATAATCATTTATTAATTCCATCCATCTCCTCTGTCTCATGTTCAATTTATTTTGAGTAAATGTATTCTTTAAACATTTTTAGTTAGAATATATTTCACATTTTACTCCATAAAAATGATGCCTCCAAATGTTTAAAGTGAAAAAAATAGTAGCTAATTCCAAATCATGTGTATGGTAATTTAACTCTTGAGGTTTCAGTTGACGTGATGCATAATCAATTACCTGATCATTCTGCATAAGGACACAACCAAGTACTTTCATTGAAGCATCACTATAAATAACAAAATCACCATTTCTGGAAGGTAATTCCAATAACAGATCATTAAACAATATTCTTTTCAATTCCTAAAAACAATCATCAGATTTTTTTCTAAATTAACTTAACACCTTTTTGAGTTAACTTAGTCAATGGGATAGATAACCATGAAAATTTCTCAACAAACCTCCAGTAATAACCTGCAAAACTAAGAAAACTATGAATCTCAGTTATATTTGTGGGTCTTGTCTATTCTTCAACATCTTTTGTTTTAGCAAGATCAACAGTTATGCCATTTTTTAAAACAATGTGACCAAGGAAAGAAATTTTCTCTAACCAAAACTCACACTTGCTGAATTTATCAAATAGTTTCTTTTCTTTTAATATCTACAAGATAAACCTTAAATGACTTTCATGGTCCTATTTACTTTTAGAATAAACTAAAATATCATCAATGAACACAACCACAAAATTATCCAAAAATTCATTGAAAGTTTTATTCATAAGATCCATGAATACAATAGGGGCATTGGTTAACCCAAAATCCATAACTAAAAATTCTTAATGGCCATATCTAATACGAAACATGGTCTTTGGAATGTTTTAATTCTTTACTTTCAACTGATGGTACCCCGATCTCAATTCAATCTTCGAAAAATAATGATCTCCCTGGAGTTGATCAAACAAATCATCGATATGAGGCAAAGGATACTTGTTCATAACAATGATGTTATTCAATGCTCTATAATCAATTCAAAGTCTAATTGAACCACCATTCTTTTTAACAAACAAGACAGGAGGACCCCATGGTGATGTGCTATGTAAAATGAAACCTTTACTTAATAACACCTACAATTGCCTCTTTAACTCTAAAAGTTCAATTTGAGCCATTCGATAAGGGGGTTTTGAAATTGGATTAGCATGAGGAACTAAGTAAACAGTAAATTCAACTTCCCGATTAGGTATAATACAAGAAAACTCATCTGGAAAAACATCATGGTACTCATTTACAACTGGTACATCATTAATCTGAATAGTTCCTTTGTTTTCAACAATATATGAAAGGTAACCTTCATTTCCATCTTTTACTAGTTTCTAAGCTTCCTGATATGTTATCCAAAGTAAGGGTTCATTTTTGCACACAAACTGAAAATATTTCTAAAAAGAAACCTCTTTAGCTCTGCAATCAATCTTAGCATGATTAACAGAAATCCAATCCATACCCAAAATAACATCAAACTCTACTAGAGGAAAAAATAAGGTTTTTAGGTAGATTCTTTCTACACACAAGGATAGGAAGGTTCTTATAATTTCTTTTTATCTCAGAATTTACCCCTGGTGTTTTTACCATAAGTTTAGGATTTATATCTTGATATGGAACTTCTAATTTACTAGAAAACTTCTCAGAAATGAATGAATGTGTAGACCCTAAATCAAGAAACACATTGGCATAATCTGAACAAACAGACAATGTACCTGATACTACTTCATTCGATGGCCCAACATCTTCTGAAGTAGTTTCAAATGAATTCACCACCCCTTTCTTCTTATAGTCTGGCTGATTTCCCACAATTGAGTTCTTCGTTGGACACTCATTTTCATAATAACTCATTTAATTTCACTTAAAACATTTTACTAACTATAAATCAAATTTTGTCTTACCATTACCCTGATCTTTTTCAGTGTAATTATGAGATTTATGTCCCATTTTACCACATCGGTACCACTTACCATAATTCAAAAGGCATTCCTCAACATGCTTTTTACCACAATTTTCACAAACTGTAAACTTTAGTTTCTTACAATCAGAATATTTTATAGTGTTCTTCCCTTTCGCCTGCCACCTTGACCTCTTATTCTGTTGTTTGTCAAAGAAGACCTGATCATCGAAAAAATCCATTTCCACCTTCTTCACACTTTAAACAAGTTTTTCATAACTCTTAAACTCATGAGAAGCTAAATCCCTTAGATATTTTTGATTTAATCTTAAGTAAAAACATTTGATTTTACTATCAAGATCTCATATGAAATTTGTAGCATACCTTTCCATTCGAGTGAATTTTTCTTCATAATAAGCCATTGAGTCATCCTACTGTCTCAATTCTAGGAATTTCTTTTAAATCCTAAGATAGACCACCTTAGTAAAATATTTCTCAAGAATCCTACCTTTGAATTCATCCCAATCAAGAGCATAAATCTCCTAAATATCTCTGATATTTTTCACCATTGACCACCACTGATCAACTTAATGTTCAAAACATAAAATAGAAATAATAACCTTTTGTTGTTCTGAACACCCCATGACATCAAAAATCTTCTCCTATGCTTTAATCCCCCCGTATGCTAGAATAGGTTAAGATGCTCCTCTAAATGAAGGGGGATGTTTCCTCATGAAATGCTCCACTATTGATATATTCCTCTGCGGTTGATCTGGATGATCTCATGTATGGATACCACCACCATTTATAGCCTGATTCAACTATGTCATCATTGCAACAAATTGTTCAGTTCTGATTCCGACCATCTCAGGTTGCTAATTTGGAAAGTCGTCTTCCTCCTGATGTCATCCCAACATAGCTTCCCGGTTTCATATATGGAAAACCATTCTGAAAACATAAATATATTAGGAGAAACAACATGGTAATCTATAAATGCTATATCATTAAAACATTAACATTATGTAATTTATGGATATTAATTTAAACATACCCTAACTCCAAAATTTATCTAAACCGACCTCTGATACTCAGTTTAAAGAGCTACCCTTAAAACATTACATAATCATGAATTAAATGAATAATTCACATTGAGGATATTTTTTAGGTTTATTATTTTAGAGGTTTAGGCCATAACTATTACATTACATCTCAAAAATTACAAATTAGACACTTCTACTCAGTTTCAATTTTTTTCATAAAATAAAAACTCTTGAAAAAAAGAGTCATGTCCAGTTCCATGTTTTAGATAGCATGACTTTCTCTTGATCCCATCCTTGAACCTATTCGTCTTTAAGTCCTGTGAAAAACATTTCGAAACTTGGGATGATCATAAAAATCTTATTAAGGGTTTTAAAACAAAGAAAGAAAACATTATTTCATCAATAAATACATAACATAAGATATTTAATATTCTCATGAAATAATAAGATTTATGAATAAAAAATGGAATTCATAAATCATAAAGGAAACTTATGGAATTCATATCATACTTACATTGTAGCTATCACAACTACATAGGGATTTACGTTGGAATACCCATCACAGTATATTCCCTAAATATCTTAGGAGATACGTTCACATTTACCTCTGTCATGTTACCCAATGCATTGGAGATCTATATCGGGCTCACCCACTCTAGGTTTATCACTGAACCACCCATATATGTAAACAATTCTGAAGGACCACAATATAATCATAACACATAACATAAGAATAAAAAAATATAACATTCCCAAATTGAATTCACAATATATATTTTCAAGATATTAAACAAGATTTTGAAATAATAAATCCAAAAACCATTTTCAATACCAAAATATGTAAAAGAGTATATGGTATTTATTTTTCTTTTAAAAACATTATGTCTTGTTAAGGAATCCAAAGATCAAATAATACTCACGATGAAGGAAAATGTCATTGTCACCGCTTACATTAAAAGAAACAATTTATTTGTCATTTAGTAAAACACCGCCTAGAAAAAGATTCCTTTGAATGCAATGAAATTTCAAAGGTGTTTATATAGCGTATAAAATAATTTCTTATATAAAACAAAATATTCCTCAGTGAAGTAGATTGAGACGAAGTCCCTTACCTCATGTCCGACTTGACTCGTTCATTCTTTAATCTCTTGAATAGTAAACTAGTGTCAATTTCTACTTGATTAAGAACCTTTTTAAATTTTATTAATCCTTTTATATCACATATTTCCATGTTATGAACATTATGAAATCATTTAAGTTAATAATAGTCGTTTTGTCGATATTTGGTACTTGAGTAAAAAATGAACTCCTTATATTTATAAGATGTCTATGTGGTCAAAATTCCATTATCTATAGAATAATGTTAATGATTTAGATATAATATATATTTTATATATACATTATATATATGTATTTATAATAGTACATAACATTTGGAGGTAAGAAATGAAATACACCGTTCATGGAGATGGTAAGCCGTACGTACGCATGAACGCTACTTTCATTTCTATTTCTTATTTTAACGGAATTAAAGCATAATGATACAATGATATATTATAATTATAGTATAATATAATATATTATATCATTAACTCCATCCTTTATATGTCTCACATATGGAATTAATGAGTCATATCACTTTGAGGGGCGGTAGTTCACATTTTCTCAAATGAGATTATCATATTTAACCACTATGGAAACCATAAAGGTATTCTATAAATGAAAAATACAGAAGCATATAAACAATATAAATATAATATATATAACAAATAAATATAGTGTCATCATAATTTCCACCATAAGAGGTGGTGGGAGATAATTGAACAATCATCGTTTCGTGAGGCGTTAGTTCGTCGTCCACAAAAATAGTATGTTCTTTACCCATTAAATGGAGGTGCGTGTAAGTGTAGTTAGAATCCTTATCCTAAAAACAACCTAGTATATTGAGGATACTGGTGTTGTTATAAAAGAAAGGAATAATAAGAGTTTAGGGGGTTGGAGAAGGAAAATAAAACAAAAGAACTTAGCAGAAGACATTACCTTTAAATCAGGTATCTCGTTTTGGTTTGAACCAAATGGTTTACTTGAATTGACTTATACCTAGGGGAAGTATTCTAGGAGGAATAGTGGGATTTAGGGAGGTTAATTGGGTATAGGTTGGATGAGCCAAAGGGCTTTAGATGTGTGAGTAATGGGTTAGAGATGAGGGATTTTTATAAGGGGAGGAGGGACTCTTTAGGAATGTGTGGAAATATTATTTTATTATATAATGATTTTTCGGTTTCTAAATGTAAAAAACTAATTAAAGTAGAAGATAAGATTACTCATGGTCAAAATAAAATCATTCAATAAGAATTGGACTTTTTTGGATATTATTTTAATCTGTATAATCTTATTTATTTAAATCATTTATTAATGAGGTAAACACTGCATCATTATTGTGTCATAAATAATTTAATTTATTTGATGTATATAAATTATAAAAAAATACCATGATGTATGAAATATTTTTAGATTTAAAATTAATATTTATAGTTGAAGAGATAACTTATATAATTCCATGTAAAAATTTCTTTATTGAAAGATATTTGTTCAGGTCATTTGGCATTTACTTTAAATTAATTAAAATAAAGTGTCATTATCACTCCCATGTGCCCCCATGGGGTCACAAAATCGACCCAAGGATTCCCATGGTCGGATATGTATCAACCTATTATATTAGGACACATTTTAGGGTAATTTATGTTTATTATAATATTATTTTTTAACCTTTAATTACCAGATTCATCTTCTAACCATGGTAAATAAAATATTTATTGAAGTAAATATTCAAATTGTCTAAAAATAAAAGTTACCTATTTACAAAATTTGTACCTCCTGATTAAAAATATTAAATATATTTTTCCAAATTCAAAACACGCAAGTGGAAGAAATTAATTTAAAATTATTTCCCATTGTCAAAATAAAAAGCGTGTTTTTAAGAAATAACTATCAAAAGATTGACACTTGTTTATGTCCAACTCCAATGTGAAGTTACTTCCAATGACCAACATTGGATTAAATAGTAAAAATATAATATAACTAAACTTTAAAACCAATTAAAAATATAATCTATCCATATAAATAAATTATATTAAAAGGAAGTTTTGAATTAAAATACAGTATCTTCCAATATTCCTCAAAAACTAAATTTTATTAGAAAAATACCAAAATTTTACCGAAATTCAATTTTGATGTCTTTATTCTGAAGAAGAAATTTATTTGTTCAAATAGAACATATAAAAGTGAAAAAAGATAGATTTAAATAGGGTTCTCCCTCAAAAGGTGGCAAATCAACCTTTTTAAGTAAATTATGCTTAAAATTAGATTCATTCACATTTTAAGCCACTAACTTTTATTCGATAAATTTAAATTTTTTTACAAACATCTATAATAATATTGTATTTAGTTATATTCATTCTTCAAATAAAAATATTAGGCATTAACTACCATTTAAAATAATAATATTATATTATTATTTTGCAACATAAGATTTCAACGAAACCCATTGTTGCGTATCGAGTACGCCATCGAACATAGAAACCCCTTTAAAGTAAAATTAATATTTAATTGAAAAATATTTATAATTATGAAAATTTATTATTATTTTTCACTTACTTGGTATGTTACACTCGAAATTTGAATGATATCTTCTTAACCTTAATAAAAACATATCCCACTCTCCTGGATCGTGGGTCAAGCTCACTATGAAAGACATGAGTATCCTAGTCAAAAAATAGAATATGAAACCGATGAAGATAAAAATAATTTTTAAAATTTAAAAAATTCATTCAATCATTTCCAAAAATAAGGTTAATGATATCAATATCAACAATATATAAAATTCATAAGACCTCATATTAAATGATCATAACCTATACATTATAATTTTTAAAGCCATACTTATTCCACCTTTCAAATGAAGTGCAATGATCCATTATGAATGGTATAATCTCCATGCATAATTCAAAAATATTGATAAATTATCTGACATAAAATAATATGATGCACATATAAAAAAATAAATCTAGAACTATAGAAGAAAAAATAACCATCATACCACTCACATTAGTTATCTCCATATCAGATTCCCCAAGTGCACACTACACTACATAAAAGAATCCGGCCTCATCCCCTCCATGGTATTTATTTTATTACAAGAATCCCTCATTACATGGGAATTAAATACAACAAATTATTCTATGTAATAAACACCATAATAATTAAAATAAGGAAAATAAACTATAATAATTTAATTCAATCATAGGATTTTTGGTTTCAATTGTCACCTTGAAAGATTGGTAGATTCTTATTGGTAATCCGCAAGTCATTTTACATTATATGTTCCCATTTTGACCCACTACTTTCCTTAGGGAATGAATAATATGTATTATCATTATAAAAATTGGTACCTACTAATAGAAAAATCACCCCTCCTTATTATGGTCCTTGGGTTCTAGCTCTCCAGGAACTACCATTTTCCCAACAAACACATGGTCCCTTACCTCGGTCCCACCCAAATTCTAGAATGGGTAATCTGACCAATGAATGTCCCTATAGGCCAACACTTGTTCTGTATAGTTTTATTTTTACTCACTCACAAACACCCTAGGAAAAATTCCTAGAAGTTCACCCATTATAATCTCTAATCCAAGCCAATCCTGGTTAACTATAAGGTTCTAATCAGGTAGGATCAAAAAGAGAAAGGTGAACCTTGTCGACACGAGTCATATATATTTTTTATTTGACCCATTATCTTTCGGTGGGGTTACATTATCTACCCTTTAGAGCCCAACAACCTCATTGTGGACTATACAACTCAACCTAAGTAGTTCTGCCACACTTACGGGTGGGTTCCTCCTCTGATACCAATTGTGACAACTACACCATACTAGCATCACAAACAACCCACCATAACATATATGTTGGGTCCTAGACCTCCATGAATCAAAAGATTACCCATAGTCAAATGGTTCTTTACCTAAGGCCTACCGATTTCCTCGAGTGGGTAGTCAGATTAATGAATGTCCTTGAATGACAACACATGTTCTTTATAGTGTTTTTTGTCCTAAATCACATATGCCCTAGGAAAACATCTTAGAAGGCCAACCACCATGATCACTAATATAGTCCAAGAACAGTTAACTATGAAGTTATAATCAGGTAGTTTTTTGAAAATAAAGGTGCACCTTGTCGATATTAGTTATTTAATTTAGTTATTTAACACTTTATGATTCTGTGTTGTTACAAACAATTCCTCTAAATAAGGGTATAATGTAGGGTTTTCCTCTAGGACATTCCCAACACAACCTTACCTTGAATTCAAGAAAAACCTTCTATGGTTAATTGTATTTTAAACATAATAGATGTCACTTGATTAGTTTAGGAAGAAATATCTAAATTAAAAGACAAACATCAAGAATCAAAATTAATTTTTTTTTAAAAATAGATTAAGAAAACAATAGATTCAAATAAGTGTAGAAATCATAGGAAACCAATAGATGCATATGAAAAAACTCATCTAAATTAACCAAAAATAATTTTCACAAGAATAATACTAAAATTTATCTCTATCATTATGAAGAATCCCAAAAAAAAACCATGTTATCTAGAAGTTATACATAGAAGTGAGCTACCTAGGCATAATACCCCACTTACTACCTATGTTTTGATAGTCCTTATATAGTTTAACTACCAATACCGGAAAACAAATCATGGCCTTACACACCACTTTTTAATGAACCAACCAAGTTCATCATGAAATTTCATCCATGATGGCTTGTAATAAGGATCAAAGAACATTCTCAATCACCATGAGTTGTTGACAAACACTTGGGTATCAATAAAAAACACAGGAGTGATTTATCCCTACAAGATAAAACAATATATCTCATTTATAAAAATAAAAAGGTAAATAACCAAAGTAAAATTTATATGATTAAATACATGCACATGAGATATATAAAACTAATAAAAAATTATAAACATTGAAGAAAAACTGACTGAGACCAAATCCAAGAATTATTTTGACAATCTATCACCACCATACTAGATCACCTTGAAACCAACACCAAACAAGAGTAGATTCCAAGATACATGACACCCTATCATTTACTTCTCTCAAGAATCAATAAATATTTATATTCCCAAGGTATTTGTAATTTTTTAGAATAGTCATAGTAGAATAAAACAAGAAATATATAAATTTTATGTAACCATAAAAATTGTATTTCTCAATTTAAAACACGACATGTTTTAAAATACATATCAATTGAAAATATTATACATAAAACATATATTGGATTTTACTATAAAAACAATATATATCTAAGGACACAAGAGAATGAAAATAATAATTAATAATAAAATAGTGGGAATTAATAAAAACACTCATATATAAAAATATATATATGCGAGTAATCAATGAATAAACCCTAATAACAGAAATACAACCAAGAAGAAGTCGCAAATGGGATCTAACCTATAGGAATACATACTACAAAACACAATGAACATTAAGGTACAATAAAATCAATCCAATGATATTTATTCCTCCCACATACTATCATTATAAATCTACACATTACATTATATAGACTAATGAGATCAAATTTATATTCCATAGTTGTGCCTCACTCATTAATATTACAATATATTCATAACCCAACAAAAACAAGGTTCCCTTGTGATATGTTTCGTAATGAATTTATTTTCATATTAATAATCATATAAAGCATTTATTAATTAAAAATGACTTCTACCATGATTAAAAACCATTTTAGAGTCAAAACAATTCATTGAGTCATTTCATATAAAAAATGAGGTGAATATTCTTTAAATAATAATCCCATTAAAACCATATTCTATGATAAAAATGATAAAATAACATAGAATAGTTTACATAAATTTAAAATCATGTATTTTTAAAATTCAATTGATAGGGAAACAAATGATCACAATTTATTCTAAGATAAAGAACCACTATATAGAGACACCTACCTTCCCAATGGAGGAAACATTTTCATCATCAGAAATAGTTATTAAAAATTAAGATATAGGGTACTCCATATCTATGATCTAAAACAAACATCATCAATTATATATAAAAATATCTAGATACATCCATGAAAGAACTCAACAGTTCCGTCACATGAATGTGAATAGAGGTCATTGAGAGATCTATAAATTGGGGGATAAATGGGTGGAAATTAGAATATACGTTAAAGAGATCCAATATGATTATTGGAAAATCACAAAGTGGTAATGAGAAAACAACCTAGTGAATCAAGGAATGAATGGGATGAGTTAATGAGGATTTATGAGGTGATTTTGAATAAAAATGACTAAGGATGTTGGTAAAACATTCAATTGTTAATAAAATTATATGGGTCAAATGGTTAACACACATAGTTATAAAAACCATAAAAAAACCACGAGGTAGAATTTTTACCATGAAAACTAATGTTTACAATTACCCAGGAATAACCAATTGATTTAAAAGACCATGTGAATGTCATATGGGGACCCATAATCCCAAACCCTTTCATCCACAACATTTTCTGGGTAACTCTCACTGTATTTTAAACGATGAGAAATTCCACATGAACTAATTTATCTATAATAAGATGTTTTCACTATGGTTAATAATAACTATCACATATTGTAAGACAAGCATATTTCTCCCAAAACTCCAAATTATCTCCCCCATCTCCAAAAATCCATTAAAAACACATGGGATTGAAAATAATATTATGATTAAACATACTATTCCCATAATGGGAATCAAAACTTTTTTCACATTTACATTTCTTGTATCATGTTATGATATGTTATTTATCATACTCTGATTATTTATTATTTCTATTGACGTGTTATTATTATTTTTGTTATTTATCACTCTGATATGGGGATATAGTACCCCAATGGTTGAACCATAGAAAACCATAACTAGTTTTATACCAATGAAATATGATGAGGAACGCCAAATGTCTTAGTAACATGTTCATTGACCTAGGAGATGCATAATGGATATGGAGTTAGGGAGAAAATTACAATATGGTATCAGTTCATTTATGTGAATGATATCCCATAGTGTATTATTAAATTTTATTTACCATCATTTTTGATGAGATGGTAAAAAGGGAAAATTGTAATGTGTTAGAGCATATGATGGACCGTAGTCTAGTGCAATAAAAACACCTTTCACAAGGGTATGTCCAGGTTTATCAGAATATGTTATTTCAGTTCATTTTTTTCATAGTTAAATCAGATTTCAGTTTTCTATAATTGTTATTCTTATTATTTATTATGAGGGTATTATCTTATTGGGTATTACCTTTGTACCATTAGGAAAATTTCATGTGCATACATAATTCTTTTCCTGTGGTACTGATACTTTATACTCATAATGTTATGTTTTTTGAGATATTTTACAAGAGGTGTTAATCTATTTAATATTTCAACATGAACATAAATGGTGTTTTCCCATATAACATTATTGTATTATCCTACTCACCTAAATCATAGTATAATTTTTCTGATGACATTCCATGGGTATTTTACAAAGTGTTATTTCTCGATAATGATGACCATGTAGTCCACATGTGTTAGTGATGTATAGTGAACCTTTTTTGGTCAACATATTTAGTATGTTCACTTCTATTGTATATTAAATTGAAATAAATTTAGTTATTTTAAGTGTAGAAAACAACCTATATGGTGTTTTCTATATTGATTCTAGGTACCATTATACATAACTGAACCACATGGTTATAATATAATTGACATAGATCATCATTTAGTGATTCCATAATGTATATGAACTGATGAATGAAAATTTCATCTTTGAGGGGGTGGGTGTATCATATATAGAGGATCTTGAGGGTCATTTTCAATTCTTAACTCATTAAGTGATAGTAAAATATATGAATTATTTATGAGATTTAGTTCTTAAGTAGGTTTATTACATGGATTTAAATTCATGATATATATATGGAAACCCAGTAGTTGGTTTTGAGATATTAAATTACTTATGGTGTTTTGGATTCTTTAGGAGGATTCACATGAGATATAACCTATTTCAAACATGGGATATGGTTTAGGTTGGAGGACTTGGTGACCTTGTGACACAACTTAAGATACTAGTGGGTAAGTAGTTTAGTCAAGTGATACTAATTCGAGAGTGGGTTTCTGTTATGGGGTTTTACTTCCCTTTGGAATTGGAAGCATTCGTATATGCTTCGTTATGTGTTCATTACACATAACTTGATACCATGTATATAGTATAGGCATGGTGATTCCTAGAGATTTCATGATTTAAAGAACCTTGGGTGAAAGTTAGTGGGTATAAATGATTTAACTCAAGGTCATGGTCAATAGGGTCCATTGGCCATTGTATATTGGATGTTCATTTTATGAAATGAAAAGAACATGTATGACACATATAATACATTATATGAAACCCATGTGGAAGATGATCATGAATTTACCCTTTACATAGGTGAAATGCATCTGTTTTCATGAAGAATACTAATTTTTCTTCTAGTATAACAATAATGACACTCATGATGAGGATATTTAGTGGTTTAGGGATATGATCCCACGTTTCTTGTTATATGATTAATGGGGAGCATGAGTTGTTGAATGTGCTCTAGTGGTATGGGAGTGTATAACCATTAGTTTAAAATGAGATCAATATGACAAAAGCCAGTAATGCATGGGGCATACTGAGTTATGGATCAATGAAAGGTTGTGTGTTGTCCAAAAAAATATGGAATTAATTTAATGTTTATGAGAATTGTTTCTCAATATATTTGATGAAATGAGAAATTATCACTATGGTGAGTATTGACCATAATGATTAATCAGGGTACAAATATATGGCTTACATCCCATATTCTAGCAAATTTAGTATGATGGAGGTGTGATGTTGGATCTCATTGAGGTTGTGGTCTAATATTTTTATAAGAGAAGTAGTATAGTGGGTGTTATGATTTTGACCAGAGGAGGGTGCAACACTCGATGTCGGTAGATTTTGATGGATGTTGAGGGTGATGTTCCGAGTGAGTCATGAACTAGTTAGATGTTTGTTTTCCATATTTGTTCTTAGTAATCAGTGGGATAGATGCATCTAGTCATTATGTACAATAATGGATAGATATTGGGTTATTAAGGTTGAAATTTGGATTATAGTACATTGATAGATCTAGCTATTTGTTTGATCATTAGTGAATAATAGATTATATATTTGGAAGTGGTATTTGATGGAGTGTTTGTTTATGATATAGAATAATGAACTATTTTATATGATCAAAAAATGTTTAAAATTAGTGATATTACAGTTCTTTGGGTTAGGGCATGATGGATGGTTTAGAAGACCATGGGGTTCCTTCAGGAGTAGAGGCTTTGAGATCTGGTAAAGTGATAGTTCATTAATATATATGATATTGAGATTATAGTGAACTATAAATTTCATTCATATATATTACATCTTATTATATTAATATTCATTACATATCCAAATTATCCATGCTAGAATCATATAGGCCATGTTTCTTTAGAAACACAGAACCATAAACAAGTGGTCTACAATATTATATCCTTATTTTATTAATAACTAGAACCCTTTATAGAAATATCATCCCCAAAACCATTATTCATAACCTAATTAAAGGAAACATAATAAAGGATGAGATCAGATACAATGTAATGGAAAACAATGCAGATATTAATGATCACATAATTATTACATTTGAAAAATGGTATAAATGGGGTCCACTGCCTATTATAGTCCTTTTTGTCTAAAGATATATCCATATTTACCCATTTTATTTTAGGGGGATATGGGTCCCGCGCATAACATAATGAAAACCATAGATATATTTTCCACATGTTCATAGAATGTTCATCAAAAGAGAACCCACGAAAATAATTGGGTTTCATAAATATTTCATCATAGTATAAGCCATGTAAAATAAATAGGTTTCATAACAATTTCATCATTTAATCATATAGTATTACCCATGTAAAAGGAACCGGTTTCATAGAAATCATATTATGATAAACATAAAAAATCCAAATAAAGATTAAATATGGTATCCATGGTTCATATCCCATGTAAATAAAAAGTGAAATCGGGGGTTTTTATCTTTGATGAATTAAAATACCATAAAAACATCACTAAAACAATGTTCATGAAAACAAACTATCCATTTTGAAAACACATATTTAAAATCATAACAAGTCTAAAAGGCTATAGAAAAAATTTTATTTGAAAATAACCACGGAAGAATGTATAAAATGATTTAAAAAAATTGGTTGGTCATAAAAAAGGTAATAACATTCAGGTTGTATCAATTAAAAAAATATATTTTTTATTCACTTTTTAAAAAAAATCCAAAATTGAACATTTGGAAAATGAGATGAAGATTAAATTTAAACCATTTTTAAAAACATAATTATGTGTAAAAATTAATTTAAACAATCATATTATGATATTAAAATTTATCTATTAAACACTTTTAAAAACATTTATATATAAGAAAATGTTTTTTCAACCGAAGAGAGACAAAATAACGATTTTCCATAAAAACATATTTTCAGTCCCTCAAAAAATGAAGTTGAGAAAAATAAAATAAAAACATTTATAATAAAAAATAATTATATTATAGGACAATTCATGAGTTTAGTGAGATGTAGATCATAAAATTTCATCATAAAAAACACAATCCTAAATAATTTAGATAAATATATAGATTGTAACACAAAACCCTTACCATGTTGGTAACATTTAAATCATATGACCCATAAAATAAATAACCATATATGGATATGTAAATACCCATAAATTTATTAATATATATAATAAAATACATTCATGGGTATTATATACATAATAGAAAATAATCGAGTGGTGAATATGGGATGTGTCTCAGAAAAAAGTGAGATGAAAATCCCTTACCTTCAGTCTGGGTTTAATGGAATGTTTCTGAAAATATAGAATAATAAACAGATATTTATTATAAAAATATCAACTAAACATATATATATATATATATAATATTAAATTATCTTATAACAGTTTTCACCCATTTATTAATAATGTTTTATTAAAATCAATGTTCCAGTTTATAACTACTTCATTTTCATGTATATTTTTTTCATTATTTTTTTCCCTTTTACTTTGATCATAGTTAAATAATCTCTATTATTTTTATAATGATTTAAATATTATATATCTTTATTATATATATATATATATATTTATATTTATCCATAAACATAGAGATTTAATAGTGAAAGACACCATCAGTGGAGATAATATCACATACATAGGTTGAAAACGATTTTAGTTTTTTTAAGGATGGAACAAAGGAAATGTAAATAATATATATAATTTAAAGAATAATTATAATATCATATATATCATATAATTTCATTAATTTTTTCATTTTTTAACCAATTAAATTGAAAATGATAAATGAATCACATCACATCGTTGAAGTGGTAGTCCACATATACGCATGAGTGATGTTGTCATTTCCAAAAGGATTATAAGGTAATAAGGTAGATATTATATTATCATTAAAAATTATATTTGTGTCATAATTATCATATATAATCATTAAAAACATTATAATACTCATCCATAAAAATGTTAATGAAAATCGAATTGTGTCGCTTCATGGAGACAATAAATCGTATGTACACACAAGAGAAACTTTCACTAATCATTTGATTGAAAAGAGGGAGAATAATAGTGGTTTAACAATAAAAATAAAATAAGTATATTTGGGTTACTAATGTTAATATTTAATTATTATTATATCATATTTATAAGAGGTAAAACATTTATTACAAAGACAGTGATCGGTTTAGGCGATTACCTCTTCTTTCAAACAACTCAATTAGATCTCCTCTTAAGGCCCCCTGGGTTTGCCTTTTGGGAATATATCACCTCTAAAATTTGTATAAGAGATCTTAAAGGGGAAAATTGTAGATTTTGGTCATGAAATAAGGCGAAATGCGGTTTAAATAAGAGAATGGAGGGGTTTCCTTCTATAATTTATGGGTGGGACACTCTTGGAATATCTTTTCAAATTAAAATATATCAAATTCATTATCATGTAAAATGGATTAAAATTGCATATAAATGGAAAAAATATGAAATTTTAGACCATATATAGTCTCCCTTATCCTCTTTTATGCTTTATAGTATTTTTATGTTATTTAATAATATATTATTTTTGTAAAATATAATTACAACCAATTTAGACACTATTTATTTAATTTGATTTAAAAGATGAAAATAAGAAGTGAAAATTATAATATAATTATTAGAAATAACAATAATTTCTAATATTCAATCAAAAAATTAGTTTCACACCTTAACTCAATCAATTATATTATATTTACCATTTTTTAAAATCATTTATCATATTTTGTTTATTAATTGGAGAAATAATAGATTGGTGTTGCATAAGAATTTTAGGACTTTATATAATTAAAAAAAATATATAAATAAAAAATCTCACTATCATTAAATTATACACTTATATTCATTAATAACAAACTTTTTTAACTATGTATGCATATAAGAGATATTTATCACTAACAGAGTGAAATTTTGTAACATTCTTTGCTTTAAATATCATATTGGACCTTTTATAGAAAAATGTATCGATTAAAAAATCCAATTTAGAGCCTAATGTGATGCATTTTGAATTAAATACATCCCATAAGTATTAATATGAAAACAGTTATGGCCTCATCAGATAGTTTTAAACAATATCATCTTGATTTTCCCTTTATCAAGGTGATAAATTTTACCACAGTTACAATTCATATTGAACAGAAATAAAATGTACCTATTTAAAAAATTTAAACCTCATGATTCAAATATGTAATCTTTTTTATATACTTTCATCTCAATATGTGGCCAAAATTAATTTTAAAATAAGTACACAACATGCAACAAAAATAGTTATTTACAAAAATACTTTTTAATATACAAGACACTGTCTATTCTTATCCCATTTCTAAAAAAATATTGTATAAATGTTAACAAAATGATTTAATATATAAAATATAACTTTCAATAAAATACTTCCACAATTTTTTTAATTTAATTTATTATGACAAAAATCATTTTGGTAATAAAAATTGTTTTTCAAAAAAATAACTTTTACTAGAAAATGTTTTTTATTTTTATTTATAATTAGTTGATAAACAAAGAATTATTTTATATAATGTAACCATAAATTTTTCTTGATATAGTATTCTTATTAATACCTACCAATCCAAAATAATATAAATTACATTAAAATTAATTAATAATATTTTAATAGTAAATCATTGTTTGTTTAAACTCAATGACGCGTGTAATAGAAGCTATAGAAAAAAACGTAAATTATTATTTTTTCATAAAATCTAAAGGTTTCACATTATTCCCCCATAAAGTTATTTTTAACTCCAAATTTTTGACTTTGATACAATAAATGAGGATATTTGTTTTTTCATTTCACCCTTGGGTTCCCATGTAATTTTTTCGAATTTGTGATTTTTCTAAAGTAACATTACTAGAGGAGTAATATTATTTAACTATCACTATGATACACAATATCTACAAGTTGTCCCCCATAATAAATATCATTTTCTAGTGGTTCAACCTTTTAGTTAAATACATATTATGGATTTTGTATGTACATCCTCAAGAGATATTCATGGAACACATAATGAATGTAAATATGCTATTGTCTCTACATGATTATGAATTGTGAAATGGGTAATTTTCCTTAGGTATTGCATTACATTATTTTTAAAAATCATAACCTTAATATATTAAGAAATTTTCAAAATAAATTCTCACTAACATCAAATTCAAGATCACGTCGTTGATTATCAATATAATTTTTGTCAACTCATAGTATCCATGGTGTGATATTGAATGGCTCTAAATTTCTTTAACATTTCCTCTGATAGATCATGTCCCAATAGGATTCTATCTTCAAATTAAACACAATACATTATTTTTATATAATTTATACCATTGATAGCTTCTTAGTGGTCATCTGAATTCTTGAGTGAAAGCTATTGTTTTAAGATAACTTGAACAGAGGAAAGTGTTGATTCCAAACAACATTGAAATCCATTAAATAATATCTCAAAATATCCTCTGGGGTTTGAATTGTTCTATAAGACATACCATAAATATGATGATGATATAAAGTGTTTAAAATAAAATCTATATATATAGACTACTAAATACTTCCCCAGAACATCATGTTAAATCTTGAATCCTAGATAGATACTATATAATATGTAATCAATGAAACTTACCACTTCATTAATATATATTCGGGTGAGATGATCCATAGAGAAATATTATCTAATAGGAATATAGAGTGATGTCTTTTTATGGTTGTTGACTAAAACCCATATATAATTATTCCCTTTATATGTTTTGGAGAGTCTAAAGACAAAATATATGGTGATATTTTCCCATTTCCATTATGTTATGGGTAATTCTTGTAACATATACTTAGACTTATTTCTCTATTTCATTACATGATGACTAAAAATTAACTAAGAAACATATTTGGAATATCTATCCTCACAAATTCCCATAATAAATACTCTTAGATATAAATACATCTTTGTACTTCTAGGATGAATCTAGAATAAATAAATATAAGCATCTCTAATAGCACTTTTAAATATGGTATTTATGGGACATATACACTATTTCTAAACCATGTCATTTCACTACAATAATTTTTATACTTAGGAATTCATCTAACAATCTTTTATTATTTCCACATATTCTTTATGATTCTCTTTAATATTTATGTGGATAGATGGTTAAACACTAATTCCAAAAAGATAATATATTCCCATTCCTTTAATACTTATATAACAATCATTTTTGATTCAAGGAATATGGGATCATTCATTATTCTCATCATCGATAAGCTTAAATTATTGTTTTGACTCAGACCACCTGCCACACTGATCACTTTACCATGGGTGTAATATATTGAGAAGTCATGATCTTTAATCAGTTCCAACATTCTCCTTCATTTCATATTCAACCCTTTCAATGTGAAATTATAATTTTACATTTTGTTATTAGTATATAAATGAATCCATTATCCATAAAGATAATTCATCTATAAATATGAATAAAAACTACCACTGCACACACTAAAAAATGATTTTGTAATTATTTTGATTAAAATTAAATTAGAATTAGGGACAAGATATCAAAATATCATTATACATGAGAACAAATCCTAGTCCCTTCATGGATGCATCAAAGTATATTACAAACCCTTCTCCTCTATAAGGCAGTGTGAGGAAATGATCACTGGAAAATAATCTCTTTACAACCTCAAAATTCTTATAAAATTCATCCCTCTACAGTAACATGGATCATTTCCAAGTTAACATGGTGTTTGGATTAGATATGATGGAGAAATTCTCCACAAAGAGCAGTTAATATATAGAACATTCATGAAAACTATGGATCTTAGTGATGGTGTTTTTCAGGTTCAATGTTCAATAGATTATTTTATTATATGATCTATAGATATACTCTGAATTGACATTATATAACCTAAGAAAGAAACATTCAGAACCCAAAATTTTGACTTTGTAAATTTTTCATAAAGTATCTCGTTAATCAGGGTCTTTAGAATGATTCTCAAATGATATTCATTCTCTTCCTTTCTCTTTGAATATATAAAAATGGTATCAATAATGGCCACTAAAAACAGATCAATGTAATCTAAAAATACTCTATTCATTAAATCTATAATGATATAAGTGGAATTAGTCATACCAAATGGAATTAATATATACTCATAGTAACCATACATTATCCAGAATTCCATATTGGGTATGTCCTCCTTCATGAACATAACAAACCCACCTGAGTCAACTAGAAAAGTCACTCGGGATGGACCGTCACTATAGTGAGCTAAAACAAGATAACAAAAACATGCCGCATATAAAAAATAAAAAATAAATCTAGATTAAAAATTGGAAGAAATATATACAACATGATCCATACAATCCAAGGAAAACCAGCTAAACCAGAAATCATGGCATGACAGGACCAAAAAGTATATACGTGACAAACCACCACCTCTAAATGATTTTTCTATGATGGAAATGATGAAAAGATAATATATAATGATACCAAACTCCATAACCTTTACCTGGTCCCTGGAAAACAATATCTACATCTACACAAAGTGAAATGTAGAGTGTTAACAGAAATCCTAGTAGGATAGCACCACATAATCTATACAAGGTCTAATTACAAGAATGTAATATTTTGTGAATATGAAATAAAATCCCCTTTACAATTAATTTTAATAAATACAAACCCATTTAAAAATCATTTCATTTAGTGTTCATAAAATCCTTTCATATTAAAAAATACAAGAATATGGAAAATATAAGTGATAAAAAATGAAATACTATCCAAACTGCATAAGATAAAAAATTGAACACATATCCATGAAATAATCCATCATACCAATCCATATGATAACACCTCATGTGAAAAACATGTGAGAAAAAATCCATGAAAAAATACAACATGAAATAAATAAACCATTAATGAAAAATCACAGCACATTAGGCACTAGCCTATGGTAATAATTAATAGAAATTTATGAATCCATAACTAGGAATTTATTAATACTAATTGATATCAAGTCCAAAAAAATATATCGATATCATAAAACCTCATGTGACATTACAGAAACTATGAGTGACATGTCTATTCCCAATACACCAAATGTTTCCAATGTACCGTGTTTGTAAAAGTAAAATCCAAAACCACGTTAAAAATTTATAAAAAAATTCAATGAAAATAAATTCCCCTTCAGTGTTGGAAACAAAATTTTCAATCCAAAACCTCAATTCAGAATTTTAATCAAACACTTGTTGGGAAAATAATATTTTTTAAAGAAAAACCTATTTATAAACATGTATATTTCCAATAAATCCATTGAAACCACAAATAGATTTAACTAAATGAATAACCCAATGTAATTTTACAATAACAATATGAAAATAACATAATTTACCCTTTTTATGGAAACATAGTCCTTATAAATGGATGCATAACTAATTGACTTTGAAAATAGTGGCTGTAGAAGTGTAGATCCAGTCCTCAAGATACAAGATCCATAAGAAAAATAGTAATCCTCTGTCAAAGTCCTTCAATATAACATAGATAACACTTTCAGGTTCCACAACATTAGAGGATAATATATCCAATAGGGATCTTAGAATAAAATGAAAAACATACTAAAAATGGAAAAACACATTGAGATGATCCTCCAATAATGAATGAGATCCTTCTTGAAAACCTATAGAGATACCTTTACACCATCGGGGGAGGATTATGTTGAGATAATATGTGGTTAAGGGGTTATTAGATAATAACATTGGGTCTCAAGGATTTTTAATTAATAATTCAGAGCATAAAAACCCCATATTCATGGTTTTCTGGAGGGACTTCCAAGTGAAGAGTATCCATGTACCATAATCATGCAAATTATATAGTTCTTCTTTTTAGGGTGAATAGATTGGATGAATCGTTACTCTAATCATGAAAAACCGATGAATATACCCTTTTTTAGGGGTGCACGATTTAGAGTAGTGGCCGCATGATATGAACAAATGATGCACCCCCTTGTATAAGATCATGCTTCACTGCAAGGTTTCCTAATCCATCCCAAATGTTTCTCTTGCCCATGGAACAAACATGCACATCAACAAGGGCTCCAATTTTTTTCTAAAAACTCCTCAAATGATCCCAATGAAATACCCAACTAAATAAAGGTAAAAGTAACTATATGAATGTAAAGAAATTATATAATCTCCCCACCATAAAGTATTTCTATCCTTAGAAAGTGATACAGATTCTAGAATCACAAACTGAGAAGTCAATTACTACCTCATTAATAATTCTTTCTCCCACATGTCTTGGCCATCCATTCTACACGTCCATAGACTCGGACTAATAGAATCATTTTACATTGTAGTACCTTATCTAAAAGTTCCATAATTTGAATTGGTTTCTCAATAATGGTTGTATCAAGATCATGATCTACATATTCATATTTAATCACATGGGAAGGATCCATAGAAAACATCCATAGATGGGATGCATGTAATGCATCATTGATTGATGTAAAATGTTATGGTATGTCAGGCTGAAATGCTGCCTTCCTAAGTCATCCCACGATCTCAAAGTGACTAGTGAAACTTGGTGCCAACTTACCCTGCTTACTAAAAAAATGATGTCCTATGTTAGGTGAAACTATGAGGAAAAACAAATCACCTAAACCAAACTCTAGAGTCCACCACCGATAGCCCATATTGGATTTCTATTAAATATGTTCTGCAACCAACATCTACTGAATCATCTATACATTTTTAGTAATTTACTAAATAAGATAAGGGAACAACAAGGAACTATCTCCCAAATATACCTATAATAAAAGAGATTTAGTTGGATTCCCATAAAATACGTCATAGGGAACCATCTTTATAAATTTTTTAAAACAATTGTTATAAGAATATTTGACTAGAGGAAAACGATTTTCCCATGATCTAAGAAAATCAAGATTGCAAGCCTGAAGCATAACCTCTAGAAATTGGATATATATCTCTATCTCTACATCCATCTATAGATGATAATTCATGATAAATTTAAAATCAGAACCTATTTCCCCAACAAACCTTTCCCAAACCAAGATGTAATCCTTGGGTCCCTATTATTAAAAATCATTGAGGGAACCCCATTGTATCTCACAATATTTTAGACATATAATTCTCTGACTTGTTACACATTCTCCATGTAATGACCTATAAATTCCATATTATTTTTTAATATTATTTGGGATTATTACAAGTCTGTGAAAATAGACAGCGCTTGATTCTATGGCCTGGTGTGCCCAGAACGGAATTTGGAACTGTTTATGGTATGTTTAGTAAACGTGTGGGATCCATTTTCTATGTTTTAAACTGGCGCTCAGATTTAATATCTGAGGGAACTATTGAATCTGTAGTGCCGTGATTTGATTAAGGGATACTTAACTTTAATTTTAGTAGGTCGGTTGAAAAAGTTAGTTTTACAGATTTTAAAAATAAAATAAAATAACATTTTTATGTTATTTTATTATTCTTCCAAAATCTGTAAAACTATATTTTTCACCTGACCTACTATGGTCAACATTAAGCCTCCCTTAATAAAATTTTAGTGATACAGATTCAAATGTGCCCTTGTATTTTTAATCTGAGCACTGGTTCAAAATATTGAAAACTTTTCCCACACATCTACTGAACGTACCTTAAAAAATTCAAAATTCCATTTCGGGCACACCGGGCATGAGAATCAAGCATCGTCAATTTTATCAAACTTTTAATAATCCAAAATAATTTTAAAAAATATTATATGGAATTTATGAGTCTTTACATTTTCCCAACCATTTGGATTTTTGTCCTCAAAAGCTACAACAAAACTAGGGGAAAAATGTGGGTAATGAGCATGCATATGATCCTCCCACACCATTGTTCTCTCTTGGAGATTACCATTCTTCCAAAAAACTCACACTAGAGGAATCAACTGACCATGAAGGACCCACTGCTGTCGATCCTATCTCTCCATCGAAAACTCTGTAAATGTCGCCCCATCATCGATTTCCAACTCTCCACAGTCGATAACATGCGATTGATCATGAAAGTACCTCCTCAACGGCAACACATGGATATGCACCTGGTGCATCTGTGGGGGAAGAGATAGTTGGTACACTACCTCACCTACTCTATTGAGGATCATGAAAGGTTCGATGATCCTTAAAGATATCTTTCTACCCCGGCCAAACCTCTATAATCCTCGGTGGGGTGAGACCTGTAAGAAGACATGGTCTCCCTCCTCTAACTCCAAGGGTCTCCATCTCCTATTGGCGTAAAAATTCTACTGGCTCTTTGAAGTCTTTATCCTATCCTAGATGATCTTCACCTTCTCTGTGGTAGCCTTTACCAACTCTGAACTCCAAAGTGATGACTCCCCTAGGTATATCCAGCATAAGGTGATCTTCATGGTCGCCCCTACAGGGTCTCAAATGGAGCCATGTCAATATTGTAGTGATATCTATTGTTGTATGCGAAGTACACTAGTGGTAGGTGGTCCTACCTACTATGAAAAAAATCAAGGACATAATCACAATGCATTTCATTGAGTTTCTATATGGTCCTTTCTATCTGACCATATGTCTAAGGATGAAAGGCGGTTCTCAAGCGCATCTGAGTCCCAAACGCTTCTTGCAATCCCTTCCACAAGTAGGATGTAAAAAGAGCATTGAAATCTGGGAGGATCATTGATGGCACCCCATAAATCCATAAAATCTCTTATATATAGAGACTCTTGAGGATCTCTAATGATCCCTACTCTCGAATGGGTAGAAAGTGGGCAGACTTGGAGAGTCATTCAATGATCACACAAATGAAATCGTGGCCCCTAGATATATGTGGTAGACCTAACATGAAGTCCATGGATATACCATCCCACTTCTACTCTGGTACCTCAAGTGGTTGTGATAATCCTAATGAAACCTGATGCTCATGCTTCACTTTCAGACAAGTGAGGCACTGTGAAATGAACTATGCTATTTATTTCTTCATCCCTATCCACCAGTACTATCGTCGGAGGTCCGAGTACATATTCGCTACTCTAGGATGTACTTCTAAAGGGGATGTGTGGAACTCCCTCAACACCTCCTCTAATAGAATCTCTATTACCATGGTTCATCCTCTGAAGGGGATGACGTGCTCCCCACCATCAGAAAATCCATCAGGAGCCTGTCCTAAGGATATCTGAGCTCGTTAGGGATCACGGTCTACATCCCCAAGATGTGCTTCCCTGACTCGGTAAAGGAGGGGGGAGTAACTGTCATAGACTGGAGGTAAGCTACTTCATAACTATCCATGAATGTTAACTACAATGCTGCTAGCTACTCTATCACCTCACTTAGAAACTATAGACCAGAACTACTACTGAGTGTATCTTCTACTATATTCCCCTTACGAGGAGTACATATTGTCTTAAATTTGTATTCATTGAATAAATCTATCCATCATCTATGTCTCAGGTTCAGTTCCATCTGTGAGAATATATACCTAACACTCTTGTGATCAAAGTATACTATAAAACATTCACCAATCAAGATCAGTTTTGCTGAGTCCTTAGAATCCAGAACTACATGGTACACAGAGGTGACTGGTTGATGTGGAGATCTGTGGAGATGAGTTGTACCTACCCTTCAGGTTGGATCCTAGGTGGGTGATCTTAGGAGCTATTTTCTATTTTGTTTGTATCTTTCAGTTGGGCTTTGTTTGTGGCACCTTTACTTTCAGTAAACACTTTTACAACTACAGTTTTACAATGTGGTTTATATCATGTCATGTTATTGGTGTGTGTGTTTGAAAGTTCATAGGCAATGAATTCAATATTTAGGGATATTCCTTTTTGGTGGTAGTCTCGAATCCATGTGCTATAGAAGGCGGGCTTGGGGTAGTCACGACACGGTCCCCAAGGGACAGGTCGTGACAATTGGTCATGAACTGTCCCCTGTGGCCTGTTCTGTGACTACCCCAAGCCTGCCTTCCATAGGCCAGGGGTTGGTGACTAGCACCAAAAAGAAATTTCCCTAAAAAGGGAAGGATTTTCCTAAAAAAACTACACACTCACATATAGGGAAAACTACACACAAGTAACTCAATGAAAGAAGAATGGTACAACAACTAAAAACCACCATTGAGTGTAAAATTGATTACTGAAAGTAATGGAGCCAGAATACAAGCCCAACTGAAATTGAAGTACATAAAAAAGGGATAACATCCCATGAGGTCATTCTCCAAGGTCCCTACCTAAAGAGTAGGTATATCTCATCACCACAGATCTCCACTTCTAAGGGTCACCTACGTACACTGTGTTTCAATCACCTCCGAGCACCGTTATGCCCTGACACCTCAAGACCCAGTCTAGCTGTCTGTCATCTGCACAAGACAAAACAAGGAGAGGGAAAATCCCGTGCAATGGTGAGTATAGAAATACTCAGTAGGTACCCCGATACCCCCGATGGTATCTCATAATTCCACAATGGAAATTCCACAAATCATGATCTGAATCACAAATCACAATGCAGAAGACACCTCTCATCGGGTATAACTTAAGTACATAAGTACAGATGATTAACTATATAGCCTGATCATATTATTATGCTGATAGGATCTGTTTCCAATCCATACATGGTCTCCAGATGCTGATCAACATAGGGTCTCTAGGATCTGATCCACACAAGATTGCTTGGTGATGATCCACATAGGGTCGCTCGGTGCTGATCTATACAAGATTGCTAGGTGCTGATCCACACAGGATCGCTCGGTGCTGATCCACGTAGGATCACTCTTTGCTAATCCAAATAGGATCTCTAGTTACTAATCCACATAAGATCACTCATGATGATACACACAGGATTGCTCGGTGCTGATACACACAGGATCACTAGGTGATGATCCACACAGGATCACTTTTGGGCGATCCACACATGATTGCTCGGTGCTTATCCACACCAGATTTCTATTCATTCATCACGTCATAGCCAACCTCTGGATTCACATACATAGCATGCTTGAGTCTGGTAAGATCCACTCCTCAATCCATATATCGTACCTCAACTACCCTGAAAACCCATGAATATGTAACCCGATGATCCTCCATGTCATAAGGGTTCGATATAAAAAAATTATGCGTCAATCAGACACCCGATTTGTATGTTATAGTCATTTTAGTGCTGAGGGCCCAATTGGATTCAGGTACGATCCAACTTGGACAAACTACAACTTTATATGAATCTCTTGGGAGTATCCCAAAAGGACCACCTCATCCTAAGGGCTCTGGTACCGTAGACAGTTTGTCAAACAGATGTCCGGTTTAGGAGATATGCACATTTAAGTGTAACTGGGCTAAAAAGGGGTTTGGATCTAGTTTGAACCTATCAGAATGACCCGACCTAGACTGATAGGCTTATACCATAGGGGATGGGCTTAGCCTACTTCAGCTGGGATTTTCTAGCCCACTGGGTAGCAGGCCCGGCCCACCGGCCACGGGCTCGGCCCACCGGGTGCGTTTTTAGCCCGACCCACTATGACGCAGAATCGCACAGCCCGCTGGCCCAGCACGGGGGGTCCGCTCCCCTCTTGAAAGGTCGAATCCATTCTCGCCTTCAAGGCAGTGGAAACAGTTGGCTCCACCTCTCTTGGTTAGTCCCATTGGACCGGTCATGCACGGGACACACAGACCGCGAGTCAGCCCTCCGCTGCAGCTTAAAGCGACGAACTTCGTTCGTAGCACGCTGCTGTAGCGCGACATCGTAGTATGCCATAGAGCTCAACAGTGCCACAAGATGGCACTGCACTCCCCTGGCTAGTCAGCGTGGACAGGCCCACAACGGACCCACGGGTGTGGGTCCTCCCTCTACCACGACACGAAGCCGCAAACTTCCACCGCAGCACGCTACCGCAGTGTGATGTCTGGCTTCAATGCGGTCAGTGATGGCCAACTACCCCCGTGTCTTCCATGAATCTTTTGGGAGCTTCCGTTCATTCGCGGCCTATGGGTGCCAACCGCCGCCTCCATCATTCGCTGGTGCCTCCGTGTTGGTGAAGCCTCCACGGGCCATCTTTGATGCTCTGGTGGTCAGCTATTATTCTTTCTTGTGCCTACAACCCTCCCAGTATGGCGTCTGTGCTGAGCGGCCTTGGTTCCACTTTTGCACAAAATCTTCTTGTTTTACATGACGAACTCCACTATAACCGAGTTCGATAGAGATTTTGGGCCTTGTTTTTTTGTCCCACACCCTTCACGTTAGAAGAACAACACGGGATGAATATTTTAATTATAAAAACTCCCATAAAGAAAACCCCACAATATCCTCTTTCATTAAGGAATAAAACACGGATCAACCCATTGGACTGTTGATCTGTGTTCTTCATAATATTCAAAAATGGGTAAAGGGGAGATATCAATCATATAACCCCATACATCGAGTTCGTTGGAATCCGATGTAGATGAGGAATCAGCCTCCATGTATGAAGGTTTTCATCAGCATTATCTATTGCCCATTATTTCCCCTAAGAACAAGACATGACAAAAACCACTTAGTAAAACTACAGTAGTAAAAGTTTGTACTGAAAGTAAAGGTGTTGAAATACTTTCCCAACTGAAAGATACAACTAAAATAGAAAACAACTCATGAGATTGTCCACCAAGGATCCTACCAGAAGGGTCGGTACAACTCGTCTCCACAACTCTCCACATCAACCAGTCACCTTAGTGTACCTCCTGATCTTGGCTCCTAAGTACTTAGCCAAGATGCTCGTCATCTGCGCAAGACAGGACAATGTGCGGGAAAAGAGCATGCTGAGGTGAGTATAACAATACCCAGTAGGGACCCCATGGCCCTCGAAGGTCTCTCATAATTTCACAAAGGAAATCCACAAGCATGATCTCAATCACAAAGCACAAAGAAAAAGACTCAGTTCAATCTAGGTATACAACTCAGAGATCAGGAATAACGATGATTTGTCTTATGATATATCATTTTATTCTGTTAAGAAGTTCCCAAAACTAAACCATAAAGAAGTTGTTCCATTGTCGATCCACATATGGTAATATGTCTCTGATCAATAACAGGATGCTCTAAGGCCTTTCCTCGATGTGTCTCACACTGCTGATCCACAGAGGGTCGCTAGAATGCTGATCCACACATGGTCACTATAATGCTGATCCACACCGGGTCGCTATGATGCTGATCCACACTGGGTCACTGTGATGCTGATCCACACAGGGTCACAATGATTTTGATCTACATAGGTTCTCTATTATGCATATCCACATAGGGTTGCTATCATGCTGATCCACATATAGACACTATGATCCTGATCCACACAGGGTCGCTATTCAAATGTCAGCCAGCCACAAGATTTCCTGCACCCGATGTGCTTGAGTTTTGTAGTATCTAATCCTCAAGATATAGGTCATGCCTCAACTACCACGAAGATTCACCCAGGAGTAACCCAAAGGACTTCCATGTTCTAAGGGTCCCAATCTGATAGACGACGTGTCAATCGAACACCCGATCTGTGTGTTATAGGTTTTTTAGTGTCATAGGCCCCGTTGGATTAGGGTTCGATTGAAGATGGCCATACTCCAACATTCTCCTAAACATAGGTGGAGTATCTCAAAAGGAATGTCTTGTTCCAAGGAATCTTTCTCTAAAGATGGTTTTTTAATCGAACGTCTGGTATATGAGATAGAACTTTTTAAGAGTATTTGGGCCGAAAAGGGGTCCAGGTTTGGGCCGACCCGGTAGGACCGACCCGACCCGCCCTAACCCGGGTCGACCCGACCCCGTCCGGGTCCATCAAGGCCTGACCCAAACTGGCTGGGCCGGCCCATGTGTGCGGGGCCACTATGGTCTCGGTCCATTGGGCTGCAAATAGGCCCGATCTGTCGGGTGGCCCGGTCTGCTGGCTGGCACGGCCCCCAGTTGGGTGGCTTGCGTGGGGGTCGCTCCCCCTTCCCAAATGGCTGAAATCTATTCAGTTTTACTCTTCTGTTTTGTAACCACACCATTTAGAGTTAAGTTATTTGTTAATTAAAACTCATTAATGAACCTCATTAATCATACTATGTGTTAATCTACCATCCCCTAGATTTAAATGATGCCCGAGCTTGGGTTTTTTAACACAAAAGTGAGGAAGCTATGAAATAGTACCATGACATCATTTTCCAACGAAGAATAGAAGATTGGATTGAAACATTGAAGGAATCAATCCGGAAGCAATTAATTCCAATGACTTAATCAAAAAAGTATCCTTCTTCCACAACTGCGACGTTTCCTCTGAATCTGAGGTAGGGGTTTTTGTTTTAATTCAAGTGAATTGATTTCAAACTATTATTTTTTAAAAACATGTTGAATTTTGAATAACCAAAAATGAGTTAATCCATGATTCATAAGAAACTACAAGTGGTTAATGTGGGAATTATTTTGAATGAGGTTATAATTTATCCTTTTATTTCCACACCCTTGTTTAATTTCTAAAGCGGAGGGTGTGGGCCAACCGAACAAGTCCCGGACTCTCCAACGCTTCGTTTTGGTCGTGTTCTTCGGGGGACAGATTTTGAAGATGATGGAATCTAGATTCTGAGATCCACACAGTGAAGAAAGTATTCAGGGAGTCCTGTAGGTGCAAACGGAAGGGAAAACAGACCACCAGAGCTCACCCGATGCCCCAAGAAATTTCCACTAGAGATCGGAATTGGCGGGTGACGGCAGTGGCCGGCTGTTGCCAGCCACGAAGGATAGGCGGCACCCGAAGGGGCCGCATTAGACAGATGGGGCGGCCAGCATGCAGAGGCCACATAAGCAGCATGGTGGCATACCGTCACATACCCTTGGATGCAAGACGCAGAAGAGGAGACTCGTGCCTCGCGGGTCCCGTTGATAGGGAGGTAATTCCTTGTGGAACCACCGTTGCAAAATAAAATGGATTTCAGCTGTTTGGGAAGGGGGAGTGACCCACACTCAGGCCACCCAGCTGGGGGTCATGCCAACCAGGGGGAAGAGCCTTCCACAACCCAGCCGGTTCAGGTCAGGCCGAGCCAGACATGAGTCGGGCCCAGACAGGTTCGGGTCGACCTGGGTCAGGGTAGGTCCGGTCTGTCCGACTGAGTCAGACCGGACCTGGACCCCTTTTCAGCCCAAATACGCTTAAAATAGTCATATATCACAAACATGGAATTTGTTTGAAAAAACCATCTATGAAATTGGAATCCTTGAAACGATACCTTCCTTTTGAGATACTCCATCTGAGTTTTGGAGAAATATGGAGTATGGCCGAGTTGGATCGAACCCAAATCCAACCGGCCCCTCGACATTAAAAATCCTATAACACACAGACTAGGCACCCGATTGACGCACAATCTATCGTATTGAGACCCTTAAGACATAGAGGTCATTTGTGTTACTCCTTTTTGGAACTTCATGGTAGTTGAGCCATGAATTATATCTTCAGAATTAGTTACTAAGAAACTCAAGCGCATCGGGTGCGGTAAATCCTGTGGCGTGCTGTCATTTAAAGAGAGACCCTCTGTGGATCAGCATCGTAGTGACCCTGTGTCGATCATCATGATAGAGACCCTATGTGAATCAGAATCATAGCTATCCTATGTGGATCATCATCATAGAAAACCTATGTGGATCAGAATCAGAGATACCCTATGTGGATCATCATCATAGCGACCCTGTCTGTATCTGTATCATAGAGACTCTGTGTAGATCAACATTCTAGTGACCCCGTGCAGATTATCAGTGCTCAACCCGATGAGGAACAGCCTTATAGGGGAACTTCGTGGATCAGTGGCATACTACCCTCTATGGATTGATAATGGAACAACTTCATCAAGGTTCAGTTGTGGAAACACCTAATGGAATAAAATTATGTAGCATAAGACTAATCATCTTAATTCTTAATCTTTGATTTGTATACCTGGTTTGAGTTGAGTCTTTTTCTATGTTATTTGTGATTGAGATCATGATTGTGTTTTTCTGTTGTGGATTTATAAGAGACCTTTGGAAGTCTCAAGGTCCCTACTGAGTATTGTTGTACTCACCCCTACACAGGATTCTCCTACACCTTGTTGTGTCTTGTACAGATGAGTAGCATGGATCAGTCCTTAGGAGCTAGGAATAGGCAGTACATGAAGGTGAATGGTTGACTAGGATAGTTGTGAAGACGAGTTGTACCTACACTTCAGGTAGGATCCTTTGTGGATGATCTCATGAGCTATTTTCTGTTATAGTTGTATATTTTATTTGGTCTTGTATTCCTGACCCTTTAATTTCAATACACACATTTACTACTACAGTTTTACTATGTGGTTTGTATATTTTCGTGTTATTGGTCTGTGTGTTTGCAGGTTCAAAGGAAATGCCTTCCTATTTTAGGGAAATACCTTTCTAGTGATAATCTCCTACCTATGGCCTATGGAAGGTGGGCATGGGGTAGTCATGGAAGGGGCCCCAGGGGATGGGTCATGACAAAGTGGTATCAGAGGAGTTGGTTCTATCGAAAAACTATGAATATGATCATTCTAATGGTGCAATAGTGTTATGTGTTTTGAGTGTGGTTTTTAGTTCGAGGAGTCTAGTGTTGGTTCGGTGACCGACATATCCATACACTAGGACCCTGGATACCGATTTCCGACTCGGTGCATGAAAATTCTAATTGAGTCTGTTTTTGGAAATGTATTACTTTTGATATCTTTTGAGTCAGCTGACTAGGTATAACTTTTTGACTATGGCACACCTATTTATTCTTAGGATGCCACCACGTAGAAAGCCATCCAGGATTCCAAGGAGAGTTCATGATGATGGCCCACCGAGCGATGTGGCTATGGTGTAGGGACCTCTTACAATGATAAAACCTTCAGGTGGTGCACCAACATCCCCACCACCCATTGGGTAGTAGTTTGCACTATCCCCACTAGCATACAGTGCATGTTGACTGAGTACGTTTCATGAGTTCCAGTGGCATTGGCCTTTGAGGATTCAAGGCGAGACAGATCCCCAGGCAGCTGCGAACTGGCTGGAGGATGTGGCATGGGTTTTTCGCCTAGTTAGGACACAAGTAGGGCAGATGGTGATCCTAGCTGCTAGCCTCTTCTTGGGAACAATAGGGGGATGGTGGATCCTGAAACTCTAGTTACACGATGAGGCAACCCACACCATGATGGAATTTGAGAGCCTCTCCAGGGCCATGTTTGTTCTAGAGACACTATGCTCTCTGTATATTCAGAATCTCTTTCACTTATAGTATGGCATCCAGACAGTAGCCCAATAATCAGCAAGATTCAATAACCTCTCATGCTACTCTACCAACATGGTATATGACCCATTTTTCAGGACCCAAACCATTGAACAAGGTATCTAGTGAGAGATCAGAGTATCAATGATGCCGATCAATATCATGACGAAGGCTAGAGTACTCGAGTGAGTTTTATTGGTGGAGAGATTCTTAGATGAGTAGGCACCGACGGTGAGATCTACCACCAGACAACAGGTAGCAGATTCATCTGCAGCAGGCAGTTGGAAGATGACGCAGAGGTCTAAGTGGGCTCGATCATCTAGAGGACAACCCTAAGAAGCAGGTTTGGAGGTGCGGAACTTACGAGGTTGACCAGGACAGTAGAGGAGAATACTGTGCTTCACCTATGGGGGGTAGGGACACATGGCTCGTGACTACCCGACCCACCGTACTAATGATCAAGAGGTGGTCGAAGGAACACTGAGGAAAAGTTAGATATTCGAGGAAGGAGGTCCATAGGGCAGTAGAGGTGGAAGGGGAGAAAGCCGTGTAGTAGGTGGTGGGGAAATATTTGAGGTTCTACCGCCACCACCTACAGCTGGTCAACCCCAACCTTAGAGAGTAGGCAGACAAGGATAAGGTTAGCATCAGGCAGCTAAGGCCTACGACCATGGTGCTCCATAGATTATTCGAGGTTTGATCTGTGTCTAATTCACTCTAGATGTAGTAATTATAGACGTAGTTTCTAGTCACTCTTTCATTTCCACGTCTATCATTCAGAGCTTGGAGATTTCGGTAGTACCATTGGATTAATCCTTAATATTAGAGACTCATACAGGAGAGGATTCTATGATTACAGACTTGTGACTGTAGTGTGATCTCAATCTATTAGGTGAGAGATTTGGCTGGGATCTTCTGGTAGCCACGTCGAGGCCTTACAATGTCATATTTGGTATGCAATGGTTATCCATGGTCCATGATCAGATTGACTATCATAGGCACAAAGTGAGGTGTGTCTGTAAGGATAGAACTAGGTTTTCCTTCTCCAGTGAGAAGCAGACATTTTTTTATTGGATGGACCGTATTGGAGGATGGTGTAACAGATCACTCATTAGTTAGCTAGCCTTACCCTCAGAATAGTTGACGCGAGGAGTCTGAGTTATCCTATAGTGGTGGACCAATATGCTTATGTCTTCCCTAATGATGTTCTGAGAATACCTCCTCATAAAGAAACTACAAGAAATTCCATCTTTCCCAATGGTTTTAAACCGTTGGTATATCCACTAAAACTGTTGGGAAAGAATTTCCCAACGGTTTCACAACCCATTGGTGTGTGAGGTGTGGCAGTAGCTTTATACAAAAGATTCCTAGAGAACCGTTGGAATATATGGTCTAAAATTAATCTATACCAATGGTTCAACTTAAACAATTGGTATATATATGTACCAACGGTTGATGAACCGTTGGTACTGGTGGGTATACCAACAGTTTTCAGACCATTGGTATACATTTTATTCAAACCCGTAGTATACCAAAGGTTTCAGAACTATTGGCATTCTTTGTCCTGTGTACCGACGGTTGTAAAAAATTGGCATACTCTGTCCAGTATACTCTGTATACCAACGGTTTGTAGAATCATTGGTATACATCTTATATCCCCAAAACTGTATAGCCTGCATATAAAACTATAAACCGGAAAAATTATAAACCTACACCTATCCAACCTATAAACCCCACGACACAAAATATATTTCCCAAATATGTAAACCCCATACTGTAAAACTATAAACCTACACCTCTCCAATATATTTCCCAACCTGTAAAACTAAAAACCTGCACCTCTCCAAGATACAAAATTGTTCTTACACTATTCTTTAAGTTAAATACAAAGTGTTAATAGTTTAAAGATAACTGTTTACAAAAGGTTTGATAAATGTGGAGAAGCCAGTAGTTGGAGAGATTGAAAATCCAAAGGAAATTTTGGAGAAATATTAAAGAAACTGGTTGGTTAATAGAGATTGAAAATCCAATAGAAATTTTGGAGATATATTAAATAAACTGGTTGGTTAATAGTAACTAGGCAATCATCAAATTCAATGGCCTTTTATTTACTTTATTCATTCTATTATAGAAGAAAAATATTGGGTTCTCATCCTCTTACTCTAATAAAGTATGATAATTCTTAGAAGGTTCAATTGCTCCTTCTTGAATCACTGAAGATTTCTCCTTTTTAAAATTCCCAGCCTTCTTGGGAATTTTGTTAGCAACCCTTTTCCACTCCATGGATCATCATCATCTGAAGGCCCTTCACCTAAATCTAAGAATCTGTTCTGAAGGGGAACTCCCTTGAAAATAGATATAACTACATCACCCTCTTTCTAGGCCTCCGCTTCTTCCATGTTCTGTGAACCTGCATGGTATGCCTCTTTTCTCCCAAGATCCATGCCAAAACTACCATATCTGTAGGTCAGAGATGAGGGACCAGATCGCTAACCCTCTGGTCGACCTCAAGACACACAAAAATTGTTGGAGGTTTCAAAACATCCAAAGTGAAGCAGTAGAAGGATCTTGATTCTAGTGAAAGTCATAGGACCACTGAAATAAATGGATTGAATCTGTTTGGTGAGTTCGAAACCACCGAGAGAAATGGATGCCACAGAAAGGGGGACAAAAAGATTTCTCCCCAATGATTTCTGACATCTTCAAACTGTCCCAAAATCAGGACAATTTTGGTTAATAGACTAACTAGAAGTCACACACTTTACCTTTGAAGGTTGTATAAACACTGAGAAACTATGGTCACAAAAATATGAAGAAAACAGGATGATCGAAAGAATAAAACACCTTAACGAAATGAAAATGTTCTTAAGATCGATTCCATAAGATTGATTCCTGAGGAATGTAAGGGTAAATTCACCTTATGAAGAGATTTTCAATAAAAAATATGGAAAAAACATCGTGTAGTAATCACCAGAAGAAATTATGAAATGTTAAATTGAAAATAATTTGCAAGAAATAAGATGAAAATATAGTGTTTAAGGCTCTGGAAGCAGATCAGAAAATGAAAGAAATAAATGTGTGATTACTTCAGAAGAAAAATTAGTCTTAGATAAATGCACCAGAAGATGAGATAGGTCAAGTATGATATGTGTGATTTTGGGTGTGTGACATAAAGATGGATTTTTTATACCTTTGAAAGTAGTACATGAATGGTGAAACCTGATATGGGTTTTGGAATGTAGGGTGGCTTTGGTTTTGAGGAAGAGAACTTGAGTGCTTTTGGTTTACCCTTGTGGTTGTCTTCTAGAGGGATGGACATGTTTGGGTGCCTAGCCAGTGTAATGTATATTAAAATGGGTGGTCCGTATACTTATAAAATTGATCATGAGAATAATAGGTGCTCAAGGGAATGTGGGTTGATGTGGTTTTATGTGAAAACTTTCTCTTTGGGTGGAGACTGTGCATGGGAGATTTGGTTTTGGTAGGAAGCACATGGAGGTTCCTAGTTTTTATTAAATGAAAATCTCTTAGAGTGTTGGTGTTTTTTAGTGCATGTGTTTACTAGGGGTAGGACTAGTTAGAGGACGTAGGCTGAGTTTCTTGAGTAGGGAAAAAAACATTGAGTAGGTGGGCGAATGATTTCGATGTGATGATATTATCATGGGTAGGGATGCCCAAGACTTTTAAATGACTTTGACATGACCAAGACTTTTAAATGGCCCATACACATCACATACGAACCATGGATCATTATGCTAAAGTATCAACACAATCGGAATACGTTTGGTTAGTTTTCCGTATGCAAATTGTTTTTACTTAAAATGATATCCATTTTAAACAAAAGAGAGATAGTTAGAGTGATACCAGCCACCCTGTGCCTCAGATTGAGCCGAGGTTGACTCATACACGTCCCATATGACCCATGGACCATTTTCCTAAAGTTTCAATAGAATCCGAATGCATTTGGTCGGTTTTCCGTATGCTAGTTGTTGTTTTCACTTAAAATGATGTTCATTTTAAACAAAAGAGAAACACCTTAAGTGGTGTTGGGCACACCATGCCTCGGGTTGAGGCAAGGTTGACTTGTAAACTTCACATATGACCCACAGATCGTTTTCCAAATTTTTCGACAGAATCAGAATGCGTTTGGTTGGTTTTCCATATGGATGTTGTTTTCACTTAAAATGATGTTCATTTTAAACAAAAGAGAGATACTTTGAGTGGTTCTGGCCACACTGCACTTCAGATTGAAGCATTGTTGACTTTTACATGTCACATATGACCCATATATCTTTTTACTAAAGTTTCAATAGAATCCAAATGCATTTGGTCAGTTTTATGTATGTCAGTTGTTGTTTTCACTTAAAATGATGTCCATTTTAAACAAAAGACATACACTTGGAGTGATACTGGCCACTCTATGCCATGGATTGAAGTAGAGTTGACTCATACACATCAAAAATGACCCATGTATCATTTTCCTAAAGTATCAAAACAATCTGAATACGTTTGGCAAGTTTTCCGTATGCGAGTTGTTGTTTTCACTTAAAATCCTGTCCATTCCAAATAAAAGTGAGACAGTTTGAGTGGGTCCGACCACATCGGCCCTCGTATTGAGGCAGGGATGACTCTTAAACGTCAAATATTACCCATGGATTGTTTTTCTAAAGTTTCAATAAAATCAAAATTCCTTTGGTTGGTTTTTCGTATGTTAGTTATTGTATTCAATTAAAATGATGTCCTTTTGAAACAAAACAGAGACACTTTGAGTGGGGTCGGCCACACCATGCCTCTGATTGAGGTGGGATTTACTCATACACGTCACATATGACCCATGTACTGTTGTGATAAGGTATTAACACAATCCAAACATGGTTGGTTTGTTTTCCGTATGCCAGTTGTTTTGGCTTAAAATGATGTCCATTTTAAACAAAAGGGAGACATTTAGAGTGATACCAGCCACAATGCACCTTATATTGAGGCGGGGTTTACTCGTACACATCACATATTACCCATGGATCATTATAATAAAGTTTCAATAGAATCAGAAAGTTTTTGGTCAGCTTTCCGTATGTTAGTTGTTGTTTTCACTTAAAATGTTGTCCATTTTTAACAAAAGAGAGACACTTTGAGTGGATTCGGCCACACCGCACCTCTGATTAAGACAAGGTTGACTCATAAAAGTCACATATGACCCATGGATCGTTTTAATAAAGATTAAATAGAATCTAAATGCGTTTGGTCAGTTTTCCATATGTCAGTTGTTTTTTTCACTTAAAATGATATCCATTTCAAATAAAGGTGAGACACTTCGAGTGGTTTCGGCCACACCACGCCTTGGATTGAGGCAGGGTTGACTCATACACGTCACATACAACCCATGGATCGTTTTTCAAAAGTATCAATACAATACAAATATTTTTGGTTGGTTTTCTGTATTCCAGTTGTTTTTACTTAAAATGATGTCGATTTTAAACAAAAGAGAGACAATTAGAGTGATACTGGCCACACTGCACCTCATATTGAGGCGAGGTTGACTCGTACATGTCACATATGACCCATGGATCATTTTACTAATGTTTTAATAGAATAATAATGCGTTTGGTTGGTTTTTTATGTCAGTTGCTGTTATCACTTAAAATGTTGTCCATTTTAAACAAAAGAGAGACACTTTGAGTGGTGTCGGCCACACCGCAACTTGGATTGAGGCAAGGTTGAGTCGTAAATGTCACAAATGACCCATGGATCATTTTCCAAAAGTATAAATAGAATCCGAATGTATTTGGTCGGTTTTCCGTATGCCAGTTTTTGTTTTCACGTAAACTGTTCTCCATTTCAAATAAAAGTGAGACACTTTTAGTGGTTTCGGTCACACCGTGCCTCGGTTTGAGTTGGGGTTGACTCGTACACATCACTTGGGAATTTTGAGTACTGTTAAGTGAGGATTGAAGATCCAGGTGAGTCTAATCCTCTCCTTAATTCCTATTTTCGATTAGGGTTTTCACTCTTCTCTCATCTTCTTTCGATGATCTAAAACCCTCTTTTCTGTTGGGATTTAGGGTGAATCTTGAAGAGAGATTAGATTGGGATTCGGGGTCCAGGGAGGAGGGTTGGGGGGGGGGGGCTGTCCAGGGGGCTGTCCGAGGTCTAGGGAGGAGGGGGGGGGGGGGGGGCTCTCCGGGGTCGAGGAAGGAGGGTGGGTAATGTATCTAAAACTCTATCTAGGTATCATACATAGAATTCTTATAGGACTACGAACTGCCGCAGGGTGTTGTCATGGAGGAGGGACAAATCACAGCGTGACCACGACGTGAACGCGGCATGACCGCAGTGTGATCGCAGCGTGACCACAGCTTGACCGTGGTGTGACCGTGGCGTGTTGGCCCGATCCAGCGACATCTGTGGGGCAGCATCTTCTGGCCAGGAGTGAAGGGAGTTGGAGGAGGTGGGGAAACATTCCAGTTGTTTCCTCCCTCCCCATTAACTATGGGTGGGTAATGCATCTAAAACTCTATCTAGGTATCATACATCAAATTCCGATAGGACTGTGAACCACCACGGGGTGTCGTCCTGGAGCAGGGCCAAATCATGGCGTGACCGCGGAGTGACCGCGGCGTGACCGCGGCGTGTTGGCCCGGTCAACGACATCCGCCAGGCAACATCTTCCGGCCAGGAGCAAAGGGAGCGGGAGGAAGCGGGGAAACATTCCAGCCGTCGCCTCCCTCCCAATTAACTATGGATATTTAATGTATCTAAAACTTTACCTAGTTATTCTACATCAAATTACGACATGACTTTGAACCACCACGTGGTGTCGTCTTGGAGTAGGGCCAAATCACGGCATTACCACGGCGTGACCGCGAGGTTACCGCGGCATGACCGCGGTGTGACCGCGACATGTTGGCCCGGTCCAATGACATCTGATGGGCAGTATCTTCCACCCAGTATTCCAATTAAATCCTATGTATTTTTCCTTCACATTATAGAAACTGATCTTATTTTATAAAAAATATACTCTTGATTCGGGATTGTGGTATGATAAAGATATATATTTTATATTCGTTGTTTTTAAAAGTCGTACTAGGTAGTTGAAGCTACTAATTGAGAGTCAAATTATGCACGTGTATTACTTATCAATGGTATATGCATTTCTTGGAAATGTAATAATAAAACTTCAGTCACCTTGAGAACAATAGAATTTGAGTATGTTTTAACATCTCAGGTTACAAAACAAATATTATGGGATAATTCATATATGTAAAAAATTAGATGTGCATCGAGGCCAGGTAAACACCCCAAACAGTGTTAAGATGAATCTTATGTTGGGGAGAACCATAATCCTAACAGGTGTTAAACAATGACACCATCCATGTTTTTAGATATATAGGCTTGGGTAAACACCCAAATGGGTGGCCAAGAGGCTAGGAAAACACCTGACATGAGTTTCTCCAAAAGATAAGGTCATAATGGGCATGATAGAAAATATCAAATATTTAATATGTTATAACAAGATATCTTCGGAAGTTTATAGTGAGAGGCACAATGACACAATCCCTAAAGGGAAATGAAATGACGAAAAAGAATTATACATCCTAAACTATCACTATGAGTTTTCGCAGACAGCGCACCTCCGTTGAAGGGGTTTTATTAAAAAAACATGACCTTATTTATCAAATGAAACAATTATATTAAAGAACACTTATTCAAGATATGAAATTCATTATAATTAAGCAGAATTAAGAAAGAATCTAAATTCAATTTAAAGCATTATTAAATTAAAGAGTCTACGAGAGGGACTCTACCTCAAGATGGAACCAAGCCGTCAACTTCGGCTCTTGGAGGTTTCTATCTAAAAGATGATGCTCCTCCACTGGGTATACACACCTTCACACAGATACAATGACACCTAGCCCCTATGCACGCACCCGCATGGCCATGAGCATGTGCAAGGGGATCCTTGCACAAATGCTTATATGCATATATCAATCTCTACTCACCTATGTATGCATTTATATATATATATATATATATATATATATATATATAAATGGGAACACCTAGACCTATATGTGCATAATCACTGCCATGGGTGACTATATACTTATCGGGGGAACCCACACACACATACTTACCTATGCACACACAGAGGAGTCTCCCTTGACATGGCGACTCGAAACCAACGAGCATGGATCAATGCACTACACTAAGGATATTAAGAACCTTAAAACACATGAAGGATGCTACATAACCAGTGAGAAATCAACCAATGTCATTAAAGCCTTACCTAGATTGGCAGCGGAGAACCAAATCCACCCGAACCAACACGAAATGATCCAACGCTCTAACGAAAACATAATATGGAGTCAAAAACACTAAAGACCCAAATACATGAGGTTAGAGACATGTAGTAACCATAGAATCTTACCTTGGATAAAATCCGGTAGACTGAATCAATCTGAACTCCTTTTGGAACCCTTCACAGAATATAACTACCCTCTGTCCATAGAAAGAAGTCAAAGATCTAAGTGACCAATGCGATAAATAAAATAAAATTAAAACTAAACTAAAACATACCTGTCTCATGTGACTATACCTGTCACCACACAAGATATAAGTACCACCGCGCCCCGTGGGTTAAATCATGTTCCTGCAAGGAAATGGGAAACAGATCAATGTTCCAAATGATACTATCAAATAATACATTCAAATTAATTAACAATTAATCTTCCTATTAATGGTATATAATCAATTTGGCTCGAGTTTCAACATAGTTTGGGTTTGTTCGATACAAGGGATGAGGTCCTATTATTCTTGGTTTTTATGTTTACACTTGAGATATTTATTTAAAAATGATGCATGTATTTGGATATTTATTTATGGTTTTAGTTCTTAGACTGTTTCTATGGGACTTGTCCACATGAATAATTCTTGTAATGTAGGGTTATGTTGACATTTATGCGCTTTAATGTGATTTATGTCACTAACGATGAAGATTTAGATCAAGTAAAATATTCCTAAAAGGATTGGGCCATGTAGTGATAGGTGTGGAAATTGTACATCTAGAATTTGATAAGGAAATACTTATGAGAATCGGCTGGAATCTTGGTAGGTTCTTAGAGTGTGATGGTCCCTCTAAGTATATAAAATGTATTATGAAAGGTTTTACTCCATTTAATGATTCATGAGTTCATCTAAAGAGATGAAGGATGAGATGCTAGTGTGGGTATTGGGTATTTTCAGACAGATTGACATTATAATTCCAAGAGGATTGGTGTGATTTAGCTTATGATGGAACCTAGTTAGTGGGGCTGGGTTATAACACATGATTTTTATGAGGTTCTTGACCAGATTATTGAGAATATAATGTAGATGGGTTTGACATGGTATGATTTTGTGACTAAGACACTCATAAGGTGAATAATCCTCTTTGTCATGTTGGATGATGAGATGTACATCGAGGCATGGGATAACCCTCAAGAGATGAGTTTAGACTATGTTACTGAGAGGATAGACAAGGACAGGTTTGATAGGATTGGGTGAGTGGACAACCCATGCGAGGATGATATGATGTATGGAGACACTTGGAGACACTTGGGGTTATTTATGCTATCTCATGGAGACACTTGGGGTTATTTCATGACTCCAACATTCTCCAGATATGTTCCCACACAATGTTTTAGAAAGACAATTCCATCTCATGGAAGACCCCAAGGCTCCTCTATCTTCAAATGTTTCCTCACACTCACACCTCAAGGTATTACAAAATAAAAGTGATCTACATCAACTAGTCAGGATGGCATCACTACCCTCTATCCGTAGAAAGAAGTAAAATACCTAAGTGGCCATTGCGATAAAGAAAATAAAATAAAAAATAAACAAAAACATACCTATATCCTGTTACTATACATGTCACCGCCCAATATATAAGAACCACACCACCCCATGGGTCAAATCATGTTCCTGCAAGCAAGGGGGAAATAGTTCCATTTAATAATATCTTCATTTTTCATTATGTTATTTATATAGCTCGTTGTTGGAAACACCATACTAGTACACTTAGACATTGAATATGCACCTAAAATACATTAGTTGAGTTGAAGATTGTGCACATAACCCTGCTAGAACCCCGCCGTGTCGCACCGCGATCCGAGATTGACTACCAAACCGTGCGTATATTTAAGTAGTCAAACACCACAAAATTCCAAACCAAAATTAAGAAAAAATTCTAATAGGAGAGGAGGTATTGAAGGAATTGGAGGTCCTTATCTGAGGTTCTATGTTGTTGGGTTCGTCAATTCCATCACATTCTGTAACAAATGGGGCCAATGATGAAAATGGATAGAAAATAATGATAGAGAAGAATTTATTTGATAAAATAGTTGTCTGGAAGTTTTTTTAATGAGGTAATGAAATGAAAAATAATGACATCCCAAGTCACCCAATGTCCTATTTCATTGACCCTCTAAATTAAGGTTGTAAACAACCTTGAGTGCTCGTAAGCTAATTGGACTCGCTCGACAAATACTTGAATTCAGTTCGGATTTTTTCAAGCTCAAGCTATGAGTAGTGAAGTCGAATTCGGTGTTATAATAACGCAATCAAGTTGGTCGCAAAGGCTAATCGAACATATAATATTTTAACATGTTATTTTTATTCAATATATGGGTATTTAATTTCAAGGTCGAGCTCGAACTCAAGAAAGATCTTGTAATTAAAATTATGATAAAACATCGTAATCAAAACAAGTCGAGCCTAATTGAGTAGCTCGATCAAGCTTGAGGTTGAGCCGGTAAATTGATGATTGATCGAGCACTGAGTATAATAAAACCATTTCATTTCCCCATAACTCAAACATTAAATTATGTTCCATTAAATTGTATAAAATCTCTCAAACATAAATGAAGGTAAGATGAGAGTCATGGAGACATACCAATAAACAACACCCGACCATCTCCGTGACATGTGAGGCATCTATCCAAAACATCCTTGGTGAGTTTAGAGGGTTATCTCCCACAAGGAACACTGTTGAGTTTCTGTAGCATCCAGAGGATCTGCACACATTATCCCATCTTAAGGAACACCTATCGTGGCATATAATTATCATTGCAGATATAAAAGAAATGACCTTTGCAGATTAAACAACACTAAAACAATAACAAATTCACTGTTTTACAGCGAAAAAAATTTAGACACCAAAAATGTATGGAAAAAGCAGAAATTACACCCATTATAGTAGTACCAATAGAAGAAGAAGCTCCCCAAAGCCAAGGCTGAGACCTCCCAAACAGCTAAAGCTGAAAGCCAGCTAGATTCGACTCCACCGTAGCTACTCTAGCTCTTAGGGAGCAGGGGTCAACCCCAACAATATTATTACCCAGGTAGGAGGAGAGGGATCTGAGAGAGGAGGACGTCCTATGGGGTGTTTAGCCATGGGGGGTCTCACGCGCGACTGGATAGGGGTCTGGGGGTTTTCGGAGGAGGAGATTTAGCTCGGATGTCACCAAGAGAGGGAGATGAGAGGGGAGGGGTGAATGTCACTGGGAGCGGAGAGGGGAGGGTGACATCGTCATCGGAGAAGGAGCCGAGAGGGTAAGGGGAACTTCCCCGGAGGAGAGGGAGGGGGGCTAGGAGGCAGAGGCAGAGGCGGAGGATGGGATGCGCAGGCGCAGGCCGGGATGAGGTCGAGGTCGAGGAGGGGAGGAGTGCACAGGGATGAAATTTTGTGAGGGAGGGAGCCCTAAATTGGGTATAATTTTTCCCAACAGTTAATAAAAACCGTGGGTAATAAATCTTTTTCCTAATGGTTTTCTTAAACCACTTGTAAAACACAACATAAAATAGCCTATGCCAATGGTTCTAGTAAATCGTTGGCAAAGGTTCTTTTTCCCAACGGGTTTTCTAAACCATTGGGAACAAAGTGTTGGTATAGGCTTTATTTCTAGTAGTGAGAGGTAGACTTCTACATCGACTTGTACCCCGAGAAAACACTGATATCTAATCTAGTATATCAGATAGATCCCGTGGAGCTTCATGAGTTGTAGGTACAGCTGGAGGACTACTAGAGGAAGGGGTTCATAAGGCCCAATGTTTCTCCATGGGAATCCCCGATTTTGTTCTCCAAGATGGAAAATGGGAGTCTGAGGATTTTTGTGGACTATTGGCACCTGAACCAAGTGACTGTGAAGAAAAAGTATCCAATCTTGAGGATCAATGATCTCTTTGACCAGATAAAGGGAGCACAATGGTTTTCTATGATTGACCCCATATCAAGCTATCATCAGCTTAGGGTAAAGGAAAAGGACGTATCAAAGAGAGCCTTTAGATGTCGGTATAGCCATTATGTGTTCTTGGTAACTCCCATCGGCATAACTAATGGTCTGGTAGTGTTCATGTGGCTCATGAACATGATCTTACATACTTAATTGGATTGGTTCATTGTAGTCTTCATTGAAAACATCTTAATATACTCAACATCAGAGGAGAAACATGCCACACACCTGAAGATAGTTTAGGATACACTCTGAGAGAACCATCTTTATAGAAAGCTCTCGAAATTCTAGTTCTTGATATCAGAAGTTCACTTACTATGGGATGTTTTCTCAGAGGCTGTAGTTGCAGTGGATATGGCCAAGATATAGGTAGTTCTTTCTTGGGATCCACCCAAGAGTGTGACCAAGGTGCGAAGTTTCCTGGGATTGGCTGGGTACTACCGAAGATTTGTACCTAAATTTTTCAGAGTTGAAAAACCCTTGTTAGCATTGACAAAGAAGGGACAACCCTTTGTATGGATGGAGAGATTCCAGTAGTGTTTTCAGGAGCTGAGGGAGAGACTAAAGAGTGCCCCCATCTCGAGACTACCAGAAGAGGGCATTGGCTATGTAGTCTACTGCGACACATCAGGGACCAAACTAGGTTGTGTCCTAATGTAGAAGAGAGAATTGATCGCCTACTCTCATGTTATGTGAGACAACACAAGAATAACTACACTACCCATGACCTGGAGTTATCAATAGTGGTCTTCACATTGAAGATGTGGTGGTACTAATTGATGGGAGAATGTTTTATAGTATACTATGATCCCAAGAGTTTTAGGTATATCTTCTCATAGGAGGACCTAAACCTGAGACAATAACTATAGCTAGAGTTCCTCCAAGACTACGACTTTGAGATACTCTATAATCATGGGAAGGGGAATGTAGTAGCAGACACAATCACTAGGAGGTCTGTTCTACTGTTATTGAGTTAGGTGACAGAGAAACTATCCGCATAGTAGTTATCCTTCTTGGATAGTGATGAAGAATCTTACCTTCAGTCTATGACAGTTACTCCCCCACTCCTTCAGCGAGTTAGGGAGGAACAACTTGGGGACATAGACTGTAAGGGCCAACATGCTCAGATATCCTTAGGATGAGCTCCTAATGGATTTTGTGAAGGTAGGTAGCACGTCATCCTCTTTAGAGGACACACCATGGTACCAGTTATGCTATGAGAGGAGGTGTTTAGGGAGTTACACATGTCCCTTTTGGTAGTACATCATTTAGTAGAAAAGATGTACAAGGACCTCCAGCATTAGTACTAGTGGTTAGGGATGAAGAAAGTGATGGTTGAGTTTATTTCACGATGCCTCACTTGTCTGCAAGTGAAGGCTGAGCATTAGGTTCTAGAAGTCTTAGCACAACCACTATATGTACTAGAGTGGATGAGGGATGGTATATCCATGGACTTTGTGATAGGGATACCACGTGCGTTCAGGGGACACGATTACATCTGGGTGATCGTTGACCGACTCAACAAGTCGGACCACTTCATACCCATCTAAGAGCATGGATCATTAGAGATATTGGGACGTCTCTATATACATAAGATTTTAGGGATTCACATGGTTCCATATATGATCTTCTTATATTTAAATGAACGTTTTACATCCTTCTTGTGGAAGTGATTACATGAAGTGTTTGGGACTCATAAATGCTCGAGCACCACCTTTCATCCTCAAATAGATGACCAAATAGTGCAGACCATACATAAACTAGAGAAAATGCTTTGTACTTGTGTCATGGATTTTGGCTATATTTGGGAGGACCACCAACCTCTAGTGGAGTTCACATACAACAATAATTATCACTCCACCATCGGTATGGATCCATTTGCATCCATGTATAGGCGACCATGTAGATCAACTATATGCTGGCCAGACCAAGGGGAGTCAGCACTTATGGGTCCTGAGTTGGTATATACTACCTCAAAGAAGGTGAAGATAATCTAGGATAGGATGATGACTTCAAAAAGCCAACAGAAGTCTTACACTGACAAGAGACAAAGACCCATGAAGTTCGAATATGGAGACCATGTCTTCCTACAGTCTCACCCCGATGAGGATTATGGAAGTTTGTCCAGGGCGGTAAGCTATCTATGAGGTTCTTCGGACCATTCCAAATCCTCAGTAGAGTAGGCGAGGTGGTGTCCCATCAATCTCTTCCCCCAGAGATGCACCAGGTGCATAATGTTTTCCATGTGTTGCAACTGAGAAGGTATTTTCATGATCCAACACATGTTATTGACTACGAAGAGCTGGAAGTTGACGATGGATGGATTTTTGTGGAGTTTATGGTGGTGATAGAGGATATACATGAGATATTTTCTATTTTAGTTTTATTTTTTATTTGGGCTTGTATTCTTGCTCCTTTACTTTCAATACACACTTTTACTACTGTAGTTTTATTACATGGTTTGTATACTGTCCTGTTCTTGGTCTGTGTGTTTGTAGGTTCAAAGGGAATTCATTCCCATTTTATGGAAATTCCTTTCCGATGATAGTCACCAACCCATTTCCTATGGAATGTGGTATTGGGGTAGTCATTTCACGGGCGCCAGTGGATGGTTTGTGACATTCCATTTCCTTGATTGGTAAAAATGAAGTAATTTCATAAATAGATCAACAACAACCTGAATTACCTCATTCCAAGTAGGATTCTATAAAAAATAAATGGAAATGTCTAAGGAAATATCATCCCACTCCCATAAAATAATGGTAAAATGATGCCACATACCATTAAGTATCTGGTTATCTACTTTAATTTAATAAAAAGTGAGAAACCATGACACAAAGTCCTCAATTGACCACCTCAACCCCAAACACCAATACCGATATCCCAAGTTTCCACACATCATGGTAGATCCATGGTGTATAGACTGACAAGACATGATTATACTATTAATAAATTCCCTCCATAGAGAAAAATGAACAACTAACTAGTTATGGAAGTAAAAATATCCCCAGGGAGAAAAAGAAAACTCACTCAAGGTCTCCCCATTTTATACGATTTTTTTAGTTCATTAGAACTCGATATCTATTTCTTGTTCACACTGAACTCACTCATCAAGGGATTACTAGGCTTTAACTGATGCCAAGAACATGGGTCCACCACCCTCTTACACACCCGAGCTTATCTCAAAAAAAAAATCACCAGAGACTGGTCCACAGATGATTCCCTCATAGTTTGTGCCAGTAATTTTATTCTCAAAGCATCAAAAACCACATTCCATCTTCCACGGCTGTATGAAATGTTAAAATCAAATGTTTGAAGATAATACACCTTATATATATGTCAAAAGATCACACCCCTCTAAGTAAAAACTATATTTCGATCTCTATTGATCAGAATAAATTATAAACCACTCCCCAAAGTTATAGTGACACCACATTTTTAGTGAAGAAATAACTTCTACCAACTTAAAATCATGGGTAGGGTATTTATTCTCATGAGGAAATAATTTAAAATATATATAGGTCACCACATATTTCCCCTACATTAAGACACTTCCCAGACTCATAACAGAAGAATCATAGGAAAAATCATATCCTAAACTCGATTGCAGAATATTTAAAATGAGACAAGAAGTCAAACACACCTTTTGATCCTAAAAATATCTCTGAATATTTCCATTCCATTCAAACATTACACCCTTAAGGGTTAAATATATCATCAATGATATGATCTTGGAGAAGTAATTAACAAACCATCCATAGTAACTAGATAAAACCAAGAATCTATATATCTCAAATTCTTTTATGGGACTCTTTCATGACATAACTTCCAGTATCTTGTCATAATACAATGGGGCACCCCTCTCAAATATACAAAGACCCAGAAAATTCACATAATGGGTCCAAAACTCACATGTGTAAAGCTTACTATAAAGATGGTGTTATTTTGTTGTCCTAAAAATGATATTCAAAAGGTCCATATTCCCATCTTGTAACTTCTATAACACCAAAATATCTTCCAAAAATATAGTTATAAAATATGTAAGGAACCAATGAAATATATAGTTCAACAAATTCATAAATACCCTAGGAGTATTGGTGATACCAAATGGAAAAACTAGAAACTAATTTTTTTGATACTGTCTCCTAAATGATGTATTAGGTATATCCCCTTCTTGGACTCTCAATAGGTAGTTCCATGAATGAAGTTCAATATTTTAAAACCAACATACCCCTATATTATAGTCAAAATTATCATCAATCATGGGTAAATTATATGTGTTCTTAAGTGTCACCTGATTTTACATTCGATAATCCCAAAAAAATTTGAAACTTCTATCTACCATCATAGAAAAAAGGAAAGGATAAGACCATTATGTCATTATAGGATGAATAAATACCTTAGCCTATATATCATAAAGTTAGACTATATGTTCCACTAACTTAGTAGGTTCCAAATGATATGATTTCATAGAAATGAGAATTTTACTAGGTATTAGTTAAATAGAAAGCTCAAACTCTAATTATTGTTTAAATAATAATTGTTATCTCAAATGGCCTTGGGGAATGAAATCACCAAAATAGGAAGAATTTTTTCCAAAAAAGTGTTAACAAAATTGATAGATGTCACTAAAAAATGGCATGATATTACCCTAGAATAACAAACAACATGCCCCACTCTTTCTGATATAGAGTTGCAATCATAGTAAAATACATGGGTGACCCCATCAGAAGATAAAAACTGAGCCTGATAATCATAATAGTAAATTTAGTCCTTAACTATGACAATACAATCCATGCTATGTATCAGGTCGAATATGTCAATATTAAAAACTAAAAAGTCCCATATCACCTTGTATTTGACTATCATCACTCAACACATGGGATATTTGAATCCTTTTTTATACCTATTTTACTAAGGCATGGAATGATCCAAAATTTACTACATAAGTTTGATATATAATCCCAACTGATAAACTCTATTTAATAATATAAAGGAAAGAGTAACACTTGAATCAAAAAAAAATCACCAAAGAGGATGAAATAAACATTGTACCTCTAACAGTAGCTTTCTGTACATCATATTCCCTTAATTCATACTATTATACCTAAAAATCTTTGGTCCTAGCCACATAAACATACCCCTTGAGTTTAGTATTGTACTACCCACCCTTGTAAGCATTGGTACAGACCTATAAATGCATGAGGAGATTGAGTCTTGCCTCATTTTTATGGGATATCATTAAAAAAAAGATATAGGTGACCATAATTTCCAAAATGATGACAATAATTATGATCCTCTATGCAGTTAGGCTTAGTATGACCATGACATCACCAATGGTAGTAGAAGACTTGTTTCATTCTTGATAATTCCCCTGAAACCAGTCTGGAAGGAAACTGAGCTTTCTTGTGCTTTCATTTATTGCTAGAAAGTACACCTAGGATAAAAATAGCACCAACAAAATCTCCATACGAACCTATACTTCAAAATATATCAACCATATAGAAAGGAACTTTATCGACTACCTCCATAATGGTTAGAAGACACATGAGAATCAATATCCATATAATATCAAGACTCAATACTAACTCAATTATTTAAGCCTTTAGGAATGAATTAGTGACAATACTTGATGCCAAATAAACCAACTCAGAAAAATGTTTGGAATACCAATGAACGTTATGATCCACTTCCTCCAAGGTCAAAAAATCTCAGGTCATCTTTGTCTATAAAATCTCAGGGTAAACCTGTTGTTTGAAAATTTTCATAAAATAAGTCCATGTAATGTTATCGTGAAACTTATCTTGCACGATGGAGTCCCACATGATCCTTCCCAATCCTTCAAGCATATACATTGAGAAACCCAAATTAGGGTTTGGAGGAATATTTAAGTAGTTTAAGATCCTATCAATACTCTCAAGACACTCATAAAGATTCATGGGGTCCCTTATAACTATGGTAGATGGTTAAAATATGTATATAAAATACTATGCCATGATCCACTAATTTTCCAAGTTTCCCAACACCCACTTGACCTAGAGTATGAATTGAATAGATTACATATTCAATTATAGAGGGGTCCATTAGAGGATTCCCATGATGATCCTATCTTACAACTTCATCTCTCATATTTGTTAGAGCTCTTCATAGAAGAATCATCTATTAAGAAAAATACAACGACCAATATCTTTAAATAATTTTCCAAAATCTTAGGTCCAACTTCGTTATTTCGTGTTAATGAATTAAAACATAAATATTGTAATGAAACAATGAATTTTATGATAGAAATAAAACAAATTATGATGTAATAGGTTTATCGAAATTAATTTACCAATCAATTATCTCAAATTATATCAATCACCAAGTTTGAATAGTAGTAAAAAAATTTCGATTTCACATGTTAAGTTGAGTTCAGACAAAGAAATGAGATGTTCGAGAACACTCCCACACATACTACTTGATTTATTAGAGTCCTAATACTCTCTATTAAAGAAAATAAAACACACTCAAGTAGTGTTAACAAACTTTATGATGATCATACCTATTGTAACATTCTATTACAAACCAACCATTGTCAACAAGATAAAATGCCCGCCCAATCCCTTGTTTAATCACAACCCTAACCCAAGTAACTACAATCAACGCCACAACACACCACTCCACACCATCTCACCTAGCCGAGCTTCACCTTCCACAAACTCAACAATGAATGAATTTATGGCCACCTCTCACTCTGAAGCTAACCCTCATATAGTATTGGTCGTCTCCCCTGCATCCCCTCCCTCATGCACATTCGTCTCGGCCACCTCTCTCACTGCCGTAGGTGAACCAACATCGATTCTATTTGTTTGAAAATCTGTTGTTGGTCTAAATTCTCCGACTACAACACTACTTCTCCATCGAGAACCATCTCTACATCCTCTACACCAATAGAATCCCTTTACTATATAAAACTATACAACCCGGGTCCTCCAAGTTTACAGGTGGAATTTGGTGATCGGGTTTGATGGTACTAGCTTAGAGCATGGATTTGTTGTGGTTATTTCCAAAAGATTATTTTTGGAATAGAAAGGTCTAAGAAATATGAAATTAAATAAATGTTGGTTCTTCTCTTCTAATATATATCTAGGGCATGGTATCTAGTTTGTACTCAACAATGCAACAATTTTCCAGTTCTGTAAATCTAAATTCCATAAAAATTTTAAGATGAAAAGGAATCCTCGAAAAATTAAATAGATCATGGATTATAGGGCTATGTATGGGAAGGATTTAACATAAGACTCTTCTTTTGAGTTGGAAATGAAGATTAATAGGCCTGAGAAAAGTTATATAAACCTCACCAAAAACGTGTTGATGGACATGAAGAAGATAGATAATGTGAGTGTGTCAAGAGAGTTTGAACATCATTCCATGATGTTTAAGGGAATGATATCTCAGTTGAAAAAATAGGCGATGAAGGACCTAGAATAGATCATCTCGATGGTCAAGGCTCCCACTGATCTAATCCAAGATACCACCCTTACCCTCTCGAAAATCAATGTCAAAGCTTCCCAACACCAGTAGAAGGGTGTTCCTGCCATGGAAGAATGAACACTTGTTTTCTTCCACTTTGGTTCTAGTTTTAAAATGATATTCAACTAGATAAGACACATGAGCCATCCCATCATTGTGGTGAGGTGAAACAAGATAAAAGGAAAAAGTCTCATATAAAAAAACAATATATAAAACAAAATTAAAAATCATAAAAAAGATATAAAACAAAATACAAACAATCCGATCCCAACTGAATACACTAGAAAGTATGAAAAGAAAATACCACAAAGTCTTGAATTGACCACCTTTCACCTCCAAAACATCTATCTATGAATGAAATAATGAAAATAAAATCCTTCATGCTACAAGATTCTATTCTCTTTAGTTAGGTCCTTCCAAAAAACATCTATAACATACCAAAGACAAAAGTAGTTTGTGATAAAAAATCCCAGTAGGATGATACAACAGATTCTATAAAAGGAAAAACAATAATAATGGAAAAATTATATATTTGGAAACAAAAATTGTTTTTAGAAACCATTTTAAAAAATATAGAAATTTTTTCAAATAATTTCATTTGGTGTTCATGAAAGCCTTTCATATTAAAAAACTAGGAATTTTACAAGTATACATGATTAAATTATAAAGCATATCCACACACCACATGGTAATAATGTGAAAACATATCCCTAAAATAATACCTTATTTTAAACCAAGTGATATAATCACATGTGAAAAAGAATCCATGAAAAATCAATCATGTGATAACAATCATAAATGAAAAATAACTTTGTATTATCCCCTAGGATATGGGAATAAATAATAGAGAAAAAATAAGACTAAACCATGTATACATTGGTTGATACTGATATCAATTCCTTTAATATTCTAGTGATATCATAAAATCATTATTGGATATACACGCACTATGAGTGACATTATTATTCTTGATGCACCCAAGGTTCATAATTTTCCTAGTTTTTAAAAATAAATTTCAAAATCATAATCAAAATTTATAATAAATTTTCAATCCCAAGAAAATACACTTCATTTTTTGAAAACCCATTACTAAACTAAAACCACAATTCAAGAATTTAATTTAATCACATGGTGTGAAAAAACCTATTTTTAAAGAAAAAATAATGTTAAAAACTTGAATATTTTCATAAAATAACATTAAAGAAAAAATAACTTCTATTAAATGAATAAAAAACACGAATTTTACAAGGATAATAACAAATTTATAGAATTAACCATTTGTATAAAAACACATACATCATGAATGGAGGTATAACTAATCACATTTGACAAAGGAGACCAAAGAAGAGAAAATTAGGTCTTCCCAATATTAGATCCACATGAAACAATCAATAATTTTTAAAACCCTTTGGATCCCGAATACACATCCACGTCAGGTTTAAAAATATGAGAGGAGAAGATATTCAATGGGTATCTAAGAAGAAAAGGGAAAAACATTATTGAATGTACAATATACCTTGAGATGATCCATTAAAAACAATGAAGATCCTCCTATTATAAAATTATATAAGCCTCCAAACTTATTGGAAAGTGTTAGATCAATACAATATTATGTTATGGGGTAATTATAGGTTAAAACACTATCCTGTGGATTTTTAATTAAAAATTATAAGCATTCAAACCCACAAAAACAATTTTCTAGAGAGACTTAATGGTAATGAGTAACAGTGCACCATAACCATGCTCCATATTTAGAGATTTTGATTAGGAAGATGGTTTGGACACATTATTAATTTAATTGTGTTATAACTATGCATAACCCATCTGCTTTGGGGTGACCAGTTTTGTGGTGTGACCATGTGGTTTGGAAAAAACGTGCACCCCTTCTAGAAAACCATGTTTGGACACACTGTTTCTTGGGAAAATAGCATGGTTTTATCATACCATGCACCAATTGAGAAAAATCCCAAGGGCTCCCAAAATTTTCTAAAAACTCCAAAAATGAACCCAATGTAAGACCCAACAAATTCATGTTAAAAACAAGGGTCATGATTTACCATTAAGAATGTAATAGAATATTACATTTACCATAAATATATGATATCTAGAATAAAGTCTAGTATATTAAATGTATTTGTTTCCATGTATTAGATAAAAATGTTCCTCAATATAGGGTATATGATACTTTTTCATGATGTTGATTTTGATAGGTTCCCAATAATCAATTCAAATTTGAATTGATCCATCAATATTCTTAACAAAAAGAACTGGTTCATCGCTTGGTGACTCGTATGAATGAATGAATCCAATATCCCGATTCATCTTTATTTCATTCTTCAATTCCTACAAATCGATGAATTAAATTATACATGGAGATTTTGAAATAGGTGTAGAACCAAGTATGATTTCTAACAATAACTCAACTTCTCTATTTGGTGGAAGAGAGTGAAATTATTCCAGAAAGACATCAAGAAACTCCATAATAATTGGAATATCATTGATGTTGAGTTTCTTCTTGACCATCTTAGATAAAACCTATTTTGAATAGGAATCAATACTCAAACAATGTTTTAAATTTAAATCTAAATATCATATTTATCATTTCAATGATAGATGCTCATATTTTGATTTGAAATATCATATAAGAAATAACATTTCTAGAAATTTATGTGGGATTTATCTAGAAAAATACAATACATTCATAAAATAAAATTGTTCTAAACTATAGGAACAATGAAAATATTTTTAGGAATAAAATTTACACAAAATTCAACAATTTATGAATCATCGAATTGACATTCGATCATCATACCAATAGTATTTTTCACGAATAAATTAATATGAAATTAGCAAGGTGGTATAATGATAACATTAGAAAATTTATTAGATATAAAATTATCTAGATCAAGGATCAAATAATAAATTATCTATGATAGAGTGGATGGTATGTTGTCCATTATTCATGTCATTATTGTACCCACAATAATCACATTATATTTCCCTTTACATATGGGCTCAAGAGGTTGTTCACATCGATCATCATCGATATCCTATAGATCTAGGAACTGGTTATCACAATGAATATACTCTATTAAAACATTTTATTATGTGGGGTGCATTATATGGTGAATTATTTATATTTATATAATTATTTAACTTATTCCTATGACTTCATAATTTCATTTTTATGGCCTTCTTTTCCACAAATAAATAATTTACCAGTACCCTTAAGACAATTTCCTTATATTTCCTTCGAGATATTGATAAAAAAGGATGCCTCATCATTTTCTCTCCATGGTGTCTAAAATTCATATTGAATTCAATATTTTGTTTCATTTCAATACTATGAGATAGATGGGTATCTCCAATCTATAACTTCACTATGATTTCACATAGAATTATTTCTTATTATCTACTGATGTAACTTATAGCTATCTCAATTTGGAGACTTTGTTTCCAGACACTGAAGAATCGACCAAACTAACATTTAGGTAGGATTCAAATAATATATGAATACCATGAATATCTTGTAAAATATTCCTCATAGGTACCAATGGATCCATCATCCAGATGTTTCAGATCAAGTAATTAATTCACTCTTTCTATATGAAGAATATTATGAATGTACTTATTAATAAATAATATTTTAATCTCATCCTAATAAATTGACGAAATTTCATATTATTTCTTATTGTTCATGATAAGATTATATCTCTGATCTATATCACACTATAAATGATAAAGATCCATGATAACATTCTCATAATCTAAGAATTGGAGGAAGAAAATATCATTTCAGTTTTACCGATCCATTACTCGATAGTTAGTAGATCAGGAGACCCGATTACAGAAGGTGGCTATTTCATCAAGAAGGGATCAACTAGACATTATTCCCCATTTTATTATTTGGATGTTTAACATGATTTATATATTTAGAATGTTTTTTGAGCATATAAATGATATTTTTCTTTACATATCTCAATAAATTTGTTTTTTTATAGGAAATTCATTGCATTGTCCATTACATTTTAAATTAACACGATACCTTTGAGTTATATACATTTTCTAAAAAATAATGATAGAAACAAAAATAATAGTGTAAAATAGAATAATCCTAGATAATCATTTATACGATGAAAAAATCAAGACACTCTGTTATAAATTTATGAAACCTTGGGTTTAAAAAATGACATATGTGATCATTACTAGAACATTGAAATGTTACCTTATACTTAGATGTATCCCTAGGTATCTAACTAATTCTTTCTCATCATTGTTTATAAAGGATAAATAAATAATTTTATGATAGAAAATATAGTTAGCCATAATTTTTATACATAGATTTTACATATGATTAAATGAATATTCATTAAAAATATTAAAGAACCACACAAGAATTTTATAGGCCTAGTATCATTAAGAAATATGGAAACCAGAACAATTAGTTCATTAAATTCTACCATTATACTATTAATCTAACACCCTTATTTGTTATATTCTGGTAGAACATTTGATCATAACCTTATGAAAGAAAAAATAGGAAAGGGTGAACTCATATCCTCAATAAGGGTAAAAAATAGAGGTATAAATGGTGACAAAGAGTATCATGAGAATATTTGGATGATAACATGTTCTACACATTATAAATCAATTCCCTTAATATCATAGATCATAATCCTAAGTAAGGGAAGAAATATTTGAATTTAATAAGAAATGAATCACAAAAAAATCAAAGGTTATGAGACATAAGGGAATAACATTGGATTAAGATGGGGAATTGTGGCATAAAAAATGCCAAGAAAAATGAATTCTATAGAATTCAAGGATTCACTACATGGACCATCATAGTGGATTAGTTTAATTCTGAAAACCATCATAGTAATAATGGTTCAATCCCAAGATTATCATAGTTGATTCAGATCACTCCCTATACCATTGTAGTAGTGAAGGTTAAATCACACGACTATCATAGTGGATGGATTCAGATATAGAACAAATTTAACTCACAATTACAGTACTATTTATATCATGATTTAACTATGTTTATTTAATTCATTAGAGATAGATATAGGTCTCACCCATAACATAATGAAAATAATATATATGTGTGCCAAAAAATAATAAAACATTCATCATATTAGAATCAGTAAAATTAAATGGGTTTCATAAAAATTCATTATAGCAAAACCTATGGAAAAAATAGTTTCCATAAAAATTACATCCTTTCATCATAGTGTATCTAATGGAAATGGAATGTGATTCAGAGAAATATTGTCATCATAAATATAAAACATCAAAATAAAGAATATTGATTGTTTCCTTAGATCATATCCCTAATAAATCATAACTGTAATCAATTTTATTTTTCATTTATGAATAAGAATAACATAAAAATAAAATTAAATCATTAATGATGAGAATATCCTTTAAAATTTGAAATTAATTCATTAAAATATAAAAATTTCCAAAATATGATTATAAATTTTTTATTTTAAATTAACCATTGAATGTTTTAATAAAAGATTCAATTCATTGAGAAAACCTAAAATTAGAAAATTCCACTGATGTTGTATAAGTTATAAGAAATCATTACTTTTACATGTTTAGTAAAAAAAATACAGGATGTAAGACTTTCAAAAAATGAAAAGAATATTTCTTTGAACGAATTTGAAAAAATGTAAAACATGGGAAAATGACTTTATATAGTCATAAGATAATAGTATATAACTTCTTAAAAATAATTTTTGAAAAGATTTATATTGAAGAAAAATGCATTTCAACTAAATATTGAAATAAATAGATTTTTTCTTAAATAAAATTTTAAGTATATTGAGCACTTAAGATATGGAAATTGAAATAAATACATTTATTTTCAAGAAATAAGCAGTAATGAAGGAAATTAAGGAATTACATTAGAGGTATGTACAATATTTAATCATAAAAAACATAATCACAAATAATATTTATAAACAATGATATTTTTACATAAAACACATAAACAATTGGTAAATTTTAAATCATATTCCCCATGAAATAAATTAAAAGATATGGATATTTAATTATAAACATGTTTTATAATATTTATCATAAAATAAATTCATGGAAATTATATACACCATGAAAAATAAACAATTGGAGAATATGTAATGTGTCCCATGAAAATTTATGTGAGGAAAAATACCATATCTTAGTTCTAACTTCCTTTAGACATGTTGGAAAATACAATATAATAAATATAGATTTTTTATACATTTACTATAGAACTATAATAATATATTTCATATATTATATCATTTTCTTAAAACCTTTTATCACCTGTTTGTTAACAATTGTTTATTGAAATCAATGTTTTGGGTGATATTGGATTCATTTTTTATACATGTTTTTGTTTTCTATTTTTTGTCATTTTACTTTTATCATGGTTAAACCAAGTCCAAAATGTTAATGATGATTTAAATTATACACATATTAATAGTATATATATCTATCGTCATTTAGAAGTTTATAAACAAAATAATTAATTACATCATGCAAGGATATGGTAGGCCACACATACGCACAAACACCAATTTAATTTTTCAAAATATGGAATGAATGAAAGATAAATACTAAAACAATATTTCAAGAATATTTATTATATCATATATGTCATATTTATTTGTTAAATTGATCCATTAAATACTCTATGTAAATTGGAAATGAGGAATGGATAACATCGCTTCGTAGAGGTGGTAGTACACATATACACATGAGTGACATTATCATTTCTTAATGGATTGGAAGGTAACAAGGTATATATGATAATATCACTCCATAAGTATAATTATTTTATATTTATCATATATGAAAATTAAACCAATCATTTTACTCTTTTATGAAAAAAGGAAATGAAAAATGAATTGTATATCTACGTGGAGACTAAGAAATACATATGCACAAACGTTTATTTCACTCCCAATTTGATAGAAAAGGGTGAATAATGGTGGTTTTATAACCATAATAACAGTTAATTGTATTTATTATTATTTTATTTATTATTAATTGAATAATATAACAGATTTTGTGGTGGTAAAATAAGAATTAAAAAGGTAGTTATCAATTAATATGATTGTTTTTTCATTGAAAAAACTCTAGATTTCCCATTAAGGGATAAAGAGTTTATATTTTATGAATTTATGAAACACTATAATATTTCAAGGGGTGTGAATAAGATAAATATTTAGAGTTTGGTTGATATAGAATGATCCAGGTGGTGTGAATAATTATTTTTTTATGTAATTAAATTTTTTAATTTATCATATTCCCCATATCATATTTTATCATTTTAATTATTTTTATGTAATTAAAAAAAATTATTTTGAAAAGAAATCATTATATCCAATTTATACCCTATTCATTTTATATGACATAAAATACATAAAGAAAAAGTTTGGATTAAAATAAAATTACTTAATGTAAAACTAATATGTCAAACTAATCAAAAAAATTCATGGAACACCTTAAATCAATCAAATTATATTAGTTTTAAAATTATTAAATTCATTTTTAATATTTATTTAATTGTTGAAATATTACATTAGTGCTGCATAAGCATTTAAGGTTAGTATATACATACTAATATTTAAAAATAAATTTACTAAATGAAAATAATTTCATTATGTATTAAAAAATATGAATTAATAGAATTAACTATTTTTATATTTATTTTTATTCTTGAATTAAATATTTAAATTCATTATAAATATGTTATGTAATTCTTAAAATAAAAAAAGAAATTATTTTAATAAAATTATTTCTTTTAAGGTTATATTTTGATAAATAATTTTAAAATTATATTATTTTAATTTTAAATATCTATTTAATTTTTTTAATTCATCATTTCAAAATATTGTTTGGATGAATATATGAGATTTTTTTTGAAAATATTTTATTTCAATGAATATTTAACAATACATATTTTTATTGAAAACTATATTTTAATTCACTTATTTAGTATATAAAATTATTTATTAGATTTGTTTTAAATTTTTATTTGTTTATTTTGACGATATATGATCAAATTCTGGGTTTTGAAATGTATTTTATAGTTTAATTTATTATCGAAACATTTTATATTTAAAAATGGAATTTCTCAAAATATATTTTTATTTGTGTTATTCCGGTTTAAATTTACATATAACTATTCAACTTATGTATTTTTTATTAATAAATGGATTCGATATTTTTATTTAGTGAGTAAAAATTTATTAAGTAAGTCACTTTGATTTTTGGTGAATATGAATAGTAAACTTAGTAATTTTTATTACTTTGATAATAGGTAAATATGGTAATTATGTGTAAACATAAAATGATAAGGACTTGAAAATTACCATAAAACATGAAAAAAAATAATTTAAAGAGTAATTATTATCCATAATCATTCAAGGTAAGTTTATTTGACCATTTGATATATGATTATAATGATTAAAATATTTTATTTAATGAAAAGTCAAAGATGTCACACTATTGTTTTTTATAATTATAAATTTTTTAATATGTGGTTATTAAGAAGTTATATTGGAATATAAATATTATTTTTAAATTAAAATTATTTTTCTTAATCAGGAAAATTTATTTTAAATTTTTAGGGAATAAATAATTCCCTTAAATTCTTTCACAACACTGATGCAACAATAATTTAATTTATTGAAAACTCATCAAAATGATTTGAAAAATATTAAAATAAATATTATATAAAATAATTAAATTGATAAATTAAATTTTTTGATTAGATTGATATGTTTATGATATAATAAAATATTTGGTTCAAATTTTACTTTTTTTTAACTTCAGTTTTAATTCAATATAATGAATATTATCAAATTTGACAACAATGAAATTTTACTAGATTAATAATTTATTAAATTATTTTTACATCATAAAAATATTAACTAAGTATAAATGTGATAATATATGGTCATAAAAATCATCACCTATGAATTTTTAATTCCATTTTTATGTTTTTGTCAATAGAATCATCTTATTTTATTTAAATATTTTTTTGAAATTACAAGAGTGACCCTCTAATGTTTTATAAAAGGAAACATATTCTTCTCAATCCTATACAAAAAAAGAACAATTTAGATTGTCCAATTCCTTAAAAAATCCTTTCTTATAATCCCTCATGACATTCTGGAGGTATTTTTTGGCATAATACCATCCATAGTAGTCTTAATGTTTTGAGGAATGGAGGGTTTCTATCTTAGAGGTATAATTTTTATCTACATGTTTAGTTTTGTTTCTTATTAAACCACCAAAAAATATATATCACAAATTATGAAATAATAACACCTTTATAATGTACTTTTCATCTATTATTTCAGTTTCGTGGTCCATAATTATTCACTCTTATATCAAATTGGATACACAATCATCAATCACATGTACGATGGACTACTGTCTCATAAACAAATGTCATTCGTTTTCCATTATCATTTCACATGACTAGACATAATGATGGGATAAATGTTTATATATGATATTATAAAAATATTTATCCTTATTTATGGGTAACATTTCGTTTATTTTCTTACCTTTCCATGAAAATAAAAATGATAATTTCATTCGTTCATATGTGTGGACTACCTCCTCCAGGAGGAGATGTGATTCATTTTTCATGACCACATCACATGTATAATATATACAATTATATTTACAGAAGTAATATGATATATATGATATTATTAAAATTATGTAATGATATGATAAAACCTAATTTTCTTTCATAACAATCACTGAAACATAGAAAATTTACTCATTAGTGCATATGACCTAACGTCTCCATGATTGTAATGTAGTTCATTTTTCATAACTATATTTAATGGATGGATTTTATAGTAAAATTAATATATTAAAATGATAATTATTTCATTATTATTTTTCTAGAGATGATTGAATAATGAAATATTTTACCATAGTTCACATGCGTAAGTCATTTTGGTCGTATGAATCGAATACCATCAAAACATCTGATGTAAAATTAAATAATTAAGTAATCGTTATACCACAATAATAATGGATATAAAGGTAATAATATAGATTAAAAAGATTCTAAGAATGTGAATATTAACCTAATTTCTTTTTTTGAAGACAAATAAAATATGTGATGTTCCATACCTGAGGTTTGGGAATTTGTTATACAAACCATCTTTTAAAGTAAATATTTCAACTCATTTCACAAAAGTAAAAAAAGAAATGTTTTTATAACTTATGTGACATGATTTTATTTTAACATCATCTTTACACATCAATTTTTTTATTATTATTTCAAAAATTTAAAATTTTATTTTATAATAAAATATTTTCCTTTTTGATTGGTCAACATTTTAAAAATGAAAAGTGATTTTGAAATGGAAAAGTTATTTTCCTTAAGAATGTTTTTTTGTAAGATTTATTTGTTATGAATATTTTATGGTTCTAGGTAATTTTTTATAAATAAAGGTGGTTATATTATAAACTTGGTTCCGGTGATCTCATTATATCTCTCCACTTTATTGGATAAAGATACGACATTAACTGATTAGGTTTATCCTAAGAGATTATAAGAATATACTATGATTGGTATTCCAAATGTAACTATGATTGTTACACATTGTATAGACACGATAGCTACAATATATGAATGAAGTTGTGTGAAAAAAATTCCATAATTTATCATTTTTATTTTTTTCTTGTTATGGATTTTAAAGTATGCTTATACATTCCTAATTTAAGGTAAAGGGATTATGTTTTATGAGTGAAATTTAATACATTTTGAAAGTTTTTGTTGAAAACTTTATGATTTCTTCCATTTACTTTATGTTATCTTATGAAATGTTTTTATGAAATAATTGGGAAATAGAAGGTGATTTCTAGGGTAATAAAATTATTATTTTATGGGAAAAGTTTAATTTTAAATTTAATTATTTTATGTATTTACCGACTAATGATTTATTTCATTCTATTTATGTCCCTTACAGTGATTTTTTTGCTAATACCATGTTTAGAAATATTATCCACATGGTATAAGGGAGAGTAGGGACATGTAAGATATTATGAATAATGTTGTGATTATTTATCATAAAAAGAAATCATGTTTTATTTTTAAGACATTTTTTAGTGGGTAAAAATTATACTGAATATAAGTATCCACATATATTGTACAAGTTTTTTATGTATGAGTTATAAACTAATTCTCTAAAACTCCAAACCTAAAAGATCTATTTGAATAAAACAAAGTAAATTCTAGTTATTTTTAATGGAATATTTTCGGTTTAAATATTGATCCTTATAATATGATCAAAATAATCACTTGTATTCGTTCACAACAAGCTTTTATCCCTATTTTAAATAATAATAAATATTTAAAACTATGAGAGGGATATATCTTCTATCTTCTATTACTTTAAATATTATATAGGTCATTTTCATGGAAAAGTGTCAATTAAAAAACTCAATTTCTACCTTATGGTGATAAGGGTTGAATTCCCATAACTTTATAAAAAACATGGTAAAATAAATTATAACCTTATTAATTAGTTTTAACATTGGTAATCATAGCTTACCCTTTATCTAGCTGATAAATTTTTCCATAGTCATTATTCATATTTTACAAAATTAAAAGAGGTGTATTTTAAAAATTTTAAACTCATTGTTAAACTTATGGTATCCATTTTTTAAAATTTAATATATATAAGCAGAATATATTAATTTTAAATTATTTGGGTTATGCGTGATTGATTATTTTGTAAAAAATATATATTAAAGCATAAATCATGGTTTATTCATATCCAATGGCTTGAAATTTTTTAAATTAATTTAAAAAACTTTTATAAACAATATGATATATATAATTAACTAAAATAATTCACTAATAGTGAATAATTTAATATATTATGATAATAATACAGAGTTTTCATAAAAACTATTTTTATAAAAATATTTCATTAACTTTCAAATGATTTTTATTCTTTTTTCTATTTAATTGATAACCAAAGAACTAATTTATTCAATATAGCTATATGTTTTTCATAATATATTTAGTCCTATTAATAACAAAAAATCTAGAAAATATGTGATGACTGTCACATTAAACAATAATATTTTAATTGTATATTGTAATTTTGTTAAGCTCTATGTCGAATCAAACATAAGTTATCAAAGAAATTAAATTTATTTACGATAATATATTTCATCGTATCGGGGGTGTTACAGAGATATTTAAAAATTTTTTCTAGAGGAAAACTGAAATATTTATTCATGTATAATTGGATTTGGTGGGATATAATCTATATTGAGCATTTCATTTGACCATAAGAAGTATGTTTACTTATAAGATTCTATTAGTGCATAGGATCGTGGATCAGAATTTTCCCTTTTGAGAATTGGTTCATGGTGTGGAAAACAATATGTCGCATTATTAATTTATTTATGAAACAAGAGTCTATGAGGATAATTGAGAGTGATTAAGTATCATCACGATAGTTCGATGGTGGAAATGAGTATTGGATTCATTTTTTAGGATTAATTCACCTTGTGTTTGGGGTTTTAAAATTGATGCACGTATGCAGTTATAAGGTAATGTATGAAGTGTTGAGGACGAATTGATGGCCATGATAGGTTGATATTAAGTATAGATGGACACTATGTCCTCTTGAAGATGGTAATTTCTATTGTGTGGGGATTTTAATGTCGCATGTATTTATTGGTTGTTAAAAATAGTGGAAATTTGATTTTTTTTGTTCAAGAATTTAATTAGAGGTAAAGTAATAAATTTAAAAGGAATAATATCTTATAAAAATGTCCTTATGTTTTATTTGATATAAGAATTGGGTTATTAATCTATTGTTAGCAATTTATGAGATTTTAGGATGGATGAATTTTTTAAAGTATAATAATTTTTAATTAGTAAATAATATTTATTCCATTAATGAGAAACAATATAACCTCTAAGAAATGACTCTGATTGTCACGAACCAACCCGGGTCGACCCTGAACCCGTCACCCGAGCCGGTCCGCGACATGGCCCGAGAGGCGTTCCCAATCCTCTCGGGCTGGAGACATGTGCCAGGGAATTAACAGAGGCTGTGGGAACGATTTTTCCCAATATAAAAAAATAAATAAATGAAGCAGCATAAACTAATACAGTGCAACTTAGGATAAATAAACCAAAAAGAAAAGACTAAACAAGAACAAAAAAAATCAAACTGACCAAACGCGGTGTCCAAACTAACTCCGTGTGACCTCTCAAGTCACTCTCCGACTGAACGAACAAGCATCACCCAAGGCAAGCGCACTCAAGCTGTAGCCTGCACAAACACTAAAAACAAAAAATATCTATAGGCGTGATTATTAAAACACAGTAGGCTAGCCTGATATCTATTCTCAATTCACTACCTTTAAAATAAAAGAAACATCATTTCAAGTATGAACTAAAATTTATAAAAGTATGTTTTTCTAAATATTTTACTTAAAAACAATGTATGAACCATTTCCCTTAACCATTTCCAAATTTGGGTTTATTTCATTAGTGTATATTTATTTTAGAAAGGGAAAGTGATGTTTATATTTTTGAATTTTGTACAAAGAGGATTAAACACTTTTATTTGAAAACCATTTCTAGAAACCAAGTCAAAGCCAATTTGTCACTTTCCAAGGTAAACAATATATAAAAGTTTACAAGAGTAGGTATAAAACAAGGGTAATGTGGTAATACATACAAGTACCAAATCATCACTGCAAGTAACTGAAAAGTCACAGACATGGGTGAACCTAGGAGATCGATAATAAACCAGAAGACACCAATACATGAGAAATCATCCTCGTTGACATGTCACACAAGATAAAATCAAAACTCTCAATAAGCTCAACCATCCTTTCTCAGGCAGGTCGAGGGAAAATCCCATAGTAATAAACCTAATATATCCACCTACTGCGGGCCACTAGTCAGTACTATAACCTACCAGTGTAGCAATCATTCTTAGAATATTCTATCAATATGCCAGATTCCCATGTCTCAAGTGTTTGGAAAGGGGGTGAGCCAACCGATCCCAACTGAGCATCCAATCATATATATATATATATATATATATATATATATAACACAAAAGGCATCACTCCGAGCCACTCCATGGGAAAACCTCTTTCCTTTAACTACTCAAGTACCCAGGAGCCTCTAAGCGCGGCCTCCCAAACAATCAATTGCATCTAAGGAAGGAGAGTTTTTCTCAGAGGTTTTTCATCAAAACAATCACATCATTTTCCATAAAGTGAAAAATGGGAATTAAACACCTTTCACAATCACCACTAAATAAAAGGTACAACTTATTTATAAGACCAAAACCTGTTTAAAAATATTTAAGGAACCCCCGAAACACTACTTCATAGGCTGCCAATATTTTTAAAAACCCAAACGAAAACATTTTATTCTTCCAATTAAACTTTACGAGCCAAACGGGCAATTTCTCAAAAGAACCAAAGTACTTGTTCACACTTCAAAAGAAATCATTTACCAGTACACCAAAACTTTATTTTATATTCTGTGAATTATGTTTAAAATACAAACAGGCATTATTTCAATATTAGGTTTCCGCTCGTCAAGAAAATATTTCAAGTGTCGTGTATAAAATAAACAACAATTTTTTACACTGAGTAACTAAAAAAAATCAATTCTCAAATTCTATTTCACATTTATTAAAATTAATAAAATATCTAATCAAACAATTGGAAGGCATAGACACAACAAAACGACACCATTTTTTTTACACCATAAGAATTGAATTATAAATTTTCATATGAAATGAGTTAATCTTAAGTTTCACAATAATTTTTAGCAGACACACACACACACATATATATATTGGGCGCAAAAAGAATGAAATAAATGTAACTTAAATTTTTAAAAGCTGTTCAATGGGAACCGACCTCGAGATCGATGTGTGACAACAACGAAACTTCGGAACCAAGGTGTGACGATGACGCTCGCTCGAAAAGGCCCTGCGCGAGTCCTAAAAATCCTAAACCAACCAATAAACACCCACCATCAACTAAAACAAATAATCCAACAAGAGTAATATGATAATAATAATAATAATAATGAAAATAAGAATAAGAATGAGCATAAGAATAATGATAATAACAACAACAACAATAATAATAATAACAATAATAATAATAATAATAGTAGTAATAATAATAATAATAAAAATAATAATAATAATAACAACAATAATAATAAGAATAAGAATAATAATAATAATAACAAAAACAACAACAAAAATAATAATAATAATAATAAGAACAACAAAAACAACAACAACAACAATAATAATAACAATAATAATAAAAGTAAAAATAAAAGTAAAAATAAAACAAACATTTCAGGGGGAGTGCGTTGGCCACAACGTGCATGAGGGGTGCGCCGAGTAGGGTGCAGTGCAGCGGACATGAGGGATGTGGGGTGCTGGGCTAGACGGCCTGCAGCACGAGGGAGCAGGAGGGAAGATCCATAGAGTGCGGGGGAGAAGTAGTGCACTGCTAAAATGGAGGGAGGTGGTGCTATAGGGGTGAGCTGGGTTGTGCCTGGGTGTGCTGGGCGGCAGAGGGGGGATGAATATTGGCTAAACAAGGAGGTTGGGCATTCTTGCGGTGCTAGCTAAGGGAGGCGGTCATGCGCAACAAGGGAGAAGGGAGAATCAAGGGTGTGCACAGGCTGCAGGAGGAGAGGAGGGGGCCAAGGTGCCGAGCAGCAGCGGCGTGTAGGAGGGGAGAAAAAAAAATAGCTCCGAGGTACAGGGTCCAGCGCTGGTTGGGTACGATGGCGGACAGAGGAGGGAGGAGCTGGGGGTACTGCTGTGTGATGAAAGGAGAAAAAAAAGAAAGAAGGGGCCGAAAAGGTCCTACCGGAGAAGGAGAAAGGAGAGGGTGAGGGTGGGGGCATGCAGAATGGGGAGAGAAAAGGGAGATGGACCCCAGAAAAAAATGGGGGGTTTCTAGGGTTAGGGGAGAGAAAAAGAAATAGAGAAAAAAAGAGAGACAAGTAAATAAATAAAATAAAATAAAACAAATGAAAATAATAATAATAATGAAACCTATTAATAATAATAGTTATAACATTAATAATAGTAATAATATTACAATGATAATAATAACATCAATTAGCTAAACTCTTGATAAAAATAATTATTGACATTCAAATCCATTAAAATGTTTACTTGTAATAATAATAATAATAAAAAAACAACAACAACAACAAAAATAATAATAATAGTAATAATAATAACCATATTAATAATTATAATAATTCATTAACTATAACATTAATAATAATCACATCGACGAAAGTATAAAAAATAATGATAAAAATAAAATATTCATTTCATTTTAATGATAATAATTAAAATTATTAGCAACCATAAAAATTTTAACTAATGCAATAAATTAGAAAATTTATCCATTTTAATTTTTTGAAGACAGGAGAACTGTTCTATTGCATGGGAGAAGGCACGCAGGGTTCCCAAAACATGATCCGCCTAGGCGTTCAACGACGTTAACTCAAAACATGTGTTTTTTTGACATAACTCAAAAATCCTATTCAGGATTCAACCCGAACCGCGAAAAATATTTTTTAAAACGAAATAAAATAATAAAATAAAAATACTATATAGGTCGGGGTGTGAAAATTATCCCCACCATCACACTTTCTTCCCCTGGAAAGCCAAAACACTATCCAGCCGATCGATCAACACCTAAGGATTTCACAAAACATGATCCAACCTCTTAACCCAAGGACATTCCATCGACCACCAAAGGGACTCAAACTCATTTCCCGAAACTGATCACTAGTAGAGGGGAGGCTTGAACAGACTCCCCACTATAATGAATCAACTGGAACCCAATGACAACTTAATAGACGACTTAGAGAGACTCACGGTGGGTCTCCCCACCATTAAGAACCAAACTACTAGCGACCAAATAGAAATCCAACACAGACCAGAACCGGGCCTTACTCAAGCTATAAAAATCACATCAAAACATTTAAAACACCCACTCCCTTCCGAAAAGGATAGGAGTTGATCTGAAAAGTCTACGGAAACCAAAAACCCTTACCCCATGGGTGGGGAGGGAGGGTCCAAGGATTGGATCACTAAAACTAGGATGTAAAACTTCCCACATCTTACCGCTTTAGGATGGACACAAACCAAAGTCGTAACCGATTCACATCGGTGGCCCATGAAAGGTCACTGATCAAAAACTTACATCCAAAAGGCACAGTTACTAATATTGCATGAGGGATATATCCATCGTGCTCTTTGCGACAAGAGGAAATTTACAACGACCAAAAAACCAGAGCAGATACACCAAAACTATCTCACCACACCGTAGAGGCACAACTTTAACCAGTCTCCTTAAAATACCCCTGGGGTTTCTGACTACGCGCCAGATTCACTCTGAGGCCTTTTGGCTAGAGCTATGATGGATGTAGCATCTCCTGCCTCATAGTCAGGTTCTGATAATACCAACATGAAACATACATCTTTTGATCTAATAGATGAAAGGATAGAATATTAAAAAAATAAAACCATGCTGGCATTGAAATATGGAGTTCGTCAAAAGACCCATGACATTCCCATATATGTCAAACCCCAAAACACCATTAATACAACTGCAACTATAAAATATCACTTACAATGAAAGGAAACTTACACCAGAAACTTTGAACAAAACCCAACAACACATCACTTCTGAGAACTTCTTCCATGACACTTTCTTGCAAAACCCCGATAGAATCGTCGCAAGTGACCCAGGCGTCCACATTCCTGGCAGGGCTTCAGAGTGCTTGGTAACGAAGGCTTCTTGTGACCCAGCTTGCCACACTGATAACACACGAGGATCTCTCGCTCCGAAGAGGTTGATGAAAAATCCCGAGGCCTCTTGATTCCACGACCTGCTCCATCGCCTTTCGCTCGCTTACTTATCTTTTTATTTGATGTCTCCCCACTACTCCTAAGAATTGGAGGTAGGACCACTTCGAGCACTCCCGCCATCATGGATTCGACATGAAAATATTGTTTCGCTTCATCATCAAATGAAGTTAGGTTGGATGCCAAAACCTTCGATTGTAGATCAGGGCAAAGACCCACCTCGAAGCGTCGAGCCTTCATGGGGTCATTCGCGGCATACCCTGAATCATAATGGACTAGCTCCACAAAGCGCTAGAAATATTCCAACACGGATTCGTCGCCCTGATGCAGAAAACACATCTACATACCCTTTATCACCCTTTCTTCCTCATATAAATACTGGCGAATGAACAAAGCCTTGATGAACTCCCAAGTAAGCTCTTAACGGGGCTTGTTCCGAGACACTGACTTCCACCACATCCACGGTGAACCTTCAAGGTTGAAGGTTGCAAACTTGACCTTCAACGACTCGGGAAGCTCAATGAGGTTAAAGTCCCTTTCAATCTTCTGCATCCACTCCTCTCCTATTGAAGGATCTTCTTGACCATAAAAGAGAGGTGGATCTAACATCCGAAATGCAAGCATAAAATCCGTAGGTTGATCAACCGCACTACGATCACTCATCGAAGCCTCAAGGGATAACCGCTGGACAAGAAAAGTCAAAAACACATTCAAGGACAACTCAATAAATAAAATCCTCTAAAACAAATATTGCATAAGTGATAATCTCTAAAAACAATAAATCAGGTTATCATAACATCAAAACTTTCCTGTTTGAAAACATTTTTAATTTAAAACAATTTTTGTGGGTTAAACCCTCGCCATTGGTTTCCCATAGAGTCTCACTCACATGCATGTATCTGTTCCACCCCGGGCATCCATCCAACATACCAGAAATCTGCCCACATTTTCTAACATACCACTATGCATGTGAGCACCCATAGGAACACCAAGGCCAATACGAAGCAACTTTATTTTCCAAAAACAAATAATTCATACCACTTCTTTTAAAACAGTCCACAAATTAAACATTTCATTTCAAGCAACCATTTGTTTTCAACCCCCCCCCCATTTTTTTCAAATTCGAACCACTCTCATAAGTCACAGGAGACCCAAAACATCTCAAAAAGGGAACTAGTATTGGTGGGAAACTTGACTAAATGGTTGGCGGCCAAATGTCAATCACATCACCGACACGAAGAGTCTTTTTGGACCATTCCCCTAGCTCCACAGGTCTTTCCAGGACATGAGACTTAGGACTATTATCCCAACCCCCTTTGTCGTATCCCAATAGAAAAACATTTCCATAAAAACCCAAAAAACTAATTAAACTAGACTTTCCATGGAAACCCGAGGATCAAAACGAGAAAGAGTTCACAACTCTCTCCCCGCTCCTACACCTAGATTCATGAAAATCCTACTCTGTCTACCTTGAAATCCCAAATAACAAAGGGTGCTCTAATAAGAGAGGTCTACTAAGAGCTGACCTCCTCTGATACCATTTTGTCATGAACCAACCCGGGTTGACCCTGAACCGGTCACCCGAGCCAGTCCGCAACATGGCCCGAGAGGCGTTCCCGATCCTCCCGGGCTGGTGACAAGTGCTAGGGCATCAACAGAGGCTGTGGGAAAGATTTATCCCAATATAAAAAAAATAAATGAAGTAGAAAAAACTAATATAGGGCAACACAGGATAAATAAACAAAAAAGAAAAGACTAAACAAGAATAAACAAAAATCAAACTGACCAAACGCGACGTCCGAACTAACTCCATGTGACTTCGTAGGTCACTCTCTGACTCAACGAACAAGCATCGCCCAAGGCGAGTGCACTCAAGCTGTATCATGCACAAACACTAAAAACATAAAATAACTATATACGTGAGTATTAAAACTCAGTAGGATAGCCCGATATCTATTCCCAATGCACTACCTTTAAAATAAAAGAAACATCATTTCAAGTTTGAACAACAATTTATAAAAGTATGTTTTTCTAAATATTTTACTTAAAAACAAAGTACGAACCATTTCCCTTAACCATTTCCAAATCCAGGTTCATTTCATTAGTGTTTAATTCTTTTAGAAAGGGAAATCGATGTTTATATTTTCAAATTTTGTACAAAGAGGATTAAACACTTTCATTTGAAAAACATTTCTAGAAACCAAGTCAAAACCAAATTGTGACTTTCCAAGGTAAACAATATACAAAAGTTCACAAGAGTAGGTATACAACAAGGGCATTGTGAAAATACATACAAGTACTAAATCATCATTACAAGTAACTAAAAAGTCACAGACATGGGTGAACCTAGGAGATCGAGAATAAACCATAAGACACCAATGCATGAGAAATCATCCTCGTTGACATGTCACAGACGATGAAATCAAAAATCTCAATACGCTCGACCATCCTTTCTCAGGCAGGTTGAGGGAAAATCCCATAGTAATAAACCCAATATATCCACCTACTATGGGCCACTAGTCAGTACCATAACCTAGCAGTGTAGCAATAATTCTTATAATATTCTTTCAATATACCAAATTCCCATGTCTCAAGTGTTTGGAAAGGGGGTGAGCCAACTAATGCCAACCGAGCATTCAATCATATATATATATATATATATATATATATAACACAACATGCATAACCCTGATCCACTACATGGGACAACCTCTTTCCTTTAACTACTCAAGTACCTAGGAGCCTCTAAGCGCGGCCTCCCAAACAATCAATTGCATCTAAGGCAGGAGTGTTTTACTAGGAGGGTTTTTATCAAAACAATCACATCATTTTCCATAAAGTGCCAAACGGGCATTAAACACCTTTCACAATCACCACTAAAAAAAGGTACAACTTCTATATAAGACCAAAACCAGTTTAAAACTATTTAAGGAACCCCCAAAACACTACTTCATATGCTGCCAATATTTTTATAAAACCAAACCAAAAAATTTTATTTTTCCAAATAAACTTTAAGAGCCAACTTCCCAATTTCTAAAAAGAACCAAAGTACTTGTTAAATCTTCAAAAGAAATCATTTACCATTAAACCGGAACTCTATTTGATATTTTTTGAATTTTATTTAAAAGCCAAATGGGCATTCTTTCACTGTTGGGTGTCTGCTCGTCAAGAAAATATTTCAAGTGTCGTGTATAAAATAAACAACACTTTTTTACACTGAGTAACTAAAAAAAATAAATTCTCTAATCCTATTTCATATTTATTAAAATTAATAAAATAGCTAATCGAACAATTGGCAGGCGCAAACACAACAAAACGACCCCATTTTTTTTAAACCACAAGAATTGAATTATAAATTTTCATATGAAATGAGTTAATCTTAATTTTCAGAATAATTTTTAGTACACACACACACAAATATATATATATATATATATATATATATATAGGGTGCAAACAACATGAAATAAATGTAACTTAAAATTTTAAAAGCAGTGAAATGAGAATATACCTCGAGATCGATGTGCGATGACAAAACAACCTTGGAACCAAGGTGTAACGACGAGGAAACTTCGAAAATAAGGCCCAATGATGAAACTCACTCGGAAATGCCCTGGGTGGGTCCTAAAAATCCTAAACCAACCAATAAAAACCCACCATCAACTAAAATCCATAATCCAACAAGAGTATGATGATGATAATAATAATAATAATAATAATGAAAATAAGAATAAGAATGAGAATAAGAATAGTGATAATAACAATAATAGTAATAATAATAATAATAATAATAACAACAACAACAATAATAAGAATACTAATAATAACAACAACAACAACAAAAACAATAATAATAATAATAATAACAACGAAAAAAACAACAACAACAACAACAATAATAATAATAACAATAATAATAATAGTAAAAATAAAGGTAAAAATAAAACAAACCTTTCAGGGGGAGTGCGCTGGCCATGATGTGCAGGAGGGGTGTACCGAGCAGGGTGTAGTGTAGCGGACTGGAGGGCTGTGGGGTGCTGGGCTACACGGGCTGCAGCGCGAGGGAGCAGGAGGGCAGATCTTGAGAGTGTGAGGGAGAAGCAGTGTGCTACTGAAATAGAAGGAGGCAGTGCTACAAGGGTGAGCTAGGTTGTTCCTGGGTGTGCTAGGTGGCTGAGGGGGGGATGAAGCTCAGCTAAACAAGAAGGTTTGGTGGTCCTACAACGCTGGCTAAGGGATGCGTTCATGCGCTGCAAGGGAGAAGGGAGAAGAAAGGGTGTGCGAGGGCTATAGGAGGAGAGGATGGGGCCAAGGTGCTGGGCAAAAGCGGCGTGCATGGGAGGAGAAAAAAAATAGCGCCGGGGTGCAGGGTCCAGCGCTGGTTGGGTGCGATGGTGGACAGAGGAGGGAGGAGCTGGGGGTGCTTCTACATGAAGAAGGGAGAAAATAAATAAATCAGGGGCAGAACAAGTTGTTCTGGTGAAGGATAAAGGAGAGGGTGAGGGTGGCGGCACACGGAAGGCGGAGAGCAAAGGGAGAGGGACCCCCGAAAAAAAGGGGGGCTACTAGGGTTAGGGGAGAGGAAAAGAAAGAGAGAATAAAATAGAGAAAAATAAATAAATAAAATAAAATAAAACAAATGAAAATAATAATAATAATGAAACCTATTAATAATAATAGTTATAACATTAATAATAGTAATAAAATGACAATGATAATAAAAAAAAATTAGCAACACTCTTGATTAAAATAATTATTGACATTCAAATCCATTAAAATGTTTAACCGTAATAATAATAATAATAATAACAAAAACAAAAATAATAATAATAATAGTTATAATAAAAACCATATTAATATTAATAATAATTCCTTAATTACAAAATTAATAATAATCATATCGATGAAAGTATAAACAATAATGATAAAAAATATTCATTTCATTTTAATGATAATAATTAAAATTATTAGCAACCATAAAAATTTTAACTAATGCAATAAATTAAAAAATTATCCATTTTAATTCTCCGAAGATATGCGAACTATTCCGTTGCATGGGTGAAGGCACGCGGGGTTCCCAAAATGTGCTCCGCCCGGGCGCTTAGTGATGTCAACTCAAAACGCGTGTTTTTTCGACATAACTCAAAAATATTATTCATGATTCAACCCAAACCGCGATAATGATTTTTTTTAAAAAAAAAAATACTAGATAAGTCAGGGTGTGACACTGATTATAATTCCTACTCAATTATTGAGTAAGGAATTGGAATTTTTACCTAGGTAAGGTATAAAATCTTATGATTTTCTAGGTCGTCAGACAATTTTTAAATATAAATATAAATAAAATAAAATTATTAAATTTAAATTAATTTAAAAAATTATATTCCTCAACCATTTTCCATACTGAATATAAACACTAGGAGGGGAGTGGTTTTTCCCTTGACACACTTGAACATAGAGAGGAAAGGGGGAGTAGGAGAGGTTGTTCCTTCCCCCATAAGCTCGAGTGGAGCGAGTTTGAGGTAAGGTCACTATGTAACACCATTCCAAGTTTAACGCTTTACATATTCACACTAATGTGGGGAAAATATTTTCATTTTGTTCATTTTTTCCTTCATTATTTAAATTTTTTGGGTATTTGGGCACCTATGGGTTAGATGTTGGGAATTGAGGGGTTGTATAAGTTAATATTATGATCTTGGTATATATTGTTGTTTTAGAATTGTATTCCAATCCAAAATATTGGATAATGTGTGATTCCCATTGAAGAATAAAAAATGGGGAAGTGTAACACCATGAGAATTTATGAGATAAATGTTTTTAATTTATTTTATGTCTTGTGTTGTACTCTACACCATGATTAGGTTGCGCTATAAAAAACACTATATAAGCTAGCAAGATACACAACACTATTTTTGGTTTGTGTTACACACAATTTCATATTATTTTGATAGAATTTATTTAACCCAATACTAAGTACAGATTTTGTTAAATTTATGAAATAACTATGTTTGTAATATGTTATACGCAACACCAATGTATTCTTTATCTAAACAGAACACTGACTTGGATTGAATTACACAAAAGAGAGACCTTCCTCGATAGCTTGCGTTGTACGCAAGACCTAGTTTCACTAAATAATGATATATTATTAAAGTGTTATTATTTAATGGGATATAAACTAGAATTTATGAATAGTATTAACCACATTTTGAATTTAATGTAAAATTAACATTCATCTTATGTATTTTCTATTATATCATATAAGAATAAATTCACTTTTTTGAATGAAAGAGGCATTTATAAAAAAATGAAATTTTGTTGTCTTTTGATGGTGCACCTATTTTAAATATAGTTTTTAAAACTATAATATATTTTATATTAAAAAATAAACTTCTTATTTTGAATAGGGACAAAAAATATACTTTTTTTATCTTTTGGTATTTTTTTGATAAAATTCACATTTTTATGAATAGTGAATAATACTCCATTTTAATTCAAAACTGCCTTTTCATGTACTTTATTTATATAGTTATACTATCTTTTTATTGGTTTTAAAGTTTAATTGGATTATTATTTTATCATTTAATCCAATTTTTGTCATTTTATGTAATTTCACATTTAAATTATACATAAGAAAATGATAATCTTTTCATAAGTTTTTACTTTTTAAAAACCAGCTTTTTGGTTTTTAACAACAAGATGTAATTTTATTTTTAATGTCCTCCAATTATTTGTTTTGAATTTTAAGAAATTGATTCTATATTTGGATGAAATGGGTCCAAATTATTTTCATAGTTTACTTTTATTTTTGGATATTATGAATAGTAACTAAGGTAATTTGTTTTACCACAGTTAAAGGAAAATCAAGTAAATTTGGGTAACTAATAATATGATAAGGATAATACAATTACCCTAAAACCATAAAAAATAACATTATATGAATAAAATTATACACTTAATTTTTTTTTTCTAAAAATGGGTTTTTAATGTCTACTTGATATGGAAAATGATATAGATATTAATAAAACCAATGAAAGTGTCAAAATTTCAAACTCAAATTTCTTATAATTATAATAATTTTATAATATGGATAACAAGGTGATATATTCCAAAATAAATATTACATGGAAATAGAAATTAATTAACTACATCATCGTAATATATTTTGAATTTTTATGATATATATAATTACATTAATGCCTTATCCTTTGATGATGAAAAAATTAATTAATTTATGAGAAATCAATGAAACAATTTTTATTAAAATCCCAATGATCATAAAAAGGTCCAAACACATGAAAAAAGCTTATTGGTAGATTATGTATCTACCATAATAATCAAAAGGTCAATCTAGTGAAAATTTGGAGCCTTATATAATATATTATGATCTTTATATTAATTTATTTAATGTAATGTGAAAGTTTTCACATTCATATTTTAATAAGTATAACATTTTTAATGATTTATTTTTTTGAAAATAATTTCGAATAAATATATTATCATTATATATAATAAATATATCTTCATTATACTATTTTTTTAATTTTTAATCAACAAATAAGTATATGAAATAATTACACATATATGATGTTGCAATTATTTTATTAAGGGAAATATGAAATTGATGTTATTAAAAATAATAAAATAAATACAATTTGGACTAATTATTTTCTCCAATGAATTTTATATAATACCTTGACCCCTTATGGATATTATAAAATATTAAACTTCATGATAAAATATTATCTTAATATTTTGAAAAATCCATGAAATTAATAGATTCAAAATTGACACAATTTATATTTTGTAAAAATAATGTTTTATTAAATTATTTAAAAATAATATTTTTTTAAAAAATATATAATAATTATTATATGGTCCAAAAAGTTTTAAATTATTTATTTAGGACACAAATTGAAATCAAATAATAATATATTTTATCCTTTTAATATCGAAATATTTGTTACCCTAGTTAAATTCAAATAGAATAACTAAATGTTAAAATTGAAAGATAAGGTCTTAATGGACATAAAAACATGTCTAAAATTTATTTATTGATGAAATTATAACCCTATATCATATAATCTTATATGTAAGGACATTTTGGATGTTTTTGAGGTGGTTTTTATTATATTATAAATTAATATTGGTGAGGTTTTAAAAAGTGCCCCTTACCTCAATTATAAAATAACACCTTCTCCCTCATTTATACACAACTAATTAAGCCTTAAAGATCATAAATTACCTGAAAATTTCTCTTATAAAAATACCTAGTTACATTCTAGAGGTTTTTTTCTTTTCAAAACACCAACTCTTGTTCCATTAAGAGGAGATCTAAAGAGAGCACGTCAAAAGAAGAGGTAATCTCCTCTACCGATTCTATCAAAATTCTTTCTTCTTATACATCCTATTCATGAATTTTTTAATTACTATGTAATATACCCAGTATCACTAGTATAATTATATTTTATTATGAATATTAAACAAACATGTTTTCATCTTCTATCAATCATATGAAAAATAAAATCACCACACATGCGTACGTATGACTTACTATCTCTACGTTGTGGTGTAAAATGTTTTTCATCACCAAAAAAATCGTATGGGTGTAAAGATGTAATTAATAACTATATATTATTATTTTAAAATGATATTTATTCTGAAATATTATACACCATCCATGTCAATACCATTCAACAATTATGGGAACGATATCATTGATTGTGCGTACGTACGACCTACCATCTCCACGATGCAATGCGATTGGTTCTACATGATCTTTATTAAAGAATGATTATATAAATTAATTCCATGAATAAATATGATATATATTATTCTAATATTATTCTCTATATTATTTATCTATAACCTAATAATAGAAACAAGATCTTATTCTTTAAAACATGCAGAAGAACATAAAGCAGTTATTACCCAAATAACGAGTAACAATGAAATGTTACTAAAAAATTGATGAGAATTTAATAATATATGATAAAATAAAATGGAAAATAATTCTATAATAATATAATAAAATTATTTAAAGAATTAAACAAGAGGTTCATATACATACGAATCATGTCAGACCTAAGGTAAGGGATTATTTTGTCTCACTTTTATTTCTGTGGGACATATTCTTTGTACACCATCTAATTCTATTGTGTGGTGTTTATGTTACCCATTAATATTTTTATTATTCTTATTATGTTGGTTTTTATATTTATGTACTCATATAATTTTTTATTATATGTGTCATACAATTTTATAGATTATAAATTGGTAAAGGATATCCTTGTAAATCACATTTTTATCAGATATTGTTTATTCGCAAGTATTTACGGGGGTTATATTTATCATCCATAGCCAAGTTTTCTAAAAAACTTTTCATAAATTAATAATTTACCCATTTTTTAATTTTACTACATAGTATGGATGGAATTATTAAATGTTTTACCATATGAGGTACTTTTTGACTTTTCTGGCAATATTATGTGGAGAATGTTTTTTTAACTTATTAAACATGAATATATTTTTACATCTTCATAATGAATTATTTCTATGAAGCTTCCTCTACATGATATCATGTTTGTTTTCAAATATATTATTTTCATTTAAAATTTCATTGTATTTTTAGAATAGAAAATGTTTTGAAATAAGAATGGATATTTTCCTCAGGAAGTAAGCTCAATTGTTTTTATCGAAATTATTTTCCATCTAAGATGACATATGGTTATGTTTGTATACCTATTATTAATTTCATTTTATTGTGTTTATGAAGGAATTATTTTTATGAAATCTATTTATCTTATATGGATTATGTTATGTTGGAGTGATGTTTAAGAAACCTATTTATTTTTTCATTGGTTATGCTATGGTAAATGGTTTATGTCATTGTAGAACATGTAAGAATGATTTATTTATTTCAGGGGTGGGACCTATATCTCCCTCCAATTCATTGGTTAAAGATTTATATCTCATGGTATAGACATGACTAGAATGGAAACTAAATCTGTTTTAGTAATACATGGATAGAATGGATTGAAAATCCGGTTGAGTAATACAGGGCCCGAACAACATGTAAACCTGGTTTAGTAAAGGAATTCATCCACTATGATGGTTTTAGAAGTAATGCCTTGGATACCATGGAAATCATATTATGCGATTAATTGTTTTCCCCAATTCCATGTTTTCTACCATTGCTATTTAAGAATGTTTAATATTTCTTTATGATCTATGCCTTACGAACTACCAAAATTTATATCATGAATCGTGATTTTGATATTTAAACATTATGTTCATGTTTTTACTATAATATATTTATGGTTTGTTTTATCTTCTAAATGTTTTCTCTTATTGAGATTCTGAGCTCACCCTTTTTATGTTTTCAATTCTAAGGGATATAAATAAAGGTTTTAGGTAGGAAAACAAAAGGGGAAGATCTTTATGAGAGATGTTTAAGATCTTTCACCAAGTTAGAAGATTAGGTTCCATGTTTCGAAATACACTAAACTAATACACTCTTTGGGTGTTTTTTTGTTTCATGTATTAAGTATTATAAAAAATTAAAGTAATTTCCTTGTACATCATGATTTGGTTGTTAGAGGAAGTATTCCATTTTGGATTTTCAGTTACCCTTACACATCGACATGTGTAATTATATAGATGTTTTTACTCGTAGGAATCAGCGTACATAAAGGTACACATGTTTTTAAACTTATGATGGGAATTTCATAGAAGTAATTATTTTTACCATAACATATGGTCTAAAGTAATGGTAAGCATTCATTTACCATAACATAGTATTCCTGTGTAAGTATAACATTTTCAACCCTTACTCAGAAACCCAACTATGTAAGGAATTATTTTTATAAAATAGTTTTCTCTAGTTTTCATAAGAATTTATTATAACATATAAAAATAAATTTCAGGGATGTTTATTTGAATTAGTTTAATTATGGAATGATTTATCAAATAATTTGGGAAAATATATTTTAATTAATTAGGATTTTATTAATTCTATTAGGGTCTCTTATAGATACAAAATGTTTATTTAGAATTGGATGAGCTCAGTCAAGTTTTTTCATGCTGTTATTTCAAGGGAATAACTTCATATGAGATAGATGGTATATTGAGAGTACCATAGCTGGAATATGATTTATTTATTATATTTATGGTTATATATGATTTTTCCAGCAGTATATGAATGTATTTTTTTAAAAGTTAAATTTGTAATTAAAAATGAATATTTTTATATGAAGTGATCAATGTACCATGGGAAAAAATAGACCCTTATAAATTGGTTTGATCCATTGACCACTTATAGATGATTTAGTGATTTTAATTTTTATGAATTATGATACACGGACCTGGATTTGTGTGATTTAAAAAAAATTGGAGAACATAATAGACCTAGGTAAGTTACCATAATTACCTTGAGAAAGATAAGTTGTGAATAGGAATAACTAGAAAAAATAATACATGATAGAACAATGATATGAATTAGAACAATTAAGATTTTTTTATAGAGAGTGGGGAATGTGTTCCTCTCCCAAAAAATGTGAGCACCATGGTGGATATGCCATGAATTTGATATGCTCAAATATGTATGTTTGAAATAGGAGGACCATACAAAGGGTAATTTGTGATGTGATATGTTCCTTATTCCATCTCTTTACAGTGATGAAGGTATGCGTTTTACTAGGAGGTCATGGATTAAATTATATTATTATAGTGAAATTGTGGGAGGTGATTCCCTCTAAGTAATTGGTTAATCCCAAGAGATGGAATTTAGATAGAGGTTACCCAATCGAGTTACTGTCCCACGGTTTGGTCTACAGGACCTTGGTAGGTTTCCCAAGAATATATTGAACAATAATTGGATTCCTAAAAAAAAATATTATTATAATTACATGTGTCTCAATATAAAATAAATATTTTTTTCATCCAAATAAGGTGTTATTAACCTTATTAAATCATTTTCTTGAGAGGCTAACCTATATAATGAGTGATATATTTTAGTGGAGTGAAAATCATTATGGGATGTTTTCATTAAATTTTCATGGGTGGGATTATCAACACAACATTATTTATTTAAATACAATGGATTCATTGGATGTTTAACTATGTTTTTTTTCATTCATTACTTTTATGATGAGATGAATGAGAGTGATTTACTACCCCCAAAGTGATGTATAAATTAAATGATCTATGGGGGATTAAATTTAATCCATATTATTAGTATACTATGAGATGTTGTGAGAGGTATAATTTACACCATGATAGGTGGTGCTTGTGAGGTGATCTGGGAGGGTCTCATTGCCCCTGAGTTATTAATATACAATGGGGTACCTATGAATTTTTCATAGGAACTAGTCAATAAAATTAATATTATTTGATTTTTAGGACATACTCCATGGAATTTTATATATGACTAATATATGTTGGAATCATTTTATGAAATTAATAGATACACTAATAAACTAACTGATGTAGGTTTTTTCAATCCTAAGAGTCACATTAGAACCAAAGGCCAAACAACATAGATTTATTTTTTATTCACTATTTATATTATTTTATGAAAAAATGACTAATACACATGAACTTTATTTAATTTTTTTATTTGATATCACATCTATAGGTCCCTACTAATTCCAAATGTCTCCATTCTTTGGGGGATATGGGACATGGGTACTTACGAAAACATTATATCTCATAGGTTCAGGTTGGGTAGATGCATGAAATGGAATGATTTAGTAGGATATCTCAGATATATTTATAGGAAATAACATAGTTACAATTATTATATGGTAATGGATACCCACAACCATTGTTTTTTTCATTTATTTGTTATGATTATCCAAGTTAGTGGTCCTTCATAGTATACTGGAAAGACCATGAGTTTGTATGACTACTTTCTTCTTCAAGTACTTTGGATAAAACACATTAGGTTTTATTCTTCCATATAATATAATTAATTATTATATAAATCAACGTTGTTTTTTTATTTTTATGTTATTTCTCACTTTTTAATGGGGTTATGGACTCAAAATAGTAACATAATAAACCTATTATCCTAGTCGGCATCCTATGAAATAATGAAAGGTGCACCTAAGGTCTTAATAATTACTTCTCTATTCCAAGAATTGTTTAGTGTCCATTGACCAGGGTAGGATGGTAGATCTAATTATTCATTGTATTAACATTGAATTTGGGTCTCAATTTATATTTGATATTTTTGGAGTAAATATCCTAGGTTGACATATGACAAGTATGTGTTCTATTATATGACTTATTTACTAAAACATGATGATTAATTCAAAGTACATACTTCAATGATAAACACTAGTGTATATATTAAAAATTATTCATTAATACTAGTATCATATTTTGATATATGTTTTTCATGATGTTGTTTAGTGATTCAAAATAGATTTATTAGACACAATTTTTTTCATCTACATTCTAAATGTTGGTTAGAAATTAATAAAATGTTTTTTTTCATTAAAAAATGAATCGTTTGAAGAGAAAATTAAAAAATTATCACATAACTTATCCCTTGTATTTTTTTCACAATATAAATTTTCTACAGTGGTATATTTTAGTATTTTATGTTTCTTCTCCTAATGAATTATCAAGTATTCAGAATTTAAATCAAAGTTCATTTTTTAATATTTATTTAATTTATGATGTATCTTAGAGGTTGTTATGAGTACCAAATAATGTTCACAATAAAATAATTATTGTGGAATGAAATGTACGAAACAAAAATTTTATTCTTCATAGAGTTTAAACTACCGAAACATTCTTCTCTAATGGGTCCAAAATAAATAGTTCCTATTTCATTGATATTTTTGTATCAGAGTGACATTAATGGAATGTTAAGTGTTATGGAATAATTTTTTAATAACATAAAATATTATTTAAAAGACAACATTTTCACCTAATAATTTTTATATAACAAATTTTTATAGAGTTGTTTTATGAAACCCATAACCTTGAGAATATATAGATGTGAGCAGTCGCTGAGAAGGTGTAATTTACTAAAGAATTTGAATTTCTTGATAAAAATGTACAGTTCTTTAACATTAAAATCCTTTAACTGATAAATAATTTCACTGAAATTATATCCTTTATTTTCATTAACATATTCATAATTACTTAATGAGAATAAAATTTGATAGATTTCAAGAATTATTAATCAATATAAAAGTAGCATGATATAAATCCAAGTAATAGATTAAGATTATTCTTTTAGGGATGTAAGAAACAAATAAATTTCCCACTATTATTTAATATATTGAATATCAAAATCCCGAAGAATAAAATATATATGATGAATCATAGTCTTGAAATTATTCAAATATTTTAATGTTTTTCATATTTTAGTCTAATGTTTTGTTATATATTACATATATATTATTATAAATTTTTTAAAAAATGATTTCCTATGTTTAAAATATATTCATTCATACTTAAAATCATATACCATTTTTATTCCAAGGTGAAATAAATCAAGAAAAACTATAATGAGTTGAGTTGATGTTTACATTGAGAAATAATTTTGGGAGAGGTTTAATATAGGTTTTCATTGTATAATTTATTTATCATATTTTTCCATGAAGTGAAACATTAATATTGGTGATCCTAATAATGATAATTTAATTCCATGATGTTTTGGAAGCTAATAATAACATTTTATCCCAATGTTCTGGGAATTAAAGGGTTGTGGATAGTGGTGTCTAGTTTTAGTTCAGAAAAATCTAGTAGGTGAGTAGATATAATTATCAACACAATTTGATCCTCGATATGATGGATTTGAAAAGGCCATATTTTGACATCTATTTTGATGTAACATGAGTGACCATGTGGTAGTATTCCTATGGATATGGGTCATCCAATAAATATATTTAGTCGATGTGGTTAGTTGGAAAATAATATTATGAGGGTTTATCATTTGTGAACTAGTTTCTAGTCATATTATTCAATGGTAATGTTTATAAATGAATATGGAATAACATTGAACATTTGTTGACACATATAGAAATATTTTAGTGTTCAATATGTCTCACTACTATTATGAAAAATACTATAGGGTGTGTTGGGGTGTATATATAAATGTTTTTAACATTATAAATTTTATGGGGATCATTTTATCCTCACTAAAATAATAGTGAATTATTTATGTAATTAGGTTACGTGTGGTTGAAAAATTTATAGAATTTACCTTTAGGACGACTAGTGGGGATATATTTATTTTATCATCTATTCAATAATAATGAAATATATTCATTTGTTACATGAGAAATATATGTTTTTAATATATTTCCTCATATTCAGGACATAATATCTTTATTGGGTGTTCTTTAATATTCGTGCAAGTAAAAAGTAATTGTAAAATAATTAATGACTTTAAATGTGAATTGTTTAATAGCATGTATAATGACCATGCATACTAGATTTTACCCTTTAGTAAAGTTGTTTTTATGATTTCATGAATTGGTTATGGAAAAAGAATTTTTTATAATGAAAAATATTATAAAGGATAACGTGTTTAATAAATTGTGATATTATTGTTCAATTTTAGATAAAATGATGTATAATGCACTAAATGTAATCTATTTATTTATATAAATGAAATGGGTATATTTTATATTGAATAATTTATCATAAATTATTATCACCACTAAGATCTGATTTATATACTCTCTGAACAAGGTGAATGATTTTAAATTATATATAATTATGAGCATTATAATGTAATATAATTATTTGCCAAGAAATATTTTATAATTTAGATTTATTATGGAGACAATGTTGGCTAATGTTGAGAATTTTAATTTATTATTATTATTTTTTTGATGGTGAAATAAATATACAACAGTGGTAATATGGTATTTCATTACTAATTTCAGGAATAAACAAATTCATGGGGTGAAATTCCATTTATAAGAATGACTAATTAGGACCTAAACTATATCAATTTATATAAGGACCCGACCTTAAACAATACAAAATCTTGAATAAAAAGAATAATTCACATTGAGGATCTTTTCAATTTTACAGTTTTTGAGAATTAGACCATAACTATTACATATCAACATGAAAATTACATGTTGACACTACTACTCAGTATCCATTTTTTTATAAAACAAAAACTCTTAAAAAGAAACATGTCTAGTTCCATGTTTTTAGACAACATGACTTCTCCATGATCCCATACTTGACCCTATCCATCTTTAAGTCTTGTAGAAATATTTTCAAAAACATGGGATGAGCCTAAAAATCTCATTAAGGGTTACAAAATAAGAAAATGAAACATTAAACAATCAATAAATACAAATAAATGAAACCATACTTTTGATCATGACATACCTAAGGAAATCATAATATTTATGTATAATACATAGAAATCATAAATCATAAAGGTATCTTATGGAATTCCTAACATACATTCATTTTAGCTATAACATCTACATAGGGGTCACATTTGGAGTACCCATACTAGTATATTCCCTAAATCTATTAAGAGAAACATTAACGTTTACCTCTGTCATGTTACCCAATGCATTAGAGAGCTATCTCAGGCTCACCCATTGTAGGTTTATTACGGAACCACCCATATAAATAAATAATTCCCAATAACCGTAAACTAATCATAACACATAACACAATAATAAAAAATAAATAAAATTTCCACATTCCAATCACAATATATCAAATCAAGATATTGAAATAAACAATACTTTATCAAACCATTTTAAAAACCATTTAAAATATTTAATAAAGCAATTTTTAAATCAAAGTGTCCCATACCACTTTAAAGATTTTAAATAAATTATAATTTGGAAAAATTAATGTCCATATAAATAAATCCTAAAAACTATTTTTAAAACATGTACATTAATGAGAAATATTTAGAAGAATAAATCTTTAAAACATTTAAAATGATACTTTAGTTAATGATTTTTTAACAAAATGAGAGATGATTGAATACAAAAATTAAGGAATACATTTAATCAGAACTTTATAATATCATGAGAATAAAGGGATTCATGATATAATATTCCAAATGACAGTATATATACCATATAAAAGTGAATTGGAGCATAACAACAATGAAGTCTCAATGAAATGCAATTTGTGATGAAATCCCTCATAAAAAATGTATCCTTAGATTAAGGATAAATCAATTACATAATATTGTGTAAAAAATATAAATACACTCAATATGATTGTATATTTAGAGTAAATCAATCATAGGACATTCACAAAAGTTATTTTTAAGACAAAACCAATGACTTGGATTTTCAACTCAATGAATAAAAATTGAGTTAAAATTACTCTTTTCAAGTTCATATCGATGACTTGAGAATTCTTTAATGGAGTGATTATGTGTATAAAAAGTATATCCACACAAATGGGAGTGGAAATTAAAACACAAATAAATAAATAGTTATTACACACATAATTATATCATGACATAATTAATAAATATAAGATTAACCCAAGGAATTAAGATTGGGTAAAAAGGTTCCATTACCGATTTGGAAACCTACGAAACATAAAACCCATGAGAAAATGATCATAAAATGAAGATGTAAATACACATAAATTGAAGTATATTACATAATGAATACAATAATGGGAAGTACATACACCATACAGAAGGAAATGGTGGAAAATATAGCATGAATCTCATGGAATAAAAAGTGAAATGAAAATCCATTACCATGATGTAATCAATCGAGTCATATGAAAAAAAGTTAATAACCACCAAATTATTCATATAATAACATTAATATAAAAATAATCATGATAATATATATCAAATGGAAGTACACAATACACCCCATTCAATAAATTAGTGGTGAATAAGGGAAATCTCACGGAATTAAAAGTGAGATAAGAAACCCCTTACCTCGTGTCTGACCTGACTTGTTTGTTCCTTGTTCTTCCTGAATAATAAAATTAAGTTAACCTATACTTGATTAATAACCATTTTAAAGTTTACTATTCCTTTTATATCACTCATTACCATGTTATAATCATTATGTAATAATTTAAGTTAATAATGGTCATTTTGTCCATATTTGGTACTTGAGTTAAAAATGAACACCATATAATTACAAGTTGTCCATGTGGTATAGGGTACATTATCTATAGAATTATATTAATTATTTATATATCATATATATAATATATATATATAGTATATATATATGTATTGATAACAGTACATAACATTTGGAGATAAGAAATGGAATGCATCGTTCATGGAGGCAGTAAGCCGTACGTACGCATGAACACTACTTTCATTTCTATTTCATATTTTAATTGAATGAAAACATAATGATACATAGTTATATTATAATTCCAGTATAATATAATATATAATTTCATTAACTCCATCCTTTATATGTCTCGTGTAGGGAATGAATGAGTCATATCACTTTGAGGGGGCAGTAGTTCAGACTTCCTGAAAAGAAATTATCTCGTTTACTCATAATGGAAACCATAAAGCTATGATATAAATTAAAAATAATAAAAATTAAAGAAAACATAAACATAATATATATATATATAATATATAAATACAATTCCATCATAATGGCCACCATAAGAGGTGGTAAGAGATAATTGAACAATCATCATTTCGTGAGGCGTTAGTCTGCCATCCACAGAAACAATATGTTATTTACCCATTAGATGGAGGTGTGTGTAAGTGTAGTTAGAATAATTCTCCTAAAAACAACCTAATATATTTATGATAATGGTGTTTTTATAAAATAAAGTAAAAAAAAGAGTTTAGGGGGTTAGAGTTGTAAAATAAAACAAAATGACTTTAGAGAAGACATTACCTATAAATTGGGTATCTCCATTTGGATTGAACAAAATGGTTTACTTGAAGTGCCTTCTGCCTATAGGAAGGCTTCTAGGAGGAAGATAGGGATATTGAGAGATTATTTGGTCAGGGTTTGTATAAGAAAAAGAGCTTGAGAGGTGTGAGGAATGGGTTATAATTGAGGAATTTTTATAAGGTGGAGGTGGGGCTCTTTAGGAATGTTTAAAAATATTATTTTATTATATAATGATTTTCGGTTTATAAAGGTCTGAAAATTATTAAAAATGAAGAAAATATGAATCCTGGTGGAAATAAAATAATCCAATAAGAATTGGACATGTTTTGTATATTATTTTAATCTTTATAATCTTACATATTTAAATCATTTATTAATGAGGTAAACACTACATCATTATAATGTCATTAATAATATAATTTATTTCATGTCGAAAAATTATAAAAAAATACAATGATATCAGAAACTGTTTTAGCTTTAAAAATAAAATTATAGTCTAAAATATAACTTATATAACTATGTGTGAAAATTTATTTACTAAAAGATATATGTTTATGTCATTTTTGTCTTTACTTTAAATAAATTAATATAATGCGTCATTATCATTCTTAAGTGGATCCGTGGGGTCCCAAAATCGACCCAAGGGTTCCAATGGTCAGACATGTATTAAAAAATAGAATTCAGAAACACGTCAGTGTAATTTTATTTTATTATAATAATAATTGTTTACCCTTATTTACCATATTTACCCTTTAACCATGGTAAATCAAATTTTTACTGAAGTAAATATTCATATTGTCTAAAAATAAAAGTCACCTATTTACAAAACTTGGACCTACTAATTAAAAATATGGAATCTATTTTTACGAATTAAAAACATAGAAGTGGAAGAAATTAATTTCAAATTAATTCCCGCTGTCAAAACAAAAAACGTGTTTTTAAGAAATAATAACTATCAAAAGATTGATATTTGTTTATGCCAAATTTCAAAGTGAAATTACTTCCAACGAACAAAATAAAAATAAATGGAAAAAATATAATATAATTACTCCTTAAAAAAAATTAAAAAGTCGATATAACCATGTAATCAAATTATATTAAAAAGTAGTTTTGTATTAAAATACAATATTTTTCACTATTCATTAAAAAATGTATTTTATCAGAAAAATACTAAAAATTTACCCAAAGTAAATTTTGATGTCCCGATTCTAAAGAAGAATTTTATTTTTTCAAATAGAACATATAAAAGTTACCAAAACTATATTTAAAGAGGGTTCACCATTAAAAGGCGATAAATCGACCTTTTAAATAATATTTATTTATGTTTAAAATTAGATTAATTCAGATTTTAAGCCTCAAACATTTATTTGATAAATATAAAAACATTTAAAAAATGTGTATAATCATATTGTGGTTAGTTCTTTTCATTCCTACCATTACAATGTCTTGGTGTTGACTACCATTTAAAATAATAATATTGTATTATCGTTTTTTAGTATGACTCAGCCTTGTGTGCAATCGTAAGAGTTCAAAGAAACCCGTTGTTGGGTATCGGGTATGCCATCGAACATAACAACCCTTTTAAAGTAAAATTAATATTTAATTCAAAAATATTAATAAATATGAAAATTTTATATTTTTTATTTACCTGGGATGTTACATCCCCCCCTTTTGGGAATTGTGTCCTCATAATTTTTAAATTGGTCTTGGAAACTTCATTGAAAGTCTCACATAGGAAAAAGAGTCAACAAAAATATCACTATAAAAGAAAGAAATATAAGAACAAAGGTCACCTGAGATAACCCATACTCAGATTGCATGAAAACATGGATATGGAGGAGAAACTAAGTGTCAAGTCCCGATGAAGAGTGATAGAAAACATGATTATGAGAAAGTTAACAATATGAAAAGAAAACATTTGTGATGGGTTAAATGATAATTGGTTTCCCAGTATGAAAATTTAATGGGAAACTTTTTTTATGTTCATTTTCATAATTTTGGTGAATTTATTTATGATATTGAATAAGAATATCACAAAACTTACTTACTTGACATGTAGACTTTAATCATTTACAAAATTTCTACCTCAAACTCATATTTTCTCCAAACGATGAGTATTTAAGATGACTTGGTCACATAAAAAGTGCTAGAACAAACTTATAGAGTATCACATAATCTACAAAAGAAGAACTATATATTTACCTTGTCTTTAAGAATCAACCCAAACCAAAATTGGTTAGTACAAAATCAGATAATCCCCAAAAGGATAATCATTAAAACAAATACTACTCTTAATATCCAAAATTTGACAAATAATACCCAAAGTTCAAAAAAGACCATTCAATATATAATTTTCATTAAAATACTTCAATGTAATCCAAAATAATATTGAAACCCAAAATTCAAAAAGATTTGATAACATAGTCTTCCACAAAAATCATAACAATTATCTCCGAAAACATTGACTACTCTTAATGTCTCATACTGAAGTGTAATTAATCTAATCACATATTCTCTATGATGGGTTAATAATTTACATAAATAACCCAAATCACATTATGTCTACAATGAAAACAATGATTCATTCAAAATATTATTTCAACAATTACTCCATAATTTAAATCCCATAGTATTATATTTTCCCTAAACATATAGTGTTCCCAAAGAGAGAATGTCTTCAAAAATAAAATTTAAAACTTAATCACCAAATAATTTTACTATACTAAGGATGTCCATTTGATATAACATAAGATCCCAAATCAAAGTATTCTTGATCCATAAAATCATTTATCTAAACAATTAGTTATACTGACTAGGGAATTCACGTAGTCCAGTGGTAGGCGATAAATCCCAATCGCATTTTGGTTGTGGGTTTGATTCTTGTAGCTTTTTCCGACGTGACATGTTTTCACATGGTATGCGTGTTTTCCTTTCTCAAATTTTTTTATAATTTCATAAAATTCCAAAATAAATGATAAAATTCCACAAAACCACCACACCATATTTTATCCTCAAAGGTTATCTAATACCTTTCATTTTCCACCGAAAAATGTAATAACCATTTATCACCTATAAAATAACTATTACTCTTTATAATATGCTAACCATTATGGTTATTTCACTTAAGCTTAAATAACACCCTAACCTCTAAAGTTATCTAAACTGACCTCTGATACAAACTATAAGGACATGACCTTAAACATTACATAATCTTGAATTAAATGAATAATTCACCTTGAGGATCTTTTCAAGTATAGAGTTTTATAGAATTAGTCCATAAATATTACATATCAAATTGAAAATTAAATGTAGACACTAATACTCTGTTTCCATTTTTTTTCATAAATTAAAAACTCTTAAAAAGAATGTTTTTTAGTTCTATGTTTTTAGATAGCCTTAATTTTCCTTGATCCCATCCATCACCCTATCCATCTTTATGTCCTATGGAAAATTTTTCAAAAACATTGGATGAGCATAAAAATATCAGTAATGGTTAAAAAATAAGGAAAGGAAACGTTAATCCATCAACAAGTACAAATAAATGAAACCATACTTTTCGATCATGACATACCTCATGAAATCATATGATTTATGAATAACCCATAGAAATCATAAATCATAAAGGTAACTTATGGCATTAATAACATACATACATTGTAGGTATCACAACTACATAGGGAGTCACATTTGGAATACCCATCATAGTATATTCCCGAAATCTCTTTGGAGAATCATTAATGTTTACCTCCGTCACATTACCCAATGCATTAGAGAGCTATCTCGGGCTCACCCACCCTAGGTTTATCATTTTACCACCCGTATACGTAAACAATTCCCAATAACCAAAGCATAATCATAACACATAACACAATCATAAAATAAATATTACATTTCCACATTCCAATCACAATATATCAAATCATTATATTGAAATAAAAAATACTTTATCAAACTATTTTCAAAACCATTTAAAACATTTAATAAATAGATTTTTGAATCAAAGTGTCCCATACCACTTTGAAGCTTTTAAATGAATTATCATTTGAAAAATTTAATTTACATATAAATAAATCCTACAAACCATTTTGAAAACATATACATTAATGAGAAATATTTAGAAGAATAAATCTTCAAAACATTTAAAATGATATTTTAGTCAAAGAGTTTTTAACAAAATGAGAGACACTTGAATACAAATAATTAATGAATAAAATTTAATCAGAACATTATAATATCATGAGAATAAAGGTATTCATGATATAATATGCCAAAGGATTTTATATACATAATACAAGTGTAAATTGGTGCATAGAAATAATGAAGTCTCAATGGTATGTAATTTGAGACGAAATCCCTCATAAAAACTGTATCCTTAGATTACGGATAAATCAATTACATAATAATGTGTGAAAAATATAAATACACTCAATAAGATTGTATATTCAGTGTAAGTAAATCATAGGAAATTCACACATGTTCTTTTTAAGACAAAACCGATGAATTGGATGTTTAACTTAATGAATGGAAATTGAGATAAAAATACTCTTATCAAGTTCATATCGATGAATTGAGAATTTATCAATAGAGTGATTATGTGTGTCAAAATGATATGCAAAAAAGGGGAGTGGAAATTAAAACATAAATAAATAAATAGTTATTCCACACATAATCGTTTCATGACATAATTAAGAATTAGAAGATTAACCCAAGGAATGGAAATTTGGTTAAAAGGTTCCCTTACGGACTTGGTAGCTTAAAAAACATACAACCCATGAAAGAAGGATCATAAAAAGAAGATGTAAATACCCATAAATTAAAGTATATTACACAATGAATACAATCATGGGTAGTACATACACCACACAAAAGAAAATAGTGGAAAATATATCATGAATCTCATGGTAATAAAAAGTGAGATGAAAATCCCTTACCAAGTTGTAAACAATCGAGTTGTATGAAAAAAACATAATAACCACCAAATTATTCATAGAATAAAATGAATATAAAGGTAATCATGATAATATATATCAAATTTCAGTACACAGTACACCACATTTGATAAATTAGTAGCGAACAATGGAAATCTCATATAATTAAAAGTGAGATAAGAAACCCCTTACCTCGTATCCGACTTGACTTGTTTGTTCCTTGTTATTCCTGAATAATAAACTTCAGTTAATTTATAATTGATTAAGAACCTTTTTAAAGTTTATTATTCCTTTTATATCACTCATTAACATGTTATAAACATTATTTAATAATTTAATTTAATAATGGTCTTGTTGTCGATATTTGTTACTTGAGTCAAAAATGAACACCTTATAATTACAGGTTGCCAATGTGGTCTAGATTCCATTATCTCCGGAATGATATTCATGATTTAGATATCATATATATCATATATATCTATTATATATATGTATTTATAACAGTACATAACATTTGGAGATATGAAATTAAATGCATCATTCATGGAGACGGTATGCCGTGCGTACGCATAAACGCTACTTTCATTTATATTTCATATTTTAATTGAATGAATACATAATGATACATAGTTAAATTATAATTACAGTATAATATAATATATAATTTCATTAACTCTATCCTTTATACATCTCATGTATGGCATGAACGAGTCATATCACTTTGAGGGGGCTGTCGTCCGCACTTCCTCAAATGAAATTATAGAATTTACTCATAATGGAAACCATAAAGGTATTCGATAAATAATAATACAAAAGAATAAAAGAAACATAAACATAATATATATAATATATAAATACAGTTCTATAATAATGGACACCATTAGAGGGAGAAGGAGAATATTGAACAATGATCGTTTCGTGAGGCATTAGTCATCCATCCACAGAAACAGTATGTTCCTTACCCATTAGATGGAAGTGTCTGTAAGTGTAGTTAGAATAATTCTCATAAAAACAACCTAGTATATTTTGGATACTAGTGTTTTTATAAAATAAAGGAATATAAAGTGTTTAGGGGGTTGTATATGTAAAATAAAAGAAAAGGACTTAAGAGAAGATGTTACCTTTAAATTTGGTATGTCTGTTTGGATTGAACCAAAATGTTTACTTGAAGTGTCTTTTTTCTTAAAGTAATGATTCAAGGAAGAATAGAGGGATATTTAGAGACTATTTGGGTAGGGTTTGTATAATCTAAAGGGCTTTAGAGGTGTCAGAAATGGTTTAGAAGTGAGGGTTTTTTATAAGGGGGGAGACACTCTTTAGGAATGTTCAAAAATATTATTTTATTACATAATTATTTTCGGTTTCTAAAGGTCCAAATCTTATTAAAGTAGAATATAAGACGACTCATGGTAGAAATAAAATAATACAATAAGAATTGGATAGGTTTTGGATATTATTTTAATCTTTATAATCTTATTTATTTAAATCATTTATTAATAAGGTAAACACTGCATCATTATTGTGTAATAAATAATTTAATTTATTTGATGTCTAAAAATTATAAAAAATACCATGATGTAGGAAATATTTTTATATTTCCAAAAAATATTTATAGTTTAAATGATAAATTATATAACCCTATGTAAAAGATTATTTTTTAAAAGATATATGTTTATGTCATTTTTGTCTTTACTTTAAATAAATTAATATTAAGTGTCATTATCACTCTTAAGTGGGTCCATGTGGTCCCAAAATCAACCCAACGATGCCTATGGTTGGAAATGAATTATCCAATAGGATTAGGACACAAGTTAGTGTAATTATATTTTATAATAATAATATTTTGTTACCCTTATTTACCAGATTTACACTTTAACCATGGTAAATAATTTTTTTTCTGAAGTAAATATTCATATTGTCTAAAAATAAAATTTACCTATTTACAAAATCTAGACCTACTAAATCTAAATATGGAATCAATTTTTAAAAATTAAAAACACAAAAGTGGCATGAATTAATTTAAAATTAATTCCCGCTGTCAAAACAAAAAGCGTGTTTTTATGAAATAATAACTATCAAAGGATTGACCATTGTTTATGCCCAATTTCAATGTGAAATTACTTTCAATGAACAACATTGGATTAATTGGTAAGAATATAATCTAATTAATAATTAAAACTAATTAAAAAGATAATATATCCATATAAATAAATATGATTTAAAGTCATCTTTGAATTAAAATACAGTATTTTTAACAATTTATTAAAAAATGATTTTTTCCCAGAAAAATTACAAAAATTTACCCAAAGTAAATTTTGATATCCCGATTCTAAAGAAGAATTTTATTTTGTCAAATAGAACATATAAAAGTGACAAAAACTATATCTAAATAGGATTCTTCATTAAAAGGTGGTAAATCGACCATTTAAAGAATATTAGAGTATTTATACTTAAAATTAGATTAATTCGCATTTTAAGCCTCTAACATTTATTGGATAAATATAAAAGCATTTAAAAAACTTTTATAATCATATTGTAGAAATTTATGTTAATTCCAACCATTACAATAGCTAGGTGTTAAATACCATTTAAAATAATAATATTATATTATTATTACTTTAGTATGACTCAACCTTGTGTGCAATCGTAAGATTTCAAAGAAACCTATTGTTGCGTATCAGGTACCCCATCGACATTGAAACCCCTTTAAAGTAAAATTAATATTTAATTCACAAATATTAATATATATGAAAATGTTATATTCTTTATTTACTTGGGATGTTACAATTTAACTATTAAATTTTATAAGAAGGTGATGTAAAAAAACTATATTAATAACATAAAATTATATAATGAAATCTTAGATGTCTCAAGATAATGTAGATATATTCTTATGAAATTGATATTGATTTTATTATTATAAAGATTTCGTGAAATCTTATAATTTATAAACATATAATGAAATTTCAACATATATTGATATATTATGTGTATAGAGATCTATAAAAAACTTATAATGGTTTGATTTTTATTATGTGGAAATTTGAAGTGTCAAATATCTTTACCATTAATAAGTTACTTTGAATATTGAGTTAAATAATTGCATGTTGTATGTGTGATTTAGTCTATGTTTATGGATTTCAATTTTGATGGCACAATGGAATGAAAAATCTTATACTCACCCATAGACCTGGGTAAAAAATAAATGATAATATATTATTATTTATACCCTTAACAACAACATTTACTGGTAAAAAATGAAGATTATAAAATTTATACCTATTCTCATTATACTAAAAATATCTATTTTAGAAACCATGGATGATATAATTCATTATGTACTTATATTCTCACCAACCATCCTAGGATTGAGGCAACAGACTATATACCCGAGTGACTAAATTTTATTTATTCCCATAACTTTGGGATTGATGATCATAATTAAATAACCAGCAATTATTATTCAATCTACTATAGATCATTATTTAAGGTAAAATAGTTTCAGAGGTGCTACTCCATGTTGATATTAGATTTTTAGTGTTAAGGATAAATGAGACTAACATACTTAAATATTACATCATTTTTATGAATATTCATTACATTTAAAAATAATATAATCTCTAAAACCATTATATTATTATGTATTTAGAGAATAGAAACATAATCATAATATTTTATGAATGATTTTAAGCATCTCCAACAATATTCTTCTCTTATAGCGTCGTTCTCATAAATTTCATACCTAATACCCATATTTCTACCCTGAGTAAAACGTTAAACATAATAAATTGTGAAATAAAATGCACAGTAAGTTTAAAAATTTGAAATTCGAATAAATGATCATAGAGAGGAATATATAAAAGGTTATTATAATATTATCATCTCATAAAAAATTCATACCTAATATGTTAAGGTTATTTAATCATGAATTAGGGAAAAAGGTTTCTTCCATCAAAATATATATGATATAAGAGTGTGGAATCATCAATAATCAATAATGATCCATGAAAGCATATCAAATGAATAAAAATATGTTTCTATGTCACACATAATCCTATAAAATCATTTATATAGTTGTTTTTTTCACTTTGAGGACTATCATAGTGGATTGGGTTTACTTGTTATACCACAATTTCCTTAGTCAATGTTCACCCAGAATACTATCTTAGTCATCAAAGACCCTTACTAAGTAGTGTAAACTCCCTTTTTTAGTCTTTATTATCTCATGAGATATCATTATTTAAGAAATGCATTAGAGGGATATATAATTTTTTTCCCACCCTACACAAAATGAAAACCATACATTTTTATACAAAAAGATCATAAAGCATTCATTATATCAACATAAAATACGACAACGTAAAAACTAATTTCATGAACAACTCATCATTAAATAATCAAAATCCTACCATAAAATTAAGGTGTATATAGTAATAATATAATTCATTACATCATCATGACATAATTAGCCTATTTTAAATAAATGAGTTGTATGTCTTCATTTCAATGTCTTTCATCATAAGTCATATAAATTTATTTGTGTCATTTTAAGTTCATATATATATTGAAATTGAACAATTAAAAAAATGATATTGAAATAAAAAATAATAATTTTAAAAAATTATTCAAACCATTCATTGAGAACATGAGAAAAATATCATTTTCATTTGATATGAATTGAACAAAAAATTACAGATATATTGAGAAAATTAAAATATTTGAAAATAATCAAGGAAAATTATACAGGAAAATAAAATCAAAAGAATAGTCATGATGATGGGAATATATATACATACCATATATGTTAAAAAATCATTATTTTCATTTTTTTGTTCAAAAAGAAAAAAACCTTGTTTAGAAAATACTTCAATAAAATTAGTTCCATTAAATAGTTTTAAATAATGATAATGGTACTGAAAATGTGTCACCCAAGAGTGTTAAATGGTTAAATTACTAAATATTTTGAATCATGTAAAAAAGGATCACTTTTATTTTTATGTATCCAACATTATTGGAACTCCATAGTTTAACATGCTTGGACTGGAGTAGTGATCTAGAAGGGTGAACTTCTAAGAAGCTTCCCATGGTGTGTTCTAGTGAGGAAAAAAAACACTGGAAAGAATTTGTGTGGACATGTAGGGACAATCAGTATCTTGATAATCTATTCAAGAATGTGAGTGGGACCTAGGTATGGGAACATGTGTCTATGGAGAAAATGGGTTTTCCTGGGGTGACATGACATGATGACCATGTTAAGATGGAGTGTTTGTGCTGTCAGTAATACAAAATTGTTACTTTGGTATTAAAGGAGGAACCTATGCATAAGTTTTGTGGAACTTCATCATTTGAGATTAGGGTTCACAATTACGAATTTGGGATCTAGGGTGGGGGGAGGGGGTGGTGTGAATATAACACCCAAAAATGTCAAAGGGTCAAATGAATAAATGATTGGACTCATGTCAACATGGTGCATCATTCTTTTCAGGAGCCTACCTGGTTAGAAATAAATAGTTAAGCATGATAGTTCTAGTGTTTAGATTGGATGGGTGATATTATCAGTTGTTTCTAAGGGTGTATGTGAGTGAGAAAAAAATTACACTACATAGAACATGGGTTTTCTTATGGGGATAGTCATTAGCCTGGTTACCTGTTCGAGAATGTGGGTGTGCCCGTGGAATGAAACAACATGTCTCTAAGAAAACTGGTGGTTCCTAGTAGGATAGGACCTGATGTCTATGTTAAGGAGGTATGCTTATGCAATTATTGAGGAAGATTTTTTTTATAGAAAATCTAATTTTTAAAATATTTCATGTATAAGAATAAACATAGATTACAACAATTGGAAAAATAAATACTCGTGAGAAAATTTTCATTGACAGGAGAAGAAATAAACTCGAATTTTCATTCAAAATTAGATCTCATTTACTTTATGTTAGAAAGAGTGGGAATCAGAATTAATACTTGTAATTTTAGGAATAATTATAGGAGAATAAAAAATATATATATAATAAAGGATGAGACCATATAATTTCCTACATTGTAAATTTAGTATGTATAATAAAAAAATAACTGATATTTTAACATAAACCCATACCTCATGTTCTATATTTCTTCATAAACATTCCAATAACCTACAGAAACAAATATATATTATACATATATTATAGAATAATATTAAGACATGTAATTCAATTTATATTTCTTTTATAATTTCAAATTATCATATTATTAATAATTTCATTATTAAAATGATTATTGTAGGGAAAAAATAATAATTTTCCATGCATGTATTGGTTTGATAGTTCTAGTAATTTATACTTTTTAAGTGTTTAATTATTTATATAATAATAATAATGATATAATTATCACATGTATTTATCATACACATTTATATAATAATTCATTTAAATTAGTCATGAAAAACTAATTACAACACATCATGGAGATGGTAGTTCATACATATGCACAATTTGGGTTTAAACTCTTTGATAGATTAAACAAAAGAAAATTAATTATAATTAAACACTAAAAATAATTACTATATAACATATATAATATTTATTATTTAAATTAAAACTTAATACCATGCATATAAACTCGATATGAAAAATGAATCACATCACATCATTAATTTGGTAGTCCACACATACATATAAGTGAGATTATCATTTTTCAACATATGGAAAGGTAAGAAGGTCAATACTACATTATTAATAATAAATCATATTTATTTGATAAATATGATATATATACATTAAATCTATCTTAATTACCATGTATTAAATATGTTGATGGAAATATGAATTATATAACTATGTGGATATATTTTCCAACATGTACTTACAAGCGATACAATTATTTATCATTTGATGGAAATGAGGTTGAAAATGGCTATTACAAAAATATAAAATAATATAAATATATTTATTACACTAGATTCATAATGTTATGATGGATACTATATATTTATTGGAATTATAAGAATATATTAAAATTGAATTGGTCGTGCAAGACAATTAATATTTCATTGAGAGACCACATTTTTCATAAACATGAAACTTTATTTTGATTGTCTTAGTAGAAGATAATGCACTCCAGAATAATGGGAATGAATATAGGAATGTTTTTGGTTAGGTATTTTCCAATATAGAGTTATTTATGTTTGTGAATATGGTAGGATAAACTATAACCTTTAATAAGTGAGGAGCGGGACACACAAGGAATTATTTAAGTGATTTAAATAAAATAAGGGATGTTCTTGTGAATGTTTCTAAGAATGGACATTAATTAAAATTTATTGGTATATAAGGTTTAAATATCATAAAATAATAAGATTCAAACATTTTTATGTTAAATTGTTTCCCTTATATCTTAATTTCACCCCTGAAAAACCCTTTTAAAACCTAACTATGGTCATTTTTTTAATATTTTTACAATAAATAGTGACAAAAAAGTTTATTAACCCTATGAAATTATATTAATTTTTATGACTGAGAAATATGGAATCAATTTTATAAAATCAAACTTCTATATGTGGAATGGATTCATTTTAAATTTGATGTGAAATTTTAATGAAACCCATTTTTTAAATAATTTAATTTTTCTGAAGAAAATGAGTCTACCATCATTACATGTAATATTTAAAAAATTATATGAATTTTAATATATATTATTTTGTATGTATTTTTTAAATTTTATTATCAACATTAATAAATATTGATTTATTTATGAAACCAAATTTTCTATGATGTAAAAACCTTTTAAATTTCAGTTTAATTTCTTTGTTTTGATCTAATATAAATTCCTAGAATGGTTGTGGATAATGATAGGGTGTATGCAGCTTGTTCAGAGTGTAGCGCCTTGAATTTCAGAATTGACAATTGGGATGCATGTCTATTATAGAATGTTCCACCTAGACCACATGATAAGAGAAAAAGGGTGTGGGCCCTTTCATGGAGTCGCAGAGGGCCCCACAGATTAGTTCAAAATGTGAAATGGAGGTTGAGGCCATGAAGTACTAAGGTAGAGCATGTGCATGATCTTTGCATGGCTTTGTAACTATGTGTTGTAAGCCGTGTGAGGTGTGCTCCTTGGACATATGATTTCACATAGTTGGGGAACTTTTTGGCTAACAGGGTGGACAAACCATGTGCCACATTAAAATTATGGTAAAGAACTATTTTCCCATGTTACCGAATAAAATGGATCCCCACCTTTATACTTATTTGTAGAAGATAGGATGGTCTTATCATTCATTTAGAGCTACTTCTTAAGATTAATAAAGTATTTGGTGTTATTCCTCCATCCGAAATCTGATTCAATTTTCCTCTATAAAGCTGAATTACCATAGGTAATCTCTCTAATAATTTGGTTCATTTCTTCATTATTCTTCCCAAATATGGAGTTATTTTAGCGAGAGATCATATATACTATTTTCATGGAGTTTTTTTCATTCTCTTCCGATCCTGAACATACCAAAAGTCTACATTGGATGATTTCTCATCAACATACATAACTTATGATTTTAGGTAATTATCTGACTATGTTGTGATGTTTTATATTATGCGTTGTCTTCCGCACACCCGTATCCCCATGAGTTTCCTATAAAATTAATCTTCCATCATTTTTTTATTCTATATCACAAAAACACTTTTAGATCCCTGAATATGTTTAAGGTTATCAACCTCAACATGAGACACCCCATAGTATGCACCCATTTTTTCATTTCTAATTTAATGGTTATATATCCAAAACACCCATCAGTGTGTTTGGTTGGACTTTTTAGAATATGATGTCATAAATGATAATGTTTAACTGTAGTGGTGTAACACAGATAAAAAACTTATCAGACTATACTAAATTAAATGTAATGTGAGTGGTATGACCACATCATGTGTTTAAATAGAACAATGGTTACACCCTTGTAAAAGAGTAAGTCGAATGAACTATGAAGTATACATTAGATCTTACTAAATCCATTGACTACTTATTAAAATTATGATATACATGCATGGATTACCTAATGTTAGGATATTTGGTAATGACATCCCTAATGTTATGAGATTTAGGAATGGAGACCCGTATGATTTATTATACTTGGGCATGGCATCCCATACATTATTTTGATATCCCAACATGGTACCATTAAACCATTTTCATTTATGATCATGGAACCCCTTAAACAGTTGTGAAATATGGGAATGGTGTCCCATACACCATTGTTGTATATGGGCATGGTGTCCCTAAAACTATTGTGATATATGGGGATCGAATATGGTACACTCCTATTATATATGGGAATGGTTCCCCAAATTATATGAGATATGTGTATGGATTCCCTTTCACCAATGATATATGGGCGTGGCGTCCCGTGAATTTTTAGAGAATCATGCTACTACTCATGGACTAATGAGTTACGCCTTCGGTCTATAAAAACAGTAGTATATATATGTCTTTAGACATAAATACATATAAAGACTATATACTTTTATACACATCATTACATTTTCATAGATTATACGACTTAGGCCAAAGCAAGTAGACTCATCTTGGTGTCTTTTGGGACTATAAATTCCTCTTTACATATTTTATAATTTCTTAACATTATTATTTCTATAAAATAATCATATTGTATGCACTAACTGGCTATTTATAAACACCATTGGTGGTGGACTATTGAGATTATCCCACACACTATTGGGTCTGCCGATGGTACCCATGCATATTTTGTGGATGCATGTAGGGATATGGGAATGTGACGAGTTGTTGATTATTGTTTGATTATAGAGTGGGAGCGGGGATGCACTGGATGATCTATGGGTCACAAGGATATTGGTTATTTTTTTGGTATGTCTATTCTTTAGATACATGTATTGTAAATGAAGTATGCTGCCATGTATTCATAGTCCTTTTGAATAGATACATGAAATTACATCATTTTTTAAATATTAATAGATTATAATTTTTATGGCTTGTTTATTATGTCATATTAATGTTAAATTTTTTCATTTTAGTGGACTTTTTCTATAATTATGCTATTTTTGATGTATTTATCTATTGTGATACTCTGAGAATGATGGTATAGTCCCCCCACTGTATAACCATGGAACCTCCCTTCTAGTGAGAAGATTATTAAATATAATGAGGAATTATTGAGTCCATGTGACCCCCCAGTTTCACTAGTGTTATTAATTGAGTCGGGTTGCGATATCATAAAGTGGTATCAAAACCGTGTTTTGATCCTACGACCTATGTGAGACAATGATCTTGACCTAAACCTAGCATTAGTAGTCAGAATAAGGTAGTATCTCTCGTGTTATTTTTGATTGATCCTATCACCAAACCTAGATTTAGGAACATGAAGAGGGGTGTAAAGTTCATATATAAAGGATTGAACCTATCCTATTCATGTATCTAAATTGTTTTCATTGTAAATAGTATCTGAGTCATGTGGATACAATTTTTATATCTATTCCAATGTAATTTCCTCTAGTTGTGCACCAGGAAGGTGTCGATGACCATACATTGGAGGTGGTGGGACCTAAGCCATTAGTGGTTCCTCCAGTTTTTTCACTCGTGGAACCACCTGTTATCCTGGACACATGTGATTATGTTCAGTTTATAAGGGAGTTTATGTAGCTTATAAAGACTATACAAGGATCTCTGAAACCATCCCCTTTTATGGGAGAGTTGATGTGGGACTTTTATTAGCAAAATCCACATTTTGTTTTTGGGGATGATGGCCCAAAGGCTATAATGTTGTTGATTTAGACAATATTATGTATACTCAAGAACCTAGAGACTCCTCTTATGAGGAGATTGAATCTCGCTATGTATATTCTTCTAGGATCTATGAAATGTTGGTGGGATATTCAGAACCAAGTATTATCATGACATGATTTTGAGGGATTTTTAATCTAGATTCTAATACTATTTATTCCGGGATACCCCAAGGGATGATTGTTCTAGGGAGTTCATGAACCTCCAGTAGGGTTCAATGTCCTTTATGGACAAGTCATCTCATTTTACAAAGCTTCAATGCATTTTTACATTCTATACTACTGATGAGCCAGCGAAAGAGATATGATTGGCATATGGGCGTAGGCTTCCTATTAAATATCTTGTGACATTTTTTGGGTTCGATACTATGTATGTGATAGTAAACTAGGATCTCATAACCAATCAAATCCAAGGACAAGAAAATGGTGTGGGACATTGTGGTTTAGATCAAAGACATGGAAGTTGTTCGACAAGTGGTCATCAATATTGCTTTGAGGATGCAGACATGATCGATGTTAACTAGATGAAACCTAGTGATAGTCACACAACTTTTCACTAATTTGAGAATCTAGTTCATAATAAGACCCGGTGTTCCATACACCTCATTGAGTTGTGAAGTTGCGGTATTTTAGGGAACATAGAATGTTTTTTCAATACCTTCCCATTAATTATTAGTTAGAGAGAATCAATTTTAGCTCCACCTTCTGGAGAGTGATTTGGAGGACCTCTCCAGGTAGGTTTCTAGAGTACTACTAGCTAGACATGATGAGGAGGAGATCATAGATGAGGTATCTAGACTTCTAATATACAATGATAGAAAAGTAGAGAAACTTAAGGTAGTCAGGTTGTAGCACAGGGCCATCGATCGGGAAGGATATATCCAGTGTAATCAATACTATTGGAGTAGGTTGTCGAACCACATACTATTCAAGTTACTATTCTTGTAGCCTCTAACATTGTTTCCACATTATTCAATATGGGTACTTCACATTACATTATCTTGGTGTCTATTTTGGAAATCCATGAGCTTGATATCAAGTACTTCTATTTCCTGATGCCACTTTATACTCTATTGGGAATTTAATCAGAATGTGTATAAAGATGCATGGAATCCCCCCTTGATATAGGAAATCATTGTTTCTTATAGGAAATATTCTTCCTCAAGATTAAGGGATTTTATATAATTTTCAGGATGAACTGATTGGTCCTCTATCACTCTGATGTCGACTATAGTCTTCAAAGTGTGTCGTTTACATCACCATAGGGTGGTAGTTACCTTCAAAAGGGTGAATGGGATATCTAGGAATGTATAGATGGAACAAATCATCATAGGATGAGTAGTGTAAAACCCAAATTGCTATCCTGTATATGGAGTATCAAGGGATACATCAATTTGAGTTCCCTCTTATAGTAGATTGTTTTTGGGATGTTTTTCCAAATGGATTTTATGGTTTTACAACTTAGGGAGAGGTGGAGTTTTCTGTTGTGATTGTTCTAGGAGCTACAATGGTATCCATTCCTCCTTATAGTATTACCAAAACTAAGATATAGGATCACAAGATACACTGATATGATTTATAAGTTAAGGGTTTTACATATCCCAATACTTATCCAAGGGATTCACTGAGCCTTTTCTCTAAGAAGTAAAATGAAACCTTCATTCTCTGTGGGGAGTACCAAAAGTTGAATCATCTTACTGTAATGAACCGGTATAATTTTACTGATATATATAACCTCTTTGACCAGATATGAGTAGACAGGGTTTAATATATGATCAGGATATCATTAGGTGTGATTCATACCATCAGGCATATCGTGTACTACATTTCATAGTTAGTATGTTTTATATGAGGATATGGTAATTCAATTTGGTCTCACAAACATGATGACTATTGTCATGGATCTATTAAATAGGGGTTTACACCTATTTTTGGATTAATTCATGGTATTTTTCATTGTTAAAAACTTATTGTATTCTTTTACTCAACCCAACTCTGCTGAACATCATTGGATTGTTCTGAATACACTATGAGAGCATCCAATATATGACTATATCAGAAAATTACACTTCTATATTGATAAGGTTCACTTCCAATTTCATATTATTTTAGAGGAAGGAGTACATGTTCTCTCAGAGAATGTGAGTGGTATAGTTACCTGGGAGTAGCCAATTAACGTGTTAGACATACCTAGATTTTTGGGGATGACTATTTGTTACTAATTTTTCTAATATGAAATCTCACACGTTTAGGCACCTATAACAATTATGATTAAAAAGGGTGTGAATTTAATGTGGTCAAAAGCCCGTGATAAAGAAAGAAATATTATGAAATGAAGATTGAATTCAGTGCAGATGGCAAATATTATAAGATGATATATAGTGTTATGTAATGGATTACTCATTGGGATGGGTTGTGTACTGATTCAAGAGGATTGGGTTATTACATATGCATATCTAGTATTGATAGACTTGAAAGAAACACCAGATAATTAATTTTATAATTAGGTGTTCCAGCAATCATCAGTTTAAAGTGAAACACTAGTGGATCACTGGCTTGTTAAATTTTTTATTGGTATCATAATTTAAATTGGAAGATGTTATAGTTGTTTTCGTACTTGTTTTACCAAGTTCATGTCGAGGTAACAACACAATTTGGGTCATCGTGGATCGATAGACGAAGGAAACCCACTTCCTTCCTATCTAAGTGAACTTCATAATTGATGAGGTATGATGTATATATTTCTAAGAGATTATATGGCTATAGGAAATACATATTACTATATTTTCATACAGGGACACACATTTTTCATTGATGTTCTGGAAAGGGTTACAAAAAATATTTGTGTATACAGGTGCTTCTGAGCACAACCATTCACCCTGAGAATGAAGGACGACTGAAATAGGCTATATAGGTACTAGAGGACATGGTTTAATCATGAATAATTTATTTCAAGGTTTCATGGAAGAAACATATACCTTAAATTAAGTTTTCCTATAACAATTGATTTCAAGAAACAATTTATATGGCCCAATATTTAGACTTATATGGTAGGACATGTTGTTCACCTCTGTGATGGATAAGAGAAATAGAGGTCTTTATAATAGGTCATCATCTCATGCCTAAAACATTGAAGAGGGTGATGTCTATCAGAAAACATAGGGATACTTCATAGTCTAGAAAATAATAATATTCCGATCACCATTGACGACCTCTAGTGTTCGAGGTTGGGGAACATGTATTCTTACAGGTATCAATCAGGCTTGGTCATTAATAGATATAGTGTCAAGGGAAGTTGTCACCTTGTTTTTTCAATCATTTTGAGATCATAGATAGTGTTGGGATGGTAGACTATCAGTTTTTATTACATCACAGATATTATTCCAAGCACGACCTCTTGCGTATTTCACAGCTTCTCCATTACCATACTGAACCATATCATTCATTTAATCATATTGATGTTGGGATGGATAATGATGATTCTTTTATTGTGTATACCATACACATATTTTTTCATAGAAAAAATTTTATCTGACGTAGGTCTATTCCTTTAGTGTGGTTGAAATAGAGGCACAACCATGTACTAGATAAGACGTAGGGGTGGGAGGCTGATGAATGTGATCATTGGATGAAATTATTTTCAAATGAAGATTCACCACCATTAAATGGGAAAACCTAGGATGAGATCTTTTAATGGGGTAATACTATAAGAAAACGACGTTTATATGTGGCACCAACCTTTTAAATTTCATTTTAATTCCTCAGTTTTCTCCAAATATAAATTCCAAGTGGGGTTATAGTGAAAGAGAGGGTGTTTGTGGATTAATCAATACTCAGATCCCCAATACTTATAAGAGATAATCAGGTCACATTGTTAGTAGAAACCATGTTTCCCAGTCTGCATGGTTAGAGAAAAACCAAGTGGGGACTTTTACGGAACAATAGAAGGCTTCATGGTTTGGTTCAAACTGTACGATGAAGGCTGAGGCTGTGGAGGGATATGGTAGAGAGAGTATATGGGTAGCTCATGGATTGTTGAACCATACACTACATTCCATGTGGGGTGTGCTCCCTCTATAGAGGTGTGTGCATAGTTGGTGCATGGTTTGTCCAACCTTGTGGCCATACCCTGCACCTCATTAAAATTCAGAGAAAATATTATTTTTCCCCTCTTACCATATAAACATAAACCCTCTCATTATTTCTTATGTCTAGAAAACATGAGTATCGTCTCTAACCTTGAGAGCTTCTCCTAAATCCTAATAAATGATTTGGTGTTATTCATCCATCTTTCCTATGAATAAACTTTTTTCTATCATGTTGGATGGTCTCTAATCCTTTTTTTTCATTTCTTCATTCATTATCCAATCGATGTATTTATTTTTTAGAGAGTTTATATGCCCTACATTCAAAGAGATTGTATATTTTCCTTTTTCTATCGATGTAGACCAAACCAAAAGCTGATATTGGATGAGGTTTCCTTATAAGGAATATAGTATATGGTCTAGTAATTTTCCCTCAATGTTTTCATGATTAATATAATGAGTCATATAATGCACAATGTTTTCACCATGAATTTCCCCTAAAATGAATCATTCTTCAACCGATTTCCCTATTATGGAGCCCAAGGTGTCTTTTAGATCAAAGAAAATGTTGGAGGTTTTAAACATCAATGTGAGAAACTCATTTGGGTGTACCCTTTTTTGATCCGTTTTCCTTACTTGGGTATAAACAAAAAATATCAATCAGTGTGATTAATTTGGATTCTTAAATATGACATCATAAAAAAAATATAACAATAGAGGTGTTCCATGAACAACAACCTTATTATACAATGCAGAATTAAATGGAATGTGAGGGTACAACCACATCAGGTGTTTAAGTAGAACAATGGTAACACCCTTATTAAATAAGAATGATAATGAACTATGAACTATCCATTGATTATTACTAAATAATTTGACTAATTATTTCTTTTATGATATATGTTCATGACATCCATAATGTAAAGTGATTTGGAAATGGAGTCCCTAATATTATAAGATTCGCGTATGATGACAATTATAATTTACAATAAATAGGAATGGTGTCCCTTACACTTTTGTGATTTATGATCATGGATTCCCTTACACTATTGTGATTTAAAAGCATGGAATCCCTTACATTATTGTGACATACATGCATGGAATACCTTACTCTATTGTGATATATGGGAATGAAATCCCTTGAACTATTGTGATATATGAGGATGGGATCCCAAATTTTATGACATAAGAGAATATATTTTCTTAAACATGTGATTTATGGATGTGGAATCAATACTTTTATGAGATACATGTATGGTGTCCCAATACATTGATACATGGATATGGCATCCCTTTACTCTGATACTCTGGCATAGCGTCCCATGAAAATTGAGAGACCCATGATACAAACCATGGATGCCAGAGTGATGCCTTAGGTTGAGGATTTTAGTAATATATATGTAACTGGATTTGTATTCCACTTTTTATATTTTCCATATATATGTATACACAATTGTACTTTATCCATGATTATCTAGCTTAGGCCGAAGCTGGTTGTGTCAACCTAGTGTCCTTCAAGAACCAATTTCAACCCCCTTAGAGTTTTTATAACTACTTACCATTATTATATCTACACCCTGTCAACATTATATGTAATGCCATGATATTTATAAAAAATATTTTTAGTGGCCTACTAAGTTTATGTCACACCCTATCTGGGCCACTGATGGTACCTAGAGATATTATCTAGATATAGGTAGGGATAGGGGAAAGAACCTAATTGTTTACGCTTGATTGGATATAACATGATAGAATGGAATCATAGGAACAAGATATGACTTGTGATACTATTAAAGATATTATTTTTGGTACATTTATCATTTTGATACATGTATTATAATAATCCCCTTATACCATGTCTTTATGTTCCCATTCGATAGATACATGACATAACATCATTTTGTATATGAAACTGGATGCTAATTTTGATTTTTTGTTTATTATGTCATATGTATGTTTACCTTCAATTATTTATCTCCATATTAATATAATTTTATTATTTGTTTATTTATTTCACCACCATGCTACTCATACCATGAGGGTATAGTCTCCCCACTTTATAACCTTGAACCCTGTATGCTATTCGACAACCTCTAAAATACGAGGAGGTGACCTTGAGGCCGTATGACCCACCTATTCGACTTCTGTTATTATGTGATCCAGTTCATTACAAATTTGTTTCTTAATTTATTAATATAAAAACACATTTTTTGACACCTAAAAAAATTGTCTGAAAAATAACCCATTTTACTTTCAAATTATTTTATTATCATTTCAATCAAATTTATAACCAATAATGTCATTTTATACATGTGTAATTTTTTTATCATCATAATTTAGGTGGTCCTATTGATACCCACTGATCCCTCGACTAGGAAATAATTGTCATACAATAATAATTCCATAGTATATCATGAGTTTATTTAAACACAATGTTGTTTTTAAAGTAATATATCAATGAAATTAAATTTATTTAAATTAAAATATATTTTACAATAATAGGGTATTATATTATTCCCCATTATAAAAATATCTCACTCAATTTTTTTTACTTCAATACAAACAAAAAATGATAATTATTCCTCATCACTTACTTAGGTTCCAAGGTTTCCTGATCAAATTTACTGATTCACCACAAAACATTGACCATGTGACTAATATTGTCTCATAGAACTTCGACTCATTGATCCATAATCTATAATAGTGGATTCCCATAAGAGATATCATTATCCATTTATATTAACCTTTATATTTGACAAGTGAATTATTAAATATGTACATCCTCATGAGATATTCATGGAATAAATTGTGAACTTGATATTGATTCAGTGGAAGCTCCAAGTGACAAGAAAAAATACCAAAATGATTGAAAATTTCAAAGGGATAGATATTTAAATGGAATAAATTTATATCTATTCCAATTATCATAACCTTATTCTAAGAATATATTTATATGAATAGATTTCCACTAACATTGAACACTAATTTTCATCATTGATTTTGTGTATAAAATTTTTATCAACCTCAATCTCCTTTAATGTGAAGTTGAATGGCTATGATATAAATTTAAATTTCCCCAAATAGATTAGATCTAAATTGATTTCATTCTATAAATACATCCCATGAATTTTTAGTTTTGTATTTTTTATATATTTGGACACATATGGTGTAATCTCATCACCTAAGTGAAAGCAATTATTAAATGAAAAAATAAATATATAAAGGTGTTTATCACATATATCATTGAAATCAGTAGAAAATTACATCAACAACATATTGTATAGTTTAAATGGTTATCTATAACTATCCATCTATCTGAGGTTGAAATAGAGTAAAAATTTTCAACTCTATATCAAAATCTCACTACATATTTATCTAGAACAGTCAGGTAAACCACATATCGGGAATATAAAATATAGAATGTGGTACTCTATGAAACATTAAAAAATTCATAATGAATATCATTGATGGATGATCAAGAGAAGAATTTTCTTTAATGAAAATGTATTGTTATTATTATATATGGTGATCAACTAAAAAAACATTGTTCCCTTTAGATGTTTTAGGGAGTACGAAAATGAAATCCATAGTAATGTCTTACCTTTGCAACTATGGTATAAGTAATTTTTTAACATCCCCTAATACATATATCTCGTAAAATTAATAGTGAATGATGAACTAGGAGCATCATTCATTAGATAATTCCTTATGTATGGTATTGATGAGACATATACAATATTTTTGAAACATATTATTATATCACAGTAATAGTTGAACATTAAAACATTCCCCACATTCATTATTAGTTCAAAATCCTCCTTTTATGCTACTTTAATCAACAAATGGATTTATGGTAGAGAATTCAAAGGTGAATGATAAGACCAAACCCCTTTGAAGATGCTTTCTAGATCTATATTTTACAAATCCATATATAATGGATATCTTTCAATATTAATCATGAAAGTAAGTATGTTTTTCTATCTCAAGGAATCAACCACTTTGTTCTCCTTCCCATGTTGGTAATGTTTTGAGCATCCATAATCATTAATCCACTCATATTATCTCAATTAGTGTATATATAATTATTTATAAGTCAATATATACATTAAACATTTATGATCTATATATATATCACACAATTCATAATAAATATAATTTGTATTTATTAACATAGAATATATTTCCTAATATACTCAAAATAAATATTTGATTAATTTATAAAATTAAATTTTTCAATTTTAATGAGGCATAATATATCACCATATCATTCAAAATGAGTAATAATCCCAGTACCTTATTCTAGGGATGAATATAAATTAGAAACCCATCTAAAATATAGGGTATTGTTATTAAAACATATCTAACCAGACTTCTTTTAATCTTTGTGAAATTTTACTCATATTTATCAATCTATGGGAATTTAATTACCTTTCAAGTCAATATTATTATTGTATTATATATTCATTAAATATACCTAAAATAATCATTTTTTTCTTTACAACCTAAAAAACAATGAATCTCAGAAACTGTTGTGGGTACGAATCATTATTTAATAATATCCAACTTTGAAGGATAAACTAATATAACCTAACTTAAGTTTATATGAAAAAAATAATGAAATTTTCTACAAATATAATGTAGTGTTAATGAATATGGAATATACGTACTCCATCCTTAGGTTGTTTAGCACAATATTCAAAGGATCATCCTTTCTCTTGGAATAAATAAGAATATAATCAATATAGACAACTAGAAAATGATCAAGATAATATCCGAAGACTCTAAATTAGATATATGAACATATAGGTGGAATTGGGAATTATAAATGTAATTACAAAAAATTCACAATGACCATATCATGTACATGGGGTTTTATTTAGTATATACTACTTATCCCATAATTGATGATATCCTGATTGAACCTCAATATTGTAAATGTATTTATCTCTAAATAACTGATCACAGTTTTCATCAATATATGGAATATGATACATTTTATTGATATTGATTTTGCGATTTTCTCAATAAAAAAATGAAATATAGAATTGAACCTTAATTATTCTAAAAAAATTAATAAGTAAACCCCATGGTGAAACAATATGGATTATAAGACCATTATGAATATTATGCTATAGTACTTTCTTCATTTAGTGTAACTCAATAGGGTCCACCCTATATGGTTTATTGAAATAGGTGAAACAAAAGGTAATATATCTATCAAACACTCATCTTCTTGATTATAAGGATGATTAGGAATTTCATGAGGAAACAGATTACCCTAATATTAAAAAATCAGCAAATATTCTATATCGAGTAACTCTTAAACTATTTGATATAAATATATATCATGAATAGGTAGTATGACCCATTCAATAAAATTATCCTCCACAAGATTTTCATATTCATCTTCGCACAAAAAAAATATTATATATTGATTTAAAATATCCAAGGTTCTTCCCTTACTTAAAAATTATATAGTATATATATAGAAAATACATCCTCAAAATAAAATAAAATTCAACTGGAGGGAAATTAAATAGATTTTTAGAAAAACAATTATTAAAAATATATATCATAGTGGAGTTACAGTGTTGAGATATTATCATTATACCATAATGAGTTTTTACTTCTAACATAAAATCTAATCATTGAGGTTGTTACCTAATACCCTTAGTAAATTATTAATTTATAAATGTGTGGGTTGATCTCAAATAAAATAATATATTTTATGTTATTGGTGGTTTGGTAAGTGTATCTTTCACCAATATATTTAGAAATTATGATCCTATAAGCATCCGCTAATCTCTTGGAACAATAGGATTCCATTGTAGATTGTGATCATTAATAATCATTTTCAGGAAAAAATTAGTGCAATGTATCTCATCCATGAAATTATATAAATCTAATTTTGGTGTCATATTCTGTTGAGATGTTTCACTATTCCTTTCATTGACAATCTTCTTCACATATCATAAAAAATTAGTCCCTACAATGGCATTCTTTTACACACTTCAAACATTTTATGGTCCCCATAAGTTAATTTCCTACATGATTTAGTCGACACTTATGACATGATGGAAGAATAATTTTATTTCCTACAAGGGACATATTATTATAATTTCCCTGAAATTTCATCATTCCCTTTTTCCCCAAAAACCATGATAACACTAATAATCTCTAATTTCCATTTCCAACTTCAGATCACAATGAATTATTTCTTTATAGCTATACATGTATCAAATATTCAATGAAATTCAGAGACCTTTTCTCATGTAAATAAATATACCATCATATTTTTTTCATTATATGAAAAAACAATATGTTTGCCATGCATTTTTTGGTGAAATTAGACTCATAGATACAATTTGATTCTCTATATTGCCACAGTAGTTACTATAATTCGCATTTCATTTTCATGAGATTATTTTTGGTATAGTACTTATTGATAAATAATTTACTAAACTCTTCCCATGATATGTTTTCAATTTCATCCTCTTGTATCACATTCTTCATAAGATCCCACCATTTATCAATATCACCTTAAACATGTTACAAAAACTAAATAAAATTTTCATTGGTAGATAATTATAGAACAAAAAATATTTTTTATATAATTAATAAATTACTCAAAAATATGTATTAATGTGGAACCACTAAAATAATATGATTATTTCATTTTAGAGGATTAAATTTTAGGTTGGTAATTCTATTTATTATTTGGATTTTAAACATTATTCATGTTATTGATAATATATTTAGAGAGATGGGTGAGTATAGTCTCAATATTTCACATCCCATTTTCCATGTCAATTAGATTATCTTAATGAAGGTTATTACATTTCACATTATAGTTAATTTTAAAACAATTCCTCTTAGATATATACACTAAATAAAGACAAAATTCATAGTATGAGAAACAATAATCATAGTGAATAATCTTGTAACCATGAAAGAAATACAATTAATGTCTAAATCAAGAGACATTATTTTATATCTAGGAATTTATAGGTTTATCCCAGTTCATCTATAAACATTGTCTATTCAAATACTATAATATTAAAATAACAATACCATATTCTGATCCCAAATGTGGTCAACCATGCATAAAATAGAAAATATTATATCACATCATATGAATATTCAATACATTCCATAATAAGAAATTGTCTAGTACCATAATGGTTTACTTTCATTGGAGAGTGGAAAATATTTATTTTATTTAATGAATGATCTTCAACCTATACAACATGGGTTTTATTTCAATGTATCCTTCATAGATACTTTTTACATATTAATTATAGTTATAAAATGTGGAATAAGGGGATTAATTTTTTTATAAGATCCTAAATATGGGAAACCATATGCTATATTAATTAGTGTTGAGTAATGACCATTAGTACACTGGTATAAGAACATGATGATAACATAAGAATTTCATTCTCTATAATTCAACAATAATTATACCTGAATCATGGAACAAAGTTTTTGCAATCGAATTTCATAAGACCTAAGGGTGCCAAGTCATCAATATTCAATCATGATTCATGAGAATATATCATAAGAATAGTATATATGTTTATGGACTCAACATAAGAATATAAAATAATTTCATTTGTCAAGGATCACTGCTAAGTCTATCATATTTGATCGAGTGTAATTATCATTCCATAATTTCTATAGTTAAAGTTCATTCCAAAGAATATCACAATGTACAATATCCCATAAAAAATTATTCACTACCTATTGCATCATAATTATGTCATGATATATCATTAATTACTGAATTTATTACAAGACATATAATATTTTTCCAACCATTCACATAATGAAATCCCTACCTATATGTACCAAATATCATAAAACATTCATCATATCATCATAGGATAACCAATTTAAAATAAATGGGTTATGTAAACATCAAAACATAATATAATCATAATCCATTTAAATAAATATGGTGGATGGAATCATATGAGAATTCATTATCCTAACATAGATTAATTAACCCACAGGTAAGAAATGGGTTTCATATAATCATATTAGGAGCACAATCATCATAATTCATCTATTAATGTTTATGAAATAATAAAATCAGATCCCCAGTAAAACATAATAACTCATAATGGTTATCGATAATGATGGAAAATTTCATTAAACAACTTTTAAAACATTCTTCGAAAAAATTATAGAAATGTCCATTTATTTTGAATACATTTTAACTAAATATTCATATAATACTGAGAGATATATTTTATTAATATCTAACTAGGAAAAAATTTAAAAAAATATTTAATGATTATAATGGTCATTATGTTGGGAAAATTGGTTAACAGAATATATGTTAATAGAGAACGTTCTTTTCACTCTTTTTAAAAAATATAAACAACGAATTGTTTAGAAGAAAATTGCTTAAAGTTATTCCCTTTGAACATTTGTAAATAATGTAAAAATATTTGAAGATGAAAATTATAAAACATTATTAGTATATGATAAAAAAACCATATAATAATTGTGAATATCATGGTCTTGGAAGATAAATTTTATCTACAAAAATTAAAATAAGGTTAGACATTCTATAAAAAAAATTCACAATAATTATTAGTACCAATGAGAAAGAAAAATTTATAGTAATTGAAAGTTGTAATAATAATAAAGGTATTAGAATATACATTGGGTTTAAATTATATTTTCTATATAATTACCTTAATGAAAATTTAGTAATAACAATCCAGAAAAATGAGATTGTAACGTAAACCCCTATATCGAGTATCATATTACTTCTTATAAATTCAAATAATCTATATAATAAATGTATATTTGTTTTAAATATTAAAAAAACAATATTTATATTTTAATCACTATTTATTTTTCATTTTTAAAATCTAATTATCCATTAATTATCAATATCTTCAATAAAATGACTATTGGGTGGAAAACTGGTCTGTTTTGAAAGAATGTTTCGGTTCGATGGTTTTTATACAAGAACCTTGTTCATGGTTTCATAGTCTACATAGTAATAAATAATTATATATGTATCATATTTATTCAACATATACACTTTTATAACTATTAATATAAATATTGGACGAAAAATTTATTAAATTACTTCATTGATATTGTATTTTGTGTGTATGCACAAGCAATGTTTACATGTTTTATGGTTAAATAAATAAAATATAGATAATAATTTAACTTTATAGAATAATTATTTTATAATAAATATGATATATGTATATATATACTCACATATTCATTAAATATATCCTTACTAAAATCTATGTAAATCAGAAATTAAAAATGAATCACATTGCTTAAGAGAGGTTGTAGTCCTCTCATACGCATAAGTGACAATATCATTATTCAACTGATGGAATGGTAAAAATTTATATAAGTTATTTTAATTATATAAGAATAATTATTTCATAAGTATAATGTATATAAGATAAATAATTAAAAACAATAAACCATGAATGATGGTTATATAATGTGAATCATATCGCTATGTGGATGTGGTATTCAACATGTATACAAGAGCAATACTTTCTTTTAACATTTGATTAAATGAAGGAAGAATTTGAATCCCCAAATAATATGAAAATCAATGTAAAATTTATATACTTTATTTATCATGTTATAATATATATAATATATTTAACGGATGTACATGAATAGATAAACCTAGAAATAGTTGGGTATAATGATTACATCTTCATACAAAAACCTTGTTTGGATTACACCTTAATCTTTAGTAATATTCTTTTAGGGTATAAAATGGAGCTCAAGAATAAAGGGAAGAATATATAAAGGTATTTATAAAGGTATTGTATAATATAGATTCCCCAATATTTGTGAATAGCCTAAGAGAAGAAGTTCCCTTTTATAATTGATGGGAGGGATACACATGGAATTACTGAAATGATTTAAATAATATAAATAAATATTATAGTGAAAGGAACTAGAAAAATACAATAATTAAATTCTATTATGTGAATGTATATTATTATCTAAAAACAATAATAATTATAGAAGTTTACATTTTATTTTTACCATTATGTCATTGTTTAACCACCCCCGGTAAACCCTTTCTAATCCCAATTGGGGTAACAATATTTTATTGTTGTTAATATTAATGGTGAATAAAAATTAAGTTCTAAATATTAAATCTTAATAATTAAGAGGATTATAAATATGAAATATATTTTCTTGGGGAGAATTTATATGAGTATTATAAATTCAATTTAATATAAATTCTCAAAAGGCAACCAAAATCATTTTCTATAAAACATGAAATTTTCAGAATAAAACTATGTTTACCAACATTAATTACATGAAATATAATTAGATGAGTATAAAAATAAATTATTGAATATATATTCATTAAATGTAATTAAAATATTCAATAAATAGTGATTTATTTATTTTATTTAGATAAAAAGATACTGCACAATACAAAAAAATAGTTATCTGCAATATAACTTATTTTACCTTTAAATTACTTAATTTTCATTTTAACCCAATTTATTACCAATGAATTATTTCTAAGCATATGAAAATATTATTTTTCATAATTTAATTTTTCATTTTCATACCCTATAATCCCATGGAAAGGTGGTACCTTTATCTTAATAATAATTGATTAGTATAACGTAGTTTGCTTAATCATGATGTTGTGTGCAAAGAAAGATATTAAAGAAATTAATTTTATTCTAAGATAAATATAAAATATTATATTTTGGTTTTATATATTTCTTTTTATGGAATCATATAGAGACATATCCAATGGTATTTATACTATAAATAATTCATGATTATATAAGATAGTTAATATCTTTATTTTCATTTGTGTAATTTTTTTTATTCAACTAAAATCCAAATGTGTTGAAAATGAGTTCATTATTTATTAAATGTGGTTAATAGTGAAAATGACAACGGATTGAGGGTTATTAATATTATTCATATATATATTTATTCTAGGGCCATGTTAAGGGATAAGAATAAGTAATGTGTTTAATATGGAATCTAGAAGTACATAGTTCACGGTGAACCTCCATAAAGTTTTATTTTGAAATATGTGTGTCTGTGTGTCTTTATTAATAAAGATAGATTATTTTTTATGATTGTTTTTAAATTTAGAAATTTAATCCTTTAATTTTAATGAATCATGGATTTTATTTTTATTATTGATGTTTTCCGTTGATTTGATTGGTATTGTATACACTTTATATAATTATGATGCATGAAGAATATAGTCATAAATGGGAATAGACACACTACTTGGGTTAAATTTTTTCAATATTATCACTATAAAAAAGATTTAATTTATTAAAATTTCATCTCTCATATTCATTTAACTAAAGAGGTTAATTTAGTGAATGAACTCAGATATTAAATACAAATTTAGGATATGTGGGATAATTGAAGGTAATTTAAATCATTGAATTTTTTTTGATGTAGTGTTTTGTTTCACTAAATATATATGGGAAGTTTTAGTCATATAAATATATTTATATGGTTCTCATATATTAAATTTTGTAACTATTTATTATTTAATATATATTTACATTACATTATAAGTTAAAACTTTATTCGAATGATGATGATTTTGATTGTTAGGAGGAGACAAGTTGTTCTCAAAGGTAATGAAGTCCAATATATTTTTTTGGATAATTATTTACTAACCTTCAGACTAAAAAATATTTGTTATGGAAAATTTTGTTTCATTTACTAATAAGTAGGTAAATAAAAATCATGTACTCTTATTAATATGATTTTATAGTATATGTTAATTTTTTTTATATTTCAATGGGATAAATAACATTTGTAGACCGAAAATGGAATTTTATTAAATATAATATTATCACGATAAAACATTTATATGGATTTACCAATATATTATTCATTCATAACAAAATATTATAGTATTTAAAAAATAGTTTTATAAAATACTATAAAAAACTCCTATATAAATGAATAATTTTTTTCCCAAAAGAAAAAATATAGTATACTTTTTTTACCCTTTGAATTCTCATGTGAAACAATATACTTAAAATAAAAAAATAATATAATGCCTCTCATATTTTAAATGATAATATGTATAAAAACATCTTATAATTGTCACATTATATTATATATGATAATTACTTAAATATCCCTAAATGGTATCCATCTCAATTGAAAGTCGCATCACATATATTTCAATTGATGAGTTATGTGAGCAATTAAAATCAATCATTGTCTTATAGTATATATATATGAATTAATCAGAGACAATAAATTATAAATTTAAATTTTTTATATTTATCAATAATTAATGAAACCAACAAAAAAAATACACACATTAGCCTCATTATGTGATTGAAATTGTATTATTTTTTAATTAACATATTTCATCATCATCATAATATTTTTTTATAAACAATTATGATAGTCATCAATCCTCTAAATGTAAAATCATGATGGAATGTAATAGTGAAATATTAAGGTATCATTTCACCGAATAGTTATATAAATTATTTGTAGTGAATCTGAATATCTAAACACTTTTAGTTATTTTGAGGGGTTACCACTAAATACCAATTTGTTTGTTTACATGTTTCCTTCCCACAAAGTATATATAATCATCATATTTAGGTTGATAAAAAATTATAAAATTTCGATAATATTATCTATTGAAATCTATTCTAATGAGGGATATAAAAGCATCAGGGTGATTAGAGTTGTGTCAGTTTCTATATATTCAAATACAATGAATTCTTTCTATTAATGATGAATCCACTATGAAGGGATTGGACACCTAAATTTTTCAATTAAAATGAATTTAAAATTTAATATAATCCCAGATCAGTGATCATATTAAATCCAAAATAGTAACACCCCCTCACCTGATATCATTGATACAGGATCCATCTATTTTAGGTTTTAGTTTATATGTACGAACCAATTAGAAAATCCACTAACCTCTGAAAAGAGTCTCTGAGGATAAATTTCCATAGTCAAATTATTACACAATGAATCTATGGAGGAGATTAGAATATTAATTATTCTTTTTTGTACCCTATGATAATGTTTGTTTGATATGGACATCATATGAGGCCTTATTTCTTCCTATTTGTGGCGAAGAAGAAACTAAGAGGACCATTATTATCCTTGTTTTAAATAGACATCATAGGTGGAAAGTGGTGGATCGTGATGCTGTTAGATGTCTTGAAAAGGATGTTATTATAGACCATATTATAGAAAGATGAAATTTGGGTTCTAGTATGATCTAACATAGAATGAGTCGATTTTATTAGGGGGTAAGGAAGATCATGGTTAATGTCATATTCCCTAAAGGAGAAACTCTTGAAGTCAGAGAAATATTGAATCTATTTTAATATAAGGCATGTCCTTATATAGACCTTATCATTAATAAAAGAGTCCTCATAAAATATTTTATTATTATTATAATACTATAATGACTAAAAATCTAATACAAGAAAAAAATATTAGATATTAAATAAACATTATAAAAATGAAAATATTATGGGAATTAAAGCAGCTCTTCTATAGAAAAAATGATTATTTAGAATTAAAAATCAGATGAGACTTAGTTAAAAGATATAAAAACAAATTTTTTTGAATATTTTTGATAATGGGGAATGGATATATTCCCCAAATGTCTATATTGATAAGATAAAGATTAAATAAACACGATATATTATACTAAGAAAGGAATGAAAAATTCATATAGGTTCTATATTGTAATTACAAAATAACCTACCTGAGAAATTTGAGGTGTTATGAAAAAAATCAATAATTTTTTGTAAAATATAATTTTATATGGAATGAAATAAATTTTAATATATTTTATAATTATTTCGAAGATAAGAATAATTGTGAATGCTACTAATACTTGTATGTCACAAACGGAATATTATATATATGATGTGAAATCAACTTTCTATAATGAAGAAATAAAAGATTAATTTTTACATGATAAACCTAAAGGAATCAGTATAGACAGTAGAGAAGAAATGGTTTTTAGGTTAAATAAGGAAATACATGTCTTCTTACTTTCCCTTATAATTAGGAATTCTAATTTGAAAAGATGTCTGAGTGAAATGAATTTTTAAATAATAGAGTCTCAGAACAATTTGTATATAAAAGAGATATCTACAGACTCTATGACTTCCATAGTTTATGTTAAAAAATAATTTCTCTATGTGAATACATAATATCTATGAAGGAATTTTAGATACAGTTAAAATAAATTCTTATATGTCAGTGTTAGGTGAAATATTATATTTTATAGGATTATAAATTTTATTAAAACATTATCACATATTTTAATCCAAAAATAATATGACATATAATTACTAGAGATTTTTTTATACTGTATTCAAAAGATATATGAGAAACCAATGTAATAGAAATAAAATTGTGCCCTGATGACATTAGAATCACTGTTAATAAAACATTCATTAGGAGAATCCTTTGCAGTTTTCATTATCACACAATAATAAGACTATAAATAGTTTATGTACTAACCCTATATGAATAATCTCAAGGTGTTCCAAAGGTGTATCATGTGGAATACTGAAAAAATAATAACATATATTAAATTAACCCTAAACTTTGTTATTTATTATGAAAGTAGTACAAGAAATGGAATTTAAATTGTTATAGAGGTAGTTTGGGTTGTGTATTTCAATGATACACAATCCACAACAGTTAATGAAATATGATATAGAATAGTAAGATATATTATTTTGGGGTGTTAAGCACAATAGGGAAAAAATATATATTTTCAATTTTTTTTAATATCTAATTATTTAGATGAAATTTTAGCTAGAATATCTGGAATTAGAAGTTTAGATTTTATTGAGGATTTCAAATACAAAAAATGCATGATAGGTCTTAAAAAATATTTTACAGAATTCCACATCAATGAAAATTTATATAAAATATAATTTCATCCAAAAAAATTTTAATTGGATATTAGAACCTTTAATATGATTCCTTAAATATCTATATTACATTTATATTTATAAATGTCTTAATAAGAGATTGGAATTTTCTGTTTAGGACAAAACATCATTCTCATTCTTCTACTATAACACTAGGATATATGGAATTTCCCCCAAAATGCATTGGATTATATCATTAACAGGTGAGAAGAAGAGTATGAATCTTAATCTTGAAATGTACCAAATTATTTTTAACTATATTTAATATAATGATACAATTGTTTTATCTAATTTTATAAAAATTATATTCTATGCATTGATTAAGTGGCGGGGAATAAATTCCACATAGAAATATAAATTTTCTCACAAAGAGAAAGAATTATCTAAAAAAACATTTTCATATCTAACTGGGTGGTATCATGGGTTTTTTCATTGAGAAAGGATATGATTTGATAGTAATTGATGTGAGTTTTCAATGTTTAAATACTATAATGGGGAATATTAAAGATCCCTTAGAATTATTGAATTGATATTTTATTTATATTATATAATTAATGAGAATCATTTAAAGGTGGGGACACCTTTTTATTGTTCTTTTAATGTATTTTAGATATGTATTTGTGGACGGATATGTTTACTGTTTTTTTTCATATTTTTTGAATTTTTTTGAAATTGAAATATATTTTTTTGAGTTTTCCTATATATTAATTCTTTTCAATGTTGTGTAATTAGATATATAAAAAAATTAATGGCATATGTAACATACTTTTTTCATTCCTAATGGATAAAATTATAAAAGTCATAACAATATTTTCTTAAATAAGATATATTCTTGATTTGGTATGATATATATTCTTCATATATGTATAAAATTTTACAAGAGTTATGAATTTATAATTTTTATAGAGTCCTCTTCATTACGATACATATTTTATATCATACATAATATATTTCATCAAATAAAATCATTTAAATTTGAAATGGAATTATATCAATATGATTTTTCATAGGATGTGTAATATAAGTTAGATAAATGATGAAATTTTGAAAAAATAATAAGATAATAGTGATGTATAACATTTTATGATCATACTTTTTATATTTTTTGATTTATATAATAAAATTTTTCTATGAGGAGAATCTCTTTACATTATTAAAATATTTGAGTTCATTAATATTTTTTTCTCAGAATTTATTTATATAATTTGATGTGACTAAAAAAAATGTGGACAAGGGAAAAATCATTTTAAATTCATATGAAATTTAATATATTACAAATTGATAAATTTTTGAATAATTTTCATGTAGAAAATACAATATAGTTCTTTGACACACATTGAGAAGCATAATATTTTTCATTTGAATTTTTTTTGGAAGTGTAATTTTTTTTAAAAAACATTATACTGTAAACAAGAATTATATTACGCAATTAAAAAAATTATAAAATAAAATGACGTTGATTTTATTGTTATTTAATAAAATATTGATGAAAATTAAAACAGACTATCATTTCTTGATTACTATGTATGTTTCAAATAATAATATTTGAAAAAAAAATTATTTTTTAAATAATTAGACATTCATGCATACTTCATGTGCATATGGAAACTTCTAAAAATTAAACAATGATTTATGTGGTATAAAACAATATGAAAATTTGAATGGAGGATTCCATCAAAGCTCATGTACATCAATTCAGTTCAAGGAATTTTCTAGAATTTAAGATATTGTATGATTTACCAAATTCTATTAATTATAAATTATTCAAAATGCTTGATTAATGTGTTGATTGGAAAGAAAATAAAATTCAGGATATTAAAATCAAGAATACATATAAAATTGTACAGATTATGTGAAATGAAAATTTTTATTTACTATGTCATCATTGATATGTGCTTGATAAGTAGAATAATTTTGTTTTGGAAAATTTTAGTCAGGTTGACTATTTTGAATTAAATAATTGATATTAGATGTTGAATTTTTTAAAATTATAAGAATATTCTTATTTAGTTTTTTGAAAGTGCATGAATATGATAAAAATTTATGGTAATGAATCCTAGAGTAAAGGTGATCTGATATATATCATTTCGTGGTATCCTTGAAGATTGGGGTGATCAATTATAACTATATATGTACTTATTGGGGGAATAAAAATTATTATAGTAAAGTAGATATTGAACATAGACTATGATTTCCTCTAGTGTAGAAAAATAAATATATCTATTTATTATATGATGATATCTTGACAACTAAAACATTGACCACTTTTATACTCTAGTTGAAATTACATGACATTGAATCAACCCAATTATAATATGGTGTAGGATCCTATAATGGGACTAAACATTTCATAATATATTATATTGATGGGGTAGATGTTATTTAAAAATCAATTTGGTCTTCTTAAGACTTAAATTTGTGTGTTTTATATTTTTATAGATCACATAGGATTATCTATAAACAATAAATTGTAAATTTTTTTCCACTTATTCATCCACCCCCTCATACCAGTGGTATATACAATTTTTAGGGATCATCAATCACTATTAAAAGTTCACCAAATTATTTAATTGGAGGTCTACAAATTTAAAACATAGAATTAATGTTTGGAAAGTAATACTATTCTTAGATAAACCCCATCATTATTTATTGATTTGAACGCTTTAGGTTGTAGTATTAGAGGGGAAATAAAATATGGAAACACATATATTTTAAAATTTTAATTTCATGATTTAAAATATAATGATACATAGAATGAAATTCCAAAATATCGAGAGGCCTATTATCATTTGTTAATTAGATACAAAAACAAAAACAAAAAATGCGGATACAATGAATCTATTTTCAGAACCTTAGTTTTGGAGGAAACTAATCCACTAAATGTTATTATTCATAAGCCCATCAATGAATCCCACTATCTAACTGAGGGAAGGAATCTCAAGCCCCATTCTATAAAGTCACAACTCAGTTCATCCTATTCATGGAGGCCCTTCCCCTCTCATCATCTTCTTTGATCCCAATAATCCCTAAATTTTAAACTATAATACAAAATTATTTTATGTTTATTTTTAAAATAAATTTAATCATTTCCATATTTTTATTTACACAGAACTCTAGTTTAACTTGAATTACATGAAAAACTGAGTTTATCTTGAGTTTCATATAACACCTTTTTTAAACAAAACATGAAATATAATTAAAATATTACTATTTTATATGATAATTATCTTATAGCCATTGAAATAGTGGTTATGAATATAATTAACTAAATTATGAAAACATATGTGTTATATATATATATAAAATGAATTCTTTGGTGAAATATTAATTAGATATTAAAATAAATACTATTGGATCATAATGGAAATATTTTTCTGAAAAACTATTTTTTGAACACAATCATGTTTCACCTCAATAAATTAAAAAGATAACATTTTTTGATTTATTTTAATTTTAATAATATATTATATATTTTAAAACATTTTTAATATTCATTTTATGTCTTTAAGTTATAGAAAATAATAAATACAATTTTACACTTAATAATTTTTTTATTTAAAAAGATGTTTTCACCTTTTATGAACTTATTTTAAAATTAAATTTGTTCATTTTTGGATAATTTATTTTTATCTTTGAAATTAATTTTTTAAATCACCATGCTAAAAATATCTTACGGTGAATTAATTATAATTTTTAGAAAAGATAAATTTTTGACGAATAGTGAAAAATACTGGTTTTTATTAGAAAATATCATTTTTTTAAATCATTTAAAAACATCCCAATTGTTTTAATAATGTTTAAAAGTTTAATTAGATCAATTTTACATGTGTTAATGTAATTTAATTTTTTATAATAAAATTTCATACTGATTTCTAAATAAATGTTTTGTACTTTGGAATATTTTCTCTTTGAAGAACTATATTTTTGTCACATTCATAAGATTAATTTAAAATTAATTTTACTCATATGTAAATTGAAAATTTAAAAATATATTTAATATTTGGAAAAATAAAAATTTATATTATCAAATAATTTTATCTAAATTTTTTGACAATAATGAATAGTATAAATAGTTAAATATAATTACCACAGCTAATGTGAAAATGGATTTACTGAACAGTTAAACTAAAAAGATAAAGTGTAAAATGGCTAAGAAACTTTTAAAAACCCAATTTTAAAGGTATAGTTAGACCTTAAAATCCTTCAGGATAGATAATATCTTATTTTGAATCGTTGTGGAATGTAAAAAACATGTGTATATACTTTTTTTAAAAAAAATTAATAGTGTGCCACTCACCTCATTTATAAAATGCCACCCATATCCTATTTTACATTAAAATCCAAAATAAATTGGGTCTAATATTCCTAGTTCACATCAATTTCTTAATTCCATCATATCATCCTAGAAGCCTAATTTTTTTCATATACTCAACTTAAGAATCCTGTTGTGTAAACCAAATAAGTTATCTGAAGAAAAGGTAACAACCCTAACTGAGTGTTTATTTTTTCTATTCCTCCCCACCATAGATTATTATTAAATAATTATGATATAATAATATCAATACAATTATTTATTTTTTAATTTATTCTAATAACCTAAAAAATTCTTATATTCTACGAAATGGGTTATGAAATCATTATTCATGTGTATGATGAACTACCTCCTCACAAACTGATGTTTTTAAATATCCATCACCACAAAACATAGACAGATATAATGATGGATTTATTATTTATATATTATATTTATGATATTATTATTCTTATATAATTCAAAAATAACATTTTCCACCATACATCTCATTCTTTAGGAATATGATGACGTTGTTCTTGTGTAAGATGGACTGCCAGCTCGTAAAGTGATTTGATTGATTCATGATTTACATGGAAGGTAATACATAATTATCTAATCAAATTATATAATATATATGACATACCAAATTATTATAAAATTAAACTATATTATTTTTTATTTTTTAAATTTAATCTTTTAGGAAGATGGAAACAACATCATGCATATGTACGACCTGCCATCTCCAGAAATGGTGTATCTCGTTTTCTATCCATATCATATATAGAATGCTACAAATAAATATATACTAAATATACATACATATATGATATATATGTAATTTTTAACATTATATATATGATGTAACCTTGATCAAATTATGAATACTAAAAATAATAAATCAAAACTTATATTAAAAAAACATAGCGATTATTTCCCGAAACATTACTTTAAAATGAAATTGTTAATAAATCAGAAATAAAAGGTCATAATAAAATCATATATACTATGATATATATAAAATATTTTTTAATTGATATATAAAAAACATATATTAATTATATAGGAGGTTTGAATGTGTATAAAGTAAGTCTATACATAAGGTAATAGATTTCCACTCACTTTTTACATTAGTGTAACACATTCCATATTCATGAAATATTTATCTTATTATACATCACATGAATATATATTAGGACTATTATCTTGAAAATTATTTTTATTTATATATCCATATACAAATCTCTATTTCAAGGGGTCCATGGTTCATTGGTTACCAAAGTAGTATGGTATTTATGTCACAATTACTCTTCTTTGAGACATATGATATATTGTAAACCTATCTTATTTTATGAGTTTTATATAAAAAACAAGGAAATGTAATATAATGAATTTATTTGTTCTCATGATATTCCAAGAATCATTTAATGTTATTATTTCATGGGTATTACGATTAAAAGTTACAAAAGTGTAATGATTTTATGTTATAATCTCATATTTTTTTAGGATTGTTCATGATTATGCTACCAATGATGAAATAATATGATATATCTCTCAAGAAAGTCATGTATTCTCAAACTCTGGTTATATCTTTAGAATACATGTTTATGTTTCACATTCTTCTATTCATTTACTCAAGAGTTCAAAATAATATTTCTAATAAAAACCATCATTATTTATCTCTTCATCCCTAACCCATCTTTTTCCTACAAACCAATAATTTCTAACAATAATTTCAGATATGTTTTTAATAGTAAATAATTTTATTATTAATTAATCAATTACCCATGTTTCAATTTTTACAAATGTGTCTTAAATTAATCTTTTTATATTTATCCAAACAATGATTGTATGGATTTTACCAAAAATGTGAAATGAATATTTGTTTTAATGTTTATGGTATTAATGGAATTTTAAAATCTCACTAAAATTATTTTATTCAAAGAATATTATATAATTTTTAAATATTTATTTGGAATTAATTGGATTTATAAAATGTTTTTTTGGATTAAAAGTGTTCTCATGGAGAAAATGATATTTGTTTCAAAAAAAATTCCATGTTTTCATTCAATGTAATTTTCTTTATAAGATAACATATTTAGACATTACTAATTCTATACTAGGGATATGATCTAGTGGTAATTAGTTTTTCATTTTTTGGATGGTTTATTTTTATAATGGAATGGTGTTTATGAAATCGGTTTCTATACATGGGTTATACCACGATAAAATGCCTATGAAACCCACTTCTTTAACCACATGTAATACCATGATTAAATGATAAAATGTATATGAAACAAATTTATTTTCAAGGGGTTTTTGAATGATTTAGTTTTTATAAAACTCATTACATGTAATGGATTATGATTTTAAATATGTTGTATGATCTTGTGGCACACACATGTATGATTTTCATTATTGAGGATAGTGGTTTTGTTATAACCAAGGATAGTGGTTAAATTATAACCATGATGGTTGGGAGAATATCCCCATATAATTAATTAAGTAATGATATATTTTATATGATCTCAAATGGTACATGTGTGGTTTTCTCATTCTTAAAAGGGGGTACAGGTGAAGTTATACCAAGAGAAACAATGTGTATATGTGAGGTTACCCCAAGCCTAAAGTTTTCTCATAGGTGTTAATACCAATAATAACTAGTTATTCATGTCTTGGTGGGTGGAATTGACATAATATTACCATTATTATGTTTATGTCAGAAATATGTGTCTTATTCTAATGTTTTATTCTCATGGATCATGTTATTTTATTCTATTATGATTTATTTCTTATGAAGTTCCAAGATATATTATATGTCTCATGCTTATGATCTATAATATATAGTGTATGGTTTCTAATTTTTATTCACACTTTCTCATACCCTTATGATCATGTTAAATAGATATCTACATTTATTTACCCTTTTGATCATATGAGATCACCGTTTCATATGTTTCCTATCACCATGTTATGATGAAATGTATTATTTATGATATTTATATGAAGTGTGGTAGTTATAAAGAACCTTGTGAGAGATTCCTTATATCTATTATGGACTAGTTTTTTATACGACCATGTTTCCAAATGTACTAGACCAAAAAGATTCTGGTGTGGAACATTATTTGAGGTATCGATTATTCATCCATTATGATGTAATATTTTTATATAATATGTTTGCACCCTTAAATTTGGTATCAAATCAAAGTTTATTTAACCATTATAAACTTGGATTAGAAAAAAGTAGTGAGATTCCTTGGGTATATTTTTAAGTATATGCCTTGTGATACGTATAAGGATAACTCTATGGATGAGTCAAAGTATAGGAAAATATTATAGAATTTTGGTAAAGGATTGAGAGAGTAGTTTATATGAAATTACTCCCATTTATAAATACTACATGTGGTTTTGGATCGAGTACCAATGTACCAAGGTGTAATATCTCCAAAAAGGTGTATTGAAGTAGACTTAATCTTTACCTGGTGCATGATAATGAGAGTTAGTGAACAACTAGTTTGACACGCCTAGGGGGGATATGATATGGAATTTGATAAAATTATTATAAACCATCATGAGTGATTTAAGTAGATGATAACTATTAATTTACTAGTATAAAACTAATTTATTATATATTAAAAACAGGGTGTCATGATTTAGACATCCTATAAATGGGTTTCCATGATTATGTGGTTTTTTACAATGATTAATCTTTCATAAAGTATTATTTATAGTTTTCCTCAATTGATGGAACCTTATGAAACCATGTTAATACTTACAGAAATAGAAAATGAAATGATTTTCCACATTATCAACCAAACTATATAGAGCTAGATGGAAACATCTCAATTCAATTCTCACACAAATTTCTCAATCTATGAATCATGTCATAATTCCAAATGATAAAATGAGGGAAAAATATTATATTAAGTGCATTATAAGGCATCATACACACTGCTTTAGTTGGTCCAATGATCCACTAGTCACTAAAAAATGGATCAGTACTATTGAAAACTTATTTCCCATTCTCCCATATAAATAGAAAGAAAAAAATATTTTGGATATATAACTTTGGATTGTGAAGCAGATCAATGGTGGGAAATTATTATGTATATGAGTAGAGAAGAGGTATTTGACTACCTTTAATTGAATGAGTTAGATGATATTTTATAATAAATTCTTCCAAAAAATTATATAATTAAGGATGGTGAAGTAATTTCAGGAGCTCCAAAATAAGGATGAGGAATATTTGGGAAACTACAAATATAATTTTATAAGAATTTCATGGTACTCTAATGGTTAAATAATTAGACAAGAATGAAATATTAATTGAATCTTTAGTGTCTTAGGAATACATCATCAAATGAAGTTGGATCTATGATACTTTAGTAGCAAAAATATCTAATTTATTGTATACTGAAGGTAGTAATAAAAATTGGACACTATGAACATTATTATGGTCTAGATTAGAAAAGGAAGATTGAATCTAATTCTAATTGGAGTAGATAACAAAGTAGATTGAAATTTCTGTCCCCAAGATGTAAATAATTCTTGATGAATCACTTAGGTGAATCCTTTAAAGTTACAAGAGGGTTTTACAAGTTTGGGAATTTTAAACATTGAGAAATAGATTATAGAAGTGAAATGAAGAGGCCAATAAATAAAATGAATAGAGAGAGAGATCAATATAATGCACCACACACACTCTAAAATATTTATTTTACACTTGTATATAAAATTAATTCTTTGGTGGCTAATTAATTTGGTATGAATATAAAAACTCTTTCAAATAAAGGAATTATTTTTTAGAAAAACTATTTATATAAACATACATGTTTTAACTTCATAATCTAAAAAACATTTTTAGAATATTACATTAATTAAATTGATATGTTATATATTTATTAAAATTTTTAATGATCAACTTATGTGTTTTATTGGCAAGAGATATGAATAAATCCAAATTTTTTCTTAAAAATGGGTTGTTTTTATAAAAATGAGTTTTATAAAATTTTGGAAACTTATATAAAAATTAATTTTTTTCACAGTTAAAATATGTATTAGAAAAAATTAAATTATTTTTTTAAATCATCATTTAAAAATTAAATTGTTTTGAATTATTGAGAAATTGATTAGAAGATAATATTTTTGAGGAATAATGAAAAATAATGTTTTTTTTATTATGAATAGTCATTTCATTTTATTGATGTAAAAAGATCATATTAATTTAAATTATTTTAAAATAAAAAATATCTTTATTATATATTTATTAATCCAATTTTTTTCATTGTAATCAATTTAATTTGGAGTTTTATTATTAAAATGTTTTAATCTTTTGTTAATTTTCACTTTGTAAAACAACTTTTTCATCATATCTTAGGAATTAATTTTCAATTTTTAAATTTTAGTTATCTGAAATTTGATTTTAAAAATGGTTTAAATATTTTCAATCATAATAATTTATATTATCAAATAAGGTATGCTCAAATTTTTATAAAAATGAATTGTAAAAATAGTAAAAATTATTTTTCATAGTTAAGGTTAAAATGGGATTACTAGGGGTTAAAACAAAATTTTAAATAGTAAAATGACCCATAAATGTTTCCAAAATTGGTTTTTGGGAAATATTTGTACTTTATAACATATAAGGTTCTATTATTTTTATGTTTGGAGCCTTTTGCAATTTTAAAAAAATGGGTAAATCTTTTTAGTTTCCAAATTTTCAAGTGTCCTACTCACCTAACTTATAAAAGGAAAGACCTCTCCAATCCTATTTACACATACTAAACCCTTTAGTTCAGAAAATATTTACCTAAATAAATTACTTAATTCCTTCATCTAATAACATATATATTGTTTTTCATTAATCTATCCTAAGAGGCCTTTTTGTGAAAACCAAAATATGTTATTAAAAGAGGTGGTAACATCCTTAAGAGAACATATTATTTTTTCCCTCAACCTCACTAAATTATTATTAAACTACACGGATAAAAAAAATAATTATCTAAAAAATAATTATGTCTTATTATGTTAATTTATTAACCAAATTTCCTCACCTATTTTATAAAATGAGTTAAAAAATAATCATTCAAGTGTATCGTGGACTACCGCCTTAGGAACTGATATTATTCAATTTCCATGAACACCTCCCAAGGATAGATAGAACAATATATTTATTGAAAATATATGAAATTTATTAAATTGATATTCTTTTTAAACCATTATATCACATGTACCTTCGTACATTACATTCCTTGATAAAAAGATATCATCGTTCATATGTACGATTGTCTATCACCTCATGAAGCGATGCGATTCTTTCATTATTCACATGGAATTTAATAAGGATAGTTTAATGAAAATATTTGATATATTTAGAATAAATATGATTCCATAATTTTAATATATTTTTTCCTCTAATTTTTTCAATCTATAGGGAAAATGGAAACAACATCATGCGTTTGTACGACCCATAGTCTAAATGAATGGTGTATTTTATTTTATATCTCTAACTTTTATAGAATTACCTAAATACATATATAATGAATATATATATATTTCATGGATAAAATTATGTGTACTATTTTAACATGATCAAGGTAACATTATGGAATATGACAAATGAAAACATACATGAAAAAGAAAGCCGTTATTTCCTAAAACCAGAATTTAACATTAAATTGTTAATAAATGGTTAATAAAACATCATAAGTAAATAATATATGGTGATATATATATATATATATATATATTATTATGTAATATATATATATATATATATTAAACCTATATTCTTTATATATGATGTTTTAACCTGTATGAATGAAGTCGATATTTAAGTTAATATATTTCTGTCCCACTTGTTACTTCCGTGAGACACATCCCATATTCACCACCCATTTTATGTGATTTATAAACATCCTATGAATGTATTCTATTATAGTTTTATTGATAATTATTTGTTTATACATATTTATTTCATTATATATATTTTATGGGGATTGCAATTAAAATGTTACCTAAGAAGTAATGTATTTTATCGCTACTTTCCTTCATTGAGACATATGTTTTGTTATGAACCTATATTCTATTATGATATATATATATATATACGAACACATTAACATGAAATATCTTGAATTTTCTTAATTGTCATGGCATTATAGGATTCATTTAATTTTATTCTTTCATGGGGAATATTATTCAATGTTTCCAAAGTGGTAACAATTTTAATTTATAATCTTATAATTTACCAGGATTGTTATAGATTATTCCACCAATGATGAAATATTTTGAAGTATATATGAAGAATCTCATATATTTTATTCTATTATAGTTATTTATGTATAATAAATGTTTTAACTTCTATTGACACACTGTATGTTCTCAAGAGTTTAGAATAATTTATAAAAGAAAAATCATATTTATTTATCTCTTCGGTTGAAACACCCTTTTTTTCTTCGACAACCCTTATTTATAAAAAAATTTAAAAACTGTTTTTACCATTTTATAGATGAATTATTTAAAAAAATTTAAAAAATTTATTAATTTTTGAAAATGAATTTTAATTCAATCATCATGTCATTTTCTAAATAATCATCGTTTGTATTTTTATAAAAATGTGAATGGAATATTTGTTTTAACTTGTATTGCCTAAACAGAATTTCCCATCATCACAACCATTATTTTATTTTAATCATACATTTTATTTTTTAAAATGTTATTTTCTGTGAAAATTATTTTTATCATGTATTATGCTTTAAATAGTATTTTTCAAATTGGGAATGCTATTTTTTCTCATTAAAATTTTCAAGTGATCTTTCAAAATAATTTTACATCTATGATAACATCATTTTTATTATTAATAATTTTTTAGTAAAATGATAAAAGCATACCATTATTATTCTTTAATATATGGTTTGTTTTTATGAGGAAAATATTTTTATGAATTATGTTTCATTCTATGGGTTATACCATCTTTAAATTATTATGAAGCTAAATTATCAGTCCATGGGTTACATTCTGATAAAATGATGAAATGTATGTGAAACCCATTTATTTTTTAAGGTTTATGGTATTATGTAATGTTAATTAAACCAATTCATTATCATTTTTTATTATGATGGATGTTTTATAATCATAGAGGACAAACATATATGCTTTTCATTATGTGATAGTGATTATTTCATAACAATGGATGGTTATTATGATCAAACCATTGAAACTAGTTAAATTATATCTAGGATGATTGGGGAATATATCTCCATCTAATGATTTGGGAAATGATTAATTTTATATCATCTAAAAGGGTACATGGGAGGTTATCCAAATCCTAAAAGGTCTTACAATAGAGGTTATCGCAAACAGAAATGAGTGTATGTGGGAGGTTATTCGAACCTGAAATCAGGTATGTGGGTGGTTAGCCCAAGACAAGCATGTTTTGAATGTCTTGGTGAGTTTCCTTGACAAAATATTTTACATACTTATGTGTATTCCATTAATATAATTCTTATTCCAATTTTATATTCTCAGTTATCATGTTCTTTGGTTTAATTATTATTCATGTATTATGAACTATGAAGATTGATTCTATGACTCAAGTATCTAATCTATGATATGAAATAGGTTGAATATAAATGTTATTATCATGTTATTTTAACATTATGTTCTTGATATGTTGATATCTCATAATTTACTCTTATTGAGCATCAAAAAATAACTTTTTTATATTCATTTCGAAATGATATAATGAAAATTATTTTGTATGATATGTCTAAGAAGGTTGTAAGTTATGAATAAAATAGTGGGAGACGAAGTATCTCACATATGAACAAGTTGATTACAAATTTATGTTTCCAATGGAAGTAAACCTAAATCATTATTTCATGGATCTTTATATGATATAATATATATTAGTATATTAAGACATAATATTTATATATGAGATATTTGGGCCTTTATATGCACTATCATTGAAGAATTTACCTCAATTATGAATTTATAATCTATGTTTATGGATGATTTATACCTTTTTTGATTTACTTTAATTACACACATTGGGGAAATAAATTCCACCATCGATGCCTTTTAAATATTTTACCATGAAGCATGGGGTCTCAAATATCATGTATAGTGGGATTTCATAACTCTTAAAAAAATACACATTCAATTAAATGATGATGAATAAATGTTCTATTTATGTTTGAGAGCCCCTAAATTATTTAATTTACTAAATGTTTTACCTATATTAATGGTTTTTTGATTTATGTATAATATATGACTCTTTCTTAGTGGTGATTTGAACGAGTCATCCCAAACTAACTTTCCCATTTAAAATCCTATCTATTTTCAAGATGACTAGAAGCATGGTCGGTTGAAATATTTTTTAGGATTATAGTAATAAAACCATGAGTCTCCCAATATTACTTTGGATTTATGTCGTGGTTGATGTTTCAATTCCTGTTATATGTTTCAGATAGACTGAGTTTATGAAAAATTCTGTTCGTCAGTGTAATTCATCTCATAACTTCCACAATACTAGGTTTTATTCCCTAAAATCCCTACGATGGATCATTGGAACAAGTCCATTACTAGTCAGGCTGAAGGATTTAATGGGATTGTTAAAATTTATTGTCTAACCAATGAATCTAATTAGGATATAATGTTTTAGGATAATAGAGGATAAAATAACACATCACATATTGTAGAAATCAATTAAGAATCACTAAATCCTTTCATCGTTTTACCTATCCCATATTGATTCCCTAGGAATACACATGTCCTAATTTAAGAGGCAAACCAATGTATGTTCCACAAAATTACCTCCTATAAATAGAGATGCAGGTGTAAAATACCTAAATAATTCTATAAAATATCATTAAAATTTTTAATGGAACATGAATAGGAAACATAGACCCATATAGGTGGTTTTTAGTCCCTATAAATATGATCAAAATATAGTATAATATACTAAAAATACTGGATTTGAAAAATTATATCGGACCCAAATAACTTAAACCTAGTAATATTGAAGGAAAATCTCGCTCTACTTTATAAATTATGCTAAATCAATAGGTGAAGGTTCCCATTTGATCAGGATTTTTTTAACAATAGAATGAAAATTATTATTACATTAATTATAAATTAAATAAATGGGAATAAATCAGGTAGTCTTACTACTATTCAAACCTACCAAAACTAATGGACCCTAGAAAAAGAGATAATGATAATGGTTATGTTTCTAGGAATAATGGGGTTGAGGTATGGTCTTACAAAATGCTTCCCGAATCGGTTTCTCTACTAGAGATTGATTGAGGTGAAATAATTATTTCATAAAGTTCAAACTACCCTTGATAGTTTAGAAAAATATATGGGGGACCAAAAGGAACTTGAGTATAGAGGTGAAAAAATAAAGAGAGATATAATAAAAGGAGGTAACATCACATAGAAAAGTTCTATAAAAAATGAGATCCTTTAATTGGTATCCTCATAAATTAAAAGGAGGAAATTATTTAAAAGGAATTTATCACCAATTTTATTTTATAGGATTATTATAACAAGATTATGATTAGAAAACTCCTAGTAGCTTCCAACCAAGTAAAAAATGAATTTTCACTTGTAATAACATTTTTTCCGGGTATTAATGATGGGAATATTACTATAGAAAAGTACATCAAGACATTGGAGTGTATGACCTTTCGATATTATGATATCTTTGAAAATTAATTAGAGTGTAGTCCTCCTATTTTTCAATCCTCCATATCTGTGCTGATCAAATTATATTTAGTTTTATTGGAATGATTTATTTTACCTATTGATTAATAAATTCATTCATGTTTGGGATTTCATTCAACCCCCAAGAAAGAATTTTTGTAAATGAATAAAAAATAATTTTGAAGTTGAGTGAAATAGGGATACAAAATCATTATAGTTTACTATATAAAATTAAATTATAATACATTCATCATAAAACACTACATGGGATAACCTAGGTATATATATAAGATATGGGAAACTAGAAATCCCAGTAAGGGAATAAACAAATTATAGAATAATGTAAAGTAGTACCAGTGAGTCAAGGGTTAAAAAATGGTGACATAAATAGGTAAGATCCATAATCACGAATATCGAAGCATGGTAATAGAGGATAACATCAAAGAAATTATAGAATTTGTTTTATAATATAAAACATGAAAACATCAATGTATATAAAGGATAACCATCGAGACATGATGACATAGTGTTTTTAATCTAATTATCATTTCACTATTTGTGGGATCTCATGAGATAATATAATTACTTGATTCATTGGAGTGATATATAATTCCAGTCCCACCCATCACATTCATATTATTTAAATTAATTTATGTTTCACATAGATCATAAAACGCGAGTACAAATTTCACCACTTTTAATCCCATAAATAATGAGTATGAGTTTCATACATAGAAGCACTAACTCAATTAATTATAAGTACTCCAAGGTCAATACCCTTGATTGTAAATGGGGATGGTTACTCATTGCACAAATGTTTGTCAAAGAAAATCATCGGATAATTATAGAAATATAAGAGGTGTAAATAATGGTTCATAAAAGGGTTTAAACATAGATAACGGAGATCATTCATTACATGTTCATAATATATAGAGTAATGGGAAGTGTAAAATTATATTACAAGAAAAAAATTAGAAATCAAAACTCTTAGCACTAAAAATGTACTTGAATAAAAAAAGATGATAGAATCCCTTACCTTGAGGGGGTACTTATAAAACAATTAGAGGAGATTATATAGATATTCGGAACACCTCAAGATATCTCTATAGAGGGAAAGAGAGAGAGAAAGTGAGTTTTCAATGGGGGTTGAGTGAAGAGGAAAGAGAGTGTTGGTGGGTATTTAAAGAAAAATATAGGAGAAATCTTTATTAATATCAAAACATGGGTTTAAGATTTTACGTGATAATATAATCAAAACTAAAAACCATACCATGATTTTTTTACTCTGGATTTATACGATTTATAATTTTTCAATATTTAATTTTGATAATAACAAAACTCCTACAAATAGTACCATTTGTGATGTGAATGTGAGTTATGTTTATAATAAATTATTTTTAAAACCATGTAATATAATATATGATCTTGATGGTTCATTTTAGGATTGTAAAAGTAATCAAATATCACAAATTTTGGGTAATGGGGATATCTATTTTTATAAGTGGATTCATATTATAGTTTTTATTAGGTCATTATTGGCATATTAGTATTTAATAATATACGATGTATATTTATAAGATATATAACTTTTATGAATAAATTATATTATGTATGAAAATAATGAAAAATTAATTATTGGATGATTTTGATTGGATGATTTTAATAATGATAATTATTTTACCAATATAATTTTATATTTATATGAATTTTCACTTTGGAAAAAAAATTATTTATTGAATTTTTTTTGGTTTTCACAGTAGAAACAGCATTCCACCTCTTATAAAAATTATATGGTATTTTATTAAATTATATTTTAACTTCTATTTAAATAAATATTTTTAATAGTATTTTATCATGAAATTAACATATATATATATATATTTAATTAATAAAAAAATTTCTTTAATTGAAACATTATGTTTCCAAAAAATTATATTTTTATTTCTTCATATAAAAATTTAATTTTTATTAATTTTATTAGAAATTAATTTGAATATTTAATGTAATAATGAAAATATTATAATTTTGATATTAAAGAATATAAAAATTCATTCAAGTGGGTTAAGATACGTAATTAATTATTAACTCAGAATACTTCTTAAGGCTAAGGTGTGTGATATTATTAATTTATTTGGATGGTTTGAGTAATATGGTTTTGTAAGTGATCCTGATTAACTTGATCTTATCCTATAAATGATTTCATTTATGTTTCATTTTTTGAATCTCTCAGTATGGGCCTGGTAATGGAAAACTATGTGTGATTACATCTCTCATAGAATATCCTATAAATGTCACTCAATGGATAAGAGCATATTAGTTGAGGTTATCCATTAAACATTATTTTTCAACTAGATTTTAAAATAACAATTAATATATAAAAATATTTAATGTTATAATAGAATTGTATATGTTATCAATGGTTTTGATGCTTAATGTTCATTTATGACCAACTAAAATATTAGTGTGATTTGATATAATGGACCAAAATTATAAAGTAAGTAGAGTTCAAATGTTTTCAATAACAACATTACATAATTAGGCATTTATAAATTTAGAATGTATTTCTATATATAAAAGTATTGGTCATTAAAAAAACAAATAACTTGATGTTATTTTACCAGAGCCCACACAATTTTTGATATAATATATATATTCTTATGTGATTTTAATAGAATATTATTTTTCTACATACAAATGGAATATTATCCTCGACAAGTAATATATTAGAAATCCCATGTGAACAAAATAATTATTTGATGTGACCAACATATATATATAATGAATTCTTAATTCTGTTTCATACTAAAATAATCAATTGAAATAATAAATTTTTTAGGGGAGTGTGGGTCACCATATATAATCCCTTTGTAGAATTTTAAGGAATTTTTTTCTAAATATTCAGGTTACTAAGAAAAATGGGTAGGAGACTCATATAAAAATCATGTCACATAAAAACATTGAGGTTGAAATTTCCTTCAAATTTTCAATGCATTTCTTGATATAAACATTCAACACATTGTTTCCTTAATAAAAAATGAAGATTAATCCATCAATCATATATTGAACATGACAAATAGCCCGTGAATAGATTTCCCATATTGATTACTTATTTATTCTTAATTACCAATCATTTTTTTATTAAAAATCCTAGAAATAACTTTATAATAGAGGATTTATATATGGATTGTTTAAAATTATTAAAATAAATATCTTTATTACCTTTAGTGAAAGAAAAAAATATTTTTCAGAATAAATATTTGGTAAGTCTAAAGCTTTTAGAAAATCATGGATTGATATAAAAAGTGTAGAATTAAAAATTTCCCACATATATATAGAAGGTTCTAGAAATACTATCAAGAAAATGAGTAATTTTCCAGTGCATATTATGCAGTGATTTTTGCATTTCATTATTTCATAGATATTTATATATTTTTAAATATTTTTTTGTAGATTCAATGTTTGATGTAATTAAAAAGTGACCATCCTATTGAGTAAGGAGGATATATGATATATTGCATGATAACCAATAATATTCCCTCCATTGGTGAAGGACCCAACATCTAGTTGGTAAATAAAACTATCATGTAATTTTCTCTTTTTGATGAATGAAATAAATAATTTTTTATTTTTATCAACTTCCCTCATCAAATATGTCCTTCCTCATTCTACATCCATTACTCAAACATTAATTAAATATTTTATAATATTTTATTATTTATTAATTATTCCACGAAGATTTAATCATCCCAACTATATTATATTGAACTATCAATGAGTTTAATCTCTTGATTGAGGACTTTCATACACACAGTGTTTTCGAATCATCTACAAGATCATTCATTAAGTGCATGTATAATATATATGATCTTTTTATATATGATAACTTAGGCCCACTGTAACATCCCAGGTAAATAAAGAATATTACCTTTTCATAATTATTAATATTTGTGAATACAATATTAATATTACTTTAAAGGGAACACTATGCTCTATGGCGTACCCAATACGCAACAACGAGTTTTTTTTTGAAATCTTATGTTACACTATAATAATAAAATAATATTATTTTAAATGGTAGTTAACACCTAGTCATTGTATTGGAGGGAATGAATAGAAATAAATAAAATATGATTTTATATGTTTGTTAAATGTTTTTACATTTATCAAATAAAAGATAAAGGCTTAAAATAAGAAAGGAATTCAATCTTAAGCATAATAACTCTAATATTCACTAAAAGGTCGATTTATCACCTTTTGATGGAAAACCCTCTTTAAAAATAGTTTTGGTTACTCTTGTACATTCTCTTGGACCAAATAAAATCTTTCTTTAGAATTGGGACATCAAAATTTACTTTGTGTAAATTTTTGGTATTCTTCGGATAAAGTTCAATTTTTAATGAATAGTGAAAAATGTTGTATTTTAATTCAAAACCTCTTTTTAATATAATTTATTTATATGATTAGATTAACTTTTTAATTTTTTATAAAGTGAAATTAGAATATATTTTTACCATTTAATCCAATTGTGGTCATTGGAATTAATCTCACTTTGAAATTGGACATAAACTAGTGTCAATCTTTTAATAGATATTGTTTCTTAAAAACACGCTATTTGTTTTGAGAGCGGGAATTAATTATTAAATTAATTAATGCAACTTATATGTTTTTGAATTTTGTAAAATAGAAATCATTTTTGAATTTGGAATATCAAATGTAGCTTAGGGTGAATTTTTGGTATTTTTCTGAAAAACTTCAATTTTTGATGAATAGTAAAACCACTAAGTGGTAGTTAAAAAACTGATTTTTCATTTAAATGATACTTTACCACTTCTGTGATTTGATTTTCAAAAATCTGACATACATGGTTGTCATTAGGATATAAAATGTGGTTCAATGAGATTAAAATAATTTTTGGTGAATAGTAACTTTTAAGTTTTATTAATCGCTATTAAAGGTAATTAGTGTAATTTAAGGTAAAAATAATGTTTTAATAATTTGAAATGACCTAGAAACACATCCTAACCTTATTTTATGTGTCATGGTCAACCAAGAAAATCCATGGGTCATCTTGGGGACCCCATGGAGCCACATTGGTTGGATAATGACATTAATAACTTTTTATTTAAAGTTAAAATTAAAATGTCACAAACATGTATTGTTTTACTAAAACAATTTTTACATGGGGTTATACAAGTCATATTTTTGACTATAAATATTCATTAGAAATATAAAAAGATCTCCTACATCATGATATTTTTTTATATTTTTTAGACATTAAATATATTAAATTATTTATGACACCATGAAGATGCATCGATTACCTCTTTATTTGACGATTTAAATAAAATGAAAGGATAATGTAACATATAAGACCTAAACTTGTCAAAAACCTATTGTATGGGTGTATTTATAACTATTATCACCTTATCCTCGAAATATATAATTTTGGGACCTTTAAAATCCGAAAATCATTTTATAATAAAGTAAAAGTTTATAACTTTCCAAGAGTGCCTCTCCTCTCCTATTATAAAAGGCCCCCACCTCTACCACCTTACCCACAGATCTCAAGAATTTGGCTCCACCAAACCCTGCCCATTTTATCTCTCCACATCCCTCTATTCATCATTGAAGCCTCACCTTTGGAAGAATGCTATTCAAGAAACCCTTTTGGTTCAAACCAAGAGGAGTTACCCGATTTAAAGGTAATGTCTTCCCTAGTGTTCTTTTGTTTTATTTTGCTTCTCCAACCCCCTAAACTTTTTTTATTTATTTATTTTGTAACAAAAACAGTATCTTAAATTTTCTAGGATTTTGTTATGATAATGATTCTAGATACACTAACACACACCTCCGTCTAATGGTTAAAGACCATACTGTTTTCGTGGATGGTGAATTACTGCCTCACGAAACGATGATTGTTCTATCTTCTCATACCACCTCTCATGGTGGCCATTATGATGGAACTATATTTATTTATGATATATATTATATTTATTTCCTCTCCATGCTTCTGTATTTTATATTTAATAGATACCTTTATGCTTTGCATGTTGTGCAAATGTGATAATTTCATTTGAGTAAGTGTGGATTACCGCCCCCTCAAGTGATGTGACTCGTTTATGCAATACATGGAATGTATAAAGAATGAAATTGACAAACTTAGGTTATCTATATAAAATATATATTATACTGGAATTATAATATATATATATCTCTTATGTAGTTTTAATTCCATTATTATGCCAATGAAATGAAAGTAGCGTTCATGCGTACGTACGACTTACCGTCTCCATGAATGGTACATTTCATTTCTTATCTCCAAATGTTATGTACTATTAGAAGTACATATATATAATGGATATATATGTCATATATTACATATAAATGATGTATATCCTTATGTAATTGTAATATATATATCTCTCATTTAGTTTTGGTTCCATTAATATGACAAAAAAATGAAAGTAGCGTTCATGCGTACGTACGACCTACCGTCTCCATGAACGGTGCATTTAACTTTTATTATATCCAAATGTTATGTAATAGTATAAAATGAATATATACTGGATACATATGATATTTAAATCATTAATATTATTCTATAGATGATGTACTTATAAATACATGGAAAATTCTTTTCCAACAAGTTCAATTTTTACTCATGTATCGAGCGTCAACAAAAACGTTTGATATGAACTCACATTATTAAAAAATTATTATAACACTATAATATGTGATATGAACTGAATAATAATCTTTAAAGTAGGTCCTTAAGAAATTATAAATTGACCAATGTTTATTATTCAGGAATATAAAGAAACGAACAAGGCAAGTCGGACTTGAGGTAAGGGATCCTACCTCTCTCTTTCTTTTTAAGTACTCTCTTTTATGTCATTTATTTTAAGCTCATATTTATTATGTTTGGGTATGTTCTTTTATATTCCTAATTATGTACTTTTTATGTTCATATTATGAGAGACCCTATTTGATCTCATAAATCCATTTTTGGAAGTTTTGAGTGGCACCGTTAGGCTGCTGAGTTTTCGTAAGGGATTTTTCATCTCACTTTTATTCCCATGAGATTTATGATAAATTTGCCACGATTTCCTTTGAGTGGTGGATGTACTGCCCATTATTATACTCTTTTTGTAATATACTTTCGTTTATGAGTATTTACATCAATGTTGTATAGTCCTTCTTTCATGGGGTGTACGTTTCGAAAGTTACCCAAGTCGGTAAGGGAACCATTCATCCTCCTCTTTTTAAAAGACTTCCTTTGTTATGTGTTTGAACTCACATACTATTATGTTGGTATATGTTCTTATATATCCTTATTGATGTAAATTTTATTTCCAAGTGTTGAGATACCATTTTCTCTCTCATCAACTCATTTTCTGAATTTTAATGTGACGCCGTTAGGCTGTCGGATTTCTATAAAAAAACTTCTTAACCCACTTTCAATTCATTGAGTTAAACCTCTACTTCTTTATTTCTTTATGCCAAGATTATGTGTGGAATATCTATTTTGTAATTTCCACAAAACTTTGTGTGTATATACTATTTCTACACATAATTATCTCATTGATAAATTCTTACGTCATTTAGATGAACTAGTATGGGAAATCATAACTCAATCTCATTTCATTGAGTTAAATATCTATGTCATTGGTTTGGTTTTTCCAAGAGTATGTGTGAATGAACTCTGATTGTTTTACACTTAATATCCACTTATATTTGGTGTATTCATATTTTTCACACATAATCATGTAATTGATTTATCCTTAATATAAGGATACCCACATTGTAAGGGACTTTGTCTCAATCTCCTTTCATTGTGGCATATTTTGTTTTATACAAAACTATCTTTTATACGGTGTATAAACCCCTTTGACATCTACTTTTATTCTAAAGAAATATTTTCTATACGAAGCGTTTTACTAAACGACAAAAAGTATGTCTCTTTTTAATGTACGTGGTGACAATGACCTTTCCGCCGTCGTGAGTATTATTTGATCTTTGGATTTCTCAAAAATCCATTATATTTTTAAAAGTAAATAAATACCATATACTCTTTTATGTATTTGGGTATTGAAAATGGTTTTGATAATTTGATTTTTTATGTCAATATATTTAAGTGATATATTGTGCTTGAAACGTGGAAATGTTTTCTTTCCCTTATAATTGTTTTATGTGTTATGATTTTATAATGGTACTTGGACATTTGACGGGTGGTTACGTGATAAACCATATGACGGGTGGTGCCGTGAATACCAGGACGGGTGGTTACGTTATAACCTCCAATGCATTGGGGATGGAAGTCATCCGTATGGCTATTCCATTAAGTGATTTGTGTGGAAGTCGACCGTATGGTTATTCCATTTAAGAATGTTTTTGTCCCAAGTTACCTTTATATGTTATGTATTCTTTATATGGGTTTTATGGTAATCTTTTAGTTACAAAAGGGTAAGTAATGATCTATTATTCAGTGAAGAGGTTTTTTACTACTTTATAAAGGTGAAAATTATTACTTTGATAAAGTATTCTTGGTTTACTTGTTGTTTGAAAAACTAACAGTTTTCCTTCATTGTGTATCCTTTACTGGGCTTTTTATTATCATCCAAAGTTTTTGAAATGTTTTCCACATGACTTAAATATGAATAGGGTCAAGGATGGGATCAAGGAAAGACATGCTATCTAAAACATGGAACTAGACATGTTTATTTTTAAGTGTTTTTATTTTATTGAAACTTAGTAGAAGTGTATTCTTTGTAATCTTTTGAGATGTAATAGTTATGTACTAATTGTCTGAAACTCTAACCTAGAAAGATCCTCTATGTTAATTATCCATTTAATTCAATATTAAGTGAGGTTTAAGGCTGGGTCCTTATAGTTGGTATCAAAGGTCGGTTTAGATAACTTTAGTGGTTAGGGTATTCTCTAAGCGTAAGTGGCATTACCATAATGGCTAGGATTTCAGAAAGAGTCATAGTTTTTAGATAAAGATAATGAGTAAGTATATCTTAGTGTTTATCTTCCTCATTAGTACATGATAATTTTGTTGATATACTCACACTAAAATTTCTGTTTTTAGTAAATGGATGGATCCAGCAGGCACCAAAGTGACAAAGGGATTGAAGTAAACTGTGGTGGTTCTCGATTAAGAGATTGGATGAAATGGGGGATTCAATGAGGAATCTCGTGGTTTTTCTAAACCAACTATCAAAGCGTCATGATCAACCACTTGAACCTTGGTGAGTTATCTAATGCATCATGTATGAGATGACCAACTAGATGTGAAAGTTCAGGTAAAAATTATAAGGTAACTATTAGGGTTTATATTATCCTTACTTTTGAGATAACTATGCGTTACAATATGTGATGATGGAATATGAACGACATGAGATAAACTTGAGGTTAAATTATGTTATCGTTATTTTTGAATATTTTATCATTTTTTTGGGGAATTTTATAAGAATTATTTAGTTTTGGAAAAAGGACAACACATAGACCGTGTGAAAACCTGTCACATCTGACGAAGCTACGAGAATCGAACCCACAACCAAAGTGCGACTGGTATATATCACCTACCACTGAACTACGTGAAGTCCCTTTTTCGTATGACTTATTATTTTTAGTTATGTAATTTTATGAATCAAGAATAAGTTGATTTTAGGTTATCTAGGAAAATATTGACCTATCATGGAGGATATATGATTAGGTTAATTACTTTTCAGTATGAGACTTTAAGAGTAACTGATGTTATTTCGAGATAAATGTTAATTTTTACCTCAGAAGACTATGTGGTTAAATCCTTTAAATATTTGGGTTTCAATATTAGTTTGGTTTACTTTGAATAATTTTATGGAAAAATTGTTTATTGAATGGTCTTTGATGAACTTTGGGTATTGTTTGACAAATTTTCGAGATTAAGAATAGATTTTTTTTATAAAGGATTATCCCTTTCGGGTATTATCAGATCTCATACTAACCTTTTTGGTTTTAGTTTTGGTTAAGGTATAAAGACATGGGAAATATATAGTTCTTTTTTTTGGATTAAGTGTCTCTCTAGATGTTGATTATAGTGCTCTTAATGTGAACACGTCATCCTAAATACTCATCATTTGGAGAAAGTATGAGTTTTTGTTAGAAATCTAGTAAAATATGAAAGTCTTCACAACAAGTAAGTATGTTCCCTTATGATTTATTTAAGCTCATAAATAAATTCATCAATTAAAAGTAACTTAAAAAAAATTGTTGTCTGTTAACTTTTCCTACTGGGGAATCAAATACTGTTTAACCCATCACAAGTTTGTGATTTTCTTGTGGTTAACTTTCTACTAATCATGTTTCCTATCACTCTCCATCAGAACATGACCCTTTGTTTTCTCTTCCATGTCCATGTTTTCTTACATGGAATCCTAGTATGGGTTAGCTCGGGTGACCTTTGTACTTACCTTTATTTATTTTAAAGTTACAATTTAATTTAGTCCTTTTCCGATGTGGGGCTTTCAATGAAGTTTCCAAGCCTAATTTTAAAATTGCGAGGATACAATTCCCAAAAGGGGAGAAGTATGTAACATCCCAGGTTAATAAAGAATATTAACTTTTCATATTTATTAATATTTTGAATAAAATATTAATATTAATTTAAAGGGAACCCTATGCTCGATGGCGTACCCAATACGCAACAACGAGTTTCTGTGAAATCTTACGTTGCACTCTAATAATAAAATAATATTATTTTAAATGGTAGTTAATGACTAGTTGTTGTATTGGTGGGAGTGAATATAAATAAATTAAATATGATTTTATATGTTTGTTAAATGTTAATACATTTATCAAATAAAAGATAAAGGCTTAAAATAAGAAAGGAATTGAATCTTAAGCATAATTACTCTAATATTCACTAAAAGGTCGATTTATCACCTTTTGATGGAGAACCCTCTTTAAAAAAAGTTTTGGTCACTCTTGTAAAATCTTTTGGACCAAATAATATCTTTCTTTAGAATTGTGAAATCAAAATTTACTTTGTGTAAATTTTTGGTATTTTTCTGATAAAGATCAATTTTTAATGAATAGTAAAAAATGTTGTATTTTAATTCAAATCCTATTTTTAATCTAGTTTATTTATATGATTAGATTATCATTTTAATTGGTTTTGAAGTGAAATTAGGATATATGTTTACCATTTAATCAAATGGTGGTCATTGGAATTAATCTCACTTTGAAATTGGACATAAACTAGTGTCAATCTTTTAATAGATATTATTTCATAAAAACACGCTATTTGTTTTGACAACGGGAATTAATTATTAAATTAATTAATACAACTTATATGTTCTGAATTTTCTAAAATAGACATCATTTTTGAATTCGGAATATCAAATATAGCTTAGGGTGGATTTTTGGTATTTTTCTGAAAAACTTCAATTTTTGATTAATTGTGAAACCACTAAGTGGTAATTAAAAAACTGATTTGTCATTTAAATGAAACATTACCACCTCTATGATTTGATTTTCAAAAATCCAACATAAATGGTTTTCATTAGGATGTATAATGTGGTTCAATGTGATTAAAATATTTTTTTTGGTGAATAGTAACTTTTAAGTTTTATTAATCGCGATTAAAGGTAATTAGTGTAATTTAAGGTAAAAATAATATTTTAATAATACGAAATGACCTAGAAACATGTCTTAACCTTATTTTATGTGTCATTTCCGACCAATAAAATCCATGGGTCAACTTGGGGACCCCATGGAGCCACTTTGGTTGGAAAATGACATTAATAACTTTTTATTTAATGTTAAAATTAAAATGTCACAAACATGTATTTTTTTAATAAAAAAATTTTTACATGGGGTTATACGAGTCATATTTTTGACTATAAATATTAATTAGAAATATAAAACGATTTCCTAAATCATGATATTTTTTTTATAATTTTTAGACATTAAATATATTAAATTATTTATGACACCATGATGATGTTGTGATTACCTCTTTATTTGACGATTTAAATAAAATGAAAAGATAATGTAACATCTAAGACCTAAACTTGTCAAAAAACTATTGTATGGGTGGATGTATAACTATTATCACCTTATCCTCTAAATATATAATTTTGAGACTTTTAAAATCCGAAAAGCATTTTATAATAAAGTAAATGTTTATAACTTTCCAAGAGTGTCCCTCCTCTCCTTTTATAAAAGGCCCCCACCTCTACCACCTTACCCACAGCTCTCAAGACTTTGGCTCGGCCAACACCTACCCATTTTCTCTCTCCACATCCCTCTATTCATCATTGAAGCCTCACCTTTGGCAGAATTCTCTTCAAGAAACCATTTTGGTTCAAACCAAGAGGAGTTACTCGATTTAAAGGTAATGTCTTCTCTAGTGTTCTTTTGTTTTATTTTGCTTCTCCAACCCCCTAAAATCTTTTTATTTATTTATTTTGTAACAAAAAAATATCTTCAATATACTAGGATGTTTTTATGAGGAGGATTTGAGCTACACTAACACACACCTCCGTCTAATGGTTAAAGAACATACTGTTTCTGTGGATGGTGAATTACTGCCTCACGAAACGATGATTGTTCTATCTTCTCATACCAAATCTCATGGTGGACATTATAATGGAACTATATTTATTTATGATATATATTATATTTATTTTCTCTCTATTCTTTTGTATTTTATATTTAACTCATACCTTTATGCTTTGCATGTTGTGAAAATGCGATAATTTCATTTGAGGAAGTGTGGACTACAGCGCCCTCAAGTGATGTGACTCGTTCATGCAATACATGGAATGTATAAAGAATGAAATTTGTGAAATTATGTGATCTATATAAAATATATATTATACTGTAATTATAATATATATATATCTCTCTCATCTAGTTTTAATTCCATCAATGTTCCAAAGAAATGAAAGTAGCGTTCATGCGTACGTACGACTTACCGTCTCCATGAATGGTACATTTCATTTCTTATCTCCAAATGTTATGTACTATTATAAGTACATATATAAAATGGATATATATTTCATATATTACATATAAATGATGGATATCATTCTGTAATTATAATATATATATCTCTCATTTAGTTTTAATTCCATTAATATGACAAAAAAATGAAAGTAGCGTTCATGCGTACGTACGACCTACCGTCTCCATGAACGGTGCATTTCATTTTTATTATCTCCAAATGTTATGTAATAGTATAAAATGAATACATACTGGATATATATGATATTTAAATCATTAATACTATTCTTGAGATGATGTACTTATAACTACATGGAAAATTCTTTTACAACAAGTTCAATTTTTACTCATGTACCAAACATCAACAAAAACGTTTGGTATGAACTCACATTATTAACCAATTATTATAAAACTATAATATGTGATATTACCTGAATAATAATATTTAAAGGAGGTCCTTAAGCAATTATAAATTGACCAAAGTTTATTATTCAGGAATATAAAGAAAAGAACAAGGCAAGTTGGACTTTTGGTAAGGGATCCTACCACTTTCTTTCTTTTTAAGTACTCTTTTTTATGTCATTTATTTTAAGCTCATATTTATTATGTTTTGGGATATTATTTTATATTCCTAATTCTGTACATTTTATGTTCATATTATTAGAGACCCTATTTTATCTCATAAATCCATTTTTGGAAGTTTTAAGTGGCGCCATTAGGCTGTCGAGTTTTCATAAGGGACTTTTCATCTCACTTTTATTCCCGTGAGATTTATGAAACATTTGCCACAATTTACTTTGAGTGGTGTATTTACTGACCATTATTATAATATTTTTGTAATATACTTTTGTTTATAAGTATTTACATCAATGTGGTATAGTCTTTCTTTCATGGGGTGTACGTTTCGAAAGTTACCCAAGTCGGTAAGGGAACCTTTCATCCTCCTATTTTTAAAAGACTTATTTTGTTATGTATTTTAATTCACATACTATTATGTTGGGATATGTTCTTATATATCATTATTGATGTAAATATTATGTCCAAGTGATGAGATACCATTTTCTCTCTCATCAACCCATTTTCTGAATTTTAAAGTGACACCGTTAGGCTGTCAGATTTCTGTAAAGGAACTTCTTAACCCACTTTCAATTCATTGGGTTAAACATTTAATTATTTATTTTATTATGGCAAGATTATGTGTGGAATATCTATGTTGTAATTTCCAAAAACCATTTTCTGGATATACAATTTCTACACATAATCATCTCATTGATAAATTCTTACGTCATTTAGACGAACTTGTATGGGAGATCATAACTCAATCTCATTTAATTGAGTTAAATATCTATGTCATTTTTTTGGTTTTTCCAAGAGTATGTTTGAATTACCTGTGATTTTTTTACACTTAATATCCATTTATATTTGGTGTATTCATATTTTTCACACATAATCATGTAATTGATTTATCCTTAATATAAGGATACCGACGTTGTAAGGGACTTTGTCTCAATATTCTTTCATTGAGGCATATTTTGTTTTATACACAAATTTCTTTTATACGGTGTATAAACCCCTTTGACTTCTACTTTTATTTGAAAGGAATATTTTCTATACGAAGAGTTTTACTAAACGACAAAAAGTATGTTTCTTTTTAACGTACGCGGTGACAACGACCTTTCTGCCGCTGCGAGTATTATTTGATCTTTGGCTTCCTCAACAAGACATTATATTTTTAAAAGTAAATAAATACCATATACTCTTTTATGTATTTTGGTATTGAAAATGGCTTTGATAATGGATTTGTTATGTAAATATATTTAAGTGATATATTGTGCATGAAATGTGGAAATGTTTTCTTTCCTTTATAATTGTTTTATGTGTTATGATTTTATAATGGTACTTGGACATTTGATGGGTGGTTACGTGATAAACCATATGACGGGTGGTGCTGTGAATACTAGGAGGGGTGGTTACGTTATAACCTCCAATTCATTGGGTATGGAATTCTGCCGTATGGCTATTCTATTAAGTGATATGTGTGGAAGTCGACCGTATGGTTATTCCATTTAAGTATGTTTATGTCCCAAGTTACCTTTATATGTTATGTGTCCTTTATATGGGTTTTATGGTAATATTTTAGTTACAAAAGGGTATGTAATGATCTTTTATTCAGTGAAGAGTTTTTTACTACTTCATAAAGGTGAAAAGTATTACTTTGATATAGTATTCTTGGTTTACTTATTGTTTGAAAAACTAACAGTTTTCCTTCTTTGTGTATCCTTTACTGGGATTTTTATGCTCATCCCAAGTTTTTGAAATATTTTACACAGGACTTAAAGATGAATAAGTTCAAGGATGGGATGAAGGAAAGACATGCTATCTAAAACATGGAACTAGACATGTTTATTTTTAAGTGTTTTTATTTTATGGAATATTAGTAGAAGTGTATACTTTGTAATCTTTTGAGATGTAATAGTTATGTCCTAATTCTCTAAAACTCTAAACTTGAAAAGATCCTCTATGTGAATTATTCATTTAATTCAATATTAAGTGAGGTTTAAGGCTGGGTCCTCATACCCACCCTTTCATGGGAACTACCCATGGGTAATGAAAAAGCTATAATAAGTAACATTATAGAAGCCACATTTTATAAGAGATATTATTTCAATGTGAGGATTATTCCATAATCTTAAATAAATGATAGTAATGATTTAAGAGTACCCAAGGTAAGTGTTTGATATCTATATTAGAGAATAGTTAAATTCCATTAACGTTATCAAGTCCCCTTTTTTAAGATGCACCATATCCTCCTATTCAATTTCTATTATTTCGCCATTTCAATGGATAATATTAATATCCAATTTCCATGAAAGAATTTTCTACTAGATATAGTTTAAAACCCTTTATATTCTTGTGAGAGAAGGTACATCATAATTATTGAACCATGCACTCAAGGGAATATCTAAATTCACCCATCTATCCAATTATCATTGAGATTAGGCTATTATCAAATATAAAAATATAATTCAATAGGTTTCTTATTTTTACTCTATGAAACATATCATAGACTAAGGGTAAGAAGGATGAGATGGAGGAATAAAAGATGCTAACTATAAAATAGTATGAGGTAAATTGAGTAAATGCACTTTTATGTCATACATTAATAGAATCCATATGTGGATATTTTCAAGAATGTATATTTCCAGCACATAATATATAAAATGAAATCATATAATGTGATTTCTTTTAACATATTATTTAGATAAAGGATATCCAGTAGAGAAACAATTAAAAAGATCATATTGTGGTTGTGGAACTCACTTTTTTTAGGTTTCAAAGACCCCTATGGTTCAATAAGGCCTTGTTAAACATCAGATTGAAATGTAGTGAACTTTTTCTATTGAAATAAACATTATGTGGTGTAGGAATAGTTGGGAGATTATTTTTTCAGAACAAAGACCATGAAAGAAATACCTTGAACTAGAAAGAGAGACAAAAATTAAATTTTATACTCATCCTCTTCAAATAAAAAGAAAGATTAGAGTAGAAAATTAAATATTTGATAGAAAATAATAATTTATTTTAAACCAGGGGACAAAGTAAGGTTCCTTGCATATATAACTATCACAACAAGGTACAAGACGGGAGATCATAGAAACAATAATACTTGATGTTTCATCGGAAATAAGAGGTTAATAGAACTATATTTTTCAATATTACACAAGGGATAATAGAAACAAGATTTCTTAATAAGTGTATGGTTGATTAATTATAGACCTTGGGGCCTTCTCAGTGGGGTTATTCATGAGGGAAAAGTCCATGAGGAGATAAATATTATTGAGAGACACACTAAAACCACAAACTACAATGATATGTAAAACCCCATAATTCTATTGAGGATCATCCAAAGTGGGGACAAAAGTGAACTCATTAGGGGATATGTTATGAAGTACTTATTAAAGGAAATCCTCTTTAACATGTTTCACCAAAAAGATTTATATGAAGGGGAGGTTCAAAACCATTTCCATTGTAATGACTCAGAAATTAAGTATAATTTTTTAATTATATTGAATTATTTTGAGACCACGAAATCTGACGGCGCACGATTCTGAGGCCCAGAGTGCCAGAAATGATCCGTCGAAGTTTTGTTAAGTTTTACATAACACCCATAAGTAGTTTTTCAGAAAAAGTGGAATAAATCTTAAATAGAAACTTCGATCAGAAATCTGAAGGCACCGTTACATTCAGGATGGTGGGTTTACCCTAGGTGCAAATTATGTTTAGTCGGCGCGAGCCTCTTGTGAGAAAACCAAAAAATGGAATAATCGTGAATAAAATAATTAAATAAATTATTTTATTTTTCAAATTCTTATTACTCAAAATGGAAACTCATATTGAAAATCCAATACCACCAATTAACACATGAGGGTATTCTCTCTTTAGGCAGATACTTATATTGGTCGGCACGAGCCACCAGTAAAAGGTAGTTTTGGGCCATAAATGAAATAATTAAGTGACAATTATTTTATTGTAAAATTGATAACATCTAAATGGTAACTTGAATTGAAAATCCGAGAGTACTGTTGGGTTCGTTGGGGCATGTTTCACTTAGGCAGAGCCTAAACCCTACCAGCGCGGGTCAAGGGTGACTATTATAATTTTTCCAAACTTTTTTTAGGTATGTTCTGTAAACGCGCAAGCGGCGTTATATAAATTTTGAATCGGTGCTCGGAATTGAAATCTGAGGTCACTGTTGAACTTACAGCGCCAGCATTCACTTAAGGAAACCTTCACTTCGACCACGGTATGTTCGGAGAAAAAGTTATTTTTTGGAACTTTTTAATAGAATAAATAAAAAAACTATATTATTTTATTTCTATTGTAATAATCCAACAAACTAGCGGTAAGTTGGGACCGACGATGTGTCAAGCCAATAAATGGCTTAACCTTTCAATTCTACGTAACTGCACCATTGGGGAATTATGATGTTTCCAAATTAATGGGCCTCAATTAATCCCATGAACGATGCACACGCTTCCCCTCTCATATTTATATGGAGCTTGGGGAGAGGTGTTGGCACTACTTCACCAAGAAACAAAGTGCTGACAATGTGTAGTGATGCCAAACTGGAGGACGGAGCCGGTACCAACAAGAGGTGACGAACAACACCAAATCCCAGAACCGGATATCGACGAACGAGTGACGTCGTTGGAGGCTAGTTTCGGGGGATGATGAATGCAGATAATTCCACAAACATGGATTCTCTATAACGAACTTGAGGTAGGGGATTATTTTTGTTTGGGTGTTTTTGACTACCTCTTCCCTATTTTGGAATTTATCCAAAGAACGCGGTCAACTGGCTAATGGGTTGACCTGCGATTGCTTCATCTTTTTGGGAGGATGTTGTGGGGTGTCTTGTACAGTTTGTTGTTTGGAATACCCCCTTACCTGTTCTTGAAGTTCTTCATGATCCAAGAAATAATAAGCCACTTTCTACTGCTCTAACACGGAGGGTATAGACCAAATGAACATGGATCAAACTCTTCACAATCTTTTGAGGTTTTTGATGTGTTCTTCGTGATGGAGGAGGACAGAGACTGGTGCCAGTGATTGGAACTAGTGGAACTCGGGAGCGGCGGCCGGTACCATGACCAGCCACGTAGAGAGCGGCAGCGCAACCACGAAACTTGATAAGAGTCGTGGCCTATCGGCCATGGTAGAGCAAGGGTGGCGGCTGACACTCCGTCTGGCCACACAAGGGGGACGACGATGCATGTCCATGCCACTCGGCATGTAAGGGCCATGGCCTTATGCCGCAGCAGCAGGAGAAGGGTGGCCAGCTCACTGCCTGCCGCCAACGAGGGTGCGGTGCATGACCGTGCCATGCAGAGGAGGGGGAAGGCCATCCGGATCACTGCGGTGGGACGCCACACAATGGGTCGGGCTAGACCCGGGTCGGGTCGGGTCGATCCGAATAGGGTCGGGTCAGCCCAGGCTGGGTCCGTCTGACAAGGTCGGACCGGACCCAGAACAACTTTGACCCTTTTCATTCTTTCGGCCATATCTTGAGTTACAAGCGTCCATTTGACAAACCATATATGTCACCAGAAACCATGGATTGAGACGGTCCTTTTGGTATACCCCATTTGAGTTTTGGATAATGTTGGGATATGGTCGGGTAGGATCAACCACGAATCTAACTAGGCCCTCGGGACTAAAAGGACAATAACTTTCAGAATCTGCATCCGATTGATGCACCATATGTTGCATTAAGACCCGTATTATGTGACAGTCCTTTAGAATACATCTCTGGGTGACCTCTTGGTAGTTGGTGTATCGACCTGTGGCTTGAGGAGCGGGCCCTCATGGAATCAAGAAAGCTTAGTGCGGGAACCCTGTGGCTGGCTATAACATGAGAAAGGGATCCTATGTGGGTCTGTGCTTTGAGATCCTTCTTGGGTCTATGCTTGAGAATCCCACATGGATCTACTCTAGGAATCCATGTGGGACTACTATAGGATTCTGTGTGCGTCTTCTATACAAGGATTCTATGTTGGTATGATGATATACTAGGATCCTATGTGGGTCTCATGATTTAGGATCCTATGTGGGTCTGATGATTTTGGATCCTACATGGGTCTGCTTCTTAACATAGTAAGATGACATAGTAGTTACATCTAATCATATTTACTACCGTACGTAAGTTATACCTGGTGTGAGTAGAGTCCTTACCTTCGTGGTGATACTTTTGTGGTATTCTTTTGTGTGGTGTACCTGTGTGGTACTTTCATTCATGGTGATACCTTGGTGGTATTATTCTGTGTGGAATACCTGTGAGGTACTTTCCTTTTTGGTGATACCGTTGTGGTATTCTTCTATGTGTCATACCTGTGTGGTACTTACATTCATGGTGATACTTTTGTGGTATTCTTATGTGTGGCGTACTGGTGTGCTACTTTCCTTTGCGGTGAAACCTTGGTGGTATTCTTCTATGTTGCATACCTATGTGGTACTTTCCTTTGTGGTGATACCTTTTTGGTATTTTTCTGTGTGGCGTACGTGTGTGGTACTTACCTTCGTGGTAACATCTTTGTGATATTCTTCTGTTTGGTGTACCTGTGTGGTACTTTCCTTCGTGGTGATACCTTGGTGGTATTATTCTGTGTGGCGAACCTGTGTGGTACATTCCTTCGTGGTGATACCTCTGTGGTATTCTTCTATGTGGTGTTACCTTTTTGGTACTTACCTTTGTGGTGTTACCATCGTGGCATTCTTTCCTTCTCTAAATAGTTGAGCTTTGAGCTAATGAGTTGACCATTGGGTTTCCTCATGAATGAGATTGGTATTCTTGATAACTTAGGTATATGTATGGGTATATACATAAGTAGGGTTTAAAGTTGATTTAATGCTTTTTGGTTTATCCTTTTTGGATTTTTGATACCTTTGAGGGTGTCAGGGTCCCTACTGAGTATCGTTATACTCACCCCTGCACGGGCTACACCCGCAACATGTTGTGTTTGGTGCAGATAATGGATAACACTGACTAAGGATGAGAGTACTAGGACTGGAGGTATCTCATAGGTGGACCTTAAATGAGGCTTACTAGAGAGACGACCGTTGAAGAGCTGTACCTACCCTCCAGGTAGGATCCTTGGTGGGTGTTCACAGGAGTTGTTTCATTTTACTTTTACTTTCTATGTTTCATGTACCTTCCAGTTGGGCTTGTATTCTGGCCCCTTTTACTTATTGTGCACATTCTTTTTACTGTTTAGTTTACTTATGTTCGTATCTTGTTGTGTTCTTGGTTGTGTGTGTTTACAAGATATGATGGGAATTCCTTTCCGATTTTTTGGGAATGCGCCTTTCGGTGCTAGTCGCCATCCCCTGACGTATGGTAGGCGAGCTTGGGGTTGTCACGACACAGGCCCCGGGGGAAGGGTCATGACAAATTGGTATCAAAGGAGTTGGTCCTATCATAGAACATTAGACTCTGATATTTTTAATGGAAATAGTGTTTAGTGTAGTGAGTGTGGTTATCAGTTTAGGGAATCCAGTGTTGGTGCGACGACCGACGTATCCATTAACTAGGTCCCTGACTAGTGATTTCTGACTCAGTGTATGAAAATACTGATTTTATGTGTGTTTTGAAATGTTTTATTGTGTTTTCTTGATTCATCTCACTAGGTATAACATAATGACCGTGGTACACCTGTTCCTTATCAGGATGGCGCTGCGTAGACAACCAGCTAGGATTCCCGAGAGAGTACACGATGACGGCCCACCGAGTGATGAGGCTATGGTGCAGTGCCCTCTTACTATGTTGGAACCTACGGGTGGTGTACCAACAACACCACCACCAGTTGGGCAGTAGTTACCACCAGCTGCACTAGTAGACAGTACATGCCAACTAAGCATGTTGCACAAGTTCCAATGGCAGAGGCCTCTGAGGTTTCGAGGCGAGACAGATTCCCACGCAGATGAGGGCTTGTTGGAGGTGGGTTTTTATAGTTTTCCGCCTAGTTGAGACACTAGTATAGAAGATGACGATCTTAGATACTAGTAAATTTACTGAGTGACCATGAGGAGGGTCTGCATAGTGAAGAGGCTTCGGTATAAAGACTATTACCTGAGATAGTACCTTCGGGTAGTGTGTCAGCTATATCACTATCTGTTGGATAGCAGTTACAACTGGCGGTACCAGTAGAGGAAACATATAGGCTTAATGCCTTATGTGGGATTCATAATTAGATACCCCTCAGGTTCTGAGGCCAGCCCGACTCACAGGCGGCTGAGGACTAGCTTGAGGAGGTGGTTGAGAGTTCCTTAGAGATTCTACAACTTCGACAGGACAACATGTTGGTAGCCAAGTATTCATCAAGGTGTACTGATCATTTCGGGTACTCTATGAATATGATGTGATCAGTGCTTTGGGTCTTGGAATTTAGAGGGCAGTGTTTTTAAGGATGTACGAGATAACAATAATCCTCTATGAATTCCTAGATATGTTGGGGTTCTAGAGAGTAACTTTATGGTTGAATGTTCTTTGGATGAGAGGATACAGCCAGTGAATGTTAGTAGTGGGAAAACAAGAAACTGACACCAGTCTCAGAGACTTGGGCATGTAAAATTGTTTCGGGAAGAAGAAGTGTTAGGGACATATGACTCGTCAGGGCTGCAGATGTTAAAGTAGAGCTAGAGGAGCAACATGAGGTGGTTTACATTTCAACATGTTACAACCACCACCCATTGTGGTCCCCACTAGGATCAGGGAGCTCGAGGATAGGAGAAGAGAGTAGCTGCATGCAGTCAAGGAATGCGACCCAAGGGCTCTAGGAACAATTCGAGGTACGGTCTATGTATACTACTAGTTGTCGTAACAATATACATAGGCACCAACAATTCCTTGCCTCCATGAATCATGTCCAGGACCTAGAGTTTCTGGTTAAACCGTTGACTTGACCCTCACGTATAGAGATACATTTGGAAGTATAATCGATAATCACTCTTACGCCAATGGTGTGATCTAACCCTTGAGGAGAGAGTTTCAGTTGGAACCTCTTAGTGGCAGCGTCGAGGCCTTTTGAATTTAGTTTGGGAACAGAATGGACATCTATAGTTAATAATCAGATTGACTGTATTAGGGAAAAAGGTTGTGGTTTATCTACAATGTTATAATGGGGGTTTCCTTGGTAGACAAAAAAGGAAACCCAAGAAGCTCAGGATAAACTCTTGCATAGGAGGGTCCGCCTGATCACTCGTGAGTCGGCCAACCTCACCCTCGTGGCAGCAGAAGTTGTGAGTTTTCAATTCCCAACAAGAGTGGCTAGAGTCCCTCCAAGAATATGACTTTGATATAGTCTATACTCCTGGGAAGGGGAACGTGGTAGCAGACGAAATCAGCCAGAGGTATGGTCTATAGCTGTTGAGTAAGGCGTCAGAGTAACTAGTCATGCTATTGATATCCTTTGTGGATAGAGATGAAGCTACATACCTCCAGTGTATGACTGTCACTCCCCCACTCATTCAGAAAGTTAGGGAGGTGCAACTTGGGGGAATTGAATGTGAGTCTCGACGTGCTCAGATATCCTCAGGGAAGGCACCTGATGGATTTTCTGAAGGTGGGCAGCACGTCGTCCTCTTCAGAGGATGTACCATGGTACCAGTGGCACTTTGGGAGGAGGTATTGAGGGAGTTCCATACGTCCCCTCTGGAGACACATCCTAGTGTGGTGAAGATGTACCAGGACTTCCGATGTTAGTACTAGTGGCTATATATGAAGAAAGGCGTGGTAGAGTTTGTATCATGATGTCTCACTTTTCAACAAGTGAAGACTTTAAAAAGTTGGAAAAAGTCTTATGCTTATAAGATATGGAGACCCTTGGAGTTCCAGGAGGGGGGACCACATATTCTTGAAAGTCTCTCCTTGATAGGAACTATGGAGATTTGGCCAAGGGGGAATGTTATCACGGAGGTTTTTCAGTCCATTTTCTGATACTTCAAAGTATAGGCGAGGTAGTATAATACTCAGTTATTCCACCACATTTGGAGAGGGTGTGTGACATCTTCCACATATCCTAGATGAGGGGATACGTTCACGACCCATCTCACATCATCAACCACGTCGAGATGGACTTAGGCGATGGGGCATCGTTTTCCGAGGTTGCAACAGAGATTGAGGATCAACAGGAGTGGGTCCTTCATGGGTGGTCGATACCTCAGGTGCATGTATTCTAGAAGCAATAGAACCTCCATGAGATCACATGGGAGGGGAGGCTCAGATTCGTGCTCAGTACTCTCTTTTGGTTGTTTTTCCTTTGTTGTGGATTTTGGGGATGTAAATCCCTAATTCAGGGAGAATTTAATATCCCGGAAATTCCGTATAATTTTTAAATTATATGGAATTATTTTGAGACCGGAAAATCTGACGGTGCACAATTCTGAGGCCTGGAGTGCCTGAAATGAACCGTCTATGTTTGGTTAAGTTTTAATTAGCACGTGTAAGTAGTTTTCCAAAAAAAGTGGAATAAATCTTAAATGGTAACTTGGTTCAGAAATCTAAGGACACTGTTTCATTCAGGATAGCAGGATTACCTTAGGCACGACTTATGTTTATTCAGCACGAGCCTCCTGTGAGAATACCCAAAAATGGCATAATTGTGAATAAAATAATAAAATAAATTATTTTATTTTTAAAATTCTTATAACTCACAAATGGTAACTCAGACTGAAAATATGAGATCACCGCTAAACTCATGAGGGTATTCTCTCTTTAGGTAGATACTAACATTGGTCGGTTTTGGCCACTAGTAAAAGTTTGTTTTTTTTCATAAATAAAATAATTAAGTGACAATTATTTTATTGTAAAATAAATAACTTCTAAACAGTAACTTGGATTAAAAATTTGAGAGTACTATTGGATTATTTGGGGTGTGTTTTACTTAATCAAAGCCTAACCTTGACCGGTGGGGGTCAAGGGTGACTGTTATAATTTTTCCAATATTATTTTCAGGTACGTACTGAAAATGTGTGAGCGGCGTTATCTAACTTTTGAACCGATGCTCAGAATAAAAATATGAGGGCACTGTTGATCTCACAAAATTGATATTCTCTTAAAGAGACCTTCACTTTGACTACAGTAAGTCCAGAGAAAAAGATATTTTTGGGAAAGTTTTAATAGAATAAATAAAATAAATATATTATTTTATTTTTATTCTAATCCTTCAATAGACGAGTGGTAAGGTGGGACTGACGACGTGTCAAGAAAATAAATGGATTGACCTTTCAATTATATGTAACCACACTATTGAGGAATTAGGAAGGTTCCTAATTAATGGGCCTCCATTAATCCCACGAACGTTTCACACCCTTTCCTTCTACTATTTATATGGATCTTGGGGAGAGGTATTGGGACTGCTTCGCCAAGAAACAAAGTGCTGACAAAGCGCACTGATGCCAAAACCTTGGAGGATAGAGCCAGTACCATCAGGAGGTGACGAGTGACACTGAAACCCCAAACTGTAGATCGATGAATGAGTGATTTCGTTGGATGCTAGTTGCATGGGACGACGAACGCCGACACTTACCCAATGAACTTGAGGTATGAGATTATTTTAATTTGGGAGTTTTTGACTTCCTCTTCTCCATTGTTGATTTTATATGAAGAATGCGGTCAACCGACTAACAGGTTGACCCAAAATTCCTTAATATTTGTGGGAGCATGTTGTGGGGTATCTTGTTGAGTTTTTTTCTTTGAATACCCCCTTACCCATTCTTGATGTTCTTCATGATCCAAGAATTAATAAGCCGCTTTCTACGGCTCTAACGTGGAGGGTACAATCCAAATGAACAATGCCCGACCTCTACACAATCCTTTGATGTTTTTAATGTGTCCTTAATGATGGAGGTGGACGACGACCAGTGCTGGTGATTGGAACTGGTGGGACTCGAGAGCGGAGACCAGCACCACGGCCGACCGCGAAGATGGTGGCGGCGCAATGGCTTCGCCATAGAAGATCTGCGGCCCGTCGGCTACGGCGGAGCAAGGGTGGTGGCTGACACTCCGGCCGTCCACACAAAGGGGACTTCGGCATGCGTCTGCATTTCTCGGCATACAAGAGCCACGAACTTGTGTTGCGGAAGGAAGATGAGGGTGGTCAGCTCACAGCCAGCCACCAGAGAAGGCACTGTGCGCGACCGCGCCATGCAGAGTAGGGGGTGGGCCATCCGGCCAGTCGTGGCAGGCAGTTGCACCGCGGGCTACCCAGCAGGCCACACCATGGGCCGGGCCACTCCAATGGGCCGTGCCGGACCCAGTAGGCCGAGTCGGACCTAGGGCCGGACCTGGGTCAACCCAAACCAGACCCATACCAACTTCGACCATTTTTGTTCATTTGGCCATATCTTGAGCTACGGGCATCCGTTTGACAAACTGCCTATTGTGCTGGAAACCATGGATTGATATGGTCCTTTTGGAATACACCACTTAAGTTTTGGATAAAGTCGGGGTATGGGTGGGTAGGATCGATCACGAATCCAACCGGGCCCTCGAGACAAAAAGGACAATAACTTATAGACCAGGAATTCGATTGATGAACCATCTATTGCGTTGAGACCCCTATTACACCGTAGTACATTGGGTTACTTCTTTATGGGTCATTATGGAAGTTGGAGTATAGTCCTCTGGCTTGAGGATCAGACCCTCCCGGAATCAAGCGATCCTAGTGCAGGAACCCTATGGCTGGCTATAACATGAGATATGGATCCTATGTGGGTACATGCTTTGGGATCCTTCATGGGTTCATGCTTGAGGATCCCACATGGATCCGCTCTGGGAATATAGGTGGAAATACTCTAGGATCCTATGTGGGTCTGCTGTACTAGGATCCTATTTGGGTATGATGATGTACTAGGATCCTATGTAGGTATAATGATTTAGGATCCTATGTGGGTGTGATGATTTTGGATCCTACGTGGGTCTGCCTCTTAACAGAGTAAGATGATTTAGTAGTTACATCTAGTCATCCATACTACCATACCCAAGTTATACCTGGTGCGAGATGAGTCATTACCTTCATGGTGATAACTTTGTTGTATTCTTCTGTGTAGCGTACCTGTGTGGCACTTTCCTTCATGGTGATACCTTGGTGGTATTATTCTGTGTGGTTTACCAGTGTGGTTCTTTTCTTCTTTGTGATACCTTTGTGGTATTCTTCTGTGTGCCGTAACTGTGTGGTACATACCTTCATGGTGATACCTTTATGGTATTCTTCTGTGTGGCGTACATGTGTGACACTTTCCGTGATGGTGAAACCTTGGTGGTATTCTTCTATGTGGCGTACCTGTTTTGTAATTTCCTTCGTGGTTATACCTTTGTGATTTTTTTCTATGTGGCATACCTATGTGGTACATAAATTCATGGTAATACCTTTGTGGTATTCTTCTCTTTGGCGTACCTGTGTGGTACTTTCCTTCATGGTGATACCTTGGTGGTATTCTTCTATGTGGAGAACCTATGTGGTACTTTCCTTCGTGGTGATACCTCTATGGTATTCTTCTGTGTGGTGTTACCTTTGTGGTACATACCATTGTGGTGTTACCTTCGTGGTATTCTTTCCTTCGTGGAACAGTTGAGATTTGAGCTAATGAGTTGGGCCTTGTGTTTCCTCATGTATGAGATGGGTATACTTGATAACTTAGGTATATGTATGGGAATATACCTAAGTAGGGTTGACAGTTGTTTTCATGATTTTTGGTTTATCCTTTTTGGATTTTGTGAGACCTTTGAGGGTCTCGAGGTCCCTACTGAGTATCGTTATACTCACCCCTGCATGGTCTATGCCCGCACCTTGTTGTGTTTGGTGCAGACGACGGACAACATTGACTGAGGATGAGTGTACCAGGACTAGAGGTGTCTTGGAGATGGACCTTAGATGAGGTATACCACAAATACGACCATTCGATAGATATACCTACCCTTCATGTAGGATCCTTAGTGGGTGTTCATAGGAGCTGTTTCAGTTTACTTGTAATTTCCAGTTTTCTTGTACTTTCTAGTTGGGCTTGTATTCTGGCCCCTTTTACTTACTTCACACACTCTTTTTTACTATTCAGTTTACTTGTGTTCGTATCTTGCTATATTCTTGGTCGTGTGTGTTCATAGGATATAAAGGCAATGCCTTCCCTGGTTTTGGGGAATATGCCTTTCGGTGCTAGTCACCAACCCCTATACTATGGAAGGCAGGCCTGGGGTAGTCACGACATGAGCCCTGTGGGATGGGTCGTGACATCCCTATCCAAATATAATTCCTCATTTTGGAATACCTATCAAATACTCCTAAAATTAGGACACTCAAATCCCATTTAGGATGATCTAGGGGGATTCTACCCTAGGTTTCCATTTAAAAAAGATCATATGAAGGGACATAATTTTAGGAATAGAGGATAGAATGAGAAAAATAAATGGAAAGGAACATGAGAGGATAAGAAGGATATCCCAAATAAATTTTATTAATAATTATTTTCTATTGTTAATATCCATCAACTGGTTAAATAAATGGATGATCATTTGATCACATATACAAGATCTCTGAACCTCAATTTGTGGAAAATCAAATTCTATATATAAATATATGGAAAATTCTATTTTGATAAATTTGTTGATGGAATTTTGATAAGAAATTTTATGTGTAATAATAACTAAATTCTAAAAGAACCAATTTGATGATAATACCTAACAATATTTGAATCAATAATCTTGTTATGAAATTGAGTTCCCAACTCAAAATCCTCATATAACTTGAAGGAAAACATTATTCATTTAATATCTTCATGATTCATTGTTGATATAGAGATCTTCATGATGAGATCGATCAAAGAACTAAATGATTTGGAGAGATATATTGGGAGGGATATGTAGTATAAAACAACCATATAAATTGAAAATAACAATATATTGGGAATAAATATTGGGAGTCTAGTAGAGGAGGTTGGATCCATAAATAACGGGATTTAATATATGTTGGAATGTTTCACGATGGATAGTGAAGTCATGAAATTATGTTAATTATGGATTGAATTATTTAACTAAGAAATGTTACCCATCATAAATACTCACTAAAAAAATTTATAACATAATTATTAATCAATAAAATAGTTATTTTGAATTATATTTTGGGATATATATAAAAAAGTAATTTCAACCACTTATAATAGTCCGGACCTCTTATAAGTGTTATTAATTTAAAATTATTTAACATTTTAAATATTAATATTCTCAAAGAGTAATTAAAATAAATAGGAGATGGTATATAGAATTTATGAGAAAAATGTAATCATGAAAAATAAGTAATACTAAAATGTGGTCTTTGACAAATTAGTAACCCACTAAATCAATCTGAAATGTAAAAAGTGGAAATAATAATTATACTATAGAGTTAAACATTTCACTATAAAATAAGTATGAAATAAATATCAATTTTTTCCCTTTAATATATTTTTTCTATTTTATTCATATATAAATGTATGTAATCAGTTATAATTAGCTTTATAGATGTATTTTTTCATGATAAAATACTTCAATTCAAAACAAAGAAATTAAAAAATTAAAATAAATAAAATATAAAAAATAATATTTCATACTTATAATAATAAATGAAAGAGATGAATCCAATTTTTTTTGAAATTTATTCCCTATAAAAAATTTAAAACTTATGTGTTAATAATTTAATTTTTTTAAAAACAAATTAGTAAATGAAATTGAAAATAATCTCACAAGATTATACATAATTAACATTTCTCACTTAATTTTTAAGAAAAGATTTAGTACCCATCACCATTCTTTTAAACCATTAAATCTTATGATTTTTTTTCATGATCCAAGAATATTTAACAATCAATGAACTAATATTGTTATGTATTACCACTTAATAGTGTAAAATATTATTTAAAAAAGACAAAATATGAATAAAATATTTGAAAATTACTTAATATATTCAAAACTCAATATCTATATAGTATAATTCATTAAAAGAATATGTTTGAAAGGTAAAAGGGTATAAAGGGACTAAATAGAAAACAAATAATGTTAGAAAATCTAAAACTATTGAAATTATATTAATAAACTAACAATAACATTTTAGTGTACAAAAAATCATGATTTTTCTATCTACCGACTGATAAAGATAACCTTTTCCGCATGAGAAAAGACAACTGGTGAAATTATCACATTTTTTTATCTGTGAGAATTAATAATTTAATATTTATGTATATAATCTATGTTTTATTTAAAAATTATGAGCTTCATGTAGAGGAAAATAAGGATAAAAACATAGAATATATATATTTGTATTGAAACCTTAAACAATAATAAAGTATTTTAGTACTTTTCCGTGACATGGTTGAATATTCATTATTATTTATTATCGATAGATTCAATCAAGTCATGTATATTTTTAATTTATTCAATTTCTAAGTCAAAAAAAGTGCTTCATCATAGTTTTATGAAAATAACAATCTAGTTATACTATTTTTTCCATTTCCATTAAAATTTACTTTATTCAATCCAATGCCTCAATAAAACATATATTAATTAAATATAATCTAATAATTTTCAAATGATCATATTTAAATAACAAAATTATTATAAATAATGAATTTAAACTATGATATAAAATTCTCCCAAACAAACTCATTTAGTTTTCCTCAATAAAATAATCTAAACATTGATTTCATTGAAAAAATCTCATTGAGATTCAAAATAAAGAATCAGTCATGAAAATATATAAAATATTTCAGTGGAAATTATTTATTTATAAACCCCCATATGCATAGTAACCCCATTTATACTCATCATTAAATTTGATTTCAGTTATCTCTTCTATTAACACATACCACAAAATTTTTCCTAAATAATTATTCCCACATTTTAATTTACTTTATGGAAAATTATTTTATATCAAAATCAAAATATTATAATTATACTTATTTTCAACATAAAATATATACACTTAGTCAAAAATTATTTAAAATTTATTATCATCTATATCCTAAATCAGACAAAACTATTCAATAGGAAATTCAAAATTATGCACTATGGTTGAGTGTTAGTTGATAAGTGGTATGAAATTTAAAATGGTTCAAAGAGAGGATTAATTATTTAAATTATAATGAATTATTTTCCTATATAAAAAATTAAGATATCAAAACCCATCCTTTCCAAATTGCATATTCCATTAAATAAATTTATTCTTTTTTTTATTTGGGATTTTCATTCAGAATCATTAAAACCAATAATAAATATTTTAAATTTTATATAATTGTTTTCTCATCAATATTGATTAAAACGATAATAAAATAATTAATTAAAAATAAAAATTACAATTATAATCCACTATACTATGAATAAAACAAATCACTCTTAGTCTTTTCATTATAATAATATATTTCCCATAATAATTTATTGAATGAAAGACACTTTTTTTATTTTATCTCAAGAAAAATAATTCAAGAACATCATTGAATTTTGGTATTTATTGAAAAATATAGATTTAGGGTGTCTTTATAAATTAGATATTCAAGGCTTATCCACACATGAACGAGGTTCAAATGAGAGGAATACTAAATGATCCTTGGGGGAAATCATCAAATAGACTTAATCATCATGTTCTCATTCAACTAAAAATGTTTTAAAAAATATATAAGGATTGTTTTAGTAATGATATATATCCCATGAATATCTTAAGAATAATATTTTTTAAAGAATATAATAAATGGTATTGGATACCAATTTAGAATATGAAATTCATATTAGTTATTAAATCTTATAATTGTTATAAATTAATATGATAAGAAATAAATAATGATGATGGGATGTTGACAGTCTGAGGTAAAATTAATATATATTCTGAACTTATTAGAACATTATTTGATAAAGGATCTTCACATTATTTTTTATCTACTAAACTTGTGAATGGTTCGTGTCTAATAGTTGATTTTGTGAGTGGGTTAATGATGACCGACACACCTCATGGTGTATAGTCAATGTAAATATTTTTATGAAAGGGGTGTTCCCTTGTTTTTGGTGAGTATCATTTCCCATGGAATTTGTACTTGAATGAAATTTCCAGTTTTGAATTTATTTTGGGTATGGACTGGCTAATATCCGACCGAACCCATATTTATTATTTCTATGGTAGAGTAACTATTATATCTCATTTAGTTAATAATTATATTCAATATAGAGAATGGAATATCTAGGAAGGAAGTGTATATGAATTTCATTAATAACTGGGGTAGATCTATTCCTTGGTTTCAAGTATTTTGTTGGATTACAGGGGTGGAAAAATAATATTTTTTCACCCATAGTGGATAGATTTCGGGAAGTATTTCTTGAGGACATCTTAGGCATTCCACTTGAGAGAGATGTTGTGTTTACAATAGAGATAATTCCTAGAGGTTAAATAGTTTCAACTCCACCATACTGAATGGAACCAACATAGATTCAAGAGATTATGAATCATATATAAGATTTGATGGATAAAGGATTTATCCAATCGTGTACATCACCATGGGGTTATCCTATTATGTTTTCTAAGAAAAGTAAAGGTACAATGGGTTTATGTATCGATTATTGAAAGATGAATCTGATGAAAGTTAAGAACCCATGTCTACTTTTTCATATCAACAACCTATTTTTAGTAGACAAGGTTTTCTTGAATTTTCTCCAAGATTGATTTTCGGTTAGGGTATCATCATCTAATAGTGAGACCTTTTGATATAACGTAGACTAATTTCTAGGGAAGGCATGGAATGTTTGAGTTTGTTGTAATACTGTTTGGTTTTCCAAACCCTCCTATGTTTATGGACATGAAAAACCTAATTCTCAACCCATTTATTTGTCAGACTGGTGTTGTTTTGGGGATGAAATATTAATGTACTCCAACACTCAAGATGATAATTCAAAAAATCATGAAATCATCACAAATACTATAAGTGAAAATATTTCATACACCAAGCTACTTAAGTGTCAATTATATAATAACAAGGCACATTTCTTGAGTCACATCATCTTTTTGGAAGGTGTTTTAGTGGACCTATAGAAAGTTCATGATTTTTTTCATGGGAGTAGACCTTTAATGTTTTTTATATCCAAATATTTTTTTTCGTTTAGTGTGATATTATTAGATATTCATCCAATAATATTAATGATTGGAAGTTACACTTTTGGGACTGAACAAGAGGGGCATCAAGTTTGAATGATACGGAACATGTGAAATTTTTTTATAGGTAATGAATAAGTGTTTGACTACTACATTGATTTTGATCCTACCTGAGCCAACGAAGGATTATAGCTTGTATTGTGATGTTTTTGGGATTATATATAGAACATTAGTGATTAAAAGTGACCAATTCATGTTGTGTGGATCATGACAGTTTATAACACATGAATTAAATTATCTTATGCATTAACAATAGTTGGACGAGGGGGGTTTATGCATTAATGTTTTGGAAGTATTACTTTTCATAAAAAGAATTATTATTTAGACTGACCAAAAATGTTTAAAGTAAATATTTTTAAAATGGGGTTTGGTTTTCCAGAGGGAGATATGGGTTGAGTATATTCCATTGTTTGGTTTTTTATATCATATATGTTTAATATTGGAAATATAGTTACTGATTCTTTTAGATGAAATAAATACTAAAAAATACAAGAGTTTAAATACTAATGGAAGCTCATGGGTTTGTTTATTGAGATGGATATATAGGTTCGGGTGGTTCGGGATCAAATAAAACTTGAAACCATATCATTTTATTTAACAAATCTAGGATGGATAAAGTTGGATAAAATTTGGATATAGAGTTTTTTTAAATAAGAAAAATCCATAAGGTTGAGTGTCACCTTTTGATTAAACTATAGCTAAGGACGAGATCACTATTTCTATGGCCATGTTCTTGTTTCTAAGTTTATAAATGAGGGCATAATACATGAGTTTAATGAATGGTAGTGGGAGGTGAATACTATTTTGACCCAAATTTATTATAACCTATATAAACAATATTGGTGGCTGGGCATGAATAAGTAAATTATAGGTTTTTTTCATGATGCTACACCTATTAGTAGGTGAAGGCAGGGAATCAATGACTTGGTGGGTTTTATAATTGTTTTCCATTCTAGAATAGAATTGGGATGAAATCACCACGTATTTATTTGTAAGTAATCTATGGAAACCTCATAAGAATGATGATATATGGGTAATTGATGATTGGTTGAAAAAATTATCCCATTTCATATCAATTAGGGTTCTTTCCTCAGTTGATCATTTGGTTGATATGTACTTTTGAGAGATAGTGTATTTTCATGGGGTTATATGATGTATAGTTTCATATAATGATCCACATTTTACCTCCAGCTTCTAGAAAGGATTTTTGAAGGCTCATGGAACATAGGTGTTTCTGAGTAAAACCTTTCACAGACAGATATATGGGAAATTAGAGTATACTATCTATGTACTGGAGGTCATCCCAATGGAATGATTCTTATACTTTGGGGGATCATAGGTGAAGCACATAGTTCTAGTAAAGTTATCCTAAAATAATATTTATCACAAAACTATTAATATTCCACCATATGAGGCACTCTATAGTAGGTTATTCAGATCAACTATATGTTGGATAGAAGTAGGTGGATTAGATTTTTTGGGACCAAGTCTCATACAAGAGACATGAAAGGAGGTTTAGTTGATTCAAAAAAATATGGATATAATATAGAGTGGATATAATTATTATGATTATATATTTCATGGACCTCTTGATTATGCAGTGGGTGGTCATATATTCCTTTCAGTGTCACTGAGATTGGTTCATTATGTGATTCTGATGGAGGGAAAGTTGGAACCCATGTTTGTTGGGACATTTGTGATTTTAGAGAGAATTAGACCGATGGAATATCTATTTTATCTTAAAAAAAGGTATAGAGATATGTGTGATGTTTTTCAAGTGTCACTTATTTTATAGTATCACCATGACCCTTCTATTATAATCAATATTTATGACGATGATATTGAGGAGGATACTTCCTTTGAAGGGCATGCAATTCATTTTATAAATCACAGTGAGAAAGTGTTATGGGAAATACTTTCCCATTATTCTGATCATTATGGAAACATGGCAGTGTTCAAGAGGAAACATGGGACATGGAAGCAGATATTAGGGTACAATGGGTCGTCCTTTTCACCTTGGAGGCTTAGTGATGCTAGGGAGTATAGGTGGGGGACAAACTAATATATAGTGGGGCTATTATAAGATCCTGAACATTTTGGATACATATCAGGATTTTTAGGTTACTTTTTATGAATTTATTAATCTCCTTTTGGTTTATGATTGTATTCAGTGAGTTTTAGTGGGTTTTGGAAGCTGTTGGAGTATTTTTGGGTTGTGCATGGTTGGTGTATGTTTTTCCGAAACCCTGTTCCCACTGTAGAAATTCAGGAACCCCTGAGATAGTACGGGTTTGCAGGGTTTGAACTTGTTTTAACAAAAATTTCACCTCAATGATAAAGGTTAAACCCCTTGTAATGTAGGGGTTCAGGGATTTTCTAACTGTATAACTCATCTAGAAAACCATGTGTGCAATTATTTAATCCCATGAATTTTTATTTTAAAATTCCCTATGCCAGGATTTATATCCCTAATAACCCTAGCTTTTCCTAGGAAGAATTTATTAATTCTTGGAGGATCCCTAAAGGATTCTTTGGCTCCTTGTAATCCTTTCTTTGTGAATAAAATATTCAATGAATTAAATAGAAACCTCTTCAATATGTGATATCTTCATTATTTTTGTTCCTATCTCTCTCTTATATTTTCCCCCTTAGAGTGGGATGAATTAATACAATTTTAATGGTTTAAATATATGTTTTAATGGAATCTATTTTATTAGATCTTTAATTAATGTTTTTTCCAAGATATCCTATGCTGTTGTCAATTCGATAGTTTTACATTGAATTGAAAGCTATGATTTGTTGAGAATTCACCAACTATCCTAATGTAGTTGTTATAATTTCTAACTACCATAGTCTTGATATTTCTGTTTTGTGGTAGTAGTTTTTTATGAATTTACATGTCGTAAAATTTCATTTACATTACAAAATTGTTTTGATTTACCTTTAATTGAGAGACCCTTTATGGATCCCATTGGACCCATGAGAAATTATGAAACCTTCTTGATGGAAACCCATGGGGCGTACCAATTATCCTTGGAATGATAATTATGAAAGGTGAAAGGGGAATAATGGGTATAAAGAACTGAACTATATCCTTGTTTAATATATTAAAAATTTAATTTAAAGTGTTGATTGTCTTAGCCTCAAATAGTTTTTTAGTTTCGAAAAAAATGACGATAAATGTATTAATGGTTAAATTTTTCATGTTTTTCCTTATGTTAAATGTAAATAACAATGGTTGTGTTCAGAAAATGAATTGTCAAACTATGTCATGAATGATTGATAAGAATTCAATTGGTGATGAACATTGCTATGTATATCTATATAAAAATGTAAAGAATGTTTTTTGGATGACGGAATAATTATTTTAGTACTCATGGTGTTCCATATTTCTATTCATGGATCCTAATGAAAATGAGAATGTGAACAATGAGTTATGGGCCATCGACCGATTCTCTACGTTCCCATGGGGGGCTAGACTCATGCTCTAGGCCACAAAGCATGAATGTGATGTGATTTTAGAGTAACATTCCAAGAATCTATTATAATGGTACTTATATTTATGCTCTAGGGTAACCAATGAAATTGGAATTAAATTGAATAATTAAATCCCAATAAAATCGTATAATGGAAAATCCCTATAGTGTATGGTTCAGACTCCAATATGGGCTGAAGTGGGTATGATGTTTATGATTAAGGAATAATAAATGTTAAACATGTTTACTTTTTTCATTTAGTCATTATTCATTAAAAAATTGCATAAAGTACTATAGATTGGATATTGCATCAGACATCGTTGGTTGTGGCCTACTTAGTTGTACTCACACCCTACTCGGGCAGCTCTATTAGTACCCAATTAGAAATAGTATTTGTAGTTCAGGTAAGGGAAAGAACCCGATATTGGATTAATGAGTTGGGATTTGGGATGGAGAAAGGATGATGGACCCATACATGATTTACGGACTCATATAGGAGTTTTTAGTGTGTTTTATTTGGTGTTTTAATTTAACAATCAACACTTATATAGAATATCATATTTACTACTTCAGTTTATGGAAATTCTCTCTATTTCTGGATTCATTAAGATATATTAGTATTTTTTGATTATTGTTTATTATTTTTTTGATATTTATTATTCATCTAAATTATATTCCAAGATTAATAAGGATGAAGTAGTCTACCCATATTAAATATTAAACCCTTGATCATTGTTAGTAGAATCTAGAATAAAGGTAGGTGCGCTTGAGGTCATGTGGTGAACCAGATCAGGGCACCATCCAATGGCACCCGAGTAGGGACATTATAGATAGAACCCAAAGAAAACATGTTACTCAAAATTAGATGGAAAATTCAATGATTTTACTCCTAAAATACTATATTATGAGTTATAGAATGAAAAAAATATCATTTTTATGATTTTGGAAATTTCTTAATCCATGAATCATTTTGATCTTCCAAATAATAAAAGGAAGGAAAAATATTCATTTGAGAATATCCTAAGGAAACACGAACCATCATTTAGTTGATATGGTGAACCCATAATTTATGAAAGATGGATCAGTTCCACTAAAATGATATTTTCAATTATCCATATTCAATCCATGAAATATTTATTTTGGATCTTTATTGTTTGTAAGGTGAAAATGATCAATGCGGGACTCTCATCAATAACATAATTAAATGATAATAAATTGAAAATATGGTGTCAGATGAGTTTAGATGGTATTTTTTTTGAAAATCACTTCCTCATATTCTTCATCTGAATGCGAACTACTAAAAATAATTCCTTTACCAACGCTAAAATTTTCCTTTATTAGTTCTAGAAAAGTAATGACTACCTGACTATGATTAAAAGATCTAGTATTCTATCAAGGCTGATAAAATTATACGTTAACAACACATTTTTAGCACAAATAAAGGTACAATTTATCAGGGAAATTAAGAGTTTACCTAAAGGACCCCATTTATTGGCGGTTTTGTTTGGAATTGATATATGGGTCCTTTATCCAGACATTTAGTATCGTTTATAAATGGGAATACTAAAGATCACTCTAATAACACTCCATAAAACCCAAAAGAGCATAAGAAATTGAAAAATTAATTAAATATATAGGTTTAAAATGAAATATTAATTAAAGTAAGAAAAAATTATATTATATACAATTCATACATTGGTTTATACAATTACACGAGTAATTATAGATGATCACATACATTAAAAAACAATTTTACTTTTTCTTTTTTTCCCCCGACCCTAAATCATGACATTTTTAAACAATCCACCCCTGCTCGTGAAAAATTACACACCTGTATAAAAAACAATTCTTATACTAGTACTAATAAAAAAATTTATTTAAACATGATGTGTTTATTTAAAACAAAACTTTGAGTCATACCAGGAGAACTTTGTGTTATATTGAGTTGTAATTGAATATTAAACACCATACAATTTCCTATTCATCTTCATAAATTTTCGGTTTAAAAATTAACTAAATAAGTATAGGTTGAAAATAATAATAAAATTAATTAAGTAATAGCATATAAAATTAATGTCAATTTCAAAGAAATAGACGTACTTGGAGTCATATAGGTCAAAAAATGAATCACATTGAGGTTAGACTAATTTTTAAACCTCAAAACCCACTTGTGGAGAATTTTAATAAAATATCAATATAATATTAATGTATTTATTTAGTTTGGAGTACACCACTTGTGTTTTTTTAATAAAGTGTAATTTTAAATAGAAAACATGGCCATTGAGTCATTCTAGTCACATCATACATGATTCTGAAATGATACTATTTCCAACACATACAAAATTAAATATTAATAGTTGTACCAAGTTATCAATACAATCTTAGCGTGTCTTCTTATTTTTCATTTTGTTTCACTTTTTGAACAAAAATGTCAATTTTAAACAGAAAACAGACACATTGAGTCATACCATGTATATTTTGTATCAGATTAAGGTGAAATTGATTCCAAAACATAAAAAATGTACTATGGATCATTTTCCAAATATATCAAAACAATCAAAATATGTTATATTAGTTTTGAGTAGGTTAGTCTTCATTTTTACTGAAATTAATGTCAATTCTAAATAAAAATAATCACTTGAATTCATACATGTAACACTGTACATCTGGATGACGTTATCCAGATTCCTACATATCTCAAATGACTTATGAATCATTTTAATTTTTTTTAAAAATAATAAAAATTAATTTTCATTGTTTTGAGCATGCCACTTGTGTCTTTATCTAAAATGTTATTTTAAACTACAAATGTGTACATTGAGAGATACTAGTCACATTGTGTTTCGGTTTCATCTGAGACTAATTTATATATTCCACTAATGAATTATGAATCATTTAATTAAATTTTCATGATAATCCAAGCAAGGTTTTTCATTTTTTTAGTGAGTGAAACTTTTAGAAGTAAAAATGTCAATTTTAAATGGATAATTGATGTTTAGTGTCATACCGAGAAAATCATGTATCCGATTGAGTTGTGGATAATTTATGCACTTAAAAAATTTATATAATTTTCATAAATTATCAAAACAATATGAATGTGTTTTACATGTTTTCAGTTGGACATTTCTCCTATTAACTAAAATTAATGTCAATTTTAAATTAGAAGATTCAATTAGAGTCCTACAAGTCACACAGTTTATCAAGATGAGTTGAGTCTGATTCCTACTTGTCCGAAAATACATATGTATTTTTTTTAAATGTATGAAAATAATAAGAATGTATTTTTTAGGTTTTTTGTGTGGTACTTGTGTTTTTTTACTAAAATGTTATTTTAAAATTGAAGCACATACATTTAGTCATACCAGCCATATTGTCTTCCAGTTTGATGTGAGATAGATTCAAAAAAATAAAAAATAGCTTGTGAACCATTTCAAAAAAATTTCAAGAAAATTTGAGTGCGTATTCATAGGTTTTAGTGAGTGACACCTTTTGAACTAAAATTTCAATTTTAAACAGATAACATACCCTTTGTGTTATAATAGGAACATCATGTATTAGATTGGGGTTCAGTTTATTATTACATGTCCCAAATGACTTACGGGTCATGTGAGTAAAGTATAAAGATAATTAAGATATGTTTTATCAATTTATAGTGGCCTAGATTCCCTTTTTATTAAAATTAATGTTGGTTTTAAATAAAGAGAAGAACTTGGAATCATTCTAGACACTCCATGAAATATGATGAGGTGTGGATGATTAGTACACATCCCAATTGACTTATGGATCATTTAACTAATGTTTCATAGCTATAAAAACACATTTTATTAGTTTGTAACATGTCTCTTTGGTTTTTACTAAAATGAAATTTTAAACTAGAAACACACATTTTGTGTCATACTGATCACACCATTTGTCAGTTATATGTGGGACATTTTCGATACATTAAAATTGACTTATGAATAATTTTCAAAAATTATTAATAAAATATGAGTGAATTTTCTCTATTTTAATTAAGTGACTATTTTTTGAACTCAAATGTAAGTTTTAAATTGATAACATACACATTGAGTTCTACCATGAACATTTTGTATCATATTGAGGTTTGACTGATTCTTATACATCAAAAATTTCTCGTGGATCATTTTCTTATATTATAAAAATAATCTAAATTTCTTTCCTTGTTTTTTATTACACTAGTTGTCATTTTTACAAATTTGTTTTTCAATTTTAAATAAAAAACATACATGGAGTCATACGAGTCACATTGTGTGTCATGTTGAGGTGTAATTAATTCCTACATTCCCTAAATGACATATGGATATTTTTACTTATGTATCAAAATAATTATAATATGTTTTTCAATTTTACAAAACTTAATTTTTTAATAAATATCATTTCAAACTAGAATCAGACTCATTGAGTCATACTGATCACATCTAGTGTTGATTTGATGTGAGAATGATTATTAAATGTCTAAAATGAATTATTATTAAATTTAATAAATTATCAAGAAAATATGATAATTTTCTCATGGTTATTAGGGAGTAAAACTTTTTAAATGAAAATGTCAATTTTTAATTAATATAGAACACTTGATTCATGCGGGGAACATCCCAAATTAGAATGATGTATGACTAATTCCAACATGTCAAAAATAAATTATGGATCATTTTACTAAAGTATCAAAAATATGAATGTTATATCTTGTTTTTGAGTATTTCAATTTTCTTTTTACTAAAATTAATGTCAACTTTAATTATAGAACCCACTTGAGTCATACCAGTCACACCATACATCATATTGAAGTGCAGTTTATTACTACACACCCCTGGTTACATATGGATAATTTTAATAAAGTATAAAATCAATCCAATTTTGTTTCATAGTTTTTAGCACTTCTCATTTCTTTATAATAAAACTTATTGTTAGTTTTAATTAAAAAGAAACACTTGATGTTCTACTTGTGACAATTTGGGTCAAATTGAGGTGTAATTGATTTTTATTTTCCATAAATGACATATAGACCATTTTCTTAAAGAATCAAAAGAATATGAATGTATTTTATATTTTTAGTATGTCAGTTATTATTTTTACTAAAATTAATTCCATTTTAAATTTAAAAGACACACTTTGAGTCATATCGTCCACACCGTGCATCGTATTGTGGTGCTGAGGAATCATATATATATAAAAAATGACTTATGTATTAATTTTATAATTTATCAAAACAATATTAATGTGTTTTCTAAATTTTGTTTATGTTATGTGTGTTTTAAATTCAATATAAATTATTACCTAAAAACAAACAGTCTCAGTCATACTGAGATCACTGTGTATAAAATTTAGGTGATACTAATTGAGTATGCGATATTATTTTTTCTTTTATCTATCTAAAAAAGCTATAAAATGGAAATAAAGTTATATTCATATGGAAGATAAACCTCGTACTCTTTAAAAAACTTCACATTTTAAGTTGCATGTGGTTTACACATCCATAAAAAAGGATCATAAATTCTCATTGTTGGCTTATTACTTATTATTGAAACTAATATATGACTTCCCAAAAGACCTATTTAAAAACAATTATTAGATAAAAATGGAATGTAAATTAAATAAAATGTAGTTGATAAAATGGTGAAAAATTAATTGAATATGTAGTATGAATTAAACTTCTCATGATTGTTGTATACATTATTATCCTTTTTCTTGGTTTTCATGGTCATAGTTGAAACTTCAAAATCAAATCTATCACTAGAATGAAAATCATAAAACAAACCACACCAACTCAGAAATTTGAATTCCAACTACTAATTTAGTTTATTATTTTACCATTTTTTATTATATTAATTATTATTTACTTTTATCACCCCATGAATTTACCATATTTATCTTTAGATTTTGTTGACATCATTGCAATACACACAACACCTGATTCAGAAAAAAAGTTATTTACTTAGGATTTTCATAGTAATTAATATTTAAACACATTTAAGGATTATATATTATATATATATTATATTAAAATAAATAGTTTAAAACCTATATAATATATTTTAGATAGGAAAAAAATAATAGAAAACCCAATATAAAACATAACTTACTATATTTTTATTGAAAGTATTTTTCGACCTTTTGATGGAGAACCCATTGTAAATAAAAATTTTAAACTTTTTATAAATTTAATATTTGAAAATAAACATAATATTTGATATATAATCATAAAAATAATATTATGGGGAATTTTTTGTATTTTTTCTTGAAGATTCAATTTTTTAAGAATAGTTAAAAATATTGAATTTTAGTTTAAAACTACCTTTTAATCTAATTTATTTTCATGGTTAAATTATATTTTTAAGTATTTTTAAGGTATATTCATATTATATTTTTATTAATTAATAAAATTTATGTAATTGGAATCAATTTCAAATTTAAAATGATTATAAAAACATAGCAATCTTTAAGGAATTTTTTCTTTAAAATCCTACATTGTCATCCCGCATATGGGGTGGATTTTATATTAATTTATACCACTTATGCTATTATAATTTGGAAAAATCTATTCCATATTTTGAATCATCATAACATTTAATATATAATAATACCAACATTTTTTTGACAAAAAAATATTAGTAAAAGTGATTAAAAAATTTACATTGATTAAGGATAAATGAAGCTTAATAAGGGACTAAACCATAAACATAAATCCTTAAACTACCTATAAAATTTGAAAAAGGAAATTATATTTACATATATAGGCCATATCCTGTATTTTATCTAATATTTTCCATTATATTATCCAATTTCTACATAGAAAACGTGCATGAAATTCCCTTGAAAAAATATTACAAGAGTGTCAGTCCTTCTACACTATAAAAGGACACCACTAATCTTTATTACTCAAATATCCCACATAAATTATGTGTTGAATATATATTTCAAATTTATTCCCAAAAATCCCCCCCTAGACCTTGAACCCTCCCTTTGGGCATATATCTTTCCAAGGAATCGTTTTTGTATAAACCAAAGTAGTTAACAGATTAAGAGGTAATGCATTCTCTCAATCTTTTTAATTTAATTTCCATTATAAACCCCCTAAAATATATTTATTACCTTATTATATAAAAAAGGTATATTAACTATACTAGTATGTTTTTATGTAGATGTTTTGGCCTAAAATTACACACACCTCCATATAATGGGTAACGAACATACTATTTCTGTGTATAGAAAACTACTGTCTCATGAAACTATGGTTGTTCATTTTTTCCATAGCACCGCCAAAAATGAAAATTATGACATAAAATATGTTAATATATTTTATATATTATATTTATAATTTTTTTATTCTTATTTAATTTTTATTTATAACATTTCATTATTCTATCCATCTTATGTAAATATGATAATTTCGTTTGAGGAAATGGTGACTACCGCTCCGTCAAAGCGACATGAATTTTTCATACCATACATAGATCATATAAAGGATGGTATTAATAAAAATAAGAAACATATTTAAAAATTATATTATACTTAAATTATAATACACACATTTATCCTTAATTTTTTGTCTTTAAAAACAATTAATTTATTGTAGTATTCATATGTACGTATGACCTACCATATACATGAATGATGAAATTCATTTATAATCAAAAAATATTTTGGAATACTGAAAGTACATATATACTGATTATATATGATAAATAATTCATGTTATATATTTTTGATATGATGATACCATGATAAAATAATGATTACAACTAATAAAAAGTTAAAACTTATATGAGAGAACTAGGAAATTAACACCCGAAATAGTATAATTACTGAATGTTTCTAACAAATGAGTAATGAGATATTATGAGAAGTTAATATATGGTATTATAAAAATGAATATGTTTATTATAATAGTTAGTAACATATTTCAAACCACTATACAATAGGACCATTATCACCCAATAAAGAAGAATGATAAGGTATGGGATTTCATCTCAATTTACATTCCATCGAGACTTATTTTGTTATGTACGAATTCAATTTTATTTGGAGTATATACATAACTTTTTCATGATATATCATGAATCAAATTACTCTCATGATATTATAAGATTTATATTATTCATTTGGAATTATGATTTCAATTTTTTAAGGGGGTATGTGAAACTTTGGAATGTTTAAAGACTATTTGTCATCAAGAATGATTTAATGTCAACAACCATTGTCATTACTTATCCTCCTTTGAGATATTATTGATAAATCCATACTATAAATTAAATATGTATATTTTATAAGTAAAATTTTTATTCAATGTAATTGGAATGTTTTGGACTTGAAAATATTAGGTTGTGGACAGTTTAATTTAAGCCCTAGTGGTTGGGGACCGTTTAATGCATGCCCCTCGATGCATTAGTAATAACAGGAAGTGAATTTGTTGAAAAAATATTTTAGTAGATCACATTATGGTAAATGAGTCTTATTCCTTCAAAACATGATTTCTTATAATGAAGAAATACATTTAATGATAATTCATTTATTAGTTTTTCATAATATTTTTCATTGATAAATCTATGGATTCATTACATTTTCAGTTCATTAATTTAATGGCATGTGTTTTCATTTTCTTAATTCCCATATTGATATATCCTTATCTATTTATAGTTTTGGCATGAGTTATTAGTTATTTAAATTTATAGGTTAATTTATTCTTATTGTTTCATTATTACTCCCCAATTACTTTCCCTTACTGATAATTTAATCTCACACTTATTATGATTAATTTCCCTTGTTTTTGATGAAGAACTCTTTGAATATGAAATTCAAGGACATAGTTTATGATTGTTTTTTGTATCCTTCTTATGTATCATATTTACCAATGTATTATGGGTATCATGTATATAATAATTTGTTCTAATAATGCTAAACTGATTGGTCCTTTGGGATTTGTTTCCTTGTAATTAGGCCAGTTTAATAAAATAATGAATCTGATCCAGTCTTCTGGGGATGGGGTGTTACATTCCATATCATATTTATCTAATAATTCTTTATATTTTTTTCACATATCTAATAAAAATACATATTTCAACATTAACCATCTCAAAGAAGTTATAAAATAATGAAGTTTTCCCTTTGGATGTAAGAGAAAACCCCATTATTCCTAAAATCCCTCATCCAAAAGCAATATATTCTCTCCCTTTTTGGCCCATTACATACAGATGAAAGAAAAATATGACTTCCCAAAAGTTATATAAAAATTATATAATTATCAGATAAAAATGATAATTAAATTAAATTAAACATTGTTAATAAAATGAAGAAAAAATTAATAAAAAAAGTAACAGGAATTCTCATATCCATGATGATATTAAAGGCATGAATCATCATTCTGGATAAAGTCATTTCTTCATGATCTCTGTGAAAATTTACAAAATAAGTATTAAATAAAAATGAAGAGGAAATTATGTAAGCAAATGTGGATAAAATAACGATAAATTTAACTCAATTTATTTTTTATAGTTAAATAGCATTAAACAATAATATAATTATTATTGATCATATTTAACTAAAATACAATGAATTTAGTCAATCATTGATGACCCTAAAAGGAAATAATTTAGATGGTGAATACCAACAACATGATATATTAAACTAATTTCCTATATCATATCATTCACATATTACACAAAATTCTCATAAAAACTTTTATCCTTTTTGGGTTGGTTAAAAATCATATATAATGATCTTCTTTATTTTTTGAATCCAAATTACACTAAAATATAGAACATCCAATAGGTATTACGGGAATGTACTATAGATTATTATATCCTTTTCAATATTATTTGTTATGATAAACTCTAACATAACATCATAATTATATGTATATCTAAATTGGAATATCCCTATCCAGGTGTATTTTTTATTGAGGACTATGATGAGTTTTTTTTGTTAATGAGCTTGTGAAAATTGATTATTTTACATGATTAATGAGCACATGAATTTTAGTGTTGAATTATTGGACACATTTTTTGATGGTGAGCCAGTGAAAAAGCATCTACATGAATAATAAGTATAGGTTAAACAGTTATACTCATGTTATAATTGTGGGATTTTGTTTGATATAGTGGGGGGGATGGTTTAATTTCAAATCATGTGAAATGAAAATTACTAGTTTAGTAAATCCATTTCACTAATAATATTTGATTTATTACTTGAATGTATTTTAAAAGCATGTATGATAATATATCATGAATAAAATTGATGATCTAATAGCTAAAATAATTCCACCACCAACCAAAGTGAAACCAAAATAATATTCTTTTTTGAAAATTCATGATTTATTAAATAAAAATTTGTATTTATTTATCTTTATATAGGGTTTTTATATTGAAACTAGCTTCTTTTTAAAAGGTGTATTCATTTGGATATTTAGTTATTTATGATTACATTTAAATAAGATTTTTAATTCTTTGGGATTTTTTTCATAAAAAAGTTTCTTTTAATTTCTTGACATGTTTCCATTGACACCATTCCTACTCAATGAACATGATCCCTATTCCATAGTTTTCCTCCAATAGTTCTCTCATATACCTGCTAGCTTTGATGGTTGATTACAGACATATTTATTCAAATATTTGAGCCAGATTATATAAATGTTTGATGATTGGAGTGGTTCATTATGAATCTAAAGAGATTATTGGATCCAATACCTAATATATGTATGGTTTCTCTAGAGTTGGTATATGAATTTTTTTTGAAATTTTTTTGTTGTATTGTTATGTTATTTGTTTTCATTACATTGATCATTAAAAATTCAATGTGTGAGCTCTATATTGAACATCATATATCCTTCCCATTAATAAAATTAAATTATCATTGACATTGTGTAATTAACTATCCTTATAGATTTTTCAATAAACACCACGAAACACATTAACCTTATCTCTAATCTTAACTGATAAATTTTGTGCACACTTTTCAAAAATTATTCACAAACATAACCATGGTATGATCCATATTATACTTTATTAACTGACTACATTACTATTTGAGGGCTTTCACTTCATCTCCTCCTCCACCTCTACCTCCACCATAGTCTATTCCCCTATCTCCACCTTTACCGTCACCAATGAAACTTCCACCACCTCTCTCTCTGCCATTTCCAATCATTTCAATATTTTGTAGCCCATCACTTCTAAATAAACCTATTTCCTCCACTATACTTATCCTTGAGAAATAGATAAAATACAATATATATGCACTCTGATTCTAACTCTTCATACCCAAAATATATTTATAAGGTTATATCACATACTAGATAACAAAAATAGTATGTAATCACATAAATTTTTTGTCAAAAAACATTATGACACCCTGTACACAGCCCAATGGTCTCTAAAAAATTTACTTCTTCTTTTGAGTATGAATATTATCGAATATTTTTGATGTTTTGAGAAAATATAGGAAAATAATGGTAATAAATAATATTAATGAAACTATAATTACAATTTTAAATTATCTCTTCGGGGTTTTTGGTATTTTAATTGTTTATGATCTCTCTCATAAATAAGAAAAAACAAAATCAACAATCATTTCCATTATCCTACTCTGAACAGTATGTAAATATTGACCAATATATATTTTTTGAAAATAAGTTATCATAGATAAATATTTATATATATACCTTGATTTGTTCAATTTTATATAATCCGCATTATTTTTATGTTTAGTCAACGAATTCAAGCCATGAAGTAGCCTATATTTACCTACCTCCCGATCACAACACGATCCTTCTTAAAACACTAAATGAAACAAATAAATCAAAACTTATGTATTAAATTTTTATTTAAGGGTATTATAAATTCACAATGCATAGATTGTGTTTTAATTTTATTTTATATCCATGCATTTAATCTAGAAAATAAATATTTGGTGTATCCAAATGGAATGCGATAAGAATCCAGTTCTCCTGAAAAAACATAAAAAAATAAGTAATGAAAAAAAGAAAAATATATTTTATGTGATTAGATTGTAGAGTTTTAAACCTTTAGTTTAGGAATAAAAAAAGTATATCATCTATTATTATTTTCTAAAAATCATCACATAACTCATATTTTTTCTTAACAATTTATTCCATCTCAAAAAATTATTGTTTTAGAAAAATGATACTGAGATTAATGAATCCAAATCAGTCTTCGAACATATTTCAATTTATATAATATAATATAAATTAGAATAGAATATATGAATTGTTATTAAATTTATTTACCATATTAGATCATTTTCTTGAACATACATATAATGAAAATATACCTCATGTATGTATTCACAACTAAGACTCCTAGCCATTAAAACATGATAATATCATTTATAATCTAAAGGAAAAATATGTCTATCATTAAAGATACATATATTTATTGTTCATATGGTATATAAGCCATATTTATACATCTAAATTTGGTCTCTAAATGAAGTTGTAGTGATAATAAATTTTTCTCTACAACATGTGGGGATAAGGTACATCCAAGAGGTCTTTCTGATTTCTTGGTCGATTCAATTGATTATCTTAATGAGACATTCCATTTACCCATCACATTATATGTATGTAATAAAATACCTCACTTCAAAACATTTTTCATTGAAAATTAAATTTTTATTATAACAAAAAATTTCTCATGGACATACCTTAGATATATTTATATGATTAGACATCCATGCTATAAATATTTCAATAGCATTAGTGGCCATTTTAAAATCCAAATCATTAAGTGGAATAGGAAACTCCATGTTTGGATTCTATGATACCTCAATCAACAATTTCATGTGGTATTTTGGAAGTTATTAATGTTTTACCTTATCTCGTAGGATATTTTAAAGCTTACCCCATGCGACAAGGAGGTGCATGAGTGTTGATAGATAAAAATAACATAAATATTTACCCTACATAATTTTAGTAATATAATTTTATGAGAGGTTATATAATTCAAATTTTTGAGAGAGGGTAATGAATTTTTTTCCTCAGGTATATTATTAGTTTGAGGGGAATGAATATTCTAAAAGTTAGTGGGGTTATGTGGTTCTACATATGAGGATCCTTGATCCACTACCAGTTCACTTTTATCTTTTATCATATTTTATTATTTGAAACCAGACAAGACTATAATATCTTTCTATGAATCTAATTTCATTGAAATTATTTGATCATATTATATATATCTTATTTTTGGTCTGTCTTCTCGAAATATGTTCATGTATACACTCAAAAACCTAATTCTCTTACACGACTATATTGTCTCGGCCCCATTAAAGCTATTGAAATTAGTTTTTCATCCTCTTTGGTTGCCACCTAATCTTGTGTGTTTAATGTATAAAAACCATATAAACATAAATTGATATTTTTATGTAATAACGTTATAAATAAGAATGAATTACTATTATGTAATACTTACCCATGTTTCTTATACTTCTTTTTTGTTTTCATAGATTAGTTTACCCTACTTAATTATGATACCCTCCTTCCATAGCACAAGACATGAGTATAATTGGATTTAGATTTTCATCCATAAATATGAATTGAAAAGAGGTACATATATTGTTTCATATCACATAAAAATTATATTTTAGATTTAAATTAATAAAAAATGTTTTCAATAGTGAAGTTTACCTCATACTTGCATTATGATATGGGTACATTGGTTTTGATTCACAATCTTTATTCTCAATACTAGTTTTTGTTACAAAAATTTAAAATTACGAATCAAATTGGATAAAATAAAAAATTTCCAAAAATATATTATTTAATATAATTAATTTGAAATGATTTCTTGTTATGAAGACTAATGAAATCATTCCATGATTCATGATTTATAATGTGTGAATAACTTATTGGTGGGTGGGGGTTTAATTTCCGCTCAACATCCCTAAGATGTAACTTGTTAAGAAGAGTATGAAATCATCTTTGTGACATTCTAGTGAACATCAAGACATATTTCCTATAGAAATAATCCAAAATAAATGATATATACAAGGAATAATGAAAATTAAATCAATGTTTATTTTATAAGTGTTCAGTAAAATAGTGAAGACATAAGTAAAATTACCATTATATTTTCCAAATGGTTTTTCATCATTATATACTTGACATATGTCCACAAATCTATATTAATAAACACATTTATCATCTTTGTAACACCATTATAACTAAAAAATCGACTTATTCGGGTCAAGAGGGTGGCCGCATTGATTCCATCAAACTAAAATTCTATACCCAAACTTCTTACTTCAATAATATTATTTTACAATTTGATTCATTGTGATTCTAGTTTATTTCATCAACATTCTATTGACCCCCTAATAATTCTGTAGTTTCAGCATTAATAGTATGTTATTCTATAGGATTGATAATATCATCATGTGTAGAAGAAATTGTTTATCTATATGAGTAGTCAATCATTTAATTTGGATTATGTTAATATAGAAAAAAAATAATGAATAAAATCAAAGTATAATTAAAACACAACATCCTTCTCGTTGAAATCTATTTCTATTTTTGAAGGATTATGGGATTGAGATACTCTATCAAGAATCCAAATCCACTCTTTTCAGTCCTCTATAACATACAAGGCACTATCTACATTGGGGCTAACATGAACTAATTGCGATATCTCAATGAAAGGCTCATCCTTGATTGGATTTTCATCTGATCCAAAAGTTGTTTTATAACCAGAAGTACAATCATCCTCCATCATCATTTACATTGGTATTCATATCAAATGATCCATAAACTATGGTATCATCCCAATCGATGGTGATGAAAGTTGAATCCTTAAAACTTTTAACATTACCACATTTTAAAATTTCATTCTAATATATTTTAATTAATTTGTCTTTTAACTAGTGGAGGTAAAAAATACTTTAATACTTTTATGAGTGACGGAAAAATGTATTTATTTGGTTATATTCTTAAATTACAATTTAATGATTTTATAATTTTTATAAAATATTAAAAAAAATTGACAATTATCTAAATAATATGATGAAAATAACATTATTAGAAATTTGATGTTAATAATTTATGAAAGAATTTAATGAGTTCTTTGATGAGAATAGTATAATTCATTATTGTACTTATCCTTATACTCCTTAATGTAATAGTTAATTTGAAATAAGAAATGTAGTTTTTTTTGAAATAGTGATGTACAAGATTAAAAAATATATGTATCTTTCTAAACAAGGAGGATTGGTTTTATTAGTTGCATGTCATATTTATAATATATTTGTATCTAAAAAATATAAATTATACCCTTATAAAATTTGGAAGGGTGTGAAACCAAATCATTCATATATTAAAAAATGAGGTGCTTATTAATTTTCAATGTTTTTATTCCTAAAATAATTATAACTGAAACTAAAACAATTAAATAAGATTATTCCTATGGAAAATAATAAAAAATCATATAAAATAATTCACATAAAAGCTAATGTATTTTTTAATATTGAGTTGAATAACTATTTAAGAATAAATTTTATAAATATCATTAAAATAAAATTGTTCCTCAAATGCATATATCTACAACCTCATCTATTTATGACATAATGGAAGAGAATAATGATGATTATTGAGTTGAATTAAATGGAGTACATGACCTAGAAAGCTGAAACATCCATAACTTGAATTAATATATTTCAAATCCATCATTTTTATTATTGATAAAGATATATTTGATGCATCAAAAACTATTCTCTACATATATATTTATATTTTATTATTAAATTATATGAAATAACTCTTTATCGGTGGAATAACATATATATTATAAAAATATAAATAATTTAGTGAAATATAATATCTAACATGATAACTTAATTAATTTCCTATAAAACGATGATAAGAAGAATATGTCATACTATTATTCTAATTCATAGATGAACAAAAGGGGCATATGTAATGATTACAAGTGTAATATGTCAATGGATCCTTTATACATCAATGTCTATAGAGATTTGTCATATAATATACTATTGTAGATATATGTAGATTTTAAGGTACCCATATGAATGTATCCAATGGGGGAAGAAGATCATTTATATAGTCTACATAAGAGTTGAGTCAATATAAGATATCCTTATTTAATAAGTACATACAAATCACCTTATAAAAATTAACAATGATCTCCCAAATTCTTTATGCATAGTTTCTTCCAAGATAATAGTATCAAGGCTATACACTTGTATATGATTTCATTGTTAATAATAAGGATTTGATGTGATATGGATAATAACCATGTGTCACATTGGGTGTTTTTATAAATTTACAGGTGAACATCAGTATCAAATCATTGCGCTCTCTTGGGTTGTTTTAACATTCAATTTTTTCTCACCAACAAAAGGGGAGGTAGGGACTGTGAGAGAGAGACAGAGTGATTTGATCATGAAATAAGTGTTGAGGAAATTATGGAAAAAAGTGAATCACATGAATCTCAATCCGCACTAAGTCACCCCTCCCAATAATTCTTATAATATAAAAATTATATCATAACATTTGGTATCAGAGTAGGATACACCTCCAATGGATTCAACAATATATTTTTTATTTTTAAAATAATTGAATTTATATTTTTAAATTCTATTTGATGTTAGTATTTTAAGAAGCTCAGGATCTCCTAATCAATTGAAACATGAAAAAAATGTGATCCAAGAAAATGATAAAAAAATGGATACATATGCTTGATAAATAGCCTTAACAAAGAATTAAAGGATGGTTTTTGTATAATTAAATTCCTATCAATGTTTATAATCCATATAATAAGAAGAAATACACACAATAAGGGAATATCATATAATTCAATAATAATATGATAAATAATATTAAGATTCTCAAACTTTTTTGATGAAGACCCTAAAGAAAATTTTCAATGAAATAATTACTAATTTTTTTTGGAATTTATTGGAATATTTAGGAGGGGATCACTGACTATTATGATGAAAATAAATTAATAGATAAGGTTTTAAATTAATGTGTATAAATTTGTTTTAATATCTTTAAAAAAGTAGGACTAGAAAATTCAATGATTTTGGAATTCAAAGAATAATGCACCAATTTTAAGAATTTGTGTCTCACTACAATTCATGAAAGGAAATATAACAAGAAATGGCTTGTGTATATTACCAATAAATTAAAATGAGTAATTTTTATCAAATATTCTCAATTAGAGATTATAAGAAAAAGTATTAATGAGATTAAACATCTACTAAATGAAAATAGAGAAATTTATGAAGATAAATTATGAGTTATAAAAATATATAGTGAATCCAATATAAAAAATGTAGAGAATGATAAAATAATTATAAATATGAAATAAATTGATATTTTTATTAAATTAGAGTGTCTTGTATCAATGAACTTAGTGTATTTTCAAAAATTAAAAGATAATGATCATACCATAAAATATTTTGTAGAGGATTGATATAGTGAATGATCTCTATTCAGGAGAATGAACATCCTTATATTATATAATAATCTAGATATATCTACATCAAAACTGAAATATTCAATTTATTTTTTGAATATACTTTTTTGTGAAAATAAAATTTTCATGAGAAAAACATTTTTAAAATGTTAATTATTGAATAACACATGGAAGGAATCTTATGAAGGACCCTATATTATATCCATAGTGGCTGGTAGAATATGTATAACTATATTTTGGAAATAAATCCCTACCAATTGAGTAAATTACATAAAACTACAATATTCTTGTTTTTTAAAAACTTGACATCAGGTTGTTCAAAACAATAATCTATGGTTCATGAGTCATTACATTTTATATAATAAAATTTCACATTGTGCATTGGATATCTTTTATAATTAATAAATTCTAAACGTATAAGAGAAGGCCATTTTTTAATTGGGAGATTTCATAGTTGAAGCAACATCCATAAACATTGAAGACACATATATTAAACTAAATTAAAGTTGAAATGACAAGAAATATATGGGGTATTTTCAATGAAAGTAGTCAATGTAATGATGCATGCGGGTAAAAATCATTCAAGCATGAAAGATGTGATGCATGATGAATAACAAGATATAGTGAAGAAAATGAAAAATGATATCACCAAATATGAAAAATGAGTGAGGAGAAGGATAAAAGATAATATACCTTGGATTGAAGCTTTGATTTGTCCAAGATAAATAGAGATATGAGGAGAAAAATCCTAGTTTCATTTAAACCCTAATTCATTTGAGTATTGTATTCAACACTCTGATTTGTTCGAGACATGATTCGAGCTTGGATCCATCTTAGAGGAGCACTGAAAGGAGGTGGCTTCTATGTATATCATGAGAAATCATGACTGATTCAATCACGGTTAGGGTTATTAAATATATTTGTGAAACATTTATCAGTGCTTAAAAAAAGGGCATAAAAAATCAATTTCAACAGCACTAAATTAATAAGCACTTCTAATAGAAATATTTATTATTGCCAAAAAGCACTAATAAAATCTATCTTTATAAATGCTAAAGTTTGAGCATTGATTAAGATTAATTTTTTTGTGAATTTTAGTGCCGATAAAGTTCCAACTTTATCTCCTCTAAATAATCATTGATAAAGTGAATATTTATCAGGGGTGATAAAAGATTTTTAATTATAAAAATAAATAAAAAACTATAAATATATTTATATTATTATCTACTTATTTATTTTAAATTTATAATTATTCAAATTATATTTATTTTTTTAGAATTATAAAAATACATTTAAAAAAATTTAAACAATTTATTTATATTTATAAATATATTAATTTTATTATATATTTATATATAATAAATATATATAAATATAAATATAGTAAATATATTTATTATAATTTTGTAATTATATTTATATTTATATAATTATATATATTTAATAAATAAATATAAATATAAATATTAATATAGTAAATATATTCATTATATAGACATATTTATTATAATTTTATAATTATTTACAAATATTTATTATAATTTTATAATTTTGTAAATAAATAATTATATAAATACTTTTAGAAAGAGAATATTTATATAAATATATACATATATATTTAAAAAATATATATAAGTATAAATATTGTAAAAATATTCATTATTTAGATAATTTTAAAAAAATTTATAATTATTTAAATATTTTTAGTTATTTATTTATAATTATATAAATATTTTTTAAGAAAATAATATATTTATTTATAATTATAGATATGAAAATTTATAAATATAGTAAATATACATTTATAAGTATATTTATTTATAAGTATTTACAAATATATTCCTAACATTATTAATGAATATATATTATTAAATAGATGCCTGTTAAAAATAATTGAAATTTCATAATTAAAATTGAGAATAAATTACAAAAATTGAGAAAATGGATAAGTTTAATTATTTAAATATAAATTATTTAAAAAAATATGGATATATATTGAAATAAATATGAATAAATATTAAAAATTTTATACCATAGTAAATTAATATATACAAATAAAAAATAGAAAATGATTAAATTCTAAAAATATATATATATAACACATAACGGTAATAAAATTATAAATAAAATCCATAAAATTTACTGATTAAATAACCAATATATTTAATGTATCATGCTATTATGAAAATATAAAATGAAAACAAAAATTTTAATAAATAATATAAATATTATGTATTATGGGGAACTTATCACTCAATGATGGAGATCCCACCTCTCTTCAATCTCATGGAAAAATTCTAGCACTAATTTTTCGATGTAAATAAGATGGTGTTCTCATCCATTTTGATATGTTCACCGAATGTGGAAAATAATATGCTCACACTATTTTTGGTGATGGATTTGGGGAGGAAGATGATGAAACACACTCTAATGTGTGGAGGGTTTCAGAGGATTTGTGACCTATATGGCGGGTTGATGATCCTCTCAAGATGGCATAGTACAGATCTATTGACATGGGATGTGAACCAATTGCACTGATCCTAGTGGTGAAATTTTTGATCCAGGTGGTGGTGACCCAGTGTCACATTGACAATGGGTATATGAACTTGTCGATGGTGTGGGGTGGAGCTGACGATGGATTGGTGGGAGCTATTGGTGCTGTGTCAAAGTGGTTGTAGGATCACATGGGTTCCCCCAAATGTTGGTGATAACCATTCCCATTAGTGAGATTTCATAACGATGACTGTTCTTTTATAATGATTTCTTGGTTGAGACATTGAGACATCTGCTGTTGTTTAATGGAGCATGCACTACATGCACCAAGTGTAGGTTGGGTTGAAGATGATGAATAGGATGAAGATTCGATTTTCTGGGCATGGATTGTACTGAAAATATGATGACTTTGAGATGTTAATTATGTTTCTGATAGGCACAAGTCGGACATGATGTAGGATAGGCTAGTGATGATGTGTGTACTCAATTACCTCAGTAGGTGGATGAACGTTCACAATGATCGGAGTTTCATGGACAAAATTAAGGATAGAGGGATGGATTTCACAAAGATGGTCGACAATGTCATGGGGCCGATGATGTAGTTGTAGTCAGTGAAGACCTCATAATGTGGGGTTGCAAAGACCTTTCGATGCAGGTTGAGACGTGGATGCCTCAGATGGTGATTTTTGCTGCCACATTGAATATATTGTGTGAAAAGATTAAATTGATGCTATTGACACTATGTTGGTGGGAAATCAGAACTGTTTAATTTTGGTTTATGTGACCACTTTAGTTTTAAATGTTTTTTTCAATTATTCTTTTGGGAATTATTTTTTTTCCACTTTCAGGTTTTGGTGGAGTCTTTTGTGCCACATGTGTTGTGTTTATTGAATATTTACTTTCTTTAATAAAATTTTAAGATCGAGAATGATCCGTTCCTAATCTTTCATAGTATATAAATATTACGGGTACATTTTCCTATATAAGATTACATTAATTACGTAAATATTTGGGAGTGTTTGTTGTATAAATTAGTGCATTAATTATGTATCTTTATGTGAAATAAATATAACACACATTTGATATATGTTAAATTGAATAATAAAAGGACTTTCAATTATGTCCAATACTCGATTGAATTAGTTATTATTTTTAATTAATATAAATTTTAATTATATACCATTATTCACTCAATATATGACTTATTTAATGTAAATCATAAATGTTTTGTATTATATAAATCATATTTTAGGAAATATTATATATATATATATTATAGAAATATAAACTAATACATTTCAATATTAAATGTATTAATGAATAATTACGTATAAAACCATTAAAAATGAATAAGACATTAATATGTTTTTAATTATTATATTTAATTAATTTTATATATTTATATTATATATATATATTTAAATATAATTTATAATATATTTATGTCTTTTTTGGTAAAAATTGTTTCATTGATATCTGTTTCAATAATTTTTCTATTTATTCATTTTTTATGTTTAATTATTACAATTTATTCATTTATTCATTTTTTATTTATTACAATTTCTTCATTTTATACCTATATATTTAATATATACTATCTATTAATATTTATTATATATATATTTATATGTATATTAAATTGATTAATTTTTAACAATTATTATTTAAATTACAAAATGTTTAATATTTTTCTTAATTTACTATTTTGTAATTTTAATTTGTTTAATTATTTTAGGTAATTCATTTTACATATCTTTATATTTAATATATAATATTTATTAGAATTAGTAATATATTTATATATATATATTAAATTTATTCATTTTTATAAATAAATATTTATTTATAAAATTATTAATAGTTCTTAAAATTTACTAATCTTTTGATATTTTTTTTAATTATATCATTTTATTCGGGTCCTTTATCAGTGCTAAAAATAAATCCCTAATAAATGTACACTTTATCATTTCTAAAAATAATGCGTTGATTCGGACTACCATTTTTAGCTATACAGAAAAACACTGATAAGGGTTATCCTTTATTACTGATATAGAAGCACTCATAAAGAGATCATTTTATTAGTGCTAAAAAACTCGATGATAAAAGAAGACCATTATCAGTTATTTTTTTAGTGGCTATAAAGGTCATAAAAAATATTTTTTTTATAGTAGTGGTGGGAGGGAAACAATTTAACTAAAGATATATGTTGTTGAATGTATTAGTACCTAATAAGTGAAATTTACAAGAATATCATGTTTTTTCACAAGTATTATCATTATAATGACCGTGGACCTAGTAGATGATAGATATTGGTAACATTATAACATTGGAACATTATACAAGCCATTGAATCCTAAAGAGAAAAATATTTCATTATTCTTGGTCAACTTGATATATAATTAAATCTCACATTACATGTGAAAACATAAAATAAAGCATAATGAATATGAATAAAATGAATCCATGAAATCATTTAACAATACATTCATTATATCATGGGAAGTGGAACCAAGATAAGGGTGATATTAGATGCTCCGTTTAGGTTAGGTACATTGGATGCTATCTAGAGTAAATTAGGAATAATCAATATGGAAATGGGGATAATAGAAAACACATTCCATTTGATAAATAAGTTAAGCATTAAGACTAATATGGAGGTAATGAAAAACAATCAAATAATACAATATTAATAATCCCAATCACCTGGACAGGAATAAATAATTTCATATTAATGAAATTTATAACTCCAAACACTATAAAACCACTATCGAGGACTCTCTCCAAGGTATCATATACATACCATCAATTACATGTGCAAAGACTTACTACCTAAGTGGGTAAGGCCTCAACTAAATACCCAAACTAGTTTTTCTAATGAGACCTATTTAGTAATCATGGGGATATTTAATTATGGACCCATAGAACATAATAATTATTATTCCTTCATCATATGAGTAAAAATTGAAACTTAACCAACATGACTTATAATAAACAAATATCCATTTTGGATAAAATAAAAATACTTTCAATACCATCCCCAGTAAAACTAAATATAAACTATCTTTAAAATAAAAACTATAGTATCAATAATACATATCCCTAGTGGGAAATAAGTAAAATGATATTGATATGTGATTGATGAATAAAAATACCATAAAAATGAAACACGCCGAGACTTTAAAAGAGGAAAATTATTTTTGACAGTGTATATGAACCAAAACACTAATATTAGAAGAAAACATAACATCCCTTGACATTACGATATATTAATATTTAAATATATTCATTCTCCTCAATATCATTCAGCACATGAAAAACTTAGTTTATCTTGAATACACACAATGCTGAGTTTAACATACATTACAAACACCATAGAGTTTAATCAAAATGTGAAATATTATTAAAATATTATTAGTTAATATAATAGTTATTAAAAAAGTAATTTGGTTTTTATAAATATTATTAACAAATTTTGAAAATTATATATTTATATTTATGAGAAATAAATTAATAATAATTTGAAAGATAAAATAAATGTTTTATGAGGAGATTTATTTTTATAATAGGCGGTTTAGTTTCTATTTGCACAGATTAATCCGAATTAAGTTTTCACATTTATAGAAAAATATTTTATAAAATGAAAGTAATTTTTAAAATCATAATATCCTAATTATCTTAGGGTGAGTTTTTTTGGATTTTTATGAAACTATTTCATACTTTGATGAATAGTGAAAAATACTGAATTTCATTTGAAAACTATCTTTTAATTTATATAATTTTAAAGAATTAAATATAATTTAGATTGTCTTCAAATTAAATTTCATAAAATAAATACAAAATAATCTAATTTATTCCATTTTCATCATTTTCAAATTAATTTTCTTCTGAATAAATGTTTTAAACTTTTTAACTTTTCCTTTTAAAAACCCTCTTTTATGTCACATCAGTGAGATTAATTTTAAATTATATATTTTCACTTTTGTGAACGAAATAAAAAATATGTAATCCATATTTTTAATCATGAATATTAAAAAATTACTAGTAAAAATAGAAAAAACTAACTACCACAATTAAGGTAAAAATGTATTTATCGGGGGGGGGGGGGGGTTAAACTATGATGATATGGGTGAAAATGACTTAAATATATGTACAAAACCCATTTTATGGTCATATTATGATATTATATCTTATATTTTCATTAATTAAATACTTTCTAGGCTTTTTGATGATAAAAACGTGGGTATTATTAGGTATTTTCAATAACATTTTTATTGTGGCACTCACCACAATTAGAAAGGCTACCACCAATCCTCTCTAATTCCCGCATTTAAACCATTTTTTTGGAAAATACCTCAAAATGGAACTTACAAAAGTTACTCCTCTTATCCTTCAATCATTATTTTGGGTATAAATCCAACCCATTAAGGCATTGGGTCCTAACCTAAGGAGGATACTTGAAGAGTATGTAATGATCATCAATGTGTGTTTTTATTTTATTTCATTCTAAAACTCCTTAAAACATTATTAAGACATTTAGATATAAAAACTCATTATATAACATATAATGAGATGTTTTTATGTATGGTTAATTCCTTATATCCACCTCCACTTACATCAAATGGGTTTTGAAATAATCATTCATGTGTACGGTAGACTATCACCTCACAAACTGATATCATTAATTTCTCAATTACCACCTCTTATGATTGGGTATGATTGTTGGTATAATGTATATATATTATATTTATTACATAATTATAACTATTTATTAATTATATAAAATATAAAATTTTTAATTTTCATTCCATATGGCATATAATAACGTCACTCATGTATAAGGAACATTACTGCCTCACAAATCTTGTGATTCATTTTCTTAATAATGATTTAAATGAAACTTAATAAGGATACATGTATTGAATATAAGTTTCATGAACCAAGCTAGGATGCGATCTAACCCGACACCCGAAAAGGTCCGCGACATGATCCAAAGGGCATTGCCGATCCCCACGGACTAGAAAATAGTGCCCGACATCATATATAAAACAAGAGGGGATGATTTGGACCAATAATAAATAGGATCAAAATATAAAACATTGAAAATACCGCAGAGCTAACCACAACTAAATCTCAAAAAAAAGAACAATTTGGCACGATACAAATACAACTGAATAAAACTAACACTGAAAGAACTAGGAGCTATAATAAAATAAAACAACCAAAAAATAACACAATCTCCATGTGACCTTCTAGTCACATCCAACCACAAGACCACCCTGCTCCAGGAGATAACTCGAACCAAAAAAACCTGATCACAACCTGAACCTACAAAATAGCTCGGGTCTACCGACACCGAGTGGTATAGGTAGGGTGTGAGCTAACAGCTCAGTATGCAATCACCATAGATTCCAAGTGTTTCCTTTACCAAAACAGTCCATTAACACTAGTCTGAAATAATATTATAAAAACAGTTTTTTCAAATTTTATCAAACAACCACAACTTTACCATTTCAAAGGCCAACACACACCACCATCCCTTTTTCAAGAAAACTATCATTTTATAAAAAAAATCAATCCAAAAAATAATAGTAACAATTTTAAATTGAACAAATTTAAATGGAAAACAATTTCATAGAACTCCACACTAAAGACAAAGAACTGACTTTTAAAATTACCAACCCAACCTACCGTATGCTAACGGGAGGTGCAATATAATCATTGAGCACTAGTCACAAGAACGCCCCTAGGCACTAGCTAGATGTGAGCCCCATGTACCTCGTTTCTTAGTGAAAAGTAATGATAACAATATCCTTTCTCAAGCATGAGCCACTCGTAGGGAACATACCCATAACCTAGTGGTCCCCAACATCATTCTCATAGATTAGTTAGTGTTGTCATCGTCAAACTTGCTACATGAAACAGGGGCCAAACCCCATAGGATCACTATCATACTAGTAAAAGTCTACCCACCTAGATACCCAGGATTCCCATTTTGTGCTCAATCAAATTTCACACATCACATGTTACCACATACACCATTTATCAACCACACCGATCATCTCATTTAATAAGACACCACTTTCACATCAAAAACCCACTCGATAAATTAAGAAAACCGAAACAATTACAAATCACTTCAAAAACCATGCGGAACACTACCTGTTCAAAAATTTGATAAACAAGAATTTCCACATATTAGAAAAAACATGAAACACTAAAAACATGCCAAACGGGCCATTACATCACTTAATCATTCAAACCATCTTTTAAAACACCTTAAGTTGCCAACGAGGCATTCACATTTTCCGAATCACATTCTTTTCTAAAATCAACACAAAACATCACCTTTAAAGGTACAATACGAAATAGACCCTTATGTTTACACAACCAAATGCATTTACCAAAACATTTCCAAATCATTTCCCAAACCATCTTCAAGTGTGAAACGCCAAACAACCCCTCAAGCCAAACATTTTCCAAAACACACACCCCAAAATCCAAACGGGCATATCCCCCCATGGGATTCCATTTTAAAAAACATTTAGAAAACTAATATTTCAAAGAAAACCCAAAAACCAGTTCCACAAAACCAATAATTTTCATTAAAACCACATCCAACCATCCACATTATTCAAAGAACAGAAAAAAATCCCATTGTAACAATAAAAACCTTTTTACAACATTTTAACAATTTTAAAAAGATAAATCATTAGCAAACCATAGACACCAAATAAAGATCACAAATAATAAAAAACCATACCACCATAATCAAGGTTAAACATTTCATAAAAACCTCTAATTTAACTTTAAAGAACAAAGAGGTTTTAAAAAATAACCCAAGGTACAATAAACTTAGGTATTTCACACAAATCCCTTTGAAAACCTATTTTTAGTAAATTCTACCAATTTGAAGACATCATTATCTTCAATACATATATATATATATATTAGAGGTTTGAAATATATTTAAAAATTAAATGATAACACACAAGTGCATGTGGAGTGTTCCGAAATGGAAAAAGTTGGAAACACCTACTTCAACCTTGTGCGAATGGAACCAAATTTCAAGGGAGGATAGATCTAAGACCCACTGACCATTCGCACACCCTAGATCCAAAGAAAAATGAACCAAACATAAAACCTAGACATTAGGTTTTGGCTGTGTAAGAAAACCCCCAAAGGAAACCCAAGAACAAAGAGGGAAAGAGAAGGAGATTAGATTTGATGAAGGAAACATGAAGAACCACCAACCTTTCTTGATGCATCGCCCCAGAATCGCCCCAAATCTAAGTATGAAGGAGGAGGAGGCTCCTCTAGTCGATACCCAATAGACATGGATTCATTTTAGAGGTGGAATCACCCCAATCAGAGCTCCACGTCAAATGTTATAAAGACCTCAAGTGGATGCACGGTTTGGTTGCACGGTTTGTCAAACCGTGCGCAAACCGTGCATGGGATACTGGAAACTCCAGAAACTTTGCATAATTATGTTTCATGGTTTGTCCAGGACTGGCTGAAACCGTGAAACCAAATTTTTTTTCCAAAAACCCCCAAATTACATCCCAAACACTAGGGAAGTCCACCCATTGATCCTTGAATGTTTTAAACACAATATAGAGACACCGACAACATCACAAACTCTCCAACATAAAACTTTATCTCAATCCCAACAAGAATAACTAATAATTGGTATAAAAGGAAACCCAAAACCAAAAATAACCAAAGGACTTTTGTTGGGAACTTAACCCAAACCTCACCCAAAATATCCAACATCGAGAAAAGAATAAAATAATGTAGTGTCTGTGGTCGGGGTGTGACAATTCTCCCCACCACATACACTTTCTGCCCCCAGAAACTCTCCTAGAAAAAAGTCAACCAAATATCAAGTCCATTCCTGATAGAAACCAAAGGGAATCCAGGAACCCAGGGATAAATATTCACTCCACAAGTCACACCCGACCGATCAAGAAGAAACCGCAATGCATTAATGAGGATGAGGGGAGAACACGAGAGGGTTCTTCACACCACAAGAGCTCAACTAATACGGACAACATTTAGACCCCAAAAAACACCCACACTGCAACCAAGAACAAGATATTTCAACATTTAAAATTTTTATACGACTCACATGGTTTGGTCACACGGTTTACCGAAATGTGGATGAAATTCTGGAAGGAAAGGGGCACCCCACATGACTTTGCCACATGGTTTCAAAATTGTGCATCGACCATTCCAACACCTCTACCCAAAAACGAAACCAACCCAGATAGTTATGAGACCTACCACACAGTCATGCACTGGAAATATGGATGGTTCTATCCAATTGGCTGGGGCTACATGGTTTTGACTAGCCGTGCGGTTACCATGCTTCACTTGGAAAAATCTCATGAAAACTCCAAAAAACCAGAAACCTTGTCCAGTGTGAAACCTGAAGTTACATATACAGGTTGGACACTACCAACACAAGAACTGGGACCCTACCAAACTAATCGAACCCACAATAAACCAATTTTAAAAAAACTCAATAATCTCCAAATGATAATTGCCGAAAGTTAAAACCGAAATTGGCATACGCGAAGACAAGACACACTCAAAGTTTAAAGGACACAGTCAGATAGACTCAACTGTTGGGTTAAAATAGGTCTAGTTAACCACACCATTACCATATAAGGTTTACTTACAAAATAATGTTAATACGAACAAGGATATGTAAAACATTTCCATCCCAAAATAGAAAAAACGAGGTTGGGTTTCACACCCCCACCCTGTCACTTCTGACTGTGTGCGAGCTTCACCCCAAGACCTATGGTTGGGGCTCTGATGGATGAAGCATCTCCTACCTCATATATAGGAATCACACCCTCGGATCAAGACATACCTTTCAAACAAAACCCCCTTAATTACTTCTTCAAATGACCCCAATGGCCACACCGACGGCAAGTATTCGAAGGAATACGACAAGACAACTTTGAGTGACCAAACCAGCCAAACTGGAAATATACAAGCAAAAAGTCCGACGAACAGAAAGTCGGAGCCGATAGTGAAAATATTTTAGAAACCGATTCCCCTGGAGCACCCTACTCTCCAGATGGGGAACCTTCACGAGAACCAACGACCACTGGCCAAACCCAAAAACCAGCTCATCCATAAATGCCTCATCCACAAACCTCTCGAAATAGGTTTCACCAGATGAGATCAAATTCTATGTAATTTCAGGAGGAAGAACCAAAAAAGTAATGGGGCCTTCATATGATCCCCTGATGCTACTTCCAAAGATAATGGAACTAGCTCTCTGAAATTTTCAACATAAGACGTTACAGATCACTACTCCTGCCAAACATCCTACCCCTCTGCCACATTCCTCTACTTCGCCTCCTCCGGTATGAAACGTTGGATGAAAGTGGCCTTAAACACCTCCCACAAAATCTCACCTTCCATCGATGATGGGGAGAACAACCACCACTAGAACAAGGATGGATGCTCAAACAACCTTTGAACTTTATGGACTCTAACAACATCGGTAGTTTCTAATGACTTAAATACATGCTCGACTTCCTCAATCTACTCCATATCCTCAAGCGAACCTTGATCACCACAGAAAATAGGAAAAAATTGTGAAGGAAAAGGAACTGGGCATGAATCATTAGTAACTTTGGGGACCTTTCTAGACGGCATTTTTTGAACAACAAGAAAAGCGCAGACCAAATCTGACATCAAACTGAGGTACAAACAAATAGGACCACCTCAAACCAAAACCAACTGGCTCAAAAGTCAAGTAAAGAAAAACACCACCATAATATATTTTTTCAAAAACCATCATTTTCCTTTTAAAATTCAGAACAGCCTTCTTCCAGGATAATTCCCAAATAACAATAACCCATTTTTCATTAAAAAAACAAATTCCCAAAATCATTTTCTCATCCCATTACACTTTAGTAAAACAATGCTAAGCCTATTATTCCAAAATCCAACCCATTGTATCCCATGAGCTGTTATATGTGCATCCATCCATTCCCATACTCACGTGCCAACATGCACTTCTCTCACATACCCACACACATGTCAACATCCATAGGTAAAACCAAGGGACACATTCCATTAACATTATCAAACCCAAATAACCCTCAATGTTTGGAAACCCACTTTCCCAATTTAAACCCATTTCATGGGAAAAACTTCCATTTTTAAATCCATTTTCATTTCAAAATAAAATTTAATTTTCCACATACACTTGTAGAAACTGAAACAAAAATGAAACCCAACAAACAATGGACCACCAGAATGAGGGATTAGTGCCTATGACTAGCCTGGAAATATGGTGGTGAGCCATGCCCCAAGTGAGGCATAACACTATGAGGTCCTTGAACAGGGCGGTTGGACTTTACATGGGTCACCACCACATGTATGGCCACGACCTTACCCGACTCACCTCCATTGTCATCCTTCAATTCCAAAACAACGCAAGACACAAGACTCAGTCCCAAACTACCCCTGGTGACTCGAAGTTTAGAACGAGCAAGGGTTCATGATGCCCTCCCCGAACCTACATCCCGAGTCCCGATAACCCTAGTCTGCATCTACCAGACACCTAAAATATCAAGAACATCATCTGATACCATTTTGTCATGAATCAAGCCGAGATGGCATCTAACCCTACACCCGACCCGGTATGCGATATAATATGAATGGAGTTCCAAATCCACCAGGACTGGAAACTAGTGTTGGGCATCATATATAAAACAAGAGGGAAATATTTGGACCAATAATAAATAGGATCAAAATATACAACATTGAAAATGCACCAGAGCTAACCACAACTAAATATCAAAAAAATAACAATCTAGTCTAGTAAAAATACAACTGAGTAAAACTAGCACTGAAAGAACCAGAAGATATAATAAAATAAAACAACCAACAACTAACACAATATCCATGTGAAATTCTGGTCTCCTCCAACGACAATAACACCCTACTCCCGGAGATAACTCGAACTAGAAAAACCTGATCAAAACCTGAACAGGAAAAATAGCTCGGGTCTACCGACACCGAGTGGTATATGTAGGGTGTGATCTAACACCTCAGTAGGAAATCACCACAGATTCCAAGTGTTTCCTTTACCAAAACATTCTATTAACACTAGTTTGAAATAAAATTATAAAAATAGATTTTTCACATTTTATCAAACAACCACAACTTTACCATTTCAAAGGCCAACACACGCCACCATCCCTTTTCCATGATAATTATCATTTTATAACAAAAACCCAATACAAACAATACTAGTAACAATTTTAAATGGAAAAAATTTAAATGGAAAACAATTTCATAGAATTGCACACTAAAGACAAAGCACTGACTTTTAAAATTACCAACCTAACCTACCGTATGCCGACGGGAGGTGAAATATAATCATTGAGCACTAGTCACGGAAACGCTCCTAGGTACTAGCTAGCTGTGAGCCCCATATACCTCATATCTTGGGGAAAAGTAACCGTAACAATATCCTTTCTTGTGCACGATCCACTAGTAGGTAACATACCCATAACCTAGTGGTCCCCAACATCATCATCATAGTTTATTTAGTGTTGTCATCGTCAAACTTGCTACGTGAAATAGGGGCCAAACCCCTCAGGATCACTAGAATACTAGTACAAGTCCTCCCACCTAGATACCCAGGCTTCCTATTTTGTGCTCAATCATATTTCACACATCACATGTAACTACATACACCATTTATTAACTACACCGAGCATCTCATTTCACAAGCCACCACTTTCACATCACAAACCCACTCTTGAGAAATTAAGCAAACCGAAACATTTACAAATCACTTCAAAAACGTTGAGGAACACTACCTATTCAAAAATTTGATAAACAAGCCTTTCAACCTTTTAGGAAAAACGTGAAATACTAAAAACATGCCAAACGGGCCATCACATCACTTAAGCATTCGAACCATCTTTCAAAACAAATTAAGTTGCCAACCAAGCATTCACATTTTCTGAATCACATTCTTTTCTAAAATCAACACGAAATATCACCTTTAAAGGTACAATTCCAAATTGACCTTTATGTATACACAACCAAATTAATTCACCAAAACATTTCGAAATCATTTCCAAAACTGCCTTCAAGTGTGAAACACCAAACAACCCCTCAAGCCAAACATTTTCCAAAACACACACACCAAAAGCCAAACGAGCATATCCCCCCATCAGATTCCATTTTAAAAAACATTTAGGAAACTAATATTTCAAGTACCACCCAAAAACCACTTCCACAATACCAACTATCTCCCTTGAAACCACATCCAACTATCCATATTATTCAAAGAATATAAAACAATCCCATTGTAACCATAAAACCTTTTTTACAACATTTTAACACTTTTAAAAAGATAAATCCTTACCAAAACATACACAAAAAATAAAGATCACAAACAATAAACAACCATCCCACCATAATCGAGGCTAAACATTTCATACAAACCCCCAATTTAACTTTAATGATCAATGAGGTTTTAAATAATAACCCTAGGTGCAATAAACCTAGGTATTTCACAAAAATCCCTTCGAAAACCTATTTTTAGTAAATTCTACCAATATGAAGACATAATTCTCATCAAGACATATATATATTCGAGTTTTGAAAGTCATTTAAGAATTAAATTAAAACAAAAAATTGCACGTCTAGTGTTCCGAAAAGGAAAAAGTTGTAAACGCCTACCTCAACGTTGTGCGAATGGAACCAAACATCAAGGGAGGAGAGATCTAAGCCCCACTAACAATTTCCACACCCTATGTCCAAAGAGAAACTAACCAAACATAAACCCTAGACATTAGGGTTTGTCCATGGTAGAAAACCCCCAAAGGAATCCCAATAACAAAGAGGGAAAGAGAAGGAGAGAAGATTTGATGAAGGAAACATGAAGAACCACCAACCTTTCTTTACACATCGCCCCAAAATCGCCCCAAATCGAAGTAGTAAGGAGGGGTAGGCTCCTCTGGTCGATACCCAATAAATAGGGATTCATTTTGGAGGTGGAATCACCCCAATCAGAGATCCATGTCAAATGTTATAAATCCCGCAAGTGGATGCACGGTTTGGCTGCACGGTTTGTCAAACCGTGCGCAAACCGTACAGGGGCTACTAGAAACTCCTGCAACATCACATGGTTAGGTTTCATGGTTTTTTCAGGCCGTGATAAAACCACGAAACCCCAAAAATTGGCCAAAAACTCCTAAATTACATCCCAAACACTAGGGAAGTCCACCCATTGATCCTTGAATGCTTTAAACACAATATAGAGACACCAAATAAATCACTAACTCTCCAACATGAAACTTTATCTCAATCCCAAAAATAATAACTAATAATAGGTATAAAAGGAAACCCAAAACCAAAAAAAAAACACAAGGACTTTTGTTGGGCACTCAACCCAAACCTCAACCAAAAGATCCAACATCGAGAAAATAATAAAATATAGTATATGTGGTCGAGGTGTGACAATATGTGATAAAAATGAAATAATTATAAAATTCATTAAATATTTATCACTCTAAAAATATAGAATATCATTATCATCTTTACACTAAAAAATGAAAAAATAATCCGTGTATATGTGGACTATCACCTTCACAATGGGATTTGACTCTCTTTTTCATAACCACGCAACATGGATGATATATATAAGAATATTTAATGAAAAAAAATAATTTTTATATGACATTATTAAAATTTTTAAATATAAATTTTTAATTTACTTATTTCCATAATGTTCATTGAAAAATGGAAACATTACTCATGCATATATACGGACTACTGTCTCCAAGATTATTTAATAGTCCATTTTTTATAACCATCCTTCATGATTGGTTTTAAATATAAAATTGGTTGGGGTAAAAATATGATAATTATTTCTTTATTATTATTAATAAAATATGAATTCTCTAACTGTATAATATGTGAAACAATTGTATTATTCTTGATGAAATACACATGAGAAACATGGTAATTAACACCTAAAAATGTGAAAACAATGAAATATTGTTATTGAACGGGTGGTAAATTGTTATAATAGGATCATATATGATATTATAAATATCACTACCATTGTATGATATGTTAACAAAAATTTTAGAACACTTTATATGAAGTTAAGGCATGCTCAATGAAAAGAAAGGTTGAGATTAGGGATTTCATAACACAGTTTCCCTTCATTATGTTAAACATATATTTAATTGATTACGTGATGCTAAAATTATATGTGTAATAACATCTTATTATATTATAGAGTATTTACACTTTTTAATGTGAATTAAATGTTGATAAAAATAATTTATTCATTGATAAATTATCACTTCAATGTTATGATCATTGTAAGGGTTTGTTTCACAATATAATTTTATCCGAGATTATTAAATCTTGAATTCATTTAATGGAAATTATTAAAAAAATGTATAAATAAACCGATTTAATTTTCTTATCCTATATTTATTCCTAATATTTTCATGTAATAGTACCATTTTTTACTCTTTGGTACTAATTATAAAGGATAAAATGTTTTTAATAAAATCCAGCTTCATTTATCTCTTCGGTCGGAAATCTTTTCTCTTCCAAAACCATGTTTTTAAAAAATATTTTTTTATACTTCTAAAAACAATTTATAAAAACAATTTAACCCATTTTTACATTTTAATTGTATTAATGGAATAAATTGACATTTTAAAAACAATTACCATATTTATTTTATTGTAAAAGTGAAAGGAATATTAATTTTAACATGTAACGAATGAATAGAATTTCAAATAATCATTGACACTAAAAGATTTAAAAGAATAAATTTTCAATTTCAAATATTATTTTCAATGGAAATTATTTTCAAATTTTTTTAAAATATTTTATTTTTAAAAAGTGATTTTCAAAATGAAAATTATATTTTCCATGAGATTTTTTTAATGATAATTTAATGGTATTTCTATTCTTGAATGTCAAAAACACTTTATTATTACTCAAATTGTTATATGTTTTATTGATAAAAACATACTATTCCCCTTGATAGTTTATGATCATCTTGACCAAGGAAGGTATTGTCAGTCACTGTATTCATTTTTGTTGTCATTAACTACCTCTTGAATTATCCACTTTCCTATGATCATTAGACATTAAAAGTATCCATATTATTTGTGATGGATATATTTATTTATTAAACCTTGTATCATTTCTACATAGGGTATACGACATTGAAATTCATTTTTTTTTCTGGGGATACAATGATAAATCCATATTCATTAATTCAATATAGATATTTTTATGATAATGGACAATGTTTATGAATTAAATCGATTATTCGATATTTAAGGAATTATTTAGAAATATGAGAAAAGGGTGGGTATAGGTTACTGATATCCTTTTAATGCATCAGTAGTCTCAATGGATGAATCATTTGGATATCCTTTGTTAAATTGTGTTCTACAAATCAATTATAAATAGTCACGAGGATTTATCTTGATGGTAATGGTATCATGTTCATCAGAAACATGATGTCCAATAATTAAGTATTTCCTTCATTATGAAATACGTTATTATTATCTATGATGTTTTCTATATGATATTATATTTGAATGCATTTTGTTTCAATTTTATTGCTTAAAAATCTTGTGTTTTCAATAATTTACATTTCAATTTTGACTACATCATATCCAGCTATAATTATCATGTAATTGATCCTACGAAATGTGTTTTTAGTTATTTAACTTTACATATTGATTACTCTAGTTAATTTTTTTTAAATTGAATGTGTGTTTTGTTATTACCTTTTTATATTGATTATACTTATTTACTCACACTAACATCAATTATACTAAAACCTTATTGAGAATTCTGGATCACCCTTATTTTTTTTCCATTTCCCAGTAATCAATACAGTGTAAAACAAAAGATATTCAAAAATATTAAAGAGGGAATAATGATATTATTGGTTAAAAATATGTTTTAATTTGTGTATTCAAATTTAAAATAGGAATAATGTATGTATCTACTTTACCAAAACTATTAAACTATTCAGTGCTTTGGGTTGTGATTCCTTGTATATTATTCCAAAATGTTAATGTATGCACTAAATTCGAGCTACAGTGGTGGAGTCTACTATAGTTATTATTAGATGAATTTTATTTTAATCCTTGGGAAATATATTTTCAAAAAAATATATTTAGGATAACATATGTTGGGAAAAAACCCTCAAGGCATCATTGAAGCATTTTTGAGGTGATTGTGTCTGTTGAAAAAGTGGGCCTCCATGTTGTGTTTGTTGAAAAAGTAGACCATGATGTATGAGTGTGTTGAAAAAGGGGGTTTAGATGGTGATTTTTCGGGTTCAAGGGATTCATTCAGCAATCAATGATTGATTGAAGAACCTCGAAAAAGGAATGAATGATATAGAGGTGGTACAAAAAGAGAAGATACAAGGTGGCACCGTTTTCCATTGTTTGCCAAATTTTTGGGCCTGAAAATCGGAAAATGGAGAGATATGTTTTTGGAAAAGGGTGTGACGTGAAAAAGAAAAGAGGTGTGTGGAAAAATTAAGTGTGGCCTGATAAATTAGCAGGATGCGCAAAAAATTAATGTGGCGTGCAGAAAATAGCGGGTTGCACGAAATAAAGGGATGAAGTATTTTGCGCAAGAGGTGTTTCGAGGTTCAAAGCTTGAAAATTGGAAAAGGCATGAGGTGCGCAAAATTTTGGAGCAGTGCATGAAAAATGGTGTTGGTTGGATGATTTGTTTTCACGCACGAAGTGAATTATGTTCTCAAGAAGGGTTTTTCACGCGGGGTCAATTTTGCCTATAAATATGAAGTGACCCCCCTCCATCTGCAAGAGTTCAAGACATAGAGAATACCCGAGCTTTGGTGCATGAAATTGATGTCCGTAAGGGAGTTATGCATAAACTTTAAGGGTGCGCGTAATGTCTGGTGTTGTGCGAAAAGCTAAGGCTGCGCGTAAATTTGGTATTGGCATGTAAAAGTGGTGTTGCCCGAAAAGTGGATTTCACGCAAAAGCAGAGAATTGCACGTAAGGAGGTTTCTAGGCTGCACATAAAAAGAAGAGGTTGCACATAATGAAGGTGTTGCGCAAAAATTATATTTCATGCAAGTGAATGGATTTGCGCGCAAGGTGTCGTAAGGGCTACGCGTAAAAATTAGGGTTGCTCGGTACACCCGGTGCAAAGTGAGATTAATCTGTGGGTGGAAGCTAGACGTCAATAGACCATCTATCAATGGTTAAGGATGCAGATTTCAATAGTGATAATGAGGATACCTACAGGTCTATAAACTGTGAGTGGATTCCTTCCAGTGCAGTGAGCAATGGAAGAAGAAGAAGGTGATCCTCTCCACTGGCAGTGAGCCCTAGAGAGAGAAATATGGAGTGACCCTTGGGAAAGTAGTGAGATGACCCTAAAACCTTGTAAAGGCAGTGAGCCTGGGACAGAGTGACTGTGCCTGAACATTAAAATCCATAGCTAGTGAAGTTTAGTGGAATTTGGTATGACCGACATCTTGTCAGCGTATACTCCATGGACGTAGCCCAGTGAGGGTGAACCAAGTAAAAATCGTTGTGTCCTGTGTATACTTTAATTTATGTTTATATTGTGCAACGGGAAAGAGAGAGAGGAGTGTTTTTTTAACAGTGAAACAAGATCAGAAGAGGCTTTAATTTTAAATTAGTCATACCCTGATTCACCACCCTCTCAGGGTATTCAGCCTTATGGACCTAACAATTGGTATCATAGGTAAGGTTGATAGCTGTTCTTCTCTCAATGGAGGTCACTAATCATAAAGGGATTCCGATCTTCGACGGATGTAATTTTCAGATATGGAAGAATCGAATGGAACACTATTTCTGATCTTTTGGAATGGATGTGTTTTCAGTAGCTATGCATGGTATCACAGCTGATATTACTAGTGGTGCATTATCAGAAGCTGAGCACAGAGAGTTGGATGCTGATTCCAAAGCAATCAATGCCTTGGGGGGAGCCCTTTACAATCCCATATTTACAAAGTTGATGTCAAGAAAAAGGTCACATGCCATGTGGGAATGTTTTTTGAATATATATGAAGGGGATAAAAAGGTCAGAGAGGCAGAGCTGCAAGTGTTGTGGAACACGTATGATGTTCTGAGAATGAACCCGAATGAATCTGTTGATGCATTTTTTGACAGGGTAAATGCTGTTGTGGAAGAAATGCGAGGTCTTGTAGAACTAATCAAAGATATAAATATTGTGAAGCATATCATGAGAAAACATCCACCTCGGTTTAATCTGAAAGTCTCAGTCTTGGAAGATAAAGATCCAAAAGAGTTGACATTGGATAACCTGCATAGTACCATTATTTCATATGAAATGAGGAATGATGATAACGATGCTGTAGAAAAATGAAATCCAAAGAGGTGTCATTTAAGTCCATGAAGAAGCTTACCGTTGAAGAATCTCGGGAAGAAGAAGAGACAGATGAGGTGATGTGATTCCTCTCCTCAAATCTTCGAAGAGGAAAATGAAAGTTTAAAGGGAAGCTTCCACCTGCCTGTTTTCAATGTGGAAAAGTTGTAAATCTTGCGGAAAGGTGCCCCAAAAAGTTTTCATGAAGAAGATGATGATGATAAAGTTGAAATTCCCAAGAAAAAATCTTCATCCTATGTGAAAGGGATGAAGCAGTTCAAGAGAAATTTATTCAAGAAGAAGAATCTTCTATCACAATAAATAGACAGTTCAGATGAGTCTTTGGTTGTAGATGTATAAGAGATTGAAAATTGAAAATATCATGGAGAAAATGCTATGGTGGTAGTCATCGGTAGTTCTCAAGAGAAGAACGAAACTAAAGGTGATGATGAAGAAGAAGAAGTCGAGGGAAGAGTTGATATGCAAGCTGAGTTAGAGGCTGCTCTTGAAGAGATAGATGTTTGGAGAGACAAAAAAAAGAAAGACAACAAAGTTGTTCGTGATGCCAAACTCTATTTGCAGTAGCAGGAAGAAGAGAAGTCTGAGTTGATGGAAGAAATTAAAAAACTTAAGACATCAACACCAGAGAACACAAAATCTGTTAGTGAGTTTAAGCTCAAAATTGAATAACAGAAAAGGGAGATCGATGGATTGAATAGAAATGTGAAAGATCAAGTCAAGTGAATCAAAGAACTATAAGAAGTGGTCATCCTACAATGAAAAATGAAGGATCAAGAAAAACTCTTGACCCCCAATGTGATATCAGAAAAGCAGGCCATTCAGAAGAGAGATATGATGAAAGAGGAGGCTAGTAGTTCAGCTGGAGTGAAGCAGCAAGTGAGCTCAAATGCTAAGGCTGATTCCGAGCTTGATAAGAAGGAAAAATTTGTGGAAGTTGAAGTCATACCACAAGCACCCATCCCAAAATTGAAGGTTGATTTGCGCACAAAGAAGAATCAGAATATTCAAAGATCCCAATGGGAAACTCGTTGTGCTGAAGTTACACGAATCAATGCACCTTATAGAAGGTGTTATTATTGTGGGAAGATGGGACATTCACAGTATGTGCGTTTCATAGCCAAGAGATATCGAATGGAATAAGAACAGAGACGAAATCCAAACAGAGAACGGTTTCCCAGAACATATTTTGAAGGACCCTGTTTTTGGTGCAGAGGATTTGGGAACATGGCTAGGTACTGCACTTCGACCATTCAGAGAAATGTGCCAAAGAAGAATCAGAACGTTTGCAAGCAGCATATCAATAAACCAATAGGTGAGTGAAAAATACGAAATAGATTTGTGGCCTTGCAAGATGAAATTGGTCCATCATACTCTGAGAAGGAACATAAGTCTAAATACATGCCGAGTGGGAAGGCAAAAATATGGTCCAAGAAGAAGAAGAATGAGAAGGATGTGGTGGCAGAAATATCCCTAATTGCATCAGATCGCTCTGATGTGTGGATCCTTGATAGTGGTTGCACATCTCACATGACGGGTAATAAGGATCTTGTTACAAGAATAAAATATGACAAATAAGGAGTTGTCAAATTTGGAAACGATGAAGGCCTGAAGATTGTTGGCTCATGGGAATGCATGTTTGGGGGAAAATAAATGAGACATGCTGATGTCTTGGTAGTAGCGGGTCTTTTTCATAACTTTCTCAGTGTCAGTCCACTATGTGACTCTGGGCACTATATCCAATTTACCAAGAAGATGTGTGTTTTGAAAGGAAAAGATGGATAAGTTGTTCTAAATGGAAAAAGAACAAATGAAAATCTTTACCTTGTAGGTGGAGAAGAAGATGTGTGCCTTTTATCCAAAGAGGAAGAAAACCAGCTGTGGCATAAGAAACTTGGTCATCTTTTCCAACTATCCATGGAAGATCTGGTGAAGTGTGATGCTTATAGAGAACTTCAAAAATTATCACGTGATCGTACTCACACATGCGATGCTTTCCAACAAGGGAAGATCATTATAAAGACATACAAGCCAAAAGAACATAGACCAACTAGAGTGCTTGAATTGGTGCATGATGATGTGTGTGGACCTATCTCACCTCGAGCTATAAATGGGAAAATGTACTATGTTATTTTAATTGATGATTATAGTAGAATGGCCTTGGTATTTTTAATTATCCATAAGAAAGAGGTGTTCAGTTGCATAAAGCAGTATAAGAGGGAAGTAGAAAGGATTCTTGGGTAGAAAGTTCTGAAGTTTCGTACTGATAACGGTACAAAATTCACAAACAGTCAAGTCGAAGACTATCTCGAGAAACACAGGATAAGGCATCAAGTTTCATTAGTGAAAACTCCCCAACAGAATGGCATGGTTGAGAGGAGAAATCAGATCATCAAAAACATGGCCAGATTGATGCTCATTGAAAAGGACCTACCAGAGAAATTTTGGAAGGAAGCATTTTTGACATCAGTCTATATCTCGAACATGTCTCTGTTGTGTCCAAAGGAAGGGAAGACTCCGTATGAAATGTGGTACAGAAATAATCCAACATTGAAATACTTTCGAATCATTGGAAGTAAGTACTTCATTCTCAACAAAGAAAATCACAAGAAGTTTGAGTCAAGAGGATATGAGGAGATATTACTTGGATACTAAGGGAAAAGTAAAAAATAAAACTGCTTCAACAAAAGGCTGGAAAAAATTGTTGAGAGAAATGATGTCACTATAGTCGAAAATGAACAGAAGACTCAATGAACTAGTGAACAGTTTCTGGATGAAAGTGATGATGAAGTAAGCAACACAGGCAGAGTAGAAGTGGCAGAGGCTGACTCAGAAGAAGATACTGATGATGAAAAAGAATGTGTCAAGTCTGTTTCTGCAAGGATGCCAAAGAGTCGAGCTAAAATTGATAGACATAATATCATTTGTGATCAGACAGCTCCAGTTTGGACTCAAAGAATGAATTCATTACAGCAAACATCGTTTTTCTCTCAGGTGGAGCCGAAATGTTTTTCTGATGTAGCTGAAGATGAAAACTGGGTTCAAGCTATGAATGAAGAGCTTGACCAGATTGAGAAGAACCATATATGGTAAATTGTTTTGAGGCCAGCGGATAAGAATGTCATCGAGACTAAATGGGTCTATCGCAACAAGATGAATGAAGATGGCATAGTGATTTGGAACAAATCACGACTAGTGTGCAAAGGATACTCCCAAATACAGGGCATTGATGTTGATGAGACATTTGCACCGGTTGCAAGGCTGGATACAATTAGATTATTCTCAGCCATAGCAGTCCAAAGAAATTTCAAAGTGTTCCATATGGACATCAAATCTGCATTTTTGAATGGGGTTCTGAAAGAAGAGGTGTACATTGTGCAGACATATGGTTTTCTCATTCATGAGGATGAGAATAAAGTTTGTAGGCTGAATATAAAGACCCATACTTTACATACATTGTTATTACTTCATAATTGAATCATACTTATTACATCATATAACAAAACCATGAAAGGACCATATAGGTATAGTGTCTTTAGAAACTGGGAAACATAAACAACTGGTTTATAAATCATCTACGTTGTCTCCCATTATTTCATCATATCTAGAGTCCCTTTTGGAATATTCTACTTAGTACCCTTCTTCCTGACCTGGGGAAAGAAAACATACAAAAGGGTGAGCTCAAATGCTCAGTAAGGGTAAACAAAATAAATATCAATCACATCATATTCATAAGAACATAACATTTTAGAAAACTTAACCAGAAAAAGAGATCATAATATCATAACATGGGATAAATCATAGTGGTGAAATGTAATCCCAAATAATCATAACTTAAAACATGAAACTTTGTGGAATACACACATAATCATAGGGAATCATTTGTTATTAGTCAAGACTCATTTCCAAGACTATCTTAGCAGACAAAGTCCATTTCTAAATTGAGTTCACTCCTCGTTTCATTCCTGTATCACTGAACCAGTTTAACCTTCCATTCCAACCATGTCTATATCATGAGATATAAATCATTACCCAATGAATTGGAGGGAGATATAGGTCCCACCCATCTCATAATGATACCATTCTTATGTGTTCCACAAAATCATTAATCATACATCATAGCATATCCCATGTAATAAAAATGGGATTCTTAAACATCATGCCATCACAACATAATCCATATAAGATATAAGGAAATCATAAAAATAATTCCATCATAACATAATAAAATCAATGTTAAAATAGGGATAGAAACAGAACCCTATATTATCTTAGATGGAAAATAATTTTGATAAAACACTTGTACTTCATTCTTGAAGAAAATATCCTTTCTACTTCAAAAACATTTTCCTTTCTTAAAATGTCATATAATTTAAAACTAAAATATGTTTATTAAAAATAAACTTGGAAACTTGTAAAGGAAGGTTCATGGAAATAATGTTCTAAAAATCCATTCATGCCGTATAAGTTATGAAAAACATTTTTCTCATACTTTGGCCGAAAAAGTCAAAAAGTACCTCGTACTAAAAACAAAAAATATTCCTTTCATATCTTTTACTAAAAACTCACTGAATGGTAAAATTGGATTTAAACAATTTTAGTAAGATAGAAATAATATTACATATTGAGGAAACATGTATGTGGATGATAAATATTCCCTAGTAAATTCTGAAGTATAAACAATCTCAGATAAAAAGGAGATTGCGAGATTTTCCCTTACCTTAGGTCTGATTTGCTTTGTAAGTGTCCGAACCTCCTGTATAATGATTTAAATAATTTCATTTACTTATTACAGAATCATACTTATTTGTATGATATCGTATATGGTCATATTCTTAGCTTCTTATTAGTAATATTTCATTGATACTTGTTATTCAGGAATTTATTACTTTTTGTTCTTATGCGTGTTTTGTCGAATAAATTATTATTATTCTTTTTTAGGTTATAGATAAATCATTTACAGAATGTTATTAGTGTAATATATATCATATTAATTCATTCAATTAATTTATATCAACATTATGCAATGAAGATCATGTAGAACGAGTCGCATCAAATCATGGAGATGGTATTCCGTATGTACGCACGAGCGATGATATTGTTCCCATGATCGTGGAATTGTATTGGAGTGTATGTATAATATTTTAGAATCAATATCACTTTAAAATAATCATATATAGTTATTATTTACACCATTATACCCATCCAAGTAAGGTGGAGGTGGAAAACAGATTACACCACAGTGTGGAGACGGTATTCCGTACGTACGCACGCGCGGTGATTTCATTTTGTGTAGGATGGATAGCAAGTGAAATAGTGTTGTTTAATATTTATAATAACATATCAGTATATGAGTGATACTGATGTTATTAATTCATAATGAAACAACTAATGAAGAAGAAGTTGAAGAAGAAAGAAATTGGAAAGGATCGGTAATGGATATTACCTCTTCTTTGACGCGCCTCTTCTTAACCTCCTCTTAGGGCACTAGGGATGGTATTTTAATAAGACTAGGACCTCGAGGATGTTTCTAGATAAGTGTAGAAGATAATTTTGTAGGGTTTGGCCGATCTTGATTGCTCAATGTGGTCTGAGGAGAAGAGGGAGGAGGTGCCCTTTTATAAGGGAGGAGAGTGGCACCTTCAGAAAAACTAGAAATATTATTTTATTATAAAGTCATATTCGGTTTTCAGTAGCTCCAAACTGATTTATTTAGAATCTAAGTTGGGGATGGGTATAAATCCTATCATCCAATAGAATTTGGAAAAGTTTAGATTACTATTTTAACCTTATCATTTAGGTTTAACTTTAAGTTCAATAATTATACTTTTACCGTGTCTTCATGTTTTCTTACACAATAAGGTTAATAAACATAAAATAACAAGCCAAACGAACCCCAAGTTGTTTATTATTAATATATATAACCTTATATAAGTCATTTTGTCGAACCATAGATTTTTAGAAATAAAATAACAATTAATAATATAATATTTGTTTTAAATACTATTTTATGTCAATTTTGACACTATTTGGTAATTGATTTTTGTGAAAATAATAACAGAATGATTAGTTAGAAAAAAGTTAACTAAATCAATAATAACATTTCCAGTAACATATAAAATTAGTGTAATTTATAAAAAGTCTAAAATTACATTTATTTGACTATTTATATCATCAATTATTTTAATATTCAATTAATATGATAATTACTACATCATCATTGTGTCATAAATAAATTAAATTATTTAATGTCTAAAAATTATAAATAAAATACAATTATGTAGGAAATATTTTTATCTTTCTAATGAATATTTATAGTCGAATTTATCTTATGTATGACCCTATATTAAAAATGTTTTAGTTATTAAACATTGATTTTAACTATTTTAACTATTCTTTAAATAAAATAATATTAAATGTCCTAATCTAATCCATGTGGACCTAAAGGGTAATATTTTATCCCTAATGTTGTTTTTGGTAGAATTAAACTTATCCAATAGAATTAGGACATGTGTTAGGGTAATCATAATACCATTTTTACCCTTAATTACCCTATTTACTTTTAACCGTGGTAAATAAAATTTAAAAGTTATTATTCAGAAAAAATTATTTTCATCTCATTGAACCACATTTTACTTATTGAAATCAACCATGACTCTCAGATTTTTGAAATTCCATTCACAAAAGTGGTAAAATAACGTTTTATGCAAATTTGCAAATTCTCCTAGGAGGTGGGTAAAAGACGGTCAAAAGTTGAATAAAATTTTTATATATCTAAAATTATTATAAAATGACTCCAATGAATTAAATTGAACTTATATAGGTACTATGTATCAATTTTGAACTGAAATAAATTTAAATAAAATAAATAATTATTTAAATAAAATTTATGTTTTTAAATAGTAACCTAGTGTTTTCACTATTCATAAAAAATTGAATGTTTTCAGAAAAATACCAAAATTTCACCCTAGGATAATTTCGATATTCCGAATCCAAAAATGAAGTCCATTTTGAAAAATAAAATTTATAAAATTTCCAAAAAGTGGTTATTACTATTCATAACGGCTATTTTTAATAATATTTTAATAGCATATTGTTGTTTAGTGGAACTCGGTATTACGTATGACAAAAGCTATCGAGGAAGGCTGCAATTGGGTGTAAAGAAATCCAATCTAGTGTTGTGTGTAGTGAAATATTCCTTTGATGATATATAAAAAAATATTTCTCATAAAAATCTCAGGTGTTACATTCTACCCCCCTTAAAATGAATTTCTCCCTCGAAATTCTTTACTTCGTAACAAATAGATGAGGATACTTTTCCCTCATCATATCCTCAAGCTCCCATGTATCTTCTTATAATTGGTGATTTCTCCATAAAACTTTCACCAAGCGAGTGGTCTTGTTTCGTAGAACTTTTTCCCTACGATCAAAAATCTCTATCGGCTATTCTTCATAAGAAAGATCTTGCTCCAGCGGTACAACTTCATGAGCTGAGTACATGTGAAGGATCGGGAATGTACTTTATCAGGAGAGATACATGGAACACATCATGAACTTGAAGGAGATTCTGTGGAAGTGCCAATCAGTAAGCTACCTTCCCAACACGATCCAGTATTTCGAAAGGAAAAATATACCTAGGGATTAGCTTTCCCTTCTTTCCAAATCTCATTACTCTCTTCCAAGGAGATATTCGTAAGAACACTATATCACCCACTTCAAACTGTAGGTCTTTTCTTCAGTTATAGGCACAACTTTTCTATCGACTCTGAGCTTCTCTTATGTGTTGTTGAATAGATCAGACCTTTTCTGCCATCTCATCAACAAGATCAGGTCCTAATAACTTTCTTTCCCTAACTTCATCCAAACAAGTTGGAGTTCAGAATTTCTTTCCATAGAGAGCTTCAAAAGGATCCATCTGAATACTAGAGTGAATGCTATTATTATAAGAAAATTCCACCAAAGGTAGGTGTTGATCCCAACCACCTTTGAAGTCCATAGAGAAAGCTCTTAACATGTCTTCTAGAGTTTTAATTATTTTCTCAGACTGACCGTCTGTCTGAGGATGATAAGCAGTGCTGAAGCTCAACTCTGTATCCAGAGTATACTGAAGACTTTGCCAAAACTTCGAGGTAAACCTTGGATCCCGATCAGATATAATGGAAAATGGTACTCCATACAATCTTACCACTTCCTTTGCATATATCCTGGCAAGCTGATCAAGAGAGAAATCCTCTCTAATAGCAATGAACTATGCCGACTTCGTAAGACAATCAACTATAACCCTGATAGCATTATTGCCTTTGGAAGTTTTAGGAAGTCAAGTGACAAAGTCCATAGTGATGTTTTCCCATTTCCATTCGGGTATGGGTAATGGTTGTAACATCCCATTAGACTTCTGTCTCTCAGCTGTAACATGTTGAAAAACCAAGCATCGAGAGACATATTCAGAAACATCTCTTTTCATGACATCCCACCAGAAGTACTCTTTCAGGTCCATATACATATTCGTGATTCCAGGATGAATAAGGAATTAAGAACTATGAGCCTCATCCATCAGCTCCTTCTTTAATTCGGGGATGGGAGGAACACAAACCCGATTCCCGAACCTTATTATCCCATCACAATCAAGGTTGAATTCAGGAACATTTCTCACCTTCTTTTGTAACTATATATCTTCTTTCTGTTTCTCTTTAATCATCACATGTATAGATGGTTGAACATTCATTTGAGAAAGATAAGATTTCCCCCCTTCCATTATAATTCCACGATCTATCCTTTGTAAATCCATAAATATTGGATCTTTTTTGATCCTCATCATGGATAAGCTGGCATGGTTTTGTCAACTTAATGCGTCTACCACCTTGTTTGATTTCCCAGAGTGGTAATGAATTGAGCACTCGTAATCCTTAATCAGCTCCAACCATCTTCTTTGACGCATATTCATCTCCTTCTATTTGAAAATATACATTAAACTTTTATGATCAGTATAAATATCACACCTTTCACTATAAAGATAATGTCTCCAAATCTTTAATGCATAGATTACAACAGCTAACTCCAAATCATGAGTTTGGGTAATTTTTCTCATGGATTTTCATCTGTCGTGAGGCATAAGATTTCACCATATTGTTTTGCATAAGAACACACCCCAGCCCCTTCTTGGATGCATCACTGTAGATCACAAACCTTTCTCCACTACAAGAAATTGTGAGTACAGGTGCACTGGATAACCTTCATTTCAACTCCTTGAAATTATCTTCACATTCCTCCATCCACACGAACTTAACTCCTTTTCCAGTCAACCTAGTGAGTGGATTAGATAAAAATGAAAAATCTTTCACAAAACATCAATAATATCCATCCAAACCAAGAAAACTTTGGATCTCATTTACTGTTGTTGGTCTCTTCCCTCTTTCGATAACCTCTGTCTTTGCAGGATCAACAAATATCTCCTCTTTTGAGATTATTTGACCCAAAAATGAAACTTCTTGAAGCCAAAATTCACACTTGGTAAATTTGGAATAAATCATCTCCTTTATTAGGGTCTTCAATACAATTATCAAGTGTCCATACCTTGGACAAAAAGTCATCTTTGGTATATCTTCCCTTTTGAGCCTTAATTGATGATACCTTGAACGAAGATCAATCTTGGAAAAGTATTGAGCTCTGCGTAGTTGGTCAAATAAGTCATCAATGCACGGGAGAGGATATTTGTTCTTGATAGTGATCTTGTTATGTTCTCGATAATCAATACAGAGTCTCATTGATCCATATTTCTTCTTAAAGAAAAGAACAGGTTCTCCCCAAGGGGATGCACTAGGGTGTATGAATCCCTTATCAATATTCTCTTGGAGTTGCTTCTTCAATTCATGCAACTAAATTGGTGACTTTCTATAAGGTGTCTTTGAAATAGGTAAAGCACCCGGTGCAAGTTCTATTGAAAACTAAACATCACAATTTGGTGGAAGACCCGGTAATTCCTCTGGAAAGACATCATCAAACTCTTGTACAATGGGTGTATTCTTAATCATGAGTTTCTCTCCAACCATTTGAGATAAATAACATTCATTTAGTGGAATCAAGACCCATTGGATGGAAGAAATTTCCACTGGAAGGTTATGTTCATCCTTGCATTGATAGACGATCATAGATTGATCTGGAATATGAAATGTGACTTCCCTTCTTTGGGAATTGATTTGATCTCCATATAACGAAAGCCAATCCATGACAAGAATCACATCAAATTACACTATAGAAAGGATCACAAGATTTGCAAAAAGAACTTTCCCAAAACATCAATCAGAGAATAATTATAAACTTTTGATGCGACTGTTGTGCCATTAGGGGTTGTCACAGCTACCTCAACATCTAATTGTTGAGGTAATACAGCGATACCCTTAGAAAATTCTTCAGAAATAAAAGAGTGGGTAGATCCAGAATCAAATAAAACATTTTCTACTTTAGAGTGGATGGAAAGTGTACCTTTCACCACTTTGTTATCGTACTCCACATCGCTGATAGAAATTGAATGTGACTTTCCTTTGTCTTTAGCCTTAAGAGTTTGTTGACGTTGATCATCATCAATAACCCTTGGATCAGGGCATTGATTAGCATAATGCCCCATTTCCTTGCACTTGTAACATTGAAGTGTAAGAGGTGCACTCTGTGTATTATTTTCTTTGTTCGCATCACTAGAAATATTCTTCCCATCATTGCGGCATTCAAATGCCCGATGACCTTCCTTTCCACATTTGAAACATTTAATTTTCCCTTTAAGAAAACTCCCTCCATGTTTCCTTCCACACTTTGAGCATAAGGGAAAACTCATCTTCCATTCAGTGTGGTCTTTAGATTTTTCTTTCAATTCCATTTTCCTCTTCTTATCAAACCCATATGACTGATGGGTTACTCCAATCTCTATCACAACTTTGAGAGCACATCGAACGATTTTCTCGTATCTATTGATGTACCTTATGGCTAATGCCCTTCGAAGACATGGTTTTAAGCCACTAAAGAATCGATCGATCTTACTCTCAGGTTGGATAATAATACCGGAAGCGTACCTTGCAAGTCTCGTAAAATTTGCTTCGTAGGTACCAATAGATTCATCATCCTTTTGCTTCAGTTCAAGAAACTCCTTATCCATATTTGTTCGAAGAATACGAGGGAAGTACTTATTGAAAAATAAGTTCTTGAACTCATCCCATTCCATGGATTAAATTTCATCCCTTTTCCTCATATTATTGATAAGATTCCACCATTGATCAGCTTCACCTTCCAAATGATATACTGCTAAGATGAGTTTATCATGCTTAGAACATTGAAGAACTGAAAATATCTTTTCAGTTATACTAATCCATTGTTCAGCAACTAATGGATCAGTAGACCCACTGAAAGAAGGTGGACGCTGCCTCATGAAGGATTCCACAGAATATTTCTCCTTCCTTTGCTCGTTTGGATGTACTTCATGATTCATAGCTTGAGAAAGTTGTGTGAGCATGGCTACAAGATTTTTCATTCCAGCTCCCATATCGTTTGGTTGCTCAGGGGGACAATCATTGCATTGCCCGTCGCATTCCGCAGAAACATGGTTCCTTCAGGTTCCATCCATTGACTAAAACCAAGAAGAATAGTGTGAGAAACACTAATTATAATGGGAAAACCACATAATCAAGAATAAATTTCACACTTAAGGTCTTATCATAGGTGATTCATGGACATTTCTAAAACACTAAGATTGTGTTATATGCTTAGACTTATCCTTAGGGTTATTACTAAGGCTTTCACATCCTAGTTTCCAATGGTTGACTATACCTTTCCTCTAATACCAACTATAATGACCCATAGTTTACATATATTATGATTACTTCATAATTGAAGCATACTTATTACAACATATAACAAAACCATGAAAAGACCGTATAGGTATAGTGTCTTTAGAAACTGGGAAACATAAACAACTGGTTCATAAATCATCTACGTTGTCTCCCATTTATTTCATCATATCTAGAGTCCCTTTTGGAATATTCTACTTAGAACACTTCTTCCTGACCTGGGGAAAGAAATCATACCAAAGGGTGAGCTTAAATTCTCAGTAAGGGTAAACAAAAAAAATATCAATCACATCATATTCCTAAAACATAACATTTTGGAAAACTTAACCTGCAAAATAGATCATAATATCATAACATGGGATAAATCATAGTGGTGAAATGTAATACCAAATAATCATAACCTAAAACATGAAACTTTGTGTCATACACACATAATCATATAGAATCATTTCTTATTAGTTAAGACTCATTTACAAGACTATCTTAGCGGACAAAGTCCATTTCTGAACCGATTTCACTCCTCGTTTCAGTCCTGTATCACTAAACCAGTTTAACATGCCCTTCCAGCCATGTCTATCTCATGATATATAAATCTTTACCCAATGCATTGGAGGGAGATATAGGTCTCACCCATCTCATAATGATACCATTCTTATGTGTGCCACAAAATCATAAATCATACATCATAACATATTCCATTTAATAAAAATGGGATTCTTAAATGTCATGCCATTACAAAATAATCCATATAAGATAAAAGGAAATCATAAAAATAATTCCATCATAAAATAATAAATTTAATGTAAAAATAGGGATAGAAACAGAACCCTATATTATCTTATATGGAAAATAATTTTGATAAAACACTTGAACTTCATTTTTGAGGAAAATATCCTTTCTACTTAAAATACATTTTCCTTTCTTAAAATGTCATATAATTTTAATCTAAAAGAATTTTATTAAAAATAAACTTGAAAACTTGTAAAGGAAGCTTCATGGAAATAATGTTCTAAAATTTCATTAATGCCGTATAAGTTATGAAAAACATTCTTCTCGTACTTTGGCCGAAAATGTCAAAAAGTACCTCATACGAAAAACGAAAAAATATTCCTTTCATATCATTTAATAAAAACTCACTGAAGGGTAAAATTAGATTCAAACAATTGTAGTCGTATAGAAATAATATTACATATTGAGGAAACATGGATGTGGATGATAAATATTCCCCAGTAAAGTCTGAAGTATAAATAATCTCGGATAAAAATAAGATTGCGAGATTTTCCCTTACCTAAGGTCCGATTTGCTTTATAAGTGTCTGAAACTCCTGTATAATGATTTAAATAATGTCATTTTCTTAATCCAGAATCATACTTATTTTTATGATATCATATATGGTCATATTATTATATTCTTATTAGTAATATTTCATTTCTACTTGTTATTCTAGTGTTTATTACTTTTTGTTATTATGCGTGTTTTGTCGAATAAATTATTATTCTTATTTTTAGGTTATAGATACCTCATTTACAGAATGGTATTAGGGTAATCTATATCATATTCATTCATTCAATTAATTTATATAATCATTATGCAATGAAGATCATGTAGAACGAGTCGCATCACATCGTGGAGACAGTATTCTGTACGTACGCACGAGCGATGATATCGTTCCAATGATTGTGGAATTTTATTGGAGTGTATGTATACTATTTAAGAATAAATATCACTTTAAAATAATAATATATAGTTATTCTTTACACCATTATACCCATCCAAGTAAGTTGGTGGTGGAAAACAGATTACACCACTACGTGGAGATGGTATTCTGTACGTACGCACGCGCGGTGATTTCATTTTCCGTAGGATGGATAGAAGGTGAAATATTGTTGTTTCATATTTATAATAACATATCAGTATATGATTGATACTTATGTTATTAATTCATAATGAAAAAACTAATTAAGAAGAAGTTGAAGAAGAAAGAAATTGGAAAGGATCAGTAATGGATAATACCTCTTCTTTGACGCGCCTCTTCTTAACCTCCTCTTAGGGAACTAGGGATGGTCTTTTAAGATAACCAGGACCTCTAGGATGTTTCTAGGGAAGTGTATAAGAGAATTTTGTTGGGTTTGGCCGAGCTTTATGGCTCAAAGTGGTGTGAGGAGGAGAGGGAGGAGGTGCCCTTTTATAATGGAGGAGAGGGGCACCTTTGGAACAAGATAAAAATATTATTTTATTATAAAGTCATATTCGGGTTTCAATAGCTCCAAATTGATTTATTTCAAATCTAAGGTGGGGATGGGTAGAAATCCTATCATCCAATAGAATTTGTACAAGTTTAGGTTACTATTTTAACCTTATAATTTAGGTTTAACTTTAAGTTCAATAATTTTACTTTTACTGTGTCTTCTTGTTTTCTTACACTATAAGGTTAATAAACTTACTATAACTAGCCAAACGAACCCCAAGTTGTTTATTATTAATATATATAATCTTATATAAGTCATTTTGATGAACCTTATATTTTTAGGAATAAAATAACAATTAATAATATAATATTAGTTATAAAAACTATTTTATGTAAATTTTGATACTATTTGGTAATTGATTTTTGTGAAAATCATAACAGAATGTTTAGTTCTAAAAAAGTTCATTAAATCAATATTAACAAGTCATATTAAGATATAAAATTAGTGTAATTCATAAAAAGTCTCAAATTACATTTATTTGAGTATTTATATCATCAATTATGTTAATATTTCATTAATATGATAATTACTGCATCATCATTGTGTGATAAATAAATTAAATTATCTACTATCTAAAAATTATAAATAAAATATGATTATGTAGGAAATCTTTTTAAATTTCTAATAAATATTTATAGTCGAATTTATCTTAAGTATGACCCTATATTAAAAATGTTTTAGTTATTAAACTTTGATTTTAACTATTTTAACTATTATTTAAATAAAATAATATTAAATGTCCTAATCTAATCCAAGTGGACCTAAAGGGTAATATATTTTCTATAATGTTTTTTTGGTCGAATTATACTTATCCAATATAATTAGTACATGTGTTAGGGTAATAATAATATCATTTTTACCCTTAATTACCTTATTTACTTTTAACCGTGGTAAATAAAAGTAAAAAGATATTATTCACCAAAAATTATTTTCATCTCATTGAACCACATTTTACTTACTGAAATCAACCATGTCTCTCAGATTTTCGAAATTCCATTCAAAAAAAATGGTAAAATTACGTTTTATGTAAATTTTCTAATTCTCCTAGGAGGTGGGTAAAAGACGGTCAAAAGTTCAATTAAATTTTTATATATCTAAAATTTTTATAAAATGACTCCAATGAATTACATTGAACTTATATAGGTATTATGTATCAATTTTGACCTAAAATAAATTTAAATAAAATAAATAATTATTTAAATAAAAAGTTCGGGTTTAAATAGTAACCCAGTGTTTTCACTATTCATCAAAAATTGAATGTTTTCAGAAAAATACCAAAATTTCACCCTATGATAATTTCAATATTCCGAATCCAAAAATGAAGTCCATTTTGAAAAATAAAATTTATAAAATTTCAAAAAGTGGTTATTACTATTCATAACGGCTAGTTTTAATAATATTTTAATAACATATCGTTGTTTAGTGAAACTCGGTACTGCGTACAACGCAAGCTATCGAGCAAGGTTGCGATTGCGTGTAAAGAAAGCCATTCTAGTGTTTTGTGTAGTGAAATATTCCTTTGATGATGTATAAAAACAAAATATTTCTCATAAAAATCTTAGGTGTTACACTGGAGAAGGTATTGTATGGGCTGAAACAATCACCAAGAGCATGGTACTCAAGGCTTGATTAGTACTTGAAGAAGATTGGTTTCCAGAGAGGAGGAGTTGATTACAATCTCTATTTCAATAACAATAGTAATCAAAGGATGATGGTGCTGGTTTATGTCGATGACATAATATTTGGCGGATCAGATGAGGCTCAATGTAGACAATTTTCTGAATTCATGAAAAATGAGTTTGAAATGTCAATGATTGGCGAGATAACTTTTTTCCTTGGTCTATAGGTGACAAAAGGAAGGAATGGAACATTCATTTCTCAATCCAAATATGGCAAGGATGTTTTAAGAAGGTTTGGCATGGAAAATTCCAAGGAGATGAAGACTCTCGTTTCTACTCGGATGAAATTATCAAAATATGAGGATTGAAAGGCAGTTAATATCACAGAATACAGGGAAATTATTGGATGTTTGTTGTACTTGACCGCAACAAGACCTGATATTGTTTCGCCACATCCCAACCATCGATATATCAGTGTAATCCCAAAGAAATACACATGTTTGCAGTGAAAAGAATACTTTGATGTATCAAAGGCACTGTGGACTTTGGTCTGATGTATAATGACAAATATCAATCGGTTTTTTTGGGTTACATAGATGTAGATTGGGAAGGACCAGTAGATAACAGAAAATCAATGTTAGGAGGTGCAATCTATCTTGGTGGATTGTGTATTTCTTGGCTAAGAAAGAAGAAATATTGCATCTCATTGAGCACCGCAGAGGCTGAGTATATTGCGGCCACTCAAGTATGCACACAACTATTGTGGATGAAGCAGCAGCTTGAAGACATGGGAGTTGAAGTGAATTTCTGATCGAAATCCAATGTGATAACTCAAGTGCTATAAATCGCAGAAAAAATCCCGTACATAATTCAAGGACAAAGAACATTGAGATAAAGTATCATGTTATCAAGGAGAAGGTTGATCAGGGAATAGTGAAGTTGGAGTATGTACCTACAGAGCTACAGGTTGCAGACATTCTGACAAAGACCTTACCCAAGGAAGCTTTTGAGAGGCATCGACTGGCTCTGGGAGTTCAGTCGACTCACCACACTTAAAAGAGTGTGGATGTGGGACCCCCTCTCCCTGAGGTGTGTTGTGTTTTCCCTAATGTCCTGATATGTTTTCTCTACTATGTTACAGAGTTCAAAGGCATGACCTTTCGGTTTGTTGACAAAGGGGGAGAAAATAGTGATTATTCAAGGGGGAGACAGTGTGGAGATTTGAGAAATCATGACAGATATGGGGAGAAGCTGATAGGTGGAGCAACCAGATAGGGGGAGTTGAAGCTAGTTTGAACGTGCTTAGCTAGATCTTAGTTTGGAAAACACATGAAATAAGGCTAAAGTGGTTTTGAAGCTGACAAGGTTTGAAGCTGTGAACAGAAAGGGGAAGAGTATTGAATCTAACGATGCTAGAAGTGATCGATCAAAGAATAGATATCACGATAGCTGAAAATCGTGATAAAAGCAGAACAAATGTGTTGGAATGGTGTGAGAAGGTTTCCAGCTTTCCCCAATTGGTGATATAGTGATTAAAAAATTGGTATCAATTTCGAAATTGGTATCAGTTTGGTATCAACGGTTGGTGTCAGCAACGAAGTGATTCATTGATGAACTTTTTATTTACTCCTGTTTCCCATGCTGATCATTGCTCATGTGGGCTTAGAGTACGTGTTAAGTGAATCCTTGAACACTACCAGAATCGCAAGAGGCGAATGGTGGTAGTGGCTGGAAAGGAGAAGTAATGAGATATCAATATGTAGAGAAATTTTATGAGAAGATTTGTCAACAAACCCAAAGGGGGAGATTGTTGGAAAAAATCCCTCAAGGCAACATTGAATCATTTTTGAGGTGATTGTGTCTGTTGACAAAGTGGGCCTCCATGTTGTGTTTGTTGAAAAATCAGACCATGAAGTATGAGTGTGTCGACAAAGGGGGTTAAGATGGTGATTTTTTGGGTTCAAGGGATGCATTCACCAATCAATTATTGATTGAAGAACCTCGACAAAGGAATGGACGATCTGGAGGTGGTACAAAAAGAGCAGATACAAGGTGGCGCCGTTTTCTAGTGTTTGCCAAATTTTTGGGCCTAAAAATTGGAATATGGAGAGATATGTTTTTGGAAAAGGGTATGGCGTGCAAAAGAAAATATTTATGCGGAAAAATTATGTGTGGGGCGATAAATTAGATGGATTCATGAAAAATTAAAGTGGCACACGAAAAATAGTAGGGTGTGCGAAATAGAGGGATGTAGTATTTCACGCAAGATGTGTTTCGATGTCCGAAGCTCGAAAATTGGAAAAGGAATGAGGTGAGAGAAATTTTGGAGCAGTTCGCAAAAAATGGTGTTGCGTGGAAGATTTTTTTTCACTCTCGAAGTGAATTACACGCTCAAGGAGGGTTTTTTCGCACGGGGTCAATTTTGCCTATAAATATGAAGTGACCTCCCTTCATCTACAAGAGTTAAAGACATAGAGAATACATGAGCTCTGGTGCTTGAAATTGAAGTCCTCAAGGGAGTTGTGTGTAAACATTAAGGGTGTGTATAATGTCTGCTGTTGCGTGAAAAGATAAGGTTGCGCGTAAATTTGGTATTGGCGCGTAAAAGTGGTGTTGCACGAAAGGTGGATTTCGTGCAAAAGTAGTGAATTGCGCACAAGGAGGTTTCCAAGATGTGCGTAAAAAGAAGAGTTTGCGTGTAAGAAAGGTGTTGCGTGAAAATTATTTTTTGTGCAAGTGAAAGGATTTGGGCTCAAGGAGTCGTAAGGGCTGCGCGTAAAAATTGGGGTTTCCCGGTACACCCGGTGCAAAGTGAGATTAATCTTTGGGTAGAAGTTGGATGTCAACAGAGCATCTATCAACAGTTAAGGATGAAAATTTAATTAGTGATAATGAGGAGACCTACAGGTCTATAAACTGTGAGTGGATTCCATCTGGTGCAGTGAGCAAAGGAAGAGGAAGAAGGTGATCCTCTCCACCGATAGTGAGCCAGAGAGAGAGAAATAGGGAGTGACCCTTGGGAAAGCAGTGAGCTGACCCTAAAACCTTGTAAACGCAGTGAGCCTTGGACATAGTGACTGTTCCCAGACATTGAAATCCACAGCTAGTGAAGTTTAGTGTAATTTGGTACGACCGACAACTTGTTGGCGTATGATCCTTGGACATAGCTGAGTGAGGGTGAGCCAAGTAAAAATCATTGTCTCATGTGTATTATTTACTTTCTGTTTATATTGTGCAACGGTAAAGAGAGAGAAGAGTGTTTTTCTTATCAGCGAAACAAGATCAGAACATGCATTAAGTTTAAATTAGTCATACCTTTATTCACCCCCTCTCAGGGTATTCAGCCTTGTAGACCTAACAACATAGATTAGGGATCAGAACACTATGATATAAATTGAAGATAATTGTTGAATAACATCATAATATTTTATTAAGGAATAGATTATGTGGTTTTTTCTAGAAACACATCCATATCTCTATACTATAAGTGAATATTTTCCATGAAAAGATATATCTAGTGTTAATATCTCTTAAATGGGCATAATAATACTGACCTAATAATCACATGGTTCATGATAATGAGCCTTACTAAAAAATTATTTTGACACTACTAGGTAGATATTCTTTGGATAATTAAAAATTTCAGTATAAAACATTATGATAGACATGATAATAGAGATATCCACAAAGAAACCGTGTTTATGATTTTGATATAATCTATGCATAGATTTATGATTTATGTTACATATTTCACATGTTTGGTGATTATTCCTTATGTGTCATAAATATATGATCTAATATAGTGTATTAATTCATTTATAAATGGTGACTTGAAGAAGGAATGTGAAACACATTATTGAACATAATAGAATGAGAAATAATGATTTAATATTAGTGGGATTTAAAAAATCTTTCAAAGGGAACTAGTATCCCAAAAATTCTCATCTTATGAGGACATTGTATCTTGTGATATGAATATATATAAGAAATTATCTATGTATTATGGATTTTATGGGAAGTAAGATAAGTATAGGATGATAAAGAAAAAGATATATAAAGGGATGAAGGGAAGAATGATTGTCCCAGATCTGATAATTATAGAAAGAAACACACTAGTACATGATTAAAAGGAAAGAGATTTTTCTTCAGGTGTGGGTAAAAAATCCACCATTTCCATGATTTCAATGGAAAGAAAAAGGTTTTCAATGGTCAATGCTTCATCTATAAAGAGATGAGGAACTATGAAAATGAATTCCATAAGCGTTAAAGGAAAATACCTTAAATGTACCTAATATATCATGGTTAAGCTTATGATATTACCAAAGATGATGTTGAATGATTAATGTCCATGTGTTAAGAAGTTTTAATTATGTCATTTGAGTATTTAATCAATAATTACCCATTAATAATTTTTTTTGAAATGTATTAGGATTGAACTAAATTAATTTTTCATTATAAATTCTTAAGAGTATGTTGAATGATACCAAACGAACGAGAAAAATGATTTAGTTAAATAATGATGTTTTTAAAAACACATGATTAAAGGAAATAAAACCCTTAATATGTTCTTGATGAAGAGATAATGATATTGTGATCAATAGTTGATTGATATGGATAAATTAAATTGGATAGTACTCACTACCTTGGAAGTAAATAATGATTTGTTGACAAAGTGGTTTATGCTACCATTGATGGAGTTAAAATAATGATTTATAGAATTTATCCCAAAATAATTTTTTAATTTATTGAATAAGGAATCATGAATTATTTCAATAAGGGTTTATGGTAGTTTAGGTTATCACCATGTTTTAAGAGAATACATGATGCATGAATTCACATGTTGAGTATGTGACTATTTAGAGATACTTTATGTGGCTTGAGTGATTAATTATAAGTTCATTTTGTAAATGAAATGTCCTTATTAATAATGTTTGGGATATTAATATGTTTGATGGTTAATAAGGGTAAAAATTTATGAAATACGTTAAGTCAAAAATTTGATGAGGTTTTAAGGATAAATCTATTACTACACCATATAGAAATTTATGAATACTAGATAAATTCTGCAAAACATTTAGTAACAATAACAAATAAAGATAAAATGAATAACATATAAATCTATTATTTATATTAGAATCCTATAAATGTAAATTTTAATTATTTGTGAGTACAAAAAATAATTTTTGGATATTCATCTCATGGAGTAACCAATGAATTGTAAATTGATCTAAAGATTACCAGTGGGTGAAATTGATGATATGAAATAAAAATGTTTCTAGTCAGTATATTTATTTATATTCATATATAGTAAACTAATTCCTAAACTCATGGAAAATGAAATTAAAACAATATTTAATTCAATTACCTACATACCTAATGAATCAAATAGTTCTTTAAATAATAATATATTTATGTTTTTAAGGCCCTAAACATTACATTGACCATTCAATTTCCTTTGATAAATGACATCAATTTATTAATACAATTATTAAAACATTTTTCCATTACAATATCTTCACTTTCTACCAATCTCCCCATACATAGAAACTTAGTTATGTGTTCTTCTATATGACCTTTATATTTTACATTTTATCTTATTTATACGATGTTTTACTAACCCTATTGTGTTGTGTGTTTTTCAAAAATGGTATCTCCAAATTCCAAAAACATGAATATCAATATCATGTTTAAATTGTGAATTTACAATTTATTTATAGTGATGATAATGTAACACCCTGATACATTAAAAGAAGAAAATTATTTTTAATGGACTGTATGACACACAACACCATGCTTAGAAGAAAATATAACACCCAAAGACATTACGATATGTTTATTTTTAAATAAAATTAATATATCCAATATCATTAATTAAAAACAACACATAATTTTTCTTACATTACACACAACACATATTTTAGCTTGTGTTACACACAACACTGAGTTTAAATGGAATATGAAATATTGTTAAAATGTTATTATTTAATATAATATTTATAACACAAAAATTAAATTAGTGATAATGAATATTAATATATAAATTGTTAAAATTATGGATATCTATTGATTTTTTTAAAATAATCATTTAAATGGAAAAGAAATGTTTTATGAAAAACAATAATATTCAAAAATATAGTTTAGTCGCACATTGCACAAATAATTTTGAATTAAATATTACCAACTTAAGAAACTTTATTTGATAAAATTAACTTAATTTTTGAAATCATGATATAAAAATTGTCTTAGGGTTATTTTTTTTACGAAATGTTTCATTTTTTAAAAATATTAAATTATACAAAATTTTAATTGAATAAAATTTAATTAAATAATTTAAAATGTAAAATTATATTTGTATTTTTTTTAAATTAAATTTTGTCAATTAAATATATATTAATAAAATTAATGGAATTTTTATCATTCTTCTTTTTAATTTTGATATAAAAACCTTATAAACATTTGAATATGTTGTCTTTAAAAAACTGCTTTCTTATTGCATCATCATGATTAATATTAATTTAAAATTATCCACTTACATGAAATTAATTTGAAAAAATGTACTAAATTCAACGAAAAATTATAATATATATTATATAATAAGTTAAAATTAATTTTGACCAAATTTAATAATGAAAATAGTTTAAACGATTTACCACGGTTAAGGTAAAAAAGGATTTACCTGGGGGTTAAACTAAAAAGATAAGGGTAAAAATGATCAAAAAAATTGTTTACAACACATTTTATAGAAATATTTGGATATTATTTATTTTATGATTGATGATGGACCATTTTGGAGGATTTTTTAGGGATAAAAACTTGGGAATGATTGAATGTTTTAAAAAAATAAGATGTGTTCCACTCACCACAATTATAAAAGAACAACCCTCTCCTATATTATTCACAAACTCACATGATATTTTTTTGAAGAAGACTAAACTTAATCACCTCGAAAAAATCCTCCTAAAAAATATAAGCATTAGTTTGGAATGAAATCCAACCTTGGAAGGACTTTTATAGAAACCAAAGGATTATTATTGAAGCAAATGTAACATTATTCAATGACCATTTTTTTATTTCATCCTCCACATCTTAAAATTTTTATGAAAATATTATTATATAATAACCTAAATATATTAAATGTAATTACATGTTGTTATTATAACATCCCAGGTAGTTATATAATAGAACGTTCATATTTATTAATATTTATTAATTAGATAGTAATTTTTCCTTAAAGGGATGTTAGGTACGACAGAGTACCTGGAACCCAACACTGGATTTCTAAAAAATGCTACGTTTTACAGAAGAATGAGTTATAATGAAAATTAATATATTAATAATATATATATTTTAAGTGGCAGTTATATCCTAAAATTTCTATCAGCATTAATTAATGAACTAACTATAAAAATTTTATATATATTTATCAAAATATTTTACATTCATCAAATATATCATAATGGATTAAAATGAGAACAAATTCAATTTTAAGCATATAATACCCTAATATTTTTAAAAGGTGGTTTTACCACCTTTTGATGGAGAACCCATTTGAAATGTTGTTTTAGTATCATTAATAAGTACTATTTGAAAAAAATAAACTTTTTCTTTGGAAGAGGACAAAAACATTCTTTGGTTAAATTTTTGGTATTTTTATAATAAAATTTGTATTATAATGAATAGTGAAAATATTGCCTTTTAATTTAAAAATAATTTTTCAACTATTTTATTTTTATTTTTAGTTAATTATTTTAATTAGTTTAAAATAATATTTATATTTTGTTTCTCTAAATTATTCCAATTTTGGTCAATAGAAACAATTTCATATTGAAATTGGATTTAAAAACATTCTAAACATTTTAACAATGTTACTTTTAAAACTAGCTTTCTCATTTCATCAATGAAATTAATATTAAATTAATTTTAGCCACTTTTTTTGAATTTTTAATAATTAACATACATGGTTGTAATCAGTATGAAACATTTGACCTAATGAGATCAAATAAAGTTTTTGTGAATAGTAACTTTGGAAATTATTTTTATTGCCAATGTTAAGGGTAAATCAGGTAATTAAAAGTTAAAATTATATTATAAATATTCTGAAACTAACTAACACATTTAATAATAATATTTGATGTGTTATTAAAGAACAAAAATATCATTCAGTGAAAATTATTGCCTTTGGAATCCAATTGGGTGTGATTATGAAAGTTACAAATATTTAATTTAATATAACGACCAAGATGTGATAATCATGTCCCTCATTACTATAACAAGTTTAATATGCAGTTATATTAGTCTTATATTTGACTATAAATATTACTTATATTTATAAAAATATTACCTACATTATGTGAATATTTTTATAATTTTTCAGAAATAAATATTTATATTGAATTGATATATAATGATGATACTATAATAGTTTTATTAATGATATAATCTAGTAAATGATATTATAAATAAAAAAATAATTATATTTTCAGACAATTGATACCATATACAAATTTTATAGGTTAATTTATCATTTTGGTGATAATTAATATTAGTTGTTTCTAACTTATCATAATTCTATGATATTTTGAAAAAGTCAAATAAAGAATAGTGTCAAAATTGACACAATTGGAATTTTAAAATATAAAATATTTCATTAAATCTTATAAGATTGATAATAATCTACGATTCATCCAAATGGTTATGATAATCCTAAAAATATCATTAATGAATAATTCATTGGTCTTTTTTCAGGTTATAGTAATTATTTTAACTCTCATATTGTAAATTGATTTATAGATCCATAAGAGTTTAAAAGGTTAAAATAGATAAATAGGGATTAAAAATTATTCAAAACTTATCAAATTTTCATTTGATGATTTTATTTCAACACATATTCATATTATTTTTGAAATAAGTCAAATTGAACCAATTATAGATTGAAAATGAATATATATTAGTTTAATACTTTTAATAATTCCTAGAGTGCCCATCCGCTATCCTATAAAAGACACTATTATTCTCTACAACTTAAACTTAGATAACCATCTAGTTTAAACTAGTTATATCCAAAACCATTTATCGAATAACTCCCAAATTATTGATACTGTAGTTTATGCAGAACACCCTCTTTAGGGGAGTTTAGGTGTTATGAAAGGTGACAATATAAAGAAAATGGAATGTATTAATTTAAGTGTTTTAATTTTATTTCTTCTTCTACTTCCTTCCAATAGTCTTCATCCACAATAAAATACAAAATCCAGTATCCAAAATTTAGTGAGATGTTATTATTTTAATATCATAATCTAAATCTATATCCTCTTAAATTAAATGGAAAAATAATTAATCATTCATGCATACATGTGAACTATCACCTCCACAAACCGATATAATTTATTTTCCATAATAGTCTCTCAAGACTGGTTATAATGTTGGAATTAATGTTCATATATAATAATATTTAAATATCTATCATTCTAATATAATAATATATCAATTAATTTTTTACTTTATATGCATAAAAAAATGATAACATCGTTCGTGCGTACATGTGAACTATCACCCCTAAAAGGGATGTGATTCTTCTTTAATCACCACATCAGTTAAAATATATAAATATATATCTATATTTAAATTATTGTTATGATACTGATGATATTATTATAAATTTTTAAATATAAAATAATATTTACATTCTTTCCATAAATATCAATGAAAAATAGAAAATTTTATTTATTTGTACCTACGACCTACCGTCTCTATGATTGTAACATTGTTCTTTTTTCCATATCCATATTTATTGAAAGGAATTAGAAATGAAATTTATATATAAAAGTGATTATTCTGTGAGTAATTTTATTTTGGAGATGATGGACTTAAGACTACCTGGGCAATTGACATCATACCAAGTTCATTTTCGACTCAAGTACTGAATATCAAAAAACGTCATAAATTAACATAAATAATTATTTAATCCTTATAACATGGAAATAAGTGATATAAAATGAATATTAAACATGAAAAATTTTCTAATTAAAGAATAAAGTTACCTAATTTTATTATTCATGAACATAAATATGGCGTGTGATGATTCAGACTCAAGGTAAGGGACTTTAACTGAAATAGTGTTTTAATTTTTTAAAATATGTATTCAACTAAAATTTTCCCATTAATATCCATGTTTTCAAAATAATTTTAAGTATTTATTTACATGGACATTTTTTTTAAAATTTCATCTCATTTTTAAGGTTTCAAAGTGGTATTGGACACCTTGATTAAAAATATTCATTTAAAATGTTTTAATAGTGTTCTAAAAATGGATTGATTATTTCAATAACATGGAATATTTATTTTAACATATAAATATATTAAAAAATTTATCTGTTTTATTTTTTTTAATTTTTAGATGTTTACTTTAAAATTATGAAATAATATTTTCAAATAAATTGGTTTCATTTTTAGGGTCATAGATTTGTTAAAAAATGAAATGTGATTTCAAAGTGGAAATTATATTTTTCCTTTATAAACGATTTATGTGTTATCATTATGTTATGGTTATTGTTATTTCCATATGTATATGGGTGGTTATATGATAAAAAGGGGGAGGGTCAGCCCATGATATCTCTCAAATTAATTTTTTAATGATATGTAATTGAAGGATATGGTTTCTCCTAAGAGATTTAGGGAATATACTGTGATGAGAATTCCAAATGTAACCATAAAGGTTACTCTATAAGTATTTGTGAATGATACAATATATGAATGATATGGATGCCCAAATTTAACTATATTATTTATTATTTCTATTAGTTTTACTATTATAATATGATTTCATGAGGTAAACAAAAGTGTTTATGTTTTACAGGTGAAACACACAATTTTGTAAAAATGATTTCACTAGTATAAAATATTCATGGACTAATAGTTTAATTATTTATTTTATATCCCTTAGTGAGATTTTTTTCTCATACTATGTTTAAGTAATTCATTCTACAAGGTATAAGGATGGGTTAGATAAAAGATGTTGAAAAGATGAATTTTAGGAATATTTTTATCAATAATTAAAATTCATGTTTTATTTTAAAATGTTTTAGATTATGAAAAATGGATAGTATGTAGAGTTGAAAAATTTGTAATAGTTGAGTAGTTATGTAATTGTTATGACCTAATTAAATAAAAATATAAACTTAAAAATATCCTCAACATGAATGAACATAATTTCATGGATTAACTAAATATTACGTAACATTTAAGGTTGGGGCCTTATAATTGGTATCAAAGGAGTGGTTTAGATAACATTGGAGATTAGTTTGTTTTCTTAAGATTGAGGGATATCATCATGGATTTATAATTTTATGGTTTGTCATGAGTTCAATTTCTTAGAAGCAGTTTATGAGGTTTTATGTTATGAAATTTTAAGGTGATTAACATTATTTTTTGAGACATTAATTTTTGAAGTAATGGTTGGTTATTACATTTTGGGATAAAAAATGAAAGGTATGAGTATCCATTGATGTTAAAATATGTTATGGTCATTTTTTTGTTTTATATAAAGGGACAAATTTTCACTTTTGGCATGGATGTGGGGATCGAACCCACAACCTCAGGGTGACAAGGGTGAATCTTCTACCACTGATCTACGTGAAGTCCCTAATTAGTAATATTTTTTCTATTTTCAAGATGGTTAATGGAATTATAATAAGTTATATTTTGGGAACACCTGATTTATCAAATGTATATACTCTATATTGGGAAATTATTTTGGGATTAAGTGATAAATTTTATTTTGGAAGATGTTCATTATTTTGGGAACTTTATATGATTATTGAAAATTGAATAGTATGGGATTTTACATGAGGGGTAATGATGGAATTGATTTTTTTTAATAATATATTATTTTAATTATGGAATGATGGGTAATTCGTTTATTTAGGTAAATTATTAACTTATCATGGAGAATATGTGATAAGGTAAGTTAATTTTTGGAATGGTAAATTAAGAGTGGATGATGTTATTTGGAGATAAATGTTAAAATTTTTCATATAAGACCACATAATCAAATTCATCTGAGTATTGGGTTTCAAAAATGGTTTGGAAAATATTGAGTGATTATTAGGGAAATTATTTGATAAATAGTACATAATGAACTTTTGGTATTAAATTTTAATTTTTGAGATTAAATGTAGTTTTTTATCCAATGGTTTACTTTATTAAGAGAATTGTTTTATCTTATCCTAACAAACATAGTTTTGGTTGATGATTAAAAAAGAATAAATAAATACTTTATATTTTTTTGGATTAAGTGATTCTATAGAAGTTGATTCAAGTGCTTCAGGGAAAATGAAATCATCTTGAATACTCTTCATTGGAGAAAATATGAGGTTGTTATAGAACTTGATTAAAGGATAAATATCTAATTTTCAAATAATTATATTTCATTATGTTCTTAATATAAGTAGGAATATAATTCTTCAACATTATGAAAATGATCTTAAAATAAAAATATTTTCCATTTAATTTTTTTAATAAAAAATCAAATACCATTTAACCCAAAAAAAATTTGTTATTTTGTAATTGTTAACTTTCTCCTAACCATGTCTTATAAAACTATCCATCAGATTTTGATGTTTACTTTTGTCTTCCATATACATTTTTCCCATCATGGAACCATATAAAGTGTTATATGGGGTTCTCTTTTAACCTTGATTAATTTTTTTTAATGTTGAGTATTTATTTACTATTTTTATAATATGACACTTCAATAATGTAATTTGGAAAATTGAATCCTTAGTTACCAAGCCCAAATTTAAAATTGTGAGGACGCAATATCCAAAAGGTGGAAGAATGTAATATCTTAGGTAATTATATAATAATATTTTTCATATTTATTAATATTTATGATTTAGATAGTAATTTTACTTTAAATGGAAGAAAATTTTGATAACATACCTTACATGAAACAATATGTTTCTTGGAAATCTTACATTAAAGAAAATATTGTGTTATACCAAAAAATAATATATTATTAATATTATTATTTTATGTGGTAGTTATAACCAAGACATTGTATTGACGATAATAAATATAACTAAATATGTTTTTTAATCATTTTTATGATTTTTTACGTTAATTCAATAAATTTTATAGGCTTAAAACGAGAATAAATACTATTTTAAGCATATAATACTCTAATATTTTTAAAAGGTGGTTTTTCTGCCTTTTGATGTAGAACCCAATTTAAATATATTTTTTGACACTTTAATAAGTTATATTTAAAAAAAATTAACATTCTATTAGCAATTAGGAAATAAAAATTATCTTTGGTTAATTTCATGGTATTTTTAGGATAAAATAAACATTTTAATGAACAGTAAAAAATAATGTGTTTCAATGGAATTAATATTAAATTTTGAACTTTTGGTCATTGAAATTATCTTCATATAGAAATTGGATATAAAAACATTATGAAATTTTGAACGATGTTACTTTTAAAACTCTCTTTCTTATTTTCCCAATGGAATTAATATTAAATTCAAATTTCATACTTTGTGTATAAGGACTCGGCATTAATAAATTACTTAATATTGAATTAAATGAATAATTCATATTGAGGATCTTTTCAGGTTTATAATTTTAGAGAATTAGGTTATAACTATTACATAACAACTTTAATATTACATATAAACACTACTACTCAGTATCCATTTTTTTCATAAAATAAAAACTATTAAAAAACTTGTCTAGTTCCATATTTTAGACAGCATGACTTTTCCTTGATCCCATCATTAACCCTATTCATCATTTTGTCCTATGGAAAACATTTCAGAAACATGGGATGAGCAGAAAAAGATCAGTAAGGGTTATAAAATAAGGAAGGAAAACATTATCCCATCAATAAATACAAATCAATACAAACTATATTTCTCAATCATAACATACCTTACCAAATCATATGATTTATGGATAACACACACAAATCATAAATCATAAAGGTTACTTATGGAATCCATATCAAAATTACATTGTATCCATTATAGCTACCTAGGGAGTTACACTTGGAATACCCATCACTGTATATTCCATAAATATCTTAGGTGAAACATCACGTTTACCTCCATCACGTTACCCAATGCATTGGAGAGATATCTCGGGCTCACCCACCCTAGGTTTATCATAGAACCTCCCGTTTACATAAACAATTCCCAATAATTATAACATAACCATAACACATAACACAAGTATAAAGGAAATATAAACTTTCCACATTACAACATATCAAATCATGATATTGAAATAATCAATGCTTTATCAAATAATATTCAAAACCATTTAAAAAGTGATTTTTGAATCAAAGTGCCCCATACCACTTTGAAAATTTTAAATGCATTTTAATTTGAAAACATTAATGCCCATATAAATAAATCCTAAAACAGATTTTGGAAACATGTACATTAATGAGAAATATTTAGAAGAATAAATCTATAAAACATTTGAAACAATATTTTAGTTAAAGAGTCTTTTTAACAAAAAGAGAGACACTTGAGTACAAATAATTGAGGAATAACATTTAATCAAAACTTTATAATATCATAAGAATAAAGGGTTTCATGATATAATTTGTCAAAGGATAGTATATACACCATATATGACTGAATTGGAGAATAACAACAATGAAGTCTCAGTGGAAATGGAAATTGAGATAAAATCCCTTATAAAGATGGTAACCTTAAATTAGGGATAAATAAATTACATAATTATGTGTGAAAAATATAAATACACCCAATATAATTGGATATTAGGTGTAAAAAAATCATACATCATTCACACATATTCATAGGATTACATATTCAATAAGTACAAGTTTAACCCAAAGAATTGAAATTGGGTTAAGAAGTTCCCCTACAAAAATTCGACAGCTTAATGATGTCACATTAAAATTAATAAAATGAGTTGATGAGATAAAAGGCTATCTCATCACTTGGAAATTGAAATTTATATCAACAAGGATATATAAAAACATATATCCCAACATAATAAGATGTAAATTAAAAGACATAACAAAAATAAGTCTTTTAAAAAGAGGAGGGTGAAAGGTTCCCTTACCGATTTGGTAACTTTCAAAACATACGCCACATGAAAGAAGGATCGTAAAATAGAGATGTAAATACTAATAAATGAAGGTATATTACACAAAGAGTACAGTCATGGGTAGTACATACACCACACAAAAGGAAATAGTGGCAAATATATCATTAATCTCACGGGAATAAAAAGTAAGATGAAACCCTTTACCACGTTGCAATCAACTGAGTTGTATGACCAAAAGTTAGCATCCACCAAATAAATCATAGTATACCATGAATATAATTAGAATAATGATAATATATATCAAATGGAAGTACAAAATACACCACATGCAATGAATAAGTGGTGAACAATGGAAATCTCAGAGAATTAAAAGTGAGATAAGAAAATCCCTTACCTCATGTCCGACTTGACCCGTTTGTTATTTAATCTCCTAAATAATAAACTAAAGTTAATTTATTCTTTATTAAGAAAGTTTTTCATGTCTATTATCCTTTTTATATCACTTATTACCATGTTATAAATAATTATCCAATCATTTATGTTAATAATGGTCATTTGGTCAATATTTGGTACTTGAGTAAAAAATAAACACCTTATAATTACTAGTTGTCCATGTGGTCAATAGTAAATTATCTCCAAAATGATATTCATGATTTAGATATCATATAAATCATATATATCTAGTATATATATTTATTAATAATAGTACATAACATTTTGGAGATAAGAAATGAAATGCACCGTTCATGGAGACGGTAAGCCGTATGTATGCACGAACGCTACTTTCATACCTATTTCGAATTTTAATGGAATTAAAACATAATGATACATAGGAATATTATAATTACAGTATAATATCATATTTAATATAATTATCTATATCCTTTATATGTCCCACATATGGCATTAATGAGTCATATCACTTTGAGGGGGTGGTAGTCCGTACTTCCTCAAATGAAATTATAGCGTTTACCCATTATGAAAACCATAAAGGTAGGCTATAAATGTAAAATATAGAAGCATAAAGAAAATATAAAAATAATATATATCATATATAAATTCAGTTCCATATTAATGGCCACCATGAGAGGTGGTAGGAGATAATCGAACAATCATCATTTCGTGAGGTGTTAGTTTTCCATCCACAGAAACGATATATTCTTCACCCATTAGATGGAGGTGTGTGTAAGTGAAGTTAAAATAATTATAATAAAAACATCCTATTAAATTTAGGATACTTTTTTGGTTATAACATAATGGAATAAAAAAGATTTTAGGGGTTTGAGAAGTAAAATAAAATAAAAGAAGTTAAGAGGAACTGTTACCTTTGATTTTGGTATCTTCCTTTGGTTTAAACAAAGAGGAATTCTTGAAGTGCCTTCTACCTAAGGTAAGGATTCTAAGAGGAGGTGAGGGATTTAGGGAGATTAATTGGGCAACGTTCGGATGAGATAAAAGGCTTGAGAGGTGTGAGGAATTGGTTATATGTGGTGTCATTTTATAAGGGGGAGGAGGGTCTGTTTAGGAAAGTGTGAAAATATTATTTTATTATATAATGATATTCAGTTTATAAAGGTCTAAAACTAATTAAAGTCGAATATTATATGACTCATGGTCGTAATAAAATCATCAAAATAAAATTGGATAGGTTTTGGATTTTATTTTAATATTTATAATCTTATTTATTTAAATCATTTATTAAATAGGTATATACTGCATCATTATTGTGTCATAAATAATTTAATTTATTTGTTATCTAAAAATTATAAAAAAATACCATAATGTTGTAAATAGTAATATCTTTTCAATTAATATTTATAATCGAAAATATAACTTATATAACTCCATGTAAAAAATTAATTTACCAAAAGATATTTGTTTGTGTCATTTTTGCCTTTACATTAATTTAATTAATCTAAAGTGTCATTATCACTCTTACGTGCCTCCATGGGGTCCCAAAATTGACCCAAAGATTTCCATGGTAGGCCATGACTCCTCCAATAAGGTCAAGAAATGTGTTAAGATAATTTTGTATTATTATGGTATTCTTTTTCCATTGAATTACCCTATTTACCTTTAACCGCGGTAAATAGAAGTCAAAAGTTACTTTTCACCAAAAATTATTTTAATGTTATTAAACCAAATTTTAATTTTTAATAACAACCATTTATGTTATATTTTTGATATTCAATTCACAAAATTGGTAAAATTTCATTTAAATGGAAAATTCAGTTTTTTAACTACTACTAAGTGGTTTCACTATTCATAAAAAATTGATGCTTTTCAGAAAAATACAAAAAATTCAGCCTAATGTATATTGGATATTCTGAATTCAAAAACGATGTCTGTTTTACCAAATTGAAAACATAGAAGTCACATTAAGTAATTTAAACTTAATTCCTCTTTATGAAAACAAATAGTGTGTTTTTATGAAACAATAACTATCAAAAGATTGATACTTATTTATGTTCAATTTCAATGTGAAATTAATTACATTGACTAACATTGAATTAAATGTTAAAAATATATTATAATTACACTTTAAAACCAATTAGAATGATAATATAATCATATAAACTATTTAGATTAAAAGTCAGTTTTGATTTAAAATACAGTATTTTTCACCGTTGATCAAAAAATGAACTTTATCAGAAAATTACCAAAAAATTCTACCCAAAGTAATTTCTGATATCCCGGATCTAAAAAAGAATTTTATTTTTTCAAATAGGACATATAAAATTGACCAAAACAATATTTAATGAGGGTTCACCATCAAAAGGCGGTTAATCAAACTTTTATTGAATATTGGGGTATTTATGCTTAAAATGAGATTCATTCCAATTTTAAGCCCCTAAGTTTTATTGGATAAATGTTAAAAAACATTTAACAAAAATTTATAATCATTTTTTAGTTAGGTTTGTTCATTCCCACCATTACAACGGCTAGTCATTAACTACCATTTAAAATAATAATATTATATTATTAGTGTGCAACGTAAGATTTCAATGAAACCAGTTATTGTGTATCAGGTACGCCATCGAACATAGCGTCCCATTTAATGTAAAATTAATATTTAATTCACAAATATTAATAGATATGAAAAGTGTCTTATTCCTTATTTGTCTGGGATGTTACATCCTTCCCCCTTTTGGGAATTGTGTCCTCCAATTTTAAAATTGGGCTTAGGAACATCATTGAAAGTCCCACATCAGAACAAGAGTCAATAAAACTATCACTTTAAAATAAAGGAACATAAGTACAAAGGTCACCCAAGATAACCCATATTAATATTCCATGTAGAAAAACATGGAAATACAAGAGATAAAAAATGGCCAAGTTCTGATGGAGAGTGATAGAAAACATGATTAAGATAAAGTTAACCACCAGAAAATCACTAACATATGATGGGTTCAACAGTCCTTGATTCCCTAGCAGGGAAAGTTAACAGAAAATGTTTTTGTTTTAAGTTACTTTTCATAAAATTTAGGAATTTATTTATGATCTTAACTAAAAACATAAGAAAACATACTTACTTGTCATGTAGACTTTCATCCTTTACTAAATTCCTACCACGAACTCATCATTTCTCTAAACGATGAGTATTAAAACTGACTTGGTCACATTAAAAGAGCTAGAATATACTTTGAGAGAATCACATAAATCACAAAACATGAACTACATATTTCTCATGTCTTTTTACCTTAACCAAAACCAAAATGGTTAGTGCGATATCAGATAATACCCAAAAGGTTAATCTTTTTCAAAAAGAAAAACTACTCTTAATCTCCAAATTTTTTCTAACAATACCCAAAGTTCAACAAAGACCATTCAATAAACATCTGTCCATACAATACTTCAAATTAATCCAAACTAATATTGAAACCCAAATCTCATAAGGATTTAATCATATATTCTTCCAAGGTAAATCTTAACATTTCTCTCCAAATAACATCAATTACTCTTAAACCCTCATATTGAAAATTAATTAACCTAATCACATATTCTCCATGATAGGTTAATAATTTCCATAGATAAACCAAATTTTACTTATTCTTGATTTATAAGATCATCTAACTAAAAATAATTAGTCATACTAACCAGGGACATCACGTAGTCCAGTGGTAGGCGATAAACCCCAGTCGCACTTTGGTTGTGGGTTTGATTCCTGCACCATTTTCTGACGCGATGGGTTGTTACGCGGGATGTGTGTTGTCCTTTTTCAAAAATTATATAATTTATAAAATTCCGAAAAAGAGATAAATTCATCAAAAATAACCATAACACATTTTAACCATAAAGGTTATCCAATAGCTTTCATTTTGCATCCCAAAATGTATTAACCTATAATTTCCTCAAATGCAAGGATCATATAAACCCAAATAGTTCTTTATAACTATATCCATAAAAATAAAAGATAATTATTAATTGATTAAAATTTTCATATAACAAACTTCAGGGTTATACATACTATAAAAAGTATTATAATGCAATCCCATCATCAAAAGTTCCTTTATACTTTTAAGTATTTCTCCATCCTAAAATTTCCCATAACTCTTGAATCCCTTATATGTTAACTTCTTACTCATTCAACGTTCTTCATGATCCATTAACCATTACTTTCCAACTTATTTTGAAATAACTTTTTCCTAAAAACAAAATCATGAATCATATCATAAGATTCTATAATGTCAAAACATATGTTATGAAATAATCCATACCTTTCATTAGACATTATTAGTTTCTTCATCCTCAATTGGAATGGAATTTGGAATTGGTAAAAATATATTTTTATGATCATGGTGATCCCATTCCTGAAACATCTTCATTATACATCTATTTTCATAATGACCATGACCACCACATTTAAATCTTTCAATTGATTCCTCAGAAATAACTTCTTTCCCGTTCCTAGAGTCAATTGGATGCTTCGATTTTCCATGGCAGGTTCTTGATTTATGACCTTTATTTCCACAACTATAACATCTTCCCATCCCTTTAAAACATTTTCCTTGATGTATCTTTCCACATCCTTGACCCATAAGTTTTTGAACATACATACCTTTATGATTATTACCTGAACTTCCGTAGGGATTTGTTTCTCACATATACGATGCCTTATAAAAATCACCAAGGTTCATGTTGTCAATCATGACTCCAGATAGTTGGTTGAGAATAACCACAAGAGTTCTAATTGCATCTCCCATTTCATTCAGTATCACATTCAAAAAACAATCACAGTTTTCTTCACATCCACAGTTACATTGGTGCCTGCTAGATCTAGCCATTTACTAAAACCAAAAAGGTCAGTGTGAGTATATCAGTAAAATCATCATAAAATATCTTATGAGGAGGGTAAATAATAATATAGACACATTCATGTTATCTTAAACTCATTTAATTTATCTAAAAAACTACGACCCTTTCCAATATGCTAACCATTATGGTTATGTCACTTATGATTAAATAACACCCTAACCTCTAAAGTTTTCTAAACCGACCTCTGATACCAACTATAAGGACCCGACCGTAAAACAATACTTAATATTGAATTAAATAAATAATTCACATTGATTTTCTTTTCAGGTTTAGAGTTTAATAGAATTATTCCATAACTATTACATAACAACTTGAATATTACATGTAGACACTATTACTCAGTATCCATTTTTTTCATAAAATAAAAACTCTTAAAAAGAAACATGTCTAGTTCCATATTTTTGATAGCACGAATTTTCCATGATCCCATCCTTGACCCTATTCATCTTTAAGTCCTTTGGAAAACATTTCAAAAACATGGTATGAGCATAAAAATCTCAGTAAGGGTTATGAAATAAGGAAGGAAAACATTATCCCATCAATAAATACAAGTCAATGAAAACTCTATTTTTCAATCATAACATACCTTACAAAATCATAAGATTTATGGATAACACACACAAATCATAAATAATAAAGGTTACTTATATAATCCATATCAAACTTACATTGTAGCTATCACAGCTATATAGGGTGTTACACTTGGAATACCCATCACAGTATATTCCCTAAATCTCTTAGGAGAAACATCACATTTACCACTGTCACATTACCGAATGCATTGGAGAACTTGTAACACCCCAAGCTTCCATGATACGCTTCTCTTTTAATAATGCAATAGCTTGCATTGTATGCAAGTTCGTGATTCTAACACACCGCGACCAATCAAAGTAGAAGTTATGAATAGTAATACCCACTTTCTGAAATTATATAAATTTTATATTTCAAAATGGAATTAATTTTTGTATTAGGAATATCGAAATTATCCTATGTTGATTTTTTTTTAATTTTCTGAGAACGTCCAATTTTCTATGAATAGAGAAAATACTTAAAAACAAATTATTTAATCAAAACAATTTATAGTAATAAATTATACTATTTAGGGGTTTTAAAGTATAAATAGAATATATTTTTACCATTTTATCCAATGGTGGTCATTATAATTAATTTCACTTTGAAATTTGACATAAATAATTGTCAATCTTTTGATATACATTGCATCATAAAAACACGCTATTTATTGTGACAGCGGGAATTAATTATTAAATTAATTAAATCAACTTATATGTTTTTAATTTTGTAAAATAGACATCTTTTTTTAATTTGCAATATCAAATATAGCTTAGGGTTTATTTTTGGTATATATTTTTTTTGAAAAACTTCAATTTTTTATGGATAGTGAAACCACTAAGTGGTAGTTTAAAAACTAATTTTTCATGTAAATAAATCATTACCACTTATATGATTTTATTTTCAAAGATCCTACATACAGGGTTGTCATTAGGAAGAAAAATTTGGTTCAATGGGATTAAAATAAGTTTTTGGTGAATAGAAACCTTTATGTTTTATTAATCGCTATTAAAGTTAATTAGTGAAATTTAAGGTTAAAATGATATTATAAAAATATGAAAATACCTTTGCACCTATACTAACCTTATTGGATGAGTCATGTCAGACCAAGAAAATCCATGGGTCAACTTGGGGTCCCCATGGAGCCACTTGGGTAAGAAAATGACATTAATAACTTTTTATTTAATGATAAAATAAAATTGTCACAAACAAGCATCGTTTTACTAAATCAATTATTAAATGGGGTTATATAAGTTATATTTTTGACTATCAATATTAATTTCAATGATAAAAAGATTTCCTACCACATTTTTTTTATAATTTTTAGACATTATATAAATTAATTTATTTATGACACCATGATGATGCGGCAATTACCTCATTAATTAACAATTTAAATAAAATGAAAAGATAATGTAAAATCTAAGACTTACACTTGTCTAAAAACTATTAGATGGGTATATTTAGAACCCTTATCACCTTATCCTAGAAATATATCATTTTGGGACCTTTGAAATCCGAAAATCACTTCATAATAATGTAACATTTCATGACCTTCCAAGAGTGCCCCTCCTCTCCTCTTATAAAGGGCACCCACCTCTACCACCTTATTCACACATTAAATCCATTTGGCTCATCCAAACTCTGCCCAAATACTCTCCCAAATTACCTATCTTAATCCTAAAAGCCTCACTTTTGGCATAAGTCTTCCCAAGGAAGCCTTTGTCTCAAATAAAAAAGAGTTACCCAATTTTAAGGTAATGTATTCTCTTGTGTTATTTTGTTTTATTTTGCTTCTCCAACCCCCTAAAATATTTTTATTCCTTTACTTTGTAACAAAACCAGTATCCTAAATATAATTTTATGTTTTTATGATAAGGATTTTATTTACACTTAAACACACCTTCGTCTAATGGTTAAAGAACATACTGTTTCTGTTGGTGGCGAATTACTGCCTCACGAAATGATGACAGTTCAATCTTCTATTAAAACCTCTCATGGTGGAAATTATGATGAAACTATTTTTATATATGATATATATTATGTTTTTGTTTTACTTATGATTCTATATTTTTCATTTATGGAATACCTTTATGATTTCCATTATGGGTAAATGCGATAATTTCATTTTAGGAAGTGCGGACTACCGCCCCCTCAAAGTGATTTGAATCATTAATTCCATATTTGGGATGTATAATGGATGGAGTAAATGGTATTATTCATTATATTATACTGTAATTATAGTATACCTTTATATAATTATGATTTCATTCCGTTAAATGTGAAATATAAATGAACGTAGCGTTCATGCGTACGTACGACTTACCGGCTCCATGAACGGTGCATTTCATTTCTTACCTCTAAATGTTATGTAATATTATAAATGCATGTATATACTAGATATATATGATATATATGATATCTACATAATGAATATAATTCTGGATTAAATGGATATTTTACCACACGAACAACTTGTAATTATAAGAAGTTTATTTTTGACTTAATTACCAAATATCGACAAAACGACCGTTATTAACTTAGATAATTACATAATGTTCATAACATGGTAATAAGTTATATAAAAGGAATAATGAAATTGAAAAATGTTCTTAAGAAAGTATAAATTAACTCTAGTTTATTATTCAGGAGATTAAAGAATGATCGAGTCAAGTCGGACACGAGGTAAGGGAACTTCTTAACCCAATTTCCATTCGTTGGGTTAATCTCATACTTTCAAATTATGTCATTATATTATTATGTCCTATCTTTTATTTTTTACTTTATTTATGTGTAATGATAGTGAATACACATAATATATCTGTTTTCCTTAAAACAATGATCTTTGTAAGGGAACTTCTTAACTCAATTTCAGTTCTTTGGGTTAATGTCATACTTTCAAATTATGTCATTATATTATTATTTCCTATCTTGTATTTGTACTTTTTTTATGTGTACTTATAGTGAATACACATAATAGATCTATTTTATTTAAAAAAAATGATCTTTGTGAGGGACATCGTCTCAATCTCCTTTCATTGAGGCATATTTTTTTTATAGACCACTTTCTTTTATACGGTGTATAAACCCCTTTGACTTTTACGTTTATTCAAAAGGAATCTCTTTTATATGAAGCACTTTACTAAATGAAAAAAGGGAATGTTTTTTTGTCGTACCTATGCAGCGACAATGACTTCTCTGCCAACCTGACCATTATTTGAGTTTCGACTTCCTCTAAAAGAAAAAACTTTTTTTAAAAGAAAAATAAATACAAAATTTTAATTCTCTTTTATTTTGGTATTGAAAATTGTTTTGAAAGTGTTTTTATTATATCAATGTGTTGTATTGAAATATTGTGATTAAAATGTGGAAATGTTTTCTTTACTTTATATATGTTTTAGGTGATACGATTATGTTATGGTTTATGATATGTTTAAACCTGTTCATATGAGGAATGAATTGGACTTAATAAGTGGCGGGTGGAGCCCTCTATAGGTCCTAGATGAATAGGTAGGTCTAATGAGACAAACTAGTGTCTTGGTACGAGGCCTTGACAAAATCTTATTTGTAGTCTTGGCACGAGGCCTTGGTTACGTTGTTATGATAGTCTGGCATTATGCATTCCATCATTATGAAAGTGGTTATTGATATTGCATGTGATTATTCAACCAGTATAATATCCATGCGAATAAGTAAATGGCATTATTTCATTTTACTTTTTCCATATTATGCTGAAGTTCATGTTTAAAAGTCTTTTGTTTAGTTATACATTTCCTTAAATGTTTATGTTTATTTATGAAAGCTTCTGCTATATTGTTATCCTTACTGAGCATCTGAGCTCACCCCTTTCAATGTTTTATTTTTACCAGGATGTGAATAAGTATTTTATGAATGACCTGTAGGGATAGTATGAGGGGATATGAAGACAAGATGTTATTGTAGTTTTTCACTTTATGATGTAATGTAAAACATATGAATGTATCTAGTGTTTCAAGGCTACTAAACTAATCTGTCTTTCGAGACTTGATCTTTTTGATCATGCCAATGTTACATAATTATGCACCAACTCTGGGTAACTGGGGTCGGGGCGTTATAGTTGGTATCAGAGGTAGTTTACTACTAACCTTGGAAGCTAGATTTAGATAAACTCTGATTAGAGCACAGAGCCCAAAGATAGACTTTGAGGATTAATATAGAAGAACTTCCAAGAATTTTGGTATTATAGAGATTTTGTGAGAATTCCGAGAAATAAATCCCTATATGGATATGAGCAGGTAGAGGCGGATCTAGCATAGATGTACCTAGTGGTAAAACCCGAAAACACTACTTTGAGCTAGAATCGAACGGGAACTGGTGCATGACAACTGGCCTTGCTACGATCTTGGTTACAACACTCCCAGGGGATATGCTTAAGATAATTCTCATTTTCTTTACAAACCATTATGAAGGGTTTATGAGTATATACTTTCTCAAAGAATTATTTTTATGATTATAGATTATATCGATAAATTTTTCAATTTATGTTAATTGTTTTACAAGTATGGAATTATGTATTTTGATCTAGTTTATGCCATTGTTTAGAAATGGCGCTTAGTGGAAGGAATGGAAACCATATCAATGCACACACTCCATGTAGGGATTTCCCTCCTGCTCATGATAATTATTGTGGAGCCGGAGATACAACTGGTGCTGATCAACATATCACCATACTGGGATAACTCACTCAGGTTATGAATAATAACCTTACTCGTATGGAGAACCCTGATCCGTAACGTGGAGGATCAATGTTAGAACACTTCATGAGGATACAACCACCAACATTTAATGGGAGTACTAATACCTTAGTAGCTGAGAAATGGATAAATTACTTAGAGAAAATATTCCATGCCTTTGGGAGTAGCGAAAGGGAGAAGGTTTTCATGGCTGTTTACCACCTCACTGGAGATATCGATCAATGGTGGTCACTGATTCAAAACACAAAGGAAGATGAAGAAGTATTAAGAATAGAATGGAGGGATTTTAAGGAAATTTTCCTAGAAAAATACTTTCCACATGACCATCGAGCAGATATGGAAAGGCAATTTCTGAGTCTGAGGCAGAAGGAGGATGAGAATGTCGCAAAGTATGAGGCTAACTTTATAAGGTTAGCATGGAATGCTCTAGATTATATACGTAACCCAAGAAGTAATATTGATCATTTATTTGATGGGTTAAAACCATTTCTCCATCGAGCATTAGTCTCACTAACCTTCTCGTCGTACGAAGATATAGAATCGTGTTCTATCAAGACAGAAAAGGAATTCTCTAAGTCTTATGACAACAAAGTAAAGTAAGATAAGAAGATAACAATGGAACAAGAGATAGATATAGGAAAAAAAGGGGAAAACGGATTTTTCATTATGCGATAATTATGGGAAGAATCGCCCCGGTACTTGTCTAAAAGGAATGAGAGTTTGTTATAAATGTGGAGAAAAAGGTAACCAGGTTCGTGATTTCAAGGGAAAGAAAGTGCCTATCAATGTCGAATGCTACAATTTTAGGGAAATGAGGCATTATGAAAATGAATATCCTAAGCGTCAGGGAAACTTACCTCTGAAAAGTCCAAGGGATCAAGGACAATCTTATGCTGTTACTACAGATGATGTGGAATAATGAATGTATTGGTGCTTTTGGACTCAATGATTATATTCTTGTTATAAGAATAATGTGATATATATAAGGATTATACTGCAATACTTGTTTTTTTCATTAAGGTTTTAATATGATGAAGGTAATCATATTTTTGTATGTGACAATAAGAGAAACTTTACTTTGTTTGAGGAATCTGATGATACAATTGATTTTGGAATTTAGAGACCTTTTAGAAAAAGTCCGGACAAAGGTATTTTGGATAACTATTAAGGTTGGAGTGGATTAAGTTGAACTTTTGATTGTATTGTTTAAGGTTAAGAAATTTCTGAAGATTATTTTTGGAATATTATAATACTATACTTTTAGGAAAAGGACAACCTGCAGGTCGGGGGATAACACGTCGCGTCGGAAAAAGATGCCGAAATCGAACCCACAACCATAGTGCGACAAGCCTTTATTACCTACCACTAGCCTACAGGAAGTCCCTGGTTATTACAAAATAGTTTTCCTAATCTAAATGGTATGTGGTAACATTTGGAACCTTATACAATTAGGATAAATAGAATATTTTTGAGTTCTGTTACCATTTGGAGTGAAAGATGGGTTTGTGGTAGAAATTTATTAAAGAATGAAAGTCTACATGACAAGTAATTATATTTCCTTACGTTCTCAGTAAATCTCTTAAATAAATTACTCAACTTTATGAAAGGTAACTTAAAACAAAAACGTTGTCGGTTAACTTTTCTCAACTAGGGATTCAATGACCGTTTAACCAATCACAAGTTTGTGATTTTCTTGTGGTTAACTTTCTCCTAATCCTTTTTTCTACAACTCTCCATCAGACCTTGATGGTTTATTTTTCCTCCATATCCATATTTTAATATAATCATCTTATGGGCTATCTTGGGTGACCTTTGTACATCTCTTTATTTATTTTAAAGTTATATTTTTATTAAACTTATTTCCGATTTGGGTTTTCCACAAAGGTATTTTCTATTTTCAACCTTTTATTTTCAAAGAACAATTTCAAATTGCGAGGACTAAATTTATTGAAGGATGGGAGAATGTAACACCCCAAGCTTCCACGATACGCTTCTCTTTCAATAATTCAATAGCTTGCATTGTATGAAAGTTAGAGATTCTAACAAACCACGAACAATCAAAGTAGCAATTATGACTATTAATACCCACTTTTTGAAATTATATAAATTATATATCTCAAAATGGACTTCATTTTTGTATTCATAATATCGAAATTATCCTAAGTTGAATTTTTTGTAATTTTCTGAGAACTTCCAATTTTCTATGAATAGAGAAAATACTTAAAAACAACTTTTTTAATCAAAATAATTTATAGTGATTAATTATATTATTGAGTGTTATTAAAGTATAATTATAATATATTTTTACCATTTTTTCTAATGGTGGTCATTAGAATTAATTTCACTTTGAAATTGGACATAAACAATTGTCAATCTTTTGATATATATTGCATCTTAAAAACACGCTATTTGTTGTGACAGCGGGAATTAAATATTAAATTAATTAAATCAACTTATATGTTTTGAATTTTTTAAAATAGACATAATTTTCTGAATTTGGAATATCAAATATATCTTAGGGTGAATTTTTGGTATTTTTCTGAAAAACATCAATTTTTGATGAATAGTGAAACCACTAAGTGGTAGTTTAAAAACTAATTTGTGTGTAAATGAAACATTACCACTTCTGTGATTTGATTTTCAAAAATATAACATACATGGTTTTCATTTGGAATAAAAATTTGGTTCAATTGGATTAAAATAATTTTTTGGTGAATAGTAACTTTTAAGTTTTATTTACCGCGATTAAAGGTAATTAGTGAATTTTAAAGTAAAAATGATATTATAAAAATATGAAAATACCTTTACACTTGTCCTACACTTATTATATGAGTCATGGCAGACCAATAAAATCCATGGGTCAACTTGGGGACCCCATGGAGCCACTTGGGTAAGAAAATGACATTAATAACTTTTTATTTAAAGTAAAAATAAAATTGTCACAAACATGTGTTCTTTTTCTAAAAGAATTATTACATGGGGTAATATAAGTTAACTTTTTTGACTATAAATATTCATTGGAAAGATAAAATGATATCCTAAATCATGATATTTTTTTATTAATTTTAGACATTATATAAATTAATTTATATATGACACCATGATGATGCAGCGATTACCTCATTAATTAACGATTTAAGTAAAATGAAACGATAATATAAAATATAAGGCTTACACTTTTCTAAAACCTATTTTATTGGTATATTTAGAACCCTTATCACATTATCCTTTATATATATCATTTTGGGTCCCTTGAAATCCGAAAATCACTTAATAATAATGTAACATTTCATGACCTTCCAAGAGTGCCCCTCCTCTCCTCTTATAAAAGGCCCCCACCTCTACCACCTTATTCACACCTTCAAGCCATTTTGCTCTGCCAAAATCTGCCCAAATACTATCCCAACTTCCCTATCTTACTCCTAGAAGCCTGAATTTGGGCAGAAGTCTTCCCAAGGAAGCCTTTGGCTCAAATCAAAAAGAGTTACCCGATTTTAAGGTAATATCTTCTCTTGTGTTATTTTGTTTTATTTTGCTTCTCCAACCCCTAAAATATTTTTATTCCTTTCTTTTGTAAATAAACCAGTATCCTAAATATACTTGTATGTCTTTATGAGAAGTATTTTATTTACACTTACACACACCTTCATCTAATGGTTAAAGAACATACTGTTTCTGTGGGTGGCGAATTACTGCCTCACAAAACGATGATTGTTCAATTTTCTTTTAACACCTATCATGGTGGCCATTATGACGACAATATTTTTATATATGATATATATTATGTTTTTGTTTTCTTTATTATTCTTTATTTTTCATTTATGGAATACCTTTATGATTTCCATTATGGGTAAGCACGATAATTTCATTTTAGGAAGTGCGGACTACCGCCCCCTCAAAGTGATTTGAATCATTAATGCCATATGTGGGATGTATAAAGGATGGATTAAATGGTATTATAAATTATATTATACTGTAATTATAGTATAAATTTATATTATTATGATTTCATTCCATTAAATATGAAATAGAAATGAAAGTAGCGTTCACGCGTACGTACGGCTTACCGTCTCCATGAACGGTGCATTTCATTTCTTACCTCTAAATGTTATGTAATATTATAAATGCATGTATATAATGGATATATATTATATATATGATATCTACATCATGAATATAATTCTGGACATAATGGATATTTATTTAACAACATGAACAACTTGTAATTATAAGAAGTTTATTTTTGACTTAAGTACCAAAGATCAACAAAATGACCGTTATTAACTTAAATAATTACATATTGTTCATAACATGGTAATAAGTGATATACAAGGAATAATGAAATTGAAAAAGGTTCTAAAGAAAGTATAAATTAACTCTAGTTTATTATTCAGGATATTAAAGAACGATCGAGTCAAGTCGGACACGAGGTAAGGGAACTTCTTAACCCAATTTCCGTTCTTTGAGTTAATCTCCTAATTTCAAATTATGTAATTATATTATTATGTACTATCTTGTATTTTTACATTATTTATGTGTAATCATAGTGAATACACATAATAGATCTATTTTATTTAAAAAAATGATCTTTGTAATGGAACTTCTTAACCCAATTTCAGTTCATTGGGTTAATCTCCTACTTTCAAATTATGTCATTATATTAATATTTCGTATCTTATATTCGTACTTTCTTTATGTGTACTTATAGTGAATACACACAATAGATCTATTTTATTTAAAAAAATGATCTTTGTAAGGGACTTCGTCTCAATCTCCTTTCATTGAGGTATATTTTGTTTTATACATAACTTTATTTTATACGGTGTATAAACCCCTTTGACTTTTATGTTTATTCAAAAGGAATCTCTTTCAAAAGGATCATTTTACTAAACGACAAAATGGAATGTTTTTTTGTCATATGTATGCGGCGACAACGACTTCTCTGCCACCTTGACCATTATTTGATTTTCGGATTCCTCTACTAGCCATAACATTTTTAAATGAAAAATATATACACTGTTTATTTTTCTTTTATTTTGGTATTGAAAATGGTTTTGAAAGTGTTTTTATAATATCAATGTGTTGTATTGATATCTTGTGATTAAAATGTGGAAATGTTATGTTTACTTTATGCATGTTTTATATGATACGATTATGTTATGTTTTATGATATGTTTAAACCCATTCATAAGAGGAATGAATTGGACTTTATAAGTGACTGGTGGAGCCTTCTATAGCTCCTCGATGCATCAGTATGTCTCAGGAAACAAACTAGTGTCTTGGCAGGAGGCCTTGACAAAATCTTATTTGTAGTCTTGGCACGAGGCCTTGGCTACGTGGTTATGATAGTCTGGAATTATGAATTTCACCATTATGAAAGTGGTTATTGATATTACATGTTATTATTCGACCAGTATAATATCCATGTGAATAAGTAAATGGGATTATGTCATTTTAATTTTTCCATGTTATTCTGAAGTTCATGTTTAAAAGGCTTTTTTTAGTTATATATTGCCATAAATTTTTATTTTTATTTATGAAAGCTTCCTATATATTGTTATCCTTACTGAGCATCTGAGCTCACCCCTTTCATTATTCAAATTTTCCCAGGATGTGAAGAAGTATTTTATGAATGACCTGCAGGGATAATATGAGGGGAAATGAAGCCAAGATGTTATTGTAGTTTTTCACTTTATGATGTAATGTAAAACTTATGAATGTATCTAGTGTTTCAAGGATACTAAACTAATCTGTCTTTCGAGACTTGATCTTTTTGATCATGCCAATGTTACGTAATAATGCACCGACTCTGGGTAACTGGGTTCGGGGCGTTACGGAGCTATCTCGGGCTCACCCGCCCTAGGTTTATCACGGAACCACCCATATAGGTAAAAAATTACCAATAACTATAATATAACCATAACACATAACACAAGTATAAAGGAATGATAACATTTCCACATTCCAATATATAAAATCAATATATTGAAATAAAAAATGCTTTATCAAATCATTTTTAAAACCATTTAAAAGGATATTTTTTAATCAAAGTGTCCCATACCACTTTGAAGCTTTTAAAATAAATTTCATTTAAAAATATTAATTTCCATATAAATAAATCCTAAAACCCATTTTTGAAACATGTACATTAATGAGATATATTTATAAGAATAAATCTTTAAAACATTTAAACCAATATTTTAGTTAATGATTTTTTTTACAAAAAGAGTGACGCTTGAATACATATAATTGAGGAATATCATTTAATCAGAACTTTATAATATCATGATAATAAAGGGTTCATGATAGAATATGTAAAATGATTTTATAAACACCATATAAGATGGAATTGGTGCATAACAACAATGAAATATCAGTGGAAATGCAAATTGAGGTGAAATCCCTTATAAAGATGGTATCCTTAAATTAAGGATAAATCAATTACATAATTCTGTGTGAAAAATATAAATACACCAAATATAATTGGATATTATGTGTAAAAAAATTATAGGTCATTCACACATATTCATAAGATGACATATTCAATAATTACAAGTTTAACCCAAAGAATTGAAATTGGGTTAAGAAGTTCCCTTGCAAAAATTTGACAGCTTAACGACGTCACATTAAAATTCAGAAAATGACTTGATGAGATAAAAATGGTATCTCGTCACTTTTACATGAAATTTACATCAAAAATGATATATAAGAACATATATCCCAACATAATAATATGTAAATTAAAATACATAACAAAAATAAGTCTTTTAAAAAGAGGAGGGTGAAAGGTTCCCTTACAGATTTGGTAACTTACAAAACATATGCCACATGACAGAAGGACCATAAAATGAAGATATAATACTCATAAATGAAATTATATTACACAAAGAGTACAATCACGGGCATTACATAAACCAAAAAAAAAATAAATAGTGGCAAATATAGCATGTATCTCACGGGAATAAAAAGTTAGATGAAACCCTTTACCACATCGTAATCAACTGAGTCATGTGACCAGAAGTTAATATACACCAAATGAATCATAGAATACCATTAATGTAATGAGAATCATGATAACATATATCAAATGTCAGTAAAAAATACACTACATTCAATAAATAAGTGGCGAACAATGGAAATCTCAGGGAATTAAAAGTGAGATAAGAAAATCCCTTACCTCATTTCGGACTTGACCCGTTCGTTCTTTAATCTACTGAATAATAAACTAAATTTAATTTATAATTTATTAATAACCTTATTCAAGTTTATTATCCTTTTTATATCACTTATTAACCCATTATAAACATTATGAAATCATTTATGTTCATAATGGTCATTTGGTCGATATTTGGTACTTGAGTCAAAAATCAACACCTTCAAATTACAAGTTGTCCAGGTGGGAAATACTCCATTATCTCCAAAATGATATTCATGATTTAGATATCATATAAATCATACATATCCAGTATATATATATATGTATTTATAATAGAACATATCATTTTTGAGATATGAAATGAAATGCACCGTTCATGGAGACGGTAAGCCGTACGTACACATGAATGCTACTTTCATTTCTATTTCAAATTTTAATGGAATTAAAACATAATGATACATAGGTATATGATAATTCTAGTATAATATCATATATAATATCATTAACTATATCCTTTATACATCCCACAAATGGCATTAATGAGTAATATCCCTCTGAGGGGGCGGTAGTCCGCACATCCTCAAATGAAATTATCACATTTACCCATTACGGAAACCATAAAGGTAGGATATAAATGTAAAATATAGAAGAATACGGAAAATATAAACATAATATATATCATATATAAATAAATTTTCATCTTAATGACCACCATGAGAGGCAGTAGGAGATAATCGAACAATCATCATTTGATGAGGCGTTAGTTTTCGATCCACAGAAACAATATGTTCTTCATCCATTAAATGGAGGTGTGTGTAAGTGTATTTAAAATCCTTCTCATAAAAACATACTAGTATATTTAGGATACTATGTTTGTTATAATATAATGTAATAAAAAGAGTTTAGGGGTTGGAGAAGTAAAATGAAAGAAAATAAGTTAAGAGGAACTGTTACCTTTAATTTGGGTAACTTCCTTTGGTTTAAACCATAATGACTTCTTGAAGTGCCTTATGCCTAAGGTATGGATTCTACTTGGAGGAGAGGGATTTAGGGAGATTAATTGGGCAATGTTTTTAGGATCCAAAAGGCTTGATAGGCGTGAGGAATTGGATAGAAGTGGTGTCCTTTTATAAGGGGGAGGAGGGGCTCTTTAGGAAAGTGTGAAAATATTAATTTATTATATAATGATATTCGGTTTCTAAAGGTCCAAAACTAATTAAAGTAGAATATAAGATGACTAATGGTCGATATAAAATCATCCAATAATAATTAGAAAATATTTGGATGTTATTTTAATATTTATAATCTTATTTATTTAAATCAATTATTAATGAGGTATATACTGCATCATTATTGTGTCATAATTAGTTTAATGTATCTGTTGTCTAAAAATTATAAAAAAAATAAAATGATGTAGGAAATATTTTTATATTTTCAGTGAATATTTATAGTCGAAAATATAACTTATATTACCCCATGTAAAAAATTAATTTACCAAACGATATTTGTTTGTGTCTTTTTTGCCTTTACATTAAATTAATTAATCTAAAGTGTCATTATCACTCTTAAGTGGATCAATGATGTCCAAAAATATACCCAAATATTTCAATGTTCGGTCATGACTCATCCAATAAGGTTAGAACATGTGTTAAGGTAATTTTTTATTATTATGATATTTCTTTTACCTTGAATTACCCTATTTACCTTTAACCGCGGTAAATAAAACTCAAAAGATACTATTCACAAAAAATAATATTCATATTATTGAAGCAAATGTTACTTAATAATAAAAACCATGTATATAGGATTTTTGAAATTACATTAACAGAAGTGGTAAAATTTCATTTAAATGGAAAATTAAGTTTTTTAACTACTACTAAGTTGTTTCACTATTCATAAAAAATTGATGCTTTTAAAAAAAATACCAAAAATTCAGCCTAATATATATTTGATATTCCGAATTAAAAAATTATGTAAATTTTACCAAATTCAAAACATAGAAGTCACATTAATTAATTTAAAATTAATTTCTGTTGTCAAAACAAATAGTGTATTTTTAAGAAACAATAACTATCAAAAGATTGCTACTTGTTTATGTCCAATTTCAAAGTGAAATTAATTACAATGACCAAAATTGGATTAAATGTTAAAAATATATTCTAATTACAATTTAAAAACAATTAAAAATATAATATAAGCAAATAAATAATTAAGATTAAAAGGCACTTTTGAATTAAAATACTGTATTTTTTCCTATTCATCAGAAAATGAACTTTATCAGAAAAATACCAAAAATATACCCAAAGTAATTTTTGTTGTCCTGAATCTAAAGAATAATTTTATTTTATAAAATTGAACATATAAATTGACTAAAACTATATTTAAAGAGGGTTCTCCACCAAAATGAGGTAAATCAACCTTTTACTGAATATTGAGTATTCATGCTTAAAATTAGATTCATTCATATTTTAAGCCACTAACATTTATTGGATAAATGTAAAAAAACATTTTACAAAAATGTGTAATAATTTTTTAGTTATTTATTTTCATTCCCACCGTTAAAATAGCTAGGCATTAACGACCATTTATTATATTAATATTATATTATTAGTGTGCAACGTAAGATTTTAAAAAACTCGTTGTTGTGTATCGGGTACCCCATCGAACATAGAGTTCCCTTTAATGTAAAATTTATATTTAATTCAAAAATATATATAGATATGAAAAGTGTCTTATTACTTATTTATCTAAGATGTTACATTGTGTTTTGAAGACATAAATTGTTTTAATCAGTATGAAAAATGTGATATAATTGGAAAAATTAATATCTGGTGAACAATAACAATGGTAATTATTTTTATTACCACAGTTTAGGGTCAATCAGGTAAATAAATGTCAAAAAATATTATAAATATTATGAAAATATACTAAAAATTTTCATAAACATATTTTATGTGTTATTATCAACAAATAAAAACCATGGGATGATAGTTTGTTCTTTGGAAGCCACTTTCGTGTGATTATGACATTTATAAACATTTTATTTACACCAACGGCCAAGAAGTCACAATCACATCTCTCATAACAACAAATATTTCAATATGTAGTTATATAAGTAGTATCTTCAAATATAAATATTAAATAGAAATATAATAATATTACCTACATTATGGAAATTTATTTATCATTTTTTAGGATATAAATAAATAATGTAAATGGTTACACAATAACTATGGAGAAATTGCATTGTTGAAGAATTAATCTAATAACAGATATTATAAATATAAAAATAACTATAATTTTAGAGAATTGATTACATAAAATAATTTTATGGATTAATTTTACATGTTGGTAATAATTAAATGGAGTTGGTTCAAATTTATCTTGCTGAAACTATATTATTAAAAAGTCAACTAAGGAATATTGTAAAAATCGACACTAATATTTTTTTAAAATATAATATAATTTAATAAATGTTATAAAATTACTAAAAATATAATAAGTATTAAAAGGGTTAGTATATGTCCAAAATATTCATTTATGAGTCGTTAATTGGCCTTTTTTCATGTTATGATAATTATTTTATCTCTCGAAATGTAAATTACTTGATAAAACAGTATGACTTAAAAGGGTTGAAACAAAATGATAAGGATTAAAAATTGTTTAAAACATGTATAATTTAAATTGGGTGATTATATTTATACCAAGATTCATCCTATATTCTAACTAAATCAATTTGGACCCATATAGAATATAAAATTAATTTATATTACATTAATAATTTTTATAATTCTATGAGTTTCCTACCCCTATCCTATAACAAGGAACTCTAATTATCTGTTACATACAATTAAAAAAACGTTTGTATCATAATATATCTAAAAATTACCCTTAATATAATTCCTACACCCATTACTTATTACTTTTTTTAGTCAGAAAACCTTCCTTATATGTGTTAAGATGTTAAGAAAGGTGGCCATCTGAAGGAAAGATAATGTTTCCATTTAAGTGTTTCAATTTTATTTCTTCTTCCACTTCATTAAAATTTTATTCATCAATGATGAAATAATAAATCTAGTATCCTCAGTATAATGAGATTTTATTTCCTTTTATAATTTTCTAAATCCATCTTCCCTTCTATAAAATGGGAAAATAATTAATCATTCATGCGTACGTGTTAACTATCAGCTCCACAAACTGATATATTTCATTTTCCATAACCATCTCTAAAATCTGGTTATAATGATAGAATTAAAGTTCATATATGATAATAATGTCATATTTATAATTATAATACAATAATATGACAATTATATTCTTAGTTTCCATTCACAATAAAATAATAACTTCATTCGTGCGTACGTGGGAACTATCACCTCCACAATGTGATGTGATTCATTTTTAATCCCCACATCACATGAATAATATATATAACTATATTGAAATTATTAATATGATATTAATGATATTATTATAATTCTGGAAAAAGAATATAATATTCACCTTCTTTAATAATAGTCAATGAAAAATGTAAAACGTTACTCATGCGTACACACGTCCAACAATCTCCATGATTGTAACATTGTTCATTTTTCATATCCATATTCATTGAATTTATTTAATTGTATAATTGATATAAAAAAGTATTAATTATGTCCTGAATGTTATTCTAGGGATGATGAAAATATTAAAACATGGACTATTGATATCATAACTAGTTCATTTTCTACTCAAGTATGGAATATCGACAAAATGTCTGAATGAACATAAATAATTATGTAATTATTATAATTTTTAAATAAGAGATATAAAAGGAATAATAAACATGAAAAAGGTCTCAAGAAACTGAATAGTTAACTAAGTTTATTTTTCAGGAATAAAATGATCGTATGTGATGATTCAGTCTCATGTTAAAGAACTCTGACTAAAACATCATTTAAAATGTTTTAATAATTTATTATTCTAAATATTTCCCATTAATGTTCATGTTTTCCAAATGTATTTAAGTTTTTATTTAAAAGGGAATTAATTTTTTAAAATGTCAGCTTCATTTAGAATTTTTAATGTGGTATGGAAAATATTGATTCAAATAAATTCTTTTAACATGATTAAATTGTTTTTTAAAATGGAATGAATCTTTCAAAACCATGGAATGTTTTCTTAACATATACATCCTGAAATAAATTTCTATATTTTTTGAAACTTTAATGTTTTTAGGTTTAAATTACATGCTTACACTCATATTTTTAAATATATTTTTTTTTCATTTTTATGTGGACATATTTTTTGGAAAAATGGAAATGTGATTTCTATGTAGAAATATTATTTTTCCTTTATGAAAGTTTTATGTGTTATGAATATGTTATGGTTCATGTGAATTTATTATGTATATGGGTGGTTATTTTTCAAACTAAGGGAATTTGAGACCTTAATAGATCTCTAATGCATTGGTCAATGAGATAGAGATGAACTTTAAGGTTTCTACTATGATATATAGCGAATATAATTTGATGGATATTTCATGTGTGACTATAATTGTTACTCCCTATATATATGTGAAATATATAATGAAAGAATGATATGTATGCCATAAGTTTCCATTATGATTTATGATTTTTATGAGTTTTATAAAAATATTATGATTTCACGAGGTAAGATAAAAGGTTTATGCTTTATGGGTGAAAAGTAGGATTATGTGAAAATGTTTTCATGATATTAAAATATTTGTGGAATAAAGGATTCATTTTTTATTTTATATCCACTACTGAGGTTTTTGTTCCCATTCAAAGTTTTTTAAATTCTTTCTACATGGTATCATGATGGGTAAAAGAAAGGAAGAAGAAAATATCAATGTTATAAATATTTTTATCCTGAAAAATAATTCATATTTTATTTTTAAATGTTTTAGACTATCAAAAAATAGAGAGTGAGCCGACTTGACTAATTTTTAATAGTCGAGTTGTTATGTAATTGTTAACATATAGTTCTCAAAAACTCTAAATCTGAAAATACTGACAATGTGAATGAATGTGAATTATTAAGTTAACTGAATATTATATAATGTTTAAGGTCATGTACTAATAGTTCATTAGGTGTATTACCTAAAAACACCACCCCTTATATCAAATGGGTTTCAAAATAATCATTTCTATGTACGGTATACTAAATACCCACAAACTGATGTCATTAAATTTTCTATTACAACTTATCAAAGTTGGTTATGATGATAGATATAAGATATATATATATATTATATTTATAAAATAATAATATATATTTATTCATTATATTATATATAAATTTTCCCTTTTCATTCTATAGGGGAACGATAAGGTTGTTTTTATGTACGATGAACTACCAACTCATGAAGAGATATTATTCATTTTTCAGTCATGTCTTACATAGAATGTAATAAGGATAATGTTAAATAATATATGTGATATAAATGAAATAATTATGATATTCATAACATATTAATCATTCTATAATGATGATATATCATTTTGTTTTTTTATACTGAAAAATGATAACATTGTTCGTGTACTTATGGGCTACCACATTTACAAAGCAATGAAAATATCATTTAATAACCACATCACATGTATGATATATATATATATATATGTGTGTGTGTGTGTATTTAAGGAAATAATATGGTATATATTAAATTATTAGCATTATATAAAGTTAAAATATTATTTACCTCTTTTCCGTAATGATCTTGGAAAAATATAAATGTTACTCATGCGTGCGTATGACTACAATCTCTACGATTTTAAGATTGTCCATTTTTTTGATAACCATATTTCATCATTGGGTTTAAGTGTAAAATTGGTTTAAAAATTTGATAATTATGTCCTGATTATTATTATTATGGAGGTGATATTACTATATAATACAAATTAGAGCATGATCTTTAATGATGAAACACGCATGAGAATGGAAGGCAAATAACACCCAAAATAGTCAAATTAAAGAATTATTATTAACAAACAAGAATTAATATGTTTTAAAAGGATAATATAAGATAATAAAAATATTATTTAAGTTTAGCTAATAAGTTAATAATATGTTTTAAACCACTATAGTCGATTTTAAATGATGTTAAATCAAAAGGAAGCATCTGGTAAATGATTACATAACTCAATTTCTTTCTTTGGATTAAATATGTACTTAGTTGATTATGTCATGATTATATTGTATGTGTAATGACATTTTATTATATTATGCCCTATATCCACTTATTTTATGAGTATTTATAGTTGATACACATAATTAGTTCACTGATTAATTCTCACATCATTGTTATGATCATTGTAAAAGTTTATTTCACTATGATATTCTAATATAGATTGTTTATTCTTGATTTTTAGTTTATGGAAATTATTTTGTCATTTTTTAAACAAATGCATTAAAAATTATTATTCAATGGTTATTCATGTTATTTTCAATTAATATTACCATTTTTACACTCTTTGGTACTTATGACAAATGATTGAATGTTTGTATTAAAATACAACTTAAAATATTTTTTTTGGTCAGAAATCTATTTTCATTGAAAACCATGTCTAAAAAATGTTCTCCAAAATTGTTTCTGACCATTTAAAAATGATTTATTAGATAAATTTTTACCCATGTTTACTTTTCACAAAAAATTTGGAATGGAATGTTCATATCAATTTATAAAAATTTCATTTGTATTTTAGTAAAAAAGAGAGAGGACAAATTATTTTAATGTGTATGAAATGAATGAAATTTTCATCCACCACGTACAATAAAATGTTATAAATCATATAGTATAGGTTTTAAAGATTAAATACTATAGATAAAACATTTAAAAACACTATGATTTATTAATAGTAGATAATCAATCTTATAAAATGGGCCTTTATCAATACTAAAAAATAATTTATAAAGAATGGTGATTATTACTGTTAATGAAACAAATGATATTGGTGGAACTTTATCAGTACTAATAAAATATATTTGAAAAAGGGTATAACTTTATCAGAACTAATAAAAAATTACTAATAAAGGGGGGCCTTTATCAATGCTATTAAAAATAGCTAATAAGGCATCTTTATCATTATTAGTAAAAAAACTAAAATAAGGGGGTTATCAGTGCTTATTTATTAGCACTAATAAAGCCCCCCAATTATCATTTTTTACCATCGATAAAGGTTAAATTTCAAGAAAAAAATCATTAAAAATATTATATTAACATATACTTATATCTATGTTGATATAAACATAATTTTTTATAATATGACTTAGATAAAGATAAATATTCATTTACATTTAATATATAATATAAATATTCATAAAATGGATTTAATATATCTAAAAAATAATATTAATTAAAAATTTGATAATTATTATCTAGTAATAGTTATTTAATTAAATTTGGACATCATAATACATAAAAGAATTAATTCATGGTCTATGATAATTTGAAAACATAGTTTGAACATCTAACTTCTATAACTTTTGATCCAAGTGTCCATTTGGGCTATACCACATAACGAATTGACTCATGAAAATAGATCTAAACCTTGTTTATTGGAAAATTCTAGTCACTATTTTTTGAAGTTATAAATGGGTACATGAGTCCTCTAAAATTGTTTAGTTATTTGGGATACCATATTTTTAAAATATTTGACAGTATTTCATCTTTATTTAAAATAGTATTTTTGTTTTTTCTTTGGAGGATGAATTTATTCTCATGGATTATATTTCTATAAATATTTATGTTTTGATATTTTATAATTTTTTATATTATAGTTTTATTTATAAATAAATAAACATACATTTTCTTGTATTTACATGTAATAAATTAGTTGTATAAATACATATTTAAAAATATTTAAATAAAAAAAATATTTTTAAATATGTGAACCAAATTGTTATAAATATTTAATATTAATTTTATTTAAAGTAAAAAATGATCAATTTTATTTACCTTATAAAAATGAATTAATATTAATATATATACCTATAGATGTAATGTTCATATATAAACATGTGCATGTCAATCAATTTATATAAATTTATATTCATATTATAATGAATGTAAATAAATACATATATACGTTAATAGTTTTACATATATGTGAGAAATATAAATGTGTATGTTTGTGTGTAAATATGTCTGTATGTGTACATGTATCAATATTCTGTATATACATATTAAGTAAATGTAATTTTATAGATATATCATTATCATTAAATATAGCATATAAATGTATTTATATTAAATATTTACAAATTCATTATAAAAAATTTATATCTAAATACCGAATTACATAGATATATATATATACATATAAGTATATATCATGAATAATGTTTTTATATCAATATATATAAATAATTTAATAATTTTTTTAAAAATAATTATATATATCATATGAAATTAATTATTTTCCATTTTATTTAGAAAAATAACTTACCAATTTTTACACATTATAAAATTATATGAATGTATATATATACATATATAAATGCATACACAAAGTTTATATACACATATGAGTTTGTGTTAATAGACACACACACATATATATATATATATCTATTATATTATATAATATAATTAAATAAATAATACAGTTTATATATATAACCCAATTATAAATATAAAAAAATAAGTAGAAATATTTAAAAATGTAAATCAATGCATGTTTGGTAGAGTGGTAGAGGGAATTTAAATGCACAATATAAGACATAGGATCAATTCCTAGTGAAAAATGTATTTGGGGTTCCATTCTAGTATTGAGGAAGGATGGGTGGGTGTTCGTTAGTTCTGAGTAGGGGTTGTGGGTGTGTGATGGTGATTTGGGGAGTGGAAGGCACTGAGAAATGGGGCTGTGAGATCTGAGAAAGTGGGGTGTTATAGTGCATGAAAAAATAATGGTTTTTAAATTTTTTATAGCTGCTAAATTTTTTCTAATAATTAGTTCATTTTTCATCGCTTTTTAGTGATATTGAATTCATCCTTTATAAGTGATTTTATTTCACACAGGTAAAGGTTTCCATTATCATCACTTTTTACAAGCATTGATAATGGTGGGAATTTAATATCTCTATGGTAGTATGAGTTTTCATAGCACTAATATTGACTATTTTAGCACTGTTAATGACCAAATCTACATTAGTGATTGTTTTCCAAGAAAATTATTATAAAAAAGTATTTTTATATTTTATGTTTAAAAATAAATTAAAAAATGACATTTTCTGCAAGAAGTTTTCTTTTTTATGGTATTTATATTAATCAATGAAAACATGCCCTTATTATTTCTCAAATTGGTATATTTTCATTGATAATGTCATTATTTTTTCTATAGATGGTTGTTAATCATTTTGACCATAGAAAATATTAATATTCACTTTTAGGATTCATTTTTGTAGTCATTAAAATTCCCTTTGAATTATTCACTTATTATCATTGGAGATTAAAAGTATCCATATTATTAATCATGGATATTTCTATTTCATAAACCATATATTATTTTTATTATACGGTGTTCTACATTGAATGTAATTTTTTTATGTGGGAAAATAATAATAAATCAGTATTCTTGACACAATATAAATATTTGTTGATAAGACACATTACTTTTCTCATATATTGTTTATTCGATATATGTGGAATTATTTGGATATGAAAAACATGAGCGAGGCCAAGAATTATATCACTCATCAATGCATCAATTGTTCCATGTGATGAATCAGTTGGATATCTATAGTTAAATGGGTTTCTAACCGTAAGTTTTATTCTATCACGAGGATAGATCTTAACGAGAATGGATACATGTTCCTAGGAAACATGAAATATAATAATTATGTATTTCCATTAATAAGATCTCATTTATTATTATCCATGAGATATGCAGTATGATATTAAATATGGTTGCTTTTCATTTTCTATTTTTTGATTAAATGGAATGTTTTTTAGTTATTTACATTTCTACATTGACTATATATTCTCCAGTTATAGTAGTCATTTTTTTGATTAAATGGAAGGATTTTTCAGTTACATACTCGTATAAATTGATTATACTACTCAACTTATTTAAATATCATGAGGTTTTAGTTATTTAACTTTCCTTGTTTACTATACTAATTGATTTAGGATAGTTTCCACAATAATTAACCCTTACTATGTATTTGAGCTCACCCTTACTTGGTTTCCTTTTTTTAGAAATCCATGAAGACCACTATGAAGGATTAGAAAAAATATGAGAGTGATAATAATGTTATTCTTGAATAAAATTATATTATAAATTATTTATTCAAATTTAATATGGGAATCTTGTATTTATCCATTTTACTTATAATAAGAAACAATTTTTTCCTTCACGATTTCATTCCTTGTATCTTATGAAAATGTATTAAATTAGGCACCATCTTCAGGTTACTGGGGTCATAGATGCTATTAAAAGTACATTAAAATCATTCTTGAGGATAAATACCATTTTTTACAATTAAAATAACTTTTTAAATTTTAAAACATATAAAATACTAGGAAAAATATTATATTTGAAAAGAACCACAGAATTTTATAAAATTATCATCAAAGCATTGAGTGATAATGACATTGATAAATTTTTTCATGATGGGTATGTTAAAATGGAGGTTCCAATCAAATTTTCTATAAATAATCCAATGTACACGATTCATAAGATTACACTATGAGAACCCTTATCTTTAATACACCTTATTTCATGATTTATTATACAAAAACACACTAAGTACAACATAAGAAGATCATGAATCATAGTTTCATTGGGAAATTAGATACATATCACATCGGAATGATACATTGATATATTATTTTTTTAAACTTCTTTAACATGATTTTATTATTCCATATATTTTAAAATTTCATGCGATATCATGGGGATAAACATAATAAAGGGGTGATCTATAAAGACATGAAGGGGAAAAAAAGGAAAGACATGATGAAATTAATATATGTTAGTTAATATACATTTAAATGGGGAATAAAATGGATAATAATAAAAAAAATGATCATTAGAGCATGATATATGATTATAACATAAAGAAAAATTGTAATGAAAAGATAAAATTAATCATGAAATCCAAAACATGTCCAGGATAATGACCACGCCATCATAAAATGGTAGAAAAAAAATCCCATAATAGATTAGCTTTATTCTGTAATCTCATACATGAAATCCCATGATACTAAAAAACTATCCAATTCATTTGAGATTTATATAATTCATGGCATGCTTTTGAATTTATTATTATTTATGTGCACAAGTGTTCCATGAAGATTGTTGAACATATGATCATATTTCATAAAAAATAATACGTTGATTAATAAATGTGGGATGCATAATTCTAACTACATAATGAATAATGTATAGGTACATATTCCTGAATACCCTTGAGTGGAGAAAAGTATGTGTATTCATAATAAAATGGACTGGGATGGAAAATTGAAAAATTATTTCAGCTCCATAATGGGGGTATAAAACATATCATGTGGGAGATCAATGAGGGTTAAATGGGTCTATACTCAATTAAAAATCATAAGGGTTATAAGTGGTATATGTAAAATCATATCCCATCAATATGAATTTGTTGAATAAAGGAATTTCCTAAGGAATGTTCATGAATAAGGATGACAATGAGAGGACCCATAACTAAATTTTATCATAGTAGAAACTTTGGTAAAGATTATAATGAGAAGGGTTTAATGGTATATCATTATAATAAAATCGATTATATAGAAAAGGTGTGATTATAAATTCAAAAAAAACCAATTGATATTAAATAGGATAAATTTAAAGAAGGTTCTTGATTGGAAAATAAGAGAGGTAGATCCCTTACCATGAGAGTGTGTTTCCAAAAGGATAGAAGAGAGTATTAATGCTCCAATGTTTTTTATGAGTAATTGGAGATTGGGTGAGTTTATAGAGAATAAGGGATGAGAGTTCATTATTATTTTCTAAACATAGGTATTAGACCCTATACAACAATATAATCAAAACCAAATTCCATACCATGGGGTTTTCCCAGGATTTCTTCCATATAGTATTGATTTTTGTAATTTTATAATTCAATGAAACAATACTATTAAAATAATACCTTTGGAGAAGTGGAAGTTAGTCATGATAAAAAATAATTGATTTTAACCCTTAAGAAATACTATGGGATTTCGAGGATTCATAATGTGTTTGTAAAATTATTCAAATAAATGAAAAAATAAATTATTTAGAATGGTACATATAGATTTATCTATGGAGAAAATAATACACTTCAAGAGTCTTCTACCATGGATCAATCTGGGGGTGCTGCATGATTTTCAGTGACCAAGAGTCCCCTCATCAATCTGTCCATTATTGGATTATTTATAATTAAAGAGGACTTGTTGAATAATGATGGTATACTGAAAGAATTATATATTTTCATGTTAACATGTCCAAGGGCCTTCTTGAGATCATGATATATATTGGAATTCCTTCCTGTGATCTCGAGGGACTTGTCTTGTAATTTTTTCATGGCGAGGATAGTTTATCAATGGGCCCTCATGAGATAAGACTATCTTATCTTGTATTCATTCGAGTCCATGTCGAATAAATCCTTATCATGCGTTAAGAATTTTATGACATTGATAGCTCCCAACTCCTCCATTTTTTCACATTGTTTTATTTCATAGAGTTCAGGGATTATCATTAGCTTCAACAATGTTCTTGAGGATTTTTTTTATTTTCTAGTGATACTTCATGTGACCAATAAAGGCCCTATAGTGTGTGTGCAAGAATTTCCCAGAAAAATTATTATGTTTTTCATTAGGGAGAAAAATAGGGATCACATAGTCTCTTAAACATTCCTATGGAGCTTCAAATAATGAGGTTGATAAGGAAAAGTCCATTAACGAGATGAGGTACACATGTCACTGGGGAATCACAGTTTCTTTTTGATCAATAGGGGCACATCACATGATGGTCAATGACTATAATAAGCTCATCCTCATACCCTAAATTTATTTTTTGACACAAATGATCAAGGTTCTTGTGATTTTTTTGGGTGTTTCTGTGGATAATTATCATTCCAAATGGAGACATATCAGATAATCCTTATGTCTGAAAATTAATTTTCCCTTTTAGACATTTTCATATATTTTTCTATGGACTATAAAATCGTTTGTTATGCGCATTCCAATGAAAAACTATGCGGATTGGGGGAACTCATTCGGCTACCACTATGGGACCACTAGATGTCCAGATCACTGGCACAAGGTTATGAGGATTTTTTAGAAGGGGCATGATGGGATCTTCTATAGGCTATGTGCTATAAGTGGATTATTTATGTGATCATATAATAGTCATGTGAACTTGATTCCATTGAATGTTTATTCAATCTGTATGTCTCATCCAACTTCTCATTCCATTTCTTTTTTGGTTAAAATAATAATGATATTCAGGTATTACTTCCTTTTTTAATTTGTGATTCCCATATGGAGGGTATAAACATATCCCCCATTAAGAATGACGTCTATGGGGATAAGGGATTCATTATGAGGATTGTAAATGGTCACTAGGATCCTTTGTGGTGTCACAAATCATTTTCATAGGTGACGTTTGGTCCACCATTCCATGCTTGGAATTCCAGACAACACCCGATTTATAGAGGGAAGGAGGGTGAATTTACCCACTAGTTACCATTTCTATGAGGCTCTCTCACCTGGACTCTATCATATACTACTGCTGCAATACCATTTCACAAGTCATGATCATGAGACCTAATCATAAAACTTCTTCATTGAATATTTCCCATAATATAATCTTTTTAGGAATTTTCCAGAATGAATACAAAATATACATTAAGAATTATTTTTAACGTCAACCACGAGGTACTAATATTGTCTTGAGGGTTTTCATGGGATTCACTGGTTTGATCATATAACCAATTGATCCTCATAAGATTCATGTCACCATGTCTAGGTGTTGCATTTAAGAGTCTCTAAAGGGGTCATGCGATTGTGTGATGCCCTATGATGGTTATTTATTATTTGAGTTCTTAAATGGTTAGAAACTTCGTGACCTCTTTATGTGATTCATAAATCCATTTTTGATTCATTCAATGTTCAGGATGAAATAAATTTTTTTATGATCATGTTTCTGGAAATATTTTATTTCATTTACTAGTATATTCCAGTACTTATTTTTTAGACTTTTTATGGTTCTCAATGATCATCCCAAGCTATGGTCAATCAAATGGACATGATTTCTTGAAAACCCAATACGGATTCTTGATATCATGAAGATTCAGATAATAATGTTTTGAAGATGCTCCACTCATCTACGCTTAGGGATTACCCCTATCATATTGAATACCACTTTATGGGTTTAGTTTTCTAGATGATTCTGTTATTCCTGATTCAGATTTTTATCGGCCATATAACTTGGTGTAAATTATGAGTACATTCATAAGACAATTTCTACGGATGGCCGGATGGTTATGGACTGACCCCAGGGTTTATCTTATCTTTTGGCCAACTCTCCTATGGGCCCAGATGGTAAGGAAATTACTCAGAAACCTATTTCTTATAGTTATTCGAATATTCTTTCATCGTCTCAAAATAATATTGGCTGCATATGGTACTCAAAATCAAATAGTCATCTCTACAATAATTACTCTTATTACGAGGAATGGCCCTTATAAGATAGGGAAAATTTCTTAGAGTTTTCTTATTATTTATACAGGGTTCATATTCAAGAACTTGTGTGGATCTCCAAGTTCATTTTTTATCATCATCCTAACCTTATTCGAGAGATGATCAGATGTTGGTTCCCTTACACCAAAAAATTTAATTTTTCCGATACTGAAGTGGGAATTTATCCTTGGGACATCAATAAGTTAGGAAAAATCCCTCCCTTTGGAGAAATGTATGATGAGTTCTTCTTTATTGTAGATGCCAGGGATGATCCCTTGCAGACTCTAGAAGTTGTGATATTTAGGCATATTATTGTTAAGGAGAAGTATAAAATGATATTAATATGTGATCTCCTATATGTTTCAAGGAATGGATTTAATTTTTCCAATGTAGCAATAGAGCTAGGCCAGCTACTATACATAATCATAAGTGCCCTTCTCAATAAGTCCATGAGAGTGATGGTTCATAGTGGTCTGTTTTTATGTCTAGAGATTATACCTCCTGGGGATATTTTTTTGTCTTGGATATCTCTCTAAGCCTAATGCTATATGTATTTATATATATGTTTTTGAATGGGTGGATGTTCCCAGCTGAGGATGTGTGCTAAGTGATATGAGTTAGCATGTTGGTTATGGTAACCCAACTTAAAGAAGAATGACATCTCAATTTGGGAGTACCATTCCTTGTATGAATTTACCAATTCTGGGGTCATATTCAAGAAGGTATCACGCCTTAGGAGATCAATGGTCCAATCATGTTTTTTTTGCTGGATAGGGGAGAACATTCATTGTTTTGAAAATTAAAATGCCAGTTAGATTCCAAATTCTTCATCTTTCCCCTAACTATTGAATACATTTGTATTTTGGGTTCTTTCTTCAAGCCCCACTGAGGTAAAAGATGTGATAAGAAAATATATAGGCTTCATTTTTACTCAATTTCATGCACTCTCTGGACCGATTATTGATAACTGTGGGTTTCCCATGATGAATGGTCATATATGATCTCTATTTAGTATGATCTAATTATATCCAGAGTAGATAATCTAGTTATCTACGAACCTTATACACCTTCTCCATTCTCGATTCAGTATGAATCCATTCAAAGGATCTCCCCTCTTTCATGGTCCAGTGTTCAAGGGGAGTGTAATGAAGGAGTCATCCACCAATTTTGGAAAATGCTAAAGCATGAAGATACTAAGTCTGAGATCATACTTCTTCTTACTAATGATCCCACCATACTTACCTAGGATTATTCCCAGGATTGGGTAGCATCTTACCCAGGTGGAGGGGTAGTACAGAAAGTCCATCATGGGGGTATACCTTTTTCTTCACCAAACCCTTCGTCTATAGAAACAATAACCCTTCGTCTATAGAAACAATGGAGATGATTGAAGACCTGGGTGAGACATAACGGAAGATAACTCATTATATTAATGATTATTTTGATGGAAAAACATACTATATTGGGAATGTTAGTCCTCTAACAATGGATATGGATGATATTCTTATTGAGAGAAGAGTGAGCGCAGTTTCTTCTCCTACTTCCCAACCGACTCAATAGGTTATTCATCCCCTACCATTCTCATCACATCGTTCACGATGTCTCAAATTCAATGTAAGATGATCTGAAACCATATCCATAGTTTTATTACCAAAACTCCCATGGAAACATTTCGTGACCAAGGCTAATGCCCCACCCCCATAAGTGATTTTATGACTTGCGGGTAGGTGGTTTTGACCAAAAACCATTGAATGATATTATGATGAAAATCATATCAACATGGTAAAGTCTAGTGAAAGTGAACTATCATGGGAGACCTCAAATGATTAGTGGTTTTTGGGTTCTTAGGTGCAGCAGAGTGGCTGACCAAGGTTATCTCTCAAAGAAGGAAGTAAATTAAAACAACTTCTTAAAGGTATTATAAAAGTAAAATAGAATATAATTAGAACAATAATTGAAAATATGGGGGTGGTTGTTTATCGTTTATAATACATAAAGAAGTTTTATGGAAGAATATTTCATTTTTTTGGTTTTTAATTTTGAATTGAAGTTTGATTAAAAAGACACAAAAAAAAGATGTTTTTTAGAAAATATTTCAAAAAGAGTAATCAATATAACTCTACCACTTCATTTACTTATTAATAATTATCATTTAAATAAATATTCACTTAATTATGATCCCCAAATTTGTTAACCCTCAAACCCTATGAGAGTTAACTTAACCACAAAGATGAAATTACTTAAACCCTAGGCTAGCTTCGTAACACGCAATCTTAGCACACTGTATTGATTTTTGTTCTAAGTATAGATTATGGTAAGTGTTTAATTAGAGCACATATCTATTCTGTAAATGAGGATGAATTGCGTTTAGGGATTATATTTTAACTCTACAAAATTATCCCGTGGTCTTGTATTGCTGATTAAGATCGCGCTATCACAATTCACACAAAATCTCGACCTCGCGTGTTTTGTGTTAATTGTTCAATTACTTTATTAGTTTTTTATAATTTGAAAACAAAATTCATGGATCATATTATTTTAATCATAATAGATCAATGATTCAAAAATAATTAAATACATAGGGTAAAAGATAGATCGATCACTAAAAAACTACTCCTCCATGGGTGGTGTGGTCATCGTGGAAACATTTTGCATGAGAAAAGGATTGAAAGGGAAGAACCCAGTCTCGTATCCACTCTTGATTCCAACCCAATTATGAATATTAATAGAATAAGAAAAGGGATGAACACAAAAGATTATTTGAAGAAAAATTCAAGCTGCAAACATGAATGAAAAGAAATACAAAGCGGAGATGGGGGAGGAGAGCCTTTTTGGAAGAGAGGTTTCCACAAAGCCTTACTTATTACTAGATTTGTGAGGGGCTCCCAAGAGACACCCTTTCAGACTCACCTTTTCAAATCCTCGACCATACCTCCCAAATAGTGAAAACCCCCTTTAAATGCAGTTTGTGAGGGCTAGGGTTACATAACTTTTTAAGTGTGAAATGAAAACTCAGCCAAATATTTTATTCCATGTTTCACCACATAGCTGACCTCCAAAACGAATTTATTGGACGACCTTCTAGTAGGATTATTTGTGAAAAATCATGTTCCTGAGCTTTCTTCAAAACTAGGGCTGAATCCAAGCCCTGATGAGGATGATACGGCCCAAATGGTGAAGTAATGTCCAATATGGATTGTTCTGTCCAATTTTGTCTTAATGGCCCATTTAGTCCCCTCAAATGCACGATCTAGCTCCTATGTCCAAAATAGAATTTGTATCCCATTAAGTCAAAAACATAGTTACAAAATTCTATGTCAAAATATTTTACATAACAATATTTATTCCCGAAATACTACAGTGAATTTTAAAAGGGTAAAAATGGATTTTTCATCAAATTTGCAAATGAATGATAAAATCTCAAAAATTTCATAATTGATCATATTTAGAATAATGTGAGGAATTTATATCATTTATTATCAATACAATATTCAAAAAAATTGTGTTTTATCAACTCCCCCACACTTACCCTTTTGCACTACTGGGAAAAACCTCGTATCAAATAAGCATCAATATCAAATCAAAAAAATTTTAAAACACATATCATTGAGATCCATCAATTACACAACAAGAATAAAAATATATCATGAATCATAAAAAACCTTATTTAAAGTTCTTCATTTATATCATTCAATATATTTACACTTTATTTATCCTCCCATGCACAAAACACTTACCTCGCTTGAATTTTCATTGATCATAAAAATAATAATTTTTTTTGAAATGTCTTTCTCATCCAAAGTCATACAAGGTTCACCATATGCTTGATAAATTCCTACATCACCACCTGATGTGAGACAAGGACATATCTTTATCATGAGGACTATTTAGGGTTGTTTTGTGGCTTTCTATTGATAGGATTTAGATGTAAAAAACTCTGATGCTGAATGTGGAGGGCTTGACTCTTTTTGAAGCAAAATTGCATTAATCTAATTTTCACTTAAATATGGTCTCCTCATTAATCCCCATAGTATCAATTGAGCACCATCATCATGAAAAGTCATAAGAATTTTACACCATTCATTATTCAGCAACTAAAATTTCAATCTTCTCAAACATGATTTTCTTGAAATCTCCAGATAGGCACAACTTTCTACATGAATTAGAAGCTCCAGAAAAGGCACAAATTCACTTATCATGAAAGCTGCAAAAAAAGAACAGCTTTCAATATAATGATTTTTTCAGTAGCAAACACATCTCTTTGGAGTTTAATTTTTCACCCAAAGTATTACAAAATGTTGTAGCACAACAAAAGATAGCTTCCCCCACACTTAAGTTCAACTAGATTAAGCAATTTCACTTCAAGAGTTGGCTGGATAGGAAAAATTAACTTATAAAGTGGCTAACATAACAAGTTTTTCATAGATTATAAGGGCTAAAAGGGTTAAATCTTCATGGTAGGCCATTATAGAAAATGATTCTTTGAAACATGGGCTTTAATACCAAAAAAATGCCTCAATCATTTAAACATAATTACCTCAAAAACTCAAGTTTTGACAGGAATAAATCAAATTCTGGTTAAATCAAGCATGTTTTGGTTCTCTCAAGAAGTGAGGTGAATTTAATGAATATGAAAATAAAGGTTTAGAAGCCTCACAGGAAAGTGGTTTCAAATATAAATAAGTGAGATGTGGCATGGGATTCAATATTTAGTGTACTTTTCAGGAAATTACTAAATATTTGAACTTGAAACAAAGTCATTTCAGCATTCATTTAAGCTTAGTTTCATGGGATAAATTGATTCAATTATTGATATGGATTTAAAAATGGTTATGAGAATCATTTCAGCTCACAATTTTCAAAAACACACAGAAAATTGAAAAATAAACACACAAAATTCGAAAAACACACAATTTTTTGTTTTGTTTTGTTTTTTTAAACAGGAAAACAATTGAAATTACTAAACTAAAAGGTTCCCTAATTTACCACACTTAAAATATTGCATTGTACTCAATGTGAACCCATGATATTATATATTCACATGAAACTTATAATTTTAAATAGGACAAAGAATAAAAAAGTTAAAGGGTTAAGAACAGCCTGATGTGCTCAAGTGATGATGGGGTCACGTAGTGTGATAAAATCCATTGCATTAGTAAGAAGTCCCTCAATGTATCTCTTAAAAAATTGCCTATTGACTGTAAAGATCCTTCATGTGTCCTCTTGTGTGATCTCCACTACACCGTAAGGAAAAACATTAGTCACAACATAAGGACCTAACCATCTGGAACACAACATACCAGGCATCAGCTTCAGTCGTGAACTATAGAGATGGACTATCTCTCCAACATGAAACTCATTTTGTTGGATCATTATATCATGAGATACTTTTGATTTTTCCTTATAGAGCATTGAGTTCTCATATGAAGACAATTGAATCTTCTCAAGCTCATGAATTTTCAGATTCCTTTGGATTCCATCTTGGGCGAAATCCATGTTTCATTTCTTTATAGCCCAATAAGCCCGATGCCCAACTTCCATAGGGAGATGAAACGCTTTCCCAAAAACCAAAATGGGGACATACCCATGGGTGTCTTGTATGCTATCCTATAATCCCACAATGCATCATCCATGCGCTTGATCCAATCTTTCCTATTTGGATTCACGGTTTTCTCCAAAATTTGTTTCAATTCCCTATTTTAAACCTCATCCTGTTCATTTGTTTGAGGGTGGTATGGTGTTGATGTTTTGTGTGTCACCCCGTACTTTTGAAGAAGGGAAGAAAAATTCCGATTGCAGAAGTGTATCCCTTGGTCACTTATGATGGCCTTCGGTACTCCGAACCTGCAAAGAATCTGTGCTTTGACAATGTCCACAACAACATGAGAATCATCAGTCCTGGTGGCCTTAGCCTCCACCCATTTACTCACATAATCAACATCAACCAAAATATACAAAAATCCAAATGAACTAAGAAAAGGACCCATAAAATCAATGCCCCATACATCAAAAATCTCATAGAATAGTATGGGTTATTGTGGTATCTGATGTCTCCTAGAAATGTTCCCATTTTTGGAAATGAGAGAATCACTTACAAAACACATGGGAATCATGGAACAAGCTAGGCCAATATAATCCCGAGTCCAAAACCTTTCTAGATATCCATTGGGGTCCAAAGTGTCCACCACAAGAAAGTGTGTGACAGAAATGAAAAACAGGCTCAAACTCATGATCGATAACACATCTCTTAATGACTTGGTCACTACACATGCGATAGAGGTAAGGATCATCCCACACATAAAACCTAGACTCGCTATTTAATTTTTGGACTTTATGCTTCTTCAAATTTTTTGGTATTTCAGAGGAAACAATGTAATTAATTAAATCAGCATACCAAGGATGTGTACCTGAGATGGTATAGATATGATCATCAGGGAAAGTGTCCCGAAGTGGTACCTGGTCCAAGGTTTCACCCTCTGGTGTGTGAGTAAGCATACTCATGTGGTATTCCACCAAATTCTCTTACCCCTTCTTGTACTTTATCTCGATGTCAAACTCTTGAAGAAGGATTATCCAACGGATAAGTGCTGGCTTTGCATCTGGCTTCTTTAGGATGTACCTCAAAGCAGCATGGTCAGAAAAAAAACTACTTTAGATCTTAATAAATATGAAAAAAATTAATCTTATGTAAATATAACAGCATGAAACTTCTTTTATATTGTGGTGTAGTTTGATTGGGCAGAATCCAACGTCCTTGATGCATACGAAATCTCATGTGAACGTCCCTCCACCCTCTGAGATAAGATAGGTCCAACCGCGAAGTTGAAGGCGTCACACATAATCTCAGAAGGAATCTACCACCGTGGAGGCTGTATGATAGGTGGAGTGGTCAGACACTTCTCTAGCTCATAAAATGATACCCTACATGAATCATCAAAATTGAATCAATATCTTGTTGAAGAAATCGAGACAAGGGTATAACGATCTTACTAAAATCTCTGATGAAGAGTTGATAAAATTCAGCATGTCTAAGGAATGATCGAAAATCACGCACACATATAGGATTTTGAAGGGATGAAATAATGTCTAACATAGATTTATAAACTTCAATGCGATTTTCTGAGACTATATGACCTAAGAAAATGCCCTTTTCGACCATGAAATGGAATTTTTCAAAATTCAAGACCAGATTTTTCTCAATACGACGATGCAACCCATCACCCAAACTAGAGAGACATTCATAAAATGAGGATCCATAAACTGTAAAATCATCCATAAATACCTCCATGTTGGTCTCAATGAATTCTGAGAAACTAATCACCATGCATCTCTTGAAGGTACCTGGGGCATTGAAAAGGCCAAATGGCATCCTTCGGTAAGCAAATGTACCGAATCGGTAGGTGAATGTCATCTTCTTCGGGTCGTCTGCTGTAATGGGAACCTGGAAATAGCTATAGAAACCATCCAAGAAGCAATAATGTTTCCTACCTGCAAGTCTCTCAAGAATTTGGTCAATTAATGGAAGTGGGAAATGGTCCTTACGAGTGGATTGATTTAGTTTCCTATAATCAATACACACTCACCAACTATTTTGTACTCTCATAGGAACTAACTCATCATTTTCATTTTTTATAACAGTGAAACCATTTTTCTTTGGTACAACCTGGACAGGGCTAACCCATTGTGAGTCAGAAATTGGGTAAATGATACCCACCTCTAGTAATTTTTCAACTTATTTCTTATCAACTTCCAAAAGTGTTGGATTTAGTCTCCTTTGTGGCTGCCTAATTGGTTTATCCCCATCCTCCAAGGGAATCCTATAAATGAAAATGGATTGGCTAATACCAGATATGTCTTCCAATTTGTAACCAATTTACTTAATGTTATCTGTAAAAAACTTCAAAAGTTTTTCTTCATGTTCAAAAGAGAGATTGTTAGCAATGATAACATGTAATCTATCACCACTCATCCAGTATGCATATTTATGATTTGTGGGAAATATCTTGATTTCCAATGTAGGGGGTGATGTATGGATGTAGAAATTGATGCAACAGATATATCTGGACAATGAACAAGGGTATCAGAATAAAAATCACCAAAATTAGAAAACAATGCATCAAATCCAGCATCATACTCAACATCCATGTCATAATCAGAGTTTAAATGATCAGAATTTGAATCCACATCAAAATAAAACCCAAGAGAGGTTTTTCCATCAAAAAACATGTGTGGAAGTACTCTTAGACATCAAACTAGAACCAAAACTCATAATCTCCCTAATCATAGGGAAATCAAAATCCATGGATTTTTTACTTGGTGGTTCAAAATGGGAGATAAAAATAGAAGAATGGTCCTCATAGGGGTACTACATAGAGTCCATAACATTAAAAATTACAAATTCATCTCCAAACTCCATGGAAATGGTACCCTCATGAACATTTATGATAGTGTTTTCAGTTTTGAGGAAGGGTCTACCTAAGATAATGGGAGCACAAGAACATACATGTTCATCCTCCCGAGATCCTTGCACTATGTTGGAATTGCAAGAGTTGGTTTAATGAGTGATGAGACATTCCTTCCAAGGTTGATCCTCTCATTTCCCTTGAGCCCTCTTCGATTGGTGCAGAGTTCTTTTAAGAATTTGGCATACCTTGGGATTTTTTTGATGGCTTGAAGTAGAGGGATGTTGATCCCAACACACTTGAATGTGTCCAAAACCTTTTTTTTCATTGCCTCTTTAGCCATCTTCTTGGGTTGAACAACCCTATTTAGAAAGTGAAGAGGATTAGGAGAAATATCATCAATATTTTTCTTACCTATATCTTTCTCATTGGGTTTCTCATCAGTTGGTATGGAATGGGTAGTGGCAATCTAGCTAATTTGATTCTTCAACTCCCTCAACTCCAAACCTTGACTATTCAGCTCATTCTGTTGATTAAGAATAATTTGATTCAAAATATCATTAGTGTTAGAGTCTACCTTGTGTTGTAGATTCCCTTATTGTTGACTTGTTGATGATTGAGCTTTGAATATCCTTTGGGGTTGTTGGAAACCCTGTTGGTAACGTGGAGGCTGCTAGAAGTTTGGTTGAAAAGGGGGACTTTGTTGTTTCCCAGCCATACCTCATGTTTGATTGATCCTTCCACCCTTGGTTGAATGTTGGTGCAAAGGAGTCATACTTCTTTTGGGGATGTGGTTGTTGTTTTTGTTGCTGATATGGTCTCCCATGGAACACTACTGCACAATCTTCTGTTTCTTGGATTTGTGGGCAATAGTCAGTTGGGTGGATTGTCTCACTGCAAATGCCACAAGGCCTTGAAGGAGGGGGTTGGTATGTCTTTTGATCAAAAGAAATATATCTCACCATAGTTGTAACTTATTCAATCATGGAATCAATCAAATTACTCTCAAGAGAAAAAGGACTTACCTGATGTACTCACCTGACATGTGGTGTACCTCGATCGCCAAATTGTTGGGAGTTTTGGGCCATTTTTTCGATCAATGCACGTATATCTACTGGTGTCTTGTACACCACTGCTCCTCCAGCTGCAACATCCACCATTATTCTCTCCATAGGTGTGAGTCCTTCATATAAGTACTGGATGAGTAGTTTCTCACTGATTTGGTGATGTGGACATCTTGCACACAACTTCTTGTATCACTCCCAGTACTCATACATTGACTCCCCTTGTGCTTGCTTGATCCTCGAGATATCTTTATGAATGGAATTGGTCCTCGATGCTAGAAAAAATCTCTACAAGAAAAGACATTTCAAATCATTCCAACATGTTATATCTACTGGTTGTAAATAGTACATCCAATCCTTTTCAGCTCCATCAAGTGAAAATGGGAGTGCTCTTAATTTGATTTGATCTTCAAAGACATTTCTAGGTTTTAGGGTTGAGAAAACCACATTAAATTATTTCAAATGTTTATTGGGATCCTCACCAGAGAGGCCATGATACTTTGAAAGTGAATTAACCTAGATTTTAGTTCAAAGTCTGATTCGAGATTTGGGTATGCAATAAAATTTGGTTGATAATTAATACCAGGTGCATCCAATTACAGAATGGTTCTATTTATCTCATTGTTATTATTTCCATCCATTGGTTCTTAATTTATGTTTTAATTTTAATTGCTTCCAATTTCAATGTTTTTATAATAGAGGAATTCACAAACTGGTTGAATATTTAAACTTCCCGTAGACTGAGACTGTCTAATTCGAGCTCGAAGGCTAGGTTCAATATTAGGGTCAACATCTAAGAGATCCTCAGGATTAGTTCATGTCATAAATCAAAAAGTGAATATAGGAAAAATGGACCATAAGAAAAATGAGATGTTTGAGTTGATGGTCCAAAAAGAAAAGAAGAGGATGAAAAAAATAAAAACTTGAAAAAGGAAAAAGTTGAAAGAGAGAGGTGAAGAAAATAATAAAATAAATACCTCTAAATGGTTGAGTAATTTACTTGACTCCCTAGAAATGGTTCCAATTTGAAAGAGCACTATCGTGGGTGCCCTCAAATGGTTATTGGTTTTTGGGTTCTTAAGGTGAAATAGAGTGGATGGACAAGGTTATCTCTCAAAGGATGAAGTAAATTAAAAAAAATTCTTAAAGATATTCTAAAAGTAAAATAGAATAGAATTAAAACACTACTTTAAAGGTTGGGGGTGGTTGTTTATCGTTTATAAAACTTGAAGAAGTTTGTTGGAATAATGTTGCATTTTTTTATTTTAATTTTGAAATGAAGTTTGATTAAAAAGACACAACAAGAAGATGTTTTTTAAGAAAATATATTAAAAGGCGTAATCGATATAACTCTACCTCTTCATTTAATTATTAATAATTATAATTTAAACCAATATTAACTTAATTAAGATGCACTAATTTCTTAACCCTCGAACCCTATGAGAGTTAACTTAACCACAAAGATGAAATTACTTAAACCCATGGCTAGTTTCGGAACACGCAATCGCATCACCCTGCATTGATTTTTGTTCTAAGGTTAGCTTATGGTCAGTGGTTAATTAGATCACATATCCATTCTGGAAATGAGGATGAATTCTGTTTAGGGATTATATTTGAACTCTACAAATTTATCCTGTGTGGTCTTGTATAACCGATTAAGATTGCGCTATCACAATTTACACAAAATCTCGACCTCGTGTGTTTTTGTATTAATTGTTAAATTGCTTGATTAGTTTATTATAATTCAAAAACACAATTCATGGATCATGTCATGTTAATTACAGTAGCTCAATGATTCAAAATAATTAAATGAAGATGGTAGATGACAGATTGATCACTAAAAAACTACTCTTCCATGGGTGGTGTGGTCATCGTGGAGACGTTTTGCATGAGAAAAGGATTGAAAGGGTAGAACCCAATATTGTCTCCACTATTGATTCTAGACCAATTACGAAGATTAAGAGAAGAAGAAAAGGGATGAACGCGGAAGATTATTTGAAGAAAAATTCAAGCTACAAACATGAATTAAAAGAAATACAAAGAGGAGGTAGGAGAGGAGAGGCTTTTCGGAAGTAAAGTTTCCACAAATACTTACTTCTTCCAAGAGTTGTGAGGGTCTCCAAAGAGACATACTTTAGGAAAAACCTTCCCAAAGACTCGACCAGCCCTCCCAAAAAGTGAAAACCCCATTTAAATAGAGTTTGTGAGGGATAGGGTTACATAACTTTTTAAGTGTGAAATGAAAACTCGGCCAAATATTTTATTCCATGTTTCACCACATATTTGACCTCCAAAACGCGTGAATTGGCCAGCCTTATGGGAGGCTTATTTGTGAAAAATAATGTACCCAAGATTTCCTCAAAATTGGGGCTCAATCCAAGCCCGGATGAAGAAGATACATCCCAAATTGTGAAATAATGTCCAATATGGATGGGTATGTCTACCTTTGTCTTCATGGCCCATTTACTCCCCCCAATTCACGATCCAGCTCTCATGTCCAAAATTGAATTTGTATCCCATTAATTCAGGAACACAGTTTCAAAATTTTATGTCAAAATATTTCAAATAACAATATTTGTGCCCGAAATACTACAATTAATTTTAAAAGGGTAAAACTGGATTTTTCATCAAATTTTCAAATGAATGATCTTATATCAAATATTTCATAATTGATCATATTTAGTATAATGTGAGGAATTCATATAATTTATTATCAATAAAATATTCAAAAAAATAGTGTTTTATCATCTATCTACCCATGGAAGATATTTTTACGATTTAGTAGATGAGGATCCCCTTATTATATAGGTGATGGAGACATCAGAGGCATTGGAGTAGTGTCTTCAGTTTATATCTAAATTGAATACTCATATAGATGCATGGAAACCTTAGATATGAATATTTTGGGAGATTTTTGCCCGTATGATGTAAAATATTTAGAAATTATTTTCCTCATGGTCTTCTCCTCATAAGAGTGTTGAATAGTACACTACATTGGTCATGACTCTCCATCCTGGTGTGGAAGCAGAGGAGGAGCAGAGAGACACACTCCATTGTTCCATTGACGCTTCCCAACAGAATCTTATCGATATCTCCATCACATCTAATAGACTATTATCATAGTTCTTCACTTGTAATGAATTACAATTTTTATGTGACATTAGAGAGACTCTAAAATGTGGAGATTACTACCTTCTTTCACACTATGAATGTAATAATTTTCCAAAAATTCTATACTACTATACAGTTTTCTTTCCATCATGACATGAATGATATCTCATTACTCTGATATTGAGATAATAACTAATGCTACCCATCACATTCGGTTTTACTGAATGAACACAAATTCCTAGATTTGAATGTTGAAATTAAAATTGATCCCCACTGAGAGATTCTTGTGAATTCCCACCAACATGAGATCCTTTATCAATAAACCATTACAGCTATATCAAAAAATCACTCAATTTGTAGAAGGATTGTTTGGGTATGATTTATGTCTCAAGTGGATATTTTTCAATCCTTTTCCAATGATAACAGGCTTGGATAGAGCACACTGATTTCTATAATTCCACATAGAGTTTCAAACAAGCTATTGCAGGATAAATTTCTATTATTAAATAGTTTAGGTTCTTTTAGCATAAACATGGTATTACTTTAGTTTGGGTTTTTTATCTTGGACATGATATTGATTTGTTTTAGGGTCTTTTAGACCAAACATGATATAAATTAATTTTAGGGACTTTAACACGATGATGATATAGATCTTATTTAGGGGCTTTTAGCTTGACAAAAATATTTCTTTAGTTTAGGGTATTTTATTTCAGACAAAATATTTCTCCAGTATTGGGTCTTATTGATCTGACCAAATATTTCTCAAGTGAAGGATCCATTATCACTTAACTTGTATTGCTTTACTTTAGGTTCTTTTAGCCCAGACTTGATATTGCATTAGTTTAGGGTCTTTTAGATCGGACATGATATTTCTCTAGTTTTGGGTCTGTTTACTCAGACCTGATATTACTCTAGTTTAGGGACTTTTAGCTAGGACATTATCTTTCCCTAGTGTGGGTTATATTAGCTCAAACCTTATATTGATTTATTTTAGGGTATTTTAGATCAGACCAGATATTTCGTTAGTTTAGGGTCTTTTAGGTTGGACCTAACATTTCTTAATTTTTGGGTATTTCAGCTCAGACTAGATATTCGTTTAGATTAGGGTCTTCTAGCTCGAAATCGATATTTCTTTAGTTTAGGTTCATTTATCTTAGACCTGAAATTTCTCAAGTATAGGGTAATTTAGCTCGGGCATAATATTGAACTAGTTTAGGGTCTTTTACCTCAGGCATGATATTACCATAATTTGGGGTATTTTTTCTCTGTCCTAGTATTTCTCTAGTTTATGGTATTTTAGCTCAAACCTGATATCTATTTATATTAGGATCTTTTAGTGCAGAAATTATATTCTCTAGCTTATGGTCTTTTATCTCGGACATGATATTTCTATAGTTTAGAGTCATTTATCTTGGACCTTCTATTGATGAATATGGGGTGTGGTGTAGACATTCCAGGAGTGCCCCAAAACACTATGAGGTGTTGGGTGCTTCCATGATGATTCTAATTTTCAAAAGGTTAATAATTTAATTTTTTAGTGTGATGTATTTGGTTAATGACCATGTATTCATATACATGAACCATATTCTTGAGTGAATAATCAAGAAACTAGTCCTTGAAGCTGGTAATCTATCCTAGAGGCCATGTAGTATTTATGTAAGTAATATGATTGGGGGAAAATTAATAGGGATATTAAGTCCTCCCAAATATTTTGAATATGGGTGATGAAAGTCATGACCCAAATATTCTGTGTCTTGAATATGAGATAGGGAATAAATTTCCGGTATGTCCTATGAAATTCTGTGATGCAAGGTTCTGATATTGTGTTTCTAGTGCTCACAAGGATCACAACTACTAACTAAAAAGAACAAGGTTTCATTAGTTAGCGGGTCAATTCCATTATGTGTTACGCCCTAACCCCAGTTAGCATAGAGTTGGTGTATTATTTTACTACATTGACACGATTACAAGTAATCAAGTCCCAAAGGACCGATCAATTTAAATGTATTGGAAAATATATTATAGATATGATCTTTACATTACAATTTCCAACATAAAATAAATCATAGAAAATCCATTAATAACACAATTATTCTCTTATATTAAACCTACATATAAATCATAATAAACTTCTTGGAATCCTTGGAAAATAAAACATAAGAAAGGGGTGAGCTCAAATGCTCAGTAAGGATAAACAATATAGCAGAAGCTATAATAAATAATCACGAGCATTTATGGACTAGTATAAAATTGAAATACAAGACCGTTAAACATAAAATTCAGTATAATATGGAAAAGTTAAATAAAATAATTTCATTTAATTATTCACGTGTATATTCTACCCATTGAATAATCACATGTAACATTAATAACTAATCTCATAATGATGGAATTCATAATGTTATACATCTTAACCACAATGCCAAGGCCTTGTTCCATGACCCTAAATATAAATTCATTCAAGGACTTTTTCCAAGACACAAGATTGTGTCATGAGACCAACTAATGCATCAAAGGGCTATAGAGGACCCCACCCATCACTTACTATGTCCAATGCATTTCTCATATGAAAATGATGAAACAAAATATAATCATTCGTATTAAAACTAGCATACGAAAAGTCAATACATTAACCTTAAAATATGAATGGTATAAAAATATCATATCCATAGTCAAACATATCATAAATCATAATAAACAATATGGAATATTTTATTAAAATAAATCAACCTAAATCAATAATAATATCTAGTAAAGGATGTTGACCTTGTTAAAAATTATCGGTAAAACTATTTGAGAGAAATAACTTTTTGTGAAATTATTTAAATGTAAAACATTTATAAAGGAATTAGTTTAAAATATATTTTTGAATATAAGTTTCCCATACCACTTGAAAATTTTCAAAGGATTAACATTTTAAAACAACCATATTCATATAAATAAATCCTTAATTTTTTTAAAACATTGTAATTATTTAAAAATATTGGGAAAAATAAATGACTAAAACATTTAAAATGATGATCTTCCTAAAGATTCCCTTCCAAAAAAACATTAAATTTTCTCCTTGAAAACATTTTTAGGAAACATGGACATGTATTATAAATATTTCTTAGTAAGTATTAACACATAAACAATCTTGGATGATAATGAGATTGAGGAATTAACCCTTACCTTGTACTTTCTATTAGTCGAGGGTACATTTAACCTTATGTATAATAAAAATAGTATGTTATTAAATTATACCATAAGCATATTAATATTTATGATATCTTATATTATGCATTTATTACTTTATACTACCCATTTAAAAATAATTTCCATGTTAATGTAACATTTTAGGTAATAATCGCTTTCATTATCATACATGTTTTAACTTGTTATTCTTTATCATATCACATATATTATGATTAATATACTTATAGAATATAAAAAATTATTTATATATCATATATATTCAGAATATAAATATTTATTCTAGAGAGATATATGAAATGGAAACACCATTCATAGAGATGGTAGTCTGTATGTATGCATGAACGTTGTTTCCATTTTATTATCATATAATATGGAAGTAATTAATAGAAATATATTTATCCATATTAATATATATAATTCCAGTAGAAATATTATTTCATATATCTCATAATTAATCAATATATATATTTTTTATAAAAATTCTTGGCGGGTGATCGTTGAAGAAGAATCTCATCGCGTCGTGGAGACGGTAAGTTATACGTACGCACTAGTGATAATATCATTCAATTAATCATGAAAAAGTGTTTAATTGGATTTTATATTATATATACAGAATAATTAACATGTTATATTTATTATTAATTTCAATTATACTCATTATTATAGCCATCAAAATAATGTAGTGTTGAATAACCAACTACACCACGACGTGGATAATGTAAATCGTACATACGCACGTATGGTGACATTGTCATTCATAGAAATGATAGAAAAATGAATATGGTTGTTAAATATTTAAAATAACATCTCAGTATGTATAAGGTATTGGATTAATTAATTATGTAATGAAATAACAATGAAATAGGAAGTAGAAGAAGAAATGAACTTTGAAAGAGGTGATAAAATAATTACCTTTTCTTCGTGTGATTCCTTTTGATTTGTACAAAAGGGCTCCATAGGATTTATTTATGATCAATGTAATGCCTATAGGTTGAAGTGAGGGTAGATAGAAGAATATTTGAACCAGTTTTTTCTAATACAAATGTCTTTGGAGGTGTAAATTTGAGAGAAGGGGAAGTACCTTGTATAAAAGTGGTGAGGGGTGCTTTAGGAAGAGCTTGAAATATTTTTTAATTATAAAAGCATGTTATGTTTATAAGGGATAAAAATAGATTAATATAGAGTATAATGTTGATATAGGTATAAATAAATTAAATTAATAGGTTTTAAAAAAGTTTAGGTCACCTTATTAACCTTATCTTTTATATTTAACCCTTAGTTAAATAGTTTAACTTTTAGCATGTCTACTAGTATTTTTACACTATATGGTTAACAAAATTATTATAAAATGACAAGAGAACCTCAAGTGGTCCATTAATAAAATTTATAACATTATTTAAGTCCTTTGAAAGAATTTTAGATTTTTAGGAATATTATATCATTTAATAAAATAGTATTTGTTTTAAAAACTCATTTAGGTCAATTTTGACACTACTTAGTAATTGTTTTTTTGTGAAAGTCATAACAACATTATTACATAGAAAAAAAATACATTGAATCAAACCTAACATGTAATATTAAAATATAAAATTCGTGTATGGCATAATAAGTTTCAATTTACATTTATTTCAAAATTTATAAGATCAATTATTTTAACCTTTCGTTGATAAGGTAATTACTGCATCATCATTGTGTCATAAATAATTTAAATTTTTTAATGTATAAAAATTAAAAATAAAATAAAATAATGTAGGAAATATTTCTATATTTAAAATGAAAATTTATTGTCTAATTTATCTTATGTATAAATCTATATTAAAAATGATTTAGTTATTTAAATATGAATTTAAGACATTTAACTCTTCTTTAAATAAAATATAATAAATGTCATAATCTAACATAATTGAATAAAAAAGGATAAATTTGTTCTCATATGGATGATATTGGTTGAATAAAACTTATAAAATAGATTTATGACATTATTTGGGGTAATTTTAAATTATTATAATATTTTTTTTACCTTAAATTTCCCAATTTTCTTTTAATTGTGTAAAATAAAATTCAAAAGTTACTATTCAACAAAAATTATTTTCATCCTATTGAACAATATTTTACTTTCTGATTTTAACCATGTCTCTCAGATTTTTGAGACTCAATTCACCAAAGTGGTAAAATTATGTTTTATGCAAATTGGTAAATGTGCCGAGAATATGGGCAAAACACGTTAAAAAGTTCAATAAAAATTTATATATATAATCTTATTATAAAATGGATCCAATGAATTAAATTAAACTAATATAAGTATTATGTACATGTTTTTACTTTAAAGTAAATTTAAATTAAAAATAATTATTTAGAAAAATATTGTGTTTATGTACTATGTAGTATTTTTCACTATTCATCAAATATTGAATGTTTCAAAAAAATACCAAAAATTTAGCCTAACCTATTTTTTATATTCAAAAATCAAAAATAAAGTCTGTTTTAAGATATTATATTCTTATAAGTGTCTAAAATTAACATTATTATTGTTCAGAAATAGACATAAAAAGTAGTTAATTTAAGAGAATAGTTTTTCAAAATAATTAACTATTATAACAAAACCTATACATTTCATTATAAACACTAAAAATAACATTAAAAATTTATTTTTTACTATATATATCACAATATTAAATTGAAAAAAATATATCATTTAAATAATTATAATTCTAAAGAGTTGTTTCAGAGAAACACAATCTTGCGTATAACACAATCCAAGTTGGTGTTGTGTCTAATATAAGACAATAAATTACATTAAAGAGATAATGTAATATGAAATATTAGGGCGTTACATTCTCCCCTCATTGAATAAATTGGTTTCTAAAAATTTGAAATTGATCTTCGAAAATCAAATGTTTAAAATAGAAAAATACCTTTGTTGAAAACTCACATTCGAAATAGGGTTAATAAAATTTAGTCTTAATAAGAGGGAAATAGAAATGAAAAAGTCACCAAAAAATTAGGATTTCAAATAGCGTAACATTTTTTTTGCAATCAGAGACACATAGTTGGAGGAAAAATTTAAATATTTATATGGAGTCATTGAGCACATCAATCACAAACAAGTGAATAATAATTGGAAAATTGAGGGCTTCAAAGCCATAAATCTATGACGATGATTTAAAAAATCCTCGGTTCAACAGAACACAAGGTATTAGGATAAAACATTTTTGGTTTTAAGATCCTTTACCTAAATATTAAATAAAAAAGAATACTTGACATGTAGTGTTTCATCATTTATCTAATTTCTACCACATACTCATATTTCACTCCGAAAGATAATATACCTCAAAAATATTATATTTAACATAATTGTATACGGTTCCAAAAAAATGAAATTATAATTCATCTGTGAGACCCTTAAAAAACTATATTATACAAACAAGGACATCACTTAGGCCAATAGTAGGTGATGCACCTTTGTCGCCCTTCGGTTGTGGGTTTAAGTCTCGTGGCCTTGTTGAACACAATGTGTTGTCACATGACCTCGAGGTTGTTATTTTTATAAAAATCCAAAAATAAACAAAAGCATTTTTTTAACCTTAAACAATATTATCTAGTCTTCATCATAATCTATTCCAACATTGAGACTTATCCAACATACTTGTGTCCAAACTCATAGTCCAAATATTTATAAAGAAGGTCAATATAAGATAATGGAAATCTATTTTATAGCATAAAAACATGTGAATACCTTCATCATTTATTGTATTATAACATGGTAATAACCTAAATTATCATAAAACCTTATTTGAATAGGTTTTCACTTCCTTGTTACTTCTATAAAACATATAATACTGGATATACTCCTTGAATCCAGAAATATTGTAATCTCTTTCAATGATGGAATAAAAAACCATTAATTAGTTACAAGGTAGTCAATAATATCCAATATAATTTATCCAACTAAATTATCTCTTCTTCCAAAATCATTACCTTAGCCTTAGTACTATTTTAAGGTTTATCTTTCTCACACCATATATTTTCCAAAAAATTTAACATATTATTCAGTCACTTTTCATAGTACCACACAATCTCAAATCCATAATGAAATAGTACTTCAAAACAATATTTATATACTCTATAATTATTATAACATGTACATCATTAATATAATACCCAAATGACTCAATTCTTTGACAAAAACTTAAGAACACTAATCATTCTTCTTCATCTGTTGTAGTATCACAACATGATTATTATAAAATAGCATCATTTGGGGTATTCTCTGATTATTTAGACATTGATTCACATATTTTCCCAACTCGTTGCAGATGAAGCATTGTACATTTGCAACCTTTTTCTTACCATTACAATCACGTACTTGGTGTCCTTTTTTTCCACACTTATAATAAACATAGATTCCCTTCAAGAATTTCCCAAGGTGATTCTTTCCACTATTATCACATGAGGGAAAATCTATTATTCCCTTATTCCCTTTCTCCATGTTTTTCTCTACCATCCTTATCTTCTATTTATTCTCTTCAAAGCCATAGGACTTAGAGAATTTATTACATATCTTATTAACACATGATACTATTTCTTCATATGAAGAAAATACGTGGGAGACTGTTTCCCTTCTAAATGTTGGATTAAGGCCGTGAAAGATATGATCCATCTTACTCTTTGGATCATGCATATTGGAAGAGTTCCCATTCCATCTATTTGGAACCTTTTCTAATTGACGACATACACTAGGATAGATCATATCATAATTTACAACCCATATACTAGAAAAATTATCAACATTAATTGAATATTTTCACACATCTAGTATCATAATCATAAAAATGACATCTTTGATGACATATTTACTCATAAATCCTTCATAATTGTTTGTATTGAAAATTTTAATTGTCCTAAGCATATCCCACAGGAGTGTCAACCTAGGTGCGCAATAAGGCCCATTATCGTGTACCAGGATACCCCGGATCAAGCTTGAAAATCCTTGTTGGAGATTTCACTCCAAGGTACATCTTTGCTAGAGCCTCTTCCACTTCTAGTATCCAAAAATATATTTATTTCATAGAAAACCCCCAAAATTTATACATTACAAAATTTTTGGACGTTCTTCTATACTAATCCTAAAAGTTTATCTTAGGGTATTGTTTCCTAGTCAGAGTTTATCTAAATCTATTTCCATGGTTGTTGTTAAACATCATCTGATACCAAGTGTAACGCCCTGACCCCAGTTAGCCCAGTGTTGGTGCTTTATTTTAATAAATTGGCTTGATTAAAAGGAATCACGTTTCGAAGGACTGATCAGTTTAGCAGTCATTGAAAATAAATTACATACCCAAACATTACATTAAAATTTATAACATAAATTACAACATAGATAATCCATTGATAACTCCATTATTTTCCAAGATTAAAGAGGAATATAAATCATAATACACTTCTTGTCATCCTGGGAAAATAAAACATAAGAAAGGGGTGAGATCAAATGCTTATTGAGGACAAACAATATAGTAGAATATTACATAAAGAATCATAAACTATTATGGAAAGGTATAAAATTAATATACATAACCTTTAAAAATAAAATTTAGCATAATACAGAAAAGATAAATCAAATAATTTCATTTAGTTATTCACATGGATATTCTACTAGTCGAATAATGACATGTAACATTAATAACTAATCTCATAATAATGGAATGCATAATACCAGATATCTTAACCACAAAGTCATGGCCTTGGGCCAAGACCCTAAATATACATTTTTAAAGGCATTGTGCTAAGCGAATAGTTTGTCACATGAAACCTACTGATGCCTCGAGGGGCTATAGCGGGCCCTGCCAATCACTTACTAAGTGAAATGCATTCCTCATATGAAAATGTTGAAACATAACATAATCATGCATTTTAAAACTAGAATATGAAATTTCAATAATTTAACCATAAAACATGAATGGAATAAAAATAACACATAAATATTCAAATCTATCTTAACACATTCAATACAAAATGGAAGATTGTATTATAATAAATCAACCTCAATCAAGAATAATATATATTAAAGGATGTTGACATAGTTGGAATGACTATTAAAACTCTTTGAGAGAAATATGCCTTTTTGGAATTCATTTAAAAGTAACACATTAATAAATGAAGTAATTTAAAATATATTTTTGATTAAATTTTCCCATACCACTTTGACACTTTTTAAAGGAATTAACATTTCAAAACAATCATGTTGATATAAATAAATCCTTAAAATAATTTTTAAAACATGGACATTAAATAAAAATGTTAAGTGAAATATATCATTAAGATATTTAAAATATTGATCTTGTAAAAGATTCCCATAAAAAAAATCATAAAATATTCCTTTTTAAAATGTTTCTATGAATCATGGGCATGGATTATAAATATGTCCCAGTAAATACATACAAATAAACAATCTCTGATAATAATGACAGTGAGTAATTTACCCTTACCTTGAACGTTCCATTAGTTGAGGGTACGTTTAACCTTTTGTATAATGACCATAATAGGTTATTAAATTATACGAGAACCATACTAATATATATGATATATTATATGATTATTTTATTACATTATACTACCCTTTTAAAAATTATTTCCATGTTAAAGTAACATTTCATGTAGTAATCGCTTTCTTTATCATACATGTTTTAACTTGTTATTCCTAATTGTATCACTTAGATCATGATTTACATACTTAAAAAATATAAAAAATTATTTATATATCATATAAATTCATAATATAAATATTTATAATATATTGATATATGAAATGGAAACACCGTTCATGGAGACCGTAGTCTGTACGTACACATGAACTTTGTTTGCGTTTTCTTATAGTATAGTATGGAGCTATGTGGTTGATAGATATTATTCTACATAAATATATATTATTATAGAATAAATATTAGTTTATATACCTCATAATTATTCAATATATATATATTTATAATCATTCTTGGAGGGTGATCGTTTAAGATGAATCTCATCGCGTCGTAGAGTTGGTATGTTGTACATACATATGAGCGACAATAACATTCTATTGATGGTGAAAAAATGTTGAATTGGATGTTATATTATATATACAGAATCATTGACATGTAATATTTTTTATTTACATCTATTATACTAATTACTATTCCCATCCAAATAATGAATTGTTGAATAACAAACTACACCACGACGTGGAGACAATAAGCCATATGTACGCACTTATGGTGACTTTTTCATTCATATGATTGATAAAATAGTGAATATGGTTGTACCATATTTATAATATCATATAAGTATGTATAAGGTATTGGAGTTATTATTTTATCATGGAAATAACAAATAATAAGGACATACAATAAGAAAAGAACTTTGAAATAAGTGACAAACTAATTACTTCTTCTTTGGGTGCCTTCTTTTTATGTGAACAAAAAAGAATCATAGGTTGGATATCTAATCAACATAAAGCCTCTAGGTGAATGTGAGGGTAGATGTGATGATATTTGAGTAGGGTTTGTCTTATCAAAATGGATTTAGAGGTTTGAGTTTGATAGAAATGGTAGTACCCTTTTATAATAGAGGTGATGAGCACATTAAGAAGAGCTTAAAATTTTATTTTATTATAAAATCATTTTCGGTTTCTATTGGCTCCAAATGGATTTATTTCATGTCTCAGGTAGGTTTGGGTCGAAATCCTCTCAACTAACATGTTTTTGAGATGTTTAGGTCACCATATTAACCTTATCTTTTAGATTTAACCCTCAGATAAGTACTTTAACTCATACGATGCCTTCTTGTATTCTTACACTATATGGTTAATAAACATAAAATAAAATGGAAAGAGAACCTCAAGTGGTTCATAAATAACCTATATAACATTATTTATGTCATTTTTTTTTACTAATTTTAGATTTTTAGGAATACTATATCAGTTATTAAAATAGTATTTGTTTTAACAACTCATTTATATAAATTTTGACACTATTTAGTATTTCGTTTTTTTTGTGAATGTCATTAAAAATTGATTAATTCGAACAAAATACACTGGATTAGCCCTAAAATGTCATATTAAACTAAAAAAATCGTGGATGGCATCAAATATTTCAAGTTAAAATTATTTTAATATTTATAATATCAATTATTTTAATCATTCAATAGTAAGGTAATTACTGCATCATCATTGAGTTATAAATAAATTTAATTATTTAATTTCTAAAAATTATAAATAAGATAATTTTATATAGAAATTTTTTTATATTTCTAAATAATATTTATTGTTGAACTTATCATATGTTTAAACTTATATTTAAAATGATTTATTTATGAAAATTTGAATTTAACACTTTTAAATATTCTTTAAATAAAATATAATAATTGTCAAAATCTAACCCAAGTGAATCTAAAAGGATCAAACTTTATTCATATGGTGGATTTTAGTCAAAAATAATTATCCGATACAGTTAGTACATGTGTTGGTGTAATTTAATATTATTATAATATTAATTATACCTTTAATTAAACTATTTACTTTTAACCGTGGTGTAGAAAATTAAAAAGTTACTATTCAAAAAAATTATTTTCATCCTATGGAACCACATTTTACTGACTTATGTCTACCATGTTTCTTGGATTTTTGAAATTCAATCACATAAGCAGTAAAATTATGTTTTATGAAAATTTAAAAATGTTCTTAGAATATGGGTAAAAAACGTTAAAAAAGCAATAAAATGTTATATATCTAATTTTATTATAAAATGGATTCAATGAATTACTTTGGGCTAATATAAGTATTATGTTAATATTTTTACATTAAAATAGTTTTAAATTAAAAATAACTATTTAAATAAAGAAGTCAGTTTTTATGTACTATGAACTATTTTTCACAATTCATCAAAAATTGAATGTTTTAGAAAAATAAAAAAATACAGCCTAAGCTAATTTTGTTGTTTTGAATTCAAAAATGATTCATATTTTACCAAATTTAATTCCAATTAGTTTCTAAAATTAAATTATTATTGTTCACAAAAGTACATATAAATTATTTATTTTAAAAAAATAGTTTTTAGAATATATAACTACTTTCATAAAACATAAACATTTCATTATAAACACTAAAAATAACATTTGTAATTTATTTTTTACTATTCATATCAAAATATTTAATTTATAAATAATTATATCGTTTAAATAATTATAATACTAATTTGTTGTTTTGTAGAAACTCAATCTTGCATATAATGCTAGTCAAGTCTATGTTGTGTGAAATATAAGCTATTAATTTACATTAAGGAGATAACATACTATGAAATCATGGGGTGTTACATAATGCATCAGAATCATGGTCGAGAAAAATATGATCTCCACTCTTCTCTGAGGGACACAAAAAATTTATGAAGACTCAAACATTTAGATGGTGAAGTTGGGTGTGGAGGTAGGCTATCTAGAAATATTCCTTAAAACATAGGGAAATTAGCTCTTGAATGATGTATCTTGATCTCTATACCCTATGGATTCAAATCACAAGTGGTGGGCCATCAATGGTTTTAGAATAGAATGTCACATTTCGACAATGGGAAGGGTACGTAACCCAAGGACATACAATCGTGAATTTCAAATCCACTTGGATAGTTTGGTATGGAGACTCTAAGTCATGGTCCATGATACTCATATTGATAGGTTGATATGTCAAAATTATATTAGGATTAGTTCCGACACAGTGGGGTGTTGAGTGCTACCACTGTGACATCATGGATCAAAAAGATCATAATGTCATTTTTCAGAGTGACATATTTGGTTGATGACAATATATGCATACATATGATTCATAAGAATATATTCATAGACATGAAAAGTGTCCCCAAAAGCCAGTTATGTTTTCCTAACAACCATGGAATTATTATGGTGATTTGAGCCACCTCAAATCATGATGTATGATTTTTAGAATGTTCAATATCCAAGAAGTCTTTGAGCACCCTGAATGTTGTGCGACAACCTAGTGAACCTAATCTCATATAGAGGATGTGTGAGAATTCATTACTATATCATTTTCCCAGACCAAGGGGTCTAGTGAGAATAACCTAGCTTTAACTAGGTCAATAGAGTATGTCTAATATGAATTATACCTTATATATTTGTAGCCGGGCAGTTTTCTTAAACTCGGGGGACAAGGAGTTTTGCATGTGAAAACATGAATTTTTTTTCTTTAGGAAACCCTTTACGGGTGTTCATCCTATCATGATTTTTGTATCCTTCAATAGTAGCTTAATGTCTGGCAGTTTTCACCATTATAGGCTGGAGTTTATGGTCGAACCACTTTGACAAATGTTTAGAATGTTTAAGGTCGTGTCTCACATGGACCTATATTGGGGATGATACTAAAAAACATAATTAGGACACCCAGGGTCTAGATAACTCCATTATCCTTCTAAGATAGAGTTGAAAATGTTTTAAACCATAAATCAAGATTCCTGAGACATGAGTAATGACTTGGGAAAATCATATCAGCAGTAGTTCAGATACATTGAGGTGTTGAGTTCTACTGTAGTGTTTTCCGGGCTCACAAGTGTTGGAATTACATTGTTTAGAGTGAAACATCTAGTTGAAAAATACAGGATCATATTCTTGAGCCATAGGCATACATGCATTGTCTTGAGAAGGGCCCATTGAAAGTGATTATATTTTCCCTAGGGACATGGACGATTTGTTATGACCTATGTGATTAGAGTCATGAAGCATGTATTATGGATTGGGGTGCTTAAAAAATGAAAGAAGAACCCCATACTCTGATTTAATGGAGTAAGGATCCTGTCGGCCTTTGATGGGGCATGATAATGGGTGATGAAATTCATTCAGTTTAAATTCATTCTACAAATATGTGTTCCTTGCATTTTAACATCTTGTGGTGAGAACATGGGTCCCCTGATGTGAAATGGTGTTATTGCAGCTGGGTCCATTAATAGAGTTATGGGTGTCACTACATATCTCATGGTGATTGGGAATGAGACCACATGTATTTATTAATGATGTTCCCTATTCAGGTATAAAACATACGCAAAAAGGGCATAATTATTTTGATTTGTTATGATTGGGCCCGGTGTTGGGAATTCGGATGTCTCTACATATCCTATGATGGAAGGAATCTAGTAACATATAGTTCTTTAATGGTAAACACTATATGTAGGTATGACATATATAAAGCGGTGGGAATTGTTTCTATTTATAATTTTATCTTTACCTAGGATTATAGATCATGGAATCACAATGTATCCTATAATGATAAGAATCATGATAGACACATTTCTTATGGAACCGTACGGTTTAACATCACGAAACATGGACAGATATGGACCGATGTGTGAATGAGTTGATGTTGCAACTGTTCCCATGGATGGATGTTTCGGTGTCTCTATGTATCTCATGAAATTGAAAATCCATCCAAACATAGTTTTTAAGGAATCATGCAGTTTAATATCTTAAGGAAATGACATGTTCTCCTTGATGCGGAGTGGGATAGAGTGGATGAAAGTGTTGTAGAAACCAAAACCAAATTAAATTTCAATCTAATATAAGTTTCATATGGGTATGAAGTTTCATATAAATTTGGGGACATTAACTGTGCATTTTAATTTCATGAATGTAGGGCTCATGGTATGCCTCTTATAGTTTTTCATTCAGGACTAATATGGGCTTATCAAAAGCTGTTATGCCTTGTTTGTGTGGGGAGTCCCTTCATGAGACTCATATGCCCACAAGAGATATGCTAGTTGTGAGAGAAAAGGAATTAAAAGTGTTCATCTAACAAATAAGAAGTATTTAAGAGAAGGTCGTGGAAATTTTATATCATGTAGTGGCTGGAACAAGATATAAGATCAACGCGTCCCTATGTATCTCATTGTAAATGAGAATCAACCAGCATAATTTTCTTGGAAACCCATGTAGTTTAAGGTCATGTGGTAAGGATGGGGGTGAATCAATGCGAATGAAGATATAAATTATGGATCCATGCTATTTTTCATCATGTGGTTAGGGCATAGACCACCCGATGGGAATAAAAATGATCTTATGGATAGGCCCAAGAATAGAGAATTGGGTGTCACTATGTATCATATAATAGTCATAATCAATCAATATGTTGTTCTTATGGAACCGTATAGTTTAGCATCATTTAGATAGGATGAAATCTGTATAATTTAATGTCTTTTAGCCCAGAAGAGCTCAATATAGTTTAACATCATGTGGTTAGGATGAGACCTATACAATTTAACATAATGTGTTAAGGTTGAGCTTCACATAGTTTAACATCTTGTGGTTAGGACAAGATCTATATAGTTTAACTTCATGTGGTCAAGACATGCTTCATATTGTTTGACATCATGAAGTTTAGATGAGATCTATACAATTTAGCAACATGTGGTTAGGAGGAGAACAATGTAGTTTAACATCATATTGGTTTGATGAGATCTGTATATTTTATTGTGATGTGGTCAGGAAGAATGAAAGGGATTAATCTAATGTGGATGCCTGCATAATGATAGTTATGAAAATTATTTCCTGAGAAATATCACATTGGTGGGTGGTGTGAAATTGTTCCCATTAGGGAAGGATCCATTATGATAAACCTTATGTATGATATAAGGCCCCTCCCACTTGGGTTCTTGTTTTGGGGGATTCATTCCTGGTATCAGTGGGGTTCTGAGAACCAACACTTGTTCTCAATTGAGGAATGAAAGAAGGTGACCCTTTTTATTAAAGGCCAATGAAATCTGATTATTATAGACCTAAAGGATGGATAATATGCAAAATTTGTTCACATCTAATCATTCTTAATCATCTGGCCTCTTTTTTTATGGTTCATTATTCAAGATCTATCTACAAAAGTCTATTTGGAGTAAGGGTAGGTGTGCCACTGTTGGTAACACTATCCATGTCCTATAAACCAATGAGTATTGAATTTTCTGTGGATAAGTACTCATGGTTGTAATGTAAGACCATAAAATATAGAGGAGCTTTTTTGGACAAATTTTATTATATTTTTTCAACATTTTCTAGAACATGATTGACAAAGTCTTATTTAAGGCCTCTATCCTTCCATTTTTTACTGCATGATAGTGATATGAGTGATTGGAATTGATATTATACTAATGGTATAGTATCTTCACTTATGTATGATAGAATTTGATTCCATTTTCCATTAGTATTGTGCGAGGGACCCCAAAATTAGTGATGATATGGGACTTTTCAAATTTCATGATATTATTTTCCCTGAATTCATTGAGGGGAATTGTCTTATCCCATATGGAAAAGGAGTCAGTAGTAGTAAGGATGTACTTAAACTACACAGTTGTTCCTAGAGGATATTGTCCCACAACATCAGTGCCCCAAATTTGAAATGACCATGAATATTTTGTTGTATGTAGCAATTACTAGGGGTTATGGATAAAGTTTTCATGGATCTAATTCGTGAGGAATTCCACATAGTACTATATCATGGTTTTAAGTAATATCCTAACCTCTGGATTTGGTGGGAGAGCCTAGTCTTAGATTGGTGGATACCATAGGATCCTTCATGGAATTAAACCATCATGGTGGGAATCTATCCTTCTATACTGCATCTAAGGAGAATTATATAAAATCTACACTTATATATGGTTTTATTCTTATTTGAACTATCATGAAGCGTGAAATTCAATGCACGAGGCTGAATCAGTTCCCTTCCAACATGATATATTAGGATAATCTTATTTTAGATATATCTAATTATTAGATCCATCCATCAAGGTGTGGTTATTGGATCATCACGCTCATGGGATATGAATACATGATTAATATCAACCATATCACATATGATGATATATGAGATCATTATTTTATGTGTTATATAGAATATTGCTTCCTCTTCATTACAGTCTGCAAGGATTATGTCCACACTTACTAATACATTAACATAAGAATTTTTTGATCGGGGAACATGATGCAATATGGGCTCAAAATGGAATTATACCACAAATCCCATAACAAATCTAGTGAGAGGAGATATTTCATAATTTTTAATTGAATATTCCCCATTTAGCTACTTTATCCCCAATTATGAGTCCCCTTTGATATTCAGGATGGCTTTGTGCAGCTGTAAGAATAGTTCTAGTCCAGTAATGAGCAATTGATATTCTACCTCATTGTTTGTGCAGTCCTTAGATAATTAGAAAGAGTTGGGTCCACCCACTTTTATGGAGAGACAAATACAACTTGTAAACAAACCTAATTGAGCTTTGGGGCTTGCATCCTTATACCATTATGGTTATAGGAGGGGCCAATAAAGTACATCACCCGTGTCTTGGGGGTTCCATGGGAATAAAATACTACCTTATCTAGAATCATGGTGTCCTCCAGTTAATTTTTTAGGAGAGGATGGAATATATGGAAATTATCTAGGGATTTACCATTTAATATTATCTATGACATAAACTTAATGTTAAATTGCTTCAAAATTATTACACATCGATCAAAATTACCATTGAATATAGGGTGGCCAAGGATTTACTTGAGTGGATAAATATGAGAGACCTGTTGGATTTCATGGTGGTACAAGTGATGCCTCAACATTTTCACTACAAAGATTAGTGCAAGACATTTCTTCTCAAAATCACAATATCAAGTCTTAGTACATAGCATCATCTGTCTGAGGTAGTAGATGATATTTTCACTCCTCGCATCATTTTTTCATGAAAGGATGGAACCCTGTGTTCATTATATAGAGTCATCATATAAGATTACTAACCTACATTCCACTAAATTCATTAAAATCCATGTGTTCAGTAAGAACCGCTTTATATTTTTGAAGACTTTTGACAGTCATTGTCCAATTGATATAAAATTCCCTTCTCCATTAGAATGGTAAAGGGTAGATCTTTTTCATCCATGTTGTCTATGAATCTATGAATGTAGGAGAGTTTCCATTGGATTCGCCTCAGTTATTTGAGATTTATAGGGGGTAAAATTTCTAAAACAACACATCTCTTATATAAGTCAAAGTCAATGTTGTGGTGGTGTAACACATTGAAAAGGAACATCACCAGAGTTTACCCCCAAAAGAACAGTTCAATGGATTCATCAATAAAATATATTGTCACAACTTATCAAATATTATCTGGTATATCGTAAATTGATCACGTCACTGACTAGATTTATCAACCAAGTAATCGACATAAAAATTGACTATCCTTCCAAGGAAAGGCTTGAAGATGTGATTCATAGAGAACTAATATGTAGCACCTACTTTCATTAATCTGAAGGGAATGACCTAAGTATAATATCACTTGATGAAATCTAAATTTAATAGATTCTTCATATTCAGGGGCCATTTTGATCTTCTTGTATGCTGAGTATCCTTCAATAATGGAATGGTCTTTGAATCATGAAGTCACATTAATCACGATTTCTATGATCAACAATGGGGAATTGACATTCATGCATTGTCGAATAAGGTATCAAAAATAAATGTAGACCCTAATATTCCCATATTTTCATAACAGGGATGATGTTGGGAATCCATATTGGGTACTTCACTTCTCATAAAATTTTGGCTTTGATCAACTTGTCGACCTCCAGCTCTAGATTGGTGTCATGAGAGGGTTACATCCTCAGGGATTCCTTCTTAATGAGTCAATTCTCATTGGGTAAGCCTAGATGATGTATAGCCACTTATGAATTTAATATGGAAATTCCCTTTTAATTCCAAGTGAACACATCTCAATGTTTTTTAGGAATGAAATGTTCATCTCTTTCACTTAAAGAGGAATAGTGGAACTAATTGGAGTAGGTTATCAGTATTATTCTCCTCCCAGATTTACCTTTCTATTCTCATCTATTGTAGTGAAGAAACCTTCCTAAAATGTGAGAGGGGAATTTTTGAGGTCATCTTCACCCTCTATGAATTTGTATTTAGTAGAGTCATTTTTCAGATGAATATGGAAATATGGGTAATTTTCCATCACTATATGTGTGAGGAAGGAAATTAGAAGAGACATTAGCATACCTTGTAATATGAGTCGTCACAGAGAGATGATAGAGTTGATTGAATTTTAAAATTTATTTGAGGAAAGGAGAGGTTTGGACCTCTATGAATAGATCTGTTACATCGACGATTTCTATGGGAGCACATAGTCACTATCGACCATACTACAAGGATTCACAGGGGAAGTCCCCAAGCCATTGGGAGACGAAACTGGTATATAAACATCCACTATTGGTTTCATTCATCCCATTTTATAGAAATATGATTCAGTATATGTGGATCCACAACTCTCTGATTGGTTGTTAACACTATGTAGTATGATTACTTTTCAATCTATGGGATACTTTATAAACTGATGGAATTTTGAAGGCAATGCCATGTGGCTACGGAGAAGGACCTCCCGAGATGGACATTATATGAGATGTCTTGGTGAATAACCCCACACCCCTTGAAAAATGTGAGTTCCCCAAACTGGTTTTTGTGTTTGATATTCCAAAGAGGTCTTTTAAATTTCTTATAATACCCTTGAATGATTGAATTTGGGACAGATAGATGCCATTCTCCATATCTTGAAAGTCAGAGGGTTCAAACATGGACCAGATTGATCCAATATCCATTATCAAGTAGATCCCTTTGTATTTTATCCTTATTGAGTCTAACCAAAACATATAGGGGTGAAACATGTACTTGGATGATCACTTCTTGTTCATGGTTAGTGAATAAGATAGAAACATGACATTCTGGGGACATAGTATCCACTCAGTAGGCCTTGGCTGCAAAGAATTATTTCTTGAATTCATGTGGACTCTAGAGGGATACAAAAAATTCCACCCTAGTTTGTTTTGAAATAAATACTGCATCAAATATTTAGATCATAGTTGGGAAAACAACCAGTTATTTTGAATCATTTTACATTTATGTCAAAGGTCGATGTTTCTTGATATGGGGCTGATCCTGGTCATGCAGTTCAGGATCAGAGGTATATGATGTGGATGGGAATACAGTATATAAAGAAGTTGAGGTGAAATATTTTTCTTTTGGTGTGGGATGTTATGACCTTCTCCTCTTTCTAGGTTGATTAGATGATCGAACCCCCATTATGTGGTCTTGCAAGTCAATTGGGCACCAATGTCCACTAAAGGGTTATGTGGAACCTCCCTATCTTTTTTGGACCCACTAGACTACTTTCCCATGGGTGTCAGTTGAAAATATGTTCTATAAGGGTAGATATGTAGAATAATGGATCCATACACATCAACAATATACCTTATATCCTCAGTTTGGGTTCATGTAGCCTCCTGTTCCTCGATTATGTGAGGGTAAAACATATTCAGGGGAGTATTCATCATCAGAGAATGGGTATGCCAAGTGTGTGAAAATGATAGAACCAAATATAATCTCTTAATTGAGACAATGATTCCATTTTTGGGGAGGTTCTCATGCTGCTGATTCATTAGGGAATATGTATGCAAGATTTAGGTCCTACTTTGGTGTAGAATATGACTCTTCCTCTTCTATTTCTTTTTTTACATTGGGTGGTCTAACCCACCTTTGAGAGGAACATTCGATGTTACCTCATTATGTGGTGGATCAATTATGATTATGCACATAAATTATCAATGGATGGATGCGCTTGATTTATTTTTTAGGTCCTTCAATGGTTGAACATTTGTTCACACCTAGCTAGAACGTTCTACCAATCACCTCCTTCTTCTAGCTAGACAACGGTTATACAAGCCACCTAATCTGATCAACTATCTAACACCACCCACCCAAAATTTTTCATTAATTAAATGAAATAATTGATTATGAATAAGTTATGGATATAATGAACCATACTTCCTTGCAATGGGAAATAATTAGGATGGTTGATGAGTCTGACCTCATCCGGCTTCCTGGGGTGATGTAGCATGAGAATTTTATTATTTGTGGAAGCCAAGAATTAAATAGGTACTTATTTATTCTAAAAAAATAAGCATTTTTCATCTATTACACAAATCATAGGAAACGATTTTTTCTATTTCCTTCTGGATGAGGGATATTTTTTGGTTTTCACTACTCAGTAGGAGGTGATGGGCAGTTTGGGGACATCATAGTTTCTTAGATGGGTGTTGCTACAGGCTTGAGAGTGGAAACCAAAACGTATTATTTTCTTGGTCTTTTCCCCTATGATATGGGAATAAGTTGAGTTTTGGATTTTGTTTTTTGAATATATTCCTCAATTCGTTGTGCCATTTTTGTAAACTCATAAGGGCCACCTAGATATTTAATTGGGACCAAAGGTGTCTGAAACTCATCCCTATGATTATCAGTGTAGTGTTCTAGTAGTTTCTCCTACAAGAGAGGAATTCTAAGTGAATAGGTTAAACCACACCATCTAGATATAAAGTCATACCCCCTATCATTATCACATTATTTTTAGCTTTTTAGGTTGATGATCATTGTTTCCTTAGTGTGGAGATGAATTGACAAAAGAACTTATGAAGTAGGTCTTCCAATCCTATAACAGATCCTTCTAGAAGTCTGTTGTACAAAACAAATGATACCACCACCAGAGTGTGTGAATCACATTAGCTTTGTTTCAACATATTGACCTTGAGGGTCCATCATCAGCACTCATCAAGATACAAATTGTGTGAGATGTTGTTTGGGGTCACCCATACCATAAAACGTAGATAAGGTAGTATTTTCAAAATTGGGTGGATGAAAATTTTCATTCACCCATTCAGGATATGGATTCATCTCAGGATTCACTTGTGTGTGACACTGTTCCTTGTATTCTATATATATATCCAAGGACTCTATGTTGTTTAAAATCATTCGGGAAAATAATGCGTGAGCTATTTCCCATCAATAGGGAGTGGATGGGGGTTGATGAGGTGGGCGCAGTTTTGCCTCATGCTAATTATTCATTATTGACAAGTTGTAATGATAAATTTGGTGAGGTAGAGGCTACCATTGTAATGGATGTAAACCATGAACATTTTTTAATTCATAATTTATATATATTGGATTCCTAGATAAGGAGCCAATATGATGCTCAAATACCACTCTTGCTAGTTGATCGGCTATGGGAGGGAAAATATTCATCTATAGTGGATGCTGATACACGGTTGGAATATTTCTCTTGAGTAGATCTTTTTTGGGATGTCATAGATTTTGTATCTTGATCCCTTATTATGAAAACAATTCCCCCATTAGAGGATCCTCAACTCATTTAGATTACCACTAAGGTTTAGTCATGCCTTTTCATTTTTCATTAGTAGGGTTCGGCTAGATAGGCGGTAGATCGATATTTAGAGGTTTTAGATTTTGGAACCTTCTATGGTACTAGGTGCGTGTAGCCTCATTTTTTGCATCCAAATCCAACTCCTCCCAAGATATATTTTCTGTGATTTGGTCCTCTTTATTTTTGTCTTGATCAATATCTATTGTGTTGAAAATGACAAAATTCAAAAAGGATTTTTGGGTAACATTAGTTGTTCCATTACTTTCAATGTGACTTGAGGATTCTAATCTACCTTCTACAGGGTCGTTATTCAAACCCTTGGAAATATTGGTCCATTTTGGAATGCACCCCTAGTGGGTTATGATTTCATTTAATGTAAACCTCTCATGTCTCGGTCTATATACAATGAACTTTGGGGGGGGGGGGGGGTTCAATTGTGACTGCAGAATGATCCCTAACTAATAGTGGTTTGTCTGGTGGTGGGTGGGATAGGTGGGATATAGACCTCTTATTTTTCCCTCCCAACCAATAAATGACTGATTCTCTTTTTCGTAATGATGAGAATGGAATTTCCCCTATCCCTATGGGGTTGGGGTCATTCAGGGCTACAATTGGCATCAATTGGTCATATTGTTGTGAATCCAATGATTATTGTCTTGGATTTGGTGACTTCAAGTATAGACATGAGTATAAAAATTCTTCTAGAACAATGGGATGGGGTTTATCTATAATCGACTATGATGTCTCCTGAGTCCTCTTAGTGGACGATGAAATTTGTGATTGTGATTGAGATATAAATTCCCCAGCTATGTGGGATAGTGTTTTCTTATAGCTACTGCCGAAATTTACTAAATCCATTTATAAATTTATGATCAGAGAGGGGGAGGTTGTGGTAGATATTCCCTTGTCCTGGTGAGTCGGTTCAGCTCCTAGACGTCTGAAATTGTGGTTACTAATGCATCCCATGTGATGGGGCACAACTGTGCTTGCATGGGATATGGGTGCAATTACGTCCCATAATGATAACTATTCCTCAAGGGAACTTATCCAGGTGATTGAAACCTTAGTATCCATGTCTAAAATTTACTCGTATTTCATTGAGGGGCCCATTTTTAAGTCCTCTTGTCTATCCACTCCATCGGTTTGTAATTTCTGGGCACCATTGAATTGAGGGTATTCAGTTTTATTGTCCAACTGGACTGAGTGTTATGAGTTCCCATGATTTATCTAGAGGATATAACATTACAGGAAACTATATATGAGGGGTTATGTTCTCCCAATGGTTCATAGAAGCATAATGATCCATACATTCCACATCATAAAATTATTATGCATGGTGTCCCTTTATAGAGAAACCACTAAAGAGTTTTGATGCAATTATGACAAGTGTGTTTTAGATTTTCATTGGGATTCTCTAGTTTGAGATCCTGAGACATGGAGGTAGTGGCCATATCTAGCTAAAAATATACTATCTTGATGGCCTATAGGTGTCCCTTAAGTGAGGGGTCTACCCTTTATCCACTGATGAGTAGCCCAAATATTTTTTCACAAATAAGACATGCACTCTTTTTCTATCTCATTTTGGATCTCATAGTTCTAATTAGCAAAGTAGAAAACATTATTAGGAAAATTTTCTAGATAAATCTCTCTGTTTTCAATTTTAGCCTCATCCTCATTAGAATTGTGTTCCTCCATCTGGTTAGACTATAGAAGATGATTCTAAAGGACATATTTTGACAAGAGTGGAGTGTATCTCGATGTTGTGGGGTAAATGTATACCATTGATCCCAATGTTTCAAAAAATTCTCTATAAAAAGGTATCATAGATTTGGACAAATCACTATAAAGAAGTGTCAAGGGAAATGGAGGATTTCATTATCTGTGGGAGAAATTTCCATGGGGTGTTTGACCATTGTGGATGTTAGGATTAGAGTTCTTATGATCCATTCCCACACTACTATAAGGGGGGATATGATGGTAATGAATGTATTCTATATCTGCTATGATAGACGAATCGACTAACCCTTGTGGTGTTGATAATATGTCTGAAACAACCTCATGGAGACTACCATTGATATGATTAGGAGTATAGTCTATGTTCTATGATGTGGTTAGAATATGCCAACTTACCTTTTGAAATTGTGTACGAATATGAACCTACTGTATGATGGCTTCCAGAACTTGTATATAACAGTCTAATGCATTTTTTAATTTGATCATACTACAAAAAAGATATTGGAATATTCGTTTGTGATGTATCAGTATTTACAATAATATTACCCTGCTCCGAGGCATATGATATTCTCACTTGGTGAGCCTCAATCAAGATGGGAGTATGATCCAAATCCCATTCCTTGGAAATATGTCACTAGTCTTTCTTATTATGAGTACGAGCCTTTGCTAAGGCGTGTTCCATTCAGACCAGGGGATCCCTTGTTGGAACATGAATATGAACCTAGGTCAGATATTAATTCCCTTCTAGAATATTATGATAAAATGGAAAAATTGGAGAAGGTATATCAGCCTCCAACTATGTTACATGGGAACGATGTGGGTGCGGTTGTTCATTGGAGGAAGTTGGAATATACACATGGATTCTGTGATCTAATTGAATATGTAAAAAGAATTCATTGACCATAATATGAAATTATATCTAAGATTGTTCTATTCTCAACTATTTAGAAACATACACCACATAGATATATTCTCGATCCTCGAAATTTGGAGTAAGTTTATTTACTTATTCGATTAGAATATGTGTATCTACCGATGCATATTTCCCTCTCATGTGGTTATCCCCAACCTAAACAGGGATATGAGCCCTTTTCCAAGCCTCAGTAATTTGCCAAGGGAAATTTTCAACAAGCATGCTCCCTTGTCCTGAGGCATGTTCCCCTCTAACCTAGTGAGCCCTGGTTGGAATGAGAGTATGATCCTGGATTGATGCATCATCCTTTATAAAAATATGTTGATAATCATTCTAGATGGGGGGGAATTAATGTGCTCTTGCTCTGGCATAACCACCTATTCACAATGATCAATGTGTTGAGATGTCTCAGCTATAGAGATAAGAGTACAAATATTTCCCTATATCTTGATTGGTTTTGGAATATTCCAGTGAAGTTCTCCATCTATTTCTAGTACATATCACCATTTTAGAAAAGTGTTTGTAGGGATATAAGCCTTCACATTTTTCTTCTCCACTATATTTTGGTAGATATCTTTGATTAAAGTGGCGATATATGCCCAATTTATCTTCTTAGTTCCATCAATACATGCTGATTGACTTCATGCACGAGGGTAGGAATATGAACCTCCATGATTCCTACTTTAGAAATATTCCCACTAACTGGTTTTGAGTACGAATGTAAATATAAGCCTTCTTTCTAGTTCATTCCAGAGTATACTAGAAGGTGTTATCTATAGGACTGGGGATATTCTCCTTATCCTAGATATACAACACCTTCCTACTCTAATGATCCTTCTTTTTTTCCTATTCATGGTATTCATAGGTGTTATTGTGTCGAATGGTACCCTCAGCAGTTGACTGGTGGATACTGACAAGATGTTGTTAGTGACGATGGTAGACAGGAGCCCTCATAGTTGGCCCCTAAACTAGATTGGAGTTGTATTTGGCTTCCTAATCCACCCTCATCAAATATAGAAGGTGGAGGTTATCATGCTATGGGTATAAGACCTTGATGATGTTGGTTATGGTGACAAGGGACTTAGGATTAGTATTAGTATCCCCATGGCGATGTGAATTCACTGACTTTTGTTTTTGTATAACCGGGTGGGTATCTTCCACTTTGGGATCATACGATGTCAGTGGTACTCTAAAACCATCATTTTTTCCTACTATTGCTTGAACTATCGAGAAGGTGATATCATCTCGCGACTCGCTGGGGTTAATGTCTTGGGCGATTTACCGAAACAACTTCTTGATGCAGAAAATATTTCCTTGGGTTGGGATTTTGTCAATGAAATAAGTATTTGTAATCAATTAGACATCAAGGACAAGGTTACCAATTTGTAAAATATCTTAGACACGATTTTCCTAATAAAATATGCTTGGTTAACACAATTTCATTCTTTTCCCAATTCTTCCATTCCACTCATGTGGACTTGTTATTGTGATTATGGACATATAAGACCCTCAATCATAGAGGATCTACTATAATATTCATGAATTTATTACTTATTTTTTTATGTAGTATAACAAAAAAAGTGTCCTAACATATGTTTTAACCAATCATTTCTTACAATAGAGATTCATTTCAATCCTTCAATTTCTATTTTCAAATAGTTTTAAACAAAATTTCATGGATAATTTTAACTAATAAACTTTTGTTTTATGATTCACATTGGGATAACCATTTTTTCATCAGTATTTGAGGAATTATAGGGAAATCTCCTTGAAGTGGGTTTGGTTTGGACTGATAGTTGATTGGAGGGGGTGTTTGTGGTTTGCACAATGATCATGAGGTTATTATTGACTCTCTTACCAAAACCCCCAATGGTTCAATCATTCGTAGCTATGTACAGAACTAATTTCGAAAGGTAGGCGATTATCTAGGTTTTCATGCCAAATGAATTTGGGGTACCCACATTGGATGAGAGGATGGGATGTGATGCTCATCACACCCTTAGAGGGTAAATTATTACCTACTACAAGACTCTCTTATAGATTTATGATATATTGGTGAATCTCTTCCAAATCTTGATATAAGACTGGTAACCCTAACAAGAAGATCATGGGTTAATTTCACTTTCATGCTAAAATTCTAGGGATTTTTTTGTGAATCAATATGTATGTATCTACGGTTCCCCATTATTTTCCAATAATGGGAATTTTCATATGAGTAGATGTCATATAACAAAGTGATTTGGAATGTGCTTCCACATAGGGAGGAACTTTTATATTCCAGGGAGGGGATTGATCGATTATGAGGATTCACAGAAGTCCTTGTTATTATTATAATCAAAACCCATGTACTTTATTAAAAAAATTCAGTTTGACATCATAAAGAGAGGACTTATGAGTGGAAACTGAGGAACAATTTATTTGAGCTTGAGTTTAGAGACAATTTCCCATTTATCTTGGTTTTGGTTGGAATCAGAGTTATTGTAGTTCAATAATTCCCTCGGGGGTGGACCAAGGGTAAATGTGCTCATATGGGGGAGGTTCATATCAATCAATTCATTAGTTCATTCATGATGGTATTTCCTTAGCTCATGGAGATTTATGATAATAACATGGTGTTCAATGTGACTCCCTAAGACCACATGAGCTACGCTTGGTGTGAGAAACAATGGATGGAAAGTGATCATCCTAATGACACTTAGAAGTGAGGGATCATGTGCTAATACTTCCCCTAAGATTTTTAGATCTAGGGTCTTAGAGATGCATCCTACGTATACTAATTATCATAGGAATCAACGTCATCACATTTCAATTTGTTACTCATCCCACTGGGAGATGAGGTAGAATGTTCAGACCATGGGAATGATTTGGTCCCGATGGCTGAAATTCCGGAGACATGGTGTTGGTATCAAAATGGATTTTTTGGAGCTCTAACCTTAGGAAGACATCTTACATATCCTGGTTATGGAAGGAATCAGGGTTATCATAATTTTGTTGATTGTGGTTGACACAATGATGATTTCCTATTGATTTGGGCTTACAAACTGAGGTTTCCCTTGTTCATAAAAAGGGTTATAACATAATTGATATGATAATTTCTATTCCCTAAGCCCATATGAGATGGGATCAGTGTGGGAAACAAGGGAGGGAAAATTATTAGTTTCACAGATTTTAGTTATGGGACTTATGTATAGGATAGGCCCTTCGGGGGCATGATATAGAGCCTGGGCCTCAGAGAGGAATCCTACATATTCTAGTTATTAAAGGAATTATAGTCCATGTAGTTCACTTTATTGGGGATTACCCATTTATCTTTCCATATTGATTGGGGCTTACACATGGAGAATTCTCTTTTACATGGGGATTAAACACTAAGGATGAACAAGTTTATCATGTAATCGTATGTCCTTTTTCATTGGTATATTTTCTTTCCTAACATGCGATGATGGTTTACTATATATGACACAGTTTTATGGACGATACGTTAGAGTACATTTTCCTGGTATTTCAAAAGGAGGTCATATGATCCAGTTGACTATTCTAGGGGACATCACATGTACTAGTAAATATTTATAAGGGATTTCACATGATCATGCATAACTTGTCTCGAGTAAATCACAAGAGGTAGATGGCTTATCCTAGAATCCATCACATAACTGGGCTGCCATGTCTTAGAGGGTGTCACATGAACTAGTTGACTTGCCCGAGTGTCATTGTGAGAGCCGACTGAATCATATAGAGGGATTCACATGTGTTAATGTGAAATGTATAAGAGGGGGTCACATGTCTTGGATGACATTCCTAGTGACCATCGTGAGACTTGGATGGCATGCCCGAATGATGTCACAATAGTCTATTGACATGCCCTGGTGCTATTGCGGGACAACGTTTTCCTAAACTAGTGCCATTATATGAGTTAGTAGACAGGTATGAAGAGAACCATGGGACTAAGATGAAGATCCTATATGGTTACCCGTGATCTGGGTGGAATTCCCATGAGGTGACATGTCCACGAGACTTCTCATGATATCAAAGGTATACCAGAGGAGTGTCGCATGATCTGATTGACTTCCCCTGCTATTTTCATGTCTCTAGAATGGTTCACGCGAAGCGCATAAGGTTCAACATATATACCTTTTTTTAATTATACCATTTATTATTCATTTTTCTATCAATATATCATGAGTTCCATAGATTTTTTCAGTGTTAGCTGTTTTTATGTATTTCATTATATAGAAAATGTGTGGGGGTGATTCTTGAATCATGATATGAGTCCTATTTTTAATATATTAATTACCACCTGAATTGATTCATGTGTGATTCATGATCAATCCATCTATGAAATCATGTATTATATATAAAAATACATGATGATTATGAAATCAACATCTCTGAGAAATCCGCATGGGTGATTGGGTGTGTTGATGCACTTGTATGCAGAAACACCAACCATGACTTTATTAGTTTAGGGGTTGGGTGAGGATTTGTAGGACTCACCACTCGAATTGTTTTCCTGTTTTTAGAAAATAGCTATAATGAACTGATAATGGAATTAGAGAAGTTATTTGGTGCGTGAATCATGACGAGTCTTTAATTTTGTATAGCTCTGAGGGTGTCACTTGATTTTAAACAACCATGATTCCCCTTGTAAATGTGTCCTTTATTGGGTTATTGAAAATTAATGAGGACATATTGAATCATTTGGGTATACAAAAGGACTTCAATATGGTCATGTTGACCTGTCCAAGGGACTTCGTGAGTTCAGTATACCTATTGGAAGTCCTTTAGGTTATCTCAAGTGACTTGTCTTGGAATTTTTATGAGACAAGCATAGTTTTTCATGGGGCCAGTGTAGAATCATTCTAGCATTTCCAATAGTCTTTCTAGACCATGTCAAGGACATCATTAGTATGTCGAAATAGTTTTAGGACCACAAGAGCTCCATTCTACTCCATTTTTATTCCCCTTGTTTTATTTGACAATGGTCATAGATTATGAAAATTTACAAAAGTGTTTTTTAGGAAATAATCTCTATTTTTCTGAGATTCATCCTGTGACCGACAAAGGTCCTATGAGGGGGGGGGGGGTAAATTTCAGGGAAAAATCCATTTGTTTTTCCTTAGAGTGCCAAAATGGGAGCACATAGTTTCCCAAACATACCTTAGGCACATGACATGATGAGGTTGACAAGACAATGTTTTTTGAGGAGATGAAGTGAACATATTGTCAGTGACTCATTGTGTCATGTGGATTTTTGTGGGTCCGTCACATGATGTTAAGCTACTACAAGAGTATTTTCCTCCTCCGATTTATTTCTCTTTTTATTAAAAAATGTCTTGGGGGGATTGAGAATTATTTTAGGTGCTTCTAAGGAAAATTATCCATTATAAGGGTAACACGTCTCATAATACTTCCATATGAACTTGAAATTTCCATTTTGAACATTTTCCACTTAATTTCAAGGATTTGGAAATGGTTTTTCAGTATCTTTCAAATGAAAATGGCATGGCCTTGGGGAACTCACTTGTTTTCCACTTTGTTGCTACTAGATGTCTTGAGAGCCTTCAAAAGAGAAGGGGGATGTGTTGGATGGTCTCTATGGGATCCATTGTAGGATATGAAATACATGTGGAGCCTTTACATGACCTTATAATGATCATGTGATTGTGACTCCTTTGAAGTATTACATGATCCACAGGTCTCAAGTAACATCTCCTTCGTTGGATTTTGCAGGGAAAATTATACTCATGTCTAGTTATTCTATACTTTGTAGATTTTCTGATACTCATTTTGGGGTATCAACAAGTGTATTTATTGAAAACACACATAATATTTATCTTTATAAGAACATTATGATGTTATACTATAATTAGATAAGTCCTTAAAGTCTTTCAAACATATAGATTATCAAATATATTTTTCTGAAATCTAGTTCCCAAGGATTATAATATAATTCAATTGATAAAATCCTTAAATACTTAGGGTCTAGTTTCCCCCAGAGACTTTTTACATTATTAAATGGTCATCAGTAAAATTTCCATCATCCCGAATAATTTTATAGATTATTAGACATGATATAATATATAAATATTTGAATCTTACATTTCATTATAAAATATAAAATATCCCATAGTAAGAGTATATAATATGCATCCTTAAACTCATTCAAATAATCCTTCTTCATATATTGGGGATATGAAACATGATAAGGGTTACGATAGATGCTCAGTAAAGGTTTTGTATAGATGAATCTATCATGATTAAATAAGTCATAATCTATATGAAAATGTTAAAAACGGTAAAAAAATTATAATTTATCAATAATAGGAGCATGAAAAATTATATTATAGAAATTAATGATTAAAAAATAATACCATATAAATAATCACATGATCATGAAAATTATCCATTAAAACCAATACTATAAATATAATCACAAAGAAATTAATAACTGAATTAATAAATATGAAATGAATAATTCCTAAAATCGTTAAATTATTATTGAGTCCCCATTACAAGACATCATAAACATACTATCAAGGCCTCATGCCAACACATCATAAATAAATGTCTGTTTCCTTTTCCAAACACCAAATCTAGTTTGTCTCATGAGACCCATTGATGTTTCTAGGGGAAATAAAATTACCCTACCCACCAATAACATAACAAGTCCAATGAATTCATTATATTAATAAATAATACCACCTAATAAAAATTCCTTACATTAATTAACTATCCATATTTAAAATATTAAATAATGCATGTCAAAAAATTGCCTAGTCAAATAGATCCCAAACCATACCAAGAAATAAAAATTATAGAATCATTATAAAATATCATCGGTGGATCATAACTAATATAAAGGTATATTTTTGTTTATGAATATAAATATTTTAAAAGTTTCATTAAAAAAATCTTGATGAAAATATAAATTTCAATTTCAAAATAACATTGGAAAAATAATATTCCCAATAATATTGGGGGAAAATATTTTATTTCATAATAACCATTGAAACATATAACACGAGCTTCAATTCATTTATAGTTCCTGGAGGTGTAAAATTTCACTCACGCATTGTGCATTAAAATAATGATTGTTTTATGTTTTTTTGTTAAAATTCAAATCAACATCATTTGAATAATGATAAGGATATTAATTTTAAACAAGTTTATACAACATCAATAATGTGCTAAAATAAATTTAAGAAATCATATCATAATATTAAAAAAATATAACCATTTTAGAAAACAAGGATATAGAAAAAAATATTTTCCACTAAAGTGAGAAATAATGTTGTTTGTCATTAAATAATTTCAATCATTTTATGTACCAAAGAGAGCTAACGATAATATTAAAATAAATGTTTTGAGAAACTAATGTTGTAGAAATTTAATGGGGGCTTTCATCTAATCCTAATACAATTTCATTCAATGTAAATCCCAACCTGAATAGTCCAACATAGAATGTGTCCGAATCATAAATCCCTTACCAATGTGGTTACTTTTGAATCATAACCACCATAAAAGAATATAATCTGAATGAAACATTAAATACCATGAATATAAATAGAATAATGATATAAAAAATAAACAGTTTAGTATGTAAACATACAAATGAAACTGTTGGTGAATAAAAAATATATCTAATAAGAGTAATAATGAGATGCACCAACCCATGAAAACATCATATCATTTTAGAGAGAATATAACTATCGAATTGATTATATATAACAAATGAAAATATACCAAAAAAGTATAAATTCAAAATAATAACATTTTTAGTAATTTAAAATATTGTCAATTAAAAAAATGTAAAATTAGAAGAAGTTTAACTCAAAGAATGGGAATTGAGTTATGAAACCACTTACCTAATGTCTAACTCATTTCATACGTTATTTATCAATATGAATAATAAAAATATATTAAATATTTTATTTCTTAAGAACATTTTTCATTTTTATTAGTCCTTTTCTTCATTATTATCATCTAATATTTAATGACATAATAAATTATGTTTATATTGAATGTTTTGAATATATTCAATTCATATGTCCCAAATGAATTTGGTAGGTTAACTATTCTAAACAAGGTAATTATTCCATCACATAAAGATTTTTAAATATGAAATAATTATCCTCTATTTACAGAAATTATTCTTTTAAAATTAATTATTAATGATGGTTATTAAAAATGTACTATGTTATTACCATGGATATGGTAAGTCTTATGTATGCATGGTTAACGTTTCCATTTTTCAATGATCATGATGGAAAGAATGTAAGTATTTTTTTATCATTAGATAATGCTAATAATATCATAAATACCATATTATTTCTATAAATTAAATTATATATATATTCAATGTGATGTGGTGATGGAAAATGAATCACATCACTTCGTAGAGAAGGTCATCATCTCAGATACACAAATGATGTTACTAATTATCAATTGATGGGATGTCAAAAATTATATTATTTAATAATATTTCATAATTATAAATAATTCATGAATATTATATATAAACACTAAATCTATTATCAGAACATTTCATTATAGATACTCAAGGAAAACAATTTACATCAGTTCAAGAGGCAGTAGTCTGCTATACACATGATTGATGATATAATTTTCTATTTATGGAACATAAGATGTTTATATGGTATTAAATGAAAATAAATAAATCTAAAAATATTTTAAACACATGTGTTATTATTTCCGAAATTTTTAATAATATTTCTAGGATGTAGAAGAATAAGTATAACTAAGAAAATCATTTAGAAGTAATACATATTTTTTTTGTAAAACCTCAATTTCTTTAAACCATAATCACTATAAGGTTTATATTAATACCAATATAGAACTCTTGAATGTGTTAAGGGATATTATGAAGTTATTTAGTTTTGGAATTTTAGAACCAAATTCTTATTGGAGTTTGGATAGATGAGTTGAATGTATTCCTCTAATAATGAGTAGAGGGGTATTCTTGGAATTTAGTAAAGTAATAAATTAATTTAAATTAATTTTTCATTGAAAATTCGATCCAAATTATTATAATTATAGTGGAATATTAATATGAGTATAAATGATATCCTAAAATAAAATTGGATATGTTTTTGTCATGTTAATAAAAATATCTCTTAGTTTTTACCCACTATTAACCCTTTTGATTATTATAGTGTTTACATAATTTTGTACTCATTTGGGGATAATATAGTCATCATAAAAATAAAATTTGAACCTAAATGGAAAATGGTTTAATTTTTAATCAACATCCCAATCACATGGTGAAATATATAATTTCAATAAATTGTAAATCCTTTAATAAAATAATATTTATTATAAAATATCCTTAATAATATTTTTGGATCTATTTATTTATTTTTGATTTCAAAACAACATGACAAAAAACTAATTAAAATATTTTACTTTAAAACATAAATATGATGTTATGTTTATATAATAACTTCATTTAAATGAATAATTCATTAAAATTATATTACTTTTAATATTTTTATAATCATTCATTTTCTATATAATTGAATAAATATTATGTTGGCACTGCACAAGAATTTAAAGTTATTACTTCATTTATAAATTTTGTAAATAATTTCCTTGTGAAAAATCAGTTATATATCAAATAAAAATTTATAACATAACATAATTAGTTTCATTTTTGTCACATAATTTTATAGATATGAAAATCATGAATGATATATTTTGTACATTAAATTTTACATAAATATTCTAAACATCAATATCAAAGAAAGATGGAACTAAAATTAATTATTTTAGAACTGTGGAATGACATGTTCAAACACCACACATGAAGTATGATAGAGTCATGTTTTATGGTAATTATTTAGTCAATATCATATTATTTTTAACCTTATTTATTAGATTTACTCACACCGTGATGAAAATTATTAACAATGGTTATTATTCATAGAGACAAAAAATAATAGGGACATATTTTACAAATATGGAACTCCTTATTCCAAAAAAGAATCCATTTTTAGGAATAAACATCAATACACTGATCGAATTAAATCAATCTTAAAATAAAAAATCCAATGAAAAACAATTTTTCCAAAAAAATCATTTTATGTATACAAATGTTATGAAATTAAATTTAAAGATTAAAATAATTTAAACTAACATGATTGGATAATTTATAACATACAAGAAGTTATTTTACTTTGAATGTATTTTAAAATAATATGGAACATTTTAAATGACTGAAATAATAATGCATTTTGAATAAAAATATATATTCTTATATATTAACTAAAAAATAATAATTTTAAAATAAATATAAAAAATTCATTCTAAGATTATTTTGACATATTTATTTCCCAAATGATAAAATTTATTATAAAAAAATATATATAAAATTTCTAGAAATCAATTATAACATTTTCTCACATGTAGGAAAAAAATAATTATTTATTAAAAATTATTTTGATGCAAAAAATTTCATTACAAAAAATAATGTTAATATTTTAAACCTTCAGTATATAATTTTGAATATTATAGTTACTATATATTTATTTCATATTTTAGTTATTATAATTCAAATGTAAAGACATTGAAATTCCATATAATTTTTTTAAAATTATTTGAGATTATTATGCATATACGAAATTTGACAGCATGTGATTTTAAGGCCTAGAGAGCCCGGAACAGATTTTTTATCTTTTTTAAAGTTCTTTAGGTAAACATACGGGAGGAGTTTTCTACCTATTGAACTGTTTCTCAGAATTAAAAATTTAGGGAAATGTTGAACTCAGAACACCATTATTCTGTTATGGGAAGCATAACCTTGTTTGAAAAAAGCGAGATTGAAATGTAATTTTTTTAGCTATAAAAATATAATAAACTCACCAAGTAATTTTATTTCTTTTTTTTGTAACCGTTGAGTGATGTAGAGGGACCACAAAGTTAAATGGGTTATTCAATTCCAAGACCCTTGGGATGCGTAACCTGGATGTTGGAATGTGAAATGCGGTTCATAAATGAGCCACATTAATTTTATGCAACCTGGTTGGTTCCCTCGTCTATTTAAATGGAGCTCATGATAGGGTTTTTTACACAGATGTGCAGAACCTTTCAAAAAGTACCACGGCGTCTTCCACCAACAAAGAACTGAGGTTTCAACGACATCATTGGGGGAAATGATCTCGGATTGATGAATGCTAGCGACTTCAATGAATGTGGAATTTTCTCCCTCCACAACCACAACATCATTCAACTATTCATGAGGTATGGGTTTTTTTCTTGATTAATTCAAAGAGTTTGAATTTGAATTAATCTAACCATCGTTATGATGATAATGTGAAGGGCATGGGCCAATGAAAAAGGCTTGTACCCTCCGTCGCTTTGATTTTGTTATGTTCTTTGTGGACTACCGGAAAACAGAGACACAAGATGAATTTGGGAGCCACACAGTGTTGGCAGCATCTCGAGAAGACCGTAGGTGCTTTAGGAAGTGAAAATGGACAACAAGAGCTCTCTCGTTGGCATGCAGAAGACCCAAAAGTGCGGCTCCGATGCAGCGGCACCGACGAACGACAACCGATGCTCATCAACCAAAAAAGGGGTGGCATCGCATGGTGCCACAATGTACTAGTAGGGGCAGCTAGATTTTGGCCGGCCATTTTGGTGGAAGGGTGGCGCGTTGTTGCCTTCCATCGATGGAGGTTGTGGCTTGAAAGTTGTGGCCAAGGGGGACCTGAGTCCTGTGGGTCTCGTAGACAGTGAGGCGGTGCCACATGGTGATACCGGTTGAAGAGATGAATGACTCTTGAGCTGTTCAGGATAGAGGGGATGCCCGAACCCTCGTGCGGATCACACCAAGACATGAGGCCAAGGCCAGTCCACTTCCTTGTGGGACATTCCTGCCATGGCCAAGCCCATCCAGTTCAGGTTGGGCTGGTCCACGGCCGAGTGGGTTGAGCCTGTCGCGGCCTAGCCAGTTTGGGCCAGGCCGGTTTGCAGCCCAACCGGTTCATACCGGGCTGGGTTAGACCCAGGTCATACCTTTGACCAGGTTAGGTCAACCCAAACTGTGTCGGGTCATCCCAGGCTTGGTGGGCCTGTGTCGGACCAGACCCGTACCCTTTATGCCACAGTTTTGCATAAAAGGTATTATATTTCAAACCAAACATCCATTTGATGAGCTGTCTACGAAATTGGAATCCTTTAGAGAAGAAGGTCTTTTTGAGACACTCCACCTTATTTTTGAAGAAATTTATAGTACAATCATGATCGATCATACACAAATCCAACCAGGACCTCAGCCCTAAAATGATTATAACTGTCAAACCGGGCTTCCAATTGATGCGCTGTCTGTTGCATGGGATCCATTATGACTTGTAAGATCACTGGGTTACTTCATAGTGGGAACTTGTTCTAGTTTAGGTACGACTAATGTCTTGAGTAGCGGATCCTCCCAGTATCATGTGTACTATTTTTGGGAATCCAGTTTCTGGCTGATATGTGAAGAATGAATAGCGGTCCAGTGTAAATCAGCACCCAGCTATCCTATCTGGATTAGAACCTAGTGATCCTTTGTGTATCAACACCTATGGATCCTATGTGTATCAGCACCTAGAGATCCTATGTGGATCAGTACCTAGAGATCCTGTGTGGATCATCTCCTAGTGATCCTATGTGGATCAACAACTAGCAATCCCATTTGGACCATCACTAAGCTATCCTATGTGGATAAGTAGTAGAACCCTTAAAAGAATAAGATGATCTATATTTACGACTAATCATCTATACTTCTGTACTTTAGATATACCTGGTTTGAGATTAGTCTTTTTATTTGTGCTTTTTGATTGAGATCATGCTTTGAATCTTTCCATGGATTATTTATGGGAGACCTTTGGGGGTCTCGGGGTCTCTATTGAGTGTTGTTATACTCACCAATTCAAGATATTTGCCTAAACCTTGTTGTGTCTTATACAGAGGATGAACATGTTGGCTGAGACATTAAAGATCCCAGACCAAGAGTTACACAGAGGTGACTAGTTGACGTGACGAGATATAGAGATGAGATATACCTATCCTTGTGTAGGATCCTTTCTGAGTGATCTCAAGAGTTTTCTTCATTTGTAGTTTTTTATTTAGTTGGGCTTGTATTCTGATCACTTTACATTCAATACACACTTTTACTAATACAATACTACAACGTGGTCTTCTTCTTATTTTCTTCTTGGTCCACGTGTTTGCAGGTTTAAAGGCAATACCTTCCCATTTAAGGGATATTCCTTTCTGGTGGTTGTGGCACACCCTTGGCCTAGGGATGGTGGGCCTGGGGTAGTCAATGCATGGGGCTCGGGGGACAGGTAAAAAAAAGTGGTATCAGAGGTGTCGTTACTACCGAGGAACTAGTACTATGATCTTTCCAATGGAGCAATAATGTTTTGTGTTCTAAGTGTGGTTTTTAGTATATGGAGTCTGGTGTTTGTGTGGCAGCTGACGTATCCATACAACTGAATTTTTATTTCCAACTCGGCGCATGAAAAAATCTGATTGCTTCTGTTTTGGAAAGGTTTTACTTTTTTTCTATTTTCAGTCATCTCACCAAATATAACATATTGAACATGGAACACCTATTTATTTTTATAATGCCACCGCGTAGACATCCTGCTAGGATTCTAGAGAGAGTACACAATGATGAACCACCAAATCATGAGGCTACGGTGGAGGGTCGTCTTACTGTGTTGGAACCTATGGGTGGTGTTCCAGCAGGAAACCCACTCGGAGGGTAGCAGCTTCCACCAACCCCACTAGCATACCATGCACACTAACTTAGCACATTACAGAAGTTTTAGAGACAGAAGCCTCTAATATTTTGAGGCGATAGAAATCCCCAGGCAGTTTAGGACTGGAAAGAGGCTGTGTCAAGGGTTTTTCATTTAGTTCAGAGACCAGCATATCAGATGGAGATCCGAGTTTCTATCCTATTATAGTGCACAGTAGGGAGATATTGGAGTCTTATGCTTCAGATGCATGAGGAGGTGACACTCTCCTTGTTAGACTTTGATACCCTCTTCATGGAGGAGTTTGTACCAGTGAAATTATAGTTAGTGCATATCTAGGATCTACTGCACTTATAAGAGGGCAACCTTTCAGTGGTCCAGTACTCGGTGAGATTCACTAACCTCTCATGCTACTCCACTAACATGTTTCAAGACCCATTATTCAGGGCCCATACCATTGACAAGGTTCTACAGTGAGATATCAGAGCATTGATGATATCACTCAATATCTAGACATAGGATGGTGTGATCAAGCATGCATTATTGGTGGAGAGATTCTTAGCTCAGCAGCCACCGACGGTGAGAGCCACCACTAGAAGACAGGTTTCCCATTCATCTACAGCAGGGAGTAGATAGATGATGCAGACGTCTAAGAGGGCTAGACTTTCCAGTAGACGACCATAGGATGCATGGTCAGAGGTGCAGAGCTCACGAGGCAAAGGAGTTCTTATGAGGACTAAAGCTTGTTAATCTTATGGAAGACATGGACGCATGGCCCATGACTATATGATTCCTTGCATAGATGATCAGAATATGACTGAGGTACTACCGAGGAAGTGACTGAGGTTCAAGCGAGGGGGACCGCAGGGTGGTGAATGTGGTAGAGGAGTGGGTAGTTCATGATGTGGTGGACGATTGTTTGTGGTTCTACCACCACCACCCCCAGGTGGTCCACCCTGACCCCATGGATCTGGTGGACAGGGGCACACACAACTTCAGGCGGCTGAGGCCAACGACTACAATTATCCATAGATTATTTGAGATATGATATGTTTCTATTACACCCTAGTTGTAGTCCTTATAGACATAGGTTTCAGTCACTCTTTTATTGCCACGACACTCTTTCTAAGATCATAGATTCAGATGGAGTTTTTGGCTCGATCCTTGTGATTAGAGACTCATATAGGAGATGATTTTATGGTTACACACTGGTTCAGATAGTGTGATCTCACTCTAGGAGTTTGGAGATTTTTTTGGGATCTCTTAGTAGCAGCATCGAGGCCTTACAACATTATCTTGGGTTTGGACTGGATATACATAGTCCATGCTCAGATTTATGGTTTTAGGTGCAAATTATGTTGTGTCCATGTGATTGGGATCAAGGTTTCTTTCCCCAGTTAGAAGGAACCTTTGAATCACATGATGGAATCTCTCTAAGGGGGGGTTCAATTGATCACTCATCAGTTTGCTTGGATTACCCTAAGAGATGTTGATGTGAGGAGTCTGTGTTATCCTGTAGTGGTGGACCAGTATGCTAATGTGTTTCCTGATGATGTTTTGAGACTACCTCCTTACAGAGTGGTAGACCTACATATTGGCCTATAACTCAGGACGACTCTGATATCTATGCCAACATATCAAAAGGCCCCCATGGTTCTTTGTGAGTTGCACGTATAGTTGGGGGACTTGTAGAGGAAGGGATTCATAAGGCCCAATGCTTCTCCATGGGAATCCCCGATTTTGTTTGCCAAGAAGGTAGATGGGAGTCTGAGGAAATGTGTGGATTATCAGTTCCTTAACCTGGTGACCATGAAAACATGTATCCACTCCTAAGGACTGATGATCTCTTTGACCAGATAAAGGGAGCTCGATGGGTTTGGATGATAGACCTAAGATCAGGCTATCCCCAGCTCAGGGTACGGGATGAGGACGTACCGAAGACAGCCTTTAGATGTCAGTATGAACATTACGACTACATGGTTATTCCCTTCGGCATGACCAACACCTTATTAGTTCCCATGGGGCTAATGAATATGATATTCTAGCCTTACCTCGATTTCTTCATAACAGTCTTCACTGAAGACATCCTGATATACTCGACATCGGAGGAGGAGCATGCCAAATGCCTAAAGGTATTTATGAATACACTATGAGAGAACTAGGTTTATGGAATTATCTCAATGTTCTAGTTATGGATATGGGATGTACAATTCTTGGGGAATGTTATCTCAGAGGTAGGAGTAGTAGTTGATCTGGAGAATATAGAGGAAGTTCTTTCTTGGGATCCACCCAGGTTTGTGCCCATGGTGCGTTGTTTTCTAGGATTGGCTGGGAACTTTCTGAGATTTGTACCAGACTTTTCAAGAGTTGCAACACCCTTGTCAGCTTTGAAGAAGAAGGGACAACCCTTTTTTGTGGATGGAGGGTTTTGAGAAGAGTTTTCAAGAGCTGAGGCAAAGGCTGATGAGTTCCCCCATCTTGAGGCAACCAGAATAGGTCATTGGGTTTGCGGTCTATTACGACACATTATGGACCTAACTATGTTGTGTCCTAATGCAGTAGCGAGTAGTGATCGCCTACGACTCACTGCATTTGAGATAGAACGAACATAACTATAATACCCTTGACCGGGATTTAGCATTAGTGGTCTTTGAGCTGAGGATGTGGTGGCCATAATTTAGGGGTGAACGATTTACTATTTACTCTAATCACAAGAGTCTCAGGTATATCTTCTCACAAAAGGACCTAAACTCGAGACAAAGACGATGGATAAAGTTCCACTAGGACAATGACTTTGAGAAATTCTACACTCTTAGTAATGGGAACGTAGTAGTAGACACACTCATCAAAAGGTTTGGTCTACAGTTGATGAGTGAGGCAGTAGAGAAGCTAGCCACATTGAAGATATCGTTTTTGGAAAGAGATGGAGTAGCTTACCTCCTGACTATGCCTATCACTCCCCCAATTCTTCTACAAGTTCCAGAGGCTCAACATGGGGACATTTACTACGAGGCATGAAATTCTTAGATATCCATAGGAAAATCTATTGAAGTATTATCTGAAGGTTGGGAGCACATCTTTCTCCTCAGAGGACCCATGATGGTGCCAGTGACGCTACGAGAGGAGGTGTTGAGGGAGTTCCAAACATGCCCTTTGGCAGTACATCCTAGAGTGGAAAAGATATAAAAATACCTCCGGTGTCATTACTGGAGGCCGATGAAGAAGAAATTAGTGGTGGAGTTCATATCACGATGCCTCACTTGTCAGCAAGTGAAGGTTGAGAAACAGGTTCTCGTAGGCTTAGCACAACCACTTGACATACCAGAGTGGAAGTGGGATGGTATCACCATGTACTTTGTGATAGGGCTACCACATATGTCCTGGGGCCACAAATCCATTTGGGCGATCATTTATCGACTAACCATGTCAGACCACTTTCTACCCATCTGAGAGTAGGGATCAGTGGAGAGCTTGGGGAATCTCTACGTACTTGAGATTGTATGACATCACGGGTTCCATAGATGATTGTCTCTGATCTCAACACATGTTTTACATCCCTTTTATTGAAGGGGATACAGGAGGTGTTCCGGAAATAGCTACGCTTGAGTACTACCTTTCACCCACAAAAATATGGTCAGATGGAGTGGACTATACATACACTTGAGAACATGCTTCATGCTTGTATCCTCGATTTTGGGGGTAGTTGGGAGGATCACCTTCCACTGCTAGAGTTCGAATACAACAAAAGTTATCACTCAACCATCAGCATAGATTAATTTAAGGCCTTGTATGGGCATCCTTACAGAACACCTCTATGCTGAAAACACCCAGGGGAGTCAACACTTATGGGTCCATAGCTGGTACAAGCTACCAAAAAGAAGGTGAAGATCATCACGAAGTAGATGAAGAATACACAAAGCTGGAAGAAGTCTTATGCTGATAGATGATAGAGACACTTAGTGTCTAAGGAGGGACACCATGTTTTACTATAGGTCTCACCTTGACGAGGATTTCAGAGGTTTTTTCGGGGTAGAAAACTATCTTCAATGATCATCAAACCATTATAGATCCTTAGAAGTATAGGCGAGGTGGCATACCATCTAGCTCTTCCCCCACAGATGCACTGGGTACATAATGGTTTCCATGTGTTGCAACTGAGGAGGTGCGTGCATGATCCAACCCACATTATCGAATGGGGTGAGCTGGTCAACAATGATGGGGAAACATTTAAAGAGTTCCCAGCATAGGTATAGGATTGATAGGAGCAGGTACTTCATGGGTGATCTATTTTTCAATTGCGAGTTTGTTGGAAGCACAAGAATTTTCTAGAGAGAACATGGGAGCGAGAAGTTCATATGCATGCTCAGTACCCCCATTTGTTTTTCTAATTTTGTTATAGTTTTCAAGGAAGAAAATCCCTAAGGTAGTGTGAATTTAAAGACTTGTAAATTCCATATATATATATATATATTAAATTATTTGGGATTATTACAAGTTTGTGAAAATTGATGGCATGTGATTCTGAGGCCCGGTGACCCCAAAACAGAATTTTGAGCTTTTTTAAGGTATGTTTAATGTATGGGTGAAATTTTCTTACCATTGAACCTGTGCTCAGAATTGAAATCGGAGGTCACCGTTGGACTTGCAACACTGAGATTCGGTTAAGGGAGGAATAACAATGTTTAGAATAAGTGAAAAAAGATAACTTTTAGGTTTACAAAAAAAACTCAACAAGTTATTTTTTTTGTAACTGTTGAGCGAAGTGGCAGGACCATAGTGGTAAATGGGTCATTCATGGGATTGACCCTTGGGTTGTGTATCCTCGATGTTGGATCATTAAATGTGGTTTATAAGTGAACCACATTAATGTTATGCAACATTTTTGGTTCCCTTGTCTATTAAAATGGATCTCGATCTCGAGTTTTATACATGGAAGTGAGGAAACACTGATGAAGTACCACAGCGTATTCCACCAACAAAGAATGGAGGCTTGAATGATGTTGTTGGGGAGATGATCTCAGATTGAAAAATGTCGGAGTCTTCAATGAACAAGGACTATTATCCCCCGACGACTGCAACATCATTCAATAGTTCATGATGTAGTGGGTTTTTTCATGATTAATTCACTGAGTTTGAAGATGAATTAATCTCATCCAGGTTATGATGCTAATACATAGGGCACAATCCAAAATAACAAGGCCCAAACCCTTCACCACTTGTTTTTTATTGCATTCTTTTTTGTCACTAGATATACAGAGTGGAAAGATGATCTCGGGAGCCACGCGGCGTTGGCATTGTCCTCGTTGGCCCGTAGGTTCTTTTAGAAGGGAAAAGGACCACCAGAGCACACCTAGTGGCCCACTGAATTCCCTCTGGCATAGAATCGGTGCGAAGGCACCGACAATCCCTACGACGGCCACTGAAACCGGCATTGATGGGAGAAGGCGACGGCAGGCACTAACCGACAGTAGAAGGTGGCGACGTTGTAGTGACTAGCAGGGGTGACCGATATTCGGCTAACCATGTCGGCAGATGGGTGGCACACCATCACATGAAAACGATGGGGATCATAGATTGGAAGCTGCGGCGGAGGGGGACCCGTGCCCTGTGGGTCCTGCAGAGAGCGAGGCGGAACCACATGGTGCCAGCAGATGAAGAGATGAACTGCTATTGAGTTGTTTGGGAAGTAGGGGACATGAAACCCCTAGCAGAGGTCACACCCTTCCATCGGGTCAGGCCATTGGGCTGCCTAGCAAGCTGATCCCACCACGGCCCATCCAACCCTGTTTGGGCAAGGTCGTCCCGACCGGGTCGGACTGAGACCGAGACCATTTATATCCTAGTTTCACATAAAAGGACGTATCTTAAAAACCAGACATCTTCTAGACAAGCTATCTTTGGCATTAGAATCCTTGGGATGAGACAGTCATTTTTAGATACTCCACCTGTGTTTTGGATAATATCAATGTACAGATGATTTGGAACATACCTAAATCAAATCGGGTCATTGGCACTAAAATGCCTATAACTCTAAGACCGGGCGCCCGATAGATGTGCCTTTTGTTGCATTAGAACCCTTTTTTCATGTTAGATAATTGGGATACATCATTCTAGGACATCATTCAGTTTAAAGTATGACTGATGCAATGAGAATAAGATCCTCCCAGAATCAAGCATACTATGTACCAGAATCAAGTGGCTAGCTGAGACGTGAAGAATGAATAGTGATCATATGTGGATCAGATCCTAGAGATTCTATTTTGATCAGCACCTAGGGATTTTGTGTGGATCAGCACCTAGAGATCCTATGTGTATCAGCACTTGACAATCCAATGTGGATGAGTAGCTATCAATCCACTTTGGATCATCACCTAGCGATCCTTTGTGGATCAACATCCTATGTGGATCATCACCTAGAGATCCTCTGTGGATCAACACTGAGAAATCCTCTGTGGATCGGTAGTAGAACCCCTAATATAATAAGATGATCTAGCTTTAAGAGTAATCATCAGTACTTCTGTAAATAAGTTATACCTAGTCATATCTGATTTTTTTTCATTGTGGTTTGTGATTGAGATTAAGCTCTAAGGTTTTCCCTGGGGGAATTCCGGGAGGTGTTCAGGGGGCATGGGGTTCCTACTGGTTATTTTTATGCTCACCGCTTCATGGGTTTTGCCCGCACCATGTTGTGTCTTGTGCTGATGATGAGCAGCTAGGCTGACACTTTAGGGAGCCAGGAGCAAGTGGTAAATGGAGGTGACTAGATTACATGGAGAGATACGAAGACGATCTATACCTACCCTTTAGGTAGGATTCTTGGAGAGTTATCTCATGAGCTATGTTTCTGTTGTTGTTGTTTTTTTTCAGTTGGGCCTGTATTATGGCCCCTTTACATTCAGTAAACGGTTTTACTATTACAGTAATACTATGTGGTTTGCATCTTGTCATGTTCTTGGTATGTGTGATTGTAGGTTTAAAGGAAATGGTTGACCATTTTAGGGATAAACCTTTCAGGTACTAGTCTGCAACCCCTAGCCTATGAAAGGCTAGCATGGGGTAGTCACGACACAAGCCCTGGGGGAGTTGTTGTGACATCAAACCTTCCAATTCAGTTTCTAGGTTATAAATATTATATATAAAATATAATATTTTTGTGTTAATTTAATCTTGGATTTTTGTATTGTATACTCTATCGAAAATAGTTTTCTTTTAAAATGTCAATGTGTGACATTATCCCCTAATTAAATAAGTATTTCCTTCACAATTTTGAAAATGTTCTATAAAATAATGTGTCTTAAATTTTAAAATTCATTTATTTAGAATACACATCGTAATGCGGGTTGATAAAATGTCATTGAAAAAGTAGAAAAGTGATATATAAAGATATGTTTTAATAATATATACTAATGTTCCAAAATAAAAGAATGTCAGTGGGAATTGAATATATGCACATAGATTGAAATTAAATTTATTAATAATTATAAGTGGTGAATGTGATAATTGATCATAAGAAAGTGAATGATCAAGAGATGATTAATTAAAAACAATGAATGAATAATTTGGGAGAAAGGCCATAAATTCATCAAGAAATAATGTAATGTGACAATTAGTTTATTAGAAGGCCCCTTACATGTTTTAAATAATTTCATTATAGAATATAATTAATCCTAAGAAAATATAAACACTTTAATATTACAATTTCACTGATATACAAGTTTCCTTCATAAAATATTATTTTTCTTCAAGTTATGATTATTTAGAATGTACATTACAAGCCTGAAGCACTAAAATAAAAATTATATAGATCAAATAATCAAAAACATTATAACAATATATTCCTCATATCTTTAAAAAATAACCATAAACTGAAATATCTACCACGAGGTAAGATGCTATCACAATTTTATAAAACTTATTATGATTTAGTAAAATATTATAATTAAAAATATTCATAATAATAAAAATGTTTTGACTTGTATCATTTCATAAATAACTCTACATCCCAAAGAACATCAATAATCTAAATATTAAATAATTTTAAAACCCCAATTTTGACCTAATATTATTCATCATAAACCCCCCAAAAATTAATTACATTCTTCCAAAATAATCATTCATGATAAATCACATGTTAAATATAAGTCTTATATGCACCTAAACAAAATTAAAATTCTCCAAAATATTCATCAATCCCCATGATAAATCTTTTAATTTACTGAACATCCTCAAAATATACCAATTCAAATGTTGACAATAAGAACAACGATAATCATTAACTTGACCATAAATATCTATCAAAATATCACTTTATAAATGAGTCACTTATTAACCATCATGTGGGTATATACACCATAGTCCAATATACCATAATTAACTTAACATCGGATCATATACTAACAAAATGTTTCTATTAATCATTGAGAGCGTATTATTCCAAAAACCCTGTAAATGTTTCGAATCATCTGAAAATCCAATTACATAAAACGGAAATGGGGTATACATGTCTATAAAATTTTGACAAACATTAGAATTATTAAACCCTAACACTTTTAGTTTATCTAATATCATTATGGAATATCATAGGTTTATATAGGTTCTATTCACTCATTCATCACAATGGATTATAATGAAAATGTTAATTGACCAATGTGTATCGATAAATAGTGTCAAACCTGGTGCATAGTAAGGGATGAATTATAGTGAATCATAATGATAGCCTATATAAATTTGCAAAATTATTTATGAGGCTGTTAAACCAAGATGAATTAGTTCTAAAATCACGTCCACATGTAATATCCATATAGTGATGCATTTATCAATAAAATTCACTATATTTACCATACTAAAAAAATTATAATGTTATACTGTTACTATATTTGTAATATTATAATTTAATAAGATAATAAAAACCCTCTTATTGATAAACTATAAATGTTTTATAAGGGAAAATTATATATTACAGAAAAAACATAATAAATTTATTAAAGTCTTTGTGTAAGGATAAATGATCAGTTATCACATTAGAATATTCAGTCATATGTTTTCGGAGTCAGACGTTGTGTTAGTGTGAGATTACAAGGCCCATAAAGTATCAATGCAGACAAAATAAATATATTAACGATATTATATTATGTGAGACCAGTTTATTTAAAATTATAGAATAACTCCCAAATGGTGTGTTGTATAAGATATACGAGATGACTGCTAGGTATGCGACGTGGTGATAACCCTATGAGGGGTGTAAATTTTTAATCAACTATATTTTTAGATGAAAAACTTGATGAAATAAGTTATTTTAAATTTATATTATATAATTTTATGGAAATAATTTAATATAAATCAAATGGTGCGTCATATGAGAAATCGGAGACCACAGTTGGGTTCAGAACATGGGGTTTACCATAGACATGGTATACATTTTATGCATATCGGGTGATTGGACACATATCTTGTGATAAAACCATTTATATATTTAATTATTCCATTTTTTAATTACTAAATAATTAATATCTCCCAAATGGTGCATCGAATAAGATATCTGAGTCCACAGTTGGCTCCGCAACTCGACGTTTACCCTTGGCGGAGCATTATATATATGCACAACCGATGTTTGGTCAGGTCACTTGTTATTTTATGATATTTTATTTTTATATTAAATATCTAATATTATGAATATAATTATTATCCAAGTTACTATTCATTTCCTTCCCAAAATGAAGGAACACCACTATTTCTACAATCTGAAGCTTTCAAAAACCCAAATTTATCAATCATTTTGACAATTAAAAATGAGAATCCCATTAATAAGATGACATCAATGACTCCAAAATGATTTTTAGGTTGAAAATTGAATTAAATTTAGGTATTGATTATGTGGTTTTGAAATACCATTGGTACATGACTGTGCTTCTATATTATTTGTTCTCAGTTAGACAATAGAGTATCTGGTCATGTTCTTGGGTCCTCTTGCGCTTGGTCTGTGAGTCCATGTCTATTATGTTATTTATGATCTGGGTGGCAGGTGATTCTTCCATGCACTAGGCGATACATGGTTGGGTTTAGTAAAGTGAGGTTTTTCCCTTTTTTATTTTTTTCTTCAAATATATCATTCATCATAATATTTATGAAAAAAAGTGTGGAATTTAATATATATGATTAAACCAAGTTTCATCAACTAAAAATTAAACAAATCTCAATGAGAATTTATAAAAAAATTATAAAATGATAATTTAATATAAATTATCAAAAGGTAATTGTGTGAGACAATACAAACAATGATTATTGAAAAATTATAAAAGGACAATTTATAAAATTATCAAATGGAAATTACTATAATTTAAATTAAAATAATTATATGAAATTTTTAAAAGAGGCCTATGAAAATTATTGTAAGATATGTAAATTATTATCTAAGGCAATTAAGATAGATAATTTTATAAGATTATTAAAATATGTTTAATAAAAAATTATTTGTAATATTTTTTTAAATTATCAACAATAATTACATTAGTAATTTATTATAATAGTATAATCTATAAAATTATCAATATTCAATCTTGTTAAAAATTAATGAAAATCACAATGAATTATCATGGATTGAATAATTATATGAAATTGTAAAATAAAAACTATGAAGAACTATCAAATGATAATATAATAAAAGTAATAATGGATAATTATAAGTTAATTATTACAAGACAGTGATTATCTAAATTATCATAGGAAAATTTTGTGCTTTATCAAAGGATAATTACTAAATATATCAAATGATAATTGTGAAATTATCTAAAGATAATTAATAATTGATAATTTGTAATAAAATTATTAAATGATAATTACAAGGGATTATTTATAATAAATTATTTAAATTTAATTATAAATGACAATTTGTTATGAAATTATCAAATATAATTATAAATGATAATATTTAATAAATTTACACAAATATAGTTATAATAGACAATTTAATAAAATATATCAATAGATAAATATTATTAGGAAGAATATAGAAAGAATATTCATTGACCTAAACATTAATTTGGAAATTATTTGGGATATAGAATGTATCATCACATGTGATATTTTATTACTTGGTAAAATAAAATAACTAATTTTGGTTCTAGGTACCCTTTATGTGTTGACAAGTATGATAAAAAGGAACGAGGAGGTGTATTTAACTACACATGTCCGTTTGTATTTTCTGTAGATGATAATGACTTTTATGTAGAAATTTTCACTCTGTTTTCGGACATTTTAGGTATGTTGTTTTAATATGACTTATGTGTTTACATATTTGATTACCGTTCTTGATTATGATTTCTTGAGGGTGTGTGTGTAGCCCTGAGAACATTGTGTTAGTCTTGTTTCAATGAGTTCCTTGTTTCATATTATTCCTGTTCGGGGTTGATCACATGTATTTATATGCTACCATACTTATGATATTGTGGTATGTGTGTGTAGCCCAATATATGGTATGATTTGATTCCATGTGATGAATGCGAGAGCTCGATTCCATGATGATGTTTGATTCACATGTTGATGCATATGATTATGCAATATTTATCATGATATGTTCTTTGGTTGTTATCATGCAACGAATTGTTCAATTTTTTGTTAGATGATGGGTATGTGTATACTTGAGAGGTGGTTGTTGTTGTATGATTACTCATTATGGGGTGCATGCATGATGTGTGATGATGAAGACTCCACAACACGATAAATTTTTAACCTAGAATCTACTAGATGCCTTGTGGATTCTGAGTAGATAGATGAAACTGAGTGTTACCCAATACCTTGTGTACATCCGGTAGGTTAAAGATACTTGATATCTTGTGGATTCTGTGTATTACACAATTCCTTGTGGATTCAGGGTAGGGTGTTTTAACTCTATTCTTGGGTGATTCTAACTGACCCCCAATATCCTTGTGGCTATATTTAGATACTTATCAACATACCATTCATTTTAAGTCTTAGAGTTGAAGCAGGTATGACCAGGGGTTTATTGCGATTTAGTTAGTGAATTACTGCTCGGTTTTGGATTTTGTGTTATTATACTTGTAATTGTTTTTGTTATTATAATGGAATACACATTTATACTTCATCCCATTAGGTTAAGGACACATCAGTGGTTTCATATTGAATATTTTTCTCACACGCTGTATGGGAATTTTGAAGCTCTTATAGATGGCATGAGGAGCCTGGAGAAGGGTAAGGTACCTATGGTGGATAGGTGAGTGAAGGAAAGTGGATATATTAAAATACCAGTATAGAATCTAGAGGATAAACATTTTTTATTTAAATTATCTTCTTTGTTTCCTATGGACATGCTTCCCTCATTACTGAATATGCTTTATTTTATATACATATATGCCATGTTTACTATTACACATATTTACCCGGATTATTTAGTATAATGTTTGTTATTGATTATTAATCCTATGAATTGATATTAAAGTTATATAATCCCCACTAATGGACACAGTCCCTCCTATCTTGTCATCATTCTTTTGTGTATGGGAAGATGCACATGAGGTTATGTGGTATTCTGGATCAGACAAAGTGATTCAGGTCAAGATGTAATGAAATGGAATTTGAGGATTATGATTCACTAACATGGTTCTTCTATTATTCCTGGGTTGGGAAATGTTGTAAAGGATATATAATGTTTGGACTCAGGTAGGGGAACTATGTCAGTGCTTGGACATCATTATATAGTGGACCTCCAAGTTTCCATAATGTGGGGAACATATGATTTGTTATTAATATTGATTAAAAACACCACAGGTGATGAACATGATATTGATATGTGATTTATCAATTTTTTTATGTTTATGCATCAGGAATTGGAACATAGGTTCAAATTTAATATATATACCAGTTGTTATGCTATAGAGTAGTTCATTTATTAAATTATTTGATTTGGGTTATCTATTTTTGAAATTTTCCCTTGTTTGATAAATCAAATTTTCAATGATGTATGATATATAATTATTTTTAATTGATTTGTTTAATACTAAATGTTTTTATGTTAGTACATATATGATTAATTTGAATATTCTATAGTGTTGAAGACAAGGGTTAGTGCTAAGAGGGTTATGCCTCTCTGGTTGATGATATACTCTTAGGAAAACCATGTTCGATTTCATAGAATGATTATGATATATCCTAATGACTTTGTTCCTTTATGAAGTGTCTCTTTTTTATTATAGAAGATGTATCCTTGACATATTTTATGGAAGTAGTATGGAAGATGTATGAAATACTTATATAAAGGAAGAGGATTCAACATTACCATGAAACGTGAATGAGAATGTAGTTTATCCCTCTCCGGCACATGATTTGTGGGTTAGGAAGCATAGTTTCTTGAACCATAAGTCATATACATATTGTTAATATAAGGAATATTAGTATATAAATATGGTATAATATTCCATGATTTTAAACTCTAGAATTTATAATCATTACAGAGAATCAAGGGCTCTCATGATATTGTAGAATGGGTTCTAATATATTTTGGAATATTCATCCTAGTGTAGACACTAAAGGAGTAATACATTAGGATGATATTGACATAATGTTGAGATCACATAAATTTATTATTTATATTATTATATGATTCCAATAGATATTAAGGAGCTCAATGTAATACTGGATAAATTGGAGAGTAAGTGATTAATAATGATCTGTACTTTACAAGTTGGATCACCTATGTAGTTTTCTAATTATGCAAACAATAGTGTCTAGCTATGATTTGATTAATAGAAGCTGAACTAGGTTATTTCTAGCAACCGATATCCATTTTCATTGATCTAGGTTTTTTTTGATCTGCACTAGAGAGCCATGTGGTTCTCTATGATTGATCTTTGACCAGGGTATCACCAGTTGCGAGTTTAAGATGAGGATATTCAAAATATGGAATTCAATGAATGTATGGACCGCATTAATAGATTGTGATGCCATTCAGACTGAAGAACGCACCATAAGTGTTCATAGTCCTAGTGAATATGATATTTCATCCATACATGGACTCTTTCATCATATTTAACGTCAATTTATTTCTCATCTACTCACAAACACAATTGAAATATACTATGCACTAAGAGATAGTCTTATGTATTCTTAGGGAACATGGGATTTGTTCCTAGCTCTATGAGTATGAATACATGATACCATAGGTGAATTTCCTATGAAATTTTTTTGTTTGAGATTGTTATATCTATAGACCCAAATAATCTTGAGGCATTCATGTCTTAGAATCATCCCAACATTTTTGAGATTATGATATTTCAGGGTTTAATAGGATATCACCAATATTTTATCTTGGACATCTTAGGAATACCACCACCCATGAAAAATATACAAAATAAGGGAATAACGTTCCCATGGTCAGATTAGTGTGAATAGGATTTCCTTGAGATAATTAAAAAAATGATGATGATAGCTTCAATAGTAACGCTCCCTGAGTCTGAGATTGGTTATGTAGTTTACTGTGATGCATCAGGTGTTGGTCTGCGAATGGTGCGGATGTCAGGATATAAGGTATTTGAAATTGGTTCTCATCAAATTTGTCCCCACGAAATGAATGAAACTACACATGAAATAGATATAGAAGTGGTGTATCATACTCAGAAGTTTTTTAGACACTTTCTAATTTATGAGAGATTTATTTTATATACGGACCACAAGAGACTTCTCTATATCTTCACATAGAGACACTTGAATCTCAGAGAGAGTCACTATGTTGAGTATCTATAGAAGTTATTTTTTCGATATCTTTATAACTCTATAGGAAATTGTGCTTCGGTGAGAGTTGTACTAGGAAGGTTGGCCTCCTAGGAAGTTATCATGTTGAACCCTTGGGTGAAATAACACTGTAATTAAATCACCTTATCCCATTGGAACTCTATTATTTTTTTCTCATAATACCTCACCTATTAAATATTGATGGCCGAGTACTAGTGTACATGTGGGTTATTGTAGTCACTTCTGATACCTATGTGAATGTGTGAGGATATCATAATGTAATTTTTATGGGGTTATACATGATCCTGAGGAATTATGATGCAGTTTGGGTGATTGTCAATCTGTTAATGAAGTCTTCTCACTTCTAAATAATTAGTGAGACTCATAAACTAGAAGTTCTTGGAATGCTATTTGTCCGAGATATTGTGATCCTGCATCGATTCCCATTGATAATTGTTTTAGATAGAGATTCACATTTCAGTTTTCATTGAATTCCAATTATCTATATTCATTTCTGATATAACATTATAATGATTTTTAAGGAATACTATTCCACATAACACTATATTGTCATGAGGTAGGTGAGACTGAAGTTTTTGGCCCTAGTATGGTACATGTGACCTTTTTGAGAGTCAAAATGATATAGAAGAGATTGATCACTAATCAATTAAAACAGAGTTCACATGACATACATAGGGGGAGAAACTTGGAGTTTTCAATCAGAGATCATATTTTATAGAGAGTGACACTTTATATGGGGTGAAAATATATAGAATATTGGGAAAGCATAAACCATATTTCATTGGAAAATTTTAGATCACCAAATGGATAGGGGATGTTAGGTATCCTTTGGACCTCTATTATTGCGGTTGAGGTATGTACAACATGTTCCAGATGTCATAGACTCAAAGGCACATACCTGACCCATCACATGTTATTGATTGTGAGGATGTTGAGATGGAGACTGAAACATCTTATGAGCTGTGTCTGATGTAGATCATAGATCTAATTAAGAAGTATTTTTTTTGAAAGATGATAATACTTGTTCAGATTTAGTGGTGTCAAGGATAGATAAAGGAAGAGACGTGAGAATTTGAGTATGATGTTTGAGCTCAATGACCTGAGTTTTCCATGATTGACCACAACAGATGCTTATCTAGGATGATATGTTGGTAGGGGGAGATAATTGTAATGTCATGATTTTTTATGATAATAAAACATAATAATTGATAAATTTAAATTATTTTATATGAGAATAAAATTTATCAAATAAAAATAACATAATAAATTTATTAAAGGCTTTTCATAAGGGTAAAATCCAATTTACCACATTGGAATATTCAATGGAATATTTTCTATCTCAGATGATGGGTACAAGAAATATTATGAGGCATTTAAAGGCTCAACACAAATGAAATAGAAATATTAAATATACTATATTAAACTAAAGAAATTTATTCCAAAAAAATTGAGTAACTCCAAAATATTGTGTCATAGGAGAAATATGAGTTCTGTAATATGTCTAGGATGTGGTCAATAAAATATAAGGGGTATAAAATTTGTAATCTTTGGATGTTTAGATGACTCCCATACCGGACTATGTTATTAAATATTTATATTATATTTTTTATGATAATAATTTAATATATCCCAAATGGTTCGTGTCATGTGAAATTTGAGATAACAATTGGGTCAAGAACATGAGATTTACCATATATTAGGTACAATAATTAATTGTGCTGGGTGTTTGAAATCATCAAGGGTGATATATCTATTTTTAGATTTAATTATTTAATTATTACATTTTTAAATAAATGAATAATTCATATCAGTCACACATTGCATCAAATGACAAATCTGATACCATAGTTGGGTCCGAAATGTAGTGTTTACCCTATGAGAGGAAAAAAAATTTACGCACAACAGATTTTTGGTCAAGTCACAAGTAATTTTATGTTTTTTATATAAAATAATTAATATGATAATTATAAATATTATCGAGGTTACTGTTCATGTCCTTAACCAAATGATTTCTAACCCTATTTTTGAACCCCTATGGTTTCATAAACATTAATTTATAACTAGTTTTAATAGTTAAAGATTAGAAACACATTAATAAATGGAAATGATTAAGTATGTTTTAATATTTAAGAAGAAACATTGAATTAAATTTAGTTGTAGATTATGTGGTTTTGGAATACCATGGGTACATAGTTAATATTCTCCATAATCAGCTATTTGTTAGACATTGATGGATTTGGTTCAGTTCTCGGGCCCCCTTGTGCATAGTCTGTCAGACCCTGCCAATTTTTTTAATTCAGATCTAGTTGGCTGGATATTCTTCCATGCAATGTTCTCTACACAATAAAGATGAATAAAGTGAGTTTTTATTGATTGATTGATTTATTTATTCTATTCATCAAATATTTATTTTCTCATAATATTAATGAAAAAATGTGGAATTTAACATAAGTGAAAAAACCCAGTTTCATCTAATGAAAATTTAGTAAATTATCAAAATGTAAGTGTGCACGATTATTCAAAGAATGATTATTGAAAATTTATCATTGGTTAATTTATTAAATTATCAAATTAAAATTTCATTAAATTAAATGAAATTAATTTTATGAAATTATTATAGGAGGTTATTTTAAATTATCAGATGATATATAAATATTTATCTATGATAATTATTGGATGAAATTTTCATTTATTATCAATAGATGTTTATTGCGAAATTATTTAGAATAATTATCTTAATAATCAATGATAATTACATTTCTTATTTATTCCAAGAATATAATCTATAAAATTATCAAAAGTTTATATTCTTACAAATTAATGATAATCACAATGAATTATCATGAAATGAAAAGATATATGATATTTTCAAATAGTAACAATGAAAAATTATCAAATAATAATTCAATAAATTTTTAAAGGATTATTATATGGAAATTATTACAAGAAATAGATTATAAATATTATCATAAGATAATTTTTGTATTATCAATGGATAATTACTAAATTTAGAAATTGGTAATTGTGAAATAATTAAAATATAAATATAAAGGATATTTTTTAATTAAATTTCCAAAATGAAATTATAATGAAAAATTTATAATCAATTATCACAATATAATTATAAAGGATAAATTATTATGAAATTATTAAATTTAAATATAAAAGATAATTTGTAATAATATTATCAAAATATAATTATAATGAATAACTTATAATAAATTATCAAAGGATACATTTTCAGGAGGAGAATATTTTAAGCACATGCATTGACCTAAATGATAATTTGGAAATTATTCAGGATAGAAAATGTATCATTTCATTTTATATTTTATTTATTTTCATAATAAAATAACTCGTTTTGGTTCTATGAACCCTTTCCATGTTGAAAATAATGATAATAAGGTTGTGAAGGGGTATATTAGACCACACATGGTGGATTATCCTTTCCTTTGCTGATGATGTCTTTGAGGTAGGAAGTTCATTGCCTTTTTGGGATTTTTCTCATATGTTGCCTAAACATGATTTATGTATAGAAATATTTGATTAGGATTGTAGATTGTGATCACATGTGGTAGTGTGAGTGTATCCCTGATGATATAATGTTACCCTTGATTCCATGAGTACTTTGTTTTATTATTATTCACGTTTGATATTAGTCACATGTATTGATATGGTACCATACTTGTGATGATGTTCTATGTGTGTGGAGATGATGATATTGTATGATTTAATTCTATGATATTGATGTGATAAATTGATTCCAGGGTGAATTTTGATTCACATATAGATTTATATGATGATATATATTTATAATGATCTGTATTTTGGCTGTAGTCATGTTATGACATGGCATGTTTTCCTTTGGATGATCAGTATGTGTATACATGATCGGTGGATATCATGGATTGATTACTATTTATGTGGTGCATTCATGATGTGTGATGATGGGGAAGATGCAACATGATAACCTTATAACCCAGAATCTACATCATGCCTTGTGGATATTAAGTAGATTGCTGACACATGATGCCTTTGTGGATTTCAAGTGTAAACCAATGCCTCATGGATTCCGATTAGGTCACAGATACTTAATGCCTTATGAATTATTTGCATTACCTGATGGATTGTGTATTCAAGGTAGGTTGTTTTCACATGAGGCCTTGTGTGTTCTGAATGACCTACCAATAACCTTGTGTCTAGTATTGGATACTTATCGAAATACATTACATTTTTTTTAGGGATATGAATAAGGTATGACTAGGGGGTTTCAGTGGAACAGATATAATATGACCACTAAGTTTTGGATTGTGTGTTACTTTTATTGTTACACATTTATTATTATTATGACATATACATTTATAATAGAGAACATTAGGTTAATGATGCATTGGTGGTGTCCTACTAGGTCTTTCATTCAGACCCTTCCTATAGATTTTGATGAGCCAGTAGATTAAATGAAGAGTCTGGTGACGGGAAAGGGACATGTGGTGGATAGTTGAGATGAGCATAGAGCTAGTGGTATATTGTGAAAGACTCTATAGTATTTTATATTAATTTATATTTATTATATTTATTATTTTATTTTGACATTTTACCACTTATGAGAGCAACTTTATTTGTATTAAAAGTATGTCATCTTTAATTTTCAACATTTTAACTGTGATTATTAATTATGTGGTTTATTTTTGTTTATTGATCCTATGAGATGACATTGTGGGTATAATCTCACAAATAATGGACATGAACCCTCGCTACTAGTAGGAAGCCACTTTACTATGGCGATACATGCATCAGGTCACGTGGTATTCCAGTTTGGACCTATTGATTTGGGTTTGGATGTTATAATATATATCCTCAATGATTTTTAAATGTATAGGTTCATTATTTTAACTTTCAGAAATCATGTTCCCATGGTTTGAACAAAACATCCACTTATTCAATATTTAAAGTCCCCAACACAAGTAGTCCAGAGTCAACAGTTAAATAAATACATTAGAATAAATTCAAGTGATCCCATCATAAGTAAAGGAATACATTAATTTTTTTTGAAAACTATATATATAAATAAATATTACATTAAATTTTGGAACATATAATTCAACATAGTGAAATTAAATATTATAAAACCTTTAACTCATTCAAAGATTATTATTTATATTTTGGGGATAGTATAGAATATATGGGTGAGATGAGATACTCGATTAGTGTTACATAAAGTGGAATCTATCATTAATAAATAATACACAATCAAAATATGAAGATAAATAATTTAAAATATGTCCAATTTAGTCAATAAGGTATGGATGAAGAATAATATTACAAGAATGAATGATGGTCAAGTAATAGTATATAATTTTCCACCTAATAAGGAAAAATATCAATGGATATTAAAACACCTAAAATAATTAAATAGAACACCAGTAACTTATATCATAATGATGGAATGAATAATTTTGGAAGTCCTAAAAATAATATAAATTTTTTCATGATAATACATTATAAATATACCATTAAAGACTAATGTCCCAAAATAATAAATAAATTGGTGATTCCTTATCCAAATACACAAAATATGTTGTCTCATGAGACCTACTTAGGTATCAATGGGAAATATAATTTATGACCCACCCATAAAATAATATGTCCATTTATTTCATCATATGAATAAATAATACAACATAATAAACTTTCCTTATAAAAAGAAATTATCTATAATGGAAAAAATTAACATCGAATTTCCATTAATTCCCCAGTCAAACTATTAATGAACCACCTAGAGATAGACAAAGGATGGTTTCATTATGTCATATCCCAAATAGAGAATATGTATATTAATGTGGTATTGAATCTTTTGAATAAAAAATCTATTAAAATTTAATTGAATCATTTTTGAGAAAAATATATTTTTTTAAATTGAAAAAAATATTATAAATATTAAAATTTCAGAAATATTAGTGAAAAAATTTATTAAATGAAATATGTAAACTTTTAATAGAATATTCAATGCTTTTAGAACTCATGATGGTGGGAATTTCTATTCCAGATATGTCTATTTAAAAAATATTCCTATCACATTTTTGGTGAAAATTAAAAAGTAAATCAGTGGGAAAATTACATGACAAACTCTTTTAAACTTTTTTTGTATAATGTCACTAATCAATAAAAATTAATTTTAATAGTTATAGTATAGTTTCAAGAACATAGAATTAAAAATTTCCTAATCTGGTGTCTTTATACAATAATTCACAATCTTTTAATTAGAATTTTCTTTAAATTTTATTTTTATAGATAATTAGGTCATAAAATATTCATAAAATTAAAATAATTTACACTGTGTACCCTTATAATTTGTATATATTATTTCCACAATATAAAAAATTGAAAATAAAACATGTTTTATTTTTATAAAAATATCAATAGATTTAAAATTGACTATTCTTTTCAATTACCCATCAATAAACCTTGTGATTTTATTAAATGTGGGATGAGAACAAAAATATCTCTAAGGGATAAAAAATGAAAAAAATATTTTTCTAAAGGAAAATGAATTGTAATAAAAAACAATTTCGTAAAAAAACCTTTTTAACCAAAATGGACAACTTATTCCATTAAAAAAGGATCACTGCATTATAGTTTAAAATCAATTAATTTATTCGGGAACATGTAAAAAATAATATAAATTTCATATACATTCCTTGAGACATCATTACCTGATAACCCTTTAAAAAACCTAGAAAAACTGTTACAATATGTGTAACCTTATTGTTAACTTCCAAAATAATTCTTCAGAGAACAAAATAATTATCCAATGCATTGGAGTGGTATATATAAATAGGCATCATATAATATATATCAATCTCACCTATGAGATACAATTTGAATCAACCTATTTAAAAAAATATCCAAGTAAAATATCATGACCAAAAGCAATGAAAAAATATTTATAACCCTTCTGAAAAAAATGAATAAAAAAATACAATTTTATTTTCAAAAAAAATCTATAAGAAAATACCTATAAAAGATTAAAGAGGGAATTTTATTGAATCAAATATGAACTCATGTATTGGAATAATAATTCATATAATGGATGTTGTGATAGGATAAGTATTTTTCTTTGTATAAATTAAAATATTGAAATTCGATTTGATTTTTTTTGATGAAAGTAAAAAATTTCCAACAACGATTCCTTTTGATTTTTCTTGAAATAAAATGGATGAAAATTTTCTTTATATTTCATTTCATTCAACAAAAATAAATTATTAAAGATAATTTAAAAACATTGAAATATAAGTGAATTATTTAGAAATTATATCATTAAATCATTTTAAAGAGGTTTTAAGATAAATTATTCATTAAAAAAAGTAATACTGATCACATATTTTTATTATTTTTAAGAATAATATTTTTTGTTAATTTTATTATATCATTAATTTTTTTTCTAAGAATCAAATGATAAATATTAATATTTTAATAAAGGAACAGTTTCACCTAATCAACATATATGTTTCTATATAATAAAAGTAAATAAGAAGGAATTTAACTTTATTTATAACTATATACATAATGATCTAATATTGACTAATAAAACTACAAAATAAAATTCTAATAGATATGAAATAATTTTACACTAAAAAAATTCCTTATGCTTTAATCCGCCTAAGGTGATCACCCATTCAATTTATAATTGTAAAAAGAAAAAAGAAGATTTAGGAAAACAATAGAGATTATCAAAGGACGTGTAAGAACCTATGAAGGTAATTCATTGTGTGATGAAGAGATAATAATATAGTATTTATAGGGAAATATTTTAACATCTGGAGTTTTAAGAATATTAAATTCTGTTTTCGATAATGTATATAATATTACACATCAAGATATTATTATTTTATTGTTATTATTATAAAATTGACATTAAAATGGAAGGAATGAAAATTATTAACTAAATAATTAAAATTTGGTTTACAAATAAATATAAAATACTATTTCCAATTAAATATAAAAGAATGTTAAAGTATTTTTAAAATAACAGGAAATGGTTTTCTGAAAAACTATATAAATGTGAACAAATATGATTTATAAAAATAAATATAAAATAACTCAAGTTGGAATATATTAATTAAATATACATATAATATATTGAATTTAATGTTTAAAATTCATATTAATAGTTTTCTCAACTTGATATAAGAATAAATCAAATTTTATCCATAAAATAAGTTTTCTTCTAAAAGGCAGTTTTGTCACATTTTAATAACACACATATTTTAAATATATTTTTTACAATTTGATAAATTATTTCTGAAAATATAAAATTATTAATGAAATAATCATATCAAAATTTAATTTGGTATAATTTTTTAATTTTTTAAGAAGATTTTTTGATGAATAATATTACTAATCAAACATTTTAACTGAAAACTTCTCTTTAATCAAATTTTTTTAAAATGATAAATAAAATATTTAAACAGTATTAATGTATTATTAGATTATGTTTTATCAATTAATCATATTCAGTATATTATAATCAATTTGACATTACATTTTTATATAAAAAAATTTCAATCAGATAGATTTTTTTACATTAAAAACATGTTTTCTCAATCCATCAATGATATTATATTTTAATTAAATTTTTCAATTTGGTGCTTATAATTTAAAAAAATGGATTCCAAATTTTTAGCCAGAAGTTAAAATTTTAGTAAATTGGTGCATTTTATTTTTATAAATTATGAATAAAAACATTAGTAATATTTTTTATTGGTACAATTAGGTGTAAATTAGATAATTAAAGGTAAAAATAATATTATATATATTATAAAATTACCCCAAAACATTTCCTAAATTTCGTAGAGAAGTGTTTTTATAAAAATTAATACTTGGGTCCAAGTTATATCCTTTGTAATCCACTTGGATGAGAGTATGACATTTATTATATTATTTTCAAAGAAAATTCACTTTTATCACACTTCATTCATTAAAAAGAAATATATTTTTTATATAGGGTTATATAGGTGGCATGAAAGACTATAAAGAGTAAATAAAAAGATATATATTTTTTCTAAATCCTTTTAATTTATTTTTAATCTTAGTGATAAAATAATTATAATTAATGTTGACATAATGATGATGCTATAAATATTTAATTAATGGAATATTGAAGTAATAAACATTTAAATATTAGTGATTTGTTAAAAGAGTTGGATCTATGATATTATGTTATAATTATATTTTTATGAAGTCATGTGTAGAATTGTGTCAGAAGTTTCATTATTTATATTTTAAAATAAATAATATTTTAATAAATGATATAAAATTTATAAAAATATGAATTTCATCGAAATTATTGGGATAAGTGTCATGATTTCATAAATAACTCATTTATAAAGAGACCCTTGATTTTCATATATTACTATTACATCATTTTAACGGTACACAAAATACAATCATTAAAAATGAGGATACAAAGGTTTAGTGTATTATGAAAATTAGTACCATTCATAAAATTTTAAAAATAAAACATAAAAATTTATTTAATTCCTCCTTATATATATTCTTATTATCCCTTGAATTATTAAAAGTACTAGTAGTCACATGTATATATACATAAAAAGGGGTGAGCTAAAATCTTAATATTATGATATATAAGAACATGAAATAATATAAAATGTGGTCAGAATAATAATAATCATAATTAATCAGAAATAGTAGAATATTCACGAGATTAATAATTAATAAAAGTAATGGAATATAGAAATGCATAAAAATGAAACAGCATGTCTTAGTGGTCAACTACCACAAATAGTTGTGAACAAAACTAGCATCATGTTCATGAATATTTTACTTTACTCATGAGATATATCTCATTACAAAATGCATTGGATATATATATAATTATGGGCACACCCATCACTACATAACATTTATTTTGTGGTATATAATTCTTGGTGCACACATAACATCATTAAATTTACATTATCTTGCATCCCATAATGAAAATATATCAATTTTTGACATAAAAGTACCCATGGAAAGGAATGTGATTCATTTTAAAAATATAAAATTTTAATCATTTGGTTAAATAACTAATATGGAATATCATACTTGATATATTAATCATCAATATTGAGTCTATATAGATAAAATCATAATAAGTAAAAGGTGTGTTTTTTTGAAAGGATGGTTCTTTTGGAAAAAACCTAATTTTCTAATAAACTCAAGTAATTGAAATTTATATCCCATAAAATATAATAAAATGATGAAGAATTTATTTTATGGAATATCCATACTAAAAATGGGGTGATAGTGGGAAAACCCAAAGAGAGAGGGTTGGGTTTGAGAATTCCCCTTATATGAGTCTGAATGCATCCTTCACGTTATTGTACTACATAGTCACATTAGATTAATTAACATAAATTAAAGAACCTTTTATACATTAATCTGATTCATTATGGTTTTATTATGTTTTTTATGGGCCTTTAGATCAGTCATATAATTTTATTTCATCATTTGGGAGCTTTCGTTTTCATGGTGTTCACGATCACCTCACCTGTATTCAAAAATGGATGTTCCAGTTAAATGAGGATAAATATCTAGAATTTATATTATATATTATCAATTATCATAAATATAAATAAATGTTCTTATAAATAATTTTTCTATATGTAATTAGGATGAATCATTAGATAAAAGTTAATGGTTGTTGGTTTAGGTTAATTTTGGTGGGTTTTCGATAACAACAAACTCATTTTGGTATCTCATTTATTATAACATAAAATTTTCAGTTACATAACATAAATAGGGTTGTATGGAACACATTAAAATCTGTTTTTAAACATTTAATAGTTTTATTAACATCCATGAAGGAATTTAAAAAAAATGAATGTGCATCTCCCATGTTATCGGTAAATTGACACATCATGGGTGACAATTTAATTTTTATAATAGAATAGAGGGGGTAGAGGATAATGATGAATATTCCTTCAAAAAAATATAATTAAATTATATTAATTTTTATAGATTAATAATTCCATTTATATAAAGGGACTTTAGGAGAGAATAAGAAATGAAATGACATAAAATGGAAATTAATAGAACCCGATAGGTGATATCCCTCTTGAATTCTATTCTTGAGATCCACCTCAAGGAACCTAGGATTTGTCTTTTTGTGAAAAAATAAGCTTAGAAAAGTGGGGAAGGTCCTAGGGAAGAATTTTAAGTAGAATACAGGGTAGTTTTGAATCTTGAGACGTGAGAGTACAAGAGGGTGTGGGGGTGGTATTTATAGTCTAGAAGATGGGTGATTTCTCATTATTTAATCCATTAGATTATTATTTTTCTCAAGAAACGGAATAGTGTATATTATTGAGGATAAATAAATTAATTTGATCATGGGATTTCAAACCAATGGTTCTTACATCATCCATGAGTAAATGAATAGTTTATTTGACTTATAATGTATATATACCGTAAATTATCTTATTTCACTATTCTCCAAAATTCAAATATTTCAAAAAAATAACAAAAAATAACTTAACATTTATTGAAATGCAGAATTAATAAATGAAATAAATTTTATAAAAATAATTTTCTATATATATATATTTAATTTAAATTATAAATAAAATCATCATTTACTTTGAAAATTAAAATTTTAATATTATAACTGATTTTATAAAACATTGAAAAATTACATAAGGTCGTATAAAATTTTCTTAAAAACCTAAGACATCATAAATTTAGTTTTTATATAAAATTTATTAAAATAGTTTTTTAATTATTTATTTAATGATAAAATCGCAATTCAATATTTATGACTTATAAAAATACCAACACTTAATTAATATTTTTTTAAAATATTTACTCAGATATACTATGATATAATTACATCACATTTTCACATAAAAGATGATAAAATTTATTTTATACTTTCATGGGTGAGGATACTCTTTACTTATCTGGTTTAATATTCATAATGGTCATATTACTATTCCAAAGGTCAAGTTAATATTTTATCGGTATAGGTTCCTTAAAATTACGAAATAATTCTTATTTAATTTATTATTTGAATATAAACTTTATATTATGGTCCGTTAGTGATTATATGTGTATCAAAATTAATATATAAAGGGATAAATTCAATTGATAGAATTATTGGTCGTTATAATTTTTTATTTTCGAGTAATTATATCTTCTCTCAAAGTGTTTATTACATGATATGATAGTAATAATAAAAAAGGTTAAATAATTATTAAATCTAAAAGATAAGGGTATAAAATAGTGAAAACATGTATATATTTTATTTTATAAGATAATTAAAACCCAAAATAATCTTATATTATAAATTAAAATGCCTGGTTTCATCTGGATTAATAAATTAATTTTTTTTATTTCATATTTTGAAGATTTACAAGAGTGACCCACCCCTCTCCTATAAGTGGAAACCAAATATTCCTTATTTTTCACACCTAAAAACATATATTGATCTCCCAATATCCACTCAAATATCTTACTGTAATCAATCAACACATTCTAGATCTCATATTTTAGTCATAACACCCCTCTTAGAGGTTTTATGGCGTTAATCAAAAGTGATCGTCCGAAGAAAATGTGAATTTTTTAATCAAGTGTTTTATATTTATTATTACATTTCCTTAAAATATTATTAAACCATGATGAAATAATAATTAAAATATCTTTAATATACTGAGATGTTGTTATGTTGTTATCACCACCAAAATCTATCACCAATTTCATTAAATGGGAATGAATTAATCGTTCGTGTGTACAACGGACTACCACACCATGAACCGATATAATAACTGCCTCTAAAAAATTATTAAAATGATAAAAATAATTTATTTATATGACATTAAGGTTAAATTTATCATTATTAAAAAATAAAATGTATTTCACGTTCTTACATTTCTATTCACATTAAAATGAAAACAAAATTCTTGTGTACGTGTGAACTATCTCCCCCACAAAGAGATGTGATTAGTTTTTATCACCTAATCACATTTATAATATATATATAAGTCATTAGATTATTAATATTATATTAATTTTATAATTATCATTCCAAAAATAAAAAACAATACTTATCTTCTTCACATAATTATCATTGAAAAGTGAAAACATTACTCATGTGTACGTATGACTTACCATCTCCATTATTGTAATGTAGTTCATTTTTCATTACCATATTTAATGAATGGATTTAAAAGTATTATTGATTTATAATGACAATTGTTTTTCAAGGAATGTTATTCATGATATTATGATCTAATTACCTCCTTAACCATATTTTACTTACTGAATTCATTTTTTACTCATACCCAATATCATCAAAATAGTCAATGTGAACATAAATAACGATTTTTATAGAATTTTAATAAATGATATTAAAGGAATAATAAAAATGAAATTAAGGTTCTTAGTAATGTTTAAATAAACCCATGTTTATTATTCCTGAATATAATAAATGTACGTGATGAGTCAGACTCACGATAATGGGCTCCTTATGTAAAACCTCATTTTAAATGTTTAAAACATTTATTCTTCAAACTATTTCCCTTTCATATACATGTTTAAAAAATATTTTTAGGAATGTATTTATATGGAAATGAATGTTTTAAAATAATAATTTTAATTTCCATTAAAATATTTCGATTTTGAATGGGACACATTTATTTAAAAAAAAATTTAAATACATTAAAAGGGGTTACCAAATAGATTGTTTATTCAATAACATGGAATGTTTCATTATTGGTGAAAATCAAAATTTCTGAGTCACTTGTTGAAAATTGAATGAATTTTTGTGTTATTATTATATAATGGGACTTGGAAATTTTATGAGTGGTTACATGATAAACCATGGATGGTAGGTTACATGATAAACCATGGATGGATGGTTCTCTTTGTAACCATGGATGGGTGGTTAAACTATAACATCCAAGGAATTGGAAATGGAAGTTGATCGTATGGATATTCCATTAGTAAGAGTTAAATGTATGGTAGTCAGCCACATGGTTATTCAAATTGAGTATAATTAATTCCCAAGTTACCTACATATCTTTTATATTCTTGTTTATGAGTTTTCATGAAAATATTTTTATCTTCAAAAGGTAAAATAATAATCTTATTGAATTAATGATTTATTTTTTAGTTTAAAAATGGTATTTTTGTAAGGACATGTTTTATGGGTTTTTCACTAATCTAATTGTTTCCTTTATTGTATATTATTTATTGATACTTTTTTCTCATCCCATGTTTTGAAATGTTATTCATAGGGTTTCATGAAGAGTAGGGACATGGTTTAGGTAATGAAGAAACTTTAAAAGTTGATTTATAAAAAGAAACCATGTTTTTTCTAAAATGGGATTCCTTTAGTGGAAAAAGTGGATTCTAAGTATAAGAGTCCAGTTTTAATTTTATAGATTAATTTTTATGGGTTGTACTTACTCACCAAAGCTCTAAAAATAAAATATATTTTTGAAAATAATGGGATTTATAGTTTTTAAATAAAATGACTATATAATGTCTAATATCATGTCCTTATAGTTGGTATCATAGAAGGGTTTAGAAAACACTATAGATTAGGGTATTTTATTAAGATTTATATATATTATCATGGTTTTATAATTTTAAGGATGATCATATGTTCAATGTCCATGAAACCCCTTTGTAGTCAATCAGTTTTGAAATTCTAAGGTGATTAGTGTTATTTTTGGAGACAATTATTTTAGAGGTAATATTGGGTTTCTACTTTATAGGGAAGAAAAAATGAAAGGTATGAGATAACCAATGATGTATATACATGTTATCATCAATTTTTAGGAATTTATTATTTTTTTTAAATTTTATATAAATTATATTGACTTTGAAAAATGAAAATTCACTAGATGGGTGATAACCCGTCAAGTCCGATAGGGACATGAGTTTTGAACCCATAACTGAAGGAAGTCAAGGGTTCATCACCTACCACTAGACTATGTTATGTCCTACATAGTATGTATTTTTCTTTTCAATTATAAAATTTTATGTATTAATACTATGTTCAATTTTTTAAAAAATTTATCTTATTAGAAAAATGATTTGTGGATTTAGTTATAAATTTTATTTCAGAAGACATTTTCTATTTTTTGAATCTTATGTGATCAAGGTAAAGAGAATACTATGAGATTTTATTTGAGAAGTAATGGTTGAATTATATTTTTAAATGTTCTATTATTTTCTTGTGGTATTGTTGCGATTCTAGGGTTTAATCAAAGTTATTATCATATATCATAGATTATGAGATTTAATAAATTTCATTTTTGGAATGTGGAAACAAAAGAGATTGATGTTTTTTAGAGATAAATGTTAAAATTTTCACAGAATATTATGTTATCAAATGATTATGAGTATTTTGTTTTAATATTATATTGGAATAATTGGAGTAATTTTATGGTTAGTTATTTTTTGAATGGTTTTTGTTGAACTTTGGTTATTACTATCGAATTTTGGGTATTAGATGTATTTTTTCATCATACAATGGTTTAATTTTATTGGATAATTATTTTATCTTATCCTACCAATTTTGGCTTTGGTTAATGACTAAAGATATTAGAAATATATATTTAATTATTTTTGGATTATGTGATTATTTAAAATTTCATTCTAGAACTTCATGCATGAAAAATTCAATGTAAATAATCATCATTTGGAGAAAAATTTGAGTTTATGGTGGGAACATATTAACGGATAAAACTAAAAATTTCATATATGTATAAAAATTTATGTTCTTAATCTAGAATGTAAATTAATTTCTCAACTCTATTGAATGTATAATAATAAAACCTTATATGTTTTCTTTTCTTCTTAAGAAATCAATGACCTCTTAACTTATAAGAGATTTATGGTTTTTTGAATGCTAAATTTTTCATGGACATGTTATCTATCTCTATCAAATAGATCTTTATTCATGGTTTTCTATTCCTTGTTTATGTATTCCAACATGGATTCATTGTTTTTGTTATCTTTAGTGACCTTCATACATCCTTTTAATAATTTTATAGTAGAAGTTTTATTAATCCTTTCTCCAATGTGGGATTCCAAAAAGGTTATTTTAACATTCAATCCATAGTTATAGAAAATGAATTTAAAATTTTGAGGGAGAAATTTCCAAAGGGTTTGGGAAAATTTAACTACCCATTTTAAAATAAATAAATACCATGTTCGACTATATACATGGTACACCACATCAAGCTATTGTAATTTAAATGTCACCATTATAAACTAGCCATTATAATGGAGAGAATATAAAATATTAAATGAATTATAAAATTATTTTATAAACATGTATATATAATTCATTGACCAAATAATTATAAATCAATGTTAAACCCTTTTTAATCTAAAATGATTTTTTTTTCTAAAAATATATTTAATTGTGTAAAAGTGTTTTTTGAATAAATAAATAAATAAACCACAAATGTTGGACTACATTAATGAAATATAAAAATAATATACTAAATATAATGTTTATCAATAATCTAATTAATTTACTAGACTTGATATAAGAAAAAAAATCCAATTTTATTCATAAAATAATTATTTTTCTTAAAAGGTTGTTTTTTTCCTTTTGGTGGAACACCTTTTATAAATATAGTTTTTGAAACTTTTATAAATTATATTTGAAAACATAATCATCTTCATTGAAATATGAGTTTCAAACATTACATTGGTAGATATTCTGATTGGTTTAATGTTTATAAGAAAAGTAAAAAATACTATATTTGAATTGAAAACTTATTTTTAAAAAAATAAATTTATCATTTTAAATAATATATCTAAATTGTTTTAAATTATTATTAGATCATTTTTATCAATTAATAAACTGTAGGTCTCTATAATAAATTTCACATTGAATTTGGATACAAAATCATTTGAATCATATAGAGAATTATTTCGATAAAATAAACATCATTTTTTGAGTCAGTACATAAAAATATTTATTATGGTTAATTTATTTTCATTTTCTAAAGAAGATTATTTTCTGTTTAAAAAGTGAAAATATTATTCTTTTAAAATATATAACTCGTATAATATAATTATTACATGACAATGAATTAAAATTTAATAATTCTTCTTCATTATGAATTATTATTTTTGTAACAACATTGTATATATTGTGAAACTTTTAGAAACAGATGCATTTAATTTATAAAAAGAATGATTTATATTTTCTAAAAAACTATTTTTATGAGTTATAAAGATATAATATAACAATTATCTATTCTCTCTTTTATAAATATAACTGAGTAAAATGGATTGAATTATTTGAATTATAGAATGAAAATTATTTAATATGGTAAATTTTATTTTTATACATAAAAAAGATTCCATGGTAAAAAAAGTGTTACCATAGTAAAAGTAAAATAATGTATCTGGTTAAAGTAAAATTAGAAAATAATAAAATTCCTATGAAATACATAAATAAATCGATGTTTCTTGTATTTTTCGACCATAAACATCTTTTAAAACAATAATTTTAACAAAAATCATTGGAAGTAATTGAACCCAATAGTTTTTTTTAAATAAAATACAGTAATTATTTAATCACCTAAATCTACCCCGCCTCAAGTATAAATACAACATTCCCACCAATAATAACCAAAATTATTACCTTAATCATAATTGTTTGGTAATTTAACCTCCAAAATATTTCCTCCATGGTCCCATCAATTTATCACAGTTCTTTCTTCATTTTTTATTAGTAAGATATTCAAGATAAAGGAATTATTCACTATTTTCATTTTATTAATATACCTACTCTTTTAGAGTATTAATAAAGTCAAATCATCATTATTTTAATAATTTTTACCTTATCAATATATACCAAATGGCATTTTATCAATTAGAGACCTTAACTCTCTCTAATTATTTCCTCTCATTAATCCATGTGTTATAGTATCGTGGTTCTAAATTTATATCTTGAACATGTCTCTTTTACATGAGAAATTGTAATATTGAAAATAACAAATCACTTCCTTTTTAGTGGGTATTCAAAATGATGGGAATTTAAATTATTAATTTGGTATCTACATGTTTCAAACCCACATTCAATTACTATGGGTTAAAAATGAAGTAATTTTCTTGTTTTTAATCACCAATGAACTCAATGATTTTATATAAAGTCCATTTTTTATTCTCCCCATGCTGTTACTAAAGTGAATTATTATAATAAATGTTGCTGATATTAATTAATAAATATGTATTATGTTCCTTGATAGTCCTCCAATACATTGGGTAAATAATAATTCTCTATAAAATACATGATTTATGATAACTTAGAAATTAACTTGGGTAATTATAATTTAAGACACCTTGGTGATAAACCATGGTGACATGCTTATAAATATAAAATTTTAATATTGTAGAATTTTTTTATGTTATTATTCATTTTATTATATTATTATATTCTTCTTGTTCGTATGATCATGAAATATTTTAAGGCCTCATGACTACTTTCTATATATCACCTTCATTTAATATGTTACTGTGTTTTATGCACACCCCTTTGTTTGATGTATGTCCCCAATATTGGATATGGAGTAAAAATAAATTATTATGAACCTATGAAAAATAAATTAATGGGTAATAGAATAATGAATATGTTTTACACATATCTTGTACCCAATTTCCATGACACCGATCCTCAATATATCCTATGTATTATTAAATGTTGTACCAGATAATAAAAGTTTTATGAAATAAAAATGTGGATCTATATAGTTAGTATCAAAATATGTTTTAGTTATTTTTGAAACTTGGGATTATAAAAAATTATTAGAAAACCTATGTATAAGTAAAAATTTAGGAAAACATTGTTATATTTTGGTGATGAATTATTTATTTTGTTTATACCTCTCTATATTGATTCTACAAGTTGATGTGTCTTGTGAAAACCCTGGTGTTTATAGAATTATAAATTTTCATATATATTAATATTTATCAGCAAGATATTAATTTTATGTTAAAGGGGGAACTTTTTCTGATAGCTTACTCGACACACAACAACATGTTTCTTAGAAATCTTATGTTGCACACACCATTGAGTTATACCTAAAAATAATACCATAATAACACTACTACTTGAAATTGAAGTTAAAAACTATCTGTAATATTAGTGGGAATGAATAAAATTTAAAAAATTATAATTTTGAATATTTTTTAATTGTTTTTACATTTATCCAATGAATTTTAGAGGCTTAAATGACAATGAATACAATTTATGCATGAAATAATCTAATATTTTTAAATGGTCGTATCCTTAATTTTTGATGGTGAACCCATTTTAAAAATGGGTTTTCCAATTATATATGTTTTATTTGATGAAATAAACCTCTTATTTAGAATTGGGGCATCAAAATTTACTTTTGATATTTTTCTGATAAAAATCATTTTTAATGAACAGCGAAAATACTCGATTTTAATTCAACACTGCATTTTCATCTAATTTGATTATCTAGTAATATTTTAATTTTTATGGATTTTAAAGATTAAATGGATTATGTTTTTATAATTTAATCTAATTATGGACATTGTATGAAATTTCAAAATTTAATTGGATATAAACACATGTAAATATTTTGATAGTTTTTACGTCTTAAAACCCAGTTTTCTGGTGTTCACAATAGGAATTAATTTTAAATTAATTTATAAAAATTTTGTGTTTTGAATTTAGAATAATGGATTCTATATGTTGAATTATAAGGTAAAAATTTTCTATTTAGGTACCTTTTATTTCTGAACACTATGAATAATAACTTCAGTAATTATTTTTATTTACCATGGTTAAAGTGTAAATCAGGTAAATAAGAGAAATATATAATATTATAATAAAATAAAACAACCCTAAAACATTAAATAATCCTATTGGATTATATATTTCTATCCATGAGAATCCTTGTGACGAAACTGTGGAATTTGGGAGCCATTTTGCTTTGAAAATGACATTTTATAATATTTAATTTTAAGAAAAGGTAAATATAACATAAAAATATATCTTTTAATAAAAAAATTTATTATAGGGTTATATAAATAATATAATTTTTTATAAATATTCATTATAAATGTTAAAATATTTATTACATCATGTTATTTAATTTATAATATTTAGACATTATATAATGGAATTTATTTGTGACATAATGATGATGTAGTGAATACCTTATTGGTGAAATATTCAAATAAATGATATTCTAAATATTAAAATAAAAGTAATTTGATCATTTTTATTCCATAAAATAATTTTATAGATGTTCATGAAATTTTATATTTCAGTTAATTCTATTTTATTGAAGGAATAAAGTTTTGATGACTTTAACAAAAATCAATTACTAAATAGTGTCAAAATCTACATAAATTAGTAAAAAAAATACTATTTTAGTAAATCATATAATAGTCATAAAAGTATAATATTTTTAAAAAGGACATATATAATTTAACAACTGTCATTAATGGTTCACTTTTGGTTCTATTCTAATATTATAGTAAATATAGTAACTGTGTTTTATGAAAATACAAGTACGTATTGTAAGAGTTAATGTTTTTAACTGAGGGATAAAGGTAATGGTTAAGGTTTATTTTGTGACCTAAACTTGTGTAAAACCAATTTTTTGTGATGAATTAGACCCATACTCATTTTATACTCGATATTTATCTATTTTCACCAATTATAAATACAAAATCATTTTATAATAAAATAATATTTCAAAACATTCCTAAAGTGCCCCTCCTCTAACTTATAGAAGGAAACCACCTCTACCCACTTACTCACACCTCTAAATACCCTTTCCTCATCCAAATTATTCTCATATAAGATCCCAAAACCCGAAATTCCTACTGTAATCCTTACCATGTGAATAATTTAATTCAAGAAATCCTTTTGGCTCAAATGAAATGACGTTACCCAATTTAGTGGTGACATCTTCTCTAAACATCATTTCATTTATTTTCCATATCCACTCCCTATGACCATATTATTATATAATTATATAAAAAAGTACCCTCAATATATTAGGATGTCTTTTTGATATGTACTTTAACTACAATAACACACACATCCATCTAATGGATACGAACATACTGTTTCTGTGTATAGAGAACTAATGCCTCACGAAATGATGATTGATCAATTTTTTTCTAACACCTCTCATGATGGCCATTATGATGGAAATGTATTTATATATGAAATATTTATTATATTTTTATGGTCTCTATGCTTCTTTAATTTTTATTTTAAACATACCATTATGCTTTCGATGATGTGTAAATAAAATAAATTTATTTGAGGAAGTGTGGACTACCGCCCCCACAAAGTGATATGACTCATTTATGATATAATGGAAGGTATTCAAGATGGTTTTATTACACCTCTAAGACATACATGATAAAAATATAATACTTTTATTATAATATAAATTTAAATCATTTTATCATTATTCTTTTAATATGTCAGAGAAAAGAAATTAGCATTCATGGGTACATATGATCTACCGTCTCAATGAATGGTGTATTTTATTTACTATATTCTAAAATTATGGATATTATAAATATATATATATATACAATATATATACGATATTTAAATCATTAATAATTTTCTTTGGGGAAGGTGGACTTCGACAACATGGACAATTTACATTAAAAATTTTTCATTTTCGACTCAAAGACCGAATATCGACAAAACGACTAATATAAACATAAATAATTTTGTAATTTTTATAACATTGTAATATGTAACATAAATGGAATAATAAAAATGAAAAATGTCCTCAAGAAATTAAAAATTAACTTTAGTTATTTATTCTTTAACATAATGATTGTACACGACATGTCAAACTCATGGTTAGGGAACTTCTACACCCAATTTCCATTCTTTGGGTTAATATTCTACTTCAATATTATGCCTTGATATGATTATTTGAGAAATAAATATTTATACCCTTTCTTTTATTTAAATTTTATTTATGTGTATTTATAGTGAATACACATAATCAACATATTTTATTAAGAAAATGCTCTTTGTATGAGAAATCTTAACTCACTATCATTTCATTGATTTAAATATCCATGTCATTGGTTTTGTTTTTCCAAGAATATGTGTGAATGGCCACTGATTATTATACACTTCATATACACTTATATTGTGTGTATTTATATTTTTGACAAAAAATATTTCATTGATTTATTCTCAATCTTAGGAAATAATCATAGTAATAGAATTCATATCAATTTCTATTCATTGAGGAATATTTTGACAATATTAATCTCCTTATTTTATAAGGAGTATAATAATCTCCATTGAAATTTAATTTCATTAAAAGATAATTTTTTATATGGAGAGTTTTACTAAATGAAAAAAATGAAATTTTTTAACGTATGCGGTGACAATGACTCTTCAATCATCATAACTATTATTTGATATTTTGATTCCTATACAAGTAATAATGTTTCTAAAAGGAAAAAAATACCACATTCCCTTTTTGGGTGTTTGGGTAAATGAATTTTTTTGAGATAAATTCTTAATATTGAAATATTTTTTTGTGTTATGATTATATAATGGTAATTGGACATTTGATATGTGGTTAAGTAATAAACCAATAATAGGTGGTCACTAGTTAAACCAAATATGGGTGTTTCAATGATAAATCATGTAAGGGCAGTAAAATTATAACCTCTAATGAATTGTGTATGGAAGTCATACATATGGATATTACATTTAGTGGTATTTGTGGAAGTCGACATTATAGTTATTCCAGTTAAGTTTGATTATGTCTTGAGTTACCTTTATACATTATATGTTTCTTTATATAGAACTATTGAAATATTGTAGTTACAGAAATTAAATCCATGTGATTATATTTAGAAAGATATATTTAGGTCTTTTTAATGGTGAAATGTATTACATTATGATAATGTATTAATGGTTATCATGTTTTCCAAATATTTATAGTTTTCTTTCTTTATGAATCACTCACTATGATTTTTATGCCCATACCTTGTTTTGAAATTTTATTCATAGGACATAAAGGTGAATAGATTGAAGGATGGTATTTGGTATGTGTTAAGATATTAAATCATGAAATGATTCCATGTTTTTAATGAGTTTTTGTTTTAGGAAAAAATTGGATATTTAGTAGAACTGTCTATATGTAATATTTATGTTATTATGTATGAGTTATGACCTAATTATCTAAAAATCTAAACCTGAAAAGATATTAGATGATATTTAATTTCAAAATAATGAATTATCTCAATATTAACTAATGATTAATCCTAGGACCTTACAGTTAGTATCAGAGGATGAATTATATAATATTAGAGGTTATAGTGTTATTTATGCATAAGTGACATGTTTTATATAACCATAATGGTTAAAATATTAAAAAGAGTCAAAATTATTTTAAATAAATTCAATTAGTTTATGATAACATGATAAGTATATCATAGTGTTTACCCTTCTTATAAAATAGTATATGATCATTTTACTTATATACTCACACTGAAATTTTGGGTTTTTGTAAATTGATGGATCTAACAGGCACTAGAGTAACAATGGATTTGAAAGAAACTATGGTGGGTTTATGAATGAGAAACTAAATAAAATGAGAGATTTAATGAGAACTCTTGTAGTTATTATTAACCAACTTTTTGGAGTCATGATTTACCACTAGATCCATGGTGATTTTTCTAATGCAACACATATGAAATAAACGAATCCCTATGGATGTTCGGTTAATAATCATATAGGTATGTACATTCAAAAACCTATGTGCCATGTATGCAGAGAGAAACACCTTGGAAAATATTTCGAAGGGATGAGAAGATGATATATAGGGTAACAAAGGTTATAAATCAATATCCTTCCATGGAAAAAGGATGCTTTTAGTTGACTTTAAGAAAGGGAAATACGTTCTTACTGAATTATCAATGGAATATTTTAAATGTGGTGTGTACTATCATTATGAAAATATATGTTATATGAAGAAGGCTTGGGAATGAGATTAGTAGTACAGTACAAATATATGTTTACCAATACCTAATTCCATTCCATTTGAGATTGAGGATGCTGAAAATGACCTTTGAAAGGTTTGTATTATTTCTTCGCTCAAGTTTTGAAATTATTGAATCTCAGTATCAGATTCAAAATTTTGTTTGTAAGAAAGAAGTAATAAGGAATGACTTGAAACAACATGGTTAAGGTATGATGAAAAAAGTTATATTATTAATATGTCTATATTTGTGAAATTTGAGAGTCAAGTTAGATTTATGGGTGATGAAATATTTAAAAGTATTATTTCTCTTTTGTTTATGGGATTACATTGGAATAATTTTATGTAGTATGTGTTACCCTAAAGTTAGTTATGTGAAAATTATGTTTGAGTAATAATTAACTTTTATTTTGTGGATATAATTATAAAAAATATTTTGGGTTTACAAGATCGTTGATTTTTTTTTGGTAATTATGGTTTATTATATTTTGAGATGAAAAATAAAAGGCATAATATAAACAAGAGGTAAAATTAGGTTTTGGTTATTTTTTAAAATTTTATCTCATTTTTGGAATGTTTTAAGAATTATATAGTTTAAGAAAATGTACAACTCATTGGATGGGTGATAACATATCACGTCGGGAAGGCTATAGGAATTGAACACCCAACCAACGTGAAACAAGTCTTTATCAACATACAATGGACTCGATGAAGTCCCTGGTTAGTATGAGTTTTCCTTTTAGTTAAATTAGTTTATAGAGATAGAATATGTTGATTTTTGGGAATTTATATGATCAAGTTAAATAAAATACTAGGGGATTTAATCAAGGAATAATGGTTGAATTATATTTCCAGAATAATCCTTAATTTTAATTATAGACTTATGGGGAATTAGAGTATTTAAGGGGATGATTATCATATATTTTCAAATATGTTTTTAGGTTAATTACATTTTGGAATGATACATTAATAGTGATTTATGTTATTTGGAGATAGTTGTTAAAATTTTACATAAGAGATTATGGGATTAAATCAATCAATTTTTTGATTTCAATATTTGTTTGGATTATTTTAAGGAATTTAATGGACAATTATTTGTTGACTGTTCTATGTTGTACTTTATGTATTATTGATGAATTTTGGAGATTAAAAGTAGACTTTTTATTATTATTAATTATTGTTGTTTTTGGTGAATATCTTATCTTATCCTAACCATTGTTTTTCTTGTTAATGTTTCAAGACAGGATGAATAGATAATTAATCTTTTGTAGATTATTTGCTTCTATATAAGTTTATTTTAGTTCTTCAGGTTTGACCAAATCATCTTGAATACTCATTGTTTAGGGAAAAGATGAGTTTGTGGTCGAAAGTAATTGTATGATGATATTCTACCTAACATGTTAGTATGTTTTCTTATGTTCATAGTCAAGCTGAAAAATAAATTACTCAACTTTATTAAAAAGAACCTTAAAACAAAAAACTTTTCAATTTACTTTTCCTACTTGGAAATCAAAGTCCACTTAACCAATCATAATTTTATTGTTTTCTAGATGTAAATTTTCTCCAAATCATGTTTTCATCACACTTCATTAGAACAAGATGGTTATTTTCTCATACATATGAATGTTTTCCTACATGGAATCCTAGTATGTGGTATCTTGGGTGAACATTCCTCTTATATTTATTTTTTATAGGTATGGTTTTATTAACTCTTTTTTTAGTGTGAAATTTTCAATGATTTTTCTAAGACCAATTTTAAGATTGTGTGGATGCAATTTCTAAAAGTGGGGAATGATGTAACATTCTATATATTTTTAGAATAAAAACATTGCATATCTATTAATATTTATGAATTAGGTATTAATTTTTTATTAATGGGGAAACATTTTCATATTGCATACTTGATATGGAACAATGAGTTTTTTAAAATCTTACGTTGTAGACAACATTGAGTTACACTAAAAAAGTAAAACAATAATAATGTTATTATTTTAAATGGTAGTTAACTCCTAGATGTTGTATTGGTGGGAATGAAAATAATTGACTAAATTTTGTTATTTTATATTTTTAAAATGTTTATATATTTATCCAATGAATTTGAGTGGTTTAAAATTAGAATGAATCCAATTTTAAGCATAAAATACTCTACTATTTTTAAAAGGCCATTTTAATGCCTTTTGATGGAGAATCCTTTTTGAAAAAAGTTTTTATCACATTTATACATTATATTTGATAAAATAGACATATTATTTAGATTCGGGACATCAAAATTTAATTTTTTATATTTTTGTAATAGAATTTATTTATTTTAATGAATACTGAAAAATACTAGAATTTAATTCAACACTACCTTTTAATCTAATATTTTATATAGTCATATTGTCCTTTAAATGAGTTTCAATGTTTAAATGGATTATGTTTTTATCATTTAATCTAATTACAGTAATTTTATGTAATTTTATATTTTAATTGGATATATACACATGTTAATCGTTTGATAGTTTGTAATTCATTAAACCCATTTTCAGGTTTCGACAATGGGAATTACTTTTAAATTAATTACTAAAATTTATGTGTTTTGAATTTTGAAAAATGGATTCCATATTTGGAATCATAATGTCCAAATTTTGTAAATATTCACCTTTTATTTTTGAATATTTTGAATAGTAACAATAAAAATAATTATTATTGGTCATTGTTAAAGGTTAAATCAGGTAAATAAGGGTAAAAAATAATATTATAATAGTATAAAACTTCCCTAAAACGAGTCCTAATCCTATTGTATGAGATATTTCCTACCATGAGAATCCTTAGGCCAATATTTTGTCATTTTAGAGCCACTTAGGTTTTAAAATAACATTTTATAATATTTATTTTAATAAAAATGGAAATATAACATAAACTTGTATCTTTTAATAAAACAAAAGAAATATAGGGTTATATAACTAATATATTTTACTATGAATAGTCATTATAAATCAAAAAATAATTCCTACATCATTGTATTATATATATAATTTTTAGGAAAAAATAAATTAATTTATTTGTGATCCAATGGTGATGTAATGAATACCTTATGAATGACACATTCAAATAAAAGATATTATAAATATTAAAATTAAAATTAATTTTAACATTTTGATTCCATACATGAATTTTATGGATTATTATGAGGTATTATATTATATTTAATTCTTTTTTCGTTGAAATCATGTTTTTATGACTTTACAAAAAATCATTTACTAAATAGCGTCAAAATTGACATAAATGAATTTTTAAAACAAATACTATATTGTGAAATTAGATAATAGTCCTAAAAAATAATGATTATGAAAAATGACTTATAAAATTATAAAAAATTAATTATTGTTACACTTGTGTTTCACTTTTAATTTTATAGTAATTAGAGTCACAATAAATTTTAAAAATAAAAGAAGACATGGTAAGAGTTTATGTTTTTAACTATGCGTTAATGCTAAATGATAATGTTACTTTTGTGACCTCAACATGTATAAAACCTAACATGTAAGAGTATTTAAACCCATACTCATCTCACCCAATAGATTTATCACTCTGGAACTATTATAATTCAAAAATAATTTTATTATAAAATAATATTTCAAAACATTCTTAATTAAACCCTCCTCCTCCTGTAAAATGACACCGTATCTACCAACATAATCACAAAATTAAATCCATTTGAATCAACAAATTGTTTCTCAAATAAACTCCCAAAATACCTTATTTAGTCATAGAATTCTTACCCTGGGAAGAAGGAAATTTAAGAATGCTTTTTGGCTCAAAAGAAAAGAAGTTACCAGATTTAGAGGTAACATCTTCTATCAAGTTCCTTTCAATTATTTTCCTTCTACATGCTATATTATTTTATAATTATATGATTACATAATAAAAATAGTTTGCAAAAAATTCAGTGATTTTTTAGATGGATTCAAACCAAACACAAACACACTAACATCTAATGGATACAAACATAGTTTTTCTTTGTCTGACGGAGTACTGACTCATGAAACGATGATTGTTCAATTTTATCCTTCAACCTCTCATAGAGGCCATGATGATGAAAATAAATTTATATATGATATATATTCTATTTATATTTTATCCATTCTTCTTAAATTATTATTTAAAACATTCCTTTATGATTTCCATGATATGTAAATATGATAGATTCATTTGAGTGGACTAATACCCCATCAAAGTGATATGACTTGTTCATCCTTCACATGAAATTTATAAAGATAGTTTTACTTAACATATGTTACATAAATGAAATAAATATAATACTTCAAATATAAAATACATTTATATCATTTGATTAATACTCTTTTAATATGTAATATCAATGAATGTATTGTTCTTGTGCACGTACGACCTACTACCTCCATTAAAGGTGCATTTAATTTCTTATCTACAAATATTATGGATATTATAAATATTTATATACCAGAAATATATGATATTTATATAATGAATAATATCCTATAGATGATTTACTTTGACGGAATGGACAATTTATATCAAAACAAGTTCATTTTCGACTTCAGTACATAATATAGGCAAAACAATCGATATGAACATAAAAAACTATTTAATTTTTTTAACATTGTAATTAGTGGAATAAAAGTAATAATAAAATTTAAAAAGGTTCTCAAGAAAGTATAATTTATCCAAAGATTATTATTAAAGAACATAACGATTTTACGTGATGAACAAGACTCAAGGTAAGGGAACTTCTTACCCTAATTTCTATTCATTGGGTTAATCTTTTACTTATTGATTATCTCTGGATATGATTATGTGAGGGAAAAAATTGATGTCATATCATGTATTTATACCTTATTTATGTTTATTTATTGTGAATATCTATAATCAATATATTTTATAATGAAAATGATCCTCATAATGGATACCTTAACTCAATCTCATTTTATTGAGATAAATATCCTTGCCATTGGTTTTGTTTTCCAAGAATTTGTGTTAATGGCCAATGAATTTTTTACACTAATTATCCACTTATATGTGGTGTATTTATATTTTTCACAGAAAATTATGTCATTGATTTATCCTTAATCTAAGGATAATATCTTTATAAGGGACTTCATCTCAATATTATTTCATTGAGGTTTATATTTATAATATACACCTACTTATTTTATACGAAATATAATAAACCCCTTTTAATTTTAATGTCATTCAAAGGGAATATATTTTCTACAAAGCATTTTAACAAACAAAAAAGGGAATGTTTGTGACATGTGTGGTGAAAATGAATCCTCCTCCACCATAACCGTTATTTGATATTTGGTTTCCTCTATAAGACATAATGTTAAAAAAGGAATAGAAATTCCTTATTCCCTTTTTGGGGATTTTGGTATTAATAATGGTATGGAATGGTGATTTACTATTTCAGTATCAATAAACGATCTTCTGTGATTTCATATGAAATTTCATGAGGGAAATAGTGATAATTGAATTAATTTATTTGTTATGATTATATAATAGAACTTGGGAATTTGACGGGAGGTTACGTGATAAACCAATGAAGGATGGTTATGTGATAAAACAAAGATGTATGGTTCCATGATAAATCATTAATTGGTTGTTACGTTATATCATCCAGTGCATTGAGTATGGAATTCAGTCGTGTGACTATTTCATTTAGTGATATGTGTTGAAGTCGACCGTATGGTTATTCAATTTATGTATGTTTATTTATCAAGTTACCTTTATACGTTATGTATTTTATTATATGGAATTAGGGTACTCTTTAGGATACAACAAGGTAAGAAGTGTTCTTATATTTAGTGAATTATATTTAGAACAATTTTAAGGTAATGAGTATAATATTATGATAAATTATACAAGGTTTTCTTGTTTTTATAAGAATAATAATTTTCGTTTTTTCTGTATCCTATATTGACCTTTTTATGATCATCCTATGTTTTAAAATGTTTTTACAGTGCTTAAATATGTATAGAGTTATGGAATGGATTGAGGAAAAGTTATGTTGTTAAAACATGTAATGATACTATGTTTCTTTTTAAAGAGTTATTGTTTTATAAAAAATAGATAGTGAGTATAAGTGCCTACTTATAATATTTATGTTGTTATGTATGAGTTATGACATTATTATCTAAATAACTAAAACTAAAAATATGTTGATGAGATTTAATGCCAAAATAATGAACTATCATAAGATTAAGTAATGTTTAAGGATGGGGCCTTACATGTATTTAGTAATGTTACATCTGGGTGTAATAATATTGAAAAGTGTGTATTGATGTATAATTAATCATGACCTAGTTCATTAAAATAGGCATGGATGTACACATGTTTTTACAATACCATAGTATATTATTTGGTTATCATATTATTATTTTTTTGAACCAAAATGAGAGAATTTATAGACAGTATAGCTTGTTTCTATAAAAATAAAAAAAATTATTTACATAATCCAATAAGCCCAATGTTAGAATAAAATTCTGATTAAAATATCTATTGGAATGTATTGTTTTTCATAAAATTTCCAGAACTATTTTCTATTTTGAATGTAAAATAAATTTTTATCGTGAAATATATTTAAGAGGGGGAGAATTAAATGAAACAATAAATATTATTATTCTAACAACAAAACTTTTCCCTCTCAAAAACATATATTTTTTCGAGCAATAGTAGCATATGATAAGATTTTTTATCTTTCATAAGAAAATTTGGCCTTATAAAAATATATGGAATAATATAATTAGTATGAAAAGAACAGTCACTAGAATACTAAATGGGCTTTAAATCCCCTAAGAAGATCTCTCCTTCCATAAATATTTTAAAAAAATAAGTGTTTGGAAAATAATGGACATTGAAAAAGGACGTGTAAGAACCATTATAAGTTATTTATTGAGTTGTGATGAGAGAATGATGGTGTATTTATAATCAATTATGAAAATTTATATAAAAAATGTTCGAAAATATATATTAATGTATTTCATGACCGTTAATCAATAAGATGGTTGGTCATTATTATTATTATTGGTGCAATAATGTGACTGTTTGGATTATCTTATATTTTTTTCTTGAAAATAATATAAATAATCTAAATTTGAGTAAAATTATCATTTATGATAAATTAATAAATTTTTATAAAATTACTTTCATGGAATTATCTAAAAACACTTTTTATTTTTATACATATCAATCATGTCATAATTAATTTTCATAACAACAAGATATTGTACTATATCTTAAAGATAGTTAATTTTCAACAAATAAATATTTTTTATAATTTTAAAACTATCATAATTATATAACCATTTTGGTAAAATAAATATCCTTATTGGATTATGTACATTGAAATTATATTTTGGTGAATCTATTGTAATTTTTTAAAAAAATTAATTTTTGGGTTTAAAAGTGAAAATTGTTTTTTACGAACTATAAAAACTCCAATTTTTTTTTCATTATTTCAAACCAGTAATAGTTATCCTTAAAAACCATGTCATAATTAGTTATGAAATTAACACCACTGATTTTGAATTATAAATACCCATTTCTGAACCCCAATATCCACTCAAAATCCCATCATCATGAATTTATTGTCATTTATCTTCCCAAAGTGTCTTCCCAAAATTCTCTAATGATCACACATTTTCATCCTCATGTTTTTTGGAATCCAATCATTAAGGTAAGGGAATTATCATTTTCATTATGTTCATTCATGTACCTCGTTAATTTTTTTTCTTTAATGTCAAATATTAGTTATTCTCATGCACATTTTATCCTCCCAATACTTCACAATATGACTTTTATCTATGTGAGACATTTATTCCCTCTCATTATTCCATCCTTTTACTCCATGTCATATACCATCATGCTGACAAAACATTTTATTAAAAGACTATATTTTTCTTGATCAATTCATATTTTGTGAATACAAAAACAACTTAATTTTAAATAGGTATTATCCTAGATGTAAATATAAGTTATTTATCTATGATTTATATGTATTAAACACATAGTTTCTTTTCATTGGTAGAAATGTATTTATAGATCTTAAGCACTTACACACTCAATTATTTTATAAGAAACATATTATTTATTCTCTTAGGGTTATTGGTAATATGATTTATTATGATAAATGTGGCTAAGATGGATTAATACATATGATGGGTGGACCTTGATATCACTCCAATGGAATGGAATAATAATTAATCTTTAGAGATGAATCAATTTTTTTATACCTTAGTGAATAAGATAATTAATTATAATTTATGACACCCTGGTGATAATCCTTTATGATATTCCTATAAATGTATCATTATTGTATTATATACACATTTCAATGTTACAATTCATGTTATTTCCATTTATATCTAATAAATGTTTGTATGATCCTTCCTTATTAATATGATTTAGGCTCACATATTAAATATATCATTATTCATTCCCTTTCCAGTCTTTTTATATAGTGACCCATTCTTAGTACATAAATTATTACATTATTTTTAACATTATCATCCACTAATTTCCACCCAAATATCATGATGCCTATTGTGTTTATAATAATTGGTTAATAATACATTGAAGTGAGGCCAAAATGAAACTTCTTTATTATATTATCTATAATGAGATTATACATCCTTTTGGCCTCCTAAAACTACATGGGATGACCTAGGGAATATATAAACAAAATGGGTGATCTAAAAAGCCTAGAAAGTAATAAAAATGATATGGAAGCATTACATGTTAATTAATGGTAAAATGAAATAATAATAGTGATTGTACCAGATTAATCTAATCGAATCAAAAAATCATAAAAATTATATCATAAGATCATGTCATCATAGGAAATGTGGAAGAAAAACCAAAAAGGAAATAAAAATGAGTCAAGTATAACTTCCTAGACAATATCACATAGTGGGAAAAGAACCATATTGGATTAGGCTTACTCTATAATCAAACACATGAAACCTCTTGAGACTAAAACATTAACCAATTAATTGGAGCACTATTTAGGCACAACCATAATAACATGTTCATGATCTATGTATAAATTATAAAGTTTGTAAACAATAATTAATTACATAATTACTACCAATGTAATTAAAATGGGTTGTATAATATTTATTAATATATAAAAAAATAAAACTGAATGAATTTTAGAAATGATCACAGGACATGTATTGCATTATCAATTATAGGGATTATAAGATAGGTATATGGTGATTGAAATATAAATATATATATAATTTATAATTTTTTAACAACATTAATAATTTTTTTCTTGATGAATATATGATCTTTTAAATATAAAAAAAAACCATTCTTGAGGAAGAGAACCTTTCCACATTAAACGTAATTTATGAAAAGTAGATATTTAAAAAAATATACTAGAAATGAATTTCCTTATAAATAACCCTACGAAATTATAATTTAATTTAGAAACACAATAATGGTTATGATGGTGCAAAAATTCATACATACTATATATGATAAAACATAATTTATTTAAATCTTGGGTAAAAAGTCAAAAAGTACCACATTCAAAAAAAAGGAAAAATTCATTTTAAATGTTCTTTAAAAAATTAAATCATTAGTAAAAATTAATTTAAACATCCATATATTAATATTAAAGATTTTTTGAAATAGTTTTAATGAAAACAAGGATATGGAAGAGAAATAGTTTTTGACATATGGTAGAAATATAGTCAAATTTCTTTAAAAAAATTTATCATGCATTTTATGTAGAAAGGATAGGAAAATAGTACTATTAAATAAAAATTATATGAAAAAAATTAGAATAATAAAATTAATTTTGTTTATTAGAAATTGATGAAATAATTACATTTAATGGAAATATAGTGATAAACATTCCATATTGAAATTATATTGTGAAATAAATGATCACCAAATATGTAATTTTGGAATCATAACCCCCATGAATGAATGAAATGAATTTTATCATAAAATACCATTATTATTGAATAATTTATTATATAATCTATTATGGGTCATTATAAACACCATATTAATGAAACTAGGTTCATAAAATATTTTGTGTGTCAATGAATGTTGTTTTGAGACGTAACCACTACTTCGAGTCTGAATCATCACATCTAATTCTCATATTAATTAATAATAAACATATATTATTTTTTTAAATTTATTAATAAATTTTTAATGAGTATTAATATTTTTATTTCCATTGTTACCATGTTATATTCAATAAAATAACCAATTAATTTCAATCTTGACATTTTCAGGAAAGATGACTCATTTGTGAAAATTCCCATTGGTAAGTTGACTAAAATTATTGATATTATTATTTATTTATCTAAATTATTTTAAGAATGATATAATTATAATAGAAATTTTATTATTTAACTAATAGTAATGGTAGAATATAATTTAAAATTAATCGCATAGATGTGTTGAAAAAACATTTTTCAAGAAATTTATTTTTCCCACGTATATGGTGATGTTATAATAACAATATTAATATTAATAAAAAATAAATAAATTTAAATAAATATTTCTATAAATACAATCAATACATTTAATTAAAATTATTCTTTATTAGGGGTTTTTTAATTATTATAAATGAAGTCAAATTATGCACTTTAGAACAGTTTTCATATAAATGCATTTAAAATAAAGTATATAGATGATTTAAATGCAATTAATTATAGTTAATAAAAATAAATAATATTAATTTTAATTTTAAATCATATTAAATGATTAATATGACCTATAAATAACATAACTTATTAAAAATAAATGATAAAATGAAATTTTTTTGATATTTTCCCTACTCTCTGAAAAAACATTTTTGTAAAAATAAATAAACATTTCACCTCATATTACCATAGATATTATACATTGAATAATGATTTAAAGTTAATCAAATAAATTTTAAAAATTCGAGGAAAATTTAATATATTTTCTTCTCACAATAAATGTTAAAAATCATTTTTTATGAAAATGTATTTTGGATGAATAAAATGACATTACATAAAATTAAGTTACTATATAACTATAATTTATTAATAATTTTTTTACAGATTATGATCTTTATCTATATTTCCTAATGTAGTTATTCCTACTCAATCCCTATAATTTAATATCTATCTTAAAATGATCATATTTAAATAATAATATTTTAATAACGTTTTGTGGTTCTATTAAACTCAGTTTTACATATTGAATATGATATCAAACACAATGATATTTTAAAATATCATTGTTTTAAATTCTACCCCACATAAATAAATTATGGAGATTGGTATAGATCACCGATCAAAAGAAAGTTATTGATTTGGAAAAAGTCATTATACTCAAAAAAATCGATTTGAGATAAATTAAAAGGCCATTGATTCAGTGGATATGAATATAATACGGTCACATTTTTTCAAGATACATTCCTTATAGTTGATGAATTTATTAAATATTATGTAAGATAACATTATAAAATATAAATAAATGATATAATTTTGTTTCATAAAAATAATTTCATCATTCTTTTGATCATCAATCACTTTACACATCACCTATTATTATGTTGGAATGAATATCCCATATTTATTTCTTTAACTTTAATATGTAAAATTATATTATAATGGATCATAATATCCATAAATGTTTAATTAGTTACTCCTCCAATCATTATTAAAGAGAAAACTACGGGAAAAGTTGTTTTTTGCAACGGGTCAATTGTGACGGGAATATTTTTTCGTCGCAAAAGGTCCGACAAATTACGTATTTGCGATGAGAGTCTTTTCCCGTCGAAAATAGTAGGTTAATTGCGATGGGAATAGGCGACCCGTCGCAATAGGTTTGGCGAGGTCTGCACGCCAAAACGAAGGAAGGGTATTTGCGATGGGGACGCATCCCCGTCGAAAATGCTTGGTGGCGGTAAGTAGCATTTGCGACGGTCAAAGCTGCCCGTCACAAATACCATTTTAACCACCAAATGTAATTAATGCGGGCGAGGGTATTTGCGAAAGGTCCCGTCGCAAAAGCCCGACAGCAGTAAATACCATTTCCGACTGACAATGCCGCCCGTCACAAATAGTATGTCGGCAAGTGTGTATTTGTGACAGGTCTTGTCGCAAGTACCCTTTTAAATGCCGACTGTAATTAACGTGGGCGAGGGTATTTGCGACGTTCCCCTTCGCAAATACAACCATTTGCGATGGGAAACCCATCGCAACTAACCCTGTCGCAACTAATCTAACCTATATATACCCCCACCCGTTTTTAAAATCACTAAGACCTTCTTCTTCTTCTCTCTTGATTGTCCAGTTTTAAGGAAAAAATTCTTTTAGTTAAATTTTTTTTACGAGAGCAATTGGAAGGCGCCAATACCTTCAGAATATCAAAGTTTACGGTATTTATATTTTAAATTTTTATATTAATTTTATTTTTTTATATTAATTTTAATTGTTGTTTATTAGTTCTAATTAAATTAGATTTAAATTGATTTTTATTTATATTCATTTTTAGTAAGAAATTGATATTGTTAGTGATAATTATAAATAATTAGTGTTAATTTGCAATAAGTAGAGATTATTATAGATAATTAGCGGAATTTAGTCATAATTAGATATAATTATTGATAATTATGTGTAGATAGTAATAATTAGATATAATTAGTAATAATTAGATATAATTAGTAATAATTAGAAATAATTAGATATAATTAGTAATAATTTGATATAATTAGTAATGATTATATATAATTAGTAATAATTAGATATATTTAGTAATAATTAGATATAATTAGTATTAATTAGATATAATTAGTAATAAATAGAAATAATTAGTAATAATTAGATGTAATTATTAATAATTAGATAAAATTTGTAATAATTAGATATAATTAGAAATAATTAGATATAATTAGTAATAATTAGATATAATTCGGTATAATTATATATAATTCATAATAATTAGATATAATTCGGTATAATTAGATACAATTCGGTATAATTAGATATAATTTCTAATAATTAGATATAATTTGGTATAATTATATATAATTCAGTATAATTAGATATAATTCGGTATAATTAGATATAATTAGATATAATTCGGTATAATTAGATATAATTCGGTACAATTATTATTAATTGGTAATAATTAGTAAATGTTCATCATAATTAGTAATAATTAGATATATTTAGTAATAATTAGATATAAATAGTAATAATTAGATTTAATTATTAATAATTAGATATATTTAGTAATAATTAGGTATAATTTGTAATAATTATATATAATTAGTAATAATTAGATATAATTAGTAATAATTAGATATAATTTGTAATAATTAGATATAATTGGATATAATTATTAATAATTAGTAATAATTAGTAATAATTAGTAATAATTAGTAATACTTAGTAATAATTAGTAATAATTAGTAATAATTAGTAATAATTAGTAATAATTAGAAATAATTAGTAATAATTAGTAATAATTAGTAATAATTAGTAATAATTAGTAATAACTAGTAATAACTAGTAATAATTAGCAATAATTAGATATAATTAGTCATAATTAGATATAATTAGATATAATTAGAAATAATTAGATATAATTAGATATAATTAGAAATAATTTGATATAATTAGTAATAATTAGTAATAATTAGTAGTAATTAGATACAATTAGTAATAATTAGTAATAATTTGATATAATTAGATATAATTAGATATAATAAGATATAATTAGATATGCGTGGTTGATCACCTTGCAAGTAGTGTTGCAATAGGACAACCCAAGTCATGCCCTTCTCATATGTAAGAATGATCTCACATGACTCTTTACATAGACCATTCGTTCTTGAAGATGTAAGGGAATGATACTGATGCCCCCTCAAATTTTTAAGGAAAAATGATCTATGTAAATGGAGCGAGATGATTCTTTGAGACGAGAACGAAATTAATTTGGTCGTCCTATTGCAGCACTACTTTCGAGGTGATCAACCATGCAAGGACAATTATAGAGTTTACATTGGACATGGCTGACACAAACTTTTTATTGCGCATGACCTAACAATTGGGGACCCTTTGAGATTTGAACATGTTAAGAACAGAGAAAATCCTATTGCGAATATTGATAATTTTAATATTTAATAGATTTTTTTATTTTAATAATATTAATATTGTTTTTTCATAGATATTGATAATATAATTTAATTATTAGCATTAATTAGTAAACGAAAATTGCTTGGATAATGAAGGGAAAATTTGTAATCATCTCCACAATGATGATTACCAAATTTCCTTTCATTATTCATGTAGTTTTCATTTTTCCAAGTATTTTTAAGTGTTGCTAAATTAGTAACAAATTTTAATAATTAGTAATAATTAGTAATAAATTTTAATAATTTGTAATAAATTGTAAGAATTAGTAAGAATTAGTAAGAATTATTTATAATTAGAAATAATTAGAAATAATTATTAATATTTTGTAATTATTTAAAATAATTAGCAATAATTAGAAATAATTATCAATAATTAGCAATAATTAGTAGTAAATTGTAAAAATTGTAAAAATTGTAATAATTCATAACAAATTGTAATAAATTGTAATAATTACTAATAAGTAGTAATAACAAGTAAGAATTTGTAATAATTAGTAATAATTAGTAATAATTAGTAATAATTAGCAACAATTAGGAATAGTTAACAATAATTAGGAATATTTAGCAATAATTATGAATAGTTAGAAATAATTTGAAATAATTACCAATAATTAGGAATAATTAGAAATAATTAGCAATAATTAGGAATAATCAGCAATAATTAGGAATAATTAGAAATAATTCAAAATAATTATCAATAAATTGAAATAAATTGAAATAAATTTAAATAATTAGCAATAAATTGTAATAATTAGAAATAAATTGTAATAATTAGAAATAAGTTGTAATAATTTGAAATATATATAAAAAATAGAAATATATAGGAATAATTAGTATTAATTAGTAATACTTAGTAATAATTAGATAAAAATAGTTAGGAACAGTTAGGAAGAAATTTTAATAAATTTTAAGAACATGACATAATTTCTAGTGGATTGACGACACTCCTTTTGGTCGATAACGTTTCTCCTTTCAACTCTCACCGACTCAAAAAAATTATGAAAAATGTGCTGCTATGTAGAAATATTCAATATTCTATGCACGAGATTGGATAAGAATTCATAGGATCATATTGTTTATAATATTTTTTGGTGGTGACAGTTGGAAGAAGATGATTTATCAATGAAAAGGGGACACTTTTTTCTGACGCCTCATTTACTTGGATATTCCTAACACTGAAATCATAGTGAAGAATCTGGTCGGAGGTACAAATACTTATTCTTGTGAATACGAGAATGAATATGCGTACCTCAGACCATATTCTTGAGTGTGATTTCATTGTGAGAAAGATGCAAGTAAATGAGCCGTCAGACAAAAGAGTATCCATCAATCCACTAGAAATTGTGTCGCCCTTAATTAATGGTAATTAATAAGAAGTAGTTGTAATTATTAAATTTATTTTTTCATATAGTGTTTTCATAATTTTAAAATTTTCAAAAACATTGATGATTTTATATTTTATGTAGAAAAATATGGAACATTGAAGTTGACATTAGTTATTATTAAATGATCAAGCTTGGATAAATCAGTGTAGAAATAAAAATGGTTTTGGTTTAAATAATGTATATGTTGAGGGTGTTGAAGCTTTCTTATCATTTGAATCATCAACACCAGAATATGTTTCAGAAGGCACAATTAAGTGTCCTTGTAAAAAATGTGCTCTGAGAACGTTTGAAACAGTTGACAAGGTTGGGGGACAACTCTTAAGGGTTGGTTTTTAGCCAGATTATGTTTTTTTGTGTGAACACGGTGACCAAAGTTCTAGAGAAGATCCTAATAACTTGATTCCGGATCCATCACAGTTTCAAAATTTAGTACATGATGTTCTAGGTCCATCTGTGCAACAAACTGAAACTCATGATGATATTGATTTAACTCCTGAGTTGGCACCATCAAAATTTTATGAGTTGTTGAGGAATTCTGAGGATGAATTATATCCTAGATGCAATATAATAAAATTAGAAGTGGATTCAAATTTTATGGCTATTAAATCAGATAATGCAATGTCAAAATACTATTTTGATCAGATATTTGCTTTGGTTAATACACTGTTACCTGAAGGAAATGTGTTGCCTTCAAATTACTATTAGAGTAAGAGGTTGGTTCGTAATATGGGCCATAGTTATCAGAAGATTCATCCACGTAAAAATGATTGAATCTTATATTATAGATAAAATGAGTAATTGGATAGTTGTCCCACATGTGGAAAATCGAGGTAGAAAGAAGCTCAACCTGGGAAGTCTAGATCAATTCTAGTAAAACAGTTGAGATATTTCCCCCTTACACCCAGGTGGCAGCATTTATTTATGTCTCAGAACACAGATTCAATGTTGTCATGGAATAAAACCAATCATTCAACTTATAAAAGCTTGAATCATCCATCTGATGGTGATTCATGGAAACATTTTGACCATCTGCATCCATTTTTTTCTATAGAAGCCTGAAACGCGCGATTAAGTCTTTCTATTCATGGTTTCTGTCTGTTTGGTTCTTATGGTAGTCATTATTCATGTTCTCCTTTTTTTATAACTCCGTAATATTTTCCTCCATGTATGTTGATGAAGGAGCCTTATATCATTTTGACTATTAATCCCAGATCATTCAAAAAAGACTATTGATGTTTATTTGAAACCATTTATTGATGAGTTAAATTCATTGTGGAGTCATGGTACTAAAATATATGATGTTGATGCGAAAAAAAATTTCACATTAAAAGCTGCATTGATGTGGATGATTAGTGACTTTAACGAATTTGGAATGTTATCTGGTTGGAGTACACATGGTCTAAAATTATGTCCTTTCTGTATGAACGACAACAAAGCCTTTATGCTCGTCAATGAAAAAAAAAACCATTCTATTTTGATTGTCACTGTATATTTTTTCCAACCGATCATCCTTTTCAGAGGAACAAATCTCATTTCAGAAATGGTATAATTGAATGGGATGAACCCCTAAATATGATCTCAGGTACAGAGTTAAAATCAATTGTATTTTCATTACCTCCCATCACATTTGGACCAATAGTAAACCAAAAGAAAATTCACGGCTTTGGGAAAGAATATAATTGGATAAAATGAATCATTTTTTGGGATCTTTCGTATTGGTGTGATTTGTTAGTCTTCCACATGTTGGATGTTATTCATATTGAGAAGAACTGTTATGACAATTTATTTCATACAGTTTCCGATACATTATATAAGACCAATGATACTGTAAAGGCATGATTAGATCTTGCCCAAATTTGCTGGTGACCATAACATGAACTATTTGAAAATGTCAGATCAGAGAGGTTAATGAAGCAGAAAGAAGCTTATACACTATCCAAAGAGAGTCTCTTATTTTTTTATCAGTGGATTTCAGATTTGAGACTTCCAGATGGCTATGATTCCAATTTGGGAAGATGTGTTAAGAATGTTTATATTACCGGATTAATAAGTCATTATTTTTAGCTTAAAATGGAAATACTAATACCGATTGGATTCAAAGTTTTGTTGAATTCTATGATTTGGGATTCGTTAACAGACATATCATATTTTTTTCGAGACATTTGTGCAGTGAAAATAGACTACGATGCGCTAAGAAAATTGGAAGAAGATATTGTTGTAATTATATGTAAACTGGAAAAAATATTTCCAACGGATTTCTTTGAATCAATGGAACATCTGATATTACATTTTACACATGAATCTAAATCCGTAGGTCTAGTATATTTTCGATGGATGTACCCATTCGAGAGATGCATGCAGAAATTGAAGAAAAAAAGTACATAACAAAGCATTAGTTGAAGGCTCAATTGCTGAAGCATATTTTCAAGAGGAAATTTATTTTTTATGCTCTCATTATTTTGAATCTCAATATCCCTAAAAAAAATCACATGGGACAAAACAAGGGGAATTTTAATGAAGAAATGGACAATCGATTAACATTTTTTAATCAGCCAAATCATGGTTTCAGTGGAGTTCATGAATGATGGATTTTAGACGATGAACATCACAGAGCTCATACATATGTTCTGCTCAACTGTGAAGAAATGAAATCATTTGTCCTGTGAGTGCTTCTATCACTTATTCTATAATTTATGTTACATTATTTGAACTTATTTTATTTTTAGGTTATACGATAATCTTATCAAGAAACAACTTCCCCAAATTACAGCAGCTACTCATGAAGAACGCATACAAATTTGTTTGTCTCAATGGATTCAAAAACTGGTAATATAAATTATTGATGGTTTAATATAAATTCTGTTTATTATTTATTATTTTGATAATTGTTTTAAAATATTTTAGGTGTCTCAATATGCTGATAAAATTGATAAGAGACTGGCTATATTTAGTAACGCACCATCCAAAATTGTTAAATCATAAAATGCATATGTGGTGAATGGTTTTCGATTTCATACAAATACATATGGGGAATCAAAAAAAAAACAATGAACAGTGGAGTTTTATTGAGAGGATCACATCAAAATGAAACTAAAGTTGAATTTTATGTCATTTTGGATGAAATTATTGAGCTATGTTATCTAGGAATAAATTACATAACAATGTTTAAATGTCAGTGGTTGGATACTGAGAGAGGCTTGCATGTTCATCTGACTCATTGAATTGTCGATATTAAATATAAAAGTCTTCTTACAGTAAATAAACCATTCTTACTGGCTCAACAGGAACAAAAAATTTATTATACACAGTACTATGCTACTTCAAGAGACTTGAGCATTTTGTGGAGCATAATAAAAATGAAATCTCGGGAAAATTAGTTTAATCTAACTAAATGTGGTTCTGCTGAAGTGGAAGGAATTGAAATTTTTCATGAGACTGCTCAAAATCCATCTAATTGAAAAAGAGATGCGAATATCAATGATGACACCCCACAATTAAGGATCAATGGTGATGAATATGTTAATGATGTTACAAATGAATTTGAAATGGCAAGAGATGCTAAAATATACACTCTTATGGATATTGATGATGCTGATGAGGAAGATGAAGACATTGGCATTGATAGCTATGGAGAAGAAGATGAAGATAAAAAATGACACAGTTAAATGCTAGTTATAATCATAACTAATATATATCTATATATAATAGTTTTTTCAACTATCTTCTAACAATAATCATTTTATGTTTCAGATGGACCCTGATATATATCACGAGTTGCAGGAGGCTGACCAACCATTGGATGAGGTAGATTTTGGATCATCTGACCCTCAGCCTAGTGGCGGTTCAGGGGGTGCGTGGAGGGGGTGCGTGGAGGGGGTTCGGTCTTGCACGACAGATGATTCCGGACCCTATCCCCGAGCGACGTCCACATCTTGGTTTTGATCCACACAGACGGAGGAATGATATCCTATATACTTTAGTTAGCTTTCATTAATTTATTTATGTATATACTAATTATTTGATTATTTATTCCTTTTTCACAGTTTTGCGCATGTAGCTATTGGAAAAGGGAGCGCTATCTTGCACAATTATTTTTCTCATCCATGGATCACATGAGAACAGATTCTCGTAGATGTGTGACGCGACATGTTCCATCATTGGCTGGTACGTAAATAAATAATAAATAATATGAAATTTATTTTATTAGTAACTTGATATTATAAATTATTTGTAAGGTTTATGGTATCCTATCGATGATAGCATGCGCGACGCTATCCATGCAGCATGGCGGGCTTCTATGTGTGACCGTTTCCGTCAGTTTTTGCACAATTTCAGAAGGACAGCCATTAAGAAAGAAGGAGTGGCAGAATTTGTTGAGTCTTGTAGAGCTCACCGACTAGAGTACATTTCATCTCATGTTTGGGATTGGTTAGGTTTACACCGGTTGGGTGGTGGATTTCAGAGGAGATATTTAGTGGGACGACAGAATCGGGGGAGACAGAAGGTGACACATCGAGATGGTAGTGGTATATTCAGTTTTCATAGAGAGCATCTAGTAAGTATATTTTTTTAATAATTTATATAACAGTAAATATAAACAGTTTATTTTTTATTTCTATAGGAAGTCGAGCATCCCGATACTACATAGTTCGACATTTATCAGAGAATGTACAGTGATCCATCCACTGGAGAGATTAGAGGAGATCTCCAATGTCATATTGTGGTTAGTATTATTTTTTTAGTTTGAAAATTAACTACATATAATATTTTCACAATTTTAATTTTAAATTGGAATTGAAGGGGTCATATGAGACTGCGACCTCTCAGGCACAGGCTGAGGGTCAGGACGAGATGACTGAGCAGACCGATGCTCACCATTTCGATGGGGCCGCATGGATACAGGCGACTCAGTATGTCTTTGAGAAGGGCCGAGTAGTTGGTATCAGATCTCATTTGACTCATTGTACTTATTATGATACTACTGTGATGTCAGCGTCCAGCTCGAGAGGAGCTCGTGGAGAGACATCATCTTCTGGCTCACAGTATCAGGAGCAGTTGCGAACTCATGCTGGGCTTATAGAGACTTTGCAGAAGCAGCATGAAGAGATGTGTCGGCGGCAGCTGCAGCAGGAGTAGCATCATGAGGAGGAGCTGCGTCGATTGGAGCAATGACGACAACAAGAGTGTCACGAGTAGATGGAGTATATGCACTGTCTGACTCATAGTTTAGGGATGGAGTTTTTTTTCACCTCCTCCAGATGACCCCCTAGTGGTTTTTTTTATGTTAAAAACATTTGAATTCAAGTTTTGTAATAATATAAACTATTTACAGTTTCTATCTTTTATATTGGTAGAAATATTGCATAATTTAATTTTTTTAATATTTTATTATTTATTATTAGTATTATATTTTTTTAATAATTGTTTATTTTACAAATAATAATAGTATTTTATGATGTTTTAATTTTTTTTGAAAATATTGAATCTTTTAATAATTTTTTATTATTTTATTATGTTAATAATATTACTATTAATTTTTTGTTAATCATAATTTTATTAAATAATTTTTTTTAATATTATATTTTTTAATGTTTTTTTATTTTACTAATAATAATATTTTTTTTTATTTTTTTTATTTTTTTTATTTTTATAATAATAATAATTTTTTTTCAATAATCATAATTTTTTATTATTATTTTAATTATTTTTAGTATTTGCGAAGGGGTCTTTTGCGACGGGATCCCGTCGCAAATAAGTAAAATATTTTTTTAAGATTAGTATTTGCGACGGGACAATGGGCCCGCCGCAATCAGTATTGGCGATGACCCATCACAAAAGGTTTATGGGTATATAATGTGTATAATCATAAGGGTATTAGCGAAGGTGAACTTACCCATCGTAAAAACTAATTACGACGGGCCCGTTGCAAAAACTAATTATGATTGGCCCGTCCTAAAAGGTGTTTTAGATTATAATGTATTTATCGGGAGGTTTTTTGCGATGACTGAAATTCCCATCCCAACGAATATTTTTTGCGATGGCCCCATCGCAAAAAATATCCGTTTCGACGTCGTTTTCTGCAACGGGCAATTTGCGACGGGATCCCGTCACAAATAGACCACTAAAAAATTGGGAATTCCAGTTGCGGAAATTGGTTATCAAAACGTATGAAAATACCCCAAATGATTTTGAAAATATTAATCACTAAATTTTAACAATGGAGAAAAGGTATATCAAAGGTAACCCTTTAAAAAAATAACACTATATCCTAAATAACACCAATAACTTCATATTGAATGATGGTTTTGACCTTAAAATTCATTTCATATATTTTAACATACATCTACAAAAACATGATTCCATATTCTACAAATAATACTTTATGTTAAACCTAGTGGGTATATATATATATACATCTTAACTGAATAAAAAATGTCCGAAAATTGAAATAATCAAATCAAAATCATAAAAATTCTGAAATATTTGATCCTAATATATGATTCCCAGAAACAACCTTATATTTATCCATGAAATCATTTAATTAAAAATATTTGGTGTACTAACCAGTAAATCATATAGTCTAGTGGTAGGTAAAGTAACCTTATCACCATTTAGTTGTTGGTTCAATCCCAATGGAATTTAAAGATGTGATGAGTTTTCTCCGGACATTAGAGTTTTCCTTTTTCTAAAAATATATTAATATAATTCCTATAATATTCCCAAAAAAAAGAACATCCTAAAAAAGACATTAATATTAAACTAACTTTTTAACCAATATGATTTTCTATACAACTTATTATAATTAAAGAAAATATCACATTACCATTAAATCACCTTACTAGTTAATTATTATAATTCTACATATTCTTGAAAATCCATAAAGAAAATGTTCAATAGAACAATCCTTAGAAGATTTATGATTCTTATAATCAATTTAAAACTGTTAAAAATATTTCTACATAATAATTATAGGATCCCAAAATGTAAATAATTATCCTAAATGGTTGGTATAATATATTTACTTTCCTGTCTAGGTAATAACCCTTATATTATGGAATTTACTGAAATAAAACCCAAGATCCCAGTAAATATCACAGAAAATAACATGGAAATTCATTTGTCCATACTATTTATTTCTACGTATAATAAATATTCCCCAACATATTATATATTCTTATAGGGGTTTCATCCCACATTATTGATATTTGTGATGTCAAATATATATTTATTCATCATATTTAACACTTAGACATCCATTAGATTCCATTATTTGCAACATTGATGTGTTTAGATATTCAATTATGTTCTATTTGATGATTATAATACAAGATAGCTAATTTTGAATAACCACAAGATGTATAACTTCTATTCCCTTTTGGTTAGGACTATGATTAGTTAATTCATTAAATTTCCCATAACATTGGCTTTTAGTGTTCATTCCCCCATTTCCCTCTATTAACTAATATTAATAAAATAAATAATATAAGAATACCTAAAAAAATGGGATACCTATAATCCAAGAAGGAATAATTTATTAATTATATGTATGTCTTTACTTAATAACATATAGGTATCTGTTTATATTATCAATGGTAATTATTACTACAATGTTTTATAACTTAAAAATTCATCGAATTACTCCATAATAGTTTATAAAGAGTTTGTTGATTTACAATGAATATTCCATTGGATTGTAAAAATAGGTTAATTTTAAGGCCAATTTTTCTATACATGGTAATTCTCCAGTCAATACCAATGTGCATTTTTCAAAACTTTTAACACTAGGTACATCTATTAAAGAAGAATATTCACATGTAGTATCCATATAAGAATTTAAATACATTGGAAATATTTGTTCTATACTTCACCAAGATTGTAGCTCCTAAATATAATGGGACAACCTTGGCCATTCATAGATAAAATGGGTGAGATAAAAAGACCAGTATGTAATTAAACATAATGATAAAGCATAACATGTAAGTCAAAGGTATTATATGATATCATAAAAGAGAATGAACATGAGTATTCATATAGAATAATAAAAAATTGAACATGGTATCATAATATCAAGAAATCATATTAAATGTGAATGAAACCCACAACATGATTTACAAATGAGTGAAGTATAACTTCCTAGACAACATCACAAGGTGGAAAAATTCTCATAATGGATTAGGATTCCACCATAATCCCATACTAGACACGTCATGGGACTAAGGCCCTGGCCAATGCATTTGATTTATATATGGGTGATCCCGTTTTTACATTTTCCTGGTCTATGTATACCACATAATGTAAATCAATCATATAAGATACTAAATTTATTACCCATGAAATGATAATGGGTTTCATAATCATACTTCATATCATTATCAATGGAAATTTTATAATTAAAAAATTTGAGAAATGTCTTAAAAGGAATGTATTACCGCATAAAAAGAAGGGATGATAATCCATATATATATATATCAGATATTTATATCTATATAACCCATAATCATTACATAACATTTAATGTTTTTTTTGATGAATATATTTATTTGTTAAAATATAAAATATTATTCTTGTAAAAAATAACCTTTCTAATTGAAATCATTTTTTAGAAACTAAAAATTTTAAAAATATTATGGAAATAATTTTCTTCGAAAATGAACCTTTTAATATATAATTTAAGTTTAAAATATAACAATTGAAATTTGTATTTTTAAATCTATAAATACTATATAAGTTAAAAAAAGACTTTTTTTGCACTTGGGTAAAAAGGAAAAAAAGTACATTATCATAAATGTGAAATGAAATTTTGAATCCATTTTATAAAAATTTCAACACATGAATAATTACATTATACATCATTATAATAATATTATTACATTTTTTCAAATATTTTGAAGAAAAGATAGACATATAATAGAAAGGGAATTCAACTAAAGAGAGAAATAATGTCTATTTTCATAAAAAATACATTTTCGCACTCATTTTAAGTATAGAATAGAGGAAAATGGTATTATCTGTTGAAAAGTACATGTATATCTACAAGGGATGAAATTTAATGTTTTTCCTAACAATATTATTTAATATTTTCCATCAATATAAATTCAAGCGTAAATAACCTTGATTAAAATGAAAAAGATTCTGGAATTTTTTTTTCAAAAGGATCCATATGTATTGAGGATTGATAAATTTTGATGTATGAGAACTCCACTATGGGTATATTCTCCTACTATAAGGCATTAAAATATATCACAAAAGACTAAATAATATCTTAAAATGTTTGTATCATCGGTTCAGATTGGTCATCCAATAATGATGATACACTATGATAATGGTCAATTGGGATTAAATGTTTTTCTCCATTGATTATCGTAAATGAGACGTAAACCTATTATCTTGAACATATACAATCATAACTTATATTCCATGAATATCTAGTTGTTTAGGGAAATACATATTATAAAAATTCTCCACCATATGATATTCATTATTAAGTAATAAATAAGTTGAATTTTTGAGACTATCCACTATCACCAACATGGGATCATGTTTCTGAGACTTGCATGGGTGTAATATGAAAAAATACCTATATATCTTATCCTTTTTAGAAATAGGTATAGGTAAATACTAAAACATACCTACTGGTCACTGATGCTCTACTGTAACCCAATGATAGGCAAGGAATCTCATAACAAACTCATCCACTATTTTTGCGTACAGACCCAAAAAAACTGTGTATTCAATTCCTTATACATCTTCGATATTCCAGGATGAAGAAACCATCTCAAAATGGTGGTAAGCATGAAGTATATGTTTTTTACAATCCATACAAACTACTATACGATCTTGACAACACAACACTTACTGTTATGTATCTTCTACCCCATAATGTTCTCCCCACCATTGACTTTTAACCTCATAGAAACACATTTTGAATCATATGTCAATTTCCCTATAACCATTTACACCAAATCAATAAATATATAAATAAATAAGAACATCACAACCCTACAAAATCTTCAATTTCCATGTGCATATTGGCTATCACTGACATCAACTACCACTGATCCATAGCCTCTTTTTCCTACTCTCCATATGAATTCCTTCTTAAGGAATTATCCAATAAATTAAATTTACCTGATTTAAACATAATGTTAAATTAAAAAATTTTGAGATGAATAATCCATATTATTTTCCATAGATTCAAATCCCTTAATGAGAAAAAATGTTTCAAGATCCTATGATCTATAAACATAATGAACGTATCACCAAATTGGCAGTGGTTCTAGGTGTTCAATGCATGGACAATAATAGCTAACTCCAAATCATGTTTTGTGTAGTTATTATCATGAAACCACCACTTTGATGAGCCATAAGCATCAAAATGATCTCCCAGCAAGAGAAAAAATAACCACTTAAATCCTAATGGGTCATAATACACCGTATACCCTTGTCTTGATTTTGGAAATATGATACTAAGTGATATAATAAGGTAAAGATTTAACTATTGAAAATAGTTATGACATTCATCATTCCATTGGAATGTTACAAAATTCCTTTTCAAAGATATCACAGTTGATTTCAATGATGAAAAGTAATGAAAAAAATCATCTTTGATAGCCATCTATGATACGAAATCTACGTATCTCAAATGAATTATTGGAAGAGGTACAAGAGATAAAAAATTCTATCTTTTCTTGACCCACATAAACAAATTTTTTAGAGAATTCATGGATAGGTAAATTTACCTCTTGTATCAAAAAACTACACTTTTAAATTTTGGCATACAAATAATGACCTCGCCAAAGGCCCAATGCTACAGAAAATTGTTCCCAATGATCAACCATTTTCCTATAATACAACATTATTTCATCGCCAAAGACCACGGAAAAAGTATCTAGATAACTTTTAAATATATGATTCATGATATCCTTAAGGATAAATGGTGGATTCACAAATCCTAAAGGTATAATCACATAATTTTAATGGCCATATCTACTAATGAAAGGTGTCTTGGGGGTATCTTACTTACAAACAAAAAATTGGTGATATTCGGATTGCTAGCCAATTTTTGAGAACCATTGGGGTCCTCTAAATTGTTAGAAAAAATCATCAATGTGTGGAATTGGATGCTAGTTCTATACAATAACTTTGTTATGTCTATGATAATCCCCAAATAACTGAAGTTTAACATTAACATTTTTCAAAAACAATGATGGTGATGCACACATAGATGTACTAGGATGAATGAACCATTTTATTTCATTTTCATACTACTATACAATAAATTAATGTAATAATTTTGGTTCCACTAAATATTAAAAAATTGATATTGTATTGGACCCTGGTGAGTGATCAATCATAAACTCCACTTATTTTTTGTGTGGGAACTTGAAAAAAAAATTTAGAAAAGAAATCCAGAAACTAATCAAAAAATACTGAATAACTGCTTTCCCTAATCTTACCCATTGATTTCAATTTCAACTATACTAACTATTATGATATCAATTCACCTTATAGTGATAATAATTTTCTTCACCTATATTTATCTCCAATCTGCTATAAATAGATACTCAACCCTATCATTAGTCATACAACTAACCATTGAGTATAACAGTTAATGTGGGATTTGAGCATTGTCAGCCAATCCATACATAAGATCATTTCATATTCATACATATTAAGAATAGATAAATCCCAAGTCAACTTAGCTCCATCAATAGTTATAAAACATTCATTTCACATTGAGGAATAACATTATCTTTTTCCAGGAGGAATTTGATGTTCAACATAGAATGAATCATCTCAACATACAAACTAATATAATAAACAACATAAAATGAAATAAATTAATGGGATATATCTATATTAAACAAATATTTAATTTGGTTGGAATTATAAATGATCATTCCTCTCAGTATAGTTCGTCTTGATTGACAATCTATGATCACCTTATCCTCACCATAAATCGTTTTACATGATGATATTTTTATTACCCAGTTTATATTTAATTGGTTTAGAAGTCATGGTACTCTTACAATCATGAAAGATTCCGTGATTCTATGGATGAGAGGTATTCTTCTTCAATAATACTTTCAAAGAATATAACATTTTTCAATGATGACATGTGTCCACAGAAACAAAATCTGAATCATTATGACAAAAACACTAATGATTCCCCATCTGGTTATAATTGTGTCATGATCTAGGTGGTACCGAGCAATCTCACATCACGTGGTTGAACAAAACACAATGAAAATATCTAACTTTACCATTTGGTTTTGGAGTACAACCCACTGATCTAGACATCAAGTATTGAGTCATTCCAATAACTTGTAAATAGGATCCCCTTTTTCACTTATTCAAAGAATTATAGTTCCCACCATTTCCCATAGATATAGACTTGCTTCATAACACATATTTCATGAGATATCCCTTTCTATCAACATAATTATTGACCATCTTTATATAATCTTATATACCAGAAAAAAAAATCATCATTTGAATCTATTTCTTTACCTCTGATTAAAAAAATGAATAACTTTAAGGATGAACTTGCAGAATCAATGGGTGTAAAAGAAATAAAATTCATAAATTTATCCACAAATTATATCACAAATATATTCTCTTTCTTTAAGATAAAAAATTACATCATTTAATAAATTATGAACACGTGATGGTAGAATTGTTTGTTAAAAAATTCTACAAAATACACCCATGAAATTTCATCGTATAAGTTTGTATAAATATCTAAATCCAACACTGCTGTGAATGATCCTCTAGTATATATATTGGGAACATTAATTTTATCTATGGTATTATGCTTATAAAATTGATGAATCACTCATCCTATTCAGCCAGACCATGGTTTTTTTGGTCCCTGAAATATAGATCAATTTTTTTATATAATTTAATTGAATTATTGACTTTATTTGGTTCATCCATTTGATATCTTCTATACATTTCATGAGAATATTTTACAATACATTGAAAATGATGTTGGATTACATTTGGCTTAGGTGCAACCACATTCTCAGCAGATTTTTCAAGTTGATTCTGTAATTTCTTTCGAGTTTACTTTTCTATTTCCAAAAAACCCTATTTAGACTCCATATATTGTAATTAAAATACTATATATTTTAAATAAAACATTTCACACATATCAAAAAAATGATTTCCAACATTCAACACATTTTATTTTCAACCCAATTTTTAAACTTCCACCATTCTCATTGAAAATCAATACATTTTCTAAATACCACTATCATATCTTTTCTAAATCTAATATTTAAATCAATTTCAAAACATTTTAAAAATCAATATTTTTTTACAAACTCATAAATTAATACTTGAAATGAAATATTAACTCATAATGGGAAGTAATTTCCAATAATGAAAGTAATGATCCTCTCTTCACCCGAACCCATGATGAAGATATTAGCACTCCTATAAGTGTATCAAAACCAAGACGTACATAGATCCATTGAATAATTAGCTTCAATATAAATAGTTTATCTACTCTATTTTTATACTCAATATTACATGTTCCATGGTTTTAAATCCTTTCTACCATCCCAACTTAATGACTAAACCAAAATTATTTTTCATCTCCATGATTGAAAAAATAAGATCATTTTTCCCAAAATGACAGATGGACCGACCAAGACTGATAGCATTTTTAACATCCTGACCCTCTTTATTTGATTTAGAAGTGATGTGGGACATATGAAACATTATTTAACATCCCCATGACTCGTAATATAGATAATAATTTCCAAGGGAATCATAAAGAGTTACGGGATGATTTTCCATTCTGTAATAAACTAACCATAGCCTCCTAACTTTTCAAAAACAACCACTAAATGATGTATGATAATAGTTTAATACAAATCAATTTATTACCCACTAAAAACAACACTAAACCATAATAAACAACATACTAGTGTACTATGGAAAGAAAAACCAAATAATAATACCAAAGTACAACAGAAACCCAAACAAAAAACCCTAAAACACCAAAGACACCACAATAATAAATCCCAGCATGATCTAAGAGTCAAACCATATTCCCCATTCATGGTATCATGATTCATCACTAACGAAATGAAATTCCATGTTGTTAACTATGTCTCAATAGAAAATATTTAAAAATTCCCCAAAGTGACTAAGCAGGGGGTGAGTATAAAACTCATTGAGTTTTCTAGAAATGACTTCCCAAATCACACCACTATGATAGAAAATATTGTCACATTTATATAAAAAAACTCTATATAAACAATTTAAAATAGTATATAATGAAACATAAAATAATTTCTATATGAAGTTATTTTTCCAAACTAAGTCCATTTCCATGGATTTGTTTTTTTATATTTTCCATTTATCTAATCCGTTGAAATACCCCTTACTTGGCTGTAAAAATCCACACAACCATACATGAATGCCTAGATGAAAGTTCCATAATCATGTGAGGTCTATATTAAATCATCCAAGTTGTAAAAATTAATCATATACCATGTTCTGCAGTGCCACATTCCCCTTCCACAGGGTCACATCAATACAAATGAACACACACTAAACGAGTATTCCAAATTCCATGTGAAATCAACCATGTCAAAGAATTTCAATAAAAAATTAATTATGTTGAAATAATTTCAACCAAAAATTTACATGAATAAAATACATACCAATATTATAAAATCATCACATTAAAATCATGAAATGAATTTATCATTCCATAAAACAAATAAATTCCAAAAATTCATAAACCATCACCAAATAGTGTTTTCGTAAATATTTTCACAAAAATTTAAAAATTCAATTCAAGTTATTCATTAAATTTTCAATAAATCAATCAATTAATAAAAATATGAGATGATATTGATGCCACCTACAACAAAAAAGTAGGTGAAAATGATGAAATACATAAATTCCTCAACAAACCAGGTTGAAATTCCAAAAACCCACCTTTGAGATTTGTCCCTATGAACAAAAAAATCATATCTACTCCTAATTGGAACAATTAAATATTTTTATTTCTGTAAAGTATTAAATATATGTATCTAAGAGAGTTAAAGAGTAGAAATAGAAGGAAGAAAACCAACTATGGAAGACATACCAAAGAATATGGTCTTCCAATGTAAATAGAATCACTAAAAGATTTTTTTTGATTATGTGGAAGGGTGTCCAAATCCATTGAGAGGAGTGTAAATTTTTTTAGTGTTGAAATATAGGAAAAATAGTTTATGTATCTAATTCATATTATTTCATAAAATTATGGATTTCCACCTATACACAACATAGTTAGGACACATAATTTTGAAAGTCGTGCACCAAGTATGTGGGTGCTACTTCCTTAAGTCATCCCACATATGGTTTTTCCACACTTCATAAAAAACCATTTTCAAACCATGTTCATATCTGTATCCATAGTATAAATTGTTTCCCATGGCTGGCTCTATGGTTTTTCCAAACCATGCGCCAACCGTGCACAAGCCTAGTGACCCCTATTATTCCTTGCACATTTTCCTTGGGTTCTCCCTCAATATATACAAACCATCGTCAACCTATTCACCACCATAAAATCCACAAAAAAAATTAAAAACACCTTCAAACCACACCATCCATAACCTAATAACCTTATAAACATAAAATTATTAAATAAATGGTTAATTAACTGAATTTTGGGGTGTTACAATTCTAAAATTTATTATATTATTTTACCACAAAATGAAAAAAAAATATTTCTAAAATAGTTTTTATGAATAATATGAATTTTCTAGACATTGAGTGATTATGAACTAAGAATGTTTCAATAAATTATTATTCAATATATCATATATATATATATATATATTAAATTTATCGTATTCATGATAATACCTACCAATTTAATGACTAAGTTACAATATTTATATTTAAATAATTATATTTCATACAATTATTAAGATTGGTGTTTCATATCATGTACATTATCAGAATTGATCTTAATTTTATAAAAATAATGATTTATTAATAGAATATTAAAAACATGGTTCAATTTTTTAAAACATGGATACTAATGAAATAATATTTTTTTATCTAAGAGTGAAACAATGAATTCTATTCTTAAAATAATTTTATAAATAAATTTATGTAATAAAGAGAGGAAAACTATGTTTTTTGAAAAATAATTTATAACTACTGGAGAATAAAATGAACGGTGTTTATCATGTATGGGTAAAATTATTTCCTTTAATATAAATTCAAGTGTAAAAAAACTGATTAAATTGTGACTGCAACATAATTACCTTGTCGATGTGGAAACTTTTGAATCATAATCACTATGAAGTAAATAATATATAATAATGAAATAAATTTAATGAATTGAATTAGATTCATGATATAAAATATCAATGTATTAATATAAAAAATGAAAAAAATTATGAATATGGAAAATAAATCATAATTGTAAAATTAAGATGATAAAACTCATAGAATGATCACATAATTAAAGTGGAAATTTTAAAAATAAATTTAATATATGCAAAAAATATAAATAAAAAAAATTAAAATAAAATATAATACAATAATATGTTAATTTATGCATATTAGTGGAATAACATAGTCAATGAACTAGAAGTATAACCCAATGAATGGATATAGTGTTAATAAACCCATTACCTCATGCCTGAATCGCCACATATGTTATTTATCATCTTGAATAATATAATTATGTTAATTATTTTATTTATTGAGATATATTATCACTTTTATTATTCCTTTTATTTTATTTATAAATATTTTATATTTAATTACTTAATTAATTAATTTTTCATCAAGCTATTTGATGATATTCTGTTCATATATCCAAAATGACTTTTGTAGGATTACTATAGTTAAATAGTTTAATATTACTTCATCACCTAAAAAATATTAAAGAAATTTATATCATTTGAAAACAAAAATTATATTATTAAACTTATCAATTAATTATTGTTATGAAAAAGTAACTATGTGACAATCATGTAAATTTAAATCCTATGGTTAGGGTTTGGATTGATGGTAAGAACATAAAAATACTAAATCAATATTGGGGATTAAAAATGAAATGGGTTAAGTTAAATTATATAAGCTATAGTTGTATTGTAATATAACTATTGTAGTTAAAGAACTGAATTATTGGTGACACTGTAGCAGCGGTATGCACTGTAATATGGATTGTAGTGGTGGTAGTAATTTATTAGCTCGAGTATTGTAGCAATTCTATTAACTAAAGTGATCATTATGTCAAAATATCAAAAATTGTTACATTTAATTCCCCCTAGTACTATGGACCTTTTAATGGGTTTTATATACACAAAATAAAGAGGCTATTTGTTCCAAAAAAGTGTCATTGGGCCCAAAATAAAAAAATGAATATTGTATGTCGCACATATACATGAGAAATATTTATATTTTTTAAAAAGTAATGATAGAATGAATGTAAATATTATTTTATATTTAAATAATGATCATTATATCATAAATACCTTATTTTTTATATAAATTAAATTATATATATCAACTATGTGATGTGGTGATGGAACAAGAATAACATCTCTTTATAGAAGTGGTATTCCTCACATTCACATGAATTCCGTTATCATTTTCAGTGGATGTAAATGAAATAAAGTATATTATTTATTATATTTAAAAAATGAAAAATATTTCATTAATATATTATATAAAAATTAAATATTTCATTAGAACCTACCTTGAGAGGCAATGATGCAATAATATTACATCGGTTTGTGAGACTGTAATCATTATTACACACAAATGAAAATATCATTTTTCATTTGACGGAAGTGGGTATATATGTATTTTATTACAAAAACCTAAAAATTATTAGTATATTTTAAATAAAATATTTGTTATTTCTTTATGTATAATGAATTTTAGAAATAGGGATAAGATGAAATAAAATGAAATCATTTAACTAAAATGTATCCATCTTCTTTGGACAACCTCCTTTTCATTACACATTAAACAATCTAAGGGTTCTATTCATCCCAAACTATGACCTCTAGAATTTGATAAGGGATGTTATGAATGTTCTTTGGTAGGTCTTATAAAAATCATATGGATATTTATGTGTGTATAAAATAGGAGAGTGGATGTACATTTACAATGAGGGGAGAAGCATTCTTGAAATTTCATAATGTATTAGATTAATATAAATTAATAATATTGGAAAAATATCTAAAAATATAAAAAATTATAAACTAAGATTATTATGAGTATAAATAATATAATCAAATAATTTTTTCCAGGTTTTGATTATGGTTTTACCATTATGTCATAGATTTAACCCCTAGTTAACCATTTTTAATATTATTTTGAAAACAATGTTTTTTCTATTTATGGGTCATGATAAGTACTATATATTTAAAATTGAAAAATAAATGGACCCTGGGTGACAATTAAACAATATCTTAGTCACCTTCTTGATGATTGGTTTTTTATAAATTGTAAATCATTTAATAAACTATTATTTATTTTAAATTATCATTATTTCCATTTTTGGACATATTTATTTACTTTGATATTGACAACGACATGAAAAAAATGGAATTAGATTATATTCCATTCAAAAATCCATACTCTATACTATTTTTCTATAAAAATCATGGAATGAAACAATATTTGATGAAGTGAAGTCAAATATAGGTGATTTTATTTATAATTGAATGGATTTAACTAAATAATTACTATATTAATAAAATAATCTAGGTGATTTTATTTATAATTGGTTGAACATACTAAATAACTTTTTTACTAATATTAGATGATGTGAAATAAAATTTGATATTACAAACCAACCGAATAATGTCTATCAGTGTTTGGATATATCCAATATTTTAATGGTTGTTGCATCTATTTAATATTTTTTTATTCTTATTCAAATGTGGTATTTATATTTGATTGTTCAGAAGAAACTCAAAATCTATGATATTATTATTCTATTAGAGTTTTTTGATCAATATAATTAAGTTTTTCCTAGTTTAATATTAAATTTTTATGTCTATTTTTCAATATAACTCATTCCTAGTGCTGCACTTATTTTATTGAATTTATTTAAAATTACCTTTATTTAGTTACAAGATCAAAATAAGAAACTCTATGAGAATCATGATGAAGGATTCTTTCATCCAAATGTGTTACCATGGTGTCCAACTCTTATTTTTTTGTGAAGGATGATATATTGATGCCACAATTTAGTTATTATCTAGAATTAAATATGTTTGCAATTAAAAATAATTATCTTCTTCACGATATTGATGATTTCTTAAATCATTTAACATGAGGTTATTTTTTTCGATATTAATCATTAATTTTAATATTTTTAATTAATAGATAAAATTGATGAAAGAAACATGAAGATATTTTGTAGGAGTTAGAGACACAATTATTTTATTTTGATTCAATTTGGTCTTAATATTCCTCAAGATATCTTAAAGGATTTAATGAATAGATTCTATTGAAATTAACTTGATTAATTATTTTATTATTTTTTAATGATATTTTTCTATATTCCATGTTAAGTTAATATCAGTAATATCAATATAGGATTTTACTATATAAACTTATTAAGGAGAATATGTATAAGAAAGTTAAAATGTGTGATTTTTAGCTATAGATGGTTTCATTTATGGGACATATAATCAAATTCAATGTTATATCAGTGGATTAATCAAGGATATATGTTATTGATAAATGAACAAGACCAAAATCTATTATTGTGATATATAATTTTCATGGGTTGGATAGATATTAGACACTTTTGGGAGAATATCTAAAAAATAGCTAATCCACTCATCATGTTACCGTTGAATGGATTTATGTTCCTTTAAAAAAATGAATTTGAGGAAAATTTGAATGAGCTAAAAATACTGCTGGTAAGTTCACCTATTACCACACTACACAATAAGGGTTAAGGTTTTGATAACTATATAGATGATAGAATAAGCTAATTGGATACTTCCTCAGTTAGAATTATAAGGTGATATCTTATCCCTCATTCCAATTTATGGCTCACAAGAGAAATTACATAGCTCTTGATTGGGAGTAAGATGATGTAATATTTTTAGTAACGATTGAATGAAATATATTTCTGGTGACTAGAGTGAAATATATATTAATAAAACATATTAAACTATATATTTACTCCTAAAGTGGTTAATATGAACTTTAGAATTTGGTTGAATGGGATTAATAATTATGATTGCTCAATAAATTACCAATAAAAGAAGGAAAATAGGGTGGATGATGATATGAGTCGAAATTATTTGGATATCTTATCCATGGTAATTATGATAATGGATTATATATATATATATATTATGATGATGGATCTGGAAATGACGATGGATGATTAAAATTATTGTAATACTCTATTGAGTGTTAAACTGTCTACCCATGTGAATGTTAATGTGGTGTAGAAAGAAGATGTAGATATCCACAATTGGGAAGAAAATTTCATGAGTTCAGACATTATTATGAAGGAGTGATATTTTTAGGAATCTGGTATGGTTTCCATCAATATCATTTTTCATGAAGGTACTATTAGTTAAGTCAAATAGCTCATTATTATCTATTCACCCTTAAATAATGATGTTTTATTGATATTTCAAGAAAAAATCTATTAATAAAACATGAATAGAGAAATTACAGAGTATGTATCTTATTTATTGGTATATCAGTATGTTAAGGATGAGGGATAAATGTTTAAGGGTTATTTCAACCATTACCCACAGGACAATGTAAATTGAAAAATCCGCGTCATATTTCATAATCAATCTCCCCAAAACATCTGATGTATATAATTCTATTTGTGTTATAATATAATACATTATTAATTTATTACATTTAATTTCAATCATGAAATATATATCTCTTTATCGTCTTGCAAGGATATATATTAAGGATGTGTTATGGTTGTATGGAGTGAGAATTATTTTGTATCTGATTAGTATCTAATGATTACAACAATTTTATAATGAAACCTTAATGAATCTAGGTATTTAGTGTTCTCATTAAATTTTTTATCCAATAGGTTGATATTCTAATGAAAGCATTAAAACAATGGTGGGAAAATTGATATACTTTTCATTATATTTCAATGTGGGTTGGAGATGAAAACATCCTCCGATAGTGTTTTTTTGTAATAATAGGATGTACTCAAACATTCATATGGGTCCTTATGAAACAAAACTTATAATTAATTTTATAACACTCACATGTTGGGATAAATGTTTTGGAAAAAAATATTGATACCATAATAAGCTATTAAAATGGTAGAGATGGTGATCACTATTCAAAATCACATCAATGAAACATCGAGTTGACAGCTGAGTTATACTAATAAAGGCTTGATAGATCAATAATTAAAATTCTATAAGAATGTATTCTTAGGTATTTTTATATGTAAGAATGCAACTTGATTACGAAATAAGTTAAATTTAAGCCATAAGTGTAATGTTTCCTTCATGTTTCATGATTGAGTATGGATTATAGCATATCTTTGGGATCTTCCACCAAAACTATCTCTTGACCATGATGTGTTCAAATTTTTACACCTAAGGATGTTTATATATATTTTTTAACATGTACTAAGCTTGGGAGTTATAAATTCATTAACTTTTCATTCTTATTAAGAACGATGGTTAGAAATCTTGATTCATAGAGAGAGAGATATATAAAACCAGAGCACTCACCTGATTAATGGTCCATGGAAGAATCCTAAAATTAATTCATGCTACATGTGGACCTGAGGATGAGATGAAGAAGATATATCATCAGTTTTGTTATTAGAGTAATTGAATTTGTAGTTGGAAATTGTTATATAGTGGTAGAATGTTATCATGTAACCAATGCTGATATATTTTATTTTAATGAATGAGAAGATGCAAAAATTGTTCATGGAGGTCTAATGTAGTGCATCCCATGAGAATCATCTTTAACTATAATAACACATTTGGGTGAGAGGGATCCTATACTGGTAAAAATATTTTCTTGGTTACTTGGAATGGCATGAGTAGCAAGGAATTCATATTCAATATTACCCTCCCTCCAAGTATGATTGATATCCATGTGTATTTGAAAAAACAATTGTATCTATAGATGACATAAATGATAGACAAAGGAATGTAAATAGTCTTATAGATAGACTTGTGAAGAAAAAAAAAGTGTTGGTATAAACATGATTTTGAATAATAAAATGAGTGAGACATGACTCTAAGCATGGATAGAACTTTATAAATGAAATAATCACCATGTTGAAAGAAATAAATGTAAGAAAATAAGGAAAATATAGAGTTACCTAGAATTAATAAATTACCATCCATGTACATCTACATATATAAGGATAGTTCCCACTATTTATGGAATGGAATTAGATCAAATCCATATACCTAGAAGAAACCACCATAGCCATCTCCAAGTAGGGAATCCCCTCACACTTGACCATGTTTTTAGTAGTGAAGATACACCATCATTAAAACACCAAAAATAGTGACCTCTCCTTATGCATATTGTCAATTCAATCCACATAGGGAAACCATGAATAGAGGAAACATCACATGATGCTTCATCCACCTCCCATCCACTTAGTGAACATTGGGCACACCAAACCGAGGCATCCCACTCACCTTTGAAGAAGATATATGAAGCTGAATCCAATATTCCATAGACACAAAAGTTTCACTTAGATATGATATTAATCCACATTAAATGAACCCCCTCATCAGTATTAAGATTTTAGTTACTAATACACCCTGTAAAAAAAGTTGTATTTTATATTAATATCATGGCACTATAAAACACTCCCCCTTTACTCATGATCAAAACCTTAATACAAAACACTCCATTATGCCTTCTTTGAAAAATACCCATTTACGAGTTTGTAAAAACCAATTTATCATGATATTCCATGATCTTAATGATTTTGAAAATCACCTTTTTTTTTATTTTTGTGAACAACATTGATGAGTGGGGGATAACAACAGAGACAATAAATTATTAAAAAATCATTTTAATTGCATTTTGAATGCCTATTTCCAAATATATTTATACTTGTTATAGGAATTTAATCATTAAAAATAGATACCATAATTTTAATAAGAATTTTATTTGTTTTAAAAAGGTTGATATTAATTTTGGACATTATGAATGATTACCACTATAAATATTTATCACCCTAATAAGGGTAAATATGGTAATTAATGATAAAAATAATTTGAAAAGGCATCAGAAATATATATAACACCTTTTTTTAAATTTATTATTATATTTTGAAAAAAAAACATCCAATATCTAGGAATTTGGAACCCTGGTTCCATTCTTCATCGATAGTGTCTTCAATAGTATTTTAATTAATGAATTAATCTAAAATGTCACTATAATTATTTAAATAACATTAATATATTTTTTTGTGGGTAAAAAGAAATTATTTCTAGTTATTAATAGTTATTTTAAATATGATTTAACTTATTATATCATAGAAACTAATTTTAAATTTTAATTAATTTAATAATTACCATAAATGTTTATAAAACACTGAAACATTACATATTCACATAGTTGAAAAATATAATAAATAATTTATAAAAATATTAAAAGTAAGAAATTGTAGATGAATTAATTTGTTTAAAATATTTATAGAACATATTGGTTATGTGTTAATGGGTTGGATTCAAATTCATTTTCAATAATATTGTTTTTAATTTCAAATTATGTGAATAGTCCTGAAAATGATTTTAATAATATTTTATATGAAATAATATGTTATGAAAGTATTTAAAAAATATAAAAATCAGAAAATAGGAAATAGAGGAAGGAATATGGTACAAAATTCCATCCCATGACCATTTATGATCTAATTTTACCTTAAAATTATGTTTACTACTGTGTAGTATTTAATTTTTTTACATAATTATAATTCAAATTATTTAATGATAGAGTTAATCAATTAGATAAAGCATAAAATGAAAAATAAAGCTATCCATTTTTTATTTTTTGAATAGATTTAAACCATAACAAATTTGATCTTTATATTTTGTTCACATTTTGAATCCTGGAATGAGGAATAATTAATTATATTCAAATCTATTAAAAATAAATGTTTATAATTATATTGACTATAAAATGACACCACCAGGACCAACATAATTTGAATAAACACATAAAAAAATGTAAACTTCAATAAATATGTTTCTTGGTTATGTAATCTTAATAGATACATCCATAAGTTCCTTGATATGATATCCAAATGAGTATTCTTAGTGTAGAGGTAATCATCATAACTGATTTCTTTCCATTTATATCATATATTACCTTCTTAAATTATATCATATATATTACAACATGATAACATCAATATATATAATATAATATTTTTTATTTCATAAATATTATCAATCCCCTCTCTATCATATGTTAAATGAGATTATCGCTCATGTTTATTTGTTTATTACACCCTCCATTAAGTGGTGAGTTTAATTTTTCAGCACTTATTTATATGAATAGTTATATGAGTAAATATAATGAATAAATGTGATAATAAATAAATAATTAACTTCATATGTATGTTGTAACTATAATAAAAATACAACGATTCAGACTGCCTAACAAAATAAAGCATGAAAAATGAAGTAGTTATCACATGAAATAGTAATTTTACTAATTTATTTATAAATGTATAATTAGAACATGATGTTAAATCATATATTTTATGATATATATGTTTATGGTCACATAATATTAGTGTAATAGTCCTATAATTATTATACTAATTGATAAAAAATTTATGATGTAAAAAGTTTCTTTTGGTAAGGATTTTATGTAAATATATCATATTTAGAATGATTATTTATTCAAAAAAAAATTTATGATAAAAATATATGATATATATATATCAATTATATAATGAATTTTCTACCATAGTGGGTATTTATTTATATTAAATATTCCTCTCCTCTTCCTCTCTTTATGTTGTCATGATACAAAAATATTTTTTTATGGGAAATACATATTATTTTAAAATTCGGTTGGGATTATTTTTCATCGAAACATGTATATTCTATATATATAATCATAAAAGTTTAACTATTATACTATAATTTTTTCAGATCATTTTCACTAATTTCTCAATATCTATATTTTTTTGATAAATATTACTTTTATTTTTTGAACATGTAAATTTTGATTTTTTACTGATAATATGAAAGGAAATATTATTTTGACGTAAAACACGTGATTAGACCTTATTTATATCATGAACAATAAATTCATTGAATAATAAATTTTTTATTTCCAACATTATTTTAAAAAATAGGCTTCCTATACCATTTTCTATTTTTTATATTTTAAATATTTTATTTTAAAATGAAAATGGTATTTTCCATAAGAACTGTTCTTATGATCTTTAAAATGAATTTTCCATATTTGATAAAATTGTTTGATAATAAAAATTCATCACTAGGTTTATGATTCTATGATATAATTATTAATTATTATTTAGGTTATTAAGGGTTTCAATGATGAAATCTTAATGAAACCGATTTTATTTTCCATGATTTATGTTATGATGTAATTATGAATGATTTCATGATCTTATGGTATACATTTGAATGTATTGTTTGTAACACCCAAACCCCAGTAACATAGAGTTGGTGATTTATTACATAATATTAGCCTGATACAAGGAATCATGTCCTAAAATACCGATTAGTTTACTATTATTGGAAACAAGATACACACATAAGTTCAACATTATAACCTGAAAAGAAATACAACACTAATTTACTCCATTAGAAACATCTAAGCCTCATGGATTATGCCTTAAATTAACTCATAACTAACTTCTTCATATCAAGGGAAAATGAAACATAATAATGGGGTGAGCTCAAACAATCAATAAGGATAAGAAATACAACGAAAGATAACATAAACATTAGGCATAATGAATAATTAAAAACACATTCCCTTAAAAATAATAAACATGAACAATTTATGGAAGGAATATGAGATGAGTAAATAATGACATAATAAAACATAGTCAATGGCATTGTACTATTCTAGTAACTACATGAACCATCAATATTAATTTCATAATGAGGGATTTTATAATGTTGAACATTCTGAAACATTTTGTCAAGGCCTCAGCCAGGACGTATAAAAATGATTAAGGCCTCGAAGAAAACCATATATTAATATGGGAAAGGCCCTATCCAATTCCACATCTAATTGTCTTATGAGACCTACCGATGCATCAAACAGCTATATCAGACTCCACTCATAACATACTAAGTCCAATACATTTCTCATATAAAAAGGTTGAAACATAACATAAACATTATTATTAAAAATTGCATACAAAATGTCAATAATTTACCCATAAACCATGAATGGTATAAAAATACCTCATCCATATTTAAACATATAAAAAATACCTTAAATACAATATAGAATATTTGTATCATAATAAATCTACTTCAAACAGGTGTAAAATTAATCCAAGGATGTTGACATAGATCAAATCAAAACCATTTGAGACAAAGACCTCCTTATATTTTGAAATCATTTAAGAGTCACATATTAATAAAAGAAAACATTTATTATTAAAATATTCTTATAATCTTCTATGGTATGCTTTTATGTTGTTATAATGACAGAAAATAGACGCACCCATCGTATATGTTAAAAAAACATTCTTACCTTAATTTTTTCGAAAAGGTCATGAAGTAACTTGTTTGGAAAACAACCTAAATATTCATTCCCAAACATATAAGGTCAAATAAAGGTATAAATTACTTTAACCCATAGCCTAGTAAATAGTTAAAATGTTTTGAAATATATTTTAAGAAAACACAGAGGTGGATGATAAAGAGGTCCCAGTAGATACATATGTAAAAACAACCTTGGAGAATAATGAGATTGTAAAATTAACCCTTAACTTGTACTTTTTGTTATTAAATGGTATATTATACTCCCCTATAATAGTTAAAACATTATTAATAAATTATCCATGAACTATATATATAATTATGATATCATGTATGATCTTATAATATTGCTTTGTTAATAATATTTTAGAAGTATCATCGTTTCGGGTGTTAAACTAATTCATTTTACTTAATATGTTAGGTTACAAAGGCCATTTTTGTTATGGATAGGATGTATTTTATTGATATAAAGAAGGATATTATGTTCATACAAATTATTTTTAGTCATAAAATGAAAATTATTCTTGAATGATTACTATGGGGAATGAATCTCTTCACGTTTGTGGAGACAACAATCTGTACGTATGCACGAGTAACAATATCCTTATATTGATGGAGAAATAGTATGTAATTGGATGGTATCTCATATATAAAGAATCATTAAAATGTTATATTTATTATTTACATTAGTTATACTCAATATTATACCCATCAAAATAATGAAGTGTTTGATTGACAAACAACACCACGATGTGGAGACGGAAATCCATACGTACGCACGTATGGTGACTTTTTCATTTATAGGATGGGTTGAATAATGAATATGATTGAACCATTTTTATAATAACATAATAGTATAAATAATATTGTGGAGTTATTATTTTAGAAGGTAAACAACAAAGAATGTGGAAGTGGAAGAAGAAAAGAACTTGAAAGATGTGATGATATATTTGACTCTTCTTCGGGTTCTTCTTTTTGACTTGATCAAAAGGGCTCCATATATTACCTTTATGACCAATTTAAGAAATATAGGATGAAGGGAGGAATGTTGGTTGGTTATTTGGGAAGGGTTTGGCCGAGACAAATGGCTTTGGAGGTGTTAAATTAAGATAAGGGGAAGTGCCCTTTTATAAGAGATGTGTGGGTCACATTAGGAAAAGATTGAAATATTATTTTATAATAAAATTATTTTCTGTTTATAATGGCTTCAAAATGAATTCTGTATAGGATAACGTTGGGATTGTTCAAAAAACTCTAAAAAAATTGGTCTTAGACAGGTTTAGTTCACCATATTATCTTTATCTTTTAGTATTAACTCTTAGTGGAATAGTTTGACATTTACCTTGTCTCTTTGTATTTTTATATTATATGGTTAATAAACATACTATAAACTTCCAAGATAACCACATGTGGTTTATTAATGACACACATATCATTATATAAGTATTTTGGCCGAACCATAGATTTTTAGAAATATTATATCAATTAATAATATAATTGTTTTTAAAGATCTTTTACGTAAATTTCAATACTATTTGTTATTTTGTTCTTGTTAAAGTCATAAAAACATGATTGCTTTGAAAAAATTCATTTAATAAACCATATCATGTCATATCACCAATAAAATTTGTGGATGGAATCAAAAAATTCAAAATATATTTATTTTAATATTTATAATATTATTTATTTGATTGTTTCATTAATAAAAAATACTGCATCATTATTGTGTCATATATAAATATAAATATTTTATGTCTTAAAATTATAAATAAAATATCCTGATATAAGAAATCTTTTTAGATTTCTAGTTATTATTTATAGTTGAATAGATTAGTTATATAACCTCATATAAATGTATTTTACTAAAAGATATTTTCTTTTGTTATTTTTGTCTTTACTTTAGATTATTTAATATAAAATGTCAGGATCACTCATAAGTGGCTCCATGGGGTCCCCAAAATCGACACATGGCTTCCCATGTTCAGACATGTATCATCCAATAGGGTTAGGACACGTGTTAGGGTAATTATGATATCATTTTTACCATTAATTACCCAATTTACTTTTAACCGTGGTAAATAAAAGTAAAAAGTTACTATTTACCATAAATTATTTGCAACTTATTGAATGATATTTTACTTACTGATGCCAACTATGTATCTCATATTTTATAAATTCAACTCATAGAAGTGGTAAAATCATGTTATATGCAAACTTTCAAATACTCCTATGAGGTGGGTAAAAGACGTTAAAAAGTTTAATAAAATTTAATATATCTACACTTATTATAAAATGACTCAAATTAATTATGTTGAACATATATAGGTAGTATGTATCTATTTTTACCTAAAATAAATTAAAGTAAAATAACTAATTATTTAAATAAATTGTCGATTTTAACCAATAACGGAGTGTTTTTCACTATTCATCAAAAATTGAATGTTTTCCAAAAAATACCAAAAAATATACCTTAAGCTAATTTCAATAATCCGAAATCTAAAATGAAGTCCATTTTGAAAGATAAAAATTATAAAATTTCAAAACGTGGGTATTACTATTCATAATGGATAGTTTTATCGGTCACGGTGTGTTAGAATCTCGATGTTGCGTACAGTGCAAACTATTGAATTATTAAATGGGAAACGTACCGTGGATGCTTGGGGTGTTACATTCATCCATTATAAAACTAATTTCGACCTCTAATTTTCTAGAATATTACTGAATAAAAACATTCGAGTGGTTCTTCATCATATGTTCCTCGAGTTCTCATGTTTCCTCTTCCATCTTATGGTTTGTCCATTGAACTTTTATGAGACAAGTCATCCAGTTTCTCAGCACTTGTTCTCTTGTATCAGGAATCTTGAAAATCTCTTCACAATATGATAGATCAGGTTCCAATTCAATTTCCTCATATGTGAGAACATGCATTGGGTCGGGCATGTATTTTCTCAATAGTGATACGTGGAACACATCGTGATCTTTGGAAAGACTTGGAGGAATTGCCAAATGGTAAGACACAACCCAAATTCATTCTAGAATTTCAAAAGGTCCAATGTACCTGGGAATTAATTTACCCTTCTTATCAAATCCTACGACTCCCTTCCATGGAGATACCTTCAAGAAATCATTATCTCCTACCTGAAATTTCAAATCTTTCATTTGGTTGTCGACATAGCACTTTTGCCTACTTTGAGTTAATTTTATGTGGGTTTGGATATTCTTCACTTTTTCCATTGTTTCCTGAACATTTTCTTGTCCTATGAGTTTTCTTTCACCCACATCATCCAAAAAAGTTTTTGTACAACATCTCTTTCCATATAATGCTTCATATGGTTCCATCTGAATACTTGAATAGAAGCTATTATTATTGGAAAATTCTACCAGAGGTAAATATTGATCCCACATACCTTGAAAGACAAGTGAGTAATATCTCAACAAGTCTTCTAAGGTTTGAATAGTCTTTTCTGATTGTCCATCAATTTGAGGTTGGTAGGAAGTTCTCAAACATAGTTCAATATCCAGGGCTATCTAAAAACTTTTTCAGAATCATGATTTTAAAATGTGGATAACGATCCGAAACAATCTATAGGGGTACTCCATGATGTCTTAGAAATTAATTAATATACAGTCTTGCTAAAAATTCAAGTGTTAGATCTTCTCTTATAGCAAGAAAATGTTGTGACTTGGTAAGATGATCAACAATAACCCATATTTCATCATTTCTTCTAGGAGTCTTTGGTAGACCTATGAGAAATTCCATCATAATATCATCCCATTTCCACTCCGGTAAGGGAAGAGGTCTCATGACTCCTCTAGGATGTTGTCCTCTATCTTTCACTTGTTGGAAAACTATACATTTGGACACAAAATCAGCAATATCTCTTTTCATGTTGTCCCACCAAAAATTTTCCTTCAGATATTTTTACATCTTGGAGCTCTTTGGGTGTAAAAAGAAATTGGAGCTATGAGCATCATCCAACAATTACCTTTTTTGATAAGGTATATCAAGAACACAATGTCTCTTCCAAAATTTCAAATTTCCATCTTTATATATGAAGTCAAAGAATTTTCCATCATTTAAAGCTTTAATCTTCTTTTGAAACTCCTCATCCTCAGTCTGAGAACTCTTTATCCTTTATAGAGAAGATGGTTTGGAAACCATTTGAAAAAGTATTCATGTTTCACCTTCCATGGTTATTCCCATATCCATCATTACTAGTTCCATGAAAATAGGATCCCTTTCAACTATCATCTTGTTCAAAACTCCATGGTCTTTTCTACTCAAAGAATCTGCCACATTATTTTCCTTCCCTGGGTGGTAGAGTATAGTGCAATCATAATCCTTGAGTAGTTCATGCCATCATCTTTTCCTCATGTTTTGTTCCATCTGTGATAAAATATTCTTCAAACTCTTGGTATCCGTATAAATCTCACATTCTTCACCATAGAGAGTGTATCCATATCTTCAGAGTGAAGATTATAGCTTCTGAATCAAGATCATGAGTGAGATAGTTTTGCTGATGAATTTTTAGTTTTCGTGATGCATAAGAAATAACTATATCATTTTACATAAGGACACAACCAAGTCCTTTCTTTAAAGCATCACTATATATAAGAAACCCATCGTTCCCTGAAGGTAGAGTCACGAAAGGAGTAGTAACTAATCTTCTATTCAGTTCTTCAAAACATTCTTCACACTCTTTTTTTTCAAAAATAATGAACCCATTTACATGTGAGCTTGGTTAATCAGTTAGCCAAACGGGAAAAATTATGGACGAAATGTTGATAATAACATGCTAAACCAATAAAACTACGTACCTCAATTATACTTTTCGGTGCTGGCCATAAAGGGATTTCTATGGTCGATGAAGGATGAAGAGAGATTCCATCCTTTGAGACAATATTTCCAAGAAAAGAAATCTCTTGAATCCATAATTTGAACTTGCTAAACTTCCCATATAATTCATTTCTTCTAAGAGTCTTCAGAATAATGCACAAGTGATTTTCATGATCTTTGTAGATTTTGGAGTATACCAAGATATCATCAAAAAATACCACTAAAACTTCATCTAGATATTCCTTAAAAACTCTATCCATTAGATCCATGAAGACAGAGGGGGCATTAGTCAATCCCAATGGCACTACTATAAACTCTTAATTCTCATACCTAGTTCAAAATGCTTTTTTCAAAATGTCTTCCTTCTTCACAAACAAATGATGATATCCAGATCAGAGGTCAACCATTGAAAAATATTGAGCTCCATGAATTTGGTCGAATAAATCATTAATGTGAGGTAGGGGATACTTGTTCTTATTGTTATAACATTGATCTCCTTTTAGTCAATGCACAACCTCATAGATATTATCGTTATTCTTAAAAAAGGGTAGGGGATCCCCAAGGAGAAACACTAGAGGCAATAAATCCCTTATTACTCAATTCCTCTTGTTGTTTCTTTATTTACACTAATTCCCAAGTGGCCATTCTATAAGGGGTCTTTCATATGGGCCTTGAACCACGAATTAAATCAATGGAAAACTCAATTTCTTGTTCTGGAGGATGTCCAGGTAAATCTTATGGAAAAACATGAAAATATTCTTACACAATATGTAAATCCTCTATTCAAACATTATTTTCCTCACCCATAATTACATCATTCTCATACTCCCCAATAATTGAATTTATTAGAGCTACTGGCGGTGGATTTAGATAAGAATCAGATGGTGACGTTTCTTCTCTAATGATAAGGTACTCCTTATCATCATCATGAATTGTAACCTCCTTCTTCTTATTATAAATTTTTTCATCATGGTCCGAAATCAAATCCATACCAAGGATTATATCAAATTAAATAATGGGTATGACAATTAGATTAACAGATAAATATCGTTTATAATCCTTAATGGGGACTTATTGACAAAACATTGTTGCAATGTTACTTCCCTTACGAGTTTTAACTGAAAACTCTCTTGTTAAATCAAACTAGAAATATCGATGTTTCTTTTCAAAATGGGAAGATATGAATCAATGCGATGATCATGAATTAAATAAAGAATTGGATAATCTGGAGGAAACTATTAAATTACCTACCACCACATCTTTCGGAGCTTCAACCTTAGCAGTAGTGATCGCATAATCTTGGCCTTTATCCCTTAGCCTTTTCTGTGGAAAGATTCCCTGATACTTAGGGCATTCATTTTCATAATGTCCCATCTCCCTAAAATTGTAGCATTGAACATTGTAAACTTATTTCTTCCCCTTACAATCACTAGCAAGATGGCCTTTCTGTCCACATTTGTAGCATACTCCTTTTCCTTTTAGGAAGGCACCAGGGAGCTTCCTTCCAAAATTATCACAGGGTGGAAATTCAACTCTTCCCTTCTTCCAAGTTTCCTTTTTTCCTTTCCCAAAGTGTTCAAAAGATATATTCTTCTATTGATTTTCATTAACGTCATAAGACATAGATAATTACGTCTCTTTCTCGATATCACATGAGACAATATCTTCTTATGATGAAAATTATTGTGAGACTAATTCTCGACATAGAAATGGTTTTAACCCATCAAAGAAATGATCAATATTACTTCTTTTTGTTATGTATATAATCTACATCATTCCTTGCTAACCGTTGAATGTTAGCTTCATTCATTGCAACATTCTCATCTTCCTTATGTCTCAGACTCATATATTTCCTTTCCATATATGCTCGATGGTGAAGAGGAAAGTATTTTTATAAGAAAATGTATTTAAACTCTATCAATTCCATACATGATACTTCTTCATCCTCATTTGTGTTTTGAATTAATGACCACCATTGATCTGCATCTCCGGTGAGACGATAAACTGCAATGACAACTTTTTCCATTTCGCTACTCCCTAATGAATGAAATATTTTTCCTAGGAAACATATCAATTTTCAGCTACAAATGGATTTGTAGACCCATTGAATGTTGTTGGTTTTTACCTTATGAAGTGATATAACTTTCACCCTCCGCATTGTGAATCAGGGAGCTCTATACAGGTATGATTATTATCCATAACCTGTGTGAGTTGTCCCAGTACGGTGATATGTTGATCATATCATGTTGCATAAAAAACTCCACTATAATTATCCTGAGTAGGAGGGAATCCCTACATATATTACGTGTGTTGATACAGTTTCGATTCTTTATACTAGGTTCCATTTCTAAACAATGGCATAAATTAGATTAGTTTATGAATCAAAATACATAATTACGAACTTGTATAATAGTTAACATAAATTGAATAACTTTTGGATATAATCCATAATCAAAAAAAAGTTTTCTTTGAGGAAGTATAAAATCATAATCCCTTCATAATGGTTTGTAAGGAAAATGAGAATTATCCTAAGCATATCCCCCGGGAGTGTCGTAACCAAGACTGTAGTAATACCCGTTGTCGTGCACCCGTTCCCTTTCGAGTATAGCTCAATATGTTGTTTTCTGGTTTTACCCGTTGGTACATCTGTGACAGTGGCGCCTCAACCCGCTCATATCCATATAGGGATATATTTCATGGAAAACTCACGAATTCTCTACAGTACCAAAATTCTATGAAGTTCATCTATACTAATCTGCAAATTCTATATCACGACCCGTCCTCGGGACCCGTGCCGTGACTACCCCAAGCCTGCCTTCCATAGGCTAGGGGCTGGCGACTAGCACCAAAGGCGTTAATCCCTAAGCTGGGAATGCATTGCCTTTATAAAAGGAACCCCAAAAAACATAGTACACAAATGGAAGAAAAACAGTAAGTAGAAACTATATAAAAAAGATTCGCTAAAACGAAAAAGGGGCCAGAAATACAAGCCCAACAGTAATGTACAAGGAAAAGACACAACATGTACAACTAAAAAGACAAAAAACTGGATGGTGTCTAGAAGCTCCTGGATCATCTACCATGGATCCTACCTGAAGGGTAGGTACATATATGATTCTCAGCGCTCCACATCCCTCTGTCTCCTCTGGGTACCGACTCGTTGGGATGTCCACCTCCGGGTACCGTCTGGTCCTCATACATTCCGCCTCGGTCAACGCTGTCCGTCGTCTGCATCCAACACAACGAGGTGTGGGCAAAGCCCGTGCAGGGTTGAGATTAATGATACTCATTAGGGACCCCGATACCCTCAAGGTCTCATAAAATCCAAAAAGGATAAACCAAAAAGTATGAATCAATGTAAAACCATTACTTAGTTATATTCCCATACATATACCTAGGTTATCTAGTAACCCATCTCAAACATGAGGAAAACACATATGTCATTGACTCAGCTCAAACCAGGATTTTTAGTGTTGCATAGAAGTGCAAGTGATTAGTCGTGAAGTTATATCATCTTATTCTGATAAGAGGCACTGTTTCTGACCATACGGAGTCTGACCCACATAGGATCGATAGGTACTAACCCCCGCAATGACCCACATAGGATTGGTATGCGCTGACCCACACAGGATCGCAGAGCATTGATCCACACAGGATATGACCCATATAGGATGGATATGTGCTGAACCACATAGGATTGCTGATCACTGACCCACAAAGGATCAGTACTGACCCACATAGGATCGCTCGGTACTAACCTCCGTATGATCTGTCTCCAACCTCCGCCTCACTGCCAGCTACTGGGTCTCCGCAATTTTCACGCTCATCTCCGGGAGGATCTTCTCCATGATCTATAGTTCAGTTATCCAACTGTCACATAGTCTCACGTAGAAGTATCTCAAAGAACCTCCACATCATAGGGTTCTCAACGCAACAGATGGCGCATCAATCTGATGCCTGGTCTTTGAGTTATGGAATTTCTGTTTCAAGGGTCTGGTTGGATTTTAGTTTCAATCCAACCCGACCGTATCCCAACTATGTCCAAACCTCAAGTGGGGTATGCCAAAAGAACCATCTCTCTCTAAGAATTCCATCACCGCTGAAGGTTCGTCAATTAGACACATGTCTCCTAGGAAAGGGGTGTAAATGTGTAAACTGGCCAAATGGGTCTTGGTCCGGTCCGACAGAGTGGGATCGACCTGCTCGACCCCGGTCTGAACTACGGTCCGACCCAATCTGCGGGTCCGACTCGGTCTGGGGAAGCAGCCCAGCCGAGGGTGGCCTGTCCTAAGGTGGCCCGACAGGCTGCCCTAGCCACGCACCGGGGGTGGGGGGAGGCGCCTGCACCTGGCACCCGAATGGCTCTGTCATTCAGGTGTGAGCCAAAACCAACTCCTGGTGGCACTGGTCCAGCACATGCAGGACCTGATGGGGTCCCGCACCTCCCAGATGGCCCGAGCGGCCCGCCGCTCCCCACTGCGGCGCAGCGCGGCGGTGCCGGGCCCCTCCGCCGCAACCCACCATGTCTGCGGCCCACAGTTGGCCTCCGCATGGTGCGATAGTGCCACACGCCTCCTCCACGGCCCGCCCTGGCCGCAACTCTCCTTCCCCACGACACGGCTATGCCACGCCCTCTTGGCCACCTGACGGCCTTGCGATGTCAGTTTTCTTCACGGTCAGCTCGATGTCGACTGTCGTTTCTCCACCTCTTCCATCAACACAATGAGAACAACAACAAGGGGGGGGGGGGTCATACCCTATTTGTGTGGTCTTAACCCTCTTCATTAAGATGATATCAATCAGAAATATGGAGCACAAGAAATGATGAATAACAGATGGTAAAAACTAACCCATAATTCGACCCCTGCCTTTTTGTTCGTCACTCGATGCTTGTCGTTTGATCATGGAGTCGTGAAAGGATGACGGAGGAAACCGTTGTTTGTTGGGTCTATCGCACGTCCTCAATTCCGAGCTGCGTTGGTCCGTTGACGATGCTACGGAGGGTTGATCGGTAGGTGGCCGAGGAAGAATTCGAAAAAGAAAGAGCGTCGCCGACATTCTTTGCATTCTTCGAGTTCTTCGTTGGGAGAATATTTTTCCCTAGATCCTCTCTTCCTCCGTTCCACCAAAATATAATTCCAACCAAATAATGATAATATGTTTCCTTTTATTTTATTATTGGCACACAATTAAAATGGAGAAAGAAAATCCCATGAATAAATTTACACGCGTTGGCGTAGTTAATTAGCATGCGTGTTGGCACAATTAATTGGCACGTGCGTTGGCATAATTAATTGGCACGTGCATTGGCACAATTAATTGGAACATTATTTGGCATAATTAATTGGCACATGTGTTGGAATAATTAATTTCACAGAGGAGGTCCAGAGGTCCTCCTTCATTAATGAAGGGGAGTGGAGAGGTTTCATCCCCCACCATCAATAGGGATCAGGTGGTCCCCACCCCTGTCATTTAATAATGAGCTTATGCTCGGGTGGGTCCCACCACCATAACCATCAATTAGAGGTTCGGGTGTGGTGGCCCCCACCTCCACCCTGCCCTTCGAGGTTTCAACCAGAAAAATAAAAATAAGGTTAACACTTTATTTTTATTCAATTTATTTAAAAATCCCAAAATTCAATCTTCTTTTCTCGTTAGAACGCAACTATGGTGAAGGCCTCACTAAGAAATCACCAACACTTCGAGTACAACAGTGCCATCAGATTTCATTTCCGAGCACCGGTTGAAAAGATATAAAATCCCACTCGTACGTTTAGTGATCATACCCGAACAAAACTTTAGAAATTGATTCTGGGCACACTGGGCCTCGGAATCAATCACCGTCAGAAACTACAGACTCGTAAAAAATCCCATTTATTTTTTTTAAAAACTTACCATGTAATTTCCATGTCTATAAAATTCTCCCCACATCAGGGATTTACGTCCCAGTAAGCTACAACTCACCCTAATGGAACAAATGGGGGTATTAAGCACGCAACTGAGCCTCCCGCTCCCATGTGATCTGCTGGAGGATCCCATGCTTCCAGTGAACGCACACCAGAGGTATCGAACACCCTCATAGGACCCACACTTTTCAATCCTCAATATCCACTAGAACGTCTGTGAATGTTGCGCCATCATCGATGTCAGCTCCCTGTGGTCAATGATGTTGGATGGGTCGTGCACGTATCTCATCAGCTGAGATACGGGGAAGACATCATGCACCCAGTGCAACTGAGGTGGAAGAGTTAAGTGTTAAGCCACCTATCCTACTCTGCTAAGGACCTTTAAAGGTCCGATGAATCACATAGATAACTTTCTGCCTTTGCCAAATCTCCATAGACCTCATCGAGGTGAGACACGTAGAAAGTCATGGTCGCCATCCTCAAACTCCAGAGGTCTCTGTATCCTATCAGCATACGACTTATGCCTACTCTGTGTAGTCTTAATCTGCTCCTGGATGATCTGTACCTTCTTCATGGTAGCCCGTACCGTCTCTTGTCCCACTAGAGAAGACCCCCTAGGTCTGTCCTTCAAAGTGGTGATCTCCAAGGCTGACCATACAAGGCCTCAAAAGGTTCCATACCGATGGTGAAGTGATAGATGTTGTTGTAGGAAAACTCCACCAATGGTAAGTGGTCCTCCGTTCTATGACCAAAGTCAAGGATACAAGCATGGAGCATGTCCTCGAGGGTCTGGATGGTCCGCTCGGTCTGGCCATCTGTCTGAGGATGGAAGGCGATGCTCAGATGTAACTGAAAGCCTCTTGCAACCCCTTCCATAGCCTGGAAGTAAATCGTGTGTCACGTTCAGAGACTATAGAATAAGGTACTACATGTAAACACACAATCTCTTACATATAGAGGCGTCCCAAGCTCTCTACTGAGCCCTGCTCTCTAATCGGTAGGAAGTGGGTCGACTTGGTGAGTCATTCGATGATCACCCAAATCATGTGGTGACTTCTGGATGTACGTCGAAGACCCATCGTGAAGTCCATGTATATCCCTTACCACTTCCACTATGGGACCTCTAAAGGCTGAACCAAGCCTATTGGTACCTGGTGCTCCACCTTCACGTGCTGACAAGTGAGGCATCATGAGACAAACTCAGCTACTTCTTTCTTCATACCAGGCCACCGGTGCTGTCGTCGAAGGTCCAGGTACATCTTCGCCACTCATAGATTTACTGCTAGAGGGGATGTGTGTAACTCCCTCAAAACTTCCTCCTGAAGTGCTATTGGTACCATAGTACATCCTCTGAAAAGGATGACATGCTCCCCACCTTCAGAAAATCCATCAGGTGCATGCCCTGTGGATATCTGAGCACGCTGTGTCACGCAGTCAGCCTTCCCATGCTGCGCCTCCCTGACTCGCTAAAGAAGTAGAGGAGTGACTGTAAGAGATTGTAGCTAGGCTTCCCTATCCCTATCCACAAAGGATATCTGTAAGGAAGTTAGCTGCTCTGTCACCTCGCCTAGTAGCTATATACCAAATATCCTACTGAGAGAATCCACAACAACGTTCCCTTTCCCATGAATATAGACTATCTCTAAGTCATAGTCCTGGAGGAACTCAAGCCATTACCGCTGTCTCAGGTTCAGGTCCTTCTACGAGAAGATAGACCTAAGACTCTTATGATCATAGTACATGTTAAAACATTCGGCCATCAGATAGTGCTGCCACATATTCATGGAAAATACCACTACTGCTAACTCTAGATAATGGGTAGCGTAGTTCTGCACATGCTGTCTCAACTACCGAGAACCATACACGATCACAGCTCGCTCCTGCATCAGCGCACACCTGAGTCTGGTCCATGATGCATCGCAGTAAAATACGTACCCTACTCCCTCCTTTGAAAGCCTCAGGATGGGGCACTAGTCATCATCTTCCTCAGCTCCTGAAATCTCTACTGTAATCTCTCCGACCACACGAAGTGTTTCCCCTTCATCTTCAAGGCTGATAGCGGTTATTCAACACTGGAGAAGTTTGGAACCAACCTCCGATAGTATCTATCCAAACCCAGGAAGCTCCGTACCTCCATCACACTCCAGGGTAGATCCCTAGCAAGTACCACCTCAATATTCACTGGATATACTACAACACCAGCCTTCGAGATGACGTGTCCCAAGATGTGAACCTCTCGAATCCAAAACTGGAACTTCTAGATCTTACCATAAATCTGTTTCTATTAGAGTGTGTCCAGTACTACCTGCAAATGGTAGGCATGATCTTACTCAATAGTCGAGTAGATCATAATTTCGTCAATGAAGACTACATAAATGTGATCTAAGTAAGGCTGGAAGATCCTGTTCATGAGACTCATGAACACTACTGGAGTGTTGGTTATGCCGAAGGGCATAACCAATAACTCGTAATGGTCATAATGACACCTGATGGTCGTCTTTTGCACATCCACATCTCGAACTCTGTGCTGGTGATAAAATGATCTTAGGTGTATCTTCGAGAACCATCGTGCTCCCTTGAGATGATCAAAGAGGTCGTCAATCCACGAAAGTGGGTAATTGTTCTTCATAGTCACCTGGTTCAGGTGATGGTAGTTGAAACACAGCCTCAAGATCCCATCCACCATCTTGGAGAACAGAATCAGGGTTTCCCAGGGAGAAACACTAGGCCAGATGAATCCCTTCCTCTGCAAGTCCTCCAGCTGTATATGCAGCTCACGAAGCTCAGCGGGAGCCATCCGATATACTCGAGTAGATATCGGTGTCGTCCTGGGGTACAGTTCAATGAATAAATCCACCTCTCTGTGAGGAGGATGTCCTGGGACATCGTTAGGGAAAACATCCGCGTACTAGTCCACCACTACAGGATAAGTCAGACTCTCCACATATACTGCTCCGAGGGAGAGGCAAGCCAAATGGTGAGTGATCAGATGCACCCTCCTCTGAGTAAGTCTGTCCTGCACTGCAAATCTTCCCTTATTACCGGTGATGGTGAACCTGGTCCCATCCTTGCTGACACACAACACTTTGCACCTCATACAGTCAATCTAAGCATGGACTGTAGATAACAAGTCCATACCCAAGATGACTTCATAAGGCCTCGACGTCGCTATGAGGAGATCCCAGACGAAGCTCTCGCCTCCTAGAGTAAGCTCATACTACCATCACAAGTGAATAATCATAAAGTCTACTCCTATAGGAGTCTCTATCCGTAAGGATCGAGCCAACAGCTCCATCAGAATCTCTGAGATCCGAACGAGGGCAGATGCTATGAAAGAATGACTGGAACCTTTGTCTATAATATCTATAGATAAGGTGGAGTAGACAAAGACAGTACCTCGAATCATCCCCAGAGCACTGTGGTCGTAAGCCTCAGTAGCCTGAAGTTGAGTCCTCTCCTTCCCACTAACTCCCTGCGGTCGGAGTGGTGCTCTTGGTTGTGGTGGCGGTAGCACCTCGTAACGTCGACCGCCACCAGCTGCTTGACCAGCTCCTCTGCCATGTCCGACTGCTCCCTACAGACTGCCTCAATCAAACCTATAACTCTGTCTAGGAGGTCCCTCAACTGACTAATGATCGTCTATATGGTGGGTTGGACAGTCACGTGCCATGTGACCCTGCCCGCTACATGAGTAACTCTACCTGCTACTAGTATAACTGGATCTATGTTCACTCTGGGTGCCCCACACAACCAATCCAGAGTCGTGAGGATGACCACCTGTAGGTCTGGTCCTCTTGGACCTCTGCGTCATCCATCTAATGCGAGCTGTAGAAGACTCCACTTCATGTCGACTAGTAATGGGTCTCGCTACTGGTGACTGCTCATCAAGGAAACTATCCACTAGGAGGGCTCTCTCTAACACCCCCGCCTGCGTCAGGATGATGAGGGAGATCATTGATGCCCTGATCTCTCACCTGAGTCCATGTTCGAAGGTCTGGGCCCTGAAGAATGGGTCCCATACCATATCTATAGTGTAGCGCGAGATGTCGTTGAACCTCTTCGAGTACTATGCTACTGTCATGCTACCCTGCTGTTGATGCAGTAGATCTTATATCCACACCACATGAAGGGTGGCTGGAACAAACTCCACCCGAAACAGGATCTCAAAGTCTTTCCATAGAAGTGTCGACTCATCATGCACCTGGAGAATTAGGCTCCACCATCTTCATGTTGCTTCCTGAAGGAGGCTGGAAACAAGGATCACCATGAAGTCTACTGGTGTCCCTACTAGCCTAAATACTCTCTCCACAACCTCCAGCCAATCCTCAGCTGCCTGTGGGTCCGTCTCTACCCTGAACCTGGGTGGTCTATGGTGCTAGAACTCATGAAACATGCTCAAGTGGCGTGCATCGTCTGCTGCTGGGGCTGGTGGCATCGATGACACAACGATATGTGGTACCGATGGTTCCGCTACTGGTAAATGGACCTGCACAGAGGCCTCATTACTCGGTGGGATATCAGCGTGAACAACTCTCGGGGCTCTAACAGGTCGTCTGTGAGGAGGCATCATGATTGAAACAGATGTAACACAGTAAACTATTATACCTGGTGAGCTAACCTGGTTGAGCTGACTTAAGAAAACTTTTAAATACACACACACACACACACAATTAGTGCTTTTGGGCACTAATTCAGAAATCAGTAGTCATGGTCCTGGTGTACGTGTACGTCGGCCGCCGAACCAACACTGGACTCCCTGAACTTAAAACAAAACTCAGTAACCTTAACACTATTTCTTCATAGAAAAGAAATATCAGAGTCTTAAGTTATGCGGTAGAACCGACTCCTCTGATACCAATTTTTCATGACCCATCCTTGGGACCCATGTCATGACAACCCCAACCCCGCCTTCCATAGGCCAAGGGCTGGCGATTAGAACCAAGGGCATAAATCCCTAAGCTGGGAAGGAATTTCCTTTATAAAAGTAAATAGAAGAAATAGAGTACAAAACTAGAAGAATAACACTAAGTAGAAACTGTATACAAAAGATGTGCTGGAAAGAAAAAGGGGCCATAAATACAAGCCCAATAGTAAAGTACAAGGAAAAGAAAAAATAGGTACAACTAAAAAGACAAATAACTGGGAGGCGTCTAGAAGCTCATAGATCATCCACCACAAATCCTACTAGAAGGGTAGGTAAAAATAGCCTCCTCAGCGCTCCACGTCCACCCGTCTCCTCTGGGTACCGACTCATCCAAAGGTCCACCACCGGGTACCATCCAGCCCTCGTACACTCCTCCTCAGTCCGCATTGTCCATCATCTATATCCAACACAACGAGGAGTGGGCAAAGCCCGTGCATGGGTGAGTATAAAGATACTCAGTTGGGACCCTGATACCCTCATGGTATCACAAAATCCAAAAAGGATAAACCAAAAAGAAATAATCAATAGAAAACGATTACTTTGGTATATGGTCATACATACACCTAAGTTATCTTGTAACCCATCTCAAACATAAGGAAAACACAGATCTCATTGAGTCAGTTCAAACCATGATTTTTAGTGTAGCATAGAAGTGCAGATGATTAGTCGCGAAGCTAGATCATCTTATTCTGACAAGAGGAACTGCTTCTGACCAAATGGAGTCTGACTCATACAGGATCGATAGGTACTAAACCCCGCAATGACCTATATAGGATCAATATGCACTGACTCACATAGGATCACTGAGCACTGACCCACACAGGGTCTGACCCACACATGATAGGTACACGATGAACCATATAGGATCACTGAGTGCTAACCCACATAGGATCTGACCTACATAGGATCGGTGCTGACCCACATAGGATCGGTCAGTAATAACCTGCGTATGATCTGTTTCCAACCTCCACCTCATTGCCAGCTACTGGGTCTCCGCACTTCGCACACTCGTCTCCGAGAGGATCCACTCCACGAGATATAGGTCGATACTAAAACATTCACATAGTCCCACATAGAAGTATCTCAATGGACCGCCAAAACATAGGGTCTCAACGCAATAGACGGCGCGTCAATCCGACGCCCAGTCTGTGAGTTATTGGCATTTCTGTTTCAGGGGCCAGATTGGATTTTAGGTTCAATCTAACCCAACCTTACCCAAACTATATCCAAACCTGAAGTGGGGTACACCAAAAGAACTGTCCCGCTCTAGGATTTACGTCACCGCAGAAAGTTCGTCGAGCAGACACATGTAGACCAGGATAGGGGTATAAAGGTGTAAACTGGCCAAATGGGTCCGGGTCCAGTCCGACCATGCCGGACTGACCCGGCCTGACCTGGGTATGATCCGGGGTCCAACCCGGTCTGCAGGTCTCACCCGGTTTGAAGAAGCGACCCGGCGAGATGGCAGCCCAGCATCCTGCAATAGCCGCGCCCGGGGGGGGGGGGAGGTGCGCACCCTAGGCACCCGAATGGCTCTCCCGTTTAGATGTGAGCCGAACCAGCGCCTGGTGGAATCGGTCCAACACACACTGGACCCGATGGGTTCCTGCACCTCCCGGCTGGCCCGAGCAGCCAGCCGCTCCGCACCACAGTGCAGTGCGATGGCACCGAGCCCCTCCACCACGATCCGACCCAGCCACGACCCTCTACAGGTCTCCGCATGGCACAACGGCACAACGCGCCTCCACCACGGCCCGCCCTGGATGCCGCTCTCCTTCCACGTGGCACGGCAGTGCCACACCCTCTTGGCGACCCGAAGGCCTTGCGCCGGCGATTTTCTTCACGGTCAGCTTGATACCGACCGCCGTTGCTCTGCCTCCACCGTCAACACAACAAGAAAAACAACCAGGGGGGTTGGACCGTGTACATGCAGTCCGAACCCTCATCCTTAAGATGATATCAATTGGAAACATGGAGCACAAAAAAATGATGAAGAACGGAGGGTAAAAACATATACATAATTCAACCCCTACCTTTTGGTTCGTCGCTTGATGCTCGTCATTTGATGCCGTAGGAGACCATCATTCATCGCGTCTGCCGCACGTCCTCAATTCTGAGCTATGTTGGTTCATTGAAGACGTTGCGGAGGGTTGATCGGTAGGCGGTCGGGGAAGAAGTCGAAGAAGAAAGAGTGTCACAGGCATTCTTCACGTTATTCATTGGGAGAATGGTTCTCCCTAGCTATCCTCTTCCTCCGTTACACCAAAATAAAATTCCAACCATATAATAATAATAGGTTACCTATTATTTTATTGTAGGCACACAATTAAAAGGGAGAAGGAAACTCCCCTTAATAACTTTACACGCATTGGCACAGTCAATTGGCACGCACGTTGGCACAATTAATTGGCACGTCTGTGGGCATAATTAATTAGCATGTGCGTTGGAACAATTAATTGGCACGTGTGTTGGCCCGATTAATTGTGCAGGGGAGGTCAAGAGGTCTGCCCTCATTAATGAGGGGGAGTGAAGAGGTTTCATCCCCCCCCCCCATGAAAAGGGTTCAGGTGGTCTCCACCCCTATCATTTAATATGGAGGTTATGCTTGGGTGGGCCCCACCACCACAACCTCCCATGGGAGGTTCAGGTGTGGTGGCCCCCACCTCTTACCTCCCCTTGGAGGTTTCGACCACCAAACTAAAAATAAAGTTAACAGTTTATTTTTATTTAATTTAATTAAAAACCCCCAAAATCTAACATCCATTCTCGTTAGAACGCAACTGTGGTGAAGGACTCAGTATGAAATCACTAACGTTGTGAGTACAACGGTGCCCTCAGATTTCAGTTCCGAGCACCGGTTCAAAAGATATAAAATCCCGCTCGTACCTTTACTGAATGTACCAAAAAAAACACCAGAAATTGATTCTGGGAACACCAGGACACAGAATCAAGCGCCGTTAGAAACTGCAGACTCGAAAAAAAAACCCATGTAATTTTAAAAAAAGCTCAATGGAATATCTAGGTATTTACAGCCTATCTAAGGGTACTGTTCTGTAATTAGAGTTTTTCTAATTCTATGTACTAAACTTTCTCTCAGGCCAACTGTAACAACCTGAACCCAGTTACCCAAAGTTGGTGATTTATTACATAACATTGGCCAGATACAAGGAATAATATCACGAAAGACCAATCAATTTAGTATTATTGGAAACAAGATACATACATAACTTCAACATTACAAAATGAAAAGAAATACAACACTAATTTATTCCATTAGAAACATCCAAGCCTCCTATATTATTCCTTCCAGTCACTAATAAATATCTATTTCATATCTAGGGAAAATGGAACATAAGAAAGGAGTGAGCTCAAATGCTCATTAAGGGTAATAAATACCGCAGAAGTTAACATAATCATTAGGCATAGTGAATAATTGAAAACACATGCACTTAAAAATAAGGAAAATGAACAATTTATGGTAGGAATATGATCTGAGTAAATGATACAATAATAAAACATAGTCATGGGTACTCTAATAGTTGAATAAGAACATGAACCATAAATATTATTTCCATAATGAGGGAATGTATAATGCCAGAAATTCTGAAACATATTGTCAAGGCCTCGACCAAGACGTCTATAAATGATTATGGCCTCGGCCAAAACCATATATCAAATGGGAAAGTACTTGGCCAATACCATGTCTAATTGTTTCATGATACCTACTAATGCATCGAGGAGCTATAACGGGCTCCACTAGTCTCATACTATGTCCAATACATTCCTCATATGAAAAGGTTGAAACATGACATAAACATTGGTTTTTAAACTAACATAAAAAATGTCAATACTTTAACCATAAACCATGAATGGTATAAAAATAACACATCTACAGTGAAACATATCACAAAATTTTAAATACAATATGAAATATTTTTATAATAACAAATCAACTTAAAACAAGTGTAAAATTTATCAAAGGTTGTTGACATAGATGAAATAAATACTTTTTGAGAGAAATATCTCTTTATATATTGAAATAATTTAAGAGTCACCTAATTATAAAAGAATAAATTTTTTTTTAAAATATTCTTATAAGCTAGTAACGGAATCTTTGATGATGTTATAACTGTGAAAAATATCCGGACATTCCGTACAAGATAGAAAAAATATTCTTACCTTAATTTTGAAGAAAAGGTCATAAAGTAACTTGTTTGGAAAAAGATGGAAAGATTAATTTCAAAACATATAAGGTAAAATAAGGGTATAAATTAATTTAACACATATTCTAGTAAAAATTAAATTTTTATGAAATAATTTTTTCTGAAAACACGGATGGGGATGATAAAGAGGTCCCAGTAGATACTTACGTATAAACAATCTCAGATAATAAAGAGTTTGTGAAATTTACCCTCACCTTGTACTTTTACTTAGTTGATGGTATGTTAACCTCCTGTATAATAGATAAAACATTGTTATTAAGTTACACAAGAACTATATACATAAATATGATATCATATTTGATCATATAATATATCATTGTTAATAATATTTTAGTAGTATCATCGTTTCATGTGATAACTGATTCTTTTCATTTATATTATTGGTTATGTAAGCCATTTATTTATGAATACGATGTATATGATTCATATAAAAATGATATTATGTTCATAAACATTATTTTTAATCATAAAATGAAAATTATTTTTGAATGATTACGATGGGGAAAGAATCTAATCACATTCGTGGAGACTGTAATCTGTGCGTACGCACGCACGACAATATCATTATATTGATAAAGAAATCAAAAGTAATTGGATGGTATATCATATATAAATAATAATTAACTTGTTATATTTATTATTTACATCAGTTATACTAATTATTATACCCATCCAAATAATGAAGTGTTTGAATAACAAACTACACCACGACATGGGGACGCTAATCCTTATGTACGCATGTGTGGTGACTTTGTCATTTATTTGATGGATAGAATAATTAATATGGCTATACATTTTTTATAATAACATGAAAATATATTTAATATACTAGAGTTATTATTTTATAATGGAAACAACAAAGAATGATGAAGTTGAAGAAGAAAACAACTTGAAAGAGGTGATGAAATATTCTTCTTTTCTTCAGGTTCTTCCTTTTAATTTGATCAAAAGTGCTCCATAAGTGGGATTTATAACCAATTTACGGCCTCTAGGATTATGTGAGTCAATTTGGGAGGATATTTGGGCAGGGGTTGGCCAAGAAAAATGGATTTTGAGGTGTGAAAATAAGAGAAGGGGAAATCCATTTTATAAGAGTGGTGAGGGTCCCTGTAATAAAATCTTGAAATATTATTTTGTAATAAAATAATTTTCGGTTTCTAAGGGCTAAAAATGAATTATTTCAAGGAAAAGGTGGGGATGGGTCGAAAACCTCTCAACCAATAGGTTTTATATAGGTTTTGGTCACCATATTAACTTTATCTTTTAGACATAACTGTTAGTTAAATAGTTTGACATTTATCATGTCTCCTTGTATTTTTATATTATTGGGTTAATAATCATATTAAAAACATACAATAGAACCCCAAGTGGTTCATTAATGATACACCTATAATTATATAAGTATTTTGGATGAAACTTATATTTTTAGAAATATTATATCAATTAATAATATAATATATGTTTTTAAAACACTTTTATTTAAATTTGGACACTCTTTGGTATTTTGTTTTTGTTCAAGTCATAACAACATGATTAATTAGAAAAAAATTCATTTAATCAACCATAACATGTCATATTAACCTATAAAATTCTTGTATGTCATCAAAACTTTCAAATTATATTTATTTTAATATTTCAAATATTATTTATTTGATTGTTTCCTTAATAAGAAAAATATTGCATCATTATTGTGTCATATAAAAATATATTTATTTTATGTCTTAATATTATAAATAAAATATACTAAGGTAGGAAATTTTTTTTCATTATAATTAATATTTATATTTGAATATATCAATTAAATAACATCATATAAAAATTGTTTTACCAAAAGATATTAGTTTTTTTTATTTTAGACATTACTTTAGATTATTTAATATTAAATTTTATTATCACTCCCATGTGGCTCCATGGGGTCCCAAAATAGACCCAATGAAGCCCATGGTCGGTCATGTATCATCCAATAGGGTTATGAAATGTGTTAGTATAATTATGATATCAATTTTACCCTTAATTACCATATTTACTTTTAACCGTGGTAAATAAAAGTAAAAAGTTACTATTCACCAAAAATTATTATCACCTTATTGAATGAAATTTTACATACTGATGTCAACTATGTCTCTCATATTTGTGAAATTCAACTCACAGAATCTATAAAATTATGTTTTATACAAATTTCCAAATGCTCGTATGAGTTTGGTAAAAGACGGTAAAAAAGATCAATAAAATTTAATATATCTAAACCTATTATAGAATGACTCCAATGAATTACGTTGAAAATATATAGGTATTATGTTTTTATTTTGACCTAAAATAAATTAAAATAAAATAACTGATTATTTAAATAAAAAGTAGGTTTTAACCATTAACGCATGGTTTTTCACTATTTAGAAAAAATCAAATGTTTTCAGAAAAAAACCAAAATTTCACCCTATGATAATTTCCACATTCCAAATTCAAAAATGAAGTCCATTTTGAAAGGTAAAATTTATAAAATTTATAAACTATAAAAAAGTGGTTATAACTATTCATAACAACTAGTTTTATTGGTTGTAGTGTTTTAGAATCTTGAAGTTGCGTACAATGCAAGTTATTGCATTATTTAATGGGAAACTTGCTGTAGAAGCTTGGGGTGTTACATTGTGAATATTTGTTCAGTGGTTCTATAATATCCCTAAAATGAATTCGATAATTATTAATGTTTTATGATATAAAAGGTTATATGTTTTGTTATCCCATGCCTGTAATATGGTATAATGGAGCTTATCCCTAGTATGAAAGATGGTATAATAGAGGTTATTTCAAGCAAGATAGAGGGTATACGATATGCTATTCCAATCCCCAAATATGGTACCTGGGTGGTAACCCCGTGCCTGAAGACTATAAAAAAGGTGGCTAACATAATTCTATAATGTGATTAATTTAATGGAGGGTATCCTTGGTATAATATTTTTTTGATTTTCATTATTCCTCACATTATTAAATTCATTTACTTCATTTTCTTATGTGAATTTTATGCTCCATGGATTCTATTTTTTATTCTTTTATGATTCTGGTCCTATAAGACACCACAAATTATTCCATCACTCATGATTATGATATATGGACTATTTGTGTGGTTATAAAATGTTAATATATTTTTATCATACCATTATAGCAATTTTATGCTTCAATAATCATTGATATATCTATTGTTTATCATTTCTGGACATTTGGGGTCATCCTTTGGTATATTTTCTCTTCCGAATTATATGGAGAATGGGATTAACTATGATATTTTTATAATAATATATAGTTATATAGAACACAATGGGAAATTATGTATATTTTTAGGTACTATTTTTTAGCTTTCAATGTTTTCAAACATATAAATAATTTGTATTTTTTGAATGAATCATTGTGATATGTAATGAATATTTATCTGAAACGACATTATTTATATTTTTTGAAATTTATGGGTTACCTCATGTAATGTAAGTGAATCCTTACATTTTCTTATCGCTTCATTAAAGTAACTATGTTGAATTATTTTTTTAAAAAACTCTAGTTATATTATTAATAAATTATTTAATTAAATTTAATATAATGTTAAACATAAAAATATTATTAAATATGAACCATATATATTTCACCAAACTTAACTCATTGGATTTTTATTAAGTTCTTTATATATGCTTTACTACTAATATATCTTTATTATGAATGCATTGGTTAATAATTATTCTTTTTAAAACATTATTTCACATGTACTTAGTGATTTTTTCTGATATACACCAAGATTTATTTATTTTATAGATTAAATATTTGTATGTCATGTTATGATTATTCCATGTTTTAAATTTTTGAAATTTGTCTGTTATTGTGTCTGTTTATTAATGCATGAAACTGAATTTATAGATTTTATAATACTTCAAATTATATATTCATGTTTCATTAAGGTATAAAATTTTTATCATATAAAATTCGTTATACATTTTAAAATACATTTATTTAGATTTTTTTATTGACAAGATATGGAAAATTTCTTATAAGTAGGACGGGTTATAATATTTACAAAACTTGTTAATCATTTTCCTCATTCCTAGAGGGAACAATTTAAAATATGACTATGAAAGTATATATATTTTCTTTTCCCATGGTTTAGTGGTTCCCTAACACAGTTTAAAATTATATTCTTATTTAGAGATATGTTTAATACATTTATATATTGGTTTACACCCTTATCGTATATGGTGTTATTCACATGATTATTATATCTCTTTTATATACTACATTTTTATCCATTGGATTTCTTTTACTATTATCTATTAAAATATATTTATTATACAAATGAAATTTTATAGCCATGTTTATTATATACACTTGATTAGTTTGTGTGTGATTTTTTCTATTGGTGGTGACCTGGGGAGATATGTTACACACACAATATATGTGCACTTTTTTGGATGTCTGAGTTCGCATATTGTGATTTAGGTAATAGAAATTCATGAATATTTTTTCATATTTTATTATATATAAAATTATTCAATTATAACATAGACTCTATAATACATAGGATAACACGAGACTTGTTCATGAATGAAGAAATTTTGAACACATCATTATACTTTTATATTTTACTAATATATGAAATTTATATAGTCACGTATAATTATTTTAATGTTTATATCTATATATGTTTTTTAGAAATGGTTTTACTTTTATAAATGGGTTTAATTTTCATTTTTATTGTTAAATAGTAACATTAGGTTTGGATAATATTTATGATATTTCATAGGGTACACATTGTGAATTTTTATGTTTCAATGTGTTTGATATGTTAAAGGGACATAATGAATATTTTAGAAAGAATATACCAAACATATTCTACTAAATAAAAAAGGTAATTGATTTCCCAAAAATATATAGATACCTCTATCATAGTTTCCATTCCCATGGTATTGGGAAACACTCATAAATTCTTTGATGGTATGATTATTGTAATATTTAGGTGTTTGGGTTTGGGATTGTAAAATTAGGTATGATAGAAGTATTCAGAAAACTAGGAATTTTGTTTTTATAAATGAGTTTTTAATTTTCTATAATTGAGTAGTAACCCATAAAAAGGAATTATCATTTACTATATGGTGGAAGAAAATTTCACTATAAGGAAACAAAGTAAGGTAGTAATCCCCATTAATACGAGTGAGTTTTATGTTGACATTTATTAAAGGAAAATATTTGAATTCGCTAAGTGTTATATAGATTATTAAAAAAAATCATTCATTCATACATTAGGCATACAGTTCTACATAATGACATGAAAATTATATTTCACAGTAAATTATTGTTACATGTGAAAAAATAGACTAATTTTAAGAAACTAAAAATGTAATCAGAATTTAATTTAATGACTTATTAAGAGATATATGAATAATAAATTTCATTCCCAAATAATTTTACTTTTCTAATAATTATTAATTTTGGTTTATAGAATAATTTTTAGACATACATTATCTTCTTATTAGTGACATATTTGTATTCAATATTTCGATATTTTTCATTAATTTTTTTTGGTAATGTTATCTAATATTTATTTTAAAATATGAATTATTTTTTTTCTATTTTGAAATTAAAACAATATTTTATGTTCCTTATAATTGATGAATATTTTGAATGGTATCTGTAATTAAAAAAAATATATTTTATAAATAATATCATTATAATGTATATTTTCATGAAAATATAATATTCCAAACACCTACCTTTAATATGATTTATTAAATGAATTTGAGAATCATGTAATACAATTTTAAATAAGTAAATGTTAGTTTAAATTCAAAATATAATTGTAAAGTATATAAGGTCGTCCCTAATAAACTCATATAGTGGTACACAATAAATTGAATTTGTATTGGATTTTGGTATTCTTAGGACCATTATTTTTTTGGTAATGTTTCTTGATGATGAAATCTAGTTCTTTTGATGATCTTTTCGAGCTTTAGGGACTTCATAATTGAATTATGGGGATCCATTACGATAGATTACAAAGTCTATTATTAGGAAATTAGTGTTTGGATGATAATTAAAATCAAAGATTCTTAGATCCATGGGGATGAAACCTAATATCATCGATATATTATGAAAATGTATTTCTTAATTTTATTGATTTATTTTATTAATAAATAATGTTATAGGCTTCAATAATGAATGCATGGGAGTGATTGAATTTTTAAAGTTAGGGGTTTTTTTATTTATTTCAAGTATCATTAAATAATTTTGGATTCATGAAATGAAATTTTATCTCTTTTTACATATGAGTAGAAATATAATGGGATGATTAATTTTCTAGAATAACTAATTGATGGTTTCACATACAATAAAATATTGTTTATAACAATCGGTTCCCAATTAGATATCTAAAATAATTATGGTCCCTGTTAAAAATTGTATAACATATGGAGGGGAAGAATGTACAGAGGTGCTTCATTCTAGATATTTTTAATTAAACGACTATTTATATGTTCATTTATAATCTATTAAAACTATATTAAATTTACCATTCCAAAATTATTTCTTCCATCCATCTAATTGAATACTTCATGAATCCTATTTTCAATATATTCATCAATAATTTATGATGGACTATACGTGTGAGTTTAGTATAAAAATGGAAATTATTTATCCTTCAACTCTTATTCCTCCTCTCAGTTTTCTTTATATATTTCAGAAAAGCTAGTTTAAGGATTTATTTTTTGTTTTTAAAAAATTGTTAGAAAGTAAGATCAATAAGGTGTTGAAATTGACATAATGTAAAATCAATATATTTTATATTTTAATGTTATTCTTTTAGAATTGGTAGTAAATAGTTGATGGAGTTAGAATAAGCTATAAAATGAAAATGATTGGTTGAAATTATTACCACATAATTTGGAACCTCCTTTAGATCACTCATTAAAAAAACAAGGATATTCATTTAAGTCGAATAAACCCAATGATTAATAGAAGGATGTTAAGAAGTTGTTTTTTCATGGTTTAGTTATTCTCTACCTCACATGAAGTCGGTATATTTGATGAAAGGTTGCTTCCATATATAATAGAGGAAATATGTACATTTGTAACTACTTATTTTATTAAATTAACATAATTTTTTTCCTTATTTATTTTTATAAAAAAATATATTAATAAATAATGATGAATATTATTATAAATAATATAACCCAAAATTATTTATAAAATTTGTGTTCATGTTTTAACACTTATCTCTTAGTTTTAATCATGTGTTATTATTTTTGATGATTACCAACATATCAATGCCTTTTACTAATTATGGTTAATGAAAGATAAAATAAAATATTGTGTGATCCATAAATAAAAAACTGTTTAAATAATATACCATATGAAAATAACATAGAAAAATATTACATTTTAATTACATTTAAATCATTTAATAATATATTAAAAACAATTAAATAATGTTAAATACATTTTTGGGATAATTGAGTTAATTAAGAAGAAAAAATATAATCATTATAATGTAACTAAAATGTAATTATATAAAAAATAAAAAACACATTATATTTATCTATAATTTTTTTGGAACACCACAACTCACTGAAAAAATAATTACATTATATATCTTCATATTCATTTACCCGATTGTTCTACTTCTAGAACAAGTAGTCTTTTTGTGTTTCATAAGTGTTTAAGGTAATTCTTCCATCAGTAAAATTACATAAAACTAAAAAAATCTATAATCATTTAGATAATTGTTCATAAAAAAACCTAACCACTTTTTATCCTTATGAATGTATATTATACTAATTAAAAAAGTTTTACATTTTGGAATTTTTCATTACCCAAGATAATATTATTATCATTATGAAAGAAAAATGTCACTGAGTTTTCATGTATTCTAACATTGGATGATGTTGGAAGAAATAAAATAATTAAATTGAGATATATTAGGTGTTATATTTACTTTTAAATCCTTATAACAGTAATTTTTTACCATAATTATATGATTTAAACTTAATTAGGTGGCACTTATTTACCATGATAACAATTAATAATGAATAAAATTAAGTCTTAACATTGAAAAATATTTCTACATTATGTTAAAAATAATTTGATGATTTTTATAAAATTTAGACCCTATAATTCTTAAAAATTAGTTTAATAAGAAACTCTCAAAATGATACAAAGAATGGTTTTCTGGAAAAATTTATTTTTAAGTATAAACCTTTATTATACCAAAATTATTTATAATGTTTACTACCATAACATTAATTTGAAATTTTTTAATAAAACTCATCAAATTAGATTTTAATAATAGTTAAAAAAATTGGTGCTTTTCAAATACATGAATGGATAAGACATGAATATATAAAATCAAATTTTTTTCACTAATCATAGAAAAATTAATTAGTTTTCGATAATTTCATAAATTGTACCATTATAAAAAATTTATATGATTATTTCAAAAATTATAATTTTTTTATAAAATGTAATGTGTAATTTTTCTAAAAATTTACAATAATATTTAATCATAAAAGTTATAAATACCATTATTGTGGTAAATGTAATCTTTTTAAAACCTCAAGCTTCCACGGTACGCTCTCTTTGAATAATACAGCAGCGTGTGCTGTACGCAAGTTCGAGTTCTAACAGACACACCACGACCAATCAAAGTAGCCGTTATGAATAGTAATACCTACTTTTTAAAATTCTATAAATTTTATCTCTCAAAATGGACTTCATTTTTGGATTCTGCGTATTGAATTTAGACTAAGGTGAAATTTTGGTACTTTTCAGATAACTTTAATATTTTGATGAATAGTGAAAATTACTAAATTTTAATTAAAAACAAGTTTTTTAATCAAAATAATTATTAGTGATAAATTATAAATTTGAGTGGTTTTAAAGTATATTTAGAATATATTTTTACCATTTAATACAATTTTGGTCATTGGAAATAATTTCACAATTAAACCGGACATAAACAACTATCAATCTTTTGATAGTTATTATATCTTAAAAACACGCTCTTTGTTTTGACAGCGGGAATTAATTTTAAATTAATTTCTGCCACTTCTGTGTTTTTAATTTGGAAAAATGGATTCCATATTTGGAATTAGGATTTCCAAATTGTGAAAATAGATAACTTTAATTTTTAGAGATTTTGAATAATTATTTCGGTAAATATTTTATTTACCATTGTTAAAGGATAAATCTGGTAAATAAGGGTTAACAAATAATATTATAATAATCCTAAATTACCCTAAAACGTGTCCTAAACTTATTGGTGGATACATGTCCGACCATGGGCATCTTTGAGTCGATTTTGGGACCCCATGGAGCCACCTGTAGGTGATAGGGACACTTTATTTTAATTAAGTTAAAATAAATACAAAAATGACAAAAGCATATATCGTTTTGAAAAACAATTTTTACATAGGGTAATATATGTTGGATTTTAGACAATAAATATTAATTAGAAAGATAAAACGATTTCCTACATAATTATATTTTATTTATAATTTTTAAACATTAAATAATTTAATTTATTTATGACACAATGATGATAGAGGAATTACCATAATAGTGAAAAATTAAAATAATTGATATTATAAATATACAAATAAATATAATTTGAGTCTTTTAATGAATTAAACTAATTTTATAGGATAATATGACATATTGGGATTGATTTAATTAACTTTTTTTGAATTAATAATTCTGTTATGAGTTTTAAAAAAGTCAATTATTGAATAGTTTCAAAATTGACATAAAAGAGTTTTTAAAACAAATATTGTATTATTAATTGATCTTAAATTACAAAAAATCTAAATATCGGTCAAGAGACTTATATCATGATATTTGTTTCATTAATGGACCATTTGGGGGTATCTTGGATGTATATAGTGCGTTTATTAACCATATAATATAAAAATCCAATGTGACATGTTAAGTGTCAAACTAATTAACTAAGAGTTAAAAATAAAAGATAAGGTTAATATAATGACCCAAACCTGTCTAAATTCTATTGGATGAGTGTTTTTCGACCCATACCCACAATAACATTAAAATAATCCACTTTAGAGACATTAGAAACCGAATATGAATTTATTATAAAATAATATTTCTAGCTTTTCCAAAGGTGTCCCTCTCCCCTCTTATAAAAGGACACCCCCCTTCTCATTAATTCACATCTTCAAAGCCTTTTGGTTCGGCCAACCCCTACCCAAATACTCTCTCAACTTCCCTCACTTAATCCTAGAATCATTCCTTTAGTCATAAATCCATCTTAAAGATCCCTTTTGATCAAATCAAAACGAAAAACCCGAAGAAGAGGTAATGATTTCCCCACACTTTTTCAAGTTCCTTTCTTCTTCCACTTCATATTTCTTTGTTATTACCATTCTAAAATAATGAATCCAGTATATCCTATATACTGTAATATTATTATAAATATGGTAAAACCATATTCAGTATTCTATCCATCCATTGAATGACATGTCACCATACGTGCGTACGTACGACTTACCGTCTCCACATCATGGTGTAATTGTTATTCAATATATTATTATTTGGATGGGTATAATAATGATTTTTAATTCATGTAAATAATAAATATAACATTATAATGATTCTTTATATTTTATATACCATCCAATTATATATTATATTAATATCAAAAGAATGATATTTTCGCTCGTACAGAATACCATCTCCACGACGCGATGAGATTCATTTCCAAGTTCACCATTCATCGACGATTATAAAAATATATATTACTAATAAGTATGTAATATATGACATAATAATGATACTGGATATATATATATATATAAGGATTTATTCATTTACATAAATCTTATTCACTTACTTCCGTTCAATACTATATGAAAACAGAAACATCGTTTATGCGTACGTACGGACTACCGTCTCCATAAATGGTGTTTTTCATTTCATATATATTTCTATTATACATATTTATATTCTAAATATATATGATATATTTATCATGTTTTATATTTTGGAAGTATTTAAATAATGATCTAAGTGATACAACCAAGAGTGACAATTTAAAACACGTATGATAAAGAAAGTGATGATTACCCGAAATGTTAAATTAACATGGAAATTATTACTAAATGGGTAATATAAATTCATAAATGAATCATGAATGATATCATAAATATTAATATGGTTCTGGTATAATTTAATAACATACTATGATCTTCGTACAGGAGGTTAAACGCACCCTCGACTAAAGGAAAGTGCAAGGTAAGGGGTTTTCATCTCACTCCAAATTCCCGTGAGATTCATGCCATATTGCCACCATTACCATTTGTGTGGTGTATGTGCTGCCTATAATTATATTCTTTGTGTAATAAACTTTAATTTATGTTTATTTATATATTCATTGTATGATACCTCTTTCATGGGTTTTATGTTTCGTAAGTTACCAAATTGGTAAGGGTTTATTTGACAATCTTTTCATTATCCGAGGTTGTTTATACGTAATTATCTTCTGGTACCTCATTATCATCCACATCAATGTTTCTTAAAAATGTATTTCAAAACATTTGTACTATTTAATAGACAATGGGTGAAAGTCATTTATACCCTTATTTGACATTATATGTTTTTAAAGGAATCTTTCCAACATTTTCGAAACAAGTTACTTTTTATCCTTTTTGACAAAATTAAGGTAAGAATATTTTCTTAACTTGTACGGTGGCTGCGGTTATTTTCCACCGTTATTACACCTTTGAAGCTTCCTTCACAAGCTTATAAAGATATTTTCAAAATAACGGGTTTCTCTATAATTATGAGACTTTTAAATGATTTCAAAAAAAGAGATATTTCTCTCAAATAGTACTGATTTCATCTATGTCAACATCCTTTGATAAATTTTAAACTTATTTAAAGTTGATTTATTATGATACAAATCACCCATATTGTATTTAAGGTTTTGTGATATTTTTGACTATGGATGAGTTATTTTTATGCCATTAATGGTTTATGATTAAAGTTTTGACATTTTGTATGTTAGTTTTAATACGAATGTTTATGTTATATTTCATCATCTTATTAAGATGAATGTATTGGACCAGTATGTTCCGGGTTGGGGATCAGTAAAAGTAAGCCCTCCGGGTTGGGGTCCGGTTACAGAAGACCCTCCGGGTTGGTGTCCGGTTATTAGAGGCACTCCAGGTTGGTGTCCAGTTTTTAGAGGCACTACGGGTTGGTGTCCAGTTATTAGAGGCACTCCGGGATGGAGTCTGGTTACATAGGCTCTCCGGGTTGGGTTCTGGTTACAGTTATCCCTTAGGTCTTGGCACGAGGCCTTGACACAGAAATTAATATTCGGCATCATGCATTCTATCGTTATGAAAGTGGTCATTGATATTGCATGTGATTATTCGACTAGTAGAATATCCATATGAATAAGTAAATGACATTTTTTCATTTTATCCTTTCCATATAATGATGAAGTTCAAGTTTAAGAGGATTTTTTTAGTTATACATTGCCATAAATGTTTATGCTTATTTTAGAAAGTTTTCGCTGTATTGCTTACCCTTACTGAGCATTTGATCTCACCCCTTTCTATATTTTTTCCCCGGATTCCAAGAAGTGTAATGTGATTGATATGTAGGGTTAAGCCAAGGGAATAATGGAATTCATAAAGATTATTTATGTTGTTTTTTTACATCTTAAAGTGAAAATGTAACATTCATGTATGTGATCTATTTTTCCAAGACTGCTAAACTGATCGGTTCTCCGGGACATGATTCCTTGCAATCATGCCAATGTATTAAAATAATGCACCGATTCTGGGTAATTGAGGTCGGGGCATTACAGTTGATATCAGAGGAAGTTTAGAAATATCTTTGGAAACTAGATTTAGATAAACTCTGATTAGAGCACATAGCCCTAAGATAGACTTTGAGGATTAGTATAGAAGAACTTCATAGAATTTTGGTATTGTAGAGATTTTGTGAGTTTTCTTAGCAATACATCTGTGTCTGGATACGAGCAAGTAGAGGCGGCTCTGGAACAGAAGTACCTAGGGGTAAAACCCGGAAACACCGCTTTGAGCTAGACTCGAACGGGAACTGGTGCATGACAACGGGCCTTGCTGCACTGTTGGTTACGACACTCCCGGGGGATATGCTTAGGATAATTCTCATTTTCTTTACCAACCATTATGAAGGGATTATGAGAATATACTTATTCAAAGAAAACATTTTTATTATTATGGATTATATCCATAAACTGTTCAATTTGTGTTAGGTATTTTACATGTTTGGTAATTATTCATTGCAATTCATAAACTGAACTAGTTTATGTTATTGTTTGGAAATGGTTCCCATTAGAAGTCATGTGAACTCCCATAATACGTATGATCCAAAGAGTTATAAGGATAATATCATTCATGGTCTTAAGCCAGAATTTAGTAGGGAAATAGTTTCCCACGTATTATCATCATATGAAGAAATAGTATCATGTGTTGATAAGATGAGTAAAGAATTATCAGATTCCTATGGCTTTGAAGGGAAGCAAGAGAAGAAAAGTATGGAAGAGAGAAATATGGATAAAGGGAAGAGGGAAAAGAAGAATTTTCCCATATGTGATAACTGTGGGAAGAAACAGCCTGGAACTTGCCTGAAAGGAATGGGAGTTTGTTATATGTGTGGAGGAAAAGTGGCACAATGTATGTGACTTCAAGGGTAAGAAAAAGGTTTCAAATATACAATGCTTCATTTTCAAGGAGTTTGGACACTACACGAACCAATGTCCCAGTCATCAGAATATGCCACCAATTATGCTATTGGATAATAATCAAGTTATGATAATACCACAGATGAAGAGGAATTACTAGTGTTCTTATGTTGTTATTTTAGAATTATTTAATTTAAATGTTGTATCAATGATGTTCTGGAAATAAATATGGATTGTACTGCAGTACTATTTAATGAATAATTTGAGATTTCATGGTACTAAGAAAAGTGACTCTACAACTAGTTTTTTTTTGGAAATTACATGGTTAAAGGAAAGATAAACATTAATATGGTACTAATATTGAGGTAGTGATTTTGGAATAAGAGATGGTTGATTTTGGTAATTCAGGATTTTGCGGTGTTTTAAAAGAATATATGAGGAAGGCATTCACATTTTATTACCTGGAAAAAGGATCCTCATTATGTTTAACTTCCTTTAAAATTTTGGACTGTGATTTTGGATAATTTTATTTTGGATAAGTCTAATGGTTGGAATGGATTAAGTTTGAAAGGTTAGTTTTTTGGATTTTTATAAAAGGACAACACGCAGACCGTGTGACGACCCGTCGTGTCAGACAAAGATGTGGGAATCAAACCCACAACCATAGTGAAATTGGGGTTTACCACCTACCATTGATCTACATGAAGTTCCGGGATGGTATAATGTAGTTTCTTTCCATAAAGGGTCTAATAAGTGAAATATAAATTCATTATATTTGGAACCCTATACGATTAGGATAAATAGAGTATTTTTGAGTTTTATTATGTTTTGGGCTGAAAGATGAGTTTGTGGTAGAAATTTATTAATGGATAAAACTCTAATTATAACGTAAGTATATCTCTTTATGTTCTTAGACAATCTCAGAAATAAATTCCTCAACATTAAGAAAAGGAACATAGAACAAAAATGTTGTCCAAGATGGTACCTTAGATCAACACTAATTTATGGATTTGGGATTGTCGGCCTTTTCATAGCCATGTTCTCTACCACTCTCCATCAGATAATTGATGGTTAGATTTCTCTTCCATATCCATATTTTCCTACATGGAACCCTAGTTTGTGTTATTTTCGGTAATCTTCATACTTTCCACTCTTTATTTTAAATAGAGGCCTCATTAATTCATTTTTCTATGTGGGATTTCAACTAAGATATTTTGAAACATCAAAAATGTGTTATCCTAATACCTTATGTTTTTTCGAACCGATGGTATTTTAAATCATCATAGATTGATGAATTTAAGGACCTCAATTTTAAACTTTTTTGTGATTGATGACCTCAATAACTACCTATAAATATTTATGTTTTTCCTCCAGTTATATGTCTATAATTTCCACCAATGTCCTCCTAATCGAGATCATAATTTTGTGGTGACCCTTTCATTTCTCTTTTCATCTTGTTAAGACTAAATTTTATTAACCAAATTTCCTATGTGGGTTTTTTTCCACGAAGATATTTTCTATTTTCAACCTTTATTTTCAAAGAAAAATATCAAATTGCGAGGATGCAATTTGTTGAATCAGGGGAGAATGTAACACCCCGAGCTTCCACGGTACGTTTCTCTTTGAATAATACTGTAGCGTGTGTTGTACGCAACTTCGAGTTCTAACACACACCACGACCAATCAACGTAGCTGTTATGAATAGTAATACCTACTTTTTAAAATTTTAGAAATTTTATCTCTCAAAATGGACTTCATTTTTGGATTTGGAGTATCTAACTTATCCTAAGGTGAAATTTTGGTACTTTTCGGATAACTTTAATATTTTGATGAATAGTGAAAATTACTAAATTTTAATTAAAAATAGCTTTTTTAATCAAATTAATTATTAGTGATAAATTATGAATTTTTGTGGTTTTAAAGTATATTTAGAATATATTTTTACAGTTTAATACAATTTTGGTCATTGGACATAATTTCACAATTAAACCGGACATAAACAACTTTCAATCTTTTGATAGTTATTATATCTTAAAAACACGCTTTTTATTTTGACAGCGGAAATTAATTTTAAATTAATTTCTGCCACTTCTATGTTTTGAATTTGGAAAAATGGAATCCAAATTTGGAATTAGGATGTCCAAATTGTATAAATATATAACTTATATTTTTAGACATTTTGAATAATTACTTCGGTAAATATTTTATTTTCCATGGTTAAAGGGTAAATCTGGTAAATAAGGGTTATAATAATACTAAATTACCATAAAACATGTCCTAACCTTATTGGTGGATACATGTCCAACCATGGTAATCTTTGGGTTGATTTGGGGACCCCATGGAGGCACTTGTAGGTGATAGGGACACTTTATTTTACTTAAGTTAAAATAAATACAAAAATGACATAATCATATATCTTTTAGAAAAACAATTTTTACATAGGGTTATGTATTTTGGATTTTCGACTCTAAATATTCATTAGAAAGATAAAACGATTTCCTACATAATGATATTTTATTTATAATTTTTAGACATTAAATAGTTTAATTTTTTATGACCCAATGATGATACAGTTATTACCATAATAGTGAAAAATTAACATAATTGATATTATAAATACCCAAATAAATATAATATGAGTATTTTAATGAATTAAAATAATTTTATAGGATATTATGACAAATTAGGATTGATTTAACTAACTTTTTTCAAATTAATCATTCTGTTATGATTTTTACAAAAGTCAATTATTGAATATTGTCAAAATTGACAAAAAAGAGTTTTTTAAAAACATATTATATTATTAATTGATCTTAAATTACTAAAAATATAAGGTTCGGCCAAAAGACTTATATCATGATATTTTTATCATTAATGGACAACTTGGAGCTCTCTTGGATGAATATAGTAAGTTTATTAACAATATAATATAAAAATACAAAGTGACATGGTAAGTGCCAAACTAATTAACTAAGAGTTAAAAAATAAAAGATAAGGTTAATATAATGACCCAAACCTGTCTAAATTCTATTGGTTGAGTGGTTTTAGACCCATCCCCACCATAGTCTTTAAATAATACACTTTTGAGCCATTAGAAATGGAATATGAATTTATTATAAAATAATATTTCTAGCTTTTCCAAAAGTGCCCCTCACCCCTCTTATAAAAGGACACCCCCCTTCTCATTAATTGACACCTTAAAAACATTTTGGTTCGGCCAAACCCTTCCCAAATAATATCTAAACTTACCTAAATTCATCATAGAGTTAATAATTTAGTTTGAAAACCATCCTAAGGAGCCCTGTTGATCAAATCAAAAGGAAGAACCCCAAGAAGAGGTAATGATTTCACCACCCTTTTTCAAGTTCCTTTCTTCTTCCATTTCTTATTTCTTTGTTATTACCATTATAAAATAATGAATCTAGTATCTAATATATACTGTTATATTATTATAAATATGGTACAACCATATTCAGTATTTTATCCATCCTTTGGATGACATGTCACCATACGTGCGTACGTACGACTTACCGTCTCCACGTCGTGGTGTAATTGTTATTCAATATATTATTATTTGGATGGGTATAATAATGATTTGTAATTCATGTAAATAATAAATATATCATTATTATTATTCTTTATATATGATATACCATCCAATTATATATTATTTTAATATCAAAAGAATGATATTTTCTCTCCTACGGATTACCGTCTCCACGACGCGATTAGATTCATTTCCAAGTTCACCATTCATCGACAATTATAAAAATATATATTACTAATAAGTATGTAATATATGACCTAATAATGATACTAGAGATATATATATATATATAAGGATTTATGTACTTACATATATCATATTCACTTACTTCCATTCAATACTATATGAAAACAGAAACATCGTTTATGCGTACGCACGGACTACCGTCTCCATAAACGGTGTTTTCCATTTCATATATACTTCTATTATAGATATTTATATTCTAAATATATATTATATATTTATAATGTTTTATATTCTCGAATTATTTAAATCATGATCTAAGTGATACAACCAAGAGTGACAAGTTAAAACACGTACGACAAAGAAAGTGATTATTACCCGAAATGTTAACTTAACATGGAAATTATTACTAAATGGGTAATATAAAGACATAAATGAATCATGTATGATATCATAAATATTAATATGGTTCTGGAATAATTTAATAACATACTATGATCTTCGTATAGGATGTAAAACGTACCCTCGACTAAAGGAAAGTGCAAGGTAAAGGGTTTTCATCTCACTCCATATTCCCGTGAGATTAATGCCATATTGCCACCATTACCTTTTGTGTGGTGTATGCACTGCCCATAATTATATTCTTTGTGTAATACAATTTAATTTATGTGTATTTACATATTCATTTTATGATACCTCTTTCATGGGCTGTATGTTTCGTATGTTACCAAATTGGTAAGTGTTTATTTCACAATCTCTTCATTATCTGAGGTTGTTTATACGTAATTATCTTCTGGGACCTCTTTATCATCCACATAAATGTTTCTTAAAAATGTCTTTCAGAACATTATTACTATTTAATAGACAATGGTTTAAAGTCATTTATACCCTTATTTGACTTTATATGTTTTTAAAGGAATCTTTCCAACGTTTTCGAAACAAGTTACTTTTTGACCTTTTTGACAAAATTAAGGTAAGAATTTTTTGAACTTATACGGCCAGTGCAATTATTCTCCGCTGTTATTACACCTTTGTAGCTTCCTTCACAAGCTTATAAAGATATTTTCAAAATAAAAGTTTTCTCTATAATTATGCGACTTTTAAATGAATTCAAAAAAAGAGATATTTCTCTCAAATAGTATTGATTTCACCTATGTCAACATCCTTTGGTAAATTTTAAACTTGTTTCAAGTTGATTTATTATGATACAAATAATCCATATTGTATTTAAGGTTTTGTGATTTTTTTGACTATGGGTGATTTATTTTTATTCCATTAATGGTTTATGATTAAAGTTTTGACATTTTGTATGTTAGTTTTAATACGAATGTTTATATTATATTTCATCCTCGTCTTAAGATGAATGTGTTGGACTAGTATGTTTCGGGTTGGGGATCGGTAAAAGTAAGCCCTCCGGGTTGGGTTCCGGTTACAGCAGACCCTCCGGGTTGGTGTCTAGTTATTAAAGGCACTCCGGGTTGGTGTCCGGTTATTAGAGGCACTACAGGTTGGTGTCTGGTTATTAGAGGAACTCCGGGATGGAGTCCGGTTACATAGGATCTCCAGGTTGGGTTCCGGTTACAGTTATCCCTTAGGTCTTGGCACGAGGCCTTGACACAGAAATTAAAGTTCGGCATAATGCATTCCATCGTTATGAAAGTGGTTATTGATATTGCATGTGATTATTCGACTAGTATAATATCCATGTGAATAAATAAATGGAATTATTTAATTTTATCTTTTCCATATTATGCTAAAGTTCATGTTTAAAAGGATTTTTTTAGTTATACATTTCCATAAATGTTTATGCTTATTTCTGAAATTTTCCGCTGTATTGCTTACCCTTACTGAGAATTTGAGCTCACCCCTTTCTATGTTTTGTTTTTCCCAGGATTCTATGAAGTGTAATGTGAATGATATACAGGGTTAATATAAGGGAATAATGGCATTCATAAAGATTATTTATGTTGTTTTGTACGTCTTAAAGTGAAAATGTAACATTCATGTATGTGATCTATTTTTCCAAGACTGCTAAACTGATCGGTCCTTCGGGACATGATTCCTTGTAATCATGCCAATGTATTAAAATAATGCACTGACTCTGTGTAACTGGGGTCAGGGAGTTACATTCTTATTGTATAAAATTACATCACTAAAAACTATGTTTTTCATTCATAAAAATTAAGCAATAAATTTTATTGATTATAATCATTAGACAAATATATTGTAGTTTTTTTACTCAAACTCATAAATGATAACTTCATTTCATTTTTATAACAATAACATTTAAATAAGTATATTTCAATATTATATCACATTTGTTTTGAATCTTGGTATTGTGTGTTAAGAACGATATAAAAAATATTTTTATTTTAATAAAAATAAGTTATATAAAATATCATATATTTAATATCCATTAATAATTTTTTTACTATCATGATATTTTCCAATAACTATATAATGTTAATTCTTAGAAAAAAGATAAACATAGGTCAAACTATGTTCTAAAATGGTGAAATAATGTATCAATACTTTTATTAATTCATCATTGTCATAAATATTTCGATTATTATCACTACCATTAGGACCTAACAACAGTTAATTATTGGTTATCATCACATGGACACTATTTAGGGGTTAGCTAGGATACTTGTTATACAGTATTATAGATATGGTATATCCATTTCACTATAGTGACTATGAGTGTCAATATTAATTTTTAACAATGGAATTTTCATAGGTGTGATTAAATTTTCATGTGTCTGTTATTATTTTAGAAGGTTTTTTGGGTATTTTTTAAATTTTATTTAAGGTATATGAATCCTTTCATCATTAAATTCATTCAATTATAAAAAATTTATGTATTTTTTTAAGAGAAAATATGAGACAGATTTTGTTTATTTTTTTCATTACATAATATTATTTAATAAATATATAACAAAAAATAATTTTGAAACCAATTTGTTTCACCTAAAATAACTCATTTTATTTTTCTTCTACTCTTTATATAATAATTTCTTCTTGTATGTGTTCATCACGAATGTTACGGTTGATATGGATGTTGAACAATGATTTTTTTGGTATATACTAGAATGATTTAGTGACTATAATACTAGGATTTATGATTCACGTATCTTTTGGATAAATAATTAATAATTATATTATTATATGGTTTGATCTTTTAATAAGTACTTCTAGTAAACATAATTACAAATCATGTCATTATGATTTTATAATTTTCCTTATTAAAAAAATGTCTATTAAATATTAATTATAGAATAATATAATGTGTATATAGATTGTGTTATAATATTTCTATAGATTACCTAAAATGGTAGGTCAACCAGAGATTAATGGGGTGTTAGAATCGTATTGTGCTCCTTGATTTCCCTATCTAGTTATCCACTTTACACATTCATATAGGGATGGGTTGCATGAATTCACAAACATTCTATACTCTATCATTTTACATGGTTTATATCGGTAGTTACCTAAATATGTCATATAATTTATTTTGATTTCATGAAAGTCATAAAAAAAGATATATTTAGGTTTGAACACTTCAAGTATTACAAATTATTTATATGACTGTCATCAGAAAATTATTGTAAAGACCTGAAAATTCCATGTTATTTTTTATAAATTATTTTAGATTTTTAGGAATCTCTGAAAATTGATGGCATGTGATTCTGAGACCCAGTGTACCTGGAATGTACTTTTGAACATTTTTAAGGTATGTATAATAAATGTGCACGCCTAATTTTCTATATTTTGAACCAGTGCTCAGATTCAAAATACGATGGAAATGTTGAATACGCAACACCAAGATTTTCTTAAGGGATGTTTTACTTCAACCGCTGTAGGTTTGGAGAAAAAGATAAATTTTGGAATATACAGAAAAATAATAAAATAACTGAACAAGTTATTTTATTTTTTTTCTCTAGTAGATGAGAGACAGTGGTGGGGACTGGTGATTTGTCAAGCTAATTAATGACATGAATCTCCTTTTTTTGAAAGCACACCACTGTGGAATTAAGAAGATTATTAATTACATGAACAAAATTAATTTATCAGTGTATTACACTCCTTTACCCCTCTTATTTTAATGGAGCTCTGTTTGGGGGTTTGGAATGACTACTTCAAGTGAAGAATATTTGACAATGTTCTATAGTGATGCCCACCAATAGAGGATGGAGGCTCAGGAGAGAATGATTTGGGATCAATGAACGTCGGTGACTCCATCCAATGTGGACAATCCTCCCACTATGGCCGCGACACCTCCAACGAATCTCAAGGAATGGGTTTTTTTTTGATATTGTGATATTCCTCTTTCCCCATTCATGATTTATACTAAGAACGCAGATCAACCGACCAACGAGTTGATCCGTGGATCATTCATTAAACATGGGAGGTTTATATGGGGTTACAAGTCGCGAGTTATTTCTAAATTCTTTGATTTTTGAAAACACACTTTATTAAAACATTAACTCAGAGGGTGCATGTCTATCAAAACAATGCTTGGACCCTCACCCAATCTTGTTGTTCTTGTGTTTCCCGTGCGCGACCAGGTAATGTTATAGTGAGGAAGCGATAGGGGTCATGTAGTGGTGGAGGTGACCCGAGAGGCTCATATGCTCAAATGACACTAGGAAAGGACCACGAGAGCATGTACGGTGTCGCACGGAATGAACTGTCATCATGCCAAGCTAGTGGCGGCCGATGGTGGTCGTAGGAGGCCTGCAGCAACTAGCGGTGGCCAGAGGAGGCCCGCGTCAACCAATCACGGGTGGTGGGAAGGTGGCCTGCCGTCATGTTCCACAGTGGGTAGAGGTGGCCGGCCCAAGACGACCGCGTAGGAGAAGGGTGGCACCAGCTGGTGTTACCTGCAGGCACCGCCTGTGGCAGAAGCCATGGAAAAATGTGGGCGCGACCCTGTGCTGTGTCCCACAACTTGAGACCGGTCGACCCCCATGGCTGACAATTACATTCAGTGGGGATGCACCCCATCGGTTGAATGAAACAACCCTATGTCTGCTGGGCCAACATGTGATAGTTTTCCACCAACATGTGGACCGGTCCACACAAATTCTGACCGAACGAGCAAAACCCACCCATCGGGTAATTTGGACATGCGGCCCAGCAGGCTAGTGTGGGTGGGCTGAGCCTTACCCGGCTGGCCATGCCAAATGCAGCCCGGGCCTGTGAAATCATCGGGCCAACCCCGGCGGGCCAGAACAAGTGATCCAGGCTGACCCGTAAGTAGCCAGGCCCAGGCGGGGTCGGGTAGAACCCAGGACCCACAGCGTCGGGCCAGCCTGACAGAGTCAGATCGGGCCCAGACCCAACCGACCTCGAATAATGAAATGCATGTAACTAACGAACCAAGTGTCCATTTCACACTCCATCAGTGGAGTTGGGACCCCTATTAGTAAGTTGTCCCTTTGGAATATTTTGGTAGCCCTGACTGAGCTGGGCTGGACCTAGGTGTGATCACACCCGTTACACTTAATGGGGTGTGACAAACAGGCCGGGCCTCCGATCGACACACCGTCTGTGGAAGAAGGACACTTGTGACATGGAGGTCCTTTGAAGATAATATTAGTGTGTTTTGGTGGACTTTAACATGCGACCTATGTTGGATCACACTTGAATCTAACCATGAACTTTTTAAAAAAGTACCAATATCTCACAGACTGGGCGTCCAATCACCGCGTCATCCATCACATTGGGACCCCTATGATGGGGCGGTCCCTTGGGTATGGTTTTTGAGGGACATCGTACCAGATGAAATATGAATGATTGATTGGAGAGAAGAATCTTTTGGAGATCAGGAGAGCTATGTACAAGAATCCCGGGGCTGGTTGTGACATGAAGAAGAAGAGAGACCAATACGGTTAAACATCAGAAACTCCTGAGTGGAATGATCTAGCTATACAACTAATCATCCTTACATCTGTACCGGTGACCAATATGGTTTAGCACCGGTGACCAATATGGGTCAGCACTAGTGACAAATACGGGTTAGCACCAGTGACCAATATGGGTCAGTACCCGCGACCAATACCGTTCAACATCTATTGACTAATACGAGTCAGCATAAAGTTACCTAAATGGGTCAGTAGTAAAGTTATTTTGGATATGATGATCTTGCATTAAAACTAGTCACTCCTATCCTAGTAACCTTGATGTTATAAAATTAGAGTGATCTATCTCTTTTACTTTCTGCTTCGAGACTTATATCATGCTTGTGATATTACCATAGTTTTATTGCTTGGGATCTTTTTCTTTGTTGATTACTGAGAGACATGTGGGGGTCTTGGGGTCCCATACTGATTTGTTATTCTTGCCGCTGCACGGGATCCACCCACAAGTGTGTGCCTAGTGTAGAAAAATAAAACTCCAAGGAAGACAACAAAGGTTCAGGACTTGGTGTTTCATGGTGAGATGAGAGCAGTCGAGATCCTCTTCTTCAACATCAGACTAATAGCTACTACCCTCCAGGTAGATCTACCATGCAGATGTGTCAAATGTTTACATTCTTTTTAGTTTCTATGTCTTTTATTCCAGCCCAATGGTGTAATATTTCTTGAGATCAGTTTTAAAAAATAGGGAGTCTAGTGTTGGTGCAGTGGCCGATATATCCATACACGAGGACACTGAATTATGTTTTCTGACTCGGTATATGAAAACCCAGGTTTCTAGTGATTTGAAATGTTTTCTTGATCTTTCTTGATTCAGATCACCAGGTATATCTTATTGACTATGGCACAAGTGTTTCTTACAAGATGCCTCCATGAAGACAGCCAACCATGATTCCAGTTAGAGATCCTAATAGTGGCCCACCGAGAGATGAGGCATCAGTACAACAACCACTCAATATGATGGCACATTTGGGTGGTGTAACAGCAACACCATCACACGTTGAGATGAATAAGCTACTAATTGATCTTACACGCCAGCTAAGCACGTTGCATGAGTTCCATAGAGAAATTCCTCCAATGGTTCGAGGTGAGACAGACCCCCAAGAAGCAGAGGACTAGCTTGTGGCAGTTTCGTGGGTCTTTCACTTTGTAGATACACCACCTGAAGAAATAGTAATCTTGGCTTCTATCCATCTTCAGGGATCAGGAGGACGATGGTGGAGATCGACACTCCAGGTGCATGAGGAGACAACCCTCACATGCTCGGACATTGAGATCCATTTTATGGTGGAGTTCAAGCCAACAACACTACATTTTGTGCGTATTCAAGAACTGCTGCATCTGCAGTAGGGCAGCTAGACTTCGGCTTAGAACTAGGTGAGATTTAATGACCTCTCCCGATAATCCACTAACATGGTATGCGGCCATTACATCATGGCGCAGATCATTCAGTAGGGGCTCCAACGAGAGATCATAGTTGTGATAGTTTCTCTCAACATCCTGATGCATGTTGGGGTGATAGGGGGAGATTTGTTAGTGGAGATATTCCTTGCTAAGTAGGAACCAACATTTAGAGACCCTACTAGAAAACAAGTAGTAGATTCGTCTACAATTGGAAGAGGACAGATGGCACAAAATCCCAAGTTATCTAGACTTTTGGAGGGCGACCCTCGGATGCAGGGTCATTGGTGTGAGGCTCGAGTGGATGAGAGAGCCCCCAAAATGGCGTGATTTGTTTTTTATGTGGGGGGGGGGGGGTCAAAGATCATGTGGTTGTCCAACTCCCTGCGTGGATGATTGATAGATGGTGGAGGGACAACTGAGGCAACAACAGCGGTAGGATCGTGAACTTCATCTAGGAAGCAGATCAGTCAAGGCAGAAGGATGTATTGCAGGAGGTTGTTGGGGTCACCAGGCACCACCACCACCACAATAAGGTAGTACACCATGATATTAGGGAGTAGGTGAATGGGGAAAGAACCAACTATAGGCAGTAGAGGCTCACAATCCTGAAATCCCCCATATGATACATGTTATGATCTATATCTTCTCAAATTTATCTATATTTCTTATCGAAATTGGTCCTATAAATTCTTTTTTATGGGGAATTAGTTAGGTAATCTGAGATTCCGATAGAGCTTTTATCTCGATCGTGGAATTTGGATACTCCAATGGGTGGAGATTTATCAGTCACACATTGTTGCTGATAGTGTGATCTTACTCTCGAAGAAGAGAGTTTCAGATGGGATCTTCTAGTAGTGGCATTGAAGTCGTACGACATCATTCTTGGAATGGACAAGCTATTAGCTATTCACGCACATATTGACTGCTTGAGATGTATTGTGTGATGTACGCATGGAGATAGAGGCCAGTTTTCTTTTTTTTGGTGATAAGGTAAGCAGAGCAACATGAGATGGACTTGATCTTATGAGGTTTTAGAAGACAACATATTAGCTGACTTTCATGACCTTCGAAATAGTGGATGAGGCAATTCCACAATTTACAATGGTGGTGGATGAGTATGAGTACATCTTTCTAGAAGATGTCCTAGGAATACCTCCTCATAGAGAGGTAGACTTCTGGATAGACTTATACCTAGTAACATTATAGATATCTACACCAGCATATCGGATGGCCCCTACGGAGCTCTGGGAGCTGATGGTATAGTTTGATGATGTAAATAGGAATGGACTCGTAAGAACTAGTGTTTCTCTATGAGAATCCCCGATGTTGTTTTCCAATAAGGCAGATGGAAGATTGAGGCTATGCGTGGATGTTTCCTTTGGAATTGGGGATGACCTTAATAATTTAAGGTTCAAACATTCTGAGTGGTTTCTAATGGGTTTGTTTGTAAAACCGGAAACATCCAATGATTCCATATCCATTTGGACCTACTTTCCAAAGGTAGGTGCTCACTAGTTATGAACTGATGAGGCTTAAAAATTTTCATTGGTCGAGGGGATGGGAGGTCGGACTCATCACACCCATTTGGGGGGAATTATTGTCTATTACATGACTCTATTTAGATATTTATGTTATGTTCATGAATCCTTATTACATTACCATGTATGAAAATGAGTTTTCATTTAGATCTGACAATCATTGATTAATACATATATGAGATTTAGAGAATCTTTTATATGTATTCTAGGTTCTTTATTGATAGATAATCATCTGTATTTGTTTAGATATTCTTAGTCAATGGTATCCTTTAATATATTATATAAAAGTCTCTTGGTCATTATGATGACCATACTGGTTGTAAAGCCACTCAGCGGGGCACATGATGTTTATTGTCATTCAGAAGGACATGGAATATTTCAGAGATGGGATCGTACCCGCAGATGGGATACCTAGATATCCTTTGTTTTAGAAAAGGAATCAGAACCCACGTAGTTCGAGTAAAGGAGTATGATATTTATGCATGATTTATGGGTCAAAGAAATATTTCACAATTACTTTTACACTCTAAGCTCACGTGAGTCATTCTTGGTGTGAGAAAGAAGAGATATTGTAAAAAACCAGACAATTGTGCCATCATAAAAAATGATGTGGGGCTTTTGTATGTATGATTTCCCAAGTAGACGAAGATTAGGATTTACTTCAAGGAAGAAACCCGGGAACAAGGTCCATAAAGGTATATGTAATTTTTGGAGATTTGGTTACTCTAACTTGGGGATTACTCCTGAGGAAGATGCCCAAATTAGGAGGGGACTTATGATTGGGTTTTACTCCGGATAAGGAAGCCCAAATCATAAGTCCCCTCCTAATTTGGGCATCTTTTTTAGGAGTAAGCCCCAAGTTAGAGTATCCAAATCTTCATAAAGTACATATACCTTTATGGACCTTGTTCCTAGGTTTCTGCCTTGAAGTAAATCCTAATCTTCATCTATTTGGGTAGTCATACATACATAAGCCCCACATTATTTTTTATTATGGCACAATTGTCTAGTTTTTTTACAACACCTCTTGTTTCTCACACCGAGCACGACTCACGTGATCTTAGAGTGTAAAAGTAATTATGACATCTTTCTTTGGGCCATCAATCATGCATAAATATCATACCACTTTACTCGAACTACGTGGGTTCTGATTACTTTTCTAAAAAAATGGTGAACCCGACGTGAATCCTTAAACAAGTTAATGTGATGTTTTACCTATTTGTTTGGCCCTTATTTATACTCAATGAGAGGGAAAACAAGACAATCAATAACATATGAGCTTATCCAAAAGATGTAGTGGCCATACTTATCTTGATTATGTCTGTTATATCAAACAGACACTCTTTTTTCAAGATCTTATGCGTTACAGAAATAGCTTCTCTTAAGTTCACACCTATGAATACTTCTACTGTGAATGGCTCTACTGTGAAGGAAACTGCTACTACTCCTGCTGGATCATCATCTGCTCTGAGGACGACATCACCTACTCAGTGTCTTCAATTCCGGGTATCAAATGCACTAGTTAAAGAGTACCATCAAAATGGTACTTTTCCGACTCTAGAGGCCTCCTGACAAGCCCTCTAAGTCAATAATTCACCATGGTCATCCGAACAACGACGACCCGTGATCAAGATACCTGTGGTTCCAACCACCGCCTCGAACCGTTTTGGGTCATTATCCCTGGAACGCAATAACCATTCACTCCCATATTCTAGGGAGGTGAATAAGAAGGTCCCTCGGGGCCTTAATTCAAGGAGACAAGAGTTCTTCCCGAGGGATCCCATTAACAATCGCCGCCAGACTCGTGCGGCAGTGCGCCCTCAGCATGATGATGGTATCATCTCCAGGCATTCGGCTCAGGTTCCTCAAACCCGAGTAGGCAAGACGAACCACCAGAGGTGAAATTCGGTCAACAGTGAGCAGGTTCTAATCTCTTCTATCTCCATAGAAGTCCACCAACCTCACTTGGTGGCAAGAAACGAGCGGGCACACACACCTGTCCATTTTAATCCCGCTGTCCAGAAGACTCATCTGGCAGCAGCACGCCATTCCTGCCAGGCAATTCCAGCGGAGTAATATAGACATGAACATACACCTGTTTATAAGTCATCATCTAGTCAACACGCTCATCTGACAACATACGATGAAACCCACCAACCAAATGTGTTGACAACTGGTAAACAGGAACATACACCTTCTTACACTCAACAATTCTGCCAGCAGCCTTATCTGTCAGTATTGAAGGATGCTCTTCAACCACGTTACACAGAGTATAATCAGTAGGCACATACACCTGCTAGTATTGATCAAGCCTACCAACAGTCTTGTTTGGTATCATTCGGAGAAGTCTGTTGGAAAGCTCTGGCGAAAAACAGGAGGCAGACTTAACTCTCTGACCCCACACACGAGTACTGTCAGAATTCACTGGCAGGGAAAAAAGGATAGGAGCAGGAACACCCACCTGCTCCAAGCACGGAATTGACGTACATCCCCGTTCTGGCAGCTGAAGTCACCAAGCATATTCTATCAATGGTGAAGGTGGAGAAGAAAATCCATACTCATATTATAGATTCCTGCCAGGATATTATAATAGCTTCAGCAGCATATCAGGGATAGTCACATAAATCTATCCCTACCAGTGGAGTAACACGTCAACAGTTCACTCTGGAACAGACACACGCATCTGTTCCAGTCCAAGAGGGTTGTGGGGTGTACTCCCCCATATCATACGGACAACCAATTTAGTCACATACACCTGATTTGAGTGGATATAATAAGCCTAACCTGATAATTTATCATGATCAGGCACATACACCTGCCCATAATGACCACTTTTGTCAAAAAGTGGTTCCTAAATTGAGTAAGAAGGTGTGTTTGAAGAAGAACTGCCAAGAACAGTCTAGAAATCAAGGGACAACTTGAAACAAGGTCATGCTTGATGATGGAGTTCTTGATGCACTCATACAATTATCTATTGCAACTCAAGATTCTACTCTCTTAGTTCCCAATAGTGGGAACATTAATTCCGAAGAACTGTATCAGATACTTCTTCATGAAGTCTTGCTTCAGGACAATTCAGTCGATCTCGAAGTTTCATCTTCAGATGAGACCCTCAAGAACCCTCTCTGTGGTCAGAAGACCAAGAAGCAAAATGTTTCATCCTTTGTTGTAACCCACCATGGTGGTCCTCCCCATGATGATGAATTTAGCTGCGAATGTCCTCTCCGCAGTAGTAATGCACATTTCCTGGAAAATGCTCCAATGGAAAATGTATTGACGAGAAAGACCTGTTATCTTAAGGCACTTTCAAATGTGAATCCAGTCATGTCTGATGCTTTACCAATAACAGGTGAAATACTTTCTTAATCAGAAGATAGCCTGGGGTGTAGGTGATTCTTCGAACCACCCCTGAGCCATTAATCTTCTAGTTTGATTAGTGAACTCTCTACCAATATTGTTGAATCCGATAAAGAAACAAGGAATCCCCATCTCTGGTGTAATCAGGTAGAATAATTTTCATTGAATGATAAAGAGCACGTACTCAATATGAGAAAAAAAACTGGTGAAAGGGGAAGTGCTAGTCATGTTTTAGCCTCTCGATGACTCTCAGTATGACATTCCAGAGATGTTGACGGAAGATGGAATTCATGATATTCATCTAAACATATAGAAAAATATTTGTCAGTTGAAAAAGAAAATATTATCTTATTATGAATATGAAAATCATGTCAAGATAATATGAGGGTTACAATGAAAAATTGACTTGGCATCTCTCTCAGTTTCTCGATATCCAAGGGCTGAAAAGCAGCAGAGAGCCCTTCAACGTTCATGCCTTGGTACACTAAAAATATTGCACTAGTTAATCGCCAATACCCCATCTGGTATTCATATCAGGGGATGGGGTGTTCATGGAGAACTGCATTACACTGTACTCTCCAATCAACAAAGCCCGCCAAATATGGTCTCATGCAATGTTATTGCCCATGGATGGCCACAGTCAGTGGGTTTTGATTGTAATAAAAAGATTTCCCAATAACTGGCTTCAACTAGTTCCTATCAAAATCAAGTATACATAGAACATGTTGCTAATTACTCCTGTGTCAAGAAAACGAGAATATTTAAAAGGCTTCTCGTTTGGAGCAAGCACATCACTTAGTGATAGAAGTGTCAGAAATCATCCAACGGTCTTTTGAGCTTGGTGATAAAGGTGGATACAGGTTGATGCATCCCGCTAATTTCTGGACTAATGTCCGCAAGATCAGGAGATCTTTAAAGAAAGTCTCAGACATAGCATGTCAAGAACCACCCTAGCTTTCCAAATTGGGGACTCTTTTAACCCAACCCTCAGAATCAACAAATAGGATTCGTGGAGTTGAGCTGGAACAACCCCGGTCCACGGGAATGGGGAATTTTTCAAATCATCAATCTCTTCCTCAGAGAAATTTAGTCTTCTCTCAATTAGGGAAGATGCCTCAAGAGGAAAGAAGATCCAAATTATTAGGAGATTCCATCCAAATTACTATTCATCAAGAAGTTCCCGAGGGATCAAATCGACAAAAGGAAATGTCTCATCAGGGACATGGAAGAAGACAATATCGCAGAAATTCCAATAAAAGGGATGCAATGAATTATGCATCAATTAATGTCATCAATGCCATTATTGCTGATCCACTAGATGAAGCTCACTTAGAGGATTCATATGAATAGGTTCCTGCTCAATACGTTGTATGCACAGACACAAATGAAGAAGGTGTGCATACACAAAATCAAAGGCTTACCCAGAATCTGGGTGTTCCTTCAAGTAACCCACTTCCCCCTCTCCGAAAGGGATCCAAGAAGGGGAAAATAAATAATCAGGTTACATAACCTTCCTTTGGAGAAGGCCAATCGCTCTCAATAGAGAAATTATTTTTCACAACAATAGGAAGAAATGAAGGAATTGAGGAGGTTGAATGCAAAACTACTTCAGGGTAGTTTTCCTCCTAAGCGTGTTGGAATGAGTCAGCCAAGGGAATTTGTTGCGGATACTAGGATGGATCAATAATATAACCTTCTACTTTGACACCCTCACATATCTAATCATATGGGTCAAGTGCAACAACAACCTGTGGTGTTATCATCAGTTGCAGTACTAGCCACCACATCTGTCCAAGCTCTAGTTATTTCACCAATTCAGGTCCAAGATCAACCAGATGTTTCTCAAAAGTTAATAACTACTATTGAGTCATTAACAGCTTGGTTGGAAGCTATGGAGGGAAAGAATTCCCAAATTCAACCAGAAAAGAGAGCTTACCCTGAATGGGTTGATGTAATTACTCCCCCATCAAATTTTGCAAGTACCACATTCCCAATCATTGATGGTTCTGAAGACCCAGCGCAACACTTAACAGATTTTGTTTCTCGTTGTGATCCTATGATGGGAACCCCTCAGAAACAGGAAGCAGTTAAGCTCAAGTGTTTTTAATAGTCATTACAAGGGCCTACCTTTTTCTGGTACACAAGCTTGCAATCCCGATCAATTCCCTAGTGGGAGGATCTCTGTCAATGATTCCTTCTTCAATTCAGCTCAAATTTGCCAAAGACAATAGTTTTTTATCTTACAAACTGTAAGAAAATGGAAAATGAAAGGGTTTAAAATTTAATTGCTCGCTGGAAGGGATTAACTGATTCCATGTTCTTAGCGCTCCCTCAAGAATAATTGTAGCCAATCTATGTGGAAAATCTATGTGATGAGTTATGCACTCTGTTGATCCATGTGAAATACACAGGAGGGTTTCGAGACATTACTTCAATTTCTCAACAGATTGAAGATTCTTTTATAAAGACTTAGGATAAAGCTCTTGTAATTCCATCAGCTCTAGGAAGGAGAATGGGTAAAGTAGAGACTTCTACAGTTATGCTTAAGCAAGCACCTGTACCTACTTCTAGTTCAAAACCTTCATCTTCTCGAAGGGCTCCACCTCCTGAGTGCCAAAAACTGAGGCTGTTTCATCAAGATGATCAAAGAGATCAAAGACGGAAACAATTTGAAGATTTTAAGAGAAAAGTTTACTCTTTCCAAAATGAACAAGTTCCTGGGTACTTCATTTCGGCTCAGGAAAATAATTTGGTTCAATTTCCAAGGCCCAAAAGGCTGAACAAGGATGTAGATGAAGACCGTCCCAATTATATCCCATTTTATCAGATGTTAGGGCATCCCATCTAGAATTGTTTTGTCTTCAAGGACCCCCTGCAAAAAATGGTCGACTCAGGACAAGTCAAATTGAAAGGATCTTCATCTCAAGTAGCATGTGTTACTGCTACAAACCCAGAGGAAGAAGGCGAGTGGAAAGAAGTCAGGAACAAAAATTTGAAAAATATGATGATTGGATGGTAAAAAAAACGTTCAACCAAACTCATGCCATTTTGAAAACACAATTAAAAAACCCAATTGTGTCTTCAGCCATGAATGCCGCAGAAAAACCCTTTTCATCAAAGGGAAAATCCTCAAAAAATGGAATAATACAAAGAAAGAAGAATAATCAGAAGAAGATGAGTATGTGTCAAATCCCAAGTTGTCTTTGACTCTGGAAGATTTTATTCCATCTACTTAAAATCAACGGGAAACACCCCATCAAACGACATAACCTAAATTGGCTAGCCAGGAAGAGTCTTCATCAGATGAAGAGCTACTCTTTGGTTCTATTAATGTGATTCATATAACAGATCCTTAAGCCAGTCACAGTTTTGATTTCGATGAGCCTGAGTTACCTGTATCAAATAGAGGAATTAGAGGGAGTTCTAGAGGCTCATGGTATAGGGGAATGCATGGATCTTTCAGAGGCCAATATTAAAATTCTACCCCTGTTAGAACTGTGTATGTGGCAAAAACTCGTGGCAGAGCCCTTCAAGAAGCTCAATAAAGAACAAGCAAGTTCTTCCACACAAGGTAGATTCAGTCCTGGAATAGTTGTTCTGGAAGATCGTTTAGAGGGTACACCTTCTTCTTATCAGCAAGTAAATCTACCTAATCAGTCTAATCTTCCAAAGCGAGGAGTATTACCAACTCCTACCCCGATGAAAGATGCATCTAATTCGAAAGCATCAACTTCTAAGGCACTTGCGAAACCACATGTTCTTATTGGGAAACACAGACCATTGGATCAAAAGTATGATGTATTTAAACACTTGGCCCAAATACCGACCAAGTTATTTATTTTGGATGGTTTGAATTTATTAAAGGATGTTAGGGAGGCACTCATTGAGGCTTTGTCAAGTCCTCATGAGTTTGAAACTGAAATTGCTGCAGCTAAAGTCTACCATGTGGGGAATAATCTTGCAGAATTCCATGCAGTGATATCATTCACAGATAAAGATGAAGATGATGTCGTGCGTGGAAATATTAGACCTTTGTACTTATCTGGAAAGCTCAATGGTGTAGAAGTTCGAAGAGTTTTCATTTATAATGGTTCAGGAGTCATCCTCATCCCCATTCGTACACTTCGTTGATTGGGCCACACAGAATCTGATTTATCTCCTTCTACTATGATGTTACAAGGATATGATAAAAATGAACAAGAATCACTAGGCGAGATTACACTCAAAAGTCAGTTTGGAGATCTTGTATCCAATTCAGATTTCATGGTTGTTGATCAAGACCCAGCCTTCAACATCTTTCTTGGAAGATCCTGGGTACATCAACATGCGACTATCCCTTCATCATATCATCAATGTCTCAAATATTGTTTCGATGGTCAATTGGGACATTTTATGGTAATAAGGCCCCATTAAAGACATGTGAATCTCAATACATTGAGGCAGAATTCTACCATATGAAGGGTAAGAAGAAATCCACAACAAGAGATATTACCAAATTTAATTCTCTCTATGGTTTGGAAAAAATTCCAGTAAGCCCATATACACATGTGAGTACAAATTATGTGTTGCTTATCAGTAAAATTGACAGGATAGAATCAAATCAAAACACTCTTATGGAAACTTCCATAATGTCAATTACGGTGATCAAGCCAGACAGCATGGGAGAAATTACTGATTCACCAAGCAATGATTAATGCCCAAATGAAGATGTCTTCATTTCATCCATTGAAATTCAGCACGTCTATACTTCACCAACTAGGCCAGAGGAAGTTATATCAATGCCAGAGGTAAAGGATGATGTCGATTCTCAATCCATCATCTCCTCTTTAGTACCCAGGGAAGACCCTTCATCATCAATAGGGTCAGAAATGGAAGCTTCTTCTTCAAGATGTTCAAATTTTAACACCTCTTCTGATCATTGGAATTCTGCTTCTTCATCTACTATGCAAGTGGAAATAGAAGAAATAACTCCTGTTGAAGAAGAAGAGGAAGATCTCTGGGATTCTCCTCCAGCATTTGAAGAGGGTATCTCTACCACCGTGGATGAACTCAGAGAAATAAATCAAGGTACAAAAGAAGATCCACACCCCACATTAATTATTGCGGCCATTACTCTTGAAGAGCCAGAGATGTATATTTATTTTTTAAAGAAAAATAGAGATATATTTTCTTGGAACTATATATAGATTCCAAGACTTGATCCTGATTTTTCCACTCATCGTTTGGGTTTTCCAAAAGAACACTGAGGATTCAAACAAGCCGCTAGAAGAACACACCCAACCTATGCTTCCAAAATTGAGGCTGAAGTGGATAAGATTATCAAATTTAACTTCGTCAAAGAATTTCAATACCCCAAATGGTTGGATAATATTGTCCCAGTGAAAAAGATAAATGGGAAAATTAGAGTTTGCATTGATTTCAGAGATCTTAATCGGCATTGTCCTAAAGATGATTTTTTCAGTACCGATTACAGAACTCTTAATTGATGCAACAACTGGCTATGAAGCACATTCCTTCATTGATGGATATTCTAGATATAATCAAATCTGAATGGATCTAGAAGATGAAGAATCTTTATCCTTCAGAGCCCCTTAGGGTGTGTTTTTCTATCGGGTAATGCCCTTTGGCCTGAAGAATGCAGGCACAACATATCAGCGTGCCATGCATCGTATCTTCAAACCCTTTTTAGGGAAGTTTGTTGAATGTTATGTGGAAGATTTTGTGGTCAAATCCAAACAAATTTATAATCACATGGCTGATTTGGAAGTCATATTCCACAAGATTCGACGACATAATTTGAAGATGAACCCCTTAAAATGTGCTTTTGGGGTAACCACAGGAAAATTCCCCGGCTTTGTTGTATGCCATCATGGTATCAAAGTCAATCCTGAGAAGACAAACTCAATCCTTGGTATGTCACCTCCTCTAAATTTGAATGAATTTAGAGGACTTCAAGGACACTTAGCCTATATTCGGCATTTCATCGCCAATTTAGCAGGAAAAATTTTACCCTTCACAAAATTGTTAAAGAAGGGAGTCACATACCAGTGGAATGAAGAATGTCAAGAAGCATTTGATGATCTCAAGAAGTATCTCTTATGTCCATCGGTATTAATGCCACCTGTTGATGGAAGACCATGTATCCTCTATGTGACAGCTTTAGAGAGATCATTTGGTGCCTTTCTTGCTCAGAAGAATGATGCTAAGAATGAAAACAGTCTCTACTATCTCAGTCGGACTATGCTCGAAGGAGAAGCCTGATGCTAAAATTTTGAGAAGTCTTCCTAGAATTAATATTTTCAGATCAGAAGTTGAGACACTGCATGCAACATCATGAGGTCCAATTGGTATCTTGCAATAACCCGGTCAAATTCATCCTTAGTCATCCAATGCTTACAAGACGTCTGGAAAGATGTGCTGTTATTTTGCAGCAATTTGATATTCAGTATGTGTCTCAAAAGGCAATAAAGGGCCAAGCTCTGGATTATTTCCTTACTGAACATCCTTCAGTAGAAGATACATCTTTAGATATTGAACTTCCTTATGAGGAAGTCTTTTCTATTTAAGATAGTCTTCAAATATGGTAAATGTACTTTGATGGTGCTTCCAGAAGTCCAACAGGGAGGAAAATGGAAAATCCTAAATTCAACAAAGTTGGGTTAGGAATTGTGCTCATTTCTTCAGAAAAGGCAGTGTTACCCTATTCCTTCTCATTTTTGGGAGGTGGTAAAAATAATGAAGCAGAATACCAAGCTCTCATTGCATGCTTGGAGTTGGCGCTTCAAGCACAAGTGAATCGCATAAAGGTGAAAGGTGATTCAGACCTTGTAACCAAACAAGTCAATGGGGATTATGCCATCAGAAAAGAAGAACTAATCCCTTTTTATGATTACTTTAGAGAGTTAATGGTGGAATTTCCTACAGAACAAACATTTTCATATGTTCCAAGGTCACAAAATGATCAAGCTGATGCACTGGCTAATATAGCCACAGCTCTGGCAGATCCAAATCGGGACGAGACAACCATCAGTATTGCCCACCGTCGTACAATTTCACCTTCTGTTCAAACTAGAACAGAGGAAATCAATGAAATTAGTCACATATATGAACCATATGGTTATGATACAGGATGGATGACACCAATCAGGGAATACCTTCAAAATAGAAGACGTCCACCTGATAGAGACGGGAAAGAACAAATCCAGTGATATGTGGTCAATTTTAATCTTTATGATAGCTCATATCACCTAGAGAAAATTCTCTACAAGCATGTGTTTATGGAGTTGTCTTCAGATTCATTAATGGTGAAGAGACAGTGGCTACCATGAAAGAAGTACATGCAGGAGTCTGTGGTTCCCACCAGTTTGGAAATAAACTATCTAATCAAATTCGAAGGCTGGGATACTTTTGGCCTTCAATGATACAAGATTATGTTGATTTCACAATGAAGCTTCATTCATTCCCAGTACATGCCAACGTCATTCATCAACCCCCAGAGTTGCTTCATACAACCTAATACTCAAGGCCATTTTCCACATGGGGAATGGATGTAGTGGGACCTTATACTTCAGCTACATCCAAGAAGTTGAAGTATATTCTTACTGCTAATGACCTCTTTTCCAAATGGGAAGAGGCAATACCCCTCAAAGAAGTCAGTTCTAAGTGCATTGTTAGCTTCATCAAGTCTATCATCATTACCAGATTTGGTGTCCCTCATACCATACTGACTGAAAAAGGCACCAACTTCTGTTCATCCGAGGTGAGGAAGTTGTATCAAGAATACAACATCATATCCAATCATTCATCTCAGTATCATGCAACGACTAATGGACAGATAGAAGCTTTCAACAAGACTCTTTAAAACATAATGCAAAAGATAGTGGATAAAGATAAGAAATCATGGCCTGATAAACCTTTTCTTGCTTTATGGGCTTATCGAACGACCAACCACACTACAACGTGGTCAACTCTATATTCAATAGTATATGGAGCAGAACAAGTCTTTCCCATTGAGGTTCAATTACCCTTTCTCAGAGTAGCCATTTGTGATCAATCATCTATAGATGAACAATCTCAAAAGCGATTGGATGGATTGGAACAGTTAGATGAGAAAAGAATGTGCACCCTGCACCACTTGGAAGTCTATCAGAATAGAATAGCACGAGATTTCAACAAAAAAGTTTGTCTTCATTCATTCTTTTAGGGAGAATTGGTATTAGTTCTCAGAACTCCAATGATACCATGAAATAAACCTCAAAATCTTGAGCCAAAATGGTAAGGACCTTATTCAATAGATAAGGTCTACTCTAATGGAGCTTATTCTTTAATCTCAATAGATGGAGAACTCGTCACTACTCCAACCAATGCCATATTTATGAAGAAGTATCTTGTGTAACAAAAATACATTATTGTCCAGCAATACGTTAAACTGCACCATCATTGGTCCATGCATATGACCTTAAACTATTTTCATCCTTATCGTCCAACATGACGCTAAACTGTATCATACCTTTTCGTCCAACAAGACGTTAAACTGTGTCAACATCCAATAAGACATTAAAATGCACCATCTATGGTCTATGAATATGACCTTAAACTATTCACACCATTGTCCAACACGATGTTAATCTATGATGTCCTAACTATATGACGCAAAACTGTATAGAAGTCCCTTATATCCAGCAAGACGTTAAAATGCATCATCAGTTTCGGTCCATGAATATAAACTTAAACTATTTGCATTCTTTTCGTCCAACATGACATTAGAATGTGAAAAAAATCTCTAATATGTCTAACATGATGCTAAACTATGTCCTTTTTTCCTTACTGCATGAAATTAAACCACACAGTCCCCCTTTCATCCAATATGACGTTAAACTGTATTGTCCCCATCGTCTTAGCTATAGAACGCTAAATTGTACAACACCCTTATTATCCACCATGACACAAAACTGTGCTCACGTCCAACATGAAGTTCAAATGTGTCTCTATATTTGTCCTACATGACGTTAAACTGTATTTTGTTCCTATAACATGACATTAAACTGTGCAACAACAATAGTCCTCATTGCAAGACTTCAAACTGCATTGTCCCTTCATATATCCTACATGAAATTAAACTATGCATTGTTAAGGTTGTGGCTACCAAATGTTTCTCACACCGAGTATGAATCACGTGATCTTAGAGTAAAATTCATCCATAATACCCTCTCTGGGCCGCTAACCACGTGTAAGTCCCAACACCTTTTTTTTCGGTCGTTTTCCCCAAGAACAACTTGATCGCTAATTCATTCTTCAAATTGAACTACACGGACTTTGATCCTTGCCTTCTAGGATGGGTACGTAGGCAACCTCCCAAGGTTAAATCCCAAAACCGATATCTTCACATCGGTTCACCTCCATCTCATAAGATGTTGATTTGTGAAGCCATCTCTAGAATCAATATCTTTACATTGGTTCACCTTTGTCCTTGCTATATGAAATTAAACTATACAACACTTTTGTCCTGTATTACTATAAACTAAAAAATTCATTAATACCTTCACCTGAGAGGGAATCATTATTTAAATTTATTTCCAATCATGTTATATTCCAAAGACTACGTGCATACATGGCAATGCCCAAACCATTTATCATGGATTAAACCATCATTGCACTAAAGTCCCCTTTCACCATTCACTTGTACAAACCAAATCTATACAGAGGCTATTTTAAGAACTACGTGTGGCTTTATTCCCATCCTTATGGGATATGTAAGAATATTTGAGTGTCCCTCAAATCTAGCCCTATGTCTTTGGGCCTAACCCCAAAATCCATTGTCAGTCTCCTGGCAGAAAAGTCCCCATGAAAACACACACTGTGTATTCATTATTATGGTCTAAGTTCTATGACCCTAAACTAGGATCTCCCATACCACATGACGTTAAACTGTTTTTCAGGAACTGCATATGGATTGATTCTCATACTTATGGGATATGTAGTGTAGTCCAGTATCTCAATTCAGGACCCAGCCACAACATGATTATGGTTAGCATTGGTCTGTGTATCTCTACATGCATTGAACAAATTCCCATTTTTATGTGTCATACTCCTAACCTTAAATACTTCCAGATCTTAATAAACTTTTTCTTGACTTATGGTCACACAATTTCCAATTTCTGAGAGTTCTTTTTCCGGACTATGCAGTAAGTGCCCTTAGGCGGCCTTGAATAAATAGTGTAGATAACAGACTTGTCAGCCAAAAGATAATATCATTTGACTATGCAGCCAATTCCCTTAGGCATCCAGGCCTAATTCAACCCCATAACAGGTTTGTTAAATAATGATAACTTCATTCTTGGGATGAAAACCTCTTTTTTCCTTAGCTGTCTTAATGAAAATATTTAAGGATCCGCAAAAAATATCCATCCTTAACATATTTGTCCCCTGTTCTTTTTCATGATGTGAAAACATTCAAGTCTATGGATTATATTTATCTTCCCTATGTTTGGGTCAGACCTTCATAGGAGTGACATTCATCCAGTTCTTAGACGATGTTTCTTGGAAATATCTTATCTATATTCATGTACCTTTTTCCATATAGCAAACTCTATGCTTTGGAAAATTTGAATATTCATAAACAAGCATTGGTTTTCTAGTAGTAGAAAATTCAATATCTGAGAGTTCTTTTGCCAAACTATGCTGCACGTGGCCTTAGGTGGCCTTGCATAAACAATCTACATAACAGACTTGTCAGCCAAAAGATACTATTATTTGTTTATGAAGCCAATTCCCTTAGGAGGCCCTCCATAATTCAACCCCCTAACAGGTTTGTTAAATAATGGAAACTTTATTCTTGTGAACTAATTCTTCTAATGAATTTTATCCCTTTTTGGTGTCAATATTCAGATTCAAAATTTCTTAACTAATCGTTTATATATTTTCCCTCATACTTGAGTGTGGTAGTCTGTTTTCAGACAACTTTTCAAGGAATTGAGTCAATTTTAATCCATTCGGTCATAGCTATTTAGTCCTTAAACATTAGCCCTTTTTATGTCCGATGTGCATGACATTAAAATGACCACAAAAGAAAAGGGAACTCTGAACAAAATTCGAGTCCTAGCTCACTAAAACATACATTTTCATATGATTTAGGTAAAATTGATCAATTAGAAGATTCAATGTTTTTAGGGATAATTATCATAATCCTAGTAAAAATCAAACTACGCTTACTAGGCCCATTTATTTAGGTAAAAATTTAAAGCAAGTAGCAAAAGAAGGTATGAACAAATGATTGAGGATGAAAGTGTTTTTTATTGATGCACAAGAGTTAGAAGGACATCCACAGACTGGAGTCTCTTCTCTTTTTTAGGAATTACAGAAGGCTTTCAACATAAATTTTCATTTGATTTACAACATCCTGAGCTTCATCATCAACCACATAGAATTCATTCAACTGGATACAATAAGAGATGCAGTGATAACAACTCTTCTTGGAACAATTGTAAAAGAATGTTCTTGATTGCGGTTTGAGAAAATTTTCTGTTGATCAAACAGTGACTCTGTTTCTGTCCACAAGACTTGGTATATGGATACATGGATTTGAGAATGAAGCATTGGAAGTAAAGAGCCATTTGGAGAGAGTAATCTTTTCCGATATTGATCTAATGACATGTTTGTCTTCTCTCCACCAACTGGCAGCGGAAAAAATTTCAGCCCATGGGTTTTCCATCTTCATATCTTCAAGGAAATGGAATGGAGAAAAAGTTTGAAAGTTCACACCATTTTTTTCTCTTAATGAACAACATAACCAAAATAGAGGAGTAGCAGCGCAGCTGCATCTCAGGAAAATAGTTCTTTGCCTCTTGAATGGTGACTTCTCGCAGATGACCATATCCATACAGAGGTAGATAAATGCTTTGTGGGAAGTCAAGATGATACTTCTTCAGGTACTTTGCCAAATCCGGAAGAGTGCTGTCATATAAAGTATAAAAATCAAGGCCAATGATGCTCATCATATCATCAACTCTCTTGCAATACAGTTCATCAGCCGTTTAGATTCTCTTGGGAGCCATTTAATCTGCACAAAAGTTGAATAATTAACTATTATGTAAGTTGATTTTTCATAAATTATGTGAAGAAAAGTGAAAAAATGGCTATGTCATTAAGGCGCACAGGTCCCAAAATTAGCACGCAAGTATAAGTGTGTCATGCAAGTCTTGGCGCACAGGTATCACTCCACAAGTCCAAATACCTCTACAACAGCACCAAAACGAAGAAACAGTGGAAAGCAGAGAAACTTGCGTGGTGAAAGGAACTTGTACGGCGAGAGCTCGAAATTTTCAAATTTAGTGCTTTGCGTGAGGAATGACTGCATATATATAAGCCAGGCCGCAACCCTGTGTGGCTCCTAATTTTGCGCCGCACATCTACATGCTAAATAGAACTTGCGCACCGCATGTTCCTTGGTTTTCTTCTTTTCCTCAGAGTCACATCCTCACTTCTTTCAGATCCCACTTTGAGGGGGGACTTTTGTTGACGCTCCTTTTCAGTCAAAGACTCTAATGAATTGAAAAGAGATATACCATGAACCCAAATTGATTCATCCTTTTAAGAAACAACAGAAATTGACAAAGGCATGAACAAAGATTCAAACACACTTGAATCGCTCAAGTTCCACCAAGGTCACGCAAGTATACTTGCGTGTCACCCAATTATCACGCATGTGACTTCCATGCCCTCTTTGAATTTCTCACAGCGTCTTCACCCGCCTATAAATACCCCAGATGGGCCCCCCATTTCAAGGACGACAAAAAATTCCAGAAACTCAGATTTGAGCTCCTGATGCCCTGGTCTCGTCTCAAAGCTTCCGAAGACTTCTAAGGTAATTTCATACCTATAATGGAAGATATAAATAGGGTGGGGGAGACCTAAGTGTTGAAACTCATTAACACTTGCACGCATAGGTGGACAACCCTTAGGTGAAATGGCAACACTTGCGCGACGCCTTTCCCCTTCAACAGAACAAGCACGACACTTTTCTGAAAGCATCTTAGGATAGTACCAAGGGCTTGAGCCTGGCCTCACCCATGATTTACTCTATGGATTGACCGGAGCGCAAGTACTCATGTGTCGTGCAAGTGTACTTGCGCGACCAGCACTTGTGCACCCATGCAGGACTTGCACACCACCTTCTTTTTGGGTGCCATTCCGGCCAATTTCGCCTCTCTTATGCCTATCCACATATCCTCATCCCGATTTAGTCTTTAAACTCTCTCCAAAGCCATTCATGGAATTACGTTCCTGTTGGATTCCTTATCTGAAAAGAATTTTGTGGAACATCTCTTAAAACCTAGTGGTTTAAATATCTTTATGTCACTAAGGTCAAAGATTTCATTCATTCAACCTCATCCATTAAGATGAGAGAATCCTTAACCTGGGCCTCCTTTTTCGGAGTAAGCCCCAGTCCAAGTTCTCTTAAATATGTGCATCCTTCTTAGGAATAAGCCCCAAGTCCCCTAACCTGGGCATCCTCCATATGAGTAAGCCCCAGTCATAATTTTCTAACCTGGGCATCCTCCTCAGGAATAAGCCTCATGTTCCTAAATCTGGGCATCCTCCTCAGGAGTAAGCCCCACGTACTTAAATTTTGGCATCCCCCTTAGGATTAAGCCCCATGTTCCCAAATTCAGGCATCCTCCTTAGGGGTAAGCCCCAAGTTCCAAAATTTGTCTATCCTCCTTAGGAGTAATCCCCATGTTCCCAAATATGGGTATCCTCCTTAGGAGTAAGCCCCATGTTCCCAAATATGGGCATCCTCCTTAGGCGTAAGCCCCAGTTATCAAATCCTTTAACCTGGGCCTCCTCGTCAGGAATAAGCCCTAGTCATAATTTCTCTTAACCAATATTAGTTTAATTTTGATTTGGGCTTCCTTTTTAGGAGTAAAACCCAATAATAATGATTAATATATATGATATTTGGAGAATCTTTTATATGTATTCGAGGTTCTTCATCGATAGAGAATCGTCTGTATTTGTTTAGAGATTCTTCATCAATGATATCCTTTAATACATTATATAAAAGTCTCTTGGTCATTATGATGACCATATTAGTTTTAATGCCACCTAGCGGGGCACTTGAAGTTTATTTTCATTCAGAAGGGCGTGGATTATTTCAGAGTTGGGATCGTACCCACAGATCGGCTACCTCGAAATCCTTTGTTTTAGAAAAGTAATCAGAAACCACATAGTTTGAGTGAAGGGGTATGATATTTATGCATGATTGATGGCTCAAATAAATATGGCATAATTAATTTTACACTCTAAGCTCACATGAGTCATGCTCGGTGTGAGAAACAAGAGGTATTGGTAAAACCAGACAGTTGTGCCATCATAAGAAATGATGTAGGGATTATGTATGTATGACTACCCAAATAGATGAAGTTTAGGATTTACATCAAGGAAGAAACTTGGGAAAAAGGTCCATAAAGGTATATGTACTTTCTGGAGACTTGGATACTCTAACTTGGGGCTAACTCCTGAGGAAGATGCATAAATTAGGAGGGAACTTATTATTGGGTTTTACTCTTGAGAAGGGAGCCCAAATCAAAATTAAATTAAGACTGGTTCAGATAAATTATGACAGGAGCTTATTCCCAAGATGAAGGCCCAGGTTAAATAATTTGAGAACTGGTGCTTACTCCTGAGGAGGATTCCCATATTTGGGAAACTAGGGATTACTCTTGAGGAGGATGCCCATATTTGGGAACATGGGGCTTACTTCTAAGGAGGATGCCCAGATTTAGGAACATGGTGCTTATAACTAAAGAGGATGCCCAGATTTCAGAACATGGGTCATACTCATAAATAATACGTCTAGAATTAGGAACTTGGGGCGTACTCTTGAGGAGGATGCCTAGATTTAGGAACTTGCGGATTATTCATGAGGAAGATGACCAGTTTAGAAAAGTATGACTGGGGCTTACTCCTAAGGAGGATACCCAGGTTAGGGGACTTAGGGATTATTCCTAAGGAGGATGCCCATATTTAAGAAAACATGGACTAGGGATTACTCCTAAAAAGGTCACCTAGTTTAAGGACTCTCTCATCTTAAAGGATGAGGTAGAATGAATGAAATCTCTGACCTTAGTGACATAAAGATATGTAAATCACTAATTTTTAAGAGATGTTCCACAGAATTCATTTCAATAAGGAATCCAACAAGAAGATCATTCCATGAATGGCTTTGGAGAGAGTTCTGAAGGCTTATTCTTGAATAGGATAGGTGTATAGGCATAAGAGAGGTGAAATAGGCAGGAAGGGCACCCAAAAAGAAGGTGGCGCGCAAGTCCTGCATGGGTGTGAAAGTCCTGGTCGCACAAGTACACTTGCATGACACATGAGTACTTGTGCGCCGGTTAATCCTTAGAGTAAAACTTGGATGAGGTCTGGCTCAAGCCCTAAGAACTGTCCTTAAATGATTTCAGAAGAGTGGAACATAAGTTATGTTGAAGGGGCAAGGCGGCGCGCAAGTGTGTCTATTTCCCTTAAGGGCTGGCCACCTAGGTGTGCAAGTGTTGATGAGTTTCAACACATAGGAATCCCCCCTCTTTAGATATTCTGTTATAGGTAAGAAATTACCATTGAACTGTTCGGAAGCTTTGAGAAGAGACTAGGGCGCGAGGAGCTCAAATCTGAGTTTCTGGAATTTTTTTTTGTCCCTGAAAAGGGGGGCCCACTAGGGGTATTTATAGGCTGGGGAAGACCCTTGGAGAAATTCAAAGAGGGCACACAAGTCACATGTATGACCATTGGGCGGTGTGCATGTATACTTGTTTGACCTTGGTGGAACTTGCGTGATTCAAGTGCGTTTGAATCTTTTTTTATAACTTTGTCAATTTTCGATGTTTCTTAAAAGGATGAACCACTTTGGGATCAAGGTATTTTCCTTTTCAATTCCTTAGACTCTGTGATGGAAAAGGAGCGTCAACAGTGGAATTCTAGCACTTGAACTATATGACTGTGAAGAACAAGTATACTATGTCGAGGATTGATGATCTCTTCTATGAGTTGAAGGGAGCGTGTTGGTTTTAAAAGATAGAACTCATATTAGGCTATCAATAGCTCATGTTATGAGATGATGACACACCGAAGACATCCTTCATATGTTGGTATTGCCATTAAAAGTTCTTGGTGAGGCCTTTTGGCATGTCCAAATCTCCAGTAGTGATAATGGGGCTCCTGAAGTAGATCTTCTAGAAATACATCGATCACTTCGTGGTGGTCTTCATCAACGAAAACTTGGTGTAATCAGCATCCCAGGTTGAGCACACAGTACACTTGAAGAATGTTTTGGACACATTATGGGAGCAACAGTTATATGGGATGATCTAAAAAGTGTGAGTTCTTTATATGGAATGTACACTTCTTGGGACACGTCACCTAAGAGGCTAGATTTGCAGTAGATCCATCAAATATTGAGGAAATATTTTATTGGGAGTCACCAAAGAGTGTTACTGAGGTGCGGATCATCATTGGATTAGTAGGATAGTATCAGAGGATCGTACCCGATTTCTCCAGAGTAGCATTACCAATGACTGCCATGATAAAGGAGAAACCCTTCTTGTGGTCAGAGATATGCTAATAGGGCTTCCAACAGCTGAGGCAGAGCTTGACCAGTGCTCCCATCTTGAGGTTTCCAAAGGAGGGCACTGACTATGTGGTTTACTGTGATGCATCAAGGACCAGACTCAATTGTGTCTTCGTGGATGCTGATGATTTGATTGCTTATGTATCATGATAGCTGCGGCCTCATGAAACGAATTATGTGACTCATGACTTGGAGTTTGAAGTAGTAGTCTTTACACTGAATATGTGGTTACACAACGTGATGGGCGAGTGGTTCATTGTTTATTCAGATCACAAGTGTCTCAGATATGTCTTCACACAAAATGATCTGAATATGAGATGGAGACATTGGCTAGAGTTCTTCCAGGACTATGACTTTGAGATAGTCTATACACTTGGGAAGGGGAACATAACGTCATATGAACATAGCTGTAGATCAAGTTCACAACAACTAAATGAGGATTCCGAGAAGTTATCCCCGATTCAGATATCCTACGTGGATATAAATGAGAAATTCTACCACTAGTTAATGGTAGTTTCCCCTACACTCCTTCAGCGAGTTAGGGAGGCTCAACTTGGAGACAATTGCTGCGAGACTTCACATGATTAGATATCCTCATGCCATGTACCTAAATGATATTATGATGTTTGGGACATGCTATCCTTATCAGTTGGAATATAGTTGTACCAATGGTGCTACGAGAGGAGGTGTTGAGGGAGTTCCATACATCCCCATTGTCAATACATCTAGGTGTGATGCAGATGTTTTAGGACCTCCGACATCAGTACTAGTGGCCAGTGAGGAAGAATGTTTTGGTATTGTTTTTTTTCTAGATGCCTCACATCCCAGCAAGTGAAGGGTGAGAATTTGGTTCTAACAGGCATGACCCAACCCCTCGATATACCCATGTGTAAGTTGGAAAAGATATTGATTGACTACATGATGGGGTTACCATGTATTTCTAGAGGTCACAAAACCATTTGGGTGATCATTGATTGAATCACAATGTCAGCCCACATTTTTTCAATTTTAGAGAAGGGTTTGGTAGATTTCTTGGGACGTCTCTATGACAAAGAGATCGTGTGACTTCAAGGGGTTTTTTCAATGATAGTCTCATACCGTGATGCATGCTTCAAATCCCTATTGTGGAAAGGATTTCATGAGGCTTTTAGGAAATAGCTTTTCTTGAGCTAGGATTTTCACCTATAGACAAATGGTTAGACAAAGCAGAACATATAGACCATGGATGACATACTTCATCAATGTGTTTTAGATTTTTTTCATATTATGGAAGACCACCTAGCCTTGGTGGAGTTCGCGTACAACAATAGATATCACTCCACAATTGGTATGGACCCTTTTGAGGCGTTGTATAGACAACAATGACAATCACCCTTATACTGGGTGGATCCAGGGGAGCCATCCCTCATGGGCCCAGAGATGATACAAGCTACCACTGAGAAGGTGAAGGTCATCCAAGAGTGGATGAAGACTACACAGAGATGAAAAATGTCATTTATTGGTATGCGATGGAGACCACTGGAGTTCCATGATGGGGACCACACATTCTTGAGAGTCTCCCCTCAAAGGGGACTACAGAGATTTGGTAGAGACAACAAACACTCGATGAGGTTTATCAGACCATTATGGATGCATTAGAGGATTGGCAAGGTGGCATACCAGTTTACACTACCACCACATTTTGAGAGGGTGTCTAACATCTTCCATATATCTGAGCTAAGGAGATACGTGCATGACCCATCTCACATCATCGACCTTGGAGAATTTGATATTGACGAATGTGAGACTTCTGTGGAGTACTTTGTGGAGATATAGGATCAATAAGAGTGGATCCTTCGTGGGTGGTCGATACCTCTGGTGTGTGTTCTTTGGAAGCACAAGAATCTCCAGGAGAGAAAATGGGAGCGAGAGATTCATATGTGTGCCCAGTACCCCTCTTTGATTGTGTATCCTTGTTTGGATTTTGGGGACATAATTCCCTATGTTGGGGAGAATGTAAATCCAAGAAAGTTCCATGTAATTTTTTTAAAATTATTTGGGATTTTTACGAGCCTACTAAAATTGACGGCACATGATTCAGAGGCTCGTTGTGCTTGTAATGAATTTCTGAAATTTTTTATGGTGAGTTATGTAAATGCGTGGGTGATGTTTTCTATCCTTTGAACTGGTACTCGAATTTAAAATCTTAGGGAACCATTAAATCTGCAGCACCATGATTCGCTTAAAGTAAGTTTCAATTCTACCACAGTAGTTCAGGAGAAAAAAGTTAAATTTTGGACTTTATAGAAAAATAATAAAATAACATTACAAGTTATTTTATTACATTCTCTCCAGCGGATGAGTAGAGGTGATGGAGACCGGTGACTTGTCATGCCAATTAATGGCTGGAATCTCCTTTTTTGAAGCCGCATTGTCGGGAATTAAGAGTTTCATTCATTAAATAAACCTCATTAATTCATTGGTGTGTTACTCACTTTTCCCCTACTATTTAAATGGAGCTCGGGGTGGGGATTTGGCATGACATCTTCATGCGAGGAAGTTATCACGATGTCCTGTGGTGAAATCCACTAATGGAGGATAGAGGATCAGGCGTCAATGATTTGGTATTAACAAACACCGACGACTCATTCCAACATGGATGCTACTCTTGCGGTGGTCGCAACACCTCCAGTGAATCTTGAGGCAGGGGTTCCTATTTTTGATATTGTGATATTCCTCCTTCCCGGTTCATGATTTATACGAAGAACACAGATCATCTAACAAATGGGTTGATCTATTGATCATTATTTTAACACGATGGGGGGGGGGGGTATTTATGTGGGGTTATAAGTTGGGATTTATTTCTAAATTCTCTAATTGTTGCTAACACCCCTTGTTTAAACGTTAATGCAGAGTTTGTAGGCCAATCCAAAGAAGGCTAGGACCCTACTCTGATCTTGTTATTCATGTGTTTCACGTGCGTGGTTTGGAAATGTAATTTAAATTCATAGATAGGGGTCATGTATTGGCGGTGGTGACCCGAGAGGGTCATAGGCATAGAAAACACCATGAACGGATCACTGGAGCATGTCTGGTGGCCCGTGGAAATAACCACTGATGCGCCATGATAGAGGTGTCTGGAGGTGTCTAGAGGAGGCCCATGGAAACTAGCCGTAGGTGGTGGGAAGGATGTGTACCGTTGGGCGCCATGGTGTCGAGAGGCAGCCAGCCCCTGCTGGAGAAGGATGGCACCCACAGGTGCCACCAGTGGCAGCAGCCGTAGCTCGTGGGCGGTGACAGGATGGGTAGTGTGGACCCGTGTCGCACCGCATTGGCTGGGGTCCAGTTATCCTTTTGGCCGAAAGGTGCACATGGTGAGGCAGCGCCCCACCAGCAGGATGAAATGACCCTGTATCGGCAGTTTCAGCTAGAGATAGTGGTCCGGGCAGCACCCGTAGCCAAGCGGGTGAGGGCGGGTTGGCAGAGCCCCACCCAGCGGGCCGTACCCACCATGGCCTGGCCTGTGAACTAGATGGGACGACCCCGACGGGCCATACCCCATGAACCGGGCCAACCCTTTAACAGGCCAGACCTGGGGGCGGTCAGGTAGACTTCGGGACCCATTGTGTCGGGCCGACCTGACAGAGTCGGACCGGGCCCAAACATAACAAACTTCTGAATAAAGAAACACAAATAATTGAAACAATATGTGTCCATTTGACATTCCATCAGTGGTACTAGGAACTCTTTTAGGAGGAATTCCATTTGGTATATTTTGGTAGGCCCAATCGAGTGGGCCAGACTGAGCTGCAATCACCCCCATTTCATTGAATGGGGTGTAACATACAGATCGGATGTCTAATCGACGCTCTGTCTATGGCATAAGGAACCTTGTGACATGGCGGTCCTTTGTAGATACACTAAGTTACTTTATATGGAGTTTTTTTGTGACCTAGGATAGATCATACTTGAATACAACCGGGCCATTTTTACAAAAGTGCCAATATCTCATAGACCAAGCGTCCGATAGATGCGTCGTATGTCACATTGGGACCCATATGACGAGGCAGTACGTTGGGTATGATTTTTTGGGACGTAGTAATGGTTGAGATACGACTTATTTCATGAAGAGAATAATTATTTAGAGATCATTTGTGCTACTTGTAGGAATCCAGTGGCTGGATATAACATGAAGAAGAAGAGAAACCAAAACAAGTTAACATCAGAAATTTCAGAGTGGGATGATCTAGATGTACGAATAATCATCCATAACTCTATACCAAAGGCCAATATGGGTCAGCACCCCTAACCAATACAGTTTGGCACTAGTGACCAATACAGCTCAACACTAGTGACCAATACGGGTCAACACCAGTGACCTATACGAGTCAGCATATATTGACCAATACGAGTCAGCATATAGTGACCAATACGGGTCTGTAATAGAGTTACTATAGATTGGATGATCTGGCATTATGAATAGTCATACCTATCCCAAAAACCTTGATGTTATACCATAAGAGTGAGCTGTCTCTTTTGCATTTTTCTTCACAATTTAGAACAAGATTGTGACATTACATTTGTCGTATTTCATTAGATGTTTCCCTTTGTGGATTACTGAGAGACCTATGGGGGTTTTGGGGTTCCCTACTGAGTTGTTATACTCACCTCTACATGGGATCCACTGGCATGTGTGTGTCTGGTGCATACTAATTATTCTCTAAGGGAGACTTTGGAGGTTTCAGACTTAGTGGATCTTGGTGCGATGGGAGTAATCGAGATCGAATTCTTCAACTTCATAATTACAACAACTACCCTCCAGGTAGAGCTCCAAGGTAGATTCGATAGATGGTAACATCCTTTTCAGTTTATAGGTCTTGTATTTGGGCCCACTATTTCTAGTTTATAGTTGTACTTGTGGGTGTATTTTACTCTCATATATATACCTTACTTTTGTTGTTGTTTACATCAGTTTTCCTTTTTGAGTTTGTTCAGATATCTAAGTCATTGACTTCCCTATTTAGGAAAAGTCATTATGTTCTAGTCACCAACCTAAGGCCTATGGAATGTGGGATTGGGGTTGTCACCTCCGCCCCCCATATGACTGGTTGTGACAATTATATTATATGTTGTTTATTTTTTATAATTCCTTGGATGTTGTATTCCAATATATATTCTAATATTAATTCAAATCTATAAAAATATTATATATATAATCATATTTATTTTGTATTAGAGTTGAGATATTTTTGGTAGGCTAATGGGACCTTTTAAAATTAACAATCATGTGAAATTTGATGAAAAACAACATCACTTATTATACTTTATCTAGAATAATATATTTGAAATTATTTTTTATATTACATTGTAGTTCATTTTATTGAATATAAAAATTGATATGATGATGTTTCATAACATTACAAGTCGGTATTGGTAGTATGAATTATTTAGAACACCACAACATTCTATATATTTATTATCATAGGATTTCGTAGTTTTGTTGTCTCGTATAGTTTTTGAAATGAGTTTTCCAAATCAATTAATCAGTGCTTGATTTAATTCACATTCAATAATAAATATTCATTTTTTGTTGAATATTTATATAATATAATTATATAATAAAAGTGACTCTATAGATAATTTGATTATGAGAAACCATGTAATTTTAATAATGCATATCCATTATAATTTATTATTATTCATTGGAAATATTATCATATTTTCAGAATGTATGAATTTATATATAATGTTAAAAATGATTTAATATAATTGAATATATATCATTTAAATAATTAAAATTATATTATTTAAAATATGTTAAAAAGCATATTTTATTTTAAGAAAAAATATTTTTTCTTAAAATGATTTATTAGTGTGATCAGTTTAATGGTTTAATTTGTATTAAAAATATATATCTTGATATTTATTTTATTTATATGGATTTATATTGATATTTTTATAAATAATTTTATCTAGGAGTCATTAATTTTATTTTTAAATAAATAAAAGTGATGTTTTTATTCAATATAAAATTTTTATCCATTTATATATGGTTTAATAATGTGGGAAATTTCTAATTTTTTTAATATTAATATACTAAAATGAATATTATTTTTCATATCATCATATTGATATTATAAAAGGGTGAATTTTTTGTGTTTTCTTTGGAAAATGGTGTTATTCGTAGAATAATAATGAAATATAGTTTTTATAGACACTATAAATTTTATTACATCATCGAGATATGTGGATGAAATAAATTTTTTAAAAAAACTTTTTCACAAACAATATTCTATTTAAATAGTTAAATATTTCATTTAAAACTTAGATGTTGTATTTAGAAACTCATAATTGAAAATTTTAAAGCTGAGTGATATTTTATTGTAATAAAAAATTATTTTTGGTTTGTTTAATAATTTTTCTTAAAAAAAATGAATTACACATTTCTAGATAATTCAAATTATTTGTTTCTAAATAGTATATTAGTAAAGGTGTCTTGGAGTTATTCTAGTTTATTTTATTTTAAATAATATTTTTTTAAGAGTAATATATGGCACGATGTGTTATGGACGACATAAATGAGACATTCATAGACTGAATTGTTATTCATGACCCAAGTAAGGTAGGTTTGCATGGTTTTATTCACAATATAAACCATCAGATCATTGTGATAATGTGTTTGTTATCAGGTTTGGTGAATTATTCCTCAATATTTGAAAATATGAACATCTAATTCATGATGTGAATTGATCCCAGGTAAACTGGATAAGCAGGAGACATTGTTCTTTGAGTCTTGAACTCGATCAATTGATGACTTTAAAGAAAAATTCACACTATGAAATCATGTTTTGATGAGTTCCAATAAAAAATATTTCACACTTGAATTTTATGAAAAACCATGATATTTATTTCATTTCTATTATGAAATAGGGTCACATACAATTTTTTTATCTTCCTTTCAAATGTGATTGATCCTCGACATCACATGTTCGATCTGTGGGGATCTGAGATTAGTTTCCCTCATTTTTCTGCGGTTTCATCTCCATAACATTTTGATTCATATTTTACATACTATAAATGTTATGTAAATTGATCTCATTAATTCTTATTATGTTATATCTAGTATTAATGATGTTTCAGTTAATAGTTTCATTGATGGGTCCATTAATTCCTTATAGAGTTTTGATTAGAGAAATTCATTGTTGATCATTTCTTATTCAAATTTTTTTTGAATTTCTAGAGGTAGGGTATTCATTTTCTATCTTTTTTAAATGAAATATTAATTTTTTCAGGATTAATATCATTAGGTAAATGTGGAATTGACATTAACGGTGGTTAAACCATAATTAAAGATTGATTTTTTCATTTCAGGTTATAGAAATCACATGTGTTTATGTATCTATTACATTTTCACTCTTCATATTAAATATGGAATGGTATATATTTTTTATAATTTGGTTTGACATGTTTTTTATACATTTAAATTTGATAAATAACATTGAGATGATAATTCACAATGAAAAAACAATAAAGAGGCATGTTTAGTTAGTATCATTTTTCTAGGAAATTGATTAAAATAAATGTTATTCTTAAACCATGTTTAAATAATTTTTTACTTTTTTAATGATGTTTCCATTCTATTTTATATAGTTATAACCTATGATAAATGAACTAGTCAATCCATGATTGAAAAAATGTTATTATTTTTAAATATCATTATTTTTGGCCAAGCGACCATATTTTTATATGATGGTTAGACAACTTTATTCTAGTTCCTATAAGACCTAGTAGATTTGTTTGTTATCTTGTAACCTTATGTGTATAATAATATTATGAATTATTTATATGAAAAGAGTTTGAGAGATTGGGAGGGATGGATGTTTGAATATTGATGGAAAGGGGATCCTAAGATTGTGAAAGTAGTCGGTTCTTATGAGATTAGGATTAATGGTGACATAAATAAGGGTTTGAGGGAATGAAATGGGGATAATGAATCATTTGGAAGTATTGATTTCTAGTTTGTTTTATTTCTAGAAGTTGTGATATTTTTTTCACTAATGAATATTTTTTATAGATTGGATGTTTAGTTTTCTGGATTCTTCAATCCATTCCCCATTGCATAACTTTCCTAGAAGTGCATGGTTCATTCATCTTATATGGTAGTTTAATATCTGTCCTAAAGTGAATGGAATTATGAAATGTTAATGTAAAATAATTTTTCCCATTTTTTTGAGACTCTATATTCTTATAAAATTTCATTATTTTTTTGGGTACCTTGGAAGAAGTTGGATTATTCCGAGAGGGAATAAATTATTAATTTTATTTTACTAAAATTAAATGTTCATAAAAAGAATTAATTAAATATCATTGTTCATTATTGGTTATATATTAAGAGATACAAACTATTGAGGTTCATTATATATAGTTTCCCTTCGTGTTGTTCTCAAATATATATATATATATATTTATATACTTATTTTGTCAAATTTATTATTCTTCCAAAACTATTTTGATAGGAAGACTGGAAACTAGTAGAATCTAGTGGAATTTCCCCAATATCTAAGCAGGACATGATACATGGTTAACTGACCCATTTCCCCTAGTCTCTTCGCCTTGTATAATTATTATATGTATTCATTCATAGAGGTTATATTTACCATATATGTATATAAGGGGTTGTAATCTTATGAGTTTTATTCCCATGAATGTGTCTTTAGTAATACTAACCTAAGTATTACTATATGTATCTTTTGTATGGGTTGTGTTGGATTGTAGAATAATACTTGATTAATAGGATTTTTTTGTCCCTAAAATCTAATTTGTTACTATATTATTATGGGGATCTCAATGATGTAATTAAATAATTCAGGAGGTTGAAGTTGTTATAATGTGTCCTTTGACACATGTACCTTATTTTGAGATTTATGGTTCATGATTTGTAAGATAGAGGTAAGAGAAAAAAAACTAGTAGGGTAGTGTTAATAAATTACAATAACATTTAATATTATGTTTGATAATATATTGTTTCTTGAGTTTGACATGTAGTGGGAGACCCATAGTCCGGCAACGAATTATAGGATGCCTGATTAGGTGATGAGTTTGTCTCATTACTCATCCACTAAGATTTAATATTCTATTTTCACATTAGAATGAGAGGATCCAAGGAGGACTATACTATGTATACCTGTTATGATCACCCTAAATCTATATAAACTATTTTCCTTATATAAAGGGGATGTTTTTTTTATTTTTCTGGCCAATACTAGCTTGTTGAGTTTTTATGGTCTTTTTGGGATTTAAGGTCACCACTCAGGTTTTCATTTTTTTACATGTACGTTGTTTTTATTGTGTTTTATAGTTAAATTAAATTACATGAAGATATTGGGATATATTATTTTTTATCATTAGTTATGTTTTGGTTTTATATTATCTCTTGATCCTCATTGTTTATGGAGGGAAATGCCGACAACTCATCTTTATGATATTAAATCCATGATAATAACCATCCCATGACCTATTAATGGTAGAATTATGGAATCATTATCAATATACCTTAAATTCAATACAATAATGTGTAAATGTAGGGGAAGGTGTCATTATTGACTGGTGTAAATGTTATGGTTGAGGTATATGAGGTAGTTCGGATATATTAATTGTGGACAACTACAAGTGTTTTTAGGGAAGAATTGTACGCTGATATTTTTATGCGATGTATAAAATGGTTATTGGATTTTATAATGGTATTTATACCCACACATATGATCAACTGAAAGGAAATTATGGTTTAATAATTATAATAAGAAAATTAATATCGGTTTCATGGATGAGAACATATAAGGGATCATGTATCTTTATTGGTAACTAATGTGTCTGAATTTGGTAGATCATGAGGTTTGGATAAACATGAAGTAATTATTTTTAAAGATTTCAGATTCAAGGTTAATGAGACTCTAACCATTTTTCTCATCCTAGGTATGGATCTAGGTCATCTTCCTCATTATATTCATGTTGAATCTGTTCAAAAAAATATTCAAATGTATAGCCATATTTTTTTTCAATGATGAAGATACATGGACTAGTAGTAGAGACTAAAAATGTATGAGGGATGTATTTTAGATTTAGGGATAGGGGAATTCCCATAGTAAGTGAGGATATCCTTCAATTTGATTTATTCTTGGAAGGTGCACTGAGATTCATTGTCGGTGCTACTACTGTATGGGTAACACATGGGGTGGTTGTTCTTATTCCATAGAGATCATGATGAGTTGGTTGTTTTATGGGTTTTATTTGAAGAATTGTTTCTATTATGAGTTTCTTTTTTAACTGAAAACATGTCAAGCCTCAGTAGCATCAAACCTAAAGAATAAGTACTTATAGGGTTATGGAGTTTAGGATCTTTTTATATAATCTTATACAATATTATATAGACCTTCCATTAGATATGAAAGATAATAAAGGGAGTGTAAAGGATATATTTCATCAAATATATCATTCTTCAGGTCATACCATTTATACTTCAAACATTCCTTGAGGTACAAGTGACAATAGAGGTTATTGAGAGGATGCTACTCATAACAGATCACAATGAGAGGGGAGAAAAAATGATTATGCATATAGTAGATCAATGATTTTTTATCCAATATTCCATGATATAAGAGTTTTTAGATATCTAGTGGTTGGTCATAACATATTGTTTCTTATTTAACAAAGATGGAAAACTCTGAGTCCGTTGAGAAATGATTTTATTGTAGTGGTCATGGTCACCATTGGAAGGAGTTATTGACCTTCAAAAGTAAATAGTTTATGGATTTTTGTAAAATTCTAGTTAAATTTTGTATAAAGATCATAGAAGGTAGTAGTAATAGGGTTATCCAGTATATAATCATTTATTGATAGATATAGAATGAACAACAAAACCCTATGATTCTTTTTAACCTCACAGAGTGAAGAAAGGGCGTTAAGGTGGTAGTCATACAGGTCTAAGAGGATGTGTTGTAAAAAATGGTCATATGGTTTCTATATAGTTTCCAACATAAGGAAATACATATGTCACTTTACGTACCCTTTTCCTAATTTTTACATGGGAACATTCAATGTTTTATTCATAAGTCATTCACTCATTGATTTCTCCCACCATAGTCTATCCATTAAGACATGAGATAGATAGGATTCTAGTTCCCTTGAAATTGATAAGTTATTTGGAGGAAAAGATAGTATTTCTTAAGTATATGGAGACTATGATATAATATTAGAGAAACAACAGTCTAGGATAGACTTCATATATTTTCAAAAATCCCAATATTTCATCATCCATCAAGTAGACAAGATATATTTTGTATAGGATATAATTGATATCTTAAGGGGTAATATTGTATTATATAATTCCAAATGTTATCATACTATGTTCATTTCTGAGCAAGACCATCTAATGGGTCAGAGGAATGATATTTTTATTTCATTATTGATGGATGATTTTCTTTTGTGATCATCAAAGGATTATTTGAACGGATTTCCTTTGGCAGTGGAAGAGTAATCTAATGTCATTTATAATGATTTCATGATAATAAATACAAAATAAGAGTTTATTCTTTGTATATATAAATATATATCTAGGATATTATTTAATATTCATGTCTCAATATTTTTATGGATACACTGTGTTTTATGACCATCATATTCAATTAAATGATTTCATGTAGTGAGGATTCATTCAGCTGAGAGTGTCACTATGGTGTGAGGGGGTTTTGTTTGCAAAGAAGGATAATTATAGTCTTATCCAATTTATCAATAATAATCACTTGAAATATGTGATAATGAATAATTACATTCCTCTTCTAAGGATTTCTTTTTAACTGATGATGGGACATATTTAGTTCCCAATGTTCAATTTGTGATTGGTATATTATCATATTTACTTAAAGGATGAGGATATACCAATGAACCCATTTTGATTTTGTTATAAGAATTATGATTTCATTGTGATGAATTTTCTGGGAAGAAAACACTATATATATTATAGGGTCTAATTAATTTTATATTCCATGTGTTATTGGACTATATCATGATTCTATTAATCGTTGAAAATATTTTTTGAAATATATTTTATAAAGAGAACAAAGATCATAAGAAATCTATTTCTAGAGTTATTCATTATCAATTTAACTTTAGGAAACTATATATGAGTTTTTTATGAGTCAATAAAGTTCATTGGAGGAGAAATGTTATTTTCTAGTATATACTAGTTTCAGATTCTTAAAATATTGAGGATGTTTCTTCATGTAAAACCCCAATGAATGTTTTAGAGGTGTAGAGTGTCCACATTTTTGTCGTGTATCATTATAGTTTCAATCACTACTTATATTGGAATGGGACATATTTTATTTCCTTGATAAGAATTTATACTGTGTTATTATGGAATGAAAAATGTCAAGATACATTTGATTATCCGAATAAGAAGATTGAAATCACCCCAATTATTCATTTTCAAATAGTGATAGTTTAGTTTCATGTTTTATAAGATTCTTTAAATCCATTCTTAGGATGTTTAGTGATGTAGAGGAATGTTATTTTTTTCATATGGTTCCTTGTAGTAATGAACTCATGAAAATGAATATAGAATCCATGGTATTGAGTTTATGGTAGTTTTTTTCATTAATGTTTTCAGGAACATATTTATTGACAAATATATTGTGGCTTTCATCGACCATAAGAGAATAAGTTATGTATTATCTTTAATTGAACTAAAAACGTGATAATGAAAATGTATATATTTCTTATAGTATTATGAATTTTCTATTTCCTATATATATATAGGGTTAAAAAAGTTGCTGCTCTGCATATCATGATGACTTAAAGAAGTTTTGTGTGTGATTATGAGTTGTCATGGAGAGTTATGGAAGTTATGTCTATAATTCCTGTTATATGGGGTAGTTAAGTGGAAGATGATTAATTTTCTAGATATTGGTTCAATCATATTTAGTGTATTAGAATATGGAATTCAAACATCATGATTCTAATGTGGATGTCTGTTGAGATCTATTTTTCTGCAGCTATCCCCCTAATGGATGAATTGAGGATGATCAAAATAATTTTTTAATTCAAGAGAGGATTATAGTTCAATCATTCTTGCATGAGGTGGTTCGTAGTGGGTTTCATAAATAACTCTAAGACATATATCCTATCAAGAAAATGATGTATCATTATCTAAGAGGTTAGTTTTTCTAACCATGGATAGATATCAGATTTGCAATGTTTTTTTCAAGATGATTAATATTCCACAATTTGAAGTCTTATCATTGTGTTCAAAAGGATTTTATCTATCCATTAAAATTAATTCAATGAATGTGGGTGGAAATTTTAGTATACTTTATCTCAGGTCCACCTTGATCTCAGGGGGGCTATGATGTTATATGGGTAATCAAGTTTCATTTTAAAAAATAGGGTCACTTCATAGTGATCAAGGAGTAAATTTCATTGTAGGTTTATTAAAGGAATTATCAAAATGATGTGAGGAGGATTCCTTATGTTTTGAGAATGATCATCTTTAATTAATAAACATGTTTTACCTCTCTAGAACTGATAAGTTTTTGACATGATTGTAGCTCCAATTTGTGACTCAACACTACAGTTTATCTATATATAGAAATTTATACATTGAACACCATAAAAATTCATGAATACAAGATATGAACATGTGTCTTTTATATTACAATTTCATGTGTGAGGATCCTACCATTAGATAAGATTTCATAATATAATATATTTCAACACCCGATTTGTTTTGAACAATTTTATTTTTTTGTGGTCATCCCTTCCATTCTCCACTATTGTGTATTTGGATCATAGTTTTAGAAATTATCATTCGTAAACTAGTGTATTGAAAAATTGATATAGTTCAGGTGTTTCCTAAGATGATAAATCCTAACCACGAATATAGAAATCCAATATTATCCATAAGAGTATACCTATATTGTTCAACATTAGAGATAATATGTTCTTGAATGTGAATATTCATCATGGTTTCTGATGGATTAGTTATGGGAGTAAAATTTCTCCTTGTTTTGATGAACCTTTTTTGTAATTAAAATGTGTTCTATATATTTCATAATGGATAAAAATTTCCCCATCGGTGACCAATATTCATGATATAATTAATGTGTATTAGTGTAAAATCTATCTTCATGATGGTTCCTAAATCATATATTGTTGTCTTATTGATGTTGATAATGATGTTACCTTTGAAGAGTGGATCATGGTGTTCCCTAACCACCAGGATAAGTTCTTGTTCTATCATTTTAACCCCTTAGGTTCTTTCCTTTAGTGGAGTGGTTTCATAAAAGAGAGTACAAAGAAATTTGAGTCTCATATATGTGCATAGTTTCCTTATATATTTAATGATTATTTCTTCATGTTATATTATGTTTTTTGATGTTATCATATACCAAGTTTATAAAAAATTTCTCTCATACTTTATTCATATTTTATATACTTTCTCCTATGTGAGAGGTATTTCCCTCATGAGGTTGTTTGAGAGATAATTGTTTGTGTTTCATATTTTTATACATTTTCTTTAAATGTGAGGTGGTTATGCCCCAATGAAAGAATGATTCCTGATATATTTTTTTGTTGGTGAATTTTTGGTTGATCCTTTTCAATTACCATCTCTATGGGTTAGGTTTTAAATTTTTGGGGATGAAAACTATTTTAGGGATATTTTATATATGGTCAAAGTTCCCTCAAGACCATTCTTTGACATGTTTTTGAAAACCATGGATCTTGGAAGAATATTAGAGTATTTATGATGTGGTATTGTATATTAAATATTTTAATAGATTTAATTTATTTAATGAAGTGTTATTTACTATGCGATTGACAAGTTCGAGGACTAATTGTTTAATATCTACATGAGTAAGTGAAATTTATAGTTTGTGATTAAAAATGAAAATCAACATCTCATTATGTTTAATGATAAAGGGTCAAGTATGGGGACTCATTATTTTATAAATAATTATGTGAAAACATAATTTGTGAATTTAATTGATCCTATGTTTACAAGATTAGGGTGACATGACTGTCATTAATCTATGAACTTAAGCTACTCGTAATGTGAATTATCCATTAACACAAAAAATATTTGTCTGGAAGAGTACCTATAAAACATGTTTACATTATAATTCTATAAAAAACTCAGATTTCTCAAAAAATATACATCCATAAAATTTTATTAAAGTTGATGCGCATCTTATTCATTTGGGACTATTATCTATATTTCTATTTTTGATATGTGGTAATATGAGTTGAGTTTCCTTCATTATAATGTTGTAACTTCTCTATTTGGTTTTGTTTCTTCATGACATTCCATTCCATTATATAAGGGTTCATATTCTTCATTATTATGAACTTATAATGATGTTTGGTGGAATGTTCATGGTGAGGAATATTTGAGTTGACCATCAATTTCTTATAGAATAGGTTATCAATGATATGTTTATTTATTTGATTCTAATTTTAAGAAAATTAAAGTACTAGAGGGTTTAGATCAATTATATCTTATTGTTTGTTCAATAATAAAGTTATCAAACATTATCTAATTGGATAATAGTTGTGGTAATGTTAATGAAGAATAACCTATAAATATAGAATTAATTTATAGTTATATATTATATTAAGAGCAGGATTTTATTATATGTTAATTTAGTTACTCATGATTTGATAGATGATATGATATCATTTGTGTATTATATATATTATGATGTTTGATATGTTTGTCGAATGGATAATGAATTTAAATCTTATAATTGCCAACATGTAAATCATATTGGTTCATGTTTATTTGTTATTTTTATTGATAATTGATAGAAATAGATGTTATGATTGAAGAAGTTTTAAAATTTTTTATTGTACAATCCTTTGATATTCCTATGGATTCATGTGGTCAAAACTAGTGAAAAAATGAATCAATTATTCCATGTCCATAATAATGTTGTTATTTTTAAATATTATTATTTTTGAAGCCGAGTGATCTCATTTTCATATGAATGTTGGACCTGATGAACCTAGGGACTAGATTACTAAATAAATTTTTATTGTTTGTTTTATTTCTTGTTCAATATAATTTTTAGGTAATTTATATGTGATTTAATGTCATTCTTGGACGACTGATGATTTGACATGAAATCGGTGTGGGTTCATATTTATTTTCTTTATATGGAGATAATGATTAAAGGATGAAAGGTGATGTAGATAATGGTGGCAGGAAGTGAACTAAGCTTTATAGATTAGGATGGTTGATGAACTAGTTTTTATGATTACATGTAAATTAATATTATTTAAACACCACATGGTTTGGTTTCATATTCTTGTTTATGTTCCCTATGGATTAACACACCTCGATATGCGTGGTTTTTTCCATCCCTCATGGTAACATAGGATGAGTCATAAAGTCCATGGATGTATTGAATTAAAATTTTATATAATTCAACCAATGATATTTAAGGATTCACATAGTGAATAAATGAGGTTAAATATTTGAGGAACTATTGATGAGTTTTGGTTGTGTAGGGAGGGAATTAATTTTGTTTGATATTTTCTTAAATAACATGTTTATAAGAAGAAAAAATTAAAATTTCTTTGCTATTTTTGTTTGATTATAGGATATTTATTCCTTGATGGTTGTTACTGGGTGTTCAAGATACGATAGATGGAGTTGATGTTAAGGCCACAAAATTTCCCTTACAGTGTTTCTGAGCTATTTTTATTTTATATTTTCTAATTTCATACACTACTCCATCAATGTATATAACACAACAAACACCTAGTCGACCTTATATGGTTTTGTACCCAATATATAAGATGGATAGGATGGATGGTTTATAAAAATATATCCGCAATATATTATCATGGGTGTATTATTATGAGTTTGTATAAAATGTGGTTATATACTTTATATATGTGTTTAGAGGGATGCAATTGATTTTTTCTTCTTTCATGTACATATATCTCTAAATATAGTATCATAAGAATAATTAGCATTGTGTTGTGTATATGATTTTATATATTTAGGTATAATACATGACATATAGGTTATGATGGATATGGGAAACCACTTCATCACTATCTAATGATGAGGATATTGATTTTGAATTTTTATGACACATGAAGCTTTGGTTGTTATATAGTTCCCTTTGATTCATGTGACCTATTTGTAGGGACATGTTTTAGGACATGTTATTTTGGGGAGACAATATCATACAAGTTGGGAAATTTTTTAGCTTACCTTTATATTTATAATTATGATGGATATTATATTTTATACATGGTTGTGTTATATTTTATATGGACAATTTTATGGTTGGATTGTTATCATACATGATTAGGTGATGAATTAGCTTCATTACTTATTCAATAGGCTTTACTATAATTTCAATTTATTTTATTTTGATGATCAAAGGAGGATCATACGAAGTATAGAATTATGATCATCATATTTATATTTAAACAAATTTTTTTATTTGAGAATATTGTTATTAAATTGGTTGATTTATAATAGCTCATGTAGTTTTTCAGGAGATGTTTCAGCTTTTAGGTTTATAATAAGAATTTCATGGGTCACTTGAAGTTTATTTATACTATTTTTCCCATTTTTATGACATTACATGATTGTATGAAGTTATTTTATTGGTTTATTAGGAATTTTCAAGTGTACTTATACTATTTCTTGATCATAATTCTTCTGAGATGGTAATTCATTTCATTGTTTTCTATGATATTCCATCGAAGCTAATCTACATTCTGTGGAGATTTTTAGGTTGGTTTTTTTGTTTCATTATCTCCATAACTCTATTAATTACATAGTATAGGTATCCATGGTAGTGTAGGAACCTAACATACATGATTCCATTTAGTTCTATATTTGTTTGGAAATCAAATCAATATAATTTGTTTTTTCAAAATAAAATAAATTTTATAGTAATGAATATTATTTTATTTGATGTATTAAAATTATTTTCTACATAAACCACTTCTAAATAAAAATTTATCCTTTTTTTATCATATAAAAAAATAATTATAATTTTGAAATGATGATAGTATATTAAAATTTTTATTTCAATCACACATATCCAATAAAAATAACACGTTCTTGTTTGACTCGATTTTGCTACCAAAAAAAAATATTATATACAATTTTATTGTGGATGGTTATAGAAAATAAATTAATAAAAAGTTATATTATATATATGAACTCAATTTTTTTATGGTTTGGAAATAGAAAAATTGATATGTAATATGTTTGAATATAGATCATTTAGGATTTTATTTTATATAGAACAAGAACATTATATATTTTTCCAGGGTTTATTTTACCTAAAAAAATAGAAATATTCTGGAACATCCTAACTCATTCATGTATAATATATATTTATATATGATGTTCTCATGAAAATTGATTGATAATAAAAACCTACATATCAAAACAGAAAGGAAATTTTGGTAACAAATAACAACCGTTGAACAATATTAACTAAAAAAATAAATAAAAATGTACTAAATGAATAAAAAATGTTAATAAAAAAATAATTATCATGAATGGAATTTTTATAGAACTGATAAATGGGACTTATTTTAGTGTACAAAATATTAGAGTTTTTAACCAATTTACAATAAATGGTAAGGGATTCTTATTTTAAATTTTGTTTAATGATGATTGTTTTTATTATGTAATTTCTTTCTTTTAAATATTTTATATAAACCACCATCAAAATATTTTATAAGAATTAAATTTATATAAATTACAAATTATTTGAATCTTTATATTCTATTTCAAAATTTCATTAGAATCATAAAATAAAAAAGATTCCAGGGTTTATTTTATAGTCTGTCATAAAAATTGTTGATGATTTAGTTTAAATAATAAGAATAATTTTTTTATTGTTATCTAAAACCCATCACATTTTCTCAAACCTAGTTTTTATAATGTTATATTTATTCTATCAATACCACATCCCATTCTTTCATAACACAACTTAAATGTTTCAACTATGTGAATATAACATTATCACATCAATCTATTTTAGATTATTTCTCTCCATGTCCATATTCTACATAACTATTTTTATGTGTTATTATTTATTATTAGATTATTTATTTTTATAATTCAATAATTTTCATGAAATTAATTACAAATAATTTAAAAAAAACTTTTTAAATATTTCATCATGGACCATTTTTTATTTTCATTTCCATTGTTAAATAATAATTTCTTTTTAAACACATTCCTCATTAATGTGTGTTCCATCTTCATATTAAAGATTTTGTTCTTTTGAAAAGAAAATTAAATTCACATATTGTTATAAATTTTTGATTTTATGATACTTGTTATCAAAATAAAAGCATATTACATATTTTTTATTGTAATTTTATAATTTTGTAAAGTGTTTTTTCATGTTTATCAACAACCTTTTTTTATATTTTTCACATGATATATTGTCTATTGATTTCATCCACCATCACAATAATAATGGATTATGATCATGTATTTTTGAAATCATAACTTATCCCATTTAACATTAATGGATTGATTATGTTTTGATTTTATTATAAATGACTTCGTATTAATGCGGAAGACATATATATGATTATTAAATGTCACATATGATAATGGGTGAACTCAAAATGTTATTTCATTTATTTATTATGTAAATGGTGAAAATACATAGATTTTAAATTTCAATTTGAATAATTATTGACTAATAATTCATGTTGATTATGTATTTTATTTTTGTACCCCTATTTCATGTGATGAATGTATAGGACATATTTAGTGATGGGTGGAGAACAAAATTATATAGACCCACAATGCATCAGTAAGAACATTAGTTATAGTAAATTATGTATAAGATATATCACATTCTATTTATTTAAAATCACTCGGTCAATGAAATTAGTGTTTGGTGATGATGATATGGCGACCGATGTAGAACAAAATTATATAGATCTATAATACGAGTATATGCCTCACGAAAGAAACTAGCTTGGTTAATTGTTGTTTGACATACCTTTTTAGGTATGTTATCTATAAATGGGGCCTTGATTGTTTTAATTATATGTCTGAATGAATTTATTCAGTCAATATGTAATATTTTATTGATGTTCATGTGATTATTCACATAATTATATTATTCTTGGATAGTTTTTATGATCATGTTTCTATTTATATGGAATCCTTTTATTATTATTTTTTATTCATATATTAATATTTTTTCCTTATTTTTTTAATAAAATTTATTATCGTATACTACCACATATTTTTTTGAGATCACCCATTCTTATGTTTCCATTCACCATGTAAAGAAGAGTAATATTATATATGATGTTTCTAGAAGTGATACACTTGAACAGAATTTAGATTGAAATTTTAGAAACTATGTATACGTTCCAGTTATGAGATTTTATCATCAAATAAGTCATGTGTATCACTGGATGAGTTTACTCAAACATGATAATATTTTAAATTTTGTATAAGTTTTATTATATATGGGTTTTTTTCAAATCAACTAAAAATAATTCCCCATTATATATTTGGTTTATAGGTGATTAAATATTTCCATTACATCCTATAATTATGGAAGGCATGGTTTATTGTTCCATATATTATATCAATGATTTTGGGAATGTGATATGTTTTTAACTAGGTATAGTATTATGGGTCAACGGTTTTTTAGTTGAATCATAACATGGTTTATATATATATTTATTGGTAATGATTTTATTATATAAGGATAATTACGTCTGATAGTAACCATTATAAGATAATAAGAAAAACATAGACTATATATTCAAAGGAATAGATAGTATTTTGAGGCCTTATATGAGTGAATTTTTTGTAAATTAAGGATATTGTTAGAGACATTTATTTGGATGTATGAAAAATACATGTTATATATATATATAATAGGTTTAATTTTTTCCTTGGTGTGATGGTTAATTGGGATGAATATTACTATATTTAAGGTGACCAATTTTTTATTGTATAAATGACTATTAGGGTTAGTATGTGAGTAGATCATTTGGTAATTGTATTTATTTTTTACAAAGGTTGTTACATTTTATTAATATTAGTTGATCATTATATAAATATATATGGAATGAAACAATATTTTGAGAAATGGAAATTAATGTTAAAATAAAGTAATATAACATTATTTATAGGAAATTCACATGATTATATTTTACATAAAATGTAATTGGGTAGTATGAGATATAATAAATCAAGTAAAAAATATATGGTTAATTTTCTGAATGATTTTTGACAACTAGATTCATGTTATTTTTTAAAGGGATTAAAATAGTTTTATAGAACAATTGATTATTCTATATTCAAATTTTAATTTTATATTATGAGTGAAATATATTTGGTGGTAAAGCTTATATTTAATTTCAATTAATATTTTTTAAAATGTTAATGATTTTTTTTCTTTTTAATTTTGTCAATCAGAATTTAAATATTTGCAGGCATTAGTTATTTATGGAATGATTTTTGTTGTACACGAGGAGTCATTGTTTATATATATTAATTTCATTATTAACATACTATGTCCATGTATGTTAGATCAATAATATATTAATTATTATTATTTGTATTTATGTTATCAATTTTGGAATTTAGTAATTTCCTATAAACGGTAGGATGAAATTTTCATACAATTATTCATAAAATAAAATATCTAAACATTGGTTGATCTAATTATCTATAAATAATTAATTTTTATTCATTAGTAATTATTGTTTTATTTTTTTTATACATCATTTGGTATATGAGATAAAATAGAGGTGGAAATTGATTCGAACATACTACCAAATGGTCAAAATATGTGTATAAAATTGATTATATAATTTAAATATATTTAATAATATTATATATCTCAATTTAGAAATAATTCCTTAAATTAAAATGAATAAAACATAAATCTAATGAGTCTTATATTGAAAACATCCCTCAATAATCGACGTACACCTATGAAACTTATTTAGAGGCCTACTTCTTATAATGGTTCAAACATGATTTTGGAAATATGTATATAATAAATGATCACTTTCATTGCATAATCATATATGTTTTTATTCATAATATAATATAAATATTATATTATTCCTATTTAACTACAAACTTGTATTTGTGATTAAAAATGTTCAATAATTATTGGTAAAAATATGATTTAAATATTTTAGAAATCTTATCTTAAATGTTTTCCTAATTTAAAGGGTATCCCCTATATATCTCCCTTCATATATTTTTAATTATATTATTTAAAATTATATCTTCTAAAAAATCATGAAACTAAATAGTCAAAGGAAATGAATTTTAGATAAATTTATCATCTATTTTACTCTCATATGAATTAATAGTTTACAAAAAAAATATTATAAGAAAGGGTTTTTATTGAATCAATTTCCATTAATTTAAATATATAGAATCATAGTTAAAAATTATTAAATAATATTATTTTTCTCAACCCTCAAATTTTATTCTTTTAAAATCCAATGATTTTAAAACATAGATTGTGTTTGATAAAGTACAAAATATGTGACAACGAGTGTAAACTAACATTGAAATATTGATAATTAAATATGACCATTATTGCCTAAATATTTAATTGTTCGAGAATTAATTTTGATATAAAAGTTATTAATTTTTTAAAATATCCTAATAAATTCCAATTTATTTTTTAATTCTTTATAAATAAGCTCTCAGTGTTTAAAATTTTATTTTATTCCTAAAAAAGGTTTTCATCAAAAATGTTTTTTATTTTTATTATTGTTAAATATAATAATTATTCTTCGGAACATACAAAAATGTTTTGGAATAAATGAACATTACTTTTGAATCTATCATGTACAGAGATATAAAAAGAATAAATTTAGAAAAATAAATTCATGAAATTATTTTTTAGTGAATTGTTAAACATAATAATTTTTTAAAATTTGATTTTTATGTTTGATTATTTTCACATTAAAATTATATATTTTTTATTTTCTAAGTAATATTTTCTCCTATATATTTAACATAATAAAATTATGGTTTTTAAATGAACATTACATGTTAATTTTTTATAAAAATATATTATATTTAATATAGTCAAGAAACCCCATTTTTTATTGTTTTGTTAGTTTGTTTTTAAATAAAACTCAACCACCTTAGAGTTTTGAATTTTTGGAAATTGATTTAGTATTTATGATTAATTTTCCAAAATTTGGTAAAAATTTCTTTTTTTGGTTAATATAAACAACAATGTTAGTATTTTTTGTTAACATGGTTAAGGATCAGTTAGGTAAATAATGATAATATAAAACGATATGTGAATAGAAATAACCATATAACATACCATGATTATATTTTATGATTGATGTTTATCCACACACATTGAATATTCGGTTATATGAAATTATTTTCTAATTAGATGTGACTATAACCATTATAATATTTTATGTAATGAAAATTCAAAAATGTCAAACTATTCTTTTTTATAACTACTTTTTTTTCTAAAATGAGGATATTTAGGGGAAATGTTCATATATGAAACATGATTTAAAAATATTAATTATTTATATTCATTTTACATTTTTTTGAATAAATAATTTCCTTAAATTTTTACACAATAATGATGTAGGAATTACTTAATTAATAGAAAAATAAAATGAATTTTATTAAAAATATAAACTATAATTAAACATGAAGGAACTAATCTAAACCATTGATTTTATAGATAAAAAAGTCATATTATACATTTCATAATACATTTTAGTGTAATTTATATATTTTCTTGATGTTATTAATGTCAATGTAAATGGATAGTTCTAATATTGACGTTAATGATATTTTAAAAAATAATATTAAAATAAATTAGTTAAAATTCAAAAAAAAATTATCTAAAAAATTAAGGGAACATAGTTAATTAAATCAAAAAACATTTATTAATTGCTCATTTTAAATTTTATTGTGATTTTTTAACCAAAAAATGTAAGAAAACATTAATATTATGGTAATTGTTAAAATGGTTATCAAGGGGTAAAAAGAAATGATAATGGTAGCCATACTATCTACACATGTGTTAAATTTATAATATGAGAGGATTTAAACCCGAAATCATTCTACATTCTAAAATATTAAATTTAGATTCATTTAGAAATCAAATTTAATTTTAAAAATATTAATATTTTATGAATTCCCAAGACACCCCGACCCCTAATTTATAAAATTTCCCCACTTATTCTCATTTATTGACAAACAAGACTCCATTCTATTTTGACAGTATCTCCAAATATTCCCAACAAACATCCAAATACTATTTATATAGTGCATATTTTATGTGTAATACCAATATTTGAGGTCCTTTGTTGTTTGGAAAGTGATATTTTCTAGATAAGAAGTATTGTTTTAACAACATATTTTAGTTTTATTTCATCTTCCACCCCTTATAATATTCTAAACCATGGTAAATTAAAAATTATCCTCTATATAGTGAGATTTGATTATGATAAAATAAAAACCAATTTACATATCATCAGCAAATTAAATTATTAAGGATACCATCGTTGTCTTGTATAGAATACTACTACCTCGAGGACTAAGGTAAATCTTCTTCCAACAACATCTCCCTAGGATGGTTATAATGATAGAATTAGTGATTATATATGATACATGTGACATATTTATTATTTATAAAATGAAAATATATCATTTAATTTATTAACATTATATTTACTGATTAATGATCATGACGTTCGTGTATACGTGTGGAGAAATAGATCCATGAAAACATATGAATTGGTTTTCATAAAAAAATCACATAGAAGATATATATAATTTTATTTGAAGGATTAATATTATAGTTATGATATTACGATCATTATGGTAACTTGAAATTAAACATGTAATGGCCCGGACCTCTCCAGTCCATTACTTTGGGAAAATGCGGTGTTAGAGGTGTTCTCAGAGGTTCAGGTGACTTGGGGTGAGTTTGGGAGGGATTTTAAGGGAAAATAAAGGGCTATAGATTTCGCACAGGAGGCGAACTGTTTTTCTAAACTGTGCGGTGAAACAGTGCGAGGTCGGTGTTGGAGGCAGTGGCTAACACACAGTTAGAACACAGTTTGTTTCACCGTGCGGCCTAACAGTTTGAGGAGTGTTTGATGATGTAGTAGCTACCGTACGATTAGCACACAAATTGTCTAACCATGCGAGAAAACCATGTGGGCACTTAAATTAGATCATAAAAGCTTGGATCAAACTCGTTTTGCCTCTAAATGGGTCGTTTAAGCCCCTATGTGGCCATAACTTGAGATTACCCTTCCTTGAAGGTATAATAACCTCTCCCAAGAGTTTTGGAGGCGATATGAAGGCTTATCTTAGAGAATCGAAGCAAGTTTCTTGAGGTATGTGATCGTTCATGTATGGTTTCTTAGATCTACTTAGAGCTACTTCTCCTCTTCTCTCGGTTTCATAGATCTATGACCGTGATGGGTAGATCTAAGTGTGTGGATGCCAAATATGCTGAGATTTGGTCTTGTTTGTGTTAGGAGAAGAGATATAAGGAGGATTCTTAGAGAATCAACCAGGGTTTCTTGAGCATTCTTCGTTTGATGGGGTTTCCATAAAAAACCCTTGAGGTAGGGGATTCATTTCTTCTCTTTCTTTTACGTGCAACTATATTGTCATCATGTTTAATATCGATGGATGAAAATGGAATTGAATTAATAAATATTTTGAACTGGATAAATAAAATGTATCGATCATATGATATTGCCTCTTGTTTTTTCTAGATGGTGTGATACCTATGCTTGCTTTCCTTAGCTGTTGTTCTTGATGGAAATCGGTAAAGAACATAAAACATGACTAAATGACTTTTGTTTGGATAAAGATAAAGAGACATTTGAATGAATATAGTTCTTGTTATAATTTTATGATTAATCAAATCAGTATTGTAAGCATGTATTGTCATTTGTGATAGCTTACTGGTTTGGTTCCCAATTTTGGAACCAATAGATTATTAAATATGTTAATTCAAGATGGTTTAAAATTTGATTTTTTGATAATTCCTTGAGGGGTTATGAGTTACCCTATTGATTTTTAAAGGGAAAAGAGCCCAATTTTTATGATGTTTTCTTTCCTAGTTCTTGTGCTGTGATGTGATCCAGGATGGTTGTTGTGGTATGTGGGGGTATAAAGGCCTTTTGGTGGTGGCAGCGGATGATGCCAAGAGTGGCGTGATGCATCAGTTTATATATGTGGGTGTCAGGGAGGAAACCGAGTATGATGGAATGTGTTGGATGTGATTGTTGGATGCTTATAGTATCATTGATTGTTTATCTACTTTACATTTCCCCACTGCTCAAGGCATCTGGTCTTGCTTACCCTACTTCCGAAGGATACAAAGATGCACGGGGTATGCCACGTGCTTTCTATGTCTAGCTTCTGAAGGGAGGATGGGTCTACACTATTTCTATAGGTGGAAAAGACTGGACGAGTAGAACATCTACTCACTGTGTTGATCCCCCTTGTGTTTAGTAGCATAAAATGTTTTTTTATAATTCCTGTGAATATGGGATAGTATTTCTATAATGAATTATTTATTAAATGGTATTAACTCAGGGGGTTGGAGTTTCCAGAAATTAATGATGAGGTTGAAAACTGTTGAAGGAACAATGGACTTTGGGTGTGATGCTAAAGAAATTTAATGTGGATTTTTTCATGGTTAATTAATGTTTAACGAATTAATTAATGTACAATGGAATTGATAAAAACGTAATGATGTAATCTAATAAGTCCTTTAAATGGTTGTGTGCTTATAGGATACCTAGTCTTAAAAGCGGCAGCCCAGAGTCTGAGAGACGTTAGCTGCATTTGTGTATAATACTAGGTTGTTCCAATAGTGTGGTTCTCAGTTATAGTATATTTTTGTAGTTTTTGTGTTTCTATACACTACTCCACTCTGTCAGTAAGGGAAACTGACACCCCAGGGATTCTGAGCCCTGGGGGGGGGGGTGTGTTTTCCCCAACATTCTAGTGGGAGGATGAATGGCTGACTACCCCCTTTAGCCCCGCTCTCTTCTCTTGGTAGATACTTGTGCCATTAGGCACAACTGTTAGTTTTCCCCATATATGTGTGTAGAGGGATGTAATGGCTTTTGGTTATTCACCCACATATATTCTGGATATATTTTCCTATGGACTACTATTGGTGTAATGTGTATAGGCTATAATGGCTTGAGGATCCTTACTCGGTGTATGGGATGTAATGGATTGAGGTATAATACACGACATATGATACACGTTATGTGAAGTGTGGTGGCTCCCAGAAACTACCTAGTTACTTTTTTTTGTGAGGATAGCGAGGAGCTTCATCCAGGTGTCTGCGGGCAAGCCATTGTGGTACACAGAGTGCAGATTGTGGTGCTTCACCTAGATGTCTGTGAAAATGAATTTTGGAGAGATAATATTAAGACGTGAGATGTTGTGGAAAAGTGGATAACCAGCGGGGAAGTAGTATCATGGTACCATTGATTTTCTTTATTATATACTATATTCTTGTATGCGTTACTTGGTTAGAGTAGTCATGGTGAGTTTTATAACATAGTATACCATTTTAGTTGATGAGTTAGTTTCACTTTTTGTTCACTCTGCTTTAGCTTGATTTCTTTACCTTTGTACGAGGGGATTCAGGGAAGATACTACTGAGTATACTATTATACTCACCCTACGTATATATAAACTGTTTTCCGGTCACTTGGAGCAGGTTGGAGATCAAGACAGTTTCTACTAGCTTTGGGTTTCATGAGCTGTTCGGGCTTGTGGTTGCAGCTGTTTTACATTCTTTTCAGTACATTATGTTTTCCCCTTTTTGTTGTAGTTATTTTTCATTAAATTAAATTTGTGCACTTGTGTTTCTTTTATATTTCCAGTTTTGAGTTGGAGTTGATTGGTGTCTATCTTATCTCTCTCTTCCGCATGTTTTCTCTTAGAGGGTAATGCCTCCCATTTGTGTTTTACTATACCCTCGGTGCTAGTCACCAACATGGGGCCTACTAGAGGCGAGACTCTGGGGTCATTATCTCCCTTATCACATTGTCGACCCAGCAGGGGTACACTTTTTGTGGAGGGTATCGTGACAGAGTGGTATTAGTGGTCTGGTTGAGGGATAGGATCAAGCTTGGAGTTATGCACAGGTGAGGTTGCATGGGTTGGTAGGGAAACAATGTCATTCATGTTTATCAAGAGACGTAAACACTGGATACCGGCTGAGACATAGGTGTTTAGGGACCCCTATGATCTGATGTACGAACCTTTAAGTTTACAATGGCTACTAAACTAGGTGATACTAGTTTCAGGGTAGAGACCTAGGAAAGTATCATGCATCATTATTCTTTGTGTCTGTATTTGAATGGGTATACCATAGGATAGGTCAACCTAAAATGAATAAAAGAAACAATTAATTAATTAATGTTGTGTCTTCCATATTCCAGGTTTATGAGCTCTAACAGTTTTTTATTTTATAGGTATAGCTCCAGGTCGACATCCTCGTCAGGTTTTCCTAGAAAATATCCAGTAGGCTATTCCAGCAGATCGTCGCAGGGTAGAGGATGACAATGAAGACACTTAGAGGGAGACACTCTGAGAGTTACAGATCCAGAGTCTACAGAAGTATTAGGGCTCTATTTCAGATGCAGTCACAGAAGACTGGTTAGAGGTGGACGATATAGGCTTCAGTTCGATCTATGCTCAGAAGGAGCACTAGGTGTCCTTAGTTATGACGATTCTATGTGGAGAAGTGAGTTAGTGGTGGTTCTTGTTCCTCGAGGATTGTGAGGAATCACCGTTATCATGGGAGCAGTTCTGAGACACGTTTAGAGTCGAGTTCCTTTCATTGACTGCGAAGGCGTCCATTCGCCAGGAGCTTCTCACCCTTCGATAGGGGACCTCTACTGTTCGAGAGTTTGGAATCTTTTTTAGGAACCTTTTTACAATATTCTTCGGACCTATTACTAGATGAGGAGGCCAAGGTGAGTCATTTAGAGGAGTCTTTGCATCTAGATATCAAGCTCTAGGTCACCCCATTTATGCTGAAGACATATCTTGAGGAGCTGGTGAGGGAAGAGGTTGTCTAGAGGACTTTTTCCAGGACAGGATCATCATGATAGGGGGATCTCCAAGATCCCTCACGAATCAAGGTTGTGGTAAAGGGTTTTCGGTTTTCCGGGTAGAAGATTTTCCGTTCAGCCTGGGGTAGGTCCCATCCCTTCACATCTCGTTTCTCCAGAGGCAGCAACTCTCAGGCCTATGCCAAGGGATCAGGTGCATTTTTTTCTTGTGGCGGTCGTGGCCATCAGCAGCTGGAGTGCCCGGCCATTCAGAGTGGTCATCGTGCACCGGTCTCTACGCTCCAGGTTCCTCCATTGAGGTAGTTCCAGCCAAGGTAGCAGTAGCCAGTTGCAACAACTTTAGATCAGAAAAGGGTAGATGGGGCATGCAAAGAACATCCCCATGACACTCCACGTCCTTAGAGAGCAGAGTGCGGCCGTGGTGGTGGTCGTCATTAGGGTCAGAGAGGCCGTGGAGGAGGTTTTGGTCAGCTTCATGCTCTAGCATTTCCAGCACCAGACGAGCCAGATGTCATTCGAGGTACCCTTCACTTGTTTTCTACCTTGGTGTATGCCTTGTTTGATTTAGGAGAGACACACTCTTTCATATCACCTATGCTTGTCCACGCATTGAGACTTGAGGTAGAGAGGATTCCAGTGCCCTTGTAATTGAATACGCCAGTTGGAGGTCGAGTTGACATGTTTTATGAATGTAGAGACTATGAGATAGTGTTGGGGAAACACCGTTCTTGGGGAAATTTTCTATGTTTACGAATACAACCATATGATGTCATCATCGGCATGGATTGGTTGTATTCAGTGCAGTCTATAATGGATTGCTTCAGGTAGATGGTCAATTTTATTGGAGTGGATGGAGAGAAAGTGGTGTTTTTTGGTGAGAGAGATCCTCAGATGGGTCATAGGCGTGTATCACCCTTATCATCAATGATGGCTGAGATGATGCTGTGTTCTTCAGAGGTTCAGTAATTGGGGTTTCCTCGGGTCATAGAGAAGTACCATGATGTCTTTCCAGAAGAGGTTGTAGCATTACCCCTTTGATGAGAGATCGAGTTTGGGATTGAGCTACAGCCATGAGTGTATCCTATTTCTATGTTTCCATATAGGATGGAACTTTCTATGTTGTGAGAGCTATGTATACAACTTGATGGTCTGCTGTAGTGTGGTTTAGTTCGGCCAGGTGTGTCACCGTGGGGTGCACCAATTTTGTTCGTGAAGAAGCCTGACGATAGTTTGTGGTTGTGTGTCGATTATCATCGCTTAAACAAAGTGAAAATAAAGAAACTCTATCCTCTTCCATGGATTGATGAATTATTCGATCAACAGAAGGGTGAAAGATGGTTCTCAAAGATTGACTTGCGGTCAGGATATCATCAGATGCGTGTAGAGGATGAGGATATCTTGGTGACTGCTTTCTGTTGTTGTCATGCGCATTATGAGTTCGTTGTAATACCGTTTAGCATGAATAATGTTCTAGATGTGCTCATGGGATTGATGAATGCTGTGTTCTGTGAGTTCCTAGACAATTTTTGGTAGTTTTTATTGACGACATCCTTGTGTACTCCACATCTAAGGAGGAACATGCAGAGCATCTACACTCCGTTTTGGGAGTCCTTCGTCAACATCAGCTATTTGGTAAGTTGTCTAAGTGTTAGTTTTGGGCTCACGAAGTCCGTTTGTTAAGGCATATTGTGTACCAACAGGGAGTAGCTATGGATCCATCGAGGATTGAAGAAGTTGGGTCTTGGGAAGCCCCTAAGATAGTGTAACAAGTGCGAAGTTTTCTCGGTCTTGCAGGATACTATAGGAGGTTCATGGCCAATTTCTCACGAGTTGCAACTCCTATGAAATCTTTGACTAGGAATGATCAGGAATTCATATGGACTGATCAGTGTCAGGAAGCTTTTGAGTATCTAATGGAGAAGTTAGTAAGTGCTCTAGTCCTTTGTCTTCAAGCCGAGGGAGTCCAGTTTGATGTTTTCTGTGATGTTTCACATCTGGAGTTAGGTTGTGTTCTCATGCAGCGGAGGTCAGTTGTTTGTCATGGGTCTCGATAGTTACGTCCCCATGAACACAACTATTCCACCCATGATCTTGAGTTCGAATCTGTGGTGTTTTCTCTGAAGTTGTGGAGAAATTACCTCGTTGGTGAGTGATTTGTTATTTTCACCGATCATAAGAGTTTGAGGAATGTTTTCTTCCAGCATGACTTGAAATTATGATAGAATAGGTGGATGGAGTTCATATAGTTGTATGACTTCAAAATATCGTATACACTGGGAAGAGGGAATGTTGTAGCTGATGCGCTGAGCTGAAAGTCACGTAGTGATGCTGTACATGAATCCAGTGATTCATAGAGTGTAATGGAAGAACTGTCAGCATTACATCTTGATGTGGGAGAAGTTGGGGAAAGAGGATATCTTTTCCAGATGATGGTACAGTCATACCAGATCCATAAGGTATAAGACTCCCAGTTGGGGGATCATGAGGTGGATGTATGGAGAGACCATGTTGTTTGTGGTGAGTCCCATGATGGTTGGTCTGAGGATGAACAACACAGAGTGTTATATCATGGGAGGATTTTTGTTCCTTTGATGGTGCACAATACGTTCATTATAGTGTTCCATAGTTCACCTTTAGGAGTACATCCTGGCGTGACAAAGATGTACCAATCCTTGAGGAGTCAGTTTTGGTGTCCTGGGCTGATGTGTGTGTTTGCAGAGTTTGTGTCTCAATGTTTAGTCTGCCAGAAGATGAAGGCCAGACACCGTGTTCTAGGTGGTCTTCTTCAGCCATTAGAGATTCCTCAGTGGATGTGGGAGGAAATCTCAATGGACTTTGTTATTGGTTTACCTCGATCTATAGGAGTACATGATGCTATTTGGGTGGTAGTGGATTGTTTACCAAAATCGGCCCACTTTATAGCAATCCAGAAGTCAAGCTCAGTGGATGTTTTGTCGAGGAAGTATCTAGAGGAGGCGGTGAGACTTCATGGAGTCCCACGGACGATCATTTCTGATCGATATACTCGTTTTACCTCTAGGGTGTGGAGAGATCTCCAACATGATTTCGATTCTCAACTATACCTTAGCACTGCTTTTCATCTTCAAACGAATGGTCAGAAAAAGAGAACCATCCAAACTCTTGAAGGCATGTTACGCTCTTGCGTCCTTGATTGATGAGGTTCATGGATGAGACACTTACCCTTGGTGGAGTTCTCTTAAAATAATAGTTTTCACTCCACCATCGGTATGGCACCGTTTGAATCCTTGAATGGCCAGCCTTTCCATTCTCCATTGTGTTGGACCGGGGTCGGAGAGTCAGCAATTCTTAGACCAGAACTAGTACAGAATACAACATAGATGGTTCAAGTGATTTGGGAGAGGATGAAGACAGCCCAAGATTGTCCTAAATCATATACCGATCAAAGAAGGAGACCCTTGGAGTCTGATGTTGGGGATCATGTGTTTCCGAAGGTGACTCCCTGTCATTGGTAGAAAATGTTTGGACGTGGAAGTAAGCTTTCTCCCAGGGTTGTTGGGCCTTTCGATGTGTTAGCTCGTGTTGGAGCTGTAGCGTATCAAGTAGAAATTACCCTATAGATGAGTCAGCTACATGATGTTTTCCATGTATAACAGCTCCATCGTTATCTTCATGACGACTCTCACATCATCGATTGGGGAGAGATCAATTATGATGAGGTTGCAACCTTTGAGGAGAGACCTATGGAAATCCAAGACCACATGGAGATGGAGTTTCACGGGTGTTCTAATCATTTAGTTCGTGTCTTGTGGTGACACGGTAGCATGGAGGAGAGTACTTGGGAATGTGATTCATAGATACATGCTCAGTACCCATAGTTGATCGATGTTTAACTCTTTCATGTATCGATGTAGCTTTTGTGGTTATGAAGAATTCATGTTTATGAGATTTCTCCCTTTGTTGATTTTGTGGTTTTCTCTCTTTTGAGAGGTATCTCGAGGGGTGGTTGTTCATGCCCTGTTTTGTTTTCACTTTAGGTGGGTTTTGGATTCTCGAGGACGAGAATGTTTTGTGAGGTATCTAATGTAATGTCCTGGGCCTCTCCAGTCCATTACTTTGTTAAAATGTGGTGTCATAGGTGTTTGGGGAGGTTAAGGTGACTTGGGGTGTGCTTGGGAGAACTTTTAAGGGGAACTAAAGGGCTATAGATTTCACTCGGGAGGCACACGGTTTTTCTAAAACGTGCAATCAAACCGTGCGTGGATGGTGTTGGAGGCAGTGGCTAATGCACGGTTAGTGCACAGTTTGTCTGGCCGTGTAGACTAACCTTGCGTGGAGTGTTTGATGAGGTAGTAGATACCTCACAATTAGCACAGGGGTTGTCTAACCATGTGATAAAACTGTGAGAGCACTTAAATTATATCCTTAAATTGTCGATCTAACTCATTTCACCTCTAAATGGTTCGTTTAATCCCCTAAGCTACCATAACTCAGGATTACCCTTCCTTGAAGGTAGATGAACCTCTCCCAAGTGTTTTGGAGGCGATCCGAAGGCTTATCTTGGAGAATTGAAGCCATTTTTTTGAGGTATGTGATCAATCTTGTTTGGTTTCGTAGATCTACTTTGATATACTTCTCCCCTTCTCTCGGTTACTTAGATTTATGCCCGTTATGGGTAGATCTAAGTGTGTGGATGCCAAATATGCTGAGATTTGGTCTTGGATGTGTTAGGAGAAGAGATATAAGGATGATTCTTGGATAATCGACTAGGGTTTCTTGAGAATTCTTCATTTGTTGGAGTTTTCCTCAAAACCCCTTGAGGTAGGGGATTTATTGCTTCTCTTTCTTTTACGTAAAATTGTATTGTTATCATGTTTAATCCCGTTGGATGACAATGGAATTGGATTAATAAATATTTTAAACCGGATAAATAAAATTTATCCACCATATGATATTACCTCTTGTTTTTCTAGATGGTGTGATACCTATGCTTTCTTTGCATAGCTGTTGTTCTTGATGGAAATCGGTAATGAACGTAAATCGGGACTAATTGAATTTTTTTAAGATAAAGATAAAGAGGCATGTGAAGGAATATGGTTCTTGTTGCAATTTGATGATTAATAAAAACTGTATAGTAAGAATTTATAATCATTTGTGATAGCTTACTGGTTAGGTTCCCGATTGTGGAACCAACTGATTATTAAATCTGTTAATTCAAGATGGTTTTAAGATTTGATTGTTTGATAATTCCTTGAAGGGTTTTGAGTTACCCTCTTGATTGTTAAAGGTCCAAGAGCCCAATTGATGTGATGTTTTCTTTCCTGCTGCTTATGCTGTGATATGATCTGGGATGGTTGTTGTGGTATGTGAATTCATAGAGTCTTTTGGGTTGTGGCTGCGGATGACACCTAGAGTGGAAAGATCCATCAGTTTATTCATGTGGGTATCAAGGAGGACACTAGAGACGATGGAATGTCTTGGATGTGATTTCTGGATTCTTGCGGGTTCATTGATAGTTTATCTGCTTTACATTTCCCCACTACTCAAGGCAGTTGGTCTTCCTTACCCTTCTTCCAAATGAGGCAAAGACGCGCAGGGTATGACACGTGCTTTATGTGTCTAGCTTCTGATGGGAGGATTGGTCTACGCTCTTGCTATAGGGGGAAAAGACTCGACGGGTAATACAGCTACTCACTGTTTTGACCCCCCTTGTGGTTAGTAGCCTAGAATTTTTTTAGAATGCCTGGGAATATGGGAAAGTATTTCTGTAATGAATTTTTGATTAAATGGTATTAACTCATGGGGTTGGAGTTGCCGGAACATAATGATGAGGTTGAAAATTGTTGAAGGAACAGTGGATTTTGGGTGTGATGCTAATGAAATATAATGTGGATTTGTTCGTGGTTAATTAATGTTTAAAGAATTAATTAACATATAGTGGAATTGATAACAAGGGAATGGAGTAATCTAATAAGTTTTTTTAATGGTTGTGTGCTTATAGGATACCTAGTCATAGAAGTGGCAGCCCAGAGTCCGAGAGAAGTTAGTTGCATTTTTGTATAAGACTAGGTTTTCCCCATAGTGTGGTTGTGAGTTATAGTATATTTCTATAATTTTTGTGTCTCTATATGCTACTCCACCCTTTCAGTAAGGGAAACTGACACCCTAGGGATCTTGAGCCCTGGGGGGGGGGGTGTTTTCCCCAACATTCCATTGGGAGGATGAATGGATGACTACCCCCTTTGGCCCCGCTCTCTTCTCTTGCATAATACTTGTGCCATTAGGCATAGCGGTTAGTTTTCCCCATATATGTGTGTAGAGGGCTGTAATAGATTGTGGTTATTCAGACACATATATTATAGATATAGTCTCCTATGGACTACTATATGTGTAATGTGTATATGTTATGATGGTTTGAGGATCCTTACTCAGTGTATGGGCTGTAATGGCTTGACGTATAATACCCGACGTATGATACACGTTATGTGAGTTGTGGTGGATCTCGGAAACAACCTGATTACTTTTGGTTGTGAGGATGGTGTGGAGTTTCGCCCAGGTGTCTGTGGGCAAGCCTTTATGGTGCACGAAGTACAGATTGTTGTGCTTTGCCCAGGTGTCTGCAGGCAAGCCTTTAGGAGAGAGATTCGTAGGATGTGTGACATTGGGGAAAAGAAGAAAACTAGTGGGGAAGTAGTAGTGGGGTAACCTTGATATTATTTATTATATGCTATATTCTTGTATGAATTACATGGTGAGAGTATCCATGGTGAGGTTGGAAACATAGTATACCTGTTTAGGTGGCGAGTTAGTTTCACTTGTTGTTCACTGTGGTTTATCATGCTTTCTTTACCTTTGCACGAGAGGCTTTGGGGAGGATCCTAATATGTATACTGTTATACTCACCCTACGTATATATAAACTGTTTTCAGGTCACTTAGAAAAGGTTGGAGATAAGGCCGGTTTCTACTAGCTTGGGGTTGCCGGAGCTGTTCGGGCTTGTGGTTGCAGCTATTTTACTTTCTTTTCGGTACTTGCAATTTCTCCCCATTTTGTTGTAGTACATTTTCATGACATTCCATTTGTGCACTTGGGTTTCTTTTATATTTCCATTTTTGTGTTGGAGTTGATCGGTGCCTATCTTATCTCTCTCTTCCGTATGTGTTCTCCTAGAGGGTAATTCCTCCCATTTGTGTGTTACTATACCCTCGGTACTAGTCACCAACCTGGGGCCTGCTGGATGCAGGACTCGGGGGTCATTATCTCCCTTCTCACATTTCCAACCCAGGAGGGGTACACTTTTTGGGGAGTGGGTCGTTACAAAACATACCTTCTATCCATAATGATCTTAAAAAATGGAAACATTACTCAGGCATACATGTGACTTATCATCAACATGATTGTATCAGAGTTCATTTTTCATAACCATATATAATTATTGGTTAAAAATTATATTTAATGTATAAAAATAATAATAATTTCATGATTATTTTTCTAGATATTCGAAAATAATGATATCTTTAACCACAATAAATATACCATATCCATTTTGGACCGATGAAATGAATATACACAAACCATCTTAAGAGAATATAATTAATTTAACAATTAACTATATCATGATAAGAGATAACATAAAATGAATTATAAAAATAAAAAAAATCATCAGATTGTAAATAATTAAACTACTTATATTATTTAAGAGGACAAAGAACTATCATTATCATTCAATCTCATGGAAAGGGACATTCTTTTCATAAATACCCTTTTAATGTTTCTATTAAAACTACCTTTTTCTTCCAAATCCTTATATTTAATGAAAAATTATTTTGGAATCATTAAATGATTTCAGTAAAATGTTTGTATTTATTTCAATATAATTAATTAATATAGATTTTTATGTAGACAAAATATATATATATTTTATAATGTAGTCTGTCATATTGAAACCCACAAATTCAATATATTGTTTTTAAATGTCCCTCATAAATAATAATATTTCTATTTTGTATTGAAATTTTCTTGAAAATAGTTGTTTTGTGTTAAGAAATACATTTAGATTATTATTACATTTAACTAACGATTCAGGGTATAATATCCCCCCACCATAAATAAACTCCAACCTCAAAATTTTATCTCATTAATCAATGTCTCAATATTTGATAAAACATTTTTTAATACAAATATTGAAAAAATGGGATAATTAAATACCAATTCAATATGTGTAGTGGGAAACATGTATGTAACTTAATATAAGGTAGAATATGTATCCTAGATAATGATAAAATTGGAATGATGTTTCGTAACATAAATGGAGTGTAAAAGTAATCTCCATGGAATAATGGAGAGTTATATAGAATATGGCCATGTGATAGTAAATGAATATAAAATCATAAATCATTGAAGGGTAAAAAGGAAATAAATTAACATGATATGAATATAAATTATTAATATTTCCATTTCAGGATACCTTTATAAATGATTTTGGATTTATTTTCTATAATGATATTTAAATATATACAATATAATTTGAAAATTTATTTTAATTTCACAAGGAAAATTTCGGCATTTTTTACACTTCAATCTACTTAAACATAAAATATTTCTCCAAAATGTAAATATTGATAATGAATTTTTCATTGATATAGTACTAAAATGTTATTTAAACAAATAATAAGATCATAAAAAAATGAAAATTAATTTATACTATATTTATATGATTTCTGAAAACAATATTTTTTTCACAGGTTGACAAATATAGATAAATACTCACACAATGATATAATAAAATTGTATCTTAAACCATGAAAATAACCCCTAACTATCAACATAATCATTTTAATAGGTTTTCAAGATAATTAATCCTAATATATTTGTTTTAATTATTTATAAAAGAGAATAATGGTTACTAAATTCCCCAAATAAACATTAATAAGAACCCCAAACCACAAAATGTTACTCAAACTACCAAACAAATGAAATCCATGATCATATATTTTTATAAAACCAGATAAACCATTTCTAAAATTAATGGATTCACTAGAAAACCTCACTTAAAACAAAAATGATTCAAAAAATTAATATATGATTTTTCGTAAAATGAAATCACTTTCTATTGAATATTTTTCATAACTAAAAAAATAATTAAACATCACACGAGATAACAAAAAAACATTTCCATCAAATCACTGATCAACTAAAAGGGTATAAATAATATCAATTTTAAAATATCCAATTAAATCATCTCTCTATACCATGATGGCATTATTATCACAATATAAAGAACATACAAAGGGTTATATATCCCTTATTTAAATGTTTTCATTAAAATATCACCTTACTAGTCATTCTCTTTGATTGTTTTTACTACCATTCCACATATGATTTAAAATCATTAAAAAAATAATTATATAAAAATAAATTGATTTTTCATAATTCTAATAACCATAATACCTGCAAAAAAACCCATTTACAACATAAATATATAATTACAACATATAATAACTTCAATCAATTTACTAAAATGACTATAATAACATATATAATTCGATGATATAGGATATTTTTGATTCATTAGTCCATTAAATATATTAATTACCATGTTACGTATATATAATAAATCAATCTATAAATGGATCCTTATAATTTAATTTATTTACCTTAGTCACACCCGTCAATTTTCCTTGAAAATTATTCCCTTCTTTTGAAAATATGAATAATCTCCCAGTTCATTTTAGACATTCCCCAAGGTGATTTTCCCCTCATTCATGACATATATAAAGCTAAATATTCATTAATCTATGGTCATGATGGTTTGAACTATTTACTGCAATCAATATGCATATTTTGGAAAAACCATAATCATTTTTAAAATCCAAATAATCATGACAAACATTTATGGGATGTACTAATCATGAAATATTATTTTCAATGTATAACAACATAGGTTTAACCTAGTCCATCCATACTAATCATATATTCAAATAATTTATAATGGAACTCCAATAAAAATTGAATTATATACGGAATATACCATTGTGATTATTGTTAGGTGTTTTGCTTTATGCCCACTCATCATGAAACGATGAAAATAAAGTCAATAACCAATCATAACCTTTCAAATCTATAACTCCTAGGTGAATGTATGTCACATTCATTTCCACATAAAATTTTAAAAATAGAGACACAATTACTAAGAAAACCATATTCTATTCATAACCATAAAATCATATATTATATTAACATAAGGGTTTTCCTACTAGTTCTCACAAATTATTCCAAAATATAGTTTTGAAAACCAATAAATCATGATAGTATTCATACTATGATGACTTGAGTGTATCATAAATAATTAATAAATAATTTTTTATGAATATTTCTTACATATCATTATAATCTATGATATAAAATTTGACGTATTGTGTATTTGGAAATAGTGATTTATAATTTTTTCCCATAAATAAATCTATGCCATCTCTCTCTATGTTCTTCATATAAATTACCCTTTTTATTTATAACTATTTTAAAACCATTTATCACATCAGGGAGAATAGAAAATAGAAGAAATTGTTAGATCAGATGCTCAATATGTGTAAGCTTGATAAATATTAGTAAATGATCATTTATAAGAATAACATGGGAATACGATTGTTGTGAAAATATCATAAAAAATAAACTCAAAACAAATAATTTATAGAACATTATCATGAGTCATGTCATAAAGAAATTTATTTCATAAGACATGAATTATAGGAGAATCAAAATTAATAATCCATTAGTGCATATCATAATCATATAATTGATTTTTTAAAGAGTTTAATAATTTGTATAATTATAATAATAATAAAACTTATATATCAGTGATTACTTATATGAAAACCATTTTATAGTGGACATAAAATCGTTATAGAAATTCCTACCTAGTTGATTCCAACATTCTCTTATGAGTAACTTCATACATGTTAACTCCTCCAAAACTAAAGAATGCATTGCAGAGATACATAATTATAGAAAATAAATAACATAATCCTAATACACAATAATATATAAAAAAATATCGCAAAACCATTACTATATCATCGTAGAATAACATGTATAAAATAAACATATTTCTTCAATATCTCATCACTATTACCATAAATGCATTCAACTTTCCTAAATTAAACAATAATGACAATAAGGGTCTTCTATCATTTCCCAAATAATCAAATACAACCCATATAAATAATGTAAATGGTATCATAGAAATATATACATAGTGGTTTATAAAAAATATGAATTCATGTTGATTTAGATATAAAATTTTCATTAAAAGAGAATTTGAATTATTTCATTGAAAACATAGAAACTATTATTTTCATTTTATATCATTAAAAAATTACTAGAATATTGAAAAAAAATATTTTCATTGAAAATAACTATAGAAAAAATTTAGGGATTCTTTATAGAAAATAATAGCCATGATGGTGGGATAATACTATCATTATATGTTTTTTAGAAAATATTTTTTTATTATTGGGAATCATGTAAAAAAGTTACTCATATAGTAAATGTGTAGAATATTATTTTTAAATATTTTTATTAAAGGTAATGATAAATATGTATTGAAACAATATTTATTCCATATAAAATAAATTAATATAAAAATTATTATAAAAATGGACAAAGAAGAATAAAATTCCCAACCACAAAAAGATATAATACAAATTATCCATAAAAATATTTTTTCGATTCTCTTTATGTGACAAAAATAGAAAAATTAGAAGAAAAACAAAAAACATCTGAATTAAATGTAGTATAATAAAACAAATGGTATTTTATAATATTTATAAAATAAAATTCCCACAATGCAAATTTTATTATAAATGATCACAATTTAATATGAGATTTAGTATTTATCCCTTAATACTTTGGTAACTTTTGAATCTTAAGAATAATGAAAAAATAACATTAACTAATACTATAAATACCATCAAAATTTTGGTATTTTATTATATAAAATATCAATGGTGATGTATCTACACACAATAAATAAGTTTGATGTATAATGTTACATATTTCCCAAAGAATATTATTAGAGATAATAAATAATTACCAATTTTAAAACATTTGAATCAAAACCACTTTGATAATATAGTACCAATATTAACTATATATACTAATAATTAATAATGATAAATTTTTAAACATTAATAAATGGTTTCATATAAAAATAATTAAAAAAATATAGTGGTATAACACCAAACATGCCTCAATGAATCAATAATTAGATAAAGAACCATTACATTACATATGACTTGATTTGTATGTTCTATATCCTCAGGTATATTAAATTTAAAAATTAATAAGTATATTAAATAATAAAGTAAATTCCTATATGGTAATAAATTATCCAATTATAACATTTAAACATATATTTAACTATAATTATTTATTGAAATCATCTTATGTCAGAGATAACTATTATTTATTTAATGTAAATTTTCGGTCGGAGGTTCTGGTCCTTCCATCTAGGCTAAGATTGCATCATTTAAATAAAATTAAATAATGATGTAAATATAATATGTATTTATTATATAAAAAATTATAAACTTCAATAAAACGATGAGATAGAAAAGTTTATTACATAATTCACGGACACATTAGCCAATATGTTCGCAGAAACATTGTTTTCATTTTCAAAACAAAAGGGAATAGAAGATAAAAAATATTTTATAATTATTAATTATTTATTAAACTATAAATATGATATATATGTATTAAATCCATATTTATTAATATTAATGTCAATGGTGATGAAGAAATAATCATACTGCTTCATGGAGGCTGTAGTACACATATACGCATGATCAATACATTCATTTAAAAAATATTTAAAAAATATGAGTAATAAGGTGTTGTAATTAACATAATGAAATATCAATATATGGTATATAGGGATGTTATTTTATTATAATTTGTAAGAAATAATACATGGAGGTAGAATAATCAATAAAATGAAAATGATTAGTTGAAATGATTACCACCTCTTTAGGTATATTCTTTGGTTCACTCATTAATAAAAACAAGGATGGTATTTTATGTAGGAAAAAACCTATATAATATATCTAAGGATGCTAGGAAGTGGATTTGTCACGGTTTAGTTATGTTAAGAGGAACATGATGTCTGCATATTTGATTAAATTTGTATTCCTTATATAATAGATGATAGGGGATCCTTCGTAATTAGTTAATGTATTAAATTAACATAATTGTTTCCCTGTTAAATTTCATAAAAAATATATATTTATTAATAATGATGATTTTTATTATAAATAACATAATCCAAAAATATTTCAAAATTTTCTTTTGATGTTTTAACACTTATCTGTTAGTTTTAACCCCGTGTTATTAGTTTTGATGATTATTACCATATAAATGTATTTTACTAATTAGGGTCAATGAACATTAAAACAAAATGATATGTGATACATAAATAGAAAATGGATTAAATTATATATCCTTTGAAAATAAACTGGAAAAATATTATTTTTTTTATTAAATTTAAATCATTTAATATAATATTATTCAAAATTAAGTAATGTTAAATACATTTTTGGGATTATTGACGTAATTAAAAAAATACCATAATAAAATGTAGTTAAAATGTTATCATATTAAAAATAAAAAATACATTATATTTATCCATACAATATCTGGAACACTAAAACTCACTGAAAAAATTATTATATTGTATGTCGTCAAAATCATTTACCTGATTGATCTACTTCCTATATAAGCACTCTATCAGTGTTTCATACGCATTTAAAGTGGTTATTAAATTACTAAAATTATTTAAAATTAAAACATATCTTTATTCATTTAGATTATCGTTTATAAACAAACATAACGTCCTTTTATCCATGTGAAAATAAATTATTTTAATTTAAAAAGTGTGTCATTTTGGATTTTTTCTTTACCTAAGATAATATTATGGTCATTATGAATGAAAAATGTCACCGATTTAACATATTTTCTAGAATTGGATGATATTGAAGTATATAAACTAATTAAATAGAGATATATATATTATGTTATATTTCTTTTTAAATCCACGTCACATTATATTTTACCATAATTATTGATTTACCCTTTATAAGGTGAAACATATTTATCATAATATCAATTTATAATGACTTAAATTAAATCGAAAAACATAAAAATATTTCTACATTATCATTAAATTAATTTTAAGTGTTTTATAAAATTTATTCACTATAATTTTTATACATTAGTTAATCATTAAACCCTCAAAATGAGAATGATAATGGTTTTCTAGAAAAATGAATTTTTCAGTATATGAATTTGTTATTCAAAATTTCTTTGCAATTTTGACGACCATATCATTAATCTGAATATTTTTAATAAAATTTAACTAATAAAATTTAAAAAATAGATAAAGAATTGGGACATTGTAAATACTTGAATGGATAAGACATGAGTATATAAAATCAATTTTTCCCCTATCATAGAAAAATAATCTTTTTAGAAATTTTTTTAAATTCAAACATTAAAATATTTTCATGTGATTATTTCACAAATGATAATATTTTCATAAAATGTAATGTGTAATTTTTATAGAAAATGATTATAATATTTAATCACAAAAAGTTATAAAAACCATTTTTCATGAAAAGGTATTTTTTTGGTAGAGAATGACATCACTAAAAAACAAGTTTTTATTACTTAATAATTAATCAAAAAAAGTTTTATTGAGTATTATCATTACACATATATATCATATTGTGGTCAATCATATTCATACCTAATAATTTAATTGCTTTGTTATAACAATCACATTTATATAATTATATGTCTATTGTATATCACTTTTGTCTTGAATCTTGGTATTGTGTGTCAAGAAAGATATCAAGATTATTATTATTTTGGAAAAAATATTTTTTAAAAACATTTTATATTTAATATCTATTAATTATTTATTTTAGTATCATAATGTTTTTTACATTGAATTTTTTTTGTCTTGGAAAATGATACACTAGGGTCAAAATATGATCTCACATTATGAAATTATTTATCAATCACATTATTAATTAATCATTGTCATAAAAATTTCAATTATTATCACTAACATTAGGACCCAAAAACATTTACATATTGGTTATCTTTATATATACATTATTTAGTGGTTAGTTAGGATATTTTTTACAAGGTATTATAGATATGGTATATCCATTTCACAAAAGTGAGAATGAGTGTCCATAATAATTTTTAACAATGTAATTTTCATATACGTGATTGAATATTTAAGTATCAATTGTTGTTACCGATGTGTGTTTCGGTGATTATTCTAGAATTTTATATATGCTACATGACTCCTTTCATATTTAAATTCATTAAATAGTAAAACATTTATGAATGTTTTCAACATAAAATGTGAGTAATTTTTTTTATTTTTATTTTACATAATATTATTGACAAAATACTTAATTAATATTAAATTTTAAACCAATGAGTTTCAACTAGCATGGATCATTGGTTTTTTGTTCTATTATTTATATAAAATTTTCTTCTAGAATTTCATGATAAAGAATGTTACAGTTAATATGGAGTTGAATAATGATCTTTTTTGGAATATTCTTGAATGACTTATTTATTACCATTCTATAATTTATGATTCATGTTCCATTTAGATAAATAATTAATAAATATATTATTATTTTATTTGATCTTTTAAAAATTACTCTAGTTAACATAATTAAAATTCATATCATAATTATTATATAAATTTCCTTATTAATAAAAATTGATATTAACTATAAATTATAGAATAATATAATGTGTATATAGATTGTGTTATAATATTTCTATATAGTACATATAATGGTATGTCAACAAGGGATGAATATGTTTTTAGAAACATATTGGGCTACCTGATTTCCTAATCTAGTCATGTACTTTACTCTTTCTTGTGGGGTTGGGTTGCATTATTTCCCAAAACTTCCAAACTCTATATTTTTCCATGGTTTATATCAATAGTTACCTAAATATGTTATATCATTTTTTTTTGATTTCATGAATCTCTTAAAATAGAAATTTTTAGTTTTGGACCCTTTTTGTATTATGAATTATTCATTTGATTATCCTCAAAAAATTACATTCTATATAGTTTATTAATTAAATTCTTTGGATTTTGTATTAAAATTTAGATATATTATATAAATTAAAATTTATAAACATATTATATTTATATTCTTAATTAATTTTTATTATATTTGAGATATTTTTGGTAACCTAATTTTCCTTTTTACAATTAACATGCTTGAAAAATTTTATGAATATATAAAATCAATAATTTTATTATATTTACAATAATATATTTGTAATTACTTTTATACTATATTATCTTGAATTTTCCTGAAACAAAACATTGATAGGATGAGGTTTTGGAACATTATATGCCAATATTGGTTGTATTATGTTTTGAGAACACCACAATATTATATATGTTTATTATCACAAAATTTGGTTGTTTTGTAGTCTCGTATATTTTATTTATTGTGTTTTTCAATTCAATTTCTCATCGAATGATGAAATTCACATTCAATCATAAATATTAATTTTTATTGTATAGTTATATACTAAAATTCAATAATATATGTGAATAAATATAGATAATCAGATTATAGAAGACCATATAATTTCAATTATATATTGATATTATTATTAATTAAAATTCATTGTGATTATTTTCATATTTTATATTTGTATAAATGATTATATAATGTCATAATGGATTTTATATAAATAATTATATATCATTTAAACAATTAATATTATATTATTTACATTATGTTATAAAACATATTTTATTTTATGGTCAAATATATTTTCTTAAAATAATTTATTCTTGTGATCTATTTAATGATTTAATTTTTTTACTAATTTATATTTCAATATTTATCTTATTTATATGTGTTTCTATTTATAGTTTTTTAAATAATTTTATTAAGGAACCATGAATTTTAATTTTCATTAAAAAACATGTAGTTTTTATTCGATATAAAGTTTTCTTCTATTAATTATATAATATCAAAATTTAGTCAAAATTTAGGATTTTTTGTATTTTAATATAATAAAATGAAAATTATTTTTTTCATAATCCTATTGAAATTCGAAATGGGTGGTTTTTTTATTTTTTTTTGTAAAAATGTTTTTATGTGTATAGTTATAAAATATACTCTTTCCAAATATATTAAAATTTATTATATCATTATGATATGTGGATGAAATAAAATTTTAAAAAATAATTTTCACCACCAGTTATCTTTTTAGTGAGTAAAATAATTATCTTAGTATTTATACGATGTATTTAGATACTCATAATTGTCATTTTTGATGTTTCTTGATATTTTATTTTAATAAAATACTAGTTTTGGTTTATTTCATTTAATTATTTTTTTTAATAAAATAATGAATTAGAACCTTCTAGATAATTACAATTTTATTCAGATGTATTAGATTATTGAAGATGGATTTGAGTTGGTCTAGTGTATTTTGGAAAATAGACTCTTGTATCAAGATAAATTCATGGCATGATGTGTTATTTATGAAAGAAGTGAGACATTCTTAGACTGAATGGTTATTTATGGCCCATGTAATGTATCTTTGAATGTTTTGATTCACAATATAAACCATTTGATCACTATGTTAATTGGTATATTTTCAGGTTTTGTTTTTTTCCTCAATAATTGAAAATATGAACATTTAATTTATGATGTGAATTGATCTGAGGTCTATAGGATAAGGTGACACATTTTTCTTTGAGTCTTGAACTCGATCCATTCATGACATGAATGCAACATTGACCCTGTGAATTCATGTTTTTAATAATTCTGATAAACCCTACTAAAAACTCTAATTATTTTTGAAACCATGATATTTATTTCTACTCCATGAATAAATAGGATCACATTCAATATGTTTTGAATTCCTTTAATTTGGGATTGATCCTCAGCATCACATATTCGATCTGTAGTGATCTGAGGTGAGCTTCCCTAAATTTGTTATGGTTTCCTCTCCCTTACGTTTTTATTCATATTGTACATACATTAAATGCTTTATAAATTAATCTCATTCATTTTTATGGTGTTACATCTAGGATTACTGATGTCTCAATTAATTCTTTCTTTGTTGGGTCCATTAATTCCTTGTTGAGATGTGATTAGAGAAATTGATTAATAATACATTTTTATTCAAATAATTTTTAATGCTAAGAGGTAGGGGATTTGTTTTCAATCCTTATTTTACATGAAATATTAATTTTTTTAAAATTCATGTCATTAGTTAGAAGTGGAATTGTCATTAATGAGGATTAAACCCAAATTAAACTATTAATTTTTCATTTTATGTTGTATAAATCACATGTGTGTAAGTAATGTTTACATTTTATCCGTTCATATTCAAGATATCATGTTATTTATTTTTTATAATTTGGTTTAATGTGTTTTTTATGCATATAAATTCAATAATGAACATTAAGCTGATAATTCATAATGAATAAACAATAAAAGGCCATCTTTAATTATTATCATTCTTCTAAGAAATTTATGACAATTAAATTTACTCTTAGAACATATTTAAATAATTTTTTACTTATTTATTTATTATAACAATGTGTTTAATAAGGTTATAATTGGTGATAAATTAATTAGTCAATCGTAGATCATACCATTATTATTGATTTTAAATATCATTACTTCGGGGCGAGAGACCCTATTTTTTTATTTTGGATAGAATACTTTATTTTATTTTTAAAAATACCTATTTACATTTTTTGTATGCATTTCACCTTATGTGTCAAATAATTTTTTATTTATTTATATTAATTTTTTTATGAGATTGGTATAGATGGAAGATTGAATATAGACTGGATGGGGATCTTGGTCTTGTGAAAGTATTTAGTTCCTATGATATTAGGATTTATGGTGATATGCATAGTGGTGTGAGGGATGGAAATATGACACATGGACCATTTTTATGCTGTTATTTCATTTTGGATATATTTCTGTAAGTTTTGATTCTTTTTCGCTAATGATTTTTCTTTATATATTGGATGGTCAGGTAGCTTTGTTCTTCATTCCTTTACCCGCTGCACAACTTTGCGGGATGTGCATGGTTTATGCATCTTTTATGTTAGATTATTATGAGTCTTAAAGTGAATGGAATTATGGAATATTAATGTTAAATAATTTATCCCATGTGGTTGGAGACCCTATATTATTTTAAAATTTCAATAAATTTTTTGGTACCTTGGATGATGTTGGATTATTACCCTAGATAATAAACTATTATTTTTATTTATCAAGAATTAAATGTCCATCAAAAACTATATTTAAATATTACTATTTATAGGTGGGTATCCATGAGAATATATAAACTTTTTAGGTCAAGGATATATAGTTTCAATTTTTGTGGCTCATATATATATATATATATTATATCAGAATTTTTTTGCTACCACACCCATGAAAATAGGAAGATTGAAACACAGTTGACTCCAGTGTAATTTCCTCAACAACCAATTAGTATTGGATAGAGGGTTGACAAACCCATATCCCCTACACTCTTCCCCTAGGAAAATTATTATATACTTCCATCCATAGAAGTTATTTTCCCATATATGTAAATTGATGGTTGTAATCTCTTGAGGTTTATTCCCATGAACGTATCTTTTTTAAAAATAACTTTATTATTATTATATGTATCTTTTGTATTGGTTATGATGGATCGTGGAAGAATACATGATTTATGAGATGTGGTGGTCCCTAAAAATGACTTTGCTACTGTATGATGATGGGTATGTCAATGATGTGATTATATAATGCATGAGGTAGAAGTTGTTATAAATTTTCATTTGAAACATGTATCTTATTTGGAGTGTTATAGTTCATGATGTGTAATATATAGGTAAGAGAATTAAATTAGTAGGGAAGTGGTAATAGATTACCATAAAATTCAATATTTTGTTTTATAATATTTTTTTACTTGAATTTGATATGAGGTGAGAGAACCATTGTGGGGATATGAATTATTGGATGTCTGATTAGCTGATGAGTTAGTCTCATTTCTTATCAACTGAGATTTAATATTCCTTTTTTACTCCTTTGCATGAGAGGATCCATGGATGATCATACTGAGTAAACCTATTATGATCAACCTACATCGATATAAAAAATTTTCTATTTTTAAATGGGATGGTTTGTTATTTGTCTAAACATTCCAAGCTTGTTATGTTTTTCGGGTCTTTTGGGATTTCTGGTCATCGACCAGGATTTCATTTTGTACTTGTAAATACTTTTTATTGTTTTTTCTAGTTATAATAAATTACACGAATATCATGGGATATGTTATTTTTTATCATTATTTATTTGGTATTCTTATATTATCTCTTCATCCTCATGCTTCAAAGAGGGTAATGCCACCTATTCATGTGAATGGTATTTAATCCATGGTAATAAACATCCTATGACCTATTAATAGTGTAATTCATGAATACTTATTTATCTCCCTTTAATTCAATACTAGAATTGGTAAATGTATGATAAGTATTATTGAATGACTAGTGTGAATGTTATGGTTGAGGTATATGATGTAGTTTGGATATATAAACAGGTGATAATTGCTGGTTTTGGAAGGGAAACATTGTATGATGAGCATTGTATGCAATGTAGAAAATGAGGATTGTCTAGAAAATTGGTATTTATACCCCCATAAGATCACACACAATGAAATTCATGTTTAGTAATTCTAATATTAAAATTTATACTGGTTTCATGGATGAGAACATGGAAAGGATCATGCATATTTATTGGTAAATAATGTCTATGAAATTGGTAGATGATGATAATAGGTTTAACATGATGTAATTATTCTTAAATATTTTAGATTCAAGTATAATGATTCTATAACCATTTCTTCCTTTATAGGTATGGATCTAGGTCATCATCCTCATTATGTTCATGATAAATATGTTCAACAAGACTCTCCAAAATATAGCTTGAGATATGTGTTCAATGATAGTGTATAATGGATTAATACCTGAGAATAAAGAGTTATGAACGATTTATATTGGATTTAGGGAAAGGGGACGAGTCATAAGAATTGAGTATATCCTTTCGTTATATTTATTATTAGAAGGATCATAGAGTTTCATTATCGGTGGTACTACTGAATGGGGAATCCATACGGTGGTTGTTCTTGTTCTTTAAAGATCATGAAGATCTGGTTGTTTAATGGGTGTTATTCTAAGATTAGATATGAGATGACGTTATTTTTTCCACTACAAATTTATCAAGTATCAGTAGCATAAAACCCAATAAAAGTGGATTTCAAGGGTGTTAGAGTTGAGGATCTATTTAAAAATTATTATATGATATTATTTAGACCATCCCTTAGATATGGAAGAAGGGGAATTGAATTTAAAAGATTCTTTGTATAAAGAGATCGAGCATTATGTCACGTCATTTATACTACCAACATTTCTTGAGGTATAAGTGATAGAATAGGTTATTGAGATAATGGTACTCAAAAATAGATCATAATGTGAGGGGATAAATAAGGATTATCCAAATAGTATATATATGGTTCGAGGATCCAATATTCCATGATATAAGGGTTTTTGTATTTCTACTGGTAAGTCTTAGCCTACTTTATCTTGATTCTCTAGGATTGAAAAGTATATAAGCCTTGAAAAACAAATTTTGTGTGGAGATAATGGTCACCATTGGATGGAGGGATTGACCATTAAAAGTAGATTGTTTATTGGTGGTTTTATAAATTAGGCTTCATTGTTTTATAATATTCATCTCAGGTAGTTGTGGAAGTGTTATCCATTATATGATCTTCTACGAAGAGATATATAATGAACAGGAAAAACCTATGATGAATTTCAACCTTAAAGAGTGAAGCATGAGCATAGAGGTGGTGGTTGAAAGGGTCTATTCGTAAATGGTGTGGTACATGTCATATGGTTTCTGTATAGTTTCCAACAAAAGGAATTCTATAATTAATCTTAGGTACGTTATCATGATTTCTACTTGTGAACATGAAATTCTTAATTCAGAAGTCATTCACTCTTTGATTTTTCCTACCATACACTATGCATTAATACATGAGGTGGAGATGATTCTAGTTCCCTTGAAATTGATAATGTCATTGAGAGGACAAGATATTCATTGTGAATTATATAGATAATATGATATAATATTGGTGAAACACCACTCTTGGTGAGACATCATATATTTTCAGACATCCCCATATTTCATCATCCATCAAGTAGAATATATGTATTTGGTATAGGATATCTTGGATCTCTTCTTAGGGAAGACCGTATTATATAGTTCTAAATGATATCCTTCTATGTTCATTTCTAAGTGAGTTCTTTGAATGGGTCTGAGGAATGATATTTCTATATCATTATTTATGGATGATTTTATGTTGTAATCATCAAAGGATTAGTTAAATGTGTTTCTTATTAATGTGGAAGAGTACTATAATGACTTTTATTAATAGAAAATTATTCCAAAACCTCAGTAAGATATTATTCGTTGGATATATCTATATACTAGAGTTAATTAATATTTATGTCTCCATATTGGATGGATCCACAAGGTTTCATGAGCTTCATATTCAATTCAATGATTTCTTGCAGTGTGGTTTCATCCAGCTAAGAGTGTTACCTTGGAGTGACTTGGTTTTGTCTGCAAATAAAAACAATTATAGATTCTCATATTTATCAATAATAATCACTTGAATTAGGTGATAGTGAATAATTACTTCCCCCTTCTACTGTTTTTTGTTTTTTTGAATATATGATGGGACGTATTTGGTTCCCAAAGTTCAATATGTGATTGGGTTATCATCATATGTTTTTAAAGGATGAGGAAATACCAAATACCCAATTTTGATGTTGTAATTGGAATTATGAGTTCATTGTGATTCTTTTTGAAGGGATGAATACTATCTATATATTATTGTGTCTAAAAAATGTTGGGTACCATGATTAATTGGACTAGATTGTGATTCTATTAATCGATGTCAATATTTTGTGAAGTATTTTTTATTATGAGAGAATAGATCATTAGAAAGCCATTAATGGAGTTATTCATTATCATTTTCTATCTAGGAAATTATATATGTGTTTTTTATGAGTCTATAATTTTCATTGGTGGAATAAATATATTTTATAATATAGAGTATTTTCAGATTCTTAAGATATTGAGTATATTGTTTCTTGGAAAACCACTATGAATGTTTCAATGGTGTAGAGTGTCCTCATTTTGTTAGTGTATCATAGGAGGTTCAATCACTATTTTTCTTGGAATTAGACATATTTTATTGACTTTAATAGAATGTATCATGCGTTATTATTGATATTCTAGTATCAAGATTCTTTTTAGTATCGAAATAAGAAGATGGTCATCATCCGAGTTCTTTATTTTCTATATGTGGTTGCTTAGTTTCATGTATTATAAGATGCTTTAAATCCTTTATTTGGATGTTTCTTGATGTAGAATAATGTAATTTTTTTTTCATTTGGTTCCTTGTGGTAATTAACTCATGAAAATGACTATAGAACCCATGGTATTGAGTTTATGGTAGTTTTTTTCCTTAATGATTTTAGGAACTAATTCATCAATGAATTTATTGTTAAATTCACCAAACATAAGAGAATATGTTATTTATTACCGTCACATGACCTGAAAATGTGTCAATGAAGATGTATACAGTTCTTACAATATTATGAATTTACTATTCCCTATATATAGATTGTGGTATGTAAGTTTTTTATTTTCGAATAATGACGACTTGATATAATTTTGTGTGTGATTATGATTAGTCATGGTGAGTTATGGAAGTTATCTCTATGACAAATATTATATGGGGTTGTTTAGTGGAATATGTACCATTTTATAGGTGTTGGTGCAATCATATTTAGTATATATGGAGTAGGAGTCCCATGTTCTTGATTCCAATAAGGATGTTTTTTGATAATGTGTTTTCTCGGGTTATCCCCATGATGGATGGATTGAGGATGATCAAAATCATTTATTAATAAAGGAGTTGTTTATTGTTCATTCATTGATTCATGAGGTGGTTCTTAGAAAAATTCATAACTCGCCCTTAGTCGTATATCCTAGCATGAAAATGGTGTACCATGATATGAGAGTTTAGTTTTTCTTAACATGGACGGATATTACAGTGGAAGAGTTTGTATTTTGATCTTTAATATTCCATAATTTTACAGTTGATTATTGTATTCACATTGATTTTATATAGCCATTAAATATATTTCAGAAGATGTGTGAGGACTTTTTAGTAAGCTTCATCTAGGGACCACCGTGAACTCTAAGAGGATTTGTTGTTATATGGTCGATGAAGGATATTTTAAAAAAATAGGCTCACTTAATAGTGATAAAGGACTAAAGATCATTAGAGGTTTCTTAGAGGAATTATCAAGAGGATGTGGGGAGGCTTCATTGTGTTAGGAGAATGATCATATCTAATTAATAACCTCATTTTACCTCTATCAAACGAATAAGTAGTTGAAATGATTGGGAGTCCTAGTTGTGAGTCAACCCTAATTTTCATCTACATATAAACATATATACAATGAAGTCTATCCAATGTTATGTAGACATCTTGTGAACATGCGACTTTTATTTTATAGTTTCATGGGGGAGAAACCTAAATTTTGTTATGTTTTCTAAAAATAATAGATTTCACCACCCCTTTTTTGGAACAATTTGATATTTTAGGGTCATACATTCCATTATCCACTATAGTGGATTTGGATCATTTTTTAAAAATTATCATGCCAGAACGACTATAGAGAACACTAGATAAATTTCAGGTGTTTCAGGAGTGGATGAATCATAACCAAAAACATAGAACTCCAATGGTATCCATTGGAGGATACCTTTAGGATTCAGAGATTGAGATAATATGTTCTGGAAGGTGAATATTCATTAAGGATTCTAACAGATCTCTCATTGGAGTAATATTTCTCTTTTGTTTGTTGAGACGTTTCTGTAATTAACACATGTTCTAGACATTTCATAATGAATTACAATTTCCTCACAGGTGAAATATATTAGTGATATAATTAATTTGTAGTAGTGCCAAATATTTCTTCATGATGGTTATCAAATCTTATATTGGTGTCTTATTGATGTCGAAAATGATATTTCCTTCAAAGAGTGGATCATTGTGACCTAGGACCCCCAAGATTAGTTTTTATTCTACTATGTTATCAACATGGGATATTTCCTTTCATGGAATGGTTTCCTAGTGGAGAGTACATGGGAATTGGAGTCTCATATATGTGCCCGATATCCTTATATATTTAATGATTAGTTCTTCATTTTTAATTATGTTTATTGATAATAATATATGTTAGGTTTATGAAATAGTTCACTCTTCCCTGATGCATTATTAATATAATTTCTCTTATTTGAGAATAATGTCCCCCATTAGAGTGCCTGTGAGATATTTGTTAGTGTTTCATATTTTTATACCTTTTCCTTCTAATGAAGGTGGTTATTCTCAAGTGATGTCAGGATTTAGGATAGTTTTTAGGTGGTGAATTTTTGGGTGACCCTTTTCCATTTCGTTCTTCTTGTGTTAGGTTTAAAATTAGTGGGGATGATAAATCTTTTAGGGGTATTTTATGTATGGTCAAAGTTCCCTCTAGACCATTCCATGACATGTTTATAAAGACCATGGTTCATGAAGTAAACATAGAGTATTTATTATGTGGTATTTTATCTAAAATATTTTTATAGATGTAATTTATTGATTAAAGTATTATTCACTATAAGAGTGACCATATCAAGTCCAAATTGGTTATTCACTACTTTAGAAATGGGAATTCACACTGTGTGATTAAAATTGAAAACCCTCAGCTCATTATGATTAAAGTTAAAATGTTATATTTGTTAACTCGTCCATTGTAAATAATTATGTGAAAATATAATTTATGAATTTTATTGGTCCTATGTTTATAGGATCATGTCGACATGACTGTCATCAAGATTTTAAGTACATTTTTTCATGATTTGAATGATCCATTCACACCATTAATATGTGTCCGGAAGCATGCCTAAAAACATTTTTTAAATTGTGATTCTATAAAAAATCATTTATTTACCAAAAATTTAGTCATCCATAGGATATCATTAAAGGTGATTAATAGCCAATTCATTGGGGACTATTATATAGCTATCTATTTTGGATATGTGGTAATATGAGTTGAGTTTCTTATTTATGTTGTTGTATCACCTCTATTTGGTTTTTGTTTCCTCATGTTATTCATTTCATTTTTATAAGGGATTATTCTCATAATTCCTATTGATTTATATTGATGTTAGGTGGCATGATCATGTTGAGGCATCCTTGAATAGACCCTAAATTCCTTATAGAAGTGGTTATATGTGATCTATGTATTTATTTTATTCTAATTTTATGAACTTTAAAATACATGGGGTTTTGATTCATTGACTCTTATTTTTTATTTAATAATAATGTTGTCACATATTATCCCATTGGATAATAGTGGTGTTTATTTTAATGAAGAATAAACTACAAATAAAGAATTAATTTATAATTTCATATTATAGAAATATCATGATTTTATTCTCTTTTAATTTAGTTACTCTGGATTTGATATATGACATGATATCATTTTCATATTCACTGGTTTATTATGTTTTATATGTTTGGGAATTAGATGATGAATATTAATTTTAAAATTTTTAACGAGTAAATAATAATTTTCATCTTTATTTGTTATTTTTTATTCATAATTGATGGAAATATATGTTAATATTGAATAAGGTTTAATAATTTTATTTTATAACCCTAGTACTTTACAACAGTTTTATGTGGTCAGAAATAGTGAAAATTGAATTGATTATTCCATGTCCATAACAAATTTGTTATTTCTATACATAAATTTTTTTATGCCGGGTCAGCTCATTTTCATATGATGGTTGGATTTCTTGATTATATGGACTAGATTAATAAATAAATGTATGTGGTTTGTTTCTTTATTTTTAATTTTTAATTTTTTGGATCCATTATATGCGATTTAATTTCATTCTTGGATGATTTATTATTTTAAGATAAATAGATGTGGGTTCATATTTTTGTCTCTTCATTTTGAGATAGTGATTAAAGGATGGATGTTGATGTAGATATTGTTTCAATGGATGACACTATTCTTGATAGAGAAGGATGAGTTTGGAGTAGCTTGTTGGTTGATGAACTAGTGGGTATGATTACATGTAAATTAGTATTAATTAAACACCACATGGTTTGGTTTCATGTTTCTTGTTTCTTTTTCATGTGGCTTAACACACCTTGATGTGGATGTTTTTTCCATCCCTTATGGTAAAATAGGATGAGTAGTACAACTCATAGGCATATTTAATTGAAATGTTATATAATTCAAACCATGCGATTTGAGGATTAACATAATGAATAAATATGTTAAATATTTTTGGAAACTTTGATGAGTTTGGGTTTTGTAGAGAGGGAATTATTATTTTTATATTATTTAAAATAAAATATTTATCAGAAAAATAAATTAAAATTACATTGATATTTTTTGTGATTACATGATATTTAGTCCTGAGAGGTTATAACTGGGTGTTCGAGATACAATTGATGGTGTTGATGTTAAGGCCACAAAATTTCCATTATAGTGTTTGTGGGATATTTTTTATTTTATTTTGTCTAATTTCATACACTACTCCACCAATGTATGTAGCACAACAGACACATAGTAGACACAATATGGTGTTATACCTAATATCTATGATAGAGATAAAAGATGATTTACAACCACATCTCCACCAATATATTATGTTGGTAGTACTATTATATTATGGTATTGAAAGTTTTTAAACTACAAATATATGTGTTTATAAGGTTTTAATCAATTTTTGTTCTTTCATATGAATATATCTCCAAATATAGTATCATAATTATTATTATTGTTCTTTTGTGTAAAGGATTTTATATATTCAGGTATAATACAATACAAATAGGATATGATGGATATGGGAAACTACTTAATCGCTATATAATGATGGGGATATTTATTAGGAGATTACGTGAAACATTGGGAATAAGTTGTAATATGGTTCCCTTTGATGAATACGACCTATTTGTAGAGATATTTCTAAGGACATATGATTTTTTGGAGAGAATATAATACAAGTGGTGATGTTTTTTGGGGACCATAATATATATAATTATGATGGAGATTATATTTTTACCAAATATGTGATATTCTTTAGATATATAATTTTATATTGGGAATGATATCATACATGATTAGGTGATGACTTAGATTCATTACTTATTCAATATGATTTAGTATAATTTCATTAAATTTTATTGCGAGGCACCAAGGAGGATCTTACCAAGATTAACTTTATGCTCATTATATGAATATTTAAACCAATTTTTGTGTTTGAATATATGGTTAGTGATTGGTTTGATTAATAATTTCTCATTTTGTTTTCCATGGGAGGTTTTGGATTTTAGGTATCCACCAAGGATTTCATGGGTCACTTGAAGTACAATTTTACTCTTTTCCCCATTTTTATTAAATTACATTCTTGTCTTGAGTTGTTTTCATTGTTTATTAGGGCTTCTCTAGTGGATTTATATTATTTCTTGTTCCTCATTCTACTGAGATGGTATTTCCTCCCATTCTATTCTATGATATACCATAGAATCTAATATCCAAACTATAGATATTTTTATACAGGATTCTGGATTCATTATCTCTCTACCTTTATTAATCACCTAGTTGAGGTATCCATGGATGTGCAAGATCACAAAATACATGATTCCATTCAGTAATATATTGGTTTGGAAATAGAATAAATCTACTTTGTTGGTTACAAATCCAATAAATTCCATGGGAATGAATACTATTTTATTCAATGTATTAAATTAATTTTCAACATCATCCACTTCTAAATAGAAATGTAACCTTATTGTAACATCTAAATAATTACATTATACTTATGGAATGATGAAATTATATTAAAATCCATTTGTAATCATTCGTATCCATTGATAATAACATCTTCTTGTTTGACCAAATTTACTAACGTACATGAATGACTCTATTCAATTTTTTTGTGGACGGTTATAGAAAATAAATTAATATAAGGATATATTATTGATATGTTTTTAATATTTGTTTTGATTTTGGAAAATAAAAAATAATATTTAAAAATTTATTAATATAGATTCATTAAGTTATTATTTTTCACAAAATAAGCCCAAAAAATATTTTACCTGTGTGAATTTTACCTAAAAAATTTGGAATAATATTGGGAGATCATAACTCAGCCATATACAACAAATATATAGATGTATTGTTCTCGTGAAAATGGAAAGATAATAAAAACCAATATATCAAAAATAAAAGGAAATATTTGTAACAAATAATAACCATTGAACAATATTTATTAAAAATAAGTTATTTAAATGTAATAAATAAATAAAAAAATTTAATAAGAAAATTAATGATCAAGAATGGAATTTTAATTGCACTAATTAATGAGTATTATTTTAGTGTACAATATGTTAGAGTTTGTCCGACTAATTTTTTAATAAATGGTAAGGGTTTATTGTAATTTTTTTCCTTTGATGACTGTTTTATATTATGTTACTATTTTATTTAAAAAACTTTATATATAACGTCATCCAAATATATTATAACAATTAAAATTATATCCATTATACATTATTTTCTTTTTTAATTTAATACTTTAAAATTTCTTTTGAATAAAAGAATAATTAATTTGAAATGGTTTATTTTATAGTCTATCATTACTATTGATGTTGTTTTAATTTAATTTATAATAAGAATAATTTTTTTTTTCTAAAACCCATCACATTTTGTCTCAACTAGTTTTTATATGATGTTATATTTCCTCTTTCCATTCCACATTTCATTCTTTCATAACTAAACATAATGTTTTCAAATAAGTGGATATAACCTTATCACATAATTCTGTTTCAGAATATTTCTCTCAATGGTCGTATTCTCATTAATTTTTTTAGGTGTTCTCATTTATTTTCAGATTATTTGTTTTTATAATTCAATAATTCTTTGGAAATTATTTATAAATAATTTAAAAAATTATTTTTAAAGAATTCAACCTCGGTCATTATTTATATTCATTATAACAATTTAAAAATAATATATTTTTAAACACATTCCTCATTATTGATTTTTTATCTTCCTCTCTTTATTTTTGTGGTTTTCAAAACAAAATTAAATTCACAATTTTTTATGAAATATCTGTATTATAATAAATTTTATCAAAAGAAAAGGATATTGAATATTAATTTCTATGTAATATTATTATGTTTTTAATGCATTTTGCTTCTTTGTCAAAATTTTTTTTTTATGATTCACACATTATCTTGTATAATGATTTCATCCACCATCACTCTAATGATTAATTATTATCATTATTTATGGAAATAATAACATATGAAAATTAACATTCATGGGTTAGTTATGTTGTGATTTTATTATAAATGTTTTCGTATTAATGTGGAACACATATCTATGATTACTAGATGTTACATATTTTAATGGGTGAACTAAAAATTTTATTTCATTTATTTATGTAGTAATTTGGAAAATACATTCAATTTTTATATCAATATGAATAATTATTGAATAATAATTCATGTTGATTATGTAATTTATTTTTATATTCCGATTTCACGTGATTAATGTATTGAACATATTTATTGATGGTTGGAGAAAAACAATTTATTACCCCAAAATGCATCGGTAAAAACATTAGTTATAATACATCAGGTATATGACATATCACAATCCATTTATTTAAAATATCATGGTGAAGGAAATTAGTGTATGGCGATGATGATATATTGATCAATATGGAACAAAATTATATAGATCACGGATACAACTATATTTCTCACGATAAAACTAGTTTTGGTAATTGTTGTTTAACAAACAATTTTATGTCTTTTTTATATTAATGGGACCAAGATTGTTTTAATTATATGTCAAAAATTATTTATTCTACCAATATGAAATATTTTATTGATGTTCTTTTGATTGTGCACATTATTAAATTATCTGTGGATATATTTTTTGATCATGTTACTATTTATATAGAATCCTTTTATTATTATTATTTATTCCTACCTTAATATTTTTTCCTTATTTATTAAATAATTTTTTTGGTTTTATACTACCCCCATAAATGTGTTATAGATTACCCTTTATTATGTTTTTATTCCACATTTAAATAAGATGTGTATTATATATGATGTTTTTATAAGTGATCTAGATGTAAGGAATTTAAGTTGATATTTTTGAAACAGTGTATATGTTCTATTAATGTGATTTTATCATTGAATAAGTCAATTGTATCACCAGATGAGTTTAGTCAAATATGAGATTTTTTTATATTTTTATAATATTAATTATATACGGGTCTTTTAAAATCTTCTAAAACTAATGATCAAATACATAATTGGTTTATAGGTGATTCAATATTTCATTTAGATCCATTAATTATGGATGGATAAGTTTAGGGTTCCATAGATTTTATCAAATATATTGAGAATGGGATATGTTTTCAGAACTAGATCTAGTAGTATGGGTCGACAGTATTTCAATTTGTATCATAAAAAGGATTATATAAATTTATAGCTAATGATTTTGTTATATAAAAATAATTAAGCCTTATAGGTACTATTATATGATAATAATATTTTCATTGATCATATATTCAAAGGAATATACAATATTTCTAGGTCTTACATGATAGGATTTTATGTAGATTAAAGATATTATTGGATACATTTATTACGATGTTCGTAGAATATATGATTTTTGAATATAAAACACCTAGGTTGAATATGTTTTTGGGTGATAGTTAATTGGAAATCATATAACTATATTCAAGGGGACCTATTTTTTATTGTATAGATGACTATTAGGGTTATTATGTTAGAAGAACATTTGGTAGTTGTATTTATTTTTAACAAAGGTTATTACATTTATTTTAAAATTTGATGAGTATTATAGAAATATATAAGGAATGAAACAATATTTCATGGAATGGAAATTAATGTTTTCCTAGATAAATATAACATTTTTTAGAGGAAAATCACACAATTATAGAATATATTCAAATTAATCGGGTTCAATTAGATGTCATAAATCAAGGAAAAAATTTTAAGTTATTTTTTAGAAGGAATTGAGATAATTATATTCATGTTATTTTGGAAGGGGATTAATATATTATTGAAGAATAATTGATTAACATATATTCATATTTTATGAGATATTATGAATGAAATATTTTTGGGGGTAAACCTTATATTTAATTTAAATTAATATGTTTTGAAACCTTAATTATTTTTTTGTTTTTAATTTCATCAATAATAATTTAAATAAATCTAGGGTTTATTTACTTATGGAATGATTCATGTTGTACATAAGGAGTCGTTGTTTATTTATATTATTTTTTATTATTGTACTGTGTGAAAACATGTTTATTTATTAATATATTAACTGTTTTTTCTTTAATTAATGTTAACCATTATGATTTTTAATAATTTCCTATAAAAATTAAGAATAAATTTTATAAAAAAATTTCATACAATAAAAAACAAAACATTGGTTGAAATAATTATCTATAAAAAATTTAATTTTATTCTTCATTAATTAATGATTTTTTTATACATCTTTCTGAGTATGAGATAAATTATTGGTGGAAATTGATTTGATAATACAACCAAATGGTAAAATTGTTTTTATAAAAAATAATAATATCATTTAAATATATTTAATAATATTATATATCTCAATGTTAAAATAATTCCTAAAAATCAAGTGAATATAAGATAATTATGATGAAACTTATATGGTAAACATCCCTCAATAATCAACACACAACTTTGAAACTTATTCCAAGGTCTACATCTTATATTTGTTCATTCATGATTTGGGAAATATATTTATAATAAACGATCACATTAATTAAATCAACATATAAATTTATATTATTAATAAAATATAAATATGATATTATTCATATGTCATTATACACTCTAATTTGTTATTATAAAGGTTCAAAAATTTTTGGTACAAATATATTAATTTTTTATGAAATTATATCTTAAATGTTTTGTAAATTTAAAGGGTATCCTCTAGAAATCCCAATTCATATCATTTTTATAATATTTTTTAATATTATCACATTTGAAAAATCATGAAATTAAATTGATACATTACATTAATTTTAGATAAATTTACGGTCTATTGTACTCTTATATGATTTAATAGATTATAAATAATAATTTAAGTCATCATTTTTTTGACTCAATTTCTATTAATTTTAAATTGTAATCTCATATATAAATATGATTACATAAGATTTTTTTCCACAAACCATATATTTTAATATTATTTTAATATCCAATGATTTTAAAACAATGATTGTGTTCGATAATGTACAAAATATGTGACATCAAGAAAAAATGATCTTTGAAATATTGATATTTAAAGATGACAAATATAGCCTTAAAATTTAGTTTATGGGTATTAATATTTGTAGTAAAATTATTAAAAAGTTTTAAATATCCTAATAATTTCAAATTTATTTTTTAACACTTTATATATAAGCTCTAAATTTTTAAAAATTAAATATATTCTTCAAAAAATTGTTTTCGTCAAATATGTTTTTTAATTTTTTTGGATTAAAAATAATAATTTTTTCCTAGAACATATATTAATGTACTAGAAAAAATGAACATTATTTCTTAACTTATCATGTAAAAAATATATAATGAATAAATTTTGAAAAAAATATTAAATTTATTTTTTCGTGAATTGTGAAAAATACTAATTTGAATAAAATTTGATTTTTATGTTTAATTAATTTAAAATTAAAATTTTATTTTGTAATTTTTTTAAAATAAAATATTCTCATATTGATTAAAAAAATACAATTATGGTCTTTAAATGAACTTTATACTTTAATTTTGTATAAAAACATTTTATAATAAAAATATGCATTTTTTATGAAACTTGGTTTTTTGTCATCTTTTGTCAGTTTATTTTTAACTAAAACTCTACCACATAATAGTTTTGAGTTTTAAAAAATTTATTATATATTTATAAATATTGGTTCCTAATTTAGAAAATATTTCCTTTTTATTTAAGGTCAATATAAATAACAATGTTAATATTTTTTTAACATGATTAAAGATCAATGAGGTAAATAATGTTAAATATAAAATGATATGGAATATAAAATGACCATATAACATACCTTTATTTAATTATATGAGTGATGATTATCCATAATTATTTATTATTCATTTATAGAAAATAATTTTCTAATTGTATGTGATGATTTCCTTTATAATATTTTATGTAAGGAAAATTCAACAATATGAAGCTCTAATTTTTTATAACTAATTTTTTTATAACATGGGGATATATAGAGGAAATCTTTATATATGAATAAAAATTTTAAGTATAAATTATTTATATTCATCATTAAAATTTATTTCTATTTGTGGTGAGTAAATAATTTCCATAAATTCTTATACAATGCTAATGTAGAAATTAATAAATTAATGGAAAAAAAATGAATTGTATTAAATATCTTAACTATTTTAAAATTTGATAGAATTAATCTAACACATGGATTTTATAGATAAAAATTCATATTATATCTTTTTAATACATTATACTCAAATTAATTTATTCCTTTGATGTTAGTAATGTCAATATAAATGAATAGTTCTAAAATTGACATTAATGAGATTTTATTGGAAATAATATTAATATATATAATTAACAATTAAAATAATTTATTATCTGAAAAATTAATGGTACATAGTTAATGAAATCAAACATGGTCTATTAATTGGTTGTTTTTGTTTTATAGTAACACTTTTAACCAAAAATGTTAGATAATATTAATATTATAGTAATTGTCAAAAGTGTTAACATGGGGTAAAAACAAAATGATAATGGTAAAAATAATATCCAAACAGGTGAGAAAATTATTTGGACAAGGGGATTTAAACCAATAATTTTTTTTATAATATAAAATATTAAATTCATATCCATTTAGAAAAAAATAACTTTTAATATATTAATATTTTATGAATTCCCAAGACATCCCCACCCCTATCTTATAAAATATCACCTCATATTCTCATTTATTTCCACAAAAAACTCCATTATATTTGATAGTGTCTCAAAAAATCCCAAACCAACATCCATAGAATATTTTTATAGTACTTTTTTACTTTAATACCAATATTTGAGGTCATCTGTTGTTTAGAAGATGGCATTTTCTAGAGAAGAAGTGTTGTTTTAACAACATATTTTAGTTTTATTTCTTCTTCCAACAATTTATATTCTGAACCATGATAAAATAAATAAATACCCTCCAAATACTTAGATTTTTTATGATATAATAATATCCAATTTCCATATCACCTTGAAATTAAATGATTAATGACACCATCGTTCTTGTGTGTGGAAGACAACCACCTAGAGGACAATTAAAAATCTTTTTCCAACAACATCTATCATGGATGGTTATAATAGAAGAATTAATGTTTATATATGATATTTGTGACATATTTACTATTTATAAAAGTGGAATATATCATATAATTTATTAACTACATATTTACAGAGTAATGATAATGACATTCATTTATACGTGTGGAAAACCATATCCATGAAACCATGGGAAGGTGTTTTCATAACCACATCACATGGAAGATATATATAAGTTTATATAAATACATAATATGATATTTATGATATTATTATCATTATATAACATTTAAATTAAACATAACTTCTATCCATGATGATTTTTGGATTATGGAAATGTTACTCATGCATACATATGACTCATTGTTATCATGATTTTTTAATAGTTCATTTTTCATATATATTTTTAATGTTTGGTTATTAAAATTAGAATTAATTTATAAAAATAATAATAATTTTGTGATTATTGTACTATATATTCATGAATAATGACCATATCATCCGTAATAAACTTCCCATACCCATTTTAGACTGATAAAATAAATATCCATAAAATATCTTAGAAGACTATAATAAATTAAACAATTAACTATATCATGATAACAGATAAAATAAAATGAATAATAAAAATGAAAATGATTCTTAAGAATGTATTATATTAATCTATGGTTATTATTTAGGATGAAAAATAACAAACATTATCATTGAAACTTAGGGTAAGGGGAATTTTTTTATAAATAATGTTTTAATTTTTCTATTAAAACACCCTTTTTTCTTCCATGTATATATATTTTTATAATTTAATTTTTTATTTATTTATTTAGACATAAATGAAATCACAAAGAACACTTTATTTTTATCATTAAATTCATTCAAAGGCTTTAAAATGGAATATTTTTTACTTAATGTTTTAATGGCCATTAAAAAAACATAAAAAGAAGTTTTTATTTTAATACATATAGTTACAATGACCTTTCCCACCATCATAAATTTTTATTTGGATTTTTATAAACAATTCCATATTTTCTTCAAATTTTTTTATCAATATCATTATTCTAGTTATTTTCAATATGTTTTTTAATTTTTATTGGGTATATCAATATCTAAAAATTCTATCTTATGGTTGAAAATATCATTTTAAAAATATAATATTTAATGTGTTATTATTATGTTATGGTTCATGAGAAAAATTCATGAGGATGAGTCATTCCATGGTAAATAGAGAACTGGTTATTCCACTATAGACCTCAAACGTATTGGAAAACGAATATAGTTAACAAATTATGATTATTATAATATATTAAATTAATATAATCAAATGGTTAAACCAAGTATAAATTTTAATGTTTTTTAAGTGTATGTGTGATGGTGTTTCCATGTAAAATCCTGACAGCTATTCCATGTGTAACCATGCGTGTTTATCTATATTTAGAAGTTATATGAAAATGATTCCCTAAGGTTCAAAATTGATTTATCTTTTATTTTCATGTGTTCTAAAAGGTTCCTTTGAGAAAAAAAATTATGTTTCTCATATGGCATAATTTTTTATAAGATCAATGAATTATGTGATAAAGGAAATTATTTTATGAGATTTCATGTTTTTCATAGAACTAATGTATTTCATTATTTTTTTGCACTATACTAATAATTTCATTCTCATACTATGACTTAAATTTTATTTTAGAGGAGTAGAGAAATGGATGAGATCATGTTGTAAAAGGAAATGATGTGCCTATAAAAGAAAAGATGATTATTTTATAAATTTTTTCTTTATGGGAAAAATGGGCACCGAATAGAAGTGTTAACATTGTCATATATCTGTTTTTTAAGGAGTTATGAAATAGATCTGTAAAAATATAAACATAAAAGATATTTGGAACTGTAATAAAGGTAATTATAGTGATATTGACTATAATTATTAATTTATATGGTTTTGTCTTTATTATATTTATCACAACTAGGTTAAAGGACATTATATGTTCTTATAATGTTAATAGAATACATAAAATATGTTTTAATTTAATGTTTATTTAGAAATTATATAGAATTTGGATATTACCATATAGAATTATATAATCATTTTTTTATATGGTGATCCAATGTGGAAATAAGGATTTTTTAGTATGAATTTAGAAAGAGGACAATATCCTTCCATATCAATAACTAAGAATGTTTTGAATTAGGAAATTATTATTTTTTAGTGATGTTTTAGTTGATTAATTCTATAAATGGTTGGGTTTTCAATTCCTAAGGGCCCCCCATATCTACCATAAGGGATATTTTCTATAGTGGAACATTTTATGTGGAAACAACCTCCTGCATTCAGTGGATCTTATAACATGGTAGTGGATGATGGGTATATTAAAGCCCTTGAGATGATATTTGATATAATGGGTTGTTTCAATCGACTATAGGTAACTCTTTCCAATTATCTTTATTATGGTTAAAAAGATTTATGGAGGTCTTCAGTTAATAATACCAATGAGATAGATGATCTTGGAGTTATAGAGTGGAAAACATTGAATACTATTTTGATAGTGAAATATTTACGATTGAAAATTCAACAATGTAAGGAGAAACTATTTTTGTAATTGAGGTAAAAGAGGAATAATATATGGTTTTTATCATGAGAATATCAATAAATTGGACAGGTATGTATTTAATTTTATTTTTGACAATTAATGTAAAAATAATATATTTATCTTAGGATTGAAACCATGTTAATTCAATGATTGAAAAACATAATAATTTTATATCTATGAAAATATTGTTCTATGTGTTAATAAATTTGAGATAGTGTTTTGGAAAACTGATATTCATGTATTTTTCAAGTGTAAGTTATATGCAAGGTTCGTGGAAAAAAGAATCTATCAGCTAATACGTTTTTAGGTAAGCAACCTATATTTTCCAGGTGTTGTAAATGAAATTTTAATGAAATTTTTATTCATTCTATAAATTTTTATTTATTTGTTACGATGATGAATATAGCTCATTACTTCAATTAAAAAGATCTTGGTAGTGGTATGGAAAATTTTGATAAGAAATAATTAATGTTTCTTAAATTTAGCGAGATGTTTCATTATGCACATGTGTGTCTATAGAAGGACATAAATATTAGTAATAAAAAATACTATAACAATAATGGTGTGGTTAAGTCCATTACAACTATATCCTTAGATGTTGGACAACGAACAAATTTGTAATAGCTCCAGGGATTCCTATATTTTTGAATGATTGTTCTATGGTTTGGGTAACATCAACTAATGGTGATGGAGGACCATGTCCTAAAAATAATATTTTGGACTTGAAGTGGGCATTATGATTTTCTGGTTATTCTATTTCGAGTTTAAAATTCCCTATATGTATTTTTGGAACTGATTGATATAGTCATTCATGATATTTTTGGATATTTTTGACATTACTTTAAATAATGATATATTATTCGATTCAAAATTATTATGAGGGTCACTAAACACCTAAAGTTTATATTTTAAAATTTATATTTTTAATATTTGGAATCATGTATTAGATGGAATCAATATATTTGGAATGTAGTATAAAAGTGATAGTTTCTGGGGACATTCATTTAAGGACATATGACAATGATATAGAGTAACCTTGAGGATAATCGTTTATTTATAGTCTGTATATAATATTAATCGAATATTATTTTATTTTAGGAATTTATGTAGTCCAAAAATCCATTGTGGTAAAAAATAATTGTAGTATAAATGAAATTTTAAAATATGGAATCATATTTATCTTAATTTTATAATAATCCTTCTGTTTTAGAAAATGGACAACCCATGGGTTGGGTGACAACATATCACAAAAGAGAAGGCCATTGAGCATGATCCCACAACCGAACGGATAAAAGAGTGCATTGATTTCCTTCAACCTACACGATTTCTTAATTAGGATGAAATTATTTTTCATTAGCTAAAACATTCGAAAGACAATGGTTATATTTTTTAAATCAAATATTTTCCCTTATAGATAACCATGGAATTGAGGATGTGATTTTTTGAGTAGGTTTTTAATGTTTTTTCATAATATGTTCTCTAATTTGGGATCCTTTTCTGATTATGGTGAATAGAACATTATGTGATTTTTTTGTGGATTCAAGGTTGAATAATATTTTTAAGGAATGAATTACATTTCTATATTATTGTGGTGATTCATGTTAGTTATAAATGTTATTATCATATATTGGGGATTATATGATTATGGATTATACTTTCTGGTATTAGAAACTAAGAGTGATTGTTATTATTTGGATAAAAATGTAAATTTATATTGAAAAAATATGCGATCAAATCCTTCTAATTTATTGTTTAAATATGAGTCTAAAGTGTCTTGATAAATTTTATTGATATATATATATTTTAGTTTTTAGTTTTTACATTGGGTAATACTGATGAATATTTGATATTAATGTTTTATTTTTTTGTATGAATGTTTATTAATTAAGGTAATTATATAATATTTTCCCAAACATTTTAGTTTTGTTTAATGTATAATGATTGGGAGAGTATCTTCATCTCCTTTTATGAAATATGTGATCCATTATAAGTTTATTATAGTTATTCGTGTGGGAAAAGTCATCTTTAATACTCATCATTTGGATTAAAAAAGATGATATTGTGGTGGAAATTTATTAAATGATGAAGCACTACTTCTCTTCTAATTATATTTCCTTATGTTGTTTGTCTAGATGGTAGAGGAATTACCCAACTCTAGGAAATATATCATGAAATAAAAATGTTATTTGTTTAATTTTATATCAATAAATCAATGGTCTTTTATCGCAATACAAATATATAATTTTTTATAATTGTTCCCTTTCCCAGGAACATGTTTTCAATAATTCTATATTAATCCTTTGTTATATGTATTTTCTTCAATATCCATAATATCCAATCCCATGAATGGTCACCTTTTGGGGAACCAATCTATGTGTCTTCCCAAATTATTTTTTACTCCCCTTTTATTCTATTTAGAGGATGTATTATTATCCCTTTTTTTGATGAAGGACATAAACAAAAAATTTATCAAATTTTAATTATTGGATTATGAATATGAAGTTCCAATTTCAAAGAATCAAATTTTAAAATGGGTAGATAATATAACATTCCATTATTTTTAAAAGAATTATTGTGTACCATTGTGTACAAAAATCTTTGACATAGAGCATAAACAGACAACAAAATATTAATATTCTTATAACACCATTATAACCAATCCTTTTAAGTGGTAGGTATGAATATGATTAAAAATAATATAAAATTTATTTAAAGATCCTAATCAATGAAAATGTGTTGATTAAATCATTATAAACAATCTATAAATTTTTTTATAGTTAAATTTTGGATTCAAAATTATGTTTTCATTAATTTTTTTTATTTCTTTTTTTTGTCCTGAAATATTATAATTAATCACTACAAAATGAAAAAAAATAAATTTTATTAAATATAATTATTTTTTTATATTTAATCTCCCAAAATTATCTTAATATTCGTATTTTGGAATTTAGAAAATAAATTTTCAATGAAATATGAAGAATAATGATTTTATCGAACATTGTATTTTCTTTTCAAATATTTGTAGGGTAATTTTAAAATTTGGATTTTTTTTATATTTACTTAATTTATTTTTAATTTTAAATATTCCAATTATATTTTATTATGAAAAATATACTTTAATTAATTATAAAATCATTTAATACTAAAAAACGGAATTTTAATGAGAACTTAATTTTCATCAAAATTTTCAAGAATAATTTTATATAAAAATGTGCCACATTTTATATTTTTGAGTTTTCAAAAATGGATTCTATGTTTGGAAATAGTGGGATATAAATTGTTAAAAAAGCTTCTTTTATTTTTGGTCAATATATATAGTATCATTAGTAACCGTTTTACCATAGTTAATGGTAAATTTGGTAATTATTGTTAATAATTAAGTATTAAGGACTATAAAATGACCATAACACAAGAATTAAATTTATTTAAAGAGAAATATTCCTCAATACATGTAAAATATTCTTTTATATATTTATTTATTTTTTGTAAACTTAGATTTTATTTTAACTTTTATAAAATTTTATTTAATGAAAATTCCAAAATGACAATCTTTAGTATTATATAAGTGGAAAATTTTAAACATTGGGAAAACTAAAGGATAATTTTGATTATAAATATTAAATTCAATGAAAATATATTGATATTATTATGATGAATTATGTATAGTTTTTTTGATGAAATAATTACCATAAATTCTTACACAATGATGAAACATTAATTATTTAATTTGTGGAAAAATAAAATAAAATATATTAAAAATATTAATAGAAATTTAATTTTATGAAAATTATGTGATCCATTAATTTTACAAATAAATGTAATATTTTGTAGAGGTTTGGATTTATTTTATTATTAATTTTTTTCCATGATGACATTAACATCAAGGTAAATGAAATGACCTGATATTGACAATAATGATATTTGAAATTAAATAACAATTTAATAAATGATACATGATTAAATAAAATATTGGATTCAAAGAAACTAATTTAATAAGTTATGTTATGTCCTCCAAGGTCCATTTATGGACAATTTCTCATTTTATAGTGACTTTATTAACCCTTAAGTTATATTAAACTTTTATATTGTTGTAATTTTCAAAATAATTACTAAAGGGTAAAAACAAAATAATAAGGATAAAATATTGTAAAAAAGTTTAATATTTTATTGTATAAGAGGGTTTATACTCATAGTCATTCTATATAAAAATATATTACATTTATATCCTTTTAATTATTAAAATTATTTTATATTAATTTAGTAATTTAAGAATTCACAAGAGTGCCCCTCCCTGCTCTTATAAAATGGAACCCTGTCATATCATTTATCTTTACTAAAAAAATCATCATGTTCAGAAAAAAAATATCCAAATTCATTCCTATCATCCATAAAAACATCTTATAATGATTATTTTGGTTAAATTACAATTAATAGAGGCTATAATGTGTTAATAAAGGGAGATCTTCCCTAGATGATGTATATTTTTAATCGCATATTTATGATTTTTCTTCTTATTTAACAACCTTAAAATATTATTAAAATATTTTGAGGTAATTAAAAATAATCATAAATATACAAATATATTCTTATGTTAATTTAATAACCTATATCCATATTCTCTTCAATAAAATTACAAACAAAAACATATTTTTGTGTATATTGGACTACCACCTCAGTGTCTGATGTATTTTTTTCATCACCATCTGTCACAGAAAGTTATAATGATGTAATTTATGTTTATTAATGATATTAATTGAATATTTATTATCATTAAAGGATAATATATCCTTAACTTCTTTCCCCATCCATTCCAATGATAAATGATAACATCGTTTGTGCGTATGTGTGTATTACAAGCTCCAGAGAGAAATGTGATTCTATAATGTCCCGAACATTCTGTATTTTGTTTAATTATATAGAAATATTTAGAGACAGTGAAATTTTAAGGCAAGTGATTTTGAGGCTCGATGTTCCCAGAATGTTCCAAGGAAAAATGATATGATTTAAATAGTATGCGTTAGCAGTTTTTCCTAAAAAAGTCGAATAAATCGTTAATGGGTACTCCGATCATAAATATGAGGGAACTATTGCGTTCAAGAAGGTGGGTGTAACCTAGGCACAAATTAAGTTTAGTCGGTGTATGTCTCTTGTGATAAAACCTGAAAAGGCAATTATGATAAATAAAATTATTAAGTAAAATTATTTTATTTTTCAAATGCTTATAACTCACGAACAATCACTCAGATTAAAAATCGGAGAGCACCGCTGAAGTCATGAGGGCATGCTTTCCTTAAAATATTCTTAACTTTTTCCAGCATAGGCCAAAATTGGAAGTTAGTTTATGGATGTAAATAAAATAATTAAGTATCAATTATTTGATAATGACATATTTATAACTCCTAAACAGTAAATCAGAATGGAAATCTAAGAGAACCGTTGATAACGTGAGGGAGTGTTTCCCTTAGGCAGAGCCTGACCTTGACCGGTGCGGGTGGGGGTGACTATTGAGAATTTTTGAACTTCTTTTATCGCCAGTTCAATAAACATAAAAATTCTAATTTCAAACTTTTGAATCGGTCCTTAAAATTCCAATATGAGGTCACCATTGAATTCGTAGTGCCAAAATTTTCATAGGCGAATCATATATTTGTTCTACAAAAGTTGGATGAAAAAGTTATTTTTCAAACATTAAAAATAATAATAATAAAATAACTAAAGAATTTATTTTATTCTTTTTAAAACTGGTGAGCGATGGTGGCAGGACCACAATAAAATTTCAGGTATATATTGAGATCCATTTAATCACATGACCCTATGGTTACATGACCACAATGCTCTTAGGATTAATAAATCATTAATTGTGATTCGTTAATGAAATAAATTAATGAATGGAACATGGGTGGTTCCTTTTATTTCTATTTAATCAATCCTTTGGAATGGTTTTTGAAAACCTATGAGAGACACCTTTGATGAAACAATGGTGATGACTTCCTCCAATGAAGAACAATGTTTTTATTGACGACTGTTGGAGGATTCGAACTTGACGACAATGGGAGATGGCGAGCACCAACGAATGTGGAATGTATCCTTCGAATGAAACACCATTTCTAGGTAGGGTGTTTACGTGCTTTTATGCCCCTCTCTTTCTATTCATGGAAAATAAAATGGACGTGGACCAACTGACTAACGGGTTGATCAGTGTCTCATTTATACATGCGGGTGGTTGTTGTAGGGTATTTAATTTAGGATTCTTCTTCTATTTTTAATATTGATATCAACCCATCATAGAACATTAATGGGGAGGGTTTGGTCCAATAAAAACAAGGTCAGGATACCCCCTGTTATTCATTGTTTATGAGTGTTTATTTTGTGTGATCAGGTAACATAGCAGTAGTGAATTTTGAAGGGCTTCACAGTGAAGGTGGAAACCGAGGAGGCCTATAGACGTAGACAAGAAGAAAAACAGAATATTGGAGCATCTACGGTGGCCCGTGAAGGAAACTACTAGTGCGGAACCGCCGATGTGGCAATGTCTGTAGGTTCCGAAACAGTTGAAAGGTGTGGCATCGAGGAACCATGTATAGAGGGATGAGTGGACCATTCAGGCTGTTCGGTTCAACTAATCGGGATACTGCGCCAGCCGTTTCAGAAGAGGGGGAGGCTCCCGATGGCACTGCCAGCTAGCTTCACTGGAAGCTCTTTGTCCTGTGCGTGCACCAGAAACCGGACCACATGAAGGCTGGGTTCTTCATGGTGGGCCAGACCTGCCAGCTGAGCCAGACCCGCTAGCCAGGACGGACCCCTACTAGACCTAGACCCGACTGGCCCTGTCTCACAAAAATGGAAAAATCGCACATATCAAGAATCATTTTGATGCTCCATCCATGACTTCATGACCCTTGAGATGATTAGGTCCTTTTGAGTAACTCCACTTTGGTTTTGGAGAATGTTAGTGTACAACCACGTCGGATCAAACCCATTTCCAACTGAGCTCTTAGTACTATATACCAATAATTACAGACTGGATGGCCGATTGATGTGCCATATGTTGTGTTGGAACTATTATTAAATGATTGTTCATTGAGTTAATTCTTCATTGCAATTTGTGGTAGTTGAGGTATGATTGATGGATTGAGGATCGGATCCTCCCAGAATCAAGTGTGCTATGTGCGGGAATCTACTGGCCGGTTGTGACGTGTTGATGCACCAAGCGATCCTCTGTGGGTCAGAAGTTAGTGATCCTATATAGTTCAACACCTAAAAACCCTCTGTGGGTCAACACATTGTGATCCTCCTTGGGTCATCACTTAGTAATCCTCTGTGGGTCAGCACATAGCGATCCTCTGTGGGTCAGCACCTAGCAATCCTCTTTGGGTCAGCACCTAATGATCCTCTGTGGGAGAGCACCTAGAGATAGTATATGGGTCAGCACCTAGAGAACATTTGTGGGTCTGTACCTAGAGATCCTATGTGGGTCAGCACCTAGAGACCTTGTATTGTTTAGTAGAAAAAGTATCTATACAATATAAGAAGATCTATCTTTATGACTAATCATATTTATTCATAATCTTTAATTTTTATACCTTGTGTCAGCTGTATTTTAAATTTTGATTTTTGATTCATATCATTCATTGTGGTTTTTCTTATAAGAAATTTTGGGAGTCCTTTGGGGTCTTGAGTTCCCTACGGAGTATTGTTATACTCACCCCTACAAGGGCTTTTCCCGCAAGTGTTATTTCTGGTGAAAATGTTTGATGTTTCAACAAAGGTGCATGGGGGGATGGGATAGACAGATGCTTCGTCGGAGGACAAGGTGGACTTGGACTAGGTGGGTCCCAGAGGGACTGAGCGGTCATGAAAATCAACTTCGGCTTCCTGTGTCTTCTTTACTCTCAAGATTAGGTGGTGACTTCCATAGATGTCTATCAGAGTTTCCATCTGTACATTACTCTTTTTAGTTCCCTGTTGGGTTGGTATTCTAGTCCACATAAATTCACTTGTACTTTTACTCAGCCTTGTTTTAGTGGTATACCTATTTCCCCTTTCATTGTGTGGGGATGTAGTTGGACGTTTGAGTATATAGGTTTAAAGGCAATACCATCCCTTTTTGGGATATGCCTTTCTGATGCTAGTAACCAGCCCCAGACCATTGGAAGGCGGAAAGGGGTAGTCATGACATGGGTCATGGGGGATGGGTCATGGAAAAGTGGTATCAGAGGGCATTCAGTTCTTCTAGAAGAACTAAGAGCCTATATTTTTCAATGGGGGAAATAGTATTAAGTGTCTTGAGTTCCGATTTAAGTCTAGGGAGTCTAGTGTTGGTGGGGCGACCAACATATCCATACACTGGGACCTGAATTATTTTTTCTGACTTGGTACACGAAAAAAATAGTTTCATGTGTTTTGAAAATGTTTTCTCTTGAGAAATTTTGAATTAACTCACCAGGTATAACATATTGACTATGGTTTATCTTGATTCTATTTCAATGTACCTCCACATAGAAAGCCAACCATGATTCCAATGCAATACCATGAGAATGGTCCCTAGAGTGATGAGGCATCAGTACAATGATTGTTACCTGAGATGGTACCTTCAGACAGTGTCCTAGCGATACCACTAATCGTTGGCTAGTAGTTACTTCTGGTTCTACCGATAGAGGTAATATGTAGGATTAGTTCCATAAATGAGTTTCAGTGACATATACCCATCAAGTTTCTAGGTGAGATCGACTCATAGATGGCTAAGGACTATCTTGAGGTGGTGACCGAGTATCCGTCTAGCTAGGAAACCATACGATCATATGGATGAACTGATAGTGATCTTTCCACATGGCTTAGCATGGAGATGATATGGTATAGATTACACTGATCATACGATGAGGAGAATTTCCTATGGACAGATCATGAGAATCTTCCTCATAGAAGGGGCCTATTTCAATAAAAAGATACGAGTTATGTGTTCCCAGGAGATTATATAGCATTTTCAGGATGATATGTTCATAGGCGAGTATTAATCAAGGCATACCGACCATTCCAGGTACTCGATGAATATGTTACGACCAGTAATTCAGAGATTTGATGTCCGAGAGAGATGTGTTCAGTGAATTCCAGGCTAGAACTATTTATCTATGCATTTCTACATATGTTATGGTGCTGTAGAGAATCTTTTGGGGTTGAAATTTATGTGTCTGAGTAGATAAAGCTGTTGAATTTCCGGGGTGGGATAACAGGAATCCGATGTCATTCTTAGAGACATGGATGTGTAAAATCATTCTACAGGAGGAAGTTATATGGACATTTGAATCAATAGGGCATCAAACATGGAATAGGAGCTAAGAGAGTAGAAGGATGTGATATACATTTCGACATGTTACAAACACCACCCCAATGTGGTCCTCACCAGGATCAAGGAGCTGGAGGACAGGGGAAGGAGCATACGGTCATGGAGTGTGACACAAGGGATCTAGGAATGATTCAAGGTATGGTCTATTTTTACTATTAGCTTCCATATTAATAGACATATATACTAACCATTCTTTCTCACCACAAATCATTTACAAGACATAGATTTTCTAGTTAATCCATTGACACAACCCTTATGTCTAGAGATACCATTGGGAGGAGACTCAATAATCACACTAATATCGATGTTGTGATCTGACCCTTGAGTTGTGAGTTTCGGTTGGAACCTCTTGGTGGAAGCATCAAGGACTTATGACATTAGTTTGGTTATGGACTGGCCATCCACAGTTCATGCTCAGATTGAATGTTTAATGAAAATTTTTGTGGTATATCTACATTGTTGGAATGGGATTTTCCTTGGTCAGAGAAAAAAAAGAAACCCAGGCAGCACAGGATCAACTCTTGCACAGGAGGGTGCGACTAATCACCCTAGAGTCAACCAACCATATCTACGTGGAAGTAGGTGTTTCGATTTTTCGGTTCCCAACAATAGTGGAAGATTTCAGAAAAATCCTTTCATAAGATGTTTCCAGTATTACCTCCATGTAGGGGAGAGTCATCTATATCATTCTACACCACAATATGGAACCAATATATGCATCAGTATATCAGAGGGTTTTTGTAGAGCTTCGAAAGAAGGGGCATGTGTGGGGCACTTATAGAGGAAGTTCTTGGTAAGATTCTGTGTTCGAGGTTATGGGTGTACTACCAGCACCAATATCCACAACTACATATCTGATGGATGTTATTGAGCTCCAGGAACTGAGATTATAGTTGGGAGAAAAGTTCACTATATGCTCTGATAACAAGAGTCTCATGTATATCTTCCCACAGAAGGACCACAACCTGAGTTAGCGATGATGGTTGAAGTTTCTCTAGGATTATGACATTGAGACAGTTTATACTCATGGAAAGGGGTGGTGGTGGTAGACAAGCTTAGCAGGAGGTCTGGTTTACAGCTGCTAGTGTGGCGATAGAGCTGCTAGTCGCGATGATGATATCCTTTCTACGTGATGATAGATTAGCATACTTAAATTATAAGACTATCACTCCCCCACTACTTCAGCGAGTTATGTAGGCACATCTTGTGGATGTTAAATATGAGATACAATGTTCTCATATATATTCAATATAAGCTCTTTCGGTATTTTCGATAGGTGGGGAGCTTTTCATACTTATTAGAGGACTTACAATGCTGATAATGACTTTGCGAGAGGAGGCATTGAAGAAATATGATACATCCCATTTGGCCGTACATCCTGGTATGTTGAAGATTTACTATTACCTATGACTACATTACTGGTTGTCATGGATAAAGGAAGAATTCGCACAGTTCATTCATGATCCCTCAATTGTCAGCAAGAGAATGTTGATCATCAGGTTCTTGCATGCTTGAGAACAACTTTTCACCCCTAGATAAGATGGTCAGACAGAGTGGACCATACAGACCATGGAGGCAATTCATTTTACTGGTCTCATATATTTTCATCAATGTTGGAAGGACCACCTACCACTAGTAGAGTTTGAGTACAAAAATAGCTATCACTCCATCATTGGCATGCCACTATTTGAGGCCTTATACGGGTGGCCATGTAGATCACCTCTATACTGGATAGACCCTAGAGAGTCAGCACTCATGGGTCTAGAGTTGGTACATGCTACCACTATGAAGATATTGATCATCTAAGAGATGATGAGGATATAACAGAGGAGCCAAAAGTCTTATATCAACCGGAGATGGAGACACTTGGAGTTCGATGAGGGAGACTATGTTTTCTTTCATGTCTCACCTCGACGGGGATTGGAGAGATTTGACTGGAGTAGCAAGCTATCACTAATTTTCATCAGTCCTTTTTAGTTTATTAGTGGAGTTGGCAAGGTGGCATATCACCTAGCTCTTCCTACATTGAGGCCTAGGGGGCATGATGTTTTCCATGTGTCACAACTGAGGAGGTACATGCAGGATCCATCACATGTTTTCGACTGTGGTGATGTAGACATTGACCGAGGGGAAATATTTGTGGAGTTCTCGGTGGAGATAGAGGATAGACCGGAGAAGGCCCTTCATGGACGATCAATCCCTTGGGTATGAGTTCAGTATAATCACCGGAACCTCCAAGAGATCATGTGGGAGGGGGAGGCTCATATTCATCCTAAGTACCACAGTTAATTTTCTTAGCTTTTGTTGTGGATTTCGGGGACGTAAATCCATACGGTTGGTAGAATGTAAAGAACAAAAAACTCCATATTTTTTTTAATTATATGTAATTATTTCAAGACAAAAAAATTTGATGGCACTTGATTTTGAGGCCTAGAGTGCCGGGAATGATCCATTGAAAAATGATAAGCTTTAAATAGAACGCATTAGTAGTTTTTCCTAAAAAAGTGGAATAACAATTAAATCGGTGCCCATATCAGAAATTTAAGGGAATTGTTGTATTAAGAATAGTTGGATAACCCTAGGCACAACATAAGATTAGTCAGTGAAGGAATCCAGTGAGTAAACTCAAAAATGGAATTTCAGTAATAAAATAACTAAATAAAATTAAATTATTTTTGAAATTCTAATAACTCACAAAAAGTGACACAGATTAAAAATCTAAGACCACCACTATACTTGTGAGGGTATTCATTACTCAGAGAGATCTTAATTTTAGTTGGAATGGGTAAATAGTGAATGTTAGTTTCTAGCCATAAATAAAATAGTTATGTTACAATTATAATATAGTCAAATACTTATAACGTTCAAATGGTAACTCCGATTGGAAATCTAAGGGTACCATTAAGCTCATGAGGGTGTGTTTCCCTTAAGCGGAGCATAAACAATACCAGCGTAGGTTGAGGGTGACTATTAATGATTTTTGAACATTTTTAATGGTACGTTCAGTAAAGGTGCAAGCATGACATTATTTCCTTTCAACCAATGCTTGGAATTGATATCTTGTTGAATTGTTGAATTTGTAGTTCCATAAGTTGATTAGGAGGACTATAGATTTTTTCCATAAAAGTCAGATATAAATGATTTTTTGACCTTCAGACAATAATAATAATATAACTAAAGAAGTTATTTTATTCTTTTTTCCATAGTTGAGCGACGGTGGGGGAACACAGTATAACTTCAGGCTTTGATTGAGAACTATTTAATCGCACGACCCTTCGGTTGTGTAACCGCAACGCTTGTAGGATTAATGGATCATTAATTGTGATTCATTAATGAACCACATAAATAAACGCAACATGTTTGATTAATTTTCTTTTATTTATTCAAATCTTTGGCATGTGTTTTGAAAACCTAGAAGAGGATCCTCTGGTAAAACACTGATGAAGGCTTCCTCCAACGAAGAACATAGTTTTGTTCAAAGAAAATTGGAGGATTTGAACTGGAAATCGGCTAGAGAAAGAGAGATCCAATGAATGTGGAACATATATTAATGATAATCATCTACTAAAACCATAACATTGTTTCTAGGTAGGGTGTTTACCTGATTTGATGTTCTCTCCGTTTCCATTCTTGGAAAATACTACGAACATGGAATAACCGACTAACTAGTAGATCCGTGACTCATCTGTACATGCAGGTGGTTATATTGGGGTCTTAAATTTGGGATTGTTCTTTTTTTTATTATTGATATAACACCATGATAGAAAACTGACGGGGAGGGTGCAAGACAATCCAAATATGGTTTGGACCCCCGTTATTGGATTATGAGCGTTTCCAGTGCATGACCAGGCATCATGGTGGAAGGGATTTATTAAGGGATTCATAGGGAATGTGGAAAACCAGTAGGAACATTGATGTAAAAAAGGAAGAAAAATGGACCACCAGAGCATCTCCGGTGGCCCGTGGAGGCAACCGCTGGTGCAACACCACCAGCGCAAGACAATTGGTGTGACGGTTGGCCGAGCTGACCGTGTGGAGGAGCGGTGCCCACATGGGTTGTGGTGGTAGGATTAGCATGGGTAGGATCCCTAGTGGCGGAATGGCGTGGCAACAATGTTCCATATGGAGAGGGAGAAGAGTCCCGCTCATGTCGCTTGACTAGAAATACTGGCTAACTGAGCCGACCATTTCAAAAGAGGGGGTTATGCCTATTGGCACCTCCAGTTGGCCTCAGTGGACACTCTGGGTCCGGTCAGTGGACCATTAATAGGCCTTCATGTGTGCTGGTTTCTTTCAGGAATTCCAGAACTGAGGGTAGAACTGGACCCAACCAGTCCTGTTCCACTAAAACCAGAAAATCTCACATAACGAGCTTCCATTTGACGCACCGTCAGTGTTGTGAGGAACCTCGTGACATGGTGGTCCTTCTGATATTCTCCAAATCATTTTTGGAGAATGTTGGAGTAGATCCAGGTTAGTTTAAACCCAAATCTAACCAAGACCTTAGTATTAAAATGCTTATAATTTACAGACCAGACGTTATATTGACTTTCCTTCTTTGGGGATAAAGAAATTCTGACATGGTGGTTCATTGGGTTAATTATTCTTTGGACTTTGTGGAAGTTCAGGTATGGCTGATAGCTTGAGGAGCATATCCTCCTGGAATGAAGCATGCTATGTGTGATAATCTAGTGGTAGGATGTGATGTGATGAAGCACCTAGTGATCCCTTTTGGGTCAGCAGTTAGCGATAATCTATGGGTCCTCACCTAGTGATGCTTTGTTTGTAAGAACATAGAGATCCACTGTGGGTTAGCACCTAGCGATCCTCCGTTGAGGAATTCGAGGAGGCCTTCGGGGTCCGTACTATGTATTGTTATACTCATCCCTGTATGGGTTTTACCAGCATGTGTTGTGACAATTACAGATGTTCAATGTTTAAGTATAGGTGCTTAGGGGGATGATATAGATAGACGCTACGACAGTAAACAAAGTAGCCTAGGAATAGGTGGGGCCCACTAAGACCGGGCGGGCTGGATATTCTACTTATGCTTCCAGTAGCTTCAATACTCTCATGATCATGTTGGGATTTCTATGGATGGCTATCAATGTATCCTTTTGTACATTACTTTTTTCAGTTCCTTGTTGTATTTGTATTCTGTACCACTTACATTCACTTGTACTTGAAATCAACATTGTTTTTGTGGTATACTTGTTTCCCCTTTTAGTTTGTTGGGATGTGGTTGGATGTTTGTTTATACAAGTTTAAAGGAAATTCCATCCTTTTTTGGAAAATTCATTTCCAGTGCTAGTCACCAGCCCTTGGCCTATGGAAGGCATGCATGGGGATGTCACGACACGGGCCCTGGGGGCGAGGTCATGATAGATTTTTTTTTCATCACTACATCTCACAGATGATATATATATATAATGATATTTTTGAAATTATTTTCAATATGTAAAGATAAAATTATACTTACCATCTTTCCATTTTTATCATTGAACAATTTAAATGTTACTTAGGTGTACGTATGGCCTAGCTTATCTCGTATTATAATATAGTTCATTTTCAATAGGCATATTTCATGATTGATATTAAAATTATAAATGATGTATTAAAAAATATAATTATATAAATATTATAATTTTTTATATGATGTAATAATGATTTCATTGAACATAATAAACTTACCAAATCCATTTTGGAGATATGAAAAGAATATCATAAAAGCATCCAACATAAATTTAGTTGATTAAATAATTAAATATGACTTGGTAAGAGATAAAAAATTATTAATAAAAATTAAAAATATTCTTGATAATATTATTAATTAATCTACATTTATTTTTCTCAACGATTACGAATGAATTTTACAATCCTAACTCATGTTAAGGGACATTATTTTTAAAAATCCTTTGTTAAAGCTTCCCTTTAAACACCCTTTTTTTCATATCCATTTTATCAGATATATTTCATGGATGTGTTTATATAGACACAAATAAATTATAAAGAATAAATAATGGTTCTTTGACTATATATAAATTTTTTTAAATGAAATATTTATACATAATATTTTAATGTTATTTATGAAAATACAGAATGAATGTCCTATTTTTTAAATATATAATGATAAAATGGACTGGATAAATAAATATCTGAAAAATTTATCTTCTGTATGTGAAAATTATTTGAATAACTAGAAGATTTTATGTGTTATAACTATGTTCTGGGTCTTGGTAATTGTCCATGAGAATCGGTAGTTCTATTTTGAAACATGAATTGGTGATCCTATTATATTTAAAAAATGCATTTGTTAAAGGGTAAAAGTTAACATATTGGGTTTATCCCAAGGTGTTATAGGAATATAAATTGATGGTTATATAAAGTCTAACTAAGATGGTTACTCATAGTATAATATTGATGGTCCTTCCAGGTTTAATAATTAAAGATAATTCATTTGTAAAAGTGAGATGAAAAAAATTACCAATATGCCTTACAAGTATTTTCTTTTCTATCAATGGTTTTTAAAAATTTCTATTTAGAAAAAAGTGTTCATCACGTAGAAATAATTTATTTCATAATAATAAATAATAATGTGATAAATGTAAATTTATATCTGTTTGAATATTTTTTGTTAGTCTAATGGACATGTTCTTCTTTTCTATGTTCTTACAAAGACTTTTGTTTTCCTTCCATATTTTAAACTATTTATCGATCGAAGTGTAGGGATAGGGATTAGGAAAAGTAGAAAATGGTGGAGATGTTTCATGAAAATAAAAAAATGTGTATTTTAAATTTTTTTTCTATGAGAAAAATTGATTCTACACTAAGGTGATCAATTCCTAATATATGGGTTTTTATGTATGATTTATGAACAAAATCTATAAAACTCCAATCTTAAATGACATTTAGAGTAATAAAAAAGTGAATTATTATTAAATTTTCAATAATATGTAATTTAATGGATTGTTCCTTATAATTCTCTTCTTTATATTATAGGTATTTACCTTTAAATTGAAAATTCATAACAGTTTCCTTGAATGAATATCTTATTTAGGGTCATAACCATTCTTATTTGATAAAATTGTTTTTTAATTGATATATTCTACAAGTATGGTTCTAAAAATGTATTTTATCATTTTCTATATGGAAGTTATAATTTAATGTTATGTTATTTTTTAATTATTTTATTTTATTTTTTTAAATTTTAAAAAAAAATGAATTCCTTTCTAAAACCCTAATTGTCATAATATGTCAATAAAAAGTTAATGATATATTTATTTTCTATTTATAACAAAAAACATTTAAAAAGAATATATTTTACTTAATTATTATTGTAACACCCCTAGATTTTTTGAAAAATATTCTTTTAATTTCATTAATGTCTTGTGTTGTATTTTACACCAAGATTACCTTGCGCTATACGCAACACCGTATTAGCTTGCAGTATACGCAACACTATTCTTGGATCGTGTTACACAAAATTTTGATAATAGTTATTCTACGCAACATTGAGTATATATATATATATTCAATGTATAAATGAAATATGGTTGGATTTTGTTATACGAAACAACGAAGGATTCTTTCACAACACGCAACCCTGACTTGGCTTGCATTACATGCAATCACGACCTTCCTCGATAGCGTGTGTTGTACGCAATACTGGGATTTAATAAACAATGTTATATTATTATAATATTGTCATGAACTAGCCGTTATGAATAGTATTAACTAAATTTTGAATTTTATTACATTATTATTCATCTTACACATTTCTAGAACATGGTATAAGAACAAAATAAATGTTTCGGGTAAAATAAGTATTTTTCAAAAAATGCATTTTTGCCGCCTTTTGATGGCGCACCCACATTAAATCTAGTTTTTGACATGTTTATAAGTTCAATTTGACAAAATGAAAATATTATTTGGAATCAAGAAATAAAAATTTACTTTGGATAATTTTTTCATATTATTCTGGTAACTTTCACATTTTAATGAATAGCAAAAACACACTATATTTTAATTAAAAACAACTTTTTTCATCATAATATATTATGTGGTTAAATGATAATATTGAATGGTTTTAAAGTATAAATAGAAAATATTTTTACCATTTAATATAATGTATGTCATTAGCATTGATTTTACCATGAATTCGTAGGTTAAATAAATTCAATCTTTTGTAATGTTTTAAACAAAAACCCGTTTTTATTCGACAAGAGGATTAATTTTAATTTAATTTCTGCAACTTCTGTGTATTGAATTTTAAAAAATGGATTCCATATTTGGAATCAGTGGGTCCAAATTATGTTAATAGGCTACGTTTTATTTTTGAGAATTATGAATAGTAACTACAGTAACTTTTATTTACCATAGTTAAAGGTAAATCGGGTAATTAAGGGTAAATATAATTTTTTAAAATTACCCTAAAAAATGTCAAAATCCTATTGGATGACTAAAACTCGACCCATATCACCTAAGTATCGGATTATATTCATTTAATTAAATTTCATCAATGAAAATAATTTAATTATTATTAAAACCAAAGACTGTGACAACATGTCACTTTCTTAAATCTTATAAGTATAATAATTTTAATCTAGTGATAAACGTCATGAAACTTCGAACATGAATAGTCTCAGGAAAGCTAATATAATTATCTACATCATAGAAATTTATTTAGAATTTTTAAGGATTAAATAATTATCATTTATTATGACACAAAGATGATGCAGTAATTGTCTTATTAATGAAATATTGACATAATTGATGTTATAAAAGTCCAAAAAATGTAATTTGAGACTTTTTATGACTTAAACTAATTTTTTAGGTTAATATGACATGTTATTGTTGATTTAAGTAACTTGGTTCGAACTTATCGTTCTGTTATGAATTTCATAAAAATCATGTACCAAATAGTGTCAAAATTGACATAAAATAGTTTTTAAAACAAATATTATGTTATTAATTGTTATTTTATTCCTAAAAATCTAGGTTTTGGCCAAATGACATAGATAAGATTATATAAATTAATAATAAACAACTTGGGGTTCTTTTGGCTTGATATACTATGTTTATTAACCATATAGTGTAAGAAAACAAAAAGACACGGTAAAAGTTAAATTATTTAACTTAGAGTTAAATCTAATTGATAAGGTTAAAATAATAACCTAAACTTGTCTAAATCCTATTGGATGAGAGGATTTAGACCCATCCCCACCTTAGCCTCGAAATAAATCAATTTGGATCTATTTAAAACCTAACTTGACTTTATAATAAAATAATATTTTTAGTTATTCCAAAGGTGCCCCTCTCCTCCCTTATAAAAGGGCACTCCTCCCTCTTTTCCTCACACAACTTTGATCCTTCAAGCTCGACCAACCCGTGCCAAATTATCCTCTCCACTTCCCTAGAAATACCCTAGAGGTTCTGGTCTTCCTCAACGACCAATTTTAGTGCCCTAAGAGGAGGTCTCAAAGAGGCGCTTCAAAGAAGAGGTAATTTCCGTTACCGATTCTTTCACCTTTATTTATTCTTCCACTTATTATTATTAGGTTGTCTCATTATGAAGTAATAACATCAGTATCACTCATATACTGATATGTTATTATAATTATGAAACAACCCTATTTCACCATCTATCCATCCTACGGAAAATGAAATCACCGCGCGTGCGTACGTAAGGAATACCGTCTCCACGCCGTGGTGAAATCTATTTTCCACCACCACCTTACTTGGATGGGTATAATGGTGTAAATAATAACTATATATTATTATTTTAAAGTGATATTGATTCTTAAAGAGTATACATACACTCCAATACAGTCCCACGATCATGAGAATGATATCATCGCTCGTGCGTACGTACGGACTGCCGTCTCCACGACGCGATGAGATTCATTCTCCAATTTAACCATTCATGAATGATTATAAAGTATATATAATAAGTAGTCATGAAATATATGACATAATAATACTACTGGATTTATGTATATATATATTTATTTCATCTACTTAATTCCACTCAATTCAATAAGGAAACGAAAACAGCGTTCATGCGTACGTACGGCCTACCGTCTCCATGAACGATGTATTTCTTTCCATTTACTAATTTATTATATATATGTATATACTGAATATATATTATATATAAATCATGTTTTATATTCTGGAAATAAGTAATTATAGTCTAACCAATCATATGAATAATTACAAGTTAAAACACGAACGACAAATGAGACGATTTTACCCAAAACGCTACTTTAACATGAATTTACCCAAGAATGGGTAATATAAAGTCATAAGTGAACCATATATTATATAATAACAATGAATATGATTCTTTAATAAGTCAATGGCATTATTTAAATCATTATACAGGAGGTTCGGACACTTACGAAGCAAATTGGACCTAAGGTAAGTGAAATATAACAATCTCATTTTTATCCGAGATTGTTTATACATTGGCATTTACTGGGGTGTATTTTATCATCCACATCCTTGTTTCCACAATATGTAATATTTAAATCATTCTAAAATAGTTTATATCCAATTTTACCCTTCGGTGAGTTTTTATTAAAAGATATGAAAGGAATCTTTTGTCATTTTTCGTACGAGGTATTTTTTGACTTTTATGAAAAAAGTACGAAAAGAATGTTTTTTAACTTATACGACATGAATGGATTTTTAAAACATTATTTCCAAGAATCTTCCTTTAAAAGTTTTCATGTTTATTTTTAATCAACTTCTTTTAGTTTATAATTGTATGACATATTAAGAAAGGAAATGTGTTTTTGAAGAAGAAAGGATATTTTCCTCAAGAATTCATTTCAAGTGTTTTATCAAAATTATTTTCCATCTAAGATAATATAGGGTTCTGTTTTTATCCCTATTATTACATTGATTTGATTATGTTGTGATGGAATTATTTTTATGAATTCCTTTATCTTATATGAAATGTTTTATGATGTCACGATGTTTAAGATTCCCATTTTTATTACATGGGTTATGAAATGATGTATGATTTATGATTTTGTGGCACACATAAGAAAGGATTCATTATGAGATGGGTGGGACCTATATCTCCCTCCAATGCATTGGGTAATGATTTTATATCTCATTAGATAGACATTGCTAGAATGGTAGCTTATACCGGTTCAGTGAAACAGGACTGAAACGAGGGTGACTCGGTTCAGAAAGGGACTTTGTCCACTAAGATAATCTTGGCAATGAGTCTTGACTAACAAGAAATGATTCTATATGATTATGTGTGTATTCCACAATGTTTAATGTTTTAAGTTATGATTATTGTGATTACATTTCACTGCCATGATTACCCCATGTTATGAAATTATGATCTCTTTTGCAGGTTAAGATTTCCAAAAGTTATGTTCTTATGTATATGATGTGATTGATATTTCCTTTGATTACCCTTACTGGGCATTTGAGATCACCCTTTTATGTTTTCTTTTCCCCAGGATATAAAGAAAGGTTTTATGTCAAAAAAGAATATCTTTATGGGAGATTTTGAAGATCTTTCACCATGATTAGAAGATTATATTCCGAGTTTCCAAAGACACTAAACTATTACGGTCCTTGTGTGTGTGTTTTTGTTATGTACTAAATATTCCGCAAATGTAATGTAATGTCAATGTACATCAGGCTTTGGGTCTCTACAGTTGGTATCAGAGGGAGGTTTAGTCAACCATTGGAAACTAGGATGCGAGAACTTTAGTGAGATCCTTAGAGATATTTCTAAGGTATGTCTAGGGATGTCTCTAAGGTTAAGTATAAGTATAGGTTATAGTCCTAGAATTGCGCTAACGATCTTAGAATTTATCCTAAGATGTTAGATATTGAGGGTACTCCCCCTTTATTATTTTGTTTTCCCTAGCATGATTTTTGCCTCTCACACTATTCTTTTTGGGTTTTAGACGATGGCTGGAACCCGAAGGAACCGTGTTGATCAATGCAATGGACAATGCAATGATTTTCCTCCTGAACAAACAAATGTTATGGGAGATGGAGTGAAAAATATTATTTCTATACTTACACAAGCTATGAACCATTCTGGACTTCCAAATGAGCAGAGAAAGGAACAATATTCTATTGAGTCCTTCATGAGGCAACGTCCACCTTCTTTCAGTGGGTCTTCCGATCCACTTGTTGCTGAACAATGGATCAGTACCACTGAAAAGATATTTTCAGTTCTTCAGTGTTCTAAGCATGATAAAGTCATCTTAGCAGTATATCGTTTGGAAGGTGAAGCTGATCAATGGTGGAATCTTATCAAGAATACGAGTCCAAGAGATGAAATTGAGTCCATGGAATGGGACGAGTTCAAGAACATGTTTTTCAGTAAGTACTTCCCTCGTATTCTTCGAACAAAGATGGAAAAGGAGTTTCTTGAGATGAACCAGAAGGATGATGAATCTGTTGGTATATACGAAGCGAATTTTACAAGACTTGCAAGGTATTCATCTGGCATTATCATCCAACCTGAAAGTAAAGTTGACCGATTTTTCAGTGGCTTAAAACCAAGTATTCTAAGGGAATTAGCTATAAGAGACTTCAGTAGATATGAAGAAAATGTGCATTGTGCTATCAAGGTAGAAATGGAAGTTGGTGTTATATATCCATCTCATGGTTTTGACAAGAAACGAATGATGGAGTTCAAGTTGAAATCTCAGAATAATGGTGAAAAGAAGATAAATGTTTCCTTATGCACAAAGTGTGGAAAGAAGCATGGTGGAGATTGTCTTAAAGGGACTAGAAAATGATTTAAGTGTGGAAAAGAAGGTCATCGAGCAGCTGAGTGTCGAAGTAATGGAAAAAGGGTTTCTAATGATGTGAATAAAGAAAAAACTGCAGAGAACGCACCACCAACACTTCAATGCTTCAAGTGCAAGGAAGTGGGGCATTATGCTAATAAATACCCTAATCCGAGGGTTATTGATGATCAACATGAGAAACTACTTAAGGAAAAGGACAAAGGGAAGTCACATGTGATCACTATTGGCGATGTTGAATATGATAACGATGTGGTAGAATGATTAAGTGTTTATGTAATGGGATTCCAAAATAATGTTGTATATAGTATCGTGGAATATTGGAATATTTATGTATTGGTCTAATGTGGTATTCAAAGTGATTGAGATATTTTTGGAGATAAGATGATATGCGCATAATGAAGGGAAAACAAGAAAACGATATGTTTAACAGTATTCATGAGCTCATGATTGATATAAGGACTAAGTGATATCATGGTTTGAGTATATAGAATTTTGAGGATTTTGGTATGTGGAAAGTGTTAACTTTTAACTGTTTTCACTAAGGTTCAATGGGTATTCATTTTTCAAGAGAATACAAGATTAAGGTATTCACATGTTTGTAATTTAAACAGCAAGATATATCTTATGATATATGGGGAATAAATGATGGCATTCACGTGATTGTTCTGTGACATTTCAAGCAATCATTTTCATTATACTATGAGCTTGGACCGAAGTATTTTAGATAAGCCTAAAGATTAGAATTGATTATGTTGGACATAAGTTAGGATAAAACGTTTTTCGATATAATTGATGGGATGTTATAGTAATATAGATTTAGAAAAAGGACAACCTGCAGGACGGGTGACAGCCCATTGCGTCGGACAAGGCTGTGGGAATCAAACCCACAACCGAAGTGTGACTGGCCTTTATCGTCTACCACTGGCCTACATGAATTCCCTGGTTAGTAGAAAATAGTTTTATTTTATTAAGAGGTATGATATATGAAGTATAAGTTCAACCTCACAAAAGATGGACTTATAAATATTTGATAACTATTGCTAACCTTTTGTTTGAGACAGATGGAATGACCCGTCATTCTATCACATGATCTGCAAACACTTCACGAATAACAAATTCAACTTCATTTATTTAAGAGAGGAATTAGAAACTGTTCAAGACACGAACAACATTGAGATTATACCAAAATAAAGTAAGTATTTATTCTAATTCAAATTCTTCAACTTTAGGGAAACGATCTTGAAAACCAAAAATGTTTTCCTAGTGCTCTTATATTTGATTAATCAGATGGTACCTTAGATCGTCACAAATTTATGGATTTGTGATTGTTGGGTTTTCCATAGCCATGTTCTCTACCACTCTCCCTCAGAACATGATGGTTAGATTTTTCTTCCATATCCATATTTTCACCTATGTGGAAACCCAGTGATTAGTTTATTGGGGTAACTGTTACGTTTCATAATTTTGTTTTTAAAGATTGGTTTTGGTATTCCTTTTTACGATGTGGGTTTCAATTAAAGAAACTTTCAAGTAGTAAACCATTTATAACCCCGACGAATTTCGAGGGCGAAATTCATTTTAAGGGGGTAGAATGTAACACCACTAGATTTTATGAAAAATATTCTTTTAATTTCATTAATTTCTTGTGTTTTATTCTACACCAAGATTACCTTGCGCTATACGCAACACCGTATTAGCTTGCAGTATACACAACACTATTCTTGGATCGTGTTACACACAATTTTGATAATAGTTATTCTATGCAACATTGAGTATATATATATATATATTAAATGTATAAATGAAATATGGTTGGATTCTGTTATACGAAACAACTAAGGATTCTTTCACAACACGCAACCCTGACTTGGCTTGCATTACACGCAATCACGACCTTCCTCGATAGCGTGTGTTATACGCAATACCGGGTTTTAATAAACAATGTTATATTATTATAATATGGTCATGAACTAGCCATTATGAATAGTATTAACTAAATTTTGAATTTTATAACATTATTATTCATCTTACACATTTCTAGAACATGGTATAAGAACAAAATAAATTTTTCGGGTAAAATAAGTATTTTTTAAAAAATGCAGTTTTGCCGCCTTTTGATGGTGCACCCACTTTAAATATAGTTTTTGACATGTTTATAAGTTCAATTTGACAAAATAAAATTCTTATTTGGAATCAAGAAATAAAAATTTACTTTTGATAAATTTTTCATATTATTCTGGTAACTTTCACATTTTAATGAATAGTAATAACACGCTATATTTTAATTAAAAACAACTTTTTTCATCGTAATATCTTATGTGGTTAAATTATAATATTGAATGGTTTTAAATTATAAATAGAATATATTTTTACCATTTAATATAATTTATGTCATTATAATTGATTTTACCTTGAATTCGTAGGTTAAATCAATTCAATCTTTTGTAATGTTGTAAACAAAAACCAGTTTTTATTCGACAACAAGATTAATTTTAATTTAATTTCTGCAACTTCTGTGTATTGAATTTTAAAAAATGGATTCCATATTTGGAATCAGTGGGTCAAAATTATGTTAATAGGCTACTTTTTATTTTTGGGAATTATGAATAGTAACTACGGTAAATTTTATTTACCATAGTTAAAGGTAAATCGGGTAATTAAGGGTAAATATAATATTTTAAAATTACCCTAACAAATGTAAAAATCCTATTGGATGACTAAAACTCGACCCATATCACCTAAGGGTCGGATTAGATTCATTTAATTAAATTTTTTCAATGAAAATAATTTAATTATTATTAAAACCAAAGAATGTGACAATATGTCACTTTCTTAAATCTTATAAGTATAATAATTTTAATCTAGTGATAAACTTCATGAAACATCGAACATGAATAGTCTACAGACAGTTAATATAATTATCTACATCATAGGAATTTATTTAGAATTTTTAAGGATTAAATAATTATCATTTATTATGACACAAAGATGATGCAGTAATTGTCTTATTAATGAAATATTGACATAATTGATGTTATAAATGCCCAAATAAATGTAATTTGAGACTTTTTATGACTTAAACTAATTTTCTAGGTTAATATGACATGTAATTGTTGATTTAGGTAACTTGGTTAGAACTTAGAATTCCGTTATAAATTTCATGAAATTCATGTACCAAATAGTGTCAAAATTGACATAAAATAGTTTTTAAAACAAATATTATATTATTAATTGTTATTTTATTCCTAACAATCTAAGGCTCGTCAAAATGACTTAGATAAGATTATATATATTAATAATAAACAACTTTTGGTTCTTTTGTCTTGATATAGTAAGTTTATTAACCATATAGTGTAAGAAAACAAAAAGACACGGTAAAAGTTAAATTATTTAACTTAGAGTTAAATCTAATTGATAAGGTTAAAATAAGAACCTAAACTTGTCTAAATCCTATTTTATGAGAGGATTTAGACCCATACCCACCTTAGCCTATAAATAAATCAATTTGGATCTATTTAAAACCGAACTTGACTTTATAATAAAATAATATTTTTAGTTATTCCAAAGGTGCCCCTCTCCTCCCTTATAAAAGGGCACCTCTTACCTCTCTTCCTCACACAACATTGAACCTTAAAGCTCGGCCAAACCCTTCCAAATTTTCCTCTCCACTTCCCTAGAAACATCCTAGAGGTTCTGGTATTCCTCAAAGACCAATTTTAGTGCCCTAAGAGGAGGTCTCAAAGAGGCGCTTCAAAGAAGAGGTAATTTCCGTTACCGATTCTTTCACCTTTATTTCTTCTTCAACTTCTTCTTCATAGGTTGTTTAATTATGAAGTAATAACATCAGTATCACTCATATACTGATATGTTATTATAAGTATGAAACAACCCTATTTCACCATCTATCCATCCTACGAAAAACGAAATCACCGCGCGTGCGTACGTACGGAATACCGTCTCCACGCCGTGGTGAAATCTATTTTCCACCACCACCTTACTTGGATGGGTATAATGGTGTAAATAATAAATATATATTATTATTTTAAAGTGATATTGATTCTGAAGTAGTATACATACACTCCAATACAGTCCCACAATCATGAGAACAATATCATCGCTCGTGCGTACGTACGGACTACCGTCCCCACGACGCGATGAGATTCATTCTCCACTTTAACCATTCATGAATGATTATAAAGTATATATAATAAGTATTCATGAAATATATGACATAATAATACTAATGGATTTATGTATATATATATTTATGTCATCTACTTAATTCCACTCAATTCAATAAGGAAACGAAAACAGCGTTCATGCGTACGTACGACCTACCGTCTCCATGAACGGTGTATTTCATTCCATTTACTAATTTATTATATATATGTATATTCTGAATATATATTATATTTAAATAATGTCTTATATTCTGGAATTAAGTAATTATTATCTAACCAATCATATGAATAATTACAAGTTAAAACACGAACGACAAATGAGACGATTTTACCCAAAACGCTACTTTAACATGAATTTATAAAAGAACGGGTAATATAAAGTCATAAGTGAACCATATATGATATAATAACAATGAATACGATTCTTTAATAACTCAATGACATTATTTAAATCATTATACAGGAGGTTCGGACACTTACGAAGCAAATCGGACCTAAGGTAAGGGAAATATCACAATCTCAGTTTTATCCGAGATTGATTATACTTTGGCATTTACTGGGGTGTATTTTTTCATCCAAATCCATGTTTCCTCAATATGTAATATATACATCATTATAAAATAGTTTATATCCAATTTTACCCTTCGGTGAGTTTTTATTAAAAGATATGAAACGAATCTTTTGTCATTTTTCGTACAAGGTATTTTTTGACTTTTCCGACAAAAGTACGAAAAGAATGTTTTTTTAACATATACGACATGAAGGGATTTTTAAAACATTATTTCCAAGAATCTTCCTTTAATAGTTTTCAAGTTTATTTTTAATCAACTTCCTTTAGTTTATAATTGTATGACATATTAATAAAGGAAAAGTGTTTTTGAAGAAGAAAGGATATTTTCCTCAAAAATTTATTTCAAGTGTTTTATCAAAATTATTTTCCATCTAAGATAATATAGGGTTCTGTTTTTATCCCTATTATTACATTGATTTGATTATGTTGTGATGGAATTATTTTTATGAATTCCTTTATCTTATATGAAATGTTTTATGATGTCACGATGTTTAAGATTCCCATTTTTATTACATGGGTTATGAAATGATGTATGATTTATGATTTTGTGGCACACATAAGAAAGGATTCATTATGAGATGGGTGGGACCTATATCTCCTTCCAATGCATTGGGTAAAGATTTTATATCTCATGAGATAGACATGGCTGGAATGGTAGGTTATATCGGTTCAGTGAAACAGGACTGAAACAAGGGTGACTCGGTTCAGAAAAGGGACTTTGTCCACTAAGATAGTCTTGGCAATGAGTCTTGACTAACAAGAAATGATTCTATATGATTATGTGTGTATTCCATAAAGTTTAATGTTTTAAGTTATGATTATTGTGATTACATTTCACTGCCATGATTTACCCCATGTAATGAAATTATGATCCCTTTTGCAGGTTAAGATTTCCAAAATTTATGTTCTTATGTATATGATGTGATTGATATTTCTTTTGTTTACCCTTACTGAGCATTTGAGCTCACCCTTTTATGTTTTCTTTTCCCCAGGATGTAAAGAAAGGTTTTAGGTAAAAAAAGATCTTTACAGGAGATTTTGATGATCTTTCACCATGATTAGAAGATTATATTCCGAGTTTCCAAAGACACTAAATTATTACGGTCCTTGTGTGTGTGTTTTTGTTATGTACTAAGTATTCCAAAAATGTAATGTAATTTCAATGTACATCAGGCTTCAGGTCTCTACAATTAATTTTTATATATTTAATATATATATATATATATTTCTTATCATTACATTTTTTTCTTTTCAAGGTTTCAATATGGTAGATTCTATTAAAATTTATATCTTCAAATATGAGCCTTTAACCCTTTAAATGAATAATACTTTTTAATGAATTTTTTCACTTAAAAAACCATTTCCAATTTAAATTGTTGCAAAATTATGAGTGCACAATTTTTAAATGAGGGAACTATGGAAACCCATGTAATTTAAAAATATATGACTTTTTTGTAATATTACATTTGATGATTTTGAATTTATATATTTTAAATTTTTATATATGTTTATATCTTTCTTTGAAGGATGTAGTAAAATAGATTACAAATTAAAAATATGTTTAAAATTATTATGATTAATTTATGGAAAAAGTGGTATTTTATTTAATAGTAAGATATTTTTTCTTGAAATTACATAATTCAGTGACGAGTTTTAATAATTATTAAATTATTATATAATTTATGAAATTACAATTTTAATTTTTTTGTCCTTATGTTGATATTTATTTTAAATTATTTTATTAATTTATTAAATATTAATATGATATTTCATTTGAGAAAAGATATTATTTTATTCTAAATAACTTTTTTCACAATGTATTATATAATTTTAAAGTGGAATTTCTATAATATTTGAATTCCCTTCTGATTAAATGGACATTATTATATGTATAACCATGATAAAATTATTTTTTTAAAGAAAATATTTGGTTTTAAGTGAATAGTACAACATACAATTTCTTATAATTAACCAAATATTATGAAATAATCTAGATGTAAACATTTGAAAAAAATAGTGAAATATTTTTACCATCAAAAGATCTATTTATGGTTTAAAATAATATATTTAAAAATTTAATATTGAATTCAGAATACCTTATATGACATTTTGTAATGTAATATATTTTCATCTATAAAAAAACATATTTTTAGTCCATTGAATTTCAGTAATTATTCACAAGATTCCATTTTATTTTATCTTGGATTAGCAGAAAAATACCATTTTTAATCATATATAAATACATGTCATGGTAATTAGTATTATTCATAATTTTTTCATAATTAAATAAATAAATTTATATACATTTGTAAAAAATATATTTTTATTCCATTATGCCTAATTATATAAAATATAGATTAATCCACAAATGGAAATTGAATTCAATGAAATATATTTCATATTTATAACCATGTAATCCAAACCATTATGTGATTTGTAATTTTTTAATTAAATATAAATGTTACCTTGTAGAAAATTAGTCCCCAAAATATATTATAAATGTTGTAAAAGTGTTAAATAATTGGATAATACCATAAAATACATAAAAAATGAAAGATTTAAATTTGTTTAAGAGGAAATTCTCAAACTCCCAATATATTCCCCTCAATTAATATCAATTTTTAGAACGTCTTACATTGAATATGTGAGTCCTTTTATATTTTGAAAATAACATATTAAATATTCTCACCCCACTCATTTATCAATGGACACCTCTACTAACCTTATAAAAAATAACTATAACAATAATTTTTATATATAATCTATCATATTATTATTCCTAACACGCCTCACATATATTGGTTACCTTTAGGTCTCAATAAAATTTCTTAATTCCATCAAAAACCATGATTCTCTCCAAGAAAATACATAATTTTCCCTGTGGATGTAATGAATTCATGTTATTATCTTTCATTTCTCCTAAACATCATACTCATATACATTCTAATATTTCTCCTTAAATGAAATCTAATTAATAAAATCATACCTATACAATTAATACATTACAAAAAATCAAATTCTAATACATACAAGTTAATTTCTTATAGAATGTTCTGTCATATGTTATTATAACCACCTATAAGAATGATTCCAAAAAATAATTCATTGATGATTATGGAATCATAAATAAATATATGTTATAAAAGTAAAAAATATTTACTTATTTTTTTGGGTACTAGAATTGTAATTTTTATAATTAATATAATATTAAAATAAAATTGTTTATTTGCACAAAATTTTATCAAAACAATAGTGTAATGAATTTTAGTATAGAGAATAATGTTTTATTCATCAATATAACGAACATATAAATTTATAACAATAAAAATTAATATTATAATTATGGATATTATGAACTCAAGAACCTATATTGATGACCTAATCTATTATATCTAAATAGATAAAGATCAATTAGAATCTCTAAGAACCCTTGATATGTATTAACTGAAATTAAAATATATTTATGTAATAATTTAATATATTATTTAATATAAATTGTAACATAAAATCAATATGATACATAAAAAATGATTAATTACACCAATTTTTCATTATTGGAGGTTATATCATGTCTGGCTATATGAGAATTAATATTAATTATTTCTCATCCCCAATTTCAATCTTTGTAACATAATTCATACTATGAACTGATTTAAATATATATGATTATAATATAGTTTATTGTAATATTATTCCATGATTATATTTTTATCCATTGTATTAAAAATTTTAGTTCATATCTGGTTATAAGAGGTATTTGGATAAAAATATACCACAACTATATGGGTTTATTTTTCAGTATCACATTGAAATCGTTGTTGTTTATAATAATTATATATCAGGAGGAAAATGATTTTTTATTTTATATAAAACCCTATCTATTATCTTCTCCACAAATTATTTCCAGAGTGAACATATCCCTTTATCATTTCACTTCCCCTTGTTTGAAAAATCATCCCAATATTTTTATAAATTTTTTTCTCACATTATCTCATCATTCTAGTCATGAATCATTCTCAGCATTCTATTTGTTAATTATAATGTTTTTTTATTTACATATATATATTCCTAATTCATTTGAGAAGTAAATTTTCAATTGTTGTTCGTTTTCAATAAAAAGAATTAAAAATAATATTTATTTAACATTTTTTGAATGTTTCATTTGTTATATTAATTATAAATTTTTTAAAATATTCCCTTCATATACACATTGTAAATAAAAACCTATCATGAATTATAAAGTATTTTATTAATGATTAATCCTCACTGTATATCCATGGATTTCAAATGTTAATTACATTCACATTTGTTTTGTGAAATTTTAATTTTTAGATAAATGTTATCTGAAGAAAAGTAAATTTCATCAAGTTTTTAAATTAAATTATATATATATCTTATAAAATTAGTTAAAACATAATCCATTTTCCTTTACTGTTTAATGATATTCACAGAGGGTATGATATAATTATATCTTCCACATCTGTCTTCTAGATGGAAAAAGGTTTTGTTTTCTAAATATAATAAGGAAACCAATTTATTTTTCATTTGTTAATTGATTTATGATTGTATTATTTGTGATTTCAAAATCAAGTGTCACTGTTATATATAGTTTTATGATATTTAATATAATGATTGATGGTAAAAAAAATTTATTTAATTTGTTATCATGTGAAATATTGTAAATTCATAAATATTTCACATTAGTATAGATAATTATTATCTAGTAAGTCATGTTTATTATATGTTATAAGTCTATATATCTATTTAATTGGATGAGTGAAGTAGACATTATTAGTGATGAGTAGAGACCATAATTATATCAATCATTGACTAATTATAAGGTATCATAGGGAAATCTACCTATGTTAATTAGAATAATCCATTGCATTTATTTATAATACCTTGTTTATGGTCACAACGGTAAGGCGAGGATGATAAAATTATAAATGGGGACCAAAATTATGTAGACCCTTGATGCATCATATGGTCTCCGTAGACTGACTAGTTTGGATAAATGGTTTATTAAATTCCAATTTATGTGTGATGATTTTTAATAATCATTCTAATGATTCAATTAGATGCTTGGAATTATGAATTCTATCACTATGAAATCAATTATTGATGCCCATGAGATTATTTTGAAGGTTATATTAGAAATTCATATATTTCATATCCTTGTTATGAATAGTTTAGAATTATTTTATTATTATTTATTTCTTCCAAATTATTAGGTTATTTTTAATCAATGATAGTATTGATTATAAAAAGATATTTTATGAGCGTTATTGTTCAAAATTTATTTTGATTTAAATCCCTATGAAAATGGTGGGAGTATTATGTACGAATTTTTCTAAATATATACCACGTATGGATAATATTATAGGATGTATTGAAAAATAATTATATGTTACATTTGTGTATTTTATCATTGAATGAGTAATTTTTGTCACATTATGTGTTTTTTTAGTTGTGAAAAAATGTCCATTTGGTATGGTATTTGTTAAGTATGTGTTTCACATTTTAAATGAAAACATTAAATCATAAATGGTATAACTATTAATGTGATGAAATATTTATTATTGTTAAATAAACTATATTTGTAATGGTTATATTATTAAGTTCTAGTATCAAATTTATTATACAAATAGTATGTATCTGGCACCTGATTTGAGAGTATGGGTATATGATTTTGTAAATATGATTTTTTATTTTTATTGAATCACCATACAACTAATAGTGTAAATAAATAAGTTTAGATGAGTATAAATATATATTAGTCAATTATTTAAAGAGGGGAAATAATTAATCAATAATTAACTAATACCATTATGACATATATCCATAACCTTAGGATTAATAACCAATCCTACGGTTTATAAATACCTAGAAAATTTATTGTTTGGGAATCCAAATACATTATAATATAGATTAGTATTAGAGTGGTTATTCAATTCATTAGTTTTTTTTTCAAATGTGTTCCTAGAATGTTGATAATTGAAAAAAAACAATAACTAGCTTTATAAAACCATTTATAGTAAATTTTTATGTTTTCATTGTTATTATTTGGTGTCAAATAAAAAATATTATCATGAGTGATACATTTACTTGATATTATCATCAGAGACATACTGGAAGATGATATGTCAAATAAGCTTCTCTAAATAGATAAATCATGTCTCGTTTAACATATCATTTGTATAGGGGCAAAATAAGATATGTACATTCTATTTTATTTTATATAGTTGATACAATTTAATAATATAGTTAAATATAAAAAAATAAAAATTTACTCAGTGTTAAAAAAAATATATTTTTAGGGATTATGTAATTAATTATGTTCATTTAAAAGCCAATTTTATATCAATTTATTATCTAATAATTGTTGTGTAGAATGTTAATAGTGATATATATTTTTATACATAGTGACACACCAATATTGAAGATACCAATTTATTATAAAGATACAAAATTAGGCATATTGAGAGACATTGGTATTGGCAATACGAATAAGAGATTTATTTATTTTGGAATGAGGGAAAAGAATTAATGTGGATGTGTTTTCAAATATATTTATATTTTTAGTTGTTTATATAGCTGTAAGAAATTATTGTAATAAATATAATTAAATAAATGTTTCCTTATGTAAACATATTTTTTTAAAGTAAAACTGTAAATTCTTTTTATAAATTAAATGGAATTTTTGGGAAAAATATATAAATAATGAAATATTTTACCGAACTAAAAACATAGTGGTAGAGTATATACAGAAAACCTTAGTAAAATAATATATTAGTAATCACTAAATATCATATATATATTTGTTGGTAATATTTTCAGATCATTGAGGTTTTAATCATATTCCCTTTATGTTGGAACCTTTAGACTTTTATGGTTTATTTTTACTTTCAATGTTTTAAGAGAGAAGAGTGGTGAACTTAAAATATATATTATACTGTTTTTATGGAAAATTAGTGACTATGATATATATGGAACCATTGGTTCATGAATAGTTAGACTTCTCATGGATGAGAAAATTTACGGTAGAATGTTTGAACTGATTCGTTCCCAAATTACATTAATAAGGCTCTATTAAGGATTTAAGGCAGTGATATGAGGAACTAAACCTTATTTTTGTTTAATTTTTCCATTCTAGAGAAATTTATTAAATAATTTTGGTATTTGGATAAATATTGTGTATTTTGGGGTTGAAAATATAGTGTGTATTACATATGATTATAATTTCCATTAGAATTAGGTATATCTGAGAATAGTTATGAGAAAGTTTTATAGGAACCCAAGTGTTGCTGATAACACCATGTACCTAGTTTTTAGTCTATAATATGGGTAGTCCACTATAGAATAAGTTTAATTTTTTTTAATTTTTTTATATTTATTGATTATCTATTTTTGGTTAATTAAAAAGTGGAATTGAATTACCGTCACTAGTTGGACATCAGAGCATGAAAATGTTGCCCAAAATATATATGGTATGAGGATTTAACCCTATATTGAATTTATTTATCTATGCCGATGATGTGACTAAATATTATTTCCAATATATAATTAATACTTATATGATTTCAAATAAATGTATGAATAAGGAGTAATCCAAAAACTATTAATACATTATTAGAAATGATATTTGTAGGATGTTGTGTGGAATTATATTTTATTTTAATTTAGACATTTTATATCATGCATATAGTCATCTAGTTTTTCGATAATTTACTATAGAAAATTATACAAAATATATTTATTTATGAATAAATAAATATTTAATCAAATGGGTTGAATATATTTTTTTGCAGTGATATATGGTAAATTATTCATTTCTATCATGATTAAACATCACATTATCATTAATGTAGTGATATTATTTTTGAATTATTAGTTTCTTTACAACTCCTTATTAGTCCATAAAATATGAGATTAAAAATTAAATTAAAAATTATGTAATTATCTTTAATTTAAATAAGATAGAATATTTTGTCTGTTTATATAATCTTTCATATTCTCATTTGATCTATGATTATTTTCTTTATAATGAAATATTACCTAAGATAAGTGTGTTGTTTTACAAAAAAAAATATATTTTATCATATTTACAATATTATTTTGAAATCATAACCTTCACAATTTTTAAAAAAATTATTTAATCATACATCAACTAGAAATTTATTTCATTAATTTATGTGACCGCATTAATAGAAATCTAATGGAATATGTAATGAACCATCCAAGAGGGGTATGTGATGTGACTACCCCAAGCCTGGCTCCAATTGTCCAGGGGCTGGTGACCAACAATGAGAAGGTATATCACAAAAATGGGAGGCATTTTACTAATGTACATGTACACATGAACACATCTCGAATCCCATAAAAGTATGAAATATAAATAACTAATAGAATTAATTCATACACCTATGATCCCACAACATCCTATGATAGAAACGTTCTTATAGGGAAAAGGGGGGAAAATATAATCCCACAAAAATGGTGTAAATTACCCAAACTTCACCAAGGATGATTAATAAGTAAAAAATATTCTCGATGAAAACACCTCATTCCGTCAGCTCTATCTTTGTTTCATCCACAACCTGCCCTCTTATGAAACCATTAAAAAAAGGACATCATTTTTACAAGACACAACCTATGTGGGAAATTCCTGTGAAGTGGTGAGTATGAAAATACATAGTAGGACACCCTGAAAGAACTAAACATGAACCAACAGGTTCATTATGTTAAATAGATGATATTACAATATATGTATAACAGAAACATAGAATAATAGCTGAGATATACTCATTCAATATTCCATTCCATAAGGTGGTCATAACCAATTTCCAACCATATTCTTCTATTTGAAGCAAATATTGTTCCAAGAGAACAAACTCCACATGTTGTGCTATCATTAGGGACACCCAATGAGGAGGTCCAGGTCATTGGTCCATACCCATGGAATATCACTGGTCTAAGGTAAACATGATACTTTGACAGAGGGTCATGCCCAAAATTGATGGAGGACACTGTGAACTATTTCTGGATCAACCTGCTAAGTAGGGATCAAATGTACACGATTTTAAACACCCTATTGATATATCCTTATAGATAGTTGATAAACTCCCTTATTAGGGAGGTAATGATGAATAAATAAATTCCAACATGGGATGATAGAGGATCACACTCTTATCTCACGATGGGATACCACAACACTATCTAAGACTAGGCCTCTAGATGGAATTACATTCCAGTAATGTGGATGAAATGACACATTGTACCCTCAAGGAAAAGGTCCAAGGGATCACACTCATACCTATACTGGGAAAATAATGAAAATTAAAAGCCTCAAACACTCTTAAACAGAGTACAAAACTTGTCCTAAGGGGAACAAAATGTTTCTAGCTATACCATGTCCTAATAGTGAGAAAAATACTCAAACAACATGTAATATCCATATACATGGTGTGAAGAAAATGTAAACATCTTATATAGGAAAAGGGTTTCCTTCCCATGTCTCATAGACAAGTCTTTGTATAGAAGACATGTTCATGTACTGGTCCGTGTATTTCTAGACATTTCTATGTATAGGAACATAACAAGTCATATGGGTATGTATTGTTTCCTGTGTTCATGAACCATCCAAATTACACAGAAAGTCAACTATAGGAGGGGGTCATATGTTTTGTGATCCTTAACTATAGAATAACGTAGTGCCAAAACCATGGGTCCCCACAAATAGTGTAATCTCAGATTAGACGCTTTATTATATGGGATTTTCTAGAATCACTCGTTCCTCCTCGCATATTGTAGATGAAGCTACACCTTCAATATTGTGATTTATATTACATGAATTGAAATATCTAAGGACTATCATGTCTTTCCATCCTTAAAATATTCTTCCCATCATTAAATCTTCTCACAAAACTGATTAAATTGGAATTCATTAGTGAGCACTGAAGAACGGAGAAGAACACGATATTTGGGAATCTTCGATCATCCAATTATCTCTATCTCTGTATTGAGACATCCATCATGCCGTGATGAATGAAAATATATGATATCAGATCATTGAACCTAGAAATGAGTGCACAACAATCTATAAAATTGGAATAGTCGAACCCCAGGCCAATAAAGAACTCCCATGGTGAATCAAGGAATAGAGGAAGAAAAGCACAAGTCAATCATGAGGAACAAACCTTAATCAATGTTGTTTTTATAGTGTATCATTTACATTATCATTATAATCAAATCAATCAAAAATTTAATAAATAAAATTTATAAAATTAAACACCTACAAAGTAAATCCCATCTCGCAAGGTGATCGATCCGCATATCAATCAACTCATCGATTGATATGTGTTCATCACAGAATTTAAGAATAAGAAAAAATAGACCTAAAAAACATCATACATTGAGTGGTATTTTTCATCAACCTAGAAAATTTTCATTGAATTTGTTGATGATTTATATAGATTCTGTTGGTGCAATGATTTGTGATTTGTTATTGATTTGTCCATGTTTGCCGCAGAGAATTTTCTAGATATATCTCCAGTGATCCTCTAAAGGTGTCAAGGTTATATAGGTAACCCTAGAATTATGAAATAAATATAAATATAAATAAAAAATAATCAATGTGTCAACTAATCATTTAAAATTAATTTTAAAAAATTATTTTATTCATTTTAGCACCAGAAAAAATGTTTTCAAAAACGTCCCATTCCCACTAATATTACATCATGCCTAGGTTAGAATTGTCATTCTAAAATCTACAATGCCCTCAGAATAATAATTTGAGAACATGTTTAGATTTTATTCCACTTTTTAATTGATTCCATTTGTGAGTGATATTTAATATATTAAATATATTTAAAACAATTATTATTTCCACACCAGACCTTAGAATTTCACGCTGTCTCAACTCAGGGAATTGAAAATAATCAATATAATATTTAAAAATAATATAAGTATAATTATAGACATTAAATTCATCACAACATAAGGACTTATATCCGAAAATAAAAAAAACTGGATACACAAAGTAATGTCGGAACTAATAGCCTCCATCCTCCCATGTTCTCTATATAATATTCCCAAGCCACCAATGAACATGCACAAGGAGAATAAATCACCCAAAAGGATCCTATCATGGTGATCTACAATTGCTACTGGGTACTTAGTAAAGGTTTCTCCATTATTGATGTCCATATTCTCCATGTCTATAACATGTGTCAGGTCATGCATGTACATCATTAGTTGCAACACATGGAAGACATCTTGTACCCTATCCCACTGTGGTTGTAGTGTTTAGTTGTATGCCACCTCACCAACTCTATGAAATATATCAAAATGACCAATTAATGTTGGAGATCACTTCCTTCCATAGTCAAATATTATTAATCCACATCAAGGAAAGACCCATTGGTACACATGGTCTCCTCCCTTGAGCTTCAAAGGTAACCATATTCTGTCGGTATTAGACTTCTAATGGATCTGTGTAGTCTTCATCGGATTCTAGATGATCCGCACCTTCTCGGTTAGAGCTGACAACAACTCAAGGCCCATGAGTGTGGATTCATTTTGATCAACCCAACAATGTGGTGACCTATAGTGATTCCCATATGATGCATCGAATTATTCCATATCAATGGTGGAATGGAAGTTGTTGTTATACCAAGTCTCCAATAATGGTAGGTAGTCCTCCCAACATCGTGCAAAGTCTAACAAGAAAGAATTCAGGTTGTTCTCCATGACCTAGACATTCTGCTCTGTCTAGACATTAGTTTTGCGGTAAAATGATATGATAATTAATAACTAGGTCCTAAATACCTCTTTCAATCCTTTCCACCACTAGGAAGTGAAGAAATAATCATAGCCTAAAATGATTTTTGTTGGAACTCCCTTGAGTCAAAATATCTCATGCACATAGAGGCATCTAATTCTCTCCAAAAACTACCCTCTCAAATTTCTATAAAGTGGGTCATCATGTTGATTCAGTATAAGATCACCCAAATTTCCTAGTGTCCCCTAAATATACGTGTTATGACCATCAAAATGTCTATGGATATCCCATCCCAATCCCACATTATCACTTCAATGGGTTGAGCTAAAACCATTAGATCATTGTTTTTTTCCATTACATGCAAATAGGTAAAGAATTGAGAGATAAACAATGCAACGTCATTCTTTATCCATGGAATGTAAAATTGAAGTCAAGGGTCATGTTAATTAGTTTTGAAACCTATATGTAACACAAAAAGAGATATGTGAAACTCTCTCAGAACCTCCTGCTAGAACACCGATGGTAGAATCACTCATCCCATGAAAATGACGACATGCTCCCAACCTTCAGAAAATCCATCAGGATAATTCCTAGTGGATTTCTGAGCACACAAGGTCTCATAGTTGGTATCCCCATGATATGCCTCTATGACTAACAACAAGAGAGAAGGGGTGAAAAATAGTTACTGGAGTTAGGATTCTCCATCTTTATCCATAAAGGATAACTTTAACAAGTCTAACTACTCTAATTCCTCTCTTAGAAACTATTTATTAGATCTCTTGTCGAGATAATTTTCTGACATTCCCCTTCCCAAGAGTATATAAAATCTCTAAGTCACAGTCATGGTAGAATTATAGAAATTTCCTCTGTTTCAATTTAATACAATTTTATGAAAATACATACTTGAGACTCTTGTGATTATAGTAGAAGATAAATCAACCTCACATCAGGTAGTGTCAACACATCTTCTATGAAAAATGTATTCCTCCTAACTCAAGGTCATGGGTCATGATGTTATGCTCATTTAGTCTCAACTGGTGTGAAAGATAAGAAATAATAGCATGACTCTACATTAGAACACAACCATTTCCAATCTATAATGAAACACAACACACTATGAACTTGAAACCCACCTCTTGTAACCTCAATATGGTAGCACTCATCAAGCATTTCCTTAGCTGTTGAAAGAACAGTTGGCACATTTTTATTCACACAAAAGGAAACCCTGTCTATGTAAAGGATTTCAAGAGTTTATCCACTATGGAGAATTTACGTAAAACCCTTAAAAGAAACCATCAAATCAACAGATACTCTGAAACACGATGGAAATCTTGGGTGTCTCACAATAAAGAACCAAATCAACCATCACATGATCCATTATAGCTTTAGCCTATGAGATGACATGTCCTAGAAATTGAACCTATTGAATCCAAAACTGAATCTTTGAGATCTTTTTGTAATCCTTTTTCTCTTGGAGTGTGTCCAAGACAATCCCCAAGTGTCTCGCATGCTCCTATAGAGATATCAAATACACTAGGTTTTCAAAAATGAAGACTACCACAAAAAAGTTTAGAATTGTTGAAGCATCAGATTCATGAGTCCCATAAAAACGTCTAGAGAATTCATCACACTAAATGGAATCACCATGTGCTCATAGTGACTGTATGGAAATATAAATTTTATCTTTGGTATATCGACATCCTATACTCAGAGATGGCGATAGCCTAATTAGAGTTCAATATTCATGAACTATTGTGTCCCTTTTAATAGATCAAAGATGTTGTCGATCTTTAGTAGTTGATACATTTTCAACATGGTCAACTAGTTCTAGCACTGTTAATCCACACATAATCTCATTCTCCCTTCTATCGTATTTGTAAACAATCGTAGGGATACTACGGGGGAAACATGGGGTCTCACAAATTCCTTCTCCCACAATTCCTCTAACTACATCCTCAGCTCTCAAAGATCTACATGATCCCTTTCATATGCTTATACAGATATCAGTGTCATCTCAAGATGAAATTCGATGTAGAAATCTACACCTCAGTGGGGTGGTAAACCTAGATTATCTGTGGGAAGACATCCTTGTACTCCACCACCGCTATCGGAAATTGGAAACTCATAAATCCCACTTCTCCATGGGTTAATCTAGGAAAATAATGAGTAATTTTCTTCACTATACTATGCATGAACCCGTCCTACATTTCCTTGGATTCCTTCATGCCGGAAAACAAAATCCTAGTCCCATCACATCATACTCACAACTTCCTCTTCCTAAAAAGGTCAATCATTGAATAAACTATAGATATCTAGTTTGTACCTGAAATGAAATCTTATGGACTCATTTATATAATAGATAGATCCCATAAAAAACAATTACCTACAAGAATTAAGTCACACTATCAGCCCATGTGTGAAATCATTAAGTCATCACCCGTCGATGTCTCGAACTACAAGGGTGTAGAAAAACTCTCAAATAAAATATCATATTCTATAAATAGAGAAGTGGGAAAGAAGGAATTTCTATCACATATTTATTTTAATACTATATCTAATTTATAAAAGACACAGATCACATCTCATATCTTTCGTAGAGCCTCATGGTCATTCTGCTCCATATCCTGTAGCTAGCATCATCCTTTCATATCAACTCTGTAAGCCTAGAGTGGACCACCAAAATTTGGCGGTGGCAATAAGTAGAACATACAACCACCTCTTGTTTCTATCTGAACCCCTATTCCTTGTCAGTGTCCCTATGAGCCACCCTAGTCCAACCTATGTCCATATCTCTGCATTCCTTTGACCATTTTTTGATCATCTTCATGACGGGTCGGGAAATATAATGTCATATGTCCATGAACATCATATGAGAGACATCACCTTTCTCATAGTTGAATTGAGTTGACCTTGGAGTCCCAAACTTCATTCCCTAAGTCTGGGGAATGCCTCCTAAAGCATCTAACCCACTTGGATACCTATTACTATCATTAGCTATATATTGGAAATGTCTCAGCTACTGGATGACAACTTGTAGCCCTCACTACTGGAATATACTCTTCCCAAAATCACTCCTTGAACATGGTCCGCTCAAGAACTCCATAATAAGTGGAAATTATATGTGATAACACTAATTCCCTAGTTTCCAGATGTAAGACCTACTCAAAATTCTGAGGCCTAAAGAACTTTTCCTATAACCTATCCATGTAGCGACATAAGAGATCTACCTATCTCATGGAGGACTCAGACATGGTATTACTTCCAAGCTGTAGGTGAGTATTCTTTGGTAAGAATACCAATTGTGACATGGCTAGATAGAAATATTCTTTAAAGAGACGCATGAAGTGTGTCTAGTTGAGAACTACCTCATCATTTGACTGAGTCACTAGGCCCCAACATCTCCCAGTTGATCATTGAAGAAGGATCCCCGTGAGGACTTCCATCTGGACTGCAGACATCCTCGCAAGGCAAAAAATGTAAGTGATTTACTCTATCTAGTCCTTATCTACATGGGGTTAAATCTCACATTGAAATATGTGAGGCCACCACAAGGGTTTATCTATATTATAAGACCATTTACAAATTCCTCTTCACTAGGAAGATCATCTACATGATAATGTAGTGGAAAAATACTAATTGTCAATATGGAGGAGTCCTGAAATAAAAAAAGATGTGCCATGGTCAAAATAATATCTATGGGGAGTTGAATAAACTAGTACAAGTAAAACATATCCATTCCTATATGATGCACGCACCATTTTATTCTGGGGAACTAGTGTTCTCATGTACCAAGTAGAAAAGTAGGGGATTAGAGTAATTGTGTATGAATACATCAGCCGTTGCACTAACACTAGAGTCCATTTCTGGAGATCTAAACTTGAAATACTATAAATTATTTCACCAAATCAATCTCCCTGACCCATTTACTAATGTTGAATCGGTCACTTTTATACCACTTTGTCATTATCCATCCTAGAGGGTCCTATGTTGTGACTACTCCAAACCCACCTCTAATAGGCCATGGGATGATGATTTGTGACGAGTTGGAATATCCCACAAATGAGAGGAATTGGAATCATGTAACTATAACGCCCCTACCCCAGTTTCCGAGAGAAGGTGCATTATTACATAACATTGGCATGATCACAAGAAAGATCAAATATTGAAAGACCGATTAGTTTAGTAGCATTGGAAACACTAGATATATTCGTAAGGTTTTACATTACATCATAAAAATGAAAACTAGAACAACATAGTCTCCATAGTCCACACTCTTACCCCTCATACTATCCCTGCAGGTCATTCATAATTTACTTCTTCACATCTTGGGAAAAATAAATCATAGAAAAGGGGTGAGCTCAAATGCCCAGTAAGGATAACAATATAGCAGAAACTTTCATAAATAAGAATAAACATTTAAGGCAATGTATAACTAAAACAAAAGCCTTTTAAACATGAACTTCAACATAGTATGGAAAAAATAAAATGAAATAATTCCATTTACTTATTCACATTGATATTATACAAATCGAATAATCACATGCAATATCAATAACCACTTTCATAATGATGGAATGCATAATGACAGACTATCATAACCACATATCCAAGGCCTCATTCCAAGACTACAAATAAGATTTTTCCAAGGCCTTGTTCCAAGACACTAGTTTGTCTCATGAGACCTACTGACGCATCGAGGAGCTATAGTGGGCTCCACTCATCACATATTAAGTCCAATTAATTCTAATATGAAAAGGTTTAAACATAACATAATCATTCGTATTAAAACTAGCATATGAAATGTAAATAATTCATCCATAAACCATGAATGGTATAAAAATAACACATTCACAGTCAAACATATCACAAAACCATCAATACAATAAAGAAGTTTTGTATCATAATAAATCAACTTCAAATAAGCGTAAAATCAATCAAATGATGTTGACAAAGATGAAATCAAAACACTTTTAAGAGAAATATCTCTTTCTATTTTGAAATCATTTAACAGTCATATATTTATAAAATAAAACATTTTCTTTGAAAAAATTCTTATAAGCTTGTATGGGAAGCATCGATGATTTTATAACGGCGGAAAATAGTCGCACCCGCCGTATAAGATAAAAAAACATTCTCACCTTAATTCTGTCGAAAAGGTTAAAAAGGCCCTTGTTTGGAAAATGATGGAATGATTATTTTATAAACCACTTATAAAAGTCAAAAGGGTATAAATGACTTTAACCCATATTCTATTAAATAGTAAAAAAATGATTTTGAAATACATTTTTAAGAAACACGGTTGTGGATGATAAAGAAATCCCAGTAGATTATTACGTATAAACAACGGCGGATAATGAAGAGATTGCGAAATAAACCCTTACCTTGTAAATTTCCTTGGTTGGGGTAGGTTAACCTACTGTATAATGGTGAAATAATTTTTATTAAATTATACAAGAATCATATATATTAATATGATATCATATATGATCTTTTAACATTGCTTTGTTAATAATATCTTAGTATTATCGTTGTTTTGGGTGTTAACTTACTCGTTTTATTTTATATGTTTTGTTACGTAAGCCATGTTTTTTATGGATAAATTTTATCTTATTATTATCCAGAATGATATTAAGTCCGTAATAATTATTATTAATCTTCAAATGATAATTAGACTTGAATGGATTACGACGGAGAATGGATCTCATCGTGTTCGGGGAGACAATAGTTCGTACGTACACACAAGCGGAAATATCATTCATTTGATATTAAAATACTATATAAATGGATGGTATATCATATATAAAGAATCATTATTATGTTATATTTATTATTTACATGAATTACACATCATTATTATACCCATCCAAATAATAATTTGTTGAATAACAATTACACCACGACGTGGAGACGGTAAGCCGTATGTACACACGTATGGTGACATGTTATTCAAAGGATGGATATAATAATGAATATGGTTGTAACATATTTATAATAACATCACAGTATATATATTATACTGGAGTTATTACTTTAGAATGGGAAATAAAGATGAATTTGAAGAAGAAAGGAACTTGAAAGAGGGTGGTGAAAACATTACCTCTTCTTCGGGTTCTTCCTTTTGATTTGATCAAAAGGGATCCATAGGATGGCTTTCTGACTAAAGGAATGCCTCTAGGATGAATTGAGGGAATATAATAGAGTATTTGTGAAGAGCTTGGCCGATTCAAATGGATTTTATGGTGTGAATTAATGAGAAGGGGGAGTGCCCTTTTATAAGAGGGGTGAGAGGCACCTTTGGAAATTCTAGAAATATTATTTTATAATAAATTCATATTCGGTTTCTAATGGATCCAAAGTGGATTATTTAAAGTTTATGGTGGGTATGGGTCTAAAAACACACAACCAATAGAATTTATACAGGTTTGGGTCATTATATTAACCTTATCATTTAGTTTTAACTCTTAATTAATTAGTTTGACATTTACCATGTCACTTTGTATTTTTATATTATATAGTTAATAAACATACTATATACATCCAAGATACCCCCATGTGGTCCATTAATGATACACCTATCATGATATAAGTCTCTTGGATGATCCTAATATTTTTAGGAATTTAATATCAATTAATAATATAATATTTGTTTTAAAAACGCTTTTATGTCAATTTTGACACTATTTGGAAAATTGATTTTTTTGAAAACCATAACAGAATGATTACTTCAAAAAATGTTAATTAAATCATTCATAACATGTAATATTAACCAATTAAATTAGTTTAATTCATAAAAGGCTGAACTATATTTATTTGGGTATTTATAATAACAATTATTTTAATTTTTCACTATTATGTTAATTACTACATCATCATTGGGTCATAAATAAATTAAATTATTTAATGTCTAAAAATTATAAATAAAATACCATTATGTAGGAAATATATTTATCTTTCTAATGAATATTTACAATCGAATTTATCTTATGTATAACCATATATTAAAAATGTCTTAGTAAATAAAATTTGATTTTAACTCTTTTAACTCTTCTTTGAATTAAATAATAATAAATGTCCTAATCTAATCCAAGTGGACCTAAATGATAATATTTTATTCCTAAGCTTGTTTTTGGTCGAGATACACTTGTCCAATAGAATTAGGACATGTGTTAGGGTAATATTAATATCAGTTTTACCCTTAATTACCCTATTTAATTTTAACCGTGGTAAATAAAAGTAAAAAGTGACTATTCACAAAAAATTATTTTCATCTCATTGAACCAAATTTTACTCCTTGATATTAACCGTGTCTCTCGGATTTTCAAAATTCCACTCACAGAAGCGGTAAAATTAAGTTTTATGAAAAATTTTGTTTTTTTAACTACCACTTAGTGGTTTCACTATTCATCAAAAATGATGTTTTTCAGAAAAATACCAACAATTCACCCTAGGATAATTTCGATATTCTGAATCCAAAAATGAAGTCCATTTTGAAAAATAAAATTTATAAATTTTCAAAAAGTGGGTATTACTATTCATAACGGCTAGTTTGATTGGTTGTGGTGTGTTAGAGCTCGATGTTGCGTACAACACACACTATTGCATTATTCAAAGAGAAGTGTACCGTAGAAGCTTGGGGTGTTACATTATACCCTCCTTCAAATAATTTCTTCCTAAAAATTTCTAGAATTATACCGCATGAAAAGACTCGGGTGGTTCTTCATCATAAGTTCATCAGGTTCCCACGTTCCCTCTTCCATCTTATGGCTTTTCCACAAGACTTTTACCAGATGAGTCGTCCGGTTTCTCATACTTGTTTTCTCGTATCAAGAATCTTGATGTGCTCTTCACAATAAGGCAGATCGGGTTCCAGTTCTAATTCTTCATAGGTGAGTACATGCATTGGGTCAGGCATGTATTTCCTCAACAGAGATACGTGGAAGACATTGTGATCTTTGAAGAGACTTGGCGGCATTGCCAATCTGTAGGCTACATCCCCAATTCATTCTAGAATTTCAAAAGGTTCGATGTACAAGGGACTCAATTTACCTTTCTTACCAAAACGTATGACTCCCTTCCATCGATATACCTTTAGGAAAACATGATCACCGACTTGAAATTCCAAATCCTTCCTTCGATTATCAGCGTAGCTCTTCTGCCTACTTTGTGCCGCTTTGATATGGTTTTGGATTACCTTCACCTTTTCCATCGTTTCCTCCACCAGTTCTGGGCCTACAAGTTTTCTTTCACCAATGTCATCCCAACAGGTTGGTGTGCGACATCTCATTCCGTATAACACTTTATATGGTGGCATATGAATACTCGAATGGAAGCTATTGTTATAAGAAAATTCTACCAGAGGAAAAAATATTGATCCCACATACCCTAAAAGTCAATTGAGCAGGATCTCAACATGTCTTATAAGGTTTGAATAGTTCGTTCTGATTGTCCATCTGTTTGAGGGTGGTAGGCTATGCTAAAATGAAGTTCAGTATCCAAGGCTTTCTGAAGACTTTTCCAGAATCTTGAAGTAAAACGGGGATCACGATCAGAAACAATTGATAGGGGTACTTCATGAAGTCTCACCACTTCATTAATATATAATCTTGCTAGAAGTTGCAGTGGTAGATCTTCACTTATAGAAAGAAAATTTTCTGGCTTGGTAAGACGATCAATAATAACCCATATTGCATCGTTCCCTCTAAGAGTCTTTGGTAGTCCCATGAAAAAGTCCATCGTGATATTATCCCATTTCCACTCAGGTATGGGAAGAGGTTTCAATACTCCACCAGGATGTTTCTTTTCAGCTTTCACTTGTTGACAAACCATAAATCTTGACACAAAATCGGAAATTTCCCTCTTCATGTTGTCCCACCAAAAATGTTCCTTCAAGTCTCTATACATTTTGGTGCTCCCAGGGTGTATAGAGAAATTGGAACTATGAGCATCATCTGGAAATTACCTTTTTAGATCAGGTATATCGGGAACACAAAGCCTCTTCCCAAATTTCAAAATTCCATCGTCATACACAAAGTCTCTCAATCTCCCATCATTCACAGCTTTAATCTTTTTTTGAAATTATTCATCATCGGTCCAAGAACTCTTAATCCTTTCTAGTAACGATGGTTTGGAAACCATTTCAAAAAGCATTGATGGTTCACCTTCCCTGGTAATTCCCATGTCTATATTTACTAGATCCATGAAAATTGGATCCCTTTCAATTATCATATTGTTCAAAACTCCATGATATTTTCTTCTCAAAGCATCTGCCACCTTTGTTGCTTTCCCCGGGTGGTAGTGTATCATACAATCATAATCCTTGAATAATTCAAGCCATCTCCTTTGCCTCATGTTGAGTTCTTTTTGTGAGAAAATATACTTCAAACTCTTGTGATCAGTATAAATCTCACATTTTTCACCATAGAGGTAGTGCCTCCATATCTTCAAAGAAAAGATCACTGCTGCTAACTCGAGATCATGAGTTGGATAGTTTTGTTCATGAATTTTCAACTGTCGTGATGCATAGGAAATAACCCTATCATTCTGCATTAGGACACAACAATGTCCTTTCTTCGATGCATCACTATAAATAAAGAACCCATCATCCCCCGATGGTAGATTCAATATAGGATAATTGACTAATCTTCTCTTCAGTTCTTAGAAACATTATTCACACTCTTTTTTCCAAAAAAATTTAACCCCTTTACGTGTGAGCTTCGCTAATGGGTTTTGCCAATCGGGCAAAATTCTGGATGAAACGCCGATAATAACCTGCCAAACCAATAAAACTGCGTACCTCAGTTATACTCGTAGGTGCTGGCCATTCTTGGATTGCCTTGGTCTTAGAAGGATCAACATAGATTCCATCTTCAGAGAAAATATTCCCTAGAAAAGAAAACTCTTGAACCCAGAATTCACACTTGCTAATCTTCCCATATAATTCATGTCTTCTCAGAGTCTTCACGATAATGCGAAAGGGATTTTCATGATCTTAGTAGATTTTGTATTATACCAAGATATCTTCAATAAATACCACCAGAAATTCATCGAGATATTCCATGAAAACTCTATTCATCAGATCCATGAATACAGAGGGTGCATTAGTCATTCCAAATGGCATTACTGTAAACTCGTAATACTCTTACCTGGTTCGAAATGATGTCTTCGGAATGTATTCTTTCTTCACACACAACTGAAGGTATCTAGATCGAAGGTCAATCTTTGAAAATTATTGATCTCCATCCAGTTGCTCAAATAAATCATTGATTCAAGGTAAGGGATACTTGTTCTTTATTGTTATAACATTGATCTCCCTGTAGTCGATACATAACCTCAAAGATCCATATTTCTTTTTAACAAAAAGAACAGGGGATCCCCATGTAAAAACACTAGGGTGAATAAATCCTTTATTACTCAATTCCTCTACTTGTTTATTTAGTTCAACTAATTATACAGTGGCCATTCTGTAAGGAGTTTTTTATATAGGCCTTGATCCAGGAATTAAATCAATGGAAAACATAACTTCTCATTCTAGAGGATGTCCAGGTATATCTTCTGGAAACACATCTACATATTCTTTCACAATAGGTACATCCTCTATTTGAACATTCCTTTCCTCACACATAGTCATTTCATTCTCTTACTCCCTAATAATTGAATTTAGTTGGGCTACTGGGGGTGGATCTAGATAATAATTAGGTGGTGACGATTCCGCTCTAAAGATAAGGTGTTCCTTATCATCCTCATCCAAAATTGTAACCTCCATCTTCTTACAATAAATCTTCGCATCATGGTCCGAAAGACAATCCATTCCGAGGAACATATCAAACTCAATCATTGGTATGATGATGAGATCAGTGGATAAATAACATTTATGTTCTCTAATGGGGACTGATTCACAAAACATTGTTGCAGTGATACTTCCCTTAGGAGTTTTAACTGAAAACTCCCTTGTTAAATCAAATTGGAAATATCTAATTTTCTTAGCAAAATAAGAAGATATGAAACAATGCGATGATCCAGAATCAAATAATGCCTTTTCAAAACTTGAGGAAACCATTAAATTACCTGCCACCACATATTTCAAAGCTTCTACATCAGCAGTAGTGATAGCATAAGCTTGTCCTTGATCCCTTGGCCTTTTATGAGGTATGTTCCCCTGACGCTTAGTACATTAATTTGAATAATGTCCCATCTCCCTGCAATTGTAACATTGGACATTGGTAGCTTCCTTCTTCCCCTTGCAATCACGAGCTTGGTGGCCTTTTTCACCACACTTGTAACAGACTCCCGTTCCTTTTAAGCAAGTACCGGGGTGTTTCTTCCCATATTTACTACAGGATGGATATTCAACTTTTCCCCTATTCCCCTTACTTCCGTTCCCAGATTGATCAGCAGATCTCTTCTTCTCTTGGTTTTCTTTAATGTCATAAGACTTATAGAATTCCTTTTCTATCATGATAGCACATGAGACAATGTCTTCGTATGACGAGAAGGATTGTGAGACTAATGCTCGAAGGAGAAATGGTTTTAACCCATCAAAGAAAAGATCAATATTAATTCTTGGGTTACGTATATAATCTCCAGAATACCTTCCTAACCTTGTAAAGTTAGCCTCATAATTTGAGACATTCTCATCCTCCTTTTGTCTCAGACTCAGAAATTTTCTTTCCATATCTTCTCGATGGTCACGAGGAAAATATTTTTCTAAAAATAGATATTTTAACTCCCTCCATTCCATATTTGATACTTCATCATCTTCCTTCGTGTTTTGAATCAATGACCACCATTGATCATCATCTCTAGTGAGGCGGTAAACTGCCATGATAACTTTTTCCCTTTCACTACTCCCCAAAGCCTAAAATATTTTCTCTACGGAATTTATCCATTGCTCAGCTACTAAGGTATTTTTACTCCCATTGAACATTGGTGGTTTATGCCTCATGAAGCGATCTAACATTGACCCTCCACGTTGTGGATCAGGGTACTCCATACGGGTAAGGTTATTATTCATAACCTCAATGAGTTGTCCCAGTACGGTGATTATGTGATCAGCACAAGTTTCATCACCTGCTCTACAATAATTATCTTGAGCATGAGGGAAATCCCTACATGGAGTGCATCCATTGATAGAGTTTCCATTTCATCCACTAGGTGCCATTTCTAAACAATGGCATAAACTAGATCAATTTATGAATCAAAATACATAATTCCATAATTATAAAACACTTAACATAAACTGAACTCTTTACGGATATAATCCATAATCATAAAAATGTTTTCCTTGAGGAAGTATATACTCATAAACCCTTCATAATGATTTGTAATGAAAATTAGAGTTATCCTAAGCATATCTCCCAGGAGTGTCGTAACCAAGAGTGCAAAAAGGCCCGTTGTCATGCACCAGTTCCCACTTGAGTCCAGCTCAAAGCGGTGTTTTCGGGTTTTACCCCTAGGTACATCTGTGCTAGAGCCTCCTCTACCTTCGCATACCCAGACAGGGATGTATTCCCCGGAAAACTTAGTAAATCACTACAATACCAAAATTCTAGGAAGTTCTTCTATACTAATCCTCAAAGTACATCTTAAATCTATGTGCTCTAATCAGAGTTTATCTAAATCTAGCTTCAAAGGTTTGTAATAAACTTCCTCTGATACCAACTATAACTCCCCGACCCCAGTTACCCAGAGTCGGTGCATTATTACATAACATTTGAATGATCACAAGAATGATAAAATCTCAAAAGAAAAATTAGTTTAGTATCCTTGGAAACACTAGATATATTCATAAAGTTTTACATTACATCATAAAAATGATAACTACAACAACATAGTCTCCACAGTCCACACTCATATCCCCTCATACTATCCCTATAGGTCATTCATAATTTACTTCTTCACATCCTGGGAAAAATAAAACATAGAAAAGGGGTGAGCTCAAGTGCCCAATAAGGATAACAATATAACGGAAACTTTCATAAATAAGAATAAACATTTAAGGAAATATATAACTAAAAAAACCTTTTAAACATGAACTTCAACATAGTATGGCAAAAATAAAATGAAATAATGCCATTTACTTATTCACATTGATATTCTACTAATAAAATAATCACATGCAATATCAATAACCACTTTCATAATAATGAAATACATAATGCCAGACTATCATAACCACATAGCCAAGGCCTCGTGCCAAGACTACAAATATGATATTGCCAAGGCCTTGGGCCAAGACACTAGTTTGTCTCATGAGACCTACCGATGCATCAATGAGCTATAGCGGGCTCCACCCCTCACATATTAAGTCCAATACATTCCCATATGAAAAGGTTTAAACATAACATAAACATTCGTATTAAAACTAGCATATGAAATGTAAATACATCATCCAAAAACCATGAATGGTATAAAAATAAGACATTCACAGTCAAACATATCACAAAACCTTCAATACAATATATAATTTCTGTATCATAATAAATCAACTTCAAATATGCGTAAAATCCATCAAAGGATGTTGACAAAGATTAAATCAAAACTCTTTTTAGAGAAATATCTCTTACTATTTTGAAATCATTTAAGAGTAATATATTTACATAATAAAAAAGTTTCTTTGAAAATATTCTTATAATATTGTAAGGGAAGTTTCGAAGATTTTATAACGGTGGAAAATAGCCGCACCCGCCGTATAAGTTAAAAAAACATTCTTACCTTAATTCTGTCGAAAATGTTAAAAAGGACCTTGTTTGGAAAACGACGGAAAGATTCCTTTATAAACCACTTATAAAAGTCTACAAGGGTATAAATGACTTTAACCCATATTCTATTAAATATTAAAAAAATGTTTTTGAAATACATTTTTAGGAAACATGTATATGGATGATAAAGAAATCTCAGGAGATTATTACGTATAAACAACCTCGGATAATGAAGAGATTGCGAAATAAACCCTTACCTTGTACTTTTCCTTGGTTTGGGTAGGTTAAACTCTTGTATAATGGTGAAATAATTGTTACTAAATTATACAAGAATCATATATATTAATATGATATCATATATGATCTTTTAAAATTTCTTTGTTAATAATATCTTAGTATTATTGTTGTTTCGGGTGTTAACTTACTCATTTTATTTTATATGTTTTTTTACGTAAGCCTTGTTTGTTATGGATAGATTTTATCTTATTCATATCCCTAATGATATTAAGTCCTTAATCATTATTATTAATCTTCAAATGAGAATTAGACTTGAATGGATTACGATGGAGAATGAATCTCATCGCGTTCGTGGAGACGGTAGTCCTTACGTACCCACGAGCGACAATATCATTCTTTTGATATTAAAATAATAAATAATTGGATGGTTTATAAAATATATAATGAATCACTATCATGTTATATTTATTATTTACAAGAATTAAACATCATTATTATACCCATCCAAATAATAATTTATTGAATAACAATTACACCACGACGTGGAGACGGTAAGCCGTACGTACGCACGTATGGTGACATGTTATTCAAAGGATGGATAGAATACAGAATATGGTTATAAAATATTTATAATAACATCAAATTATATATAAGATACAAGATTTATTATTTTATAATTTGAAATAAAGAATAAGTTGAAGAAGAAAGGAACTTGAAAGAGGGTGGTGAAAACATTACCTCTTCTTCGGTTTCTTCCTTTTGATTTGATCAAAATGGATCCCTGGGATGGATTTATGACTAAAGGAATTCCTCTAGGATGAAGTGAGGGATGTTGAGAGAGTATTTGGGCAGATCTAAGCCGAGCTAAATGGCTTTGAATGTGTGAATTAATGAGAAGGGGGAGTGCCCTTTTATAAGAGGGGTGAGGGGAACCTTTGAAAAAACTAGAAATATTATTTTATAATAAATTCATATTCGGTTTCTAGTGGCTCCAAACTGTATTATTTAAATGTAAAGGTGGGTATGGGTCTAAAACCTTTCAACCAGTAGAATTTAGATAGGTTTGGGTCATTATATTAACCTTATCATTTTGTTTTAACTCTTAGTTAATTTGTTTTACACTTACCATGTCACATTGTATTTTTATATTTTATAGTTAATAAACATACTATATACCTCAAAGAGACCCTAAAGTGGTCCATTATTGATACACCTATCATGATATAAGTCTCTTGGCCGATCCTTAGATTTTTAGGAATTGAATGTCAATTAATAATATAATATTTGTTTGAAAAACTTTTTTTTGTCAATTTTGACACTATTTGGAAAATTGATTTTTGTGAAAATCATAATAGAATGATTACTTCGAAAAAAGTGAATTAAATCCTTCCTAACATGTCATATTAACCAATAAAATCAGTGTAATTCATAAAAAGTCTCAAATTATATTTAATTGGGTATTTATAATATCAATTATTTTATTTTTTTCACTATTATGGTAATTACTTCATCATCATTGGGTCATAAATAAATTAAATTATTTAATGTCGAAAAACTATAAATAAAATACCATTATGTAGTAAATATGTTTAGATTTCTAATGAATATTTAAATTCGAATTTATCTTATGTATATTCCTATATTAAAAAATTTTAGTAAATAAACTTTGATTTTAACTCTTTTAACTCTTGTTTGAATTTAATAATAATAAATGTACTAATCTAATCCATGTGAACCTAAATGATAATATTTTATTCCTAAGGTTGTTTTTGGTCGAGATAAACTTTTCCAATAGAATTAGGACATGTGTTAGGGTAATAGTAATATTATTTGTACCCTTAATTACCCAATTTACTTTTAACCGTGGTAAATAAAAGTAAAAAGTTACTATTCACCAAAAAATATTTTCATCTCATTGAACCACAATTTACTCCTTGATATTAACCATGTCTCTCGGATTTTCGAAATTACACTCACTGAAGCGGTAAAATTATGTTTTATGAAAACTTTAGTTTTTTTAACTACCACTTAGTGGTTTCACTATTCATCAAAAAATGAAGATTTCCATAAAAATACCAAAAGTTCACCGTAGGCTAATTTCAATATTCCAAATCCAAAAATGAAGTCCATTTTGAAAAATAAAATTTATAAATTTTCAAAAAGTGGGTATTACTATTCATAACGACTAGTTTGATTGGTTTTGGTGTGTTAGAACTCGATGTTGCGTACAACACACGCTATTTCATTATATAAAGAGAAGTGTGTCGTAGAAGCTTGGGGTGTTAAATAACGATAAAAAAGCATACATATCCAATCCCAAACAATAAAAAAATGTAAATGACTGAGTGAATGCATGAATATATCTACGATCCCACAATAGAGTATGAGAGTAATTTATTTAAAGGGACGAAGGGTCCATATGAAATCTCTACAAAAAGCTGTAATGGGTCCAACTTTCCCCAAAGGTGGGGACTAATTCTAATGTATTATCCCCAAAAAAAACAAGCTTTTTCAACTACTAATTTTCTCTACCGTATTCTTATCCTCATAGGACACCGTCAAATAGGGTAATTGACTATACTAGAAATGAAATTTGTGGGAAAAGGCCATGAAAGTGTGATTATAAAAATACACAGTTGGTCATCCCAAAAACACTTAACAAAAATAAAATAGTGTATTAAAATAAATAAAATATATAAAAATATATGTATAATAGAAACAAATAAGAATAACCCATATATACTCAAAAGAAAATACACACCATAAGGTTGTAATAAACAACTAAAAGAAATATGATTCCATTCAAAGAAATTATTTTTCTAGGAGAACCTACTCTATGAACCATATTTTAATCAGAGATACTCGAAAAAAGTAGTTTGTTTCATTTATCCCTACCCAAAGAATCACATGAGTCTAAGGGTCCCATGATACATATATAGTGGGTTATTCCTAGAGCCACTAGGGGACTCCAAGAACATAGTTTGGATCAACATGCTATATAGGAGATTGTATGTCAATGATTTCAAAAAACATACTAATATAGACTACTAGTTAGATGATCAATTCCTTGATCTGGGAGGTCATGTGGATTTTAGAAAATCCAATTAGAGATTATAGAGGATCACAATCCAATCCCATGGGGGGACACCAAAACTCTATTTATCTCTTGTACTTTATAGGGGATCACAATCTAGAGATGTCGATGTAATTTCGTAATATACTCTCAAGGAAAAGGACAAAGGGAACCCACCCAACCAATATTGGTCGAAAATAAGAAAATAGTATCCTCAATCACACTTGAAGGGAGTACACAAAATTTTTCAAGGGGTAAGCGACATGTCTATCCATCGCAATACTTATTTAGTGGATGATCCTCACAAGACATGTAATACCCATATACATGATGTGTAGAAAAAGTACACAGTGTGTAGAGACACCCAATATCTAATCTGTTTCACGAGGATATTTCTATACAATGAATCTATGTGTGTGTGTACCAGTCTGGGTATGCCTATCTATGTCTATGCATAAGTACACAATGTGCCATCTTTTCATGTACTATTACCCATTTCCATGCACTATCGAGAGTACACACTGAGTAAAATGGGGAGGTTCACATAACATATGATAGGGGCTAAACAACATTATCCCCTAAACATCGGAAAACCCAAAATGCAACATCTAGGGGGCCCCACATGTCGTTCAATCCAAGATTACATGCTATTTTCCGTGACATTTTCTTGAGTATCTCATTACTCATCCTGACATCGCCTCAAAGCTCTAGCATTAATATATTAATTGAATATCCAAATAAATAAATGTTCTATGGACCTAAATGATGCACTGTTATCGAATAGTGTGACTCTTCTTCAAATCTTCTTGAAAAATAGTTTAATAATCATTCTTTTTTGTGCAATGTAGAATACCCAAGAACATGAAATTTGGAAACATCTATCATCTCATTTTATTGGTGTCCATCATCACACCTCCATCCTACAATGTTTAACATATATTTATGATATCATATGGTTGCAACAATAAATTAGTGTTGAATAATCAATTGATCATGAATTGTCTTACCAATGACTAATGAAGAATGTCCTTTCTGAATCACGAAATAAGGGGAAAAGAAAAAATCACTCTAGTGGAATGAACCTCAATTGATGTTCCTAGTAGATCTGGGTTTTTTTCCATTTGAATGAAAATAAAATCCATCATCAATTTAACAGAATTAATTAATCATGTTAAATCCCTTTAAAATAAACCCCACCACACAAGCTAATTGATCAGTAAATAAATACATTCATCGATTGATTGGTTTCCATTTGTAGGATTGAATAATGGGGAAGAATAAATATAACAAATTCATACTATGTTGAGTTGGATCACTCATCGACAAAGAATGACTACATTTTTGTTTTTGATGAGATCCACATATTCCATTGGTGCAATGATCAGTGATCCGATCATGATATGTCACCATTCACCTAGGATAATTCTCTCGATCCCTCTCTAATGATCATACATATTATCCAAGGTGATGATGTTAACCTTATAATTCTGATATAAGGATATATTTAATTACCCACTAACCACTACACTATTAAAATGTATAAAAATAATTTTATTAAATAATTTTATTCATTTTAACGCACACGACATCTTTTTCAATTACCACTCATACAAACTAATGTTATGTCACACATAGGGTAAAACCCTCATTTGAAACTCAATTATTCCATTGGATTTCAAATATGAACACCCATTTATAATTTAATCCACTTTTTAGGGAAATAGTGTGTGGGTTCTATTTGATATATATAATATATTTCAAACATTTATTCCCAGCACACCATGCCTCATAATCGCACGCCATCTGAAAAAAAGACTTGAAAATAACCAATATATAATTGAGGAATAATATATGGAAAATTTGATACATTATAGTGTAGTATAAAACATTTAAAAGGAATTATATGATTCCATTATTTTTTAGAGATTATCAAAATATTTATTGAGTTTTCCAGTGAACTGTTATAATATTTAATTAGTATCTTTATAAGTATTAGGGTTATCAATATTTTAATTATAATTTAGTATATCAATAGTTTTGGTAACCCTTTATTCATTTAGATCCATGTTTTATATATTAAATTTTTAGTAAACATATTTCACCATATTGATTACTTCTCAATATATACATCGATATATTATATAGGAAGGTAATCCATATACCTTTCCTCTATTTACGTTTAGTCATTGCTTTATTTTCAAATCATTGGGGTTTATTAATAACATTTTATATATATCTCTTTTAAAATATAAAATTTAATTTAATATGTTACTGTACTTTGTGAGATTTTGTAACACAGTGTATTTCAATTCATTTCAATTATTACTAATGTTTTTCAACATTTCGTCTCAGTGATTTCCCCTCACGTACATATTTATTCCCTTAACATTGAAAAAATATAATTTAATGTATAGTTACATATTTTTTGGTATTCTCTTTGTGTTACAATAGTTTATTTTTGGTGAGTATGAGTGTCCACATAAATTGATTTTAGAGGAATTGGTTGAGGTATGATTCAATTTGTGTGACCTAATGATTGTTTCTACAAGTTATTGCATTGTAAAAGTTCCATGATTGGATATTCTTTGTTAATCCCTTAAAATTCCATTATTGGACAGTCTTTTTCCCCTAAATACTAGGAAGAAAAGTTAGTGTCTTTGATAAACCATATTGTGTACTTTGTTTGAATCTTGATATGGGATATTTGAAGATTACTCGTGAATTGAGTTCAATTTAAGAGAGTATAATATGTTTTTAATTAATAATTTCATGTAATAAATTAAAAAATAAAAATAATTCATTGATTTTTTAATTCAAAATTTCCATTGATACTTCATTGAATTTAGGAGTGCATTTTTACATAAAAATCCAAATTCATTTCAAAATCAATTATCATAATATATAGAATGTATCAAATTTTTTTATAAATATATTAGTTTTAAAATATATTAACAACTATTCAATAATAGATAGGAAATATATGGGATAGAAAATCTCAAAAATAAAAATGCTTATTGATAAAATAATTCATTTGTTTGAGTTAGGGAAACATGTGAAACAATCGTATCACATGATTTATCCTTTTCCTATACTGATATATGAGTGTTATATTTCATCATTTTCTCATGAAACATAGAGTTTGTTTTATCAAGTGATTTATCAAAAGCTACATATAGGATGTTATAACAGATATGGGATGGATTTATAGTCATGGGAAATAGTTTTGATGGAAATTATATTTTGTGGGTGAAATATTCTTAACATGGTGTTGTGAGAAGTTTTAATATATAATTAATAAAAAAAATAAATCAAAATATGCATAGTGGGATATGGTTCAATGGAAATTAGAGTTTACACTACTAAAAATAATTTTGATGATCTATAATAAAATGAACTAATAAAGTGTTATATAATGATTTAGTATTATCTAAATGACCATGAAAGGAGGAAAAACATATGACTCTTTAATAGGATATTTAATTTCGACAGTATAAATTGTTTACATCTATTAATATTAAGAAATAGATTATTTTTTTATTCATAATTATAAATATTTTCTATGTTTCTCAATTATTTCCAACTCATCCTCCTCATTCAACATCATCTCTTTCCCACTGTAAATTTTCATAGCTACAACATCTGATTTACCATTATTTTAGTGTTTCAAAAGAAATGGAGTATATTTATGTTAGGAATGGTGTAAAGGTTTGGTAGTGTAAAACCCCCAATTTCATGTAAATAACCCCTTATTTGTATATTTTATGTATATAATGTGATTGGGTTATGATTGTGGTGGTTTAGATGAATTTTGGAATGTTTATGGTTATTTTGGGTAGATCTTAGTTTGGGAATTGTTAGTAGAAACTATGAAACACCAGCTAGGACAATGTAAAATTAAAATAGTGTACAATATGTGTCCACACAGTTAGGAGAACTGTTCTGAAAAATCACGAGTCCACCCAGGACAAAACACATTATGTTGGAAAGAGTGGTTTAGCATGGTAAACATATAATTTTTATAACTATGTGATCAAACCATGAGAGGGGTGTTTAGAGTATGTTACAAGATCAAAATTATCACAATCTTTTTCTAATCATGTAATCTAACCCCACAATATTAAAAATTAGTTCTGAGTTTTTGGACTCTCAAACGGTTTAGCTTATAATCCTCTTATTTCCCCAAAATAGGTCATAACCCAAATTTCTCTTCATTACTATTTTAGGGAGTCTATTATATTTTATTTGGGAGTAATCCATAGGTGATTCTAAGTGAAATAGAGGATCATATTCCTTAGTATGATACTATATGTGGATTTTGTATCTTTGGAATTCCACCTATGTCCAGAAACACCCATCAACTCTTCCCTATCCAATGGGTGAGGGGAGGGATGTTATATGTAGAGGATATAGGATTATGGTTTGAAGGATGAATTTTACTATGTTTCCAGTTCATGGAATCCAAATCAAAAATGATATAATGGAAATAATATTTTGAGAGACTCAAATTTGTTTGGGCTGATGGTGAGGCAATTGTTTATAATAATTTCTATCTCATTAGGGTATATTTTCACAAGGAAAATATTATATATGTGAAATTAGTGTTATCACATTAGTTTTTGAAGTGATGATGGACATGAAATATCTATCATATTTCATATATAATCATGCATTTTTCAATACATCTCCACTTTTCTGAGAGATAAATGATTAATAAAACTCATCCAAATTTTTATTTCTCTCTTTCTTCAATGTAGTTTGAATATATCTATAATTTAATCAATCTTAATAAAAATACAATTGTCATTTTATAAATTTTTAGATAAATTCATAAAAAGTTATTACATCGATGGTTTATTTGTGGTGACTTAAAAATTGAATAAATGGAAGATTTTTTTTTAATATAAATAGATTGGATATTGACTATCATGATCCTGGGGGTGTAGATTATCTCTTCCAGAAAACAATTCATTACTACATTGATTCTCCATCAGATCTTGTGTATAAGAAATTAATAAGTTATATCATTCCTGAAAAAAAACATGTTCTATGATGAATAAAAACCCTTTGATGACTTCTCAAATGTCTTCATGATGTTGACACTCGTCATAATTCCATATTTTTTATGATTAATTCAGTTGAAATGGATTGTTATTTTTTCACCCATGTTTGAAATGGGATCATATAATATTAAATTTATGAAAAACATGTCCAATAGGAAAATAACATGGATATATATTAGATAAAGAAAATAACTTTGTATAATTTCCAATAAATCATATAACTTCATCATATAACTAAGATCTCAATGTTATAGTTGGATCATATCATCATATATATTCTTCAATAAACACTCATAATTGGTTTAATGATAATTCAATTGTATATCAAAGACCAATATTATTATTTTATTTTAAGAGAAACCCAATCTAGTAAATTCTTTCATTCACAATGTATATGAATTTTATCATTTAAAAATTTCTTCCCAATAATGTGGCAAAAAATTATATTAATAAAAAAATAATGGATTCTACAATATTATAATCACATTATAGCAGGGTTCCTCATTAATTTCCAATATTCCATCAGTTTGTATCTATTTAAAATCACCACCATTTTACCATATAAATATTTCAGAAAAATTTGTTTACAAAAAAAGATTCACCGTGCTCTGTATTCATTATTCTCAATGGTGTGATCATATTCTAGTAGAAGACCCCCATGGATTTCAAATAATTATATATAATGGATTTCACTAACTCTACATCCTTTTTCAACCCTTCATAAAAATATTTTGTGGATGAAGGTATAAAATGGTTGATTGATACTATATGATGGATAAGGGATATGGGATACATTTTTGCATGATTGAGGATAAATTTATTTGTTCATGTAATTTTTTTGGGTTTTATTGTTTTTCTTGATAGAAAATTTTGATTTAATAGACTTTTATTATTTATGATTCCATTCCATTTTTATAAGTCACATAGACTTTCTACTTATATTACTATATGTGTTTCATTCCATGGATTAAGGATTGAAGGATAAGTATAAAAAAATCGGTTCGGGTTTTTTGTTATGAAGAATGAATATACCACGAATTCTTGGTACATTCAGTCATTTTGTGGGGGTAATATAGTAATGAAGTAATTAGTGACTAAATGGGAATTTAATCAAGGATTATGGTACTCAATTTTATTGGGTGAGAAAATTAGAGATAAATGAATGGTTGTTATTAGAGTTAAAATGTTCTGGGTCATTCAAATTCTTTTATTTTTCATAGAGCAGAATAAACCATGAAATAGTTTATAACACACAAAAACATAATTTGAAATTTAAAATTCTAGATCCTATAATTATATAATCCATATACTATGACCACATGTTGGTTTCTAGATAGCACACTAATGTAGATTTTCAAGATTTAATTTTTCATTTTTAGTTAAATGTTCCATGAGTTTTTTTAGACAGTGACATGGTGGTGTTTATTTCACATTAGAGTTGGAATAATTTGTCAACCATTATATTGTCAACATCATTTTTGTTTTAAAATTTTAATTATACTATATCTAAAATATAAATTTTCTTTTTATAAACCATCGTTATATTGGATGAAATCAAAACGTTATTTTGATAACAATAATGAAATTGTAGTTTATTGATTATAGAAAAAATTAAATATTGACAAGATAAAAATGGTAATAACAAATGGCATAGGATACATCTAGTTAGTGCTGGGATGTATGGAAAATATAAAGTAATAGTAGCAAAAACATAACTATCATCATGTGTTTTTTAAATTCATTATAGTTACATCTAATGGTTTAACTATTATGTGATTTTTCTGGTGTTTCTTTTATTATAGGTTTCATAAAGGGAAAAAATTATTAAAATGGTAATTTATTATAGATAATTGTTCAAGGGTAAAAGAGATAATTTTTTGGGATACATATTGAGGAACAAATATTTTTTTTAATTTTAATGTCACATATTATAAACGATGTTTAAAATTTCAAGATGTAATTTATTCTAAATGTATTTCTATCTTGATTAAAAATAGAGATATTGTGAGGGATTTGTTTTTCAATTTTCATCAACATGGTCGAGCAGAGACTTAACCATGATATTATTTTTGGTAAAATATGTCACAGTTCCCCCCATAACATTTTTTAAATTGAAAATTCAATAAACATTTTTACATTACTATGCATTAGTTTATCCTATTTTTTATCAAAACTTCATATGGTTTTATCATTATTATAAGCTTAAAATTTGACTAAAAATCAATAAAATAACATTATAGAGTCTTATAAAGCATATACAAGGAATTATTTTCAGAGAACAGATATGGGTTTTCAACAGAATAATTTTTATTTAAATTATAATAATATTAATTCTTTTCTTTCATTAACAATAATATTATAATAAAATTAAAACTAAATAAAAAATATATGGGTTGAGATTATACCACTCAATATTGATATTGACTATAAATTTATCACAACATAGTATTTGGAAACATGTATTATCCCTATTTGACACTTTTAATTTATATTTCTAGGTTATTTGTGATTCTGTTTAAAGAGATGGGATTTTTTGGTGGATTAATATTATTTTTAATATTTTATCTCTGAAATAAAGGTAGGACCATAGTTATGGTCTAAGATGTGATGTACCGATAATTTTTTCTCTGAATAATAAAGGATTAATATTATATTTTCTAGGCATTACCTAGGTTATAGTTCCCTTGTCTTATCCGTAATGACAATTAATGATGAAACTCACCACACCTTTTGAGAGGTCATGGTCATCCATAATGTTGTAGTGTATTCAATAGTTCATAGCTAGTACATTTCGAAAATATCTATGGTGATTCCACCACAATCATGGTGAATGAGACATGGAATGATTATGGATTTTTTTGTCTGAACAATTCATATTTGGGTACCTAATATTAAAAGATAAATTACTCTATCACTTTGGATCCTTAATGAATATTTTTAATGTATCTTTCATCTTGGTTTCCCTTCATCAAACTGATTTTTATCTTGTCATTTGATGAAATTCTAGATATGTAATTTTTAGGATGGATTTTTATGGGGTTTCTCTTTTATATAGAAGTCTATTTGAGTATCTCACATCCTCATGGGAATTATACTTATTGATATAGGATCGTTATGACTATATCCATTCGTTTCCCTTCACAAATTTCGAAGGGGACAATTTTTTCTTTTTTTCACCTGGTACGAGTCTCTATCCCATGGTTTATCCTGTAGTATGAATTATTTTCATTATATTTACTTTTGTTATGATTTATGAAATTTTTGGGTTAAAATATTTGAGTGGTGAATTTTATCTTTGTTGGAAATGCAAATGATTTCTAAAAATGGTATTTTCTTGAGAATTGTATTGATACACCTACTGTGCTCTGTAAAATAACATAGTGATGGATTTCAATAAGAGAATATTTTTTCAAAAAAATATTTGGGTAGTATAAATATAGAATTTATTTCTGAAAATGTAGTCAAGGAAATTAAATTTTTCTCCCTTGGAAAATATTTACTAAATATTATGTTGTTTTCTTGAACTTAAGGATGATGTGGTAGAAAAGTTTGAAATTGTGGGGTATTGGTGAAATCAATTAATATTAGAGCCGTAGATAATTATGATATCAATAATATAGGTTCCCATGATTAAATGGATTTATTGGATATCCTTTAATGCAGAAAAAATTCTCATACATATAGTTTAGTTTTATTAGCAAGTGGCCATTGTTTTTTTGAGTCATGTACACCCACGTGTCATGGATTTCTCTCTAATTCACTATGAATATATTATGAAATGTTAATTGATATGGATATTTTGTCTCATTTTATAGATATTTATGATTTAAATGATTTTTAATTAATTTTCAATTGATCTTGGGTATATTTTAAGTCATATTGTTTTTTATCGGAATATACTATGTTTTTTTGATGGATATCGAAAGGATAGTTTTATATGGAAACTGATTTCTTAGGGAAATGTTTTAAAATTACAATTTATATAGAACTATATGATTCTTCCAGATAGAAATTTTATATATTCATAGTGGTATTATAATAATAATTAGTGATCACACCCAACATATACTTTTGGACACTTATATCCTTGGTTTTATCGAATATACGTATTGGGATTGGAATCCAGAGGAACAAGGCTATCCTTCATAATTTTTGTAATGTACTAGAAATATGTATAATTTTTTATAATTTTACGGAATTATTTCGAGACTGTGAAATCTGACGGCGCGTGATTTCGAGGCCCAGAGTGCCCTGAATGATCTATCGATGTTTGGTTGAGTTTTAATTAGTGCGCGTAAGATGTTTTCTTGAAAAAGTGTAATAACTCATAAATGATAACATGGATTAGAAATATGACGGCACCATTGCATTCAGGATTTTGGGTTTACCCTAGGCATGACTTAAGTTAATCGGCGTGAGCCTCCTATGAGAAAACCCAAAAATGGAATAACCGTAAATAAAATAAATAAAATAATTAACTAATTTTTCAAATACTTATAAGTCACAAATGGTAGAACGGATTGAAAATATAAGACCACCACTAGACTCAGGATGGCATGCTTTATTTAAGCAGATACAAAACATCGCCGGTGTGGCCCACTAGTTAAAGTTTGTTTTTGGCCGTATATAAAATAATTAATTAACATTTATTTTATTGTATAATCCATGAATTTTAAACGGTAACTCGGATCGGAAATCCAATAGTACCATTGGGTTCTTTGGGACGTTTTTCACTTGGGAAGATCCTAACATTGACAAACATGGGCCGACGGTGACTGCTAATAATTTTTCGAACATTTTTTTGGGTATGTTCAGTAAACATGTGAGGGGAGTTTTGTATCTTTTGAGGTGGTACTCGGAATTGAAATCTGAGGACATCGTTGAACATGAATCGCTGATATTTCTTTAAAGAGACCTTAAGATGAACATAAGTGGGTCGAGGGCAGAAGTTAGTTTTTTGGATTTTCGTGGGAGAAGAAAAAAAATAAAAATAAATAAATTTTTATTTATTTTATATGAAATCAAAATTTTGAATGCTTGGTGGTGGGGACCACATGAAATCCCAATTAATGTGGGGGAAACCCTTGGTATTCACATAGTTAAAGTGCCAACCTCAATTTAAATAATGATCCAACATAACTTGTTAATTTAGTAAACATAATTTAATAAGTTGGATCCTATTTTTCTATTGTTTGGGGAAAGTGTTGGTAAAGGGGGAATCGGGGAGAGCTTTTGGGGGATCATATTCTCCAATGTAGGACACTATCCAATGAAGAGAATCCTTCATAATTGGAGAATGATAATGATTCTTGATCCTGGATTAGAAACATCCTGCATGAGCAAAGAATGCTGACATCACCATCTCATACACTTTGTCTTCGTCTTCTTCCTCGCTCCACCTCCAACGAACAATCGAGGTAGGGGTTTTTATATATGATTGAATTTGTTTTATTGATACTTCAAATCCTAAATTTATGATGACGATGGCCAAATGAACATGGCCATCATCCTTCACATAAACCACGATCCTATTTCTTTATATTCTTTGTTCATTCTCTATGCGTTCTTCAATGCCAAATATTTATTGGAACAGGAAACAGAAAGTTTTGCTGAGTGCAATATATGGACGTGAAGCCCTCGACAAAAGGATCGAAAATATGCGATCGTTTAGTTTTTCGGGCATGGAACGAAGCTAAAATGGCTCATGAAACGAGGTGGCCAAATATTTATTGGTGATAAAAACCCAATATTATATTGAGCGCGACATATAGATGTGGGGCCCTCGATCCAGGGATCGCAAAAATGAGATAATTTTACTTTTCAGTTTTAGAATAAAGATGCAGTTGGCAGCAGAAGAGGCAATGAGGAGGTGAAATTTTTATGTGTCTTTGGGGCATAGCTCCGGACAAGATAGGCAGTGAGGCAACTGTTTAGATGTGTGGAGGAAGACTGTGGTTAGAGTTATAGGAGAAGTCCTGCGCTTGACTGCTTGCTGGAACAGTGCGTGAGAATTGTGGGGAAGGAAGAGTTAAGTGCGGAGAGGAATAGTTGAAAAGTAGTGAATTCAAAGCCTAATGAAATAAAAATAGAAATATTTGGAATAAGGGGGAGGCACTACCCTTGTGCGTGAATCTCAATTGATATGGGTTATATGGAAATGAAAAATAAAATTATAATAATACAAATAATGTTATTATTATTTTTGGTTGTAGAACCGCAATTCGTTCGTAACTTATCCGTGCGACATTGGATTCATGTACCATCAGTGGTAGTATGACCCTGGCTTCGAGAAGAAAATTATAAGTCCAATATTGGATGTTTTTTTGTGTTTTTAGTTCGGGTACCTGAAACGCTCGAATAATAACAATGTATTATTATTATCAAATCTTCGTCCCTCCATAACTCCAGCGTGTGAATTCCGATTAACATACAGTTTGTGTTGAAGTTATCTTGTCATTAATACGGTCGATTTATGTCTAATTTTTAATATTAAAGTCGGGTTCATGGATCGGCTTCATGAAACAACCGATAATATTATTATTATTATTGTTGGAACTTGTATTCGACATATCTCCCTCATACAGTGTCAAAATGATGAACCGTGTGCAGCACCAGAAACAATGGATCGAGACGGTCCTTTTAGTATAACCCACTTGAGTTTCGGATAATGTTGGGGGTATGGACGGGTTGGATCGTGCATGAATCCAACCATGCCCTTGGGACTAAAAGTCTAATAACATACAAACTGGATGTCCTATTGGTGCACCATCTGTTGCGTTGAGACCCCGTTTACGTGGCGGTCCTTTGGGATACATTTTCATGGGACATCGTGGCAGTTGGACAATCGACAAGTGGCATGAGGAAATGATCCTCCCAAAATCTTGGGAGCTTAGTGTGGGAACCCTATAGCTGGCTATAACAAGAGAAAAGGACCCTATGTGGGTCTATGCTTTGGGATCCTGTTTGGATCTTTGTTCTAGAGTCTGAATTGGATCCACTATAGGAATACACGTGGGACTACTCTAGGATCCTACATGGGTTTGATGATTTCAGATCCTCTGTGGGTCTGATGATTTAGGATCCTATGTGTGTCCGATGATTTAGGATCCTGTGTCGGTCTGATGATTTAGGATCATGTGTGGGTCTACCACATAATAGAGTAAGATGATTTAGTAGTTACAAATAATCATATATACTACTATACCTTATTTATACATGGTGTGAGTTGTGTTTTTACCTTCATGGTGATACCTTTGTGGTATTCTTCTATGTGGCGTACTTGTGTGGTACTTTCCTTCGTGGTGATACCTTGGTGGTATTCTTGTGTGTCGCGTACCTGTGAGGTACATTCCTTCATGATGATACCTTTGTGGTAATTCTCGGTGTGGCGTACAAGTGTGGTACTTTCTTTCATGGTGAAATTTTTTTGGTATTCTTATGTGTGGCGTACATGTGTGTTACTTTCCTTCATGGTGATACCTTGGTGGAATTCTTCTATGTAGTTTACCTATGTGGTACTTACCTTTGTGTTGATACCTTTGTGGTATTCTTCTGTGTGGAATACCTATGTTGTACTTTCCTTCATGGTGAATCCTTTGTGTTATTCTTATGTGTGGCGTTACCTTTGTGGTAATCACCGTTGTTGTGTTACCTTCGTAGTATTCCATCCATTGTGGAACAGTTTAGCTTTGGGATTTTTCATTAGACCATGTGTTTCCTCCTGAACGAGACATGTATACATGATAACAAAGGTATATGTATGGGTATATACCAATGCAGGTTTTTTATATGTTTATATGCTTTTTGATTTACCCTTTTTGGATTTCATGAGACCTTAGAGGTTCTCAAGGACACTACTGAGTATCGTTATACTCACCCCTGCATGGGCTACGCCCGCACCTTATTGTGTTTGGTGGAGAAGATGCACAACACTGACTGAGATTAAGAGTACTGGGAATAAAGGTAGCTTATAGGTGGACATTAGACAAAGCATACTATAGAGACGGTCGTTCGAGAGCTGTACCTACCCTTCGGCTAGGATCCTTGGTGGGTGTTCACCGGAGCTGTTTCAGTTTTCCTATACGTTTTCAGTTTTCTTGTACTTTCCAGTTGGGCTTGTATTCTAGCCCCTTTTTCTTACTGTACACACTCTTTTTTACTACAGAGTTTACTTGTGTTAAAATATCATTGTGTGCATTATTATGTGTGTATATAGGTTATAAAGGTGTTTCCCTCCTGATTTTAGGTAATACGCCTTTTGGTGCTAGTCGCTAGCCCCTGGCCTATAGAAGGAAGGCTTGTGGTAGTCACGTCACGGGCCCCGGGGGACGGGTGATGAAAAATTAGTATCAAAGGAGTCGATTCTACTATAGAATAAAGAAATATGATATTTTTAATGGAAATAGTGTTATGTGTAGTGAGTGTGGTTATCAGTTTAGGGAATCCAGTGTCGGTACAGTGGGAGACATGTCCATACACCAGGACCCTAACTTATGATTTCTGACTCTGTGCTTGAAAACACTTATTGTGTGTGTGTTTTGAAAAGTTTTCTTGTGTTTTATTTGAGTCAACTCGCAAGGTATAACATAATGACCGTGGAACACCAATTTCTTATCAGGATTCCACTACATAGACATACATCTACGATTCTTGAGAGATTACACGATGACGGCCCACCGAGTGACGAGGATCCGGTGCAGGGCCCTCTTACTACATTGGCACCTTTGGGTGGTGTACCAGCAGCACCACCACCTGTTAGGAAAAATTTACCACCTTCCACACTGGAAAGACGGTGCATGCTGACTGAGCGCATTGCATGAGTTCCAACACCAGAGGCCTATGATGTTTTTAGGTGAGACATATTCCCACGTGGCTGAGGGCTGGATGGAGGCGGTTGCTAGAATTTTCTGCCTAGTTGTGACACCAGTAGAGCAGATGGTGATCTTAGATACTAGTCTTTTTCAGTGAGTGTCGATGAGGATGGTCTGCATAGTGATGTGGCTTCGGTACATGGACCATTACCTGAGATAGTACATTTAGGTAGTGTGTCAGCTATATCACTACCCATTGGTCAGTAGTTACAACCGAAGGTACCGGCAAAGGACACATATAGGCTTCGTGCCTTACGCGTGATTAAACATCATATATCCTCAGGTTCCGAGGAGAGCCCAACTCATAGGTGCCTAAGGACTAGCTAGAGAATGTGGATGAAAGTTCTCTATAGCTTCTATACCTTCAGCAGGATGACATGTCGGTAGCTAAGTATTCATCGAGGCATGCCGATCATTCATTGTACATGCTAAATACGACATGATCAGTCCATTAGAGATCAGACCTCTGAGCAAGGTGTCATTTGGGACATTCAAGATATAAATATTCTTATATGCATTCCTACTTATGTTAGGGTGCTAGAGAGAACCTTTGTGGTTGAATATTCATTGATTGAGCGAATGCTGCCAATGAATGTTAGTTGTGGGAAAGCAAGAAAATGGCCGTAGTATTAGAGACTTGGGCGTGTAAAAATGTTTCAAGAAGAAGAAGTGTTTGGGACCGATGAATCTCCAGGGCTGTAGATGGGGAAGCAGAGCTAGGGGAACTGGAGGACATGGGAAGAGAGTAGCTGCATGCGGTTAAGGAGTGCGACCCAAGGGCTCTAGGAAGTATTTGAGTTATGATCTGTGTCTACTTATAGCTTCTGTATCAATAGACAAAGGTACCAATCATTCCCCACTTCCAAAAATCATGTCCAAGAACTAATGGAAATATGACCATTCCCAATACTTCTATACAAATGGTTTTTAAAAACTGTTGGTATAGGGCCCCTTTCCCAACAGTTTGGCCAAATCGTTGGGAAATCCCACTTTGAGGTCACTTTTCCCAACAGTTAGGCCAAAACGTTGGGAAAGGGTATGGATTTCCCAATGGTTTGGCCAAACCATTGGGAGAAGTCCACTTTTTGGCCATGTTTCCCAACGGTTTGGCCAAACCATTGGGAAATCCCACTTTGAGGTCACTTTTCCCTACGGTTTGGAAAAACCGTTGGGAAATCGTATGGATTTCCCAACGGTTTGGCCAAACCATTGGGAAAATTTGACTTTATTGCCACTTTTCCCAATGGTTTGGCCAAACCATTGGGAAATACCACTTTGAGGTCACTTTTCCCAGCAGTTTGGCCAAGCCATTGGGAACGGGTATGGCTTTCCCAACGGTTTGGCCAAACTGTTGTGAAAGCCCACATTGAGGTCACTTTTCCCAACAGTTTGGCCAAACCGTTGGGAAAATCCACTTTATAACCACTTTTCCCAACAGTTTGGCCAAACCGTTGGGAACGGGTATGGCTTTCCCAACTGTTTGGACAAACCTTTGGGAAAAGCCCACATTGAGGCTACTTTTCCCAACTGTTTGGCCCAACTGTTGGGAAACGATGGACACCTATATTTCCCAACAGTTTTGAGAACCGTTGGGATATGTGCCCTTATATTTATGAGTACATTTTTCGAATATAGTCAAATAAATCAATATATAAATTACATATAAATATAAATATAAATAAACATATCCAAATATATTCACAAAGTATACTCCAGGATAGTGGTAAAGTAAATGATTTATAACGTGGAGGTTGTGCATTCAAACCTCTGCTGGAACACTTTGTTTACATATTTACCTATCCCAACGGTTTCCCTAAACCTTTGGGAAAGACATATCCCAACGGTTTTCCAAACTCTTGGGATAAGGCTTCATATGGTTGGTTTTCCCAACAGTAGAAGCCAAATCGTTGGAAAAAACTACCCCAACAGTTGTGCCAACCATTGGGATAGGTTCATTTTTCTAACCTATCCCAATGGTTATGTGTAAATCATTGGGAAAAGATTTCCCAACGGCTTACTTACAAATGGTTTGGAGAACCGTTGGTATAAGATATACCAACGGTTCTTCAGGCTTTCCCAAAAGTTCAAAACTGCTGGGAAATTGTCCTTTTCCAGTAGTGAAGATCGAGGGTTTCCAGTTAATCCATTGACTTGAACCTCACATCTGTAAATACCTTTCGGATGATAATCGATAATGACACTTACTCCGACGGTGTGATATGACCCTTGAGGAAAGAGTTTTGGTTAGAACCTCTTGGTGGTAGCTTCAATGCCATACGTCGTTAGTTTGGGTATGACTGGACATCCACAATTCATACTAATATTGACTGTATTAGGAAAAAAGGATTTGGTTTATCTACAACATTGGGAGGAGGTTTTCCTTAGACAATGAAAAAGGAAACCCATGCATCACATGATAAACTACTACATAGGAGGGTGTGGCTGATCACTACTGAGTAGGCTAGCCACACTCTCATGGAAGTTGGAGTTTTGAGTTTCATTCCCCAACAAGAGTGGACAGAGTCCCTCTAGGCCTATCACTTTGAGATAGTCTATACTCCAGGGAATATAAACATGGTAGCAGGCGCACTCAGCAGGAGGTCTAGCCTGTAGCTACCGAGTGAGGCGACTGAGCTGCTAGCCACTTTGCAGATATCCTTTGTGGATCGAGATGGGATAGCTTTTCTTCAGTCTCTTATAGTCACTCACCAATTTCTTCAGCGAGTCAGAGAGGCACAACGTGGGGAGGCTGACTATGAGGCTCAACGTGCTCAAATATCCTCAGGGAAGGCACATGATGGACTTCTTGAAGGTGGGGATCACATCATCCTTTTCAGAGGATGTAGCATAGTACCAGTAGCGCTATAGAAGGAGGTGTTAAGGGAGTTATATACATCCCCTCTCACAGTATATCCAGGTGTGGTGAAGATGTACTAGGACTTTCACCATCAGTACTGGTGGCCATGGATGAAGAAAGCAGTGGCAGATTTTGTATCAAGATGCCTCACGTGTTAGCAAATGAAAACTGCTCGCAGCTTGAAGAAGTCTTATGCTGACAGGAGGAGGGAGACCCTGTCTTCCTACGGTTCTCAACTCGATGCGGTTTGCTGAGATTTGGCCGAGGTGGCAAGTTATCACCAAGGTATACTGGTCTTTTTCTATTCCTTCAGAGGGTAGGAATGGTGGCATACATCTCGGATATTCCACCACAGTTATAGATAGTCCACGACGTCTTACACATATCCCAGCTGAGGGGATATGTGCACAACCCATCCCACATCATCGACCACATCAAGCTTGAATTAGGCGATGGGGATTCATTTATGGAGGTTCTAGTGGAGATTGAGGATAGATATGAGAGAGTCCTTCATGGGAGACCAATACCTTTGGTGAATGTACTTTTGAATTATAGGAACCTCTAGGAGAGCACATGGTAGTGGGAGGTTCAGATTCATGCTCAGTACCCTCTTTTGGTTGTTGAGCCTATGTTGTGGATTTTGGGGACGTAAAGTAATTTGGTGGGGAGAATGTAATGCCACAAAAATTTCTTATAATTTGATCTAATTATATGGAATTATTTTGAGACTTTGAAAACAGACGGTGCACGATTCTGAGGCTCGGAGTACACGGAATGATCCGTCGAAGTTTGGTTGAGTTTTAGTTAGCACGTGTAAGAAGTTTTCTAGAAAAAGTGGAATAACCCATAAATGGTGAATCAGATAAAAAATATGAGGGCCTAATTGCGTTCAGGATGGAGGGTTTACCATAGGAGCGACTTAATTTTAGTCGGTGTAGGCCTCTTGTGAGTAAACCCAAAATTTTCATAAGCGTAAAAAAAATAATTAAATAAATTATTTTATTTTTCAAAATTTTAAAACTCACTAATGGTAGATCAGATTACAAATCTGAGACCACCACAAAACTCATGAGGGATTCATTCATTTAAGCATCTACTAATTTCAGCCGGTGCGGGCCACCAGTTCATGTTAGTTTTTAGCTATAAATAAAATAATTATGTGATAATTATTTTATTGTAAAATCCATAACTTTTAAATGGTAACTCGGATTGGAAATCTGAGAGTACCATTGGGTTCGCTAGGGCATGTTTCACTTGGCCAGACCGTAACCTTGACCAGCAAAGGATGAGGGTGACTGTTAATAATTTTCCGATATCTTATGGGTACGTTTAGTAAATGTGCATGCGGCGTTTTTTATGTTTTGAACTTGTACTCAGAGTTGAATGTTGAGGACACTGTTGAACTCATAGCGCCAATATTCACTTAAGGATACCATCACCTTGACTGCAGTGGGTCGAGGGTGGAAGTTAGTTTTTTCGGATTTTCATGAGAGAAGAAAAAAATAAATAAATTTTTATTTATTTTATTTGAAACCCCCATTTTGAATGCCTGGTGGTGGGGACCACTCGAAATACCAATTAATGTGGGGAACCCTGGGTATTCCCCTAGTTAATGTGCCAAACTCAATGTAGTTATTGAGCCAACATAACTTGTTAATTTAATAAACATAATTTAATATGTTGGCTTTTATTTTTCATGAGTTTGGGGAGAGAATTGGCAAAGGGAGAATTGGGGAGGGATTTTGGAGGATCATCTTCCCCAATTAAGAACACTCTCTAATGAAGAGCATGATTCGGGATTAGAGAATGAGGAAGATGCTTGATCCTGGATCTGAGACATCTTGTGGGAGCAACAAATGTCGGCGTCACCATCTCATTGACTTCATCTTCTTCCTCGCACCACCTTCAACGGACAATTGAGGTAGGGGTTTTTATATATGTTTGAATTTGTTTTATTCATTCTTCATATATTAAATTCATGTCCACGATGGCCAAATGAACATGGCCATCATCCTATACATAAACCATGCTCCCTTTATTTTTTTCTTCGCACGTTCTTCAATGCCTAATATTTATTGGTGCTGGAAACACTGAGTTTTGCTGAGTGCGATATATGGACGCAAAGCCCTCGATGCAAGGATCTCAAATATGTGATCGTTTAATTTTTTGGGCTTGGAACGAAGCCTCAATGGCTCATGGAAGGAGGAATCCAAATATTTATTGGCACTGGAAACACAATATTCGAATGAGCACGACATATGGACATGGATCACTAGATCCGAGGATCGCGAATATGCGATCATTTTATTTTTCGAGTTATGAAGGAAGATCCAGTGGGCCGTGGAAGGGGCAATGTGGAGGTGTAATTTTGGAATGTCATTGAGGCATAGCTCTGGGTGAGATAGGCGGTGCGACGACGGTTCCAGACGTGCGGAGGAAGCCTGCGGTTAGAGTTGTAGGAGAAGCCGCGGGCTTGATTTCTTGCTGGAATAGTGCATGGGAATTGTGGGTAAAGAAGATTAAATTGGAGATGGGAATTCTTGAAAATAAATTAAAAAGGAAATATCTTGAATAAGGGGGAGGCACTACCCTTGTGCGTGAATCTCAATGGAGATGGGTTTTAAGGAAAAAAATTAAAAAAAATATAAATAATGTTATTATTATTTTTGGTTATAAAACCCTAATTATTCTGTAACATATTTGTACGACCTTGGTTTCATGAATTTTCAGCGGCAATATGACCCTGAATTCGAGACGGAAATTATAAGTCCAATATTGGATGTCGTTGTTTGGTTTTTGGGTTAGGTACCTGAAAGACTCAAATAATAATAATAATAAAAACATATTATTATTATTAAATCATCGACCCTACATAACATCGTCATGTAACATCAGACTGACTTATCATCTGTGGTGACATGATCATGTCATTAAGATGATCGGCTAATTCATGGCTTGGGTTCATGAAACACCAAATAATTATATTATTGTTATTGTGGGATCTTTTATTCGACATATCTACCTCATACGGTGTTGAAATGATGAATCGTCTACGACACCAGAAAACATGGATTGAGACGGTCCTTTTGGTATACCCCACTTGAGTTTTGGATAAAGTTGGGGTACGGCCGAGATGGATAAAGCAGAAATCCAACTGGACCTTCGTCTCTAAAAGGCCAATAACATATAGACCGGACATCCGATTGACGCACCACCTATTGCGTTGAGACCCCTTTTAAATTTTGGTTCTTTGGGATACTTCTTCATGGGACATCGTGGCAATTGGAGCATTGACCAATGGCTTGAGGATCAGATCCACCCAGAATCAAGTGAGCTTAGTGCGGGAACCCTATAGCCGGCTGTAACATGAGAAAAGGACCATGTGTGGGTCTGGGCTTTGGGACCCTCTGTGGGTTTTTGTTCAAGAGTCTCACTTGGATCCACTCTAGGAATCCATGTGGGACTACTCTAGGATTATATGTAGGCCTGATGATTTAGTATCCTGTGTGGTTATGAAGATTTATAATCTAGTGTGGGTCTGATGATTTAGGATCCTATGTGGGTATAATGATTTAGGATCCTGTTTGGGTCTGATGATTTAGGATCCTGTGTGGGTCTGCCTCTTAATAGAGTAAGATGATTCAGTGTTTATATCTAATCATCTATACCAATGTACCATAGTTATACATGGTGTGAGTTGTGTCCTTACCTTCATGGTGATACCTTTGTGGTATTCCTCTATGTGGAATACCTATGTGGTACTTTTGTTTATGGTGATACCATGGTTGTGTTCTTCTATGTGGTGTACCTCTGTGGTACTTACATTCATGGTGATAACTTTGTGGTATTCTTATGTGTGGCATACCTTTGTGGTACTTTCCTTCATGGTGACACCTTTGTGGTATTCTTCTGTGTGGTGTTCCTATGTTGTACATCCTTTGTGGTGATGTGTTGGTGGTATTGTTTTGTGTGGCGTACCTGTGTGGTACTTACCTTCGTGGTGATACATTTGTGGTATTCTTCTGTGTGGCGTACCTATGTGGTACTTTCCATCATGGGGAAACCCTTGTAGTATTCTCTTGTGTGGAGTTTCCATTGTGGTACTCACCTTTGTGGTGTTACCTTCGAGGTATTCCATCAATTGTGGAACAGTTGAGATTTGGGATTTTGAGTTGGAAAACGTTTCTCCTCATGAATGAGTTGGGTATACTTGATAACTTGGTTATATGTTTGGGCATATAACTATGTAGGGTTTTCATAAGATTTCATTCTTTTTGGTTTATCCTTTGTTGATTTCGTGATACCTTTGAGGGTCTCGGGGTCCCTACTGTGTATCGTTGTACTCACCCCTTCATGGGCTATGCCCGCACCATGTTATGTTTGGTGTGGACGACGAACAACGCTGACTGAGGACAAGAGTAGCTAGATTGGAGGTAGCATAGAGGTGGATATTATATGAGGTGTACCGCATTGACAACCATTCGAGAGTTGTACCTACCCTACAGGTAGGATCCTTGGTGGTTTTTCACATGAGAAGTTTCAGTTTTCTTGTACTTTTTCAGTTTTCTTGTACATTCCAATTGGGCTTGTATTCTGGACCCTTTTTCTTACTATACACACTCTTTTTACTATACAGTTTACTTGTTTTCGTATCTCACTGTGTGCATGGTTACGCGTGTTTATAGGTTATAAAGGAAATGCCTTCCCGGTTTTAGGGAATATGCATTTATGTGCTAGTCTCCAGCCCCTAGCCTATAGAAGGAGGACTTGGGGTAGTCACGACACGGGCCCAAGGGGGCGAGTCATGACAATTATTCTTAAAGTGGGTTATCATAGTGGTGAAATGTGGTAACACAGAGATGGAATAATGGGTTTTATCGGGTTCTATACTGGTGGTCTTTTAGAATGTCCATGTAGACCATGATATCTAGTTTTGGATGTAACATTTATTGTTGGATTTCATTATATATGATATATTCTTGGAAATTTGTTATGACAATTTTATTTCCCATTCATATAATTTGTTTATTTAGGGTTATATCATTCCATCATTAATTTTCATGATTCTATGGAGCTTTTCACTGGCCTATGGTGACAAAACAATTCATCATGCCATGTGGCATGGGAATTCCTATAACATTACAACACTCTTTTTGATTTTTATAGCACTCTTTTTTGGGGTTTTAGATATAATCATGTTAATATGGTTTGAACATGATATTTATTATTGAACTGTTATAGGATGACTCATGTAAAGACCCATAAAAGTCAAGTAAATTTTTTTCTTAATTTTCTTTGGAATTTTACAAGAACACAGTTTCTGACGGCACCTGATTCCGAGGCCCGGTGTGCTCGAAATCATTTTCCGAAGTTTGGCTCGGGTACGTTCAGTGATTGAACGACCGGGTTTTTATATGTTTTGAACCGGTTCTCGGAATCAAATTCCGAGGGCACCAATGGAATTGCAGCGCCGGTATTTTCTTAGAAACATCATTTCCGAAGTCTCGTTTTCTCGGGTGTGGTTTTTAATTTTTGGGGCTAAGTTAAGAAAATAAAATAAAGTGGTGCGACAACTTTATTTTATTTAACATAAAGACACTTAAATCCACATAAGCTAAGTAGAAGCGGATAGGGTGGAACCCAAAATATCCTACCCTCTTGGTAGGATATTTGTGAGGTGGGGCCCGCACGAGCACCACCGTTTCTTTTCCTCTAAGTAACGCACCCGCGAAAACTACACTTTAATGAACGTCAACTGGTGCATTTTCTAAACTCTTAATGCTCCTATTAATTGGATAGTTAAGACGTTACTGTCAATTCACCGAATTAATTGTTCTTTTCTTAACTTGTTTTCCAAATTGTTGGCATGTAAATAAAATAAGACCAACGCAAGTCTTTCATGAGGATTACTCGTTGAGAGGATTTGGAGAAGCCTCTAAGGCTGGAGATCTTCATCCTCCTTTTTAAAGAACGTGAAGAATGCCGAAACCTTGGAGATCGACGATGCGACGCAGTGTTCCGCGACGCCGACGATTCTCCTTCCGCGACACTTCTTCCGCGATGTTTCTTCCCCGCAACAATCTCCGATCATCAACTGCTTGAGGTAGGGGATTACAGTTCTCTATATCATTGTGGATTTTATCCTCAACATGGGTTTAAACGTGCAATTAAATCTGTGTGTTTTCTTTAAACCTCAGAGATCGTCGACGCGATGCCGTGTACCGCGACGACACGACACCCCTTCCGCGACGCGACGATCCTCTTCTTCCGCGATGGTCAATCCCGCGAAGAACTCACGTCCGATGACAACGATGAGGTATGGGTTTGATTCTTTTAAATTTTTGTGATTTATACCCGCGACGTATTATTAAAATTTTTTTGGGAGACTTTTAAAACCGCTAATGCGGTGGGTGCGGACTAACGAACAAGTCCGAACCCACCGACCCTTTCGTTCTTGGTGTGAGAAACGGTGGACGTCGACAAAATCAGTCGCACAGGTGATGTAAGGTCCTCGCAGTGAAGGACGGACCCCGGGAGGGCTTTTGGCGAAGACGTTAAGGACTTCCGACCACCGGAACTCATCCGGTGGTCCGCGGAGCAACCCGCCGGCGTGCCCCGCCGGCACGGCGGTGGGAGGCGGCGGCGCCCGGCGCGCCGCCGGGAAAAACCGCCGCGGCTGAAGCCGCAGTGGCGGGCCGACCATCACGCGACCGCGCGGGACTGGTGAAGGACGATATGCAGCTGGCTGCCGCGTCCGCTGGTAAGGGCGGCCCCATGCTGGGTCGCGATTATTTCACGAGGGGGCAGCGTGCCCCCCGCAGCGCTCGGCAGTAACCGGCCGAGTCGAACCGCCTGGCGGACGGGCCGCGCTAGCTGGGACGGGTCGCGCCCAGGATGGGCCGGGCCCCCCAGGCCGTGCCGGCCGGGTCGGAACCGGACCCGGGTCGGGTCGACCCGGTTTGGGCCGACCCAGGGGGGTTGGGCCGGGTCGGTCAGGGCCCAGACCCCACTATTTTCAGACCTTTTCGGTCTTTTTATCATAACTTGAGAAACGGGCCTCCGATCGACGCACCGTCAGTGGTGATGTGATCCTTAGATCGAGGTGGTCGTTTTGGTATATTGCACTCAAGGTTTCGGAGTACATCAGGTTTGGCCGGGTTGGTTCGTACACGAAACCAACCGGGCCCTCGAAGTAGAAATGCTTATAACTTGAGCTTCGGACGTCCGATTGATGTTACATCGACTTTGCTGGATTCCTCTTAGTGTGACGGATCTTTTGGCTTACTCCGCCCGAGGTTTGGACGCTGGTGAAGTACAGTCGGGTTGGTTTTGCCTTAAAAACCAACCGGGCCCCTGGGACGAAAAGGCCAATAACTCTCAGACCGGGTGTCCGATTGACGCGCCGTCTGCGACGTTGAGTTCCTGTTGATGATACAAAACTTTTGGATACATCAAATCTGGACTATGTGTCAGTTTATGTATCAGCCTCTCGGCTCATGGACCAGACCCTCCCGAACGAGCTTGATGTGTGCGGGAACTCTAGAGCAGGCTGCGACTGCGACGACGACGACGACTGTGCAGAGATCCTCCGTGGATTCGACGACGACTACAGCACTCCGCGATCCTTTGTGGATTAGTGCTACCGATCCTGTGTGGGTCTGATCCTGTGTGGGTCAGCACTCAGCAGTCCTGTGTGGGCCAGCGTCTACATATCCTGTGTGGGTCCGATCTTGTGTGGGTCTTTGCGGGGGTTAGTACCTATCGATCCTGTGTGGGTCAGATCATTTGTGGGACATTGCGGGGGTCAGTACCTATCGATCCTGTGTGGGTCAGATCCTTTGTGGGTCATTTCAGGAGTTAGTACCTATCGATCCATTGTGGTTCCGATGGCTTAGATGAATCAGTGGAAATATCTGGTCATCTCTATCATCATACAAAGAAGTATTCCTGTGTGAGCTGAATCCTGTTTTGCTTTCCTGTGTGGATTGTGTTGTGCTATCCTGTGTGGATTTACATTTTGCTTTCCTGTGTGGATTTATGTTTTGCTTTCCTGTGTGGACTGGGTTGTACTGGGGCTCATATGTTGGAGTCGAACGTGAATTGATGACTTAGGTATATGTAAGGGCATATACCTAAGTAGTGTCGGATGTTACTTAGTGATTGTATCTTTCCTTTGTGGATTATCCTTTGTGGATACTGGGAGACCTTTGGGGGTCTCGGGGTCCCTACTGAGGAGCTTATACTCACCCCTGCACGGGCTATGCCCGCACTACGTTGTGTTGGTTGCAGAAGACGGACATCGCTGATCGTGGTTGAGACTTGCCGAGAAGGACGTTACCTGGAGGTGGACCACTGGGCAGGACGTACTCGGAGCGGTCGGCTGGACCCGAGGAGCAGATGAGGATATCTGTACCCACCCTTCAGGTGGTATTTCCATTGGAAAGCTTGATGTTGTGGCTTTACTTTCAGTTGCTGTTTTCCCTTTCCAGTTGTACATTTACTTTCAGTTTGGGTTTGTTTACTGGCCCACTTACTTTTCCGCACTTACAGTTGTACTCAGTTTTTACTTAGTGTTTACTTCTACTGTTGATTTCTCTGTGGTGTTTTCTTACTTTACAAAGGAAATGCCTTCCCTTTTTACCGGGATTTACGCCTTGGTGCTAGTCACCAGCCCCTGGCCTATGGAAGGCGGGATTGGGGTAGTCACAGCACAGGCCCCGAGGACGGGTCGTGACAAATTGGTATCAGAGGAGTACGGTTCTACCACAGAACTTGGGACTCTGATCTTTTTCTATCTGAAGCAATAGTGTTAAGCGTATTAGGTGTGGATATCAGTCCAGGGAGTCCAGTGTTGGTGCGGCGGCCGACGTATCCATACACCAGGACCCTGACTTCTGATTTCCGACTTAATGCACGAAAACATTGATTGCATGTGTGTTTGAAGTTTTCTTTGTGATTACATTGTGTCACCTCACTAGGTATACTATTCTGACCGTGGCGCACCTGTTTTTTTTTTCAGGATGGCCCCACGATGGCGGCCAGATAGGGTTCCGAGAGTTGAGAAAGATGAAAGCCCACCGAGCGACGAGGCCTCTGTACAGGGCTCTTTGACAGCTGAGGCACCGGCGGTACCTTTACCTGCCGAGCCACCGATGCTTCCAGCCCCAGCCGCTGACGATGCACGTCGCCTTAATGCACTGCATGAGTTCCAGTGCCATGGAATTCCTAGGTTCCGTGGGGAGATGGACCCTTAGGCAGCCGAGGACTGGCTGGAGGCAGTGGTACGAGTTTTCAGGTTAGTGAGGACACCAGCAGACCTCATGGTGATCCTCGCAGCGAGGCTACTCCATGCAACAGCAGGCAGATGGTGGAGCATGATGCTCCAGGTTCACGATGAGGCATCGCTTCTATGGACAGACTTCGAGAGCCTCTTCTACTCAGAGTTCGTCCCGGCCACCCTCCATGCAGTGCGCATCCAGGAGCTTCTCGAGCTGCGGCAGGGCAGCTTGGCGATCGCCCAGTACTCGACGAGATTTATCGATCTCTCGCGCTACTCGACAGACATGGTACGGGACACGTTCTTCCAGGTCCGAACCATTGGGTAGGGATTGAGACATGAGATCAGGGCATCACTGATCTCCCTCAGCATTCCGACTCAGGCAGGTGTACTGGAGTGAGCCCTTTTGATCAAGAGCTTCTTTACTGAGCCTTCATCAGCAGCAAGACCTACCACGGGGCGACACGTAGCAGAGTCTTCTATAGTAGGTAGTCGACGGATTACTCATGGGTCCATGAAGACCATACCCTCACGTAGACAACCTCAGGACACTGGCTCAGCAGTTCGGGGCACACAGCATGGAGCCTGTCTTTCGAGAGGCAGGCAGTGCTACACATGCGGCGGGCAGGGCCACATGGATCTTGACTGCCCGACCCACCGTGCCGAGGAGCAGCAGACGGTTGAGGGGCCACCCAGGTAGAGGCATAGGGTCGACCGTGGTAGTCCGTAGGGAGCAGGTAGACGAGGAAGAGGAGCAGGCCGAGCTGCAAGTGGTGGGCGACACTTTGAGGCTCTACCACCACCACCACCAGGAGGTCCACCCCAGCCACTGGGAGCTGGCGGGCAAAGACATGCACAACTCCAGGCAACGGAGGCCTACGACCACGACGCACCCGAGATGATTCGAGGTACTATCTGTGTCTATTCCACCCTTGCTGTAGTTCTTATAGACATAGGAGCAGGTCATTCTTTCATAGCTGTTTCCCTTGTTCGGATCTCGGAGATTCCGACAGAGCCGTTGGCTCGATCCTTACGGCTAGAGACTCCTACGGGAGCAGACTCGATGATTACACGCTAGTGCCGGCAGTGTGAGCTTACTCTAGGAGGCAAGAGCTTCGACTGGGATCTTCTTGTAGCTGCGTCGAGGCCTTACGACTTCATCTTGGGCATGGATTGGTTATCTACAGTCCATGCTCAAATTGACTGTATTAGGCACAAGGTGCGATCTGTACGCACTGACGGGAGCAGGTTCACCTTTACCAGCGAGAAGGGAGCCTTTGCAGCACAGGATAGACACTCACAGAGGATAGGACAACCCATCACTCATCAGTTGGCTAGCCTCATCCTAGGAGCATTTGATGTGCATAGTCCTAGTTTTCCTGCAGTGGTGGATCAGTATGCGGACGTCTTTCCCGACGACATTCCAGGACTACCTCCTCACAGATAGGCAGACTTTTATATTGAAATGTACCCCGGGACAGCTCTGATATCGTCTCCAGCATATCGGATGGCCCCTGTTGAGCTTTGAGAGCTACGGGTACAGTTGGAGGACTTGCAGGGAAAGGGATTCATCCGACCCAGTGTTTCACCCTGGGCTTCCCCGATTTTTTCGCCAAGAAGGCGGACGGGAGATTGTGACTTTGTGTTGACTATCGTTGCCTGAACCAGGTGACAATGAGGAACAAGTATCAGCTACCGAGGATTGATGACCTCTTCTATCAGCTCAAGGGAGCATGGTGGTTCTCGAAGATAGACCTCAGGTTAGGCTATCATCAGCTCAGAGTTCGGGATGAGGATGTGCAGAAGACGACCTTCAGATGTCGGTATGGCCACTACGTGTTCTTTGTTATTCAATTCCGCGTAACCAATTCTCCAACGATGTTCATGGGCCTCATTAACAGGATCTTTAAGCCATACCTCGTTCGATTTTTCATGGCCTTCATAGACGACATTTTGATATACTCGACGACTAAGGAGGAGCACGCCTATCACCTGCGGGTTGTACGAGAAACACTCTAAGAGAAATAGCTTTACATAAATCTCTCAAAGTGTCAGTTATGGATACATGAGGTCAACTTCTTGGGACACGTCATCTCTGAGGCGAGAGTTGCGGTGGATCCTGCGAAGATTGAGGCAGTGCTAGCTTGGGAGCCACCCAAGAGCGTGACGGAGGTGTGGAGTATCTTTGGACTAGCTGGATACTATCAAAGATTTGTGCCAGACTTCTCCAGAGTTTCTTCACTGCTCTCATCTCTTACGAAGAAGTGTAAACCATTTGTGTGGTCATACAGATGTCCGGAGAGCTTCAAGGAACTGAGACAGAGATTGACCAACGCGCCTATCTAGAGGATTCTAGAGGAGGGAGTAGGGTACGTAGTCTACTGTGATGCATCAGGGACCAGACTCGGATGTATCCTGATCCAGGAGCTAGCAGTGATCGCATATGGATCACGTCAGTTGAGGACGCATAATCAGAACTATGCTACCCATAACCTGGAGTTAGCAGCAGTGGTCTTCGCTCTGAAGACATTGCGAGACTATCTGATGGGTGAGCACTTTATAGTCTTTTCTGACCATCAGAGTCTCAGGTACATCTTTTCGCAGAAGGACCTGAACCTGAGATAGCGGCGATGGCTCTATTTCCTCTAGGACTATGACTTTGTGATTGTATATACTCCTGGGAAGGGGAACTTGGTAGCTGATGCTCTCAGCAGGAGGATGGGCATTCAGCTACTTGAGGAGGTGGCAGAGCAGCTACACGCTTTGCAGATATCCTTTGTGGATATCTTTTGTGGATAGAGATGGAGCAGCTTTCCTTTAGTCACTCACAGTCTCTCCACCACTACTACAACGGGTAAGAGAGGCACAACATGGGGACGCTGACTGTGACATGTGGCGTGCACAGATATCCTCAGGTTAGGCACCTGATGGTTTCTCCTTTAGAGCAGAGCACGACGTCCTTTTTAGAGGAAGTACCTTGGTACCAGTTTCTTTATGAGAGGAGGTGCTGAGAGAGTTTCACACATCCCCTTTGGCGGTACATCCTGGAGTGGCGAAGATGTACCAGGATCTCAGACGACAGCACTGGTGGCCAGGCATGAAGAAGGTTGTGACTGAGTTCATTTCTCGATGCCTCACCTGCCAGCAGGTGAAGGCAGAGCACCAGGTACCAGTAGGCTTGGTACAACCCTTGGAGGTCCCGGAGTGGAAGTGGGACAGAATATCTTTGGACTTCATGACTGGGCTTCCAATAACTTCTAGAGGTCACGACTCCATTTGGGTGATTGTCGACCGACTCACCAAGTCGGCTCACTTCTTACCCATCAGAGATCATGGATCAGTGGAGATCTTGGAACGTATCTAGGTTCTGGAGACTGTACGTCTTCACAGTGTGCCATCATCTATCGTCTCCGATCGAGATTATCGCTTTACTTCCTAGCTTTGGAAGGGGTTGCAAGAGGCGATCGGGATGCAGCTATGTCTGAGCACCGCCTTTCACCCTCAGACGGATGGTCAGATAGAGAGGACCATTCAGACTCTCGAGGACATGCTCCGTGCATGTGTTCTCTACTTTGGCCGCAGCTGGAAGGACCACATACCCTTGGTGGAGTTTGCGTAAAACAACAGCTACCACTCCACCATCAGGATGGCACCATACGAGGCATTGTACGACTGACCTTGCAAATCTCTTTTGTGATGGACAGACCCTGGGGAGTCAGCACTTGTGGGACCAGAGATGGTCTAGGCCACGACAGAGAAGGTACAAGTCATCTAGGAGCGGATGAGGAGAGCTCAGAGCATGCAGAAGTCGTATGCTGAAAGAAGGCGGAGGCCACTAGAGTTCGAGGATGGTGACCACGTCTTCTTGCATGTCTCACCTCGACGTGGATTACAGAGATTTGGCCGAGGCGGAAAATTGTCTCCACGCTTCATTAGACCATTCCAGGTCCTCAGCAGGATTGTCGAGGTGGCTTATCGCCTGGCTCTACCACCTCAGTTACACCAGGTGCATGACGTCTTCCACGTATCTCATCTAAGGAGATATGTGCACGACCCATCACATATATTTGACTATGGGGAGCTGGACGTTGATGATGGGGTGACTTTTGTAGAGGTCCTAGTGGAGATCGAGGATCGACAGGAGTGGGTCCTATGTGGACGGTCGATTCCTCTAGTGCGCATCATATGGAAGCATGGGAACCTCCAGGAGAGCACATGGGAGCGGGAGGCTCAGATGCATGCTCAATACCCACCTTTGCATCCCTAGATTATGATGTATCTTTACGGGGATGTAAATCCCTGAGGTGGGAGTGATGTAAAGAACCTTAAATCGCAAGGAAATTTTTTTCTTAATTTTCTTTGGAATTTTACAAGAACACAGTTTCTGACGGAACCTGATTCTGAGGCCCAGTGTGCCCGCAATAATTTTATGAAGCTTGGCTCGGGTACATTCAGTGAATGAACAAGTGAGTTTTTCTAACGTTTGAACCAGTGCTTGTAATCGAATTCCGATGGCACCGATGGAATCACAGTGCTGGTATTTGCTTAGAAATGCCATTTCCGGAGTTGCGTTTGCTCGGGTGTGGTTTTTAATTTTTGTAGTTAATTTAAGAAAATAAAATAAAGTGGTGAGACAACTTTATTTTATTTTTCTTAAAGCCACTTAAATCCACTTAAGCTAAGTTTAAGCGGATAGGGTGGAACCCAAAATATCCTACCCTCTTGGTAGGATATTGGTGAGGAGTGGCCCGCACGAGCCCCACCGTTTCTTTTCCACTAAGTAACACACCCACGAAAACTCCTCTTTAATGAAAGTCAACTGGTGTGTTTTCTAAAATCTTAACGCTCCTATTAATTGGACAGTTAAGACGTTACCATTAATTCACCGAAATAATGGTTCATTTCTTAACTTATTTTTTAAATTGTTGGCATGTAAATAAAATAAGACCAACACATGTCTTTCTTGAGGATTGCTCGTTGAGAGGATTTGGAGAAGACTCTAAGGCTTGAGATCTCCATCCTCCTTCGCGAAGAACGTGAAGAATGCGACGAACGCGAAGAACGCCGAACACTTGGAGATCGACAACTCGACGCCGTGTTCCGCGACGCCGACGATTCTCTTTCCGTGATGCTTCTTCCGTGACATTTCTTCCCTGCAACAATCTCCGATCATCAACTGCTTGAGGTAGGGGATTACGGTTCTCTAATTCTTTGTGGATTTTATCCTCAACATGGGTTTAAATGTGCATTTATATCGGTGTGTTTTCTTTAAGCCTTTGAGATCTTCGACGCGACGCCATGTACCGCGACGACGCGACGCCCCCTTCCGCAAAGCGGCGATCCTCTTCTTCCACAACGGTCAATCCCGCGAAGAACTCACGTCCGACGACAACGACGAGGTATGGGTTTGATTATTTTAAATATTTGTGATATATACCCATGGCGTATTATTAAAAAATTGTTGGGAGACTTTTAAAACCGCTAACGCGGTGGGTGGGGACTAACGAACAAGTTTGAACCCACTGCCCCTTTCGTTCTTGGTGTGCGAAACGGCGGACGTCGACAAAATCAGCCGCACGGGCGATTTAAGGTCCTCTCAGTGAAGGACGGACCCCGGGAGGGCTTTTGGTGAAGACGGCAAGGAATTCTAACCACCGGAACTCGTCTGGTGGTCCGCAGAGCAACTCGCTGGCGCGCCACGCCGGTACGACGGGAGGTGGCGGCGCCCGGCGCACCGCAGGGAAGAACCGCTGTGACTGAAGCCGCGGCGGCGGGCCGGCTGTCCCGTGACCACGTGGGACTGGCGATGGAAGAGACGCGGCTGGCTGCTGCATCCGCTGGCAAGGGCGGAGCCACATGAGGCCGCGGTTCCTTCACGCGGGGGTAGCGCACCCCCCGCACCGCTCGACCGTAATCGGCCGAGCCGAACCGCCTGGCGGCCGGGCCGTGCCCGCGCCATCCAGGCCGGGTCGCGCCCGTTCCGGGTCGGGCCACCCAGGCCGGGTCGGGCCGTGCCGTCCGCGTCAGACCCGGAACCAGGTCGGGTCGACCCGGTTCGGGCCGACCCAGGGGGGTTGGGCCGGGTCGGTCCGGGCCCATACCCCCCCGTTTTCAGACCTTTTCGGTATTTTGCTCATAACATGAGAAACATGCCTCTGATCGACGCACCGTTAATGGAAATGTGATCCTTGGATCGAGACGGTCGTTTCGGTATATCGCACTCAATGTTTCGGAGTACTTTGGGTTTGGCCGGGTTGGTTGGTACACGAAACCAACCGGGCCCTCAGAGCGGAAACACTTACAACTTGACCTTCGTGCGTCCGATTGACGTGCCGTCGACTTTGATATTCCTCCTAGTGAGACAGATCTTTTGGCTTACTCCACCCGAGGTTTGGATGCAGGTGGAGTACGATCATGTTGGTTTTCCCATAAAAACCAACCGGGCCCCTGGGACGAAAAAGCCAATAACTCTCAGATTGGGCGTCCGATTGACGCGCCGTCTGCGACGTTGAGTTCCTATTGATGATACGGAACTTTTGGATACATCAACTCTGGACTATGTGTCAGTTGATGTATCAGCCTCTCAGCGTATGTAGCGGACCCTCCCAAACGAGCTTGCTGTGTGCGGGAACCCTAGAGCTGGCTGCGACTACGATGACGACGACGACTGTGCAGAGATCCTCAGTGGATTCGACGACGACTACAGAACTCAGTGATCCTTTGTGGATTAGTGCTCCCGATCCTGTGTGCGTCTGATCCTGTGTGGGTTAGCGCTTAACAGTCCTGTGTGGGCCAGCGCCATAGATCCTATGTGGGTCCGATCCTGTGTGGGTCTTTGCGGGGGTTAGTACCTATCGATCCTGTGTGGGTCATATCCTTTGTGGGTCATTTCGGGGGTTAGTACCTATCGATCCTGTGTGGGTCAGATCCTTTTTGGGTCATTGAGGGGTTAGTAACTATCGATCCTATGTGGGTCCGACGACTTAGATGAATCAGTGGCAATATCTGATCATCTCCATCGTCATACAAAGAAGTATTCCTGTGTGAGCTGAATCCTGTTTTGCTTTCCTTTGTGGATTGTGTTGTGCTATCCTGTGTGGATTTATGTTTTTCTTTCCTATGTGGATTTAAGTTTTTCTTTCCTGTGTGGAATGGATTGTACTGGGGCTCAGATGTGGGAGCCAAACATGAATTGATGACTTAGATATATGTATAGGCATATACCTAAGTAGTTTCGGATGTTACTTCCTGATTGTATCTTTCCTTTGTGGATTATCCTTTGTGGATACTGGGAGAACTTCAGGGGTCTCGGGATCCCTACTGAGTCACTTATAATCACCCCTGAACGGGCTATTCCCACACTACGTTGTGTTGGTTGCAGACGACAGACAACGCTGATCGTGGTTGAGACTTGCAGAGAAGGACGTTACCTGGAGGTGGACCACTGGGCGGGACGTACTCGGAGCGGTCGGCTGGACCCGAGGAGCAGATGAGGCTATCTGTACCCACCCTTCAGGTGGTATTTCCAGTGGACAACTTGATGTTGTGGCTTTACTTTCAGTTGCTGTTTTCCCTTTCCAGTTGTACATTTACTTTCAGTTTGGGTTTGTATACTGGCCCACTTACTTTTCTGCACTTACTGTTGTACTTAGTTTTTACTTAGTGTTTACATCTACTATTTCTTGCTCTGTGGTGTTTGTTTACTTTACAAAGGCAATGCCTTCCCTTTTTACCAGGATTTACGCCTTGGTGCTAGTTTCTAGCCCCTGGCCTATGGAAGGTAGGCTTGGGGTAGTCACAGCACGGGCCCCGAGGACGGGTCGTGACAACTCACATTCATGAATACCATTGATTTTTCATATTTCGTTTGGTGTTATATAATATCCCTATTTATGATTTTAGCCTATCTAGATGTATTTAATTAAAATTTAATTATGATAATAGATTAAAATGATATTTTTTTTGGATATAATTTTATTCTTCAAAAAGAATATTGATACTTCAATAAGAAAATCTCATAATTTTAGTAAATAAGATACAGAGTGATCTCCAGAATAGAAGCCAATGGATAAATCTATATTATTGGAATATATAGTATGAATGATACATTACTTAGTCTAGGTATCCAGGTTTGATCCAATATGTATGTTGTCTCATGATATTTAATAGACTAAGAATCATCCACTAATCGTTGGTGGAGATAATGGACCCTACAAATCAAAAGAATGCATAAAAAGGATTGATAGAATTGTCCACTCCCTGATGACTCCAAAAGTCTCTAGGGAGGATTTCACAACATATATGCATGATGGGTTAGTAATAAGTCTATTTCATTCTATTTTCACTCCATATATCAGGAATATGACTCCAATAAAAACTTTCATGAAGGTATTTAATGAACATTTTTATACTGGTATTTTTCTTGTTGAAGTATCATAATAATTTAAACCTTATTAAAAGGGGATAATTCTATTATGTACTATTCTACATGATTTTATGAGTTATTTCTAAAATGAATATATATTTTTTAAAATGTCTATATTATGAAATAGAGATGGAATATGGGTTTTAGTGATGGTATTTAGTCTATGTATATTTTTTTCATACCAAACTTTACATAGTTTAGAAAAAGTGAAAATGTTTTTATGTCATATTCTACTTGAAAATGTAAATATTTAGAGAATAAATTGAAACATGAAATAATTATTTTTTTCATATAGATAGAATATGTTCCAAAGGGACCATTAATAAAGTGGAGGTTGAAGTGAAGAACAGAAACTATGGAAGGGTCAGATAGTTTGTTACCAGTGTGGGAGAAAGGGAATCCACAAACATGATTATAATGTTCCTCCCAGAGTATTCCACGTATATGTTATAGAAAATTTTATATTAAATTTTAATATGAGAGGTAATACAAAGGTAGTGTATATTGATCCAACATCACTAATTGGTACCAGTTTAGGTCTGACATAATAAATGGGTTGTGATATCAAACTTATTCCAAGGGTGATGGTTTGGTTTTGATGAAAGGGAAGGATAAAACTAATCATATATATGGAGTGGAGTTGGTTCCAAATGAGTTAGAGGTAAGAATATCAAAAAATATTGGTATTTTTTATTATATCATCTATGGTAATAGAATTATTTAATATGAGTGAAAATCGTTCCTTTTTATAGTGAATCATAATGATGTGTTGGTATTATGATCGAACCCTTTTCATTTCAAGATGGATCATTACACTGCAATGGAATATAGGATGGAGAAAGGATTTATATGTCCAAGGTGAATAGTTCTAATAATTTACCATGAATCCATGAGATATTTTCTGGATCTTTGTAGTTAAATATTTCATATTAACATTGGGGAGGAGTGGATGATTATCCATAAAACACATATCAATTTCTATCATTTTTTGATACATTTTTGTTTCTCAATATAGATTAAATAACTTATTTTGGGGTGATCGGGTCCATATGTTGATGAGAGATGGTCTCATTTTCTATATTGTTATGGTTATATCATTCATGTTGACTAAATTTGTTTTTCATTTTGTTGATCCATGTCTCAGTGATCCTCTTCCGTGTGGTGAGCAAGTACTCCAAAAATTTTATAGATGATTTATATAGGTTTTTTCCTCATGGGTAAGGCAGTTTTCCTAAATAAATTATTTTGGGGATGAGTTCCATTCCATTAAATTGATAATGTATTTCACCCTCTGAATTGTAATACAAAATATTTCAACTAGACAATAATAATAATAAGGAATTTATTCCCCCTTATGTTTCACCATGCGAATCAATAATACTCGTTGAAATGAATTCATATAGAAACTTATGGAACTTTTATTATTATAGAAACTCAATTAGGTGATAGTTATGAAAAAATAATCCTTGATAAGGATTGATGGCTTTTTTATCATCATAAAGAGCCTTGTGCTTTTTAAACATAGATATATAATCTCAGTATAACTTATTAAGGGACTAAGATGAATATTTCATAAAGATAATGATTAGGAGAAGGTATAAAAGTCATGTTAATCTAGTCATGGGATTTTTCCACTCTAATTATCAAGTGGTTTTTCTTCATTGATTAATTGAATCGTCCGCATGTTTCTTTGATTCATTCATTTGTATTTTTTTAAATTCTATCTTTGTTTATTCCAAATCAAAGTAGGATCATGTTAATTATTTTAATAAAATCATTTGTATCATAAAGAGAATTTTTAGTATGGGAATATATTAAATTTTTTGTTCTAGATTATATTAGTGAAATTTATAGGGAATTTGTTTCTTGTAAATATGTCTTAGTGGATCCCCTGAATGTTCAAGTGGAGATATCTTTGATGTATCCCATAAATGTGTTTGAGATTTAATGTTTCTTGGTATTAGATGGTTATTAAGTGATAACATTTGGGGTATTCCCTATGTTTCAATCACAAATGTAAAATTTATCCTGTAAGGATGTGTTTCGTATTGGTTGAAATATGTGTTAGGGATTATTTTATGAGTTGAATATTATATTGAATTCAAATCCAGTGTATATTCATCAAGAGTTGGGTTTATGATATGAAATTCACTGGGAGGCCTCATTAAGGGGATTCAATTATGTTATAATGAATGGAATACATGTAATAGCTTATAGATGTTATTATTTATACCCTTTTAAAATGGACTACCCCATTCCTGATATTGATTTATTAATAGTGAAACAAATTTGTAATACACAACAATACTACGTCATCGAGGAGTGGTATATAGTGTGTTTAGAATATAGGAGTTTGAATAATATATTCACAGAGAGTGAAATAATTTAGTGACTGAGATGTTGGGTATAGTTCCTTCAAGCCATTGATTTTTATATATCATAGGCTGAAAAAAATGGAATTGTGTATGCATATTATTTTATCATAAATATACCAACTCAGTAACTGATGGAATTACTAAATGAGTGGATCTTGATGGGTTTTTTTTATGAGATACACATGGATGATGGGATAAAATACATACATGTATTAATATATTTTCCATAAGGTGAATTATTTATATATAATTATATTCAACATTGAAAGGTTGATGATGTGGGATCTATTCAATTTAGAAGGAATACTTATGGTATGGAGAAATCCACTAAGTGGTCTCGGTATCTTGATGGAGTGTTGTGGAACATAGGTAAGATGAATGATTTGATGAAGTTGGGATATTAATGGACGGATAATTGAAATTTATTTAACTATTCTATGAATTGTGGATCTTTGATGATGTATCGTGACCTAATACATTATTACATTTTCTAAGAACAAGGATATAGATTGATAATCTTGTGTCTCAGTACCATAACTGTTAGATAATTAAGGTGGACCATCAATAACCTTATAGTTTCTTTTAAACTTTTCCCATTACAGTATAAAAAAGGGGTTATACATCCACTGACATCAGGAATGGTATTACTAACCTCGTAGTAATTAATGATACAATACGTGACATTTCTAACTTACTAATGAAATAAATTCAACTCTTACATATCATTGAGTCAATAATAATACAAGGTAAAGGGAATTTTTATGTGTTAGAGACATTTAGAATCTATGGTTTAGCATAATCCATAATTTTAGATAGGTACCCTAAGATAATATTATATTTTTGAGAAGATTACATGAATTGATGGATTCTCAATTGAAATGGAGATGAAATAGTGTTCCCATATGGATGGCTGGTTTGAGTGATTCAAATAGATTGATTTAAACGTTATTTGGTCATGAAAGGTTTACTTTGTTGTATCATGGGAGAAACATCTTCCCATATTGAATATTTCATTTAATAATTATTATTTGGATCTGATTCGAATATTTCATTTTGATGTGTTTTATGGGTGGACATATAGATGACCATTATATTTCAATGATATTGGATAAAAGTCCATCATTAAATTGAGAATCATTTATGTCATAATGAATAATTTTGATGTGATAAATAAATGATTATTGATAGGTCAGGGTATCCTTAAATCATATAATGGTTAGTATCATTATCCGTTGGAATTTAAAGATGACTATAATTCATTCCTCAATGTTTCTCATTGGTTGGGGTATAGAAATTTTATGATATAGGGTCCGTTAATTTCACCTTAAGAAAAATATTATTATATTATTGTGTTACTTGAGAAGGTGGATTAATGAATAAAAAAACATGATAGATTTATATATGTTTCTGATGTGTTCCAAATTTCCCAACAGAAGATGTATCGACCAAACATATTAATTTTGATTATATTCATGATGTTGAAATTGAACCTAATACCTGAATGAGTAAAATACCTTTATAGATAGTGTACCATGATGATAAGGTGATTCATTGTAATTTAATACAATTGTTTTGAGTGGGAAAAAATAATTAATTGAAAACCATGAATCATGAGAGCGAGAGTCCATGATGGTTCAACAATGGCCATGTCTCTTATAAAGTTCATGATTCTAATACATTGAATGTATATAAATCCATTATGGTTGGGAGATTTTTATCTTCTTAGTATGTGTAATTAGGTATTAAGCCTATTATGAATTTTTAAATTTCCTTTTTTTTCCATTTTTTTGTCGAGAGATTGAATTTTATTCATTGGTAGTTTAAGATCAATTTATGTCATTCCATTGATCCACATGTGTAGGACTATAGTCATTGTGTATTCCATGATGTACCTATGTTTTCCCAATGATAAAAGAAAAAGGGTAAAGTGGATAGTGATTGGCTATGTCCATGGGTGAAGTGAATTGGGATTCTCCCTACAAGCCATGGGTATCTATGTAAGAGTCCATAGTAATAAAAAATAGGGAAAATGCTTACACCAAGCCATGAACAATGTCTGTGGACTATATTTTTGGGATATCCGCCATGATAATGGGCGATACACCGTGGTTTGTTTGTAGGGGTTTCAGATTTTGAAACACCTTAATGGATTCCTATTGTTATGGTGGAGGTTACTCCATTTCAATGAAACATTAATAAATCTTTTTAATGAATCTTTTCACTCTCTATTTCACTTTATATAATTAATTTGTTTCTCTCCATTTTCTTAGATCCCAACACTATCATGTTTCATGTAGGTGTTTTTGGTATTTTTTTCAACCAAGTAAATCCATGGTTATTTTCCTTCTTCCTGGGTTTGATTCATTTAGATATCATATCATGTGCACTAGATAAATTCATACCCCATTACTAATTTTAATGTTTAAAATGGTTTTAATTACACTTTTTTGGTGTATATATCATATAGTACATCTGTCACGAACCAGCCTGGGTACCTCGGTAACCCGATAACCAAGCCGGTCCTGACATAACCCGAAGGGAGTTCCTGATCCCCATGGGTCTATGATTATCACCTGACATCACAAAACAGTAAAGTGGGAACAATTTTTCCATAAGAATGCAGAAGCTAAAGAAACAAGATGGTATGAATAACAAAAAGAAACTCCACTAGAAGTAATGTAACAGAATACAAGGAGGCACAAAAATCCCAAATTACTAAACACAAGTACTAAATAGGGGGAAAACAACCCCAATGTCCATTAGAACACAACACAGTAGAACCAAAGATCAGCAGCTGATTACGCCTCCAAGAGGCCCCTTCTCTTCGCTCGATCCTGGAAGAAGAATGTCTAAAAACACCCGAAGGAAAAAGTAGGGTGTGAGCCTAATCCCAGTAGGACACCACCAAAGATTCCATAATAGATTCCAAATATATATTATCTGATGAAAAGCTTTCTATTTTCAAATAACCAGGTTTGGAAACTCAAAATCATATTTTAACAAAACATGCACAACATTTTTAAATGATTTAAAAAATTACATTAATCAATGGTTTTACAATGATGGAATATTTCTAAAATAATGGCTTATTCAAAAAATTTATATAAAAAAGTTTATATATATTCAGTAGTCATGTAAAGAAGGTCAAAATCATTGTTATACATTTATATCTCAAATATTAAAAAACAAGAAAGCAACATAGTCATCTCCCAAAAGGTACGATAGTATTAAACAGTTATAGGATTTCGCACTCTCTATGTGAACTCAAAAAAATGTGTATACACACGTCCCTATGACACTGGCCAAAGGAGACTCATCACCAACCCGTCGGGGATGTGACCCACCACAAGTATGTTTTAGAATGTTGTCGTAGCGTAGAGTGTATCGAAATAACTCACTAACTACCTATGGCTTGCATCCACTCTTACATGATGGGAAAACAATTTTCAGAATGACTAAAATATGATCAATCCAATTATTCCATTTCAAAAGTGCCAATTTTATTCCCTTTAAATCCAAAATAGGTTTTATTCAAAACATTCCTTTTTCACAAGAAAAAACCAATGGGTTTCTATTAAATCATTTAAGCCATTTTCAACAGTTTGAAATCCATTAAAAACCAATTCCATCAAAATAAAATTTATTCCCACAATTAAATTCAAGAATTTAATTGAAATCCTTTCCATAAAATCCACAATTTAAATTCAACAATTTAAATCGTCCAATTTCCATAAACACACCCAATTCAATGGAATTTGGGTTTTCCAAAATTTCAAGCCAAGTCCATTTCAAATATATATATTCACTATAATTGAGATTTTATCAATTTAATTGAATCAATTATTAATCAATTGAATTTAAATAAACAATTGAAATAAATCAATCAAATACAATGATAATCAATTTGGCATGTCGGGACGGAACCACCTACCTCGAAGGTTTTGACCAAAACCACAATGGTCAAGAACGCTCAAGAAAACCAAGTTTCTTCTTTAAGAACCCGCCTTAGATATCTTCTCCTAGAAATATCAAGACAAAATCTCATCATATTTTGTACCACACACCTAGATCTACCCATAACGGGCATAGATCTAAGAAGCCGATAGAAGAGGGGAAGTGGATCTAAATAGATCTAAGAAACTGATCAAGAACGATGAAGAACGATCACATAACTCAAGAATCCGGCTTCGATTCACCAAGAGGAGCCTTTGGATAACCCCCGAAATGATGGGAGAACTATCTCTGACCTTAGGAGAAGACAAATCCCAAGATAGGGCCTCTTAGGAGAAAAAATGAGGCACTTAGAGGCAAAAACTATTGAGATCCACAATTTAAGGATCTCATTTAAGTGCCTGCATGGTTAGTTTGCATGGTTTGACAAATCGTGAGCTAGCCATGCATTAGGTACTACCTCGAACACCCTTCATGGATGGCTTGGCTTCACTGTTAGACAAACCGTGCACTGCCCATGCGGAAGCTACAGACTCCAAGACCAACATCGCAGCGGTTTGGCAGAACGGTTTAGACAACCCATGCACCGCCAGTCTGACTTAACCTTTTCACAAAAACAACATTTAATGTTCTCCCAACACTCCCAAGTCACTAATCTAAAGAAGAGGTACTTAGAAACATCAAAAGTACTTGAAAACGTAATGTGATGTTACAACCTCCCCATCATAAGAACTTTCTGTCCCCAGAAATCCTATGAAGAAACCTCCACATCAAAAATATGAGGCCACTGCTCTCTCATTAGTGCCTCCATTTCCCACGTCTCATGAGAATCAAAAACATGCTTCCAAAGTACACAGACCAGAGGTATCATTCTCCCACGAAGTACCTTGGTATTAGAATCAACAACCCACACTTGTCGTTCAGTACTAGATAAATCTGGTACAATCTCAAGATCACTCCAGCTCACAACATGAGATGGATCAAAGAGATACTTTCGTAGCTACGAGACATGGAACACGTTATGTATCAACGTCATCTGTGTTGGTAGAGCTATATGGTAAAAAACTTTCCCTACAAGGCCAACAACCTCTAAAGGTCCCACAAAATGAAGAGAAAACTTCCCATGCCTCCCGAGCCATCGATGACCTAATCGGGGTAAAACATTCAAGAACACCTGGTCACCAACTAAGAACTATAATGGATAACAGTGACGACAAGCATAAGACTTGTACCGAATCTGTGCTGTCAACATTCTCTGATGAATCAACTGGATCTTAGTAGTCATCTCTTGGACCAAACTCGGTCCTACCAAGGAACCTTCACCAATATCTGACCAACATAAAGGAGATTAAAAAGTACTACCATATAATGCCTCAATAAAATCCATTTTGATCGTAGACTGGTAACTTTCGTTATAATAATACTCAAATGGCCCTAAATGATCATCCCAAGACCCACCAAAGTTCTGAACACAAGCGCAAGGAATATACTCAAGGATTTGAATAGATCTCTCTGTCTGGACATCTGACTATGGATGCTAGACCGTGCTGAAATGGACCTAAGATCCCAGTTCTTCCTATAGGCCTCTCCAAAAAAAGATGTAAACCGAGGATCCCTATCAGAGACTAAAGCATATGGTACTCTCTGAAAATGAACAAATTATTTCACATAGATATTTCCCAACTCCTCATATTTGGTTGTATCTAGAATAGGTATAAATTCTATTGACTTGGTCAGTCTGTCGATCACAAACCATATGGAGTTCTTTTACCTCTGGGTTTCAGGTAACCCAACCAAAACTTCCATAGAGTTTTCATCCCACTTCTATGTAGGGACTATAAGTGGTTGATTCTAACCCGAAGGTTTCTGGTGCTCGGCTTTTTCCTGCTGGCATGTATATCAATGAGATACAAACTCAGAAATGTCTCATCTCATACTAGGCCACCAGAACTATCACTGCATGTGATAGAACATATTCATGGTTCCTGGGTGGACAACCCACTGATTGTTATGGAAACCCCCAATCACATCCTTCCTTGTCGCTAACAGCACAACGTAACAGTTTCGATAACACAGAACACCCCTTTTGGAGAACGACCACTAGGTGGCAGTCTGCACACCATAAAGAGAGTCCCTAATGCTATGGAATTCATCATACAGTCTTTGTTCCAATAGAATTAACACGAGGAGAGCAGAAGTAAACTAAACACTGGATAAAGAAAATTCATTCCCCTTCCACTAAACACTAATATGCAACTAAGAAAAAAGATCCATCGAACTCCACTCTTCTGAAGATTCTTTCACAGCCTGGGATAGAAGTTTCCTGCTTAACTCATCTGCAACTACCTCACCTTTCCCCAGGGTATAGGAAATGTCAAATTCAAAAGATTTCAGGTACTCCACCCAACGCCTATGGTGGAGATTTAAAATTTTTTGAGAGAGGATATAACTCATGATCTTGTGGTATGAATACACAATAAACCTTTCTCCATAAAGGTAATGTCTCAAACACTTAAGTGCATGCATTATAGCAGCAAGTTCAAGGTTAGGGGTAGGATAGTTCTTCTCATGAGGATTAAGCTAACAAGATCCATAGGCAACAACATGAATACCTTGCATAAGGAAACATCCCAAACCTGAACCCGATGCATCACAGAAGACCACGTAACCTATCCCAGCCTCAAGAAGAGTTAACATCGACGCAGTCGTCGAAAGATGCTTCAACTAAACAAAAGAACTCTGACATTTATCATTCTAGGAGAACATCACTCCATTTAGAGTCAGAGCAGTCATTGGAGAAGCTAACTTTGAGAAGTCTTTAACAAAATGACGATAATATCCTACTATGCCCATGACGCTCTAAATCTCGAAAACATTTTGTGGTTGTTCCCAAGTCATAGCAGCCTTCACCTTCTCAGGATAAACTGATATTCCATGGTCTGACATGACATGTACCAAGAATTTCACATCCCAAATCCAGAAATCGCACTTTCAAAGCTTGGCATAAAGTCGGTGAATCCTTAGAAGTCTCAGAACTGTTCTCAGATGACGAACATGATCCTCCTCGGACTTGGAGTATAAATGAATTTCATCCACAAATACTACCACGAAAGTATCTAGATACTCACGGAAGACCTTGTTCCTCAAATCCCTGAAAACTGCAGGAGAATTTGTTAGGCCAAAGGGCATAACAAGGTACTCATAATGGCTATACCTACTCCGAAAAGCGGTCTTATGAATGTCAGATTCTTTTATCGTCAACTGATGGTAACCGGATCAAAGATCAATTTTTGAAAACCACTTCGACCCTTTCAATTGATCAAACAAATCATCAATTTGTGGTTACAAATATTTTTCCTTGATCATAACATGATTTAGATTTCGATAATTAATACATAATAGAAGAGAACCATTATCCTTCTTGGGGAAGAGAACTAGTGATGCCCAAGGTGACACACTCAGGCATCTAAAACCTTTCTCAAGAAGATCGGCTAACTGCGAATTCAGTTATTTTAGTTCAGTTGGAGCTATTCAGTAGGAGGGAATAGAAACTGGTTGAGTACAAGCTATTAATTCAATATAGAAATGAACCTCCCTTACTAGTGGAAAACAAAAGAAGTCAGAAGGAAACAAGTCGGGAAACTCAGCGAAGACGTGAGGAAGATCGCCACACATTGAATCTCTCTCTAGATCAAAAGAAAACACTGATATAACTTTACCCAACTCTGGATAAGAGGGTCCGAATCTACATGACCATGGGAACCATTCTCCTTGAAAAACAAGAGGCATACCACTGGGTGTGGTAAGGTAGACCCATCGAAGATAACAATTGATCCATGCTTTGTTGGCAATGAGCCAACCCATCACAAATATGACGTCAAAATATTTCATGTCGAGAAACAAAATACTCCAAGCATGATCAACCTATGATAGAGAGAATACACAAGAATGACTACAAAGAATATCACTATGAGGATCTATTGCTGGAGCCTGAGTAGGAACTAGATGTGGTGCCAGTCCTAGAGCTTGGACAGGGTGAACAATCACCTCACCCAAACTCGGATTCACAATAGGACTCGCTTGCTGAGATTCAGCAGCAGCCTCTTTTTGAATCTGATTTTCACGTCTTCTCGGAGGCTTGATGCTACAAATCATAAAAAGACATAGATTAACACCCAAACCGAGTAACAAGGAAATCTATTTTTAAAATAAGGGATAACATGATTTGGATTCCAATCTATCCAAATCAAAATAAGGAAAATACTAGAACTAATACACAAGTCGTATTTCTCTAACCATCCCTGGTGACTTAAGCTTCATTGTGGTGAGTGCTGGCGAGGAACTCAATCACAACTACCTCTTATGTCCCAACAAGAATACTCAAATGCATACTATCATCAAGGAAAGTTTCTTAACCAGCCCTATGATACCACTTTGTCATGAACCAGCTCAGGTACCCTGGTAACCCGATAACCGAACCGACCCTGACATAACCCAAAGGGCGTTCCCGATCCCCACGGGTCAATGACTAGCACCTAACATTACACAACATTCAAGTGGGAATAATTTTTCCATAAGAATGTGGAAGCAAAAGAAACAATGCATTATGCATAACAAAAAAAACTTCACTGAGAGTAATGTACCAGAATACAAGGAGGCACAAGAAAGCCCAAAGTACTACAACCCAAGTACTAAAAAGGGGGAAAATAGCTCGAAAGTCCCAAAATACACAACACACCATATCAAAAGATCAATAGTAGGATACGCCTTTAAGAGTTCCCTTCCCTTTTCTCTATCCTGTAAGAAGAAAGTCTACAAACACCCAAAGGAAAAATTAGTGTGTGAGGATAAGCCCAGTAGGACACCACCAAAGATTCTGTAATAGATGTCAAATATATAATAACTAAATAAAAGCTTTCAATTTTCAAATAACTAGGTTTGAAAACTCAAAAGCATATTTTAACAAAACATGCATTACATTTTTAAATAATGGAAAAATTACATTAAGCAAAGGCTTTACAATGATGGAATATTTCTAAAATAATGGGTTAAGGAAAAAAAAAAAATAAAACAGTTTATATAAATTTATCAGGCATGTATAGTAGTTCAAAAGCATTGGTAGTCATTTATATCTCAAATATATACAAACAAGAGAGAAAAATGGTTATCTGGCAAAAGATACGATAGTATTAACTAGTTATAGGTTTCCACACTCTCTATGTGAACTCAGAAAAATGTGTATACACACGTCCCTATGACATTAGCCAAAGGAGACTCGTCACCAACCCGTCGGGGATCTGACCTGCCACAAGTATGTTTTAGAACATTGTCGTATCATAGAGTGTATCCAAATAACTCACTAACTACATAAGGCTTTCATGCACTCTTACATGATGGGAAAACTATTTTAGGAATGGTTAAAATATTATCAACGCCATTAAACCATTTCAAAAGTGCCAATTTCATTCCATTTAATCCCAAAGAAGGTTTTATTAAAAACATGCCTTTTTCAAAAGATAAAACCAATGTGTTTCTATAAAATCATTTAATCCATTTTCACCAGTTTGAAATCCATTCAGAACCAATTGAATAATTATACAATTTATTCCCACAATTAAATTCAACAATTTAATTTAAATCCTTTCCATCAAATCCACAATTTAAATTCAACAATTTAAATTGGCCAATTTCCATAAACACACCCAATTAAATGGAATTGAGTTTTTTCAAATTTTCATGCCAAAACCATTTCAAATATCTCGATTCATTGGAATCAAGTTTTTATCAATTTAATTGATAGAAATCTTGGACAATTGAATTTAAATAAATAATTCAAATAAATCAAGAAAATACAATGATAATCAATTTGGGAAGTCGGGACAGAACCACCTACATCGAAGGTTTTGACCAAAACCACAACTGTCGAGAACGATCAAGAAAACCAGGGTGCTTCTTCATGAACGTGCCATAGATCTCTTCCCCTAACATGATCAAGACCAAATCCTATAATATGTGGTACCACACACGTAGATATACCCATAACGGGTGTAGATCTATGCAACTGATAGATGAGGGGAAGTAGATCTAAGTATATCTAAGAAACCAATCAAGGATGATGAAGAACAATCACATACCTCAAGAATCCGGCTTCAATTCACCAAGATAAGCCTTTGGATTCCCCCAGAATGATGATAAAATCTTCTCTAACCTTAGGTGAAGACAAATCCTGAGTTGGGGCCACATAGGAGGAAAAATGAGACACTTAGTGGAAAAAAAGAGTGAGACCCACAATTTAAGGATCTCATTTAAGTGCCTGCAGGGTCAGTTCGCACGGTTTGAAAAACCATGCGCTAGATGTGCGTTAGCTACTGCCTAATCCACCCTTCATGCATGGTCTGGCCACATGGTTAGACAAACTGTGCGCTGCCTGTGCGGAAGCTACTACCTCCATGACCAACTGCGCATGGTTTCGCCGCACGGTTTGGACAACCCGTGCACCGCCCGTGAGACTTCACATTTTCCACAAAAATAAATTTAAAGTTATCCCGACTCTCACATGTCACTACTCCAAAACAGAGGTACTTATAATCATTAAAAGTACCTAAAAACATAATGTGATGTTACACCATCCCTGGTTATGATTTTCTTCCCAATGATTTTCTTTGGTATTTATTTAGTAATTTTATGAATTGATATAAATTGGAGGTGAATTGAGTCCTCAATTAAGACGGAAATGATTTATAAATATTTATACGTTAGAAATATATTTTGATACACATGATGATTATTATAAAAACCCTAACTGATGGTTTTAAAATTTAAATGGACTTTCATGAATGGAAGCAATTTTAAATTCCATTTGAAGATGATTTAAAAAATGTGGACTTAGAAATGAAAAGGACTACCTTATAAATTTTTTTACAAAATATGTTTTGGGTTTTAGAAAAGTAATGATGGGTTTGTAATAGAATGTGAGTCCTAGGGGTATAGGAAAAAGTCATATGTGATCCATACTAGAGTGAGATATCACTACTGAATGTGTTAAAAATTCCCTAGATCTAGTTATTATCCCTTAATGGAGAACCATGTTTGGATGAGATATATAAAATTTTGGGTGAATAATGTATCACATTTTTCAAAGTAGTATACACCCTTGTGTCAATGATTTCCCTTTATTTATTTGTGAATATATTTCATGCATTTTTTAATATCCATTTTCCACACTTGATATGGATATTTACACTTGAAAACTATTTTATAAATCTATTTATTCCACATGGTTATATTTCATATAATATTTTTTTATTTATAGGATTATGGAAATTTCTAAAAGGAAAACCAATGGAAAATTTTATATAAGAAAATGAAATATTCTAAAAATTCTGTTATATCTATTTTATATAATATCCAAAAGATCAATGTGCATTTATATTGTGTATATTCTTAGTGTTATACTATTTAACTTCAGTTTTCACTCCTGAATTTTTCCATTGGGAATTTGTGGCCATGGTTTTATATGAAATATTTAAAGATTAGAGCATCATATAGAGTATGAATCTCCAAGATTATTTTTCCTTATTATGGATTTGGATAGTTGTGAAATATTCTCAAATAGATATGTAAACAATGGATAAATTATTTTTTGTGTTAATAGTCCTTAGGAAAGTTAGTTTAGACATTGTTATCTAGTTATTGGATGTTACCTTTATGTTTTGTTTTATTTTTGATATATGATGTATCATTGAATATATGTTTCAAAACTCTGATTGCATCTATATTTTAATGTTTATGTTTAGGGTGATTCCTTTACCACATTTCATTGTATAGTCCCCTGGTGATTTTTTTCTTGAACCCAGTGATTTGGAATGCATTTCACGCCTTGTGGAAATATATTTCTTGTGACATTATAGGTTGAAATTTTTTTGTTTATTATATTTTTCAGGCTCCCTTGAAAATTATTGTTAACCATGATGGTATATTATAATAATATGGAATATTCATGAAAAACAAAAAATATATTTATATATTTATATATTAAAATATATTTTAATAAAATTAATAATGTCTCTCAGAGGGAATTAGTTTAATTTTATTAATAGTTCATGTCACATTTGGGAATTTTCTATATTAATATGTGTAGATATCTACTTAACCCCATAATTTCATTAAATTTTTCCTAAATTACTAATACATTCATTCTATCTTGATGTATGTTCATGATTTCCATTTTTAAAACCCAAAATCATTTATTCGTAATTTTGACCAAAACTTTACATTGAATGTGATATATCAACTTTCTTAGGTATATAACAATGCTTGTGTAACATCCCAGGTAATTATAGAGTAATAATTATTTATATTTATTAATATTTCTGAATTATATTGTAATTTTACTTTAAAAGGGCCTCCATGTCTGCTAGCATACCCAACACAAAAAATGGGTTTTTCCTGAATTATTACATTGCACACAAGACTGAGTTATATCAACAAATAATATATTATTAATACTTTTATTTAAACATGTAGTAATTGAATAGATGTTATAATGTATTAAATGATTTACATTAACTAAATAATGAAGATAGGGTTAATACAAGTTTATATAATGATTCAATTGTTAAAAAATTTATTAAAAATGAAAATAAAAACAAATTGTATATGAAGGATGTGTTTTTAAAGACACTATTTAAGTGTGAATTGTTGTGTTCATATAATAATATAGTTTCTATTTTTGGAATGTATTATTTAAATATAAATTAAATATTACATCTAAAATTAATCTTATATGTTTTATAGAAATTTTATTAGAAGAAATTTAATTTTAATAATAAATGTAGTATATTTCAAAAAAGGAATTTTCACTGCCTTTTGAAGGAGAACCCATTTCAAATATAGTTTTTTTTACTTTAATATAATATATTTAACAATATATTGTACTTATTTGGACGTCGGATATAAAAAATTATTGCGGTTGATTTTTTGAAATATTGAACACAAAATTCATAATTAAATGAATTGTGAAAAATACTTATTTTTAATTCAAAAAATTCTTTTATTATAACTTATATATATTTATAGATTATCCTATTAAATTTTTAAATGTATTTTTAGATTATTTATTAATAATCAATCAAATATATTATATTGGATGAAAATTCAAATTAAAATTAAATAGAAATGTAGTGCGAACTATTGAATTTTTTTACATAGACATGTTTTCTCGATCAATCAATAGTATTAGTGTTAATCCTAATTTTACTAGTTCTATGAATTGAATTTTAAAAAATTTAAATACTTTGTTGTACTCATTCTGAAAATTATGTTATAATAGGATGAATTGTTTTATGAATAGTAACATAATTATTTTTTAACCATGTTTAATGGTAAATAGTTTAATTAAAGGTAAAATTAAAATTATAATATTATAAACCTACCCTAACAGTTGTGCTAATCTTATTAGATTATTTATTATTGACCATGAACATCCTTGGGCAGAAATTGAGACCTTTGGATTCCACTTGGGTGTGAATATGATATTCAGAATATTTAATTTAAAGTGAATGAAAATATATCTTAAAAATGTTTCTTCATACTAAATTTTTTTTAATATGGGGTAATACCAATGATGTATTAGACTATGTATAGTACATAGAAATAAAATATTATTACCTAAAAAATTGTAATTTATTTATAGTTTTTAGGAATTATATAATTAAATTTAATTATGAAAAAAAGATGATGCAGTAATAGACTTATTAAAGAAAGAATCAAATTTATGATATTAATAATAATAAAATAAATATTATATGAAATATTTGAGGCCATCCAAAGATTTTATGGACGACTATGTGATTTTAGAATTTATTTAATATTGTTTTTTCAATGTAATAATTTTATATGATACATTAAAAAAGACATGTATTGAATAGTATAAAAATTGATGTATTCCATTTTTAAAATATGAAATATTTAATTAAGAGATTGATTTTATTAAAAAAAATGAGTTAGAAAATAAGATAATATAACTCTAAAAATTTAATCATTGACTTATTCATTGGATTTTTGGCTCGATTTTGAAATTATTTTAACCCTCTATGTGTATATTAAATGACAAAATGGAAAGAGTTAAAAAGGGGTTAAAAAAATTAAGAATAAAAAAATATTAAAACGTTCCTTTTTATCCATTAAATTATTATATTTTGACCCATAAACATTCTATATTTGAAAAAATTTATTTTAAAGATTGTAACTGGAAATTGAATTTATAGTAATTTAATACTTTTTATAATACCAAGGGTCCCCCTCCCTTCTCCAATAATAAGCACACATTCCCATCTATTAATCACACATAAAAAACTTTTTCACTAAGAAAATTTGAACACAAAAACATTAATAGAATCTCTCCCAACATTATTTAGTCTATTGTTATGGGATAAATCAGTCCATAGAGGTGTTGAGGAGTTCTTCCAAGGTGATCAACTAGAGAAGAGATAGCATTTTTAATAAGTGGTTCTATTTTATTCATTCTTCCATATCCATTAATTCTATTTAATCCATGAGTAACAAATAAATTCAGTATAACAAATATAAGGGTAATTTATTATGTTAATATAATCCCCTAAATCCATCTCCAATTTAATCAAATGGGAAATGAAAATTTCATTCGTGTGTACGACAGACTACCGTATCGTGAACCGATATAGTTCATTTTAAATTACTTCCTTTCAAAAATGGTTATAATGATGTAAATAAAGTTTTTATATGATGTTAATATAATATTTATCATTATAATATTACAATATATAAATTTTTTTCTTACTTTCCATGAACATTAAGATGATAATGTCGTTCGTGTGTACGTGTGAACTTTAACCACCACGATGTGATTTGAATCATTTCTATTTACCACGTCACCTCTAGGGTATATATAAGTATATTTATATTATTATTATGATTTAATTATATTATAATATTTATGGAAGGAAAAATTGATAATTACCTTACTTCCACAATGGTCAATAAACAATGGAAATGTTACTTATACCTATGCACACCATACGGTCTACAAGATTATAACATTGTTTATTTTTCTTACCATAAATAATTTGTTTGATTAAAAATAATAATTAATGTATAAAAGTGATTATTATAAAACTATTATTATACTAGATATGATTTACTTATGACCACATAGACTATTAATATCATACCTTTTTCATTTTCAACTCACGCTCTGAATATCGATATAACATCCGATATGAACTTAAATAATTATGAAATGTTTATAACATGATAAATAATGATATTAAAAAAATAATAATATTGAAAAAAGGTTCTCATGAAAATATAAATTAACCTATTTTTATTATCCGGGAATATAAATATTGTATGCGATGAGTCAGACTCATAGTAAGGGACATCGTCTCAATCTACTTTCATTGAAGCATATTTCGATAATATACAACATCTTATTTTATAAAATGTGTAATTAAAACCATTTTCTTTTAATTTCATTAAATGTTTTTAAAATGAAATCTTTTTCTATGATAAATTTTACTAAATGAAAAAATGATTTATTTAACAAACATGGAAACAAATTCTTTTCCAATGTCAGGACCATTATTTGATATTTAGCCTCCTCTATAAGCCTTATTATTTTTAAAAAGAAAGTAAATACCATTTTCCATTTTCCAGTATATTGGTATTGAAAAAGGTTTTTGATAATGGATTAATTATGTCAATATTTTGAAATGAAATCTTGTGAATATAATGTCAAAATGATATTTTTCTTTTCTCAAAGTGTTATGATTATGTTCTGGTTCTTGCGCATTGGTTATGTACATGGGTGGTTATATGATATATCTAGGGTGGGTGAGCCAGTGATTCCTCTCCAATACATTTGTTAATGAGACCGATTTAAATGATATGGATTATCCTTTGAGATTTAGGGAATATACAGTTATGGGAATTACAAACCTAACCATGAAGTTTACTCCCTATATAGTTTAAAATGAATCAATGTAATTATGACATGGATCCTAGTATAAACCTTTATGATTTATTATTGAATGTTTTATGATTGAAATTTTTGTAGAATTATTATTTTTTCTTTTTTTTTGTTAAAAACAGTATGTTTTATGAGGGAAAATTACGATTTTGTGAAAATGTTTTCAGGATTTTAAATTATTCATGGACTAATGGTTTCTTTACTAATTTTTTATCCCTTACGGATCTTTTAGTTCCCATAAAATTTTTTTGAGATATTTTCAATTGGGAATAAGGATGGTTAAAATTATGGATGTGTAAAATATTAATGAATTGAAGTATTTTATCATGAAAAGAGAATTAATTATTTATTTTATAATTTTTTATATTTTGAGAAACAATATATATTGTAGACTAGTATACATTGTAATATTTCAGATGTTAGGAAATAGTTTTGCGATAATTCTCTAAAACTCTAAAATAAAAAGCTCATCAATGTTAGTGAAAAAAAATTAATAGCATAAATCTAGATTATGAAATGTGTATGTATGGGTCCTTATTGTTGGAGTTGGTGGCCTAGAACCAACTACATTGTACTTTATTCATTAATAAAAGCCTTATCACATCTTGATTGTTCTTTTGCGTGAAAATTCATGTGATAATGTCCTAACGATAGTTGTTGCATTAAAGGCTCATAGCGGATCCTTGCTATGATGAGAACCCGGAATTTCTATAACAAGGTTCATGAATATATGTTCTATGGCCGGATGATATTATTTGAGGGACACAAATAATACATGCCATTAGGGGTGAAGAATCATAAAACATTGAGGCACCATCTCATGGTGTGTGCCCTTGGTAATATCCTGAAAGATATTATGAGAACGAGACTCGCCAGTAAGAAATCCACATTTCATAGTGTCATTTGATGTTCTTATCTACGGTCGTGTGTATTGGTCCTTAGAATTTATGATTATTATTAATAGGTATTACAACTCACACACTTAGATGTATTGACGAAAACTGTGAAGACACACTGTTCGCAGTGCGGTAGGATACGTTGGGTGCGTCACGAGTAATATCGCATTAATAGATAATGAGGGAAAGGATTTGTCCCTTCCATTCCACAAAAAAAGTAGATATCTCAAGCCCTTTGATAGAATTGATAAATCCTAAATAAATCCATGTCCATGGTAAGGTATGGGAAGGTTCAATTCCATAAAGTCAAAGAAAGAATAATCGAGCACATGGGTTGATGGCACTAGCATGAAACCCGCTTTATTAGAGATATCGAGACAAAGAGATTATATTACATGGTAAACGTTAGTAGGCAGTGACACATCATTGCAGCATTAAATTATTTTTCTATAGGTACGTTGGCATGTTTCTAGATGATAACCTTGGACTTTAGGTAGGCTCCGCCTAACGCCACTGAGAAATAGAATCGTTGTGCACAACCATTCTGAATAATTCTTTCAAGCCCGAAAGAACTCCTTCCTCCAAGAATGCTCTCAAGACCGAGAGATCAAAGCGATTGAAGGTGGACACTGCAAGAGAAGGTTCTTCCACACAATCACTCGGAGATCCCTTTAGCGACGTCTGGAGATATGTAGCACATGTGTGGATCACCGCTAGATGAATTCAACACTTGGATTCTACGATGCGATGACAGATCACCGAATTGTGACCGGACACATCAACAAAGAAATAATTCCACCAAGGTAATTATTGTGGATTAATTAAATTAATTATAACCAACATATGACGATCCTATCTCTATGGTTCTGAGATTACCTCTTTTGTTTTTCGTTCTTCATTCTATTCTGAAGGTCCGACATTTTATATCGAAAATAATCTCGGTTTGAACGTTGTCTAATGCTAAAATTAATGTTGGGAAAACCCACCAACGCACTTCCGCTGCGCCCAGAACCAACAAGTGGAATCAAAGGAGTCATATTGCTAATTATAATTATTTAGTTTTTTGTTGATGTTTTTCAAATTTAATAATTTAGTTGTTTCAATTTAAGTTTAATCGTTTAGGAAATATGAATCTCGAGATCTGTTCCTCATCCCCCATTTCTCATTCACCTCACAGAAACGAATTTTTCTTTTAATTTTGATTAAAATAAAATAGAGGAACTCATCTAGAGGATCCAAATGTTTCTGGCCGTAAAACACCAGAATACCCAGCGTGTATTCAGAAGTACATTTCATGTAGTCTATGTTCAATGCATTGACTGATCTGCCAAATCATGTCATGTATTGGAGTATACCTATGTCATTTATGACACCATGTGTTGACGAGGAAAAAGTGGAATACAGTTTCTGAATTACACGCCGTGTGGTCAAACTGAACACGACGTGTAGTCCATTAGGGTTTGGGTTGGACCGTGTACCTCGTACATGGCTAGACCTGCTGGAAACCGTGTATCGCGGAAACTACACAGCGTGTGTCCCACAGAACACGCCATGTACTCCAAAAATTTCCGAAGTACATTAACACGCCCTATCCCCGGGCGTGTACTTCGGATGGATGGTGATGAAAATTACACTCCATGTAGTCGAAAATATATGTCGTGTACTCACCCTAATTACACAGATTTACTAAAATTTATTATTATATTATACAAACCCTTGAGATGTGTACCATGGTGTAGGTGTAAAGCTGAGGCACAACATGTGATAGTGTTTTATATATATGTTTTTAATTTGACATCTGTGTAATGAACGAGAATTCAAAGGGTTGCCTCCAAGGTACATGTTACGTACAAGGATAATTTTAAATGAATTTATTTTTTTAAAATTATGATGGATGAGAATATCAAGGAAGTTTAGAAAAGTTTTTAAGATAAAAGGATTGATTAATTAAAGATAATTAATTGATTCGAGCGTGATTTGTCTTAAACAAGAACAATAACTTAATTGAATTCTAGTTTTATTTATGTGTAAATATTTTTGCATGTATGGATGATCATGATCTAGACTGAGACCTTTGTATGTGAATGGTTTCATTTAATTAATTTATTTAAATTAAATTTGTTGGCCTGTGATCCATCTCCTCATTAATATGTAGGGCATGCGTGCCCAAGGATTATTTTATGCAAAAAACCCTTTTTTACCCCTCACCTGCATGTGAGATAAATGCATATGATATGGATGGAGCTCCCAAGCTAGTGGAGGCGGCTCTAGTCAGGAGCCAAGGTGAAACCAATCCAAGGAGATACAAAGGTGGATAGGTGGAAATATGTAAACACGAACCCGAAAGGTTCAAGGTGTTTCTCCCCTTGGCCATGGGTTAGTTTATCAATCCCTAGATAAACTAACGAATAGAAAAATCTCATGATCATACCATTTAGTTTATTTCTGTCAGTTTCATGGTTTATTTTTTGTGGGTTTTTTGTCACGATCACACAATTAATGAATTAAACGAGCATGCAATATAGAACTAAAATAAAACCGGCTTATACGTAAATATTATCATAGACAAGTTTAATCACTTATGTATATCCCACTTTCTATAAAAAGCATGTAATAAAAGATAATAAATTGGAAATTTACATATAAGAATAAAATCCCTCAAAATAAAAATTAAGTTGGTATAGCCTTCCATAATCATGGTTAGAATCGAACCATAGTACAAAGTACTTGAACAACCCTAGTTGGGGTGAATTCAATTATCGGGGAATTATAAATCAAGGTTTTGGGTTGAATTGACTTGGTTCGCATCAATAGTTGACTGCCACAGTAGGACTTGGTGTGACCAAGAGGCAAAGGTTGAGGAAATCCAAAATAAAAGGATTTCAGGATTGGGGAGTCCACTCAGCGGATAAAGGAGCAACGAGTTAATGTAGTTGGAATTTAGAATGCCTCCCTCAAACCCTTCAAGGTTCTTGACCAAACCTAGTTGGGGTAATGCGAAGGGAAATATGGATCCTTCCCACTAGAATATTCAGGCAAGAGAATATTCCGATGACAATGGTGAGGGCTATTGGATTTTGATAAAATAGTGGAAGGAAAATAAGTATTAATTTATTTATTTGTCTAAGTTTTGTAATAAAGTACTAAACCATTGTTCATCTTAATTTGTAGAAACAACAAGAAAATTACTTCATGAATATCATTGTGAACCATACTCGAGAAGGAAAACCTTTTCACTGGCACAGATTTCCAAGAGTGCCAGAGGAGTGTACACGTCATCCTTCACCATGAAATGAAATTTTATGTGCTGGAAGAGCCTATTCCAGTTTCACCTAAGAAAGAGTCCAGTGATGTGGAATTACCTCTCTATATAAAAAACATGGATGATGCTACATATGTCCAATGATTCATGCTATTGTCCATGTCCAATGAGCTCTTGAAGCCACATGGAAACATGGACGTGTATAGCATGATCTCTCACCTTAAGTATCTCTACCAAGAGAGGGAGATATAGGAGAGGTATGAGATCTCCAATTCATTGTTTACAAATAATCATGGAGAGTCTGTGCCAACTGGGCCTCATGTAGTCAAGCTTATTGGCTACATTGAACGTCTGGACATCATAGGGATTAAATCCCCGGATGAGTTGTATACAGATATCATCCTATTGTCACTGCCCAAGACCTTATCTAGATTTATTGTCAACTACAACATGGGAAACAATGAGAAGAGTCTATATGAACTTATATCCTTGATTCTCCAGGTAGATAAGGACATGGGGTGTGACAAACCCACAGTCCTTATGGTGAATCAGAAAAGGAAGGAAAAGGAAAGGGGGCCAATGAATTATAAACGGTCTGAAGCCCCTGAGCACCATCCCTCCACGAAGGGGAAGATCCAACAGTAGGGAAAGGAACATGAGGGTGTGTGTTTTGGATGTGGCAAGCAAGGCCACTGGAAGAGAAACTGCACCTAGAAGTGTGGGTATGCTAAAGGTGTGTTCATTATCGAGTGCAGTATTTCTATTTCTACACATTGGGTATTAGATATAGCTTTTGGGGCTCACATCTATATTCAAATAAAGGAACCAATTAGATTTAGAAATATCGCCATAGGAGAGGTGGAACTTCGAGCTTCCAATGGCGCAAGGATGGCTGCATTGGCTATTAGCGATTACAACCTCTCATTACCGACTGGAATGATTTTAGTTTAACATAACTGTTATTATGTGCCTAGTGTTACCAAGAACATAATTTCTATATCTTGTTTGGATATAGATGGATTTATGTTCATGTTTAAATATAAGGGTTGTCTCTTTTATAAGAACAACTTATGTTACGGTATGGCACATTTAAATAATGGTTTGTTTGTATTAAATTACTAGAACCAAGTTTTGACAATCGATAACGAAACAAACTCACATGACTCATACGTCACCTAGTTGTGGCATCACCCTCTCTGTCATGTGAATGAGAAGCGCTTGACAAAGCTCTGCCAAGATGGCTATTTAGACACTACTGGGCTAAAACCACTTGATAGATGTCACGCTTGTTTACAAGGAAAAATGGCCAAGCCACCTTTTGGTGGACAGGGTGAAAGGGCCATAGAACTTCTAGGACTGGTACACAGAAATGTGTGTGGACCATTTCCAGTAGAATCTAGAGGTGGATATTCTTACTTAATTACTTATACTACTGATTTGAGTAGAAATGGATATGTCTACTTAATGAGGTATAAGTTAGAGGCCTTATAAAAATTTAAGGAATTCAAGAATGAAGTAGAGAATCAGCTTGCTATGAAGATAAATAAGCTTCGATAGGATCGAGGTGGATAATATCTGAAACAAGAGTTCATCGATCTTCTACGGGAGTTTGGGATTCTATCTCAGGTCACTCCTCCTTATACACCATAATGGAATGGTGTTAGTGAATGGAGGAACAAAACCTTGTTGGACATGGTGATGTCGATGATGAGCCATGCAGATCTTCCATTATCCTTTTGGGGATATGCATTACAAACTGTGGCATAAAAATTAAACCGAGTACCATCTAAGGCATAAAATGGAATTCCCTCCATGTTATGGAATGGAAAGAAACCCATTTTGTCGCACACACGGGTATGGGGATGCGAGGCATTTGTTAAGGCCTCCTCGGGAAACAAACTAGCACCCCATGGCACGAGGTGTATCTATATAGGATATCCCAAGGAAAATAAAGGATATTGCCTATATAACCCTCAAGACAAGAAAGTGACTGTCTCCAGACAAGCCGTTTTTCTTGAGAGGGAGCAGATCATCAAAAAGGATATTGGGAGCAAGATTGACTTCAACGATGTTGATGCTCAAGATACATATGAGTTGTTATAGGAACAAGTTCCACAGGTCCCAGTAGAAGAGGTTCCAGAAACACAACTACTGCGTAGGAGCTCAAGAGGGGTAAGGGAACCAGATAGATTTATTTTCCTAGTCACTGAGGTTGGTGAATCATTATTGTTGGACAATAATGAACATCTTTCCTACAAGGAAGCAGTAAAAATCTCAGAAGATGTAAGATGGCTAGAAACTATGAATTCTGAGATGGATTCCATGTATCAAGACCAAGTCTGGGTTCTGGTCGATGAGCCAGTTGATGTAAATCCTGTTTGATGCAAATAGGTATTCAGGAGAAAGCTGGACATGAAAGGTCAAGTTAGCACCTATAAAGCAAGGCTACTGGATAAAGGGTTCAGAAAAAATCAAGGAATTGACAATGATGAAACCTTCTCCCCAGTTTCCATGTTTAAATCCATAAGAATCAAACTTTCCATAGCAGCTTACCATGACTATGAGATTTGGCAAATCGATGTCAAAATAGCATTCCTTAATAGGAATCTTTAGGAAGATGTCTATATGACACAACCAAAAGGGTTTGTGACACCAGGTGAAGCCAAATGGGTTTGTAAGTTGCAGAAATCCATTTATGGATTAAAGAAAGCATCCAGGTCATGGAACATTAGATTTGATGAAGCCATAAAAGAATTTGGGTTCATTAAAAATGAATGTGAGCCATGTGTTTATAATAGGTTTAATGGGAATGATATCGTTATCATAGTAGTATATGTTGATGAAATATTATTTATTGGAAATGATGTACCAGTCTTACAGTCAGGTAAGGACGGGTTGAACAAGCGTTTCTCAATGAAGGAATTGGGTGAAGAAGTCTACATTCAAGGGATACAGATCATTCGTGATAGATCCAAGAGCCTTCTTGGACTAAGTTAGAGTATATACATTGACCAGATACTAAAGAGATTTATTATGGAACAATCCAAGAGGGGATTGGTTCCAGTGTCACATGGCCTACATATTTCTAAGAAAATGTGTCCTCACACACTACAAGAGAAAGATCGAATGAGTAAGATCCCATACTCTTCGGCTATAGGATCCATAATGTATTCCATGGTATGTACTAGTCTTGATGTTGCCTATGCACTGAGCATGGTAGGCAGATATCAAGAAGATCCAGGAGAACAACATTGGACTGCTGTCAAGACTATCCTTAAGTATCTTAGAAGAACTAAGGATATGTTCCTGGTTTATGGAGGAGATGAGGATCTTGTCATAAGAGGGTATGCTGATGCCAGTTTTCAGACAGATTAGAATGATCTGAAGTCGAAATCTGGATATGTTTTCTGTCTCAATGGAGGAGTTGTGATCTGGAAGAGTTCAAAGCAGCCAGTTGTCGCCGATTATACAACGGAGTCCGAATATATAGCGGCTTCTGATGCAGCCAGGGAAGCCGTCTGGATTTGGATCTTTGTCCAAGAGGTTGGTGTGGTTCTTATAAGTAAAGATCCCATTACATTGTATTGTGATAATACTACAGCGGTGTCTCTTGCAAAAGAACCAAGGTCAAATCAACGGACAAAAGCACAAACTCTTGAAGTATCACCTCTTGAGGGATTTCGATCAAAGGGGTGAATTTTTAGTGAGAAGAGTGTCCACGGAAGATAACATGGTGGACCCCATGACTAAAGGCCTATCTCAGTAGAAGCATGAATATCATGTGAGTGCTAGTGGGTTAAAGGTTGTTAGCAGTTGGATCTAGTCCAAGTGGGAGTCTGTTGGAGTTGGTGTCCTAGAACCAGCTACTTTGTACTTTATTCATTAATAAAACCCTTATCACATCATGATTGTTATTCTACCTGACATTGCATGTGATAATTTCCTAAGGATTGTTGTTGCATTGAAGGGTCATAGCGGATCCCTGCTATGATGAGAAACCGGAAGTGCCATAACATTGTTCTTGAATATATTTTCTATGGCTGGATGCTATTATTTGAGGGACACAAATAATACAGGCCATTAGGGGTGAGGACTCATAAAAATTTGCGGCACCATCTCATGGTGTGCACCCTTGGAAATATCCAAGAGTATATTATGAGAACGAGACCCACCAATATAAAATACACATTTCATAGTTTCATTGGATGTTATTATCTGCGGACGTGTGTATTGGTACTTAGAATTTAAGATTATTATTAATGGGTATTACAAATCGTGCACTTATAAGTTTTGACAAAAACTGTGATGACACACTGTTCGTAGAGAGGTAGGATACGTTGGGTGCATCACGAGTAATACCACATTAATAGATAAGGTGAGAAATGATTTTTCCCTTCCGTTCCATAGTGAAAGTAGATATCTTAGGCCCTTTGATAGAATTGATATAGACTAAATTAATCCATGGACATGGTAAGGTATGGCCGGGTTCAATTCTGGAAATTCAAAGAAAGAATAATCGAGAACATGGGTCGATGGCACAAGCATGCAACCTGCTTGATTAGAGATATCGAGACAAAGAGATTATATTACACGGTAAACATTCATAGGAGGTGACACATCATTGTGTCATGAAATTCTTTTTCTATGGGTGCTTGGCATATTTCTAGACGCTAACCTTGGACTTTAGGTAGGCTCCTCCTAATGCCACTGAGAAAGAGAATCATTGTGGAAAAAAATTATAAAGAATTCTTTCAAGCCCGATATAACTCCTTCCTACAAGAACGCTCTCAAGACCGAGAGATCAAGGCGATCGAAGGCAGAAATCACAAGAAAAGGTTCTTCCACACTATCACCCGGAGATCCCTTTAGTGACGTCCAGAGATACATGGCACACGTGTGGATCACTGCTAGAGGAATCCTAAATTTGGATTCTATGATGCAATGATGGATCACCAAATCATGATCAGACACATCAAAAATGATAGAATTCCACCATGGTAATTACTGTGAATTAATTAAATTAATTATAACCAACAAATGATGATCCAATCTCTATGGTTCCGGAATTCCCTATTTTATTTTTTGTTCTTCATTCTATTCCGAAGATCTGACTTTTTATATCGTGAAGAATCTCGGTTTTAACGTTGTTTAACGCTAAAATTAAAGTTGGGAAAACCCATCAATGCGCTTCCTCTACACCCAGAACCTACAGTTTTTGTTTTCATAAATGGTTGGTTTAGTTAACATTACATGAATGGGTGATATTTAAGCATATATTACAATGTATATATATAACCACAATGGTTATCATAATTGATAGAGTCATTGTTATTTTAGATAAATTTAATGTCTATGATATGACATGAATATTTATAACATAATATTTATTTTCCAAATAAGAATATTTTTTTGATATACTCACAATATCCATTTTGGGTTATGTAAAGGGTTGGATCCAATAGGCACCAATGTTACAATGGATACGAAGGAAAATATATTGGTTTTCAGAATAAGAAATCAAATTAAATAGGAGAATCAATGATAAGTCTTGTGCATATTCTAAAACAAATATCAAGAGTCATTATTTACCAATGAAACCTTGGTGAGTTTTTTATCACCTCAAATATGAGAAAAATGAATCCTTGTTGATGTTCAGGTAATAATCACAATTGTAAGTATATTCAACGACATATGTGTTGATGATGTGGAATGAAACACCTTCGAAAATGTTTTTATGGGAGAAAAGATTTTTATAGATGTGGTAATGATGGTTAAAAAGTTATATCCTACCAAGGATAAAGGAATCGTTCAGTTGACACCTGTAAAGTGAAACAATTTCTTTTAGAGTTATCAATTGAATGTTTTAATTGTGGGGAGAATGGTCATTATGAAAATAAATTTCCTACAAAGAAGCTTCCCATATAGGGTTAAGAGGACCATACAAATATATGTTTAGAAATAAATAATTCCATTTCAATTGAAGAGGAGGAAATAGAAAATGTCAAATGAAAGTTATTGATGGATTATTTTCTCATGTTTTTACATTATTGAATATAAGGACATGATTAATGTTTTTGTTTGTAGAAATGAAATATTAGAGAATAATATGGAAAATCATAGTTAAAGGGTCATGAAGAATGTTAAATGATTAAAAATTGTACATATAAACAATTCAATATTTATGACAGACATTAAAATGATGAAAATTTTAAAAGTATTAATGCTATTTCTATGATAGGATTACTTTTGAAGGTTTTTTTCAATTATCTGTAACCCCAGAGAATGTTATGTGAAAATGTTATTTGATAAAGAATTGTCATTTATTATATAGACCTAATTAAAAAGTTATGTATGAACATTCGGGTTTATATGATATTTGAGTTTGAGGTAAATATGGGTTATTACATTTTGGGTTTCAAAATAGAAGATATGACTTAAATGTTGAATTTAATCAATGTTATGGTAATTTTTTAGGATTTTAATTCATTTTGGGAATGTTATAAAAATATAAAATTTTAGGAAAAAAACAACCCATAGGTAGGGTGAAAACCCATTGTGTCGGAAAAAGATATGGAAATCGAAACCACAATCAAAGTGAGATAAGGATTTAACACTTACCACTATCCTATGAGAAGTCCCTTTTTAGTATATTATTACATTATTTAGTTAAACGAGTTGATAGAATAAGAATATTTTGATTTTTGGAACTTATGTTTTATTAAATATTTATCCTTGACATAACAAATTGATTTGAGGATTACGTGATAAATGTTATTTTAGAACATACATACTATTTTTGGAACCCAATATGGTAAAGGTAAATAAAATACAATTGTATTTTATTTTAGGCTTTATTGTTGAATTTTATTTTGAAAAAATCTTGGTTTTTCTCCTATAGTTATGGTGATCCAGGTTATTTATGAAATTTATTAACCTATCTTGGAGAATATGTTATTTTGAAAATTAAATTTCTTGTCTGAGACATTAAGAATTATGTAATTTATTTGGAGATAAATGTTGAATTTTAGCTTGGATGATTATATAATTAATTTTTTCTGAGTTCGTGGTTTCAAACATAGTTTGGATTATATTTTTGATGGATTTTCATGAAATTTATTTATATAATGGTCTATGTTTATCTTTTGGTATTACTAATGAATTTTGGAGATTAAAACTTGTTTTTCTTCATCTAATGGTATATTGTTTTTTGTATAATGTTCTATCTTATCCCAACCAATTTGGTTTCAGTTAATGTTTAATGACAGGATAAATAGATAGTAAATATTTTATAGATGATGTGATTATATAGATTTTTATTATTGTGATATAAGAGTGAAAAAATTTACTCCTAAATAATCATCATTTGGATAAAAATATGAGCTCATGGTGGAATTTGATTAATGGATGAAACTGTATATTTCAAGTAAATATATTTCATTATGTCTTTAGCCTATGTTGTAAATTAATCAATCATCATTATGAAAAGTATCTTAAAATACTATTTTCCATTTAATTTTACTAATATGAAATAATAGGCCATTTAACACATCAAAATTTTTTGGTTTTGTGATTGTCAACATTGTCATAATCAGGATTTCTATCACTCTATATCAGAATATGATGGTTATTTTTTCTTCCATATCCTTGTTTTCCCTACATGAAATCGTATATTTTTTTTCTTAAGTGAACTTCATACCATCAATTATTTCATTTAAATTTTGAATTTTATTAATTCATTTTTCGATTTGGGAATTAAATAAATTAATTTTTAAAATTGAAAATTTACTTTCCAAGACCAATTTTAAAATTTTGAGGACACAATTTCTAAAAGGGGAAATCATGCAAAATCCCATGTATTTATAGAATAATAATTTTTAATATTTATTATCATTTATTGAATATATCATAATTTTAAATTAAAAATTATCCTATTTCTGATAACTCACCTAACACTCATCAATGGTTCTCTTCAAAATCTTATGTTTCACATAAGGCTGAGTTGTACAGAAAAATAACAGATTATTAATACTATTATTTTAATTTATAGTTACTTAAGAGCCATTAGAATGGATGGAATGAATGATATTAATTAAATTTTTCAAATAGGCATTACATATTTTTATATAATGATTAATTTATGGTACATTTTATTAGAAATGAAAATAAAAACCAATTGAATATAAATGATGTGTTTTTATGAAAAAATATTTATATTTTAATAGTTGTGTTTAAAAAATAATCAAATCACTCATGTTGGATTATATTAATGTGATACAATATAATATAATTTTAATATTATTCTTATAATTTTTCTAGACAGGATATATGAAGAAATTCTATTTTATGAATAAAAGGAGTATTTTTAAAAAATGGAATTTTACCCCTTTTAATGGAGAACCCAATTTATATATAGTTTTTGTCAATATAATAAATTTTATTTAACAAAATAAACTTTTTATTTTTAATAGGGATATAAAAATTTACATCGGTTGAATTTTTTGTACTTTTCTGATAAAAATCTTATTTTAATGAATAGTGAAAAATAATGCATTTTAATTAAAAAACTACCTTTTCATCTAATTTATTTATAATGTAATATTATAATTTTAAATTTGTTTAAGGTATTTTTTATATGATGTTTTTATTATTTAATCCAATTTATAAAATTATATTAAATTTCAAATTATAATTAAATAGGAAAATAATGTGAGCTTTTGAACCGTTTACCTAAAGACATGATTTTCTTGATCTGTCAATGAGATTATTATTAAACCTAATTCAACAAATTTTGTGTATTTAATTTTAATAAAATGATATGACATGTTTTTAATCAGTGTGGAAAATCTAGTCCAATGTGGTCAAATTAATTTTCAGTGACTAGTAAATTTACTCTCTTATTTACAACAATTAAAGGTAAATAGGGTAATTAAAGTCAAGATAAATATTATAATACTATAAAAATATCCAAACACTTTTCATAATCTTATTGGTTGTATTATTATCAACCTTCAACATCTTTGGGTTTAAATTTTTATGTTTGGAACCCACTTAGGTGTGATTATGACATTTATAACATTTAACTTAAAATATAGAACAATGTGTCAAAAAATGTCTCTTATTACTAATTTTTTTTAAATGACGTTATATAAGTGATATATTAGACTATTAATAGTCTATATAAATACAATAATATTCTCTAAAACAAGGTAATTTATTTATAATTTTTAGGAATTAAATAATCAAATTTAATTATGACACAAAGATAATGTAATAATAGATTAATAAAAAAAGAATCAAATAAATAAAATTATTAAAATTAAAATAAATATAATTTGAAATATTCGACACCAGAATAAACATTTATGGTCTACTATCACAATTTTTTGATTGAGTTAATGCGGTTTTTTACAAATAATATTGTTGATATGATATTTTTAATATGTTTTGTAATGTATAGTGTCAAAATTGACATAATTCATTTTTTAAAATATAAAATATTTAAATAAATTAAATAAAATTTCTAAAGTGTAATATTAGATAATTAAAATAATTTCATCAATTAATCACTCATTTTATTTTTTCTATGATTTGTTAATTAGTTTAACACTATAATTGTAAATTACAAGGTAAAACGGTAAGAGTCAAAAGGGGTTTAAAAAAAGATAAGGATTAAAAAATATTATAACATCTATGATTTTCATTGGATGGCTATATTTAAATAAATAAACATCCTATATTCTATATAAATGAATTTGGACCCATTTAAAATTGAAATTAAATTTATATTAATTTGATACATTTGATAATTCCATGGGTTCCCCTCCCCTCGCCTATAAAAAAGAAATATTTTCTCTATATTACTAACACATTAAAATACATTTTATTCAGATAATATCTACACGAAAAACTTAATATAATCCCTACCCAAATTCTAGTGACCCTTTTTAAGGAATAACATCCTTATAAAAGTGTTTAGGTGTTCATCAAAAGTGATCAACGGAAGAAAAAGTATCTTTTTTTATAAGTGTTTCTATTTTATTTCTTATTCCACATCATTAAATATACATAATCCTGGAGTAAATAGTAAAAAAAATATAATAATATACTGAGATGATATTATGTTAATATAATCCCCCAAATCCATTTCCAATTTCATCAAATGGTAAATGAACATTTTTTTCATGTGTACGGTGAACTATCACCTTACAAACTGATATAGTTTTTTTCATAGAGTCTCTTAATACTGGTTATAAGGAAGAAATTATTGTTTTTATAGGATTTTGATTATATATTTATCATTATAATAAAATAATAGATCAATTATTATCTTACATTCCAGGATTATAAACATGATAAAATTGTTAATGCGTACGTGCGAAGTATCACCTCCACGAAGCGATGTGAATCTTTTTTGTTCACCCCATAACTTGCATGAAATATATAAGTATATTGAAATTATTATTATTATTTTAATTATATTATTATAATTATGTAATTATAAAATAATAATTAACTTATCTCTTGTAGGGATCAACAATAAATGGAAACAATACTCATGCATAAATACAACCTACATTCTCCATGATTATAACGGTGTTATTTTTTGATTCCATAAATTAATGGTTTGATTTTAAAGTATATTTAATATATAAATATTATTTATATGTCATGTATATTATTCTAGATATTATTTACTTATTACCTGATGGAAAATTGACATCATAACATGTTCATTTTTGACTAAAGTACCAAACATCGAAAGAACATATGATATGAACATAAATGATTTTGTAATTTTTATAACATGGTAATATTAGAAATAAAATAAATAATAAACATTAATAAGGTTCTAAAGATAATATAAATTTACTTAATTTTCGTATTCAGTAAAATATATATTGTACGTGATGAGTCAGACTCATGGTAAGGGAATTCATCCAAATCTCCTTTATTTGAGCCATATTCAGATATTATACACCACTTTATTTTATACAGTTTATAATTTACCCCTTTGACTTTTAATTTCAATAAAAGGTTTTAAAAAGGGATTTTTTTCAACAAAGTGTTTTACAAAAAAATGGAATGTTTTTTAACGGATGTGGAAGTAATGAATTTTTCATCACTCTGACCATTATTTGGTATTTAACATCATCTATAAGATTTAATGTTTCTAAAATTACAATTAATAACATATTAATTATCAAGGTATTTGGGAATTGAAAATGGTTTTGATAATGGATTTATTATATAAATATCTTGAAATGAAACATTGTGACTGGAATGTGTAAAAGTCATTTTTCCCATTATACATGTAAACGTGTTATGATTATGTTTTTGTTCTGGGACATTATTTATGTATATAGTTGGTTCCAAGAGAAACCGAGGGTGGGAGATCCTATGATACCTCTCTAGTGGATTTGGTAATGAGACAAACATAAAAACTAATGTTACTCCTCCGACGTGTAGGGTATATACTATGATGGGTATTCCAAACAGAACCCTGATGATTACTCCCTATATAGTTGTGAAAGCATCAATGTATGTATGAAATGGATTATATAAGTTGAATTTATGATTTAGGATGGCTATGAAGTTATTTTAAAATAATATTATGATTTCATGTTATCAGTTAAATAGATTATGTTTTATGGGTGAAAATTATTATTTTGTGAAAATGTTTTCCTGAGTTAAAATTATTCTTGGACTAACAGTTTCATTACTTATTTCATATATCTTATAGTGAGTTTTGTGGTCATAAATTTTTTTGAAATAAATTCCATGGTGTATAATTTTGGTTAAGATAAAGAAAGTGAACGATATGAATGTGATGTAGAATTTTACCAAGAAAAAAAAATTCATGTATTATTTTAAATTTTTTAGATTATGGAGAAATTATTTGGGTGTATGGTTGAATAATTTTTAATATATGAGATTTAATTAAACACTTATGGACTAATTTAATAAAACTCTAAACCTAAAAAGAGACTCAATGTGAAAGAATATAAATTATTTCCAAAAATCAAGATTACAAAATGTGTAAGGTTGGGGACTTATAGGCTATTTTAAAAGATAATTGTAATTTAAATCATATAGTTGATAAATATTCATGGAAAATGGTATACATCATGAAACATTGAATAATGGAACCATAATTGTGTATTACCCTGGGGTTAGAAGAATTTTTAAAATATATATGTGATATTAACTGTTTTCATTATGATGTTCATTGAGAATGTATATATATTATAGATGAACTTTTTTATAATGAGGTATATGAATGGGGATACGGTTAATATTAAATTGATCCAAAATATGTTTTATATCCTATCTATATAGGATTCAATTTCACCCCTCATATCATTATTATTAGAGATATTAATTTTAATTTTTCATGTTTTTGGACCATTATAATTTTATTCTCTATGTTCCACCTTCTCTTAAAATGATGGGTATGATACGAAAATAATTCAACATAACATTCATTAATCCATTAATTCTGATAAAAATATTTATTTTCTCAAAAATTTAAAATATTTATTTATTTAAAAAATAATAATTACCACCTTTTTATTTGTGATAAGTAATTATGGTATTGTTTCAAACTCTATATTTTACAATAAATTAAATTAAAAATTGATTATTATATTTCTTGAATCAACATAAAATGATAATTAAAAGGATTAAAAATCATTCAAATTCAATATTCACCAAAAATTTATGGAAAAAAACAAGAGTACTTTTCTCTATTTCCTTAAAATTCCTCTATTTAAAAACTTAATACACATAAACATGATTTCATGCATTTGTAAATGAGTTTTTGAAGTGTTCTAAGAATTAATTCTTTTCAAATTGAAAAATTCAACATATAGTATTTGGAGTTTTCCCATTTCTTGTTTTATAATATATATATATTATTAGTATTTAATTCATTCTATCCTATAATACATTGATTTATTATATATAGTGGGCCAATAAAATACACATTTTACTAAAATATTCAAAATGCTCTCTAGGAAATGGTTTTTTAAATATGCAATGTATTAAATAAATTCTAAAATAATCTTCAACACAGATTCATGATCACATAACATCATGATTACTTATAAAAATATATTGAATAAACTTTTTCACTTAAAAAGGTACTATGTCAATAAAAATTATCATACATTATCGACATATTATGTGATAGTAGATAGTTCTATTTTTTAATTAGTTTGAGATATTCTAAAACCAAGGAAATTGATTCAAGTCTATGTGAAAACGTTTCTCATATAAAAAATCTTCCCTAATATCTATATTTTCATCATTCTCAAATTCCTTTAACGCCTATATTAATAAATTATCTACCAGTACATTCCCTCATCATTTTTTTTTCATTGATAAAGAATTAGAACCCTTAAAAGGAATTAGTTTAATCATTTATGGTTTCACATCACATTAATTCATGAAGTTCCTTAATGAATTTTTTTCCACATAGACCAAAAAGGGATTTTATTAGATTTGAATTGTACATGTCAGAATAAATAACCACTAATTTTTTCTCATTAACTATGGAAGTGTAAAATATTTTCAATCCATAAATAGTGTGACGATCATTGTATATCAGATTAATTATTTGTTCCATCCACCACAAAGAATCATTTGTTGTATAAAAATAAATAACATAATATGTTATTTGTAATGGGTTCCCCCAATTATATAATCTCATTATATTGGTAATCACCGAGTTTCACATGGGATTAAAAAATAATTCCAGACATGAATTGAAATAATTATAAAGAACATAAATTTATAGGATATGGGTAATTATGCTATCAATTAGGATTAAATAATTGAATCATTTAAGCAATTAAAATCATAATATTTATATATATTAATATCTTTCATAATCAGTGGCCCAAGAAACTCATCTTTATCATTAATTAGTGGGGATTCAGTATATATTCTGCAAAATTACATGTAAAAGGATAATTCAGCAAGGAACCAGGAAGTGAAAAATTTTCAAATTAGGAATTTATCACAACTCATATTTTTATGTGAAAATTCATTATTATCAATGTATACATCAAAAATATTATAATTATTCTAAAATTGAATGCATTGATGAAAAAAATTAGACATTCGGGACATGGAAAATACTTTCATGCATTGTTGAAATGTTTATAGTGCATTAGACAATCCAAAGTACATTAAATAATAAGATATGATTCTTAATGAATTATTTAATTTCATTTTATCTCGGTCCACATGATTTATTTTTATATTATCGTAATACTAATCACTATAAAAAAACCAATAGAATTTATTTTTGAAAAACCTCCCAAATATGTGATCCTTGAATTGGGGAGGTAATTTATTTTTATTGATATATGTGTTTCACCTTCATAAATCCACAAACACCCTCAATCCTATAAAAATTATAATTTTGATCAATTTAATATCTTTGTTAATAATTAGGTTTATTCCCCCAATTTATTCCTCAATATTAAGTTCGATAACCCATTCATTACCTGAGACTGAGAAGAGAATACTTTTATCAAGGAACATAAAAATGTATTATTGAAAAATATATTTTAATGATAATATATGTCTCATTTTCAAATAATATCTACTTATAAAACCATCTTCAAAAAATAAATTATGTGTAATATTTTTGTGGTTAATACCCTTTATTTCATAAATACCACATCATAAAAATAGTCGTATCATCAATAATATTCATAATAATATTCCATATTCACCTTTTAACAAATAATTATTAATTATTTATGAATTTTTTTCTCCAAATATGAAAAATAATAATTTTTTTAATTTTATTCTATTATATAGTGGGAATTCATGATTCAAGGGATCAATTCCTTGTGTGAGGCCCTCAAATGTTTCTCTACATAATAAATATTACAATATTATTTCCCATATTCCAATTTTTATTTTTCTGTCAACTTTTCCATCTATCATATTATTTTTTCTATAATATATTCCTCTTCCATTTATTTTATAGATAATATTCACTAATAATCATAATTGGGAAAAATATATTGAATAATTCAGCTTCAGCTCCATATTTCTTAAAATTCACGAGATCAATGGTGTCAATTGTGTAATTTCAACTAAAAATAAAAATTATATATTCTATAAAAATTAATTATTTCTCAATTTATATGTATTATCTATAATGGATAATGGAAGTGTCTCTATATTATTCAATTTCAGGAAAATAAATTAATAATGAAAAATAAATTTTCCACAATCACTAGAATTCCATTAAAAATTATATCACAATATTTAAATGAGTGTTCATAGAGGTAAAATGAATCTCATATTGGTTTTAGTTTATTAATTTCCAAAATTAGATACATTTTGAGGGGAATTATATTAAGACACAAAAGACATGAAACACCTCCCTAAAAAATAGTGACTTAATTGTTCAGGGGTTAGAGAAGAATCCATGATCAATAATAACTCGAGGAAGTTTTCCATTAAAATAATCATATCACTACTTACATAGGGAGATTAAACATTGATCTTATAAATTAATTTTATTAAATATGTTCACTTGAACAATATATCATCTAGAAGAATTTGTGATAATTAACTGACAATGTTCTTATTTATGTTTCGAATCTTGATGATCTCAATGGTTATAATATATTTGTTTTCCATAATTCCATGCCTCAATATATTAATTAATTATATCATAGTATTTTATGTCTCTAGTGGTTTGTTATACTCCAATTATTCCCCATTGAAAACTATATTGATTTTTTATATATTATACTTTTACTATCTTTATACATTTTATTATTATATTTCTAATGATTTATTAATAGAACACATCATTATCGTTAAGATTTATTATTTTTTCCTCTAATTATACCCCTCTAATAATTTTAATGTTTTTTATTATCTCTTTAGATATTATCTATTCTAAAAATATTCTATGTAATTTACTTGATAATTCTTTGGAATTTTTTATTATAGTATTATAAGTATTATAGATACTAGACTAATTATTTATAAGAAATATTTTTTTAATTTATGAAAAAATTTAAATTTCAAATATATATATTATTTATATCCATAAGATAAGGTATTTTGATTTGTATATATTTCTAGTTTAACTTTTGAAATAGGATAAATTGAGGCCTTTGAGGTTTTAATAATAAATATTATTATTTTTTTAATTGATGTTATTATGAATATATTAACTATACATGAAATATAATGATAATATTTATATTATTTTATTGATTCTCTACCAGTTATGGGTTTAAATTGACTTCTATCTCATTCAATTTTGAAATTAATAAGGTGTTTCCCTATAGAGAATATAATTACAATCAATTGTTTTTTTCATCTTATGAGTTAAACATAACTGTATTAAATGAATGTTTTTAACATAAGAATTTATAATAATACAAAATTGTAGTGTTCATTGGACATGAATATATTAAAAAATGAAAAATTTCATAGCCTTTCAAAAAGTCATCCACTTTTGTTGGCGAGTGAGTAGTTTCCTTGACCTAATGTAGTCTTGTCCTTGTAGATCCCCTATCACATTCATAATGGATATGTTTATAATTTTTCGAATAATGATTTATCTTAAAAAATACTATGTTTTTTGAGTAAATTCCATTTCCATAGTGGTATCAATCATGAATATATATATTGGATCTAGAAAATATTTCAATGTTGATATTTGAACCAAATGTCAATTTTTTAGAGGGAGCATTTTAAAAATTCATTTATTCTATCACATTTAACCCATATTGATTAATTTTTTAAAATATAATAAATTATCATAAATTCCATATATTTTAGGTGTATTTATACAAAAAAATACATGACTTGTCCAAATACGATATAGAACCTTTTGGAAAGATCTTTTCCCCGCCGTTCTCTCTGTACATGAATATTATTCAGATACCCATTAACAAATTGATTCTATTGAGGTTAATTTTATTTCAATCTCCTACATATAATGATAATATTATGAATTCATTATTCTCTTTCTTCAGGTTTAATTCCATTGAATTGTTCTATGTTGTAATTTTTTTAGTAGTATGCTTAGACTAGTTTCATTATTATTTTCATAAACAATTTTTTAAATATTCCATCAAATAATACAATTATATGATTGTATATAACACTCCATGATAACTATTTTAATTGAAAATATATAACAAAATTTTTTATAGTCACCATAGTTTAAATTATCTATAATATCATCATGCATATTGGGTAAATAATTTCTTTCCATATATAATCATTTATAATTGATTAGGAATAACTCAATCATAAGATTAAAATAAAGAAGTTAACAGGAATTAATAAAATCATACTTAAGTGATATTCATAAATCATTAGAACATATGGATAAATGATATAAAAAAACACAAACACAAGTATGGAAATTAAGAAATAATGATGAAAAATTATGAGTAAATAATTGGGTTTATGAACTTTTAATTTGACAGTTCTAGGATCCGGGTGATCCTTATATATTAAAATGATAGATATTAAGAACCCAATGATTTTATTAAATTATATATGTTCTAATGTTTAGGTAATTTTCTCCTCACACCACTAATAATTCAATGTGATTATATCATAGATAAAAATTGATATCACTACCTTATGGAAAATGAAATAAACCTCAAATGTGTTTTTACACCAAATCTTAACCCTTGTAAAAACCTATGGAATGATTTCATTTCAATTATGAAACTATTATGAAGCGGTAGAAAAAAATTTATTTATGAAAAAAAATCCTAATGAAATAAAAAAATCATAATATTACATTATCACATTCTTTTATAACACCATTGAATTATTAGATTTAAGGAATGCTCACAGTAATTAATTTCAATTTGATAAAATCACATAATTCTAGGAAATGAAATCTAAATATTTTTATTAATTAAATAATAATAATTAATTTCAATATGTTCATATAGAAAATAAAACAATCAATCAATGTTTTTTCTAATATCGTAATCCTTTCAATTATCATGGAAATCAATATATAACAACTCTGTTGGTAAAAGTCTTTTCAAGGCATGTTATTGGAATATAAGTAAAAAATTATTACATCTATCTAAAACCAAAATTTTGATTTAAATAAACTTGGTATTGAATAGTATCATATAATAAGTGATTGTATACCTTTTTAATGGGAAAAGTATATTTTCCCTAAGAAATCAAAGATATTTAAATCCTCATTGATCTTTTAATTATAATAGACTACCGCATTAAACATGAGCATGGAATATATATTTTTTAAACCTCTATGAGAATAATTTATAGAAATAGGGGGGAAGACATGTGAATAAATAATCATTTATATTCAACCCATGACCATTTAAAACAAAATTCTCTAATTTAACATGATATGGTTGTCTTTTCGAGGTTCTCCCCTATCAACATTTTTTATAGATGTAGTTATTTTGTGTTTTGTTTAATTTACATGATATAAACGTAACCTCTGGGTACTTGAGTGATCAATTAATATTGGTTTAACTTATTTTTAATTGTTTACTAATGAGTGTCAATAATTTTATTCAATAAATCAATGAATATATAAATAACAAATAGATATTTAATTTTCAGAGAAACCCCTGAATTCCAAGAAAAAATACTCCGTATTAATTAATATAATATTATTATAACATGTTATGAGGATATATTAATATTTTTTAACCACATTAATGGGGATATAATTTTTTGGCAACCAATTAAAACACCATAAAATTATCAGGTATTACAATATTAATCACTAATAACATTGTACTTGAATTCTTTTAACAACTAGAATTTTTAAACTCTAACACATTGAAAATATGAAATAAACAATGAATATGATATCATATGGTTCACTATTATTGTCACGACCCATCCCTTGTGGCCCATTCCATGACTAACCAAGACCACCTTTCATAGGCCAAGGGCTGATGACTAGCCCAGAAAAGGCATATCCCAAAAATGGAAGGCATTTCATTTAAATATTTATACACACACACACACTCATGTCCAACCACATCCCAACACACTAAAAGCGAGGAAAAGAACAACAATAAAACAAATCTAAGTGCAGGTAAAAGTGAAAGTTAGTGGGCCAGAACACAATCCCAACACAGAACTCAAAATAGTAAAGTACATAAGGATACACTGATGACCATTTATGGAAAACCCCACCTGATAGTGAGTGTATTGATGCTACTAGATTCTGAAGTAGTATGAAATGTCCTCCGAGTGCTACTTGGCCCCATCTGGTACTTGGACACCAAGTCCACAGTTGTAGCATTCATCAGTCGCGTCCCCCTGAGCACCACTATCAAAACATCGACCGTCTTCACCAGACACAACACATGTGGGTGAAGCCCATTCAGGGGTGAGTATAAAAGTATTTAGTAGGGACCCCGAGACACCTAATGGTCTATTTGTTATCTGGGATGGAAAACACCACAACACAAAAATATCCTAGAGGTAAAACCACCAAGAAAGACCTCAACTACAAAACACAAAGTAAGGACAGAGCTCACACCATGTTTACAACATAGAGAATAAAAATAAAGATTATTAGTATATAGTTAGATCATTTTATTATATTAAGATTTTATTCTATTAATCCATGATGGGTCATTGAATAGCTGATCCACATAGGGCTTCTCTACTATCGATCCGCCCAAGGGTGCTATACTTTCGATCAACACAGGGTCACTCTAATGTCGATCCACACTGGGTGACAATAATGTAAATCTTCAAAGGGTCACACAACTGTCGATCCACACATGGCCTCTATACTATTGATCCACAGTGGGCCACACTACTGTTGATCCCCATTGGGCCACTTGGATGTCGGTCCACAAAGGGTCCCTCTCATACTGGCCCATATAGGGTCTCTCTTTACTTAACAACTAGCCATAGTATTCTTGCACCTGGTGTGCTTGAGTTCCTGAGAAGATGTTCCTCAATCCACTAGTCAAATTTAAAAATCCACGAAGTCTCAAAATTATGTATCCTGATGGACTGCCGTTTCATAAAGGCTCCAATGCGATAGACGCCACGTCAATCGTATGCCTGGTTGATAAGATATAAGAAAAAAGGTAAATAGGGCCTGGTTGGATTTGAGACAGATCCAACCCATCCATACTCCAAATATTTCCAAAACTAATGTAGAGTAACTCAGTAGTACCTCCTCATCATGAGGGTCCTCACTCCACTGATAGCGCGTCAATTAGATACCTAGTTTGCGAGATACACGAAAATTAGAGAAAAGGGATTGGTTGGGTCTCAGTCAGGTTGGGGTCCGACCATGCTACCCCATTGGGCCCGTAGGTCTGGGCCAAAAAGTGGGTCTGACCAAGTTGGCGGGCCCGGCCTGGTAGGCGGGTCCATTCCAGCTTGTAGGTCCGACCTTGCTTGCGGGGTAGGCCCACCGGGAAGAACCCCTCCCACATATGCGCTGGTCGATCGCACTGACCAGACGCGGTGCGTCCGATGGTGCTAGCTGGATGTTCTAGAGGGGCACCACCCCTTCATCCGAAATGGCCAGATACAGCTGGACACTTGTCCAGCCGAGCGGGCCACTCCTCTCCTGAAAGGGTGTGTTGGTGCCCCCACCGTTCCACCGCTATGACCAGTCTTTCCACGACTCCTACCACCACAGCACCTGTGGGCACTTCCCCTCTACGTGGCCGGCTCGGCTAGCTGCCACCTCCGATTGACGGTGCCATCGTGCTAGTGGTTTTGTGTCAACTGTTGCTTATGTGGGCCAACAAAGATGCTCTGATGGTCTGTTTACTTTCTCAACTGCGACTACGTGCCTCTTGGGTTTCCGCCTTCACATAGAGGCCCTTAGTTTTGTCTTACTGCAACATAGCCCAGTCACGCACAAGGAACACACATAAACAATAAATGGGGGAGTTTCGGGGCCTTTTATGGATTGGCATGACCCCTCTGCATTAGTGCATAATCTTGGGGATGAATAATAGTCATTAAAACCCCTAATGAAACCCTATATCAACCACCCCCAATAAAGAACAAATCATGGATCAACCTGTTTTTTGGTTGATCTATGTTCTTCATATTACTCAAGAATAGGAAGAGACGGATATTAATAACACTAATCAAATAAACCCCTGACCTGGAAACAATGTTGCAGATGATGGAGATGATCTGCGTTTGATGTTATTCGCTGATCCAGGAAACGATTCCCCCTACGGTATCCATTTTTCCACCATTATTCATTGGAGAGGAAATTTGTCGGCATTTCATCATAGGTTCCTCCAATGGGATTCAAATTCACATGCCAAGGGTTTTATTAAATAAAAGAATCCTCACTATATTGCATTCATTAATATGGTTTGTTAATGAACTACAATTAATGAACCTTTAATCCATTAATGTTGTAGTTACAAATCCAAATGGATGTGTCATTTAATGTCTCTAATTTAATGTCTTCCATTACAATGTGATTCATCCATCCACCGATCAATGGTTGTAGAATGAATAAAATAACTCATTTTGTTGTTTTATTAATAATTTTTTCTTAAAAGTCCAAAAATTTAATTTTTCATCTGACCATTGTCGGTCAAAGTTATGATTCTCCTAAGAAAATCCCAGTGCTATGAATTCAATGGTTCCCTTAGATTTTCATTCCAAGCACTAGTCCAAAACATAAAAATACCCTCTCGCACATTTACTAAATGTACCTTAAAAAGTTCAAAATTATTAATAGTTAACGTTGACTTGAATCGGTCAATATTAGGCTCCACCAAAGGGGAACATTCCCACACCAACAAGATAGTTCTCTCATATTTTCAATCCGAGATACCGTTTAGATGTTATAATGATTTATCAATAAAATAATTCTGAATTAATTAACTGTTTTACGTCCACAAACTAACATATACTATTGGCCAACACATGACTATTTTATGATCTATCTATGGAAAGCATACCCTCACGAGCTCAGTGAGGTTCTCATATTATTAATCCTAGTCACCATTCATGAGTTGTAATCATTTGAAAAATAAAATAATTTTATTAAATAATTTAATTTATGGTTTTTCCATTTTTAGGATTTTTCACTAGAGGCATGCACTGACGAAACTTTTGTCGCACCTAGGGTAAACCCACGATCCTGAACACAACAGTGCCCTCAGATTTTAAATCTGGGCAGTGGTTTAAGAGTTATTCCACCTTTTCTGGAAAACTACTCAAACACACCACATAAGGATTTTCCATTTTCGATGGACCATTCTAGGAACTCTGGGCCTATGAATTACGTGCCGTTAACATTTAATGACTCGAAATAATAATGTTTATTTAAAAAGAAATTATATAGAAATTCATTGACATTACATTCTACCCACCATAGGTCTTTAAATCTCTAAAATCTAAATCAATGGAAAATAAAACAAGTGGGGGTTATGATCATGAATCTGAGCCGCCCACTCCCTTATGCTCTTCTTGAGATTTTTGTGATTCCATGGAATGTGCACCGGAGGAATTGATAGTCCATAAAGGACCCTCTCCTATTGATCTTATTTCTCTATATGGAACTCAACAAACATCATTCCATCGTCAATGTATTGATTTCCCCAGTTGGTGACATGTGATGGATCATGCACGTACCTCCTCAGATGCGAGATGTGAAAAATATCATGCACCCGGTGCATCTACGGGGGAAGAGCTAGGTGGTACGCCACCTCTCGAACTATGTTGAGGATATGAAAATGGTCTGATGAATATTATAGATGACTTTCCACTCCATCCAAATCGTTTCAATATTCACTGGGGTAAGACCCAAAGGAAAACATGGTCTCCCTCCATGAAATCCAAGGATCCCCACCTGTTGTCGGCATAAGACATCTGTTTTCTATGTGTATTCATTATCCTCTATTGGAAGATCCACACCTTCTCCGTGGTTGCTTATACGAACTATGGACCCATGGGTGCTAACTCCCCATGGCCTTTCTTGCATATAGGTGATCTTCATGTCCGATCATACATGGAATTAAACGGTTCCATGCCAATGGTGGATTGATAGATATTGTTGTATGCACACTCCTCTAGTAGTGGGTGGTCCTCCCATCTATGACCAAAATCCAGGACACTGCCATATAACATTTCCTCTATGGTCTATATGGTCTGCTCCGTATGACCATATGACTGGGGGTAAATGTTCTGCTCCAGCGTGCTAGAACATGATGCTCAGCTTTCACTTGATAACAAGTGAGGCATATTGGAATGAACAATACCATTTCATTCTTCATCCCTCCCATCCATTACTGATGTTGGAGGTCATATTACATCTTCACCACAGAAGGATGTACCGCCAAAGTGGATGTATGGAATTCCCTCAACACATCCTCCTAAAATGTCATGGGTTCCTTGGTGAGTCCTCTGAAAAGGATGATGTGCTACCAACCAATCGAAAATACATCAGCTACCGATCCTGAGTATATTTGAGCATGTAAGGCCGCACAATCATCATCCACAAGTTGTTCCTACATAACTCACTGAAGGATTGTGGAGTGACAGTCATACATTGGAGGTAAGCTGTTACGTCCTCATCCACGAAGATTATGGGAATGCCGACTAGCTGCTCCATCCCCTCACTCAGTATCTATAAAACATGCCTCTTTTTAGCACATCTTCCTCCATGATTCCTGTCATAAAAGTATAGACTATCTCAAATTCATAATACTAAAGTAACTATTACCATCGTCGTTGTCTCGACTGCTGAAAGGAGTATGGGTACCGTTCTATCTATGATAAGGGATACTCCTTTGTACTAATAGATGAAACCATCGATCCTTTAGTGGTTGGTAATCTCTCTCCAGCGTCACTTGGTTTAGGTGCCGGTAGTCCACACATAACATCAAACACTGGGTCTTACTATGACCTTCCTCTGCAAGTCATCCACCTAAGCCCCCTTATTACGAATTTCTATGAATGTCATCCGACATACTTATGCAGATATTAATTCAAAATCGGTGTTTATAATGGTATATAAGTCCCTTCCTATGGAATCCTGGCATTTTATTATATAACTTTTGTTTACATTTTACAAATAGAAGATCATTAAAATTTGTTGTCCTTGATATCAAGATCATAATACCTGAAAACATAAAAAATTCTTCTAAATACATTTGAAAGGATTATTCATAGGTTCATCCTATGTACAATTACTACACCTCATAACCTAGAGACATACATCAAAAGAAAGGGAGTGTAGAAGGCCCAGTATGGGAAAACAAGTGTAGTTTACATGTGAACATGAGCAATATCAATAAGAACTGGATAAAAAATAAACACATGAGAAAAAAAAAAGTGTAATGTCATAAAAACATTAATAATAACACAAATATGCGGATAAAACATTTAATTTATAAATTCATGAACATATCACCAAGGTTAATCTCTAAGGTGCCATAAAAATTACCAAGGTTATTCACCAAGATATCTTGAAACTTGTCATCATAAGAGATAAAATTATTTACCCAATGCATTGGAGTGATATCAGAGATCACCCATATTATATCTTTATTTTCATGTGAACCACATATATCATAGTCATAAATTTCATAAATAACCCAAATAGTGTAAAATAATTGGCTATCACCTCAAAAATCGCGACATTTTAAAAGTGCTTAAAAAAAAGTACATTATGCCATTTATAACCCTTGGAACGAGATTGAGGGTTATATTTTTGTCAGTTCTAAAATAAAAAAGATCAATATTATTTCTTTATTAATACCTTTTTAAATGATAATATATATGGGTATTCACATAAATAAAGCAAGAGATTTTCTTGAGAAAAAGAGAGGTATTTCGAGACGAAAATTCTGCAGCATAACATCTACATAACATAGTTTTAGAAAACATTAAAAATAGAAGTAACATGGGTAAAAAACTCATAAATAAATCATAATACTCTATAGGGAAATAATTTAATTTAAATAAGGTCACAGTAGGGATGTTTCAATGTCATTCCACATGAAAAGAAATCTTGAAAGAATAGAGAAGATGCAATTTCTTTTATAAAAATTCGACGACCTAACGACGTGAATAAAAAATTCATAAAATTAATTGATGAGAGTGAGAAGGGTCTATCATTAATTGGACATGAAATTTACAGAAATAAATATATTTATAAACAAACCCCAACATAAGAATATGGAGACTAGAAGACATAACATAAAGGAAGTCATGACAGGAAGAGAAGGGTGAAAGGTTCCCTTACCTTGAAGACTAACATCGAAATATTGATGGTTGGGGACCTTGGGGGGCTTTATGGCACCTTGGGATGACTACATGGGAGGTAAATAGAATATATAATCATTGATGAAGATTATTTAATGAATAGAATGAGGTAATGGCTTGGTATTTATAGCAAAAGTGAGGGAATATTTTATTAATTTCCAAGGGACAACTCATCGGTGGTATTTGAAAAACCATGGAATTTCACATTGTATTTTAACATTTTATTGGCAAATAGAGACACCTAAAAACATATCTTACTATTAAAAATTAGACCGGAATTGTTACATCATTATTACATCATTAATGATGTCATTAAACACACCGAAGCTCCAAACTGTATTTTCACTATTCACCAAAACACAAAACATTTTATAAAAATCTCATAAATTTGCACTATCCTAATATCGATGCTATGAATTAAAAAATGAACTCTATTATATGAAAATAATTTTCTTAATATATTTAATTTAATTTTTAAATAAAATCACTATTTATTCAAAAACAAAACAACTATAAAACTATAACTTGTTCTGTAACACCCTGAAAAAGAAATCAAGGACCCATAGAATAATCATATTAAAATAAGACAATAAATTAACATTTTATGATTAAATTTTATGAAAATAAACTTTTATTATAAATTATTAAATTAATTTTTAAATTGTAAATAAAATAATTATGATATAAAAAAATACCAAAACATATTCTATGATATTTTGTTTCACTTTTATGATGTCTAAATTGTATTTATACATTCATGGGTGGTGCTTCTATTTTTTGGGCCAATTGAATATTTATTAATATTCCTTACTATTTCTAAGGGTATGTTACTATTCACGAAAAAATTATTTTGATCTTATTGAACCACATTGTCCACCCTAATTACAACCATGTATGTCCGATTTTCAAAAATCATTTCACATAAAAATACATTTAATAATAAAATATTTTTACTTTTCTTCAAAAAAACACAATTCTGTAAATACTATTCATCAATAAAACACAATTCATCCAACATTATTCATCAAATTGAAACATTTTACAAAAATTAAAAAAATTCAGCCAATGATAATTTTGTCATTTGAAATTCAAAAATAATTTTTATTTTACCATTTTAATTCTCTAATATATGAAATTTTACTTTTTAATATATATATCACTACTTGATAAAAATTATAGTGGAAAAAAATCAATAATTAAATTGCATTGTGAAATTTCTAAGGAATAAAAAATTAAATTATTTTATCATTTAAATTTAAAAGGGGAGTTCTAATCATTGTATTTAATTAAAATAATAATTATTCCATGCACCCTAATTTTTTATTATAATTATATCATTTTTTGAAAATTTCAATTTTTATCTGAAATAATTTGATGTGCTTCTATTGTAAAACGTGAGAAAAAGTATTTATGAGGAAAGGGATCCATAAATAAAAGAAGTTATTTTTTTGGGTCATTACATTCTTCAACCTTAAATAAATTTCACCATAGATATATTCTCTTATTAGAAATTATTTACTATTGGTAAACATATCATTATAAAGTAATTTAATGTATTAAAAAATTTATTTTTTTAACAACAATTACATTTTCTATAAATCCATCATAATCACTCATAAAAATCTTACGATTAACAAAACATATCCCCTAGGATTGTAAAACCAGGAGGGCAGTAAACCTATTTATCATGTACCTAGATACCTTAGGTCAAGCATTAAACTCATTGTTAGAGTTTTCACTCCTAGGTATATCTTTGTCCAATCCACATCCACTTGTTTGTATCTAGGTAGGGATAAATTTGTTCTGAAACTGCTTACATAATGCTTCACAAAAATACCATGAAGTGTTACTATATTTAAACATTTCTATAGGTCTATTCATATTATTTTAAAATAATAATTTCCACAAATAACTATACTATCCTTTGATACCAACTATGGAATCCCACATTTTTATTAAATAATGTTTCATTGCATTTTACTAATAGAGGAGCTTTACAGTTTAGTGTCTTGGAATTCAAAAACATTATACATGATAAAATTTTTTTTTTAAAAACATTACACATTAATTGATTCTTAATATGTTAATCCCTAGTACAATTTACACATATTATAACATGGAGACACACATCAATGGAAATGGTGAGCAGATGACCCAGTAAAGGAAAACAAGTGAAACTGTTTACCTGTGAACTTGAGCTAAATCAATAACCACTGGATAAATACATAAAGACATGAGAATAAGAAGAAGAAGAATATTATAAAAAATAACATGAATAATAAATCTAATATGTGGCTAAAACATTTAATATATACATTATGTAAGATATCAACAATGTTCATCCCCAAGGTGTCATAAAAATTTCCAAGGTTATTCACCAAGGTATCACGAAAATTGTCATCTCTAGATATTATATTCTCTACCCAATAAATTGGAGCACTATCAGGGTGCACCCATAATATGTAATAATTTATATTTAATCCACAAGATAATTTTCACGAACCGAATTGGGTCGCCATCAACTCGACGCCCGACCCGACCCGCGACAAGGCCCGAAGGGCGTCCCCGATCCCCACAGGCTGGCACAAGTTCCCGGGTATTAATTTAAACTTTGGGAACTATTTACCCGAGTGAACAAATATAAAGGATCCAACCAAATTAAACCAAATAGAAGTAAAGGTTACAGTCAAACGTGTATTTAACCAAACAGGTTTTTGGTTCACAGGTATTCAAAACCCAAATAACACTAAAACAAGATGACCAAAAACCAACCTAAGAACTGTTGCCCGGTGTGAGGACACCGCCCCTAAGCCACCACCAAAACACCACGTAGATAGGCATACTAACAACCTGAACCACTGCTCCCAAAAGATGGACCCTTACCTGTATCAGAAGTAAACAAATATACTTACACCCAAGGGTGTATGTAGGGTGTGAGAAATCGCCCAGCAGGATATCACCAAGAAAAGATTCCACGCACAACTATCAAAAGACAGACCATTTTCAATGATAAATAAAGAAAGAAATAAGTGCAAAAGAAATGGTTTTCATAAAATGATTTAAAGGAAAGACAGTTCAAGATAAACACATTAGGGTAATAATTCAGGTGACATATCATGTATCATTGTGCACGCAATGTAACCAGTAGCACCAAAGGATGGGAAAGCCCCAAAAGGGTACTAGAGCATGTGGGACCCTAGAATGTCGTGTCTCGGTGAAACGTGGATTAGGTGGCCATGACCCTCAGATAACGTGGCTTAGAAGGCCACTAACCTCAGAACACGTGGCTTAGAAGGCCACGACCCTCAGATATTATATGTTTAGTTAGTGTTGCAATCATCAAACCTGCCAGTGAAACCGGGTCGGGTCATCTCCAGAATGCTAGCTCACTAGTCCTAGTCTCCCCACCTAATACCCCGGCTTCCCTCCTTGTGTTCACCTAAAGATCAAAGTTCACATAACATGTCACATTAGCACTTAGAGCCAAACATGTCACCTGAACACTGATATCCTCTTTGAAAACCACACACACACCAAAACTTTTTTAAAAACATAAACCACACTGCTTACGATTTAAATGAAACAAGACGCATAACTTAACGAAATCACTATGTTAATTAAGAAAACCACTAAGAAAAATTATTGAACTATTTTCAAACATGTCACAAAAATTTTTAAAGGATAAAAAGTCACTCAAAACCCCTTTATATAATAAAACATATTCTGACACACCAAAACACAAACTGTGTCATCCACACTTTCAAACTCACACACTGCACAGTTTATAAATAATAATAAACTGCCAAAGTGAGTTTTCACAATAAAAATGGACTTGCATCACATAAATATACTACTGGAAAATTAGATGTGGATTTAAAATGTAATCAAAACTAACTTTTTAGCATGGAAACTAATTAGCAAGGTGATGAAAAATTAAACCAACACACAAAAGATTTCCAGATGATAATTGAGTGTGAAATCACCTACCTCAAATAGGAACGGAAAAAGACACGGCGCAAAAATCCCGTTGCGCCACGGTTGCACCGTATTGAGCCGTCAAATAGGTCCTAAAACAGCAGACCGTTAAACTGGTTCAATAATAATGTTAACATAATAATAATAATAATAATAATAATACCAGTAACAATAAGAATAATAAAGTAAAATAATAATAATAATAATAATAGTATCAATAAAATAATAATAATAATAATAAAAGAATAATAATAATCATAGTAATCTTAATAATAATAATATTATAACAATAATAATAACAATACAATAATATAATAATAATAATAATAGCATAATCATAATAATAACATAATAATAATAATAATAGTAACATAATAATATTAACATGATAATAATAACAATAACAGTAATATTATAATAATAATAATAACATAATAATAATGTAATAATAGTAACAATAATAATATATTACTATTATTATTATTATTGACATAATAATAATAATAACATAATAATAATTATAGTAATGATATAATAATTAACATATTAATAATAATAACAAAAGAAAACATTAATATCTTATTAGATAAGTTAAAATAATAAAATAAAATAATAATAAAATAGAAGAAGAACACACCTGCTGGTGAGCAGAGGAGAAGGGGGTGGGGGTGCGGCGATCAGCTGGAGGAGGGTGGCCGAACAGGGGGTGCAGGAGCGGGGAGGCGCGGGAATGGGGAGGTGCGGCCGAGCGGGGAGGCGGCGCGCCGGCTGGGGAGGAGGAGGAAGGAGAGCGGGCAGGGGGCGCGCCGGCTGGGCGGAGGAGGAAGGAGAGTGGGCAGGGGGCCCGCCGGCTGGGCAGAAGTGGAACGAGAGCGGAAAGGGGGGCGTCGGCTGGGCAGAGGAGGAAGGAGAGCGGGTGGCTGGTCCGGCGCAGGTGCGGGTGGCTGTAGCAGGGGTGCAGCAGGGGCGGCCCGAGGCGGGACAGTGGGAGCGGGGAGGCGCGACCTAGCGGGTGGTCGAGCAGGTGGCTTGGCTGAGCAGGGGTGGCAGGGCGGCAGTCGGCCGAGCAGGGGTAGCAGGGCGGATGCAGCCTGGCGCGGTGGAGGGGAGGTGTGCCTTCTGCTGGGCAAGATGGACGGGCCGAGCGGGATCCAGCTGAGGATGCGGGCGGTTGAGGGAGGCGCGGTCGGCTGCTGGTTGGACAGGGGAGGCGCGATCGGTGAGGGAGGGGGAACTGAGAAGAGGGAAGGAACAGCGGCGCTGTCCAGTGGAGGGAGAAGGAGAGGATTGAGGGAGAGAAGAAGAGAAGGAGAGGGGGAAAACGTGGGGGAGAAGGAAAGAAGAAAAATAAAATAAAATAAAATAAAAAGAAAAGAAAAAAAATAGGAGGGGGTGGCGACTAGGGTTCCGGGGGGGGAGAGTTAAACAAAATAATAATAATTAAAATAAAACAATGATATTAATATCATAATCATAATAATAATATAATATTAATAGTAATAATAATACTAGTAACATAATAATCAATAAAAATAATAATATTAATATCAATAATAATAATAATAATAACATAATAATAATAATAATAATAATAATAATAATAACAACAACAACATAATCATAATAAAAATAAAAATAATAATAATAATACCATTAAAAAGAATAATAATAATTGCATAACAATAAAAATAATAATCATAATAGAAATAACAATAATATAATGATAATAATACTTTGAAACTAAAGTTAATCGCCCGGAAAAAGGACGTTCGCGTAGCGAGCGCCGCATGTTAAAACGGAAAGGTCGTGCGACTACGCCTGTGCTCTGCCCGTGCACCGAGCGGTGTAAAGTTAATGCACATTTATCAGTGCCACATCAAAGACCTCATTTTAGGTTCAGCCCGCACTTAAAACCAGTAATTAAATAAGCAACGATTAAATTCATGAAATAATAATTAAAAATTAAGGGCATACCTCAAGGAGAAGTCCGGGCGTGACAATTCTCCCCACCATGAAAACATTCCGCCCTCAGAAAGTCAGCTCAAAGCCTGATCAGAGAATAGAAATGGGTACTCCTGCTCAACCCACGGCGTCTGCTCCCAAGTTTCATGATCATCATTCCGGTGCTGACAGAGAATGCGAACCAGAGGAATGGACTTTCCTCAAAACACCTTTTCCTGAGAATCCACTATACGCACTGGTCGCTCAACCACAGACAAGTCAGACTCTATCTCTAGCTCCTCCTAATCCAGCACATGCGACGGGTCAGGGTTGTACTTATTTAGTTGGTAGACATGAAAAACGTCGTGAATCGACGTCAACTGCAAGGGAAAAGCTATCCTGTATGCCACCTTGCCAATCCGTTCAAGAATCTCGAAGGGTCCGACATATCTCGGTGTCAGCTTCCCCTGCTTCCCCAAATGACGATGACCCAAGTGAGGGGCCACTTTCAGGAACACTCTGCCCCAACTGAAAACATGAGGTCCTACCGCCTCTGATCTGCATAAGACTTGTGGCGACTCTGAGCTATCAACAATCGCTGCCTAATCAGCTTGACCTTCTCAGACGTCTCCTGAACAAGGCTCGGTCCCAAGAGTGAGGCCTCTCCTACCTCAGCCCAACACAGAGCAGACCGACATGGCCGACCATAGAGCACCTCAAAGGGTTCCATTATGATGGAAGACTGGTAACTGTTATTATATACAAACTCAACCAGTCCCAAATGGCTATCCCAAGAGCCTCCAAAATCTAGCACACATGCTCGGAGCATGTTATCCAGAATCTGATTCGCCCGCTCCGTGTGGCCACCGGTCTGAGGATGATATGTCGTGCTCATCTTAATCTGCGACCCCAAAGCCTTCTGGAGGCCTCCACAAAATCGAGATGTAAAATAGGGGTCCCTATCAGAAACAACTACCGATGGCACACCATGAAGTCTGACCCCCTCCTGAACATACAAGCGGCCCAGTTCCTCTACCTTCGCTGTATCTCTGATCGGAATAAAGTGAGCTGACATGGTCAAGCGGTCAATCACCACCCAGATAGCATTCCCCCCTCGAGGTGTACGAGTCAGTCCAACGATGAAGTCTATGTAGACCTCGTCCCACTTCTAGGTAGGAATGGCTAATGGCTGGAGTAGGCCAGATGGTCTCTGATACTCTGCTTTCACTTGCTGGTAGGTTTTTCATCTGGATACGAAGTCGGCTATGTCCCGTCTCATACCTGGCCACCAGAACTTATGGAGAAAATCGTAATACATCTTGGTGGTACCAGGATGGATGGCCCACTGAGATTGGTGGCTATCCGGCATCACCACCTTCTGCAGAGACAACGACACTACAACACCGCCCTTGAAGCATAGGACCCTCTGGGAAGACAAAGACCAATCAGAAGGAGTCTCCCCACCATGAAGAAACTGCATAGATCGCTGACACAGCTCATCACCAGGCTGCTCCCGCTGAATAAAATCCAGAAGAGCACGAGTCAACTGGATGCTAGCCAAGAAAGTACCTCCACTATGCTCCCTGCTCCCCAAGTGCATCTGGGCGAAGAGCCCCATCAAAGCCCACTCATCGCTGGACTTCCTCAACACCTGCACTGGTAATTTTCTGCTCAAAGCGTCAGCTACAACATTACCCTTGCCAGGGGTATAGACAATATCAAAATCAAAACCCTGCAGGTACTTGACCCAGTGGCACTGCCTCAAATTGAGATCCTTCTAAGAGAAAATATAGGCCAAGCTCTTATGGTTAGAATATACCACAAAATTCTCCCCAAAAAGATAGTGACACCACATCTTTAAGGCATGCATCACTGCTGCCAACTCCAAGTCGTGATTCGGATAGTTCTTCTCATGCGGCCAGAGTTGGCGAGAACCATAAGCCACAACATGGTCATCCTGCATGAGCACACATCCAAGGCTCATACCTGAAGCATCAAAGTACACCACATAGCCCTTTCCTGACTCTGGTATGGTCAACATTGGTGTGGTGGTTAACCGCCACTTCAACTCCTCAAAAGATGTTTGGCACTGTGGGCTCCACTCAAACATCACCCCTTTCCGAGTGAGGGCGGTCATGGGGGAAGCAAGCCGCGAGATGTCCCAGACAAAGCGCCTGTAATAACCAGCCAAGACCAGAAAACTCCTGATCTCAAACACATTTCTCGGCTTCTCCCATGACATAACTGCCCTGATATTTTCGGGAACCACTGAAACCCCTTGTTCTGAGTGGACATGCCCCAAAAAAATCACTTCCTTGATCCAGAAAGTTCACTTAGAGAGTTTGGCATACAGGCGGTGATCCCGCAAAGTGCCCAAAACAACGCGCAGGTGATGCTCATGCTCCTCAGATCCGGAATAAACCAGGATGTCATCCATGAATACCACAACAAATGAGTTGAGATATTGGTGGGATACCCTATTCATGAGCGCCATGAAAACTGCAGGAGCATTCGTCAGTCCGAAAGGCATGATCAAGTACTCTAAGTGACCGTACCTGCTTCAGAAAGCCGTCTTCGGGATATCTACTTCTCTCACCCTGAGTTGGTGGTATCCCTAATGAAAATCAATCTTGGAGAACCACTCTTCCCCCTTCAGCCGGTTAAACAACTTGTCAATCCGAGGCAAAGGGTATTTATTCCTGATGGTTACCTTGTTCAATTTCTAGCAATCAATGCACAACCTAAGGGTTCCATCGGCCTTCATCGTGAATAAATCCGGCGCGGCCCACGGAGAAACGCTTTGGGTGAATGAATCCTTTGGATTCCAAATCGTCTAGCTGTATCTTTAATTTCCTCAGTTCGGTGGGGTCCATGCGATATGAGGGAAGAGATATAGGCTGTGTTCCCGGTGCCAACTCAATCGAGAACTCCACGTCCCGCTCTGGGGGTATGCCAGAAAAATCATTTAGGAAGACCTTTGGGAACTCATCCACTACACGAGGTAACCCACCCTATAAAACACCACCATCATCCTCCAGCGCTAGCGATGACACCTGATAAGAATGATTTCCCAGCTCAGGGAGTGGAGGTCCTGCACGTCCCGACCGAGGATCCCATTCTCCGTGAAATAACTGGGGAGTCCCATCTGGTGCTGTAAAACTGACTCGGCGTTGATAGCAATCAATGTGCGCCTGAAAACACAACAGCCAGTCCATACCAAGGATCACATAAAATAGGTCCATGTCAAGGACCATGAAATCTCATTCCATCTCGACTCTCGACACAGAGAGTGCGCACGATCGGAACTTAAGGCCTTGCTCCCTCTTTTCCCCAGCGGTGTTACTAACTCTATAGGAAATGATAACAGCTCGGTTGGTAGGCTCAACAGATTCACAAAACGAGCAGATATGAAAGAAACTAAAGCACCCATATCAAATAAAACTGCAGCTATAGAAGATGTAACCAGAATAGTACCTCGAACCATCGAAGGCCCTGCATCAGACCCCGCTGGTGCCTGATCCACAGCATGAAGTTGCCTGGTCCCTGCTTGAGAACGACCGATCGCCTGTGGCTCTGCCCTAATCTGGCTCTGCCCTGAATATGATCTGGTCCTACCACCATGGCCACCAAACCGAGATCCTGTCATTCTGGTCGGCCTTGACTGAACTGATACCCCTCTGGAAGCCACCGATCCAGCCCCACTCTAGTAAGGTCGTGCAGTCCTACAGAAGCGCTGTAGATGTCCCACAACTCCACATCCATGGCATGGTCTGGGAGGGTATGAACAAACAGGTCAGATGTGCCCCACTCTTCTGCACTGATGGCACACAATGGACCCCGCACCAGAAGCCCCAGATGAAAACTGCCTGGGAGGATGACCTGAGATTCCATCACTCTTCTTCCATTGCTCATCACGCTTCCTCTTCTTCTCAGATGAAGTGCCAATGCCAAGCCCTTACACTGATCCAGAAAACCCCGACTTTCCCTTCTGGTCAATCTCGGCCATACAGGCATGATCAACCACCTTAGCTTAATTCTTCAGCTTGAATAAGAAAACCTAGGAGTGAATTTCTGGTCGAAGGCCCTTCTCAATATTCCGAGCTTTCAAGAATTCGCTCGAAACTATCTTAGGTGCGTACCTTACCAGTTCTGAAAAGAGATTCATATAATCCATCACTGTGTGATTCCCCTACGAAAGCTTCATGAACTCCCGAGATCTAGCATAGGCTACGAACTCTGGAAAATACTGCTCGTTGATGATACCCTTCAAATCTTTCCAGCTCATGTGCTCATGTTTCCCAGCCTGGACAACTGATTCCCACAATTTGCGAGTGGAACCCTCCAGCTGGAACGAGGCACACTTCACCCGGACTTCTCCGGGCATGTCAAAGAAAATCGAACATGAGTTCTATCTTTTCAAGCCACTCCTCGGCCTCCTGAGGTTTTGAACCACCTCGGAATGAAGGAGGTTTTCTCCTTAGAAACTCGTGAGCTCTATCCTTCCTGGAGCCAGATTCTTCCCCCCTAGCTGGAATAGGGGCTGGGGCAGGAGTCACCCCTTGTTCCAAAGCCTGAATGGCTCGGACCATAGCCTCTACAAATCTCTGATCAAGCGGTGCGGGAGAACTCTCTCCAGCTTCCTCCTGTGGGTGCATGGGAGCTCTCTGGGGAGGCATCTTGCTACATAGGGAAACAGTGATAACGGAGTAACATCAGTATTACCTATATCAAGAAGAACAAAATTTTTCCAACAAGATAAATAATCATCAGTAAACCAAACATGCAAAAACGACTTTGTGAAAAAACTATACTTTCTTACCTGGTGTCCACGTACAGCCTGCAGCCTACATGTCCCACCCAAAAAATAAGTGAAACAAGCACCCTGAAATCCCATGGTGACTCAGTATCTGTCACGAGGCGTGCTGTCCAGGACCCTACTCACAACATGAATTCAGAGCCCTGACAGACCCTACTCCTATATAATCCAACCCATCCCAAACAACATAAACCATGAAATAACCTCCCTCTGATACCATTTTGTCACGAACCGAATCGCGTCTCCATCGACTCGATGCCCGACCCGACCCGCGGCAACGCCCGAAGGGCGTCCCTGATCCCCAAGGGCTGGCAGAAGTCCCCGGGTATCAATTTAAACTTTGGGAACGATTTACCCAAGTGAACAAATATAAATGAGCCAACCAAAGTAAACCAAACAGAAGTAAAGGTTACAGTCAAACGTGTATTTAACGAAACAGTTTTTTGGTTCACAAGTATTCAAAACCAAATAACTCTAAAACAAGATGACCAAAAACCAACATAAGAACTGTCGCCCGGTGTGAGGACAGTGCCCCTAAGCCACCACCAAAACGCCACGTAGATAGGCCTCCTAACAACCTGAACCACTGCTCCCAAAATCTGGACCCTTACCTGTATCAGAAGTAAACAAATCTACATACACCCAAGGGTGTAAGTAGGGTGTGAGAAATCGCCCAGCAGGATATCACCAAGAAAAGATTCCACGCATAACTATCAAAAGACAAACCATTTGCAATGCTAAATAATGAAAGAAAGAAGTGCAAAAAAATGGTTTTCATAAAATGATTTAAAGGAAAGACAGTTCAAGATAAACACATTAGGGTAATAATTCAAGTGACATATCATGTATCATTGTTCACACAATGTAACCGGTAGCACCAAAGGATGGGAAAGCCCCAAAAGTGTATTAGAGCATGTGGGACCCTAGAACGTTGTGTCTTGGTGAAATGTGGATTAGGTGGACACGACCCTCAGATAAAGTGGCTTAGAAGGCCATGAACCTCAGAACACGTGGCTTAGAAGGCCATGACCCTCAGATATCATATGTTTAGATAGTGTTGCAATCGTCAAACCTGACCGTGAAACCGGGTCGGGTCATCTCCGGAACTCTAGCTAACTAGTCATAGTCTCCCCATGTAATACCCCGGCTTCCCTCCTTGTGCTCACCTTAAGATGAAAGTTCACATAACATGTCACATTAGAACTTAGAGCCAAACATGTCACCTGCACATTGATATCTTCTTTGAAAACCACCCACACACCAAAACATTTTTAAAAACTTAAACCACACTGCTTACGCTTTAAATTAAACTAGACGCATAACTTAACGAAATCACTTTGTTAATTAAGAAAACCACTAAGAAAAATTATTGAACAGTTTTCAAACATGTTGTAATAGTTTTTAAAGGATAAAAAGTCACTCAAAACCCCTTTATATAATAAACCATATTATGACATGCCAAAACACAAACTGCCTCATCTGCACTTTCTAACTCACACACTGCACAGTTTACAAACAATAATAAACAGCCAAAGTGAGTTTTCACAATAAAAATGGACTTGCATCACATAAATATACTACTGGAAAATTAGATGCACATTTATAATGTAATCAGAACTAACTTTTCAGCATGGAAACTAATTAGCAAGGTGCTGAAAAATTAAACCAACACGCAAAAGATCGCCATATGATAATTGAGTGTGGAATCACTTACCTCAAATGGGAACGGAAAAAGACATAGCACAAAACTCCTGTTGCGCCACGGTCGCACTGTATTGAGCCGTAAAATAGGTCCTAAAACAGCAGACCGTTAAACAGGTTCAATAATAATGTTAACATAATAATAATAATAATAATAATATTAAAAATAATAATAATAACGTAAAAAAATTATAATAATAATAATAGTAGTATCAATAACATAATAATAATAATAATAATAGAATAATAATAATATTATAACAATAATAATAACAATACAATAATATAATAATAATAATAATAGAATAATCATAATAATAACATAATAATAATAAAAATAGTAACATAATAATATTAACATGATAATAATAACAATAATAACAATATTATAATAATAATAATAACATAATAATAATGTAATAACAGTAACAATACTAATAAATTATTATTAATATTATTATTGATATAATAATAATAATAACATAATAATAATTATAGTAATGGTATAATAATTAACATATTAATAATAATAACAAAAGAAAACATTAATATCTTAATAGATAAGTTAAAATAATAAAAAAAGAAGAAGAACAAACCAGCCTTCGAGCAGAGGAGAAAGGGGTGGTGGTGCGGCGGTCTGCTGGAGGAGGGTGGCCGAACAGGGGGCACATGAGCGGGGACGCGCGGGAACAGGGAGGTGCGACCGAGCGGGGAGGCGGCGCGCCGGCTGGGGGGGGAGGAGGAAGGATAGCGGGCAGGGGGAGCGCCGGCTGGGCGGAGGAGGATGGAGAGCGGGAAGGGGGCGCGCCGGCTGGGCGGAGGAGGAAGGAGATCGGGTAGGTGGGTGCCGACTGGGCGAAGGAGGAAGGAGAGCGGGTGCCTGGTCCGGAGTGGGTGCAGGTGGCTACAGCAGGGGTGCAGCAAGGGCAGCCTGAGGCAGGATAACGGGAGCGGGGGGGTGTGGCCTAGCGAGTGGCTAAGCAGGAGGCTTGGCTGAGTATGGGTGGTCGGGCGGCGGTCGGCCGAGCAGGGGTAGCAGGGCGGATGAAGCCTGGCGCAGCGGAGGGGAGGTGCGCCTTCGGGTGGGCAAGACGGACGGGCCGAGCGGGATCCAGTTGAGGATGCGGGCGGTTGAGGGAGGCGCGGTCGGCTACTGGTTGGATAGGGGAGGCGCGATCGGTGAGGGAGGGGGAACCAGGAAGAGGGAAGGCACATTGGCGTTGTCCTGTGGAGGGAGAAGGAGATGAATGAGGGAGAGAAGAAGAGAAGGAGAGGGGTAAAATGTGGGGGAGAAGGAAAGGATGAAATAAAAAAAAGAAAAAAAAGGAGGGGGGTAGCGGCTAGGGTTCCGGGGGGGAAGAGTTAAACAAAATAATAATAATTAAAATAAAGCATTGATATTAATATCATAATCATAATAATAATATAATATTAATAGTAATAATAATACTAGTAACATAATAATCCATAAAAATAATAATATTATTTGCAATAATAATAATAATAATAATAACATCCTAATAATAATAAAAATAATAATAATAATAATAATAACAACATAATAATAATAATAATAATAATTATAATAATAATATCAATAACAATTATAATAATAATCGCATAACAATAAAAATAATAATCATTATAGAAATAACAATAATATAATAATAATAATACTTTGAAACTAAAGTTAATCGCCCGACAAAAGGACGTTCGCGTAGCGGGTGGCCGAGCAGGGGTGCAGCAGGGGCGGCCCGAGGTGGGACAATGGGAGCACGGAGGCGTGGCCTAGAGGGTGGCCGAGCAGGAGGCTTGGCCGAGCAGGGGTGGCAGGGGTAGCCTGAGGCGGGACAGCGGGAGCGGGGAGGCGCGGCCCAGTGGGTGGCCGAGCAGGAGGCTTGGCCGAGCAGGGGTGGCAAGGCGGCGGTCGGCCGAGCAGGGGTAGTAGGGCAGATGCAGCCTAGCGCGGCGGAGGGGAGGTGCGCCTTCGGCTAGGCAAGACGGATGGGCCGAGCGGGATCGGGACGAGGCTGCGGGCGGTTGAGGGAGGCGCGGTCGGCTGCTGGTTGGACAGGGGAGGTGTGATCGTTGAGGGAGGGGGAACTGGGAAGTGGGAAGGCACAGCGGCACTGTCCAGTGGAGGGAGAAGGAGAGGAATGAGGGAGAGAAGAAGAGAAGGAGAGGGGGAAAATGTGGGGGAGAAGGAAAGGAAGAAAAAAATAAAATAAAAAGAAAAGAAAAAAATAGGAGGGGGGTGGCGGCTAGGGTTCTGGGGGGGAAAGTGTTAAACAAAATAATAATAATTAAAATAAAACAATGATATTAATATCATAATCATAATAATAATATAATATTAATAGAAATAATAATACTAGTAACATAATAATCAATGAAAATAATAATATTATTAGCAATAATAATAATAAAAATAATAACATCATAAAAATAATAAATAATAATAATAATAATAATAATAACAACAAAATCATAATAAAAATAATAATAACAATAATAATTGCAATAATAATTATAATAATAATCGCATAACAATAAAAATAATATGAAAAATAGGAATAAAAATAATATAATAATAATAATACTTTGAAACTAAAGTTATTCATCTGGAAAAAGGACGTTCGCGTAGCGAGCGCCGAATGTTTAAAAGGAAAGGTCGTGCGGCTACGCCCGTGCTCTGCCTGTGCACTGAGCGGTGTAAATTTAATGCGCATTTATCAGCGCCATAGAAAAGACCTCATTTCAGGTTCAGCCCGCACTTAAAACAAGTAATTAAATAAGAAAGCGATTAAATTCATGAAATAAGAATTTAAAATTAAGGTCATTCCTCAAGGAAAAGTCCGGTCGTGACAATAATAATCATACATTTCATAATTAACCCAAATAAAGTGAAATAAATGGATTTCACATCAAAATTGTGACGTTTTAAAAATTCATAAACATATGTTCATTATGTCATTTATAACACATGGAAAGGGAGTGAGGGTTATATGTATGTTAATCATAGAATCAAATAGATCAATTTTATTTCTTTTTGAATACCTATGGAAATGAAAATATATTTGGGTATTCACAAAAATAATACAAGAATATTTCATGAGAAAAAGAGAGATATTTTGAGATAAAAATTATGCAGCATAACAGTTACGTAACATTGTTTTAGAAAACATTAAAAAGATAGGGCACAAGTGTCACCAAATCATAAATAACACATAATATAGTATAGGGCTAGAATAAAATTTATATAAGTTCATGGTATGGATGTTTCTTTGACATACCACCTCAAAAGGAATCTTGAAAGAAAAGAGAAGATGTGATTTATTTTACAATCATTTGACATCCTAACGACGAAAATAAAGAATTTATAAAGTTTGTTGATGAGAGGGAAAAGTTTATCTCATATATTTTACATAAAATGGAATGTAATAAGGATATATAATAATATACCCCAACATAAGAAGATGGAAACTAGAAGACATAACAAAAAGGAAGTCATGACTTAAAGAGAAGGGTGAATTGTTCCCCTACCATGAAGAGTGACCTCAAAATTTAAATGGTTGGGACCTTGGGGGGATTGAGGGAACATTGGGATGACTCCATGGAAGGTAAAATACAAGATATTCATTGAGGAGGATTTTTTAATTAAAGGAATGAGGGAATGGCTTGGTATATATATAAAAAGCGAGGGAATATTTTATAAATTTCCAAGGGACACCTCATCCGTGGTATTTGAAAAACCATGGGCTTTACCATGGTACTTTCCCATGGTATTGGCCACTTGAGACACATCATAACATATATTAATATTCAAAAGTCAACCAGAATGATTAAATCATTATTATATCATTAATGATGTCATTTAACACAATGAAACTCAAAACATTATTTTCACTATTCACTATAAAACCAAAAAATTTATAAAAATCTCATATATTCATCCTAACATAATATAGATTCTATAAATTAAAAAATGACATCCATTTTATAAATTTAATTTTATAAATATTTTTAAACTAAGTTTTAAAAGAAATCATTATTTATTCAGAAAAACAACTATATAAATATAACTTGTTTTATAACACATTGAATAAGTAATCAAGGTACCATAAAATTATCATATAACTATAAGAACATAATGTAAGAATTTATTGTTACATTTTATGAAAATAAATATTCATTTTAAATTATTAAATTAATTATAACATTGTAAATATAATATTTACAACATAAAAAAAATACTAAAACATATACTATGATCATTTTTTCACATTTAAGATGATTAAATTGTATATATACACTCATGTGTGATTTTTCTTTCTTTCTTTCCAATTTTATTTTCATTACTATTAATTACTATTCATATGTTTATGTTACGATTCAGGAAAAAATTATTTTGATCTTATTGAACCATATTTTTCACCCTGATTACAACCTTGTATGTCTGATTTTCAAATATCATATCAAAGAAAAAGATATTTGATAATAAAATATTTTTTACAATTAATCAAGAAAACCCTATTCATAAAATACTATTTATCAAGAAAACACTATTCTTCCAACACTATTCATCAAATTGAAACTTTTTAGAAAATTTCAAAAAATATATCCAAGGTTAATTTTGACATTTGAAATTCAAAAATGATTATTATTTTACCATTATAATTCCCTAACATGACAAATTTATCTTTTTAATATAAAAATCATAAGTTGTTAAAAATAATAGCAGATATAAAATGAATATTGAAATTACATCATGAAATTTCCAACACTTAAAAAAATTAACATTATTTTTTCATTTAAATTTATAAAGGGAGTTTAAATCATATTATATAATTAAAATAATAATTATTCCATATTCCTTAATTTGATATAATAATTATATCATTTTTGGAAAATTACAATTTCGATCTTATGTAATTTGATGTGTTTCTATTATAAAAATGATAAAAATTTATTATAAGCATAGGGATATATAAATAAAAGAAATACATTTTTCGGGTCATTACACTCTCCTTGCAGAAGGTAATCCTGGGATCATCTTTTGAGAGGTTGTTCTGACAATCCACTACTATTGTTGGGAACTGAAAACTCAAAACACTTGCTACCACGAGGGTAATTTTTTCTGACTCAAGAGTGATGGGTTTCACCCTCCTATACATGGGTTTATCCCCTACTTCCTAGGATTCCTTTTTCACTAAATAAAGAAATCCCCATTTCAACAAGGAATATATACGACAACCTCTTTCCTAAAACAAACAATCTGAGTATGAGCTGTGGATGACATGTTCATACCGAAACTAACTTCATATGGCCTCAACACTACCACTAATATGTTCCAACCAAAACTCTTTCCTCAACGGTCAGAGCACACCGTCAGTATAAGTGTAATATCAGGTCTTCTCCCATAGGTATCTCTAATCATATTTGTCAATTCAACAGTATAACTATAAAATCTAGGTCTTGAACAAGATTCATGAGAAGAAGGAATGATTAGTACTTAGGTCTATTAATATGGTAGATATTAGTAGACACAAACCGTAACTCAAATCATTCCAGGAGCCCTTGGGTCACACTCCTTGACCGCATGTAGCTACCACCTTCCCCTATCCTCTGGCTCACTAAGCATGGTGGGGACCAATTTAGGTTAGATATTGTAACATGTTGAAATGTATACCAACTCATGACGATCATTATATTTACCTACCACAATCACATCCTCTTCATGAAACATTCTACATGTGAATGGCTTCAAGGATGCCATCTGTTTCTTGCTTTCCCACTACAGACATTCATTAGATGTATCTGCTCATCCAAAGAACATTCAACCCAAAAAGGTTCTCTATAGAACCCTAACATAAGTAGGATTTCAAAGAGGAATAGTGTTAACTCAGATGTCCCTAAACACATCTCACTTTAAGGAATGATCCCTGAAGTACTGGTCGAGTCGTACTCATCGAGTAACTGGAATGGTCGGTATGCCTTGTCGAATACTCAGCTACCGACATGTCATCCTTTCATATCTGTATAAGATATTGGGAACAAAAACCCATTAACATTTTATGGAAAGATACCCCTTCAATGAGAAATGTTCTCAAGATATATCCAATGAAAATTCACCTAATCGTATGATAGGGGTAATATAAAACCTTCCATCTCCCTATTGAGTCATGTAGAATGCTCACTGCCCAGACCACCATCTAATCTAATGGTTCCCCGGCTAGATGGAAACTCAGTGACCACCTCAAAACCAGTCCTTAGCCGGATCTGAGTCAGGTTCACCTTGGATCCTCAAGAGTACCTATCACTGAAACTCATATAAGTTAATGAGCCTACATCTGTCCTCTACCAGTAGCGCCAGTAGTAACTGTTGACAAACAGGAAGTGGTATCTTTGGGAAACCGCTTGAATGTACCATCTCAAGCATCATTCCTTTTACTGAAGCCTCTTCACTATGTGGACCATCCTCATGGTCACGCATTGGAATCCTTTCAGCCTATCAGTGGGGAAACATCTTGAAATTGAATCAAGATAAACCTCGTTCAATAAGTTATACCTGTTGAGCTGACTCAAAATATATCAAGAGAAAAACATTTTCAAAACAAATGAAACTAGTGTTTTGATGTATGGAGTCGGAAAACAGAATTCAGGGTACTCGTGTGTGGATAAATCAACCATTTCACCAATACAAGACTCCCTGGACTGAAATCCAATGAGAAGACACACAATACCTTTCCCCCCTAAAAATATTGACTCTTATTTCTTCTGGTAGAACCGACCACCCTTTGATACCACTTTGTCACGACCCTTCCCATGGGGCCCATGTAGTGACTAACCCAAGCCCGCCTTCCATAGGGAAGGGGCGGGGGACTATCACTGAAAACTGATATCCCAAAAATTGAAAGTGTTGCCTCTAAACCAGTATACATAGTTGTCCTACCACATCCCATCACACTGAAATGGGGAATCAAGAATACCACTAAAAAAATCTAAGTGCAAGTACCAATGACTGTAAGTGGGTCAGAGTATAATTCCAACAAGGAAATGAAAACAGAAAATTAACAATGACTAATCTATTTGATATCCATAGAAAACACCACCTGATTGTGAGAGTAGTGAAGATACTAGATGATGAAGTATTATGTCATGTCCACCTATTTCAACAAGGCCAAATTTGGTACAAGGTCACCAAGTTCACCGTCGTAGTGTCCGTTAGTACCATCCCCCTGAGAACCTCTGTAAAACACATCGACCATCTGTACCGGACACAACACATTCAGGAAAAGCCAATGTAAGGGTGAGTATAACAATAATCAGTAGGGAACCCGAGACCTCTGATGGTCTCTTGGTGATCTGCGAAGGAACGCAACACAATGAAAAAATACCCCAAAGATAAAAAAACCAACAAAGACCTTAAACTTGCTATACATTGTAAAATATGCAGCACACACCAGGTATAAAAGAAAGAGAAAAAGAATAAAGAAGATTAATTTTTAGCAAGATTATTTTATTCTATTGAAAGGTTCTGCGGCTGCTCCACGATGGGTTGATGAACTTATGATCCACACAGGGTTGCTCTACTTTCGATCCACACAAGGCCTCTCTACTGCTGATCCAAATATGGCAGCTCTATTGTCAATCCAAACATGGTCCCACTACTTTCTATCCACATAGGGTATCTCTACTATCATTCCACATAGGGTCGCACTTCTTTCGATCCACATAGGGTCGCCCTACTTCCGATCCACATTGGGTTGCTCTGTAGTCGATCAATGAAGGGTCTCATAACGGTTGATTTAAACAAGGTCGCACTACTACCGAGCCACATAGTGTCACTCTACAGTCGATCCACAAGGGGTCGCTCTCATACCAATCATCATAGGGTCGATCTTCACATGACATCCAAGAAAAGTATTCCTACACATGGTGCACTTGAGTTCCCGATAAACAACTCCTCAAGCCACTAGACGGATTTCTACTACCACAAATCCTCACAAATAAGTATGAAAAAGAACAAACTTGTCTTAGGGGTTCCAATGCGACATAAAACGTGTCAATCAGACACTCGCTCTATAAGATATATGCAAAAAGGGAAATAGGGCGCCCTTGGATTTGAGTCTGAACCAACCCAGCCATACTACATATTTTTCCAAATCTCATGGGGAATGTATCAAAAGGCCCGACTCGTCATGAGGGTCCTCATGACATTGACGTCACATCAATCTAATGCCCAGTTTGTGAGATACTCCAAATTTTGGGAAATGAGAATGGTCATATTCAGGTTTGGTAGGGTCCCGGCCCAACTAACCCATTGGGGCCAGAGGTCCGGCTGGACGATCAAATCCAGCTTGGTTGGCAAAAACTGCATGAACAGTGGGTTTGGCATGCTTGGAAAAACCCGGACCGCATCTCTGTGGCCTGGTCGCGCAGACCAAACACAGTGTGTTTGATGTGGTCAGCTGGCGATGCCAGTGGGGTGCCACCCCTTCTTCCAAAAAAGCTTGTTGGAGCTAGTCATTGGTCCAGCAGAGCAGCCCGAGTGGGCCGCTCTTCTCCCCGTGTGGCATGTGGGTGTAGTGCCATTCAACTGGTAAGGCCCGGCTGGCCGCTGCTCCTTCCATCGTGGCTTGGCTAGACATGGGGCCTACATTAGCCACTCCACCACGCGGGTGGCTCGACCGACCGCCTCTGCTAGTTGCTTCTGTGGGCCATCACAGATGCTCCGGTGGTCCGTTTTTTATGTTTGGGCCTTTGGGCCTCCCGAGTCACCTCCTACACTACAAGACCTATATATACATCTTGCTATGACGTTGTCCGGTCTTTCACAAGAAACACACAGAAACCAAGAATGGCAGAGTGGTCAGGCCTTGTTTGGATTGAACCGTAATCTTAGTGTTAACACAGAAACATGGGGAATATTAATAATCATTAAAACCCCATAACGAAAACCCACACCAAGCTCTGAAAATAAAATAATGAAAAGCGGATAAACCCATTGGTCAGTTGATCTGCATTCTTCATACTACTCAAGAATCGGGAAAGAGGGATATTAAACACTAAAATCCAATTATCCTCCTACCTATAAAAAATGATTCACATGAAGGAGAACATATGCGTTCATAGTCATTCATCGATCCCAGAATCGATTCCCCCAATAGTGCTCATTCGTCCACCATTCTTTATTTGAGAGGAAATTCATCGACATTTCATCAAAGGTTCATCCCAAGGGTTTCGAATTCCCATGCTAATGGTTAGATTCAATAAAAGAAACTAAAAAACATTGTTTTCATTAATAAAGTTTATTAATGAACTGCAATTAATTATCCTTTAATCCAAAAACATTAAGGATTCCCATCAAAATGGTAATGTCATTAAATTTCACTTGTTTAATGTCCGTTGTTACACTGCGGACCCTCCATACACCACCCAACATTTAAAGAATGAATAAAATAAATGATTTTGTTAATTTTTTTTTAAAAAGTCCAAAAATTATATTTTTTTCATCCATCCCTTCCCGGTAGATGTTTCGCTTCGCCTATGTGAATACTAGCTCTAAGAATTGAATGGTGCCCTCAAGTTTTTGATCTGAGCACCGGTTCAAAATATATAAATCCCCGCTCGATCATTTACTAATCTTACCTTAAATAAAAGAACCAAAATTATTAACAATGAGCCTCATCCCACATTGATTGATGTTAAACTCCACCTATGGGGAATAATCCCCCATGAACTCAACGGTACTCTCATAAATTCAATCTAAGTTACAATTTATAAGTTATAAGTATTTAACAATAAAATAATAGTTACTTAAATATTCTTTTTACAACAAATAAAATATCTTCAATTGTCGGCCATAACCGGCCAATGTTAGGATCTTCCAAAGGAATGCATACCCTCCCAAGCTTAGCGGTTGTCTATGATTTTTAATTTGATTCACCATTCTTGAGATATTATCATTTGAAAAATAAAATTATTTTATTTAATAATATAACATATTATTAGGCCATTTTTGGGTTTTCCCACTAGAGGCATGCGTTGACTAATCTTATATTGTGTCTTGGGTAAACCCTCCATCTTAAATTGAATAGTCCCCTCATATTTCTAATCCGGGAACCCATTTAAGGGTTATTATAATTTTTCTGGAAAACTACTCGCGTCCACTACTTAATGCTTTAACAGTTTTTCAACAGATCTTTTCAGGCACTCCGAGCCACAGAATCATGTACTATCAACTTTTTCAGTCACAAAATAATTCCATATAATTTAAAAAAATTATATAGAAATTATGTGACATACAATTATTATGGGAATTTATATCCAAATTTTTGTTACGATATAGGATAACAACAATGTAACATGTTATTTTGTATGGAGCGTATTTAATATAATTTCGTTATGAAATTCAATGATCTTAAAATTTGTGATTAAATTACAATGATTTGAATTCAAGTTACGATATAACATTAATATTTGAACCAAATATTGGCACATAAATAGATCCCAATAATCTATTTTTCCTTGAAAATCGTATCCAAATGAATGATTTCATATATTCTATTGAATTCATTATAGAGTATGATATTTTATATTCATGGTGTTTTTATCTACATTACATAAATTTTAATATAATGTGAACCTCTATATCATTATAGGTTTAATATTAACACATGATCAACAAATTTTTTAGTTTATGTATGGAATAATTTATTCTGTAACATTTATTTAATAATGTATAGTTTTTAAAAACCAAAATAAGATAGAAACATTATTTTAATGGGGAAATAATATTAGTTAATCAGATTAAAAATCATTATCATCATATTTACTTTTTGTAAATATGAAATAAGAAAAAGAAAAATAAATGGGGGATAAGGAAATATGTATGAGATCCTAAATAATTATATAAAAATTGTGTAAAATTAAGAGAATTTCATAACAAATTATATAAGAGACTCAATAATTTAATATATATTAATAAACAGGTGTGATATTCCAAAAAAATAAATTACACCAATAATTTTGTTTTACATCTCGATATATTTGGGATGGTTGGATTTGAAATAATTTTTTTAGCAATTCAAAAATATATTAATTTTATTCTAAGGAATTGAATGAATCATGTTATGGTATTTCACCCCTATACCGAAGATTGAGTAAATATATGAGATGTGAATTAGTACTCTGATATAACTATTTATACCAATGTAAGAGTCCCTTTATATGGGGAATCTAGACCAAAAAAAATATAAAAGGAAACCCATATCAAACGACCTAACCCACTATGTCCTCACGTAGTCTTGTGCAAAGCTATGAGTGACACCACAAGCCCATATTTAAAAGGGTATGGGATAGTGATTGGAAAAAATAATGAATATTTTATAAGGAAGTCCTTAGCCTATAATAACCTATGAAAAACGCATATCTAATATAAAAAAAGTATCCAAAAACACCATAAAATATATAACCCAATGCAGATATGTAAAATTTATGCGTATGAAATAAAAAACATTTATAAATCCTCACAGTCATAGAAAAAGATGAAAATTACAAATTAAATAAACTTACGAATTGAATGCATGCCACTCTAGGAAATGTGACACATCTTAGTCACATTGACTCTAGTAATAATGAATATAATAATCCCTCTCCACCAAAACCACCAAAAAATAAAACATAATTGCACTTATAAAATCACAAGCTTCCAAACCATCCTCAAAGTATCCATAATTTTCATAAACATAATATTGAGACCCAACCATCACAAACATGTATATTATATAATTTTTGAGGAATATTCACCACATTACAAAATGAAATGATTGATAAAAAATAATTTAGTATATTTGGAAATGTGTGACACAATATTCTATCTTAGTGAAATATCATCAATGTTTTCCATAATGATATCCCCATTTATTAATCATACATAAATATTTGCTTCATATCATGGTAATGGAAACATAAGAGAGGGTGATCTTAAATTCTTAGTACTTTTTAAGAAATGAGATAAAAAAGAATAATATTATAACTATTGTATGACTATATTAGAATAACATTTTAAAATCATATCTTTTATATCAATGAATAGATATAAGAATATTGATATAATGATAAGCAGTTTATATGAAATGAATCATAAGGGAATCAACATTATAACCCCTAAAAAATAAAATAATAATAATACATAAAATTAGTTGCACCAAATATAATCATATAAAATCACTCCTTATAAGTTAAATCTTATATCCAAAACATGTTAGGGAACTTCATGGGGACTACAACCACTGGGCATGACACACCGCCATCCTCCGTCACAATCCATTCATTATACTCGGCTAGGTTACACCTTCATCCAATAGTGGGCCATGTTTACCCTTATTTCAATAGTTGATCAATCCCATTTACTTATTTCCCATGATTATCGCATTCAATATGAATCTTTAACCAAATCATTATACGGAGATATATGTCCCTCCCATCTCATAATGAAATCATACATGCATGTGCCATAAAATAGTTAAATAGTAATAATATCAGATTCCATAAAAAGTGACATGTTTTAAAAACATTAGAAAATAATATCGGAAATGAAATGAGTATCATCAACATTTTATCATATCATAACTTATATAAATTTATCATGTTTCATAATCATTTAATTATAGAAAAACCTGTGAAATAAAGTGGATTTCATACACATTTTATAATTGTATATACCATCGAAGAGAAATGGGTTTCATATATAACATATTGTATTAAACATAAATTATTCTAATAAATAATATGAATGGTGACTTTGGTTCATATTCCAAGAGAATAATTAAATATATTAATTATTGTGATCTTATATGGAGAAGGATTTTGAAAGAAAACTTGTATCATTTCTTAATGAAATGAACCTTTCAATGAAAAATATTTTTTATACATAAAAAATTTTAAAAATTATTTTCATTGAAAAACACATTAAATATTTGTAAATTATAATTCAAAAATAATTAAAATCATTTTTCATCAAAATATCCACTTCAATTTGAAATAATCATTTAAAAAAAATAATTTGACAAAAAATTTCATGGAAAATAAATTTGAAAATTTTAAAGGAATATTTGTATAAAATAAACATAATAAAAAATATTTTATTAAAATAATTTTCCATGAAAATGAACTTATAGTATGATCTAAATAAATTTTAAAATGTATTTATAAAACACGTTTAAAAAAAACATATTTCTGACTGATGAGAGAAATGAGGTCGGGTTTTCTTATAATATTTTTCCTAACCACATTAAGTTCCAAAGAGTGAAAAAATGGTACCATTGTAGGAGGATATCATGAATAAATATAGGATAATAAAATAAAAGGGATTTATTTATTGATGTATAACTATATTTTATAAATATATAAATAATCATAAAAAATATTGATAAATGTTGAGATGGTAGAATTATACTCATAAAACTTTAGTAACATTGAATCATAATCCCAAAAAGAGAATAAATTAAATGATTCAAAAAATTAAGAAAAACAAGTATATTAATGACGAAACATGTCAAATTTTAGTATATACACCTCATAAAAAATATAGGTGCATAACAAAACATGTTTCTCAATGAAGGTCATTTCAGACAAAATTACACTACAGATTTGATTTTGTTGAACCGTATAACACATAATATAGATATCATAAAATAGATATTTAAATAAAAATAAATTTGAGAAAAAAAATAATTTGATAAATTCATGGGTATTATATACACTATAGAAATTAAATGAGTAGTAAATATGGGATAAGTCTCACAGAAATACATGTGACACTAGGAATCCCATTACTACATGAGTAACATATGAATTTCAATACCAATAAAAGAATAACATAAATTAAATATATTAATGTAATTAAACAAAGTACATTATTTGTATATAATTTCATATGGATGTATGTACACCACACAACAATAATATGTGGGGAATATAAAAAATATCTCACAGAAATAAAAGTTCGATGAGAAAACCCTTTTATAAGGGGTAGAAAATCATAGTGCAAGTTTGAAAATATTCTATAAAAGAAATAATTTAGTTATAATCAGAATAATAATCATATAACTATATATAATATCATATATAATTTAATTAGTAATATATATTACTCATTTATTAGTGATTCCATGTTAATGTTATGTTTCAGGTAATAAATTTTTTGTTTTTCGTATATGATTTTCTATTTTATTTTTGATCCACTAAACTAGATAATTAGATAATTATATAAATAATTAATGGAATTAAATAAATATAATATATATTAAATATATAAGTATTTATAATAATCTATTGATTATATAAATATGAAAAGGAATACAGTGTTCATGGAGATTGCATGCAGTACGTATGCATGAAGAATGTTTCTGTTCTCCTATAATAATGAGAAGAAAAATAAAGATATATATATATATATATTAACATTACCATATTATTATTATTTAATATATATCATATAAATTAACTAAACTCATCATTAATATATTAAATGTAATTTGTGAAAAAATCACATTACATTGAGGATGGAGTAGTCCACACATCCACAAACAACGATATCATATTTCAAAAACATTTAAGTAATAATGTTATTTGTTATATAATAAATAAATGATAATAAGTACATATTTAAATATAATATATATCATATAAAAACATAAGTTACATCATTATTCCAAACCAATAATATTGGAAATGAAAGAATGGATGAATTCAATTTGTGAGGTGGTAGTATGTCATACAAAAAAATGATGACTTTGTATCCTATATGATTGAAGTGTGTGTAGGTAATAAGTTTTACATAAAAACATCATATAATATTAAAAATACATAGTTTGTTATATATTCATGTAATTAGAATAGTTTAGGGGGTGGGGAAAAGAATAAAATAATTGTTCTCGTTGAGAATGTTACCTTTTCTTTGGGTAGCACGTTTTGGTTTGCACCAAAGAGATTCCTTGATGGGATTTCGTTCAAAAGTGTGTCTTATATAAATACTTGATGTAATCTAGGATGATATTTTGATAGGTGTTCACTGAGACAAAAAGTGTTAGAGTTTTGAAGTGATTGGAAGAGGATGTGGATTCTTATAATTGGGGAAATGGAACACATTATATTTTTAAAAATAATATTGTGATCCAAATAGTTTACTTGTCCACAAATGATAAAAATAAACAATTATATATTATTATTTTCTAATGGTTTTAATATGTCCCTAAAATATCTTTTAGACATGGAAATGGCCATTTCTAAACCTTATATTCTTATATTAGTCATTAATTAACCTCATTAACCTTAATCAGTGTAATTATTTTTTATTACTTTCACAAATATTATATGAACAAAACTATGTTTACCTAAATATAAATTATAAATTATTATCATTCCAAATATGGAATCCATTTTTCCAAATTCTAATCCCATAAGTGGGAGAAATATTTTTAAAATTAATATTGTAGACGGAATTAGACAGCATGTTTTTAATGTTAAAAATATCAAAATATTTAACTATTTTTATATAAAATTTCAATGTGAAATTGTTTACAATAGTATAAATATGAATTATTAATTTAAAATTTATGTAATTAATCTTTAAAAAAAATAAAAATATTATTTAACAATATAAATAAATTATTTGAAAATGTTGTTTTCTATTAAAATTCAGTGTTTTTGAGTATTCATAAAAAAAATGTTCACATAAAAAAACTCAACAATAGTGAATTTTGATATAAAAATTTAAAAATTGATGTTTAATTTTTCCAATAAAAAATAAAAATGTTTTAATATTTAGATATAAAATATGCAAGTCATTAAATAGATTTAAAATTACCTTTTAGAATAATACATCATTTGATTCAAAAAATGGACTTATTCTTATCTTATACCTATAAAATATATTAAATGAGTGTAATCATATTATAAATGAATATATAATATATATATTTTAATAAAAATATTCTTCAAAAGTGTTGTGACTAATCAATTGGGATAAAATTTTGTTTTATACATAGAAAAATAGTATTCTTGATAAATGTTTTTTTTTTAATTTTGAAACAGTTCTAATAATCATTACTAAATAATTTATAATTAATGGAGTTATATATGTATATATATTTCAATAATATTTTTAATATTTAGTTCATTTTATTCATAAATTCCATTCAAAAGTATATGTGGAAACTATAGTAATAATTTAATGAAAACAATAACAGTATACTTTAATTTAATAAAAATCAACCTTTTGTGAAATGAATACTATTGTAGGAACTCAAAATTAATTGTTACAAAATCTAGACATGGTTTTTTAGGTACTATATTCTTATCTAATTGTTTTATGTAGTGAAATATTAGCATTAAATTGTGTGAAATACAAATAAAAATAGTTTTTTCTTAAAACACAATCTATACTCTATTGCATAAAATGAAGAATATAGAAATGGTTAAATTAATTACAAAAGAAATCAAACAAATCCCAGGGTGTTATATTCCACCCCTTGAAAATTAATACTTTCCTTGAAATTTATCTTGGTTATCAAAGGATTAAGAAAAATATGTTCCTTTTATAGAAACCCACATTATAAAAATAAATACTAAAATAACCATTAAAAATATATGACAGAATCATAACTGTTAACTAAATTAACTAAATTAACACAAAACATAGTTTCTAGAGAGAAGGTCAATGGTGGTATGTGAAAACATGGACAAAGAAGAAAATTGTAAATAATCATAGTCATTGATAATAATTAATGATCACAAGAATGATGGTGATATTTAGAATGTTATGAATCACAAAACCAGTAACTAAAGAAACATTAATGATTTCATTGATATCATAAAAAATGATGATAATATGAAAAAAATTAAATTTAAAAATCCTTTTTCAATAATTGAATAATTTTCATTACAAGATATAGACACATGATATTAGCAAAATCTCACCTATTTTTGCCTTGATAAATTTCCAATTATTATCATACACCAAGAAATAAAGGTGAAGTTTTCATTCAAGAATCATTATCATATCATGAGATCCACAAATAGAATAATCAGACATTACATCTATATTTTTTTAACATTACAACAAAATGGATGGAACATTTCATTCAATATGAATAGATCCTATTATGTTGAGATAACACTTCCATATATAAAAGATAATATTATATTTTTGTAACACCCCGGGTAACTAAAGAATATGATATTTTAATATTTACACATATTTGTGAATAAAACATTAATATTAATTTAAAGTTATCTCTATGCTCTATGGCATACCCAATACGCAACAACGAGTTTCTTTGAAATCTTTCGTTGCACTCTAATAATAAAATAATATAATTTAAAATGGTAGTTAACGCCTAACCGTGGTAATAGCAGTAATGAACGAAATTAACTAAAAAATGATTATATATGTTTGTCAAATATTTTTACTTTTTACAATAAATGTTAGAGGATTAAAAATGCGAATGAATCCAATTTTAAGCGTAAACATTCTAATATTATTTAAATGGTCGATTTAGTGCCTTTTGATGGAAAACCTTTTTTAAATCCACATTTTGACAATTTTATGTGTTATATTTGACAAAATAAAATTCTTCTTTATAATCGGGACATCAAAATTTACATTGTGTATGTTTTTTGTATTTTTCCGATAAAGTTCATTTTTTTAATGAATAGTTAAAAATGTTGTATTTTAATTCAAAACCTCTCTGTAATATAATTTATTTATATGATTAGATTATCTTTTGAATTGGTTTCAAAGTGAAATTGTAATATATTTTTACCATTTAATCCAATAGTGGTCACTGGAATTAATTTCACTTTGAAATTGGACTTAAACTAGTGTCAATCTTTTGATATATTATGTTTCATAAAAACACGCTAATTGTTCTGACAGTGGTAATTAATTATTAAATTAATTAATTTAATTGATATTTTTTTAATTTTGAACAATGGACATCATTTTTGAATTCGGAATATCAAATATAGCCTAGGTTTAATTTTTGATATTTTTCTGAAAAACTTCAATTTTTTATGAATAGTGAAACCACTAAGTGGTACTTAAAAAAACTAATTTTTCGTTTAAATGAAATTTTACCACCTCTGTTTGTTGAATTTCAAAAATCTGACATACATGGATTTCATTAGGAAGTAAAATGTGGTTCAATGGGAATTAAATAATTTTCTGGTGAATAGTAACTTTTAAGTTTTTAATAGCGATTAGAGGTAATTAGTGTAATTTAAGGTAAACATAACGTTTTAATAATATGAAATGACCATGAAATATGTCCTACCGTTATTGGATGAGTCATGACTAACCATTTATATCCATGGGTCAACTTGGGGACCCCATGGAGCCACTTCGGTTGGAAAATGACATTAAATACTTTTTATTTAATGTTAAAATAAAAATGTCACAAACATGAGATGTTTTACTAAAACAATTTTAAAATGGGGTTATACATGTCATATTTTTGACTATAAATATTCATCAGTAAGATAAAAAGATTTCCTAAATAATTATATATATTTTATAATATTTAGACATTAAATAATCTAAATTATTTATGACACGATGATGATACAGCAGTTACCTCATTATTTAACGATTTAAATAAAATGAAAAGATAATGTATAATCCAAGACCTACACATGTAAAAAACCTATTTTATTGGTGTATATAGAGATATTATCGCCTTATACTAGAAATATATAATTTTTGGACCTTTAAAAATCGAAAATGATATTATAATAAAGTAACCTTTTATAACTTTCGAAGAGTGCCCCTCCTCTCCTCTTATAAAAGACCCCCACCTCTACCACCTAAATCACACCTATAAAGCCTTTGGCTTGGACAACCCAGGCCCATTTTGTCTCTCAACATCCCTTTTTTACCCCTAGATGCCTCACTTTTGTCAGAAGTCTTCCCAAGGAAGCCTTTGAGCTCAAATCCAAAAGAGTTACCTGTTTTAAAGGTAATGTCTTCCCTAGTGTTCTTTTGTTTTATTTTGCTTCTCCAACCCCCTAAACTCTTTTTATTTATTTCTTTTGTAAAACAAACAGTATCTTCAATATAATAGGATGTTGTTATGAGTAGGACTATAGCTATAATAACACACACCTCCATCTAATGGTTAAAGAACATATTGTTTCTGTGGATGGTGAATTACTGCCTCACGGAACGATGATTGTTCTATCTTCTCATACCATCTCTCATGGTGGCCATTATTATGGAACTATATTTATTTATGATATATATTATATTTATTTCTTCTATATTATTTTGTATTTTTTATTTAATACATACCTTTATGCTTTTTATTTTGTGAAAATGCGATCATTTCAGTTGAGGAAGTGTGGACTACCGCCCCCTCAAGTGATACAACTCGTTCATGCAATACATGGAAAGTATAATGATTGATGTTGATGAACTTAAGTGATATATATAAAATATATATTATACTGGAATTATAATATATATATATCTTTCATCTAGTTTTAATTCCATTAATGTGCCAAATAAATGAAAGTAGCGTTCATGTGTACGTACGACTTACCATCTCCTTGAACGATACATTTCATTTCTTATCTCCAAATGATATGTACTATTATAATTACATATATATAATGGATATATATGTCATATATTACATCTAAATGATGGATATAATTCTGGAATTATAATATATATATATCTATCTTTTAACTTTAATTCCATTAATATGACAAAAAATGGAAGTAGTGTTAATGCGTACGTAAGGCCTACCGTCTCCATGAACGGTTCTTTTAATTTTTTATCTCCCAATGTTATGGAATAGTAAAAAAATTAATATATACTGGATATATATGATATTTAAAACAATAATACTATTCTGGAGATGATGTACCTATAACTACATGGAAAATTCGTTTCCAACAAGTTCAATTTTTACTCATGTACCGAACATCGACAAAAACGTCTGATATGAACTCACTTTATTAACCAATTATTATAACATTATAATATGTGATATGAACTGAATAATAATATTTAAAGGAGTTCCTTAAGAAATTGTAAATTGACCAAATTTTATTATTCAGGAGATTAAAGAATGATCGAGTCATGTCAGACACGAGGTAAGGGATCCTAGCCCTCTCTTTTTAAGTACACTCTTTTATGTCATTAATTTTAAGCTCATCTTTCTTATGATTGTGATGTTATATTATTTTACTATTACTGTAACTTTTTATTTTCATATGATGAGAGACCCTATTTTCTCTCATCAATCCATTTTAGAAGTTTTGAGTGGCGCCGTTAGGCTGCCGAATTTTCATAAGAGATCCACCCTCTCTCTTTCTCTTTATGTACTCTCCTTTATGTCACTTCTTTTAAGCTCCTCTTTGTTATGTTGGGGGATATTATTTTATATTCCTCTTTCTGTAAATTTTATTTCAATATGATGGGAGACCCTATTTGATCTCATCAATCCATTTGTGGATGTTTTAATGGCACCGTTAGGCTGCCGAGTTTTCGAAAGGGATTTTTCATCTCACTTTTATTCCTGTGAGATTTATGCAACATATTCCACCATTTCATTTGAGTGGTATATGTACTGCTCATTATTCTACTCTTTGTGAAATATACTTTAGTTTATGAGTATTTACATCAATGTTGTATTGTCCTTCCTTCATGGGGTGTATGTTTCGAATGATACCCAAGTCGGTAAGGGAGCCTTTCACCCTCCTCTTTTTAAAAGACTTATTTTGTTGGGACTTTTAATTTACATATTTTAATGTTGGGATTTGTCCTTATATATCCTTATTGATGTAAATTTTATGTCCAAGTGATGAGATACCCTTTTTATCTCTCATCAACTCATTTTCTGAATTTTCAAGTGACGCCATTAGGCTGTAAAATTTTTTGCAAAGGAACTTCTTAACCCAATTTTGATTATTTAGGATATACTTTTACTCCTTTAATATTTAGTTATATGAATATGTGTGAATGACCTCTGATTGTTTTACACTTGATATACACATATATTTGGTGTATTCGTTTGTCAAACATAATTATGTAATTTATTTATCCTTCTTCCAAGGATACCGTCTTTGAAAGGGACTTCGTCTCAATCTACTTTAATTGAGGCATATTTTGTTCTAATACAAGGCTTTCTTTTATACAGTGTATAAAACCCTTTTACATTTAATTTTATACAAAAGTAATCTTTTTCTATGAAGCGTTTTACAAAATGAAAAAAAGGAATGTTTCTTTTAACGTACGCGGTGAAAACGACCTTTTCCGCCGCCGCGAGTATTATTTGGACTTTGGCTTCCTCAACAAGATGAAATTTTTTTAAAAGTAAATAAATACCATATACTCTTATGTATTTTGGTAATGAAAATGGTTTTTATAATGGATTTCTTATGTCAATATATTTTAGTGATATATTGTGATCAAAATGTGGAAATGTTATCTTTCCATTATTTTTGTTTTATGTCTTATGATTTTATAATGGTACTTGGACATTTGACGGGTGGTTACGTGATAAACCATATGACGGGTGGTGCCGTGAATACCAGGATGGGTGGTTACGTTATAACCTCCAATTCATTGGGTATGGAAGTCGACCGTATAGATATTCCCTTAAGTGATATGTGTGGAAGTTGTCCGTATGGTTATTCCATTTCATTATGTTTATGTCCCAAGTTACCTTTATATGTTATGTGTTATTTGTATGGGTTTTATGGTAATATTTTGGTTAAAAAAGAGGTAAGTATTAATCATTTATTCAGTTAAGAGTTTTTTTACTACTTCATAAAGGTGAAAAGTATTACTTTGATAAAGTATTCCTGGTTTACTTGTTGTTTTGAAAAACTAACATTTTTCCTTTTTTGTGTATCCTTTACTGGGATTTTTATGCTCATCCCAAGTTTTTTAAATGTTTTCCACAAGAATTATATATGAATAGGGTCAAAGATGGGATCAAGGAATGGAATGCTATCTAAAACATGGAACTAGAAATGTTTCTTTTTAAGAGTTTTTATTTTATGGAATATTAGTAGAAGTGTATACTTTGAAATATTTGAGCTGTAATAGTTATGTCCTAACTCTCTAAAACTGTAAAACTGAAAAGATCCTCAATATGAATTAATCATTTAATTCAATATTAAGTAATTCTTAATGTCGGGGCCTTATAGTTGGTATCAGAGGTTGGTTTAGATAACTTTAGAGGTTAGAGTGTTGTTTAAGAAAAAGTGACAAGTTGTGTATAACCACAATGGTTATAATATTAGATAGAGTCATTGTTATTTTTGAAGGTTGGAATGAGTTTGAGATAACTTGGATAAGTATATCTTAGTGTTTATCTTCCTCTTTAGTACATAATGATTTTTTGGTATACTCACACTGACATTTATGGTTTTAGTAAATGGATGTATATAGTAGGCACCGAAGTGACAATGGGTTTGAAGGAAACTATAGTAGTTCTTTGATTAAGAGACTGGATGAAATGGGGGATTCAATGAGAAATCTCGTGGTTATTCTAAACCAACTATCAGGAGTCATGATCAACCACTTGAACCTTGGTGAGTTCTCTAATGCATCATGTACGAGAGAACCAACTCGACATAGAAGTTCAGGTAATAATTATAAAGGTAACCATTAGGGTTTATATTATCCTTACTTTTGAGGTAATTATGGGCTACTATACGCTATGATGGAATATGAAAGACATGAGATAAAATTGTGGTTAAATTATGTTATGATTATTTTTGATGATTTTATCTTGTTTTGGGGAATGTTTTATGAATTATATAGTTTTGGAAAAAGGAGAACACGCAGACCGTGTGACAACCCGTCGCGTCGGACAAAGCTGCAGGAATCGAACCCACAACCAAAGTGCGATTTGTATTTATCACCTACCACTAGACTACGCGAAGTCCCTAGTTATTTTGACTAATTATTTTTAGTTATATGATTTTATGAATCAAGAGAAAGTTTATTTTGGGTTATCTATGGAAATTATTAAACTATAATGGAGGATATGTGATTAGGTTAATTACTTTTCAATATGAGACTTTAAGAGAAACTAATGTTATTTGGAGATAAATGTTAATTTTTACCTTGGAAGAATATGTGATTAAATCCTTCAAATATTTAGGATTCAATATTACTTTAGTTTAATTTGAATAATTTTATGGAAAAATTGTTTATCAAATGGTCTTCGTTGAACTTTGGGTTTTGTTGGACAAATTTTGGAGATTAAAAATAGATTTTCTTTTTATAAAGGGTTATCCTTTCCTGGATTATCTGATCTTGTTCTAACAATTTTGGTTTTGGTAAGGGTCTAAAGGCATGGGAAATATATAGTTCTCTTTTTTGGATTTGGTGATCCTTTAGAAGTTGATTATAGTACTCTTAATGTGAAGAAGTCTTCCTAAATACTCATCATTTGGGGAAATTATGAGTTTGAGTAAGAAATCTAGTAAAAGTTGAAAGTCAACATGACAAGTAGGTATATTTCATTAAGATCAAAAATAAATTCCTCAATGAAAAGTAACTTTAATCAAAAATGTTGTCTATTAACTTTTCCTACTGGAGAATTGAATAACGTTTAACCCACCACAAGTTTGTGATTTTCTTGTGGTTAACTTTCTCCCAAACATGTTTTCTATCACTCTCCCTCAGAACACGGCCCTTTGTTATTTCCCTCCATATCCATGTTTTCCTCCATGGAATCCTAGTATGGGTTTACCCGGGTGACCTTTGTACTTCTCTTTCTTTATTTTAAAGTGATAGTTTTACTGACTCTTGTTCCGATGTGGGATTTTCAATGATGTTTCCAAGCCCAATTTTAAAATTTCGAGGATGCAATTCCCAAAAGGGGGGAAGGATGTAACACCCAGGTAAATAAGGAATATGATATTTTAATATTTATCCATATTTGTGAATAAAATATTAATATTACTTTAAAGGGAATGTTATGCTCGATGGCATACCCAATACACAACAACGAGTTTCTTTGAAATCTTAAGTTGCACTCTAATAATAAAATAATATTATTTTAAATGGTAGTTAACACCTAGCCATTGTAATGGATGGAATGAATAGAACTAACTACAAAATGATTATATATTTTTTTCAAATATTTTTACTTTTTACAATAAATGATAGAGGATTAAAAATGCGAATGAATCTAATGTTAAGTGTAAACATTATAATATTCTTTAAATGGTCGATTAACCGCCTTTTGATGGAGAACCTCTTTTAAATCCACATTTTGACAATTTTATGTGTTATATTTGACAAAATAAAATTCTTATTTAGAACCGGGACATCAAAATTTACTTTTTGTAAATATTTGGTAATTTTCTGATAAAGTTCGTTTTTTTAATGAATAGTTAAAAATGTTGTATTTTAATTCAAAACCTATTTTTAATCTAATTTATTTATATGATTAGATTGTCTTTGAATTGGTTTTAATGTGAAATTAGAATATATTTTTACCATTTAATCCAATAGTGGTCATTGGAATTAATTTCACTTTTTAATTGGACTAAAACCAGTGTCAATCTTTTGATATATATTGTTTCATAAAAATACACTATTTATTCTGACAGCGGGAATTCATTATTAAATTAATTAATGTAACATATATGTGTTTAATTTTGAAAAATGGAAATCATTTTTTAATTTTGAATGTCAAATATTTCTTAGGATGAATGTCTGGTATTTTTCTGGAAAACGTCAATTTTTGATGAATATTGAAACCACTAAGTGGTACTAAAAAAAACTGATTTTTCATTTAAATGATATTTTAACACCTTTGTCTTTTGAATTTAGAAAATATGACATACATGGTTTTCAGGAGGAAGTAAAATTTGGTTCAATGGGATTAAAATAATTTTTTTGAATAGTAACTTTTAAGTTTTTAATCGCTATTAGAGGTAATTAGTGATATTAAAGGTAAAAATAATGTTTTAATAATATTAAATGACCTTGAAACATGTCCTACCCTTATTGGATGAGTCATGGACGACCAAGTCAATCCATTGGTCATATTGGGGACCCCATGAAGCCACATTGGTAGGAAAATGACATTAATAACTTTTTATTTAAAGTTAAAATAAAAATGTCACAAACATGAGTTGTTTAACTAAAACAATTTTTAAATGGGGTTATAAAAGCCATATTTTTTACTATAAATATTCATTAGAAAGATAAAAATATTTTCAACATCATGATTTTTTTTATATTTATAGACATTAAAAAAATTAAATTATTTATGACACCATGATGATGCAGTGGTTACCTCTTTATTTAGCGAATTAAATAAAATGAAACTATAATGTAAAATCTAAGACCTACACATGTCAAAAACCTATTGGATGGGTTTATTTCGAACTCTTATCACCTTATACTCGAAATATATAATTTTTGGACCATTAAAATCTGAAAGGAATTTTATAATAAAGTAACCTTTTATAACTTTCCAAGAGTGCCCCTCCTCTCCTTTTATAAAAGGCCCCCACCTCTACCACCTTACCCACACATCTCAAGCCATTGGATCAGACAAACCCTTCTCATATTGTCTCTCAGCATCCATCTCTTACTCCTAGAATCCTCTCTTTGGGCAGAAGTCTTCCCAAGTAAGCCTTTGAGTCAAATCAAAAAGAGTTGCCCGTTTTAAAGGTAATGTCTTCCCTAGTGTTCTTTTGTTTTATTTTTCTTCTCCCACCCCCTAAACTCTTTTTATTTATTTATTTTGTTATAAAACCAGTATCATCAATATAATAGGATGTTTTTATGGGAAGGATTAGCACTAAACTAACACACACGTCAGTCTAATGGTTAAAGAACATACTGTTTTTTTCGATGGTGAATTACTGCCTCACGAAACGATGATTGTTCTATCTTCTCATACCACCTCTCATGGTGGCCATTATGATGGAACTATATTTATTTATGATATATATTATACTTATTTACTCTATATGATTCTGTATTTGATATTAAATACATACCATTATGCTTTGCATGTTGTGCAAATGCGATAATTTCATTTGAGGAAGTGTGGATTACCGCCCCCTCAAGTGATGTGACACGTTCATGCAATACATGGAATGTATAAAGAATGAAATTGATGAACTTATGTGATATATATAAAATATATATTATAATGTAATTATAATATATATATATCTCTCATATAGTTTTAATTCCATTAATGTTCCAAAGAAAAGAAAGTAGTGTTCAAGCGTAAGTACGTCTTACCGTCTCCATGAACGGTACATTTCATTTATTATCTCCAAATGTTATGTATTATTATAAGTACATATATATAATGCATATATATGTCATATATTACATATAAATTATGGATATAATTCTGTAATTATAATATATATATATCTCGTTTAACTTTAATTCCATTAATATGACAAAAAATGATAGTAGCGTTCATGCGTACGTACGACCTACTGTCTCCATGAACGGTGCTTTTTTTTTTAATCTCCAAATGTTATGGAATAGTAAAAAATGAATATATACTGGATATATATGATATTTAAAACATTAATACTATTATGGAGATGATGTACCTATAACTACATGGAAAATTCTTTTCCAACAAGTTCAATTTTTACTCATGTACCGAACAACGAAAAAAACGTCTAATATGAACCCACTTTATTAACCAATTATTATAAAATTATAATATGTGATATGAAATGAATTATAATATTTAATGGAGGTCCTTAAGAAATTATAAATTGACCAAATTTTATTATTCAGGAGATTAAAGAACGATCGAGTCATGTCGGACACGAGGTAAGGGATCCTACCCCTCTCATTCTTTTTAAGTACACTCTTTTTTGTCATTCCTTTAAGCTCATCTTTCTTATGATTGGGATGTTATTTTATATTACTCTTACTATAATTTTTTATGTTCATATGATGATATAGCCTACTTTTTCTCATGAATCCATTTTGGATGTTTTGAGTGGCACCGTTAGGCTGCCGAATTTTCGTAAGAGATCCAACCTCTCTCTTTCTTTCTATGTACACTCTTTTATGTCACTTCTTTTCAGATTCTCTTTGTTATGTTTGGGGATGTTATTTTATATTCATCTTGCTTTAAATTTTATGTTAATATGATGAGAGACCCTATTTGATATTATCAATCCATTTTTGGATGTTTCAAGTGGCGCCGTTAGGCTGACGAGTTTTCTTAAGGGATTTTTCATCTCACTTTTATTTCTGTGAGATTTATGCTACATTTTCCACCATTTCATTTGAGTGGTATATGTACTGCCCATTATTCTACACTTTTTGTAATATAATTTCTTTTATGATTATTTACATTAATTTTTTATTGTCCTTCTTTCATGGGATGTATGTTTCGTAAGATACCCAAGTCGGTAAGAGAACCTTTCACCCTACTATTTTTAAAAGACTTCTTTTGTTGGGTATTTTAATTTACATATTGTAATGTTGGGATGTGTTCTTCTATATCCTTATTGATGTAAATTTTATGACCAAGTGATGAGATACCCATTTTATCTCTCATCAACTCATTTTCTGAATTTTGAATTGACGTTGTTAGGCTGTCAAATTTTTTTCAAGGGAACTTCTTAACCCAAATTTGAATCATTGGGATAAACTTTTACTCCTTGAATATGTCATTATATGAATATGTGTGAATTACCTCTGATTTTTTTACACTTTATATCCACTGATATTTGGTGTATTTGTTTGTCACACATAATTATGTAATTGATTTATCCTTAATCCAAGGATACCGTCTTTGTAAGGGATTTCGTCTCAATCTCATTTCATTGAGGAATATTTTGTTCTAATACAAGGCTTTCTTTTATATTGTGTATAAACCCCTTTTACTTTTAATTTTATACAAACGGAATCTTTTTCTACGAAGCATTTTACAAAATGACAAAAAGGAATGTTTCTTTTAACGTATGCGGTAACAACGACCTTTTCTGCCGCCATGAGTATTATTTGGACTTTGGCTTCCTCAACAAGACTTAATGTTTTTAAAAGTAAATAAATACCATATAATCTTATGTATTTTGGTATTGAAAATGGTTTTTATAATGGATTTGTTATGTCAATATATTTTAGTGATATATTGTGATTGAAATGTGGAAATGTTTTCTTTCCATTATTTTTGTTTTTTGTCTTATGATTTTATAATGGTACTTGGACATTTGACAGTTGGTTACATGATAAACCATATGACGGGTGGTGCTGTGAATACCAGGTCGGGTGATTACATTATAACCTCCAATGCATTGGGTGTGGAAGTTGGCCGTATGGCTATTCCATTAAGTGATATGTGTGGAAGTCGACCGTATCGTTATTCCATTTAAGTATGTTTATGTCCTAAGTTACCATTATATGTTATGTGTTATTTAAATGGGTTTTATGGTAATATTTTGGTTACAAAAGTGGTAAGTAATGATCTTTTATTCAGTGAAGAGTTTTTTTACTACTTTATAAATGTGAAAAGTATTACTTTGATAAAGTATTCTTGGTTTACTTATTTTTTTGAAAAATTAACAGTTTTTCTTCTTTGTGTATCCTTTAATGGGATTTTTATGCTCATCCCAAGTTTTTGAAATGTTTTCCACATGACATAAAGATGAATACAGTCAAGGATGGGATCAAGGAATGACATGTTATCTAAAACATGGAACTATACATGTTTCTTTTTAAGAGTTTTTATTTTATGGAAACTTAGTGGAAGTGTATACTTTGAAATCTTTGAGCCATAATAGTTATTTCCTATCTCTCTAAAAATCTAAACCTAAAAATATCCTCAATGTGAATTGTTCATTTAATTCAATATTAAGTAATGCTTAACGTCGGGGCCTTATAACTTTCCCTTAAAACATTCCATTAATGGTTATCCTAATAACCCTTAAGAAAATATAAAATTCTCAAACATTAAGAATATTGTAACTGTATTTCACAAAAACAGCTTATAAATGATTGCATGTATATCCTAATATAGATCTTGATTGTCACAAATGAAACATTTGAATACCTTTATCATGTACTATCTTGAAACATGGTGATTACCATAAATCCTTATTTAAATCCTGAATTCATTAATATACATATGATTATTGGATATATTATTGTAAAAATTTCAAAAAATCTATTATATATATCATAAACAACAAGGTCAATGAATATTTAATCATTTCCATGGTATTCAATACTATCCAATTTACTTTATCCATATCAATAGTCTACTAATCCTAGATAAAAATTACCTGTCAACATCAAGAACATATTAAGGGTTACCATCCCTTGATAAAAATATCACATTTCCATTAAATCACTTTTCAATGAAATCATCACCATAGAAAATATCCTGTTCAATCCCCAATGAAAATCATATACAATTTTTTTATATTTTATGATTTTTTTAACATTGTTTTTGAAGTCATAAACATATACACTTAAATCATCCAAATTTATTCTTAATAAATTATAAAGGATACATAATATTATTCCTTAATACCCATATACTATAATATGAAATTTAAATCACATATTTATGTTCCTCAACCTCAACCTAATAATTATTCTTAAATTTAATTTAAAAACACTGTTAGAACTTCCCATACCTTTCACATGTCATTTTCAATATCTTTTCCCTCAATAATATAAAAAATATTTTTACCACCTTCCATATTCTCTTCCTAATATTTCAATTTAGGACATAAATTCTCATAATTATATATATTCTATATCTAAAACATTCAATGTTAACATAGTTCATTATTGTTCCGTCCATTGAATAAAACCATAAAGCATAGTGTGAGTAGCACATATCATAGTATAAAAATAAATAATCAGGAAAAATCACTTACATGGTTTCTAAATCATAACACCATCTTTTATGTCAATGAAACCCAAGTTTTATCCTTAGAGACTATAATGTCCCATTATTCAACATAATTTTTTTAATTTATATGGGATTTTTTTGAGACCAGGTGCTCTGATGATAGATGATGCTATGGCCTAGTGAGATAGGACTAAATGCTTGAATTTTTTTTGTTTATTTAGAATAGAAAATGTGAGCAGTTTTGGAAACTTCAAAAAGCATGCCCAGATTAAAAATATGAAGGTCCAATGCCTTCAGAATGAAGACATTACCTATGTAATGGCCTAACCTCGACCATCATGGGTCAGGGGAAAATGATTATTTTCTTACTTTTTTAATAATGTTTAATAAAAAAATTATAATGGAAAACTAAAATAATCTTTATTTTATTATATTTTGAATTTTAAAGTTTGTTGTAGCATAATAGAAACACTTTTTCATAATTGAAAAAGTGCAATGATAATGCATCCCAGTATAACAGAAATTATGAAACATGTTTTCTTTATTTAATGGTCATATCGGGGATGAATCATTTGCATGATCTAGGACCAGACCCAATATTTGGTGGAATTGCATTGACAAATGATGACTAACGAATGACCACCAATGATAGATTGTGGAACGACAATCTCAATGATATGATCTTCACAAACGAATGATCCAACCATGAGGTATGATGTTTTTTTAAATATACATCTGTTCCCTGTTTCAAAATCTCCATGACAGCTATGAGTTGTTTGATAGATCAAATGATTAATGGACGGTGTGTTCTAAATGTGGGGTGGGTTTAGGTTTTTGGATATTCATTGGGAAATTGGATCGATGTCAAACATTTTATTTGATTTAATTCTTCTTTTATCCTCCCTTAATTTTTTTTGTGGAATGATCAAGGCCATCACGAACAAGGCTCGATCCATCCACCTTGGGTGATCAGGTGTGTTTCCCTTCTCCCTCATTCTTATGAGTCCTTGAGCATCACAACTACAAGAACCCGGATAGAACTTGACTATTGTGATGATAGCGATCTGTGTTCTATGTGGAGACTATAGTGGAATGTAGAGGATGCAATGTTGAAAAATTTGGAACACGTCAATGATGTGCAGTAGCGGCGGAGGAGTACGTGATAGGAGGTCAAAACTCCATCGTCGCGATAGTGCAGGGTCGACGCATGCCGACGGAGGGGAGGTTATATAGAACACATTGTGGGAAGTGTTCAGAGGATGCATGCATTGGCTGGCGATAGAGTTGGGACCCTTGTGATGAGAACAATCCCCACCAGCCCCTTTTTACTAAAAAATCCATAACATCAATACAATTTGTCTGTTTGATGTGTCATTCATAGAGTTGGGACCCTTGTGATGAGACCTTCCTTTTGACATAATCCAATTATGATTTCATGGTATTTGTGATATGATCGATTTCTTGGGGGTTATATTCTACATTAATCAAGTGTGCAATGAGAAGGAATCCAATGGAAATCTGTGATGTAAAGGAATTGACAAGTGGACCATAGTGGCCCGGTAGTCGAGCAGACTTTAGTGGCCTAATAGAATTGGGAATTCAGTGGCCCAATAGCTGAGCAGACCATAGTGGCATAGGAGTTGAGTGGACCTTAGTTTCCTGGGATCAGAACATACCTCAGAGGTCGGACATATGACTAGACCTCTGTGGCCCGATAGACATGTGGACCATAGTTTCCATGTAGCCGAGAAAACCTCAGTGGCTTGATAAACAAGTAGACCTCAGTGACCCTATAATACTCAATCACTAATCGGGGATGAGTCCCTTAGTAGTACAACATGTTCATCTATATTACTACTATTCATTCTTTCTATACATTATTTTATACTGTTGCGAGCTAACAAACACTTAGTGTGCACTTTCACATAGTTTCATTTCTATTTTATTTGGGGTCCCTACTGAGTATTTTGTTACTCACACCTACATAGGATTCTCACGCATGTGTCATGTATGTTTCAAATAACTAACGGATTTACCGAGGCCATAGTGGTCCAGGAGCAGGTGGTGCCTATTGAGATCGGACAGGCATGTTGCACTCCAATGGATTTTGGATGCTAATCTACACCTACCCTTCAATTAGGGTTTTCTATGGATATATTATCAGAGATAGTGTACTCACATGATTGCATCTTGTCTTTTGTTGGGTTTGTATTCTAGCCCATTTTACTCTCTTCTTTCCCTATTACTCTCAGTGTTTGTTTTAGTGGCATGCATGATTTCCTTTTCATCATTATGGGATGGGGTAGGGAGTTTTCATGTGTACAAGTACTCAAAACATTCCTCCCATATGTGGGATAATTATTTCGGCACTTGTCTCTATACCCAAGCCTTTGGGAGGTGGGCTTGGGATATTCACAACATGGGCCCCAAGGGATGGGTCAAGACAAATTGGTATCAAAGGTGGTTGGTGTTACCTTAATGACTGAGATTCTATGGTTTTGATTTGGACAAACTCATTTAAATGTTTGATGCTTGACTAGAAGGCTCATGGAATCTAGTGTTGGTGCAATGACTTATTTATCCATAAACCAGGGCCCTTTATTTTTCTTCTTGACTCGGAACATGAAACCATTGTTGCATGCATCATATAGTTTTTTTGGTGTTTCTTCAGGTCCTTAATTCATTTCAGTAGTTATAACCGAGTGACCATGGTTCATATTAATTAGTTTTAGGATTGAACTATGAAAGAATACAACAAGGATTCTAGTGCATGACCATGAGGATGGTACACCAAGTGATGATGCATCAGTAGAAGGAGGAATACTGAAGATGGAACATCGGAAGCTGAACTAGAATTTCCACCACTCGCTGGTCAGTATTCTCTACCTGTGCTACATGTATAGGATTCATATAGGCTCAGTTCCTTAGAAAAGTTCCAAATGCATTAACCTCCTAGGTTCAGGGGTGAGACTGATCCAAAGGTGGTATAAGATTAGATCGATGTGGTTACATGAGTCTTCTATCTAGTGAAGATGCCTCTTGACCCAATGGAGATCATAGCTACGTGCCTTCTTCAGGGATCAGCCGAGAGATGGTGGAGCTTGATGATCTAGACAAATAACTTGGGGACCATCACCTGGATAGAATTTGAGAGAGTCTTCATATTGTATTTCTTAGTGAGATTCAATGAGATTTCTCAAAACTCCATGGATATAGTGAAAGAACCATTCTTCATGGATTGAGATATTGAATAGGGACTAAACCAAGAGATCATGGGGTGTATGGTATTTCTTATCATCCCTAATCAGGATGGGGTGATGGAGTGAGCCATACTCATGGAGCGATTCAAGCCAAAGTCGGAACCAGTAGCTGGAGATATCAGAATACACCAGATATAAAAGTCTTCATTTGTGGGTAGCAGTCAATAAACACATATGCCTGATCAGGCCATGCATTTTAAAGGACCACCAAAAGATATATGATTGGTAGTACCAGATCCATATGGAGGATGGATTCGTTAGAGGGGAATGTTTTGCTACTCTTGAAGCGGGTAGAGGCACATGGCTCATGATTTCCCAAATCACCATGTATATTCCTAGTATATGGTCTAGTGGACACCATTGAATAAAAATAAGATCGATCAGGGTGGTCCCTAGGGTGGCGGCTGTGACACAGGAGTCAGTAGAGTAGCATTAAATGGTCGGAGGTTCATAGTGCTACCCCCACTATCCCCAAGTGGACATCCATAGGCTCCAAGATCTTGTGGAAAAACTAGAGGATAGCTATATTATATGGAGGTCCATGACCATGACACTATAGAGATGATTAGATGTACGATCAGTTTCTTCTCCACCTTATCTACAGTTCTTATAGAAATAGGTTAAAGTCATTATTTCATTTCCATGATCCATGTCAAGTTCTTAGAGATTTAAGTGGAGATATTGGCTGATTTTGAATTATTAGAGACTCATATGGGAGGGTATTATACTATTAATCATTTTTTTTGGAAGTGTGATCATACTCTATGTTGTGATTTCTTCATTTGAGATCTCCTTGTAGCAGCATTGAGGCCTTACAACATCATTTGGGTACGTACGGGTTACCCAAATTTCATGCTCATATCGACTATTGTAGGCATAGAGTGTGGTGTGTACTAGAGAAATGGACAATGATATCCGTCACCGACAAGAAGGGAGACCTTGCAGCACATGACAAACTTTCTCAGAGGAGGGTGCAACCAATCACTCACAAGCTGGATATCCTAACCCTTGGTTTTTTGGATGAGAATGGTCCTCACACTCATGTAGTGGTGTAAGAGTATAAATAAATCTTTCATACGGATGTTAATATATTACCCCCTCATAGATAGTTTGAATTTTACATTGATCTGTACCCTGGGATGACATCAATATCCACACCATCCTATCAGATTCCTCCCGCATAACTTTGTGAGTTGAGGGTATAACATGAGGTATTCTAGAAGAAGGGTTTCAGGGGGACCAGTGTTTGAACATGGGCATCCACCATTTTGTTTTCCAATAAGGTAGATTTTAGTATGAGACTGTGGGAAGACATCCAAAACCTCAACCAGGTGACAATAAAGAACAAGTATCCCCTGCCGAGAATTGATGATCTCTTCAATATGTAGAAGGGAGCGAGTTGGTTCTTGAAGAGACACCATAGATCAGGATATCGTCATCATCATGTATGGGATGAGGATATACTAAAGACAACCATGAAATGTTGATATGGAAACAACTATTTCTTTTTTATTCCTTTGGGAATGATCAATTCCATAGAAATGTTCATGGGACTCATGAACAAGATCTTCTAGCCTTACCTCAACTGGTTCATCGTGGTCTTTACTAATGAAATCCTTGTATACTAGGCATCCAAGGAGGAGCATGCTACACACATAAGGATGGAACTGGATACACACTAAGATAACTATATTTATTGGAAGCTCTCAAAGGCTTAGTTTTGGATTCAAGATTTCCCATTTCTGGGACACATCATTTCAGAAGTTGGAGTTGAAGTGGACCTAAAAAAGATTGAGGATTTTCTTCTTTGGGAGAGACCAAAGAGCGTGACTGAGGTACAACATTTCATAGGTTTGGCTGGGTACTACCGGATTTCAGGCATAACCTCTCTTGGGTACAATCACTCGTATCATCTTTGACACATAACAAACATCCCATCTTATCGAAAAAGAAGTGCTGAAAATGTATTTAGGATCTAAGGAAGATACTGACTTGTTACCCTATCTTAAGACTACAAAAGTAGAGAATTAGGAATGTTGAATTCTATGTTGCATCAAGGACTAGACATGGTTGTGTCTTGATGGAGGTAAAACTAGTGATCGCCTATGGTTCACAGCAGTTGAGGAAGTCAGAGAAAAATTATGTGACACATGACCCGGAGCTAGTACCAATGATCTTATCATCGATGATGTGGCGACACTACGTGATGTGTTACAAATTTACTATCTACCATGACCATTAATGTCTTAGGTATATTTTCTCTCAGATGGAGTGGAACATGAGGCATTGGCGGTGGATAGAGTACCACCAGGAATATGACATTGAGATAGTCTATACTCTTGGGAAGTGGAATTTGGTCGAGGATGCACTCAGTAGGAGATCCATTTTGTAGACACTGAGTGAGGTGTCAAAGTAGATAGATGTGATGCAGATGTCATTCATGGATGAATATGGAGCATCTCATCTTCATTCGATTGATATCACTCCTCCAATATTACAATGAGTTAGGGAGGCACAGCTTGTGGATGTTTATTGTGGGGCCAGACATGATCAGTTATCCTCAGGACAAGCTCTATATGAATATTCGACATGTGGGGAGCACATCATCCAATTCATAGGGTAGAATGTTGTGCTAGTGGCATCATGAGAGGAGGTTCTGGGGGAGTCTCACACCACCCCTTTGGTGGTAAATCTAGTAGTGAAAAAGAAGTACTAGGACCTCATATTACTATACTAGTGTCAAGGACGGCAGAGGAAGAGCTCATTTCTCAGTTCCTCACTTGTCAGCATGTGAAAGAAGAGCATCGAGCTCCAACATGCTTGACATTTCCACATGAGGTGCCAGAGAGGATGTGGGATGGTATCTCGATGGTCTTTTTAATAGGTTTACACCCACATCCAATTTCATGATTGCATTTGGTTGACTATTTACCAACACACCAAGTCGGTCCACTTACTACCCATCCAGAATGAGGTTTTAGTAGAGATCTTGGTACACCTCTATGTACATAATATAGTTCGACTCCACAGAGTCCCATCGACAATAGTCTTGGATCGAGACACAAACATTACATCTTTTTAGTGAAAGGGATTGCAGAAGGAATTTGTGATTAGCTTCTCTATAGTATAGCTTTCCATCCTCAGATAGATGCTCAGAGAGGGAGATGTCTGTCTAGGTTATATAATACATGATTCATTGTTTCTTCTTGTTCATCATCCATAGTTAATATGGTCACCCACCTCTAGAGGAGTTCACATGCAACAACATATACCACTCCATTATTAGTATGGAACCACAAAAGGCATTGCATGGGAGACCATGAAAATCAACGTTATGCTAGACTGACCTAGGGGAGTTAGCACTCATGGGTCCAGAGTTGGTATGGGCTACCACTGAGAAGGGGCATGTAATCCTAGAGCAGATGATGAATTCACAATGAGGAAAAAAATCTTATGCTTATAGGAGAAAGAGTCCCTTGGAGTTTGAGGAGGGAGACCATGTATTCATTCAGGTCACACATTGATGGGGTTTGGAGTGGTTTGTCCAGGGGGAATACTATCTCCACGACACATTTGACTATTTACGATTTTTAGTAGAGTTGAAGAGGTGGCGTACCGCCTAGCTCTCCCCCCACATATACACAGGGTGCATAATGTCTTACATGTATCATGACTGAAGAGGTACATGTATGATCCATTTCACATCATCCATTGGGGAGAGTTGGATTTTGATGATAGGGTGGAATTTATGGAATTTGTGATTTATATTAAGGATTGATAATACCGGATCCTTCAGGAATGGTCAATTCCACTGGTGTGCATTTGGTGGCATCATAAGAATCTATATGAGATCACTTGGGAGATGGAATCTTAGATATGTGCTCAGTACCCCCATTTATTTTTTAAACAATGTTTTAGCTTTGGAGGAAATAATTCCCTAAAGGTGCGGGTAATGTAATGTCCCAAATTTTTACGTATTTTTATAAAATTATATGGGATTATTTCGAGTTTAGGTGCTTAGAAGGTACACGATTCCGAGGATCTGTGAGCCCAGAATAAGTGTTTGAATTTTTTTATGTTTATTTAATATAGCATGCCTGAGTGGTTTTGGAAACTTCTAAACGGGTGACCGAATTAAAAATAAAGGGGTACATTTTTGTTCAGAAGGAAAATTTTACCTATGAAAGGACCTAACCTCGATTGGTGTGGGTCGAGGGGAAATGTTTATTTTTGGAATTTTAAGAAAATTCAATTAAATAATTTTCTTAAGGAAAAATAAAATAATATTTATGTTCATATTATTTTGAATTTTGAATTTCATTGAAGATTAAGAGAAATGTTTTTTCAAAAATGAAACAATGTAATGAAGCTGCAATGAAGCATAATAGAAATGCTGAAATGTGTATTCTTATTTTATTGGATATACCAAGGATTGATCATTGGCTTGACCCAGGACCACTAAAACATTTGGTCGAATTGTGTTGATGACCCATAAATGACAAATGACTACTAATGATAGATTTTGGAAGAATGAACTCACCAGTACGATCATCCACAACAAATGACCCAAACCATGAGGTAGGGTGTTTGCCTAAATTAATTTTCTTTCCCTATTTCAAAATCTCCACTATGTGGGTGAATCATACGGTGAACGGAATGATTCATGGATCGTGCGTGATAAAGGTTTGTTGAGTTTAATTTCTAGGATAATGATAAGGAAAGTGGATCCATGTCGATCCTGTGATTTTATTTAATTATTCACTTATCCACCCTTAAATTCATATGTGGATAGATCAAGGCTGACATGAACATGGCCTGATCTATCCATGTTGGGTGATCATGTGAGTTTCCTACCTCCCTCGTACATAATAATCCTAAAACATCCTCACCAAAAAAACCGCAAATGATGTATATGATTGGGGAAATAGGGATCCACATTCAAATTGGAGACTGTAGTGCAAGAAGAAGTTGTGGTGGTGTAGAAGGTACGCATGCCAATTCCATAGCATGAAAACATAGGAGGCTCATGGCAGGAGGCCACATGTGGTGAATGGGAGGTCGTGGCTTAGAAATCATGGCGGTTTAGGGGCGGTAAGCCTAAATGGATGAGGATAGGTCCCATTAATCCTGCATGGGGCGGTGATCTAAGGATGAAGGCAGCGGAGCACAAAAGGGGTCCCGTGAAATCTGTTGTGGATCGGGGATCAGGGCTACTAGCAACTGCCAGTGGTGATGCGAGAGGACACGATGTGCTACTCCATGTGATTCAGCTAGAGGGCCACAATATAACTAGACTATGGCAGCGAACCGCCACACTTTACATGTATCGAGATAACCAGACAAGCCCACCCAGTGGGCTGGACCCGTGGTCCAGCAGGTCCAGGCCGGACCAATTTTTTCCAGGCCGAGCCAAGTGGACTGGGTCAGGTAGAGTTGGTCTGACCGGGTCGGACCTGAGGCAGACCCAATCAGGCCCTTTTTGATAAAACATCTGTAACATCCAAACTATGTGTCTGATTGAATATCCTTTTAAGAAATTGTGGCCCTCATGATGAGAGAGTCCTTTTAACATAATTAAAGCGAGTTTTCATGGATGTTGGGAAATGACTGATGGCCTGAGGTGTAGATTGTCATGGAATCAATTATGATATGAGTGGGAATTCTAAGACTAACTGTGATGTGAAGGAACTGATGAGTGGACCTTAGTGGCCCTGTAGATGAGAAGAACTTAGCGGCCCATCAGATGAGCGTACCTCGTGGCCCGATAAGCGAGTAGACCTTAGTACCCCAACAGATGAGCAGACCTTAGTGTCCCAAAAGAAGAGAGGACATCAGTGGCCTAGTTTCCAAGAGGACCTCAGTGGCATATCAGTTGAGCAGAAGTGTGTGACTGATCAGGGATGAGTCCCTCAGTAGAACAATATTTTCAACTTTATTACATATAATATTGTTTTCTATACATTAAGTTACAGATCTGTGAGATGGAAAAATTTAGTTTGTATTTTTCCTTTGGGGTCCTTCGGTGTGGTTTGGGGTCCCTACTAAGTATTGTGTTACACACACCTGCACATGTATTTCTTGCACATGTCGTGTCTTGTGTAGACAACCAAAACATTGATATGGACCTTGGTGGTCTAGAACTAGGAATTGAAAAATGACACCGAATAGGTGGGGCATACTCCTATAGCTTCTAGTGACTACTCTAAACCTACCCTTCAGTTTGGGGTTTTCTATTTCTGAAAACTTATCATATACCATATACTCACTTGTTTATAGTCTTTCACTTATTTGTCTTATATTCATGCCCATTTTACTCATAGCTAGTACTTATACTCTCATTGGTGGTTTTAGTGACATGATTATTTTCCCTTTCTACATTATGGGTTGGGGTTGTGAGTGTGTGTGTACAAGTTCACAGAAAATTCCTCCCACTAATGGGATAATTCCATAGGTGCTAATCACTTGCTCCTGGCCTTTGGGAGCTGAGTATGGGGTAGTCATGGAATGGGCCCTAAGGGACGGTTTTTGAATGGTAAATTCCTAGAAATATCCTTCAAATATACCTAAGGATCTAACTATGGTTTTTTCACCCATGTTTCCGTTTTTGAATAACTGTTTCATTTTAAATCATCTATATTGACTCAAGATTAACATACATGGATATTGAATAATTTTAAATGAAATATTTTGTGTAATACAAAAGTACATTACCAAGGACCATAATATATTTCTGTCACTAGAAACCTAGGACACAATCTTCTAAAATGGTTAAATATATTCACTGTTTCGAAAATAGATAGTCCCATTTAGTAATCAAACATAAAACCATTCATTATGACCTAGGGAAGGAAAACATAACAAGGGGTGAGATCATATGATCAGTTTGGGTAAATAAAGGAGATATGTGAATATAACATAAACATAAGGGTATGATAACATGATCATAAAATTGGAAAATAATACCACGCATATCAAATAACATAAACATGAATCGTTGTATAAATTTTGGTAATTTTTAATAAATGAATAATAAAGGAATCAGGAGAATGATCTATGCAAGCATAACATAGGAATACGACATAGAATTATTTGAACACCCATAAGAATATACAAACATTAAATGTAATTCATGGATTATTTAAAAAACATTGTTTCACACATCATGGGTACTAAACCAATTGGCTATGACACACCACTGTCCCCAGTAAAAGTCCTTTCCTTATAGTGGATCAAGTCAAACCTTCTTACTATAGTGGATGTGCTTTCCCCTTCTTCCCATAGATAATGAATCCCATCAACTTGTTACCCATAAATATCTCATGAGATGTAAATCTTCACCCAATGCATTGTATAGAGATATTGGTCCCACTTGTGCCATAATTAACTCATAAATACATCTTCCATAAGATAGTGAAACATTTATCACATCATGACCCATAAAAAATGATGGGTTTCATAATCAATATATCATAACTCATCAAATTAAATGATTATCATAAACATTTTATCATATGATTACATATAGAAAAGTGAAATGTTTGAATATAATTTCATCAATGATAATCCTATGGATGTACACTGGTTTCAACAACATTTTCACATGGTATAACCCATTATAGTGAAACAGGGTTTATAAATAACATATCATCTTAATCATTTACCATTAAGAGATATAATAAGTATGGTTTTGTTAGATCATATACCTATTAAAGAATTAAATAAATTAATGTGTGTTATCATATATAGAGAATAATTTTTAATGAATTAAAAGATCATTTCATAAGGGAAAAAACTATTATTTGGAAATCATTTTTTTGACATAAAACATTTTCAAAATCCATTTATTTTTCTAAAAGATTACAAAAATTAGAATTTAATATTTAAAAACAATTTAATTAATTTTATTTTCAAAAATATACTTTCCAATTAGAAATTTTTTTAAAACAAAAATTATTTTGAGAATAATTTTAAAAAAACATCAATGAAAATTATAAAAAACAGTGGAAAAACAATAAACAATTTTGAACATAATAATTTTTTACAATAATTTTTCATTATAATTAGCATAAAAGATCATTTAAAAACATTTTTTTAAATGTTTTTATATAAAAAATTGTCTTTGAATAAATTAGATTTTTGTCCGAAGAGAGAAATAAGGCAGGGTTTTCTTAAAACCATTTTCATTATAATATAATGTAAAAAAGTAGAAAAATGGAAACGAGACATGATTATATCTTGAATAACCACATTAGAAGAAAATTAAATATATTTTTTGAGATATGTATCATTATATTTCATAAATGGGTGAATAATTGCAAATAATAAAAATAAATGATGATATTTTAGCAATATAATCTTACCACATTGGTAACATTGATTAATGTTCCCCAAAAGAGAATCTCATTACAAGATGCTTAAAATGCCAGGAATAGATGGATATTAATTATTAACATGTCATGGAGATGTATATACACCTCATAAAATAATATAGGTGTATAACAAAACATATGTATCAAAGAAAGAAATACGGGACACAATTACATTTCTGATTTGGTAACTTTGGATCGTATACCCCATAGAAAGAGATCATAAAATGGATATGTAAATAAATAAATAAATATATATATATTTAATTATAAAATTCAAATAATTCATTATTTGTTAATATGTAAACCAAATAAAATAAATTAGTGGTGAATAAGGAATAAGTCTCACAATAATAAATGTTAGATTAGAAATCAACATACTGCTTGAGTAACATTTGAGTCATGATCCCCATGATTCAATAAAATAAATAGAAACATTTGACATAATTAAATATTTTAAATTAAGTATATAAAATTCCATAGGGAAGTATATACACAGCAACATAAGAATATGTGGTGAATATAGCATATATCTCAATGAAATAATAATGAGACGAGAAAATCCGTACCTTTTGTATTTCATTTATTCATACACATTAGAACCTCATATTTAATTAATATATGTTCATTATACATAAATTATATAACCATATTATTATATATCATAACATATATGATTCTATTTTGACTTTATATTACCAGTTCATAATGATTCTAGGATAATGCTATCTTTTAGGTAATAACAGCTTTGTTTTGTATATATTCTTTGACATTTCATTCATGATCCTATTACATAGAGAATGATTTAAATATTTATATAATTTAACACATGATATAAATATCATATATATTCATTATATATTTATTCATAAAAAAATATAAAATATATAATTATGAAATAGAATACACCATTCATGGATATGGTATATCGTATTTAAGTATGAACAATGTTTATTTTTTATTATCATATTAAAAGAATGAATATAAATGATATATAAATATATATATATATATATATTATAACTCCAGAAGAATAAATATGTAATATTTTACTTATAATTATACTAAAATCATCCTTAATACATTTTATTTAAAGTATGAACGAATCACATTCCTTTAAGGGTATGGTAGTCCACTCATCTACAAAAGATGATATTATATTTCCAAAAAATTTAATTCTTGTTTGTATATGTTATATAGTAATTAAATAATTGACAAAAAATATTAAATATATTATTCATAATAAAAAAAACAATTTTTATTATAATTACCAACCATGATGGGTGTAAATGGAAGAACTAATGGCATTGGTTCGCGAGGGAGTAGTCTTCCATAATCACAGATGATGATTGTGTAGCATATTTAATGGAAGTGAATGTGGGACTGGGGAATGAAATTAATGTAATGAAATATCAGTATATTTAGTAAATTGAGGTTTTCAGATAATAATGTAATAATAATTATTTAGGTTGTGGAGAAATGAGTATAATGAATTTTCTTAATGAAGGTTATTACCTCTTCTTTGTGTAACTCTTTTCGGTTTTCGCCAAAGGGATTACTTGGTTTGATTTAATCAAAATGGGAGGTTTATAGGATTATGTGAGGGTTTTTTGGAGGATATTTGGATATGGTATGGAAGATAAAAATTTATTGAGAGGTGTGAAGAGAGGGGAATTGGTGGTGGAATTTTATAAGTGGGAAAAATACACACTTGATGTTTATTAATTGACATGTATACATCTCAAATTTTACTTGTCCCCCAATGAACCATAATTGAATATTTTATATCCTATTATAATTGTGTAAATATTTCTATAATATAATATTTAGATAAGTTTAGGTTCATTTTTGGATTTCATATTATATGTTTATTCTTTAGTTATGACCATTTTTACCTTAATCAATGTTATTAATAACAATTATTTTCTCTAATATTTTTGGTTAAAATATTCTCAGAAATTATAATATATTATAAAGTATTATGAATCTAAATCTGGAAGCAATTATTCAAAATTATAATCAAATATGTTGTAGAAATTAATTTAAAATTATTCCCACATATGCGATGACACTATATGTTTTTAAAGTGAAAATATATAAAAGATTGATCCTTTTTTATATCCAATTTCAATGTAAAATAGGTTAAAATGAAATAATTTGGATTTAGTTTTCCAAAATTGATCTAATTATAACTAAAAATATAATTTATATATAAAAATAAATTACATGAAAATTATTTTTTTTATTAAAATTCATTTTTTCAATATTCCTTAACATATTAAACTTCTCAGAAAAATGAGGAAAAATCACCCGAAGCAATATTATATATATATATATTTATAAAAAAATTCTTAATTTGGTCAAATAAAAGTTATGAATGATTTAAAAATTAAGTTTCAAATAGTTTCACCATTAAAGGTGGTAATATTACCTTTTATAAAAATACACCTTTTTATTCATAAAATTATATTTATTATAATCTTATACGTATAAATTCGATTTGTTTAGAATATTTTTCTGTCAAAATAAAATTTAAAATTTAATAAAAAAATTATCAAAATTGGTGTATTTAATTTATTGATGTAACATTGTGTTTTTAAATAGAAATATAGATTTCTTAGAAATAGAATTTATTTATTTTCATATAGTTCTTAATATCATTTACAATAAAATGATACGAAATTTATTTACTTTATATACATGTGTAAATAATATTTTTTATATTTATTTAATATTATCTATAACATCCATTCCAAGGACTTGGTGGAAACTGTAGTAATATTCGATTAAAAAATTTAACTATATATTATAGTTTGGTAAAATTCAGTCTTCCATGTAACAAAATCTATCAAAGGAATACAACAATGTGTGTAACGAAATACAAATAATGTTTTACATGTACCACAATATAATCTATATTTTTCATGTTGTGAAATATTAACATGGTGTTGTGTGAAATTCTATCCATAAATAGTCTTTTCGTATAACAGAAGCTATATTTAGTGTTGCATGAAATTTGGAATTTTGAAAAGAATAAATAAATAAATTTTTTTTAAATATATTGTGGTATTACCATCTACCACCCATAAAATGAAATTCACCATTGAAATTTTTTCTAGTTTATCAACATTTTAATACATGAACGCCATGTTAACAGAAACCCACATCATGAAAAATAATACTGAAACAACCTTTAAAAAGAAATGTTGGAATCATAATGGTTTCCAAAAGTAACACATAACTATGTTTAAGCATAAGATAACATAAGATTGATGTTTTGAAATGGACATGTTAGTGATTTGTAAATTATCATAGATATTCCAAAAGATAATTGATCACAAAAATATGGGTGATCCATAGAATGTTAAAAATCACAAGACAATAAATTTAATAAACATGAAATTTGATATTGATATCATCCAAAATGATGATTATTGGATAAAATTTAATTTAAAAATTCTATTCCTAATGTTTGAAAATTTTCAAAGGATGATTTACTTACTTGACTTCAACAAAATCTCACCTATTATTTTTCAATTATCAATTTCCACATTATCTCTTCTTCCATGAAATGAAGGTGAATTTTTCATTATTAGTCAAATATAAGATCATGAGATTCATAAATATAATGATAGTGAATTTTATTTTTCTTTATCTAACATTCCAAAAAATGGTTATCACATATTATACAATATGAACAGATCCCCAAGTGTTGAGATAGTACATTAATAATAAAACCTCATATAAATTTTTTACATAAAAAATTTCATAAAAGGGTAACCTTATAACCCTAAAAAAGATGAAAGTCCAAAACATTTGAAACCAGGCCACCATATTTCTAAAAAGTATGTATTAATTGATCCACTATATATTATAAATGTGGATATTAGTTATGATATACCAAACATATGAATACCATCATCATGTATTCCATTGAAACATAGTAATTACCATAAATCCATGTCGAAACCAAGCATTCATTCGTTTTATAGAGACTATTTTCTAAATTCCCTAAGTCCAAAATGCCATAAAATCCATCCATGAAAGAATAAACCACAAGTTCAAAAATTCCTTAATCCATTCAGGGGTAATTAGTTCAATAAAGTTTCTTTTATCCTTATCAATCATCCATTTATCCAATGTATACAAAATTTCCTCGACATTAGGAACACATTAAGTGTTATATACCCTTAATAAAAATATCTAAATTCCCTGAAATTTATTTTATAGGTCATTATCAATATTGGAAATAAATTTTTAAATCAGTAATTAAATTTTATTTCTGAAAATAATTATATATTTCATGTTTTGTTTAAAAAATTTCTGATTTCCAAATAAAATAAACTTTCATTATACAATATTATTCATAAACCATTAATTATTTTTCATTATCTTATTCTTTATTACCACTTTCCTATAATAATAAATTTGAACCATATCTAATTTTTTATAAACCATATTACAATAGTGATTCTTATATTTAATGTAAAAAGTATTGTTATAATATCTCATAACATTCACATGTCAATTTTAGTGTCTTTATCCTCATAGATATGACCAATATTCAAACCACCTACTGGATTCTATACATGAAATTTACACTTAGGAAATATATTATTATAATTCCTATAATTTCAATATTTGTAACATTAATTATTATCCCAATTAATTCTAGTAACATTCTTTAATAAAAGATAGAATTCATATTGTGGGTAGCTCGTATCATAGCTTAAAACCACATAATCATGAAAAATGACTTATAGGATGTATAAATGAGGACAAATTATTTTATATATAATAAACCATAAGATAATAAATAGAGAAAACCAAATACATATCCTTTGAAATATTCCTTTGTATCATACTAAAGATTTATTTTCCTAGTTCCCAATTATTGACTAAACCTCACATTAATACCAACTATTGTGCCCCAATCGTATTAAACATAGATATTTCATCATTTTAGATGAATATTTAGTAAATTTCAAAACTAGATGCCAAGGGACCATAATAGTTTTGTGTATTTGGAAAATGGGACACAATATTTTAACATAGTGAATGATAATCATTGTTTCCCACAAAGATCATCTTATATTGAACTATTATTTAAAATATTTCTCAATTACCTTGGAATGGAAAAATAAAGAAGGGTGGGGTCATATGCTTAGTAATGGAAAATAAGAAAATAATTAATAATAACATAATCAAAAGGTCATGTAAAAATGATTATGACATTGTAAAATCATGCCCTACATATCAAATGACGTAAACATGAATCATGGATTAAAGATAGGTAGTTAATAAGAAAATAATCACAAGTGAATCATTAGTATAATATATTAAAGAATAAAATTAAAAAAAGGAAATGAATTGTCTCACACACATAAGAATATAATGGAATTCATTAAAATTAAAGGATCAATTCCAAAAAATATTAGGGAACTTGGTGGGGACTAGACTAGAGAGTAGGAACACACCACCATCCCCAATCATAACCCATTCCTTATTATATAGTATGTTAATGCTTCTTCCCATAGTGGATTGGGTTTCCCATTCTTCCCATAATAGATCATGCTCGTCAAATTTTCTCATATCATTATCTCATTATATATAAATATTTAACAAATATATTGGAGGCATATATAGGACCCACTCATCTTATTATGAAATCATACATATGTGTTCCAAAATATTTAAAAAAATCAATATATCATGAAAAAAAGTTATTAGATTCATAAAATCTTATAAAACCCATGAAATGAAGTGTATATCCTAAATAATTTATCATATCCTAACATGTGAAAAATGAATAAGATTCTTAATAATTTCATCAAAGAATAACCTATTAAAGTATGTATGTTTCATAAGAATTTTATTATAGTATAACATGTGGAATGGAAATGGGTTTCTTAAACAACGTGTAATCTCAACCATAATCCATTCTGAGAGATAATAATAATATTTTTCTTGGATGCTATCAATAGTAAAGTATTAAATATATAAAATGGTTTCATTTTAAAGGGTGAAGGTTTTTGAAATAACACTTGGAGTATTTTTTAAGGAAAATTTCCATTCATTCAAAATAATGTTTTATGCATAAAAAATATTCAAAATAATTTTTTTTCAAAAAAATTGACTATTTTTAAATTACTCATTTAAAATAATTTTAAAATTATCTTGGGGAAAATTTATTTTTTATTTTGAATAAGTTTTTTTAAACCATAAAATATTCTGAAAAGAAATTTATTCAAAAAACCATTAAAATTTTAAAGGAAACATTGGAAAACAGTTCAAAACATTAACTAATAATTTTTTAAATTAATTTCAATTTATTATGTTCTTAAAATATCAATGAAAGCATTTTTTTAATTTTTTTCAGAAGACATGGTATCTAAATAAAACAGTTTCCGAACTGAAGAGAGAAATAAGGCCAGGTTTTCATAAACATGATTTCTTAATCATCTTAATTACCAAATAGTAGAGAAATTGTACCATTACATGGGGATATAATTAATAACCCGAGGATAATAAAATTAAGAGTGTTCTTGAGATATGTGTTGTAAAATTTCATTGATGAAATATTAATTGTAAACAATCGTGATAAATAATGAGATTGTAACAATATATTCTTACTACTTTGGTAACATTGAATCATAACACCAAATATTTAGTAACATAACATGAGGACTATAATATAATTAAATTACATATATTCATGTTTTATTATTTCAATGTGTGGTATATACACCTCGTAAGCGATTATATGTTCAGAATAAAACATTTTCCTCTAAAAAGAAACTTGAGGAAAAATTACCTTACTGATTTGGCATATTTGGAACCATAAACATAGTGAATGATAGCTAATGAAAATCATATTTAAATACCAATAAATGTAATAGTAAAATAATTCCATAAATGATGTTATATAATAGAAATAAAAGAAACAAGTTGCAAATAAGGAATAAGTCTTACTGAATTATTTTGACACAAACAATCCCCTTACTACATTGGGTAACTTTTGAATCATAAGAAACATTAAATTAAAAAATATACTAAATATTTTAATATCAATAATTAAGGAAATTAAGGATATAAAATTTAATAGGATACTATACACACCGCAAAATGAAAATAAGTGGTGAATGTAGCATATCTCTCATAGAAATAAATGTGATATGGGAGGAAGCTTACCTTAACCCTTGAATTTCGTCGTACACATTTGAACATACTCTATAATAAAAATTAGATTATTATATTAAATTAACAATATTTATTTATAATACAATATTTGATTTTATAATGACTTTATATTACTGATTTATTAACGATTCAATGTTAATGATCTGTTTCTAGTAATAACTGCTTAGCTTCTCGTATATGTTATGAATTAATAATATTGATACTATTGCATAGATTATGATTTATTTATTTGAATATTTTAAAAATTAATATAAATATCATATATATATTATGTATAAATTATTTGATAATAATCAATAAAAGATAGAAAATTTTAATAGGATACACAGTTCATGGGGACAGTATGTTGTACGTACACATGAATAGTATCTCTATTTTCTTGTCATATTGAAAGAAATAATGTGAAGGAAATATATATATATTTATTTATTATCATTGAATAAAAATTATTATTTCATATATATTATATAAATTCACTAAACCAATCTTTAATATATTCCATTTAACGTTTGAATGAATCACATCACTTTGAGGAATCGGTTTTCTACATGTCCACAAAAGAAGTTATCATATTTACACAAAATGAGATAAAAGTAGTTTTGTGTCATATAAAAATTATAGAAGAAAAAATACATCATAAATTAAATATATTAAATATAAAATCATAAATTCAGTCATTATTCCATACCTTGGAAGGTGGAAATAGGGGAACGAACGACATGGTTTTGCTGGGTGATAGTCTGTCACACACACGAGTGATGATTGCATATTCCATTTTATGGAAGTGTCTATGATTTTAAGTCATACCCTTAACATAAAAAGATATGATTTTATTTATAATATTAAATGTTTTTAATTTTCTATTTAATATCATTAGATATTACAGGAATTGATTTTAAGAATAGGGGATGAGATGAATTGTGATTCTGAGGTCCGGTGTACCTAAAACAATTGATTGAAGAATAATAAACTTATTAATTTCTTGTGAGAAGAGTTTCATTTAAAAAGTGGAATAAATCTAAATCATGTGCCTGAATAAAACATCAGATAGAACCAGTGATATTTGTATGGAGGCTTTACTCTAGGAGCTTCATAACAATTATCAATACAGGTCATCTGTAGAAAAATTTACCAATGAGGTATCGGTGAATAAAATAATTAAATAAAATTATTTTATTTTTAAATGCTAATAAAACATTAATGGTGACTTGGATTGGAAATATGGGACCACAATTGTACATTTAATGTGGCATTTTCCCTAGGCATTACTTAAATATAGTCATCATGGGTCGTTTGTGAAAAAAGAAGTCAAGGGAAATATCATGAATAAATTAATTTTTAAGAAATTATTTTTTTAATTAAGCGGCTGAAAATAATTAAAATTATTTATAAGAAGAATTCCCATGATTTGTTGAATAACAGTGGAATCCAAAGAGAACTATCAGATAGAGCATTGAGGATTCTCTCTTAGGCCACAAAGTCATTTTGTGGATCAACTATCGATACACGTCTAGTTCAACAGATCTTGCCTCTTATAATGATGTGAAATCAATTATTTATAAGTGAGAAATATGAATCAAAGTAGTGTGTGTGTTTAAATTATTTATTTCTTTGTTATTAATTTATACATTGAAATTGAATCAATCGAAATATTGATTAATTTAGAGATAATGTGTATTACCAGAAGAGAATTATTCTTCTAAGGGTTTTAACAAAAAATTATTCTTTTTGTTTTTTTAGTTTGACATTATAATAGATATATATTTTTATCAAAATAAAAATCCTTCAATTTTTATTCCTCTATTTCTTTCATGTGATTTTCTCCCCCAATTCATCATTCCCCACGGGCATTATTTGTTTGGCCCATGACCCAACACATCCCATTCAATTGATCGTTGGAGACCCAATTCATAGTGAAACGATATGATATCATAGGCATGTGATTATTATGACATGAAGAATGTGAGAGGGTGGATATATAAAAATTCAAATGATGGATGATTTCAGAAATTTGTTTCTGCCCGACACAATGAAGAACGAAGATTGGATCCATTTTGCGAGCACATAGAATGAGGTGTAGTGGTCTGTGGAAGGGATCACTGGTGTGGCATCAGTGACTAGAGGTAGAAATGATGCCATGGATCCTAGTAGATAGTTGTGTGGGGTAGTGAAGATGCGACATTAGACTATATAGGTAGTTCAGTCCTAGAAAAATGGAGAAGGATGGGCCCAGGAGAGGTGAATCATTCCAATTGGGTTTGGTCTGGCGGGATGGGTTGGACCTTGTGGTCCCAGTCAGGCCATTTGGTGGGATCATACTTTTGTTGGACCTAGGGTTATTGAGCTAGAGATGGTCCATGGTCGAACATTTCAGTCAATTGTAATCCAAAGTAGTTATATATTCCACAAAATCTTGGGGGAAGTTGAGCACAACAACAAAAGTAGGTGGACTGATAGTGTATTCAGTCCATGAGCTGAGTGACCACCATTAAAATTTCAAATTACCATAACTTCTAAATTGACCATCTCATAGACGAGGACTCTACAATGTTGAGACCCTGACATTGAGATGATTCTTTTGAGAAAAATTGTTGGATTTTATTTTGGAGCAATATAGGATGAGATTGTTCCCTCGCCCCTTTCCTCAAAGGTTAAATATGACATTTTTCCAATCACTAGATTATAATACCCATTAAAGGATATGTCTTAGAGAGAGTATGGTATCCCTACATGGTACTATAGTATTATCACATATAACCTATATTTTAAAATTTTTGAATTGATGTAACAACCTAGATTACATTATTGGTCCTCCAGTTATTGTGCCACATCATTAGGGTTAGTGATAATCCCCAGTTTGTCTGGGCAGGATCCTCTATGTCGCTGGTTAATGCATATTGGTTACATGGTATTCCCAAATGTTTCTTGGAAGGAAGCCTTATATTTTTATCATAGTATTCCTGGACCAACACATCTTTTTGTGTGGGCCCAAATGAGATAGACCTCTTCGTGTGTATCTTTGATGGTATCATGGCTCGATGAGTGAGTTCTCTCAGGAAAAGACTGATTTGAGTAGAATCCTATGGATAGTAATATTTTGTGGATTACCTATAGAATTTATGACTTAGATTTATTATATATATATATCCGTGTTATTTGTTCTTTATACATATACTTGTGTAGAGATAAGTGTAAATTCCAGTGTGATATTACATTGTGGTAATCCTTTTTGGTTATACAATGTGGTAATCCGTTGTGGTAATCCATTTTAGTTTTACTCTGTGGTCATCCTATGCAGTATTCTTTTGTGTTAATCCTTTGTGGAAAAACTATGTTATTGTCCTTTTTTGTAATCTTATGTGTTATCACATTATGGTAATCTGGTGTGGTATTCCTGTATGTTAATCTTCTGTGGTTACTCATTGTGGAAATATTTTGTGGCAATCCATTATGGAAATCATATAAAGTATTCTATTATTTTAATCTTGTGTAGTATTCCATTATGGTAATACATTGTGGTAATAATCTATGGTATTAATTTGGGGCAACACTTTATGGTAGTCATATGTGGTATTCCTTCATCGTAATCTTGTGTGGTATTCCTTTGTGGTAATATTATGTGGCATTCCTTTGCAGTAATCCTTTGGGGAAATATAATGTGGTAGGTGTTCATAGAGTTCCTTTTTGGTATTTTTTCGTGCTATTCCTTAGTGGTATTACAATATATTTTTCCTTTTTGGTTTTCCTCTATGGTATCAGGGTGTCCTACTGGGTATTATAATACTCACTGCAACACGGTGTTTTCCGACTTGTGTCATGTCTTGTTATGAGTATCGATCTTTTGACGGAGTCCTAGGAAAACTAGGATGAGGTTTAGCTTTGTGAGACTAGATAGACTGAGGTGTGTTCCAATAGATTTTTAGATAGTAGTACAAAAACATATTTTTTTATAGGTAGTACATTTTGTTGTAGACTCTTTTTTGTGGACTTGTATTTGGTCTTATTTACATTACATAACTTTCACTACTATACTCTTGTTGTGGTGTGTAGTGGTTTGTATGAAATTTTACTTAGTGAATTTACATATCTAAATTTGTTTCATGGAGATGTGTGTTCATATATGTACTTTAGGATAATGACTCCCATTTGCGTGATATGCCTACTCAGTGCTAGTTAGCAGCCCTTGGACTATTGGAGGTGGGATTGGGGTAGTCACGACAAGTGGCCCTATGGGACAGGTTGTTAATGTATACCTAGGCTACTATATAACCATATAATTATAATAATTTAGTGGAGGAGAAATAAATGAAATAGCAGTGAATAAAGAAGGATGTTACTAATTCATTGGGTAGATGTTGGCTAAGACAAAGGTTTTCAGAGATGTGAAGAGATATATAGAGGTGGTGTCCTTTTATAGTTGTGTAAAAGGACACACAAAGTATTTATGAAAACAATTATTTGATCCACATGTTTTACATGTCTTTATAGGGTATCAAAAAGATCATTCTAGATAAATAGATGTTTAATCATCGAAATATGTCAATCCAATATTATTTATGCAAGTATAGGGTCATTTTAATCCTTATATTCTATGTTAAATACATAATTAAACTCGTTTTGAATAGAATACATGTACAAAATTTTAATAGTATTAACTATTATTTTTTCAAAAAATAATTTGAACAGGTTAGTAAATTCATATTATGATTATTACATATATTGAATCCATTTTTCAAAGTTATTACCATAAAAGTGGAAGAAATTATTTTTAAATTAATCTCATAGATAGGAAGATAAGTCATGGTTTTAAAGTAAAAAAATACCAAATGAATGAAATGTTTATATAAAATTTCAATATAAAATTTTATCCAAGTATATTATTTGTATTTATTGTTTATGTATTGAGCTAATTATACACTAAAACCAATTTAAAATACAATTTAACTGTATAAATAATTTATAGGAAAATGAACTAATAAAAATTTAGAGTTTTTAACAAATGATCATAAGATGAAATTATCTAAAAACTACTAGAAATTAACACAAATTAAGGTCAGATATTTATATTTAAAAAATGATTTTTTTAAAATAAAAATTATTAAAATGTCAAAAAAATTTATTTCAAATTGGTGTGACAACAAAAGTATGTAATATTACCTTATATAGATATACATCTTTTTATTCAAAAAATTGTGTATATTCTTATGTTATACCTTTGGAATCTATTAGATGATTTTCAAAACAATATTGAAAATATAATACATAAATTAATTTGAAAATTTTCAACAATTTAAATTTATTGAGACAGAATTATGATTGTACATGGAAAAAAAGTTTTCTTATAAAAAGAATGTATTTATTGGTATATTGTACTAACATCTCTATCTAACAAATTTATATCCAAAGTATTCATTTTGTTTTCATATTCAAATAATATTTTAACAATTTAGATAATAGTATTCATAAAATATATCCCAATAGTTAGGTGATAAATATAATAATGTTTTCATATTAATAATATAAATATATTGTAGTTATTTTAAACCGGGCCTAGAATGTAACACAAGAAAGCAATGGAATTGGGAATTTTGAGTAATGCAAGAAAAATGTAGTTCGTTGTCTACTAGAAGCTAATATAAGTGTTGATTGTAGTGAATGATTAACTTGGTGTTGAGTGAATCACAATACAAACACATTTCTTTCAAATAATACAAGATATATTTATTATTGTATGAGATGCATAATAATGAAAATATTAATAAATTTAGAAAATCACAAAATCTTGGGGTGTTACAAATAACATGTATTTCAACAAATACTATATTGGGTTTTGCATACATATTCATTTTATAACACTATAATAATGTAAATATAGTTGAATATGTAATCCTATATCCTAAGATAAGGGAATAATTGAATATAATTTAAATGAACTAGAATGTATCTAATTTTATGATAGACATTGGAAATGGAACAACTGAAATCATCATAACTCATCACCTCAGATTATCATATATTGTTGTAAAACTCAAATACTAGGGTAATGACTGATCTAAAAAAATATATGTTGATATCATAGATATAGGGTGAAATTGAAGGTAGCCACAGAAGCTCAATATGGAGATAAATATCCTAGAAGCTTCCTAATATATTTTTATTTTATTAAAAATAGACTCATTATACACTAAAATTATATAATATCCATGATGCCTCTATGTAAATGTCTTGTGAGATTATACTACAATGGTGATGTATTTTATAATCAAAGGTACTACATAACCCTAATGAACGACCATGCATATAGTCATGGGGGATTTCTAACTACATATATAAAGGACCACACCTCGAAAAATGTTTTCACCCAATACTCTTAATGGAGAATTATTCCCAGACCCATGGTGTATAACATTTCATAACCTCAACTAATTTTAGAAATAATATATCTACCAAATGGAGGACACCACCCCCACATAATGGGGAGTATTATCACCTTCTATAATATAAATGTTAATACCCAATCACAATTAGGTAATAGGGTAACTAAAAATACCCTATTCAATTAGAACCATACCTCAACTAAATAGGTTATAAATAACCTCCATTTGTACTAAAAAAATGGTACCTAGGCCTTCACTTTATTTTCAGAGATGCTATAGTCCATGAACATGGAATCATATCTTGATGATTCCATTTTATAGAAAAATGATCACACTATCATTCTCTATGGAGTGAAATACTATGAATCTATTAGATATATATAATGAACTTATTATCTAGTGAGGAATTGAAAATAATAATTTATGTGACCCTATAAATAGTGTGTCTAGGGGGATTCATTATGTTCTGGGATCTATAAATGGTTTGTCATATACTGGTGCATCGAAATTCATTTGATTCTAACAAACATGGTGTGTCTCAATGGGTACAAAATGTATAATTCTCAATGGAAAGATTAGATTATTGTTTGACAGTTTTTCTGAAATTTTTCATTGTACATAAAATTTACTTATAATACATAGTGTTTTATACAACTTAGATTCAAAAAAATATACTTCAAATGACATGTGATGGGAACACACTATGTTCACAATAAAAGAATAATTCGTTTTAATTCATATTGTGTAATCCTACATGGATTCTATTATTGCCATACCAATACATGATATGTCTCTCGAGCTAGTACACACCACTTTTGAGAAAGGAACACATGTATTGTGCGTCTGACATGTTCACATGGCATGTAAATGGATATATGAGAAATTATTTAGTCCTAAAATACATATTTTGTAACTAAGGTTCACATGTAATGAATTAATTACATTCTAAAGAAACTCTATCAACAACTATTTCAAAAATATATCAAGAGGTTTAATAGGGTTTCATGTTTTTATGATTTATTAGAAATGTGGAAAATTAATCATGAGATATATAGGATGTGTTACTAGGGACTATATTTCCTGAAATAATAAAATATAACAAATTATAAAATATTTATTTTCATTTAATGATTTCTAAATTCACCTCTGTTATCAAATACAACCTCATTTTTAGTCACACATTTTAACATTGTCACAATCTTTTATGGAATAATGTAGTTTGTTAATTATTGTAACATATTGTAACCAAAATTAAATCAGTGAACAAGGATGAGAATAAAAATATAATTTTCATGTGAATATTTGAAGAACCAATAATTTTTTCAAGATAAGCGTGATTGATAATTAATAGATGGATAAATTTTATCATCAAATGAAGAAAAATCTGATAGAAATGATTAGTGTTAATAAATATTAAATTATGATGGACTATTTTATCCATTTTAAATTAAAATATTCTTCACTATGTAAAAAATGATTTGTAATAAATTCGTAAGGTTAATTATTGAAATAATGTTCTCACTAATGAAAGTGCCTTCATCCCCATGTTTATTACATGAAAAAAAATTGACAACTAATTAATCAAATAACCAAAGTAGAATATTTAGAATGATAATTATAGATGAAGGATAAAAATTATATTCCATTTCCATTGTATTACATAACATATAAAATTTATAAAATTTATTATTATTTTATTACTCACAACATTTATTTTAAAATAAATTTCCAAATAATTTATGTTGTATAAATAGTGTAATAGAACAAATATATGTTAATTTTTCACGTCATGTGAGAAAAAGTATAATATATCCCTATATTATTCCTTTATAAAAATCATAACATATTATTAAAATATTTAATCAAAATTTTCTGATTTATTATTTTTGAAGTAAGCTATGTTATTCTTAAAAATATTATTAATAAATTTATTTAGAATAAATATTTTAGTGAAAATAATCATTAAAAAATTCATAAAAAAGGAAAAATTAGAAAATTATTTTCATATTTAATTACCTTATTACAATACATGTTTAAAAATCAATATCATTTTTATTGAATAGGGAATAATTTTTCAAAATTTTTTTCTAGGTAAAAAAATTCTTTTCTTTATAACATATTATTTTATAATCATTATGTTTTTTAATGTCAAAATAAATTAATCCTTAACTTAGTAATTTTATTTGTTAATTTTATCAAGAGATGATAATGATATGTTACACAAGACAAGTGTGGTTTCAGGATTAAAAAAGGATGTATAGATTAGTTATGAATATTTGTATCTTGATGATCACATATCACTACATGATTATCCTTATTATTATGTTCATATTGATCTTCATGTAAAAAAACAATTCTACCATTCTCTCTAATGTTATAAATATACTCTTAATCATTCCTTCCATAAATAAATGAGTGGATGAAGTGATGGGTTTTATTTTTATAATTGAATGAGTGTATTTTAATAGAGAAATTAGTTTCTTCATTCTGATTGATTCATAACACATAAATAAATATCATTTAATTCATTTTGTTTTATCATATCATAAAATTAACATTGGTAACTAATTAAACCATCTTAAGGGAACTCCATCAAAATATCTAACATACACTTCCTCTAATTATTAATTTCATCTCCACTATGACATTCCACCTCCACATCACTTCCCTTTATTATTAAAATATAAATATATTATTATTTTAACAAACATGTTCTTTAATTAAACATAAAGAAAATATTTTTTTTATGGATCAAGAATTGAAAAAATAATTTTTTTCTTCATATATGAAATACACACAATTACTATCTCAACAGTAGTGGTGTATGTTTTACCTATGCTATATTATTGGATATATAAATTTCAACTTCAAATGAAAATATTTAATTATTTAATAAATAATAATTATTCTATTCTATTCAGTAAGGATTAAATCCCTAAAAATCATTCAAATGGAAATTACCACATTCATATTCAACTGAAATTTTCAGAAAAACAAAATGTTCAAATACAATGGTAATTAGGAAATTTTGAAAAAAAATGTGTCACTGACCTTTTAAAATAAATATTTAACACATGTATGGATTATAAATATACAGGTTGATACACAAAAAATTAGCATTGAATTTATGAATCCCTCATTTTATTGTCAAAATCCAATCAACACATTGTCCACAATAATAAAATATCAAACTATGGAGTATAAATGTCATCTTGATCATACTCACCCTAGTCTTATATTTCTGTAATCATGGAATTAATATATTCCAATCTCACCTACTCAATAATGGACATGTTCCCATATTTTGTACTAAATATTAATTTCATCCTATAACACTTGGAGATTTATTTTATAAAATTATTAAATAATGAATAATATAAAAAAAACATGATCTCATTTCATTAAATCCATCAGTTATAGTATATATAGGTGAGAATAATGAGAATTTGGATACCATTCAAAATTTCATCCATATTATATATAGACCAAAATCAAATCAATATCTCAAAAGAACAAATATCATATTGAAAATCCAATAGATAGTTCTAGTAAATCAATAATCTGGAAGTAGAATCTATTTCCACAAAAAAGTGAAATTCTATATATAAAATCCATATCAACACCAAATAAACTAATCAAAGATCACTAAAAAATAAATTCAATTAATTTTTTTTATATTTTTTATCATCACAATATAATGGATTCTCTTGATTGACAAAAATTTTCTATAATTGGAATATAATGAATCTATTATCACTTCTGAATGAAGTAATAAATCACAATAGTTTTCAAGATAAAATAATATAGAATAGAAACATGTGTTTAGAATTATACTATATGAAATCAAATAATTAAAACTATTATGATTATAGATCATATAAATAATTAATCATATTTGACTAAATCATAGTATTATTTTGATACCCATAATGTATTACTACCGAGAGATTTTTTTTCAATATATTTCATACTATACATCATATAACCGGAATTTAAATTTTTTCTAAGAACATACTTGTTCAAGTTTTTATTTTCAATTTTCCACCATAAAATTATTTCATTTTATGATTTAAAAATAATTTTAGTTTTTTTCTATTATATGATGTAAACACATATAGAAGTTTGAGATTTTGTTGAATGAGTTTGAAATGATACACATGATGATACAATTGATATATTTTTGTGAAATTATTTATATATTAGTCCATTTTATTTAATATAATACTTTTTAGAGATTATGGTATAAAATTATCAATATGTAAAAATAATTTATTTATTGCGAGATAAGATCTATTAGAAAAACAATAAAGTGATACATAGTGAAAAGAAGTCGTATACAAAATTATATGTGTATTTTAATGTTTTAGATAAGTTATAAGGAGGAAAATTCCCTTGATATTATATTGTAATTATAGAATCTATGAAACGATGTCTTCCCTCAAAGTCCGTAAAATATCCATATTTCTGTTTTGGAGCTGCTCATAGGGGCTTTCTTGAGTTTTTAGTTGAAAAAAGGGGCAAAAAAATTATTATAGGACATACATGTTGTGTAACTGTATTAAATGACATGGAATTTTGTTTCACGCACATTCCAAGTATATTTAGTGATATTTATTTTTCAGGGGTTAAATAATAACAAGGATATGTGTTTTTTTTTCAAAACCTAGAATCTCAGCATTATAAGACATGAAAGGGGAATAAACATCATGTAATTAAGTTATGTTGTACAATTTTAATGGTTTTAGCTATTTAGTTTATTTCTCAAATTTTATTATAGAAACTATCACCCCATTTAAGGTATTTAATGACCTTTTCCATGCATGTTTGTATATTCATTTCGATGGGAATTGATCATTGGGCTCCTTTCTCATACCAGTGTTGAGTTATCCTCTCATTATCATATGCTTCCTTCCATTTCTCTATATGGTTTCTACTATGGTGGTGGTTTTTTGCTTTGGGGGATGTTTTGAGTTTCATTTTTATGGATCCTTGGTGTTGTAATGGTTTATCCATGGTTCTCATGTAGTGGTTGTTGTTCATGGGTGTTCATCATTTCCCGGCGGTGCGAAGTGAGATGGAATTCTTATTTGAGGTTTGGATTTACTCATTTATTTTTATAGTGTATCATGAATGAGGGATTTAAATTTTTTACCATTGGGTTGTGCTTTTTCTGGCATAATCAAAGATAAATAATTGATTAGTTGACTTTAATAGGGAATGTGGGGTTTTAGTTTCATTATATTATAGCTTTGATAATATTTGTGATGTTGTAAAATGTATAGGACTAATTCCTTGTTGAAAATCTTGGCCATTGGGGGAATTTTTTGCACTGTATGTATGTGTTCTGATTTCATACATGATATTTATTATTTTTAATTCACCATAAATGGAAATTGGATATATACAAACACATGGATAATGAAATGTTTCCCCATTATATTGTTTCTTGTAATACCATCCCTAAATTAAAATGTAATGTGATAAAAACCCTATTATATATCTATAAATGTATCTTAATGTGTTGTGATGTGTGTCAATTATGTTTGGACATTGATGGGTTGTTTGGGTGTGGGGTAATATGTAGTTTGTTTGGATGTGATTTTTGGCAGTGAGGTGATGATATGACGGGTAAGTTGATCCATTTTTAATATGTGGTTTCCTATCTCTACATGTCTATTTAGTGGTGGAATGAATAAATGAATGTTTAATAATAGTTGAAATGGAATTGGTCGGTTTGATTAATGGGATGGAAATTTGGAATGGATAATTTTAATGATGGGTTGTGTGATTGAAGGTTGTTTATGACAAATAAAAAAAATAATATGTTGTTAACCAAGGAGGAAATGTGCAGCGACATTAAATTATTAGGGATCTTTACCTTCTGGAATGACTATTACATATACTAATAAATGAATTTAGTGGTGGAAGAAAAAATATTTTTTTTGTGAGATAGTGGTTTATTTGAGAACCCACAAGATGGTATTGAGTGTTTGGTGTGATAGATATCGTTTAATTTCCCTTTAATTTATATATAAATCCCACCCACATAGTCACACATGGGGTGCCTTTCCTAAGATACCCTGTCAATGGATGGATGGATGGAAACCCACCCTTCCCATCTCCCTCATATAGGAAGTGATAGGAAAATATTCTTTTATATATTTCTGATATGGTGTCCCATGATTCCTTCCCTTATCCCTCATCCACGAAATAATAGAAAAATATTCTTTGGGCGATTTATGATATGGTGTCCCAAGATTATTCGGTGTGAGTTGTGATGTTGTGTACTAGGTGTCTCCAATATGAGTTGTGATGTCCATTCCTAGGTGTCTTCTATGTGAGATATGATGAGATTTGATGTGGTGTACACCTAGGTGTGTGATGGAGGAATGTGATGTGGGGTGTGTCCTAGGTTTGTGTGAGTGGGATGTAATGTGGTGTTACGAACCAGACAAGATCGCCATCTGACCTAGATCCCAACCCAATCTATGATTTTTCCTAAGATACATTCCCAATCCCCACATACTAGAAGAAGTTCTAGGGTATGAAACATAATAAGAGGAAACAATTTTCTAGAAATAAGAGATAAAAAAATAGTTAAAAATATAAATAAACAAACGCTGAAAAAAAACCAATCAAAACCTTAACATTGTACCTAAATTCATGTTTACAATTCAACAAAAAACTCGAAGAATACTGCAACAAAAATAAAACTAACACATATATTTGCACCTTCATGTAACCTGAGGATCAACCTCCTCAAACAACTATCGTCAGACCTGCACGAGAAGACCATCGATAACCCGAACAACAGTCACTAAGAATGATGCCCCAATATGGAATACACAAAGGATAAGATCTACATACACCCAAATGTGTCTGTAGGGTTTGAGCCAAATGCCCAGTAGGATACCTCCCAATAAATATAATCCATTCCATAACATCAATGATATAATTTAACTTTCTTATTTAAAACCATATTTTTAAAATTCCTTCAAAGAAAACATTTAAAGGATGAAATTAAAAATGAAAAGTACAATGGAAGAAAAACCATTTAACAAATACTACATTAAAAAGGATGAGAAAATACAAAAGTAAAACACACACTCAAGTAGTCATTCATATGCCGACATAATGCACCATGTCATGTATAATAGAGCTATGGGGGTAAATAACCAAAGGTAGCTGGTATACGTGTGACGCTGGAGACATCGTACCTCAGTGTAATAATGGAATAAGAACTACAATAATCAACACTCCCATGCACGAGCTACTAGTAGGGAAACACATCCATATCCTAGTGGACTCCAATCATCACAAAAGTTTTGATTGTGTTGTAACATCAATCTTGGTAGATGAAATCAAGACCGACCACATACATGTCATATAGAATACTAGTCCTAATATTCCCACCTATGTTCCAATGGTTTTTCCTTCTACTTAATCAAGTTCCACATTCACATAATATATCATGTTAATATATCAGAAATGAATCAAAACATTCCAAACCAAATCCACCACTTACATACCCCAACACCCTTTTATAATCAAATGCACAAAAAAATCATTAAGAAATACATTTTCCACTATTTTCAAAATTATAGAAAACCCATTTGAAAACCTAACAAAAGAATACATTATAAATCCAATAATTTTCATGAAAATGCACATTTTAAAACTGCACATAAATTCAATTCATTTATAAAATGGGTTTCTCACAATGTTTGATTTCCAATAGAAGTGCACAATAGGGAATCCAACTTGAATTTTTTTTATTTATGTTTAGGTGACTCATTTTAATTTCAAATGCCTTTGAAGTTTCATCTCGTGATTTCAACACAAAGAAAAAACTATTTCAAGAAGTACCACAAGGCATAAACAAATTAAAACTAATTCACTACAAAGAAATGCACCCTATCATGAATATATGTTAAACACATAAAAAACAAATTTTTTCACTACAAAATTAAAAATTGAAACATGGTTAGGCACAAAAACAACCACACCAAACACCACATATTCCAAATTCACCATTTAAACACCCAAACTATATTTCATAACCACGCGCACTATAGAACCATTCAGAAATATTATTTTCACCACTAAAATAATTTAATAAATCCTTTATACTATTTACAAACACATATTCACGATGTCGAAAGGGGTTTTCACCACGAATACACCATATTTCACATGAAAAGAACCAATATGAAGATGAATACACAACCAACCAATTTGAAACAGTCCTTCTTACAATGCAAAAAAATAAAACAACATGATACTATAATTAATAAAAATCAATTCACAAAAATCTTCACATAATCAAATAAAAAAATACCTTAACAAATAGAAACAAACATAATAAATTATTCTAAGGATTTTATGGAATGGTAACAACTACCTCACATGGAGAAACTCCTAGAGAATGATGTAAAAACCCCTTCACACCACATTCAAAACAACATGGAGCAAGAGTGAATCCTAAAACAAGAACTCGAACAAGAAACCTCCTAATAGAACAATAAAAATATGTCATAAAACTAGATGCATAACCAAATCTCATGGAAAAATAGGGAGACTCAACCGGGGGGTACAAAATAAGCGGGAGGTAAGTAAGGTGTCTTTGGGGAAGCTTGGATGACATCTACTGGCATGGGAGTAGGCAGACGGGACTATGTTGTAGCTACTAGGGAGGTGGCCGAAGATCTAGACGAGTGGTAACGGTTCAATGTGATGGGGGTGGCTGGGGAGATTTTGCACGATGGGGCTAGCCAGGGCAGGGGGTGCAATGCTAGGGTTAGAGGAGGGGTGTGATGAGAGATAGAGGGGGTAGGAATAGAGGAAGAGGGGGAAGAAAAAATAAAAAGAAACCTAAAAAAATAAAAACAAAACGAATAATAATAATAATAATAACATCACCAAAATTAATATTATCATTATCATTAAAAAAAAAATTTCCTAAAATTTTATCACACCCTTATTATTTTTTTACTTTTATTTTTACACACATTTAATTTTATTTCATTATTATTAATTCATTTAATTTTTCTAATTGAACAACTGGTGTGTCTCATGGCAGCACTCGGAAAGCCGCATAGCTTTGAAATTATGCTCCGCCCATGCGTTGCATTCTATCAAGGCAAGAAAAAACACGTTTATAAAAAAACACCAAATTCAACTAAGACTCAATTCACAACTAGATGAAAAATTTTGATGAAAAAAAGGATTCGACATAATTTAATATTATCGATAATTATTATCATTAAAATATTAATAACTACATAATTATTTTTTTATTACTAACACTATAATTTAAAATAATAATATTTTCAAACAACATAATTATTATTATCATTAAGAATATTGCTTAAAGTTTTTCAAATAATCTTATTTTTATTTATTTTTTAGACCACGAAGGTCTCACAGTCTCAGAAATATTACCTTCCCATGTGCTCGGTGATGCCAAACCAAAGACATGCACTTTTATTAACTAGACCCAACAATTTTTAAATATTTTTCCCCAAAAACCCAATTAAAAAATCACTAGGTTTGAAAATAATAAAAAAAATTAAAAAAGACAGTGCATGACAATTATCCCCAACATAAATCTTTCTGTACCAAGAATGTCACCACTAAGGATGAGACCCAAAGTCGAAATGATAAACCCCTAAAGATTTAAAAAGGGTTTATACGGAAAAACAATTGATAGGTGGAAACACCATTGTGCTCAGAGAAAGTGACTCAAATGACAACTTCATGTACCTCATAAAAATATTTTCCTGCAAAGTGTCACCTTCCCCAAAGGGTTAGAACAACTCTAGTTGATTGATCAAGGAAATGGACTCTCGCACCCATAGAAACAAACTTCACAAACTGAAATACCCCAATCACCATTAAACAAAAACCACACCGTTTGAATGGAATGAACAGACAAGACCTACCAAGTCCAAGGATCTCTTTTATCATATATCACCAAACCATCTATAAGAACAAAACTAAATGGTCAACATGGGAATGAACAAAGGGGATATCCATCAAATGAAATTTAACAAGAACATAGACAAGACTTTAAAAACGACACGGGGATGTCTGAACAAACTCCCCACCATAAGAATTCAATAATATCGGTTTATTTCCAGGGGTTTCAATGAGGCCCCCAATAGGTATCACAATTTTTAGCACCAATGAAAACACACAAACTTAGAGCCTTCCCAGTACTAACCCAAAACCCCAAAAAAAGGTTAGGGAGGGTGGGTCCCAACCATCGGGTGTAAAAACCATAGTCGAAGACAAACCAACATCTCAACATCCCTGGATGAGAACCATTCATCTTTGAGACCAATTCACCCAACCAGAACCTATATGGGCCGCTAAAAGCAAGTAAATCCAGTGGGATAAACCCCCATGGAATAAAGGTAAAGATATGACAACACATACTCGTTTCCACGAGAAATCCTCATGCACCCAATATAGTCATTCAGATCGGAACGACCAAAGAAAACACTTTAAAATACCATCACCGTCAATGCTGACAAAAAAATTTATGTTGGGGTCCCATACACTCCTGGTGTTCTTGACCACGTTACAGCTTCACTCCAGGGCTTATAGATGGAGTCCTAATTTTCGATGTATCTCCTACCTCAAATTCAGGCATTGAATACCCCTGAACAGAGCTTCTCCTTTTGGTGCTACACATGACCACACCGCAACTGAGACAACACCAACAATCACAAATTACAATAGCATCAAACATCTACCTCATAACACATCCACCAAAAACAATGGTTTAGATGATTCACATACATCAACTCTTCAACTTAACCAAGAAACTCAAGAAGGATAAGATCACAACAAAAATCCCCTTTGAACATAAAAAATTATAATTCTTTATGAGGACACACACTTATGAAGATATGGATTCTCAGAGGGTTCTAAAAAATATAACTTTTCACTTCGAAGAAAACTCACTCAATGAGATGTCACCAAACATGACACCTGTGATCGATGAATGAACTACAAGCCTTTCAAAACATTAGACATCACTATTAATTTGGAACAACCTTCAACCTTCCCCACTGGAATTCCATTCATCACTTCCATCGGGAAACATTCAGATTAAACAATGTAATATTTCATACAAAACAACTTAGGAAACTCAAAGAGACCAAAACACCATTCAACACTCCTCACGTCTGTCATCCCACTGTGAGAGAATCTACCTAACCAAAAAGGATTAGAGATATAATTATCAATATCACAAAAAAAGGAGAGTAATTTATTTAATTAACTAGAGTGTTGGAGAACAACTAATTACATGTGGCCACACTTCAATGGCATGATAACTCTTTGTGTGTGTGGGGGGGGGGGGGGTTAACTAGTCATGAATGAAAAATATGGACCTAATGAAATTTGTCCAATGGCCAAGACATACAGCAAGAGAACACTAAACATGGAGTGGGAACCACTACCAATTATTTCTGAATCACTTTTCTAATGAAACCACTAACCACACAGTCTCACACAAACATACCAATAAAAATTATTACTAAAGACACAAATCAATCAAAAAAGATTCACCACTCGAAACACCTCACATACAAAATTTCCAAAACACAAGGACACACCACAGAAACACCAAATCTCCCGTTAACGAAACATTTTAAAAATAAACAATGCTGGTTGGTTTTACAAACACCAATGGTGTTATATGGGCCTTGAACATGCATGTTCTCGTTCCACACCATCACCAACCTCATGTTCATACAGGAATTCATCTTCTCGTTCCATTGAACATTTCTATTTCCATATACACTAATGTATGTGGTTTCCCATGTGAACACCCTGGATAAAAAATAGACCATTACATTTTTCAAAACCAAAACATTCATCCCAACATTTCAAACCATACACAACATTTTATTTTTTAAAGCACTTCATTTCCAAAATTTTCCAAGAACAAATGATTTTTAAATAAAAACCAGATTTCCATGAATCCAAAACAAAGAGTTGAGGAATGATGCAATGTAATATAGTGTCAGCGGGTGACTGGGACATATGGTTGGTAGCCATATTCCAATCACACAATTGTGGCAGTGAGTATTCTAGGATAGCGTCCCCAGCTCCACATGCCTTTATAGACCCTACGAGATCACTAGGACCACTGACCCCACTCCCTTTTCATTTACCCTATACATGATTAACCACAAGGACCAGTGATTCATAAAAACCTCAACTTACCCTTGTAACTCGATTCCTTCCCTGGGGTGTGTATGTCAGACACCTTGTTCATTTCTAGAATGTCGAGTTCTGACACCCTTAACTTTGATCTACCCTGACTCTATCCCAATGGAACATGAACTAAGAGAGAAAACCTCTTCTGATACCATCTTATTAGAAACCAAGCTAGGTCACCTTCTAACTCGGTGCCTGACCCAACCCCAAACAGGACCCGAAGGGAATTACCGATCCCCATGGGCTGGCACAAGTGACTGGGTATCAAACATAATCCAATGGAATGATATACCTGAAATAAGAGACATAAAACAACTAACTAGATAAACAAACAAATTCTAGAAAAAAACCAAACAAGCCCTTAAGGGTGGACCAAACAGAATGTTTACAATTTAACCCAAAAATCTAATAATACTACAATAGAAATAAAACCAATACATCTATTTTCACTTTCATGCAACATGAGGACCCACCTCTTCAAACAACCACCGTCAGAACTGCACAGGAATCCCACCGATAACCCGAACCACCGTCATAACTCACAATGAACCAACCTATAATACAAAAAGGTCAATATCTACATACACCTAAAGGTGTATGTAGGGTGTGATCCAAATAGCCAGGACGATACCACCCACTTAAAAGGTTATATGGACCAACATAAAAAATATAATTTAACATGCATATTTAAAACCATACATTTAAAATGCCTATAATTAAAACTTTTAATGTATGAATGTATAATGAAAAGAAAACTGGAGGAAAAACCATTTCACAAATACTTCACTAAATTGGATGATAAAATATATAACGAAAGCACAGTCACTCAACTAGTCATCCATATGCCGATGGACGGAACCACGTCATGTATAGTTGAGCACTGTGGGTAAATCTAATAAGGTAGCTAGTATGTGTGGGATTCTAGATACAACGTACCTCAGTGTAAGAGTGGCATAGTAACCACAATAATCAATTCTCTTATGAATGATCCACTAGTAGAGAAACACATCCATAACCTAGTAGTCTCCAATCATCATAGAAGGTTAGATATTATTGTAACATCAATCCTGCTAGATGAATCTAGGATGAACCGCTTACGTGTAATCTAGCATACTAGTCCTAATACATCCACCTAATTACCCAGGGTTTCCCCTTTTTCTCAATTAAGTTCCACATTCACATAATATATCACTTTCACATATCCCAAAAACAAACAAATCATTATAGACCAAAGCCACCACTTGCATACCCCAACATGCATTTTAAAACACAAGCACACCAATAGCATTCAAAAATACATTTTCCACCAATTACACAATTAGAAATAACACATTTGAAAACCAAACAAATGATCAGATTAGAAATCCAATCATTTTCACGAAAAAACCCCTTTTTAAATCCTCACATAAACTCAATTGTTTTTTAAAACATGTTTCTCTTAATATTTCATTTCCATTAGAAGTTCACGATATGGAAGACAAAATGAAACATTTTTTTTGTTTAGAAAACTCATTTGAACATTCAAAAACATTTGATATTTTATCTCATACATTCCACACAACGCATAAAACAATTTCAAGAAGAACCAAAAAGCATACACAAATCACAACTAATTCACTAAAAAAAATTTAAACTATCATGAATTTTTTTCAAACACTAAAGAAAATATTTTCGCACTACACAATTAAATCGTAAAATGATTAGGCACATTGCAAACCAAAACAAAGACCACACATTCCAAATTCACCATTTACACAACCAAATTATATTCCAAAACCACACACACACTAGCACAATTCAATAATATGATCATCACCACTGAAATAATTTAATAAAACCTTTACACAATTTATGAAAACACATTCACAATGAAGAAAGGGTTTTACACCATTAATACACCATATTTCATATAAAAACCCCAATTTGAATCCAAATACACAACCAACCAATTTGAAACTCACTTCCCACCATGAAATAATAAAAATGATCATGATGAAATAAGTATGAAACATAAATTCAACAAAAGAACCACATAATAAAATCAAAGAATACATTAATAAATTTAAAAAACTATACTAAATTAATCTAATGATGTTATGGCATTGAAACTCCTTCCTCACTTGGAGAAACTCATGGAAAATGTGGTAAAAACCACTTCGTACCACATTCACACCACTAGGGACATAGTGAAAACCATAAACCAGAACTCAAACAATAAACCTCCGATTATAACTTACAAAAGTGGACTTCAAACCTGATGGAAAACCAACAATCCAGAATAAATAGTGGGAGACTCAACCAGGTGGTGTTGTGCGTGCAGAAGGGGAGCGGGGTGTCTATGGGGAAGCTGTGACGACATGGACCCACATGAGAGGAGGCACGCCGGACTAATCAGTGACCAGTAAGAAGGTGGCCAGAGATCTAACTAGGGTGCAGGGGTGCTGCATGACGGGGCTAGTCGGGGAGCTGCGATACAATGGGGCTAGTAGGGGCTAGGGGTGTGGCACTAAAGTTAGAGGAGGGGTGCGATGTGAGTGTGAGGGGGATGCAGAGTAGAAGATGACATAGGAGTGATAGGAAATCTATTGTGGGGGTGTGAGAGTGCATAATCAATATGAATGTGGTTCATCATACCCTATCATCTATTTTCTTTTCATTATATTAAATTTATTGGATTTCATTATTTAGTGATAGTTCCAAGTTTAGCTTGGAATGGTTACTATACCTATTATGTGATATTTGGTCCTACCATTTTGTCATAGGATAATTAGTGTTCTTATATCACATTTTCATGAGTGAATTTTTTTTCACACTAAGTATACAAGTACGCTCACCCTAAATATATAAAATTATTTTCAGGTTTCCAAGAGGATTCCATGTACCATTTTAGACCTTATTAGCTGAGATCCTTGAAAGTTGATGTGTCGTGTATTAGCATTAGTTTGGTGTATTTACATTTGATATTTTTATATGTATCAGTTATATTTACACATGCACAAGGTAAGGTTTGGGTTTTTCTTTTATATTATTTCATTATGTTTTTTGTGGATAATTCATCTTATCTCTCAATAATATATTATTAGATGTTGTAATTCCTCCCAATAATGACAGTTTTTAGACCATTAGTGCAAGTCACCAATCTAGGGGCTACTGTAGGTGGGACTCGGGGTCATTAGCTCACTCCCATCTTTCTGGTATCAAGGACGGGATGAGGTTAGGATAGAGTGGAATCAGCAGTGATAGTTGAGAGATTATATGAAGTTTGGATTTAGGCATAGTGAGAATTTCATGGGTTAGTAGGGAAATAAATTCAGAAGATAGTGGTGCGTCAAAGGAATGGGAACACCAGTGAGGACATGAAATTTTATGGCCCCCTATGATTTTTTGCAAGGAATGCGATCCTACTAAATGACCAAACAAAGATACATTTAATAGAGGTTATAGAAGTAGGAGAGGTATACACATCATTATTACATGTGATTATATTTGAATTAGGATAATAGGAAAATTTAAAAATGGATAAAAAGGATTAAATTAATTAATGTTAATTAAAATATTTCATAATGAAAATCCTTATTGTTTGGATTAAAAAGTTTGGTTCCTTTGATCAATTGTTCCAAGTCTTATATTGCATGTAGCTTATGTGGTTTAGGATTAGAACCATCCTCAACATAAGTTCCCATTGAGGCCATTTCAGCAGCAGGGGAAGAAAGGTTATGCTCCACCAAGGGTAGTTAGAGGAGGTAGAGACATACCACATGAAGTTCTTTGTGTTCAGGGACCATGACCAGATCATGGATGTTGAGGGGGTTGTTTTTAGAGAGGTATAATAATTTGATGTACTTAGTTGCATGTAGTGGGGGAATCACTTCTAAAGGGACCAAATATCGGCATAGGTATGATCAATTTTATTAGTACTCACTTATTTTCGCTGTTTGATTAGGGATGTTAGAACACTGTTGTTTCAACCACTATAGATGATTCTCTTGAAATAGATGTATAGATTCTTCCCATACCATGGTGTTGGCTATAGAATTCTGAGATTAGACCAATTTTTTTGATTTTTTCTGGGGTTGTTGACTGATGATGGGGCCCCATCAGCCCTATGTGAATCATTTCTTACTATCGATGTAGCCATACAATGTCATCCTACACATTGAGTTGGTGTATTCTATACATTCTTATATCTATTTCTTATGGACGATAATCATTTTTTCATATGGGTATTTCCTTTTTGTTGTTTTTGATGATGAGTGGGGTTGTTAGTTAGGCAGTAAATGTGTAGAGCCCCTTCATTCCATTTTGGACGTGTTGTCGATGAAATCAGTGGATTGTAGGATTATAGAGGTTCTCATGGTCCTTGGAGAATTCTTATATGTTTTTCTAGAGAAGGTTATATTTATACCCATCAATGTGATGTTGATTTTGTGATAGTCTTACAGTCTAGTGATTTTTCAATTTCATGGATGACATATTAGATGGACCATTATTGGGAGAAAAAGTTGAGGATTCAAATATATGATCTGATAAATTATTTCTTCATCCATCTTATTATGTCACTATGGGGAGACCATTATTATTCGCTAAACAGGTCGATGGTGTTTTGAGGTTGTGTATAGAATACATGAGTTCGAACCAAGTGACGGTCAAGAACCATTATCCTCTTCTAGGGATATATGATCTTTTTATCCAACTGATAGGAGCATGATGGTTTTCTAAAACCATATGTGATATGGATATCACAAGTTGAGGGTTAATGTGGGAGATATCCTGTTGACTACCCTTAGATATATGTATGGGAAATTTGAGAGTGTATTCATTCTAATCAGTGTTACTAATGCACTAGCTGTGTTCATGGTGATTATAAACTCCATGTTATTTGAGTTCCTAGTTTGTTAAATCATCATATTAATCATTGATATTTTAATCCACTGTATATCAGAAGAGGATAATGTTAATCATCTTTATTCTATCTTAATGGATCTTCACTACAACCAGCTCATTGAAAAGATGTCATAGTTTAAATTTTTTACTCCGGAGGTCCAATTCCTTTGGAATTTTTTTTCTAGCATGGTGTGGAAGAATAGATGTTGATTTTTGATTTATTTTTTTCTCGGGTAGCACCCAAGAACACAGAATTGGTTCGTAGATTCATTGGTCTCATTAGATATTATCTATGGTTTGTTCCTAATTTATATTTATTTTCTACCCCATTGATATCATTGACTAGGAAGGGTGAATATTATGTGTGGATTTATCAGAGCTGAGAAATGTTTAGTCTCCAGATAGGGATGTTTTTTGGCATTTTAGTGCTCTAGTTTCTTGAGGATGGAGTAATGTTTGAGGTGTTTAGTAAGACTTTCCATAGGTATTAGGTTGAATCTTGATGGAGAAGAAGATATTAATCTCATATGGTTCTAGGATATTTTATCCTCATGATATTAACCTTTCCACCCCTGATATATAAGTATACAATTTTGTGTTTTCTATTATTTTTTCATATAATTAGCTCATTGGGGAGAGCATTGTTGTCTCTAATGATCACAAGAGTTTTAGGTATATATTTTCCTTACGTAACCTAAATCTATGATAGGAAATGTGGATAAAGTTTCATAAGGACTATGATTTTGAGAACACATAAACATTAGGAAAGGGGAATGTTTAAGATGATGATTTGTGAATAATTTCACATAATAATATTGTTCGAGAATCTGTGGATGCTTGGAATGTGATGGAGGAGTCGGCTTCCTAGAACATAGATATAGTAGTGGATTGTGGTAGAGTATTTTTGTTCCAAACGATGATGTTGTTTTTTTATTCATCATGTATATGAGTTTTAGTGGGAATACATAAAGGTAGAGGGGATTCATGATCAATATTCCCATGGTGATTAGCCATAGGTATGGTCTGACGATGGTCAGAACCACATGTCGTTTCATGAAAGGCCATTCATTCTAGAAGAAATTTACAACTGCATTATTATTGAGTTTCATAGATGAACATTGGTGGTATATGCATGTGTTTAAAATATGTACAATGGATTGTTTTAACAATTTGTGTGGCCCGGAAAAAAATTGGTTGTGTTGGAGTTTGTGGCTCCCTGTTTAGTTTACCAGCACAAAATTATCGATCATCGTGTTATCGGTGGGTTATTATAGCCCTAAGATTTTCATGATTAGAAATTGGATGAAATAGTGATGTCCATCACCATAATGTCAACTAGATCTTAGGGATTTCATGATGCTCTCTGGGTGTTCATGAATCCTTTGATGAAATAGTACAACTTCTTAGTGATCAAACAGTCTGGAAAAATAGATGTCTTAACTAGGAGGTATGTGGATGAGGTAGTACAACTGCATGGATTTCTAATGTCTATTTTCTTATATTCAGACAAAATTTTTATGTCACAATTATGGAGGTAATTTCAGCATTCTTTGGGAACTCAGTTACACCTCAGTACTACATTCTATCCACAGACAGATGGGAAGACAGAACAAACAATTCAGACATTGAAGGATATGTTGAGGGCATGCTTCATGGAGTTTGGTGGATTGTGTGTATGGAAAATGTCTTTGGTAGAGTTTTCATATAATAATATTTTTCACTAATACATTTTTATGGCTTCATTTGAGGATTTTAATATGATACCATTTCCTTCACCATTGCATTGGATGACGGTTGGGGAAGCATCTGTTTTTGGTCCCAATGTGGTGTGGAGAACGATAGAGAAATATAATCTTTTTTTGTGAGAGGATGAAATATGATCATTATCTAAATAAGTCTTACAAAAATAGTATATAGTTTATCATGGATTCGACATTGGGGACCATGTATTATTTAATGTTTCCCTTTTATGTGGGTAGTAGTGGTTTGGAAGAGGGAGTGAAAATGCTTGTCTATTTGAGGTCTTGGGGTGAGATGGTGAGGTAACATACTGGTGGGAACTTCTTTTTCTACTAGACTAATCCATGATGTCTTTTATTACTATCAAATCCATCGATATCTTCATGACAAATTTCCTGTCAATGACTGGGTAGAGTTGGATATTGAAGATGTCGCAACCATCATGGAGCATTTAGTGGAGATTAATGACCCTTGGGAGAAGGTTCTACAAGAAAGAACCATTTCCTAGGTTTGGGAGCTATGGAGGCATGGTGTCTTATAGGATAGTACTTGGGATTTTTAGATGAAGATGCAAGCCCAGTACCCTATGTTGTTCAGATTTTTTCATTGCTCTATTTATCATTATGATGTGGTGGTTCAAACTTTTTTTATGATATGAGTTTGATTCATTGGTTTTTTATTTGTGTTCTATTATTTGTGATAATATTAATGACATGTAAAAAGTGTAAAGACCCCATTACTAATTGATATTCAATAACTGTGATGTGATTAATCATATGTGGTTGAGTCAGTGCCACTCATGGATGATTGTATAATGACATGTAGGATAGAAATATCTGATTCATGTGTTCAGGACGGTGTGGTTTTTTGGTTGTGTAGTGGCTTTTTTCTAGTCTTATTGTGTGATAAGAGGTGTATTGTGGTTTTGAAATTTGTTTTGTTTCCTTTTGTGTTTTTGTGTTTAACCAGTGGTAGTTTTTGAGGTATAAAGAGATCATTGAGTGGTCTCTCATAGGATTTTTTTTACGACCCTTCCTTTCTAGGCATTGTTTTGGATTCTTAAGGGGGATAATTGTTCATCAGTTATCTGATGTAATGGTTTGTGCCTTCTCGGAAGATTACCTATCTAGTTTTGAGTGTTGGAGGTTTTCAGGGTATGTTCCAGGAGTTTTTGGTGGAAAATAGAGTTTAAATAGAATTTCTGGAGGAAATACACATCATTTATATTTATTACTTGATGTGAAAATTAATTTCAAATCTAATATAGGGATGATTCACAACATATATTTTTATAGGATAAATAATTTATAGATGATGCATTTTTCAGTGGAAAATAAAATCCTAGGATTAAAAGACAATAAATGGGATTACACATTACATAATTACCCAAATCTATATAGTTTTAATGATTTCAGCTAAAATGGTAATTTCTCAAACCCTATATAAATATATCTTCTCTGAAAATAACTTTCTGATAGAAATCCCCGATTGCGTTTGGAGATTCCTTTTGATGGGAATTGATCCTTTGGCTATAGTCTCTGATTGGAAGTGAGTTCTCCTCTTGTTCCCATATGTGTCCTTCCATTCATCTTCTAGGATCCACTAAAATGGAGATTATTTGGTTTTGGGAAGAGTTTTGGTATTTTTTTAAGGAATCATTGTCTGTTATATGTTGATCCACAGTTCTTGTGGTGTGGTTGTAGTTCACATACATTTTACTTCTCCCAGCAATGCATAATGAGTGAGAAAGATTCTTTAAAGAAGAGGTTTCCTCTTTTATCCATATTATGCATCATGCAGGAAGGAATTACATTTGTTTAGATATGGGTTATGGATTTGGTGGATTAAAACAATAATGAATTAGTTAACTGGGTGGAATGGAAAATGTGGGGTCTGATTTTAATTATTTTACAACATTGATATTATATGTGATGTTGAAAAATATAGGCGCTTGATTCCTTGATAAAATGTTTGGCCATTGGGGAATTCTTTATTGATGGATGTATGTTCTTTGATTTCATGATGTGGTTTATACTATTATGATATAACACAAAATGGAAATTTTTTAATTACATACACTTGGCTAATGAAATGGTTTCACAAATATTTTATTTTGTGTTATAAGACCCTTAAAATAATATGGAACATGATAAAAAAATTATAAATTTTTAAATGGATATTGTTGTGTTGTGATGTGTGGATGATCCTGTGGGATTTTGAAGTGTGGTTGAGGTGTGGGGAGATATGTGGTTTCTTATGCAATTTGTTTGGGTGTCGTGTATGTTCCCTATTGGACAAGATTTTTGGGAAGCAATGTGATTATGTGATATAGATGTTGACCCATTTGTGATATGCGGTTTCCACGTGCTTGATTCCCGAGTAGTGGTGGAATGAATAAATGAATGTGTAATAATAGTTGAAATGACATTGTTTAGTTTTCTTAATGTGTTGGAAATTTTTAAAAGGAGATATATAATGATGGGTCATGTGATTAAAGGTATTTGATGCTAAATAAAAAAATAAATATGTGTTAAACACTGTTAAAATTTTATGCCATAATATATTATCAGGGAACATCCCCTTCTGAAATAACATTTTTATATACTAATAAATTCATTTAGAGGAGGAATCGAAGGTTATTGTAACGACCCAAACATTCAATAATAAAAATTCCTCTTGATCTAATTATAGGTTCTATTATGTAAAATGGTTATATAACATATGAACATATTTTTTTTATGTTTCTAGATTTTAAAATACCTATATGAATTGTGACTATTGCTAATATAGTCATTGAACAGTGATCACATGATTAGTATAAATATAGGGATTTAACAAATCCAATTTACACAGACAAAAGAAGCGATGGCCTCATCCAGTAGACTTACCCCGTATGATGCCCATTTCTTGGAGCTCTGAAAGGAGGTGGCATCATTGGGATTCACTCTTGGCCAAGCCCAAGCCTAGCATCAATGTGTTATGATCGAATGGAAGCACCTACGAGTGAAGTGGAAGTTGATAGAGATTATCAACCGAGCAATGTTATTCGAGCCACCAAAATATTCTATCACAATCACACACCTTTCCCTTCAGTCTTATGTGGGTGTTATAAGGTGTTATGTAGCAACACCACACCACTATTATTATGTTCATTATTTTTTATATAATAATGAACGTACATTCATTTTATTATTGTTACATTGTAAAATGTTTTTAAAGAACAAATAGTATTTTTGGTTAATAATGAACTAAGAAATCTATTTTTATGAATTAAAGAATTTTTTAATTAAATAATATTTTCTTAAATTATTATTATTATTAAATTACTTTTTATTAAATATTAATTATTGTATAATTTTAGGAATATATTTGTAATTTTTTTAACGTTTGAAAGTCATGTTTGTCAAAACCCATTAATTTTTTATAAATGTATGTTTTTACTCTCAAAGTAAAAATTCTCAAATTTAGAAAATTATTTAGATAAAAATAATAAAATTTTTGGAATCAGGGTGTTGAAATTATCCAACGGTGAATTTTTCATAATTTTTTGAGACAATTGAATTCTTTGGGAGAAAATAAATATTGTTTAAATATATAATGTGTTTTATGACATAATAATGACCAAATAGAGATATAATAAAATACTAAAAATTATATGTTCTGCTAATATAAGTTTTAAAATTAAAATAATGTGATTTTAGTTATGTTTGATTTATTTTAAAAAACATTTGTGGACCCTCCAAGAGTTATAAAACATTTTCACTTTTTAAATGAATTTCCTTGAGAGTGTGACTAACCTTCACATAATCAACCTGATTATTTAATGATTTTCGGCCATTGGACTTATAAAATATTTTTTTCCACTCTCCTTTGGATGAATCCATGGGCAAATACCATGTTCTGGTTTGTGGTACTGATTAGTTTAATGTGTGGTGACCCAAACCTAAATAATAAAAAATTCCCTCTCCTTTCCTATATAAACTCACCCATGCCCCCACTTCTATTTCACTAAAATACTTTTGAGTTCTTCCATCCTCTTCCCTCAACTTGGTAGAATCATCCAATGGTTTCCCAAGCTCCCATGAAGCCTCTATCAAGCTTCTCCCAAGCCTTTGAGATTGCACTTCCAAGTAATGGATTTCTTCCTTTCTCATTTTTTTTCCAATTTTCATTATGTTGTTTTTCACTTTTGTTTTCAATTAAAAATTTTTGGGTTTAATTTTTCACCTCCCCCATACTGCCCTATTTATTTTTTAATGATGTGAGACCCTTTTATCTCTCATTAATTCTTCCCATCTACACTAATTACCATGATGAAATTCCGGGAGGGATTTCTCTCTCCTCTTTTACATACATGTAATTCTTTTGTATTATTCATCTAAATTCCATTTCGTTTGTTAGGAAATGTATCTATATGACCCCCTTACATTCCATTTCATGTACATGTGACGAGACCCTCATTTCTCTCTCATCAACCACTTTCATGAATCCTTATGTAACATTGTTATTCTACTGAAATTGCACTGCGTTTTTCCAAGCCAAGATCATTATGTAGTGAATATCATACCCTTATATTTATCAAGGGTATTAACCATTATGAATATATATATATATATATATATATATTTAATTTTAATTTCACGTATTTATTCCACATTACTTAATTTTGGAATAACTTATGATGTTGAATCATTCCATGTTATATGATCCATGTGACAAACATATGAATGAAATGAAATGTTTAAGAAGGGTGCACCCTGATAGCATTCAAATTCATTGGGTATAGTATAGTATCATGATACATACTATGAAATGGATGTATACTCATTCTAACTCATGTAAAATAATGGTTTAATCATTCTCTATGTGAAATGAGCCTTCGCTCGTGATAATTCCGTGTTATGTGTTGTTTCCACATTTCCAAGCTAGGATTATCAAGCTTTATCATGTCTTTATGTTCATGTTTTTATTATGCTCCAATGATTTCCTATTGTCTAACATGTATTTTGATCCACATTTTATTCCTTGTTTATTCCCTTAATGGGATTTATAGCTCACCCTTTTCTTAAGCATGTTCTCAGGTTATCTCAAGCAATTCTATGTATGAGGGAATGTAGTGGTCATGTATATTATGTTTTCAATAAAGATGTGGTATTTCATGTTTTAAGTTATTATGTAATGATCATAATCCACAAAGTCACTATACCTCTCGATATTCTATGTATTATCAAGTTATTCTTATGTAATAAATCATATTTTAGTTTGTAATAAAGATTATAGTTTTGGCAGTTATTATTAGAGGATACATTTAGTTATTTTTGGGATTAGGATTAGAAAATCCAAGTGAAGCCTTCGAGACAAGACTAAATTTATTAATAACATCCCTATGTTTTGGTCAATATTGACTATGTGGTCTATCATGATAATACATCCCTTTCTAGATAAGAGCAGGAAGAAGCAGCTTTGGCACAGATATACCTAGGGGTGAAAACAACAACAAGGAGATTCGGGCATAACCCATGGTATCCCGGTACATGAGAACATGCCTTGCTGCACTCTTAGTGACAACACTCCCGGGGGTAATGAATTTTTATATTCACAATCTTAGTATGAGCCATTATTAAGGGAATAATGAAAAATTCCCTATGAATATATATGGGATAACATTTAAGGAAGCCTATAGATTCATATGTTAAGGAAATAAAAGTTATTTATAAGTCATCTGTTTTGTCCTTGGATTACCCTTTATGTGTTATCCCTAACATTCATTTCATTCCATCCAATGGCTAGTAATAGGTGGAATCATGATAACAACCAATGTAAAGATCAATGTGATGAATTTGTTAATGAGATGCCCAATCCAGTGGGGGTAGGAATCACGATCTTTGTCCTGATAATATTTTAGTTAACTCAAGATTTGAATAGAAACAAGGGCCAAGAGGAATGTTCAACCCCTTAAGAATGATCAAGTCGCTATCGAAAGCATCATGAGAGAATGGCCTATTACATTTAATGGATCATCAAATCCCTCAATCACCGAATAGTTGATCAAATCCATTAAAGTGATCTTCTCCATTCATCATTGTTCCGAACAATAGATGGTTGTCCTGGTTACTTATCATATGGAGGGTGCAGCTGATCAATGTCAGACAATGATCAAAAATACGAAGCCTGATAAGGAGATTGAGGTGTTGGAAAGGAAGGTTTTGCGGATGATGTTTTTCGATAAATATTTTACATGCACCATATAGCTTAAAATGGAATGGGACTTCCTTGATCTTAATAAAAAAGATGATGAATCAGTCAGAGCATATGTGGTAAACATCATAAGGCTTGCACGATATGCCTTCGGATTTGTTGTTAACCTTGAATGCAAGGTTGACCGCTTATTTTGATGTCTTAAACCTAGAATGTGGAAATCCATGGAAATCCTCAAATTTGACATATGTGAGTAAATTGTCTGATGTTCCCTCAAGGGTGAAGTGGAGATCGATGAACCACAGGGGTATCATGGGGATAAGAAGCGTAAGGTGGACTTTAGTTTTGGCAGTCTCATGGATAAATCCAGTGGTGCTAAGAAAATATTGTACCACACTTTCCAAAGGTGAAGAAAGAAGCACCCCAGAAATTTCCTAAAACGGAAAGGAAATGCTTTAGGTGTGGAAGAGATGGGAACCTATCTATTAACTATCGACAATAAAATCTTGTGACTACGACATAGGAGAGGAACACTCTATTTGACTCTCAACGTGTTTTTCATTGCTTCAGCTACATAGAACTAGGGAACCTTTCAAATCAGTTCCCTAATCCAAGGTTTTTCATAGGGACCCAACAACCACCAAGGTAGCGAAGGAGAGATTTATCCATCACTACTGCTGATGTGAACCCTAAAAACGAATTGGTGAGATGTACATTTGTTATTCATTCAAGAATAGAGAACATAATTTTTTGTTCTGGTTCTACACATTATTTTATATTCTAGATGCTTAGTATTAAAATTTCACCACCACCACATATCATGGAATTAAAGATATCGATGAGTACAAAAAATGTGGCAATCATTGAATCCCATGAATTTAACTCCTCTTATATCATAATTGATGGATTCAACTTCTGGGAGAACCTCATCATACTCCCTCTGGTGGAAATTAATGCAATTCTAGGCATGGATTGGCTATCCCAATATAGATCCAAAAAAAATTACCATAAGAGGGAAATCACTCTCCATATGGAGAATCGACCCCCCAGTTTTGTACAAGTGTATGGAGGAAGATGAATCTTATTTAGCACCATCATATAAAGCATGGATATTACTTTCCTATGAGAATGTGTATCTAGTACATATTATTGAGTCCAAAGAAGAAAAAACCCTTGAAGAAATTCCTATTGTGATGGAATTCACAGAAATGTTTTCTAGGAATTGCATGGTCTTCATCAAAAAATTGATGTTGGTTTTTCAATTCACCTTATACATGGGGAATTTACAATATCCAAGACTCCATATAGAATAGATGTTGTGGAGATTGAGGAGTTGAAGAAACAACTACAAGATAATCTGGATAAAGGATTTATATGCCCATGTATTTCACCATGGGGTTCACTAGTCCACTTAGTCAAGAAGAAATATGGGTTAACGCGACTTTGCATCGATTATCGTGAGCTTAAAAAAATAACAATAAAGAACAAGTATCATCTTCAACGAATTGGTGACTTATTAAATTAGCTGTATGGGGCACAATACTTCTCCAGGGTGGATTTGCGGTCAGAATATTATCAAGTAAGGGGGAAGAAGGAAGTTATCCCCAAGACTACTTTTAATACAAGATACATGTACTATGAATTCATAGTAATTCCTTTAGACTCACCATTTATCCTACAATATTCATGGACATGTAGAATAATGTCTTTAGATATTACCTTGAAAAATTTGTGGTAGTCTTCAATGATGATATTCTAATATATTCCAAAACCAAGGAGGATCATGAGGAGCATCTAAGAACTATACAAGATACCTTGTGAAAGGAGAATCTTTTTAAAAAGTACAAGTGGTTTGAGTTCTGGTTGAAGGAGGACTCATTCTTGGGCCACATCATCAAATGAAATGGGATATTTTTGGATCCATCCAAGATAAATGCAACTTAGGGATGGCTGAGGCCAACATTGGTAACAAATATAGGTAGATTCATGGGGTTATCTGGATATTATCGACGATTTGAGAGAAATTTCTCACGATTGTCTAACCCTCTTACCAATATAAATCAGAAGGGAGTAATGTTTTCATAGAGTGATGAATGTAAGGAATGATTCAAGGAGTTGAAAAGGAGGCTTATCCCTACGCCTATGCTCACATTACCCACAAGTGGAGAAAATGTTGAGTTATTCAGTGATGCTTCGATGAAGGGACTGGGCTATGTGTTGATGCAAAATGAAAAAATCATTGCCTATGCTTCCAGGAAATTTAATTTTCAGGAGTAGAATTATACAACACATGATCGTGATTTGACTATGAGGATATTCACCGTAAAAATTTTGTGTAATTATCTCTTTGGTGAGAAATGTGAAATATATATGGACCACAAAATATTCAAGTATATATTCACACAGAAAGAGTTGAACATCCGCCAATGAAAATGGTTAGAGCTGATTAGAGACTATGACTGCTCAATCAATTACCACCCTATGAAAGAGATCAAGGAGGTAGATGCTCTATGTATAAAGGAACCATTGATTCTATCATTGATGATAATTTAGAAGGATCCAATATTTTTAGATTTGACGAATATGGACATGAGGATCAAAAATAATGGAACATCATCAGTCAATTCATAAATGATTGCTAAACCATCTCTTTTTGAAAGGTTAAAGGATGCTCAAAAGGATGCTGTGGGAATTAAAAATAATGTGTAAGTTATCAAAAAAGGAAAATACTTTGAGTTCAATGTTAATGAAGAAGGAATTGTGATCTTTGGGAAAAGATTATGTGTTCCATCATGTCTCGAGTTGAAGAAGGATATTTTTGATGATGCACAAAGTTCACATTTTCTTATTCACCCAGGAACTAGAATGATATATCAAGATATCTAAGATCATTATTGGTGGGATAATATAAAGAAAGATATCATTGAGTATATATCAATATGCCATGTGTTTCAGCAAGTGAAGGTCGCGAGGAAAAATTCTTTGGGGATGATGCAACCATAGCCCATACCAGCATGGAAATGGGATAACATCACTTTGAAATTTGTCACCGGACATCTGAAAACATCCAAAGAAAACAAGGAAATTTGTGTTGTAATGGATTTTCTTAATAAGTCTACACACTTAATTTCAATTCAGGAGGATTTCTCATTGGATCAACTGGGACGTATATATATCAGAGATGTGGTAAGGCTCCATGGGGTACCACTATCCATTGTATCTGATCGAGATCTGAGACTCGTATATATGTTTTTGAATAGTCTTCAGCAGGCTCTGGATACTGACCAGAACTTTAGTACGCCCTATCATCCTCAAACTAATGGCCAATATGAGCAAACAATTCAGACAATGGATGATATGCTATGATCATGTTTAGTGGAATTTAAAGGGGGATGAGATCAACATATTTCTATGGTTGAATTCTCCTTTAAAAATAGATTCAAGTTGAGCATCTAAATGACACCTTTTGAAGACCTGTATGGGAAGAGGAGTAGAACATCAGAATGTTGGGATGAAGTCGGTGCACATAAGCTACTAGGACTAGAAATGGTCGATGGAATGGTGGAGATGTTGAAAATTATTCAGAAAAACATCAAGGAATCCCAGATTCGACATAAGAGTTATGTTCATAATAGTCGATGAAACCTTTAGTATAATGTCTGACAAATGGTATTCCTACGCATATATCCATTTAATAAGGTCACGATGTTTGGAATGAAATGTATGTTAAGTCCTAGGAACATCGTCCCATTCTAAATTCTTGACCGTTTCGGGGTTGTGGCCTATCAACTAGCACTCCCACCTATAATGGCCAATTTACATTATGTCTTTCATGTATCCCTCTATAAGAAGTACATTCTAGACCATTCACATTTACTCTCTTTAGATGTAGTAAAATTAGAGGATGATCTTTCTTATGAGGAGAATCTAGTGAAGATCTAAGATCATAGGTAAAAAGTCTATCAAAATAAGACAATGCCCCTCCTGAAAGTTTTGTGGTGAAACCACATGTTTGAAGAAGCGATGTGGGAATAATAGGAAGTGATGAAATAGAGTTACCCTAATATTTTTTTAGTTTGGGAAAAGGAAATTCTGAGGGTGAAATATCTTAAGGGTTGATGATTTTAACGACCCAAAATATCATTAATGAAAATACCTCTTCATCTTATTACATATATTATTAAGTAAAATGGTTATATAACATATAGAATTCTTTTCTTTTTATGTTTCTAGATTTTAAAATACAATTATGAATTATGGATGTTGCTAATATAGTCGTTGAATAGTGATCACATGATTAGTGAAAATATTGGGCATTAACAAATCCAATTTACTCAGACAAAGGAAGTGATGACCACATCTAGAAGACTTGCCCCGTATGAAGCCAATTTTTCAGAGCTCAGAAATTAGGTGGAGTCATTGGTCTTCTCTCTTGACCAAGACTAAGCTGAGCTTCAACATGTCATGCTCAAATTGAACCTTCTATGAGATAAGTGGAAGTTTATAGTGATTACCACCCGAGCTATGTTATATGTTCCACCCCAAGAATCTATCACCATCACACACCTTACCCTTAGTCATTATGTGGCTGTTATAAGGTGTTATGTAACAAGACCTTAGAAGAATGATTATGTGCATTATTTTGTATATAATAATGAATGTAAATTTATTTTATTAGTGTTACTTTGTAAATAGTTTTTAAAGCACCAATATTATTTTTAGTTAATATTCAACTAATAAATTCATTTTGAGGAATTAAAATATTTTTGAATTGAAGAGTATTTTAATAAAATATTATTATTAAATCATTTTTTATCAAATATAATGGATCACATAATTTTATGAATGTAATTGTATTTTTTGTTAAGGTTTGAATGTCATTTATTTCAAAACCAATGAATTTTCGATAAATGACAATTTTTATTTTAAATTGTAAAATTTACATATTTGGAAAATTATTAAGATAACATTAATATTATTTCTGGAATCATGAAATCAAAATTATCCAACAGTGAATTTTTCATAATATTATGAGTTAGTCGAAATTTTGGGTAAAAAATAAATACCGTTTAAATATATAATGTGTTTTATGACATAATAATGACTCAATATTGATGTAATAAAATAATATAAATGATATCATTGGCCAATATTTTTTTTCACCATTATAATAATGTGATTTTATGTTTATTTGTTTATTTTACAAAACATTAGTGCACCCTCCAAGAATAATAAAACATTTTCACATTTTAAATGAATTTCCTTGAGAGTGTGACTGACCTCCCCTTAAGAAACCCTATTATATTAATATGTTCGTCCATTGGGGTTATAAAATATTGTTTTCCAATCACCTTTTGAAAAATTAATCAGAAATACCCTAGGCTGGTTTGTGGTATTGATTAGTTTACTGTGTGGTGACCAAAACCTAAATAATAAAGAATTCCCTCTCCTTTATTATATAAACACATTAAATCTCCCACTTCCTCTTCACTAAATGCATTTTGAGTTTTCCCAACCTCTACCAGCCTCTCACTATAATTCTCCCAAGGTGATCCACACTCCTAAGAAGCATCTGTCAAGCCTCTACCAAGCCTTTCTGATCACACTTCCGAGTAATGGATTGCTTCCTTTCTCTTTTTTTTTTCTAATTTTCATTAAGGTGTTATACCATTTTGTTATCAATTAAAAATGTTTGGTTATGATTTCGTACCTCCACCATACAACCCTATTTATGTTTGGATGATGAGAGACCCCTTTCTCTCTCATTAATGCGTTTCATGTACACCTGTTACCGTGACAAAATTTTATGATGGATTTCTCTCTCCTCTATTACATCCAAGTGATTATTTTGTATTATGCATCAAAATTACATTATGTTTGTTGGTAAATGTATCTATATGACCCCCTTATAGTCTATTACATGAACATATGATGATATTACCTTTTATCTCTCATCATCAATTTTCATTAATCCGTATTTCACATTATTCTGCTGCCGAAATTGCACCACATTTTTTCAAACAAAGATCATTATGTTGAAAATTCCATACCAATGTTTGTATCAAGGGTTTTAACCTTTATAAACATATAAATTTTTAATGATACATTCATGTATTTATTACACATTACATAATCATGGAATAACTTATGATTTTGATTGATTCCATGTTATATGATCAATGTGCCACAATTATTAATGAAATGAAATGTTTAAGAAGGGTGCGCCCTGATAGCACTACAATGCATTGGGTAAAGAATAATATCATGATACATCATTGTAAATGGGAGTTGACTAATTCTTATTCATGTGAAATGAGGGTTTACCCATGATCAATGTGTAATGAGCATTGGCTCATGCTAATTCCATGTTAGGTTTTGTTGCCACATTTCCATGTTAGGATTATTATGCTTTATCATGCCTTTATATACATGTTTCTCTTATTCTCCATTAATATGACTATTGTCTAATATTCATTGTATTCCTCAGGTTATTCCATTTTTATTCCCGTATTGGGATTTATATCTCACCCTTTTATAATGCATGTCCCCAGGTTATCCCATGCAAGGCTATGTACGAGGGAATTTAGTGGCCACGTGAAAGATTTTTTCAATAAAGATGTCGTATTTAATGTTTTATGTTGTTATGTAATGATCTTGACCCCCAAAGACACTAGACCTATTGATAATATATGTTGTATCAAGTGATTTTTTTGTAATAAATCATGTTTTAGTTTGTAATAATGTGCCGGGTTTTCATAGTGATAGTGTTGTGAGTTTCTTTTTGGTTTGAGAACAAATTGGTTGGTCTTCAGTGTCTGATACTGCAAATTTATTCTTGTATTTACACTATTATTTATATATGAACCCCACCCGGGTTGACAAATATATGAACAACACCCACATACACACATGGGTGGGGGGGGGGGTTCCCAACTTCATAATGGGAGGATGGATGGATGGTAACCATCTCTTCCATTAAACCTCGTATAGGAGATGATGGTGCAAGATTCATCAGATGAATTTTGATGTGGTATCCCATGTGTATTTTGGATGAGTTGTGATGTGGTATCCTAGGTGTCTTTGGGATGAGTTGTGATGTGCTTTCCCAAGAGTCTCTAGGATGAGATGAGATGTGGTGTGTGGCCCTGTTGTGTGTGGATGGGATATGTTGTGGCTTGTGGACCAAGTGTTTTTGGGTTGGATGAGTTATGGTGTGTGTAATAGGTGTGTGTAGGAGTGATGTTTTGTGGTGTATTCAGAAGAGGTGGGAGCCTTAGGAAGTCTACTATTGAGGTGTGATAGTGGTTAATCAGCGGGAAAGTGGGGATTGGTACCCTATTATCAATGTGTTTTATTTTATATTATATTATTTAAATTTTGGTATTTGGTGAGCATGAAATGGAGAGTAAGGGATGGTTATTATACCTATTATGTTCTATTTGGTTTTTCTAATTACATAGAGGATTATTAGTATTCTTCTTTCACGTGTACATGAGAGACTGGTGTTTTTTTTCTACTAAGAATACTATAATTCTCACCTTATTTATATAAAACATTTTTTGAGTTTCTTGTAGGATTTAATCCACAATGTTAGAAATTACTATATAGGATCATTACGGATTTATGTTTCACTGCATTAGCATTACTTTTGGGTATTTTCATAGGAGGCACTTATCTGTATCAGATTTTTTAAACGTGAATGTGGGATTGTTTTAGTTTCTTTTTTATATTATGTATTGGATTTTTTTGGGGATGATTAATCTTGTCTCACAATCCTATATTATTAAATAGGTTAATGAATCCCATATATGATATATCTTATATCATCAACACTATTATCCATCTCAGGGCCAATTGGATGGGGGACTCGGGGGGTCATTATATGTCTCCCCTCATTACAATATAATTGGAGGGAGGGGGTTGTGACAATCAACCTACTAGACTATATTGTGAAACCAATAGCTATTAATTTATAACTAGAAAAAAGAATTTTTACATTATGATATTAGTGGATCATTGATTACCTAGTACCCATAATTAGGTACATGATATGGGTTGGAAAAGTATTCTTCCTTCAATGTATGTATCAAAAGTCATTTTGTGAGGTTTTATTACATTAATTTTTTAATTATATATCATCTAATAGAAAAAATCATACACCAACATGTCAACTTATTTGGTATATATAATTTAATTATGTGTATTTATTGTTTTATGTAAGATAATATATTTATTTCTGATATTTCATTTAAATTGATTGATGAAATTTTGAAACATTTCAAATATGATTTAGAATTTCTGAATATTGGGATGATTTCAAATATTCAATGAATGGATTACCAATCTAATAACATGAATAACTGATCAGTGAGGATATAAACCCACATATGAAATATTATTTCATAATATTAAATCAATGATTTATTTTTGTATGCGTAATTACATATAATTTTAGTTTGGAATAATATATTGAAGATATTGAATACTTATTTTTTGAGGGTTGTGATATTTGAGATTATTAATGTTATGATGATACAATTATATTATTTAACATAAGATAACATATAATTTCAATGAATAATGCGTTATTTTTATATGTAAAGTGATATATAATTATGTTTTAAAAAGAAAATTTTATAGAGTAATGAGACTCATTTATTTTTGTATAAGATGTTGAAAATGTATTTTTATGGGAATATAAAATGATATTTCAGATGGAAGAAAGAACGTTCAACATTCCACATGCATAAAATCAAGGAAGAATGACCTTCGTAATTTCTTGAATTGAATATGAAATTATTTCATCTATGTCCTGGAAGGATATCATGAACATTTTCTATGAAGAGATAGGATGTGTCAAGTAAAAATATTAGTGGAGAATAATATTTGACGTAACAAACATCCCCAAAATAATTGATTCATTTTATGTATTTTATATATAATATAATAAAATTTACATTTTCATTTGTTAATGAGTTTAATTGATTCTATAATACTTTAAAACAAGTTGTGTAAAGTTAACCTTTTAGAATCACTTCCATCGTATCTAATTATGAAAATGAAGTCAGAAAAGTACATTTATTTTATAATGATGAACTAAAAACACCCTAATTGTTTTGGATTATATATAAATATTTATATATTGTATGTTTTATAAGATGATAAATTTTACACTATGATTAGATATTATCTTATCTATAAAAAGTATTGGTTAAGTAATGATTCCTTACCAAGTATTATAATCATTCCTAATTATGGTTTTCTTGTTAATAGATCTTAAAAAATTATTACACACTTCTATTTATAGAAATTAATACAATATTAGGGATTTATTGGCCTTATATACATATATCATATATAAGTTACAAGTATAGGTAAATATTAGTTCACATGAAAAATCATTCCCTAATAACATATTTCAGTATGGAGGATTGTGAATATTTGCTGGAATGTAATGACTTAGTATGTGTCCCTAAATCAACAATCATGGATGTTTGTATGAAATGGATAAGGGAGAAGCTTAATATTAATTAAACAATGACTATGTTAGAACACTTCAATGTATACGCTAAATAAATTCATAGAAATCCACAAAATTAATTTGTTGATATTAAAATTTAATTCAAACTAATCATTTTCAAAATATATAATTTTTCATATATAATAGACATTATAAAACTAGATTTATTTATGAAGAACAAATAAGTGAATATCCATAAGAGTTTTATATACCACAGTGATGCCCATATGGTGAAATAATATTCAATTTTTTGATAACATATAACCCAATAGATATTTTCAGGGATACCATGACACAAACAAGATCAAATTTAAGAAAAGTATGTTCTACTGTGTATTTACGTCATGATTAATAATAATCATGTTTTCCATCACATATAAATAAATAATCATTTATAATCATATCATTTACTTTTGGTTAGAGTAATATTAAACAAATTTTGTACATTAATACAATATTTCCACAATATTAATTAATAGAAATTCCTTTTTGACATACAAATTCAGAAATTGTGCTTATTTATTTAAAGAATATTATTGTTATAAGATACCTCAATAAATTTATGGTTATCAGTACTAATAAAAATATTATATATTCCAAGACTATAGAAGGGAATGATGTGAATTAGGGTATTTTTTGAAAGATTTTATGATTATTGAATCAATATTCAAATTTTAACTGGCGAGACATAGAGATGTTATAATTATTCATCTTTGACCATATATTTTAGAGAAAGGGTATATCAATGGTAACATTCCATACAAATGTTATTGTAGAATATATATGATGAAAATATGTAAAGGTTATCAATTGTTTTAATTTTTTATCATGATACTAGTGATTCCTAGTGATAAATTAATAATGATTTTACAATCTAATAATCATGTTAAATTTTAATGGAATTATATTCCAATATATAAATGAATATAAACAAATTTCAAATGATATTAATAATAGTTTTTTGTTTAACAATTACTCACACAACAGAATTATGTATATTGTTTCTTTATATACACTAATGGATTAATATATGATTTTGATTTTATTATAATGGAAAATGAAAATTTATAGGTTATTTTAACTATTAATTAATGGTTCATTAAAAAAAAATTCTTAGATCATGATTTCGATTTTATAGTGAAATATCTGTACAAAATTTCTATAGGGATAATCAATATAATGGGAACTATTATATATAAACTAACAAGAAAAAAAATTCATTCTATACATTTACATAAAATTTGTTTAATAATTGAGAAATGAGACTTCATTATTTAAAAATGGATTTCATGTTTCTAATGAATTACAACACTAGTATGGAGAAAAGGGTTGTCTATTCTCTCATAAAAGGATCATGATACATTATCAATTATTAGGATGGACGGATACCCAATATTAATGAATATAAAAATATTGATTAAAAATATTAATTGAGTGGATGAATTATAGATATTATTAAATTGTTTCCTTTGAGTATATCAATGTAAAGATAAAAGTGGCCACAAAATATTTACCTTGATAATAAAATATTGTGAAATATTCCATCATTTAGCCTTTGAAATAATAGTGTCATTATATATAAAAATTTATTATATTTCCATTCCCAAAATGAACATAAGAGAGAGAAAAATGAGGATTCATATTGATCAACATTTTTTATTCATCCAAGAATCATCATGATATTTAGAGATATCATGAAGAACCTATATTGGGAAATCTTAATAATGGATGATGAAAACCATACAAATAGCCTTATGAAAATTGTAGAATTTAACTCTAATTTCAATATTGATTTTCCCAATAAAATTAATTTAAATAATGTATTTTTTGGTTGTGGTTGATCAATGCATACAAAGAAAACATTTTTTTGTGTCTGAATGAATTAAGATAACAAGATTTCTCCAAACATTCCCAACCCAATCTAAGAGAATATTTATCTATTCAACTACCAACCCGCTTTCTATAAGATAAGGGATAATGATTTGAATAGACAAGACAAATATCAATTTGGTTCATTTTATTAATGGTCATCTATAAAGGGAATCATAACCCCATATTAAATAATAATAATATAACTACAAACATAGACCACAATCAAGTAAATCAGGTTCATTGGGTGAAATATACCTCTCATATTTTGGGTTTTATGTTTAATGGTATGGATGATTCTATAAATAAAATATGAAGGGAGGTGGGGTCATTCATAACTAGTAGAGCTCGTTTATCCATAATTCCAGTATTTACATCACATAATGAGATTCCCACAAGTATGAAGCCTCTTATATGATCGTGGGAATTAGAATGTTAAATTCCCATGATATTATGTTGGACTAGGTTTTAATTGAATCCTCTATTTTCCATAGGTCCATCTGGGGTGTTATATTAATCCCACGAGATATCATCTACTTAGTACACAAACATATCATCAAAAATCACTAGGATATTACTCACACTTAGTTTGTGGGGAATATGGTTGAAGAATTCATATCTTAGTGGGCCATTCCTAATATACCATGCAATATGTTTACCTCAATATGATACCTAACACCTGAATGTGTTAATATTTTTATAGATTATGCATTGGGTTCCATTATTTCTGACCCCCATAAATAATTTTGGACATTCCCCTCTCCTTTAAAATTACCTAATATTTGATGGATTGAAAAAATATGATATTTGGGAATAATGGAAAAAATTTATATAAATATAAATACATATACTGAAAAACTATCAACAATAGATAAAAAATAAAACTCCCAATGGACAGAAGAATGATATGTAATTATTATAGAGGAAATACACCCAATGCTAAATGGGGGGAAAACCTCCTTGATATTAGAACTCCTTATAGAATATTCTGTAAATAAAACCAACTTCTTTGAAAATACAAAACTACATACTCCACAGTCTCCCATATTACCTCTAATTTCATATACAATATACATATAATTTTCCCAAAAGCACACATAACAGATAATGTGTTCCAAAAAATGGGTGTGTGTAAAGACACCAAAATAGATTTCCCAATGTAAATAAAATTTTTAAAAACCCCAAAATTTCTTGAATATGATAATGAAAAAATATCAAAAAACTAAACACGATATCATGAAATCACATCCATTATTCACCAAAACAAAACCCTCAAAAGTATGAAAATGGGAAACATGAAAAATAGATCATACGTTCATTTGAAGGGCCAAAAAAATAAACCATAAACATCATTATGATAGTAATACCCCAATAGAACTTATAATAATTATGGTAACACATAAATTCAATTATAAAATAGAACCCCCATCCATAACCTCACTATCTATTCTAAGGTATTGGAAAATAGAGGACACGTGAATTAATATTCATCTATAAATATAAAATATGATTAACTAAGGATATATAATAATACTAATGAAACAAAATTAAACTCTACTAGAATTCAATGAATAATGTCTCATTTTATTATAACACATATCAACATCGCATTCAATGAATAATGCGTTGAAGCACGCCATGTAGTGGATTCCCTGCATCTATCTGGGTATGAAAAATTTCTATTTAGGGGATATTGATCCTATTGATTGGGTATCCATACCATATATCATAGCGTACATACATTAACCCACTCTTGGTTTTATAAAAAAATTCCCCCTATATTGTATAACTATCATTGTAGTTAATAAAACATTGGGCTAACATTTAGGAAATTCACCAAAACCCTAAGGGGATCTCCAAAACAATCGATATTTTGTGAACCCATTCCCCGTTAATGATGTAATGAATAAGGGAGAACCTACCCATGAATTTATATAGTGAATTTTCTCTTAATAATTGAATCCTAGGATTTATTGAAGGAATATTTCCAAAAAATTATTCTTTGATAGGGGGAAAATTCATCTTACATTCATAAAAATCACATGAGATAGAAATTTTAATGAGGCCAATAATATTTATTCTCAATGAGGAAACCATGGACATGGTTCATGGAGATTAAATAATTTACCTTTAATTGGTATGTCCTTGTTTATACACATGAATTATACCAAATGAATGTATGTCTAAGAATACATAAATATAATTTCTATATTGATCATCAAATAACAACTAATGATATTGGTCATATAGGGACACCTCGATGGAAAATTCCAATAAGTCATGTTATTATTATGCACATTATCATGAATATTTATGAATCTATACATCGCCAAAAAATTGATAAATTTATCATCATTTTTAAACACTCCTATATTACTAAACCACCACTTTTATATCTCATGGAATGTTTCAGAAGTATTGAAATTTTTAATGAATTATAAAAAAGAGAAATTACATATATAAATTTATATTCAAATAATGAATACATAATTTTCATCTACATGGGAAAAATACTCAAAATAGACCATCATATTCCCTCACATTATTACTCATGTAAAAATTGTAAAAAACTAATCTAGGTCTATCGAGTCATTTGGAGGCCCATTGGTTGTTTTAAATAGCCATATAAAAAAAGGAAAAATTATATCATGGGAACCAATAAAAAAATTTATAAGAAATTTAAATAGAACATGATTCCATCTGCAACCCAAATAGGGTTGGGTAAGGTTAGTGTGTAAAATTATTATCTCTAGTTATAAACTTTATGAATTATAGTGTAGAAACATGGGGGGAGTCTGAAGAGTTGTTCTAGACCATAGAACCCTATGGTTTTCTTAATGTGGGTAAACTGTAATCTAGCCATTGATCCTCCTAGGAAAGATCATGTCAACATACCCACCCAGATTAATCCCACAATGTCAAATGACTAGGAATCAGATATTGTTCATCTATCTAATCCATACTGACTCTTTTTTCTCGCTAAATGTGGTTTCTATTCAAGAACATGTCCCAAAAATGGGATAATTACGAAAATATAGTTCCATGTTCAATTCTTATCAATGATGAGTGTCATTAAACATCATTATAGATAAACTATTCTGGGGAATTTCTCCAAATATCCACTTTTAAAAGAAATTTTGACTCCCATTACAAGATCCTCCACAATCCAGTGTTACTCCAATTCTGGAGCCACCCACACAGCTTTTACAAAAGGTTTGAATACCATAATAACCCTTATTATCCCCCAATCCCATCATTATTAAAGGAAATATTAATTAAGGCATCATATTTTTTTTATATAAAACTATTGAAATGTGTGTTGCGTGTCATAAATATAGATCTAATCTAGGTGATTTTGGTGGTGGTTGGGATGTTAAGATACCTCTTCATGGATCTACACCAACATAATGGAATGTACTATTTTACACATTTCATGACATTGATTTTATAATTTGGGGGTTCTATTTTTCCACTAACCCTATTCAATTAAAATTGATTTGATTTCAGATGCAAAAAAATATTATTAAGGAGATTCCATAATTATAATAATTAATTTTTACTAATAATCATTCACATAAATTAAAATAAGGAATAAATGTTTTTTCTGTCGTATATTATAATCCTTAGGAGCAATATATGGGAGATCCTAAATGATGTCTTTATATTTTATAGGTTCATCATCAGTTTATGATTTGGATTCATCCAATTAATTCCATATATTGATGGTAAATGAAGGGAAGCCATTATCATATCATAAGACTTCTGTTGATATGGGCTAATCTCTTAAACCAATGTATTCTAATGATATTTAATGGTCATATAGAATAGTATCGGCATATAGAAAAAAATATTATTGTTTATTATATAACTCCTTATTAAGATTCCTTATCTTATGAAAAATTTGTAGGATAAAATTTCAATTTTGGGATCTGTTTAAGAGATATTGTCAATTTATCTCAATCAAACAAAACATTTAGATTAATAAATTCAATATTATATAACCCTATTACAAAAAAAACTATATCATAATGTGGTCATATTTAAAAACAACGATAATAAAAATCATTTATATTAATAAAAAAAGGTACATTTTTTTACATCACATATAATGATAAAATTTACATTTTACACCATAGTTTTTAACATCCCATAACATAAGGGTTGAAAATAACATTGTTAATAAATCTAAACCTAAACAATAATAAAATATGGCATCAATTGAATATTACAACAATCCTAATAGATTCATATGCTCTATCCATGTACTCAAGAAATAGATCCAATTCCCTTGTATAAGTAATCAAAATCCCATGAAAAACATGTATCTTTACGTTATCCCCACTATTATATATTTTCATCGTAGAAATAAAAACAACTAGGTGATATAATATTGGATGATCCAAAATATACCAAATTTTATAAAATTGTATTCTATTAGAAATGCTTCATATTTTTTTATTTATCATAGGATCTCTATAGTCTAGGGACATAAACAAAAAATATTATTATTATTATTTTATTTAGTCATTTTTTCTATTATTTTAATTACATGAAACCTAAAATATGATCAATCGTGTTTCCTTGAGATTACTCAATACACTTTTATACCCAGGCTTCATAATCATTAATAGGATATATTCATTAATCTTGTAGTCTATCTATAGGTCATTAATTTTTACACCATGATGGTGAACTAAAAACCATCAACATGAAGTTATAAATTCTATTTTAATAGAGTTATCTTCTTTAGACATCATCATCCACAACACCTTTATTTCACAATAAACATATAGTGATCATTTCACTAAATTTTTCACTTCCGTTGATTTTTTAATGATTAATCCATAATATATTTATATGATAACCAAGGATTCATATTATTTTGGATTTTATGAATATTTCCATCACCTATTGATTATGATGAACACAAATGAATTGGTTGATTGAATCATTTGGAGAAATATTAGCTTATAAATTTTTTATTTTTTATTATACTTTATAAAGAATACACTTATACACCTTAGTGTTTGATACTTATTTTTTCCTCTCCCTATAAATCATATCCATCAATTTTTTCTTAAGTACTACACCAACATTATCATCCCCCAACATATTATAATTCATTCATTCATTTTCCCCCACCAAAAATATACTGATGGAAACATCAAATAATTCAATTATGCTCACTAATATCCATTCATAAATAATATATAATTGGTGAACCATTTCATCCTAATTTGAAAAAAATATTATTACTTATTATTATGACACTACTTTATGATCACTAGATACAATGATAAAAATTGTTACAGCTACAACGATGAGAAAAAAAATTAATGTTGTAATATTCCCTAATTAACTTCCATTTGTTAGTGATATACATCAAAATTTCATAAAGAATATTGGAATGTAATAATAGTCATAACCATGTTATTTCCTTACTATTAAGCTTGTAAATTCTCATAATGAGGACCACTTACTATATGTATATATGAATACTTTCTAGAGCCATGTTCTACTATAATAACCCAAAAAAATTAAATTTTTTGATAACCCAATATAAATATGAATGAAATATCACTATCTATCCTCTGATTGAAATAAGAATAATCACAACGACCACACATCATATGCTCCTGAATCCATCATCTGAGGAAATTACATCATACCCCCAAACCACTTATTATGATTCAAAAAACAATAATATGATTATTTATAAATTGTATAATAAGAAGGATATATATTTCTAGGAAGGAATATAGTTATAACCTAGATATATTGACTCTACCTCTATAAGAAATATTCAAAAATATTGATCACTTATGTGTTCAAACCCTATACAAAAATATTTTAAATTTTTATGATCACATGAATAATATTAAAATAGGATGTCTATACATTTTACATGACTATAAAATAACTTTGATACTAATTATTTTTAATCGTATATTTATAAATCGGGGACAATGTTCCCCATGAAAATATAAATTATTCAATACACAATAAAAAATTTGGATCTATCAAAATTTGACAACTCCCCCTATTACAATTTATAAATACAACCATAAAATATATTAAAATGATAAATAACTGTGGGTGAAAAAAAATCATAATGACGATATTACTAGGGCCTCACCCTTATCCATATAATAATATATAATTATTTTCTTACAAATTTACTCCCACTAATCTCATTTCTATATTGTAGTTTCTACATAAAAATGAGGGATAGATAAATAAATCAATGGATTTCATGGCCTCACTAATGAATGAATCATACACCAGTGATTGGGGGAGTAACTAAATGGATTAATGGAGGACAAGAAAAAAGTAATAAGAGTATTTCTAATTCTGTTAATTGTGAACAGACATCTCTATAATCATGTAAATACCAACTCCTCTAATGGATGATTTGAAAACATTTTTCCCATGGTGTGTGTGAGCCTATCAAACATTCACAAGAATCAATCCAATATAATAACTTGATGATTATGGGAGTACATAAACCATTCCTTTTTATATGGGACCCATATGTTAATAAAGATATATCAAAGGAGTTTTCAACCCCATAAACATACTAATAAATCATTATCACCATGATCCATTCCCTTTTATAGGTCTATATAGAGAAAACATCCATGCAAATAGTCTACTAGAATATGATAATAAAATATTCAATAAAAAATTACACTAATTAGAGTAGTTCCAATGACAATGTTATATATAGATGGTTCTTAGTCACATCTAATAATTATATTTTCATGATATATAACTAATCCTCATTATATAAAGTCTTTAGTACTATAATTATGTTATATCATTAAAAAATACCCTCATTTTTATATTATCTATGATCTAAAGAAAATGTAACAAATTTTTTATATACTCAAATTAGATAGCAAATTGGTAAAAAAAATTCATAAAATTCATTAGCAAAAACAACATATAGGTTGTATCATAGTTCTTACAAATATTTCTGAATACATTAATTGTTTTTTCTTTAAATTCAATAACTAAGACCCGATATGAATTATATTTCATAACATTAAAACCAATAAATATAATCTGAATCCCATAAATCTTTAATATGTACAGACCTGATGGGAGACAACATTGTTGGGTTATCTATAGGGTTTGTCACCCAAGTCTACAACCAATAATCTAGTTGGAATAATATAGAAAAAAGTGATCATATTGATTATAATTCATTACTGAATAAACACCTAAAAATTAATTTTATATAATTTTACAAATAAAAAAAAATCAACGGATATATATTTAATGTAAATACCCACTGGATAGGACTATCATATATATATATATATATATATTAATGGAAACCATCTACATAAAAAATCAATTAGTTCTCAAATATCAATATCTATGATGTATGAAGGGTCTAGTGTCATGATAGCCATCAATGAATGAGGGGATCAAAATTATGGCATTTATAGTATAAATAGAATTAGCTACATCATAATTTTTTTTACCTCAAATGACTCCCACTTCCTAATAATTGGTCTCATATATCACATTCAATCAATTCATTGTCTCAACAATCATATGAAACTATAGGTAATGTGTGAAAATGTAGGGATGATTATGAAGATACCTAGTATGACACCGAAAATGAATGTTAAACAAAATAATCACACAATTGATCAAATAAAAGTAAAATGAATAGTTTATAAATTAGTAAGTTAACATTATTATATAACATTCTATTTACATAATCAATAAACTACTATAATGGGGCTAAAATTTATCCTAATAATTAGATCACCACACCCATAGAAGGAAACATGAACTAAACACTAAACTAAATGGGAATAATTATACCCCTATAAACATATTTGAACATTTAATGTAGAAAATAAATTCAATGGTATGTTGGATGCACCATCAAAAAAATTATTCAAACATATTGTTTAATAAAAAAATTCTAATATTGCATGAAATATCATAGATCAATATATTAAATAATTCTTACAATGATAAATACTTAATTTTTATTTGATAAATGTTCCAAGAGTACTAGTGTACAATTATTTTTAAAATATCCCATATGAAGAGAAAAATATATGAAAAACTATATATAAGAAACACACATTGAATTAATAATTTTAGTGGAATAATTGCACTACTATATAGATTTATAAATCAATATAGGGAATAAAATCTCATAGATAGAGGAAATGTTCCACATACAATGTTATAGATCCCTACCCCATTACTTTA